>CM060942.1:587854635-597854635 GCA_030765085.1 Allium cepa | reverse complement strand
CTTACCCTTGAAGCGTACTTTTCTTTTAGAAATGAAACTTTGAAAAAAAATCAAGTATTATGCAAAACCCAATTTTTGAATCTCTTTTATAAATAAGAAATGGTTAGTTCTTGAAAATGTCTACTATAAATACTTCTGTCGTACTTTAAAATCAAAATAATAGTAAGTTAAAGCATTACGTTTACTTTTAAAATACACTTTGATGAAAAATTCTTATTATTAAAGGAAAATTTTAGAAAGATGTGTTTTATGTACATTTTGCTAAGTTGAACTAAACCGTTTTTGATAATTTAGAAAGTAAAGAAATATGATATGATCTTTGTAAAAAGGAAATGGTTGTTAAAAGTAAATGGAAGGTTCTACAGTTTTAAAAACTTATTAGTTTTGGGAAGAAGTTGTTAAAATCAAAGATTTTGATTTAAAAGGTAAATTAAAGTTATGACTATCACTTAAACTTAAAATGAAAAGAATTAAATTAGAGTTAGATAAATGGAATTACATAGCCTGCAAGGACCAAATTGATGATGGAGTCCAAAAGCATTGAAATATTTAGGATAGAGATAGGAAGCAGTACAAAGATTTAGTAACCTTTCAATCAACAATTGAGTTGGAAGTGTACAGTACCAGATCGTAATAATAAAGAGTGAACACCACTTTGTGTTTTATACACAAGTATGGTTTGAATTATGGAATCCTGGCATAAAGAAGTTTGGAAAGTATGATTTGGGTAAACATATTTTAGTATAATGAAAGAGTAAGCCAAGATGTTTTAATTCTTTCAAAGAATGCTCTGGGTGTAAGAAGTTTTTCGGTTTGAAGTGTTAAAGGGCCAAGTAGGCTCTACTTCAATCCTTATGAGTAGTGTTAAGCAACAAATGGGCATTTCCTTAATTAAATTAGGCAATCCAAATGGAACGGTAAGTGTAGGTTCGGCGCAATATCTGCAAGGTGGGTGCCATATATGTTAGAATAAAATACTTGTAGGCTACAAGAGGTCCAGGTATTGTGTCATTCCCTTGAAGCTACAAGCGGACAAGGTGGACATGAGTGCCAAATTATGTATTTTTATATATTGTTGGATTTATATCTTTGTAGTTGTGTTCCATCTATGCATAGATGTAAATCTTGGAATTGTAGGATTAAATATTGCATATACATGAACGCGCAAAATAAGAGGGAAGTATTCTCTAAATTTATGAGATAATTCATTAAAGTAATTGCATGGTAATCCCAAGTTTGTTGGGTAATTGGTATAGGCTAGTAAACACAATTAGAAGTTGCAATAAGTTGAAGTGGGATTTAAGAAGTATTTTATTTCATTGGAACAAAGTGTGTAGCAATGTAAATTTCTATAAATTATCCAGTTTTATTACAAAAGTGTATCATTTGATATAATGAGGAATATAACCAAAGGAAAGAGATGCACAGAATATAATGTTTACTATATTTTGTGTCGTCTATCTCAATAATAACAAAATGATAATTCCTTATAATTCCAAACATAACACAAATCCTCTTTTAGGTAATTTATGGAAAGTTACAGGGTTCATGTTAAGGAAGAAGTAATTCCAATGCATTAAAATTCAGAAATCCCTAAGTATAAACCAAAGTATTGGTCATTATATCTATTGGATTAAAATAGTAGGGCACCACTCTATATCGAGTTGTCTCCAAAAAAAATAGTTAGAATAAAATAGTGAGAAGTTACATTTACGGAAAAGGTCCCATTGTTGGAATGGCATTAGGGAATGGTAAATCTTGGAAGTTCAAACAAAGAAGATATTCTAGATAAAGTTAAGGTCAAGATGGTGCAAGAGATAGTTAATTCAAGGATTTAGGCTTCCGTTAAAGAAAGATATTGCTATTTGCATGCACTGAGAATGCGAAGATGATTTTCATAGAAAATAAGACCTACAAATTTTTAGTGATATTTTGGAGGAAAGAACAATATGATTTTTTCAATCATACCTCATTTTGGAAGAATGTCATTAAGGAAATTCATGAAGAAGGATAAATAGTTTGCATTGCATAACAGTTGCACGTGAATAATGTATCGCTCAAGCGATTACTGTCGATGCTAAAATGAATTTTAGGTTTAGTTTAATTTAAATTAGGATTTCATTTAGGTTTTGGACTTTATTTTAGGTTTGAGTTGGAAAATAAACCAATAATATTTGAGTATATACCAGAACTTAGGATAAATCCCTATAGACTATAACATAGTACCTAGGTACCACGATTGTTAAATGATTAAAGAAACCAATCATAAACAAAATGAGACGGCTTAAATCAAATCGAAGTGGAAAAGAAGTTATGCTATTTTCAACAATTTAAGAAATCGCTAGATTTGGATACTCTTGGGTGAAACGGAGAAATAACATTAGAGCTAAGTAGAAAATAGTAGCAGAGGGTGACACCATCTACTTTCGGATTGTCTTATCTTAGTATATAGAAGATGAAGTGATCAGGTATACTACTGAATGCTTTAAGGCATTGTGTATGTGCATTGATGGTTGCTTAGGGTTATAGTTCTATTAAAGCATACATATGTTCGAGTTATCTAGTATGGTGCATGTCAACATTATTTTATTTGAGTTGGTAGGTAGTAAGGAGTGCAAAGGGTTGCCTATGCACTTACATCTGGGTTGAAGTTACATGCTAGCTGTAAAGATGAAAAATGCGATCGAAAGAATAATCCACTAAAGAGTAGTTGGGAAAGTGGAAGGGAGAACCTGATCTTTTCATCCCGACCCTTTACTAAAGATCTTTCTATAGAAGGAGGTCGAAATCTTGCATTGATAGAAGATGCACAAAGTGGAAGTATGCGATGGTGACATTGTCTGTGTGAGCATCTTGCCGTTTAGATACGTTATTTGGTTGGTAGTTCGAAAAAGTTTGCACTGATTGTTGTAGAGCTTTTTTCGATATTGTATAGAGTATGGAAGTTAGCCTATAGAGTAGAGCTCCTGGAGGGCTGGCGGTAGTTCACAATGTTTAATGTGTCATACTTGTGGAAGTGTTTATATGATGCAACTACCGTGATTGAATCATGATAGTTAAGAGAAGTCGAAGAGGATAAGCGGATCACTTGTTGCCATGCACCTACCCGCATTATTAGGCATGGGACAAAGCGACTCCATAATATAATAATTAAAGTGGTTAAAAGTCTAGTAAGAAGATGGCTATGAGAATACATGGGAGTCCAAGGAGAAGATCTTAGCTACCCATCTAGAACTCTTCTCTTGTACGTTTCCATTTTAGTTACATAAGTATAAATTACTTGTTCTTAGGTTCTAGATTAGTATACCCCATAGGTAGAGACAACTGGATGCTAGAAATACACGCGAATGTGCCCGTAGGACATGTTTTGGATGATGGTTGCCAATGGATGCTAATGGACGTATTCTTTTCTTTTCCTATCCACATTAACAGACACATTCAGGTTAATACGCACTCACACCAGCATTTGTAATTTTATTTTGATACATGCATATATTTGTTGCATATGGATTGAATGGCTACGCATACATATAGAATTACTTGTATATTTACATAGGATGTTGCATATATTATGGGTACATGACATAAGCACTTGCATTTCATGAGGTCGACTAGATCAAGAGATTGCCTACTCTTTGCATCAGTTTGATTTTATATGCATTCCATGTCTGCATGTACATATTGCATTAGAAATTTTACTACAAACAATGGTTTCCAGTGCATGATGTATGAGTAGATGGATGTGATTATTGATTTATATACGCACAAATTACATTTTTCCATCCTTGGAGATTTCAAGGATGAAATCCCTTTAACGAGGGGAGGATATAACATTGCGAAAATTTAAGTGAAAATTTAATGAAATATTTAAATTTAAACGTAAAAAGGGAATAAATGGAATTTTTACAAACTACCGAATTTGACTATGAAACTTACACCATTATATTCATAGTGATTTTCTACATGATTTTCATTTATAACATTTTTAAATCGGAGCTAGTATGAAGAAGTTATAAACACTTTAAATTTTGAAAATAAAGTTAATTAATTAAGGAAATTAAATTATCATAAATTAAATAGCTCCACCAGTCGACATTCATATGGGGGCTGGTCGACCACTAGCGATCCACCGACCTTACATATAGCGGTCGACCGGATGAAGTGCTAAGGTGGAGATCTTGAGCAAAAAACGGCCCAGATTTGATCGGTATAGTTTACTTTGCAGCGAAGTAAATGTTTAACATACATGATGTAAACAAAGATTCTCCAAGGATGATCAACTATCAATACTAATCTAAAACCCCTATAAACACATAAGCTAATGTAAACCCTAATACTAATCTAAACCCCTATAAATACATAAGCTAATGTAAACCCTAATACATAAGCTAATGCTTCCCTGAAACTGTCCAATTCTATCCTCTTCAAACTAAATTCTTCAAAATAAAATTAAAATAACAGTAGAGAGATTAAGATGGATGAATCAAGCGAAGAGCTAACTAACGGAGGAAGATTTCTGAATCGGATTCAAAGGGAAAAGCTTAGGTTTTAGGTAAATGGGTATATTTTTAAGAAGATGATTTATATATAGCTAATTTTAATATATGCTATCTAATTTAGGTTGTTAGAAACTAAATTGTGAATCATATTGTTTGGATCTGAGATTTAATAACAAATTAGATTAATGTAAATCCGTTAAATAAGAATTGATATAGGATTAAACCCTTTTCTCATCAAGTAGAATAACCTGTGAATATGGATGATAATAGTAACATTAGGTTGAACTAATTATGAAATATGTAATTTGAATTTGAATAAGAAATTTTGATAATTACAAATCCAGGGTTCACTGTAATTGCTCTAACATTAAATTATAAGTCACTGTAATGAAAATTTGGGAAGGAATAACTAATTATTAATTAAGGAAAACAAATTAAAAATAAAAAATTGAAACCTTTAGTCAGCGATGACCGGTCGATCACACTTTTTGGAGCGGTCGACAGCAAGCGATCGACCGCTGCAGGAGTAGGTGATCGACCGTTTGACGTTTTCAGAATGCATTTTAAACATCGGCCTAAGGCCCAGGTTATAAATAATAATAGTTATTTTAAATAAAGGTATTTAGTGTGTGTATATATATATATTGTGTGTGTATGGAGGTTAGGAGTAGGGAAGCTAGTTCCCTATAAGGCGGCACTAGGACATTACGGGATTAGGTAAATCCTATTTATCCAGTATGGGTCGATACTCAACTGCCGGTGATTCCATCGCAAATGGCACTCACAGGAGGTTCTACAGCGGACACACAATACCGATTGATGCCTGATGAAGTGTATTGGCCTGGAACAAAAAGAGTTCCTTGGTATTCGTAGATGACACGACATGATGTTGTGTTATTGTTGGATCCTAACACATGAAATAGGAGGCATATGCTACGATTGAGAGGTTAACAATGATGCAAACGATGAGAAGCTTCGCTAAGTCGGCATTGTGGGCTCCCACTCAATGCGTAGCTAGGTACGTATAGTCGTAATTGTGGAAAATTAGTCCCGTATGGAAATTGTAAGCAAACCTATGTGAAATAGTTACACATAGCCACAATGTGAGAGATGTAGTTTCATTAAGGAAATTGTAGGAAAATCCTATATTGAAGAAGCACTAGTAACTATTAGCTGATCATTAGTTTTTTGAGGTACGATTAGTTGTTCATCCTCGTATAAGACCTAAACAAGCCATTAGTGTAGGTGTGTATTAAGTTAAACCCCTTAAGTAAACAAATCTAGTAATTCATGGACACTTGTAGAACACCCTAGGTCACATAAAGTACTATTAAAGTCAATTGCGTATGATCACCATATATTAATGATGTACTCATTCACTAGACTTTTGTCTAAGCCACTCCTTTCCTTTCTTTTCCCCCACCATAGTGGGGTAGTAGTTGATTTGACACAAAGCATGGAGAAAGAAGCTAAACATTGGAGTTACACTACTCTTGGTTGTTTCTCCTATAGCTATTTGTTGTGTTAGATGTTTATTAAACTTATATTGTACTTGGAAATAATGCATATGAAATGAGCATTTTGTAGGTTATTTTTTTGAAATGTCTGTTTTTAGTACTTATATTTTATTCCTTCTACTATGAGATCTGAAAGTGTAGAATGCCTAAGCTTTATTCTTATATTATTAGCCTCTGTAATGTGTAAAAGCCTAATAACTCGTACTTCTTAAAACTGACGTGAGTCTGAAAGTCACCCTAAGCATTTGGACCGGTGTGTCGTATGTGGAATTATAGCTGCGTTCCACTATGGATATGAATAGAATGGGATTATGACTATATTCCATTATGAAGACGTGGGCGAGGGAACGTAGACACTCAGAGTTTTCCTATGTTCTCATGTAGAGGAGGTGAATGGGGATGCCTACCTAGATTATGACTATGTCTAGATCTTATGACTGTGGATTACCCTAGACCTTAGGACTATGGGTCTTTTTCCTAGCCTTACAAAGTGGCATGGATTAAGCACCATGAAATCGAGATTTGATTAGGTCTCTGGCTTATGATCGTGCCATATTGAAATTCTTATATGCATGAATATCGAGAGACAGTGTGGATTGTTTGATGAATGTTTTGTTTGCTTGGGTTGTTTCCCCCATAATCTTTCACTCTAGGATGTCACATGAAGCAGGTATAGTAGATAGGGATACCTGGACACACACCGTTGTATTTAGTTCATAGTACGCCTTTATGATGTTTATCGGGTAGCATATTTTGTTTGTTATGTGCTAACTCTTTGATTGTAGGGACATGTCAGGTTTAGTTCGCATACCCTTGTTCCTTACTATATCAACTTGTATAGTATTTTAAGATTTAATTATCGCTCGCACCGGATTATTGTCTAACTCAAGGTTTTATTCTTCGCTTCTTATTATCTTGGGTACTCTTAGACGAGCAAACTTGATAAAAGGTCTAGGTAATATACCATGGTTGTGCAGAGGATGAGTTGGATGGAGCTTTCTAATATAATATGGATACATTATTGCTTATTCCGCTGTGCAACACTGTGAAGCCTAGACAGTGTTTTCTTTACTATTGTGAAATAGATTGTTTGAGTTTATTTTCATTCGTATAAACTCTATTACTGTGTTGTAACTCTATGGATCTATGCTCTAATATTTGGTTCACTTTGTTATTATTGTCTCTCCTATTTTATATTCGTGATGTATATTATATTTTATTTTATCCATTGTGAGATGTACGATAGGTTCTAAGAAGTCTTATGTCTTTTTAACCCTTAACAATCGTTTTACCTAAGTCGGGCACCACAACAACGCACTATAAAGGTATATTGGATGACGATGGTGTAGGGTGATCATCACATCACCATTCTAACCTACTTACTAAGTCATTGGATATATGAAGGGTCTAGCGTATTGATATCAAATAGAAACATGCATAGATATAGAACAAATAAAAAGCATACCTCAAATAAGAATGCGCCCTTCCATTTCTCCTTCATCATTGGAGCAAACGATGAAGTAGGAGCGACATCACTACATAAGCAGTATCACTCCTCTTATTCTTCTACAGCTCTGGGCAGTCCCTTTTTATGTGCCTAATCCTATCATAAGTGAAGCTCTTCCTTTCCCCCACTCCATTGGGCCTTGTAGTCTTTGCTAAGATGGCTCATCTTACTGCAATTATAGCACTTCAATTCCCACCTACCTTTCTTCTGGCTATCCTCTCTCCAAGACTGCTTTTTCTCCTTGTTGTTCCATTTTCTATTGTCTCCACCACTTGCTTGCATTTTTGGTTCTTCCTTTGAAACAAGAATTTCAGCCTTTGGTTTTAGGTACATGTACTCCTACCTCAAAGCTTTCTTAACCAGCTTTTTGATGGACTTGTTAATATGTCCCATTAGCTTCTCCCCTAGATATTTATCTAAACCCATAATGAACTTCTCCTTCTTTTTTAGAGGGGTATCCATAAAAGATAATCCATATTTTGACATCATGTCAAACTTGGCTATATGCTCCGGACAGTCTTCTCAGCTTTCTTCAAATCAGTCAACTTCGTAAACAATACCGAATTATGTTTGGTTGGTATGAACTTCTCTTCAAATCTAGCAATCTTGACAACATTCCACCATCCTATGATGCGACCTTGAAGTTTCCTAGAGTCTAACTTCCTCTTCATTTTATCTTCCAGCTCTAAATCTTCAAAGATACGCTCAGAGGTATCCAACCAATCCTGCACTGCAAAACCAATAATATTCCAAGGAACGGTTTCCTCCAAGGCTAGCATAGTCCTTGTTCCACTTAGAAAAGTTGGCTTTGAGCACTTGCACGAGAGCTCTACCACAAGCACTAATTGGACCTACACAATGGGTATTCTAAAACATGTTACTCTTCATCTCTATAAACATGGCCTGCATATTGGGGTTAGCTATCCCTAAACTTGCTCCTTCTCCTTCTACTCCGAGCATAGAATTCCAAGCGGTATTCCTTGTATGATGACTCATTCTTAAACTCTATAATAAGAATGGTCAGTCTCTCATAATGGAAAATTTGTGCCTATTGTTCTCAAGTGTGTAATGCAACTTATACATTATACATACTACTAATATATAATTTTGAAAACAAAAATGTATAACAAGTACACTCTCTCATAAATTGACTGATCCATTCTAATGCATTCCACTTACCTTATCTCTAGTGGATCTAAGTACCAACTTAGGTCGATCACTCAACCTAAGCTTTGATACCACATGTGATGAGCGCCTACAACTTCAACACTCAAATACCTTATAGAATGCATTGTAACAGTATTCAACCGATGTATGACTGTTGCCATGGACGGGATAACAAGAAAAAAAATTGTAGAACCTATCGTATATCTCACAGCGTAGGATAAAATATAATAATCAACATAGATATAAAATGGGTGAGACGGTAATAACTAAAAATGAACTAGACAATCAGAGTACATAGTTCACAAAAGTTATATACATGGATCACAGAGTTTATACATCAAATAGTAAACCCACATATACTATCTCTAAATAAAGCGAAGTACCGATAAAGCTCCACGATGCTACACAATAGAATAATAAAAAGCTTTAAAACCTAAGTATAGGTAAGTGCCAGCCTCCTGCCCATCCATCGAATAGCTTCATGTGTTATCTCAGACCTACTATTTAGTCTACTCATTTAAGAGTACCAGATATGATAAGAACTAAAGCATAAAACCTTGAGTTAGAAAACAGTCTGATATGAGTGATACATCATCTCAAAATATTATAAAAACAGTGCATAGTAATAAGGACATAGGGTATGGAATCATAGCCGACTTGTCCTTACATTCAAAGGTTGGCATATAAAATGACACATATTCTATACTACTGTTATCACCATATGAATATACTACTCTATGTAATTATGGGTGTCAGGGTACCAATCTCAAGAATACCAACATCATAGGATATCCAATAATAACATCAATTATAGCAATCATAATAAAAAAATGCATAAACACGTTGCAACGTCCCCGAAGTATCATGTTACAATGTCAGAGGACAAGGTCTCACCTTATCACGTACCATCCTTACGATGATCAATGAAGTCCCATTTTACTATGATCATTCCTAAAGTCTCACTTCACTATGATCATTGCAAAAGCCTCGCCTCGCTATGACTTTTCTAAAGTTCATTGTCGCCAAAACTTTCTCAAAGTCTGCTTCATTGTAACAAACTGCCCTAAAACGAACCTAAATTCTAATCCAAAAAAGACCCATCGAAACTTTGACCCAGTCCAAAGCTGGTCGTTGGTTGGTATAAAAAAATATAGAGCTATTTATCTACATATTTAGAATTCACAATGGAAGGGTAAAATATAATAGTAGAAACAACATCATTTCTTTTAAAATTCAAATGTCATAAAAATCCATAACACAATACCAATAATAACGACCACCTATCAATAGTACAACATTTCAAAATATAACATTGTTTTTGGTGGGTTTATCAGAAAATAACATGAATAGATAAATAGACAACTGCCACAAGTTTTCTTCTCGCCTCCGCCTTCGGGATCGTCGTTCCTAACCTAGTTGTAATGAGGAGGGAGTTAGAACAATATATGTCTGGTGAATAAAAATATCAAGCTTTACTATTATAGTACTTGGGAAATATAATTTAAATAGGCATATTTCTTTCGTATATCAACAATACTCAAAGAATTTTCGAATTTAAGCACTAAGGCCTTCCCAATCCAATTATATTGCCATTATGCCTTCAGCCCAATAACCCATATCTATCGTCAATAATGTCCTATCAATGTAAGAGATAGCGCCCAAGTCACTTAATACATTTTAATGGAAACTATCTAGAATCTTGACCATTTAATACCTTTATTTAAGGCAGGTCCTTGTTACTTAATTACTATTCCATGGCGGACTCCTCTACTTATCTAGCTGACATTGCATGGAATCTCTTCAGCCACTTCATACTTCATACTTCATATCGAAGCGGGCCCTTTTCCTAGATATCCTGTATCATCCCTAACCAATAACATCGACATTTACTACTCTCTACATAGGGAAGAGGCATGCCCTCACACAACCACTTAATACCTTCAATTTCTAAAGTAGGTCCTTAATATTATGACCCATACCCCATGATGATGTCTCGTATTAGTCCAACTGTTTGTAGGTACTAGTAGCCAAACTAGCTTCGTAAATTTACCATATAGAATTTAGGATTAACCTCGTGTTATCCATAGTTACTTATTATAGGCAATGTCTCACATCAGCCCTAAAGTCATATTACTGGTAGCCAGATTAGCTGGGCAGACTTTTGTGTGCTTTTGGCTAACCTTGCAGATTTATAACTTAGTCATAGTTGTAACACTTTTTACATATATTATCCATATCCCACCACATTCATAATTAAGGCCTTATAAGAAAAATTCTTATTCCCCTCTACAGTTAATTACTTTCCTAAACGGTATTTAACAATAATTAATAACCTATCAACTATGAAATTAATACGTTATAATTATATGTTATTTACGGCAATACAAACACACACATACACACATATGCCTAGCAATTTCTAAGCATTCAGAAATTATGCCCTAACTAACGTTTAAATGTCAACTCTTCAATAATTATACAAGTCCTATTTCCACATTACCAATATACCATAAATCTGATATCTGAAATCCAATCATAAATTTGTATGCAAATAAAATTCAAACTCGGACTAATTTATACTAAAACAATGGAATAAATCAATAATAGAAACTCACAATTTACATACTTTTACACTCTATTCAACTTCTTTTTACATGAAAATTTTCAAAAAGAATTTTTGTTCAAATTATGGAAATAGGCGATGCAAACTACGAATAAGAATTCGTGCCTTGCATACCATTTGCTAATAAAAACTCTCAGCCGGATCTAAAGAGAGGATAAGAAGTGGAATTAAAGTTAAAATATTGAAATTGTAAAATATATACAAATTCCATTATTTTAATATAAAAAATTGAGATTCGAACCTAAGAATTTACATTTTACTTTGAGGAAATTTTGGGATGTTTAATATGATGTTTTTGTAAACCAAAATTCTCCATGGCATATATCAAATGCAAACAACACTATTTAATTACTAAAATAGAAAGACAAAGATTTTCACTCACTACAGTTTCTTAGCTCTTCATCTTTTTGAATTTTTCATGCATTCAATAATCTCTTTCAAATCTCCCCTTTTTGATACATATAACAAAGGATTTTTGTGTGTGTGTGTGTGTATGATCCGAAAATGAAGAGATTGAGAAGAATAGAATTAGAAATAAAGTAATAAACATATAGAATTTGTTACTTGAACCTAAAGAACTTTTGTTGAATCTGAAGAAAGACTAATAGAGCTTTGCTAGGTTCCTCAAAATAATGTCTGCATAGAAGTGAGGGAGATAGTCTCTCATTTATGATGGTTGGAAAACCAGAACCATTGAATTTAAGTTGGTTTAGAATAATCAAAGTCCGGACCTTCAAAGTATGAAAACCCTAGCTGCGACTAGCCTCCACCGGTCGACTGTCTCTACCTTACTGGTCGACCAATTCATTTATTGAAAGGAACATTTACATTGTTATTGTTTTATTTAGTTCATTCCTTTATTATTCCTTTAACATTAACATTAATTTTAATAATTACTTAACCCCTAAGTCTTGTTACTCTTACCTTTTGAATTTCAAATTTGAGAATAATTTAATAATTTGAATTATATTTAAAGTATTTTGAATTCGAAAACTTCAAATATCCATAACCTATTCGTTTGAGCTACATATTTAATACATTATATGGAAATTGATCATAAAATCACTATGAATGCATGGCATATCTTTCGTGGTCAAACCCTGAATTTTGCAAAATTTTCTTTCTAGCCTTATCTTATTTAATTAATTTATCTTACCTTATATTATTTATTTCTTATTAATTTTTTATTGGGAGTAATAGCCATCCTAAGGTCTCTTCCACTATGACTTTCACTAAGTCTCCCTCATCCCAACCTTCCCAAGGTCCTTATCAATGTGACTATCCCAAAGCCTGCTTCACCATGAATGTAACATCCCCCACTAGGAGGCCCAAATCTAATGGCTACGGATGCTGCAGGCATCGATAGTTATTAATCCTCGACGACCAAATACGGTAATGTTAGATACATTGATATAACAGGAACACATGGATATGGAAATTTATTTAAAATCATTGAACAACTTTCATATTCCATTTCAAAGTATTTCAAATTCATTACATAATCCTAGATTCGAGAACCACGTTCAGAAAAAATATAATTATTACAACATACATCAAGTGTGACATATGAAGATTCCCGCATGGGTGATCAAAGAGAGAGAGAGAGAGAGTGTGTGTGTGTGTGTGTAGGCAATTAAACAACTTTACCTTTACAACAAAACACAGTGGAATCAAAGTAGAAAAGAACACTTACTAGCTAGCTTGCCTCCTACACGTCTCTTGAAGCTTATTCGTCTAACGAGGTGCCTGAAAACCTCAACTCTCAAACTACTCCAAGTTAATTAAGCATCCGAGAGTTCAAGGGGAAAATATAACCTTCGAGTCAGACATAAAGCTAGTATGAATAATAATCTACCATCTCATAACATTTAGATATCTAGTGAGACCACGCCACTTAGCAGAACGAGTTTTCCCCTCGCTAGTATCTTATCAAAAACTTATAATAACCATATACCATTCTTCTGCATAAAAATGGTTAAAAACATAACAATTCAAAATATTATGATGATATGCAACAAGTAAATCGGTTCTGGATTTCCTATCTCCATCCATTTTGACTATTTGTCTTAGTTATAGTTTTTAGGGTTACTACTAACCTATTAGTTTTCATGGACTGACTAATAACCTATTTAAAGCTTATGGGTTCCTTGTTCGGTCTTATAGTTTTCATGGGATCGCTAAGAACCTATTGGTCTCTGCTAATAACTTCATTATTCAGGAGTTCTCCCTGAACCTATTGGTATCTCCAATAACTTCCCTCTTATCATAGTTTCATTAGTTGACTATGACCTGTTGACTTCTTTCATTAACTTAATCTGGACATAGTTTTCATGGGTTTACTACTAACTTGTTGGCTCCTGCCAATAACTCTTTCTAAACATAGTTGTCATGGTTTACTATGAACCTGTCTATCCGATAACTTTTCTAGTCAATGTTTTAGGTATCCTATATCCTGGTCTTGCTGACCTCGTAGATGCAATTCTACTCATTCAGGAGTTAACTCAATTTATATTCACTACTGGGTCAACCTAACTGGTTATTCTGCCGTTTCTCCCCAAAATACAGTTATGGGTCCATATTGTAGTGAATATGTATATTGGAAGAAGCAAACACAATAACATAATAACACCAACATCTATGGTTTAATTACCTTCAATCAATTTCATATGAAACATGGTTAATCCCTTTAACTTATTACTTTATCAAGGAAAGCTTCTTCAAAATCTCTATACTTAAAGGCCATTTCAAAACTCATTTATTTTGCCATGGGTTTTCCTTTAAAAATGAGATTGGGTTCTTTGTTTTGAAAACTTAGGCTTTCAAAACCTTAAACGTTTACTTTCGAAACCATTGGACAACCTCCTTCGAAAGCATTTAAATCTTCTTTTCAAAACACTAAGTATATGCCTTTTGAAACACTTTAAATTACCTCTTTCAAAACCATCAAAATATACCTTTCGAATGTACTAAAGCATTGCTTACTAACTCTTAGAACCGTAGCTTCGAAACCATTGGGTTTATCCTAAAAAATATCTTTTGGGTTAATGTGAATATAAACGAATATACCCCTTTCGAAACCATTAACCTTCATGTAAAAGAGTTTGGGGAAAATCACGGCCTCGAAACCATCCTTTCGAAAGCATTAATCATTTAAACAAAACATTTGGAAGGATAGCTTCGAAACCCATTTCGAAGCCATTGCCTTCGAAACCATTAAACCCTTTCGAAAGCTTTAAGAAATCGCTTATTATACTTATAAAATAAAAGCTATCTTTCGAAAGCATTGATGACTTCAATCCATTCAAAATGCATAAGGTCGGCAGTATGGTTTCGACTGGGTTTAGACTACCCTTTCAAAAGCATTGATTTAAAAACAAGGAAACTCATTTGAAAGCTATATTTTCAAAACAAAAAGGCGGTGACTTCTTCGAAAGTTATAGTAAACCCTTTTGAAAGCATTCTTTAGAAAACAAGTCAAGTGCATTTCTTTGGACAGTAAAATAAATGCTTTAACCCCTTCGAAAGCTAGGTTTCGACTTTATACCTTCCGCATTTCTCCAATCCACTATATACCAACTTATTGATACCTTGTGTATTGGTTTCGACTTGGTTGGGTTCGACTTGGTTGAGGCGGAAGTGTATGGTCAAGAGGTAGCGTCTGTATGCGGCGAAACATAATTTCTGGGTAAAGACTGTTTTAATGCCTTTTTAAGTAATTGTTTTTAACTAGCCTTCTTAGTTGTAAACATTTAGTTGGTTGCCATAAACTTTTCAAATTCTTCCCAAAATAAAACTTCCACATTAATTTTAGATTTAAATAAAATAATTTAGCAAATAAGTACCCTTTCTTAAGAAAAACAAATAAAACATTTAAGTCCTTCACATAAAATAATTTAATTTTCCATAGTAAATTACTTAGTAAAAATCCTCAAAAATCATAGAAATTCACTTTTAATATGTTATCTAACTAATATAAATTTCAGACCCAAATTCTTCATATTATAGTCGAAATTAATTTCTAAACCCAATTGTTCATATTTTCCTTTGAAAAATTCATAATAAATTTTTCATAGCTTGGAAAATTATAAAAATTAGAACTCATTTCCAACATAATTTTTTACATAACATATAAATTCCTTATGGCATTTGAAATAGAATATAAATGATTTTAGCCTTAAAACCGTATATAACATTTATCAAACAAACTTGTTTAAATATAACATATCATGAAATCAAAGCATATCATCACCAAAAATCATCTTAATGGGTTTAACTTAAACCCGAAATAAAATGATCATTAAAAACAAAAGTAGATATAGTTTTAATTAATATTCACCTTGATTAGGATAAGAAACTTGAGATTTGATCTTTTCTTAATTCCTCTTGCTTGATTGGTTAGATTTAATTTGATTTTCTTTTCTTTTCTTCCCTAGGTAATGGTCGGCTTGCTTTTCTTCTTTGATTTACATTTTTGGTGTTTTGAAAATGATCGTGCAAAATAAAGGAAATAGGAAATTTAAAGTATTGGAATTATGGTGCGGCAATTGCACATTAAGCCCTTGCATTAAGTTTATTTTATTAATTAACATATGAAACCCTTCATAGCCCATTCTTTGTGTTTAATTAAGCACGACCTTTAATTTAAGTTTTCAAATCTTAATCCCTATATCACTCTAATATTTACATTATTCTATTTAATATATCTAATTAAATCTCCTGAATAATTTTACTAAAAATTAGGGATGTTACATTGACCTTCCAAGGTCTTTGTATAAGTGATAACTCTTCCAATAACCTCCTAGTTGAGCGACACGCCGTGTCACATTTGGATTCAGTGTTCGTTCAAATACTTATCCCATCGGTATTGTCGTCCCAGGGTAGGCCAGACCCTCCCATGGTTCAAGGTACATAAGTAAGTCGTCCTTACGTGCCCTTGCCCCCATGGAATTATCCACACCCAAGTCAGCACCTGACTCGATTCAGAACATCTCATGTCCCATCACATCAAGGGCATCGTGTCGTCGAATAAAGCTCAAAGTCATCTCAAGTCGTGAAAATCATCATACTGGTTACTATTCATTACCCTTTACTCATCCTGAGTTGTTCCAGGGTCGTCCACTTCAATCTTGAGATAACTTAAGAAAAACCTAAAGTTATCCTAGGTCTAACATGAAGCTGACCCATAGCATTGCCCAAGTTTCCTCTAAGCTATCCTAAAGCCCCTCTGCCTCACTTCTTGCCTAGGTAAACTGCACAGTCGACTCAAAGTTTCCTTTGGAAAAAAAATGCGACTTTAAACGCCCATTGGACGAGAATTCTTATCCGACCCTAAACCATAGCACTACCAGACAACATTTGTTGTCCGGTCTTCCATAGCACCAAACCACAGCACTGAACAATAGCTCCAACGGTCAACATTTTCTACCTAGGTCTACAAACCACCAAACACCAAGTTAACCCGTAGCAAGCTACCACTAGACACCAAGTTAACCCAAAAGGGAATAACATCGGGCAAATGCTATCGAGTAGAAATGCTATAGTGTCTCCAAACTTCATTTTCACGTTGATTCCATCGTTACTCTCTATAGTCTAACCTGCGTATGTTAACTATGCATCGATATGACCCCAAACACTCTAGAGCCGACCCGTCGAAGTTTGATTCTACATTTTCCACTCCCAACTCATTCCGAAAAGCATTTTCAACCATTTAACATTCAAAATAACATCCATAAACATGCCAAACAACATTCGAACACCATCAAATCATACAAACATACATCAATACATGGTAATTCATCTCAAAACACATCTATAACACATCCTAACATTCTTATAAACAAGCATACATCAATATAACATGTTTAAATCACTTTAAAATACTTTAAATTCATTTTTACTTCATATTTGATTCAAAGTAATAATAAAACATAATTTTAACTTTAAAAATGAATCTAGAAAATGTGAAAACCTATAACAACATATATAGGAGGTTTAGAGATGATAAATCACTCACTAAACACCCAAAAATCGATGATTTTCATGAAAATGAGGCAAATCTAAAAATGAACAGCAAAGCCCCAAAATTGATTCCTTAAAATGTTGATTTGAAGATCTTTGACTATTCTCTTTATTAATCAACCATTAATATATGGATATGGATTTATTTGGAAGAGATTAGAGGTGCTTTTGCCTAAGAAAATATTTAATGATGGTTAATGGGGTTAGGGAATGATTTGGAGATCTATTATAGATGTTAGTGGCTGTTAGGCGCAACACCTAACTATAACCCCGAGTTTGGTTAGCGGGTCTTACTAATCATTTGCTAATTACCCGCTAATCAACCTAAAACTAGCTAGAACTTCAAACATCTTTATCTCCTAAAAGACGGGTCTAGAAAACTATTGTAACCACTCTGTAGAAAGAGAAATCAACATTTTTTCATTGGTAGTGTTAAGTTATATCTGTTATAAGTTTTCACAGATAAAATCATCTAATAAAATTATAAAGATAGGAAATGTAACTAGTAGGCATTTTCTAAAGTTATAGAGTCATAGGTCCTCAAATAAATTTTAAAAATAATATTTTACGATCATTTGATATGTAAAAGACAGGTTGTTACATTAGTCTTGTTAGAGTGGGCGGAAAGAGCAACCACTTTACCAAGCCAAAAAGTTGGCTGTCACGGGTAATGGAATTGAAGGTAGTAATGCGATCGAAGGGATTAGTGCTCCTATCATACTTGTCAATAGGAAGCAAGGCATACCGCCGATCGATATAAGTGTTTATTGTGACGAGCCGACTTTCCACTCCCAGAAAAGTCGTATCATCATGAAGAAAGAAAGGGATAGAAAAGAAAAGAAAGAAGAGAAAGAAGAAACAACACTAGAATCTCAACAGCGGAACGAATAAATTATATTAATAACATAAAATATTACATAGTTTACAATCACTATCAGAGTACACAAACATACAACACATACTAGACAGTTATAAACACCTGTCTAGTATTTACAATATAATACAACTCAGAGAGAATCACAGATCACACAGCGGAATACTATATATCTAATGCAGAAGCCTCCTGCTCCATTTGCTCCTCCATAATTCGTCAAAGCTAACCTGAATCCCTTGGCTACTCGTAAAAATTTGAGCGCCCAAGAGTTTATGAAAAGTAAAAATAAACTCCGGGTCGGACATGGGTCTGGTGTGAGTAACAGGTTAAAGTTTCTTAATTTTGAAAATCCTTTTGAAAAGAAAGGTATCACGTAAGACTTCCCACACATAAACATGGAAAAGTTTTTACCTTACGCTAACCAAAACATTTGATAGGAAATCCAGTGATATTATAATAGTGTCTAGGGTTTTCAAGTAAATAAGAAATAGCCGAAATTGTTACATTTATTAAATTCCAGCTACTAGCCACAAAAGTGGGTAATACAATCAAAACCGTTGGCACTTATTGGATTTTGGATTCCATACAATGGCAGGGCTACTGGGGTACCGCCTGTCACAGTACGTGGCCTAGATCAACGTACCGAGGAGTACTCCCACTCCCCTGCAACACAAAGCCGGACCCATTCCTTACTGAACAGTTCTGAACAAGACAACCCCGCAGTTGGTGTACATCCAACTGCCCACACTGCCGAAATAAAAAGGGACCTCTAGACAGGGATCAATCTTGCTCTCCAGTGGGTGCGACCCACGAAGCCTTGCTGCACCTCCCCTGTTTTAGCCATTCTCGGTTGATGAGGCTTGAGGCTACGATTACCTTTAGAGGACACATCTCTTAGAATGCTCACCGTCCACCTGACGATGTTCTGAAAGCATTCAATCCATACAAGTTCGTTCCGGGTTCGAACGAAACCGAAGGCATTATCTCGTTACACTCATTACGGAATCACCCACAGAGTTAACGACGATAACCCTTGCACTCTAAACCTATATCTTGAATCTATAAGTACTATTCCATCAAACTCATTACGGAATCACCCATAGAGTTATACTGACGTATAGCCTTTACACCTCGAGTCTTCACCTGCTCCACTTAGATTCACGACCTAACGTTAATTGGAATCGATGTGGTTTTCGGATATCCAAATATGGAAACCCGATCCCGGTCTCATCGAAATCCAAAGCGTGTCTTTTAAGGCGAAGTTGTTTTAAAGGTTTAAAACAATTCAATTTCATTATCTATATACACAGATAGATAAATCACAGATTCACAATAGATAATCAACACTATTATCATATCAGATAAACCATATTATCACTATCCAAAGATAATCTATATCAACATCACAATGCAACCAATGCATCCAAATCACTCAACATTATCTATCTCACATCTGAGATTCTAACCATCCAAAGCAAACAACACTAACCAACCATATAAGCAATGATTATCCACACCAAATATAATTAATTTAAAATGAATTAAATTAATTACATCATTCCATTAATTTAAAGTAAATTAAATTAATTACTTTACCAATATCAACTTGCTCATATCACTATTGATAATTTATCAATCAATTAATTAATCGTCAACCAATTATTTATTTCAATTAATCATCCCTGATTAATTAACCTTTAATTACATTTAAGTAATTATTCACTAATTAATTTCTTCAAATTAATTATACTTAACCAAATACAGTAATTAACCTTTAATTACTTCATTAATTAATTAACTATAATTAATTACATTAATCCTTAATTAATTACATAAATTAATTACCTTTAATCACTTATTATTGATTAATTAATCTTAATTAATCAATCTTAATTACATCATTAATTATATTAATTAATGATCCCTAATTACAATTTAAATTAATTACCTTATTTAAATTAATTACATTAAGAAATTAATCTTAATTTAAACCATAATTGTTAATCACCCTTGATTAACCCATTTAGTAATTATCTACCCTTAATTACTTTACAAAAAAAATTAATTGCTTCATAATTAATTATCTAAAATTAATCCCTTGATTAATTCATAAAGTAATTATACTCAAATTACTTCAAATATCAAATCACCTTTAATTAATTACACATAGTAATTATCCATTAATTACTTCTCTAAGTAATTACTCTACATTTAATTAAGTAATTATACTTCACAAATCATCAAACGATTAATTTAAATTAATTGAACTAAATTAATTAACTTAAACTAATCAAATTAACTCAATTAATTACAATAATAATTAATTCCTTAATTACTTCCATACTCAATAACTGACACAAATGATTATCTCTAAATTAATTAATCTAATTAATAATTAAAATTAATCACATTAATTAATTATTATTTGTAACGTACGCGATTTTTCGTTGCCGAAAAACCGAATAGTTATGGGTTTAAGAAGAAGAAAAAGACAGAAGAAGAGATAAGAAGATAGAAAATAGAGAAAACATAGAGAAAATAGAAGATAGAACGGAATAGAAAACAACAGAACAATATCAGAATCTCACAATTCGCAGCGGAACAACATATAATAATAAATGAATAATCTTTAAACAAAGAACTATATCAGTTATTACATTTTATACATTACATTTCATTACATCATATCATCAGAGTGTACAACAACAAACAACATCAAACAGTGCAGCGGAAAAAGAAATACTATATAACTTGTAATACGTCATGCCATCCAGCTTGCTTCCAGAAACTCCAGAATATCCAGAATATCCTGATAAACCTTAACTCTTAACTGCCCGTGTGGAAATTGGTGGGCACCCAGAGTTTAGGAAGGAAAACAATAAACTCCGAGTCAGTCATGTGACTGGTGTGAGAACTCAAAACAGTTTATTTATCTTTGAAAATAAAATAGAGGAATATTTTTAAAGTCAATTCGCAATGCTTTTAAAAATGAGACTACCATAAGGCCTCCCGCACACACACACAATGCAAACGCAGAATCGGAGAAGATTTCTCCTTATGATAGTCAAAGATGCTTGATACGCATTTAAAAGAGCATTTGATATTATTACTAGTGCATAGTGTAGGAAAAATTCATTTCGAAAGTAGAATATAAATCTTAGCCAACATAGACATTTCGAACTATGCCTACTATAGCTACCATCCAAACAGTGGTGACCACCATAAGTGAATGGCAGGTTCTACAACTAATACCGTACAAGTTTCGTATTGGGAATTGGATTTCCAACGAATGATCAGGCCAAGGAACTTCCCATTGCCACATGAGAATGCCTCTGGATGGACATCCCCGAGAACCAACCCGGATCTCTACCAACACAAGGTCGGGTTACCCCTAACTGAGTAACAACTGACCGAATATGCCATCCCCCGGTCCTTTGGGACCTTTTCACCGAGCGCTCGCAATCAATTCACACAATCATAACAAAGTGTTTTCAACATGAGTAAGTATCTGGGCTCCATACCATGATACCACCCTTTTCCAGAAGGAAATGCACACATCCTAAAGGGCGCTACCCCTCATAACCTTGCCGCATCATTCCTGTTTTAACCATTCACGGGGTGTGAGGCTCGACGAAGTCACGTCCACAAAAACATACTTTATACAAAAGCCATGCTTTGGGTCAACAAATGATCATAGAAATGATCACCAGGATAGACGATCAAATAAACGATCCTATCACAAATAATCAACACAATGATCATTTACAGCAACACTCAGCATGTCACATTACCAAATTGGGAATATATCGCTGATAACATTCAACTACATAACCTCTGAGCTCGTATGTCTCAGAGAAGGGTGTTAAGCTAAAAGAATAAATTCTCCGCCACCAACAGAAATATATTTGAATGAAATCAGCTTTATATCTCAATTTGTAATGTCAGACATACAATCCATACAAGTCTGTTCCGGGATCGAACAAAACCGAAGGCACTTACAAAGAAGTCCTTGCAATCCGGATATCCACAATCCTGATCGGATTTCCCATCACTTAGGGAGTCTCTATACCGTTGCAACTCAGTGCAGAGACAATCGACAGATCATCCTATCGCTCTCGCAAATACCGGGTCTTCAACACCGATCTTCAATGCAATTCACAACGACATATCACATATTCGGAATGGGTTATACGACCCCATGGTCCATTCCCGGTTAACCCGAATAGTGAGCGCTTATTCAAAAATAAGTGTGGCATTCAAATTCAAACTAATCACATCAAATACCCATTCAAAGGGAAATATTGATAGTCGGTTATTGAACTATCAATGGATATGCACACATCACCAGATTCCAAATAATTTTCCAAATTATTTATTTTCCAAAATATCTTCACTAGATATATAATTTCAATACTTCAAAAATAGATCAATATTTATTTTTTTAAACAACTTCCCTCTTCATTCATAAATTCCATAATGAATTTATATTTCACAATATCCATGCATATACGATTTCAATTATTCATTTCAATATTCCTTTTCAACTTATCTTCAAAAAGATAAATTCTCAAAATATTCACTTTATATTGGAAAATATTTCCATACTTATTTAATAAGTAATTCACAAATCTTTTATTTTCAATTCTTGGAAAATATTCAATATACTTAAATCGAGATTAAGTATATATTTCATTCTTTAAGGAAATCATTCTCATAACATATTTATTTGGGCCAAAACGAATGTTGCGTAAAACATCGTTACGACAACCCAAAATCACTAGTATAGGGATTCAAAATTAAATAGATATATAAATCCCAATACTATACAAAACATTTCCTTTCGGAAATCATTTATTATAACAACAGTGTTATAATCCACCATTTCCTTTTATTTCTCGAAAACGTCTATTTCAACAATAAATGTTGAAATCTATGGTTTCGAATCTCAACACATTTTAAAACATCGTTAGATCGTTTTAATTCTATTTAAAACACCAAATCCAAAACATTTTCTTTAACGTGTTATTCACTATTCAAAAATGTGAATATACTACGTTAACAGATTTCATCCTTTTATTCATTTTATTTCAAAGGACTATTCACAGTCAAAAATGTGAATATAACTCCATTAATAGGTTTCAACAATTTACTTATCAAAATAAGTCGTTTACGGATTTATAAAACAACGTTTATAAATTCCATTTCTAATTATTTATAACAACTTCCTTTTACAAATTTCCGTCATTAACCTATTCCAGTTTATAACTCAATTATAAACTAAAAGTTCATATTATAAGTTAAATACTTATAAAACGATTATTTACAAAATCGTTCTTTTAAACTTCATAATTATAAATCTTATAACTTATAAGATTCAATGATTTATTCAAAACAATTCTTTTAATAACTTCACAAATTTATAAATCTTACTATTTATAAATTTCATTTATAACTTCACCATTTATAATTCTATAAATTTCATTCATTTATGAAATTCATTTTCACTTCATTCAAACACTTATAAAAACTCGTTTTATAATGTCAATATTTCAATTTATAAATATCCATTTATAAATCTCTTAATATAAATCAATTTATATTATTCTTTAAAACGTCTTTAATCTCCTTTATTATTTCACCATTTTGATTCATAAAATAATTAAATTTTATAAATCCTGTATTTAAACTTTTCACAATAAATTCCAAAATCCAATTTAAACTATTTTATAAAATCATTAACCCTTATTTCTCAAAAATCAGCTTTTAACTATATCTCACAAAAACCATAATTTTATAACTTTGAAAATTATAACGTTTATTTATTTAACATGGATCAATTCCAAAAATATAGTATATTTTCAAAAAATCACTTTTAAAAATCATTTTAAAATTCCAAATTTGGTCCAATGATGCTACACAACAAATAGTCAATCACGACAACAACGATATCATATATCGATATGATAATCCATCAAATATCAAAATATCTGAATTCAAATAAATACTATTGAGGAATCCAGTTGGATCCCTCCAACCTGTTTTTCTGCATCCACAAACATTAGCACAATACCAATTCCGCTCTAGTACGGAATTATCGCGGTATATGGGATTTAAAATATTATCCGCTTAATAGACGACGCAATAGGGTCTCATCCGCTAAACAAAAAATGCGGGAAATCAATAACTCCAATATATACATATGGCAATATATATATATTGCTATTATATATAATACCAATTTCACTGTTTATGAAATATTCGCGGTATATGTTTTTAATAAATAACATCCGCTTACTAACGGCGTATAATGTCTATTTTAACAATCAATAGATATCAATCAACATTCAAACATGCATTCAAATATTTTAAATCTAACTATTTAAAATAAAATCGAAACTGATTCGATTGAGTGAGAAGTTCTCACCTTGATTTCACTTTCGTTTTAGCGATTTATTTCGAATAAAATTAAATGGACGTTTAATTTTACCCAAAATTCTCACTAACTCCAAACGACTCCAATCCAATTTCATCGCGTAGTGCTCGTCCATACGATTCCAACGCAACTGGTTTCGCGCGTTTTCGACCTCGTATGAAAAAGATATCAATTTTTGAAATTACACGAGTTTATAAAGCATATAAATTACAACTTTAATTTAAATTTTTAAACCCCTCACATCTAAGCCGTTGGATCCATGCTCCCTGAATCCAGGCCGTGCCCCCTCTTTTCCTCCTTCTCCCTCGTTATCTCCAGGTTATAGCCGCAACACACATGAACCCATTTTCGAAAATTAGGGTTCGATTTTTCAATTTCCACGTGCAACACGAACACGATCAAACTACTCCATCTCGAAGAGCATGGCAAGAATGACACTCGGCCAAGATAGCATGGAGCTCGGCCCCCTCCTCTTCCTCGTGTTGCGTGCGCAGCTACTGCCGAACGCAGCCCCCTAGACGCCACCATGTCACTCCATATTTGATCATGACCGTTGAACTTCAAGCTCTCGTCGTGCTCTACCACTTCCTAGTTGGAAGTTTCTTGAGTCGTTGAGTGGATTGGAAGATAAATGGGGAAAAGCAATGGTGATTTTCGGCCTTAGAATTCTGGGGTGGCGGCTACACGTTGAAACTAGGGTTTTGCCTTTTTTTTTTTTTTTAGAAATTTATGGTGTATTTATAGGAAAAAAATCGAACACTATTCATCCGGAAATTCCGAACTCCGATTCACGCGCCGTAACCAGCGTTTCTAGGGTTTACCCCGCGTTTCGGACACAATGGAACAGGTTTCGGAAGCTAATTCGGACATCTGTGCGAGTTATGGCAACAAACGCTCAATTTAAATTAAACCGATTTAAACGATTTTCTAGGCGTTTTAATTTGTACCGGACAAACGGTAAATCCAATTGACACGAAATTTGAAACCTTACAATAATATCACATTACGGATCCGATGAAACTGGTTTCATCGAAATCCGAGACTTTTTGAAAAATGGCTATTTTAACTCGCTAAATTAATATTAAAAATAATTCGATGCGTTTCGAGCTGCCACGATCAAACGGTAACTCCGATTGACACGAAAATTGAAATCCGGTAATAACTAACTATTACGGATCCAATGGAACTGGTTTCGTTCAATTCCGAGACTGTTCAAAAATTGACTATTTTCACTAGTCGATTTAAATATTAAAATATTCAATTTTCACAAATTAACTCTTAATTCAATTTTAAAAGTTCTAAAATATCGTTCTAACTCCCATATGATAAAATAAAATTTTACAAATCATTTTCAATCATATTTAACTCGATTTTCAATTATTTCCATAATTTAACATATTAAATTATTGACTTAAATTATCCAATTAAATCCAATTAATCAAATAAAAATTTATTCGACTTATAAATTCACTTATTAATACTTAAAATTAATTAAATATTCAAATTTTAATTTCTAAAAATTCCTGGGTCGTTACATTATTATTATTAAATAATCCTTAGTTAATGACCTCCATTAACTATTAACAATTCATTAATTATTTTCTAAAATAATTAGCTTATTTTAAATCATTATTAATTACAATTTAATTAATCATTAACAACCCATTAATTAACCCCTAATTAATTAAATAATCAAGTGTTAATTAAAAACTTAATTAATCCATTATTACTTGACTAATTAGTTATTAACTAAAAATAATCTTATTTAATTAATTATTCTTAATTACAAATTTATTATTCAAAGAATAATTAATCCTAAACTCTTAAGATTAAACCTTAATTACTTTAAGTAATTATTTATTTCATTAATTTATTAAATAAATTAATTATTCATTTATTTACTCTAATAATTAAATGAAATACAAAACATTAATTTAATATTAAACTTTAACAAGTTTAAAATCAATCTAAAACCCTTAATTGATAATAATTCCTTAATTATAAAAGAAATTTTATAAAAGTTAAAATAAATTTCTTTTTAAAATTAAATCATTTAAATTTTTACATTATCAATCAAATTTGGTTTAAACACTTAAATTTATGAAACTTAAATTAATTTTTAAACAAAGATTCAAATCCAAATTTGAATCAAATTTTACTTTACTTTATATTTCAATCTCAAATTTAAATTCAAATTTTCTTAAAAAAAACATTTTAAACAATAAAATATTTTAAAATTATTTAAAGCAAATTTGAATTTAAATACCTAATTATTTCCAACTTTAAGATTCAATACAACTTGAATCCAAAATTTAAATTAGATTTAAAACTTAATTAAATTCTTTACTTAGTATTTTGAAATTCAATTTTTAAAATGGGAAACACGAAAAATTCTAAATTTCAATAACTCGCTCGAACAACTCGAAACCACTCGAGTACTCGAGAATCATCATTTTTTTTCCATTTTGCAATTTATTAAATTAAGAAACAACACAGGTTCACAAACCTGTAACAAATTGAACCCACTCGAGCCAAAACAACATCTACACCGAGTCTCTAACCACAATGCTTCGAGTAAACCAACCCTAAACTTCGAGTAACCCACCAATTCACCCGTAGCAAACACGAGTAATCATCTTCCCAAACAACTGATACACCATTAATCCTCGTGCACCTCCACCGCCATCACTTTCAATCACTCGCGACCCCTTGAGCAAGTCGGCGACCATCATCACACTTCAATTCCACCTTCAATCCAACTACAGAAGCCTCACATCAAAATCCAAGCATCGAGCTCGAAAAAAACAGTAACAATGTCAAATCTGGAAATTTGCCTCAACCACCAAGCTCCGACCATCTGAGAAACATCACCTCCGGCCACAAACTTCTCCATACCCCATCTAGCTTCAGCTCGAACTAGAGAGAACTCGATCACTTAATTTGATCACAGTGATCAAATCACTTGAATACAGTAAAACTGGGGTTGTATACATTAATCCTTAGTCACTACTTCCCCACTGCATTGATTCCTCAATTACCATTTTTCCTAAATTCTCCTATCACCATTCTATCACCAGGAACATCACTGGCCACCAAATCTCCTTAGATCGACAGAATCAACCCAAGTTATGATTTCTGGCTAAACCAGAATTTCTTAATCAAAAACAAACTAAAAGTTCTAATTTAAATTTTAAAATTCAAGTTTTGAATCAGGTAACATATTGATAATCTCAAATCAAAGAATTTTAAGAATTAAATTCTTGTTAATAACAGAATTACTCTGTTGTTCAATGTTTTTCCAGAGGCCATACTGTTTTTTTTTCTTCTTTTCTTTTTCTCAGTGACACTTTCTGGTTTGTATTCATACTTGTTAAAACTTAAAACTTTAGTTATAAAATTCACCTCTTGGATCTTGTAACATGTTCATATACTTAAATTACAAAAATTCAGATGGTTTGATTTTTTTTATATAAGAATTTTCTGCAATCTCTAAATTTACAGATAGTTATTACAGAAATTTCATACTAAATACAATTTTAAACTTAGCTTATGTATCTCCACCATATTGTTTTTGAAACTTAAATCTTAACACATACTAAATCACCTGAAATGAAATTTAAATTCAAATCTAGATCCTGAATCAAAGAAACAAAATACAAATTTCCTACAGCATGCATTACAATAGACATGAATTTATATTCACCAGTATAAACTTCAAAAAGGCAGACATGCATTTAATTTCTAGAGTGAATCAGCAACTAGATTCCTACTTAAGTTCATTTAGTATAAATTGTTACTCACCTGGTATAGGAGCAAAGCACATGCTTATGCATTTTCCTGAACTTCATTTTGAATTTTAAAAACAAAAACTGCAGATGCTTTAACTTCATCTTGCTTACAGAAATGCTCCCTGATCTATATGCCTAATTGTTTCCAGGTGATCACTTGCAGGCTTCCAGAGAAAAGATGCATGCAAGTTTCCAGAAAAGAATTGCAGGCTTTGGTTATGGTTTTCAAATAGAGGACTGCAGGCATAGTTGCATGCAGGTATGAATTCTTTTTTTTTTAGAGTTGAAAATTGATTTCAGGCCTTAGCATTGAAAAACTACAGGTTTTAAATGATTTGCATTATGTATTTCAGAGTGTTTGGTTTTGAGGGAAATAGATTTGCAGATTTGATTGATGATTTCAGGTTTTAGGTTGTATGAAGAAGATGATTTCAGCTGAAGATTTCTTAAGTAATGGAGAATAGAAAAAGAATAGAATGAGGGAAAATGTTTTTATGTAAGAAATGTTATTTTATTTTTATTTTATTTCTTTGATTTCATTAAATTAGAAAAAAGGACACTTGTTTAAATTTTAACATTTGTCTCTTTGTTTAAATTAATGGCTTACACATGTCAATTTAAGTATTAGGAGATCAACACATGTATTAAGAATATTTTAGTTTAAAATTGTTTATAAATACTTTAAAACCTCAATTTATCATTCTTATGTATATGTAAATGAATTTACCTCTTTTTTTTCTAAAAAGAAATGAAAGCAATCAAATTGTAAATGTAAGCTTATTCATATATTTAAGTGTTTATTCTTTTAAAACATTAAATTCAAACTTAAATTAATTTATCAAATCCAATTTTAAAAAATCAAGTTATATATAGATGCACATATAACTCTTATTAAAATAACAAATCCTATTTCTTAACAAAATTTATTTATGTCTATAAAATGTAAGTATTATCATTTTTATTTAAAAATAACAAATTAAACAATTCTAAATAATTTATAAAAGAGATCATAAATTACTTTTATTACTTAATAAATTAAGACATATGTAATTTGTATTTTAAACTTCTTATAAAATTTCAAGCAATACTTTAAAAAGAAAATAAAACAAAGCTTTGATGTTAAACAAATTTAACTTCAAATTTAAGTTAATTAAAATATAAATTTAAACAGATAAGATTTTCCTTTAATATAAACCATATAATTATTTATTTGAATTGCTTCGAAAAGTTATATTTCGAATTTAAATCAAAATTTTAATTTATCAAATATAAATTAGAGTTAGAAAATTAATTCATTTACTAAATTCAAAAATCAAAATTTATCAAATATAACATATAAAATTATATATTATAAACAGAAAACAATTTATTTACTTTAAAAAGATAAAATCTTCTAATTTAAATATTTATTAAAACATGATTATTAAATCAAATTCCAAATTTTATTATTACAATTATCAAATTAAATTAAATTTAAAACACAGATTATTAAATTTATATTGCCTAAATTTCCGGGATATCACATTCCTTCCCCCTTAAAAGAATTTCGTCCTCGAAATTTAAAAGCAAAGGTAATTTAATAATCTATCTTAAGATTTTATTTTAAAACACAAGCATATATTATCAAACATATGCTAACAACCATAGCAACCAATTTGATCAAACACAACAAATCTAATTATCCAGAAAAACCTGGATAAAATTTTCACGAGTTTCCCCGGTATAAATATCGGGATACTCGCTCTATAGAATCTAAACAATCAATACTATTAAGCTATAGAGCCCCTATCCAACTATATCTACCAGCAAAACAATATATCAGACTACAGACGAGTCTGAATCAACAATCACATCCTCCTGAACTGCTGGTTCCACAACCAGAGATAAACCATACACGTACTCCCTCAGAGATACGTGAAACACATCGAATTCCAGTTATCCAAACTGGCAATTCAATCCTGAAAACCAAACACCAATCCTCACAAAACACAGAAAAGGCGGAGCTGACTTACCCAGTCTTACTCAATCTTATAGCTCCTTAGATCAGAGAAAACTTCCTCAAAATCAAATATCCGACTCAGGAATCCAAATTCCTTCGTCTCTTGTCCACAAAATACTTCTGACGATCCTGGGCTACCTTCAACTCTCTTGATCAGTTCAACCTTTGTTGATGTCCCTAAAAACAAACTGGACCAAAATAAACCAACGCAATGATCTCCTCAAGATCAATCCCAATCAAGAACACCAACTCTACTCCACAAATATCAGAAGACTAACTTTCTTCTCCTACCAGGAAAAGATAAAACAAAAGCACTTCCAATCTGCTTCCGCTGCAAAACTCTGATTTGAAGCAGAAGAAAAAATCGAGCACAAACTGGATAACTCATTACAGAAATATGGTGCAACTGATCCATAGAAGAAAACTCAGATGCCCCATCGGATCCAAAGCTGCTTCACTAAACCTCCCGTATCACTCCTAGAATCCAGTCGCTAAGAAAACTCAACCTCTAGGTATGGACAAACTTCTCATAGCTCAAGAGAACACTCAAACTATCGCAAGTCACTTTTGCGATCAACCAGTCCAATATCCAAAGAAAACTGTTCTCTCTTTACCAATCAGAACAGCTTACGCTTAACTATCCAATCCATCATAAAAAATGGAATCTTCTCTGCTACTTCCGAACTCCTTCAGAAAAACTGCTAACCAGAAAACTTTCTTGCCAGCACCCAGAATACTCCGAACTGTACTACTAACACCGACGCCAAAGACTTCATAAACCAAAGCTCTTCGAGAAACTCGGGCTTCAAACCAGACAAAACATCCTACTGAATCCTGCCACAACATCGAAGCAGACTCACCTCCTTAACTTGTTCCAAAGAAAACATCTTCGAGAACATCCATAGTCACTGCGTCTCATCATGCAGCTACTATTCCCTAAGGTATCAAAATACCATTATACTCTTCTACCTAGCCAATAGATCCAAATTCTACTCATCCAATTTCAAAGATAGACTCCGAACCTTAACAGGTTACCTTCAGAGATCTACTAAATCCTTACTCCAAGAAAACTCACTTGAGACGGTATTCGATCTACAGTCTCGATAGAATCACTTCCAACCTCATCACCAAACTTCAACCATTGGTAGTAGTCGTGTTACACACCTCACTACCTTATCTACCTTTATAGCTTATATTGGATAACCCGAACAGGTAACCCAACAAATAGGTAGAAATAAATATATATAAATATATATAAATATATATAATTAAAATACAAATACGCTCTCTCAAGATAGACACCACTCCAGAGCCTAGCTATTCACTCAACCTAACGCTCTAATACCAACTGTGACGACTCGACTTTCCACTCCCAGAAAAGTCGTATCATCATGAAGAAAGAAAGGGATAGAAAAGAAGAGAAAGAAGAAACAACACTAGAATCTCAACAACGGAACGAATAAATTATATTAATAACATAAAATATTGCATAGTTTACAATCACTATCAGAGTACACAAACATACAACACATACTAGACAGTTATAAACACCTGTCTAGTATTTACAATATAATACAACTCAGAGACAATCACAGATCACACAGCGGAATACTATATATCTAACGCAGAAGCCTCCTGCTCCATTTGCTCCTCCATAATTCGTCAAAGCTAACCTGAATCCCTTGGCTACTCGTAAAAATTTGAGTACCCAAGAGTTTATGAAAAACAAAAATAAACTCCGGGTCAGACATGGGACTGGTGTGAGTAACAGGTTAAAGTTTCTTAATTTTGAAAATCCTTTTGAAAAGAAAGGTATCACGTAAGACTTCCCACACATAAACATGGAAAAGTTTTTACCTTACGCTAACCAAAACATTTGATAGGAAATCCAGTGATATTATAATAGTGTCTAGGGTTTTCAAGTAAATAAGAAATAGCCGAAATTGTTACATTTATTAAATTCCAGCTACTAGCCACAAAAGTGGGTAATACAATCAAAACCGTTGGCACTTATTGGATTTTGGATTCCATACAATGGCAGGGCTACTGGGGTACCGCCCATCACAGTACGTGGCCTAGATCAACGTACCGAGGAGTACTCCCACTCCCCTGCAACACAAAGCCGGACCCATTCCTTACTGAACAGTTCCGAACAAGACAACCCCACAGTTGGTGTACATCCAACTGCCCACACAGCCGAAATAAAAAGGGACCTCTAGACAGGGATCAATCTTGCTCTCCAGTGGGTGCGACCCACGAAGCCTTGCTGCACCTCCCCTGTTTTAGCCATTCTCGGTTGATGAGGCTTGAGGCTATGATTACCTTTAGAGGACACATCTCTTAGAATGCTCATCGTCCACCTGACGATGTTCTGAAAGCATTCAATCCATACAAGTTCGTTCCGGGTTCGAACGAAACTGAAGGCATTATCTCGTTACACTCATTACGGAATCACCTACAGAGTTAACGACGATAACCCTTGCACTCTAAACCTATATCTCGAATCTATAAGTACTATTCCGTCAAACTCATTACGGAATCACCCACAGAGTTATACTGACGTATAGCCCTTACACCTCGAGTCTTCACCTACTCCACTTAGATTCATGACCTAACGTTAATTGGAATCGATGTGGTTTTCGGATATCCAAATATGGAAACCCGATCCCGGTCTCATCGAAATCCAAAACGTGTCTTTTAAGGCCAAGTTGTTTTAAAGGTTTAAAACAATTCAATTTCATTATCTATATACACAGATAGATAAATCACAGATTCACAACAGATAATCAACACTATTATCATATCAGATAAACCATATTATCACTATCCAAAGATAATCTATATCAACATCACAATGCAACCAATGCATCCAAATCACTCAACATTATCTATCTCACATCTGAGATTCTAACCATCCAAAGCAAACAACACTAACCAACCATATAAGCAATGATTATCCACACCAAATATAATTAATTTAAAATGAATTAAATTAATTACATCATTCCATTAATTTAAAGTAAATTAAATTAATTACTTTACCAATATCAACTTGCTCATATCACTATTGATAATTTATCAATTAATTAATTAATCGTCAACCAATTATTTATTTCAATTAATCATCCCTGATTAATTAACCTTTAATTACATTTAAGTAATTATTCACTAATTAATTTCTTAAAATTAATTATACTTAACCAAATACAGTAATTAACCTTTAATTACTTCATTAATTAATTAACTATAATTAATTACATTAATCCTTAATTAATTACATAAATTAATTACCTTTAATCACTTATTATTGATTAATTAATCTTAATTAATCAATCTTAATTACATCATTAATTATATTAATTAATGATCCCTAATTACAATTTAAATTAATTACCTTATTTAAATTAATTACATTAAGAAATTAATCTTAATTTAAACCATAATTGTTAATCACCCTTGATTAACCAATTCAATAATTATCTACCCTTAATTACTTTACCAAACAAATTAATTACTTCATAATTAATTATCTCAAATTAATCCCTTGATTAATTCATAAAGTTATTATACTCAAATTACTTCAAATATCAAATCACCTTTAATTAATTACACATAGTAATTATCCATTAATTACTTCTCTAAGTAATTACTCTACATTTAATTAAGTAATTATACTTCACAAATCATCAAACGATTAATTTAAATTAATTGAACTAAATTAATTAACTTAAACTAATCAAATTAACTCAATTAATTACAATAAGTAATTAATTCCTTAATTACTTCCATACTTAATAACTTACACAAATGATTATCTCTAAATTAATTAATCTAATTAATAATTAAAATTAATCACATTAATTAATTATTATTATTAAATAATCCTTAGTTAATGACCTCCATTAACTATTAACAATTCATTAATTATTTTCTAAAATAATTAACTTATTTTTAATCATTATTAATTACAATTTAATTAATCATTAATAACCCATTAATTAACCCCTAATTAATTAAATAACTAAGTGTTAATTAAAAACTTAATTAATCCATTATTACTTGATTAATTAGTTGTTAACTAAAACTAATCTTATTTAATTAATTATTCTTAAGTACAAATTTATTATTCAAAGAATAATTAATCCTAAACACTTAAGATTAAACCTTAATTACTTTAAGTAATTATTTATTTCATTAATTTATTAAATAAATTAATTATTCATTTAATTACTCTAATAATTAAATGAAATACAAAACATTAATTTAATATTAAACTTTAACATGTTTAAAATCAATCTAAAACCCTTAATTGATAATAACTCCAAACGACTCCAATCCAATTTCATCGCGTAGTGCTCGTCCATACGATTCCAACGCAACTGGTTTCGCGCGTTTTCGACCTCGTATGAAAAAGATATCAATTTTTGAAATTACACGAGTTTATAAAGCATATAAATTACAACTTTAATTTAAATTTTTAAACCCCTCACATCTAAGCCGTTGGATCCATGCTCCCTGAATCCAGGCCGTGCCCCCTCTTTTCCTCCTTCTCCCTCGTTATCTCCAGGTTATAGCCGCAACACACATGAACCCATTTTCGAAAATTAGGGTTCGATTTTTCAATTTCCACGTGCAACACGAACACGATCAAACTACTCCATCTCGAAGAGCATGGCAAGAATGACACTCGGCCAAGATAGCATGGAGCTCGGCCCCCTCCTCTTCCTCGTGTTGCGTGCGCAGCTACTGCCGAACGCAGCCCCCTAGACGCCACCATGTCACTCCATATTTGATCATGACCGTTGAACTTCAAGCTCTCGTCGTGCTCTACCACTTCCTAGTTGGAAGTTTCTTGAGTCGTTGAGTGGATTGGAAGATAAATGGGGAAAAGCAATGGTGATTTTTGGCCTTAGAATTCTGGGGTGGCGGCTACACGTTGAAACTAGGGTTTTGCCTTTTTTTTTTTTTAGAAATTTATGGTGTATTTATAGGAAAAAAATCGAACACTATTCATCCGGAAATTCCGAACTCCGATTCACGCGCCGTAACCAGCGTTTCTAGGGTTTACCCCGCGTTTCGGACACAATGGAACAGGTTTCGGAAGCTAATTCGGACATCTGTGCGAGTTATGGCAACAAACGCTCAATTTAAATTAAACCGATTTAAACGATTTTCTAGGCGTTTTAATTTGTACCGGACAAACGGTAAATCCAATTGACACGAAATTTGAAACCTTACAATAATATCACATTACGGATCCGATGAAACTGGTTTCGTCGAAATCCGAGACTTTTTGAAAAATGGCTATTTTAACTCGCTAAATTAATATTAAAAATAATTCGATGCGTTTCGAGCTGCCACGATCAAACGGTAACTCCGATTGACACGAAAATTGAAATCCGGTAATAACTAACTATTACGGATCCAATGGAACTGGTTTCGTTCAATTCTGAGACTGTTCAAAAATTGACTATTTTCACTAGTCGATTTAAATATTAAAATATTCAATTTTCACAAATTAACTCTTAATTCAATTTTAAAAGTTCTAAAATATCGTTCTAACTCCCATATGATAAAATAAAATTTTACAAATCATTTTCAATCATATTTAACTCGATTTTCAATTATTTCCATAATTTAACATATTAAATTATTGACTTAAATTATCCAATTAAATCCAATTAATCAAATAAAAATTTATTCGACTTATAAATTCACTTATTAATACTTAAAATTAATTAAATATTCAAATTTTAATTTCTAAAAATTCCTGGGTCGTTACATTATTATTATTAAATAATCCTTAGTTAATGACCTCCATTAACTATTAACAATTCATTAATTATTTTCTAAAATAATTAGCTTATTTTAAATCATTATTAATTACAATTTAATTAATCATTAACAACCCATTAATTAACCCCTAATTAATTAAATAATTAAGTGTTAATTAAAAACTTAATTAATCCATTATTACTTGACTAATTAGTTATTAACTAAAAATAATCTTATTTAATTAATTATTCTTAATTACAAATTTATTATTCAAAGAATAATTAATCCTAAACTCTTAAGATTAAACCTTAATTACTTTAAGTAATTATTTATTTCATTAATTTATTAAATAAATTAATTATTCATTTAATTACTCTAATAATTAAATGAAATACAAAACATTAATTTAATATTAAACTTTAACATGTTTAAAATCAATCTAAAACCCTTAATTGATAATAATTCCTTAATTATAAAAGAAATTTTATAAAAGTTAAAATAAATTTCTTTTTAAAATTACATCATTTAAATTTTTACATTATCAATCAAATTTGGTTTAAACACTTATATTTATGAAACTTAAATTAATTTTTAAACAAAGATTCAAATCCAAATTTGAATCAAATTTTACTTTACTTTATATTTCAATCTCAAATTTAAATTCAAATTTTCTTAAAAAAACATTTTAAACAATAAAATCTTTTAAAATTATTTAAAGAAAATTTGAATTTAAATACCTAATTATTTCCAACTTTAAGATTCAATACAACTTGAATCCAAAATTTAAATTAGATTTAAAACTTAATTAAATTCTTTACTTAGTATTTTGAAATTCAATTTTTAAAATTGGAAACACGACAAATTCAAAATTTCAATAACTCGCTCGAACAACTCGAAACCACTTGAGTACTCGAGAATCATTATTTTTTTTTCATTTTGCAATTTATTAAATTAAGAAACAACACAGGTTCACAAACCTGTAACAAATTGAACCCACTCGAGCCAAAACAACATCTACACCGAGTCTCTAACCACAATGCTTCGAGTAAACCAACCCTAAACTTCGAGTAACCCACCAATTCACCCGTAGCAAACACGAGTAATCATTTTCCCAAACAACTGATACAACATTAATCCTCGTGCACCTGCACCTCCGCCGCCATCACTTTAAATCACTCGCGACCCCTTGAGCAAGTCGGCGACCATCATCACACTTTAGTTCCACCTTCAATCCAACTACAGAAGCCTCACATCAAAATCCAAGCATCGAGCTCGAAAAAAACAGCAACAATGTCAAATCTGGAAATTTGCCTCAACCACCAAGCTCCGACCATCTGAGAAACATCACCTCCGGCCACAAACTTCTCCATACCCCATCTAGCTTTAGCTCGAACTAGAGAGAACTCGATCACTTAATTTGATCACAGTGATCAAATCACTTGAACACAGTAAAACTAGGGTTATATACATTAATCCTTAGTCACTACATCCCCATTGCATTGATTCCTCAATTACCATTTTTCCTAAATTCTCCTATCACCATTCTGTCACCAGGAACATCACTGGCCACCAAATCTCCTTAGATCGACAGAATCGACCCAAGTTATGATTTCTGGTTAAACCAGAATTTCTTAATCAAAAACAAACTAAAAGTTCTAATTTAAATTTTAAAATTCAAGTTTTGAATCAGGTAACATATTGATAATCTTAAATCAAAGAATTTTAAGAATTAAATTCTTGTTAATAACAGAATTACTCTGTTGTTCAATGTTTTTCCAGAGGCCATACTGTTTTTTTTTCCTTCTTCTTTTCTTTTTCTCAGTGGCACTTTCTGGTTTGTATTCATACTTGTTAAAACTTAAAACTTTGGTTATAAAATTCACCTCTTGGATCTTGTAACATGTTCATATACTTAAATTACAAAAATTCAGATGGTTTGATTTTTTTTTATGTAAGAATTTTCTGCAATCTCTAAATTTGCAGATAGTTATTATAGAAATTTCATACTAAATACAAATTTAAACTTAGCTTATGTATCTCCACCATATTGTTTTTGAAACTTAAATCTTAACACATACTAAATCACCTGAAATGAAATTTAAATTCAAATCTAGATCCTGAATCAAAGAAGCAGAATACAAATTTCATACAGCATGCATTACAATAGACATGCATTTATATTCACCAGTATAAACTTCAAAAAGGCATACATGCATTTAATTTCTACAGTGAATCAGCAACTAGATTCCTACTTAAGTTCATTTAGTATAAATTGTTACTCACCTGGTATAGGAGCAGAGCACATGCTTATGCATTTTCCTGAACTTCATTTTGAATTTTAAAAAAAAAACTGCAGATGCTTTAACTTCATCTTGCTTACAGAAATGCACCCTGATCTACATGCCTAATTGTTTCCAGGTGATCACTTGCAGGCTTCCAGAGAAAAGATGCATGCAAGTTTCCAGAAAAGAATTGCAGGCTTTGGTTATGGTTTTCAAACAGAGGACTGCAGGCATAGTTGCATGCAGGTTTGAATTCTTTTTTTTTTAGAGTTGCAAATTGATTTCAGGCCTTAGCATTGAAAAACTACAGGTTTTAAATGATTTGCATTATGTATTTCAGAGTGTTTTGGTTTTGAGGGAAATAGATTTGCAGATTTGGTTGATGATTTCAGGTTTTAGGTTGTTTGAAGAAGATGATTTCAGCTGAAGATTTCTTAAGTAATAGAGAATAGAAAAAGAATAGAATGAGGGAAAATGTTTTTATGTAAGAAATGTTATTTTATTTTTATTTTATTTCTTTGATTTCATTAAATTAGAAAAAAGGACACTTGTTTAAATTTTAACATTTGTCTCTTTGTTTTAATTAATGGCTTACACATGTCAATTTAAGTATTAGGAGATCAACACATGTATTAAGAATATTTTAGTTTAAAATTGTTTATAAATACTTTAAAACCTCAATTTATCATTCTTATGTATATGTAAACGAATTTACCTCTTTTTTTTCTAAAAAGAAATGAAAACAATCAAATTGTAAATATAAGCTTATTCATATATTTAAGTGTTTATTCTTTTAAAACATTAAATTCAAACTTAAATTAATTTATCAAATCCAATTTTAAAAAATCAAGTTATATATAGATGCACATATAACTCTTATTAAAATAACAAATCCTATTTCTTAACAAAATTTATTTATGTCTATAAAAACTAAGTATTATCATTTTTATTTAAAAATAACAAATTAAACAATTCTAAATAATTTATAAAAGAGATCATAAATTACTTTTATTACTTAATAAATTAAGACATATGTAATTTGTATTTTAAACTTCTTATAAAATTTCAAGCAATACTTTAAAAAGAAAATAAAACAAAGCTTTGATGTTAAACAAATTTAACTTCAAATTTAAGTTAATAAAATATAAATTTAAACAGATAAGATTTTCCTTTAATATAAACCATATATTTATTTATTTGAATTGCTTTGAAAAGTTATATTTCAAATTTAAATCAAATTTCCAATTTATCAAATATAAATTAGAGTTAGAAAATTAGTTCATTTACTAAATTCAAAAATCAAAATTTATCAAATGTAACATAGAAAATTATATATTATAAACAGAAAACAATTTATTTACTTTAAAAAGATAAAATCTTCTAATTTAAATATTTATTAAAACATGATTATTAAATCAAATTCCAAATTTTATTATTACAATTATCAAATTAAATTAAATTTAAAAAACAGATTATTAAATTTATATTGCCCAAATTTCCGGGATATCACATTTATAATTGCATCGGAGAACGATTCCCCATTCTTATCGTTATAGAATGCTTCTCCACTTGCATTTTGCGCTTGCATTCTATTGACTTGTTGGTAAAGGGTATTCATTTCTTCTGTGAAGTCGGCATTAGCTTATTGAGGGACATTTTGGCCAACCATAGGCTGAGCACTTAACCTACGCTTGGACGGACTAGGAGACCGACAATGAGATGGAGAGTGGTAATGATGGGGACCGGGAGACCTTTCTCGATGCATAGAGGGCGATGTAGAATATGCGTCCTGCCCTTGTACTCTCGATCTACCTTTAGGCACACTCTTATGAGATCTGGACTGTGCCGAGAGAGTCATATATGCCCTACCGACGACAGCAGCATGCTATTGAGTCGGTCAAAAGAAGAAATTCTTAGACGATCAAAAAGTGATGGTCATCTCGCTGGAGGAGAATGATGATGCATTAGCACATAGGCGCAACCACATTTGGGGCGATAGCAATTTGGCTAGGCACACGTGCAACATACCTTCTGGGATGAGAATGAACACTAATGAGCGGGATTTCAAGCACCACCCTTTCTCGGGCCTAAGCATTGTCCATGAGGTCTGTGAGCATATGGGTTGACTAGGTCAGTCGTAGAAGGAGCCGTTGTGACAAAGTTCATTGATGCTAGGGCATCCAACCGCGTCCTTAAACCATTTACCTTACGGGCTATATTACCCATCTTTGCTAGCTATAGCACCATAGTATGCCGCATTTCTTTGGTGACACCAATGTAGAGTTGGATAACACAAGTGGTAATATTGTTGCCATTAATTTCATGCTCGTTAGAGTTGTTACCTTCGATTGGTTGAAGGTTGTCCATGGTAACATGTCAAATCAGATCTTTATAAAGGAGAAAAGTGAAGAAAGACGACACCAATATAGAGTGGTTCGGTAATATCGTTTATGTCCACTGTGAAGTTCTCTCACCATATTTCTCTCTTAAACTTACAAGGAACTACGAGAAAATAATAGGAAAAATAAAATGTTTAAGACTAATAAGATAACACGTAAGCAATTAAGTCTTCATACTAGGCCCGAATGGACCAGGTAGGGCTATCCTAGCTTTGTTTTTGTTTGAGTAGCAGGCTGTAAAGGATGCGTAGAGATAAAATGGTCGGGCTTCACCTTGATATTTTACCGATTGGAAGCAACTTAAGTTTGGTTGGCTTGAATGGATCGGATTGAAGAATAGATGGGCCGCCTTTGACTGGTCCAGGCCCTGCCTTAATCGACTTTCCCATTAATTGTGAGAAAATTGAGCAATAGCAGCCGTTAAAACTCTTGCACCATACACTTTATTTGTTTTCTAGGCTTAATTTGAGAAATTTTTGGTCTGTAACACAACATTTGAAATTAGTTAAAAGGACAATATAATGAATATGATCTTCTTCTCTATACATGTTTCCCAACCGATTGCCTTAATTACTGCATATTCTTCCACTACTACTGCTGCCACATCAGCCTTCGCCTATGCAATTAAAACCCTACTAAAACCTCGTTAATGCCACATTAAAGCACTTAATATATTTCGATGGATACAAATTTTTAGTTTAACACTATTAGATAGTAGATCCACTTAAATTTCTATCATTTTCGAATACACCTGCTAAATCAAAAAATTTTAACATACGATTTAGCAACTTTAACATAAAAAGGTTAATTGACCACTTTTCTTATAAAACCAAATCAACAAATTTTGGTTTTAGGTCTAAGTTCAAGTCCTAAGCGCTTAACATAAATCATAACTATATTCTATTCATCAATTCCGAAATTCATGGATCATGATATCCTTCTTTTTATTATACAGATTTGAACAATGTTTTTTTTCTACACAAATAATGTGGGAATGAGAATAAATCAACTTTGGAGACTTGATCTTGTCTTCGATAAGGATTTTTAAACCTCCACTATTTTACGATATATTCAAGCTTCAACATTATAGTTTTTCACACCTCCACGGCAATTAAATCACAAGGTATTTTAACTGCATAGGCCGTGGCCACTCCTTACACTGTCATATTCTAGCCCGGCACCAACCTCTGCCCACCACCTACCTCCACCATCTAGACACCGCCTCCATTAACTAGACACGCTATAGTTTTTTTTACAGCATCGACAAATGCTGCATCATATGGAAACCTACTTTATTTCAACGCACTCTACTCCGCTTAGTACTACAACACTCGGCTTTTCGACCATAATGATATATTTTTCTCTTTCTTTTTCCATAATTTCTCATTACAAGAAAAAAATAGTAGCAGATAATAAAATAATTCCATATAGTATAAGCATATGTTTTCTGTAAATGAATCGGCTACAAAAATGATTTCGTACGATGACATCTTAATAAAATAGTTCAATCAAATAACTATATTTTTCAGAAAAAACATATTGGCACAAGATAGATTCGAAAAACAAATGATATTTTTTTTCCACGATCAATAAAATGTGCTAGTTTGCAGCAGTATTATAAAATAATTTATGAAAAACAACATTACGAAATTTCAAAATAAAAATAAAAATATTACCTACTTTACAAAAGTCATAAAATGCTACTAGAAGGTAGAGTCATTCTTAAGTCTCCATTCTTCTAATTTTTCTTTGTTATTAGAAAATAAAGTGGCTGTATCAAAAAAGACTTGAAATCCGATACTGAAACAATTTTCCTTTAGTCTTCGTTCTTCCAATTTATCACAAATCAATTTGTTTAGCATTTAGGTCTTTGTTCTGTTTTAATTAGTAATTCCCCATGCTTTAGTTTCCAATAACAAAAGACACATGCTTTGGTTTAAAATTTTATATCAATTATGCACTTCCCACAATATGTACGGATACATCCAATAAATAAGACAATAGATTTTTTTTGCTTTGGTCCATAGTTTCAACCAGTGTTTTAAAGACCTAAGCCAACCGTGGTTCGACCACGGGTAATCTTCGACCCTGAAGCACCATGGCTCTGAAAATGAAATAACATTGTGCCTGTATGAACCCACGGTTTAACCTCAAAACAATGAAACTACTCATAGATCGGTCTTTAAACCACACAGTTCTTCAAATTAGCAAAAAAAACTATCGTTCACTCTTCATTTTTTACATAATCAATTTAATAAATAATTTCATAAACTTAGACACTAAATTATTAGATTATCTTATCAATTTTAGATGACATAATACATTATTAGTGTACATTTTATGAATTATTGTTGAAGTGAATCTCTTTCATCTTAAAAATAAGGAAATTTATAATTTTACACAAAAAACCGTCATAGAATTATCTTAATTAATATTTATTATGAAATATTCAAAAAAAATTATTTTAAAGTTCAATATATGAATTATACTTTGTTAAATATTAATATTAACTGAAATAATCTTATATATAAATCGGTAAAATATAAATTGCCGATAAACACTGTTCTCATGGTCTAACCTGTTGAACCAGTAGAACCTTTAATTTTGCACCAACACGGTTTGACTCATGGTTTGGCTTCAGAAACCCACTTAAAGCATTACTATGGAACATGTACTGCTGGAAGTTTCTTGTCTATATGATATTATAATTAAATGATGCACGTTACTCAATAAATCCCATGCAACAATGCACACATTATGACGCTTATTAACAGTTGGATCCTTCAGTCCATATCTAAGTTGATAATTAAAACTCACCCAGATCAAGCCGTCAACTTGGACCACTAACCACTGACCAAGTAACGCTAACCTAGTATAAAAAAAAGAACACCATTGTCAAAGTCCAATACTACAATGTATAACATCTTCCAAACAAACACAAAAACCACCAAAAAATGGGGATTTCGTCTTCTTGCTTCATCTCCAAACCCACATCACCACCACTAACAAAAGTAATATTCCATGGCGGCAACACCAAAACCATCACTGTCAACACTCCTACTGCAGAACTCATGTTCAAAAACCCTGACAAAGTCATCTGCCATCCAAATTCTTTCTTCATAAGCCGTCTGATACTGTAGTTTTTTAACAAGAAAAGAAGAATGATAGAGAGAAAAAGATTACAGACAGAGAAGAGAGACTAGGAATATAGAAAGAAATTTTCATTCATTTTTCTTAGCTTTCCCATTCACGTAACACAACAGCCTAATTTATAGAAAGGCTAATACAAAAGCATAGGATATCAATTTGCCAAGTGGCATTACATTGTAGGCTAGCTAAAATTTTTAACTAATTGCTATTTTGTAGATAATTAAAATAAATAAAAGATTTTATCAGAAGCTTCTTGCTGGCAGAAAAGATGCCATGCTATGCTCATTCTTCGTATATTGCAGGGACCATTATAATACGTTTAGGCATGTGCACCACTGTAGGGACCGTATCACCGTCCCATTCCAGTCCTCTCCACTGACGATTCACTGCTACTACTTTGTCCTCCCAATCAATTTATTTCCATGCAACGTTAATCTAACCACTACCACTTTGGCACCTAAGATGCCCATAGAGATGAAAAATATTACATCATTTGCGTTTGAGTATGTGAAGGGGGAGGATGGTAGAATGTTGATTAGGGTTTTGCCTGAGTTTATATTGAAGATGACCAGTGATGATGATTGTGATGGTGGTGATGAGGATATTATCATTTGTACTATGCCAGAGTTAAGGAAGCAGTATGAGCTACTTGTAGGGAGAAGATGTGATATCCTAGAATTTCAAGGAATTTAGAACGTGGTAATCTCTTGATTTAAATTATATGAAATTGGTGAAATTGTTATTTTTAAATATAAATAACTAAATTATAATAATGTAATATTTTAATTATGGTTATAGATTGATTTTTAATAAGAATAATTATTTAATTTGTGTTAATTTATAAATTTAATTTTAAATAGACTTATCATTTTCAAATTTAATAAGTATTGTTTAAATATATATATGTATGTATGTATTAAGTTATTTTTAAATGGAGTAATCAATTTCAAACTTAACGATGTGTTTATTTAAAAATATAAATGTTTGAGTTGATTTTTAAATTAGATTTTAAAAGTAAAATTTAAATTTGATTCTGGATTTAAATTTGAATCTTTAAAGATAAGTATTTTAATATATTTTGATATGAAATGTATGAATAAGTTTTTATTTAAATAAGATTTTGTTTTATATTGTTTTCCTTAAAGGATATCATTTATATAGATTTGAAAAAAATTATTTATTTAATAATAAATAAATACAAAAGTTATATTAGCATTTAAAAATGGATTTAATGTATATCATATATGATTTTATTTAAAATATAAATTGGTTTTTATTTTATTTCTTTTAAAAAAGTTTATTTATATAAATAAGAAAGGCATGTATTAATTAATTAGGAAAAATTCATTTTAAAAGCTTTTAAATCATTTAATAATAAAATAAAAGTAGATAATTACAAGTGTTAATTTTATAAGCATCTTACATACATGTGTAAGATAATTAAGATTATAAGGACAAGTGTCATATTTCAATTTTGTTTTTCTCTAATTCACAAAACAAATGTATATAAGTCTATATTCCCCTCTTTTCTTTTTTTTCCTTTGTTCATTTTCACATTTTCAATACAAACCAAAACCAGAAAATTTATCAAACCTGAAATCATCTCTCAAACCAATCTACAGTTATTCTTTAAAACCTGTAACCCTTTTCAAATGCAAGATCCAAAATTGTTAATTCTTTTATCTTCAGCTTGCAAAACACTTCTCAAAACAAATCAAAATATGCAACCCAGAAATCATTGTTCGCAAACCTGAAACCAAATTCAAACCCATCTGCAATAATTCTTCAAGCCTGCAACCATTTTTCTGTTTCAAAATCAAATCTGTAACCCTTTTTCAAGTGCTAGACCAAAGCTCTGTAAACAATCAAACCTATCACCATCTTTCAAGAATGCATGCAAGTAAATCTGAAGTAAATCAAAGTTTTCAAAGCTTATAAATTCCAAAGGCCATGGTTTTCAAGTTTTTAAAGCAAGCACTCCAGTTTCAAAGAAATGAAAGCAAGTTCAGTTTCAAAATTTCCAGTTTCTCAAACTCTGTTCAAAACTTCTTTAACTCCTCTGCCTCTTTAAATAAGTGAGTAAACATTTACATAAAAGCTTAAGTTAATGAAGTTGTCGCATGTGAATTTCTGTGTTGGAAAGTGCTTTGCATGTGTGTGTGTATAAGTAAATCTATGTGTGTATGCATCTGATGGAAGTGTGCATGATGTTTGCCTGAGTATTACTCTGTTCATAAGTTCAGAGTTTAAAGTGTTATCAAAAATTCAAATCTTCCCATCTGCACTTTGTCAGATTTTGGAATTCAAACAAGAATGGTTTGTTAAAACTTAATTTAAGATATGAAATTATAATTAATTAAGAAAAGTTGGAGTATCACCTGGAAAGGAAAATAACAGTAATTTTTTTGATAAATGTTAAAATTCAAACTCAATAATCTTTTGATTTTCTTTTATAACCTGAATCGTTAACTTAAATCATGATTTTTAAGAGTTAAATCATAGTTTTTAAGTTTGTTTTGAATGAGATTTTCAAGGTTGATCAGAAAGTGAGTTTTTGGTCTTTTCTGACGATCAAGGAGATCGGGATGAACGGGATTGCTTCAGGAGGTGGCGAGAAGGTAGGTGAGCATGGGAAAAATGCTAGCTGGATTTTATGATCCCCCTTGTGATGGCGAAGGGCTGATGTAGGGTTTAACACCCAGTTATAGTCAAGGTTGTAGCCTAGATCTCTGTGGCATTTCTAGTGTTTCGAGTTTGTCAAGACGAAGGGGAATTGAAGCCTATGATCCTGACGAAGCTTTGGACGATGGAGAGGCATTTCTAGTGTTCGGAATCGGCCTGGCGAGGCATTTTTGGTGGTTGAATTTGGGTCCAGGTAGATCTAATGAGTTCATTTTTGTTGCTGAGCTCGATCGAGAATGGTGGATTGTCTGATGCCAGAGCACATTGCTACCGACTTGTTGGAGATGGTCAGGGATGCCGGAGCTCCGGAGATCGGTGGTGCATGTGCACCTGGATTCAGTGTGCAGTGGTTTGGGTTCAATTGTTTTCTCGAGTAGGGTCTCGGGGTATAGGGGTTTTGGCTCGAGTTTTATCCTTGGGTCGTTCGTAAATTTGAGCGAACTGTTAATTTTTAAGAGTTTTAATTTTAACCAAACTGTTAAGTATTTAAACAGTTAAATTTTTAAATCAAACTCTTTTACGAAGAAGAAAGGATGATGTTGTACTCGGTTTTGATTTGAGTATATGGGTTAAACCCGAAGCAAATGCTTTAACCAGATTTTAAATTTTAAATAAAAAGTAAGTTTTTTTTTTAAATTTTAAAAAATCAATTTAAATTAGTTCTCTTGAAAATTCATTTCTTTGTAATGAATGTTTTGAATAAATTAAGTTGTATGATTTGTTTAAACTTAAATGTATTAAGTTGAAATACTTAAGTTATTTTCAAACTTAATTTGAAATGGAAAATGAAATTAATAAGAAAATATTTTTATCTTAAAAACTTAATTAAAGTTTGATAATTAATGAGGAAATTAAAGAGTGATTAATAAATTGAATTAGTTAATGATTAGTGATTTATTAATTAACAGTTAAGGGTTTCAAGTGATTTATTAACTTGTAATTAAGAATTGTTAATTAATAATTAGGATAAGTAATTAAGGATTATTTTATTTTAAAACTTAATTAATGATTTAATTAAGTAAGTTAATTTCTAAAGATCGAATATTTTAATGATAATGTTTTATCTTAAGGATAATTAAGATTCTTAATGAGTTGAAATTATTTTAAGTTTAATTAATTAATTTAATCAATTATTGATAAGGATTAATTAAGTAATTAATTAGGAATAATTAATTAATTTAATTAGATAATAATTATGATGGGTTGATTAATAATTAGAGATTAATTAATTTTTAATTAGAAATTAATTAATCAAGTAATTAAGGGTTAATTAAACTAGTAATTAAGAAGTCCTTAATAAAGTTTTATTAAGTAATAATTAAGTTTTCTTAATTAATAATTAAGAGATTATTAATCTATAATTAAAGTTAATTAAGGATTAATTAACTATTATTAAGGGTTAATTAATTTTTAATGGCCGATTAATTGGTAATTATGGATTAATTAATTTGTAATTAAGGTTATTAATTAATAATTAAGTTTTATTAATGAATAATTAAGAGATAATTAATTATTTAATTAAGGTTAATTAAGTAATTATAAAAGTAATTAGGGATTGATTACTTTGTATTAAAGGATATTGATTAATAATTAAGGTTTATTAATTAATTATGGAAGAATAATTAATCTGTAATTAAGGATTAATTTGTTTAAATGGTAATTAAGGGATGAATTACTCAATTGTGATTAATGAGATGAATGTGATTAATTTAAGTTAATTAATTTGTTAATTAATGAAAGATAACCACTTGGTAATTGATTAAGTATAATTACTTAATGAGATTTGATAAGAATAATTACTTAAGGTAAGTAATTGATGAATTACTGGATGTAATTGATATAAGGGGAATTACTTAATGGGAAGTAATTTAAAGAACAATTACTTGGTAAAAGTAATTAAGGATTAATTATTTGGTATAATTAATCAAAGGATTTATAAAAGTAATTAAGAAGTAATTAAGAAGTAATTAATAAGTAATTAAGAATGGTTAATTACTGTTTGTAATTATTAAGGTTGATCTATGAAAGCAATTAATTAAAGCATGATTAATTAATGTAATCAAATAAGGATCAATGTAATTAATTATAGTTAATTAATGGAAGTAATTAATTAAGGATTATTAATTAATGTAATTAATGAATGTAATTAAAGGTTAATTACTGAAAATACTTAAGGATAATTAATTTGTGAAATTAATTAAAGGCTAATTACTTGAATATAATTAAAGAATAATTAATCAAGGATGATTAATTAAAGTATAATTAATTAATTGATTTGTAATTAATTAATGCTTATGTAATCAAGATTTATGTAATGAAAGTAATTAATTTAATTTATTTTAAATTAATTAGAGATGAAAGTAATTAATTTAATTCATTTTAAATTAATTAAAGATAGTGTGATTAATTAATCCTTGCTTATGTATGGATGGATGATATTGATTGTCTTGAATGGTTTTTTAGATCTCAGATATGAGATGTGTGATGCTGTGTGATATGGATGCTTTGGTTGAAGTATGGTGATAATGTGAATTATCTGTTTATGATGATAATGTGGATTATCTATTGTGATATGTGAATTATCTATCTGTGTTTATATAGATAATAGAATTGAATTGTTTCAACTTTAAAACAACTTGGACCTAAAAGATGGCATTTTAGATTTTGATGAGACCGAGATCGGGTTTCTAGATTTGGATATCCGAAAACCACATTGATCCAAATTAACGATAGGTCGTAAATCTCAAGTGAAGATGAAGAATCAGAATGCAAGGGTTATCGTCGTTAACTCAGAGGGTGATTTCAAAATGAGTGTAACGAGATAATGCCTTCTGTTTCGCTCGAACCCGGAATGAACTAGTATGGATTGAATGCTTTCAGAACATCGTTAAGTGGAAGATGAGCATTCTAAGAGATGTGTTCTCTAAAGGTAATCGTAGCCTCAAGCCTCATCAACCGGGAATGTCTAAAACATGGGAGGTGCAGCAAGGCTATGTGGGTAGCACCCAAGTAGGATGAGATGGACCCCTGTTTAGAGTCCTTTTTTATTCAGTTGTGTGGGCAGTTGGTTCGAAACAACTACGGGGTTGCCTTGTTCGGGACTGTCCAGTAAGGGATGGTTTCGGCCTTGTGTTGCAGGGGATTTAGGGTGGATCCTTGGTACGGTGATCTAGGCCACGTACTATGACGGGCGGTACCCCAGTAGCCCTGCCATTGATGGAAACCCATTCTTCCTACGTGCCCTTACGGTTTTGATTTGTATTACCCACTTTTGTGGCTAGTAGCTGGAATTTAATGAATGTAACAATTTCTGATATTTTCTATTTATTTGAAAACCCTAGACACTATTATAATATCACAGAATTTCCTATCAAATTTTTGGTTAGCGTAAGGTAAAAACTTACCCATGTTTATGTGTGGGAAGTCTTACGTGATACCTTATTTTCAAAGGTTTTTAAAGTTAAGCAACTTTAACCCGTTTACTCACATCAGACCCATGTCTGACCCGAAGTTTACTTCTACTTTTTTGAACTCTCGGGTACTCAAACTTTTACGAGTAGCCAAGGGATTCAGGTTAGCTTTGACGAGAACTGGAGGAGATATGGAGCAGGAGGCTTCAGCGTTTGTAGATATAGGGGTTCCGCTGTGTTGATCTCTGTATTGTTATTTGTGTTGTACTTGAGTTGTAATAACTAGACAGGTGTTTATGACTATCTAGTATGTGATGTATAAGCTGTGTAACTCTGACGTATATAATACTATGTAATATCTTATGTGATATAATATAATTTATTCGTTGCACTGTGAGATTCTGATGTTGTTTAGTTCTTTCTTTTCGATCTTTTCTCTATTCTATCCCTTTCTTTCTTCAAGATGATGCGACTTTTAGTGGAGTGAAAGTCGGGTCGTTACAGTGGTATCAGAGCATAGGTTGAGATAATACCTAGGCTCTGGAGTGGTGTCTATCTTGAGAGAACGTACTTGTTATTTTATATAACTATATATATATATATATATATATCTTTTTTTACCTATCCATGTGTGTATGCATCTGAGGGAAGTGTGCATGATGTTTGCCTGAGTGTTACTCTGTTCATAAGTTCAAAGTTTAAAGTGTTATCAAAAATTCAAATCTTCCCATCTGCACTTTGTCAGATTTTGGAATTCAAACAAGAATGGTTTGTTTAAACCAAATTTAAGATATGAAATAATAATTAATTACGAAAAGTTAGAGTATCACCTGGAAAGGTAGATAACAGTACAAAAATGTTTGATAAATTTTAAAATTCAGACTCAACAATCTTTCGATTTTCTTTTATAACCTGAATCGTTGACTTAAATCATGATTTTTAAGAGTTAAATCATAGTTTTTATGTTTGTTTTCAATGAGATTTTCAAGGTTGATCAGAAAGTGAATTTTTGGTCTTTTCTGACGATCAAGGAGATCGGGATGAACGAGATTGCTTCAGAAGGTAGCAAGAAGGTGGGTGAGCATGGAAAAAATGCTAGCTGGATTTTATGATCGTCATGGCGATGGCGAAGGGCTGGTGTAGGTTTAACACCCAGTTATGGTCAGGGTTGTAGCCTAAGTCTCTATGGCATTTCTAGTGTTTCAAGTTGGTCAGGACGAAGGGGAATTGAAGCCTATGATCCTGACGAAGCTTTGGATGGAGGAGATGCATTTATAGTGATCGGAATCGGCCTGGCGAGACGTTTCCGGTGGTTGAATTTGGGTCCAGGTAGATCTGATGAGTTCATTTTTGTTGCTGAGCACGATTGAGAATGGTCGATTGTCTGATGCCAGAGCACGTTGCTGTCGACTTGTTGGAGATGGTCAGGGGTGGCGGAGCTCCAGCGATCGGTGGTGCATGTGCACCTGGATTCAGTGTGCAGTGGTTTGGGTTCGATTGTTTTCTCGAGTAGGGTCTCGGGGTGTAGGGATTTTGGCTCGAGTTTTATCCATGGGTCGTTCACAAATTTGAGTGAACTGTTAATTTTTAACAGTTTTAATTTTAACCAAACTATTAAGTATTTAAACAGTTAAATTTTTAAATCAAACTCTTTTACAAAGAAGAAAGGATGATGTTGTACTCGGTTTTGATTTGAGTATATGGGTTAAACCCAAAGAAAATGCTTTAACCAGATTTTAAATTTTAAAAATCAAGTTAAATCAATTCTCTTGAAAATTCATTTCTTTGTAATGAATGTTTTGAATAAATTAAGTTGTATGATTTATTTAAACTTAAATGTATTAAGTTGAGTACTTAAGTTATTTTCATACTTAATTCGAAATGAAAAAAAGAAATTAATAAGAAAATGTTTTTACCTTAAAAACTTAATTAAAGTTTGATAACTAATGAGAAAATTAAAGAGTGATTAACTAATTGAATTAGTTAATGATTAGTGATTTATAAATTAATATTTAAGGGTTTCAAGTGATTTATTAACTTGTAATTAAGAATTGTTAATTAATAATTGGGATAAGTAATTAAGGATTATTTTATTTTAAAACTTAATTAATGATTTAGTTAAGTAAGTTAATTTCTAAAGATCAAATGTTTTAATGATAATGTTTTATCTTAAGGATAATTAAGATTCTTAATGAGTTGAAATTAATTTAAGTCTAATTAATTAATTTAATTAATTATTGATAAGGATTAATTAAGAATAATTAATTACTTAATTAGCTACTAATTATGATGGATTAATTAATAATTAGAGATTAATTAATTTGTAATTAGAAATTAATTAATCAAGTAAGTAAGGGTTAATTAAACTAGTAACTAAGAAGTAGTTAATAAAGTTTTATTAAGTAATAATTAAGTTTTCTTAATTAATAATTAAGAGATTATTAATCTATAATTAAATTTAATTAAGGTAATTAACTATTATTAAGGGTTAATTAATTTTTAAGGACCGATTAATTGGTAATTATGGGTTACTTAATTTGTAATTAAGGTTATTAATTAATAATTAAGTTTTATTAATTAATAATTAAGAGATAATTAATTAGTTAATTAAGGTTAATTAATTAATTATAAAAGTAATTAGGGATTGATTACTTTGTATTAAAGGATATTAATTAATACTTAAGGTTTATTAATTAATAGTTGAAGAATAATTAATCTGTAATTAAGGGTTAATTTGTTTAAAGGGTAATTAAGGGATGAATTACTCAGCCGTGATTAATGAGATGAATGTGATTAATTTAAGTTAATTAATTTGCTAATTAATTAAAGATAGGCACTTGGTAATCTCATTAAGTATAATTACTTAATGAGATTTGATAAGAGTAATTACTTAAGGTAAGTAATTGATGAATTACTGGATGTAATTGATATAAGGGGAATTACTTAATGGGAAGTAATTTAAAGAATAATTACTTGGTAAAAGTAATTAAGGATTAATTATTTGGTATAATTAATCAAAGGAATTATAAAAGTAATTAAGAAGTAATTGAGAAGTAATTAAGAATGGTTAATTACTGTTTGTAATTATCAAGGTTGATTTATGAAAGCAATTAATTAAAGCATGATTAATTAATGTAATCAATTAAGGATCAATGTAATTAATTATAGTTAATTAATGGAAGTAATTAATTAAGGATTATTAATTAATGTAATTAATGAATGTCATTAAAGGTTAATTACTGAAAATGGTTAAGGGTAATTAATTTGTGAAATTAATTAAAGGCTAATTACTTGAATATAATTAAAGAATAATTAATCAAGGATGATTAATTGAAATATAAATAATTAATTGATTTGTAATTAATTAATGGTTATGTAAGCAAGATTTATGTGATGAAAGTAATTAATTTAATTTATTTTAAATTAATTAGAGATGCAAGTAATTAATTTAGTTCATTTTAAATTAATTAAAGATAGTGTGATTAATTAATCCTTGCTTATGTATGGATGGATTATATTGATTGTCTTGAATGGTTTAGATCTCAGATATGAGATGAGTGATGTTGTGTGATATGGATGCTTTGGTTGAAGTAAGATGATAATGTGAATTATTTGTTTGTGATGATAATGTGGATTATCTATTGTGATATGTGAATTATCTATCTGTGTGTATATAGATAATAGAATTGAATTGTTTTAAATTTAAAACAACTTGGACCTAAAAGATGGCGTTTTGGATTTCGATGAGACCGGGACCGGGTTTCCAGATTTGGATATCCGAAAACCATATCGATCCAAATTAACGATAGGTCGTGAATCTCAAGTGAAGATAAAGATTCAGAGTGCAAGGGTTATCATCGATAACTCTGAGGGTGATTCCAAAATGAGTGTAACGAGATTGTGCCTTCGGTTTCGTTCGAACCCAGAACGAACTTGTATGGATTGAATGCTTTCAGAACATCGTCAGGTGAACGATGATCATTCTAAGAGATGTGTTCTCTAAAGGTAATCGTAGCCTCGAGCCTCATCAACCGGGAATGGCTAAAACAGGGGAGGTGCAGCAAGGCTAAGTGGGTAGCACCCAAGTAGGATAAGATGGACCCCTGTCTAGAGTCCCTTTTTATTCAGCTGTGTGGGCAGTTGGTTCGGAACAACTACGGAGTTGTCTTATTCGGGACTGTGGAGTAAGGAATGGTTCTGGCCTTGTGTTGCATGGGATTTAGGGTGGATCCTAGGTACGATGATCTAGGCCACGTACTGTGACGGGCGGTACCCCAGTAGCGCTGCCATTGATGGAAACCCATTCTTCCTACGCGCACTTACGGTTTTGATTGTGTTACCCACTTTTGTGGCTAGTATCTAGAATTTAATGAATGTAATAATCTCGACTATTTTCTATTTACTTGAAAACCCTATACACTATTATAATATCACAGAATTTCCTATCAAAGTTTTAGTTAGCGTAAGGTAAAAACATACCCATGTTTATGTCTGGGAAGTCTTACGTGATACCTTGTTTTCAAAGGTTTTTAAAGTTAAGCAATTTTAACCCATTTACTCACACCAGACCCATGTCTGACCCTGAGTTTATTTCTGTTTTTTAAACTCTCGGGTACTCAAATTTTTACGAGTAGCCAAGGGATTCAGGTTAGCTTTGACGAGGTTTGGAGGAGATATGGAGCAGGAGGCTTCAGCATTTGTAGATATAGTGGTTCCGCTGTGTTGATCTCTGTATTGTTATCTGTGTTGTACTTGAGTTGTAGTAACTAGACAGGTGTTTATAACTTTCTAGTATGTGATGTATAAGCTGTGTAACTCTGATGTATATGATACTATGTAATATCTTATGTGATATAATATAATTTATTCGTTCCGCTGTGAGATTCTGATGTTGTTTAGTTCTTTCTTTTCTATCTTTTCTCTTTTCTATCCTTTCTTTCTTCAAGACAATGCGACTTTCAATGGAGTGAAAGTCGGGTCGTTACAGAAGAGATAGTCCATAATGGTCACCTAAGCTTGATACAATTAAGGAGAAGAAAGGTAGGGGTAGGGTTTCCCCTGTTAGGCTGCTTGGTCTAAGTTTATAACTAGGAATTTGCGTAGATATATGATATACACATACGGTTGTTTGGTGGTAGCGAATTCATTTGTTTATAGATTGAGAACGTTGAAATTTTGGGTATAATTGTGATACATTATTTATTGAATGGATCAGCGGACGGCTTTACTATACCCCCCTCAGGAGTTTACCGGCCTGCCGGGTTCTCCTGGGTTTTGTCAATTTTTTTTTATTGAATGGATGAAATAATCTTCATAAAGACTAGAGAAGGTCAGCTCCTGTGTAACAAGATCGAAAATAACCTAAATCTTTTATTTCCCTTAATTATTTCAGGATATAAATATTGTTCGTGGAAATTAGCCACAAGGGACTCTTTAGCAAGTGGAATTAGTTTCTAGTACACATATGAAATAATTACTTTCAAGACAAAACACAAAATAATTAGCTTTTAGGGCCTAAAAATCTATGTAATTCTGCCCTTGAAAGTTATTGGACTGCTGAATTTGTCCATGAAAGTAATTATTCTACTCACTTTGGCCTTGAAAGTAATTTCTTTGAATGTGTGTCCTAGATACTAATTGGACTGCAAAGTTTGTCCTTCTAGTGAAATGCCCCGTTCGTGGAAATCCAGGCCTTAAATACTGTCACAGATATTACTTCAAAATTAGATTTGTAATTTATAAATTGAGAACATTGAAGTGGTAGTGAATTCATTGTTTACAGATTGAGAATTTGATTTTTGAGAAAAATCCTTAATCTATTTACTTAATGGGTGGAATAATTTTCATAGAGATTGGGGAAGGTTAGCTCCTAGTAAGATTGAAAATAACCTAAATCTCTTACTTCCCTTAATTATTTGATACTTCCATGTTTTATGATCTGAATATTCTTTTTAATCCAGGCTTCCAGTGTAGTCACAAATATATTTTCTAAAGAAATTTGCAATTTATAAAAAATATAAAGCTCAATTTTAACATAGACAAAATGCACTCCAGACAAGACAATATGACAATGATCATGCTACTCTAAGTAAATCAAATTAAATTAAAAGACCATTGCATTGTTAGAAATTCAATTTGTACTACCTTTTAAGCTATGTCATTATTTAAGGCTTTTAGCCCATTGATTTCATGGGACAATTAATTTTTGGCAATATGAACAGAAAACAATGGAACTGGTTAACTTACTTTTGTGCAACGGTAAACAAATGTCAATACCGCACGCACACAAAAAATGCATGCTAAAAGCATCTGGACCAGCCTTAACTCAGTCGTCTGTCAATGGTAGAAGACAAAGTGCACACCTCCTATACTTGTACCAAACAAATTAGAGCTTTCAAATTGCTAGAAAGAAGTTTTAGATCGGAGGAATCAATGATAAAACCATAGTTTTGAAGATTTAATCAATCAAATCATGATGATTTCTTAAATTTCCATATATAGAAAGAGATAGATTAGAAATGACATCTCTTAGGTCAACGATACCATCTTCTTCAATTGAATGACATCTCTTATATCAAACGCTCAAAAAATAAATGGAATTGGAATATAGATGAGATATAATAAATTAGAGAAACTTTGAGATTTCCTACGAAATGAGGCATGGAATGGAGCCTCTATGATGAAGTGCCAAAACACTACTGGAACAACTTTACCAGTAAATAGCGACGGAAGCTTACGACGGCCGCCGACGGATATTTCCAACGGCTGATTATCTTCATACCGTTTTCTAAATAAAATACAATGGCTATGGTAAACCATCGAAAACTGACATAAATTAGCCGTCGGTCGTCGCAAGCCGTTACAAAAAAGCGTGTATATAGAACCCCAAATTCACCAAATTCCTAACTTCATCACCTTCTCCACATCGTCAGCCAGCCCTCGCACCTCCCTGATCATCTCCAACTTCATCATTCTCCACTCTCGACAAGCCTAGGCCCTTCATCAATCTCCAATCATTTTTTATTCTTGAACTTTAATTAATTTTGATTTATTAAATTAGGGTAATTTATTATTCTAGTTGTTTATAATACCTCTGTTGTTTTGCACGAATGCAACAAATTAAAGAAGAGGGAAAAACTAATTTTATTATTCGGTCCATAGCTATTTATACAAAGTATTTGGGCTGTCGAATGAAGGTCCATATCCATCGGAAGAAAAAGAAAAAAATCAAACAACAACATATAAAAGAAATGAAATGTAAACAACCATAACTCTTACTACTCAACACTCCATTCAATGCTCAAACACTCCCCCTCAAGTTGGAGCATACAAATAACTCATGCCCAACTTGCTGCATAAGAACCTGATCTTATTTCCATGCAAAGATTTGGTGAGAAGGTCAGCCACTTGCTCTTCTGACTTAACACAATTTGTACGGATGAGACCTTGTTGAATTTTTTCTCTAATGAAATGGCAATCCACTTCAATGTGTTTGGTTCTCTCATGAAAAACTGGGTTAGATGCTATACGAAGAGCTGCCTTGTTATCACACCACAAACTCATCGGTACAACACACTGCAATCCTATCTTACCCATAAACTGATTAATCTACATTAATCCACATTAATTCACAAACTTTGTTAGCCATTGCTCTATACTCTGACTCAACACTTGATCTTGATACTACACTCTGTTTCTTGCTTTTCCATGAAACCAAATTTCCACCAATCAACACACAAAAACCTGAAGTGGATCTTCTATCTAACCTTGAACCAGCCCAGTCAGCATCTGCAAATGCTTCAATTCTGCTGTGTCCATGATTTGTGTACACTATACATTGTCCAACAAGACCCTTCAGATAACATAGTATTTTTTTTAATGCATTCCAATGATCCACAGTGGGTGAACTCATAAGCTGACTAACCATACTTACTGAAAAAGCAATGTCAGGCCTTGTCATGACCAAGTAGTTCAACTTACCAACTAATCTTCTGTATTTGTCAGGGTCTTTGAACAACTCTCCTTATTTTGTAAGAAATGAATTAACTAACATAGGTGTATTACAAGGCTTAACACCAAATTTTCCAGTTTCTTTCAATAGATCAAGAACATATTTTCGCTGTGACAAGCATATTCTACCATTACTTCTAATAACTTCAATGCCTAAAAAGTATTTCAACTCTCCCAAATCCTTGGTATGAAGCTGTGAATGAATATATACTTTGAGAGTAGAGATTCCTATTTCATCATTACCAGTGATAATAATATCATCTACATATACAATTGACAATATTAATGTACCTTTCACATTCCTGTAAAAGACCGAGTGATCAGCTTTGCTTTGTAACAAACCAAATTTCTCAGTTGCCTAACTAAACTTCCCAAACCATGCTCTCGGGCTTTGCTTCAAACCATACAAACTTTTCTTCAACTAGCAAACCTTTCCATGCTCCCCCTGAGCAACAAACCCAGATGGTTGCTCCATATACACCTCCTCATCTAATTCCCCGTGAAGGAATGCATTTTTGACATCCAGTTGATGTAATTTCCAGTTAAATTGTGCTACTAAGGATATGAGTATTCTTATTGAAGTCATTTTAGCTACTGGTGAGAATGTTTCTGAGTAGTCAATTCCATATGTTTGGGCATAGCCTTTTGCAACTAAACGTGCTTTCAGCATTTCAAGAGATCCATCTGAGTTCATTTTCACTGAAAATACCCATTTACAGCCTATTGCCTTTTTGTCTTCTGGTAGATGAACTAAATTCCATGTATCATTCTTATCCAATGCATTTATTTCTTCTAACATGGCATTGTACCACTCTCTCTTTGATAAGGCTTCCTCAATTGTCTTTGAGATAGAAATTGGATCAAGTGTAGAAATGCAGGCATAAAATTCTGGAGATATGTGGTTGTATATTACAACAGATGAAATAGGATAAGTACATTTCCTTTTCCCTTTACGCAATGCAATAGGTAAATCAAGACTTGAGACTGGTAACTGAATATCTTGTAAATCAGAAACAGGTGAAGATGAAATATTAGAATTCAACTCCTCATTTTCATTGTGATCGTTGTTTTTGTAAATACATTGGGATATATCAGAAAATCATTATCCTCTACAGTTAAGTTTTCATCATGGTTTTCTTGAATTGAAGGAATTAGTGATGATGAATAAAAAGGTTCATCTTCCACAAAATTAACATCAATTGATACAACATACTTATGAAGATTGGGACAAAAGCACTTATACCCTTTTTGATGTCTTGAATATCCAACAAATATACATTTCAATGACTTTGGATCTAATTTTGTTAATTGTGGATTAACATCTCTGACAAAATAGGTACAACCAAAGACGCTTGGTTTTACTGGATAAATTGGTTTATTTGGACATAGCAGTTGATAAGGTATTTTATAATCTAAGACAGTTGAAGGCATCCTATTAATCAAAAAGCATGAAGTACTTACTGCCTCTGCCCAGTAGCTTTTTGGTACATTCATTTGAAAGAGAAGAGCTCGAGCAATTTCCAACAAGTGTCTATTTTTCCTCTCAGCTACCCCATTTTGTGCTACTGTGTCTACACTTGAGGTTTCATGAATAATGCCATGTTGTGCCAAATATGAGTTAAATTGGTTGCTTGTATACTCTTTTGCATTGTCACTCCTCAAGATTTTGATTGATGTATTAAATTGATTTTGTATCTCAGCACAAAAAATACAAAATATAGAAATCAATTATGATCTATGCTTCATTAGAAACAACCAAGTTACACGTGAGTAATCATCAACAAATGTGACAAATTATCTATATCCTTGTTTAGACACAACTGCTGATGGACCCCAAATATCAGAATGTACAACTTCAAAGATAGAGCTAGATCTTTTATTAACACTAGGATATAGACTCACACAATGAAGCTTTGCATATTGACAGGAATCACAATGTAATGTAGATAGAGAACTAAACTGTGGACATAGTTTCTTAAGCAGAGACAATGAAGGATGGCCTAGCTTACATTGCACTTGAAAAGCAGAAGAAGCTATACTTGAACAGCTTATATATTTAGGTGGTACAATATTAAGAACATATAAACCTCCATATTCTTCACCTCTACCAATAATCTGTCTCGCTGTAAGATCCTGAAACTCACAATGATCAGGGAATAATGATATGCTACATTTCAGATTTTTAGTAATTTGACTCACAGATATCAAATTAAATGACAAATTAGGAAAATATAAAACTGAGTTTAATGGTAATTTTGAGTTTACTCTTATTCTTCCAGTTCCTTGAACAAATGCTTGTGAACCATCAGCTAATGTAACAGCGTGAGTTGATTGTTTATAATGTATATCTGAAATCAAATTACTGTTACTTGTCATATGGTCAGTTGCTCCTGAGTCTATGATCCATTTTGAATGACTTGTAGAATTAGTAATAGTTGAAACTGATGATGATGATCCCTTATCTGTTGATTCCTTCTTCAATGATTCTTGAAATTTCACATATTGATCATAATCTCCTACAGACATAAGAATAGATTTCATATCCTTATTCAACTGTGAATTCTTGTATTGAAGTTTCCTACACTCAAACTTCATATGCCTTGGCTTCTTACAATATGTACAAAATTTTCCCTGATTTGAAGTTTTGAACTCTGGAGTATTTGCTCTTGGTGAGTGGAAATTTGGTTTCACTGAATTAATCCATGGGAAATTTTGATTCTGGTTTCCTTGTACATAACCCTTGTTATTACTAACCAAAGCACTTTCTACTTTAGTACTTGATACTTGTGCATGAGCAATGTCAGATCGAAGAATTCTATTAAACACTTCTTGTAATGAAGGAATATCTGAACCAGATAGAATCAGAGATTTAGCAGCTTCAAATTCTGGTGGCAGACCAGCCAAGAAACTCATACTTGCCATTTGTTCATGTTGTTGTTGCTGAACTTTTACATCCAGACTGATTGGAAGAAGCACGTTGAATTCCTCATAAGTTTTCTTGAAGTTCATGAAATAATTCATAAGTGATTGCTCTTGTTTCTCTGCTCTATAAAATGACTTGCACACATCATACATTCTTGTTAAATTTCCCTTTCCGGAATATAAGAATTCTAAATATTCCATCAGTTCCTTAACAAACTCACAATGATTAACCATACCAATTACCTCGCTATCAATTGAGTTTCTGATTTGTAAAAATAATCGAGCATCATATCCGAGCCACATCAAGTCTTTCTCATCCTTTGAATTAGGAGCAGGTGGATCTTCAGTCAGATGGTTATCTTTATCCATACTGCGAAGATATAAACGAATCGTCTTACCCCAATTCAAAAAATTCATATTATTCAATTTATGATATGTAATTTTGGGCATCAACTGCATCGCGTCCATTGCGATCTTGTTTTCCCCACTTTGGACATTACTTTCTCCACTGCTATCTCCCATCCTCTCTTATTTGAGCTAAAACCCTAGTTAGATTTGAATCTGAAATTTTCGCGCTCTGATACCATGTTGTTTTGCACGAATACAACAAATTAAAGAAGAGGGAAAAACTAATTTTATTATTCGGTCCATAGCTATTTATACAAAGTATTTGGGCTGTCGAATAAAGGTCCATATCCATCGGAAGAAAAAAAACAACATATAAAAGAAATGAAATGTAAACAACCATAACTCTTACTACTCAACACTCCATTCAATGCTCACAACAACCCCATTGATTGTTTACTGTAACCAGCGGATGTTAATTACAGTTATTATCATCTAAATGTCGAAAACATTAATTTGTTTAGTGTATGTTCGTGTGTATATATTGATTAATTAGTGCATATGGGCATTCGAGCAAGCTTAAGTTAGTTAGGTTAGATGTGCATGATTTAGTGTATGTATTTTCTAAAATATCGAACATGATAATTGAGCTTTGTTTTTTATAAATACCTTAGAGAGTTTTTGGCACCGTCTAACAAGTATTATATATGACCGTCGTATGGATATTCATTTTTATCACAGAAAGGATATTTACATTCATCCGATACAATATTTGTCGGATTTGTCCCCGTATTGCATAACTTACAAACACAATAAAGTAATTATATTTTGCAAATCATTTCATTTTAAACAGTTCACAAAACTTTGACAACACTTTCTTTTTATTCTCTGTGTACATGCATATGTGTACGATACAGGGAACAAAGGGATTGATGTCGAAATTTTGTTGAATCATTTTAAATTAAATGTTTTACAAAATATAATTACTATTGTTGTTGTAATGGAAAGTAAAATGACCAACCATCAAAGCGTAAAACAATAATCTAAAAATTGTAGATTATATTCATATAATATTTTGTGTAATTCCGTTTAAAAATAAAATTAAATAGAATAATATTATATATTTGTGAAAATTTAAATGTATTATTTAACTAAAAAATAAAATGTCAATACGTAAATGATTAATACGTTTTTACGTTTTAAAGTAGGAAAAATGGTCAATTATTTTTAACGATCGGAGTGGATGTACCAACAAAGAAGAGAAATTGGATGTGTATGGAAACTCCCTATATGTTTCTCAATATTGTCATCCCTGGCCCTGATGATCCGACACAAGGAATCGTCGTATATTAACAACCGTTGACTGAAGAGTTGAAAACATTGTGGTATGAAGGTGTTGAAACATGCGACATTTCAAAAAAAAAAGGAATTTTCGCATGTTTGCTTCTCTACTGTGGACTATAAGCGATTTTCTTGCATATGCAATGCTTTCGGGTTAGAGTACGGCTGGTCATCTTGCTTGTCCTTATTGCGTGGAAGAAACACGAGCATTTTCTTTACCACATGTGAAGAGAATTTTTTGGTTTGACTATCATCGGCGTTTTCTCGATATTAATCATCCATTTAGAAAAGATTAAAAAACTTTAAAGTAATAGACTTGAGAACTTGCAGCCGCCAATAATTTGGTCAAGCGAAGATATTTATGATCTTGTAAAGGATTATCTAAAGATACATGAAACTGGCAAACAAATTGAAATTCAAGGCAAGTCAACGATTCATAATTGGTGCAAACAAAGTATTTTTTGAAAGTTGCCTTGTTGGAAAAAATCTCCTAATTCCTCATAATGTCGACGTGATGCACAGTGAGAAAAATGTGTTCTGTTATGTATTTAACACAGTTTTTAATGTTAAAGGAAATACTAAAGAAGATTTGAAATCAAGACGTGATATAGAGGCAATATGCAATCGTCGTGAGCTTCATATGCAGCCGTATGACACAAAAAACTCAAAGCATGATATGAGTTAGAAGATAACTATGTTAAAGTACTGTTAAAGTGGGTGGAAGGATTAAGATTTCCTAATGGGATTTCCTCTAATCTTCGCAGATGTGTTGACTATAAGAACGGTAAATTGAGTGTGATGAAAAGTCAAGATTGTCAGGTAATGATGGAACATTTGTTGCCCATTGCTTTCAAAGAACTATTGCCCATAGAAGTTTGGACCATTGTAACAGAACTTTGTTTGTTTTATAAGGATCTTTATTCAACTACGTTAAAAGTTGACCGTCTACGTAAACTTGAGGAAGAAATTTCTATACTGCTCTGCAAAATGGAGAAAATATTTTCTCCGGTTTCTTTAATGTAATGGAGCATTTACTTGCTCATCTTCCGCTCGAAGCACATCTTCGAGGTCCTATGCAATATGGATGGATGTGTCCATTTGAAAAGTACTAATATTCAGTATGTTAAATTTTAGTTTAATTGCATGTAATAAAATATTATAATTATCCTTTATAGGTACTTAAATCAATTAAAGAAAAAAGTCAGACAAAAAGCACAAGTTGAAGGTTCGATATGCAAATCATATATTGCATAAGAAGCTTTATTTTTTTCCTCTCATTATTTCAGTGACCATGTGAACTTATCTTTTGAAAGTGCTACGTGAAATGACGAGGGAATTGAACAAGATTCTTCTGAATCGTTGCTATCTATTTTTAGTTAACAAGGACGCCCTATTGGAAAATGTGTGGAAATATGGTTAGACGATAGAGATTACCATGTAGCTCACGCAAACGTTCTTCTTAACTGTGCAAAAGTTGTGCCATTTGTTAGGTATTATTAAATAATACATCCAAAATTATTTACTTGAATAATACATCTGTTCGTTAATTGTAATGCAATATATTATCTATGTATGCATTATTTACGAATCACAACATCCAAGCGGTGATATCAGCAAAAAATTTGCAACTTGATTTTCGAACCACATATATAATTCGATAAATTGTGTAGTTGATGAAAAGTTGAAACATCTTGTAATGGTACCAAAAAGAAAAGTCAAGACATATCCAATATTCTTTGTTAATGGATACAAATTCAACACCAACGAATATAGGGCTGAAAAATTAAATAACAATACCAGTGTATATGTTAAGGTAGTGATGACCTAAATGATCAAATAAATGATTTTTAGTGTGTTAACTCAAATTTTACACTTAACATATTTCACCAGACCTGCGGAATTTTTTTATTTGTTTAGATGCAACTGGTTCAGTAATGTTTCAGGTTCTGGAATCAACGTGCACCGAAAATATAATATTATTTGAATAAAGCATACATCACGTTATCATAAGTACGATACGTTTGTACTAGCAAAACAAGCGCTACAATTTTATTATGCTCCTTATCCATTCTAAAAGGAGATAAAGTAGATACGTTGGTAGTTTTTAAAATGAAGACAAGATTTATGTTTGATGGAAAGAATAATCCAAATAAACAAGCGTACCAAGTGGATATTGAGGAAAATGGAAAAATAACACTAACGTATAATCAAACCGATTTTGGACCTCTAAATAATGGATCAAATGCATTTGTAGAAGCATTTGAAGCCACAGAGGAAAACAATATAGAGTACGAGACCGAGTCTGAATAAGAAAATGATGAGGATTGATTTAATGGTATACATGTTGAAAAAAGGTAATATATGAGAGTATTGATGTTACACTTTTTTTTATGTTATATGCGATTATTGATGTTAAATCTTAATATGTTTACTCATATTGAATGATATGTTCTGCCACAATAAAATAATATGTATATGATGGGTATTACAGATGTCTTTTTTTAAACGGTGGAGTTTTTCGCAGTCGATTCCCCTTCTTCGTCTCAGAGAGGGACCGTTCGCAATAAAGGTGATAGCAGCGACTCTCACAGAAGGCGCCGCATACGGTGGTTAGATTGCTACCGAAAGTAGATGGCTCGTAAGTATTTAAATTTACTTCAGCATTATAAATATTTTGTATGATATATTAGTCATGACTTGTCTGTATCATATTTAATGCAAGAGGTTTTGAGCTTGAGGCTTCAAATATAGTGCTCAACATATCTAAGCTGGCATACATGAGCCGTATGACTACGTGCTGGTCAAAATGGAGTATGATCCCAGAGTATGTCCGGGAGAGTATTGGCAGGACTTCCTAGTAAGTGTAAAATTACATATCATTATATACAATCACTTTACAATTTACTGACTAGTTATAAATGCATAACTTATATTTTTAAACATATATACAGGGGGCAGTAGACCTACAAGAGGAGGATGTTTCTCTTTTCCAACTCCTCTAGAACTCTAAAGTTGTAAAGAATTACCATGATACGATATCTACCATCAGAAAATCTAGAAAGACGCCAAACTGGATGGGCACCAATGTAGGGGATGCTTGGGTCGCATGGTGGAGTGGCGATGAATTTAGGTAAAGTCTATCAGATATAATCTTAATTTGTTCAGTAGAGAATACATAATTTATGCCCATAAAATATAATCTTGGTTTTTAATTTACAGGCAGAGTCAGACAGAAACTCGGCGAACATGCAGAAAAATCCAGTCATACATCATGGTGGCTCGAAATAATTTCAACATCATGGTGAGGACCTGGTAAATTGATTAATTGCAATTACGAAAAGTTATTATATTTTTTGTATAAATTTGTATGAAAAACTATAATACACACCAATTATTGCAGGAAAGAGCGCGTGGGTCTCCTGTCTCGTATATGGATGTATTTGCACATACCCATGCTGGTAGGAAGACCGACGATGGTAGATCAGTGACATATGCCTTGAGGATGGTAAAGCATACGCCGCACATGTATGTATAGTTTAAGTTATAAGTTATTAATAATGGTTATTTTAATTAATTAGTTATAAAATATTATAATAATATCATGTTATATTAAATGTATTTAATTTTGCGTTGCAGGAAAGATTTATGCAAGCATGTGCAAAGATGCTTGAGCATTCAAGATGGGAGCAATTGACCACTTAGGAGGAGGATGCTATCTTCGACTCCGTTATGGACCCAACACAGTGAAATAGGTGCCATGGCTATGGAAATCAATCGGTAATTTATAAAAATTAACTAAGTTGTAAAAATTGCTTAATGTTTATAAAAGTTAAGCAATAACTTAAATATATTTTGACTTGTTTTGTAGGTTCTGGCCCCGCAAAAGGCATATCAAAAAGCTCAGGACAATGCTGAGATTAATGAGCTTCGACCACAGATTGCATAACTATAGGAGTAGGACCACCTTCGAGCAGCGCAAATGGAACAACTAAACTAGTGTTTGGCCGAGTATATGGAGTGTCGAGAAGCATTCCCTTCGTCTGGTGGTTCCAAAGCCGATGATTAGTCATGAGGTACATTATGAAGTTTTTGTTATTCAAACCTGTGTATATATACAATGAGAGATGGTGAGGTTGATTTCTAGACATATGGTGTTTAATGTTGATTTGTGAGATTGGTTTGCGGGGTTTGTGTTGGATGTATATATTGTATATTGATGTTGGATGTAGATATTACAGTTGGGTGATGATGGACGGTTTGTTTTGTATTGATTGGAAATGTTTGAGTTTGAGATGGTAATGTTTTTATATTTGTATTAATATTGAATTGATATTGATTTTAGCTTATATATCTGATATATATATATTGTTTTTGATGTGTTGTGATATATATTGATATTAATATGCTATTGGTTATTGAAAAAAAAATTACCCAGATTTTCGATGGCTTATTGATCGAAATATTCCGACGATTTCGGCCGCTCTCGATGGTTTACCAGTCGAAAATTCCGACGGCTGCCGATGGTTCTCTGGCTTGTTTCTAAGCCATGTGGATGTTAACATTATTGGAAAAAACGTCAAAACTGCCATCGAAAAAGCCGCCAAGGACGTCGAAAAGCCGTCGTCGATTCCGTTGGAAATGGATGAAATCTATATTTTGTATTCCAATGGGATTTCCGACGGCTCGCGAAGACCGCCGACGGCTTTGATTCGTCAAAAAACATTGTGTATCTTATAGTGGGGGTTACGAAGGAAGCTTTGGACTCATGGGTTGGGAACCGGAGTTGAAGTTATATATTGTATTTTTAAAGCTTTACGTATTTATTATTCATTTAATGTTATTAGAGTTTCGTAATTTAAGAATTATAGTTACTAAAATAAACCGAATATCTTTATGTTGAACCGTGGTTCAATGCGGTTTATACACCTTTTGTAAATCACGGCTTGTTTGACTTTTGGTTGGGATTATGATTTTTGTAGTTAATCACCGGTTTGGTCGGGTTATCGTCCTCCTATGCTTTATCCAAACAGAAATGCTTCATATACAGTAAGACATAGATTATCTAAGTACATAGATTTATACCTTGATCAAGTTTGCTACTGCATTAATGCCATCATCATCACATTGTTATGTATGTTAGATTAATGAATTACTTGACCTAATCAACATGCATGCACACACACACATAAATATACATACATACATATGTATGTATGTATGTATATCATATGTATACATACACACATACATATATATGTATGTATGTATGTATAGCCCAGTATGGTTGATAACTTTATTTTATTTATCTAGTTGTCGTGTCAATATGTTATGGTTGAGCTATAGCTCAATTCTTCTGTCCTCAATTCCAACATCTCATGTGTTCAATTAAATCTCAACCATACATATATAATTTAATTATTGAGCGGGTCCTACCATGCTATTCAAATAATTAGAACATACTCAAATTGATGACTGATATGTATCTGACATTGTAGATAGGGAAAATAAGGATAGAGGAATTGAACCCGTTGAACTGTTCATATACATCCAAACATAAATGTATCCAAGCTTTATTCATTCCATGTTTTAGGTTTGAGTATAGATATAACTAGTTATAAAATTAGCAACATATGGAACTTTTCCTTCTTTGTATTAGGCACTGAAAAATTAGAGTAAATGATCATTTTAAACCACTTATTCCATTCGAAAAAACTTATTTCAACTCTTGAAAGGTTGTTATAAAAATATACATCTTTTACGGTGTTTTTTATATACGTAAAAAAAATTCTTATGCAGTTTAAGAAATGCACAATTCTAAAATGCTTAAAGGTGGAAAACAAATCTATTTTCATAATAAGTTTCGAAAGACGCTAAATTTGTAATAAGATTTCTTTTTAAGCCTAGAATGAAAATTTATCCAAATTTGTGTCTATAGATGTGATCATTGGTGCATAAAGGTATACAGTCACTAAGTGTTTTAGTTGCACATGCCGAAACCACTGCCGCATTTCCATCATCTTCCCCGGGACCAACCTCTGCCCAGCACCTGCCTCCACCATCTAGTCGTCACCTCGACTAATTAGACAATCTAGTTTCTTTTTACGGCATTGACTAATGCTGCACCATATGAAACCCAAGTGTATTTAAACCCGCGTCGCTCCACTAACTACTACACTATCTCTGCATCTTGACCTTAATGATATGTTTTCCTCCTTTTTTTAATGTCCTATTACAGGAAAAAACAATAGCAGATAATAAGATTATACAATAAAGTATATGTATATGTTTTCTTTTACAAAATGTGTTAGCTTCAAAAATGATGTCATATGGTGACATCTTAAGAAAGTAGTTCCATTAAACAATTGTATATTTTTACAAAAAACATGCTGCTACAAGATAGATTTGAAAAACAAATGGTATATGCATTTTATTTCAACCAACACAAATGTGCTAGTTCGCATTAGCATTAAAAAGCTATTTATGAAAACCACTTGTATAAAATTTCAAAAACAAAATAAAAATGTTACCATCTTTACAAAAATCAGAAAATGCTATAGAAGGTAGAGTCATAAAAATACATCATTTAAAAATAGTAGTGTGTGTGTGTGTATATGTATAATTCATCTAAAAATACTACTATAATTCATAAAATGCCTCCAAAAAATAGCATTGTAATATAAGGTTATACACTTCATCTGCAAAATGATGTTATAGTTCATAAAATATTAATACAAGTCAAATATTGATAAAATAGTTAATAAACCACTATTTCAGTTCATAAATGTTACTATAAAATAATACTAGGAACATAAAAATATATAATATTTTTTTTTCAAAATAATACATAAATTGATCCTTAGCAATATCATTACTAACTGTTGCCTTATCCTTTCCAATATAAATTTTCTCCATAACCACCATTACAACATAACCAAAGAGCCTCTAGTTGACAGCTTAAATATAATCACCAAGAAATCGCTACTAACAAAATACTTCAATCTTTAAATGACACTACGAAATGGTTATTTTTTGAAAAAACATCGTGAGCTAAAATACACACATTTCATATACAAATGCCATTCTGCAATACGTAAAATACTATTATAATTCATAAAATGCTACTTTAAATAGCTTTAGCTTTTGCAGTAGAAATATGCCTAATTATTATTAAGAAAATATCATAAAATGATACTAAACAGTATATCGACTTTTATTTATTTTTTTCCCCAATTTGCTATTACAGCTCCAGAAAGCACATTTCCTCCGATCAATGCTCCTACACACATGTCAAAACTTCCATTCATCAACACAATCAAAACCATTCCTTTTGCGACCTTATATTCACCATCATCAACCCTTGGAATCCTGTACTATTCTTCTGTTCCCTAGTCACCCCTCCATGGACGACACTGATTGCAAACCATAGCTACGGCTAAGTCCAACCCGCCCTCCACTAGCGAGTCAGCCTATTTAGATCCCGTGATGAATTGCCACGAAAAATCGTGTTATTTAAACAAATGATTTTGAATTTACCTTATGTTTCGGGGAATCTTTGTTATTGAAAAATAAAGCGGTTGTTGCAATTTTCCTGCATCTCCATTCTTCTATTTTTTTGCAAATTATTTTTGTTAGGATTTAGGTCTTTTGTCGGTTTTGATTAGTAATTCCCCATGCTTTGCTTTCCAATAACAAAAGGCGTATGCTTTGGTTTCATTTTAGCCAAAATTTCAGAATCAATTATGCACTCCTCCATTACATACTGATACATCAAATAAACAAGACTAGAGATACTTTTTTTTAGATTTTTTTCATTTTGGCCTCTTTTTGTAAACTAATTACATAAATAGCCTTATTTTAAAGATAATATCATTTATAGCTCTATTTTGACCAGCTTAGCGTTGAGTTGGTCAAAACACACCAGCGCCATTTCAAATGGCCCCAATGTAGTTTTTGTAATTTGAGTACATCTGGGCAACTTTTCAAAAGTTATATGCTGAAAAGTCGTCCAAACATACCCAAATAATAAACAGAACCAAGACCCATTCTCTACACTTTATCATTTTACCCAAACTCTCAAAAACGAGCCCATCTTCCATTATACCATAAATCTATTTTATTCCTATTTTCACAAATTTCTTCGCCAATTTGAAAGATGGCTTGCCTTCATCACAGAAAGCTTCAATAGATATCGATTATACAATCAATCTTTAATTTTTTTTTATAAATTAGGTTTTTGTTAACTTTGATAAAATCACTGTTTTATAGTTGTAGAAGTATTTTTGTGATCTTAGAATGCAAAAATTCATTACTTTTACCCTGTTTAATTAGATGTTGAACATTGTTAGTTTTATAGTTGAAATAAGTTTTGTGATTATCAAATATTTGTATTATGTGTAGATTACTCCGAAATGCTGCTAGGGCCAATAAAAGGTAGCGTATTGTATTTGCAACAACGCCTTCGAATGAGAAACTACGCTTGGATGTAAATAATACACTTTCTTATAGAGTAGAAATATACATTGGTTACACATAGCAGTTAGATTTTGTTGTTTTTCTAACAGCAAGATACTCCAGATGGACTATTAATCACTCGTCTAAATCAAGGAAACGGACTTCTTCTCATCTTATTGTGCTAGAGCTGATAGGTTGAGCCATCTTCTCACTTGTCTTCTGGCTAGAGTATACCCAATTGGATCATCATCTGATCATAGCTTTGATGAATAGATTTGGTGGCCGGAGACATCTTTATTTCACCTATGGATAGGGGAAAAGACCATCACGTCCGGTGATGTTGTTGTGTTGCTTGGCTTACCTATAGATGGTGCTCCGTTGAGAAACCCAACGCCAATTGATTACATAGGGTTGTGCGAGAGGCTCTTAAGTTTATCCCTTCCTTATTAAAAGTGGTGGGGTAATGAGATGAAAGCTACTACATAGTTCAAGGAGGAGCACACCGATGACATTTTAATAGATGCCTTAGAGATTCGGATTGAGAAGCGTGCTCAAGCCATTACACTGCATATCATCACTTCATGTCTTATTTGCGATCATCCGAAGACCCGAATTTGGCTTAGGTGGCTTCCATTTCTAGAAGACTTCGACGTGTGCTGCTAGGATTCTTAGGGCAGTGCAATCCTAGAATATACATACATGAAGCTGATGAGGCTTGCGTTGCTAGAGAACACATCCGTAAGTGGTTGTCTGAGTCTAGTATGTGTATTAGCATTATTGCATACCCTCCATATGAATTTATTCGTATGCAATTTTATGTGTATACACATTTGTAGTAATGGTGTTGGACATACCTTTCGGTCGAGAGAATATCGATGAAGAGGACAAATGTCGATTTTTCTCTACCGTATGGTGCCAGGTATGTTAATCACGTTAGTTGACTTCATACACATGTTTCGATCCAATAATTCAAAATTTTCTCTTCTTGTAGGTGGGTAGGACCGAAGAGCACGTCGAAATCTCCCAAGGCACAATGTTACGTTCTACTACAATGAGTTGGATGTACTTGATTATGATTCGGTGACATGGACCTCATATGCACATGTGCTTAGAGATCTTTCAAACTTATGCACCATTTCTATTCAAATATAGACAACATGGGTTTCACTCATTTGCTTCAGTGATGTAGCACATCTTCTTCCCAATAGAGTAATGCGATAGTTTGGTATGACACAACATTTCCCAAAGCAAGCACTGCATTACAGGTTTGATAATACAAATGGGGTGTATGATTTGGCGATTGAAACATGGAATCGTCGTTATAAGCGCACGCAATAAGAATGGGACCTTACGTTAATAGTCGAAGAATATTATATTTGGTCCTGGAACACCATGCGCCGCTATGCTCATCGTGCCAATGAACATCCTATTCCGATGGACCTGTACACTCCTAAAGCTCCTCTTGAGTGGAATGTGGTATGTATAATCGTTGGTTAAGTTAGCATAGTTAACTTATATACATTTTAATTACTTTGTTTTGTTAGGCGTATGGCATTTACCATTCAATGGAGTCGGTTGATGAACTATCAGAAGAAGTACCGAAGCATTTGTAGGGTAAATGCCTTAGTGTGAAAATGCGATTTGAAATCAATCTTGGGGAAGAGCAAGCTATCACAACCCGAATTGCCTCCTCCTCATCCTCTTCCCATGCTCATCAAAGCTCTTCTAGTAGAGATCGCTCCTCCTCCTGCGACTCGACAATACCACAGATGTAAACATTAACAAGGTACGTCATCTTCTCAACATTCGCAAGCAAAATTTTCTCCCAGGCCTACACAACCTACGGAAGCCACGCAACTAAGAAAGGAGGAGGATTCATCGGATTAGGTTCCACTATCATGGAGGAAGCCAAAAAGAACTCCTCAAGAACTCCGCAACCTATGAAATTAGGTTTGATGCTACTGATTTATTATTTTGGCCGATGTTGTATTAAATGCACTTGATGTCATAATTTGATATACTAATGTAACAAATGTTGTGTTAAATGTATTCATGCATTGGATGGTATGTGTTTTTATGTATTAGATTGTGTATGTTGTGCAAGATGTTGTGAAGGATGAAAGTTTCCAAGTCCCTGTTTGAAACCTAGATTGTGCATAAACACAGGTGTTTTTCAACTTGAACCTTTGCATAGCTGATAAGATTCAGTTTTTACTAGAGTGACACGTATTCTTGAACTCTATTCCCAACATCAAACTATAATGCCCCTAAATTTAAATAATAGTATTTAGGAGATTTAGTTAGATAAACTAAATATAATAATGTAAAGATTAGATTGATAAGGGTATTGAGATTTGAAAACTAAATAGAGGCCAAGCTTAATTAAATAAAGTTAAAATAATGAATTATAGAAATTGTTTTATAAGTTAACTAATAATAGAATAAGGCAAGGGCATTATAGGAAATAGCCATCCATCATAACCCTTAACCCCTAAACTCTTATTCTCATTTTCATTTCATACGTTCATAATTAAAAAAATAAGAAAGAGGAGCTCAAATCTGGCCATAACCTAGGGGAAATGAGATTAAAAATTTACTAAAGCTTAGGATTCAAGCAAAGGAGGATTAAGCAAGATCAAACCTCAAGTTCCTTATCCAAAGCAAGGTGGATAACAATCAAACCATATCATTTTTGTTTTTAAAGAGCATTTGATTTCGGGTTTTAAGTTTAAAACTTTTATGATGATTTTAATGCTGATATGCTTAGATTACATGATATGTTTGGTTAAAAAAAGTATGTTTGATAAAAAAAATTATTCGATTTTAAGGCTAAAATCGTGTATATTAGGTTTTGAATGCCATTAGGATTAAATATGTTATGCAAAACATTATTTTAGAGATGGGTTTAAATTTTCGTAATCACCCAAGCAATGGATAATTTATTATGAATTTTTGAAAGAAGAAATAATTAATTGGGTTTAAAAATTTATTTCGGCTATTATATAAAGTTTGCGTCTGAAATTTATATATGTTAGATAACATATTAAAAATAAATTTTGATGATTTTTGGGGACTTTTCCCAAGTAATTTACTATGGAAATTAAATTTATTAAGTTGGAGAGCTAAAATGTTTTAATTGGTTTGTAAAAGGGAATGGCTTCTTTGTTAATTAATTTAATTAACTAATTCTAGGTGAATTCGGCAGTCTTTTAGAAAAGATTTTTGGTAAACTTTGACAACCAATTATATTTTTAAAAATACGTAAGTTAGTTGAAAAGCATTTACTTAAAACGGAAACAAAATAGTTCTCCATAGATTTACTGCTTCGCCACTTCCAGTTGCAACCATTTGACACCATACCTCCACCCCCAACTAAGTCAAAACCAATACACACGGTGCCAACTCTTTGGTATGTAGTGGATTGGAGAAAAGCAGCAGGTATAGAGTCGAAACCATGCTATCGAAGTGGTCAGGGATATTTTAAATAGCTTTCGAAGGCCTTTGTTTTACTTTCAAAAGAGATAGTGCTTGCCTTGCTTTTAAAAGGATGATTTTGAAAGGGCTGAATCACACATATATAGCTTTTGAAGATGTTGTTGCCTTTTTTTAAAGGTAGCTTTCGAATAAGCTGCCATATATTATGATTTAAAGTGAAGCTTTCGAAAGGGTAGTTTTGAACCAAGTCAAAACCTTACTGCCATCTTCATACCTTTCGAATAGGTTGAAAGTTATCAATGAGTCCAAAAGGCAGGCTTTTGTTTTGTATGTATAACTAGCCAATTCCTAATGCTTTTGAAAGGGATCCAATAGCCATTTAAACTAAAGGTTTTGAAGGCAATGGCTTCAAAAGGTGTTTCGAAGCTATCCTTGCAATTGTTTTACTTAAAATATTAAAGCTTTCAAAAGTATGGTTCTGAAGCTATATGTTTTCCCCAAACTCTTTTATCTGAAGGTAAATGGTTTCGAAAGGTGTACTCCCGCTTATAGTCACTTTGAACCAAATGTTATGTTTAAGGTTAAACCTAATGGTTTCGAAAGAGGTACTTTCAAATGGCTTTAAAGCTATGCTTCTATAAGTTGGAAACCTATACCTCAATACTTTCGAAAGAAATGTTTTGATTGTTTCGAAAGGAAGGTTTTGATGCTTTCGAATGAGACATTTTGAGTTTTTTGAAAGTTATGAGTTTATGTGTTTTGAAAAGAATTTTGAATTCTTTCGAAAGATATATTCTAATGGGTTTGAAAGTAAAGGTCTAAAGTTTTGAAAGCCTTAGTTTTCAAAACAAAGAACCCAATCTCATATACATTTGATGGTTTTTAACTTAGGAGTTTTTGAAGAACCATTCCTTGATAAAAATAATGAGTTAAAGGGATTAACCATATTCCATATGGAAATGATTGCAAGGTTATTAAACCATAAATGTTGGTATTGTTGTGTTATTGTATTTGCTTCCTCTATAAACATATTCACTATGTACTGGACCTATAAATGTATTTTGGAGAGTAAGGGTAGAATAACCATCTAGGTTTACTAGTAGTGAATATAAATAGAGTCAACTCTTGAATGAATAAAGTGCATCCAGGAGGTCAGGTAGACCATAACATAAGATACCCAAAGTCAGATCGAGAAGTTGTCAGTTTAAACAGGTTCATAGTAAGCCGATAAAATTTATGTTTGGAGAGAGTCATTGGCAGGGGACAATAGATTCGTAGTGATCCCAAATAAACTATATGCGGATAAATTATTAACAGAAGTCAATCGGTTCATAATTAACCTATGAAAACTATGATATAAGAGAAGTTACTGGAGATACTAATAGGGTAAGAGGGAACCAATGAAATAATAAAGTTATTCGTAGGAGCCAATAGGTTCTTAGTGATCCCATGAAAACTATGAAACTTGATAGATAGTTCATAAGAGTCTAGGAAGGTTATTAGTCATCCTATGAAAACTAAAAGGTTCTTAGTGATCCCATGAAAACTATGAAACCAAATAGATGGTCCATAAGCTTTGAACAGGTTATTAGTCAACCTATGAAAACTAATAGGTTAACACTGACCCTAGAAACTAGAACTATGATAGATAGTCAAATGAATGGGGATGGGGAATCCAGGATATTTTGCTTATTTGAATATCATCATGATATTTTAAATTGCTATGTTTTTAACCATTGTCTATGTAGGAGCATAGTATATGGTTACTGTAAACTTTTGGGTAAGATACTAGTGAGAGGTAAACCCATTCCGCTAAGCAGCATGGTCTCACTAGATATCTAAATGGTTCAAGATGGTAGGTTATTATTCATACCAGGCTTTATGTCTGACTCGAAGTTTAAGTTTTCCCCTTAAACTCTCGGCTACTCAATTAATTTTGAGTAGTTTAAGAGTAGAGTTTTTATGGTTCTTTAGACGAATAGGCTTTCAGAGACATTCAGGAGGCAAGCTAGCTATTAGGAGTTCTTTTCTGTTTGATTCCATTGTGTTTTGGTTGTACAGGAAAAGTTTTTTATTGCCTATGTATACACTCTGACCATTCAAGTAGGCATCTTCATATATCACTCTTGGCTATGTTATATAGTTATATATTCTCAGAAGTGGTTCTCGTATTTGGGATCATGTAATGAATTTGAAATAGAATGAGAAATTTGTTTAATAGTTTTAATTTTTTTCATATCCATGTGTTTTTATTATATCAAGTATCTAATATTACCGCATTTGGTCGCCGAGGTTTAATAACTATGGATGACCAAGCATCCATAGCCATTAGTTTTAGGCCTCCAAGTAGGGGATGTTACAAGTTGGGATCAGAGCATAGGTTTATGAAAACCTAGAAAAAAATTCAAAATTAAAATGATTTTGCGAAACATAATCCAATGAATTAGAAAATGAGATCGGGGTTTGGGTTAACGCAATAGTAATGTACTTGTATTTGATATATATGTGTGCGTGTGTGTGTGTTTGTGTGTATGTATATATGTATGTATAAGTATGTATTCCCTCCTCTCTTAGACAGTTTTTCTGTATCTTACTAAGGCTCGTATGTAGATTTAAGAGAAAGAAGATATGGAGGCAAGAAATGGAAGAGGAAATCTCGGTGGAGGAAGCATCACGGAAAATGGAAATGCTCCACCCAACAGGAGAAACCAGGTCTATATGCAAGTGCTAATCAAAATGCAGATGCCAACATATGTGCTGGTAATCCGCTAGTAGATATGAGGATGATGTATCAATTCTTTGTCAATCTGGAGCAAGTAGGAGCCGCCACAGGAGTAGCTGGGGATAATGCTGGGAATATTTGAGGAGCTAATCCCATGGCCCCAGTTAACAACAACTATTCCAAGATGAGCTGAGATTACACAAGTCTTGGTGTGAAGCCGTTTTTGGGAATGGAGGATGCTATAGAAGTTTAGAATTGGCTTTTGCATTGTGAATTGATCTTCGCTGACTTGGGATTAAACGATGAGCAGAAAAGGAGGCTTGCTTCTAGATAGTTATAAACAGCAGCGCTTCATTGGTGGAATAGTGTCATTACCGAAGTTCCCGAGTAAAAGTTGACTTAGGTGGAGTTTCTGAGGAGATTTGAGGAGAGGTTTTCGTTTGAAGTGGCCAAATCATCATTTTTGAGGAAGTTCTTGGACTTGGTGCAAAGTGAGATGTCGGTGATTAAGTACGCCACGAAGTTTGATGAGTTATCTAGATACAGACATGCTACTATTGACACCATGATCAAGAGGAATGAGAAGTTGGATCGGTGATTGAGACCCAAGATTGCTGGGGCGTCCCTACCACATCTTTGTGTAATGTTTTTGTAGAAATGGCAATCCGACATGAGAAGATGCTTGCTACTTGTGGGAACGAGAAACAGGTTGAAACCTAAAATTCTCTTGGCAAGAAGAGGAAGTTCTTCAAGAAGAAGGGAACTCAAAAGAGAAAAGCTACCAAGAAGGCAAAGGCTAATCTGATTTGCTTTATGTGCGATAAGAAGGATTATGCTCATGAATGTCGAACTGGCAAGGGGAAGAAGGCCACAGACAAGAAGGGTGTGAAGTGCTTTAACTGCTACTAGGTTAGGCATTATAAGAACCAGTGTCCAAAACCAGTTAGGGTGGACAGGGGAAAAGTCTTTGCTGTTGGACAATCGTCTGCTAGGCCAACTGCTATCGAGAAATGAAAGAATATGATGGAAGGTACGCTTTTGATTCGAAGTACACCAGCTAGGGTACTGTTTGATACTGGTGCATCGCATTCATTTATATCTCAGTGTTTGGTTGATTGGTTATGTTTAGAATCCCCATGCCCTATTACTTCCTTAAGGGTTGCAAATTTGATAGGAGGGTATGCAACTCTGGGAATGAGATACAACCAGTTAGAACTTGATTTGTTAGGTCATAAGTCTGCATGCAGTCTGTATGGTTTCGATTTCGTAGATTTTGGAATCATTTTGAGTATAGATTGGTTGGACAGATACGAGGCTATGATGTTTTGCCATGATGGGTAAATATCACCGAGACACCATGATAGTCATAACTGAATTATATTCTCAGTGAAGGATTCTAACTAGAGTGCTTGTATTCTGTTGAGTGCCATTGAAAGTAGAAGAAGAGTTAAGTCAGGTTCGTGTAGCATGAGAATTTGCAGATGTTTTTGAGCCGGTTACACGATTACGACCGAAACGAGCTATTCAGTTTCATATAGATCTTGTTCTAGGAGCAAAGCCTATAAGTAGACCACCTAGCTGGATGACATCGACCGAGAAGAAGGAATCGAATGTGCAACTAGTGGATCTAGAAGGGGGAAATTTTATTAAACCAAGAAGTTCGCCTTAGGGTGCATCTGTGGTGTTCGTAAAGAAACCGGATGGGTCATTGAAGTTGTGCATTGACTATCGTAAGTTAAACAAGAAGATTATCAAGAATAAGTATTTTTTGCCGAGAATCAACGATCTATTTGATCAGTTGTATGGAGCCAGAGTATTTTCCCCATTGGATTTGACGATAGGGTTCCACCAGTAGAGGATGGCAGAAGATAGTATTCTATTGACGGCGTTTCCGACTAGGTATGGTTTGTACAAATGGTGAGTAATGCCATTCGGGTGAATGAATGCACCAGCTTTCTTCATAGATTTAATGAACTGAGTTTTCCAAGAGTACTTAGATAGGTTCTTATTGGTATTCATAGATAACATTTTAGTGTACTCCAGAGATGAAAGAGAGCATAGGGATCATCTCAGAGCAGTGCTTGAGAGGCCGAGGCACTTGAAAGCAATGTTTTCCAAGTGTCATTTTTAAAAGAAAGAGTTTAAGTTTCTATAATAACCCCGATTTTAAGTAACATTATTTAGGACATTTAATTAGTTAAATTAAATGTAATAATGTAACTTGGTTAAGGGATTGAGATTTGCATAATTTAAAGAGTAGTCGTGCTTAGTTAAACTAATGAAGTAAATGGAATTAAAATGAAATAGAAAAGGAAAATTAGATAAGGGCAATATAAGAATAAGCTATATTCTTATACCCTATATCCCCATTCCATATTATTCTCACATTCACAAGAAAATTAAAGCTAAACCAAAGCCCGGCCACAATTAAAGAGAAGGGGAAGATAAGCAAGAATTAAGAGGAAACGCTTAAGCAAATTCAATCCAAGATTAAAACTCAACTCCTTAACAACAAAGCTAAGGTGAATAATTGTTACATCTCATATTTTGATACTTTTGGTTTCTAGAATCAAATCCAAATGTTTTTGCGAGTACATTGCCATGTTTTGAATGTTATTTAGATATATACATACTTGTTGATGAATTATTCTTATTCCTATTGATTTTATGACATGTTTTGAATTGAAAAACGTATCAAATGACGTCCAAATGCCTTGCGATTTTAATACATGGTCAGAAATGACATTTTAGAGATGTGTTTCCAGTTTTATAATTTTTTGAATTAATGTGGATTTATTATTAATTTTCTAGTGAAGAAAATGGTTATTTGGTTTAAAATTAATTATAGCAATTACATATACGTTTTGGTTAGAAATTTAAATATGTTAGGAAACATATTAAATGTGATTTATGTGAATATTTGTATAAATTTCCTATATATTTTAATAAATATGTAAAATTGTTTAAGATACGAGATTAAAATGTTTTATATATTATAAAAGAAGAAGGGGTTATTTGCTAATATTTTAAAATGTTAAACTCTAAAATTTTGCAGCATCTTTCAGAAATGATTTTGAAAAAGTAAAGGAAACCAATTTTATGATGACCAACTTGCAGGCTAGTTGAAAAGAATTATTTATTAAAGTTAAAAATCAGACTTCTAAGGTTCTGCTGTCTCACTATCTTCGACAGTCACCTTTCGATTTTGCACCTTTGCCTCCAAATGCATATGGTATAAAAAGACTTGGTTCAAAATGAGTTGAACATAGGCGAAGGGTATAAGGTTGAAACAAGTGGTTTTGAACATGTCGAAGCCCAGTTTTATTATCTAAAGGCAAAGCATCTGCTTTGCTTTCGAATAAGATAGCCTTCGGCTTGGTCTGCTTTCGACTGCGTCAAATTAGTTTTAAAGAAAGGAGCTTTCGAGATAGGTTATGCCCTTGTTTTAAGTACATGCTTAGAAGGGATCGAAACCCCTACCCGCCGCATTTATACCTTTTGAAGCAGTGCCTTCGAAATGGTACTGTTGTTTTAAAATTAGAGCTGCTTCTCCAATGCTTCCAAAGGGTTGGTTTCGGCGCCATCCACTTCTTTACTTAGGAAACTGCTTTCAAAAGAGTTGCTTTCGACTTAGATGTTTTAAGACCCTTTTTGATGTTTTGAAAGTTAAACCCAAAGGTTTCGAAAAGAAAGATTTTAGATGGTTTCGAAAGATCCTTCCATATATTTTAACTTGAACTCAATGCTTTCGAAAGGTTTGTTTTAAATAGTGTACTTTAATGCTTTCGAAAGGTTTGTTTTAAATAGTGTACTTTAATGCTTTCGAAAGGCAGCTAACAAAGGTTTCGAAAAGGAAGCTCCTTAGTATTTTCGAAAGGTATATGATAAAGGTTTCGAAGGGGTGATTCCCCAATGTTTTCGAAAGTTACTTAAAATATATTAAATGGAATGTTTCCAATGTTTTCGAAAGGCATGATTAAGGTGTTTTAAAAAAGGATGTCTAAGGTTCATAAAGGTTTTGAAAGAGATGTTTTTAATGTTTTCGAAAGGACTTTGGTAAAAGGTTTCGAAAGATATGTTTTGGCTTTTTGGCCTAATATTATAAAGTAAAGTAATTTACTTGTATCGAAAGGGGTACTTTCAAATGTTTCGAAAGAGATTGTTTAAAGGTTTAACAAAGGTTTCGAATGTTTTCATCAGCAATACTTTGAGTACAACACATATCATGGCAAAGAAATTTGAGTAAAGAAAATAGTATGTATTCCTTTTTTAAGATGATTTAAAGAGTTAAATCAATTTGAAAATGTTTTCAAGGAAAACTTAAAGGGAAGTTAACCCTAAGTAAAATGACTCGGATATTTGTATACCAGATGGGACTGGTATAGGAACGCACCCTATACGTTAGCTATTAGCCCATACTAATTTAGTCCAAAATTCCAGCGTGTAGGGCATAGTCACATATAAGACTTAAATGATGGTTGCACACCGAAAGAAATATATACGAGGAACGAGGATAGGTTATTGGTGAGCCTAAAAAACCATTAGGATCGGGTGACCCTAGGAGAAATAAGTTAAGGACAGACCATCCAGAAGTATGTCTAATAGTTGTTAAATAATTTGTTTAGTTGTCTGGTAGGCCCGAGTCAATCAATGGTTAGTAGTTAGCCAAATAATGCTACATTGTTTTGGACAGATGGTCCATTTATTACCATTTTTGAGCATACATGGTATTTTCTATTATTGATACATCAGTTTAATTAACCAATTTGGTTGTAGGGTTTTAATTTGCAAAAAGATACATTTTAAAGGGATATTAGTGAGGGGAAACCCGTTCCGCTAAGCGGCGCTGTCTTAATTAATTTCAGCGTAATAGTATCATTCATATTTAGGCTTTATGTCTAACTCAAAGTTTATGTTTTTCACCCTACGGGTGCTCAAAATTAATTTTAGTAGATTGAGTATTTGGATTTATAGGTTTAGTAGGTGGTCGAATAAAGATTTCGAAGACATGCATGAGGCAAAGTTAGCTATTTAGGAGTTAATACTCAGTTTCATTCCCGCATTGATGTATTAAAACTTATATGTCTATTTAATACTCTGATCATCCAAGAGGTTATCTTCATATGTCGCTCTTGGCATATTTTGTAACAATTATATTTGATCAAAATCTGGTAATTGATTATGGGATTATGTAATTTGGATATGAAATATTGCTTTGAAATGTATTTAGAAAATTTGTTTCAATCTATGCTATTTTTATTTCATATCCACGTGCTTCCGATATTATGGATACCATCAACATTATCGTATTTTATCACTGGAAGTTAATGCTATAGATGACTGCAGCATCTGTAGTGCTTAGCTCCGAGCCTCAAGATAGCGGATGTCACAACTTATTATTAGGGAATAGGTATATAAAAAACATTAAACTAAAATGATTTTGGGAACATAATCCTAAGGTATAAGAGAAAAGATTGTGGTTTGGGATAGTGCTATAATAATGTACTTGTATTTTCCATATATATAAGTATATACTTTATCTCCATTCTCACATCTCTATTAGGCTATTCTTTTGTATATTACGAAGACTCTAATGCAGATATGGATGCTAGAGGTGGAAGAGTGTACCTTGTTGGAGGGATCACCACAACCAATGGAAACGCCAGACCAATTACTAGGAGAAGTCAAGGTCAGGCACAAGCTGCAAATGTTGGTGCTAGAGTCCTGCGAGTGGAGATGGGAGCAATGTATCAGTTCTTTGTCGATATGATGCAGGCGAGAATTGATGCTGGAGTAGTCGGAAGAAATGCTGGAGGAGGAAACCAAGAGGCACCAATGGTGAATAACTATGCTATTCTGAATAGAGATTTTGCTCTACTAGGAGGAAAGTCATTTACCGGTACTGAAGACATAATTGAAGTAGATAATTGTCTACTTCATTGTGAGAGGATTTTTGCTAACTTATGGATCAACGATGAGCAGAAGAGGAGACTCCATTCTTGACAACTTCAAGGGGCAGCATTGTTTTGGTAGAATAGTGTGACAGTTAGAGCCAACGAGTAGATTATTACTTGGGCTGAGTTTAGGAGGAGGTTCAAGGAAAGGTTTATGTAGGAAATTGCTAAGTCCACTCTGATTTGGGAGTTTGCCGAGTTAGAGCAGGGGGACATGACTGTGCTCAAGTATACAATAATGTTTGAGGAGCTAGTGAGATATGGCTATGCTATGATTGATATTGTGATTAAGAGGAATGAGAAGTTCATCAGGGAGTTGAAGCTTAAGCTTGCTAAGGCCATGTTACCACATATCAGAGATCTAGGTGATGTTGCTATTCAGATGGCCTTAAGGAATGAAGAGATGCAAGCTTTTATTGAAAGAAATAAAGCCAAGGATGCTCAAGGAGGGCAGAGTTAGAAGAGGAAGTTTTTCCATAAGAAAGGAGCTCAGAAGGGTTGAGATGATAAGAAGGGAAAGGCAAAAGTGGTATTCTACAATTGTGACAAGAAAGGACACTATGCCCATGAGTGCCGGACAGACAAGGGAAAGAAAGCCGCTGAGAAGAAATGGATAAAGTGTTTCAACTGTGACCAAATTGGACACTATAAGAACCAGTGCAGGGAGCCAGCCAAGGATGGAAAAAGAAAGATGTTTTCATTGGAACCCGCTACCTCGAGACCAACGGCAGAGGATAGGGGAAAAGCTGTGTTGGGAGGTACGCTTTTGGTTTATAGTGTATCAGTTAGAGTTCTGTTTGATACCGGTGCATTGCATTCTTTTATATCTCATTGTTTGGTACATAAGCTTAACCTAGAACCCTCATACTTAGTTACTTCCTTAAGGGTTGCAAGTCTGATAGAAGGGTATGCGACACTTGGGATAAAGTGTGACCACCTAGAGTTTGAATTGTTAGGTTATACATTTTTTTGCAGTTTGCATATGTTTGATTTCGTAGGGTTTCAAATTACTTTGGGTATGCATTGGTTAAGTGAATTCGATGCTAGGATATTTTTCCATGATAGGAAAATATTGCTTAGATGCCCCGACAGTAGAGATCGGATCATAAACTCTGTAAAAATCCCTAGTTTTAAGGCCAATGCATTATTAGGTTTTGTGGAGGCAGAAGACGAGTTGAGTCCAGTTTTCATTGTTAGAGAATTCACAAACGCCATTAAACCTATAGTAGGATTTTCACGAAATAAGCCATTGAGTTTTGGATAGACTTTGTATTAGGAGTAGAAATAGCAAGTAAACCACCAAGCAGAATGACACCTAATAAGATGAGGGAGTTAAAGGTGTAGTTGGTGGATTTGAAGGGTATGAATTTAACTGGCCAAGCGGTTCGCGTTGGGGAGCAGCCCTGGCTTTTGCAAAGAAGTTGGACGGATCGTTAAGGTTATGTATCGATTATTATAAGTTAAATGAAAAAATGACAAAGAATCGATATCTGTTTTCAAGAATTGATGATTTATTCGATTAGTTGAGTCGAGCTAGAGAGTTTTCCCTATTTGATTTGGCGACAGGGTTCCATCAGGTTAAATTGATAGAGGATAATATTCCTTTTACGGCGTTGAAAACCAGATATGGATCGACAAATGATTAGTACTGTCGTTCGGACTAACTAACGTGCTATCATTCTTTGTAGATTTGATGAACCATGTTTTTCGAGAGCACATGGCCAGGTTCATGTTATAGCATGAAGTTCATCTTAAAGTGGTGCTTGAGACACTGAGGCAGCATTAGCTAAAAGAAAACTTTTCGAAGTGTCATTTCTGGAAAAGGAAGTGAAGTTTCTTGGTCATGTAGTCTCAGAGAAAGGATTGTCTGTAGATCCAACTAAGATTGAAGCGATGAATAATGGGAAGAGACTCGAGACATTGATTGAGATAAAGAATTTTCTTGGATTAGCAGGGTAACATCAAAGATTCATTAAGGATTTTTCATGGATAGCAGCACCGATGACCAAGCTAACGCGAAAGGATGTGAAGTTTGTTTGGACTAATAAGTGTGAGGAGGCATTCAAGAAGCTGAAATACTTCTGACTAATGTGCCTGTGTTGGTTGTTCTAGCGGGATATCCTAACTTAGTAGTGTATACAGATGCATGTGGAACAGAGTTAGGAGCTGTGTTAATGTAAAAAGATAAGGTGATTGCCTATGCATCTCAACAGCTTAGACCGCATGAAGTTAGGTATACAACTCATGATTTGGAATTTGCTATAGTAATTTTTGCATTGAAGGTGTGGAGACATTACCTTTTGGGAGAGAGTTTTGAGTTGCATGCGGATCATAAGTCGCTACAATATTTATTCTCTTAGAAGGAGCTGAATATGAGACGGCAAAATGGTTAGAGTTTTTAGCCACTGATGACTTTGGTATTGATTACACACCAGGAAAGGGCAATAAGGTTGCTACAGCAGAAAATATCAGAATGCAGTATTAGCAATGATAGCTGAGTGGAAAGATTAGAAGTGTTGATGACATGCATGGTGAAGTGGAGATCTGAAGCTAAATCTAGTAAGATGGCTGCTATGTTTTCATGTTTAGAGCTCCTACCGATGGTAATCGAAAATATTGCTTCTAAGAGGAAGGATGATCCATTATTACTTGAACTGATCTGGAAGTTAAGGGATGGAACATAGAGCGGTGACTTGAAAGGTTTCAGTCTTGACCAGAATGGGTGGTTGAGAAAGAAAGGAAGACTATGTGTTCTGAATCTGGGAGACATTACAAAGGAAGTTATGGAGGAATGCCATCATTTGAAGTTCACCATTCATCCAGGAGGAATTAAGACGTATCAGGACATGAAGAGGAGTTTCTTCTAGGAAGGTATGAAGAAAGATGTAGGCTTATGTGTGAAGTAGTGTTTGAGCTGCCAACGAGTAAAACCAAACATCAGAAACCAAGTTGGTTGCTTCATCCATTAGATATTCCAACATCGAAATGGGATTCTCCCTCGATGGATTTTATAGATAGGTTGCCAAGGTCAAACAGGGGAAACAAAAGTATATGGGTCATAGCGAATAGGTTGTCCCAAAATGCCCATTTCGTTATAGTTAAGTCAACCAGAACGACACATGTTTTAGCTAAGTTGTTTATGAAGAATGTAGTTAGACTTATTGGAATTTCTAGTAGTATGGTAAGTGATAGAGATACCTTATTCATTAGCGAATTCTAGAAAAGCCTGCATGATATTTTAGGTACCAAGCTCAAGATGATTGCCGCTTACCATCCATAGATAGATGGTCAAATAGAGAGAGTTAACAAAGTCTTAGAGGATTGTTATGAACTTGTGTGCTAGATTTTAAAGGATCATGGGAAGACAATCTACATTCAATTGAGTTTTCATATAACAACAGTTATCGGGCTAGTGTGGGGATGGCACCATTTGAAGCTTTATATGCAAGGCGATGTAAATCTCTAGATTGTCGGTTAGAGATTGGGATAAGTTAGTTCTTAGCCTGGATTTAATTAAAGAAGCTGTAGAAAAGATTGAGTTGATTAGAGTTAGAAAGAAGGAAGCTCAATCTAGGTATAAGAGTTATTCCAATAAGACACGGAAAGGCTTAGAATTCTCACTTGAGGATCATATTTTCATTAAAGTATCACCAATGAAGGGTATTATCAGATTTAGGAAATCAGAAAAATTGGCACCGAGATTCTTTGGGCCATTTCCTATTCTAGAGAGAATCGAGAAACTCACATATATGGTAGAGTTACCAAACAATTTGGCAGGAGTCTGCGCTATTTTTCACGTTTCTCACCTAACGAAGTGTATACGAGATACAGAGACTATCATAACACCGACTGTGTTAAATGACTTAGTAGTGGAACCGAATTTGACTATAGTTAGAAAGCCAGTTCGTATAGCCCGAGAGATGAGAAGAGGCTAAGGAACAAGATAGTTAGATTAGTTAAAGTCCAGTGGAGTGATGACATGAGGGACTGTACTTGGAAAACTAAGGGATTCAAGATGCTTATCCTGACTTGTTTTACGGTATCTTTTACCCTTTTGTTGATTTTGATGAGTACCTTATCGTAGTTTCAAGGATGAAATTCTTTAAGAAGAGGAGTCTGTAACAACCCTAATTTTAAGTAACATTATTTAGAACATTTAATTAGTTAAATTAAATGAAATAATGTAAGTTGGTTAAGGGATTGAGGTTTGTATAATTTAAAGGGCAGCCGTGCCTAGTTAAACTAATGAAGTAAATGGAATTAAAATGAAATTAAAATGAAATAGAAAAGGAAAATTAAATAAGGGCAATATAGGAATAAGCCATATTCTTGTGCCTTAAACCCTCATACCATATCATTCTCAAGTTCATAAGCAAATTAAAGCTAAACCAAAGCCCGACCACCATTAAAGGGAAGTAAGGGAAAGGTAAGCAAGAATTAAGAGGAAAAGCTTAATTAAAATCAACCCTACATCAAATCTCAACTGCTTAACAAAAAAGTTAAGGTGAATAATTGTTACAACTCATATTTTTGATGTTTCGGTTTCTAGAATCAGATTCGAATGTTTTTTCAAGTTTATTGCCATGTATTGAATGATGTTTAGATATATACATACTTGTTAATGAATTATGCTTATTCCTATTGATTTTATGACATGTTTTGAATTGAAAAACCTATCAAATGACATGCAAATGCCTTGCGATTTTAAGATATGGCCAGAAAGACATTTCTAGAGATGGGTATCAAGTTTTATAATTTTTGAATTAATGTGGATTTATTATTAATTTTCTAGTGAAGAAAATGGATATTTGCGTTTAAAATTAATTACAGCAATTATACATATGTTTTGGGTCAGAAATTTAAATATGTTAGAAAACATATTAAAATGATTTATGTGATTTTTTGTAAAATTTTCCTAAGTGTTTTAATAAAGTGGAAATTAGCCACAATGGCCTCTTTAGCAAGTGGAATTAGTTTCTAAGACACACAATTGAAATAATTACTTTCAAGGACAAAACACAAAATAATTATTTTTTAGGGCCTAAAAACCTATGAAATTATGTCCTTGAAAGTAATTGGATTTTTGAATTTGTCCTTGAAAGTAATTACTCTGCTAATTTTAGCCTTGAAAGTAATTTCTTTGAATGTGTGTCCTAGAAACTAATTAGACTACAAAGTTTGTCCTTCTGGTGAAATGACCCTTTAATAAATATATAAAATTATTTAATTTATGTGACTTAAATGTTTTATATATTTATAAAAGGAGAAGGGGCTCTTTGCTAATGCTTTAAAATGATAAACTCTGAAATTCGGCAGCACCTTTTAGAAAAGATTTTGAAAAAGTAAAGACAACCAATTATATGATGAGAAATAAGCAGGTTAGTTGAAAAGAACTACTTTCTAAAGCAAAAAATTCAGATATTCTAAGGTTCCGCTATCTCACTATCTTCGGCGGCCACCTTTCGACTTAGCACCTACGCTACCAAATGCACATGGTATCAAAGACTTGGTATGTAGTAAATTGAACATAGGCAAAGGGTATGGATCGAAACAAGGGGTGCTGAGTGGGTCGATTTTAGTAAAGCATATATCATAGCAAAGATATTTGAGTAGAGAAATTGTATGTTTTCATTGTTTAAGGTGATTTAAAGAGTTAAATCAATATGAAAAGGTTTTCAAGGAAAATTTAAAGGGAAGTTAACCCTAAGTATAATGACTCAGATATTTGTATACCAGATGGGACTGGTATAGGGTCGTGCCCTATACATTAGTTATTAGCCCGTAGATAATTTAGTCTAAAATTCCAGTATGTAGGGCTTAGTCACAGGTAAGACTTAAATGATGGTTACACACCGAAAGAAATATATGTACAAGGAAGGAGGATAGGTTATTGATGAGCCCGAAAAACTATTAGGATCATGCGACCCTTGGGGAAGTAAGTTAAAGATAGACCGTTCGGAAGTATGTCTAACAATTTTTAGATAATTTATTTAGTTGTTTAGTAGGCCCGAGTCTACCAAAGGTTAGTAGTTAGCCAAATAAAACTACGTTGTTTTGGATAGATGGTCCATTTATTAGCTATTTTGAGCATATATAATATTTTCTATTATTGATATATCAGTTTTTCATTAACCAATTAGGTTGCAAGGTTTTAATTATGCAAAAATATATGTTTCAAAGGGATATTAGTGAGGGGAAACCCATTCTGCTAAGTGGCATGGTCTCACTTAATATCAGTAAACTGAGATGTAATAGTACTATTCACACCAGGCTTTCTGTCTAACTCGAAGTTTATGTTTTCCCCTTAAACTCTTAAGTGCTCAAAATTAATTTGCATGGATTGAGAATTTGAATTTACAGGTTTAGTAGGTGGACGAATAAAGCTTCCAAGACGTGCACGAGGCAAAGTTTGTAGGATCGATTTCACCCTAGAGGGGGAGTGAATAGGGTGATACTATTAATTAAAAAATAATAATGTGAAAATATATAAAATAATTGCAGCGTTGATAATAGCAGAATAATAGCAGCATAGATAATAGCAGAATCTTAAAAGCAGAAATAGAATAACAAGATTTACCCAGCTTCAGTAAAAATCTACCTATGTGCTGCCCTCAAGGTTTCTTCTAGAAATTAAGTAGTTAGACGCGTACACACGTAAACTTGTGACACTCACTATCGGCTAAGCTAACTCTACGCTCAAAACCTTATCACAACTCAGCCACTGAGTTGCGAATTCTCAAAATACACCACCGTAGTTCGTCCCCTAGTCCACGACTAGAATTTAATAAACGTTAAAAAATAAATTACAAAGTAAAAAGCAACTTAAAATAAAAAAAACCCTAATTTTAATATCAAGTCCAAAAGTAAAAAATGCTGGCCCAAATTAATAATAAGTGAAGTCCTTTTTTTTCTTTTTATTTATGTCAGCCTTGTATCCTTTGTTTTTGTTCTACACTTCGATCTATCTTAGTTCCTCTTCAAGAAATTAGGGTTTTGGAAATTGAGCACTACTGATTCAATTGATCGATCGAATAAATAACCTCGCATTGCTTTTTTGACCGATCGTCTTGCTTTTACTAAACTCGACTGCTTCAATTCTTCGAGTTCGATTTGAATTGGTATGTGTTTTCCTTTTTTTCTTCGATATGCTAGAACTCGATGCTATATGCCGATGATGATAATGGGTTTTATACGGTTGAATACCCTAAATTTTTGATCGAATATATTATTTGAATTCGTCTGATAATTTTAGCTCAGCCATTCAATTATGCTTGAATGCTTGAGATTTCTTTAGACTAGTTCAATTCCTAATATATATTTGCTATCGTTGGTTGGTCACCACGGCTTCATGAGTTTGCTTTAGATTTTATTCCGTTCTTTTCTGATTTGACTTCGGCCACTTTGAACTTATGAAAATTTGATTTTGACTTGCTATCACCTGGCTTTGACTTGATTTGAAACTGTTATCACTTTGAGCACCATGGCGTTGGCTTTGTTATTTGACATTTAAACTTGACTTTGGTTTGGAATCCCCTGTGACATTATTTTGGTTTGAACTGGAGCATATCGTTATTCACTGTCTTTTTGTGCACTGCCCTGGTGCAATTGATGTTTGAGTTTGCACTTTCTCATTCGAGCTGCTGTCTTGATTGTGTCTTGGTTGAATTCATTGTGTTCACAGTTTTCCTTGATCAGGGTTCAACCTTCATCTGGTTGTCACATGTATATGTGTATACAAGTGTGTATGCATATGTGTGTATATGTATGTTTGTTGCACCATGTAGTTCGAAATTGCTGTCTTATTCATCATTGCATATATGTTGTTTCTTCTTGAAAACTGCTGTTGAACTTGGTTGGACTATCTAGCCTTGCCTTGCTGGACTGGTTTTAACTATATATATTTATTTATTTATATATATGTACACACATGCATCTATGTATGTTGTGTACTTTATTTTTGTTGCATGTTGTCATTCACCCGTGTAACTACACTTGTTTTCTTTAGACAACTATCTGGGTGATATGTTTGACTGCTTGTATATATGCATACATGTGTGCAAACATATGTATATATGAAGTCTGAAAGAATTTGTTTCCTTGTTGCTTGATCATAGTCACTTTGGTTTGTGCATATGTTGATTTTGTACATTTTGATGTTGGTTCCATTGGAAGTCTTTTTTGAACTGGTCTGTACAACTTGAATATGTACATTACTATCTGAATTTATGTTGATGCTTCATGTTTTACATTTGATCATTTGTATCTTTGAATATGTTGAACTTATGTTAATTTGGGACTTCATCGTTTTGTTGCAGTCTTCTTTGTTGTATATCTTCATGTTTTTTGAAACTGCTCTGCTTAGTTTGTCCACTACTTCATTAAGTTCATTTCTCTGATCATGTACATGACTTGTGTACTTGTCTCTGATCTGATGGCCTTCATGGGTTATGATATGTTCACACTACTTTGGCCATTCATGTTGTTTTCCTCCATTATGTGTTGTCCACTACCTTTTGTACCGGTTCATTTTGTTGCTCCTTCATTTTTTGGCCTATCTTTTTTGTATCTGGTCTTGTTGCATTCATTTTTCACTTTGACATTTGCAGTCTGGTATTGTAATTAGTTGTCTAGGAACAACTGTATTCATACTTGAATTTGAATGGTTGATTTGTTTTCATGTGTACACATTGAATTTTTGGTCAAGGCTTGTTCAAGTCATTATAACTTAACCATTCTATTTTTGTTCTTGTATTGCACATGAGTTGAACCTAGATTTTGCTCGGGTTCGACCTTGTTCTCATATCATGAATCTATTCCTTAAATAGGAAACGAGAATCCAAACTTATTATAGAATTACACGTGTCCTTTAACACATTGTTCTTATCGACGTTTCCTTTCTATTTGGTGGCAACAGTTATGACTCACTAATTCTAACCTCTCTTCCCAACAAACCATTAATCCTTCCTCTTCTGAAGATCCCAAATCCACTTTTATTTTCAAAAATCATCATTGATGGTTCGATCTCATTAAACCTCGCCAATGACTAATTAATATCCATCGCTACACTCGAAAACAGTAATTTCTATTTTCAATTGTTTCATTTCCTATTTTTGCAACTTTTTCGTTCAAGTTCTCTAAACTGCTACAGAACTTTTATGTTTTGGATTAGATTTTGTATGGTGATCAGTTGGTATTATCGGGGATCAAATGAATTTTAGTTTGAAAATAAACTCATAGTTGAGTAGTATGGAATTAAGTTACCGGATAAATACTTAAATACCTAAATATTAAATTGTCAGTTTCAGTTTCCAATTTAATATTGCGTTAGTTTAGAATAATCTATATTTCTAACAAGTTTATGTTCATAGCAAGTCATTGTTGTTGTTCGTGCAATTCATTTTGTCATTGGGTCTGTTATTAAAAAATTGTTATTGAGCCTGGTATTAAAAAATCCCAAAAATGAACTATGAATTTGTTATAACCTGTATTACTAACTGTTAAAGATGGATGGTCATGCTCCTTACATATTTCAAGCACACTATCCTTTCATTTGACTTATTGCCATGAATTTGGTTTGTTGGATTTCATTTTCCAATTATATAAGTTTGTTATTAAGTTTACTTCCATCCAGATATAGTTATCTACATAGAATAACATATTAGTATTAGCAAATAGGAAATAAGAAATAGTTTGATCATTGCTTGAACTTTTTTACATGGATTTGGATTTCAAACTAATAAAACAAGATTATAAAGTTTAAAGGTTAGTAAGTAAGTTCCTTTTTTATGGGAATGTATTGCTGTATGAATACAATTTCGAAGAAGGAACCATATATTCATATCCATTTCCAAATAATATTAAAAATGTTCAATAAACAAGCAGTGTTGAGTAATGCTAACCAGATGTTTATTGACTTTAGTTATGACATAAAATTCATATTTTACGAAAAATATATCGTTTTTAGTCCTAACATATCAACCCAATGGCACCACATCTAAATTTGGATTTCAAACTAGGAGTTCTGTTATTTGCAACTATTAATTTAAATAACGAGTAATTTAATTGTCGTTTTGGATTTTATGGGACGTCGATGTTTCACATTTAGGGATAACGAACCTATAAGCAACAATGAAGTTAGAATACATAGGCGGACTGTAGAAGGTTATTCATTCTCCAAACCATAATCGTTTTCTTTACTTTATAATCCAAACCATGATCTGACAATGGTTGTCATAGCTGAAAATTTTAATTTGACTATTAAATATTATAATGAGTAATGTAAACAAAATCATATTATCTTTGACGTAGAGTAGGTATTCATATGTTTTAGATGAGGTAATATAATTTTTAATTCAAAGTCAACTGTAGTTTCCTTGACATGATGTATTTACTGTTGATTTCATTTCAATTATTCCTTTGTTTTTCTTGCATCATATAATTTTAGGTGTTTACTTTAGACACACATTTATTCCATATAGAAAGTGGGAGCTATTTGAATGTAGCATGATTAGTTACAAAGAGTGATTCTGCTAGGTATATCGATGAATTACTCCGAGTGGACACCGTATAATTTTTACAATGTTTCTCACAAACTTAGGCACATAATACATATGTATTAAACATTGATAAGACAATTTGCATGGTAATATTTTTGGATAAAAGTGTGATCCCCAATATAAGGAGAGCACTCAAACTTACTTGGTATCATAGGTAAATAAATGGGTACCAACATGCCTGGTAGCTAGAAATACTATTGAATATTATACATCTAGGTTAAATAGATGGTAGTAAAAAGAATCTGGTGAAACCAAACCATTATTAGATTGATGATCACACCAAAAATAGCACAGTTACGCCAAAGGTGAAATTATAAACAAGAAGAAACATTACAAATTGAACGTAGTGACATATCTACATAACTGAGCTGATACGAAACTGTTAGCACAACTGTATTAAATTAATGTTGATTTGCATATTCAAACTGTCTGTTTACTAATAAAAGAAGTGGTGCCTGATCAAGGTATGAAGAGCATGAGTGCAGGGTGATGATGCACATCAACTGAAGCCTGGTATGGTGCACATTGACTGCCAGTTATAACTCCACCCAAAATATCATAATCATTCCAAAATGTATAGTATAAGTGGGCCTATTATGGTATTTCAGATGTCATGCAAATTGAGGATGATTGGCAGTGGGCTACAATAGAAAACTAAGGCACATGCGCATAACCTAACCAATGGCAATTCAAACAGCTTTAGGCAAGCAAGACTGGAAGTGAACAGAGTGTCAATGTTGAGTGTATTTGAATCAAAGAGCCAGTAAATGAGTAAATTAGCATTGAGATGAAGCAGTAAGATTGAGATGAGGTAGTAATGGTGAAGTGAAGCATTAATATAAATGAGTGATGGGTCCTGTAATAGCATAATTAAGTTGAAATGATGATAGAGCCAAGCTAATATTTCCTCAAATCAAATGCAGCAGTAACTTGAAGTAGTGGAATTACATATTGATGAGCTATATCCTGACACGGTAGCAATAATATATATAGTGAAGTTGAATGAGCACGGATGTTTAGATGTGCAGGGGAATGTGTATAACATGTGTAGTGCACAGTGGTGGACTAAAACTGAAGTTCAGATGTAGGGTTAGTGTTTGGGAAACTGATGTGCAGTGGAATTGACTCAAAGTGTAGTAGTATAATGAAACTAGAATAATGCACTGATGCCTTCAAACCTAAAGTAAGGCTCCGAACCTATGGGCATTAATAAACTTACTTAAAAAACTTTCCAATCATTTTATAGGATTCTCCCTTCTTACTATTTTTGCTTATCGTTTTCCCCGAGAATCATCTAGGTCAAGGAATAGTTAGCGGAGATGTCTCTTTGATTAGAGGCAATAGTTATTGCAACATTCAAATTCTAACCTCCCTTTCATCCTAGAGTCTGAACCTTACTCTTCCTATATCTTGGTTTCATTCGGTCGTCAGTGTAATTTACCATGACCAACAAATTTGACTAAATCACGTTGTTGAATATTCATTATCCACTGTTCTGTGCTCTTTCATTTGGCCAGTCAATGGAAATGTCTCCTTAGTTCCTAACTGCATCGCTTTTTGAAATTAGAGTAGAAGAAAGTTGATGGTGGTAGATTTGCTAACACCTTTAGAAATTTTATTGGTGTGAAGTTCATCGAACTTGGATCCGATGGTTTTAGTTTCAATGAATTTGACCCAATTATTAATACATGCTATATATAATTATATGTATTTTTGGAAATGTGGGGGTAGACATATCTTGAATTTTAGTGGAAAGGAATTAAAATAGGGTACTTTGGATCCTTCCATAAGAATCAATATGCTATTTTTTAATTTATATTAGTGAATCTTATGGATAGCATTATAAATTGAGGGTGAAATTTGTAAATTATCACAGAATTTGTTTTGACGGTCATTTAGTTTTACCAAGACCATGATTTATGAATATGAATATTAACGACTTTTAGTTAAGGGCGGTAATATTTGTTAAGAATTGATTACATTTTTCTTTCTACAAGTTACTTTTTTTCCTCAAATAACGTAGGTCATTTGAACCAAATTAACGTAAAAATCAAATTATTTAATGCAACTAAGAGATACCAAGAAAAGTTATGTGTCCATAATAGTCAAATGTATCAGTATATGCACATGCATGTACCATGGATACATACGGAACATATAAATGAGGTTGAAGAGAAAATGAACACTTCAGCTTCGACTAAATTAATACTAATGAATTTATTGAAATATCCCTACAAGTGTTCATTTTGGAGATAATTTGTGTAATGTTAGAATAGACTGAGAATTCGTTCACTCTATTAGTTTTTTGGGTTTTCAAGCTGATATAATTTGACATTACCATTCACTGTGGTTTTGTATTTATATTTAGATCAGTTACATAATAATTTTCTAAAGAAAGTAGCAAGGCGAACAGATTGAAAGATGCAATAAATTTTGTTGAGTTCAGTCAAGTTGATGTCATGAATTGATGATGGATATGTGATGGTAAGAAAATAAAGAATGAATGAGATTTTACTTCACATAATACTACTTCCACTGCTATAATATGACACGTGTTGTTTAATTACTATGAGTATTACTTTCATATTAAACAAAGAGAAGAGTGGACACTACTAAATTACTTATATATGAAAGTAGATTATTATGTGTCATCAGCATCTAATGCATACATGATTGGATAAGTAATTTAGTATTATCCGTGTTTTTTAAAGTTATTGAGGAAACACTATGACTAATATTTGGCATATTTTTTAGTATATGATGCTCAAGTTAACGTGCAATTGGCATATTTATGGAAAAATAATAGGATAAAAAATTATATACTTCTTACATTAAACCTATATTTACGACAATGACATACATAATTAAAAATAACTTTAAAATAATCAACTTTGTTTTTACACGACATACTATTTGAAAATTTATACATTGGAGCCTATTACATCAATATGGTTACCAACGTTGCCCGTGTGCGTAGCACGGGCCACACGCTAGTTTATTTGTATTATACTTGAGTTGAACCTAGCTTTGGCTCGGGTTTGACCTTGTGCTCATTTGTCCCGGTTGTTTTATCAAGTGTATATCGGTGTGCACGACCCTATGGCATGCACATTGATACACTGTGCACGACACAAGTTATTCGTGTTTGATGAATTTAAAATTAAATGTTGACGAACAAACCAAATAATCGAGGCACATAATATTTTCAAAAACACATTTTATTTTACACTACAAAAATATTTCATTTTCAATTTTACTGCATCAGTGTTTATTTTGCAGATAACTCAGATGCGGGATTCAACCTAGAATAGAGTTGAAGATAAATATGAATGAATGAGTGATATGTAGTGAGATGCAAATGTAGATTGAAAATTGTGATGTAATCGAAATTATATTGCAGTTGAATTATGTATATATAGTGAGAGCTCAAATTTGAATTATTCAAAATTGTAATAAAATATTTGTTTGAATAAAATGTTTGTTTGAATTTAAATTCCGTGTTATTTATTTTATTCAGCAAATATTTATTTAATTATGTGAAAAATAAAATAGTCCATTAACAAATACATTTAAATGTGTGTATATATATACATATGTTTATTATCATCAAACAAAAATCATATACTAGCATGTTCAACAAAGTTGGCTATTTAGGTGTTGCTATTTAGTTTTATTTCTGCTGTAATGTATTAAAACTTATATGTCTACTTAATACTCTGATCATCCAAGGTAGAATCTTTATATGTCGCTCTTGGCATATTTTGTAATAATTATATTTGATCAAAACCTAGGAATTACGGGATTATGTAATTTGAATATCAAATATTGCTTTGAAATGTAATCAGAAAATTTGTTTTAATCAATGCTGTTTTTATTTCATATTCATGTTCTTCTAATATTATAGATACCATTAACATTACAATATTTTGTCCTTGGTAGTTAATACTATAAATGATTGTAGCATCTGTACCACTTAGCTTCGGGCCTCAAGATAGGGGACGTTACAGTTTCTTGGTCACATGATTTCAAAGAAGGGTTTGTCAGTTGATCCAGATAAGATCAAAGCTGTTAATATCCGGAAGAGACCAGAGACGATGACTAAGATTAGAAGTTTTCTTGGACCTTCTTGCTATTACTGGAAATTCATTAAATATTTCGCGAATAGCTGCGGCTTTAACTAAGTAAATGAGGAAGACGTGAAGTTTACTTGGTCTGACAAATGTGAGTAAGTATTCCTTAATTTAAAGCATTTGTTGACCAACACATGTGTGTTAGTAGTTCCGGATGGAAACCAGGGGTTGGTGGTGTAAAACGATGCATGTGGAACTGGATTAGGGGCCGTGTTGATGTGGAAAGGTAAAGTCCTAGCCTACACTCAACGATAGCCTAGATCGCACGAAGTGAGATATCCTACTCATGATCTAGAGTTGGCAGTGTTAATCTTCATGATGAAGTTATGGAGACATTATCTCTTAGGCGAGAGATTTAAGCTCTACGATCATAAGTCCTTAAGATATTTATTCTCTCAGAAGGAGTTGAATATGAGGCAGCAAAGGTGGTTGGAGTTTTTAGCAGCTTATGATTTTTGTATAGATTACACACCTGGGAAAGGGAATAAAGTAGCAGATGCTTTTAGCAGAAGACATCAGAATGTGGTATTAGCCATGTTGGCAGAATGGAAAGATTTATAAGCTTTGACTACTTGTAGTGTACAGTTGAGATCGACTGCTAGCTCTAGTCAGAGCACGACCATGTTGTCTTGTTTGGAAGTTCGACCTGTACTGATCAAAATTATTGCTTCTAAGTAGAAAGAGGATCCATTTTTAGCCGAGCAGATTACAAAGCTTGAGGTTGGGTTAGAGATCGATGATCTAAAGGATTTTAGTCCTGATCGAAAGGGATAATTAAGAAGAAGGGACAGTTGTGTGTTTCGAATGTCAAGGACTTAAGTAAAGAAGTTCTGAGAGAATGTCTTCAATCAAAATTTATGACTCGTCCTAGAGGAACCAAGATGTATCAAGATACGAAGTGGAGCTTCTATTGGAAAGGTATGAAGAAGGATGTTGGCTTATGGGTTAGGCAGTTGCAAACTATCAACAAGTGAAGGCCGAACATTAGAAGCCGAGTGGATTGCTTCAACCTTTCAAGATACCAGTTTGGAAATAGGATTCGATATCCATGGATTTTATAGATGGGTTGCCAAGTTCGAATAGAGTGAAAGTATATAGGTTATAGTGGATAGATTAACCAAAAGCATCCGTTTCATTCCAATTAAGTAAATGAGGACGACACCTGTTTTAGCTAAATTGTTTATGAAGAACATAGTTAGACTGCATGGAAATCCAATGGTATAGTCAGCTGTAGAGATGCTTTGTTTAATAGTGAATTCTAGAAGAGTCTACAAGAAGTGTTAGGACCAAGCTCAAGATGATTATTGCATATCAACCTTAGACGGATGGGCAGACAGAGAGAGTCAATAAGGTACTCGAGGATTTGTTAAGAGCTTGTGTATTGGACTTTGGTGGGTCCTGGAAAGATCACCTACATTTGGTTGAGTTTTTTTATAATAATATTCCCAGACTAGTATAGGAATTGGCCATGCAAATCACCAGCATGTTGGTTGTAAAATGGAGACAGATTTGTCTTGGGTCCAGATCTGGTACCACACCCTTCATCCGAGAAAGGATGAAGGAAGCTCAGTCTAGACAGAAGAGATACGTAGATAAGAGACGTAAAGATCTAGAATTCTTAGTTGGAGTTACAGTCTTCATTAAGGTACCAACAATGAAGGTTGTGGTACGATTTAGAAATTCTGGGAAAATGGCACCGAGTTATGTTGGTCTATTTCTAGTTATAGAGAGGATCAAAAAGCTCGCATACAAAGTAGAGTTGCCGAGCAGTTTGGTAGGTGTCCATAATGTGTATGTATCTCATCTTCGTAACTATGTGCATGATCCAAAGTCTACTATTTCTCCAATAGAGTTGAATGATTTGGTAGTAGAGCCGAATTTAATTTTTGTTAGACAACCAGTTCGTGTTGTAGCAAGAGCTGAGAAGATGTTAAGAAACAAGACATTTAAGTTACTGAAAGTTCGGCGGAGCAACAACAGGAAGGATTGTACTTGGGACACATAAGATATGATTAGAGACATTTATCCCGATCTGCTATGAGGGTATATTCTATATTTGCTTTATATTGACTGTTGCTAGTCAGGTAGGCTAGTATGGTAGTTTAGAGATGTTACAAATGATAGCTATGCTTAGTATATAGCACTTACTGAATTTTGAGGACAAAATTCTTTAAGAATGGAAGCCTGTAACACCTCTAATTTTAAATAATATTATTCAGGACATTTGATTAGATAAATTAAACAGAATAATGTAAAGATTAGAGTGATAAGGGGATTGAGATTTGAAAACTAAATAGAGGCCATGTTTAGTTAAATAAAATTTAAAAATGAGTTATGGAAATGGTTTTATAAGTTAACTAATAGGAGAATTAGGCAAGTGCATTACGGGAAATAGCCATCGATTATAACCCTTAACTCCTAAAGCCTTATTCCCAATTTCATTCCATACGTTCATAATTCAAAAACATAAGAAAATAGGAGCTCAAAGTCTGCCACAACCGAGGGGAAAAGGAGATTATAAATTTACTAAAGCTTAGAATTCAAGCAAAGGAGGAACAAGCAAGATCAAATCTCAAGTTCCATATCCAAAGCAAGGTGAATGATATTCAAATCATCTCATTTTTGTTTTAAAAGAGCTTTTGATTTTGGGTTTTATGTTTAAAACCTTTATGATGATTTTAATGATGATGTGCTTGGATTGCATGATATGTTTGATTCAAACAAGTATATTTGATAAATGTTTTATTCGATTTTAAGGCTAAAATCATATATATTTGGTTTCCAATGCTAAGAGATTTAATATGTTATGTAAAAAATTATTTTGGAGATGGGTTTAAATTTTTATAATTATCCGAGCCGTGGATAATTTATTATGAATTTTTGAAAGAAAAAATAATTAATTGGGTTTAAAAAATTATTTTGGCTATTATATAAAGGATTTGGTTCTGAAATTTATATATGTTAGATAACATATTAAAAATGAATTTTGATGATTTTTGGGGACTTTTTCTAAGTAATTTACCGTGGAAATTAAATTTATTAGGTTGGAGGACTAAAATGTCTTAATTGTTTTGTTAAAGAAAATGGCTTCTTTGTTAATTATTTTAATTAATTAATTAAGTCTAGATGAATTCGGCAGTCTTTTAGAAACGATTATTGGTAAATTTTATGGCAACCAATTATATTTTTATAAATAGGCAAGTTAGTTGAAAAGCATTTACTTAAAAAGGAAACAAAACAGTTTTGCATAGATTAACTACTTCGCCACTTCCAGGTGCAACCTTTCGACCCCATACCTCCGCCCCAACTAAGTCAAAACCAATACACATGGTACCAATGCTTTGGTACGCAATAGAATGGAGAAAGGCAGTAGGTATAGAATTGAAACCATGCTTTCAAAGGGGTAGAGATCATTTTAAATAGCTTTCGAGGGCCTTTGTTTTGCTTTCAAAAGAGATGTCGCTTGTCTTGCTTTTAAAAGGATGCTTTCGAAAGGGCTCAATCACATGTAAATAGCTTTTTAAGTAAATGGTAGCTTTCGAATGAGTTGCCATATATTATGTTTTAAAGAGAAGCTTTCGAAAATGTAGTTTTGAACAAATCGATACTTTGCTGCCATCTTCAAACCTTTCGAATAGGTTAAAAGTTTTCAATGAGTTTGAAAGGAAAGTTTTGTTTTATACATATAACTAACCACTTGCCAATGCTTTTGAAAGGGCTCTAGAGCCATTTAAACAAAAGGTTTCGAATGTAATGGCTTCGAAAGGTGTTTCAAAGCTATCCTTTCAATTGTTTTACTTAAAAGATTAAAGCTTTTGAAAGGATGGTTCCAAAGCCATTTGTTTTCCTCAACCTCTTTTTATTGAATGCAAATGGTTTCGAAAGGTGTACGTCTTCTTATGTTTACTTTTACCCAAAAATCATGTTTAAGATTAAACTGAATGGTTTAAAAAGAGGTATATTCAAATGGTTTCAAAGCTATGCTTCTATAAGTTGGAATGTTATACTTTAACAATTTCGAAAGGAATATTTTGATGATTTCGAAAGGAAGGTTTTGATGCTTTCGAAAGATAAATTTTGAGTATTTCGAAAGCATGTGTTTAAGTGTTTTGAAAAGAATTTTTGAATGCTTTCAAAAGATATATTTTAATGGGTTCAAAAGTAAAGGTCTAAGGTTTTGAAAGTCTTAGTTTTCAAAACAAAGAACCAAATCTCACTTTTAAAGGAAAACCCATGGCAATGTAAAAAGAGATTTGAAATGGTTTTTAATTTAGATGTTTCTGAAGAAGCATTCCTTGATAAAAATAGAGGTTGAAAGGGATTAACCATATTTCATGTAGAAATGATTGCAAGGATATTAAACAATAAATGTTAGCATTGTTATGTTATTGTATTTGCTTCCTATATAAATATATTCACTATATAATGGACCCATAAATGTATTTTTAGGGAGAAATAGTAGAATAACCAGCTAGGTTGATCCAGTAGTAAATGTAAATAGAGTCAACTCCTGGATGAATAGAGTTGCATCTAGGAGGTCGGGTAGACCAAAACATAGGATGCCCAAAGTCTAATCAAGAAGTCATCAGTTTAGACAGGTTTATAGTAAATCCATACCAGGCGTTATGTCTGACTCGAAGCTTATATTTTTCCTTAAACTCTCAGGTGCACAATTAATTTTTGAGTAGTTTTATAGTTGTAGTTTTAAAGTTCTCCTCCATACAACTAAGCTTCCGGAGACGCGCAGGAGGCAAGCTAGCTATTAGGAGTTCCTTTCTATTTGCTTCCGCTGTGATTTGATTATAATGACAAATTTGTTTAATTGCCTATGTATATACTTTGATCATCCAATGTGGCATCTTCATATGTCACTCTTGGCATATGTTGTAATATTTATATTTTCACTAAATGTGGTTCTAGAATTTGGGATTATGCAATGAATTTGAAATGATTTGAAAAGGGATGAGAAATTTGTTTAATAGTTTTAATTTTTTTTTCATATCCACATGTTTCTGTTATATCTAAGTATCTAATGTTACCGCACTTGGTCGCCAAGGATTAATAACTATGCATGATTGCGGGTGATTATATCAAGAGTACTCCAGAAGTTAAGTACTCCACTCTATATAGAGTATTAATATGATTAAGATTTTCTATTAACTCATCCTCTAATTGCTTCAAGAATACGTGCTTCTAAATATATAAAAATAGCATGTTCAACTCATATCACTTCACAACTTGTTATTACTCATTGAACCTAGATCTTAGGATCTCCAGTCATTAGTTTGGATTACCATTGTGCGTGGCTCAACATGCTAAGGGCAATAGTCCCATTCTTTTATAGGTTCTAAGGACTTTCTCTATAGCTAGTCCTTTCCTAAAAGGATCTATCAAATTCTCATCACTGCATATGTGATCCACTCTAACAGCTCCTAAAGAGAGTAGCTCTCTAATAGTGTTGTTCTCACAACGTACCTCCGTCTCTTCCCGCTGTAATAACGGTTCTGTGCTTTTGATATAGCCATGGTACAATCGCAATGGACCAACATAGCTGGTATCGGTTTTTCCCATAAAGGAATCTCAGCTAGCAGATTTCTTAAGTAATCCACTTCTTCACTAGATGTGGCTACTACTATCGTCTCAGAATCCATAGTCGATCGAGCCAAAATAGTATGTTTCTTAGATTTCCAAGAAATAGCACTACCGCTAGTGGAAAAGATATAGCCACTGTCTGCTTTTGAATGATCAGATAAAGTATTCTCATCCGCATCGGTGTATCCTTCAAGGATAGCTGGAAACTTTTCACAGTGTAACCCAAGGTTCATAGTTCGTTTTAGGTATCTCATGAACCTTTTGATAGGATGCCAGTGCTCTATACTAGGTCTACTAGTAAATCCGTATAATAATCCCATGACACAACCAATTCGGGTCTAATATCAGTGGCATACCGAAGGCTGTCAATGATTCTCGCATAATCAGACTGTCTTACACCTAAGGCTGGCATGAATCTTTGATCCAAAATTAAGAAGATCATCTACATACATATATATATGATAGTGCAAATGTTGTTCTTAGTTTTATAATAAATACATTTGTCACTTTAATTAACTTTAATACCATGTGAAATTATTAAATTATCAAATTTTTGATACCATTACTTATGTGCTAGTTTTAAAACATATAATGATTTATCTAATTTAGAAGCTTTATGTTCTTCACCGTGAATTACAAAGCCCTCAGATTGGTCCATATAAATTTCCTCTTCTAATTCACCATTTAAAAAAGCATTTTCAACACCCATTTGGTGCATTATAAAGGAATGAATAGATGTAAGTGAAACTAATGGTCGAGTTCTAGTTATAGGTGAAAAAGTGTCAAAAAAGTCTACATTTTCTGTTTGCCTAAACCATTTAGCAACTAAGCGGGCTTTATATTTACCAACCATGGCATCAAATTTTAATTTCTTTTTTAATACCTATTTATAGCATATAGACTTACAATAAGATAGTAAATCTAGTAAGTGCCAAGTCTTATTGGATTCCATAGAATCAATCTCATCATTTATAGCATTTTGTCAAAAATCAGCATCTAATGAAGGTAAGGCTTCTTGGAGGTTTACGGGATCCTCCTCCATTGTAAAAGTAGAAAAATATGAACCAAAATGTTTTTCAATTCTTGCACTTTTACTTCTTATAGGTTTATTTTCAGAAAATTCATCAGGTTATATTCTTATACGTATAGTATTTCTAGATGTGCCCCCACTTTTTCTCAATTTAAAGGGAAATCTCAATTCAAAAAAAATTGCATTATTAGATTTTATTAGATTATATGCAGTCAGTCATAAAATCTATATGCTTTGCTTTTAATAGCATAGCCAATAAATACATATTAGTATGCTCTACTTGCTAATTTTATTCTCTTAGGGTTATGTATACGAACATATGCTAAACAACCCAAAGTTCTAAAATAGTTTCTTAAGATTTCAAAAAGTGAAATTTTGCATTTTGACTTAGGTATCCTATTCAATACATAAAACAAGGTCAATAAGATTTCCCCTACCAAAGTGATGATGCACCAAAATTAAGAAAAATAGCAACTACTAATTCGATTAATGTTCTATTTTTCCTTTAATATTTACCGTTCATTTCTGGTGAATATGGTGCAGTTCTTTCATGCATTATTCCATGTGAATTATAAAATTTAATAAGCATATTCAATTCCTCTATCACTATGCAATCTTTGAACTTTCATTATTGGATTGATATTCAATTTCAGTTATGAAAGATTTAAACATCCCAAATGCATGATTTTTATTTTTCATAATGTATACATAAGTAAAATCAGAGCAATCATCAATGAAAGTGATAAAGTAGCATTGTCCATTTCTGGTCAGAGTGCCATCAAGCTCACATATATCAAAATGAATCAAGTCAAAGGGTCCTGATTATCTAATTATAGATTTATGTGGGGTTTTTTTATTTCTGCTTGACTACAAAAATAACATTTTTCAAAATCAGTTAGTGACATATTAGGGATTATACCAAAGCTACTCATATTCTTTGTTATTCATTTATTTATATGACATAATATAGAGTGCCAGATATTAAAATCATATAACATGTAAGCAGATATGGTTACTTTATTGGATTCAAAAACAAGCCTAATCATACCCTCACAAGCATAAACCTTCTCCACAAACATGCCTTTATAAGTCGAAGTGTACAAATCAGCTTCTTTAACTTAAGTAAAACAAGCCTTTTTAAGGAGAAAACTAGAAACCAGATTCTTTCTCATCTCCACGGTATGTATCACATCTTTTAGAAGAACTGTCTTTCCATAGGTAAACTTGATTTCCACATTTCCAATGCCAGTAACTATAGTGGTGTGAGAATCTCCCAACAACACTTTTTGAACATCAACAGCAGTGTATGTACTAAACATAGCACGATCATAACAGGCATGGCGAGAAGTACCAGTATCTACCCACAAACCCTTTGATCCACCAATAAGGTAAATCTCCAAAATCATAGCCATAAGAGGCTCCTTAGTCATGTTAGCCTACGGCGTAGGCCTTGGCATGTTCATACACTTGTGTGCCATATGACTTGGTTTTCCACAGTAGCACAAAAACAACTGTCCAAAATCACTCTTTTAGGTTGGTTTTTGTTGTCCCTTTTGTTTCCCTTGAGAGTTTCAATATTGTTTGTTGCGGTTGCAGGCCTAATTCATAAATATTTTTGGATTTGGTTTCAGAACTACAATTCCGTCTAGTGTTTTTGTTGATGACGACAAGCAATTCCTCTTTCTGGTCCCGTTTACAGGCCTCTTCCTCAATACGGAGGTTGGTGTTCAAGCTCTCCAAGAAAAATATCTTAGTCTTGTGCCTAAGAACATTCTTAAAATATTTCTATCATGGCGGTAATTTGTCAATAACAACAGCAATCTGAAATTGTTCATCCAAGATCATACCTTTAGAGATGATCTCATGAGCTATATTTTGAAGTTCATGAGACTGCATCTCTACTGACCTAGCATCTGTCATTTAGTATTTGAGATTGCGGCTGACTGCATATTTCTTTGCTTAAGCTTCTTCTATATCTTACTTTTTCTATAGCGCCCCCTATGTTTCCTTGGCTGTCTTGTCAGAATTATAGTAGTCGTAGAGATCATTGCTCGGTCCAGTGAGCATGAAGTTTTTGCAATGGTAGTCCCACTTTGTCCAGTTCTAGAGATGTTTGTTCTGCTCAGTCCAGACCTGCAGTTGTTATGCACCTGGTTCAGTGGGCTTCTCCGGCACCTACGGCTTTTCCATTGTTAGCACACTAACCACCTTCCTTATTTTCAGGAATAATTCCATCTTTCGCCTCCAGCACTAGAAATGGAGGCCCTTGAACTTGAACTGTGCAGCAGACACCATCAGGACCAAGAACATCGACGTCGGTGCAACATCGTCCAAATTTGCAACAGAAGTCATCTTCGTTGGGAATGTCTTTAAATTGTTGGAAAACAATGATCTTCGGTTGAGTCGTGTACTTGGTCAGTGACTTGAAGATGTTCCGACGTTCTGCTTAGTGGTGCAAAGCAGCCTAATAAACGCCACCGCCTGTAGGATAAAACAACCTCTTCTTTCGGATTTGGTATCGACTCGTTTGCACAAATGAAATCGACTCGATTGCACTCAAAAATGACTGCTCGCCTTTATATTTGAAGAAAACAATTCCGTAGAGAAGAAGAAAAGTTTTGTAGAAAAAATATCACTCTACTTTGGTTTTGTCAAAAAACCAACTAAATAGACATAATACCATATTGTACATGTTACCGAATAGTGGTGTGATGTTGGCTCAAAATTCGGATCTGAAACTTTATCTTTTCAAATAAAATAACGGTCAGAAAACACAGAACAAATTTCATTCAAAAATATTAGTGCTACACCACAACAAGCCCGAGCCCGAATGTAACGACCCGCCTTTCATTCCATAGAAAGACGCATCATTAAGAAGAAAGAAAGGGATAGGAAAAGAGAAAAGAAAGGAAAGAAAGAAACAGACAACATCAGAATCTCACAGCAGAACGGATAAATTATATTATATCACATAAAACTTTACATAGTATCATGTATATCAGAGTTAAACAGCTAATACAACACAAACTAGACAGTTATAAATATCTGTCTAGTAATTACAATTCAAGTACATCAAAGAAACAGGCACAACACAAACACGGTGGAACCACTATATATATCTACACGCTGAAGCCTCCTGCTCCATTATCTCCTCCAGAAATCGTCAAAGCAATCCTGAAACACTTGACTAGTCATATGTAATATGAGTACCCAAGAGTTTAATAAAACAGAAAAATAAACACTCGGGTCAGACAGGGGTCTGGTGTGAGTAAACGGGGATAAAAGTTGCTTAACTTTAGAAAATCCTTTGAAAACAAAAGGTATCACGTAAGACTTCCCACACATAAACATGGAAAAGTTTTTACCTTACGCTAACCAAAACATTTGATAGGAAATCCAGTGATATTATAATAGTGTCTAGGGTTTTCAAAATAAAATACAGAAATAGCTGGAATGCTTACATCTCACGTTCCAACATAGTTGGGCACAATCAAAACCGTACAGACACTTATTGAATTATGGATTCCATTAATGGCAGGGCTACTGGGGTGCCGCCCGTCACAGTACGTGGCCTAGATCACCGTACCGAGGAGTACGCCCACTCCCCTGCAACACAAAGCCGGATCCATTCCTTACTGAACAGTCCCGAACAAGACCACCCCGCAGATTGGTCGTCACCAACTGCCACACAGCCGAAATATAAAGGGACCTCTAGACAGGGGTAAATCTTGCTCTCCAGTAGGGGCTACCCACGAAGCCTTGCTGCACCTCCCCTGTTTTAGCCATTCCTGGTTGATGAGGCTTGAGGCTACGATTACCTTTATAGGACACATCAAACTTAGAATGCTCATCGTCCACCTGACGATGTTCTGAAAGCATTCAATCCATACAAGTTCGTTCCGGGTTCGAACGAAACCGAAGGCCTTATCTCATTACACTTATATTGGAATCATCCTCAGAGTTAACGACGATAACCCTTGCACTCTAAATCACCATCTCGAACCTATAAGCACTATTCCGTCAAACTTATTACGGAATCACCCACAGAGTTATACTGACGTATAGCCCTTACACCTCGAGTCTTCACTTGCTCCACTTGGATTAACGACCTAACGTTTAATTGGAATCGATGTGGTTTTCGTATACCCAAATATGGAAACCCGATCCCGGTCTCACCGAAACCAAACGCCATTTTAATATCCAAGTTGTACATAAGGGTTTTAAACAATTAACTTATTTCATTATTATCTATTTCACACAGATAGATAAACTACATCTCACAATAGATAATCACATTCTCACCATAAACAGATAATCTGTATTATCACCACAAACAGATAATCCATCACAAACCATCATACTTAAACCAAGCATTCATATCATACAGATACGACTCATCTCATTACTGAGATCACAACCATTCAATCAATAACATCCATAAGCAATGATTTATTAACCATCAATTATAATTAATTTAAAATGAATTAAATTAATTACAACCATCTCTAATTAATTTAAAATAAATTAAATTAATTACCACATTTAATTCCTGCTTAACATCCATTAATTAATTAACCCGGATAATTAATTACTTCCTAAGTATTCAACTTGATTAAACATCTTTGATTAATCATTTACTAATTACAATAAGTAATTAGTCTTTGATAAATTTCATAAATTAATTAACCTTAATCATAAGTAATTAACATTTAATTACCTCATTTATTAATTAATTATAATTAATTATATTTGTCCTTAATTAATTATAATTAATTAATCACTTATTTAATTATTACTTAATCAAACAATCCTTAATTACATCATTAATTATAATAATTAATGATCTCTAATTAATATTTAAACAAATTACTAATTAATATTAATTACATTTAATAATTAATCTAATTATTAATCACCTTGATTAATATTAAATTCAGTAATTAACTATCTTTAATTACTCATTAATCAAATTAATTATCCAATAATTAATTATCTTAATTAATAAATCTCTTGATTAATTACAAAAGTAATTATCCAAATTACTTAATTAAAATAAATCACTTTTCACTAATTACATTCCAGTAATTACCATTCAATATTTCTCTAAGTAATCCTGCTCCATTAATTATAATTAATAATTATTTCCATTAAATCATTAAATGACTTACTTAAATTAAACTAAATTGTTTAACTTAAACAAAACACAATATCAAAATTAATTACAATAAGTAATTAATTCCTTAGTTACTTTTATCAATTAATTATACTTAACAAATTACAATTGATAGTATTTAATTAATTAATCTAGTTAATTATCAAAATTTATTACATTAATTAATTACTTAATTATCCTTAGATAATTATTTTTATTAATTAATAACATTTTCAAAAATTACTTACTTAAGAAAAAAATTATCTTAGATTAATTATCAATAAATCATCTCTAATTAAAATTTATCTAAACCATTATTTAAAACCAAATAATTAAGTAAATTCTTAATTATCTTAATTATTCTCAAAATAATTTATTTACTTATCAAATGACTTCATTTACATTCAAAATATATTAAAACAGTACATTTCTAAAATTAAATTCAAATTCCATTTAAAAATTTAATATTTATAATGTTTAACTATTTAAACATTAATCCAAATTTAAATAATTATAGAATAAGATAAATGTTAAAGAACATTCATTACTTAAATATAAAAGAAAGATTTAAAACAAAATTTAATAAATCAAGCTTTGGAAATAAATTGATTATTTAAATCAACATTTCATATCTTAAATTCAAATATTAAAGGAAATAAATTCTTTCAAGTTTATCCCTTATTTGAAATCAAATTCATTTTTAAATCTTCTTTTAAAACATTTGAACCTGTTCATTTTTTTAAAATTTACAAACTGTTTTGAATTCAAAACTGGTTTCCAAAGTCAATCTTAAAACTGTTTGAACTTGTTTTCAAAACAGATTTAAATCTTGCTTAAAAACATTTAAATTTGTTCATAATTTAAAAACTTAAAAAAACTGTTTTGAATTAAAGTCTGGTTTTTAAAAGTAACCTGAAAACTATTTTTTTAATCTTGATTTAAAACTAAATTTAAATCTTGATTAAATTTTAAAATTTTCATTTTTAAAAAACCTTGAACTCAAAACTTCATTTGAATTCAGATTCAAGTCACACTTGAATCAAGTTTCAACTTAAAAATATGAATTTTATTTAAATTAAAAAAACTGCAGAACTTTCAGATTTTACCCTGCAACTACACTAACCCGAGAAACCTTATATTTACTTCGAGTTTCCAACCCATTTGCTTCGAGACTAAATCACAAAAACCCGAGTGTGACTTCGAGCTAGAAACCCTACACACCCCAGAAGTTCACCAGACTTCAACATGTATGGTGCACATACACCAGAGCTCTGATCAACTCCTGACACCCTAGGCTACTCCTCCTAGTTGCCGACCATCTCCTAACATAGGTACGATCATCTAATCTCCACTGCAACTCAAACTTTGGAATCAAAGAATTTATCCAGACCTGGAAAACTTCACAGCACCATAAACCCCAACCTATCAACGCCGAGAAATCCCACCTCCGGCCACCATCGTTGTCGCGATCTTGGCCATAGATCCATCCACACTCCCTCTACAACTTCTCAAAACCCTACCCCACTCGATGCATCACAGAGAGATCAAGGAGCTGCTAAACCCAACCACTTCAAATTTAGGGTTAGAACCTGGAAACACCCATTATCACCTCCCCCCCCCCTTCTGATCACCTATCACCAAATTTTGCCTCATTCTTACATCAACACTCCACCTACAGGAAGCATCCTAACTCCCAAAATTCACTAGCTCCTCAGATAATTCCTAAATTCCTAATTCTGTTCAAACAGAATTGTTAATTCCACAGTCCATTTAAATGGGTGAAATTTGTTTTAAAATTTCTGATTTCTAACATATATTCATGTTATAATCTTGTTTTAAATAGTTAATGATGTTGATATTTTTGTTTTATTGCAAAATGTTTACTGTAGAGTTGTTTCAGAGGGTAACAAACTTTAATTCTAACTTATTTTAACTAAATCATAATTTTATAAAACCTGCATATATACTAAACAACATATTTTGTTTACACATAACTTTATTAACTGAAACCATTCAAATAATAAAGATTTTCTACTAAAGAATATCCTAATTTACCACTAATTAGATATGCAGATTCAGGAAATCAATAACATATAAACATATTCATTTCTATACACACAGAACATTCATTAATATGTAATCATCAGCTCTTTTTTATTTCTTTCAATTCCTATGCACAGATTTCTCAAGCTTTTATGCATGTGAGGTTTATTCATGTCATTTTTAAAACAAAAACAGAACAGTTTTGTTTAAACAGTTTTGATTTCTCTGAAGATAAAAACTTAAGTTCTGTAAATTATGTTTTATTTTGAATTTTAAAGAGAACTGTTTTTAAAAATAAAGAAGCTTACTCACCAGATATGAAGATGCAGAGAACAAATTAGATGCAGATTTCATTTTCCTGGAACTGCATATTAAACTTGCACCTGCATTTTCTAGTTGAATTTGCTTTTCTTATTGATGAAGATTGTTTGAACTTGCATGCAGACATTCCTAAATTTTGAATTGAAGTTGAACTTCCAGTTTGATGTTGAAACTTGCAGAATTTAGATGTAGATAGGTTTTGCAGATTTGAAGTTGAACTTGGATTTTGATGTGAAAGTTGCAAATTGAATTTGAGTTGTAGATTTGGGTTTTGAAATTGCAGATTTTGAATAGATTTGGGGTTTTAATTTTTCTTAAATCTGATTTTCAGATTTCTTTTGAAGAAAATGTTTTAACAAATGAATTGCTATGTTTTCTTATCAATATAATTAAATTTCAAAAATAAATTAGCTTGCCACATGTTATGTTTAGTTTGTAATGTGATTACAAGTGTCTTCTATTAGTTTAAAAGCTAACACATGTACATTTTTAATATAAAAAGAAAATTCTAAATTTATAAATGTATTTAAATTTATGCTAAAACCATTTCTAATTTGTTTTAGCATGTTTTAAATGTTTATTAACATTAGCCTTGAAAATGATTACATGCTTACTTCTTTTATAAGATTACACACAATTTTAAATGTTTATTTGAATGTTTTAAAATAATATTCTTTTAAAACTAATTTTCAAAAGAGAAGATTTTAAAAAGAAAAGAAATGTTGAATTCAATTTTATTCAAGAGTTTTCAAACCAAATGTTATACTTTAACATGAATGTATTAAATCTTATTTCAAAAGAAAAAACAATTTCCTTAAAAATAAAACAAAATAAACTTTTATTATAAAATAAAATTTAAACTATATTTATTTTTATAAACAAAATAAATACTCACTTACATTTCTATAAAGATATAAGATAGACTTTTTAAAACAAACTTTTGAAAAGTTTACAATACTAATTTAAATCAATTTAATCAATTTACAATTTATACATTTATATATAATAGATTTTAAAATATTCTTATTAAATTTAAATTTAAATTATAATCAAATCTTCTATTTACAATGTATAAACATTTATACATTATAAATAAAATATTTTTAAATCAGCTTAGAAAGATAAATTTATCATTTAAATATTTTTAACATTTGAAAACAATAAGATTTTCAAATTAAACTATCATTATTAAAAATTTTGAAAAGAATATTATTTGACAAATTAAATGATTATTAATCTTCAAAAGAAAATTCCTGTTTGAATTGGATTATTAAATCAATAATTAAATATTTTAAAAAAATTATTAATGAAATTATTAAATAAATATTGCCTAAATTTTCGAGACATCACATTCCTCCCCCTTAAAAGGATTTCATCCTCGAAATTTAAAAGCAAAGGTAATTTAATAATCCCACACAGATTTTAAAATTTAAAAGAGCAAACATATGCTATCAACCGAATACTAACAACCATAGCAACCAATTCAAACAAACAATTCTAATTATCCAGATAAAATTCTGGATAAGATTCCCTAGAGTTTCCCAGGTACAAACACCGGGACACTCTGTTTACAGAATCTAAACTTACTACACCACCCAGATCTAGAGCTCCTATATATCTAGATCTATAAATCTAAACAGAGAACTGGACGACAGACAAGTCCTGATCGACTTCCAAATCTTCCAGAACTACTGATCCTAAAACCAGAGATAAACCATACACGTACTCCCTCAGAGATACGTGAAAACAAAACAAATCCCAACCATCCGAACAGGAAATTCAATCCTGTAGATCAAACACTTAACTCTTAAGAGAAAACAGAAAGATACAATCTCTTATCTACAAATCTCTCCTGTCAATCCTGGGTTGCCTCCAACCTTCTATATCAATCAAATCTACCACACAACTCTTCTACACAAATATCAGAAAACTTCAGACAAACTACTCTTATTTGGAAAACAGAACAGATGCACAAGACATCCAAGCTTCCAGATCTAAATGAATTTCCTATAGAAATCTTCTGATCCAAGACAAAACTCAAATTCCCAAAGAATCGGGTGTTGCTCCTATTCTGGAATAGCTGCCACCATGCTTCCACTGCAAATCTCTGATTTAAGAATGTTGTTGATGAACATAAGTATAGACTTGATCAACTTATCCCAGAATATTGTTCATCAAATTCCATAAAATCTCAGTAACCTATCCAATTCGGTCACAACACCACAGCAAAAATTCAACCAGAAAACTTGATCCGATTAACCCGCCAACTTAAACAGATCTCTTTCTCAAAGAGACCTCCTACTATGCTGATCCACCTGAAAAGCTTCAAGAGCCAAGTCGAAACAGAACTCAAACTCTCGATGGATGCAAATCTCAACTCCCTCGAAGATATCCATAAAATCAAACCACTTCGATAACTCAAACATCCTCTAGAGATGCTTCAATCCAAACAAAGATTACTCAGAGAACTTCCGAACCATCGCAAGTCACTTTTGCGATCCCACTCAGTTCATATTCCAAGAAATCGTTCTCACCACAAAATCAGAACAGCTAAAGCCTTCAAATCAAAGGAACAACTAGTGGTCTACCTCTAATCACAAACATCACACCCAACTGAGCTTTCATAAGAAATGGACAAGCTCCACCATCTGCCCGGCCTACTGACAAAATAATCATCAGAGATTTCTGAACCATCGAAGAAACAGGCCACTCACTGCTGCTACTGCAGCCAAAGACATCCTTATCCAAAAGCTTATCCAATCACAAAGCTACACCAGCCTCTTCCCAAAAGAGCCCTCAGAAGACAGATATTCCTCAGGAAACTCGATCTCAAACCAAACACAAAACACTCTGCCAAACTGAGTCTCAACTCAAATATAGACAGAACTCCTTCTAAAGGTTGCCAAGAGACCATCGTTGGCTACAGAAATCCTAATTGATCCAAACTCAAGTAAATCTACTCACACGAGTGCAATCCGGCTTACAATCCAAAGATAAACTCCAAATCTTTAAAAATATTTCCTACAGAGATTGGTGAAATCCTTCACACCAAACTGCCAAACTACTCAAGATGCCCAATACTGCCCTAGCAGATCACTTCCAACCTCAAACACTCAAACTCCAACCATTGGTAGTTGTGCTACACACACCACTACCCTATCTACCTTTAGAACTAATATTGGAAAACCTGAACAGGTAACCCAATCAAATAGGTAGAAATATATATATATATATATATATATATATATATATTCAAAATTACAAATACGCTCTCTCAAGAAGGACACCACTCCAGAGTCTAGGTATTTGCTCAACCTAGAGCTCCGATACCACAATGTAACGACCCGCCTTTGATTCCATAGAAAGACGCATCATTAAGAAGAAAGAAAGGGATAGGAAAAGAGAAAAGAAAGGAAAGAAAGAAACAGACAACATCAGAATCTCACAGCGGAACGGATAAATTATATTATATCACATAAAACTTTACATAGTATCATATATATCAGAGTTAAACAGCTAATACAACACAGACTAGACAGTTATAAATATCTTTCTAGTAATTAAAATTCAAGTACATCAGAGAAACAGGTACAACACAAACACAGCGGAACCACTATATATATCTACACGCTGAAGCCTCCTACTCCATTATCTCCTCCAGAAATCGTCAAAGCAATCCTGAAACACTTGACTACTCATACGTAATATGAGTACCCAAGAGTTTAATAAAACAGAAAATAAACACTCGGGTCAGATAGGGGTCTGGTGTGAGTAAACGGGGATAAAAGTTACTTAACTTTAGAAAATCCTTTGAAAACAAAAGGTATCACGTAAGACTTCCCATGCATAAACATGGAAAAGTTTTTAACTTACGCTAACCAAAACATTTGATAGGAAATCCAGTGATGTTATAATAGTGTCTAGGGTTTTCAAAATAAAATACAGAAATAGCTGGAATGCTTATATCTCACGTTCCAACATAGTTGGGCACAATCAAAACCGTACAGACACTTATTGGATTATGGATTCCATCAATGGCAGGGCTACTGGGGTACCTCCCGTCACAGTACGTGGCCTAGATCACCGTACCGAGGAGTACGCCCGCTCCCCTGCAACACAAAGCCGGAACCATTCCTTACTGAACAGTCTCGAACAAGACCACCCCGCAGATTGGTCGTCACCAACTGCCACACAGCCGAAATATAAAGGGATCTCTAGACAGGGGTAAATCTTGCTCTCCAGTGGGGGCTACCCACGAAGCCTTGCTGCACCTCCCCTGTTTTAGCCATTCCCGGTTGATGAGGCTTGAGGCTACGATTACCTTTATAGGACACATCAAACTTAGAATGCTCATCGTCCACCTGACGATGTTCTGAAAGCATTCAATCCATACAAGTTCGTTCCGGGTTCGAACGAAACCGAAGGCATTATCTCGTTACACTTGTGTTGGAATCATCCTCAGAGTTAACGACGATAACCCTTGCACTCTAAATCACCATCTCGAACCTATAAGCACTATTTCGTCAAACTCATTACGGAACCACCCACAGAGTTATACTGACGTATAGCCCTTACACCTCGAGTCTTCACTTGCTCCACTTGGATTAACGACCTAACGTTTAATTGGAATCGATGTGGTTTTCGGATATCCAAATATGGAAACCCGATCCCGGTCTCACCAAAACCAAACGCCATTTTAATGTCCAAGTTGTACTTAAGGATTTTAAACAATTAACTTATTTCATTATTATCTATTTCACACAGATAGATAAATTGCATCTCACAATAGATAATCACATTCTCATCATAAACAGATAATTTGTATTATCATCATAAACAGATAATCCATCACAAACCATCATACTTAAACCAAGCATTCATATCATACAGATACGACTCATCTCATTACTGAGATCACAACCATTCAATCAATAACATCCATAAGCAATGATTTATTAACCATCAATTATAATTAATTTAAAATGAATTAAATTAATTACAACCATCTCTAATTAATTTAAAATAAATTAAATTAATTACCACATTTAATTCCTGCTTAACATCCATTGATTAATTAACCCGGATAATTAATTACTTCCCAAGTATTCAACTTGATTAAACATCTTTGATTAATCATTTACTAATTACAATAAGTAATTAGTCTTTAATAAATTTCATAAATTAATTAACCTTAATCATAAGTAATTAACATTTAATTACCTCATTTATTAATTAATTATAATTAATTATATTTGTCGTTAATTAATTACAATTAATTAATCACTTATTTAATTATTACTTAATCAAACAATCCTTAATTACATCATTAATTATAAAAAATAATGATCTCTAATTAATATTTAAATAAATTACTTATTAATATTAATTACATTTAATAATTAATCTAATTATTAATCACCTTGATTAATATTAAATTCAGTAATTAACTATCTTTAATTACTTATTAATCAAATTAATTATCCAATAATTAATTATCTTAACTAATAAATCTCCTGATTAATTACAAAAGTAATTCTCCAAATTACTTAATTAAAATAAATCACCTTTCACTAATTACATTCCAGTAATTACCATTCATTATTTCTCTAAGTAATCCTGCTCCATTAATTACAATAAATAATTATTTCCATTAAATCATTAAATGACTTACTTAAATTAAACTAAATTGTTTAAATTAAACAAAACACAATATCAAAATTAATTACAATAAGTAATTAATTCCTTAATTACTTTTATCAAATAATTATACTTAACAAATTACAATTGATAGTATTTAATTAATTAATCTAGTTAATTATCAAAATTTATTACATTAATTATTTACTTAATTATCCTTAGATAATTATTTTTATTAATTAACAATATTTTCAAAAATTACTTACTTAAGAAAAAATTATCTTAGATTAATTATCAATAAATCATCTCTAATTAAAATTTATCTAAACCATTATTTAAAACCAAATAATTAAGTAAATTCTTAATTATCTTAATTATTCTCAAAATAATTTATTTACTTATCAAATGACTTCATTTACATTCAAAATATATTAAAACAATACATTTCTAAAATTAAATTCAAATTCCATTTAAAAATTTAATATTTATAATGTTTAACTATTTAAACATTAATCCAAATTTAAAAATTATAGAATAAAATAAATGTTAAAGAACATTCATTACTTAAATATAAAAGAAAGATTTAAAACAAAATTTAATAAATCATGCTTTGGAAATAAATTGATTATTTAAATCAACATTTCATATCTTAAATTCAAATATTAAAGGAAATAAATTCTTTCAAGTTTAAACCTTATTTGAAATCAAATTCATTTTTAAATCTTCTTTTAAAACATTTGAACCTATTCATTTTTTTAAAATTTACAAACTGTTTTGAATTCAAAACTGGTTTCCAAAGTCAATCTGAAAACTGTTTTAACTTGTTTTCAAAACAGATTTAAATCTTGCTTAAAAACATTGAAATCTGTTCGTAATTTAAAAACTTACAAAAACTGTTTTGAATTAAAGTCTGGTTTTTAAAAGTAACCTGAAAACTGTTTTTTAATCTTGATTTAAAACTAAATTTAAATCTTGATTAAATTTTAAAATTTTCATTTTTAAAAAACCTTGAACTCAAAACTTCATTTGAATTCAAATTCAAGTCACACTTGAATCAAGTTTCAACTTAAAAATATGAATTTTATTTAAATTAAAAAAAAACTGCAAAACTTTCAGATTTTACCCTGCAACTACACTAACCCGAGAAACCTTATATTTACTTCGAGTTTCAAACCCATTTGCTTCGAGACTAAATCACAAAAACCCGAGTGTGACTTCGAGCTAGAAACCCTGCACACCCCAGAAGTTCACCAGACTTCAACATGTATGGTGCACATACACCAGAGCTCTGATCAACTCCTGACACCCTAGGCTACTCCTCCTAGTTGCCGACCATCTCCTAACATAGGTACGATCATCTAATCTCCACTGCAACTCAAACTTTGGAATCAAAGAATTTATCCAGACCTGGAAAACTTCACAGCACCATAAGCCCCAACCTGTCAACGCCGAGAAATCCCACCTCCGGCCACCATCGTTGTCGCGATCTTGGCCATAGATCCATCCACACTCCCTCTACAACCTCTCAAAACCCTACCCCACTCGATGCATCACAGAGAGATCAAGGAGCTGCTAAACCCAACCACTTCAAATTTAGGGTTAGAACCTGGAAACATCCATTATCACCTCCCCCCTTTCTGATCACCTATCACCAAATTTTACCTCATTCTTACATCAACACTCCACCTACAGGAAGCATCCTAACTCCCAAAATTCACTTGCTCCTCAGATAATTCCTAAATTCCTAATTCTGTTCAAAACAGAATTGCTAATTCCACAGTCCATTTAAATTGGTGAAATTTATTTTAAAATTTCTGATTTCTAACATATATTCATGTTATAATCTTGTTTTAAATAGTTAATGATGTTGATATTTTTGTTTTATTGCAAAATGTTTACTGTAGAGTTGTTTCAGAGGGTAACAGACTTTAATTCTAACTTATTTTAACTAAATCATAATTTTATAAAACCTGCAAATATACTAAACAACATATTTTGTTTACACATAACTTTATTAACTGAAACCATTCAAATAATAAAGATTTTCTATTAAAGAATATCCTAATTTACCACTAATTAGATATGCAGATTCAGGAAATCAATAACATATAAACACACAGAACATTCATTAATATGTAATCATCACCTCATTTTTATTTCTTTCAATTCCTATGCACAGATGTCTCAAGCTTTTATGCATGTGAGGTTTATTCATTTCATTTTTAAAACAAAAACAGAACAGTTTTGTTTAAACAGTTTTGATTTCTGTGAAGATAAAAACTTAAGTTCTATAAATTATGTTTTATTTTGAATTTTAAAGAAAACTGTTTTTAAAAATAAAGAAGCTTACTCACCGGATATGAAGATGTAGAGAACAAATTAGATGCAGATTTCATTTTCCAGGAACTACATATTGAACTTGCACCTGCATTTTCTAGTTGAATTTGCTTTTCTTGTTGATGAAGATTGTTTGAACTTGCATGCAGACATTCCTAAATTTTGAATTGAAGTTGAACTTCTAGTTTGATGTTGAAACTTGCAGAATTTAGATGTAGATAGATTTTGCAGATTTGAAGTTGAACTTGGATTTTGATGTGGAAGTTTCAGATTGAATTTGAGTTGTAGATTTGGGTTTTGAAATTGCAGATTTTGAATAGATTTGGGGTTTTAATTTTTCTTAAATCTGATTTTCAGATTTCTTTTGAAGAAAATGTTTTAACAAATGAATTGCTATGTTTTCTTATCAATATAATTAAATTTCAAAAATAAATTAGCTTGCCACATGTTATGTTTTGTTTGTAATGTGATTACAAGTGTCTTCTATTAGTTTAAAAGCTAACACATGTACATTTTTAATATAAAAAGAAAATTCTAAATTTATAAATGTATTTAAATTTATCCTAAAACCATTTCTAATTTGTTTTAGCATGTGTTAAATGTTTATTAACATTAGCCTTGAAAATGATTACATGCTTACTTCTTTTATAGGATTACACACAATTTTAAATGTTTATTTGAATGTTTTAAAATAATATTCTTTTGAAAATAATTTTCAAAAGAGAAGATTTTAAAAATAAAAGAAATGTTGAATTCAATTTTATTCAAGTGTTTTCAAATCAAATGTTATACTTTAACATGAATGAATTAAATCTTATTTCAAAAGAAAAAACAATTTCCTTAAAAATAAAACAAAATAAACTTTTATTGTAAAATAAAATTTAAACTATATTTATTTTTATAAACAAAATAAATACTTACTTACATTTCTATAAAGATATAAGATAGACTTTTTAAAACAAACTTTTGAAAAGTTTACAATACTAATTTAAATCAATTTAATCAATTGTATTTGTATATAATAGATTTGAAAATATTCTTATTAAATTTAAATTTAAATTATAATCAAATCTTCTATTTACAATGTATAAACATTTATACATTATAAATAAAATATTTTTAAATCGGCTTAGAAAGATAAACTTATCATTTAAATATTTTTAACATTTGAAAACAATAAGATTTTAAAATTAAACTATCATTATTAAAAATTTTGAAAAGAATATTATTTGACAAATTAAATAATTATTAATCTTCAAAAGAAAATTTCTGTTTGAATTGGATTATTAAATCAATAATTAAATATTTTAAAACAATTATTAATGAAATTATTAAATAAATATTGCCTAAATTTCCGGGACATCACACCGAGCACGGCCCGGCCCGAGTCGGGTCGGTCGATCGGTACGTGAACGTGTGATGGTCATGCATGCGCTCCCTCCTCAATAAAAAAGCAACATTTGGACACCCAAGGGGACCAACTTAAGAGCTAGGTAACTCATATATATGTATATGTATATGTGTGTGTGTGTGTTTGTGTGTATATGAGTATCTTTCAATAATGCCTATGGTATAGGACTCAAGCAATAAATGCACTTATTCCAAATTTTTAATTTTCTAAAAATTCATAAACCTACTTTTTCAAAAATAATTTCCAACAGTCCCCCACATGAATTCTTTAAAATATTTTTTGAGCAGTTTCTTAAAACATAAGATTGTGCATTAAAAGGTGTTTTTTGACTTGAACCTTTTCATAGTGGGTAGGATCAGTTTTTACTAGTGTGACACGTAGTCTTGTACTCTATTTCTGACATCAAACCACACACTATCTTTCTAGAGTGCAATCAAATAACCTCGTGCATTCATGGCCATGCACATCTATCCCAATTTAATGAATTATGTAGGAATTTTCCCCAAAATTCTATAGAAATAGCCACATTTCCACATCTACATAGGTGATTCTGTCAAGAGTACTCTTGAAGGTAGACACTCCACTATACATAGAGTATAGATCTCATTAAGTGTTTCTATTGACTCGTCATCTAATCACTTTAGGAATAGATGCTTCTAAATATATATAAATTGCATGTTCAACACATATAACTTCACAACTTGTTCTTACCCACTGAGCCTAGCTGTTGGGATCTCAAGTCATTAGGTCGGGTTACCATTGTGCGTGACTTAACAATCTAAGGGCAGTAGTCCCATATTTTTAGAGGTTATAAGGACTTTCTCTCTTGCTTGTCCTTTCATCAAAGGATCAGTCAAATTCTCATCACTGCGTATGTGATCCACTCTAATAGCTCGTGAAGAGAGTAGCTCTCTAACAGTGGTGTACTTATGACATATTGTCATCTCTTAAAATTGTGATAATACTGTGGTTCTGTACATTTGCGATAGCCGTGGAACTATCGCAATGAATTAACACAGCTGGTATCAGTTGTTCCCATTAAGGAATCTCAGCTAGTCGATTTCTTAAGTAAACCGTTCTTTACAAGTTGTGGTTAGTTCTGTCATCTCAGACTCCATAGTGGACTGAGCCAAAGTAGTCTGCTCCGCCAACAATACTAAAGATATAACCACTAGTTGCTTTCGAATCATCAGATAAAGTATTCCAGTCTGCATCTGTGTATCCTTTAAGGATAGTTGGAAGCTTTTCATAATGTAACCCAAGGTTCATAGTTCTTTTTATGTATCTCGTCACCCTTCCAATAGTATGCGAGTCCTCTATACTAAGTCTTCTAGTAAACCTACATAATAATCCCATAACATAGGCAATGTCGAGTCTAGTGCAATAAGTGGCATACCGAAGGCTGTTAATGACGCTCGCATAATTATACTATATTACACCTTCAATAGTGTTCTTAATTTTTTTTTACACTGGGAACATGTAGTGTACAGGCAGATTTACAGTCAAAGAAATTGTATTTCTTTAGTATCTTCACAATGTAATGAGATTGATCCAAAGAAATTCCCCCTTTTTGACAAAGTAATCTTAATTCCAAGGATTACACTCACTTTACCTAGAAATTTAATATTAAAGTTGGTACATAAAAAAGATTTAACAATATTTATGCTATGAGCGTTAGACCCAAAAATAAGTAGATCCTCTACATACAAACATATGATAGTGAAAATGTGTTGAATATGCTAGTATATGATTTTTATTTGATGATAATAAACATATATATATATATATAATTAAATGTATTTGTTATTGTGCTATTTTATTTTTCACATAATTATATAAATATTTGTTCAGTAAAATAAATAACACAGAATTTAAATTCAAACAAATATTTTAGTCAAACAAATATTTTATTACATTTTTGAATAGTATAAATTTGAGTTCGCACTACATATATACATTTTCTATTACAATACAATTTAAATCACAACACATTTTCACTCTACAATTTCACCTCACTACATATACTCACACATCACTCATATTTGATCTCTAAATCTGCTCCAGCCAATATCCAACATCTGAACTACCTGCAAAAAAACGTGGACGCAGTAAAATTGAAAAAGAAAATATTTTGCAGTGCAAAATAAAGTGTATGTTTTGAAAATATTATTTGCCTTAGTTATTTGGGTTGTTCGTCATTTATTTTCTTTTGAATTCATCTTACACAAATGGCTTGTAGCATGCACAGTGCATCATTGTACATGTCATAAGGCCATGCACACCGATATACACTTGCTTGATAAAATTACAGGGACAGGTGAGCATAAGGTCAAACCCAAGCCTAGGATGGATTCAACTCAAGGGCATATGAGTCTCGACCGAATCAACATGACCATACTCAAGTTCAATGGTTCAAAAAACATGAAAACATGTAAAATCAAACTCAGGACAGACCCATATTTGAATCAGACTCCAAAACTCAGGATAGAAAGCACTTGAAGTTCATGTACAAAAACAGTTCACCAGACTTCAAATGGAACAATGACAAACTTCAACCTGTTCGAAGTGGTGCACCAAACAGTTCAAGTGTTCAGGCTAGTGGCATGGCACAAAGGCACAGACTACATGACAATGCAGACTACATGCATAAATACAAATAACTCAACACATATATCAGCTCAGAAGAACTGTCATCAATGCAGATTTAAGAGATCAGAGCAAGTGGAGACCAAAACCAAGTGCAACATCAACACAAAAAACATTGCAACCAGACTCGGTTCAACAAACTCAAGTATGTGAACACAAATGGATGCAAGTCAGATCAGACTACAATTGAAAAGAATACAAGAACATGAAGACCTATAGAACCAAACATATAAAACAAAGGAGACAACAATGGAACAGTGACTATAGTTTTGAAGTGAACCAGACTATAAGACCACTACAACACAATGCAACATGAATACCCGAACAAGACAGCGGCTCAAATAAGCAAACTCAGAGAAGACCAAATCTTAACCAAAGGAACTTCACATCAAAACTCACTAGTTTAACATACAATAGACATGAACCAAAGACCAGAATTCAAGAGTAACAAAGTCAGATCGAGCTAATAGTTAATATGGAGCCTCAACAAAATATACACACGTGAAAATATGTATCAAGACAACCAGACCTCAAAAACAATCATACAAACATGCTCAGTGCACATATATAAAGTGATGTACACTTGAAGCCAGCAACAACAGGTTTAATTAACATTTCAACCCAGAAATGAGGACTCCAAATGTGTAAGAATGCAAGTCCACAAACAACGACAAGACTGCAACTCAAAAGGAGACAACAAACACATATATATATATATATATATATATATATATAAGTATGTATGTATATACATGGAGAAAATAGATTGCTAGTACATGACAATACAAGGCAAATATCTCCAGTTAAATGAAATAACAAATATAAACAGTTTAAATATTTCAGTTTACAAAATAGTTGCATGTAACAGAGCATTTAAAAGTTCAAAAAACAAGTGTTAACAACTTACATTAACCGTGAGTCAATGAGCAAGTCATAGCCAAAAGTGCAAGTCTTAAATGAACTTGCAACAAGAAGAATCGAAATATGCAGCAGTTTTAAACTTGTCAACCAGGGAAAAAAATTCGAGATATATATGCAGTCTAAGTAATATAACATGGGAGCAGTTCAAATAAAGTCATAGAGGGTCACACGATGAACAGGTCAGGCCAGTGAAGAATGAAGCAGATTCAAATACACCAGAAAAATGTAGAGTAACTCATATATGAAGAACAAGTCAGGATTATCACGAGCATTCATTCAAAAATCAATGGCCGAGCATAGTAACGTGGAGAATTCAAACGAAAAAATATGAATTAATTTTTTGGATTTCAACCATATAAATTAAACCCAGCATCACCATTGGAAAAATGCGACTCCAGTTCAAGCAAAATACTAGAGCAAGACAAATCAGGAACAAATTTGTAACTCGAATCGAAGTCGAGCAAAATCGAAATTAAAATAGAAAATCACGTACCAATTCATAGCATTCAAGCTCGACACATTTGAAGCAGCTAAAGCAAAGCAAAGAACAAAGATCGAAGAAGCATCAAACTGATTTGAGGTTCGATAGTAAAATCGATCAACGACCAACCGGCGGCTTCAAAGCAAAACAAACCCTAAATTTTGAAGTGGAAAAGGAATGACCAAAGAAGAATAAAAGGAAGACATTTTTCTTAAGCTATTTTCTAAAGTGGGGTAGTCTAGTTATTTTAATTTGGGCTTAAATATAAAATGGGTTTTGTTTTTTTAATTTTTTTCTTTTGAACTTTTGTAAAATTCTAGCCATGTGACTAGGTTACGAACTACGATGGTGTAGTTTGAGAATTCACAACTCAATAGCTGAGTTGTGGCAGGTTTTGAGCGTAGAGTTAGGTTAGTCAATAGTGGGTTTTCAAGTTTACGTATGTAAGCGTCTGACTACTTAATTTCAAGTCGAAACCTTGAGGGCAGCACGTAGGCAGGGTTTTGCCGAAGCTAGGTAAATCTATGTTGTTCTATTTCTGATTTTATCATTCTTCTATTATCTGTGCTGCAATTATTATACATATTTCCACATTAATTTTTATTATTATTAATATCACCCTATTCACCCCTCCTCTAGGGTGAAATCGATCCTTCAAGTGGTATCGGAGCTAGGAACAAAAACCATTTTTCGTTTTAAAATTTTGATTTTTTTCAAAAACCAAATTTTGTTTTAAAATTTCGATTTTTTAAATGACTTCTTTCAATAATTCTTTTGCTGAGGGACAGTCCATAGTTAAACCAACCATGTTCATTGGTGAATATGCTTACTGAAAAAATAGAATGAAATTTTTTCTGAAAACCATTGATGCTTGGAATATTTTTGAGATAGGATATAGGCCACCAGCTATAGTGGTAGATAATAAAGAAATTGAAAAACGGATGGATCAATGGACAGATCTTGAAAATAAACTACAGAATGCTAATGCTAAAGCTATGAATTCTATTATTTGTTCATTGGATCAAATTGAATTTAATCGTGTCTCACATTGTCTAACTATATAGGAAATTTGGCATACACTTGAAGTGACTCACAAAGGAACATCTCAAGTCAAAGAATCTCGCCTTTCCATGCTTAGTAGTGAGTACGAGAACTTCACAATAGCCAAGGATGAAAATGTCATAGAGGTATGGACGACTTTCTAATCTCATATACAAATCAAAAGATCTAGGCAAACTATACACAGGATTGGAAATAGTCCGAAAAATCCTCAAAGTCCTTCCATGAAATTTTGAAGTGAAAGTTACTGCCATTCAAGAATCAAAATATCTGAAACATATCAAAGTTGAAGAACTCATTGGAAATCTCACCACTTATGAGCTAGAAATGAAATTCAAGGAAGAATGCGAAGGAGATGATACTCGAAAGAAATCGATAACTCTCAAAGGAAGAAAAAAAGTAATGATGATGGAGCGGCCGAATTGGCACCGTTAATAAAGACATTCAAAAGGTGGAACCATAAGTATGGAAATCCAACTCTAAATCAAAAACTGAAAAGAAGAATAGTCAAAATTCTAGATAACCTAGAAGAACGGGAGATCATCTGTCACAACTACAATAAACCCGATCATATAAAACCCAATCGTCCTAAGAATCGACTCAGCCATGGAAATAAATCGAAAAGGAGAAGTTTTGCGGCCACTTGGAATAAAAGTGATGATGGTAATAAAAGCACTAGCAGTGAGAGTGAAAAAGCAGATCTGTATCTTTGAGGTGATATAACTGACAGTGATGATGACGAGCTAAGTGAGGCATCAAAACTTACTCATTCGGAATTATTTATATATTTTTTCATGAGGTAAATGGTTTTTGAACGACTTAGGGAGAAGTATGCTAAAATTGAATTACAAAGAGATAGTTTAATAGAATCAAATAAACAACTTGACCAATTGGTTAAAAATGTGAGAAATGCAGATTACGGATCTTAAGGCTAGAATTAACACTAGAGGAGGGCGAATAGTGTTTTAAGGAATTACTAAATCTTTTTGAGTTTACATTAATTTGAACACAAATGTATGCAATATTATGATCACAGAATCAAACACAGATGCAGAAATAAAGTAAAAGCAATAAAGGAAAGAACACACCTGATTTTATACTGGTTCGGAGTTACCCTACATCCAGTCCCACACACAAGTACAATTTTCTTTCAAAATCAATTTTTACAATTACACCCTCGATTTCAAGGCCACGAGGAACACCACTCTAGATTCACAATCATCTAGGTAAAGATACTTGATTTTACGGGCAACAGGTTCACCCAATTGATTTCACAGGCTACAATCACACCTTTTCTCACTTGATTGATTTCACAGGCTACAATCACACCTTTTCTCGTTCAATTAATTACAAAGAAGCCTATAACTCTGAATAGCACTGAGATCTTGTTGAGATAGTGATAGAGAATCAAACCAGAGATGATCTACTTAGATTCAATGGTGATTTCGGCAGAGTAATGGTAAAAATGTATATAAAGAAATGTGGAAGAAGAAGAGGAGTTAAATAAGAGAAAATATGAATATAAATTCATTTAAAACTGCCCCTATTTATAGTAGAACAACAACCATGTCCATTCGTGAAAGGATATGACGAATAGACACTTCCTTTGAAATTCAAAATTTTGAAATCAACTGCCACCTTGTCGACAAGGGTAGATTGGGTTTGTCGACAGGCCTTTGTAATTTTTGATAATTTGTTTTTCTTTAAAAATAACTTTCATCTTGTATTAAAACTATTTTTAAACTTTATAAATATACTTAACTATAGTTAAAATACATAAATAGGTATAGAGAATAATACATATAAAATTTTACTCTAAATATAAATATTAAAAGTTAAATATATTATTATTAAAAGATAGTTTAAAACTAAGGATAATTTGATTTTGAAGATAAAGATTATTTTGAGGATAAAAATATCTCAAAAGCAGGATAGATGTTTTTGACTCTTTTAAAAGGAAGGTTTTGAAATCATTTTGAAAACAAGATATAATTTTGTAAAAACATTTGAATAAAAGTTAGTGGATACAAAACAGTGTTCCACTAGATTTTTCATAGGTTCCATCCTACTTTGGGTTCCATCCCTTTAACAGGCTCGAAGTGGATTCCATTCCACGAATAAATTGGATTTTAAGATGCCAATGCTTTTCTAGGAGTTTTAACAAATTTTTTAACTAAATTACTTATTATTGAAATCTTGAACTCTTGATAATCTTGATACTCATGAGTCTTTAATCTTGATATATTTAGTCTTGAATCTCTATACTATACAGTTTTCATTCTTAGTACATGCATGGTTAAATCCTACATATACATATATATATCTAAACTATAATGTAAGTATTTATATTTTATAATCTTATTATAAGGTTCTTGTCATCAAAACCATCTTCTCAGGGACTAACAATCTTCCCTTTTTTGATGATGACAGCCTTTGTTTATAAAAAATTACTACTATCCTAATAACTCCCCCTAAAACTAATAACCCCCCGTCAATATATGACTATCTATCCTTTTTTACACTTCTCCCCCTTTGTCTTCAACAAAAACTAACTCCAAACTATATACCTCCCCCTAAATCTAATACTATATGACATATGATTATAATGATAGTGTTATCATAAATAATCATCACTTAATCCTAAAAATAAAACTTAGTCCTTAATTACTAACTATCCTAACTAACAATCTATATATGATAATACTTAAAATAGTGATAATGTGCGAAATCAAATATAAGAACAAAAATTATTTATTAATTATATATTGTTATATTTACATTTGTGTAGAAACCATAAGTAAGATCATATAACAATAAGAAAGAGAGAAAAGAAACTAATGTTTATTTGTATATATTATGTTTTGCACACCAATTATCTATCCACACCAAACCAAATCAAATCAAATCAATCCAAGCAATCAATTCAAATCAAACAAAGCAATTAAATAAATCAAATATTACGAGGAACTTCCACCTATCATTCTTCTCCTAATATAGGGTCTGCTTTAATGGCATCCCAATTTTCATTTTCATTAGTGAGAGAGACTGGAGGATGTGCTTCATTATCATCTTTGTGCAGGGAGGAATCATCCATCGTATTGTATCAAAATGCTTTTCTTGCTCTTTGATCATCTGCATTTGACTCAATTCTAAGTGTCGCTGATTACGAAGAATGAAAGAGAGAATATTTTTGAAAGAGTTAAGGGTTTCTTCAAGATTCTCGGTCAAACTATGAATTGGATTGGCCATATTTGAGTTTTTGAGAAGAAATAGAGATAAAGTAGATAAGAAATGATTTTGAGTGATGAATTCTGAAAGAAATATGTATTTATAGGTGTAGAAATTCGTTTGAAATGAACAGACACAAGGTAGTTATTCAAATTTCAAATTTAAAATGAAAAGTCATTTCTGACAAGTACTTGTCGACAGGGTCTAGGGGGGTTGTCGATAGGGGTCAGTAAATTTTGATGACTCATTTTGATTTTGTGAATAATTGTGTGTGTGCATATATATATATATATATATATATAATATACTAACATTTATTCTAGAGATAGGATAAGCTAGATAACAGAAAAGTAATTCAATATCATTTCATAATAGAATGATACAATGATTAAACATTAAGAACTACACGAACATTCAAATCAAAATAAACTAAAACTAATACAACAAGACATGAAAAGGTATAACTAGTTAGAGGATGATGAAGATGAAGATAATCCAAGCTTCTTGCTGACTTTGGAGAAAAATTTGTTCATCTTGGATGACATTTTATCCAATTTCTTACTAACGGATCGTTTAAGTGTCCGTTGATTCTCAACAATGATCTTTTGATTTGTAAGTAAGATTTTGTTGGTTGGACTAGAAGGATAGTCAATACTTTCCAAGGATGTTTCACTTTCTTCTTCTTCTATTTCCATTTCATGCCCTACTTCTTCTTCTTCCTCTTCCATCTCCTCATGAGACAAAAGCTCTTCCTTCTCGGCAAGAGTTTCATATGGTTGAAAAACATATGAAATTTTCACAAGAGAAATGTTGAGTGATTAAAAATTTTTCTTGAAACAAATTCTTCTCCTTTGAAATCTACTCCAAAATAATTAAAAATTCGAGTGAGGTAGGTTCCATGATACAAAGTGTTTTCACCCATTTCAAGATTTTTGGGACAAAATTCATCCAAAATAACTTGTGCCCAATTAATATCATAATTTCCAAAAATAGCAAAAAGTGCTTTACAAACTTTTGAAGTTGGATTGTTAAAACTCCCCGGGGGTTAAAGTATGTTGTAAAAGAAGACTAACAATTCTAGCTTTTGGTCGAAAGTTTCGATTTATGAAATCAAAGTTATCTCCTTCGAAAATGTGATGAAATGTCTCACGATCATTTTCACCGATATTAAAACTAGAAAGATCCATTCCCATGCTCTTCCAATTGAGAATGGTATCCAAAAGATCATAATTTAAAATGATTCTAGTGCCTTTGACACTACTCCATATTTCATCATCATTTCCATTATAAAATCCACGGTTGAGATTTGCATAGAAAATTTTAACAAGATTTGGATAACAAACAAAATCATTTTGTGAAGCATCAACAAGACTAAGAACTTGATTGTTTGCAAAAAGAGAATCAATTTCATAAGAAGAGAAATCTTAAAATAAAGCAAACTTCTCGAGATGGACTTTTCCATAGTTAGCATAGTTGATATATGCTTTTATAGCCTCCGAATCATTGAACAGTTGCTCTTTTATCTTTCTGGAAATTCTCATTGTGGAAGGGTTGCTTGAAGAAGCCATTAGCGTAGAGAGTAGAGAGTTTGATATTCTGGAATAAGAGTTTGAATATGAAAATGAAAGTGAAAAGTTATGACAAGAGACAGTGAATAAATATATTCTCAAAGGACATGTTCTCTGGCGAAAAGGTGACTTTTCAGAGACTTGAATGAAGTGAAAAGATGGAGGGAAATTCAAAATTTGAATTTAAATTTTGAATTTCAAATTTTCTATACCTTGTCGACAACATGGTGGGGACCTTGTCGACAGGGGTCTCTGAATTATCACAATTTATTTCTCTTAAGTATTCTATATATATACTTATTATGTTTAATGTCTATATTTGTCTGGAATATTACTAGAATTATAGTGTATTCCATAAAATAGTATGATACTATTAAAAAATAAAAATAAAAATAATAGTAAAAAAATAATGAAAATAAAAATTTTAAAATTCAAACAACACACCAATTCAAAATCAACTAATCAAACGTCCAATTCTAAGCATGCAATTTCAACCAATGTATTGTAAACGTGTACCTTTTTCTGAGTCTGTTTCTCTGAATTCGTCGGAGTCGTGAACTGCCGTGAAACACATATTTGAATTATCTATCTTCTGATCATCATCGCTTGAGGTTGATGTCGGTAATTCTTAGGTTATTATTTATTTAAATTCTTTATACACCTAACTTAGAATGCTGAGGCCAGATATACCATCCACGCACTGCCTTGCGGGCTTACGTGAGAAGAGTACAGAGCGTGGCGAGTGCACACACTTTCATAAGTGTGCACACCTATTGACTCTAGGTGTTTCTTATTATTATTATTATTATATTATTTTTTTGAAATTAACTAAAGAGAGTTATGCAAATCAACTTGGCATCACTTAACTTCAATGATTTGAAATGTCAACGCATGTACTTTAAATCTGCCACTTTTTTTTAGAACAAAGACTACAGTTTAGAAAGGATTTCATAACCATCACCTATGAATCCCCCTATATACTAACCTCACCATCATCGCTTGTAATTCAACTTTTCATTATATTTTACATTTGAAATTAGTGATTCACAAAAAATTTCATCAATTGACTTCAACTGCTTACTTTCTTTGTCTTGACTAATTAAAAATAAATCGAAGTCCTGAAAATAATGGGAAATGAGAAAAAAAATTGAAAGGAAATTTGAAAACAAATAATGAGATGATTTTTTTTTTAAAAAAATGATGCCACACTATGAAATATGAACAAACAGAATGAGATATGCGTCCCCTCCACACTAGAATGAGACAGTGTCCCAACTTTCAAATAAGATGCAAATGAAAAATAGAAGGAAAAAAACTAAAAAACACTAATAAAAAAAATACAACCTGATATGTACAAGATAATGAGTGGCTCATGCCGAATAGCTAGGTTCGTGAAGATCCACGAACTCATCGTCCTCGTGTTGTTCAAACTCTAGAAATGGCTTCAAGCGTTGTCCATTGACCTTTGAAATGGAACCGTCCCTAGGATTTTCAATTTCAACTACACCATAAGGGTATACTGTTTTCACAATATATGGACCTGTCCAACGGGATCTCAATTTTCCCGGAAATAAATGAAGTCTGGAATTATATAAGAGAACTTTCTGGCCTACTTCGAATGTCTTATGAAGTATGGATTTATCATGATAAAATTTAGTTTTCTCTTTATAAATCTTTGCATTTTCATACGCTTCATTTCTTAGTTCTTCTAATTCTGACAATTGTAACTTACGATGCGATTCGGCTTTTTCTATGTCAAAATTAAGGTATTTGATTGCCCAAAGTGCGCGATGCACGAGCTCAACAGGTAAATGGCATGCTTTTCCAAAGACTAATCGGTATGGTGACATTTCTAGATTGGTTTTATAAGCTGTGCGAAATGCCCAGAGGGCGTCTGTCAATTTAAATGACTAATCTTTTCTGTTGGAGTTAACCGTCTTTTCAAGAATTTGTTTAATTTGTCTATTAGAAATCTCGACTTGACCGTTAGTCTGTGGATGATATGGAGTAGATAGTTTATGAGTCATAGAGTATTTCTTAAAAAGAGATTCAAAAGCACGATTACAAAAATGAGAACTGTTATCACTTATAATGGCTCGAGGTGTGCCAAAACGGGAAAATATGTTTTCTTTCAAAAATTTGACAACAACTTTATTGTCATTCGTTCTGGTAGAAATGGCCTCAACCCATTTAGACACGTAATCTATTGCAAGTAGGATGTAGAGATTTCCAAAAGAACTAGGAAAATGACCCATGAAATCGATGCCCCAAACATCAAAAATTTCGATGACTAGGATTGGGTTTAGGGGCATCATGTTACGTTTGGAAATACGACCTGTTTGTTGACATCTAGCGCATTTGGAGCAAAATTCGTGGGAGTCACGAAAAAGAGAAGGCCAATAAAAACCGCACCGTAACACCTTGGCAGCAGGTTTCTTTGCTCCAAAATGTCCTCCATATGCTTGATTATGTGAAAAAGAGAGGATGCTATGGAATTCATGTTCGGGGACACATCTGCGTATGATTTGATCGGTGCAATATTTGAAGAGATAAGGATCGTCCCAGTAAAAGTTTCGAACATTGGAGAGAAATTTTTGTTTATCTTGTTTTGACCAATGGAAAGGTGTTTCATTAGTGACAAGATAATTTACGATGTCCGCGTACCATGGTGCACTGGAGAGGGAAAGAATTTGTTCATCGGGAAAATGATCGTTGATTTGAGAGTTATCGTAGTTTTCATGAACAATACGAGAAAGATGATCAGCTACGACATTTTCAGAACCCATTTTAACCCGTATTTCTAGGTTAAACTCTTTAAGAAGGAGAATCCAAAGGATTAAGCGGGGTTTGGCATCTTTTTTGTGAGTAAATACCACAATACGGCATGATCGGTATAAACTATGACCTTAGAACCTACGAGGTATGATCTAAACTTGTCGAGGGCAAAAATAACTGCTAAAAACTCTTTTTCTATGGTTGAGTAATTCAATCGAGCTTCGTTAAGAGTTTTTCTAGCATAATAGATGACTCGAGGAAGTTTATCGATTCGTTGACCTACGATGACTCCAATGGCATAATCAGAAGCGTCACACAAATTCAAAAGGTAAAGTCCAATTTGGAGGTTGGATGATAGGTGCAGCGGTCAAGATTGATTTGAGGGTTTCAAAAGGCGTTTTACATTCATTGGAAAATTCAAATTTAATGTCTTTAGCCAGAAGATTCAAAAGAGGTTTTGAAATTTTTGAAAAATCTTTAATGAACCTCCTATAAAATCATGCATGGCCGAGAAATGAGCAAATGTCCTTTACAGACCTTGGAGGAGGAAGGCCAACAATAAGATCAACTTTAGAATTGTCAACTTCTAGGCCATTTTTAGAGACAACATGACCTAAGATTATTCCTCGCTTAACCATAAAATGACATTTTTCCCAATCAAGAAAAAGAGATTTCTCCTTACATCGCTTTAAGGCACGTTCTAAACGAAGGAGGCATTGGTCAAAAGATGACCCATAGATTGAAAAATCGTCCATGAATATTTCTAAGAAATCTTCCACCATATCAGAAAATATACTCATCATACATCTCTGAAAGGTAGCGGGAGCATTACAAAGACTGAAGGGCATGCGACGATAAGTGAAAGTTCTGAAGGGACATGTGAACGTCGTTTTGTGGTGGTCCTCTAGCGTAATGGGGATTTGATTATAGCCGGAGTAACCATCAAGAAAACAATAATATTCATGACCGGCTAAGCATCCGAGCATTTGATAAATGAAAGGAAGGGGAAAATGATCTTTTCTTATTGCTGCATTAAGTTTTCGAGAGTCGATGCGAACACGCCATTTTGTTTTGACCTTTGTCGGAATCGTTATTCTCATTTGTGGTCACAGTGATTCCATACTTCTTTGGTACAACTTGTACCGGACTTACCCAAGTACTGTCAGAGATAGGGTAGATAATGTTATTGTCTAAACATTTGATAATTTCTTCCTTTACCACTTCTCTCATATTAGGGTTTAATCGCCTTTGAGCTTCGCGGGTGGGTTTAGCCTCGTCGACTAAATGTATTCGATGTTCGATGATTGATGGACTAATTCCCTTGATGTCAGCAATTACCCATCCTAATGCCTCTTTATTTTCCCTTAAAATTTTCAAAAGTTCTTCTTGGTTCTTAATGAGATCGGAAGCCAAGATTGCAGGGAAATTTTCCAAAGAATCCAAGTATGCGTACTTAAGATCGTTTGGAAGAGGTTTGAGGTCTAATTTAGGGCGAACTTCTTTTGAGGCTTCAGCAGACATCAACTGATTGAATTCTAGTGAATTATGAGAAGAGCAGAGCATCATTTAATTCATAAATGTATTCATCTTCATTTAAATTGGAATTAAAATGATCTAGGAACATGTTAAGAGACTTCGTAATATCACTAAAATCATTTTCTACAATTGTTTGGATCATGTCAACTTATTCTATTTCAAGATCTCTTGGTTATCTGTTAAGATTGAATATATTTAGTTCAGTGGTTAGGTGCCTAAAGGAAAGTCGGAGTTGACCATTCCTACAATTTATGATAGCATTTGATGTTGCTAAAAATGGACGACCTAATATCAAGGGAATCTGACCATTGAGATTTGAGATAGGTGCAGTCTCTAGGACTATGAAATCGACTGGGAAATAGAATTGATTGATTTGTATTAAAACATCTTCAACTGTGCCCAACGGTTTTTTGACAGATCGATCAGCTAGTTGAATTTTGATGTTTGTAGGTTTTAGTTCCCCTAGTCCAAGTTGACAGTACACAGTACAAGGCAAAAGATTCGCCCTTGATCCAAGATCGAGTAAGGCATGACTAATGTGAGTGTTACCGATTTTACAACCGATTGTAGGACAACCGGGGTCCTTATACTTGATTGGGGAGGGATTTGAAAGAACAGAGCTCGTGTTTGCAGTTCGAAATGCAGTCTTAGGAACGTTAGTGGCACATTTTTGAGTGCATAGCACTTTCAAACATTTGGCATATTGAGGAATTTGCTCGATGGTATCAAGAAGTGGAATATTGATTCGAACTTGTTTAAAGATTTTAAGAATTTGGTCAAAATTAACGGGTTTCTTCTTTTTGTTGAGTCTACGGGGAAATGGAGCTCTGTGTTTACAGACTCATTCGCTAGTTTTTTCATTCGAACAAGAAGGTGTGATATTAAAGGGTGAAGATAAGGGCGCTGAAATGTTGGGGTTGCCAACATCAGAAAGCGAAGAGTGGTTGGGATTGCTGACATGATTGTCCACCTTCTTTCCAGACCTTAATGTGGTGACAGCATTAACCGGATTTACATTTTCGTCCTCACAAAGATTTACTCCTCGAGAGTTATACACTTCGGTTTGACTAGGAAATTTACCTTTCTCATTGATTTTCATGAGATCCTTCATCATTATCAACATTTGTTCATTTTTTTTGGTGATTTGCTCAATTCTCGCATCTTGGTTAGTGATTTGTTCATTTTGTTTAGAGAGTTGTTTTCCAATCGAGCAATTTCTTGTAAAGGCTGAGAAGGTTGGGTTGATGGATTGAAATTAGGATGCCCATATGGTTGATTCGAAGGTTTTGTTTGAGGAGTTGGTTGTGAATTTTGAGCATTAGAGGTTGGGGCTCGATAATTCGGATTTGGTATCATTGGATACATATGTGATGGATTAGCCACATTGTTAGGATTTGGCCATGAAAAATTAGGGTGGTGCTTCCAGTTAGGATTGTATGTGGATGAATAAGGACTATTTTGAGCTATAGCATTGATTTGATCTTGTGTGTAGTAATGGGGTAGTCCTTCTCCTTCTTGAGGAATTTGGGCATCTATAGGAAGATGTGATGGGTCAATGGTGTTTGGAGTATGAATTGGAACACGAATTGTTTCCCATTGCATATCCTTTTTCGAATACTTCTAAATATTCCCAAGCTTCCTCGTTTGTTTTTGTCATGAATTCTCCTCCGCATGTTGATTCAAGTTGGGATCTTGTTTGATAGTTAAGCCCTTCATAAACGATTTGGCACAAAACATGTTTAGGGATTGCATGATGTGGGCAACTACATAATAATTGATTGAACCTTTCAAAATATTTTGAAAATGTTTCTCCTTCATTCTGGGAGAATTGGTTGATTTCAGTTCGAATTTTAAGGGTTTTGTGGAAGGAAAAAACTTTTTCAAAAATATAGTAACGAAATTGTCCCAACTTTTAATTAAATTTTTAGGAAGATAATTAAGCCATCTTTTCGCACTTTTAAGAAGCGTGAATGGAATAAGTCTTAGCTTGACGGATTCATTAGAAAGTTGTTGCATTTTAGTTGTCGAAGCGTATAATTCAAATTCACTAAGAAATTCATATGCATTTTCAGACCTAGTGAATTTTGGTACCCCTTGGATAAAAGAATGTTTTAACTCGAAATTATTTCCTTCGGCAGGTAGAAATGAAATAACCGCAGGTAGAACAGTCCGTGTTGGATAGTATCGGTCTCTAAGGGATAATGGTCGGTTCTCATGAAATTCATTATTTCCAACATGTGATTTAGGTGATAATTTTGGTGAATTGTGGTGTGAACTATGATGTGAACCGTGTTGTGAACCGTGATTGCTCATATTTGTTTGATTCGAAATTCTCGTTGATTTGTTTAATGAAATATTTTGGCTTTCTAAACGGTTAAAATTATTTCTTGCTCAAACGCGCATAAACAAATCAAGGTGTAATAGCCAAAAGTAGATATATAACAGTTTTTAGTTGAGCACCAGTAGAGTAGAAAATTACTTACAGAGGGATATGGTAGTCCGTCCAGTGCAACTGAGTAGCGCCAACGAATGACATAGATTTATTGAGTTGGAGCTATTTCAGTTAATATGTTGTTGCTAGAAGGTCGGATCTCTAAGGGCTGATAACAGAATTAAACTGTTGTCTCCAATTGTCTCGACACTCTTTTAACTCTCGTAAGCAAGCAAAATAGCTACCTCTTCCTTAATAAATCACTCTTTTTTTTCTTTATAAATCACTTTAAATCTCACCAGTCCAAATAAAAATCAAATCAAACTTCCATTCTTCGATTTTTTTTTCAAATTTGGAAGTTCCGCTGTGGTGAGATGAACACAGGAAGAAAGCGTTGCTAAAAACTTGATGTGACTTCGACTGGGTTTGGCACCGATGGATGAGGCGATGTGATGGTGATTTGGGGGTGATTTTCGTTGATTAGGTTTCGGGTCTGGGTTTGGATTTGATGGAGGAGGCGATGTGATGGTGATTTAGGGGTGATGTGGTGGCAGGGGATGTTTGCAATAGCAAGTCTTGTGATGTGTGTGTTGCAATGTTGGTTTGGGTTTGTGCACTGTTCACTGGTTGGTGGAGATGGAGTTGCTGTTGTGGTGCAGTATTTGTTGTGGATGGCAGCAGTGTTGTAACAGAAGCAAATATGTGGAAGTATATAGTTGTATGAAGAAGTATATGATGCTGATGATAGTTGAGTGTGGAGAGGTTTGTGGAACCGTGGAATAAGGTCAGTAAGAACCTATTTGCTGTGAGGCAATTGGTTTGCTGGTGGGATATGGTGAGAAGAAGTTGTGTGCACTTACTCTTTCAGGCGATGAAGGAGGAGGAGTAGGTAGTAGTTGAATGTGATAAGTGTATTGAAGTGCACAGATTGAGGCAGAGGTGAAGATGAAGTTCAGTTTGAAAGCGTAGTTGTGTTGCTTTCGGCTGACTGTAGGATTGTAGAAGAATGGAAGATGAGTGCAAAATTATGAGTATGTTAAGAAACAGACACTAAATGAATGTGTGAATGAATGAAGGGAAAAACGAAAAAAAAAATTCTTTTTTTTATATGAACTTAAAATTATGCAGATCAGAAGTGAATGCTTGGTGATGCGTGATGAATGCTTTGATACGTGAAAATGCAATTTGTGAATTGTGAAACGTGATTGACTGGCAGTAGAATCACGTAATAATAATGCAAGCAGCACGTAATAGCAATGTAAATGGTTGGAATAAAATGCAGAACTAAAATGAATGTAATTGTGGAAAATGAACTTGCAATGTGAAATAAGTACCGGACTTGCAACGTGAAACTAACTAAAATAGAAATGCGAAAATGAAAGCAGCGAAAAAAACTATTTTTTTAAAGTAAAACCCTACTTTGGTGAAAGGAACTGAAAAACGAAAAAAAAAATGATTTTTTTTTGAAAATTAATGCAAAATAATAATTAACACGAATAGAATTAAAAAACGAAAAATCAAAAATTTCAAAATAGCAATTCCCCGGCAACGACGCCAAAAACTTGTTACGACTTGTCTATTGATTAGAAAAGCACAAATTTTAATAAATTCTGCAAGCGCACAGGCGTGTAGTATGCAATTCGAACACTGGGAATTGTATTTTAAAACAATTGAAATTCATAGTTAAATCTTAGGCGTGTTAAACGAATTCGACGGTGAATTTGAACAAAAAATAAAAAAACAATAATATACTCCGATTCGATTCCGAAACTAATCGAAATTGCAACCAAAATATAAAATTGTAAAAATCAGAGCAGAAATTGAAATTGTGGATAAGAAAATAACATAGCAAACAACTGAAATATTTATTAACTAACTGAAAGAAGTGCATAAAATAACTAAGAACAAGAATAAATAAATTGCTAAATCTAATCAACTATTCTACGTATTCTGTTCGAAAATAAAAACACTAGTGAATTTGAAACTAAACTTGAAGAAAAGTGATGGGGTAAGAGATGATTTTCCATCTGCATTGCTCTCTCTATTTAAAGACTTCAGCCTCCAAAGATAACCCTACTATTTAGGCCCATATGCTTGATATCTGGAGAATAATAAGACCACCTCACTTTGAATTGGTCTTTGCTTTGTGAGATTTTCAGGCCAAACTTTGAATGTGTACTTTCAATATTTGCATTTGATTTCTTGCATGAATAGTACACATGTTGGTGACGTGAGATGCATTTCTTCATGAACGATATGTACTTTCTCTTTGAATTATTCGGCATTCAAAATGTTGCACTTTGGAATCTATAATCTGCAAAACCACAACAAAATACCCGTATAATACCGCTTTATTAAAATAAAAAATATATGAAACAAACGGTTTAAAATGCAGAAAAATACGTTCATCAATATTCATAGCTTTAGAGTTGTTTTGTGCCATAGTCTTTTGCTCAGCAGTCCACTGTGCAAAATCAGTTGCGGGTTCAAAATATTCAGTCTGTGTGATATTCCAAGTGTCTAGTCCTGCAGATTATAGATATATTTTCATCCTACATGCCCAATATGCATAGTTACTGCCATTAAAAAGTGGTGGTCTGGCAGCAGACTGACCTTCTACAAATGAACTAGTGACACATATAATAGAACCAGCGTTGGTAGCCATTTTGAAAAAAATTCAAAATTCATATTATGAAACTTTGAAAACCTTGCACTGATACCAAATATGAGAAATGCAGATTACGGATCTTAAGGCTAGATTTAACACTAGAGGGGGGTGAATAGTATTTTAAGGAATTATTAAATCTTTTTGAGTTTATGTTAATTTAAACACAAATATATGCAATATTCAGATACGGATATGATCACAGAATCAAACACAGATGCAGAAATAAAGTAAAAGTAGTAAAGGAAAGAACACATCGAATTTTATACTGGTTTGGAGTTACAGTCCCGCACACAAGTACGGATTTACTTTCAAAATCAATTTTTACAATTACACCCTCGATTTCAAGGCCACGAGGTACACCACTCCAGATTCACAATCCTCTGGGCAGAGATACTTGATTTTACGTGCAACAAGTTCACCCATTTGATTTCGCAGGCTACAATCACACCTTTTCTCACTTGATTGATTTCACAGGCTACAATCACACCTTTTCTCACTCAATTAATTACAAAGAAGCCTATAACTCTGAGTAGCATTGAGATCTTGTTGAGATAGTGATAGGGAATCAAACCTGAGATGATCTAGTTAGATTCAATGGTGATTTCGGCAGAGTAATGGATAAAATGTATATAAAGAAATGTGGAAGAAGAAGAGGAGTGAAATCAGAGAAAATATGAATATAAATTCGTTTAAAACTGCCTCTACTTACAGTAGAACAACAACCATATCCATTCGTGAAAGGATATGACGAATAGACACTTCCTTAGAAATTCAAATTTTTGAAATCAACTGCCACCTTGTCGACGAGGGTAGATTGGGGTTGTCGACAGGCCTTTGTAATTTTTGATAATTTGTTTTTCTTTAAAAATAACTTTCATCTTGTATTAAAACTATTTTTAAAATTAACAAATATAATTAACTATAGTTAAAATACATAAATAGGTATAGAGAATAATATATATAATTTTACTATAATTTTATATTTTAATTTAAGTATAAATATTAAAAGTTAAATATATTATCATTAAAAGATAGTTTATAACCAAGGATAATTTGATTTTGATGATAAAGATTATTTTGAGGCTAAAAGTATCTTAAAACCAGGATAGATGTTTTTGATTCTTTTAAAAGGAAGGTTTTGAAATCATTTTGAAAACAAGATATAATTTTGTAAAAACATTTGAATAAAAGTTAGTGGATACAAAACAATGTTCCACTAGATTTTTCATAGGTTCCATCCTACTTAGGGTTCCATCCCTTTAACAAGCTCGAAATGGATTCCATTCCACGAATAAATTGGATTTTAAGATGCCAGTGCTTTTCTAGGAGTTTTAACAAAATTTCTAACTAAATTACTTATTATTGAAATCTTGATAATCTTGATACGCATGATTCTTCGATCATGATATCTTCAGTCTTAAATCTCTATATTGTACAGTCGTCATTCTTGGTACCTACATGGTTAAATCCTGCATATACATATATATCTAAACTATAATGTTAGTAATTATATTTTATAATCTTATTCTAAGGTTGTTGTCATCAAAACCATCTTCTCATGGGCTAACAAAAAAATATCGAAATAAATGCCCTAGGTGTGATAAGTGTCCATCATTCGAAGAAGAAATTAAAAAATAAAAAATTAAAACTTAAACGCTTGAAAATGAAATTATGATTTTAAAAGAAAGTGAAAACGCTTGGGGAGAAAATTCTATTAAAAAATGCACTCAATTATTGAATGAAAATGAATCTCCCACAGCACAAGTCTAACAATTGTCTACAACTTTAGAAAAAATTTCTAAAGAAGAAAGATCGCTAAATATGTTATTAGGGAAACAAATTGTTAATACTGTTATACAAGGGTTTGGGTACACTCAATCTAAAAGAGTTAGAAGTAAAATTAATCGTGTCAAATCCGAGTGCACAATTTCTAGAAAAATTGGACACAATCAAAACATTTGTTGGTATAGACCCAAACACATGAAAACCATACCAATTTGGGTTCCAAAAGACACAAATATAAAATCCCTTAAAGTCAAACAAATCTGGGTGCCAAAAGGAACAAATATAAATAGTCTTGGGTCTACACAGACATACTTTTCAAAATCATTTGTGACTAACAACCATAGACCTATAAAAACAAATAGGTCACAAAAGTATTTCCTTGCGTAGGTGTGGTGGTAGGCTAAGGAACAACCCTAGTGTTACCTGGATTCTGGCTGTTGCACGCACACAACGGGCGACAAATCAAAGTTTCTTAGCCTAGTACAAAGGTGGCAGAGTCACAATGGGCAATAATGAAAAATTATCGGTAAAGGTAAAATAGGTAACGATACATTTATTTTGAACGATATATTAAATGTGAAAATCTGCACCATAATCTGAATTAATTCTGCCAGTTATGTGATAAGAAAATAAATGTTGATTTTGATTCAGATTTGTGCGAAAATGTTGACCTATCGTCTTTCATCCTTGGACCACTTCATACAGATTTGCTTGGACAAACTATATTGCAAGTTTAGGTGATAAGAGATGTTGTCTTTCTATTGGTTGATGATTACGCTAGACACATAGATATATTTGTTCATCTTGCTACTATCAAATCTGACACTATGTTCACTAGTTGTTTATGTGCACGTTTTCAATCAAATCCTTGAGGAATCGCATTTTAAAAACTGTAAAAAGGATTATAAGATATTTGTTGCAACTCCACGATTTGGTTTATGATATCTATCTAATGATAACCTTGATTCAAAAGTTTTTTTCTATATGCAGATTATGCTGTTGTGTAGTTGATAGAAAAAGTATTAATGGAACTATTTTATGTTGAGACATTCATAAGTTGCATCACAATTTCAGTGAAAATATTTGCATATTTTTCATTTCAACTGATTTTCAATTAGCAGACATTTTTTATAAAACCCTTCTAGAAAATAGTTTTTGTTGACTTTGTTTCAGATTAGACATTTTAGAAATTTGATTTTATATTTGGATTTGAACTTAACTGACTACGTTAACCAATCCGAGTCCCTACTGATTATCAAAAAGATAAATAGTGATTGAAAAAGTGATGGGTGTCGATATTAATCATATATTATGACTTGAGACAATATATTTAGTAAATTTCTTTAAAATTTAAACAAGATTTATAATAAATTTTGTTGGTAAAAATTCCATGACCATCTCTATTTCTGTCATATTTCTAACGACCATCACTCCTCAAAATCCAATATAGTATGTCAAAATGTGGTATTTCAAACAGGAAATTATTCATTTTTATTTTATTTTATTTTTTATTTAAAAAAATCTAAAGTATTCACCCTCATTTAAAAGTCCTTAAGTTTATGCATGGGTTAATTACTTGGAATATTTGTACATGTGCTTTCATGCTCATTTAACAGTCCTCACGGTTATGCATGTATGGAACACATATCGAAATTGATTGTTAAAATAGACAAGTTGATTCTAATCCCATTTAAAAATCCCTATAGTTATGCGTGGTTACAAGATGCTTGAAATTCATTTTTTTATAAAAATTGGGAATGCTACTAATCTCGTTTAAAATTCTAACGGTTATTTATGGTTAATAGATATTCAAATTCCTGATATAAATATACCACAAATAGACACAACTATATGGTTACATCACCCCATCACTCTAAAGTGGAATATGCACTGACAAAGTATTTATGATTTTTGTTTGATTTTTTTTATTAAAACTTAATATTTATACTCTATTGGGTAATAATGTTGTATTAATGTTTATCACTTTATCTCTATTTTTCTAACACTATTACTCTTTTACTAATAACAAAAGGGGAAGAGAAAAGTTAAGATTTTGGAAAATAATGGTCAAATATTTAATTTTTTATTTGCATATTCCCATTTAGGTTCATTTGTATATTTTTATTTATTTTCATGCATATGTGAAGGGGGAGCTTGGTTGTAGGGGGAGCATTCTAAATGGGGGAGCAAATAGGGTTCATCAATGACAAAATACATTTAAAATCTTAAATATATGTTTATTATCATCAAAAGGGGGAGATTGTTGAATATGCTAGTATATGATTTTTGTTTGATGATAATAAACATATATATATATATATATATATATTCATTTAAATGTATATGTTATTGTACTATTTTATTTTTCACATAATTAAATAAATATTTGTTGAATAAAATAAATAATACAGAATTTAACTCAAACAAATATTTTGTTCAAACAAATATTTTATTACATTTTGAATAGTGCAAATTTGAGCTCTCACTACATATATACATTTTCAGTTACACTATAATTTAAATTACAACATGTTTTTCACCCTACAATTTTACCACACTACATATACACACTCATCACTCGTATTTAATCTTCAAATTTACTCCAGCCTATATCCAACATTTGAAGTATCTGCAAAATAAGCACTAACGCGGTAAAGTTGAAAAAGAAAATATTTTGCAGTGCAAAATAAAGTGTATGTTTGGAAAATATTATTTGCCTCGGTTATTTGGGTTGTTCGTCATTTATTTTCTTTTGAATTCATGCACGGTGTATCACTGTACATGTCATAAGGCCATGCACACTGATATACACTTGCTTGATAAAACTGCAAGGACAGGTGAGCACAATGTCAAACCGAGCCTAACTAGATTCAACTCAAGTGCATATGAGTCTCGACCAAATCAACATAACCATACTCAAGTTCAATGGTTCAACAAACATGAAAACATGTGAAACCAAACACAGGATAGACTCATATTTGAATGTGACCCCAAAATTCAGGATAGAAAGCACTTGAAGTTCATGTGCAAAAACAGTTCACCAGACTTCGAATGGAACAATGACAAACTTAAAGCTGTTCAAAGTGGTGCACCAAACAGTTCAAGTGTTCAGGCTGGTGGCATGGTACAAAAACACAGACCACATGACAATGCAGACTACATGCATAAATGCAAATAACTCAACACATATATCAGTTCAGAAGAACTGTCATCAATGCAGATTTAAGAGATCAGAGCAAGTGGAGATCAAAACCAAGTGCAACATCAACAAAAAACAACATTGCAAGAAGACTCGTTTCAACAAACTTAAGTATGTGCATGAACACAAGGGGATGCACCTCAGATCAGACTTCAACAGAAAAGAATACAAGAACATGAAGACCAATAGACCCAAACATATGAAACAGAGGAGACAACAATGGAGCAGTGACTACTGTTCTGATGTGAACCGGACTACAAGACCACTACAACACAATGCAACATTAATACCCAAACAGATAGCAGCTCAAATAAGCAAATTTAGACAATACCAAGTCTTAACCAAAAGGAACTCCACATGAAAACTCAGAAGTTCAACATATAATAGACATGAACCAAAGACCAAAATTCAAGAGGAACAAAGTCAGATCGAGCTAGCAGTTAACATGGAGCCTTAACAAAATATACACACGCGAAAACATGCAAGACAACCAGGCCTCAAAAATAGTCATACAAACATGCTCAGTGCATATGTATAAAGTGACGTACACATGAAGCTAGCAACAACAAGTTCAACTAACATTTCAACCCAGAAATAAAGACTCCAAATGTACAAGAATGCAAGTCCATAAAACAATGACAAGACTGCAACTCAAAAGGAGCCAACAAATATATATACATACAAGATGTATGTATATACATAGAGAAATAGATTACTAGTACAAGACAATACAAGGCAAGTATCTCCAGTTAAATGAAATAACAAATATGCATAGTTTAAATATTTTAGTTTATAAAATAGTTGCAAGTAACAGAGTACTTAATAGTTTGAAAAACAAGTGTTAGCAACTTACATGAACCGTCAGTCAATGAGCAAGTCATAGCCAAAAGTGCAAGTCTTAAATGAACTTGCAACAAGAAGAATCGAAATATGCAATAGTTTTAAACTTGTCAGTCAGGGAAATAAATTCGAGACATATATGTAGTTGAATTAATATAACATGGGAGTAGTTCAAATAAAATCATATAGGGTCACACGATGAACATGTCAAGGCGGTGAAGAATGAAGCAGATTCAAATGCATTAGAAAAATGTGGAGTAACTCATATATGAAGAAGTCATAATTATAATGAGCATTCATTTAAAAATCAATGGCTGAGCATAGCAACATGGAGAATTCAAACGAAAAAAATACAAACATAATTTTAGGGATTTCAACCCTATAAATTAAACCCAACATCATCATTGGAAAAATGTGGTTCGAGTTCAAGCAAAATACTAGAGCAAGCCAAATCACGAACAAATTTGTAACTCGAATCGAAGACGAGAAAAATCAAAATTGAAATAGAAAATCACATACCAATTCATAGCATTCAAGCTCGACCCATTTGAAGCAGCCAAAGCAAAGTAAAGAACAAAGATCGAAGAGGCATCAAACTTAATTGAGGTTCAATAGTAAAATCGATCAATGACTAAGCGGCGGCTTCAAAGCAAAACAAAACCTAAATTTTGAAGTGGAAAAGGAACATCCGAAGAAGAATAAAGGGGAGGCATTTTTCTCAAGCCATTTTCTAAAGTGGGGCGGTCTAGTTATTTTAATTTGGGCTTAAATATAAAAAGGTTTTTTTTGTTATTGTTTTTTTAATTTTTTTAATTTTTTCTTTTAAACATTGGTAAAATTCTTGCCGGGTGACTAGGTTATGAACTACGGTGATGAATTTTAAGAATTCGCAACTCAATGTCTGAGTTGTGATTGGGTTTTAAGCGTAGAGTTAGGTTAGTCGATAGCGGGTTTGCAAGTTTACGTGTGTAAGCTTCTGACTACTGAATTTCTAGTAGAAACCTTAGGGGCAGCACGTAGGCAGGGTTTTGCCGAAGCTGGGTAAATCTGTGTTGTTCTATTTCTGCTTTTATCATTCTGCTATTATCTGTGATGCAATTGTTATATATATTTCCACATTAATTTTTATTATTATTAGTATCACCCTATTCACCCCCTGTCTATGTTGAAATCGATCCTACAAAATGTAGTTCTTAGTTTTATAATAAATACATTTGTCACTTTCATTAACTTTGAAACCATATGAGATTATTATATTGTCAAATTTTTCATACCATTGCTTAAGCTTGTTTTAAACCATACAATGATCTAACTTGCAAACTTTATGTTCTCGATCATGAATTACAAAGCCTTTAGGTTTGTCTATATTAATTTCCTCTTCTAATTCACCATTCAAAAAAACATTTTTAAAACACATTTGGTGTATTATCAAGTTATTAATAGATGCAAGTGAAACTAGTACTTAAATTGAAGTAACTCTAGCTACATGTTAAAAAAATTTAAAAAGTCTAAATTTTCTCTTTGCCTAAATCCTTTAACTACTAAATAGGCTTTATATTTACTAACTATTGCATCAGGTTTTGATTTCTTTTTAAGTACCTATTTATAGCTTATAGATTTGCAACCAGGTTGTAAATCTACTATATGCCAAGTCCTATTAGATTCTAAAGAATCCATCTCATCATTTATAGCCTCTTGTAAAAAATGGGGATCCATTGAAGATAAGGCTTCTTGGAGGTTTAAGGAATCCTCCTTTATAGTAAAAGCATAAAAATCTAAACCAAAGCCTGTCGCAATTCTTGCTCTTTCACTTCTTATAGGTTTGTTTTTAGAAAATTCATTAGGTCATATTCTTATTGGTATAGTATTACTAGATGTGCCCCACTTTTCCTTAATTTAAAGAGAAATCTCAATTCATAAAAATCAGCATCATTAGATTCCATTATATTATGTGCATTCAGGTCATAAAATCTATATGCTTTGCTATTATGAGTATAGCCAATGAATACATATTCGTATGCTCTACCTACTAATTTTATACTCCTAGGGTCAAGTATACAAACATATGCTAAACAATCCAAGTTCTAAAATAAGACACATTTTATTTATAATTTCTTAAGATTTCAAAAGGTGAAATTTAACTTTTTGACTCAAGGATCCTATTCAATACAAAATACATAGTAAATAAAATTTTCCTCCACCAAAGTGATGATGCACCATAATTAAGTAAAATATCAACTAATAATTCAGTCAGTGTTCTATTTTTGCTTTCATCTTTAACATTCATTTCAAGTGAATATGGTGCAGTTCTTTCATTTATTATTCCATGTTAGTTGTAAAATTCAATAAACAAACTTGATTCATATTTAATTCCTCAATCACTATGCAATCTTTTAACTTTCTTATTAGATTGGTTTTTAATTTCAGTCATGAAAGGTTTAGACATCTCATGTGCATCGCTTTTATTTTTTCATAAGCTATACATAAGTATAATAAGGGCAATCATTAACGAAAGTGATAAAGTAGCCTGCCATATCTAGTTAGAGTACCATAATGCTGACATATATTAGAACGCATCAAGTCTAAGGGTTCTGATTCCCCAATTACAAATTTATGTGGGGTTTTTGTTATTTTAGCTTGACTACAAAAATAATTTTTTTCAAAATCAGTTAGTGACATATTAGGGATTTTACTTGAGCTACTCATGTTCTTTATTATTCGTTTAATTACATGCCATAATCTAGAGTGCCGGATATTAAATTCACACAACAAGCAGGAAGAATCGATTACATCATTAGATTCAACATTAAGCCTAAACAAACCCTCACAAGCATAACCCTTTCCCACAAACATGCCTTTATAAATTAAAGTAAATAAATTAGCCCCTATAACTTGACTAAAACTAATGTTATCAAGAGGAAAACCAGAAACCAAATTCTTTCTCATCTCTGGAGTATGCATTACATCTTTTAGAAGAACCGTCTTTCCAGAGGTAAACTTATTTCCACATTTCCAATGCAATGAAATGTAGTCGCGTAAGAATCTCCCAATAATAATTTCTGATAATTAGCAGTGGTGTATGTATTGAACATAGCACGATCATAGAGACATGGCGGGAAGCAGCAAGATCTGCCCACAAACCCATTGGTCCACCAACATGGTGAATCCCAAAACGGCAAGTGATCAATATCTCTAAGGAAAATTCCTTTTCTTGTGCCTAAGCACATTCTTAAAATCTTTCCATCCTGGGGACAATATGTCAAAGTAATAGCAATCTAAAAAGTTTCGTCCAAGCTCATACCTTCGGAGATGATCTCATGAGCTATTTTCTGAAGTTGTATGATACTCCATCTCTCCTGACCTATCATCCGTCATCTTGTATTTTAGGTAGCGACTGACTTTATTTTTCTTTGCTCTAGCTTCTTCTGTATCATACTTTTTCTACAACGCCCTCTAAATTTCAGTGGTTGTCCTGTCAAAACTGTAGTAGTTGTATGGATCGTCGCTCGGTCCATTGAGTATAAAGTTTTTGCAGAGTTTGTCTTGCTATGTCTGGTTCTGGAGTTGTTTATTTTGCTCGATCCAGACCTACAGATGTTGTGCATCTGGTTCAGTGGCCTTCTCGGCTTTTCAGTTGTGGATACATCAATCACCTTCCTCATTGTCAGAAAGAATTCCATCTTCTGGCTTTGGCACTTGAAATAGAGGCTCTTAAACTTGAACGGTGCAGTAGGCACCATCGGGACCTGGAACATCGACGTCGGCGCAACATCGTATAAAGTTGCAGCAGAAGTCATTGTCGTTGGAAACATCTTCAAATTGTTGGAAAATAATGATCTTTGGCTGTGTCGTGTACTTGGTCACTGTCTTGAAGATGTTTCGGCGTTCTGACCAGTGGTGCAAAGCAGTCTAACAAACGCCACCGCCATGAGGATAAAATAGCTTCTTCTTTCGGATTTGATATCGACTGGCTTGCATAAACAAAATCGACTCAGATGCACTCAAAAACCACTAAACGCCTTATATTTTAAGAAAACGGTTCCTTAGAGAAAAAGATAGGTTTTGCAGAAAAGAAATGTTGCTCTACTTTTGTCTCTCCTAAAAACTTATTAAATAGATAGAATATCAAATCAAACATGTTACTGAATAGGGGGGTGACATTGGCCCAAAATTCGAATATGAAATTTTATCATTTCAAATAAAATAACGGTCAGAAATGCAAAAGAATTTTCATCCAAAAATAGTTAGTGTTGCACTACAACAAGCCCAAGCCCAGGCTTAGCTGGGTCAGTTCGAGTCGGTTGGTCTGCGCGTGCACGTATGATGGTCATGCATGCGCTCCCTTCTCAACACAAAAGCAATATTTGGGTGCCCAAAGGGCTCAACTTAGGATCTGAGAAACTCATATATATATAATATCTTCCTATAATACCTATGGTGTGGGACTTAAGCAATAAATGCACTTATTTCAAGATTTCTAATTTTTTAACAATTCATAAACCTACTTTTTCCAAAAAAAATTCCAACAATCCCCAACTTGAGTTTTTTTTAAATATTTTTCGAGCAGTTTCTGAAAACATAAGATTGTGAATAAAGGTGTTTTTCAACTTGAACCTTTACATAGTGGATAGGATTCTGTTTTCACTAATGTGATACGTAGTCTTGAACTCTATTCCTGACATCAAACTACACACAATCTTTCCAGAGCGCATCAAATAAGCCCGTGCATTCGTGGTCATGCACGTCTATCCCAGCTTAATGAATGCTATAGGAAATTTTCCCAAAATTCCATAGAAAGGACCACATTTCTAAATCCATATAGGAGAGTCTATCAAGAGTACTCTAGAAGGTAGGTACTCCACTCTATATAGAGTATAGATACCATTAAGAGCTTCTATTAACTCATCCTCTAATCACCTCAGCAATACATGCTTCTAAATATATAAAAATAGCATATTCAACTCATATCACTTCACAACTTATTCTTACCTATTGAACCTTTTTCTTGGGATCTCCAGTCATTAGGTCGGATTACCATTGTGCATGACTTAATAATCTAAGGGAAATAGTCCCATTCTTTTAGTGGTTCTAAGGATTGCTCTTTGGCTAGTCCTTTCTTCAAAGTATAGGCCAAATTCACATCACTATGTATATGATCCAATCTGACATCTCCTGAAGAGAGTAGCCCTCTAATAGTGTTGTGCTTACGACGTATCTGCCGCCTCTTACAGTTGTAATAAGGTTCCGTACTTTTGCAATAGTCACGGTACTATCGCAATGGGGAAACGCAGCAGGTATCGGTTTTTCCCATAATGGAATCTCAGCTAGCAAATTACTTGAGTAATCCACTTCTTCACTAGCTAAGCTTATTGTTATCTTCTCAGACTCCATAGTGGACTAAGCCAAAATGGTACGTTTCTTAGATTTCCAAGAAACAGCTCCACTAGCAATGCTAAAGATATAGCCACTGGTTGCTTTCGCATAATCAGATTCCAGTCTATGTTGGTGTATCCTTCAAGTACAGCTGGAAACTTTTCATAATGTAACCAAAGATTCATAGTTCATTTTAGGTATTTCATGACCCTTTTTATAGCATACCAGTGCTTTTTAGAAAATGAAACTACCATAAGGCCTCCCGCCACACACATAATGCAAACGCAGAATTGGAGGAGATTTCTACTTATGATAGTCAAATATGCTTGATACGAGAAAATTTCATTGATATTATTATTATAGGTGCACAGTGTGGAAAACCTTTCGAAAATATAGTATAAATCTTAGCCAACATACGACCATTATCGTATGGCTACTATAGCTACCATCTAAACAGTAGGGCACCACCATAAGTAAATGGTAGGTTCTACAACTAAAACCGTACAGGGCGCGTATTGTTTTGATTGGATTTCCAGCAAATGGTCGGGCTAAGGAACTTCCCACTGTCTATAGGTACGCCTATGGCGGGACGTCCCGAGAACTTAACCAGCTCTCTGCTAACACAAGCCGGGTTACCTCTGTAACTAGGTAACTACTTCTCGAGCATGCCACCCTAGTCCTTTGGGACCTTTATCCGAGGCGCCTCTAAACCACAAAGCAACAACACAACAAAAATGAGATTGAAGCCCACCACATAGGTAAATATCTGGGCTCCATACCACGATACCACCCTTTACCAGAAGGGAATGACACACCCTATAGTGCGCGACCCTCATAACCTTGCCGCATCTTTCCTGTTTTGACCATTTCCGGGTTGTGAGGTCCTGATGCAGTCTCGTCCACAAAGCTACACTTTATACAAAATCCATGCTTTGATCGCAAATGATCAACAAATGATCATCAACACACAGCAGCACTCAGCATGCCACACTACCAAATTGGGAATATATCGCTGCCAACCTTCAACTACATAACCTCTGAGCTCATACGTCTCAGAGAAGGGTGTTAAGCTAAGAGAATAAATTCTTCGCCACCAATAGATATGTATTTGAAAGAAATCTACTTTATATCTCAAAGTGTAGTGTCAGGCATACAACCATACAAGTCTGTCCCGGGTTCGAACAGAACCGAAGGCACCTCCGAAGAAGCCCTTGCAAATCCGGGTATTCACAATCCCGATCGGACTTCCCATCACATAGGGAGAACTCTATACCGGAGCAACTCAGTGCAGAGTCAATCGATAGGTCATCCTATCATTCTCATAAATACCCGGTCTTCACCATCATTCTTCAAATTCTATCCATATGGATGTATCATTATTCAGAATGGGTTATATGACACAAAGTCCTCTCTCGGCTAAACCGAATAATGAGCGCAATATTTTAAAACATATGGATATGGGATTTCAGTTAAGTCACCACTTCTAAAATCCAAAACCTTTCTTCGAATGGTTAAACAAATTACCATTTCAAATCTTTAAATAAAAAGATTTATTTCACAAAGTTCACACAGTTTCACCAAGATCCATTGACAGATTTCAAAACAATTCCCATTTCAATTGGATTAACTCGTTAAATCTTTAAATTAACGATTAAATTTATAGCTTTCAAACCGTTTCCATAACTTGGAAATCATTTTCATTTTAGACTAGAAATCTTTTTAGCACAAATTGGAAGTTCATTTCTTATATGAAAGCTTTAATTATTTGAAAACAAATAGTTTTTGTTCCGAAAGAATCCAATTTTATTTGCACGAGTTAAAGCCTTTGAATTTAAATTCTAATTCCCAAATCAATACCTTTAAAATGGTTTGACCCATGTATAACTTGTATAACATCTTTGGTCCCTGGTTTCAAATCATAGAATTCAATTTCAAATATTGAATTCAAATTTAAATCAATTTATTTAAACTTAAAAACTTATCAAGTTATTCAAAACTAAATTTTATCTTTGAAATTTTATTTCAAAAGCCTTTCACATTTAACCCGATTCCATTTCCAAACCGTTTGACTTAAAATTGTCTATTTAAAAATCATTTCAAAAATCTGTGACTTAATCGATTTCCTCGTGAAATCCATATTTGTGTATGTACGGTGTGGTCCAGGGGTTTAACACAATAGTGCAACAACATCATCATCACAGATCGAAACACAGAAATACAGTTGATAAGCGATATAGACTATAACGCTTATCATTCATTCACAGATCACAGATAAATAACAAATGTATCACAAATAAATGAATAAATTACACACAGCTCAATCCATAAACAAAATATCACAGATCAGATAGGACAATCAATTCAAGGCATCTCATACAATACAATCATTCGTAAGTAAGGTCAAGCATTCAATAATTATTTATAAGTAGGATTAATTAATTGTTTAATCCTAATTAATTCAATTTATTTCCAATTAAATTAATTACTTATGAATTTATTATCCAATCCTGATTAATTAATTACAAATCATTTGATATAAATTAATTAACCAATCACCTTAATTAATTAAATTATTATTAATTAATCATATTAATTAAATTAACCTTTAAACCAATTACATAATTAATTAACCTCTAAATTAATTATTTTAAGAAATTAAACCTTTAATTACTTACTCTAAAGTAATTACACTTACACAATTTCATAAATGATTATCATTAATTAATTAATCTAATTAATTGTTAAAATTAATCACATTAATTAATTATTAAAAAAATCTTAGTTGATTCTCTTCATTAACTAAAACAATTCTTTAATTACTTTGCTAATTAATCTCTAATTATAAATTAATCTAAATCATTAATTTATAATTTAAATAAATAAGTCATTCCTTAATTATCTTATTCATTAAATCATTTTAATACCTTAATCATCTCTAAGGTAATCCATTTCCTTTTTAGCGACTTAATTAATATTAACATATATATTTTAAAACATTTTACCTTTCAACTTATAATTAAGTTCCATTTTGAATTTAAGATTCAAAATGATTAACCATTTAAATTTTAAATCAAATTTAAAATTACTTTATAAATCTTAAAATAAATATAAAGAACATTCATTTCTTATATAAGAAACTTATATAAGAAAAGGTTTTAAACTAAATTACTTAATTATTTAAAATCAAGCTTTAAAGATAAATTGATTATTTAACTTACAAATTTAAGTTAAACAAATTTATTAACTTTTCATCCAATAATAAAGAAATCCTTTTTTATAAAAGAATGTATATAAACATTTCCGAGCTAGCAACAAATTCTTCGGGTCCAACACTTCAAAGCTCCGAGTACTTAGTCTTATTAATGATTTTATTTATCACTCACAAGTATGTTTGAAAACATTGATTTTCGAATTTACTTTTAAATTTTAAATTTTAAATTTCAAGCTATAAAATGAATACCAATTTATTTTATATAAAGTTTACAACTAATTTTTTAAACATTTAAATTATATAAGACTTAATTTCATTTCAAAATTCAGGATTTGAATTTGGATTTAAGATCCAGGTTTCAAAATTAATTTAACTTTGTTTAAATTCTGCATTTATAGTTTCAAAATCCATTTTAAATTCAAATCTTTTAAATCCACTTAATTGCTCAAAACTTTTTTAAGTTATTAAACAATTTAATTTAACAACTTTATTTATTCACAACTAAGTTTTAAACTAACTTGAAGTTATATTCAAACTTGATTTAAACTCAGTTTAAAACCTGATTTCTGTAACACATTTCACCCGAGTCCCAACTATGCTTGCTTCGAGCCCAACACAAATTGCTCGAGCTTCTTCGCGAGACACATACGAAAAAAACCACCTGACACCAAACTATCACAATGCACGTGCACCAGGCTTCGACGGCGCTCCGACGATCGGCGATACCTCCAACCTGACGACTAACATCACGACACCGACCCCAGATCAACCCAAGACCCAAACATATCCTCAATCAAAATAGAGCATAGCTCGAACAATCGTGACTCATACATCGACCAAAGAAATGACTCGCCGCCGCGACTCCGACCACCAGACGCTTCGAGCTTTCAGCCACATCTTCGTCAACCATCGAGCCACCACCTCCCCAGAGCACATGCGACTCGATTCACGTACGAGGCCGCGGTGATCATTTTTTCAACCATTTCGAAAATTAGGTTTAAAAACAAAAACTCCACGCCACCGTCACCTCGACGACCGAGAACATCTCCGGCTATTTTTCCCCAACACCTCGTAGGCTCCTCCACCTCCTCGAGAAACTCCAGCCTCCCAAGTGCCTCCGACCACCGGAAATTTGGAAAAACCCAAAATTCGATCATCACGAAACTGCACTTAAACCACCCATTTAAAAATCATCAAACTAATCTCAAAAATCCTATTTTTATGTAAGTATTCCAGATATATAATTGAATTCGTAAAACTTGATATTCGAATTTATTCGATTTTGAGTTTTTCTCTAAAAAAAAATAATTTTTACATGTTGTATCAGCTTATTCTTCTTGAAACTATTTTTAAATTATAATTTATACTTAAACTTACATGTTTGCTTTTGAGATCAAAGCCTGATACTGATTTGAATATATGGAATTGAATTTATTAGTTGTTTCTACCCTGTAAGCTAAACAGAGAGGAGATGAAATATGTCACAGACATTTATATATATTTGTACACAGAGTTAATGTTAAGGAAAATACTCAAGCAGAACCATATTAAACATGAAGCATACCCAGATTACTGCTAACTTATCTTTCTATGATGTTGTTCACTCACATTATTTTCAGGAGAAAGAACAAAGTTGCTTTTATTTGAAACAGGCTTTTGAATTCCTAGCTTGTTGAAACTTCTTTTTGATCTCTGGTTTGTAGTTGTATTGTTTAAGTTGAATTTTTGTTTTAGTTTTTTTTTAGATGGTGTTTGCTTCAGGTTTGATGGACGAACTGAGATAAGGAGCTTGATATATAAGAGAGAAGTCGATAGGGTGATTATTTTTGTTTGCACAACAAGGTATAAAAATCTTTGTTTGTACAATATAAAATCAGAGATATTTCCCTTAATATGGTGGCTGAAATCTTGTTTTTTTTCGGCTGAAATGATTTTTTTTTCTTTTGTTTTAGTGTGGCTGATATGATATGGTATTGGATGCATAAGCTTGTACATAGATATTTATTTTGTTTCTTCTTTTGCAAGCCATTTCTTATATTTGAATATATTTTTATCTTTTCCTTTGTCTTTTGTATTCACTTTATATTTTTGTTTCTTGTTTATTTTCAAGTTTACATACTTATCTTTATATTTGTTTAAACTTGAATATATAATATTGTCTTCTTGCTATGTGATATGATTGAATTCTATATTTTTTTAACATGTTGTTTGAACTTATCTAATTTATTTCTATGTTCTACTTTATATTTTATAATTTATCTTATATATATATTTATTTCCAAATATCCAAATTATTCCTCAATTAATTCATAATTTAACTAAAATTTTATATTAATTACCAATTATTTCACAATTTTTTATTCAAAAATTAAATTAATTAGCAATTTAAACTCAGTAAAAATCCGGGATCGTATCAATAAAGAACACTTATATCTTTGGGTTTGGGAGGCAATACTATAATATATTTATCACCCAATTATTCATTCGAAAATCAATTTTCCAACTAGGGTTTTTGGAATGATTTATCAATAACTAAAATTTAAACAATAACAAAAATAATAGGCGGTAATTGTCACCGACAACTCCAATAGTATTTAGTACCATTACCAACAATAATCGCTTGTTAGTTTAACATAAATTTCAAAAAAAAAATTACCTCTAATTGCCATGGATGAAGATGTTCCTTCCATTTAGAGCTAAACAATTAATTACTTCAAAGTATACTTAAGATTAATGTAAATTGAAGGTTTAATTTGGCAAAATAGCTAGGCTAGAATGGGGATTGAGATGGATTTTGAGAAGAAGGAGAGGGATTTAATAAGTGGGAGACAGATTCTATGCTTGTTGGAATTCTGAAGCCCGATTAATAGCTTGGGCCGTATAGCTTGCGCAAATATGGATTCCCAAGCTACATATTTTTTTAAATGTAGCTCGCGCAATCCAAATTTGCTCACGCTAAATAAAAATGATGCCTACTTTTGCAATTAGTTTTTCGCTGAGTCTATTTGTGCAGAATAGTTTTTTGACTGAGCCTAGTTTGAATTTTTTTTCCGTACATATATATATATGTGTGTGTGTGTGTGTGTGTGTGTGTGTATTTGTATATGTGTGTGAGTGTGTGTGTATATGTATATATATTGCCGAATATGGTTGATAACTTTAATTATTTATTTAGTCGTTGTGTTGATATGTTATGCTTGAACTGTTCAAATACATCCAAACATAAATGTTTCTCAGATTTATTCAATTTAAATTTTTAAATTTGAGTACAGATGAATCTAGTGTTGCTAATGAATTGTAAATAGCAGAGCAGCTATAAAATTAGCATCATATGGAACATATTTTCCCTCTTTATATTAACCAAAAAAATATTTAAATAAGGAACTGTTTAGACTACTTATTTATGAACTTGTATCTTTAGATAGTGAACGTTGTTGCATATAAATATTGATCAAAATCCATTCAGGTAGTTGAATATAGTAAAGATGCATTTAAAATTCGATTTCAAATGTAATATGTCATTAGAATAATAATTGCTTTATATAATTATGGTTAAAATTTTCAAATGCAACTGTTAGAGCATCTCTAATGGTTCGAAGTGTGTGTATATATATAGATATTACATTTTTCACAATGTGTAAATGTAAGCGGGCATTTGCTCCAACAGAAAATGAAGCAGGCGGCTGTTCAACAGGCGCTTGAAGTTTAGGCGACCGTTGAAGCGCCTGTTGAACATACGTCTAAGGTATATGACCTCGAAACCTTACCTTTTATGCATAATTTATGTTCATTACTGACCCAATATGAGCCGTATGTCAGGCGCCTGTTCCACAGACTCCCAAGCCTTGAGCGTCAATCCAATAGACGTCCAACGATATTACAAAAATGTAACCATTCTGCCCCAAAATGTAATCGATCTGTATCTATTCGATGGTGATTTTAGTATACATATTGCATTTTGGACATTTGCACCAACCGTTGGAGTTTCTGTTATGGCATCATTCAAATAAATAATCAATATTCATTCATGTAGACTGAAAAAAAGTACCTAAAATTAATTTCAAATGTAATATGTAGTTAAATTATAACTCAATTATATAACCAAAATTAAATTATTTAGATGCTATATTACATCACTAAAACAATTGACTAACATACATTCATGTAGGTTGAAAGATAGAAAATATTGCCCTAAAAATATATTTCATATGCAATATGCAGTTAAAACTATGACTACATTACACCAAAGTGGTTAATCCATTCAAATGCAACCATTATTGCATGATAAAAATAATTAATCAAAATTAATTTAAGGAGGTTAAAAAATAATAAATTAAAGCTAAAAGTCAATTTCATCTTTAATGAAAAGTTAAAATTTATAACTGTATTATATAAATGTAGTTAATCAATCAATGTATTATCTTAACGTGAAAACTACCTTATAAAAATTATGATTCTCAAAAATTCATCTTTAGATATCAACAATGGATATTGCTGGGAATGTAATTAAACTTATGGTTTATTAGTTAAAATGATTCTTACATCCAACCAATTTACAAAATGTTAATGCATTTTAAAGATTGAAACTAAATAAGTTGACGGGTGATAGTACTAGTTAATTATGCTGTTGAAGGAGAAAGGCCAAGTTTATATGATTATTGAGTAAAAGTCATGTTTTTAGGATTGAGCAATATTTGGTTAACCAAATAAACCAATGAAGCCTATTCAATTCAGTCGGTTTGGTTTTGAAACTAGATTAGTTTTTAATCGACGCGTAAAACAATAGAGTTTGGTTATCGGTTTAACCAAATTAACCAAACTTTTATTATATTTTCGAAGTTAATAGTGTTATAATAATTTTTTTAGATTAGTTTAGTTATCTAAATAGATTTTATTTACCATATATGTGTCAAAATTACTATTAGAAATCATAATTACGCAAAATAAGAATATTTCAATCATATATTTAGGTTGTATTTCAAATTACAATTAATGTTCCAAACGTAAAATGTGAATTGTTTTATGTTCCGTTAAATAGGATAATCAACTGAACCAAACAAACTTAATTTAGGTAGTTGGGTTTCATTTTCATTTTTATGGGTTTTAGTTTTGTTAACAATTTTTATCATCGTATAAACTAAACCAACCAAATGCTCACCCCTACCCACGTTTCAATTATTAGACGGGGATCAAAATTAATCTTCACCGTAATATAAAAAATTTAAAACAATTTTATTAATTATTTATTAATTTTTTTTGAAATACCAAAACTGTTGATATTATTACTTCTTTTCAAAAATATTCAAACAAAACCACCTATTTTTGATTGTAGATTTTGTTTAGACTTGATTTCCAATGAAAAAGGAACGTATCGAATATAATTTTAGAGATATCATTTAAAATACGCTATTAATAAGGATTTTCCATGCATTAAGTTTGAAAATAAGCAATGAATCTTAATTTTGATACCATCTTATTGCTTTCTTTTTTCCTATTTGGTGTAGTGGTTAGCTAAACATAAAACTTTAATATAAAGCCGAATATACTTTAAATATTTCACTTGCATGTTTCATCTAGATTTTATCATAGACACTTTTTAATGTTTCTTTGTCATTTCATTGTTGACCCGAGAAGAGAGAAGCCGAGACTTTCTAAATATGTAATAATTACTCTATATTGTAGTTTTACATGCCCAACCAAGGCTGCTGTTAAGGAAAAAATAGCGTAGTTTTTACATCCATTAACATGCAATCAAACCGTGATGAATCATCCAAATACAAATGCATAAAAAGTGAAATAAAGATTTTACAGAATCATTCATAGGAGATTTTGGCATCCAAGACTACATTAACTTGGGAAATTATTATCATTCAATTTTCAAATGAAAATAATCCAAAATACCTTTTTCTTCGAACATCGCATACGACAACCGATTTTCTCAATGTTATCAAGCGTAAACCAAAATAGGAGATTATGACCAAATTGAACTTGGGGACACACTTATTTTCATATTCATTACACTTTTGCATCTTTTTATAAATAAACTTTCCAAATACCTTGGTAATTATTTTCAACTACATTTTGAAGTTTTCATTAAAAAATATTTACAAAGTTTTTTTTGTAAATATTTGTTGTAAAAACTGGACATATTTACCTAGAAAACGAAGAATATTTGTTGTAAATTTTCAAAATAAATTGGGTATTATGGTTTATTTTAAAGAAGAAGAGGAATGTAATTGGGAATTGTCCTATATCCTAGAAAGTATAAGAACTATATTTGTTTAAATATGGGTTCCTCAAGAGAAGATTAGGCCCTTTAGGCACCCAAATGTTTTCTCTATTATGAGGAGGAAAGCCATGCATAACTAACACACACGCGTGAGCCACCGTCCGATCGAGCAGGGTCGGGTTAGGGTTCAATAATACTTTTGGACAAAATCTACTGATGTAATGGTTCTCCTTTCCATGAAATTTGCAAAGCTTAAAAGTGTTTCAGAGTGCTTTCTTCTTTCTAAAATCAGTAATTCCTGATAGGTGTTATGGATCAAAAATGCCTTAAATGTGTTGCGAATCTTCTCTTCTACTTCTCAACTCTCCTCCCTAAATAACATCGTCAAAAATAATCAAATTAGTGTTCTTGGCTAGATCAAAGTCATACAAACTTTGAATCTATTTGTGCTATTTCAGGGCGTTAATGAATTCTAAAGTTGATAGTTCTACAACCCATTTGTACCAGTTGAATTGAACTATTGTCTAAATGAATCCACATAGTAGATTCTTGAAGTCATAAGTATAGCAATCTCCTCGTCACAATGCTCGAATCATTGACCGAATTTCAATAATTTTTAAACAATAGCTTCAACCATGGATGGTTCGAGTTCAACCAATATACTTGACGTGATTGGAGCATTTTGACGGCGGAAAAGTTCACACGTTGGCAAAATACTATGAATTCTTTCTTATCACCCTCAAGCTCTTCTAAATTATTGTATATGATTTGGAAGATATACCAGAAGAAACTTCGAAAGATATGGATGAGCTGAAAGCTAAACGTACGAGGTGCAAAGAAGATGATTTTCTATGTAAAGAATACATATCCATGCACCGTCTACTTCTATGTACAATGCACATAGAAGTCTGGAAATAGCCAAAGCACTTTGGACAGCACTGGAGAGTAAATATCAAATATCTGAGGCAAGCAATATGATATTCTCGGTACGTAATTTTACGGATTTTAAAATGAATGATAATTAGTCCATTATTGGCCAAGTTAGTGAAATTATATTTATATATATATAGTCAATCAGCTTAAATATGCCAAGATTGAACTATCTAAATCCTTTACTATTAGGGTTATAATTTGTAGACTCCCTCACTCTCGGAATGATTATAGGAAGAAATTAAAATATGTAGAGACAGATCATGATTTAGAGAATTTACAGCATCATCTTCGCATAGAAGAAGGCTCTCGTAAATGAGAACAAAATGATAATCTGCTAAATGTGTTTCATTCTAAGGTGAATAATATTGAACTGAAAAATTCATTGAAACCTACGAATGTGTCACATTTAAGAAGAAAAATCATTCTAAGAAAGATAAGAAGAAAGGCGCTTGTTATTTTTGTATAAATCTTGGTCATTATGCTCGTGACTGTCGTCAACGAAAGAAACAAATAAAGTCGAATATGGTCAAAGACACATTGGTGGTAGTAGTGCAAGAAGCAAACTCCATTGGGGGCATAGAAAATGATAGGTGGCTTGATACTGGAGCACTATTCATGTATGCAAGAACCATAGTCTCTACAAGAACTAAGAAGAAATTAGTGGAGATGAAAGCCAAGTTACTGGAGCAAATAATGTTCGTAGTAAAGTGATTGGAAAATGCACTATAGAACTCCCGTTCACTTCCGGAAAGAATCTTTCTTTAGTTAATGTTTTTAAAGTACTCGATATTTGTAATAATTTAGTCTCCAAATACCTTCTTAAAAAAATAAGACTTAAAATAGTGTATAAGTCTGGAAAATTAGTGTTATCCAAGAACAAAAAAATCATTGGGTAGGAATATTCTTGTAACGACATGATTAAGTTGAATTTAATAGAGAAAACTTCTGCTTATGTCGTTGATTTTGTAGATTTATTGCATGCTAGATTAGGACATGTTAACGATGGTTCACGTAAAAATATGAATAATTAAGGATTAATATCTGATTGCAATTTTGGCTCCAACTCTAAATGTAAAATTTGTGTTCAAGCAAAGATACCTAGAAAATCCTTTAAATATATATAAAGGAAAACTAGTCTTCTTGATCTTGTATATAGCAATGTAGGTGATTTAAAAGGTCGCACAATATATGGTGAAAATAAATTCTATGTCACTTTTACTGATGATTACTCTAGATATTCTTATGTTTATCCAGTAAAATCAAAAGATGAAGTTTTTGATAAATTTAAAATTTACAAGACTGAAGTTGAAATACAATCAAGACTTAAAATAAAATTTTAAATTTTGATTGCATGGTAAAAAAATTCAAATGATTTAACTTTATTTTATAAACAACAAGGATTATTTCAGTAATGTACAACTCGTTATATCCCTCAACAAAGTGAAGTCACTAAAAGAAAAAATAGGATATTAATAGAAATGCTTAATGCTGTGCTAATTAGTACAAATTTACCTAACACCTTATGGGCAATGCCATTTTATTTACATGTTGTGTTTTAAATAGAGTTCATTTGGATAAGAAGAATATATCTCCTTATGAACTATGGTTTATACGAAAATCTAACTTATCAAGGCTTAAAGTTTGGGGATGTTGAGCATATGTTATAAAACTAAATTACAAATGGCCAAAATTAGAAAATAGAACCTTTAAGTGCGCTTTCATAACTTATTCTCTTAATAGTATAACTTATCGTTTTATTATTCCTGATACTTTTGAAGTAATTGAGTTTGTAGACGTAGAATTCTTTGAAAACAAGTATATTGCCCAACATCAAACTAGAGAGAATCCATTTGCATCATCTAGTCTAGAACATATTGAAATTAATGTAACAATGATGAAGATTATACCTCTTCTCAAAACATCGAGAGTATTTCAGTACCCGAAGATACTGAGCGAATTTAAAGTAAAAGAGCAAGAATAGAAAAAGACTCTGTCCTGACGTCATTACGTATCTTGTAGAACGAAGTAAGAATGAAATTCTTAACATCACTAGATATGTAATGAATGTTAATGATGACCTGAAAACTTATTTTAAAGCTATGAGTTTCAGAGATGATATTTTCTGGAAAAAACCTATCAATGTTGAAAGGAATATAATTTTGGTAAACCAAATTGGGATTTTGACTGATTTACCACTTGCTGCTAAACTAGTAGGATGTAAATAGATGTTCGAGAAAAAGTTGAATACTAATGGATCCATTGATAAATTTAAAGACAGATTAGTAGCAAAGGGTTATAAACAAAGACATAAAGTGGATTAATTTGAAACATACGCTCATGTTGCTCGCATATCTTCAATTCGTTGTTTGCTAGCCCTTGCATCCATTCATAAACTTGTAATACACCAAATGGGTGTGAAAACCACTTTTCAAAATGGTGATTTAGAAGGTGAGATATACATGGAAAAACTAGAGGATTTTATAAATCTAGACCAAGAAAAGAAAGTTTGTAAACTGATAAAATCTCTTTATGGTTCTGTAGCAGACATTCATGCAATAACATGAGAAGTTTGATAAAGTAGCATTGTCTCAAGGCTTCATTGTAAATGATGCTGATAAATGTATTTATAGAAAATCGAATGAAACCAGTTATGTTATAATGTATTAATACGTTAATGACATGTTAATATTTGGGGCCGATATATCTTATGTGAAAGAAACTAAGAAGTTTCTATTCTCTAAATTTAATACGAAATATGTAGGAGAGACTGATGTAATTTTAAGGATTAAAATCCTAAGAAAAGGTGAAGAGTTGCATAGACTGAATCTCACTAAATTAGAAATTTCTTAGTAAATATAGTCATTATGATAACAAATAAGCTTCAGCTCGTTTAGATCCTAGTATAAAATTGAAGAAGAATACTGAACATACAATTTCTCGAATAGAATATTTCATTATTATTGGGAGTCTTATGTATGCTATGCATTACAGAAGGCCTGACGTAGTACACGCTATTAGCGTATATGTAGTTTACGAGTAACCCATGCATGTAACATTGAAAAGCAATTTTAGGAATTCTAACTTATTTGAAAGGTACCATAGACTATGTTCTTTCTTATAAATGAAGTCCTTCTGTATTAAAAGGATACAGTGATGCTACTTGGAACAATGTAGAATCTAAATCCAGGTCTACGACTGGATGGATATTTACATAATGAGGAGCTGTTATATTTCTTGGTGTTCCAAGAAGTAGACTCGTGTTTTTGGCTCAACTATGTTGTTAGAATTGTTTATATTAGCAGATGTAAGCAAGGAGGCAGAATGGCTTAGAAAATTATTAATAGAAATTCCTTTGTGGAAGAAGTCATCCCCAGTAGTCATGATTAACTTGATTAGCTGTGACAATCAGGCTACGATATATAATTTTTCTAATAAAACATGTAACGGAAAGTCTAAACATGTAATTTTCGGGCATCATCTGGTAAGACAATTACTCAAAATAAGATTAACCAATGTCGATTACATAAATAATAAAAACATGGCTGACCCATTTATTAAGAGTCTTCCAAAGGTTATGGTTTCTATTAAATTGAAAGAAATGGGGATAAGGTCTGTGAATAAAGGTTGATTGTCCTTAACAAAAACTCAACTTATGTCTTGAAAAGGATAGACAAAGTTCAATGGGTACCAACAAGTTAAGAGAATGATTATGGAGCACTAAAACTAATTGCCCATCATTAATGTTTGCATTTTGCATGAAAAATGATGGATGAAGATCCTTAATAATTCTAATAAATTCACAAGGTGTATCGCAGAAACACCTTAAAGGACTTACCTATATGAGTATGGAAATCGGGTCGTTTCCTAAAAAAGTAAGACCGCTTTCCATAGTAGACTCATGAACTCAAGATATGAGCACATGACCATTGATGTGTTGAACATACAGAACACTTTATATATGGAAATCATTATGTGTGACCATTCTGGTAATATCACAAGGGGTACTTGGTTCAAGATACGTTCACCGTAGATCTCGATGGAACCTTGAACGGTTTATACTAAGTGAAGGTTCATATCAAAAGGATACCTATCATTTATGTATTGATTTCCACAATGATGCAATATTTGATTTTGGAACTACTTTGGCTTGAACCCGCTTGGATACATAGGTAGTCACTCTAGTGATGCAGCTGTCTACTTTATTTAATTTTTATTTATTTATTTTACCTATTTTGAAAATGGGGGAAATTGTTGTAAATTTTCAAAATAAATTGGAAAATAAGGTTTGCTTTAAAGAAAAAGAAGAGGAAGTGGGTTTGGGAATAGTCCCTTATCCTAAAAATTATAGGAACTATATTTAAATATGGGTTTGTCAAGAGAATGTTGGGCCCTTGGGGCACCCAATCGTTTGCTCTATTGTAAGAAGTGAAGCCTTGTATAACTAACACGCGTGCGTTGGGCCATCCGTCCCGACCGAACTGGGCTGTGTCGTGTTTAGGTTTGGATCCAAATAATATTTTTGGACAAAATTCTATTGATAAAACAGGTTCAAATTTCGGGCCATTAATAACTTAGAACTCAAATTCAAAATAAGGCGGGTGAAGCGACCGTTTGTAACAGTTTTGAATAGTTGGAAAGAAACGTTTTGAACAGATGAAACCCTTGTCGAAAATGCACCTCTGCAACTATAAATAGCAACACCCAAATGTTGTTGTGAAAATTACTTCTCCTTTCCCTCAAATTTGCAATGCCTAACATTGTTTCAGTGCACTTTCTTCTTTCTGAAATCGGTGATGGCTGTTAGGTGTTATGGATTAGAAATGCCTGAAAGGTGTTGCGATTTTTCTCTTCTTCTTTCCTACTCTCCTCTCTAAGTTGCATCATCAGAAATTATCAAAGTAGTGCTCCTAGCTGGATCAATATCATACAAACTTTGAATTTGGTTACGCTATTTAAAGACTTCATTGAATTCGGAAGTCGACGGTACTGCAACATATTTGTGCATGTTAGGTTAAACTATTGTCTAAAAGAATCTACACAGTAGATCCTCGAAGTTATAAAACAACAATCTCTTCATCACAATGCTCGAATCATTGATAGATTTCCAACAATATTTATATTTTACTGTTGAAAATATTTGTAATTAAAAGTGTAAATAATTGTAAATTTTTCTCAAAAAGAATTGTTTCATTAAACCTATTTTTGACGAGAGCCGAACTATAGTTTTAAACTTTCGAAGAATGTTTGACAAAACTTTCAGCATTCGTACGTATATTATATCTATGTATATCTGTGTTTGTTAAGTTTAACAGATGAATTTCTCTAAAATATTTAAGAGTATTGTTCTAAATGTTGACAAAATATTCTCATTACTATTTCTATCTATATTCCGTTTTCAGTTGGTAGTTCCTCATGTTTACCTTTCAGACATGATAGACGTATTCTTCATTCCTTTCATTTTAGCCTGTTTTTCATATTAACCACGGATAATCTAACGTACAAATAAAAACTACAATCTCTTATCCAATATTTCTACCAAAGCAACCAAAATTGATCTGTTTATATTGAACATGTGCTCCATAGTAGAAAGCTACTTTGATATCACAGTTAAAAGAAGCACGTTACTTTAAACTTTTCATACAACAATATACACAAGCTTATAGACGTTTGGTAAAAAAACATCACAATCGTCACATTATGATTGTCATTAACAGTTGGACTTGGATCATTCCTATCCATAATAAGTTGACAATCAAAACTCACCTCGATCAAGCCATCAACTTTGACCACCGACCATGGACCAAATAGCTCTAATCTCTACTATATATATGAAACCATTGTCAAAGACAAAGTCCAATCCCAGTATATAACCCTATTCAACTTACAACCCTCCCTAAAGAAACAAAAAATGGGAATCACTTTCTTCATCGGTCGCGCAATTCCCATACTCTCCATTGAAGGCTGTCTACTACTCAATGAAACAAACTTTGTCCTCCTTATCACTTTCTCCCATGCAACGCAAATCTAACCACGGGGACTTTGGCATCAAAAAGATATTATTCATTGATACTCTATGCTAAGAGATCCTTGATAAAATGGAGTTACTGAAGGCCATAATCGTACACTAGTGCATATGGTATGTAGTATGATATGCAATATCACTTTGCCAGACTTTTTATGGACATAGGCTTTAAAAATAGCCATACAAATTTGAATTGGACTTCTAGTAAATCTGTTCCAAAAACACCTTATGAACCATGGACTAGTAGAAAATTGCAATTATGGTACTTGCGTGTGTGGGGCTGTCTTGTTAAAACAAAAGTCTATAATCCGCAACTAAAGAAACTTGATTCCAGAACCATTAGTTGTTATTTTATTAGTTATCCGGAGATATACAAAGGTATCAAATTTTATTACCCCATCACATACCACTAGATAATAGAGACTAGACACGCTATATATTTTGAAAATGGTAATGTATAACGACCCGAATTTTTCAGCATTGAATCTGGAATATTTAAGTGGTTTTAAATATAGAAATTGAATTATAAATTCGTTTTGAATATGGAAAACTTGGATTTATCTATTCAGAATGTAGATACAGCAATTTGTTGAATAATATAATTATTCAATTTAATAATTGAAGATTGAGTAAAATATTTAATCTTAAGTTTCGAGCTTATTAAAAATATTTTAAAGGGCTTGTAAAATTTATATTGATAGTACTGAAGATAGTAAAAGTGTTAAAATTTGATTCGGAAGTGTTTTGTTAAGTTTTGAAATTTTATCATTCAAATCGATATTTAAAAATATCCTTCTGAGGCATAGTCTCGAATTTCGACGAAACTATTTCCATTGGATCCGTAATATCGTATTATTATCGGATTTCAATTTTCGTAATGATTGGAGTTGTTGTGTGTGCGTACAATATATAAATGCGCTGAAATTTATATCGAAAATTTAGTATAATAACTGGATCCAGTAAGCTATATTCTCCATACGATCTAATTAGGACTCGAAACCTTTTCCATTGCATTCGAAATAGGGGCATAACATTATAAACGCCTAGCAGCATGCCTCGATAGGAGGTCAAGATTTTGAGTGGCGTAATTCGAGAAGATTTAAATTGAAATTCAAATATAATATATATTGTTGACTAGTCAAATTTCCTTCAGCCAAGATTCTCCTCCATCAGTCTGCTTCCTTTCACCATCGTAACTTTTGGCCCTCTCTATAGCCAGCAACCCTACACGCTAATGTTTTCAACGCAGAAATCAAATTACTATTGCTCATATTCCCTAAAACGCCATTTCCTCAGCTATAACTCGCATACCCTTCCCCTTTCTTTTACAAACCAAAAGCGAAAGAAAAAAATAAGCAGTAGCATTGAAAATCTATGGCCACGTATCTCTTCCTCAGGCAATAGTTTCGAAGTCGATTATAAAAAAATCAAGGGTGAGCCTCGTTCGACATCACAAATTCACGAACTACTATATCCTCCTTTAAAATCAAATTCGTTTCACCAAAAAAAAATCGAATTCAAAAAAAATGGCAGAATGGAAAAAAAGATGGACTCGTTCGAAATCAAAATAAAATCGTTCAAACTCAACATTACTCGAATAAGGTAGCTCGCGAATCTCGAATTCAATTCGAGAAGCCGCTTTCCTCTCGAAAATCTATCGGCAAAAGACAGAGGCAGCGTCGAGGCTAGGGAGATTCGCGATGAAGTCGTGAATAAGTTTGAGCATCGCGTGTACTCGCATGAAGTCGATGGGTCGGCTCGTTGTTAGGATGGGCCGAGTCGAGGGTTTGTGGTGGCTCCGTTGACTTCGAGGGTTTTGTGTCGCATTCGAATTGGGATGGGCATCGCAACAATATGAAGCTAGGGTTAAGGATACAAGCTGTAAGGTATTTGCAGTTATTCTTTTCAATTTAAATTTGAATATAAACAGAAAAAAATAAATATTTACAGTAGAGGAATTATTTATTTTGGGTTATTTGCTGGAAAATACATATAGTGATATATAAATATGCAGATTTTCAATTTAAATATATATATATATATATATGCAGAAAAAAAGTATTTACAGTAAAGTGAATATTGATTTAATATTTATAGAAGAAAGAAAATATATATAGGAAGGTATGCAATGCAGTTCTGTTTTTAAAATGTATTTAGGTTATTTTCTTAATATATGTATATTCAAAAAAAATATACATTGTAAATTTACTAGTTCATTTTAGAATAATGTATTATGATTACCTTGTTAACTTATTTAATTTATTTACTAAAAGATTTGTAAAAAGGGAAAAAATAGTTTAAATGGTTAATTAAATTTATTAAAAAGGTAAATTAATTGCTCGATTATTTCAAATATTAATAAATTGTATAAATATTCATACAAGGTTAATAATCATGGAATTAAATCGAGAATGAAGTGGATTTGCAAATTTAAGGGGCAAAGGTGAGTTAATCTTACTCATTTGGGTTTTATTTAAATTTAAATGGTTAAATTTAAATAATTGGTTGAATGATTGAATTGATTTGATGTGCTATATTATATATAGTAGTATATAGTATACATTGGAGTGATTGATTTCCCGCATTATATAGCGGATTAGACCCTATGCGCCGCATAATAGCGGATGATATTATATAGATCCTATATACCGCGATATTCCATCTCGAAGGAAATGGTATTTTATTGTGCTAACATCTGTGGATGCAGGGAAACGGGTTGGAGGGATCCAACTGGATTCCTCAAAATATTTAAATTTGTTAAAATATTCTGTGATATAATTATTAGCTATCCTGTGATGAATTATGTTGATAATTAGAAATGTTGGATACTATGGTTGATTTAAAATATTTCGGTGAACCGAGTTATCAAAATCTATAGAAATGGGATTTCTGAAAAGAAAATAAAAGAGTGAATTTTAAGTAAAATAATCATAGAAATTTGAATAAATTAAAATGAATTGGAAAAGAATAAAAACTGATTTTTGAATTCTGATAAATAAAATTCCAAGTGCGAAAAATGAGATTTTGAATAAATGGGAATAAGTGATTTTATTTTTAAACTCGAGCGATATTATTTCAAGAAAGAAAGAATTTATTTTGAAATTCAAGGTTTGAATTTATTTGAAAGGATAAAGAAGAAATTTGGGAAATATGAAATTGGTATTTTCAGTTAAAAGATTTTAAATCATAATGAAGAAATAAAATCCGAAGTTAATGGATTTTGGTATAAATGGAGTAGGTAAGGAAATTTATTTAGAGTGAAGTAAATTGGAAATCAATTTGAGGATTGATTTAATGTGTAAAACCGAGATTTTTAAAAGGAGAAGCGAGACTTGAAATTTATAAACTGGGTTTATAAAAGCGAAGTGATAGATCAGTGGATATTTGGAAGAATAAATTCACGGTGAGAATTTATTAAGGAAATGAGTAATTTTGTTTAAAAATAAATAGTGATTTATTTTTAAAAGATGTGAAAGAGAAGCGTATTTCCCTGGATAGCCAAGTACGTTTTCAAAGCAAAATTTTAAGTATAAGTAAAAGTTTTAAAGTTGATTTAAAGGTTTGTTTTTGAAAATTTATTATTTTTAAATGTTCAAAATTTTGAAATAAGTATTTTTCAAATTTACTATAGCAGTAATTACATAAAGGTGACTTGGTATGTTGTTTAAAAGAAAGAGAAAAGTTAGTTTTATATTTTATAAAGCGACTTTATTTTAAATATTCTTAAAGTATATATTTTTGAATAAGTATTAAAGTAGTTTTAATTTAAATGTCTTAAAGGATATTTTAAAATAAAGAGTTTTAAATTATTTTAAAAATCTAAAGTTTTTGTACTTGGTGTTTTTAGTGGAAATAAATATTTGGGAATTCAATCCATGAGAAGAGTGTGGTTTGAAAACTGTTTTCAAAAGGGTTGAAAGTGGAAATATATCTCGCGAAGAGATTTTGAGATTAATAAATAATTTGGGAGATTATTTATTGTTTGACAGTTGTTTTTGAATGTTAATTGATAGTTAAATAACCGACTATCAACATTGGACAATGCGCTGATCGTTTCGAAGAGATCGGGATCGGGATTAAATTCTCGAAAGCCACTTCGATCTGGTTTGTACGTTTTCGTGGAGAAAACGAGTTCGGAGTCGAAGATGGAGCATTGAAGTGCAAGGGCTAGTCGCTACTAATCCTGAGGTGATTCCAAAATGGATGTAGTAGGAGTAGTGCCTTCAGTTCCGTTCGAACCCGGGACGGACTTGTATGGATGAATGCTTTCTGAACATCGTCAGGTGGACGATGGGCATTCTAAGTGAAATGTTCTAAAAGGTAATGCTTAGCCTCGAGCCTCATCAATCGAGAATGACTGAAAATCAAGGGTTATGCAGCAAGGCTAAGTGGGTAGCACCCATTAGGGTAAGATCATCCCTGTCTAGATGTCCCTTTTTATCCGGCTTAATGGTGCGGTTGCTAATCCCAACCGTGGGGTGATCATACTCGAGATTATCCAATAAAGGGTAGTCCCGGTCTTGTGTTGCAGGGGATCGGGAGTGATCCTTGGTACAGTGATCTAGGTCACGTACTGTGACAGGTGGTACCCCAATGCCTAGTCATTAGTTGGAAATCCATTCTCCCTACACGCCTGTACGGTTTTGATTGTGCCCAACTATTGCTGAAACGCGAGATGCAAGCATTTCAGCTAGATTCTATTTTACTTTCTATAGACACTATTATAATATCAAAGGATTTTGATAAAAAGTGTTTTGGCTATTGTAAGGTAAAAACCCGACATGTTTATTTGCGGCGTGGTCTTATGAGATGCTTTTGTTTTCAAAAGAATTTTGAACTTTAATAATCAATTTGAGTGTGGTTTTCTAACGCAGGTATTCCAGACTGATTCGGGTGTTATTTAACTATAATGCTTGGGTCAGACCGAGTATTATAGAATACATGAGATGATGTTGTGGAGCTCAGGAGACGAGTTGGACGGCGATACGTACTTCCGTACTTGATTATTATTCCGCTGTGTATTCAGTTTTGAGGACAAGTTTATATGACTGTCCAGTTGTATGTTAATGATGTTGTTGAACTCTAATGATGTAATGTATAAACAGATGTATTTGTTTTTGTGTAAAGATCATTTATTATCTATTTATTTTATTCCGCTGCGATGGTTAGATTCTGATGTTGTTTTCTATTTTCTTCTTCTACCCCTTCTTCTTTAACCTAAATGATTCGTATTTCTGATCATCTTGAGTTGATTGAAGTAGAATAGTGTTGACTCAAGGGGTATGGATTTGCGGGTCGTTTCATAATGTAAGTGGGAGTAATTTAAATAGAACAATAAACCTTGAAGAAAACCAGACTTATGTTCCAATTTCGATAATTCGAGAGGTTACAAATTCTATACCTCTTGTTCAAGAGGGTAATGAAAAACTCATGTTCATGATGTTTAAATTGTTGATGAAGCTCCTATACTGCCACAGTATGAAGATCACAAAGGGAAAGAAGATCTGCCGTACCTAATGATTATATCATATACCTTATTGAGGAAGGATGCGAGGTTATGGAGATGATCCTCACGCAAGCTATTATGAGTGATATATCTTCTAAATGGTTCGGTGCCATGAATGACAAGATGAAATCTATGGAAATTAATGGAGTTTGAAATCTTATTAAGTTACCTATCGGGGTTAAACCTGTAGGCTGTAAATGGGTCTATAAAACAAAAACTGACTCCAATGGTAACATTGAAAGATTTAAGGCTGGACTAGTCACTAAAGGGTTTACACAACAAGGTATATATTTTGATAATACACTTTCTTCTCTCTCAAAGAAAGATTTATTAAGAATTTCTTTAGCCCTTGTAGTTCATTATGATTTAGAATTACATCATCTGCATTTGAGTATGTAAAGGGGGAGGACGGAGGAATGTTCAATAGAGTTTTCCCTGAGTTTATTATGAAGATGATCAGCGATGATGATGGTGCTGATGATGGTTATGAAGAGAATGAGGTGATTTGCACTATGCCAGAGTTGAAGAAACAGTATGATCTGCTTATGGGAAGTAGAGATAGTCGGCAATGGTCGCCTAAGCTTGATGCAATTAAGGAGAAGAAAGATAGGAGTAGGATTTCTCCTGTTAGATTACTTGGTTCAGGTTTATAACTACATGATTTATACATATAGTTTTTTACTGGCTGTGATTAATTCATTTCTCTATAAATTAAAAGAATTGAAGTTTTAGGGAATTCTGCTCGAAGTAACAGTTTCATATATGTAAATATTATGTTATCCAGATTTCAAATTTTATCATAAGAAACTATTATTAAGAACTTTTGAACTTTGTGACTGTTTAAAGTGAATATAGTCATTCTTTTTGAAACTATTCAGCTAAATTTGACAAAACATTGCCTGTAAGCCTCAAAGTATGACAATGTTCACCAAATAAGATTGGGAAAATGTTATGTTTAATGCTTTTAGCAGTAACCTCAATGGCCAATTAATATCATCATTAGCTTCATTAATTTTTGAGATTTGCAAAATATTAGTGTGCTTTTATCGTACCTCGATCTTGATTTGCACTTTCTTGACGGCTAAATCGCGTACAAGGTCGTTTTTTTAAATGTCTCGCTTCTATGCCAACCATGCAAGGCAGTCAATAGTGCAGCGCTGCTTTTAGAATAAAACAACCTTATAATCAATATTAACAGCAACTTGCATAAAGACTGGTGAGTTAGAAGCGTCCAAAAGTATCGCTCGGATCCGAGGAGATGTTTTAGGAAAAAGAAGAAGGAAAACTCATTTTGAAATTTTATATTTTTTCGAGAAGACAGCCCTGTTTATATAGAAAAAATATGAGAGAAAAAACGGAGTTGTGTTATGAGAGAATGTAGGACCTGAGTTTACTGTCAAGCCAAGGCCGGGCCGGGTCCATCGGCACGCGCGGGTGGTGGTTAGCATGATCTCCCTCCTCAATACAACATAATACATTGGACGTTCAAATTACCAATTCTTTCTCTTAAGAATCTCATATTTTAATAACATCTCTCTATAGTTTCCCACAATGTGGGACTATGCACTAAGAGAAGCATTTATATACTCTTTTCAATTTGTTATTAATTCACTTTTAAAACAAATTCCAACAATCCTCCACTTGAATTTTTAAAAATATTTTCTCGAGCAATTTTCGATTTTATAAGATTACGCATAAAAAAGGTATTTTTTGCTCTGAACCTTTGCACAGTGAGTATGATCCAGATTATAATAGAGTGACTCGTAGCTTGAACTCTATCACTGACATAAAACCACACAACCTTTTTAGGGTGCAGTCGATAGCCCGTGCTTTAAAGGTCATGCATGTCTATACCAATTTAGTGAATGCTCTAGGAATTTTGTCCAAAATTCCATAAAAATGACCATATTTTCACATTTAAATAGGTAAATCTATCAAGAGTACTCCTGCAGCTAGATACCCTACTTAGAGTATAAATCTAATTAAGAGTTAAACTCATCCTCTTGTCGCTTCAGCACTACATGCTTCTACCAAATGAAAACAAGCATGTTCAATCAATGCCACTACATAACTTGTTATTACCTATTAAACCTTGTTTCTGGGATCTCCAGTCACTATATTGGGTTACTGTTGTGAGTGATTTCTCATTCTAAGGACAATAGTCTCATTTTTTTAGATGTAGAAAGAATTTTCTCTCTGGCCAATACTTTCGTCAAAGGATATACTAAATTCTCATAAGTACGTATATGATTCACTCTAACAGACCTTGAAGAGATATACTCATTTACGGTACTGTGCTTAGAAGAATTTGTCATCTCTTGCCATTGTAATAATGGTTCTCAATTTTTGAAATAGTCGTTGTACTATTGCAATGGATTAACACGGATGGTATCAGTTTTTCCCATAAAGGAATTTCAAAACTAGTAGATTTCTCAAGTAATCTGATTCTTCACTAGCTGTAGCTAGTGCTATCATCTCTGACACCATAATGGATTGAGCCAAAATATTCTGTTTCTTGGACTTCCAAGTAACAGCTCCTCCTGCAATACTAAAAATATATCCACTAGTTGCTTTGGAGTCACTGATAAAGTATTCCGATATGCATTGCAATATACTTTAAGGACAATAGAAAACTTTTGATAGTGTAATCCAAGTTTCATTATTCTTTTATGGTATCTCACGGCCCTATCAATAACATGCGGATGCTTTATACTAAATTTACTAGTACATTAATCCCACAACAAAAGCTATATCGGGTCTTGTACAATTAGTGACATACCAAAGGCTACCAATGATGCTCGAATATACAAACTTTCTTACACATTCACCGGTGTTCTTAAATAATTTTACACTAGGATCATACGGTGTACTAGCAGGTTTACATTCAAAATAATTATATTTCTTTAACATCATCTCAATATAATGAGATTGATCTAAAGAAATTCTCTTTTCAGAGTTAGTAATCTTAATGTCAAGGATTACACCTGGTTTACCAAATCTTTCATATCAAAATTGGCATATAATATGGCTTAACATAATTCATGGCATGAATATTTGAACCAAATATGTAACAACCCACTTCGAAACAGGCCTAAACTCCAATTAAGAAAAGACTCGTCGAAACTTCGACCGTTGTAAAGCTAGCTGTTGGTTGGTAAAAATAACAAAACAAGAATATCTATCTATTCTCTTAAAACTCATGGCGGAAGGAATAAAATATAATAACAATAATATTTTACATTCGTTTCAAATCATTTCAATACATAATGTCAACCATCACAACATTTATCCATATATATATATATATATATATATATATATATATATATATATATATCATGGGTACAATATATAAAATAACACAAAAGGATTGATAGTAACTTCTACAAGCTTCACTCTCTCCATCTTCAAGCAATCGCTTAATGCATTCCATTCCTGAAGAAAGTTTCTAAAACCGATAACCCATATCCACGTCTTAAATATCTAATCGATGTAAGAGATATTACCTAAGCTGCTTGATACATTCTATTGGAAAATAGGTAGATTCTAGCCATTTAAGACCTTAATTGAGGTAGACCACATCATTTAATACCTATTCCCAGGGCGGACACCTTAATGGTAACTATCCAGCTGATATCACATAGAATCTCTCGAGCCACTTAATACTTCTATATGGAAAGACGGACCCTCATTCAGTCAATTAATACCTTATCCTAAAGCGGACCCCTATCGAGATACCACCTACCGTGCCTAATAACTTGCCTTTGGGCCATTTAATACTCGATCTAGGGAAAAGATGCGGACCCTCAAACAATGACTCGGTACCTCTAGACCCAAAGTAGGCCCTTCGTAATATGACCATACTCATAATGATGTCTCTCATTAGTCCGACTATTCGTAGGAACTGGTAACCAAATTAGCTGGGCAGGTTCATCCTAAAAATTTGGGAATAACCTCGCGTCACCATAAATACTTATCATAGAATATGTCTCACATCAACCCAAAAGTCACATTATTGGTAGCCAGATTAGCTGGACAGATTTCTTATGCCTTTTGACTGACCTTGCATCTCTATGGCTTAGCAAAAATTTTAATACTCTCTATATATAATACTCATCTCAACATTCCATAATTAAGGCCTTATAAGGAATCTTCCTTATTACGCCTTAAAATATTAATTTATTTCCTTAAGGGGAATCTAATGACAATTATTACCCAATTAACTACGTAGTTATACGTTATAATTATCCATTTATTATGCTAATTAATATACAAATAAATACACACTTGTTATTATATGCGTGTAGAGATTACGCCCTAACTAATGTTAAATGTTAATTCCTCTTTAACCATAATAATATAAGTCTTCTATTTTTCTTTCATTTTACCAATAATGTCAAAGTTCCAATATCCATAACTAGGGATTCTAATTCATAACAAAGATTTAATACTCGTATTCAAAATTGCAATAAATAGACTTGTATATAGAATCCAAATCCAATTTATCTCATATTAAAACAATGAAATAAACAAAAAAGGGAAAGCTTACAATTTAATAAGTTCTAAGCTCTATTCAACTTTTTTTGCATGAGTATGTACAAGGGAAATTCTATTAAATTTTATGGATATAAGGGTTGTAAACTATGAATAAAGATTCATCCATTACAAAGTATCTCTCAATTAAATTTCTTAATCAGATCTAGAGAAGAAGAATAAGAAGTGAAATAGAAGGTAAAATACATAAACTGTAAAAATCCACTAAACTGAACTACTTTAACACAAAACAATTAGTATTCCCATCCTAAGAATTAACATTTCACTTTGGGAAAATTTTGGCGATTTTTAATATGACGTTTTCGTAATCCAAAACACCTTATGATATATATCAAATCCAATTATATTATTCATCTACTAAAATAGAAAAACTAAGATTTCCACTCACAATTGGTCCTTAGCTTTGCTTTTCTTTGGATTTGCAATGCCCATTATAATCTCCTCTAAATCTCTTCTTTTTGATACAACAAGGATTTGCATATATATTAGATTCAAAAAGGTTGGAGGAGAAGATTTTTAGAAATTAAATGAAAAACGAAAATATGTATATAGGATTTCTTATCTGAAACCCTAATAGAGTTTTCTGAATCTTTATAACCATTGTTATAGGATGTTGGTACGATCAGTAGAACGCTAGCCATTGATATCAAATAAAAGTCGCTGGCGTCGATTAATTATCGCTATGCATTGGATCGTTGATGGCTAAATATATAGATACAGAATTAAAGTGTAGTAACCATAGTAGCAATAATATATATAATAGCAGTGGGAATAAATAGTAAAGTAAAGCAAAAAGCAATCACACCATAGTTTTTATAATAGTTCAAACTTTCTGTTCTATGTCCAGTCCCAAAATCCTTCTAGATTTAACTAACAAATGTCCTCGCATAACCTGGAGGAATAAATTTTCAAACTGCCTGAGCTGCGGAACAGGACTTATATATTACAAACCGCCTAAGCTGCCGAATAGGCTTCGTGCTTGAAAAACTCCAACAAGACTTCAACTACAAACAGTATTAAGTTTCTCGACTGATTATGTCCTAGATAACATTAATAAGTCTATTAAGTACACTCTTTTTATATCTCCTTGAGATGATGATTTGAACATGCAATCGTAAGAAGTAAATAGTTGAGAATATTTGTAATTCACAAGTGCGTATAAATTAAGAAGATAGAAAGAATTGATTCTTGATTATTAAAGTAAAAGTGAATTCTCAACTCTATTTATAGATATAAAGAGTTATAAACCCATAATTGCAACCATTTAAAGAATTACAACTCTTTAGAAAGAGTGCGTTTCTTCCAAATTTGAATTTCTATGAAGAGTTGTCTCTGTTTGTTAGCACCAGACATCTGAACTAAAGCACCCAGATGTTTGAATGAACATAAAAATTTCCAAAAAGCACAAAAAAACAAGTCATTCAGACGTCTGGAATTTTCGTATCAGACGTCTAAATTCAATATAGACGCTTAGTATAAAAAGTTTAGACGTCTAGAATAGAACTAAAAAGTTCTTTTAAATTGAAAGTGTTTAGACGTATATGATGAAAGTGATGGACGTCTGGAGTTGAACCATTTTATTCCTTTTATATTGTATTATAATTCAATACACAGACGTGGAATAAAAATTCCAAACGTTTGAAATTGAACCATTTTGCTCATTTACTTTGAAATGCTAAATTCTCTTTATAAAATGATATTATGACTATTTTCTTTGAATAAACATGTATTATAAAATAGTTATATTGCAAATATAATTTCCAAAATACATTTATGTGTGCGTAATCATGAAATTGAAGGTCGTACATATAATCTAGACCGACAAAAATAATGTATGAACTCTATTTGTTTTCTTTAGTTTTAGCCCAATTTTGATGTTGATCGTCATATCTCGTTGCATATATTCCATTGCCTTATCTCCATCGTGCATATCTCTTCTTGTATTTTCATGTATATACTTTGGCATATATACGCAATTTATCTTAGGGATTCTTTGACATAATTGTATAGTTATTGTCATTAAAATCTAACAAGAGGTTCTAACACTCTTTCCCTTTTTTATGATGACAACTATACAATTTTTTGAAAATAATTATCCTATACAAAATGATATTATAATATGACTAAAGCTCCTCCTAACTATAATATCTCCCTTTATCAACACGCATACAAATTTCTCCCCCTTTGGCATTATAAAAAGGAATAAGAGCATATGAATATTATATTTTAATAACTCCCACTAAATATAATACTTCTCTTAAGTAATAAATCTATATATCCTTATATATATGTGTGTCTATATATATATATATATATATATATATATATATTTGAAACCCATTTATATATATAAGAGATAAGTATTCTGGATAAATTAATAAAGAAGCTTAACACTAATGCAGTTTAATGACTATCTAATAGATATACCAAATGTAATCACATTGATATTCATTTTAAATATAGGGTTTATGACTTAGGAAATCACATCCAGTTGGTTGATCCCTTAAAAACATAATTATTATTATTACTGACACCGTTGTAATAATTTCTAATATATAATTGTCTATAATGATTGGTTAGATTAGCAGGAACCCATATATCAACATTAATTTTCATTGATTTAGAATCCATAAAATGTTCTTATTTTTAAGTAATGTACTATCATGACATGTGGTTTTAAAACTATATCTATTTTTAGTACAACTTGTATACATGAATGCATATCTCGTATTAATTTTATGATTACCGCACTTATAACCGAAACCAATTTTGTTAGTGCGAACTTTAGTACTTATCATTAAGGAAGATAAATCATCTTTTTCTTCATTGGATTTTTTTAAAATTTTCATTTAATTTGTTAAAATTCGCTTTAGAGTTACAAAATTTCTTTTGCAAAATAACATTGTTTCTTTTAAAAGCTTGCATTCTTTAATTAAATCAAATTTAAAACATTCAAAGCACTATTCTTTTTTTCAAGAAATAAATGTTTAGAATTAGATTCATTTAAAGAATTATCTTAAAAAATAATTTTATTTTGAAAAGATTCATTTTCCTTTAAAAGATTAGCATTATTAGTAATCAAAAGCTTATTTTCTTTCATAAAGAAATTATTTTGTGAAACAAGTTCTTCAATGGTAGTTTCAAAAATTCTAGTTTGCTTTATTAAGAAATCATTTTTTCTTTAATTATCATATTTAAGTTCACAATCTTTTAATTTCTATAATGCAATATTATCGACTTTTATAACAATTTAAATTTTTTAAATAAACTATCATGTGATACTGAAAGATCGTTATAAATAGAACCATTGTGTATCGATTTTGATATGAGTTTGGCCACATTGCACATGTATTGAGATTCAATTTTCAACTGCTTTTTTTTAGAAATTTGCCCTTTCTCAACTGTCTTTGAGCTCTGTCTAGATCTTCTCTTTTTAGTCATTATTCTAGGATGTTGTTACGATCAATAGAGCTTTAGGCTTTGATACCAAATGAAAGTCATTATCATCGATTAATTGTTGCTATGCACTGGATCGATGATGGCCAAATATACAGATATAGAATTGAAGCGCAGTAATCATAGCAGCAACAATATAAATATAATAGCAACGGGAATAAATAATAAAGTAAAGCAGAAGAAATCATACCAGAGTTTTTATACTAGTTCGAACTTCCCGTTTTGCGTCCAGTAATATATTCCTTTTGGATTTAATTAACAAACGTCCCCACTTAACCCGAAGGAATAGGTTTAACAAATTACCCGAGCTGTCGAACGTGGCTTCTACATTACAAGTTGTCTAAGCTGCCGGATAGGACTTTATGCCTAAAAAAATCGACTTTGACTACACATGGTAATAAATTTCTTGACTGATTGAGTTTTAGATAACACAGATAAGTCTATTAAGTACACTCTTCTTATAATCTCCTTGAGATGATGATTTGAACGTGCAATTGTAGGAACTAACTAGTTGAGAATATTTATAATTCACAAGTACTTATAAATTAGAATAATAGAGAGAAATGATTCTTGGTTATTAAAATAAAAGTGAATTCTCAACTCTTTTTATAGATATGAAGAGTTCTAAATCAATATTTGCAACCATTCAAAGAATACAACTCTTGAGAAAGAGTATGACTCTTCAAATTTTGAATTTCTGTGAAGAGTTGTCTCTGTTCGTCAGCACTGGACATTTGAACAAAAGCACCCAGATGTCTGAATGAACATAAAAAATTCTAGAAAGCACAAAAAACAAGTCATTTAAACGTCAGGAATTTTCGTACCAGACGTCTAAATTCAATATAGACGCTTAATATAAAAAATTCAAATGTCTGGAACTGAACTAAAAATTTCTTTTCAATTGCACGCATTCAAACATCTGTGATGAAAGTGACAAATGTCTGGAACAGAACTATTTTGTTTCTTTTATATTGTATTATAATTTAAACATACCCAGGCCTTTGGGATAAAAATTCCAAACATATGAAAATTGAACTATTTTGTTCATTTACTTTGAAATGTTATATTTTCTTTATAAAATGACAATTTAACTTTTTTTTTGAATAAACATGTGTTATAAAATAGTTATATTGCAAAGATGATTTCCAAAATATTTTTGTTGGTGTGTAACCATCAAATTGGAGATTGTGCGTATAATCTAGACCAATAAAAATAATATAAAAACTGTACTTGTTTTCTTCGGTTTTAGCTCTATTTTGATTATGACCATCATATCTCCTTGTATATGTTCTTTCGTCTTATCTCCGTCGTGTATATCTCTTCTTGTATTTCCGTGTATATACTTTGGCATACACTCACAAGTTAGCTTAGAGGTTCTATGGCATAATTATATAGTTATTGTCATTAAAATTCAACAAGAGAGGTTCTAACACCTTATACACATACTATCGTTTTGACAATAAATCTATTTTTAATTTAATTGGTATAAATCTCTAATTTTATTAATTCAAAAAATTTGATCTAATCTTACATACACATAGTTGATTTTAAATGTATGTTTATATATATATATATATATATATAATTTATGTTATATGTATTACATATTGTCAAAGTATGAATTAGATTTCTTTCCAAAGAAAAAAATAATTTAAAATGAGGCAATTATATGTATAAAGTTATTGTTGACTGTTTATGTTCACCGACACCTAATAATTGTCATTTATATGCTGCATCAATTGAGGTTACCAAATGGGAAGTTGAATGAATCATGCTTATTACCTTTTATTTATTTCCCTTTTCTTATGTGATTAACTATCCATTTGTTTCTATTTATATGTCTACACCTTCTCATCAATTGATAGCACCTATCATATGTTGCACTTGCACAATTTACACTATAATATATATATATATATATATATATATATATATATATATATAATACATACATTTATGCCATGTGCATATTGCTAATTAATGGTATTGTAATAACCAATCAATTTAATTAGAGAGAGATGAAAGTTTTCTCTCTTTATATAAAAAAAGTTTCCACTCATTAATTAGATAAGTTAAGAGAAGAAAATGAATAGACTACTTCTCTAAATTACATAACTTTTGGAGAAAGAAAGGAAATGCTTCTTTCTCTAAATTTACTCTTATGATTAATTGTTGGGTGTATTTAATACACTATATATTTAAATTTAAATTATTTAAAACTTCTTTTGATCAATTTTTAAATAAAATAAGATTTCACTTAAAAACAGTTTATCAGGTTGGTGTTATAATATATGTAAATATAAAAGCAAATATGTTTTTGTGTTTTTCTATTTAGTCCCACATCATGGAATATGTTCAATATCATGTTCCAAGGCTTATATATAAAGGAGCCTATGTAATGTAATTGGATCGATCAATCTCTGTATAACTGATATTAGTGTGAATAACATTTTCTCCTCTTTTCTAGTGGATTCTTATCTCTTTTTAGTTAATAACACGTTATTGGCACGATCTCTAAAAAAATATAGACCTACAATTGTGATAATCTATGACATCAGATCTATTTTTTTCCAAATCCAATTATACATCTCAAAACGGTAAGTCGTTTTTCTGATCTGATTGATCTAATCTTCTAAATCATTTTTTCTTTTTGTTTTTTTAGATCTCATTCCATTTAAGATCAACTTCTTTAGGTCTGAATATATTGTCTAATCTTTTAGATTTTATTATATAAGTCTTATAATTTTAGATCTTATATAGATCTAAACTTTGAGATCTCATTCATATTTTGTTAGTTATTATATTTCAGATCTAATTTTTTTGTTGCAATTTTTCTGATCTTATTATATTGTAGATCTCAATATCATGCTTATTTTTATGTCATTGAGTTTATTTATTTTGGAAAGCAAGTTTGAACTTGACAAAATTTGATATTGTCGATTCAAGCAAATTTATTGAATTTGATTGTATTTAGTTTGAACATGGATTTGAGAAATCAAACATTGTTGGTAAATGGAGTTTTCACTTTAAAAACCTTTTGATTTGATTTATATTTAAATGAAGGCTTTGAAAATTATTCTGATATATGATTTATATTTGCAGAAGAAATATTTTATTGTTTTTAGAGGAAAAAAGTATTAAAATAATACGTATCTGGAAGATCGTATTAAGTTTAGATCTAACATTGAGTTTGATTTAGCACATCTGAAGTGAATGGAAACATTAATAAAAGCTTACATGATAAGCTTAATATCTTCCAATATTTCCTCAAAAAAGGGAAAAGGAAATAAGAATTGAGAATCTGCAGTTTCTATAATGATAAAAAGATGAGTTTTCATAAATTAGTGAATTACAAGTTTCCTCAAAATAAAGAACTAGAAGTTCTGACTAAAAAGAAGAGGACCCAATAATTTAATCGTCAAACGAAAATAGGTTTTGACTGTAACTGAAGTTGTGCAAAGAAATTATTTTAATAGAAGTTGTATAACTAAAAGTTCAAGACCGGACTCTTGAACTATGAAAAGACTTTTCGATAAAGTTTACAAGTTAGAATTCTTATTAGTATTTTTTTTAATTAGTCAAAATGTACAAGCTTCCAAAAAAAGGAGAAGTTTGCACAAAATTTGAGAACCTGAAGTTCATACAAATTAATGAACTTGAAGTCCATGAATTAGAAGCCCAAAGCTCTATTTAAATTGTGTAAAATGATAAGGTTGTACTTGTTGAAGAAGTTAAAGGGAATTAATAAATCATCATATGAGATAATGATGCTGCATTCAAGAGATTGCAAAAATCTCCAAATGAGTTATACCTTACCATATATCTTCACATTTACATTATATTAACCAAATATCCTAAAGATATTATGTTATATGATATTTCAAACATTACCAGATTGAAAAAGTAACTATTAATTTAGTCTTGGAAAGGGATGTTTATTATTTGGTATGAATTCAAATAACATTTCAATCTATATGTTGTATTCAGTTTAAATTATTTTTCCCAATTATTTACTTCCAATTGTGGAAAAGTATACATGATCTGTTAACAGGTTTTGCGCAATGCAAAGTCTAATTTCATTTCAATGTGTAATTGTAATTTAATTATTCTGTTTGTTGCTTTCTCATTGATAAATCTATGATAAATCAAACTTGAAGTTTGATAAGTACTATAAAATAATTAGTAGATTTGGTTTCTTCTAATCATGAAAAAAATCCCGATGTTTTGACAAATTGCTTCTATGTACATATGGATAGCTATTTAGTTGAAGAAATACATTTTAATATTCTCTAGAACAGATTATTCATATGTAATACTATTTATATTTACGGATGTATGTGTATATATTAATCTCTTGAAGAGATGTTATAGGAATTTTAATGTTGTTACATTGCAATTCCTTAAAAGAAAACACTATATTACCTGATGGAATAACCATATAAAAGTTTTGAAGTAATAACAATAATTTATCCCTAAATATGGTATTGTATACCAATATTACACTCCAGAAGTAATGCTTTTATCTCTCACATCTTACTTTCATTTGGTGCATCTAATTTTATTACTGTGTTTAAAGTTTGATATGTCATTTCAAAGGCAGATATAACAAAAATCTCCAGCAGGGATATTTTATACTACTGTAAAAGTAGTAATTATGTAATTGTGAAAAAGAAATATTGTATATTGATACGACATTCCAATGGTGCATATATATATATATATATATATATATCTTTAGAAGAGATAAGTTCACTCCAGAAGTGTTGACAATAAAATATCTCTACAAGAGATTTATAAATTTTAAAATGATAACATATCTTTAGAAGAGATTTGTTTATATATTTGGTAATTTTATTAAACCAAATAAATGCATAGAAATTTGATATTTGAGATATAATTAAGGAATAAAACTTAACAACTTGAAGTTGTGTGTATATTTTGTTCGAACCAAAAGTTCGATATGGTTCCAAACCAAATGTTTAGAATATAATCATGTAGTTTTGACGGATTCATATTCACATTGATATATAAATAGAAATTAATAGTTTGGATCCCCGTAATAGTTTGTTTTAAAAAAAATAACTAGTTCAAATGAGAATGAATATGAAAATTTATAATATATGTGTAATAAGTGGATGCACGTATACATTCATATAAATGCCTTTCCATATTTTCAAGGGTAGTTTTCCATTTTCAAGGAAATTAATGAATGCAATAAATGAGAATGGATCTAGAGCTATCAAAAGGATGTAAATAAGAAATTATAGTCGCTTTTATAGATTATATTTGGTTATCTTTTACTATTTTACAGTAATGTTTTTTTTCCTTTCACTATAACTACTATCAGATATGGGTTCTTATTTTATGAAATGCATTGATTATATACCCATGAATAATATTTTGATGCTTATGCATTTTATTTCCACTTATAGTTGGTAATATGATAAACATAGCTAAACTTGAATTTAAAACATTGGATTTATTTGGAGATAACTTTTTGTCATAGATATAGGATGCTGACATTCAATTACCATATCAATGCTTAGAAAATGCCATTAAAAGTGATAATAATATGTCCCAGTAGGATAAAACAAAGGCTCTTATAATTTTAAGATGTCATATCCACGGCAATCTTAAAAAAGACATTTAACTGAAAAAAGATCATCTTTACTTATGGAACTCCCTGAAGAAGCGTTATGACCACTAGAAGATGGTCACACTTCCAAACATTAGACAAGATTTGTTGAACCTCAAGTTTCAACCAGTTGGAAGATGGTGCTTTTATTTTTATTTTCTTTCATAACTAATTGAAATAACATACAGATGAAGTTGTGTTTTAATCAGTAGTCCATTTTAATTTTTTTTGGAAAGTATTAGCAATTATTTAATGCTTACAGATTTTAATAGTTGACTAACTATATTGTCTTTAATTCTTAATATATGGACCATCAATATTTGAGTGATAATATATGCCTACTAGATAGTGTAACTACTCATATGATTTTGAGAAACCAGAAGTTTTTTATCTAAACTGTTTGAAAATATTTTAGATAAAAATTTCAACCATAGCAAATCTACTAATATAATTGAAGGGTCAAGAAGAGCATATATAGTATTACCAAAGGTACATATATCTTAATTCAAAATACATTATACTCAAGTAAATTTAAAAGAAATTTTTTGAGTTTTGAGGATATATATATGAATGGCTCCATATTGGAACTATAATGAAAACGTCAAAGAATATTTTTGCATTATTTCTAAAATTGAAAGCCGAAGCTTATTTTAGAAAATTTGTACAATTTCAACTGGATTATATTTCATGAAATTTGGCATAATTGAGTCTCATATTTTTAAATATGAGCTAGAAGCTCACAAGTATCACTTGAATACATCTTATCAATTGATAAAAGAATTATCCTCCTATTATTAATATGTATGGTGTATTTGCTAGTAGCAATATGATAATGGATCAAAATGAGAATCCAAAGATGATTATTATTTAATGTGACAATGTTTGTCAACATTGAGGGGGAGGATAAAGAGATACAAGTTCATTTTGATGATCAGTGTTAAATATTTGTTAACATGTATAATGATGCAAAATATTAAGTTACTTTAATACATTAATAATAATATCCCTATTAGAGTTTCTTCAATATATATTTGAATCCTTGAAGGATCAAAATGTGTAAACCACATCTGAAATATGATACGAAAGTCAATTTGAAATACTTTTGGAGTAAGTAATAAAGATGCTGAATAAAAGAGGTGAGTGTTCTTGAAGAAACACTTAAGGGTGCTCTTAAGGAGACTAATGACATGATTTTCAAATTACCCTAGAAGTGGTTTAGGTGCCAAAAAATGATAATTAAAGGGATCTCAATAAATCATGTCTAGAACTGACTAGAAATAATCATCGATGATAAATTTGTAAATAATAAAACGCTTACGTTTATAAATAGATTAAGGATCCTGAATTAAGGGAAAACATGACTGGCATTCATGAATCCTTTACTAATAGAGAAATATGGACATGTTGTCCGCAAAGTAGCGAAAGCACTTGAAATGCTTAATATACCCTAAAGGTATAAATATGGTTTAAATCATATTGAATTATGAAAGCACACAAATTCCTAAAGAATATAAATAATTTTCGTGGTTACAAATAATGCAAAGAACAAGGAGCGTAGATTACAACCTACTTTTAAGTATTGCTGTAATGAAAATCTTGAAATAATTCATGATGAGTAGATTACTTCCTATCTTTAAGTATTGTTGTAACAAAAATCTTAATATCCATTGAAGTGTTAGTTGCGATATGCAAAACTTATTAAAATATATAAGTTCCGGAAGAACATAAATAACTTTGATGATTATAAAGAATGCAAAGAACATGGAATGTAGATTACAACCTTCTTCTAAGTATTGCTGTAATGAAAATCTTGATGCACTCAAGATGTGAAGATTATTTCCTGCTTTTAATTATTGTTATAATGGAACTTTTAATATTCATCAGAGATGTAGCTGCAATTTGCAAAACTGATTTGAAGCATAAAAATGAAAGTACGTGATGTGTTTTTCATAAAGGTAGCAAACAAAATGCACAAAATGCAAATCATATTTAGAAGAAAAAATCTTAAAAATTTGATTGTATAGAAGGAAACTATTAATAAACTGTATTATTAATGAGATTCATATTTATGGATCCAGAAATATCTATAACAATTTGAGTTATCGAAAGACGAACATGAATTCAAAGGGAAATTTTAAATCAAGGGGAGCATCCATAAGTATTTTATAATGCAATCTTTTTCCTTAACTAAGATTTTTCCCACTGGATTTTTATTAGTATGGTTTTAATGGGGCATTATCTTGATCCAGAAGTATCAACTCCCCAATAACATTTGAAATAAGTTATAATGTACTATTTTTCCTTATTTAAGATATTTCCCACTGGGTTTTCCTTACTAAGGTTTTAAGAGGCATTATCTTGATCTAGAAGAATCAAACGTCTTTTTAAGTAATTACATCTCAAATATATTATTTAAGTCCAATTGTATTTTTATCCTTGACTATGATTTTTCCCATAGGGTTTTTCGTAGTAAGGTTTCAAATTATTTCTATCCCGAAGTATCAAACTCTTTAAAAGGAATATCATTGTATGATATCCATGATTGCAAGTTGCACTCTTTTCCTCATATTCAAGGTTTTTCGATTAGGTTTTTCAATTAGGTTTTCCGAATAGAGATTTTTAATGAGACAATAGACAATATTCATAACAACTGAATGGATGTACGAAAGCAAGATAATAATGAGGGGAAGCAATTGTCATGGACGTTTCAAAAGGAACAATTTCTAGCAACAATACGAGCATCCAAGATTTTGAAGACCCATATTCAAGGGGGATTGTTATAATATATGTAAATATAAAAGTGATTTTGCTTTTGTGTTTTTTTATTTAGTCCCATATAATGGGATATGTTCAATATCATGCTCCAAGGCCTATATATAAAGGAGCCTATGTAATGTAACTCGATCGATCGATCTCTGTATAATTGATATTAGTGTGAATAACATTTTCTCCTCTTTTCTAGTGGCTTCTTATCTCTTTTTAGTTTATAACAGTTGGATCGAATATACCTTTATCAAAGATTTCACTTAAAAACACTTTCTCAAAGATCTAAGTGGAAATCAAATCAAATTTGAGTTTTCTTAAAACCAAGTCAACCTATTAACCTCTTCAACTTAGAGTGTTAAAATAAATATTATTCATGGGCTGACCAATCAACAAATAATTCATACTACTTCGATTTTTTAAACATTATATGGTTTTAATAAAACAATGTTTATCAAAACATTCCTGTTTAATTTAACCCAATTTAAACCTATGTTAAATTATCCCATAGCTTTTCTAAGGGAAAAAAAATCCTATTTATCAAACCATTCTCTTATTACTAATATCGTTTTGTTTTGGAAGACAATTCCCGTTTAGGGGAACTTTAAAATTAGATACCCAGTTTTGATATCAAAACTCCATTTTGAAAGCACATTGCATATATTTTCATATATAATAACTTCAAACAATTTATTTATAAAACTTACTTTGGGTTTATTTGGATTTGAACTCATTTTGATTGCACAGTGATAAGTGGAATAATTTACTAAGTATTCCACAAGTTCACCTAAGTAAACATCTGGTCTTCACTTAGAAGATTATTCAGATTAACATAAAACTAATCGAAACAGTTTCCTCCTAATTATCACAAAGAAAATGCATTCCTTTAAAAATTTCCTTCCCAAAATAATTTCTTTTTCAATTACTTTCAAAAGTACATCAGTTTCATTTTTTCTCAAAAACCATTCTGAAATTATTTTTCAAAAATAAAGGGGTTAAAATTCAAAAATCCTTTTTAAACACATTGTACAAACTAAATCTACATAAATTTCCTTTATATAAAAATTATTTCATTTCATAATAATCCTTCTTTATTATAATCGAATCATCTTCAATATCTATTCTCTAAATATCGTATTCCACCATTTATATTATATTACAACTTTTTATAAAGTTAAATTCTTAACCCACCATTATAAAAAGGTGAATTTTCACATGAACAGTTTCTTCGAACGCCCTTATAGTCAAATTGTGAAATTAATTCATAGAGGGTTCATTTTAAATAAAGTGATTAACACTCAGAAATAAATCGAGCACAATTTAGCAATCAATACACAACAGTCTATGCTTTTCGTTTAAGTTAAGCATAACCGACAAACAAGCAAATAAATGTTATCACATTTGAACCAACACACTATGTAACTATATAGAGTTTTGAAAATTATCCCTTTATAAATATAAAATATAATCCTAGGAAAAATATTTAATTTTCTAAATATTTCAAAAATTTCAATGCCATGTCCATTGGCCTTGGTCAAGTGTTTCGAAACCCTATCGATACCGTGGCGTCGCACGTCTCGACCAGAATTCATATAAAATTAAATAGACCAATTAACATAATACCTTTTATAATATTAACAAATACACTCTTGTATATATAATACTCTCAAACTCAATCTGGGGTGTCACTTACCCAATCTCTAATGAGCCAAACCCTACCAAAGCCAAGGTTCTCACTTAACCTTGTGCTCTGATGCCACTTTGTAAGGACCTGCCATTCTAACCATCAAAAGTCAACACCAAACAATACCACTGTGTTCCAATGTCGCGCATCCAATTGATGAATGGCAGATTGTTATGTTAAATAAAAGAAAAGAACGGAACAAAGAATAGAGAAAACAAAATCTCACAGTAGAATCAACGACATTTAATATAACAAAGACAGTAGATTATATCCCATCAAAAAAATACAAAGTATATCAGAGTTAAAACAAATCTTATCCGCTGGGCAGGTATAAAATCCTTAAAATACTACGATAGGTGGATTTTCAGCTCCCTTCCATGATTTCCATAACACCAAAGGCAACCCAAAAAATACTCAGTCTGACCTGAGCATTACAAATAAATAACACCCGAATCAGTCTGGAAATACCAGCGTAAGATGACTCAAATAAGGGAAAATATATATAAAAATTCTATGAGACCATGCTGTTAAAGCTGAACGGGTATTTACCTCACAAGAATAACATCCATATAGGTAAGAGCAGAAATGAATATCAGGAAACAAAACCAAATATGATAGGTCATAAATAAAATGTATCAGACTTGAGAGAATGGAAATAAACCGAGTAATATCCAAACTGGACAGAATGGATAAAACAATGAAAATTGTCCAACTTGAAAGAATAGACTAAATAAAGTAATAGTCCAAACTCGATAGAATGGGCTAAATAATGTGATAGCCAAACTTGATAGAATGGACTAAATAAACACTAAAATGTCGTGATGAGGAGTTGGCTCTACTCGTGGAAATTTAAAAATAAAAAAGATTCATGGTTCTCGAATCAAATAAGGGAAGGAAATTTTTCAACAAATGACTAGGAGGGTGCTCCCCCCTCACTGAAGTATACCTTTAGAAATATACTTGAGAACTCTGGTGGCGCAGGAAACCTCCAAGCCGGACCACACCAACTATTACCGAGTATCCGAGTATTTCACATCTTATTGCGCAACCCCGAATCCTATCAAAAGTGGATGTGAAAAAACCCTAATAGAGCAACACCACATAGCTTGGCCCTCATTCGCTCTTTAATTTTAATTATTTCCGACAAAGGATAACAAAGCTCAGTGAGCAACACAATATCTCAGAGTGAAGAAAATAAAGTGGCTGAAGTAATCGATAGTTGAGATACCAACTATCGAGGACATAAAACGATCGTGGAAATTAAGTCTTGTATAATTATCATCACTCATTGAATTCAAACTTGTACTATTTATGGATCAACAATAACACCGAACAAGTCAAGATAGTGTTACCTCATAGTCATGTCTCACTATTATTCTCAACTTTCAAAATAGCGACAAGTCTACTTCTTCGATGTTTAGTGCTAATTATACAAATAAATCATTTCCATATAAGTGATTCGCTTTATAGAAATAATTCATTTCCATAAATGAATCAAACTTTTCTTTTTAAAAACGAACCAAACTTTTCCAAGTGCGCGGCCCCAATGGCCTAAATTAGTTCCTGATTGTTAAAACATTAAGAAAATAATTTTTCCAAGTGCGCGACCCCGAAGGCCTACATAAACATCAGACCGAACACCTAGATCCAATTAATCATTCAAATAATCGAGTTCCAATTCCTTTTTAAACTTTAAAAACAAGTTTAATTATCCTAAAAGATACTTAATTACATTTAAAATCCATTTAAATAAATAATTCATTATTTATAATAAAATTGATAATTATTTCCAAACACTTTTGTAACATTGGTAAATTAATATTCATTAAATCAGTCTATTGGCTTTAAATTGGTTTATTAAAGCAATTTTTACCATATTAGTTAACGTACTTTAATCATCTTTATTAAATCAATTAATTAAAAATATTTATTAAATTCAAATAATAATTAATTAAATGAATAATTAATCTCAAACATCATTAACTAAAATGATAAGTAATTCTAAATTCAATTGATTAAACCAATTAATTAAGTTCAAAATAATCATAAATTAATCGGATTATTTAAATCCAAACTTCATTAATCAAACCGATTAATTAAAACATTATTTGTTAAAATGATTTATTAAATTATAAAACATCATTAATTAAAATGATTTAACTAAATTCCAAAAATCATTAGTTAAAACAATTTAGTTAAATTTACAACAATCATTAATTAAAATGATTAATAAAATTCAATTATCATTATTTAAAATGATTAGTTACTTCTAAATATCATTAAATAATTAATTTCAATTATTCTTAATTGAAATAATTAATTTAATCCCATCATCTTAATTAAAATAATTAATTGAGTCCTATAAATTAATTAAACTCCATTATCCTTAATTTAAAAAATTAGTTAAATGCAAATAATCATTAGTTAAAAATATTAATTAAGCATAAAACACCATTAGCAAAAATGATAAGTAAAATCTAAAGATAAATCTAAAGATAAATCAATTTCTAATCATCATTTATTAAATTGGTTAATTAATCCCAAACATCATTAATAAAATGATTAATAAATTTTCAATATTCTTTTTAGTGGAAATACAAGCTTAAGTTCATATAATAGGGTTCTTGGGTTGAAATTTAATAAGTGACGATATAGTGAAAATCCTATACCAACATTTAAACTATAAAAGAGCATATCAGTAATTAATTTCAATAAACCATCAATATTACAACATAATGATGTAAGTAAATAATTTATGGTCGAGAAACCCCCTTTGGGTCTCTCTACAGATTTTTCCTGCAAAACAATGGTTACCGATAATATATAAATAATCATATTGGTTTATAATGATCAAATTAATATGTCACAGAAATTCTACCAAACAACCAATCAAATTTTTTTTAACTAACACTCAAACAATCAATTAACGATTTTAACATCATTAATTTGATATAATAAAATTAAATTTGAATTAAACTCACATTGATCCCAACTTTTTCCGAAGCGTTCCAGTTTGGAGTAAAATTGAACGGGCATCGATTTTAACCAAATTTTCACTTCCTCCAAATCTAAACAAACTAACTCCATAACAAAGATATCAGCTCTATGAGTACAATGCAACTGACCATGCACCAATTCGACCCCGTATGAAGCAGTTACAGATTTCATAAGTTATCGGGTAATTTAAATTAAAATTAAACAACTTACACAAATTTTTACGAAATCGCCCCTTAACTCACAGCTCCATCTTCCCCAAACGAAAATGTACAGCTAACACCATTACCCAAACTTGCCGCATGGCAATGGAGTGACACGGCTCATTTCTCGACGAAATCGAATTCCGCCTTCGCCAATGACTTTCTCTCGGCGAACACCACTTGCTCATCACCACTACAGTACCTCCGCCACCCTAAGGAAGAACGTGACCTGGGTTTGTCATCACTGCTGCAATAGTGCATGCGTGAAACATATTGTCGCCTAACTACTCAAAAACTCGGATGCATCTGCTAACTTCGATGCTCAATCCAAAAACAACATCCACTTTCTCAAACTCCATCTCCACTTCCCACAAAATCAAACCCTAGTCCTAAATCCCTGCTCAACCACATAGTCAAGCACCAAGAATCCAAGCCGCACCTCTCGAGAAGCATATCAGGGGAAGATCTCATCGAGTTAGCACTTTTAAAACTATTTTTTTGGTTTTTAGACTAGTAAATCTCCATAACTTAATTTTTTTCTGAACTTTGGGAAATAGGAGAAGAAGCATTGTCTTTTATTTTCCAATCACTGAAAGGATGAAGCCATGTAAATGAGAGAAAGGAGAACAAGTGGTTACTAGGTTTATATATATTGAATTTATTTTATTTTAAAATATATAAAAGAAATGATTACGTTTAGCATTTTCTTAGCAAAAAATCTTCTCGGACCGCCAATGTTTGCGAGCTGTGAAAGGATGGGTGTGTGGGCTATGAATTAGTGGGTGCACATAAGTTTTTTAATTTTAAATTATTTAGCAAAATATACTCGAAAATTTCAAACTCCAAACGAGACGTGTTGCTTGGTATTCCGATTGTTTTACCCTTACTGTGTATACATGGAACTTATCTAGAGACCTAATTCAAACTTATGCAGATGGTAGGTTTTTGGACCCAGTTATTATATTAAATTTTCGATATTAATCTCAATGCATTTCGAACTCGCACGACGAAATGATACGTCTAATCGTTACGAAATTTGAAATCCTACAGTAATTCAATATTACGAATCTGATGAAACTGGTTTTGTCGAAATCCGAGACTGGACCCCAATAATATTTTTACCGATTTAAATATTTAATTATTGAAATTTATCCAGTCATCGAATTCACTAACGTTAATTATAAATTAAAAGGAGTTAAATAAGGTCATTAAATTAATGTAATTAACATTTAATTCGCAATTCAAATATTTAAATATGCCATATATTTGAATTATAAGTTACTAAATTCCACAATTCAATTATTTTAAATACTTAAAATTAATTAAACATTTAAAATCAAATAATTAAATTTTGGATTGTTACACCAAGAGAGAAGCAGAGGCTCTTTGGATCTGTAACCAAACTGACATTTAGGAAAGTTTGCTTTCTGTTACTAGTCAAAATCAATTTCTCTAAAGCCAAGATAACAAGCCTTCTATTTCTCCCCCGTCCCTCCTTTCTTTTCTCACTCAATCTCGCCCTACAATTCTTCTCTCCCAAATCTCTCCCATCATATTCTCATAGATGTGGCTTTCTACTTTATCTTTTATCCTTTTTCAACCATGAATGATAATTTCATCCAATTTATATGTACCAAAGACAGACTAAGATTTTCTACCACAACCCAACTCTGATCAATTATTCAATAGTGAGCTGTCACAAATCGGATCCGAATCTGCAACCCAAACCTAACTAACGGCAAACAATTGTAATAATTTATTGCTTGAATGAGGTTACAAAAATAGATCAAGATTTTCTACAACTCAATTAGCTAGGGACCTTGGTTTGAATCTAAGACGAAATACGAAGATACAAAATGACGTTGTGGCAATTGTTGGAGTTGATAAAGTTTCAGTCCTCGCGTCAAAAATACCGTCGCTAATGAATTTGAGAGCTTCTTTGCAATCAAAAGGAGCAAACATCATGATAATGATAAGTACAAATAAAGTTTTTGCATGTACTTCATTGAGTTATTCTTTTTATAGGCAGTTGATTAAGTATCAACATATAATTTTCGTTATTATTAATTTAGTATTTTCTGGTTTAAGTGGGCACGCTCCATTTTTATATTTATGGACCCTTTGTTTTGAAATGATATACAATCTCACAAGAAAAAACCTAAAAGTTAAAAATATGATTGAGTAAAAAAAGATATTTTTGACCAAAAATGAATTTACGCAAGTAAAAGTTTTAGGTTTAGTGAGTAGATAATTGATTTATTATGTATATGACTTATTAGTTACAAATATACCTTTCGTGTTGTATGTTTCAGCTTTATATTTGAGCAATTATATGCATTAAATCTCATTAATCATAGGGATTATATGGTAATATTTTTTTTCCTTTAGATTTTGGGGCAATAATCATTAGGGCCACTACAAAAAAAGGGATTATTAAAGACTCTTATATTTTGTCTCTAAATACAAGATTTTGTCTCTAATTTATATTTGTAACCAACTTAAGAGAGATAAGTACTGTCTCTAAAGTCATGTCTCTAAATAAACAGAGACCACAAACATTCGTCTCTAAAATATTAGTAACTTCACCAATGGTCTCAAATACATGCCTACATTAAAAACTAGTTAGAGACAATTTTATGGGTCTCTTGCATAATTATAGAGACCATATTCAAGGTTTCAAATTAGTCATAAATATGGTGGTTATTATAAACCAGTTGAATGACAGAAATAAAACAAAATTTTAGTACAGTTTCATCGCAAATCAATTATTAGAAGAAAAAATACAATGTCTAACAAAACATATACAGCTCATGTACAAAAGTAACCAATTGTTCATTGCAAGAAAAGCAAATTACAGAATATCCATAGCATAGAAGTCAAAATCAAAAAATAGCATATCCAATTTGGATCCTACAAACTATAGTCCTAAAACAAGATCCAAAAAAACAAAAACTAACATAGAAGTTCAAAAGAAAAGACAAGTTTTCCGACAGTGCCTACTTAACACTATCAGAAGCTAACAAGCAATTCATGCATCATCTTCATTACCTGATCGAACATTTCCTCTGGTGGTTGATGCTTGATTATTTCCAAGTTGACTATGATCGGGTTGATCATGTGTTATAGGTCTCAATAGTTGCATGAAAGATCCAACTTGTTTTGAAATGTTTTCAAAAGTTGGTTGAAAAGGCACATGCGTTGTTTGATGTTGTTCGGATGTTTGTTGACAAGCAACTAATGGTTGTATCATTTGATAAAGCGGTTGGGAAGACTGACCTACTGGTTGTGGGATATGATTAGGAATTTGTAGAAACGGTTGATCACATGGTTGTAGGATTTGACATGATGGCTGTGAGAGAAAACTTGATGGTTGTAGAAATGTTGAGGAGGATGCTGCAAGACTTGATTTGGTGGTTGTGGTAACGGTTGAGTAGATGGTGGTGCGAATGGTTGAGCAAGCGGTTGTGGGATTTGACTTAGCGGCTGTATAGAAAACTGACCCAAGTGTTTTGTTTGACCAGATGGTTGGTTGAACGAACATGATTGTTGATTTATCTTTGAAGATTGGTCAGATTCATTGAACCAACCAAGCTAGTTACGGTCAATTGAACTTCTCTTTCTATTATCGATTTGAGCTCCGATGTTAATAACATACCACTAGACATTACAGATTGTTCTTGATTTGCACGATCTGCTAGACAGTTGGATTGAGAACTTTTACGCAATATAGTATTTGTATCAACATAAGGTGCTCCTAAACCCTTCCTCATGTAAGCCCTCCAGATGACTCAACCAAAAGTCTTGGATTTCATACATTTTCATCTTCTTGTAGCTCGGCCTTTTTCTTCATATATGTTTCCTAAAAAGGTTAAAAGGGTAACAATATATAGGCTTGTTGGATAGCAACATCTAAGCTTTTATTTTGACATAGACTAATAAATGAGATAATTTTAAATTTTAGAAAACAAAAGTTAAAACTGTGGATGAGCTACTGTGCTAACTATACTTACAAATGCCAACCAAATTGATGTGACTTATTGTAATCAAAGTTTAAAATTAGTTTTCAAACTAAGCGTAAACTTAGTATTAGAGCAGTTTGGTATGTTTAAACTAGCTTACAAAATTAGTATAAGTAACAAAACTAATCCTTTAATTATAAGACCAAGTAGCAGGAGCTTCATTGCATATGTAACAGGAGTTTCATGTCTCATTTGTAAGTAAAAAAGCAGTTTGGTATGTTTAAACCAGCTTAAAAAATTAGGATAAGTAACAAAACTAATTCCGTAATTATAAGCCCAAGTAGCAGGAGCTTCATTGCTTAAGTAACATGAGTTTCATGTCTCATTGGTAAGTAACAGAGCAGTGGGTAATAAACTCGGTATGAACAGAGTAGTTTTGTTAAAAGAGGTATTTTAACTAAAAGTGTTTTAGATTAATTGTTGTCTAAACCTAAGTAACAGGAGTTTCTTTGCATGTCTTTGCATGTCTCCTGTATGTTTTCATGTTTGTAGCAGGTCCGGCCTAATCATGACTTCATGTCTCCTGTTTGGACATGTATACTAATCTAATATCCGTACTATGTCGAAACAAAAGTAGATTTCAGTATGTTATGCTTCTTACCCATTGGATGAATAAAATGAGAATTTTCCCATCTAAATATTAAAGATGTTTATAATTAATAGAATTTAAACTTAAGTAAATTAGTTGTTTTATAACTGAGATTAAAAAACTAAGTTTAAAACTCAGTTTTAAAGTGAATCTTTGAGTTTTATTCTTAAACTAGTAATAAGTTGATGATATTTGCTAGATCCTTAAATTTTTTGTTGATCAAAGCTTCTTGATAACTTATGTTACAGCTGAACATGCCATATCATTGCTACAACAATTTGGTATCAGGAAAAATATCCCTGCTTTTAAGATCTTAAGATGCATTGTTCTTTGTACGTACTGGTAATAGACCTCAGTCCCGCTTTACCTACCAGTATAGATTTTCTACTTATAAAGCAGATCAGATTAGGCAGCATGGGCTAAGCTCTGTACATTCTCCAGTCCCAAGCACAAAAATGTTAATGTTAAAGACAACCCTTTTCTCCCTATACGCGTTCATGTATGCATACGATAGTACTAATGGGATATTTGTTTTACGTACCTTATAAATACCTCGCTTGTAATAACTTTATTACTTAGCACTTATTGAAAAACTAAATTATCGTAACTTGTAACCTTTTAAAACTTTTTATACGGCACTTTATGGAAAAATGAGTTGTTGTATGTCTACCACAAAAACACTTACTGTCATATTTGACAAAATAGTTCAATGCCAGCAGAGTTAACAATATAAGCTACTAAAAAAATTGGTTTAGTACAGCATTCTTAACTATACCATAGATGGATATGAAACTATTGTATAAGAAGCCCAAGTAGCAGGAGCTTCATTGCATAAGTAACAGGAGTTTCATGTCTCATTTGTAAGTAACAGAGCAGTTTGGTATGTTCAAACCAGCTTACGAAATTAGTACAAGAAACAAAACTAATTTTGTAATTATATTCCCAAGTAGCAGGAGCTTCATTGCATAAGTGACAGGATTTTCATGTCTCATTTGTAAGTAACAGAGCAGCCGATAATAAACTCAGTACGAACAAAGCAGTTTTGTCAAAAGGGGTACTTAAAATGTTCTTGATTAATTGATGTTCAAACCTAAGTAACAGGAGTTTCATTGCATGTCTCATGTATGTTTTCATGTCTGTAGCAGGTCCGGCCTAATCATGACTTCATTTCTCCTATTTGGACATGTATACCAATCTAATGTCTATAATAAGTCAAAATCAATGTAGATTTCAGTACGTTATTCTTCTTACCAACTAGATGAATAAATGAGAATTTTTCCATCTAAATATTAGACCTGTTTTTGATTAGTAGAGTTTAAATTTAAGTAAATTAGTTGTTTTATAACTGAGATTAAACAACTAAGTTCAAAACTCGGTGCTAAAAACGAGTTTAAAACTTAGTTTTAAAATGAGTTTAAAACTCAGTTTGAACTCAAAAACTGAGTTTAAAACTCTGTACGAGTTTTAAAATCGGTGAAAAACTGAGCGAGTTTAAAACTCGGTTTAACTCAAAAACCGAGTTTAAAACTTGGATTTAAACTGAGTTAAAACCTTGGTTTTAAGCTCTAAGTTTGAATTAGTTTTAAATTAAGTTTAAAAGTCAGTTTAAGTTATTTGTTTCATAACTGAGATTTAAAAACTAAGTTTTAAACCCAGTTAAAACTCAGTTTTCAAATGAGTTTAAAACTCAGTTTAAGCTCAGAAACTGAGTTTAAAATTGTCTGAGCTTTAAACCGAGTTAAATGAGCTACAACTCGGCTTAAAACTGAGTTTTAAACTCGGTTTAAAGCCGAGTTTTAAACTCGGTTTTTTTGAGTTTAAAGCTCAGTTTGAACTCAGAAACTGAATTAAAAACTTGATTTTAAACTGATTTTAAAACTCGGTTTTAAGCAGAGTTTAAAACACGGTTTAAGCCGAGTTCAACCTCAGTTTAAAATTGCGTTTAAATTCTTGGTAACTCCTTTTTTTTACCAAAATTAGACCTGGTTTTAAACTAGTTAAAAATTTGACTTAACTGAGTTTTTAACTTAGTTAATAGGCTCCAAACAAACTAAGTTGCATGAAATTTACCGATTTACATGAAATGTACAGTTTGTTTGGCAATACTATTTCAGGTTGAGCAGCACAACCTATGACTTATACTATCTCAAGAACAAGACTTGATTTATAATGTTTTCGTAAGCACTAAAGCAGATACTTTGTGCTATCATAGTAAGAAAATATGCACGCTAATTCCAATGACGAATAATGTAACCAGTTTAGATTTCAACCTACAGAAGAACATAAAAAGCCTAATAAAATTTAAAATAACTCACATAGACTTTCCGCGACTTGTTGTCAATAAATTCGCAAGTTGATACTAAAGCTTTCTTTGCTTTACCCTTTTCCTTAGCTTTCTCTCTCTTAGTATGCCAAGCCATGAAACTTTCCTCGAAACTCATTGGTTTACCTGTCTCAAGTTCCTATATATAGAGGATACAGAGAATAGTAAAATACCGAACAATGCAGTAAGCACTTATGCTATATACATATACAAATATGATTATTTGATTCACGAGTTGGCCTTAGTATGCAAGAAGAAAAGTGGCATTTGAAATATGCTAGTATTTTGTATTTTCTCATAATGATGAGGATCATAGATAGATTTTACAATTCCCACCTTCTACCTATATGTAATTCTGAGTGTTTATACAAGAAAGTAGCATTTAAAATTACAATAAAGAAATAATGAACTATTTATTTAGTAACTTACTATTTTTACATGGAACAGCTAATATGATGCTGAATATGTTGCTTACGAGCATATGGTAAATTAAATGTTAAACTACTACAAATCTGATAAATAATTAGGCCCATAGATTATTATATGTTTAGGAAAGTTTTCTTTCGATTTCCATACATATCAACTAATTAGCATAAGCTTTATTACTTTATTTACTTTCTTATTTATGTTACCGTGTGGTAGATATTTATAAATGGTTCTGAGCAATACAGGGAACCCGTGCAGGAAACAAAAGTAAATGCTGACAGCCGGTAGTATTTAATGAACAGAGATAAATAATATCATAGTATAGCACTATTGTTACAACGGAAAGCTATATAGAAAGCTGGAAATATTTTACTATGGCTGTTGCATTGTATTGGGTCTTAGTATATGTCAGTCTATGAGTACACTGTAATTAATAAAGAAGAGCGAAAAATGTCGAAAAAAACTATGGGTGTTAAAGTGGTTCTTGCTTTTGTTTTATTTTTGTAAATAGTCAAAACTGTAATGTTAAAAAGCACAGTGGTAGTTGAAATAGGGAGGAGAATAAGTACAAATTGAGCAGCACCAACACGAAATGATAGCGATGCATTTAAGTGGAAAAAATATCAGCATTGCATAAATCGAATCTCAGCTTTCATTTGAGGTTAATTTTTAAAGCAAACACAATGTTGAATAAAATAAATTATAAATAGATAAATCAGAATTATCCACACTGTCAACATTTCTGTATTAGCCTATCTATGGAAGTTAATTTTTTAGTAACAAATCATAAACAAAGAACTATATGTAAATTAGTTCAATTCTTAAAATGATTAACAATAAAAATTAAATTATTATAAAGTAGGTTGATAAATCTATAAGTCATCACACGCTTAGCAGGGTGAAATTTCAAATTTCAGAGAGACAAATGTTATCTAAATTCAAATATGAGATTGAGTAAACACAATGCAACTCATAAAAATATGAAGTTATTTTGTTACCTTTAATTAAATACGTACCACTTGCACGTTATGTGAAACAATGGACACAGATCCAGTGGTGTGACATGAGTGTCCCTTCTTTTGGTGTTAAACGATAGGCTCTCATCTTCTGACATTTATCATCATATGCACTTTTGTGCCATTCAGTATCAATCATTTTATTCCATACATCTACCTGTACCCATGCAGGAGGGGTGTCTCGACAGTCGGTCATCTTTGTGGTGTGCTTTAATCTTTTGGCTCTTTGTCATGCATGATTTAGCTTTTTTTTCAAGATAGAAGCTGCTTTTTTTTGCCACATCTCATAAACTTTATGCTCATAAATAACATCATAAGTGTATGCCCTCTGCCAAAAAAAGCAAGATAACTGTAATTAAATTTTAAGATGCTGCAAATTGCCTCACTAGTGGTCTAGCTGCAATCTAGTAGCTGTATGTTCATAAACGCACACACGTTAAAGCTAAATTGAGATTAAATTAAACTTATCGCTATCAAGGTCAACAACTTATTACAATAGATGGTAATTACAGAGGTTTTGATAAATAGCTTGAAGTAGCTACGTAAAAGGTAATCTTATCACAAATCATCAATGGAAAATTTGTTGCTAAAAAAATTTGCTTTCAGCCCACTCATTGGTGAATCGCATAATGAATTATGTATAACATAATGATGGTGTGCAAACTAAAATTATAAGTGCATTTGAGAAATAAAATAATAATGTACAAAGACATGCACAACTTGAATGTCATGAGTTGCATAAAGGGGTAAGAAGTTTGCAAAATGAGAATTATAGTTTTAAAAATGAATATAGGGAAATGTTACAAAATGAATTTTTATTTAATAAAGAGTCAGAAATATTGAGATACCTTAAACTCGTTAAATAACAGCAGTCTTTTCTCTTCGGAAACTTTCGCAAATGCATACCATGGTTCGGTAAATCACATATCCCATATAGATCCAACAAGACATGCAACAGATTTATTCTTAAATCTAAAATAATCAAAAGAAATATAAACTATTCAATATACATTATTTTTTAATGTAAATGTAAAACTATGTAAAACTTACAGAGTTTCTTTCCGTTCAAGTGGCCTTTTTGCATAAGAGGATCAATTGGAATATCATATCCTCTGACCAGAATATACTCCCTTTCATCAACTATATTTTCTGTCTCTGCTCCATCTGCCTCATGTTCTCCAATTTCTAATGCATCATTTCCCTCTTGGACACCTACTTCTGCTTCAATAGCTTGATCTCCTCCAGCTTCATCAAAATTAGCTACTCTGTCCTCATAAGTAGATGAGTGTGCTCATTCTTCTCTTTCAATGCATTTCTCTCCTCCAATTCCCACCATAGGTTCCATTCCACCCTCATATATTTTTGGTAGATTTTCATCGATGTAAGATAAACTATCATTTCTTCCAGATCTTTCGGAGATTTGTCTACATCCTGTACTGGCTACCTTTCTCATGAGGCCTCGAAACTTTGTACCTGCCATTATGCCTGCACAAAATCTCATTAGTACAAAATCTCATCATTATTGTTAGTGTTGTTTTAAAAAAATGATACCAGCTTACAAAGATGCAACAAATAGTTCTCTATTTCTCACTTTCTTATGTTATATATCACTGTTAAAAACATATTAAACCACAAACCTTTTTTGAAATCGGTATGCAAAGTAATTGCTTTAATTGGCATACTATAATCGGATAGTAGAAAAGTGGAGTGATTGTGAAGCCACGGTGCAGTAGATGATCAAATCTTGCATGATATTACATTTTTGTAGACTTGTGTATAAGAATGGATGCACATTAACAATTTACTCTTTAAATAGACCAAACTTTTTAGTTCTTGACTTTGTAAGTGTTTTCGTATAACAGTTTGTTATCCTTATGGATTAGAAATGAATGTGATCCTAGCATTAGAAAACAACGATTTTGGATGGGTCAAGCTATGCTGATGTGGACATTTTATGTTTATTTTATTTCCAGTTATAATATTGAAATGAATGATAGAAGAGTTTGTGGTTAGCTGCATTGTGACCCATCTTCATTTTGATAATTGTGCTGAATTTTATGACAGTAGTATATATTATTGGTTTAATATTTGGAAACCAAAAGTTCTTTACTTTTAAATAGCAATGCTATGCAAGCAACTTACGACTATGTAAAAATTCGAAAAAGGAGAAACTGTTTGCTTGTTAGCTACATGTAGCTCTGGTTAAAACAGAATGTTGAATATTGGATAACGCTTAGATAATGAATCATTATCGTAGCATAAATAGATCTTTTATATTTATGTTATAATTATAAAGCAATGGATAAAAACTCTTACCGAAGCACGTCGACGAAGTATGCACTATAATGAAGTTTTAAGCTTTGTCGTTGGTGTTGTCAGCAACATCATGGTGCATGCCTATATGCCAAAAATCCACATTGTATATTAAAAGATAGAACAATACCTAATATATTTAGCTCTAATTTTATGTCATGTGTGCACTAAAAATAAAATACGATAAATCCAAACGAAAATCTATGTTAGCCTGAATAGAGATAAAATAGTGGAGGAATATACGATTAAGTAAATGAGTTAATCTTCACTAGCATATGATACTGTCAAAAGTTTCTAGATATGTGCAAAAATTTGTGTAGGGTACATTACTATTTTACTTGTCAAATTTACGTTTAAGTACTATTTGAACTATTGATTTACGTAATTGAAAGTAACCAATTAGGTTTACGATGACACCTAGAAATTAATTACTAATATAGCCCATAAAGCATTGGGCTGAATCAAATATACTTTCACACCTCATTAAAAAATCATCACAAATGTAAAGTATATTACTCACATATGCATGCAATCCAGAGTGGAAGAAATAATAGTAAGTAATCTAGAAACATTTTCCGACTTGCAATGTACCATGTTTCAAACAACAAAAGAAGATAACAAAATTATTCGTGGACAATAAGAAATTATAAAATAATAATCGTAACATCTAATAGTAGTTTAATGCTACTAGGGAGAGTATTCACCCTCAATAGCTACTTCACCATTACTCTCTTCATCATCACTTTCATCAACATCATCTTCGTCACTATCAGCTTCTATATTATCTTCTAAATCATCACTATTGTTCTTAGGCGTTTCCATTTCATGAACCAGTTCTTCATTATCAATGATGTCATAATGTTCAATTATTAATGGTTGATCAAGACTATCATCCGAAATAACTGTAGGGGGTTGAGATTTCTCGTCTGCTTGATCCACATCTGTATTCTCCTCTGAGTTGAATACATTAAGTGAAAACTGATTTCTTGCAGTGGTTTTAATCACAGTTAACCATTCTTCTAATGTATTTCCATTTTGGCATGTGAAATAAACTTGTTGACATTGATGTGCAAACACAAACACATCTTTTATTTGAAGCCAAGAATTATTTTTTACTTCAACCAATCCATTTGTATAGTGCACTCTTATTCCATCTCTTGATAGTTTGTCAAACCAATCACAATTGAGCATAAAAAATTTCGTTCTCCTCTCCAAGGTACGTTAGCTTAATAACTTCTTTAATCATCCCATAATAATCACTTTATAGATCATCATAACAACTTCCTTTCACACATACGCCACTATTCATTGTTTATTTGTGCTTCCCATACTGCATTGTATGAAACCTGTAGCCATTTACAAAGTAACCATTGCAACACTCCACTAAATAACTTGGTCCTTGTGCAAGTAAATATAGTTAATGCATAATACCATTTGGATGGAATGAAATCTATTAAGAAAACATGCATGGTTAGTGAAAAATGTATACATCATAAGCTGTATGTAAAAAAATTAATTTTACAACCATTTAAAAAAACGTACATTTGATTTTAACCAATCAAGAAATATAGATTCCAACGTCATATCAATGAAATTCTCATCCATTTGTGAATATTGACCTCTTAATTCATCTTTGCATTTTCTAAGCATAAAATTATATTTTTGTTCGTAAGTTATATTATGTATATCTAATTATAATGATATTCGATATTACTTACATCATCAAATCATTCAATTCAGGGCAATTGAAAACTGCGTGTTTATGCATAGCACGATGCTCTATTGGGGTCAGTCTCCTCTTAACAAATGCATTGGATAACACCCTGCACGAATAACAAAAAATAGATAGTTTTTCATCATTCATAATCTCTCCTCCATCATCATTTCTCGAAGCTTGATTCCATATAGTTTCAACATTCGAACCAAAATAACATGATATAAAATTTGATGTCTCATCAATAAGATATGCTTTGACTATGGACCCTTCAACATGCGCCTTGTTACCCACTTTCTTTTTCAGATAATACAAATAGCTAGACCATACATGAAATTAGAAAATAATCCATAAAATTATTGAAAAAAATAACAAATGTACCTCTCAAAAGGATACGTCCATCGATATTGAACAGGACCACCTACTTTTGCTTCATACGGAATATGAATGGGCAGATGCTCCATGGAATCAAAAAGGGAAGGAGGAAATATTTTCTCAAGCTTACAAATTATTTCTCAAACTTATGTATTCAACATTCATATTTTTCGCACAAATATCACAGAAGAAATTACCAAGTTCCATTAAAGTTTCCCATATATTTTTTGGTAAAAACGACCGAAAAACAGTAGGAAGAAGTCTTTGCATGAATACATGACAATCATGACTTTTAAATCCAGTAATTTTAGTTTCAGACTCATTGACACATCTTTGGATGTTAGAGGCATATGCATTTGGAAAGCTTATGCGATTAACCAACTGACAAACAGCTTTTTGATCTTTTTTCTGGAAGACAAAAAGGAGCCTTTGGCTTGTAATAATTACCATTAGAATGTTGAATTAAGCCCATCCACCTTTCTTTGCTACAAATTTTTCAAGATCAAGTCTAGTCTTTAAATTGTCTTTTGTTTTGTCGGTGTCCACAACGTGTCGAATATGTTGTCAAAAAAGTTCTTTTAATATGCATCACATCTAAATTATGACGAATCAAATTTGATTCCTAATAAGGAAGATCCTAAAATATACTCCTACGTACCCAATTTTGCGATTCACCAAATCCTGGTATTTTTTGGTTACCCGATTTAAATCCAAATACAATATTAAGCAATGTGGACACTATATCTCTCATCTCAACAACAGAACGTCGAGGAGATGGTATATCACGTCCAATGGTATTTCTTTTGAACTAGTCCTTTGGCCTTCTGAATGGATGATTTAATGGCAAGAATTGTCGATGGCAATCAAAAAAACAAGCCTTTCCCCCATGTTGAAAAGTAAAAGACTTTTTTTCCCGTACAATAAGGACACGACAATCTTCCATGTGTACTCTAACCGGACAACATACCATATGCAGACAACATACCATATGTAGGAAGATCACTAATTGTCCATATCAAAGCTGCTCTCAAGAAAAAATTATCTTTTTTGTGCACATCATAAACAAGAACACCTTTCCAGGGCTCTAAAAGTTCATCAATCAAAGGTCGTAAGAAAATATCTAAATTGCTTCCAGGACCTTTAGGCCCTGGTATGATCATATTTAGGAACAAAAATGGTTGTTTCATGCACTTCCATGGTGGTAAATTGTAAACTGTCAAAATCACTAGCCAACATGAATAAGCTTTTGTGGAAGTTCCAAATGTACTAAAACTGTCGGTACATAAATCCAATCGGACATTTCGATCAGATGATGCAAAATCTGGATGTCGACGATCAAATTCTTTCCATGCTTGACCGTCAGCTTGATGAGTCGTTGAACCATCACTTGATTTATTATAATAATGCCATGTCATGTCTTTAGCATGATTTGTTGATATGAATAATCTTTTCAATCTCGGAATGATTGGAAAGTATCGAAGTTGTTTCACAGCGATGTTTGTGCAATTATTTCCTATGTCTTCGATCTTGTAGCGAGGACTTTTAAAAATATCGCATTCAGCCTTCATATCCTTTTCTTTGTGATACAACAAGCAAAAATTCTGACGAACATCAATTTTTGTTATATCCAAGTCTAAGTGGTTTCAACAATTTTTTAGCTTCATAAATTTTTTTGAATTAGCTTATGCCCTTCAGGTAGCATGTTGTCAATTAGTGCACTCGTATCCTTAAAACACGCCTCTGTCACACGTCGTCGAGATTTAAGAGCCATCATTTTCACACACGAAGATAACTTTGTTTCTTTTTTGCATCCATCCCAAAGTGGTTCATCGGCCTCTTTTAACATATGTAAGAACTTTTGAGCTTCAACAATTGGTGGTTGCTCTTCAACATCATAACCAACACCCATCGCATCTGACACCATATCTTTATGTGAGTTGTCATAATTTGGATTATTTGTATTTGACTCTGATATTGTTGGTTCATCAACTTCTTCCTTTCCATGGAAAATCCATTTAGAATAAAGAGGAACAAAACTATTCAGCAATAAATGCATCGAAATTTCTTCCTTTAACTGAATTTTTTTGTTTTTGCACATGGAGCATGGACACTTAACAGTTCCTCCATAATTTACTTGTAAAAACGCATTATCAATAAATTTGTTGACAACATTAACAAACTCTAGATTTATATATCCATCTTTAAGCCTATGATACATCCATGAACGGTCACTCATTTTGAGATTAATCCTACAAAGAAATAAAACTTAATATTTAATTGGTAGTAAAATGTTTTAAAAAACAAATAATGATTCAAAACACATAATCCATAGTGTTACCATGAATAGATCAATATCAGTATCAACATATGTATGACTTTGTGAATATACTACAGGGTTTAATTACAAAATGGGTTTCAAATTTTAAATCATGAATTAAACAATTGATTAAACCAGGATATAAATCACGAATGCAATGTATTCATAGTTAAACGATTAAAGTCCATGTTCCATCAATTATTTGCACAAAAAAATTCTGAATGTGCTTAAATTCTGTAGATATGTCAATTTCATTTATTTAGGTTGTCCAACAAAAATCAAACATTTTCAAAACTATGTCCGCAAAAAGTGGTAGATTTTGTAACTTTGAGTCTGCTTTCAGTTTTTATTTGTCTAACCTTTGACGTTCAAATTTCACTCTTTTGTTGATTTCAGTTCAGTTTTGTAAAAGATGCCAAGGGTGAATAAATATTATATTGAACTGAAAACTAAATTGGTATGGAAATCTACATCCATACATGTAATATATTGTGTTGTGTACTATTTTCGGGATTGTGTTACAGATGCAATCATTTTCTCACATTATATACTTCCATTGCAATTTGCACGAGGTATTTAAATTACCACTTACATTATGTACATGTGTGTGTGTGATGAACTTGGAGTTTTTTAAGTACAACATATAAGTCTGATAATCCAAGCTTTGACAGTAACAAAGAATAAAAACACTCTCACAATTTATAATTTATATTCTCAATTTGAACTAGACATAAACAAACACTAATAACTTTGTAAAAGAGACCAATGATATAGATGTCCTAGCAAAGTAAGTGACAACTGTGAAACATAACTATAGTACAAAATTAGAAAGAATTCTGTGTGGAGTTAAAAAGAAAATGAGTAAAGGTGGTAATTGAATCGTGTTGAATGAATTCAGAGCAATTCAATAATTTTCTAGTTGTTAGGATTGAATTTGGTTTCCTGGATCATAATTCTAGTTGTTAAATTTTAAAGAGGAGAACAATCCAGTAATTTTCTGAGCATAAAGAGCTAAATGATTTTCTAGAAAGTATTAAAGGAATTTTAAAAAAATTCTGACCATGGATATTCTTTTTGTTCATTTGTTCTTTTAATTATTATGTTTACCAATTAAAAGAAAACCTTGCATTAATTTTGTTTGTGTTGATTAATAAATTCAGTTTCAGTCAATATGTTAAGTTGGTTAATATATTGTGTTGGTTTAAAAGATGGGTTTTAGTACGAGGACTCCTATCCCTAAGTTTAATGTGGCAATACAAAATTACTCTATTCAATATTATATTATTTTAAGTTTCTACCTATGTTGTCATGCGCACCACTTCAATTTCCATGCAACCCATATTTGCAGTTCGATCTTAACCGCCTCTTCTTTCTGAAACATCCCGAACTTGATCTTTAACTCAACCATTTTAGACAATCATGAAATATGCAGCATGCATATAGCAAACCCTCTCTCTTCTGATGTTCCAATAAATATTGAACTTCAAAACTACCTTCCAATTTTGTTGGTCCTCCACCTTACTCTACCAAGACCTTGCCCCCCAACCACCTCTCCCTCCTCATCCTCAAATCTCCCCGCTTCAACCAACCATCTCACAGAATCTACTCCTCGCTCCTCTATCAAGAATAACAAAAGAAGCAAAAACAATGGTCTTTAGTGATTTAGGCAATGCAACTAATTTGAATCCTAACTAAACTGTCCGACTTCAAGACGAAGCCAAAGCAACCAAATCCACGTCGAAATCAGCCAAGCACACCACCTCACATCAGCAACCAGTTTCCACCTCACCTTTGTCTATATGCATAAAATAACATATAATCTAAACAAGCCTTTCTCAATCATCTGCATTGTCTCAAGCCTACACAGTAGCTTTGGAAGCCTAGCACAAAATATAAGTTATTCATTGCCGCTTAGAAGAAAGTGGTTGAAAAGCTTTATAACCAATTACTATACATCAAGCCAGCTTTCTTCAGATTTGAATATCTCACAGTAACAAAACCCAGTTATACCGATTTGAATATCTCCTAGTAACAAAACCCAGTCACTTCATTGAGATCTCGGTTCTGTACAAGCCATGCTTTCAACATGCCTATTGTTTATTAATGATTTTTCTAAGTTTATTCTCTGATCTGCACATTATTATTCTCAGCCTGCATATGTTTTTTTATCCAAGTAACCAAAGTCAGATTCGTTTATAATCCTAGCAAAATTAACTTTGGATTTTTTTTAGGGACTTAGCATGGTCTATAATCCTAGTAGCGTTGCTTTCAAGAATAATTACAATTATAAAAATGAGGGTTTCAACAGACTGGATTTGAACATATGCTGGATGGTTTAAATTTTATTAAGAAAACCATAAGGCCATGGACTCATAAATTGAAAGAACCATTTATTAATCAACTTAAAATTCGACAAAAAACACTACAAAAGAATTTTGGATTCCCTACGCCAGTTTGGCGTAGGCGCGGCGTAGGGAAAAGATATTACCTACGCCATCCCTACGCCAAAGAAGAGGTTGGAAAACAATGCGTCGCAAAAAATCCCTATGCCTTCCCTACGCCGCATTCCATACGCCTTCCCTACGCCGCATTCCATACGTCTTACCTACGCCTATTTCCATACGCCTTCCCTACGCCTATTTCCATACTCATTCCCTACGCCGCTTTCGATACGCCTTCCCTACGCCGCATTCCATACGCCTATTTCCATACGCATTCCCTACGCTTATTTCCATACGTCTTCCCTACGCCGCATTTCATACGCCTTCCCTACGCCTATTTCCATACGCATTCCTTACGCCTATTTCCATACGCATTCCCTACGCCTAATTCCCTACGCCATCCCTACGCCTAACCTTCTTCCTTTTAAAGTGCAGAAATCGAATTTTCCTTACGAGTTCCATACGCCTTCCCTACGCCACCGTACACCAAAATTCAATATGATTCTATTGTATTTATCTTCATCTACCACAAATCATAATAAAACATAATAAACCCGAACATCAGCAACAGAAAGCATTAAATATAATATATAACCACATGCAAAATCGTAACAATATATATCATTACAAAACATTAATGTAGAATGCATATCATTGTCAAATTACCATAAATTGCTACAAATGTGTTTTAAAAAATCATGTCCAGCAATAAAATAAAGTTGCTACATAACTCAAACATAGTTGTTTCATCTAATTCAAACATCATACAATGTACCTTATAAAAATAGAACATCAAACCCACAGTCAAAAGAAGACAACTCACGAAGTATGTCATATCTCTGATCTTTGCTCCCGCCTCAATCCCCGTATAAACTCTTGCACAGAATTCATCTCTTCCTGCATGAAAGATAAATCCCCTTGTAGTTTGTTAATTGTAACATTCATTTCTTGATTTTTACTTCTTAGCTCTTCTACTTTCTCTACAAGTTTCTTTTTGTCATCTGAAACTCCAAACCTAGCAGTGTATGTATTGTCTCTATATATCTACATATAAATTATTTAATCAAATTAGTACAATGAAAATAAAAAAATCTTACACATGATCCATATGGCACAAACACAGCATAATATTAACACAAAACTGAGCAAACATGAATCAAATTGTGTGAGTGATAAAATAAATTTTATACAAATTCAGAATAGCACAGAGGATATAGTAGCTTATATTAACACAAAACTGAGCACACATGAATCAATTATCAATGGCTGTTGTTTAAGTATTTACGAATTCATATGAAATCAAATTCAATTTAAGTACGTGATCATGTAGTAAAGAGATTTTTTCTAAATTTAAATATGGGCTGGATAATCAATTTAAGTAAATTAGACCCCTACGCCAAAACCTTTCACTAGTTTCCCATGTGTCTAGTTATAAAGTTGTATAGCTGATTTCCTACAAGAGCCAAAAGCTCTCTTGTTCCTCTTGGTCTAGCTGTAGCTAATGAAACGCTTTAGAATTTTCAAAAGGAGACTAGTTCTTGGCGTTTTCCATCTGGTACCTTTAAATATGTTATACCATTCCTTCCTGTTATCCCAAGCTAAATGGTGGAAATTTCCATTGGCTAACAATCTAACCTATATCTGATGTACATATACACATTCAAAAAATGTGTGTAAATTCAATCTCATTGTTTCTTAGCAGGCAGGTCCAATCGGCAATGATTCCTTTCTTTTCTAGTTTGCTTTTAGTTTGTAATGCATCCACCATTACCTTCCATATAAGTTTAAATTTTCCTAATACGTTCAGATAAGGGAAAGACCTATACTTCATTCAGACTGGGGAGCGAACTATATGCTAAAGATAATGAATGAGATTTAGCTATGGATGTCCATGGTACTAAAATTGTAACAACAACGGCAATTTCACTAAAATTGACGACATAGTTTCAAGAAGCGATGTGGTATGTATGCATGTAAATTGTAAATTGCACAGTTGACAGTTGATAGTAGATAGTCGATTGTAGATGGTGACAATGGTGTAAGTTTGGAATTACAGAGGAGAAGTGAAGGCAGTTTGAATGCAGCAGTTGTGGAATCTCTTGCATGGTTGTGAGTCTAAATATTTGGTCCAAACTCATGAACCATTTAATCCACGTGCAACTTTTGCATATGAACCATGCATTCTGACTAAAAAAGAAAGGGAAGTTTCATTAAATCAAACTGATGCATAGATCTAGGCTTGAATATTACCGCACCATAAAGGATAAAGCTGTGTGCTAAAGTAATTTGGGGCCCTAAACAAAATTTATTAACGGCCCCTTGTATATTTCTTTTTTCGTCGTTTTTGCATTTGTTATTAACCCCTCTCATTCTTATTTAGAATTTGGGACAGATATACATTGTAATTTCATTGCAAACTAATACTAAAATGATACACAGATGGACTAAAACTTCTTTTATTTACTACATAGGTTTTCTTGTATGTACCGTTGCATAGTTTTCCCCTCAAGAAATTTTAAAGTTCTGATCAAATAGGAAAATGTTCTAAATCGATAGAGAATGCCATTTCATTATTTACCAAAGTAAAAATTAATGATACTGGGGTTAGAGCATATGATGCAAATATCATTTAGGAACCTGTTTTCAACATATTTTGACTTTTCAATCACTTTTCATTTATATAATAAGTTATGAAACCACTTTTAGCTTCTTTTTAATATGATAAAAGTAATTCATACTTAATTTGCTTCTACATATTTGCAAGAGATGAACAACACATGTAATTCCATCAATTATAGAGGAGAGGGAAGTTTGAGTTGGATGTTGTTATGGAGTGTGCACTGATAACAACAATTGTGGCAGATGAAGTTGGTGTGAATGAAGTAGGTGGTTGATATGTGCAAAGAAATGATGGCAGTTGATGAATTATTGGTTACAGGGGAATGCAAGTAACAGTTGTAGGGAAAACGGCATGTCAATTGATGGAAGGAGTATGAATGGTGGAAGTAAACGGTGAAGTGGCTGTCAAAACTTTTATTGATTTATGTGTTGAGGCAATGTGCAGTGCAATGTAGGAAGCGTGCAGTGCAATGTATGCAAGTGGGTGCAATGTTGATTTATGTGATGAACTTATGTGGTGGATGCAGAGGTAAACTAGAAAGCAGTAGCAGTGAGGAATAGTGTTGAACTGGATATGGTATGTTGTTTGAAGGAAGGGGCAGTAATGGGTGGGTTACTAGTGGTGTGACTGGGTTGTTGCACAGTGCACAAAAGTGTGCATAGAGTTGTTATGTGGTAATTAGAGTTGGACAGTGAGTATGGACATAAGGTGTAGTTGACAGGCAAGCGGGAGTGTAGTTTCAATAAATAACCACTTAAAATATTGTCCACCACCATTTTCAATAAATAACCATTATCTCTGTTTAACACTTCAACCATCATTAATACCACCGCAACAGACCATCAACAAAACTGTCCACCACCAGTTCTCCAACCTTACACACAGCAGTGCCATTCTACTTCATTCATACATCAACTATAAACTCCTACATACACACTTCATTCATACGTACAACTGCTGCTTTGTGCACATCCCAGAACATAACTCCTCCACATTGAAACTCTCCACACTGCCCCTGATCAGTTCTACCACCACAACATTGCACCTGATTGCAAAATCCTATCACAAACAATCCACCATCCCATAACATACATTCTCCTCTACTGTCAACACCATCGCAAACCCCTATTCACATACAAACCAATTCAGTTCACTGCATACATAACCAATTACCAAACATCTCCACACAACAACAACACTTCATATCACCCACTACCACTAACCAATAAACAACCACTGCAACACCACTCTGTCACAATCCCACACTGCAACCAGAACCCAAACTGCTCCTCCCTGTAATTGCCTTCTCCAATCCTCCAACAACCACTGCGATCACAACACCAACATCTGGCAGCAAACATCTCCAAATTCCCTTCACTGTTCCTCTGCCAGCACTTCATCTCTACTGCACAAACCCAAAAACCACAGTGCAACTTCATTTTCACAACATCCTACAACTACAAAACTCCTTAACGTGATCACAAACCTCTCTGCACCAATTACTTTACCACAAAACTTCTTCATCTGTCACTCTTTCACTTCCATACCGCTCTACAGAAACACTTCAATACCAGCCAACCATCTTAATCTGTTACACACATATCATTCATCCCCAGCCAACCATCCACTTCAAAAACACTACCTATAATCTGTTACACACATATCACCATATCACTTCTGCATTTCGACTTTTAAACACAGCAGCTCCACTGTGCTACACCACTCACCACAACCACCTTAACAACCATCATCACAATAACTAAACCACCTTGACAATACCAAGTTTTTTTTGGTTTGAAAATAAGTATTGTGTTTTGGCAGGTGAGAAAAAGAGGAGTTGTTTTTGGTTTAAAATATACGTATTTCACTATTTCTATTGATGCTACTAAAAAACAAAATTAAAACAAAATTTTAATTAATTAAAACTGTTTTCACACATCAAAGCAGTTTTGGAATATTAGAAATAAACACATCAAAGCAGTTTTGGAAAAGAAATTCAACTTTTGAGTCTTACCCCAGGAATATTGCCAGTGCCAGGCCTTCGTGTGCTTCTTGAGGAAGCGGACGTCTCACCTTCTCCAATAAGCTGCATGTAAAGAAGGTTTAGCTCGTCGTGAGAGAGCTCCCTACCCTGACTCTCGGTCATTTGAGCAACTCGCTCATTGTATTTGGCCTGTAATTTACATAAAAAGTTAGGTTAACATAATTAGGAATTTGTAAATTATAATTCAAAACTTTTGTTCCTTACATACAACAAACTGTTCCGAGTACTCATCAACCCATCCCCCATCTATAGAACCGTTCGGTTTCTCAACAAAATGTGTTCGAATGTACACCTGGATGTATGTCGGTTTTCGACCTTGTTCTTTCTCCTAAAAAATAAAAATAATTTATCATGTGTTTATTTGGATTGTACACTATTATTAGTTAATAATTTAAACAATTACCATATCGTTCATCCATTGTGCCATTGATTTAGAACCACATCTATGTGGCCTTGGATTGCTATTGCGAGCGATTGAGTTCTTTTGAGAAAGCTCTTTCACATCCTCCCTCTCCCAGTAGGCTAAAAACTGTTGCCATACCTCATCTGTTGTACAAGCATTCTTCTTTTTATACCTTTTCATGTCTCCAATAATCCACCTATACTTCAAAGAACACTTTTGATCCCATAATCGTTTGACATCAGCAAAAGAAGTGGTGGGATCCCAAGAGTACAATGCCTACACAAGAATTTGGGAATCGAATAAATAAACTGAAAAACTTAATCATGAACGGACTAAATATTGCAACATCCTGAATTTCAAAATTATTTCACCTTAAACTCTTCAAACCACTGATCCTTAATATTAGAAGGAATCATACTGAAACAAGGCCAAAATGATGTCAAACGGGCCTTAAGCATAGCAGATATAGTACGAGACGTCGAGGCACTATTCGCGAATTCCCATCTGTTAATGAACAAATTATATTAAAGTCTGTAATGCATTATTTAAATATACAATAATTCGAAAGTTCATAAATTTTACTTACTCGCCATTCTTCCTATAATAGATATACATGGTGCCGACTGAGGAAGTCGAGCCAGTCTGTGACATATGTCCAGATAGCTCAGGGGTGCCTTGATCAAGATCACGTCCATCTGAAGGGGTGGGTTGTTGATCGACAGAGGGTGGTGCTGGTTCGATCAAACCCAAACCACGTCCACTATCACTACGACCACCAATACTGCTACGACCACCACCACAAGAACTCATATCTATTACATGAATACAACATTTGCAACTATATACATAAGATAAGCTAACATTTCAAAATGAAATTTGTGAACTTTATTTAATACAAGGTTTGAAAACATACATCAAATGACATAGAATGTAAACCAATCGAGCAACTAAAAACAAATGCGAACAATCATAATTAAATATACAAGCTACCAATCTTCATTATCATCATCACTCTCAATATTTACACTGTCATCTTCAAGCTCACACTCATCTTCTACTTCAATTTGCTCATCATCATCTTCATCTACTTCGACCCCATCGTTAACGTCATTAATTAGAGATCCTATGTCTTCTACTTGTTGTACAATCTCCAGTAGTTCATTAGGTTCTGGATCATTTTGATATGCCAAATTGTCGGTTATGACCATGTTTGAGTGAAATGACCATCTCGGTTTTGTTTTAATAACAGCCCACCAATCTGAACGACTGTTGTCGATAGCAGGATAGGGTGTGAAATAAACTTGTGTAGCTTGTGCTGCCAACACAAATGGATCATACCCTAAATATTTTTTTTTGTGGTTTACTTCAATAAGAGGGTAATCCTTATGTAGGCGTTTTACTCCAATATTCGGTCTACTATCAAACCATCGACATTTGAATAGAAATGTTTTCAACTCCGGCACCACCGAGTACGTTAACTCGATTATTTCCTCAAGTACACCATAATAATCCTTTATGTCATCATCGTTGTTCCCACCTTTGATACAAACTCCGCTATTAACAGTTGTTTTTTTCTTTCCATATTCTTCGGTGTGAAACTTAAATCCATTTATAAACATTATTGGACATATTCTGTAACTATTACACGGACCAAATGCAAGTTTCCTATAACAAATGTCAGTGATGTTGTTCGTATCAACCTATCAATTTGAATCAAGTACACAAGTTAATATATAATGAATACCGCAAGGTTAAAATACATGACTTATCATACTTACATATTGTTTAAACCATCCCTCGAATTCCTTACAGAGTTCAACATTGGGATATTCACTTTCGAACTTGCTGTTTAAGTCAAATATACATGTTAATATCTAAGGAGTATTGTGTGTAGCTTGAAAAGATTGACAATAATTTAGTTAATGAATAATCAAATTATTATAATACCTTATAAGATCAGTTAATTCATTGCAATTAAGAAGCACAGTTGCCTTGGCTAGATTATAATCCTTTGTTGTAGCAAAGCCCTTAACATTCTTCCATTTACCAGATGGACGTCCTTGTTTTTTGAATACCGAGAGAACGTTATCGATTGAATCATCCACAATATCATTTTCATTGCGATGACCACGATTGAAATTTAAATTAACGTGATCATCGAAATAATGACTAAAAAATATGGATGCTTCGTCAATAATGTATGCTTGACAAATAGAACCTTCATCACGTGCTTTCAGTTTCACTTTTTTCTTTAGGTGACCCAGATACCTTAATATGAAAATGTATGAAATTAACTATAACATGTTCTATATTTAAACATTGCGTAAATAAATATAACTATTACATACCTCTCAAAAGGATACATTCATCCATACTGCACTGGTCCCCGTAGTAACGCTTCAGTTGGTAAATGTACTGGTAAATGTTCCATGCAATTAAAAACTCCAGGGGGAAATATTTTCTCCAATTTACATAGTAATTTGGGTATATCTCTTTCAAGCTTCTGCAAATGGTTTTTAGATAGAGTTGTCGAACATATCTCTTTAAAGAATAAACTAAGCTCTGTTATAGGCATCCAAACCTTTTGTGGTAAAAGCTCCTTAAATACTATCGGAAATAGAGTCTCTAAAAATACATGGCAATCATGACTCTTCATACCTGACAGTATAAGATCCTTCATATCAACGCATCGTTTCATATTAGAAGCAATTCCATCAGGAAACCTCAAAGAATCGACCCACTCTAGTAATTTTATACAACGAGTCCTATCCAGCTCATAACATGCAAGAACTTTGAAGTTTGGACGAATAGGATTAATCTTAAGCTCTGGACGATTGCAATAGTATTCGATATCTTTTCTTGATCTCAAATCATCTTTGGTTTTTCCTTTCGCATTCATAATTGTATGAAAGAAATTCTCAAATACATTTTTTTCAATATGCATCACATCCAAATTGTGTCGAGTTTTAGATCTTTCCAATATGGTAATTCCCAAAATATACTCTGTTTGCACCAATTGTGATAATCCCCTTTGCCAGGAATTTTGGGCTCTTTGTTTCCCGTCTCGTGTAATTTTGCATAATCTTTTACAAATCAAATACTTCTTCTCCATTCAAAAATGTTGGTGGTTGCAAATTTACAGTTTTATTTCTTTCAAAGTTTTCCTTATCACGTCTAAACGTGTCATTTGTATGCAAAAATCGAAGGTGGAAATCCCACCAACACTGCTTACCACCATGTTTCAGTGTAAATGCTTTTGTTGAATCCATGCACACGGGGCAAGATAATTTACCTCCCGTACTCCAGCCTGAAAGCATCCCGTACGCGGGAAAATCGCTTATCGTCCACAACAAACAAGCAAATAGTTTGAAATTTTTCTTCTTTGACACGTCGTACATGTCAATACCCTCTATCCACATTTTCTTCAAGTCCTCAATTAAAGGTTGCAAAAAAACATCTATTCCGTTTTTCGGATTTTTGGGTCTAGGAACAATTAGGGTTAAGAATATGTATGGATTTTGCATACACATCCAAGGAGGCAAATTGTAAGGCGTCAAAATAACTGGCCAAGTGGAGTATTTTTTGCCATACTGGCTAAAAGGTTGGAAACCATCAGTGCATAAACCGAGCCTAATATTTCGTGACTCCTTGGCAAAATCAGGATATTTGTCATCGAAATGTTTCCATGCTTCTCCATCTGCAGGATGACATAAAACCCCTTCCTCTCGAACTCGTTCACTATGCCATCTCATGTGCTCCGCAGTGGCATAAGACGAATACAATCTTTGCAATCTAGGAATAATCGGAAGATAATGTAAACGAGTAAAAGGCACACCTTTACCGTTACTTTTTTTCTTTTCATATCTTCCTAAGCCACAGAATTTACATTGTGAACGGTCTTTGTCTTCTTTCCAATATAGCATACACCCACTTCGACATGTATCTATCTTTTCATACGGCAACCCGAATGCGGACACTTGGTTTTTTAATTGATACCAATTTTCAGCCAATCTAGTTTGCAAACCAGATGGAACCACATCTCGAATTAAGCTAAGAACGTCATTCATTAATTTTTGGGTACCGTTATTTGTGGATTTTATAGCAACTAACCTAGCAGTTGCTGCCAACTCTGTCATAGGACATCCATCAAAAAGCGGTCTTTTTGATGCTTCTAACAAGTCAAATTTTTTTTTTAGCTTTTGGATTTGGTTCTTCCTCTACATCCAATGAATTAGGCAGCATGCTCGGACTAGCGGCATCAATAACCATTTCAGTCATTCTATTTTCTGTACTAGTAGATTCATCAAAATCAACGTCAATATTTACGCTATCATCCTCAACAACTACCGACATATTAATAACGTTCATCGCATCTTCACCATGATGTATCCACACATAGTAATCGTCCATAAAACCGTTTTTAGTCAAATGCCTTTGAACAATTTCATAAGAATGATGTTTTGTGGCTTTGCATTTCTTACAAGGACAATGGATTTCTGTCACGTTTGTCCCATTGGAAGATGCCACTAGCATGAACTCGGTTAAACCTCTTAAAAATTGAAATGGAATTGTTCCTTTATGCCCAACATTTTTGTACATCCAAGCGCGACGAACTTTCAAACGTTCCATCTTCTACTGTGTAATTAAGATATGTTATATTATAAGATGAGTACTTATATTATTACTACATAGAACTATAGTTATTTCATTATTTTAATTACTACCCAATTATTGTATTATTTTATTTAGATAGATATAATTTCAAATTCGTATACATATAAATACAATATTAGATGTATGCTAGTTTAACCCAAAAATCCTAATTCTTCTAAATGTTTAAATTCTTACATTTTTGCAAATTAAATATATCTTATCGTAACCCTAATAGAAATTTGTCTATTGTTTATTTAATCGAACTTTCCATTAGAACTGTTTATTTATGGGCTCAGTCAACCTACTTCCCATTACAAACAAAACCTTGTTTTTACATTTCATAAATCATTTCGCCTCAAGTGGTACAACAAAATTTCGGCAGCACTTCCCTTTATTCCCCGTATCATACACCTATGCGCGTACACGGGGAACAAAAAAGAAGCACTCTCGAAATTTTGTCACCACTAGAATTGAAATGATTTATGTAATGTAAAAACTTAGTTTTGTTTGTAACTTGTCCAATACAGGGACAAATTCGACAAATACTGTATTAGATGAATATTGATGTCTGTTTCACAACAAAACAAACATCTATATAACGATCATATACGATACCTGTCAAACGGGGCCAAACATTAATCTATGCTTGAATAAAAAGTTAAAATGGTTTAAATTTTAAACAGAATATTCGTTAATAAAACATAAAACATGCTTTTAGTGCCTTAATATTATGTTAAAAAGAGGTGGTTATAATTTATAAAATGTCTACCATCTTCATTTTTGGAATTTTAGGACCTCATTTAACCAACATTGTTCTTTTAGTATCGGTTATCCTTTCCTACAAAATGGGATCATAATTCATTTAACAATTTAAAATTTTATTTAATTATTTGTAAATTAAAATTTGAATTTTGCAAAAAGGCGCTTCAAACTGTAAAAATGCGCATTCAAACTGACAGGTGAATTACTAAACATTCTAAATATATTTTGGAAAGCAGGTAAATATTCAATCACAGTTGCGCAAGCAGTTCATCAAGCATATTAGGGTCAAGAAAAAATAATGACAGCACTAAATTCAGAAACAATTTTCAAAAGTAAATTAGAGTCAAGTAAAGCAAGTGAATTCCAAGTAAGTAATAACCAAGGGCGGCCCAAAGAATCGGTTGCCCAAGCCCAATGTGAATTTTTTTTCCCCTTACTATATAACATGTCAATTTTTTTAAATTTTCTTTTTTATATATAAGCATAAAATCACGTAAAAAACTACAACATAACAAAGTACCAGCTTTTTATACAAAAGTTGCCACATTAAGTGGGCTGCAATACTTATAGTCTCAAATAGTTTACAAAACAGTGTATTTAATTTTTAACTAAATGTATCAAGTTTACAAACTAGTGTATCTAGTTAAGTGTACAGGCAAATCATATTGGGTTCTGCCTAAATGTTTGCGGGTAGACATAAATACACTGCAGGAAAAATAGTACATCAATGTAAGTATCAGTTCCTAAATAATTATTAGTTTTTTAGCTTCGGCTTTCAAATTTCAATTCCGAAACGATTATTTACAGAAAACTAGTTGTTTATAACTAAATACTAATAAGTTATTAGCTGCAGGCTTTTTCAATCTTAATGAAATCTGAAGCAGTAAAAGGGCAACTCAATTTTAGAAAATTAGACAACTCAAAACAAGAAATTCGCATACTTAGCAGTGGTAGTATAAAGGGACTGTAGCAGGACTTCAAATCAGCAGTAGAAAATATCGCGTAGGAGGCAAGGATGAGCCGACGAGGGTGAATATCGCGTAGAAGGCAAGGACGAGTCGACGATGAGCCGACGATGGCTGATGGAATAGCCGAGTATGCAGCGATGATTGTTTGTGTTGATTTTTGAAACCCTAGTTTTTTTGGGTTCAAGCGTCGCCAACGTGCTTTCTATTGCTATTGAGCTGTAGCTTTGAAGTAAAACAGTTTTTACAAATGTAGCAGTATAAAGGAAAAAAAGACTTTTACAGTTTTTCCTTGAGCTGGTGGGCTTTTACAAATGTCTCTACACCCATATTTTGCAAATTTATGTTAACCGAGTTAAAATTTAAACTAAGTATAATTAATTATCAAAAGGAAAAAAAGACTTTTACAATAATATAGAAAAACAATAACTCATTAAAAAATGTCACATTTCTAACAAAAACAGATTTTCCGCAAAGTTTAATCAGTTTTATTTTTAAGTTTAACTGAATTTAATTTTTTTTTATATACTGTAAATTTCTTGCTTGCTTTTCTTGAATCATAATTTTCATATTTCGGACTATTAATTTGGTATTTCAACTTATTAAATTTAATTATTATTCTTTTTTAGTTAATTAAACATCTAAAAGTTAATTATTACGTATAATTTTATTTTAGTTTCTAAAGCTAATACTATTTATTGAAAAATTAAATTATGTATTTTTATAATATAATTTCAAGTTAAACTACAAAAATTAATAATCGTCTGGCGTAGGTAAAGCGTAGGGAAATTCCAACATCTTTCTCCCACAGGCGTAGGGAATGCGTAGGGAGAACAATAAGGTGTATGGAATGGGTAGGCAATTCCCTCCACATTCTCTACGCCATAGTCAATTGTTGGAGACCCTGGTGCGCGTAGGAAATGTGTAGGGAATTCTCTACGCCGTCCCTACCCCTTCCCTATGTTTCCACGTTTTCCCTACGCCGCGCCTACGCGGCGTAGGGATGGCGTAGGGAATTCTGGGTTGGAAAACAGCCCTTTTTTTGTAGTGAAATAATAATTATCATCAAGTAAATCATTTAACATTGTTTTTCTGTTGGCACGTAATAAAATCAAAGATCCTCTTTCAGATTAAGATGATATCAGAATGATTCTTGAACACAAAATGATGAAAAAGAAAAGTAAAAAATCAGAACATTAATCGTAATATTGACTTGTAGTCATCAAAGAAATCCGCATAAAACAAGCAGCGGATCAGTTTAGAAATTGAAACACGAACTATATGTTCTTCAAATATACAAATCGACAGCTCATCTATGTTAAGGAATAGAGATTTGCTTGAAGGAGGATCGACTTCCAATTTTTTAGGGCAGAAAATTTCTAGAGGCAGCTAGGTTTCTTTCTTCGTTTTCTTTTTTGAGCGGAGAAAATTAGTGAGGGTTTCTTTTTTTTTAAATAACGTGCGTGGGTGGGGTGGAGCAGTAAGTAATAAAACACTTTTTGGGTGTACATAATTTATTTATCAGACGTTTTCTTATGTTGAGACCAACTTGAAGATTATGGTTTAAATTTTTTAGCAATTAATTAAAATCATTTCATGTTGAGACCCACTAAAGACAATAATTTCAATCTTTTAGTAATAATTAGTGACACAATAATTTTGTCTTTAGTTGGACCTTATTTAAAGACAAAAGAGTTTTGGGTCCCTAAAATTTGTCTTAAAATAAATATTTTGTTGTAGTGGCCATTCTTATTTTGTTTGACATATATAACATTTGTCTTTCTTTTAACAATCCCATTAAACAAAAAAAAAATCATCAGTAGTTTTGTAGATTACGAAAAAATTACTTCATATTTTTTCTTATGGTCTGTAGTCTTTTTTACTAGATATATTCAGACATTTTATAGTCCAATATACCAAGCAATTTACACATGTGATTAATGAAGTTTGTATAACATTATAGTGAATTGATTTATGCAATTAATCTGTTACTCATTTGAAGTGTATAATTTCCATTTTATACAAAATAAAATAGATCAGAGGATATAAATATATGATCTATTAAGGCCCAAATTTCGTTATTTTAATTTGCTTTACCTCTTTTGAGGTATGAATATGAATTAATATGCACAATTACCATTAATATTTCTCTTGATATTTTGATTAGTGGAATCCACTTCAAGATTGATCGTACAAACTATAAATTTCTTATATAACATGGTAATGGAATGAGAACAATCAGTTGAAAGACATGATTACCACCAAGAAATGGATGCCTGATGTGAAGAAATGTTAAACGGACACTTTGGATATTAGCAATCGATCAAAATAACGAAAATTTCACTATTTTATACAAGGATCAAAGATGCTACTTGTCTCATTAAATGTATCATTATTACTTTTAAATGCAGTCGCTATGTGTACATTAATGATTCTAAGGCTCGCTGCATGAATTGAAGTAATATAATACCCTCCAAGTTTGAAGAGCATTGGAAATGCGGATATTTAGAGGTCTAACTGGGCTAAAATTCACCATAGATAACTCATCCATTTTAGTCGGGTCATGATAGTACTATTCAACTGCACCAAAAGAACGTAATTTTAGTTTTTTCCCCTATCTTCTTGTATAATGATGAAATAATATGGATATAGGGTATACAATACTTTGTATATTACTTTTTTCTGTGTTCTTTATTACATATTTACCCTGTAGACATAAACATGTATCTAAATATCTAATGCTTTATTAACACTATGGATTTTGATGACTCCAAACTAATTTGGATGCTTTTCTCTTGCTGATAGCGATCACATTAATATGATGAGGAGAGGTTGCAAATAAGAGACCAAGCTTTGTTCTAAACTTCATGTTTCACCTTTTTATTTTCAATTTGAATGATAATCTACAACATGGCGATATTGTTTTAGGTGCCTACTGGTATTTCACTACTCACCTTATCTATTCTACAAGAAGTGTGGACACGCGCACCAAGATACAATTACAATCGTTCGCCATAATTCTGCTACTTGTGATTATAGTTATTCATTTTCTTATACGCTCACTTCATTTTTTTGATTCTTTGGCTCTGTATAGCTTTGTTGAATTGCTTAATCTATTATGATTCTATTATTGTCATACCGCAGTGATCTTTGCCTTTCTTGGTAAGATTTTTGGTGGCTAAACTTTGGTCTATGTACTTTGTTAATTAATGGTGTGACTCATATTGGGTGGGCGGTTATTGTACATTGTATTATGTGTTGAATTAGTAGCTATGGATATGTTTTATGTTTGTCTTGCCTTGATTCTGTGCATACCATATTCTTATTTGTTACTTAATAAATTATAGATATTTTTGTTTTTTTCCTTATGTTTTTCCAACAATCCATTAGTTTTCATTTGTATTATAGCTGCCGATTTGACTTAAATTTTTGCTAACACGACGGTTAGGCAATGAGATATAGGGTCCGTTTTTCGCAAAACGAACGGAGAATTTGAGAGGAGCATGTGAGTGGGAAATACTGGATGGATGGAAAATGCGTTTGTGTGCTGCGAGTGGAAAATCTAAGTGAAGTATTTGAAATGTATATATTATAAAATGATTTATATTTAATTAATTATTTGTTTTTTAATGAATAATATATGTCAGTAATTTGCAAAAATTAATTAATTAATTAAATTATAAAATTTTAAATTTGGATTCAATTCCATAATATAGAGTATTTTGATAAGATCACAATATGAAAAATGGCATCTCAAACAGACCTCATTTGTACAAGTTATTAATTTTAGAAATTTATAGAAATTTAAATTTAAATTATTAACATTATAAACGACCCCTTTCACATCTATCGCATCATTTTCATCCATCCCCACATCGGGCCATTTGCCCATTGTCACATCAGACACGTTGGACGTCTTGGAAACGAGAATGGAAAAGGGAATGGGGATGGAAACCTACGAACGGTACCATAGCATTGCCTTGTGTTGATTATGCATCTGAGTGGGTATAGTACTTTATCTATTTATGCATCTAATATACTTATGCGAAACTGGTAAAGGATTTGCTTTAGGTGAATCAATATTCTTCTATTTTACATGAAATAAATTTTGGAATATATATTGCATGGTAAATATAGAAAATTTTAAGAATCTCTTCCAAATCAAAGTCAAAACTGTTCAAAAATGTTTGTTTTCTTAGATAAGTTCTGTAAAAAAAAGCATTAAAACACTAAAATTGGAAATTTCAATAAAACTCAAGAAATCGCATATGTTTAAGAAATCGATCATAATATATATTTATATAAATTCTAAATTTTCCAAAAAAAAAAATAATCTAAATATTGTCAAATCAACTACTAGAAACGTTTGTTTTATTGTGGACATGCAATAAATACTATGAAACTTAAATCATAGTGAAAATAAGGCACATCCCTAGAATTAAACTTCATACACAAAACATCCCTCCCAAAAAAAGATATAAATTACATCCTAATTTTCAAATACTCCAAATTTCTTTCCTGAAACACCCCTTTATTCCATTGCATTCTTCATATGTGCATGTTATTCTCACATGCACAATTAAATTTTGCACCTCATTTAATTATCAATCTTTAAAACGCGATAACTTTTTATAGAAACGACGGAGTAACAAACCGTTTTCCCCATTAAATCACAAATTTTATTATCTTTCTATTGAGTGGCATTGTGCATATGTAAAAACAACATATGGTATGATTGCAGACAATTCTGCAATAATTGCATAAAAGTCTACAATTATACGCAATAATTGCAGAAATGTCTGCAATTATATGTTATAGTTACAGACATTTAGCATTGATATCACTACAAAACAGGATTCATTTAGTGACAGGTACTAGCGACGGCTAGCGACGGCTAGCGACGGCTAGCAACGGCTAAAAAAGGCTGCCGTCGCTATATACAGGCTGACCAAAGAACAGAAAAAACACTTACCTTTCCCCAATTCACTTCAGCAAACCCCTCCTCCACTACCGAAGCCCCAACCGATGCCCCCCGACGCGAGCTGCCGATCTCCCCGTCGCGAAAGCCACAACGCTCCAAAACTCGAAGGTATGCTATTGCTCTCCAATTTCTGCTTAATCTAGGTTTAATCAAAACCCTAATTTTGAAAATTAGTTGATTATATGTGATAGAAATTGATGACTATGCGGTAATAGTTGTTGATAGTAGCGTATTGATTGATTTGGGGATATGTTAAGAACCTTAATTCGGCAAATTAGTTAATTATGGTTTTGTTATTATGTATTAGTTAATGATAATATTGTATTTGTTGAGTTGGTGATATTAATTAGTGGTTTGATTGTTTAATTCGTAATTAAAAATTAGGGTTTATTTACAATGCAAAAATTAGTGTAAATTACCGATTGATATGGATATATAATTAAATTTACGCGGATATTTGTTATAGTTAATTAGAATAATGTTTATTATACTTTGCGCAAATATTAGTGTACAATCGTTGATTAATATGTTGCTAGATTGGTACAGTTAAACGGAAGTAATATTTTTATTTAATTAGCGTGTGTGCATTCTAAGTATTAGTTGTTAGTATAAAATAAAATTATTATAGTTTATTACAAGTGCTAACATCTAATTTTCATTTACAAAATCGATAAAAAAAAATTAAATTGTTAGCTGAATTCTATAATGCGTTTTGAAATTTCAAATTTATTAAATAAAATATTTAAATGGTTGAACGAATTATATAATTTTGAAATGAGCATAACAACAACAAATATTATATTGAAATTAATTTTTGTAGAAAATTAAGAAATGAATATATCAACAATAAATATTCTTCTAAAATCGATTTTGTAAAAAATGTAGAAATGAATATAATAACATTAAATAGTTTATAAAATAGTTTTTGTAGTTGTAGTTTTTTTAGTTTATAAAATAACATTAAATCTATTTTATAAAATAGTTTTTGTAGTTGTTAAAATAGTAACTCATAGTTCCCATTTGTGAGATAAGGCATATTTTCCGAGCTATTGATAGTTCCCATGGATTTTGATTCATAATTAAACGAATTCTATTTGGCTACATTACTAAAAAAAAATAAGATCATTATTTCACTACAGACCACTAATACCTCAATATTAATATTTTTTAATTTGTGCTTTATTTATGTGAACCCCTTAGAGAATTTTTGGCACTGTCTGACAAGTGTTGTATATGATCGTTATATGGATATTCGTTTTTCCATAGAACGGACATCTATATTCATCTGATACAACATTTATTGGATTTGTCCTAGTATTTAGACAAGTTACAAACACAATAAAGTAATCATATTTTATAGATCATTTCAGTTTAAACGGTTCAGAAAATTTCGATGGCACTTCCTTTTTTCCCTATATACACGCATTTGTGTACGATATAGGGAATAAAGGGAAGTGCTGTCGAAATATTTTAGAATCGTTTACCTGAAATGATTTATAAAATATGGTTACGTTATTGTGTTTGTAATGGGAAGTAGGATAACCGGCCGTCAAAGTTAAAAAACAATAAACTTAAGAATTGAAAATTTGAATGCAGTATTTATTTGAATTTGTTAAATAGTAAAGGGTAATATATGATTTTTTACAAGACTTTAATATGAAATGTGTTACTCAATCTTCTAACCTACATTTTACAAATCAAGAAATATGTTCGATTATTTTCTCGATCACAGTTGGATGTATGAACCTCGAAAAGGTATGAAAGGATCAATAAAAGAACGTTTCTGTAACGGTGTACACGTATTTATTAAATTTGTTCAATCTAATAATCGAAATAACGTAGACATTCATTGCCCGTGTAGTAAGTGCAAACATCTGAAGCATTGGAAACCAGATGTAGTAGAAGTACATTTGTACAAATTTGGTTCTGTGTCGAATTATTACTTATGGGATCATCATGGAGAACTTGTTCAACCAATACCTCATCCTGTAGTGTTAGAGGACGATAATACTATGACCATGTGAAAACCCGAATTTTTGGGCATCTGTTAATTGGAAATTAACAGGATTAATTTTTTTTAAAATACTCATTTGTAAATTGAACAAATGAAACTCTAGGATATATATCTGGATATGCATATAGAAGAATCTGAATTATAATAAATGCTGTAGTTTTAATAGTTGGATAGATATTTATTTATAATCTCCTTTATAATTATTTAAAATTGGTAAAATTATTGTTTTCATAACAATAATAATATGTATTATTTTTTTATATATGAAAGTGGATTTTAAATAGACTTATTATTTACAAATTGAATTTGTATTTGTTTGAATTTATATATTTATATGAGTTGATTTTAAATTGAATTTGAATTTGTAATTCAAAAGATAAATATCTTAAAGTAAATTTGATTTAAAAATAATATTTATACAGTATTTTATTAGCATGAAATTAGTTTTTAAAATATTTTCTAAATATAAATTAAGAAAGGTATTAACTAAACAGAAATTAAATATAAAGGTTTATAAAACATTTAAAATTATATTCATACATGCAAAATTCAAGTGTTGCGATATTAGCATATAAATTAACAAATGTAAGTTAATTAGTTATGTAAATGACAAGTGCTAGGCTTTTGAACAAGTGTCCTTTATTTTAAAAAATTAAAAATTAAAAACTAAGAATTTATAATTCTTTCCACTTGTCTCTCTCATTTCTTTTACGAATTCATTTTCTAAATCAGATCAAAGAAAAAATTAAAAACAAAGACTGAAACAAAAGATTTTAACATTTTCAAACAACTGTACTCAACCTGATGATCAAATCCATCTCAGTTTAAAGCAAAATCAGGGGGGAAATTTAAGCAAAACAAAGACCAAAATCAAGCTGCGGTTCATAAATCAAGCCATTTCCAGGTTTGAGGAAGAAAACTTCCTCTTCTCAAAATAATTTCCAGTCTTTTAAATTTTCAAAGTCTGCTTCTCTGTTCAAACATCAATAAGGTGAGTAAACAATTTTATAAAAAAAATAGTTTAATCTGTTTAAGATCTGATGCATGCAATAAATATTTGGAGCAATGTGTGATAAATTGTTTGCAAGATTGTTTTATATATATTGTGTATATATATATATATATATATATATGCCTTAATATATGTGGATGTGCATAGTTATATGAAATCTGTTAGCCCTGTCCTTATTGTTCAGGTTTAAAAACTTGGAAAAGTTAAGATCCTTCTCCCTGAATCTCTTTAGACATTAATATATAAATAAAACTTATTTGTTATATCAAGATATAAATTTTGAAAATGTTTCAATGTTCAAAAGCTAGAATCAAACAAAAGAGGAGAAGAACAGTAGATTTCAAAACATATCAAAATCTCAATGATAATAATTGTTTGATTCAGGTACAAAATTTGTTTTGTCATCAAAAATTAGGATTTTTTAATAAAAAATCATGATTTTTAAGGAAGTATATTATGAAAATTTAAGGATTGACCAGATTATGGGTTTTTGGGTTTTTCTGATGATCAAGTTGATCGGCGACCTCGCGATTTTGGCCAGAGGAAGTCTAAAGGCCGGGAATCGAGAGAAAAATGGTTTCACATTTTTTTGGGCATCGTGGTTGATAGTGCGACGTAATCTAGGGTTCTAAGTGCCAGTTTAGTCGATGTTTTATGCGATGAAGTTTCGCCATCGAGGGTGCACTGAAAGGGATCGGAGGTGGGCGAAATTGGAGTATAGGCAAGTATCGTAGCTCGGACGGATTGGCGACGTCTCTGATGACCTATGATGGTGATGCTGGTGAGTTATCGACATGTTTCTGGTTTCAATTGAATAGCTCGATTATGATATTCACATAGGAACTTGGTTTTTGGGTGGCGATCGTGATGTGATACTCATCGACGACTTGAATGAGGTCACAACACTAGCCGGAGCGATGCTGACGATTGGTGCGTGTGCACCAGTATCAGTGCACAGTCTCGATTGGTAGTGAAGAATTTACCTTGGGTTGGAGCTCAGGTAAAAGAAGGAAGGGCTCGAAGTTTGATTCGCGTGCGAGAGTGATGGTTATAACAGTTTTTAATGATTTCAACAAGTTAAAAAAAAGAAGAAAAGAGAGGAAGCTCGAGATAGGGTTTGGGTAACTCGGGTATTTGTTCGAGTAACCCTTGGATTTTCTCGGGTATAATGGTTACGATTCAAGTGTTGAAGATAACATGATTAATTTTTCTATTAATTCACTAAAATCATTATTTTAAATAAAGGTGTTTATTTAAATGTTAATTAAGTTGATTTATAAAGTTGTTTAAACTTGATTAGTAATGTGATTAAATTAAGAAGATTAAAATGTGTTTAATCATTAATTTAACTTAAGGGTCAGGTTAAATTTTAGATTAATGATAAATTAATTCAAGGATTATTTAGTAAGACTCTTAATGGTAATTAAGAAGTTAATTAAGATGAATAACTTATCTTTGATTAATTAAGGTTTGGGCAATTAAGATTTATTAATTAATTAAAGATTAATTAATATAAGCAATTAAAGGTTAATTAATCATTGGATAATAAATAAGTGAGAATAATTAATGATTGATTAAGGTTAATTAATCAATGTAATTGATAAAGTTAATTAATAAAAGTAATTAAAGAAAAATTACTTAATATCATTAATCAAGAAGGGTAGTTAACGGGTGATTACTAAATGTGATTTATTTAATGGTAATTACTTAATAGAAGTAATTGAAGTTTAATTACTTAGTTTAATTAGTTTAAGAAGGGATCAATTAAGAGAATTAATTAAGGGTTAGTTAATTAATAAGTATGATTAATTAAAGGATAATAAATCAATGTAAGTGGTTTTAAGATAATTAATTGAATAATTAATTAAGGATCATTGTGATTAATGTGATGGGTAAAGGTTAATTTATTGTGTAATTAATTGAGAGTTAATTACTTATTAAAGATTAATTAATCAAGGATGATTAATTAAGATGGATGATTAAAAGATGATTAATTAATTGATTTGTAACTAATTAATGATTAAGTAAAGGTAATCTAAGTGATTAAAGATTTGTAGTTAATTTAATTAGAGATAAATTAAATAATTTTGGAAATGATCCACCTTGCTTATGAATGATTATATGATGATTAAATGCCTTGATTTGATTGATATCTCTGGCATGAAATGTTTTGTGATGTGATATGTTTGGGTGGACAACGACAAGTGGTTATCTATCGATGATGAATTGCTGTGTAAAAAGTGACACCTTGTATTTAAAGTTGAATTGTATTTCACTTGAATAATTTGGGTTAAGATGGCATTGAATTCGAAGAGACAGGATTCGGGTATTAGTAAATATCCGAAACCACTTCTATTCTTTATAGATTGATATGTGAAATCAATAGGCTCGAATGGAATGATTTAAGTGAATTCGACCATTTAATCTAACTTTTGGTACTTAGGAATTGATGTGTGAAATAAGTTGTATCTAACAAATTGTGAATTTGTAAATTGATACAAGTTACCCTGGGTTTTAAAAAAGTTTTATTGATTAGAATTTCATGTTAGATGGCTTTACTCACGCTGGTTTCCAGCCTGACACTGGTGTTACTCTGATGTAATGCTCGGCTCAGATGGAGTATTACAGATTTTCAGGTAAGGACGTTCTCGAGCTCAGGAGGCGAGCTAGATGACAGGAACGTATGGAGAGTTTCCGCTGTGATATTGTAGTATCTAGGACATGTGGATTGTATCTATCCAGTGTTTGTGTATGCTGTAACTCTGATGTATTAAAGTGTAATTTGACAAATACAGTTTTCCTTTGTAAACTGATATTGTTGATATTATATTTTATCCGCTGCCAATGTGAGATTGAGCTTTAATATTTTTGTTCTTCTTCTTCTATCTTTTTCTTCTTTTCTCTAACTATCTGGAATTTTCGAGACCGAAAATTTCAGGGTCGTTACATTTGGTATCATAGCAGAAGGTTAAGCGAGAACTTGGCTCTTGTGGGATTACTCGTTAAGGATAGATTCAATGGTACCCTAGAATGAGTTGAGTGTATATGTATATGAGTACGTACTTGTTATTTTCTTATATAAAGATTTTAAATGATTTTATATAAGATTATATTTTGATATATAAAGCAATATTTCATTCAAATAAATATTAAGTTAATTGGTTGTTAAATCACTGGAATTAAATAAAAATAATGAGAACTAAGTGGTAATAGAAATACAACCAAACTGAAATTGAATGAAGATAAGTTTGAAATGAATTCAAACTGAAATTAAAATCTTAAATTTAGAGAAGAGTTTTCAGAATAAGATAATAGTGAATTGGTTTCCAGTTGTAATAACCTTGGTTATTATCCTAAAATAATGAAAAGTTTTAAGGAAGTAAACTTAGTTGAGTATAACATGTGAATTAAAGGGGGGTTTTAAATTGTGAAATTTTAAAAACCTAAGTCTAGAAACATTTGTATTGTTTCAAAATGTTAAAAGAAATTTGTTTGGAATTAAAAACCAAAGGTGGTTTAAAACTTAAGGTATAACTTGGTAAGCAAGTTGGTATATAAGTTGAATTCTTCTAATTAAGTCTAATTTATAGGTTAGGAAGTTCCCCTAGAATTCAGCCTTTGAGAGAAATGGCTAAGAGTGAAGAATGGAAGGCAAGACGCATAAAGTGGAGAGCAACTGCACGTAAGGAACGGGAAATAGCAATACAGGAGTATGAAAATCGGATTAAGGAAAGGAATGGACCAGGACCTTATGATAATGTCACCTGCTACAGATGTTTCAATAAGGGTCATTACGCAGCCAAATGTGGTAAAACAAAGAAGGAATTAAAGGTTAAATTTCAACGATTTCGCTCCGATATATTATGCTTTAAGTGCATAAGAAGGGACATTTCCTTAACCATTGTCCTGACGTGAAGAAGTTGAAGCGTAAACCAGTGGAACCTGTCAACGAGTCAACCATTTGCTATCATTGTAAAGGGCTGGGACACTTCGCTAGAAATTGTCCCAAAAGAGAGAAGAAGACGATTAAGGATATGGAACGTCCTGTAGGAGGTGTGAAGGTTATGCAGATTGATGGGATGGTAGAAACCTTTTGTGGAAAATGCTATAAGTGAGGACATCCTATTGAAAAGTGCATGTTTGGGCTTTGCCCATTAGAAGGAAGTCCATAAGAAGGATTCTGGTAGAAAATTCTAGGACGCTAAACGTAGATGTTGATGTTGACATCTAGATTTATGACTTTGAAAGGCTTTATTGTGATAATAGATGTGATGTTTGAACTGCTAATGTGCAGTCTATCATTGTATGTAATATTTTGTGGCAGTACGATCTAATATAAAATCATTTTCTTTGAAAATGGAATTTGGATTCAGAATTAAATGGTTTAAATTTGAAATTTTAATTGAATTAGTTCAAATTGAATTTGATTTGAATTAATTAGAATTGTGATTGAAGATGGATAGGTTTAAAAATTTAAATGGAAAATTTGAATCAAATTAATTTAAAATGAAATTGAAATTGAATGAGCTCAAATTCAAATGGGAATTTGGATTAATTCAAATTGGAATTAATATGAATTGAAATTGGTTCAATTTGAAATTTATTTGAATTAATTGAAATTGTGATTAAAGTTGAATAAGTAAATTCAAATGGAATTTGATTTGAATTTAGGAAAGAAATTGAGGATTAATTCAACTTGAATTGGGGTTAAATCAATTTCAATGGAAATTGAAGTTATCTAAATTGAGATTGAGTTAATTTAAATGGAAGTGAAAATTTAAATTGAATTGATGGGAAATTAATTGGAAATGGAGATTGGAAAGTTGAACAGTTTGGCTCTGGACTATTTTCAAAATAAATTGTTTTAATATAAATCTATTTTTCTAAACTATTTACTATACAACTTTTCTTTTTAAACCTAAAAACTATCTTATACTTGTTTTACAATTATTTCTGGAACTATTTAACAATTTTCAACTTTTTTATAAACTAATTACTATTTTTCAACTATTTTACAAATTAATTACTATTTTACAACTATTTTTCAATTATTTAAAATTGCTATAACTATTTGACTACTTTCCAACTATTTTATAATTACTTAACTATTTTACAGCTGTTTTACAAAGTAATAATTATTTTTCAACTACTTATCTATTCTTAATTTTTCAAGCTATTTTTTAAAATTTAAACTGGATAGAGTTCAGACTGTTTATAATCAAATATCCATTTGAGATGATAATCCAAATTAGGATTTAAGCAACTGTGAGTAAGTGAATGTGAATAGTAAAGAGAATTGATTTGGTTAATAATCAATGAAATAAATACATAGGATGTACGTATATTATTCTATTCGCATAGTGATTTGATCCAGATTCGAACACAGAATTTCGAGAATAGTATGTCGATCCGAGTTGGGATTTTTCACTCGATTTTCGAAGGCGAACCTGGATAGGATTGTGGATTAGTTCTAGATATTCTCTACCATTGTTATGGCTATGCAAGGAGAATGACGGTTTCTGATCAAGAAACCAGATCTGAGTCCACGCTAAGAAGTCGGGTGGACGATACTAGTTCGGAAGTGAAATTGTGTGATCAAGTGAGCGATCAGGTTGATGTAGCATACGGATGATATGTGTACAGCGTACGGATTTGAATGAAATTGATACTGGGAATTTGTGGATAAGAAATGTGAAATGGTTTTTGAAATGAAAGGTATATTTTGTGGAATATGTGATGAAGTAAAGTGGAAATTAGATATTTCTATGGTAAAAAATTACTTTATGGAAGTAAGTAAACTGGTACGTGACTTTATAGAGTAATCAAATTTGAATATTTGATTTGGAATAAACAAAGTTATATATCTTTATTATGTAAAATAAATCTTCCCTTTTTGAATATATTGCCGGAAGGAAATGATTTTTGAAAGTTTTTGAAGTTTGAAAAGGGAATTTATACAAGTTTGAAGTGATCCAAAGATTTTTAAAGTTACACACACACACACACACACACACACATATATGTAAAGGATCTTATGAGAATGATTTTGAGAAAGGTTTTTGGAACCTTTGGATTTGAAAATGCTTTTTGATTTTTGGGTAAAATCAATATTGGAATTTGGAAAGCCTATTTTGAGAATTATCAATTTTGGAAATCGATTTTATGTAAAGGAGATTTTGATGAAAATCATAAAGGGTATGATTTGAAAGATACTATAAGAGTATAGTATAAGTGTTCGAAAATGGCTCTGGGGAAAAAGGCGCTCCCTTGAAATGAACTTCTCAGGAGTGCCACTGGGTGGTACTGCCTTGAACCCAAGGGAGGGTTCTAAAGTTGATCCTATGAGGTGTCTGGACAAAACCAGTTCCTGAGGATTATGTGTAGTGCGTAGCGAAAGTCGAGGGCACTAATGCCTATAGAGACATTGGGTTATGCTATGACGACAGTGTAACTCGATGTCACTACGATCTACTACGGACCATAGCAGAAGTCGTATGTGCGACTTAATCTAGGGTTCTAAGTGCCTTTTTGGTCGATGTTTTATGCGACGAAGTTTCATCGTCGAGGGCCCACTGAAAGGGATCGGAGGTGGGGGGAAATTGGAGTATAGGCAAGTGTCGTAGCTTGGACGGATTGGCGATGTCTCTGATGGCCTGTGACGGTGATGCTGGTGAGTTATCGGTGATCGACATGTTTCTGGTTTCAATTGAATAGCTCGATTTTGATATTCATAGGGGAACTTGGTTTCTGGGTGGCGATCGTGATGTGATATTCATCGACGACTTGAATGAGGTCACAGCACTGGCCGAAGTGACGCCGATGATTAGTGCACGTGCACCAGTATCAGTGCACAGTCTTGATTGGTAGTGAAGAATTTACCTCGGGTTAGAGCTCGGGTAGAAGTAGGAAGGGCTCGAAGTTTGATTCGCGTGCGAGAGTGATGGTTATAACAGTTTTTAATGATTTAAACAAGTTAAAAAGAGAAGAGAAGAGAGGAAGCTCGAGATAGGGTTTGGGTAACTCGGGTATTTGTTCGAGTAACCCTTGGATTTTCTCGGGTATAATGATTATGATTCAAGTGTTGAAGATAACATGATTAATTTTTTTGTTAATTCACTAAAATCATTATTTTAAATAAAGATGTTTATTTAAATGTTTATTTATATTGTTGTTTAAACTTGATTAATAATGTGATTAAATAAAGAAGATTAAAATGTGTTTAATCATTAATTTAACTTAAGGGTTAAGTTAAATTTTAGATTAATGATGATTTATTCAAGGATTATTTAGTAAGACTTTTAATAGTAATTAGGAAGTTAATTAAGATGAAAAACTTATCTTTTAATTAATTAAGGTTTGGGTAATTAAGATTTATTAATTAATTAAAGATTAGTTAATATAAGCAATTAAAGGTTAATTAATCATAGGATAATAAACAAGTGAGAATAATTAATGATTGATTAAGGTTAATTAATCAATGTAATTGATAAATTTAATTAATAACAATAAATTAAGAAAAATTACTTAATATCATTAATCAAGAAGGGTAGTTAATGAGTGATTACTAAATGTGATTTATTTAATTGTAATTACTTAATGGAAGTAATTGAAGATTAATTACTTAGTTTAATTAGTTTAAGTAGGGATCAATCAAGAGAATTAATTAAGGGTTAGTTAATTAATAAGTATGATTAATTAAAGGATAATAAATCAATGTAAGTGGTTATAAGGTAATTAATTGAATAATTAATCAAGGATCATTGTGATTAATGTGATGAGTAAAGGTTAATTTATTGTGTAATTAATTGAGAGTTAATTACTCAATGAAGAATAATTAATCAAGGATGATTAATTAAGATGGATAATGTAACGACCCGCTATTTTAGACCATTCAAATCGACAATAAAACCATACATGTCCGACTTGAATAATTCAAAATACCGAATTGTTAATAAAATTTGGCAAAACTTATAATATACAGTAAATAAATCAATCATAGATCACTTACACAGAGTAATACAATGCAGCGGAATAGATAAAGAATAGTAGTTCATGAAGCTACTATATACCTCAGCGTTAGAAATAAAATACAACCGAATAGTTCAAATGCCATGAAGTCTTCAATGTAACAGATGACTTCTCTGAACTAATCAACTGGATGACTGAAGGGATAGATAGCTGGATCTTCAAGCAAAGCTCCAACTTCGAAGATGAGTCTCAAATGATGTATCTCTCAGTCTGACCCGAGCGTAAAGCAAAACACAAAACACTCGAGTCAGGATTAACATTCTTATATCTATAAATCTAACTCAAGTGAAATATCAACTGAAATATAATTAACTTAGAGGATATTTGGGATAACCATCCTCTAAGGGTCCATGGAACTATCTAAAAGATAGAAATATACACTATAACACCGTAGTCTTTTCAACTTAATTTATACTTCAAAACAAAATATCATTTTCACTTCAAATATCTCTATACTTCCCAAATAGTATTTTTATATATTAAATAATTTGTACAGTAAAGAAATTTCAATTTCCTCAACTTGACAAATCGTTTAACATCAACCTGACCACCCCATTTAAATCTATTTCAATCTCAATTTATTAATTTAAATTCAACTCAATTTCTAAAATAACCACTTCAATTTTATCGATCTCAAATTCGGATTTGAAATCACAAAATACCCTTTATGTTCAATATATTTCAAAACTTTAAGTATTCAACGTTTCAACTAACTTTTTAATCAATTTAGTTTCTAAATACTAAATTCAACTATACTGATTTCAAATACATATCCGAATCTCAAAATAAACCATTTAAATCCCAATATAGTTCAAAGCTTCAATATTTAATTAAATTTTCAATTTAATAGTTCCATATAGATCTCGATTTAACCTCATTATTATCTAGTCTTAAATAATCCCTCATTAGATACAATATCATTTAAGTAACCTTAAATTACATTTTACTCAATATTTTCTTTAATTTATTTAAACGTGAAATATTCATTAAATCGCTTAAATAAAATCCAGTTACAAAATCATACCCTTAAATTTCTCATTCAAAAATTTCAAATTGATTTAATTGAATAAATCCTTATTTAAATACCATTTAGATAAACCCACATTTATCTCCCAATCTTAGTAGATTGCAGAATACTTTTGGAATAAAATTTACATAAATATTTAGCATAATTTATGTATTAAATCAAATTTGGACTAAATTAAATATTATTAAATCTATATATCATTACCCTTTATATATAAAAAAATTTAAGGATTAACATTTAATAAGACCATATATTTCTTTCCAAAACAATGAATTAAATTTCAAAATATTTATATATATGGACCAACGATGTCTGTATATATTTCTTATCATATGGTCAAGTGTTACGGATATTTATCATTTCAATCCGTACACTAAATGTATACGGGTGGATAGCATTTCAACCCGTAATCCCAATTCAATTAAATGAAATCGCTTGGGTTTATCATTTCAACCCATAACGATTTTCTCCTATTCTAAAGTCTGTTCGGGTATGTATCATTTCAACCCATAGTGATTTCTATACTAACAGGGAACTTGCAGAGTGATAACAGATATGTAAATATAATAACAACAGGCATATATCATCAAAATAAATATATAAACAATAGGATATGGTGTCATATCCCATAAGTGAATACTTACAGATAATAGCATATATAACAATTTAAATAACTACAGCCTCATATTCAATTATCATCCCAATTGAAATCAAATTTAGTAAATAAAAGAATGTAAATCGTGAGTGATTTCTCACCTTTCGAGGTTAGAGGATATAGACAACGAAGTTGAGTTACGAAATCCAAGCATGAATTACGAAGCAAAGCACGAAGGACATGGGTTTGTCGGACAAACTGATAAATAGGAGTTGACGAAGTCAAATCAGAACTGAATTGATAAGGATAGATGGTATAATTGAATAGATACACCGTATAAAGTTCATGTATGTTTATATACAAATCATATTCAAATTTTTAAACCCATATTGATGTAATATATATATTATTCTCTCTTCTTAAAAATCAATATGTTACTTTAAGAAAAATAAATATACAAAATAAAATCATCGGTTTAAATTTTTAAACCCATGATGCAGCTATACAAATAAACGTATAACAAGTAGATTCTATGTTAAATATATTTATTCTTATACTGTAACCAGACTTATACATAAAGAAACTGTCGATTATAACTTAATATAGTACGCGTGTAAACTCAGGTATTAAAACTGACACACTTACACAACTTAAAGTATATAGACTGACCTGTTACAAATATCCTATAATATAAAACTGATAACTTTATTTAATAACTACAGATCCCTTAACTTATATACAAACCAAACTTATATACGCGTAAATTATAAATTATATACAGCAGCTTATGTGTATACTAACTAACATCTTTAAACTAATATATGAATGTACCTAGCTTATAACTTTTATAAACCTTACATATAAATGTACTATTTTTTTTTTTTAACACATTTCAAATAAATCTATAAATATACTCACTTTAAAAATCAATGTTATTATAACATATTTAAAAACAAACTACAGACTAATATAAATTTATATAAAACTATGACACGTATCATCAATCAAATCTACCTAAAAAAAACTGTACCAAATTTATAACTTACTATATGTATACATAACAATTTACAAACTTATTTACTTATGTATGCTAACAGAATATATTAAACCTTTGGAACCGAATGCAAAATTTGAGAAGTATAAAACAACGGATACAAAGCTTGATATATATAACTAATTAATAGGGCATGTGCCTAAATTATTCATGCCGATTTTTATAGGCGAAAGAGGAAGGGTAGGCAAGGTAAAAATATATATGCAGTTATCACTTTATATACTTACCACATAATATCTTCCATTCAAAAATACAGAGGTGAAAGAGGGGATATGAACAACTTCACGGCAAGGATGGAACGTTGGCTGGAAGAGCAGCATGCGGGAACTGAGGTGAGGTGATTTTGATGGGTTGAGGGATGAAGGAATTTTTTTTTTTTTTTTAATTTCACAAAGAAGTGGGTTGCCTTTTGTAGAAGATAGGAGAGATAAAAGAAGTAAGTATATATCAGTAAAGAGAGGAAACGTAAAGGAAGAAATAAAAGAAATGAATGGATGCGTAAAGAACGTATAGAATTTTATACGTTTCAAAATCAACGGTGTAATTAAAGCAATTTATATTATTTGTCAGGTTATACGTTTTATATTTATTTCTTTCCTAGATCTCAATTGATATCCGATTGTAATATGCAGATTTATTATTATTATCAAACGTAAAAAAAAGTTATCACCCAAAATATAGAAATGGCATATCAACGTCTAGAAGCATAGATTTAGGAAAAAAATATTGAAACAATAAATTAAAGGAAATATAAAAAGATAGGTACCAATCAATAGTCAAACCCTGAATTCAGGGAATAAAAAGGTGAGCTACTATTTGGTCTTAACCGATAGAAAATTTGAATGGACATGTAAATAAAAGTAATTGATACTGTGAAGTCCCCTGATTTCGGGAGAATTATTTAGCAATTAATTGTTTACCTTGGGTAGCACTTTCAAATTTGAAACTGAAGGGAGAATGAATAAGAAACGGCTACAGATCAATTAAAGAAGGAGAGGAGTGTGCGAATTTGTATTCCCAAAGCAAAATGGAAAAATATAAAGAGAGGCAGAAGAATAAATTGAAAACGAACGTTACGCATGATTTCAGAGAAATAAATAAAAGTAACGACTATTGGTATAAAATCAACGCGCAAATTAAATGGTTTAAAGGAAGGAATCAGTGGACTGAAGAAAGGAAAGGTCAGCAATTAATAATTGTGACCCTAAAATTTGGAAAAATATAAAAGCAACGACTATGATTTAGCTGATAATAATTTATGCCAAGAATGGACAGCACGTTTGAATTTTGAAATAGAAGGAAAGGATAAAGGAGAAGACAGAGGCAAATAAAAGAAATGAACAGAGAAAAAAAAAACAAAGAAACGTACCATATGAAATAAAGTGTAATGATGAGAATGGTAACGTCTGTCCATTGACATACTTATTAAAGCAATTAAAGTGAAACGAAAGGAACGGTGAAAAATTAGCCCGGAATTCAGGCAGAAATAAAACAAATTTTTATGTACTAGCAACGGTCACCCATTTATTTAGCTGACCAATATTAAGGCAATTGATTTATGCGCGTTTAAAATTTGAAACGCAAAAGAAATCAGATGGTCACGGATCTGGAGGAGGATATTTAGGAATGGTATATGAAGAGATATTGAAATACATTTGTGTCCATAAATAACGTAGATAGTGGACTAATAAATGAAATATCAACGTTTGATACATTGATTCAGCAGAAAAATTAAAGCAAATTTGTTACCATAGTTTGGAGAGCAATAAGGGGGAACGAATATTATTATTAAAAATGAAGGATCTATGATTTAGAATTTTCGTATGTAAAAATATTCAGGCTTAGAAATAATTTTTTTTTATCAGCAATATTTAACCGATATAGATTGAAATAGAATTATAAAAAAATAAACTCCCATATAATTAAGTGAAAATTCACTATTTGTTGTATCTTCATATACGTATTCTAAATATAAAATTTTTATTTCAAAATTCAATTATTTAAAATTTTATCAAAATTGAATTAAATATGAAAATAAAACCATTCAAAATTATTAAAATATTATGGGTCGTTACACTCTCCCCCACTCAAAACTTTTCGTCCCCGAAAAGGAAGGAGGTAGGAGAATAGAACAACCAGAAATAAAGGTAGATTGAAAGTCAAGGGTAATTAAAATTTTTAAACTATATAAATTTTACTAGAAATATTCATTTGCAATTCAGTTATCTTTAATACTTTAAAATTCTCAAAACTCATTGGAATTTAATATGTTTAACTAACATCTTTATACATATGCGAAAGCTATTTGAAAACAATTATTCGCATCATTAGTTATATTTACAAAGAAGCTATTGTAAACATTAAATCCATAATTCATAAATTTATAAATTTATCTCAAGATACTTTTCAAATATTATCAATAAATTAATAATCATTTTCTTTAAATATGTTTTATTTAATTAATAACTTCAAAGATATTTATACCACTAAAATTTTATATAAAACAATGCAGTATACAAATAAGCAATATTTAAAAGATTTATTCAAAAAGGAAAGGAAGGTAGATTCCGAAAACGGAATATAGATGAAAAATGAAGCTGAGCAGATGAGGTAGATTCAAAAGAATAGAATCGGGCACGAATAATTCATTTCAAACCATAAGAATTTAAATTTCAAATATTTATTCAAAATTTCTTTGTTGGGAAAAATACTTTTATAATAAAATACCTTTATAAATAAAATATTTTTATATCGAAACCAATTTTTCTTTCGAAAATACTTTTATAACTCAATGTTTTAACAAGTTTATCCTCGTTCTTGCAGACTCTGGCCATGCGTTGATCAGGCGCAAAGCTAGAATTCTTCAAGTACTTAGTAGACTTGTTTCAACACCCAGTGAAAATACTTGAAAACCTTTAAAAACAGATATGGAAAGTACAATCCAAACAAAACAACCAAACCAAAACCTTTGTCCGATCATGGTGCGCAGATACACAATGGTTACGCCTGGGTCCCCCAGGAAACAATCCATATCCGTAAGCTTTCTCAGCCCTGCGAGTTACGCCATGATGACTAGTAGAGTGCAGGATACACAATGGTTACGCCTGGATCCCCCAGGAAACAATCCGTACCCCCGGGCAAGACTCAGCCAGGCACTTGCGCTACTATTCGCGACCTACACAGATTGCAGGATACACAATGGTTACGCCTGGATCCCCCAGGAAACAATCCGTACCCCTAGGCAAGACTCAGCCAGGCAATTGCGCTATGCATTCGCGAGAGAAAAAAAACCATGGGTTAAGCCACGGTGGGAAACACTCGAGTATTACATCCGGAAAACCGAAAATCAGAGAGAATAATATCGGTAGAATGAATCCACGATGTGGCCACAAAGCGGATATCAAGCAGAAGGCACTTTCCATATCTTCACTTCGAAAATATATATCATATAGTACCTTTTCAAATCACTTTCAAATATCATACTTATATAAAGTCCATTATATATAGGATTCCCTTTTTCCCAAATCGAATACTTTCCAAATCAATAGTAGATCAAATCATACTTATATAGACTTAGATTATATAAAATCTCTTTCCAAATTGAGTACCTTTCAAATCAATAGATTTCAAATCAACTTCATACTTATACAATCCATTTTATATAAGTTCGACCACTCCCAAATCAAGTGCTTACTAATCTAAGGTTCTCAATTTCAAATCATTTCAATATCAATTCAGTTTCAAAATCATATATGATTTCACCAAATTTTCTTCCGAATTAAATATCTAATATTTCAAAGTTCCCCAAAAAAATAGGTTTAGAAAATTATCCCATTTTCCAAATTAAAATAATTCAAGTCAAACAGATTCATTTCCAAAAATCACCATATAAGTACTGGTTTTCTATTCCAATTTAATTTCAAAACCAAATATTTTCCCAAAATTAATTATACTCAAAATGGTTTCCAAATTTATAATTATCCCTTTTTTTTTTACTTTTAAACTATCTTTTTCTATGTGAAATATCCAATTTACCTTTTTGAAAACCATTATTCAACTATTTTTTTTTCAAAACATTTCAAAACTAAATTTATATTCTTTATCAAACATTTTATACTCTTCGAAATTTCTTAGCTTTGAAAATTTTAATCTCGATTTGGAAGTGTTCGATCATTCAAAATAGTTAGGGAAATCAAATTTTAAATTCAAGAGTTGAAAATCAACAATAAATCAATTATTAAATCTGAAACTCGAGGACTGAACACCGGTCTCATTTTAAATTGTTTCAAATATATACATATATCTTTCGAAAATATCAAATTATACTTCGGAATTTGAAATCATAACGGCTTTACAAAATCACTCGCATAGCGAGCTATTAAAGTGGCCTCTCCCCCACTCTGAAACTCGAAAATCAATGTCGATGATGCGTGCACTCATCACCGAAATTATTTTCCAGCGACATACATGAGTTCTGGACTTCTATTTTCTTGAAAACTTCTTTGAAATTTCTTCAAAATTATTGGAATTCTTTTGAACTTATTTCAAACATTTCTTATTCGGAAAATACTTTTAAATCGTATTATTTATATATATTTTCCCAAAATCTTAAAACCAATTTCAAAATATCGGAATTCAATTCTCGAATTTCAAATTTAACCCTTCAGTTATAAATCCTTTTTATATAAATCACTTTCTTATAAATTTTCAAAATTTCCAATCCTTTCAAAACTTTTATATATAGAATAACATTTCTTATTCGTTTTATATATAGGTATATAATCCTTATCGAAAACATTTTCACTTTTCAATATAGAATAAAATCATAGTTATCAAAATACTAATTTCGTATAAAACAATTTTAAAATACAACAAACCCGATTTTCAAAGGATGATTCAAGAATGGATTTTCAAAGGATGATTCAAGAAATCAGATAGTCACGGATCTGGAGGAGGATATTTAGGAATGGTATATGAAGAGATATTGAAATACATTTGTGTCCATAAATAACGTAGATAGTGGACTAATAAATGAAATATCAACGTTTGATACATTGATTCAGCAGAAAAATTAAAGCAAATTTGTTACCATAGTCTGGAGAGCAATAAGGGGGAACGAATATTATTATTAAAAATGAAGGATCTATGATTTAGAATTTTCGTATGTAAAAATATTCAGGCTTAGAAATAATTTTTTTTTATCAGCAATATTTAACCGATATAGATTGAAATAGAATTATAAAAAAATAAACTCCCATATAATTAAGTGAAAATTCACTATTTGCTGTATCTTCATATACGTATTCTAAATATAAAATTTTTATTTCAAAATTCAATTATTTAAAATTTTATCAAAATTGAATTAAATATGAAAATAAAACCATTCAAAACTATTAAAATATTATGGGTCGTTACAGATAATTAAAAGATGATTAATTAATTGATTTGCAATTAATTAATGATTAAGTAAAGGTAATCTAAGTGATTAAAGATTGGTGGTTAATTTAATTAGAGATAAATTAAAATTATTTTGGAAATGATCCATCTTGCTTATGAATGATTATATGATGATTAAATGCCTTGAATTGATTGATATCTCTGATATGAAATGTTTTGTGATGTGATATGTTTGAGTGGACAATGACAATTTGGTTATATATCGATGATGAATTGCTGTGTAAAAAGTGACACCCTCTATTTAAAAGTGGAATTGTATTTCGCTTGAATAATTTCGGTTAAGATGGTATTGAATACGAAGAGACCGGAGTTGGGTATTAGTAAATACCCGAAACCACTTCGATTCTTTATAGATTGATATGTGAAATCAATAGGCTGGAATGAAATAATTTAAGCGAATTGGACCATTTAATCTTAGTTTTGGTACTTAGGAATTGAAGTGTGAAATAAGTGATGTCTATAACAAATTATGAATTTGTAAATTGATACAAGTAACCCCGGGTTTTAAATAAGTTTATTGGATTAGAATTTCATGTTAGATGGGTTTACTCACACTGGTTTCTAGCCTGACCCGGGTGTTACTTTGATGTAATGCTCGAGTCAGACCGAGTATTACAGATTTTCAGGTAAGGGCGTTCTGGAGCTCAGGAGGCGAGCTGGATGACAGGAACGTATGGAGAGTTTCCACTGTGATATTGTAGTATCTGGGACATGTGGATTATACTTATCCAGTGTTTGTGTATGTTGTAACTCCGACGTAATAAAGTGTAATTTGACAAGTACAGTTTTCCTTTTTAAACTGATATTATTGATATTATATTTTGTCCGCTGCGAATGTGAGATTGAGCTTTGGTATTTCTGTTCTTCTTCTTCTTCTTCTATCCTTTTCTTCTTTTCTCTAACTATTTGGAATTTTTAGGATCAAAAATTTCGGGGTCGTTACAGACCAATCCTATAGATAGCATGGTGCAAGATGCTGCACGATCAATGTTTCCTACCTTTGACCAAGGTGATGATGGGAACGAAAATGTTGACAAAGAGCAAATCGCGGAAGCTAAAAGTTTTTATGATTCATTAGATTCTGCTAAGAGGCCATTGTGGGATGGATGTAGAAGCGGAACCGAATTATCTATAACCGCCGAATACATCATTATGAAATCAAAATTTAATCTTACAGAAGTTGCATTTACAGTAGTTGTACAAACTGCAAAACGACACATGCCACCTAATAATTTGATGTGTGGTAGTCATTATAAAGTAAAAAAAAACTTATGTCTGCTTTTGGATTGCCGTCCCAGAAGATAGATACATGTGTAAAAGGTTGCATGTTGTATTAGAAAGAAGACGCTCATCTTACTAAATGCAGAATATGTAACTAGGAAAGATACAAACCAAGAAAAAAGAAAGGAAAAGAAGTTCCATATAAGAGGATGCATTATTTATCCATCACACCCAGACTTCAACGGTTGTATGCATCTTCAGCTACAGCATGTCATATGCGATGGCATAGTGTGAGAACACCAGAAGAAGGAACTTTGATACATCCATCTAATGGAGAAGCATGGAAACATTTCGATATGACTTATCATGAATTTGCGGCAGTGAGCCGTAATGTTAGGCTTGGCTTATGTACAGATGGATTTTCGCCATTTTCTCAGTTTGGTAGTAAATATTCATCATGGCATATTATTATTACTCCTTATAATTTACCTCCAAGGATGTGTATGAAAACTCTATATATGCTTTTAATAATTGTCGTCCCCGGTCCCGATGATCCGACATAAGGAATTGATGTTTATCTACAACCACTAATCGACGAGTTGAAAACACTGTGGCATGAATGAGTTGAAACGTACGACATTTCGAGAAAAAGGAATTTTTGTATGTTTGCTTCTTTATTATGGACTATTAGTGATTTTTCCACATATGGCATGCTTTCAGGTTGGAGCACATCTGGATGTCTAGCTTTTCCTTATTTTATGGATGAAACACGAGCATTTACATTAAAGTATGGAAAGAAAATTTCTTGGTTTGACTGCCATCGGTGTTTTCTACATATCAATCATAAATTTAGAACGGATAAAAAGAACTTTAAAGCTAATAAAATAGAGAGTATGCTACCATCTAAGGTTTGGGCAAGTGAAGAGGTATATGAAATTGTAAAAGACTACCCAAAGATACATGAAACTTGGGGTACAGGTTGAAATTCCAGGTAAATCGGACATTCATAACTGATGCAAGCAAAGTATATTCTTGGAGTTAACATGTTGGAAAAATCTCTTACTCCGACATAACATTGACTTCATGCACAACAGAAAAAACATGTTTGACAACGTGTTCAATACAATTTTGAATGCGAAGGGGAAAACCAAGGACGAAGCGAATTCAAGACGTGATATATTACACTTCTGTAAGCGGCTCGAACTTCAATTATACGACGATAATAAGAAACTCAAAGCATGCTATGAGCTTGACAATAAGCAAGTAAAACTTGTTCCAAAATGGGTGGAAGGACTTAGATGTCCTGATGGGATTTCTTCTAACCTTTGTAGATGTGTTGACTTTAAAAATAGCAAATTGAGTGACGAAAAGTCACGTTTTCCACATTATGATGGAGTATTTTTTTCCCATGATTTTCAAAGAACTGCTGCCTGCAAAAATATGGAGTGTTATAACAGAATTAATTATGTTTTATAAACAGCTTTGATCGACGATGTTAAAGGTAGATCGTATACGTAAACTTGAAGTAGAAATCCCTGTACTTCTATGCAAACTGGAGAAAATATTTCCACCTGGTTTTTTTAATGTAATGGAGCATTTACATGTTCATCTTCCATCTGAAGCACTCCTTCGTGGTCCTGTGCAATATGGATGGATGTATCCATTTGAGAGGTAATTTAATTAATTTCGGTTTTTGTACCACCATATAAATAATTAATTTTGTTATAGGTACCTGAATCGTTTGAAGAAAAAAATTAGACAAAAAGAATGAGTAGAAGGTTCGATTTGCAAATCGTACCTTGAAGAAGAGACTTCATTTTTTTCTCTCACATTACTTTAGTAACGATGTGAACTTATCGTACGTAAGTGTTCCCCGTAATGAAGAAACTATTAGCAGAATTCTTCTCTAACAATGTTATCTATTTTTAGACAACATGGAAGACCTGTTGTAAAATGTGTGGAAATATGGTTAGATGATAGAGATTACCATGTGGCACACATATATGTTCTTCTAAATTGTGCTGAAGTTGCACCATTTGTCAGGTAATTATGAATTCATATATAATTCAATTATACATGTGTATATTAATTATAAAGGAATATAATACATATTTGCAGCATATACGAATCACAACATCCATCTGGCGATCTCGGTAAACAATTTGCTGGATGATTTTCAAACTACGTTCATGATAAGAAAACTGTGTTGTTGACGAAGGATTACATCTTGTTGCCGGACCAAAACGAAATGTCAAGACTTATCCAATATTCTTTGTCAATGGATTTTGTTCAACGACGGAAATTCTATCGGATTAGAAAACCGTCGAAGAATTTAGAAATAAAAATAATCGCAAGCGCACGGTGTACGAATGTAGCACATGGCGAATACGGGTCGATCCGTAGGGAGTTGATGATTTTAAAATTCTACTCAATCAAATTAACCAAAGTTGAAAGAGTGATTAACTAAAAAAAATGACAAAAGAAAATAGATAAAAAAAATATGACAGTATTAAGACAATTTAGAGGCAACTTCCACTCTCTAGATCACATAAATCAACGAAATGAAGTTATGATCTCTCTTTTCTTGTCATTAGTGAATTAGTTGATGTGCTTATCATAAGTATGGTATATTTATGCTATTAATTAGCTCAATATAAACCATCAAACTATAACACAACTACTAATACACTTTTAAATCTCATAAAATATGACAACAAAGTTGAAAGCAAAATCTATTTTAAGCATGGCCTATTAACTATTAAATAGAAATATAAGCCATCAAATTTTAATTTCAACAATCACTTCTTTGCCATAATCATATGTAGATGAAAAGGCAATTTGTGTTTTGTTTGTTTAAGCATAGCCTATTTATTATGAACAACATAGACTATCAAATTCAAAGCTAAACAACATCTTTAAACCACTTCAATCATTCTCATGAAGCATAAAAAGAGAGCATAAACATCAAATTAAGTTGAAGCTATATGATTAGAGAGCTTCATTACTCCTAAATTGAAGGGGTTTAGCCTCTCATATTTTTCATCATATGAACAAATGTAGCAAGCAACATTGAATAAAAAGAAGAGGAAAAAGAGAGCAAAATGAAAGGAAAAATTATTCTACTTGCATAAAAGAGAAGAGATCTACGCTACAACATGAAAGTAAATGAACATGAAAAGGAAAGAGCATGTATTAAATTGCATAAAAAAATGATTACATAAAATAAAAATGGCTAAGCAGCCATTAAAAGAGAAAGAAGAGCTTTCATTTTATTTTTGATCTAAACTAAACTAAAGAGAAGGAGGCCTAAGAGAGACTAAGAGAGATGATGTTACATGAAACATAAAGGGTTATTTATACAAGCATGAAACCCTAATCCATATTTTGGGGAATGCCCAAAATACCCTTGAGAAAGTGTGGAGGCCAAGTAATCATTAGCTTCTACTAATCACCATTTAAGTGTACATGAAGCCATTAATTCCATAAGTATGTGCATGGGCCTCTAATTTGTACATTAAGGTAGGTGGGTAGGTGAGGTCCTCCATGTTCTTCACTTTGAATTATTTCCATCTCCATTCCTTTGTTTTCATTTTGCATGCATGTGTCTTCATAAAACCACACCTATTTGAGATCAAATTCCTACACAAATATATATAAGTTTCCAATTAATTTTTCTCAAAGAAATATATGCACACAAATGACTGTTTTGCCCCTATATGAAGATGGATATGTGACAATTTGGAATTAATATGGATTTTGGTTAAAACAAGTTAAAATACCCAATATGATCATTTATTTAATTTAAGTTGAGTAAATATGGTGGTAAAAATATGCACATTTACGTGCACATCAAATACCCCCACACTTATCTTTTTATTCGTCATCGAATAAAGAAAAACTAAGATAAGTCCGTTTTCGTAGGGAGTATGATTGCATTGAGCGTATGCAACAAGCCGTTAAACCTCTGGGTGTCCCCAGTAGGATGAGTGTTGTCTCGTGAGGGTTTTCAGCGGATACTACCCACAAAATCCACATGCAAGATGAAAATATTTACGAAATGCAAGATTTATTTACATGAATGCAAATTTTTGAAAATATTTACAATGAAGGATTTACTTTTAAATCGACACAAGTAAGTTAAATATAGGTTTTGGTTATTATCTTGGAATTTTTTAGTCATTTACTCGTCAAAATTTTCAATAAAAACAAAGTTATCCTAACAAATAGACTATAGTTTAACTCATTTTTACGGTTGATAAAACAGTGTAATTATGAAAAGGATCCTTAGTTGATTATCAAAGTTTATCAAAGTGGTATTTTCATTTCTTTTTAATAACAAATCAAATCAACTAAGTAAAAATAGTGCTAGGATTTCAATTGCTTGCTCTCTCATTATTTGCAAGAAATATTACACACCTAGCTCAGGTAAACTGAGGCCAGATATACCACCCATACACTGCCTTTCGGGCTTATGTAAGGGGAGTACAGAGCATGGCGAGTGCACACACTTTCGTGCATACACCTATCGACCGTAGGTGGTTGTTATTAAGTCTGTTCTTCTTCTTTTTTACATGTGTTCCATAAAACATAACCGTGAGGACTTTTAAATGAGTTTGAAACCACATAATCAAAAATTCCAAGTAATTCACCCATGCATAACCGTGAGGACTTTTAAATGAGAGTGAATACTTTGGATTTTTAATTTATTTTTAATTTTATTTTTTAAGAGGGAGAGAGAGTTTTGCAAAATCATCTGAGCACCATTTAACTTAGAAGACAAAAAAATGTTATATCCTTTACTTTAAATCAACCACTTTTTAAAACGAAGATTTTCAATTAGAATGTACTTCATAATTAGCATGTAAGAATCTTCCTACATACCATTTGTAATAAAACTTCATTTTTATTTTTGTTAAGACGAATAAATTTTCAAAAATTTCAATTTCGTAAACCAAAACCATATATTTTTCCTATAGTGTTTCTTTAAAAATAAATCAAAAGAAAATTTGTTTTTGGGATTTTTTTATTTACTTTTTTTTGGATATTTTAAAACAAAAATAAACCATGAAAAAAAAATTAAGACGAGTCTCCCCCCACACTTGATTTTGACTGTGTCCCCACAGTCAACCCAAGTGGAAGGAGAAAAATAAAAATCCTATATTTACATGAAAGATTATTATTTACAAGAGATGAGAAAGTAAACAGTCAAAAAGTAAATGAAACGGTCTTCTAAAGACCGATTCATTTGTCTCGTCAAATGTGCGAGACATAGCTTAAGCTCGAAAAACCAAACCATAGAAGATTTTGAAGTTGATTGTCGATTTGGAAAAACGAATTTTGTTTTATTAAAAATTGAACGAGTTGTTTTATTTTCAATGATTTTCGGGGTTGATTAAACAATTGCTTGAAATTTATTTTCACCAAATTCAAGTTTATCATCAATTTCATAATTATTGATTTCAAAATCAAAGTGGTGATTTAAATCTTTCCCGTCGGAATTTAACCACTCGTCATCCAAAAGTCCAAAAAATTCATGTTCATTAAATTCGTCTTCCTTTGTTGGATTATCAACAACTTCATTGCGTATCTCAAGTTCAAAATCCAAAGTTGTCGTATTCAAATTTTCGAAATCGAAAAAAGGAAGATCGAATTTTAAATTTGGTTCCATATCTTCAAAAGAATTGAAATCCAACTCAATTACCGTCTTTTCAACAGCTTCGTTAAGATTGTCATTTTCATTTTCGAAAGTTGTTATTTGAAAATCATCAATTTGGATAAAAGGTGGATTATCACTTGACTCGTCACACGTTGAAATTCGATTTTGTTTCTCACGAAAATTTTCCAATGTTTTAATCAACAAATTCGTGTGATCATCGTAAATTTCGTTCATTTGCTCAACAAAGTCAAATTTGTAATTATTAACTTGAAAATTTTCAATTTGCACTTGTTGAGAACAAGAATTGTCAATTTCGATAAACGGTAGATTATTATTTGATTCTTCGCAAGTTGAGATTTGATTATGATTTTCACGAAATTTTATGTATTTCTCAAGTAATAAATCCCCGTTGTCTTTTTCCATTTGGTCAACAAAATCAAATTCATGATTATTAATTTGAAAACTTTCATTTTGAATTTGTTGATAACCAATGTTTTCAATCGTATCATTATTGAAACTATTCCCATTGCCAAAATTATTTGAAAATTGATTCACATTTTCGTCTTGATTTTGAAAACATCTTGAAACTCGAAATTGAATTGGGATGGGTTACACTCGAAATCATTTGAATTTTGAAGAGAATTCAAATTTTGATTATTTTGAAAACTTTGATACGAGTTATAGCACAAATATGAATTGCACAACTCATTTGCACTTTGATTTTGTTGCGTAGAAAGTTCAAGTAACGACAAAATGCTATTTTCAAAAGTTGAGGGTTGACCATTATTTTGGAAATTTTGTGGTTCAAAATTCGAATTGTCTAAACAAAAGTTGTTGTTAAAATATCCATACGAATTTGGAGTGAACTCATATGCATTATATTGATTTTCACAACTAAATTCAAGTGAATAAGAAAAAGGAAACCCGGACATTTTCAAGATTTTTTTTTTATATTTGGTTTTTTTATAAAGAAAAAATATTTACAAAGAGGAATTATTTTTCAAAATGAAAAATTGTTTTTTTTTGTATTTTGGTTTTTCATTTTTTTTTTGGATTTTTGATTTAATTTTTTTTTTTGAAATTTCAAAGAAAAGGATTTAAAAATTTCCAAGGAAAAGGAATATTTACAATTTTTTTAGTTTTGGATTTTTTTGAAAATTTTCTATTTTAAATATGCATGAACTAATACAACTAAATGAATGCAAGGGTCTAAATACAGATTTTCTATCCTAAGTTAACCCAAAATTGTATAATCACAAATTGTCTTAGATAAACAAAATAGTTCTCAGCCAGGTAACGGACAGGATTTATCAGTGCACCACGAATCACCGTAGCAATGCAGCCGAAGGTCTAAGTACCTTCAGAGGAACAACCACTACAATATTTACGAATCACCGTAATATTTATAAATGGTTATTACTCTGCCGTAGCCTAGACACCAAGAAATTAAATTGTTCAAAGAAGACAAATTGTCAATATATAATTAAGTGTTATCGATGTCTAACTGTTATTCTTAATCAAAATCTAGGATGAAATGCAAAACAGAAATTAAACGTGTATTAACAATGCAACTACGAATGAATTTGTTTTTCTTTTCTTTTGAAATTCAGTTATGCAAATGCAAACAACCAACAATGCAAAACTAATAAAATAATAGATAAGCAAGCAAGCTTTTTTTTTGGGCATGTAGGCAGTTATTTTGGTAGGCGGTTCTTCTTCTAATCTGCTTCGGCAACCTGTAAGTAAAACAAAGATATATACAAGGTTTTTTTAAAATATATTATGAAGAAAACAAAACCAGAAAACTTGTTTTTTCTTTTCTCTTTTTTTTGTTTTTTTAGAAAAAAAAGACTAAAACAAAAGGAACAAACCCTTTTTTTACAAAATAATTAAACTAGGGCCCGGCCCAACTCGGTTAAATATAACAAAATACACAACTTTCTCAATCAAAAGCGAACGAGCACATCTGCAAATCGTATTCGCAATTTCCAAATCCTCGAATTTTCGAAAATCTCCCACCCAAATTTCGTACGCAATTTAAATCGATTTCTGCAAATCAAAATCTTCTCTTCTTTTCTTTTGGTGGAGTTTGAGGAATTGTACCACGATTTTGTAGGTGATTCTGGTTGTGAGGCAAGTTTGGGTTAGCGATGTGTATGTATTGCGATTCGAGGTCGCGGTTTGGGGATTGCTGACTGAGGCACTTAAGTGTGGAGTGTTTGATTGGTGGTTGAGGTGGATGCTCGCAGTAGCAGGTTTGAGGAAGGGGCAGGGAGAGGGAGGCTGTGGAACTGTAGTGTTCTGTTGCAGTGGTGTGGTTGTTGGTGGTTGCAATGTAGGAACTTCAATGGATTAGGGTTGCGGTGATTTGGAAATTCGTTGTTTGATGAGAATGGTTGCAGGCACGATCGCAATCGAGTTGCTTTCGTTTGAAGGAGGTCAGGTGGTCGAGGCTGGATTGAATGGTCGCGGAATTGGGTAGCTATATGTCAGTAGATGGTGGAGGTCGTGGGTAGAGCAGTAGTCTGGTATAGGAGGTGGAGATGGTGATCAGGTGGATGTGGAAGTGGTTGAACTGTGTTGTGTTACAATGGAGGGAAGATAGAGATCAATGTTGACCAAAGACTGTTAGGTAGTTATGAAGAAGAGGAGGTGGGGAAATCTGTGAAGTGTGGTGGTTCTGGTCGGTGGTTAACTGTGTAGTAGAGTTGTCAGGCAAGTGTGTAGTTGTGCCAGAAGGGAATGAAGTGGTTTCAGTAGTGGTAGTTAAGGAAGTGAGGAGGTGGTTGATCAGCTGTGGAGTGATGGGTTGTGAGTGATGAATGCAAGTAGAATAGTTTTTTTTGGGTTTCGAATGGTTTGAAGACAAGCAGTGAAGTGAATGGGTCAGAGGAAGTGATAAAGGGGTTGTTGGTAATGGCAATGCAGGTGGTTTGGCACTGCGGTCAGAGAAGAGTGGAGGTTGTGCATGAGTTCGTAATGGTTGCTGTTGGTTATATTGTATGCAGTTGCTGTTAGAAGCTCTCTGGTGGGTGAAGTAGATGTATGGATGAGTGCCTACTGCAGGTTGGAAGTGTTTGGGAGGACAGTGGATATGGCAGACTGGCAGTTATGAATGGAGTAGTGGTTTGAAGATTGTGATGGCTGTTGTAGTAGCAGTGAGGAGTTTGGTGATCAGGGAGGGAGACAGCAGTTGTATGATTAGTGGTAGTGATGTGGAACAGTTTGTATTGGTTGCAGGTGGAGATTGCAGTGGAGTTTGAATAGTATGGAATGGTTGCGACTATGTGATAGATGGTGACTGGAAGTTTGGGTATGCGTGGATGTTTTGTGGACTGTGAAGTATGAGTAGTAGATGTAGTGGCAGTTTTTATAACAGCAGTTGTAGGGGAATGGGTTTGGAGATGGTGGATTGTATGTGATGGAATTGACAGAAGTATATGAAGGCAGCAGGTTGTCTGAAGTTGTAGCAGAGGAGTGAATGGAACGGTATATGGTGGGAAGAGATGAAGGTAATGGCTTGTATCACTGTGCAGAGAACAGTAAGCAGAGGCAATGTAACGGTAACAGAGAATTGTAAAATGTAAGTAGAAATTGATGAAATGTGAGCGTAATTGAAAAATGAGGATGCAATGTAATTTTGTATAATAAGAAATGAAATAGAATGAAAATTTGGAGAAATGTTTGTGGAGTTTTTTGTTTTTTATATCAAATGTAAAATGCAACTAGAACTAGAAAACAAAACACAAACACAACGTAAACAAAAATCACAGAACACAATTTTTTTTTTAATATGCAACACACACAAAAAAATTAAAACATACAAAGCAAACGAAAATAATTCAAAGAATAGAAAATCAAAATCAATTCCCCGGCAACGGCGCCAAAAACTTGTTCAACGACGAAAATTCTGCCGGATTAGAAAACCGTCAAAGAATTTAAAAATAAAAATAACCACAAGCGCACGGTGTACGAATGTAGCACGTGGCGAATATGGGTCGATCCGCAGGGAATTGATGATTTTAAAATTATTCTCAATCAAATTAACCAAAGTTGAAAGAGTGATTAACTAAAAAAAGAAAAATGACAAAAGAAAATAGATAAAAAATATGAGAGTGTTAAGACAATTTAGAGGCAACTTCCACTCTCTAGATCACATAAATCAACAAAATGAAGTTATGATCTCTCTTTTCTTGTCATTAGTGAATTAGTTGATGTGCTTATCATAAGTATGGTATATTTGTGCTATTAATTAGCTAAATATAAACCATCAATCTATAACACAACTACTAATAAACTTTTAAATCTCATAAAATATGACAACAAAGTTGAAAGCAAAATCTATTTTAAGCATGGCCTATTAACTATTAATTAGAAATATAAGCCATCAAATTTTAATTCACTACAAGAAAATTTTTTATTACTTGCATTAATTAGTAGCATTTAATGCTAAATGCAACTACTAGTTATTTACTACAAATAAAAACAAACAAATAAACGCAACCAACTATCCCGCCAGCCATTTCATGAAATTTTGGTAAAATTTTATTTCGACCGCTCTTTTTTCTTTCTCCCTCGTAACACTTAAACTTTTTTTCCCCTAAATCCCTAACCAAGCCTACATTAAAATCATAGTCACAAATTAAAAAAAGAAACGCAGATAAAAGAAGGGAGAGACAATGGTGCAACGATTATGTAAGGAGATATGCAAATCTGAAGGAGGCACGTGATTATGAAAGAAAGAAACACAAATCTTATAGAAGTGCACGACCAATTAGGGCAGAAACGGAAGTATGTGATGTAAGGAGAAGGCTGCACAACCGTGGGTAGCTGATGCGGTGTTTGAATGTCAATAGCAAATTTTAACAGCGATGATGGTGAGTATAACCTCTTTGTACTTTTACCGTGAGTATGGCAATCAATTTTGGTAATTATATCATGTTGTTTTAATTTCATATGAAGTGAATTTGATGAGTGCTTGCTGTAATGATCACTAATTTTCTAGAGCAATACTAATAATTGTGGTGAAATCGATCTTAGTTATGAGTGCTTGCAATAATAACAACTGGAAAAACAATTTTTTAGTGTAATTAATGAGTGAAATTTCAAGAGTAAGGATTTCACAATCAATCACCACTTAACAATAATATAGTTTTATAAATGATGATGGTAACTTGTACATATATGATTTGAATGGAAACATTAATTGCCAAATTTTGATTTTTAGCATAGTTTTATAAATTTAACATAGTTTTATAAATGATGACGATAATGAATAATTAACTAAGTTTTATAAAAAAATTCACGATCTCCGGTCATCTCCCTTTTAATTAAGTTGATGAAAAGTTGTACATATATGATTTGAATGGAAACATTAATTGCCACATTTTGCACAATTAAGAAGATATCGAGGTACATTGAATCAAAATTAGATGTAATATTTGACTCTACAAAATACATAATTAATTTACACAAAGTTCACATGAACAATACACACACACACACACATAAACATTCATCAAACATGAACCCAAAATAAATGAACCATATTGAGCAGAGAAGAAACCACCAAATGCAGGGAAACCCAAAGCACTTTTGGTTTCAGAAGTCATCTTTACATCAATGGCCATCCTCTTCAGATTTTAAATTTCAAGTGAATACGCTAGTTAGTGATTGGGGCAAAGACTAGTGGAGGCCTGGGCCTTTGCAATTGGACATGGTACCGCTTTTTTACACAGCAGTGCCTAGCACTGCTGTGCAAACATCAGTGTTGTACTGCTGTATCATTTAGCAGTGCGTAGTGCTTCTGTTTACTCAGCAGCGTATACCATGCATGTGTCAAGCCTTGCTGTGTGGGAAGTGTCAGGTGTTTTGTGTATGATGACAGTGCCTAGTTAATTTATGACATCATGTTCCTAGTTAATTCATAACTAAAATTAAAAAATGAGTAGCATAGATATAATTGAAACATGAAATACTCGACTTTGGTACAGATAACCCAAGTTTTTTGTGACATGTTTATGAAAGACTCAAGGAGTCCTAGGGCTGCACCAAGATCAAGTTGTATCGGATTGGACCAAGTACTTAGTCTTACCCACATATGTTTGGGTCAGTTCCATATATACTGGACTATGTATGAGTTTATATTAAATAATATTCGAGTTATAGAAACCCACTTAACGTGAATGGGTTTATTAGAGGGAATGGTAAAAAAATTATAGTGCCATTTATTTATTAATTTAATTATTGTTCTTTAAAGTACTCAATTTACAGTTTTTCAAGTACAATACCCTGGTTTACATTAGTTTTATTCAGCACACAACTATTGATTCTATGTATAATTATAGGAGAGAATGCATTGGAATAAAGAATCGTATGCTTTCCTAGCTGTTGGATTCAGTCACTTGACCATATTTTCCGTATTGTATTCAGTCACTTATTATGTGCTACTCAAAAAGTTGGCCGAGTGTAGTTTGCAATTCCACAAATGATGCATGAATTGGAGATTTTTAGAGTACATTATAACTGTTTTATGAACCAACACAGAGCTGTCTGCTGTAGTTGGGAATGGATTGTTTCTTTGTCTTTCATTCATTGAACATTGATTTACTTGATTTTAATGGGGACTCTTCTTAAATTTTACCCACATCTTTGACGTGGGCATATCCACTTATTGTACAACTGGATACTTGACTCTGAAGAGAATGATGCATCTAAAAGCCTTGTTGAGTAGTGATGAATTGCATAAAGAGAACCTAGCGTAAATACTGTTTAAAGTAACTATTTTATGTAACCAAAGTATTTCTTAAGATTTTCTTATCTATCAGTTACAGACAACTACAAATTTTGGTTATGACATAAAAATTTTGTTGCTACAGCAGTTTTAGGGAAGTTTTTGTTGTCCACTAAAAGTTAAATGTTTCAAAGGATGATAACATAATATTCAAAACTTATAGTTTTGTTTTACAAGGATTCACTCTAAAATAATATTGGTTTAAAAACCATTTCTATTGGTTTTTCACCCAGAAATATTGTTTTTCCAAATATGAATATAAGGTTGTACTTTCTCTATATCGTTCTTTTTGTTGTTTGTATCACTACTCTTCCAAATAACACTTGATTGAGTATATCATATACCATATAGTGATTCAATGGATGCAGCTGATGATACTGGTATTTGTTTCTTGAATGATTGTTTGTGATATGAATAAACCGTTACGTGTGTTGTTTTGCACCTTCAACGACAAAATTTAACAAAGTTTCGACTAAAATTATCGATACACTTGAGTACTCAACGACAAAATTTAACCAAAGTTTCAACTTAAATTATCAAAATACTTGAGTGCTGACTTAATACTAATAAAAAATTGCAGCTTAACATTGTTTTTTAATTATTTATGAAAAAACTGCTCCTGTTGAGACTCTTTATGGTAGAGCTTCCATCTAAGATAAATAAATAAAAAGGGTTATTTACTTTATTTTTTCTATTTATTGAGAGCTACTTTAAGTTATAAATTAAAAAAACTTTTAAGTGGTTTTAGCAAAGTTATACCCATTAGTCTTTAGAAGCTATTGCTACCAGGAAAATGCTGATATGAGTTTAACCTCGCATTCTAAATTAGGAGGGTAGGTATAGTCACTGTACTTAAATAACTAACTTATTCAAATAACTAAATACCTAATCCAATGTTATGATCATGCAACCTCATAGATTTTATCCCCATTTAACCTTAGTATATCGGGCCTTTTGTTAAAACAATATTAACTAATCATAAATGATCATTTTTCTTAGTAATTTAATATTCACATTACTGATATACCATGCTATCTTGAAAATTGCAGGATCGGAAAGCGCAACCTATTCAAAACTTACAGTTCACAATAATAGTGCAAATAAAGAAAACTCTGAGGTGATGAAGACAGCTGAAACTAATGTCATGCATTATATGGATGATTTATGTAAAGCAAACCATTCGATAAGTCCATTCAAAAACCTTTCTTGGTTTCCACACTTTAGTTTGACATGCACTGGCACTAAAAAAGTCCATTCAATAAGTGGATACTTAAATTATTTTAGTGCCTTGCTACTATTCCCAGTCCATTTGATATTTGTTTCCAGTTATAGACTGGGAATCATTGGAGGAACACTGTCTCAAGAAATTTTACTTTCTAACATTTGTGACTATTGTAGTGTTGATGAATTGTAACTATATAGTAGGAAGATTTTTGATACCAATCTTATGCTATAATATTTTGATGAAGCTTATGATATACCACAGGTCATAGTGCAGTAATACATGGGTGCACTATTGAGGATGAAGCATTTGTTGGAATGGGTACATCTCTGCTTGATGGTGCTGTTGTGGAAAAGCATGGCATGGTTGCAGCTGGGTCTCTTGTAAGACAAAACACAAGAATTCCAAGTGACCAGGTAACTTTTAGTATTTCATTTGCAATAATGAGGAGGCATTCATATGTAATTTAGCAAAATTTAATGGTCAATTACAATCTGAAAATTGATTACTGTAAATGAAAACCCATAATTTCCGCATAATAAGCACGGTGCATGTAGGGTTGAACCTGTACAATATGCAAGGGTTTGGAAGAAATCATCTTGAGGGCTACTATATACTTGAAACAATAAAGATCTCAAGAGGCCAAAACTTGAACTCAAACTTGCGACCAATAGAACATATTGGTATGCTGCTTTATTGACTTGACTTGCTCTTAAGCCAAGTAAATTTGCCCATGGAATACTTTGATGCTTTTCTTTTTAAACATGGTTTTATGAGACAAGTAGATCTTAAATGTTTTAGAAATGCATGTAACAAGGGTCCGTTTCTTTTTACGTTGATTTTTAGTTCTGTCTTTCCATTTTTGTTTTTTAATCACACAGTTGTAAAGAGCCAAAACAAAACACCTCAATCTCAATTTCTTAACTTCTAACTACTTGTAATAAGACAGCCTTTACTTGTATACATCCAATGGCTCACAGTTAAACTAACTGTAATTCTGGAGGGTAACAAACCCGGTCAAAATTTCATTAACCAGAGTAAGGAGAAAGGAATTTTTTCGTTTCTGTTTTATAATTGTTTTATAATTCATAATCAGAAACATGTCCAATAAACTCCTTTCTGAATTGACTTCACACAAATTACGGTTCATTCTGAATCATATCCAATTCTCTATGCAAACTACTTTTGTCACTTATCTTTTAATTATAAAATATTCAATCATGCGACAAGGTTGTTTAATCGGTTTTAGGGCACCTATGCATACAACCTATATGTATGTGTAGAGGGGATTCTATGGACAGTTTGTATGATGAAAATTAGTCACTGCTTGAAATTGTATGGTTGTTGTGGGTTGTTTGAAGCTGTCGCTTGAAGTATAGCTGTTGCTTGAAGTTGGTCACTGCTTGTGGTTGTTGTGAAGTGATTGCAGTTGTAAGTGGAGAAGGGGGTAGGCAGTGGTTGATTGTTAGTGAGATGAGGGACTAGTCGTGACTGAAGTGGTATCAGTGTGGCAAATTGCTGATGTTTGTGGATGTGCTTTGCTTGACAGAAATGGACGTTGCAGTGATTTGAAGTGGATGAAGTATTGTGCAGTCAAGTTGAAAGAAGAAATGGTGGGAGTTGAAGTTTGTGGTTGGAATATTGAAGGGTGGTATGATATGTTGTGGTGGGTGTGCAGTTTTCTTGTCAGTTTGAATTTTCTGAAGGCAGTAAGGTGGTCAGGAGGATTTTGTGATGTGAGGAGCAAGAGTGATATGGCACAGTAGTTTGGTAGTAGTTGCAATAGAGTATTGGTGGATGGAGAAGTGAATGCAACAATTTGAAATGGTGTGCTGTGATGTTGACAGTAAGCACAGTGGTGAAGTTTGTACAACAGTATAGAAATGTTAAGGTGGAAGTAGTATTGATGTTGTGATAGTGAGTTGTAGGAGGTGCGTTGGTAGTGGAAGTGGTTGGAAATTGATTTTCTATGCAGTAATTATGTGGTTGGCTTGAGATGTTTTTTGTTGTAATGTTGAATGGAGATGTTTTTGATGTCTGGACAGTGGAAGTTGCTCTATTGCAAGCAAGTTTCGATTTGGTGAAACTACAGGCAGTAGAATTATAGCAGGTTGGTCGTGGTTGGTTGATGGTAGCTCGTTTTGGTGGAGATGTTGGAATTGGTTACGAACTATTTTTCAATGGAGGGTGGATAGGCTGTCCAGACATGTTGTGACCAGAGGATGTAGCGTGGTTGAAATGATTAACAGTGGGATTGAAGTGGTAACTGGAAATGTGAATTTGTACGTTATAACTAGTTTAACAAAGTAAAGGGTAGTCTTAAGGGAGGAGATTGAGTTTGCAGGAAAAAAACGGTCACACAAAATCATGAAAATTTAGAAATCATTTTCATAAGTAAAAGGAGTAGCAGCACAAGGCAGAGGGGAGTGCAGGGTTGTACTGAAGCAAAGGTTGTAGCTGGGTGTGGTAGAGGCAATGAGTTTAAGGGCAACAGGTTTTTTTTTGGTGAATGTTGGCTGTGAAGGTGATTGTAGTGTTTGGTAGTGAAAGGAATGGAATGAAAGGTGTGCTGTGTTGAACATGGTCGTGGCAGCGGAAGGAGTTGTGATATGAGGGGAGGAGTGGGAGAGGTTTGTTGGAGTTTGGTAGAGTCTGGTGGATGACGAATAGAAGAAGTTTTGGATGGTAAGGGGGAATTGCTGTTGAAAGAATAGGGGAAGGTTGGTTTGTTGTGAAGCTTGGTGTTTTGTAGGCTGTTATGGAGTAGTTGTGGATTATAGAGGCTGAAGTCGGTGGTTTGAAATGAAAATGAAAGAGTGGTTGAGGCAGGGTGGATTGAACGAGGATAAACAGTTGGGGTAGTTAGTTGTTAATGGAGGCCGGAGTGGTTTCCGGTTGGAGAAGCAGGTTTAAGGTGATGTAAAGGTTGTTGGGGGTGAATTGTGTGATGAAGGCAGATAGGTTTGGACTTTGTTTGTGGTTGTAGGGTTAGAAGGTTGGTGTGAGTAATTTCAAGGCCGAGGAGAAGTTTGGGTATATGGAAGAGGCTGGTTGTGTTGAGAGTGATTTTTGGTGAGTGTTTGGTTTTGCAGAGAGACAGTGGTTATGGAGGAGGTTGATGGATGGTTCAGGCTGTTGATGATGTTGCAAGGTAGCTCGGTTCGACGGTGCTGGTTTCGGATTGATGTTTTGGGGAGGAGAACTTTTGAAGATGGGGTAGCTGTGAAGTGAAATTAGAAACAGTGGGTTGTAGGAGTTTATACTGAAGTGCACAGGGATGCACAATGAATGTTGCAAATGAAGTTGATGAGGTTAGGTTAGCTTCTGATGCCATGGAGGGTGGATATGGATGGCAAGTTTGTGGTTGAATATGTGTGGTTGTTTGCTGAATTTGACAGAGTTGTTGAAGGGTGGATTGGTGGGTGGTTTGTGGCAGTTGCGGGGTGTAGTGATTTTCATATATACATACATATATATATATACATACACATACATATATATACATATATATACATACATATATATATATATATACACACACACACACATATATATATATATATTGATGATTGTTAAACTCGTTTGCAGGTAATTAGCTATTTCGAAGCGAAGACTGTTGACAACAAAGAACTATTGGTAATCAAGCAACGAACATGAATTTAATTGTTGTATATGTTGTCGTATTTTGTTAGTACCATTTGTGGAAACTAGTCTGTGAATGCTTGTAGTATGTGACTTATTTTGTTGAAAAACTACTATCGAATTGATTATGGATATTATATTTGATTGTGAGATTAGCATGTTTTTGCAATTATTTGAATATGATGATCATATGATTGATTGTTTGTATATGCTAATTATGTGATTTAATAGTTTGTTTGAATATATGAAAATTATACGATTGATCATTCGTTTTAATATGAATAGTATATAAGCGATTGCTGGAAATGGTATAAACCATCAACCGTAAATAGTAGCATTTAAAATATGCTACCAAACGCCCAATAACTTTTAGTAGCGTTTCAGGAATGCTACAGAAACAAATGTAAACTAATATAAAAATTATACAGTTGCATTTTAAAAACGCTACTGAAAATCAAAAAAAGCATATAAACAAAAAATGCAACCAAAAAATGAAGACTTATGGTAGCGTTTTTTTAACCCTACAGAAAAAACCTATAGCTGCATTTAAAAGTGACTTTTGGTAGCGTTTATTAAATCCTACAGAAAATACCTATAGTTGCATATAAAAGTGACTTTTGGTAGCGTTTACTACAACGCAACAAAAAGTTTTAGACTTTTAGTTGCATGTCGTATAGCAGCGTTCTCTAAACGCTACCATAAGTTATGGTAGCGTTTTTTCAACGCTACCAAAAGTCTTTTCTGGTGTAGTGATTTCAACAATCACTTCTTTGCCATAATCATATGTAGATGAAGAGGCAATTTGTGTTTTGTTTGTTTAAGCATAGCCTATTTGTTATGAACAACATAGACTATCAAATTCAAAGCTAAACAACATCATTAAACCACTTCAATCATTCTCATGAAGCATAAAAAGAGAGCATAAACATCAAATTAAGTTGAAGCTACATGATTAAAGAGCTTCATTACCCCTAAATTGAAGGGGTTTAGCCGCTCATATTTTTCATCATATGAACAAATATAGCAAGCAACATTGAATAAAAAGAAGAGGAAAAAGAGAGCAAAATGAAAGAAAAAATTATTCAACTTGCATAAAAGAGAAGAGATCTACACTACAACATGAAAGTAAATGAACATGAAAAGGAAAGAGCATGTATTGAATTGCATAAAAAAAAGGATTACATAAAATAAAAATCGCTAAGCAGTCATGAAAAGAGAAAGAGGAGCTTTCATTTTATTTTTGGTCTAAACTAAACTAAAGAGAAGGAGGCCTAAGAGAGACTAAGAGAGATGATGTTACATGAAACATAAGGGGTTATTTATACAAGCATGAAACCCTAATCCATATTTTTTGGGAATGCCCAAAATACCCTTGAGAAAGTGTGGAGGCCTAGTAATCATTAGCTTCTACTAATCACCATTTAAGTGTACATGAAGCCATTAATTCCATAAGCATGTGCATGGGCCTCTAATTTGTACATTAAGGTAGGTGGGTAGGTGGGATCCTCCATGTTCTTCACTTTGAATTATTTCCATCTCCATTCTTTTGTATTCATTTTGCATGCATGTGTCTTCATAAAACCACACCTATTTGAGATCAAATTCCTACACAAATATATATAAATTTCAAATTAATTTTTCTCAAAGAAATATATGCACACAAATGACCGTTTTGCCCCTATATGAAGATGGATATGTGACAATTTGGAATTAATATGGATTTTGGTTAAAACAAGTTAAAATACCCAATATGATCATTTATTTAATTTAAGTAGGGTAAATATGGTGGTAAAAATATACACATTTACGTGCACATCAGATTTAAATTCAACAACAAAGATTACGGGGCCGAAAAATTAACATATAACAGTGGTGTATTTGTCAAAGAAAGTGATGATCTAGAGGAGCATATAAATGATTTTTACGGCGTCTTAACACAAGTTTTAGAGTTGACATATTATATACAACATGTAGAGAAGTTTTTTTTTATTCAAATGCAACTGGTTTAGCAATGTTCCTGGCTCTGGAATTAACATGCACAAAGATTATAAGCTAATTGAAATAAGGCATACATCGCATTACTATAAGTATGATCCTTTTGTATTAGCTAAGCAAGCTTTACAAGTTTATTTTGCTCCATATCCGTCGAGATCGAGTCTGAATCGAATGTGAGCTATGTTTTAATAGATGCATTTGTAAGATCGTTGACTGTTGAAGAAATAGTGATATAGAGTACCGAAGAAAATGATATAGAGTATGAGACCGAGTTTGAATCAGAATATGACGAAGACTGATCATAGATGGCATCGCTTGTTGTATAATTGTGAGCTATGTATTAACAATAATGCTATGTTCTGTTATATTCAGAGTTATGTAATAATAATGATGACTATATATGATCTGTATCATTCTGAGTTATGCATTATTCTTTTCATGTACGCTTTTTTCGACGATTATGTGCAGAGTATGCTTATGTGATGATTGTCACTCGATTAATAATTATGTGATGATTATGCGATGATTAATGATTATGTGATATTGAATGATGATTATGTGATGCTTATATTATCAATACTCTTTTCTAAGAAGTGTATGATATTATATTTATGTTTGTCGGTTATGTCTAATAGACGACGTAATCGACGTAGTACATTTCAGTCACCTTCGCTTGGAGCAGGTCCGAGTAGCTCTGAGCCAGATCTCCGTCGAGTTGTGGAGATAGTTCCGAAAAGTGCTGGGTATGTATCAAACTTATTTGAATTATATTATATGAAATATATTGAATATATACATCAACATTTTTACAGAGGGTTCGAGGTGGAGCCGTTCGATTTAATTTTACAAGTATCGAAGGAAGCATACAAGAGTAGGATGTCCGGGTGTTGGTCTCAGTGGGATAACATCTCAACACATATAGAAAACACAAAATAGGCTGATCTTACTGTAAGTACAACTTTGTAATATATAATTATGCCTTATATGAAATCAAAAACAATAAGCCATCATGCCTTATGATATCAGTTTTACGTATTCTGTTCTGCTGATTGTTTTTAATTATATAATCTCTTTTACATAACACGTATGATAATTCAATATGCATGCACCTGTACATGTGGATCCGCAAGATATGGATGTTTTTGTAAATCATTGGAATAAAATGATGCGGAAAAATTACAGAGAGACTCTGTCAAGGGTAAGAGTTCAGGGAAAAAGCCAAGTTGTATGGGGGATGATATTTAGGCTGGATTCCAATAATATTGGGAATCTGAAGCATTCAAAGTAAGTTATATTGTCACTATATTTTTACATTTAAATGTGTTGAATTATTTTACCTAATAGTGTGTATAAATTAATAGGAATTATCAGCAAGAAACAAGGCTAATAGGAACAAAAACCCGCTTTACATCATGGTGGCTCGAAATCCTTCCAACAACATAGGAGGGAATCGGTAAATAAATTAACCAATATTTATGTTATTGATGTATATTTTTACTAGTGTCTCTTTAGCATATATTTTGTTCTTGTATATAATTTATTCTTGTATATACTCATGCAAATTATCAATATAATATATTCTTGTATATATTCAGTGGGCAAAGTATGATAGGGAGCCTACAGCGGCTGAGGTTTTGTGAGTCACACATGCAGTGGAGCACACAGATAAGGATGGGAATGTTTCATATGATTGGTCGGACGACAAGGCTGCTTCTATAATGGTAAATATGTTTATTTCTGTAATGAAAATATTTCATATTCATTTATTTTACAGTAAATAAGTAAGTTATATAGCAATTGTGTCAAATATTTGTTCGTAATTGTAGGAGAGATATAATGCAGAGTATGCACGAGCGATATAAGCGAGTGGACGGGAGTCGCTTATGGTTGATGAGTATAATCGGATATGGGATTCAATCATTGAACCGGCAAGTCAAAATAGGCGTTACAGTTTCGGCAATATGGTATGTACTCAATGTTTACACAGTAGAAACCTGTATGCCATGAACTTCTTATTCACTTGAGTTTATTACCAATAACTTGAGTTTTCTTATTGTTATTGTATGCCATGAACTTCTTATTCACTTGAATTATTTCACAGGCTCTTAATTTTCAAAGGGCATATAGGAGATCCATAGATGAGGAAGAGATTTCTCGGATGCAAACACAATTGGATGAGCTAAATAATTGGCGGAAGAGTCAGTTGATGACGCAGATAGATGAGTGTATTGTTGCCTTCTATTAGGAGCATATGTCAATGCCCGGGGAAGGAAGTGCAGATGATGATGATGCTTAGCTGGTTTGTTTTGATGGGTACGTTATATATATATATATATATATATATATATATATATATATATATATGTATATATATGTATGTATATGCACATATTATGATGGGTTTGACATTTGGTACTTGGGATGTTATGATTGATACTTAGTGTTTTGGTGGGTTTGATATTTTGGTTGTTGTAATTGATACTTTGGCACTTGATATGTACTGGTCGTTTAATTTAGATATGTGGTTTGGTTTGGTGGATTTTCATATTTGGTTATGTTGATTTTCTTATATGATTTTGCGAATATATGTTAGAATATGCAATATTTGATGATTTGGTTGCGTTGATATTGATCATAAGGTATGACGGAATAATATTATATTTGTGGAATGATGGAATTATATTATTTGAATTGATTAGGATTGAGGGTTGAAGGTGCTGCAAATTGGCAACAAATATATTCCAGGTTTGCAACGGCTAACGATGGCCCATTGGTCAAATTTAGCGACGGCTTGCAACGGCTATATTGCAACGCTTTTGCAGCGGTTTGCATCAATAATCCGAAAAACCAACAACCCCAACGATTGCCTCCACGTGGACACTTAGACGTTACAAGCTGTTGCAAAAAGAACAATGGAGCCGTCGCTAAGGCCGTCGCTTTCTTTAGTTGCAACGAGATATTTTGCAATGGAATTTAGCGACGGCCGCTAACGGCTATTAGCCGTCGCTAAACAGTGCTTCTTTTGTAGTGTATGCAATAATTGCAGAAATATCTGCAATTATATGTAATAATTGCAGAAATGTCTACAATTATATGGTATAGTTGTAGACGTTCAGCAATTATATGCAATAATTGTAGTAATGCTTGCAATTATATGCAATAATTGCATAAATCTCTGCAATAATTACAGAAATGTCTGGAATTATACGGTATGATTGCAGACAATTCTGTGATTACTTGGAATTATTGCAGAGTTTTCTGCAATTATTCAACGTAATTGCATAAAAATATGCACTTATATGAAATAATTGCATAAAGGTCTGTAATTATTCCATATAATTGCATAAAAGTTTGCAATTATATGGAATAATTGCTGACATTTGAAGAAAAATCGACGATGTTCAAAAATTGCAGAATTCTCTACAAATATATGGAATAATTGCAGCCTTACTGCAAATATGGTTTTTGATATTAACAATGGATCTTATTTTAAAGATCATAATTTTTTTATTTTTTGGTGGAAACGGTATGTTGATCCGATGTTTCTACAGAAAGTTATGCATGTTTGAAATATTAAAAACGTAAATGGTATTTGGATCTTTTTGCGCAGACGTATTTGAAAACCGGGACTGGAAATGTAAATTTAGTTTGGGGAGAATGTTTTTTCTATTTTGAAACTTAGCATGGATGTGAGCAAACTAGGAGATTAACAACAATAGTTATTTCTTCAAACATAGCACACAACAATCGATTTGCTCACTGTTATCAAGTGTAATCCAAAATAGGAGATTAACAACAAATTGAAATCAGGGACACACTTATTTTCATATTCATTACACTCCTACATATTTTTGTAAATAAACTTTCCAAATACCCTTATAATTATTTTCATCTTCAATTTGAAGTTTTCATTAAGAAATATTTAAAGTTTTTTTAAAAATATTTACGGTAAAAACTGGACAGATTTACCTAAAAAACTACAAATATTTATATTTTACTTTTGAAAATAATTGTTATTAAAAGTGTAAATAATTGTAAATTTTTCTCAAAATGAATTGTTTCATTAAACCTGTTTTTGATGTGGAGCGGAGCTATAGTTTAAAATTTACAAAAGAACGTTTGGTAAAAAAATTCATATACATAGATATAATATATTTATGTATATATGTGTGCGTAGGCACAAACTTGTTAAGTTCAACAGATAAATTTCTATAAAATATTTAAGAATATTGTTCTAATTGTTAATAAAGTATTCTTATTACTATTTCTGTCTATATTCCGTTTTTAATTGGTAGTTCCTCGTGTTTACCTTTCAGACATGAAAGACGTATTCTTCATTCCTTTCGTTTTAGCTTATTTTTGGTATCAGCCACATATATAATCCAACGTGCAAAAAAACTACAATCTCTTCCAATATTTCAGCCAAAGCAACCAAAATTGATTTGTTTATATCACAGTTAAAATATGGACGTTACTTTAAACTTTTCATGCAACAATGTATACAAGCTTATAGACGTGTAGTAAAAATAAACATCACAATCGTCACATAATGATTGTCATTAAAACTTGGACTTGGATCCTTCCTATCCATAATAAGTTGACAATCAAAACTCACCTCGATCAAGCCATCAACTTTGACCACAGACCACCAGCCAAGTAGCTATTTCGATACTATATATAAAACCATTGTCAAAGTACTCCAATCCTAGTATATAACTCTCCTCAACTTACAAACTCTTCTTAAAGAAAAACAAAATGGGAATCATATCTTCATGCTTCTTTTCCAAACAGACACCACCACCTAAAGCAATGGTAATCTTCCATGGCGGCGCCATCAAAGCCTTCGCCGTCGACACACCTGTTGTAGAGCTTATGTTCGAAAACATAGACAAAGTCATCTGTCATGTAGATTCTTTCTTCATCGGTCACCATATTCCCATACTCTCCATTGAAGACTGTCTACTGTTAGAAAACTGCTATTAGAAACTGCAATCATTTCATATACTTTTAACGTTATGCAGTTTCTAATTTTAATATGACCCTATTAATTAGGTCATAAATAGAACGTTTCATTTACCTTTAACGTTATGCGGTTTCTAATCTTAATATGACTCGATTAATTAAGTCATAAATAGACCGTTCTATAATTAGAAAATTAGGTCTGTGGTCGATCTTAAGCGTTGAATTGGTATATGATGGACGTACCAGATTTAGAGTTAAATGTTATATAAAGGATTGGGTCCTCTCTCTCCTGAGATATAGATTTATTCTTCTCCATCAAGAAACATATAAAGAAATAGGGTTAGAGAGAAAAACCGAATTCTGAGAAGAATAATTATTAGAAGTCGAAAGAAGAAGATGACAGCCATTACATCTTCCACTGTTAATCAAGGTACGTCATCTTAAACAAACAAAAAAATCATATTAAGCTTTGCTTGTGAAATATTCGGTATTGGTGATCCTTGGGCTATTACTTGAATTGTTCATCATTATCATGTCAGATCGAACAGTAAAGAATATCTGACATCTGGTATCAGAGCCACCAACCAATAACTGAATATTTCATATGATTGCAGTTGATCTGTTCTATGCTTTACTCATGAAGTTTAATCAAATATGTGTTATAAGTCAATTATGCACATGAGATTTATGATTTTGTTAATCACCAAAGTGGTCAAAATCAGAATAATCATTTAGTGCATAAGTGACATAATGATTATTGATAGAAATTGCCGGTTATATTAATACAAAAAAAAACTGGCGTCACTAATGGTAGAACCTGAGAACATACCCAAAGGAAAGTCTTGTTCTATAACTAGTTGACATGATGTAACGACCCGCTATTTTGGACTATTCGCATCCGCACATGTCAGACTTGAATAATTCAAAATACCGAATTGTTAATTTAAATTTGGCAAAACTCAGATATACAGTAAATAAATAATCACAGAATCACAGACACAGAGTAATAATATGCAGCGGAAGCAAAAATAGTAGTTCATGAAGCTACTATATATATAACAGAGTTAAATAAGTACAACAGAAGTCTTGAGAACAATAGTCAAATACAAGAATCAGAGTACATCACTGAAACCAACTGAATATCTGAAAGCTGGGCAGATAGCTGGATCTCCAAGCGAAGCTCCAACTCTAAAGGTGAGTCTCGAAAGCTGAACCACTCAGTCTGACCCGAGCGTAAAGCAAAACACAAAACACTCAAGTCAGGATTAACATTCTTATATTAATAAATCCAACTCAAGTGAAATAACAACTGAAATACAAGTAACTCAAAGGACGTTGGAATAACCGTCCTCTAAGGATCCGATAAACTATCTACTATATAGTAATATACGCTAAATAGATAATGTCTATCAGTAATATAAATATTAAAATAGTGTTAAGGCGTTACCATTATCCCCCTTAACACATTTTATATAAGCGTTATAGTCTATATAGCACTGTAAACTCCACCGTAAACTAGTGGGATATCAGGGAGTAATCCATAGGTATAACACAAAACAAATTTGTAGTGGTCACGTATATAGGAATACAAGTATGACAAGGCACATGAGGCTATACCCAAGGTAGTGAAACTACCGTTTGCCTGATCCGGACTGGTGAAAACGCATCGCCGCAACACCGCGAAACAACACTCCCAAAAGTACGAGGGTGCACCGATCAATAACAAGTAATGAGTAGTATCGAAGAAGTGTGTTCGCTCGAGGTGGCTAACCCCATTTGGCCCGGCACGGCTCCTGTTTTAGTCATTTCCAATTTGACACAAGTGTCAAGGCTATCCATTATCGTTCTCTTTCTTCAGTCATCACGTACATCATTTCAACCACTTCATTCTGAATAACACTCCACGTATAGTTATTAAAGTGGTTTTCGGTTTAGACAGAGAGTATGTCAATAACCGATTCTGGTTTCTTTAATAACTTTCGTAATTATTACACTGATTGGTCGTTTAATAAATTTCAAACTAACTCAAATTCAATTTCAATTTAATCGTAAACCAACATTTCATTTGTCTTTCTAAATCAATTTCCAAAATTTACGATTCAAAACTTCCAAATTACCAATTCAAAATCTTACACTTTAATTTCAACTTTTATTTAAAACAATTCAAATATTGATTCAAGTTCGTATATAAGGTTCATTCCGAAATCATTTAAATTAATTTAATTTAACATTCAAATCAATTTAAACTCATTTATCGATTTCAGACAATATTTGTTAAATTTATTTATCATTCAAAACAATTTCTATTTAAATTCCAATTCATTAATCAATTACTTAAGTTCACTTTCATTAATTCAACTTAAGTTCACTTTCATTGATACCAACTGTAACGACCTGCTATTTTGGACTATTCGCATCCGCACATGTCGGACTTGAATAATTCAAAATACCGAATTGTTAATTTAAATTTGGCAAAACTCAGATATACAGTAAATAAATAATCACAGAATCACAGACACAGAGTAATAATATGCGCGGAAGCAAAAGATAGTAGTTCATGAAGCTACTATATATAACAGAGTTAAATAAGTACAACAGAAGTCTTGAATACAATAGTCAAATACAAGAATCAGAGTACATCACTGAAACCAACAGAATATCTGAAAGTTGGGCAGATAGCTGGATCTCCAAGCGAAGCTCCAATTCCAAAGGTGAGTCTCGAAAGCTGAACCACTCAGTCTGACCCGAGCGTAAAGCAAAACACAAAACACTCAAGTCAAGATTAACATTCTTATATTAATAAATCCAACTCAAGTGAAATAACAACTGAAATACAAGTAACTCAAAGGACGTTGGAATAACAGTCCTCTAAGGATCCGATAAACTATCTACTATATAGTAATATACGCTAAATAGATAGTGTGTATCAGTAATATAAATATCAAAATAGTGTTAAGGCGTTACCATTATCCCCCTTAACACATTTTATATAAGCGTTATAGTCTATACAGTACAGTAAACTCCACCGTAAACTAGTAGGATATCAGGGAGTACACCATAGGTATAGCACAAAACAAATTCGTAGTGGTCACGTATATAGGAATACAAGTATGGCAAGGCACATGAGGCTATACCCAAGGTAGTGAAACTACCATTTGCCTGATCCGGACTGGTGAAAACGCATCGCCGCAACGATTGCAACACCGCGAAACAACACTCCCAAAAGTACGAGGGTGCACCAATCAATAACAAGAATGAGTAGTATCGAAGAAGTGTGTTCGCTCGAGGTGGCTAACCCCATTTGGCCGGACACGGCTCCTGTTTTAGTCATTTCCAATTTGACACAAGTGTAAAGGCTATCCATTATCGTTCTCTTTCTTCAGTCATCACGTACATCATTTCAACCACTTCATTCTGGATCACACTCCGCGTATGGTTATTAAAGTGGTTTTTGGTTTGGACAGAGAATATGTCCATAACCGATTCCGGTTTCTTTAATAACTTTCGTAATTATTACACCGATTGGTCGTTTAATAAATTTCAAACCAACCCAATTTCAATTTCAATTTCAAATCGTAAACCAACATTTCATTTATCTTTCTAAATCAATTTCCAAAATTTACGATTCAAAACTTCCAAATTACCAATTCAAAATCTTACACTTCAATTTCAACTTTTATTTAAAATAATTCAAATATTGATTCAAGTTCGTACATAAGGTTCATTCCGAAATCATTTAAATTAATTTAATTTAACATTCAAATCAATTTAAACTCATTTATCGATTTCAGACAATATTTGTTAAATTTATTTATCATTCAAAACAATTTCTATTTAAATTCCAATTCATTAAATCAATTACTTAAGTTCACTTTCATTATCAAAGCTTACAAAATTAAGTTTAATTCATCAATTCAAATTCTATAAATTACAAGTCTTTCATTAATTTCAATAAATCACAATTTTTTTCCTGTTAAAGAAATTCAATTTTATTCATTTACTTAGTTACAAATTTCGAACTTAATTAATAAAGAAACCCAATTTCATTTGTTAACGTAGTTCAAATTCACTTATTCAAAAGTTAAATTTCTTTTATCAAAGAATTCAAATTTTATTAAATTATCAAATAGTTCGATTTTATTTAATTATTAAATAATTTCAAAACTTAATTAATAATTTCAAAATTTAATTATCAATCAAATTCCAAAACCTAGTTATTAAATAATTCCAATCTTAATTATTAAATAATTCCTAACTTAATTATTAAATAATTTCAAGCTTAATTACTTAATAATTTCAAAGCTTAATTATTAAATAATTTCAAAACTTAATTCAATCATTTATTAAATTAAACAACGTTCTTTCACAAATTACATTATTAATATTTTGTTTCAGATTATTAAACAATAACAATTTCCTTTAATAAATTTCAAACTCCAATTTCATTTCAAAACCTTAATGTTTACTCAAATAAAAATTTTATTTTTATTTTAAATCAAATTACTGACCAATCGGTTTTTATTTAATTCTCTATCCTAGGTCGAAGTTTATTTGGGTGTTTAATTATCATTTCAACCCGATTCCATTCCAATTCAAAAATCCAATCATAGCAAAGGGAACTTGCAGTGTGATAACTGGGATGGTGTCACAGTAGATAAACAAGAAATAACACAATCAATAACAATCCAATAATCAATCTAAATAATCGTATTAATTCACATTGTTGTTTGTACAAATTAATATAATTATTTCTAGAATCTACATTATCATTTCATGTAGATTAAAGATTATTATACTAATTACTCTATGCAATTCTACACTTTACATCAATTATTCGATTTCTTACTTCATCAATTCATACAACATGAATTCAAATGGTTCAAGGGTAATTAACCATTTTTCTACGTGTCGAATAATTAAACATTTAAGGGTCATATTATACAAATTTGTCTAATTAAATTCAACATATATATCAATTTTAAGTCGCTAACTATCCTACGTCAAATTCAATTTCATATTTTTTATCACTTTAAACATTAACCATTTAACGTCCAATGTAAACAACAAACAATCAATTATCAACCAAACTGGATTATCATCGTATAGTTAACAGATAATGGTGTCAGATGTCACAGGTGAACTGATATAGGTAATAACGTAAATAACAGTGTAAATAGCTAGCAGCAGCATATTTCAATTGTCGCTTCAATTGAAATCAAATTTAATAAATAAAAGAACATTAATCGTGAGTGATTGCTCACCTTTCGAGGCTAGATGGATAGACAATGAATTAAGTTACGGATCCAAGCACGAATTCCAAATCGAGGCTAGATTGGCACGAACTCGATGAACGAAGCTAATATACAGGAAATCAAGAATCAAAATCAAAAGCTGATATATGACAGGAACAAGATGCAATTATATTATTATTACTATTATTACTATTTTATTGACAACAGTATCCAAAATCATTATTCTTAAAATACAACATTTAAAAGAAATCAAAGGTATATATATTATTTTTAAAATCAATTCTTATATATAAATAAACACTTCAATTGTGGGTCCAAGTATATGCTTTAAACTTAAAATTTTATCCATCAAATCTAAAATATACCAACTTAAATCACGGTATCTACAAGTTGTGAAATCTTTACATCTGTGATAACCCAGATTTTCGGGTATAAAATAATTGAATAATTATCTAAATTTAAATTGAAATACTGATTTATAGTTTGGAAGAATAATGTAATAATCTCCGTTATAAATTATTTATATTTGACAAATTGTTATCTTCAAACAATAATGATGATGGGTTGTTTTAAATATAGATAAATAAATTTTTAAGTGATTTTTTTTATTACCAATTGATTTTGGGTTTATTTAAAATATATATGAATTGTTTGAATTGATTCTTAAATTTGATTGAACTTAAATTTGAAATAAAATTTAAGATTTAAAAGAAGCATATCTTATATATAGTTTGATTTAAATAGTGGAATAAATACTAAAACTTTATAAAAACATTTTGAATAAAGGCAAGTGTTAAGATGTTAACACCCAAATTAACAAAGGTAAATCATTTAACATAAAAACATATAAGTGTAACCATTGAAATATAACTTTTAAACAAGAATTTATTAAGAGTTAATATTCTTCTTTCTTAATTACATATGTACTAAGTAGAGTTTATATATATAATTTAAAAAAAAACATAAAACAAATGCCTTTTACATTTGTAAGCTCTCTAATGCATAAAAGCAACACTTATAACCTAAGTGGCATTTGAATAACAAGTGTCTTTCTTTTTTTAAAAAAATGAATTTTAGGTAAGAATTGAAACCTGATTTTTATTCAGAGACAAAAAATATTTTCAAAGCAAAACAAAATTTCAAAAAAAAAAATGGAAAATCAAAAAGGCTTCAACCTGGAAAATTAAGTCTGTAATCAAGAAAGATCAAGCAAACAAATGCAAATCTGAAGCAAATTAAATGATCAAAGCAGATGCTATATGAATTCAACTCAAAACAACAGCAAGTTGCAAGCAATCCAAGATTTAACTCAATAGTAGATCAAAATTTCAAAGTACAGTTTCAGTTTCAAGCCTGTGCTTCTCTGCTTCATCATAAAGGTGAGTAAAACTGTAACGACCCGTATTTTCGCTACTTCGAAAATGAGAGATTTCGATCGATTTAAATTTAAAAAGGAGTTTAACTCTTAAATAATATGATATATATAATAAATAATAGTGAAGAAGTTATATATTCTTATAGTTAATAAATTAAAAAAAAAGTATGAATTTGGATTTTAGAACAAATCGACAAAAGTTAAGTTTTGTTAATAATAATTAAAGGCTTAAATAAATGGATTTAAATATCTATTTAAAAAGGTAAATCTTATTTAAAACATCTAATAAAGATAATAAAAGTATGTTAAAAGATTTAAAAATTTGTTAATAATCGTTTTATAAAAATAACCAAAATTTGTCGCATTTTGTCAGTTTTGCATACACGGTAAAATTAGAGATTTTGATATTAATTAAATATGATTTTAGAATATAAAGAGACTTGTTTTAATTTATTTAAAGAAGTAAAAAGTTCATTTTTAAATTTGGTTTACTTCAATACATAGTTTAACTAAAACGTCAAAATGTGACCGTAAAACATTTCGTCGAAAAACGACGTTTTGTCAATTAAAAGTTGTCGCAACGTCGTCGCACCTTTATTTTCTTATATAGGAACATATATTCAAATAGTATAAGTATTAATTAATTCACTAATCAAGTTTACTTTTAATAAACATACTTAGAAAATTCTAGAATATAATTAAGAAAAGTAAGTAAGAAAAGTCAAAAGTAAACATCAAATCAACATCAAATCAAACCAAACATAATTATTACTTTACTTTACTTACTTCTTAAGTGAAAGTGACATAAAGCATGATTTGAAATGTGATGTTAAGTTAAAAAGTAAGTAAAGGGCATTTTGGTCATTTTACATAATAATATTTTATTTCAAACTTTTTCCTATAAATAGCCATGCATACCTCTTTCATTTTCACACAAATCTTTCTTTTCTTCTTCTTCCTTTAAGCTATTTTAATGGCTTCTCTCTTAAGAGAGGTAGGAGGGTTAAAAATAGTGGAGTGCTTAAGCACTAATCCACTTGTTACTCTCTAACCTCTTCTTAATTCACTTCTTCTTCTTCTCTTCTTAAAAAAGGCCTTAGGCCATGAGTTTGGAAGTTGATAAAGGAAGGACGTGAGCAAAGCAAGTAAAGATGGAGATGGTCGAGCACTTGGAAGCATGGTTATGATAAGGTTTAGTGAAGCGTTGAATTAAATGAATGTTGGTAGGAAGTTAAACGTTTGGTTAAAGGTGAGAAATTCTCATCGCTTTTGAATTTATATTTTGATTATGTTATAACAATCATATTTACACCCTTATGACATATGAATGTTTATACCAAATTGATTGTTAATATGGATGATTTGAAAATTAGTAAATTAAGTGAATTGTGATAATATATCCCGTTATGATATTAATAGTGAATGTTAGATTTGAAATCATATGCATGTGATTTGTTGAATGGATGTTATGTTAGTAATAAATATGAATATTGGATATGTTCATTTTGATTAAGTAATCACTTTGATTAGTAAGACCATATTTTAGTAATATGAGAAATTGTGGAAAAATAAGTCTCTTTTCATTTAGAAGTGAAATTAAAGTTAAAATGAAAGAGAATTTGAAATTTGAAGTGAAACGGATTTGAAAAGAATAGCTAATTAGAAATTGAAATTTAGATGAATAGTGAAATTGAAATTAAAATCGATTTTGAAAAAGTGAAGTTTAGTTTGAGATTAAATTGAAATTTAAATTGGAATTAGATTTGAAATCTAAGTTTTAAATGTGTTTAATTTGAGATTAGAATTGAAATTGAGTTAAAATTGGGATTTAAAGTTTAATATTAAAATAATGGGAATATAATAATATTTTAATGTGGTAAGAGTGAAAATATATTTTAAAAGCTTTAAAAAGTGAAAACATTGATTTAAAATGGTTTCTAATGATTTTCTAAGTGTTGAAATCCAATTTGAATAAATTATTTCAAATGTTGAAAAATAAGTTAAAACTAGACGCGTCGCGCAACGGTAGTTCGCGATTTCGCGCCGAAAAGTTCAAATGAATGTATAGAGTGGAATATTGCTCGGAATTCTTCGAGATAAGAAAATTCCGGACTATTATATCCATATCTTCTAAACGAAGAAAGAAAATCAAAGTTTCGATGAGTAGATTTTGAATTAAGTCCAAATCAATTTTCTAGAAAAATCGCGCTAGTGCAGTTTAGTGACCATAACAGAAAATCTGTTCGAATGGATGTTTTTAATTATGGAAAAATATGGAATAAATTTGATAAATCTATTTAAATGATTTAAAAAAGATTTGGATTGGAAAATATGAATTAGCGAATGTTTAAAAGTTGTTTTAATCAAATAAGCTTATATAGCACTTTCCGCAGCACTTTTATGCTGTGAATTCTATAATTTTTGGAATATGAGTTTAAAAATAATGATGTTTCCCAGAATCAATTGTGAATGTTTTAAAAAGGATAATTAAGCGTTTTGAAAGATAATTTGGAATATTTATAAGCAATTCCAAAATGAAGTTGAAAATCTGAGTATGCGGAAACGACTAGTACATTTGTCCCGCCTGTGAGATCTGGGAAGATAAAACAAGGTGTTTAACTAAGGTTAGGGATGGAGCAACCAGTGCCCTGAACTTACCTGGCCTATGTTTTCTTTTCTTAGGCGAGGGGTGGAACAGATCGAAAGGAAAGCCCGGATGCTCTCAAAATAAAAAGATTCTGTTAAGTTTTCCAAAATAAAAGAAGATTGGTATTACCCAAAAGTTAAGCAATCTCCAAAATGAATGATTTCTACGAACCTGTGAAGTTTAGAAAAGAATTTATAATGAATTTTAGGAATGAGTTGGTAAATAAGAGTATTGGATTTTGACTTACAAGTGAGATATAAAAATGGAATTTATAAACACCGTTTTGTAAATCTGAAATCAATTTAAATTGATAAGTTAAATGTGAAAGTTATTAAAGGAATTATATTCGCGATTTTGGACAGTGAATAATCCTTTAAATTAAATGGATGTTTTGGAAGGTGATATTATAAAGGGAATGTTTTCCTTAAGTTAAAAGTTAAGAAATTTGGATCAAGAATTAAGTAGAGAAATCTGAGATATTTTCCAAAACAAAAGAATGAATTACTTAGAATTATCCTAAGTTGAAAGAAAGAGAATTTCGAAATCATCCGAAAAGAATTTAAGTGAAAAGAGACTTAATAAATCCTATATTCTCATATTCACTTTTTATCGATGATTGGATTTCAAAGGAACCGGAGTCGGATTTGGTTAATTCCTATCCGAAAACCACTTCGAACCAATGTGTACGTTCGAACGTGAAGACATGTTGAAGATGGTGATTGAAGACCGTGGATCTTCCTAGCGTGAGGACTGCTTGTTGATTTGCTCGGGTCGCACCCAATTATAGAGTTATATATAGCAGTGGTCTCCTCGTGATAGAGATTTTGCGGATTGCAAGGGCTTCTCGCCTAGTAATGGCCGAGGAAAGTACCTTCGGTTTGTCCTGTTCCTGGACAACTTGTATGGACGTTTGTCTGACGTTGCATTTCTAAAGATTACGTACATCGGTTTTGCTTGATTATGTTCAGCATGATAGGGGGTTCTCGCTTTGTGAACAGTGACGAAGCTTAGACTCTTGCCCCTACATGTCCCTAGTGTGAAAGGGTTGGTTGATAGTCGAGAGGCTTGCCGTAAAAGCAGATCCGAGGTATCACTTGTGGTCACCTCCATGTTGAAAAGCAGGAGTACCCCCATGTTGAAAAGCAGAAGGGTAGCGGGATGGTTGAAAAGCCTACCGGGGCGGGTGCAGGAGTTGTCCGTTCGTCACACGTGATAACAGAGCGTCACATTTGGTATCAGAGCTGAAGGTTAAGCGAGAACCTTGGCTCTATTATGGGTAAATTCTCATCAGAGATAGGATTAGTAATATCCTAGGATGAGTAACTCATTAGAGATAGGGTTAGTAATGCCCTAGAATGAGTTATGAGAGTATTTATATATATTAAGCGCGTATTTGTTAATTTTACAAAATGATTTTGTTTTAAAGAAATTGGTAAATGAAATAATTTTACCTTAGGTCTATATTATAAATATTAAAAGAGATATTATTATCTTTTGGGTTAAGGATTGATTGTAATTTAGCTTAGTAAAACTAAAATATGAATATCTTGTGATTAGAATTGCACAATTTGACTATAAGATATTTCATATAGGATCAGTTAGTTGAAAGCTAGAATTTAAAACTGTAATCATATACCCTTAGATACTTGGTATTAAGAAATAATAATTAAGTGATTATCATAATGGATGGATTTAAAAGCTAAGTACAAATATATTGTGAAGTAAAATTCACAAATTTGATTATAAGATATTTGATGATAATATTGAAGCTAGAAGTGTAATTAGAGGAAGTAAAGTGAAAATTTACACTTAGAAAAAATTCTTGTCAATAAGATAGAAAAGATAAGCCAAAATTGAAATTTTGGGTAAATATATTATGAAAGGATAAGTTCTATAACTTATAAATGAGTTAAGGTAATTTGAAATTTAGACACTTTGATTAGAAACAAGAGGTATAAGAAATATCATCCTAATATAAAATTTGAAATAATGATACATTTAGGGTAATATTTATAATTCAAAATGAAGTAAGATTAGAAGGAGGTAGTTTTGAATAATATGATTAGTAGTTGAATGTTGGATGAAAATGTTTAAATAACAAATACCATGTGAATTAAGTTTCACAAATTTGACTATAAGGTATTTGACGGATTTAAGGTTAAGAAATTTGATTTAGAAAATGGATAGGTAAATAAGTTAACTTTGTAAGAAAAAGGACGTACATTTAGTAAAGTTGTCTTATTAAAATATGGATTAGATAAATAATATTAGCTAAATGGAGACCTTAGGTAAAGAAAACTAGGGATTAAGTTTTATAACTTATTTATTTGGAATAATAGAATTCCACATTTGTTGAAGACGCTAATTAAAGTAAATGACGATTTGAAGATTTGGGATATGTATATATACTCTTAGGAAGTAAAGGTATATTATACAAGTTAAGTCATTTGTAAGCTTAAGTAATAATGGATTTAGAAGAAAGTAAATGGTTGTGAAATAAACTTGGATTAATAGAAGTTTGGAAGAAATGTATTAGGTAAAGATGAATGTGAATAAATACTTAAGTTAAACGTAGATCATTTTGGCACATAAATTTTGATCTAAGATTTGAGTACAAAACTTTGAGGTGTTTACACCAATCCGAAAAAGGATTTATCACTCAATTCTTGATGGCGAATATTGATGAGAGTTTGTGATTATGTACACGAGTTTTCTATCATAGTTGAGAGCTATGCAAGGAAAGCAAGGGTTTGTGATCAAGAAGTCTGATCAAAGTCCGCAGTAGAAAATCGGGAGATCGATACTAGTTCGAAAGAAAAGTTGTGGATTTGAATAATAGATCGAATCAAATATCACATATAGTATGATGTGTTGGGTCTATCAACTTAGTAGTTCGATAGTTATCTTGAATAGAAGACATAAGAGATAATGGTTAGAATTATGTTTTGGTATGTATATATATAGACCTCAGGTGTAGTACATGCTTAGGTCAGAGGATGGGTTATGTGGATGTATTCATTTATGTTGATATAGTTTGGTTGTTTTTGGAGGTATAGTCTTTTTTGATAGTTGGATACATTATCTTAAGTGTGCAGTACGCACTAGGATGGGAAGGATAGAAGTTTGACTTGATGTATGTATATATAATCTTAAGAAAGTGATAAGTACTCAGCTTAGTGTGGGGAATCTTTATATATGTTTGGCATCATTTGTTTTAGTGTTGTTATGATATCGGCCTTCTTCTTTTCTATCATCAATAGAAATAAGTCAAATTTTTTTGAGGAGATGAGTATGAGATAGATTCCTTTATCTAACTTTCATTTCGAGGACGAAATGCTTTTAAGTAGGGGAGAATGTAACGACCCGTATTTTCGCTACTTCGAAAATGAGAGATTTCGATCGATTTAAATTTAAAAAGGAGTTTAACTCTTAAATAATATGATATATATAATAAATAATAGTGAAGAAGTTATATATTCTTATAGTTAATAAATTAAAAAAAAAGTATGAATTTGGATTTTAGAACAAATCGACAAAAGTTAAGTTTTGTTAATAATAATTAAAGGCTTAAATAAATGGATTTAAATATCTATTTAAAAAGGTAAATCTTATTTAAAACATCTAATAAAGATAATAAAAGTATGTTAAAAGATTTAAAAATTTGTTAATAATCGTTTTATAAAAATAACCAAAATTTGTCGCATTTTGTCAGTTTTGCATACACGGTAAAATTAGAGATTTTGATATTAATTAAATATGATTTTAGAATATAAAGAGACTTGTTTTAATTTATTTAAAGAAGTAAAAAGTTCATTTTTAAATTTGGTTTACTTCAATACATAGTTTAACTAAAACGTCAAAATGTGACCGTAAAACATTTCGTCGAAAAACGACGTTTTGTCAATTAAAAGTTGTCGCAACGTCGTCGCACCTTTATTTTCTTATATAGGAACATATATTCAAATAGTATAAGTATTAATTAATTCACTAATCAAGTTTACTTTTAATAAACATACTTAGAAAATTCTAGAATATAATTAAGAAAAGTAAGTAAGAAAAGTCAAAAGTAAACATCAAATCAACATCAAATCAAACCAAACATAATTATTACTTTACTTTACTTACTTCTTAAGTGAAAGTGACATAAAGCATGATTTGAAATGTGATGTTAAGTTAAAAAGTAAGTAAAGGGCATTTTGGTCATTTTACATAATAATATTTTATTTCAAACTTTTTCCTATAAATAGCCATGCATACCTCTTTCATTTTCACACAAATCTTTCTTTTCTTCTTCTTCCTTTAAGCTATTTTAATGGCTTCTCTCTTAAGAGAGGTAGGAGGGTTAAAAATAGTGGAGTGCTTAAGCACTAATCCACTTGTTACTCTCTAACCTCTTCTTAATTCACTTCTTCTTCTTCTCTTCTTAAAAAAGGCCTTAGGCCATGAGTTTGGAAGTTGATAAAGGAAGGACGTGAGCAAAGCAAGTAAAGATGGAGATGGTCGAGCACTTGGAAGCATGGTTATGATAAGGTTTAGTGAAGCGTTGAATTAAATGAATGTTGGTAGGAAGTTAAACGTTTGGTTAAAGGTGAGAAATTCTCATCGCTTTTGAATTTATATTTTGATTATGTTATAACAATCATATTTACACCCTTATGACATATGAATGTTTATACCAAATTGATTGTTAATATGGATGATTTGAAAATTAGTAAATTAAGTGAATTGTGATAATATATCCCGTTATGATATTAATAGTGAATGTTAGATTTGAAATCATATGCATGTGATTTGTTGAATGGATGTTATGTTAGTAATAAATATGAATATTGGATATGTTCATTTTGATTAAGTAATCACTTTGATTAGTAAGACCATATTTTAGTAATATGAGAAATTGTGGAAAAATAAGTCTCTTTTCATTTAGAAGTGAAATTAAAGTTAAAATGAAAGAGAATTTGAAATTTGAAGTGAAACGGATTTGAAAAGAATAGCTAATTAGAAATTGAAATTTAGATGAATAGTGAAATTGAAATTAAAATCGATTTTGAAAAAGTGAAGTTTAGTTTGAGATTAAATTGAAATTTAAATTGGAATTAGATTTGAAATCTAAGTTTTAAATGTGTTTAATTTGAGATTAGAATTGAAATTGAGTTAAAATTGGGATTTAAAGTTTAATATTAAAATAATGGGAATATAATAATATTTTAATGTGGTAAGAGTGAAAATATATTTTAAAAGCTTTAAAAAGTGAAAACATTGATTTAAAATGGTTTCTAATGATTTTCTAAGTGTTGAAATCCAATTTGAATAAATTATTTCAAATGTTGAAAAATAAGTTAAAACTAGACGCGTCGCGCAACGGTAGTTCGCGATTTCGCGCCGAAAAGTTCAAATGAATGTATAGAGTGGAATATTGCTCGGAATTCTTCGAGATAAGAAAATTCCGGACTATTATATCCATATCTTCTAAACGAAGAAAGAAAATCAAAGTTTCGATGAGTAGATTTTGAATTAAGTCCAAATCAATTTTCTAGAAAAATCGCGCTAGTGCAGTTTAGTGACCATAACAGAAAATCTGTTCGAATGGATGTTTTTAATTATGGAAAAATATGGAATAAATTTGATAAATCTATTTAAATGATTTAAAAAAGATTTGGATTGGAAAATATGAATTAGCGAATGTTTAAAAGTTGTTTTAATCAAATAAGCTTATATAGCACTTTCCGCAGCACTTTTATGCTGTGAATTCTATAATTTTTGGAATATGAGTTTAAAAATAATGATGTTTCCCAGAATCAATTGTGAATGTTTTAAAAAGGATAATTAAGCGTTTTGAAAGATAATTTGGAATATTTATAAGCAATTCCAAAATGAAGTTGAAAATCTGAGTATGCGGAAACGACTAGTACATTTGTCCCGCCTGTGAGATCTGGGAAGATAAAACAAGGTGTTTAACTAAGGTTAGGGATGGAGCAACCAGTGCCCTGAACTTACCTGGCCTATGTTTTCTTTTCTTAGGCGAGGGGTGGAACAGATCGAAAGGAAAGCCCGGATGCTCTCAAAATAAAAAGATTCTGTTAAGTTTTCCAAAATAAAAGAAGATTGGTATTACCCAAAAGTTAAGCAATCTCCAAAATGAATGATTTCTACGAACCTGTGAAGTTTAGAAAAGAATTTATAATGAATTTTAGGAATGAATTGGTAAATAAGAGTATTGGATTTTGACTTACAAGTGAGATATAAAAATGGAATTTATAAACACCGTTTTGTAAATCTGAAATCAATTTAAATTGATAAGTTAAATGTGAAAGTTATTAAAGGAATTATATTCGCGATTTTGGACAGTGAATAATCCTTTAAATTAAATGGATGTTTTGGAAGGTGATATTATAAAGGGAATGTTTTCCTTAAGTTAAAAGTTAAGAAATTTGGATCAAGAATTAAGTAGAGAAATCTGAGATATTTTCCAAAACAAAAGAATGAATTACTTAGAATTATCCTAAGTTGAAAGAAAGAGAATTTCGAAATCATCCGAAAAGAATTTAAGTGAAAAGAGACTTAATAAATCCTATATTCTCATATTCACTTTTTATCGATGATTGGATTTCAAAGGAACCGGAGTCGGATTTGGTTAATTCCTATCCGAAAACCACTTCGAACCAATGTGTACGTTCGAACGTGAAGACATGTTGAAGATGGTGATTGAAGACCGTGGATCTTCCTAGCGTGAGGACTGCTTGTTGATTTGCTCGGGTCGCACCCAATTATAGAGTTATATATAGCAGTGGTCTCCTCGTGATAGAGATTTTGCGGATTGCAAGGGCTTCTCGCCTAGTAATGGCCGAGGAAAGTACCTTCGGTTTGTCCTGTTCCTGGACAACTTGTATGGACGTTTGTCTGACGTTGCATTTCTAAAGATTACGTACATCGGTTTTTACAAACGTACATTAGTGGTGGCGGAGAAGGCAACTTCTCTTAGCTTAACACCCTTCTTGAGACATACGAGCTCAAGGGTTGTATTTTTGTGGAAGGCAATTAGTAGTTAACGGAAATGGCAATGTGGCATTCAAAGATGTGATATGTGCTTTGTGAAAAGGTAATCGTAGCCTTAAGCCTCATCAAACCGGAAATGACCGAAACAGGATTAGATGCAGCAGGGCTATGTGGGTCATTCCCATTAGGGTATGATCATCCCCTTCTAGATATATTTCTTCCCGCTATGACGTCGGGATGTTAATTAATGTGGTGTATGCTAGAGGGCCCTCGATAAAGGTCGGTAACGACCGGGGGGATGACATATTCGGTACCATCTAGTTACAGAGGTGGGCCGGTCTTGTGTTGGTAGAGGGCAGATGTTCTGTGCCTCGGCACATCCATCTAGAGGTGTACCCATTTCGGAAGGTAGATCCTGCGCCTGGTCATTTGTATGGAAATCCATTCTCCAATAAGAACCTACGGTTTTGTTTGTATTGGCGTAATGAATAGCCTCGAAATGCTATATGGGTAACCATTTCGGATAAGATTAATAAGTTTATTTGCAAATGTTTTCAAAGAAATTTCATTAGAAATAATATCAAAGGTTTTGATATAAAAGTGTTTTAGTTATCATAAGGTAAAAACCCGTCCGTGTTTATGTGTGGGCGTGGTCTTATGAGATACTATTTATTTCAAAAGATTTTATCCAAAGGCTGATATATGACACTGTCATTTATTATTGAGTTTTTCTCACTCTGGTTTATCAAGCCTGATCCGGGTATTTTCAATACTTGGGTCAGATCCGAGTAGTTTCAGGATAGTCGAAGGAAGTTGAAGTTCCAGGGGAGAGCTGGAGATATTCATGGACGCATGAAGATATTCTTTCATCGCCTTTGCTTGGTGTATTTTGTTTGATGTTTGTCAGCAATTGTAAGGGCAGGTTCTATAACTGTCCAAGCTGAATCTAGGTTAGACTCTGATATTGTATTTTAAAATTTTCCGCTGTAAATATTTTTATTGAAATAATATATGTTATTCCATTCGTGTGAGATTCTGTTCTGTCTATTTTTCTTTATCACCCTTGATGATCCGTTTTTTCGTGCAATTTGAGTTGGACATGGGTGGTTTATTGTCGATTCAAAGGGTATGGGAAAACGGGTCGTCACAAAAACTTGACAAAAATTGTTATGCCTTGAACTAGCATGCTATGTTCCTATAAGTATGATTTGAATTTAACTGTGCATGTTGCTTAAAATGATTTTAAGTACATAAATGGGTGTGAATATTTATATTCATCACTATGGCATAAAAGATAAGTCCCTGTTTTAACTGAGACAATGAGTAACTTTTAAAATTTAAAATGAATTTGGTTGCATTCTAGCATGATTGAATATAAATGTGTAAATTGCATGTATATATAGCAAATGTCTGGTGTGAATATATAATTGTGTGCAAGCTGTAAATATTTACTCTGTTTGTTTGGGTTTCCCAGGCTTAAAATTTCTGTTTAAAATCCTTATCTTTTAATTAGTTATAGATAAGATGCAATTTTAAGATCAAAAGCTGTTTGATTTATCTAGGTTGAGGTTTAAAAATTTAAGGAAGAAAAATTGAAGTTTGTTTGTCTTTGTAAAACATAAAACATCTGTGCATGTTTGATAAAATCAAAACCCAAACCCTGTAATTTGTAAATTCAGTTTGATGAATTAAATTCATAAAAAAATTCATGTTTTTTTTAAACACTAAAATCAAAAATTTTAAATTAAGAATGGTGGTGCAGTTCTGGTGTGAACTGGAAATGAGAATTCTAAGCTTTCTGATGATCTAAATACTAGTATAGGTCGAGACTTGGGGGAAATGATGGAGGATGGATCGTAGTTGATGGGAAAAATACTGGATTCAAGCTTTGAGGCAGTGTGATTTGGAATTGAACTTCATAACCCTAGTTTATCGGTGATCAGGAAATTTGACTGTCGCGACTTATTTAGGGGATCGAGTTGTCCCAAATTCAGGGAGAAGATAGAAGGGATATGGAAAAGATTATGGCCGGAGGTGAAAGTTCTCAGGTGATCGGTGTGTGGTGATTGAGGTGTAGTTCTGGTTCGACATTGTTATAGTTTTTGAGCTCGAATGCTTGTTTTCGAGTTAGGGGTTCTGCAGTAGATTTGATGGTAGGAAACGTATTGGGTGATGATCGATGACTTGTGAGTAGGGTCGAGAACGGTCGGAAATGGCTGCCATGATGGTACAGGTGCACGAGTTCATCGTATGTCAGCAGTTTATTTTGGGAAAGAAAAATACGCGAGTGTTACGAGTAGTTTCATGCTTTTGCTCGAAGTTTTGGGACAGTGGACTTGGAGTAGCCGTGTTGTGGTCTCGGGAGTGTCATATGATATAGGTTTATGTGTAAACCTGACAGTATTATTTGAATGTTTTTAAAAATAGAATGTTACTCGAGTTTTTATTCGAGTTAGTTAGTGTTTTTCTCGAGTAAATTACGTGTTGCTCGAGTTGGTTGAGTTACAGGTTGGAAACCTGTTTTATTTTCAAACTTTAAACTGAATTTAGAATATTAAACAAGAATTTAAAACAAGTTTTAAATCTAATTTTAAATTATGGATTCAAGTAATTTGAATCATAGTTGGAAATGAATTAGTTTTAAATTCAAATTTTGTTTGAAATGCTTTAAAAAGGTTTATTGTTAAAATTGTTTTTTAAAGAAATTTGAATTTAAATTGGTAATTGAAATGTAAAGAAATGTTTTGAATAAATTTTAAATCTGATTCAAATCTGAATTTGAATCTTTGTTTTAAATTAAATTTAAAAGTTTTATAAATTTAAGTGTTTAAACAATTTTGAATGATAAAGAAAAATTTAAATGTATGAATTTAAAAAGGAATTTGTTTTAAATATTGTAAAATTCCTTTTATAAGGGAAATATTATTTATCATTTAAAGGATTTAAATTGATGTTAAACTTGTTAAAGTTAATGATTTGTTATTCATTTAATTATTAGGGTAACTAAATGAATAGTTAATTTATGTAAAAAAATTATGAAGTAGATAATTACTTAATTAAGTCTAAGGATTAAGATTTACTAATTAAGTAATTAGTGAGTAATTAATTAAGTAATTAAAGGTTACTTAACTAATGATTAAGAAGTGCTTAACTAAGTTTTATTAATTAATAATTAAGGTTTTATTAATTAATAATTAAAGAATAATTAATCCATAAATTAAGGATTAATTAAGAAATTTGTTCAGTGGTAATTAATTGATTAATCAATGGTGATTAAAGGATTAATCAAATGGTAATTGGGGATTGATTATCTGTTAATTAAGAATGGGTTAACAGTTAATTAAGGATTCTTAATTGATAAATAAAGGATAATTGATATGGGGTTAGGGATTAATAAATTGATTGATTGAGTTAATCAAGGATATGATTGATTAATTAAGGTTGGTAATTAATTGTATAAGCAAGATTATGTGATTAATTCTTAAGGAATTAATTTAATTTAAGTAATTAAATTAATTATGATATGAATTGTTAATGTTTGCTTATGGATGATTGGTTGTTGAATGTCTGTTTTGGATGATATCTATTGAATTGATATCTATTGATGAAAAATCAAGATTGATTAATGAATGTAATTAAGTTAAAGGATTAATTATTATATGAAATTTAAGAATAACTCACTAACAAAAGCAATTAGAAGATTATTGAATTTATGGTAATTAGTGGAAGTGATAAATCTTGCTTATTAATGATTGAATTATGAGGAGTACTTTGAATTGGTGGATATCTCTACTATGAATTGATTTGTGATATGATATGATGGATGGGCAATGATAGGGTGATTATTAATCAATTAGGAATTGCTGTGGAAAATGTTATCCGATGATTAAAATTGAATTGTATTTAATTGAATAACTTGGTTTTAAATGTCATTAGATTCGAAGAGACCGGAGTCGGGTATTAGAAATACCCGAAACCACTTCGATTCTATATAGATTTGATATGTGAAATCAATAGGCTGTTATGGAAGGATTTAAGTGAATTGGACCATCTAATAAGTTTTGGCGCTTAGAAATTAAGTGTGAAATAGTTGATGTCTATAATAATTTATGAAGTTGAAATTGATATAAGTTACCCCGGGTTTATATAAATTGTATGCTTTTGTATTCCAAGTTAGATGGGTTTACTCACGCTGGTTTCCAGCCTGACCCGGGTGTTACTTTGATGTAATGCTCGGGTCAGACCGAGTACTACAGATTTTCAGGTAAGGACGTTCTAGAGCTCAGGAGGCGAGCTGGATGGCAGGGTCGTGTAACGACCCAGGAATTTTATTAATTAAAATTTGGATATTTAATTAATTTTAAATATTAATAAGTGAATTTATAAGTCGAATAAATTTTAATTTGAATTTTTGGATTTAATTGAATAATTAAATTGATAATTTAATATGTTAAATTATGAAAATAATTGAAAATTGGGTTAAATATGATTGAAAATGATTTGTAAAATTTTATTTTATCATATTGAAGTTAGAATGATATTTTAGAACTTTTAAAATCGAATTAAAAGTTAATTTGTGAAAATTTAATATTTTAATATTTAATCGACTAGTGAAAATAGTCAATTTTTGAACAGTCTCAGAATTGGACGAAACTAGTTCCACTGGATCCGTAATAGTTAGTTATTACCGGATTTCAATTTTCGTATCAATCGGAGTTATCGTTTGATCGTGGCAGCTCGAAACGCATCGAAATTGTTTTTAATATTAATTTGGCGAGTTAAAATAGCCATTTTTCAAAAAGTCTTGGATTTCGACGAAACCAATTTCATCAGATCCGTAATGTGATATTATTGTATGGTTTCAAATTTCGTGTTAATTGGATTTACCGTTTGTCCGGTACGAATTAAAACGCATTGAAATCGATTTAAATCGGTTTAATTTAAATTGAACGTTTATAGCCATAACTCGCACAGATGTCCGAATTAGCTTCCGAAACCTGTTCCATTGTGTCCGGAACGCGGGATAAACCCTAGAAACGTCAGTTTCGGCACGTAAATCGGAGTTCGGAATTCCCGGATGAATAGTGTTCGTTCGTTCTTCTATAAATAGCCCCCTCTCTCTCTCTCTCTAAATTAAAAAAAAAATATAAACCCTAGCCGCCTCCATATGCTATGAACGGCCAGGAATTTCATTCCTTCTTCCACTAATTTTTCTAAATCCGTTAACAATTATCGAAATCATCCAACTACAAACTTGAAGGGCTAGCTGAGTACTTCAAATCCATACGGGTATGATCGTTTTTAATGGCATAGATCAACGGCAATTGTCATTCAAAGCCGTGCGTTTCGTGCACAATTTCCTAGGCCAAGATGCAGCCGAGCTCTATGAGCTTATGGCCGAGCATGGAGCTCGTGATGAGCTTCGACGTGGTGGCGGCGTGATGGAGTTTCGACGCTCGAAGAGGTTGTAAAATGAAACCCTAAAATGGATAATGGGTTCGGCCACTTCATGTTACCTGGAGATGTTTGCGCGTGAATATGAGAAGAAGAAGAAAGGGTGCGTTCTACGGTGGTGATGGGAAGGAGCATGGATCTAAGGCCTGGATTGAGCTAGGTTTAAAATTAGTAAAGTTATGTTGTAAAATTTTAAAAATAAATTCGTGTAACTTTAAAAATTCATAACTTTTTCATGCGAGGTTGAAAACGCGCGAAACCAGTTGCGTTGGAATCGTATGGACGAGCACTACGAGATGGAGTTGGATTGGAGTCGTTTGGAGTTAGTGAGAATTTTGGGTAAAATTAAACGTCCGTTTAATTTTATTCGAAATAAATCGCTAAAACGAAATTGAAATCAAGGTGAGAACTTCTCACTCAATCGAATCGGTTTCGATTTTATTTTAAATAGTTAGATTTAAAATATTTGAATTCATGTTTGAATGATGATTGTTATCTATTGATTGTTAAAATAGACATTATGCGCCATTAGTAAGCGGATGTTATTTATTAAAAACATATACCGCGAATATTTCATAAACAGTGAAATTGGTATTATATATAATATCAATATATATATATTGGCATATGTATATATTGCAGTTGTTGATTCCCCGCATTTTTTAGCGGATGAGACCCTATTGCGCCGCATAATAGCGGATAATATTTATAAAAACATATACCGCGATAATTTCGTACTGGAGCGAAATTGGTATTGTGCTAATGTTTGTGAATGCAGGAAACAGGTTGGAGGGATCCAACTGGATTCCTCAACAGTTTTTATTTGATTTCAGATATTTTGATATTTGATGGATTATCATATATCGATATATGATATCGTTGTAGTCGTGATTGACTATTTGGTGTGTAGCATCATTGGACCCAGATTTTGGGATTTTAAAATGATTTTTAAAGTGATTTTTGAAAATATACTTTATTTTTGGAATTGATCCATTATAAATAAATAATGATATAATTTTTAATGTTATAAAAATTATGATTTTTGAGAAATATAGTTAAAAGTTGATTTTTGAAATTATGGGGTTAATAATTTTATAAAAGGGTTTAAATTGGAAAATTTTAATTTATTGTGAAAAGTTTAAATATAGGATTTATAAAATTTAATTATTTTATAAATCAAGAGAGTGGTGAAATTTTAAAGGAGTTTAAAGACGTTTTAAAGAATAATATAAATTGATTTATATTAAGAGATTTATAAATGGATATTTATAAATTGAAATATTGACATTATAAAACGAGTTTTTATAAGTGTTGAATGAAGTGAAAATGAATTTCATAAATGAATGAAATTTATAGAATTATAAATGGTGAGGTTATAAATGAAATTTATAAATAGTAAGATTTATAAATTTGTGAAGTTATTTGAAGAATAGATTTGGTTAAATAAATGAATCTTATAAGTTATAAGATTTATAATTTGGGGAAGTTTAAAAGAACGATTTTGTAAATAATCGTTTTTATAAGTATTTAACTTATAATGTGAACTTTTGGTTTATAATTGAGTTATAAATCGAATAGGTTAATAAAGGAATTTATAAAAGGAAGTTGTTGTAAAATAAATAGAAATGGAATTTATAAACATTGTTTTATAAATCCGCAAACGACTTATTTTAATAAGTAAATTGTTATAACTTATTTATGGAGTTATATTCACGTTGTAGACTGTGAATAATCCTTTAGAATAAAATATATAGAAATGATGAAATTGGTTAACGTAGTATATTCACGTTTTTGAATTGTGAATAACACGTTAAAGAAAATGTTTTGGATTTGGTGTTTTAAATAGAGTTAAAACGATCTAACGATGTTTTTTTTAAAAGGTGTTGAGATTCGAAATCATAGATTTCAACATTCATTGTTGAAATAGACGTTTTCGAGAAATAAAAGGAAATGGTAGACTATAACACTGTTGTTATAGTAAATGATTTCCGAAAGGAAATGTTTTGTATAGTATTGGGATTTATATATCTATTTAATTTCAAATCCCTATACTAGTGAATTTTGGGTTGTCGTAACGATGTTTTACGCAACATTCGTTTTGGCCCAAATAAATATGTTAAAGAGAATGATTTCCTTAAAGAATGAAATATATACTTAATTTCGATTAAAGTATATAGAATATTTTCCAAGTGTAGGAAATAAAAAGACTTGTGAATTACTTATAAATAAATAAATATGGGATTGTTTTTCCAATGTGAAATGAAAAGTTTGGAGAATTTATCTTTTTGAAGATAAATTGAAAATGAATAATAGAAATCGTATATTCATAAATATTTTAGAAATATAAATTCAATATGGAATTTATAAATGAAATTTGGAATATGGGTTTAAAAATAAATATTGATTTATTTTTAAAGAATGGAAATTAAATTATATATCTTGTAAAGATATTTTGGAAAATAAATAATTTGGAAAATTATTTGGAATCTGGTGATGTTGTGCATATCAATTGATAGTTCAATAACCGACTATCAATATTTCCCTTTGAATGGGTATTCGATGTGATTTGTTTGAATTTGAATGCCACACTTATTTTTGAATAAGCGCTCACTATTCGGGTTAACCGGGAAAGGACCATGGGGTCGTATAACCCATTCCAAATATGTGATACGTCGTTATGAATTGCATTTGAAGATCGGTGTTGAAGACCGGATATTTGCGAGAGCGATAGGATGACCTGTCGATTGACTCTGCACCGAGTTGCTCCGGTATAGAGTTCTCCATATGTGATGGTGAATCCGATCAGGATTGTGGATATCCGGATTGCAAGGACTTCTTTGTAAGTGCCTTCGGTTTTTTTCGATCCCGGAACAGACTTGTATGGATTGTATGTCTGACATTACAATTTGAGATATAAAGCCGATTTCTTTCAGATATATTTCTGTTGGTGGCGGAGAATTTATTCTTTTAGCTTAACACCCTTCTCTGAGACGTACGAGCTCAGAGGTTATGTAGTTGAAGGTTATCAGCAATATATTCCCAATTTGGTAATGTGACATGCTGAGTGTTGCTGTGAAATGATCATTGTGTTGATTATTTGTGATAGGATCATTTATTTGATCATCTATCTTGGTGATCATTTCTATGATCATTTGTTGACCCAAAGCATGGCTTTTGTATAAAGTATGTTTTTGTGGACGTGACTTCGTCGAGCCTCACACCCCGGAAATGGTCAAAACAGGAAAGATGCGGCAAGGTTATGAGGGGTAGCGCCCTTTAGGATATGTGCATTTCCTTCTGGAAAAGGGTGGTATCATGGTATGGAGCCCAGATACTTACTCATGTTGAAACACTTTATTATTATGATTGTGTGAATTGATTAGAGAGCTCTCGGATAAAGGTCCCAAAGGACCGGGGGATGGCATATTCGGTCAGTTGTTACTCAGTTAGGGGTAACCCGGCCTTGTGTTGGCAGAGATCCGGTTTGGTTCTCGGGGATGTCCATCCAGAGGCATTCTCATGTGGCAATGGGAAGTTCCTTGGCCTGACCATTTGTTGGAAATCCAATTCCCAATACGAAACTTGTACGGTATTAGTTGTAGAACCTGCCATTCACTTATGGTGGTCACCACTGTTTGGATGGTAGCTATAGTAGGCATAGTTCGAAATGTCTATGTTGGCTAAGATTTATATTCTACTTTCGAAATACTTCTCTACACTATGCACTAGTAATAATATTAAATGTTATTTTAAATGCGTATCAAGCATCTTTGACTATCATAAGGAGAAATCTCCTCCGATTCTGCGTTTGCATGTGTGTGTGTGCGGGAGGCCTTATGGTAGTCTCATTTTTAAAAAGCATTGCGAATTGATTTTAAAAATATTCCTCTACTTTGATTTTAAAGATAAATAAACTATTTTGAGTTCTCACACCAGTCACATGACTGACTCGGAGTTTATTGTTTTCCTTCCTAAACTCTGGGTGCCCACCAATTTCCACACGGGCAGTCAAGAGTTAAGATTTATCAGGATATTCTGGATATTCTGGAGTTGCTGGAGGCAAGATGGATGGCATGGCGTATTACTAGTATATAGTATTTCTTTTTCCGCTGCACTATTTGTTGTTGTGTGATGTTGTACACTCTGATGTAATGATGATATGATGTGATGTAATGTAATAACTGATATAGTTCTTTGTTTAAAGATTATTCATTTATTATTATATGTTGTTCCGCTGCGAATTGTGAGATTCTGATGTTGTTCTGTTGTTTCCGTTCCATTCTATTTTCTACTTTCTTTTCTCTATTCTCTTTTCCCTCTATTTTCTATCTTCTTATCTCTTCTTCTACCTCTTTCTTTTTCTTAAACCATAACATTTCGGGTTTTCGGCCTTCGATTTCTCGGCAGTCGATAAAGTGAGTGTCGATGTTGAATTTTCGAAAGTCGAAATTTTTCGGGACGTTACATTTGGTATCAGAGCATATGGTTAAGCGACAACCATGGTTCTGTTGGTTATTACTCATTAGAGATAGAGTCAGCAGTACTCTAGAATGAGTTTGAGTGTAATAATAGCTATGAGAGCGTATTTGTTAGTGAATAAAAATTGTTTTGTATTGTGTTGACTTATCGGTTGATTGTTTATAGATTCCGGTCGATCTAGTCTAGCTAACTATCGTAGATAGGGGTTTCTAAGCTCTCAAACAAGATAAATCGACATAGTATTGTTTTAAATTGGGTAAATGAAATAATTTTACCTTGATTATATTTTATATATAAAAGAATAATTTTTCAGAATTATTAAAGTGTATATAAGTAGATTGTTTGGTTGTTTGAATAATCTAAATAAAAGAATAATTGTATAAGCAAATGAATTATAAGTGGAATTATAATTAAAGTGATTTACAATTGTGAAATAAACTTATATATATAAGAAGTAAAACTATATGAATATATTTATGAGTATGAGTTATAAATAAAAAAAATGAATTTAAAGTAAAATGGAAATTTACTTTAGAATTGGAATCTGAATGGGATTTATAAGTGGGAATTTAAATTAAGTAAAACCAAGTGATGTTTACTTAAAAATGGAGTATAACTTAAGAGTTGTTGAATGAAGTTGATATTGGTATCAAAGTAAATTAATAAAGCGAAGTGATAAATGTGAACTTAAGTTATATAAATGAAATTCAACTTTAGTAATTGAATTGAATGAATGGATTGAATGTTAATCAATTGAATGTAAATTAAGTTGATATGAAATTGAATGAATGTAAGTGTTAATTCATTAAAAGCTAGCTGAATAGATTGAATGAAAATCAATTTAAATAAACCAATTGAAAATGATGGTGTTAAATCAAATTGAATGAATATAAGCAAAGAAATTTGGTTGAAATTGATATATATTGGTGGTTATATGGTTGTTAGTTGATTGTATATAATTCATTAAGTGTTAATGAAATTGAAAGCTAAAATAATTGAAATTCAATTGGAAGTTAAGTAAATCTTAAATAGAATTGAATTTGATTTGGAAGTGAACCAACTTGAATATGAATTAGTGAATATAAACTAATTGAAAATGAATGTTAGTAAAAACATCCACTATTAATGAATCAAATGTGATTAAATTGAAAAACCCATTTCATTAGATATTAATGAGAATATGAATGAATATTTGTTGGTTATGGATGGTAGTTGGTTGATGGTTGAATATAATTGCTTTTGTTGCATTTTCTATGTTAGAATATGGAGATATATGTTGTATATTGATACTATTTTCATATAGGCATGTTCTCATGTTGTTTGTTGAGTGTTTAGTAGGTGCGGATCGCGTTTGCTTCGCATTTGGAGCTCGCTTTCGCGCTATATTAGCCGTATATGCTTGCTAATAAAATATAAGGTACATATCTCGGATTAAATATCGTACTTTTACACTTTTTCCCTTCGGGATGCCTCATTACTTGATGAGATGTATATTTGTGATATATATACTGTCATTTTTTTCGGATCGAGCCGCGCAAAGGAGACTATGGCGAATTTTTCCGAAAATTTAAGGCGTTAGAAAATTTTGAGAAAATTTGGAAAAGAAAAATGTGAAAACTTTAACTTTGATTTTTGAATTGAAAGTTAAACAATAGTAGTTGTTTTTGAAAGATAACTAAGTATGATTTGAAAACTTAGTAAAGATTTGTAAGAAGTTTAACTACGAATTTTGGGAAAATTAATAGATTCTGTAACCTTTCTTACTTGTAATTTCGAGGACGAAATTCTTTTAAGGGGGGAAGATTGTAACGACCCAGGAATTTTATTAATTAAAATTTGGATATTTAATTAATTTTAAATATTAATAAGTGAATTTATAAGTCGAATAAATTTTAATTTGAATTTTGGGATTTAATTGAATAATTAAATCGATAATTTAATATGTTAAATTATGAAAATAATTGAAAATTGGGTTAAATATGATTGAAAATGATTTGTAAAATTTTATTTTATCATATTGAAGTTAGAATGATATTTTAGAACTTTTAAAATCGAATTAAAAGTTAATTTGTGAAAATTTAATATTTTAATATTTAATCGACTAGTGAAAATAGTCAATTTTTGAACAGTCTCAGAATTGGACGAAACCAGTTCCATTGGATCCGTAATAGTTAGATATAACCGGATTTCAATTTTCGTGTCAATCGGAGTTATCGTTTGATCGTGGCAGCTCGAAACGCATCGAAATTGTTTTTAATATTAATTTGGCGAGTTAAAATAGCCATTTTTCAAAATGTCTCAGATTTCGACGAAACCAGTTTCATCGGATCCGTAATGTGATATTATTGTATGGTTTCAAATTTCGTGTTAATTGGATTTACCGTTTGTCCGGTACGAATTAAAACGCATTGAAATCGATTTAAATCGGTTTAATTTAAATTGAACGTTTGTAGCCATAACTTGCACAGATGTCCGAATTAGCTTCTGAAACCTATTCCATTGTGTCCGGAACGCGGGATAAACCCTAGGAACGTCAGTTTCGGTGCGTAAATCGGAGTTCGGAATTCCCGGATGAATAGTGTTCGTTCGTTCTTCTATAAATAGCCCCCTCTCTCTCTCTCTCTAAATTAAAAAAAAATATAAACCCTAGCCGCCTCCATATGCAATGAACGGCCAGGAATTTCATTCCTTCTTCCACTATTTTTTCTAAATCCGTTAACAATTATCGAAATCATCCAACTACAAACTTGAAGGGCTAGTTGAGTACTTCAAATCCATACGGGTGTGATCGTTTTTAATGGCATAGATCAACGGCAATTGTCATTCAAAGCCGTGCGTTTTGTGCACAATTTCCTAGGCCAAGATGCAGCCGAGCTCTATGATCTTATGGCCGAGCATGGAGCTCGTGACGAGCTTCGACGTGGTGGCGGCGTGATGGAGTTTCGACGCTCGAAGAGGTTGTAAAATAAAACCCTAAAATGGATAATGGGTTCGGCCACTTCATGTTACCTGGAGATGTTTGCGCGTGAATATGAGAAGAAGAAGAAAGGGTGCATTCTACGGTGGTGATGGGAAGGAGCATGGATCTAAGGCCTGGATTGAGCTAGGTTTAAAATTAGTAAAGTTATGTTGTAAAATTTTAAAAATAAATTCGTGTAACTTTAAAAATTCATAACTTTTTCATGCGAGGTCGAAAACGCGCGAAACCAGTTGCGTTGGAATCGTATGGACGAGCACTACGAGATGGAGTTGGATTGGAGTCGTTTGGAGTTAGTGAGAATTTTGGGTAAAATTAAACGTCCGTTTAATTTTATTCGAAATAAATCGCTAAAACGAAATTGAAATCAAGGTGAGAACTTCTCACTCAATCGAATCGGTTTTGATTTTATTTTAAATAGTTAGATTTAAAATATTTGAATTCATGTTTGAATGATGATTGTTATCTATTGATTGTTAAAATAGACATTACGCGCCGTTAGTAAGCGGATGTTATTTATTAAAAACATATACCGCGAATATTTCATAAACAGTGAAATTGGTATTATATATAATATCAATATATATATATATTGGCATATGTATATATTGCAGTTGTTGATTCCCCGCATTTTTTAGCGGATGAGACCCTATTGCGCCGCATAATAGCGGATAATATTTATAAAAACATATACCGCGATAATTTCGTACTGGAGCAAAATTGGTATTGTGCTAATGTTTGTGGATGCAGGAAACAGGTTGGAGGGATCCAACTGGATTCCTCAACAAATTTTATTTGATTTCAGATATTTTGATATTTGATGGATTATCATATATCGATATATGATATCGTTGTAGTCGTGATTGACTATTTGGTGTGTAGCATCATTGGACCCAGATTTTGGGATTTTAAAATGATTTTTAAAGTGATTTTTGAAAATATACTTTATTTTTGGAATTGATCCATTATAAATAAATAACAATATAATTTTTAATGTTATAAAAATTATGATTTTTGAGAATATAGTTAAAAGTTGATTTTTGAAATTATGGGGTTAATAATTTTATAAAAGGGTTTAAATTGGGAAATTTGAATTTATTGTGAAAAGTTTAAATATAGGATTTATAAAATTTAATTATTTTATAAATCAAGAGAGTTGTGAAATTTTAAAGGAGTTTAAAGATGTTTTAAAGAATAATATAAATTGATTTATATTAAGAGATTTATAAATGGATATTTATAAATTGAAATATTGACATTATAAAACGAGTTTTTATAAGTGTTGAATGAAGTGAAAATGAATTTCATAAATGAATGAAATTTATAGAATTATAAATGGTGAGGTTATAAATGAAATTTATAAATAGTAAGATTTATAAATTTGTGAAGTTATTTGAAGAATAGATTTGGTTAAATAAATGAATCTTATAAGTTATAAGATTTATGATTTGGGGAAGTTTAAAAGAACGATTTTGTAAATAATCGTTTTTATAAGTATTTAACTTATAATGTGAACTTTTGGTTTATAATTGAGTTATAAATCGAATAGGTTAATAAAGGAATTTATAAAAGGAAGTTGTTGTAAAATAAATAGAAATGGAATTTATAAACATTGTTTTATAAATCCGCAAACGACTTATTTTGATAAGTAAATTATTATAACTTATTTATGGAGTTATATTCACGTTGTAGACTGTGAATAATCCTTTAGAATAAAATATATAGAAATGATGAAATTGGTTAACGTAGTATATTCACGTTTTTGAATTGTGAATAACACGTTAAAGAAAATGTTTTGGATTTGGTGTTTTAAATAGAGTTAAAACGATCTAACGATGTTTTTTTTTAAAAGGTGTTGAGATTCGAAACCATAGATTTCAACATTCATTGTTGAAATAGACGTTTTCGAGAAATAAAAGGAAATGGTAGACTATAACACTGTTGTTATAGTAAATGATTTCCGAAAGGAAATGTTTTGTATAGTATTGGGATTTATGTATCTATTTAATTTCGAATCCCTATACTAGTGAATTTTGGGTTGTCGTAACGATGTTTTACGCAACATTCGTTTTGGCCCAAATAAATATGTTAAAGAGAATGATTTCCTTAAAGAACGAAATATATACTTAATTTCGATTAAAGTATATAGAATATTTTCCAATTGTAGGAAATAAAAAGACTTGTGAATTACTTATAAATAAATAAGTATGGGATTGTTTTTCCAATGTGAAATGAAAAGTTTGGAGAATTTATCTTTTTGAAGATAAATTGAAAATGAATAATAGAAATCGTATATTCATAAATATTTTAGAAATATAAATTCAATATGGAATTTATAAATGAAATTTGGAATATGGGTTTAAAAATAAATATTGATTTATTTTTAAAGAATGGAAATTAAATTATATATCTTGTAAAGATATTTTGAAAAATAAATAATTTGGAAAATTATTTGGAATCTGGTGATGTTGTGCATATCAATTGATAGTTCAATAACCGACTATCAATATTTCCCTTTGAATGGGTATTCGATGTGATTTGTTTGAATTTGAATGCCACACTTATTTTTGAATAAGCGCTCACTATTCGGGTTAACCGGGAAAGGACCATGGGGTCGTATAACCCATTCCGAATATGTGATACGTCGTTATGAATTGCATTTGAAGATCGGTGTTGAAGACCGGATATTTGCGAGAGCGATAGGATGACCTGTCGATTGACTCTGCACCGAGTTGCTCCGGTATAGAGTTCTCCATATGTGATGGTGAATCCGATCAGGATTGTGGATATCCGGATTGCAAGGACTTCTTTGTAAGTGCCTTCGGTTTTGTTCGATCCCGGAACAGACTTGTATGGATTGTATGTCTGACATTACAATTTGAGATATAAAGCCGATTTCTTTCAAATATATTTCTGTTGGTGGCGGAGAATTTATTCTTTTAGCTTAACACCCTTCTCTGAGACGTACGAGCTCAGAGGTTATGTAGTTGAAGGTTATCAGCAATATATTCCCAATTTGGTAATGTGACATGCTGAGTGTTGCTGTGAAATGATCATTGTGTTGATTATTTGTGATAGGATCATTTATTTGATCGTCTATCTTGGTGATCATTTCTATGATCATTTGTTGACCCAAAGCATGGCTTTTGTATAAAGTATGTTTTTGTGGACGTGACTTCGTCGAGCCTCACACCCCGAAAATGGTCAAAACAGGAAAGATGCGGCAAGGTTATGAGGGGTAGCGCCCTTTAGGATATGTGCATTTCCTTCTGGAAAAGGGTGGTATCATGGTATGGAGCCCAGATACTTACTCATGTTGAAACACTTTATTATTATGATTGTGTGCATTGATTAGAGAGCTCTCGGATAAAGGTCCCAAAGGACCGGGGGATGGCATATTCGGTCAGTTTTACTCAGTTAGGGGTAACCCGGCCTTGTGTTGGCAGAGATCCGGTTTGGTTCTCGGGGATGTCCATCCAGAGGCATTCTCATGTGGCAATGGGAAGTTCCTTGGCCTGACCATTTGTTGGAAATCCAATTCCCAATACGAAACTTGTACGGTATTAGTTGTAGAACCTGCCATTCACTTATGGTGGTCACCACTGTTTGGATGGTAGCTATAGTAGGCATAGTTCGAAATGTCTATGTTGGCTAAGATTTATATTCTACTTTCGAAATACTTCTCTACACTATGCACTAGTAATAATATCAAATGTTATTTTAAATGCGTATCAAGCATCTTTGACTATCATAAGGAGAAATCTCCTCCGATTCTGCGTTTGCATGTGTGTGTGTGCGGGAGGCCTTATGGTAGTCTCATTTTTAAAAAGCATTGCGAATTGATTTTAAAAATATTCCTCTACTTTGATTTTAAAGATAAATAAACTATTTTGAGTTCTCACACCAGTCACATGACTGACTCGGAGTTTATTGTTTTCCTTCCTAAACTCTGGGTGCCCACCAATTTCCACACGGGCAGTCAAGAGTTAAGATTTATCAGGATATTCTGGATATTCTGGAGTTGCTGGAGGCAAGATGGATGGCATGGCGTATTACTAGTATATAGTATTTCTTTTTCCGCTGCACTATTTGTTGTTGTGTGATGTTGTACACTCTGATGTAATGATGATATGATGTGATGTAATGTAATAACTGATATAGTTCTTTGTTTAAAGATTATTCATTTATTATTATATGTTGTTCCGCTGCGAATTGTGAGATTCTGATGTTGTTCTGTTGTTTCCGTTCCATTCTATTTTCTACTTTCTTTTCTCTATTCTCTTTTCCCTCTATTTTCTATCTTCTTATCTCTTCTTCTACCTCTTTCTTTTTCTTAAACCATAACATTTCGGGTTTTCGGCCTTCGATTTCTCGGCAGTCGATAAAGTGAGTGTCGATGTTGAATTTTCGAAAGTCGAAATTTTTCGGGACGTTACATTTGTTATCAGAGCATATGGTTAAGCGACAACCATGGTTCTGTTGGTTATTACTCATTAGAGATAGAGTCAGCAGTACTCTAGAATGAGTTTGAGTGTAATAATAGCTATGAGAGCGTATTTGTTAGTGAATAAAAATTGTTTTGTATTGTGTTGACTTATCGGTTGATTGTTTATAGATTCCGGTCGATCTAGTCTAGCTAACTATCGTAGATAGGGGTTTCTAAGCTCTCAAACAAGATAAATCGACATAGTATTGTTTTAAATTGGGTAAATGAAATAATTTTACCTTGATTATATTTTATATATAAAAGAATAATTTTTCAGAATTATTAAAGTGTATATAAGTAGATTGTTTGGTTGTTTGAATAATCTAAATAAAAGAATAATTGTATAAGCAAATGAATTATAAGTGGAATTATAATTAAAGTGATTTACAATTGTGAAATAAACTTATATATATAAGAAGTAAAACTATATGAATATATTTATGAGTATGAGTTATAAATAAAAAAAAATGAATTTAAAGTAAAATGGAAATTTACTTTAGAATTGGAATCTGAATGGGATTTATAAGTGGGAATTTAAATTAAGTAAAACCAAGTGATGTTTACTTAAAAATGGAGTATAACTTAAGAGTTGTTGAATGAAGTTGATATTGGTATCAAAGTAAATTAATAAAGCGAAGTGATAAATGTGAACTTAAGTTATATAAATGAAATTCAACTTTAGTAATTGAATTGAATGAATGGATTGAATGTTAATCAATTGAATGTAAATTAAGTTGATATGAAATTGAATGAATGTAAGTGTTAATTCATTAAAAGCTAGCTGAATAGATTGAATGAAAATCAATTTAATTAAACCAATTGAAAATGATGGTGTTAAATCAAATTGAATGAATATAAGCAAAGAAATTTGATTGAAATTGATATATATTGGTGGTTATATGGTTGTTAGTTGATTGTATATAATTCATTAAGTGTTATTGAAATTGAAAGCTAAAATAATTGAAATTCAATTGGAAGTTAAGTAAATCTTAAATAGAATTGAATTTGATTTGGAAGTGAACCAACTTGAATATGAATTACTGAATATAAACTAATTGAAAATGAATGTTAGTAAAAACATCCACTATTAATGAATCAAATGTGATTAAATTGAAAAACCCATTTCATTAAATATTAATGAGAATATGAATGAATATTTGTTGGTTATGGATGGTAGTTGGTTGATGGTTGAATATAATTGCTTTTGTTGCATTTTCTATGTTAGCATATGGAGATATATGTTGTATATTGATACTATTTTCATATAGGCATGTTCTCATGTTGTTTGTTGAGTGTTTAGTAGGTGCGGATCGCATTTGCTTCGTATTTGGAGCTCGCTTTCGCGCTATATTAGCCGTATATGCTTGCTAATAAAATATAAGGTACATATCTCGGATTAAATATCGTACTTTTACACTTTTTCCCTTCGGGATGCCTCATTACTTGATGAGATGTATATTTGTGATATATATACTGTCATTTTTTTCAGATCGAGCCGCGCAAAGGAGACTATGGCGAATTTTTCCGAAAATTTAAGGCGTTAGAAAATTTTGAGAAAATTTGGAAAAGAAAAATGTGAAAACTTTAACTTTGATTTTTGAATTGAAAGTTAAACAATAGTAGTTGTTTTTGAAAGATAACTAAGTATGATTTGAAAACTTAGTAAAGATTTGTAAGAAGTTTAACTACGAATTTTGGGAAAATTAATAGATTCTGTAACCTTTCTTACTTGTAATTTCGAGGACGAAATTCTTTTAAGGAGGGAAGATTGTAACGACCCAGGAATTTTATTAATTAAAATTTGGATATTTAATTAATTTTAAATATTAATAAGTGAATTTATAAGTCGAATAAATTTTAATTTGAATTTTTGGATTTAATTGAATAATTAAATCGATAATTTAATATGTTAAATTATGAAAATAATTGAAAATTGGGTTAAATATGATTGAAAATGATTTGTAAAATTTTATTTTATCATATTGAAGTTAGAATGATATTTTAGAACTTTTAAAATCGAATTAAAAGTTAATTTGTGAAAATTTAATATTTTAATATTTAATCGACTAGTGAAAATAGTCAATTTTTGAACAGTCTCAGAATTGGACGAAACTAGTTCCATTGGATCCGTAATAGTTAGTTATAACCGGATTTCAATTTTCGTGTCAATCGGAGTTATCGTTTGATCGTGGCAGCTCGAAACGCATCGAAATTGTTTTTAATATTAATTTGGCGAGTTAAAATAGCCATTTTTCAAAAAGTCTCGGATTTCGACGAAACCAGTTTCATCGGATCCGTAATGTGATATTATTGTATGGTTTCAAATTTCGTGTTAATTGGATTTACCGTTTGTCCGGTACGAATTAAAACGCATTGAAATCGATTTAAATCGGTTTAATTTAAATTGAACGTTTGTAGCCATAACTCGCACAGATGTCCGAATTAGCTTCTGAAACCTATTCCATTGTGTCCGGAACGCGGGATAAACCCTAGGAACGTCAGTTTCGGCGCGTAAATCGGAGTTCGGAATTCCCGGATGAATAGTGTTCGTTCGTTCTTCTATAAATAGCCCCCTCTCTCTCTCTCTAAATTAAAAAAAAAATATAAACCCTAGCCGCCTCCATATGCTATGAACAGCCAGGAATTTCATTCCTTCTTCCACTAATTTTTCTAAATCCGTTAACAATTATCGAAATCATCCAACTACAAACTTGAAGGGCTAGCTGAGTACTTCAAATCCATACGGGTGTGATCGTTTTTAATGGCATAGATCAACGGCAATTGTCATTCAAAGCCGTGCATTTTGTGCACAATTTCCTAGGCCAAGATGCAGCCGAGCTCTATGATCTTATGGCCGAGCATGGAGCTCGTGACGAGCTTCGACGTGGTGGCGGCGTGATGGAGTTTCGACGCTCGAAGAGGTTGTAAAATAAAACCCTAAAATGGATAATGGGTTCGGCCACTTCATGTTACCTGGAGATGTTTGCGCGTGAATATGAGAATAAGAAGAAAGGGTGCGTTCTACGGTGGTGATGGGAAGGAGCATGGATCTAAGGCCTGGATTGAGCTAGGTTTAAAATTAGTAAAGTTATGTTGTAAAATTTTAAAAATAAATTCGTGTAACTTTAAAAATTTATAACTTTTTCATACGAGGTCGAAAACGCGCGAAACCAGTTGCGTTGGAATCGTATGGACGAGCACTACGAGATGGAGTTGGATTGGAGTCGTTTGGAGTTAGTGAGAATTTTGGGTAAAATTAAACGTCCGTTTAATTTTATTCGAAATAAATCGCTAAAACGAAATTGAAATCAAGGTGAGAACTTCTCACTCAATCGAATCGGTTTCGATTTTATTTTAAATAGTTAGATTTAAAATATTTGAATTCATGTTTGAATGATGATTGTTATCTATTGATTGTTAAAATAGACATTACGCGCCGTTAGTAAGCGGATGTTATTTATTAAAAACATATACCGCGAATATTTCATAAACAGTGAAATTGGTATTATATATAATATCAATATATATATATATATATTGGCATATGTATATATTGCAGTTGTTGATTCCCCGCATTTTTTAGCGGATGAGACCCTATTGCGCCGCATAATAGCGGATAATATTTATAAAAACATATACCGCGATAATTTCGTACTGGAGCGAAATTGGTATTGTGCTAATGTTTGTGGATGCAGGAAACAGGTTGGAGGGATCCAACTGGATTCCTCAACAGTTTTTATTTGATTTCAGATATTTTGATATTTGATGGATTATCATATATCGATATATGATATCGTTGTAGTCGTGATTGACTATTTGGTGTGTAGCATCATTGGACCCAGATTTTGGGATTTTAAAATGATTTTTAAAGTGATTTTTGAAAATATACTTTATTTTTGGAATTGATCCATTATAAATAAATAACAATATAATTTTTAATGTTATAAAAATTATGATTTTTGAGAAATATAGTTAAAAGTTGATTTTTGAAATTATGGGGTTAATAATTTTATAAAAGGGTTTAAATTGGGAAATTTGAATTTATTGTGAAAAGTTTAAATATAGGATTTATAAAATTTAATTATTTTATAAATCAAGAGAGTTGTGAAATTTTAAAGGAGTTTAAAGATGTTTTAAAGAATAATATAAACTGATTTATATTAAGAGATTTATAAATGGATATTTATAAATTGAAATATTGACATTATAAAACGAGTTTTTGTAAGTGTTGAATGAAGTGAAAATGAATTTCATAAATGAATGAAATTTATAGAATTATAAATGGTGAGGTTATAAATGAAATTTATAAATAGTAAGATTTATAAATTTGTGAAGTTATTTGAAGAATAGATTTGGTTAAATAAATGAATCTTATAAGTTATAAGATTTATAATTTGGGGAAGTTTAAAAGAACGATTTTGTAAATAATCGTTTTTATAAGTATTTAACTTATAATGTGAACTTTTGGTTTATAATTGAGTTATAAATCGAATAGGTTAATAAAGGAATTTATAAAAGGAAGTTGTTGTAAAATAAATAGAAATGGAATTTATAAACATTGTTTTATAAATCCGCAAACGACTTATTTTGATAAGTAAATTATTATAACTTATTTATGGAGTTATATTCACGTTGTAGACTGTGAATAATCCTTTAGAATAAAATATATAGAAATGATGAAATTGGTTAACGTAGTATATTCACGTTTTTGAATTGTGAATAACACGTTAAAGAAAATGTTTTGGATTTGGTGTTTTAAACAGAGTTAAAACGATCTAACGATGTTTTTTTTTAAAAGGTGTTGAGATTCGAAACCATAGATTTCAACATTCATTGTTGAAATAGACGTTTTCGAGAAATAAAAGGAAATGGTAGACTATAACACTGTTGTTATAGTAAATGATTTCCGAAAGGAAATGTTTTGTATAGTATTGGGATTTATGTATCTATTTAATTTCGAATCCCTATACTAGTGAATTTTGGGTTGTCGTAACGATGTTTTACGCAACATTCGTTTTGGCCCAAATAAATATGTTAAAGAGAATGATTTCCTTAAAGAATGAAATATATACTTAATTTCGATTAAAGTATATAGAATATTTTCCAACTGTAGGAAATAAAAAGACTTGTGAATTACTTATAAATAAATAAGTATGGGATTGTTTTTCCAATGTGAAATGAAAAGTTTGGAGAATTTATCTTTTTGAAGGTAAATTGAAAATGAATAATAGAAATCGTATATTCATAAATATTTTAGAAATATAAATTCAATATGGAATTTATAAATGAAATTTGGAATATGGGTTTAAAAATAAATATTGATTTATTTTTAAAGAATGGAAATTAAATTATATATCTTGTAAAGATATTTTGAAAAATAAATAATTTGGAAAATTATTTGGAATCTGGTGATGTTGTGCATATCAATTGATAGTTCAATAACCGACTATCAATATTTCCCTTTGAATGGGTATTCGATGTGATTTGTTTGAATTTGAATGCCACACTTATTTTTGAATAAGCGCTCACTATTCGGGTTAACCGGGAAAGGACCATGGGGTCGTATAACCCATTCCGAATATGTGATACGTCGTTATGAATTGCATTTGAAGATCGGTGTTGAAGACCGGATATTTGCGAGAGCGATAGGATGACCTGTCGATTGACTCTGCACCGAGTTGCTCCGGTATAGAGTTCTCCATATGTGATGGTGAATCCGATCAGGATTGTGGATATCCGGATTGCAAGGACTTCTTTGTAAGTGCCTTCGGTTTTGTTCGATTCCGGAACAGACTTGTATGGATTGTATGTCTGACATTACAATTTGAGATATAAAGCCGATTTCTTTCAAATATATTTCTGTTGGTGGCGGAGAATTTATTCTTTTAGCTTAACACCCTTCTCTGAGACGTATGAGCTCAGAGGTTATGTAGTTGAAGGTTATCAGCAATATATTCCCAATTTGGTAATGTGACATGCTGAGTGTTGCTGTGAAATGATCATTGTGTTGATTATTTGTGATAGGATCATTTATTTGATCGTCTATCTTGGTGATCATTTCTATGATCATTTGTTGACCCAAAGCATGGCTTTTGTATAAAGTATGTTTTTGTGGACGTGACTTCGTCGAGCCTCACACCCCAGAAATGGTCAAAACAGGAAAGATGCGGCAAGGTTATGAGGGGTAGCACCCTTTAGGATATGTGCATTTCCTTCTGGAAAAGGGTGGTATCATGGTATGGAGCCCAGATACTTACTCATGTTGAAACACTTTATTATTATTATTGTGTGAATTGATTAGAGAGCTCTCGGATAAAGGTCCCAAAGGACCGGGGGATGGCATATTCGGTCAGTTGTTACTCAGTTAGGGGTAACCCGGCCTTGTGTTGGCAGAGATCCGGTTTGGTTCTCGGGGATGTCCATCCAGAGGCATTCTCATGTGGCAATGGAAAGTTCCTTGGCCTGACCATTTGTTGGAAATCCAATTCCCAATACGAAACTTGTACGGTATTAGTTGTAGAACCTGCCATTCACTTATGGTGGTCACCACTGTTTGGATGGTAGCTATAGTAGGCATAGTTCGAAATGTCTATGTTGGCTAAGATTTATATTCTACTTTCGAAATACTTCTCTACACTATGCACTAGTAATAATATCAAATTTTATTTTAAATGCGTATCAAGCATCTTTGACTATCATAAGGAGAAATCTCCTCCGATTCTGCGTTTGCATGTGTGTGTGTGCGGGAGGCCTTATGGTAGTCTCATTTTTAAAAGCATTGCGAATTGATTTTAAAAAATATTCCTCTACTTTGATTTTAAAGATAAATAAACTGTTTTGAGTTCTCACACCAGTCACATGACTGACTCGGAGTTTATTGTTTTCCTTCCTAAACTCTGGGTGCCCACCAATTTCCACACGGGCAGTCAAGAGTTAAGATTTATCAGGATATTCTGGATATTCTGGAGTTGCTGGAGGCAAGATGGATGGCATGGCGTATTACTAGTATATAGTATTTCTTTTTCCGCTGCACTATTTGTTGTCGTGTGATGTTGTACACTCTGATGTAATGATGATATGATGTGATGTAATGTAATAACTGATATAGTTCTTTGTTTAAAGATTATTCATTTATTATTATATGTTGTTCCGCTGCGAATTGTGAGATTCTGATGTTGTTCTGTTCCGTTCTATTTTCTACTTTCTTTTCTCTATTCTCTTTTCCCTCTATTTTCTATCTTTTTATCTCTTCTTCTACCTCTTTCTTTTTCTTAAACCATAACATTTCGGGTTTCCGGCCTTCGATTTCTCGGCAGTCGATAAAGTGAGTGTCGATGTTGAATTTTCGAAAGTCGAAAATTTTCGGGACGTTACAGGTCGTATGGAGAGTTTACACTATGATATTGTATGTGTCTGAGACATGTTAAATTGTATCTGTCCAATGTTGTGTAAAATTGTTATAACTCTGATATATCGATGATAATTGATAGATACAGCTTCTCTTTGTATAACTGTTATTATTATGTGACATTATATTTTGATCCGCTGCGAATGTGAGGTTTCTGTGTCTTGTTCTTGTTTCTTCTTCTTACTCTTTCTTTTCACTAACTATTTGGTAATTTCGGAATCGAAATTTTTGGGTCGTTACAACATCCATCCCTATATCTAAAAAAATCAATATAGTCATAGTTCATTGTAATATATAAATATCCAACATATTTGTTTATGTATGCTTGGCTAATAAAATCATATGAAGGCTAGAATATATTATAAAGAAAAGTATATGCAGGTATGCTTGAGGCTATAGATGAAACCTTTTAACACAGTAGATTACTATACTATCCCTGAAACTTAAATTATACTATAACCTGTATACAGTACTGTGATCTATATACAATAGACTATAAACAAAATCATGCACAGATTATATTTATAAACATACATATTTACTTTTAAAATAAATATTTAGTAACCCATATATTTCACTTTCGGACCAATGTATATGCACAGTAAATATTTATTATACTATCTTACATAATTGAAGTACTTGAGATAAACACGTATACTAATATATATACTGCAAATTTTCATAACTATACTCTATATAAGAATGAATAACAAAATTTTGTATGCTCGACTATGAATAGAACAGCACACACGAGATGTATATATACATCTACACAACAGAAAGTTACCACTTACATCTACACCATAGTAGAGTGAATAGGCTTGCAAGCTGGGAGGACATGGAGAGCTTCGGCCGTGGAGGAAGTGGCGAATGGTTTCGGCTGTGGATGGTTAAGGCGTGATGATGCTTGGAGGGTGGAGGCAAGTTGGGTCGGTTCGGTGCTCGGCACGCGTTTTGCGTCAGGTTGGCACTTGCGGTGGTGGAGAGAGAGGGGAGGTCGGTGCATGGGAGACCTTCGGCATAGGCTTGTTGGCTGGAGGAAATGCAAAGAGGGTTTGGGCGTGGTGAAGCAGAGCGAAGGTGAGGGGAAACAAAATATACATGCCGTGTTGTTTTCTTCTTCTTCTTTGTTTCTCTTTTTTTTTATAGTAAGAAGGAGAAAGGAGGATATGAAAGGAAGAAGAGCAAGATGGAGGAGTGAAGCTTAGATGTGTTGTTCAGAGAAACAGTGAAAATTTTGAAATGAACTGATGCTTCATTTTTTATTTTTTTTACTTTTACAACTTCGCACAATAAATTTATTATAGAACCGAGGCGTCACAACTCTTTTCGATGCTAACACCTAACTTCCAACTACCACCTATTTATTACCAGCTAAATTTATTTTCAAATTTTCCTTTGGATATGACTAGAGAATTTTGGGATGAAATTGTTTATCCGGTCCGTCCGAAACGATTAAATTAACGCGATGATTTCCGTCGGACTTCGATTTGCACGAATGAATGTACCGCGGAGATCGATGCGACGAGACAGTCAAAATGGTATACGGATATCAGTTGTGTGATTGAATTATAAAAATTCGAATTTTCTACTAGCGGAAAATGCATGAAAAACACAGAAAAATAAGATCGACGGAGCTAAAGATGTCCGAATTTGGAAAAATGAAAAATAGCATTTGCTCAAAAGATGGTTTAGAATTTTTCTATGTAAAAATATTTAGGTTCCGAAAACATTTTATTTTCATCGCTTTTTAACTGATTAAATTGAAGTAAATTTACGCACGAAATAAACTTTCATATTATCGGACGAAAATTTACCAGTTGCTATGTTTAACCAGACGCATTCAAAATATCAAATTTTTATTTCAAAATTTTATATTTATTTTTATTAAATTCACACAAATTCAGTTAATTAAATTAATTAAAACCATTAAATTATCCAGGTTGTTACACATGATGAGGTTTAATAGATATCTTGATTAAATAAATATTGATCATCCAAAGATGTCAGTTTTATTTAATTGAATATATTTATTACCTACTTATGTTTTGGTATTTAATTATGTTAAGTATAAGATAGTATATACCCAAAGGGGTGCTATATTATACTATTATGTACATATCTGAATCGCGTTAGCCATGAGCTTATAGTTATTTCAATTTTTTTTTACTATTTAATTTGCAGTAGTTCCCATGAATACACATGCTTCATCTGTTATATTGTTCACTGGTGTTAATTTTACTGAATAGAGAGAACAAGTCAATTTCCATTTAGGTGTTCAGGATCTTGACTTGGCACTCCTTGAGGATAAACTGTTGCTCTTACAACAGCTAGTACCGAGACAGAAAAATCACATCATAAAGCATGGGAACGTAGTAACAGATTGAGCCTCATGTTTATTAAGATGACTATTGCTAACAATATCAAGTCAATAATTCCGCAAACAGAAAGTGCTAAGGAATATATGCAGTTTGTGGAAGAGCATTTTTGTTTAGCTGATAAGTCACTCGCTGGTACTCTTATGGCAGAACTCACGACCATGAAGTTTGATAGGTCGCGAACTATGCAAGAGCACATTATAGAGATGACTAACCTTGCAGTAAGGTCAAACTCCGTTGGACTTAGAGTAGAGGATTCTTTTCTTGTCCAGTTTATCCCGAACTCGCTACCTTCTGAATATGGACCTTTTCAAATTAACTATAATACTATAATGGATAAGTGGAATGTTAATGAATTGGCCAGTAGACTTGTTCAGGAAGAAGGACGTTTGAAAAATCAAGTGAATCACTCAGTAAGTTTTGTGAGTAATAAAGCTGCTAAAGAAAAGAATGGAAAATCAAGTCATTTCAAGAAGAAAAAGGCACCTGCTAAGAATGGGCAGGATAAGGAAAAGAAGGAACTAAAGGATGTTCGATGTCATTTCTGTAAAAGGAAAGGACATTATCAAAATGACTGTCCGAAAAGGATAGCTTGGTTCGAAAAGAAAGGTAATCATCTATCTTTCGTATGTTTTGAATCAAATTTAGTTGAAGTTCCTATTAATACATGGTGGCTTGATACTGGTGCTACAACTCATGTCTCCAATAATATGTAGGGATTTCTTATAATCCGAACCATAAATCCAAATGAAGATCGTTTTCTCTTTATGGGAAACGGAATGAAATCCACAATAGAAGGCATTGGGACGTATCGTCTAATTCTAGAAAGTGGATATGTATTGGACGTATATAGTACCCTTTATGTACCTTCATTATCTAGAAACTTTATTTCCGTAAGTAAGTTGGATAATTCTGGTTTTAGATGTACATTTGGATCTGGTTATTTTGATTTATATAAGAATACTGATAATGTTGGTTCTGATATTCTAATTGACGGTTTATATAAATTGAAACTGAATGACACTTATGCGAATTCCTTGCTGAATGTAATAAATAATGTTGGACGCAAACGTAGCATGTTGAATGAAATTCTGCTTTCTTATGGCATAAAAGACTAGGTCACATATCCAAAGAAAGAATGATGAGATTAGTAACTAATGAAATTTTGTCAAATTTGAACTTTAGTGATCTAGAATTATGTGTGGATTGTATTAAAGGTAAACAAACCAAACGTAATAAGAAAGGAGCCACTAGAAGCAGCCAGCTTCTTGAAATAATACACACTAATATTTTATTACCTATGGACACTCCAGCTTTTAATGGAGAAAAGTATTTCATCACTTTTATTGACGATTTTTCCCTCTATGATTATGTCTATTTGCTTCATGATAAATCTCAATCTGTGAATTTCCTTAAGACGTTTGTAAAGGAAGTTGAGAGGCAATCAGATAAAATGGTGAAAATTATAACGTCTGATAGAGGTGATGAATATTATGGAAAATATAATGAGTCAGGCCAGTGTCCAGGTCCATTTGCAAAATTCCTCGAAAGTCATGGCATATGTGCACAATACACAATGCCAGGTACAACACAACAAAATGGTGTAGCAGAAAGACGCAGTAGGACGTTAATAGATATGATTAGGAGTATGATGTCAGATTCTACACTACTTAAGAATTTGGGGTCGTATGCTCTCAAAACAGCTAATTATTTGTTGAATAGGGTTCCAAGTAAAGCTGTTCAAAAGTCTCCTTTTGAACAATGGACTAACAGGAAACCTAGCTTAAGACACCTGCATGTTTGGGGTGATCCAACGAAAGCGAGAATTTATAATCCACATGAAAAGAAATTAGATTCTCGAACGATTAGTGGGTATTTTTTAGGTTACCCTGAAAAATCTAAAGGATGTGTGTTTTACTGTCCTAATCATGGTCCAAGAATTATAGAAACTGGTAATGCAAGATTCATTGAGATTGGTGAAGTCGGTGGGAGTACTAGAAGAGAAATAGTGGAAATAAAGAAACAAGGATAAATGTTACATTGCCTAGAATAGTTCCTCCATCCACTATTACTCTAAATGTTGTTCCAGCTATTGGAGAACAACATGATGATGAACAACATATAAATGAATAAGTACTTCTTAAAGGAAATGACTTACATAATGCTGATATGCATGAACCATAACAAGTTGCATTAAGAATATCTCAAAGAGATCGTAGGTTAGCTATTTCTAATGATTATATGGTTTATATGTAAGAATCAAATTATGATATAGGAATCGATAAGGACCCAGTTTCGTTTTCACATGCTGTAGAAAGTAAAGAGTCAAAGGAATGGATTAATGCCATGAAAGAAGAACTAAAATCCATGCAACAGAATGAAGTTTGGGATCTCGTTGAGTTACCACATGGCTGTAAAAGAGTCGGATGAAAATGGATTTTTAAAACCAAACACGACTCTAGTGGTAATGTCGAACGGTATAAAGCTAGACTTGTTGCTATGGGTTGCACTCAGAAAGATGGTGTTGATTACAAGAAGACATTTTCTCATGTTTCGAAAAAGGACTCACTAAGAATAATAATGCCATTAGTAGCACATTATGATTTGGAATTGCATCAAATGGATGTGAAAACAACCTTTCTGAATGGAGATCTTGATGAGGATGTTTATATGGACCAACCTGAGGGTTTTTCTGTAAAAGGTAAGGAACAATTGGTGTGTAAACTTAAGAAGTTAATATATAGGCTTAAACAAGCATCCCGACAATGGTATATAAAGTTCAATACCATTATTACATCTTTTGGTTTTAAGGAAAATACGGTTGATCACTGTTTATACCAAAAGATCAGTGGGAGCAAGTTTATTTATCTAGTCCTTTATGTTGATGATATCTTGCTAGCTGCAAATAATTTAAGCATATGGCATGAGACTAAGGAAGTTCTCTCAACGAACTTTGAAATGAAAGATAGGGGAGATGCATCCTATGTGATTGGAATAGAAATATTTCGTGATCGATCACAAGGAATATTGGGATTGTCTCAGAAAGGATATACCGAAAGGATTCTAGAGAGATTTGGAATGAGTAAGTGTTCACCTTGAAAGTTCCTGTACAGAAAGGTGATAAATTCAATCTCATGCAATGGCCTAAGAATGATGTTGAACGAAAGGAAATGGAATCAATTCCATATGCATCTGTAGTTTGTAGCCTAATGTATGCTCAAACCTGTACTAGATCTGATATCGGTTTTGCGGTCGTTATGTTAGGGAGGTATTAAAGTAATCCAGGAAGGGAACATTGGCAAGCTGTAAAGAAAGTGTTAAGGTACTTACAAGGCACGAAAGATTACATGCTCATGTATAGTAGATCCAATGAATTGGAGGTGATTGGATATAGCGATTCAGATTTTGCTGGATGCATCGATACTAGAAAATCGACTTTTGGTTACCTATTTATGTTTGCTCAAGGAGCCATATCATGGAAAAGTGCGAAGCAAACTATCGTTGCTTTATCTACTATGGAGGCAGAATTTGTGGCATGCTATGAAGCCACAATTCATGCATTATGGTTGCGGAACTTTATTTCAAGACTTGCGGTTGTCGACACCATTAGCAAGCGGCTGAAAATTTATTGTGCTAAATCTGTAGTGGTGTTGTTCTCAAAAAATGACAAGTAGTCTAAAGGTGCCAAACATATAAAACTAAAGTATCTTGTTGTGAAATATGAGGTTCAGAAACAAAGAGTGCCAATCATGCATATCAGGACAGAATTTATGATTGCAGACCCTTTGATGAAAGGGTTACAGCCAAGACAATTTAAGGAACATGTTCAGAGAATGGGTCTTGGTTGTATTAATAATAATTTATGTGTGACATTCTGAGCTCCTTTGTGTGTTTCTAATACACAGTTATGTGTCTCTTGTTTTAATGTGGTAGTCGTACTTTATGTAATTTTAAACAAGAAAGAGTCTTATAAAGATATTATGTTTAATCATTATGATATAAGACATTATGTGGACCATTATGATGTTTTATATAAATTATGAGTATAAAATGATGGATTGCTGGTATTGTGGTATATGGAAGGGAACGCATTGAATTAATAATGCACAACCACCATAACTCTCAGCAATTTATCATAGTATGATGTTCAACACTTGATATTATGAATAATCGGGTCAAGTGGGAGAATGTTAGAAAATTGCTATTAGAAACTGCAATCGTTTCATTTACTTTTACGTTATGCGGTTTCTAATCTTAATATGACCCTATTAATTAGGTCATAAATAGAATGTTTCATTTACCTTTAACGTTATGCAGTTTCTTATCTTAATGTGACCCGATTAATTAAGTCATAAATAGACCGTTCTATAATCAGAACATTAGGTCTGTGATTGATCTTAAGCGTTGAATTGGTATATGATGGATGTACCAGATTTAGAGTTAAATGTTATATAAAGGATTGGATCCTCTCTCTCTCCTGGGATATATATGTATTCTTCTCCAACAACAAACATATAAAGAAACAGGGTTAGAGAGAGAAACCAAATTCTGAGAAGAAGAGTAATTATTAGAAGTCGGAAGAAGAAGATGACAGCCATTACATCTTCCGCTATTAATCAACTTACGTCATCCTCAACAAAAAGAAAAACAAAACCATATTAAGCTTTGCTTGTGAAATATTTGGTACTGGTGATCCTTGGGCTATTACTTGAATTGTTCATCATTAATCATGAAAGATTGAACAGTAAAGAATATCTGACATCTACTACTTGGTGAACATACTTTGTCCTCCCGATCAGTTTCTTCCCATGCAATGCAATTGTAACCACGACGACTTTGGCATTTAAGATGCCAAAAGAGATGAAAAGTATGAAATATGCATTTGAGTATGTGAAGGGGAGGATGGTAGAATGTTGATTAGGGTTTTTCCTAAGTTTATTATGAAGATGATCAGCGATGATGATGTTGCTCATGATGACTATGAAGAGAATGATGTGGTTTGTACTACACTGGAGTTAAAGAAGCTGTATGAGCTGCTTGTGGGCAGTAGATAGGCCTGTCAATGAATACCCGAAATATCTGAAATCCGTCCGCATCCATATCTGAAAAGCGGATAATTATCCGATATCCAAAAAGCGGATGCGGATATCCGATATCCGGAACATATTTCGAATATGGATACGGATATGGCTATATATGTATTCAATAAATATCCGTCCGGTTCGAAGTTATTTAATTATAATTTTAAGATGTTATTTTATATCCTTAATAAATATCCATACATCCAATTTCTTTCCATTTAAATTTCCAAATAAACAAGCATGATTGTATTTTGGCCCACTACTATACCACATACCCTACCCGTATACATACCCTACCTATATTAAAACAATACCCTAACACCATTATACAACCGACAATCGTGATTCCACTTTCACACAGTCGCGATTCCATTTTGAAGTAATTCACTCGCGAATCGCGATTCCACACAGTCAACAATCGACATCGCCTTCATCGATAGTCGACTATTCCACACTGTTCTCAAACTCGCGGCTCCACTCGAAAGTTGAAGCCCTAGTTTTGACGCTGAAGCAGTGGAAGCTCTAATTCCTACGCTAAGCTTGGAAATTGTCTCGGTAATTTCTGAATTTACTTATATAAGCAGTGGAAGCACTTGCTGATTTCAGGTTACGTTGTATTAACAATTTTTCATGTTTAATGTTGTTCTATATAATAGATGAAAAAAATATTTTTCAACCCTGTGCTTGCATATGGTAACCTTTGTAACAAATTGTTATAGAAGAAATGAAAAAAATTGAGTGTTTCCTAAAACAGTTTAAAAAAATTGCAAAAATATGTGTATTTTGAGTTATCAGGTATTTTGACTAATCAGAAACTAAATTTTCAAGTATGGAAGATGCTTGACAACCATAACATGGACATTGCTCCCCGCCAGCATTTATAAAGCAATTATTATGTTTCTTTTATAACTGTGGACGTTGAAGTTATGAAGAAACTTTACAGAAAAAATGGTTAATTATTATGGATTAGATGTGGTAACTTGATGGATTGAAGGCGTATATATTGCTTCTGATTACTTTATTTATTTTGGATTTCTCAAAATGATATGGAAAGCCAAATAATTTATCCATAGGTCAATGGCATGATAAGAAAGGCAAATAATTAAGTTTGAATGTTAATTGGCATTTCCTGCACGTATTTTCTCCTAATGAAACCATATTCATTGACATTCCTGAGCTAGCATACTTGATGTAATATATGTATGTATTTGTGTGCATACATAAATGTTCATACCAATTCAATATATAAACATATAGCCTTACTTTGAGTTAGAAAACGAAATGTTCTCACGAGCTCGTTCTACTGAAGAGAACAAAGTATCAGTATTGTTTAATTGTAGATCTAGAAATTCAAATATCAAAATCAATCACAAAGTATTTACAGACAGTAGTGAAATTTTATTTGATAAAATAAAATTTATTTTAGACAGTAATGAAACTTAGCCACAATGAAATTTATTTATTTGTGATAAAATGACTTGTTTGATAAAATGACGTATTTGTGATAAACTTAGACAGTAATGACATATATTTTATTTGGTATTATAGAGTTTTGAAAATGACGAATGCCTCATCAAGCTGTAGTAACAAGGATATTTGTGGTAATGATGTTGTAGTCATGGAAGAAAATTGAAACAGTTCAAACATGGTTACAGACTCTAGTTTGCCAAATGCACAAGCATCTGAAAACCTTTCTACGGATGTAGACAAATCCACACCTTCAAAAGTAAGAATTTTGAAATCCAATGTATGTAAAGATTTTAATAGAGAAGTAGTGGAAGGTGCTATTAAAGCCACTTGTAAACATTGTTCTAGATTATTTAATGGAGCTACTTCGATGGGAACAACCATTTGAAAAATCATCTAAAATCATGTCCAAAAAATCTCACTCGTCTAAGAATATTTGGACAACAACTATTGACTGCCAAAAGTTCTCCCAACAAACCAATTAAATTATCAAGTTGGAAGTTTGATCAACATAGAAGTAGAATGTGTTTTGCATGTATGGTTGCTAAGCATGATTATCCATTTAACATGACTGAACATGCGTATTTTCAAGAGTATATTAGAAGTATTAATCCAACAGTTAAATTCTTTTCTAGAAATACAGTTCGATATGATGTTTTAAAAGTGTATAATTATATGAGAGGCAAATTACAAGAGATATTTGATTGCTTGCCAACCCGTGTTAGCCTCACTACAGATTTGTGGACCTCTGAACACCAAAACATAGGCTATTGTTGCAGAACTTGTCATTTTATTGATGATGATTGGAAACTACAAAAAAGGTCATCGCTTATTATGATTTGCCCCCCCCCCCAACACACACCGGGTCCGCACATAGCGCTTCTCTTAAATCAAAAGTATTGCAATGGAATGTTGATAAGAAGTTATTTGCACTTACGGTTGATAATGCATCAAATAATGATGTAATGATAAGAGATTTAAAAGAATGGTTAGTTAGTAAAAATGTGGTGCCTCTTGGTGGTGAATTATTTCATATGCGTTGTTGCATGCACATACGGAATTTGATTGTTCAAGATGGATTAAAAATGGTGCAAGGTCTTATTGAAAAAATTAGAGAAAGAGTCAATTATACAAAATCATCATATATGAGAAAACAAAATTGGTAAAATGCATTGGCTCAAACTCGATTAATTTGGAGAGGAGTGTCTTATGTTTCAACACATTGGAATTCAACATATCTAATGCTTTAAAGTGCTCTTGAAGTGCGTCCGGCATTTGAGTGATTGGTTGATTTAACCCACGATTACAAATGGTTGCCATCAAACGAAGAATGGAAAATAGGAAAAGAAATATGTGAATGTTTGAAAATATTTTATGAAATTACACTTAAGTTTTCGGGTGTTAAATATCCTACAGCTAATTTATATTTTAAAAGCATTTGCGATGTCTATGAAAGTATTTTAACTTGGGAGCTACATGAACATGAGTATATTCAATGTATAGCCTAAAAGATGAGAATTAAGTTTGATAAGTATTGGAGCAATTGCAATCTAATGATAAGTATTGGTATAGTTTTAGATCCCCGTTATAGATTGGCTTATATTGAATTTTTCTTTGATGTGGTTTATGTTGATCGTGCACAAGTTCATGTTGCGAAAATTCGTGAATCTTTGAAATCTCTATTTACTTTATATGAAATGGAATGGACTTCTTCTATAGGGAAATCTAACAATTCTTTGTGTGATACGTTTGATTCTTCTAATTTTGGTTCTAAGAAGAGAACAAAAATAGATTTAAAATGGAGAAATTATGTTGAGAAAAAAGTTGGCAGCTCACAAGCTTTGAAAACGGAAGTTGATAAGTATTTAGAAGATGAATTGTTACCAATGGGCGAAGATGAGGACAATTTTGATATTTTGACATGGTGGAAAACCAATGGGCCAACTTTTCCCATACTTGCAAGGATCGCTCGTGATATTTTAGTCGTTTCGATATCAACCGTAGCATCCGAATCACCGTTTAGTAGTGGAGGAAGATTGATTTCCGAGAGTATATCTTCATTATCTTCGAATATTGTAGAAGCTTTGAGTTGTATAAAGGATTGGTTGCCATCCAATACTAGTAAAAGTATTATATTTTTCTACATGTTTTCAGCACAATAACCATTCCATATATGATTTAATTCTTTTGTTTTTAAACTTTTAATAGGCCACAATGTCGAGTTTGTTGATGATGCTATGGTTACGTTATAAACATGCTTCGCAAAAGGACAATGGTAAGTGTTCTTGATTTACAAATTAAAAACAACTTAATTGAAGCAAATATATTTATAGCCTGCGCTTGCTGTTCGAAACAGCAAGCACAAACTTATTTGTCACTGTTTGTAAAAATTACCTAGTAAAAAATTAAGGGTCACCTAGTACAAAATATTGTGCAAAAATTATGAGTATAGAGAATAAAATTCATCACTGTCTGCACAACCGATAGCATACCTTCTAACATCAGTAGCCCGACTCATGCTAGTATATCACCTGCACACACAAAGTTATGCATTGCGATATTGAATTTGTAAAAGACAATGCAACTGGATTTCCAAAATCAAAATGAATAGCAAAAATATGTGTAGCTTAATCTTTATGATCGACCAAGTAGAATTTTATTCAAAATAAGCTATGTTGTGTGTATCTAATTTATTGTTTTTATTCCGTTGACAACAAATATACATTATGTGGGGGAAATCGTATTAGATTATTTGCCTCACAAATTACTTAAATAATTGGAGTGCTCCAACAAAAGTGATATCATGTCAATTTTATGATTAAATTGCTTAAGTTGGTTACTATGTATCTTTTCAGTTGATACAGGTACATGAGGATGTGCTCATATTTTAGTCAGAGAATAGTCAACTAGCCATATTTCTGATGTTTTTTATGCACGGTTATCTTAAACCCAGTTCAAATCCTACTAATTTATGATTAGAATAAATAAGTAATGTAATTTCAGTTCTTGTATCATAATGCAAAATTACTCCCATCTATGAAAAGGTCCCTTTATAAAAATACACATGCTTTATGGCGAAGCAGTGCAACATATAAACATCAAAATCTCATTTTGACATCTTAATGATTATAGTCTACACCATGCCTAGTTGAGTTTGACATTCACTAATCTTTATGCATGCCCATGTTTCTTCACTTGTACAGATGATACGAATTTAAAGTACAAGGTTCTATGTCATACACAATGCACATTTCAATACACATTAACCACTTTCTTGGATTTTCCATAGTAGAACAACATCATAGAATATTTTTGCACAATATAGTTATGAAATTAAGGGTTGCTTGCTTGTTATATTTGTGTTATTTATGAAATTTAATTGTTTATAAACTAATATACACGTTTATATTTTTCTGCAGGGTCATCTTTTGAAGCTCAACCACTCCATGGAGAAAGAATGCAATATTTTAGTTTATATGTGTGCTATTAAGATAAATTATGGTATTTGCTACAATTTAAAACATGTATGATGCATTTGCTTTATGTTTTTTATGATTTTGTGTGATTGAATTAGGCTATGGATTATATGATGAATTATGAAACATTATCGTATTCGTATGGTTTTCATGTGATCGAATTAGCTATTGTTAATTTGATGTATTATTACAATTTTTCATCTTTTGTTTAAAGCCAAATTAAATATGCAGTATATTGAGTTAAATTTTAGTTACATTTTGAAGTTTGAATGCGGATATTTTTGGATATTTCAATATCCAAGGATATTCGTATTCGTTAAGCCGGATACGGATATTTTCGGATATTCGAAAATATCCGCGGATACGGATACAGATATTATTTAATAGATATTCGCGGATATCGGATTCGGATACGGATTTTTTTTCGAATACGGATACGGATACAACACTATCCATATCCGATTGCATCCGTTTACAGACCTAGCAGTAGATATAGTCAGCAATGGTCGACTAAGCTTGATACTATTAAACAGAAGAAAGCTAGGAGCAGGGTTTCTCTTTTTAGATTGCTTGGTTTAGATTTATAACTAGGAGGCATGTACATAGGAGGTATATACAGATATGATATACACATATAGTTGTTTAGTGGCTGTGATTAATTCATTATTTTATAAATTGAAAGAATTGAAGTTGTTGGGGAATTCAGCTCGAAATAAGAATTTCATATGTATTGTAAGAAATAATGTATTGCCTGATTCTCTCGTTACTGTATTGATGTTGAGATATACGATAAGTGCAAAGCGGTTAGGTTAGGAAAAGGGTGTTGGGCCTGTTATTTGTTCCAGCCCAATACTTGTATAAGCATTAATATAAATGTCTGTAGAAAAAGAAAGGTTTGCTGAGAAAAAATTCAGATCAATAGAATATCATTCTTTTTCATTTTTTATGTTGCCTTTCATACAGCCAAAATCATCTCAAAATTCATGTCAAGAAATTTCAATAAATTAAATATGGTATCAGAGCATAGCAAAGCCTAACGGCAACACTGCAACATCAATACCATAAGAACCTCAATTTCAGAAGTTTCAGAATCTCATCATAAACACATTCATCATCTGAGATTAAAAGAATTCAAAAGTTCCAATTCAAGAAGGAAGAAATTGCCGTGCCTAAGTACCACAGTGATACTGGCTGCATCACTCCTCCATACAAAAAACTTTTGAATTCTTAGCAAGAAAACAAGAAAATTATCATAAAATTCATCAAAACACCAAGGAATCGTACCATACCAGAAAAACCAATCATTGAAACTAATCATCTTGGCTAGTGGTTGTACTTACCTGGGTTTTTTGAAGATTTTCAGACCAGTTCTTGTTTACTTCTTCTCTGCCAACCCACAGTAGCAGTTCTTGAATCAAGACTGCATTCCCATATTTGTCACTGGTTCACAGTTCTTGATTTTGCATCATGGCCAACAGCTCAGCAACATCATCAACATCTGAGTTTGATCAAGCTGCAACAGAGAGTCTCACCAAAACCATCATTAGTCCATAGAGTCAATTAGTTACAGTCCATCTAGAAGAAGATAATTATCTTCTTTGGAAGGTCCAGATTGAGATAGTTGTCAGAGGTTATGGACTTGAAGATTTCCTCAATGGCACCATTAGAATCCCACCAAGATTCATCACTAGTTTGGAAAACACAACAGTTAGCAACCCAGAATTCATAAAGTATTAGAGATAAGATAGTCTGATCTATTCTTTCTTACTTTCATCTATAAGTGTAAAACTGTTATCACAAGTAATTGGCAGTAAAACTGCAAATGGTGTTTGGTCAACAGTTGAAAGGTTTTTTAACTCACAATCTGCAACTAAAGTGATGCATCACAAAAGACAACTTCACAGCATTAGAAAAGAAAATTACAAAATGGGGGAATATCTTGAAAAAATCAAAACTACATGTTACCTTCTTAAAACAGCAGGACATAAATTACCAGCGTCTAAACAAGTACTAATCATATTAAGTGGTTTGAGTGAAGATTATGAATCTGTTGTAGCTGTTATATTATCTCAAAGAACAACACCAACTCTAGAGGATGTTCATGCTACACTTCTAGCCCATGAAGGAAGGCTAGAATTCAAGAAACCTCCAGACAACTGATATGACGGTCAATTATGCAGCAAGTCACAAAAGCAAGAATCAGTACAGTAATAATAATAAAGAAAATTCACCTGCTAGAGGCAGAGGTAGAGGAAGATATAACAACAGCAACAGACCAAAATGCCAGATATGTGAGAAAATTGGTTACACAGCTCCAAAGTGTTACTTCAGACTCAATATGAATTATACTCTAGGTCAGAACTCAAGTAATCAAAGAAATGGGTACCACAGTGCAAACATAGCACAGATACAACAAGATACTAGCAATCAGACAAACAGTACCCGGACAAGCAGTCAAAAGGACATCAACAAACCATATCAAGGATTTGATGAAAGCTGGTGTCCAGATTCTGGTGCAATTAATCACATCACCAACAATTTTGACAACCTAAATCTAGGAAACAAGGAGTACAAAGGTGAAAGAAAACTATATCTCAATAATTTACCGATGGTTCCATAAATAAAGAAAAATCTTCTTAGTATATCACAATTTGTAAGTGATAACTTTTGAATTTTATCCTAGACACTGCCTAGTTAGAGATATTCTATCAAAAGAACTTTTACTGCAGGGTGAAGCTATGAAAGGACTATATAGATTTACCCTTGCTGAGTCAAGAAACTCAAATGTAGTTAAATGTGTTGAAAATTGTAATTTTTCTAAACTTGCTCAGTAAAAAGGGACTAAGCAGCTTTGATATTTGGCACTACAAACTTGGTCACCCTAATGCCAATATTGTAAAAAAGGTGTTATCTGAAAATAAAATTCCTTTTGATGATATTACACTTCCTTATATCGGCACATTTTGTCAAATGGGTAAAAGTCACAAGTTTTCATTCCTAGATTCTGTAACTCAATATGATAAACCACTACAATTGATTGCCACTGATATCTAGGGTCCTGCCCCAATCAGTTCAGATTATGGATACAAATATTATATATCTTTTGTAGACGCATATTCTAGATACACTTGGGTGTATTTTTTGAAAACCAAGGATGAAGCACATCAAACAACAATATACTTTATCACACAAGTAGAAAAATAGACCAGCCATCAAGTTAAAATTATACAAACTGATGGTGGTGGAGAGTTTAAGACTCTAGACAAATACTTCAGTGTAAAAGGAATTATTCATAGAACAACATGTCCTTATACTTCTGAACAAAATGGTCTGGTAGAGAGGAAACATAGAAATATAGTTGAGCCTGGCCTAACATTACTTGCTCAAGCAAATTTACCCTTAAAAATTTTACCAAAATCCTTTAGTAGTGCAGTGTACTTGATAAATAGGATGCCAACCAATGTTCTAAAGGATAAAAGCCCAATAGTAAAGCTATTCAAAATAAGGCCTGATTATCAAGGCTTGAAAACATTTGGTTGTCTATGTTTCCCCTACACAGAACATACAACACACACAAACTAAATTTCAGATCAACACCATGTACTTTTCTTGGATATGCATCAAATCAAAAAGGTTATAAATGTATTGATAGAAATGGTAGAATATTTGTAAGCATGCGTGTAGTTTTCAATGAGCATGTCTTTCCCTATTCTAATATTAGCATCAAGACAACAAGAAAAGTATACAATTCAAATGCATTAATCCCTTTCATACCTTTGTATCCATCAAAATGGACACAGATAATGACTGAAGATGACTCAGTGAACTCTGCTCCACAACACACAGTGTTTATTCAACCAGGTCAGGCATAGTCATCTGAGATACCTGAAAGCATATCAAAGTCAACACATAAAGTATGAGTGAGTCTGAATCAAATCCTCAGCATAATGAATCATAAAACAACTTAGATCAAGGCATTAAATCGTCACATTGTGAAGACTAAGTGACAACCAGACGTCATATGATCACAAGATCAAAAAGTGGTATATTCAAACCAAAAATATATGCATCCATCATATTAGAGGAACTAGTGACATTTGATCGGGCATTCAAAAACAAAAACTGGAAGACTGCAAAGGATGATGAATATAATGCACTTATCAAAAACTAGACATGGAATCCAGTTACATTACCTAAAGACAAAAATGTTGTGGGATGCAAATGGACATATAAACTAAAGAAAAATCCAGAAGATACTATTTCCAGACACAAAGCAAGGCTAGTGGCAAAGGGGTACACACATGAACATGGCTTTGATTTCAATGAAACATTCTCACCAGTGATAAAGCCCACAACTATCAGAGTCATTCTCATTATTGCTCTATACAAGGAATAGAAAATCAGACAACTAGATGTAAATAATGCTTTTCTCAATGGAGAGTTAAAAGAGAAAGTGTACATGCAACAACAACCAGGATATCAACAAGATAGAAATCTTGTGTGCAGACTAAACAAGGCCATATATGGTTTCAAGCAAGCACCAAGATTGTGGTTTGACAAGTTAAAAATTACTTTGTATAAAATGGGTTTTCAATTCACAAAATCAGATAACTCACTGTTCACAAAAATTGATGATACTATTACAATTTATATACTTATTTATGTTGATGATTTAATTGTCACAGGGAACAGTGAGACAGAAATCAACAAAATTATTCAGCATCTTGACAAGGAATTCTCAATTAAAGGTCTTGGGAATGTAAACTACTTCTAGGAAAAGAAGTTAAAAAGAAATCAGACACAGAAACCATGCTATGTCAAACCAAATATATCCAGGAAGTATTAAACAGATCTAAGATGTCAAGTGCTAATCCTCAACCGACACCAATGATAAATAGTCAACACTTATCCAAAAACAGGGGAGAAGTTATACTTAATGATAAACAATATAGAAGTCTAGTTGGGGCATTACAATATGTCACCATAACTAGACCAGATGTTTCATATAGTGTTAACATGGTTCATCAATTCATGCAAGAACCATTGGATCAGCATTGGAAAGCAGTCAAAAGAATACTACAGTATCTAAAAGGAACAGTAAATTATGGAATTTTACTAAAGAAAATCAAGCACCTTAATATAACTTGTTATGCAGACACTGACTGGGCCATAGATCCCGGTGATAGGAAATCTACCAAGGCTACTGCATTTATATAGGTGATAATCCTGTGTCATGGTGCTCAAAGAGACGGAACGCAATATCTAAATCTAGCATAGAGGCAGAATATCGAATTGTGGCCAGCACAACAGCAGAAGTCATGTGGATACAATCACAAATGCATGAATTACAGATGAATACAAAGAGCAAATCAACAGTATGGTGCGATAATTTAAGCATTGCCTACTTATCAGCAAATCCAGTACTTCACTCAAGAACGAAGCATATAAAAATTGATCTCTACTTCGTAAGAGAGCAAATCTTAAAAGGAAAGCTGGAAATTAATCACATACCGGCTGCTTACCAAGTTGCAGACACTTCAACGAAGCTACTAATAGCAAGAAATTTCATTCGATTTTGAGAAGAACTGAAAGTCGAATAGAATATCATCAAACCTGAGGAAGATCTGAATAACCGACTCAGCAACAAGATAGGTTGATGCCCTCCATGCTTTATCTCCAACCATGGATCTCTAATCTAGCTGGAATCTGAAGAAGTTTTGACCAAAGACAACATTTATTAAAAAGTGGCGCAGAAGTTAGGAAACCTAACCCTAATCGCTTTAAGGGGGATGTAAGAAATAATATATTGACTTATTCTCTCATTGCTGTATTGATGTTCAGATATACGATAAGTGCAAAGCGGTTAGGTTAGGAAAAGGGTGTTGGGCCTGTTATTTGTTCCATCCCAATACTTGTATAAGCATCAATACAAATGTCTGTAGCAAAAGAAAGGTTTGCAGAGAAAAAATTCAGATCAATATAATATCATTCTTTTTCATTTTTCTGTTGCCTTTCATACAGCCAAAATCATCTCAAAACTCATGTCAAGAAATTTCAATAAACCAAATATGTATATATCGTGTTATCCAGACTTCAAATTTTATCGTAAAAAAATATTCTTAAGAACTTTGTGACAGTTTAAAGTGAATATAGCCATTCTTTTCGAAAATATTCAGCTAAATTTTTCAAAGCATTGCTTGTAAGCTTCAAAGTATGACAATGTTCGACGAATAAGATTGGGGAAATGTTTACGTTTTAATGCTTTTAGCAGTAACCTCAACAGCCAATTAATATCATCATTAGCTTCATTAACTTTTTTTGAGATCAGTTGTGCATCACCGCTTTCAGAATAAAACAACCATATATATATATATATATATATATATATATATATATCGGTAGTCTCCTACACAGAGACTGGTGAGTCAGTAGCATCCAAAAGTATCGCTCGGATCTATGGATCGATGTTTTAAGTAGAAGAAGGAAAACTCATTATGAAAATTAATTGATATTTTTTCAAGAAAATAGCCCTATTTATATAGAAAAAATCTGTGAGAGAAAACGGGGCTGTGTTGTGGGAGAATGTAGGATCTGAGTTTACTACCAAGCCAAGGCCGGACCAAGTCAGTCGGCATGCACGGATGATGGTCAGCATGATCTCCCTCCTCAAAACATTGGACGTTCAAATTACCAATTATTTCTCTTAAGAATCTCACATATTTAAATAGGATCCCTCTATAGTTTCGCACAATGTGGGACTATTCACTAAGAGGAGTATTTATATACTCTTTTCAATATTATATTAATTCACTTTTAAAGAAAATTTCAACAATCTACCACTTAAATTTTAAAAAATATTTTTTCCGAGCAATTTCCAATTTTATAAGATTATGCATAAATGAAGTTATTTTTCAATTTGAACCTTTGCATAGTGAGTGACTCGAAGTTTTGAACTCTCTCTAACATAAAACCGCATAACATTTCTAGACTGTAGTCTACAGACCGTGCTTTAAAGGTCATGCACGTCTATCTCAATTTAGTGAATTCCTAGGAATTTTGCCCAAAATTCCATAGGAAGCGGCCACATTTTCACATTTACATAGGTAAATCTATCAAGAGTGCTTCTATAACTAGATTCTCTACTCCACATAGAGTATAAATCAAATTAAGAGTTAAAATCATCATCTTGTCGCTTTAGTACTACATGCTTCTATCAAATGAAAACAAGCATGTTCAATCAATGCCACTACATAACTTGTTATTACCTATTAAACCTTGTTTCTGAGATCTACAGTCATTAGGTTGGGTTAACATTATGACTGATTTCTCATTCTAAGGATAATACTCCCATTCTTTTAGATGTCGAAAGAACTTTCTTTCTGACCAATTCTTTTGTCAAAGGATATGCTAGATTCTCATTAGTGCGTACATGATCCACTCTAACGGATCCTGAAGAGATATACTCACTTACAGTACCGTGCTTACGACGAATTTGTCGTTTCTTACCTTTGTAATAATGGTTCTCAACTTTTAAAATAGTCGTGGTACTATCGCAATGGATTAACACGAATGGTATCGATTGTAAGAATGGTTTTTCTATTTGTGTTGGAACATTTTACATGTATTTACTTTGAGATGGTTGAAGTATTTTGACTTTGTGGCTATGGTGTTTGAGAGTTGAATATGTTTGAGATGGTGAGGTTGATTTGATATGTTTGATATATTTTAAGATGTTGGATGTGCGTGGTTGATTTGAATTATCGTGATATGTTATTGGATATGTTTGATATATTTGGGATGTATTTTGAGATGTTTTTGGATATTTAAGTATATTATGAGTTGTTTGAGTTCGATTTATTTTAAATATTGATATTATATATGTGATTTGGATTTTGATACATATAAATTATATGTGTGAAATTGAGTTGCAAAATATATTGATATATTTATGTTGTTTAAGGTTGAAAGACTGTTGAAATAAAATAAAATAAACTTTTAGATTTTCGACGGCTTCCGACGGTTATCGACTGCTTTTGATTCCAGTGGCTTCTGATATTAAGCTGGGTAAGCCGTATTCTTTCACGTGTACACGATGGACCATCGAAAGCCATCAAAAATAATGTTATAAGCCATCGAAATTAAATGGACGGAGCCATCAAAAAGAAATCAGAAAGACCATTCTAACCTTCTTTCTGATGATTTTTTCCATCAGTTGGTGACGGCTTTCGACGGCAGCAGACTGTTCTGAACCGTAAGAAATATTGTTGTTTGTTGTAGTGTCGCAAACTTGATACTCTAAGTAAACAGAAATTAAGAAAATAAAAAATATTGTATTGATGGAAATTTAATCCATACACTCTTCAAAGACATGTCAATGTTCTAGCTTTTAACCGTTGATTTCATCGACAAATTATAATTTTTTGGCAATACGAAAACTAAGCAATGACACCACCATTAACATGCTTTTGTGCAATGGCAACCAAATGTCAATGCGGCATGTGCACACAGAAAAGGTATGCTACAAGCATCATAACAGTAGACCAGTCCAACTCAAAGCCTTACGTCAATGGTAGAAGACAACGTGCACCTTCTATACCTATATCAAACAAGTAAGAACTTTTAAATTACTACGAGGAAGTTATGGATCAGAGCAAGTCTTCTCCTACACCTTATCCAAACATGTTTCTTCTAAATCACATTGTTACATGTGTTACATTGATGAATTACTTGACCCATTAATTTACATGCAAATATGTATTGCCAAATATGGTTGATAACTTTATTTATTTAGTTGCTGTGTCAATATGTTACTAAAATGATTTTGATAAAATGAAGTATTTGGTTTCTTACTATAAACTTTGATTGTACAGAGTTTTTGATAATAAATACAGTAGCCATGTATCTTGTATTTACACAGGCAAAAGTACGGTAAGGTAATGTAATTCCTTATTGGGCTGAGATGAAGTCCACAACCCAAAGCTAAATGATATAAAGAAAGTAATATGCGAAGACAAATTCGTATAATTCATTTTACACCCCCCTCAAACTTAGATTTCCTACTAAGGTTTGCGATCTTCTCCAAAAAGAGCGCGACCACCAAAATTCACCAAAATCAGTTCAGATCTGACATAAAATTAAGGTCATTCCTCCTTTTCTTAAGCGGTTATGTGAGATTTAGCTGGCTCGAGGAAAATTTGCGAGATGTCCTCACAAAATGAGTTTCTGTAGCGACCCGATATTTTCAACCATTCGCATCCATTATAAGTGTATAGGTAGACACTCATGCCGGAATTGAATTGCTCAAAATACCGCGTTGTTAATAAAATTTTGGCAAATCTCAGAATATGCACTAAATAAAAATCACAGATCACAGACACAGAGTAATAATAATGCAGCGGAAGTAAAAGAGATAGTAGTTCATGAAGCTACTAAAAAAAATATAAGATACATCAGAGTTAAATGAGATACAACAGAAGAGTAACAAGATACATCACTGAAACACTGGATACTGAAACAAAATAGAAGGCTGGATCTTCAAGGAAAGCTCCAACTCCGAAGGTGAATCTTGAATGCTAACTCAATCAATCTGACCCGAGCGTAAACCAAAACACAAAACCCTCGAGTCAGGACATAAATACTTATAAACTGTAAATCAACTCAAGTGAACAGTAACAAAATGCATCAGTAACTTAAAGGATGCTTGGGACCGCCCATCCTCTAAGGATCCGTTAAACTATTTACTATGTAGTAATATACGCTATATACGGTAGTGTCTAATCAGTAAAGTATAATCATATAGAAAATAGCGTTAAGGGGATGGTGAACCTTAACGCGGTCGGATCTTTAAAACCAAAATCGTAGTGGGCTCGATATAAGGATATGACACGGCACGCGAGGCAATGCCAGAGTGGATACACCGTTTGCACTCCCGGACCGGTGGTGACGGCAAGCCAGCAGCTTCCGCCCACCTCGAACAATACCCCCGAATCAAAGTGGCGCCACCGAATCGAATCACAACAGTAATAGAATAGTTTCCGATGGAGCATGCTCGATGAAAGGGTGCGACCCTTTGTGTAGCCCGGTATAGCTCCTGTTTTAGTCATATATGCCAACTCACGGGAGTTGGGTCCACGTAACATACCTCGAGAACGTCGCCACCATCCTACTTCATTCTGGAATCTCCACCGCGTATACAGTTGTTAAAGTGGTTTTCGGTATTGTCCGGCTATAAGACAATATCCGATCCTGGTCTCTTTAACAACCAATCATTATTATAACCCATGGATATTTATTTCAAATAATTTATACTTTCAAGACCAAAATATCATACTCATTTCAAAACAATATCACAATTGTATCATTTCCATTTCAAAAATAATTCAATATTATATCATTCAAATAAAACTCAAATTTTCAAATCATTGAATATTTCTTTAAATTTATTAAACTTGAAATATTCCTTTAGATTATCATAGCATTTTGGAAATGTTACCTTAAGGAATCATAGCATTTTTGGAATGTACTACTTTCCACTTTACATTGTATATAATCAAAGTATTGATAAGCTTAAAATTTTAACATGTCAATTTATCATAGCCTTATAGTTAAATAAACTTTCTTACTGTAATATACAATTTAAACCGAAATTCTTATGTTAAGTTAAAAGCACCTTATTAACTTACATTATTATTACAATAAGTAACATTTATCATTTTAATCAATTTAAAATACACCATTACATTGATTAAAATCTACGTGTCAAATTTACGTTTTAAATTTTATATTCCTATTACAATAATGAACATTTATTAATTAAATCAATACCACACTACTTAAAACTTTACATGTTTTTTTCTTAATTAAAACTTTACATGTTCTTGAATTAATTAAAACTTTCATGTTCTCTCATTAATTAGGACTTTACACGTTTCTTTCATTAATTAAAAACTTATACGTTTCTTTCATTAATTAAAACTTATACCTTTCTTTCATTAATTAGGAATTTACATGTTCCTATCATAAATTAGAACACCATACGTTCTTTCATTAATTAAAACCTATACGTTCCTTTCATAAATTAAAACATATACGTTCCTTTCATAAATTAAAACCTATACGTTCCTTTCATAAATTAAAACCTATATGTTTCTTTCATAAATTAAAACCTATACGTTCCTTTCATAAATTAAAACCTATACGTTCCTTTCATAAATTAAAACCTATACGTTCCTTTCATAAATTAAAACCTATAAGTTTCTTTCATAAATTAAAACCTATACGTTTCTTTCATAAATTAAAACCTATACGTTCCTTTCATAAATCAAAACCTATACGTTCCTTTCATAAATTAAACCCTATACGTTTCTTTCATAAATTAAAACCTATACGTTTCTTTCATAAATTAAAACCTATACGTTTCTTTCATAAATTAAACCCTATACGTTTATTTCATAAATTAAAACCTATACGTTTCTTTCATAAATTATAACCTATACGTTTCACAAATTAAAACCTATACGTTTCTTTCACAAATTAAAACCTATACGTTTCTTTCACAAATTAAAACCTATACGTTACTTTCATAAATTCAACCCTATACGTTTCTTTCATAAATTAAAACCTATATGTTTCTTTCATAAATTAAAACCTATACGTTCCTTTCATAAATTAAAACCTCTACGTTTCTTTCATAAATTAAAACCTATACGTTTCTTTCATAAATTAAAACCTATACGTTTCTTTCATAAATTAAAACCTATACGTTTCAAATTTATATTACCATTTTACAAATTTAACTAAACTTCCAGTTTATTTGATTAATTTAACATCTTTAGTTAAAACTCAAATTTCACATTTTCGAGTCAAGTTATATTTTAAAATTTCATTTTCAACAGTCATTTATTCAACCACTTAAATTTATAGAAAATCAATAATTCTTTAATAAATCACTTAAATTCAAATATAAATCAATTTATCATATTTACCATTTCCAAATAAAATTAAAGTCCATTTTATTCATGTAACTTAAATATCATTTTTAGTCAAAATTCCAAATTTCAAACATAAGTTATATTTCAAAATCCAGTTAATCCATTCATAAATTACATTTTTAACACATAGAAAAATCATAATTTATTTATTTTAAAACCTTTCAAAATCTATTTAAATCAAATTTCATAATTTTATATTTTTAAAATACTTAAAATATTCAAAGCACTTTATAGAATAACCACGGGTCTGTATATAGTTTTCTAACCTAGGTCAAGTGATACGGATATGTATCATTTCAATCCGCAGTTTAAAAGGTAAAAATCCGGGTTCTATCATTTCAAACCCGCAATCCCAAGTATAGATAAATAAATAAAATAACCCAGGCTTATCATTTCAGCCCATAATGATTTTTATCCTAACAGGGAACTTGCAGTGTGATCATATACAGAAATAATATAAACAATGTCAATATCACAATATACAGTCATGTATCAGATGTCAGGTGAAAATTAACAGTTTTAACATGGTAATAACATGGTAATAACATAGCATAGCATATCATATGATCATCAGTAACTTGCATAAACATTTTACATTACTAAACACTTGTCATCAATCCACTTTTCATAAGTATATATGTCAGAGTGAGAAAGACTCACCTTTTCGAAGCTAGAGACCAAAAAAACAAACACAAGAGCGATTCCAAAAGCACGACAAACACGATTTGAATTGAATGAATGGAAAGCCTTGATAATGATCTTGTATACAACAAATAAACAAGACCATATAAACATATGCATACAATATAAAGATTTGTTGAACAATAGAAAAGTAGAAGCAACAAATGAAATTACCAAGCTTTTCAACCACTTTTGCTTGACCACAACTCCATGTATGCTCGGCCATACATGCTTAGGGCTAGGCCACACATGTTTTCAGGTGGAAAAGGATCTGGTTTGGCATCACAAAGGCATGGCAAGCACAAAAATGTGAAGTGGTAGGAGATGATATGAGGAGGTGTTAGGGTTAATTGGTGAAAGGTTAGGTTAAAAGTAAAAGGGTGGACTATAAAGGCCCATAGAAAGATAGAAAGTTTAAGGCCTTTCAAATTTCCTTTTCTATTTAATTTTATAAAAACAAAATAAACTATGACTTCAAAAGTACAAGACCACTTTTAAAATAGACTATGACTTCAAAACAAAGGTGACAAAACAAATTTTGTTCATTTCTTTTTTTTTTCAAACAAAAGGGAAGAGGGAATGTAGACTAGAATGCCAAATTACAAAGGTGACAAAACTTTTTTTTTTTGCTCATTTCTTTTTTCCAGAACAAGGGCCAGTGGAAAAATAGATTATAACTTCAAAAATACAAAGTGACAAAAGAAACTTTTTTTTTCATTCATTTCCCCTTTTTTTTCAAAACAAGGCACGGTGGCAATATTACTTCAAAAACAAAATATAAAGGTGACAAAAATGGAATTTTTTTCATTCCTTTTTTTTTCTCAAACAAGGCTCGGTGGTCTGGCATGGGTAGGGTCGGAAAAATATGCTGAATGGCCAAGCATGGAGGCAGGCAATAGGATAAAGCAAAACAATGAAAGGAGAACAAATGAAATAAAACAAGAGTGAAAAGAAGAAAGAAAGAAAAAAAAGAGAAAAAAAAAATGAAAGGAAAAACATGCGCCGGTTCATACCTTCAGGAGATGCTCACGCAAATTTTGATGGAAGCAAAATGAATAATTTCTGGTATGGAACTTTTGAACGTGAAATATATATTAACATTTGATCACTAATTTATGTAGAGGGCAGGCAAGAGTAAAATGCTTGAACGATAGAGGCAATTTAATTATATCTAATAGGTGGAAACGTATGGGAGGCAAGAGGGAAAGAAATAATTCACACACGGAAATGATTTAAGGCAAGATTTGAGCAAGATTTTGGATTCTCAAAAGAGAATATACGGCTGAAAACTTTGCATTGTTAACGCAAGAAAAAAATCAAATAGATAACGAAAAGGCAAGAGCAACAATTAAATATATGCCCAAAGTAACGTACAAATTATTTTGTTTCTCTTATTAAATAAATTCAAAATACTAACGTTTCTATTAGGAAAAATAAACCATCACTTTAAACCAAAATTTAATAGCTATTATACCATAATTAATAACATTTGATTTAGCTTCATCCAATTGATTGTTAAATATAAAGTTAAGAAACAGATGTAAACATATGTAAAAGAAATGTAAAGTTTATTTCCCGTTTCACACTAATTATTACTAACATTTTTTTTTAAAGTATACAACAAATCTGACCAAAACAAAAGTGAAACAAACGTTACACAAATGTATACGGTTCAAGATGAAAATTTTGCCTTTAGAATTATAAAATTTAGAATTTCTATTAAAGTTACACTTTTTATCCAAATCAAATTTTCAGACATTGTTTATTTTTATTTGGACAAATGATCAGAAATCATTTCAAGAAAATTTCCAAAATTAGATTTTTAAGAAAACAAAAGCCAAATTCTTTAAATAAATGAAAAAAATTAAATTTTTAAACTTTTAAAATTTTAAGTTGAAAGTCACAGTTTGACTATTTTGACCAAAATCAGCATTTCAGGCAAATATTCAACTTACACAAGTTTGGAATTATAACTCATAAAAATCAAGGTTATATTTTAAAAAAATAAATTTAATCATTTCAAATAAGTAAAATAAGTTTTTAAATCAAAATCTTACATTAAAAATAATTAAAATATACGATAAAATAATTATAAAATACAGGGTTGTTACACTCTCCCCCACTCAAAACTTTTCGTCCCCGAAAATGGAAGAGGACAGAAAAGATAGAGTGAAATAGGATTAAGATAAGATGACAAAAAGATTGAAGTTATACCTGATAACTGTTGTTATAGGTAAGTTTTACAAGGTGGAGATTATCAAAGATTGTAGAAAGATTTCTAAACAGAAAGATTATAGAAAGATGCCTATACCAGTCCATAGCAAGATAAGGATGATAAGGACAACCAAAAGATAGTTTGTTAAACAAAATAAGGAAATAAATTTGAAAGCACGGAAATTTCAGCTTAAATAGAGAATAAATCTTTACACAAGTTAAATAAATCTTAATTATCTCAAATTTCATTATCTTATTATCCAATCATCTTAAATTAACAAATTTCAAAACCATGGGTTTGAAAAATAATCATTTATTACACTCACAATGTATTTAATAAATTTAATTCTTCTTTATTCCTAAATAAAACTAAATTTATTCCTCTCACTATATTTTTCACTTATGTTAAACATACTTACACTTATTATAACTGCTTTCTTTTATTCTAAGTTCTTTTAATATTATTTTGTTATAAGTTATTCAATTACCCTTTATTATATTTACCTCTGTTAATCATTTTATAATTAAAATTTAAGTGTATAGCATTTATTATAACCACCAAAATTTTATTTATAAAATCTTTTTATATTGTATATTACCCAATTACATTGTTAACTTCTGAAATTAAGGTAAGTTATATTGGAATGGAATTGTGTCATACAAATAAAACTTTCCAATTCAATTATCTCAAGTTCAATCATTTATCCAAAAAAATTTGATTTTCTTTTTATAATTCAAATTATTGTTAAAAATAAAATTTAAGAATTAAATTTCCAATTTCTTCAAACCATTTAGAGATAAGTAATAATATATATATATATATAATATGTCAAATCAAATTTCAATCATATATCTATATATATTATAAATTAAGTCATATTTTAGAAATTCAAGTCAATTTAATTTCCCAAAACAAAGCTGTAGCAAGACTACAGAACAGTCTCTTCACTTCGAAACTCCAAAATGAACGTCGATGATGCTGCAGTCATCACCGAAGTTATTTTCCAACGACAAAGAGAAGAGTACTAATTTTAAACTTAAAATTCTTTGGAAACAAATTTCTATTTGAAAATATTTTAAATATTATATCCCTTTAAACTTTTAAACAAAAGGTTTGGAACCATCGGAAATTAAATTCTCAAATTTCTTTTTCTAAATTCATTTAAGTTCCCATATAAATTTATAAACAATTATTTATAAATTCATTTATAGAACAATAAATGATAAATCAAGTATTATCATTTCAAATTATCAATTTGAATCATTTTATTAAGTTCCATAAATATATATATATCAAAGTTTTATTTCATTAACCAAAACAAAATTTAAAATAATATCGTGTCAGTTTGTTCTGTCAAAGTGTTTTAGAAATCCTATCGATAGCGTTGATCAGACGAATCGATCGGAAACCCAACTCAACATCAACAACTCAAACAACACAATATATAAACAAAATATAGATTGACAAATACAATTCAAAATGTTTGAAAATATGTTGGAAACAAAAGACAAGATGATTAAATACAGAGTAGGGAGGTGGATAAGCTAAAATAAATCACGGGCAACCTTAATCGGGTCAATCGTGACTTAAAGTATAAGATCGAAGTGGATTTTCTGGGGTAAATCTACGTTTGATCTCAAGAGTTAGAGTTTGGGATAATAGGAGATACTAGCATTTAAACCGAGGATATAAAATTTTTGGTGAATCGATGCTGTTGTAAAGGAGTTTCACTCCTTTTACAAGAAAATTTTTGAGATTGGCGGGACCGCCAATTCACTATAAAGATCATTCGAAGTGGAGTTATGGGATACTCCAGAATCAAGTGAAGATGAGTAGTGGGGAATAAGAATGGATTTTTGGAACCGCAGGGAACGTTCCAAAATTCAAAGGAATCGAGTCAAAATAGAGAGATTCAACTCGAATGAAAGTGATTCTGTAAATACATCTACTCCATATGTTGAGTTTTGCCTAGAGCTAACCAAAGCTCTGATACCAACTGTAGCGACCCGATATTTTCAACCATTCGCATCCATTATAAGTGTATAGGTAGACACTCATGCCGGAATTGAATTGCTCAAAATACCGCGTTGTTAATAAAATTTTGGCAAATCTCAAAATATGCAGTAAATAAAAATCACAGATCACAGACACAGAGTAATAATAATGCAGCGGAAGTAAAGAGATAGTAGTTCATGAAACTACTAAAAAAAATATAAGATACATCAGAGTTAAATGAGATACAACAGAAGAGTAACAAGATACATCACTGAAACACTGGATACTGAAACAAAATAGAAGGCTGGATCTTCAAGGAAAGCTCCAACTCCGAAGGTGAATCTTGAATGCTAACTCAATCAATCTGACCCGAGCGTAAAGCAAAACACAAAACCCTCGAGTCAGGACATAAATACTTATAAACTGTAAATCAACTCAAGTGAACAGTAACAAAATGCATCAGTAACTTAAAGGATGCTTGGGACCGCCCATCCTCTAAGGATCCGTTAAACTATTTACTATGTAGTAATATACGCTATATACGGTAGTGTCTAATCAGTAAAGTATAATCATATAGAAAATAGCGTTAAGGGGATGGTGAACCTTAACGCGGTCGGATCTTTAAAACCAAAATCGTAGTGGGCTCGATATAAGGATATGACACGGCATGCGAGGCAATGCCAGAGTGGATACACCGTTTGCACTCCCGGACCGGTGGTGACGGCAAGCCAGTAGCTTCCGCCCACCTCGAACAATACCCCTGAATCAAAGTGGCGCCACCGAATCGAATCACAACAGTAATAGAATAGTTTCCGATGGAGCATGCTCGATGAAAGGGTGCGACCCTTTGTGTAGCCCGGTATAGCTCCTGTTTTAGTCATATATGCCAACTCACGGGAGTTGGGTCCACGTAACATACCTCGAGAATGTCGCCACCATCCTACTTCATTCTGGAATCTCCACTGTGTACACAGTTGTTAAAGTGGTTTTCGGTATTGTCCGGCTATAAGACAATATCCGATCCCGGTCTCTTTAACAACCAATCGTTATTATAACCCATGGATATTTGTTTCAAATAATTTATACTTTCAAGACCAAAATATCATACTCATTTCAAAACAATATCACAATTGTATCATTTCCATTTCAAAAATAATTCAATATTATATCATTCAAATAAAACTCAAATTTTCAAATCATTGAATATTTCTTTAAATTTATTAAACTTGAAATATTCCTTTAGATTATCATAGCATTTTGGAAATGTTACCTTAAGGAATCATAGCATTTTTGGAATGTACTACTTTCCACTTTACATTGTATATAATCAAAGTATTGATAAGCTTAAAATTTTAACATGTCAATTTATCATAGCCTTATAGTTAAATAAACTTTCTTACTGTAATATACAATTTAAACCGAAATTCTTATGTTAAGTTAAAAGCACCTTATTAACTTACATTATTATTACAATAAGTAACATTTATCATTTTAATCAATTTAAAATACACCATTACATTGATTAAAATCTACGTGTCAAATGTACGTTTTAAATTTTATATTCCTATTACAATAATGAACATTTATTAATTAAATCAATACCACACTACTTAAAACTTTACATGTTTTTTTCTTAATTAAAACTTTACATGTTCTTGCATTAATTAAAACTTTCATGTTCTCTCATTAATTAGGACTTTACACGTTTCTTTCATTAATTAAAAACTTATACGTTTCATTCATTAATTAAAACTTATACCTTTCTTTCATTAATTAGGAATTTACATGTTACTATCATAAATTAGAACACCATATGTTCTTGCATTAATTAAAACCTATACGTTCCTTTCATAAACTAAAACCTATACGTTCCTCTCATAAATTAAAACCTATACGTTCCTTTCATAAATTAAAACCTATACGTTTCTTTCATAAATTAAAACCTATACGTTCCTTTCATAAATTAAAACCTATACGTTCCTTTCATAAATTAAAACCTATACGTTCCTTTCATAAAACCTATAAGTTTCTTTCATAAATTAAAACCTATACGTTTCTTTCATAAATTAAAACCTATACGTTCCTTTCATAAATTAAACCCTATACGTTCATAAATTAAAACCTATACGTTTCTTTCATAAATTAAACCCTATACGTTTCTTTCATAAATTAAACCCTATACGTTTCTTTCATAAATTAAAGCCTATACGTTTCTTTCACAAATTAAAACCTATACGTTTCTTTCACAAATTAAAACCTATATGTTTCTTTCACAAATTAAAACCTATACGTTTCTTTCACAAATTAAAACCTATACGTTACTTTCATTAATTAAACCTTATACGTTTCTTTCATAAATTAAAACCTATACGTTTCTTTCATAAATTAAAACCTATACGTTCCTTTCATAAATTAAAACCTATACGTTTCTTTCATAAATTAAACCCTATACGTTTCTTTCATAAATTAAAACCTATACGTTTCTTTCATAAATTAAAACCTATACGTTTCTTTCATAAATTAAAACCTATACGTTTCAAATTTATATTACCATTTTACAAATTTAACTAAACTTCCAGTTTATTTGATTAATTTAACATCTTTAGTTAAAACTCAAATTTCACATTTTCGAGTCAAGTTATATTTTAAAATTTCATTTTCAACAGTCATTTATTCAACCACTTAAATTTATAGAAAATCAATAATTCTTTAATAAATCACTTAAATTCAAATATAAATCAATTTATCATATTTACCATTTCCAAATAAAATTAAAGTCCATTTTATTCATGTAACTTAAATATCATTTTTAGTCAAAATTCCAAATTTCAAACATAAGTTATATTTCAAAATCCAGTTAATCCATTCATAAATTACATTTTTAACACATAGAAAAATCATAATTTATTTATTTTAAAACCTTTCAAAATCTATTTAAATCAAATTTCATAATTTTATATTTTTAAAATACTTAAAATATTCAAAGCACTTTATAGAATAACCACGGGTCTGTATATAGTTTTCTAACCTAGGTCAAGTGATACGGATATGTATCATTTCAATCCGCAGTTTAAAAGGTAAAAATCCGGGTTCTATCATTTCAAACCCGCAATCCCAAGTATAGATAAATAAATAAAATAACCCAGGCTTATCATTTTAGCCCATAATGATTTTTATCCTAACAGGGAACTTGCAGTGTGATCATATACAGAAATAATATAAACAATGTCAATATCACAATATACAGTCATGTATCAGATGTCAGGTGAAAATTAACAGTTTTAACATGGTAATAACATGGTAATAACACAGCATAACATATCATATGATCATCATTAACTTGCATAAACATTTTACATTACTAAACACTTGTCATCAATCCACTTTTCATAAGTATATATGTCAGAGTGAGAAAGACTCACCTTTTCGAAGCTAGAGACCAAAAAAACAAACACAAGAGCGATTCCAAAAGCACGACAAACACGATTTGAATTGAATGAATGGAAAGCCTTGATAATGATCTTGTATACAACAAATAAACAAGAGCATATAAACATATGCATACAATATAAAGATTTGTTGAACAATAGGAAAGTAGAAGCAACAAATGAAATTACCAAGCTTTTCAACCACTTTTGCTTGACCACAACTCCATGTATGCTCGGCCATACATGCTTAGGGCTAGGCCACACATGTTTTCAGGTGGAAAAGGATCTGGTTTGGCATCACAAAGGCATGGCAAGCACAAAAATGTGAAGTGGTAGGAGATGATATGAGGAGGTGTTAGGGTTAATTGGTGAAAGGTTAGGTTAAAAGTAAAAGGGTGGACTATAAAGGCCCATAGAAAGATAGAAAGTTTAAGGCCTTTCAAATTTCCTTTTCTATTTAATTTTATAAAAACAAAATAAACTATGACTTCAAAAATACAAGACCACTTTTAAAATAGACTATGACTTCAAAACAAAGGTGACAAAACAAATTTTGTTCATTTCTTTTTTTTTTCAAACAAAAGGGAAGAGGGAATGTAGACTAGAATGCCAAATTACAAAGGTGACAAAACTTTTTTTTTTTGCTCATTTCTTTTTTTCCAGAACAAGGGCCAGTGGAAAAATAGATTATAACTTCAAAAATACAAAGTGACAAAAGAAACTTTTTTTTTCATTCATTTTCCCTTTTTTTTCAAAACAAGGCACGGTGGCAATATTACTTCAAAAACAAAATATAAAGGTGACAAAAATGGAATTTTTTTCATTCCTTTTTTTTTCTCAAACAAGGCTCGGTGGTCTGGCATGGGTAGGGTCGGAAAAATATGCTGAATGGCCAAGCATGGAGGCAGGCAATAGGATAAAGCAAAACAATGAAAGGAGAACAAATGAAATAAAACAAGAGTGAAAAGAAGAAAGAAAGAAAAAAAAGAGAAAAAAAAATGAAAGGAAAAACATGCGCCGGTTCATACCTTCAGGAGATGCTCACGCAAATTTTGATGGAAGCAAAATGAATAATTTGTGGTATGGAACTTTTGAACCTGAAATATATATTAACATTTGCTCACTAATTTATGTAGAGGGCAGGCAAGAGTAAAATGCTTGAACGATAGAGGCAATTTAATTATATCCAATAGGTGGAAACGTATGGGAGGCAAGAGGGAAAGAAATAATTCACACACGGAAATGATTTAAGGCAAGATTTGAGCAAGATTTTGGATTCTCAAAAGAGAATATACGGCTGAAAACTTTGCATTGTTAACGCAAGAAAAAAATCAAATAGATAACGAAAAGGCAAGAGCAACAATTAAATATATGCCCAAAGTAACGTACAAATTATTTTGTTTCTCTTATTAAATAAATTCAAAATACTAACGTTTCTATTAGGAAAAATAAACCATCACTTTAAACCAAAATTTAATAGCTATTATACCATAATTAATAACATTTGATTTAGCTTCATCCAATTGATTGTTAAATATAAAGTTAAGAAACAGATGTAAACATATGTAAAAGAAATGTAAAGTTTATTTCCCGTTTCACACTAATTATTACTAACATTTTTTTTTAAAGTATACAACAAATCTGACCAAAACAAAAGTGAAACAAACGTTACACAAATGTATACGGTTGAAGATGAAAATTTTGCCTTTAGAATTATAAAATTTAGAATTTCTATTAAAGTTACACTTTTTATCCAAATCAAATTTTCAGACATTGTTTATTTTTATTTGGACAAATGATCAGAAATCATTTCAAGAAAATTTCCAAAATTAGATTTTTAAGAAAACAAAAGCCAAATTCTTTAAATAAATGAAAAAAATTAAATTTTTAAACTTTTAAAATTTTAAGTTGAAAGTCACAGTTTGACTATTTTGACCAAAATCAGCATTTCAGGCAAATATTCAACTTACACAAGTTTGGAATTATAACTCATAAAAATCAAGGTTATATTTAAAAAAAATAAATTTAATCATTTCAAATAAGTAAAATAAGTTTTTAAATCAAAATCTTACATTAAAAATAATTAAAATATACAATAAAATAATTACAAAATACAGGGTTGTTACAGTTTCTGCCTTCAGATTGATGTAAAAATCGAGCTTAAATTTGTAGAAACTTGTGAGATCTGACTTTAGAGGTATGAAAGATCAATTCTTTATATGATTGATGAATTTGCAAAGTAGTGCTGCCTCCTGGCATGAAGGTCAGAGTTGATGAGCAGTTATTGTCTTGCTTGAGATGCTTGCTGCCTTTTAGACGTTGAGTAGTAGGAAGAATCATGTTTCACCTAACTTTCAAGATCTGTAACATAGAGCTTTTCTCTGAGACGAGTGAAGTTCATCTTTGACAACGGCTTTATTAGGTTATCAGCGACTTGGTAAGTAGCAGGTATGTGATTGATATCAAATTTTCCCTTTGCAACTTGTTAGCAAACAAAGTACAAGTCTAATTCCATGTGTTTAGTTATGGAGTGTAAGACTGAGTTAGCAATGAGTGACAATGTGCTGAGATTATCACACCATATTGTAGTTTTACGATCAGTTTTGACTTGTAGTTCACTCAGTAATGACTCTGTCCATATTATTTCTACCATAGCATTAGCCACACTCACTACACCACAAAGTTGTTTTAGCCACACCCATATCCGACTTATTTGATACGGCTCAAAGCCGTATCAAATTTGATACGGCTAAAACCGTATCTAAACTTTTAGATACGGCTTTTAGCCGTATTAAATTTGATACGGCTTTGAGCCGTATCAAATTCGTGCCTATTTTGGCTAGAAAATCATACACCCTGGAAAGCACGGTCTCCCTCAAATTCATTCCTTCCCCTCGTTTTTTTTGTTCTCCCTCCAAAACATAAATGTCGTTCTCTTTCTGTGACATCCCGGAAATTTGGAGCAATATCAATTTAATAATCTACATTAAAAATTAAATTGATCTGATAATATTGGTTAATAATATTTAGATTGATTTAATAATCTTCTTTTTAAATAAATATTTAACTGATAATCTATCTTTTAAAAGCTAATTTGAATTGTTTCTATTTATAATGTATATATGTATATATTGGTATATATTATAAATAGATAAGTTTTGTTTTTAAATTTAATAGATAAAGCTATGTTTTCTAATTCTACTATTTTTGATAATTTGGAAATCTAATATTGAATAAATAATAATATCATCTTTAAATATACTCAAGATAGGTTTAATTTGTTTAAAAATAAATTCTAGCCTAGAGTTTAAATTTAAATAAAAAGTTTGTTTTGTTTTTTTTAAATATAGCTTGATAAATAAGTATTTATATTTAAAGAGATAGTTTCTTTTGAAAATTATTTTTAATTTAATAATGAGTTATATTTAAACAATATTAATAATGCAATATCTTTACAAATAGATTTTAATATAAAAAGAAATTGTTATTTTAAATTCATTTACATATATATATATATATATATATATATATATGTATTTTGGAAAGCTATGGTTTGTAAATTTAAAATGAAGTAAACTTTATAAATATTTAACTTAAGAATAAATCAAATGTATAAGGTTAACATAAGTACATAAAATATCTAAACATAAGCAGGTTAGAGAAAGGAATGCAAAGCATAGTTAAGAAAACAAATGACTAAAGCAGTTTTTATAATGTGTATGTAAAATTAAAAAAAACATGTAATCATGTCTGTACAATAATTATGTTGGCAATTAAACAAAATAAAATAAAAATGCTAGTAGCTTGTAAATAAAGTATGCAGGCAAGAATAGATTAAGACTCAGACAAGTATGAAAACAAAAGAATAAAAGTAGAAAAGCAAATCAGGTAAGCTATGAAGACTGTAAATAAGATGCAAAGCTAAACAAAAATATCTTTGTGCATGTTAAACATACAAGGAAGTTTGTAGAGCAAGCTAAAGCAAAGCAGTAGAAATAGGATGCTGGCATAAGAAATGATAAAATTAGCTAAGTAGGGAACATAAGTACTTAAACATTAAATACTAGCACAACTTAAGTCAGTTCAAATTGCTTAAAAATCAACTCAGCCTCCTAATTAAAAGACCTTGCCTGATAAAACAAGAATGTACAGTGTACCTGCATATGCATAACTCAGTTATCACCTTCCCCTGAGCTTCTTTATATACATCTTTTTTTTTTAGTTCGTTCATTAAAAACCTGAAACAAAGAAAAATGGCAAACATTTTCAATTATACAAACTTAGTAATATTTACAACTGAAGATAAGCAAGAAGATTTAGGAAATGAAGGCAGACCACTTACCACTTTTTAGAGTTCAAAGATTTTCAAATAGAAAGGAATGCTCTGTTCATTTCAAAAGCAGGTGAGTAACACTCTTAAATTTCTTAAATTTTAAAAACTTGATGCATGCTAATATTTGGATGCTTAAAATATATATTCATTTCTTTTCTATGGGTATTTGTGAGATGGAAATTACTGTATGTTTCAAGCTTGCAAATCCAAACTGTTTCATTATGAACTTGCTTTGTTTTCCATTGCTGTGAGTAACTTATATCTTAAAATAACCTAAGTTAATTTAGTTGTATGATGAATAGCAGAGATGTTTGTTTGTATATGCATTGCATTATATTATGATGAGATGAAGCCTGCATATTATCTGGATGTTTCCTATGTTGAAAATTTCAAAAGCCTGGGTTAATTCAAAAATCATTATTGCTTAAACTATTGATTGTTAGGACTAAGCATCTAAATAAAAAATGTTTTCTTGATTATAAAGTAAATTTTAGAATTTGATTCATGATAAACAAAGTGGATTTGTTCTGAAAACCTTAGGAACAGTCTAAATCTAATACAGGTGACAATTTCGAATGTCTTGAATTATCAATTCAAGATTATGAACTGATTACTAAATCAAAATTAGGATTTTTAGAACTCGTATCACATTTTTTTAGTGACAAGTTGAGTTGGTGTTGCTGGGTTGATCAATTTGGGAAGTTTGGGCTGCGTTGGGCAGTACACTTGGTCGGAGAGATTGGGATTCGCTCGGGAGGAAGATGGGGGATCGGAGAGGCCATGAAAAATGGCCGGAGGCACTACCAATCATTGTGGAGATGGTGGTTTTCGATTTCAGTGGGGAAACCTAATTTTTGAACTGGGTTGAAGTTCGGGCTTGTTCGATTTCCTTGGTGCATCGAGTTCAACGGGGGTTTGCTTATGGGTAGAGGGGTGAAAGGCGGAGTCGTGGCCGGTGGTGGTGGTTTTCTGGTAGTCGGCGTTTGAGGCGTGGTGAAGTTTTCAGGTTTGAGAAGGGGTGGGAATGGTGTTTCCAGGTTTTGTTTTTTTTACTGCTCATTTTTAATTTGGGCGTGGTGATGGATTTTGGGTGGTCGTGACGTTGTCTGGAGGTAGTCGGCGACGTGTTGGAGTGACAGAGAGTGGCCGGAGTTGGTTGGGGCCACGGTGCACGTGCACTGTGCCATTGAAGACTGGGTATTTGTTTTCTCTGTGCAGTTCTTTTTTTTTACTAAGGAAATACTCGAGTAACTCGAGTACGTGACTCGAAGTAAGGTAGGGGGATGACCCGAAGTCAGTGAAGGGTGGGTTCGAGTAGTGCTGTTTCAGGCATGTGTAATCTGGAAGTAGTTTTTGTTCTGTTTTAAAAACCAAACTCAAATGAAAACTAAAATAAGTATAGGTTTAAACAAGTCTAGATTCAGTTGGAAGATTAAATTCAAGTTTATTTTTGGATTCAAAGTTGAAATGAAATCAAAGTTTAAATGATTTTAGGTAGGCTTCAGGTTTCAGATTTTACATTTATTTAAAGTTTGAAAACAGAATTTAAAATGGGTTAAATTCAAGAATTTAAAGTATAAATTCAAATGAACTTTGAATCTAAGGTTTCAAATGAATTTGGTTTTAAATCAAAATCAAATTTTTAAAAACTAGATAAAACCCAAGTTTTAAATTCATAGTTAAACTAATGAATTCAAATCCGGAAAATAAGACAGTTTTGAAATCTAAGTATTTTAAAAACAAGTTTAAATTAAATAATTAATATATTTTAAAAGCTTGATTTTTAAATAAAAAGGATTAAGTAATCTAGTTTAAACTTTTCTTACATAAGTTTCATATATAAGTGATGAATGTTCTTCACATTATTTAGAATTGAATTTAAATTTTGTAATGTTTAAATTGATAAATCTTTTGGATTTTAAATTCAAATGTAATTTTAATTTAAAATTTACATTTTAATATTAATGAAATTATTAATAGAAATGAATTACCTTAGAGATAATTAAGGTAATAAAATAATATAATTAATAACATAATTAAAGAATGATTTATTTAATTATTAATTTAGAATTAAAAATAATTGATAATGTTTAAATCAAAGAAAATTTCTTTAAGATGTAATTAAGGAAATGTCGTTAGTTAATGATTAACTAAGAATTTTTAAGTAACTATTTAATGTGATTAAATTTAATAATTAATTAGATTAATTTAGATAATCCTTTGTAAATTGTGAAGTAATTACTTGATAAAAGTAATTAAGAGATTAATTACTTATTGTAATTAATTTTGGTGAAATGGTTAAATTAAGTTAATTAATTTAGTTTAATAAATTTAAGAGAATCGTTTGATAAATTGATAAGTGTAAATTACTTAGTGTATTCAATGGAGCAGAATTACTTAAGGAAGTAATTAATGTTAATTACTGAATGTAATTAGTGAAAGATGATATATTAATGAAGTAATTTGGATAATTACTTTTGAAATTAATCAAGGGATTAATTAAAGGAGATAATTAATTATGGGATAATTAATTTATTAATATGAGTAATTAAGGGTAGTTAATTACTGGTTGATATTAATCAAAGGTGATTAATAATTGTGTTTAATTAAAGATTAATTACTTAATGTAATTAATTTAATCAAAGTAATTTAATTTAAATCTAAATTAAAGATCATTAATTAATAATTAATGATGTAAATTAAGAATTGGTTAATTAAGAAATAATTAATAATGTGGTGATTAATTAAGGATAAATGTAATTAATTATATTTTATTAATAAATAAAGTAATTAGATGTTAATTACTATGAACGATGTAGGATAAGTAATTTGTGAAATTAATTACTTACTGTAATTAGAAAATGATTAATCAAAGGTGTTTAATCAAGATGAATATTTAGAGATTAATTAATTAATTTGATTTATAATTAATTAATGGCTGTATAAGCAGGATTTATAGATAAAGAATTAATTTAATTTACTTTAAATTAATTAGAGATTAAAGTAGTTAATTTAATTCATTTTAAATTAATTATAGATTGTGGTTTATAAATCATTGCTTATGGATGAATGATATTGATATTTGATTGATTGTGAATTCAGATCTGACATGAGTAATATTTATCTGATATGGATGCTTGGTTTAAATATGATAATTTTTAGTTATCTGTTTGAATGATAAAATTGATTATCTGTTTATGAGATTATCTGTGATTATCTATTGTGATATTATGAATTATCCATCTGTGTGTATGTTGATCATATTGAATTAAACTGTTAAGACTAAATAGACAACTTGGCCTTAAAAGACATGTTTTGGATTTCGATGAGACCGGGATCGGGTTTTCCACATTTGGAACATCCGAAAACCACATCGATTCCAAATTAACGATAGATCGTGAATCTGAAGTGAAGATGAAGATTCAGATTGCAAGGGTTATCGTCGTTAACTCTGAGGGTGATTCCAAAATGAGTGTAACGAGATAATGCCTTCGGTTTCGTTCGAACCCGGAACGAACTTGTATGGATTGAATGCTTTCAACACATTGTCAGGTGGGCGATGAGCATTCTAAGAAATATGTTCTCTAAAGGTAATCGCAGCCTCAAGCCTCACCAACCGGGAATGGCTAAAACAGGGGAGATGCAGCAAGGTTAGGTGGGTCATGCCCAAGCAGGACAAGGATATTCCCCTGTCTAGATGTCCCTTTATTTTCGGCTGTGTGGGCGGTTGATTGCAACAACTGCCGGGGTTTATCTTGTTCGGGACTGTTCAGTAAGGAATGGTTCCGGCCTTGTGTTGCAGGGGGTCGGGAGTGATCCTCGGTACGTTGATTGTGACGACCCGGGTTCCTGACCCTAGAAATCTATTTCGTCTAAGAGAAAGAAAGGGATGAGAAAATAGAAAAGATAGAGAAGAAAGAACAACTACATCAGAATCTTACAGCGGAATGGAATAAAATATAATAGATCACATAACTATTACATTATTTTACATATATCAGAGTTATACGGATAACACATCACATACTAGACAGTTATAAACACCTGTCTAGTTAATACAACACAAATCAAACAAATAACCCAAAGATACCAACACAGCGGAACTATATATATATATACAACGCTGAAGCCTCCTGCTCCATTGCTTCTCCAGAATTCGTCAAAGCTAACCTGAATCCCTTGGCTACCCGTAAAAAATTTGGGTATCCGAGAGTTTAGGAAAAAAACAAAAATAAACTCCAGGTCAGACATGGGTCTGGTATGAGTAACAGGTTAAAGTTACTTAACTTTGAAAAACATTTGAAAATAAAAGGTATCACGTAAGACACCCCATAAATAAACATGGGTAAGTTTTTACCTTACGCTAACCAAAACATTTGATAGGAAATTCTGTGATATTATAATAGGTCTAGGGTTTTCAGCTAAATAGAAAATAGCCGAAATTGCTACATCTATTAAATTCCAGCTACTAGCCACAAAAGTGGGTAATACAATCAAAACCGTTGGCACTTATTGGATTGTGGATTCCATACAATGGCAGGGCTACTGGGGTACCGCCCGTCACAGTACGTGACCTAGATCAACGTACCGAGGATCACTCCCGACCCCCTGCAACAAAAGGCCGGAACCATTCCTTACTGAACAGTCCCGAACAAGACAACTCCGACAGTTGGAGCTCACAACTGTCCACACAGCCGAATAAAAGGGACATCTAGAAAGGGGAAAATCTTGTCCTGCTTGGGCATGACCCACCTAACCTTGCTGCACCTCCCCTGTTTTAGCCATTCCCGGTTGATGAGGCTTGAGGCTACGATTACCTTTAGAGAACACAATTCTTTGAATGCTCATCGCCCACCTGACGATGGTTTGTAAGCATTCAATCCATACAAGTTCGTTCCGGGTTCGAACGAAACCGAAGCCACTATCTCGTTACACTCGTTTTGGAATCACCCTCAGAGTTAACGACGATAACCCTTGCATTCTGAATCTTCATCTTCACTTCAGATTCACGATCTATCGTTAATTTGGAATCAATGTGGTTTTCGGATGTTCCAAATATGGAAAACCCGATCCCGGTCTCATCGAAATCCAAACGTGTCTTTTAGGGCCAAGTTGTTTAAAGTTTTAAAACAATTCAGTTCAATTATCCATATACACACAGATAGATAATTCACAATATCATAATAGATAATCAACGTTATCATCATAACAGATAATCAATATTATCACTATAAACAGATAATGCATATTATCATCATAACAGATAATTCATATTATTATCACACTTAAATTAAAGCATCCATATCACATAGCATCAATTTCTCATATCTGAGATCTTAAACCATTCACGGTAAACAATTTCATCCATCAATACATAAGCAATCATATAAGCTATAATTAATTTAAAATGAATTAAATTAATTACTTACATCTCTAATTAATTTAAAGTAAATTAAATCAATTACTTCACCGTTTAAATCTTGCTTATACAATTATTAATCAATTTCCAATCAATTAATAAATCATTCACTAATTATTCGTTTCAATTAATCATACTTGATTAATTAACATTTAATTATATACAAATAATCATTCTTAAATTATTTTCACAAATTAATTATCTTATCCACATATAGAAATTAACCTTAGATTACAAACATTACGTTACTTCTTAATTACTCTAATTAATTACTCTTAATTACTTATTATTGATTAATTAATCTAAATTTATCATCCCATCATTAATTATATCAATTAATGATTTCTAATTTACATTTTAATTAATTCCCTATTTTAATTTAATTACCTTAAGTAATTAATCTTCAAGTAAACCACATTTATTAATCACCTTTGATTAATACCATTCAGTAATTAACTATCTTTAATTACTCATCAAATAAATTAATTACTGCTTAATTAATTTCTCTAATTAATCCCTTGATTAATTATACAAAGTAATTATATTCCAATTACTTTCATTATTAAATCACCCTCAGTTAATTACATCCAGTAATTATCATTAATTACTTCCCTAAGTAATTATACTTACCTCACCATCATATGATTATTTAAATTAATTAAACTTAATTAACTAACTTAAACCATTCATATGAAACTGAATTAATTACAATGAGTAATTAATTCCTTAATTACTTCTGTTAATAATTAAACTTAACAATTCACAATTGCTTATCTTAAATAAATAATTTAATTAATTATTAAAAATAATCCCATTAATTGATTATTTCATAATCTTGGTTAATGACCTTCATTATCTATTTACAATTCTTTAATTACTTTTCCTAAAGTAATTAGCCAAAATTTATTATCAATTACATTTATATTAATATTAATCACTCATTAATTAATTCATAAATTGATTACTAATCATTAATTAAAAATTAAACCATATTTAATCAATGATTCTTAATTACCAATTGATTTACCTTAAACTAATTAACTTATATCTCTTTAAAATAAATTTAAACTCTTAATTTCTAAGTTAATTAATTCAAGTCACTTATTATCCATTTAGTTAACTTAATAATTTCAATTCCTTAAGTCTTTAAAAAAACTTGTTCTATTTAATGATCAATTTATCTTTAATAAGCTATTTAATCAATTTAATTTAAATTTACTTTTAAATTCATTTTAAATTTAAGATTTAAAATGAAATCAAATTAATCTAAACAATTCCAAACTCCTTTTTATTTTACAACTTAAAGAATATTTATCTTAAAATAAAAGATTAAAAGAATTTAAACACGGTTTCATTTTGAATTCAAATCAAATTTAAAAATTCTCTTTATCATTCAAATTTGTTTAAAAAAAATTAAAATTTAAAATCTTTATTTATTTAAAAACTGAGATTCACTACTTTTGAAACCAACTTAACTTGATTTAATCATTGTTTAAATATCAATTTTTCATTTTAAAAACCCAGTTTTAAAATTTTATAAAACTTACAGGTTCCAAACCCTTAACTAAAATACCCGAGATAAACAAACATTTCTTCGAGCAAAACCCCAAATTTCTTCGAGTCCAGCACATTGAATCATTCGAGTGAAACTCGAGCAACAATCCCTTTTTTTTAAAGTGGTTACAAATAATTTAAAATTTTAAAACCTTATTTTACCTTAAACTGAAATTCAAACTCCATTTTAATCCAAACTTATCCTTGATTAAATACCTATTTTTTTCAATATCTATATCTCATTTTTAACCCAGGTTTAAAATGAAATTTAAACTTTACAGGTTTTTAAAAACCTGTTTCCAACCTACCCAGGTTCCCCTTCCTACATTACTCCGAGTCAAGCTCGAACGTGCTTCGAGTTCGCGTGAAGTATTACCGAGTCAAATCCTTAAAAACTCGAGTAACCCCTGCTTCAACAATCCATTCCAGGCACAACCCAGTGCACGTGCACGTGTACCCTCACCGGAGCTCCCTTCGATCATCGATGATCACACCAACACATCGCCTAACCACGCAGCAACCCACAACGATCACCCAACCATTTGCACGAGCCTCGAATTGAAATTGAGCACAAAACCAAAACCTGGAAACGCACGAGCATCACCTCCACGAAACCTGTCATCGCCTTACTTGCAAAATTCCGACCACCGTAAACACTGAAACTCCGGCTATGACCTTGACCACGTCTAAGCTTTCATCCTTCAAGACCCCGCTGCACTCGATCCACTATAGAGGCTGTGGTGATCGATTCTTTATGCGTAGCAAAAATTAGGGTTCTAAAAGAAAAACCCCTGCCGAAATTTCCCTGGTGAATTTTATCACCATCAACCATTTTTCCACCAATCTCCACTCATACTTCTTCCTCCAGAAAGAAACCCGATTCCCATATTCACATATCATATTCAACCCCGAACTAAACATTAAATACTTAACTAAAAATAGTCATTCTGGTTTTAAAAATCAAGTTTTTGTTTTAGCATTTGATTCATATGCCTGGAACTATGATTTATAAGAATTGGGTTTTAACTTATTTTAGTTTCCACTGTTGTTCTATATTTTCCAGAACTAATACAAACTGTTTTTCTTTTAAACCAATTTTTAGACTCAAGTCTATGTTATAACAACATTTTATGTTCAAAACTTATGTCTTGTTAAAGCTTGAATTAAGAACAAAGAAATTTTTTTATGTGAACTTAAGCCTGAAATCAAAACAGAGAAAGATACACAGAAATGATTGTCATATATCCACACCTTAACACAGAGATATATTTGCGAAATATACTCACAAATAACTAAACTTCAGAGAGAACATATAGCAGAATAATTATACTCAAACATTTATAGATGTGATGTTACTCACTTGATTTTGAGAGGATGAACAGAGCACAACTTGGTTTTGAAAACAGTTTGAACTTTTAAAAATTGTAAACTGGTTTGCTCTTTCTTCAAATCATATGTTCTTTGGTTTTTAGGTAGTTTAGGTTTGTAAATAAAAACTTACTTATATTTTCTGATTTTGCTTATGTTTTTTAAACAAAAAGAAGTGGAAGATACGTACTTTTATAAGGAAAGATTTCAGAGGAAGGTGTTTACTGGGTAAACTCTTTGCTGGAACAAAATTTATCTTTGTTCAAAGATTTTATTTTTTTGTTTTTATCAGGCAGATGTTCTTCAAAAGGGAGGCTGAAATGTTAATTTAGATTTCGAATTGACTTTATTTGTATGCTGAAATGAAAGTATTAAATGCCTATGTACTTTTTGTTTCCTACTAGCTTACCTTATCTATGTTGAAACTTAACTAAGCAGCATAATCTAAACTTCCTATATAAGATTTTTACATGTTTCTTACTTGTCTTATTCTTAGCTTGTATATTAGGTTGCAGGCAACAAATATTACAATGTCAGGTTTGTATTTATTTTTTATTTTTTTTACCTGTACCTGCATATTCACTTTTGTCTTGTATATAGATATTTTGATGTTGGTAGATTTTCTTTTGCCTATTTAGTCTACAGGTTATATACATATTATAAAGTTGTTTTAATCATTGTTATAAATTTTAACTTAAGTATTTAGTTCTATTGCTTATTTTTATTTTCTCTTTTATTCTTAAACTTTAACTATCAAATACTTAATTTGATGATTATTAATTTATTTTCATACTTATGCTAATATCATACATTGGATTTATACTTAAGTTCAATATATTAAAGACTTGTTTTATTTTAAACATATTTGAAAGATGCTATTTCAAATTTACAAATCATAGCTTTCCTATCAAATACACATACATAAATTTAAGATAACAATTTTTATTTATATTAAAATCCATTTGTAAAACATTACATCATTAATACTGTTTAAATATAACTCATGATTAAATTAAAATAATTCATAAAAGCATTTGTCTTCTTACCTAATATATTACTTATTTTATTAGCTGCATAAAAACAAAACAAACCTTTTTATTTAAATTTTAAACTTAAGCTAAAATCAATTTTAAATAGTTAAGTTTTTAGCTTGAGTATTAAAATCATATGGTTATTTATTTAATAGCTTAATATCAAATTAAATCCAATTTTTAATTTATCAAAACATTAGAATAAGAAAACATACCTATGTATATTAAATTTAAAACAAAGATTATCTATTTATAATATATATAGATATGTATACATTACAATATAAAACAATTTATTAGCCTTTAAAGATAAGTTATCAGTTTAAATATTTATTTTAAAGAAGATTATTAAATTTAATTCAACTTTATTATTAACAATATAATCAAATCAATTAAATTTTGACATAAATTATTAAATTGTTATTGTCAAAATTTCCGGGATATCACATTCCTCCCCCCTTAAAAGAATTTCGTCCCCGAAATTTAAAACAAAGGTTATTTAATAATTTAATTACAGATTTAATATTGAAACACAGGCATATATCAATCATATGCTAACAATCATAGCAACCAATTCATCCAATCTACGAATCTAATTGTCCAGATAAAAATTCTTAATAGAATTTTCTCGAGTTTCCCCAAGTATAAATATTGGGATACTCTCTCTACAGAATTCAAACAACCAATATTCTAAGCTACTGAGTTTCCACTCACCTGGATCTACAAAACAAATCAGGATATCAGACCAAACTCAAGTCTGACTCAATAACCAAAATTCCCTGAACTGGTGGTTCAACAATCAAAGATAGATCTTACACGTACTCCCTTAGAGATATGCAAAACACGTCGAATTTCAGTTATCCAAACTGACAATTCAATCCTGAAACTAAACATTTATCCACAAAACTCTTCGGACGATTCTGTGCTACCTACATCTTTCCTGATCAGCTCAACACTTGCTGATGCCCCCAGAAACAAATTGAACCATAGACAATCCAACATAATGATCTTTCCAAGATTATCTTCAAAAATCAGAACACAACTCAATTCCAAAATCAGCAGATTGATCTTACTTCTTCTCGTATGGAAAGATAGTACAGATGCATTTCAATCTGGTCTTAAGATCCCGAAATAAATTCCAGTAGAAACTCTCTAATTCAAAACACTGCAAATTCTAGTTGTTTCCACACCAAACAGCTGCCACCATGCTTCCACTGCGCTACTCTGACTGAGCAGATGAAAGTGCTGATGATCATCATGAACACTAACTGGGAAACACATCTCAGAACTATAGTTCAACAGATCCTTAAAAGAAACTCAGAAGTTCCTCCAAAACTCTAGCTGCTTCACCAACTCATTCTCAGAAACCATCCTACTACTGAGCTGAACATCGGTACCACTCCTGGAATCCAATCGATACCAAACTCAATCTCTATACACAGACAAAATTCCGACTTCCTGAAGACGTCCAGGAAAAAAAATTAGATTACTCAAGAAAAACTCAAACAATCGCAAGTCACTTTTGCGATCAATCTAGCCCACTACCAAAGAAAAACTGTTCTCTCTTTACCAAACAGAACAGCCTACACTTAATTAGCCAATCCATAGAAGAAATGGAATCACCCTGCTGCTCCTGAAATTTCTTCAAGAAAACTGCCAGACCAGAAGATCTCCTTGATAGAACAAAGAACACTCCGAGCTGCACTGCTGACTCAGATGCCAAGACTTTCTATCCCAAGCTCTTCGAGAAACTCGGACCTCAAACCAACAGAAACATTCTACTGAACTCAGTCACAACACCGAAGCAGACACGCTACCTTAACTAATTCCAAAGAAATATCTTCGGAGACTTCCATAGTCACTGTGTCTCATCACACAGCTACTACATCCTGAGGTAAGATATCCGGACTTGCTCAAGCCAAACTGACGAGTCCAAACTTACGCTTCAAAAATGAACTCCGAACCTTAACAGGTTTCCTTCAGAGATCAATGAAATCCTTACACCATTCAAAACTCACTCGAGACGGTAACAGGTCTACAGTCTCGACAAATATACTTCCAACCTCAAATATTCATACTCCAATCATTGGTAGTCGTGTTACACACACCACTACCCTATCTATCCTTATAACTTATATTCGATAACTCGGACAGGTAACCCAACAAATAGGTAGAAATAAATATAAATATATATATATATATATATATATATATATATATTACAAAATTACAAATACGCTCTCTCAAGATAGAAATCACTCAAGAGCCTAGATATTCACTCAACCTAGCACTCTGATACCAACTGTGACGACCCGGGTTCCTGACCCCAGAAATCCATTTCGTCTAAGAGAAAGAAAGGGATGAGAAAATAGAAAAGATAGAGAAGAAAGAACAACAACATCAGAATCTCACAGCGGAATGGAATAAAATATAATAGATCACATAACTATTACATAATTTTACACAGAGTTATACGGATAACACATCACATACTAGACAGTTATAAACACCTGTCTAGTTAATACAACACAAATCAAACAAATAACCCAAAGATACCAACACGGCGGAACTATATATATACACAACGCTGAAGCCTCCTGCTCCATTGCTTCTCCAGAATTCGTCAAAGCTAACCTGAATCCCTTGGCTACCCGTAAAAAATTTGGGTACCCGAGATTTAGGAAAAAAAACAAAAATAAACTCTGGGTCAGACATGGGTTTGGTATGAGTAACAGGTTAAAGTTACTTAACTTTGAAAAACATTTGAAAATAAAAGGTATCACGTAAGACTCCCCACAAATAAACATGGGTAAGTTTTTACCTTACGCTAACCAAAACATTTGATAGGAAATTCTGTGATATTATAATAGGTCTAGGGTTTTCAAGTAAATAGAAAATAGCCGAAATTGCTACATCTATTAAATTCCAGCTACTAGCCACAAAAGTGGGTAATACAATCAAAACCGTTGGCACTTATTGGAATGTGGATTCCATACAATGGCAGGGCTACTGGGGTACCGTCCGTCACAGTAACGTACCGAGGATCACTCCCGACCCCCTGCAACACAAGGCCGGAACCATTCCTTACTGAACAGTCCCGAACAAGACAACCCCGACAGTTGGAGCTCATAACTGTCCACACAGCCGAATAAAAGGGACATCTAGACAGGGGAAAATCTTGTCCTGCTTGGGCATGACCCACCTAATCTTGCTGCACCTCCCCTGTTTTAGCCATTCCCGGTTGATGAGGCTTGAGGCTATGATTACCTTTAGAGAACACAATTCTTAGAATGCTCATCGCCCACCTGACGATGGTTTGTAAGCATTCAATCCATACAAGTTCGTTCCGGGTTCGAACGAAACCGAAGGCATTATCTCGTTACACTCGTTTGGGAATCACCCTCACAGTTAACGACGATAACCCTTGCATTCTGAATCTTCATCTTCACTTCAGATTCACGACCTATCGTTAATTTGGAATCGATGTGGTTTTCGGATGTTCCAAATATGGAAAACCCGATCCCGGTCTCATCGAAATCCAAACGTGTCTTTTAGGGCCAAGTTGTTTAAAGTTTTAAAACAATTCAGTTCAATTATCCAGATACACACAGATAGATAATTCACAATATCATAATAGATAATCAACGTTATCATCATAACTCATAATCAATATTATCACCACAAACAGGTAATGCATATTATCATCATAACAAATAATTCATATTATTATCACACTTAAATTAAAGCATCCATATGACATAGCATCAATTTCTCATATCTGAGATCTTAAACCATTCAGGGTAAACAATTTCATCCATCAATAAATAAGCAATCATATAAGCTATAATTAATTTAAAATGAATTAAATTAATTACTTACATCTCTAATTAATTTAAAGTAAATTAAATTAATTACTTCACCATTTAAATCTTGCTTATACAATTATTAATCAATTTCCAATCAATTAATAAATCATTCACTAATTATTCGTTTCAATTAATCATACTTGATTAATTAACATTTAATTATATACAAATAATCATTCTTAAATTATTTTCACAAATTAATTATCTTATCCACATATCGAAATTAACCTTAGATTACAAACATTACATTACTTCTTAATTACTCTAATTAATTACTCTTAATTACTTATTATTGATTAATTAATCTAAATTTATCATCCCATCATTAATTATATCAATTAATGATTTCTAATTTACATTTTAATTAATTCCCTGTTTTAATTTAATTAACTTAAGTAATTAATCTTCAATTAAACCACATTTATTAATCACCTCTGATTAATACCATTCAGTAATTAACTATCTTTAATTACTCATCAAATAAATTAATTACTGCTTAATTAATTTCTCTAATTAATCCCTTGATTAATTATACAAAGTAATTATATTCCAATTACTTTCATTATTAAATCACCCTCAGTTAATTACATCCAGTAATTATCATTAATTACTTCCCTAAGTAATTATACTTACCTCACCATCATATGATTATTTAAATTAATTAAACTTAATTAACTAACTTAAACCATTCATATGAAACTGAATTAATTACAATGAGTAATTAATTCCTTAATTACTTCTGTTAAGTAATTATACTTAACAATTCACAATTGCTTATCTTAAATAAATAATTCAATTAATTATTAAAAACAATCCCATTAATTGATTATTTCATAATCTTGGTTAATGACCTTCATTATCTATTTACAATTCTTTAATTACTTTTCCTAAAGTAATTAGCCAAAATTTATTATTAATTACATTTATATTAATATTAATCACTCATTAATTAATCCTTAATTAATTCATAAATTGATTACTAATCATTAATTAAAAATTAAACCATATTTAATCAATGATTATTAATTACCAATTGATTTACCTTAAATTAATTAACTTATATCTCTTTAAAATAAATTTAAACTCTTAATTTCTAAGTTAATTAATTCAAGTCACTTATTTTCCATTTAGTTAACTTAATAATTTCAACTCCTTAAGTCTTTAAAAACCCTTTTTCTATTTAATGATCAATTTATCTTTAATAAGCTATTTAATCAATTTAATTTAAATTTACTTTTAAATTCATTTTAAATTTAATATTTAAAATGAAATCAAATTAATCTTAACAATTCCAAACTCCTTTTTATTTTACAACTTAAAGAATATTTATCTTAAAATATAAGATTAAAAGAATTTAAACACTTTTTCATTTTGAATTCAAATCAAATTTAAAAATTCTCTTTATCATTCAAATTTGTTTAAAACAAATTTAAAATTTAAAATCTTTATTTATTTAAAAACTAGGATTCACTACTTTTGAAACTAACTTAACTTGATTTAATCATTGTTCAAATATCTATTTTTCATTTTAAAAACCCAGTTTTAAAATTTTATAAAACTTACAGGTTCTAAACCCTGTAACTAAAATACCCGAGATAAACAAACATTTCTTCGAGCAAAACCCCAAATTTCTTCGAGTCCAGCACATTGAATCACTCGAGTGAAACTCGAGCAACAATCCCCTTTTTTTTAAAGTGGTTACAAATAATTTAAAATTTTAAAACCTTATTTTACCTTAAACTGAAATTCAAACTCCATTTTAATCCACACTTATCCTTGATTAAATACTCATTTTTTTCAATATCTATATCTCATTTTTAACCCAGGTTTAAAATGAAATTTAAACTTTACAGATTTTTAAAAACCTGTTTCCAACCTACCCAGGTTCCCCCTACATTACTACGAGTCAAGCTCGAACGTGCTTCGAGTTCGTGTGAAGTATTCCCGAGTCAAATCCTTAAAAACTCGAGTACCCCCTGCTTCAACAATCCATTCCAGGCACAACCCAGTGCACGTGCACGTGTACCCTCACCGGAGCTCCCTCCGATCATCGATGATCATTCCAACACATCGCCTAACCACGCAGCAACCCACAACGATCACCCAACCATTTGCACGAGCCTCAAATCGAAATTGAGCACAAAACCCAAACCTGGTAACGCACGAGCATCACCTCCACGAAACCTGTCATCGCCTTACTTGCAAAATTCCGACCACCGTAAACACTGAAACTCCGGCTATGACCTTGACCACGTCCAAGCTTTCATCCTTCAAGACCCCGCTGCACTCGATCCACTATAGAGGCTGTGGTGATCGATTCTTTATGCGCAGCAAAAATTAGGGTTCTAAAAGAAAAACCCCTGCCGAAATTTCCCTGGTGAATTTTATCACCATCAACCATTTTTCCACCAATCTCCACTCATACTTCTTCCTCCAGAAAGAAACCCGATTCCCATATTCACATAGATCACCCCAAAATCACAGATTCACATATCATATTCAACCCCGAACTAAACATTAAATACTTAAATAAAAATAGTCATTCTGGTTTTAAAAATCAAGTTTTTGTTTTAGCATTTGATTCATATGCCTGGAACTATGATTTATAAGAATTGGGTTTTAACTTATTTTAGTTTCCACTGTTGTTCTATATTTTCCAGAACTAATACAAACTGTTTTTCTTTTAAACCAATTTTTAGACTCAAGTCTATGTTATAACAACATTTTATGTTCAAAACTTATGTCTTGTTAAAGCTTGAATTAAGAACAAAGAAATTTTTTTATGTGAACTTAAGCCTGAAATCAAAACAGAGAAAGATACACAGAAATGATTATCATATATCCACACCTTAACACAGAGATATATTTGCGAAATATACTCACAAATAACTAAACTTCAGAGAGAACATATAGCAGAATAATTATACTCAAACATTTATAGATGTGATGTTACTCACTTGATTTTGAGAGGATGAACAGAGCACAACTTGGTTTTGAAAACAGTTTGAACTTTTAAAAACTGTAAACTGGTTTGCTCTTTCTTCAAATCATATGTTCTTTGGTTTTTAGGTAGTTTAGGTTTGTAAATAAAAACTTACTTATATTTTCTGATTTTGCTTATGTTTTATAAACAAAAAGAAGTGGAAGATACGTACTTTTATAAGGAAAGATTTCAGAGGAAGGTGTTTACTGGGTAAACTCTTTGCTGGAACAAAATTTATCTTTGTTCAAAGATTTTATTTTTTTGTTTTTATCAGGCAGATGTTCTTCAAAAGGGAGGCTGAAATGTTAATTTAGATTTCGAATTGACTTTATTTGTATGCTGAAATGAAAGTATTAAATGCCTATGTACTTTTTGTTTCCTACTAGCTTACCTTATCTATGTTGAAACTTAACTAAGCAGCATAATCTAAATTTCCTATATAAGATTTTTAAATGTTTCTTACTTGTCTTATTCTTAGCTTGTATATTAGGTTGCAGGCAACAAATATTACAATGTCAGGTTTGTATTTATTTATTTATTTTGCCTGTACCTGCATATTCACTTTTGTCTTGTATATAGATATTTTGATGTTGGTAGATTTTCTTTTGCCTATTTAGTCTACAGGTTATATACATATTATAAAGTTGTTTTAATCATTGTTGTTATCCCATTTTCGGTCAAAACAGGAATATCAATGTTGTGTGCATTTCCACCACGACCGAACCAAGAAGAAGCAGCCAGCAAGCGTATATAAGTCTAGGATTTCACTCAAGGTTCAAATATAAAAGTTCATTCGGTGAAACAATGCGAGAGTCCATTCGACACTCCAACGCTCAAGCCCATTCGGCAGTATGAAACGAGATCTCATTCAGCATTCGAAATACCATGGCTCATCCGGCATTCCCAATGCCGAGATTCATTCGGCATTCCCAATGCCGAAGTCCATTCGGCATTCCCAACTCCACCGGTCCAAGGCCTCACCGGACCGGCCTCCACCGAACCAACTCCTGCCGAACCAGGTGACAACCGGACCGGCTCTCCAAGCATCCATCACCGGACCAACCTCCACCGGTCCAACAACTCTTCACCCAAGCCATGCCGAACCAACACTCCACTCAACCTACCGCCGGACCAACCTACCACCGGTCTAACCATCCCAGCTACGACCGAACCAAGCTCCGCTGAACCAGATGTGCCAGGCTAGATTGCTTCAGCCCAGGCCCACCAATAGCTATATACATCCAGGACCTCTACCCCCAGCCTTACTCTATAAATAGAGGGGCAAGGGTACAACAATGGGGGACAAGTTTGAGAGCTCAAGCACGGAAGGAACTTTCAAACAACTTTCATATAATTGTATACAAAGCTTTGTACTTGTAATCTGAAAGAAAAGAGAGAATAACATATAAAGTGGATGTAGGCACGTTCTGGCCGAACCACTACAAATCTGCGTGTCTTTTTACAATTTAGCCCCTGTTTTTTTACTTATTTGCATAACTCACCCAAATTACTAAGAACAACATAAAATCAACTAAATCATACGACTTTGAGGTGTTTGTCCATTTTTTGCGCAAACATTTTTGGTGCTTTCACCGAGAGTTGAACTCAAGGACCTACCGCTTGGAAGTTGAATTTGAGGGTTTATAGATTCAGATTGGAAGAGTCATGGCGAGACAATCAAGCAGAAGGCCAAGGCCAGAGCAGAGTCAACAGGAAGGGAGTCAAGAGGCTTCCTCAGGAGCAAACCACGCTTCAGCCTTCATCACCAGGGATGAGATGGAGGCTATGATGAGAAGACAAGAAGAGATGATCCAGAACTTGTTTCAGCAAATTGTGCAACTTGGAGCACAAAACCAAGGAGCAAATGGAGTTCAGAACGGAGCAGGACCATCTCGCGTAGCACCAGAGCTAGGGGGCACTCACGCAGAGCATGTTGATCCGACCCCAGGAAGAGAGATGGGGGCATCCGAGCCACCTGGTAGCAATAGAGGAATGAACGTTCAGCCAGGGAGGCATACACATGAAAACTCCCGTGGACTCGGGGGGAAGGTCGAAGGCAGTGAACGAGGACTACAGCTTGGAGACAATGACAGATTAGCAGAGATGGTTAGAAGAGCTATGAGAGGCGGTTTAGTAAACATAGACTTGGAAGATGTAAACAGGAGTCCTTTTTCTTCTGCGATTAGGATGGCTAGGAACCCACCAGAGTTCAAGCTACCATCAGTAGAGATGTACGATGGGAGGACAGACCCTGCGGTCCATCTTACTAAGTATATGAGGCACATGGAAGTGCTGGGGGCATCACAAGAGATCATGGCCCGGTGCTTTCCACTGTATTTGACGGACATTGCAGCGTTATGGTTTAGGCAACTGGATAGCGGCTCCATAGGAACGTGGGCAGATTTAACTGAGAGATTCATGAGGCAATTCAGGGTTCATATTGGGAGACCCAAGAATGTGATGACTTTGGCAACCTTGAAGCAGAAAACTGGAGAGACTTTGAGGTGCTTTCTAACGCGATTTAATGCGGCGGCAGCATCTGTGGATCGACCAGATCCATCTATGGTCATGATGGCGGCTGTATCTGGAATAGTTGATAGTACAGAGTTCAAGAATTCATTAACCAAGGACCTGCCTATGAATCTGGGAGAGTTCTACCATGAGGCTGAAAAGTTTCTGCGTTTGGAAGGTGCTAGTGCAGAAAGAGAGGAAGAAGATGACGTTTACGCAATCAAGAGCGGAAACCCACCTGGAAAGGGTGCGGAGACTAGAAAAGGAAAGAGAAAGGCTGAGGATAATGATGACAGGACAAAGCGGCAACGGAGGGAGCCGCGATTCACCACTCACACTGAGCTGAATGAGAGTCTGGAACGAATTTATCAGGATACCAAGGGGTAAGTTCCGTATCGTAGACCAATGCGAAGGGATCCAACCTCTGACGAAAGAAAATCAGATAAGTTTTGTGTATTCCATGAATTATACGGTCATAACACTAATGATTGTAGGCATTTGAAGGACGAGGTGGAAGGGCATATCAGGAACGGTATGCTCCTTCAGTACGTGAGGAGGCGAACTCCAGCTGTGGAGCCAGAGTGACCACCGTCTACATCGGCTAGAGTTGACCCTGGATCGGGGCACCGTTTGATTATCCATTGATTGCTTGATTAAAATAACGATGAACAAGTTGTAAACCTCTCGCTAACACGGTAAATCATATACACATGTGAGCGATCACGCACGATCCATAGGCATGCTCTGAATGACTACCAGCCGCGTTATAGTAAGAGTTTACGCTTTGACATCTTCATTCTGTTTTTTGCTTTGATTTTGATTTGAACATTTAAATTCTTCCTGTTTGGACATTTCTTCCGTAAGGATCATATGATTATTGCTTTAACATTAACCATTCTATGGAAAAATTACTTGTATGCCCGTGGATCGCGAACGGTCCACGAGCTCCTCTTGCATGGCAGTGAACTGCCGAAGTCTTTGATTTGGAAACTCCCCCAAACAATAACTCCGGCACTGATAATATTAAGTCCCCCCCGGGCACACTCATTTGCCTCGAACGGCACCCGACCGCGAACGGTCACAACTCGCCTCGAACGGCACTCGACTTCGAACAGTCACAATTCGCCTCGAACGGCACCCGATCGCGAACGGTCACAATTCGCCTCGAATGGCACCCGACTTCGAACAGTCACAATTCGCCTCGAACGGCACCCGATCGCGAACGGTCACAATTCGCCTCGAACGGCACCCGACTTCGAACAGTCACAAACTCGCCTCGAACGGCACAACTCATCTCGCCACAAATGGCTCGATCGCGAAAGGTCGCCATTTGAGGTCCACCTCCTGACCGCCAACAGTCGCACCTTACCACGAATGGCTCGATCTCGAACGATCGTCATCCGAAGTAAGGCGCTTGACCGCGAACGGTCCCATTTCATCTTTTGCCGCGAACGGCACCGGCCGTGAATGGTCACATTTCACCCCAAGTGGCTTGATCGTGAACGGTCGCCATTTGAGGTCCGCCCTCTGACCGGGCTCGGTCGCACTTTACCTCGAATGGCTCGATCCCGAACGGTCGTCATTTGAAGTAAAGCGCTTGACCGTGAACGATCACATTCCACCGCAAATGACTCGATCTCGAACGATCGTCGCATGGATTTAGACGCTTGACCACGAACGGTCGCACTTCACCTCAAATGACTCGATCGCGAACGGTCGTCATTTGAAGTTAGGCGCTTGACCATGAACGGCCGCGCTTCATCCCAAATAGCTCGATCCCGAACGGTCGTCATTTGGGGCCATATAAAATATCAAGCTCTTTACAGGTTGTCAACAGGATATGAACATCCAGCTCATGGCATTACAAAACACGCCTTCCTATCGCAAGGCATTTTTTGGGGGGCAAAGTGTTATCCCATTTTTGGTCAAAACTGGAATATCAATGTTGTGTGCATTTCCACCACGACCGAAACAAGAAGAAGCAGCCAACAAGCGTATATAAGTCTAGGATTTCACTCAAGGTTCAAATATAAAAGTTCATTCGGTGAAACAATGTGAGAGTCCATTCGGCACTCCAACACTCAAGCCCATTCGGCAGTATGAAACGAGATCTCATTCGGCATTCGAAATACCATGGCTCATCCGGCATTCCCAATGCCGAGATTCATCCGGCATTCCCAATGCCGAAGTCCATTCGGCATTCCCAACTCCACCGGTCCAAGGCCTCACCGGACCGGCCTCCACCGAACCAACTCCTGCCGAACCAGGTGACAACCGGACCGGCTCTCCAAGCATCCATCACCGGACCAACCTCCACCGGTCCAACAACTCTTCACCCAAGCCATGCCGAACCAACACTCCACTCAACCTACCACCGGACAAACCTACCACCGGTCCAACCATCCCAGCTACGAACGAACCAAGCTCCGCCGAACCAGATGTGCCAGGCTAGATTGCTTCAGCCCAGGCCCACCAGCAGCTATATACATCCAGGACCTCTACCCCCAGCCTCACTCTATAAATAGAGGGGCAGGGGTACAACAATGGGGGACAAGTTTGAGAGCTCAAGCACGGAAGGAACTTTCAAACAACTTTCATATACTTGTATACAAAGCTTTGTACTTGTAATCTGAAAGAAAAGAGAGAATAACATATAAAGTGGACGTAGGCACGTTCTGGCCGAACCACTATAAATCTGCGTGTCCTTTTACAATTTAGCCGCTGTTTTTTACTTATTTGCATAACTCACCCAAATTACTAAGAACAACATAAAATCAACTAAATCATACGACTTTGAGGTGTTTGTCCATTTTTTGCGCAAACAATTGTTATAAATTTTAACTTAAGTATTTAGTTCTATTGCTTATTTTTATTTTCTCTTTTATTCTTAAACTTTAACTATCAAATACTTAATTTGATGATTATTAATTTATTTTCATACTTATGCTAATATCATACATTGGATTTATACTTAAGTTTAATATATTAAAGACTTGTTTTATTTTAAACATATTTGAAAGATGCTATTTCAAATTTACAAATCATAGCTTTCCTATCAAATACACATACATAAATTTAAGGTAACAATTTTTATTTATATTAAAATCCATTTGTAAAACATTACATCATTAATACTGTTTAAATATAACTCATGATTAAATTAAAATAATTCATAAAAGCATTTGTATTCTTACCTAATATATTACTTATTTTATTAGCTGCATAAAAACAAAACAAACCTATTTATTTAAATTTTAAACTTAAGCTAAAATCAATTTTAAATAGTTAAGTTTTTAGCTTGAGTATTAAAATCATATGGTTATTTATTTAATAGCTTAATATCAAATTAAATCCAATTTTTAATTTATCAAAACATTAGAATAAGAAAACATACCTATGTATATTAAATTTAAAACAAAGATTATCTATTTATAATATATATAGATATGTATACATTACAATATAAAACAATTTATTAGCCTTTAAAGATAGATTATCAGTTTAAATATTTATTTTAAAGAAGATTATTAAATTTAATTCAACTTTATTATTAACAATATAATCAAATCAATTAAATTTTGACATAAATTATTAAATTGTTATTGTCAAAATTTCCGGGATATCACATTGATCTAGGCCACGTACTGTGACGAGCGGTACCCCAGTAGCCCTGCCATTGTATGGAATCCACAATCCAATAAGTGCCAACGGTTTTGATTGTATTACCCACTTTTGTGGCTAGTAGCTGGAATTTAATCATGTAACAATTTCGGCTATTTTCTATTTACTTGAAAACCCTAGACCTATTATAATATCACAGAATTTCCTATCAAATGTTTTGGTTAGCGTAAGGTAAAAACTTACCCATATTTATTTGTGGGGAGTCTTACGTGATACCTTTTTGTTTCAAAGGATTTTTAAAAGTTAAGCAACTTTAACCTGTTACTCATACCAGACCCATGTCTGACCCGGAGTTTATTTTTGTTTTTCATAAACTCTCGGGTACCCAAATTTCTACGGGCAGCCAAGGGATTCAGGTTAGCTTTGACGAATTCTGGAGGAGCAATGGAGCAGGAGGCTTCAGCGTTATATATATATATATATATATATATACATATATATATATATATAGTTCCGCTGTGTGGATATCTCTGTGTTGTTTTGTGTATTGAGTTGTATAACTAGACAGGTGTTTATAACTGTCTAGTATGAGATGTATTATCTGTATAACTCTGATTGATGTTGTATATTATGTAAAAACTTATGTGATTATTATAATTTATTCGTTCCGCTATGAGATTCTGATGTTGTTGTTCTTTCTTCTCTATCTTTTCTATTTTCTCATCCCTTTCTTTCTTAAAGACGATACGTCTTTCTGGTAGTAGAAGGGAGGGTCGCCACACTTTCCCCCAAATTCACGTCCGTTGCATCCCAAATCTCTAAATCACTTTGCTCTTCCCACTGTCGATTGTACCTCAATTGTACCTCGGTTGTACCTCAATTGCTCTTCCCAAAACTCTAATCAATTGTACCTCGGTTTGGATCGATTTGCTGGCGATTGAAGGTTGCGCTTGCTCCCACTGTCGAACTCTTTTGCTGTGGATTATTGGGTAAAAATATTATTCTCTGATTATGGTATGAGGGTGTTTGTTTCATGGAATCGTTAGGATTGTCGAGTGATTAAGATGACTTAATGAGTTAAAAGAAGGCGCATAGTTCAATTCCTGGAACATCCATTTGCAACAAGTTTACAACCAATTTTAAAAAGAAAAAAAGAAAAAAAAATTCATCTTCACCCATTGTTGAAGTTATTGCAAAACTTTGTAAATTTGTAGGTAAGTTATCCTTTTTTTAGATGATTTGGTAAGACTTATCTTAATTTGGTAGGTGGTTGGATACATATCTCATCATTCTTACACACAACATATGTAGCTATCATGGATTTATTTATTTTTCCCATACAATTATTTTAGTATTCGAATAACCAAGTTTACAAGGTATACATGTTTACAGTTTCCACCTTATCAACTTGTGGAATAGACCGAAAGTTATGTTGATGGATACCCTATGCTTTGGAATAGTTCGTACGCTGTTTCTTCAGCTTAAAATATTGCAAATAAGTAATTTTTGTTAATTTTTTTTTCTTTTCTAATTTTAGTAGCAGAGAGACTAATTAGCAACAAGGGAGAAAGACTCATGTTTTACAACTAAGTCTAACATATTTATCCAATCATTTATTCTTGCCAATTTTAATATAAAAAGTCATCATTCAAGTATACGCTTGTGCGGATTAGACCCCGAATATAAAAGGCCAATTTGATCCCATTATTTACGGAGGCACCCAACTCGTTAATTTTTTTCTAAGGTTCTGACCAATACGTATCAACGTCTCTCAGTTATATTGCTTTGCGACGGCCTTGATTAATGGCTGTTCAGCTAAAACTTAAAAAAAATTAAGAGATCAAATTTGATAAATTAATTGGACTAACATTTGCAACCGAACCTTTTGATAAAAACTATAAGACAAACATTATATGCTTAAATATGAATAAAAGTGTAAAACGTAAATGCTAGTTGCCAGAAAAGTTGCAAGGAACAAATTCCTTTGAACAAGAAATACCACGTTAGTGAAACTTAGTTGTGTTAGCAAATATTTTTTGCCCCCTCACCTTTCCATTCGTCCGGCATCACACGTCCGACATGTTTGATACAGTAACGAGATAAATGATTAAAATATCCCTCGGTCAACCTTTGTATCTGCACCAATATCTTTCGAAATTTTGGAATCGTGCACTTTTGCTACTTCATTGCTGGACTGGTCTGTTTCTGGGAAGTATATATCATGTTCTATACCAGATAAGTATTCTGCATCAGCTCAAATTGATTAGATTTCATATATTTATGGTGTTTTGATTGTAACTTGAAACTTAAGTCTCGACTGTTAACTTCAAGTATATTATTTGTATTGATTACTGCATTGCTATCAACTTTGTTATCGTTTGGCTGTAGTTCGCTGTCTATGTTGGACAAGCACTTAGAACATTATGATTCTATTTCATTTCCATTTTGAATAGTTTCCACACTCATACTGGAGCTTGTTTTGTTAGTTGCATATTCTGCCTTATACGTCTATTATGTTAATATTCTATATTGAATCACCTGATGCGTCTTCTTGCATGTTCATACTTTGACCTTTTGAAGATGGTTCATTAATGAGCTGTGTTGATGCACCTAATATACAACCTTGCGTAGTTATTTCCTGACCTGCTGAATTTGGTGGAACATGTTGGGCGATGGGGTTGTCGCCCTGAGGATTCGAAACCTCCCAATTCTCTCATAGTATCTCAGAGTCTTAGGACCCCCATGTTGTACTGTTTGAGCATAAATCAGCTTCTATACAAGAGAAGTTTTCTTAACCACCTAGAAATGCATTCATTTTAACAAACACAACAACAACAAGTTAAAGCCTTTAGTCCCAAAGGGCTTTAATTTATTTTAGAAAATACAACAACATACCCCTTGGATGCAAAGTTATGCGTAGAAGAGAAAGAAGTGAAGTGCTGTCGAAATTAAAGCATTTAGTCCCAAAATGGCTTTAATTTGTTTTAGACAGAAGTGAGGTGTTGTATACAAATTTTTGATTGTATGATTAATTAAGATAATGTTAGACAGAAATAACTTAACAAAACAAAATTCGTTGGTTTTCGTTTATATTTAAGTTGATTACATCGCAAATATATTATATTTACTCTAATGTTCTAATATATATGATATAGGAGGGCAATATGTCTTTCAGTATAGACAAAAAGTGGATAAATGAATCTGATCAAAGATCAACATACTATAAAGACGGGGTGAAGAAGTTTATTAGTTTTGTTAATGAAAACGGTGGTAAGAAAGGAGTGTGTTTATGCCCTTGCACTCGGTGCAAAAATATGAAGGCGATCAAATTAAATGACATTCATTTTCATTTGCTTAGATGGGGTTTTATCCAATCATATTGTGACGCCCCACCTCTATACCCACGCTAGCCAAGAACACTACGGTGTAATGTTGTCAACTAGCACGGAGAATAAGGCTGTTGAGGAGCGACCGTCCGTGTAATTGCTTTGCGCGAGCACCGATATGTCAGATAGTATAACATGCATTTTATTTCAAAATCCGACATACCGATACAAACACAAAGCTGCTACACAGTGGCTATAATAATCTTCGGAAACAAATATAGAATAAGCATAACACAAATCAATCACAGATAATTCATATCGCAAAGGCGGAAGAAGATATGAATATATAACTAACACATGAAAGTGTATATCAGAGTAGTGGTCAAAAAGATCCACAATAATACAAAAGGATAGCAACACGTGCTATACAAAAGAATACAACTATGAGTCTATATCTCAAGTATATACAAAAAAATAAACTACTAATCTAAGTAGTTAGCCAAAAGTAAGAGTAATGATCCTGGATGAGAAGTCAAGCAGAAGCACCTGCAACATCTCAGTCTGACCCGAGTATTATTTAATAAGAAAATAATAAACGGATCAGTCTAGCTATAAATATCATATGAAACGATATAGAGTAAGAGATATGACTAAACATATAATAATCACAATTCCAAGCTGTGATATATATAAGTAATTGAAAATGAACAAGAGATTAATCAATATCACAAAATCTACACAAGAATCAAAGAAATGTCATACTCCTTATTTCGTTCATCAAACCACAAATATTGACAATTGTATCAATGTCAATCACAAAAGTCAATGACACACAAATTCACCAATGCACAAATATTGATAAAACTTATCGATAGAAATCACGAAAATTGGTGAAACACAAATTCTAGAAATCATCTCAAGAAATCCAGAAATCACAAAAAGGGGGAAGGCCTATCACAAACGGGAGCATAAAGCTCACCAACACGTGTATCACAAACGGAACGCTAATTCCATGGTTGCAAACCATCACAAATTGAGCCGAAGCTCCACAAACGGCCGAAGACCATGGGTTGCTACCCCACCAATTTGAGTCGAAACTCCACAAAACGGGGTTTAGTCTCCCTCGCAGACAAAGAGACATCGCACATTGCTAGTCTAAATCACAAAGATGATCGTCATGATCAACGAGAAGTGTCAATTACACTAAGCTAGTAAATATATGAGTTTAGCTTCATGTCCCATAACCACTTGCTTAACTCAAATATTTACGAACAAACTGTAGATCTCCACCATAAAATTGTCACAAGAGATTCAATCGAACAAGTCCAAGAATTAACCGACGAAGTAAACGCAAGCGTTTCATACCACTCGTTTTACTAAGTCGTTTAATTAGATTTCTCGTGCGAATGAGGTAAAGGTTTGTATATACTAATATATTGGAAAACGGTTCAAGAAACGAGCTTTGTACTAAAATAGAGTTGAAATCATTTGAAGAAAGAGTTTTGATATTTACTACTAGTATAGAAACCTTTATATTTTTAAAGTGACAAATCACGAAGAAGATTGTAGGAACAATCAATCACTAAAATTCACATACGAAGATGTGAATAAAAATCCAACGAAACCGATAAAGAATCCATCAAAATGGATATTCAAAAATCCCTAAAAAGGAGTCATCAAAGTCATAACAAATGATAACAACACATAGGAAACAACACGAATCGATTAAAGTTGGAAATTCAAACAACTAGGCGAAATAGGCAAAAATGCACCAGGTCGGTCGGCCGGCTACAGAGCTCGGTCGACCGGACCCTGTTCTCAAAATTCCTCGAGAAGCAGGTCGGTCGGCCGAACCCTGTAATTGGTCGACCGAACCTTAACAGAGAAGTGCTTATGCACTTGGCAGCAGGTCGGTAGGCTGGCAGCAGGGCTCGGTCGACCGGACCTGTTGCCAGTCCCTTCCCAGCCCATCCAAATGAGGTCCAACCTCGACCAAATTGCATTCTCTCGAGCAACGGCGCTAAGGGATTATGCCAATCGACTACCCGGCCCTATAAGCTCTTCGATGCATAACCAAAACACATTCAAACATCAAAGTTAAGATTTTTAAAGATTTGATCCCAAAACAGTAAAAATTGGGATTTTCACCAAATCAATCCAAACCAAAAGCAAATGCACACGAATAGGTGTTAGGAATTCATACCTAACAATCGAAGATAGTTATAGACTAAGATGTGAGATAAAAATCTCACCTTTGAAACCAAGCAATTGAAAAAGAAGCTTAAAAGCAAAAGATAATCAACCACTCTTCAAATCCAACTCAAGAAGCTTGATTCTAAGCTAACAAGAGAAACATTTCCTAAATTAGGTTTAGGAATTTCAGAAATTGATAAGAGAATGAGTTGGAGAAGAAGAAGAGAAGCTTACCAATGGGTTCTTCTATTAGTTTGGAGCTAGAGCTTGATTTGCAAAAGGAAACTAGGGTTTTGGAGTTTTAATTTCAAATCTCTCCCACCATTGTTGTTTTAAAACTGAAAAGAGGAGAAAGTGAGGGTGAATGAAGAGGAGTGGCTCAGATTTGAGTATAAGTTAAACATAGGGCTGAGCCCAAACCCAAAGTGAAAAAGTAGCAAAAATCAACTTTCTCCAAACATATCGAAGCTTATACTCAAAAAGGTCGCAAACGGCATTTTAAACTCAATGGGAGTGGTCCCGAGTCCTAATTCGACCGTATGCAAAAAGTAGCTTTTCGGACTAAATTCCGAGTATCGATAAAATATTTAAATATAAAAATCGACAAATATGCGGGTTGTTACAGACTCCCCTCCTTAAAGAAATTGCGTCCTCGCAATATTTAAGAAGAAGATGTATAGTAACAACCATAAAAGCATATTCAACACAAAAGAAGTTTGAAATAAGAAGTTCACCTCAAAGAGCACGGGAAAGTAAGTCCGGATGTGATCGCTCGATGAACTCTCTAGACTCCCAAGAACAATCCTTAGGATTTGAAGACCATTGAACTTTCACAAGCGGAACATCTTTATTTCGAAGACGTTTGACCTCCGAAGCAATAATTCGAATAGGATGCTGCTCATAAGTTAAATTAGGCGAAACTTCAATTTCTTCCACAACACCAGGCTCAAGAACAGAATCGGAATCTCGAAGACATTTCCGAAGTTGAGAAACGTGAAACACGTCATGGATAGCAGAAAATTGAGCCGGTAATAAAAGGCGATAAGCCATGGAACCAATACGTTCAGTGATAGGAAATGGCCCAATATATCGAGGCGCTAATTTTCCCGATCGACTAAAACGTACAACACCTTTCATAGGTGACACACGAATGAACACAAAATCTCCCACAGAAAATTCTAACCTCCTTCTTCGGTTATCGGCATAGGATTTTTATCTAATCTGGGCTTCTTTCATCCTATGACGAATAAGATCAATCTTTTCTGTGGAATCACGAATAAGATCTGGACCTAAAACCAGCTTCTCACCGGCCTCAAGCCAACAAGAAGGAGATCAGCATGGCCTTCCATAGAGTGCCTCGAAAGGTGCCATACCAATACTAGATTGGAAGCTATTATTATAGGAAAATTAAACAAGTGAAATATGATCTTCCCAACTTCCACCAAAATCAAGAACACATGCACGAAGAAGATCTTCAAGAGTTTGATTCACACGCTCGGTTTGTCCATCGGACTGGGGGTGATAAGCAGTGCTAAAATTAAGCTTCGTTCCCAAAGCTTTTTGAAGACTCTTCCAAAATCCACTAGTAAACAATGGATCACGATCACTAACTATAGAAGTAGGAACTCCATGCAATTTAACAATTTCTTTAATAAAAAGTTTGGCCAAAAGAGGTACGGTTCGGTTAGACCGAATGGGAATAAAATGGGCGGATTTAGTAAGTCTATCAACAATCACCCATAAGCTATCATGACCTGAACGAGAACGTGGAAGGCCATCAATAAAATCCATGGAAATCTGGTCCCACTTCCAAATTGGAATTTCTAAAGGTTGCAATAACCCACCGGGCCTTTGATGCTCGGCCTTAACGAGTTGGCAAGTCATGCAACGCTTAACGAAGTTAGCGATGTCAAGTTTCATTCCCTCCCAATAATAAAGTCGTTTCATATCCGCGTACATTTTACTACTACCGGGATGAATGGTAAATTTAGAATGATGAGAATCTTCTAAAATATCTTTACAAAGATCACCAATATTTGGCACGACAAGTGTACCAAATTTTCGAATGCCGCCACGAGAATCGATATCAAAGTCTTTCAAACCTTCAATATCAATTTTATCCTTAATATTTTGGCCAAGAAGAGCCAATTTAGGATCTAGCCTTTGAGCTTCAAGAATGCGGTCTAAAAGAGAAGGATGAGCCTCAAGGCTACATAAAACAAATGATGAGCATAAATCGGATACGCGCTCTCGAATCTCACAAGTGGATAAGATCTCGAGATCGTTCCATTCGGATTTCATCATAGAAACAACAGCTTGTTGTTTTTGGCTAAGAGCATCGGCGACACGATTACCCTTACCGGGAGTGTAAAGAATATCAAGATCATATGGTGAAAGAAATTCGAGCCAACGCTGTTGACGCAAATTAAGTTCCTTTTGAGAGAATAAATACTTCAAAGACTTATGATCGGTATAAAGAACAAATTTCTCTCCTACAAGATAATGACGCCAAATCCGAAGAGCAAAAACAATAGCCGCGAGCTCTAAATCATGTGTGGCATATCTAGTCTCGACAGGCTTTAATTGCCTAGAAGCATAAGCAATAACACGTTCTTTTTGCATAAGAACGGCACCCAAACCAACGCGACTAGCATCGGTATAAACAACGAAATCTTGATTCCCCTCGGGAATAACAAGAATAGAAGCATCAGAAAGGGGTTCTTTTAATTTCTGGAAAGAAGTTTCACATTTGTTCGACCAAATGTATTTAACACCTTTCTTCGTTAAGTTAGTGAGAGGCACGGCAATCTTAGAAAAGTCTTTGATAAAACGGCGGTAATAGCCTGCCAATCCGAGAAAACTACGAATCTCTGTCACACTCTCCGGTCTCTTCCAATCTTGAATCGCTTCAATCTTTGAAGGATCCACGGAAATTCCGGATTCGGAAATAATATGACCGAGAAACTTCACACGAGATTGCCAAAAATGGCATTTAGAATATTTTGCTTTTAATTGATTACTCCTAAGAGTTTCCAACACAATCCGAAGATGTTTTTCATGCTCCTCCTCGGTTTTTGAATACACAAGAATATCATCAATAAAGATGAGAACAAACCGGTCGAGGAAGTCTTTGAAAACTCTATTCATAAGGTCAACGAAATAAGCCGGAGCATTCGTTAGACCAAATGGCATAACAAGCCATTCATAAGATCCATAACGAGTACGGAACGATGTCAAAGGAATGCTATCCTCTGCAATACGAAGCTGATGAAATCCAGTAGCTAAGTCTAATTGCGAAAAGACTCTAGCACCACTAAGTTGATCAAATAGGTCATCAATCCGAGGTAAAGGATATTTATTTTTGATTGTAAGATCATTAAGCTTGCGGTAGTCAACGCAAAGCCTAAGTGTACCATCGGATTTCTTCACAAAAATAGCCGAAGCTCCCCAAGGCGAGGAACTAGAGCGAATAAATTGCTTCGTCTCCAATTCGGATAATTGTTTACGCATCTCCTCGTTTTCTTTATTGGACATACGATAAGGAGGGCGAGTGATAGGTTGAGCTCCAGGAATGAGATTAATTCTGAACTCAATTGCTCGCTTTGGTGGTAATCCTAAAACGGGCTCGAATATGTCGGAAAATTCACGAATGACGTGAATAAGAGAAATAATATCACCCTCATCATCATCATCGTCATCACGAGGGTTTAAAGAATATAAAGATGCAACCAAAGCAGAATCCGAATCTTTAAGAATAACAGAAACTGATTAACAGATTGAGGATGTCGAAGATGAATAGTCCGCTCAGGACATAGGATATGAGCTTCATAATGGTTAAGCCAATCCATTCCCAAAATCATTCCAAAGCCTAAATAACGCATGACATGCAAATCGGCTAGGAAAGAAAAATCACACAAAATAATCTCGACGTCTTTACACAATAAACTGATTGTTGCGGATCCACCAACCGGATTCGCAATTCTCAAAGAAGTCATTAAACACAAAACATCCAAAGAAAAAGTATCAACAAGTTCTTTTGATATAAAAGAATGGGACGCACCCGTATCAAAAAGAACTCGAATAGGATGATCACGAAATAAAATAATTCCATCCAGAATAGAATGAGAAATACCTTGGCCACGAGATGTGTTGCCAGGGGCTTGAGCAACATTAATCTTTCCCTCCTTCTTGCCCTGAAGCTTGGGGCATGAAGATATAACATGACCGGGACCTTTGCAGTAGCGACAAGAGATAGACTTGGGACACTTGTTCGCATAATGGTCCTTCGAACCACAATTATAGCACTCCTCACGACCAAAGGAAGAAGTCTTTGCCACGGAGGTCGCTTGCTTCCCATTCTTATTGGGATAAGGGCCTTTGAATTTACTGGGCCTTTTCTTGTTGTTGTTGAAGTTTGGTTTGGAACCCACCACTTCAACATCATTCTCCTTATCCGCCTCTTTAAGACGAAGAGCGATATCAATGAGTTGGTCGAAAGAAACTTCTAATTTTAGAAGTAATGGCTTCTTGAGATTTTTGTTTAAGCCATAGACGAACCTCTGATTTTTCTTCAATGGGGGTGTTGATGTATTCAACCCCATATTTGGAGAGAGATTCAAAAGACGCGACATAATCTGCCACGGAAGATTCACCTTGAACAAGGTCTATAAAACGGCGAGCCAAAGTCACCTTCTCAGCTTCTGGTACGAATTTCAACTCGAAGCGTTCTCGGAATTGCTCCCAGGTGAGATCCGCTTCATTAATCTCAGAAATAAAAAGCTCGTACCAGTCCAATGCTCTTTCTCGGAGCATACTAGAGGCCACCTGAACTCGGTGAAGGTCAATAAGATTCATGCGAGAAAAGATTTGATCGCATGACCTTAGCCAAGCCTGTACTTCAATAATAGTTTCAGAACCTTTGAATGGCTCCCCACCCAAATTAGTATAATCGCCGCACAAGCATGCAAATCCCGACTTTGGGTGAGTAGGTTCCGGGTTAGCTCCAGCTGCTTGAGCATTTGTCACTAAATCAAGAAGCTGTTGAGCAGTCATAAAAAATTCATCTTGGGGTGGAGTGCTAGAAGGTACGGCTCTGGGGCGGCCTGGTCTAGACATTTCTCTCCCTTTAGAAAGAAAGAAGAAGAAGAAAAAGGTTATTCACCAAATTGAATATCAAGCAATCTTGATAGATAAACAAGGAATCATAAGGAAAATAGGATGAATCGGTACGAAGACTCGAATTAAATCCTAAAGCACGACTCCTAAGATGGACTTAGGACGATGATCCTTGTTATATTATTCCATATTGTTCCGAAGTTTGGCATTGATACCAGGCTGTGACGCCCCACCTCTATACCCACGCTAGCCAAGAACACTACGGTGTAATGCTGTCAACTAGCACGGAGAATAAGACTGTTGAGGAGCGACCATCCGTGTAATTGCTTTGCGCGAGCACCGATATGTCAGATAGTATAACATGCATTTTATTTCAAAATCCGACATACCGATACAAACACAAAGCTACTACACAGTGGCTATAATAATCTTCGGAAACAAATATAGAATAAGCATAACACAAATCAATCACAGATAATTCATATCACAAAGGCGGAAGAAGATATGAATATATAACTAACACATGTATATCAGAGTAGTGGTCAAAATGATCCACAATAATACAAAAGGATAGCAACACGTGCTATACAAAAGAATACAACTATGAGTCTATATCACAAGTGTATACAAAAAAATAAACTACTAATCTAAGTAGTTAGCCAAAAGTCAGAGTAATGATCCTGGATGAGAAGTCAAGCAGAAGCACCTGTAACATCTTGGTCTGACCCGAGTACTATTTAATAAGAAAATAATAAACGGATCAGTCTAGCTATAAATATCAGATGAAACGATATAGAGTAAGAGATATGACTAAACACATAATAATCACAATGCCAAGCTGTGATATATATAAGTAATTGAAAATGAACAAGAGATTAATCAATATCACAAAATCTACACAAGAATCAAAGAAATGTCATACTCCTTATTTCGTTCATCAAACCATAAATATTGACAATTGTATCAATGTCAATCACAAAAGTCAATGACACACAAATTCACCAATGCACAAATATTGATAAAACTTATCAATAGAAATCATGAAAATTGGTGAAACCCAAATTCTAGAAATCATCTCAAGAAATCCAGAAATCACAAAAAGGGGGAAGGCCTATCACAAACGGGAGCATAAAGCTCACCAACACGTGTATCACAAACGGAACGCTAATTCCATGGTTGCTAACCATCACAAATTGAGCCGAAGCTCCACAAACGGCCCGAAGACCATGGGTTGCTACCCCACCAATTTGAGTCGAAACTCCACAAAATGGGGTTTAGTCTCCCTCGCAGACAAAGAGACATCGCACATTGCTAGTCTAAATCACAAAGATGATCGTCATGATCAACGAGAAGTGTCAATTACACTAAGCTAGTAAATATATGAGTTTAGCTTCATGTCCCATAACCACTTGCTTAACTCAAATATTTACGAACAAACTGTAGATCTCCACCATAAAATTGTCAAAGAGATTCAATCGAACAAGTCCAAGAATTAACCGACGAAGTAAACGCAAGCGTTTCATACCACTCGTTTTACTAAGTCGTTTAATTAGATTTCTCGTGCGAATGAGGTAAAGGTTTGTATATACTAATAGATTGGAAAACGGTTCAAGAAACGAGCTTTGTACTAAAATAGAGTTGAAATCATTTGAAGAAAGAGTTTTGATATTTAGTACTAGTATAGAAACCTTTATATTTTTAAAGTGACAAATCACGAAGAAGATTGTAGGAACAATCAATCACTAAAATTCACATACGAAGATGTGAATAAAAATCCAACGAAACCGATAAAGAATCCATCAAAATAGATATTCAAAAATCCCTAAAAAGGAGTCATCAAAGTCATAACAAATGATAACAATACATAGGAAACAACAGGAATCGATTAAAGTTGGAAATTCAAACAACTAGGCGAAATAGGAAAAAATGCACCAGGTCGGTCGGCCGGCTACAGAGCTCGGTCGACCGGACCCTGTTCTCAAAATTACTCGGGAAGCAGGTCGGTCGGCCGAACCCTGTAATTGGTCGACCGAACCTTAAACAGAGAAGTGCTTATGCACTTGGCAGCAGGTCGGTCGGCTGGCAGCCGGGCTCGGTCGACCGGACCTGTTGCCAGTCCCTTCCCAGCCCATCAAATGAGGTCCAACCTCGACCAAATTGCATTCTCTGGAGCAACGGCGCTAAGGGATTACGCCAATCGACTACCCGGCCCTATAAGCTCTTCGATGCATAAACAAAACACATTCAAACATCAAAGTTAAGATTTTTAAAGATTTGATCCCAAAACACTAAAAATTGGGATTTTCACCAAATCAATCCAAACCAAAAGCAAATGCACACGAATAGGTGTTAGGAATTCATACCTAACAATCGAAGATAGTTATAGACTAAGATGTGAGATAAAAATCTCACCTTTGAACCCAAGCAATTGAAAAAGAAGCTTGAAAGCAAAAGAGAATCAACCACTCTTCAAATCCAACTCAAGAAGCTTGATTCTAAGCTAACAAGAGAAACATTTCCTAAATTAGGTTTAGGAATTTCTGAAATTGATAAGAGAATGAGTTGGAGAAGAAGAAGAGAAGCTTACCAATGGGTTCTTCTATTAGTTTGGAGCTAGAGCTTGATTTGCAAAAGGAAACTAGGGTTTTGGAGTTTTAATTTCCCATCTCTCCCACCATTGATGTTTTAAAACTGAAAAGAGGAGAAAGTGAGGGTGAATGGGGAGGAGTGGCTCAGATTTGAGTATAAGTTAAACATAGGGCTGAGCCCAAACCCAAACCCAAAGTGAAAAAGTAGCAAAAATCAACTTTCTCCAAACATATCGAAGCTTATACTAAAAAAGGTCGCAAACGGCATTTTAAACTCAATGGGAGTGGTCCCGAGTCCTAATTCGACCGTATGAGAAAAGTAGCTTTTCGGACTAAATTCCGAGTATCGATAAAATATTTAAATATAAAAATCGACAAATATGCGGGTTGTTACACATATACCGTATGGTATTTTCATGGGGAAAAAAGGGCAGAGAAGGAAAAACAACAACCAGTATGTCATGCCACAAGTACCGACGAGTCTGAACATATTATGATGGAAGATCTAGTCAATGATGCAGATAGATTTCATCATTTTCAACCTGAAAATCCATTGTCTGATCATGCTAATTTTGGAGAGCCGTCTACGGTTGATGGCAATTGGCAGGCCAATGAAAGTAAGAAGTATAAATCACTTTTTGGTAGCGCAAAAGAGCCACTTTATCCTTCATGTTCAAAAGGGTTGACGAAGCTGTATGCCATTGTGAAACTGAATAGCTTGAAGACCCAATACGGCTTTTCAGATAATGGTGTGACTACACTCCTCGAACTAATAAAGGAGTTACTCCCCGAAGGTAACATGCTGCCGACAAAGTACTCCGACGTGAAGAAGTTAATTAAGCAAGTTGGGATGAATTACAAAACTTATGATGCATGCATCAATGATTGCATATTATACCGGAAAGATGATGCGAATAAAGTTTCGTGTACAAATTGCAACGATTCAAGATATATGACATTATTCAAGAAGAAAGAAAAGGCATCAAAGTACCTCGAAAGACATTAAGACATTTTCATTTAATTTATAGATTGAAGAGATTGTATACTGTACCATGGATAGCAGATGCGATGACCTGGCATGGTCGTGCCAAGTCTGATCCAACCGTAATGCGTCATCCACGTGACACTTCTCAATCAAAAGCCGCGGATTATTTTGACCAAACGTTTGCTGTCGAGCCACGAAATGTCACACTTGAAATAGAAACATATGGTTTCTGTCCACATGCTTCTCTATCTAACCCTTACAGTTATTGGCCAGTAATTGTAGTACCATATAATCTTCCTCCGTCTATGTGCATGAAACGAGGGTTTTCAATGTTAACACTGTTGATTTCTAGGCCAAAACAACCAGAGAAGGATATTGATGTTTATTTACAGCCGTTGATAGACGAGTAAAAGCAGTTATGGGAAGGAGTCGTTACATATGATTCATTAAATAAATCCGAATTCACAATGAGAGCTAGGGTGTTGTGGGCAATCCATGATCACCCTGCTCTTGGGACTTTATCGGGATGTACAACTCACGGTTATTTTGCATGTCCGGTTTGTGGGGAAAACACTTGTTCTTATCATCTTCCTGAAAGTAAGAAGATGTGTTACATGGGACATCGAATGTTTCTTCCTAAAGAACACAAGTTTCAATACGACAAGACAAATTTCAACAACGAACAAGAACTTCATCGTCCTAAACGGACATTGACTGGTTTTGAAGTTGAAAAGAAAGTAGCGAATATCAAAATGAAAGTTGGTAAACACAAAGAAGAAATTAGTCGAAAACGGAAAAAGTCAATTAATGAAGAAGTTGACAATGTTTCTGCATGGTACAGGAGGTCTATCACTTTTGATTTACCATATTGAAAAGCAAATATGATTCGCCATAATATTGATGTTATGCATACGGGGAAAAATGTCACAGACCATCTCATCAGCACCATTATGGACCATAAAGATAAGTCAAAAGATGGCATCAATGCACGCAAGGATTTGAAAATTATGTGTATGAAACAAAATTTATGGGTGATGGAAGATCCTGAAACAAATAAAATAATCGTACCATAGGAAACTTTCATCTTGAGCAAAGAAGAAAAGATATGGTTTTGCACCGTTTTGAAAAACCTGAAAGTGCCCAACAAATTCTCTTCAAACTTCCACAACAATATGAGCATCAATCCTCCCGAACTAAGAAATATGAAGTCACATGATTACCACGTCATAATGCAACATTTGCTTCCGGTATTCCTTCAACATTCTTATCCACAACATAAGGATCTGCGAAATGCTATTCGTCGTATTAGTCTATTCTTTAACATTTTGTGCTCAAAGGTGATCAATAGGGAACACCTTATAAAAGCAAAGGCTAGTTTGGTAGAAGCAATGTGTGTTTTTGAAAAACATTTTCCACTTGCATTTTTTGATATCAGTATCCATCTTATGGTTCGTTTAGCCGATGAAGCATTAATTTGTGGTCCTATCAGATATAGACGGATGTATCCCTTTGAACGTTAAATAACTAATTTCAGTTATGTACATTATTATTCGATAGAAATAGCTATTATGTACAATATATAATTGATCACATTCACAGGTTGATGAAAACATATAAAGGATACGTGCGCAACAAAAGATACTTGAAGGTTGTATTGCAGAAGGATATATCGTATAAGAAGCTAGCCTTTACTGCATGGAATATATGCCAAACGGAGGTGATGGTAATCATAAACATACCCGCGAAGTGTTTTTAGATGAGGACGATGAGTTTGCTGGTGAGATTCCTTTAGATAATGGTAAAGATATAACGTTAACCCAAGTGCAGTTTGAACAAGTGCATAGATGGGTCCTTAATAAGTATGATGGATTGGATGAATGGAAGAAGTAAGTTCACACCTTTTTTTTGAATTTCCATTTTTTAGTTCAATTTATGTATTAGTTTTGATATGTGTTTTCCGTAGGAGGTATAACTCCTATGCGAAAAGTACTAGATTTCATTCACGAGGCAGGGGTACAACTTTCGAGGTCGTTCAAAGTTTTACTCTATGGTTACGCAACGAGGTATTACAGCATCTTAAGTATTTCACGTGTTTATAAGTTGGCAATACACCTTCGTGACAATGTTTTGTTTTACTTATTGTATTTTATGTAGTTGTTGAAGTGCATCGATGTTGATACAACTCTCTGGCGGCTAGTGCATGGGCCGAAGTTCACGGCACTTAGTTATACTAAGTACCAAGTGAATGGTTTTTTATTTTCCACGAAAATGTACGAAGATCGTATGGTAACACAAGATAGCGGTGTATGCATGAAAGTAATTACAAAATTTAGAACGAGTGGTAAAGATAAAAACTATAAGGAAGCAGAAACAACGTATTACGGAGTCACTCAGCAGATACTTGAGTTGGATTACACTGACTTCAAACAAACAGTTTTTTATTGTGATTGGGTAAAGGTCGAGGATAAGATCAATGGTTGCAAAATAGATCATGTTTCAAACTTGATCATGGTTAATTTAGGGAAATTGAAGATCAAAGATAGTGTGAATGATGAGCCATTTATTCTTGCATCAGAACCGAGTCAAGTGTTCTACTCAACAGATTTAAAAAATAACGGTTGGTTTGTGGTTTTGCATACACCAAAACGGTCGACTACAAATGTGGATGACATTGAGTTTCCTACTTTCTATCAATCAGCTTTTGAAGACAATGAAAAATTAGAAGACCTTACCAAAACCATTTGTTAACTGATGAATTGTTAAATGCTTCATTTCTCGTTTGAATTTCTAGTCCTTGGGGTAGTAGGAGTGTGAGATATCATTGAACCAAACAAAAATTCACATAAAGAGAAGGCTTCTTAAAATGTCCACATTCAGATTCACAAGCCTCCTCAAGCATGTCCATGAACCCCTTCCTTGGCAGCTTTTGAAAAACAGACTTATCAAAGTGCAGTCCATCCTTAGACACTTATCAAACAGCTCTCTTTTCAGTGTGTTTTCTCCTGCATTCCTCCCTTTCACGATCGTGCTTTCCATGTCTTTAAACAATGAAATTGCCATAATTGCAAGTGTCGGCACAACCTTATCATCATTGCTTGACTCCATTACTACACAAGTTTCGGAGGAGACAAGAACCAATCTAAGTTCAAACAACTTTTAGTTTTTTAAATTTAGAATCCTATCCTTATGAAAATATTACGCAGATCAACAGTTTGGGTTTGAGTATTGCTGAAATAATCAAAGGATATTTGAATATATTTTTGTCCCACCGAAGGATTACTTAATTTTCTCATTATACTTCTATATAATAATCTGTTTGTTTTATAAGTCAGATAACAAATGTATTTATGGAACCTTTAGTAGTAACATATTATCATGTTTTTTATTTGAATACTAGGAAATCTAGTTGATTACCATGGTAGTGATACTCATAGCAATGTATGTCCTCACCTGTAAGAATCGCATTTTTGTTAACATTCATCGTGGATCTACATATAATGATATATATACCATAAATCATGGAGCATTAACATGTTATGGAAAATCCATTCTGAATGATGTTTCATCTCTTTATGTTTTAAAATATATATGTTTCAATGCTTTTAGTTTCTCTTTATGTTAGTCCATCCTCTCATAAAATTGTACTTAGCATGAGTATTTATGTTTCTGCTGTTTCTAAAATGTGTAAATGAACGACTTTTTAGTCAATGGCTATGCTTTTTAGTCAAGCAGGGATGGTTTGAATTGACATAAAGTTAGTTTCAATATTATAAACAAAACATTACTAAAGTAAGTGAGTATGCCTACTCAAAAAATATAAATCTGATTGCAATAATGATATAATATCTTTTAAGTCTAACTCACCTTCACTTTCATTAAAGTTGATTTCTTGTTTTTTGAGAAAGTTAGCGCGAGTCGGTTGAGCAGGTAGAATTTGCTTATGTTGATTTTCTTCTACAGTAGAAGCAGCGCTGAGAGTATGTCTAAGTCTTAAAACCCAAGGCTGCAAGAATGTAGAGTTAGGGAGAACTATTTTGCGGGAAAACTATTTTACCCGGAGTAAAAATAGTATTAACTACCTTTAAATTTGACTGCATATCAAGCAAGACATTTCCGAAGTACTCGATGTCATGATTTACATTTTTGTCTTTTACATTGCTTCCAAGAGCACCCGCAACTAATTCATCAATCTGTAAAATGGTGACATGGTTATAATAAATTGCATAATAATAAATTTACTTTCGCAGTTCTGCTGAGTACTGATCTGAATTATAGTTTACAGTAAGGTTAACTTATTCTGCAATCTAACAGTAAGGTTAACTTATTCTGCTGAGTACAAATTTAAACCATTTTCATTAGTTGATTGTAGTCAAATTTGAAATCCAAATAGTTCTTCTATTGTTATTGCTTTTTTACTTTTGTTATTGCCATGAATTGATGGTTGATGAGACCGCTTTTATTGGCTAAACAACAAATTTTACAGTGATGTTGATTTCATTTTTATTTCAGGACAGCCGAGTTGATATATTTAACCGTGTGCAGGAAACTATGTCACAAAATCCAGCATCATCACATTCATCATGTTCAGAAGAACAAATAGTTGATCAAAACTTACATGGTATTCCAGTCTCAGAAAACGCTGGAAAAATCGCCACTATGCTGGGTAAACTAGTAAGAGCTCATGTGCCGATATCATACATAAGTTGGAAAAAAGTACCCGGTACATATAAGGACGATGTTTGGAACCAATTGGTGGTAAGTCTTGTAAAAATTTTGTTCCCTGCTTTTTTCTGCTCTGCTTGTCTGGTTCGCCTTCCTCACAACCACAAACTATTGGTACATACAGTTAACCATTTAACCATTTTTGATACGTTGCCTTACTATATCAAGACAACAACTAGATAAGCATCAACACATTCACTTTAACTTGGTCACGCCGTGTCAGTTTATTTGTACACTGTTTTACTCGGTTAAGACTGCTGTTATGTACTCAAATTTGTGTCTAATTTTCTATTTTTGTACTCAATGTAAATTTATGCATGGTTTGGTAATAAATTTATCTTTTCAATCCATTTCTTTTTCTAATTTGTGATCCTACTGAATTACACTGATGTGTGGTTTACACTGCTGTGTGGTTTTTGCTTTGTCTACCCTTGCGTCCTTTCAACTGCAGTACATATAGTTTATTGGTGTTGTGGCCATTGCTTGGAATCTGCTTGGCCATCTTTCTATGATTTCTGCTTATAATTCGATTCATAAAATATGTCACCTGTACTCTCTTCCCCAACATTTGAATGAAAGGTTGTCACTAGATATACTGGGTCATGTTTATATTATCTTCATAACAATGCTAGCTCTATTATTTGATAGAATTGCTTCTTTAGTTTTCTTTTTATCAAGTCTGCTTGAATCCAATTTACAAATGAACGGTGATGATCTTAAGTCTTAACATGTATTACATACGGATAGTTCCATACTTTTTTGTTTATGTATTTTACTTTTTGCAGAAAATGTATGCGCTCGAACCGCTTTCAAAGGGAATTTTCTTAAAAAGAATGTCCGAGGCTTTTAGGAGATGCAAAAAAAACTTGAGAGCAAGTTTTTATGACACGACAATGAAGAAGAACGGATGAAAAATTGTCCACCTACAATTGCTCAAGAAGATTGGAACGAGTTCATAAAAGATGAAGCAACGCCTGAAGCGAGCGGAATAAGGGAGGTAGCCAAAAAAAATAGATCATTGCTCAGTTATGCTCACCATGCAGGCCGTAAAAGTCACGCTAGAGTAGAACACAAAATGGTAAGTTATATTCTTTTTTTTTCAAAAATGGTAAAAATCAAAACTAACATATTTTATATATTGCAGATCGTTGCAAATCCATCTGCAAATATCAACCGTCATCATGTATGGGAGAAGACACACACAAAAAAAGATGGTAGCATATCAGATGCCAATTCTTCATACTTCGTAAGTTAAAATTTCAATTAGCCTTTGTATTTATAGTTTCTAAAAAAAATACAATCTCATTTCAAAAACAGAAGAAAAAAAATCATTTAGTTTACATTTCCATTTTCTTCTTACATTTTTTTCCATCAACCATCGATCATTGCTATAACACTCCATACCAATACACTTTCCCATCAAATCACCTCACAGAACTGTTGCAAAGTTCAATATTAACCACTGCCTTCTGTTAGCTGTTCCACCTCTGCCACACTCCATTGCTACTTGTCACCAGACCAGTCCACCGCAAAATTCTTGCACATCACATTGCTAACTGAACAACTACTTGCATACATCATCACCGCTTCTTCAAACAGAGCAACCCCACAATTCTCAAATTGCTTGATTCAGTTTTGTGGGCTCAACCATCTTTACACAAAAGCTTAAGCCTAAGTTAAAATTCACAATCTTTGAAAAGCTTAAGCTTTTAAATATTCATAATCTGATTCAGTTAGCAACAGTTTATAACTGAGTCATTTCACCTCAGATGGCCAGCAACAGTTTTGGAACTTAAGTTTTCAAAACATGTATACATACATATATTTTCATTATTCATATAAGTATTATGCAATCTCAGGATCAAATTGCGAAATTGAAGAAAAAGATCACCGACAGTGATGAAGAAAAATTGACAGTGGATGAAGATATCGTATCACAAGTGATGGGAAAGGATACAAGGGGTAGGATCCGCGGTGTTGGGACCGTCATACCAAAGACTAATATTAAGGCTTCTGCTATTGTACATAAATGATTGAAACATGTTTGTTGAGACAATGCTGAGTTGAAAATGAGGATGGGAAGTTTGGAGGGTACGGTGGGAAGTTTGGAGAGTACAGTGGGAAATTTGTCTGGGCATATGGAGCTTCTAATCAACATGGTGGGAAACATAGAACAAGGAGAACGCAACACACAACTCAATGCTTCTAAATTCGTTGTTTCTCAATCCCAGGAAACAACCAATGTGGCGAACAATCAAAAGTGTGAAATCCTCAACTCTGATCTAGACATAATAGCAACAGGTATTTATTAGTTGCTTTTTATTCTTACTTGTTTTCGATACAGTTATTTTGTTGGATAGATCTAGACAATAAATTTTATTGCAATAGGTACTGTTTGTCGAGATTCTACATCGTCCAAAATCCATGGGAAATCTGTACCATCCACACATGAAAATTTTGTTTTGGACAGTATACTGCTACCAGATGAGAGAACCAACAAAATAAATCATCAATTTACAGAGACCTTTGTTGATGTTGGAGTGGGTGGGTATGTGTGTCATCCGAAGATTATGATTCGATATCTTTAGCAGGTATGTGAGCTAATACAAATAACACTAACATTTACCTTGTATAAAAGGACTTATAACACTAACATCTACATTGTGCAACTCAGCATTTGAAATTGCATTAAAATTAATAGTATACCGGGTTATTACTTAGCAAATAATATGTTATACTATATGGTATTTCCAAATCAACATGGAACCTGGACGCACAATAGAGATTTCCCATGTTAAAATGCATATAATTTCCTTTTCTTTTGTAACATCATGCAAGTCGATATTGATAGATAGATAGATAGGTGTGAATTCTACGAGGGTTGTCTGTAAAAGTAATGAAAAGAAAAAAATGATTTTCGTGTATATTTCTTAGAAAGAATCCCTGTAAGTGAGCATTGATCATGACAGTAAACGATGGAGTGGAGATACAAGTGAATATTAAATTCAACAACTTATTGGAAAATCTCATTGATTTCATCATGTGGATAATAAATTCTCAACTGATTCTGTCATGGGCTTTATGCAAGTCAATTTTAACACACAAATTATTTGATGTTCTCTTATTGAAACTTCTAACTAATTCATGTGCTAAAAGTAAGTTTTCATTTATATTTCTTCTAAGGATAAAAGCGTTTTGATCTACCGATGTGAGATCATTCAACAGTAATTTCATTCTACCACAGAGTAAATTTGCTAAAAATTTATAAAGAACATTATATAGCGAAATCGGTCTATAGTCGATAAGAGATTGTTTTTTTTCTTTTTTAGGAATCAAGCAAATAAATGATTAACTTCTTTGATTAATCTACCTGAAATATAGACACCATTCTTGGTTTCTAGAAGTACTATTTTAATTAAGTCCCAATGGTTTTTTATAAAACTTAGCTCCATAGTAGTTAGGGCCTGGGTTACCATTATCATCAATTTGAAAAACCACGTGTTTTTAGTTCTTCAATTTCAAATGTCCTATCAATGCCCAATCTTGCATGAACTGTTACAATCTTTTTACATGTGATAGAAGGAAAACTATTGTTGATAGAATCACAATTATACAACTCTGCTTGCCTCTCTAGTGATGTTGTCAATAGAATTTGAGACATTTAGATAAGTTGAAAATTTTCGATACCAAAAGAGTGATCAGCGAACGCGGAGTGAAAGAAATTGGATGGTTTATCACCTTGGGTTAGCCACCTAAATGATTTTATGTGTACCACATTGTTTAGTTGAAGAGTGCCTTCCACGTATCTGGTTTGTAAATCTACGTTTGTGGGATTTTGGCTAAGCAAGTTATATAAGCGATCGTTTTTCTTGTCTTTGGTTGTCGCATTGCATATTGAAGTTCGGTAAATCTGTTAAATTGGATAATTTACCGAAACTTGGAGGAATATTTCCGGAAATGCTGTTTCCATCTAAATGCAGCAATTGAAGACTTTTACATTGTGCCCAATTCGAGGAAAGGGTTCCAGTCAACTCATTCCCAGTGAGATCTAAATAAACTAGCTTTGGATGAACTCCAAACGCTTCAGATATGTCACCACTAAAGTGGTTCATCTCTAATCCGACTCGACATAGTTTATTGCATTTGCTCAAGCATTTAGGCAAAGGTCCAGAGAAGTTGTTTCCATTTGTTGTTAAATTTACAAGGGCAAAACCACTGCAAAGTTTTGATGGTAATTTACCTAAAAAGCTATTGATTGAGAAACCTACAGCTGTTACACGCCCATGCTTGCCAAAATCTTCAGGAACTTTGCCCGTCAAATTATTGGTAAACACTTGAAAATTCTTAAGGTTTTCAAGTTGAGAAATCGTACTTGGTAGTTCACCTTCTAGTTGGTTCATGTTAACAACCTGTCAATGATTCATGTTACCGACTTCTAGTGGAATTGTACCAGTAAGTATATTATTGGATAAATTGAGTACCAACAGCTTAGTAAGGTTTCCTATTGTCAACGGAATTGAACCAGAAAGTGAATTGTCTGAGAAATCTAAGTTAATGATATCCGATTCCTCAATGTTGAAAAAATGACAAAACTTGTCAAAATTCGAAGTTTTTAACTCAGAACCCTCATATAACTACATAATTTAGTTATATTATCCTAATCTATGAATTGGATTATAACTAACCCCGTCACAAAAGTTTAACTATAGCCATTTTGAACTTTCAATGCACTTCGGGCATTTGGTATATGGATGTCTAACTTATTTTGTTTTGCAGGGCTAATGCGCAATAGCCTAAGCTCTTTGTTGGGATGATATTGATTCTTATCTTTGCTGAAGCGCTCGCTCTATATGGCCTCATCGTTGGGATCATCTTGTCTTCTCGTGCTGGACAATCACGTGCCGATTAGTTTTGTGCATGTTCTACATCTATGTTTCTCTTTTTTAGATCTTTACATGAATGAACTTGTCGTCTACATCATCCTCTTATTCGGACAGTTATCGAAATTTGCAGCAAGACTTGTTATGAATGGAATTGGTTGATAAGCTTCAAAGTACCTTCTTTTTTACGTTGTACTAATTATTGTATTAATATCTGTAATAATGTGAAATACTGGCAGCCTTTACAGTCTTTAGTGTAGTGGTGGCCTTTTCTATATGTTGTGAATCTAATGCCTGTATTAACTTCTGTTGTATGTTATGAATGTAAGCTTCTATATTACCTAGCCTATGATTTAGAGAAGGTTTATCTTTTTTTTAATTTAGCTCTATTTCCAAAAAAAAGAAAACACAAAAAGGTATTGTATAATACTGCTTCTATTGTATAATACTGCATCTATGCTGTTGTAGTTCACGGCTATGAGCTGTGTGAATTAGATGCTGCTTTTATTGTATTATATTGCATCTATAGCTTTGTGAATTAGATACGGATTATTGTTGTATCTATTACATCAATTAGATACGGTCGAAAGCCGTATCTAATTCATGTGCTAGTATACGAATTAGATACGGCCATGGGCCGTATCTAATTGGAAAATTAGATACGGCTCCTGACCGTATCTAATTTGCTAGTTAGATACGGCCAAGAGCCATATCTAATTTGCAAGTTAGATACGGCCAAGAACCGTATCTAATTGGTGAATTATATACGGCCCTGAGCCGTATCTAACAAGCAAATTACATACGGTCAGGAGCCGTATCTAATTTTCCAATTAGATACGGCCCGTGACCGTATCTAATTATTAAACACGCTTTATATTGATACGGTTTACGATCGTGCCTAATGTCATTAGATACGGCCCTAAGCACTGCCTAATTCGCCTTTCTGGTGTAGTGACTTCTGTATTCTGCCTCTGTACTAGATCTGGATACATTGTCCGTTTCTTTGAACACCATGAAATTGGATTTTTCACCTAAGTAGATACAGTATCAATTTTTTGATCTTCTGTCATCTATACCACTTCCCTAGTCTGCATCTGCATATCCAGTAACGTTAAAGTTTTGCATCACTCAATAGTTAGCCCATAATTTATGTTCCTTTGAGATACCTTAATATCCTTTTGACTGCTCTCCAATGCTCATCTGTTGTACATTGCATAAATTGGCTCACTTTATTTACACTAAATGAAATTTTTGGTCTGATGATTGTTGCATATTAAAGAGCACCAACTATACTCCTGTAATGATTGTCATTTGCGATTGTTTCTCCTTTAGTTTTTGATAGATGAGCATTGGTTATCATGGGTGTTGAGATTGACTTCGACTGATCCATTTTAGCTCTAATAAGAATTTCACTGATATATTTCTTCTGACTGAGGTGGATCGGAGATTTTAATGGTCTTTTTACTTCAACTCCTTAAATTAGCTTAGATATCCAAGGTCTTTAATCGAGAATTATTTGTTCAAATATTGAATATGACTGTTGATTTCCAGATCATCACTGCCTGTAATAATAAAGTTATCAACGTAAATTAGTATACAAGTAATAGTACTGGAATTAAATTTTGTAAATAGAGAGTTGTCTGATTTTGTGCGGTTGTAGCCCAGTCTTACTAGTGTTGATTTTAACTTTTCAAACCAAATCCTTGGAGCCTATTTGAGATCATATATTTCTTTGTTCAACTTTCATGCTAGTTTTTCATTTCCTTCTTGCCTAAATCCATAAGGCTGTTCCATATAAACCTCTTACTGCAAAACACCATTTAAGAATGCATTATTTACATCTAGTTGCTTTATGTTCCAATTTCTATATAAGGCAATACTAAGAACAACTCTGATAGTGGAGGGTTTCATAACTGGGGAGAATGTTTCAGTGAAATCAAAACATTTTTTTGTAAGTATCTTTTTGCCACTAATCTTGCCTTATATTTGGAAATTGAACCATCGGCATTTATTTTTAATCTGTATGTACATTTATAGTCTACTATATTTTTATTATTGGGCTAAAGAACAAGATCTCATGTCTAGTTCTTCATGAGGGCATCGTATTCTTTATTCATAGCTGCTTTCCATATTTCACTTTGTATATCCTGACTGTATGTGCATGATTCCTTATTTTCAAGAACTGTATTATATAACTTTGGCCTGAATATACCACTTGTTGCCCTAGTGATCATATGATATCTAGTTCCTTCAGGAATGTGTTGATGGTCATTGTTATTCACTTCAGTTTCTTATGGCTCATTAGATGACTGAGAATCATCTAATGTATGACTTGAACTTTGCTGCATTTGATTGTCTGATTGTTGCATTTGAGATGATGTGTTAGATGGTTTAGTTTGTCCATGACCTCATTCTGAAGAGAGCATTGTGTGTTGTGGACTTTGATTGCCTTGGGCTCCTTCACCTGTAATATAAGCTACCTTGTCAATCACCACAGGTATAGATGCTAAAGGACACTTAACATTTTAAACTTTCTGAGAAGTTTTGATTGCTGAACTGATAAAAGGAAACACTTGTTCATTAGAAACATGTATAGAGATAAACATTCTACCATTACTAGATAAACACTTGTAATCTTTCTGATTTGCTACATAGCCCAAAAATGTACATGATAATGACCCGTAACTTAGTTTATGAGAATTGTATGGTCTGAGATAGGAAAAGCATAGACAGCCAAATACTTTTAAACTATGATAGTCTGGCTTGATATTATAAAGAACTTCTAATGGACACTTTAGTTTCAAGACTTTTGTAGGCAAACTATTAATTAGAAAAACTGTAGTAGCAAATGCATCAGGCCAAAACTTGAGTGGTAGTTATGCATTTACCACCAGTGTTAAACATGTTTCCACTATTTGTTTATGCCTTCTTTCAATCATACCATTCAGTTTAGAAGTATAAGGACAAGTTGTCCTGTGTATGATACCTTTTCTTTGAAAAAGTTTCCCTAAGGATAAAAATTCTATTCCATTATCTGTTTGCAGTATTTTTTGTTGACAGTTTGTTTGCTTTTCTGCCTGCACTATAAATTGTTCAACTTCATTGCATGTTTCAGATTTTGTTTTCAAAAAATATATCCACACATCTAATATGTAGACCTATAGTCAGTTGATATGGGTGCTGGACCCCATAAATCAGTTGCAACTAGTTCTAGTGGTTTGTTGTAATTGACTTTGGAGTCCACAAATGGTAATTTGTGGCTCTTGCCCATTTGACAATAAGTACAAATATATGGAGTTGAAATATTGTTAAAAGAGATATTATTTTCATTCAACACTTGTTTAACAATATTTGCATGAGGACGCCCCAGCTTACAATGCCAAATATCAAAAATCTTAGAGTCATTCACAAATTTGATTTCAGAGTTATTACTCCATTTTTCTTTACATCTAGATGTTTTTGAATTAGCAACATTGAAAGTATACAGCCTCATAACTTCTCTACACGGTAAGAGAATATCCTTTGTTAAAATATCTTTGACCAGACAATATGTTGGGAAAAATTCAAAAAATACATTATTATCTTTGGCAAATTGAGATACACTTAATAAATTTTTCTTGGCAGATGGTACTCTTAATAAATTATGCAAGTATAACTGTTTTTTTCCTGTTATATATGCACTACCAGTATGAGTAATTTTCACAGACTTACCAATACCCATAAATATTGATTGTGTATCTTTATATTCCTTGTTGCCAAGATTTAAGTTCTTCAAGCTGCTAGTGACATGATTCGTTGCCCCAGAATCAGGATACCAAGTGTCATCATGGATATCTTAAATTTTTGCATTACCATTGTTGTTGCAGTCACTTTGACCTTTGATTTCTTGTTGAGCACTTATCATATTTGCACTGGGGTTGTAATTTCTTGCACTGTTGCTATTTTACTGAGATGGGGTGTACTTAATATCAAATCTAAAGTGACATTTATTAGCAGTATGACCAAGCCTCTCATATATCTGACATCTGGGTCTGTTATTCCCACCGTGATTGTACCATCTTCCACCTCTTCCTCTTGATTTAGAGGACTGACCACCCCTCTGATTATTGTACTTTTGATTTCTATTGTTGGGATCTTTTTCTTGATTCTTGAAATTTTTTTGTTAGCAGTAAAGTTCAGAGACATATCTGATATAATTGGTTTCTTTTGTCCCAATCCACCCTCATGAGAAAGAAGGGTAGAATGGACATATTGGATTAATGGTAGAGTTTCCTTGGATAATATAACAGCTACTGCTGATTCATACTCAACTTCTAATCCTCCAAGAATTGATAGAACATGTTTTGCTCTGTGTCACTTACTTTGTGTCCTGCAGAAGATAAAAGATCACATAAAGTTTTTACCTTCACAAGATAGTCTCTCATTGAGTGATTTTCCTTTTCAACGTTTTGCAATTGTCTCTTGTAGTACATAATCTTGGATGTTGACCTAGTGCTAAAGATTTGCTCTATTGTAGACCAGATCTCATGTGATGAGTTACACCCAATTAATTGAGGAAGTAGATTAGCACTTATAGATGATATTAACCAAAAACTAACTAAACTATCTTGTCGTTGACGTATTATGCATTCTTGATTGCTAATGAGTTTTTCATCCTTGTCTACGGTATACTTTGGTGGTGAGATTATAGTACCTTGGACATATTCCTCCAGACCATATGACTTGATTGCAGTTTCAATTTGAAACTTTCAAAGCAAGAAATTGTTTTCATCAAGTTGAATAGACATCAACTGACTTTGAGGCTTGATAATCTCTTCAACGGTTCTTGAGTGGGATTGGATCTGGCACTAGTGTGGATGCGGGAGGAGCCAGAGATATCTTGTTCTCCTTCAACCATTGATTCAGAAATCAAGAAGAGTGATTAAAAAAAGATTGTTGCAGAGAAAATGATGAGCAGCCAGGAAATTCTTGAATGATGAAGAAAATCTGATAGGAGTTCCTAAGCGAGGCACAACAGAAGGTTTAATCAGTGTGGAAAAGATCTAATAGATTAATATCTTGATCTTGAGAAATGTATGAACAGAAACAAAAAACGGTAGTGATGATAATTCTCTCAATTCTCGGATGATTTAAAAAATGCAGCCTGATCTTGATATGATAAAGTTAGATCTAATCTTGATCAATGACATAGCATTTTGCTGTTAAGCATGAATCGGCTTTGATGCCAAAAATGAAGTATTTGATTTCTTACTATAACTTTGATTGTATAGAGTTTTTGATAATAAAGAAAGTAGCCATATATCTAGTATTATACAGGTGGAAGTACCTTAAAATAATGTAATTTCTTATTGGGCTGAGATGATGTTCACAGCCCAATGCTAAATGATGTAGATAAAGTAACACACGAAGCCAAATTCGTATCATTCATTTTAGTTACGGTTGAGCTGTTCACATACATCCAAATATAAATGTTTCCCAGCGTCGTTTAATTCAAAATTTTAAGTTTGAGTATAGATGGATCTAGTGTTGCTAATGAATTGCAGATAGCAGAGCAGCTATAAAATTAGCATCGCATGGAACATATTTTCCTTTCTTTCTATTAACCACAGAAAATTCAAATAAAGAACTGTTTCAACTACTTATTTCTAAATTTGTGTCTTCAGACATTAATCGTCATTAAAGATATTGGTCAACATCCATTCAGGTAGTTGAATATAATAAATATGCATTTAAAAATAGATTTCATATGTAATATGCCATTAAAATAATAATTGCTTTATATAATTGCAGTTAAAATTTTCAAATGCAACTTTTAGAGCATCTCCAATAGTTCTGAGTGTGTGTTACATTTTTCACCCTGTGTAAATGTAAGCGGATGTTTGCTCCAACGGAAAATGAAACAGACGGCTATTCAACATGCATCTAAAACTCAAGGCCTAAAGCTCGGACGTCCGTTGAACAGACGCTTGAGATATATAACCTCGAAACCTTACTTTTTCTACATAGTTTACATTCATACTGGCCCAACCGGCGCCTCATGTCAAACGTCTGTTCAATGGGCTTCCGAATCTTGGGCGTCAGCTAAATATATGTCCAACGATATTACAAAAATGTAACCATTCTTTCCAAAAATGTAATCTACTCATATCCGTTGTATGGTGATTTCAGTATATATATATACATACATATATATATATATATATATATATACATATATATACATATATATACATACATTTTGTAAGTTTGCACCAACCGTTGGTGTTGCTCCTATGACATCATTTAAATAATTAATCAACATTCATTCATGTAGATTGAAAAAAAAATACTTAAAATCAATTTCAAATGTAACATGCAGTTAAACTGTAACTAAATTATATCGCTGAAACAATTGACTAAAATACATTCAAGTAGGTTGAAAGATAGAAAATATTGCACCTAAAAATAAATTTCATATGCAATATGCATTTAAACCTACAACAACATTACACTAAAGCGGTTAAATTATTCAAATGCAACATAATTGCATAATGCAAATAATTAATCAAAATCAATTTAAGGAGGTTAAAAAATAATAAATAAAAGCTAAAAGTCAATTTCATCTGCAATGCAGAGTTAACATTATAACTGCATTATATAAATGTAGTTGATTTATCACTATATTATCTTAATGTGGTCAAAACTACCTTATAAAATTTATGATTCTCAAAATTTTATCTTTAGATATCAACAATTGATATTACTGAGAATGTAATTAAATTTGTGGTTTATTAGTTAAAACGATTCTTAAATCCAACCAATTTACAATTTTTTTTTTAAAAAAGAACCACCTACTTTTGATTGTAGTTTTTGTTCAGATTTGATTTTTTTTAAGGAAAAAAAGAATATATCAAATATAATTTTGGAGATATCATTTAAAATACATTATTAATAAGGATTTTTCATGTATTAAGTTTGAAAATAAGTAGAAAAACTTAATTTTAATACCATCTTGTTACTTTCTATTTTCCATTTGGTATAATGGTTAGCAAAAAACAAAATTTTCATATCAAGCCAAGTATACCTTTAATATTTGACTTGCATGTTTCATCTAGATTGTATCATACACATATTAAGGTTTCTTTGTTACTTCTTTGTTGACTGGGCATGAGAGAAGCTGAGGCTCTCTGGATCTGTAATAGTTACTCTGCATTGTAGTTGCTGTTAGGGCAAAAAAAACATCATTTTTACATCCATTAACATGCAATTAAACTATGAGGAATCATCCGAACACAAAATGCATAATAAGTGAAACGAAGATTTCACAGAATCATTCTTGGCAGATTTCAGCATCCGTATTAACTCGGGAAATTAATATCATTCAACTTTTAAATGAAAATAATCCAAAACAAATTTTTCTTCAAGCATAGCATACAACAACCGATTTGCTCGTCGTTATCAAGTGTAAACCAAAATAGGAGATTAATAACAAATTGAAATCAGGGACACACTTATTTTCATATTCATTACACTCCCACGTCTATTTATAAATAAACTTTCCAAATACCTTTATAATTATTTTCAGCTGCAATTTGAAGTTTTCATTAAAAAAATATTTAAAGTTTTTTTCTTTTAAATATTTACTGTAAAAACTGGGCATATTTACCTAAAAAACTACAAATATTTATATTTTATTTATGATAATATTTGAAATTATAAGTGTAAATGATTGTAAATTTTTCTTAAAAAGAATCGTTTCATTAAACTTGTTTTTGATGAGGAGCGGAACTATTGTTTAATACTTTTTTTTTTAACAGAAATACATCTTTTCATATATAAACTCAACCAAAAGCTGTCAACAAGCTTGACAGGTAACCGAGAAAAAGGAAAGGAATAGAAAACCGAGAAACCATATCAGAAGAACATCGAAACAACCAACAAGGGAAACCAGTAGACACGAGCGAGAAGCAAAGGCAAAGGACCTTTGGCACCAGGCACACAGCACACTCGATGAGCTCGTGGAAACCCTCCGCCCATCCAACATCGTAATCGAGCTCCGGCAAGGCCACCGCCCGATGACGATGTTGAGTGACCACCGTGCAAAGAAACAGAAATCCCAATAGGCGGCCCTCCAAAGCAGAAGAAAGAAACGGCCAATACCCCAACAACTGTAATACCGACATCTGGAAAAGAGCAGCGGCATTCCTTTAAGCAAGCCCCAATCAGAAGAAGTACTGAGAAACAAAAACCACCCCAGAAAGCCAGAGCCTGAAAGCAATAGCCACACAGGAAGAAAACAAAAAGGGGGGGGGAAGACGGTCAGGGAGGAGACTAGTAAGCCAGATCCACCAGTCTCCGGATCGGCAATCATCCAATTCCCGCTCTATAAGAAGTCTGAGAACAGGAGATAGATAAAAGGTTCACTAAGCGACCAGAATGAGTATTGACCGAACCTCTGAAAGGTCGGCCACGAAACGCCAAGTAAACATCATCTCTAACCCGCCGAATAACGGAGAGGGGATCCATAGGAATCTCGTCAAAAATTGCCTTATTCCACGCACACCAGATGTGCCAGCAAATCAGACAGGGAATCAAGCGAAAGATGATAGAGCGAAGAAATCTACCAGAACTATCAAACCACCAAGAGGACAGAAAATCATACGACGAGGAGATGGAGCCACGGACACCCAATAAATTACCGAAATAATTCCAGGAGGATCTGGCACACCAGCTAACGAAAAGCAAATGATTCACCGATTCTGTTTCCCCGTTGCCGCAGCATCTACAACGGGAAACAAATGGAATGCCAATCTGCTGAAGGTTCTCATCAACCGGTAACCCATAATGGAAGGTTCGCCACATGAGGAGAGAGACTTTTGGTGGGATTCGAACGTCCCAAATGTATGAAAAAATAGGAAGGACTGGGGAGGGGTTTCTAGATGAGCTCCAGGCCTTAAGAATAGAGAACGGACCGTCATCCCAACCGGAGTGGCCATTATGAGAATCAATGAGCAATTTGACCGATTGCATATGCTTCCAAGTCTCACTGGCGTAAGATGGAGAACCGGCATAGCCAAAAGACGCCAGTCTCCGGTACTTAGCATGAAGGAACTTCGCCAATAAGGAGTCGTTAGTCCCAAACCTGTACCATAACTTGCAAGCGAAAGCCGAACAGATGTCCTTCGGATTACGCAATCCTAACCCACCCTCACTCTTAGGCCGACAGATAACGTCCCAAGACACTCAGTGATGTCGGCGATTGTCACCCTTCGATCCCCAGAAGAAAGAGGATGCCAAAGATTGGAACGATCGAAAAAAGGAGGAAGTTGGGGTCATAGCGGCGAAAGTATGAGTACCCATAGAGCTCAAAACCGATTGGATGAGCACTAATCTTCCTGCTTGAGACAGAAGAGACGCATTCCAACGGATAATCTTTCCCCTTACTTTGTCCGTAAGAGGATCGAAAAGGGCGTTAAGTTTCCTTCCTCTGTAGAGAACTATTCCCAAATAAGGAAGGGGAAGGGAAGCTGCCCTGAACCCGGTAAAAGATTCGACCCAAGACACTCTCAAAAGGTCCATGTCCTTCGCGTGGACGAAGCAACTCTTCGCAGAGTTGACCAATTGGCCCGAACACCTCTCGTACAGATGAATGAACCGAATAAGGCGGCGAACAGAGGACCGATTTCCGTTGGAGAAAATGACAATGTCATCCGCGAATGACAGAGAGGAGACGAGCGGACACCCACTCGGAAGTCCAAAACGCTGAATTTGACCAAAAATCGTTAATGTGTGGATGCCACGAATGAAAGCCTCGGCCGCAATAACGAAAAGAGAAGGGGATAGAGGATCGCTTTGACGGATACCTCTACCAGCTTTGAAAAAACCATTGGCCGATACGTTAATGAGAACAGAATACCAACAGTTGGAAATGAGCCTCCACACCAAATCGATAAGGGTTTCAGAAAAACCGAAGGCACGAAGAACCTTGATGATGAAAAACCAGGACATACGATCGTAGGCCTTTTCCATATCCAGTTTGAAAATAATGTTAGAACCCCTGACCTTACGGTCAATCTGAGAAACAATTTCTTGGGCTAAAAGGACGTTATCAGTGATCAAACGACCTTTTACAAAACCCGCCTGAGAGGAAGAGATAATGCGAGCAAGGTACGGAGCCAAACGAGTGGCCAGGGCCTTAGAAATCACTTTGTTGGCGAAATTACACAGGCTGATTGGACGGAACTCCGAGCACGCCCGAGGATTATCACACTTTGGAATAAGGACCAAGTTAGTGGATGACCAACTAATGGGAAGAGCGCCTCCGCAAAAGAAATGCTGAATAGCCAGACATAAATCAGATTGGATGATATGCCAGGTACTACGAAAGAAGGACCCATTAAAACCATCCGGCCCACAGGCACTATCCTTGCTAAGAGCAAAGACACGGGTACGAATCTCATCTGACGAAGGCGGGGAAGCTAAACCTTCACTTCCCACAGAAGGAACAAGCCGAGGAATGAAAGACGGGATGTCTGAAACCGGATCATACACAGAAGGAGAACCCAGGTAAGATTGAAAATGAGAAACTAAAACCTCTATGACTTCAGACGGAGTTGAAGCCACAGATTGGTCCGTCCTCAAAATCTCACGAATAGAAAGCAAATTAGCTTTCTTACGAATAGAAGAATGAAAGAATTTGGGATTCGTATCACCTTCGACTACCCACTTGATCCTCGCCTTTTGACGGAGGTATGAGTTTTTAATACGAAGTTCCGAAGAGAAAGCCAATTGAGCGCAAGCCCAATTCTCCTTGTTTTCGGCTGAGGGACTCTCGTCGAACAAAGATTCGACAAGAATCAGGGACTTTTCAGCCGCTCGCACACGATCGAAAATATTCCGGAAAACAAGCGAATTCCACGTTTTTAGGCAAACCTTAAGACGCTTCAGTTTCTGAGAGAATGCCCCCATGGGAGAAGCCACTAGGGGAGTGGACCACGATTCCTCAACCACCTGTAAAAAACTATGGTGGGAACTCCACATACTAAGGTAGCGGAAAGAAGAAGGTCCCGACAAAGACCGCGAAGCGCACCGTAATACTAGAGGCGCATGATCAGAACAAGAGCGATGAAGATGAGAGATAGAAAAAGTAAAAGGGAGGTTAAACCAATCAGCAGACCCAAATATCCTATCCAACCTGAAGAGGATCCGATTCGGACCTTCCTAATTGTTAGACCAAGTAAAAGCAGAGCCAACGAAAGGAATTTCAGATAACCCAGATCTCACAATGAAAGAATTGAAATCAGAAACCGATTGCCGATTGACGGCCACCCCTCCTAATTTTTCAGCCTGACTAGCGACAACATTGAAATCACCACCCACCACTGAAATCGAGCAACCGAAGTCAGCAAGTGACATAATGTCATCCCAGAGAGATAATCTATCTATCCGGTCACACTTGGCGTACACCGCCGAACGAAGGAACGGTTGCGGGAAAAAGGAAGAGGAGCACAAGACAGATAAAAGTTGAGACGAGTCAAAAACAGGGCGAACAACGCATTCTTTGGACCAAAGAATCCAGATCTTACCCGAAACATTCGATATAGCACCTCCAAAACCAAGCGACAGAACCGCCTTGGTAATCTCATCAGGACCCACAAAAGGTTCTAAAATAGCCACCAAGCCAATGGAATGCTTACGGACCATCCGCTTAAGCCTAGCAGAAGATGCTTCATTGCCAATACCACGAATATTCCAGAAGAGAAAGTTCGTCATGAAGACAACACCTACCAGAGAGAAAGACACAAGCCTAGAGAGACAACACAGACGCAAATCAGATACGATACAAGGAGGATAGGGCAGATCTATCGATCTGCTCAGTCGCCGCTATAGAGCGAGTACGGATAGTGCGGGGGATGACGGAAGCGCCACGCGAACACCGTCGAGAGGATCTGCGCATAGGCTGACGCAAAGGCTCGGACACCGAAGAAGCACCTAAACTCTCCTTCGAATCGGACAGAGAAGAAAAGGATCTGGAGGGATCAGAGTTCTCGGTAAGACGAGAGAGCTGCTCATTTATCAAAGCAATTTCCTCTACACTAAGCATCGGAATAACGATCGATAAGGCACAAGAAGAAGAAGGAAGAGAGCAACGGGAAGAGCAACAAATAGGCGAAGAATCAGGAGAAAATGAAACAGATAGAGGATAACGAAAGTATGTAGGGGAGCTAATAATACGCATCCCACGATGCTGTAGGAACCTAACTCATGCCGGACTGCCACTAGTGAGACAGCCCCGCGAGACAGGTGAGGTTCGCAAGGTGGCCCTAGCAGAAATATCACCCGATCGGGTCGCAATTGACTGGTAATATTCCAGGCTGCCCGCATAGTGGACCACATCAGGGTACACTATGCAATCAGGACTGGAACACCGCCTGAGCCAATCGACCTAGGCAGGGTAATCTCTTCGTAGAGACCAATGGGGACCAACCAGTAGAGGAAGATGATAATAAGCCAATAACGACACTGACCAGGCCTCGCTATGGCTCATAACAAAAATCCAACAGAGGGATCCACACTGTCCGCTCCAAACGGAGAACGCAATGCCTAAAGGACCTGACACGCCACCAAACAACACCAGGATAGCAATATCAGGGAGCACACGCCGAAGCGCGTCAAGGCTCAAAACCATAAAGAACAAGCCAACAGACACAAACCGACAAGATAACATAATCCCAAAATCAACGACCAATTGAAAATGCACAATCGAGATACTCACCTGACCGGCCAACAAAACACTTACCTGCTTCTGCGCGACGAGGGGATTAACAGAGCAACCCACCAAAATCTGCTCGCGCAACAAAACACCCCACAAACAGGGTCGAGGAGATCGAACAGATAGACAAAGACGAAAAACCCAACCAATAACAATCGCACTGGAACCCACAGCCAAACCACCACGACTAACCCAAAAGTCACGAAACACCAACGAAGGTATAGGGGGGAAGCATCGCAACCAGCCTGGATGGGGTGTCAGAGTCCCCTACAACGCAAACATCAAGAACACCGTCGAAACCATCACCACAATCACATAAATTCGAGCCCACCACCAGCGGAGCTACGGATTCCAATGCCAAAATTCCAGTACCATCCCAAGAACCGCAAAACGATGAATAAGGAACCGGGGAGGGAAGCACCGCATCCTGAGTGGAAGGGGTGGTGAAATCCCTTTCGACCAAAATATCCAATCCAAAGCCAAAATCACAGAAAACCGAGCCCACCACCAGCGTCTCCTCCCCACGAGGCAAAACCTCACAAGCAGGCGAAAAATTAACCGACAGAGCGAAGTGGGTGATGAAATCCCCTTCGTCCAAAACTTCAGAACCATAGGCAGAGCCACAACTCACCGAACCCACCAGCAGCGGCTCCTCCCCACAAGGCAGAATCTCACAATGGTCAGAGAAAGCTAACTGCGGTTCGAAAAGGGTGGTGAAGTCCCTCTTCGAAGCAACTGTGGAAACATCAGAATGAGACGACACCACCCAATCAGCGTCGAATTGATAAATACACCTACAGTGAGGAGGACGGCACAACAAGCCACCATCAGAGACCGGCAGCAACTCCATAAAACAATTCTCAACCACAAATAACGGGATCTGGCAAGATCCCCAAAAGAGGCCAGGGAATAAACCCTAATCTCAACAGAGTAAGCACCATTGAATACCACAGACAGAGGACCGGAGGCCACCGCAAGAATGGCATCTCCAATAGCTGCGAAAGAAGGGCAGTGACGAATGAAAGAACCGGAGAGAACGAACTCTCCATCGCCACCCAAATACGGCAACATAACCAACAACCAAGCAACACTAAAACACAGCGACGGTGATAGCAGCCTCTGGGAGAAAACGAATTAAGAAAGAGCAAAGAAGCAGTAATGAACTATTGTTTAATACTTACAAAAGAATGTTCGACATAATTTTCCATAATTTTCCATATACATAGATATATTATATCCATGTATATATGTGTGTAGACACGAACTTGTTAAGTTTAACAGTTGAATTTCTCTAAAATATTTAAGAATATTGTTCTAATTGTTGACAAAGTATTCTTATTACTATTTCTGTCTATATTCCGTTCCTCGTGTTTACCTTTCAGACATGAAAAAAGCATTCTTCATTCTTCATTCTAGCCTATTTTTGATATCAACCACGTATATAATCCAACGTACAAATAAAAACTACAATCTCTTATCCAATATGTTAGCCAAAGCAACCAAAATTGATCTGTTTATATTGAACATGTGCTCTCCAGCAGAAATCTATTTTGATATCACAGTTAAAAGATACACGTTACTTTAAACTTTCCATGCAACAATATACACAAGCTTATAGACGTTTAGTAAAAAAACATCACAATCGTCACATTATGATTGGCATTAGCAGTTGGACTTGGATCCTTTCTATCCATAATAAGTTGACAATTAAAACTCACCTCGATCAAGCCATCAACTTTGACCGCTGACCACCGACCAAGTAGCTCTAATCAATAGTATATATATAAGCATTGTCAAAGTACTCCAACCAGTACATAACTCTCCTCAACTTACAAGCCCTTCCTAAAGAAAAACAAAATGGGAATCGCATCTTCATGCTTCGTTTCCAAACCCATATCTCCACCTACAGCAAAGGTAATCTTCCATGGCAGCACCATCAAAACCTTCACTGTCGACACACCTGCTGCAGAGCTCATGTTCGAAAACATAGACAAAGTCATCTGCCATGCAGATTCTTTCTTCATCGGTCGCCCCATTCCCATACTCTCCATTGAAGACTGTCTACTACTCGGTGAAACGTACTTTGTCCTCCCGATCAGTTTCTTCCCATGCAACGCAAATCTAACCACAGCGACTTTGGCATCTAGGATGCCAAAAGAGATGAAAAATATGACATCTTCTGCATTTGAGTATGTGAAGGGGGAGGATGGCAGAATGTTGATTAGGATTTTGCCTGAGTTTATTACGAAGATGATCAGCGATGATGATGGTGCTGATCATGATTATGATGAAAACGATGCAATCTGTACTACGCCGGAGTTGAAGAAGCAGTATGAGCTGCTTGTGGGCAGTAGAGATAGTCGGCAATGGTCGCCTAATCTTGATACCATTAAAGAGAAGAAAGCTAGGAGTAGGGTTTCTCCTGTTAGATTGCTTGGCTTAGGTTTATAGCCAGGAGGATATACAGATGTAATATACAAATATATTTGTTTAGTGGCTGTGATTAATTCATTTCTTTATAAATCGGAAGGATTGAAGTTTTGGGTAATTCAGCTCGAAATAAGCGTTTCATATATGCAAATATTATGTTTTCCAGATTTCAAAATTTATCATAAGAAAATATTATTAAGCACTTTCTTACTGTTCAAAGTGAATTAGCCATTCTTTTTCGTAAATATCCAGCTAAATTTGACTGAAGCATTGCTTGTAAGCTTCAAAGTATGACAATGTTCACCAAATAAGATTGGGAAAATGTAACGTTTTTAGGCTTTTAGCTGTAACCTCAATGGCCAATTAATATTATCATTGGCTTCATTAATTTTTGAGTATTTTTGTAAAACATTACTGTGATTTCATAGAAGAATTACCCTCCTAGTCAATAAATCCATCTGCTATGGCCCTAAGTGTAGACATCTCGTGATACACTCCAGTCGATTTACCTAGTAAAAGGAAGAAACAAGAAAGAGATTGAAAAGATACGCATTACGAAAAGAAAATGAATTATTGCTTTATTACTTTTGATTAATACTGAAAAATACAATACAGATCTCTGTTCAATACAATCTTTTATATAAACTTTTCTAGCTGGACTTTAGCATTTGTACAGAAGAAAATAAATATATGGACCGGGCCCTTTTGTCTTCATTTGTATTTACATTATACTGGTTTGCCTGAGATGCTGCTTTAACCTAATCTCTCAATACCCCTCTCAAACCAGTTCGAGGATTAGGGTTATCTTCACTCGATAATGGCCGCCACGAATAAATGTTTCACAAAGAGTTTCTCTGTTTTCCTTCTTAAATCTAACAAATTTAATCTTGAAGGAAAAAAAATAGATGAATCTGGAATGGTTGCGGCTACGTTATAACGAGCAAACCTCAAATTCAATCATCAACATCAGAAGATACAAGCTTTGTAAATTGGTATAACTGGCAGATCTGGAATGGTTGAGGCTTCACTATGAGAAGCAGACCTCGGATCTCTCAGTTGCAACCGGTAAGGCTGCTAGATTTGGAAAGGTTGGGGCTTTGCTTGAATGAGCAGATGTCAGATCTCTCAGTTGCTGGCAAGTAATTCAGAGCTCTATGCTCTGAATTTGGATTTACTTGATCGATGTTTAGTTCACTCCTGAACCTGGTAAAGTTGATCTTTGACAAAGCTTTTGTAAAAATGTCAGCTTTTTGGTAAGTTGAAGGTATGTGATTAACTCTTAGTTTTCCCTTCATAACTTGTTCTCGAACGAAGTACAAGTCCAATTCCATGTGCTTCGTTCTGGAGTGTAGAACTGGGTTTGCGGTAAGAGAAATGGTATTGAGATTGTCGCACCAGATGGTTGATGTAGTATCAGTTTTGATATGTAGTTCTTTTAGTAGTGATTATATCCACATAATTTCAGCGGTTGCACTTGCAACGCTTCTATACTAGGCATTTGTGCTAGATCTAGATACAATAGGTTGTTTCTTAGCACACCATGATATTGGATTTTTGCCTAAAAAGATACAATACCCAGTTGTAGACTTTCTGTCATCACTGTCAGTGGCCAAGTTGGCATCTGCATAGCCATTGATGTTGAGTATCTTGCTAGCATGTAGAATTAGTCCCTGATTTATAGTGCCTTTGAGGTACCTCAGTATTCTTTTAACTGCCTTCCAACGATAATCTAGTGGCTTTTGCATAAATTGACTGACTTTATTGACACTGAATGATATGTCTGGTCCTGTTATTGTTGCATATTGTAATGCTCCAACAATGCTTCTGTAAAATTCTCATTTTCAATTGGTTCTCCTTTATTTTTTGATAAGTGTGAACTACTAGCCATTGGTGTTGAAAGTGAGTTTGCCTTATCCATTTTTGCTTTTGCCAGAATTTCTGAAATATACTTCTTTTGACATAGATGTAACTTGTTGTCAGAAGTTCTTCTAACTTCTATGCCAAGAAAGTAATTTAACTCTCCCAAATCCTTAATTGAAAATTCTTTGTTCAAGTGTTGTGTAACTCTGCTAATTTCTGTCTCACTGTTACCTGTAATTATGAAGTCATCAACATAAATGAGTATATAATTAACAGTTGAATCAGAGAATTTAATGAAAACAGAGTTGTCAGATTTTGTTGGAATATAGTTGAGACTTGTTGGGCGGATTCTCGCCCAGAAGGCCACGAGACCGTGAAGCGTCATGTCCCATGCACATTTGAAACCAACAGGCACAGTAGGCGTCATCTCCTTGCACGCAAGTGCTCATGTCCATTCGGAACCTCCTTGTACCATGGTCCATTCGGCATCCATGAACTCAAGTTCATTCGGCGTCCATGCCCTCAACTTCATTCGGCTCTCTCCTCTCATGTCCATTCGGCACCAGCTCAACACCGGACCACACAATGCCGGTCCAATACTCCACATCTCCACTGGACCACACAATGCCGGTCCAAGCTACAACTCCCACTCCACTACCGGATCAACCCCCTACCGAGCCAACCTCATTCGGTCCCCCACTCCATTCGGCAAGGCACAACCACCATTCCATTTGGCATGAACCATGGCCGAACCAACTCCACTGCCACTCCAACACCACCACCGGACCAAGGGATGAAGTCACCATGAAGTCACCATCACCAGTCCAAGCTCCATGCCGGATGAAGCCTCGCCGAACCAGAAGTGCCAGGCCAAATTGCTCCAGCCCGGGCCCACCAGCAGCTATATACATCCAAGACCCCTACCCCCAACCTCACTCTATAAATAGAGGGGCAGGGGTACAACAATGGCAGACAAGTTTGAGAGCTCAAGCAAGGAAGGAACTTTCAAACTACTTTCATACACTTGTATACAACGCATTGTACTTGTAACCTGAAAGAAAGAAGATAATAACAAATAAAGTGGACGTAGGCACATTCTGGCCGAACCACTATAAATCTGTGTGTCTTTTACATTTCAGCCCCTACTTTTCTCATATTTACATACTCATCTAAAATCATTGAAAATTACATATAATCAACTAAATAACACGACTTGGAGGTGTTTGTCCATTTTTTGTGCAAACATTTTTGGTGCTTTCACTGAGAACTGAACTCAGGCTTCATCTTCTCCCACTCAACCTTCTTCCTAACAACATCACTCGTTGCTTAGAAACCATGCCTTCCAAACAGAGAAGGGATGTTAACAAAGGAAAGAACATCGCAACTAGCAGCCTTCCAGATCCAACAATCACAGATCAGCCCACTTCAACAGCAGTACCAGATGAAAATCAGGAAAATCCAATTGGTCCCGCAACGGAACAACCAATCACTAGGGCAGATCTGGACAGGGTTGTGGCTGAAGTAACTAACCGCTTCACATCCCAACAAGAAACTTTGGTGGACCAACTCATGACACGCTTAAGGGATGCTGAAGAGTCCAACCGCAACACTGAATCATGGGGTGAATCCCAATCCGGAGGATCCCGGAGGCAACAAAGGTCTTCACTCTTCGAACAAGCTATCAACAGGAAAAACGATGATAGGGGCCGCGCCCGGACTCAGCCCGAATTCCGACTCGAGGAAGCCCTTGGAACCGAACCTAGCGGGGGAGGCACCAGGCGAGGGTCGGATGTAGCTGAGCCAGTCATGCCACCTAATCATAGAAACCCCGCTGAACGGAGCCGAGCTAGAACCCAGCCCGAAGTTGACCCCATGGATGTGCTCGAAACAGAACCCCACAGGGGAAGATCAAGGCAGGGGGCAACTGTAGCTGGTCCTAGCGTGCATCCAAGCAACCAAAGACAACCACTGGATAATGCTAGAGGTGATAGACTGTACCATCCCTACAGGTCATCTGGACGAGATAGATCCCGCAGGGAAGAACCGAGCTCATTTTTATCCGCTCCAAGTTCTAACGAGCGGATGGCACGATTATTCAGAGAATGTGTCCAACGGGAGCAAAGGGACCGGGGAATAGGCGCTAGGGTCACCAGTCCCTTTACCCGAAATATCGAAACTGCCATCACTCCCCGGGAATGGAAAATGCCAACCATGGAACCTTACAAAGGAACTTCCGACCCCATCGTACACCTGCAGAGATACACCCAGCATATGCTCATGAGTGGAGCAACAGAAGGAGTATTATGTAAATGCTTTCCGCTATTCCTATCAGATCTAGCTACCTCCTGGTTCTGCCATCTACCCCAAGGATCCATCAGCTCATGGGAGATGTTAAAAGAAAGGTTTATTAGCCAGTTTCGCATCCATGTGGAACAACCCAGGGATGCTTATTCTCTATCCAATGTCAAACAGAAATCCGGAGAGACGCTGCAACAATATCTAACACGGTTCAACGCCGCAGCGGCAGCAGTTCAAGATGCCGATGAAAAACTCACTCTAATGGCCCTCTGTAGTGGTGTACATCCAGACACCAAGTTTGCCAGAAGATTAACTAAGGAAAAACCAGCTACCTTGCCTGATTTCTTCCATGAAGCAGGAAAGTATATGAGACTTGAAGACGCTGCTACGGAGAGGCAGTCAGGGCAACAAGGCAAGATAGTTCAGGACAAGGTTCCCACTGCAGCTAAGGACGCTCGAAGAAATGAATCTAGAGACAATGCTGGGGGCAGAAAGGTTGAGAAGCGCCAATATCGACCAGGGCCAAGATTTGACTCCTACACTCCTTTGAATGAAACAATCGAAAACATCTACCTAGCCACTCAGGGCGAACTCGGATACAAGCGCCCCCCGCACAAGAAAGAATCAGATAACGCACTCAAGTCCGGAAAGTTCTGTCGCTTCCACAAATCCCACGGACATGACACCAATGAATGCCACCATCTTCGGGACTTGATCGAAGAACACATTAGAAGAAGAAGACTGGAACGTTATGTGAAAGGTCAGAATAGGACTCCAACTCCTGCCAATGAGAACTCAAAGCAACCCCTCCCAGAAGTAGGCGGAGGGAATCGCAACAATCACAACACCAGTGGCTCTAGTCAAGAGAAGATAGTGGTCCTTACCATCTCAGGAGGACCACACATCGCCGACAGAAGTTGGGCAGAGATGGAAAGGTACGGCAAGTCGCTTAGAAATGCCGAAGGATATGTTAACTCCATTACGGAGGAACGCCACCCGAAACGAAAAGAAAACAATGACATTGTATTCAGTAGGCATGATTTGGAAGGAAGACAGTACCCACATATGGATCCCATGGTCATCTCTGCCTGGTTTGGTCCAGCTAAAGTTTTTCGGATTCTAATAGACACGGGAAGCTCCGTTAATATCCTGTTCAAACATGCTTTCGACAAAATGAAGTTATCAATGAAGGATGTATCCCCCTGTGACAAACCACTGCACGGTTTCACTGGAGATGCAAAGATGCCTCTCGGGCAACTTGACCTCTTCGTCGAAATAGGAAGTCATCCCCGCTCCGTTGTGCGAAAACAAACGTTCGTACTAATAGAAAACCACTCGGCTTACAACGCTTTCTTGGGAAGACCAGCCTTGTCTGACTTTCAGATTGTATTAGCCCCCTGGTGCCTGAAAATGAAATTTCCAACAGACAACGGAGTAGGAGAAGTAGAAGGAGATCAAGATGCTGCCCGAGACTGCTACGTAACTGAACTTCGCAATAACCGCAGAAAGAGTAAAGGAAAAGATGCAGAGACTACTCTCTGCATGAAAAGCTTGGAGGCATAGCAACTAAAGAAAGCCCCTCCTCTTCGATACACAAGCGATCCCTTCAATGAACTAGACCCCAGGGATAAAGAGGAGGAGGCTACCGCCGAGCCTGCAGAGGCTATGGAATTCGTATCGGTAGATAAGCATGATTCAAGTAGACTATTAAAAATCGGATCTCAGCTGAAAACGGGATTGAAGGATCAACTCATTGACTTCCTCCGCCACAACTTAGATGTATTTGCGTGGACCCATGCCGATATGACAGGAATCTCCCCAGACATAGCATGCCACATGTTGAACATCGATCCCACCAAGGTACCAGTAAAACAGAAAAAGAGGAGCATGGGGGCAGAGCGATCAGCAGCCCTTGATGAGGAAGTAAAAAATCTACTTGCTAATGGCTTCATACGGGAAGCCATCTACCCAGAATGGATCGCTAACCCGGTGCTAGTAAAAAAGGCCAATGGAAAGTGGCGAACATGTATTGACTTCTCCAATCTGAATGACGCTTGCCCGAAAGACTGCTTCCCACTTCCCCGAATTGACCAACTCGTAGACAGCACAGCTGGGCACGAACTCCTATCTTTTATGGATGCATACTCCGGATATAACCAGATCCCCATGCACGCTCCCGATCAGGACCACACTAGCTTCATCACCGACCGCGGATTATATTGTTACAAAGTCATGCCTTTTGGACTCAAAAATGCTGGAGCTACCTATCAACGCCTCGTCAACAAAATGTTCGCAGGACTGATAGGACGAACTATGGAAGTATATGTGGATGACATGTTGGTAAAGTCCAGGAAAGCCAACGACCATGTAAGCCATCTGGACGATATGTTTCAGGTACTTCGCCGGTATGGAATGAAGCTGAATCCTCTAAAGTGCTCCTTCGGAGTTTCATCGGGAAAATTCTTAGGATTCATCGTCCACGCCAGAGGAATCGAAGCAAACCCTGAACAAGTCCGGGCTTTAAAAGAAATAAGGATACCTTCCACTCGAAAAGAAATGCAGAGCCTAAACGGGAAGGTGGCCGCCCTAAGCAGATTCATTTCCAAGGCAACTGACAAGTGTGTCCCTTTCTTCGAAGCACTCAAGAAAGACAAAGGGAGGTTCGAGTGGACCGACGAATGCTTAAAAGCCTTCCTCAACCTAATCGAACACCTTCAGAGACCACCAGTACTCTCAACTCCAAATGAAGGTGAAGTGTTATACCTATACCTCGCTGTATCATCTCATGCTCTAAGCGCCGCCTTGGTAAGAGAAGAAGACCGCACACAACGCCCGGTTTACTTTGTAAGCAAGAGATTTACGGGGGCAGAAGCCAGATATCCTAAACTTGAGAAGTTAGCATATTGTTTATTGATCGCGTCACGGAAACTGCGACACTACTTCCAGTCTCACTCCATCAGGGTTCTAACCGATCAACCACTAAGACAAGTGCTCCATCGTCCTGACACTTCTGGGCGACTCCTCAAATGGTGCATCGAACTAAGTCAGTATGATATCACCTACCATCCCCGCACCGCTATCAAAGGACAAGCCATGGCTGATTTCATTGCCGAATTCACTACCAACGAAGGCAAGGAACAATCCGAAGTGGCAAAAAACATCAAGTGGAACCTCTTTGTAGACGGAGCATCGAACGAACAAGGCTCGGGGGCAGGTATTGTGATCGTCACCCCCAGGGGAAGAAAGTTGTACTATGCATTAAGATTGGAGTTCACGGCCACTAACAACGATGCTGAATATGAAGCAGTAATAGCGGGATTGGAACTGGCCCTAGAAATTGGGATCAATTCCTTGGGTATTCATAGTGATTCTCAGCTTATCGTAAACCAGGTACTAGGAGAATTCCAAACTCGAGGAGAACGGCTCACAGCATACCTAAAGAAAACCAGACTGCTGCTCGATCGATTGGACCATTATCTAATCAAACACATTCCTCGAGAAGAAAACCAAGAGGCAGATGAACTTGCAAAGCAAGCTAGTATGAAGGACAGCACCATTCCCGGAGCACTAGCAGTCTCAAGGCAGCTAGCCCCGAGTTTCGAACAAGCGAATCTGATAACTGCAATCGAAGAAGGAACCTGGATGACTCCTATCCGGAAATATTTGCAAGATGGCATACTACCCGACAGGCGTGACGAAGCCAAGAAGATCTTGAGGAAAGTTCCCCACTACACAATACAAGAAGGCATCCTCTACCGGCGTGGCTTCTCTAGCCCCCTATTAAGATGCGTCGCCGGAAGGGAAGCCAAGGAGATATTAACAAACATCCATCAGGGAGGATGCGGAGATCACACTGGAGGACAGACTTTGGCAAGAAAGATACTCCGATATGGATATTACTGGCCCACACTAAACAAAGATGCCCTAGACTTCGTTAAGAAATGCGACAAATGTCAGAAGTTCACCAAGATCCCTCGACTACCCACAAACGAAATTACTCAAATGACCAGCCCTTGGCCCTTTGCTGTATGGGGAATTGACTTAATTGGCGAACTGCCAACGGGCCGAGGCGGAGCCAAATATGCTATAGTGGCAGTCGATTATTTCACCAAATGGGTGGAAGCGGAACCTTTAAATAAAATATCTTCAGCAAAAGTTATCAACTTCTTGATCAAAAACATTCTGTGCAGGTATGGAGTCCCCCTCAAGATCGTATCAGACAACGGACTCCAATTTGACAGCGAAGAATTTGCCGACTGGTGCCAAGAGCATGGAATTCATAAAAGCTTCTCATCAGTAGCTTACCCTCAGGCAAACGGACAAGTTGAAGCTGTCAACAAAATTCTCAAAACCCTAATCAAGAAGAAACTTGAAAAGTCAAAAGGCGCTTGGGTGGACGAACTTCCTACGGCACTATGGGCATACCGCACATCTTTCAGAACATCAACGGGACATACTCCTTTCTCTTTGGCATATGGATCGGAGGCAATGCTCCCAGTTGAGACTATTGTGCCTTCCCACCGTAGGATCCACTACAACCCAGAAGAAAACGAAGAACTCCTCCTCATGTCTTTGGATCTGATTGAGGAAAGGAGAAACGATGCAGCACTCAAAGCAGCAGCTCACAAACAAAAAGTGGCAGCACTATACAATTCCAAAGTCAAGCATCGCAGCTTACAAGAAGGAGATCTTGTCCTCAGGCGAATCTTTCCGCGCCCCGGGGCACTGGACCCCATCTGGGACGGACCATATGTAATTCACAAAGACCTCCACAATGGAGCTTACATTTTGTCAACAGTGGACGGAGAGGTGTTCCAGAGGGCATGGAACATCCGACACCTCCGTCGATACTTTTCTTAACTTGTACCGCCCATATGAAGTGAATTAACAAAGAGAAGCAGTGGACGTAGGCATTTTCGTGCCGAACCACTTTAAAAAATCTTGTCTCTTTTTAACTTGTTCCTTTATGTCTTGGCTACTTGTTAAGCGTTATCCCTTTCTGTTGAACAAAATTCTATGGCATCTCCACTCAAGACGCACCGCGGCCTCATCTGGACTAGGCCTAACAGGTACGCTACGATTCTATGCACTCGCCAATGAGACTCTTTTGCCCCAGCATCCCTCTGCTGCGGGTTAACTCATTGCGCGCCTGCCCTCAAAGCCAACTGTAATGAGCCGATTATAAGTCATCATAAAGGCCGACTATAGCCGATGGCAGCTCATTACGGCGTTCGGCTCGTCGGTAACTGTGAACCTACTTTAAGCCCCAACATAAGGTGTGGCCAGCCAGGGGTAGTTCACGGCCAACGGCACCCACGCTAGCCGGCCACGGTAAATCGAATAATACCCACGATTACGGACCATAATGGTTCGGGTAGTTACCGTGCGCGATCTCGGCTCCGATGTGTCTTAAGTGCGGCTGTGGTAAAAAAGAAAACTCCCCGCGGAGGCGTAAGATGGGTGACAAATGTCTCCAAGACCCACAGCTAGGGAAAGTGACTACAAAACCCGTTTGCCACGAACTTAAGCACATCGACGGCCTTCCGTGACTGGAAGTTTTACTTTTACTATATTTTCATTTCATTTAAATATTTTTCTCGTATCCTGTATCACAAACTCTAAAGTACAGGAAACCAAATAGGAAGCATTCACTCATGAGGCTCTAAGCCTGCGTGCTGGGTAGCAGGGCGCTCGGCTATACCCGTGAACAGTTACACAAGACACTCAAAGCTACCGCCTGCGAATAAAACATAAAGGGCGGTACTCTCTTCTCTTGTACATAAATGCGTAACTATAACTTATTCATACACTGACATTGCAAAACGTGAAGTTATATTTCAAGCAAAAACTTAACATCAAACACAAGTGGAATCACAGGCATATACATAATTATACTTCTCACACAGCACATAAAGATAGCAACAACATTTAAACATGACAAAATCAGCTTATATTATAAGATCACACGAAGTTATTCTTTGCAAATAATTTTATTACAGTTGCATATCAAAGACTAACATGAACAGTGATAAAAAAGAAACAAAAAGATGGCAGATGCATCCACACTCCATCACCAACTCCCCCAGCCTACTTAGCCGCAGGATCGGAGCCCCCAGCATGTGGATCTGAAGTCCCACCTGTCCAGATCAGAAGAGGAATTCATTAAACGAACGATCAAGTTATGAAAACACGAAAAGAAAAGAAAGGGAAAAGAATAACTCACCAGCATCCGCCGCTTGATCCTCATCATCCAACTGCACGCCCGCTTCCTCTGCAGCGAGTAGCCGCATCCCCTCCTTCACCGCCGCTTGCTCCTCCTTTGAGAACTGAGCAGTAACCACACTCAAGTTGAAAGCCTCTCCGCCTTCCTTACCCGCATTCACCCTGGCCTCCTCTAAAGCCTGGAGATACACCTTGGCCATGACCCGAGGGTAATCGTCCATCCAAGACAAGCCGCCCTCCTTCCAAGTGTGGAAGTACATATCCTGCAGCATCTCATCCATCATCCCCTCGTTTTCCTCAAACTCCCTCACCCGGGCCTCGGAAGCTTGCAACTTGGCGACGGCGACGTCCCTCTCTGACTGGTATCTCAAGCAGTCAGCCTGGAGTGACCTCCTCATTTCCTCTTCCTTCAACCTGAGGGACCTCCTCATCTCCTCCATCTCCTCCTTCAACTCGGCCTGAGCCATCTCCGCAGCCTCGAGCCTCCCTGACAACTCCTCTACCCGCTCGAGATCCGCATTTCGAACCTCATCCACCGTTGCGATAGCTATGTTAATCCGTTCCCTGCAAGCAACCTCCATCTTCCGTAATTCCGCCCTACTGGCCTTCTCCATGGTCTCTTTCAGACGCTTGGAGGCTTCCTCATGCTGGGAAATCTGGATGGCTTGGTCGGCGAGCTGCTTGGCCTGATCGGCAACCTTTAACCTCAACCGAATGTTGGCACTCCCGATCTCTTCCCCGGCCTTGACCAACTTGGCATGATGCTCCATTAACTTCTTGGTCTCTACGGCCACTCGGTCGATATTAGCCTTGGCCTCATCCCCCATGATGACTACCCGTGTAGTAAGTAAATCAAGATCTAAGGATTTGGCCTCGTCCAGCACTCTTACCATGGGGTTGCGGGGAAGGAGGTGCTCGCCCGTGGTCTCTTCGAATGAAATGTCCCGAAAACTTGGGTCTAAATCAGGATGACCGGCAAAAGGGTCACGAGGCACGGGGCGAGGCGCATCGGGACGCCTTATATGAATGACAGTAGGACCCTTGGAAGGAGGAGGAGGGGGGCCGGGCTCCGTGCTCTCCTCCGTAGTATCACGAGGAGGCTGAGTAGGAGGCTGCGAACCAGGGGACGACTCAAATAAGGAACGGCTCCGCTTCCTTTTCTGAATGCCCTCTTCGATGACCCCAAGAAGAGGGCGGTACTTGACTACGTCCCCAGTGCGATCAGTAGAAGGTTTCGCAGAAGCTCTCCTCGACTTAAATTGTTCAAGGCGATGTCGAACATCCGACGTTTTAACTGCCTGGCCTGCCCCTGGAATAAAGAACAAGTGTTATGAACATACAATAACCCACAATTCAAAGAATGTGCTAAGTTAAAAAGAAAGAAAAGTGAGGAAACACATCTATTATACAAACCCGGCGAAGGAGTGGGATACTGCAATAAGTCCTGGATCTCATTCCAGGACGGAAGTGAACCGTAAAAAATTTCTAAGTCCCTATCGAAAATGGAATCGGCAGAAGACAAAAGTTCACCTTGCATCGCCGGAGTCACCCTAGCTGAAGCCACAGCTTTGCCGGTTTCCTTTGCCTTCTCCGTTTCCTTCTCCTTTCCCTTCTCCGTTTCCGACTCTCCCTCCGACTCCCCGAAGGCCCGACGGAGAGCCTCATCCAGTTCGAGGTCTTGTTCAGAGGTTAGAGCAGCAACACCACTACCACCTTGACCATCGCCATCTCCTCCACCCTCCGACCCTTCTCCAACTTCGCCTCCTTCCTCCTCTTCCACACCTTCCTCCTCCGGGACAGTCGGGCAAGTACTTGGAGAAGGGCCATCGGACTTCTTCAGTTTCTTCCCCCCGACCGCAGGACGCGCTGCGAAAGGCTCCCTCTTACCGCTCTTTACCGTAGCCCCCTCCTTAGCTTTAGCAGCCCTCTCCTCAGCCGTATCCCTTTTCTTAACCACGGACTGGCGCGGTAAGATCAAGTTATACTCCAAGAGGGTTGCGTTCCTGATCAAGAAAGAGGCCGACCGGTCCCGTGCCGGAATAGCCTTTAGTTCAGCAGCCATTCGCACTAAGGAATCGTCCTCCACGACTGCAATACCACCTGTCGCTAGCCAGAAATAGAAGCATGTCAAAAAAAAAAAACACTACAGTCAAAACACATGAAAAGTATAAATGAAATCAATCTTACAGCCGGAAGTGAAAAGGCGGAAAGAAACAGCATCGTCCTTGACGAAGAACCACTCTTTCTTGAACATGGTGAACTTGGAATACAAGTCCAGGACTGGTTTGAAGGGCACGGCCGCTTCCAAGCTAATATACGGAGACCCCTTCTTATAGCCTCTCAGGTTGTACAAATATCGAATTTCTCGGTTAGAAGGAGGACGCCCGTACCTCCTCTGGAAGATAACAAAGAGGCTCACCAGGATGGCGTAAGAGTTAGGCTGAAGCTGGAAGGGAGCCACCTTCAAGTATGTGGTGAAGCTTACTATCCAAGCGTTGATAGGAGGAATGGCCCCACACATGCAATGATATCGGCTATAGGCAAAATACCCCTCGGGAGGGTTGTACGGCATGACACCAGCCTCCGGCAGTAACATAAGCGCTCTGTCAATACCGAAGGAACGGGATATGACATCAAGTTGCTCCTCTTTCAGAGAGCTAGGATAGCAATCAGGAGGAGAGACGAGAAGCTCCTGGGGACCATACCCATCGACTAGTGACCTCGGAGCGGGTCCGTGCTGTGCTGGATCTGGCTGAGCTGGGGGCACGGCAGAAGTTTCTCCGCTATCCCTGGATTTCTTCTTGCCCGATCGAGTTTCAACTTTGCGAGACATTTATCTGCATACACAAAAGTAAAAAGCATGATGTTAGAACGACAGTATAAACAAACAAGCATACATAAGTCCGGAGTTCCACTCAAAGTCCAGACACAAAGTTCGTTCGGCACTGGAGGTTCAAGACCATTCGGCACTAGGGTCTTACGTTCATTCGGCAGTACAAGTTCATTCGGCAATGGGATCTGACTTCCATTCGGCAATGGAATCTGAGGTTCATTCGGCAAAGCAAAGCTTCCGTGCCCATTCGGCATAAGCACATCCGGTTATAGAGTTCATTCGGTAAAAGAGTATATACCTGGTTCGGCGAATATTTGATTCGGCAAATACTTGGTTCGGTGGGCTTTTGATTCGGCTTCCTCTTGTTCGGTAGAGAAAAACTAAGGGGGGTGTAGCCTCTATATATAGGCGAGCTCTGGAATACCGGACGAGAACCTACTGCCGGACCAACCCCATGCCGAACGAGAACCTATCACCGGGCCAACAACAACCGGACCAACAACAACCGGACCAACAACAACCGGACCAACTATGTACCGAATGAAACCTTCCATACCAAACCAACCTCCAAACGAATAAGAATATATGCCTACTCGAAACCGAATGAAACTGTCTCTACCAACAGAAGCCAGAAACAGGGGGCATGTAGGGCGCCTCACTCAGATAAATCCCGAACTCCAGATCTTACTAATAAAATAAAGAATATGATAACAATGGATAAGTCGTGAATCTCTCACTAACATGGGTTAATCGTTCACACGTGCACGCGACCACGAACGGTCCATAAGCACGCTCTGAATGGCTATTAACCCTATCACCGTGAGAATTTACACTTTGACATCCCTTTTTAAGCTCACCGGTTAAAAGGATCCTTGATTCTGATAATTATGAAATGGCTAAGCTACTTACACATGTACGGGGTTGAGAACAATCCTTAGGCATGCTCTGAGCCGGCGATAAACCACCTTAACAAACGATCCAGGAACCCACTCGAACGTGAACCTGGCATCGATAATGCTAAGCCCCCTCGGGGCACACTTACTCACCCCGAACGGCACAGTTCACTTCATCTCGAATATTTCGATCATGAACGGCCGTTATTCGAAATCACACTAAAACTGTAAATTCCTTTGCAGGACATTAACAGAATACGAACGTCCAATCACTGGCGTTACAAAGCCAATCTTCCTGCCACAAGAAAAACAAAGCGCGGCACATGCAAGCACGCGCCCCACTTTAGGGGGCAAATGTTGGGCGGATTCTCGCCCAGAAGGCCACGAGACCGTGAAGCGTCATGTCCCATGCACATTTGAAACCAACAGGCACAGTAGGCGTCATCTCCTTGCACGCAAGTGCTCATGTCCATTCGGAACCTCCTTGTACCATGGTCCATTCGGCATCCATGAACTCAAGTTCATTCGGCGTCCATGCCCTCAACTTCATTCGGCTCTCTCCTCTCATGTCCATTCGGCACCAGCTCAACACCGGACCACACAATGCCGGTCCAATACTCCACATCTCCACTGGACCACACAATGCCGGTCCAAGCTACAACTCCCACTCCACTACCGGATCAACCCCCTACCGAGCCAACCTCATTCGGTCCCCCACTCCATTCGGCAAGGCACAACCACCATTCCATTTGGCATGAACCATGGCCGAACCAACTCCACTGCCACTCCAACACCACCACCGGACCAAGGGATGAAGTCACCATGAAGTCACCATCACCAGTCCAAGCTCCATGCCGGATGAAGCCTCGCCGAACCAGAAGTGCCAGGCCAAATTGCTCCAGCCCGGGCCCACCAGCAGCTATATACATCCAAGACCCCTACCCCCAACCTCACTCTATAAATAGAGGGGCAGGGGTACAACAATGGCAGACAAGTTTGAGAGCTCAAGCAAGGAAGGAACTTTCAAACTACTTTCATACACTTGTATACAACGCATTGTACTTGTAACCTGAAAGAAAGAAGATAATAACAAATAAAGTGGACGTAGGCACATTCTGGCCGAACCACTATAAATCTGTGTGTCTTTTACATTTCAGCCCCTACTTTTCTCATATTTACATACTCATCTAAAATCATTGAAAATTACATATAATCAACTAAATAACACGACTTGGAGGTGTTTGTCCATTTTTTGTGCAAACAAGACTGGTTAGAGTTTGTTTCAGCTTGTCAAACCACACTCTTGGTGCTTGCTTGAGACCATAGATTGCTTTGTTTAACTTGCACACCATGCTTTCATTTCCTTGTTGTCTGAATCCTGGTGGTTGCTCCATGTATACCTCCTCCTGTAAGACACCATTTAAGAAAGCATTATTTATATCTAATTGTTTAATGGTCCAATTCTTATACAAGGCTATAGTTAGAACAATTCTGATGGTAGATGGCTTCACAACTGGTGAAAAAGTTTCAGTAAAACCAAATCCACTTTGTTGTGAATATCCTTTTGCTACCAATCTAGCCTTGTATTTTAGAATTGCACCATCAGGATTTTTCTTTAGTCTATAAGTCCATTTACAGCCTATGACATTTTCATGTTCAGGTAACTGAACAGAGTCCGGGTTTTATTTCTTGTAAGTGCATCATATTCCTCCTTCATGGCTGTCTTCCACTTTTCATCTTGTATTGCTTGATAATAAGAACTGGGTTCCTCATTGAATGATTTTGCACTGTATATTTTTTGTTTAAATATACCACTCTTTGATCTTGTTATCGTATGATGACCACTAGCTTTATTTGCAAGATTGACCTGTTAAGCTTCATCTCTCACTGTTCTCTCCTGCTGAGTATTGGATGATTGAGAATCATTCAATGCTGAGTGGTGATTAGCACGACAGATACTGTCTTGTAGTGGAGACTGATGAGATCCTTCAGGTTCTTCATACTGATCAGGGCTAGAAGCATTTCTGGTCATTTGTTGTTGTTGACTAACATTGTTCTCATCTTGAAACATCTGTCTCTCTACAGGTATAATTATCTCAGGTATAGGAGGTATGGAGATTTTTGGATTGTATAGTTGTTTTTAACTTTGTTTTCAAATTTACTGAAAGGAAACTCATACTCATTAAAGGTTACATGTCTTGATATATAAATCCTACCTTTGTTGTCAAGACATTTGTAACCTTTTTGATTACTTGCATATCCTAAAAATGTACAAGGGGTGGATCTGAATTCTAACTTGTGTGTATTGTAGGGTCTTAAGCAGGGGAAGCACAGGCATCCAAAAAAATTTAGACTCTAATAGTCTGGTCTGATGCTTGTTAGTGTTTTAATTGGACTTTTAAGTTGTAAGACTTTGGTTGGCAATCTGTTGATAAGATATACTACTGTTCAAAAAGCATCAGGCCAGAACTTAAGGGGTACAGATGCTTGTGCAAGAAGAGTTAGACCTGTTTCTACAATGTGCCTGTGCTTCCTCTCAATTAGACCATTCTGTTCACAGGTATGGGGACAAGTTGTTCTGTGACTTATTCCTTTTTTTTAAAAAAAATTCTTTGAGTGGTAGAAACTCTTTCCCACCATCAGTTTGAATAATTTTTACTTGGCAGTTTGTTTGTTTTTCAGCACTTGCTATGAACTGCATCACTGCATTACTAGTTTCAGATTTTGCTTTTAAAAAATAAATCAACATATATCTAGAAAAGGCATCGATAAATGAAATGTAACACTTGTAGCCATAGACAGTGGATATTGGGGCTGGTCCCCACAAATCTATGGCAACAAGTTCCAGTGGTTTATCATATTTGGTATTTGAATCTGGAAATGCAAGTTTGTGACTTTTGCCCATTGGGCAGTAAGTGCAGGTATAGAATGAAGGAATATTTTCAACATGAACTTTATTATTGCTACTCAAAACATGTCTTACAATTTTCATACTGGGGTGACCCAGTCTAGCATGCCAGATATCAAAGATATTATAGTTTTCAGCAAATTTTGTTTCATTTATTTCAGACATGTTACACCAATTTTTCATACTGTCATGTTTTCTTGGTCTTGCAATATCAAATTTGTATAATCCCCTACATTCTCTACCTGCAAAAGAATTTAATTTGTTAGTGCATCTTTTACTAAGTAGAATTTTGAGTGAAATTCAAAGTACACATTATTATCTTTTGAGAACTATGAGACACTCATCAGATTCTTTCTGATTATTAGTACTCTCAAAAGATTATTGAGATATAACTGTCTAGCACCTATAATACTTGCATTTCCAGTGTATGTTATATGTGTTGCTTTACCATGATCCATGTATAATAAAAGTTTACCTCTGTATTCTTTGTTCCCAAGATTCAGATTGTTGAGATTATTTGTAACATGGTTGGTTGCTCCTGAATCTGGGTACCAACTGTCATCTTGAATGTCCTCTGCTTTAGCTAGATGGTTGGTTGTATTTTCTGATTAGTCTTTGCATCCTTGTTGAACATTCACCATGTTTGCAGTAGAATCATTCTGTCTTGAGTTCCCAGTATTTTGTTGAGGTGATGTGTAGTTAGCATCAAATCTAAAATAGCATCTGTTTGTTGTGTGGCCGAATTTCTCACAGATTTGACACCTTATCCTGTTGTTATTGTTTGTATATCTACCACTTCTTCCTCTTGATCTATAACTCTGACCACCTCTTTGATTGCTGTTGGATTGATTTCTGTAGTTGTGGTTTCTTTCTTGATTTCTTCCTCTGTTGTTGGTAACATAGTTTGCTGAATATTCAGGATTTGCTGATTTCTTTTGTTCTAATCTTCCTTCATGTGCTAGTAATATAGAGTGTACATACTGTAGTGTTGGTAAACTTTCTTTTGATGATATCACAGCTACAACAGATTCATATTCCTCATCTAATCCACTTAACAGATATAGAATTTGTTTTGTGTCACTTACATTGTGTCCTGCTGAAGCTAACTGATCACAAACAGTTTTGGTTTTTTACAAGTATTCTCTCATGGTCTGATTGCCTTTCTTTAAGTTGTGCAATTTTCTTTTGTACTGCATAATTCTTGCAGCAGATTGAGAACTAAAAGCTTGTTCTATTGTATGCCAAATATCATAGGCAGTTTTACAACGTATTAGTTGTGGTAGAAGACTTGCACTAATTGAGGATAATAACCAAGAACTAACCAAACTATCTTGTCTTTCATGTATGACATATTCTTGATTGTCAATTAACTTGGCTTGTGCATCTGCAGTGAATCTTGGTGGTTTAATGATGGTTCCAAGAACATATTCGTGAAGACCATAAGCTTTAATTCCAGTCTCCACTTGAAATTTTCAGAGTAGATAATTGGTTTCGTCAAGTGGAGTATTTATAATCTGGCTATGTGGTTTGATGATGGTTTTGAGGAGTTCTTGGGTGGTATTGGACTGATTTTGGGTGGATTTGGAAATAGATGTGGGTGAAACAACACTATTATCATTCCCTTCAGCCATTGATGAGAAAATTACAGCAAGAAGTAAAGAAAAGAATCAAGATTACCAGAGAATGAAGATGCAACCAGGAACTGACTGGATGATGATTTGTGACAGGCAGTTTCTTGGCACGACACTTCAGGTTAGACAACAAAATCTCTGAAATTCTGATAGTATTGATGCAACCGAAGTGTGATATATGATGAAGTTTTTCTGATATCTATCTTTCTTGGCATGGCACAATACTAGATGATGAGTTTTCTATAACATATCATATACAGTTGTTAAACTGTATATGATTTGATCTCATATGATGAAAACTTTCTGATGAGATATGATTTTCGATCAACAAATGGTGATCAAATGCTATTAAGCACATAGAGCTCTGATACCATGAAAAGAAAATGAATTATTGCTTTATTGCTTTTGATCAATACTGAAAAATACAATACATATCTCAGTTCAACACAATCTTTTATATAAACTTTTCTAGCTGGGATTTAGCATTTGTACAGAAGAAAATAAATATATGGGCCGGGCCCTTTTGTCTCCATTTGTATTTACATTATACTGGTTTGCCTGAGATACTGCTTTAACCTAATCTCACAATACATTATCTTGTGAAATATCAACTGTCTTCTCCCAAACCACTACAAATGGAGTTATCAATACATTATGACGAGCTATTATTCTAAAGGATAACTTTCGGAGAAAAAAAATTTGCGCTAGGACACATTCTTTTGGGTTCTAAGGCAAACATTTTACTGTAATCAAACAGTAAACCAATTTTATTTGTTTTCCTGGTTTAAAATGTTACACATTGCCTCAAGCTTCAAGTGATCATACTTTAATTCAATTATTTTTTTCATAGAATAAAAAAATTGGGAAAAAATTGTTCATTCATATTTGTTAATGGTTGGAGTCTTAAAAATAATTGCAAAGAGGTTGTTGAAAATAGCTTCTCTATTGAAATACAAGGAACAACACAATACAAATTTAGTAGATTGCTTCAAATACAAAACAGAATTTGAAAATTTAGAATAAAAATGGCATAAAACAAATCAGAGAGAATTGTGAGAGTTCGCAAAATTCAATTGATATTGATGGCTCGGATAATATACAAGTAAATATATTTTTTCAACTACAAGATAAATTAATTAAGGCTTTACATGTGCAAGCAATCAACATGAGGCTGAAAGCCATGGTGGATTGGCTAACTAACGGAGATGAAACAAACAAATTTTCCTGTTAGATTGCTTGGTTTAGATTTATAACTAGGAGGTATATACAGATATGATATACGCATATAGTTGTTAAGTGGTCGTGGTTAATTCATTTGTTTATAAATTGAAAGAATTGAATGAGGCAATTTTTCACGCTGCGAATATATAACAGTACGGAGTGCGGATATATGATTTTCCATGCTGCGAATTGTTGGAAAGCAATATTCTCCAATGGAGATCAGGTCAGGCGCATGTATGAGGCGCAAAACCAGCTCATTTTTCACACGTTTAAACTTCTCATTTTAATTTTTTTTAATGAAGTTTGCGCTAAAATGCCGTCAATCCGATCAAAACTGGTAGACGGACCATTTGATATGCAACGGTTGTTAATATCGGTCATGCTCATGTCCCCTCTGATGCTAGCATGACTGCAGACGTTCTTCGATCCTTGCACGACTTGCCCTCCACCGTTTCACATCGACTTACTACTGCTATAGAGACGCCACAAGTATACGTTTAATTCTTTATACTTGATGAACAACCGTTTAAATGTGTATGAACGTTAATTGTTTGTTTATCATATATTTAGGTTCGTCACGTAGCTATGCGAGGTAGTCGGTATAGGTGTATGTCTGAGTATTTTGATTGGTTACCACAACCGATTTTGGCTAGGCTACATACGTCACATTTTGGTGAATTTCTAGATTTAACTAGATTTGCACACGTAAACCACCGCCATGTAGAGGCCCTCACTGAGGGATGGTGGCCTACCGCTCACACATTTCATTTTCCTGATTTTGAGCTAGGACCGACTCCTTTAAATTTTTATATACTCACTGGCATAGAGGTTGGTCGACCGGACCGCCTCCCTGTTCCTTTTGAAAGTTCATTTGAGAAGTTCGAGTCATATTCAGCTTATTTACCGATTTTGGCCGATGAGGAGGTTGGAGGAGGTGTTGTTACTCTTCCATATCTGCAGCGATATATAATAAAGTACATGGTCGTCGAGGATATGCACACTCTGGTTATCCGTGCCTTTATATTATACCTTTTTGGATCCACGGTTTTTAGTAATAGTAAGGGTACTATTAGACTTGGCTTTTTGATTGAATTATTTGATGTGGATGGACTGTATATATATGATTACAGTGCTGTCATTCTTGGTTATTTGTATGTACCATTGAATACTTATGCGCTACAGTAGTCTAGACAGACGTATAGATTTTGGTACATTCTTCTGTTTTGGTACTACGAGTATACTGCCAATATGCACCCCCGACTTATTGCAGAAGCGAATGTTATACCTTATATTTACTTCCCTAGATTATGTCGATGGAGTCCTCATATGCGTTTTGTCTCGTGCTACACCTTGTCAAAAAAATTCCAAACCCACAAAATAATAAAAAATCAAACTTGCAACAATACAACGAGGCTAGAGGAAGGATGTTGAAAGAGCATTTGAGGTTCTTCAATCTAGATTTTTCATAGTCAGTAATCTATGCAGACTTTGGTCATTAGTTAAAATGACAAAAATAATGTACACTTATGTTATTTTACATAATATGATTATAGAGGATGAAAAAGACATGGAAGAAGATTACTTTTACGAGAGTGCTCGAACACCGCTGCCTGTTTGGCGCAACGATATGATTGAAAGTGCAGTAGAACTCAAGTTTCATGTAGAAAGCCAAATGTCCTACCGTAGTGTTCAACTGCATCGAAGACTGTAAAATGATCTCATAGATCATCTTTGAAACTTTTCTAGAAATCAGTGAAACTACATTTCTGTTGTTAATTTTGCTGTTGTTGTTACTTATTATTGTTATTGTAATTTGTTTATGTTTAATTAACATAATGTTGTTATAATCTTTTTTCAATGTAATCCAATTTCAATGATAGTACTTATAAAAATAATTGCTTACGTTCATAATACAATACAACTAATGGTAAGTTAAAGATACAAAGGTTCTAGAAAAACAGAAACAGTTAATGACCCTCTTCCCGTCTACGCTCATAATTTCTCTCCTTCTATACTCTGCATACTCCCGTTATTCTTCAAACATGTACGACGTATCCATGAATATTATTGTCTCTTCATCTCTTTGTCTGTTTCCAACAAGAAGTTGATCCATTCCGGACAATATTTCTTGGTGTTGAATTGCTCGAGTCTCCGTTGCACGGATCTATCTTCAGATTCAAGTAGGTTTTTTTTAATTTTTGCTTGATCCGCTCTAGCAGCCTGCTTCTTTTTTGCCGCTTTTGCTCCCTGTGGCCTAACAAAATGATCTTCGATAGGGGTTAGGTCTTCTTCTAATCCTAAACCATAGCTTCGTAGCTATTCCCTAGGACTAGAGCTTTCTTCAACTCTATGTGTTTTACCACGATCACTGTTTAATTGGACTTTTTGGACGGTTTTCTGAAGTAATTATTTCCATTTAACATGCTCAACCAACATGTCATAAACATGTATGAAATGATAAAAATATGGTGCTTTCTTACTATCAGGTTCATAGATTTGTTTAAATAACTTGTTTGCGGCCATTCTCTATAATACAAAAAACAATAGTATAATTAAAGAACTATGATAAAAAGTAGAACAATGATATTATATTAAATCTTTCAAATGCGTTTCATTTTCAAATTCACAAGGATTTCATTTGCTTTAACTTGAAAATTTGAGAATCAAATGTTTGTGTTTGACGATTTATTTTTTCATAACAACCTTTGATTGAAGATAACTTCTTTTCCGATCGATATTCTTTCGATTGTAGTAATTAGTAATTTAGCCCAAAAAAGTCTGACCACTTTGATCGACACCTTGAATAGGATCGACAGAGAGTGCACAGTAAATGTAGCAAAGATCATAGTCTTACGCAGCGCTCCAACTTGCATTAGTTACCATTCTGCCAATCGAAACTGTAATGTCTTGTAAATCGTATTCTTCAAAACTGCATCTTGTAGCATCAACGTCAAAACCGAAATACATTTTAAGTTGCGTTAAGTAAGGGTAAAAAAATTGGATTGTTAAAGAAAATTGGTTGTGAAGGAAAGAAAATGGATGGGGTTGTATTTGAAGGTGGAATAAAGCGGTTGGGTGAAATATAGCCATTGGGGTACGCCATTATGGCTTGGGGGAAGGGGAATGAGGCGTCTGTTGAACAGGCGCTTGGTTCCCTGATGCCTGCTGAACAGACGCCTCAATAAATTTGATATCCCCGAACTCTTGCCTCCAATTTCCACCCTATACGATTTTCCGCACTTTGTTGCATCTAAAATTGGGTGCATATATGTAATTATGAGAGATTACATCTGTTGTTGGAGATGCTCGAAGTATCATGTTATGTAGACTTCAAATTTTATCATAAAAAGATATTCTTAAGAATTTTGTGACTGTTTAAAGTGGATATAGTCATTCTTTTCGAAATATTCAGCTAAATTTGGCAAAAATTTTGCCTGTAAGCTTCAAAATTATGTCATTGTTCACCAAATAAGATTGGGAAAATTATAACGTTTTAATGCTTTTAGCAGTAACCTTAACGACCTATTAATATCATCATTAGCTTCATTAATTTTTGAGATTTGCAAAATATTAGTGTGGTTTTGTTGTACCTCGCTTGGGATTTTGCACTGTCTTGGCGGCTAAGTCGCGTATAAGGTCGCTTTTTAAACATGTTTCGCCGCTATGACGAAATCATGCATGCAAAGCAGTCAGTAGTGCAGCGCCGCTTTCAGGATAAAACTATCCCATATATCAATATCAACAACATCTTGCACAAAGACTAGAGAGTTAGTAGGTTCCAAAAGTATCGCTCGGATCTGAGGATGTTTTAGGCAGAAGTAGAAGGAAAACTCATTTTGAAAATTGATATTTTTTCGTGAAGATAGTCCTGTTTATATAGAAAAAATCTGAGAGAAAAAATAGGGATGAGTTATGGGAGAATGTAGGATTTGAGTTTACTGCCAAGCCAAGGTCAGGCCGAGTCGGTTGACGTATGTGGGCGGTGGTTAGCATGATCTCCCTCCTCACCAGAACAGAAAATATTGGACGTTCAAATTACTCGTTTTCCCTCTTAAGAATCCCATATTTAAATAGGATCTCTATATAGTTTCGCACAATGTGGGACTATTCACTAAGAGGAATATTTATACACTCTTTTAAATATTTTATTAATACACTTTTAAAACAAATTCCAACAATCCTCCACTTGAATTTTTAAAAATATTTTTCTCGAGCAATTTTCAATTTTATAAGGTTAGGCATAAACCAAGCTATTTTTCAATTTGAACCTTTGCATAGTGAGTAAGATTTAGATTATACTAGAGTGATTCGAAGACTTGAACTCTATCTCTGACATAAAACCACACAACCTTTCTAAGTTGCAATATATAGCCCGTGCTTAAAAGGTCATGCACGTCGAATGCCTATGAATTTTACCCTAAATTCCATCGAAAAAGGTCATATTTTCACATTTACATATGTAAATCTATCAAAAGTATCCCTGTAGCTAGATTCTCTACTCTACATAGAGTATAAATCTAATCATGAGTTAAACTCATCCTCTTGTCGCTTCAGTACTACATGCTGCTGTGAAATGAAAACAAGCATGTTCAATCGATGCCACTAAATAACTTGCTATTACCTATTAAACCTTGTTTCTAGGATCTCCAGTCGTTAGGTTGGGTTACTGTTGCGAGTGATTTCTCATTCTTAGGACAATAGTCTCATTCTTTTAGATGTAGAAAGAATCTTCTCTCTTGCCAATCCTTTCGTCAAAGGGTCATCCAGATTCTCATCAGTGGGTATATGATCCACTCTAACAGATCCTGAAGAGATATACACATTTATAGTACTATGCTTACGATGAATTTGTCGTCTTTTACCGTTGTAATAATGGTTCTCAACTTTTGAAATAGCTGTGGTTCACAAAGGATTAACATGGCTTGTATCGGTTGTAATAATGGTTTTTCTGTTTGTGTTGGAACATTGTACATATATTTACTTTGAAATGGGTGAGGTAGTTTGACTTTGTTACTATGATGTTTGAAAGTTGATATGTTTGAATATGTTTGAGATGGGTGAGGTTGATTTGATGATATGTTTGACATATTTTAAGATGTTGGATGTGCGAGGTTGATTTGAATTATTATGAAGTGTTATGGCACGCATTTCGCATGTGACAGTAATGTACCATTCGTGGATAAATTGATTTTTTACAAATTACATAGGCTTAACATATAAAAAAATGATTTTCATAAATATTTAGCTTTGATTTTACGTTGGAATCATGTGTAGTCAGTTTGAATTATTATTACTAAGTTGCATCGGCTAATTTTTGTTTATTAGTTTAAATTTTTAATTCTAACGTGTGTCGTTTTATTTATTTGTTAGTTTGAATTTTTTTCCGTAATAAAAAGAAAAAATGTATAGAAAGTTTATTTGTTAGATCATATTTGTAAATGATATTAAGTTTGGTAATATATGTAAAAGATCGTTATGAATTTGTAAAAAAATATATTTATTAGATCCTATTTTTAAGTGATATTAACATTTGTTAATATCTATAGGGAGACATTTTGTAACAGCCCTAGTTTTAGCTATTTATTTTATTTTAATTATTTAACTTTGAAATATATTTTATATAAATTGTGTTTATCAAAATAGTTAATTATTTTATTTGGAGATATATTTTATAAAATTTGTATATGTCAATAAAATTAAATAATAACTGTGAAAATTTAAGCTATTTTTGAACTGTTAAATTTCGCGTTTAAAGGACGCGTCAATTATAGGGTATAAGTGACGTAATAAAACGTGTGTTTTTAAAATGTTATTTTTATGAAAATTTTTGATGTTTTGGACTGCGTCTGTTTAGCGTAGTGTAAAAATCATGTTTTCGTAAAATTTTGGAGAAAAATATCAGTCAGAGATTTTATAACAAACGTTACGTTGCATTAACTGACAGTCTGATTTTAAATAAATTTGTATACGTTTTTCTAAGCTTTGCATAAATTCTTGCCATTCCATTTATTGTTTTCAAACTAAAATCAAATAAATAAAATGAAGTAAAAACTTAACATGGAAGTAACGTGTGAGACAAAAATCCAAGGAGAAATTTGTACATGCCTAAATTGATACGATACATATCAACTCTTTCGTTCATCCTCTGATGTATACTTACCTTTATTTCTCCCCATATCAACGTATGCCTTAATTAAACCTTTTGTAAATCAAAACTGAATTGAATATGAGTTTGCCTTTCCTTTTCTCAGAAATAAAATCATGCATTGATAACTTCCCTTGTTTATTTCTTCAATCACGTTTAAGCATTTATTCAAAGAGAAAACTGAAGCAAATCTCTCGGCCTTCCAGTAAATTCAAAAACTTATAATTTTTGCAAACTGAACTAAAAAAAAAAGAACATAAAGTTACGTACAAACTTTATATCCAGGCTTATATCACGCAACTTTTCATTTTGTACGTTTCTTTTTAAAAAGTTTTGCATTAAGTCTGGCCAGTTTGTTTATTAAATCAAACATAGGAGAATCAAAGCATGCTGAAATCACGCATGCATATTTACATATTTTCAAACTTTATATGTTGTGTAACTGCCTAAATCTTATATCACGTAAACATATTTATAACTTTTGTAACTGAAAGCTTTAAATCTCTACAGCTTCCTCTTTTTCCCCTGTGTTTTTGCCTATGATCTAGTATGGTATCTGCGAACGTCCAAATACATTTGTAAACATATTTAATACAAATCAAAATTTATGTAAATATAAATGAATCATCACACACGTATTCATATTTACATATTTATATATATAAAACTGATACTTTAAACCATTTAAGCTGCTTGCCCTTTTCTCCCCATTTGTCCATTTGATTCCGCCTCAAACAAATCCTTTTATCTGCAAATCATCAATCTAAAATCACGCCTACATTAAATAGTATAAGATTTTGAAATCAAAGCTTCTCATAAAAATTGCAGTTATCGCATGCATTAAATCTAGATTTCAATTGGCAGTTTTAAATCACGCATTCATACTTAACCTTGCCTATCTTTTCAACTTCTCAATTCCCATGTATATCTCTCTATTTCACCTTTATTGTGCAATAAATAAATAAATAAATAAATAAAATTTTCCGTTCCTAATCACACATATAATTCAAGCAAAGTATCCTGGAAGGAAATTACACAGTCCATATTCATCAAATCTGGAAATTTATAAGGCACGCATGCTTTTGAAAAAAAAAATTCTTATAACGTGCAAATATTTATATTTGGAAGATATATCACGCATGCATTAAAACTGGAAATGAATCACGCAACCTACAGTTAAAACAAATCTATATGTATTTGCTTGAATCACTAGTTGTATCAGCACCTCTGCCGTTTCTTAAGACCAAGGGAATATTGCATTGTATCACTATTTGCCGTTTGTTTGCCTATAAATCAATGTATAAACTAAATCACGTATAAGCATTTATCATATAGAAACTGATGTTTTCATTCCCATTTATCTCTCCTTTAATTCATACGAAGATTTAAAGCAAATATTTACCAAATCAATGCTTGAAATGTGAACGTATTCCCTGACATCTTGTATAATTGATAACTATTGATTTATCTCCTCTGATTTAGCTCGTCAGTTATATTCAAAGCCCTATATATTTATCCCATTGCTTTAATCACGTGAGTAAACAATTAACATAAGAAACTGATGCATTCAATCAATTGTGTATAACTGGCAGCAGATTTGATTTCTCTTCCTCTTAATATTGAAACCTTTATTTCTTTGAAACTGAAAGGAGAAATCACGCATATATGCAAACGTTCAGATTTCAAAGCAATGCTCCGTTTCTATTCTTGCCATTTTCCCCATAAATCTCTGCAACTACTTCAAAGCATGTTTGCTTTAACCATGCAACTGTTTAATTGGAACATATTGTGAAATCAAAATATATTCATAATGAGCAGTTTAAAATCACACATATCATCTGGAAAGAAAAAAAATATAAATCAAGCACCCTTCAAATGCGCATCAGTTCAAATTTATGTGCCTTGCCGTTTTATCATTTAATCACACATCACATAAATTTGAAGTTATAACAATGTATACCTGCCAAGATACCAGTTCTCTGGTATGAGCTCAAATCACGCAGGAAATTAATCTGGCATTAAATTATCATCAAGCTTTATACGTTGTGAAACTCTTGGCTTCCCCTGTATATTTCGAAGATTTATCCTTTTGCAAACTGATCAGTAAATCACGCTCATAACGTTCTAACAGAGGAGTGGTAGGAGAGATCAACGCTTACATTAATACTCGTACGTTTCATATCTGACTATTTCGCAAAATCCATCTATATATACTTTGCTTTATCTTCTTTAGTTTCATTCTCTCTTGTCTGTTCTTCTCGGGCTCGAACTCTTATCAGGTAAATGGTCTATGTCATTTTCTTTTCTTTGTTCAGATATTTCCTCTTCCTCGAAAATTTTGTTTTATCTCTGCCTTGCTCGGCCACACTACCATTTATCCACTTTGTTTTCTCTAAGAATCTTATCATATGCCTTGAACAACATATGGATCTGGGTTTATAGAGTTTTCTTTTTTTTTTTCTTTTTTTTTTTTTTCTTTTTTTTTTTTTGTATACATAATTAAGTCAGAGGTACTAACTTTATAGAACTGAGAGGTTACTTTGAACAAAATTTTTACATATGTAAAACCAAGTTCTATCAAACATCTCATTAACCTGAGTTTTCTTTTGATTTCAAAATCATGGGTTCGACTAGGGGTATAATAAGGAATTTGCTCATTTTTCTCCTTTCAGACAAACTGTATTTGTAAACTTAGACCAGGTTTGGGTTCTAGTTTGGGTAAGTCATTGCAAAAGAGGATAGAAGAAGAAAAGAGCATAGAGGCATATATGAGTGAATTAAGAAAAACGTAGTTGAGTGGTAGTCTGCATTTATAAAATTCATAGGCTGTGCATATCTGTGTATCACACGGTGCACGAATGGATCAGTAAAAACTTGCTTTGGATATGATGACCAAGCCTTGTGAGTGAATTCATCTAACCTGAGTGTTTAGTAAAAGGCTGGAGTTTGGGGATGCTAGTAATAGTTGAAGATAGGATGAGGTGTGTCTGTACAGTTTTTAAGCCTGGAAAGTTTAGATTGAAGATGGATGAAGTCATAAAGCAATGATGCAAATTAAGTTTAAAATGTAAGATAGTAGCTGGATTTGAAAAAGTGACTCTAAGTTTGAGGAAAATTTAAGCAACAACATTTTCATAATACATAGGAATGCAAGTGTGCACGTGTATGCGTATTCAACATTTTGCCGTTTTTGTTTTAGGAAATTTTGTCGTAATTTTTGTGTTAGCACGGTTCACGTTTGGGTATATTTAGGTCACATTATACGGTGGAGTGGTCGAGCAAGTCAAAACAATTTCCGTTCTATTTTAATCCTTTCTTGACCATACATTCTAAAGTCGCGTTTCAAAATATTTGAATTTGTTCTAGATTTGAATCTAGGCGACATCAGAAGAAATTTGATCGTTATTTTCTGTCGGTCTTTACCGGTGAATCGTCGTTTTGAATTCAAATTTTCTGCAACTTTCAGGTGAGTATTTCTCACCAGACATACGTATTTATATTTCGTAAATTATTGCAAGTGTATGTGTAAAATTTTATGTCACTATTATCTGTCTGTAGTGTAATATAAAATGATGAACCCCATTTAAATTGACACCTCATCAGTTATTATCTGTTGTATTATATCTGCAGTTATATTATGTTATTGTTTATTTACTGCTTAAATCACACTGCAAGTTCCCTGTTATACGTAGATTGTTATGGGCTGAAATGATAGGCCTAAATGATTATTATTGTTAAATTATGCTGTTAACTGTTAAACTGTTAAACTTGGGATTGCGGGTTTGAAATGATAGGACCCGGGATATTTGTAAACTACGGATTGAAATGATATAAATCCGTACCACTTGACCTAGGCTAGAAAACTATATACAGGCCCGTGGTCCTTATAATATTTTCTGAAATATTTAAAATTATTTTGGAAGTTAAATATTTGATTTATATCTTTAAAGGAATTTATATTGATTTTTAATAAGTTATAAATAAAGAAATAAATAAATATTTGAATAAATTTATGGAATATAACTTATTTGGTAAATCGGGATTTTGAAAGAATAAGATTTCAGTTAATAAATGAATAAATAAATAGGTTATATTTGGAAATATTTATCAAGTTAAACAATCTATTACAGCATTTATATGCTGTCTTTTGAAATTTGACTAGTTTTACCCATAACTTTAGGTAGCATTTCCTAAGTGCTATGGAATCTAGAATTTGATTGCTCTAAAATTTATGGAATTTGATAAATTTTATTTACCTTAAGTTTTGGAAAAACTTAAGACATAATATTTATAACTGTATTTTCCTAAATAAATTAAAGATAAATATTCTGGTATTAAGTAAATTTTGGGAAAAATTTAATGGTTAAAATTTGGAGTTTTATTTATGGAAATTATGGGAATATTCAAGACTAAAAATATAAAACATTGATTTGTGAAAGAATAAAACCCAAACTAAGTTTTGAATAGTAAATACTCCAATTGGATATATATAAAAATTGAAATGGTTTTGGGAACATAAAGGGATATTTAAATTATGGTTAAACTTTAAATAAAGAAATATATTTGTGAAGCTATGTAAATTATCTTCTTTACAAAGTAACCATAAAGTTAACCCATTTATATATATACCGTTGAATGTCCAAACCATTGTGTTTGGGAGTTATGGATTTAAGTAAAGTTTCCAAAACATTATCCTTTGAAGATATAATTCAAATATTTGGTCTCCAGATATTATAAACAGTATGGTTTTGGAAAGAATTATATTTGAATATAACGATATCCTATTGTTTTGGGTTTTAAAATGATATCGTATCTATAGTTTTGAAATGGAAATGTTTATTCTGATTTAAAGTATAAACTGTTTTTAAATAACCACGGGTTATAATAACGAAGGGTTGGCAAAGAGACCGGGATCGGTTATGGACATACTCTCTGTCGATACCGAAAACCACTTTGACTAACCGTGTACGCGGTGGAGATTCCAGAATGAAGTAGGATGGTGGTGACGGTTTCTTGAAAGGTATATACGTGGACCCGACTCCCGTGAGTTGGTTTAAGGTGGCTAAAACAGGAGCGATCGACGGATTAATGAGGTAGCTCCTCTGATCGAACACACTTCTTCGGTTGCCATTCTATTACTCTTGTGATTGTTTGGTGCGCGCACCTTTGATTTGGGAGTGTTGTTCGAGGTGGGCGGTTGCTGCGGCTTCGCGTTACCATCGGTCCGGAAGCGTAATTGGTATATCTACCCTGGCATTGCCTAGTTGTGCCGTGTCACCTACCATATCGAGCCTTGTACGAGTTTGGATTTCTCCCGTAGCCCGTGTGGTATCCTCTGGTGGCTTCCCGATCAGGAGGGGCTATGATATTGGATGGACTACTGGGACTATTACGTGTTAAGGGCTATATGGGTAACCCCTTAATGCTAAGAAAAAAGTATGTTTATTTTATAAATAGACACTATTATAATAGCGCAATATATTACATAGTAAATAGTTTGACGGATCCTTAGAGGATGGGCGGTCCCAAGCATCCTTTAAGTTACTTGCTCTATATTACAGTACACTTGATTTAGCTTACATCATATAAGTATGTATGTCCTGACTCGAGTGTTTGTTTTATTTTACGCTCGGGTCAGCCTGAGTTGCAGCTTCAGTTTCTTCTCCGTAGCTAGGACACTCAATAGATCATTCGTGCTATTGGAAGTTGTTTCAGCCTTTATCCTTTCTGGAATTCAAGACTTTGAAGACTCTCTATCTGTGTATGTTAAAATTTGTATTGAGGATTATAGACAATGTAAGTTCTGTTTTGTTAAAGATGTATCAGTGGCTTCATGAACCACTAAATTTTAATTTCCGCTGCGAGATTCTGATATCTGTGTATGTGATTCTGTGATTTATTTACTGTATATTCTGAGTTTGCTAAATTTATTCTACAACGCAGTATTTTGAACAATTCAAGTCCGACATGTGCGGATGCGAATGGTTGAAAATATTGGGTCGTTACATTTGGTATCAGAGCTTTGGCTCTAGGCAAACTTAGAATGTATGGTAAATTGATTTATAGAATCACCTTCATTCGAGCTTGAACCTCTTCCTTTTCGAATTTGGAACATTCCCTGTGGTTCCAAAGTTCATCCGTGTCCCTCACTTTCATCTACTTTAGATTCTGGAGTGTCCCATAACTCCACTTCGGATGATCTTTATAGTAAATTGGCGGTCTCGCCATTATTCTAATAAAGGGGCGAAACTCCTTTACCATTAACATTGATTCACCAGAGATTTATATTTATCCTCGGTTTATATGCCAGTATCTTTGGTTATTCCGAACTCTATCTCTTCGGATCAAATATAGATTTACCCAATCATATCGATCCGACTCTTCAAGTCACGGTTGACCAGGTCAAGGTTGTCCGCGATTTATATAGACTTACCCAGTTCCTTATTCTGTTATTTAATCATCGGACCTTCTGATTTTAACTAGCTTGGATTCTATTTGATTTGAGTTCATCAAATTTGAATTTCTATCCTTGTTTTGGAAATAGACATGTCTTGAAAAATGGATAATTATGATTAAGATGTATTTTAATATCACTAAAATTTGATAATTGAGAATTTGGTTTTCAAATGGAAATTTCAAGTGTAACTTATTAAAGGAATATCTTAATTATAAAATAGGTATTTTAAATAAAGTGTTAGGTTATTGCTAAATCAAGAGTTAAGTAGAATAATGAATTGATTGGAAAATACTATTATATCTACCGTAACATATTATAAGTGCTGCTGTTTTTAAAAATAAAATGTTTTGAAAATTTTATAATTGAATAAATGAACCTTAAAATATTTCAACTTTGAAATGAGTATTATTTGGCATTGAATTTAAAAGGTATAAATGAAGATTATTTTAAAAAGTGCTATGATTTTTGTAATATGATTTCCAGATGATGATATCTATAAATTTTAACGACCTTCAAAGTATTATAATCTCAAAAGCATTATGATTTCAAATTTATTATCTTATTTTGTTTATGAACTATTTTTAAGTGTCCTTGGTTTCCCTATCTGCTACAGAATGGGGAGGCGATTGCTTCTACCAGCCTATTTAGGAATCTTTCAATATTCTTTGAAACCTTTGTTACTCATCGAGACCTAAGCACCGTTTATCACCCATGGACTGACGGTCAAACTGAAGAGTAGAACCGATTCTGGAGGATCTTCTTCGTGTTTCAAATCCGGAACTATTCGTTTAAGATTCTTGTTTGTCTAGCTTATCCTCTTTTGATTCTTTTCCTTTCGTTCCTTTTCGAGGACGAAAAGTTTTTAAGTGGGGGAGAGTGTAACAGCCCTAGTTTTAGCTATTTATTTTATTTTAATTATTTAACTTTGAAATATATTTTATATAAATTGTGTTTATCAAAATAGTTAATTATTTTATTTGGAGATATATTTTATAAAATTTGTATATGTCAATAAAATTAAATAATAACTGTGAAAATTTAAGCTATTTTTGAACTGTTAAATTTCGCGTTTAAAGGACGCGTCAATTATAGGGTATAAGTGACGTAATAAAACGTGTGTTTTTAAAATGTTATTTTTATGAAAATTTTTGATGTTTTGGACTGCGTCTGTTTAGCGTAGTGTAAAAATCATGTTTTCGTAAAATTTTGGAGAAAAATATCAGTCAGAGATTTTATAACAAACGTTACGTTGCATTAACTGACAGTCTGATTTTAAATAAATTTGTATACGTTTTTCTAAGCTTTGCATAAATTCTTGCCATTCCATTTATTGTTTTCAAACTAAAATCAAATAAATAAAATGAAGTAAAAACTTAACATGGAAGTAACGTGTGAGACAAAAATCCAAGGAGAAATTTGTACATGCCTAAATTGATACGATACATATCAACTCTTTCGTTCATCCTCTGATGTATACTTACCTTTATTTCTCCCCATATCAACGTATGCCTTAATTAAACCTTTTGTAAATCAAAACTGAATTGAATATGAGTTTGCCTTTCCTTTTCTCAGAAATAAAATCATGCATTGATAACTTCCCTTGTTTATTTCTTCAATCACGTTTAAGCATTTATTCAAAGAGAAAACTGAAGCAAATCTCTCGGCCTTCCAGTAAATTCAAAAACTTATAATTTTTGCAAACTGAACTAAAAAAAAAAGAACATAAAGTTACGTACAAACTTTATATCCAGGCTTATATCACGCAACTTTTCATTTTGTACGTTTCTTTTTAAAAAGTTTTGCATTAAGTCTGGCCAGTTTGTTTATTAAATCAAACATAGGAGAATCAAAGCATGCTGAAATCACGCATGCATATTTACATATTTTCAAACTTTATATGTTGTGTAACTGCCTAAATCTTATATCACGTAAACATATTTATAACTTTTGTAACTGAAAGCTTTAAATCTCTACAGCTTCCTCTTTTTCCCCTGTGTTTTTGCCTATGATCTAGTATGGTATCTGCGAACGTCCAAATACATTTGTAAACATATTTAATACAAATCAAAATTTATGTAAATATAAATGAATCATCACACACGTATTCATATTTACATATTTATATATATAAAACTGATACTTTAAACCATTTAAGCTTCTTGCCCTTTTCTCCCCATTTGTCCATTTGATTCCGCCTCAAACAAATCCTTTTATCTGCAAATCATCAATCTAAAATCACGCCTACATTAAATAGTATAAGATTTTGAAATCAAAGCTTCTCATAAAAATTGCAGTTATCGCATGCATTAAATCTAGATTTCAATTGGCAGTTTTAAATCACGCATTCATACTTAACCTTGCCTATCTTTTCAACTTCTCAATTCCCATGTATATCTCTCTATTTCACCTTTATTGTGCAATAAATAAATAAATAAATAAATAAAATTTTCCGTTCCTAATCACACATATAATTCAAGCAAAGTATCCTGGAAGGAAATTACACAGTCCATATTCATCAAATCTGGAAATTTATAAGGCACGCATGCTTTTGAAAAAAAAAATTCTTATAACGTGCAAATATTTATATTTGGAAGATATATCACGCATGCATTAAAACTGGAAATGAATCACGCAACCTACAGTTAAAACAAATCTATATGTATTTGCTTGAATCACTAGTTGTATCAGCACCTCTGCCGTTTCTTAAGACCAAGGGAATATTGCATTGTATCACTATTTGCCGTTTGTTTGCCTATAAATCAATGTATAAACTAAATCACGTATAAGCATTTATCATATAGAAACTGATGTTTTCATTCCCATTTATCTCTCCTTTAATTCATACGAAGATTTAAAGCAAATATTTACCAAATCAATGCTTGAAATGTGAACGTATTCCCTGACATCTTGTATAATTGATAACTATTGATTTATCTCCTCTGATTTAGCTCGTCAGTTATATTCAAAGCCCTATATATTTATCCCATTGCTTTAATCACGTGAGTAAACAATTAACATAAGAAACTGATGCATTCAATCAATTGTGTATAACTGGCAGCAGATTTGATTTCTCTTCCTCTTAATATTGAAACCTTTATTTCTTTGAAACTGAAAGGAGAAATCACGCATATATGCAAAACGTTCAGATTTCAAAGCAATGCTCCGTTTCTATTCTTGCCATTTTCCCCATAAATCTCTGCAACTACTTCAAAGCATGTTTGCTTTAACCATGCAACTGTTTAATTGGAACATATTGTGAAATCAAAATATATTCATAATGAGCAGTTTAAAATCACACATATCATCTGGAAAGAAAAAAAATATAAATCAAGCACCCTTCAAATGCGCATCAGTTCAAATTTATGTGCCTTGCCGTTTTATCATTTAATCACACATCACATAAATTTGAAGTTATAACAATGTATACCTGCCAAGATACCAGTTCTCTGGTATGAGCTCAAATCACGCAGGAAATTAATCTGGCATTAAATTATCATCAAGCTTTATACGTTGTGAAACTCTTGGCTTCCCCTGTATATTTCGAAGATTTATCCTTTTGCAAACTGATCAGTAAATCACGCTCATAACGTTCTAACAGAGGAGTGGTAGGAGAGATCAACGCTTACATTAATACTCGTACGTTTCATATCTGACTATTTCGCAAAATCCATCTATATATACTTTGCTTTATCTTCTTTAGTTTCATTCTCTCTTGTCTGTTCTTCTCGGGCTCGAACTCTTATCAGGTAAATGGTCTATGTCATTTTCTTTTCTTTGTTCAGATATTTCCTCTTCCTCGAAAATTTTGTTTTATCTCTGCCTTGCTCGGCCACACTACCATTTATCCACTTTGTTTTCTCTAAGAATCTTATCATATGCCTTGAACAACATATGGATCTGGGTTTATAGAGTTTTCTTTTTTTTTTTTCTTTTTTTTTTTTTTTTTTTTTTTTTTTTTTTTTTGTATACATAATTAAGTCAGAGGTACTAACTTTATAGAACTGAGAGGTTACTTTGAAAAAAATTTTTACATATGTAAAACCAAGTTCTATCAAACATCTCATTAACCTGAGTTTTCTTTTGATTTCAAAATCATGGGTTCGACTAGGGGTATAATAAGGAATTTGCTCATTTTTCTCCTTTCAGACAAACTGTATTTGTAAACTTAGACCAGGTTTGGGTTCTAGTTTGGGTAAGTCATTGCAAAAGAGGATAGAAGAAGAAAAGAGCATAGAGGCATATATGAGTGAATTAAGAAAAACGTAGTTGAGTGGTAGTCTGCATTTATAAAATTCATAGGCTGTGCATATCTGTGTATCACACGGTGCACGAATGGATCAGTAAAAACTTGCTTTGGATATGATGACCAAGCCTTGTGAGTGAATTCATCTAACCTGAGTGTTTAGTAAAAGGCTGGAGTTTGGGGATGCTAGTAATAGTTGAAGATAGGATGAGGTGTGTCTGTACAGTTTTTAAGCCTGGAAAGTTTAGATTGAAGATGGATGAAGTCATAAAGCAATGATGCAAATTAAGTTTAAAATGTAAGATAGTAGCTGGATTTGAAAAAGTGACTCTAAGTTTGAGGAAAATTTAAGCAACAACATTTTCATAATACATAGGAATGCAAGTGTGCACGTGTATGCGTATTCAACATTTTGCCGTTTTTGTTTTAGGAAATTTTGTCGTAATTTTTGTGTTAGCACGGTTCACGTTTGGGTATATTTAGGTCACATTATACGGTGGAGTGGTCGAGCAAGTCAAAACAATTTCCGTTCTATTTTAATCCTTTCTTGACCATACATTCTAAAGTCGCGTTTCAAAATATTTGAATTTGTTCTAGATTTGAATCTAGGCGACATCAGAAGAAATTTGATCGTTATTTTCTGTCGGTCTTTACCGGTGAATCGTCGTTTTGAATTCAAATTTTCTGCAACTTTCAGGTGAGTATTTCTCACCAGACATACGTATTTATATTTCGTAAATTATTGCAAGTGTATGTGTAAAATTTTATGTCACTATTATCTGTCTGTAGTGTAATATAAAATGATGAACCCCATTTAAATTGACACCTCATCAGTTATTATCTGTTGTATTATATCTGCAGTTATATTATGTTATTGTTTATTTACTGCTTAAATCACACTGCAAGTTCCCTGTTATACGTAGATTGTTATGGGCTGAAATGATAGGCCTAAATGATTATTATTGTTAAATTATGCTGTTAACTGTTAAACTGTTAAACTTGGGATTGCGGGTTTGAAATGATAGGACCCGGGATATTTGTAAACTACGGATTGAAATGATATAAATCCGTACCACTTGACCTAGGCTAGAAAACTATATACAGGCCCGTGGTCCTTATAATATTTTCTGAAATATTTAAAATTATTTTGGAAGTTAAATATTTGATTTATATCTTTAAAGGAATTTATATTGATTTTTAATAAGTTATAAATAAAGAAATAAATAAATATTTGAATAAATTTATGGAATATAACTTATTTGGTAAATCGGGATTTTGAAAGAATAAGATTTCAGTTAATAAATGAATAAATAAATAGGTTATATTTGGAAATATTTATCAAGTTAAACAATCTATTACAGCATTTATATGCTGTCTTTTGAAATTTGACTAGTTTTACCCATAACTTTAGGTAGCATTTCCTAAGTGCTATGGAATCTAGAATTTGATTGCTCTAAAATTTATGGAATTTGATAAATTTTATTTACCTTAAGTTTTGGAAAAACTTAAGACATAATATTTATAACTGTATTTTCCTAAATAAATTAAAGATAAATATTCTGGTATTAAGTAAATTTTGGGAAAAATTTAATGGTTAAAATTTGGAGTTTTATTTATGGAAATTATGGGAATATTCAAGACTAAAAATATAAAACATTGATTTGTGAAAGAATAAAACCCAAACTAAGTTTTGAATAGTAAATACTCCAATTGGATATATATAAAAATTGAAATGGTTTTGGGAACATAAAGGGATATTTAAATTATGGTTAAACTTTAAATAAAGAAATATATTTGTGAAGCTATGTAAATTATCTTCTTTACAAAGTAACCATAAAGTTAACCCATTTATATATATACCGTTGAATGTCCAAACCATTGTGTTTGGGAGTTATGGATTTAAGTAAAGTTTCCAAAACATTATCCTTTGAAGATATAATTCAAATATTTGGTCTCCAGATATTATAAACAGTATGGTTTTGGAAAGAATTATATTTGAATATAACGATATCCTATTGTTTTGGGTTTTAAAATGATATCGTATCTATAGTTTTGAAATGGAAATGTTTATTCTGATTTAAAGTATAAACTGTTTTTAAATAACCACGGGTTATAATAACGAAGGGTTGGCAAAGAGACCGGGATCGGTTATGGACATACTCTCTGTCGATACCGAAAACCACTTTGACTAACCGTGTACGCGGTGGAGATTCCAGAATGAAGTAGGATGGTGGTGACGGTTTCTTGAAAGGTATATACGTGGACCCGACTCCCGTGAGTTGGTTTAAGGTGGCTAAAACAGGAGCGATCGACGGATTAATGAGGTAGCTCCTCTGATCGAACACACTTCTTCGGTTGCCATTCTATTACTCTTGTGATTGTTTGGTGCGCGCACCTTTGATTTGGGAGTGTTGTTCGAGGTGGGCGGTTGCTGCGGCTTCGCGTTACCATCGGTCCGGAAGCGTAATTGGTATATCTACCCTGGCATTGCCTAGTTGTGCCGTGTCACCTACCATATCGAGCCTTGTACGAGTTTGGATTTCTCCCGTAGCCCGTGTGGTATCCTCTGGTGGCTTCCCGATCAGGAGGGGCTATGATATTGGATGGACTACTGGGACTATTACGTGTTAAGGGCTATATGGGTAACCCCTTAATGCTAAGAAAAAAGTATGTTTATTTTATAAATAGACACTATTATAATAGCGCAATATATTACATAGTAAATAGTTTGACGGATCCTTAGAGGATGGGCGGTCCCAAGCATCCTTTAAGTTACTTGCTCTATATTACAGTACACTTGATTTAGCTTACATCATATAAGTATGTATGTCCTGACTCGAGTGTTTGTTTTATTTTACGCTCGGGTCAGCCTGAGTTGCAGCTTCAGTTTCTTCTCCGTAGCTAGGACACTCAATAGATCATTCGTGCTATTGGAAGTTGTTTCAGCCTTTATCCTTTCTGGAATTCAAGACTTTGAAGACTCTCTATCTGTGTATGTTAAAATTTGTATTGAGGATTATAGACAATGTAAGTTCTGTTTTGTTAAAGATGTATCAGTGGCTTCATGAACCACTAAATTTTAATTTCCGCTGCGAGATTCTGATATCTGTGTATGTGATTCTGTGATTTATTTACTGTATATTCTGAGTTTGCTAAATTTATTCTACAACGCAGTATTTTGAACAATTCAAGTCCGACATGTGCGGATGCGAATGGTTGAAAATATTGGGTCGTTACACATTTTTGTAAGTCAACGTTAATACCAGACAAACATCATGCTCTCACTTAAATTTAAGAACAAAAAGTTATAATAATAAACTCCCTATATCAACCTGTTTTGAATCTAACATATAATAAAGGTTGAGCTTCTTAACGCTATTCACCTTAGTATGCAGTCGACAATAATATTACACGTAATAAAAGTGTGGTGTTACTTGCATGAGTTTAGGGTTAGGTATGTAGCTACTATTTTTTAGGATCGATTAATAGACGCACTTGAGTTTAGAAATAGATATGCAGATGCTATTTTTAGGATCAATTAGTGGAGAATTTTTTTTAAAGAATTATATATAAAGGGCAATTTTGGAACTTCGCGGTCAGACCAAAAGATTGCGCTTTCAAAGCTAACTATTAATAAAGATATGTTATTGGATATGATTGATATATTTTGGGATGTACTTTGAGATGTTTTTGGATGTTTAAGTAGATGTTTTTTATTATCGATGTTATATATGTGATATGGACATATGATTTTATGTGTGAAATTGAATTGCGATATATATTGATATATTTGTGTTGTTTGAGATTAAAGACTGCTGAAATAAAATAAAATAAAATAAAATAAAAAACTTCTAGATTTTCAACGGCTACAGACTGCTTTTGATTCCAATAGCTTCTGACATCAATTTGAGTAAGCCATATTCTCTCATGTGTACATGACAGTTCATCAGAAGCCATCAGAAATAACATTATAAGCCGTCAGAAATAAATCGACGAAGCCATCGAAAAGTAGTCGGAAAGATCATTTTTCAACGACCTTCTTTCCGACGGTTTTCTCCATCGGCTTCTAACGGCTTTCAATGGCCATAGATGGGTCTGAACCATTAGAAATATTGTCGTTTATTGTAGTGTCACAAACTTGGTACTCCAAGTAAACTAAAATTAAGAAAATAAAAAATATTGTATTGATGGAAATTTAATCCGTACGATCTTCGAAGACATGCCAATGTTCTAGGCTTTTAACCATTGATTTCATCGAAAAATTATAACTTTTTGGCAATATGAAAACTAAGCAATGACTCCTCCATTAACTTGCTTTTGTGCAGTGGGAACCAAATGACAAAGTCGCGCTCGTGCAGAACAGGTATGCTACAAGCATCATAACGGTGTACCATCCAACTCAAAGCCTTACGCCAATGGTAGAAGACAATGTGTACCTTCTATACCTGTATCAAACAAATAAGAACTTTTAAATTACTACGAGGAAGTTATAGATCAAAGCAAGTCTTCTCCTATACCTTATCCAAACGCGTTTTTTCTACATCACATTGATATGTGTGTTAGACTAATGAATTACTTGACCCGCTCAATTTACATGCAAATATGTATTGTCAAATATGGTTGATACACTACAGGAACGACTTCATTTAGTGACGGTAAATAGCCGTCGCTATCCGTCACTAGTCGTCACTAAATGCATCAATAAAACTGGGCGACGCTAGCAATATAGCAATGGCTTTAGCGACAGTGTCGTCGCTATATTAGCGATGGCTAGCGATGGCAACCTAGGAAAATACGTCGTCGCTTGCCGTCGCAATGCTGGAACCATACGGCCGTTGCTAGTCATTGCCAATCATCGCTAAACTGAACCAGATGGTCATTGCTAGCCATCGCTAAGCTGAAAACTTGAAAATGATCCAGATCTGCTTTATTCCTTCTAAACCGTACAATAAACGTCATATCTCAATCTTACTTTATTCCCAAGACATAAACTCAATATCACAACCAGTATCATCACATGCAACATATAAACTCATACTTATTACAAATAATTAAAAACACAATACAAATATCAATATTTACGTAAACTTTCATCAACTAAAACCAATATTCTATCAAATAACACGATCATATCTACACAAATATCTATGTTCATCAAATCCACAATCATCACAATACACAAGCGATAATAAAGCATCAACACAAGTCAATAATTACATAACAAACAATCATGGGCAGTCAAAAAAATTTGTACCTACTCATCATCATCGTCTCTCGACCCATCCTTACTAGGCATCCTCCCATGCTCTACTAAAAAGGCCGCAATCCGCTCATCTAGTAGCTGCACCAGTCCTCCGCCCTTTCGCTAGTCATTAAATTCTGTCATCTGCTGCTTCAACTCATCCTCTTGTCGCTTCAGTACTACATGCTGCTATGAAATGAAAACAAGCATGTTCAACCGATGCCACTACATAACTTGTTATTACCTATTAAACCTTATTTCTGGGTTCTCCAGTCGTTAGGTTCGGTTAATGTTGCGAGTGGTTACTCATTCTTAGGAGAAGTCTCATTCTTTTAGATGTAGAAAGAACTTTCTCTCTTGCCAATCCTTTCGTCAAAGGATCATCCAGATTCCCATCGGTGGGTACAAGATCCACTCTAACAGATCCTGAAGAGATATACACATTTACAGTACTATTCTTACGATGAATTTGTCGTCTCTTGCCATTGTAATAATGGTTCTCAACTTTTGAAATAGATATAGTTCGCAAAGGATTAACATGGATGGTATCGGTTATAATAATGGTTTTTCTTTTTGTGTTGGAAATTGTACATATGTTTACTTTGAAATGGGTGAGGTAGTTTGACTTTGTTGCTATGATGTTTGAGAGTTGATATGTTTGAATATGTTTGAGATGGGTGAGGTTGATTTGATGATAAGTTTGACATGTTTTAAGATGTTGGATAGGCGAGGTTGATTTGAATTATTATGAAGTGTTATGGCACACATTTTGCGCGTGACAGTAATATACCCATTATGGATAAATTTATTTTTTACAAATTACATAGGCTTAACATATATAAAAATGATTTTCATAAATATTTATCTATGATTTTATGTTGGAATTATGTGTAGTCAGTTTGAATTTTTATTACTAAGTTACATCAGTTAATTTTTGTTTATTAGTTTGAATTTTTAATTCTAATTTGTGTCGTTTAATTTATTTGTTAGTTTGAATCTTTTTTTCCGTTAACAATTAATAAAAAGCAAAAATGTATAGAAAGTTTATTTGTTAGATCATATTTATAAATGATATTAAGTTTGGTAATATATGTAAAAGAGCGTTATGAATCTGTAAAAAATATATTTGTTAGATCCTATTTTTAAGTGATATTAAAATTTGTTAATATCTACAGGTAGACATTTTTGTAAGTCAACGTTTATACCAGACAAATATCATGCTTTCACTTAAATTTAGAAACAAAAAATTATAATAATAAACTTCCTGTTTCAACCTGTTATGAATCTAACATTTAATAAAAGGTTGAGTTTCTTAACGCTATTCATCCTAGTTTGCAGTCGACAATAATATTACACGTAATAAAAGTGTGGTGTTACATGCATGATTTTAGGGTCAGGTATGTAGATGCTATTTTTTAGGATCAATTAATACATGCACTTGAGTTTAGAAATAGATATGCAGATGCTATTTTTTAGGATCAATTAGTGGAGAATTTTTTTAAAGAATTATAAATAAAGGGCATTTCTAGAACTTCACGGTCGGACTAAAAGATCGCGCTTCCATAGCCAACTATTAATAAAGATATGTTGTTGGATATGTTTGATATATTTTGGGATGGACTTTGAGATGGTTTTGGATGTTTGAGTAGATGTTTTTTGTTATCGATGTTATATATGTGATATGGACATATGATTTTTATGTGTGAAATTGCATTGCGATAAATGTTGATATATTTGTGTTGTTTGAGATTAAAAGACTGCTGAAATAAAATAAAATAAAAAACTTCTAAATTTTCAACGGCTTCCGACGGCTACCGACTGCTTTCAAAATGGCTTCTGACATCAATTTGAGTAAGCCATATTCTCTCACATGTACATGACGGGTCATCAGAAATACCGTTATAAGCCATCGAAAATTAATCGACGAAGCCATCGAAAAGCAGTCGGAAAGACCATTCTTCAACGACCTTTTTTCCGACGGTTTTCTCTATCGGCTTCTAATGGCTTTCAATAGCCATAGACGGCTCTGAACCGTCAGAAATATTGTTGTTTGTTGTAGTGTCACAAACTTGATACTTTGAGTAAACTAAAATTAAGAAAATAAAAAATATTGTATTGATGGAAATTTAATCCGTACGATCTTCAAAGGCATGTCAATGTTTTAGGCTTTTAACCGTTGATTTCATCGACAAATTATAATTTTTTGGCAATTGAAAACTAACCAATGACACCTCCATTAACTTGCTTTTGTGCAATAGAAACCAAATGACTATGTCGCTCGTGCACATAAAAAAGGTATGCTACAAGCATCATAACGGTGTACCGTCCAACTCAAAGCCTTACGTCAACGGTAGAAGACAATGTTCACCTTCTATAACTGTATCAAACAAATAAGAACTTTTAAATTACTACGAGGAAGTTATAGATCAGAGCAAGTCTTCTCCTATACCTTATCGAAACATGTTTTTCCTACATCACATTTTATGTGTGTTAGACTGATGAATTACTTGACCCGCTCAATTTACATGGAAATATGATACACTACAGGAACGACTTCATTTAGCGACGGTAAATAGCTGTCGCCAGCAGTCGCCAGCCGTCGCTAAATGCATCGATAAAACTGGACGACGCTAGCAATATTGCAATGGATTTAGCGATGGCATTGTCGCTGTATTAGCGATGGCTAGCTATAACAACCTGGAAAAATATGCCGTCACTTGCCGTTGCAATATTGGAACCATACGTTCTTCATTGCTAAACTAAACCATATGGTCGTTGCTAGCCATCGCTAAGCTGAAAACTTGAAATTGATCCAGATCTGCTTTATTCCTTTTAAACCATATAATAAACGTCATATCTCAGTCTTACTCGAAAATACCTATGTTCATCAAATCCACAATCATCATAGTACACAACCGAAAGTAAAGTATCAACTCCATCAACACAAGTTAATAATTACATAACAAAAAAATCATGGACAGTCAAAAAATTCTATACCTACTCATCGTCATCATCTCCCGACCAATCCTCACTAGACATCCTTCCATGCCCTGCTAAAAAGGTCACAATCCGCTCATCTAGTAGTTGCACCAGTCCTCCGCCCTTCCGCTAGTCATTGAATTCTGCCATCTGTTGCTTCAACTGAGCTATCTCCTCTTCAGTTTGAGATCTCCTATAAGCCTTTTGGACATCATCGCCTGTAAATTATTTGATTGGAATATAATTTGCTTTAGGACATAAATATAATTTATATATTATCTTAACAACCCATCTGGTTTCTTCATGAACACCGCGGGCACTCCGTAAGGCGAACTGCTTAGTCTAATATAAAAAATTCCTTCAAGTCCACCATTTGTACTTTCAACACCTTCATCCCGGTAGGTGTCATTCTGCTATGCGGTCTACTTACGAGTTCACCTCCAGGTATAAGATATATTCAAAAAAACAATGCTCATTTCGACGGTAGTCCAGTAATTGGCCCAAAGAAATCTGCAAATCCTCTAATTATGAAAACCCGATTCAACTCATCTTCCTCCTCTTTTACACCTAATAAAGTACAACCATCAAAAACAGGATTCTCCACTGAGTATATATTCAATCACTACTATTAGGGTGTCTTAGTGATATTTCCTACCGTGGAATAATATCCTAGCATCATATTTACTGAACTAGTCCATACCCAAAATAATCCCAAAGCCTACGAATTCAAATACATGCAAATTGCAGGCAAATATATGACCTAATAATTCAAACTCTAATTGTTCACATCTCATCCAAAAAGTTGCATACCCTCTTATCGGATTCGCAACCCTTGAGGAAGTAACTAGACATGAGGTTCTAGGTTAAGTTAACCTACTAAACAACGAGATATAAAAGAATGTAATGCACCAGTATCAAATAGTAATCTAACAGGTATACCATGAATCAATAGCATACCACCCATTACATCCTTTCCTTTCTCCTCAGCTGTTGGTCTAGAGTTAGCCGGTTCCAAAGCAAATACCTTTCCTTTTTCCGCCTTAGTCACTTTTAGAAATGTATTCTTGTAATGTCCCACCTGATTGTAGTTAAAGCAGTTAATATTATTTTTTCTAACAACTTTCTTTACTTACTAATTCTCCACTCATGAGCATAATTACCCTTTTTGTCATACTTGTAGTACACAACCTTAGACTTTCCTTTCTTGGTTGCTTCACCCTTCTAAGCTCCCTTATTTCAGCAAAACTTTCTCTTCTAATTATGTACACCCATACACCCTACTAGCTTGTTATTACTGAAAAAAGAAAGCATCTCTTTATTTCACAAATCCATCTCCACGACTACATTACATGGATCGCTGAGATGTGGCAAAGTTGCTACAGCAAGCTCAGGTCTCAATCCACGGATGAACTTCACGTTTCTCTTAATCACAATATCTAATGTATGGATATCCAGATCGAGACAGCTCCTCGAGTCTAGTTGCATACTCAAGCACTATCATATCACCTTGCAATGACTTAGTAAACTTCCTAAATAAAATTGACTTAGCGATCACAGACATAAATCTTTCTTCAAACTTCCTCTTGAACTCAGCCAAAGTCAAAATTTACTCTACTACTCCAATAGTAACACTGTTCCTCTAGCACAATGCAGCTCCCTGCAATTACTTGGATCACAATCTCCTCTTCTACTTGTCATTCAAATCAAGATCAACAAAAATCCTTTCAGGGTGAAGTAACTAATTCTCCACTTCAATTGCATCCTCCGTTCCAATAATTGGCTTTCCTCCTAGCCTTGCATAATCCCTACTCAAAACAGCATAATCGTTGACAAATGGAACTTCCTAATTAGCTCCTCCAACATTTCCTCCAACTAATCCAACAACAGATCTTGCTTGCATCATGTTGACAAAGAACTGATACATTGCTCCCATATCGATTGATGGTGCTCCTGCACCAACATTAGAAGATGTTGGCTGACACGGATTCCTTCTAGTACTGGGCCCGACATTTCCATTGGTACTTGTGCTTCCTCCATCAATATTCACTCTTCCGTTTCCTACATCCATATCTTACTTTCTTAAATCTTCATTCAAACCATTGTAAGATGGAGAATAACAGTGTAAGAGAGAGGGCGAGTAGAGATAAAACATATACTTATATACGGAAAACAAAAGTATGTTACTATAGCATTATCCCATACCCAAATCTTGTTCTCATATTCAATTAGACTATGTTTTCAAAGCACTTTTAAGCTCAAATTCTTTTAGTTTATTATAAACATATGCTTGGATACCAAGTTGTAACATCCCCTATTTTGAGGCTTTAAACTAACCACTACAGATGTTGCAGACATCAATAGTATTAATTTTTGGTGATAAAATGCGGTCATGTTAATGGTATGCATAATATCAGAAGCATAAGAAAATGAAATAATTTTAAACACGGTTTCAAAGAAAACTTTCATATTTCATTTTAAAGATAATATTCCATATTCGTTATATAATCCAAACATTGCCTGGATTCAGATAAAATATAATTATTACAAAATACTCCAAGAGCTATATATGAAGATGCCCTATTTGGTTGATCAAAGATACTAAATAGACAGATACATCCATTGTCAATTACATTCATATGATTGACAAAACACAGCGGATAATAGTGGTAAATAGACTTCTACATAGCTAGCTTTGCCTAGTGCACATCTCTGAAAGCTTTATTTGCCAAAACTTGTTTAACCTGTAAAGCCCTTACTCTTGACCTGCTCAAACCAAATTTTGAGCACCCAAGAGTTTAAGGAAAAACATAAACTTCGAGTCAAATAAATGCCTAGTGTCAATAAATATGCCATCTTCGTTCGATAGATAATGCGTGAGACCATCTCGCTGAGCAGAACTGGTTTCCCGTCACTAATATCCCTTTTTAACATGTATCTTTTGCAAATCAAAGTCCTTCAACCAAATTGATTAAAATAACAGTAAGAACAATAATGTGCAAGCATGCTACTTATGTAATCATGACTATCTGTCAAATCAGCGGACTATCCGTCCTTATGTTTAGTTTTCGCTGGGTAACTATCAACCTATATGTTTGACTAAGGTTTACTAGATATACCAAATTTTCTAGTTGACTGTTTGAAGAAAAATGGATGGTCTATCCAAATACATTTATCCAAGTGTTTACCTGACTATCTGTTAATCTCATAGTTTTCATGGCTTACTATAGACCTAAAGGGTTTATGGGCCAACCTATAAACCATCTCATCTTTATGCATACCTTTTTGTGCATAAAGCTACTTTTGTCTTACCCTTGACAAAGCCCTACACACTGGGATTTGGACTTATATCAGCTAGGAGCTAATAGCTGAAGTATAGGGCGCTATGCTACACCAGTCGTAAGCGGTTTTCTAATCTCTGAATCAATTCATCCCATCTCGATCTATTCAAAAGTGATCAGAGCAATAAATCTTTAGTAAAATTCTAGGTTAAATACCCTTTTCTATGTTCTTGAGAATATTTTCTTAATAAATGATTTAACCCTTCAAATCATACTTCCAAAACAAGAAAAATATATCATTTTACTATATCCAAAACAATTATGCCATGACATATGCTTTTATAAAGTATATACTGATGAATTTCAAAACATTTAAGGTCACTGCCTTACAAAACCATACGATGTTGAGACAAGGCAATATAAAGTCTTTATATTGATAAAACATGGAAATGACATAGTCAACGAGGGTCTTAACCCCTCAAAACATAAGCCATAAGGCCAAAGTTAATAAAACCATTTAATTTAGAACGTCGGTGACATCTTCGGCGCTATAGGTCTTTTCCATTCTTAATATAAAACTATATTAAAGCCTTAAATTTTAAAACATAAGGCCGATAACAGGGACACTGCGCATCATATAGTGTCAACGTCGTAAGAGATAAAACAAAATTTGCATAATTTAATGTCTTAATGTTGACATGGTTAAGTCTCGGCATCAAATGCCTTAAATAAAAACAGGCGGCTTCATTAGATCCGAAGTCAATATATATGGCACCATCGCCGTCTTCGAAAATGGTTACATGGATTATGGTCAAAGTGATAAACATTGTATCATATATTACCAAAGTTAATAATAGAGGCATACACCTAAAAAGTCGAAGTCGAGGTGCTTAAAACATGCGGCATCATTATCACCGCTATAAACCACTTTGAAACCTTTAAGGTCGACGACGTCGTAGATAATAGGCGGCATAGTAAAATGCAGCATCAATCTGTTAAAGAAAATAGCCTCATCCACTTCGAAGATCACGATATCGACGTTGTTGGTGGCTTCCTATTTCGACTAAGCCGATGCATTCCTTATCAAGATAAGTTGATACCCGATGCATTGAACTTGTTCTATGTCAAAGACCATAGTGATAAGATAAGGGCGACATCATGAACTTTGGCATGGCAGGGTCATAATTAAAAGGAAAACTGTTTTATTACCCTTAAAATAATTACTTTTCACCAACCCCAATTGTTTGTCAAAATACTATTGGATAACATTTCCTTTACCAAAATCTTTACTAGAAATCTGGTAAGGAGCAGATTTATCATTTCCAAAACACTTAGCAAACATTGCATTTTATATTAATATTTAAGTCACTAATTAAGCCTTTCTAGCTCAAATAATTTATATTAAATCACAAACACTTGGGAAAATTACAAAAAATCATGATACATCCAATTTATTATATTCTTTAGCATATAAAATTTTCAAAGCCAAAAACATAATTTAATTATTTTTAATAATTAAAACCTAAAATAAACCATTTTCCACTCTTAGGAAATTCTCCAAATATTCTTATTAAATCATAAAATTATGAAATTAGAAACCCACTTTCAAAATAATGTTTCTAACAACATATCAAAATTTCAAGTCATTTGAGTATCATATGATATGTCTTTTAACTCAAACATATCACTTTATTTCATAAATAAATTCTATAAATTCACCTATAAGCATATAATCATTCGAACCATCATGGCATGGCATAATTTGAGCTAAAGAATCGGACTTATACTTAAAACCAAAAATAATAATTTAAAACATGAGATGCATAAATATTATTCGCCTTGATGGTTTAAGAAGGCCAAGATTTTTTTTGATTTGATTCCCCTAAGCTTTGCTCTTTGTTTTCTAGCTTTACTTCCCTTGATTTCTCTTAGTAATGGCCAGCCTACTCTTTTGGTTTCTTTTGTATGAAGATAAGTGAGGGAGATAATTAGAATGAGAAGGGTTATTTTTATGAATTTTACTCTTTGAATATTTTTTACTTCTCAAGTATCCTCTTTATTAATATTCTAATTAATTCCACTAGTTCATTAATTAAGGCTCAACCCATACTCTTTATTAAATCTCAATCTCCTTGACATTTAACATTATTTTTATTTAATTTATCTAATTAAGTCTCGTAAATAACCGCGTTCAAAAATACGAACAGGCCAACGAGGCATCGAAGCTTCTGGTTCAATCTCGTTATCATTCAGTTGATTTGATGTAATTATCACGCCTGAGTCATACGTAAACTTCTGCAAGTGAGAAACGTGGAAGACATTGTGCCACCTTCCATCTTATGAGATAAGTTGACCCAATATGTTAGGTTCTCAATCCTCTTTCTTTTATCAAAATAGGATTTACGAACCTCTGTTCCAACTTCCCCTAGCTACCGAATCAAATAACATTCTTCAAAGGAGAAGTCTTTACGAACACCATATCTCCAATAGAAAACTCCAAATCTCTATGTCTCATATCGGCATAGCTTTCTTCCTATCCCGAGCATCTTTCTTTCTCCATCGAATGATAAATCTTCTCCAAGGTTTCTCTAATCACGTCTAGCCCAAGTACCAGTTTCTTGCCTGCTTCCCACCAACACGAAGAAGCGCTATATGGTTGGCCATACAATTCTTCTATGGTGCCAACCATACTAGACTGATAAGTATTGTGGTCTGCAAACTCTACTAAATAGATGATCATCCCACAAGCTTTCGAAATCAAGTATGTAAGCTCACAAGAGGTCCTCCAATATATGATTCACTCTCTTGGACTACCCATTCTTTTGTGGGTGATAAGCTATACTGAGATGCAACCCGGTACCCAACGTCTCTTGTAAGCTCTTTTGAAACCTACTATTGAACAGCGGGTCTCGATCACTCAAAATGCTCTTCGGCATACCATAAAATCTTACAACCTATTTCATGTACAACTCGGCTAGTTTGGTTGCCGTGCGACTTGAATTAGTGGGTATAAATCAGGCACCCTTGGCCAACGGATCAACTATAAACTAAATGCTATCGTACCCTACATAAGTCCTCGGAAATCCATCAATAAAGTCCATCGATACTTGCTCTCACTTCCATTCGAAAATTTCAAGCGGTTGCATCAACCCACTTGGCTTCTTCTCCTCTACCTCAACCAACTGCTAGTTTATACATTTCGAGATGAGTGTCCAAACATCCTTCTTCATTTCCTCCCAATAATAGGTATGTTTCATATTACGGTACATCTTATTACCGTTGGGATGTACAGTCAACCTGGAATGATGGCACTCTCATAGCACCTCATCTTGTAATCCATCAACATCTAGAACAAAAAGTCTTCCATCCTTATGGAGCCAACCATCTCCATCGAGTCTATATTCCTTCATATCTTTAAACTCTACTCCTCCTTCTATTTTCTCCACGACCTCTTCTAGTCTAGCATTGTGCCTCTGACTAGTACCGCTCGACTCAATCAGAGTAAGTCTGATAGTCAAACTCCCTAGTATCTCTGGCTCTAAGTCGCAATGGGGTCCGAAGTCATAGTCAGCAGTATACTCCAACTGCTTCAACTCCATGAACACCATTCCCAAACTGGCATGTCTTCTACTCAATTCATTAGTGATCGCACTCCCTTTAACTAATATATAAGAAATGCTAAAATAATAGAAAGCCAAGAATCCTAACGATCGCTGCTAGTGAAGGTTGAGATCCTTTTGGGGGAAAAGGTACTTTAATGATTTATGATCTATAAACAACTTGAACCTTTCTCCCATAAAGTAGTGCCTTCAAATCTTCAAAGGAAACATTATAGCAACCAACTCCAGATCATGAGTGCGATACTTCTTACTATGCAAGTTTCAACCATCGACTAGCGTAGGTAGCAACTTTTTCATTCTACATCAATACCGCACCTAATCTAGTGCCACAGGCGTCTGTATATAATATCATCTCCTTATTCCTACTCGAAATGGTTAATACTGGTGTACTCATCAACCTCTCCTTTAGACTTACAAATACGTGCTCACATTTCGCATTCTAAACGAAAGTCTGATTCTTCTTCGTCAAATTGGTCAACGATGCTGGCACCATGGAGAAGTCCTTGATCAAATATCTATAGTATGAGGCCAAACCTCGAAAACTACTCATATTTGTAACATCCTTAGGTTTGTTTCAATCCAAAAACACTACCACCTTGGCAGGATCTACTGCGGTGCCCTTCTCTAAGACGACATGACCTAAGAACCTCACCTCTTTCCTCTTGAAGTGAAACTTCAAAAACTTCGCTTTCAACCTATGTTTCCTCAAAACCTTAAGAACAATCCTCAAGTGCATCCTGTGTTCCTCCTCTGTCCTGAAGTAGATCAAAATATCATCCATAAATACAAGCATGAACTTATTTAACTAATCCTCGAAGATGCGGTTTATGAGATCAACAAAGTATGCTAGAGCGTGGCTGGCTCGAATAGCATAAACAACCACTCATAGAGACTAGATGGCATACGAAATGCAGTGATTGGTACACTCTCCTTGCTACTTTCAATTGGTGAAATCTTATTGCAAGATCCAATTGAGAGAACACCTTCGCACTGCGGTGCTGGTTGAATAAGTCATCAATACGTGGAAGTGGATACTTTTTCTTCTTCGTCATCTTATTTAGCTCATGGTAATCCACACATGACCTTAGAGAATAGTCCGCCTTAGTGGAAAATACTACAGGTGCACTCCACTCAGATATGCTCCTACGAATGAACCCCTTCTTCAACAGGTCACCCGCTTGCACCTCCAACTCTTTCCGCTCTCTGGGTATCATATGTCTCAAAGGCATAATTATCGGTCTAATATCCTTCGTAAATTCTATATTAAACTCATTCTCTCTATACAACAGTAATCCAGTAATCTCCTCAACCATATACGGATACTATCTAACGATAGGCACAGACGATAATCCATTATGTGGATTCTCAAGCAAATATAGAAAGCTAACCATAACCCCATCCTCTGATAGGCAGCCAATCACTACCGTCCGCCCTCCATAGCCCTAATCATCGCCAACAGCCTCTCGCAATCCATTGATATCACATACTTCCTTTAGCCAATCCATTCCCAAGGTAATCCCAAATGCAACGAAATTCAAAAAAAGCGATTACAAATAAAAGAGCACCTATGGATCGATAACGTCAAATCGTGATAAACCATGCACAGGCTAGTAGAGCCCGAATAAGGTCATCACGATCAAAGGTCGGTTCCACTATTTTGTAATCCTATCCTATATAATAAATCACTAGATATAAAGGAATGTGAAGCCCCTGTAACGAATAAAACACATATGGGAACATCGTAAATGGAAAGCATACCTTGAGTAACAATCTATGGTAAGTCGGGACAACATCCAAAGCATAGGCCTTCAAAACTATTTCTACTATAGCGGTTCCAGACAATTCTTTAGTATATGTTTAGGTTTGTCCATGTTTGATAGAGTTATAACACTTCTTCTTCCCATTAGTCTGGCAGTCTCTGGTCAAGTGACCCCTGTCTCCATAACCATAATAAATTGGATCCTATTTAGCCTTCTTTGGAGTGTTCTTTCCCTGAAACTGCTTCTTCTTTCCATTTCATTTCTTCTTGCCTCCACCGCTCTGTTGGGGTTTCACCTCTTCCTTAGTAATAATAGCTAATTTGGACTTAGAGCATAAACTCTCCTCGAGAAGAGCTTTCTCGACAAGTCTCTCGAATGACTCATCAATATGACTAACAAACTTCTCTCTAGATAGTCGTCCAAACCCATAATGAATTTATCATTCTTCCTCAAAACCCCATATTTTGAAAATGCGTCAAACTTAGCAACAGATTCGGGACAGATTCACAGACAGACATATCTCCTTACTTCAAATCAGCAAATTTCCTAAATAGTACCAAATTCCAAGCAACCGAAACGAACTTTTCCTCAAACCTAGCCTTGAACTGATCCCAATTAAACTGATCCTTAGGTATGGAAATATTAATAGCATTCTCGCCCACCCTTGAAGCTGTCTAGAGGTCAATTTCCTCTTCATGGCATTGTCTACTTCCATATCATCAAAGATACGCTCGCATGTGTCCAACCAATGCTTTACTTCGATAGCCGACTCTATTCCAAGTAATGGCTTGCCTCCCGGGTGGAGTAATCTTTGCATAGCTTAGAAAAATCAACACTCGATGCTTGCACCTGAGCATCACCACCAACAGCAACATTTAGAGTGGTCGGTTGGACATTTCAAAGCATGTTCGCTATCATCGCATTGGACATAGCTTTCAAGTCAGGGTTAATAGCCCTCGATCTCGCCCCTTCCTCAACTCCAAAGATGGAGTTCATCATAGTGTTTCTTGTTCCCGGACTCGTTCTTGATCTGCAATAAGAATGATCAATCTCTCAAAAAGAAAACTATGTCAATGCTACTTATGTGTGCATGCGACTTATTTACTATATATACTATTATATGGTTTTGAAAACAAAAATATACAACAAGTATGCACTCTCTAGTATATAGATACTCTCGATCCAGTCTAGCGTGATAACTCCTTTCCTATCTCTACTGGACCACGGTATCAACTCAGGTTAATCACATTACCTAAGCTCTAATACCAAATATGACTACTACCTTACACCGCCAACATTCCATATTCAAAATATAGTGTGCTGCTGATGTGTTCTGTCGGTGTAGAACGATCATCAAAGTTTTAAAATGAAACAAAACATCACAGAACCTATCGTATATCTTATAGCACATGGAATAAAATATAGTATACATAACAAATATAAAACAGGAGAGATGGTAATAACAAGTGATCCAAATAACAGTGTACAGATTCATAGGATTATATAATGAGTAATAGAGTTTATGCAATGAAAAAAAACTCAAATAATTGCCTTATAAAAGCAACCAAGCACTGCCAAGGCCCTATAGTGTTGCATAGCAGATTAAGCATGGTAATCTATATATAATACAAGATAGCACAATCTAGCTTGTCCCCTGCACATCTAATGCTTCGCACATAAACTTTCTATCTAGTCTAATTATTTAAGAGTAACAGAGGTAGTAAGAAGCAAAGCATAAACCTCGAGTAACAACAGCCTGGTGTGAGTGGTAAATGAATCTCAAAATTCTATACAAGTCGATATACTAAGGTACAAAGGGTATATGAATCATATCTTACCTTTCCCTGCAACCAAAGAGTTAGCATATAACAATATAATATGCTACTATACGAATACAATAAGGGTACACTACAAATCAAGTCTGATGATGGTGTCCAGGTATCCCTATCTCAAAATACCAATATATAATGACATCCTTAGAGTGATAGACTATGGAACAACAATCAACAACCATAGTATCCATCAGATAGTCATCATTATCGCTCAATGTGCTCTAGATATATGATAACTCATAACCTTTCTACTGCCAGTGACTAATGGAAATCCTGGCTTCTAGTGTTCTCTCTTTAGCCCGAAGCTAATACTAGTCCAATTCAACCAGTCCAGGGTACATGGATCCATTCAAACACTCCGGGGTAGTCTTTCAATGTACCTACGAGCGTTCTCACAATACCCCTGCTTTGAGTACATTAGAAAACGCTTCGAATATCAACGTTCCCTTAGCATGTGTATCTAAGCCCTCTTCTTACTCCATCAGATTTCCATTATTCTTGATGAACCATTCTACATTCCTCCGTTACACAATAGAACCATTCAACAGTCCTATCTACAAGTCAACTTTCTTGGAACCCACCATTTTCCTAGATAACCATTCTCACGACTTCGTTCAACATTGAGTCGTCTTCGTCGGAACCTAACTCCTTTCATCGTTGAGTTGTCACAAAGTACCGAAACTATCATCGTGACACTATGTCATCGTCAGACCCAAAGCGAACAAACAAACACCTTCAGCATGATCTACAATGCCTCACCTTCCCTTCCAGAGAGTTTCACTCCCATCCCATCAATAGAAATACTTCTACATCGACATGAATAAGTTGGTACCGACTTATTTACTTAACCAAGTTTGATTGAGTCTTCTTCCCTATTGAATCATAAGTTTTGACTCATGACAAAGAGCTTAAACAAATCAGTAAATGCGACTATATGGGCAAGCAACAAAAAGAGAAAGAAATTTGCTGTTAAAACTACAAAGAAGACGAGGCTACAAAACTGAATATAGTATGTTAATTTGTCAAAGTTTTTAGTCTTAGAATTGTTAGAATCTATCCTCAAGTAGTTCACTGAAATCAAAGTAGTTTTAAGATTTAAACTCTTTAACATATATGAGAACTGTGCACTGACTTTCACGTCAGTCGACTGACCAAATATGGTCAGTCGGCTGAATCATAAACAGAAAGCATTCTTTCCATATTCAGTCGACCAAAATAATATAGCCAGTCGACTGAATATGAAACAGAGAGTTTTGGGATACTGGTTCAGTCAATTGACCTATTCGACCAGTCGACTGAATGGCAACCTGAGCCTCTTTTACACCTTTTTACCTACCTTTTTAACCCACCAACCCTCTATATCCTCTTTCACTTTTTACCTTTGCCTTCTCATTTTAGAATTCTAAAACCCTATATTCTAAATATTTTCAAATTCCTCTACTACATTACTACTTTCCAATGGCTCCTCGTCAACCCAAGAGATCTAGATATGCCTCTTCTTCCTCCTCTGAGTCGATTGATTCTCAGATTGTCAATGGCTCTATGATGCTACCATGGTCCAAAGGTGGAATAAAATGAAAGAAGCATGATTTTTTGAAGGTTCTTTTGTTGTGTTTTCCGATTTTTCTCTAAATAGGATTCAAGAGCTAGCATAGAGAAGCCATCTAGAGTCTCTCCTAGATCAACAACCAAAATAATATCAAGATAAATCACACATTGGTAAAACTTTTCTATGCTAATTTGAATTTAGGCCATCAAAACCCACATAATCGTGATAATTGCGTTTGGAGTTTAGTCTATGGTCGACAAGTATTTCTTTCTTTAAGAATTGGTCATATTCTTCATACTCTAACTAATGGTATTCATTTAGAAGAATTAAATGTACCCATAGGCGAGCGAGGCGAAGTAAGTCATCGGTTCTTAGAAGATGACATGACCGAACTTAAGTCTATCACCTTACGACCTACAGCTAGAATCATGCATCGAGCTTTAATGCACATGGTTCTTCCCCGTACTAGCTCTTATGAGCTTGTCTATCCAAATAACTTTAGGGCATTATATGATATTTGGGGAGAAGTCCAAATAAATTGGTTGAAACTAATTCTAGAGGAATTCTTATAATTTAACCAAGGTCGTATGAACATTATTTACTATGGAGAATATATTAAGCGGCTACTTATGAATCTCTAGGTTCCTATTCTGAAATCCGATACTTCTGTTCCCAAAACTCTAAATAGACGCATAATAAGCCTTATGAAATTACCACCTAGACGTCTAACTATCATGAATTTTCAAGAATGGAAATCTCGACCTCATCAACAAACTTCTACTCAGGAACAACAATCAAGAGATGGCATTCGAACACCAACTCCATCCCAAAGCACTCGGGAATCCATTGATTTAATTGTAAGAAATCAAGTCATTTTGGATTCTCGCATTAAAAATCTTGATAACAAAAATGACAAAAAATTTGACAAATTTAAGAGTTTCTTCGGGATACTATGGGATGCGATATCTTGTTCTTCTTCCACCACTACGGAGACTTCTCAACATGATCTAGGCAAACGCCAGCTCCTCGCTTTACGTAGTCAACATCAGAAGAACGCATAAGTTCTGACACAAGCGACAATGGGGGTGGCAGATAGTTTATGGGAAGTTCCTCCAGAGGCAAAAGTCCAATGCAAGTGGAACACAAAGAAGAGACAGAGTCTGACTCTGATTGATGTTGTTATCTCTTGGTAGGAGTAAGTTATTTATTTGTTCCAAACATTCTATTTATGAGTTTGTATAAGTAACAATTTCAAAACTATTTTTCTATGATTGAAATTTTTAGTTAGTTCAATGATGGAACTATTACCTTTTTGTCGATGACAAAGGGGGAGAAATATGTATGACAAACCATTTCTTGCAGGGATTGAATATGTCACCATATATTCAGGGGGGATGTATATAACTCCTGTTATATATTTCTCAAAATATGGTACCATCTATAACAGGTTGTCATCAATGAAAAAGGAGGAGAATGTTGAATCATAAGTTTTGATTCGTGATAAAGAGCTTAAACAAATCAATAAATGCGACTATATAGGCAAGCGACAAAAAGAGAAAGAAATATGTTATTAAAACTACAAAGAAGACAAGGCTACAAAACTGAGTATAGTATGTTAATTTGTCAAAGATTTTATTCTTAGAATTGTTAAAATCTATCCTGAAGTAGTTCACTCAAATCAAAGTTGTTTTAAGATTTAAACTCTTTAACACATATGAGAACTGTGCACTGACTGTCAGGTCAGTCGACTGACCAAAGATGGCCAGTCCACTAAAACTGCCTAGTTGCATAGAAACTCCCTGTTTTGCACCTACTTTGAACATTCGGTTGACTGGTCGTTTTGGTTCAGTCGACTGAATTTTTCCAACAGCTATTTTTTTGAACAGACACTTCCATTTGCCAAGAGATACGATCTAAATTGAAGAGGTATGGATGCTTCTTTTGATCAGAACTCTTCGTGAATGGTTGCAACTGTTTATCTACTAAATAAAAACACAAGATTCACTTCACAAATCAACGAACTTCTTTTTATTTTCTGATCATACTCTCTACTATCTCTACATTCTGAAAAGAAATCACAACTTACATACATTGCTTGAATCTATGAATCAACTAACTTATTCTTCGATTCAAAGCAATATTCTCCTTTCTAAATCTTTACACACACATATATACTTGAGGAAAAGATTATAAGACGGTTGTACTATCAAAGACAAATCAGTGTTATCAAGAACATAAAGTGTCAAAGCAATTTTATTGAAACTGTTGAAGTCCTGTTCGGTTCTTCAGGCGGGTAAAGTCCTTTTTCGGTTGTTAGACGTGGAAAAATCCTATTCGGTTGTTCAAGTGTTGTATACCTATTCCTCCGAGTTAAGTGAGGGGTTATTGTGAGAAATTCTAGAGGGAAGTATGGGACTGGACGTAGAACGGGAAGTTTGAACTAGTATAAAAACTCCTGGTGTGCTTATTCTTATTTACTTTACTATTATTATCTTTTTCCGCATTTAGATTATAATACATTCCATATTACACGATCCTAAGTGATAATTAGGCCCACAGTTGTCACTTTCATTCCTTGCTTCTAGCACTTCCTTCCCCATGTGTTTTAGACCTTGACATATCCATCAAAACAACTCAGTCCCATACCAAAGCCTTCACCTTCAAATTCTAGAAACAAGTTGGTAGAGCCTCCAACACTTAGCCAAATTTTGTATCTTGCCATGGTCCACCTCTACTAGCCATGCCCTAGAGATCCATCGCAATAGCCGACTTATCGATAAAAACAACTCCGTACCAACATGAATAACTCGGTAGCGATTTTTTTACTTGAAGTCTTTTCCTATGCAATTTGAAACCCAAGCTCTACCTCTACTCTACGGCCTCATCTCCGAGTTTCATCCAATTTTGACTGTCTTTGCCTTCGATTCATCCAATTTGCCAACTATTTTCCTATGTGTCTAAAACATTAGAAAACAACATCAAAGCGCAAAATACAAACATGGATTAACATAGGTAAACATCCATTCACCCACGCAATACATAAGAGTGTGATAACCAAGCATATATCAATCTAGATCTAAATTTTACGCTCTAAATTTTACGCTAGCATATACATATGAATACAAGGGATTGCAAAATAATTTAAAATCATTTTAAAATTTTAAAATTCATCCTTAGACATTTTGTATAGAAGTGTGGTTAAGGTTATAAAACATTTTAAAGTCATAATCGTATCAAAAGAATTATTTTTAGCTATATAAACATGCATAGTAGAGTGAGAGGTCAAGAATCACTCTCCAAATACCCAAAATACCAACTCCCCTTGGATCTTAAGTGGACATCAGAGAAGAAGGAATCAAATTAGCAAAAATTGATAACTTTAGCTTTTATATAATAATCGCCACTCTAATCAATGATTTGGCTAAGATTAGTAAAAAAATGCAATTTTTGATGAAATTAGGGTAGATGGAGGTTTAGAACTATTTTAGGGAAGACGGAAATGACCCTGATCAGTTCCTAAACCCTTCCCTTAGCAAAATTTCAAAGTGGGTTAGTGGACCTAAGCACGGTTTTAGTTAATTACCCACTAAATTGGCCAGCAACAACCAAAACTTAAAATTGCTATAACTTTCAAACGATAAGTCTATTTTTCTATTATAACCACTCTACAGAATGGGAAACAATTATCCTGAAGCAATGGAAGTGCTTTGAGACTTTACTTCAACTTATAACAAAAGTTATTATCAAAACAAGATTTTTCAAAGTCAAAATAGTCACATAGAAATTCGGAAAAAATCATAAATGAGGAAAATTTCTCGAAGTGTCACTTCCTAAAATTTTAGAGTCATATGACCTTACATGAATAAAATAAGAGTATTTATAATCCTTTGATATATAAAGCATGAGTCATTACAATACTTGTTATCCCGCTTTTGGTCAAGGCCGGGATATCAACAAATAGGCTAAAAAGGATGGAAGTCGGTATTAGAGATTGATTGGAAACAAGACTATGATCGATACCGTTAAAATTTGACCGAGATTCAATTAGGATAAGATCGATTGGAAATGATGAACAAGGCTAGGAAAGGCTATGTTTCAAATTTCAAGTCAGCCGGAGTTCGTATGCTCAATTTATGATCGATGCAAATCAAGCAATGCTCTCATTCGTATCCATCAAACCACCTCCTTCGTATTGATTCCAATTGAATCCATCAAGCAAACCTCGTTCATATCCATACAAATTCGTATCCATAAAGTTGAAACACATCTGGTTCATATCCATCAAGAAAGCGCTAGTTCGTATCCATGGAAGAGGCGCCACTTCGTATCCGTCACATCTATTTTGGCTCGTATCCATCACCTAGTGACATTTTATACCGCTTCCACTAATGCACGGCTCGGATCGATCACCACCCATAAGCGGTACGAGGCAACACCTAAAATGTACCGATATGAAATCAATGTCTATATCAATACGAATTGAGGTAGAGTCTATTGATACGAAATGATATGAAATATCGACATGAACAACGTAGCAATTGATGGATACAAACGAAGCCATATCAATGGACACAAACGGCATGGGTACGAAGCACCTGAATGAGAGCGATACGAAGGAGATACGTAAAGATGGATGACTCGGTCACTCGGCTTGAAATGTGGATCGATCCTACAAGATAGCACCACGTCATTGGTCATCACGTGCCTAAAAGCGATATGAATAGAAGCGATGTGAGTGAAAGCAATGCGAATTTGTTGGCACAATGAAAATCCTAAGTTGCATCGATTATATCTCAAGATCTGCAAGTCCAAAGGCCATCAAATTTTCACAGGAGCTTGCGTACAACCTCAGGAATGTACCTGACAAATTTCAGCCCCAAAGGACAATTTACGGATCGATACGAACTCAATTCGTATCGCTCTCGGATCGAGTCAAAAATCACCTGAACTCGATCTATGGGCACGCCCACAAGAGAGAAGAAGTCTTCTGAGATCTGGGTGAGATATTTGCTACCTAAGTCTATGAATAGTGGCCCTGGACCTACATAAAATGGTATTTTGGCTTCTATACGCTGACATTCTGCCGGAATCACTTCAATACTAATGTTGTACTATTGTAACCTCTAATAACCATCGAGTGATAATCAATAAAATAGCAACTCTTCAAAGTGGACGTAGGCCGAAGATAGACGAACCACTATAAGTTGTGTGTTTCTATTGCTTTCCTTTTAATTTTCTAAGAGTTCTTCATATTTTATTCTCTATAAACTTGCTATCTGTGATCAGTAATTGTGAACAGGTGCTATCATCGGTAGTTGGGTGTTTGTGACCAATTTTGGCGCAAACTATACTGCTTTCATAGGGACCTTCAACTACACACAACTACCCCGCTTATATTTTGATTTCTTAGGTGACGAAAAAGATAGTTTACTTAAAGAAATTCAGTGTAATTATGCTAAACTACCATGCGAAGACTTTATTCCTCCTGTCGAGAGATGGGATTATCCTTAGTTTCCCCTAGTTATTACTCCTTATGGGTTTAACATTTCCTTTGACTCTACTTTCCCTATGTCGGTGGGTTCTCTCAAAAAAATCTCAAACTGACGCTTCTAAATTTAAGAATTGAATGTATAAAACTCAACTGTTAAGGTAATTTGAACTTGTTCATGCTTGTAAACCTTGTTGTTATTAATGAAAGAATATGTTTTCCCCATATGTTGATTTTAATTTTATTAATTCCTACTAGGAATGTCAACTAACGCTTGCATTTAGCAATCCTGACCCATCTTCTTGATTGGACAGACTTAAAGCTAGACCGATGTTAGATATTAGAAAGCACTCCTCCCAAGATGTTTCGGCTATGCCATTTCCGAACAACCCGGAAACATGTAAATGACACAATAAATAATATAATTTGAGTTTAATATTATGTATATTAATGATATTACTTCATGTTTAGAGGAGAAGATCAAAAAGAAAGACAAAGAGATAAAAGAGTGGAAAGAGAGCATAAATATAATTGGTCGATCCGGACCCCCAAATCAAACGATTGAAGTTGATTTGGAAATTGATTGATTGTACCATAAGATTGAGGATCTTGAAGTTGATCTGTTAAAGAGTTAAGTGTCATGCCAATCTTTAGACCTTACCGCTAGTAGGGGTAAACCCAGCCTTCCCACTCCTACTCCTACAAGGATAACTAGGTATCAATTCTCGAGCGGTAAAAAAAATCTTGTTCAGGAAACCCTCCTTCATATTTAGATGATAGAGAAATTTCCTAGTGATGTCAGGAGTGTGAATATGAATGCACTCAGTTTTTGAAAGGAAAGTGGGATGAACAAGTGTCTAAACATCTCAACAAGTAGCAAAGTCGGGTTGAAAAGTTAGGACTCGAGAAATTTTCTCTTAAGCAAGCTTAAGACTTTTAAAGGAACCAATACGACATTCCATCATGCATTAAAGATCAAATTCGTTCTTTTGATTATATGAATATCATCCGAAAGAAAGAGAAGAAATTTGAAGAACTACTAGATGTGGTGATTCATCGTATCACCGAACCTTCTTCGATCGTTAAAGCTTTGAAGCAAAAAGTACAAGACCTCGAGTCTTAACTGAAAATAACCAAGGTGTTGTCGCTTGAAAACTCCCGATTGGAGTCCCGATTGGACTTCCTTGTAGATTATTTGCTTGAAATAATAGTTGCTTTTAGCTTAAAATTCAATTATTCTTTCTTAGGTCTAGAAATGAATCAAAGGCCGAGCAGAGCAACAGAGGTAGGATATAGATGTTATCAACTCTTCTTTTGTATGAGTGTGTTGATCATCCCAAAAAACATTAGAGGCCGTCCTCTTTTACTTAGAGATTCCCTGTTTCAAGTGAAAATCATCCACACCCTCTCGAGGTTGAGGAAAAGGGGAAAGAAAAAGTATACCAACATTATTCGCTCCTCCAACCTTCTCCTTAGGAAGATTAGGATGATTTTTCATGATATTTATAATTTCAGTACGTAATTCGATAAATAACTTTGTACCTAAATAGTTGATATTTTAAATAAAACTTGTGATTTCTTTCTTATACTTGGTATTCAAATTATTGAGCTTCTTTGAGATTTAAGACTTTCTTAATTTGATTTTGTATGATCTATGGTATTTGATAGATTTGTTTGCTCTTTGCTTCTTTGAAGAATGCTTTTTGATAGGCCTTGATTTGAGAGTTTCTTATAGTAATTGTTTGCCACCCTCCTTGCATAAAAGTAGTTTTTAAGTATCTTTCACCTTTTTGGTTCTCACTTTTATGGATCCTTCTCCTTTTCTTCTAAGGAAACATAAGGTAAATAATCATGGCTTCAATAATTTTGAGAAATTATTTCTTTCTCAAATTTTTCATTTTGTTTTCTAGACAACAAATAAATTTTTGAAAAAGTTTTTTTGTTGATCTTTGAAATAGTAAAAAATTTATTTTTGAAATTCATTTTTTTGGATCAATTTGCTTTCTTTGTTGTATAAAAGCAACTTTTTACACCGAGTTCAATTAAGAAAACCAGAATTCGACTCGATAAAAAGGCCTTAAATTCAATTTATAAGAAGACTAGAAATCCATCGGTAAGATTCACATTCCAACTAATAGGAGATTGGAAATTCGATTAATAATAAAGATTCCCGTTATTTGATAGAATATATTTGACAAAGAGATTCAGAATTTCTTAGATGCTCATGTCTGATGTTGAAAACCTTGGTTTCAAGCAATAGATAGTTCTTGACCCTTCCTTCGAAGCCTGATTTAATTTTAGCTCAAAGCCAAATTAGTCATGTTTAATTACATCTCGTTTTAGAAAATTACTTTGATACATTCTTTGGACAAAATTACACTTGCTTGATTGATCTCTTTTGCCTCTTATTACCTTCTAGGTAATGATTTAGATTTAATTTCTTGCGTTCCTTGTTAGTTATATGTAATCATTTAGGCTTTGAATTTTTTCACCCTTATTACCTTATAGATAATTATTTAGGCTTTGATTGGGCCCCTTATTACCTTATAGGGAAGGATTTAGGCTGGTCGATGTGTTTGGTTAGCCATCTTAGGCAGAACTTGTTAGAAAATCAATTCTACAGTTTCGATGAGAACAACTATACAATAGAAATCAAATATGTGTATATATTTCTATATACAGGTACTTACGAGAGCAACATCACTAGAAAGGCAAGAACAAGGCTCAAAGAATGTTACAAAAGACTACAAGTCAATAGGATCAAAGAAGCAACAGAAAAGATACACAAAACAGACATGCACAGATATCAGACATCTAGATGCACAAGCCAGATGTCTGAAAACCTCCTCTGGAACAACAAAACAGACGAAACCAGTTATCTGGTAGTTGCACTCAGATGTCTAAAAATCTACTATACACAAAAAATATATAGAATCAGATGCCAATACAAATACCAGATGTCTGATTTTGAATTCGGAATTTAAATTCAAACTTCAACTGCCACATTCGAATAAACATCGTTGCTTCTCCTTACTGCAACTCTTCATCATCAATAGAAGCAACTATAGAGCACTTTTGATGGATGCAATTACTCAAGGGACCTCTCTACAACTATATATACCATCAAGAATCAAGAAGAAATCTTACCTTACTTACTTACGCTCTCTACTTACATACTCTGTTATATTCTTGATCTCTAACAATCAATACTTGTATTTCACTCTTTCATATATTCAGTTCTTCACAAACAATACTCTCTAGATATATAGTGGAAGCATTTGTACTTATTAATCAATATCTATGTTATAGAACACATAATTGACAAGAACAAATTATTGTAACCAAGCCTATTCCTCCGGGTGAAGTGAGGGTGTTTGATAGTCGAATTTCGAAGGGGAGCTTCGAACTGGACGTAGGACGGGATGTCCAAACCAGTATAAAATCCTGGTGTGCTTATTCTATATTTACCTAGATTAATACTGTTTTAGTTGCATCATATCTTTTGTCACATATACTTGCATATACACTACACGATCGGCCCTGTAGACTTACAATTGGTATCAGAGCGAGTTTAGATCAAAATACAGTAACAAGTTTTTGAATCACTATAATATGGAAAGTATTTTTCAAGAAGGTCAATCCACAGCACGACCCCCACTTTTTAATGGTTCTAACTATGCATATTGTTCAACACGTATGAGAATTTTTATGGAAGCTGATGGATTAGAAAGTTAGTCAGCCACTCAAAATAAATATAAAGCATCTGACACTACTATTAACACATGGAATGATGCACAAAAAACCGTAGCTTCTAATAATGCCAAAGCTATGAATGTTCTATTTTGTTCACTAGATAAGAATGAATTTTCACGTGTCATGTTATGTAACACTACACATGATATTTGGCGCACCTTACAAGTTACACACGAAGGCACAAACAAAGTTAAACAAACTAAGATTTCAATTTTACAAAATCAATTTTCATCATTTAAAGTGAAACAAAATAAATCTATTATAGACATGTATCTAGATTCCAAACCATTCAACATGATTTAATGGCAGCTGGAGTCAAATTCACAAATCTTTATTTAGTATCTAGAATACTCAATTCTTTAACTCTAGAGTGGGAAAGAAAAGTATTAGCTATCGAAGAAGCTAATGATTCTTCAACACTCTTAGTTGATGAATCGATAGGAAATTTAATGTCCTATGAAGCTAATTTGCAGGCACGAAAAGAACAAAATTCAAAAAAGAAGAACATAGCATCCTCAGCAACAAATGAAGACTCCGACTTAGACGAAGAAGAAATTGTATTTGTTGCCAAAAACTACAACAAATTCAAGAAGTTTAGGAAAAAGACTAGATTTTAGAAAGGAGGAAAATCAAGCTCAACAAATCAAACATCAATCAAATGCTATGAATGTGACCAATTTGGACATATGAAGAAAGACTGTCCCAAGCTCAACAATGATAAAATGAAGAATAAATTTGAAAAATACAAAAATAAGAAAGCTTTCAAAGTAACATGGGATGACTCGGATTCTTCTTCTTCATCATCAAACAGTGATAGCGATAGTGACGGAGAACAAGCTAATACGGGTTTTATGGCACAAACTGATGAGGTATGTCCCGAACTTAGTTATGATGAATTATTAGAACTTAACATGGAATTAGATGATAAATTTAGTCAAATTAAAAAATTGAACAAAGAATATATAGCCAAAATAAATAGATTAGAACTTGAAGTGGGAATGTTAAAAGGTGATAAAATTATTTTAGAGAAGGAGCTAGAATTATCTCATTAAAAAATTAAAAATTGTTTGATTGAAAATGAAACTACAGTTATAGAATTTGATAAAACTAGAGTAAAAAAGGATGACTTGTTAAAAGAAAATATCAACTTGAAAAGTAATATTGAAACATTGAAAATTGAAAATTTAGAATTAAAAGAAAAATTAGATAAAATTACAGATAATGTTTCAAAATTTAATAATGGAAAACAAGATTTGGAAAATCCTATAAAACTCCAAAACCATCAAGTAATAGAAATGGAATAGGATTTAAAAATATTCCTAAACAAAAAGGGAATAATATTAAGAAATATAGTTGTATTTATCACTTAAGTTTAAAAAGAATACCAGAAATATAAAAATTTGGATTCCTAAGACAAATAATAATTTGATAGACGAAAACACATTTATAATTTTTTAGAAAATGTAGTCTATAATAAAAAATTATGTTCATAAAGGTACCAAACCTTCTTGGGTATGGCTACCTACTTCTCCTAACATCTTGAACCCTAACAAAGTATATGGGTACCAATTAAATCATCTTTTATTTTATAGGTATCCAAAATAAAAAAATAAGGAGAAATGAATGCTTGATAGGGGATGCTCCAAGCATATGACTGAAAATTCAAAAATGTTATCAAATATAGCATACATCGATGGTGGAGCGGTAACTTTTGGAGATAACTCAAAAGGATACGTCGTGGGTATTTTAGAAGTCGTCAGCTCGGGTATTTCTAGCTCTCCTATTATTACAAACGTTTTGTTTGTAGAAAATCTAAAACACAACCTACTTAGTATTAGTCAATTATGCGATAAAGGTATTCAAATCAATTTAAAAAAAGATAGATGTAATATTTTCGACAATAACAAACAACTTATATTTGAGAGTTATAGAAACAAAAATATTTATGTCTTAAACATGAATATAAATCAAAATTCAGATTTGTGTTTAACCGCTAAACATGACGATCCATGGTTGTGGCATAAATGATTTTGTCATATTAATTTTAAATATAATAATAAATTAGCAAAATTTGAGCTAGTTAGAGGTCTACCTAAAATAAATTACAAAGTAGAAAATTTATGTGATGATTGTCAAATTGGAAAACTAAAGAAAAGCTCATTTAAATCTAAAAATAATATTTCTACAAAACCACCATTAGAATTTTTACATTTAGATATATTTGGTCCAACTCAAGTACGATCTATAAATCACAACAAATATGTTCTCGTAATAGTTGATGATTTTTCAAGATATACATGGACTTTATTTTTAAAACATAAAAGCAACACCCTTGGTATGTTTAAATTTTTTGCTAAAAGAATTAAAACACAAATGGATTTGAAAATTAATAATATTCAAAATGATCACAGTGGAGAATTCGAAAATGATCTTTTTACTAATTTTTGTAATAAAAAAGGTATAAGTCATAATTTTTCTTTTCCCCGCACACCTTAGCAAAATGGTGTAGTAGAAAGAAAAAAATCATACGTTACAAGGAAGTGCACGAATACTATTAAGTAGTAGTGGTCTACCAAAACATTTTTGGGCTGAAGCTATTGCCACATCTTGTTATGTTTTGAATCTAGTAACCATACGACCTAGACTAAACAAACTTGTTTTGAAATACTTTTTGAAAGAAAACCTAAAGTATCATATTTTAAAACCTTCGGATCAAAATGTTTTATATTAAATACAAAAGATAATTTAGGAAAATTTGACCCAAAGCCTATGAAGGAATCTTTGTTAGATATTCGAATCGTAGCAAAGCATGTAGAATTTTTAATAAACGAAATAACATATTTAACAATGTTTACATGTTTCGTTCGATGAAAATCTTCTTAACCATCATACTAATAACGATAAGAAATAATTCTAATTGAAAATACAAAAATTCTTTTAATAATGAGACAAATGCACAAAATAATACTTTATTCTTAAGGATCGTCCAAAAGATAATATCATCGGAGATCTCAATTCTAGAGTAACCAAAAATCAACTTAACTAAATAAGTCATATAGCATTTATGTCAAATTTTGAATCGAAAAATTATAAAGAAGCTTCAAATGATAACTTTTAGATAATAGCTATGCAAGAAGAATTAAATCAATTTGAACGTAATAATGTTTGGGAATTAGTATCAAGACAAGAAAATCAACCGGTTATAGAAAAAATTAGGTATTAAAAACAAAGCAGATGAAAACGGAAATATAGTTAGAAATAAAGCACGTTTAGTTGCTCAAGGTTATAATCAAGAAGAAGGTATCAACTACAACGAAACCTTCGCTCCAGTAGCGAGACTCGAGGCCATACGTACATTACTCGATTTTGCAAATCATCACAATTTTAAACTATTTCAAATGGATGTCAAAAGTGCTTTTATAAATGGTTTATTTAAGAAAACATATGTTGAACAACCTCTATTGTTTGTTCACGAAAAATATCCTAACCATGTTTTTAAATTATAAAAAGCCTTATATGGTTTAAAACAATCCCCCCACGAACGTCTTAAAAATCATTTAATTACATCTGGTTTTCAAATAGGTAAAATCGATACAACTCTATTTATTAAAAGAGAAAATAACGATATTTAGTTGTACAAATTTACGTAGATGATATTATTTTTGGTTCAACTAACAAAAATCTTTGTAATCAACTTTCAAATATTATGAAAAATGAATTTGAAATGTCTCACACGGGGGAATTAAATTTCTTTTTAGGTTTACAAATAAAACAACTTGAAAATGGTATTTTTATTCATCAAGAAAAATATTGTAACGATCTATTACGTCGTTTTGAAATGGATAAAACTTCAAGCATACCAACACCAATAAGTGCTAGTGTTCACTTGGAAAAAGATGATAATGGAAAAGATTTCGATGAAAAATTATATCGTAGTATGATTGGCTCCTTACTTTATTTGACGGCTAGTCGACCCGACATTATGATGAGTGTATGTCTTTGTGCCTGATTTCAAGCAAAACCAAAAGAATCTCACCAAAGAGCTGTTAAACTTATCTTCTGATATCTATCTAGTATAGAGATTACGGTTTGTTTTACCCTAAGGGATCATCGTTTGAACTAGTTTCATACAGTGAAGCGGATTTCGATGGATGTAAAACAGATCGTAAGAGTACTAGCGGAACATGTCACTTTATCAGACAATCATTAGTTTCATGGTTTAGAAAAAAGCAAAATTGTGTCTCCTTATGTACTTGCAAAGCCAAATATATTTCAGCAGCTTTAGCATGTGCACAAGTGATACACATGTAACAAACACTTACGGATTTTAGCAAAGTTATCAATAAATCACCAATATATTGCGATAACACGAGTGCGATAAATCTATCAAAAACCCCTGTAAATCACTCACGTACTAAACATATAGATATACGACATCATTTTTTATGTGACAATGTAGAAAAAGTAATCATTACACTAGAATACGTAAATACCGAGAATCAAATAGCAGATATTTTCACGAAACCACTAAACGAACAAACATTTGTTAAACCACGACGCGATTTAGGAATATGCTCTCTTAATGATCTTCTAAACTAATACCACATCTTCATTTATTTCTATGTTTAGATAAAAGTTTGTTTTATCCACAAATTAAAATTGATAACTCCTTTTTTAGATGGTTGTTTTCTGAAATTACCTATAAATAATTTTTAAATTTATATATAAATCTTTACAAAATAAAAAGTAAAGATATAGATTTCATATTTTTACAACAAAAAATAATAATCATGTCTTTCGACAATTCTCAACCGTCCTTCTCGACACCTACAACGGATAGCTCAGCGGATACACCTCACCGCCTTCCTACCCCTACACCAAATCAGTAACCGACGTATAGGTGGTCCTCCGATCACACGGGATTCACTCTCGATAACAAGAAGTTCAAACGAGCTCTATTTCTTTTCTCCTAACACCAAGTAGAAAATTGATGAGATACATCACTATCAAAAGCAACAAATAGATCTATAACGAGAATTATATTTTGAGCAAAAAGTTAGGGCGCAACGACTAAGTTTTCTGATGCAAGTAGCGATAAAATTTTGCAATTCACGAAAAAAAGATGTGCATGAACCACTTCCAATGCCTTGCAGCTCTTTGGATCCCTTTGCCTCATATCGTACACCTTTGGATCCTTCACTGAGGTGATTCTTTGGTTCCCCGAGAACGTACGAATGTGGAAATATATGGTGTCCACTCAAGCCATGGAGAGATGAGAAGTCTGAAGATCGTAATACTCCATCGCCATCTAAATTAATTAAATTATTCTCATTGTATTTATATCTATGAATATTTGTAATTCTGTTTCACAAAAATAATCCTATGTTTTTCTTGAAAATAAAAGGTCGAAAAATAAGCAGAACCCTTCAAAATTAGGCTATTTTAAAAAAAAAAATTGGTCATTTCAGACATCTGAACATTGTCATCGGACGTCTGACACTCTGATATCACACAAATTTTACACCATCGTGCATATATCAGACGTCTGATATAACCTTCCAGAGGTCTGAAAATTTCCACTGCTTAATAAAAAAAGGAAATCAGTCTATTTCAGATGTCTGAACAAAGTCTCTGCCTCCATATTATAAAAACACAGCTTATTTTCAGACGTCAGATTCTATAGCCAAACGTTTGAGAAAACTATCGGTCTTATACAAATAAAATTTCGATCTATTTCAGACGTCTGACAATATAAACAGACGTCTGATAATTCTCTCTGACTATCATAATTTACAAATCGATCAAATCCAGACGTCTAACTCAACCAGACGTATGATTCCAATTACAACCTTCAAACTAGGTTAAATCAGATGTCTGAATTACCTTCCAGACGTCTGAAACTCAATTGACATTCTTATATGCCCAGATAACGTTTATTTTATTTACTTCTCTTACTTATTTTCAATTTATTTCTACTGCAATATCAATTTTTAATTCTCAAAAAAAATTCCTCTTCCAAATTTGATCAAATTCGATGGCTCCTAAAACGAAAAATCCTAAGATCTCTAAGCAAAAACAAGACCAAGCAACTTCCTCCAATCCCCAAGTTTTCTCAGAAGATCAAATAGAACGATGGATGAATCGTGTACCGCATTCGCTCAAGAGATACGAGGATATTCAAAAAAAGAAACTCCATATAGGTCCATTTTATAATTTACTCAAGTTCTCAATGTACGATTTAGACGAAATGTGTGAAAGCGCGGGTTTAGAAACTCTGATATCTTTTAATCCCAATAACATCCAAATTGATCAGTTAGCCATATTTCTCTTCTACGCTAATTTGGATAGCACAGCAGTTTGGAACACTGAAAATGACGATAATCGTCTATGGTCTGGCGTTTATGGAAACAGAATTAGGCTCACTCAAAGAATCATAGGCAGAACTCTCGGATGTTCTGACACCGATGAAGATTTATTTAATATTCCTGATATGCATTTCAAACCGAGAGACAATATCACACATCAAATATGGGAAGATGAAATGCCTAAGTTCGCATCTAAATACCTAAGACCTAAGGCAAGACTCCTAACTTGAATGATTATCGACTCTATCATTCCTCGACTTGGTAGTCATGAGCAGATAATGGAGTTAGAGCACAAGGCCATGTATTCTATATTCAGCGGAACAAGGGTAAATTGGGCTAAATTTATATTTGATAAGCTCAAACATTTTTGGACTCGATCACGCTCATCTATTATCTACCCCACATACATCATGAGACTTCTACGTGCTCACAACATCCCCTCCTATTTATCCACTTTTGAAGAAATTTCTTCGAAATAACTTCCACAAAAAATTTCTCACTAATGCACCTACCGAAAATTCCTTCGAAGTTTATATCATTTGAAGAGTGGAAGCAACGTCGTCAAGCCAGACAAGCTGGGCCTCCACCTCAAACACAACCTGAACCATCACAATAGGTGGAACAACATCGCGAGACTACTCCTCCTCCTCCTGCAACATTTGATTATATGTGCCACAATGATATTTTGGAGACCTGCATAGAGACAAATCCAAATGAGAGTATTCGAGACCTAACTCTTCAAAATCAGCTTCTTTTGTCTCGGAATCGAAAAGTATTGGCTAAATGTATCGATAGTTTTGAAACATCTTTTCCTACACGATTGGCCATAGTTGAAACGTCACTTTCAACTATATTATCGGTTCTAAAAGCAGTTCTACAAAGGGTTCATGGTCCACCACCTTCAGAAGATTGGCCAACCCCAGTGACTTCTCCTCCTTCGAAGCATTCCAAACTCTTTGAGGAGATCGAACCTCTAGAACAAACTTCGACATCTCCTAAGAAACAACCTAGATCTTCTAAACATAAAGATGAAGGAGATGATCAAGAAAAAGCTTCCCTAAAAGATTCTTAGATTTTTAGGACTCTATCTTATGTATAAAAATGATAAAAATCTATGAATGAAATCGACTAATGTAATTAATGAAATTTCTCTTTTTTGGTATGTTATTCCTGTGTATATTTTTTATCTTACAATAATTGGTAAATATTTAATGGAATGGTTAAAAAAATCCTTTCTGATAATGCCAAAGGAGGAGAAATAATAAAGATCACAATAATTTATGGAAAGCACATATTCAGGGGGAGTTTTATAAAATAATATATGAGTACATTGTATAATTGTCATCATCAAAAAAGGGGAGATTGTTAGGAAATCAAATTTATGGTTTCGATGACAACAACTATACAACAGAAATCGAATATGCATATATATATTTCTACATATAGGTATTTGCTAGAGCAACATCGCTAGAAAGACAAGAAAACGGCTCAAAGAATGTTACAAGAGACTACAAGTCGATAGGATCAAAGAAGCAACAGAAAAGATGCACAAAACAGACATGCACAGATTTCAGACGTCTGGATGGATAAGCCAGAAGTCTGGAAAAGTCCTATTGAACAACAAAACAGACGAAACCAGACGTCTTGTAATTGCACTTAGACGTTTGAAAATCTACTATATACAAAAAATATATAGTATTGGACGTCTGATACAAATACTAGACGTCTGATTTCGAACTCGGATTTTAAATTGAAACTTTAACTGCCACATTCGGATAGACATCTCTGCTTCTCTTCGCTGCAACTCTTCAACAGAAGCAACTATAGAGCACTTGTTAATGGATGCAACTACACATGGAACCTCTCTATAACTATATATATCACCAAGAATCAAGAAGAAATCTTACCTTACTTACTTATGCTCTTTACTTACATACTCTATTATATTCTTAATCTCTAACAATCTATACTTGTATTTCACTCTTCCATATATTCAGTTCTTCACAGACAATACTCTCTAGATATATAGTGAAAGCTTTACTCACTAGTCAATATTCGTGTTATAGAACACATACTTGACAAGAATAAGTTATTGTAACCAAGCCTATTCCTCCGGGCGAAGTGAGGGTGTTTGATAGTCGAATTCTGAAGGGAAGCTTCGGGACCGGACGTAGGACGGGAGGTCTGAACCAGGATAAAATCCAAGTGTGCTTATTCTATATTTACCTAGATTAATATTGTTTTAGTTGCATCATATATTTTGTCACATATGCTTGCATATACACTACACGATCCACCATGTAGACTTATAGAACTAAAGTCTTACACATCCTTCCTCTAGGAGGCACTCCGGTTAGGCCTTATTACCAGAACCGAAGGTTGGTCGGTGCTTTGGCCAGGCTATCTTAGGCGGGGCCAAAGGCTTACTCTGCCCTTCCTCTAAGATGCGCTTCGGTCAGACCATGTAGGCATGACCAAAGACTTGCAGTGCTCTAGCCAGGTATTATAAGCAGGACCGAAGGCTTGCGGTGCTCTGGTCAAGCTTTATAGGTTGGATCAGAGGCTTACTCTGACCTTCCTCTAGGAGGTTCTTTGACCAGGCCCTTGTTGCGAGACCAAAGGCTTTTCTTTTATTTTATAAGTATTTTCCACGAAGCAGTTCTAAAGCATTCCTCTTTATTAAACACTTAATCTTGGTAGGTACATTGATATTTGCTTAAATCTTGTTAAAAAACTCTAAGAATTCTCTTTTTTACAATAGATTCTCAATCATCCCTTTAAGGGCTTGACAATAATTGGTTTCATGTCTATTTATTTGGTGATATTCAAAATAAGCATCCTTGACATTTCTTTCATTTCCTTGTCGCTTCTTCTTTGAATCCCAATAGTCCAACCACTTTTTAGTTAGGAGATACTGTTTTTGTAGAAGGTGGCAAGGGAACGGGCTCTAGCAGATCAGAAATTCCTAAGGGATTGTGTCTTTAGTCCTGTTTGACTTTCCTGTAACATTGGATAAGCTCGATAAGTGTTCTCTTTAATAATTCTAAAGTTTTGATCCATGTTGGAGAGCAATCGATTACTCCCTTCCAATTTTGGGCAAATTTATCGAAATCCTTTGTTATTTTTATTTTCAAGATAGTTCCTTTAGCTTGGAGCTGTATAGTTTTTCTCATTTTCAAGAATGGATCACTTCTTCTTTTTGTTTTCATTTCTCGGAGTAGGGTAATAGGCAAAGATCGGGGTATATCTCATATGAAATGGATTTATGCTCTAGTTATCCGGCTCATAAGAAATTACTCGTCTCTTTTCCGCTAAAGTCGTGAATGGAAGTTTCTAAATACATATTCCTTGTGGAATTGAATATTATGGGTCACTTGTTAAGTGGACTTTGGAAAACATGGCTCGGAGGATCCTTGTTCGAACAGAGGCATTATGCGATTTAATAGGTTATGTAGGATATGGTAAGTCCTCAATAGGGATATGCTGGATAGGGGAAGTCAAAGTCCTCTGAAGGGATATACATGATGTGAAAAGTTCCTAAAGTCCTCTGTAGGGAAATGTGGGAGGTCGACGGTTTGAGTTCTCCTTCTAGCGCCAAAATGTTAGCGAATTTCTTCGCTAACTAAAATATGCAAGGAATGTTATGGTGGGTTTGGATAAGGGATTAAGTAGCCTTAAGCAAGCTTGGAGGTATATGCAAGTTCAAGTCCAAGTCAAAAGATCAGTCATATACATATCCATTATCCAAATCCAAGTACAAATATGAGTCATGCGCACGTCAAAAGTTCAACAATAGTAAAATATTATCATTCAATAAGAGTATGCTATGCAGAATTAATTGTTCAAGTCCTTATTTGCAAAACTCACAAAAATACAGTCGGCAATAAAAATGCCCAATTCAAATTATGGTTTACAACTTTAAAATTTGAGAAATAGGAAAGAATTGATCGCCCTTTCTTGGCTGTTGATGGGGGTCTATTTATAAGGATGCAATCATGCGGGATGACTGGCCTGTGTTATGATCAGAATCTAAGGGTTCGATAGCACTGCCTTGATGTAATCTTGACATCCAATTATTGAGAAACGACATCGCTTGCTTATTTTAGTTCGATAAGACAGCCTTTTTGTAAAAACTTGATATCCTTTACATCTTTAGATTTGTCATATCTCTTGCTTATAGAAGTTTGAAACCCTTTTCTATTGTTGAAGTTCGATACCTTTTTTTAGTAGATGCTGTACAACAGTTATTGTTGTAGTGGTTCGATAATTATTGATGTATCATTGGCTTGTTATTCATAAAATCTTGATATCCATCACTTTCGATTAGACGCTCGACATCCTTTTGTGGCGCCGTATTCTTCCTTTGATATATACTCTACACCAATTTGTGTTGTAAAGGTTCGACATCTCTATTACCTTTTGACTCGGCGACCTTTGTGTTGTAGAAACTCGATATCTCTTCCTTGGCCTTTGTCGATTTTTCTATTTTTGGAGTTGGTAGCTTGCGCATTATAAAGGCTTGATATCTATAAGTACTTGTTGATTCGACCCCTTCATTACCTTACAAGATCGATACCTTGATTCATTATTAAGGTTCAACATCACCTTCAACTTATTATAGTTCAGTGATCTTTATGGTTGTTAAGGCTCAATACCTCTCTTGCTTTATATGCTCGTCAAAACTTATGGTTGTTGAGGCTTGACATTACCTCCTCTTTGTGTTCAAGTTCGATATCCCTTATGCTTGGCATCTGTTTGAAGTTCGATATCCTTAGAGGTTTGATACCTTTTCTATTCCTGCTAACTTCTTAAGCGTTCGACACCCTTTTGATCACAGAGGTTCGACATCTTTTTTTATTACTTGAAGCTAGCTATCCTTTGTTGACTGTCGAATGCTTAATAACTTTGCTTTCTTATGACTCGACACATTCTCGTTCAAAAGCTCGATATATATGTTTGTAGTAACAATTGGGTCATTTCAGGAATAACTACCCAACTTAGTAGAAATAGAAAGGACAAGAGGTGAAGACCTAGTATGATCCAAAGTAGGAATTTTTTTAAAATCTACCTATTTCATCAACTGTAGACCACCCTTATTCTGTCAATGATATCATATCATAATTGGTGTCTAAGTTATAACTTTAGGGCAAACTAATAAAACAACCTAGCATATGAGTGTTTATACTTTGTCTAGGTTTAGGTAAAATAGTCAAGTATGTGCCCCTTCATGGCCACTGGGCTGGCCCAATGGTGGAAGTCCAAATGGTTTGCCCAAATTGATTTGGGACTGGGGTTAATTTTCATAATTCAATTTAAAATTTTAAAATATATTTTGAATTTAAAAATTAAATTTAAAAGTTAAAAAATAAAATTTATAAAAGTTATAAAATATTTTTCGAAATAGTTTTGAAAATAAATTAATAATTTCAAAAATTATTTAAATATTTAATTATTTGGATTAATAAAAAGTTAATTATTTAAATATACATAAATATTTATATATGTGAATATTAATGATTATAAATGTTATGTTGAATATATATTTACACATATTTATCTTAAGTTGTTTAAGGTAAATTAATAATAATATTTTTGAATTTATTAAAAAATTAATTAAAAACCTGTTTTAATTAAATAAAATATTTATTAATTAACTTTTTCAAATTTTAATTAATAAAACAAACACACAAATATATATACACATACACATACACACATAGATATATATAAATATGTATCAAATGATATATGTATACGAAATCATAAATGTTACAGTTAATATTCATCTTAAATATTTAGGATAAATAAAAAGTAAAAAATTTAATTTTGTAAACTAATTTAATTAATTTATTAACTAAACTAATAACAATTAAATATGATTTAATTAATAATATACATAAGAAATTATATAAGTTAATTGAATTATAAGTACTTAAACAAATTAGACTTGTATAATGAATGTATAATATAAGTGGAACTAGTGGAACTGTAAGGAACCCAACCTAGAATTAATGAGTAAATACATAAGCATTGTGCGTATATCATGATTTCAGATGTGCCCGATAGTTGAATCATAAATGTACTTTAAAAGCAATGCACTATTCCTTAAATTGATACAACTCAAGTAAAAGTATATACTAAAAATTATGAATCTCTAATATATAATGTTTTTTTATACTATTTATACTGTTGTCTGTATGCCTTATCCTACCATCATGTTTATTGTGCTTTCAGCTTCCATAAAGATTTTATGCTTTACTCTTTAATTTGCATTCTTTAGTTTAGTTATAGGGATGCCATAAAGGCCTTATACCTACTACCGAAGGTTTATAGACCTATGTCTTTCGGATGCCACATAGGCCTTACTCCTACACTTCAAATTATTCCATCATTAGATATTTGGTTCTCGTATAGGCTTTGCACCATGCTACAAATACAATGTAACTTTACTTGGACATTGGGCTGCCACCAAAGCCTTATGAAATGTTATGAAATGTAATGATCATGAACATTGGCCTGCCACATAGGAATTATGCTCGTTATCGAAATCTAAGTCCCATAGAGGCTCTAGGTTGCCACACAAGCATTGTACTTAGTTATCGAATATAATGTCTGTTTTGAACATTGGGTTGCCATACAGGCCTTACACCTCATCATCGTATACAATGTCACTTTTTAGGCATTGAGTTGCCATATGCCTTACACCTCACCATTATGTACATGTCACTTTTCAAACATTGGGTTGCCACATAGGCCTTACACCTCGCCATCGTTTAATATCGTGAAAAGGCCTTAGGATGTAACAGGGCCTTATACATTTTATTCGTATAACCTTCTTTTGAATGACACAGAGGCCCTATACCATTTCGTCTATTTAATCTTCTTTCAGATGCCACACAGGGCTTATACCATTTTGTTCATTTAATGCCTTGAATAGGCTTACGGAAGCCACCTAGGCTTATACCATTTCATTTATTATTTTTGAATGCCACAAAGGCCTTATACCGTTTCGTTTATTTAATCTTCTTTCAGATGCCACATAGGCCTTATACTATTTTTTTCATTCATTGCCCTGAATAGTCTTACGGATACCATACAAACCTTATACCGACATTAATATTTAATAATTTAACTAGGATTTCGGTTGCCATTTACAGCTTTACAGCGAAACCTTCATCTCAAAATTAACTTTCCACTAAAGGTCAATAAGTTTTGGTTACACTACCCTAGTTCTTATCTAGGGAAGCATTGCTTATTCTCGGGTCCATTCCGACACCATGTCCCGACACCATGCTTGGTCTCGACATACCCCTTTGTCTCTTGGCAATACCAGCTCTCGAATGTTGCAGTTGAATTAGCCTCTACGTCTAGCTTTCTCCTTCGACACTTACCTTTGGCACTACCTTCGGCTCTCCCTTTATGTTTGTCTAGTTTATTATATATAGGCATTTACTTCATCTTTGATTGACTCATGTCAACTCTTAGTTTTGGTCTGGTCCTTCTACAACCATTCATTCGTCTTCCACCTTAGCTCTACCACAAGCAATAAAGCCAGACATCTGTGCATGTCTGGTACACGCCTTTCCATTTGTTGCCTCCAGATTTGCTTATCCTTCACTGTTAGTTAGTAACAATGTCCATTGGATTATTTTTATAGCACTTATATAAGACCTTGTCCCCTTGTTAATTAATCATATACTTTACATGCATAATAAATCTCGATTACATTGTCTTTTAGTTTCAACATTCACAGTAACCTCTCATATGTGATTGTTTATTATAGGAAATTTCTTATAACTTTCTGTAAATGTGTAAATAACCTTTTTATCATATTTTTATTCATATTTCCATTTTAAAGTCATTTTTCCTTATTTATATAATACACAAATTACTTTGAAAATTCATATTTAATTACTTTAACATGGCAAAATCTTCCAACTTAAAAATCATCTCTAATTTCACTCTTAGAACATCGTATTAAATTTTTATAATATTTTGAAATCATTAGAGTAGGGAAATATTATTAAACATCCTATGGTATAGCTATTTTACACCCAGAACATTCATTAAAACATTGTTTAGTTCGTATAAACAACTTGTGAGTAAGAAATCTATCGTAATCAATCAAAATTTTATTCAAAAAATATTGAAAATGGTAAATAAGGTGTAGTATTACTCATTTAAGCTTTTAGATTCACTAGATTTTTAGTTCCCTTGAGTTCCTTAGCTTTCCTGCTACTTTTTCTTCTATTTCTTCTTTAGGCCGCCATTAACAAGTTTCCTAGTTTATATTTTTTTTAACAAAATATGGATGCATGTATCAAATAAAGGTTCCTTTGTTTTATTATACACTTCTTTAATTAATTGGGTCGTCGGCCTTATGGCCGTATTATTTAATTTAATTCATTCTCAATTGTGTATACTATATTATAAGTAAATGTACACCTAATTACCTACTATAATAAGCCACTTAATTATTTTTGTATGATAATGGAATAAGTAAATAAATGTCCCAATTATTTTCCTTTTCAAAACAATGTTTAATTAATTAGTTATTCATCAAAATTCAGGGCGCTATACTCACCACGAAGAAAATTGTAATCTACGAGAAGGAAAGGAAACGCATGAGGAAAGGTTCTGAGCTGGTAGGTCACCTTGTCTGAGTGGAGCAAGATAAGTTCAAATTCGAAAATAAGATTAACCCCACCATCCTCTGCTTATATGTTAATGTTGTCAGGTCTAGTAATATATGATGGTTGGTGGAAGCGTGTCTCGAGATGCTAACTGAGGTCTATGGAAAATTTTAAAATAGGAGTGAGAAGAGATAGTAGGATAGGTAGATGAAAATGCAATCATGACCCTCCTATTTGATAAGTTTGATTTGAAGGCCTAGCAGAGGGTCGGGCATTACGAGCTGCAATAGCTGCTTCTTTGGCACAAGCGCACGTTGAGGCTCCTACCGAGTCCAACTCCAAGGGCTTGGAGGAAGACACAGTTCCCATTACCATGGAGTGCTAATAAAATGTTTATCTATGTGGTGTCCATCTCCAAGGCCACCGATATTCTTACATATATGCCGCTTCAGTCCATGAACGCCGCTACCTCTTCAGTTTCTGTGGGGTACAACACCGACGACCCTAGGTTTTTATCACCCCATCTGCCCATGTATTTCCATTCATGTCCCTATTCCTGGAAGAGAGACAAACTGGACACTCCTCTCATGTTCCAACTTAAGCTCTAGGAGGTATACTCTAACCTCTCCCTAGAGGATTTAACTATATTTTAAAGATAGGTGTTATTGACAACGACGGTGGCGAACTCACTACTACCTAGGTCGGGGTCAAAAAGCCCTCATTGGAAACTTCTAGGGCCATAGATGTTGAGAATATAAATAACATTAAGAAGGAGCCATGCCTTAAAAACATTCCTTCCCCACTATTAATAGCCATACCCATCCCTACGATACCCATGGGGCCACCTTCTGCTTCCATTACTTGTGCCTCTCATACACCACCATGCGCTCATGCTAAACCCAAAGATCATATCTACTGATTATCATGGAGAAGACTTCTTATTTGGATAAGAGCACCGGAAAAATGGGAAAATTACGAAAAGGAAGCGCCCTGGTAAGCAACCAACTAAGAAGGAAATGGGGTCAAAGGAAATAATCGATTGTTACTGCCTGCGGAATACATGTTCTATTTGTCTTTTGTTTTGTTTTGTTCTTTTGGCTTTTATGTACATAGGCCATTAAATTTGTTGAATATGCGCTTATATGATTTTTGTTTGATGATAATAAACATATATACATTCATTTAAATGTATTTGTTAATGTACTATTTTATTTTTCACAGGTTAAATAAATAGTTGCTGAATAAAATTAAATAACACAGAATTTGAATTCAAACGAATATTTTATTCAAACAAATATTTATTACAATTTTGAATAGTACAAGTTCAAGCTCTCACTATACACTACACAACTTTGATATAAATTCAATTACATCACAATTTTACATTTACAGTTTAACCTCACTACACATCACTCATTCACTCAATTCATATTTTAAATCTTTAACTTCATTCCAGTTTGAATCCAGCATCTGAGCAATCTGCAAAAATATTCACTAACGCAGTAAAATTGAAAAAGAAATATTTTCGCAATATAAAATAAAACGTGAATTTTGAAAATAATATTTGCCTCAGTTATTTGGGTTGTTCGTCGTCATTTAAATTTGAATTCATCATACACGAACAGCTTATGACATACACAGTGTATCACTGTATATGCCACAAGGCCGTGCACACCGATATATACACTTGATAATGCTACAGGGACAAGTGAGCACAGGTCAAACCCAAATGAAAAGCCAGGTTCAACTCACGTGCAACATAAATAAAATTTCAACTTCAGCACAAGGTCAAACCCGAGCTGTGAAACTGGATTCAACAAAGGTGCAAATGGCCAAAACTCAAGAATCAAGTGTCGACTAGTCTAATATAAACAAGACAGTAAACCAGTTGCAACATGAATGTCACAAGCCAACATATTCACCAATGAATCATCAAAGAGTGCAACAGGGATGAATACAACATGAAGTACAGCAACTCAAGGAGATAGTCGACCAACAGTATCAAACTCATGTATGCAGACCAGTGTCAACAACCACATAAATGCAGAAGACAGTGCAATCATGAAGTACACAATTAACTCATGCAACAGACTCAAGAGAATGCAACAACATGTCAACAGCAATGACACAGCAACAAGGCAGACCATAAAATGCATGCCATCAAGTTCAATAACATCAATTATGACCAAGTACAGGTGCAAGTGAAACACAAGAAGCAAATGCTACCATGACTCGAGTACATGCTACAACAACAATGGACCCAACACCAAAGCTAACAGCAGCGCCAAGAGATTCAAGTGCAACTGGAAACAACAACGAGTGCATGCTACAACAACAAAGACCACGGCTACTGCACAAACAACATGAATACTGAAACAATCAAGGACCGAGCAACTGTATATATGCACATATATGTAAATCACAAGACTCAAGTGAATGAAAACATGTATTAGCAACATGGTGAGCAACACAAACTGCAGTGGACAGCAAACATGACAGCAGACCAAAGTGCAACAGGATGAACCGCAAAGCCAAGCATGATACAGGTGAATAGAAGTAACAAGTGCAGGTGAACAAATGTGCAAATGCTCAAACTCAGGTGGACAACATATCAAATGAACCAATAAAACAACAGAGCTCAATGCAACTGAAGGCAACATATATATATATATATATATATATATATATATATATATATATATATATATATATATATATAGTGAACCGTACATCTACCACAAGCATCAACATGTATGCAATCAGAATGAAGCAGTGCAACATCTACGACCGCAAGTACATGAATGCAAACTACAGGAATGAATATCAAGCGATACAACTGCAAGTATCAAAACCAGGTTGAACAACTACAAGTACAGGTTCAAGGCTAGAATGACAAAGTGTATGCAACTGCAGGAAGTCAACTAGAGAATTCATGAATGTATACATGAATCAAGCTACAACATGAAAAAGAAATGCACAGATCACACTCGAGTACACAACTCGAAGCACACTACACAGTGAGCTACATGCAGTAATGTATGAACATACGAACAAAGCTGCAGATCAGAAATGCTCGGGGATGAATACAAAAACTGACCAGAGTCAGTGGCCAACAGCAGAGGAGTGTTGTGTTCAACAGTATCAAGACCAGTGTCATGTGGACCGTGATACACCAGGTATACAAGAGGGATGAACAAGATTATAGCATAAACAAAATCAACATCGCAAGCTAATCAAGTGTTCAAAACCGTGATAGACAAACCAAGTCAACACTGTGTTCAAATAAGTCAATAGAAAAAGGAACAGAGTCGAAGCCGTGGTCGTCACGGAATTGAATCAAAGCCGTGTTCATACATAAAAATCAAGCCGTGGTCATCACAATCTCAAATCAACGCCGTGACCATCAAGTAACAAATATACGTTTTTGAACAAGTCAGAAAACATCTCAATCATCGAAACAAAATCAAGTGGCCGAGATGAATAATATGAAAAATTCAAATGATTTTATACGAATGCAAAAATAGGAATTCGAGTCCTATATAAACCCTAGGATCATCATCGGCAAAGCATCGAATTCCAGAAAGTATAAAATCAATAAAGCAAAAGCAAATAATTACATACCGAATCAAGGAAAGAATTCGATCAACGAAGCAGCCGAAGTGAGCAACAATCGATCAAGGCTACACGCGAATAATCACCGAATCAATCAACATATTGTCGGCACTTCGAAAGCCCAAATTTGGATCAGGGACGAAGCCCTAAATTTGCAAGAGGAACGGCCGCCATTACGAACGAAGAAATAAAAGATACGGGTCGAATTACAAAGGGGGCCGGCCTAGTTTCTAAAAGAGTTTTTATTAAGGGCTTTAAATTTTTAATTAGGGTTTAATTTTAAATTGTTTTTAATTTGTATTTCCTTTTTAAACCGTTTATATTTTCTAGTCGTGTGACTAGGGACAAGCTACGTGGCGTAGCTTGAGAATTCGCAACTCAGTGGCTGAGTTGTGGCAGGGTTTTGAGCGTAGAGTAAGATTAGTCAATAGCGGGTATAGCGAGTTTACGTGCGTAAGCGAGGGACTATCTAATTTCTAGTAGAAACCTTGGGGGCAGCACGTAGGCAGGGTTTTGCCGAAACTGGGTAAATTCTGTGTCGTTTTATTTCTGCATTTATTATTCTGCTATTATCTGTGCTGCTATTGTTCTGTGATCTGTGTTGAAATTATTTTATAAGCTTCTGCGATTAATTTTTATAATTTATATCATCACCCTATTCACCCCCCCCCTCTAGGGTGAAATCGATCCTACAAAATTGAGGGCACAGGCCCTGTTTTTCATGTACGAAAACGTTCAAGCAATGAAATTTTTTTTACTCCAACTTTTGCTCATTTACTTTATTATACCTTACTTTCTTTGCCCATATAATTTCCATCATGTATATAAATAATCATATGTAATTCAATTACTTATATAATATACATGCATGTATCTGCGACATGTGCACTACCATTATTTACTGTAACTCTGTACTTATAAATAAATTTCTGCATTTTCTCAGTATGATTTTGGTTATTGGTTTTACACATAATCGACCAAATATATATTTTTAGCTAAATAAAACCGCTTTGCATCGATTGACCATATTTAATATCAACTAAATATGTGTCATGTTTAGTCATAAACGGGGTCATCATGTTGCTGCAGTCACGACCATGTGGCCTATCCATTTATTTCAACACTAACACCAATATATTTCAATAGTGTACCTATAAAAGATTCAATTCCACACTAATTCCAATCTCTGAGGATTGATGTCTCGGATGTATATCTCTGTGTATTAATCTTTGACCGTGCTTATCTTTGGGAGTCGGCAAAAGATTAAATGTGTAAGGGTGAATGTTTCGATCAGCCTAGTACGATTATACTCTAATAACTTGATCATGGATCAAGGATTTCATCAGTACCTATTTCAAAGTACCAAGATTTAGTTTACAAAACATGGAATTTCCAATTATGCCACTGGTCATGGAGCATAAAATCATACTTTTAAGAGTACGATTTCATTATTCAAAAGTGAAATTTATTTATAAACAAAATGATGGCAATCACTGCCTTATTACATCAAATCCTAATGAATAGGACGTCATGTTTGTAAAAAAGAATTCAAATCAAGTAGTATCGTACACGCGTGTTCTTCCATGCCTTCGGAATTGGGACCCCATCAAGAATTGATAGCTTGAAAGTTCCATCTTCAAGCCTCTATGCATCACATAGTGACCTTCTTGATTCGGACCAAGCACCTTGTACTTAGAAAGATCTACTTCAAAAGGAGGTTTCCTATCTCAAAGGTATGGTTTCTAACCTTATCATTGAACTACTTTGCCACTCTTATCTGGTGAGTAGCTACCCGTAGATCGACCTCTTCTCATTTTTCTTCAACAAAGTCGAGGGACTTAAGAAAGAGTTTCTCTTTTATCTAGGGATATAGTGCATTCTTATGCGAGAAGGTACTTCATATTCAATCGGTATTATGGCATTAATAATGTAGGCCAATGCAAATGGAGTATGGCTAACCGTGGGCTTCTAATCTATCAAATAAACCCACGATGCTAGTGGTAAATCATTCACCCAGTTGCTCACGGCTTTATCCATTCGCTTCTTGATGATGGATTTGATTATCTTATTCAAGGCCTCCACCCATCCATTCGTGTGTAGGTGTTCAAATGCCGAGATGCTCTTCTTAATTCGATACTAATCACATAATTCTTCATACTCAGCACTCTCGAATTGAGTTCCATTATCAGTGATTATCTTCTTTTGCACTTCAAATATGCACAAAATGTTCTTTACTACATAGTTGATCATTTTCTTCAAAGTGATCATTGTAAGTGGTTCTGCTTTGGCTTATTTTGTGAAGTAATCCATAGCAACTATTACGTACTTTGCTCCATCTCTCAACATCGATAACACACCAATGATATCTATTCCCCATACCACAAATGACTATGGGCTAACCATTTTCATAAGCTTAGCGGATGAGGCTCTTAGTATTTTACACTTTCACATCTTTTAGAACAATTGTCTACATTGCGGTTGACTATTGGTTAGAAGTATCCATAGTAAAAAATGTTCTTTCCTAACATCTTCCCCCAATGTGATCGCCACAACTTCCTTAATGCACATCAATAATGTTAACCAAAAATTAGATCAACAATCAAAATCAAGATTAAAGCACTAGTTGTATAAAAGTAAAAGGAAAAAAAGCAGAAAGTAGACAAGAACAAACGGAAGTTTTTATAGTGATTCAGCGTGATCTCCAGCCTATGTCCACTTCAGTCTATTTTATTAGTTGCTCTCTCTTTGGATTATAACTATTTAGAACCGATCTGACCACAATCTAGTGAATCCTAGATTTACAATGGAGTTAAGAATGTTATTTGAGAAGAATAAAGGTGGAGAAAGTATAATGGAAGCTCCAAGTCCAAGAGTGTTAATGGAAATCCAATAGAGAGAAGATAATTTTTTTTTATAGTAGGTATATTGGTATTTATAGAGGAATTAGATAGCATAGAGTCAGAGGCCCAATTGCAATGAAGTCCAGGAGATAGCACAAGGTCATGCTTGAACACCCAGGCCGACCCATGTCAAATCCTAAAACTCATGTCGAGTCAAGGTTCAAGGGTTGAGTTTAGGTGCTTAACCCAATTATGGTGAAACTTTCCCAAGTCCTTCTTTTGCCTTTTGTAAGTGCCCTCGCCAAATTTCAAGTCATTCTAATTCAGTCTCAATGTTCTCCTTAACTTGGGATGAGTTAAAGTCCTTAACTTGGGGTTGAGTGAAGGCCTTAACTCAGGGTAGAGTTTAATTAGTGGGGCCAGACCACTCCAAACCTTTTCTAAGTTTTTCCTTGTCTTTTCTAAGTGTACATGTCAAATTTCAAGCCATTTCATCTTCGTCTCAATCTTCTATATCCAGTTAAAGATGCTTTAGTGTTAACTCAGTACCAACTCAAATCCTTAACTCGGTACGAACTCTAATCCTTAACATGCAAGATCCTTAACTCATCGAAATCCTTAACTCGTCGAAGTTCTTAACTCAGGGGCTGGCTTAAGGATTTAACTTAGGGGTGAGTTAAGGACTTACCTAATTTTTCAACTAAACTTCCCAAGCTCAATTATTAGTCTTTCTCAGGGTATTTCCAAGTCTATGAATTATTATTCTTTGCTTTGACCTTCTAAGTCCGGTTGGAATCTGCTTTACTAAAAATTAGGTTAACACTTGCCCCTAAAGTACGCTTTTCAATTGTAAGGTGTGCTTTGCTCAAGAACTAAAATGGAGTGTGGATTAAGGATCTTAAGGCTAATTTAACACTAGAGGGGGAGTGAATAGTGTTTAATGGATTCTAAGACTTATATGGACTAATTTAAAATTTATGATATAAACAAATGTAGAATTTAATCACAAAACAATCATAGAATCAAACACAGATGCAGAAAGTAAATAAAAAGCAGTAGAAGGAAAGAACACACGGGATTTTTTACTGGTTTGGAGTTACCCTACATCCAGTCCTGCACCAAGGCAAACACCTCGTACATATTTTTATCATACCAATGTCGAGATTACAATCCTCAATTTCTAAAGGCCTTGAGGTACCTTCCTGTCTTCGAATTCGGGGCAACCTCTCTTGATTTACGGGACACAAGATCACCCAATTGATTTCCCAGCACAACCACACCTTATAGGGAGACTCGACAAACTTTTGGTTACATATTGATCCTATAACTCTGAGGAGACTCTGATCTTCGAGAGAGGGCACAAAATCAAACAAGAATGATATTCTAATTTGATTCACTTGAGAATTCGACAGAATTTTGACACGATCTTAAAAATAAGAAAATTTTAGAATATGGATTTGTGGAGAAGGAGTGAAGAAAATGGTTATTTAAAAAATTCGTTTGTGAAGGCTATTTATAGACCAGTGACAGTCATAACCATTCGTGAAGAGATTTAAACAAATAGACATTTCTTTTGAAAATTGAACTTTTGAATTTAACGGCCACCATGTCGACATGGGGTATCCCATGATGTCGACATCCCTTAGTTAAAAACTATGCAAAATTTGATTTGAAAATGGTATCGAAAGGAAAACAAGATAAAATGATTCTGGAGTAAAATAAACTAGTTTTCCTATGTTTTGAAATAAAGAAATGTAGAAAAATATATTTTTAGAATGTATATATAAATTTGATTTTAAATCTCAAGTGTGTATATATATATTATAAAGAATATTTAAAAATCAAAAGATAGTTTTAAAAACAAACGAAGTTTAAAACAAGATTTTATTTAAAAATAAAAACAAATAATATTTTAATGCTTAAACATCTTTTTGAAAATCATTTGAAAAGATAATTTTTAAGGCTAAAATATTTTGAAAGCAGTTTTGAAAAACCATTTTGAAGTAGTTTTGCAAGCTTCTTCCTGCAGAATATCTCATCACATCAGGACTTGAGAATTTGTACAAAACCAGGATGTTCGTGGGTTTGTAAGCCACTTGTTGTAAGTTTGTAAGCTACTTGCCGTGGGTTTGTAAGCCACTAAGAGGGTAGAAATAGGTCACATCCTAAATGAAATTTAGAATGAAAATTTCCATGCAATTATGAAGTTTTAACAAAACTAGACACTTATCTTGAAATCTTGATCTTGATATTCATGAGTCTTCAAACTTGATTTCTTCATTCTTGATCTTTATACTATACAGTCTTCAATAATCAGTACCTACCTTACATATCCTGTATAATAACAATCATATATATCTAGACAATAGTGTTAGTATATAAGTCATAATAAAATAAGCTACAAAGGTTGTTGTCATCAAAACTAAACCACTATCTCCAGTTCCTAACAAGAACAAGTTCCAACAACCAATCTTCAATAATTGAGCTCTCCGGCTACATCAATATTGGTGCATCATCCATTTTCTTCTGATTCTTTTGTCAATCTCAGATCATTCCAAACTTGTGACAACCTAAGACTCTAAACTCTAACTAATTGTATTCTATAAATCACAATCATTCCAATTTCATTCGAAGTTACTAGATCACATATCTCCTATTACGTTACATGTATGATTTCATTCGAAGTTATTGCATCATATATCAAAATCATCTTGTGTTCATCTAGGATTAACTATTTATTCAAATTAAAATATGTTTATATCTTTTAGGAAAATCAAATCTGTTACTGCTCTAAGGTTCGATCTCTTTAGATCGTTTTATATTCAAGTTAATATGCGATCTCTTCGATCATTTATTGTTAAGTTTAGTGCATGATCTCTCCAAATCTTTTGATGCTTAATTTATAAGGAAGGTCTCTCTAGATCGTTTCATGTTTAATTTATGAGGATGATCTCTCCGGATTATTTATTGTTTAAGTTAAGGTTTTGACCTCTCCAGATCCTTGCTGAGTCCATTCGCTCTCTGGCAAATGAACTCAACGACTAAGTAAGCCTATCCCCTTATGCTCCGATGAGGGGACTTGCTTCTTGCACTCTAGTCCTGTCTCTTCGGTCCAGACTCCAAGGCTATCAATACTAGTCATCACACTATGGTGGAATTTCAAAATTCAAATAATCAAGTCAAATCAAAGAAAGCAGCCAAAAATTTTAAGTGTTCATCCTAGACATCTGACTTAGGACTTGAAAAAGGACCAATCTAGGTTTTGTGCACACCTAAGCGATCTGAGATTATTATTGTCCTAAATAGTCATCTTAGGCATCCGACGCATAGCATGCCTACGGACCGTTTGGGATCTCGTACACGTGTAAGTGGCCTGAGGTTATTTCCATCATTTATTCAAAGTCAAGGTAAAGGAATCGAACCTAACCCCAATCCATCCCAATTATGAGGTTGTCATCCAACGGTAATTTGCGATTCATAACTTCATTATGCCCCATGTTCCAATGGTGGGCTTCTGTTCCGGCTCCTGCCGCCATGCGTATATATCCCAATTTGCCACTCTAGCTCCAAGATCACCTATTCCAAGCACTAAAGCTCATCCTAGATCCTAATTGATCATGCCCTTTAGTCATGGAGGAGCTATTTTAGTTTTCTTTATTCTATCGAAATGCTCCTACGTTGGTTGTTGGTCTTTGGTTTGGAATACCAATAGCTCTGGCTATTCCTTGTTGTCATATCCTTTGGGAGAGTGATTCAAGCATTTTGTTTTTCCTAGTTATTGAAAGTCTATAGGATCTTATATAATGCGACTTATATACTAATGTGAGTGTATACACTAATAATTATGCTAAGTAGAGTAAATTAATAGAGTATGAGTAAGATAAATAATAATAAAGATCACATCGGAATGTTTATACTGGTTTAGACCTTTTGCCAACATCCAGTCCCGAAGCTCCCCTTTGGTAATTTCTTTAACCAATAACCCTCGCTTTACCCAGCGCAATAGGCTAATACAAACATATTTCTTCAACAATCTTGTGTTTCAAATAACACGGATATTAAGTGATAGTACAATTCTTCCTATAATCTCCTTTGAGTATATGAAAGTGAATGCTTTAAATTTTAGGAAGTGATATAACCAAAATAATATTTTGGTTATGATTAATTGAGAATATGTAAGCAAAGAGTGATAAATATGAAGACAAAAAGTAGTATAAATAGTTAGTTAATTTGTAATCTCAACCTTCCACGTATTCATAAAATTGACGAGATGTAAATAAAGAGTTGTTACCGTCAGATAAAATCTCTTTGATCTAATGCTATAACTTTTGAGGAAGCAGGAGTTTTTTCAATATGAACGGGGACATCCATTCATAATTTGCAGTTACGCAAATGATAGACTTCTGTTGGAAACGACAAGCATCTATGGCTTTGGGAATAATAATCTCGAGCCTTTTAACAGACGTCTATTAGTTTTCCACAGACATCAGTGGCTTCGAAAATAAAAATCTCAAGTCTTGTCACAGACATCTGTTGGTTTTCCATAGACGTCTATTCTTGGCAATGCCAAGAATTAGGGTTGTTTTGATGCAAATCTTTATATATTTGAATTTGCGTGTGTGTATGTGTACTCAAGGAGATCTTACATTATTTATCTATGACTATTAACACATTAATATGAACTTAGTATGGTTGTTTCTCTTCGAGTCCCGATATCTTTAAGCATAGCAATCTCTTGTGGTGTATACTTCTAAATTGATAAGATATATAATATATATGATTGTATAGTTATTGTCATTGAAACCATAGAGTGGAGGTTCTAACATTCTCCCCCTTTTTGACGATGACAACTATACAATCGTTAGTCATGATGGAAATAACTTCCCTTTAATTTTATCTCCCCATACATATGTACATATATTTCTCCCCCTTTGTCATTGTCAAAACCTAATAAAAGAATTTATACACAACATAAAATAGATATATAAACAACATATAGACATGTCAAACATGAACAGAACATAAGATAATTTAACGATAACAAACACGAGTTCAACAATAGATATAACAATAAGTAGTACAATCATACATCAAAGTTAAATAGCATAGTTCAAAGAAAAAGAGAGGAACTGAAAGAAGCTAGTGATGATGGTTTGACGTATAGGATAACCTATCATATTTTCATAATATTCCTAGTAGGCGGACGGATCTTGTTGTTATTCAGTTGGCCATTGAGTTTGATCATTATATTCTTCATTTTCATGAACGGATTATCATATGATTTAATAACCTATCTTTTGGGCGTAAATAAGCGGATTCCACTATGGTATTCTATCCTCCTAAATTTCATGTGTTATTTCATCATGTGGCAGATTTCTTTAGTCTGGAATTTCCTCTAAATCAAGTCTAGTAGAGGAACAATCAAGTAAACGGCCAATTGTGTTTACGCTAATTTTCAAAACTCGACCGTAAACATTTGTCCATAACCAACCATCTTCATTCTCAGGTGTCTAAATATCATTAGTACATAAGTTTGCGTAAAAAAGAAAGATGGTCGATTAATCAATTTGTACCTCATTTTCATCAGAACTGATCAAATCTCAACAGCCTAAGGTGATGGTGAGTTCTTGAATACCATATTCTCCAAACTTGCATAATCAGTAGAACGAACCAAAATAAAGCCTTTTCCATTTTAGTTCTTTAAATATTTTGTTTGTAATTGTGCTATTTCGAAGCCATTCTTGAATGTGGCATCGGTGATAAGATGGGTTTTAGAGGATGAAGATTGTCCTCTCTTTGATCATTTGCTAACAGGATTATTTGACTTGTGAGCCATTTTTGATGAATTAGAGTTCTGAGAAGTTAGGGTTTTAGAGTTGGAGTTTTAGATTTGAAGATAGTTTGGTAAATAGTTGAAGTGAGGGTAAAAGAAATAGTAGCCAATAGTTGGCTCAGACGTCTAAGAAGAAGTTACAAACATTTGAGATTCTTCATAGACATTTGTGGGGAGGCAGAAATTAAATATTACTTTTGATGGTAGAATTTTTTATTTGAATGGAATATTTCAATAGATTCATCGTAAGAAACAATTATTACAACCAATAATTATACAAAGAATTATATATTATATGATTTTCATTTTTATTTCTACTATATATAAGTACGAAGAATTAATTATTGTCGGAAGAACTGTTGATTTTAAATTGATTCCAAGAATTTGTGCCATTTTTCTTATCTTAAGGCTTAAGTGGAGACCAATTTGGGTGAGTCGGAATATTAATCCAATCTTGATTTAATGGTCCTGACTTGCATAAATTTCTTGGAGTAATGTTATAAGATTTTACAGGAGTTTCTGTTAAATATGGAGATTTTTTATGAATGTAATTTTTTGTTGGTGAATGACACCAAATTGCTAGAATACATTTTTCAGAAAAGATGAGATTCTTGACGTCATTGTTCGTAATACATTTCTCGTTGAACTCACATCAACTTTGGTGTTGAGAGATATTGATTCTAGATCAATTGCTCATTTAGTTTTCTTTTCCTTAGGAGAGAAGCCAATGTGATATGTAGGTGATGCCATAATGTTTGGTAAGGCTGGTCGAATTGACTGAGGTGTGGCTTTAGTTGGTGATATGTAGGCTCTATTTGACGAAGGTGAGCTAAAGTAAATAGTTAAATAAGTGGAGTCGTGATCAGAAGACATGTTTAGTTTATATTTAAATTTTTAAAGAATATTTATGGTTTTATTTTTATTTAATCATGTATAAATAGATTATACAATCTATTTATTGTTAGAATGTTGTATGGATAGATTTATTCAAACCATTAATTTGTTAACCTTTTTGTTTTCATGGTTGCAAAAGGATTAACCGAATTAAATTTAAGTTATAGAAAAATAATGTTTACAATGATGAATAATTGTGGCATTCATTAATTAATTCATTCATTAACTGAACATATACCAAGGTCTTACCGTATTGATTTATGAAGGTTGATTCACACAATGGTTTGGTAAAATATCGGTAATTTGATTTTTAGTGTTAACAAATTCAAGAGAGATAATACCTTTTTCTACATTATCTCTTAAAAATGGTAACAAATTTTAATACGTTTTGTATGAGAATGGTAAATTAGATTTTTGGATAAATTTATAGTACTAGAATTGTCACAATATATAGGAGAGTTGGTTATAACTTTACCGAAATCTTGAAGAGTTTGTTGCATTTAAATTACTTGTGCACAGGCTAAGGCTGTTGATATATACTTGACTTTACATCTTGATAGATACACAATTTTTCCTTTTCACTAAACCACGAAACGAGAGATTGACCAATGAAATGACATGTGCCGCTCGTACTTTTTCTATATGTCTTACAACTACCAAAATCTACATCACTATATGATATGAATTCAGAAGAGCTGCCTTTAGGATAGAAAAGTCCAAAATCTTTGGTGTAGGTTAAGTATCATAGAATTCTTTTAACCTCTTGATGATGTGACTCCTTGGTTGTGCTTGAAATCTTGCACAAAGACATACGCTCATAATAATTTTCGGTTTACTAGCCCTTAAGTATAACAGAGATCCTGTCATACTTCAGTATAATTTTTGATAGAAATCTTTTCCATTTCATCTTTATCTAAATGTAAACTTATGCTCATTAGAGTTGGTTTACTTGAAGTTTTATCCATTCCAAATTGTTTTAGTAATTCTCTACAATATTTTTCTCGATTTTAAGTTTCATTTTCTAATTTTTTTATTTGTAGACCTGAAAATGTTAGAGAAACCGTTACATAGTTTTTCGTCGGTTGACCCAAATATGACGTCATCAACGTATATTTGTACAACTAGACATTACTATCTTCTATTTTTATAAATAACATAGAATCAATTTTTCCAATTTGAAAATCGAAATTTAGTAGATGTGTTTTTAGTCTCCCATACCAAGAACGAGTGCTTGTTTTAAGCCGCATAATGACTTTTTAAGTTTCAAAACATGGTTTGAATATTTCTCATGAATAAATAAATGTGGTTGTTCAGCATAAACATTTTCCCTTATGAAACTGTTTAAAAATGCACTATTAACATCCATTTGAAATAATTCAAAAATACGATGACACGAAAAGGCAAGTAATATCCATATAGCTTCAAAACGTGCTACATGAGCGAAGGTTTCTTCTTAGTCAATTCCTTCTTCTTAGTTGTATCATTGAGCAACTAGTCTTGCTTTATTACGAACAATATTTCCATTTTCAACTGCTTTGTTTTTAAAAACCCAGTTTGTCCCTATTACGGATTGATCTTTTGGTCTTGGTACAAGTTCTCTGTAACGACCCGATATTTTCAACCATTCGCATCCATTATAAGTGTATAGTAGACACTCATGCCAGAATTGAATTGCTCAAATACCGCGTTGTAATTAAAAATTTGGCAAATCTCAGAATATACAGTAAATAAAAATCACAGATCACAGACACAGAGTATATAAAAATGCAGCGGAAGAAAAAGAGATAGTAGTTCATGAAGCTACTATATAAATAAGAGATACATCAGAGTTAAATAAGATACAACAGAAGAGTAACAGGATACATCAGGTACAAATCAGATACATCACTGAACCACTGGATACTGAAACAAAATAGATGGCTGGATCTTCAAGGAAAGCTCCAACGCCGAAGGTGAATCTTGAATGCTAACTCAATCAATCTGACCCGAGCGTAAAGCAAAACACAAAACCCTCGAGTCAGGAAATAAATACTTATAAACTGTAAATCAACTCAAGTGAACAGTAACAAAATGCATCAGTAACTTAAAGGATGCTTGGGACCGCCCATCCTTTAAGGATCCGTTAAACTATTTACTATGTAGTAATATACGCTATATACGGTAGTGTCTAATCAGTAAAGTATAATCATATAGAAAATAGCGTTAAGGGGATGGTGAACCTTAACGCGGTCGGATCTTTAGAACCAAAATCGTAGTGGGCTCGATATAAGGATATGACACGGCACGCGAGGCAATGCCAGGGTGGATACACCGTTTGCACTCCCGGACCAGTGGTGACGGCAAGCCAGCAGCTTCCGCCCACCTCGAACAATACCCCCGAATCAAAGTGGCGCCACCGAATCGAATCACAACAGTAATAGAATGGTTTCCGATGGAGCATGCTCGATGAAAGGGTGCGACCCTTTGTGTAGCCCGGTATAGCTCCTGTTTTAGTCATATATGCCAACTCACGGGAGTTGGGTCCACGTATTATACCTCGAGAACGTCGCCACCATCCTACTTCATTCTGGAATCTCCACCGCGTACACAGTTGTTAAAGTGGTTTTCGGTATTGGTCGGCTATAAGACGATATCCGATCCCGGTCTCTTTAACAACCAATCGTTATTATAACCCGTAGTTATAACTTTAAAACAATATTTTATACTTCAAAATAAAATATCCTTTTCAATCCAAATCTTTATCAAAATAAAGATTAAATCATTTCCAAAACCATTTCAATATATCATCATAAAATATCTTTCAATTCAAATATTTATCAAAATAAATATCAAGTCATTTCTAACCATTTCAATATATTAAATTTTCATACCCTTTCAACACTACCTTTCAAATCATTTTAATATATCAAAATATCATAACCTTTCAAAGCTTCAGTTCCAAAATATCATATCTTTCAGAACTTCTTTTTAAATCATGTTAATATCAAAATGTCCTATCTTTCAAACTCCGTTTTTCAAATCATTATTCATTTTATTCAATTTAAAATACCATTTCAATTCATATTTCAAAACAGTTTATATTCCAAAATCATTTTTAATCATTAAATGAAGTTATTATGTTTAATAATTAAATTATTAAATTGCCAAAATTTCAACTTCCAAAGTTCATTTATTCACTTAAGTTTATCAAAACAATGAAAGTTCACTTTTCGCATCATTTAGAAAACTCTACGAAAAGTTACATTCAAAACAGTTCAATTTAACAAAAGACAACGTTTAAAAATGTTGTGATAGAGTTTTCTTAAATTTCGAATAAACTTAGTTAAATTCAAAAATTTATAGCACTTACAAAAATTGCTATAATAGCTTTTAATTCAGCTTAGCTTTTTAGTTCATTATCATCAACTACAGCATTTCAAATGCTGTAATATCACTTACATTGTAATTAATAGCATTTCAAAAATACAGTCAATTAACTTCAAATATTAAATATAATTTCTCAACCAATTATATTTTTATTTAAAACATTTTTAACTTATAAAATCATACATTTTCACATTTATAACATCATTTAATTTTTCCTCAAGTTCATGATTTTATAAAGTTAAATTTCCATTCAAAAATCAAGATTTAATAATATTCACTTATTAAATTGCAATGTTGAATTTTAAAAATCCATTACATTAAATTTCAACTTAACACTTAAGTTCAAATCCTCAAATATAACTTTGTTTTATTTTTATTTACTTAACTAAAAGTTCACCTTTACGTCAATTTCATAAATTTCCAGTTTTAGTTATATTTCAAAATTTCAACTTGCAATATTCATTCATTTCACATTTCAACTTTATTAAAATCATTAATATGATATAAAAATCACCTTAAATTCATTTAAATTCAAATTATCATAAATTTATCATAATTTCATATTCAATTAAATTTCCAATTATAATTAAATCAAAATTTCCAAAATAACTTACGTTCAAAATTTCTAACTTTTCATCAATTCATTTCACTTACAATTATTCAGAAAATCAATAATAATTTACAAAAATCCTTTTTTTATTAAATTTAAAATCAAAATATTATAATAATAAAATTTCTAAAATATTTAAAATTTTACAAAAACATATTTTAACTACGGGCCTGTATATAATTTTCTACGCTAGGTAAAGTGATATGGGTAATATATCATTTCAACCCATAATTTACAAAGAAAAATTCGGGTTTTATCATTTCAAACCCGCAATTCCAAGTCAAAATAAAAATTTTAAAACCATTCAGGCCTATCATTTCAGCCCATAACATTTTTTTTTCTAACAGGGAACTTGCAGTGTGATCATATGTAGAAATAATATAAACAAGGTCAAAATATACAGTCATATATCAGATGTCAGGTGAAAATTAACAGTTTTAACATGGTAATAAGATGGTAATAACATGGCATAGCATATCATATGATCATCATTAACTTGCATAAACATTTTTTTATTACTAAACACTTGTCATCAATTCACTTTTCATAAGTATAAATGTCAGAGTGAGAAAGACTCACTTTTTCAAGCTGAAGACCAAAACAACAAACACTAGTGTGATTCCAAAAGCACGACAAGCACGATATAGCATGACTTTTGATTTGAATGAATGTAGAGCCTTGATATTTATCTTGTAAACAATAACCAAAACAAGACAATATATACATAAATATTCAACGCAAAACAATGTTGAAACAATGAAAATACGAAGCAACAAAGGAATATATTACTTGACCTTGCTTTAACCGTTCAAATGCTTGGCCTAGGAGGTTCTTGGGTTCATCCATGATGATGATATAGCTCAGGTTTGGCACCATAACTCACGGCTAGAAGGAGTATGGAGTGGTAGGGTTATAACATGAAGCACACAATTGATCAAGGCAACATATATGAAGTTTTTGAGCACAACAAGGCTCGGCCTTGGGTCAAGAGGGGCTTGGCCATTCTTGTACAGGTTTGGACAGTATATGGAGGGGTGTGGGGAGGTCTGGAAAAGATGGTGGTAGCAGCCTATGGTGGTGGCCAAGGTGATGGATGAAAGGGGTGAAGTAATAGTGGTGGCTAGTGCATTGTTTTGGACATTATTTGCAATTTTGTGGAGTTTTGTCACCAAGGGAGGTGTGGCCATGGATGGATCTGAAATGATGGCTGGAGATGATGCCAAGGAAGAGTGGTAGGGGATGGTGGAGAGTATGGTGGTGATGGTGGGTGGTAGAGGCCAAGCAATACACATGAGAAAACAAGGCAAAATATAAGAAAACAATGGAAAAAGAAGAGCAAAAAGAAGAGGAAAAGAGGAGTCATTACCAAACCTTTCTAGCCGTGAAAAATGAAGTGGAGAGGAATGTTTTCACGTGAAAATGAGGTAAGAAATGCACAGCTACAATAAAGAAAGGAACGGTCAAAGGAAATTAAATCTATTAATTGGAAAAGAAACGGAAGAAGAAACGTTAAAACGGTTTTACGTTTCTTTGCTTTCAAACCTTTTAAACTTCCTATATATATTCATATACATCTTAAATAACTGAAAACACTTATAAATTTCAGTTAGAATTCGAAAATATAACAGATAAACAAAATATTAATAATTAAATATTAATTAGATATGATTAAAATAAGAAAAATAGCACAGAAAATGAAAACTTGACTTAAGAATTAGAAATAACTTCAATGTACTTTGGAAAAATTTACTTTAATTTAAATACATGTAAAATGAATAAAATAAAGTAAAACACAGCAAATAAAAGTGAATGCATAAAATAAATAAATAAATTTTAATTATATATAATTAAATTAAGAAAATGGCTTAAAATTGTAGACTAGGCTTTAAAATTAGAAATAAATTCAAATGAACTTTAGAAAAATTATATTATCATTTTAAAAATACTTAAAAGTCAAAATATACATAATATAACATATTATCACATATTAAAGTAGAATATAACAAAGAAGAAGTAATTTATACAATTTAAAATAGTCATTGTAAATAACCCTATATACGCACAATATTGTAAAGGGTATAACTTTCACAATTTACATCCGATTTCAACGAAACGAAAAGTGGTGTTCTTAGAATTTTATGTACTTTCATAATAAAAGAAAAAAAAATTAAATTTTTAAACTTTTAAAATTTTAAGTTGAAAGTCACAGTTTGACTATTTTGACCAAAATCAGCATTTCAGGCAAATATTCAACTTACACAAGTTTGGAATTATAACTCATATAAAAATCAAGATTATATTTAAATAATAAATTTAATCATTTCAAATAAGTAAAATAAGTTTTTAAATCAAAATCTTACATTAAAAATAATTAAAATATACAATAAAATAATTACAAAATACAGGGTTGTTACACTCTCCCCCACTCAAAACTTTTCGTCCCCGAAAAGGAATAAGGTATGGAAGGGTACAGAAAAGATAGAGTGAAATAGAATTAAGATAAGATGATAAGAAGATTGAAGTTATACCTGATAACTGTTGTTATAGGTAAGTTTTACAAGGTGGAGGTGATCTTTCCAAGATCCTCCAGAATCAAGAACACAAGCATGAAAAAGGTGGATTCAAAATGATTACCAAAGGTCTATCAAAGATTATAGAAAGATTTCTAAACAGAAAGATTATAGAAAGATGCCTATACCGGTCTATAGCAAGATAAGGATAATAAGGACAACCAAAAGATAGTTTGAAAACAAAATAAGGAAATGAATTTGAAAGCATGGAAATTTCAACTTAAACAGAGAATAAATCTTTACACAAGTTAAATAAATCTTAACTATCTCAAATTTCATTATCTTATTATCCAATCATCTAAAATTAACAATTTTTAAAACCATGGGTTTGAAAAATAATCATTTATTACACTCACAGTGTACTTAATAAATTTTATTCTTCTTTATTCCAAATTAAACTTAAATTTATTCCTCTCAATATATTTATCACTCATGTTAAATATATTTACACTTTTTTTTTATAACTACTTTCTTTTATTCTTAGTTCTTTTAACATCATTTTATTGTAAGTCATTCAATTACCCTTTATTATATTTACCTATGTTAATCATTTTATAATTAAAATTTAAGCGTATAACATTTATTATAACCATTCAAATTTTTAAAAAAAAAACTTTTTATATTGTATATTATTCAATTACATTGTTAACTTCTAAAATTTTGGTAAGTTATATTTGAATGCAATTGTATTATACAAATAAAATTTCCAATTCAATCATTTCAAGCTTAAATCAAATTTTTTTTTCTTTTTATAATTTAAATTATTCTTTAAAAATATAATTTAAGAATTAAATTTTCGATTTCTTCAGACCATTTAGAGATAAGAAATAATATATATACATATATAATATGTCAAATCAAATTTCAATCATATATATATATATATATATATTATAAATCAAGTCATATTTTAGAAATTCAAATCAATTTAATTTCCCAAAACAAAGCTGTAGCAAGACTACAGAACAGTCTCTTAACTTCGAAACTCGAAAATGAACGTCGATGATGTCGCGATCATCACCGAAGTTATTTTCCAGCGACAAAGAGAAGAGCACTAATTTTAAACCTTTAAAATTCTTTGAAAACAAATTCTATTCAAAATACTTTAAATAATATAACCTTTTAAAACTTTAAACCAAACTTCGAAATAATCGGAATTTTAAATCCTCAAATTCTTATTTTAAATTCATTCAGTTCCCAAATAAATTTATAAACAAATATTTATAGATCTATTTGTAGAACAATAAATGATAAATCAAGTATTATCATTTCAAAGTATCAATTTAAATCATTTCATTAAGTTCCATAAATTTACTTATATATCAAAATTTATTTCATTAACCATTTTTTTTATAAATATATTGTGTCCGTTTGTTCTGTCAAAGTGTTTTGGAAATCTTATCGATAGCGCTGATCAGACGTATCGATCAGAAACCCAACTCAACATCAACAACTCAAACAACACAATATATAAAACATTTTAATTTTAAATACTAGTTTACAAATACACTATACATGAATAGATTTTCAAAGAAGGGTAGAGATTCAAATTTTTGATTAACACAAATCAAAGGAGATTATGATTTAAAAATAAGTTGGAAACAAGGATGACATGATTAAATAACAGAATAGGAAGATGGATAAGCTTATATAAATCGCGGCCAACCTTAACCGGGTCAACCGTGACTTAAAGAATAAGATCAATGTTGATTTTTCTAGGGTAAATCTACATTCGATCTCAAGAGTTAGAGTTTGAAATAACAAAAGATATTAGCATCTAAACCAAGGACAGATAAGAATCTCTGGTGAATCGATGCTAACTGCAAAGGAGTTTTCCCCCTTTTTTTCAATTCAATTTGAAATTGGCGTGACTGCTGACTCACTAAAAAGATAATTCGAAGCGGAGTTATGGAATGCTCCAGAGTCAAAAGAAGATGATTAGTGAAGGATACGAATGGATTTTGGAATCGTAGGGAACGTTCCAAAATTCAAAGGAATTGAGTCAAAAAGGAAGAGATTCAAACTCGAATGTAAGTGGTTCTGTAAATACATTCACTCCATATGCTGAGTTTTGCCTAGAGCTACCAAAGCTCTGATACCAACTGTAACAACCCGATATTTTCAACCATTCGCATCCATTATAAGTGTATAGGTGGACACTCATGCCGGAATTGAATTGTTCAAATACCGCATTGTAATTAAAAATTTGGCAAATCTCAGAATATACAGTAAATAAAAATCACATATCACAGACGCAGAGTATATAAAAATGCAGCGGAAGAAAAAGAGATAGTAGTTCATGAAGCTACTATATAAATAAGAGATACATCAGAATTAAATAAGATACAACAGAAGAGCAACAGGATACATCAGGTACAAATCAGATACATCACTGAACCACTGGATACTGAAACAAAATAGATGGCTGGATCTTCAAGGAAAGCTCCAACGCCAAAGGTGAATCTTGAATGCTAACTCAATAAATCTGACCCGAGCGTAAAGCAAAACACAAAACCCTCGAGTCAGGACATAAATACTTATAAACTGTAAATCAACTCAAGCGAACAGTAACAAAATGCATCAGTAACTTAAAGGATGCTTGGGACCGCCCATCCTCTAAGGATCCGTTAAACTATTTACTATGTAGTAATATACGCTATATACGGTAGTGTCTAATCAGTAAAGTATAATCATATAGAAAATAGCGTTAAGGGGATGGTGAAACTTAACGCGGTCGGATCTTTAAAACCAAAATCGTAGTGGGCTCGATATAAGGATATGACACGGCACGCGAGGTAATGCCAGGGTGGATACACCGTTTGCACTCCCGGACCGGTGGTGACGGCAAGCCAGCAGCTTCCGCCCACCTCGAACAATACCCCCGAATCAAAGTGGCGCCACCGAATCGAATCACAACAGTAATAGAATGGTTTCCGATGGAGCATGCTCGATGAAAGGGTGCGACCCTTTGTGTAGCCCGGTATAGCTCCTGTTTTAGTCATATATGCCAACTCACGGGAGTTGGGTCCACGTAATATACCTCGAGAACGTCGCCACCATCCTACTTCATTCTGGAATCTCCACAGCGTACACAGTTGTTAAAGTGGTTTTCGGTATTGGTCGGCTATAAAACGATATCCGATCCCGGTCTCTTTAACAACCAATCGTTATTATAACCCGTAGTTATAACTTTAAAACAATATTTTATACTTCAAAATAAAATATCCTTTTCAATCCAAATCTTTATCAAAATAAAGATTAAATCATTTCCAAAACCATTTCAATATATCATCGTAAAATATCTTTCAATTCAAATATTTATCAAAATAAATATCAAGTCATTTCTAACCATTTCAATATATTAAATTTTCATACCCTTTCAACACTACCTTTCAAATCATTTTAATATATCAAAATATCATAACCTTTCAAAGCTTCAGTTCCAAAATATCATATCTTTCAGAACTTCTTTTTAAATCATGTTAATATCAAAATGTCCTATCTTTCAAACTCCGTTTTTCAAATCATTATTCATTTTATTCAATTTAAAATACCATTTCAATTCATATTTCAAAACAGTTTATATTCCAAAATCATTTTTAATCATTAAATGAAGTTATTATGTTTAATAATTAAATTATTAAATTGCCAAAATTTCAACTTCCAAAGTTCATTTATTCACTTAAGTTTATCAAAACAGTGAAAGTTCACTTTTCGCATCATTTAGAAAACTCTACGGAAAGTTACATTCAAAACAGTTCAATTTAACAAAAGACAACGTTTAAAAATGTTGTGATAGAGTTTTCTTAAATTTCGAATAAACTTAGTTAAATTCAACAATTTATAGCACTTACAAAAATTGCTATAATAGCTTTTAATTCAGTTTAGCTTTTTAGTTCATTATCATCAACTACAGCATTTCAAATGCTGTAATATCATTTACATTGTAATTAATAGCATTTTAAAAATACAGTCAATTAACTTCAAATATTAAATATAATTTCTCAACCAATTATATTTTAATTTAAAACATTTTTAACTTATAAAATCATACATTTTCACATTTATAACATCATTTAATTTTTCCTCAAGTTCATGATTTTATAAAGTTAAATTTCCATTCAAAAATCAAGATTTAATAATAATTCACTTATTAAATTGCAATGTTGAATTTTAAAAATCCTTTACATTAAATTTCAACTTAACACTTAAGTTCAAATCCTCAAATATAACTTTGTTTTATTTTTATTTACTTAACTAAAAGTTCACCTTTACGTCAATTTCATAAATTTCCAGTTTTAGTTATATTTCAAAATTTCAACTTGCAATATTCATTCATTTCACATTTCAACTTTATTAAAATCATTAATATGATATAAAAATCACTTTAAATTCATTTAAATTCAAATTATCATAAATTTATCATAATTTCATATTCAATTAAATTTCCAATTATAATTAAATCAAAATTTCCAAAATAACTTACGTTCAAAATTTCTAACTTTTCATCAATTCATTTCACTTACAATTATTCAGAAAATCAATAATAATTTACAAAAATCCTTTTTTTATTAAATTTAAAATCAAAATATTATAATAATAAAATTTCTAAAATATTTAAAATTTTACAAAAACATATTTTAACTACGGGCCTGTATATAATTTTCTACGCTAGGTAAAGTGATATGGGTAATATATCATTTCAACCCATAATTTACAAAGAAAAATTCCGGTTTTATCATTTCAAACCCGCAATTCCAAGTCAAAATGAAAAATTTAAAACCATTCAGGCCTATCATTTCAGCCCATGAACTTGCAGTGTGATCATATGCAGAAATAATATAAACAAGGTCAATATCACAATATACAGTCATATATCAGATGTCAGGTGAAAATTAACAGTTTTAACATGGTAATAATATGGTAATAACATGGCATGGCATATCATATGATCATCATTAACTTGCATAAACATTTTTTTATTACTAAACACTTGTCATCAATTCACTTTTCATAAGTATAAATGTCAGAGTGAGAAAGACTCACTTTTTCAAGCTGAAGACCAAAACAACAAATACTAGTGCGATTCCAAAAGCACGACAAGCACGATATAGCATGACTTTTGATTTGAATGAATGGAGAGCCTTGATATTTGTCTTGTAAACAATAACCAAAACAAGACAATATATACATAAATATTCAACGCAAAACAATGTTGAAACAATGAAAATACGAAGCAACAAAGGAATATATTACTTGACCTTGCTTTAACCATTCAATTGCTTGGCCTAGGAGGTTCTTGGATTCAGCCATGATGATGATATAGCTTAGGTTTGGCACCATAACTCACGGCTAGAAGGAGTATAGAGTGGTAGGGTTATAACATGAAGCATACAATTGATCAAGGCAACATATATGAAGTTTTTGAGCACAACAAGGCTCGGCCTTGGGTCAAGAGGGGCTTGGCCATTCTTGTACAGGTTTGGACAGTAGATGGAGGGGTGTGGGGCGGTCTGGAAAAGGTGGTGGTAGCAGCCTATGGTGGTGGCCAAGGTGGTGGATGAAAGGGGTGAAGTAATAGTGGTGGCTAGTGCATTGTTTTGGACATTATTTGCAATTTTGTGGAGTTTTGTCACCAAGGGAGGTGTGGCCATAGATGGATCTGAAATGATGGATGGAGATGATGCCAAGGAAGAGTGGTAGGGGATGGTGGAGAGTATGGTGGTGATGGTGGGTGGTAGAGGCCAAGCAATACACATGAGAAAACAAGGCAAAATATAAGAAAACAATGGAAAAAGAAGAGCAAAAAGAAGATGAAAAGAGGAGCCATTACCAAACCTTTCTAGCCGTGAAAAATGAAGTGGAGAGAAATGTTTTCACATAAAAATGAGGTAAGAAATGCAAAGCTACAATAAAGAAAGGAACGGTCAAAGGAAATTAAATCTATTAATTAGAAAAGAAACGGAAGAAGAAACGTTAAAACGGTTTTACGTTTCTTTGCTTTCAAACCTTTTAAACTTCCTATATATATTCATATACATCTTAAATAACTGAAAACACTTATAAATTTCAGTTAGAATTCGAAAATATAACAGATAAACAAAATATTAATAATTAAATATTAATTAGATATGATTAAAATAAGAAAAATAGCACAGAAAATGAAAACTTGACTTAAGAATTAGAAATAACTTCAATGTACTTTGGAAAATTTACTTTAATTTAAATACACGTAAAATGAATAAAATAAAGTAAAACACAGCAAATAAAAGTGAGTGCATAAAATAAATAAATAAATTTTAATTATATATAATTAAATTAAGAAAATGGCTTAAAATTGTAGACTAGGCTTTAAAATTAGAAATAAATTCAAATGAACTTTAGAAAAATTATATTATCATTTTAAAAATACTTAAAAGTCAAAATATACATAATATAACATATTATCACATATTAAAGTAGAATATAACAAAGAAGAAGTAATTTATACAATTTAAAATAGTCATTGTAAATAACCCTATATACGCACAATATTGTAAAGGGTATAACTTTCACAATTTACATCCGATTTCAACGAAACAAAAAGTGGTGTTCTTAGAATTTTATGTACTTTCATAATAAAAGAAAAAAAATTAAATTTTTAAACCTTTAAAATTTTAAGTTGAAAGTCACAGTTTGACTATTTTGACCAAAATCAGCATTTTAGGCAAATATTCAACTTACACAAGTTTGGAATTATAACTCATATAAAAATCAAGATTATATTTAAATAATAAATTTAATCATTTCAAATAAGTAAAATAAGTTTTTAAATCAAAATCTTACATTAAAAATAATTAAAATATACAATAAAATAATTACAAAATACAGAGTTGTTACATTCTCATACATCATTTCTTTCACATTAGTTAAGTTCTTCTTGCATTACGATAATCCAAAAATCATCTTTTGATGCTTCTTTCTAATTTTTAGGTTCAAATTTAAATATAAATGCAACGTAGCTTATTTGATTTAATCGACTTCTTATTGAAACTCCTTTGTTTGAATCACCAATTATATTGTTGATTGGATGATCTTTTAAGATTCGAGATGGTGACCTTAAAAGATTATTACTATTATTCATGGTATTATTGTTTTCAGTTACAGAAGTATTATTAATACTATTATTATTGTAGATTTCCTCATCGTCGTCATTTTCGGTATCTTGAAAATTTTCGTTAAAAGAAACATAAAGTCTTTCTTCAATAATCTCAGTTCATTTATTAAAGATTCTATATGCTTTGCTACGATACGAATATCTAAACAAAAATCTTTCATCGGCTTTTAGATCGAATTTCCAAAATTATCTTTAGTAATCAAAATAAAGCATTTAGAATCAAAAATTCAAAAATATGATGCTTTATATTCCTTTTCAAAAAACATTTTGTAACATTATTCTTAGTCATAGGTCGAATTATTACACGATTTAATGCATTGCATGCGGTAGCAACAGCTTTGGCCCAGAAATTTATCGGTAAACTGCTACTACTAAGTAGTGTTCGTGCACATCCTTGTAGTGTTCAATTTTTCCTTTTTACTATGCCATTTTGTTGTGGTGTTTGGGGAAAAGAAAAATTATGACTAATTCCATTTTTATTGCAAAAAATTTCAAAGATATTATTTTCAAATTCACCACTATGATTGCTTCTTCTACTTTTAATTTTTAAGTTCATTAAATTTTTATTTCTCTTAGCAATAATTTTAAATATTTCAAAAGTATCGCTTTTATGTTTTAAAAATAATGTCTAATTGTATCGTGAAAAATCATCGACGATGAAAAAAACGTATTTATATGATTTATTAGTTGTACTTGAGTTGGCCAAATAAATCTAAATGAAGTAATTCAGGCAGTTGTTTGGTAGTAATTTCTTTCTTAGATTTAAAAAACTTTTCTTTAATTTTTCAACTTGACAAGCATCACATATATTTTTAACTTTACAATTTATTTTGGGTAATCCTTTTACTAAATCATTCTTTGCTAATTTATTTGTATATTTAGAATTTACGCGACAAAAGCGCTTGTGTCATAGCCATGGATCATTATGATTGGTGGTTAGGCATAAATCACTATTATTTTTCATATTCGTATTTAAAACATAAATATTTTGCTTTCTAAATCCTTCAAAAACTAAATTTTTGTTTTGGTCAAATATACTGCATTTTTCTTTTTCGAAATTAATTTTAAATCATTTTTCACACAATTGTCTTATACTTAGTAAGCCGTATTAAAGATTTTCTACTAAAAAAACATTAGTAATAAGAGGAGAAGTGGATATACTAACATTGATAACTTCTCTAATGCTAATGACAAATCCTTTTGAGTTATCTTCAAATGTCATAGTGCTGCCATTGGTGTACGTTATATTCAATGTCATGTGCACATTTCTCGTCATATTCTTGGAGCATCCATTATCAAGTATCCAATTCTTTTTACTTTTATTTTTATTTTAGAGTACCTGCAAAATAGTAAAGATTTAATTGGTACCCACTTTCTCTTATTAGGGTCCTATGTGTTAGTGGGTGAAGGTAGTCATACCTAAGTTGGTTTAGGACCTTCAAAAGCATAATTTTTATTGTAAACAATATTTTTCAATCTATATTGTTTTTTCCTAATAAATTTGTTATTTGATTTAGGGATCCATATTTTGGCACTACTTGTTTCAGGAGTATTAATCTTAATTTTTGTAATAGGTTTCTTAAATTTAGTATATAGTGTATCATAGTTTCTATGATTTTGCTTAGCTTTAAATCCTAACCCATTTCGATTTCCCAATGGTTTTGATATTTTGATTAAATTTTCTAAGTTTTGTTTTCCTTTATTCAATTTTGATACATTATTAGTATTTCATCCAACTTGTTGTTAAGATTACGAATTTCAATATTGTTAGAATCTACACTTGCCTTTAGTTCTAGTTTTTCTTTTTCAAGTTAGGTGTTTTCAAATCTACTATTTTCTAAATCTTGTAATAGAGTAGCATTCTGAGAGGATACTTTTTGCGTTCTTTTTGAGCTATTTCTAGTTCTTCTTCTTCTTTTTTCATCTTTTAACAAACCAATTTCTATCTCCGCTCCATTTATCTTTTCTATATATTCTTTATTTAGTTTCTTTGATTCTTTATATTTATCATCTAATTCTGTACTAATTTCCAAAATTAGATCATATGTTAATTGAGGATATGCTTCATTAGTATTAGCCATAAAACATACATTAGCTTGTTTTGCGTCACTTTCACTAAAGGAAGAAGACGAACCAGAGTCATCCCAAGTTACTTGAAAAGATCTTCGCTTCTTTTTGAATTTCTTGAATTTTCATTTTATCATTATTGAGTTGTGGACAATCTTTCTTCATATATTCGAATTTGTCACATCCATAACATATTATTGATGTTTGGTTTGTTGACTTTTGTTAACCGGCATCTTGGCCCGGTTACAAAACGACAGTCGAAGACATTATTATTAGCGCTAGACAAGATTCTGACCTCGAAGAGCCTGGAGGGGTTAGCAAGTTGTCAGGCCCATTAGAAGGACGTTCGGCATAAAGGGACGTTCGGTATTGAGTATCGAACGGCACCTAAAGAATGTTCGGCATCCATGAACGTTCGGCATACAAGGAACGTTCGGCATCCATGAACGTTCGGCATACAAGGAACGTTCGGCATCCATGAACGTTCGACATACAAGGAACGTTCGGCATCCATGAACGTTTGGCATACAAGGAACGTTCGGCACCAAGAGGTACGTTCGACATGCAGGGTCGTACTCGGCACAAATGAGCACTCGACACGTTTGAACGTTCGGCAGTCAAGGGTTGTACTCGGTATTGAAGAACGTACGTCCATCCAGGTTTGCACTCGGCACGAGACCTTCAGCATTTCACTCGGCACTCCCTCCACTCGGCCTGCTCTTCACTCGGCATACCCTTTGTTCGGCACATCATGTGCTCGGCATATCCTGTGCTCAGCATATCCTTTGCTCGGCATATCCTTTGCTCGGCATGTCCTGTGTTCGGCATTCCCTCTACTCGGCGTATCCTTTCACTCGGCATCCATGCCTCACTCGGCATCCCAGCATCGTTCGGCCCGCTTCCTCCATTCAACAGAGAGATCCATCGACTTGGAAAGGAGGGCTCGGCATGCCGACCGTTCGGCATGTTCCACTCAGCACACAGGGCTTATTCCATTTGGACCGAGATATTCAGCCACCAGGCCCACCAAGGAAGTCCAACCCACCTTCGTCTATAAATAGAGGGACAGGGGCACAGTGAAATGGACCCTTTTTTCCGGGAACACTGGGGAGACTCTGCCATTTCTTATACTCTCCTCTTTTTAATTCAAACTTGTATCCAAGTGATTGATTTACGGATTGCATCTGCATTCAAGTAATTGAGAAAGCAATAAAGATTAAACTCAAAGTGGATGTAGGCAGTTACGCCGAACCACTATAAATCTGGTGTTCTCATTTTTGTTATTCTTTTTCGTTGAATTACACTATTTTTCAGTCCTAATTTACTCTCTTCATTAATCTCTCTACATAACTCTACTCAAGGGTCTTAGTGACCAATTTTGGTGCTAACATTTTGGTGCTTTCACTGAGAATTGAATTTCTCAGCTTGATTGGATCTCATCATCTACTAGTGGATTTCCATGTTCGCGAGATAGATCCAGTTGTTTACTAGAAAACTTCCTATTCTACTCAGATTTGAAAGAAATCTAAAGGAAGCTGACAGCCGTAAGTTAATCAAGTGTTCGTGTTCATGCGAAAGGATTGGATTCACTGATGTACGCAAGATCTAAGGATTGGACGTTGAAGTTTTCACTCAAGTTGAATAAAGGCCGAACCTCCTCCAAAGGCAATTCAACCGAACACTCCAAAAAAGGCATATGCCGATCGCTCAAGAAAAGGCGTATGCCGAACACTCCAAAAAAGGCGTATGCCGATCGCCCCAGAAAAGGAGTATGCTGAACACTCCAGGCCGATCCATACATCTGAAAGCCGACCATACCTCCAGGCCGAACAGAAAGAAGGCCGAACAGAAATTTGGCCGAGCAGAAATTTGGCCGAACAGAAATAAGGCCGAACAGAAATTTGGCCGAACATAAGTTTGGCCGAACAGAAAGAAGGCCGAACAGAAATATGGCCGAGCAGAAATTCGGCCGAACAGAAATAAGGCCGAACAGAAATTTGGCCGAACATAAATTTGGCCGAACAGAAAGAAGGCCGAACAGAAATTTGTCCGAACAGAAATTTGGCCGAACAGAAATTTGGCCGAGTAGAAATTAGGCCGAGCAGAAATTTGGCCGAACAGAAAGAAGGCCGAATAGAAATTTAGGCCGAACAGAACCAATGCCGAACGCTCCTGAATGCTGAGCGCTCTCTAATGTCGAACGCTCCTGAATGCCGAACGCTCTCGGATACCGAACGTTCCTAAATGCCGAGCGCTCTCTAAGGCCGAACGCTCTCTAAATGCCGAGCGCTCTCTAATGCCGAATGACCCCTATTTTCAAAAAAAAAAAAAAAATCGGGTACGACCCAAATTTCCAAAAAAGAGGCAGCGCGGTGCAGTGCCTCCAAATATTGAATTCAAAACTCAACTTAGTAAAGGAACATCCTATCTACTTCCCTTACATCCCCTGGTCGGCCAGGGCATAGAGGATCTAGCGACAGCTTCTAAACGACAACAAGGGAACGGACAAACTACCGCTACTCAAACGATACACTCAAAGGGATACCATACTGATCACCCTTGAGGAGAATCGACCTCCATATATATTTTGGAAGCCAGCTACCTGGAGAGCCTCCTGCAACCATGGATCGTTTCTATGATAAAAATGAATCTAAACCAAAGTGTGGAGGAGCATAACAGACTAAGAAAAATAACAATGAAGGCCCGTTGGCTAAGGATGTAGATCCTAGTAGCCGAAACAAGACCTTAAAATTCGGCTCATATGCTCTTTGAAAGATTCAATTGACAACCTCTACTTGAAGACTCACGACTCGAAGTGGTACTGGAAACCAACCTCGAGAGAGTACACCAAAGTTTAAAGAAAATCAAGGGAATGTTGTATATTCCCGAATGCTCACTGATCCTAACACGGGCGATTACAAACACTTCCGAGGTGTGATCGAAAAGCTGATATAGAAAGTAAAGCTTCAATAGTATGTACATTTCCTACAGAATGGCGGGCAGCGAATATCCGATGCTTATTAATAAAGGGCTATGATTATCAGTTGGGCTGCTGACGGCCGACATCCCTTTGAAAGGAGCCAGGGGCAAAAGTCGAATAGCGAGCGCACGATGCTGCTTCACTTATCAATGAGATTTATCATAATCTTCTTTCAATTATTTCCATTTCTATTTTAATTGTTCTATGAACTACGACTAACTTGAACTAAACTACTTTCAAAAACGATGCAGGAGATTGGATACTCAGATTTGGTCACCAACCAATCCACACAGACCATGATCGGACGTGTGGAGTTACATCTAGACGAGAATGATTCAATCGCTCATCATCAATCATATGCCTTTAATTTGGGGCCAAGAACTAGAGATTGAAAAGCTCATCACGATTAGAGCCCAAATATAAAGTCGACATGACTGACCATCCATTCATTGACCTCCACATTTGACTCAGAGACCTGAACAGGGCTTGGAATGAGTATGGCTCGATCGCCCATTCAAATCAAGTCATAGAACAAAGTTGGACAAAATACAGATGCCCCTCCTGAAGCTTAGTGATGCCGGGATCTGTCCAGAGTGGACGTGATCTGTTCATCTACACATCAAGTCCTACCTTGAACACAAAAGGTTATTCGAAAGCCCGACTTGAAGTAGTTGAGGTGGACTGCCTACTCATTAACCATCGCCCTCAATACATGGACACGACTGCACCTTGGAACATATGCAACTTACTTTGTCTACTCAATAATCTATTATCCTTATTTTCTAGAAGGAGATACAGAGAAAATTATAAGAGATTTGGCTATCTAACCCAACATGGATGTGATCCAACCATCTGTCATATGCCTCCTTCCTTGACTTGATGGGAAGAGCTATAATCACCAAGCGGACGAAAATCGATCGTCCATTTTTCAAATTTCATCCCTCAAGCTGGGGGCAAGATCCCATTCCATGAGCAAACATGGTTCGACTGTTCATTCGACAACATTAGCCTCGATACGGTAGATGTACACAAATTAAAGAGTGGAAATACGACTGCTCTCAACTTAAAACCTCCAAGTCCCCGGAGTGTGGACTGGAGTACTCTAAGTCCCCAGAGCGTGGACTAGAGTATAAATGACTTAAACCTCCAAGTCCCCGGAGTGCGGACTGGAATACTCTAAATCCCCAGAGCGCGGACTAGAGTATAAACGACTCAAACCTCCAAGTCCCGGAGTGTGGACTGGAGTACTCTAAGTCCCCAGAGCGCGGACTAGAGTATAAACGACTTAAACCTCCAAGTCCCCAGAGCGTGGACTGGAGTACTCTAAGTCCCTAGAGCGCGGACTAGAGTATAAACGACTTAAACCTCCAAGTCCCCAGAGCGCGGACTGGAGTACTCTAAGTCCCCAGAGCGCGGACTGGAGTATAAATGACTTAAACCTCCAACTCCCCAGAGCGCGGACTGGAGTACTCTAAGTCCCCAGAGCACGGACTAGAGTATAAATGACTTAAACCTCCAAGTCCCCAGAGTGCGGACTGGAGCACTCTAAGTCCCCAGAGCGCGGACTAGAGTATGAATGACTTGAACCTCCAAGTCCCCAGAGTGCGGACTGGAGTACTCTAAGTCCTCAGAGTGCGGACTCGAATATAAGCAATTCGGATCTCCTAGTTCCCTGAATATGAACTATGGCACAGATGACTTGAATTTGTCAAATCCCTGACATACGGGCTAGAATGTATTCTAAGTGCTCGAAGCACAGAATGGAAGTTCAACAACTCCCGAAGTGTTTCCGAGTTATATGAAGATGGACCGAGAAGTCTATGTTACTCACAACTGCTTGGATCCACATCACAATCACAAAGAAAACTGAACAATAAGAGTCTTTTGTAAAAAGGAAAAAGGAACTAAACTTTATTCGGAAATGAGTTCCTATTACAACCCCTCCAAAGTTCGGAGTCGACATTCTACTTACAAGGACTAAAGGAAATAGATGAAAATAATTACATGACTTAGACTAACTCTCGTTGAACGAGGATAGTAATCACTTCTTGTGCTTCTTCAACTCCTTTCTAGACGGCTTCTCTCCATAACATTTACTCTTGGTACTCTTCTTTGATAGAGGGGTAGCAACTGAAGAAGTATGGAGAACTTCCATAGGCTTGGACCCGCCAGGAAGGATGACCTTCAACGGCTTGTTCAAAGGATCGTCCAAGTCCACAACTCGGGGCTCGACCTTGACCTTCTCTTTCTCGAGCCGCTCTTTCATGCTCAATTCGGATGTGTGATTAGAGGCGCCTGTAATTTCTACTTCATAACCCTCGTCGGTATAGGAGGAGGTTCCGGACTTGTCTTCATCAAGCGCTCCAATCGCCTGAGCGCGGACGGGAGTACTCCAAGTCCCCAGAGTGCGGACTGTAGTACGCTAAGTCCCCAGAGTGCGGACTAGAATATGAACGACTTAAACCTCCAAGTCCCCAGAGTGCGGACTGGAGTACTCTAAGTCCCCAGAGTGCGGACTCGAGTATAAATGACTCAGAAACCTCTATGTCCCCAGAGTGCGGACTAAAGTGCTCCTAGTCCCCTGAGTGCGGACTAGAGTATAAATGACCTAAGAACCTCTACATCCCCGGAGTGCGGACTAGAGTGCTCTAAGTCCCTTGAGTGCGGACTAGAGTATAAACGGCTTAAAAAACCTCTACATCCCCAGAGTGAGGACTACGGTACTCTCAGTCCCCAGAGCACGGACAGATTATAGAAGACTTGAGAAGAATCTCCAAATCCCAGAAACGGACTAGATTACTCTAAAATCCCAGAATGCGGACCGGAGTATAAACGAGTTGACAAAAATCCCTGCGTCTCGAACTGTGGACTAAAGCATAAACCATTCGACAAATCTCTAAGTCCCCGGAGCATGGACCGAAGCATGAGTACAAATTGGGCGCGAATCAACCGAGGGGAGAATAACACTAAGTCACCAGAATGTAGAGTGGTGTATAAACATCGATAAATAGATGAGTGGATTCCGACCATTCTCTATTACGCAAACTTCGGCATGGAATCGACCGAAGGATTATTAACCCGCTAAGGATGGAGTACGACCATCCAACTAGTGGCCTGGCCAAATCAATGCTGGGAGCATGGGTACAAATCACTAAAAAGCTGAATACGACAGCTTACTATAGCTCTAGCGTGGCGTTCTTTATAACTTGAAGCAACGACTGTAGGGAAGCCTCAATACAAAACCAATCGAAATGGCATCCAAAGCTACGAGCAATCGACTATATCATACTTCAGATCGAGGGTCAATACCGATCCGCACCAAGCACATATGAATGTGACTCGGATGTTTCTTGAAAAACTATGACCTCCAGAGTGTGGAAAGGAGGGTAAACCATGAATACTTGGTCAAAAATTCTCCAGCACCCTCATTCGATTCGTCAGGAGGAGTATGAAACTGGATGAGCATAACCCGACTGCATTTGTAGCCAACTTTACCCCGAGAACTGATTACAGAGCATGAACCAAAGTGGACGTAGATGTCCACTGTCCAAATTACGCCCTGAAACTGACGTGGCATCGAAGTATTCCTCTTGGAATGAAAAACCACGATAAAATCCGAGATAGGTGAGACCTAGTCTCCCATCGATTGACATGATCCCACGATTCAACGGGAAAGAGAGTAAAGCTAAAGTGGGCGTGGCTGGCCTTCCTACTTATCGGTATATGCCCCAGACCTGGGGGCACGAGCGAGGAGCAAGATGAATGTGAACCGACTATTCACTGATCGCCTCTATGTCTTTGGAACTTAGGTGAAAACATAAACATAGCTAGGACGAGACTTAACCGTCCATGCAGTACATTTATCAACCCGAGACTGGGAGAAGATGCATGGTCATCCTAAAACTGGCTACGATAGCTCAGTATTAAAACTTATATATAGTGCTTACAGTTGCTCAAGGCGACGACCGAAAGGATGCCTAGAGATTGAATCATTGAATTGACACCTTAGCTCATGAGCAATTGACTTTCACTCCAACCCGAAGGACGGGTAAAGGATCATGAATGCATTGAATAGAAAGTGCGTTACTCAAATATACAAGCAAATTCAAACTCGTAGCAAGATCCAGCAATACGGTTGCACGCCACTCGAGGCTAACCCCCACTCGACATTTCCTTCGATGCGCTTTAAAGCCTGATCTGGCCATTCGTTGATAATCTATTAGAGCATTCAGAGTCCTTCGCTATTAGACTTAAAAACTCATGACAAGACTCTAGGGTTCCACTAGATCAACCATCATTATTGGTCGTCCCAACCATATTCCACATTGAATGTTATGCAAAATAATTACATCTATACTCAAAGAATCTGGGATGGCACCTGCTAAGGTGACAGTCGACATTACACTCAGCCATGGCGACCCTTTCCGGGTGCTGAATATCGGATCACAACTCAGTGTAGTGATGATAAAAGAATTAGTTGGATTTTCTGAATAAATGATGATATGTTCCCTTGGACCCATTCTGACAAGCATATGTGATTTCATTAACTATCGCGAGCCATGCATTGGATATCAACCCGAAGCTATAAAAGCTAGCATAATATCTATTGATTTCATCATGAAAGCTCCACTCTTACTTTTAGGCTCAGTCCATCAACGTCTATGCCTACCAGCCGTTGCGACAGGGCATACAATGACCTGAGACGTCTGAAAGACTACTTAAATAAAATATCAAACTAAGCTAATTCGATATCACTTATTTCCCTCGAAGGGCTATCTAAGGACGGAAATCAACAGACCTCGCGCCCAAATTCACTACCTCAGAACACTACTTGAAGAGTAGCAGAGAACCAACCATAAGATGGAAAATGTACGCGGATGGAGCATCCAATGATCAGTGTTATGGCATAGGAGTCATGATAATAACTCCTGAGGAACGATCAATCTGCTACGTCCTGAAACTCGATTTACCTATAACAAACAACGATGCTTAGTATGAAGCCTTGGCTGCCAGCCTCAAACTTGCTAGAGGATTTGAAGTGAAAACTTTACATATCTTTTGTGATTCTTGATTGGTAGTATACAAATTTAAGGAAGTTGATCTTGCTAGGGGGCATTGTCTTGCTCCTTATCTCGACCAAGTCCAAGGGCCACTAACCGACTTCACGTATTACATCATTACACACCTCAGTGAACAAAATGAAAAGGTGTTATGGTTGACTCCCATCAAAGATTATCTACGATGAGGAATTCTTACTGAACAGAGGAATGGAAAACGACAGATCCTCCTCAAATCTTCATACCAAATCATCTAAGAATAAGTCGTTTGTCAAAAGGAGTTTATCCATCCCCATGCTTCGGCGCATCGCCCATGATGATATCTTGAGCAAATTCTATGAAGAAGAATATGGTAATAGCATCAGGGGGAAAACCATGATAAAGAAGATACTTTGCTACAGGTATTACTGGCCAACTATCAATGTAGATACGGTCGATCATGCTAGATAATGCGAAAAGTGCAAGATGTTTGCAAAAATCCAGGAACCCCACCGATGGAAATTACTCAAATGGCTAGTCCACGGCCGTTTCCCACTTGGGGGCATTGACGTCCTCTTCTTACCAATCCTAAAGGTTAAAGCTGTGAACAAAATCATAGAGTTTTTACTGAAGAGGGGTTTGGAAAACTCCTCAAGTGGCTGATTGCAACCCTTATTTCATAGAAAATACAATCAAGGAATCGCAATTGAATTGCAATTAAACTGGACGGAGTTGGCGACGACTTATGAGCATATAAAACGCATTCGAGAGCCAATGGAAAGAACATGTACCCAAACGTGCATGTGTACATCCGAACAAGTCCGACTTCTTGAAATCAACAGAAATTGAATTCTCACTAAGGGTTATTAAGAAAAGACTAGATCAGATAGCCGAAGCTTGCTAGCTCTGTAGAATCAGACACGAGTGGTCACTGATGAACTACAACCCTGGATTTATAATATTGGGAATCAACCAAGCGTCAAGACGGCCGAAGAAGGATATGACAGCTTGGGAGGATAAAGTCGAAGTATAATGACTATTCAAGAAATATGATGGATTTCTTTCTGAAGACAAGGAATACTCGCTGATTCAAAGCGTGTTGTGTTGCTTCACACGACACACTTTAGGGGGCAAATGTTAACCGGCATCTTGGCCCGGTTACAAAACGACAGTCGAAGACATTATTATTAGCGCTAGACAAGATTCTGACCTCGAAGAGCCTGGAGGGGTTAGCAAGTTGTCAGGCCCATTAGAAGGACGTTCAGCATAAAGGGACGTTCGGTATTGAATATCGAACGGCACCTAAAGAATGTTCGGCATCCATGAACGTTCGACATACAAGGAACGTTCGGCATCCATGAACGTTCGGCATACAAGGAACGTTCGGCATCCATGAACGTTCGGCATACAAGGAACGTTCGGCATCCATGAACGTTCGGCATACAAGGAACGTTCGGCACCAAGAGGTACGTTCGGCATGCAGGGTCGTACTCGGCACAAATGAGCACTCGACACGTTTGAACGTTCGGCAGTCAAGGGTTGTACTCGGCATTGAAGAACGTACGTCCATCCAGGTTTGCACTCGGCACGAGACCTTCAGCATTTCACTCGGTACTCCCTCCGCTCGGCCTGCTCTTCACTCGGCATACCCTTTGTTCAGCACATCCTGTGCTCGGCATATCCTGTGCTCAGCATATCCTTTGCTCGGCATGTCCTGTGTTCGGCATTCCCTCTACTCGGCGTATCCTTTCACTCGGCATCCACGCCTCACTCGGCATCCACGCCTCACTCGGCCCGCTTCCTCCATTCAACAGAGAGATCCATCGACTTGGAAAGGAGGGCTCGGCATGCCGACCGTTCGGCATGTTCCACTCAGCACACGGGGATTATTCCATTTGGACCGAGATATTCAGCCACCAGGCCCACCAAGGAAGTCCAACCCACCTTCGTCTATAAATAGAGGGACAGGAGCACAGTGAAATGGACGCTTTTTTTCGGGAACACTGGGGAGACTCTGCCATTTCTTATACTCTCCTCTTTTTAACTCAAACTTGTATCCAAGTGATTGATTTACGGATTGCGTCTGTATTCAAGTAATTGAGAAAGCAATAAAGATTAAACTCAAAGTGGATGTAGGAAATTACGCTGAACCACTATAAATCTGGTGTTCTCGTTTTTGTTAATCTTTTTCGTTGAATTACACTATTTTTCAGTCCTAATTTACTCTCTTCATTCATCTCTCTACATAACTCTACTCAAGGGTGTTAGTGACCAATTTTGGTGCTAACAACTTTGAATTGCCACCATTTTGAAATTTTTTCATCCTTTTAAATTTCTTGATTTTGTTGCAGTTCTTTGCAATGAGTACAATTTCTTCTTCATCCAAGTCAGAATTGTCATTATTTGCTTGAAAAGCAATATTTTTCTTTTCTTGATTTTTTTTCCTTTCTTGCTTACAAATTAGCTTTATATGACATTAGATTTCCTATTAGTTCTTTGACTTTGAGTTGAGAGAGATCATTAGCTTCTTCTATGGCTAAAACCTTTCTTTTCTATTCGATAGTCAAAGAATTTAAGATTCGTGTAACAAAATCAAAATCAGTGAATTTGACCCCTTGTGCCATGAGACCGTGTTGTATAATTTGAAATCTAAAATATACGTCACTGTTAGATTCGTTTGTTTTCATTTTAATTGTTGAAAATTGATTTGTAAAATAAAGATCTTTGTTTGCTTGACTCTTGTCGTGCCATCATGAGCAATTCGCAAAGTGCGCCAGTACAAAAAATAACTCGTGAAAATTCATTTTTATCAAGTGAATAAAATAAAACATTCATTGCTTTGGCATTAATAGTTGCTGTGTTTTTTATAAATCGGTCCAAGTGCTTATGTTTGTGGTAGGATCTTCATATCTAGTTTGAGTAGTTTGCCAAATTTCTAGACCATTGACTTTCATAAAAATTCACATATGTGTTGACTTATAAGCATAAATAGAACTAGTAAATAGTGAGGGATGAGTAGTTGATTGACCTTCTTGAAATGTACTTCCTATATTAGAAATTTTTCAATTACGTGTTACTGTAAATTGAAATAACCTTGCTCTAACACCAAATGAAATTCTATAGGATCTTATATAATTCAACTTACATACTAATGTAAGAGTATAGACTAATAATTATACTAAGTAGAGTAAATTAACAGAGTATGAATAAGATAAATAATAAAAAAGAGCATACTAGAGCTTTTATACTAATTCAGACCACCCGTCCTACATCAAGTCCCAAAGTTCCCCTTTGATAATTCCTTTAACCAATAACCCTCACTTCTCCTGGAGGAATAGGCGAATAAAAAAATTATTTCTTTGACAATCTTGTGTTCCAAAAAACACGGATATTGACTGATTGTACAATTCTTCCTATAATCTCCTTTGATTATATGAAAGTGAGCGCTTTGAATTGTAGGAAGTGATCTGACCAAAATAATATTTTGGTTACGATTAATTGAGAATATGAAAGCAAAAAGGGCACAAATACGAAGATAGAAAGTAGTAGAAACCAAGAGAATAGTTAGTTAATTTATAATCTCAATCTTTGATGTATCTATAGAATCAACGAGATGTAAATGAAGAGTTGTTACTGCTATATAAAATCTCTTTGATCCAACGATTACAACTTTTGACGAAGGTTGGAGTTTTTTCAATATGAACAGAGACATCCATTCATAATTTTGCAATTACGCAGATGACGGACGTCTGTTGGAAACGAAAAATGTCCGTGGCTTTGGGAATCATAATCTCGAGCCTTGTGACAGACATCTGTTGGTATTCTACAGATGTTTGTAGCTTCAGGACTATAAATCTTAGGCCTTTTAATAGACGTTTGTTGGTTTTCCACTAACGTCTGTTGCTGGCAATTCTAGAAATCAGGCTTATTTTGATGCAAATCTTTATATATTTGAATTTATGTGTGCATGTGTACTCAAGGATATCTTACATTGCTTATCTAAGACTATTAACACATTAGTATGACCTTAGTATGGTCCATAAATCTTTGTTCGTCTTCGAGTCCCGATATCCTTGAGCATAGCAATCTCTTGTCGTGTATACCTGTAAATTTGTAAGATATATAAAATATGTGATTGTGTAATTGTTGTCATTGAAACCATAGAGTGGAGGTTCTAACAGTCATTACTGTATCCTTCATCATTCTTTCTATCTCTTCTTTGGTTACGTAGTTAGGCTGATGGGAGTTTGAAGACACCTCCTAGTTGCCCCGAGGCTTTAGTTGACTTACTCCGGTTTTAGATCTAGTATTAGGCCTCTTCAACTTCTACAAACACCTAATTCAAACTTCAAATTTTTAGATCTCTCTTTGTTCTCAGTGAAAGCACCAAAATGTTAGCCCAAAATATCGATCAACATCCAAAATCAAGATGAATGCACTAGATTAGATAAAAGTAAAAGGAAAAAGCAGAAAGTAGATAAGAACACACAAAAGTTATTATAGTCGTTCTGCATAATCTTCGGCCTACATCTACTTCAATCTACTTTATTAGTTGTTCTCACTTTGGATTACACATAGTTAGATCAGATTTGGCCACAATCTAATGGATCCCAGATTTACAATGGGGTTAAGAATGTTATTTGAGGAGAATATAAGTGAAGAAAGTGTAATGGAAGCATCACGTCCAAGAGTGTTAATGGAAATCCAACAGAGAGAAGATCCTTTTTTGATAGCTGGTAGGTTGGTATTTATAGAGGAATTAGGCAGCATAGAATTAGAGGCCCAATAGCAATGAAGTCTAGAAGATAGCGTAAAGTCATGCCAGAAGACCCGGGCCGACCTGAGTCAAACCTTAAACTCATGTCGAGTTAAGGTCCTTAACTAGAGGTTGATTTTAGTTGCTTGGCCAAATCATGGTGAAACTTTCCCAAGTCATTCTTTTGCCTTTTCCAAGTGCTCTTGCCAACTTTCAAGACATTCTGAATCCATCTCGATGTTCTCCTTAACTTCGGATGAGTTAAAGTCCTTAACTCAGGGTTGAGTGATGGCCTTAACTCGGCGTTGGGTTTAATTGGTGGGGCCAAACCATTTCTAAGTCCTTCCTTGTGTTTTCTAAGTGTATAGTCAAATTTTAGGTTGTTTCGTCTACCTCTCAGTCTTCTACGTCCATTTGAAGATGCTTTAGTGTTAACTTGCTACTAATTCAAATCATTAACTCGGTTCCTACTCAAATTCTTAGCTCGACGAAATCCTTAACTCGTCGAAGTCCTTAACTAGTTGAAGTCCTTGACCCAGGGGGTTGATTTAAGGCCTTAACTCAGGGGTTTGATTTAAGGTCTTAACTCATAGGCGAGTAAAGGACTTAACCAATTCATCAACCAAACTTCCTAAGCTCAATTCACTAGTCTTTCTCAGAGTGTTTTCAAGTATGTAAATCATTATGTTTTTTCTTTGACCTTCTGAGTCCAATCGGAATCTACAATGCTTAAAAGCGGGTTAAAAAATAAATACCTACTTAATTTATATTTGGTGACCCACCTCAACAAGGGCTTTGAGAATCCTCTTCTATATGAAACCCTTCTTGAACAATGAATCAAGGTATTTTACATAGTAGCTTTCGTCATTTATTCCTTCTATTCAGGATATTCCCCTTTAGTACATGTTCTAAGTCATCTGTGACTCCTTTTCATTAACCTCTAAGATCCTATCAACAACCATCTCGTCAATGCTTGGAGCTGACAAAACCTTTATCAAAATGGTTCCTAAAAGCTACACATACCCATAGTTGGCTGTTTCAGCTTTCATATTCTGTTCCCAAGGAATGTATGTTATCGCGTAGTGCTTAATATTGTTCAATAGTTCCATCATTTTCATTAAGTAAGGGCTAGTCTCTCTCCTTTAGCTTGAAATTCCTGTTTTTATCTAGCAGACCACTAAATGAAAGTCGTTAAATATATGTAATATCTTGACTCTCAATTACTTCGCTATCTTGAGCCCTGCAATTAACGCTTCATACTCAACTTAATTGTTTCTTGCTTGGAACTCTAACTCAAATCTTAGCACATCCTCTGTCATTTCAATGTCAAAAGTATTAGTCTTGCCCTAGAATCATGTTCAACAGAGGCTCCCTATGTGTGTAACTTCCATTGGGATAGTTGGACCAAATCTTCTTCCACTTCATCATCTTAGATAGTGAACTCAACAATGAAATCTGCCAATGACTGTTCTTGAATCACCTTCCTAGGATGGTAAGATATATTATACTAGCTCAACTTGATATTCCACTTTTTCCATCTTCTTAAAGTCTTGGGTCAATGTAGCACTTGTCACTATGACTGATCAGTCAACACCATATCAGATGAGCCTAGAAATATGGCCTTAACTTTCTCACAGCAATCAACAAACTATATGTCAGTTTCGCCAACTTTGGAGAATTCTTTTCCGCTCTAGTAAACCACTTACTAATATAATAAGGTAGCCTTTGGGTCCTTCATTCCTTAAGTATGAATCGGAACTAAGTGCGTGAGCAAACACTACAAAATAGATGAATGGGTCTACTCTTTCTAAAGGTTTCGATAGAATCAATGGTCAATCCATGTGATGTGAAAAATTCGCACCTTGGCATTCCTTCATCCATATGACCTTCCCTTTCTCTTTCAAGGGTATTAAAGAATAGTATGCATTCTTCAATCACTTTCGAAATAGATCGATTCAATGCGGTTACCTTCCCATTCAAGCTCTATATCACCCTCCTTATCTTTAGGGAATTAACCTCTTTTAGCACTTTAGTTCATTTTGGGTAAGCTTCAATGTCCCTTGATTTTACAATAAAATTGAAAAACTTGCTCGACATAGCTCCAAAAGAACAATTCAATAGATTGAGATTCGTTCCTAATTTCCAAAGTACATCAACATCTTCAAGAGATTTCCCATGTGACACGTTGATTGTTGTTACTTCAACATATCATCACATAGACCTCTATAGTCCATCTGATCTAATCATTAAACATTATATTCACTAAGTGCTTGTAAGCAGCTCTAGAATTCTTCAGACCAAGCAGCTTGACTCCGTAACAATACAGCACCAAATCAATGATGAAACCTGTATACTTCTGACATAGGATATGCATTACTATAACACCCCATATTTTATTGGCAGTTAAATTAAAATAAATTTAATTGATACCTATAAAAACAGTGGAAAATGAATATTTTCTATTATTGGAATTTGACCACGAAACTTATACCATTGTGTTTATGGCAATTTTTTGGTCAACTTCCATATACAATGTTTTCTAAATGGCCTTCAAACCGAGAAGTTATGGCCGTTTGAAGTTTTAGCGTCAGAAACAATTACATATGCAAACATGGAAAATTTATAAATCATAAACATTTGAAATTAATTCATAGGATATTTATAAAAGTAGTAACAAATTTATTATGTTTGTAATGAATGTAAATTATTAAGAGAGTTAGATGTAAGAGTAAAAAATAAGGGGAGTAATAAACATTGCAAACAGAATCAGTTAAAAAGTGCAATTAATTAATAGGTGAATTAATATTGAATATTAATATATAACGTGTGTGTATCAGATCCCTCAATTAAAAGAGGTTTACATATAAATGTAACCAATGAATATTCAAATTTAAATCTGGATAAAAAATATGCATATTAAATATATATGTTAATTGAATGGTGGAATTAATTGGCATGCCAATTAATGAAACATTACAATGAGTAAAGTACTAAATAAGAAAATTAACTAACAGAGGTGACACTTTAATCTATTAATGGGGCTATTAATTAGGATTGTAACGTAATCAGTAGAAAATGTTAAGTAATAAGGAAAAGAGATAATAGTTGACCTAGATTTGAATGTGTGCATATAGGCAGTTATTGCTGCACATAAAGATTAATTGAATGATCAATTAAGTAGAGGATTAATTAGATAATTGGTAGGCTATATCTATATAAGAGAGAACGTAATGTAATTCGTTCCATCAGCCATCACTTTCTTCATCCCTCTCTTACAGTAAACAATGGCTTCTTTCTTCATTCTTTTCTCCTATTTCTCATAAATCTTCACCAAATAAACCCAAATGAAATATATGTGAACAAAATAGAAAAATTACAACAAAGAAAAGGAGAGAAGTTGTAGAAGGTTGTAGTAATTTTAAAAGATAGGGGTTTAAAGCTAAGGACGATAGGTGAGTCGATTTAATTATATATCTTTTACGTTTATGATAAATTATCGTTAGATTCCCATTAAATAATTATATTCAGTATTTATTTCGGTAATTAATTCTGTTAATTAGTTATGCTGAGACTGTAATTTGTATAAGAGAGCTTATATGTAATTATTATTTATATCGAAAATAGCAATCAAATTAAATATGAATAATTTTAGGCTTGACAGTTAGAGAAAGGCATAAGCCAAAAAATAAAAAAATTATAGTTATTTAAATCTATTTTAAAAGTTGAAATTTAGCCTGTAAATGTTAGCTTCTTTTTATTCCTTTTTACATGAATAAAATAGTAAAGAGAAGAATTTGCAAATACGAACTAAAATAGAAGAACACTAGATTTATAGAAATTAGATGTAAATAAGAAAAGCTGAAATAAAAAGAAAAAAATAGAAATTTGCAGTAAAATATGCCAAAACAGGAAAAAATAAATTAAAAGGGAAATTTTAATAATTTGATAGGGAAGTAAGTGATAGATTAGTTAGTTGGTTTAGAAAAGAGAATATATATTTATAGTTTAATATTTAAAAGATAATGATAAACGTAATTGCAAGAATAAAAGAAGGAAAAAGGGAATTAGTGTAAAATTGAGAAACCGCTGCATTTTGCGCTATCCAAAAAGTGAAAGAAATAATAAAAGAAATATCTTGCAGTTATGGATTATTTGTTATTGCATTGTTTAGTATTAAAACATGGAAATGGAATTTTAGCACAGTTTTTGTAACCAACCAAATATAATAGAGCTACTTCCTAGAATATAAGAAAATAAAGTGAAGAACTATAGAAAGTAAAGAAGAAATCAAGTTAATTATTAGACAAGACTATAAGCAATTCAAAGAGATATACCTAGATGTGCAATTATTGCGTAGATAATAAAATAAAGGCAAAGTAGTTATTATGATAAGTAAATTTGTGACAGTCGGACGTAGTCTCAAGCCAAGATTGTCATATAATAAGAGAACTAAAGAGAATTCAATATCATAATAAAAGAAGTTGTACTAGAATAGAAAAGAGACGCTTATAATTATATTTATAATATATATATATATATAATATAAATAAATATAGAAGTGACAATAACAAGTAAAATTATAGCATGGGTTATAATTAAGTAGAAAGGACAAAAAAGGCTTACTTAAGACTTAAATTAAGTTAGTAAGTAATAGAGCAGAAATAATAGAAGAGGCTTATTTTAATAAAATTATGACTTAAATTAAGTTAATAAGCAAGATAATAGAAGAGGCTCATACCAACAACATTCCCTTTTAGTGAGGAACTAATAGTTTCACAATAGTTAGATGAGGCTGGGACAAGATTATGCTAATTAGGGTAAATAAGTAGCCAATAGAATAAGAAAAGTAAACTAAACGCAAAATAAAACATTAGACTTAGGGTCTAATAAGAGAGTGAGATGCGTTTGAAGCAGCCCAAAGGATGAAGAGCCTAATGAAGCAGTTCATCACATTTTTCAGTATAGAAGAAGCATGAACGACTTAGTTATTTTTGGCTAGAAGGAAGTACGAGACTTTAACAGGACATGAGGGTACTCTAGGATAGCCCTTTAGTGTAGGCATAGCAAAGCAGTCCTCCAAAGGCAGGTCTGTAGGTGTTCCGTCAAAAGAGTATGCCTTGACTGGTTTTTACATAGCAGGACCATTGTAGGCAGTTAAAAGAGGTTGATGTTTGGAGTAGGATATTCGTATGTCCCGTACTTTCAAGTAAATTTTAGTGGAAAGGACCCAAAAGGATAGTCGCAAGCAGATATTGGGCCAGCATCAAAACCAAGAAGCGAGTTCGACAAAGACAAGAGTTAAACCAACAGTTCAATGAACCGTTCACTACCAAAACATCGGATTAGAGGCGCAACCAATTGGATGTTTAGATTGTTTGCAGTAGGGCACAACCACTTGGCTCTTTAGAGGTCTTTTGATTAGTTAAGGGGGGCTGCGTAGGGCCATAGCCATGATAAGAAAAGAGACAAACCAAATAGAATATCTATATTATAGGCCTAACAGGGTGGTCTTTTACAGAAATAGAAAATTCCCAACCGAGTTTCGTAAAAGGTAAACCTTGTTAAGCGGGATTCAGGGAGTAGATAGAACGATTACATATATTCCTCAAGGTACGCACTAGGTAGTACATTGTGAATGTCCGAGCATTAGTATAGACTAGTGTAGATGCAGTTTCACGTTTTCATAGTAGATGTTGGAACATCAGTATTGTAGGCCTTACAACTCAGTCGTTTATAGTTGAAGTCATAGAACGCCATAGAAGAAAGACTATGGGTAGTACGTAGGACTGATGCATTTATTAGGTATATAGCTATGTGTATTTATTGGGTTATTAGGTTTTAATCTACTAAAGAGTAGATGGGTACGGTTCATGTATAAAGGCGAGAGTATTATAAACCCAATAAACCTAATATAACAATAAATGGAAATAAAACGATATACGTAGAATTAAGCTTAGAAGTGTATAATTTGTCCATTTATCAAAATTTTAATTTTGAACCCTTCCTTATAACATCCTACAAGTTAGGTAGATGGCAGAGACTTTCCATCTGTGTGACACTTGTCTAGAAAGTGTTATTATATTGGTGAGTATTTACTTGCTATTATATTTTAGTTAGTTCCATTGTGAGATATTTATCTGAGATCTGATATATTTGCCTGGTCCTATTTGCAGGATACCACATACCCAACTAGGGTTTCAATGGGTGGATTTAAGCATTTTTGTGAAAAATCCAGACTCACTGGAATTAGAGTTGTTACAATCTTATTATAGATGGAGAATGCATCCATAAAGGATAGAAATTCATGTTCGGTTATTCCATCCACAAGTTGGTCGATCCTAGGTAAGGGGAAGCGATCTTTCATGCACTCTTTGTTCAAGTTAGAGCAATCAATGCATTTCCACCATTTCTCATTCGTCTTCTTGACCGACATAGGATTTGATACCACTTTGGGTATAGTGCATCGTGGATGAAGTCATTTTCTTTCCGCTGATCCACTTCTCACTTTAACATAGTGGATCGCACTGGTTCCATAATGTGGCTTTTTTTCTTAATTGAAGGGTATCTTGGGTCCATATTCAATGCGTTGAACGCTCTCTAGAGAAATTCCACAATATCGGAGTGCGTCAAAAAAACATGGCTATATTTGCCCGAGGGATACCCTATCAAGTCCTTCCTCATCTTCAGACCTAGCTGAGAGCCGATCTTGAGAACCCTCTTGGGGATTGTCATCATCAACCAGAATGTTGATTATCAACTCCATCGAGGTCATCCTTGCTTCCTCCGAATCTTTTCATGGGTCCATAGGTTTATTAAATTTGCAATAGGACTGGAGCCAAGCCTTGCACGGTAGGTGCTATGCCTTAAAGGATTTGATACAATATATTGTAAATTATTGTAATTTACCATGAATTTATTGTAAAATATTAACTCTATAATAAAATCTTATTCGAACTAAAAGGTGTTTTTCTTTCCATTACATACTTGATACAATGTTTATAATAATTAGTTAATTTAATTTAAGTATATTTAATAGAAAATCCATAAATGATATGCTTTGCGATTCTAATTACAATGTGTTGTGATCATGAGAAATTTATTACAATGAAAATCAACACATTGTTTTAAATATTCCTAGTCAAGATATATCAAGACATATCGATACATCTGTTGAGATAAAAGTACATAACGCCCTTCAGACGTTGGGCGGTTTATTACTTATGGTTGCTATGAGAACCCAGGGGTTACATATTGGTAGCTATTGGATAACCATAGAATCTTTCATCCGGTAGTTTTCAATTGGTTAATATAACTAAGGACAAATAGAAAATATAGAAGTGACAACATTACACAGTTCTCTCAACTTGAGAATAATGTTGAACTATAATATGGATATTCCACTTTGATTACAGTTAAAACATGACACGGCATCCATCGAGTGGCGATAGTTGTGTTTGAGTTGAAGGATTGGAAGTGAAACACTATTTAATAGAGAACTCTCTTCTGGTTATATGATGTTAGTAACATGGTCAGATATGGTAACCTTAAAGTCAAAGTCTCTAGCTAGAGTAGTTCGGTTAATTATTATTATTATTATTATTTAACCAAGGACTTTGTATCTGGACTATACAAGTTGAATGTGGAAATTATTAGAATTTTGACCAATACCAAATTCCATAAGTCCTAATGTGTGCAGTTTTGATGAAGAGAATTGATAAAAATACCAAATTGGATTTTTCGAAAATTATATCAGCGATTAATTTGACTAAAATATCACACCACTAGTTAAGGTTATGTGTGAACATTAATATTCAAATTGTTCGATATTCATCGGGGATTGAATTTGCACTTAAGAATCACATAACTGCAATATTAAATACTCCAACTACTATTTGATTTAATCAGTATTATAATTGTTATAGATTAACTAAATTAGTATTTATGAAATATTAATTATAAAATTTTATTTCAATTGTGTTGATCGGTATTGAAAATATGTGTACATAAAACCTACACACACATATCGATATACGATATTGATGTACATTCAAATTTGATTTAAATGTAAATTACCTGATATGGTATGAAGTGATGTGCAAGCCCATAAGGCCAGTGTTGGCTAGCCAAACAAGAGGGAGGAGAGGAGTGATATGTTGATGTTTTTGGGTTTGAATTCATGGAGGAAAGAAAGGATCTAGATCCACTTTTTCTCTCTCCTTCTTTTCTTATTCAACCCATTGCCCCTTACATTTTTTGCTTTACTTTTGGATTCTCGTCTCCCACACTTCTGGTCAAAAATTCAAAACCATCACCTCCTCCATTAATTTCAAACAAAACACGAAGTCAAATCAAATCAAAGAAAGGTACATTGATCTCCCTAGTTACTAGCAATTTCTCGAAGAATAGGAATCAGATTCTAAGAGATTATTTGATTCAACATTTTGAGGTGTAACAATAAGACTACGGTTAAGGTGGTTTATTTTGCAATGATTTACATGTGTAATCAACATGATATTGTTCTTATATGGCTTAGATTTATATCATGAATTCTTATATATATTAGTTATCAATTTATATATATGCGTGATTGTTAAAAAAAAATTTAAAAAAATATTTTATTTATTTATCATTTAGCAATCGACCATTTTCTTTAAAACAAATCGAATGTAAATATTAATTATAAAAGTATCTTAAATAAGAATTGAACTTTAAATAACTAATGTAAATATATATATATATATTATAAATTAAAAAATATTTTGCATATATCACTTCGGAAAAAAAATTAGGTATAGATTTTATTGAATTCGATATATATAGATATACACATGCATATATATATATATGCATATTATTTATTAATTTTAAATATTAATTAGTAAATTTTTAATATATAAATGTGTGTGTGTGTGTATCTTATATAAACATAATATAATTATTCGCATGGAAAAAACATAATTTTTTATTTTTTAAACTAATGAATAGCGAAAAATAAATGTTAAGTATATATATTATATGCATATATATATATATAATAAAATAATATAAAAATATATAAATGATTTGGAATAATATAATTAAAATATATTTACACTAATTTTTGAATTTTTTAAATAAAATTGTTTTGAATATGTTTGTATAAATATGAAATAATAATTTATTTGTAGAAATAAAAATTTGAATTTGAAGTTAAAAGTTAAACCTATATCTAGTTTTGAATTTTAATTTTAAAATTACTTTGTATTAAATTATAAATAATCATTTATATATGTATATATAATTTGGACTAATTTATTTATTTATATATATATAAATGTTCTATATTATATTAATACAATACTACCAGCCACAAGTATATATAACGGGGCTAATATGGTTGTTGCGGTGTAAATCCCAGCACTTAGATACGAGCATGTCAAACCATGTACAGTATATATATTACATGTGCACGTACATGTATATGTGTATATGATACACAGTGCATAATATATATAATATATAAAAACTGCTTTATTAGTCATTTAAATTAAATAATAATTTTATTTAAAATTTATTTAGATTAGATCTGAAATAATTTATACTTTATAGGCCCAATAAGATCCAAAAATGATATAAAAAAAATTGAAATTTACCTATTTAACCCGCCACATGCTAGCCCAGTTTCAATAATGATATTAGAATCTAATAGCCTATGCAATCTAAATTAACAAGAGCCAACTAATTAAGGTTACTCGTTTAGTAGGGTGTATAGAAAAGTAGAGACTTGGCTGGGTTTGGGTAGTCAAGTATCTTACCCTACCGAGCTACCGGCCTGACTTGGAAGTGAAGTGAGTCCAAAGGTTGTCCTTAATGGAAAAGGCCCAATTTTAATTTTGGCATTGGGCTTCAATATCTGTTTTGAAATTAAAATAAAATTTAAAATTTAATAGTTAAATTTAAAATAAGAAAAAATTATAAATGTTATAAAATAATTTTCAACATTGTTTTGAAAATTTAGAAATTAATTACTAATTAATTATATTAATAAATTAAATAATTAATTAATTAATTAAATTATATATAATATATGTAATGATATATGTTACATTATCTTGAACTATTTAAGCTGATGTAAGTACATATGAAATTTCAAAATTAGAATTGTTTTGTTAAATAAATTAATTAAACGGTAATTAATAAATAATATAATACATATATATATAAAGATACATGTGTATAACTATAAATGTTACAGTATGTATATTCAATGTAAAATGTTTAATTGAATAGTATAAAATTAATTATAATGTTAATTAATTAAATTAATTAAATAAGATTTAATTAATAATAATAGTATAATATTATACATAAGACTATTATATGAGTAAGGCTGAGTTATCTCTATTCTATCGATGATATCCTCTTGAAACTGTAGCGTATATGTTGGATATGATACCCATAAAACTTCGCCTAAGATATCATATGAGATGTGGCATGATAAGAAACTCTACCTTAAACGTTTGAAGGTGTGGGTTTGTCCAACCTACGTTAAGAACATTGATCCAAATATATTTTTTTTCGAAGTTTTAGTTACTTCATTTGATATTTTTTAGTGATCAAATAAGTAAGAATTCCTTGGTTGATTGTATCATTAACCATTTTTATTGAGGCGAGGAACCTATCATCATGAATCCACTTATTGTTGCCGCTTCTGTTATTGCTGCTGGATTGGCCGTAGGGCCAAACATGAGGCAAGATTGGTCTTATGTAAACTCATAGGATATTCCAAGAACTCCATGGGATATATTTTCTACGACATCGAGGAATAAAATGTTATTGTTTCTCAACATGATATCCTTTTAGAGGAGGAATTTCTATAAAAGAAAATCAACAACAAAGTTGTAGAATTAGATGAGATCCGAGAGTCTAACATGGAGAATGAACCAATGGGATCCAAATTCACCCGTATACAAAAACACGCAACTTATTGGAAGGTCTAGTAGGAAATCCCGCACATATATAAATATACTAGGATTTTCTCACAGATAGTGAGGAGGACTATGTCAAAGATGATAGCACTCCTTTGTCATTCCAATAATCACTATAAAGTAAAGAATCTACACTTTGGCATGGATCTATGAAATTTTAAATGGATTCCATGTATGAAAACAAAGTTTGGACTTCGACTGACATACCCAAAGGGATAAAACAAATAGGCTGCAAATGGATTTTTAAGAATGAGCTAAATGTAGATGAACAAAAGTGACTTACAAAGCAAGGTTAATTTCTAAAGGATTTCTCTAAATTCAAGATGTTGATTATGATGAAACTTTTTCTCCCATAGTAATGCTTAAGTTCATTCATATAATGTTAACTATTACTGCATTCTATGACTACGAAATATGGTAGAAAGACACAAATATGGAATTTCTAAATGGTGATTTAGAAGAGACCATCTATATGTCAAAGCTTGAGGGTTTCAACGTCAGTGGAATTAAGGGCAAGGCGTGCAAGTTATTCGAGTTTATTTATGGATTCAAACCAACTTCAAGAAGTGAGAATAAGTGGTTTGATAAATCAAACAGCTTTTTTTTATCAAAACTCCATGGAAGTGCATATATTGAAAGGAACAAGAATGTGATATCATGTTCTTAGTTCTATATGTCGATGATTTGTTGTTGATTGGCAGCGATGTTTCGTTATTGCAATCAATGAAAGCTTCTCTCTCCAAGAATTTCTCCATGAAGGATTTAGGAGAGGTACCCAATATAATAGATATAAAGATCTATAGAGATAGATCTAAGAGCCAATACATAGATATCATACTAAAAAGCTTTAGTATGGAGAAATGCAAGCACGGAAATTTTCGATACAATCTGGAATCATCCCTTCTAAGAAGGATGTTCCTCAAACTGATGAGGAGAAAGAGCATATGAAGAGGATACCATATGCTTCAGCAATCGGTTCTATAATGTACGCTATGTTACATACGAGACTGGATTTGGATACGCATTAGGATGCGCAAGCCGACATTAGTCTAATCCTGGAGAAAAACATTGGACAGTTGTAAAATGTATGCTAAACTATTTAATAAATACTAGGAACTCATTCCTAATATATGGGAATGGAGACCTCCTTACGAAGGGGTATATAGACACTAGCTTTCAAAGTATATTTACAATAGTAAGTTAGTGTCAGGTTACATCTTTATTATAGATAGAGGAGTCATCAGTTAGAAATGATCCAAATCAAAAACGATATCTGATTCCACGATAGAGTTCGAGTACATCATTATCAATAAAGTAGCGAAGGAAGCGATGTAGAAGAGAGAAATTTCTAGCGAGCTAGAAATTATTCCCAATATGGAGAATCTAGTGGCACTGATTTGCGATAATAATGTGGCTATGTAGGTTGCAAAGAAGCCTAGAGCACACAAAAAATTGCGACATGTTCGTTGAAAGTTTCACCAAAATTTAAGAATTCTTTGAGAAGAAAGAAGACATGATGCAAAGTGTAGATACGAAAGACAACATAGCAGATCCATTCACAAAGGGACTAGCTTTATCGGTTCTCGTTAAATTGATTGCAGGGATGAGATTAAGATTTCTTAATTGGCTTGAAGTGCAAGTGGGAGATTGAGAGAATTAGGGGTTTGCTCTGGGGCCAGTTCGATAATTTATTGTAAATTATTAGCTCTGTAATAAAAAAAATTCGAAATAATATGTGTTTTTCTTTCTAATATATACTTGGTATAATGTGTTTTATTAATTAATTAATTTAATTTAATCATGTTTAATATAAAATCTATAATTGTTCTATTTTTTGATAATAATTACAATGTATTGTAATCATGAGAAATTTATCATAATAAAAATAAAAATATCATTTTAAATATTCTGAGTCAAGAAGTATCAAGACTGGATATCAATACATCCTTTGAGACTAGAGTTTGCAACGCTCTCCAACTTTAGGCAGTGCATTACTCATGGCTGATGGGGCACCAAGGGGTTACATACTGATAGTTATTGGATAATTAAGGAATGACTCACTAAATAGTTTTCTGTTGGTTAATATAACTAAGGTTAAACAAAAAATATTGAAGCTACAATATTATACAGTTCTCTCTATTTCAAAATGTTGCTGAACTTCAATGTGGACACTCCATCTTTATTATAGTTAAACCATGGCATAATGTCCATCGAATTACTATAGTTGGCTTTGATTTAAAATATTGGAAGTGAAACACTATTCAATAGCGAATACGTCTCCTTAGTTATATGAGGTTAGTATTTTGGTCAACTGTAGTCAACTCAAAGTCAATGTTCTTGGCTAGAGCATCGATTAATAATAATTGTTATTATTGAACTAAGGATTTTGTGTTTGGACTATACAAGTTGAATGTGAATGATATTGGAATTTTGACCGATACCAATTTCGCAAGTCCAAATGTGATATAGTTTTGACGAAGAGAATTGATGTAAATTATTTTCATTATCGGGGACCACTTAAAATAATAAAATTGGATTTTACCGAAACTATACAAGTGATAAATTTGGTTAAACTATCATACTGCTAGCTAAGATGATGTATGAACGTTAATATTTGAATGGTTCAGTATTAATCGCTGACCGAATTTACACCTAAGAGTCACACAACTGCAATATCGAATCCTTTGACTACCACCTTTTTAACTAAGTTATAATTGTTATAAATTAATTGAATCAATTAATATATGTAAAATATTAAATATAAAACTTTATTTGAATTGTGTTGACCAGTATTGAAAATTATACATATATAAAAGTTATGTACACATGTATTGATATATGATATCGATGTACATTTGCATTCGACATATATGTAAATTATCTAGTATGATTTATAGGGACATGCAAGCCCATAAAGCCCACGTTTTAACCAAACAGACAAGAGGGAAGAGAGGGGTGATACATTGATACATTTGGGTTTGAATTGGTGGAGAAAATGAATGATCTAGATCCACTTTTCATTGCTTGTTCATTTATTAGTTAAACCCATTGCCCTTACATTTTTCTCTTTACTTTTGGATTCTCCTTTCCCCACATTTCTAGTCAAAAATTCGAAAACATCCCCTCCATTATTTTCAAATAGAACACAAATTCAAATCAAATTAAATAAAGGTGGGTAGATCTCTCTAGTTACTAGCAATTTCTAGAGGAGTTGAAATTAGATTCTTGGCGATTGTCTAATTCTGCATTCAATTTGTAACAACCAGGCTATAGTTAAGGATTTTATTTTATAATGATTTACATGTGTAATCATGACGATACTATGCTTGTACAGGTTAGATTTATATTATGACTTCTCATATATATTTTCCATCGACTTACATATGTGTGATTGTTAAAAAATTTACGTACATATTTTATCATTTAGCTTTCGGCCATTTGTCATTAAAATAATTCAAATTTATTATTAATGTTAAAAGTATTTTAAATAAAAATTAAACTTAAAAAACTAATGTATGTTATATATATAGTATAAATTAAAATAATATTTTGCAAGTATAATTTTCAGTAAAAGAAATTTCATTTATATATTTTATTTAATTCATATATATAGCTTTATTTATTAATTAAAAATATTAATTTGTAAATTGTCAATATATAAATATATACTAACATAAATATAAATGCATATATTATATAAATGTAATATAAATTTTTACATGGAAAAAACACAATTTTTTGTGAATTTTTAAATTAATATAAAAAACCTAAATTTAAATCCATACGGGTTTATTTATATAAAAATTTATTTTTAAAACTTATAAAAGGCTAAATATAATGTTTATATATACATTAAATTTTATCTTATATATATATATATATATATGTATATACACACACGTATGTGTGTATGTATATATATTTATAATATAACAATATTAAAATATGTAAATGATTTTAAATTATATAGTTCAAAATATATTTATATGTATTTTCAAATTAAAAATGGAAGATTTTGAACATGTTTATATAACTATGACATAATAATTTTTGTAAAATTTTAAATTTGAATCAGTTTTGAATTTACATTAAATCTAGTTTTAAATTTGAATTTTAAAAATTTTAGTTTTAATTTTAAAATTACTTTACATTAAATTATTAATAGTGATCCATATGTGTATACATAATTATGACTTATTTTATAACATATGTATGTATGTTTTACATTATATTAATAGTACCAACAGTAAATATGTAAATGAAGATGCTAACATGTACGGTATGGCGTAAATCGCAGCACTTAGATGTGGACATGTTAAACCATGTATATTGTATATGTTGCATGTGCACGTACTTGTACGTATGTATATGAAACACATGTAGACAATATATATTGTACACACAATCAAATAAAACTATTTTATTAATCAATTAAATAAAATAATGATTCCATTTAAAATTTATTTATATTAGAACTAAAACACTTTAGACTTCATAGACCCAATAAGATCCAAAATGGTAATATTTTGAAATTTACCCATTTAACACGTTGCATGCCGGTCTTGTTCCAACATACACATTGCTTTAGCTCTCTAAGCTCTATGATATAACGCTCTCGTATTGTGCCTAGGTCACCTAAACCAACCATATGCCATTCCAAAATGGAAATTTCATCATTAAACATCATGGACCAGGCATGATATGAAAACTATCAAGGGAGATCAATCTAGAAAAACATTATAAGCTGAAAAACCATCCACCATGGTAAACATTTGCACCCATACCACCTTACACTCACTTTGCCTAACTCAATCAGCAATTCAATCACCCTACTGGCTCCTTAGCCTTCCGGATAAATCCTAGAATGTAGGATCTACATGACTATAAATGTTTCTCATCAATGTGCATCTTGTCAAAGGTTTGTTTGAACAAGATGTTCACCAATCTCCCATAATCAATAAGGACACGATGCATTGTTACTGGCCCAATCACAGCCATAATCATCATGGGGTCACACTTCACTGCATTGACCCTAATAGCATCTCAATTTTGAAACATAATATCATCAGTTATTGTCCTTTATTGTTTATTTAGAGTCACATACTTTGTGGCATAATATGTTTCTTGAGGCACATGTCTCAACGAGATGCCAGAGCGCTTCACTTCATTCCATCTTTTCTCCACAGGATGCGGACCTCTAGAAATAGTATTTATAACGATCCCTCTAGTCATATATCTTGATCCCTCTCCCTTGGATCCAGCTTGGTTCCCTTAGGCAGGCTAGGGTCTGTTGTTTGTTTGCCTACCAAATTGTGGGTTTCTAACATGCTATTATAGTTTCTTTTTTCGAATCAAATCTTTAATGATGTCTCTCAGATGCCTACATTCGATTGTATTATGCCCATGGGTCTTATGAAAGTGATAATATTTTCTCGAGCATCTTTCTTTCTCAATTGCCACTCTTAAGCAATTTCTTATAATGCCCATTACCTTTTATGGCAAAATATATATTATCGACGGAATCATTCAACTTAATATAATCTCTTGAACGAGTATACCTAGTATGCTTCTTGGTGTCCTACTTCTTACCACCAAGATTTTGATTTTTCCTTTTACCATTATTATTTCTAACATTCACATTAATATTTCCAACACTACCGCCACTCCATTTGATAACAATGTTGCTTTCTATCGCTATTGGTCCTTCTTAGCCGTCAATAGCCAACCCTACAGCCAAATATGCCTCTTCCAAGCGTAGAAATTATGAAGCTTTATGGTAAACCACTTTCCATGGTAGATGATTGCTTTCTTTTGAGCCATCTATGTAATACCCAGTAAAATTATTCATAAATAAATAAATTGGATAAATTAATTTGAACAAGATAGGGTTAAAAATGGAAATTTTGTAAAAGTCATAATTTGACAAGTTATGTCGTTGCATTCATGGCCATTTTTTGATCAATTTCCATATACTGTATATTGAAAATGGAATTCAAATAAGGAAGTTATGGATGTTTGAAGTTTCGAATTCAAATTAATTTAAATATAATTCAAATTCAAATAAACAATAAATTCCTAAATTTGAAATTCAAAAGTTAATAGTAATTATACTGAGGTTATGTGAACGTTAAAATTGACATTGACATTAAATTGCAATTAAGTAAGAAAATAAAATATACCGCGGTAGAAAGTAAACATTCCCATAATAAGCGGCCCGGTCGACCGCTAGTGGTCAACCGGTAGGAACCGGCTGTCGAGTGGTTCGAGTAGCTGGCAGCTATAGTTTTATGTATTTTAACATACCAGGTTATATTATTTTAACCGACCTTAATACAACGGTTCTAGTACAGTAGCATGTTTCAACCACTATAGATATAGTAAAGCTTTGTTAGTTCATCTCTTCATATGTCCAGAGAACTCCATTAGGGTTTCAGGTAAGGAATCTTATATTTCTATTTTTTTTACTATTTATTTTCTCCACCTATTCTCCTCCAAACCTCTTATTTTCTGAATCTAACATATATACAAATCCCTTGTTATATTTATCAAAAAGAAGAGATCTAAAAGATTTCATTGAAAGCGTTTCAAATCCAAAAAAGAGCAGAGCTAAGGACTTCTATGATTGGAAATCGTAGTTTTTCTGTTTTATAAATTCAATAGTGTTTTTTGGATTTAATATATGCCTTAGGGAGTTTTGAATTAGAAAAACATCACATTAAAAATCCTCAAAATTTTCCCAAAGCGAAATGTCAATTCTTCGGTTTTAATCTTGATTGTTTTGTATTACAATAACGAAGTTTAAGGATTTTGTAATTTAAGTGATTTACCTTCCATTCCACTTCTTATTTTTTTTCTTTGAATTTGCTTAAGGAGTTTGATTAAGAAATGGTATGTGAGGTATAGATTCTTATTCGTAGTTTACACTGCCTATTTCTATAAATTGAGTAGAGAATCCCTTATCTACTTTCATATGAAAGAAGTTGAATAGAGCGTAAAATTAATTAAACTGTATGTTTCTATTATCGGTTTGTTTCGTTGTTTTAATATGAAATAATGTTGATTTGGATTCTACAGGTGTTTGTGCCAAAATTGGTCACAAACATCCAATTGCTGATGAAAGCACCAATTCACGATCATAGATCACAGATAACAAGTATGTAGAGAATTAAAAATGAAGAGCACTCAGAAAATTAAGAGGAAAACAGTAAAGAAAACAGAATTTATAGTGGTTCGGCAATCCGGCCTACGTCCACTTTGAAGTTAATGACTTTATATATGAATGCTCGCTGATTACAGTGGATTACAATAATGAAATTTGAACATGACAGGAGTCTTTGAGTACAATAACAATTTTGGCAAAGCATGGAAGTAGATGAACCAAAAGATCCCTTTTCTAAAGCCTTTGGGATGCTATTTATGGGCGTAGGCTGCAAATATCTCGCTCAGATCTCGGGAGACCTCGTTTGGCGCGTGTGTGGGCCCACGCGATCGATCCCATGTGATTTGCACTCGGTCCGTGATCGATACGAACCAATTTCACATCGATTAAGATTTTGCCCAATCGAGTCGAAACTGAGCAGGAACATTCTTTAGGTTGCATGTAAGCTCTTGTTAAAATTTGGTAGCATTTGGACTTGTAAATCTCAAGTTATGATCGATACGAATTAGAATGTCCTTGGGGTATTCGGTTTGTATCGATCAATTTCGTATTAATGCATATTTGTATCGATACCATGTGCATGTTCGTTTGTGACATGGGTCTATTTTCAAGGCTCGATCCATTTTCCATGCTGAACTGAATGCCTCTTCCTTGGAATAATGCTTGCTTCTCATTCGTGTCCAAAATGTGCTTCGAATCCCTTATTTCGCATTTATGTGTTCAGATCGGCCTTATTCGCATCCATCAATTCGTGTTAGTTGCTATCAGTGTCAATGGTGTACTTCGTATCAATCCTATACATGTTGATTGATATGAAGTAATGTTAGGTGATTTGATCGATGCGAAGAAGGTGCGTGAGGATGGATACGAAATATGATTTTTCACGGATATGAACAAGGCCAACAGATGGATACGTACTTGATGAACGTTATTTTCTGCATTTTAAACCGTTTGTTTCATATATTTTATTTTAATAAATCAGTATTATACGGGTATTTTATTGTGGTTTTGCAGGTTATAGATTCCGAAGTGCAACGTTGAAATTAACAGGTTGTGTTGTCCATTGGGTCAAAAGTCATGCAGCAAAGAGTGCAAAATTTTAAGCACTGAAATAAATCAAAGTAAAACCACATATCATTTCAAAATGCTAGCTCACCTTCATACTTGGTTTAAGTGCGGTCACATATTATTTATTCATGAGAATATCAAATAATACATGGCCACGTTGTAAAGTAAAATAGGACACATTCAAAAGTAGCTCATGTGTGAATTTGGACCAATTCACATATAAAAGCATGATAACCTTTTTAAGCAACAGGGGACTTGGTCAAAGGAGTAGCTAATAGGGATGCCAAACACTCAGCATATATGTTTCAAGCATCGACGTGGCAACTGACTCTTCACCAATTCAAGAAATGGACCTAGTCAATACATATATCTCGGCAGCTGCTATGAAGAGGACCAGTTCTATTGCTAAAAAGATGGACTGATTTTAGGGGTTAAAAGCCTATATATACAGCATTATATAACACCTTGAAATCATCTCTTACCCCATCACTCTTCTTCTAGTTTAATTTTAATTTCAGCAGTGTTTTTATTTCGAATAGAATACGTTGGATTGTTAATTGGATTTGGCAATTTATTTATTCTTGTTCTTAGTTATCTTCTGCACTCTTTTCAGTTTGTTAATAAATTCAGTTCATTTTATTTCAGTTGTTTGCTCTACTATTTTCTTTTAAGCACTTTTATTTTCTGCTCTGATTTCTACAATTTTATATTTTAATTGCAGTTTTGATTGGATTCGAAATCAATTTGGAGTATATTATTGTTTTTATTTCCTGTTTAAGATCCTCCATCGAATTTGTTTAACACGCCTAAGATTTAAATAGGGATTTCAAATATTTTAAAACACAATTCCCTGTGTTCAACCTGCATACTACACGACTATGCGCTTGCAGAATTAATTAAAATTTGTGCTTTTCTAATCAATAGAAAAGTCTCACCAAGTTTTTGGCACCGTTGCCGGGGAATTGCTATTTTAAAATTTTCAATTTTTCGTTTTTTAAGTCTTATTCGTGTTATTTTAGCTTGTTGTTACTTTACTATTCAGTTCGTTTTTTTTATAAAAAAAAAGAGAGTCATTTTCACATTTCACATCAAATTTCTATTTTAGTTTTTGGCAACTTGTTTCATTTTTTATGTTGCTTTCATTTCACTTTAGTTTACTTTAGTTTACGTTAGTTTCTGCATTTCAACTTCACACTCATGTTTCTTATTATTTAGTTTCGTTAGCTGCATAGTTAGTTACTTATCATTTCAACTTCACACTCACAATCGCATTCCAATTTGGCGATCATTCATATTATTTCATTCATCCTATTTTTTACGTCAGTTCATATTAAAAAAATTCGTTTTTCAATTCCTTTCACCATATTCCTTCATTTATTCAGTTTTGTTAGCTGTTAGCATTCAACATATTCACAAATCACGTAGTTGCAATTTATTTGTTTAGTTTCTGTTTAAGCTTGCACATAACCACTTACTTGTTGCCATGTAACCATCTTCTACCAGTAGCTTGCGTCTCTTTTATTTATTTTTTTAGTTCACATAAATTTCAGTTTGTCTTCAAATTTGCATGGAAGTTTCATTTTTTTTACAACTCATGTAGCTTGTTTATAGTTCACATGTAAATTTTTGGCTCTATTTTTTGCATGTAAGTTTTTGTTCACACGCAAGTTTTTGTCTTCACACGTAAGTGTCATACTCACGTAGCCTGTTTTTTCATCAACTCACGTAGCCACTTGCTTTTCAGTTATTTAGCATCGCTTAGCTTTTTAGTTTCAAATAACTCCAACTAAGACATTCATTCACCTTGCTGTTACACAGTTCGTTTTGCACGTTCACTGTGTTTTTCGCTTTGCTTCCACGTTCATTCACTTTGCACTCATTTTCACCACATGACACGTTAGTTGTATTTTACTCACACATTTTTCATTGATCACTGCAGTACACATTTTCATGTTTCCTTATTTCATTCACACATAGTTTTTCACATAACCAAAGCATACTTCATTGCATTATTTCATCAAGTTACATTCCATTTAGTTAATTTCAGTCATGTTTCATTTATACATACACACGGTTGCAGTTTCATTTTTTTTCTAAGCTTATCAGCTCTTAGATATCTGACAGGTAGCAACAACATAGCCACAGCAAACTTTGGAGTTTGATCCGCTAGCGCGACTCAGTTGCATTGGATGGACTACCATACTCCTCTGTAAGTAATTTTCTACTCTACAGGTGCCCAACTGAAAGCTGTTTAAATTTACTTTTGGGCCATTACACTTTAATTTGTTTATGCACGTTTGGATAAGAAATAATTTGAACCGTTTAGAAAGCCAAAATATTTCATTAAACAAATCAACGAAAATTTCAAATCAAACAAATATGAGCAATCACAGTTCACATCACGGGTCACACCATAGTTCACCAAAATCGTCGCCTAAATCACATGTTGGAAATCATGAATTTCATGAAAACCGACCATTATCCCTTAGAGACCGATGCTATCCAACACGAACTATTCAACCTTCGGTTATTTCATTTCCACCTGCCGAAGGAAATAATTTTGAGCTAAAACATTCTTTTATCCAAGGGGTACCAAAATTCACTGGGTCTGAAAATGCATATGAATTTCCTAGTGAATTTGAGTTATATGCTTCTATAACTAAAATGCAACAACTTTCTAATGAATCCATCAAGCTAAGCTTATTCCATTTGCACTTCTAGAAAGTGCAAAAAGATGGCTCAATTCTCTTCCTAAAAATTCAATTAAAAGTTGGGACGATTTCGTTACTATATTTTTGAAAAAGTTTTTTCCTTTCCACAAAACTCTTAAAATTCGAACTGAAATCAATCAATTCTCTCAGAATGAAGGAGAACTTTTTCAAAATATTTTGAAAGGTTCAAACAATTGTTATATAGTTGCCCACATCATGCAATCCCTAAACATGTTTTGTGGCAAATCGTTTATGAAGGGCTTAACTATCAAACAAGATCCCAACTCGAATCAATGTGCGGAGGAGAATTGATGCCAAAAATAGACGAGAAAGCTTGAAAATTTTTAGAAGAGTATTCGAAAAAGGATATGCAGTGGGAAACAATTCGTGCTCTAAATAGAGGAGTACATGCCATTGACCCATCACATCTTCCTATAGATGCCCAAACTCCTCAGGAAGGAGAAGGACTACCCTATTACTACATACAAGACCAAATCAATGCTATAGCTCAAAATAGTCCTTATTCATCCACATACAATCCTAACTGGAAGCACCACCCTAATTTTTCATGGTCAAATCCTAGCAATATGGCTAATCCATCACATATGTATCCAATGATACCAAATTCGAATTATCGAGCCCCAGCCTCTAATGCTCAAAATTCTCAACCCGCTCCTCAAACAAAACCTTTGAATCAACCATACAGGCATCCTAATTTCAATCCATTAACCCAACCTTCTCAGCCTTCACAAGAAATTGCTCGATTGGAAAAGCAACTCACATAACAAAATGAACAAATCACCAAAAAAGATGCGAGAATTGAGCAATCACCAAACAAAATGAACATATGTTGATAATGATGAAGGATCTCATGAAAATCAATGAGGAAGGTAAATTGCCTAGTCAACCCGAAGTGAATTCAAAGTATAACTCTCGAGGATTAAATCTTTGTGAGGACGAAGATGTAAATCCGGTTAATGCTGTCACCACATTAAGGTCTGGAAAGACGGTGGACAACCATGTCGGCAACCCTGACGTCCTTCTTAAGTCTTACCTTGTTCAAAATTTTGAAACTCGGTCAACACCCACTGTTGTCAATCCAAACAACTCTAATTCTTCATCCAAGGTCGTCAATCTCGACCACTCTTTGCTTTCTGATGTTGGCAACCCCAACATTTCAGCGCCCTTATCTTCACCCTCTAATATAACACCTTCTTCTTCGAATGAAAAAACTTCCGAACGAGTCTATAAACCCATTGCTCCATTTCCCCATAGACTCAACAAAAAGAAGAAGCCCGCTAATTTTGACCAAATTCTTGAAATCTTTAAACAAGTTCGAATCAATATTCCACTTCTTGATACCATCGAGCAAATTCCTCAATATGCCAAATGTCTGAAAGAGCTATGTACTCAAAATCATGCCACTAACAATCCTAAGACTGCATTTAACTGCAAACACTAGCTCTGTTCTGTCAAACCCTCCCCAATCAAGTATAAGGACCCCGGTTGTCGTACAATCGGCTGTAAAATAGGTAACACTCACATTACTCATGCCTTAATCGATCTTGGAGCAAGTGTGAATCTTTTGCCTTATACTGTGTACTGTCAACTTGGACTAGGGGAATTAAAACCTACAAACATCACAATTCAACTAGTTGATCGATCTATCAAAAAACCATTGGGCACAGTTGAAGATGTTTTGATACAAATCGAGCAATTCTATTTCCCAGTCGATTTTATAGTCCTAGTGACTACACCTGTCTCAAATCCTAACGGTCAGATTCCTGTGATATTAGGTCGTCCATTTTTAGCAACATAAAATGCTATCATAAATTGTAGGAATGGTCAACTTCGACTTTCCTTTGGGCACCTAACCATTGAACTAAATATCTTCAATCTTAATAGACAACCAAGGGATCTTGAAATAGAAGAAGTTGACATGATCCAAACAATTGTAGAAAATGATTTTAGTGATACTACAGAGTCTCTTAACATGTGCCTAGATCATTTTAATTCCAACTTCCACGAAGATGAATACATTTATGAATTAAATGATATGCTCTGCTCTTTTCATAATTCACTAGAATTCAATCAGTTGATGTCTGCTGAAGCCTCAAAAGAAGAATGCCCTAAATTAGATCTTAAACCTCTTCCAAACAATCTTAAGTATGCATACTTAGATTCTTTTGAAAATTTCCCTATAATCTTTGCATCCGATCTCCTTAAGGACCAAGAAGAAGAACTTTTGAAAATTTTAAGGGAAAATAAAGAGGCATTAGGATGGGTAATCGCTGATATTGAGGAAATTAGTCCATCAATCATCGAACATCGAAAACATTTAGTCGACGAGGCTAAACCCACCCGCGAAGCTTAAAGGCAATTAAACCCTAATATGAGAGAAGTGGTAAAGGAAGAAATTATCAAATGATTAGACAATAACATTATCTACCCTATCTCTGACAGTACGTGGGTAAGTCCGGTACAAGTTGTACCAAATAAGTCTGGAATCACTGTGACCCCAAATGAGAATAATGAATTTGTTCCGACAAAGGTCGAAACAAAATGACGCGTTTGCATCGACTATCGAAAACTCAATGCAGCAACAAGGGAAGATCATTTTCCCCTTCCTTTCATTGATCAAATGCTCGAACGCTTAGCCGGTCATGAATATTATTGTTTTCTTGATGTTTACTCCGGCTATAATCAAATCCCCATTGCGCTAGAGGACTAACACAAAACAACATTCACATGTCCCTTCGGAACTTTCGCTTATCGTCGCGTGCCCTTCGGTCTTTGTAATGCTCCCACTACCTTTCAGAGATGTATGATGAGTATATTTTCTGATATGGTGGAGGATTTCTTAGATATATTCATGGATGATTTTTCAATCTATGGGTCATCTTTTGATCAATGCCTCCTTCGTTTAGAACGTGTCTTAAAGCGATGTATGGAGAAATCTCTTGTTTTTAATTGGTAAAAATGTCATTTTATGGTTAAGCGAGGAATAGTCTTAGGTCATGTTGTCTCTAAAAATGGCTTAGAAGTTGACAAATCTAAAGTTGATCTTATTGTTGGCCTTCCTCCATGGTCCGTAAAGGACATTCGCTCATTTCTCGGCCATGCAGGATTTTATAGGAGGTTCATTAAAGATTTTTCAAAAGTTTCAAAACCTCTTTCGATTCTTCTGGCTAAAGACGTTAAATTTGAATTTTCTGATGAATGTAAAATGTCTTTTGAAACCCTCAAATCAGTCTTGACCACTGCACCTATCGTCCAACCTCCAAATTGGACTTTACCTTTCGAATTAATGTGTGATGCTTCTGATTATGCCATTGGAGCCATCTTAGGTAAACGAATCGATAAACTTCCTAGAGTCATCTATTATGCTAGCAAAACACTTAACGAAGATCAATTGAATTACTCAACCACAGAAAAAGAGTTTTTAGCAGTTATCTTTGCCCTCAATAAGTTTAGATCATATCTCTAGGTTTTAAGGTCATAGTTTACACCGATCATGCCGCCTTGTGGTATTTACTCACGAAAAAGGATGCCAAAACCCGCTTAATCCGTTGGATCCTCCTTCTTCAAGAGTTTGACCTAGAAATACGAGATAAAAAGGGTTCTAAAAATGTCGTAGCTGATCATCTTTCTCGTATTGTTCATGAAAACTACGATAACTCTCAAATCAACGATCTTTTTCCCGATGAACAAATTCTTTCCCTCTCCAATGCACCATGGTACTTGGACATCGTAAATTATCTTGTCACAAATGAAACACCTTCCCATTGGTCAAAACAAGATAAACAAAAATTTCTCTCCAACGTTCGAAACTTTTACTGGGACGGTCCTTATCTCTTCAAATATTGCACCGATCAAATCATACATAGATGTGTCCCTGAACATGAATTCCATAGCATCCTCTCTTTTTCACATAAGCAAGCATGTGGAGGACATTTTGGAGCAAAGAAAACTGCTGCCAAGGTGTTACAGTGCGGTTTTTTATTGGCCTTCTCTTTTTCGTGATGCCCACGAATTTTGCTCCAAATGCACTACATGTCAACAAACAGGTCGTATTTCCAAACATAACATGATGCCCCTAAACCCAATCCTTGTCATCGAAATTTTTGACGTTTGAGGCATCGATTTCATGGGTCCTTTTCCTAATTCTTATGGAAATCTCTACATCCTACTTGCAGTAGATTATGTGTGTAAATGGGTTGAGGCCATTCCCACCAGAACGATTGACAATAAAGTTGTTGTCAAATTTTTGAAAGAAAACATATTTTCCCGTTTTGGCACACCTTGAGCCATTATAAGTGATAACGGTTCTCATTTTTGTAACCGTGCTTTTGAATCTCTTCTTAAGAATAATCTATCACTCATAAACTATCTACTCCATATCATCCACAGACTAACGGTCAAGTCGAGATTTCCAATAGACAAATTAAACAAATTCTTGAAAAGACGGTTAACTCCAACAGAAAAGATTGGTCATCTAACTTGATAGACGCTCTTTGGGCATTTCGCACAGCTTATAAAACCAATCTAGAAATGTCACCATATCGATTGGTCTTTGGAAAAGCATGCCATTTATCTGTTGAGCTCGAGCACCGTACACTTTGGGAAATCAAATACCTTAATTTTGACATAGAAAAAGCCGGATCGCATCGTAAATTACAATTGTCAGAATTAGAAGAACTAAGAAATGAAACATATGAAAATGCAAAGATTTATAAAGAGAAAACTGAATTCTATCATGTTAAGTCCATACTTCGTAAGACATTCGAAGTAGGTCAGAAAGTTCTCTTATATAATTCCATACTTCATTTCTTTCCGGGCAAATTGAGTTCTCGATGGACAGGTCCATATATTGTGAAAACAGTATACCCTTATGGTGTAGTTGAAATTGAAAATCCTAGGGACAGTTCCATTTCAAAGGTCAATGAACAGCGCTTGAAGCCATTTCTAGAGTTTGAACAACACGAGGACGACGAGTTCGTGGATCTCCATGAACGAGCTACTCGGCATAAGCCACTCACTATCTTATACATATCAGGTTGTATATTTTTTTTTTCTGTTTTGCCTTTGCAATCCATTTGACAGTTGGGACACTGTCTCATTCCAGTGTGGGGGGACGCATATCTCATTCTGTTTGTTCATATTTCATAGTGTGGCATCATTTTAAAAAAAATCATATCATTATTTGTTTTCAAATTTCCTTTCAATTTTTTTTCTCATTTCCCATTATTTTCAGGACTTCGATTTATTTTTAGTTAGTCAAGACAAAGTAAGTAAGCAGTTGAAGTCAATTGATGAAAATTTATGTGAATCACTAATTTCAAATGTAAATTATAATGAAAAGTTGAATTACAAGCGATAATAGTGAGGTTAGTATATAGGGGGATTCATAGGTGATGGTTATGAAATCCTTTCTAAACTGTAGTCTTTGTTTAAAAAAAAGTGGCAGATTTAAAGTACATGCGTTGACATTTCAAATCATTGAAGTTAAGTGGTGCTAAGTTGATTTGCATAACTCTCTTTAGTCAATTTCAAATAATAATAATAATAATAATAATAATAATAATAATAATAATAAGAAACACCTAGAGTTAATAGGTGTGCACACTTACGAAAGTGTGTGCACTCGCCACGCTCTGTATAATTCTCGCATAAGCCCACAAGGCAGTGCATGGATGTTATATCTAGCCTCAGCATTATGAGTTAGGTGTATAAATAATTAAATAAATAATCATCTAAGGATTACCGACCTTTTCTGACATAGTCAGCGTTGGTATGCACAATCCGCCAAGCTCTGTCCCAACTCTCACGTAAGACTGCGAGGCAGCGCATGGGTGGTATACCTTGGTCCAAAAGTTAGGTGTAAAAAAAATATTAGTAAAGAGAGACTAAGCTTTGAAACCGAAACACTTCTTGACTTTGTTGATTTGGCTTGTTATACAAATGGAAATGAAAAATACCATTTTGAAAAAAAAAACTGTAATTAACAGTGAAGAATTTATTTCATGGCTGCACTATGTTATCGACCGAAACAACTGGCCAAACTAGAATCTAATGTATGAAAACTAGAAGTTATATTGAAATTTGTGTTTAGTGAGGAATGAAAATTTTCTAAAAGTTGACTAAAACTAATATACATTATTTTATTGCAATTATTCTGAAGTAAATCGAGTCTCCATCTGTTTAAAATTTTGCATTCATGTAGTACATTAGAATCATCACGTACCGCATTTGGATTTTGTGGGTAGTATCCGTTGAAAACCCTTACGAGACACCACTCGTCCTACTAGGGACACCTAGAAGTTTAACGACTTGTTGCATACGCTCAATGCAATCGTGTTTCCAACGAAAAAGGATTTAGATAGATTTTTATTTTCTTGTTTATTCGAGGACGAATAAAGATCAAGTGTGGGGGTATTTGATGAACGTTATTTTCTGCATTTTAAACCATTTGTTTCATGTATTTTTATTTTAATGAAGCGGTATTATACAGGTATTTTATTGTGGTTTTGCAGGTTATAGATTTTGAAGTGCAATGTTGAAATTAACCGGTTGTGTCGTCCATTGGTCAAAAGTCACGCAGCAAAGAGTGCAACATTTTGAGCACTGAAATAAATCAAAGTAAAACCACATATCATTTCAAAATGCTAGCTCACCTTCATACTTGGTTTAAGTGCGGTCACATATTATTTATTCATGAGAATATCAAATAATACATGGCCACGTTGTAAAGCAAAATAGGACACATTCAAAAGTAGCTTATGTGTGAATTTGGACCAATCCACATATAAAAGCATGATCACCTTTTTAAGCAACAGAGGACTTGGTCAAAGGAGCAGCTAACAGGGATGCCAAACACTCAGCATACATGTTTCAAGCATCGACGTGGCAACTGACTCTTCACCAATTCAAGAAATGGACCTAGTCAATACATATATCTCGGTAGGTGATATGAAGAGGACCAGTTCTATTGCTAAAAAGATGGACTGATTTTAGGGGTTGAAAGCCTATATATACCGCATTATATAACACCTTGAAATCATCTCTTACCATGTCACTCTTCTTCTAGTTTAATTTTAATTTCAGCAATGTTTTTAATTCAAACAGAATACGTAGGATTGTTAATTAGATTTGACATTTTATTTATTTTTGTTCTTAGTTATCTTCTGCACTCTTTTCAGTTAGTTAATAAATTCAGTTCATTTTATTTTAGTTGTTTTCTCTATTATTTGCTTTTAAGCACTTTTATTTTCTGCTCTGATTTCTACAATTTTATATTTTAATTGCAATTTTGATTAGATTCGAAATCAATTTGGAGTATATTATTGTTTTTATTTCCTGTTTAAGATCCTCCATCGAATTTGTTTAACACGCCTAAGATTTAAATAGGGATTTCAAATATTTTAAAACACAATTCCATGTGTTCGACCTGCATACTACACGCCTGTGCGCTTGTAGAATTAATTAAAATTTGTGCTTTTCTAATCAATAGAAAAGTCTCACCAGTACTACATCTTTTGGATGGATACGAAGACATCGAGTTGAACAGCCTCAAGTCGAACAGATCATCACGCGCCTATCTATTTAATCCAAGTTCATAACCATCAAGTCGAAGTCCACTTCTCCTTTCTCCTTGATCGATACAAACGGTGCTTTCATATCCATGCCGATGGATACAAATTCATATCGATACGAATGTGAGATATTCTTGTGCATGCGTCCATCAATATCTTGAGTAAATGAACTCCATTTGACTTGAAATCTGACACGTTGGCTTTTACGGCTTTGCTTGTCATGTCTTGTTAATTGTATCTCAATCCAGACTCAGAAAAATACATCGATATCCATAGTGAGCCCGCGTATAACTGGCAATCGAGGAGAACTGTCTTTGGTTTCCAGCTAATTTTTTGGTGTCACGACCTTGCCAAAAGACGGGATAACAACAGGAAAGTTAATTGATTTGATTTTGAAATATTGGGTTTATGGTATATGTTATTGTGGAAATAAGACTTGTATAATTTTGGAAGATTTGACATATAAAACGTTAGTTTAAGGGCGCAATCTCTACACTTATAGACATCAATAAATGCATACACACAAACACATAAACTAGCAAAAATAATGTACAATTATTACGTATTAATGGCATAGTTAATTAGGTTAATAATTATCAATAAAATTCCCCTTGGGTATGTAATTAATTATGGAGGCGAAATAAGAAGGATTTTTTATAAGGCCTAAACAATTAATATGGTGGGATGTGTGATAATATACTTAGAGAGCGTTATGAAATATGACTAAGTTATAGGGTGCAAGAACAGTCAAAAGTACATAGAGGTTTGCCCAACTAATATGGCTACCAAAGTGTGCATTTGGAGTTGATACAAGACATTACCTATAATAATTAACTATGGATGACGTGAGCTTAGTCACAATTATATAGGTTAAATCTTCCTAGCTAATCTGGCGATCATTTTCTACGGATACGGGCTAATATGAGATGTCACCGTTGGTACAGGTCATAATATAAAGGACCTACTTTGGGGATGAAGGTATTAAGTGGTTGTTTGAGGGCCTATCTCTTTCCCTTATATAAAGTATTAAATGTTTTTGAATATAGTTTAAATGCAAAGACATATCCATTTTTAAATTATACCGCCTAAGTGCCAATATAGAAAGGCTCGAAATTTCTATTCACTAGACATTGTTGTTCCAACTCCCTCCTCATTACAATACAAGCTAGGGAAGGAGACGATGATCAAGATGGATATGATGATGAGAGAAGCTTGTGGCAGTATTCTATTTATCTATTTATGTTGTTTACTGATGTACCCATTTGAAGATAATATTGTATTTTTGAACATGATTATGTATTGGTTATCATTGACATTATGTTATGGTTTTGTGACATTTGAAATTTGAAGTAAAATGGGTATTGTTTATGCTATTATATTTTATCCTTCCACTATGAGTTTTGAAAGAATAGATAAATACTCTATATTGTTCTTTTTACCAACCAACAACTTGTTGTGGAATGGGTCTAAGTTTCGATGGGGATTTTATGGGTTTGGATTTAGGTCTGTTTCTAGACGACTTGTTATAATCAACAAAAATCAATCTTCGGGTGAACCGCATTTATTCGTCCCATTACTACAATTTCCTCTTTGGGGTTTGTAGCATCTCATAATTTTAATGATAATTAATTAAAAAGAAAATTTATTAATAAATACTATTTTCGAAAATAGAATTTTGCAATCATCATAATTTGGCTACGAAATGTGCACCATTGGGTTCGTGGTGATTTTCTGACCAATTTTCATATGTTAAGTTTTACAATCCTCGTTCAAATAAAGAAGTTAATAACATTTGAATATTTAGATCGTAAATAATTATAATGTAATTAAGGAAATAAAATGTAATTAATGAAATAAATTAGCATTAATAGTTGCTTAGGGCTTAAGTAATTACTAACGCATAAATAAATTATCTTGAATGTGTGAAAAAGGAATTAAATTAACAAATGTTAATGGTGTATATTAATTAACAAAATAATCAATGACCGGTCAACCCCTAACTTAAGCCAGTCAACCGGTAGGGGTGCGGCGGTCGACGGTTGGTATGTCGGTTATGAAATTTAAAATGGTTGGCCGACGCAGATTAAAATAATTTTATCTAATGGCTGGCATGGATTCAAACCCCTATAAATATGGGCCTACCCCTTTACTTTTCTTCTTCAATTTTCTGTAGCGACCGCAAAACTCTTACATTTTCTATCCTCTAAAATTTTTTAATTCTAAATAAAATTTTAGTTTATATACGTATACATAAGTGGAAGATAGAAAAGGATAATTGAGAAGAAGAATAGGGTTGAATCAAATCTTCAAAGCCAAAGTAATTATAAATCCAGATACGAATTTAAATTAAATTCAAATCTCTTCTCAGATCTAGATTTTGATAGATATATATATATATATATATATATATATATATATATATTCTTCCGGTATATGTATTCAAATAGGAAGAATTAAGGGAGTCAAACTAGAAAAACAAGGACTAGACTAGAGGTTTGGAAACCTAAAAAGGTGAGTGGGAAATTATATATTTTTATATAATATTAGATTTATATCGTTGTAAATCTATTGTTGTATGCATAAATGTAAACTTGGAGTTGTAGGCTAAAATTGTATATGTGTAACGAATTTATAAATTATGCCTGCATATTTTATGATTGATAAGTTAATTTTAGTATTGCGTATATGTGAATCTAGAAACTATTGGACAGTAGTAGTAGTCCCTGAAATTGTTAAATTATGAGGTGGTCGCGGACCTGTAGATTTAAATGACTTATGTGGGCAAAATGTAAATTACAATTATTACCACAAATTATAAGGATTTATTCATAAATAAAATAATATCGTTTGAAATAATAAGGAATGCGCCTAAAAGAAAGAGATGTACAAAATAGGGATATCAACTGCACTTTGTATTATCTATTTCGATACTATGAAAAAGATATTCTGCTTGTAATTCCAAACAACGCAATTTTCCTTTTTAGATAAGATATAGAAATTCACAGTGTTAACCTTTCCTTTTAAGGAAGATGTAATTCCAATGCATTAAAATGCAAAAATCCTCAAAGATGAATTAAGTTATAGTATTGTGATAAGAATAACGACTTAGGTGAATAGTTAATATATAATATATGCAATAGAGACAAGATAGAAATTGAGCACTAACGATGAAAAGGTAGGTAGGTAACGATTTAAAATAAAAAGGTTATGGAAAGTCCACTAAACAAGGGAGGGTATTAAAGGTTATAAAGGAATAATAATAAAATTTAGATAAAGGGGCAATAAATAGGAAAATATATTTAGGCCTTTAAAAAATAGTAAATGATATTAAATTGATATTAATGGATCACCACAGATTCCTTCATGCACCTCAATAAGGACCTTCTTAGCTTTGACTTTGGTGACACGCCTCAACAAGGGCATTAAGAATCCTCTCCTATATAACACCCCTTCTTGCATAATGAATCAAAGTACTTTATGCAAAAGCTTTCATCTTTTATTCCTTCCATTCGAGATTCCCCTTTAGAAAATATGCTCAGTCATCCACTTCCTTCTCTTCCTTAACCTCCAAGATCCAGTCAACATCCATCTCATCAATTCTTAGAGCTGACAAAACCTCTACTGAAACGAATCCTAAAAGCTAAGCATCCCCATAGTTGGCATGTTTCAGCTTTTATATTCTCTTCCCTAGGAATGTGCGTTATGGTGTAATGCTCAATGTCATTCAATAATTCTATCATTTTCATCAGGTAAGGGGCAAGTCTCGGCGCCTTCTCTTGAAATTCCAAGTTTACATGGCAGACCGCTAAATGAGAGTCGCTAAATATATGCAATGTCTTGAGTCTCAATTCCTTCACTATCCTGAGTCTTGTAATTAACGCTTCATACTCAATGTCATTGTTTCTTTCTTGAAACTCTAGCCTCAAAGCTTATCATATCCTCTATCGTTTTAATGTAACAAGAGACACTCTTGCCCCAAAGTAATGTTCAATGAAGGCTCTTGTACATACAACTTCCATTGGGCTCCTTTTATTTAAGTCATAGCAACCAATGTGCATCCACCATTTCCAATTCGCCTTCTTAACCAACATAGGATTTGATACCCTCTATAAATATAGTGCATCAGGGATGAAGTCATTTGCTTTCAACTTATCCACTTCTTCCTTTAACATAGCGAACCGCACTGGTTCCATAATGCGGCTTTTTAATTTATAGGAGGGCATCTTGGGTCCACATTCGATGCATTGAACGCTATCTCCAGCGAAATTCCACATATATCAAAATACATTCAAGCAAACATAACTATGTTTGCGCAGGGATTCCTATCAGCTCGTTTATAATATTCAAACCTAGCTGAGAGCCAATATAGAGAACCCACTTAGGATCGTCATCATCAATCAGAATATTGACCATCGGCTCTGTCGAGGCCATCCTTCCTTCCTTTGACTCTTTTTATGGGTCCATAGGTTAAAGAAATTTACAGTAGGACCTAAGCCAGGGCTTGTGTGATATTTGTATGCCTATAAAGATTTGATATAATGTATTGTAATTTGTTGTAAATTATTAACTATGTAATAAAATCGTGTTTGAAATAAAAGGTATTTTTCTTTCTATTATATACCTGATATAATGTTTATAATAATTAATTTAAGCATATGTGATAGAAAATCCAAAAATGATATGCTTTGTGATAGTAATTACAATTTGTTATGATCATGAGAAATTTACTACAACGAAAATAAACATACCATTTTAAATATTCCTAATCAAGATGGATCAAGATTAGATATCTTTACATTTGTTGAGATTAGAATATGCAACACTCTCCAAGAATTGGGCAGTCTATTACATATGGTTGCAAGGGAAACCAAGGGTTATGTACTGATAGTTTTGGATAACCATGGAATGATTCACCCACTAGTTTTTAATTGGTTAATATTACTAAGGACAAATAGAAAAATGTAGAAGTGACAATATTGCATAGATCTCTTGACTTGAGAATACTATTGAACTTCACTGTGGACGTTCCACTTTGATTACGGTTAAAACATGGCACGACATCCATCAAGTGACTACAGTTGGGTTTGAGTCGAAACATTGGAAGTGAAACACTATTTAACAGAGAATTAATCTCCTTGGTTATATGAGGTTAGTACCATGGTCAACTACAGTCAATTTAAAGTCAAAGTCTCGTGCCATATTAGTTCTGTTCATAGTTATTAGCATTATAGAACCAAGGACTTTATATTTGGACTATACAAATGGAATGTGGAAGATACTAGAATTTTGACCAATAACAAATTCCGTAAGCCCTACTGTGTATAGTTTTGATGAATAGAATTAGTGTAAATAATTATAACTATTTAGGACCGCTAAAAATAGTATAATTTGATTTTTTTTCGAAATTGTGTAAGATATAAATTTGGTCAAACTATCACACCACTAGCAAAGGTAATGTGTGAATGTTATTATTCAAATCGTTCAATATTCTTCGTGGATCGTATTTACGCCTAAGAGTCATACAACTGTAACGTTCAATACTCTGACTACCACCATATTTAATTAAAATTATAACTATTATAAATTAACTAAATTAATTATTATTTATGAAGTATTAATTATATAATTTTGTCTGATTTGTGTTGATCGGTATTAAAAATAATGCACATACAAAAGTTATATGCACATGTATCGATGAACGATATCGATGTACATTTGAATTTGATTTAAATGTAAACTACTTGATATAGTCTAAAGTGACGAGCAAGCCCATGAGGCCATGTTTTGGTTGGCCAAATAAGAGGGAGGAGAGGGGTGATATGCTGATGTTTTAGGATTTGAATTGGTGGAGAAAAGGAAGGATCTAGATCCACTTTTTCCTCTCTCTCCTTTTTTGCTTATTTAAACCCATTGCCCCTTACATTTTTTTCTTTAATTTTGGATTCTCCTATCCCCACACTTCTGGCCAAAATTTCAAAACCATCCCCTTCTCCGTTATTTTCAAACAAAACACAAATTCAACTCAAATTAAAGAAAGGTGCGTAGATCTTCCCAGTTACTAGCAATTTCTCAAAGAGTAAGAATCAGATTTTAGGAGATTGTTCGATTCGACATTTAAGGTGTGACAATAAGGATACAGCTTAGTTTTTTTTACAATGATTTACATGTGTAATCATCATGATGTTGTGCTTCTATAAGTAAGCTTTATATCAGAAATCTTTATATATATTTGTTGTCGATTTATATTTATGCGTAACTGTTAAAAATTAAAAAAATTAATGTATATATTTATCACTTAGAATTCAACCATTTTTCGTTAAAAATTTCGAATGTAAATATTAACTATAAAAGTATTCTTAATAAGAATTGAATTTTCAAAAACTAATGTATGTATGCGTGTGTGTGTGTGTGTGTGTGTGTGTGTAATAAATTGTAAAAATTATAAAAAATATTTGTGCATATCACTTCAGAAAAAAAATCATGTACAGGTTTTAATTAATTTGATACATACACACGCAATTTATTAATTTAAAATATTAATTAGTAAATGTTAATATATAAAAATATGTGTACATATATTATATAAAACATATTATAATTTTATATAAGGAAAAAACACAATTTTATACATCTTTTAAATTAATAAAAAACAACTTCAAATACATATGAATTTGTTAAAAAAATTGATTTTTAAAACTAAAGAAACTAAAAATAAGTGTCAATGTGCATAAATATACAATATATTATATACATATAAACATATTTAAATTTATAATATAATAATATTAAAATATATAAATGATTTTGAATTATATAATTAAAATATATTTATATGAATTTTTGAATATTTAAAATAAACTTTTTTCGAACATGTTTATATAAATTTGAAATAATAATTTATTTGTAGAAATATAAATTTGAATTTGAACTATAAATTTAAACCTATATCTGGTTTTGATTTTTAATTTTAAAATTATTTTATATTAAATTATAAATAATCGTTTAAATATGTATATATAATTATGGCTAATTTTTTTAATACACACGCACACACATGCACATATACATACATATGTGTATATATATATATGCATGTTCTATATTATATTAATACAATACTGCTTACTACAAATATGTATATGAATGGGCAAATATGTCCGTTGCAGTGTAAATTGCAACACTTGGATACAAGCATGTTAAAACATGTATACTACATATATTGCATTTGAACGTACATGTGTGTTTTGATACACATGTGCACAATATTATATATATATATATATATATATAACAAAAAAACTCTTTTATCAATCAATTCAGAAAAACAATGAATTACTTAAATTTATTTAGATTAAATCTGAAACAATTTAGACTTCATAGGCCCAATAAGATCCAAAATAATAATAAAAAATTGAAATTTACCCATTTAACCGACTACATGCTAACCCAGTTCCAATAACGGCAAAATCCTGATAGTCTATGCAATCTAAATTAGCAGTATTGGACCCAATTAATTAAGCTTACTCATTTAGTAGAGTATATAGAAAAGTAAATTCCTAGCTGGGTTTGGGTAATCTAGTATTTTACCCTATCTGGTTACCGACCCGAACCAAAAGGTGAAGTAAATCCAAAGGTTATCCCTAATAGAAAAGGCCCAATTTTAACTTGGGCATCGGGTTTCAATATCTATTTTGAAATTAAAAATAAATTTAAATTTAAAAGTTAGATTAAAATAATAATAAATTATAAATGTTATGAAATAATTTTAAAAATGGTTTTGGAAATTTTTTATTAATTAATTAATTATTAATTAGATTAACAAATTAATTAAATTATATATAATGATATATATTACATTATCTTGAATTTTTTAAGCTAATATAAGTATATACAAAATTTCAAAATTAAAATAATTAGTTAGGATTGTTTAATTAAATAAATTAATTAAATGTTAATTAGTAAATAATATAATGCATATATATAAAGATATATGCGTATAACTATAAAATGTTACAGTATATATATTCAATATAAAATGTTCAATTGAATAATGTATAATTAACCAAAATTTCAATTAATTGAATTAATTAAATAAGATTTAACTAATAATACTAACATAATATTATACATATGACTATTATATAAGTTAACTAAATTACGAATTAATATAATAATTAAAACATATATAATATGAACGTATAGTAAAAGGAGGAATGGTAAGAAACTCTAATAAATTCAAGGAATTAATACATATGTATAGCACATATACCATGATTTTAGATGTGTCCAACACTTGAATCACGAGGGTATTCATAAGAAATGCATTATTCCACAAGTCGATATCGCTCAATTAAATATATTAAAGATTATAAATCTTTAACATAAATTTTTCATCTACTATTTATATATTAAGAGATTACTTGCATGCTCAATGGTTATTGATATTCCTCAAGCTGAGGATGTTATGTGCAATACTGTTAATATACTAAATAGAAGAGGTAATTATATGTAAGTATTTGTTGATATTCCTTAAAGTACGTACATTCATACTTAGGTCAACGTGAAATAGTAGGTATGAGTGAATAATCTCTTTCAATTAGTTGGTATTCCTCTAGGTCAAAATGAGATTAGGACAAGGAACCATGGGTTAGGAGCTGTATATGATACAACTGATAATGTCTTATCCATTTTTTATGGTAATATGATTTGTTGATATTCCTCAAGGTTAGAATGCTAAAGAAAATGATTACTAACACCCACTAGTAAAATTGAAAGACTTTTATGTTTCGACTTAGGTTTTGAGAAACATAAAAGATTACTGGGAGCTTATCAGTAAAATAAAATATAATGCTTAAACTTACTAATATTCTATAAACATCTACTATGAATAATGTCCTAATCTACTAACTTAAAATTTGTAGAAATTTCTACACCCAAGTTGTTTTCTGAAAATGACACTCACCGAACCTAACTACATAGACTGGTTAAATAAAATAAAGATAGCAGTAATTTACGAATGTCTATGGTCATTAACAACCGAACTTTAAGGGAAAAAACCCATTGATAACGCAGACCCTAAGTTACACGTAGCCTATTACAAATAGGTCCTAGACCTTTAGATAGCCCAAGTTTAAGTCATGTTTACATTAGACCAACTATTGTGGAAACAACACAAAAACATGAATGTCCATCAAATTTTCAATGGCCTCAAACCTTTGTTTGGGGAATAGTCTCATTCTACAAGGTACGAACTTAGTAAGGAACTATTTAATACGAAAATGACGAAGGCCGTGAAACTGGACAAGTACGTCTAATGATAAAAATTTATATTGATATACTTTCTCGATTAGACATTAATATAGTCAATGAGTTGCGAGTGAGTCTGATCCTAAGGTCTTTTACTCCTCAGTTTGAGCCATTCATATTAAACTATAAAATGAACCAGTTGAATGTAAGCCTCGTGGAGCTCCTTAATATGTTGAGGTCGACCGAGTCCTCATCATTGGATCAAGGTGTGAAACTCGCGGTTATGGGGAATACATCACCTTCGAAAGTTTCAAAAAAAAAGGTTAATAAAATGAACAAGAAGACTACTCTAGTTGACAAGAGTGGATGTCATCACTGTCAGAAGAAAGGTCACTGGACATGAAACTTTTTGAAGTAATTAAAGGTAGTCAACGAGAAGAAACATAATAGCTCTACTGCTCCTACTGGTATATTTATGATTCAAAATTATTTTACAATCAATAAATTATCTTAGGTTTTAGATATTGTATATGGAACTCGCATTTGTAATCCATTACAGGGATTTTGGAACAGACGTCATATGTAAAGGGTGAGATGAGACTTCAAGTTGCTGATGAATATCCAGTAGAGGCAACATCATTTGGAGATTTTTCATTTAAGTTAACCAATTGGATTGGTCTTAATATTAAAAAAAATTGCTACTGTGTAAATGACTTTATTTATGATATTATTTCATTATCTGGATTGTCTGAGACTGGTTATATATTTCGCAATGCTAATAATGTTATGAACATTATTTTGAATGGTAATAAAGTCAACGATGGTATTTTAGATAATGGCATTTATGCAATACTAATTATGTCTATGCCATGAGTAATTGTTGAAGTGATTAAAAATTATATTTGGCATTATAATCTATGTCACATAAGTGAGAAACAACAACATAATTTGAAAATCAAAGGTTTTCTACCATCATTTGATTCTAAATCATTTGATATATGCGATTCGTGTCTCAAACGAAAAATGATAAAGCACCCCTTTTATCGGAGCAATGTAAGAGTTAATGAACTCTTGGGTCTCTTACATAGTGATACTTGTGGCCCGATGCCGATAGTTACCAAAGATAATTCTTCTTACTTTACAACCTTATTGGATGATTTCTCGAGAATAGGATATGTGTATCATACGAAGAACAAATCTAATGTCTACGAGAAATTGATTGAATATAAAAATGAGGATGAAAATTGGATGAACTATATTATTAAAATACTACGATCCAATCAACGAGGTGGGTATGTTAGATAAGAGTTCTAGCAATAATTAAAAGATAATGGGATTATCTCTCATGCTACTCCACCATATACTCCACATCACAATAGTATTTCAAAGGTAAGGAACCAAACCTTGTTAGAGATGGTTCGTTCCATGATGGGTAAAGCTGAGTTATCTTTGTTCTATGGGGATATGCAGTTGAAATCACAGTGCATATGTTGGATATGATACCCATAAATCTTCGATTAAGACTCCATATGAGATGTAGTATGGGAAGAAACCCTGCCTCAAACATTTTAAGGTGTGGGGTTGTCCAATCTCTACGTTAAGAACATTGATCCAAATAAACTTGAGGCAAGATTGGTCTTGTGTAAACTCATAGGATATCCCAAGAACTCCATGGGACATATTTTCTACAGCATCAAGGAACAAAGGTTAAAACATGTTGTCCTTTTAGAAAAGAAATTTCTTTCAAAGAAAATAACAATAAAGTTGTAGAATTGGATGAGATTTTAGAGTCTACGTAGAGAACGAACCAGTAGGAGCCAAATTCACCAGTATATAAAAACATGCAACCTATTGGAAGGTCTAATAGGGAATCTCGCACACTAAAAAGATACTAGGATTTTCTCATAGATAGCGAAAAGGAGGACTATGTCTATGATGATAACACTCCATTGTCGTTCCAATCGTCACTGTAGAGTAAAGAATCTGCAGTATGGCTTGGATTTATGAAAATTGAAATGGATTCTATGTATGAAAACAAAGTTTGGACATTGACAGACATACCCGCTAATGGATTTTTAAGAAAAAGTTAAATGCAAATGGACAAGGGAGACTCAGAAAGCAAGGCTAGTTATGAAAGGATTTTGTTAAATTCAAGGTATCGATTATGATGAGACTTTTTCTCCCATAGTAATGCTTAAGTCCAACTGGATCATGCTAACTATTTTTGCATTCCATGACGATGAAATATGGCAGATGGACATAAAGACGGAATTTCTAAATGGTAATTTAGAAGTGGCCATCTATATGTCGCGGCCTGAGGGTTCAAGGTCAGTGGGAGTGAGGGCAAGGCTTGCAAGTTGTTCTAGTCTATTTATGGACTTAAAAAACTTCAACAAGTTGGAATAAATGTTTTGATTAATTAATCAAACGATTTGTTTTTTATTAAAACTCCAAGGAAGTGCGTATACCGAAAGGAACAAGAATGTGCTATAATGTTCTTACTTCTATACGTCAATGATCTGTTGTTGATTGGCAACGATGTTTCATTATTAAATCAACGAAAGCTTCGCTTTCCAAGAATTTCTCCATGAAGGATTTAAGAGAAGTAGCCTATATAGATATAAAGACCTATAGAGATAGATCTAAGAGGCTATTGGGATTGTCCCAATCCATGTACATAGATGCCATACTGAAAAGGTTTAGTATGGAGAATTGCAAGCATGGAAATGTTTTGATGCAATCTAAAATTGTCCTTTCTAATATGGATGCTCCTCAAACCGATGAGGAGAAAGAGCATATAAAGAGGATACAATATGCTTCAACAATCGGTTCTATAGTGTATGCTATGTTATGTAGTAGACCGGATGTGGCATACATATTAGGATGCGTAAGCCAATACCAGTCTAATCCTGGAAAAAACACTAGATGGTTGTAAAATGCATACTAGAATATTTAATAAATAACAAGGACTTATTCCTAATATATGGTAATGGAGACCTCCTTACGAAGGCGTATACAGACTCTTGCCTTCAGAGTGATATTTATAATAGTAAGTCAGTGTCAGGTTACGTCTTTATTATAAATAGTGGGGCATCAATTAGAAAATATTCAAATAGGAAATGGTAGTTGATTCCACGATGGAGGTCAAGTACATCACCATCAATAAAGCCGCTAAGGAAGTGGTCTAGAAGGGAAAAATTTTAAGTGTGCTAGAAGTGATTCCCAACATGGAGAATCTGATGGCATTATTCTACGAAAACAATGTGGCAATGCAGATCACAAAGGAGCATAAAGCACACAATAAACGATGAAAAGTTCTTTGAAACTTCTACCAAATTTAATAATTCATTGGGAATAAAGAGGTCATGATACAAAGAGTAGATACGAAGGACAACGTAGCGGATCCATTCACTAAGGGACTTGCTCTGTCGATTCTTGTCAAGTTGATCAAAGGGATAAGATTGAGATTTCTTAATTGGCTTGAAGTATAAGTGGTAGATTGACAAAGTTAGGGGTATAATCTAAGGCCAATTCGATAATATTGTAAATTATATCTATAATAAAATTTCATTTAAAATAAAAGTTGTTTTCTTTCTATTACATATTTGATATGATGTTTTAATTAATTAATTAATTAATTTAATCATAATTAATAGAAATTCTATAAATGATATGTTTTGTTATAATAATTATAATGTGTTATAATCATGAGAAATTTATCATGATGAAAATAAACATATCGTTTTAAATATTCTTAGTCAAGATGTATCAAGACTGGATACCAACACATCCTTTGAGACTAGAGCACGTAACGCTTTCCAAACATTAGGCAATGCATTACTCTTGGCTGATGGGGGCACCAAGCGGGCACATACGGATAGTTATTGGACAACTATGGAATGATCCACTCGATAGTTTTTTGTTAGTAAATATGACTTTGGTCAAACAAAAAATATCAAAGTTACAATATTACACAATTCTGTCGACTTCAGAATGCTGTTAAACTTCAATGTGGACATGCCAATTTTATTATAGTTAAATCATGGCTCGACGTTGATCGAATGACTATAGTTGGGTCTAAGTTGAAACATTGGAAGTGAAACACTATTTAATAAAGAATATGTATCCTTAGATTTATGTGGTTAGTATCATGGTAGACTTAGTCAATTCAAAGTCAATGTCCTTGGATAAATCATTTCTTAATGATATAATTATTGAAACTAGGATTTCGTATTTGGACTATATAAGTTGAATATGGATGATATTGAAATTTTGAAAAATACCAAATTCCATAAGTCCTAAAATGATATAATTTTGACAAGAAGAATTCGTGTAAATAATTTCCACAACCGGGGACCACTTAAAATAGTAAATTGGATTTTATCGAAATTGTGTAAATGATAAATTAGGCTAAACTGTCATGCTACTAGCTAAAGTGATGTGTAAACATTAATAATTTAATTGTTCGATATTGGTCATTGACTAAATTTACACCTAATAGTCACACAACCGCAATGTTGAATGCTTTAACTACCACCTGATTTAATTAAGTTATAATTATTATAAATTAATTAAATTAACAAATATTTATAAAAAATAGATTTGTGTCATCGATATTGAAAGTAATGCGTATATAAATGTCTTGTACATATGTAGTAATATATGATACCAATGTACATTTGAATTCGACTTACGTGTAAATTATCAGATACGGTTTGAAGTGACATGCAAACCTATAAAGACCATGTTTTGACCGGCTAAACAAGAGGGAGGGGAGGTGTGATACACTGATACTTTTGGGTTTGAATTGGTAGAGAAAAGGAAGGATCTAAATCAACTTTTTCCTCACTCATTCTTTTCTTATTTAAACCCATTGCCCTTTACATTTTTCTCTTTACTTTTGGATTCTCCTCTCCCCACACTTATGGTTGAAATTTCGAAAACATCTCTTTTCTTCCATTATTTTCAATTAAAACCCAAATTCAAATCAAATTAAGGAAATGCGCGTAGATCTCTCTAGTTACTAGCAATATATTTTAGGAGATTGATAAATTCGACATTCAAGTTGTAACAACAAGGCTAGAGTTTTGGTAATTTTATTTTACAATGATTTATATGTGTAATCATCATGATTGTGTGCTTGTATATGTTAGATTTATATCATGACTTCTTATATATATTTTTCTTCGACTTACATAAATGTGTGATTGTTAAATATAAAAAACATTATGTACATATTTGATCATTTAGCTTTCGACCATTTGTCACTAAAAAATTCGAATATAAATATTAATGTTAGAAGCATTTTAAATAAAATTAAATTTAAAAAACTAATGTGCGTGCATTATAAATTAAAGTAATATTTTGTACATAGAATTTTCAATAAATAATTTCATGTATAAATTTCATTTAATTCGGAATATATATGTATATATATACATATAATTTTTTATTAAATAAAATATTAATTAGTAAAATGCTAATTTATAAATGTATACTAACATAACTATAAATGTATATATTATATGAATGTAATATAAATTTTCACATGGAAAAAAATAATTTTGTATGAATTTTTAAACTAATAAAAAAAATAACATTAAATCTGTATAGATTTATTTATATAAAAAATTGATTTTTATAATTTATTAATAGCTAAAAATAAAGTTTTTATACACACACACACTATATGTGTGTGTGTGTGTCTATTTATAATACAATAATATTAAAATATGTAAATGATTTTATATTATATAATTTAAAACATATTTGTATGTAGTTTCAAATTAAAAACGAAAGATTTTTAATTTGTTTCTATAATCATGATATAATAATATATTTGTAAAAATTTAAATTTGAATCTGAATTTTGAATTTACGCCCTGATCTAGTTTTAAATTTGAATTTTTTTGAAAAAATGGGTGATCCTCCCAAGAAGGAGAGCACTCATCTAATTTTATTCTACAATATAGAGGAGCTACCAACAAGCCTAGCAGACAGAAAAAAAACCCTATACAAATAGAATAAAAGGAAAAAAACCCACCCAATAACATGTATAACATTGGTCCAAAATAAAGTACAAAAAAGCTAAAAAACAAAAATCCAAATCTTTCGTATCAGCAATAACTCGCTAGTCCGATATCAACACCTGTAGCTGCTAAGAATAACTAAACAAAGATTGTAAATTGAACACAAATATATATCCATAATAAAATATGTATATATATATTTATTTATATAAATGCATATTTACTGTTGGTAATATTGTATTAATATAATATATTACTTTACATTAAATTTGAGTTTTAAATTTGAATTTTAAATGATTTGAATTTGAGTTTTAAAATTACTTTACATTAAATTTTAAGTAGTCATTCATATGTGTATATGTAATTATGACTTATTTTGTAACATATCTATGTGTGTATGTTCTATATTATATTAATACTATATTACCAACAGTAAATATGTATATGAAGATGATAACATATCTGTTGCGGTGTAAATCACACCATTTAGATATAAGCACGTTAAACTATAAACACTATATATGTTGCACATGCATGTATGTGTACATGTGTAAATGATACAAATATGGATAATATATATTATATATACAATCAAATAAAACTATTTTATTAATTAATTAAATAAAATAATGATTCCATTTAAATTTTATTTAGATTAGATATGAAAAACTTTAGATTGCATAGGCCAAATAAGATCAAAATTGATAATTTTTTAAAACTAACTCATTTAACATTGTAACGACCCGCTATTTTCAACCCTTCGTATTCGCACATGTCGAACTTGAATAGCTCAAAATACCGAATTGTTAATTTAAAATTTGGCAAAACTTTGAATATGCAGCATATAAATAAATCACAGAATCATAGATACAGAGTAATATAATGCAGCGGAAGTAAAGAGATAGTAGTTCATGAAGCTACGATATAAGTACATCAGAGTTAAACAACATACAACAGAAGTCTCAATATGATAATCAAGTACAAAGCTGAATACATCCCTGGAATCAACTGAATAACTAGGATCAACTGAATACTGAGATTGAAATAGATAGCTGGATCTTCAAGCAAAGCTCCAACTCCGAAGGTTAGTCTCTAATGCTGTATAACTCAGTCTGACCCGAGCGTAAGGCAAAACACAAAAAACTCGAGTCCGGACATACATACTTATATAATGCAAACCAACTCAAGTGAACTTTAATATAAGGTACAAGTAACTTAAAGGATGCTTGGGACCGCACATCCTCTAAGGATCCGTCAAACTATTTACTATGTAGTAATATTTCGCTATTATAATAATGTCTACAGTAAAATAAACTGACTTTTAAATAGCGTTAAGGAGTGACCCAATATTCCCCTTAACACATAATAGTGCCAATAGTCTATACAGTACCGTAATACCTCCTGATCGAAAGGCTACCAGAGGATACTCCATAGGTATGACACAAATCAAACTCGTACAAGGGCGCTAGGTTAGGTGACACGGCACAACAAGGCAATGCCAGGGTAGATATACCAATTACGCGTCCAGACCGATGGTAATGCGTAGCAGCTACTACCATCCACCTCGAACCACACTCCCAAAATCAAAGGTGCGCACCAAATAATCACAAAATAATAAAATTGCATACGAAGAAGTGTGACTGATAAGGGGTGCTACCTCCTTAGCCCGAGATTCGCTCTTGTTTTAGCCATCTTATGCCAACTCACGGGAGTCGGGTCCACGTACATACCTCAATAGACCGTCACCACCATCCTACTTCATTTTGAAATCTCCACCGCGTACATGGTTGTTAAAGTGGTTTTTGGAGTTGGCAGAGAGTATGACAACTTCTGGTCTCGGTCTCTTTAACAATCAAACGTTATTATTACCCATGGATATTTATTTCAAAATAATTTCTATTCCAAACCATTTAAAATCAAATACTGTCACTTTCCAAAATAATATCCATTCTCAAAATGGTAATATTTCCAAATCCATGTGCTTCTCAAATTTAATATCCATTTCAAAACTAAATATTATATTATTTCATTCCAATACCAAATCAATATGTCAATTCCATCTCAAAACCAAATTAATATATCATTTAAATAAAACCCAAATTTCCAGGTCACTGGATATTTCCTTCAATTTATTAAACTTGAAATATTCCTTTACATCATCTTAACCCAAACCACTTTATAAAGTCATATTCTTAAATCTTCAATTTCAATAAGTTCCAAATTTATACATTTAAATACAATTCTTATTTAAATACAATTTAAAATAAATTCATTTCCAAAGCCATATTACTTTCACGTTATAGCAACTCTGAAACCAAACACTTTGAAACATATTTATTTGGACCATTTAAATTCAATGTTAATATGTTCCAAACAAGATTCATTTAGCCATTTAAATTAAATGTCAAATAATATTCATTTCAAAGTTATAGCATTTATAAGTCTATTCATTCAATTATAACTTTCCAAAACATTGTATATTTCAACTACGTTAAAATTTCAATTTTTAGCCAATTTAACATATAAAAATCACATTTCCCACCTCAAAATATTCATTTGGATATCATTTAACCTATGATTTAATAAAATAAATTTTTGTCAATAAATATCCAAATTAAACTATGATTCATTTATTAAGTCAAAAACACATTCTTTTACTTTTTTATTTCAACAAATAACTTACCACTTTATTTAAAATACCCACTTCATAAGTAAGACTAAATTCCCATTTATTTACTTAATTTAACAATTTCAATTAAAACCAAATTTCCAATTGTCAAGTTAAGTCATATTTGAAAATACACTTTTCCACTTAAATCATAATTATTCAATTTCCACACATTTCCATTTCATAAATAAAGTAATTTATTATAGTAAATATAACGATCGATTTCTTTGCAAATTTATTCATTTAGGCATCAATTAAACTATGGTTTCAGGCAAAATACATTTATTACAAAATGTATAGTTAAAACTTTATTTCATTTTATCAATTCAAAGGACATTATTCATTATACAAACATATTCATTTCATAAAATAAAAATTGAATGCAATTACCAGGCCAGACTTTAAAATTCCATATTAATTAACTTTAATTATTAAGTTATTTATCACAAACAAAGCTCTTTAAATTACCATTAAAACCAAATAAAGATTTCTAAATTACAATCTGAACCAATCATGAACTTAGAAAAATTTAACTTGTTGAAAGCCAATATCTCTTTATATTTTAAATCATTAAATCAAATTTCAAGGTAAAATTTCATATTTTCTAAATATTCCAAATACTTAAAAAAATTTAGAAAAATATTACCTTAAAATTATTAACCATGGGCCTGTATAATATTTTCTAACCTAGGTCAAGTGATACAGATATATATCATTTCAATCCGTAATTTAAAAGAAAATCCAATTTCTATCAATTCAAACCCGCAATCCCAAGTAAAATAAAAACAATAAAAATCGATAAAATCACTCGAACCTGTCATTTCAGCCCATAATGATTTTTCCTTATTCTGCAGTTCGTTAGGGTATGTATCATTTCAACCCATAGTGAAGGGGAACTTGCAATGTGATAACAGGATATAAAATAACAGTATAGCAAATAATATCATATCAGATGATGAACAGATATATACAAACAGGATTTAACATCATGTAATCACATCACAGGCATATATGAATAACATATCAATTTATACAAATTCACTTGTCATCATTTTACAATTATATAAGTACGTAATGTCTAGAGTGAATAACTCACCTTTTTGAAAGCTAGAATCAAAGTCAAACACACATCCAAACTCCACAAAGCATGAAAAGGCACGACAAAGCACGATTATATTTTTGAGTGGATGAAGAGTCAGATCCAAATTTGTAAACAACACAATACATACATATATAAGCAATGATTCGATACAAAACAAAATAGATAAAAAAATGAAAAAATAGGAAATAAAATAACATAACCTTGATAAATCAAAGCAAAGTGATCTATACATGGCTTGGTTAGGGTTTGTTATCAAACTTTGGTGATGTATGCTTCCATGGTGGTCGCGACTAGGCTTTGGTGGTGAGGAGGAGGTGGTGTGGTCGGCAATAGGGTGAGACCAAGCTAGGTTTGAAGGAAACAAAAGAAAAACAAAAATAGAAAAGAAGAAAAGAAGGAGGAAGCCATGAATTTAGATCTAGAATATATTTTTTTCTCATGCAAATAAGAAATGAGGAGAAACTTTTCACGTGAAAAAAGAAATAGATGGCGGCTAGGTTTTAGGAAATACACGTCCAAAAGAAAGAACGGCAAGAAATAAATAGGCTAGGCAATAAAAGGCAGGAGTTTGGATGGTTGGGAAATAAAAAGGCAACAAATAACTTGATGTATTTATTGAAATAAAATTCCGTTGTTTGCACGCAATGAAAATAGGAGTTTGAGGAACAATATGTACGTGAATTATGAGAAGAATTCATGGCTATAAATGTGAGAAGTAATCGGCTATGCAAATGGAAAGGCAAGGGAAAAGAAAAAGGCAACAAATAAACAAAACAAGTAACCTATATCTCTTGAAATTTCTAAGCTATTATTAAAAATAAAATCAATCAAAATCAAATAAATTTATTCAAAATTTATACAAATAAAATAGAAAATAAAAATTTGAGAAACAAACATAGGGAAATAAAATATAGAAAGTCATTGCGTGTAAACATTATATTTTGTCTAATTTAAAAAATATAAGTTTAAATCCCCAATAAATCCATATATTTGATTTCTCAATTTTGTTATTGAATCAACCATTAACTTATCCTCTTATGGGTAATATTAACATTGGTTTATGTACTAATACATTAATAATTTCCCAATTCATCCAAATTTCAATTACATAGTATTTAATTTTATTTACCTATAATAAATCCATTTATTACGGATTGAATTCCAATTAATTTATTTCCAATAACTACCTTGCTTCAGTTCTACTCTTTTTATTAAATCTATTATCACTCTATAAACCTAGTTATTATTTGTTTATCTTTCATTACATAAATATATATTTAAATTTTCATCTTTCTTTTGTAATAACTGTTATTTTCAATTATATTGAATTTGCCAAATATACACATTTATTATAATTAAAACCTAAATCAATTCATTCAACTTGGTTTCATTCCTTTATTTCATCTTATGAATAAAATATACATTTCCATTTATGTCATACATTCACACTTTACAGTTACAGTCCTGTCTCACATTAATGAACATATATCTACATTTAAATGTAATTGATTTCTTACTCTGAATTTTGCAGCCTAAATAAAAGGTGACTTGCATATATGTAATCACTAGCTTTATATTACACTCAAGATTATTATTTCCACAAATTACCAGAATTGCTTATATAATGTTGAATTCATTCAATTACCATACACGTATTTACTAATATTCAATTTTATACCCAAACGCAACAGTTACAACTACATTAATAGACTAATTAAATAGCAACTTACAACCGTTACTATAACCTTTAATTTACATTTCATTTTTTCACTTACTTCATAATTATAAAGTTTTTTTCTTTTCTTTTTTTCTGTTTTTTCCTTTTTTTTCTTTTTTCTTCTAAATTTAATTTCAAAATCTTATTAAGTTAACCAGTTTAATCATTGAAATTTACGGGTCGTTACACCCTCCCCCACTCAAAATTTTCGTCCCTGAAAAGGAAGGAGGTAGGAGAATAGAAACAACTAGAAAGAAAATAGATTAGAATGTAAATAAAATAATTAATTTTAAACTATATAAATTTCAATTTAAATTAATTTATATTCAATATTTGATTTTAAATTCAAGGTATTTCATTAAGTTGATTTTATTTCAATTTATAAATTCCTTCAAAACAACATTTATTTTATTTATCTCATTTGTTATTCAATCAATTTGTTATTCAAATTATCTCAATTAATATTTTATAGTAAAAATTTAAGTGTATAAAATGTACTATAACCACTCAAATTTTATTTGTAAAATTCTTTTTATATTGTATATTATCCAATTACATATTTAACTTCTAATAATTAAGGTAAGTTATATTGGAATGCTATTTGGTATTATACAAATAAAATTTTCTAATCTAATTACTCAACTTAAATATTTACTCATAATTTTGATTTCATTTTATGGTTGATATTATCCTTTTAAGACAAAGTTTAAGAATTTGATTTTTGATTAACTTCAAACTATTTTAGAGATAAATAATTATACACAAGATATATCAAATCAAATTTTAAATCATATATCACATATATTATAAATCAAGTCATATTTTGGAAATCTAAATCAACTTAATTCTCCAAATCAAGACTGTAGCAAAACTACAGAATGGTCTCTCCAATTCGAGACTCGAAAATGAATGTCGATGATGCTACAGTCATCACCGAAATTAGTTTCCAGCGACAAAGAAAAGAGCACTGGTTTACAAATTTAAAATTCTTTGAAATAATTTCTACTTGAAATATTTTAAATAATACATCCTTTAAACTTTAAATACAAAGTTTTAAACCATCGGAAATTGAATTCTTAGTTTCTTGTTTTGTATTCATTAAATTTCCAAATTAATTTATAGCCATGTTTAATAGTTCAATTATTTATATATGAAACAAAAGCTTATGGTTACAAGCTATATACAAAGTCAAATATTATTTCTCAATATCCAGTTCAATTAACTATCAAAAATTCAGAAAATTATACTTGTGTATAATATAATTATACAAAATTTATTTCATTTACTAAATTTGAAAACTACAATGTGTCAGTTTGCTCTGTTTAAGTGTTTTGAAGATCCTATCGGTGGCGTAAATCAGACGAACCAATCGAAAACCCAAATCAATATCAACAACTCAAACAACACAATATATAAAACATTTTAAGTATAGCTTTACAAAGCAAGAATAGGGATTCAAATTTGATTAACTCAAAAAAAGAAAATTTTGATTTGAGGATAAGTTGGAACAAAAGATAAGATGATTAACTAACCGAATAAGAAAAATGGACAGGCTTATATAAATCACGGGCAACCTTAACCGGGTCAGCCATGACTTCAAGAATTAGATCAATATAGAATTCCAAGGCAAATCTACATTCGATCTCAAGAGGTAGAGTTCGGGACAACAAGAGATACCGGCATCTAACCGAGGATATATAGAAATCTCCAGTAATCAATGCCAATTGTAAAGAAGTTCCACCCCTTTACAAGTCATTCGGTGGAGCTATGGGATGCTCCAGAATTCGGAAGAATACGAATAGTGAGGGACAAGAATGAATTTCGAAACCGAGGGAACGTTCCTGTGACGACCCGGAATTTTTGGTATTTGAATTTGAAAATATTTAAGTGATTTTAAATGTTTGAAAGATAGTTTGACTTGAATTTTAGATATCAGAATGAATTTGGTAATTAAATTATTGAATTTAATTTATTAAAGTTGGATAAAAATTTGAATCTTTAGTTTTAAACTGAATAAAAAATATATCAAAGGCTTAGAAAATTTGTATTGAGAATACAGAGGTTAATGGAAGCCTCAGAATTGAATTTGGGAATAATTTATTTAGTTTTGAAATTTTATTGTTTAAATCGATAAATTAAAAATAGTCTTCAGAGGCACAGTCTCGGAATTCAGCGAAATCAGTTCCATTGGATCCGTAATATTGTATTAGTATTGGATTTCAATTTTCATAATGTTTGGAGTTGTCGTTTGGCTACACGATAAGCAAACGCGTTGAAAATTAAATCGAAATTTAATTTAATAGCTGGGTTAAAAAAGCTATCTTCTACATATGATCGAATTAGGACTCGAAACCTTTTCCATTGCGTTCGGAATAGGGGTATAACATTATAAACGCCTAGCGGCATGCCTCAATAGGAGTTCATGATTTTAAGCTACGTAAATCGAGACATTTTGAATTTGAATTTAAATTATATATATTTCCATTCAACCCAACATTCAGCTGCCTTTCTTTCAAATCCCTGCAATTCCCTCAAATAATTGTCCCCCACTCGTACAAGCAACCACTCCATCATGTCTTTCATTCTCCTTCCTTTGTAATCCACGCATCAGATCGAGGAAATAAATAAAAACGCAAGTCTCCTTTTATAAATTACGAAGCCCTTTTCTTCCTTCCAAATCGAACAGAACGAAAAAAAAGGGATTAAAATTCATTTGAACGAAAATCAAATTCATTCAAAAATCGAATCAATCGAGGTCTGGGATATCGCGACAATCGAGCGAGCATTGGTTGGAGGCGCGGCGTCCTCTTGCGTGAGGAGGGTGTGGCGTCGTGGTGAGGTCGCTCGCGTATGCGTGGAACTCTGTGGAAAGGGCATAGGTGATCTCGTGCAAATTTTGGGCACGAATGCGGCACTTATCGACGCAGTCGATGGCGATGGGGGTTTCAGGCGAAGCGCGCGCTTAGGCCAATGTAAAGGGAGGCGATGGCGACGAGGCTATGACAGTGAGGTGGCAATGCATTTTAGGGTTTTGATGGCTAGGGTTTCGGCGATCGCTCAAGGGGAGGAGTGCGCATACGTGCGAGGTAAGGCGGAGGCACGCATAGCAGCAAGGGTTCGAGGTCAACTTCTACGAGGGCCGAGGCGGCTGTTGGAATTGAGGGTTTCGGGAATCTCATGCTCGACCTGGGCAGTAAGGTACTAACTATTTAGTTTGAATGTTTTAATTTAATGATAGGTAAAAAAAACTTTAATCTAACTTATTTTCTATTAATTAGATTATCAGAATTACAGTGAAAAAGAAAAAAAAATTGAATTGATTTTTAAAAAAAATTGAATTGATTTTTGGTTCTATAAATTATTTCTATAAGCATATATATGTAGGAATTTTTACAAATATCCATTTTTATTTTCTAAGTTTATTTTTGTAGAAAGATTAGATTTTTATCTATATAAATTAATTTTTATAAATGTGGGTTTCAAAGGAAAGTAAATATGCATCCATATATTTTGATTGACTTAGTTATGTTAAAAACAATGAACTATGATAATTAACTCTATTAAAAGAGAATGAGTTTAAACTAAATTCTTAGTTAAGTAATATTATAAAACGAAAATTTACTTGTTCGATTGGTTCGAATATTAATCAATTGTATAAATTATTTATACAAGGACAAAAGACATGAAAACGAGTCGAGATGGATTACGAATGGATTGCATGCATTGTTAAAGGTGAGATCTTCTCACTCAATCAAATATAGTTCTGATTTAAATTTTGAATAGTTAGATTTCAAATTGATTGACTGTGTGCTTGGATGATTGATGTATAATAATTTATTCACTGGATGATAATATATATAGTAGTATATAGTTTATTGGAGTGATTGATTTTCCGCATTATATAGCGGATGAGACCCTATACGCCGCATAATAGCAGATGATATTTTATAAATCCCATATACCGCGATATTCCATCTCAAAGTGGAATTGGTATTTAATTGTTGTGCTAACATCTGTAGATGCGGGGAAAACAGGTTGGAGGGATCCAACTGGAATCCTAAAATATTTGAATTAGTTTCAATACTGTGTGTTGATTATTTATAATCTGTGTGTGACTATTTGTGGTTGAAACTGTTGAAGGCTATAATTTAGCCTAATATATTTTTCGTACCGTAGGATACCAGAAATAAATCAAATTGGATTTTTGAAATTTAGTAGAAAATTTATAGTAAATTAATTTTAGAAAATGAATAAATTTAAAAGAAGGAATTTGTTTCAAAAGATCATAAATCTGGTGTTTGGAATAAAATTTGGAAATCAATTTGAAAATTGATTTGGTGTTTTAAAATAAATCTTTAAGGGAAATTTGTTTTAAAATAAACATTGGTTTATTTTTAAAGTGTGAAAAGGAATTTACGGATTTGGAATGTAATTCAAAATAAATCGAGAAAGATTTATAATTTGATTTGAATAAACCATTTTAGAATGGAACGTGTATTTTCCCTGAAAGCCGAATATGTTTTCAATATAGTTTATAAATATAGATTGAAGTTGTAAAGATGGTTTTAAGGATAGAATGTTTGGAAAAAAAATTATTTACTTAGGTTATCTTGAAAATCTTTAAGTTAAGAGTTATTTTAATTTATTATAGAAGTGATTATTTAAATTTTTAATTGATATTTGTTTTGAAAATGGATATTTAAATAGTTATATCCTATCTACTAATTTTATTTTAAAATTAGTTTGGACTTGAATTTTTATATGAGATTTTAATATAATATTTTCATAACTAATACTTAAATAAATATTTTAAAATAATTTTAGCTAAATGTTTCCAAGTATATATTTTGGATAAGTGATTAAAAGTATTTTAAAGTATTGGAACTCGGCGGACTTTCAGTGGAAATAAATAATATCGGGAATCTTATTCCGTGAGTGAAAAGTAATTTGGAATTTGTTTTCAAATTATCGAAGTGTTAAAAATATATTTTGCGAAGATATTTTGAAAATAATGATTGGGAAAATTATTTAAATCTTGGTGATTGTTGTGAATGTTGATTGATAGTTAAATAACTGACTATCAATATTGGCCTTTTAATGGCATTTGAATTTCAATGCGACCGGGGGTCGGATTCCAAGTGGATATCCGAAAACCACATCGAACCTTTGTGATTGTGATGGATCTGTTGTTTAAAAGATCAAGTGGAAATTGTTGTGATTTGTTTGAAATCTGAATGTAACACTTATTTTTAAAAATAAGCGCTCGTTAATCGGATTAGCCGAGAGAGGACCTTGTGTCATAAAACTCATTCCGAATAATGATACGATGAAATAGGATTGCATTTGAAGATGGTGTTGAAGACCGGGTATTTTCGAAAGGGAAAGGATTACCTGTCGAATGTCTCTGCACCGGGTTGCTCCGGTATAGAGATTTTATCACTCTTTGTGATGGGGATTCCGGACGTGATTAATGAATATCCGGATTTGCAAGGGCTTCTTTGAAGTGCCTTCGGTTCCGTTCGATCCCGGAACAGACTTGTATGGATGTGTGTTTGACATTACACTTTGAGATATAAAGCTGATTTCTATCAAATACATTTCTATTGGTGGTGGAGAATTTATTCTCTTAGCTTAACACCCTTCTCTGAGACGTACGAGCTCAGAGGTTATGTAGTTGATGGCTATTAGTGATATACTCCCAATTTGGTAATGTGGCATACGAAGTGCTGCTGATCATTTGTTGATCAAAGCATGACTTTGTGAAAGTGTATCTTTGTGGAAGAGACTTCGTCGGACCTCACACCCCGAAAATGGTCGAAACAGGAAAGATGCGGCAAGGTTATGAGGGTCGCGCCCTTTTGGGTAAGTCATTTCCTTCTGGAAAAGGGTGGTATCATGGTATGGGGCCCAGATATTTAACCTATGTGGTTACTGCAAATCTATTACTCTTTGTGGTTTTTGCTTTGTGGCTGAGGATCCTCGGATAAAGGTCGCAAACGACCGGGGGATGGCATACTCGAGTAGTAGTTACCTAGTTACAGAGGTAACCCGGCCTTGTGTTGGCAGAGATCCGGGTAGGTTCTCGGGACATCCCTCCAGAGGCGTACCCATGTGGCAGTAGGAAGTTCCTTAGCCTAACCATTTGTTGGAAATCCAAACTCCAATACGCGCCTTGTACGTTTTAATTGTATAACTTGTCATTTACTTATGGTGGTCACCACTGTTTAGATGTTAGATATAGTAGGCATAGTTCGGAATGTCTATGCTGGCTAAGATTAAAATTATACTTTCGAAATGTTTTTTGCACTATGCACTAATGATAATATTGAAAATATTTTGCGTATCAAGCATGTTTGACTATCATAAGGAGAAATCTCCTCCAATTCTGCGTTTGCATTGTGTGTGTGGCGGGAGGCCTTATGGTTGTTTCATTTTCCAAAGGCATAGCGGATTTCTTTTTATTCTCTTTGTGAAAATAACTGTTTTTAAGATCTCACACCAGTCCCACGACTGATCTGGAGTTGATTATTCCCTTTCTAAACTATGGGTGCTCACAATTTTCTACATGTGCAGCCTAGAGTCAGGTTATCAGTTATTCGGGAGCAAAGTCAGGAAGTTGCTATGGAGATCTGGAGGCAAGCTGGATGGCGAGACGTACCACTTATATTATGTAGTGTCTGTTGCGTCTGTGTTAGTGCAAGTCAAATTTTATTGTACACAAGTTACTATAACTACCAGTGTTTGTATTGTGTCGTTGTAAACTCTGATAATGTGATGTATACATTGATATAGTGCTTTTATTTAAAAGATTATTTATTAATCTATTGTATATTATTCCGCTGCGAAATGTGACATTATGTTTATTGTTTCTGTTCTTCTTCTACCTTCTTCTTCTTAAACCCTAACGGTTCGGTTTTCCAACATTCGATTGTGCGGCATTCGATACAGTGGACGTATTGATGTCGACTTTCGGGCGTCGAAAAATCGAGTCGTTACAATTCCAAAATTCAACGGAAACACAGTCAAAGAGAATGAGATTCAAGCTCGAATGAAAGTGATTATGTAAATAAATCTACCATATATGCTAAGTTTCACATAGAGCCAAAGCTCTTATACCAACTGCAACGACCCACTATTTTCAACCATTTGTATCCGCACATGTCTGACTTGAATAGCTCAAAATACCGAATTGTTGACTTAAAATTTGGCAAAACTCAAAATATACAGCAAATAAATAAATCACAGAATCACATATACAGGGTGATATAATGCAGTGGAAGCAAAGAGATAGTAGTTCATGAAGCTACTTTATAAGTACATCAGAGTTAAACAAGATACAACAGAAGTCTCAATATAATAATCAAGTACAAAGCTGAATACATCCCTGGAATCAACTGAATAACTAGGATCAACTGAATACTGAGATTGAAATAGATAGCTGGATCTTCAAGCAAAGCTCCAACTCCGAAGGTGAGTCTCTAATGTTGTATCACTCAGTCTGACCCGAGCGTAAGGCAAAACACAAAACACTCGAGTCCGGACATACATACTTATATAATGCAAACCAACTCAAGTGAACTTTAATATAAGGTACAAGTAACTTAAAGGATGCTTGGGACCGCACATCCTCTAAGGATCCGTCAAACTATTTACTATGTAGTAATATTTCGCTATTATAATAATGTCTACAGTAAAATAAACTGACTTTTAAATAGCGTTAATGTAAACTAACTCAAGTGAACTGTAACATAAGGTACAAGTAACTTAAAGGATGCTTGGGACCTCCCATCCTCTAAGGATCCGTTAAACTATTTACTATATAGTAATATTTCGCTATTATAATAATGTCTATAGGAAAATAAACTTAATTTTAAATAGCGTTAAGGAGTGACCCAATATTTCCCTTAACATATAATAGTACCAATAGTCTATACAGTAACATAATACCTCCTGATCGAGAGGCTACCGGAGGATACTCCATAAGTACGACATAAATCAAACTCGTACAAGGCATGCTAGGGTAGGTGACATGGCATAACAAGGCAATGCCAGGGTAGATATACCAATTACGCATCCAGACCGGTGGTAACGCATAGCAGCTACTACCGCCCACCTCGAACCACACTTCCAAAATCAAAGGTGTGCACCGAACAATCACAAAGTAATAGAGTGGCATACGAAGAAGTGTGTCCGATAAGAGGTGCTACCTCCTTAGCCCGAGAATCGCTCCTGCTTTAACCACCTTATGCCAACTCACGGAAGTCGGTTCCACGTACATACCTCAATCGACAGTCGCCACCATCTACTTCATTCTGGAATCTCCACCGCATACACGGTTATTAAAGTGGTTTTCGGAGTTGGCAGAGAGTATGACAACTTCCGATCCCGGTCTCTTTAACAACCAAACTTTATTATTACCCATGGATATTTATTTCAAAATCATTTCTATTCCAAACCATTTAAAATTAAATACTGTTACTTTCCAAAATAATATCCACTCTCAAAATGGTAATATTTCCAAATCCATGTACTTCTCAAATTTAATATCCTTTTCAAAACTAAATATTATATTATTTCCCAAACCAAATCAATATGTCAATTCCATCAAAACCAAATTAATACATCACTTAAATAAAACCCAAATTTCTAGGCCATTGGATATTTCCTTCAATTTATTAAACTTGAAATATTCATTTACATCATCTTAACCCAAGCCACTTTATAAAGTCATATTCTTAAATCTTCAATTTTAGTAAGTTCCAAATTTATACATTTAAATACAATTCTTATTTAAATACAATTTCAAATAAATTCATTTCCAAAGCCATATTACTTTCAAGTTATAGCAACTCTGAAACCAAACACTTTGAAACATATTTATTTAGACCATTTAAATTCAATGTTAATATCTTCCAGATAAGTTTCATTTAACCATTAAATTCATTATCAAATAATATTCATTTCAAAGTTGTTGTATTTATAAGTCTATTCATTCAGTTATAACTTTCCAAAACATTGTATATTTCATCTACATTAAAATTTCAATTTTTAGCCAATTTAACTTATAAAAATCACATTTCCCACTTTAAAATATTCATTTGGATATCATTTAACTTATGATTTAATAAAATAAAATTTTATCAATAAATATCCAAATTAAACTATAATTCATTTATTAAGCCAAAAACACATTCTATTACTTCTTTTATTTCAACAAATAACTTACCCTTTATTTTAAAATACCCACTTCATAAATAAGACTAAATTCCCATTTATTTACTTAACTTAACAATTTCAATTAAAACTAAATTTCCAATTATCAAGTTAAGTCATATTTTGAAAATACACTTTTCCACTTATATCATAATTATTCAATTTCCAAACATTTCCATTTCATACATAATGTAATTTATCATAGTAAATATAACGATCAATTTCTTTGCAAATTTATTCATTTAGGCATCAATTAAACTATGATTTCAGGCAAAGTACATTTATTACAAAATGTACAATTAAAACTGTATTTCATTTTGTCAAATCAAAGGACAACATTTATTATACAAACATATTCATTTCCTAAAATAAAAATTTATTGCAATTACCAGGCTAGACTTTAAAATTCCATATTGATTAACTTTAATTATTAAGTTATTTATCACAATCAAAGCTCTTTAAATTACCATTAAAACCAAATAAAGATTTTTAAATTACAATCTAAACCAATCATCAACTTATAAAATTTTAACTTGCTAAAAGTCGGTATCTCTTTATATTTTAAATCATTAAATTAAATTTCAAGGTAAAATTTCATATTTTCTAAATATTCCAAATACTTAATAAATTTTTAGGAAAATATTACCTTAAAAATATTAACCATGGGCATGTATAATATTTTCTAACCTAGGTCAAGTGATACGGATATATATCGTTTCAATCCGTAATTTAAAAGAAAATCCAGTTTCTATCATTTCAAACCCGCAATCCCAAGTAAAATAAATACAATAAAAATACATAAAATCACTCGAGCCTATCATTTCAGCCATAATGATTTTTCCATATTCTACAGTTCATTCGGGTATGTATCATTTTAACCCATAGTGAAGGGGAACTTGCAGTATGATAACAGGAAATAAAATAATAGTATAGCAAATAATATCATGTGAGATGATGAACAAATATATATAAACAGGATTTAACATCATGTAATCACATCACAGGCATATATGAATAACATATCAATCTATACAGTTTCACTTGTCAACATTTTACAATTATATAAGTACATAATGTCTAGAGTGAATAGCTCATCTTTTTGAAAGCTAGAATCAAAATCAAACACACATCTAAACTCGGCAAAGCACGAAAAGGCAAGACAAAGCACGACTATATTTTTGAGTGGATGAAGAGTTAGATCCAAACTTGTAAACAAAATAATTCATACATATATAAGCAATGATTTAATACAAAAGAATATAGATAAAAACAATGAAAAATAGGAAATAAAATGACATAACCTTGATAAATCAAAGCAAGGTGATCAATACATGGCTTGGTTAGGGTTTGTTATCAAACTTTGGTGATGTATTCTTCCATGGTGGTCACGACTAGGCTTTGGTGGTGAGGAGGAGGTGGCGTGGTCGGCAATAGGGTGAGGCCGAGCTAGGCATTAAGGGAACAAAAGAAAAATAAAAATAGAAAAGAAGAAAGAAGGAGGAAGCCATGTGTAACATCCCGCCTTTTCGCACACTTTAAACCGACACACGTGCCAATTCAAAGCATACGCAAGGGCGGATTGTTATGGGGTAAATAAGAAAACGGAGAAGAAATAAAAACAAAACAGAATCTCACAGGGGAAGGATAAAATATAATAATAAATATACAGTTCAAAACAGTTTACAAACACTTGATTTGCTTTATACAATAAATATCAGAGTTACACCTACCAATACAATCAATGCAGCGGAACAGTATGAGTGTGGTGCAATACTATAGATAATAATAATACGACTCCTTCGTCTTCGTCCTTCAAAGCTAAAGTCTTCGATCCTGAAACGCTCGGACTGACCCGAGCGAATTTGAAAAGACAAAAACACTCGAGTCAGACTAAAAGATCTTATGTGAGTTAAATTAACAGAAATAAATATGAGTACAGTAACTCAAGAGATGTTCGGGATTTACATCTCCTAAGGATTCGTTAAACTATTTACTATGTAGTATATTGCGCTATTATAATAGTGTCTATTTATAAAATAAACTTACTTTTAAATAGCGTTAAGGCTTTACATTTTCCACCTTAACACGTAAAATGCCAATAGTCTATACAGTACCGTAATACCTCCTGATCGGGAGGCTACCAGAGGATACTCCATAGGTACGACACAAATAGAAACTCGTAGTAAAGGCACGATAGGGTAGGTGACACGGCACAACTAGGCAATGCCAGGGTAGATATACCAATTGCGTACCCAGGCTGGTGGAAACGCGTAGCCGCAGTTACCGCCCACCTCGAACAAACTCCCCAAAATCAAAATAAAAGTGGCCACTGAATCCATCCAAAGTCATAGTATAATATCGAAGAGGAGTGTCCGATCAGAGGTATGACCTCATTGGCCTGGGAATAGCTCCTGTTTTAGCCACCTTATGCCAACTCAAGGGAGTCGGGTCCACGTATTTACCTTACAGGAAACGTCGCCACCACCTACTTCACTCTGGAATCTCCACTGCGTACACGGTTAGTCAAAGTGGTTTTCGGTATCGACAGAGAGTATGTCGGATATCCGATCCCGGTCTCTTTGCCAACCCATCGTTATTATAACACCGCGGTCATTTAAAAATAGGTTATACTTTAAAAATCAGAATAAACATTCCATTTCATAACCATGAATACGATATCATTTCAAAACCCAAAACCATATTTTATCACTTATCCCAAATATAATTCTTTTCCAAAATCAAAATGCTTTAACTTCATAACGTCTGAAAATCAAATATTTTCAAAGCATAGTATTTTGAAAATCATAATTTAAAGCCATAACTTCCAAAACTTGAATGGTTTGGACATTCAACGGTATATGAATTAAATGGTTTAACTTAAATGTTACTTTGTAAAGAAAATAGTTCTCATGGCTTTACAAATACATTTCTTTATTAAAGTCTAAACCAAAATTTATATTATCTCTCTCAAGTTCCAAAACCACTTCAATTTATTTATATATACGTATATCCATTTTGAGTATCAATATTTCAAACTAAAGTTGGATTTTATTCTTTCAACAAATCAATTGTTCTATTAATTAGTCTTGAATATTCATATAAAATCCATAAATAATAAGACTTCAATTTCTAGTAATAAAATATATATATTTTTCCCAATTCAAATTATACTAGAATATTCATTTTAATTTATTTTGGGAAAAATCCAATTATAAATATCATATCTTAAAATTTCCAAACTTAACATTTAAACATATGATATAAATTATTAAACTCCATTTTCTTAATTTTCTTCCATTTTTAATAAATATTTTTATACACCTTTTAATTTCAAAATTTTCAACTTCATATGTATATATATATGGAAGAAAAATATTTATACAATATAAAATTTAAGATTATTATAAACCGTATTCCATCCAAACCATAGAAATCACATTTAAATAGTTATATATATACCGCGGTGCTTGTATATAATTTTCTATCCTATGGTCAAGTGATACGGATATTTATCATTTCAATCCGCAATTTAAAAGATATAAAATTTTGCGGTTATATATCATTTCAAACCACAATCCCGAATGAAATGAAATATGCATGATAATTTGCAATTTAATGATATACAATAAACATCCATTCATCAACATCATCCATCATCCAAATCGCAATCATCAATCAATATCAATCAATAACAATATTATTTTTGGTACTACATAACAGGTAATACTGGCAATTTTATTCAAATTAAATTTAACAGCTATTAATCTACAGTCTATATTCAGTAATAAATTATATAACTGTTAACTAGCAGTTCATATACAAACAAATAAATTTTAACTGTAAATTTATACGCAATAAATTAATTAAATTAACAGTTAAATTAAATAAATGCAATTCAACAGATATGAATAAAATAAACATGCCAAATACTCATAAATAAATTTCTATTCATTTCTAAAATTAATTTAAACAAACATAAAAGCTTCTAGTAGTTGTGAGTGGGTTAAAACACTCACCTTTTGAATTTAAATCGAATTTAAATTCGATTTAAACCCAAAAATTCGCCCTTCTCGGAATTCGTCCAAACCAGCGTCATCAAATCCGGAATTAAATTACGATCCTAACAAAAGAAATTTCGTGTGAATCCGACTTCGTATGAGAAAGTTATGGCGAAAAATGATGATTGAATTCAAAATTGAAAATAAATAAAACGACACACATTCATCACTTACAAATATATGTGCCACGTCACTCCTTCTATTCCCAGAAACGCACGCGGCCCCCTTCCAGAAACCCTAATCGAAGATCTACGACGATCTAACCGTTGAATCGACACAAAAACCATATAGATGCGATCCCCATCGTCCACTCTACAAAACCCAGAAAAGGTTTGACGATCCGACGAAGTTTGCGACGACGATGATGAATGGTCACGGACTGTTTGAATTAATTCTGGTCAAATGAATGTTCAAAACAGAAAACGAATTGCACCAGTAGATTACGTGCCTTGAGAACATTAACATATATTTTTGTGGAATTTTTCTGAAGTGTTTGCATTTTCACTGAAATTTGGATTGGGGTAGATCTAGGTTGCATTCATTTGAGGAGGAGAAGGAGATGAAGAAATGAACGTACAGCGAAAGGGAAAATAAAATGGGGCTAGGGTTTATAACAGGTTATATATAGACAAGGCTGAAAAATAATAGATGGATCGGATTGGATCTAAACATAAGTTTAAATTTAGGCATAAACATATATGTAATAAAGTAGCATTAAATTTTGAAACGTGAATTGATTTAATTGGAAATAAATTACCCAAATGTTCTTATTCCATCAAATTTTATTTACTGAAGGTTGCACTTAATCTACTTTATACATCTTGCCCCTTTTGTCTTTAAATCAATAAATCTTATATAGTATATAGATTTATCATAAATTTTATCTATTCTTCCTTTTTAGGAAATGTTCTATACATTAGATTTCATTTATATGCAATAAATCATACTATCGTAGTTATATCCAATTAAATAAATAAATGTTGATTCCTACTCTTTTTATCCAACAATTGTTTACGTTTTATTCCATAAATACTTCTACACACATCCTGGATTTTGTGTAAATGGTTGTAACGTTAAATCTTGTCTACTCCCCATTTTATATTTAAGGTTTCTAAAACCGATTAATATTATTCCCTAGTCCAAACACCCTTTTGCCCAATTTATATTAACATATCCTTAAATTATTGCAATTGATTATCTAACATACAACTGAATCTATTTCTAAATTTTCATAATTCATTAACACCTTACAAAAGTTTACAAATACAGGGCTTGTATCGGATAAAACTTATTTTCATTGATGAATTCAATACTTGCCTTTATTTTATTTATTTCCAACTTAATATCCAATCGCAACAATTTCCACTATTACACTTATTAATTTCAATACATAATTCAATTTTAATAAATTCAACATTATAAGTTTGATTAAATTTATTAAATTCACTTTCTTTCTATTATTCAAGGTTATTGATGTCAATTTAATGAAACTAACATTGGCTCAATATCTATACATTAAAAATCTCAATTCTAAACTTAGATCTCAACTTATGAAATAGTTAAATAATAAATTCCATCTAAATCTACATCTTCCTACTATCTAAATATTTAGAAAAATTACTTACCACTTTTTATTGTAAATTTCTAAACTAGAAGATTTGTGTCATTTCTAGCCCTCTGGATATTTTATATTAACTAAAAGCAAATTTACATATAATTTCCATCGTCAATTATTTTAGTGAATAAATCTTCAAAGGTTACTGCAATTAATCCCCTAAATTGCAATAAATTCTAATAAATTTGACTCTATTTGATTACAACTCACAAATAAATCAATTATTCCCCAACTACAAAGTTACCGTTTCTTATATATATATATATATATATATATATATATCACTACAGTAATACTTCCAAATGTTCATCTTTTGTTTGCATAAATTACTGTATTCAATTGAATTGTAATATTGTTAACTTACACATAAATAAAACTTAACAACTAATAGAATAAATAACTTACAAAATTTGTTGTCATAAATATATTTTATAAGTCTACACTTAATTATTATCTTATAATACGTTTTTACGTTACTATAAAATTTATACACTCTTCCGTTACCATATTAATAATTACTAAAGTAACGTTCATTCTTAATAACAACGTTATACTATTCAACATATAAAAGGACTCCATTCCCCAAATACATTCATTTATATTTATTCCCTTAAAGTTCTCCTTTATTGACTAGACACATTAATTTAGATTCATTTACATCGAATGCCCTTCTTAGCTATATACTCAATACATGTTAAATCTACATAATTTTTACCCTTTTATTCAAATTCACTTATACCATCAATAACAAAATGTTGCCCTAAATTTAGATTCAATTATATACATTAGATAAATGGGTAAACTTTTCTAATTATCCCATATATGAAAATATTTTTATGCATACATTTCCACTTACTTACTATGCATTCATTTATTAAATTACTAATTGCCTTAGTCAACTTATCCCCTATTTACTACCAAATTTCAAATTTAATTATGGCTTATCAATACATAAAATTTACATAGGCAAAACAAATTTTATTACTATCTTAAGTCTATTTATTATTGACAACATTCATTAAATTTCCTTATCAACACTTATTGCATTGATTTATTCAGCGGTCACCTTTTATTTAGTTACTATCCATTTTACAATCCAATGTAAGTCTTCCACTATTTATTTTATATTAAATGAATTCCATTCTACTTAATCTTTTTATTGATATTCACTAATTCAACCCTTATATCAGTTTCTTATATTTAACTTTAAATCAAATTGTGACAATCTACATTATCCAAATCTATTGTCATAAAATTTTATTGTTACACTAAATTACAACTACTATACCAAATTTCTACATTTATTCTCAATTAGATTAGAAATTATATTAATTCAATTCATTTAATATTATTAATTTAACGGGTCGTTACAATCTCCCCCACTCAAAACTTTTCGTCCCCGAAAAGGAAAAAGAAGGGAGAAGGAAGAATAAACAGTACATCTTATTTCAAATATTAACTTATAAACAATAATTTACTGGATTAATTTCCTTTAATGAAATATACCCGTTTATAATCATTACAACCTTTTATACTTAAATCATTAAAGTTTGGAAAATATTCAACAAAATTCTAAGTCCAAAATTTACGAAAATTTTTGACAGAGTCTCCTTTGTACGGTGAGGCTCGGGAGAAAATATAATATCAAAATATACAAATATATTACATATATTATCAAAATATTATATGGTAAGTTATGTATGTTTTAAGAATGTAAGTGAAAATTTACAAGTTTCTTCTCCATTCCTTTAATTAATATATATTTGTTTTATAAATTACAATTTCGACTTACCTTTAATCTCATTCATTTATTTAATGTTGAAGTTTCCATTATATTTAATTACAGTAACCCTCTACTTACACTTAATTTATTAACCTTATAACTTGCATTCCTATAAGTGAAAGATTTTACTCATTCATTAACTATGGATTGCAGTCATTTATATTTTTCCTACTTTCCATTATATTAGAATAGGGGAAATTAAGGCGTACTTAAGTTAATAACCCTACAATCAAACTTTATAAATTAAGGAATTTCATTTTTACTTTCTTACGGTCAAAATCACCTATTAATAATACAACCTTTAATTTTAGTAAAATTCCAATCATCACTTAAGTTAATACCATTAACTTCTTATTTATAACAGTAATTTATTGAATACTTCATTATTTCCAAAAATTCTACTTGCATAATATTCTATTCCACTCTTAATTTACATTTCAACTTTTTATACTTGGTAAGTTATTTATGTTAAAGAAAAAGCAAAAGAACTTATACAAGTTTAATCTCAACCCTTTTAATTCATTGATTACTTAACCTTTATTTCACTAACCTAAAATTATTTTTTTTTTTTCACAACTAATTAATGGAAATTCAAGAATTAATACCGGGTCAAATTCCAAAATTACTTTACTTTAAAATAATAGATAATTAATTTCTTACAACTTTTATATCTCTAATTACCTTTAAACAATTAAAATTTTAAATAATTTCAAAACAGATCTGCAGTAGAATTTACTACAGTGGCCTTTCCCTTCGAAACTCGAAAATGAAAGTCGATGATGCGGCCGTCATCACCGAAATTATTTTCCAGCGACAGAGAGGAAAGTACAAACTTATTTTCTTCAAAATCCTCTTTAAACCAATTCTTTCGAATTATACTAAATATTTATATAAGAAAATATTTATAAACCAAATCATTATATTTCATAAATCCTTTGAAAGAAGATTTCAAAAATCCCGGACTTAAGTTCTAAAATCTCCAATTTGATTTATTAAAATTCAACTTAGCTTTAATTCATTACAAATATTTTTATTACCTAACACCCAACTATAGCAACCAATATATCTTTATAAAAATATTTTTATATATAGAAAATATAATAGGCAAAATTATTTCATTCACCTATATTAAAAACAAATATTATGTCGGTCTGTCCTATTAAGTGTTTAGAAATCCCTATTGATGACATAGCGTCACATGCATCAACCAGAATTTATAAATACAAAGAGGAACAGATTAACACAATATCAAAATCTTTTATTAATACTAACAAATACGCTCTCTCATATATATATATACACTCAGCGACTCCCATAGGGTATTAATACCCTATTAATAAAGAGTCAAACCCCACAAAGCCAAGGTTTATCGCTAAACCAAAGCTCTGATGCCAACTATAACATCCCACCTTTTCGCACACTTTAAACCGACACACGTGCCAATTCAAAGCATACGCAAGGGCGGATTGTTATGGGGTAAATAAGAAAACAGAGAAGAAATAAAAACAAAACAGAATCTCACAGCGGAAGGATAAAATATAATAATAAATATACAGTTCAAAACAGTTTACAAACACTTGATTTGCTTTATACAATAAATATCAGAGTTACACCTACCAATACAATCAATGCAGCGGAACAGTATGAGTGTGGTGCAATACTATAGATAATAATAATACGACTCCTTCGTCTTCGTCCTTCAAAGCTAAAGTCTTCGATCCTGAAACGCTCGGACTGACCCGAGCGAATTTGAAAAGACAAAAACACTCGAGTCAGACTAAAAGATCTTATGTGAGTTAAATTAACAGAAATAAATATGAGTACAGTAACTCAAGAGATGTTCGGGATTTACATCTCCTAAGGATCCATTAAACTATTTACTATGTAGTATATTGCGCTATTATAATAGTGTCTATTTATAAAATAAACTTACTTTTAAATAGCGTTAAGGCTTTACATTTTCCACCTTAACACGTAAAATGCCAATAGTCTATACAGTACCGTAATACCTCCTGATCGGGAGGCTACCAGAGGATACTCCATAGGTACGACACAAATAGAAACTCGTAGTAAAGGCACGATAGGGTAGGTGACATGGCACAACTAGGCAATGCCAGGGTAGATATACCAATTGCGTACCCAAGCTGGTGGAAACGCGTAGCCGCAGTTACCGCCCACCTCGAACAAACTCCCCAAAATCAAAATAAAAGTGGCCACTGAATCAATCCAAAGTCATAGTATAATATCGAAGAGGAGTGTCCGATCAGAGGTATGACCTCATTGGCCTGGGAATAGCTCCTGTTTTAGCCACCTTATGCCAACTCACGGGAGTCGGGTCCATGTATTTACCTTACAGGAAACGTCGCCACCACCTACTTCATTCTGGAATCTCCACCGCGTACACGGTTAGTCAAAGTGGATTTCGGTATCGACAGAGAGTATGTCAGATATCCGATCCCGGTCTCTTTGCCAACCCATCGTTATTATAACACCGCGGTCATTTAAAAATAGGTTATACTTTAAAAATCAGAATAAACATTCCATTTCATAACCATGAATACGATATCATTTCAAAACCCAAAACCATATTTTATCACTTATCCCAAATATAATTCTTTTCCAAAATCAAAATGCTTTAACTTCATAACGTCTGAAAATCAAATATTTTCAAAGCATAGTATTTTGAAAATCATAATTTAAAGCCATAACTTCCAAAACTTGAATGGTTTGGACATTCAACGGTATATGAATTAAATGGTTTAACTTAAATGTTACTTTGTAAAGAAAATAGTTCTCATGGCTTTACAAATACATTTCTTTATTAAAGTCTAAACCAAAATTTATATTATCTCTCTCAAGTTCCAAAACCACTTCAATTTATTTATATATACGTATATCCATTTTGAGTATCAATATTTCAAACTAAAGTTGGATTTTATTCTTTCAACAAATCAATTGTTCTATTAATTAGTCTTGAATATTCATATAAAATCCATAAATAATAAGACTTCAATTTCTAGTAATAAAATATATATATTTTTCCCAATTCAAATTATACTAGAATATTCATTTTAATTTATTTTGGGAAAAATCCAATTATAAATATCATATCTTAAAATTTCCAAACTTAACATTTAAACATATGATATAAATTATTAAACTCCATTTTCTTAATTTTCTTCCATTTTTAATAAATATTTTTATACACCTTTTAATTTCAAAATTTTCAACTTCATATGTATATATATATGGAAGAAAAATATTTATACAATATAAAATTTAAGATTATTATAAACCGTATTCCATCCAAACCATAGAAATCACATTTAAATAGTTATATATATACCGCGGTGCTTGTATATAATTTTCTATCCTATGGTCAAGTGATACGGATATTTATCATTTCAATCCGCAATTTAAAAGATATAAAATTTTGCGGTTATATATCATTTCAAACCACAATCCCGAATGAAATGAAATATGCATGATAATTTGCAATTTAATGATATACAATAAACATCCATTCATCAACATCATCCATCATCCAAATCGCAATCATCAATCAATATCAATCAATAACAATATTATTTTTGGTACTACATAACAGGTAATACTAGCAATTTTATTCAAATTAAATTTAACAGTTATTAATCTACAGTCTATATTCAGTAATAAATTATATAACTGTTAACTAGCAGTTCATATACAAACAAATAAATTTTAACTGTAAATTTATACGCAATAAATTAATTAAATTAACAGTTAAATTAAATAAATGCAATTCAACAGATATGAATAAAATAAACATGCCAAATACTCATAAATAAATTTCTATTCATTTCTAAAATTAATTTAAACAAACATAAAAGCTTCTAGTAGTTGTGAGTGGGTTAAAACACTCACCTTTTGAATTTAAATCGAATTTAAATTCGATTTAAACCCAAAAATTCGCCCTTCTCGGAATTCGTCCAAACTAGCGTCATCAAATCCGGAATTAAATTACGATCCTAACAAAAGAAATTTCGTGTGAATCCGACTTCGTATGAGAAAGTTATGGCGAAAAATGATGATTGAATTCAAAATTGAAAATAAATAAAACGACACACATTCATCACTTACAAATATATGTGCCACGTCACTCCTTCTATTCCCAGAAACGCACGCGGCCCCCTTCCAGAAACCCTAATCGAAGATCTACGATGATCTAACCGTTGAATCGACACAAAAACCATATAGATGCGATCCCCATCGTCCACTCTACAAAACCCAGAAAAGGTTTGACGATCCGACGAAGTTTGCGACGACGATGATGAATGGTCACGGACTGTTTGAATTAATTCTGGTCAAACGAATGTTCAAAACAGAAAACGAATTGCACCAGTAGATTACGTGCCTCGAGAACATTAACATATATTTTTGTGGAATTTTTCTGAAGTGTTTGCATTTTCGCTGAAATTTGGATTGGGGTAGATCTAGGTTGCATTCATTTGAGGAGGAGAAGGAGATGAAGAAATGAACATACAGCGAAAGGGAAAATAAAATGGGGCTAGGGTTTATAACAGGTTATATATAGACAAGGCTGAAAAATAATAGATGGATCGGATTGGATCTAAACATAAGTTTAAATTTAGGCATAAACATATATGTAATAAAGTAGCATTAAATTTTGAAACGTGAATTGATTTAATTGGAAATAAATTACCCAAATGTTCTTATTCCATCAAATTTTATTTACTGAAGGTTGCACTTAATCTACTTTATTCATCTTGCCCCTTTTGTCTTTAAATCAATAAATCTTATATAGTATATAGATTTATCATAAATTTTATCTATTCTTCCTTTTTAGGAAATGTTCTATACATTAGATTTCATTTATATGCAATAAATCATACTATCGTAGTTATATCCAATTAAATAAATAAATGTTGATTCCTACTCTTTTTATCCAACAATTGTTTACGTTTTATTCCATAAATACTTCTACACACATCCTGGATTTTGTGTAAATGGTTGTAACGTTAAATCTTGTCTACTCCCCATTTTATATTTAAGGTTTCTAAAACCGATTAATATTATTCCCTAGTCCAAACATCCTTTTGCCCAATTTATATTAACATATCCTTAAATTATTGCAATTGATTATCTAACATACAACTGAATCTATTTCTAAATTTTCATAATTCATTAACACCTTACAAAAGTTTACAAATACAGGGCTTGTATCGGATAAACTTATTTTCATTGATGAATTCAATACTTGCCTTTATTTTATTTATTTCCAACTTAATATCCAATCGCAACAATTTCCACTATTACACTTATTAATTTCAATACATAATTCAATTTTAATAAATTCAACATTATAAGTTTGATTAAATTTATTAAATTCACTTTCTTTCTATTATTCAAGGTTATTGATGTCAATTTAATGAACTAACATTGGCTCAATATCTATACATTAAAAATCTCAATTCTAAACTTAGATCTCAACTTATGAAATAGTTAAATAATAAATTCCATCTAAATCTACATCTTCCTACTAGCTAAATATTTAGAAAGATTACTTACCACTTTTTATTGTAAATTTCTAAACTAGAAGATTTGTGTCATTTCTAGCCCTCTGGATATTTTATATTAACTAAAAGCAAATTTACATATAATTTCCATCGTCAATTATTTTAGTGAATAAATCTTCAAAGGTTACTGCAATTAATCCCCTAAATTGCAATAAATTCTAATAAATTTGACTCTATTTGATTACGACTCACAAATAAATCAATTATTCCCCAACTACAAAGTTACCGTTTTATATATATATATATATATATATATATATATATATCACTACAGTAATACTTCCAAATGTTCATCTTTTGTTTGCATAAATTACTGTATTCAATTGGATTGTAATATTGTTAACTTACACATAAATAAAACTTAACAACTAATAGAATAAATAACTTACAAAATTTGTTGTCATGAATATATTTTATAAGTCTACACTTAATTATTATCTTATATTACGTTTTTACGTTACTATAAAATTTATACACTCTTCCGTTACCATATTAATAATTACTAAAGTAACGTTCATTCTTAATAACAACGTTATACTATTCAACATATAAAAGGACTCCATTCCCCAAATACATTCATTTATATTTATTCCCTTAAAGTTCTCCTTTATTGACTAGACACATTAATTTAGATTCATTTACATCGAATGCCCTTCTTAGCTATATACTCAATACATGTTAAATCTACATAATTTTTACCCTTTTATTCAAATTCACTTATACCATCAATAACAAAATGTTGCCCTAAATTTAGATTCAATTATATACATTAGATAAATGGGTAAACTTTTGTAATTATCCCATATATGAAAATATTTTTATGCATACATTTCCACTTACTTACTATGCATTCATTTATTAAATTACTAATTGCCTTAGTCAACTTATCCCCTATTTACTACCAAATTTCAAATTTAATTATGGCTTATCAATACATAAAATTTACATAGGCAAAACAAATTTTATTACTATCTTAAGTCTATTTATTATTGACAACATTCATTAAATTTCCTTATCAACACTTATTGCATTGATTTATTCAGCGGTCACCTTTTATTTAGTTACTATCCATTTTACAATCCAATGTAAGTCTTCCACTATTTATTTTATATTAAATGAATTCCATTCTACTTAATCTTTTTATTGATATTCACTAATTCAACCCTTATATCAGTTTCTTATATTTAACTTTAAATCAAATTGTGACAATCTACATTATCCAAATCTATTGTCATAAAATTTTATTGTTACACTAAATTACAACTACTATACCAAATTTATACATTTATTCTCAATTAGATTAGAAATTATATTAATTCAATTCATTTAATATTATTAACTTAACGGGTCGTTACACCATGAATTTAGATCTAGTTTTTTTTTCTCACGCAAATAAGAAATGAGGAGAAACTTTTCACATGAAAAAAGAAATAGATGGCGACTAGGCTTTAGGAGATACAAGTTCAAAAGAAAGAACGGAAAGAAATAAAAGGCTAGGCAATAAAAGGCAGGAGTTTGAACGGTTGGGAAATAAAATGGCAACAAATAACTTGATGTATTTATTAAAAAAAATTCCTTTGTTTGCACGCAATGAAAAGAGGAGTTTGAGGAACAATATGAACGTGAATTATGAGAAGAATTCACAGCTATAAATGTGAGAAGTAACTGGTGCAAATGGAAAGGCAAGGGAAAAGAAAAAGGCAACAAATAAACAAAACAAGTAACCTATATCTCTTGAAATTTCTAAGCTATTATTAAATATAAAATCAATCAAAATCAAATAAATATATTCAAAGTTCATACAATAAAATAGAATACAAAAATTAGACAATCAAACATAGGGAAATAAAATATAGAAAGTCATTGCGTGCAAACACTGTATTTTGTCTAATTTAAAAAGTATAAATTTAAATCCCCAATAAATCCATATATTTGATTTCTCAATTTTGTTACTGAATCAACTATAAACTTATCCTCTTATGGGTAATATTAACATTGGTTTATATACTAATACATTAATAATTTCCCAATTCATCCAAATTTCAATTACATAGTATTTAATTTTATTTACCTACAATAAATCCATTTATTACGGATTGAATTCCAATTAATTGAATTCCAATTAATTTATTTCCAATAACTGCCTTGCTTCAATTCTACTCTTTTTATTAAATCTATTATCACTTTATAAACCTAGTTATTAATTGTTTATCTTTCATTACATAAATATATATTCAAATTTTCATCTTTCTTTTGTAATAACTATTATTTTCAATTATATTGAATTTGCCAAATATATACATTTATTATAATTAAAACCTCAATCAATTTATTCGACTTGGTTTCATTCCTTTATTTCATCTTATGAATAAAATATATATCTCCATTTATGTCATTACATTCAGCTTTACAGTTACAGTCCTATCTCACATTAATGAACATTTATCTACATTTAAATGTAATTGATTTCCTACTCTGGATTTTGCAGCCTAAATAAAAGGTGACTTGCATAAATGTAATCACTACCTTTACATTATACTCAAGTTTATAATTTCCACAAATTATCAGAATTGCTTATATAATGTTGAATTCATTCAATTACCATATATGTATTTACTTATATTCAATTTTATACCCAAATGCAATAGTTACAACTACATTAATAGACCAATTAAATAGCAACTTACAACCATTACTATAACCTTTAATTTACATTTCATTTTTTCACTTACTTCATTATAAATTATAAAGTTTTTTCTTTTCTTTTTTTTCTTTTTTCCCTTTTTTCTTTTTTCTTCTAAATTTAATTTCAAAATCTTTTTAAGTTAACCAGTTTGATCATTGAAATTTACGGGTTGTTATATACATGCTGCATGCTGATCTAGTTCCAACACACACATCGCTTTGCCTCTTGGAGATCTACAAGGTAGCACTCTTGACATGTGCCTTGGTCACCTTGAATCAACCGTATTCCATTTCAAACTGAAAATTTTATCATTAAACATCATGAAACAAGCATGATTCAAAAACTAGCAAGGGTCGATCGGTCTAGAAAAATATAAAATCCATCCACTATGGTAAACATTTGCGCACACACAACCTTACAGTCACTTTATCCTAACTCAACCAGTAATTCAATTTGCCCTACTGACTCCTTACACTTTTTGGTAAATTATTGAATGTAGGATTTACCCGACTTCAAATCCTTTTCATCAAGCTGCATCTTGTCAACGGTTTGTTTGAATAAGATGTTTATCAAGCTCCTACAATTAATAAGGACTCGATGCATTGTCATTGGCCCAATCACAGTCGTAATCATCATGGGGTCAAGCTTTACTGCATCAACCTTAACAGCATCTCAATTTCGAAACACAATATCATTGGTTATTGTTCTTTATTGTTTTTTTGGAGTCACATATCCTATGGTATAATATGTTTCTTGAGGCACATGCCTCAACGAGATGCTAGAGTGCTCCACTTCGCTTCAACTTTTCTCTATAGGATGTGGACTTTCAAAAATAGTATTTATCACGATCCCTCTAGTCGTCTATTTCGATCCCTCTCCATTAGATCTAGCCTTATTCCCTCGGGCAGGTAGGGGGTCTATTGTCTGTCTTCTCACCAAATTATGGGCTCCTAACATACTAATGTAGTTTCTTTTTTCAAATCAAATCTGTAATGACATCTCTTAGATGGCTACATTCGATTGTATTATGCCAATGGGTCTCATGAAAGCGATAATATTTTCTCAAACATCGTTCTTCCTCGATTGCCTCCCCTTAAGAATTTTCTTATAATGCCCAATACCTTTTATGGCAAGGTATAGAATCTTGACGGAATTATTCAACTTAGTATAATCTCTTGAATTAGTATATCTATTATGCTTCGTGTTGTCCTACGTCTTACCACTAGCATTCTATTTTTCCTTTTACCATTATTATTATTTCCAACATTAACAGCAACATTTTCAGCACTACCGTCACTCTATTTGATAACAATGTTGCTACACCAATTAGTCCTTTCTACCCATCAATAACTAACCCTATAGCCAAATATGCCTCTTCCAAGCGTAGAATTATGAAGCTTTGTGGTAAAACTCTTTAAGAGTAGATGGTTGCTTTCTTTTGGGTCATCTATGTAACACCCCGTAAAATCTACCGTAAATAAATAAATTGAATAAATTAATTTAAGTAAAATAGGTGTAAAAAAGATTTTTTTTTTTTTAAAAAGTCATAATTTGACCATGAAAGTTATGTCATTGCGTTCATGGTGATTTTCTGATCAATTTGAATATATAATATGTTAAAAATGGAACACGAACAAGGAAGTTATGGACGTTTGAAGTTTCAGATTCAAATTAATTTAAATAGAATTCAAATTCAAATATTTAATCACTTCCTGAATTTGAAATTCAAAAGTTAACGGTAATTAGACTTGGGGTTATGTAAATGTTATAATTAACGTTAACCTTAAACTGCAATTAAGGAGAAAATAAAATAAACAACACTAAAAAGTAAATGTTCCCATAATAAGGGGACCGGCCGACCGTTCCACTTAGACCAGTCAGCCGGTTTGAGTGGTTGGCGGCTAGGGTTTTATGTATTTTAACATACCAGATTACATTATATTTAACCGACCTTAATCAAATGATTCTGGTGCGTTCCAGTCACTATAAATAAGAGCCTATCCCCTTACTTTCCTGCAAAATTATTTTGGGAATACTAGAGAAGCTATGTCCGTTCGTCTCTTCATAGATTTAGAAAACTCTATTAGGGTTTCAAGGAAGAAATCCTATATAACTAATTTTGTTTAGTGTTTATTTTCTCTGCCTATTCTCCTCCAAAACTGAAATTTCCCAAATCTATCATATATACAAATCTCCTGTTGTATATATATCAAAGAGAAGAGATCTGAAAGAGTTCATTAAAGGCGTATCAAATCCAAAGAGGTGCAGAGCTAACAGCTAAGGACCTCTGTGAGTAGAAATCTTAGTTTTTCTATTTTAGTAATTGGAAGGTATAGTTTGAATTATGCCTTGGGGAGTTTTAGATTACGAAAACATCACATTAAGAATCCCTAAAATCCTCCAAAAGTGAAATGTCTACTCATAGGTTGGAATATTAATTGTTTTATATTAAAATAACAAAGTTTGTGAGGATTTTGCAATTTAAGTGCTTTACCTTCTGTTCGACATCTTATTACTTTTCTTCGGATCGAATTAAAGGAAGTTAGATCCAGATTCTATATACAAGTCAATTGATTTGACTTTGGAATGTTGGATTTATGGTACATGTTATAGTGGAAATAAGACTTATATACTTTTGGAAGATTTGACATTTAAAATGTTAGTTTAAGGTCATGATCTCTACATGCATAGAAATCAATAAATGCATATGTATATATATTTATAAACTAGCATAAGTAATGTACCATTATAACGTATTAATGGCATAGTTGATTAGATTAATAATTATCATTTAAATCCCCTTTGGAAAAGTAATTACTTGTAGAAGCGAAATAATAAGGATTTCTTATAAAGCCTAAATAACTGACATAATGAGATGTGTGATAATACACTTAGAGAGTGTTATGAAATATGACTATGTTATAGGGATGTGAGGTTAGTCAAAAGCACATAGAAGTCTGCCCAGCTGATTTGGCTACCACCATTGTGACTTTGGGGCTGATGTGTGACATTGCCTATAATAAGTAACTATGGTTAATGCTAGGTCAATTTCAAGTATGTAGGTTAAATCTACCTAGCTAACCTAGCTACCAGTTCCTACAAATAGTCGTGCTAATGTGAGACGTCTTCATAGGGTACGGGTCATAAAATGAAGGACATGTTTAGGGGATTGAAGGTATTAAGTGGTTGTTTGAGGGCCCACTTCTTTCCCTTATATGAATTTTTTTTGCAACGCAAGCCGGTTTTATAGTGGACCATCCACTATTATTACAATTAAAACAGGTGCGAGGCAAAAATACTTCACAACTATGGATTACAACACACACTTAATTTTCTTAAAGATTGGGACATGCACTAATACAAAGCATTATGACTACAAAGTTACACAATGACAAAGAAGGGGTAAACCCGAAACTGTTCCAAAAACGACTAATATTACAAATAGCTAGCTGAGGATGAATTCATAAGGAGTAACTTACCATCAAAAAGCATCCAATTCGACCAAAAGAAAGCATTGCCAAAAGCATGAAATATTACAAAATAAGATACGTTATCATAGTCATTATCACTACCAGAGCCATAAGAAGAAATAGTGTACCAGCAAACTCATATTGCCACCATCCATCACCTTGTTCATTTAGCATAGCACACAACATCATAAGGAAACTCAATTCATTGCATCAGGGCAATCCCTGTAGTATTGTAATGAAGTGAGCAAAATGAAACAAGGCAACGGATTATAGGTGCACCGGTAACAGTCAATAAAACAGCTCGACCAAAATGAAGATACATTGCTAGATAGCAAAAACAAAGCAGAAGATAACTTATTACAAAGATGCAAAAACAAAATAGCCCTAAACAGAAACAGAAATATGGTCGAATAAAAACCATAATTCAACACACCAGAAATTGAAACACGATGCCTCCAAGTGCCATCGGATATAGACTTCCACAAACCTTGACCTAACATAAATCCCAGCCCCTAAACGCAAAAACCTGAAAGAGCTACCAAAGCATGCACGAACCAGAACTGCATCTATGCAGTGAGGGTGGTTCGCGAATTTCATGCACAATGGGAGCGAAAGCCAAACAGAACTCAATAGTTTCCTATCGTCTAGATAGCTAGCTCGAAGATGTAAGGAAATGTAGGAATTAGAAGAAAGGGATAGACTTAACGAGAAGGCATAGAGGAAAGCCTAGCTCTGACAAGGAGAACGCTAAACTAGGGTCGAAGGGGGTAATCACTAGTTGCGATAGTAAACAAAGCTTGGAGCGAAGACAATCTAGCGATAGGCGCATATGAAAAAATGAAAAGAGAGAGTTAGACAAGATTTAGGGTTAGAGTGAGGAGAGGTAAGATGAAAATTGAGCAGAAAGAAAATAAGTGAAAAGAAGGAACGCTGCACGAAACCTAGATCTTCATTATTCTACATCGCTAAAAATATCTAAATTTTTTATTTTAAAGTAAGGACTATGACTTATATGAATTATTAACAAGTTTGGAATATAGTTTAAATGCAAAATACATATCCTTATTCAAATTATACTGACCAAGTACCACCATAGGAAGACTTGGGATTTCTATTTACTAGACATTATTATTCTAAGCCTCTTCTCGTTACAACACTGGTTATGGAAGAAGACGATGATCGAGACGGAGATAACGATGAAAGGAGCTTGTGGCGGTAGTCTATATATCTATTATGTTATTTTCTGATGTAACCATTTGAAGATAATAATGTATTTTTGAACATGATTATGTAACTGTTATTATTGACATTGTGTTATAGTTTTGTGACGATAAATAAAATGAGTACTATTATGCTATTATATATTATCCTTCTATTGGGAATTGTGAATGAATAGATAAATAGCTCTGTATCATTTTTTTACCAACCAACAGCCAGCTTTGAAATGGGTCTAAGTTTTGATGGACTTTTTTTAGGCCAGGATTTAGACCTGCTTTAGGGCGGGTTGTTACAATCAACAAAAATCAATTTCGGGTGAACCCCTTCATTAATGCTATTATTACAATTTCCTTCTTGGGCTTTGTAACACCCCATAATTTTAACGATAATCAATTAAAAAGAAAATTTATTAATAAATAGTAACGTTGAAAATAGAATTTTACAAACGTCAAAATTCGACTGCAAAACCTACACTATTGAGTTCGTAGCGATTTTCTGATCAATTTTCACATATAAAGTTTTACGATCGTAGTTCAAATGAAAAAGTTATTAATGTTTGAAATGTAATCAACGAAATAAAATGTTATTAATGAAATAAATTAACACTAACAGTTGCTTGAGGTTTAAGTAAGTACTAATGCAGAAATAAATTAGCTTGAGTGGGTGAAAAAGGAATTAAATTAAAAATGTTAATGGCGTATATTAATTAATAAAATAATCAATGACCGATCAACCTCCAACTTGGGCCGATCGATTGGTAGCGGTTCAACAGTCGACTGGTTAGTATGTCGATTGTGGAATTTAACGTGGTTGACCGGTCCGAATTTAAAATAATTTAATCTAATAGCTAGCATTGATTCAAACCCCTATAAATACAAGCTTAACCTCTCACTTTTCTTCACAAATTTTCTAAAGCGACGATGAAGCTTTGTCATTTTCCCTCCTCCACAAACGGTTAATTCTAAATAAAAGTATAGTTTATAACATATATAAAATTGGAGGAGAGAACGGAATAGTTGAGAAGAATAATAGGGTTGAATCAAGTCGTCAAAGCAAGGTAAATTATAAATCTAGATATGAATTTAAATTAAATTCAAATCTCTTCTTAGATCTAGATTTCTGATAGATATACGTATGCTTACAATATATGTATTCAAATAGGGAGAATAAGAAGAGTCGAACTAAAATTTCAAGGATTAGATTAGAAGTTTGGAAAGCTAAAAAGGTGAGTAGAAAATTATATAGTTTTATGTAATATTGGATTTATATCATTGTAAATCTATTCCTATGTAAACTAGGAGTTGTAAGCTAAAATTGTATACATATAATGAGTATATAAATTCTTCCACATATTCTGTGATTGATAACTTAATTTTAATATTAGATGTATGTGAATGTGGAAGTACTGGGTAGTATAGTCTCCGAAATTGATAAATTATGTGGTAGTCCCTGATTTGTAGATTTAAATAACTTATGCAAGTAAAATGTAAATTAGAATTATCACCGTAAATTATAAGGATTCAAGTAATATTTTAATTCATTGAAATGTAGGGTGTTGCAATGTGAATCTCTATAGGTTATCAAGTTCAAATTCATAATAAAAAGTGTACCATTTGAAATAATAAGGAATATGCCTAAATGAAAAGGATGTAAAAAATAGGGATATTTACCGTATTTTGTGATGTCTATTTCGATACTACGAAAAAGATATTTCCTTATAATTCCAAACAACACAATTTCCCTTTTTGGATAAGGTATAGAAATTCACAGTGTTAATCTTTCCTTTTGAGGTATATGTAATTCCAATGCATTAAAATGCAAAAATCCTCTAACAAAATTGATGAATAGTAATTGTGATAAGAATAATGGTTTAAGTGAACAATTAACAAATATGCAATCGTGATAAGATAGAAATCGAGCTATAACGATGAAAACATAGGCAAGTAATAGTTTAATATGAAAAGCATATGGAATGTCCACTAAATAAGAGAGAGTGGTAAAGGTTAAAAAGGAATAGAAATAAAAATTCAATAATGGGAAAGGGGAAGTAAATATGAAAAGATATTTTGGCTTTTTAATGAAAGTAATAAATGATATTAATGGAATAATAAGTAAACGCATGAAAAAGTAAAGGAATATTATCAACAGTTGAACATTGTAGGCGTGGTAATTAAAAAGTATAAGTATATATATACATACATACATAGCCTTAAGTATACGTTTACGATGAGTGTGAATTATTAAAGTTAGTAAATAACTTAGATCGGATGAGAATGACATAGTCCTTAAAATGGGTTGGAATGCAAGGTCAATAGTGTTACATTATAGAAGTCTGCCCACTGCAAGAAGCTATGAGAAATTGTGTATACATTATACTGATGTGAGACATATCCAACTATAGGACCCATGGAGTTATATACGTTCATGTATAGGTGAGGGATACCTAAGTAGGATGGTTCGCCTTGATCGAAGTATCAAAGGACAAGTAGAGTATGCTTCAACCTTTTAGGGGTTGTTAAGTAACAAGTGGATATTACTTCGATTATATCAGGCAATCTAAAGGGGACGGTGAGCAAGGCTCGGCGCTATGTCAATATATGTTTAGTACAATCCTAGGGAGTAGGAGTTGTACATTAGTCGAGAACGTCGTTAGTCCTGAATGGTTAGTGGAATGACAAAGGTTACGCCTAAACAGCTACACCTCCTACTAGTGTAGATCACGTTTATGTCATGCACCGCCAAAGTTGTTTGATGGATTGTCCATTAGGTGTAAGGCTAGATAACCCTTTATGGAGATCTTTCAAAACGGATAGAATATGACTTACAATTGTGACGTCGTTATTAGGCACTGCCGGAGCTTCTTGGTATGCACGACGACAAGAATATGATATTGCATTAATGATGGATCCTAATGAGGTCTTAAATTATAGATATTAGCGAGGATAGTATCTTGGTCCAATGGGGGATTGTGGTACTTATACACACACATGTATGTAATTATTGTCTACCTAGGGTAGATAGGGCATATCGTACATGTACATGGAGTCGAGACGACTAAATAAAAGCAAGAGCATAACATGTTATGTAAAGTAATTGGCATAAACTAATGTTATGTATAAAGTGTGTAATTTACCAGTCACTAGAACATTGTTTTGGCCCCTCCTCAATACAACCCACATGATAGCTTAGAAGGACAGTACAAGGCAGGAATAATGAAAGGACAGGTTTCTTTATACATGAGTTGCACTAATAAGGACGTTATATATAGGAAGTGTCACTCTTGATCAATAGCTATGTGTTTTAATTATACTTTAGTATCCCATTATGAGTTTATATTGATAGTGCTTCGATATGCATTTATTTATTTGCAAGATACCATACTAAAGATCCATACTTTGCTAGACTTGGTTTTTCGATTTAGTGAAAATTAAGGTCTACTGGGGTATGGGTTGTTACGTTTGGTATCAAAGCATAGGTTAGTCGATCTTGAAAAATTTTAAAAAAACCTGAGTGAATGTATTTTTATTTTACCTATAATTATAAATATATTATACGCCAAATCCCATAAATTCAAACTATCCTACCATACTCTAAAAAAAGGGATAAGTTAACTATGAATCATAACTATGAATGAAGTTGAAAGTATACGCCTACCCTGATTACCCTACGAGAAACAGGTTGTATAGAAAGGCATTGACTTAATAAGAGCATGAGTGCAGCATATGGAAGGTCCTTGAAGCTGGATGGTAGGTGACTCCTTAGTTGGGCACCAGATAGCCTGATGGTTGTAGATCCTTGCATAATTACCGATTTAAGATGTAGTTAAGTCTAGATAAAGGGAAAGTAAGTGTCTATATGTTATAGATATCTGAAAGAAATAAGTTCACGAAGTATGGTGTACAGTAGTCACTCTAAAGTGATAGTTGGATTTAAATCTTTTGGAAGAAGATAAGTCGGTAAGTAAATAGAAAAGAAGAAAAGTCCGTCCTGAGTCCGACCCCATATGAAAGAATTTAATATAAAAGTCGAGAAAAATATATAACCAATATATTTGAAATGATTTTCAAAGGAATTATTTGAAGATGAAAAAACCTATTTTGATAAGTAAATATTAAAATTTTTACCAAAAATAATAATGTAATTATATTTATATAAATAAACAATTTTAAGTAAAAATTAAAAAAAATTGTTCAATCGAAAAACTTCAGTAGGTTGGCTTAGATAAATAGTAATTTCCCTTTGATATATATATATATAGCGTATATAACTCGTTGAATTTTCCAAGACGAAGAAAATTTTTAAGTGGCAAAAATTATTTTTATGGGTGGATATTAGAAAGTGGTACTAATTTTAAATAGGGTAAATAATAACAGGAAAGAAGGTTAAAATCCAAAAAAAATAATAAATAAAGTGGTAGGCGGATGCACCACGGTCGGTAGATAGAAATTTATCATAGCAGCCAAAGCGAAGATGGGACAAAATGTAGTAAAGTTAGTTAATAGTAAAGAATTAGTACTCGATTCAGCCCGGAAAAGGTCCGGCTTCCGCCTGGCCTAATTAGGCATGAGTGGTCAACCACATAGATTCGAATGGTGACCTGTTACGAACCTGGAATATATATATTTTCAAGCCCAGGTCGAGCCACTTCCTTATCACCAAACCCTCCTCTCCCCAATAGTGATTGTGACCACCTCCTCATCTAAGTCATCGACTACAACCAGAGCAACATAGCGCTGATTGCGTTCATCTCCAGCAACCCCATGCAGCAAAGCAGCAATACACCGCTCAAAAATCAATTGATTTCTAAGCCACGGATCTAGATCCAAACCCAATCATGGCCCATCCACATAGCAGCCTCTCTATCCGACACCCAAAGCTAACCTACTAGAGATTGCATGGCTTTGGAGTCATGAAGATAATGCAAAGAGTTACAAGGAATCTACAAGCTTCACACTGCTATAAGGACGTCCGATGAAGTTTAAGGACTTTGACACATACGATTTGGAGAATCTATTTGCAGCTATGGGATTATTATAAGGGGGAATTAATTTAAAGGACAAAAATTTGTACATTTTTAGCCTCAAGGACACGACCTCGATATTTTAACACAAAGACAAACATTTTTATAAAAATTAATCATAAGGACAAATATTCTTCCAAAATTATTTATAAGGACAAACATTCTTTCAAAACTGCTACCGAACTAAAAACTGATATCGAAAAACTGTTACCAATAACTACAAACTGATACCTAAAACCGCTATCAATAACTAAAAACTGGTACCAAAAGAAAGTTGTCCTTCAGCCTAAAATAATGAAGGTCTGTCCTTGAGGATAAAATGCTAAGAAATTTTGTCCTTGATAATAATTTCATGTTATTAAAAATCCTTGGCTATGACATGTTTGAGTAGGAGTGTTATTCGAGATGCTTGCGTTTATTTGATGCCAATTTGGTATTCATTTTGATGATAACGAGACCAATTTCGCATCTAAAGTCCAAGGAGTGGAGATTTGGATGACTGGTGAGCAGTTCGGTTGGATCCTATGTATCTCCACAGCCGGAGAATATTTTGTGGACATCGAGACCACCGATCCCGCTATATTTCAATAGATCTTCCATCAGACGATAGATGACAAATAGATAACTTTTGGACCCAAGTCATCTAGTCACCCGCATTGTCAAGCATAACATCATCCCTAAGATAGGGAGCTATGACCAGATATACCCCCTCATCCATAAGTCAACCCATGCCATTATAGGTAGTATTCGGGTGAACTTGACCAAGGCGATCATGGTCCATTATGCAAGCCTGGAAACAGGGACTCGAGGAACTACTTCCCATATTGTCACCTTTTCACTTCCATCTTCTAACAGTATAGAGTTAACCTCCGAGGGGAGCCGATATAGAAGAAGATACCTCCGCCATTGGATATGTCCTCTATTAAGAGGACAAGAATAGAGGCACCGTTTGTAGATTTTGAAGAACGATAACAGCATAAGGTGGGCAGGTGCACATGGATTGGGATCCTTGACCAAATCAGTAAGCCGCAGGGCAGCAGTAGTAGGTCCCCGAGTATGGTGTGATTCGAGACTCCCAAGTCTGGATCGAGACTGAGCTGCAAGAGATTAGTGCGCAACAGCGGAGATACGAGAGGAGCAGCGGCGCTCGAATCATAAACTTGCGTGCATAGCATCCATGGTTCAATCTTTCGATTGTGGCCACGGTTCTAGCTCTCGTAGAGGACCATCTTCCAGCCCTTAGGTAGTGGTGGTAGTAGTTATATCCTTGCGGTATTTGTTTTCTTTTAAGATTGGGTTGTAAGCATTAGTTATTTCTGTTAAAAACATGCATGATATTAATGGAAATGTATCCTTTTATTTTATTTTTTGTTGACCACAATATTATTTGGAAAATAGTAAAACAAGGAAATTTCAGGAAAGCACTTACCTAATGCAAAGAAAAAGAAAATGGAAAAAGATTGGAAGTTTAGAATAAGTTAGGAACTTTGTTTAGTTAACTACTTAAAAAAATTAAGTCTCAAAAAGTGCTAAATTTTTGGAAGATAAATTTTGGCAAGTGAAGGACAGGGAAAGGTTGTCGCGAAACCACGAACCCCTATCCATATGCCTTAAAAGCTGAAATTTATAAATGAACCTATGTTTTGGTTGTTATTCAAAATTAAAAGAAAGTTTTTGAAATTGGCAATACCATGTAATAGGATAGAGTCCATTATGGACATTAAACTATTGACTAAACCCCGACTACGTAGGATGTTGCATAAATTGTTCTAAAAAAAATATTTTTGAAAGTTTTGATCAAATTTCATGATTTTAGAGATAAAATATTTTTATGAAAAGTATTAAAAAAATGGTGATGAAATTTTAAATTTTTAAAATTTTTCCAGATTTTTATAAGTTAAATTTAATCAGGTTTTGAGCCGAAAAAAAGAAATTTTTAATTTTTGAAATGCCGCATGCTTAGTAGGGGAAGAAGTTGACAAGTTAGAAAGTAGGAATTTTACTATGCAGCAAAAGTGATAGTAAAATAAGATATAGTTAGTGACGAGGGAAAGAGCTATTAGCTATGAGATCTCTGTTTCCATACCTTTTCGATAAGTGAACAAAAAAAACTGGCTTTAAAATTATCTATTTTAAAAAAATTAATAAAATTTACCCATGTGGACTATACATGGAAAAGTTGGAAAGAGAGATCAAAGCATGAAAAAGTTCCAACGTACAATGGAAATTAGGGAACACAAAAGAAGGATGAAAATATGGAATTCTACATTTAAATCCTTTTCCCAGCATAAAGAATATAGGTTTAAAAAAATGGAATTTTTCAAAATTTCGGATGCTGGTGGTGGTGTGGTAGGATTTTGGATGTTAAAGTTTGGATGAAAAATTAGTTGAACTATTCTTCAATTCATAAAAGTGTGAGAAAATTTTAATGCAAAATAATGTTTTTGATAAATTTCCATACATAAAGAACCGTCAATATATATAGGTTGTTTTGCACTATATTTTTCAAAATTATTTTAAAGGATGCATTCATATAGGAGGTGCCTATTAGAATTATTGTGTGTACATATCATATGCATTGTGTTATACCATGCATTTGCACACGATTGGCTGCAAAATTGTTTGGTTAGTTTAGAACGGTTGCACGTTATATTACATGACTTAGTCCTTGAGGAATTTCGGGGACGAAATACTTTTAAGGGGGAGAATATAACACCTTGTAAATTTTAGATAATTAATCAAAAGAATATACCGATAAATAGTAACACCGAGAATAGAATTTTTACAGATGACTGAATTTAGCTACAAAACTTGCACTATTGGTTTTATGGCTATTTTCTAATCAATTTTCATATATAAATGTTTTACGATCGAAGTTCAAACGAAAAAGTTAATATCATTTGAATATTTTAAATCGTAAATAACTATATATGTAATTAAAGAAAATAAAATTTAATTAAATGAAATAAATTAACGCTAATGGTTGCTTAGGGTCTAAGTAAATACTAATGCAAAAATAAATTATATCGAACAGGTAAAAAATGAATTAAATTAATAAATTTTAACGGTATATATTAATTAATGATATAATCAATAGCCAGTCGACCCCTATCTAGGTCAGGTTGAAGTTTGCGGTTGACACGTAAGGATGCAGCGGTCGATCAATTGGTATGTCAATTGTGAGATTGACCTGACCGACCAATCAGGATTTAAAGTAATTTAATCTAACGGCCGGCATTGATTCGAACCCATATAAATACGGTTCTAACCCTCACTTTTCTTCTTATATTTTCTAAAACGATGACGAAACTCTGTCATTTTCACTCCTTTATAAATTCATAATTCCAAATAAAATTATAGTTATAGACGTATATAAAAGTGGAGGATAAAAGAGGATAATTGAGAAGAAGAATATAGTTGAATCAAATCGTCAAAACCAAGGTATAAATCCAAATACAAATTTATATTAAATCCAAATCTTTTCTCAGATCTATATTTCATATAGATATATCTATGATTGTGGTATATGTATTCAAATAAAGAGAATAAAAGGAGTCAAACTGAAATAACAAGGATTGGATCTGGATGTTTGGAAAGCTAAAAAGGTTAGTGGAAAATATTTTTTTTATACTATTGGATTTATATCATTGTAAATCAATTCATGTATGTCTAAATGTAAACTAGCAGTTTTATGCTAAAATTAAATACATGTAATGAATTTATAAATTCTGCCTCATATTCTGTTATTGACAACTAAACTTTAATATTGCATATATGTGAATCTGAATAGTATTAGGTAGTAGTGGTCCTTGAAATTAATAAATTTTATGGTAGTCCTAGATTTGTGGATTTAAACAACTTATGCAAGTAAAATGTAAATTAGAGTTATCATAATAAAGTGTAGGGATTTAAGTAATATTTTAACTCATTGGAATGTAGGTGTTGCAACATAAATTTTTATATATTATGAAGTTCAGATTCATAAATAAAGTCGTATCATTTGACAAATGAGGAATACACCTAAAGAAAAGGATGTATAAAATAGGGATATTTACCATATTTTGTACCGTCTAATTCGATACTACAAAAAAAAAATCTTGTAATTCCAAACATCACAATTTTCCTTTTTGGATAAGATATAGAAATTCACAGTGTTAACCTTCCCTTTTGAGGGAGATGTGATTCCAACGCATTAAAATGCGGAAATCTTCTAAGATAAATTAAAGATTTGTAATCGTGATAAGAATAATGGTTCAAGTGAACAATTAATATATATGCAATAGAGACAAGATAGAAATCGAGCAATAACGATGAATAAGTAGGCAAGTAATAATTTAAAATGAAGAAGAGTATGGAAAGTCCACTAAACAAGAGAGGGTGGTAAAGGCTAAAAAGGAACAGAAATAAAAATTCAATAATGAGAAAGGAAAAGTAAATAGGAAAGATATTTAAACCTTTTAATGAAAGCGGTAAATGACATTAAATTGATAATAATGGAATAAGAAATAAACACATGAAAAATTAAAGGAACCTTTTTAATAGTTAACATTGGAAGCATAGTAATTAAACAAGAATGAATATATATATATATACATATATATAGACACCACACATATATACATATATATTTAGCCTCGAGTACATGTTTACAACAGATGTGGAATATTAAAGTTAGTAAATAACTTAGATCAAATGAGAATGACATAGTTATTAAAATGGATTGGAATACGAGGTCAGTAATGTTGCAAGATAGAAACCTGCCCACCGGAGAGGGTTATCAGGAGTTGTATATACATTATACTACCGTGAGACATATCCAACTATAGGTTCTATGGAGTTATATACGTTCGTATATAGATGAGGGATACCAAAGTAGGAAGGTTCGCCTCGGTCGAAGTATCAAAGGACAAGTAGAGTCCGCTCCACATTTTAGGGGGTATTAAGTAATAAGTGGATATTACCTTGATTGTACTAGGAAATCTAAATAGGATAGTGCGTAAGGCTCAAAGCTATGTCAATGTGTTTTGGTACCATCTTATGGAGTTGGAGCTATACATAGGCTGAGAACGTCATTGGTCCTTAGTGGTCAGTAGAAAGACAAGAGTCCTAAAGGTTATACCTGTTCGTCGATGGAAATTCTATCGGTTTAGAAAACCGTCGAACGAATTTAAACTAAAAATGACTACAAGCGCACGGTGTACGAATGTAGCACGTGACGAATACGGGTCGATCCACAGGGAATTGTTGATTTAAATTTCCTACTCAATCAAATCATACCAAAATCGAGAGTGTGTTTAAGCTAGAAAATGAGAAAATGAACTAACTAACAAAAAGAAAAGAAATGCAAATATGAGAGTTAAATGACAATTTAGAAAATAAATCCACTCTCTAGATCATGTAGTTCAACACATGAAATCATGATCTCTCTTTTATGGTCATTAGTGTTTTAATTGATGTGTTTATCATAAGTATGACCTATTTGAGCTATTAATTAGCCAACATAAGTCATCAAACTATAACACACCCCTTAAAACACTTACTAACTTTCATGAAACTTGACAAAGAAAATGAAAATGAAATCTATTTTAAGTATGGCCTATGAACTATTGATTAGAAACATAGACCATCAAATTTTAATTTCAAATCACTTTCTTATGCCACAATCATATATCTATGAAGAGGCATTTGTGTTAGTGATTGTTTAAGCATAGCCTATTTGGTGTCAACAATATAGACTATCAAATTCAAGTCAAAAACAACAAATAAAACCACTTCTATCATCATCATTAAGCACAAAAAGAGAGCGTGAATTAACAAATGGTTGGAGCTACATAATAAGAGAGCTTCATTACCCCTAAATTGAAGGGGTTTAGCTTCTCATATTTGTCATTTTATTAAAAAATATAGCCAATAACATAAAAGCAAAATGAAGAGGAAAAAGAGAGCAAAATGAAAAGGTAAACTAATTAACTTGCATAAAAGAAAAGAGATCTACACTACAACATAAAAGTAAATGAACATGAAAAGGAAAGAGCATGTATTAAATTGCATAAAATAAAAAAGGTTACATAAAATAAAAATGCCTAAGTAGCCATGAAAATAGAAAGAGGAGCTTTCATTTTATTTTTGATCTAAACTAAACTAAAGAGAATGAGGCCTAAGAGAGACTAAGAGAAGAGAGTGGAGACTACATGAAACATATGGGTATTTATACATGTATGAAACTCTAATTCATATTTTTGGAGAATGCCCAAAATGCCTCTTAGGAAGTGTGGAGGCCAAGTAACCATTAACATGTCTTAATCCCCCATTAAGTGTACATGAAACCATTAACTCCATAAGCATGTGCATTAGCCTTTAATTTGTACATTAAGGTAGGTGGGTAGGTGGGTAGGTGGGGTCCTCCATGATCTTCACTTTGAATTATTTCCATCTTCATTCCTTTATATTCTTTGTGCATGCATATTCCTTCATGAAACCACTCCTATTTGAGACCATTTTCCTACAAAAATATATATAAATTTCCAACCAATTTTTATCAAAGAAATATGTGCACTTAAATGATCGTTTTGCCCCTATATGAAGATGAATATGTGAAAATTTGGAATTAATATGAATTTTGGTTAAAACAAATTAAAATACCCAATATGATCATTTATTTAATTTAGATAGAATAAATATGGTGGTAAAAATATGCACATTTACGTGCACATCAAATACCCGCACACTTATCTTTTTGTTCGTCCTCGAATAAAGAAAAACTAAGATAAATCTGTTTTCGTAGGGAGCACGATTGCATTGAGCGTATGCAACAAACCATTAAACCTCTGGGTGTCCCCAGTAGGACGAGTGTTGTCTCATGAGGGTTTTTAGCGGATACTACCCACAAAATCCAAATGCAGGATGAAAATATTTATAAAATGCAAGATTTATTTACAAAGAGATGAATGCAAGTTTTTGAAATATTTACAAAATTAAGGATTTATTTTTAAATCGACACAAATAAGTTAAATATTAGTTTTGGTCATTATCTTAAAATTTAAGTCATTTACTTGTAAATTTCCAACAAAAATCAAGTTATCATAACAAATAGACAATAGTTTAACTTGTTATTTCGGTTGATGACAAAGTGTAATTATAAAATGGATCCTTAGTTGATTATCAAAGTTTATCAAAGTGGTATTTTCATTTCTTTTCAATAACAAATCAGATCAACTAAGTAAAAATAGTGCTATGATTTCAATTTCTTGCTTCTCATTATTTGCAAGAAAAATTTACACACCTAGTTCAGGTAAACTGAGGCCAGATATACCACCCATGCACTGCCTTTCGGGCTTATGTGAGAGGAGTACAGAGCATGGCGAGTGCACACACTTTCGTGCATACACCTATCGACCGTAGGTGGTTTTTATTAAGTTTTTTTTTTTACACGTGTTCCATACATGCATAACCGTGAGGTATGAAAGCACATAATCAAAAATTCCAAGTAATTCACCCATGCATAACTGTGAGGACTTTTAAATGAGAGTGAATATTTGGATGTTATTATTATTATTATTATTTATTTATTTTTTAAGAGAGAGAGTTTTGCAAAAGCATCTTAGCATCATTTAACTTGGAAGGCAAAAAAAATGTTATATCCTTTACTTTAAATCAACCACTTTTTAAAACAAAGATTTTCAATTAGGATGTACTTTATAATTAACACGTATGAGTCTTCCTATATACTAGTTAAACCATTATTATCTGTAATCAAACTTCATTTTTATTTTTGTTAAGACAAATAAATTTTTTTAAAATTTCAATTTAATAAACCAAAACCATATATTTATCTTAGTGTTTCTTTAAAAATAAATCAAAAGAAAATTTGTTTTTGTGATTTTTTTGTTTTGAAATTTTAAAGCAAAAATAAACCATGAAAAGAAAAAAAATTGAACATGAGTCCCCCCCCCCACACTTGATTTTGACTGTGTCCCCATAGTCAACCCAAGTGGAAGGAGAAAAATAAAATAAAAATCCAATATTTACATGAAGGATTATTATTTACAATAGATGAGAAAGTATACATTCAGAAAGTAAATGAAACGGTCTTCTAAAGACCGATTCATTTGTCTCGTCAAATGTATGAGACACAGCTTAAGCACGAAAAACCAAACCGTAAAAGATTTCGAAGTTGAATGTTGATTTGGAAAAACGAATGTCGTTTTATTGAAAATTGAATGAGTTGTTTTGTTTTCGATGATTTTTAGGGTTGATAAAACAGTTGATTGAAATTCAAATTTATTTTCACCAAATTGAAGTTCAAACTTATCATTGAAAATTTCTTCAAAATTATCGATTTCAAAATCAAAATGGTGATCGAAATTTTCCCCTTTAGAATTCAACAACTCGTTTTCAAAAAGTCCATAAAATTCGTGTTCATTAAATTCCTCTTCCTTTGTTGGATTATCAACAACTTTATTACATGTCTCAAGTTCAAAATTCAAAGTTGTTGTATTTAAATTTTCAAAATCGAGAAAAGGAAGATCGAATTTTAAATTTGGTTCCATATCCTCAAAAGAATTGAAATCCAACTCAATTACCGTGTTTTCAACAACTTCACTAAGATTGTTATTTTCAATTTCAAAAGTTGTTGTTTGAAAATCGTCGATTTGGGTAAAAGATGGATTATTATTTGACTCTTCACACGTTGGACTTTGATTTTGTTTTTCAAGTTGTTTCATATATGTTTCAAACAACGAATTCGTGTGATCATCGTAAATTTCATTCATTTGTTCAACAAAATCCAATTTGTAGTTATTAAACTGAGAATTTCCGATTTGGATTTGTTGAGAACAAAAATTTTCACTCGTAACATGGTTAAGATTATTCCCATTGCCAAATTCGTTTGAAAAGTTGTTCCCATTTTCATGTTGAGTTTGAAATTCATTTTGGAGTTCGAAATTAAATTGGCATGGGTTATAATCGTAATCGTTTGAATTTTGAATTGAATTCAAATTTTGAAATCCTTGACTCGAGTTATTACACAAATAAGAATTACATAAATCATTTATCTCTTGATTTTGTCGTGTAGAAAGTTCGAGTAAAGATGAAATCATTTCAATGCTATTTTCGATAGTCGAAGGTTGGTCATTGTTTTGAAAATTTTGTTGTTCGAAACTTGAATTATTTACACAATAGTTGTTGTTAAAATATCCATACGAATTTGGATTGAAATCATATAGATTATATTGATTTTCACAACTATTGTAAAATTCAAGTGAATATGGAAATTTTGACATTTTCAAGAATGTTTTTTTGGTTTTTTTTATAAGCAAAAAATATTTACAAAGAGAATTTATTTTTCAAAAGGGAAATCTATTTTTGTTTTGTTTTTATTTTTCAATTATTTTTTTTTTGAATTTTGGGTTTTCTAAAAAAAATTCGATTTTTTTTTTTGAAATTTCAAAGAAAAAGATTTAAAAATTTCAAAGGAAAAGGAATATTTACAATTTTTTTTAGTTTTGGATTTTGAAATTTTTGTTTTTTTTTTAAATATGCATGAACAAATGCAACTAAATGAATGCAAGGGTTAATTACAAATGATTTATCCTAAGTTAACCCAAAATTGTATAATCACAAATTGTCTTAGATAAACAAGATAGTTCTCAGCCAGGTAATGGACAGGGGTTGTCGGTGCACCACGAATCACCCTAGCAATGCAGCCGAAGGTTTAAGTACCTTCAGAGGAACAACCACTATAATATTTACGAATCACCGTAATATTTATAAATGGTTATTACTCTGCCGTAGCCTAGACACCAAGAAATTAATTGTTCAAAGAAGACAAATTGTCAATATACAATTAAGTGTTATTGATTTCTAAATGTTATTATTAACAAGTTCTATGATGAAATGCAAAGCATAAAATAAACGTGTATTAACAATGCAACTATGAATGGATTTTGTTTTTGTTTTTGGTTTTTAAAAAAAAATTTATATGCAAATGCAAGCAATCAACAATGCAATACAAATAAAACTGGAGATGAAAGCAGCAAATTTTTTTTTTATTAGCAAGCCAGCAATTTTTTTTTTTTGGGCAGCAGTCTTCCTTTTGAAATTCTGCTTTGGCAACCTGAAATATAAAACAAGAATATGTACAATTTTTTATTTTTATTTTGAAAGGAAACTTAAAAGCACGGTTTTACTTTAAAAAAAATTGAACATTTTTTTTTTAAAGAGGGTGGAACAATTTTGAAGCAAAACTAAGAAAACTAGACTAACAAAAATTTAACCAGGCCTTCAAACTTTTAACCCGGCCCACTAACGTCTACCGCTACTTCATTTCACTTAAAAACAGTTTTATTTAAACGAAATACTTCTCCCTTCTTATTCAAATTAACTTCGAATCTCAGAAACTCTCCCTTTTTATCAAATTAACTTCAAATCTACTTTCAAGTACAAATTTCTCAATTCAAAATTGCTGTCGTTCGAGGGTGGTTGCGAATTTGATTGTTGAAGTGGCGTTTTGGTTGGCCGATGGTAATTGCGTGGGTTGCTGGTCGATGGAGTGGTTCGGTTGGCGATTGAGATGAAGATGTGGACGTTGTAATTCGAGTAGGCGATGGAGAGGATTCCAATTGAAGTTTCAATTCGACTTTGGGGTTTTCGGTGAGACTGTTGTTCGAGGATATTGCGGCAGCTTAGAGTTGAGGGGGTGAAAGTTGGCGATTGGGTTGGGTTCGCGGCGTCGTTCAGGTAAATTCTGGTCGAGGCAAGGATTTTTTTTATATGTGGTTCGATGTGGTTTCTGATTGTGGTTTGCGAGTGGATGTGCGTTGACAGCAGGGGAAGCGGGGATTCAAATTGGCGATAAGAGGCTTGTGAAAGGCGATTGGGAATTGGGTGATGGAGTTCGCGATTTTGGTGGGCTTCAAGTGGTTCTGTGATGTGATGGGAAGACTCGAAGTTGTATTGGGTGTTTGAGTTGACTGGAAGGGTGGAATTCAATTGAGGTGCGTGCTGTTGTTTGATCAATGAAATGGCAAGATGCAGGTGGTTGTTCGACTGGGTGTTTGGCGATTTGGGAAGTGGATATTTTTGTCATAGCTGGCAATTGAAGTTCGAAGCAGTGAAGTGCGAAGAAAGCAGTAGGTGAGGCGATTGAGGGAGTGATAATGGAGTTGGTTGTAGGCAGGGGTTTGGGTAATGGGAAGTGGAAAGTTGTGTGTGAACTGTGTGTCAGTGGAAGTGAGACTGTGTTGTAATGAAGTGATTGGTGTAAGGGGAGGTAAGGAGGTTTGTTGATGACAGAGGAGATATGACAGTGTTGGGAGTATGGTGAATGAAGGCAATGGAGTGGCAAGTTGTTGCAGTCTTGATTGGGAGGGGCAGTGAAATGAGTTGCACTGATATGGTTGACTATGATATGTGTGCAGCTGTTTTGGTTTGAAGTTGCAGTCGGTGATCGTGCTGTGGTTTGAGTGAGGGAAATGAAGTGGTTGGTATAGGTGTGGGCAGTTTATGGGTATGTGGAGTGATGATGGTGGAACTGCAGCGAGTTGACAGCAGCTAGGGGTTGTATTACAGAATGTTGAAGAGGTTTGAAGTTTCTGGTTGATATGCTAGAAGTTGGTTGTTGTTGTATTGTGCAGGGAAGAAATATAGACAGTGGGGAGGTGGTTACAGTAGTGATGTTACTGTAATGTGTATTGAAATTGTTGCACAGTGTAATTTTTTTTCTCTCCAAGAAACTGATTATGTACAAAAATGCAAATGATATGTAATTGAAAAACTTGCAATCCAAATGTAAACAAAATTGAAGTGAAATGAAATGCAATGTTCCTATTTTCTTTTTCTTTTTTCCTTTTAAAAAAATATATGATATGCAATGCAAATAGACGATTAACAACAAGCAAACAAACTAAATGAAAGAACAAATCACACAAGCAACAATTTATTTTTTAAATTGAAAACACACGAAAACTAAAAAGCACAAAAATCAAAGAAAAATAATCCGAAGAATAGAAAATTAAAATCAAAGCAAGTTCCCCGGCAACGGCGCCAAAAACTTGTTCGTCGACGGAAATTCTATCGGTTCAGAAAACCGTCGAACGAATTTAAACTAAAAAAAGCAAGCGCACGGTGTACGAATGTATCACGTGACGAATACGGATCGATCCACAGGGAATTGTTGATTTAAATTTCCTACTCAATCAAATTATACCAAAATCGAGAGTGTGTTTAAGCTAGAAAATGAGAAAATGAACTAACTAACAAAAAGAAAAGAAATGCAAAATGAGAGTTAAATGACAATTTAGAGAATAAATCCACTCTCTAGATCATGTAGTTCAACACATGAAATCATGATCTCTCTTTTATGGTCATTAGTGTTTTAATTGATGTGTTTATCATAAGTATGACCTATTTGAGCTATTAATTAGCCAACATAAGTCATCAAACTATAACACACCCCTTAAAACACTTACTAACTTTCATGAAACTTGACAAAGAAAATGAAAATGAAATCTATTTTAAGTATGGCCTATTAACAATTGATTAGAAACATAGACCATCAAATTTTAATTTCAAATCACTTTCTTATGCCACAATCATATATTGATGAAGAGGCATTTGTGTTAGTGATTGTTTAAGCATAGCCTATTTGGTGTCAACAATATAGACTATCAAATTCAAGGCAAAAACAACAAATAAAACCACTTCTATCATCATCATTAAGCACAAAAAGAGAGCGTGAATTAACAAATGGTTGGAGCTACATAATTAGAGAGCTTCATTACCCCTAAATTGAAGGGGTTTAGCTTCTTATATTTGTCATTTTATTAACAAATGTAGCTAATAACATGAAAGCAAAATGAAGAGGAAAAAGAGAGCAAAATGAAAAGATAAACTAATTAACTTGCATAAAAGAAAAGAGATCTACACTACAACATAAAAGTAAATGAACATGAAAAGGAAAGAGCATGTATTAGATTGCATAAAATAAAAAAGATTACATAAAATAAAAATGGCTAAGTAGCCATGAAAATAGAAAGAGGGGCTTTCATTTTATTTTTGATCTAAACTAAACTAAAGAGAAGGAGGCCTAAGAGAGACTAAGAGAAGAGAGTGGAGGCTACATGAAACATATGGGTATTTATACATGTATGAAACCCTAATTCATATTTTTGGGGAATGCTCAAAATGCCCCTTAGGAAGTGTGGAGGCCAAGTAACCATTAACATGTCATAATCCCCCATTAAGTATACATGAAACCATTAACTCCATAAGCATGTGCATTAGCCTTTAATTTGTACATTAAGGTAGGTGGGTAGGTGGGGTCCTCCATGATCTTCACTTTGAATTATTTCCATCTTCATTCCTTTATATTCTTTGTGCATGCATATTCCTTCATGAAACCACTCCTATTTGAGACCATTTTCCTACAAAAATATATATAAATTTCCAATCAATTTTTCTCAAAGAAATATATGCACTTAAATGATCGTTTTGCCCCTATATGAAGATGAATATGTGAAAATTTGGAATTAATATGAATTTTGGTTAAAACAAATTAAAATACCCAATATGATCATTTATTTAATTTAAATAGAATAAATATGGTGGTAAAAATATGCACATTTACGTGCACATCAATACCTTCTACTAGTGTAGATCACATTTAGATCATGCGCTATCACTGTTGTCTGCTAGGGGCAAGGCTGTATAAACCTTTATGGAGATCTTAACAATTGTGAAGCCATTTTAGACACTATGGTAGTTACTGGTATGCATGACGATGAGGACACGATACTGCATTGACGTAGGATCCTAACGAGATGTCGGGTTACAGATACTAGCGGGGATAGTATCTTGGTCCAATGGGGGACTATGGTACTTACACACACACACATATATACACACACAGACATATATATAAATACACACATATATAAATACACACACACATATATATGTATGTATGTATTTATTTATTTATTGTCTACCTAGGGTAGATGGGGTGTATTGTACGCCTACGCGGAGTCGAGACAACTAAATAAAAATAAGACACATAACATGTAATGGAAGGCAATCAGCATAAGCTAGTGTTATGTATAAAGTGTGTAACTTACCAGTCACTAGAACATTGTTCTGACCCCCTTCTAATTGCAACCTATAGGATATTTTAGAGGGACAAGTACTAATACAAGGCGGGACCAATGAAAGGATGGGTTTCCATATGCATGCTCGACACTGACAAGAGAACTAGATATTGGAAGTATAACTCTTGGTCAGTAGCTATATGTTTTGCTATACTTTACTATTCCACTATGAGTTTATATCAATAGTGCTTTGACGTGCATTTATTTATTTGTAGGATACCAAACCAACGATCCATATTTTGGTGCACTTGAGTTTTCGATTTAGCGAAAATTCAGGTCCACTGGGTATGGGTTGTCACAGGGTTGCACACCTCCGTAACTGAAACATTGAGCTTCTTCAAAAATCTCTTTAAAGTCTCTTTGGAACTCTAGCACATGCAAGATAACAATATAACATCTTTTGGTCGCACTGTAAGGACCTTGAATTGCTCCTTTAATTTCTTAACTAGTTGATCAAATGATGATATGGACCTTGACACGGGTCAATTGAACCACATCGTTGCTACTTCATCCACCAGTTGATCAAATGATGATATAGACCTCGACACGGGTCGATTGAACCACATCGTTGCTACTTCATCTAGGAATATAAAGAAGCACCTACATATGGCAACAAACATTACATAAGCATTGTCAATATGTCATCCGCACTTCAATAGATACTTCCTTGGATCTTTCATTTCATTGTAGGTTGATGTAGTCGGCATCACAAACTTATTTGGATACTATCTTCAAGGATTTTTTTTTTCAATGAATGGGGTCTGGATCAGTGATAACCCCACTCATCATCCCGTCTGCACTGACTCTCGCATAATAGTCTTTTCACCATATCTACAATGTATTCTTCATTGCTTTGGGTGGTTGGATGGCAGTCGTTAGGAACACCCCCTGAGTTTTTGACTCTATAAATGGTTTCCATTAGTTACATGATGTCTAGCTTCCCCTTGTCTTTGGAGGAACCATTCGTCCCAACTATTGTCATTCTCTTCTAACTAGTTCTTTTATGTCAGCTTCAACAACACCTGCCTAAGGACCAGCAGCTCATCTATTTCCACTGGCCTTAACACTATCCTAGAGTTCATCTTCAAATTCACTAAGATAGACCCTCTTCGACCGGTCTGTTACGATCCATATGGGTTGGTTGTCATCGATCGACTTGTTGGCAAATCTAATCTAGCTCCAACAGTCTACTTCTATAATACCTCTGATTCCTTCCTCTTCATCCTTTTGTTTTCCTTCTCTTCAATTCTTATCTAATGTAGATGAACTTCCTTCTTAGAGTCTTAATATGATGAATCTCTATGGCTTATCGTACACCTTTCAGGTGGCTGAAGCATCAAAGCAAAGCTCTTCTTCATTTCATCCATGAAGGCCTTTTAGCTCTCATCTTTATGTTCATTTCTTTCATGATCTTATCCAACTTAGCTCTTGTTATAAATTCTTGTTGAGATGAGGATTCTAGAAAAGCAGTCAAAAGCTTAGTCATTTCATCTTCAGCATGGTGATATCCTTCAACATGATTCTCGGTATTCGCACCAGATCTGGTTTTCCTTGGACCCATATCCTCTAGATCTTATCTTTAGACTTCTCTAAATCCAAAGTGAAAGCATAGGCCTACGCCTGAGATTCTTCGTTGTCGGTGAACAATATTGCGCTAAAAAATGGTACAACACTCTAGTTCAAACAAAAATGAGATTAATTAAGTGAGAATGGAAATTAAAATACTAAGAATCGAGAGAGAGAGAGAGAGAGAGAGAGAACACGAGATTTTTAAAGTGGTTCGGCCTTAATTTGATTGTCTATGTCCATTCTCTTGAATGATCCTTGCAATTACAATCACTTTTACAACAAGTATATTTCAAGAAACTAGTTGACAATTTAAAATGGCGGCAACTCGGTGTGAGGATCCAAAGTCTTTTTCTTGTTGATGATAGCTCTCTATTTGCTGACAAAATCCACCACCAAAGTCACGAAATCCAGTTTGAAAGAGTAACAGTCTCTAGATTCAAAGTTCCATCATGAATAACAGGATAGATCGTGCTAGTTATAACAATCAATATAGATCATTACTGACTGCCTTTAACTATATGTTGACTTCCCTTGCAAGTTCAAGCCTTTGAAGCATGTTTCCACTTAAAGTTCTTGGAACTTCTATGGATCAGTACCGATCCATATAGGTGATACTCGGCCATGTCAATTCTTTGATTCCTTCATCTTTAATCCCATAGCTTCTGCATTAAATGGTATGGACCCTCCATTACTCATATGGTTCGGTACCGACCCATATAGGTCGATACCGATTGACGGGGCTTGAGAACTTTTACTGTAACTCCTTGAGTTTTTCCATCTTAATGCCCTAGATGCCTCTTAAGCTTCTTTGTTCTTATTACCATCATTTCTAATTTAAATCCATCAAAACATCACTTAGTTAAAGTACTGGATAACATATACACATCACACTATACATCTTGTTAGTTGTAGGACAAAGTGGTCAACTCTCCCATAAACCCCTAGATTAGGGGATGTGTGTGTTTAGTTAAGAGTTCATATTATGAATATGAACATCATAGTATATTGAATTTAAATATTAAAATGACTTAATAAGTCAATTTAAATTAAATTAAATTAATCTTAATCTTAAACATTAATAGTAAAAAATATTTTAATTAAACTAAATGAAACTAAAATACATATAAACTCTTTTGTTAAAAGCACTAAATTTGATTTACTATAATCCAAATATATATATTCACATAAAAACGAATCAAAAGAACTTGTGCAAATTAATAAAAGAACTTTTTTTGGAAATGCGCTCTTTTTAGCTCGCTACTAGTACACCTCATCCTACATAACTAATGCGTAACTTTGATATCTGACATCTTGCATGTATTTCATCAACAACAAGGTCAGTTGGTAGTCGTTCGATTTATATAATAATTAATAATATTGAATGCTCTTTTAAATTTGAGAATCACCCTTTCATCAAAAAATATTATTATACTATATATTTATTAATAAAGTTTAATATTAAAAAAATTAGATTTTTGCTTTCGACAAAAAAATGATTTTCGACTTACACACACATACATATATTCATCATGTACTTAAGTTTCTAAGTTTCAAATATATATATTATGCATATATATACATGTATATGTATGTGTGTCTATATATATATATATATATATATATATATATATATATATATATATATATATATATATATATATTTGTGTGTACGTTTATATATACACTCTAATCTAGCAAATATTATTTATATTTTTTTACATTTATATAAATATTATTTAAACATGGACGAAAAAGGAAATATATTTTTTTGGCCATGAGCTTTATATGTAAATAAATAGATTTTAGTTCAATACGTGCTCAAATAAAAACGCGTATATATGAATGTATGTATATAATATTTTATAATTATGCAATAAAATATAAGCTACGCACATAACATGTGATGTGGTCGTAAATCCTAACTATCACATATGCATCTCACATCTCATCTCATGTTATTTACTTCAGGGTTTTTTTTTTTTGATTTGGTCTTGTTTTGAAACTTATTATCGCAAATAGCTAATTTTCATAACTAATATCGATTATAGCCTTATTTTGGCCAGCTCAGCGTTAAGCTGGCCAAAACATACTTACGCCTTTTCAAAAGGCGCCAGTTATATTTTTATAAAATTAAACAGGCAACTTTTGAGAAGTTGCAACAGGTGACTTTTCAAAAGTCGTCTATACGGGATTCTGCAACAAAACAGAACCCCCCTCCTTCCTTCCTTCACTTTACTCTTTCATTCCACTTCTCTAAAAAACCCAAAACCCTCGACCTTCATTTTTTTAAACCACCTTAAATTCCATTTAATCTCAATAAAAGCATTGGATTTCGAAGATCTACCTCAAGCATAGCAATTTCTCATTAGCTCGAATCTAATCAAGTATGTAGTAGAAACCCTAAGTTTTTCGATTAGTTTGTATATAAATTTGATTATATGGTTTTTGCGTGGTTGACGTAGAATGGCTCCTAGTTATATTCCAACTATATGCTATTATGACGGTGAATTGGTCATTGATGATTTAATGTGTGGGAAATATGTTGGTGGATCTTACAAACCATTTAAAGTTCGAAGAGGTTCTACTTTTGAACAGTTGAAAGAGTCGATTACAAAGCAACAAAGATAAAATTGGAAGAGTGTGATATAGTGGCCAATCGATTTTGAATCTAAAGCAATAAAAATTGTCGACGATGACGATGTTGAATTAATGTTTGCTGCTGTGACTAAATCTATTGAGCTGTTTGTTGAGAAAAATAAAAGATCGGTTGCAGAACAACCAACAGCAGCACCTGTATCAAATTTTGGCGTTGAAGAATATTCTAGAATGGTGAGGAACATGAGTACTGGGCAAGGAATTTCGTCTTCTGCTTTTAGTAATCCGACTCAGCATGTATCGCAATACGTGCAACAACAAATGTTTTATGGTTATCATCCTTTCATGAATTTGTAGTTAAATGTCTAATTTAATTATCCTCATTTGACGCAGGACAGCGTTGCACGAATGAGTCAGAGGTAACATTTAACTATGATTACATACATATCTGATAGATTGAATTAATTTAATTATTATACAAAAATTATATTCTTGTGCAGTTTTATCCCACTTCAGAATTCCACTCAAATAAGTGCTAGACCATCGAGTAGCCGTATATTCGAACGAATGTAGCCAATTCCGTCTGAACTTTGCTAATTAAGCCAGAAGTAAGTTAAATATTGCAAGATGATTTAAATTCATTGGTATGTAGAAATAAACTAAAATTGATGTATTTTTTTATTGCAACTTCACAGTAAACAATACTGCTACACAGTCATACGTCCAACCACCGAATGAACTAGTGGGTCAAAGTATATTTAACGATGATATGGATGTAGATGATGAAGAAGATACACAAGCTGAAGATGTTCTTGCACTTGATAGTATGATTGTTGTGTCAATACCAGAGGTTGATACAACTTGGTTGGAAAATATGCAAGTAAATAATGATCAACTGAACTATTATTTTGGTGGTACAGAACTAGATTGCGTGGACAACGATGAACCGAAAATGGAGATACTGATGGACGATGATTTGTGCAATGCACAAATTATGGCTAGGTCGAGAGTAGAAAATGTAAACTTCAACAATGAAATATATTCATCTCCTAGCGTATAAACCGGTTTCAAAGTTGGCACGGTTTTTGAGAGCAAAGCTAAATTTCTACAACAACTATCTGAATGGTCAATCTTACGTGCGGTCTCCTTTAAGCCAATCAGGTCGAACAAATCAAAATACACCACCATTTGCAACATCGATGCTAGTTGTCCTTGGAGAATACATGTTATTGATTCAAAAAAGACACAGGATGGATGATAGGTTATTAAAAAATATCCAAGCGATCATACATGCGTAAACCCAATAGTGAACTCAAATCATAGACAAACAACATCTTCTTTTATGGTATCGAAGATTATGCCTTTCGGGAAATCTAATTTGAACATTACGGTTGGAAAGGTGCAGGTTTTAACGGAGGAACAATTTTTTACCAAAATTAGTTACTTGAAAGCATGGAGAGCATTGAGCAAGGCAATTGAATGCATATACGATGATTGAGTAAAGTCATATTCCAACCTACGACAATATTTTGGTGAATATGCAAATCAAATCCAAGTAGTGTAGGACATGTGACCACTGATGAGTACGAAGTGTTCGATCGTGCATTTTGGTCATTTGGGCCATGTATCGAAGCCTCAAAGGATTTATCCACTGTCTACCTTTGCTTTGTATAGATGGTACACATCTATATGGTAAATACAAAGGTACCTTACTAGTTGCAACCGCAGTTGATGCAAATGATCAGCTATAACTTTTGACCATTGTTGAGTCTGAATCAACAGATAGTTGGGGTTGGTTTTTTGCATGCATGGAAATGATCATTCACAGTGTGAACAATCTCCATATTACTTCCATTTTTGTTATAATAAAAGGATACCTACAGCTTTGGAGAGCAAATGGCGAGCGCCACATAAACATAGATATTGTGCTAGCATTTGAAAGCTAATTTTCAAAGAGCAGGTTTTAGAGACAAACGATTGACCGGTTTATTCTATACTGTTACATGTGCCTCTAAGAAGATTGAGTATTTAAAGATTCCTGAAGAAATTAAAACCACTACTATTAGAGCACACAGCCGGATAGAGAGAAGTCTGGCTGGAAAGGAGGAAAATTGGCAATTATGTAAAGATGATGGTCATCGTTTTCATGTTATGACGACTAATGTGTCAGAAAGTTTTAATGGTGTACTTAGGGGTGCAAGATCTTTTCCTATTATAGCACTTGTTGCACGTACCTTGTATCAATCCGTTGATTACTTTTTCCAAAGAAGAGCGTTAGCTAAGAATTCCACACTTTATGTTACTCCAAAATGAAAAACAAAAAATAGCGAAGAGAGCAAGCGAAGCAAGACGTTGTTGGATTGCCTGTTTTAGTCAAATTTAACCGCAAGTAATTCACTAATTTGTAGATGAATTCAAAGTTATAATCGATCGTAACATATGTTCATGTACATGCAATATCCCATTACTGCAGCATCTCCCCTATGCCCATGTGATGGCCGCTTATTCGTTAGTGGTCAATGATGCAAACAAAGCTCATCATGATTTTGCATCACATTGGTACTCTGTATAAAACTACCTAGCGGCATACTCAGCAGAACTTCATCCCGTACGTGATAAAAGGTATTGGGCTCCATATGAAGGACCAATGGTTCTTCCACTCCAGCTCGGCGAGCTCCAGGAAGGCCTAAGTCTACTAGATTTAAAGGCACTATGGATGAGATGCAGCCTCCAAGGCCGAATAGATGCGGTAACTGTGGTCTGCACGGTCATAAAAGGAATCGTTGTATTTCAGTTACTTAGTTTTTGTACGCGTGTTATTGTTAGTATGATGTTTTTAAACCACACATTGTTTATGTACGAACATTTTGTGTTTTTATTCCATGTGTTGTGTTCGTTTGAGCCGATGAATGTTATGTGTTAGTATTAGATTACTCAACTAAAAGTAAATTGAGAAATGATAAATGATACGTAAACAGATGCAAGGATACATGCTAATGATACATAAACCGATTACATAATACATGGTCAGCGATGCATAAACCGATGACATTATACATGAACATCCTAATTTGTTATTACTTCTTCTCCCACAATCTATGAGGACTCTACTTTTCGAACGCTACACCCACATTCAACGGCGCGTTGCGATACTATAGGTTCAACTTCTCCAAACGAGAATTTTCTGCTTGCATCTCAAGGGCATATTCGACTCCTCATTGACACATTTTAGGATCTTTCCACTTAAAAAAGTTACAGCATTCAACATCGTTAGGTCGTAACTTATTATCGTTGTATGATTCACGATGGTAAAAGAAACGACCCGCATTCCTTTCATTCCTACACACAACCACTTCACATTCATCTCCGTAATAACAAAATACCCAAGGTGGTGTCCAGTTGGAACTAGCACTGTTAGACTTACGACAAGCTAGAACATCCATTAATTTTCCATAAGTGATTGCTTTATTGGTTCACCGCTAGCTATGGCCATTGTTGATGTACCGCCACCTCCGAAGGGGGCAAATTTTCAACCTACATCTCAGGGACGAAATCAACCTCAACAGTTTCTTCATTAACCAGTACAAAGCCTCATTGTTGTTCAAATTCGTCATACATTTTCATCATCGTGTCGCCTTCAATCTCCTAATTATCCATTTTCAACAACTTATTTATTGAAAATAGCAATGTTGGAATTAGCCTTAATTGCAAAAGATTATACAAAATTAGTAGTGTTAATTGAACTTATCTAGTTGCGCCTCCAAATCAATAAAAGATATTCGATTTCATCGGGAAATATTGAAATTATAGAAGTGAGATATAGCTTAAGTTTTGGGTTTTATTTTGGGTTTTTGGTAAAGTGAGAAATGAGGAAGGGTGTAGTGCAGGGTTTCTGTTTTGAAACCCTACACGCTTCTAGGGAAACTTTTCAAAATTCGCCAGTAGGCGACTTTTGAAAAGTCGCCCTTGAAGTGTGTGCAGGGTTTCAAAACAAAAACCCCGCATCACACCAATCCTCAATATCTTTACATTCACATTTCAAAATTTCACTCAAATTCCAACATCCAACAATTCAAATTACAACATCCGACAATTCAACAATTGAATTCAAATTCCAACACCCAACAATCAAATTCCAACATCCAACAATTCAACAAAACAATTCATTCCAACATTTCAACAATTCATTAAACACAACAACACCAAACAGAGAAATTCAACAATTTAAACCATCCTAACTACTTCAACCTATGAAGTTCGCATGGAGTGCGTCTTGCTTTCCTTCTTTACAATGGAATTTCGTCCGACGAATCCTCCTCTTCGCTTGCTTGCGTAGGATCTGTAGGCTGTGAAGAGCTTCGAGCAACTTCAACTTGTGTTTGTTGAGATGAAGAAGCGAATTTTTGATTTTTCCATCGCTGACATGTCTGAGTAGTAGGAGGAACATCGATGGCGTATATGGCATATTCGATGAGCGCCTGTGGTGGAGGTGGTGGAGGGGGTGGAGGCGGTTTGGTCTTGTTAACCCGTTCCTTCCCAAAATAGATTCTAAAATGCATTTAACACTAAAGCATTTCCCTTGCGACCTTTCAAGAACCTCTTGTGCAAGCTCGTCCACAATCTCGATGGCACAGTAAATGTCATCCGCTTGCCATAATAACATAAAGTACAAGGAAAAGTATTTATTTCAAATATTTGAATAAAGATTGGACGTACGACGTACCACATTACTTTCAAGGGGTGCTCTAGGAGTGTAAGGGTCTGCAACAACGGGAGGTGCTGTAGGTGGCTCCATAGCACGAAGAACATATCGACGCGTGATGTTCCAGTAACAAGAAATATATTCTTCTTTGAACAGTGTGAACTCGCATTCCTGTTCCGTGTGCATATACTAATCATTACATGTCTCAATCGCCATAGTGTACTCTCCAGCTGCAAAATCTATCATGTAATGTGGTGGTTGTTTCGATAAATGTTGAGTCATACCAAATTGCCTCATCACTCGGTCGGAAAGATGATATGCGACATCATTCAAGCAAATGAGTGGAACATGAGCAGTCCATAGCTGAAAGGAAATGGTACACAAGTCTGGCAAATCTCCAAGAACATCTGCGTATGGGGTCCAAGTCACAAAATGATAATCTAGCACATCGAACTCATTACGGTAGAAGGCAACATTACGCATCGGCGATGAAACGGTGCTTTTAAGTCCTATCCACCTACAACAATATAAAAATGTAACTTATCAAATCCAAAAAACTATACGCATTATACTTTAACACTAATTGTACCTGGTATCGTATGACAATGATAAATCAATCGTCGTGCTCCTCATGGATATTCTACCTACAGGTAGATAAGTTCAACACCAAAGTTGCAAATAATAGTAGACATGTGTTTTCAAATGGATAAGAGCATATGAAATAATTGTCCGCGAAAGTAAATAATGCAAGTACTTGTACTAGACTCACATAATCATCAATGTTTGTGCTCTCTTGCAAAGCAAACCTCGTCAACTCGACGTATGCATACGCTAAAACTGCACTGCCCCAAGAATATTGGTGACAAACACTGAAGTCTTCCAGAAATGGGAGCCATCTAAGCCATATCTGTGTCATTGAATGATCGCATATCAACCTCGACCAAATAATGTGCAATATAATGGCTCTGGCTCGCTGCTGAATCTGAATCTCCGTGGCGTCCGCTGGTATGTCATCTCTAAGCTATTGCCTAAACCATCTTATCTGTATCGTCTCATTACTCCCACCACTCCTCTGTTGGAGGATTTAAACCTAGGAGCTCCTAGCATAAACTAAGGAAATCAACTGGCTCGGGGTTGGTAAACGGAGCACCATCTATGGGTATAAGAAGTAAGCATGCAACATCATCCAACGTGATAGTCATCTCTCCAACACGTAAGAGAAATATAGATGTTTCCGGCCTCCATCTATCCACTAAAGCGGTGGTAAGATGATAATCCAATTGAATGTGCCAATAGTCCAAATCCGTCTTGGTCTATCAACTGTAGAACGTTTGGATGAGCAGATGTTACTCTCTTCAATTTAGACGAATGGTCTATGGTCCCGTCTGCAGTATTGCGTTGTCAAAATATCATAAAAATGATATCAACAACTAACAGACAATATCAATCAATATTTACATTTCAAAATCAAGAATTTACCCTGACGAATTCAAGATTATTCGTTTGATAACGTTCTTGTAAATATAGGACAGAACCATCGATAGGTTCCGGTAACATCTCCAAGTAATCTACACATATATAAGAATTAAATATTCACATTTATTTTCCAACTTCAAAACTATGATTTATGTTTTTTTCGACAACGTAACAATAATTTCGCCTATATTAAGTTATCTCTACAATCAATGACTACTTATAAATTTTAAAAACTAATATTTTGCAATTTTTAAAAAACCTAAATTGTAAAAATTTTGATTTATCCATACCTAGAGTAGCATCCCAGATGAAGAGCTTGCTATCTTCTAAATTGCTGAAAAAAATCCTAAAAGTTTTAAGCTTGGAGGAAAAATTTTTAGATTTTGGTGGATTTGGAGTTTTTTAAAGATGAAGAGTAAAAGAGTAAGCGATGGAGGTTCTGTTTTGTTTTGTTGCAGAACCCCGTATGGGCGACTTTTTGAAAGTTGACCATAGTATTTTTTTTAACTACGAACAAATACGCAACTTTTGAAAAGTCGCCTATTGGGGACTTCTCAAAAGTCGCATATTTAGATTTAAAAAAAATATAACTGACGTCAGTATGTTTTGGTCAGCTCAATGCTGAGCTGGGCAAAACAGAGTTATAAACGATATTAGCTTTGAAACGAGAATATTTGCGATAATAAGTTTCAAAACAATGCCAAATTGAAAAGAAAAAAAATCCTTTACGAATTATTTATGATATCGATGAATCAAAAAGCTAAGTATTTTTAAAAACTCAACACAGAGCCCTAATGAAATCAAAGCGATGGAAGGAGCCCCATGTCTGGTCCGACCACAGACAGAAGGTATGTGAATGTGGACCGGTCGAGTAACAGAGAAGTAATATTAGAAATATTGCAGCATGTAGGCAATATGTGAAGAGGGGGTTTAACAGCAAACTGCAGGGAATATTAAACTGTAGCATGCAGGCAATAATGTGGATTATCGATGTTAAATAACACTAGCACAGCAATATAACTGAAGTAACATAGGTACTATAGCGATATATATGTTTGTGCTTTCGAGTGTTGTATTAAAGAGATGCCTACGAAACTTTCTAGTATCCGAAAGGATATATACTATACTGAAGCCAAGGGTCTGAAACAGAGGTTCTGAAGCAGCAAACGTGGTATAGGAACTGAGTAGTTCGCTGAATTACAAGAATGGCATATAATAACATGCAGCCAGTCGGCTTGGCTGAAGCTTGTTAACATGATCTAAATTCAACCATAGTCAATGAATACCAACGCTGAACATGGCAAGGTATAGGGGTAAAACCACTGCTCTTCTTCGCGGCAAGATGAATTAGCATGAGTTTACAATCTGGTCTGAAATGGCCAGGACATGATCTGAGGGAGGCTGCTTCGACGAAAAGGATAGTTTCAACAACCGAACAGTAAGTCACACCGTGTTGGTGCAAGATCAAGGATTCTAGAGTTCAATCGGTCAGACTGCAAGAACCACGTTGATCGTTAATTTTTATTTTATTAACTTAATTGTAAATTAGTTTAGTTAATGTTAAAATTTAACCAATGATAATTAATATATTGAAATTTAAAACAATTATTTTTAAATATTTTATAACAAATATTATTTGAAATAATTATATAACAATTTTTTAAGTGTAAAATTATAAATTTTCTTATTTTTTAAGATGAAAAAAATTCAGTTCAACGATACTTCGTAAAATGTACGTTAATAATTATATCGTCCAAAATTGATAAGATAATCTAATAATTTATTGACAAGATTATGAAATTATTTATTAAATTAATTATATGAAAGATGAAGAATAAAGCGACAATTTTTCCTCAAATTTAAAAAACCATTGGCTTAAAGAGGTCGATCTAGAGGTTTTTTTAGGAGTTTGAGTTTAAACCGTGGATTCATGCACATGCAAGGTTATTTCAATTTCAGAATCCTAGCAATACAAAGCCGAAGGTTAACCATGATCGAACCAAAGATTGGGTTGGTTTTATAAAACACTATCCAAGAGTGAATAATTGCAGATGGCAAAGCAGGCACACTAGAGAAGATTGAAGAAATGCTACTGAATAGTGCGTAGTCGATCACACAACCAATTTCCAATAAGTAATTTGTGCTATAATTACCGAGTTTTAGTTTTAGTTTTACCTACTTTGCACCTGATTTGCGTGGAATGATTTGGTTTAACAATTTTATCCTTGTTTTGACTTTTTTGTCCTAGTTTTGATTTTTAACTTGGAATTTCAGCTTACCTGTAATTTTCTTAAACTGTTTTGAGCTTGATTTTTACTGGTTCGTGTTTAGACTTTTTCAATGAGACAATTTACGGTTGTTTTAATTTGACATTTGATTTCAAATTTCAAATTTTGTTTCTATTTTAGATATGAAATTTGTTAAGAATGTTTTGATTTTGGTTTTTTATTATGAAACTCTTCAAGGTTGTTCCCATTATATTTTTATCTTTGACCATTTAATATAAGTAGAATTTTCGTATGTTCATGATTACTGAGAGTTTCATTAAAGATGCATTTGTAAGTCATAGAGTAACTCGATTCTTTTATGACATTGCATAAGACTGTAAATGTTGCAAAAGTAAATTTAGGGTTCTTTTTAGAAGTTTGAGGATCAACTCTCGTAACACACCGATAAAATAATTTGGAGAAGTTTAGGACTCATTTGGTTTAATTTTGAAATTTGTTTTTTTTTCATTTTCAATATTCACAGGAAAATATGAAGAGAGCGGAGAAAAAGATTTAAAAGTCATCACAACGATGAAGAGACGGCAGAGGGGAAAATCGAGAGACAACAGAGCGAATAGATTATTTTTTGTACATTTGTTATCTCCCAAAACACGAAAAACAAAATAAATTTGTTTTGTAGTTTTTATGTTAACTTCATTTTTAAAATTTGATGTTTTCCATAAATACATGCATCATTGGCGAAGCCAACCCGTTATTTTAGCTAGGGCCATATTGTACTCAACAACAAATAAATTAAAAGATGTTAGGCCTAAAGCTAGAGAAAAATCTCTTTAGAACACAAATAAAAATGAGCCAAATCCTCTAAATTTCTTTTTAGGTATAATTGTTGTTATTAAAGAAATATATTTGTTTTTGCTGTAAAGTTTTTGTCTGGCTAGTTAAGATGAGAGAAGAAGTTTTATCTAAGGTGGTGCTTTCAGTGATAAATAATAAGGTATGTAACTTTTATTTGAGATGACTAATCATCAAATAGGTTACGATGAGTTACGATGAGTGAAAGAAAACGACATGCCCATTGAAGACTTGTAAAAGAAACTTTTACAAATAGGTTCATACATGATTCGGATCTAATAAATTCGGGTTTATCTAGCCTTTATCTGATATGTTCCAATTCGAAAATTATTGGATATGGGTGGATTTTATATTGATTATTTTTTCTATCAATTTTAGTCAAACTAACATACTTAAAAGAGAGTTGGTATGTCAATAACAACCCGGTAATCAATATCAAGCGCCGTCAATAAATCAATGCTAACAGTAAATTTATCATTATTAACGGTAAATATATCAGTAAAGATTTGGCAAAACCAGTTGTAACGGTAAATTTAAGAGTCATTGTAATTTTGTTTTTTTTACCTTTTTAATTAATTCTAAACACAAATCTTTAGAAGATTTATTAAATTTTAAGCAGATGGTAGTACTATCATTTATGATTATATTTCATTTTGATTTTATTTACGTCGAAGTTTAAGATTAGCAAAAATAACAATATATAGTTTTGTAAAATTATTTGCAACGGATCAAAAAAAAAAGTTCCTATAAAATATTATAAGTTCAGATATCTATAAGCGTTAATGGAGCTAGAATTAGTAACATAATATTTACTTTTTTATCATTATCAAAACGTAAAAAAAATTAATGGCTTCATGTATTAACAAATTTATTATTACAAGTCAACGGTTTACCGGTTTATTGGTATACAACAAACATTTTACCAACGATAATGGTAAAGTATTAGTGGTCAATTTTAACTTACCAATAGTATCGATACTGTAGCGATTACCGTTATCATTACTATAACAGTTCTACTTAAAAAACCATTTGTAAAGAAAATTTTAACGAATGCTAGGTCTTATTTTATCAATCAGCAGAAATTTACACACACGCGTGTGTGCATGCATATGTGTCATACATACATGCATGTGTATATTCACATACGTACACACTACATATATTGAAATGACCCAAAATTTTACAGAGATATTGCTCTATACGTGGATTGAACATTTAAAAACATTTAAAATAGTATAGCTCAAGATATGACAGAGACGCTGAAGGGGTGCTTCAAAACACGTGTCATTGAAATGTTTTATTTACATTAACTACACAGAGAGATACACACAATGCATGTTTGTATATTTTGAAATGTTTTGTATTGCACTAATTTGCATGTATGTTTATTTCCATTATTTGATTAGATTTGTTTCAAATTCATGACATCTTTATAATAATTATTCACGTCAAAAATCATAGTTTGTTGACTAGGTGATTCAGTTTAAGCAAAGGGATAAACTAATCTTTTCATCTTTATTTAGGAGAAATTAAGCATATAATATAATTGTAGCATACAACTAACCGCATTTTTAGTATGAAAAACAAATACCGTTGTCCAACATCTGCTTACATTAAAAACTCTCTTACCATCTAAAAAACTTGTTGAAATCTCAAGGTAACAACTGAGTATTTAGTGGGCACCAAGTAAGAAGCGAAATAAAAACAAATTGAATCAGCACCTAAATTAGCTTCTACTTTCTAATAAAAAGATCAACCAATTGATTTATCATATTTGATTTCTTAAAGTTTGAATCCAATATGATCCATTTTTTAAATTGGATTGGCTTTTATCATGGCTTTCAAATAATTAAATAATAGTAATAACTACAATAATTTTTTTTGCTCAGGGTCAAAGTAGATTTCCTGACCACATAAAAAAGGTAGAGCCACAAAGAAACTCAATAGGAGAATTAGACATTAGACTTATCCCCATGATAATCATTTTATCATGATATAAATGTGGATTTGATTTGATAAATAGTAGTAAATATGAATAAACAATAAAATGAATATGTCCAACATCACTATCACAGAGGTTAAACGCTCTGATTTTGATTCATGATGTCAAAGGTTTGAATTGTACATAACGCTTGATTCGAACTACTTGACATGTTTACCCTGCAGTTCTATACTACATAATACCTGTAGTACGTACTAAAATGTAGCATAGGAGGTTATGTCAAATAATCCCTTGATTATTACAGCCAAAACTCTCCATAAGTTCTCCACAAAATTATTAGCTTAAGCTGTAATTTAGCAACCGAACCTATTATCTGTACAAAAATTAAGGTTGATAAACATCAGGAAGCTGAAGGCCAACACTAGCAGCAGATTTGAGTAGCGTCTTCTTCATCTCATCTGATCTGTCCACAGCAATGTTATATGAGAACAGCAGCTCCTGAAAAGGTTAATTTTAAGAAAGAGGATTAAAACAACAAAATGATTCAAATCTATTGACAGCACTAGTCCATTGTTATTTATGATTGCGGTAAGAATGGATAGATGAAAAAATATTTAGCATTTTATGGACGCTTGCTTTCAATGGAAAATATATATGGGTAACCAAGGGGGACAAGCATGTTTATTTGCCGACCCATGAACCAAAAACATCTATGTAGTGCAACACACACATGTGTACACATATATGTGTGAACGTATGTATACATAAGACCATCACAAGCTGGTCATTGTAGACAAAAGAGTCATGGATGTCGTAAAAGAAAAGATTAGAAATTACAAGTGGGGAGATAGTTCTTTTGAAGGTATACCGTTATGCACGTAACATAGAATAAGGCAAAGTTATCTTACTTTACTGAGAGAATCAAAAGTCATCTCTAAGGTTTATATGACCATTTTACTATACTGAGAGAATCAAAAGTTACCTTAAGGTTTGTATGACCATTTTACTTTACTACGAGAATAAGTTAGGTTGCATATTGAGTTGCATTACTTGTCATACTTCAGAAACTATTTGATATTCATTGTACTTTTCATGCATCAATGCTACATAAGCGTAATTCATATCCACTGCACGTGATTGATTTAGGTAGGGTTGTTACGGTAACGACCTATCATTTTGAAAATACAATTATTGTACTGCTATTATTGATTACTTAAAATTGAATACTGTTACTACTACTAGTCTGTTGGTATATTGAAAGCTGATATACCAATAAACTGATAGCTGTTGCACTGTTATTTTGTAAACTAAACCTGGTCCTATTATACTAGTCCTTTGCTTGCTCTTTAATACATATGATACAATTAATTATATGAATATCCATGTATTACAAAAGAATAAATGAATTATCATTATAGTTAATTTTTGAAATATTATTACTGATGTTATACTAGTAAAAATGGTAAATTCATCGTTACCACAATTATACTAGCATACGAAATTGGCAAAAAAATTGATATTCAATTAATGGAAAATGGTATGATAATGGAAAAATTTAAATTGTCACGACGGCCCTAGATTTAAGTAACATTAAACTCAAGAAAGTACTACATCAAACAACCAATTTAAACCATTGGTAGAAAGATCAAAACGTTACATTTTGCTCAATTTTCTTACAAGTAATTAGCAAGTCGAGTCACGATCTGACCCAATCAAAGCTGACCCATATGTTCTACAACCGACCCGCATAAGCCGGCTCGGACTTGAGTTAGTCTCAAAACAGTCCATCTATTCAGCAAGGCATCAAGATAGAGCCCTGCTCTCTTATCCTTAGGCAACCTTCGAGAACAGATCTGAGCACGGCCCAGCCTGGTCCAATCAGGCTCAGTTCAATGACGACTGGCTCTCCTATGTTGGCCCACTTCTAGCACGATTCCCACTTAGCATGTTCACTCAATCTCACTTTAGTTGTCGGTCGACACTGCTCCAGGCCACCTTAGCAGACAACATACCTGACAAGATTGGCCTAGAAGTGGCCCGTCCTTGGCCCTACTTTACAGCCACTATCGACCGGTCCCAAGCAGTCATCTCGCATCCGGCCTGACATCATCCTCCTAGCATGGTCCTTAATAATTCTCAGTTTTCTTCATACCTTCAGCAACCTATCAGCCAGCTCGGCAGGCCTTGCCATAGAAGCATACAAAAGTAAATGACAAACTATCTATCCATCTGTACAAAGTCCTATAACTAAGCGGTTGAACTGATGTCTGCTCCAATAGCAAGCCTTCAGCATTAAATGCAAAGACTGCGCATAGTACAGAGGGACAATTGATATATTTCTCAACCATACATCTACTTGTACCTTTATAGTTGTTTTCCATCAGTCCATGCGACCAGATCAATGGCCAGACGTTCTTCCCGTCTGTTTTGCAGCACAATCTCAGTCATTCATCATCCATTTCTACTGCTATAAATACCACATCCATTGTTATTTTAAAGGGATTGGAATTATAAGAATTCTGAATACTATATACAATTCAGAGCTCTTCACGCGGCAAGTTCTTAAGATTAGCAACTTCATTGGTCTTAATGCTTCCTTTTTCTTATTATTTTCTTGTAGTTCCATGCAATTGTCAGTGAAATATAGTGAGAAAACTTCATAGTGGACGTAGGCAAGCCTGTCGAACCACTCTATATTCGAACCACTCTATATTCAGTGTCATTTGCTTTAATTTCTTACTTTATCCCTCATTTTCATTTTTAAAGTATATTGATTAGCAAATAACATTTGATCTTCACGACGCATTAGTCTAATTTCGAGATTGGCAAAAAATATAGTCAATATTTTGACACTAGAAGGAGAATCTCCCCCTAAAGCTCATATTTTCACACTTTTCCCCTCTACAAAAACCTACTCCGACTTATTACCATCGACAATCTTCCGTCATTCAAAAGTAACAATTCTAACGGGCACGAAACAAATGGAAACATTCTCGTTAGTGTTGTCCGACCCAATCTTGGCATTAACGAAGAAATGTGACTGTTGTTTTTGTAAGTGGGAAGACAGATTAATCAAGTTATCTTAGCCTAGCCCGGTCCAGACCGATTGGGTTCAAGTCGACTCGCAACCAGCCACGACTAGGGTAGGTCGAATGGGTTTTCTATGTATGATGATAACCCAAATTCAGACTAAGGAAGCATCGACACAGCTCAAATTGCACGTCAAGCCTTCTGTTGGTCGAGCCTTTCCGCGCACTAGCCTTGACGACCAGCTCACCGATCAAGGCAAGGCACAAGCCCAGCTCGACCCATCTCTCATTGGCCGATTGACTCTCCGGACCGCTTGAAACTCAGCTCCAGGCCAGCCCGTTTGCTCAAGTATGTCTCCCTTAGCTATCTCCCAATTGGCATAGTTCGAAACTGAGGGTGGTACATCATTGATCCAGCTTTGATATCGTCACCTACTACCTGCAGTTTGTCTCGTCTCATCCATCTAGACGTGCCCTCGGTTCTCGCTGGTTCTTCATCCTCCTTACGGTCTCAGCGGATCAGCTCGGTCTATCCTGCCACCTAGGCATGCGGGACTAAGACGACAAAAGGTACTGCCAGGTGTATTTACTTTTGACAGGAAGCATGTTCTGTTTTCCACAAGCATACTGCAAGTACAAGCGTATTTAATGCAAAGCATGACAGAGCATGCCCCCCGGTACATTTCTCCTATTGATCTTCATCTAAGTCACGCATTCCTTTCGCCAATTGTCTCTCATCAAGTCTATTCAACCGGACCAATGGCCAGGTGCACTTTATGCTTGTTTTGCAACACGATCATAGTTGTCCAAGCATCAATTCAATTACTATACGAACCTCATGCATGGCCACTTCAAAGAGGTTGAGCCTCAGAGGGTTGGACTCCGAAAGGTTGGAGCGTGTAATTTGCCACTCAAATCTCCCGATACAGCTGCTCCCGAAGAGGACAGCTTCATTAATTTTAAACGCATCGTCTTTTCTTATTATCTATTAAGTTAATAATTTACATTGTGTGCGTTTAATGCACAATAACTACTCAAAATTATTTATTATCATATTTTTTGATTTTGAATTACTTCTGTAATCAACGGAATTGAAGAAAAATTTATATTAAGTCAAAAAAATTCATTCATGTTTCTGATTTATCGTTAGCGAATAGGATAATTATCTGATATCCATCTATATTCGTGGATGCGGATATCCAATATCCGAAAATGATTTCGAATACGGATGCAGATATGGCACTATCCGCATCCGAAAATATCTGTTCACGGGCCTGAGTCCAGCAAGACTAAATCATCGTGCATTCAATTTCTTGCTCAGGGACTGCCAATTGCCCCGGGAGTTTGGGGGAGAAGTCTCCCCCTTTCGTGCTAAGGCGTATCGGCAATCAGATACGGAGCCACAATAGCCTGTACCCCTCGTCCGTGATGTTATTCATCCTCCGTACACGACGGGACACTTGTTAGGACGAGCGTTGTTTCCCTGAGTGATGCTGAAGTCCGGCATCCGTAGTGTATTCGCATAGAAATAAGCCGGGCCCAGTTCCTTATTGCAGTATGTCACCCTAGACAACCTTTAGGCCCCGCGGCGCTTAGGTTTGAGCCGGTACTGCCAGTAGCTCCTTATTATAACGTGTCACCCTGGAGAATCTTCAAGCCCCTGAGCACGTAGGTTCGAGCTGGAACCGTCTGTAGCTCCTTATCACAGTGTGTCAGCTTAGAGAAACTTCAAGCCCATTACCGCTTAGGTTCAAGTCGGGACCGTCTATCACAATTTTGTTGCAGCATGTCACCGTGGAGAACTTTTAAGCTCCTCCACGCTTAGGTTTGAGTCTGGACCGCCTGTCACTCCTTATTGCAGCGTGTCACCCTAGAGAACCTTCAAGCCACCCAACGCTCAGGTTCATGTCGGAACCGCCCAACAGTAGAGCAATGCACGGATAAGTCCACTTTTTACAATTTTTATCTACTAAATTTTTGTGAACGACAACACATGTCGCTCGTCTCACCATTATTTCACACCTTTATACAAGAGTGCTCGAGCCAGCCATGCGCTCCAGTTCGAACTGGGACCTGCAATCATCTAACGACAGTCGATGTGTCACCAAGAAGAACCCTCAAGTCCCATGCGCTCTGGTTCGAGTTGGACTCGTCCACCACTCTACCATGACTGTCTGTCACCCAAGAAAACCTATGGGCCAACATGCGCTCTTGCTCAACGCCAATGCCGCCAGCCACTTGGTACATGGCTGGCACTTGGCTCTTACCAATGTCTAGGTTCGACCCACGCATGACAATTTTACTACTTAGCATGTCTTAAACATGCAATTATTTCAAAAAATAATGCAGGAATTCCTCCTGGCCGCGGGAACCTCGAGCCACTCAGCGCTCAGGCTCGTGCCAGAGCCGCCCATCAACAAAGCAACACGGTGAAGTTCACCAGTCATTTGCTAACCTCGGCACCTGATAAACGACCAGATTTCTCAGTCAACGCTCGCTTCTGAGTCCATTGAACAAGCCGGCCTATCAGCTAAAACATATTGGTCAACCCAGTGCAGGGAACTTTGCTAGCTATTCAAGATATGCTATCATACAAGTCGTAGGAAAACAATCAAAGACAACAATAAGTTTCATAGACAACAAGTTTACAACAAAGAGATCTGTTCTTATTCGGTTCAAAAGAATGCGGGGGCACAATGCCCGTCCTGCTAGACTTTAAAAATTTCAGTCGCTAACCAGTTGAAAAAAAAACACGTTGGTGGAACACTTCAGAAAATCCAACTTCAAATGCATGAGCTCCCCTGACACTCCAAACGACCATGAACTGCTAAAGAAATGGATGTGTGCTATCATCTTCGAATCCTTCCACATTGAATCTCACAAGATACCTTGAAAAGTATCCAGACAACCATGCCAAGGGGCAGACCAAGGCTTCGATCATGGCAGAAGAGGCAGGGGCGACAGCCGTAACTCTTTCCAACAACGCGTTGGAGCGTCCAAACCGATCTAAGGTAGGGAATGTTAGAGCATCAAAGAAAGGAAACCTACTAGCTTCACAAGGATCATTAATCCGAGACCGACGTTCGATGACTGCCATACCGCCAGAACTTTGGCCAAAGGACATAGGTCCAAACCAAAGGCAAGATCCATCTAAAGAAGCAGAATCTAAGCAACTGTCCGAACTGCAATCGAAAAACATGGTTCGACACCTAAAAAATTGCCTCCTTCCTTTTAATCCCAACTAAATTCGATAAAAGCTCAAACACTCAAGTGTAATGAGAGGGGAAAAGAAAGACGAAGTTAATTGTTTTACCAATAGAAAACCATGCAAGGTTCGAATTTTGCTAAAGAATTGCATGACAAAAGCTCAATGGATTTAAAGGGGAAGAAAATGGAATATTTATGGTGGAAATTAGGAGCACGTCCATCTTTTTTAAACTTATTTGTTCTGCATCCCTCCATTTTAGAAACTATTTTCTACGTCACTTTTTTTTGTTTCTTTTTTACTTCTTCCGTTTTTAAATTTAAAAGCGGTCGCTACGATATGTATTGCGGCGATTATGAATTATGGGCATATACCCTAAAAGCACATATTAAGTTTAGTAAAATTGCTCAAATACCTCCGTGAATTTCACCACTTTTAAAAAACTAGAGATGTAATTTATAAAAAAAATTGAAAGAAAACCAAGACTAACTTTATAAGCATAAGGATATATGCCAAAATTTCTCATATTTATATACAGCTCTCCCTTTAATCGCAGCCGTTGCGATCAAAAACGCAAAAAGGATCTCAACCGTTCAAAAATGATAGGTGCAGCCACATTATGCACGTGGGCGAAACGACACATCCATGTCACGTCTCGAAAAGCACAACCGCCACACCCAATGGTACAATGCCACATGGATAGTGCATTAACGGCATGGTAGAACCGTAATCGATGGAGCTTTTGTGATTTTACAAGCTCGTGTCTACTCATGGACACGGACTTGGTGGAAAAAATGTTACTCAATTTTTTCATATGTAAGAAGACAGACTAATCGAGGTATTTTAGCTGGCCCAGTCCGGTTCAGGCCGACCGGATCCAGGTCGGCTACCAATCCAGCCACAACTAAGGGCAAGTCGACTGGATTTTCTAGGTATGTTGATAACTCAAATCTAGGCGAGACCCACATCGGCTCCTCTGCTCAAATTGCACATCAACCCTTCTCCAACCGAACCTCCCTACGTAGTGTAACAACCCTGAGATTGCAATTACCGAATGATAAATTAAAAATTATGATTTTAAGTTGAAAAGGGAGCTAAACAAATTTTTGGGAATTTAAATTTGCAATTTGATTTGCAAATTAAAATATTTTGGGGTTTAAAATGAGAATTTTTAAATATGATTATAGGTTTAATTGGCCAAATGAGACTATTACATGGTTTTAATTAAAACTAGGTTGTTACTTAGGATTTTGTTCACATGATAACCTTAGAAAAATAAACTAAGTCCTAAAGGTTTTTAAAACCTTCTAACATGGCCCATTAGCCTACCCACTTCTATATAATATCTTAAACTCATTCCATAAACCTAACCCTCCTCTTCATAATTCCTAAACCTAGATCTAAACATAACTAATGGCCTCTCTTTGGTAGAAGATCCACCTCCTTCTCTACATAACTAAACTAGTTTAATCTTTGAAAAAGGTAATGCAATCTCGCCTATTCTCTAATCCTTCTTAATCCCTATTTTATCTCTACCATCTTGTTGTAATCTTTGTTTCGTGTTTTTGGTGATTTTGGGGTGTTTTTTTTCAGTTTTTGGCATCAAATTTTCACCAATATTACAACTAGCAATAATCACTAATCAATAGTAATTACCTCACAGAAGCAAAGGATCAAGTAGTTTGTGTGCACAATATCAAGCAAGCCAAAATCCTCAACCCCAAAGCAAAAGATCAAGAGACTTCAAGGACCCAAAAAACAACAACAAAGATTACAATAAGATAATAGAGATAAAATAGGGATTAAGAAGGATTAGAGAATAGGGGAGATTGCATTACCTTTTTCAAAGATTAAACTAGTTTAGTTATGTAGAGAAGGAGGTGGATCTTCTACCAAAGGGAGACCATTAGTTATGTTTAGATATAGGTTTAGAAATTATGAAGAGGAGGGTTAGGGTTTATGAAATGGGTTTAAGATATTATATAGAAGTGGGTAGGCTAATGGGCCATGTTAGGAGGTTTTAAAACCCTTTAGGACTTAGTTTATTTTTCTAAGGTTATCGTGTGAACAAAATCCTAAGTAGCAACTTAGTTTTAATTAAAACCATGTAATAGTCTCATTTGGCCAATTAAACCTATAATCACATTCAAAAATTCCTCATTTTAAACCCCAAAATATTTTAATTTGCAAATCAAATTGCAAAATTAAATTCCCAAAAATTTATTTAGCTCCCTTTTCAACTTAAAATCATAATTTTTAATTTATCATTCGGTAATTGCAATCTCAGGGTTGTTACACGTAGCAATCCCGACGACCGGCTCGTCCATCATAGCAAGGAACAAGCCCAAGTCGACCGACTCTCTCTCCAACCCGTTTGCTCAAGCACCTCTCCCCTAATTATCTCCCAATTAACATAGCTTGAGACCGTCTCAAGAGTGGTCCGTCATTGATCCAGCTTCGATACCGCCACATATGACCTGCAGTCTGTTTTCGTCTCACCTGGCACAACGTACATTCGGCTCTCGCAAGTAACATATCCTCCTTATGGTCTCAACTGACCAGCTCGACCCTCCTGCCACATAAGCATCGAGAGCAATGCAACAAAGGTGTACTTACTTCTGACAAGAAGCATGTTCCGTTTTCCACAAACATACTGCAAGTACAAGCACATTTAATGCAAAGCATGACACAGCATGCTCCTGGTACAGTTCTCATATTGACCTTCATCTCAGCCATGCATTTCTTTCACCAACTATCTCTAATCAAGTCCATTCAACTAGATAAATGGTCAAGTTCGCTTCACGCCTGTTTTGCAACACGATCTTAACCGTCCAAGCATCAGTTCAACTACTATAAAAACCTCATGCATGGTCACTTCAAAAGGGTTGAACCTCGAAAGGTTGGAATTCGTAATCAGCAACTCAAATCTCCTGATACGGTAGCTTCCGAAGAAGGAAAACTTTATTAGTTTTAGACGCGTCATCTTTTTTTATTATTCTCTTGTAATTACTTGTAATTGTAATAAATTCATATAGTAAGATAACTTCATGGTGGTTCAGTAGGCATAGGCAGCTTCGTCGAATCATTTCACCTCTTGTGTCAATTATCTTTAAATGCTCTTTCTCCTTCATTTTTCCATCATTAAGTCTAGTGATTAGCAAGTAACATTTGTTATTCACAGCGTATTATCATAACTCCGAGGTTGACGAAAAATATTGTCAATGGTGACGTACTATGATGCTACAACTATCAAACATGGATCAGTTAGCCCGCGAAGTGACTGGCTTGAGGACGTGGTTAAACGCACAAGCTAATGTGAACTTTGTCCCAACAGTTCGTCCTACGACCGACCTACTGTCTGATGCCTATGAACTCATGAATGTTGTTGATGCCCTAAAAAGAATAGTGCATGAAACCCTATTTGTGAATGTTCACGCTCATCCCAGAAGGTATGCTGTGCAGCGTGCCTATCCAAATTGATATCTCCCCAGATGTGGTCGTGCCTATAGATTCAAGCATTATCGTTCCCCTTCGACGAAACGACCACTATTTCCTGATTGCTAGCAAACTTCTGCTTTTGACCGTCCCAACGGCGGTTCCCTTACCACCAACAGGATGCATGTGACTCTCTCGACACACTCCAGATTCATAGTGGTATGGCGAAGAATAGATCGGGAGAAAGGCGGGTGGCGCATTCCATGTTGCCCTTTGTGCATGGGAAAGGTCTCCCACTTATCATCGTCACTCTCCATCTCGTCGCCAATCTCTTACTCCACCCAGGCACAGGCCAAGTCCTCGGTCCATAGTTAGCCAGAACATCCCTCAACGGGTCGATGCCAGCCTCAGAGAAGAAATGTATGTCATCCACCAACAACTCAACAGAATGCAAACCCGAAATACCGAGGAAGAAACATTCTGATGACGAGAACGAAGAGTCGTTCTTCGATGAAATTCTGAACACTTGCATCCACCAGTATGCGTTGTTGCCTATTGACAAGTATGATGGGAGTGTTGACTCATCCGACCTACTGCCTTCAATTTCATCACCCTCTTTGGTCAGCTTTCAAACTCAGCAAAATGTTTGCTCCTTCCCTCCAATCTCATAGGACCGGCCTCTCGTTGATTCTTGCATCTACGACCGGGCAGCATAAGTTCCTGGACTCAATTGTGCGCTGATTTTAAAACTCGTTTCTTCACTTCTAGAACCCACGCCATGATAGCTGGTGAACTAAGCAACATCAGACATGGTCCTTCAAAAAGCTTACAGTCGTATGTTAATCGTTTCAACAAAGAGTCCTCCTGGGTTGGGGGAGCGGACGTAAATAGCTTGGTCATGGCCATACGTTCATGGGTCGGATACAAGTCTAGAATGTGGAGAGAGCTCTGGAAGCAGTCGGCTACGTTCCTGACCGACTTTTATCAGTGAACGGACGGTATGATGAGAATCAAAGGCGTGGATCCTTAAGACGGTGACAATGAAGCAAGGCGTCCTACACAAATCGGTCCTCATAACAACAGGATCGCTGAAACAGTGGTTGTTAGATTTACAGCAGAAGACGACTAGAGGTCGGACCTCGCTACAAACCCCGGTACAACAATTACGCTAATTTAAACAAGGATATAACGATGAACTATCTCGCCATTCAGGACCGAGTGCAATTTCAAAGACCCAACACCACCATGAATGGAAAATGGAAGGAACCTCGCGACAACAGCAAATACTACGAGTTACATCAAATCAACGACCACTCTACAATAGTTTCAGTGCTTAAGGATGAGATTGAAACTCATCCGAGAAAGAACACTTTTGGAATTTGTCGGCATCAGGTCGAACAAAGGGTGAATAGTGACAACCGGCCGAATCAGCCACCACAACCCAATAACACAAATATCAAAGTTATCATGAAGTCCTGCCATATGTGGAGGCCCACACCTGGTCGGCGGCAACAGCTGAGGTTCAGTCCCGGTATCAAAGAGAGGTGAGCACGGTCGATCAAATCTATTCGCTAGAGTCTTGAACGTCCGAAACACCCCAACTGGCATCAGAACAACCGATCAGCTTTACTACCGAAGACAGGGAAGTTATCTCCTACCCCATCACGATCTCATGGTCATCACTAGTGCAACGGGCAACTCCAATGTGCATCTAGCTTTCGTGGATGAGGCGGCTTAGTTAACGTCTTGTTCAAGAACGTCTTTGAGGCTCTCAAGCTTCATGCATATAACTTCACCTATGTGCCTTACCCATTTACGGCTTTGGGGCATAGACATTATTCATATGGACACTACTTCGCAAATGACGACATTTGGTCAAGAGCCCCTTGTTGCAAAGATCCAGGTAAACATTGTGGTGGTTTATTGCTTGTTTGCTTATAACATGTTAATAGGACGACCGGCACTTGTTCAACTGGATGTAATCATCTAATGCAATTGCCTCGTGATGAAGTTCTCCACCCAAGACAAGATTGGCAAAATCGGAAGCAATCAACAGAAGGCAAGGGAAAATCATGAGCTTCCCTTAGACAAGCAAATAAGGACGTTCTCATACTTCAACAACCAACGGCGAGTCCCTTGAGAGATCCGTCAAGCCGACCAGTGCTCTGGCTCGTGCCGAGACCGCCGCCAACTCTGAAGCATCAACAGCAACTAAGCCTACCCTCTCATAGCCAGCCGACTCATCTAAAAGAGCCGAGGGCATCATCTCCTCGACTTGCTACAGATAAGTTTTCAATTCTAAAATTCTCCTATTTGTAGGTTCATGTGAATGGAGGGCACCATAGCCCATCTCGACATCATGCAACTCAGTTGTACATAAGAGTGCCTAAGTCAGCAATGCGCTCTGATTCAAATTGGAACCAACGGTCGCTTTACAACTGGTGGTGTCCCATACGCGCTCTAGTTTATGCCGGATCCGCTGACATCTAACCGCTTGTCACGTAGGAGAACTCACCAGCTACCGTGCGCTTTGGCTCATGCTACAGCCCAACTGTCACTTTGCACCGGTCGGCACATGGTTCACATGAATGTCCGTGCTCAACTTGTACCATTACCATACACCGTTAATTTTTCTATCTTATAAAAGCATTTTTGCAAATAATACAGGAACCATCGGCTATTTGAAGTACACTACTTTACAAGTCGTTCATAGATAAATAAGATTCACAGCAAAGGAAATGTATCGTTCAGTCCAACGAGCTCGGGGGCTAAAACAATGATATTTTAGACTCTAAAACAAGGGTATTTTGATTATTTTGACACAAGACACTTATCCCTTGCATTAGGGCTGTCAACGGATACTTTCGGATACAGACAGTGTCATATCCGTATCCGTATCCGAAATCATTTTCGGATATCGGATATCCGTATCCGCTTTATTATCGGATATCGGATATCCGTTTAATTTTCGGATACGGACGGATATTTATCCGCTCCGTCCATAATCAATAAATTTAAAAGTATAAATGAAAAGGTTTGAATCAACATAAAACAGTTTTTGTAGTAATGCTCATAAAAAAACTAATGAACAAAAAAATGTGATGATAAAACATTTTTTTATACCAATATCTGTATGTGTATCGAAAAATATTGGAAAATTAAATATTAAAACTTTCTGTTTTCACTAAAAATGAGCAAAAAACCATATCGTAGTAACATCCAATGGTTAGAAAATAGTTGGAAAATCATACATTAATTAAATATAATTTTAATTAGATATATATATATATATATATCCAATGGTTAGATATATATATATGCATCAGTTGATCGGACGGATATTTTTCGGATACGGATACCACAATAACCATATCCGTATCCGGAAAGCTTTTCGGATATCGGAAGTCCGTATCCGCTTTACGGATAACGGATATTTTTCATATTTTCGGATACAGATTCGGACGGATACCGGATTTTTCGGGTATCTATTGACAGCCCTACCTTGCATGCCATGCAAAATTCAATGATAAATGATTTAGTTTATCTTGTGTCACATAGAGGCGAAGACATACATGAATACTACAACTATGCATGCCTCATACATAGTTCAAAATATCCAACAAACTACATATATTTACACATCTGTCAAATTTATACAGATTTCAAATATAGTTCTGAACGATTATTAAGACCTTCAGACTCCTCAACCATGAAGAGTCAAATTGCTTTTTTCTGTTTAAATTAAATATATTTTTATTGAAAAAATAAAATAAGTGTGCAGAAGATTTCCACCAACGACCTTCCAAGTCTTCCCTTCTGAATGGATTTTGCAACGCTGAGGGGAAAAAACATAGTTTAGATTAAAAGTGTAAAATTTTACTGTAAGCTTAAACAAACCTAATATTAGATTTTACATATAATAATCATAAAGTTTAAAGCACTGCAAGATTCAATCAATTGTTAAAAGACATGTTGAAAGAACTCAACAGTTTGAACACAAATTACAGTTGTGTCATTGGTGACCTAAGCGGATAATTAATGGATTAAATTGTAAAACGCTTGGAAAAACTTACAACTTGTCACGTTTAGTTCAGTAAATTATGTTTAATTCTGCAAAATTTACATAACCTTGTGTTTAGTTCTGAAAAACTTACGGTTCTGCCTAATACGATAAGCAAACATAAGATTATGTATATTTTGTAGAACTAAACATGACGAGTTGTAAGTTTTTCCAAGTGTTTTAGATTTTAATCCATTGATTAGCCACTTAGGTTGCAGATCTTTCAACATGTCCTTTAACAACTGATTGAACCATGCCATATTCTAAACTTAGTGATTATCATATGTTAAATTCTAGTATTAGGTTTTTTTTAAGCTTGCAGTCAAGTTTTACATTTTGTATTCTAAACTATGCGTTTTTTGTTTCGCTCGCCTTTGCAAACTCCATTCAGAAGGAAATGCTTGAAAGGTGGTTGGTAGAAATCTTCTGCGCAAATATTTTGTTTTATAATTAAAAACATTTTTTATTCAAACCGAAAATACAATTTGACTCTCATACTTGAGGAGTCCGTCTTAATAATCGTTCAAAGCTATATTTGAAATCTGTATAAATTTGACAATCATGTTATTTTATATCATTTATTGGATATTTTTAATTATGCACGAGGCATGCATAGTTGTCCTATTCACGTATGTCTTCAGACACACGATAAACTAATTGATTTTACCATGGATTTTTGCATGGCATGCAAGGGATAAGTGTCATATATTAAAATCACTAAAATACCATTGTTTTAGAGCCTATAAACATGACTAATTTATTATGGATAATTCATTCCACTCCGTTTTTAGAAGCGACTGAAATGAAGAAAATCCCAAGGGAAATTAATGAAATTGAGCTATGAGTGGACCTTAAACCTTCGCTTTGAGGAGAAAAAACTTGACTCAAAATTTTGTATTGTTTCATTAAATGTTTGTGACTTGAGATTTTGATCAACAATGAATGCTTGTGGTAGCAGACAAAATGCACCGTATACAATGAGTTTGGAAGTTTCAAAGTAAAGTACATTCCTAATGAGTCACAAGATGTTGATCGTGATGGGATTAGGATGTCCCATGGTCGAAAGAATATTGACCTATGCGTAGTAACTAAATGGGTTTTGGTTCTTTTGTCATATGAGTTCTGACAACAATTTGGATGAAAATATATCGCTTTCCTTTTTTTTATTATGGTTTTCAGATCCTTATTTATCAAACTTGTTTTGACAACGTATCCATTAAGATGTGATGTTATAAAATATGTTGTTCTACTGCATAGAGGCGATTGTTTATCGGTTGAGAATGATAACTTTGAATCAGTGCATGTTTTACCCTAAAAAAATTTAAAAGACACACCCCTTTGTTTGAATTGATTCGACATGAGATCCTTGTTGAGATAACTTCATTTACGCTAAAACGTTCTACGAGCCTCCCTTTTATTAGTTAAAGATTAGATAGTTACCTCACCAGATATGTGTTGTTCATGATGCCACACATAAACGTTTCAAGTTTGGATGGATAGAATTGGATCTTTGTGGAACTGTTATGCAATACGACTTTTGTGTTTTTATTACATACTTGATGATGTACATATATGTAAAGGATTGAAATCAGAAACTTATGTAAGCATGTTATAAGAAGTTATAGATGTATAATAGTTCTTCCGCTTAAGTTTGAAAGATTCAAATTTCAGCATCTGTGTATGAATTTGTGCTACTAACGTAAGCACCGTCGTTTGCTGGTTGTAACCTCGAGTTCGGACATTAGCATCAGAATGGGGTGTAACAGTTGTAGTACCTGTTAAAATAAATTAATTATATAGACAAATTGTCTAGAAGACATGGATGATGTTTTCAGATTCCTGCTGATACGATGCCTTGCATCCATATCCGCGTATATCAAACTGCACACGCTTATTTTAATGTAATGCCTAGTATGAAGCTAGACTCCATGAACCATTAAAGTTTTAGGAAAATATATCCCATACTAGAAATTACCCATGAAGTTAAACCTATTCATGATTTACAGCATACAACTTCAGCAATTATATTTTAGCGTCCAACAATACTGGAGGCCAAGGATGCATACCTTAAAGTTGAGATAACTTCATTTCTCATGAATATTAAAGTTGAGGTAAATTATAGCCATGCATACCTTTCAAAAAACTAGCAGCAATTCAAGTTAATGGGATATGGTTTCCAAGACAAGCAAAATTTTAACAAAATAATCAGGAAAGGGTGCAATATTTTCGAACATTCACATTAGACTTGATAATTTCATATGTGAAAAAACCAACAACAATTTATACATACATGCATGTATATGCGTACGTGTGTGTATGTACATACATGTATGTGTGCGCGTGCATGACATGCATGTATATCCAACCGAAACAAAATAAATGAGAAATTGCTCCATCACAAACCTTATGGTGATGCACACTATTGATCATGAAGACATAATCACGAGCAAGATTTAGCTACTTTTGAACCATCGATAAATCGGTAAGCATAGAATTAGAGCGGAACTCGTCCCTTATAAAATCCGTAAAGTGTCTTTTGCTGCCATCTTTTCCAATGTGTTTGTTAACAGCTTTGAGAAGTTGGCGATACACCTTTATAGTCTGCATTTTCTACAAAATGGGAGTTATCGTGAGTTTGTAACTTGGTGAACTTAAATGTAGGGGTAAATTTTTTCCAGTCATGATGGACAACTACAGATATCATCAAAGAAAAAGCAAAAAAAAAAAAAGGAAAAAAAAAGTACCAAAACTAATAGTCTTGGCAGTCCTCAGACAAATTTGATTTGTAGTAAATTGTACTGAATTAATATTCAGAATAGAGGGTAAAAGTGATAAACCTGAATTGTTGAAATTTGATTTGTAATTAAAGTGATAAAAGTAACAAATTTGATTTGTACCAAATTAATATTCAGCTGTTGCCTCTATGAAATAATTGTGGAAAATACTTATGATTAGCCCAAATAGTATATGGGGTTATAATTCCTAACCTGTCCTTGGTGCCACATATAATAATAGATATTTCAATTTATTTAAACAAAGCCGTATTTTTTATACTTTTTCCACACATTGTTCTACAACAACTACACTCGAGTTATAAGAACTATACATATCAAAGTCATTGAGTCAAATGTCGATTGCCATGACTCGTTTTAACGACCAAGCTCAATTTCACAACACCTCTTTACATCATCGATATTCTAGTACAAAAACAGCAAAATGAAGTACACTTCTTATTTGAAAAAGAAAAGAAAGAAAAAATGCCTAAATGTTTTTAACATGAAGAGCTCTTTCATTTGCATTTGTTAACTTTTTGCATACAAAATTGATACACTAAATTAATTACTTGCACACAATGAGATGCTTCATACGAGAAATTATGCTGTTACTTCAGCAATGAAGATGATGATGCTTTAAAGAATCAAATAGCTACTTGACAAACTTGACATTGGTTGAGACATAAGCCGTTCATATAACAACAAAATGTACACTAGAGGAACAAAGAATTGGCTATATAATAAAGTAATACCACAAACCACCTGCTATCAATATCAAGCAAACCAGACCATCATTTGAAATTGAAATATATATAGATGGAGAGAGGAGCATGAATTCATAGCAACCAAATCATTGAGCAAATCAAAGATGCTCAAAAAGCATAATATAGCAAACACTAAATAAGCCAAAAAAAATCCAAAGCATATGAAAAAGACACAATTCTACATCATATGGCTCATAAATTATAACATCTGTATATATTACATAATTCAACTAAACACCAAAAAGTCAAAGAAACTTCAAAGCATATGAAAAAGGCACAATCCTGCATCCTATAGTTCACAAATCAAAACACGGAATCTAGTAATACTGTTCGACAAATCAAAGAGGTCTCCAATAGATTGTTTCAATCAGAGAAAGATGAAAACTTTTTCATCAAATGTAAAATTCCATCGTTACTCGTCAAAATTATAAGTTCAATATGAAACTACCAAAATATATAAACAATTTTAATAATAGCTGATGGCAACAAACTTGTTTGTATACATCAATTTATACTACGAAAAAATAGCATATATCTAAGGTGAATGAGCTTCAGCTAAAGTTTGCATAAGCATGAACTATAGAGCATATAGTACGGAGTTCAGTTGAACGAGCTCGCTGAACCTTCTGATATTCTAATGCTATGCTGTAGCTTAGATTTCTACATGGTTACAATCACCAATATAGGATATTATCTTTTTCATTTAAATATATCTTTCTACTTCAATAAAAAAAAATGAAACCTTGATATATTCTTAAAACCAACATTTTAACATAAAATATTTCAGGTGAACCTAATATATCTGAGCATATGCATACTGCATCAATATCGATTCTCAGACTATAACCAAAGATGCATCATCTGAGTCCTCCTTGGACTACACTGAAAAAACATTGCAGATATGAATCCACACACAGTAATCACAGTATTCAATACAAAACCAGTACTGAATGTAACTTGGTTCTAAAAATCAGTTATAAAATCTGGGTCAAGAACTATATATTGGGTTTTGGTAGCATTTAAATGCACACGAATTGGACCATAAATATAAATTACTAACATGACAGTTACTTCTCATATTCTAATCCAACCATTTACTTAAATTCCTTATGATTATACATCTTTACTATCAGGTCAACCTTTTTATACTAAAAAGATAGCATCGGATGTATTTCCTGTGTTTGGACTAGCCATCTTATTGCTAGAGATGCCATAGCGAGCGATGAAATAAAGAATGCATAATACTGAGATGTCCAATAAATCATGATTGTAGAACAAAATAAAGCAGAAAAAACAAAATAGAGCAGAAAATGAACTTAATTTTGTAGAAATATGAAAAGGAGTCAATATGAAGAAAATATACTGTGTTTTAAATTTTAACAGAGTATATCCCAAATCCAATTTATATTGCTCATCAAGAATCAGACAACACTGTAATCACTAAATTTTCATGCATGAACTTAAAATTTCCTAAATTTAATTATTTGTAACTGAAATACCAAATTGCACATTGCTCAAAATAAGAAACAACAAAATTTGACCATACATACAGATTTAAAACAAACCCAGCATATCCCAGAGGCAGAATAAAAGTGCATCCAGCAATATCGAAATTCTAACCTTTGTTAAGTTGGTTGGAAGCAGTGCGCTCAGTGTGGTAGAGAAGCATGAGGCGACGGCAAACAGGGTTCACCGGTGGTTGCCAAGTAGAGGATTCGTTAAACGACAAAAGAGGTGATGGTGGACGCGAATTGGAGTAACCTCCAGGGTTTTGTAAATGGATTTAGAGAAATTTTATATAATAGACAGCATATTTATAACTGTACCACTTCGTATGTTATTGGGGCATTAATTCAAACATTTCGGTTACATGCAATCAATAAAATAAAACGTGAAGAAATACGGGTAAAAGAACTCAGATTATCAGGAAGGTATAATTTCTAAGCTGTAGTTCAACATGACTGGCTGGGGTATGAATCAAAACGTTCGACGTACTGATGTCAACTAGACCAGTAGCTTCGATTCTCATCTATACAATCTTATGTTGAAGCAATCAATCAAGGGGTGGAAACTAATGTCAAAAAAAATACAAAAAAAAGTAGTACCTCTGACATGAGCAAAAACTCGAAGATAAGATTAAGGTGTCAAATCAAATTAGCGAAGTTCTCCTCCCCAAAGGAGGAGGATAGGGTATTCCGCGTTTAGGAGCTAATAATAATTAGGCCCGTCAAACGGGTCGGGTCGGATCATAAATGGGTCGGGTAGAATTTGCCCTGATCTATTCAAGACATGAACGAACCCGATCCGTTTGACCCATTTAATAAACGGGTCAACCCGACCGATCCGTTTAATAGAAATTGCGCCGTAAACAGCAAAACATGCACAGAAAATGAAACATCACGCCATTATATTATCGATACTATTTATATAACCAAAAACTGCACTACCAGAAAATAGAAAACAACGTCCAAAAGACTGAAGCTAAGCCTAAAATAGAATCAAATTACCAAATACTGAAGCAGTTCTACACCATACATGTCTTACGTAAACAGTTTTACATGATACATGACATTGAAAGGACAACATAAGACAGAAGCCTAAAGAGCTAAAATGCTGATGTGTTGAAATCATTTGAGCAACAAGATTGAACTACTTATGTATCCCATGTCTGCAATCTTGTACTCTACTACAACAGGTAGCTCTGATGATAAACCGAGCATCACTGTTTCTGACAAAGGAGTTCCCTTGGTCAATGAATTCATGTACCGTAGAGCAAATGTAAGGGATACAACCTCAGTCATCTCTATAACAATAGCTTCTTCAGGCTGCTCATATTTACAAGCAATAGATTCCAAGTTAGATATTATATGATCAAAGTTAGATATTATATGTACATTATATAAAGATAGAAATGACTTCAAACAACAAACTGTACTTAATTGAAAACAGTTTGATACATTTATCTATATATAATAGGAATACCTCTATTTGAAGCTTTTGAAATTATCAAATTGCCCATCTATGTTACTTTTTGTTACTGAAGAGACTTTGAGGACTTTTTAGTCTTTTTAGTTTCACCATGTTTCCATCCATCATGTGTTAATTCGAACAAACTTTAGCTCTATTCCTCCTAAATGGCGTCTCCTGCCCTCTCACCTCAACTACATTCCTCCTGTCCTGTGAAACATTTATTACAAAATTAGGGTTTTAACTTTATCTGAACACACACCTCAAAATTAACGCCTTAATGCTACGATTTCCATCATCCACTCTATCTTCCACTGATTTCGTGCATCAAAATTTATTCATCACTTTCGCACAATATAATCATTGAGCTCAATTATGGGGAATCCAAGGTTGGTAAAGACTTAATATTTATCCTTTTGTTTTTGTTGGTTATGAAATTTAATAGTTGAGGTTATTTTGTTTTTGATAGAGTTGAGGAATAAGGTATACATGATAGACTAGAAGGAAATGGATGAATAGGCAAAGGTATATTAAATGTATGATTTGTCACTTCCATTATCTGATTTATTTTTTATTTAACCAAAATGGTTATCGGAGGAGGAAAAGGCTTTCTCAAATCCATGTGAATATGTAATGAGCAGATGTAGTATAAGTATACGTTCAATCTATTGATATATAACTTATAAACCATGCATCGTGTGTTCACTGTAACTAAAAGTCCATTACATTGTGCATATTTTGGTAGCTACGAAGTTAATTAAGGGTTGCAATCAGTAGTTAGGAAGATGAATAAATCTATCATGAATTAAGGGTTTTAGCAAGGTAAAGTTGATTGTATGGTTTAGGATGATCCTTCCTTGAACTCCACTCCACTTATGGTAATTATATGTAGGCCAACAAATGCATTAGTAGTTAATTAAGGGTTGCAATCGTTAGTTAGGAAGTTGAATAAATGTATCATGATTTAAGGATTACATTTTTAGCAAGGTAAAGTTGATTATATGGTTTAGGATGATACTTCCTTGAACTCCACTCCACTTATGCCAGTAATATGTAGGCAAAAAAAGCATCAACGGTAAAGGTTTGTACATTGGTTACATAATTAGTTTTACCTTTTTTTCAACTTTATAATTGCGAGTACCTTAAATAAATTGAAACTAATTCCAGATTCAATATTTAGCTCATATTGTATTGCTAAATGAAAAAAATGTTTAAGTTAATAAATACAACTATCGTTTTTCGGTACAGTACAATTTTAGGAAACAAAAATTAAGTTAACTCAGAGTAGTTGACTATACTTATACATTGCTAAATTACTAACCATTTAATGCACCATGCATAACTACCACATTATTACTGCTATGGGCAATTAAGAAATATATTTGATTATCACTACTTAAAAGTGTAGTAATCTTTTGGTTTAATAAAGAACTGTTATGTGTGTGACACGCGCGCGCGCACACTTAAATATATTATTGTTGTTGTTATTTTTAGATATTTGTTATTTGTAACTAACACGTCCAAATTAGTCTTTGTAATTTTCCATATATTTTTGCTAAACAATTCCTTAATGAAAATCTCTAACTTTTGCAGTACTCATGACATACTAGACAATGAAAATGTCTCTATATATTATTCAAAATTTAGTTCTATAAACTTTGATCATCAACACACCTTTTGCTCAATTATATTCTCGAAGGTCGGAATGAAGTATACCAAAGATGAATTTTCTTTTATTACTGTTAATTTAAGCTTTAAAATTGTTATATTATGTATTAAAATTACAGTTTTCTTGCTGAAATGTAACTATCATAGGTAAAGAATTTTTAATAGTTATTAGGCTATTGAAGTTTCATTTTTAAGCTTTGTGATTCCTTCCTCATAAAACTATGATTTATACAAAAAAAATTGCTCGAAGAACTATTATTTATAAGAAATTTTTTCCTATGTAGCACATATGTTTAAATCCAAACAGAATCTCTCCCCGAATTTTTGTTTTAACTTTTGAATAAAATGTTCATTGCTAGATTTGAATTCCTTAGCAGATCAGTTACCTGCAAGAAAAGTGGGAGTGAAGACATATACATCTATATTATCTCATAGGTATCATATCCTTTTCATTTTTTTCTTTTATACTAGGTTTTGTAATTTCAGTGAGACGAGTGTTTACACATTTTACACCTCTGTATACGATCTTTAAAAAAAAATTGATTTGCAATTGTTACTTCATATTATTTTGATCAATGTTGTAACGTCTTACACTAATGACACTCTGAAAACAAAAGATGCAGAGGTTGATAACAAGAGTTGTCTTTATATAAGCAAAAAAATGTATAATAGTAATTATGTTCGGTGAATAATATCAATTAATCGTTAAATTATTGAACTAGCAGGGGTTTCAACGATATGATGGAAACTTCTGTAGTATGTTAGGGTTGGTACCAGTTTGTTAAGATGTTTATAGAGTAACTTCACATTTGTATTGAAATTGTGTTTTATTTATGGGCAGGGAGAGGGTTTCCTTTGTCTGATGAATATTTCAAAATTTCTCAATTTAGATTGTTATCAAATTCTTAGATGGTATATAGTTCCTTACGTAAAGGTTAATCTTTTGGATAGTATCTATATATAATGTGAACACTCCATTTTGAAGCTTCTTAAAGGTTCAAAATGCCCTTTCAAGTCTAAGCTAATATAAAGGATATTTTTGTCATTCTTTTTCTCTAAAAATCTAAGCATGCCACCATCATGATGCATCTAATCCTCATTCTACCCCTACCGCATACCTTTACACAATTCTTTAGATCAACAACCCTGCATCTGCGTTCTCTCTTCAATCTCATGTCAACTGCCTCATCTTTTCCTGTTCAACTGTTTCCCCAACAACAAATTAAAGGCATGTCGTTATATTTTCTCTTATGTTTTCAAACTCATAACTGTACTAATTTAACAGGAAATTCAATGATTTAGAAGAAGAAGGTTGGGGTGGCAATGAGTTTGTGGAGAGAATACATATTATGTAAAGGTGATATATCTTTCTTATTAGCTTCATCATTATCTTTCTTTTTTAATAGTCTGCTTCAAATTTTAAACATTTTACTTTGAAAATAACTACTTTCGGTAGAAGATGATAGCACGGGCAAAACCAGAGAGAAGAAATTGCAAAATCAATTCCTATACGTAAATAGATCAAAGAGGTGTAGCCCGAAGCCATAAATGTCTGAAATCAAGTTTCTTTTTTTTTTAATTTGATTTCATATTAAGCTTTTTCCTTATTCATTAGGATTTAAAGTTTCACTTTAAATCAAATTACACAAATTTGAAATACTTACAAACTTATCGTGATTAAGGTAATGTTTACCATTACACTATTTTGTATTGTTTTTATCTTAAAATTATAATTGTGCCTAATCATGTGAAAATTGTTTTACATTTTTTATTCTAAAATAAAGAATTAATTATAGTATAAAACTTGATCAATCGTAGTGTGGAATGTTCCAAAAAAAAAAGTGTAGTGGTTGGGTTTAGCTTGGTGGATAACGTGCAACCTATTAATTTTACTGTCGACAAGTTTGGTTATATTTCATTCCTTACCTAGAAGGTTTGATTTATTGTGATTTGTGATGCGTCCATTTTATGCGTTTGAGTACCATATGTGTAATGGAAGATGAGAATATTTATATACAGAGAAAATTGAATTGATAATAACATAACATTAATGAAACAAAGCACTAGCTAGGATCTTCCAAGAGATTCAACAAACAAATTTTGTTTGTTTCCAGTTGATTGCAAATATTATTCAGGTCTACATTTTCCTAGATATAAGTTACTACTATTTAAATTACTCAGGTCTACCTTTTTCCTTATTCATTGGGATTTGAAGTGTTACTCAGGTCTACCTTTAGCTACAATTTGAACAGCGTGAGCTTAAATTTTATTCAAAAGTGTATTCAAATTTTATTAAATGAAGTTGAAGTTTGTTGGAATTTGAGGAAATGTTTATTAGAATTCTAATAATTTAATCTAATGGGAACTTTCATGAAAATGATAACCATTTGCATAGGGTACTGTGCAATAAATGAAATGAGTTGATTAGTCATGAACTTTATGAAAAATTTCCTTTATGTTCGTCTCAAAAAATTTCCTTTATATTCGATTAATAAGAAGTTTTGAATAACATGTCATTCTTTCCTTTAATTAAACTTGATTATTTTCACCTGAGATTTAGGAAATTTTGACAGTTATAATCTAGAGTATTAAATTCACTTATTGCATGTAAAACAAATGGTTCGTTTTTATTAATTTCAATAAGAAGAATTAGCTCGGTGTTCTCTTGATTTAACATAGATGCATTGATCATGATAAATGATATGTTCATTTGTTGACAATTTTTTGTTGTTGTGAAATTTGTTCAAGATGCCAATTACCTACCATATAACCAATAATCATTGACACGCAGGTTTTATCATATTGCAACTTTTGCTATATTTCATAATCTAATAATTACGTAGAAAGATTATTTTTTTGGATGATTTGTTAAGAAGTTCGGATACAAGGAAAACGAAAGTTTGGTGAATAGAGTTTTCGTTAGAAGTTTTTTCAAAATATTTTCCATGGAGGGGTTTGCAGGAGGGTGTGGGGTCAACGCCCTAGCTAAAAGTCGATCGACCTGACTGATCATGTCGCAAGCGTCAGGTAGCACCCCTTAACGGAGTACTATTACAAAAGCATAGTTTTGAATAGTTTTCTTACAATATTGCAATTCGTGCTTCTGGATCTAACAAATAAACCGTTCATGTATTTTTTTATCTGATTAAAATTTTCTTTCGGACGAGTTACTTTTGTATAAGTTATATTGAAATAGTTATATAAATGTAAATGAGTCTTTTTTAACTTTTACCATGATTTAGAAAAGTCCTCAAATGTATTAATATATTTGAATAGTTTAAATAGCACCATGGACCAGATTAAATTTTTTAAGTCATGCAACAAATAATTGACTAAAATAAATCTAATGGACTAATTTATAATAGTTATAAATTATTCTGGAGGTGTTTGTGCGTATCCAAAAAAAATTTAAATATGTCTGACATCTTTCGTCTGTACTTTTATTTTAAGCTTATGAGTGTAAATCTACATATAGTGTGTGTGCGACTCGACTGAATTCTTACAATGATTGAAATCTCAAACTTACATTTGAACGTTACATGTCCTAACCAGCCGCAATATCCGTAGGAGTTGCATAGTATATTTTTCTCATTCAATATCCACATAAAAATAAAATTTATGTCCAAAAATATAGCAATTAGTTTTTGTGTATTTGTTCACTCTATTAGACAATAATAACAAAGAATTAGTCACAAATTTCTTTATGTCAAGTATTATTTATACATACAGCCATTATTTCGTAGAAAATAATTTTGCTCTCAATTTCTTTTGTACACGTCCAACGGACGTGTATAACATACTGGTACATGATAAAAGGTAAACATATTCTTCAGCTGCATCAATAGAAAAAATGAAGGGAAACAAAGTAAAAAGGAAGCCTGAGAGATTACCACCATAATCAAATGTCGAAATGCAATCTTATCTACAAATGCCCACCCTTATTTCTTTTCTGTGTTGTATTACTTTAGTAGTTTATGATTAGACTATGCTTGTATGACTATTAACCGTGTTACTATTTATTATAGTACCGTACACAATTTTATCTCTTCTACAACATTCTTGCATGAGACATCGTGTTCTTCAATCTATGATTAATTATGATTGTGTAAGAGTATTATCTGTACTACTGTCTATTCCTTCTTAATGGACTATTATATGTCATTGTTGTATCATGTTAAACTTACCAAAGCTGACTATGTTCTTGCACGAGACTACAACCATGTGCCTATCTTTTAACCGCATAGTTATTCAAAAATCATACAACACGGTATTGCACTGACTTCAAGCAGCTTTTACATACCATACTTAACCTTATTCACACTATATAACGGTGAATGCAACTGCCACATCATATCAACAGTGTTCATCAATTGACCACAACAAAATAACTTCATTATTATTTAATATGTATAGAGCACTAAGTTTCTAATCCATTACTATAATCTAAGAATGCAATACTAATACTTCCATTCCTATCTCAAGTATGTGATGGCTGACAGTTTGGTTTGTGCGCTGCGTAGTAGAAAGAATTGTCGATGGCAGTATATGGTTGTGGTGATGGTGAAGTTAGGATGTTTGCAGTGAATGTTTGACAGTTGATGTTTGTGGATGTTTGGCAGTGGATATTGGGTTGGTGGAGTGACTGCATTGTTATGCAAAAAAAACTTGTTGAACTGTTATCGTGACTGTGCGACAGTGAGGAGGTTTTGTTTGTAGGAAATAGATGGCAGTGGTGGTTGTCTATGGACGGTGGCCGGTGCAGGGAAGAAATGGTATATAGTGATGTAGATAGTATATAGTGTTGGAGATTGCTGTGTAGTAGGAAGAAGGTATGCAGTTGTATGGAGATTGGGGGATTATAATGGTAAGTAAGCAGACTGTATATAGATGGTGCTTCTTTTCTATAGCTAAAATGACGAGGAAGAGCAAAAAGCATAAAATACACTTGCAGTTTCAGTCATTAAAACAAAGAAAGAGATATTTCAAAAAGTCATGTCAATTTGGAGATAAAGCCTCAAGCTCTGACTTAAATAAATCGATGGAAGAGAAGAAACAAGTGTGATTAGCTATCTCAAGTGATCATCCCATTAATTTTAAATAGGAGAAATTTGGAGTATATCACTGCATCCTTTTAAAGTTGTTAAACTCGGATCTGACAAGAGGGAGCAAATCACCAGGACCCGAGCATTGGTGTCCCGTTGTGCCTAGACAATCACGACGCTTGAAATTTTGCACAAAACTCCAATTTACTTTTGTTTCAGAAATTATGTGCAAAATTTCAAGTGGACAAGTACCATGGCAGATTTGAAAGTTTAGCTTAAGATTAAGGGTCGGTTCATGTCTACTCGACAATAGTAAGAAGTTGTTGCCATTGATGTGTGTTTTAAGAAAGTTCATGATAAAGTAATTATCAGATAAAAAGAATAAAATCCTACAATGATTGACTATTTTTAATTTCATCAGTGCATAAGCCAAAAATCACTTTCAAGTTGCAATATAATGAAAAGGACCAATTCGTAACAGGTTCAAAAACTTATAACGGTACAACTTAGTTTATTTATATAATAGTTACCATACCACAATAGGAAGCATGCGTATTCACAGTATGCAGAAAGCATCCAAGGAAAAAAGCAATGATAAGAAAACAAAAACAAAAAACTTCCTAACGGTTGTAATATTCTTTTACTAAAACATTACCAGTATCCAAAGATTTAAAACTTGAATATAAACACTATAAGTACTAAATAGACAAACTAGCATGTCATAAGAGTTGTAAGTTTATTTTATATATATAAATAAATAATCATGGTAAAGCAGCGAATAACGAACTAGAATTCCATCCTTCAACTCTTTTGTAAACTCTTTTTGCTTATTTTAAAAGTTATTTAGTCCTGGCAAATCCACTACACAAGTAACATTTGTTGGCTCTATGCCTTCTAGTTTCATATGCTCGTATAGTTTCATATGCTCGTATAATTCAAGAGTTAGAGCCACTGCTGATGTCTTCCAACATATGAACAACGAAATTCAAGTGTGAACTAATTAATATGAATTAGTACAGGAGCTACCTCATTCGCACAAGCTCCACGTGGACAGTAGAACTGACTGGCTTCAATTGGATTTTCAACTGCAGAAAATATAATGTCCTGGAACAGTATGTTCCTTACATAACCAGATCCACCCTGCATGCACATATATTAGAATAAATTAGAATACTTAGTGTGCGTATGTGTGTTTCTTTCATTGAGATGCGTAGTCTTGACTTAAAAGATTAACTGCCACATAGTTGTATATCTGTCATGTCTTGATCCTTGCACCAGCTAAATTCCCAGAAACCATACTATTGAAAATTTTGTTTTTTTTCACCCTTGAGTTTTGTTTTAAACTTCCAATGTTGTGGATACAAAGTTAGCACAGTTAATAAAATCTTAAAACACAAAGACATGCCATTTGACTTTTTATATTTATTTCTGTATCCAATGAAAAGTGACCTGGAGCCGTAAACTAATCATCAAAATTTTGTCAAAAATCCTCATATACATATAACCAAACACATACCCTAGCATTTCAAGCAAAGCATGAATTCATGTGATGTGGAAGCACAGCTGTGTGCTCAAAAAAATTTCTCAACAGTCCTATTGCAAGATGCAGATGAAATAAACTCATAAACTAACTTAGGGTTAGTACTTACTAGATTAAAACTAACAACTTAGGGTTAGCTCACACTTGCAGACATCAATACCAGGAAGATCCGCAGTAAGGTAAGCCTTCGTCTTCTCAAATTAAGGCGTTGTCGTCGTCTCAAACAACGAAAGATCAGGCTGTCGTTGCCGTCTCAAATTCAGACGATTTCCACACTGTAAATCGAAGATTGCGATTCTTTCCTTTTACAGATTTGAAGCCCGATCGAGGAAAATGAAAAATAAGAATTAGGGTTAGAGGTTAGACGGGTTGGGTTTGGTTGCTAATGTTTTTTGTTAGTTGCAAATGGGTTGGGTAAAAAGTGAAACAAAAAATAAAAGGATTGGACCCAACCCTTATAATATTATGGTTATTGGATTGGGTAAATGGGTTAGGGTCGATTTTGACAGCCCTAATAATAATAGGAATAGCAGGGTAGATTCTAACTTGCAGAAAGACGAAAACACCCCTGTGTGGCGAAAAGGACAAAAATATGACAGCTGTGGGATTTGAACCCACGCCCTTTCGGACCAGAGCCTAAATCTGGCGCCTTAGACCACTCGGCCAAACTATCTTCATTTTTTTATTAAGTGATTGATATTTTAGTTTTAAATAGGAATACCGTTAACAGCAATGCTCTACCGTGCATTTACGATGAAAGGAAACAGAGTATTTGAGCGGAGAAGATTAATGAATGGAGAATGTGTTTGCGGCTACGAACAGAGAATTTGATTTGTTATTTTTAATTTTAATTGATTTATAATTAATTAATTATTTGTTTTTTTGTGTAATATACATTTAATGATTGCATATAATAAAAATTAAATTACTCGACTTTCTATTAAATCACAACAATACATTTGAAATTCAAATACGAGCAAATAAAATAAAATGGATAATTTTTAAAAAAACTAACTAGAAATTTTAACAAAACAAACTAACGACAACTACGGAACAGACTTATTTGATACGATATAAATCCAAGTATCTCATCATCAGGAAATGTTTTCAGATGATCAAGTGCGGGATATTGGAGATAATCATACCAATCTCCTACTGCCACTTGTATAACAGCATTCAGTATTGAGTAACAACGTTGTACGGCGTTGGTAAAAATGGTTACTCTAAACAAACGACCGTCCAGAAACATTTATGCTCGAGTCGCCATGCTCGGTCTGTCTCCTACGTCTGGACTGAATGGATGTGTTGTATTCGATCATCAAAGTGTTGTACAAAGTTGTATCAGCATGAGTAAAAGGCCTTTGTGGTGGAGTTGGAGGTATCTGATACTTGTAGGTGTCATATGCAACCTTCAAATAGCTGATTCAACTCCCTGAATTTAGTCGGGGGGGGGGGGGGGATTTCTCCAGTATTTTTTGTATCTACGCACGGGACAGTTCCAACACTCCTCAGAACTGTCCAGCCGATCGTTCTCTACATCTGCCTTCCACCTGTAGAAGTTTGTCTCAATCGCTCTAGAAATGATGCAGGTTGTCTCATTTGTTCTTCCTGCGTGTTTAGGACCAATCGAGGTCAAACCGCACGTTGAATTCCACCGCTAAGGACGCGTAAAACCTATTGATTGAATTTCTTCGGTCCGATAAGAGATCTACGCACAAATCAATGAACAACTCCTCCTTTTCACCTGTGCATAAAGCTATGGTTGGGAGGAAGCAGAAGCATGGTGGAACTAGAAGAGTGCGCCATAATACTGAAAAATGAAAATTTCAAAATATAAAATAAAAAAGGTTGAAAGATTATATATTGTAGAAATGGAAAAAATAAACATAGCAGTGGAGAAAAATACCAGAAAACAAGTTTGAGCGGATCGGAAAAAATTCAAAAAGCATGGAGGTTTGGCTATCTTGGCTGGTGTTGAGTGGAGAAGGATGGGTAGTGGACACATATAGGGGGGAGCAGAGCGGATTGGACGCGTTCGACATCAACGTACCAATTTCCTTCAACTGTTTGAACAGACTATTTTTGAAGATTGAAAGTTACCGCGTCCGATGCGTCCTACGAGTCAAAAACACAAACATGCCAAATTTTGGCTGTGAATGACACTTTAGAAATTAGTTGTTTTCTTGGAATGAAACACATTGACATATCAAGATTTTTAATCCTAATCAACTAGCATACCAAAATAACATGTTAGGTGCATCTTGCATTTTAATTCTAACGGTATTATTAAATAAATTTGGAATACTAAGAAATCGATTAGATTTTTCTCCTTGTTATATTTTATGTATTCATAATGACCTTTGAAGACCCTTTACAAAATTAAGGTATGGTAGTAAAGGTAAAACTTCAATTTTTCAACCACTTAAGAAAGCACTTCTGTTATTCAATAATTTGGTCTAACACCTCCAAATGGGCAGAAATTCAAAGAATAAATGAAAAATAGTAAGAAACAAATATAATAGGGAAAAATGACGTGATCTTTTTTATGCTGGTGCATGGGACATTTGTTTAATCATTATGCACGAGTGAATCAAGTGATATTTAGGGGTGTTAGTTGGGCGGGCCGAACCGGACTAAGGGGTGTTCATGTCCTATCTTATAAGAGTTTCCGACAAACATGGACCGGACAAGGCGTTGGCATGAACACTCTTCGTACGAGCCTGACAATGGACGAACGATGTACGAACAATAGAAAATTCATCGGATAATTCGTGCGAACGAAATATCGTATAAATTTTCTTGTCCCAATTCGTGTCCTAAATGAAAAACAAATGAACACGAACGTAATAATTTGACTTCGAACCGAACCGAACAACGGACACTCGTACTAAATTAACAATCCTAGTGATACTAGAAAAACCCTAGTTAAAATTCTGAACCAAGGAGAATTGAATGTAACCGTTGGAGTTAACAAATTCATAAGAAAATGGGATAGTGGGCTGATGGCATAATTATTCTTTTGAAGTGAGGATAAGCACATCCTTTTTTTTTCATTTTCATTACACCTAAAATTAAAAACAAAAGCTTGAGCTCATAAATAGTGCTTGCGGCCTAAATAAGAAGAAAAAGAAAAGGCTCAATGCTAAGGGAACTTAACATTTCATCAATGTAAGAGTATATATGAGTAATATATTCCTCTAATCCTCTTTCTCTTCGTGTATTCCTCGCGGACGTATGATAATTTGGTCATTCCTTTGACTTTTGCTTTTTTAATTGATATTGGAATTTAGTATAAGGTTAAGAACGTCATATTAGATAATTGTTTTGATTAAAAGAATTTATTCTTGAGTAGAAAATTGTGATGAATCAATTAAGATATTTATTTGGGTAAATGGGCTAGTTATGAAAAAAAACATGATAGATTTTACTATAGAAAATTTAGAGCAAGTTAAGTAAATTTCGAAAGAATTTAACGCAGCCGAAGGGCTATAATAGAGAGCCGGAAGGCAAATAATTATTGTCCACGAGTATTTTAATTAAAACAAAAAATAAATATTAGGGTTTGGGTAGGGGACCAGATCTATATTTTAGGTTGAATGTGTCAACAAAGTAATAAATAATGGTCGTAAAGGATCGTGTCAAACGAATTAGAGGTTGATTCATGGAAAGCTAGTGGCAGATATGCAGGAACGGTTCCCGACATGTATTAAAGGGCAGTGCCAAAGGAAGTGAAGCCGAACTGAAAAATAAATAAATCGAAATCCTACGAGTAAAAGCTAAAGTATGAAAGTTAAGGTATGATAAACTGAAGGTGCTAACGGAGGGTCGAAGGCGGTGACGGTTAAGTGGGAATTAGGGGTGTTACGGTTGCGGTAACCATCGTTATTGCCACCAACCGTAATCATAACCATTGTTGACGGTTATATATTCTTATAACCGTTACCGCAACCATCTATGATGATTAATCGTCATATTTTCAATTTTGAAGCATGTTGTACATATATTTTCAACTATCTGCATTATTGATGATAATTTCATATAGCTCTAGTTGTTTTTTGTAAATTTATTTGTTTATAAAAACGACCAATATGCATACACATGTTATTAGTTCATGAGGGCACAAATTATTGATGTACAAGCGATTCCATTAACTTAAATTACTAATTTTTATACTTTAATGTTAAATATTATACAAACAGTCATGTATGGTTGGTATGGTTAACCGCAGTTATGTAATCCTTCAACCTTTACTGTAACCGTTACCGTTATAGATGGTAACCGCATGAACGGTTGATACGGTTGAGCGGTTGATGGTTCAATCATAACAGCCCTAGTAGGAATTATAGGAAGAGGAATGGAATTTGAAATTTTAAAGATTAAATTTCATAATTCGCTAAATATAGACTAATGTGTTGGAATTGGACCAGCCCATGACAGAAGATATAAGGGAACTTCAAATAAAGAATTCCTTATTAGATCTATATTTAGCTTATGAAGTCTAATTTATTTAAAACACAAATTTAATTTAAATAAAATCTCTTATTTTATTTGAATTTATAAACTATAAATATAATTTTTTTAATTAATGTTCAATTAAATATATAACAGTATACGTATGTTTCATATACATACATGTATCTATGTGCATATGTAACTGGTAATTGTTAAAAATTTATTTGGAAGCCTAACGCTCCTCCAAAATCTAAAATTCACATGTGGCTTATCATTCATGGTAAATTAAATACTATAGAATTTTTAAAAAGGAAAAATAGCAACATTGATAATAAATGTTATTTTTGTAAAACTTATTTTGAAGATATTAAGCATATTTACTATGAATGCATGGATACTCATTTTATCCTTATGAATACCCTTAATATTTTTGAGTTTAAAATTAGTTCTAGAGTTACTGATTGTTTTTTCTATTGGAACACTTTTAGATTTAAGTTTAATAAGGATAATAGATACTTGCTTGATACATTATTCACTATATCTAGTTGGTACATTTGATTTGAGAGAAATCAAAGAATTTTTAATAATAACAATATTCGCTACAATAATTTAATATTATTAATTTCATCTTTTTGCTTAAATTGGGTCTCTAATCCTAAATATAAATTAGCCAGAAATAATTGTTTTAAGGAATATCTTAACAAGGCTAGTAATAATATTAATATATCCAAACATAACATTAATAATTTTGTCACTAAAAATATTTACATTAATACCCTTGCTAATTTAAATGATGTTCACATGATGTATAATAATTTTCTTCCTATCATAGGTCCTAAAAGATGTTTCTAGTATTGTTTTTGTTTTTATGTTAGTTTTTAGTCCTAGTTTTTTTAATCTCATTTACCTTTTTCAGTTTGGTTCATATTTCCTTTACTTTTTAGTATTGTTAGTTTTTAGTACTAGTTTATGTTTGCTTTATTTTCACATTAGATTTTATTCTTTCATATATGTATATAAATTGTATTTATATACATATATGTGACTCATACTAATTTGTTTTCCTAGTTTTATTTCAGGTTTGGATTAGGTAGATTGCTAGTTTCTCTTTTCAGGTTTGTAGGATAGCTAGCGTCTTTATACAGGTGTGAAGGATAGCCATACCCAGGAGTTCTGATTGCGTCAGGCATTTCTTTCTGATATACCGTGTCTTCAGAGTGGAGTTCTTCTTTTCGGATCATTTCTTGGATTTCTTCTTTATGGATCATTTCTTATTCGAGATTAGCTTATTTCTTCTGAGGCAGCTTCGTAGAGTCTCTTTTTGATGGTGCTGACTTTCAGTATCTACGGATTTTGATACTTGTTCAGTTTTCTAGGCATCTCTAACATCCTATTATCGGGTGGTGGCCTTACCGGAGCTCGATAGTAGGGTGTAATGGGTGGTGGCTTTGTCGGAGCTCATTATAGGGGTACTTGTTTCTTTATTTTTTCTAGTACATAGACTTGTCACCTGCCAGGCATGTTGGCAACACCATATTATGTGTTATATATATATATATAGCTTCATGTGTGCTCTCCTCTTTTATTAGAGGATCAAATATTTCTCTCAAAAAAACAAAGATTTTCAATTAGGATATACTTCATAATTAATACGTATGAATCTTCCTATATACTAGTTAAACAATTATTATTTGTAATCAAACTTCATTTTTATTTTTTTAACACAAATAAATTTTCAAAATTTTTAATTTAATACACCAAAACCATATATTTATCTTATAGTGTTTCTTTTAAAAATAAATCAAAGGAAAATTTGTTTTTGGTAATTTTTTTAATTTTTTTTTTTAGATTTTAAAGCAAAAACAAACGATGAAAAATAGAAAAAATGAAGATGGATCTCCCCTCCACACTTGATTTTCACCGTGTCCCCTTAGTCAACCCAAGTGGAAGGAGAAAAATAAAATAAAAACCCTATGTTTACATGAAAAATTATTATTTACAAGAGATAAGAAAGTATACGGTCAAAAAGTAAATGAAACGGTCTTCTAAAGACCGATTCATTTGTCTCGTCAAATGTGTGAGACACAACTTAAGCATGAAAAACCAAATCGTAAAAGATTTCAAAGTTGAACATGGATTTCGAAAAACGAAAGTCGTTTTATTGAAAATCGTACGAGTTGTTTTATTTTCGATGATTTTTGCGGTAGATAGAAAAATTGGTTGAAGTTCAATTTCTTCCAAAATATCGATTTCAAAATCAAAATGGTGATCAAAATTTTCCCCTTCAGAATTCAACAACTCGTCTTCAAAAAGTCTATAAAATTCATGTTCGTTAAATTTGACTTCCTTTGTTGGATTATCAACAACTTCATTGTGTAAATCGATTTTAAAATTCAAAGTTGTCGTATTCAAATTTTTAGAAAAAGGAAGGTCGAAGTTTAAATCGAGTTTCGCACCCTCAAAAGAATTGAAATCCAACTTAATTACCGTATTTTCAACAACTTGATTAAGATCGTCATTATCAAATTCAAAAGTTGTTATTTGAAAATTATCGATTTGGGTAAAAGATGGATTATCATTTGACTCATCACACGTTGGGATTTGATTTTGTTTTTCACGCTGTTTCATATATGTTTCAAACAACGAATCCATGTGATCATCGTAAATTTCGTTCTGCTCAACAAAATCCAATTTATAGTCAATAGCATGAGGATTTTCACTTTGAAATTGTTGAGGAAAAATATTTTCAATCGTAGCATGAGGATCTCAGAACTGACCTCGATTTGGAAATTAAACACAGAAGACAATTGACGTGGTTGTGAGATTGAATTGGAAATTGCGGAGGTGATCGGTTGTTGCAAATTCGAGAGGTTTGGGGTGCTCGGGAGTTCATCGATTGGGTTTTGCTGTAGGTTTGGGTGTCGCTGGAATTGGATTTCGCGATGGATGTCGATTGCGATTCTGGTATTGGGTTGCCGTGAACGTACAGTCGAATGAAGTATAGCCACTTGGTTTGCGATGGAGTTTTGATGAGAGTTGAAGTAGGAGACTGGGAAATGTTGGGGGATGTTTGGTTGTGGTTGAGGAAGTGTTGGCAAGTCGATTGGTTTGCAAGTTCGAACATGATGATTTCGGTGAAGTTCGATTGGGGGAAATTGCGAGTTAGTTGAAGTGTGGAGAAGTGAGACGATGAGAAGAGGAAGGCATGGGTTTGGGGTTTGAGGTGACTGCTGTGTAGTTGTATGTGTTCGTACGGGTTTGAGTGGAAGGCAGTTTCAAGCAGTGGCAGAGGTGGGGTGTGAATGAAGCCTGGATGCCTGCAGATAGGTGAAGAGTTCTGGGTGATGTTGTATTTGTATGTGATTGTAGTAGTTTGTTGAAGGATGGAGTGAACAGATGAAGTAAAATAATCGATCAGCTAAGGTGAATGGTACGTGTTAGGGGAATGTGCACCGTGGTCTGTAGATGTGATGGACTGGAATGGTATGCTGTTGGTATGCTTGATGTTAGCAGTGATAGGGTGGTGAAGTTTTGTAATGGGATGGTAAGGTTGTTTGAGATGATTGAAGTCGATGGTTGATGTAAGAAGTGTGGGTTGATGACTGTTTTGGATGTTGGAGTCTGATGGAAGACAATGTTGGGAAAGTGAGGGGAATGTATGTTGGGTGTGTGTTGGATTGTAGACTGTGGATAACATTCTTGTTTGATGGATGATGTATGATGAAAGTGGCTGAAAGCAGGTTGAGTTACATGGGGTGATTGGAAGGCTAATCGAGTTGCAGACTGGAAGTATGTATGGTGGTGTTGTCGCACTACTGTGGAATACTGGTGGTCAGGGGATTGTTGTGCTGTGATGCTGTTGAGTTTTGTTTGGGGATGTAAATGTTTTGGGTTAGGAAGATGATATGGTTGGGTAGAGAGTTGTGAAGGGCAGCTATGAAGGCTGATGGTTTTGTGGTGAAGTGGGGGATTGATATTGGTTGTTGCAGTGTGTAAATTGAATGGTGATGGAGAGCAAGATGGTGATATGGTTAGTGCAGTTGTGAGGCAAATGAATTGGTCAGTTGAAATGTGGTTTGCACTTGTTTGTAGCGGATGGTTTGTACAGGTTGAGGGCGTGACAGGGGGGATGTCAGAAGCAATTCAAGGTGGCAGTGAGAAGGCAATTTTGTGAAATATGGCAGCTTTGAAGAAGTGAAGTTTGGATAGGGGAAGAGTGAAAGTGCACAGTAGTTAGGGGAGAGAACAGTGCACAGTAGTTAGGGGAGAGAACAGTGCAATGTAACAGAAAACAGAGAAGTGAAAACAGAGAAAAACAGAAAACAACAGTGCAATGTAACAGTTTTTTTTATAAATCGTATGTAATGACCCATAATTTTGATAATTAAATTTTGTTAATTTAATAAGTTTTAGTCATTTAATTCGAAAAGAAAATGAAAAAAAATCTGTAATTTAATAAAGAAATCACTAAAATAAAGGTAATAATGTTAATGCAAGTTAATAAATAACTAATTTAGTGCAATTCCAATTAATTGAAATAATTGTAAGGTTATAATTTATTGTATTTAGTAAGTTGGAAAATAAATTTTAATAAATATAATTAAATATTATGTTAATGTAAATTAAGATAATATTTGAAAATAATGTCAATTCCATTTATAATATGACAATTGGTTGATTTAAAGAATGGAAAACAAAATTTATTAATTTATTTGAATTTAAATTATAGTGATTGGGTTTATTGCAAATAAATGGAATTAAATATTTAGATATTACGTTAATGGGAAATTAAGATGAAATTTGAAGATTTCAATGCAATAAATCATGAACCAACGTTAGTTGCATCCTTATTGTAATAAAAGACTTGAATAACAAGGTTTAAAAGTTAATAAAGGGATTTTGGAATTTTAAATTTATAAATTTCTGAATTTAATGAAATTGAAATTAAACATTGAAATTGAAGAATTAATCAATTTTAAATCGACGGCTAGATTTGTTTAAATTATTTGTGAATGGTTAAGAAATCAAAATTGATAGAAGTTGTAAATTATTAAAATTTAAATTGGAAAGTGATTAATTAATTTAATATTAATTCATTTAATTAACTAGAAAATAGCCATTTTGACCACTGCCTCGGAATTCGACGAAACCAATTTTATCGGATCCATAACGGTGAATTATTGTAGGATTTCAAGTTTCGTAGCGATCGGGCTTGTCGTTTGATCGTACGGACTCGAAACGCCTAGAAATCAATGAAATTGAAATTAATTAAAATCAATTTGAAATAACTTGATTTCAGCATAACTTCCTCATACGATAGAATTTGGAGTTGAAACATGTTCCACTGTGTTTAAAGTATTTAAAAATATCTATTTTGATATACGGGTTGACCCAATTTCGTTCCGGAGTCAGAACGGGCTTTTCGGGCCATTTATCGTTCAACGGTCCAAACCAATCGTATCCATTCCTCTATTTCTCAGCTCTACCTATATGTATCCTGTTATAAACCCTAGCAGCCTTTCTTATGTTCATTATTCTACACGTACAATTTCGGAAGCTCCTTCTCATTTCAATGGCGGACTAAACCAAAATTCCAGTTGCTATTTCAAATAAAATTCAAAGCTAATATTTCAAACTCCTCAAATACTATCAAATTTTATATGATCTGAAGCTCTTGACGAGCGCATCTTAGATTTGAATTTTTTTTTCAATTTGAATCATCGGTTGCCCATTGATGATCAATTCTCTGCCTTTCATCACGCGATGATCAACTTCAACCGATCGTCAAATCGTTGAGCAGTTTTGTGGAGGAGACCGTGGGGAGTCGGTCTGAGGTGATTATTTGGAGGTTCAATGGCTCGATCGCAAGTAAAAATTCAATTAGGTCATGCGTTTTTGGGCGGCGGCTGTGCATTCGACTGCGTTTGAATGGCAAGAGGGGTCTTCGTGAGCGGAAGGGGGTGAGAGATGAGGCGGCGCGGCCTCGTCCGTCGAATGGCGAGGTGGCGCTCGATCTGGAATTGGCGACACGATGTTGATCGAACTGCAGTAGGGTTCGTTCGTGATTTGGGTTACTAGGGATGATGCTGACATGGCTGTAGTTAGTGGTGAGTTGTTTTTTAAAAAAAAAATTAATTTAATCTTTTTATATTCTAACATGCATAAATTTTAAATACGAATTTGGATTTACGTGCGGTTTCTTTTATTAGGATCGTATTGAAATTCCGACCATTATGGCCCTTGTATGGACGAATTCAGAGACTGTTTAATTTTTAGTTTAAATTGGATTTAAATTCAATTTAAATTCAAAAGGTGAGTGTTTTAACCCACTCACAACTTCTAAAATTTCTTATGCTTGTTAAATTAATTTATGATATGATTAGAAATTTATTTATGACTGTTTGGCATATTTTGAATCATCATCTCAGCTTATTTGAAATTATTTGGATAAAATAGTATTTAATTTATTATTAAATATAAACTGCCAGTAAATACCTGTTATACATTATTTGTTCTATATTGATGTTATTGATAGAATTGGATGATGATCGTGATAAATGTTTGGTGATTGATATTGAGTTAATGATGTTGTATTTTATACTGTTATAAACTGCAAGTCATTATGGATTTTATTTCATTCGTGATTGCGGTTTGAAATGATATATAACCGTATTTATATTTTAAATTGCGGATTGAAATGATAAATATCCATATCACTTGACCATAGGATAGAAAATTATATACAGACATCGTCGGTCTATATATATAAATATATTGGAAATGATTTCTATGGTTTTGGAAAGAAATACACGGTTTAAAAATATTGATTTTTGATATTATATAAATATTATTTTATATATAGTTAAATTTTTGAATTTAAGCTATGTATAAATTTTTTAATAAAAATAAGTTAAATAACAGTTTATTAAAATATAATATGGGTAAGTATTTAAATTATATTTTAATATAGAGTGTATAATGATTTAAATAAATTAAGGTTGGCAGATAAATGTGAAATTTATTAAGAATTAAACTCAAATAAGTTTGATATGAAATGTACTAAATTTGAGATTTTAGAAGGTATGAATTATAACTTGATCTTGTTTAAGGTGAATTAAATGAATGTTTCAAGTATAAATAAATTGAAGGAAAAATTTAGTTATTTGAAATCGGGGTTTTATTTAAAATGAAAATGGATTTATTAAGTAAATATCTCAAAACTAAATAATAGAAAATTGAATTCGATATATATGAAATTATCAAACTTAGTTTTGAATCGTAGAATACTTAAAGTTTGGAATATATTGAATTTGAAATTGTTTATTCTGTAGGTCAAATCTGTTTTGAAATCGATAAATTTGGGATAATTTATTTGGAAACTAAATTGAATTGAAATGTATGATTTGGGATTTAGTTAAATATAAAATGAAGAAATTCGAGTTGTGTTGGATTTGAGTTGTGAAAATTGAAGAAGTTATTTTATTATGTAATGTATTTTAAATATTCAAACTATTTAAGTGGTGGAAGTATGTTTCAAAGTTATGAGTTCAAGGTATTATAATTTGAAAGTGTTATATTCTAGTGTTTCGATTTCGAAATGTTATAACTTTGAAGTGCTATGATTTTGGAAAAAAGATATATTTAAAATAAAATGATATTATATTGATTTAGGTTTTATAAAAAATATATCATATTAAATTGGTTTTTGAAATGGAAATGATACCGTATTTATATGGTTTTGAAATGGATATTATATTCTGGTTTTGAAGTATAATTATTTTGAAATGACCACGGTGTTATAATAACGTTTGGTTGTTAAAGAGACAGGAATCGGAAGTTGTCGTACTCTCTGTCAGCTCCGAAAACCACTTTAACAACTGTGTACGCGGTGGAAATTTCAGAATGAAGTAGGATGGCGGTGGCGTTCCTTTGAGGTATATACGTGGATCCGACTCTTGTGAATTGGCATAAGGTGTCTAAAACAGGAGCGATTCTCGGGCCAAGGAGGTAGCCTATCGGACACACTCCTTCGATATTATATTCTGACTTTGGATTAATTTGGTGGCCACTTTTGATTTTTGATTTTAGGGGTATGGCTCGAGGTGGGCGATAGTAGCTGCTACGCGTGACCACCAGCCCGGATACGTAATTGGTATATCTACCTTGGCATTGCCTTGTGTGCCGTGTCACCTACCCTAGCGTGCCTTATATGATTTTGGTTTTGTACCATACCTATGGAGTGCCTTCTGACGACGCCCAGTACGCGGGAGATTACGGTATTGTATAGATTATGGGAATGTAAAAGTGTGTTAAGGTGGAAAATGTAAAGCTTTAACGCTATTTTAATTTATATTATACTTTACCGTGGACACTATTATAATAGCGTATATTACTACATGGTAGATAGTTTAACGGATCCTTAGGAGATGTAAATCCCAAGCATCTCTTAAGTTATCGCACTCACGTTAGACACTGGATAGGAGGTGTCAAATCCCGTAAACATCTCCGATGCCGTTTACACTCATATTTATTTATTTTTGATTTAACCCACATAAGATCTTTTAGTTCTAACTCGAGTGTTTTATCTTTTCAATTCGCTTGGGTCAGCCTGAGCATTTCATGATTTGAAGACTTTATTTCTGGAGGACGAAGATAAAGTTTTTATTCCTATTATTTACTATATTATTCCATTGCATCACACTGTTCCGCTGCATTGTTATTTATTATTCTTTGGTATATGTAACTCTGATTCTTTATTGTATAAGTATAATCAAATGTTTTGTAAATAGCTTCATGGACTGTTTATTTGATTATTATATTTTGCCGTTCAGCTGCAAGATTCTATTTTGTTTTTTCCTTTCTCTTCGTTTTCTTATTCACCCCAATAACAATCCTCTCTTCCGTATGGTTTAAGTCTGACGTGTGTGGTTTATTATCGATTTAAAGCGTACAAGAAGGCGGGATGTTACATCTGGTATCAGAGTTTTGGTTTAGCGATAAACCTTAATTTATGGGGTCTGACTCATTATTAATAGGGTAGTAATACCCTATGGTGAGTCGTTGAGTGTATATATATGAGAGAGCGTATTTGTTAGTGTTATAAAAAGCCTTTATGTTTTGTTAATTTGTTCCGTTTTGTATTTAAAAATTCTGTTCGGTGCATAGGACGCTATGACATCGATAGGGATTTCTACACACTTAATAGGACAAACCGACACAATTTTGTTTTGAATGAAATAATTTTGCTTATTATATTTTCTATATATAAAATAATTTTTTTATAAAAGCTATATTTGGTTGTAATATATTGGTTGTTTGGTAGTGAAATTTATAAATATAGATTGGAAACAAAATTTGAAGAAAATAAAATAAATGAAATTTTATAACTTAGGTTCCGAAATTTTGAGAATTTCTTTCAAAAGATTTGGAATATAATAATATTGTTTATAAGTATTTTTCGATAAAAATATTTCAATATAAATTGAAAGAATTGTTTTAAAGAAATTTTGAAATGGAATAAGTCTGTACTCCCCTCTTTGTCGCTGGAAAATAATTTCGTTGATGGGTGCACGCATTGTCGACATTCAATTTCGAGTTTCTAAGTGGGAAGACCACTGTAGTAGTTTTACTGCAGATTTATTTTGATAAAAAAATATAAATTTCAAATTGTTTTAAATATAATTGGATATATAAATTGTAAGTACATACATTTATCTATTATTTTAAAATGATTTGAAATTTAACCCGGTATGTAGTTCTTAAGTTTCCGTTAATTAATAGTTTCAATTATTGTAGTGAAATGGAATGTAACTAATTAATAATTGAAACCTCTAAGTAAAATAAAAGATTAAATGATAGGTTATAAAGGAGATTACAAGAAAGTTGAAATTAGTGACATATAAAACAAAAGATATGATTATTGAACATTAAATTAATTTAAAAGAAATGAGAAAAACTTGTATAACTTTCAATTGCATTCTTAAAGCATATATATAACTTACCAATTATAAAAAGTTAAGATGTTAAAAGAAAATGTAACGGGAATAAAATTTTGTAAGAGATAAATGTAAGTTAAAGAAATAATCCTTATATGAATGAAAAGAAATATATATATATAAATAACTGTAAATGTTGTGAAAGATATTTTATAAGAATAAACTTAAATAATGCTAGCATTTGCTGTTTGTTTGGTTTATGGTTGGTTGGGCAAGGATACTTTAAAATTGACTGGATATATGAATAATCTGTTTAGTTCATCTAAGATTGTTAAGTGAATAATACTCTTAGTAGTTTATTTTTTATTCTGTACAATTTGAAGTTTTCGAACCCGAACAACTATTAGTTTTGTTGATATGAGTGGATAATTGATTGTATGGATCTTTGACTGTATATTGGTTGCAAGTGATTGTTATTTATATTGATTTGTTTGTTAGTGGTTGAAACAACTTTAAATATTTCATTTTATATAATTGTTAACTTTTTTTTGGATTATATAAGTGAAATAAAGGTTATGGAAGCAATTGCTACTACTTTTGGTTTCATAATTAAGTGTAATTGCCCAACAAATATGTACGTTCTCGGATTACAATTTTATAGCGTTATTATATTGTTTTTCCATTGTTAGGATATATTATTTTGAGATATTGTGATATATATTGTTAAATTTGATATTATATTTTCTCCCGAGCCTCCTCGCACAAATGAGACTCTGTCGGAATTTTTCGTGCATTTTGGACTTAGAAATTTTTTTGAAATGTTTCCAAATTTTGTTAACTTGAAAATAAAAGATTTAATTGTCTATAAATTTACATATTTCATTTAATTATTTTATGATGTAGATTAATTGTTTATAAATTTAATATTCGAATAAGATATATTGATTTCTTAATTCTTCGTTTCCCTTCTTTTTCCTTTTCGAGGATGGAAAGTTTTAAGTGGGGGAGAGTGTAACGACCCGTAATTTTTTATAATTAAATTTTGTTAATTTAATAGTTTTAGTAATTTAATTCGAAAATAAAATGAAAAAATCTGTAACTTAATAATGAAATCACTAAAATAAAGGTAATAATGTTACTGCAAGTTAATAAATAACTAATTCAGTGCAGTCCCAATTAATTGAAATAATTGTAAGGTTATAATTGATTGTATTTAGTAAGTTGGAAAATAAATTTTAATAAATATAATTAAATATTATGTTAATGTAAATTAAGATAATATTTGAAAATAATGTCAATTCCATTTATATATGACAATTGGTTGATTTAAAGAATGGAAAACAAGATTTATTAATTTATTCGAATTTAAATTATAGTGACCGGGTTTATTGCAAATAAATGGAATTAAATATTTAGATATCAGGTTAATGGGAAATTAAGATGAAATTTAAAGATTTCAATGCAATAAATCATGAACCAACGTCAGTTGCATCCTTATTGTAATAAAAGACTTGAATAACAAGGTTCAAAAGTTAACAAATGGATTTTGGAATTTTAAATTTATAAATTTCTGAATTTAATGAAATTGAAATTAAACACTGAAATTGAGGGATTAATCAATTTTACATCGACGGCTAAATTTATTTAAATTATTTGTGAGTGGTTAAGATATCAAAACTGACAGAAATTGTAAATTATTAAAATTTAAATTGGAAAGTGATTAATTAATTTAATATTAATTCATTTAATTAACTAGAAAATAGCCATTTTGGCCACTGGCTCGGAATTCGACGAAATCAGTTTCATCGGATCTGTAACGGTGAATTATTATAGGATTTCAAGTTTCGTAGCGATCGGGCTTGTCGTTTGATCGTACGGACTCGAAACGTCTAGAAATCAATGAAATTGAAATTAATTAAAATCAATTTGAAATAACTTGATTTTAGCATAATTTCTTCATATAATGGAATTTGGACTTGAAACCTGTTCCATTGCGTTTAAAATAATTAAAAACATCTATTTTGATATATGGATTGACCCAATTTCGTCCCAGAGTCAGAACGGGCTTTACGGGCCATTTATCGTTCAACAGTCAAAACCATTCGTATACATTCCTCTATTTCTCAACTCTACCTATATATATATCCTGTTATAAACCCTAATAGCCTTTCTTATGTTCATTATTATGTACATACAATTCCTGAAGCTCCTTTTCATTTCAATGGCTGACTAAACCAAAATTCCAATTGCAATTTTAAATAAAATTCAAAGCCAAAATTTCAAAATCCTCAAATACTATCAAGTTTTATATCGATCTGAAGCTCTCGACGAGCGCATCTCAGATTTGAAATTCATTTTTCAATTTGAATCGTCGGTTGCCCAGAAATTGATGATCCATTCTCGGCCTTTCGCTACGCGACGATCAACTTCAGCCGATCGTCAAATCGTTAAGGGGTTTTGTAGAGGGGACCGAGGGGAGTCGATCTGAGGTGATTGTTTGGAGGTTCAACGACTCGACTGCCAGTAAAAATTCAATTAGGTAATGCGTTTTTGGGCAGCGGCTGTGCATTCTACTGCGTTTGAATGGCAAGAGGGGTCTTCGTGAGCGGGAGGAGGTGAGAGACGAGGCGGCGCAGCCTCGTGCGTTGAGTGGCGAGGTGGCGCTCGAGCTGGAATTGGCGGTGCAATGTTGATCGAACTGCAGTAGGGTCCGTTCATGATTTGGATTACTGGGGATGATGCTGACGTGGCTGTAGTTAGTGGTCAGTTGTTTTTTTATTTTAAAATTTTAATTTAATCTTTTTACGTTCTAACGTGCATAACTTTTACATACGAATTCGGATTTACGTGCGGTTTCTTTTGTTCGGATCGTATTGATATTTTAGGCATTATGGCGTTAGTTTGGATGAATTCTGAGACTGTTCAATTTTTGGGTTTAAATTGGATTTAAATTCAATTTAAATCCAAAAGGTGAGTGTTTTAACATACTCACAACTTCTAAAATTTCTTATGTTTGTTAAATTGATTTATGATATAATTAGAAATTTATTTATGACTGTTTGGCATATTTTGAATCATCATCTCAGTTTATTTGAAATTATTTGGATAATATAGTATTTAATTTATTATTGAATAAAACTGCCAGTAAATACCTGTTATACATTATTTGTTCTATATTGATGTTATTGATTGAATTGGATGATGATTGTGATAAATATTTGGTGATTGATATTGAATGAATGGATGTTGTATTTTATACTGTTATAAACTGCAAGTCGTTATGGATTTTATTTCATTCGGTATTGCGGTTTGAAATGATATATAACCGTATTTATATTTTAAATTGCGGATTGAAATGATAAATATCCGTATCACTTGATCATAGGATATAAAATTATATACAGACATCGTCGGTCTATATATATATATATATATATATATATATATATATATATATATATATATAAATATTTTGGAAATGATTTCTATGGTTTTGGAAAGAAATACACGGTTTAAAAATATTTATTTTTGATATTATATAAATATTATTTTATATATAGTTAAATTCTTGAATTTAAGCTATGTATAAATTTGTTTAATAAAAATAAGTTTAATAACAGGATTTGATTTTATTAAAATATAATATGGATAAGTATTTAGATTATATTTTAATATAGAATGTATAATGATTTAAATAAATTATGGTTGGCAAATAAATGTGAAATTTATTTGAAGAATTTAGCTAAGAATTAAACTCAAATAAGTTTGATATGACATGTACTAAATTTGAGATTTTAGAAGGTATGAATTATAACTTGATCTTGTTTAAGGTGAATTAAATGAGTGTTTCAAGAATAATTAATTTGAAGGAAACATTTAGTTATTTGAAATCGAGGCTTTATTTAAATGAAAATGGATTTATTAAGTAAATATCTCGAAACTAAATAATAGAAAACTGAATTTGATATATATGAAATTATCAAACTTAATTTTGAAATTGTTGAATACTTAAAGTTTGGAATATATTGAATTTGAAATGGTTTATTCTACGGGTCAATTCTGTTTTGAAATCGATAAATTTGGAATAATTTATTTGGAAACTAAATTGAATTGAAATGTATGATTTGGGGTTTGGTTAAATATAAAATGTGGAAATTCGAGGATTGTTGGATTTGAGTTGTGAAAATTGAAGAAGCTATTTTATTATATAAAGTATTTTAAATATTCAAACTATTTAAGTGGTGGAAGTATGTTTCAAAGTTATGTGCAAGGTATTATAATTTGAAAGTGTTATATTCTAGAGTTTTGATTTCAAAATGTTATAACTTTAAAGTGCTATGATTTTGGAAAAATGATATATTTGAAATGAAATGATATTATATTGGCTTAGGTTTTATAAAAATGATATCATATTAAATTGGTTTTTGAAACGGAAATGATATCGTATTTATGTGGTTTTGAAATGGATATTATATTCTGATTTTGAAGTATAATTATTTTGAAATGACCGTGGTGTTATAATAATGTTTGGTTGTTAAAGAGACTGGGATCGAAAGTTGTCGTACTCTCTGCCAACTCGGAAAACCACTTTAACAACTGTGTACGCGGTGGAGATTGCAGAATGAAGTAGGATGGCGGCGACGTTCCTTTGAGGCATGTACGTGGACCCGACTCCTATGAGTTGGCATAAGGTGGCTAAAACAGGTGCGATTCTCGGACCAGGGAGATATCCTCTCTTATCGGACACACTCCTTCAATATTATATTTTGACTTTGGATTGATTTGGTGGCCTCTTTTGATTTTTAATTTTGGAGGTGTGGCTCGAGGTGGACGGTAGTAGGTGCTACGCGTTACCAACAGTCCGGATGCGTAATTGGTATATCTACTCTAGCATTGCCTTGTGTGCCGTGCCACCTACACTAGCGCGCCTTATACGATTTTGGTTTTGTCTCATACCTATGGAGTGCCCACTGACGACGCCTAGTATGGGAAGATTACAGTACTGTATAGAATATTGAAATATAAAAGTGTGTTAAGGTGGAAAATATAAAGCCTTAACGCTATTTTAATTTATATTATACTTTACTGTAGACACTATTATAATAGTGTATATTACTGCATAGTAGATAGTTTAACGGATCCTTAGGAAATGTAAATCCCGAGCATCTCTTAAGTTATTGCACTCACGTTAGACACTGGATAGGAGGTGTCAAACCCCATAAACATCTCGGACGCTGTTTACACTCATATTTATTTACCGTTGATTTAACTCACATAAGATCTTTTATTTCTGACTCGAGTGTTTGTCTTTTCAGTTCGCTCGGGTCAGCCTGAGCATTTCAGGATTTGAAAATTTTATTTCTGAAGGACGAAGTCGAAGTTTTTATTCATATTATTTGCTATATTATTCCGCTGCATCACACTGTTCCGCTGTATTGTCATTTATTATTCTTTGGTATGTGTTACTCTGATTCTGTATTGTATAAGTATAATCAAATGTTACTCTGATTCTGTATTGTATAAGTATAATCAAATGTTTTGTAAACAACTTCATGGACTGTTTATTTGATTATTATATTTTGTCGTTTCGCTGCAAGATTATGTTTTGTTTTTTCCTTTCTCTTCTTTTTCTTATTCACCCCAATAACAATCCGCCCTTACATATGGTTTAAGTCTGACGTGTGTAGTTTATCGTCGATTTAAAGCGTACAAAAAGACGGGATGTTACATTGTACATGGAATGTAAATTGAAAATTGGAAATTGAAAATTGAAAATGGAAAATGTACTTGAAAATGAAATGGAATTAAACTCTTTTTTTTCAAATGCAAATATGTGAATTTTTTTAAAAATAATATGCAAATGCAATGCAAACTAAAAGAAACAATCACACAAGAATTGCACGCAAAATTCACAGCACAAATTCTTTTTTTAAATAAAATGCAACACAAAAACAAACACACAATTAAAATCAAACGAAAAATAATTCGAATAATAGAAAATAAAATCAAAACAACTCCGCATCAACGACGCCAAAAACTTGTTCGGACGACTAAATGTCTATCGACTAGAAAATAGCCGAACAAACTTTATAATAAAAATAACAAGCGCACGGAGTACGAATGTAGAACGTATGCGAGTACGTGTCGATCCGCAGGGAATTGATGATTTTAAAATTCTATTCAATCAAATTATACCAAAGTCAAGTGAAAGTTAAGCTAGAGAATTAGGAAATTAGCTAACTAACTAAAAAAAGAGATGCAAATAAAAGAATTAAATGACAATTTAGAGAATAAATCCACTCTCTAGATCACATGGTTCAACATATATGAAATCATGATCTCTCTTTTATGGTCATTAGTGCTTTAATTGATATATTTATCATAAGTATGACATATTTGTGCTATTGATTAGCCAACATAAGTCATCAAACTATAACACATCCCTTAAAGCACTTACTAACTTTTATGAAACTTGACAAAGAAAATGAAAATGAAATCTATTTTAAGTATGGCCTATTAACTATTGATTGGAAATATAGACCATCAAATTTTTAACTTCAAATCATTTTCTTTTGTCATAATCATATTTTGATGAAGAGGCATTTGTATTAGTGATTGTTTAAGCATAGCCTATTTGATGTCAACAATATTGGCTATCAAATTCAAAGCAAAAACAACAAATAAAACACTTCATTGATCATTATTTAAGCATAAAAAGAGAGCATGAATTAACAAAATAGTTGAAGCTACATAATTAGAGAGCTTCATTACCTCCTAAATTAAAGGAGTTTAGCCTCTCATATTTGTCATTTGATTAACAAATGTAGCTTGCAACATGAAAGAAAAAAGAAAAGAAAAGGAAAATGAAAGCTAATGGAAAAGAGAATGTAAATCTACACTACCAATATTAAAGTAAATGAACAAAGAAAGTAAAATGAACAAGTAATTAAATTGCATAAGAAAAAGAAAGTTACATGAAAATAAAAACAAACGGCTAAGTAGCCATGAAAAGAAAGAAGAGAGCTTGGTTTTATTTTGAGCCTAAACTAAAACTAAGAGGAACTAACTAAGAAAAAGTTAAATGAACATAATGGGTTATTTATACAAGCATGAAACCCTAATCTGTAGTTTAGGAATGCCTAAAATGCCCTTGAGATAGTGTGGAGGCTTAGTAATTATTAGCTTCTACTAATCATCATTTAAATGTATATGAAGCCATTAATTTCATAAGCATGTGCATTAGACTCTAATTTGTACATTAAGGTGGTTGGTAGGTGGGGTCCTCCATGATCTTCACTTGGAATTATTTCCATCTTCATTCCTTTGTATTCTTTTTGTGCATGCATATCTTCTTCATGAAACAACTTGTAACTAAAATCAAATTCCTACAAAATAGTATGAAAATTTCTAATTAAATTTTCTCAAGTTAATTTATGCATATAAATACTATTTTTCCCTTGGATGAAGATGAATATGTGACAATTTGGAATTAATATGGATTTTGGTTAAAATAAATAAAAATACCCAACATGATCATTTATTTAATTTAAATAGAATAAATATGGTGGTAAAAATATGCACATTTACGTGCACATCAGTCTCCGGCCTCCATCTATCCACTAAAGCAGTGATAAGATGATGATCCAATTGGATGTGCCAAGAGTCCAAATCCGTCTTGGTCTACCAACTGTAGAGCGCTGGATGAGCAGTGTTACTCTCTTTAATTTAGATGAATGGTCTATGGTCCCCTCTGCAGTATTGCGCTGTCAAAATATCACGAGAACGATATCAACATCTAACAGACAATATCAATCAATATTTACATTTCAAAACCAAGAATTTACGCTGACGAATTCAGGATTATTCGTTTGATGACGTTCTTGCAAATATATGATAGAACCATCAATATGTCCCAGCAACATCTCCTAGTAATCTACACATATGCAAGAATTAGATGTTCACATTTATTTTCCAACTTCAAAACTATGAATTTAGGTTTTTCTTTCGACAATGTAACAATAATTTCGCCTATATTAAGTTATCTCTACAATCAATGACTACTTATAAATCTTAAAAATTAATATTTTGCAATTTTTTTAAAAACCTAAATTGTAAAAATTTTAATTTATCCATACTTAGAGGAGCATCCCGCGACGAAGAGGTTACCATCTTCCAGATTGCTTAAAAAGGTCCTAAAAGTTTTAATCTTGGAGGGAAAAGTTTTTAGATTTGGGTGGGTTTGGGGTTTTTTTGTAAAGGAAGAGAAAGAGAGTAAGCCGGGGGTTCTATTTTGTTGCAGAACCCCGTATGAGCGACTTTTTAAAAATCGCCCATAGTATATTTTTTTAACTACGAGCAAATACAACTTTTAAAAAGTCGTCTATTGGCGACTTTTCAAAATTCACCTATTTAAATATTTAAAAATATATAACTGATGCCCAGTATGTTTTGGCCAGCTCAACGCTGAGCTGGCCAAAACAAGGCTATAAATGATATTAGTTCTAAAACAAGGCTATTTGCGTTAATATGTTTTCAAAACAAGGCCAAATCGAAAAAAAATCCTTTACTTCATGAATTATTTATGATATCAATGAATCAAAAAGCTAAGTACTTTTAAAAACTCAACCCAGAGCCTTGATGAAATCGAAGGGATGGATGGAGTCCCCTGCCCGATCCGACCACAAACAGAAGGGATGTGAATGTGGACCGGTCGAGTAACAGAAAAGTAATATTAAAAATGTTGCAGCATGTAGGCAATATGTGAAGAGGGGTTCAGCAGCAAAATGTAGGGAATATTAAACTGTAGCATGCAGACAATAATGTGGATTATCGATGTTAAATAGCACTAGCATAGCAATATAACTAAAGTAACATTGGTACTATAGGGATATATGTGTTTGTGCTTTCGAGTGTTGTATTAAAGAGATGCCTACGAAATTTTCTAGTATCCGAAAGGATATATACTATACTGAAGCCAAGGATCTGAAATAGAGGTTCTGAAGCAGTAAACATCGTTTAGGAACTGAGTAGTTTGCTGAATTACAAGAATGGCATATAATAACATGCAGCCAGTCGGCTTGGCTGAAGCTTGTTAACATGATCTAAATTCAACCATAGTTAATGAATACCAACGCTGAACATGGAAAGGTATAGGGGTAAAACTACTGCTCTTCTTTGCGGCAAGATGAATTAGCATGAGTTTACAATTTGATCTGAAATGGCCAGGACATGATCTGACGGAGGCTGCTTCGAGGAAAAGGATAGTTTCGAAAACCGAACAGTAAATCACATCGTGTTGGTGCAAGATCAAGGATTCTAGTGGTTAACCGGTCAGACCGTGAGAAGCACGTTGATCTTTAATTTTTATTTAATTAATTTAATTGTAAATTAGTTAGTTAATGTTAAAATTTAACCAATGATAATTAATATACTGAAATTTAAAACAATTTTTTTAAATATTTTATAACAAATATTAGTTGAAATAATTATATAACAATTTTTTTTGTGTAAAATTATAAATTTCCTTATTATTTAGGATGAAAAAAATTCAGTTCAACGATAATTCGTAAAATGTACACTAATAATTATATCGTCCAAAATTGATAAGATAATCTAATAATTTATTGGCAAGATTATGGAATTATTTTTTAAATTAATTATATGAAAAAAATGAAGAATAAACACTACTTGAACTATGGTATATAGCCACGACATGTTTCCAACGGCCGCCAACGGGAGTTTCCAACGGCTACCAACGGCTCTTTATTTTTTAACTTGTCGCTGGTAACCGTTGGAAAAAGAGCCATTTACGGCCGTTGGAAGCCGTTGGAAATATTCATGTAAACCTGCAGCGAGGCCGAGACTGATTCATTATTCTCTTCTTCCTCAAATACACCAAAACCCTCCTCCACTCCTTCTCCTTTCTTGCTCTCAGCTTTTCCACGCAACCGGTAGCCGCTCCGACGCCATCAATCAACGCCAGCAACCTCTCTCCATCCTCAGACATCTCCAAAATCAGGTTTTGCCTAAAACCCTAAAATTTTAAATTTTTCTTATTTTGTGTTAATTTATTGTTATAGTTGTATCTAATGGCGTATTGATTGTTTATTATACCAAAATAAGTACTAGTTACAATTATTACCATCCAAATGTCCAAATTGTTTGTGTATATATATTATGCAAATATATACATATGTTTATAATTTAGTGTAAATGATCATTTGAGTTAGCGTTAGATTAGTTAGGATTGATTTAAATTATTTTGTGTATGTTTTTGTAAAATATTAGGCAAACATGAATTAGTCGACTATTTTACAAACATGAATTATATCTTTTACAAAATATATTAGCATTAGATAAATAAGTATATAATTTAGTGTATATATACACATGAATTATATATTTTGTGAAATAGTAAAAATCATATAATTTACTATATATTTAGTAAAATATTAGAATGTAAATAAAATAATGCATAATATGTTTTATTTTATATATTTAACAAAACGGTAACATATAAAAAAAATTAAATCCCTTAGTGAATTTTTGGCCCCGTCTAACAAGTGTTGTATATGATCGTTGTATGAATATTCATTTTTATTGCAAAACGGATATTCATATTCATCTGACACAATATCTGTTGGAATTGTCCCTGTATTGGAAAAGTCACAAACACTTTAAAGTAATTACGTTTCGTAAATCATATTGTTATAAACGGTTCATAAAATTTCGACGGCATTTCCTTTTCGTTCCTTGCGTACATGCATATGTGTACGATACAAGGAACAAGGGGGAAGTGCTGCCGAAATTTTGAAAAATCGTTTATAATGATATGATTTAAAAAATGTAATTACTATTGTGTTTGTAATGGGAAGTAGGATGGCCGACCATCACAAAAGGTACAAAACTGTGAACAAAATATCAAAAAATATAACTTTGTATATAAACGAAAATGGATTATAAAAACAGTAAGATCTAAATGTGATTATCAAATTTGATCAATAATTTTTTTACTATTGATCATAGGTTTTACAATAGGAAAAATGATCAATTATTTTATTGATCGGAGCTGGATGTATCAAAGAAGAGAAATGGAAGGCTCAATGAGTAAACATTTTCTTAACGGGGTAAATGTGTTTGTCGAATTTGCTTTAAATAATATTGAAAACGACGTAGAAATTCATTGTCCATGTAGTATGTGCAAATTGTTGAAGCATTTAGTACCGAATATGGTTAGGATTCATTTACGCCAATATGGTTTCGTAACCAATTATTTGGTGTGGGATCGTCATGGAGAAATTATAACACGCAATGAAGAACAGTCAATAGAGGTCATTAGTGATGAAGTTAGTACGACGAATCTCATAGAACATATGGTTGAAGGTGCAGCACGATCAATGTTCCCTACTGTTGAAATTAATAACGACGATGTTAACGTCGAAGAGGAACCAAATGTTGGAGCGAAAAAATATATGATTTATTGGATGCTGCTAAAAAACCTCTTTGGAATGGATGTACTAGCGGCACTCAATTATCGGAAACTACAGAGTACATTGCAATGAAATCAAAGTATAACCTCAAGAAGCCTGATTTACGGCTGTTGTACAAGCTGCTAAACGCTATATGCCATCAGATAATTTAATGTGCGAAAATTATTATGAAGTGAAAAAACTTATGTCATCTTTCGGTTTGCCGTATCAAAAAATTAATACACGTCTAAATGATTGCATGTTGTTTTGAAAAGATGATGTCAGTCTTTGGAATTGTAAAATATGTAATCAAGAAAGATACAAACCAAGGAAAAAAAGGAAAAAGAAGTTCCACACAAGCATATGCATTATTTACCTATCACTCGTAGACTTTAAAGGTTATATGCATCATCTGTAACAACGCATCATATGAGTTGGCATAGTGTGAGAATACCTGAAGAAGGTATGTTAACACACCCATCTGATGGAGAAGCATGGAAGTATTTTGATAAGAAATATCCCGATTTCGCAGCGGAGAGCCGTAACGTAAGACTAGGTTTGTGTACTGATGGATTTTCACCGTTTTCTCAGTTTGGTTCTAAATATTCATCTTGGCCTATAATAATTACACCTTATAATCTATCCCTGTGGATGTGTATGAAAATTCCATATGTTTCTCACAATTGTTGTCCCTGACCCTGATGATCCGACACAGGGTATCAATGTTTACTTACAACCACTAATCGAGGAGTTGAAAACATTGTGGTATGAAGGAGTTGAAACATACGACATATCAAAAAAAAATTCGGATGTTCGCTTTTTTTTATGGACTATTAGCGATTTTCCTGCATATGCAATGCTTTTGGGTTGGAGTACGGCCGGTCGTTTTGCTTGTCCTTGCTGTATGGAAGAAACACGGGCATTTTCTTTACGGCATGGGAAGAAAATTTCATGGTTTGATTGTCATCGACGTTTTCTCCATATTAATCATACTTTTAGAAGGGACCAAAAAAAACTTCATAGCTAATAGACATGAGACTTTACAACCACCAACGATTTGGTCAAGTGAAGATATATATGAACTTGTAAAAGATTATCCAATGATACATGAAACCGGGCAGCAAACTGAAATCCAAGGTAAATCGACTCATAATTGGTGCAAACAGAGTATATTATGGGAGTTACCTTATTGGAAAAATCTCTTAATCCATCATAACATTGATGTGATGCATAATGAGAAAAATGTATTCGATAATGTGTTTAATACACTTTTGAATGTTAAGGGCAAGACTAAGGACGATCTGAAATCAAGACGTGATATAGAAGAAATATGGAATTGTCCTGAGCTTCATATGAAGCCAAATGACACTAAAAAACCCAAAGCATGTTATGAACTAGATAACAACCAAGTTAAAGTACTGTTAAAATGGATGGAAGGATTACGATTTCCTGATGTAATTTCATCTAATCTTCATAGATGTGTCGACTATAAGAGCGGAAGACTGAGTGGGATGAAAAGCCATGATGCTCATGTAATGATGCAAAATTTGTTACCCGTCGCTTTCAAAGAATTTTGGCCGTAAAAGTTTGGAATGTTATAATAGAACTTAGTTTATTTTATAAGGAGCTTTGTTCAACTACGTTAAAAGTTGACCATCTTCGTAAACTTGAGGTAGAAATCTCTATACTGCTCTGCAAACTGGAGAAAATATTTTCTCCAGCTCTTTTCAATGTAATGGAGCATTTACCTGTTCATCTTCCATTTGAAGCACGTTTTCGAGGTCCTGTGCAATATGGATGGATGTATCCATTCGAGATGTATGCTATTAATACTGAATATGTAAATGTTAATTTAACTATAAATAAAAATCAATATTGATATGAAATATTTTTTTATTAGGTACTTAAAATCATTTAAAGAAAAAAGTGAGACAAAAAGCTCGAGTTGAAGGTTCGATTTGCAAACCATATATCGAAGAAGAAGCATCGTTCTTTTTCTCTAATTATTTCAATGATCATGTGAATATATCATTTCAAAGTGTTGCGCGTAATAATGAGGCCGTTGAACAAGATTCTTCTTCTGAAGCAATGTTATCTATTTTTATTTTCAAAGTGATTTACCATCCTGCACCATTATTATTTAATAAAATATGCATTTCCTTGTGGTATATGCATTGCTTAAGATCACGTCGTTTACGTTTCTATATTTTAAAATATGCATTGCTTGAGAAAATGATTATAATACAAATGTGAACATCTCACATTCTATTTGCATGTTTGGACAGCTCAAAAGACGTGTGACAAAGCAGAAATAAAAGAGCTTAGAGCCATGGTTGAGCAGCTGCAAGAGCAGGACCGTCTTCGCGCTATACAAATGGAGCAGCTGAATCAACGTTTAGCGGAGTACGCGCATAGGCATGGTTCCTTCCCTTCGTCGTCTGGTGCTTACGGAGGTGAGGATGATGCTTGAGAGGTATGATGATTATTGTTTTTGTGTTTGGTTATTGTATATATTGACTTTGAGGTGGTGAGGATTGTGTTTGATGGTTATTGTGTATATATTGACTTTGAGGTGGTGAGATTTAAGTGTTTGCATTGTATATTTTGACTTGAATATGGATTGGAGTTGGAGTTGGTGTTGGTGAGGGTTTTATTGTATATGTACATATTGACTTGTAGTTTGGTTTGAAAATGTAATATTTGATGTTAATTTTTGATTATTTATATTGTTTGTGGTATAATGTATTGGATATGTGATATATATATATGTGTGTGTGTGTGTGTGTGTGTGTGTGTGTGTGTGTGTGTGTGTGAAATAGAGTGGAAATGAATATATATTGATTATGTGTGGCTGGAAGACGAATGACTTACTGTTATAAAAAAAATTCATCCAGATTAGCAACGGCTACAAATAGCTATTTGGTCATTTTATTGCAACGGCTTCCAACGGCCTCCATCGGCTATTTGCCGTTGGTACCCGTTGGAAATACCGTTGGAAATACTCCGTCCGTTGGAATAGCCATTCTCTCTTTTAGTGAAAGCGAGAATTTTTCCTCAAATTTAAAGAACCGTGGGCTTAAAAAGATCGATCTAGAGTTTTTTCAGGGTTTTGAGGTTAAACCGTGGATTCATGCACGTGCAAGGTTATTTCATTTTCAGAACCGTAGCGCTCCACAGCCGAAGGTTAACCGTGTTTGAACCAAGATTGGGTTGGTTTTATAAAACACTATCCAAGAGTGAATAATTGCAGATGGCAAAGCAGGCACACTAGAGAAGATTGAAGAAATGCTACTTAGTGCGTAGTCAATCACACATAACCAATTTCCAATAAGTAGTTTGTGCTATAGTTACCGAGTTTTAGTTTTAGTTTTACCTATCTGCACCTAATTTGCGTGGAATAATTTGGTTTAACAATATTAATGTTGTTTTGACTTTTTTGTCCTAGTTTTGATTTTTAACTTGGAATTTCAGCTTACCTGTAATTTTCTTAAACTATTTTGAACTTGATTTTTAGTGGTTCATGTTTAGACTTTTTCAATGAAACAATTTACGGTTGTTTTAATTTGACATTTGATCTCAAATTTCAAATTTTGTTTCCATTTTAGATATGAAATTTGTTAAGAATGTTTTGATTTTGGTTTTTTACTATGAAACTCTTTAAGGTTGTTCCGATTATATTTTTGTCTTTGACCATTTAATATAAGTAGAATTTTCATATGTTCATGATTGCTGAGAGTTTCATTAAGATGCATTTGTTAGCCATAGAGTAACTTGATTCTTTTATGACATTGCATAAGAGTGTAAATGTTGCAAAAGTGAATTTAGGGTTCTTTTTAGAAGTTAGAGGATCAACTCTCATAAGACGCCGATAAAATAATTTAGTGAAGTTTAGGACCCATTTGGTTTAATTTTGAATTTTGATAGCTTTTCATTTTCAATAGTCATAGTAAAATATAAAGAGAGCGGAGAAAAAGATATAAAATTCTAAACTGTCACGACGATGAAGAGACGACAGAGGGAAAAATTGACGACGATGGAGCGTATAGATTATTTTCTGTACATTTGTTATCTTCCAAAACGCGAAAACAAAATAAATTTGTTTTCTTCTTTTGTTAACTTCATTTTTGAAATTAGATGTTTTCCATAAATACATGAATCACTGGCGAAGCCAACCCATTATTTTAGCTGGGGCCATATCGTACTATACAAATAACTCAACAAAAAGTAAATTAAAAGATGTTAGGCCTAAAGCTAGACAAAAATCTCTTTAGAAAACAAATAAAAATGAGCCGAAACCTCTAAATTTCTTTCCAGGTATGGTTAGGAAAAAAAATTTAACCAAAGTTATAGTTTTCTGTGCCTTTGGTTTTGCTGGGCCAATACTAGCTCCTCCCCTGACATGCATCCTCCACGTTTTTGTTTGAACGAAAACTAGAGCCTTAGATTAATTGTCTCAAAAACTAGGCAATTCACATGAAAAAAAAATTATTGGCGCTAGTATGTGATCAAGCAATGTATGATATATAGCCTTTGAAAAAGCAAAATAAAGTTTCCATGTATCCACTAGATTTACTGTGCGTGTGTTTGATTAGACAATTGAAAGTTATATCAACTGTATAAAGTTGTTTGTGTAGACTAATCAAATGCCATCAAAATCTGTACTTAACAGAAACAGAATGATATGATATCAAGTCACCATTAAATAAGGAATACTGAGGAAACCAAGTAATGTTCACTATGCAAGATATAGTTCTAGGACCCATTTTTGGATAACTTTATTCTATTTTTCAAGATTAGATAGTTATAAATAGAAGGGATAAATATGGTTATAGAAGGAGTTTTATCTCAATCGTTTTACTAGTTATATGTCAACTTAATTCTAATGTCATATATCTATCTTGATTAATCAGTCCTAACTACACCAATGGTTATTTTTGTTTCAATGGTTTTTAAGATTTTTGTCAGGTATATTTGTTGTTATTAAAGAAATATATTAGTTTTTTCCGTAAAGTTTTTGTGTGACTTAGTTAAGATGAGAGAAGAAGTTTTATCTAAGGTGATGCTTTCAGTGATAAATAATAAGGTAATATTTGAGATAGTTTTCAATCGATACCTGAAAAATTCGAAATCCGTCCGCATCCACATCTGAAAAGCGGATAAATATCCGATATTCGAAAAAAGGATGCGGATCCAGGTATAAAGACAACCGCGTCTGAAAATTATCCATCCAGTATTTTTCAAAATTATATTTCGAATTATATGTGTTTTAGTACAGTAAAAGATATTTGTCTATTATTTTATTAAGTTGTTAGTTCATATTACGTGCACTTAATACTTTTTAACTATTTGAAACTATTTATTATCAACATATTTGTTAATTTTTAACACTTTTATAATCAATGAGATTGAAATATATATATATTAAACTAAAAAAAATTTATAATTCTTGATTTATCGGTCGTTGGCGGATAAGATAATTATCCGATATCCGTCCGTATCCACGGATGCGAATATCCAATATCCAAAAATGACTTTGAATGCGGATGCGGATATGACAGACACTATCCGCATCCGAAAGCATTCGTTGACATGCCTAATTTGAGTTGAGTAATCATCAAATAGGTTATGATGAGTGAAAAAAAACGACATGCCCATTAAAGACTTGTAAAAGAAACTTTTACAAATAGGTTTATACGTGATTCGGATCTAATAAATTCGGGTTTATCTAGCCTATCTGATTCGTTCCAATTCGAAAATTATTGGATATGGGTGGATTTTATATTGATTATTATTTCTATCAATTTTAGTCAAACTAGCATCCTTAAGAGAAGAGTTCGTATGTCAATAACAATCCGGTAATCAATATCGAGCTACATCAATAAATCAATGCTATCATCAGGATGCTAACAGTAAATTTACCATTATTAACGGTAAATGTAACGGTAAAGAATTGTTAAAAGCAGTTGTAACAGTAAATTTATGCGTCATTTTAATTTTTTTTTTTTTTTTTACCTTTTTAATTAATTCTAAACACAAATCTTTAGAAAATTTATTAAATTTTAAGTAGATGGCAGTACCATCATTTATGATTATATTTTCTTTTGATTTTATTTACGTCAAAGTTTAAGGTTAGCAAAAATTACTACTATATAGTTTTGTAAAATTATCTGCGACGAATCAAAAAAAAATTTCCCATCAAATATTATAAGTTCAGATATTTATAAGCGTTAAAGGAGCTAGATTAGTAACATAACATTTACTTTTTATACCATTATGAAAACATTAATGTAATAAAATTTTGATGGCTTCATATATTAACAAATTTATTATTACAAGTCAACGGTTTACTAGTTTATTGGTACATCAACAAACATTTTACCAACGATAATGGTAAAATATTAGTGATCAATTTTGACTTACCAATAGTATCGGTACTGTAGCTATTACCGTTACCATTACTATAATAGTTCTACTTAAAAAACCTACTTAAAAAACCGTTTGCAAAGGAAATTTTAACAAATGCTAGGTCTTATTTTATCAATCAGGAGTAATTACTTTAGACACACTCGTGTGCGCATGCATATGTGTCATACATACATGCATGTGTATACTCACATACATACACACTACATACATTGAAATAACCTAAAATTTTACAGAGATAATGCTCTATGCGTGGATTGAATATTTAAAAACATTTAAAATATTATAACTCAGAGATGCTATGGGGGTGCTTCGAAACACGTGTCATTGAAATGTCTACACAGAGAGATACACAGAATGCATGTATGCATATTTTGAAATGTTTTGTTTTGCACTAATTTGCATGTATGTTTATTTCCATTGTTTGATTAGATTTGTTTCAAATTCATGACGTCTTTATAATAATTATTCACGTCAAATGCCGTAGTTTTTTGACTAGGTGATTCAGTTTAACTAAAGGGATAAATTAATCTTTTCATCTTTATTTAGGAGACATTAAGCATAGAAGACATTAAGCATAGAATATAATTGTAGCATACAACTAACTACGTTTCTAGTATGAAAAACAAATACCATTGTCCAACATCTGCTTACATTAAAACCTCTCTTACCTGGAGGCTAGAACCCAAAAATTATTATATCGAACCATTTAAAAAACTTGCTGAAATCTCAAGGTAACAACTGACGTATTTAGTGGGCACCAAGTAAGAAGCGAAAGAGAAACAAATTGAATCAGCAACTAAATTAGTTTCTACTTCCTAACAAAAAGATCAACCAATCGATTCATCATATTTGATTCCTTAAAGTTTGAATCCAATATGATCCATTTTTTAAATTGGATTGGCTTTTATCTTAGCTTTCAAATAATTAAATAACAGTAATAACTACAATGATTTCTTTTCTCAGGGTCAAAGTAGATTTCCTGACCACATAAAAAAGGTAGAGCCATAAAGAAACTCAATAGGAGTATTAGACATTAGACTTATCCCCATGATAATCATTTTATCATGATATAAAAGTGGATTTGATTTGATAAATAGTAGTAAATATGAATAAACACTAAAATGAATATGTCCACCATCACCATCACAAGGGTTGAACGCTCTGATTTTGATTCATGATGTCAAAGGTTTGAATTGTACATAATGCGTGATTCGAACCACTTGACGTGTTTACCCTGCAGTTCTATGCTACATAATACTTGTAGCATATACTGAAATGTAGCATAGGAGGTTATGTCAAATAATCCCTTGATTATTACAGCCAAAACTCTCCATAAGTTCTCCACAAAATTATTAGCTTAAGCTGTAATTTAGCAACCGAACCTATTTTCTGGACAAAAATTAAGGTTGATAAACATCAGGAAGCTGAAGGCCAACACTAGCAGCAGATTTGAGTAGCGTCTTCTTCATCTCATCTGATCTGTCCACAGCAATGTTATATGAGAACAGCAGCTCCTGAAAAGGTTAATGTTAAGAAAGAGGATTAAAACAACAAAATGATTCAAATCTATTGACAGCACTAGTCCATTGTTATTTATGATTGCGGTAAGAATGGATAGATGAAAAAATATTTAGCATTTTATGGACGCTTGCCTTCAATGGAAAATATATATGGGTAACCAAGGGGGACAAGCATGTTTATTTGCCGACCCATGAACCAAAAACATCTATGTAGTGCAACACACACATGTGTATACATATATGTGTGAACGTATGTATACATAAGACCATCACAAGCTGGTCATTGTAGACAAAAGAGTCATGGATGTCGTAAAAGAAAAGATTAGAAATTACAAGTGGGGAGATAGTTCTTTTGAAGGTACACCATTATGCACGTAACATAGAATAAGGCAAAGTTATCTTACTTTACTGAGAGAATCAAAAGTCATCTCTAAGGTTTATATGACCATTTTACTATACTGAGAGAATCAAAAGTTACCACTAAGGTTTATATGACCATTTTACTTTACTACGAGAATCAGTTAGGTTGCATATTGAGTTGCATTACTTGTCATACTTCAGAAACTATTTGATCTTCATTGTACTTTTCATGCATCAATGCTACATAAGTGTAATACATATCCACTGCACGTGATTGATTTAGGTAGGGGTGTTACAGTGGTAACGATTACGTTATCATTTTGAAAATACAATTATTATACTGCTATTGATTAATTAAAATTGAATACTGTTACTGCTACTAGTCTGTTGATATATTGAAAGCTGATATACCAATAAACTGATAGCCGTTGCACTGTTATTTTGTAAACTAAATATGGTCCTATTATACTAGTCCTTTGCTTGCTTTTTAATACATATGATACAATTAATTATATGAACATCCATGTATTAAAAAAGAATAAATGAATTATCATTATGGTTAATTTTTGAAATATTATTACTGATGTTATACTAGTAAAAATGGTAGACAATTATACTAGCATACCAATTTAGCAAAAAAATTGATATTCAATTAATTGAAATGGTATGATAATGGAAAATTTTAAATTGTCATGACGACCATAGATTTAAATAACATTAAACTCAAGAAGGTACTGCATACATCAAACAACCGATTTAAACCATTGGTAGAAAGATCAAAACGTTACATTTTGCTCAATTTTCTTACAAGTAATTAGCAAGTCGATTAAGTCACGATCTGAGCAAATCAAAGCCGACCCATATATTCTGCAACCGACCCGCATAAGCCGGTTCGGACTTAAGTTGGTCTCAAACCAGTCCTTCTATTCAGCAAGGCATCAAGATAGAGCCCTGTTCTCTTATCCTTGGGCGCCCTTCACAACCTACTGATGAGAACAGATCTGAGCACAGCCCAGCCTGGTCCAATCAGGCTCAGTTCAATGACGACAGGCTCTCCTATGTTGGCCCACTTCTAGCACGATTCCCACTTAGCATGTTCACTCAATCTCACTTCAGTCGTCAGTCGACGCTGCTCCAGGCCATCTTAGCAGACAACATACCTGACAAGATTGGCCTAGGAGTGGCCCATCCTTGGCCCTACCTTACAGCCACTATCGACCGGTCCCAAGCAGTCATCTCGCATCCGGCCTGACATCATCCTCCTAGCATGTTCCTTAATAATTCTCAGTTTTCTTCATACCTTCAGCAACCTATCAGCCAGCTTGGCAGGCCTTTCCATAGAAGTATACAAAAGTAAACGACAAGCTGTCTATCCATCTGTACAAAATCCTATAACTAAGCGGTTGAACTGATGTCTGCTCCTGTAGCAAGACTTCAGCATTAAATGCAAAGACTGCGCATAGTACAGAGGGACAATTGATATATTTCTCAACCACACATCTACTTGTACCTTTACAGTTGTTTTCCATCAGTCCATACAACCAGATCAATGGTCAGACACTCTTCCCGCCTGTTTTGCAGCGCAATTTTAGTCATTCATCATCCATTTCGGCTACTATAAATACCACATGCATTGTTACTTTAAAGGGATTGGAATGTATAAGAATTCTGAATACTATATACAATTCAGAGCTCTTCACACGGCAAGTTCTTAAGATTAGCAACTTCATTGGTCTTAATGCTTCCTTTTTCTTATTATTCTCTTGTAGTTCCATGCAATTGTCAGAGAAATACAGTGAGAAAACTTCATAGTGGACGTAGGCAAGCTTGCCGAACCACTCTATATTCTGTGTCATTTGCTTTAATTTCTTACTTTAACCCTCATTTTTATTTTTAAAGTATAGTGATTAGCAAATAACATTTGATCTTCACGATGCATTAGTTCAATTTCGAGGTTGGCAAAAAATATAGTCAACATTTCTACGCTAGAAGAAGAATCTCCTCCTAAGCTCATATTTTCACACTTTTCTCCTCTACAAAAACCTACTCCGACTTATTGCCATCGACAATCTTCCGTCATTCGAAGGTAACAACTCTAACGGGTATGAAACCAATGGAAACATTCTCGTTAGTGTTGTCCAGCCCAATCTTGGCATTAACGAAGAAATGTGGCTGTTGTTTTTGTAAGTGGGAAGGCAGATTAATCAAGTTATCTTAGCCTAGCTCAGTCCGGTCCGGACCGATTGGATTCAAGTCAACTCCCAAACCAGCCAAGACTTAGTTAGGTCGAATGGGTTTTCTATGTATGATGATAAACCAAATTCAGACTAGGGAAGCATCGACTCTGCTCAAATTGCACATCAAGCCTTCTGTTGGTCGAGCCTTTCCGCGTAGCAGCCCTGACGACCAATTCACCGGTCCAGGCAAGGCATAAGCTCAGCTCGATCCATCTCTCATTGGCCGACTGACTCTCCGGTCCGCTTGAAGCCCAGCTCCAGGCCAGACCGCTTGCTCAAGCATATCTCCTTTAGCTATCTCCCAATTGGCATAGTTCGAAACTGATGGTGGTACGTCATTGATCCAACTTTGATATCGTCACCTACTACCTGCAGTTTGCCTCGCCTCATCCATCTAGACGTGCCCTAGGCTCTCGCTAGTTCTCCATCTCCTTATGGTCTCAGCAGACCAGTTCGGTCTGTCCTGCCACCTAGGCATGCGGGACCAAGACGACAAAAGGTACAGCCAGGTGTAACTACTTTTGACAGGAAGCGTGTTCTGTTTTCCACAAGCATACTGCAAGTACAAGCGCATTTAATGCAAAGCATGGCAGAGCATGCCCCTGGTACATTTCTCCTATTAATCTTCATATAAGTCACGCATTCCTTTCGCCAACTGTCTCTCATCAAGTCCGGATCAATAGCCAGGTGCGTTTTACGCTTGTTTTGCAACACGATCATAGTTGTCCAAGCATCAGTTCAATTACTATAAGAACCTCATGCATGACCACTTCAAAGAGGTTGAGCCTCGGAGGGTTGGACTCCGAAAGGTTGGAGTGTGTAATCTGCCACTCAAATCTATCGATACAGCTGCTCCCGAAGAGGACAGCTTCATTAATCTTAGATGCATCATCTTTTCTTATTATTTATTAAGTCAATAATTTACATTGTATGCGTTTAATGCACAATAATTACTCAAAATTATTTATTATCATATTTGTTGATTTTGAATACTTCTGTAAAAGAGTGCTCGAGCCAGCCATGCGCTCAAGTTCGATATGTATTCCGGCGATTATGAATTATGGGCATATACCCTAAAAGCACAAATTAAGTTTAGTAAAATTTCTCAAACACCTACATGAATTTCACCACTTTAAAAAAAATAGAGTTATAATTTATAAAAGAAAATTGAAAGAGAGCTAAGACTAATTTTATAAGCATGATGATATATGCCAAAATTTATCATATTTATATACAGCTCTCCCTTTAATCGCAGCTGTTACGATCAACAAAGCAAAAAGTATCTCAACCGTTCAAAAATGATAGATGCTGCCACATCAGGCACGTGGATGAAATGACACATCATGTCACGTCTCGAGAAGCACAACCGCCACACCCAACGGTACAATGCCACGTGGATAGTGCATTAATAGCATGGCAGAACCGTAATCGATGGAGCTTTCGTGATTTTATAAGCTCGTGTCTGCTCATGGACACGAACTTAGTGAAAAAAATGTTACTCAATTTTTTTGTACGTAAGAAGACAGATTAATCGAGATATTTTAACTGGCCCAGTCCGGTCCAGGCCGGCTGGATCCAGATCACCTCCCAATCCAGCCACAACTAAGGGCAAATCGACTGGATTTTCTAGGCATGTTGATAACTCAAATCTAGCCGAGACCCATATCGGCTCCTCTGCTCAAATTGCACATCAACCCTTCTGCCGACTGAACCTCCCTACGCAGCAATCCCGACAACCGGCTCGTCCATCATAGCAAGGAACAAGCCCAACCCATCTCTCATCAGTCGACCGACTCTCTCTCCAACCGGTTTGCTCAAGCACCTCTCCTTTAATTATCTCCCAATCAACATAGCTTGAGACTGTCTCAAGAGTGGTCCGTTATTGATCCAGCTTCGATACCGCCACCTATGACCTACAGTCTGTTTTCGTCTCACCAGCTCGACCCCTCCTGCCACATAAGCATCGAGAGCAAGGCGACAAAGGTGTACTTACTTCTGACCAGAAGCATGTTCCGTTTTCCACAAGCATATTGCAAGTACAAGCACATTTAATGTAAAGCATGGCAGAGCATGCCCCTGGTACAGTTCTCCTATTGACCTTCATCTCAGCCATACATTTCTTCCACCAACTGTCTCTAATCAAGTCCATTCAATCAGATAAATGGTCAAATTCACTTCACACCTGTTTTGCAATACGATCTTAACCGTCCAAGCATCAGTTCAACTACTATAAGAACCCCATGCATGACCACTTCAAAAGGGTTGGACCTCGAAAGGTTGGAACTCGTAATTAGCAACTCAAATCTTCTGATACAGCAGCTCCCGAAGAGGGGAAACTTTATTAGTTTTAGACGTGTCATCTTTTTTTATTATTCTCTTATAATTACTTGTAATTGTAATAGAGTCATATAGTAAGATAACTTCACGGTAGTTCAGTAGGCATAGGCAGCTTCGTCGAACCATTTCACATCTTGTGTCAATTTTCTTTAAATGCTCATTCCCCTTCATTTTTCCATCATTAAGTCTAGCGATTAGCAAGTAACATTTGTTATTCACAACGTGTTATCATAACTCCGAGGTTGACGAAAAATATCGTCAATGGTGACGTACTATGATGCTACAGCTATCAAACATAGGTCAGTTAGCCCGCAAAGTGACTGGCTTGAGGACGTGGTTAAACGCACAAGCTAATGTGAACTTTGTCCCAACAGTTCGTCCTACAACCGACCTATTTTCTGATGCCTATGAACTCATGAATACTGTTGATGCCCTAAAAATAATAGTGCATGAAACCCTATTTGTGGTTGTTCACGCCCATCCCAAAAGGTATGATGTGCAGCGTGCCTATCCAAATTGATATCTCACCAGATTTGGTTGCACCTATAGATTCAAGCATTATCGTTTCCCTTCAACGGAACGACCACTATTTTCTGATTGCTTGCAAACTTCTGCTTTTGACCGTCCCAATGGCGGTTCCCTTACCACCAACAAGGCGCATGTGGCTTTCTCAACACACTCCAGATATCATAGTGGTGTAGCAAGGAATAGATCGGAAGAAAGGCGGGTGGCGCATTCCATGTTGCCCTTTGTGCATGGGAGAGGTCTCCCACTCATCACCGTCACTCTCCATCTCGTCGCTAATCTCTTACTCCACCCAGGCACAGGCCAAATCCTCAGCCAATAGTTAGCCAGAACATCCCTCAACGGGTCGATGCCAGCCTCAGGAAAGAAATGTACATCATCCGCCAACAACTCAACAGAATGCAAGACCGAAATACCGAGGGAGAAACATTCTCTGATGACGAGAACGAAGAGCCGTTCTTCGATGAAATTTCGAACACTTGCATCCACCAGTATGCGTTACCATGGTTTTAAATCTTCTATATATCACCCAAGATCTCCTTTTCACACATAAACAAGACGAGACGTCAAATCTCCTCCTTATCTCCCTCGATACTCATCTCGTCCGAGATATTCAAATCTCACCGGAAACATAAATCAAAATATCAATCCGAGATCTCACCCGAAATTATACATTTTCTTATTTTCCATAATATTTTTTATTTTCAGATTGATTCAAAAGAAACTACTCAATCCAATTATAATTTACCAACTACTTGAACATATTCTTACTTTTTATTTTAATGAGTTTTCAGTTCTAAAATTCTCCTATCTGTAGATTCATATGAACGGAGGGCACCATAGCCCATCTCGACATCATGTAACTCAGTTGTACATAAGAGTGCCTAAGTTAGTAATACGCTCTGATTCAAATTGGAACCAACGGTCGCTTTACAACTGGTGGTGTCCCATACGCGCTCTAGTTTATGTCGAATCCGCTGACGTCTAACCGCTTGTCACGTAGGAGAACTCACGAGCTAACGTGCGCTTTAGCTCATGCTAGAGCCCAAATGTCACTTTGCACCCGGTCGGCACATGGTTCACATGAACAACCGCGCTCAACTTGTCCCATTACCATACACCGTTAATTTATCTATCTTATAAAAGCATTTCTGCAAATAGTGCAGGAACCATCCGCTATTCGAAGTACACTACTCTACAAGTCGTTCATAAATAAATAAGATTCACGGCAAAGGAAATGTATCGTTTAGTCCAACGAGTGTGGGGGCTAAAACAACGATATTTTAGACTCTAAAACAAGGGTATTTTGATGATTTTGACATAGGACGCTTATCCCTTGCATGCCATGCAAAATTCAATGATAAATGATTTAGTTTATCTTGTGTCACATAGAGGCGAAGACATACATGAATACTACAACTATGCATGCCTCATACATAGTTCAAAATATCCAACAAACTATATATATAATAACACATCTGTCAAATTTATACAGATTTTAAATATAGTTCTGAACGATTATTAAGACCTTCAGACTCCTCAATCATGAAGAGTCAAATTGCTTTTTTTGTTTAAATTAAATATATTTTTATTGAAAAAAATAAAATAAGTGCATAGAAGATTTCTACCAACGACCTTCCAAGTTTTCCCTTTTGAATGGATTTTGCAAAGCTAAGGGGAAAAACATAGTTTGGATTAAAATTGTAAAATTTGACTGTAAGCTTAAACAAACCCAATATTAGATTTTACACATAATAATCATAAAGTTTAGAACACTGCAAGATTCAATCAATTGTTAAAAGACATGTTGAAAGAACTCAACAGTTTGAACACAAATGACAGTTGTGTCATTGGTGACCTAAGTGGATAATTAATAGATTAAATTTTAAAACGCTTGGAAAAACTTACAACTCGTCACTTTTAGTTCAGTAAATTATGTTTAGTTCTGCAAAATTGACATAACCTTGTGTTTAGTTCTGAAAAACTTACGGTTCTGCCTAATACGATAAGCAAAACATAAGATTATTGTAGAACTAAACATGACGAGTTGTAAGTTTTTCCAAGTGTTTTAGATTTTAATCCATTGATTAGCCACTTAGGTTGAAGATCTTTCAACATGTCCTTTAACAATTGATTGAACCTTTCTACATTCTAAACTTTGTGATTATCATATGCTAAATTCTAGTATTAGGTTTTTTTAAGCTTGCGGTCAAGTTTTACATTTTGTATTCTAAACTATGCGTTTTTTGTTTCGCTAGCCTTTGCAAACTCCATTCAGAAGGAATGCTTGAAAGGTGGATGGTAGAAATCTTCTGCGCAAATATTTTATTTCATAATTAAAAACATTTTTTATTCAAACCGAAAATACAATTTGACTCTTCATACTTGAGGAGTCCGTCTTAATAATCGTTCAAAGCTATATTCGTAGTCTGTATAAATTTGAGAATCATGTTATTTTATATGATTTGTTGGATATTTTGAATTATGCATGAGGCATGCATAGTTGTGCTATTCATGTACGTCTTCAGGCAAACGATAAACTAAATGATTTTATCATGGATTTTTGCATGGCATGCAAGGGATAAGTGTCATATATTAAAATCACTAAAATGCCCTTGTTTTAGAGCCTATAAACATGACTAATTTATTATGGATAATTCATTCCACTACGTTTTTAGAACTGACTGAAATAAACTGAAATCAAGAAAATCCCAAGGGTAATTAATGAAATTGAGCTATGAGTGGACTTTACACCTTTGCTTTGAGAAGAAAAAACTTGACTCAAAATTTTGTATTGTTTCATGAAATGTTTGTGACTTGAGATTTTGATCAACAATGATGGCTTGTGGTAGCAGACAAAATACACCGTATACAATGAGTTTGGAAGTTTGAAAGTAAAGTACATTCCTAATGAGCCACAAGATGCTGATCGTGATGGGATTAGGATGTCCCATGGTCAAAAGAATATTGACCTATGTGTAGTAACTAAATGGGTTTTGGTTCTTTTGTCATATGAGTTCTGACAACAATTTGGATGAAAATATATCGCTTTCCTTTTTTTTATTATGGTTTTCAGATCTTTATTTATCAAACCTGTTTTGACAACGTATCCATTAAGATGTGATGTTATAAAATATGTTGTTCTACTGCATAGAGGCGACTGTTTATCGGTTGAGAATGATAACTTTGAATCAGTGCATGTTTTACCCTAATTTTTTTAAAAGACACACCCCTTTGCTTGAATTGATTCGACATGAGATCCTTGTTGAGATAACTTCATTTACGCTAAAACGTTTTACGAGCCTCCCTTTTATTATTTAAAGATTAGACAGTTACCTCACCAGATATGTGGTGTTCATGATGCCACACATAAACGTTTCAAGTTTGGATGGATAGAATTGGATCTTTGTGGAAACTGTTATGGAATACGACTTTTGTGTTTTTATTACGTACTTGATGTACATATATGTAAAGGATTGAAATCAGAAACTTATGTAAGCATGTTATAAGAAGTTATTGATGTATAAATAGTTCTTCTGCTTAAGTTTGAAAGATTCAAATTTCAGCATCTGTGTATGAATTTGTGCTACTAACGGAAGCACCGTCGTTTGCTGGTTGTAACCTCAAGTTCGGACATAAGCATCAGAATGGGGTGTAACAGTTGTAGTACCTGTTAAAATAAATTAATTATATAGACAAATTGTCTAGAAGACACGGATGATGTTTTCAGATTCCTTTTGATACGATGCCTTGCATCCATATCCGTGTTATATCAAAACTGCACACCCTTATTCTAATGTAATGCCTAGTATGAAGCTAGACTCCATGAACCATTAAAGTTTTAGGAAAATATATCCTATATAGTATGCTATAAATTACCCATGAAGTTAAACCTATTCATGATTTACAGCATACAACTTCAGCAATTATATTTTAGGGTCCAACAATACTGGAGGCCAAGGATGCATACCTTAAAGTTGAGATAACTTCATTTCTCATGAATATTAAAGTTGAGGTAAATTATAGCTATGCTTACCTTTCAAAAAACTAGCAGCAATTCAAGTTAATGGGATATGGTTTCCAAGACAAGCAAAATTATAACAAAATAATCAGGAAAGGGTGCAATATTTTCGAACATTCACATAAGACTTGATAATTTCATATGGGAAAAAACCAACAACAATTTATACATACATGTATGTGCGTACGTGTGTATATGTACATACATGTATGTGCACGCGTGCATGACATGCATGTATATCCAACTGAAACAAAATAAATAAGAAATTGCTCCATCACAAACCTTATGGTGATGCACACTATTGATCATGAAGACATAATCACGAGCAAGATTCAGCTTCTTTTGAACCATGGATAAATCAGTAAGCATAGAATTAGAGCGGAACTCGTCCCTTATAAAATCCGTGAAGTGTCTTTTGCTGCCATCTTTTCCAATGTGTTTGTTAACAGCTTTGAGAAGTTGGCGATACACCTTTGTAGCCTGCATTTTCTACAGAATGGGAGTTATCGTGAGTTTGTAACTTGGTGAACTTAAATGTAGGGGTAAGTTTTTTCCAGTCATGATGGACAACTATAGATATCATCAAAGAAAAAGGGGGAAAAAAAGGAAAAGAAAAAAAAAGTACCAGAACTAAAAGTCTTGGCAGTCCTCAGACAAATTTGATTTGTAGTAAATTGTACTGAATTAATATTCAAAATAGAGGGTAAAAGTGTTGACCTGAATTGTTGAAATTTGATTTGTAATTACAGTAATAAAAGTAACAAATTTGATTTGTACTGAATTAATATTCAGCTGTTGCCTCTACGAAATAATTGAGGAAAATACTTATGATTAGCCCAAATAGCATATGGGGTTATAATTCCTAACCTGTCCTTGGTGCCACATATAATAATAGATATTTCAATTTATTTAAACAAAGCCATATTTTTTATACTTTTTTCCACACATTGTTCTACAACAACTACACGCGAGTTACAAGAACTACACGTATCAAAGTCATTGACTCAAATGTCGATTGCCATGACTCGTTTTAATGACCAAGCTCAATTTCACAACACCGCTTTACATCATCGATATTCTACAACAACAACAACAGAGCCATTATTCCTAAACAAGTTGGGGTCGGCTAGAGATGAAACCCGAAACTAAATTACAAAAGTAATTTAAAGGTTATAACAATAACAATAGCAATAATAAAATTAAGTCAAATAGGTAAATTAATAATAATAGTAACTAAGTAAAATAAAGATAGAAATGCATATGTATGTAAAAATAAAAAAATAAAAAAAATAAAAAATAAAAAAATAAAATACAATAAAATTAAAATTAAAAATGATGATAACGGTACAAATAGTAATAATGGTGCTGATAGTAACATTGATCAAAGACCAAACGCTATTTCTTAGACTCTTTTTCTCTAATCCTATAATCTAAAACTTATAAGACTCATAGCTCATGGTTCTGGTACGTGAATTGCTAACTTTCACGCGCTCCTATCCGTGCTCTTCGGCTATATTTCAACCCTTCAAGTCTCTTTTAACAACTTTCTTCCATGCCAACTTTGATCGACTTCTACCTTTCTTTGAGCAAACGACATGACCTATAATTCCAACACGCACAGGTGCCTCGGGCGGCCTTCGTTGGAGATGTTCAAACCATCTTAAACGATGTTGAATTAGTTTCTCCTCAATTGATGCTACTTCAAGTTTTTCACGTATATATCATTGCTAATTCGGTCTCTTCTTGTATGACCGCAACTCCATCCAGCATACGCATCTCTGCTACGCTTACCTTCTAGACATATTAGTTTTTAGCAGGCCAACATTCTGCACCGTACAACATCGTTTTAATGACCAAGCTCAATTTCACAACACCGCTTTACATCATCGATATTCTACAACAACAACAACAGAGCCATTATTCCTAAACAAGTTGGGGTCGGCTAGAGATGAAACCCGAAACTAAATTACAAAAGTAATTTAAAGGTTATAACAATAACAATAGCAATAATAAAATTAAGTCAAATAGGTAAATTAATAATAATAGTAACTAAGTAAAATAAAGATAGAAATGCATATGTATGTAAAAATAAAAAAAATAAAAAATAAAAAATAAAAAAATAAAATACAATAAAATTAAAATTAAAAATGATGATAACGGTACAAATAGTAATAATGGTGCTGATAGTCACATTGATCAAAGACCAAACGCTATTTCTTAGACTCTTTTTCTCTAATCCTATAATCTAAAACTTATAAGACTCATAGCTCATGGTTCTGGTACGTGAATTGCTAACTTTCACGCGCTCCTATCCGTGCTCTTCGGCTATATTTCAACCCTTCAAGTCTTTTTTAACAACTTTCTTCCATGCCAACTTTGATCGACTTCTACCTTTCTTTGAGCAAACGACATGACCTATAATTCCAACACGCACAGGTGCCTCGGGCGGCCTTCGTTGGAGATGTTCAAACCATCTTAAACGATGTTGAATTAGTTTCTCCTCAATTGGTGCTACTTCAAGTTTTTCACGTACATATCATTGCTAATTCGGTCTCTTCTTGTATGACCGCAACTCCATCCAGCATACGCATCTCTGCTACGCTTACCTTCTAGACATATTAGTTTTTAGCAGGCCAACATTCTGCACCGTACAACATCGTTTTAATGACCAAGCTCAATTTCACAACACCGCTTTACATCATCGATATTCTACAACAACAACAACAGAGCCATTATTCCTAAACAAGTTGGGGTCGACTAGAGATGAAACCCGAAACTAAATTACAAAAGTAATTTAAAGGTTATAACAATAACAATAGCAATAATAAAATTAAGTCAAATAGGTAAATTAATAATAATAGTAACTAAGTAAAATAAAGATAGAAATGCATATGTATGTAAAAATAAAAAAATAAAAAAAATAAAAAATAAAAAATAAAAAAATAAAATACAATAAAATTAAAATTAAAAATGATGATAACGGTACAAATAGTAATAATGGTGCTGATAGTAACATTGATCAAAGACCAAACGCTATTTCTTAGACTCTTTTTCTCTAATCCTATAATCTAAAACTTATAAGACTCATAGCTCATGGTTCTGATACGTGAATCGCTAACTTTCACGCGCTCCTATCCGTGCTCTTCGACTATATTTCAACCCTTCAAGTCTCTTTTAACAACTTTCTTCCATGCCAACTTTGGTCGACTTCTACCTTTCTTTGAGCAAACGACATGGCCTATAATTCCAACACGCACAGGTGCCTCGGGCGGCCTTCGTTGGAGATGTTCAAACCATCTTAAACGATGTTGAATTAGTTTCTCCTCAATTGGTGCTACTTCAAGTTTTTCACGTATATATCATTGTTAATTCGGTCTCTTCTTGTATGACCGCAACTCCATCCAGCATACGCATCTCTGCTACGCTTACCTTCTAGACATATTAGTTTTTAGCAGGCCAACATTCTGCACCGTACAACATCGTAGGCCTAATTGTCGTTATATAGAACTTTCTTTTAAGCTTCTGTGGGACTTTCTTGTCACAGAGAATGCCAGATGTTTGTCACCACTTCACTTATCCCACTTGAATTCGAAAAATAACATATTCATCAATCTCACCGTTACACTGCAACATTGATGCTAGATATCGAAAGGATTCCTTTTTAAGAACTATTTGTCTGGCCACGGTAACATCTCCATCCTTTGACCTGACACCGCTGAACTCGCACTTCATATACTCTGTTTTAGTTCTACTAAGCCTAAATCCCTTAGATTCTAAAGTCTGTCTCCACAGCTCGAGTTGTTTATCGACCTCAATCCTACTGTCATCAGTTAGCACAGCATCATCAGCAAATAGCATACACCAATGAATCTCCCCTTGTATACTCTTCGTAACCTCATTCATCACTAGGGCAAAAATGTAGAGGCTCAAAGCTGACCCTTGATGTAATCCTATGTTAATGGAGAAGTCACTGGTTACACCATCGCATGCTTTGACACTAGTCACAACATCATCGTACATATCCTTGATAAGGGTAATATACTTCGTTGGGACTCTTCTTTTCCAGAGCCCACCACATCACCTTTCGTGGTACTTTGTCATAAGCTTTCTCCAAATCGATAAAAACCATGTGTAAATCCTTCTTTTGCTCCTTAAACCTCTACATAAGTTGTCTTATCAAGAAAATAGCCTCCATGGTCGACCTCACAAGCATGAAACCAAATTGGTTTTTTAAAACGCTTGTCATTCTTCTTAATCGATGTTCGATGACTCTCTCATAGCTTCATCGTATGACTCATCAGCTTAATTCCTCTATAGTTTGTGCAACTTTGTATATCTCCTTTATTCTTAAAAATTGAAACTAATATGCTTCTCCTCCACTCATTTGGCATTTTGTTTGATTTGAAAATATTTTTGAACAACTTAGTTAGCTAGGCTATCCCTGCATCTCCAAGGCATCTCCACACCTCAATGGGATGTCATCAGGCCCCAATGCCTTGCCCACTTTAATCCGTTTTAGCGCCTCCTTTACCTCGGATTTTTGAATTCTCCGAACAAAATGCCTACTGTTGTCATCAAAAGAGTCGTCTATCTCGATCAACGTGCTATCACCTTCTTCATTAAATAGCTTGTCGAAGTAATCTCTCCATCTATTTTTTATCTTATCGTTCTTCACCGAAAGTTTGTTATTATCATCTTTGATACATTTAACTTGATTGAAGTCTCTTGTCTTCCTCTCACGAAGCTTAGCTATCATATAGACGTCTTTTTCACCCTCCTTCGTATTTAGCTTATGATAAAGGTCTTCATACGCCCGACATCTTGCTTCACTCACCGCTCTCTTTGCGTTCTAATACAAAAACAGCAAAATGAAGCACGCTTCTTATTTGAAAAAGAAAAGGAAGAAAAAATGCCTAAATGTTTTTAACATGAAGAGCTCTCTCATTTGCATTTGTTGCCTTTTTGCATACAAAACTGATACTCTAAATTAATTACTTGCACACAATGAGATGCTTCATACGAGAAATTATGCTGTTACTTCAGCAATGAAGATGATGATACTTCAAAGAATCAAATAGATACTTGACAAACTTGACATTGGTTGAGACATAAGCCGTTCATATAACAACAAAAATGTACACTGGAGGAACAAAGAATTGGCTATATAATAAAGTAATACCACAAACCACCAGCTATCAATATCAAGCAAACCAGACCATCATTTGAAATTGAAATATATATAGATGGAGAGAGGAGCATGAATTCATAGCACCCAAATCATTGAGCAAATCAAAGATGCTCAAAAAACATAATTATAACAAACACTAAATAAGCCAAAAAAATTCCAAAGCATATGAAAAAGACACAATTCTATATCATATGGCTCATAAATTATAACATCTGTATATATTACATAATTCAACTAAACACCAAAAAGTCAAAGAAACTTCAAAGCATATGAAAAAGGCACAATCCTGCATCCTATAGTTCACAAATCATAACACGGAATCTAATAATACTGTTCGACAAATCAAAGAGGTCTCCAATAGATGGATTCAATCGGAGAAAGATGAAAAAAATTTCATCAAATGTAAAATTCCATTGTCACTCATCAAAATTATAAGTTCAATATGAAACTACCAAAATATTTAAACAATTTTAATAATAGCTGATGGCAACAAACTTGTTTGTACACATCAATTTATACTATGAAAAAATAGCATATATCTAAGGTGAATGAGCTTTGGCTAAAGTTTGCATAAGCATGAACTATAGAGCATATAGAACGGAGTTAAGTTGAACTAGCTCGCTGAACCTTCTGATATTCTAATGCTATGCTGTAGCTTAGATTTCTACAAGGTTACAATTAGGGCTGTCAATTTCCTACACGACCCGAAACCCGCACGAAAATTAGCAGGTTAACCCGACCCATTTAATTGGCGGGTCATTTTCGGGTCAATCCGAATTTGACCCGTTTATAAACGGGTGGGTTTCAGGTTGACCCGCTAACCCGAAACTGACCCGTTAACAACCCGTTTATACATTATATAGGTTGAGCTGACCCGTTTACGACCCGCTCCGACCCGTTTATGACCCGTTTGTACTTTATACGGGTTATACGGGTTGACCCGACCTGTTTACGACCCGTTCTGATCCATTTACGACCCAATTATACCTTATACGGGTTGACCCGACCCGTTTACGACCCATTTACACCTTATACGGGTTGACCTGACCCATTTACGACCCGACCCGACTCGACCCGTTTATAATCGGGTTACACGGGTTGGGTCGGGTCAACCCGTTTATAAACGGGTCGGGTTCGGGTTGAGCTTTTTCGACCCGTTTAATAAACGGGTTGACCCGACCCATTTAAAATCAACCCGAACCCGACTTGACCCGACCCGACCCGACCCATTGACAGCCCTAGTTACAATCACCAATATAGGATATTATCTTTTTCATTTAAACATATCTTTCTACTTCAATAAAAAAAAATGAAACCTTGATATATTCTTAAAACCAACATTTTAACATAAAATATTTCAGGTGAACCTAATATATCTTAGCATATGCATACTGCATCAATATCGATTCTCAGCCCATAACCAAAGATGCATCATCTGAGTCCTCCTACGACTACACTGAAAAAACATTGCAGATATGAATCCACACACAGTAATCACAGTATTCAATACAAAACTAGTACTGAATGTAACTTGGTTCTAAAAATCAGTTATGAAATCCGGGTCAAGAACTATATATTGGGTTTTGGTAGCATTTAAATGCACATGAATTGGACCATAAATATAAATTACTAACATGACGGTTACTTCTCATATTCCAATCCAACCATTTACTTAAATTCCTTATGATTATACATCTTAACTATCAGGTCAACCTTTTTATACTAAAAAGATAGTATCGGATGTATTTCCTGTGTTTGGACTAACCACCTTATTACTAGAGATGCCATAGCGAGCGATGAAATAAAGAATGCATAATACTGAGATGTCCAATAAATCATGATTGTAGAACAAAATAAAGCAGAAAAAACAAAATAGAGCAGAAAATGAACTTAATTTTGTAGAAATATGAAAAGGAGTCGATATGAAGAAAATATACTGTGTTTTAAATTTTAACAGAGAACATCCCAAATCCAATTTATATTGCTCATCAAGAATCAGACAACACTATAATCACTCAATTTTCATGCATGAACTTGAAATTTCGTAAATTTAATTATTTGCAACTGAAATTCCAAATTGCACATTGCTCAAAATAAGAAACAACAAAATTTGAACATACATACAGATCTAAAGCAAACCCAGCATATCCCAGAGGCAGAATAAAAGTGCATCCAGCAATATCGAAATTCTAACCTTTGTTAAGTTGGTTGGAAGCAGTGCGCTCAGTGTGGTAGAGGAGCATGAGGCGGCGGCAAACAGGGTTCACCGGTGGTTGCCAAGTAGAGGATTCGTTAAACGACAAAAGAGGTGATGGTGGACGCGAATTGGAGTAACCTCTAGGGTTTTGTAAATGGATTTGGAGAAATTTTATATAATAGACAGCATATTTATAACTGTACCACTTCGTATGTTATTGGGGCATTAATTCAAACAGTTCGGTTACATGCAATCAATAAAATAAAACGTGAAGAAATACAGGCAAAAGAACTTAGATTATCAGGAAGGTATAATTTCTAAGCTGTAGTTCAACATGACTGGCCCGGGTAAGAATCAAAACGTTCGACGTACTGATGTCAACTAGACATGTAGCTTCGATTCTCGTCTATACGATTTTATGTTGAAGCAATCAATGAAGGGGTGGAAAGTAATGTAAAAAAAATATAAATGAAAGTAGTACCTCTGACGTGAGTAAGAACTCGAAGATAAGATTAAGGTGTCAAACCAGATTAGCGAAGTTGTCCTCTCCAGAGGAGGAGAAAAGGGTTTTCAGCGTTTGGTAGCTAACAGGAATAGCTGAGTAGATTCCAACCTGCAGAAAGACGAAAACACCCCTGCGTGGCGAAAAGGACAAAAAAATGACAGCTGTGGGATTTGAACCCACGCCCTTTCGGACCAGAGCCTAAATCTGGCGCCTTAGACCACTCGGCCAAACTGTCCACACTTGTATGCTAAAGTGACTAATATTTTACTTTTAAATAGAAATACCATTAGCAGCAATGTCCTATAGAAGGCTTACGCCGAAAGAAAACGGAGCATTAGAGCAAAAAAGATTGATGAATTGAGAATACATTTGCAGCTACGAACGGAGAATTTGATTTTTGATTTTTAATTTAATTGATTTATAATTAATTATTTGTTTTTGTGTAATATACATTTAATAATTGCATATAATGAAATTTAAATTACTCAACTTTCTACTAAACTACAACAATACATTTTCAATTTATATACGAGCAAATAAAACAAAATAGAAAAATTAAAAAAAAAAACTAACGACACTACAGAACAGACTTAACTGATACGATATAATCCAAGTATCTCATTATCACGAAATGTTTCCAGATGATCAAGTGCAGGATCTTGACGAAAATCATACCAATCTCCTACTGCCACTTGTATAACAGCATTCAATATTGAGAAACAACGTTGCATGGCGTTGGTGAAATGGTTATTCTGAACAAACGACGGTCTAGAAACATTTATGCTCGAGCCGCCATGCTCGGTCTGTCTCCTACGTCTGGACTGAATGGGTATGTTGTCTCCAATCATCAAAGCGTTGTGCAAAGTTGTATCAACATGAGTAAAAGGCCTTTACAGTGGAGTTGGAGGTATCTGATACTTGCAGGTGTCCTATGCAACCTTCAAATAGCTGATCCAGCTTCCTGAATTTAGTCGGAGGCATTTCTCCTGTATTTTTTGTATCTACGTGCGAGACCGTTCCACCACTCCTCGGAATCGTCCAGCCGATCGTTCTCTACATCCGCCTTCCACCTATGGAAGTTTGTCTCAATCGCTCTAGAAATGATGCAGGTTGTCTCGTTTGTTCTTCATCCGTGTTTAGGACCAATTGAGGTTAAACCACATGTTGAATTCCACCGCTAAGGACGCGTAAAACCTGCTGGTTGAATTCCTTCAGTCCGATAGGAGATCTACGCACAAATCAATGAACCGCTCATCCTTTTCGCCTATGCATAAAGCTATGGTTGGGAGGAAGCAGAAGCATGATGGAACTAGAAGAGTGCGCCATAATACTAAATAATGAAAATTTCAAAATGTAAAAAAAAAGGTTAAAAGAATATATATTGTAGAAATGGAAAAAATAAACATAGTAGTGGAGAAAATTACCCGAAAACAAGTTTGAACGGATCGGAAAAAATTCAAAAAGCATGGAGGGTTTGGCTATCTCGGCTGGTGTTGAGTGGAGGAGGATGGGTAGTGGATACATATAGGTGGAAGGGGAGCGGATTGGATACGACACGATACGTTCGATGTCAACGTACCAATTTCCTTCAACCGGTTGAACGGTTTATTTTTGGAGATTGGAATGCATCCAACGAGTCAAAAATGCAAGCGTGCCAAATTTTGGCTGCGAATGACACTTTAGAAATTAGTTGTTTTATTGGAATGAAACACATGGACATATCAAGATTTTTAATCCTAATCAACTAGCATACCAAAATAACATGTTAAGCGCATCTTGCATTTCAATTCTAACAGTATTATTAAATAAATTTGGAATACTAAGAAGGTTAGATTTTTCTCCTTTGTTGTATTTTATGCATTTATAATGACCTCTGAAGACCCTTACAAAATTGAGGTATTGTAGTAAAAGTAAAACTTCAATTTTTCAACCGCTTAAGAAAGCACTTCTGTTATTCAATAATTTGGCCTAACACCTCCAAATGGGCAGAAATTCAAAGAATAAATGAAAAATAGTAAGAAACAAATATAATAGGGAAAAATGACGTGATCTTTTTTATGTTGGTGCATGGGATATTTGTTTACTCATTATGCTTGAGCGAATCAAGTGATGCTTAAGGGTGTTAGTTGGGCGGACGAGACCGGACTAAGGGGTGTGCATGTCCTATCATATAAGAGTTTCGGATGAACATGGACCGGACAAGGCGTTGGCGTGAACACTCTTCGTACGAGCCTGACAATGGACGTACGATTTACGGACGATAGAAAATTCATCGGATAATTAGTGCGAATGAAATATCTTACAAATTTTTTGTTCTACTTCGTATCCTAAATGAAAAACAAACGAACACGAACGTGATAATTTGACTTCGAACCGAACCGGACAATGGACACTCGTACAAAAGTAACACCCTTGATGATACTAGAAAAATCCTAGTTAAAATTCTAAACTAATGAGAATTGAATGTAACCGTTATAGCTAACAAATTCATAAGAAAATTGGATAGTGGGCCGATGGCATAATTATTCTTTTGAAGTGAGGATAAGCACATCCTTTTTTCATTTTCATTATACTCAAAATGAAAAACAAAAGCTTGAGCTCATTAATAGTGCTTGCGGCCTAAATAAGAAGAATAAGAAAAGGATCAATGCTAAGGGAACTTAACATTTCATCAATGTAAGAGTATATGTGAGTAATATATTCCTCTAATCCTCTTTCTCTTCATGTATTCCTCGCGGTTGTATAATAATTTGGTCATTCCTTTGACTTTTGCTTGTTTAATTGATATCGGGATTTAGTATAAGGTTGAGAACGTCATGTTAGAGAGTGGTTTTGATTAAAAGAATTTATTCTTCAGTAGAAAATTGTGATGAATCAATTAAGTTATTTATTTAGGTAAACGTGCTAGTTATGAGGAAAACAAACATGATAAATTTTACTATAGAAATTCTAGAACAAGTTAAGTAGATTTCGAAAGAATTTAACGTAGCCGAAGGGCTATAATAGAGAGCCGGAAGGCAAATAATTATAGTACACGAGTATTTTAATTAAAACAAGTAATAAATATTACGGTTTGGGGGTAGGGGACCAGATCCATATTTTAGGTTGAATGTGTCAACAAAGTAATAAATAATGGTCGTAAAGGACTATGTCAAACAAATTAGAGGTTGATGCGTGGAAAGTTACTGGCAGATATGCAGGAACGGTTCTCGACATGTATTAAAGGGCAGTGCCAAAGGAGATGAAGCCGAACTGAAAAATAAATAAACTGAAATCCTACGAGTAAAAGCTGAAGTATGAAAGTTAAGGTTTAATAAACCGAAGGTGCTAACGGAGGGTCGAAGGCGGTGACGATTAAGTAGGAATTATAGGAAGAGGAATGGAATTTGAAATTTTAAAGATTAAATTTCATAAATCGCTAAATATAGACTAATGTGTTGGAATTGGACCAGCCCATGGCAGAAGATATAAGGGAAATTCAAATAAAAAATTCCTTATTAGATCTATATTGGGCTTATGAAGTCTAATTTATTTAAAACAGAAATTTAATTTAAATAAAATCTCTTATTTTATTTGAATTTAGAAACTATAAATATAATTTTATTTAATTAATGTTCAATTAAATATAACAGTATACGTATGTATCATATACATACATGTATGTATGTGCATGTGTAACATAATAATCCGGGTAAGGTATAACATACCCATACATAAATATTAGGATTTACATTGCGACGGACATCTTAGCTCGTCCTGTATGTATCGAATGTTTTCCATATACATGTACGTATATAAACTTGTTATTTATATAAACATTAAAAACTATGTAAAATTAAATATATCCTATATGTAAAATATTAATGATTTATATATATATACACACACACACTATTGCATTAAATATTAAACAAATAAATAAATATAAGTATAGATATATATGTGTATATACATAATATATATAGATTTTTTACCAAAAACCATTTTACACATATAAATATATATGTATGAATTATAATAACAAAATTATTATTATTATATTTAAATATATATATATAAGTATATTTACAATATCTAAATATGTATATGTATGTGTGTGTATATATATTAATTATATATATATATATATTTAAACCTTTCTAGATTGAATGCACAGCACACAAAAAATTATTTATATTTTATCGCATTAATATATAATATATTATTTAATTATTCAAAATACAATCGAATAATAATAAAAAATATTTCGTGTTATATTGTTCGAATTTCGAATTTTTAGAAAATAAAGCATGGTATTTTAAAGTTATAAGAAAATTTCTATAATTTTCCGAGTCAAAATAATATTTGTAGTTAATTGATTGATTTCAGCCGTTTATTGAATTGATTTTTTAAAAATATAAATAATGATTTTTAAATTTTGATTTTTGGCCAAATTTTAATATGATGATAAAAAAAATTAAAAAATTTAATTTAATTTTCAAAAATATTTTATTTTATATGGTTTGTTTAATTAGTATATGTATTTAAATAATATTAAATAACAGTAAATAAATAATAAAAATTAATTGCAGCCACAGAAAAATATAATCTATGTAGATATGCTTTTTAAAAATATAGGTTCAACTATTAACATGATATAATGATATAATTAAATACAAGTCATATAATTAAAATTAGATAATATATTAATAAATATATATTAATTAATAAATTTTTTATTAATAGTTGGAATAGAAACACAATTTTTGGTCCGATCATGAACTTTCAAAAATGCCCTTTATATATATTTCTATATTAAAATTATTGTCATTTCACGTATAAGTAGAATAGTTAAAATCACCTTATAATTATTCCTAAAAGTATTTAAATACAAATATTGAACATTCTACAATATACTAGACTGAAACTATTTAAATCACATTAATATATGTATCATATTCATTTTAGTACTAGATTTTTTTCATCTTTGACCAAATCCTCAAAGTGAATGATTCAACTATATCTACAGATTCAAACTTTATACTTTAATATTACATTTTAGAAAAAACCACGAATCATTTTAAATATCCAAGAAAATTTCATCTAGAAAATAATTTTATCTTGCGCTTTAATCTATTTATTCATGCTCTAAATTAGTTGTCAATCACCACCGCTTGCCACTCCATTTTTCTCCACCGCTTGCTACTCCATTTTTCTCCATCACTCGCCGCTCCATCGCTCTGCACCGTTCTCTATTGTCTGCTGTTACAACATCATCGTTCTCTATCGCTATCTGATCTTAATTGTTGTTCGTCACTATTCATTGTTGCTTCACGCATGTCGTGCGTTCTAATTACTTTGATTTGCTGTTACAAACCAAGTGTCTTTCTATTAAATATGCAGTCTTGCATTTTTGAAAATACATTATGTGTACTAAAATTTCTCATTCACGTGCTTAGCGCATGTCATTGGGACTCGTGATAATAATTAAAATAAAATTTATTTGGTTATGCACTTTATATATATATATATAGTTATATTTATATGATGCCTTTTTTTAATAAATTAAAACTTACATATAACTAGTCTAATATGTGACAACATTGATGATACATATAAGAATCTCACCTAATACTAATGTCTTAGAGCACACTTTGTAATGATGAATTCTCCCTTCTTTGAAATCCTTTCGATTCGATAGATTGGTAATACTTGAATCGTAGATCTATAGCTATCCAGTGGTTATCACTTTTTTAATTGATTAAAGATGAATTTGTTGGAACTCTTTTTGTTGAGATTGGCCAGCAATGATGGGGAAATGGGAGCCAAAAAAATTATTTTTGCATTAGGGTGTGGGGTCCTTTTAATGTGGAAGAAATAAATAAAATATTGATCATATCTTATATTATTTCTCATCAAATCTCAACCATCCATCTCCAAACTCCTCTAGCCATTTTAGTCGCCTCCTACAAACCTTATTGCCGTCGACATAACATTTTAACATCGTGGGCTAATAGCTCATTTAAGCCCAAATAAATATTATTAATTAAATCTGATTTAGTTGCATGTCGATATCTCATGTCAATTGATATATCTGTAACTATTGTAAATATAGACAACAATATTTATTTCTCAAAACATTTTTAAAATTTTATAACTAATATTCATAAATATTAATTAATTTAATTACTTATAATAACTATAAACTAATTACATCATTTAGTCTAAAGAGAATTCATCACTCCAGTTGTGTAACTCGTTAGGTGTAAATACATTCAGCGATTAACATCGAACTATTTGGAAGTTAATGTTCACACGTCACTTAGCAGGTGGTGTGATATTTTGGCTAAATTTATCGCTTACTTAGTACCAGCAAAATTCAATTTTATATTATTAAGCGTTACCCAGTTTGATATTTATTTACAACAATTCCCTTCATTAAAACTATATCACTATGGACTTATGGAATTTAGTAATAACTACAATAGTTTATGGGTTTCATAGCGTTTGAAAAACGCTATAACAGGCTACCATAGCGTTTCAGAGAACGCCGTGGAACCACAAGCTATGGTAGGCCGGCAGCATTACATAGTAGGAAGGAAAACACTATAATATCTAATAGCGTTTACAAAAGGGCATAGCGTTTGCAACCTACAATAGCGTTTTTTCTCTGTTATTAAACTTAAACGCTATAGGGAATATTATCCTTCATTTAACTTCTATAGCGTTTTTGAGCACATTTTATAGCGTTCATCAAACCATGTTATAGCGTTACAATGTTTTTCGATAGCATTTCTTGTCATGCTTGCATAGCGTTTTTATTTTCTACTATAGCGTTTTTGATTCTATTATAGCGTTTTTGATGGAAAAATCTTACATCTCATATAGAGTTGCGATAGCGTTTGATGAATCAATAGCGTTTTTCAAACGCTATTCTATATAATATTAATTTTCAGCATTTGTTTCAATTTTCATTATATTATATTATATTATATTATATATATATATATATATATATATATATATATATATGCACACAAATAGATATATGTATACACATTACACACACACACACACACACATATATATATATATATTAAAATGTGGATCCCAAAAATAACAAATCGAGAAGATGACAACAACTATATGTAACAATGATAACGTTGCAGTGAATTCTAATTTGGAAACACACAATCAAACCAGTGGAAAAGTTTCAAATAATTCTGCTAATATTTCAAATACTACAAGACATGGTCGCATGATAATAGTTCAAAATAGTCTAACAAATGAACACAAATACTACAAGACACGGTCACATGATAATAGCTCAAAATAGTCTAACAAATGGACACAAATACTCAGTTATGGAGACGATGATACGGAAATGGCTACTACAGAAGATTCTTGCAAGGATCTAAACATTGCTCCAGGTTGCTTCAGTGTTAACCAAGTTCCTGCATTAAATGACAAAGTAGACAAAGTATAAAAGTGCTAAAGCTGTTGATTTAGTTACCAAAGAGCTTGGAGGTAAAATCACTAGACAGCCAGGACCTATTCCTGGAATTAATACCAAGATCACCTCTTTTCTTTTTAAATACACACATAATATGCATGTTAGGATTGTTAGCATTTACTGAACTGCAATTAATGAACTATTTGAATTAGCAAGCTTGCAAAATTAAATAATTAATTCAGTTACTATATGCATAAAATTCATGCGCGGAACATCAACATACTTAGCAGCGAAGCTCATATGTTAAGTTGTTAACCCTTGTTAATGTACTGATAAAAAGATGTGATAATATAAAGAATTTTATAATCTTTTTAATGGGCCGATGCAGTCATTTCATTAGGCTATTGCATTGTTTTAAACCTAGTCAAACTGCTTTGGATTAAATGTACATTATACAATGTAAAGGTAATCTTGTATTTGACGTGAGTTTTTGTTTTTACCCACATTGTTTAATTTCAAATTTTAGTTGAAATTTGAGGTAAGTGTTGATGAATTACGAATAGGGAATTTCACTCCAATCGTTTTTGTGTGTAGGATAATAAGTTTCAAAGACGGTAAAAGTTGGCCATATCTACAAACATCGATCAATACCATCACCATACTTCTACACTTTCATAATCACTGCCTCATTGTTACAACTACAGCATTCAACCTTGCTCATACCTCTTCCCATAAACATTTCTCAACTTACCACTGCAAATTTCCAACTTAACTCCCACTAATAAACTTCCAAATACAAACCAACTACTTCATCATCCCATATTTCATCAACAATGCAACCACACTGCTGCCTCCAAAATACTTCATCCCATACAAACTTGTCATAATCACCCTGTTTTCCATACAACTTGCACACCAATTACTGCAAACCACCCACCAAACCAACAAAACTGCCATTCTCCAAAAAAACAAAACTTCATTGTGCATATCCCACAGCTACATACTCAAAACTATATATATATATATATATATATATATATATATTCTACCAGCTGGCGCATATGCAACGTCATAATAACATACTGCTCGTGCAGTTCATAACTAGAAAGCATCACTGCTCCACTGAAATTCATGTCATTCTATTCGCCAGTACCATCATCAGATCCTCCATTTTTTTCCACCACTCTTGTTTACTTCAATCAATCTTTGTTCCATGCATAGGTTCTTTATTCTAGCAACTTTTTAGTCAGCAGTTTTCTTTATTGCTTGTAAGTTTTGTTCCAGTTTTGGCCTTTCAGTATTCTCGGATTAGACGTAATCTTACAGTTTGGCTAACTCAACACTACTTGAATCGTTTTACTTCTACTTTTGATCATTGGGGATAGCTTTGTTTTGGTTTACTTTAGTTCAAAGTAGTTTCTGTTGTAGTTTACTCAGTTCAGAACAAACTCTGGTGATTTTTTGCATCAGTTCAGCACTGCACGACAATATCAGTGGTTTACTCAGTCTGACTACTTTTGTGAATAACTATAGTGTATAGTCAAGCTTCTGATTTGTTAACTGGAAAAATCATGTAACAAGATGAAAATAAGCATATGACTATATACTACATACCTAAATCTATTATAAAAAATGCTAAGATCACTCGCCGCACTTCAACTACCCTTGAACTTTCTTCATATCAGTGCTACACCTCTGAAACATCCTACTTCTCATTTCCATCATTTCCACCTCCGTTTCACCATACACCCAACACTGCCACATAAACTACAATGACCAGAACCATCTCTGTTTCACCATCATCCAAGCCCTTCAACTGCAAAGTAAAACAGTTCACAACCACAGCCCCACCACTGCCTTGCTTCGACCAACCCAAGCTACCATTTAATTGCTTGCCTCCTCTACAGCAATCAATACAACACTTCCAAGCTGTTGCTCCATAAAGCCATCATCAATTCTATCGACCAAACTTCATCGCACCCTATTGACCATAATTACTTCACGTACATTGCACTATCAACATACACCACCTATTTCTCTGACCACCACCAGCCAACAAATACACTGCCCACATATCCAATCACTAACCGCCCTTCAACTTCTTCCACCTGCACCTAACACCCTACTGCTTCAATCAAGAACATAAACATCACAGTTCCTTACTGCCTCCAATATTCGATGCCTGCAATCACTTCGTACCTAAAACCCTGCCACCCGAACGAACAATGACCACAAGCTACAACAACCTGCTACAACATTTTCACCCAAACCTTACTGCCTCATCTCTGATTTTCATACAACCCAACATCACCTCATCACTTGTGGTCTGCAACTCTGTTCATACTAACATCATCAAACTCCTTGCCACACACTCCAACATCACCTCACTGTGCAACTTCACTGCAGATCACAAGCTACAACAACCTGCTACAACAATTTCACCCAAACCTTACTGCCTCATCTCTGATTCTCATACAACCCACTAAACATGACCATCACCTCTGCCATAAACATACCCACCATCATCACATACACATCTGCCACCGCAAAGCTTGCACACTGATGCCAACAGAGAAACCACCCAGACCATCAAACTTCACTGATCCAAACATTGACATCATCAACTGATCCAAACATTGCCTATCACCATATATCCCACAACCTCTGCCTGCTTCAGGCATTTCACAAATCGCCTAAATTCCAAGAACAAGTTCATCCAACCTGCAACCTGAAAAACAACAAATTTTCCCTCTCCATTGCCATAACAACCATCCACGTAATAACTACAACACATCCTTCCTTGCACTTCACAAAACCAAGCAACCCCTGACACGCACCAAGCTACCATACTCCTCCAAACACTACCAAAACTACTGCAAACCAAAATCACCACCAACGAACCCAAATCACGTGGCAACTCTTCACTTCATCCTACACCACATCATGAAAACTCATCCCTTAACTGAGACTTCCATATCATGAACAAGCTAACGTCTTCTATGGTAGTTTTATTTTCAAAGCCAAGAAATGTACAAGATAGATTCTACCTAAAAGACTCATTATTATTTGTGATATTATTTCCTAACCCAAAAAGAGTATGAATATACTCTATCTTTATGAGTAACTTTTGTTCGTCCATAAGGTTCAAAATTTATTTTCTTAGTTTCAAAAACTGTCATAAGTTGCATGAATAAACAAATAGAACAATTTTAATTGTAGTTTTTTCATCAATATATTAGTGAAATTTGCAAAAATGAAGGAAATAAGAATTGTAGGTTGCTTTTAAAGAAGAATAATTTTTCTCAAAATACATAAGCGAAAAATACCCATACATTTATCTTTTGTATTTATGGACAAGAAACTGACTTTGGTATTATAGTTGTTTGACCACACTAAATTAAGAATTTAACTTTGATAAGAACCAAAATATGCATATCAAACGAAAAACATAAAATGACTTTTATGCATGATGTATTATTCGTATATTTACTTAGAGTGCAGTTGTGAAGCTTTCTTTTCTTCTGATCAGTCAACAAACTTTAACAATGGTTACCTATATAAAAGAAAACCGTATAATGTCAAGAATTAAATCATACAATCAAATATGAATACATTTTGAAATTTTGTATATATGTATGAAAAAATTATCCTTACTAGAACTTGATTCTATCACAACTTTTGAGGTTGGTCATGCCACTGTAGAGCCTACGGCATCTTCAATGCAGACAAGATCAGAAGATGGTCTCCACAGAACTGCATCGGGAACTGTAGCATTCACTACCCAAACTTTAATGGCGTCTCTTCCAAGTTGAACAAAATGGACCATTTCATTTGGATCGGTTGAGGCCACAACCCCTTCGGCAACTATTGTTTCTGTTCCACCAACATCAATCAGCCTGCATTTGCTTTTGGGGACTGGCCTTCCACTCTATCAAACAAGAAAAAGAAAAGTGATGGTTTTAATATATATATATATATATATATTAATAAATTTGATAACAAGTTGCTATTTTGTAGCACCGGAGTAATGTATATGCATTACCCCTCTCCTGATACTTGGCTTGCGCCATTAACAATAATTTTATCAACTTATACAACAATGTCACCTATCATTATTACATTGCATGAAACTGGCATTAGTCATGAGTGAACCGATGCCTGAATCGTTTAGTGATGTGAATAAAAAGTATGCGTTTTAAGCTGAAAATCGTCCCATTACTGATTTAATGCAAATTATTGTACAACACCCAAACACTTTGATTGTGTGTTAACTCGTTGTGCTGCAAATATTTTTTATTACAACATGACAACCGGTATCAGTATAGGTAAGGTTTGTTTTCTTTACTTAGAGAAGTTTTAATGTCGTCATTTTCAAACCTCTGTAGTCTTCTGACAGTGGAAAATTTGAGATTCATAATATAATGTCAGTGGAAATATTATAGTTTTTTACTAAATAGCAATGCTCCTATCACCCTATATTCTTTGATTAAGTGAGATTATACATTATCCGTTTATACGGCTGCATAACTCAGTCTTATCTGTTTTGTTTCTAATTGTTGTGGAAATTTTTGAAATATGAAAATTAGCCATTGTCCTAATTCTGCAACTGAAATTTACTATGCATTAGATGTTGCAAGGTATGGTAAGTTGTGTTATTTGTTTTGTTGTTGCATACGAAAAATTATTTTGGACAAAATGTAATCATAGACATACATCTAACTGCATATCGAACTCCGTACCTGTAGTAAGATCAGTTTTCCGGCATCATCATCACGTTGCAGTTTGGTTAGGGAAATCCATAGATGCATGTCATTGGAAGCAAACATGTCATGAAGAATGGTCGGGATTAAATTTTGAATAAAATTTTGGATGTTTTTACTAACTAAGCGTGTTTATCATTACTGCCTATTAGTTATTCTACTGCAGTTTCTCATGTTCATTAACTATTTTGTACTTAAGATATGCATGTGTATGACTACCTTATTCACAATTTGATTTATCCAATGTATTCCGTGATCGGTCTTACTATAACGCAAAACAAAAATCTATCAACCTCCCCAACTACTGAATCGAGTCTTTACTCCCCAAATTTATTATCTCCATAAAGGAGATTGCATCTATAGCTGTGCTTCCAACAGCCTCAGATGAAAACTCCTAATTACCATCACTGAAATTGTAATAACAAAAAAAAACCTAATAACCTCTCTATCTACTAAATCAACTCTCTATTACGTCAGTATATCATTCAAAAAATTCATTTGTGTCATACTTGAAATAGGGCAAACTATTGTTCAATCTCTTCTACAATCTTTAGGCAATCACATTTTTTTACTAATATTTACTTATAAAGTTATTCCTTATTTGTTCCTAGATTAGCCTCTTAATTCCTTTAAATTATTACATGTGTATACCATTCCCTTTACCAGACATTGTCGAAGTTTATGTATCTTCATTTTTGCATGTCAATTTTGTTTGCATTAGCTTATGGACTATTTACAACTGAATAATTATTTTCCTTACCGAATGACCAAATTACTAATGTTTCTTCTGCATGATTAAGTGCGCTTTGATCTAAGCATATATATATATATATATGACTTATATTTCTTTTACAACCAATTAAAAATAAATGTATTTCTTTAAATTAGCACAAACAATTATATCTCTGATATTTTAGCAGCAAACATTGAGAAGGCTTCTAAATTCAAGGAAAATTTACTTATTTGCACATCATAAAGAGAGGTATCAAATAAAGTGCAATGGATTCTTTAAAAGAATATACTTTTACTCATAAATTATTAGTAGGAATTGTATTTTAATTGCAAATAAATTATCTACAATGTTTTATTCATAGATATTTATGGCCAGACATTTTGACGTACTTTAAACTAAACTAAAAGTTTACCTCAAATCACTTAAACTTAAACATATTAGGTCGTTAAAAAACCCATCATAATAACAAACTGAATCCGATTTCATAAAATATTTGATTTTAAAGCATGCATGGGTATTACTAGGGTCATGTTTCTAACAAACATTACTGTCCAAGTTTGTACAGTAGTTCATAAAATTTTCAAATGTCGTAGGATAGATTGAAACTGATAATTAGCGAACATACACACACACACATACATACATTCGTAATACAAAGATATATTAAGTGTTTGTTATTTGGTTACTAAATAATAAAAATAACTCATTTTAGTTATATTGATAATTTTCGTTAAAGCCTGTAATTTGACAATTAACCTTAACTGCCTTTCTTTCTTTCTTACAGTAAATGTTTCTTTCATTTCGAAAGCAAATTTTTAAAGGTTTGAAAAGAATATCAATGTATGAAACTATGATTTTTATTTTACCTTTTATGCTTCATACTGCTGACAACTATGTATTTTTATTTGAAAAATTACAAAAACTAAGTTGCATATCATATGAATATTAAGTGTAAAATTTTCTATCATTAGTTTTCTATCTGCCCTCTTTCCAAATTCTAAATTAAAAGATTTTCAATTGTTGCAAGCATTTGATTTACCATACTAGGCTTATTATAAACATCGTTATTAAGATGGTCGTTGCTTCTCGGATAATTTTTAATAAATAAAATCAATAATAACTTTATGATATGTATATGCATTAATGTACATATACATAAACAATTTATTGCTCTATTACTTTCATGTTTCAATACGAATCAAAATAAATAAGGATTGTTAAAATTTAGATTCATTACATGTACATAACTGAATATAACCAATATTCTTGATGTATTAAAAATATATGCATATACAACATTGTTTCTAAAAATGCGCCTGTTCTTCCTCTTAGCTTATGCTTTTATTTGTGTTTTAGTAGCGTTCTAATGGTTTAGAAACATGTTCCGCTTTAAATAATATGTAATCATGCGTCATACGTCTATGACGGATAATAAACTTATAAACTTACAGTCAACTCATCTTTACCATTTATTGAAGATAATCAGGGTTTCAACTGTCCATTTTCAGCAAAGAAAAACCATATAACAGGATAAAAGAAATAAAACATCACAGAACCCACTTCATTTCTATCATCGAGAAGACTAGTTCCTAGCCTTCTCGAACCCATTCTTACACAACCTGTAATCCTCAAAGGCCTGCTCAACTTCCTGCCTCGTGTTCATAACAAAAGGCCCATGCTGAACCAATTATCTTGAATTGGTTGGGGAGATAAAAAATGTTTGAAACCTACACTTGGAAAATCTTCTAAGTAAAAATATCCAAAAGGATTTCGATTCATTTTTCTAATGTTGCATTCTACCTATGGTTGGAGAGTGAACTTTACTTGTTAGATACTAACATCAAAACAGTTTAAAATTTCAAAATCATAAAATAAGTGAAAACTATTTTTACATGTTATCTATAATGTATGGTTGACTGAAGTACTTAAAAGCTATTTTTATGTGTTAATAGCTTATTGGTTGTATGATAGACTTTAATATGCATGAAATAATACATCGAATTAACTTGTATTTAGAATTTCATACATTGTACATGGTTGAGACGAGACTATCTATTGAAGTACAAATGTTGTCGACTTCTTGCATTGTCTATCATCTGAACATTCATTTCCATGGAATTACATTTATACATGAGTTAAAGACAAAAATATCGGTGAAGTAAGAATATTCTTAAAGGAAAAGATTGCTTATGAAGGTATCTTAGTCAAAGTGTAGGGATGAAAGTGATTTTCATAGAAAAAAGATACTACTAACATGTTTTCTCTGCATTTTACTAGTAGGAACAATCATAGAAAAAGCACAGAATGTGAGGAAGAAGAGAAGTGTAAATCCTGTCTTTCTTTATGTTTACGTCAATTGTTAAAATTAGACTTTCTAATGAGTAGAGTTGGGCCATTCACAAATTTAGAATATAAAGCTTACTCAACCCTAAAACTCTGTAAATTTCTTAAAAAATGGTAGAAATTAAAAAGTAGATAGCCATCCTTCCTAACAAAGATAAAAAAATCAACAGGAGATTTATAACTAAAGTTGATCAATTACCATGGCGGTTCCTCAGCTAGTTATATAAAAGAGAATTGCATTTTACAGGACAATTCAAAATAGAACATCTTATTATTCAGACTTTTTTTCCTAGTACCCTCAAGGTAAAGACATACAATTTTCATACAGGTCAAAAGGATGTAACCTCTAAGGAACGCCCATATTGAATAAATTGTACTAATGTACGTCAAACCCGTTACAAAGTAATTTACTAATAGATTAAGTAGAGTTAAACATATATCTCTGAACAATATGAACTAGTTTAATCAAACATACTTAAGAAAATGAGACATCTCTAATTTTTTGGTCCTTGAGTAAAGAAATGGGCTGGATGAGTGAACCTATGGATGGAGAGTCAAAAATCAATTATCTATCCATGCAACATCAATCTTGACAAAAATATCGGCCAAATAAGTGAAAAGTGTTTCCCGTTGTTCAATTGTACAATAAACTGTAAATTATGTGAAAACTCAATGGAAAAATCAATCTTGTTAAAAATAAAAAAAATATGTATTTGTCAATTTATAATACCTGTTTAAAATAACAAAAAATTTGATAAATTCAATCATCCAAACCATAGTTTTTAATCGAGTTTAAAATAGAGATTAAACCAAATTTCTTTATTAAAAAAATGAAAGGTAAATGTATATAATTGTTATCCCGCTTTCTGGCAAAGCCGCGATACCAAAAGATCGATCGAAAACGGAGAACAATTCGTCTCAGAGGTTGGTCATACTTCGTTTCCCTATGGATATCACTGAATTTTGTCCGAGTCCAGATTGAGCTACAATTGATAGGACATGACAAGAAAGATCATAGAAGTTCGCATCTCAAATTTCAAGCCAATCCGAGTTCATACGCTCAAGTTATGATCGATTCAACTTGAAGGGAAAAACACTGGTTTCGAATCCATCGTTATAGATGTCCTTCATCGATTCGAAGGGATGGTTTCGAACCAAACAGCCACTCGAAGAACGTCATCTCGAACCCATCATATCTCTCAATCTACTGATCCAAATGCCACGAAATTTTCACAGAAGCTTGCATTCATGTTTAAGAATGTCCACACCAAATTTCACCTCGATTGGATGAATTCATGATCGATTCGAATGGAGTTCGAATCGATGCCAAAGTGGGCCCAAATTTCCTGAGGCCGGGCGCGTGGGCCCCCTCACGTGCCAGAAGTGGTCTTCCGAGTTTTCAGCGAAATATCAGCATCCTACGCCTATAAATAGAGCCCCAGAGCCAACAGAAAAGGGATCTTTCGACTCTGAAGCGCCCAGACTCTGCCGGATTGAGATCTCCACCATCTTACATCATAACTTCACTGTTGATTCGAATTTCCAGTTGTAACTTACGGTTGATTGCTGTAACGACTTGTAATCATTGAAAGATCAATCAATAAAAACATCAAAATACTTCACAGTGGACGTAGGCAACACGCCGAACCACTATAAATCGCTTGTCTACTCTTTTACTTTACTGTTGATTGGAGTTTTTGTTAGATAATATTCGTTTTGAATCTATATTCTTCGTTATTATCTCTTCAATGACTCCAGAAGAGTGTTGTGACCAATTTTGGTGCAAATACTTTGGTGCTTTCACTGAGAAAACCCAGATTTTCTCCTGTTCTTTGGATCTGTCATCGATACCGGATTGAATAAATCTAAGAGAGAGATCCAGATTAACAAATCCAAGTTCCTTCCCATCTATTCAGATTTGTATAAAGTCCAGGAAAGGAATTCAACTTTCAAGATGGTTAGTACGAGAACCACCTCTAACGCTATCAATCAAGAAGAACATGATCGACAGAATTCTATGCCGCCACCTCCATCTAACCAGGATGCTACTGGGCACTCCGAACCGTCAGGTCCGGTTACCCGACAAGTGCTACAGTTGCTGCTCCAAGAGCTGACCCAGAGTCGGCAGCAACTAGAACAACAGCTACGCACTAACGCCGAGCTAGTCAACAAGCTGGATCGCCAAAAGCGAAAGAGATCCAAGAGAGACCACGCTTCTCGCTCCTCCAGCGAAAGTTCTTCATCCTCTGATTATCACAATCGATCTCCACGACCCCGACTAGATGTGAGTCGCATCCCAACAGCTGGAGATCAACCCACACTGACCGTTGGACAGTTGAGGGTTGGTCCATCGGCCAGTTTCCAAACCGGACCCTCCTCCCGAGGAGGTGCCATCCCTCACCACACTACAGAATACCGCACTACTAACGTTGCGGCTAAACCAGGGGTCGACGTCCAAGATCAGCCGGACCAGGACTGTCGACATAGCAGACGTACTCCTGAACCATACGTCCCAGAGGACTATGAGCCATGAAGGCAAGACTTAGACCGTCGACGATATCCGGTTCAAACCCAAAGTATGGAACGTGATCATACTCCGACGCAAATACCGAATCTCTCAACTATGATACGTTAGATGATCCGTGAGAGCCAGGGATTCACAAATGACGACTGGGGAGTCTCCCGAAGCCACACTCCTTTTACAGACGATATCCTTACTGCTGAACCCCCACGGCGATTCCGAATGCCAACTCTACCCATGTACGAGGGAAACTCCGACCCCAACCAACATATTCTAAAATATGAATGGTCGATGACTGCTGCCAGGGATGACGATGTAGTGAAATGTTGTTGTTTCCCCATATCCTTGGGGGGCATCGCTACCATGTGGTTCACCCGACTGCCACCTCGATCCATCTCTTCATTCGACCAGTTGGCCACAAAATTCGTTGAGCAATTCCGCATGCACGTCGCAAGCCCCAAAGATGTCAACACTCTGTCTAGTGTCACTCAAGCTCCTGGAGAAACGCTCAGGCACTACTTAGAGAGATTCCATACTGCATGCGCGGAGATTAGTAATCCAAACGATAACTCCATCCTTATGGCGTTGACTAAGGAGATCGACCCCGATTTTGAATTTGGCAATTGGCTAGCTGGAAAACCACCTGCTTCATTGGACCGTTTCCACTCCAAGACGGCTCAATTCCTGAGACGCGAAGATGCGAAACAGTCTAGGAAGCAAACTGATGCAGGACCAGGTACGGAAGGGATCCAAAGCAATGTTGCGATCAAACAGTCCGGCGAGAGCTCCGGAAAAGTTCAGTTAAACGTTAAAAACAAACAAGCTCGTCGAAGAGAGAGCGTGAATCAAACCAGAAAACGAGATCGAAATCCTGGCCCGCAGCGCAAGAATCCAATGTTTGACAGTTACACCCCTCTGAATACATCACTAGAGGACTTGTACTTACAAACCTGTGATACAATTCGGTACCAAAAACCTGCACCAAGGTCGTCGTCAGAGAGACAAATCCAGACAGGAAAGTTTTGCAGGTTCCATGAGAGCTACGGGCACAATACGGACGAGTGCCGTCACTTACAGGATCTCGTTGAAAAACTGATCAGAGAAAGGAAGCTGGAACAGTTTGTGCAGACACCACAGCCCAGAGAAGCAGGCCCATCAAATCAAAACAATGAACCCAATCGACCGAGACAAGAGGACTCGACTTGTCCCCGCGGAAGATTGGTGATCAACGCCATCAGTGGCGGACCAACTTTCTCAGGAGCCTGGAATGACGAAGATCTTCGTCACTATCACACATGACAGGCTCACTCAATCTATGAATACTTTGCAGTTTCTTTTACACTCAAAAATTTTAATTTGTAATAAGGCACTGACTTTGCCATATTTTCTTATTTCAACAATAAAGTACTATCTCTTCAAGCTAAAGCTGTGATTCACCGAATGCAACGTTCAACAATCACGACACACGAAGAGCTAAATTCCATCAAACAATGGAATTTATTCAAATAGCGAGTGACTGTGATACGACCGACCACTCACTAAGTGAAACCCCAGCTCGGGGGCAAGCCAACACATCAAAGGCTGAACTGGACCAACACACGACAGTCCATCCAATAACTCGTTCCCAGAGCATGAACGGACTCCAACTTCCCAGAGCGTGAATTGGAGTATAAACATTTAATAATTCGTTCCCAGGGCGCGAACGGACTCCAACTTCCCAAAGCGTGAATTGGAGTATAAACATTCAATAACTCGTTCGCAGAGCGTGAACGGACTCCAACTTCCCAGAGAGTGAATTGGAGTATAAACATTCAATAACTCGTTCCCAGAGCGTGAACGGACTCCAACTTCCCAGAGCGTGAATTGGAGTATAAACATTCGATAACTTGTCCCCAGAGCGCGAACGGGCTCCAACTTCCCAGAGCGTGAATTGGAGTATAAACATTCAATAACTCGTTCCCAGAGCGTGAACGGACTCCAACTTCCCAGAGCGTGAATTGGAGTATAAACATTCAATAACTCGTTCCCAGAGCGTGAACGGACTCCAACTTCCCAGAGCGTGAATTGGAGTATAAACATTCAATAACTCGTTCCCGGAGTGCGAACGGACTCCAACTTCCCAGAGCGTGAATTGGAGTATAAACGTCAACAACTCGTTCCCGGAGTGCGAACGGACTCCAACTTCCCAGAGCGTGAATTGGAGTATAAACATTCAATAACTCGTTACGGAGTGCGAACGGACTCCAACTTCCCAGAGCATGAATTGGAGTATAAACGTCAAATCTATTGTTCCCAAAGTGTGAACGGACTCCTAAAAAGCCCAAATAGATGTGACTGATCATCCAGCGGCTAACTCCAGATTCCCGAAGCGCGAGTCGGAGTACAAACATCAATTCCAGGTTCCTGGAGTGCGAACCCAAACATACATGTTATCTCCAAGTTCCCAGAATGTGAATTGGAGCACAAATACCAAGTCAAAGTTCCCGTAGTGCGAACCGAAATATCAATACTAACTCCAAGTTCGCAGGGTGTGAATTGGAGTATGAACATCAATTCCAGGTTCCCGGAGCGCGAACCGTGTTACAAACATCGATAACTCTCAAATTTCCGGAGTGCAAACCAGATTATCGATCTCAAATTATCCTAAGTCCCCAGAATGTGGGCATGTGCTTCAGATGCGCAATAAATGTGATCAACTACCAAAATAAAAATGTTGTTCCCCGAGACCGGGGGCAAAAAAGCTAAGTGTTAGTCACTAGCCAAAGTGATAATGTCTGAGGTTCAACTTGTTCATCGATAACAGCATATGACCAAGATTTTCAGACTTAGCAAATAAAATGAACTCTACTTGATGGTAAGAACTTCACAAGTACACCGGACTAAAAGCTAAACGCTGCAAGTACTCCAGCACAAATGAAATGAGAATTGAAAAAAAGAAATTAAATTTTATTTCAACTAACTGGAGACAAGAACTTACATGCAAAAAAAAGTTCTTCCAAAAAAAAAGAATCCCTACTAGCAAGGGCCGAACCTGCATCTATACACGGCCTACTAACAAAAAACGAAAATAAGTTCCTATCTACCAAAAAAATCTGCTTGAGAGGCCGATTTATTTCTTCTTTTTCGACCTTCTTATCAGTGGTTCGTCGTCGAATCACTAGGAACAGAAATCCTTCGTTTGGAGGGTCTCCTCTCCGGTGACCGCTCTTCGGCCGGGGGCATAATGTCCACGTCCTCCTCAGAACTTGAACTTAAATGAAGGCTCTCTGCCGGAGGAGTTGAAGGGACCGGACTTGCAACAGAAGACGGGGCGGATACCCGAGTACCGGCCACAGAGCCACTTGGCAATATCACATTTAGTGGTGCCGGACTATGCATCGTAGTCCTAACTCCAGCACTGCCCTCACGCCCCGCAGCTTCTATTTCAGCATTGATCTCGGCCAAGATTTCCTCGTCTCGGGCTGATTGGGCCTGGCGGGGGGCAGTTGTGGTCTGCGTCACAAAACTAGAGGTCGGCGGAAGATCACTGATGATAAATGGCAAGTCTGTAAAAGGGTCACCCTGTTGGCCAAGCAGCTCACTCACCATTTGTTCGTCAAGAGATAAGGATCTCCACTGCGCCATCTTAGTAGACACTGCCGTCGTCACGACAGTCGTTTCGGTGGTGATGGCCTTTTCCCCTTGAATAGACTCCTGAGCTGAAGATGCCGGAGTGGTCTCGGTTACTAAGCAAAGATAAGAAGAAGTTATTAGTAACCGCTTCAAAACAAACACTTTAATAGAAACACACTTGAGATATGTTTAAAGTACCTTCCTCGGTTTGTCTCGTTGACGGTTGGACGGCTTCAGAGACGTGCTCCCGGATGGGAGATAACCGCGGCTGTTCTGGGTCATAAGCAGGAACAGACTGTGAACCAACCACAGATACTGGCTCTAACGAAGGTGGAGCGGTGATTTCAGTAACAGTGGCGTGATGCTCAACACCTGATCCCTCTCCAACCTCCAAAGATCGGCCACCAATCATCTCCTTCTCATGAGCAATAATAGCGTCATGGAGGATCTTCTTCTCATCATCTGTCAGCAACCGGTTTTCGAGTTCGAATCGGTCGACCGATTCATCTGGATGCGCTTCCTCTTCTTCCTCAACCAATCGACCCCAAGCGCTGCGGAGGTGTACCGGGCAATCTTGGAGCCAGGCCAAATTTCTGTGTCTCAACACGTTGGCATTGTAAGTGATGAGCAAATCTTCAATATCGGCCTCCAGCCAGGCTCCGCTTGTTGAACTTTCTCCTCAACCTCCGTCTCGACCGCCTAGACCTTGGCTACTGCCGCATCTCGTTCAGTCCAGAGAATCACGGCTTGTTCACACGCCTCCTGGGCTGCGTTATTCGCATCATCCCTATCCTTGGCGATTTCGGCAAATTTGGACTTAAGCTCGTTTAACTCCTTCAGGGTTGCGTCCCTCTCGGCACCGACCAGGGTGTTTCGATGGCCCATATCCTCTACCATGGCATAATGCTCACGTTTCATCATATCCATCGTTGCTTGGGTTTCATCGGCTTTTTTGATAGCCTCCATTTCAGATTTTCGAGAAGATTCAGCTTCAGTGTTTAGCACTTCAATAATACGGCTCTTTTGAGCTAACTCAGCCTGCAACCTCTCGATGGTGGCCCCACGCTCAAAGGCTAATGCCGACGCTTTGTCAGCTGCTTTCGAATATGCTTTGTACTGAGCGTAAAAATCGTGTACGTAGTCATGTACCAGTTGCTCAGCTTCCTTCGGGATTTTCTTTAAATGTGGAGGAAAGATATAGTTGTCGAAGCAGATATTTGGGAAATCTCTCTTCAGCTGAGCAAGTTTGATTGGTCCTTCCCCTGAAATTTCCACGGGGGGCTATTCTGTAACGGTGGCAGTTATCGTTTCGCTCCTAGAATGGCGGGATTCGTGCCTAGAAGATTGAGAGGCCGACATGTAGTGTGAAGATTCAGAGGGACGAGAGACATGAGCAGGAGGTTGTATGGGATCTCTGGAAGGAGGAGGAGTACGCGATCGCGATCGACGCTTATAGCCTCTATCTGTATCATATCTCTCTTGACCAGAAGGAGGAGGAGGTTGTATGGAATACGCAGAGCGTCCCTGGTCATAATCTCTGTCCCCTTCTTGTCTGCGCGAATCATGATATGAGGACTTGAGGGCATGTCGAAGACTCCCTAACATTGAACCTCGCTTAGACATGGTATCTGCAGAGCAATGTAAAACAGAATTAATCACCTTTCGAAACAGGTAGTTTGCAATCAAAGGTTATGCAGTGTTGTGAAATATGTATGAATGTGCAACCCCCCGACCAACCGGATGTGTCTGTCACACCAGTGGGAAAAGACTCGCTCAAAACTAAAGTTTCTGAAAGTTCTTCCAATCCGGCATCATGCTGCAGGGACACATCGTCCAGAATTGGAATATCGGCGAGCCCTTCATAAAGACTTTCAGTTCTCGGAGGAGACATCTCCGAAATTCTAATTCCGGGAGAGGATCGGGCAGTGACAACCGATTTCCATCTCCCCTTCTTAGTTGACGTAACGACGGCTGCCTTGCCTTTTCTTTGCTCTGCGACATCCTGAACCACGTCTGTAGGCTCCAACAACGGCTCGTCGTCAGCATGAGTTCTTTCAGAATCAGCCTCCTCGGCTATAATAACTTTGGGCTTCTTGTGCTTGACTCGCTTCTTCGAGGCGGTCCTTAATGCCCCGTCAAACTTTATGCTCTGCCCTCGTTCAATCAACCCGTAAGTTCGGAGATTCCTATCGGTCAAAAGCAACTCGATATCCCTATCTTCACTCGGGACTTCTCGAAGTACTCGCACCATCTCCTTAAAGTGTTCGCCCTCAGGTCGCTGAATCGTCGCTGTAAAAAAAAAGGCAAAAAACATAAGTTTCACTTTAACCACAATTGCCTTAGTAGTTACTTGATAACTCAGCTACACTCACGTCTGAATAACCATCGCTGGGCAAACCCCGAAGGACATCTGACATAGAACCATTTCGTCCTGTAGTAACTCAATCTGGTCCAGGACCCAGTGACCACTTGGCAATTCCTCACTGCTTCCAGAAATGTGAAGGAAGGGTAATCACCTCGGGTTTTGAAATTAAATAGATATCTGATCTCGGTCGGGATCGGTGGTTTATGAAGGTACTCCATGAAGTCGATGAATAAACTGTTCACGGAAGCATATCCGTTCGGGTGTAGTTGAGATGGAGCGATCCTCAAAAAAGACAACACTTCCCTTATGTACTCGTTGAACGGAGGAAGCGTCCCAGCCGCGCACGCGTGGCGATTAAATGCTGTATATCCCTCCGGCGGGTTGTGTGGTCTATCATTCGGCCTCGGCAATAACACGTCATCCAGTGACAGGTCGTGCCTCAAGCATATTCTCCCCAACATATCTTCAGAAATATTGGATTGAACGGAATCCGATGGGTTGGAAATAAAAGACGCATTGGGGAATTCGTCCAGGGCTGGACCGATGATCTCGGGTTCAATATCCGGAACCTCTTGTCTCGGAGTGACTGTGCTTTGAACCTCCTGCTGTTGCGAACTTGAAGGTTTCATGACTAGCTAACTCATGAGAAACCATCGTTAGACGACAAAGGACCCGTGCGTTCCTCAGTGTAAAGTGTATGAATGTATGTTGTACAGTGCCATGCATTACTTGAATAAGTATCGCAGAGTTAAAAGAAATATGCAAACGACAAAGCTACGAAGCCTAGTTATAATGACCGTCATCGCTGACCGTCACCACTAAACCGTTTGTATGATGGAAGTTGATTTGGATGGAAGTCATCGTGGTTCCATCGACGAGCTTCAAAGGGTGGTCAAGTATGCAGTTTAATTGTCAAGTCCAAATATGCAAGGATTAAGTTCGTCGGAATTATGCTTAGAAAATGTCAAACTTTGATATCCATCATGAAGGGTTCGAACCGAACGCAGGGAACTCATTCGAACCCATCCTAACATCACTTCGAATCGATGCAGAAAGGCGCGCTTCGAATCGATGATCAGGTGTCAAGTTCGAATCGATCAACGAAGGATGATTTCGAATCGATCCTTGGTTAACTGGTTCGAACCGATAAGGAAACCCTCAACTTAACATCGATCACGCTCGAATCGATACCCTCCGTATCGATGCAAAGTTGAGAACTTCGAACCGATAGCTGATGGATTCGAATCCATCGATTCGAATGGACCCATCAACATAGTCAATCGGTGCGAACTGCGTCACCCCCATAAGGTCATCCCAGGGATCGATGCGAAATCCAAGGAAAAGTGACGCCGCCACCATCGTTTCGAACTCGAGTCACCAGATGGTTTCGAAGCCCTCCCAAACCAGATCTGGTTTTGCCAATCACCAGAGTGAACAATCGATGAGGAAGAGATAGGTTCGAAATAGCTTTGCTGTTTGGATTCAAGACTAATTACCTAGTTTAAGTGATGGATTCGAGGAATTAACGAATTGGATCTTGATTGTTTCGGCGACGTGATGCAGTATTTTCTCTCTGGAGTTTCGAAACGATGCAGAGCACAATAGACACAAGGCAAAAGTAAAAAAGTAAAAAGTGAGACCCCCTGCTATTTATATGAAGCCTAGGAAGTGACCGGGCCGTTTCGCATCCCAGTTAACTCAACCGTTCACAACCGGTCAATTATCGTATCGATTCGAAGTCAACTATCGAATCCATCGGCCTTAGACCCTATCGATTCAAAGTTACCCTCACACTTCATCGGTACGAAACACACAGCAGGGCGACGAGTTGCATCGATGCGAAACAAGCAGTAGGCACATCGATTCGAAGCCCCTGTTCACATCAACAAATTCTCAACTCCATCCACAACCTACCGATACGAACGACGACTACGTATCCATCATGCCCTATCGATACGACTACTATTTCGTATCCATCCTTTCTCATCGGTACGAATGGACGTTTCATACTCGTCTGAGCCATCGGTTCGAATGTCAGTTTCGTACCCATCATAGCATAATCATACTCCATCCATACAAATGTAGACTTCGAATCCATCGACGCTCAGACACATCGGTTTGAAGTATTACCTTCGCGCAACCCAAAGTTGTTTCCTTCGACCTTCTATATCGATTCAGGAGAGGATCAATACGAAGGGACTTTTCAAAACAACCATCAAGCATTATCTCAACTCAAATTTCCAAATCGGTTCAGGAGAGAATCGATATGAAATTCAATAGAAAGCCAAACTGACAACGACTCGTGGACGCACGACGTTAGCAAGGGTCCAACTAACATATGTGCATATATGTCGAGCTAACATTCGATTTTAAACATTTACAGGGATCGAATACTCGTCTTGTTACAAATGCAATAGCCAACGGCTAAGCGCTATTATACAGCAATCAAACATATCAGCACAAGGTTACAGCAATACAGAATATGAGTCTCAGCAAAAAAGAAAGCAATGATTGTTCGGAGAGAAATTACAGCCATTCAAAGCACGTTAAGTTCCCACAAGACGTACTTTGGGGGGCAAAATGTTATCCCGCTTTCTGGCAAAGCCGCGATACCAAAAGATCGATCGAAAACGGAGAACAGTTCGTCTCAGAGGTTGGTCACACTTCGTTTCCCTATGGATATCACTGAATTTTGTCCGAGTCTAGATTGAGCTACAATTGATAGGACATGACAAGAAAGATCATAGAAGTCCGCATCTCAAATTTCAAGCCAATCCGAGTTCATACGCTCAAGTTATGATCGATTCAACTTGAAGGGAAAAACACTGGTTTCGAATCCATCGTTATAGGTGTCTTCGAATCCATCATCGAACACCGTTCGAACTGATCACCTTCGTATCGATTAGCTTCGAATCCATCAGAGTGCCTCGGTTCGACTCCCTCAACTTCGAATCCACCGAGTTCGTATCGATGGACCTCGTATCCATGGAGAAGTTGCAAAGCTCGTATCCATCAGAGAAACGTAAAGTTCGAATCCATCAAGCATCAGTTGTTCGAACCCATCCATAAAGCCTTGTTCGAACCCATGCGTGAAGCCTTGTTCGAACCCATCCATAAAGCCTTGTTCGAACCCATCCATAAAGCCTTGTTCGAACCCATCTGTGAAGCTTCGTTTGAATCCACTGGGTCAACTAGCCATGATGACGTGTCCTTCATCGGTTCGAATGCGCTGAGATATATGGAGTCGAAACAGTCAACTCGGAGCAAAACCGGATCGAAGCGAAGTGTGCGCTCCACGTCAACACGAAGACACGTGCCGCCATCGATTCTAAACCATCGATTCGAAGGGATGGTTTCGAACCAAACAACCACTCGAAGAACGTCATCTCGAACCCATCATATCTCTCAATCTACTGATCCAAATGCCACGAAATTTTTGCAGAAGCTTGCATTCATGTTGAAGAATGTCCACACCAAATTTCACCTCGATTGGATGAATTCATGATCGAATCGAATGGAGTTCGAATCGATGCCAAAGTGGGCCCAAATTTCCTGAGGCCGGGCGCGTGGGCCCCCTCACATGCCAGAAGTGGTCTCCCGAGTTTTCAGCGAAATATCAGCATCCTACGCCTATAAATAGAGCCCCAGAGCCAATAAAAAAGGGATCTTTCGACTCTGAAACGCCCAGACTCTACCGGATTGAGATCTCCACCATCTTACATCATAACTTCACTGTTGATTCGAATTTCTAGTTGTAACTTACGGTCGATTGCTGTAACGACTTGTAATCATTGAAAGATCAATGAATAAAAACATCAAAATACTTCACAGTGGACGTAGGCAACACGCCGAACCACTACAAATCGCTTGTCTACTCTTTTACTTTACTGTTGATTGGAGTTTTTGTTAGATAATATTCGTTTTGAATCTATATTCTTCGTTATCATCTCTTCAACGACTCCCGAAGAGTGTTGTGACCAACTTTGGTGCAAACAATAATTATCTATAGTAAAACACGTATATCTATTAGAACTTTAAGAGTATTATATAAATTGATGCAGTCCAAGTTTAAAGCATGTGCGTGGACTTTATAAAGGAAAGACGCTGTCCTGAGTGACATAATATCTATAACAAATATTGTATTATGGATTCAGGATTATAATAGTTGTATTGTTGAGCGCTTAGCCACATATTAATTTTTTTTAGTCATTTACACTTTCTTATAGTCTTAGTTTTTAAATCACCTGTTATTTCATAATAAGAAACTAGAAATAATTTGAACAACAAATACAACACAACTTACATATTATTTCTAAAGTATAAATATATAATACAACTGCATAACCTGTCGTGAAGCATAAATCGAATATAATAGAACAATTAATGTCTGAAGTATAGATAGACTATAATAGAAAAATTGCAAGAAAACGAGATTTTCACACAGTATGATAATTAAAATGATATGAAAATATATAATAATACCTCTCACGGAAGTTCAAATCGGAGAGTCGGAGACACTTGTCTAGGTTTTGGGATCGGGGTCGACTGTGTGAGAAAAGAAATTACAGCATCAATCGAGACGGTGGTTACGGTTGATTTCGCCGAGTTAATATTTTCGGGAGGTGGATGATGGCAATTAATGTTTTCTGGAGGTGATAAAGTAAAAGGAAAAATAGTTTCTGAAGAAGGAAGCAACAAAGCAATACACGCTTTTTTAGTTCCCGCACAAATTTTGTTTGCCGCCTGCGTTTTATTGAATAGCGTTGTACGATCAATTTACCCAGTCAAATAGCGTTGGAAACCCTAGCTTCAAAAACGGACTGAAGGTAATATTGGAAAACGCTGTATGTTGGTGCTATCAAAAGCCCATATTGTTGTAGTGAATGGTTAAAGTTCCAAAATCATCCGTATTCAGCTCTATAGTCCAAACACAAAGTCCTTGGTTAAATAATAACAACTATTGTTAAGCAAAATGCTTTGGCCAAAGACTTTGGCTTTGAGTTGACTTGATTTGACCGTGATACCAACCTCATATTACTGAGGAGGAAAATCCTCTATTGAATAGTGCTTCACTTCTAATACTTCCACATGACCCAACTATGATCACTTGATGGACATTGTGCCATGATTTGATTATAATAAAACCAGAGCTTTCATATTAAAGATCTATGGTATTCTCAAGTCGAGGAAACCGTGTAAATCAGTCACATCGATATTTTCTGTTTGACCTTAGTTACATTAACGAACATAAAACGATCGTGTGAGTCATTCCATAGTATCCAATAACTATCAGTATGTAACCCTTAAGTGCTCCCAGTGGCCATGAGTAATACGTTGCCCAACATTTGGAGAGCATTACGTAGTCCAGCCTCAACGGATACATCGATATCCAGTCTCGACGAATCTTGACTATGAACATTTAAAATGATATATTTGTTTTCATGGTGATAAATTACTCACGGTTACAACACTTTATAACTACTATCACAAAATGTGCCATTTGTGGATTTCTATTAAATGTAATTTTAATTAAATTTATTAATTAATATAACATATTATATCAATTATATAATAGAAAGAAAACACCTTTATTTCGAGCAAGATTGGTCAACGATGTAAATATATGTAACAAATTACATAATCGCCCTTCGAGCATACCCCTAACTCTATCAAGCTCCCACTTGCACTTAGGGTCAAATATGGAATCTTATTCCAACTTCTCCAATCAGTTTTTCCAAAACCAGTTGGGTCAGTCCGTCAGTGAATAGATTTGCTATTATGCTTTAATCATCTACTTTGTCAATTAATTCTCTCTGGCGCTGATAAACTACCTTTAGCATGTGGAACAATTTGGAGTGTGTTTATCAACTTCCAATGAGCTCTAAGTTTTATTAGAACTATATCGTGACATTGTTTTCATATAACAATGTTAAGGGATTCTCAACATTTGGAGTCACCCTCAACTCAGTTATAATTCATGCATTTATATTTATATATTGTGCAATTATGGCGCTACTCAAGGCGACATACTTAGCCTTTTTCATTGAATCAACCATAGTCTTTCATTTGTAGCATTTCCAATTTAAAGATTTTAACTTTAATTTATTATTGACATGTTATACTCAATATCACTTATAAAAGTTTGAGTATGAAAAATCCTTCATAAGGAGTTCGTTATTTCTAAAACAATTCTCTAGCATTTCAAAAAGTACACGAGAAAACAACCATTTAGAGATATCTATTTGAATTTGATATTTTCTTCATGTATCAAATACATGAACAAATCACCATATCATTAACAACATAACATGCATGATAATTCATATTATCAATTCATAAGGAATTCATCTTACATGTTCCACATTAAACATTTTAATAAGGTTTTCTTGCATATCGTTTTGGAACATTCCCAATATCTTTTATACTTACCATAAATGACATTATTTATAAATCCAACGTCGAGTATTAAAACAAGTAAATATGATTTTAGCACAAGTACAGCGTTAACAATCAATAGTGTACTGTTTACTTATGGTTTAGAAATATGCATGTACCTTTTATAACTTTCTTTCTCATGAGCACATGCTTTCTCTACATTTTATTAAAAATCAAACTATTTGATATTCTTATCAAAATATTTGTTCAATCTTGATGCTTATCGAACGATACTTTCATATATTTTCTTTGATCATATCTAAAACTCACAAACTCAATATCACTCCCAGCGACTTCGAGATACTTTGGTTCTTATGTGTAAACAGTTTACTCTAAATCATTATTCAGAATTTTCTGTTTCAACATGTACGTACTAAAATATAATATCATACCATGCGATAATTTTGTGAGTAAAATCTGAACCTTGTTAAGCACACCGAATGGTGAATCTATTACATTAATTTCAACAGTATAAATTTACCATATTATTCTTATCAATGTGGCTCACTGTATTCCAACTGTATTTATCTTTCTCTTAAAGACACTTTACGGCCAAAAAGATCATATCCGTATGGATATAACTATCAAAATCATATTTTGATAATGTACTTGAAATTTATTTTGAATTTGAACATCGTACCATATCACAGAGTCCATACTCTTAATGGTATAATTGAACAATTAAGGAATATTTATTCTTGACATTGAAAAAAATTCATAGTTTCTCTTTAATGTACAAGAATACTTATTAGACGTTCTAATGTATTTGTGCTCATTTAGGTTTGCCAATTTCATTTCATCCCTTGTAAATAGTTTTATCATTGGACCGTATCCAAATCCATTTTCATACCAATAATTTCTTAAACAAATTTCTTCGCTATGAAGTTATTATTTTTTAAAATAATAGTTGCTTCTCTATGCAATGGAATGAGCATTCATAAACATTTCATGAATTGAATTCCATAGGACTAATTTTACATTAGTTCACAATACATTTATGTTCACAGCGTAAAGTAGTTATCTAATGACCATCAACCCCAAAATTCTCTTAGGGCGATTCATGCAAGATCCCTTACGTATAATTAATACATGTAATCTTTCGAATCTTATACGGTTTTCTACACTATTCTTGGATGATATTAATTTTAACTTTAAGTACAACTCTTAAGTATACACCTTATAGAAAGAATTTAACTTAACTTCACTCGTCAGTAATCGTGAAATGACCCTCTCTTTTATACCTAAATTTTTGCTTAGGATTTTTTTTTACATAGTGATATATATATATATATATATTTATTTATTTATTATCTTATGAATGTATATATATTCTGAAGCCCAGAGCCATTTTTTTCGTTTTCAAGTAAACAAACTTTGTCCAGGATCAAAAAGTTTTACCAATATAAATATATCAGTGTATTCACCAGGATATGCACACACATATGAAGATGCATGTGCCTCTCTTGTTCAATCAGAGTTATGGTAAAAACAAGAGGATAATTTAATTGATTAAATTTAATCAATTCTCACATAGTTACATTCAACACATGTAGTAAAATTACTTTCATATGGGCATCAGACTGATTTTTAGTCTTGATTACTAGGTAGGTTCCTTATGAAATATGATTCTAAGAAATCAGATAATTGTGTGATATTTATCTTTAAAATTTAATGGTGTAGTGCTTGTGCTCTGAAAATGATATATGTCTTTATCATTTTCTTTGTTTGCTTTTCTATAAATCTGCCCTGTAATGCAACTCTTTCCTGGAAAACTTTTTAAGTAAAATACTTTATTTCCAAAGCTTGATTCTTTCATGTCATGATGCTGCACTAAATAAAATGCAAACCAGGGTGAGTTTCCTCAGACCTGTGAATGTTACAGATTCTTCCTTTATTCAAGAATAAGATATAAAACATTTACATAGTGTAAAATTTGCATTTTTAAAAACATGTGAATACTTGGATGTTATTATTATTTGCTTTCATACTCATTTAAAAGTCCTCACGGTTATGATGTATGGAACACATGTATGTAAAAAAAAAGACTTAATAAAAACCACCTACGGTCGATAGTGTATGCATGAAAGTGTGTGCACTCGCCATGCTCTGTACTCCCCTCACATAAGCCCGAAAGGCAGTGCATGGGTGGTATATCTGGCCTCAGTTTACCTGAGCTAGGTGTGAAAATTTTCTTGCAAATAATGAGAGAGGAAGCAATTGAAATCCTAGCACTATTTTTACTTATTTGATTTGATTTGTTATTGAAAAGAAATGAAAATACCACTTTGATAAACTTGGATAATCAACTAAGGATCCATTTTATAATTACACTTTGTTATCAACCGAAACAACAAGTTAAAATATTGTCTATTTGTTATGATAACTTGATTTTTGTTGGAAATTTTGACCAGTAAATGACATAAATTTTCAAGAGAATAACCAAAACCTATATTTAACTTATTCGTGTCAATTTAAAAATAAACCCTTCATTTGTAAATATTTTCAAAATTTGCATTCATCTCTCTTTGTAAATAAATCTTGCATTTTGTAAATATTTTCATCCTGCATTTGGATTTTGTGGGTAGTATCCGCTGAAAACCCTCACGAGACAACACTCGTCCTACTGGGGACACCCAGAGGTTTAACGGCTTGTTGCATACGCTCAATGCAATCGTGCTCCCTACGAAAACGGATTTATCTTAGTTTTTCTTTATTCGAGGACGAATAAAAAGATAAGTGTGGGGGTATAGATATGTAACTCTTTGTCATTAAGAGATATGATCTTTGGTGAAAGGTAAGAGATGCAACCTTTGGAGAAGAGAAGTGTCTTTTGGAAAAATTGTTTTCTGTTCAAAAACGGTCGACAGGTTAAAAAGTGACCAGTAGACAGGAATTTAAAATATATATACGTTATGTGCATGTGTGCACGTTCATCGTGCATTTTACACAGAAACGGTCGACCGTATGATTATTAACCGGTCGACCGGTTCCTGTTAATTTGCACAATGAATGTGCAATGCTATTAAACGTATATATATATCGATTATATTGAGGTGCATGATTATTTGAGGATAGATTTTAACAAGTTTATAACTATTACAATATCAAATAATCAACCTATAATTTATAGTAACATATGTAGCTCTAATGACCTTGTTTTGTCGATCGCCTTATTTGTCAGAAATCAAAACTTTCATAAAACTTGTGACTCAACATTCTCCCCCTTTTTGATTGATGACAATATATATCTGCAAATCTGAATCTCCCCCTGAGTACGTGATCTCTTTCTCTTTGAATTCTTATAAATGTATGTTCCTGCAAGCAATTGTTAGCCCTTTCTCCCCCTTTGTCATCGACAAAAAGGAGTAACAGATACTAGAATATGATATGCATAGAATGAATATGATATGCATAGAAAAATAAATTATTAACACATCAAAAAAATAACAGAGTTTACTACAGAACATAATGTCAAATGAAAATCATAAATAACGACACTATTTAGTACAAGTGTCGATGAATGTTTTTAAAGAGCTAAAACATAATAAAATCTAGGATGAAGCAGATCGTATCTCCTCTTCATCATCATCGTCGTCGTCATCATCATCATCTTCTTCTTCCTCATCATTGTGCCCTCTAGATGATTCACCATGTCCATGACCACTCATTCCTGTAGACTCGTCAGATGATGTCCAGGTGAAAATCATTTTTCCCTATGCTTTTAAACTTTTGCATTCACCTGTCATAAAGCAAGATTGACTATATTGTTCTTAAAGACCTAACTATTTCTTCTTTCTCAATACTTAAAATTCTTTATGGACTCAAGATTGACTAATACATTTATAAAATGTAACCCTCCCATTCACATAACATTCTTGTCTCCTGTCATGTGCTTTGAGCAACCACTGTCCAATATCCACTTTCCTCTTTTCTTAAGTGGGACCTGCAAAAAATAGAATTAAGTCCATGGTACCCACTTTTTATAGGGTCCTAAGAGTTAGGTCTTAGGAGTCCAAACCCATTTGGGTCCGGTATCCCCTTTATATATATAATTGTTATTAAAATGCACAGTATTCATGAATTGCTGAATGTATTTGTTCCTAATCAAATTATTATTTGTTTTAGGTACCCATATTTTGATAGTCTTGACATTTTTCTTTTGAAATTTCACAACTGGTTTTGGTTTGGAATATAATAAACTAAGATTTTTCTTAGCTTCAGTTTTTTGTACTTTCTTTTTCCTTTTATTTCCAAGATGTTTCTTGGTTTCTTGTTTGTTATATCCCAATCCTTGTTTGTCTGAAATAGATTGTGAACTTTCAATGATTTTTGTCAAGTTTTCTCGACCTTTGTTAAAGTTAGAAACATTTTGAGTAATGTCATCAAACTTTGTTTGTAAGCTAGCTTTTTCTAGGTCTAGAATTTTGACTTTTGCTTTAAGCTCATGATTTTCAGTAGTGAGAGCATTATTTTTCTCTTTTTGAGTTTCTATTTCTTGACTCAAAAGGGATATTTGAGAATCAACATTAGATGATGATTCTTGAATATTTTCAAGTTCCTCTTCTAATTTTTCTTCTCATCTTTTAACATATCTCGTTCAAGCTCTGCTCTACTTAAATCTGCTTTGACTACTTTTAATTGACGTTTTATGTCTTTATATTTGACTATCAATTCAGCATTAATATCAAGTAATTCATCAAATGTAGAAATTTGTACCTCATCTTCTGTTGCCATAAAACAAACATTAGCTTGTTCATTCTCTGAATCACTTTCACTTTCTGATGAAGATGACTCTGAATCATCCCATGTTACTGAGAAAGCTCGTTTCTTAGATTTGTCCTTTTTATATTTGAATTTGTCATTTTCTGACTTCTTCTTTTGTTCCGGACAATCTTTCTGCATGTGTCCCTTTTTGTGGCAGTTGAAACATTCTATAGCAGATGAAGATGGTTTATTTGATCCAGGTTTCCTTTTATTGTAACGACTGGCTTTTCGATATTTTAAGAATTTTTTGAATCCTTTCGCAATGAATGCCAAATCTTCGTCTTCAGAATCTGATTCATTTTCATCTTTCTCAACATGAAATGCTACATTTTTCTTTTCTTCCTTCTGTTCTTTTCTAGCCTGCAAATTTGCTTCATAGGACATTAAATTTCCTATCAATTCATCTGGCTTCATGACGGAAAGGTCATTAGCTTCTTCGATTGCTAATACTTTTCCTTCCCATTCACTAGTCAGAGAATGTAGGACTGTTGAAACAACATCGAAATCAGAATACTTTTGTCCTAAGCCAATAAGAGCATGGTGAATAGTTTGAAACCGTGAATACATGTCATTGATTGTCTCATTTGGTTTCATTTTGAAAATTTGAAATTGACTTTTCAGCATGGCTATTTTGGCTTGTTTAACCTTGTTAGTACCTTCATGAGTGATTTTTAGTGTTTGCCAAATTTGATATGCAGTAGTGCAGATACTAACACGGTTATATTCATTTTGGTCTAATGCACAGAACAACATATTTATTGCTCTTGCATTTACAGCTGCTGCCGTTTTCTCAGCTGCAGTCCATTCTGAATAATCAGTTGTTGGATTCACTATTTCTCTTTGAGTGGCATTCCAAGCATCATAGTTATTTGATTGCATAAAGAATGACATACGTGTTGCCCAATAACTATAGTTAAGACCATTGAAAAATGGAGGTCTTTGTGTCGATTGACCTTCCGTGTAAGTGGTGTTTTGAGTGCTAGTACTTACGTTATTTGCCATATTACTATAATATATCAAATAACTGTGTTACGGTTATATGATGACCGTGCTCTGATACCAATTGAAAGTGCGGTGTGTATACAATTATATGTGCTAATATAGTATACACGGATCGTGTAATATGGATTACAATACAAATGCGGAAATAGATGATAATAGCATAGTAAATAAGAAAATAGAAAAATCACACCAGAGATTTTTATACTGGTTCGGAGCACCGTCCTACGTCCAGTCCCAGACTTCTATCTGGATTTTCACTATTAACTACCTCGCTTCACCCGGAGGAACAGGTTTACAACACCCGAACAACCGAACGGGATTTCACGCCTCTAATACACTGAGGACTTCAACACTTGCCTCTTACAACACAGAGGACTTCAACAAAAGAACAAATACAATTGTTGTTGACAACTTGTGCTCTTGAAAACACGGATTTGTCACTAGCAGTACACCCTTCCTATAATCTTATCCTCAAAGTATGCGATATGATGTTTTGAAAAGATTAAGGAAAGTATATTATTGAATCAAAGGATATGAAATAGTTTCAAAGATTCAATAAATAATTTAGAGCTTTTATAATGCAGAAATAAGATCAGAGATTAGATTAAAAAAATATGAAATCGTTATTATTTAATCAATGAATTGGATGAGTTTATATAGATATGTAACTCTTTGTCATTAAGAGATATGATCTTTGGTGAAAGGTAAGAGATGCAACCTTTGGAGAAGAGAAGTGTCTTTTGGAAAAATTGTTTTCTGTTCAAAAACGGTCGACAGGTTAAAAAGTGACCAGTAGACAGGAATTTAAAATATATATACGTTATGTGCATGTGTGCACGTTCATCGTGCATTTTACACAGAAACGGTCGACCGTATGATTATTAACCGGTCGACCGGTTCCTGTTAATTTGCACAATGAATGTGCAATGCTATTAAACGTATATATATATCGATTATATTGAGGTGCATGATTATTTGAGGATAGATTTTAACAAGTTTATAACTATTACAATATCAAATAATCAACCTATAATTTATAGTAACATATGTAGCTCTAATGACCTTGTTTTGTCGATCGCCTTATTTGTCAGAAATCAAAACTTTCATAAAACTTGTGACTCAACATTCTCCCCCTTTTTGATTGATGACAATATATATCTGCAAATCTGAATCTCCCCCTGAGTACGTGATCTCTTTCTCTTTGAATTCTTATAAATGTATGTTCCTGCAAGCAATTGTTAGCCCTTTCTCCCCCTTTGTCATCGACAAAAAGGAGTAACAGATACTAGAATATGATATGCATAGAATGAATATGATATGCATAGAAAAATAAATTATTAACACATCAAAAACATAACAGAGTTTACTACAGAACATAATGTCAAATGAAAATCATAAATAACGACACTATTTAGTACAAGTGTCGATGAATGTTTTTAAAGAGCTAAAACATAATAAAATCTAGGATGAAGCAGATCGTATCTCCTCTTCATCATCATCATCGTCGTCGTCATCATCATCTTCTTCTTCCTCACCATTGTGCCCTCTAGATGATTCACCATGTCCATGACCACTCATTCCTGTAGACTCGTCAGATGATGTCCAGGTGAAAACTGGAGCAGCAGGACGTTTTCCTGGGTCTTGTGCTTGAACAGAGGTGGATGTGGAACATGATATAGCATCCCATAGCATACCAAAGAATGACTTGACCTTATTGAAGCGCTTATCGATTTTAGAGTCCATGCGCTTGAGACGTGATTCAAGCAAAAATTGGTTACGCGCGATTGTTTCAAGTGATTCTTTTGTTGATGACTTTGATTTTAAAAGTTTTACTTCATCGGAACGAGGACGAGATGAAGTTGCTCGTTGTTTCCTTGGTCCTCTTTGTTGCCAATCTTCGAAAGGCATAATCTCAAGATAAGGTGGAGGAAGCTTCATTCGCTTGATGGTGATGGAATCAATGCATTTTGGTTTTGAGGTTGCAGAATCAGGAGGATTGACCCCACAAGCTAACAAAAGTCTCATGATATATTCATTGTAAAAGAAATGAGGCCGGGTTGAGTTATTTACCTTGAGAATTTCATCAAAAAGCATGTGAACCCAATTGATTTGAATTTCACCATAGATAGCATAGAGTGCCTTGAAGTTTTCTTTGTACACTGCATCATAATTTCCAAGTCTAGGAAAAAGAGAATGCATCAAGACCCGATGAAGTAACCTGGCTGTCGGGCGAAGTCCAATAGACTTAGTGCCATCGCTATTGTCTTCTATAAACTGATGACTGGTACTATTTCGAGTGAAAACTTCGCAGAAGGTAGATGAAAACTCTTCGCCTCGATTTGGTATACCAAGTATAGAGGCAATTCTAGCATGAGTAAGAAAAATTTGCTTCCCACAGACCATAGACCAGATGACGCCGTTTGGATTATCAGGTTGATATTCATCAAGATTCATGTTGGCGTAAAATAATTTTATCATCAAATGATTTATCTCCACACTATTTGCAGAAAAATCTATCAATGGAGTAATGTTGGCATTATTGGCTAACCTCCGAACTCCGTAAGCCGTGAAATCATCAAATTTGATGAAAGAGCCTGGATGAAACTTGTAATTTGTCATTTGATTCCATCTTGTTACAGCAATTGGAGTTTGAAGCCATTTTTTAACGGAGATGGTAAGAGATGAAGTTTCAGAGGTTGCTCCTTTCTTTGATTTCTTTTGAGGAGGAGCCATTGTTGGAGGATTTGTGATTTGGGAATTGAAGAATGGGAACTAGGGTTTGTGATTTGGGGTAAGAGAACAGTTTGAGTAAAGAGTGAATGAGGGTAGAGAGAAAAGTAACGTATAGGTTTATATAAAAAACTGAAAATACGACAACCGGTCGACCTACTGTTTTTGGCCGGTCGACCGTTTTCAACCAGAGAGCAAACGGTCGACCGGCTATAACAGGGGCGGTCGACCGATCTTGGTCTGTTGTGACATTTAAGTTTATATTTCAAGTTTTTATCATATATCAACCTATATATATTATATTTTATACATAATACAAAATATAACCGTCATTACAAGAGATAGATAAAGATATAATAACTATATATATTAGTCTAATGAGAAAGTTCGTCATTAGAATTATCGTTGTTTCCTTCAATACGTTTCGACCATGGACTCCATTGTTTCTGAGCTCCTTCATTCTTCTCATAGTTCCGATCCCATGAGTTAGGACTTTTAGATGTTGATGGCCTAGACGGCATTGGTTCATGCACGTCATGTTTGTTGGAACCGCAGAAAAATGTTGCCAACTTTTCTAAAACAGACAATCGTGCCGACATCCGTTGTTGCTCGTGATAAAGTTGACTTTGCCCGTAATGGAGTTGTCTCTGAAGGTCTATCTGATGTTTCTGGTAGTGGTGTATCTCATCGATTTGAGCTTTGGCACGAGGAGAATAGAATAGTGTCCGCTTCACTCGTTTTGAATTTGGAGTTTTATCAGACATATAAGAGCATTGATGATGACAACTTGATTTTTGTTTTGGAGTTGTAGGAGAATAAAATTCCTCCGACTCAGAACTCGTAATTGAAATGTATGATTCTTGAGCACATTTATCACAAATGTGAGCCATAGTGTATGTTGTATAGAATATTATGGTTTGATAAAAAGAAAAGATGAACAAAATATAAAATGTTTGCAAATTTATATATAAGTTTGTTATGTATAACCTATGGATGTGAGTTACTGATAAATTTTAACCAAGAAAATATAAGCAGAAAATTTTTTGTAAGTCTAAAAATAGCTTTCTTTTTAAAAACTGAATTTATAAGATAAGAAAGTAAAGAATGATGACAAAAAAATAAGTAAAGTGAATTTAACCATTAAATAAAGCAGTGACTTATATTTAATGTAAAAAATATAGTTTATGTAATAGTTGTAGTTAAAGGATAACTAAAGAGAATAACTGAAGAATAACTAACAAGAAGATGTTCTTTTAGAAATTTCTTAGTCAAGATTTTTTCTTGAAATTAAACCAAACTCTCTTCGTAATTTAATAAAATTAGATTCGAGCAGAGGCTTAGTAAAAATGTCTGCTAATTGATTGTCAGTATGAACATATTCAAGACATATATTTCCTTTGTCAATATTATCTCGAAGGAAATGATGACGGATATCAATGTGTTTGGTTCTGGAGTGATTTACTGGATTTTTAGAGAGATTTATAGCACTAGTGTTATCACAGTATATAATAGAATTTGATAAATGAATATCAAAATCTTGAAGTGTTTGTTGCATATATAGTACTTGAGTGCAAGCAAGAGCTGCTGATATATATTCAGCTTCACATGTTGATAGTGAAACACAATTCTGTTTCTTACTGAACCAAGAGACAAGTGATTTTCCAATAAAATGGCACGTACCACTTGTACTTTTTCTATCCGTTCGTGAGCCACCGAAATCAGCATCACTATATGATACTAATTCAAATGGACATTCTTTTGGATAAAAAAGACCGAAATCTTTGGTATTATTAAGATAACGAATTATACGTTTTACTGCTCATAGATGTGATTCCTTTGGATCGGCTTGAAAACGAGCACATAAACAAACACTCATTATTATATCTGGACGACTAGCTGTAAGATAAAGAAGAGAACCAATCATGCTTCGGTACAATTTCTGGTCAACATTCTTACCACTTTCATCTTTGTCAAGATGTGTAGTTGTACTCATAGGAGTTGGTTTTCCAGATGTATTTTCTAATCCGAAGCGTTTGATAAGGTTTTCACAGTATTTTTCTTGATTAATAAAAATGCCGTTTGGAAGTTGCTTTATTTGAAGTCCAAGAAAATAAGATAGTTCTCCCATATGAGACATTTCGAATTCTTTGGTCATAATATTTGCAAATTCTTTGCAAAGTTTATCGTTTGTTGAACCAAAGATGATATCGTCTACATATATCTGGATAACTAGAATATCTTTTCGAGAATGTTTAATAAACAAAGTTTGATCGACTTTGCCTATTTGAAATCCTGAGTTAATAAGATAGCTACGTAGTCGTTCATACCAAGCACGAGGTGCTTGTTTTAACCCATACAGAGCTTTCTTAAGTTTGAACACATGGTCAGGATATTTTTCATGTACGAACAGAGGAGGTTGTTCGACATAGACATTCTCTTTGATAAATCCATTGAGAAAAGCACTTTTGACATCCATCTGATAAAGTTTGAAATTATGGTGACAAGCAAAAGATAATAGGATTCTAATAGCTTCTAGTCGAGCAACTGGTGCAAAAGTTTCTTCATAATCGATACCTTCTTCCTGATTATATCCTTGTGATACTAATCTTGCTTTATTTTTGGTGATATAGCCTTGTTCGTCAGCCTTATTTTTATAGACCCATTTAGTACCAATTACTGACTGATCAGTTGGTCTTGGAACAAGTTCCCAAACGTCATTGCGCTCAAACTGATTTAGTTCTTCCTGCATGGCAATGATCCAGTAATCATCTGTAGCAGCTTCTTTTGGATTCTTGGGTTCGATATTTGAGAGAAAAGCGGCATGACCCATTTGATTGAGTTGACTCCTTGTTCTGACATGTGATGTTATTTCACCGATTATATTTTGAGGCGGATGGTCTCTTAATATTCTTGGTGGTGATTGTAACTCACATATTTGAGGAATATTCTCAATAACTATTTCTGAGTCAGAATCAATATTTGTGATGGTTTGATTGTCAGTGACTATTGATTCGTCATCATCTGATATAGTGTGAGGGCGCTGATAGATTTCATCAAAAGAGACATGAAGTGATTCTTCAATAGTTTTGGTTCGTTTATTAAATATCCGATAGGCCTTACTTCGTTCCGAATAACCGACAAATATTCCTTCATCGGCCTTTGGATCGAATTTGCCAAGCTGGTCTTTTGTATTTAAAATAAAGCACTTCGAACCAAAAACTTTGAAGTATGAGATTTTAGGCTTCCTTTTGTTAAATAATTCATAAGGAGTATTCTTGGTAAGAGGTCTTATGGATACACGATTTAAAACATAACAGGCAGTTGCCACAGCTTCTTCCCAAAAATGTTTTGGTAAGGTGGTTCCATTCAATAATGTTCTTGCACATTCTTGTAAAGTTCGGTTTTTCCGTTCTACAACTCCGTTCTGTTGTGGAGTTCTGGGAAACGAAAAATTATGATATATACCTTTCTTTGTACAAAATTGTTCAAATTCATTATTTTCAAACTCTCCGCCATGATCACTTCTTATATTTTTAACTTTAATCCCTTTTGATTTTTGAATTCTTTTGACGAAAGATTTGAAATGATCGAAAGTATCACTTTTATTTTTTAAGAAAATTGTCCATGTATAACGAGAGAAATCATCAACAATTACAAGCACATATTGACTGTGATTTATTGATTGAACTCTAGTAGGTCCAAATAAATCCATGTGTAGTAACTCAAGTGGTTGTAATGTTGATATGACTTTCTTGGATTTAAAAGATGATTTGGTCAATTTTCCTACTTGACATGCGTCACAAATGTTGTTAACTTTAAAACTCATTTTGGGTAGTCCTCTAACTAGATTGTTTTTGGCTAGCTTGTCAATAGTTCTGAAGTTTATATGACAGAAGCGTTTGTGCCATAGCCATGGATCATTGTCATTAGCCACAAGTCACATATCTGAATTATGATTAATGTTCATATTCAAAATATATATATTTCTGTCTCTATAACCTTCGAAAACCAAATTATGGTCTTTATCTAGAATACTACACTTATTATTTGAAAATGAAATAATAAAACCCTTGTCACATAACTGACTAATACTTAGCAAATTGTGTTTTAAATTTCTAACTAGCATGACATTAGTAATAAGAGGTAAGTTAGATGTACCACAATTGCTCACATCGCCTTTGCCGATGATATAGCCTTTTGAATTGTCTCCAAAAGTGACGGAGCCACCATCTGAATATGTAATATTTGTTAATAAACTCTTGTCTCCTGTCATGTGCTTTGAGCAACCACTGTCCAATATCCACTTTCCTCTTTTCTTAAGTGGGACCTGCAAAAAATAGAATTAAGTCCATGGTACCCACTTTTTATAGGGTCCTAAGAGTTAGGTCTTAGGAGTCCAAACCCATTTGGGTCCGGTATCCCCTTTATATATATAATTGTTATTAAAATGCACAGTATTCATGAATTGCTGAATGTATTTGTTCCTAATCAAATTATTATTTGTTTTAGGTACCCATATTTTGATAGTCTTGACATTTTTCTTTTGAAATTTCACAACTGGTTTTGGTTTGGAATATAATAAACTAAGATTTTTCTTAGCTTCAGTTTTTTGTACTTTCTTTTTCCTTTTATTTCCAAGATGTTTCTTGGTTTCTTGTTTGTTATATCCCAATCCTTGTTTGTCTGAAATAGATTGTGAACTTTCAATGATTTTTGTCAAGTTTTCTCGACCTTTGTTAAAGTTAGAAACATTTTGAGTAATGTCATCAAACTTTGTTTGTAAGCTAGCTTTTTCTAGGTCTAGAATTTTGACTTTTGCTTTAAGCTCATGATTTTCAGTAGTGAGAGCATTATTTTTCTCTTTTTGAGTTTCTATTTCTTGACTCAAAAGGGATATTTGAGAATCAACATTAGATGATGATTCTTGAATATTTTCAAGTTCCTCTTCTAATTTTTCTTCTCATCTTTTAACATATCTCGTTCAAGCTCTGCTCTACTTAAATCTGCTTTGACTACTTTTAATTGACGTTTTATGTCTTTATATTTGACTATCAATTCAGCATTAATATCAAGTAATTCATCAAATGTAGAAATTTGTACCTCATCTTCTGTTGCCATAAAACAAACATTAGCTTGTTCATTCTCTGAATCACTTTCACTTTCTGATGAAGATGACTCTGAATCATCCCATGTTACTGAGAAAGCTCGTTTCTTAGATTTGTCCTTTTTATATTTGAATTTGTCATTTTCTGACTTCTTCTTTTGTTCCGGACAATCTTTCTGCATGTGTCCCTTTTTGTGGCAGTTGAAACATTCTATAGCAGATGAAGATGGTTTATTTGATCCAGGTTTCCTTTTATTGTAACGACTGGCTTTTCGATATTTTAAGAATTTTTTGAATCCTTTCGCAATGAATGCCAAATCTTCGTCTTCAGAATCTGATTCATTTTCATCTTTCTCAACATGAAATGCTACATTTTTCTTTTCTTCCTTCTGTTCTTTTCTAGCCTGCAAATTTGCTTCATAGGACATTAAATTTCCTATCAATTCATCTGGCTTCATGACGGAAAGGTCATTAGCTTCTTCGATTGCTAATACTTTTCCTTCCCATTCACTAGTCAGAGAATGTAGGACTGTTGAAACAACATCGAAATCAGAATACTTTTGTCCTAAGCCAATAAGAGCATGGTGAATAGTTTGAAACCGTGAATACATGTCATTGATTGTCTCATTTGGTTTCATTTTGAAAATTTGAAATTGACTTTTCAGCATGGCTATTTTGGCTTGTTTAACCTTGTTAGTACCTTCATGAGTGATTTTTAGTGTTTGCCAAATTTGATATGCAGTAGTGCAGATACTAACACGGTTATATTCATTTTGGTCTAATGCACAGAACAACATATTTATTGCTCTTGCATTTACAGCTGCTGCCGTTTTCTCAGCTGCAGTCCATTCTGAATAATCAGTTGTTGGATTCACTATTTCTCTTTGAGTGGCATTCCAAGCATCATAGTTATTTGATTGCATAAAGAATGACATACGTGTTGCCCAATAACTATAGTTAAGACCATTGAAAAATGGAGGTCTTTGTGTCGATTGACCTTCCGTGTAAGTGGTGTTTTGAGTGCTAGTACTTACGTTATTTGCCATATTACTATAATATATCAAATAACTGTGTTACGGTTATATGATGACCGTGCTCTGATACCAATTGAAAGTGCGGTGTGTATACAATTATATGTGCTAATATAGTATACACGGATCGTGTAATATGGATTACAATACAAATGCGGAAATAGATGATAATAGCATAGTAAATAAGAAAATAGAAAAATCACACCAGAGATTTTTATACTGGTTCGGAGCACCGTCCTACGTCCAGTCCCAGACTTCTATCTGGATTTTCACTATTAACTACCTCGCTTCACCCGGAGGAACAGGTTTACAACACCCGAACAACCGAACGGGATTTCACGCCTCTAATACACTGAGGACTTCAACACTTGCCTCTTACAACACAGAGGACTTCAACAAAAGAACAAATACAATTGTTGTTGACAACTTGTGCTCTTGAAAACACGGATTTGTCACTAGCAGTACACCCTTCCTATAATCTTATCCTCAAAGTATGCGATATGATGTTTTGAAAAGATTAAGGAAAGTATATTATTGAATCAAAGGATATGAAATAGTTTCAAAGATTCAATAAATAATTTAGAGCTTTTATAATGCAGAAATAAGATCAGAGATTAGATTAAAAAAATATGAAATCGTTATTATTTAATCAATGAATTGGATGAGTTTATATAGATATGTAACTCTTTGTCATTAAGAGATATGATCTTTGGTGAAAGGTAAGAGATGCAACCTTTGGAGAAGAGAAGTGTCTTTTGGAAAAATTGTTTTCTGTTCAAAAACGGTCGACAGGTTAAAAAGTGACCAGTAGACAGGAATTTAAAATATATATACGTTATGTGCATGTGTGCACGTTCATCGTGCATTTTACACAGAAACGGTCGACCGTATGATTATTAACCGGTCGACCGGTTCCTGTTAATTTGCACAATGAATGTGCAATGCTATTAAACGTATATATATATCGATTATATTGAGGTGCATGATTATTTGAGGATAGATTTTAACAAGTTTATAACTATTACAATATCAAATAATCAACCTATAATTTATAGTAACATATGTAGCTCTAATGACCTTGTTTTGTCGATCGCCTTATTTGTCAGAAATCAAAACTTTCATAAAACTTGTGACTCAACATTCTCCCCCTTTTTGATTGATGACAATATATATCTGCAAATCTGAATCTCCCCCTGAGTACGTGATCTCTTTCTCTTTGAATTCTTATAAATGTATGTTCCTGCAAGCAATTGTTAGCCCTTTCTCCCCCTTTGTCATCGACAAAAAGGAGTAACAGATACTAGAATATGATATGCATAGAATGAATATGATATGCATAGAAAAATAAATTATTAACACATCAAAAACATAACAGAGTTTACTACAGAACATAATGTCAAATGAAAATCATAAATAACGACACTATTTAGTACAAGTGTCGATGAATGTTTTTAAAGAGCTAAAACATAATAAAATCTAGGATGAAGCAGATCGTATCTCCTCTTCATCATCATCATCGTCGTCGTCATCATCATCTTCTTCTTCCTCACCATTGTGCCCTCTAGATGATTCACCATGTCCATGACCACTCATTCCTGTAGACTCGTCAGATGATGTCCAGGTGAAAACTGGAGCAGCAGGACGTTTTCCTGGGTCTTGTGCTTGAACAGAGGTGGATGTGGAACATGATATAGCATCCCATAGCATACCAAAGAATGACTTGACCTTATTGAAGCGCTTATCGATTTTAGAGTCCATGCGCTTGAGACGTGATTCAAGCAAAAATTGGTTACGCGCGATTGTTTCAAGTGATTCTTTTGTTGATGACTTTGATTTTAAAAGTTTTACTTCATCGGAACGAGGACGAGATGAAGTTGCTCGTTGTTTCCTTGGTCCTCTTTGTTGCCAATCTTCGAAAGGCATAATCTCAAGATAAGGTGGAGGAAGCTTCATTCGCTTGATGGTGATGGAATCAATGCATTTTGGTTTTGAGGTTGCAGAATCAGGAGGATTGACCCCACAAGCTAACAAAAGTCTCATGATATATTCATTGTAAAAGAAATGAGGCCGGGTTGAGTTATTTACCTTGAGAATTTCATCAAAAAGCATGTGAACCCAATTGATTTGAATTTCACCATAGATAGCATAGAGTGCCTTGAAGTTTTCTTTGTACACTGCATCATAATTTCCAAGTCTAGGAAAAAGAGAATGCATCAAGACCCGATGAAGTAACCTGGCTGTCGGGCGAAGTCCAATAGACTTAGTGCCATCGCTATTGTCCTCTAGATGATTCACCATGTCCATGACCACTCATTCCTGTAGACTCGTCAGATGATGTCCAGGTGAAAATCATTTTTCCCTATGCTTTTAAACTTTTGCATTCACCTGTCATAAAGCAAGATTGACTATATTGTTCTTAAAGACCTAACTATTTCTTCTTTCTCAATACTTAAAATTCTTTATGGACTCAAGATTGACTAATACATTTATAAAATGTAACCCTCCCATTCACATAACATTCTTACTCAGTTTACTTACAGAATTATAGATAAAAAGCTTTTCAACATTCCAGATAATGAAATTCAGATTTTTTTTAAACTCTAGTTACAAGTCAAATTCTTAACAAAATGCTTAACCAATATCCAACATCATTCAATACTTACTACAATGGAAATTTTAAAATATCAATACATGCAAATTTCATCTTTTAAGCTCTTATCTATCTAATTCTAGCATGTTATAATCTTCTTCTCAATGCCTTGCTCCTACTCCTACTTAGAGGCTGCTGTTCCTGAAAAAGCATTTGAAGCTGCCCTATGTAAATGAGACACCCCAGATGCCATTAGCACACTAGGGTCAGATACATGTCTGGTATGAGAAAATCCACTAAAACTATTTATTAATTAAGTTAAAATTTAATTAAGTACATATGCATATAGTTCTGCCTTTTGAAAACAAATAATACTGGTGTGTATGTTCTGTGTCATTTTGCATGTGCTCACTTTAATCTTTCTTTCCAGAGACTTTATATAGATGGGGCATATTCATTCATACATACAATTCAGTCATAAATCAAATAATCATTCACACAGAACAGAAAAATCGCCAACATGGGTTAAATCATTTATTCCCTCCACATATTTCATTTCAGGGAAAACTCTAGTCCTCATCATATCAAATACTCTTTCCTTGATATATTTATCTACCCTAGTCTCATCTGCAATCATATGAATCAATGGACACACTGTAATGAACTAATTCACTCCATTACACAAAGATCTCAGGACTTAAACAAGCCATGTGTCAACTTGCATTACTCAAGAACACAAGTCATTCGTGCAGTGATCTTGACCACATTTCCTAATCAGGTTCTCAGGTACTTTCTCTTTTAAATTTTTCATGGCAAACTCATTCAGTGAATCATTTCACTAAATCAAGCATTCATCTCATGGCATTCCACATTGTTCATATAAACAAACAAAGGCAATCAATCAATTTAAATATTGGTATCAATGTAAATGATTTCTGCATATATAAACACGTTCTTGCAACTTAAAAGAGGTATAGACAACTATCATTGGCATGTGGCTTTATGAGAAGACTTTTTTTTCTTCTTCTGTTGCAAACATCTGTGCTTTAGTTAAACTCAGATTGACCAAGCTTCCTAAATCATAAAATTTATTTGCTGAGTATATGGGTATTGTGTATTTTCTTTGAATCAGGGGTATCGGCACATAGGCAAACCTATTGCACCCCTAATTCCTTTTCATCTTAAGCCTCAGCACATATACATGTGTATATTGCAGCTCACATGCTCATCAAATCTTCTGGGTTGAGCCAAAACCAATAGTACTTTCCTATTTCAACATTTTATTTTCCGGGTATTTATTTATATTTCTAAATAGTATCTTATCAGAAAGAGATCTGGGTTTTTAAGATGCTTATTTATGCACACTGATCATATTTAGAATATTCACAAAATAAAACAAACAGAACAACAATCTAGCATTAAAGCATCTTTAATTTCTGAAAGACAATCACATACTCTTTTTAAGAAAAATTAATTTATAAACTGGCTGCCTTCATTAGGACTTAGTGCCTTAAATTCTTTGAGGGAATTTTCTCACCTAACTCTCTTCTTTTCTTCCTTAGTTAATTGATAAACTTCTGCCTTTTGCCTCAGCTCTCTTCCTTCACTTGCCTTATATTTTATATGGTGTGTTTATTATATATATATTTTTTTCAAAGTTCTTTTTGGGAAGGAGAGGAGGCTGCTGCTTATATATATGCAGTGTTCTCCTTAGGGTTTTGGGTATTGGTTAAAGCCATTTTTGCCTACCAGAAAATTATGTTATCGGCATTTATTTGAACCCAAGATTCTACCCTCCCCGGCTTCATTTGGTGAAGAGAAAAGTGGTTATCTACTTTGGTTATTTTCAGAAATCTTACTTTCCATAGAATGCTTTTTCTCTTGTCTATTTGCATGCTAAATGTGTGATCTGATTTCCAACAATATATATTATATATTTATTTTTCTTCTTTCTTAATTCAGCCCATACAAAATACATTTATGTTTTTCTCCCTTTTCTATTTTTATCCTTCACTTTGTTATCCGGTGCTTCCTTTTATTTTATTCACAAGAGGATTGCTTCTTCTCACACCTTCATTCTTTCTGTTTTTATTTAAAGACATATTTGTGTGTTTCATTTTTACTAGTTTGAATTCTAATACTTAATTAGGGTACTTACATATATGTTTTACAGACAATAACTTATATTCATATATACTTCTATATTATTTTATACGGACACACACATGCACATGTATACTTAGTTACACATATATATATATATATATTTCTGCATATAGCACATTTGAGGGTTTTCTTTATTTATTTGTGTGTATATATATAGATATATTCCATACATAGCATCATGTATTCATTCATAGTATCCAGGGATCTAGCTTTACTCATGTGTATTTTATGTGCACCAATACACATCATTTTATTACACCATATCAAGCTATCTCATCTTTCCCTTAAAAATGGTTTTAAAAACTATCTTAAAATTATTTTAAGCTTATTTATATTTTCCAAAATAAATTTCTAAAATCTGGGGTCATTACATACACCCCACCTTTTAGAAATTATGTCCCACAATTTTTTTCAACTTACGTTAATCTCAAGCTTAAATCAGAAAACAAATATTCTTCAACCACTTAGATTTTTAGTTCTATCATAATAATTAAAAATACATGCATCCAAAAGAAAAGCAAATTAAAAATTAGAATTACCTCTAATCTGAAAATAGCTTAGGGTAGTTCATCTTAACTTTGTCTTCTAATTCCATGTGCAATCAATGGGATCAAGACTCCACTGTACTTTCACAAGTTTCAGTGATTTATTCCTTAATTTCTTCACATCCTTTGCCAAAATTCTCACTGGATCTTTTTCATAAATCAAATTAGGATTTATTTGCACTTGGGTTGGGGTCTCTAGAATTTCTGCCTTGTCATGTACCCACCTTCTCAGTTGTGATACATGAAAAACATCATGTATTCCTTGCATGTTTTCTGGCAACTCCAACTTATATGCCAAGGAACCAATTCTTTCCAGAATTTTGTATGGCTCAATATATCTTGGGGTTAACTTGCCTTGTTTTCCAAATCTCAATACATTTTTCATAGGTGAGATTTTGATGAAAAAAAAATTTCCCACTTCATATTCTACCCGCCTCCTTCTCATGTCTGCAAATTTCTTTTGCCTATCTTGTGCTGCTGCCATTCTTCTCCTTATCAACTCAATTTTCTCCTTAGTTTCTTGTATATACTCAGGCCCTAAAATGGCTCTTTCTCCTGCTTCTACCCAACAAACAGGTGACAAACAAGGCTTATCATATAAGGCTTCAAATGGAGCCATTCCTATGGTGCATTGATAGCTGTTACTGTATGAAAATTCAACTAAATGAAGATAATCTTCCCAGTTGCCCCCAAAATCCAATACACATGCACTCAACATGTCCTCCAAAACCTTGTTTACTACCTTAGTCTGCTCATCTGATTGAGGATGGTAGGCAGTACTTAAGCATAGTTCACTTCCCATTGCTTCTTGAAAGCTTCTCTAGAATTTTGAGGTGAAGATGGTATCCCTATCACTCACAATGGTTTTGGGAATGCCATGTAACTTTACCACTTCCTTCATAAAAACTTGAGCTAATTTTGGTGCTTTCCTTTCTGACTTGACTGGGATGAAGTGTGCTACTTTGGTTAGCCTATCAACTATCACCCATATGCTTGTATTTCCTCTCTTAGATCTAGGCAGTCCATCTATGAAATCCATAGATATATCTTCCCACTTCCACTGTGGTACACTAAGAGGCTGCATCAACCCTGATGGCCTTTGGGTTTCAGCCTTGACTTGTTGACAAGTCATATATTTGGCAATATATTTAGCTACATCTGATTTCATCCCCTTCCACCAGAAGTCTCTTTTCAAATTTTGGTACATCTTTGTGTTGCCTGGGTGTATAGAGTATTTAGTTATGTGATATCCATCCAATATCTCCTTCTTCAATTCTATGTTCTTTGGCACACACATTCTATTTTGGTACCTTAAATAACCATTTTCATCAATATGGTGATTCATCACTTCCTCCCCTTTTGAGGTGAGAACTTTCTTCTCTAATAAGTTTGCATCCTGTTCTTGCATTTTCCCTATCTTCAAAATTAAATCTGGTTGAAGTGTCATTAAGCTTAACTTCCCTTTATTTTCTTGTGCACCATGCATCTGCACATCCACGTGCACACAATTTAGCATGCTGTCTACTTAGAGCATCATAGCCAAGTTTAGCATGCTGTCTACTTAGAGCATCTGCAACTTTCTTTGCTTTGCCTGGTGCATAGAGTATGCCAAAGTCATAGGCAGCTAAAAACTCCACCCATCTATGTTGCCTCATGTTTAAATATTTTTGTGAAAATAAATATTTTAAAGACTTGTGGTCAGTGTAAAGTTCAAACTTAGTTCCTAACAAATAATGTCTCCAATGTTCAAAGCATACATCACAGCTGCTAATTCAAGATCATGTATGGCATATCTTGCTTCATGTGGTTTGAGTTGTCTAGATGCATATGCAATGACTTGGCCTTGTTGCATCAACACTGCACCCAAGCCAAACCCACTAGCATCAGTGCATACAACTAATTCTTCATTTCCATGAGGTACTTTTAAAATTGGGGCATTCACTAATGCCTCCTTCAACTGTTCAAAAGACTTTTCACATTTTTCTGACCAAACAAAAGCTTGGTTCTTCCTGGTTAGGTTAGTAAGTGGGGTAGAAATTTTTGAAAAATCTTTTATAAATCTCCTATAATACCCTACCATCCCCATAAATGACCTCACTTCACTCACAGTGCTTGGCCTCTTCCATGCTTGAATAGCCACTACTTTATTGGGGTTCACAGAAAATCCTTGGGCAGATATAACATGGCCAAGAAAATGCACTTCCTCTTTCCAAAATTCACATTTTGAGTATTTTGCCTTTAAGTCTTTTTCCCTTAGTCTAGACAAAACTATGTGCAGATGACTTTCATGCTCTTCCACTGTTTTGGAATAAATTAAAATGTCATCTATAAAAATAAGCACAAATTTGTCTAAATAATATCTAAAGGTCTTATTCATTAAATCTACAAAGTATGATGGTGCATTGGTCAAGCCAAATGGCATAACCAAAAATTCATACAACCCATATCTAGTGTTAAAGGCAGTGTACTTCATGCTTGATTCTTCCACCTTCATTTGATGAAAACCAGATGCTAAATCTAGTCTAGAGAATACTCTTGCTCTAGCCAATTGATCAAAAAGATCATCTATTCTTGGCAGTGGGTATTTATTTTTTATGGTTACCTTGTTTAATTCCCTATAATCTATGCAGAGTCTCAAGGTACCATCTCGTTTCTTAACAAATACCACCGGTTGCCCCCCAGCAAGAATTACTGGGTCTTATAAAACCCTTATTTTCTAATTCTTCTAATTGTTTCTTTAATTCTTTTAGTTCATTTGGACCCATTCTTGTTGGCTTTTTAATCACTGGGCTTGCTCCTGGAACTAAATGAATTTGGAATTCCACTGGCCTATGGTTTGGAACACCATTAACCTCCTCAAAAACGTCCAAGTTTCATTGACTATGGGAATTTCCTCAATAATATGTTCACTGATATCTTTACCCAAATCAATTAAATGACACAATTTTCTTCCCTTAGATACTTCACACAAAATTGTGATCCTCTGGCTTCCATGGTTTTGCAATGATATGGTGGATGAGTCTAAGTTGATTATGGCCTTGAATTGCCTTAACCACTCTACTCCCAAAATGACACCTATGTTTGGGTAATTTAAAACATATAAATTGGAAATAAAAGTATCTCCTCCTATGTTTAATTCCACATCCACACAAATCATGTTTAAAACACTAGAACATCCCAGTGGACTTTGTATATGTAAAGGGGTTTCAACCGACATGCAACTTAATTTCAGCATTTTAACTAATTCATAGGAAATTAAAGAATGAGTTGCCCCAGTATCATATACTACTGCTATGGGTACATTACAAATAAATAGTATACCTTCCACTTGTCTGTGTTCCTCAGCATTGGTCTCCACTGTTTTGCCCTTTTCCCCCAAGTTTGCTAATTTTCCTTGCTGCTTATTCTCAGGACAATTTCTTTTCATGTGCCCCTCTTTCCCGCATAAATAGCACTTGAAAGCTCCTCCTTTCAATTCTGGACATCTTGGTTTGATATGTCCTTCTTTTCCACATTGATTACACACAATTTTCTTCTTGGTTTCCTTAGCTTTAATATCCCCAGTAGAGTTGTTACTGGCCTCTTCTTTCTTCTTATCATAAGAATGATATCTCCCCTTACTCTTCTAACTGTTATTGTTCTTGAAATTTCTGAAATTTTCCCTTTCCTTGTCATGCTGCTCCAATCTCAAAGCTAAGTCTATCACTTGGTCAAGGGTCCTGTCAGCATAAGGTAACATAGCCCTGCTAAGTCCTGGGTTCAAACCTTTTATGTACCTATCATTTTTGGATGCTTCATCTGCCACCAGCATTGCTCCATATGTGGAAAGTCCCTCAAACCTTTGAGCGTATTCTGTAACAGTCATAGTTCCTTGCCTAAGTCTAATAAATTCTTCTAGCAAGGTAGCCTTAGCTGATGCTGGTACAAACCTTGCTTCCAACATCTCCTTGAATTGATTCCAAGTGATTTCATTCTCAATTTCTTCCTTCAATGATTACTTCCCACCAGCTTAAAGCTACTCCTTTTAGCTGTCTTGAAGCCACTTGCCTCCTTCTTTGAACATCAAGTTGCATGTCATTAAAAATTCTATCCAATGTTCTCAACCATGCTTGAATTTCCATAATACTCTCTGTCCCTTCAAAGCTTTTGCCTCCTAAATGAGTATATGTCTTGAGTAATTTTGAGAGCTCTTTATGTGGATTTTCTTGCCTTTGTCCTGCCCCATCCCTAAATGCTCTCACCAAGTCTTGCAGATTGACCATTGGTGGTGCATTGGAAGATCCTGCTCCCTGATTTGGTGGTCTTCCTACCATAGTTTGCTAATAACAATTTACATAGCTGGCTAGTTTAATTGGTAATTTAATTATTTCAGTGGTTTTATTTTCACTGAAAACATTGTTATGTATTCAGTCTCTTTAGATTTTTTTTTCCTATCAGAGAACTTGATCTTTATTTCTGCTATGTTTAATAACACAGCTCTGATACCAAATGAAATGACCCTCTCTTTTATACCTAAATTTTTGCTTAGGATTTTTTTTACATAGTGATATATATATTTATTGTCTTATGAATATATATATATTCTGAAGCCCAGAGTCATTTTTTTTTCTTTTTCAAGTAAACAAACTTTATCTAGGATCAAAAAGTTTTACCAATATAAATATATCAGTGTATTCACAAGGATATGCACACACATATGAAGATGCATGTGCCTCTCTTGTTCAATCAGAGTTATGGTAAAAACAAGAGGATAATTTAATTGATTAAATTTAATCAATTCTCACATAGTTACATTCAACACATGTAGTAAAATTACTTTCATAAGGGCATCAACCTGATTTTTAGTCTTGATTACTGGGTATGTTCCTTATGAAATATGATTCTAAGAAATCAGATAATTGTGTGATATTTATCTTTAAAATTTAATGGTGTAGTGCTTGTGCTCTGAAAATGATATATGTCTTTATAATTTTCTTTGTTTGCTTTTCTATAAATCTTCCCTCGAATGCAACTCTTTCCTGGAAAACTTTTTAAGTAAAATACTTTATTTCTAAAGCTTGATTCTTTCATGTCATGATGCTACACTAAATAAAATGCAAACCAGGGTGAGTTTCCTGAGACCTGTGAATGTTACAGATTCTTCCTTTATTCAAGAATAAGATATAAAACATTTACATAGTGTAAAATTTGCATTTTTAAAAACATGCAAACACATAATACATTTTCCCTATGCTTTTAAACTTTTGCATTCACTTGTCATAAAGCAAGAGTTACTATATTGTTCTTCAAGACCTAACTGTTTCTTCTTTCTCAATACTTAAAATTCTTCATAGACTCAAGACTGACTAATACATTTATAAAATGTAACCCTCCCATTCACATAACATTCTTACTCAGTTTACTTACAGAATTATAGATAAAAAGCTTTTCAACATTCCAGATAATGAAATTCAGATTTTTTTTAAACTCTAGTTACAAGTCAAATTCTTAACAAAATGCTTAACCAATATCCAACATCATTCAGTACTTACTACAATGGAAAATTTAAAATATCAATACATGCAAATTTCATCTTTTAAGCTCTTATCTATCTAATTCTAGCATGCTATAATCTTCTTCTCAATGCCTTGCTCCTACTCCTACTTAGAGGCTGCTGTTCCTGAAAAAGCATTTGAAGCTGCCCCATATAAATGAGACACCCCAGATGCCATTAGCACACTAGGGCCAGACACATGTCTGGTATGAGAAAATCCACTAAAACTATTTATTAATTAAGTTAAAATTTAATTAAGTACATATGCATATAGTTCTGCCTTTTGAAAACAAATAATACTGGTGTGTATGTTCTGTGTCATTTTGCATGTGCTCACTTTAATCTTTCTTTCCAGAGACTTTATATAGATGGGGCATATTCATTCATACATACAATTCAGTCATAAATCAAATAATCATTCACACAGAACAGAAAAATCGCCAACATGGGTTAAATCATTTATTCCCTCCATATATTTCATTTCAGGGAAAACTCTAGTCCTCGTCATATCAAATGCTCTTTCCTTGATATATTTATCTACCCTGGTCTCATCTGCAATCACATGAATCAATGGACACACTGTAATGAACTAATTCACTCCATTACACAAAGATCTCAAGACTTAAACAACCCATGTGTCAACTTGCATCACTCAAGAACACAAGTCATTCCTGCAGTGATCTTGACCACATTTCCTAATCAGGTTCTCAGGTACTTTCTCTTTTAAATTTTTCATGGCAAACTCATTCAGTGAATCATTTCACTAAATCAAGCATTCATCTCATGGCATTCCACATTATTCATATAAACAAACAGATGCAATCAATCAATTTAAATATTGGTATCAATGTAAATGGTTTCTGCATATATAAACATGTTCTTGCAACTTAAAAGAGGTATAGACAACTATCATTGGTTTGTGGCTTTATGAGAAGACTTTTTTTTTCTTCTTCTGTTGCAAACATCTGTGCTTTAGTTAAACTCAGATTGACCAAGCTTCCTAAATCACAAAATTTATTTGCTGAGTATATGGGTATTGTGTATTTTCTTTGAATCAGGGGTATCAGCACATAGGCAAACCTATTGCACCCCTAATTCCTTTTCATCTTAAGCCTCAGCACATATACATGTGTATATTGCAGCTCATATGCTCATCAAATCATATGGGTTGAGCCAAAACCAACAGTACTTGCCTATTTCAACATTTTATTTTCTGGGTATTTATTTATATTTCTAAATAGTATCTTATCAGAAAGAGATCTGGGTTTTTAAGATGCTTATTTATGCACACTGATCATATTTAGAATATTCACAAAATAAAACAAACAGAACAACAATCTAGCATTAAAGCATCTTTAATTTCTGAAAGACAATCACATACTCTTTTTAAGAAAAATTAATTTATAAACTGGCTGCCTTCATTAGGACTTAGTGCCTTAAATTCTTTGAGTGAATTTTCTCACCTAACTCTCTTCTTTTCTTCCTTAGTTAATTGATAAACTTCTGCCTTTTGCCTCAGCTCTCTTCCTTCACTTGCCTTATATTTTATATGGTGTGTTTATTATATATATATTTTTTTCAAAGTTCTTTTTGGGAAGGAGAGGAGGCTGCTGCTTATATATATGCAGTGTTCTCCTTAGGGTTTTGGGTATTGGTTAAAGCCATTTTTGCCTACCAGAAAATTATGTTATCTGCATTTATTTGAACCCAAGATTCTACCCTCCCCGGCTTCATTTGGTGAAGAGAAAAGTGGTTATCTACTTTGGTTATTTTCAGAAACCTTACTTTCCATAGAATGCTTTTTCTCTTGTCTATTTGCATGCTAAATGTGTGATCTGATTTCCAACAATATATATTATATATTTATTTTTCTTCTTTCTTAATTCAGCCCATATAAAATACATTTTTGTTTTTCTCCCTTTTCTATTTTTAGCCTTCACTTTCTTATCTGGTGCTTCCTTTTATTTTATTCACAAGAGGATTGCTTCTTTTCACACCTTCATTCTTTCTGTTTTTATTTAAAAACATATTTGTATGTTTCATTTTTACTAGTTCGAATTCTAATACTTAATTAGGGTACTTACATATATGTTTTACAGACAATAACTTATATTCATATGTACTTCTATATTATTTTATACTGACACACACATGCACATGTATACTTAGTTACATTTATATATATTTCTGCATATAGCACATTTGAGGGTTTTCTTTATTTATCTGTAAATATATATGTGTGTGTGTATATATTTTCCATACATAGCATCATGTATTCATTCATAGTATCCAGGGATCTAGCTTTACTCATGTGTATTTTCTGTGCACCAATGCACATCATTTTATTACACCATATCAAGCTATCTCATCTTTCCCTTAAAAATGGTTTTAAAAATTATCTTAAAATTATTTTAAGCTTATTTATATTTTCCAAAATAAATTTCTAAAATCTTGGGTCATTACAAATCGTCCTTCGTCTAATAAAGTTTGATTATTCCTTATCAATATATTATTCTGTACTATGGGGAAGAGTGACTTTTTGAGATAGAACTTTATTCATGTTAGATACCAATGGAACTCCTCCTAATCGATCAAATCAAATCATTTCTATTGCATGTTACATTATTTACTTCTATATTATATTCTATGGGCTTATCATAGACTTATACATACGTATCAAATACACATGTCCATGCTTGTGATAACTCATTGATGAATATGATGAAGTACATGGAACTGTATTGGTATTAACAGACTTACAATTGCAACATCTATATGTACCAATCCGAAGAGTTCATCAACTCTTATAACGCTCCACTAAATGGGTACATAACCCTTAATTATTTGAGATGTAATAACTAAAATTAAATGAATCAAATAATAAAATTATTTCTCAAAACTACGGCTTAATCTATAATTCCAAAATAATTGTAAATAATTTAGGTACTTCTATATTTTCTAATGCATCACTTTTGTTGTGAAAACAAATATCATACCATAAAAGTATTTTATTATGCATATTCATGATATTCACACTGTAATATAACAATATCTGTTTTTCATTCGAAATAGAAAAATAGTCATTATTTCATAAATAACATTCGGTACGTTTTATGAAAATATTTTTTCGTAACTTGACGTAATCAATAAGTGTTATATGACATGCTCACACTATTTACGCCATTAGCATACTGAATTTGGATGTCCAACATTTACTTAATATCGATTATTTATTTCATATACTGCAACTAGTTTACAACGGAGAGTTCTTTGATCAAATATCTTGAACTCGAATAAATAAATCTCATAGAAAATAATTTTCTATATGAAAATACATTTTAGAATAGAAATCGTATTTCTCATTCCAATATTAATTATCAATCATTATTATTACTATTATTATTACAATTATTATTTCTAATGTTTCTTTATGAAGTTGAAGTGACTATTCACTCTCTTCCTCTCAACTGTACCTTAAATTACAACTACTCTTATACATTCATTTTTCTTTCTAAATGGTCAAACCATTCAAAAGAAAAACCCTTGCTACAACATCATAATGAACGCTTTACAAATATGCATTTGATCGTCCTTAACATTCAAGGATGTCAAGTATGATGCACCTTACATAAACTAATCAAACTGATATTCGAATGATTGAATTTTTAGATCTTTCTTATAGTTTTGGTCTAGTGTTACATTTAACACAATATAATGCTTTTGTAATCAATCAAATTGAATATTTGGTCCCACAGTACTGTTTATTGGCTCATTTCGATTTTCAGATGAACTAACTTTATTAAAGTATCATACATTACGAAACTGTAACCATTCCCTATATAACACTTATATACGATAATATGTGGATCAAATATCCAGTCTTATATTGCCTTAGAGTTCGGAACTCATAGAATGCAAACCATTTGTCTCGACCTAATAAACGTGTAAACAACCAAATTACGAATGTATCTAGTAGTTTAAAAATAGGTGCTTGCATGTGTATTGAATATTAACATGCAAGAAGCATTTATTAGTAAGTATATGTTATGCTTCTATTTGTCAATCTTTGATTCAAATCATTTGTATCTTAATTAATAAACGTTTTATTTATCGTATTAAATGAGCAAATTTATCATCATACATTCTCATAACATTATATGATATGTTCTTACAATATTGGAAATATTAAATGTTATCACTTAATTTTTCCAATAAGGTTCTCCTAGTCTTTTATGTTTCATCAAACCTTAAGCGAAACATAGAAATCTTCGCCTTCATTAGTGGATATTAGGACTCATACATCTTGAGATTCTGACCTTGAGGAAAGCTCAAAATCATACTCCCATATATAAGGATAACTTCTTATTGGTTGTATCACATACAACTCCTAACCCGTGATTCCTTGCCCTAATCCCGCTTTTACCTCGAGGAAAACTCAACAAGTAAAGTGAGACTATTCACTTGGACTATCATTTCACGATGGCCTAAGTATAACACATATATCTCGAGGAATGCTCAATAAATTTATGCGGTTATCTTACCTCGTCTATTTAATATATTAATAGTAAGTACACATAACATTCCTAGCTTGAAGAAAGCTCAACAACCAAAGAGTATGCAAGTAATCTATTAATATATAAATGATAGAGGATAACTTTATATTAAAGATTTATAATCTTTAATAATTATATCGTGTGATATCGGCTTATGTAATAATGTATTGCTTATGAAATACCATTGTGAATCAAGTGTCAAATACATCAGAATTCATGTCGTTCGTACATATACATATGTATTTATTCCTTAAGTCTTTTGGGTTTCTTTGTTTGTTCCACCTTTAGTTTATACATTCATATTATATAAGTTTTATTATTATATAATGTTTGAATCTTATATTACTTATATAATAGTATTATGTATGATATTAATTAAATCTTATTTAATTAATGTTTAATTAATTTTATATTAGTTTAATATAATATTTATATTAAATAATAGTTACATGCTATAAGCTTTATAGTATTACACATATATCATATATATGTGTATATTATTTAATCAGTTAACTTTTAATTAATTAATTTAATAATTAACCTTCAATTAACTTATTTAATTAATTAAACAATTATTGTGTTTAATCAACTAACTTGTAATTAACTTATTTAAATAATCAATTTTAATTAAATTACATTAGTTTCAAATTTTCATTCATATACACGCATGTATACTGATGTTATTTTAAACATTTTAGAATATCATAACATATATCATAATATGTAATAAATGCAGATATAACTTTGTTAATTAACTTATTTAATTTAATTTATTAATCTAATCAATAAATCTTAAAAAATTTAAAAATTAATGTATATATGTATATTCAAACATTTTGAAAATTTTATCATACTATAACTTTTATAATATGTTTATATCTTATTTTAAACTTATTAACTTATATTTTTAATTTTCAAATAATTTTGAAAATTAGTCCAATGCCCAGTTCAAATTGGGCTCTTCAATTATAGGCAACCTTTTTGGCTCATGTGTTTGTTTGAGTCAGGCTAGTGGTCAGGTATGGTAGAGTACTATATTACCTAAATTCAATCCTTCAACATTATCTTTATAGCCACCGTACTATCTGTGTTGTGATCTTAATCAGTTAATCCTAACATGACTAATAAGACCGCATTGGTTATTGGCTCTGAAACCATTGTCGGAACTAGGCCAGCCCACAGTGGAAGGTATGAATAAATTTATAAAAAAATTCCCTTATTGGGATTGTATTGGGCCTCTGAAGTCCAGTTTATTTAGAACATTTTTAAATTTAATTTAAATACAATCTCTTATTTTATTCAAATTCATAAATTATAAATAAATTTTTATTTAATTTATATTCAATTAAATATAATAGTACATATATGTATCATATACACATGTATGTGTGTGCATGTGACTATGCAGTTAAAGCGCTTAACGGTTCTATAACACTGAAGGACAAAAAGTTATAGCGGGCATATAGCGGAAAATGACGGAGGTGCAAAAGGCTTTATTATATATAAAACCAAATATTTAAAGTAAATTTATTCTCATTCTCACATCGTTTATGTTGTAAAAATAACTATTTTTTAAATCTTATATAATAAACTTAAGAATGTTATGATTTATGTAGACTAAATTTGCTGAGTACAATAGATATCTTACTTATATTGAGGAATTATATCTTAAAGTTAAGTCTTTTACCTAACTTTGTTGATTTAATTTAAAAGAAAAACACCGAAATCAACGTTGTATATCAATGTTGGTAAAGCGGGTGCTAAAAAGTCTTGATTTAACGGATGTAGTGAAAAATAGCCGGGCTTAAAGCGAATCCACTGTTTAATAGTGCTAAATTGAAATAGCATGATGGCTGGAGAGCGTTGTAAGCTATAACGGAGATTTTATGGGGCTTTAGCGAGGCTTGAACCGTACAGGCATGTGTAACATAATAATACGTGCAAGATATAATATGCCCGTATATAAATGTTGGGATTTACATCGCAACAGACATGTTAGCTCGTCCTACATATATTAAATGTTGTTCAAATATATGTATGTATGTAAACTTGCTATTTATATGTGTATGTGTGTGCGCTTATGTTTGTATGTATATCTTATGTAAAATATTAATGATTTTTACATATACACACTATCACATTAAATATTAAATAAATAAATAAATATATACATACATAATATTTTTTTTTTATTAAAAACCATTTTACACACACACACACACACATATATATGTATGAATTACAGTAACAAAATTAATGTGTGTGCGTGTACGTGTGTATTTAGCAAAGCTAACTGACATTTATTATGGCTCGTCTATATGTACATACGAATATGCAAACAGGTGTTCAAGTACATGCACCAGAACAGCTAAATGTAAAAAATAAAGAACATGAGTTTAGCGTAAGCACTAAACTGCTAACTAACAAAAATCTACGCTAGTCTCCCTCCAAGGAGGAGGTTCCACTTTCCTCATCCGAAGATTTAGGTCCAGTAACATGGTGATACCTAAAGGAAAGAGAAGCTATTGTAGGAACAAAATCCACTGATTAAAATAACCACCTCTACAGTTTTAGACTTCGGAACCCACTTTCTAATCAGAGGACGAAGAAGGGGACCTTAGCAGAAAAAGGAAGAGGTGAATCTAACATCGAAGAAGACCTGTAGAGATACCATACTTACAAGGTTCAGCCGTATGGCCAAAGGAGTGACAAGTCGAACAAATATTCGACTTCCAACTTAGTGAACATCAACAATTGCCACATGACCCAGAGCAAGGCAAACCCTAAAATTAGACGGAAGGGGTTCATTTGGGGTAATTTCGATCAGGGCCTTAGCCTAAACAAACTTTTTCCTAGCTACCATATTCATATCGAAACACTTAAGTTTGCCCACTAAGATAAGTAGATAGTCTAACCCAATCATCGGTTGCAATACAGAAGGAATGTGGACTCCCTAGCACTGTCAATGGACGCACTCCAAGAAGTAATAATAAAGGGCCTACCTTCAATGAAGGAAGCCTCAGATTCTAGAATGCAATGTCTCTCCTTTAGCTTACAAAATTTGAAGTAAAACATTGAGTTGTCGAAGTGGACTTGCAATCTACCTCTAAGTTTCCAACGGCGACAACGATATTCCTTAACAACATGGTAAGCAGGTTGGCGTCGAGGAAGAAACGAACCAAATATTCTGACCAACAGTCAATGCTTAGTTGAATAACCTCGGTCGGAAGGAGGGATCATCACTCCATTAACTACAATTATTTCAAAAGGGCGAGGCAAGTACTCACCGGCGTTTAGAGGAAGAGAGCGAAATAAGGAAGGCCAACTTTTAGTTACCAACGGTGGTTCCCTAGGGTTTCTGTTAGACACAAGAGGGATCTGGGCTACTTGAGGAGAAAAAAATAGCAGATTGTAGATTTACAGCCGTTGCAAGTCTGGGCTGGGCAAATTCACAAACATCATGCGTGCATTTTGGATGGCATGCCATGGCAGCTTCAATGTCAGCTTACTCACCAACTCCCACATCCACAATACCAATATCAGCATTACCATCACTCAAGCAAACATTTGAATTTTCCAAACATTTCTTAGAATTAACAAATCTCTCTACCAAAAATGCACTAATTAGGTTCACCGACCAAGACAATGAAGCGCTATTACTAGTATCAATACACAGGACAGAAGCATTAATATCTGAAACCAAAATTGAGAGAGCAATAACCAACCGGGGAACCGAATCGATCGGAAAGGCATTAATAAGAGGAGTTTCCAGAGCCAAAGAGGGGAACGAAGAAGGGACGGGCCAGTTCCAGAATCCATGAGAAACGGTTGACGACTAAAGATGGAGTTTGATAAAGTGATTGGTTTTCCAGATCTGGTCATGGAACGCGACTTTGAAAGCTCGAGCAAGGATGCGGGTGGTTTCTTAGGCTGATGCATAAAGAGGAAAATGGAAGAGAGAGGAACGGAGTCGAACGAGGGAGTCATTGAGTGAGGCGGTAAGAGATATGGTTGGTTGGAGAGAAAACGATGTCGCCATACATAAGTATATCTATAATCTTTAAATATGCAGACTAGGGTGTGTATATTTCTATATGAAGCAAATACATGGTCAAAACAAGTGAAGTCTTTTTTGGGTTCTCGAAAATAACCTTCTTGTCAAAACCTTTCGAATGATTTGTAAGGCTATTTTTGTTATTAAAAAAAGTAGTGAAAAATGATTCCTATTTCCACGTTTTCATCCATTTATCATAAACATAAAACCCATTTCTTCATCTTCCAATCTACAGGTCCGAAGGAACCACAGCCTTTTCTTCTTCTGTCAATTGTAATGACGCAAACCAGGTTCTTTTCTATAATCAAAAATCTCAACTTTAGGTTTGTATAAATTTAATTTGGTCCCTCTTTTTCGTTTGGAGTTTTTCTATTCATTAATTGCTTTCATATATGAATATATTCTAATGTTTTCATTCTTGCATGATTAGTTTTTGGTTTGATTGCATTTGTATTGCACTAATTTTGGGTTTTATTATGTTGTTGAGTTCTAACATGAAGGAGAATCCCAGTCTTCATTGCATTTTAACGTCTCTTTCCTTACTAAGCTATTTGGAACCCAATTTGATAACCTCAAACATTAATGTAGCTTGGGTCCAGACTATATTGCTCATCTAAAGTTCTGAAGTTTGAGGGAAAAGCTAACTTTTTTGAAATGCAGTGATGGTTTTTTGCAAAAAAATTGGTTTCTAGAAACATGTCAAAGGCATATAAACTTGGACCTTATTCTTATGTTGGTATTGCCGAGTAATGTAGTTTTATAGTTTTTTAAAACATGTGAACCACAACTTACTTACCATTAATGCCAACCAGTTCTACCACTAGGCCATTTGGTACGTGCAATATACGGTTTCTTGGCATGACTAGGATGATATTGCCTTAGAGGATGTCAAAATGATAGCAGTTGCGAGCGGCTCTTCACTATAAGTGAATCGAATAATTTACTACATGGTTTTTTAAAATGATACTCTGTATTTATTTGCAAATGTTTGTTAAAGTTTGTTCCTCTCAACTTTTCGTAATGCAACATGTGTTTCGTAAGTCATATTCCATTAGTGTGCATGTTTCTTCTTTATAAACTTTATAAGCTCATTCTCTTATATCAGTTCATCTTTTAGTCTTTTGTCCCCTCTAAGTTAACTTGAAAGCTTATTTAATCTCATATGCAAAGTCATATTATGTATATCATAAGTCTAGTTAGCTACATGTTTTTTGTGAGACTTAACCATATAATAGAGAAAGGTTATATATTTGTTTCTAATGTCAAATTACATATGCAATAGACATTATACTTCATAAAATTCTATTTCTTGAGTTTATGATCCTTAGCAAGTACTTTGAGTCAATAATGGTACTATTATTCATCTCTTGAGTTTATCTATATTGAAAATTTTCTTCTGTTATAATTTTATCATTGCATTATTTGTAGTTATGTTTCCTCATTTTATATATTGTATATATTATTGTATTTTGCGATGAAAGTGGCAAAGCTATGTCAATTGAAAAGGCGAACAGGATAATGTTAACTATTTTCAAATGGACTAAGTTTATTATATCAACACAAAAGACATATATTTATCGATACCACATACTTTAATATTGAACCTCTTTTAATGTCAACCTCTGCAGATATAAGGATTTGATCTTCTTCAACATATATAATTTAGCTTGATATCTAACAAGGCATGTAATATTTGTTTAGACACTCAATTAATCTTTTTGATTTCGAAAATATATGATATCTTCTTTAACATGTTTAGACATTGAATTCATGAATTTTACTTTTTAAATGCATTTAATATATATTCAATTCGTAGACGTCATCAATACTTATAAAACTGACATGGATATTGAATATTCTATAGTAAGCTTCTGGTACCCGGTACCCTGACCCGGCTATATTGGACTGATCGCGCAAGATAGATTCGATAGTTAGCAAGAATGATGACCATGAGGCAACGGCAACAGGACCTAGAAACAGAGCCTGGATAGTTATACAAAGCCAAAATTGAACAGAGTTGATAGACAGATAGTGTAGGATGTCAAAAAAATGGAAATTAGCTTAGATGAAATATAGATTGGCATTATCATTTGTTAATATAGACAAGATGCTAAAGGGATCAGTATAGCAAGGAGAAACTATAGGGATCAACATGTTTACTCAGCTGGATAGTCAACTTGGATGGGAATGCAGAGGGATCAGTATAAGTTATAGTACCTAGTTCAACATGATTTGATGATGCTAAAGGAATCGGCATAGCATGCAACATATGAAGGGATCGGTATATGTCAATGAAACTAAAGGTTTCAGCACAATATCCTAAAGCATTAGGGATCGACATAACGTCCTAAGTGTTATGGATAGACATATGTTTAAGAGGCACTATGGATTGACATAACACAACAAATGATGGTGGGTCGACCTTATGCAACTCAGGGATATACATAGAGATACAGGGTTCGGCATGTGACAGTAAGAAGGGACCGACACTCTTCAGACTAATATGGAACCAAACCAAGAATCGAACAAAAATAAGAGCCCCACAATCCAATCATCCTAATATCTGAAATGCCATCACTTTCGAGCACGAGGAAGCTGTCATAGGGGTCATTGCCCCCAAACTCAACATATGGATAGATCGGTATCGATCCCTCTCCATTAAGAGTTGGGCTTAGCGCTCCCTATGGTGGGCCCACATGAATGAGAAGGTCCTATTGCTGAAGTTCCAATCATATTAGTGGTCACCTTCACTCATAAATACAAGTCTAGGGGTCATTCTAAGGATCTTTACGCTGTTGGTTAAATAACACTATTGTTGTAATCAACTTCCTCCATTTTCTCTTGTCTTTTACCGTTTCTTACTATAATCAAGGTTATTTTAAATCAATAAAGAGAACATTCAAAGTGGACGTAGGCAATCAATGCCAAATCACTATAAATCCTGTTGTTCTTGTTTATGCTACGTTTTTCTTGTTAATTTGGTATATTCCTTCATTTTAATTTATTTTCTTCATTTATTTCACTACAAAAATCTATTCTTGGGTGTTTGTGGCCAATTTGATTGCAAACATTTTGGTGCTTTCACTGAGACCCTGATTCTCAGCCCGTTAGGATGCCCTTTGCTGCTACTGGATTGATAAAATCCCTCGAAGAAGAACTAGATTCATCTTAAAAAGCTTGCTAATACTACTCAAATCATTGAAATATAAGCAAAGAAGTCCAGAATGGTAAGGCATATCAGATTGACTTCCTAGAATGTTGATGCAAATGAAACTGCTGGCATTCAATAAGGAGCTCCAAGCAGCCGGCCTGTAAATTTGAACGTGGAACCTACTGAAGTCCAGAACCCCGTTGATTTTATAACTAAAGCTGAATTCAAAAACTTGATGAGGGAGTTAATGGAGAGCCATAGGCAGCTGAACGAGCAAATCCAAACTAGTGCTAACATAATAAACCAGATTGCCCAACAGCAGCGTTAGAGTGCCAGAAGGGATCTTGCTTCTTACTCGACATTGGAGAGTTCAGCATCATCAGAATATGAACATCACAAGCGTAGAGTCACAGGGTTGAAGGATAGCATGCTAGGACATCGGAGTATCGCATGGGAGACCAACATGGTCTGCCGAGACGGATCAGTGCCGATCGCTCCATAGGGATCAGTACCGATCCCTCCTCCAGAGGAGGGGTTCCCCAGATGCACTTGGGGAATCGATCCGGAGTTGTTTCCAGAGGCTTGAATGCAGGATTCAGTTTGAATGCTGACCAACTACCCCTCCGGAGTAACGATGAGATGAATGTTCAGGGTGCACATCAAGAGGATGATGGACCAAGGGGACATGAAATGGCCCGTTGACATTGACCGAACCATTTACGTGAGGTGGAGCGTGACCACCACTTGGCACCACCCATCTAGACACCAGACTTATCGACGATGGTCAGACAGCTGGTGGGGGAGAACTAGGGTTTGACGAATGATGATTAGGGAATTTCGAGGAGCAATACTGTTTACTGACAATTTTTTACATGCGGAGTACCCGAGAAGGTTCAACATGCCTGTGATGCCTGCTTATGAGGAAAAAACCGACCCCAAGCAGCACATTATGAGGTACGAATGGTTGATGGACTTAGCAAGAGCCAATGACGCAATCAAATGCAGATGCTTTCCTATAAACCTCTCAGGGATTGCGACGATATGGTTTACAAGATTACCCCTACGATCGATTTCAAGGTTTGATGAACTGGCAACAAAGTTTTTGGAGTAGTTTTGGATTCACTCCAGCCATCCTAAAGACATGATGTCACCATCTAGCGTAAGCCAGGCTCTGAGGGAATCGTCGAAGGACTACATGGAAATATTTCATATCGTTGCTACAGAATTCAGTAATCCAAATGACCATGCTATGCTAATGGCTATGAAGAAGCGGTACAAAGCCAGGTCCTCTAGAAAAAGCAATGCTGTGGGATAGAGAGGAGAAGCGGTACAAAGCAACATTGCAATAAAGTAGTCCGATGAGAGTTCTGGGAAGGTTCAGGTTAATGTTCAGAACAAGCTGAATCAACAGAAGAGAAATGGTGAAGGGAATAGAGACCGAAAGAGGGAGCCTAGAAGATCAAAGCGTAGTATTCCTATATATGAAAACTACACACCTTTAAATGCATCCGTGAAAAATATATACTTATCTACTTGTAATACTTTTCAATACAAGAAGTCGTGTCCTAAAAGAGTCAACAAAGGCACAAAACAGACTAGAAAGAATTGCTGATTTCATGAGTGTTATAGGCACAATACGAATGAGTGCAAGCATCTCTAGGATGCTATCAAGAAGTTGATTCAGGAAAAGAAGTTGTAATAATTTGTGAAAGCTCCGCAGGATGGCGGATAGGGGACGTCTGACCCCAATCGAGGACAAGTTCCATGTGGGGCTGAGGAGCCTGCGCGAACTGGAGGAAGATTAGTGATAAACACAATAGTTGGAGGACCGCATCCTGTGGCTAGAAGTTGGTAGGAAATGGAGCTATACGCTAGTGCGATGAGGCATGTGGATTTTGAGCATTGCTCAAATACGGAGGAGAAAACTCCGGCCAAGCATGTAACAACCCAAAATTTAATCCATAATAATTAATTCGTTAACTAATTAGATACTAAAATAACTTTGTGAAATTATCAGAATTAAGCCACTGAAATTGCAACACTGTATCCGTGGTAATTTTTTGGTCAATTTCCATAGAATGTTAAAATCTGAGCTAATGTGAGCAAGTTATAAACTAAAAAAATAAGCAGAAAACAAAGAAGGAACACACACGCATGCGCGCGCGCGCACACACACACACACACACACACATATATATATATAGGCAGGTCGACCGACCGGTCGACTTGGGCATCAGGCACTCAACTGCCCGGTCGACTTGCCTCTGCTATTTACGAACGAACGATCATTCGAACGTTCTAGAGCCTCAAACTGACGTGTTTTGCATTCTTCTGACCAATCCGGTCCATCTATTTTTGCATCCGATGACTCCTACTCGACCTATGATGTGGTTGCATCCTATTCAATCCCCAAATCCAATGGTCCAACATCCACTTCTACCCCTATAAATAGACCCCTAGACCAAACACTTTTTTTCACTCTAGGTTTTTCTCCAATTAGGCTCACCTTTCTAGGAAGGACTGTAAATGGAATAATTTTCCAAACGAGAAAATCGTTATAAATTAAATTATTTTACTACTCCAAGTGCATCTGGGAAGACCAAAGGAAGAGCTTAGAACCGGAGGTGAGTGATTGCAATTATTTTAAGATTCCTACAAGTAATTTAAAATAATAAGATTTTCAATAGTTGTAGTTTTGCGGCGATTTTGGAATAGCTTTTTTTACCAATTTTAGATCTATTTTTCAATCTATTCCCTTTTGGTTATTCTTTTTCAGTTAAATTATAATTTATTACTCTTAAGCATATCTTTTTGTTTATTTATAGCGTATTTACAATATTTAAGTTCATTTACTATTATTTATTTCTTATATACATCTTTTTCGACGTTTTAGATTTTATGCAAACGTCCATTCTCTTCTATCTCTTTATCTTTGTGTATGGATTAGATAAATTAAATACGAATATGAATTATATGAATATTGAATAAAGAAAATAAGATGTAAATTATAAAGATTGTAATAAATAATGGAATTGGACTGTAATATAAATGGAATTGGACTGAAATTATGCCTAATTATGATTAGAATTGGACTAATTAATTGGCTTAGGTATAACGTACAATTATAACTAAAGAAAGAGTAAAAGTTGAAAGAAGCTTATTTTCACACTTAGACCTTGGGTTAAGTAATCAGCATGATTATAACGTAGGTTATAATAAGAAAAAGAAGAGAATGAGGCTTATTTTAAGACTTGGGATAAATTAATAAGTGTAGAAAGTAAAGATGATAATAAAGGCTTATTTAAATAATTTATCTAATTTAATAAGTAAAGATGAAAGTAGAACCTGTACCATATAACATTTCCTATTAGACAAAACAGTGTCTCACATTAGCCTGAAGAGAGATAAGGGCACGCTTATGCTAAGAATGGTAGTAATTGGTCAAATAGAAGTCCAAATCACAGGGGATGTGGATAAGGGGCACAACTAGATATTGTTTGAATGACGGGCCATTGCCAACAACATTTCTCCTATAGATTTTATGGACGCATGGTGATCTCACGTTAGCATGAAGTAGGATGAGGGGCACGCTTATGATGGAGCTTGAGGTAATAAGAAGACCTAATAGGTGAGGCAAAAGGTAGCATGGGCATGGTGGCAGTTACGCGTGCGACTTCCATTCTGGTGCTTAGTAATCGCTATGAGTTCCAAGCGCTTAGTATGGGTATCCTTCGTAGACCATTTCCTTCTGTGTAGGGAGCTATATATGTCGTCCGGATCCACAATGGTGCTTTGTGCATCTTTCGTAGATACCATTGGCTGTTGTGTAGGGAGTTATATAACGTCTGGTCCGCAGTAAGGTCTATGGAGTAGCAGGTCGATTAAAAAAGGTATAATTAGGATTACATCCTAATTATAGGATTAGTAATTCTACCTAATCAAAGTAGAAATCAAGGACTAGTGCAAGTAATAGAAATTAACCTATCTTATATTTACTTATATTTATTTTCAGTTTATCTCTTTCCTATTTCCTTTGTTTCCTCTTTATATACTAGAACTGTTGTAGAGCATATTACTTTTACTTTGCTTAAAGACTCCAGTAATTACTATCATTCACCAGACTTTTTGTCCGACCCACTCCTCTATTTTTCCCCTTTTCCCCCATAGGCAATCAAGGGAAAGGGCGGTAGATTGCAGTTGCTTGGCAGTTTCTTAGAGGAGTTCTCCACTATGTATTTCTTATATTTCAGCTTTAGTTCTTTCTATATACTGTCTTATTATGAGGGGTATTATGTACTTCAATTTTTGAGACTATGAGTTTTTGTTTCATGAGACATATTGGATTTTCAAACATGTATGTGGTATTTGGTATTTGACTTATTTGTGAAGCAATTATGAAGTTTTGTTTTAATTAAGTTATTATTTTAAGTTTCCGCTGTTTGTATCTATTTTTGTCTTGTGAATCTTAGTCTCTATTAGCTTTAGTTATATCTACAACATACCACACCTTTTAATGTGTTCTTTTGGGTATATTAAGGGGTGTGGGGTGTTTCACTTGGTATCAGAGCCCAAAGTTACAAGATTCCTAAAAATTTATAATTTGTTTTTTAGAAAAAAAATTCAAAAAAGAATTCTTATAAATGTTTTAAGTATAAAAGAAATTTTCATAAAAATCCCCTTATAAGTCCAGTTCAATCTTTCTTTGACTCTTTCCTCAACTATCGTTTTCTTTTCATAGATGGCTAAGGCCCCAAACCTTCCCGAGGGCATCCCTTTCCCAGTCTGATTTCATAGGTACTTACAAGCCACGACTCTAGAGGTGCACGGGCATGCGCCCAATCCAGCACCAGTGGGCGGGAATCCCATCAACCCACCTGCCGCCATCAATTTCTCTAGCTTTGTAAAAAAATTGCGAGTTTGGATGGGAAGACTTTTTCTGGCAAGGAGACTTATTTGGAGGTGAGAGCATGGCTTAGGGAAACAAAGAGGATTTTTCGTATTTTGAGATTGGATGGTCAGCAGCGAGTTCAGCTAGCCGGTTGGCAGCTGAAGAAGGAGGCATCTTATTGGTGGGAAGTGATCGAGTTGGGGGGAAGAAATATTACTTAGGATGGATTCCAGAAGCAATTCGATAGGAAGTTTCTGTCTCAGACGAAAGAGGGTGTTCAGCTGGAGAGGTTTATCAATTTGAAGCAGGGGTGTTTGTCTGTTTAGGAATACATCAATCAATTCAATGAGCTATCAGGGTTTGGTATGGACTTAGTGAACATGTAGCATAAGAAAGCTATGAAGTTTGCGAAGGGATTAAATCAACCTCTTCTGTGATTATTGCTGACTCATGTACCAATGGGATCTACTTATGATTCTTTGGTCGAGAAGACACTTATGTCGGATACATCAAGGAGGAAGAGTCTAAAGAGGAGGTAAATTCAGAAGGTTCAAACAAGAAGTGGTGGGAAAAGAATAAGAATAAGAAGAAAGGTGATGGTCCTTAGAAGCATATTAAGAAGGGAGTAAAGTGCCATAGTTGTGGGAATGTTGGACATATGGCCAAGGATTGCAGGAAGGATAAGATGAAGGGTAAGTGATATGTTTGCGGGTAGCCCGATCATATGAGTAGGAGTTCTCCCCAGAGAGCTAGTCAGGGAGCGAGTGCGTCAGTTGCACAGATTCAGGTGTTAGACGCAGTACCTTCCAGTAGCATTCCAGATAGGCGTAGGAAAGTCATAGTTGAAGGTTTGATTTCTATATCTGATTTTCCCATTCGGACTTTATTCAATTCTGGAGCATCACATTCTTTTATCTCTAGTAGATTGTTTGCACTTGGATATATCATTAGTAGCAGACCCTATTATTGTTTCAAACCTCATAGGAGGATCGACACACTTATCTATGGTTTGTAGGGGTTTGAAAATCTTTATCCTAGGCGTAGAATTTGACTGCGGCACTTATGTTTTAGAAATATCAGGGTATGGGATGATCTTAGGGATGAATTGGCTATCCACATACGGAGCTATCTTAGACTGCGAGAGGAGAGTCGTTAGACTTGAGACTTGCAGTGGTAGGACCCTAGAGTTATTATGCGACCCACAAGGGTCAGTCATGTTGAGTTTTCTCTATTATCTCAATTCGTCTTCATCAGAGTTTCATTCGATTCCTGTCGTTAGAGATTTTGCAAACATCTTTAATGAGATTGGAGGACTTCCCCCTAAGAGAGAGATTGACTTTAGAATTTATTTGACCGAGATGTCAAGCCAGTAGCGTTACCTATAAGGCATATGACACCTAGGGAGAGGAAATAATTGAGCAAGCAAATTCGTGAGCTTTTGGAGAAGGGATTCATAAGATGGAGCATATTGGAGTGGGGAGCGCCAGTCGTATTCGCCACTAAGGCGGATGATTCTCTCCGACTTTGCATGGACTATAAGGAATTAAATACATTCACCAAGAAGAATCGATACCCAATCCCTAGGATTGATCATCTTTTTGACTAGTTGGTAGGTTCTTCGGTTTTCTCTCAGCTTGACCTAGCCACGGAATTCCATCAGTTTAGAGATGTTGATGACAACATATGTAAGACTGCCTCTAAGACCCTGAACGGATTCTTTGGGTGGTTGGTTATGCTTTTTGGGCTAACCAATGCTCCAGCCTATTTCGTTGATTTGATGAGCCGCATCTTTAAGGATTTCCTAAATATGTTTGTGGTGGTATTCGTGGATGATATCTTGGTATTTTCCAAGAATATGGAGGAGCATGCTGTTCATTTGGAAGAAGTTCTTCGCACACTTTGTAGTCATCATTTGAGAGCTAAGTTTTTGAAGTGTCATTTTTGGAGAGAGGAAGTTCGTCTCTTGCGGCATGTAGTTTCGAAGAAGGTTTGGCTATTGACCACGCTAAGGTTATTGCAGTGCAAGATTGGAAGGCCTCCAATAACGTTACCAAGGTTAGGAGCTTCCTAGGATTGGCTGGCTACTACAGGAAGTTCATTAGAGACTTTGCCAAGATTTTGGCACCACTCACACGCCTTACTAAGAAGAATAAAGCTTTCATGTGGAGTGTGGATTGTGAGGATTCCTTCACGAAGCTTAAGAGAGCCCTTACTAGTGCACCGGTATTAGTTTTACACGACGGAGCTAAGCCTTTCACTGTATACACTGATGCATGTTGAACGGGTCCGGGAGCGATGTTGATGCAAGAAGGAGGGTAGCGTGTTGTGGTAGTAGGCAGCTGAGGACGCATGAGACGAACTACTATACCCACGATTTGGAGTTGGCTGCCATATTTTTTGCAGTTAAGTTTTCGAGGAATTATTTGCTTTGTAACATGTGCGATTTTTCGTTGCCGAATAACCGAATAGTTAGGGTTTTTAAAAAGAATTTAAGAAAAGAAAAAGAGAGAAAGATAGAAAAGATAGAGAGATAAGAAGGTAGAAAATAGAGGGGAAAGAACATAGGAGAGAATAGAAAAGGATAGAAGATGAAGAGGAAAGAAAACAGAAAATAAAGAAAATAGAACGGAATAGAAAGCAACAGAACAATATTAGAATCTCACAATTCGCAGCGGAACAACATATAATAATAAATGAATAATCTTTAAACAAAGAACTATCAGTTATTACATTTTATACATTACATTACATCATATCATCAGAGTGTACAACATCATACAACAACAACAGTGCAGCGGAAAAAAAATACTATATAAGTAATACGCCATGCCATCCAGCTTGCCTCCAGCAACTCCAGAATATCCTGATAAACCTAACTCTTGACTGCCCGTGTGAAAATTGGTGGGCACCCAGAGTTTAGGAAGGAAAACAATAAACTCCGAGTCAGTCATGTGACTGATGTGAGAACTCAAAACAGTTTATTTATCTTTAAAATCAAAATAGAGGAATATTTTTAAAGTTAATTCGCAATGCTTTTAAAAATGAGACTACCATAAGGCCTCCCGCACACACACAATGCAAACGCAGAATCGGAGGAGATTTCTCCTTATGATAGTCAAAGATGCTTGATACGCATTTAAAAGAAACATTTGATATTATTACTAGTGTATAGTGTAGGAAAAATTTATTTCGAAAGTAGAATATAAATCTTAGCCAGCATAGACATTTCGAACTATGCCTACTATAGCTAACTATGTTCAATAGCAGGTTACCGCCACATTCCATAGCAGGTTATACAACTAAAACCGTACAAGTCTCGTATTGTTTCTTTGGATTTCCAACGAATGATCAGGCCAAGGAACTTCCCATTGCCACATGAGAATGCCTCTGGATGGACATCCCCGAGAACCAAACCGGATCTCTACCAACACAAGGCCGGGTTACCCCTAACTGAGTAACAACTGACCGAATATGCCATCCCCCGGTCCTTTGGGACCTTTTAACTGAGCGCTCGTAATCAATTCACACAATCATAACAAAGTGTTTTCAACATGAGTAAGTATCTGGGCTCCATACCATGATACCACCCTTTTCCAGAAGGAAATGCACACATCCTAAAGGGCGCTACCCCTCATAACCTTGCCGCATCTTTCCTGTTTTGACCATTCACGGGGTGTGAGGCTCGACGAAGTCACGTCCACAAAAACATACTTTATACAAAAGCCATGCTTTGGGTCAACAAATGATCATAGAAATGATCACAAAGATAGACGATCAAATAAATGATCCTATCACAAATAATCAACACAATGATCATGTACAGCAACACTCAGCATGTCACATTACCAAATTGGGAATATATCGCTGATAACTTCAACTATATAACCTCTGAGCTCGTACGTCTCAGAGAAGGGTGTTAAGCTAAAAGAATAAATTCTCCGCCACCAACAGAAATATATTTGAAAGAAATCGGCTTTATATCTCAATTTGTAACGTCAGACATACAATCCATACAAGTCTGTTCCGGGCTCGAACAAAACCGAAGGCACTTACAAAGAAGTCCTTGCAATCCGGATAATCTCTAATCACGTCCGGACTTCCCATCACATAGGGAGAACTCAATACCGTAGCTACTCGGTGTAGAGTCAATCGACGAGTTGTCCTTTCGCTTTCAAAAAGATCCGGTCTTCAACACCGATCTTCAAATGCAATTCACAACGACGTATCACATATTCGGAATGGGTTATACGACCCCATGGTCCTTTCCCGGTTAACCCGAATAGTGAGCGCTTATTCAAAAATAAGTGTGGCATTCAAATTCAAACAAATCACATCAATTACCCATTCAAAGGGAAATATTGATAGTCGGTTATTGAACTATCAATGGATATGCACAACATCACCAGATTCCAAATAATTTTCCAAATTATTTATTTTCCAAAACATCTTTACAAGATATATAATTTCAACACTTCAAAAATAAATCAATATTTATTTTTCTAAACCAATCTCATTTTCTTTTATAAATTCCATAGTGAATTTATATTCCAAAATATCCATGCATATTACGATTTTCAATCGATTTTCCATATTCACATTCAATTTATCTTACAAGGATAAATTCTAAACATTCATTTCACATTGGAAAAAAATTTCCATACTTATTAAATAAGTAATTCACAAGTCTTTTTATTTTCCACGCTTAGAAAATATTTAATATACTCTAATCGAAATTAAGTATATATTTCATTCTTTAAGGAAATCATTCTCTTTAACATATTTATTTGGGCCAAAACGAATGTTACGTAAAACATTGTCACGACAACCCAAAATCACTAGTATAGGGATTAGAAATTAAAATAGATATATAAATCCCAATACTATACAAAACATTTCCTTTCGGAAATCATTTACTATAACAACAGTGTTATAGTCCACTATTTCCTTTTATTTCTCGAAAACGTCTATTTCAACAATAAATGTTGAAATCTATGGTTTCGAATCTCAATGCATTTAAAACATCGTTAGATCGTTTTAATTCAATTCAAAATATCACATTCTAAACAATTTTTTTTAACATAATATTCACTATTCAAAAACGTGAATATACTACGTTAATCAATTTCATCATTTCTATACATTTCATTTTTAAAGGATTATTCACAATCTAAAATGTGAATATAACTCCATTAATAGGTTTCAACAATTTACTTATCAAAATAAGTTGTTTGCGAATTTATAAAACAACGTTTATAAATTCCATTTCTATTTATTTTATAACAACTTCCTTTTATAAATTCCTTTATTAACCTATTCACTTTATAACTCAATTATAAACCTAAGATTCATATTATAAGTTAAATGCTTATAAAACGATTATTTACAAAATCGTTCCTTTTAAACTTCATAATTATAAATCTTATAATTTATAAGATTTCAATTATTTATCCAAATATATCCTTTAATAACTTCACAAAATTTATAGATCTTACTATTTATAAATTTCATTTATAACTTCACCATTTATAATTTTATAAATTCCATTCATTTACAAAATTCATTTTCACTTCATTCAAACACTTATAAAAACTCGTTTTAGAATGTCTATATTTCAATTTATAAATATCCATTTATAAATCTCTTAATATAAATCAATTTATATTATTCTTTAAAACGTCTTTAATCTCCTTTATAATTTCACCATTTTGATTTATAAAAAAATTAAATTTTATAAATCCTATATTTAAACTTTTCACAATAAATTCTAAAATCCCTATTAAACTATTTTATAAAATCATTAGCATCATATTCTCAAAAATCAGTTTTTAACTATATTTCTCAAAAATCATAATTTTTTATAACTTTAAAAATTATAACGTTTATTTATTTAAAATGAATCTATTCCAAAAATATAGTATATTTTCAAAAATCACTTTATAAATCATTTTAAAATTCCAAAACTTGGTCCAATGATGCTACATACCAAATAGTCAATCGCGACAACAACGATATCATATATCGATATGATAATCCATCAAATATCAAAATATCTGAAATCAAATAAAAACTGTTGAGGAATCCAGTTGGATCCCTCCAACCTGTATTCCTGCATCCACAAACATTAGCACAATACCAATTTCGCTCCAGTACGAAATTATCGCGGTATATGAGATTTAAATATTATCCGCTTAATAGACGGCGCAATAGGGTCTCATCCGCTAAACAAAAAATGCGGGAAATCAATAACTCCAATATATACATATGCCAATATATATATATATTGCTATTATATATAATACCAATTTCACTGTTTATGAAATATTCGCGGTATATGTTTTTAATAAATAACATCCGCTTACTAACGGCGCATAATGTCTATTTTAACAATCAATAGGTATCAATCAACATTCAAACATGCATTCAAATATTTTAAATCTAACTATTTAAAATAAAATCGAAACTGATTCGATTGAGTGAGAAGTTCTCACCTTGATTTTAAATTCCGTTTTAGCGATTTATTTCGAATAAAATTAAACGGACGTTTAATTTTACCCAAAATTCTCACTAACTCCAAACGACTCCAATCCAATTCCATCGCGTAGTGCTCGTCCATACGATTCCAATGCAACTGGTTTCGCGCGTTTTCGACCTCGTATGAAAAAGTTATTGATTTTACAAGTTTACACGATTTTTAAACTAAAATTACAACAAACTTTATATATTTTAAACCTTGCTTCTAATCTAAGCCGTAGGATCTCTTCCCAACAAATCCAAGCCGTGCCCCCTCTCCTTCCTCCTCACGTTCTCCTACAGATCATTGCCGTAACAAATTGAACCCAACATCCATTTCTAGGGTTGAATTATGCAACTCCATCTCTCAACGATACTTCGATCAGGGACTTGCGTTTTGAAGCTCTCACCAAGACCTATACTCGGCCCCAAGCACATGAAGCTCGGCCACCAGATTTCCCTTGAAATGCGTGCGCAAGTCAAGGCCGACGGCCCCATTTATCCCCCCCCTCGACGCTCCAAAACTCATCATAGCCGTTCAACTTGAAGCTCTCATCGAGCTCTATAACTTCGTAGTTGAACACGAAGCTTGAAAGTGAATGGATTTGGAGATTTGAGGAGATGAACGAGATTGAATTCTGGCCCTTCAATACTAAAGTGGCGGCTGCAGTTTATTTAGGGTTAGGGTTTTGTAATTTTTTTTTATTTTTATTTTTTTATTACGTGGGAGGTAGGGGTCTATTTATAGGAAATTCCCAAACACTATTCAGTCCGGAAATTCCGAACTCCGATTCACGCGCCGTAACCAGCGTTTCTAGGGTTTACCCCGCGTTCTGAACACAATGGAATAGGTTTCGAAAGCTAATTCGGACATCTGTGCGAGTTATGGTTATAAACGCTCAATTTAAATTAAACCGATTTAAGCGATTTTCTAGGCGTTTTAATTTGTACCGGACAAACGGTAAATCCAATTGACTTGAAATTTGAAACCTTACAACAATATCACATTACGGATCCGATGAAACTGGTTTCGTCGAAATCCGAGACTTTTTGAAAAATGGCTATTTTAACTCGCCAAATTAAAATTAAAAATAATTCGATGCGTTTCGAGCTGCCACGCTCAAACGATAGCTCCGATTGACACGAAAATTGAAATCCGGTAATAACTAACTATTACGGATCCAATGGAACTAGTTTCGTTCAATTCTGAGACTGTCCAAAAATTGACTATTTTCACTAGTCGATTTAGTATTAAAATATTCAATTTTCACAATTTAACTTTTAATTCGATTTTAAAAGTTCTAAAATATCGTTCTAACTCCCATATGATAAAATAAAATTTTACAAATCATTTTCAATCATATTTAACCCTATTTTCAATTATTTCCATAATTTCACATATTAATTTATCGATTTAATTATTCAATTAAATCCAATAATTCAAATAAAAATTTATTTGACTTATAAATTCACTTCTTAATATTTAAAATTAATTAAATATTCAAATTTTAATTAAATAAAATTCTGGGTCGTTACATGCTTGGAGAGAGGTTTGAGCTTTTTACCGATCATAAGTCTTTGAAGTACCTATTCTTGTGGAAGGACTTGAACTTGAAGCAACAGAGGTGGAGGGAGTTTTTAGCCTTGTATAATTTTGAGATAGCTTATAACCCCGGTAAGGGTAATGTGGTTGCCGATGCATTAAGTAGAAAGAAAGCAACCCTTACTCCTTTGTTTGTAGAGTGGAGGAGCTTGTATTTTATATCTACTGCTGATTTTAAGCCCTCTACGACATTACTCATGGATTGTTGGTGATATTAGAGGTGAGGCCTAACCTTGTGGATCAGATTGGATCGAGGCAATGAGAGGATTCAAAACTCATGGACATTATGGGTAGGATTAGCCAAAGAGAGGCCTCTAGGCATCTCCAACGTTATTCCATAGATAGCGGGGGCGGCTTAGGAGAGATGAGAGGCTTTGTGTTCCGCGTACTAGTGACTTGTTGAGGGCAGTTTTGGAAGAGGCGCACCATTCCCGTATGACTATTTATCTAGGTGGTGAAAAAATGTATGTAGATATGAAGAGGATGTTTTATTAGTGTGGCATGAAGAAGGATGTGGCAGAATTCGTAGCTAAGTGTCTCATATGCCAAAGGGTAAAAGCAAAGCAGCAGAAGCCTGGTGGATTACTTCAGCCCTTAGATGTGCCAAAGTGGAAGTGGGACAGTATTTCTATGGATTTCATTGATGGTTTACCCCATTCTAAGAAGGGGAACACTAGCATTTGGGTGATTGTTGATAGATCGACCCAGAGTGCCCACTTCATCCCAGTTAAGAGTAAGTGTACGGCTTCATATTTGACATCCTTGTATATTCGGGAGATAGTCCGTCTACACGGAGTTCTTTCTAGCGTTGTTAGTGGTAGAGATCCATTTTTCACTAGTGAGTTTTAGAGAAGCTTACAGAAGGCATTAGGGATGCAACTTAGGTTGAGTACGGCCTATCACTCCCAGATAGATAGCCAAACAGAGAGGATCAATAGGGTGCTTGAGGATTTGCTGCGGATGTGAATTTTGGACTTTGGAGGAACTTGGGAGGAGCATCTTCCGTTAGTTGAGCTTTCGTACAATAGTAATTACCAAATAAGTATAGGAATTGCAACATTTGAGGCTTTATATGGAAGACTTTTCAAGTCCCCATCACCTTCGATAAAGTCTACATAAAAGTTATTATTTGGACCTGATATTGCTAGGGAGACCTCTGAAAGGGTGGATTTGATTTGGCGAAGGATGAAGATGTCTCAAGGCAGACAGAAGTCATATTCGGACAAGTGGAGGAGTGACTTAGACTTTGAGGTTGAAGACTTAGTTTTTACCAAAGTATCCTCGCTTAGGAAGGTGGTAAGTTTCAAATAAAATGGAAAGTTAGCCCCTAGATTTGTTGGACCATTTCTTATCACAGAAAGAGTTGGGAAGATGGCTTACCAAGTAAGGCTACCTAATAGGCTCACAGGAGTGCACGATGTTTTCCATGTTTCGCACTTTCGGAAGTGCTTACATGAATCTGCGGAGGTTGTATAGCCTAGTCAGTTGGAGGAGGTGGAGGTAGAAAGCGAAGCTTCTATTCGGCATATCCCTACGAGATTGTTGGAAGAGACATCAAGCGACTAAGGAATAAGGAGGTTCCAGCGGTAAAGGTGAAATGGGGAGATGATGTTGCAGACGCCACTTGGGAAGCAGAAGTGAAGATTTGTACTTCCCATCCTCATCTTTTTGATAGTAAGTTTTAGAGTTCCTTTTTACATCTTTATATTTGAATAGGTTCTTTCCTTTATTATCCTTTAGGAGGGTGGAACTTAGGATTTAACCTATGGATGGTAGGATTTGATGTAAAAATGTTAATAGAACATGTTATGAATGATGTATGCTAGTGGTTACTAGTGGATGCATACTGGTACACTAGGCAGTATTATTCCTTAGGGATCAGCCTATTTAGGACACTAGAGGACATGCATATGGATGTGTGCGCATTTTTACTTTATTTCCATAGTTACCATAACTGGATGTTTATCACATGATTGTGGCATTTGGATGATGGTTGTAGCACGCATATAGAACTATCAACGATCATTAGGAATTTTTACATTCATTTGGATACATAGCATGGACATGATTGCATAAAAGGAAGTCAACTGAATCGGCAGACCACATAATCTTTTGCATTAATTAGGATCATTTACACTACGCTAATTGCATAAGTATCATAAAATTCATTAGAAAAACTTAAGGACAATGGATGAATGGTTGATGATTTAGTAGTTGGTGGTAGAACTTAGATGAAAACATTTAGTCATTCTTTTATCCTTAGAGATTCCGGGGACGAAATCCTTTAAGGAGGGTAGAATGTAACAACCCAAAATTTAATCCATAATAATTAATTCATTAATTAATTAGATATTAAAACAACTTTGTGAAATTATCAGAAATATGTCATGGAAGTTGCACCATTGTGTCCGTGGTAATTTTCTGGTCAATTTCAATATATAGAATGTCAAAATCTGAGCTAATATGACCAAGTTATAAATAAACAAAATAAGCAGAAAACGAAGAAGGAATATATATATGTATATATATAGGGAGGATCGACCGCTCGGTCGACCCGTCTATACTATTTACGAATGAACGATCATTCGTTTGAATGTTCCAAAGCGTCAAACTGACGTGTTTTGCATTCTTCTGACCAATGCGGTCCATCTATTTTTACATCCGATGGCTCCTATTCGGCCTATGACGTGGTTGCGTCTTATTCAATCCCCAAATGCAACGGTCTGAGATCCACTTCCACCCCTATAAATAGACCCCTAGACCTTAAAAAATTTCTCATTCTAGGTTTTCTCCAATTAGGTTCACCTTCCTAGGAAGGACCCTAAGCGGAATATTTTTTTCAAAGGAAAAAATCGTTATAAATTAAATTATTTTACAATTCCAAGTGCATCTGGACAGACCAAAGGAAGAGCTTAGGACTGCAGGTGAGTGATTGTAATTATTTTAAGATTTCTTTAAGTAATTTAAAATAATAGGGTTTTCAATAGTTGTAGTTTTATTACGATTTTAGGATAACCTTTTATCAATTTTAGATCTATTTTTCAGTATATTCCCTTTTGGTTATTCTTTTTCAGTTAATTATAATTTATTACTGTTAAGCATAACTTTTTATTTATTTATAGTTTATTTACAGTACTTAAATTCATCTACCGTTATTCATTTCTTATTTACATCTTTTTCGACGTTTTGGATTTTACGCAAGCGTCTATTCTCTTATTCCTCTTTTTCTTCATGTATGGATTAGAATGAATTAAACGCGAATATGGATTATAAGAATATTGAATGAAGAAAATAAGACGTAAATCATAAAGACTGTAATAAATAATGGAATTGGACTGTATTATAAATGGAATTGGACTGAAATTATGATTAGAATTGGACTAATTAATTGGCTTAGTTATAAGGTAGAATTATAACTAAAAAAAGAGTAAAAGTTGAAAGAAGCTTATTTTCACACTTAGACCATGGGTTAAGTAATAAGCTTGATTAAAACGTAGGTTATAATAAGAAAAAGAATAGTTAAAGGCTTATTTTAAGACTTGGGATAAATTAATAAGCGTAGAAAGTAAAGATGATAATAAAGGATTATTTAAATAATGTATCTAAGTTAGTAAACAAAGATGAAAGTAGAACCTGTACCATATAGCATTCCGTATTAGAAAAAACCGTGTCTCACATTAGCCTGAAGAGAGATGAGGGCACGCTTATGCTAAGATTGGTAGTAATTGGTCAAATAGAAGTCCAAATCACGGAGGATTTGGATAAGGGGCACAACAAGATATTGTTTGGATGACGGGCCAGTACCAACAACATTTCCCCTATAGATTCTCTGGACACACAGTGATCTCACGTTAGCATGAAGTGGGATGAGGGGCACACTTATGCTGGAGTTTGAGGTAATAAGAAGACCCAATAAGTGGAGCAAAATATAGCATGGATATGGTGGCATTTACGCATGCGGCTTCCATTCTAATGCTCAGTAATCGCTATGAGTGCTAAGCGCTTAGTATGGGTGTCTTTTGTAGACATCATTGCCTTCTATGTAGGGAGATGTATATTGTAACGACCTGAAATTTTCGATCCCGAAAATTCCAAATAGTTAGGGAAAAGAAGAAAGAGACAGAAGAGAAATAAGGGCAGAAACACCAACATCTCATATTCGCAGCGGATAAAATATAATAACAAATAATAATAGTTATACAAAGGAAAACTGTACTTGTCAAATTACACTTTAATACATCAGAGTTACAAAATATATACAAACACTGGACATATACATTCAACATGTCTCAGAAATACAACAATATAACACAACGAAATACACTCCATACGTTCCTGCCATCCAGCTCGCCTCCTGAGCTCCAGAACGTCCTCACTTGAAAATCTATAATATTCGATCTGACCCGAGCATTACATCAAAGTAACACCCGGGTCAGGCTGGTAACCAGCATGAGTAAACCCATCTAACATGGAAAACAAAAGCATAAAACCTAAATAAAACCTGGGGTAACTCATATCAATTTACAAATTCATAATGATATAGATATCACTTATTTCACACATCAATTTTCTAAGTACCAAAACTTAGATTAAAGGATCCAATTCATTTAACTATTCCTTTCCAATCTATTGATTTCACATATCGATCTATAAAGAATCGAAGTGGTTTCGGGTATCTACTAACACCCGACTCCGGTCTCTTCGAATCCAAAGTCATCTTGACCCAAGTTTTCAAGTGAACACAATTCAAATCTTAAATATAGGATGCCACTTTACACAGCAATTTATCTTGATAGATAACCATATTATCACTATTTAACCCAAGCATATCACAAAACATTTCATAACAGAAGCATCAAATAATCCAAGGCATTTAAATATCATTCAATCATTCATAAGTATGGTTAATTAGTCACACATCCCAATTAATTTAAATAAATTAAAAATAATTTCTTTTATCACTTTTAATTCGGCTTATCTAACATTTAATTAATTACAAACCATAATTTAATCATCCTTTAATTTCCTCGTTAATTACATTAAGTAATTAGCCACAAATTAATTAACCTTCACCCATTCACATTAATTACATTTATCCTTAATTAGTTACTCAAATTAATTATCCTATGATCACTTATATTGATTAATTATCCTTTAATTAATCACATACATTTACTGACCCTTAAATTAATTCCTTAACTAATCAATCCTTTAATTAATCTAAGTAATTAACCCTTAATTACTTCCATTAAGTAATTATCCTTAATTATTTACACTAATCAACCTTTAATAAATTTCATTAAGCAACTAACTATCCTTTAATTAACTATGTTAATTAAATTAATCCTCTAACTACTTTCCTTAATTAATTGATTACCTCCCTTAATTAATTGATTACCTTAAGTAATTATCTTAATTAATTACACCAATCAATTATTCTTTAATTTCATTTAGTAATTATACTTTAATCAATTACATCATTTTAAACCTTCTGGATTAGTTTAGGCTTAATACCACATACCTACTACTTCTTAATTTCATCACTTATTTTATTTGAAATCAACTAGAGATTTTATTAAATAATGCACCCAATATTTAATCATTCAAATCCAAACCAAATTATCTTAATTAACTAAAAAAAAAATCTTGTTTAATAAGGCTTAAAACTTGTACAAAATTTTAATTTTTTGCTCTGGAACTTTGAAAAATTAAGATGCTTTAAAACCTGAAATTTCTTGCCTTAAAATTTGGTACTACAAATTACCCACAAGTTTATTAACCCGATAACTAAATAACCCGAGCCGCATATCAAAACTTTCGAGTCAAAAACCGAGTTACACGTGAGCCCAAAATCTTTGAGTCAAACGCGAAAGTGCCTCGAGTCAAACACGAGTACGCTCTTCTTCCCCAACATCTTTCAACTTCCAGACACCACGTGTATACGTGCACCATGCACGCCAACTAGTCCAACTTCGATCAACTCTAAAACCCTCAGCAAGTCGCCGTAGCTTTCCTCTACAAATCCGACCACTCGTCTCCACTGATTAGGCCGGGAATCAAAAACGTGCAACATAGCCACATCCTGGAACCCAAACTGTTCCGACCATTATCCTTGCGCCGCCACTACTGTCCGCCGGAGTCATTACTATTCTGACCAGGCCTTGCTCGTAGACTTAAGCTTCTATTCCACCTATTCCGATGAAGACCGAAGCTTCGTCGACGTTGTACCCATCTTGAAACCGACGTCGATAAAGCCAGAATCTAGAACCCTAGTTTGCCATTACCCGACCACTTCGGTGATCTAGACTCCCTCCGAGTAATTTTTCCAAGATCAATGATCAACCAACAATCTACGGTCCAACCCCGACACACCCAAAGCCTCGCGATCTTCAGAATTCAACGATAATGCTAAAATTGTTCAACGCCGAAATTATCCATAGATAAAAACTTAAAATTTATAAAACGATTATCAAAAATCATCATTTCCCAATTCAAATCTGATTGTAAAATTCAAATACGAAACTATGAACTTCGATTTTTGACTTTTATTCGATTTCCCACTGCAATTTCCTATTTTCACAGTATTTGCTAAATATTTTTACTTGTAACTATTTTTAAAAATATTTTACATTGTTTCGGACCTTTCCTTTTTAATGATCAAAGTTTGATATTATTTATTGGTGATGATAACATTTTATTTGTGTTGCTCTTAGTCTGTAATTCAATAGAGAAGATAATTTACAAATATACAGACATGCACCACCTTTTCATATCCATGAGCATGTAATCACATCCACTTAAACCATATCTACAAACATACTACACAGATCTACCACTTGCATCCATGATAAGAATAGGTTTTAAGCTTTTTTTTAAAAAATTGTCTACTCACAGTTGTAAACAGAGACCAGGTTCCAATTCTTTGATCTGGAACTGTTTTGAATGATCTGAAGCTGGCTTTTGATCTGAGAACTTGAACTAGCTGTGAGTTTGAATTTTATATACTCTTGAATTCGTTTAAAGATCTGAACAGTTTGATTTATTTGAAAACTTGAAAAAGTTGCTTGCTTTTGAACTTGATTTTAGCTTTAATACCTTCTGATTTTGTCTCAAGTTGTTTTCACTATATATTAGTTTTCTTTTTTGTTTTGGAATTAAAAGAAGTTTTAGAGGAAGAAGATGTTTGAACTGAAACCTTATGGCCAGGTTTCTCTATTTTAAAAAAAAAAAATTAAATTCTAAAAGAAAATTTTAGTTTGCCACTTGTTAACCATGCTTACATTTTTCAATGCTTGAAAATATACAATTATTAATATGTAAGAATGAAATAAATGTTTAACACTTATCTCACTTATGTGTTTATATTAATTACTCTAGCTTTTATATTAGTATGTTAGGTTTATATGAATTATTATATATATAAATTTGCTATGAGATATCTACAAGGATAGAATATTTTAAACTTAAGCAAAATACCTTTAAATTAATAAAAATGTAAAGATACTATTCCTTATTTCAAATATATAAGTAAAGTGCGTTGGATCTTTTAATTAAATCTCACTTTTTCTTAAACTATTATATTTTCAAATTAATAAATATTTATCTTGTATAAAGAGAATGGATGATAAATATTTTTTTTAAATAGCCTTTGAAAGGTATTATATTGAATTTAAAACAAAAAAAATCTCCAAATCACAATATATTAAAATTTGGTAACATATCTTTTTATTACATTCAATCCAAAGACTTCTCATTTACAATGTGTGTGTGTGTGTGTGTGTGTGTATAGAATACACTTTTTATTTGCTTCGAAAGATGAAGTTTACAAATTAAATATTATTGTCTTTTGAAAAGATAAATTTTGCCAAATTAAGTATTCATAAAAGAAAATCATTAAACTACTATAGTCAAATTTAATAATTATCAGAAGATTGTCAAATACATATCTATCTAAATATAAATATTTATCATCATATTTATCCGTCCATCTTAAAATCAATGTTAACAACAGTTAAAATCAGATAATTATCCAAATACCTGATGTCCAAAAATTCGGGTTATCACATTCCTCCCCCCTTAGAATCTTTTCGTCCTCGAAAAGGAATGGAGGTAGAATTATTAAAAATGCTTATTATCAGAAAAATTATTCTTTTGATCACTTTAAAACACCTTTAAAATCTACATAATATTATAAAATATTTTTTATAACTCGATGTCCCAACCAGTCCATCCTTGTTCTCACAGAAATTCGGTCATACGTTGATCAAGCGTAGGACTGAAAATCTATAAGTACTTAGCAGACCTATTTTCAACACCTAGTGAGAATACTTGGAAAACATTTTGTTGAAAATATAGAAAAAAATTTTGGAATAGAAGAAATATCTTTGGTGAGAATGCTCTGAAAATCATCACTCCTATCCATGGTTGCAGCTAACCTGATGGTTACGTTGTCATCCCGACAAAATCCATAGATAACTGTAGGCCTCTGCCCCCTCGATTACGCCATGGAACCCGCTACAGATCGCAGCTACAACCGAGGTTACGTTGCTATCACAGCAAAAACCCATATAACTGTAGGCCTCAGTGCCCTCGAACTCCGCTACCAAAAGAATGAAACTTCTCCACCCTACTTGACCATAGATCGTAGTCTACCGTTGTTACATTTCCTTCCCGAAAAAATCAAGCGTAGACCGTTGACACTCACCTCCACATGATTTCTGCTATGGTCCACAGTAGATCGCAGCGATATCGAGTTACACTGTCGTTACAGCATAACCCAATGCCCCTGTAGGCATCAGCGCCCTCGACTTTCGCTACCCAATAATCCTTAGGAACTAGTTTGTCCGGACTCCTCACAGTATCAACTTTATAACCTCCCCCTTTGAGGCTCAAGGCAGTACCAACCTATGGTACTCCTGAGAAGTTCATTCCAAGGGAGCGCCTTTTTTTCCAGACCATTTTCAAAACACTTTATACTATACTCATGTAGCATCTTCCAAATCATACACCTAGTATGAATCTCATAAAAATTTCCTTTCTCAAAATCGATTATTCTAAAATCAATAATTCTCAAAGTAGGCTTTCCAAATTCTAGTATTGATTTTACCCAAAGATCAAAAGCCTTTCCAAATCCATAGGTTTCAAAAACCTTTCCTCAAAATCATTCTCATAAGAACCTTTATATATATATATATATATATAACTTTGAAAAATCTTTGGATCATTTCAAACTTGTATTAAACCCCTTTTATACTTCAAATATTTTCAAAACCCTTTTCTTCTGGCTATAGATTCAACAAGGGGAGATTTATCTTATATAACTTTGTTTATTCCAAATTAAATATTCAAATTTGATTTCTCTATAAAGTCACTTACCAAATTACTTACTTCCATAAAATAAATTTCTACCATAGAAGTATCCAATTTCCACTTTGCTTCATCATATATTTTATAAAATATACTTTTTATTTCAAAAACCATTTACAGTTCTTATTCACAAATTTTCAATATCAATTCCATTTAAACCCGTACGATGTACACATATCATCTGTATGCTATACCAATCTAATCGCTCACTCGATCACACAATTTCACTTCCGAACTAGTATTGTCCACCCGACTTTTTAGTGCAGACTCATATCTGATTTCTTGATCAAAAACCGTCATTCTCCTTGCATAGCCATAACTATGATAGAGAATATCCAGAACCAATCAATAATCCATATTGAGAAAATCCCAAATCGGATCGATATAACTATCTCGAAATTCTGTGCTCGAATGTGGATCAAATCATTATGCGAATAGAATAATATACGTACATCCTACGTATTTATCTCCATTGATTATTAGCCAAATCAATCCCTTTTCCTATTCACATTCAATTTAGTTTTTATTCACTTATTCACAGTTGTTTCAATCTCATTTGGATTATCACCTCAATTCTTATCTCGATTGGGTATTTAATCATAAACAGTTTGCATTCTGATCAACTTAAATTTAGAAAATAACTTAAAAAGTTAAAAATAGATAAGTAGTTAAAAAATAATTATTAGTTTGTAAAATAGCTGTAAAATAGTTAAGTACTTATAAAATAGTTAAGTACTTATAAAATAGTTGGAAAGTAGTTAAATAGTTATAGAATATTTAAGTAATTGCAAAATAGTTGTAAAATAGTAATTAGTTTATAAAATAGTCGTAAAAAAAATAGTTAAATGGTTCCAAAAGTAGTTATAAAATAAGTATTAAAACAGTTTGGTTTAAAAAGAAAGATTGTATATAGTAAATAACTTGGAAAAATAGATTTAAGAAAGCTTATATTAAAATAATTTATTTTGAAAATAGTCCGGAGCCAAACTGTTCAATTCCCAATCTCCATCCCTATCAATTCAATTTAAATTTCCATTTGCATTTAAATTGACTCAATTTCAATTTAAATAACTTTAGTTTCCATTGAAATTGATTTAACCCCAATTAAAGTTGAATTAATCCTCAATTTCTTTTCTAAATTCAAATCAAATTCCATTTGAATTTACTTATTCAACTTTAATCACAATTTCAATTAATTCAAATAAATTCCAAGTTGAACCAATTTCAATACATATCAATTCCAGTTTGAATTAATCCCAATTCCCATTTGAATTTGAACTCATTCAACTTCAATTTCATTTCAAATTAATCCAATTCAAATTTTCCATTTGAATTTTTAAAGTTATCCATCTTCAATCATAATTCCAATTAATTCAAATCAAATTCAATTTGAACTTGTTCAATTCAAATTTCAAATTTAAACCATCCCGAATTATACAAATTCGAGTTTAATTTTTAAATGTTGATTTAATCCTTTAAATCAAATCAACTTATATCTTTAAACCATTTAATTCATACCATTTTTAACCTATTTCAAAGTTCAAATAATAATTCAAATCCTTTTTAAACATCTAAATCTTTGAAATTCAATTTATCATCAATTATCATCAAATTTCAATTTTGAAACCAAACCATTGAAGTTTTATCGTAAACATTCAAATCTTAAGTCCAAAATGATTCCATTTTATCTTAACAATGGATATATTTCCACACCCTATTTCTTCATTTATTTAAACAAATCCAATTTCATCTTAAAGATTATTAATAACAACAGGATGGTATTATTTTAAAACATCCATCCATTTCCAATTTCGAGTTCTCAAACCCATTTTGAGATCATACAAACTCCCAATACAAATTAACCATTTAACTTTCCAAGTTAAATCCCAATTTCATCTTGAAATTTCCAATTCAGATTGCTTGTTAAATTACTTAACTTTCCCAAAGTTGAATTCAATTTACTTAATCCAGCCAACCTTACCCAATTTGAATTCTTATTTCAAATTTTAAACTTCATATTAATATCTAATCCCATTTATAAGTTCAAAAACTTATCACTTTGGGTTTTCACATCACATTCCAAGGAAAATTCAAAACTCAACCTTAGAGTTTATTTCAAATATACATATTTATTTCCTTTACACACCAAGTTACTTTAAATTTTAAACCACCATGGTTTTAATTCAAAATAAATTCCTTTAAATTTTCAAACAACTCTTGTTTGAAACAGAACCCTTTTCATTCAAATTCATTAAATAATATTATTTATTATTTCTTTATCACTTTGAAACAATTCAAATGTTTCTAGACTTAGATTTCAAAACTTCACAATTTAAAACCTACTTCAATTTGGAAGTTATAATCATCTTCAGTTCCAATTTATAAGTCATACTTGCCTAAATGTTTTACTTCCCTAAAACATTTCATTTTGCTTATTCATTAATACACATTTCATTATTAAACACAACAATCATTTATGATAATATCCAAGATTAGCATATCTGGAAACCAATTCATTATTATCTTATTCTGAAACTCTTCCCCAAATTCAAGATTTTAATTTTAGTTTGAATCCATTTCAAATTTATCTTCCATCAATTTCAATTTGGTTTTATCACTTAATTCTCATTATTTTATTTAATTCCAATGATCCATAACTAATCTCTTTATATATTGGAAAAACTATTGCTTTCAAAATATAAACTTATTTAAAAATCATTTTAAAAATCATTTTATAAGAAATAACAAGTACGCGCTCATATACACACACACACTCTCAACTCATTCTAGGGTACTACTAACCATATATTTAATGAGCAAACCCACCAAGCTAAGGTTCTTGCTTAACCTTCTGCTCTGATACCAATGTAATGACTCGAAATTTTCGACCCCGAAAATTCCAGATAGTTAGGGAAAAGAAGAAAGAGATAGAAGAGAAAAGAACGACAGAAACATCAACATCTCACATTCGCAGCGGATAAAATGTAATAACAAATAATAACAGTTACAAAGGAAAACTGTACTTGTCAAATTACACTTTAATACATCAGAGTTACAAATATATACAAACACTGGATAGATACAATCAACATGTCTTAGATATACAACTATATAACACAACAGAATACACTCCATACGTTCCTGCCATTCAGCTCGCCTCCTGAGCTCCAGAACGTCCCTACCTGAAAATCTGTAATACACGGTCTGACCTGAGCATTACATCAAAGTAACACCCGGGTCAGGCTGGAAACTAGCATGAGTAAACCCACCTAACATGGAATACAAAAGCAAAAAACCTAAATAAAACCCGGGGTAACTCATATCAATCTACAAATTCACAATGATATAGACATCACTTATTTCACACATCAGTTTTCTAAGTACCAAAACTTAGATTAAAGGGTCAAATTCATTTAAATCATTCCTTTTCAGTCTATTGATTTCACATATCGATCTATAAAGAATCGAAGTGGTTTTGGGTATCTACTAACACCCGACTCCGGTCTCTTCGAATCCAAAGTCATCTTGACCAAAGTTTTCAAGTGAATACAATTCAAATCTTGAATATAGGGTGCCACTTTACACAGCAATTTATCTTGATAGATAACCATATTATCACTATTCAACCCAAGAATATCACAAAACATTTCATAATAGAAACATCAAATAATCCAAGGCATTTAAATATCATTCAATCATTCATAAGTAAGGTTAATTAGTCACACATCCCAATTAATTTAAATAGATTAAAAATAATTTCTTTAATCACTTTTAATCCTGCTTATCTAACATTTAATTAATTACAAAACATAATTTAATCATCCTTTAATTTCCTCGTTACTTACATTAAGTAATTAGCCACAAATTAATTAACCTTCACCCATTCACATTAATTACATTTATCCTTAATTAGTTACTCAAATTAATTATCCTATAATCACTTATGTTGATTAATTATCCTTTAATTAATCACATACATTTACCGACCCTTAAATTAATTCCTTAATTAATCAATCCTTTAATTAATCTAAGTAATTAACCCATAATTACTTCCATTAAGTAATTATCCTTAATTACTTACACTAATCAACCGTTAATAAATTTCATTAAGCAACTAACTATCCTTTAATTAACTATGTTAATTAAATTAATCCTCTAATTACTTCCCTTAATTAATTAATTACCTTAATTAATTACACCAATTAGTTATTCTTTTATTTCATTTAGTAATATACTTTAATCAATTACATCATTTGAAACCTTCTTGATTAGTTTAAGTTTAATACCACATACCTACTACTTCTTGATTTCATCACTTATTTTATTTGAAATCAACTATAGGTTTTATTAAATAATTCTTCCAATATTTAACCATTCAAATCCAAACCAATTTATCTTAATTAACTAAAAAAAATCTTGTTTAATAAGGCTTAAAACTTGTTACAAAATTTAATTTTTTACTCCGGAACTTTGAAAAATTAAGATGCTTTAAAACATGAAATTTTTTGCCTTAAAATATGGCACTGCAAATTACCCGTATGTTTATTAACCCGATAACTAAATAACCCAAGCCGTATATCAAAACTTTCGAGTCAAAACTCGAGTTACACATGAGCCCAAATCTTCAAGTCAAATGCTAAAGTGCTTGAGCCAAACACGAGTAAGCTCTTCTTCCCCAACTTCTTTCAACTTCCAAACACCACGTGCATACGTGCACCATGCACGCCAACCAGTCCAACTCCGATCAACTCTAAAACCATCAGCAAGTCGCCACAGCCTTCCTCTACAAATCCGAACACTTGTCTCCACTGATTAGGCCGGGAATCAAAAACGAGCAACACAGCCACATCCTAGAACCCAAACTGTTCCGACCATTGTCCTTGCGCCACCACTACTGTCCACCAGAGTCGTTACTATTCTGACCAGACCTTCCTCGTAGACTTAAGCTTCTATTCCACTTATTCCGATGAAGACTGAAGCTTCATCGACGTCGTACACATCTTGAAACCGAAGTCGATCAAAACAGAATCTAGAACCCTAGTTTGCCATTACCCAACCACTTCGATGATCTAGATTCCCTCCGAGTAATTTTTTCAAGATCAATGACCAACCAACAATCTACGTCCCAACCTCGACACACCCAAAGCCTCGCGATCGTCAGAATTCGACGATAATGTCAAAATTGTTCAACACCAAAATTCTCCACAGATAAAACTTAAAATTTATAAAATTATTATCAAAAATCGTCATTTCCCAATTCAAATCTGATTATAAAATTCAAACACGAAACTATGAACTTCAGTTTTTGAATTATATTCGATTTCCCACTGTAATTTCCTATTTTCATAGTATTTATTAAATATTTTTACTTGTAACTATTTTTAGAAATAATTTACATTGTTTCAAACCTTTCCTTTTTAATGATCAAAGTCTGATACTGTTTCTTGGTGATGATATGATTTTATTTGTGTTGCTCTTAGTCTGTAATTCAACAGAGAAGATAATTTACAAATATACAGACATGCATAGCCTTTTTCATATCCATGAGCATGTAATCACATCCACTCAAACCATATCTACAAACATACTTCACAGATCTACCACTTGCATCCATGATAAGAACAGGTTTAAAAAAGAAATTATCCACTCACAGTTGTAAAACAGGGACCAGGTTCCAATTCTTTGATCTGGAACTGTTTTGATTATGGTCTGAAGTTGGCTTTTGATCTGAGAACTTGAACTAGCTGTGACTTTGAATTTTATATGCTCTTGAATTTGTTTAAAGATCTCAACAGTTTGATTTATTTGAAAACTTGAAAAAGTTGCTTGCTTTTGAACTTGATTTTAGCTTTAATACCTTCTGGTTTTGTCTCAGGTTGTTTTCATTATATATTAGTTTTCTTTTTTGTTTTAGAAATGAAAGAAATTTAGAGGAAGAAGACGTTTGAACTGAAACCTTATGGCCAGGTTTCTCTATTTTAAAAAAAAAAATTAAATTCCAAAAGAAAATTTTAGTTTGCCACTTGTTAACCATGCTTACATTTGTCAATGCATGAAAATATTTTCTTACAATTGTTAATATGTAAGAATGAAATAAATGTTTAACGCTTATCTCACATATGTATTTATATTAATTACTCTAGCTTTTATATTAATATGTCATGTTTATATAAAGTTTTACATATATAAATTTGCTATGAGATATCTACAAGGAAAGAATATTTTAAACTTAAGCTATAACACTTTTAAATAAATAAAAATGTAAAGATACTATTCCTTATTTCAAATATATAAGTAAAGTGCATCAGATCTTTTAATTAAATCTCACTTTTTCTTAAACTATAATATTTCAAAATTAATAAATATTTATCTTGTATAAAGAGAATAGATGATAAATAATTTTTTTTAAAATAGCCTTTGAAGGGTATTATATTGAATTTTAAAACAAAATCTCCAAACCTCAATATATTAAAATTTGGTAATATATCTATTTATTACATTCAACCCAAAGACTTCTTATTTACAATGTGTATATATATACACACATAGAATACACTTTTTATTTGCTTCGAACGATGAAGTTTACAAATTAAATATTATTGCCTTTTGAAAAGATAAATTTTGCCAAATTAAGTATTTATAAAAGAAAATCATTAAACTAATATAGTCAAATTTAATAATTATCAAGAGATTATCAAATACATATCTATCCAAATATAAATATTTATCATCAGATTTATTCACCCATCTTAAAATCAGTGTTAACAACAGTTAAAATCACATAATTATGTCCGCAAGTAGTGGCGTAGTGGTAAGATATTTGCTTCCTGGTAAGCGGGTCGCAGGTTCGATTCCCGTCTGCCCTACTCCTAATTTCAAGGCACGGAGGTGGGTCCCCATAAATCCTAACAAAATTGGTTGGGGGCATCAAATCTCTGTGCTGGGCTGGCTTAAATCCCAACTGTCTGTGGTCGGACCAGGCAGGAGGGGGCTCCTCCTATCCCTTCGATTTCATCAGGGCTCTGGTTTGAGTTTTATAAAAAAAAAATCACATAATTATCCAAATACCCGATGTTCAAAAATTCGGGTTATCACATATATGTCATCCGGATCCACAGTGGGTGCTTATCTTTCATAGATACCATTGGCTGCTGTGTAGGGAGTTATATAGTGTCTGGTCCGCAGTAAGGTCCATGGAGTAGCAGGCCGATCAAAACGATAGAATAAGGATTACATCCTAATTACAGGATTATGAATTCAGCCTAATCAAAGCAAAAAATCAAGGACAATTGTAAGCAATTGAAATTAAACTATCTTATAGTTAATCGTATTTACTTCCAATTCATCTCTTTCCTATTTCCTTTGTTTCTTCTTTATATACTAGAACTGTTGTAAAGTCTATTACTTTTACTTTGCTTAAAGACTCTAGTAATTACTATTATTCACCAAACTTTTTGTCTAACCCGCTCCTCTATTTTCCCTTTCCGCCGTAGGCAATCAAGGGAGTGGGCAGTAGATTGCAGTTGCTTAGCAGTTTCTTGGAGGAGTTCTCTACTATATATTTCTTTTATTTTAGCTTTAGTTTCTTCTATGTACCGGCTTATTATGAGGCTTATTATGAGGGATATTATGTGTTTTGATTTTTTAAACTATAAGTTTTTGTTTCATGGGACATATTGGATTTTTAGACATGTATATTTGGTATTTGACTTATTTACAAAGAAATTATGAAGTTTTTTTATAATTAAGTAATTATTTTTAAGTTTCCCATGTTTTTATCTATTTTTGTCTTGTGATTCTTAGTCTCTGTTTGCTTTAGTTATACCTACAATGCACCACACCTTTTAATGTGTCCTTTTGGATATATTCAGGGGTGTGGGGGTGTTTCAAAGCAACAATGTACGATGACTGATGATACAGTGTTCAAGACTAGGGATGCGGATAGAGTATAGGCTCTTACAATTGACCTGATGGTCTTCTCTGCCATGATTGGCCCTGCTCTGGTGAGAAGAATTTTGATTGATTGTGGAAGTTCAATGAACATTATTTGCAAGAAGGCTTATGATCAAATTAGAATGGAGGCTAAAGATTTGAAATTATCTAAAACTCGCATACATGGTTTCCATGGTATGACGACCAAAGCAGTTGATTATATGGAGTTGTCAATGGAATTGGGGAAGGTGAACGTAGGAGAGTGTGAATCCTACTCTTCATTATTTTGGATGTTAACTCACTGTATAATGTTTTTCTAGGTCGAGCAGCCCTGGATGAATTTTGGGTAGCTCTTGTCCCATAGTGTTTGACTTTGAAATTTCCTACTTATAATGGAGCAGAAGTTGTGCATGGTGACCAGGCGACTGGATGTGCATATTATGTGGCTGAGTTGAGAGAAGCTCAATGTAGGGAGAAAGGAAAGGGTGTGGACAAATTGGTCTACATCCAAGTTACCAAAGATTGACAAATGGCGCCTAAGCATTGGCTTAGGCACCACAGTCGATTCTATAGAGATATATATCCGAAGGATGGCGAAGAGGAGCCCAAGGAGACCAAGGCAACGTCGGTTGAACTAATGATTGATATAACATTCAGCCACGATGACCTGTCACGGGTCTTGAAGATTGGATCGCAGCTCAGCTCCTCGATGATGAGAGAACTTGCCGATTTTTTCCCAGCGAATCTGGATGTATTTTTTTGGACTCATACTGACATGTGTTGGATCTCGCCTGCCATCACGAACCAAACATTAAATGTTGACCCGAAGTATGTACCGGTAAAGCAGAAAAGGCAAGGCATAGATCCGGAGAGATCCGTATTCCTTAAAGAGGAGGTGGATAAACTGAAATTCAATAGGTTTATTAGCAACGCCCTCTATCCTGAATGGATATCTAATCCTGTGCTGGTTAAGAAGGAAAACAGAAAGGGAGAACATGCATCGACTATTCAGACATGAACAAGGTGTCCTAAAGATAGTTTTCCTCTTCCAAGGATTGATCAGCTAGTTGATTCAACTGCAGGGCATGAATTATTATCCTTTATGGATGCATACTCTGGGTAGAACCATATCCCGATGCATGTCCTTGATCTGTAACACACCAGCTTTATGATGATGTTAGATTATACTATTACGTGGTGACGCTATTTGGGTTGAAGAACGATGGAACAACCTATCAACGCTTAGTTAACTGGATGTTTAAAGATAAAATTGGGAGGATAATGGTATTCTATGTGAATGATATGCTCATGAAGTCACGACGATCAAACGACCACATTCAAGACTAGGCAGAGATGTTCGACATCCTTCAATTTTATAACATAATGATTAATCCTTTAAAATGCTCATTTGGTGCTGCATTAGGAAAGTTCTTGGGCTTTATTGTCAATGCTCTAGGAATTAAAGTTAATCCAAAAAATTCAAGCTATCCAGGTATCTAAGCGCCCAGAACAATTAAACAAGTGTAAAGTTTGAATGGGAAGGTTGCCGCTTTAAGTCGATTTATTTCTAGGGAAATTGACAAATGCATTCCTTTCTTTGATTTGATCAGGAAGGGAAAGAGAAACTTTGAATGGGCGCAAGATTGTGAAGACTCATTTCGAGCTCCAGTGAATCATTTGGAGAGGCTCCCAATCTTGTTAAAGCCGGTAGATCACGAGGAGTTGTACATTTATTTGGCAGTATCAGCACATGCTATAAGTGCCGCTTTGATTTGTGAGGAGAACCGGATTCAGAGGTTGGTGCATTATGTCAGCAAGCGATTAATAGGAGTAGAAAGGAACTATCCAAAGATAGAGAAGTTGGCCTACTGCTTGCTAATTGCATCACGAGTACTTCATCCGCACTTCCAGGCATACTGATTAGCATTTACACCGATCAACCGTTATGACGGGTCCTCAAGCCACCCGAGATGTTTGGGAGGTTGATTAAATGGAATATTAAGCTTAGCCAGTTCAATATCACATATCTACCTCGAAGGGCTATCCAGGGTCGAGCGTTGGCAGACTTCATAGCAGAATTTACCAATCAAGATAAGCTTCTAGATGGTGGCGGAATCCCTACGGTGCGATGGAAGTTGTACATTGATGGAGCATCTAATGGCCACTGTTCCAGAGTTGGGATTATGCTAACCCCTAAGAACCGGTCAATATGCTACGGTTAAAAGCTTAATTTGTAAATCAAATTTCACCCTAGAGGGGGGTGAATAGGGTGATGTTGTTAATTATAAAAATTATTGCGGAAGTTTATATAAAATAATTTCAACACAGATCACAGAATAATAGCAGCACATATAATAGCAGAATAATAAATGCAGAAATAGAACGACACAGAATTTACCCAGCTTCGGAAAAACCCTGCCTACGTGCTGCCCCCAAGGTTTCTACTAGAAATTAAGTAGTCACACGCTTACACATGTAAACTCACGACACCCGCTACTGACTAACCTAACTCTACGCTCAAAACTCTGCCACAACTCAGCCACTGGGCTACGAATTCTCAAACTACGCCACGTAGTTTGTCCCCCTAGTCATACGACTAGAAATTACAACGGTTTAAAACTGAAAATACAATTAAAACACAATTTAAAAAGAAAACTAAACCCTAATTATAATTATGAGCCTTATATAATTATAAACCCAAAAACTAAATAAAGGCCGGCCCCTTTTTTCTTCTTTTATATTTTTTGGCCCCTTCCTTTGTTTGATAATGGCGGCTCTTGTTTCTCGTTCATTCCTCTTCCTTCAAAAATTAGGGCTTTCGTGAATTCGAAGATGCCGACTTCAAATGGTCGGTTGAATTAGATGATTCAATGTTCCTTTTTGTCAATCGATGGTCTCCTTTTTACTTCGACTGCTTCGAATTTTGATCGAGTTTGATAAGGATTCGGTATGTAATATTTTTTGCTCGTTTTCTTTTCTGATTGTATGCTTGAAATCGATTGATTCATTGCCAATGATGATTTGTGGGTTTATATATGGATTCGATCTCCTTTATTTGCGTTCGTCTGATTTTTCAATATTGTGCTTCGGCCATTAGATTATTGTTGGATGTTGATGATTTCTCTGACTTAATCAAATTCGTATAAATTGATACTTGCTTCTCACGGTATTGATTTTTGACTTGGTTCGATTTCTTGTTTTCTTGGTTATCACGGCACTGTTTGATTTTGTGGCCACCACGGCTTGATTTGCATTTGACTTCGGTCACTTGATTTTGTGTATGCGATTCCATGGCTCTGCATTATCTTCGGCCATCACCATTGCACTGAATATTGTTTCTAGTAATTTTAATTTGAACTGCAGGTGACTTCGGCATTACTTTGTATAACTGTTTGCACAGATTCTCAGTTTTATATGTTGGTGACATTTGCTTAAATTGATTTGCTGTTCCATGGTTTGCTAGCTTGGAGTTTCAGACCTGTAGCCTTTGTGCTTTGGTGCTGTGTTGCCATATCTTTGTTGTAACTAGACTTATACTTGTAGTCTTCATTGTTGTGTGGCTTTGAGCTTCACTGAGTTTGTTGCTTTTCACTGTTGCATACATGTGCTTGTCTTTCCTGTCCACTGCTTGACTTTGTGGTCTGGTTCCTTAATGTTGTTACTGCACTTGTATTTGGTACAATCATGTGTATTAGTGTATTGAATTCAAGTTGAGTTGTAGACTTGAGTCTGTTGTATTTCATGTTGCCTTGACTACACTATCTTCATATATTTAAAACTGTGTGGCCATATCTTTGGTGCAGTTCGTCATTCGAGCATGCTCTACTAGTTGCTGTGCATGATTGCATCTTTGAATCTGGTTAGATGGTACTGTCTAGTTGAGCTTGTTTTGGTACAACTGCCCTTGTGCACTTGTGTTGTTTGGATCTGGTCATTGGTTGAAGTTTGTTTTGTATGCTGTCTTGATGTTTCAGCTGCCATCATGTGCATGCTGAGTCTCGTGACATTGTCTGATATGCATTTGGATTTGTTTTTCGAATTACACTTGAGTTGAACCTGGTATTTTGGGTTTGACCTGTGCTCACCTGTCCCTGTAATTTTATCAAGTGAATATATTGATGTGCACGGCCTTGTGGCATATACAGTGATACACTATGTATGTCACAAGCTGTTCGTGTATGATGAATTCAAAGTTAAATGATGACGAACAACCCAAATAACTAAGGCAAATATTATTTTCAACATCCATATTTTATTTTATATTGCAAAATATTTCCTTTTCAATTTTACTGCGTCAATATTTATTTTTACAGATTGCTCAGATGCTGGATTCAATTTGGAGTGAAGTTGAGGATAAAATACGAGTTGACTGAATGAGTGATGTGTAGTGAGGTCAAATGTAAATGTGAATCGTGTTGTAATCAAAGTTGTATTATATATATAGCGAGAGCTTGAACTTTGTACTATTCAAAGATTGTAATAATAAAATTTCTATTTGAATTCAAATTCTGTGTTGTTTATTTTTATTCAGCAAATATTTATTCAATCTATGAAAAATAAAATAGTACATTAACAAATACATTTACACGAATATATAGATGTTTATTATCATCAAACAAAAATCTTATAATCGCATATTCAACAATCTCCCCCTTTTGATGATAACAAACATATATTTAAGATTTTGAATATGTTAAATGTATTTGATTATAGATATACTCTAATTGCTCCCCCTATTTAAATGCTTCCTCTCTACACAAAGCTCCCCCTACATATATGCATACAAATAAAAAATATGCAAATGAGCCTAGATGCAAATGGAAAATATTTGACCTTTACTTGATTTTATTTGACAAAATCTTAACTTTTCTCTCCCCCTTTTGTTATCAGCAAAAGAGTAATAGTGTTAGAGAAAATAGAGATAAAGTGATCAATATTAATCCAACATTAAAACTCAATTGAATATAAATATTAAATTTCAATAAAAAATCAAACAAAAATCATAAATACTTTGTTAGGCGCATATTCCACTTTTAGAGTGATGAGAATGATGTCATCATATAAAACCATACAATTGTGTCTATTTGTGGTATATTTATATCAAGAATTTGAATATCTACTAACCATGCATAACCGTTAGGACTTTTAAATGAGATTAGTAGTATTCCAATTGTATTTTTAAAAAAATGAATTCAAGTATCCTCTAACCACGCATAACCGTAAGGACTTTTAAATGGGATTAGAATCAACTTGTTTATTTTAAAAATCAATTTTGAAATGCGTTCCATACATGCATAACCGTAAGGACTTTTAAATGAGCATGGAAGCACATAACAAATTCCAAGTAATTCACCCATGCATAACCATAAGGACTTTTAAACGAGAGTGGATACATTGGATTTTATTTTATTTTATAATTATTTTATCTACTATATAAATTTTTCTATAAAAAATGTAAAATGAAAAACGAATGATTCCTGTTTAAAGTACCACATATTGACAAACTATACAGAATTTTGATGAGTGATGGCCGTTAGAAATATGATAGAAATAGAGATGGTTATGGAATTTTTACCAACAAAAGTTTTATAACTCTTGTTTAAATTTCTAAAGAAATTTACTAATTATACCGTCTTGAGTCATAATATATGATAAATATCAACACTCATCACTTTTTCAATCACTATTTATTTTTTCAATAATTATTAGGGAGTCAGATTAGTCAAAATAGTCATTTAAAATCAAATTCAAAAATAATTATAAAATCAATTTTTCAAAATGACTGTTCTGAAAATATGGTCAAAAATGATTTTCTCGAGGGGGTTATATGAGAAAAATTTCTGCTATTTGAAAATTATTTGAATTGAAAAATATGTACATATTTTCTTAAAAAAAACGATGCAGTTAATAAATGTCTTCTACAAAAATCACGTTCAAATAGTAAGTTTTCTATCAATTAGATTACCAATGTTATCTGCATCTGAATTTTTCTTTCCATCCAAATTATCACTAATAGACCATGAAGTGTGCACCAAAAATTTCAAACTCAATTTTAACAGTTTTTTAAATGACATTCTCTTGAATTTGAAATGAAGCCGTGTAAATAATCAAAAACCGTGAATATAGAGTTAGCCGTATTATAACCAAATGTATTATCTTCCAACAAAACACTATTTTTAATCCAAACTAATATATATGAAGTAATTCAAAGAATTTAGAGATTTTTATAGTGTTTTTGGCATAATAATATAATTGGCCAACAATTTTGAATAAGTCAGAATCAAATTCATCATTATTTCATCATCTCATTATTGGCTGATTTATCTCAGATTACGGTGCAGATTATCACATTTAATATATCGTTCAAATAAATATACCATTACCTGTTTTACCTTTACGATATTTTTCGTTGTTGTCCATTGTGATTCTGTCACCTTTAACTAGGCTAAGGAACTTTGCTTTGTCACTCATTGTGTCCCTGGAACAGCCAGAATCCAAGTGGCACTATTGTTGTTCCTTAGCCTGCCACCACACCTACACGGGAAAATATTTTTGTGACCTATTTGTTTTTATAGGTCCATGGTTGTTAGTGGCAGAATATTTAGAAAAATAATTTTGTGGAGACCCAAAACTATTTACATATGTTCCCTTCGGCACCCAAATTTGTTTAACTTTGAGTGATTTTATATTTGTGCCTTTTGAAACCCAAATTGGTATAGTTTTCACATGTTTGGGTCTATACCAACAACTATTTTGATTGTGTCCAAATTTTCTACAAATTATGCACATAGAATTGACTTGATTAAATTTGTTTTTAACCTTTTCAGATTGATTATATCCAAGTCCTTGTCTAATTGTATTAACAGTTTGTTTCCCTAAGAGCATAATCAACGATTTTTCATTTTTTGAAAATTTATCTAAAGTCGTTGACAATTATTGGACTTGTATTTTGAGAGATTCATTTTCGTTTAATAATTGTGTGCACTTTTTAATAGAATTCTCTCTCCTAGTATTTTCACTCTCTTTCAAAATTAGAATTTCATTTTCAAGTGATTTTATATTAATTTCTGATTTTTTAATTTCTTCTTCGAATGTTGGACACTTATCACACTTAGGGATCATACTTTGATAGTTTTTAACTAATTGGTCAAGTTGTTCATTTAATTCTACCAAAGTATCTTTTTGTGATTCAAGTTTGGCATACTTCTCCCTAAGTCCATCAAAATAGCCATTACTTCGTCAAAATATATAAGTAATTCTGAGTGAGTGAGTTTTGATACCTCGCTTGGCTCGTCATCGTCGCTATCAGTTATATTTCCCTGATGGCACATATCTGCTTTCTCACTCTCACTGCTAGAACTTTGATTATCTTCATCACTTGTATTCCACGTGGCTGCAAAACTTCTCCTTTTTGATTTCTTTTTAAAGTCGTGTCGATTTTGAGGACATTGGGCTTGATGTGTCTGGGTTGGTTGCACTTGTGACAGATGATCTTCTGTTCTTCTGAGTTGTCTAGTGCTTAGATTATTCTGCTTTTCAATTGTTGTTGATTTAGAGCTGGATTTCCGTATTTGTGGTTCCACTTTTTGAATCTCTTTATTAGTAGCACCAGCTCAGCTGCTTCATCATCGTCATCCTCATCACTACTGTCTTCTACCAATCCTGTTAAGCTCGTTTCTTTAACTAAGTCGATTGAGGATTATTTCTCATTGTTGTTGACTTTTGCACCATATATTGCATCAAAAGCATTCCAAATTTCCTGTGCATTTTCACAATGAGAGATAAAGTTAAAATTATCTTGATTAATATGAGAATATAATATATGCATAGCAAGAGCATTAATCGAGATAATTTTCTTGTCGGTTATATCACACCCATTTTTAATAATATTCCAACATTTAATATTAACAGATTTCAAATAAAACTCCATTTTTAATTTCCAATTCAAAAAATTTGTTCCATTAAAAACAGGAGGAATAATATTGGAACGACCCTCAGAAAAAGTAGCCATTTTAAAAATTCAATGTTTTAAAACAAAAATTGGTTTTTGTAAAATCAAATTTTTAAAACAAAAACGGCTTTTGCACCTAGCTCTGATACCACTTGTAGGATCGATTTCACCCTAGAGGGGGGGTGGTGAATAGGGTGATGCTGTTAATTATAAAAATTATTGCGGAAGTTTATATAAAATAATTTCAACACAGATCATAAACAGCACAGATAATAGCAGAATAATAAATGCAAAAATAGAACGACACATAATTTACCCAGCTTCGGCAAAACCCTGCCTACGTGCTACCCCCAAGGTTTCTACTAGAAATTAAGTAGTCAAACGCTTACACACGTAAACTCGCGACACCCACTACTGACTAACCTAACTCTACGCTCAAAACCTTGCCACAACTCAGCCACCGAGTTGCGAATTCTCAAACTACGCCACGTAGTTTGTCCCGTAGTCACACGACTAGAAATTACAATGGCTTAAAATTTAAAATACAATTAAGCACAATTTAAAAACAAAACTAAACCCTAATTATAATTATGAGCCTTATATAATTATAAACCCAAAAACTAAAATAAAGGCCGGCCCTTTTTTCTTCTTTTATATTTTTTGGCCCGTTCCTTTGTTTGATAATGGCGGCTCTCATCTCTCGTTCATTCCTCTTTCTTTAAAAATTAGGGCTTTCGTGAATTCGAAGATGCTGGCTTCAAATGCTCGGTTGAATTAGATGATTCAACGTTCCTTTTTGTCAATCGATGGTCTCCTTTTTACTTCGACTGCTTCGAATTTTGATCGAGTTTTATAAGGATTCGGTATGTAATATTTTTTCTCTTTTTCTTTTCTGGTTGTATGCTTGAACTCGATTGCTTCATTGCCGACGATGATTTGTAGGTTTATATATGTATTCGATCTCCTTTATTTGCGTTCGTCTGATTTTTTCAATATAGTGCTTCGGCCATTAGATTATTGTTGGACGTTGATGATTTCTATGACTTAATCAAATTCGTATAAATTGATACTTGCTTCTCATGGTATTGATTTTTGACTTGGTTCGATTTCTTGGTTTCTTGGTTATCACGGCACTGTTTGATTTCGTGGCCACCATCGCTTGATTTGCATTTGACTTCAGTCACTTGATTTTGTGTATGCGATTCCATGACTCTGCATTATCTTCGGCCATCACCATTGCACTGAATATTATTTCTGGTCATTTTAATTTGAACTGCAGGTGACTTCGGCATTACTTTGTATAATTGTTTGCACAGCTTTTCAGTTTTATATGTTGGTGACATTTGCTTAAATTGATTTTTTGTTCCATGGTTTGCTAGCTTGGAGTTTCAGACCTGTAGCCTTTGTGCTTTGGTGCTGTGTTGCCATATCTTTGTTGTAACTGGACTTTTACTTATAGTCTTCATTGTTGTGTGGCTTTGAGCTTCACCGAGTTGGTTGCTTTTCACTGTTGCATACATATGCTTGTCTTTTCTGTCCACTGCTTGACTTTGTGGTCTGGTTCTTTAATGTTGTTAGTGCATTTGTATTTGGTACAATCATATGTATTAGTGTACTGGCTTCAAGTTGAGTTGTAGACTTGAGTCTGTTGTATTTCATGTTGCCTTGACTACACTATCTTCATATATTTAAAACTGTGTGGCCATATCTTTGGTGCAGTTGGTCATTCGAGCCTGCTCTACTAGTTGCTGTACATGATTGCATCTTTGAATCTGGTTAGATGGTACTGTCCAGTTGAACTTGTTTTGGTATAACTGCCCTTGTGCACTTGTGTTGTTTGGATCCAGTCATTGGTTGAAGTTTGTTTTGTATGCTGTCTTGATGTTTCAGCTGCCATCATGTACATGCCGAGTCTCGTGACATTGTCTGATATGCATTTGGATTTGTTTTTCGAATTACACTTGAGTTGAACCCAGTATTATGGGTTTGGACTATGATCACCTATCCCTGTAATTTCATCAAGCGTATATATTGATGTGCACGGCCCTGTGGCATATACAGTGATACACTGTGTATGTCACAAGCTGTTCGTGTATGATGAATTCAAAATTAAATGATGACGAACAACCCAAATAACTGAGGCAAATATTATTTTCAACATCCACATTTTATTTTATACTGCAAAATATTTCCTTTTTAATTTTACCACGTCAATATTTATTTTTGCAGATTACTCAGATGCTGGATTCAATATGGAGTGAAGTTGAGGATAAAATACGAGTTGAGTGAATGAGTGATGTATAGTGAGGTCAAATGTAAATATGAATCGTGATGTAATTAAATTTGTATTATATATATAACAAGAGCTTGAACTTTGTACTATTCAAAGATTGTAATAAATATTTGTTTGTTTAAAATTTCTGTTTGAATTCAAATTCTGTGTTATTTATTTTTATTGCAGATATTTATTTAATCTATGAAAAATAAAATAGTACATTAACAAATATATTTACACGAATATATATATATATATGTTTATTATCATCAAACAAAAATCATATAATCGCATATTCAACATAATTTTCCTGCTACAAACGACGAGGCTGAGTATGAAATGTTGATTGCTGGACTTAGACTTGCTAGAGAGCTCTGAGTGAAGTCTCTTGAAATCTTTTGCGACTCATAATTGGTAGTGTATCAAGTAAGAGGAGACTATTTGGATAAGGGACAACAACTTGCCCCGTACCTTACCCGAGTTAAGGAGTTTTTAGCGGATATTGATTACTATGATATTTCACATACCTATGTGAGAAAAACGGGGAGGCCGATTCATTGGCAAAGTTCGCTAGTGCTGACAATGTGCAATAGATGGGTTTGGTTCTAGTTGAGATGTTACGTACCCCAAGTATAAATATGATGGAAGTTGGCCAAGTATTTGAATCGGAATCCGAGAGGGAATCGTGGATGACACCATTTAAAGATTACTTGTTGCATAGAATCTTGCCTGAAAGGAGAAACGAAAAGCAATAAGCCCTTTGCAAAGCTTTGCAGTATATGATGCAAGAAGGAAGTATGTATAGAAAAGGATTTTCTGTTCCTTTACTCCGGTGTATCGCTCATGACGAGATAAGGCGTGTTTTGAAAGAGGTTCTTCAGGAGGAATGCGGTGATCACACTTGGGGGAAAACACTGACAAAGATGATTCTCCGTTTCAGATATTTTTAACCAACTGTAAACATAGATGCTACCGATTATATAAGACGATGTAACAAATGCCAGATATATGCGAAAGTCCCAAGAGCTCCATCAATAGAGATCATGCAAATGGTCAGTCCATGGCCATTCGCTATCTGAAGTATTGGCATCATCGGCTCTTTGCCAATCTCTAAAGGCGGTGCAAAGTACGCTATCATCACGGTAGATTACTTCACCAAATGTGCCGAGGCGAAACCATTAGCTACGATCACAACCAAGAAAATAATCAATTTCATTGTCCGAAACATCATATGTCGCTTCAGCCTTCCATGAACCATTGTAACAGATAATGGGACTAAGTTCGATGGTGCTGAATTTGAAGAATTTTCCCGAAAATATTGCATTAAAAAGAGGTTTGGAGCGGTCACTCACCCTTAGGAAAATGGATAGGTTTAGGCTATAAATAGAATTATCAAGTCTATTCTGAAAAATCATTTGGGGAAGGCTAGAGGTAAGTGGGTGGATGAACTTCCTACGGTCCTTTGGGCCTACAGAACCACTCATAAGTCCATGACTGACCATACTTCATTTGCTCTTGCTTATGGCTCTGATGCTGTTATTCTAGTGGAACTCGAAGTCCCTTCTCATTGAGTGACTTGCTATGAGGAAGCCTATTCGAAAGTGACCGCACACCGACATCGAGTTGCCTGATGTTACAATAGTAAAGTTCGATCGAGAACCTTTGAAGTTGGCAATCTCATCCTAAATCGGGTTTTTCGGCCCCATCACATATGAATCCGACATGGGAAGGACCATATGTCATTGAACATAGGCTTGGAGAAGGAAATTTTAAGTTAGCGACCGTCGATGGCTTTACACTTCCAAGAGCATGCCGAGCATTTACGACGCTATTTCACTTAGAACATTTTCTTTGCATTTCAGTTCTATTTACTTTCTATATTTGCTTTAGCATTTGATTTCTCCAACTATATAAAAAAAGAGAATAGTTTATTCTTTTCTAGTTGATAAATAAAGACTCGAACTTCCTTTTCTTATATGACTGTCATTGAATTTTAAACTAGATACATAATGAAACCAATTGATATTGATATACGTGATATGTGGACAGGCTCCAGCAGTTTGAAATCGGTCAATCATACTAATCCCCGATGAGATCGAACGAGACAAGCTTCATTACTTTGCTCGATTAACAATTCCAACGTATGATCTAGAGGATATGACACACAATAGGGAACAAATATGGCTGGTAATCCAGAGGTTGAACAATTCCTGCATGGATAGTTGGCCTGAAACCAAATCGGGCGGATACCTACCGCCCATGAAACAACTCTAGGTCCCTGGAGTGTGGACTGGAGTATAAACAATTCGAGCGGATACCGACTTCCCATGAGAAAACTCTAAGTCCCCAGAGTGAGGAATGTAGTATAAAAAATTTGAGCGAATACAGACTGCCTACGAGAAAACTTTAGGCCCCTGAAGTGTGGACCGAAGTATAAACAATTCGAGCGGATACCGACTGCCCACGAGAAAAATATAATTCTTCAGAGTGCGGCTTGGTGTGTAAACAGTTCTGGCGGATATCGACTGCCCATGAGAAAACTTTAGGTTCCTGGAGTGTGGACCGGAGTACAAAAAATTCGGGTGGAAACCGACTGCCCACGAGAAAATTTAGGTCCTCGGAGTGCGGACCGAAGTGGTCGCAATAGATTTTTGGACTTACAATTTGGGAGATATGGCTGTTTGAAGTTGCTACAGATTAGTGAGTAATTAACCAAACTCATAATTAGGCCTGTTAATTAATTTAGAGATCAGAGTTAGTGCAACCCCATGGTCATCCCTAATCACTATAAATAATCTATAAACCTTCTCTAACCCTTTTTAGCCTCGATTGGTAGTCTTTTACCTGAATTTCATTATTCTTTCACTAAAAAATAACCTTGATCAACTTATTAAAAATATATTAAGCAAGATATTTGCAAAAGACTTTTTAGGTATCAAAATTTTCTCATAGGAAAGTGTGCAGCTGCTGCCCAGACATTGGTCTACCGTTGTTTTAGGGAACATATACTTGTTTGGTGGTTTTTCCCGATTCTACACCATATGCGAGTGATTATACTCCCCACTTTACTATAATTATTGAGATATGAGTTAAATGTGTTTTTACTATTTTTTAAACTGAAAATTATGATTTTTAGTTTGTATCTACTGTAATTTTCGGAATTGCCTCAATTTGCATGTTTTTCATCAACTTTTGGGCGATTAGTAAGTGATTTATCATCTATAAACCTGTCCTGCCATATATGTTTCCATAGATTTTGATATGTTTTCAATCCATTTTTAAAGTTAAAAACATGTTTTTTTGGCTACTTTGAAAATGAAAATGAGATAAAAACGAATTGAAATGCATTTAAAAGATTTATACTTGTTATACTGAAATATAACCGTTAATGTAAATGTTAGGTTAAATTATGAACATGTTCTGTGATAAGTTGATATGATTTTATGAAAATTACATGATTAATTATTGTGTTAAATATTTATTTGTTGCCAACTATGGATTTAAGTTTTGAATGTAATTAATTAAAATAAGATGGTTTCTGTAAATAACAATTATTTAACAAACTTTACTAAAATTGAGATACGAGATTTAATTAAGTTACTTTTTATGAATTTCTAGAAAATTCGTAAATAATAAGTATAATAATATTCTCATTTGATATTTGGAAAGTACGTTGTCTATAGAGTAGAATGAGACTTTGAATAATAATACTGTGAATTTCAATGAAAATAGTGTTATTTTGTGTAAATTGTGAAATAATTGATTTTACACTATTTATAGTAGAAAGTAGTATTATTATTGTTTGAGAAATAAAATAGCTATTTTTTAATAATAGTAGTAGTAAATAGTTGTTTCTAAAAGTGTTTTTTCCGAAAAATATATTCCATTTTGGAATAAATAGGAGTTTCGGTGATTTGAAATGTTGTATTTTTGGGACAAATAGTGGTATACTAGTTTCGAAAAGAACTAAAGAGGTTTTAATGTATATTATTGTTATGTAAAATAACAATAATATAGTTTTAAAAATCATTTGATGTGGATTACTATTTTTATTTAAGATGTTTTCGGGTATTTAAAAAATGGAGTAAAATAAAGGAGTTTTAAGTATGTTACAATTTTGGAAGAATTACTACTATTTTGGAGATCAATAAATAAAGGTGGATTTATAATAAACAATAATAAATGATTTAAGAGAACAATGGATGCAAGTATTATTTTGATGTTGTCGAATGTATGATTGATTGTTAGCTGTAATTATCACATATGCTTGATGTTTGATGATGGTATCACATTTTGATTAGTATGCAATATTTTATCGTTATTATTACTAGGTGATGGGTAGTTAATTATGGTTATTTGATAATCGATGTTGTGTTACTAATGTTGATTGGATCAACACACATCCGATAACTGATTAATTTCACTATTATGGGGGCGATTAACACAGATTTGATGATTTATACTTACATTGGTGATGCGTTAGTAAAATGGATGATTAATATGTCTATAAGTATATTTGTGTTGTTATTTTCTTATTTGATGATTACGATTGACATTGAATGTTGTTGATTATTGATGGTTATGTATTGTAATTATTATTATTATTTACCTTGTATAATAATTTGTTGAGGTGGATGAGAGAAATAGTATTTTATGCCTTTACTATTTGCATTGGTTACGATGGTTGCAGTGGATAACAGTCTTTTTCTATGCAATAGTCACCGGTTCTGTTAGGTTGGACTGGAGTGTATGTGGTTAGGCATACTCTAAACATAATTGAAACTTTTTTCCATTTTACACATATGCATGGGTGTCAAGTTTCAGGTAGAAGCAAAGAGGGAATGGAAAGGTGGATGAAGCCTATATCATACATAACTGACTTGATATATTCTTCATACAATGGTTATATCATTTATGAGTTAATAATAATTGATGTATTGAAATGTAAATTGATGTGATAATGTTATAAAGTAATTGTATTATTGAGATAATGTTCATATCTATTGATGTTTGATTCCGTTGTGTGGTTTTCCCTTTTCTTATTCCCTGTTTTTGAATTTTTAGTTTTTATCTACCCAAGGTCCAGTTCTTTTAATTTTTGAAATTAGTTGTAAGCATATTTTGATCTCGTATATAATTGATTTTAGATTTTAAAAATTGTAGGTCATCACAATTGGTATTAGAACTTCGGATTAGTGAGCCTTATGTAGGTTTGACCATTAAGTTATAATAATTTACACCTTAGCTTAGGTTAAAACATAAAACGAGAGAGTGTTTGATTGTCAATTGTATGCTTTGTGCGTATGAGTTGTTTGTTAACCATTGTTACCTCATTCTAAAATGATGTTTATTTATGGTGGTGGAAGATAAATAAAGTATGAATGAGGTAGGATGAACACTTAAGGAGTTAATTGTTGATTATAACTCGAGTGACAAATGCCTAATGTTAAATTATAACTGAAACCTATCCCATGGAATCATCTTTTTATTTTTTTAAAAGTGAATAATATTTTTTTGAAAAATTTATAAAATATGCACTTTTGATTTAAAGATATTTTATTAAAAGGAAAAAATGGTTATTTTTGTACATCGAAGTGATTTGTTGAAATTTTCGGTAAGGATAAAGTAATTAATTTGGAAATAAAATATTTTTATAAAGATATTTTCGAAAAAGGAAAAGTAAAAATAGCATAAATATTTTATTAGAAAATAATTTTAATAAAAAGAAGTTTTAATTAGATATTGGAAGTTTATTTCACTCTTTAATAGAACATTTTTATAAGAAAGTTTAATTGTTTTAAAACATCCTTTAGAGTGCATTTCTATAATAGTATTTTTGTGACAAACCATACCTCAATGGGCCTGAATTTTTGCTAACTCAGAAACTCAAGTCCACCAAAGTACGGATCATTTGTTTTTGATATCCAGCAAATAAACAAATGCATATCAGAGGATTATCTATATAAGCTCACATCCGCATAGTAAAGTATAATAGAACATATAGTTACTGACCAGTGTTGACACTTTTGAGATCAAGAGTCCTTGTCAGTGTTGAGCATGCATAAAGAAATATGTCTTTCCACTATTACCGCCTTGCACCAGTACCTATCTCTCTAAAGCTATCTTATTGGTTGTAATGAGGAGGGGTCAGAGCAACATTGTTTACTGGTAAATTACACAGTTATACATTAAACTAGTTTATACCGATAGCCTTCCATTATATGTTATGTCATTTATTTTATTTGGTCGTCTCGACTCTACGTACGCATATGATACGCCCCATCTGTCCTAGGTAGACAATAACTATATACATGTGTATATATAAGTACCACAGTCCCCCTTTGAATCAATATACTATCGTTGCTAGTATTAATAATCCAGCACCTTGTAAGGATCCATCATCAACGCAGTATCACGTTCTCGTCGTCGTGCATACCAAAGAACTCCCACAGTGTCTAATAACGGCGTTACAATTGTTAGCTGCATTCTATCTGTTTTTTAAAGACCTCTATAAAGTATTATCTAGCCTTGTTCCCAACAAACAATCTAGCGAATTACTATGGCGGTGCATGACCTAAATATGATCTACACTAGTAGGAGGTGTAGTCATTTAGGCGTAACCCTAGTCTTTTCATCGACCACTTAGGACTATGGATGTTCTCGACCTATGTACAGCTCCTACTCCCTAATATGGTACCAAACACACACTAATGTTGCACCGAGCCTTGCTCACCCTCCTATTTAAAACTTTCCCGTCATTTTGGCTTGAATTTTCCCTAAAAACAAACGGCGAAATGACATACTTTGGACGCAATCAGGGTAATACCCACTTGTTACTTAATACCCCTTAAAAGGTTGAAGCAGACTCTACTTGTCCTTTGACACTTTGACCGAAGCGAACATTTCTACATGGGTATCCCTCACCTATACGCAAAAATATATAATTCCATGGATCCTATAGTTGGATACCTCCCACATCAGTATAATGTATATACAACTGGTAATAGCCCCCTTGCAGTGGGCAGACTTCTCTTGTGTAACACCATTGACCACTCATTGCAACACATTTTAATGGCTATGTCATTCTTATCGTATCTAAGTTATTAGCTAAATTTTATAATTCACATCCTTCATAAACGCATACTTGAGGCTATGTGTGTGTATGTGTATATATATTCATACTTGTTAATTATAACGCCTCCAATGTTCAACTGTTAATAGTAGTCCTTTACTTTTTCATGCATTTACTCCTTATTCAATTTGTATCAATTTACCATCATTTATTGCTTTCTTTAAAAGATCCAAATAGCTTTTCTTATTTACATTCCTTTCTCATTATTGAAATTTTATTTCTGTTCCTTCCAACTTTTACCACGCTTCCTTATTTAGTTGACTTTCCATTACCTTTTTATTTATATCATTACTTGCCATTATTCATTGTATGACTTGCCTATCTTTTTATCGTTTGTTATTTGATTTCTGTCTTATCTCTATTGCATGTATATATATACATACATATACATACATACATACATACATACATACATACATACATACATATATATATATATATATATATTTCATTTAAACCATTATTATTATTATCACATTTACAATTCTTTAATTCATCCTTAAGGATTTCTACATTTTAATGCGTTGAAATTACATCTCTCTCAAAAGAAAAGGTTAACACTAAATCTCTTTATCTTATCTAAAAAGGGAATTTGTGCTACACACAGAATTACAAGAAATTTTATTTTTACAGTTATTGAAATAGACTATAGAAAATATGGTAATTATTTTTATTTTATTCATCTTTTTCCTTTAGGCGTATTACTTGTTTCAAATGATACATTTTATTTATGAATCTTAACTTTGTAATCTATAGAAATTTACATTGCAACACCCAACATTCCAACGAATTAAAATACTACTTAAATCCCAATAATTTATTGCGATACTTCTAATTTACATTTACTTGCATACACCGTTTAACCGAAAAATATGAAACTACTACACAATTTATAAAATTTAGGGACTATTACTACCAAATACTTTTCAAATTCAAGTACATGCAATATTAAATTTAGTTATCAACCCCAAAATATGTACGTGGGTTTTAGATTCCATTATAAGCATATAATTAAGCCTACAGCTCTAAATAATTAAATCCAGGCATACAAAGAATAAATTTACAATGAAATAAATCTAATATTATATAAAACTATATAATTTTCCCACTTATGTTTTTTGTTTTTCAAATCTTCGGATATAATCTCTATTATTCCAGTTTGATTCCTCCTATTTTCCTATTTGAGTACATATACTACAAGCATACATATATCTATCAAAAAAGTAGAACTGAGAAGAGATTTGGATTTAATTTAGTTTTAGATCCGGATTTATAATTTACCTTGACCTTGGAAATTTGATTCGACCCTATTCTTCTCAATTATCCTATGATATTCTCTTGTATATATGTATATAAATTATATTTTATTTAAGATTAAGAATTTGTGGAGAAGAGAAAATGGCAGAGCTCCATCGTCTTTCCAGAAATATAAGAAGAAAAATGAAGGGTTAGGCCTGTATATATAGAGGTTTGAATCAATGCCAACTATTAGATTAAATTATTTTAAATTAGGGACATTATGCCATTTTAAATTTGACAGCCGACACATCCGCTGATCGACCACCCCTATATCGGTCGACCGCTAGTGGTTGACCAATTTTGGTAAAGGGGTCAACAGGTTGACGTATTTTGGTTAATTATCATTCACCGTTTGCTTCTATTGAATAATTTCCTTTTACGCGAAACTGACATAATTTCTTTTCGCTTTGCTTAAGTTAATTATACTTAAACATTAAGTAAGCATTAACTGACAGCTAACATTAATCAATCTCATTTAATTATTATATTTCCATAATTACAGGTATAATTATTTTTGGTTTGAAAACTTACTCTAATCGGTATACTTGCAATTATTTTTATTTCCTTATATACGAAAATCGATCAGAAAATCACCACGCGTCTAACGATGCAAGTTTCATAGCTAAATTTCTATGTTCGTAAATTTTTTGTTTTATAAAATTACTATTTATTAATTAATTTCTTTGTAAATAATTGTCGTTAAAATTACGGGGTGTTACAGTTATAATTTAGAAATATTTTGTTAGATATGGAAATTATTTTATAAAAGAGAAATCCGTTGATAAACATTTTAATTGAAAATATTTTTGATGAAAGGATGTTCAGTTTAAAATATTTATTTGGCGAGGATATTTAGTGGGAACATTTTCGTTAAAATTGTCTTTAATTTGCGAATATCCTCTAGTAAAGTAATTTTTAACCTCAATATGACTAATAATTCTTTTCAAAAATATATTGTTAAGTGGTATTTTGGAAAGAAATATTATTGTTGAAAGGCTATTTTAAGTATACACTGCAAGGTTTGAGGAGTATTCATTTAATAAGATGTTTTGAAGAGGAGATACTATTTAGATAATAATATAGAATTTAATTTTTTTATCAAAAGTACATTGTTAAAGAATATTGAGTGAGAACCCCTATTTTAAAATAAAATAATATTTTATTGAAACATTCTTTACAATAAATATTATGTGAGTTAAAGAAGATTTAATACAAGGAGATTTTTTTCCATAAATATATATTTTATTTTAAATAAGTTATTTTCTTAAAAGAAGAAATTTGAAAATAATATAGTGGGAATATTTTTATTTTTGAAGTTATATGGTTGGTTGAAATATTTGAAAATAATTGATTGAAGTGTTATATTTAGAAAGTATTTTTTGAGTGTAGAATGCGAGAAAATATATATTTAAAGAAATTTTCTTTATAAAAAAGGATTATATTTGATTTTAGAAAAAACTTTTGTTTTGAAACTAACATTGGTTGGGAGGATTTTCACTTAAAATGGCACTCTTTAATAAATATTATTTAGTATTTTTGGGATAAAGAGTTTTGGTTGAAAGGACCAAATTTTTTTTTTTTTTTTTTAAGGATATATCTGGAGATATATTGTTAAGAAATGATGTATTATCAAATATCTAGTTTTATAATACCTTGAGAAAATATATTACTAAGGTAAGGATGGTTTGGTCTGAAAATAAATGGTTGAAAAAGTAAAATATTCAGTTGAATAATAAACTATGGAGGTGTTTGTCAAAAAGGTATTTTACTAAAAAATGTTTTATTTGGTAATTTCGATGGAGAACTATAAAATCAGACTTTGTGGCATATGGTGTAAGACGATGTGTAAGATGAATTTTATATTTTCCCTATGCTCATTTTGATAATGTTACCTCTATGGTTGTTTTGATAACCATCCCTAAGGATTTGTAGGAATGTCTAGTCATTTACTTCTTTTGAAAGAGAGAGTCGGGATGGGTTTACTGCACTATCCATTTCGATGTGTGGGATGGTGACATTTTGCTTGTATGATTTGCTTTGGTTAAATTGTTTGTACTGGTTTGTTGCTTGTTAAGTTATTTCTTATGACCGTTATTAGTATTACTAGATTACCTATGATTGCTCATTAACTTATTCCTGCTAGCTTGAATCGACTTCTTTTCTTGTATTGTACCGTTGGTTGTTTGTTTTACTGTGAATGATTTTAATTATTTGTTTGTCTACCTACTTGATTAATGTTCAACCTTTTTATTCATGCCATGCTTGTCTAGATTAATTTCTTTTGCTTGTATTGATAGCTGTTAATTGTTTATTTACCATAATTAATTAGTTTGCTTATATGTTTGTTTAGTATATATTGATAATTGTGTGATTGGAGAAAGTAGTAAAATGTTAAGGGACACATTTGATTTTGTCATGGTGGGATAGCATTGTTTCCTAAGCTGAGGAAGACCAGGTATTCCGATTGACTAAGGGATGTAAAACTGTTCCTTAACGATGAAGTAATAATGATTAGGGAATTTTGGTAACTAAAGACTTGATGCATACCGCTGGGGAATCAAGATGATGGGTAGGAGGTCGTTATACAAAGGAGTTTTAAAACATGCATGTCAAAATTTTTTCTATACAAATAATTACTAACTTCCATATACGTTTTAAAAAAAGGCTTTTATTTTAAAGGGAATTTTACAGTCTGAAATTCTAAAAAATTTATGTTTTCTCCAAAATTATTTTTATTTAATTTAAAATGGTGAAATATTTTGAGAAAATTATTTTTTAAAATGGTGTTGATATTTTAGGAAGAAAAATAATTTTGTTTACAGGAAGATGTAGGCTTTCATTTGAAAATAAAAATGTTTTGTTAAATGTTATGCTTTGAAGATGTATTAGAACTCTTCTTACTAGCAAATTCCTCTTTGATATTTTGGGTATGTCTTCCTTGTCATCAAATGAAGAATCACTATAAAAGGATGTTGTAATCAAATTTTTCAATGTGATTCGAAGGCTAGGACATGATGGGTTTTGATGTGGATGTGTACCAAGGGATCGTTGATGGCTAAAGGCTTTGATGTATGCTTGTAAAGATAGGTATGTGGGGACTCCCACCTGGATTTGCGACCGTATCAAGATCTTTGCAATGGTAAATTACCCTGGATATTTTCGATTGCGAGTCTAGTATCCTAGCTGTTTAAGTGGTAAGGATCTGGGCATAAATGTAGTCGTGATGCTCTTACAATGTTGAGCATTCGTTTACCTTATTATGGTGGTTATTTGTGTCATTATATATCCAAAAGTATAATACTCGTACGATGTTGAGTATTTACTGAACTTATAATGGTGGTTATTTGGTGCGAGACGTTACGATGTGGGTTTGAGAATCAAGAATTTATGCATCTGCAGTATGAGTAAATGGCCATACTTTTTTGAGGATTCAGCCATGGCTAGACATATTATTTTCAGGATATAACCATGATTGGGCATATGTTTTATTGAGGATGTGATTATAAGTAGGTGCAAAAGATATTCAAGATGGTGTGAAAACAGAATGGTACAACGATTATTATGAAGATGAGACTATGAGAAATTTCATCGACTATTTTGAGGATACACATATTATGGTGGATGTGTAGTTGACATAGGAATTTGCACGCACGTGTCATTGGTTGATAGGTTGGTATGATGATACCATATTATCTTGAGCATATGTGTCTATTTTGATGGCCTATGCTGATTATTGATTAATATAAATTCATTTATTTGAACATGCATATTTTGATGAGCCTATGTTTGTTGTGGACTTTTGTTATGGTCGATTACAATTGAATTGTTGAAATGTATGGTATGAATTAATCAATGATTGTGGTTTCATCCTTTTGTTGATGGGAAGTCATTTTTTCATGCTATAATTTGGATCCAAGATTAAGCGTACGTGTTACTATATTATGTGTGTAGAAATTTGAATCCATTGTTGTGAATGAATTTTATTATATCATGATTGATGATGTTATGTTGTCGTTATGCACTATATTTTTAAATATATAGTTTATGATTGACATTGTCCCTATATTTTATAATTAAATACACGATGAGACTTTGTTAATTTGGTTAAAAGTTATGTTTATGGAATTGTGAAGAACCAATTCTTTAAAGGGGAAAGAATGTATCGACCTACATTTTTACGTTTCATTGGATCATAAAAATATTATTTTTAAAATCAAATTTGATCCAAATTTAATATAACTTTGAGAAATGTTGACTAATGACATTCTACCTATAGAATTTTTAATGGACGATTCTAACCTTGAAATATCTTGTAAAACCCATAAATTTTGATAGGAGTCGAGTTAAAGTCTCAAACCACTTCCAAATAAAATATATGATGGTTTCTCATTTTGTGAAGTAGTCATAGTTACTTTTTGGACTTATGGTTTGCAAGATATGGTTATTTGAAGTTTTGACAAATCATAAGGAGTTTAGTGTATAATTAACCCGACCCAGCATTAGGCTTACTAATTGATTTTGAGATTAAGGTTAGTGTAGTCTCCACAACACTCCCTAATCACTATAATACATATCTAAACCTTACCTGACCCTTCTTAACCACCATTGACCATCTTCTACTTGAATTTCATTATCTTTTCACTAAAAATTAATCTTAATCAACTTATTAAATTACGATTAAGTTATTTGCAAGAGACTTTTTGGAGTTTCCTAGAGTTTCCAATTCACTCAAATAAACAAATCTAACTATCCAGACAAAATTCTGGATAGAATTTCCTAGAGTTTCCTAGGTATAAATACCGGGATACTCGCTCTAAAGAATCCAAACAAACTATACCACTAAGCTATGGAGCTCCAACTCATCTAGGTCTACAAAACTGAACAGGATATCAGACCTTAGACAATTCTGACTCAACAACCAAATCTTCATGAACAGGAGAAACCACAACCAGAGATAGATCATACGTACTCCCTCAGAGAAGCATGAAACATACCAAATCCCAGTTATCCAAACTGACAATTCAATTCAGAAGACCAAACACTTATCCTAAACAGAATACAGAAGAGATCCCATATATCTTGGAGCTGACTTCCCAGTCTTACCAAATCTTATAACTCCTTGGATCGGAGAAAACCTATCAAATCTCCGACTTCAAAAGTCCAAATTCCTCAGTCTCTTATCCACAAAATCTTCTCACGATCCTGGCTGCCTCAACCTTCCTGATCAGCTCAACCTTCGCTGATGTCTCCAAAACAAACTGGACCAAAAACAGCCCAACAGAATGATCCTTTCAAGATCAATCCAAAATTAAGAACTCAACTCTACTATCATCATTAGAAAACAACTTCTCCTATCCGAAAAAGACAAGAAAGGAGCACTTCCAAACTACTTCCACTGTACAACTCTAATCTGGAGTAAATGAAAATGCTGATGATGAACACGAGCACGGAGTAGACATCACATCCCAGAGATATTGTTCCACAGATCCATAAAGAGAAAACTCAGAAGTTCCACCAAAACTACTCTCTAGGAGCCATCCTTCTACTAGGCTGAACCATCGGTATCAATTCTAGATCCTAGTTGATAAGGAAATTCAATCTCTAAGTGCTATGGCAGACCCCTGACCTCTTGAAGACATCCGGAAAAATCTTCGACAACTCCAAGAGAATACTCAACTATCGCAAGTCACTTTTGCGATCAACCCAGCCTAATTTCCAAAGATACTATTCTCTCATTACCAATCAAAACAACTTATACTAATCTAACCAATCCATCGAAGAAATGGATCTTCTCTGCAGCTTCTGAACTTCACCTCTAGAAAACTGCTCAGCCAGAAAACCTCCTTGCCGGCACACAGAATACTCCGAGCTGCACTGCTGACACAGATGCCAAAGAATTCCTAATCCATAAGCTCCTCGAGAAACTCGGGCCTCAAAGCCAAACACAACCACCCAGATGAACTCGGCTTCAACATTGATGGAAACACACCTCCTGAAGTTGCCAAGATACCATCACTTGCTTCTGCTCAACTGATAGATCCAAACTCTACTTAACCAACTTCAAAGATGGACTCCGAACCTTCAAAAGGTTTCCTTCAGAGATTGATGAAATCCTTACACGACTGCAAAACTTACTCGAGACGGTATTGGGTCTACAGTCTGTACAAATACACTTCCAACATCAACATTTGGACTCCCTCCGTTGGTAGTAATCGTGTAACACACACCACTACCCTATCTACCTTTAGAACTCATATTGGAAAACCCGAACAGGTAACCCAACAAATAGGTAGAAATAATTATATATATATATATATATATACACACACACACACTCAAAATTACAAATACGCTCTCTCAAGAAAGAAATCACTCTAAAGCCTAGGTATTCACTCAACCTATCGCTCTGATACCAACTGTGACAACCCGTCTTTCTCTCCACAAAAAGAGGCATCATCTTTAATTAAGAAAGGGATAGAAAAGAGAAATATAGAGAAGAAAGAAAGAAACAACATCAGAATCTCAATAGTGGAACGAATAAATTATATTGATCACATAAAATAGTACATAGTATACAATATCTATCAGAGTTACACAGATTATACAACACATACCAGACAGTTATAAACACCTGTCTAGTTATACAACTCAACATAACGACTCAGAGAATACACAGCGGAACGCTATAAATATCTACAAATGCTGAAGCCTCCTGCTCCATTGTTCCTCCACAATTCGTCAAAGCTAACCTGAATCCCTTGGCTACTCGTAAAAATTTGAGTACCCAAGAGTTTAAGAAAACAGAAGATAAACTTTGGGTCAGACATGGGTCTGGTGTGAGTAACAAGTTAAAGTTGCTTAACTTTTGAAAATCTTTAAAAAGAAAAGGTATCACATAAGACTCCCCACAAATAAACATGAGTAAGTTTTTACCTTACGCTAACCAAAACATTTGATAGAAAATCCAGTGATATTATAATAAGTGTAGGGTTTTCAAATAAAATACAGAAATAGCTGGAATGCTTACATCTCATGTTCCAACATAGTTGGGCACAACTAAAACGTACGGCACTTATTGGAGATTGGATTCCATACAATGGCAGGGCTACTGGGGTACCGTCCGTCACAGTACGTGGCCTAGATCATTGTACCGAGGATCCACCCTAAATCCCTTGCAACACAAGGCCAGGACCATCCCTTACTGGAAAGTCCCGAACAAGACAACCCTGGCAGTTGTAGCAATCAACTGCCCCACACAACCGAATATAAAGGGGCTTCTAGACAGGGGTAAATCTCGTCCTACTTGGGTGCTACCCATTTAGCCTTGCTGCACCTCTCCTGTTTTAGCCATTCCGGGTTGATGAGGCTTAAGGCTACGATTACCTTTAGAGAACACATCTCTTAGAATGCTCATCGTTCTCCTGACGATGTTCTGAAAGCATTCAATCCATACAAGTTCGTTCCGGGTTCGGACGAAACTGAAGGCATTATCTCGTTATACTCGTTTTGGAATCACCCTCAAAGTTAACGACGATAACCATTGCACTCTGAATCGTCATCTTTACTTGAGATTCATGACCTATCGTTAATTTGGATCGATGTGGTTTTTGGGTATCCAAATCTGGAAACCTGATCTCGGTCTCACCGAAATCCAAAACGCTATCTTTTAGGTCCAAATTGTTTTAAAGTAAAACAATTCAATTCTATTATCTATACACACACAGATAGATAATTCACAATCTCACAATAGACAATCTACATTGTCATCACAAATAGATAATTTCACATTATCATCACAAATAGATAATTCACATTATCATCACAATTTAACCAAAGCATACATATCACACAACATTACTTATCTCATATCTGAGATCTCAAAACATTCAAGGCAATCAATATCATTCAACATCCATAAGCAATGATTCATTTATCACCATCTATAATTAATTTAAAATGAATTAAATTAATTAATTCATCTCTAATTAGTTTAAAATAAATTAAATTAATTACTTTTATCACATAAAACTTGCTTACATATCCATTAATTAATTACAAATCAATTAATTAATCATTTCTAATTACTCATTTTGATTAATCATCCCTGATTAGACCTTCTCATATACTTTAATTAATTAGTCTTTAATTAATTACACAAATTAATTATCCTTAACCATATATAGTAATTAACCTTTAATTTCTTCATTAATTAATTAACTATAATTAATTACATTAATCCTTAATTAATTACAATTAATTACTCTATAATCACTTATTATTGGTTAATTAATCTTAGTTAACCAACCCTTAATTACATCATTAATTACATTAATTAATGATCCTTAATTACTCCTTTAATTAATTATTAATCATATTTATTAATTAATCTTTAATTAATCTTATTCATTAATCCACCTTGATAATCACAATCAGTAATTAATTATCCTTAATTACTTCATTAAATAAATGAATTATTCCTTAATTAATTATATTTAATAATTGATCTTTAATTAATCACCCTTGATTAATCTTATTCAGTAAATAGTTATCCTTAATTAATTACATCTCTTAGTTATCTTCAAATAACTTTATTAATCAAATCCTAAATTGATTAAAGTAAGTAAGTAATTATTAATTACTTTCACTAAGTAATTATTTTTCAAATTAATTACACAAAGTAATTAAACCCAATTCTACTATCACTCTCCAATTAATTACATCCTGTAATTATCCACTAATTACTTCACTAAGTAATTATACTTTATAAATTACACTAAGTAATTTTACTTAACCCATCATTCAATTATTATTTAAACTAATTAATTAACTTAAACTAATCACACTAATTTAATTAATTCGATTAAGTAATTAATTCCTCTTAATTACTTTCATTAAGTAATCATACTTAAACAACTCCATAAATGATTATCTTTAATTAATTATTATAATTAATAAATAAAAACTAATCACATTAATTAATTATTTAATAATCCCTAGTTAATGATCTTCATTAACTATTAACAGATCTTTAATTACTTCTCCTATGTAATTAAACTAAAATTAATCATTATTAATTACAAATTAATTTATCTTTAATAACCCATTAATTAATCTCTAATTATTTAATTAATTAAGTGCATAACTGTAACTTAATTAATCTTAATTATTGGATTAATTAATTCCTAATCATTAATTAAAAATCTAATCTTATTTAATTAATGATTCTTAATTACAAGTTAATTATTCCTTAAGTAAATTAACTTAAATCTTAATTAATTAATTTAAACCCTTCATAACTAAATTAATTAATCCAACTCATTAATTAAGTAAATGAATTAATTATCCAATTTAATTACCCTAATAATTTAATTATTCTAAATTATTACATCTTAATTAACCTTTTAATATAAAACATTTTCCTATTAATGATTAAATTATCATTAACAAAAGCATTTGAAAACTTTTTACTTTCAAATTTACTTTTAAATTTCATTTCAAATTAAGAATTAAAATGAAAATAATTTAACTTTAACAAAGTTTGAAAACAATTTAAAAATCTTTTACATCACATGTTAAAGACACACTTATTTTATAAAAGGAACTTACAAGAGTTTTAAACCAAATTCAATTTAAATTCAAATCATTTTTATAATTGTAACGACCCGTAAATTTTAACTGTTTTAATAACGTATTTAATTGAATTTTAGAGAAATTTGAAATAATAAAATTTGAAATTAAAATTTTATATTTGGAATACGTATATTTAAATATAGAAGTTGGTAAATTTTCATCTGCTTTTATGGAAGTTTATTTCATTATGAAATTCTATAAAATTCAAGTTAGTTAATAATTGCTGATACTAAAATATTTCCAAACCTGAATATTTTTACATAGAAAAATTCTAAATCATCTTCTGACCGAGACGTCATTTTTCATTTTTCCAAATTCGGACTTTTTTAGCTCCGTCGATCTTATTTTTCTACATTTTTGCTGCATTTTCCACTAGTAGAAAATTCAAATTTTTATAATTCAGTTATACCACTGATATCTGTATACGGTTTTGATCATCTCGTCATGCTGATCTCTACGGTATATTGAATTTTGTGTTTTGGTGTTCGAAATGCGGCGGAACCCGCGTAATGGATAACCGTATCAATATCTGTTTCGAGCCGTTGTTTCAATTGTCATCTCGGTATTTACCGTGTTAAATCTAATAGCTACTTGCTATTAATATTCACTATATAAAACTGTTGACTTTTGCTATTCTTCTTTGTTCAACATTTGGTAGTTTACATTCCTGTCTTTATTTTTGCTTTGGAATCATTATATATTAAAATATTTATATAAACTTTGTCTGTTCAACATCATCTTCCTGTGGCACGTTTCATTTTCCTCTCCTATTTTTCTACCCATTCGCCTCCTACTCATAAATAATGTATATGTAGATAAAGTAAGATCTGCGGAAAAAAAGGAAGAAAAGAAAAATGCGAACTACCTACCTCCTTGAACATTCTCATCTGCTTGTTTCATATCATTTTCGCTTTTCTTTATTTTGCCTCACAACGTTCTTCCTGATCTCGTCCAACCTCCTCTGCCGACTAACCACATGCCACGACCAACAGTTGCCGCCCGAAGCCACCCACCTAGATTCGCACTTTCATGCGACAACCACCGAGCCTTCCACCTTGCTGAAACACATCCAGACCCACGTCCATCCCATCTTGCTCCGCCACTCCTACCCCACGCGGCCTCACCTCCAACGCAACTACATGTCACCTTGAAACCGAATTATCAGCCTTCACTTCCCTCCCACTCCACCTTGCATGACTGCAGTACGTTACCACCTGCCTAGTGCTCCCTCCAGCCTCGGCCTATAGCCACCACCCGAGCCACCAAGGCTCTCACCCAAGACCAGTTCACCGAACCAAATAGGCCGCCCTTGGTCACCACTACCGCAGCACCACCGTCAACCGCAGTCTCTCCTCCACACTCTCTCTTGACCGAACCGTGCTTCCACCTCCTTTTGCCCTTCTCTGCCATTGCTCGTTTCCCATAGTCCTCTGCCGAAAATTGCTTATTTTGAGGTAGTATATTTACATATTTGTTATATATATATATATTGCGTATATATAATTTTTTATATATGTTACTCTATCTAGGTTACTATATATATGTAGGTTTGTTTTCCATTTAAACACAGCTGTTTCTAACCGTGATACTAAGATAGATGAACTGATCTAAGTTTTAATAGGTAGTTGTTAAAGGAAATGATTTGGGTTTATTCATTCCCACATATAATGCCAGTATAATGTAGTTATGCCTTCAAAGCTTGTAATTAAATTTTTTTAGCACTTTTCTTAGTGCAAAATTGCAACCATGAGAAAAACAAATTTTCAAGCCATGGTCCTTTGTCGGTATTCTACAACTAGGTTCTTTACCACTCCTGTGAATTATGAACCGGTCAATTTCATGATTATGGCCCTTTTCAGTTTGCTCCTAAAACAAAACAAAAGTATGAAAAATGCTTTTGTGTAAGTATGATGGCACGTATATCATATTATATAGATAGGTTTGTATTATATATTTTGGTCCGTATATTTTATTTTATAAGTAGTATATGTTGTACATATTATTTTGTTTGATTTGTTAATTCTGTAATAAATCTTATGTGCATATATTGATTTGATTTTTAAATATATGTGTTTTAAAGATACGGTATTGATTTCAGAATATATGTATATATATAGATTTTACATATGTATTTTAATTTAATAATGGTTTAAGAAGATAATATAATAAATTAATATATATATATCTAATTTCAGTCTATATCAAACAGATTCTGATTTATTTCGTCTATTTCTATTATCAGCCTTGATCATTGAATTCGTGCCAATCTAGCTTTGATTTGGAATTCGTGCTTGGATCTATAGCTAAATTTCATTGTCTATTCTCTAGCCTCGAAAGGTGAGCAATCACTCACGATTAATGTTCTTTTATTAATTAAATTTGATTTCAATTGAACCGACAATTGAAATATGTTGCCGTCAGTTATTTACACTGTTATATATATGCTATTACCTATATCAGTTCACCTGTGACATTCTGACACCATTATCTATTATTTATAATGATGATATATGCCTGTTATATTATTATCATATCTGTTCACTCTGCAAGTTCCCTGTTAGTATAGAATCACTATGGGTTGAAATGATACATACCTGAACGATCTGTAGAATAGGAGAAAACCGTTATGGGTTGAAATGATTAACCCAAGCGATTTTCATTTAAATTGAATTTGGGATTACGGGTTGAAATGATATATATATATATATATATATATATATATATATATATATATATATATATATATATAAACACACACACACCCGTATATATTTTAATTATGGATTGAAATGATAAATATCCGTATTACTTGAGCATATGATAGAAAATTATATACAGACACCGTTGGTCTATATATAGATAATTTGAAATGATTATTATGGTTTGAAAGGAAATATATGGTTTTATATATAAACATTGATTTTAGATAATATATAAATGATTATTTTATATATAGTAAAATTCTTGATTTTAAGCTATTTATAAATTTGTTTTAATATGAAATAAGCTTAATAATAAGTTTGATTTTATTAAAATATAATAGGGTTAAGTAAGTGTTTAAATTATATTTTAATATAGAGTTACAAATGATTTAATAATTAAGGTTGAGAAGATGATTTGAAATTGATTTGAAATTGTATTTAATTAAGAAATGTAGTTAATTAGAAATCAATTTGAAACTAATGGATATATATATATATATATATATATATATATATATATATGGAATTATCAATTCTTGTTTTGAATTGTATGAATATTTAAAGCCTTGAAAATATTGAAATGGTTTATTTTGTGGTTAAAAATCTATATTTGAAATCGATATAATGTGAAATGTCTTATTGGGAAACTGAAATAAATTATAATTTATGATTTGAGATTTGATTAAATTTAAAATTTGGAATTTGAATTGATTGGAATCGATTTGTGAAAATTTGTGGAAGCTATTTTATTATATAAAGTATTTTTAAAATTATATTAAAACTATTCATATATGTTACCTTATAAATTTATTTCATATAATCTATTTTAATATAAATTATTTTCATATAAACCATTTAAATTGTAAACTATTTTTTTATATATACTATTATTTATATTTAAACAGTTAAGTGAGAAGTGTTATGATTCCAAGCATTATGATTTCTAAATTTTGATTTCCAAAGTTTTATAATTAACAAAGTGTTGATGAAAGAATGTTGTTTAAATTTAAGTAAATTATTAAATTAAGTTTTGAAATTATTTAATAATTAAATAAAATTGAATTCTTTAATAAGAGAAATTGAATTCTTTAATAAGTGAAATTGAGCTTCTTTAATAATTAAGTTTTGAAATTTGTTTAAATTAAATAAATTAATTAGTGAAATTGAATTTATTTAATAAGAAATAAAATGTGATTGATGGAAATTAATATGATACTTGTAATTTAAAGAATTTAATTTGATGAATTTAATTTAATTCAATTCATAAGTTTTGATATAATATAGGTAAACTTAAGTGATTGATTTAATGAACTGGAAATCCAATTGAAATTATTTTGAAGTGATAAATTTACTTAATTTAAATGATGATTACTGAATGAAACCATCAATGAATTTAAATTGTTTTGAATGTTAAATTGACTTAGTTTGAATGATTATGAAATGAAACCTATATATGAATTTAAATCAATATTTGAATTGTTTTAATAAAAATCGAAGTTGAATTATAGAGTTTTGACATTGTTAATTTAGAAGTTTTGAAACGTAAATTATAAAAATTGATATGGAAAGACAAATGAAATGTTGGCTTTCAAATTCTAAGTGAGATTGAAATTGATTTGGTTTTTTTTGAAATTTATTAAACGACCAATCGGTGTAATAATTACGAAAGTTATTAAAGAAACCAGAATCGGTTAGGGACATACTCACTGTCTAAACCGAATACCACTTTAATAACTATATGCGGAGCGTGATCCAGAATGAAGTGGTTGGAATGATGTGCGTTGATGATTGAAGAAAGAGAACGATAATGGATAGTCTTGACACTTGTATCAAATTGGAAATGACTAAAATAGGAGCCTTGCCGAGCCAAATAGGGTTATCCACCTCGAGCGAACACACTTCTTCGTAAACTACTTATTACTTGTTATTGATTGGTGCACACCCTTGAATTGGGAGTGTTGTTTTGCGGTGTTTCGATCGTTGCTGCGGTGCGTTCTCACCAGTCCGGATCAGGCAAACGATAGTTTCACTACCTTGGGTATTGCCTCATGTGCCTTGTCATACTTGTATCCCTATACGCGACCATATGATTTTTTTTGTGCTATACCTATGGAGTACACCCTGATATCCCACTAGTTTATGGTGGAGTTTACAGTGCTTTGTAGACTATGACGCGTATATAAAATGTGTTAAGGGGTATAATGGTAACGCCTTAACACTATTTTGATACTTTATATTACTGATAGGCATTATCTACTTAGCGTACACTACTACATAGTAGGTAGTTTAACGGGCCCTTAGAGGATGGTTATCCCAAACATCCTTTGAGTTACTTGTATTTCAGTTGTTATTTCACTTAAGTTGGATTTATTGATATAAAAATGTTAATCCTGACTCGAGTGTTTTGTGTTTTGCTTTACGCTCGGGTCAGAATGAGTGTACCAATATTCGAGACTCACCTTTGGAGTTGGAGCTTCACTTGGAGATCCGACTATCTATCCAGCTCTCAGATATTCAATTGATTCTAGTGATGTATAATGATTCTTGTATTTGACTATTGTATTCGAGACTTCTGTTGTAACTTATTTAGCTCTGTTATATATATAGTAGCTTCATGAACTACTATTCATTTTGTTTCCGCTGCATATTGTTATATTACTCTATTTCTGTGATTATTTATTTACCATATATGATGAGTTTTGCCAAATATAAACTTACAATCTGGTATTTTGAGCAATTCAATTACGGCATTTTTGGATGCGAATGGTTGAAAATATCGAGTCGTTACAAAAATATACTTTGACATTTTAAAGTTGTTTAAATATTTTAAATTTGGTAAAACCTTATTTTATTTCAACTAGAATACAAATTTAGATTTGAATCTATACTTAAGCTGTTTTTAAAACTAGTTTAAATCCTGCTTTCCGTTTTAAAATTTCATTTTTAAAGTTTAAACTGACAGGTTTCTAATACCTGTAACCAGAAGTCTACCCGAGCCAACCCTCCAAAGACTTCGAGTCCCACCTCACATTACTTCGAGTAACCCACGCTAAAAACTCGAGCAACTCGAATACCCTTCTTCCCAAAACAACTTCACCAGGTGCAAGCATGCACCGTGCATATGCACGGTGGCTTCGACCATCCTTGATCATCACTACGATCTTCAGCAAAACAGCGATCATCCTCTTACCTTAATTCGATCATCAGATCATCAGTTCAACTCGAAAATCAAATTCGAGCAGTCAAACCCAAAAATTGAAACCACCATCCAAACCTGGATCCACTTCGCTCTCGCGCCTCCGACCACTGGAGTGCCTACACCTCCGCCACGACTTCGTCCATGCCCTAGCTACCATTCCCCCGAGTTCTGTAGAACTCGATCAACCATAGGAGTCATGCCGATCAAAAATTCAAGAACACACCAAAACTAGGTTTGTAGGCTTCATTGACAATCCATCGTCGCCTCCATGCGTGGAGCACCAATCCAATATTTTTCCTCAAGTCGCCGAGCACTCTTCTACTTCCAGAAAGAATCACGACACCCTAGATCAACTAGATCCCTAAGAACTACTCAAATTCCATTTTCTGGTCAAACCTGAACTGCCCATACATTTCTTAACTAAAAATTATGATTTCATTCTTAAAATTCATGTTTTAAGTTAAAGATTCAATTTATGTTCCTGAATTTATGAATTGGGATGTTTGAATTTTCACCTTTATTAAACATGCACTGTTATTTTTAGTTTACAGAGACATTCAGGTTTTAATTTGACTTATTTAAATTTTTAAACATAAATCTATGATTAATCAAACAACTTTTGTTTGAATCTTACATCCTAAGAACGAACAGATCAAGTGATAATGGATTTTGAACAAAACTTAGCTTCTAAAACTAAATACAGTGAAATGCAGAGACAACTGCAAGCACATACACACACACACACACATTAACATACACAAAGACAATTCAATCATATATATCGACACAATATATAACTATCACAGAGATTAACATGCAACTGATATCCATACTTAAGATTTTTTTTAAAAAAGTGTTACTCACTGGTTTGAGAATGAAGAAAGAGCTCTTTAATTTTGAAAAGCTTGAAATCATGAAACTTGTTTTGTTGACATACTATGATATGCTTCTTTGTTTTGAAACTTGAGTTGTTTGTCTCAGGTTGCATGCAGGCTTGTTCTTGTTTTTGAAAATAAGTTTACAGGTTTTCTTGCTTCTGAAATTTGAAAACTGAGTTGCTGTGGTTTGCTTTTATGGTTTTAAAACTGCCATTGCATGCTTGATAAATGATGCTATTCGATCTTGAACTTGCTCTAGTTTGAAATTCAGGTTTGAGGAAGAATGCAGGCTTTTATTATATCTCAGGTTTTAAGAAATGTTGTTGTTCAGGTTGTCGATTTTGGTTTTGAATCATGAAAATGGGTTGCAGTTTGATTCTAGATTGAATAAAGATGCAGGCTTGATTTTGAAATTGAAAATGTACAGGTTATTGCTTGATAATTTCTGGTTTGAGGAGTTGATTTCAGATTTGCTCTTGATAATGAAAATGAATTACAGGCTTTTGTTTATGTTGCAGATTTGAGTTTGTATAGGCTGAAGTTGTTTGAAAACGAAACAAGTTTTCTAGTTTGACGCATAGCTGATGTATTGATTTCAGATTTTTCTTAGCTTTTGAAAATAAATAGAAAAAGAGAGGAAGATAAGAAAACATATGTGTTTATAAAGGCTGAAATTTGATTTTATTAAAGCAAAAGAAAAATTAAAATAAACTGACACTTGTCTAACATTACAACATTTGTCATTTGATATTGTTTATTAGTTAACATTTGTTACATATGTCACTAAATTTTAACACTTGTAATTTAAGTAATACTTATTTATTTTAAAGTTAATAAAAAGCCCTTTTTACTTAATTAATTCATTCTTATGTAAATGTATATATAAATTTCTTTTTAAAGAAAATGTAATAAAAACAAATTATAAATAAAAGCTTATCCAAATATCGTTAAGTATATATTCTTTTGAATTTCAAAACAAATTCCAAATTCAAATTCAAATTAAATTTTAAAATCCAATTTTAAATCAAGTTATACATATACATACATAAGTTTACATCAAATTTTGAAAATAACAAATCTATCTATTTAAAATAATACATTATTAATATTGTTTGAAAATAACAAATTTGACAATTTTAAATAATTTATAAAAGAGATTATCTTATTATTATTTTCAAATCAGATTTATCAACAAATATTTAAAATGAAAATAAAACAAACCTTACAAACATTTATCTTAAGTATTTTAAAACTATATAGTTATCCATTTAAATAGCTTTGAAAAGCTTTATATCAAATTTAACCAAATTTCCAAATTACAAAAAATATTAGAATTTGAAAATTTGCTTTATCTATTAAATTCCAAACCAAAGCTTATCTATTTACAATATATACAATTAAATATATACATTATAAATAGAAAACATTTTATTATCTTTTAAATTATAAAATTTACCAATAAAATATTTATTAAATGAAGATTGTTGAATCAATTCAAATTTTATTAACAAAGATTACCAAACCAATTAAATTTTTAATACAGATTATTGAATTGATATTGCCCAAAATTCTGGGTCATCACATTAATTATCTAAATATCCAATCGTTAGAAATACGGACCGTTATTCTCCCCTTCTTAAAAAGATTTTGTCCTCGAAATCACAAAGCAAAGAGAACATCACCTAACCTAAAGGCCCTAAAAAGCCTTTCAAATTTCGAAAAAATTCGATAGATCGTTCTTTGCACTGCTTGGTCCAGGAAAAATCCCAATAGAACAAAGATATGTATACATCTCATGTCTTTAAATATACCAGATCATATATAGCAATCGTCTCAAATAAGTATGATATATCAAACCATAACTGTCCCGCATGCTTAAACACCATACAAACATAGGCTATCATCTTAAATACTAACAATCCAATCAAACATGCGTACATGGGATCTATCATCAAGAAGTAAAATCCGTCCCTATCCTAGCATGTGGAATACTAAATTATATAGTATAAAACATTAAATATGATATCCAATATGAAAGCCGACGATATAAATGAAATCTCATCAAGTTAAGAGCGCTGAGTTTTGCATCACTTCTATCAGTACGATTAGGCCTATGAGGTATCGAAGTCCATGGTTCAGTCTCGTTATCATAAAATCAATTCAGTGCAAAATTCTTAAACGCCTCTTGTAAGTTCTTCCAAAACCCACTATCTTACAATGGGTTTCAGCCACTTACAATGCTCTTGGAACATAGTGGAATCACACTATCCAACCCATATATAACTTGAGAAATATGGATGTCCTTCTGCTGGACATAAGGAATACAAATCTAGCATTATTCATCAACCAATCTATTATGACTAAAATGCTATCACATTATCCTCAGTCATCGATAATCCATCAATGATGTCTATAAATATATGTTCCCACTACTCGAGAACAAACAATCTCTCATCTCTATGGAACCATAGTCTCGATTGAGTCCACACTGCATCACCTTTACAGACACTACTTACTCTTCTGATTAAGCCACGATCTTTACTAGTCTAGCCTAATGCCTCTGACTAATACCAATCCACTAAATCAAAGTAGATCTGATGATCAAACTAGCCATCACCTTTACCATAACTCATTGAGTTCTTAAGTCATAACCAGTGATAAGCTCAAGCAATTCCTACCCTAGGAATATCACTCCCAAACCGGTATGCCTTCCACTCAAAATATTAACACTACATATCCTTACGGTTGTACAGGAAATGTCAAATCCATAGGAGGCTAGGAACCCTAACTATTGCTACTGGCGAGGGTTAAGATCATTCTGGGCGAAGAGATACTCCAATAATATAGAACCACCGAACAATTAAACATATCTCCTAATAGATAGTGCCTCAAAACCCCCAATGAAATTAGTCGCCACCTCATTCATGCTTGGAATGAGTATTAATAGTGCACTCATCAACCTCTCAGTCAGACTCACTAACACATGTTCGCACCTCGCGTCTCAAACAAAAGTCTGATCCTCTCCCATAAATTGATTAATGATGCTACTACCTTGGGTCTATTCAAATTCTGGACTGCTGTAACTACATTATCATAACAATATCCTACTTTGAAACAACATGACCCAAGTATCTCACTCCCTTCCTTCAAAAGTGATACTACCAAAATCTTATCACAAATTGGTGTCTTTTCAACACCAATGACACCATCAATCGTGCTTTGTGCTCCTCTTTTTTCCATGAGTAGAGGAAACTATCACCAATGAACTCAAGCACAACTCACTCAAGTGACCTCTTTAAACACGGTCCATGAGATCAACAAAGTATGCCCGCACATTGGTTAGCTCGACCAACATAACCAACCAAAAATCAAGGTAGCATACAAAACACTATAATATACACACTCCCTCAAAATACTCACAATGGGTGAAACCACACCGTAAGGTCCAATTAAGAGAACATCTTCATGCTATAGAGCTAACCGAACAAGCAATCAGCAAATGGATGCCAAACTTATTTGCCATCTCATTAAGCTCACGACAACCAACAAGCAACTCCAAAGTGCCATCCGCCTTACTGACGAAAACTATAGGTGCATCCTACCTAAATGTACTCCCACGAATGAGCCATCACCTAAATAGGTCATATGCTTTCACCTTTAGTTACCTAAGCTCTTTGGGCATCATATGCTTTAAAGGCATAACTAATGGTCTAGCACCTCTAACTAGATCGATACGAAACTCTATCCCCATATGTTGATAATCTGGTCACCTCATCGAATATGTTCGAACACTCTTTAGCCACATGTATAGATGACAACTCATCATGTGGAATATCGAGTGAATATAGAAAGCTAACCAACCCTATCCTCTATAGGTCGCCAATCACTATTGTTCGCTCCGCCACGACCCCAATCATCACCAATGGCCTCTTACAGTCCACCCTTATTCTGTATCCCCTTCAAACATTCGATTCTGAAACCTTAATACCAACCTAACTAAACCCTAAACAAATCAATAGCAAACAACAAAAACCATGACTCAATAGGACAAAGTATCAACAAACCATGTATAGGCTGGCTAAACCCCTGACTAGGTCCATTTCAATCATGGGTCGGTTAACCATCTTGAGTCTCAATCCCAATATCTCCACCAAATCTAGACATAAAGGAATATGAAATCTCGATGCCAATTAAAAAACGTATGAAATGCCATATGTTGAAAGCATATCTCAAATGGTAATTCCATTTCCCTTCTCTTTCATCGATGGAGCACTCGATGAAATTGGAATGGCAATCAATACATATGCTTCCTTAGTCTATCCCACTCAGCTGGTTCAGGACAGCCCTTTGACATTGGGTATTATAAAGCTTTCTCGACCATATTTTCAAAGCTCTTATTAATATGACCAATCATTTGCTTCCTAAGACATCACTCAACCCAATGTAAATTCCATCATCCTTCGAAGCGAATGATGAACTAATCCCAAGTAAACCGGTCTTCAAGAATCGAAGCTATAAAGAAAGTTTACTAGTTCATTGTTCATCTCTGGAGTCATCTAGAGGTTAATTTCAATTTCATTAAATCATCTAATCTCTAAGTCATCGAAGATCCTCTTGCAAGTACCATCCAATCTTGCCTTTCAGTAGCCGACTCCGTTCTAAGGAATGGTCTGCCTCCTAGACTCTCGTAGTAACCATTTTCACTTGAGCACCTTAACCGTCCAAAATAAATTGGGTATTCCAGGAAATGATTCGCACCATCTCTATGAACATATCCCATTAATCAATAGTAGTGGTCCCAACCCTGCCCAATCCTCAAATTTGAAAATAGAGTCAATAACAGTCTTTCTCACATTCTAAATCATTCCTACTCTACAATAAGGAAGATCAGTCTCTCATAAAGAAAATTGCATCAATTGTGCTTGTGTATGCATACTACTCGTATACTATATGTATACTGTTGTATAGTTTTGAAAACCAAAATATATAACAAATAAGAACTCTCTCGTATATATACTGTAACGATCCCGATTCTTGAGTCGAATATAATTGGTAATTAAATTACATTTTGGATTCAATTGTGAATTAATTGAGAATTTATTTGGATTTGAAAATGATAAATTGAATTAAATTTTAAGCTGGAAGTTCTAAAAAGGAAATATACCGTGAATAGAATTTTTTTGGGTATATTTGAATTTTCCAAATTAATAAGATGTATGTTATGTATATGTATATAAATGGTTTTTTAATTTGAATTTGGAATTTGAAATTCAAGAATGAATATTTTAAAAAAATAAATGGGATTTGAAAATACTATGTTTAAAATTAATAGAATTTGTTTTCTAATCATAATATGATCATTTTAAAATTTTATTTTGAAATTAATATAACAATTTTCTAAAGGTTAAATTTGAAGATTTTCTTTTAAAAAATATATATATTTGTAAGTATATATTATAAACTAAGTAGAAAATGTACTACATAAACTTATGTAAAGTTGTAGAATGAGATTTAAGTAAACAAGGGCTAAAATATAGTTTGTATGTAAATAGATAATCCATATAAACAATAGAAACATATATGTGAAAACATATATGTTGTAACAACTATATGAATATAAGTGTAAATATAATAACAAGTGGGTTTAAAACAAAATTTACAAAACAAATTGCACTAGGGTTTTAAACATAAAAATACAAATTTGTGACACTTGTACATAAAATGTTTGCACGAATAACACTTGTTAAGTGATTGTGTTATGAAACAAACAAGTGTCAAAATTGTTTTATAAAAAAAAATAAAAAAATAAAAGCATAGATATCAAAAGAAAATAACCAGGATATTTTCATTTTCAAAATTTCTCAAATCCGAGAAACCAAACTTTAAGCAAAACCAGAAAAACAAAAGTTTATCTCATATCAAAACAAAGCCACAACCTATTTGCAAAATACCTCAACCTGAAACCAGATCTGAAAACAAATGAAGTTAGAAATAAAATCATGTTAAAGATCAGGATTATCAAGATATGAAACCTGGAAATCAAAATCAAAAGCAACCTGTAGCAATCAAAACTCTGTGCAACAAGATCAAAGCCTGGAAAAGAAATCAAAGTAAAAATCAAACCTGAGACAAACTACAACCCAGAATGGAAATCTAAAGTATTTCAACTTGAGCAATTCAATGTTTTAAGCATGAAGATTAAGAAACAAATGCCAAAATCCAATTTCAAAAGTGCATTTCCAGTTCTCTGGCTTTCTCTGTTCTTTCCAAACTCCAGGTGAGCAAACCCCTAAATCCTGGTTTATTTCTTAGTGTTTAGATTTGTCTTGGACGTATGATATGGATTATGCTCGAATGATTGTGTGAATATGCTTGCATGTCTCTGTGTATATATGACTGTATATGTATGTATGTATATATGTGTATATATATATATATATCACTGTTATTATCACAGACTTAAGAGTTTCAAAACAAAATCCCTATTTGCTATTAGGATCTATTTTAAACTTCAATTTCTGAAGAGTAAATGTTTGAAATAAAGTTACATCATTTATAAAAATGATTTCGAGTTAAATGATTGAGTATTCATCCCTGAAATGGAATTTTACAGTGGGACTTTTGAATTCGGGAAAAACTGGAACATCTCGATTTAATGATTGGAATCTAAGATCAGATTAGTTATCAAAAATCATAAATTAAGGTGTAACAATTATGGTTTTTAATTTAGTAAATCTCGAGAATTAGCAATGAACTTGGAATGGGTTTGGACGAATTCCTGGTGATCAACGACGAATTAAGGCTCGTGATTTGGCGTGAAGGAGGCCGAGGTGTTGGTGGTTATCTGAAAAATGGTTGATAATTTTATAGATCATCGTGGAGGATAAGAAAGCTCAATTTAGGGTTTAAGCCCAGGTTATAGTTAGTGTCGAAAAAAGTTTTACTGCAGCGAAGTCAAGGAGTTTGGGTTGATCGCACTTGGGGGTGAAGTTGCGTGGGTCTTCGACGAATTTATGGTTAAGGGTATGTGGACTCTGATGGTCGGTAGGGCGTCGGCGAGGCGATTTTATAATGATGGTTTAAGTCTATAAAATGGTCGAGTGGCCAAATTTCGTTTCCCGACGTAATTGCCGGAGTTGGGTAGTCAGGGAAGTCATGCGTGTAGTCGGTGATCTGCGAGTGGTCGGGACTCTGATCGGAGATGATCAGAAAGTTTGTGCACGTACACACGTACACTTCGATATCTAGTTCGTGGTAATGATTTGGGGGGAGAAGGAGGAACTCGGAGTCGATCTCGGGGAAGTGATGGTGTGGCCCGGGTATGTCCTCAGGTTCGTTCGCATGCGTTTAACTGTGTAGGAGGTCTTAAATTTTAAACATGATAAAGTTTTAAAAGAAAGGGTGCCTCAGGGTTGTCTCGAGAAAATTTAGTTGGCTCGGTAATTTTTATGGTGATATATATATATATATATATATATATATATATATATATATATAGCTTGAGTTTGTTGGTCAGCAAGTTTTAGAGTTTTTTTTTAAAAAATAAACAAAAGAAGATGTACAAGTTTTCAAGCAAATTACTAAACCAAGTTTTTTAGTATATAAAAATGAATAAGTTTTTTTAGGAATATAAACTAGATTTTCAGAAATAAATTTGTTAAACAAGTTTTTAAATTTGTTTCATTGTTTTTAAAAAAAAAGTTAAATGTTTTTGAAATGATTTTGGTTAATATAATTATTTAAAAGGAAAATTTATCAAAAGGGTTAATTAATTTATGTGATTATTTAAAGGTTAATGTGATTAATTGAAAGATAATTAATGTAATTAGTTAAAGAGTTAATTACTTAATGTAATTCACTAAGGTGATTCATTTATGGACAATTAATTAAAGTAATTAAGGGATAATTACTTAATGAAATTGCTTAAATGATTAATTACTTAATGAAAGTAATTAAGGTTGAACAATTAATGACTAAAGTTGATTAATCAAGTGATTAAAAAAATAATTTAATTAAATGATTATTAATTAATGTGATTAATTAATAAAGGTAATTAATTTTAAAATGATTAAATAATTAAAAGTTAATTTATTTATGAAAATGATTAAGGAATGATTATTAATTAAGGATTAACTAATTAATCATTGTAATTAATTAAAGATAATTAATTGTTAATATAAGGTTAATTAATTTATAATTAAGGATTAATTAATTAATGTAATTAATTAATGAAAATTAATTAATGAAATCAATTAATTGCTTAAAGATAATTACTTAATTAAAAGTAATTAATTAATGATTAAAGATGGATAAATCAAGTGATTAACATTGATTTAAGATTAGGGATAATTACTTATCGTAATTAATTAAAGATAATTAGTTTAATGGTAAATAATTAATTAAGGTTAATTAATTAATTAAAGATAATTAATTAAATGGTGCATTATAATTAAAGGTTAATTTTTTAATAATTAAAGATTAATTAAATTATTATAAATGGTTAACTAATAAATGATTAAAGAGTAATTAATCAAAATGATTTGTAATTTATTAATGTTAATTAACCAGGATTAGTAATTCATAAGTAATTAATCTGATTTGAACTAATCAGACAGTTAACTGATCTTACTTATGAATGTTTGGATTCTATTGGATGATTGAATTGTTTGATATCCCTGATATGTGATGCTCTGTTTTGATTTGAGCTGTATTTAATGTAATTTATTATCTGCTATATATATATATCTGTGATTTGTGAATGAAAGATAAGCGTATAGTTTATACAGCTTATCAAATATATTACTGCACTGGAATATGTACTAATTGATGATGTTGCACTTTTATTGTGTAAAACCCCTGGACCACACTTATACACACACAAATATGGATTGCATGTGGAAATTGGTTAAGTCATAGATTTTGAAATTGTTTTAAAATTGAATTTCGAATTCAAATGCTTTTGGAAATGGATTGGGATTAAAGTAAAAAGTTTTTGGAAAGGAATTTCTAAGATAAAGTTACTTTCGAATAACTAGATTAAGTTTGAAGTTTAAATAATTTGATTTAAATTTAAATTCAAATTTTGAAATCGAATTCTATGTTTGGAAACTATGGATTAAAGATGTTATACAAGTTATATATGGGTTAAACCATTTTAAAGGTATTGCTTGGGAATTCGAATTTAATTCAAGGGCTTTAACTCGTGCAAATATAATTGGATTTCTCCGAAATGAAAACTATTTGTTTCAAATAACAAAAGCTTTCATATAAGAAATGAATTTCCAATTCGTGTTAAAGGGATTTCAAGTCTAAAATGAAAATGGTCTTCCAAGTTATGAATAAATCTTTGGAAACGTGTTTTGAAAGCTATAAGTTAAATATTTGATTTAAAGATTGGATGAGTTAATCCTAATCGAAATGGAAATCATTTTGAAAATCTATAAATAGACCTTTGTGAAACTAGGTGAACTTTGTAAAATGAATCTTTTTGTTAAAAGATTTGAAATGCTAATTTTTTTAAACCATTTGAAGAAAAGTTTTGGGTTGTGACTTAACTGAAATCCTTATCCATATGTTTTTAAATATTGCGCTCACTATTCGGTTTAGCCGGGAGAGGACCTTGTGTCATATAACCCATTCCGAATAGTGATACGGCGATAACATTTGATGACCGGTGGTGAAGACCGGGTGTCTTCAAGATCGATAGGATAACCTGTCAATTGACTCTGCATTGAGTTTCTCCGGTATAGAGTTCTCCATATGTGATGGGAAGTCCGATCGGAATTGTGGTTGCCCGGATTGCAAGGGCTTCTTCGGAAGTGTCTTCGGTTTTGTTTGAACTTGGAACAGACTTGTATGGTTGTATGTCTGACACTACACTTTGAGATATAAAATTGGTCTCTATCAAATACATTTCTACTTGGTGGCGGAGAATTTATTCTCTTAACTTAACACCCTTCTCTGAGACGTACGAGCTCAGGGGTTATGTAGTTGATAGTTATCAGTGATATACTCTCAATTTGATAGTGTGGCATGCAGAGTGCTGCTGTGTATCATTTGTTGATCAAAGCATGGATTTTTTATAAAGCGTAGCTTTGTGGATGAGACTGCATCAGGACCTCACACCCCGAAAATGGTCGAAACAGGAAAGATGCGGCAAGGTTATGAGGGTCGCTCCCTTTAGGGTGTGTCATTCCCTTCTGGAAAAGGGTGGTATCATGGTATGGAGCCCAGATACTTAACTCATGTAGTCACTGCAAATCTATTACTTTGTGAATGCTTTGTGGTTGTGAGGCGCCTCGGATAAAGGTCGCAAACGACCAGGGGATGACATGCTCGAGTAGTAGTTACCTAGTTACAGAGGTAACCCGACCTTGTGTTGGTAGAGAGCCGGGTAGGTTCTCGGGACGTCCCTCCAGAGGCGTACCCATGTGGAAGTAGGAAGTTTCTTAGCCTGACCATTTGTTGGAAATCCAAACAAAACAATACGCGCTCTGTACGGTTTTAGTTGTATAACCTACCATGGAATGTGGTGGTAACCTGCTATTGAAATGGTAACTATAGTAGGCATAAGTGCGAAATGCCTATGCTGGCTAAGATTAATATTATACTTTCATAATGTTTTCCACACTATGCACTAATAATAATAATATCAAAAGATCTTTGCGTAATAAGCATATTTGACTATCACAAGGAGAAATCTCCTCCAATTCTGCGTTTGCATTGTGTGTGTGGCGGGAGGCCTTATGGTAGTTTCATTTTCTAAAAAGCATTGCGAATTCAAATTTTAAAATCCTTGGTTGTTCGTTTTAAAGATAAACTGTTTTGTTTGCTCACACCAGTCCCACGACTGACCTGGAGTTTATTGTTCCCTTCCTAAACTCTGGGTGCCCGCAATTTTCCCACACGGGCAGTCTAGAGTTGGATTTTTTTTCAGATAATCAATAATAGGTGTAGATTCAATAGCTTTCGAAGTCTTGGTTTGGTAGCTTTCAGTCTTTGGAAATCTTCTTCAGTCTTTGGACGACTGACCTTGCTTATCTTTGTGCATCGTTATTGGGAGTTTCGAGCTATTTCTGGATTGGTGCCTTGGAGATGGAGTTTACCAATACTGGAGTGCTCTCGTGAAGACCATATTGGAGATATTGTTTCACTGCTGGTGTTATCTTTTCTTTCCTCTGTCATTGTCTTGTATCATATCTCTGATGTATATTGATTTCATTGTATCTGAATATTGTATCAAATGTTATATATCAAATGTATTATTCATTTCTTCCACTGCGTTGTACTTAATGTGTTATAAGCTCCGGCGAACCAGATTCGACGTTTGGATCTGCGGCATTTGAATACGAGTGTTGTATTCGATGCCGATTTTCGAAGGTCGAGTCAGGGTCATTATATATACACATTGCGGATCCAGTCTAAGGCGATAACTTTTACCCTTCTCTATTGGATCGCTATATCAATTCAGGTTAATCATGTAACCTGGCTCTAATATCAAATGTAACAATCGCCCTACACCTTAGGTATAGAACGGTTGTCAAAGGAAAGAAAAGAAGTAAAAAAGAGGAAAAAGAAGAGAATGGAAAAGAAATAAAAGGAAACATCAAATAACCACTTAAACTATCGAATATCTCACACCGCTACAGAGAAAATACAATAGCCAACACATGTATAAAACAATAGAGACAATAATAACAATGTGAAGTAGTCGTCAGAGTATAAGATCCACAGTGTTACACAATACAGTAATAGAGTTTATACAATTGGAAAATAAACTCAACTAATACACTATCTCATATAAGAACGAGTTAAACGCTGTCAAGGCTTCACAGTGTCACACAACGAGAATAAAATAACAAATTCAAATACACATACGAGTATACGTCACCTCCTTCTAGTTCATCAATAGAACTACATATATCATCCACACCTGCTTCTAAATCTACTTATTTAAGAGTACTTAAGATAATAAGAAGCAAATCATAAAACCTCAGGTCAGACAATAGTCTAGTGTGAGCGATAAATAATCTAAAAATACTATAAAAGTCGACATAGTATATGGAACAAAAGGTACATAAATCATATCTGATCTGCCCCTACAACCAAAGAGTCAATACATAACATGGATAATATCCTACTCTGCAACATCATAAAGGGGAACACCATACTCAATTTCCATCGAGGTGCCTAGGTATCTCTATCTACAATACCTACTCCATACTAAGTAAACTTTCCAGGTCTCTAGATATCTCCATCCACATTAACTACTCCACACTAAGTCAAGTCGGGGTGTCTAGGTATCGCTACCACAATACCTACCCTATGTGGCATCCTTAGGGTGACAGGTGGATAGTGATGCAACCATAACAAACATAACATCCATCAAACAATACTAATTGTTACCCAGTATGCTCTAGATATACGATAACTCGTATGACCCCCATAATGTCAGGGACTAGTGGAAAGTCTCGGTTCTCCATCGTACTCTCGTACCTCGTAGCCCAAAGCTGGGTACGTGTCTCGCAACCTAAAGCTAGATACATGTCTCGCAACCCAAAGCAAGATAAAAGACCCAAAGCCATAGATCTAGGGTATATGGATCCCAACATGATCCATGGGTGTCTCCACTGTAAAATACCTCTACTTCAAGTACAACGGGAAACACTCTGATCCATCAACGATCCCTTAGCACATACACATCAATTCGAGCCATACTAGCTTAATTCAGTTTCCTCTATATTGGAACCCACAATGTTCCTATACTCCACAACTCCCAATACGAGCCCCTGTAGTACCTACTCCGTACACGAGTCACAAATCTAAGGTTACAGAGTGTCTCTTTGGCACCTGCTACCTCCATGAGCCACAAACTGAAGATATAATGCTTTTCCATTGTGTTGTACATCGCCATCCCTTAATGATGTGAACTAGTCAACATCTCCAACATTATCTTAAAGTCCTGAACTATCTACCTCCGAACCTACTCCATGCCATTGAGTCATAATCCGAAGTGCCAACCGTCATGTCGAAGCACCACATCGTTGCCTCGCCATCTAAATCGCTTGCCCACAAATCAATCACATCAAGACTCTAAGTTGGTTGCATGAACAAACCATCAGCTCATGCACCATGAAATCTCATCAACGTCCAAGCCAAAGATTAGCCAAATCTCCATGCAACAATAGTGATGGACATTGACAACTCTACTATGGTCAATACCAACCACCTTGGTCTTATACTTAACCAAACGAAAACGTTCGCCATCCACATTGAAGTCCAAAGCCTCGTCCACCACCATAGATCCATCATCACGTATCAAAACCCTTATCTACAACTTATCTCATTCATTAGGTTTTCGCATGTATGAAATCCCAACATAAAAGATACTACCTAAAACACGATCACCGCTAATCGGCTTTTTCAACCAAAATAGCCAAATAAGCCAAACAACCAAATATACATCCAACAACCATACATCCATCCAAATCAACATATATACATGTACAATCCATCCATATCAACCAATATGGGAAACTATACCAATAATAGCTCAAATCTAATAATTCCCTAACTATGGAATATAGATGGAAAATATGTGATATTCTTGGTAAATCATTCTAAAATAATTTTAGTTTCTTTTATAAAAATCTAGCAAATCTATAAGTGTAGGAAAATCACGTCTAAAATCCAAATATCATTCCCAAGCGTCAATCTAATACTATACAACAAATCATAATATGGTGAAAGACAATATCACTCGCCTCTATAAAATCTATCCAAACCAGCGTTAAAATGTAGATCTCACCATCATAAGCACAACGCAAGAAACCACATTCAAAACGGATCTCATATGCAGAAGATATAACCAATATAAGAATCCATATTAACTAAATCATTACTTAACTAATAAACAATTTAATTACCTAATACATCATCTTCTCTACTCAATTCCTATAGGTGATGAATGAAACATATCAGGCGTGTACATACATCCCAAATTCTCTACCCGCAAGCAACGATTCTTTAATCTGTCTTCGCCAACAGAATCCTCTTCGCATAAGCCTCCATCTGCACTTAGATTCACCATGTTCCCTTGCCTCTGCCAAATTGTGACTTGCACAAGACCTAGAAGCATGAACTTGACATAGTCATGGACAGAAATCATTAGGGGCGACTAGGCCATGCCAAACTTCATTGAGAGATGCATCTCGGCATGAGAAATGTAATGAGATTACCGATCTGCCCTCTTCACCTAAATCTCTGCAATATCGAACCCTAATCCATGACAAGAATGTGGATCTTGGCCAAACATCACCGCACCATAGATCAAGCATATGAGATCAAATCTCTCATCATAACAATCTTAACGAATCAAACGTCACGATACTTAATGGCGTATATCATCGGATTTTGATTTTCAAAGGTCAAGAGAGATAAAGCGGCCACTGATTTGGGATGAACAGTAAATGGAGAAAAATGATTTTGGAGGGAGATACAAATTTGGGCATTTATAAATATTATATTATCCCATTTATTTATTTGTCAAATAAACGGCTATACATTTCGAGTTCGTACTATCACAAAATGCGTCCGATCACCACGAAACTCGTCTACATACATCACCTTAATTTTCAGTTCCAACGACATTGATATGGTTGCCATGTGAGACTATGCCTCGAGATGTTAATTTTGCGTATTTTGAGATCGTTTTGGCCATTAAATCGTCCGATCTTCAAAATGTAGCGATCTTTATACTCATTTTAATTAACAACGGCAATTCAAACTCAGCAAGATTGGTCTCAAGTCCCGATTCGACCACATGCAAAAAATCACATTTTTAGGTCTTTATTTAATTAACAATTATATATTTAGATATCCGATCATTAAAAATATGGGTCGTTGCATAAGTTTATTTGTGTTGTCATTTTTATGTTTGATGATTAAGATTGGCATTGGATTTTGTTGATGATTGATGGTTGTGTGCTATTATTATTATTATTTACCTAACATAATGAATTGTTGAGATGGATGAGTAGGATTACCATTTTCTTGTTTCACTGTTTGCATTGGTTACGATGGTTGCAATGGTTGTATTGGTGCATTGATTGTATCGATTGCATTGTTTGTTACCGTTGCAATAGTTGCATGGATGCTATGGTTGCAATGCATGAACAAGTGTATGGATGTAGGAGAATAGCAGGAAATAGAACTGTGTAGGCCCAATCCTCCAAAACAGGTATGTATGCAGTCTTTTCCTATACAATAGACAATAGATCCCTTAGGTTGGCTTGGAGTGTATAGGGTTAGGCGCAACCAAAACGTAGTTCAAATTTTTTTTCCCTTTTTATATATCTATACGGGTATGGAGTTTCAAGTAGGAGCAAAGACATAATGGAAAGGTAGATGAAGGCTATATCACATATAGTTGACTAGGTATATTCTATACAATGGTTATATCATTTATGAGTTAATAATAATTGGTGTACTAAAATATAAATTGATCTAATAATGTTGTAAAGAAATTATATTATCGAGACAATGTTCATTTCTATTGATGTTTGATTCCAATGTGAGATTTTTCTTTTTATTTACTATTTTGGAATTTTTAATTTTTATCAAATCAAGATCCACTTCTTTTAATATTTGAAATTAGTTGTAAGGGTATTTTTACATCGTTTATAAATAATTTTAGATTCAAAAATAGTAGGTAATCATTCGGAGGTGCCTGACTTACCAACAGTTTAAGGTTGAACACAAAAAATAAAGCGGTCTTTTGTAGCCTTTTGAATTTTGGTATGGAAGTGGGATTCGATTTCAACAAACTTTGTTGATGGTTTGCTAAGGACGAGAGTTAGAAAGAAGAGCATATGGTTCATAGTTAGTAGGCTAACTAAGAATGCCAATTTCATTCCAAGAAAGTTCATAAGGATGATGACCAAGTTGGTCGAAATATGTGTTAAAACTATAGTGGGACTTTATGGAATCCCAAGTACTATAGTGAGAAGTAGTGGCCCATTGTTTTCCAATAATTTTTGTTAAAGCCTATAAAGTGATTTGAGTTCAGAGTTATGTATGAGTACTGATTACTATCTATAAACAGATGGTCAGACTGAGAGGGCCAACCGAGTACTGGAAGATCTGATAAGACTTCAATGTTAGATTTTGGTGGATCTTAGAAAGACTACTTATACTTATTAAATTTTTTATACAATAACAACTACCAATCTAGCACTGGAATGAAACCAATTAAGGCATTGTATGAAAGGCCTTGTTAGTCGATAATAAGTTGGCATGAAACCAGAGATAGACTTGTGCTAGGTCTGGATCTGGTGAGAGAAGCTTCGAAAAATGTCAAATTGATTAGACAACGGATGATAGAAGCTCAATCTAGGCAATCGAGCTTTACCCATAGAAGGCGAAGGGACCTACAATTCGATCAAGGAGATCATGTGCTTGTGATAGTGTTAGCTATGATAGGCATTATGAGGTTTGGAAAGACCGAAAGGTTAACCTCGAGGTATGTTGGCCTATTCTAGATAATGGAGAGAATCGATGATGTTTCTTATAAGGTTGAGTTTCAAAGTTCTTTTTCCGAGGCGCATGATGTGTTTCATGTATCACATCCATGAAAATGTGTCCAAGACCCTGAGGATGTCATGGTTCCAAGAGATATGGAAGATTTCATAGTTGAACCAAACGACTTATGTTTGGAAGCCTATTTGGATTATAGATGGAGATGAAAAAAGCTTTGAAATAAGACCGTGAAGATGGTACACATTCAATGGAGTGAGAATCATGATGATTGTGCATAAAAGATGGAGGATAAGGTCAAGAGAACTTGTCTTGAGTTGTTTATATTGATTAGCATTTATGTTTGCTATGTTTTGTATAAACCATATGTATATTTATGAAACATTATGTTTGATCGTTATTTATTAGTGCATGTGCTAGTACATCTTTGTTTGAGGGACATAGGTAGGGAATTTGTATGTATGCTATTGGTGCAGGTTAAAGTTTGAAAGCTACTGTCATGCCTTATCTAAATTTCGAAGATGAAATTCATATAAGGGAAAGCCTATAACACCCTGTAAATTGATAGCTAAATAATTCAATAATTAAGTATAAAAATAAAGAAAATTGAGATGATGAAAAATGAATAAATATTCATGGGACATTTGTTTACTCATTATGCTTGGGTAAACCAAGTAATACTAGGAAAATCCTAGTTGGAAATCACAATTAATGGGAATTAAATGCAACTGTTAGAGCTAAGTAATTCATAAAAAAATAGAATAATGGGTTGACGGCCCAATTATTCTTTTGAAGTAAGGATGTACACCCCCCCTTTTTTCTTTTTCTTTAAACTCAAAATTAAAAAAGCTTGAGCTCTTTAATGGTGCTTGCGACCTAAACACGAAGAAAAAGATTAAAGTTAAGGGAACTAGAGATTTCGCTAACGTAAAGGTATATATGAGTAATATATTCTTCTAATCCTCTTTCTCTTTACGTATTCCTTGTGGATATAGGATAATTTGGTTATTCCTTTGATTTTTTTGCTTGTTTAGTTGATACAGAATTTGGCACAAGGTTAAGAACATCATGTTAGAGAATGGTTTTGAATAAAAGAGTTTATCCTCGAGGGGAAACTTGTTACGAATCAATTAAGATATGTATTTTGGATGAAATTGGTTGGTTAAGAGGAAAAAAAAACATGACTGATTTTTCTACAAAAATTCTAGAACATATTATTAGATTTCGAAAGAAGTTTAGTATAGCTAAAGGAATATAATAGGGAGACTGAAGGCAAATATATTCCGTTGGAAGGTAATTAATTAAAACTAGTAATAAATATTGGTGTGTGGGACCAGATCTGTACTTTAGGCTGAATGTGTCAACAAAGTAATAAATAACGGTTAGAAAAGACTAAGTGATATTAATTAGAGGTCAACACGTAGGAAGTCAATGACAGATGTAGGAACATTTCCTAACATGTATTAAAGGGCAGTGCCAAAAGAGATGAAGCTGGGTCAAAAATTAAATAAACTGAAATCCCAAGAGCAAAGCCTAAGTAAGAAAATTGCAGTTTGTAAACAGTAGGTGCTTTCCTAGGGCCGAAGGCGGTTGATGGTTAAGTAGGAATTAAGGAAAGATGAAGGAATATAAAAAATTATTAAATTTCATAGATCACTAAAGATAAATTTACGCAGACTTCCTTAGGTGAGACAGAGGGCGGTAAGTGCCCAGAGTAGCATACTCATGAAAGAATGTGTAAATCAGAACTAGTAACTTTTGAAGACAATAAGATATGATAAGATTGAAGATGGCCGAGATTAAAACCAAGACATTGATGTCAAAATGAAAGTCAATATTAATAATCAAAACACGATTTATTGAAATGTTAGCTTAATAAATTGCTAAGTGAAAAGCCTAAGAATGAATGGGTAGGCAGTAAGTTTAGTAATTGATATAAGGTCATTATAGCCATCAAGGAAATGAAAGCAAAGGAGTAAGGCATGTGTGGCATCCGAAAATAAGAGATAAGGAGTTAGGCCTGTGCGGCATGCAAAACCAAAAGCGAAGAGTAAGACCCGTGTGCCATTCAAAACCAAAAGCGAAGGAATAAGGCGTATGTAGCATTCGAAATAAAGAATTAAGGAGTAAGGCCTATGTAGCATCCGAAATAGAGAATTAAGGAGTAAGGTAAGTTGGTATCAGAAGTAGTTGTACCCTTATTTGTAGTTAAACATTATTTAGGACATTTAACTGGATGTATTAAATAAAATAATATGAATGGTTAAGGATAATGAGATTTGAAATTTAATAAGGTCGTGACATACTTAATTGATTAAGTAAGATTGTTTAAACTTAACATATAAGAGAAAATATGAGGAGGGCAAAATAGGTAGATCATCCTCCAACCTTTAAAACCCTATTCCCCACATTTCATTCTTACTTTTCATAAACTTAAACAATCAAAAGAAATACAATAAGACCATGCATAACTCAACAAGGTGAAGAAGCTTATGGATACTATGACCAAATCAAATCTCAACTCCAACAATTAATCTAAAGTGAATAACAGTGTTCCATCTCTATTTTTCATTTTAAATTTGGCTATGGGTAATATCCGAATTATTTTGATAGATTTTGCTAAGATATGGCTGAATATTCATTGTTTAGATAGAATGATGAATTAAGGGATTGTTATAAAATTATTTAAATGGGTTTAAAGTAAAACCTAAGGTTTTAATGTTCAAATGCTTTGATTTTCTTATATATGGTATAAAACATTATTTTAAAGATTATTTTTAATTTCATAAATTTTAAAGTTATATAGATTTTTTTTGTGAATTTCCTTAGGAGGAAATAGCTTATTTTCAGGTTTTAATTGTTTAAAATAATTTAATATGCTTTTTGGCTCTAAAATTGTTATAAAAGAGAAGGGTATTCTTGAATATCTATGAAATTTTGGGATTTTTCCCAAGCGATTTCAATTTATTATGAAATTATTATACTAGGTAAACATTTAAATGGATGATTCATTAATTGTTTTGAAGTATGTTGTGGGACTTGATGTTCTGACGTGGCAGGTTTTTTTAAAGTTTTGGGTAAAGAAATTTTATTACCTAATAGGAAATTGTCAAAGCATAAGATTTGATGAAAAGTATTTACTTTTAATAAAAATAAACCAGTTTTCATTTAATTATGATGATGCCATGCCGCATATATCCTCTTCGATCCTAAAGATATGCCACTTCAATGAAGGTCAACGTCAATAGGATGGAAGCTTATGATGGCTACTTAGGTAGCTATGAATTGGTTTCATCAGTGTCGACGTCAAAATTGTCTGCAATCTGTAATGAATGGAATAGCCTTATCATGATTATCAAAGTGTTATAAATGATGTCGCACCTCTTCACTTTATTTTTCCAAATCAAGGTAATGACACTGCCTATTATGTCTTCAACTCTATATAAAAAGTGGCATAGTAGCCGATGTAAATTACGTGTAAAGGTTTTATAATGTTGTCGAGGGTCGATGAGCATTAAGGTCGGTGACCTTATATTTTAGTGTCGATGCCTCTTGACTGCGACATCACATCTTATCTTTTTAATACTAAAGTGGCTTGTATCTATGTTATTCAAAACAGTTTTTAAAAAGGAGAATAAGCCTATGTTTTAGAGGGTCAATGACCCTATATTTTTGGCAGATAGCCATAAAACTTTTAAAATTTTGTTTAGTAGGTGGATAGCCTATAGTTTATGAAAGTCGTCAACATCTTCTTCGACATGAATTTATACTTAAAAGAACTTAAGTTTGATTTTACCTTAGGTAGATGGTCGATGAGGTACAGTTCATCTTGGATTTCACGTCTCTTCATTAAAGGTGGAGAGGCTTATGTTTTCTGTTTAGATGAAGTCATTGGGGACGCTAATGTTATTTTAAATTATAAATTTCAACGTTGTCATTGGAGATACCAATGCCACTTTAAATTGTACAGTTTGACACTATCATTGGGGATGCCAATGTGGATGAACTTCGACCTTGGTTTAATATTAAATTGATTTATGGTGTGAGCCATATGTTTTTGACTTATACTATAAACCTTGGGGATACCGTTGTTATTTTTAAATGAGTTCGACATTGATCATTTGGGGATACCAATGTATGTTATTTTGAAATTTTATAACTTTAAGGAGGATAACCTATTTGAGGACAAATAGACCTAGGGTAATTATGTGGGTAACATGAATCAAAATTTTAAATGATGGGTTCATAGTCAACATAAGAAAACTACGGGATGTGATATGAATGGTCGACATCATGCTGGAGATGGATAGTCTCTATGAGGATAATGAAGGGTTCATAGTCATCGTAGCAAAACTATATGATATGTGATGGATAGTCCACATCATTTTAAGTTAAATGGAACATGTGTCATAGATAGTCTTCATAATTTTAAATAATTAAACCATATGTGATGGGTAGTCAATGTGGTATGTTATTATTCACACCAAATAATTTGTCTGACCCAAAGTTTTTGTTTTACCCCTTAAACTCTCGGATACTCATTTGAGTAGGTCGGAAGTAAGGGGTTTCAGGTTCCAGTTAGATGATAAGCTTCAAGAGATGTGCCGGAGGTGATCTAGCTATTAGGAACTTATCTATTTCTGCTGTGTAGTTTGGTTTTTTCTGTTTGGATGTAATCGAAAAGTTGCATAATTGCCAAACATTTAACTTTGATCAACCAAGGGGGCATCTTCATATGTCAATCTTGGAGTATTTCGTAATAATTATATTTTCTCTGAACGTGGATTTACAAATGAGATTATGTAATAAACATGAAATGTCAATTTTGAAACGAGATGTGAATTTTTATTATTAAACATGTTGAATTTTTTTCATATTCATGTGCTTCTGATTATTGTAATAGTTAACACAGCCGCATTTTGTTGTTGAGAATTAATAACTATAGATAACCGCAACATCCGTAGCGTTAGTTTTATGCCTCAAAATGGGGGATGTTACAAGTTGGTATAAGAGAATAGGTTTATGATTAAAAGAATTTTAAAACCTAAAGAGATTTTGAAAACATAACCCTAATGAATCAAAGAATAAGATTGGGGTATGAGGTAACATGTAGTAATGTACTTGTGCTTGCTATATATAAGTATATATTTTATCTCTATAATCCCCTCTCTCTCTTATACCATTCTTTTATATCTTAGTAATGCTTGTATGCAGATTTATGAGAAAGAAAGATATGGAAGCAGAAAATGGAAGAGTGAATCTAGGTACATAACTAATGGAAATGCTCGGCTCAATACCAGTGTCGACAGGAAAATGCTAATCCAACTGCAAATGCCAATATAGGTGCTGCAACCCCACCAATAGATATGGTACTATGTATCAGTTCATTGTCAATCTGAAGCAAGCTAGAGTAGCTGCAGGAGTAGTTGGAGGGGATGCTACTAATGCGAGAGGAGTCAATCCCATAGCACCAGTTGGTAATAACTATGCAAAGATGAGTCGAGTGTGACGACCCAACTTCCTATCTCCAGGAAGACGCTTCGCTAATGAAGAAAGAAAGGGATAGAAGAAGAAAAGAAAGAGAAAGAAGAAACACAACAACATCAGAGAAACTCACAGCGAAACGAATGAAATATAATATATCACATAAAATATTACATAGTATAATATTACATCAGAGTACACAACTTATTCAACACATATTAGACAGTTATAATCATCTGTCTAACTATACAACTCAAGTACAACAGATACAGATACCAAACAACACAGAGGAACCATAATATCTACACGTGGAAGCCTCCTGCTCCATATCTCCTTCAGATTCATCAAGCAAACCTGAATCACTTGACTACTCATACATAATATGAGCACCCAAGAGTTTAATAAAACAGAAAATAAACACTCGGTTCAGAAAGGGGTCTGGTGTGAGTAAACGGGTTAAAATTGCATAACTTTAGAAAATCCTTTGAAAGAAAAGGTATCACGTAAGACTTCCCACACATAAACATGGAAAAGTTTTTACCTTACGCTAACCAAAACATTTGATAGGAAATCCGGTGATATTATAATAGTGTCTAGGGTTTTCAAGTAAATATGAAATAGCCAAAATTGTTACATGATTAAATTCCAGCTACTAGCCACAAAAGTGGGTAATACAAACAAAACCGTAGGGTCTCGTAGGAAGAATGGGTTTCCATCAATGGCAGGGCTACTGGGGTACCGCCCGTCACAGTACGTGGCCTAGATCAACGTACCAAGGAGTACGCCCGCTCCCCTGCAACACAAGGCCGGAACCATTCCTTACTGAACAGTCCCGAACAAGACTACCCCGTGGTTGGCGCGACTAACCACACACTAAGCCGAAATAGAAAGGGACCTCTAGACAGGGGTAAATCTCGTCCTACTTGGGCATGACCCACTTAACCTTGCCGCACCTCCCCTATTTTAGCCATTCCCGGTTGATGAGGCTTGAGGCTGCGATTACCTTTATAGAACACATCTATCTTAGAATGCTCATCGTCCACTTGACGATGTTCTGAAAGCATTCAATCCATACAAGTTCGTTCTGGGTTCGAACGAAACCGAAGGCACCATCTCGTTGCACTCATTTTGGAATCAAACTCAGAGTCAACGACCATAGCCTTGCACTCTAAATCACCATCTCGAACCTATAAGTACTATTTCCGTCAAACTCATTACGGAATTACCCACAGAGTTATACTGACGTATAGTTCTTACACCTCGAGTCTTCACTTGCTCCATTTGGATTCACGACCTAACGTTTAATTGGAATCGATGTGGTTTTCGGATTATTCGAATATGGAAACCCAATCTCGGACTCATCGAAACCAAATGCCATTTTATTGTCCAAGTTGTTCTTAAGGGTTTAAAACAATTAACTTATATTCAGGATGATATAAACAGATAGATGAATCACATTATCACAATAGATAATTCATAACAACCATTCATCTCACAAAGCAACATATCACATATCAGAGATATCCAAATCATCCAGTATCAACCAATCACTTAATATCAATCATCCAATATCAATCAATCATCCATAAACAGAATTGATTAACTCTAAATCAATTGGATTACCTAAATCCTTCTTCATTTATTTATACCAAATAAATAAATTAATCATCTCTTAATGATCTTTAATTAATATTCCATGATTAATCATCATTTAATTACATTCAAGTAATCATCCTTAACCATATACAGTAATTAAACTTTAATTACTATCATTAATTACAATAATTAATGATCATTCATTTACTTCCATTAATTAATCAATTAAAATTAATTGCGTTAATCCTCAATTAATTACAATTAATTAATCATACTCAAATTAATTACTTTTATTAAACAACCTTGATTAATATCATTAATTGTATTAACTAATGATCCTTACAAATTAATAATTCCTTTAATTAATTAAATACTTAACTTGTAATTAATTATCTCATTAATCATAAACAGTAATTAACAACTTGTAATTACTTATCTTAATTAATTAACTTCTTAATTAATTATATTAAACCTTTGATGAATTAATCCAATTAATTAATCTTTAATTACTTCATTAAGTTATTAATAATCAATTAAATTAATAAATAATCCTTAATTAATTACTTATTAATTAATTACATCATTAATTAATCTCATTCATTAATAAATTAATCACATTAATTAACTAAAATGATTAAGTAATTAACTTTTAATTACTTACATAAGTAATTACCTTCTAATTACTTCATTAATAAATCATGGTTTCTCTCTTAATTAATTACTTTAGCAAGTAATTAATATCATCATTAAATAATTCTTAATACTTTAATTAATTAATTAATCCATAATTAATTAACTTCAAGAATAATTATATTAATCAATCCTTAATTAATTAATTAACTAACTAAGTTCAAACAATTATATTGATCCATCCTTAGATTAATAACATCATGTGATTATCCATTAATCACTCCAACTTAATTACTCCCATGAGTAATTTCCTCTAATTACTTCCAAAAGTAATTACTATTCTTAATTACGTTCAATAAATAACCATTAATTACTTCATTAAGTAATTACACTTAATTAATTCATAATTAAGTGATTATTTAAAATTAAATAAACAGTTAACTAATTATTTAAAATTAATTAAATAATTAATTAACATCTTATATTTCAAAATCTTTAATAAATTAAGAAAACATTATTCTTAATTAAACTTATTTATTAACAAATCATATTTAATTATGTATTTTAAAATTCATATCAAAATAATTTAACATTATTTATCTTCATAAATAAGTTATTTTAAATTGATCAAATTTTAATAACTTAAAAACAAATTATTTTATTTGGTTTTCAAATCATAACAATAACCTTATTTGAAAAGAAGACATTTGGTAATCAAATCTTAAAATTTAAAACACTTTAAATTAGCAAATTTTAAACTTATTCATTTCAAATAAATTTGAAACTTTAGTTATTAACATTACTTAAATTTTTTGCTTAAAACGTTGGTTCAATATTTAAATTCAAACACTTCTTTTAAATTGGTTTCAAAATTTAATTAAGATAATCACTTTCAAAACACTCATCTTGAAACATTTTAAATTTGAAATATAAATTCAATTTACACATTTATAAGTTTGATTAACATTCACTTTTTAAAGTTTTGGTTTACATTTATTTAAAACAACAAGTTCAACTTCGTATTTTGGTTTTTTTATAAACTTGTTCATAATACAATGCTTACTTTCATTAATTCAAACATAAGTTACTCAGCAACTTATATCACTTCACAGCACTAAGCAGAAGAACACGCGACAGAGTCGAACACAGGAAATACTCGAGACTGCCTCGAAGATCCCCAGCTTCCCTCAACTTCGAGTCGCCCCCGATGCTTGCACGAAACATACCCGAGAGAATCTCATCTTCCCAAAACAGAAACTCCAGTGCACACACCCTAATCTCGTGCACGTGTCCCCTCAACTCCGGCCAAGTTAGGTCGTCACGACCATCGACGTCGGTCACACGACAACACTTGAGCACGAATACGCACTCAGATCCAACGCCGAACACTTGAATCAAATTCGACCCAATCGTACTAAAAACTGCAGCAGTCATGATCCCATAACCACCCACGGCCGACCATCTCGATGCCATTGACCATCATCAACCCCACCACGAAGTCGCCACACCCAAGAACATCAACTTCCCTAAATGCGCACGCCTTCGGTCAATCATTCGCGACGCAAATGCTTCGACAATCATGCTCAGCCGAAACAAGCTTAAAACCCTATTTTAATCGAACTCAAACAATTCACTTTTTGGAAAAATTAAATTGTGTTTTTCTCATCTTCCATGATTCAAAAGCAAGCTTCGACCAAAGTATCAAATCAAATCATCATGTAGTTCATCGGCAAATCACAAAAACCCCCTAAAAGAACAAACCCCAAATTCTCAACGAGTACTCAACTAAAAATCACAAATTACATATCAAAATTCATGATTTTCTACCAAGATTACATGCATGTAATTCAATTCAGAATTTAAGATAGTAAATTTTTAACAAATATCTTAGTTTTATTGTTAATATTTTATTTATACTTATCTGTTGTTTTAAAAATTATGAAACTAATTTTAAAATTACTATCAAACAATAACATACATTTTTCATTTACATATCAAATTCAATTAAGGTATAGATTTGAAAGATTTATTGCAATTTTCTTAAAGGAGAATAACTCTTGTAAAATACAGAGATGAACTTATAGGTCCATCTAAAATCAGGCATCCCATACCTTTAATCATGCAAATACAACTGTACAAATGTAAATATGTATTCGATATCATAGCAAATGAAACAATAAATTCCACTGAAGATTTATTAAAAACTGTTTTTAAAAAGAATTTACTCACCTTATAAATAATATGCAGAGCAGGTTTTCTTTTTCTTCCAGGCTTTGAAATATTAATCTGGAAAATGCATTTGCTTTGCTGATGAAAATGAATGCATGCATGCTTCAATTAATTTTAAAAGTTGAACTGATGTTGAAACTGTCCTTGATCATCCCTATAAATTTGTAGAAAATATGATGTTGTAGGTTGAGAAGAACTTCATTTTGATTTGCAGGTGTTTGATGTGAAAAGCTTCATTTTGCAGTTTTGAAGTTGTAGATCTGCTTTTGCTTTTTGGTTTAAATTCAGATTTGAAAAAAAATTCAGATTTGTTTTTGGGATTAATTTCAGGTTTAAAGAAGTTTCTGTTTTGAGCTTAGAAGTGAGAACAAAGGGAAAATTGTTTGTGAAAGAAAACTAATTTTCTTCTTACAATATTTATTAAAAATAAAAATGAATATGCCTTTTGTTATAAAACTTGGACAAATGTCAAATGTAATTCCTTTTAGCTTACAAGTGTTATTGAAATTTGTTAACATGTTTACACATGTTTACTAGTATTTTTAATTAATTTTTATTTAATTTAAATGTAATTATAAACTTACATATTTAATTTACAAAATTACTAAATACTTATATATGAAAATATAAACTTACTTATTAATGAATATATTCTAAAACTAGTTATAATATAAATATACATCTTATACATGTAATTTAAAATCTAAAATATTCATATATATGCATTTATAACCATTTTAAATTAAAACACTTTAAAAGAAAATAAAACAAAATGTTTAAATCCTTTTAAACAATCATATTTAAAAACAAACAATTATCTTATATTTGAAAACAAATGAATTGAACTTTACTTAGCTTTTGAAAAATATTAATTTAAAAATAAAGATTTAAATTACAATTCATACACTTATAAATTAATAGATTAAACTAAATTTCAAAACAACATCAAATTATAACATATACTTTCATATATATTACAATTTGAAAATTCAATCTTTATTTAAACAAAAGATATTCTATTCGCAATATATATCAAATATATATATTATAAACAGAATAAAATTTCATTAGCTTTGCAAAATAAATCTTATCCATTTTAAATTGATAGAAAGATATTGATCAAAATTTCCAGATTAAATATTTATTAACCTTAAAAAGAATAAATTTATCATTTTAAATTAAAATTATAAAGAAAAATTATAAAATCAATTTAATTATGAATATAGATTATTAATTTTATATTGCCCAAAATTCCGGGTCCTTACAATCCTCCCCCCTTAAAAGAATTTCGTCCCCGAAATTTAAAAGCAAAGGTAATTTAATAACCCAGCAAAGATTTCAATTTCAAACAGTAAAGCATACTTAACATCTAGTTACTAACAACCATAGAAACCAATCAAACAAACAAAACTAACTATTATCCTAACACAAATCAGAATAAATATTCTAACACTATATCGAGTTTCTCAAGTATAAATCACTGGGAGACTCGCTCTACAGAAGCTAAACTAACTACACTACCAAAAATCTAGAGCTCCTCTCATCTCTAGATCCATCAAACTGAACAGAACATCAGACTATACTCAAGTCCATCTCAACTTCCAAAATCCAACTGAACTACAGATTCAACAATCAACGATGAATCATACACGTACTCCCTCAGAGATACGTAAAATACAACGAACTCCAGCTATCCAAACTGGCAATTCAATCTTTTCCTATCAAAAACATAGATGAGAAATCTCAAAAGCCACAGAACTAACCATCTAATCTTATCCAATTACTGCTTTCTTAACCAGAGAAATCTTAACAACAACGAAGTCTCTAACTTCAAATTCCAAACTCCTTATCTCATATCTGCATTAACTCAATAGACAATCCTGGGCTACCCATCTCTTCCTGATCAGCTCAACCTATGCTGATGCTTCCAGAAACAACTAAACCAAAGCAAACCAGTTTTTAGATCCTATCCAACAGAAAAGTCTTCCAAAATCCATCGAAATCCAGAACACAAGCTCTACTCCCCAAGCAAAAGCAAACTGAACTTGCTTCCTTCCTCGTACAGCTGCTACCTCACTTCCGCTGCACAACTCTGATTCTGAAATAGATGAGAATACTGCTGATGAACACGAATACAAACTTATCCAATATATTCGGAAACTTTGTTCATCAAATCCATAAAATCTGAGTGACTCATCTGACTCAGTCACATAACCTTATAGCAGAATACAAAACCTAGATCTGACCAATCCAAATCCAAAAATTTCTGAGCTGCTACACCAACTCTACTACTAGGCTAACCACCAAAATCGTTTCTGGAACCAAAACAATATGGAACTCAAGTCCAAATGCAGACAAACTTCTGATTACATTAATAGCTTCTACTTCCACATGAGAACCCTCAGTCTCAAACAAAAGATTGCCCAAGAAAAATTCCCAAGCTAATCGCAAGTCACTTTTATAATCCAATCTAGTTCGGATTCCAAAGAAACCGTCCACTCTTTACCAAATAGAATAGCTTTAAGCTTTTCCAAACAAGGTTAACCCTTCAGGAAAACTTCACCATCTGCCTGGACTGGTGAAGAAGAACCACAAAGATTCCCGAACCATCGGAGAAACGAGCCACACTGCTGCTTCCAAAATCTACTTCGATGATACTGCAGAGTTAAAAGACCTTCTCGTCAGCACACCGAACACTTCGAGCTGCACTGCTACCACAGCTAAACAAAAACTTCTAATCCAAAGGTTCCTCAAACCCAAAACCAACAACAAAACCACACAAAAGACCTCCGAGATGGCAGAAATCCTCTTAAAAAATTCGGACTCCAAACTAAGCATCAACATCTCGCTCTCCTAAAGAATGACAAATGAGACCATGCCAAAGCGAAGCAACTTATAGACCTTAGTCTCATATTCTAAAACAGCCAACCTCCTTGCTAAAGATCCAGACAACTTCTCTACAGACGAATCTTTCCTGCGGCCGGTAAAGACTGCTTCTCAACTACTCCTAAAACTGCTTCAAAAGAAACATCTTCTGAAAATATCCATGGATACTGCATCTCATCACGCAGTTATCAAGATACTATCACTTACTTCTGCATTTCCGCAGATCCAAACTTACATTACAAAGAAAATATCTGAATCTTTAAAAGATTTCCTTCGGAGATCAGAGAAATCCTTACTCCAAACTACAAATCTCACTCGAGACGGTACCAGCTCTACAGTCTCGACAAATACTTCCAACCTCAAACACATGGACCTCTTCCATCAGTGGTAGTCGTGTTACACACACACACCACTACTCCATCTACCTCTAAAATTTATGCTGGAAAATCCAAATCCGAACATATAACCAAAAAGATCAGGTAGATATAGATTTATATAGATATATAGTTATATATAAAAAAAATTACAAGTACGCTCTCTCAAGAAAGACACCACTCCAAAGCCTAGGTATTCACTCAACCTAATGCTCTGATACCAACTGTGACGACCCGACTTCCTATCTCCAGGAAGACGCATCGCTAATGAAGAAAGAAAGGGATAGAAGAAGAAAAGAAAGAGAAAGAGAAAGAAGAAACACAACATCAGAGAAACTCACAGCGTAACGAATGAAATATAATATATCACATAAAATATTACATAGTATCATATTACATCAGAGTACACAACTTATTCAACACATATTAGACAGTTATAATCATCTGTCCAACTATACAACTCAAGTACAACAGATACAGATACCAAACAACACAGCGGAACCATAATATCTACACGTGGAAGCCTCCTGCTCCATATCTCCTCCAGATTCGTCAAGCAAACCCGAATAACTTGACTACTCATACATAATATGAGTACCTAAGAGTTTAATAAAACAAAAAATAAACACTCGGGTCAGACAGGGGTCTGGTGTGAGTAAACGGGTTAAACTTGCTTAACTTTAGAAAATCCTTTGAAAGAAAAGGTATCACGTAAGACTTCCCACACATAAACATGGAAAAGTTTTTACCTTACGCTAACCAAAACATTTGATAGGAAATCCAGTGATATTATAATAGTGTCTAGGGTTTTCAAGTAAATATGAAATAGCCGAAATTGTTACATGATTAAATTCCAGCTACTAGCCACAAAAGCGGGTAATACAAACAAAACCGTAGGGTCTCGTAGGAAGAATGGGTTTCCATCAATGGCGGGGCTACTGGGGTACCGCCCGTCACAGTACGTGGCCTAGATCAACGTACCGAGGAGTACGCCCGCTCCCCTGCAACACAAAGCCGGAACCATTCCTTACTGAACAGTCCCGAACAAGACTACCCTGTGGTTGGCGCGACCAACCACACACTAAGCCGAAATCGAAAGGGACCTCTAGACAGGGGTAAATCTCGTCCTACCTGGGCATGACCCACTTAACCTTGCCGCACCTCCCCTGTTTTAGCCATTCCCGGTTGATGAGGCTTGAGGCTGCGATTACCTTTATAGAACACATCTATCTTAGAATGCTCATCGTCCACCTGACGATGTTCTGAAAGCATTCAATCCATACAAGTTCGTTTTGGGTTCGAACGAAACCGAAGGCACTATCTCGTTGCACTCATTTTGGAATCACCCTCAGAGTCAACGACCATAGCACTTGCACTCTAAATCACCATCTCCAACCTATAAGTACTATTTCCGTCAAATTCATTACGGAATCACCCATAGAGTTATACTGACGTATAGTTCTTACACCTCTAGTCTTCACTTGCTCCACTTGGATTAACGACTTAACGTTTAATTGGAATCGATGTGGTTTTCAGATTATCCAAATATGGAAACCCGATCCCGGTCTCATCGAAACCAAACGCCATTTTAATGTCCAAGTTGTTCTTAAGGGTTTAAAACAATTAACTTATATTCATGATCATATAAACAGATAGATGAATCACATTATCACAATAGATAATTCATAACAACCATTCATCTCACAAAGCAGCATATCACATATCAGAGATATCCAAATCATCCAGTATCAACCAATCACTCAATATCAATCATCCAATATCGATCAATCATCAATCATCCATAAACAGAATTGATTAACTCTAAATCAATTAGATTACCTAAATCCTTCTTCATTTATTTATCCTAAATAAATAAATTAATAATCTCTTAATGATCTTTAATTAATCTTCCATGATTAATCATCGTTTAATTACATTCAAGTAATTATCTTTAACCATATACAGCAATTAAACTTTAACTACTATCATTAATTACAATAATTAATGATCATTCATTTACTTCCATTAATTAGTCAATTAAAATTAATTGCATTAATCCTCAATTAATTACAATTAATTAATCATACTTAAATTAATTACTTTTATTAAACAACCTTGATTAATATCATTAATTGTATTAACTAATGATCCTTATAAATTAATAATTCCTTTAATTAATTAAATACTTAACTTGTAATTAATTATCTCATTAATCATAAACAGCAATTAACAACTTGTAATTACTTATCTTAATTAATTAACTTCTTAATTAATTATATTAACCCTTTGATTAATTAATCCAATTAATTAATCTTTAATTACTTCATTAAGTTATTAATAATCAACTAAATTAATAAATAATTCTTAATTAATTACTTATTAATTAATTAAATCTTTAATTAATCTCATTCATTAATAAATTAATCACATTAATTAACTAAAATGATTAAGTAATTAACTTTTAATTACTTACATAAGTAATTACCTTCTAATTACTTCATTAATAAATCATGGTTTCTCTCTTAATTAATTACTTTAACAAGCAATTAATATCATCATTAAATAAATCTTAATACTTTAATTAATTAATTACTCCATAATTAATTAACTTCAAAAAAATTATAGTAATCAATCCTTAATTAATTAATTAATTAATTAATTAATTAACCAACTTCAAACAATTATATTGATCCATCCTTAGATTAATAACATCATGTGATTATCCATTAATCACTCCAAATTAATTACTCCCATGAGTAATTTCCTTTAATTACTTCCAAAAGTAATTACTATTCGTAATTACATTCAATAAATAACCATTAATTACTTCATTAAGTAATTACACTTAATTAGTTCATAATTAAGTGATTATTTAAAATTAAATAAACAATTAACTAATTATTTAAAATTAATAAAACAATTAATTAACATCTTATATTTCAAAATCTTTAATAAATTAAGAAAACATTATTCCTAATTAAACTTACTTATTAACAAATCATATTTAATTATGTATTCTAAAATTCATATCAAAATAATTTAACATTATTTATCTTCATAAATAAGTTATTTTAAATTGATCAAATTTAAATAACTTAAAAACAAATTATGTTATTTGGTTTTCAAATCATAACAATTACCTTATTTGAAAAGAAGACATTTGGTAATCAAATCTTAAAATTTAAAACACTTTAAATTATCAAATTTTAAACCTATTCATTTCAAATAAATTTGAAACTTTAGTTATTAACATTACTTAAAATTTTTGCTTAAAACGTTGGTTCAATATTTAAATTCAAACACTTCTTTTAAATTGGGTTTCAAAAATTTAATTAAGATAATTACTTTCAAAACAATCATCTTGAAACATTTTAAACTTGAAATATAAATTCAATTTACACTTTTATAAGTTTGACTAACATTCACTTTTTAAAGTTTTTGTTTACATTTATTTAAAACAACAAGTTTAACTTTGTATTTTGGTTTCTTTTATAAACTTGTTTATAATACAATGCTTACATTCATTAATTCAAACATAAGTTACTCAGCAACTTATATCACTTCACAGCACTAAGCAGAAGAACAAGCGACATAAATCTCGAGTCGAACACAGGAAATACTCGAGACTGGCTCGAAAATCCCCAGCTCCCCTCAACTTCGAGTCGCCCTCGATGCTTGCACGAAACATACCCGAGAGAATCTCGTCTTCCCAAAACAGAAACTCCAGTGCACACACCCCAATCTCGTGCACGTGTCCCCTCAACTCCGGCCAAGTTAGGTCGTCGCGACCATCGACGTCGGTCACACGACAACACGTGAGCACGAATACGCACCCAGATCCAACGCCGAACACTCGAATCAAATTCGACCCAATCGTACCAAAAACTGCAGCAGTCACGACCCCATAACCACCCACGGCCGACTATCTCGACGCCATTGATCATCGTCAACCCCACCACCGAGTCGCCACACCCAAGAACATCAACTTCCCTAAATGCGCATGCCTTTGGTCAATCATTCGCGACGCAAATGCTTCGACAATCAAGCTCAGCCGAAACAAGCTTAAAACCCTATTTTAATCGAATTCAAACAATTCACATTTTGGAAAAATTAAATTGCATTTTTCTCATCGTCCATGATTCAAAAGCAAGCTTCGACCAAAGTATCAAATCAAATCATCATGTAGTTCATCGGCAAATCACGAAAACCCTCAAACAAACAAACCCTAAATTCTCAACGAATACTCAACTAAAAATCACAAATTACATATCAAAATTCATGATTTTCTACCAAGATTACATGCATGTAATTCAATTCAGAATTTAAGATAGTAAATTTTTAACAAATATCTTAGTTTTACTGTTAATCTTTTATTTATACTTATCTGTTGTTTTAAAAATTATGAAACTAATTTTAAAATTACTGTCAAACAATAACATACATTTTTCATTTACAAATCAAATTCAGTTAAGGTATCGATTTGAAAGATTTATTGTAATTTTCTTAAAGGAGAATAACTCCTGTAAAATACAGAGATGAACTTACAGGTCCATCTAAAATCAGACATCCCATACCTTCAATCATGCATATAAAACGGTACAAATGTAAATATGTATTCGATATCATAGAAAATTCAACAATAAATTCCACTGCAGATTTATTAAAAACTGTTTTTAAAAAGAATTTACTCACTTTATAAATAATATGCAGAGCAGGTTTTCTTTTTCTTCCAGGCTTTGAAATATTATTCTGGAAAAATGCATTTGCTTTGCTGATGAAAATGAATGCATGCATGCTTCAATTAATTTTAAAAGTTGAACTGATGTTGAAACTGTTCTTGATCATCCTCATAAATTTGCAGAAAATATGATGTTGCAGGTTGAGAAGAACTTCATTTTGATTTGCAGGTGTTTGATGTGAAAAGCTTCATTTTGCAGTTTTGAAGTTTTAGATCTGCTTTTGCTTTTTGGTTTAAATTCAGATTTGAAAAAAAAAATTCAGATTTGTTTTTTGGTTTAATTTCAGGTTTAAAGAAATTTCTGTTTTGAGCTTAGAAGTGAGAACAAAGGGAAAATTATTTGTGAAAGAAAACTAATTTTCTTCTTACAATATTTATTAAAAATAAAAATGAATATGCCACTTGTTATAAAACTTGGACAAATGTCAAATGTAATTCCTTTTAGCTTACAAGTGCTATTAAAATGTGTTAACATGTTTACACATGTTTACTAGTATTTTTAATTAATTTTTATTTAATTTAAATGTAATTATAAACTTACATATTCAATTTACTAAATTACTAAATACTTATATATGAAATATAAACTTACTTATTAATGAAAATATTCTAAAACTAGTTATAATATAAATATACATCTTATACATGTAATTTAAAATCTAAAATATTCGTCTATATAGATATATATGCATTTATAACCATTTTAAATTAAAACACCTTAAAAGAAAAGAAAACAAAATGTTTAAATCTTTTTAAATAAGCATATTTAAAAACAATCAATTATCTTATATTTGAAAACAAACGAATTAAACTTTACTTAGCTTTTGAAAAATATTAATTTAAAAAAAAAGCTTTAAATTACAATTCATACACACATAAATTAATATATTAAATCAAATTTCAAAACAACATCAAATTATAACATATACTTGTATATAAATTACAATTTGAAGATTTAATCTTTATTTAAAACAAAAGTTATTCTATTCACAATATATATCAAATATATATATTATAAACAGAATAAAAGTTCATTAGCTTTGCAAAATAAATCTTATCCATTTTAAATTGATAGAAAGATATTGATCAAAATTTCCAGATTAAATATTTATTAACCTTAAAAAGAATAAATTTATCAGTTTGAATTAAAATTATAAAGAAAAATTATCAAATCAATTTAATTATAAATATAGATTATTAAATTCATATTGCCGAAAATTCCAGGTCGTTACAATCCTCCCCCTTTAAAAGAATTTCGTCCCCGAAATTTAAAAGCAAAGGTAATTTAATAACCCAGCAAAGATTTCAATTTCAAACAGCAAAGCATACTTAACATCCAGTTACTAACAACCATAGCAACCAATCAAACAAACAAAACTAACTAATTATCCCGACACAAATCAGAATAAATCTTCTAACACTATATCGAGTTTCTCAAGTATAAATCACTGGGAGACTCGCTCCACAGAAGCTAAACTAACTTCACCATCTGCCCGGACTGCTGAAGAAGAACCACAAAGATTCCCGAACCATCGGAGAAACGAGCCACGCTGCTGCTTCCAAACTCTACTTCGATGATACTGCAGAGCTAAAAGACCTTCTCGTCAGCACACCGAACACTTTGAGTTGCACTGCTACCACCAAGGTTTTAAATCTCGGATTTCGGTCACGTCTCGTCTCGAAGAATTTAGAGAGCTTATCTTGTATCGGGCGAAATCTGTTTAAGTTGGTAGGAATTATCGGATCAAGTTTTCTGGTTGAATTTTTGTTGTGATATTGTGACTGAAATGGATAGGTCACTGAGATTTTATGGAATTTGATGAAAAATATTCCGGGATAAGTTGATCAAGTTTGTACTTGTGTTCATCAACAGCATTCTCGAATCAGAGTTGCGCAGTGGAAGCATGGTGGCAGCTATTCCAGAATAGGAGCACCCGATTCTTTGAGAATTTGAGTTTTGTTTTGGATCAGAGGATTTCTACAGGAAATTTATTTTGGATCTGGAGACTTGATTGTTTTGTATCTGTTTGTTTCTAGATAGAGTTTGTGTGGTAGATCTGTTTGATCTAGAAGCAGGAGAGATGTGTGGATAAGAGATTGGATCTTTCCGTCTTCTCTTAAGGTTTAAGTGTTTGGTCTACAGGATTGAATTACCAGTTCGGATGGCGGGAATTTGTTTTGGTTTTTCACGTATCTTTGAGAGAGTACGTGTATGGTTTATCTCTGGTTTTAGAATCAGTAGTTCTATGAGATTTGGGAGTTGATCAGGACTTGTCTGTAGTCCTGTATTCTGTTTAGATTTGTAGATCTAGATATATAAAAGCTCTAGATCTGAGTAGTGTAGTTAGTTTAGATTTTATAAGGCGAGTACCCTGGTGTGTGTACCTGGGAAACTCTAGGGAATCTTATCCAGAATTTTGTCTGGATAATTAAAATTGTTTGTTTGAATTAGTTGCTATGGTTGCTAGTATTTGGTTGATAGTTTATGTTTGCTCTTTTAAAATTTAAAATCTGTATGGGATTATTAAATTACCTTTGCTTTTAAATTTCGGGGACAAAATTCTCTTAAGGGGGAGGAATGTGATGTCCTGGAAATTTAGGCAATAATTATTTAATAATTTCATTGATAATTATTTTTAAAATGTGAAATATTGATTTAATAAATTAATTCAAACAGGAATTCTCTTTTGAAAATTGTAATTATTTAGTTTGGTAAATGATATTCTTTTCAAAGTTAAAAATATTTAAGTAATAAATTTATCTTTCTAAACTGATTTAAAAATATTTTATTTATAATGTATATATGTGTATGCATTGTAAATAGAAGATTTGATTTTAATTCAAATTTAAATATTAATAAAGGATATTTTCTAATTTCTATATAAATGTATAAGTTGTAAATTGATTAATTTGATTTAAATTAATTTAAAATAGTATTGTAAACTTTTCAAAGGTTTGTTTTAAAAATCTATCTTATATTTTTATAGAAACGTAAGTAAGAACTTATTTTGTTTAGATTTTATTTTATAATAAAAGTTTGTTTTGTTTTTAAAAATTGTTTTTCTTTGAAATAAGATTTAGTTCATTTTTATTAAATTATAACATTTGACTTAAAAACTTTTGAATAAAATCTAATACAACATTTCTATTTCTTCTTAAAATCTTTTCTTTTGAAATTTAGTTTTATAAAGAATATTATTTTTAAAAATAATCAAACCAACATTAAAATAAATGTTATAAGAAGTTATAAATAAACATGTAATTATTTCAAGACAAATGTTAATAAAACATTTTAAACATGCTAAAATAAAATAAATTAGAGATTGTTTAAGATAAATTCAAATACATTTAGTAATTTAAAATTTTCTTTAAAATATTGAATTGCATATGTGTTAAACTCTTAAAACATAAAATGGACACTTGTAAATTTATTACATCTTAATACAACAAGTGGCAAGCTTATTTATTTTTCTTAAAATTTAAGTTATATTGATAAGAAAACATAACATTACATTTTGTTAAAACATTATCTTCAAACGAAACCTGAAAATCAAATTTCAGTAAGATCAAAACCAATCTTCAATAAATCTTTTCAAAACAAATGCATATTTAAAAATCTGCAGATTAAAATCTGCATTCATCTTCAAACCTGCAATCTTCCTCTTCAAAATCTCAAACTGCAAATTGAAGAACAACTTCAATCTGCATATCTGTGCATTTGAAAATAGATCTGCATATCTGAATAACAAAGTACAACGTCAAATCTGGAGCTCAACTTCAACATAAAATATGAGCATATGAAGTCTTGGGTCTGCATGCATACATCAACAAGTTAAGCAACTTCAACTTGCTAATGGCATTCAAGTTCATCATGCATTTCAAATGTAGGTCCTGGAAATGAAGTCTGCACCTAAGATTGTTTCTGCATCTTCAATTTAAAGGTGAGTAAGCTTCTTATCTTTTAAAAACAGTTTTCTTTAGAAATCAAAATCAAACGTAAATTAAAGAACTTATGTTTTCCTTTAATTACAGTAATCAAACTGTTTTAAACAAAATTGTTCTGTTTTGTTTTAAAATGAAATGAGTAAACTCACATGCACAAAATTTGTGACATCTGAGCATATGAAGTGAAAGAAATAAAATGATGTGGTGATTGTTTATTCATGAATGTTCTGTGTGTATAGGATTGGATATGTTCACATGTTTTTGATTTCTTGAAAAACTGCATATAGTGTTGGTTGTAAATTAGGATATTCTTTATGGGAAAAGCTTTATCATTTGAATTGTTCCAGCTAGTAAAGTTATGTGTAAGCAAATATGTGGTTTAGTATAAATGTAGGTTTTATAAATTATGATTTAGTTAAAAAAAAGGGTTAGAACTGAAGTATGCTACCCTCTGAAAAACAACTCTGCAGTAAATATTTTGAAATAAAACAAAATATCAAACTTTAAAAAAAAAACATTAAAACAGTTTGTAACAGAGTGCATGATTGAATTCATGGTCTTTGGAAGCAAATATCACATTTTTTTTTAAATTTACTTGGGGGGGGGGGTTTGCAATTCTGTTTTGAACAGGATTAATAATTTTTGGAATAATCTGTTAAGCTAGTGGATGTTAGGTGTTAAGATGCTTCATGTTAGTGGAGTGTTGATGTGAGAAATGATGAAATTAGGTGATAAATGATCAGAAGTTGTTTCAGAGGAGATGGTGATTGAAATTGAGATTTCCAGGTTTTCAAAAACCTGATTTTAAGTGTTACAGTTCTTGGCATTTGCACATGCTCTATGTTGCTTCGAGTGGAGTGGGGATTTGAGAAGTTGTAGAAGGAGTGTAAAGGAAGCTATATCCAAGGTCGTGTCGATGATGGTGGCTGGAGGTGGTATTTCTGGGTGTTGATAGGTTGGTCTTGGTTGCAGTGGTAACTCAGGTGAACTATTGGGGTGCGCAGGGTTTTGACCCGAAGTAGAACTCGGGTGATTTTGTTTTTGACTCAGAGCAGGTAGCTTAGGAACTCGAAGTATATGATGGGGTTACTCGGGTATTTGGTTGCAGGTTTTAGAATCTGTAATTTTATAGTTTTTAAATTTTTTAAATGAAACTTATATTTTAAAGATTGTAAATTGATTCAAATGTAAGATTAAATTGAATTCAAATGTAGTTTAAAACTCAAAGTTTTTAAAAGTAAAATCTTAAATTTAAACAAGATTTAAAATTCTGTTTTAAATCAAGAGTTTAAAACAGTTTGCAGGTTTAAATCCAGAGAGAGTTTGCAGTTTTAGATTCTTGAATGAAATTCATATTTTTAAGATACAACTTGATTCAAGTACAAGTTGGATCTGAATTCAAATAAAGTTTGAAATCCAAAGTTTTTTTTTTTAAAAAAAGGGGTTGCAGGTATGGTTACAGGTTTAATAATCCTGAAGTTTTGCAGTTTTTAAAATGGTGAATGAAATTTAATTTCGTGCAGGAATTGATTCAAGTGTAACTTGAATCTGAATTCAAATGTAATTTTGAATTCAAAGTTTTTAAAAAAAAATGGAAATCTTAAAAATTTAACAAAGATTTAAATATGGGTTTAATGTTGAATATGCGCTTATATGATTTTTGTTTGATGATAATAAACATATATACATTCATTTAAATGTATTTGATAATATACTATTTTATTTTTCACAGATTAAATAACTATTTGCTGAATAAAATAAATAACACGGAATTTGAATTCAAACGAATATTTTATTCAAACAAATATTTATTACAATTTTGAATAGTATACAAATTCAAGCTCTCACTATTCACTATACAACTTTGATACAAATTCAATTACATCACTATTTTACATATCATCACCTCATTACATATCACTCACACTCATATTTATCTTCAACTTCATTCCAGTTTGAATCCAGCATCTGAGAAATCTGCAAAAATATTCACTAACGCAGTAAAATTGAAAAAGAAATATTTTTGCAATATAAAATAAAATATGGTTTTTGAAAATAATTTTTGCCTCAGTTATTTGGGTTGTTCGTCATCATTTAAATTTGAATTCATCATACACGAACAAATTGTGACATACACAGTGTATCACTGTACATGCCACAAGGCCGTGCACGCCGATATATACACTTGATTGATTTACAGGGACAGGTGAGCACAGGTCAAACCCAAATGAAAAACCGGGATCAACTCACGTGCAATAACATAAAAGTCACAACTCTCAGCACAAGGTCAAACCCGAGTTTTAAAACTGGATTCAACTCAGGTGCAAATCAAAAAGTAAACACGAATGCTATGTTCAAACATGACACAGCCTCAAACCAGCATCAAAGCAAGTACAACTGCAAGTGTCGACCAAGTGACAATGCAAGCAAGATCAACACAGCAGCCAACTAAAGAACAAAATTACTCACAACATCGACAAACCCAAATGTCCAGACCAACAACAACATGAATACTGCACCAACCAGAATGGATGCAGAGATACAAGTCATAGCAAATTCATGCAACAATGTGCACAGGCCAGAAACAATATAGTAATGATAGCAAACATGAAGTGAAGAGAATATTAGTCAACAATATCAAGTGACAAGTTGAAGCAATAGTGTCACAATATCAAAGCATAGAACAACCTTGTATCAATAACAATGCAACACAGTGACAATGCACCATTTAGAAGTGACTCAAAACAAGCAGTGCAGACCACAAAAGTGCAACAAGTATTGCAGTAATAAACAACATCAGAAAATCAAGTTCAAGGCAACAGTGACAAATGCAGACACGACTGAAATAAGACAGGTGCAAGTGAATCAGAATAAAGCAGTGCAACATCTACGACTGCAAGTACATGAATGCAAACTACAAGTACAGGTTCAAGGCCAGAATGACAAAGTGTATGCAACGGCAGGAAGTCAACTAGAGAATTCATGAATGTATACATGAATCAAGCTACATCATGAAAAAGAAATGCATCATGAACACTATAGGTCGAGAACCAGACCAGGCAAGTATCAAGATAAGTGTACAGCAACAATAATCATGGCACCAGCAAACTATGGCTATAATCATATCACAAGACCAGGCACCAAGTACAGATGAATTGAAGCATGTTCGAAACAACAAGTCAATCATGTCTGACTACAAGTCAAAGGAAAACAAGCCACCATTCTTTTAGAGCAAACCAGACCGAAGATAATGATATACAGGTTAAAGCAAAACAGTAAGGTTCAGGGACGAACAAGATCAAAATCGTGTGCTACTGAACAAAGTCAGATTAATCACCAATCGTTCAAGTATCAGTATCAAGTTCGTGCCAAAGTAAATGTTGAACAAGTCAGAGACGTAATTGTAAAACAAACAGTTCAGATTCAAAGTCGTGAGAGCCAAGCAACGATAATACGAAATTGACAAAGTCAAATAAATCATCATCGTTCAACAAATATCAGATGGCCGATAGCATAAAATTGAAAAAATCAGACGAACAAGAATTCAGGAAATTGACTCCTATAAAAACCCACAAATCATCATCGGCAATGGCATGATTCGAGTTCAAGTAACAACAGAGAAATATCAATAACTCGAATCAAAGGTCGAGCAAAAATCAACATCGAAAAAGGAACAATCGCATACCGTTTTTGACAAATAACTCGACCAAATTGAAGAAGCCGAAGACAATTCAAAGAGCCAAGCAATCGACGAAAGCAACAAACTGAAAATCATTTTCGATTGAGCAATCAAAGGTCGGCAACTTCAGAAACAAGCCCTAATTTTGATCGAACACGGAGCCGCCATTATCTCAAAAAATTGGGCCGAAGAAATAAAAGGAGACGGTCAAGATAAATTACAAAGAGGGCCGGCCTTTTTACTTTTAAGGGTTATAGTATTTTAAATTAGGGTTTTGTATTTGCTTTTAATTTGTGTTTTTCTTTTTAAATCGTTTTAAATTTCTAGTCGTGTGACTAGGGGACAAGCTACATGGCGTAGCTTGAGAATTCGCAACTCGGTGGTTGAGTTGTGGCAAGGTTTTGAGCGTAGAGTTAGATTAGTCAATAGAGGGTATAGCGAGTTTACGTGTGTAAGCGAGGGACTATCTAATTTCTAGTAGAAACCTTGGGGGCAGCACGTAGGCAGGGTTTTGCCGAAGCTGGGTAAATTCTGTGTTGTTCTGTTTTTTCTGTTATTTATATTCTGCGATATCTGTGCTGCTATTCTGTGATCTGAATTGAATATTTTATAAGCTTCCGCGATTAATTTTTATAATTAACATTATCACCCTATTCACCCCCCCTCTAGGGTGAAATCGATCCTACATGTGGTATCAGAGCTAGGAACAAAAGCCATTTTTGTTTTAAAATTTTGATTTTACAAAAACCAATTTTCGTTTAAAAATTCGTGTTTCGAAAATCAATTTTTGTTTTAAAAATTCGTGTTTCAAAAATCAATTTTTGTTTTAAAAATTCGTGTTTCAAAAATCGGTTTTTGTTTTAAAAATTTGAATTATTAAAATGGCTTCTTTTAATAATGCTTTTGCAGAAGGGCAATCCATAGTTAGACCACCAATGTTCAATGGTGAATATGCTTACTGGAAAAATAGAATGCAAATTTTTCTGAAAACCATTGACGCTTGGAATATTGTTGAGACAGGTTATAGTATACCAACTATAACTGTAGATAATCAGGAAATAGAGAAACCAAAGGAACAATGGACAGAACTAGAAAATAAATTACAGAATACTAATGCCAAAGCTATGAATTCTATTATCTGTTCATTGGATCAATTTGAATTTAATCGTGTCTCACATTGTCTAACTGCGCAGGAAATATGGCACATACTAGAAGTGACTCACGAAGGAACATCTCAAGTCAAAGAATCTCGCCTTGCAATGCTAAGCAGCGAATACGAGAACTTCAAAATGGCAAAGGAAGAAAATGTCAAAGAGATGTACGGACGACTCTCCAATATCGTATACAAATCAAAAGCTCTCGGAAAAACATACACCGAATTAGAAATAGTCCGGAAAATCCTCAGAGTCCTTCCACGAAGCTTTGAAGCAGAAGTAACTGCCATACAAGAATCAAAAGATTTAAAACAACTTAAAGTTGAAGAACTCATCGGAAATCTCACCACTTATGAGCTAGAAATGAAATTCAAAGAAGAGCGTGAAGGAGGTGACACTCGAAAGAAATCAATAGCTCTCAAAGGAACAACCAAAAGTGATGATGATAACGATGAAGATGATGGAGCAGCAGAATTGGAGCTGTTGATAAAGAAATTCAAAAAATGGAATCAAAAACATGGTAACTCAGCTCGAATTCAAAAAGCAAAAAGCAGAATAGCCAAAGCACTAGACTACTCGGAAGAACAAAAGTTTATTTGTTATAATTGCAACAAACCCGGCCATATCAAGCCCGATTGTCCACAAATTAAATCCAGCCACGGAAAGAAACAGAAATAGAAAAGTTTTGCAGCCACTTGGGATGAAATAGACGAGAATGATCAAAGCACTGGCAGTGAAAGCGAAAAGGCAGAATTGTGTCTTCGAGGAGATACAACTGACAGTGACGATGACGAGCCAAGTGAGGTATCAAAACTTACCCATTCTGAGTTGCTTATATATTTTCATGAAGTAAACGGTTGTTTTGAACGACTTAGGGAAAAATACGCCAAACTTGAATCTCAAAAAGATACTTTGATGGAATGTAATAAACAACTTGATCAATTAGTTAAAACCTATCAAAGTAGGATCCCTAAGTGTGATAAGTGTCCAACATTTGATGAAGAAATTAAAAAATCAGAAATTAAAATAAAATCGCTTGAAAATGAAATTCTGATTTTAAAGGAGAATGAAAATACTAGGAGAGAGAATTCTATTAAAAAGTGCACACAGTTGTTAAACGAAAATGAATCTCTCAAATTACAAGTCCAACAATTGTCAACGACTTTAGATAAATTTTCAAAAAGTGAAAAATCGTTGAATATGCTATTAGGAAAGCAAACTGTTAATACGGTTAAACAAGGACTTGGATATAATAGTTCGAAAATTGTTGAAAACAAGATTAATCAAGAAAATTCAATGTGCACGATTTGTAGAAAATTTGGACACGATCACAATAATTGTTGGTATAGACCCAAACATGTGAAAACTATACCGATTTGGGTTCCAAAAGGCACAAATATAAAATCTCTCAAAGTTAAACAAATTTGGGTGCCGAAGGGAACAATTATAAACAGTTTTGGGTCTACACAAAATTATTTTTCAAAATTTTCTGCCACTAACAATCATGGACCTATAAAAACAAATAGGTCACATAAAACTTTCATCGTGTAGGTGTGGTGGCAGGCTAAGGAACAACAATAGTGTTCTTTGGATTTTGGCTGTTCCAGAAACACAACGGGCGACAAAGCTAAGTTCCTTAGCCTAGTATAAAGGTGACAGAATCACAACGGACAACAACGAAAATTATCGTAAAGGTAAAACAGGTATGGTATGTTTTAAACGATATATTAAATGTGATAATCTGCACCGTATTTTGAATTAATTCAGCCAATATTGAGATTGATGAAAAGATGATGATTTTTGATTCTGATTTATTCAAAATTGTTGGCCAATTATATTCTTATGCCAAAAACACTATAAAAATCTCTAGATTCTTTGAATTACTTCATATATATCATTTTGGATTAAAAATAGTGTTTTGTTGGATAATTATACAATTGGTTATAATTCGGCTAACTCTATATTCACGGTTTTTTGATTATTTACACGGCTTCATTTCAAATTCAAAAGAATGTCATTTAAATTGTTGTTAAAATTGAATTTGAAATTTTTGGTGCACACTTCATGTTTTGGTCTATAAAATTCAATTAATGATGATTTTGAGTGAAAGAGAAAATCAGATGCAGATTACACTGGTAATCTAGTTGATAGAAAAATTACTAGTTGAATGTGATTTTTGAGACATTTAGTAACTGCATCGTTTTTTTTTCAAAGAAAATATCTGCATATTCTTCATTTCAAATAATTTTCAAATAGCAGAAAATTTTCTTTTAAAACCCCCTCGAGAAAATCATTTTTGACCTAGTTTTCAGATTGGTCGTTTTTAGAAAAATTGATTTATAATTATCTTTGAATTTGATTTTAAATGATTACATTGACTAATCTGACTCCCTAATGATTATCGAAAAGATGAATAGTAATTGAAAAAGTGATGAGTGTTGATATTTATTATATATTATGACTCGAGACGGTATAATTAGTAAATTTCTTTAGAAATTTAAACAAGAGTTATAAAACTTTTTGTTGGTAAAAAATTCCATGACCATCTCTATGTCTATCATGTTTTCTATCAACCATCACTCATCAAAATTCTATATAGTCTGTCAATATGTGGTACTTTAAACAGGAATCGTTCGTTTTTCATTTTTACATTTTTTAAAATAAAAAAAAAATTAAATAAATAAATAAATACCAAAGTATTCACTCTCATTTAAAAGTCCTCACGGTTATGCATGGGTGAATTACTTGGAATTTGTTATGTGCTTCCATGCTCATTTAAAAGTCCTCGCGGTTATGCATGTATGGAACACATATCAAAAGTTGATTTGTAAAATAAACAAGTTGATTCTAATCCCATTTAAAAGTCCTCACGGTTATGCGTGGTTAGAAGATACTTGAATTCATTTTTTAAAATAAAATTGGAATACTACTAATCTCATTTAAAAGTCCTAACGGTTATGCATGGTTAGTAGATATTCAAATTCCTGATATAAATATACCACAAATAGACACAACTGTATGGTTTTATATGATGACATCATTTCCATCATTCTAAAAGTGGAATATGCGCCTAACAAAATATTTATGATTTTTGTTTGATTTTTTATTGAAATTTAATATTTATATTCAATTGAGTTTTAATGTTGGATTGATATCAATTACTTTATCTCTATTTTCTCTAACACTATTATTCTTTTGCTGATAACAAAAGGGGGAGAGAAAAGTTAAGATTTTGTCAAATAAATTCAAGCAAAGGTCAAATAATTTTCTATTCGCATCTAGACTCATTTGCATATTTTTATTTGTATGCATATATGTAGGGGGAGTATTGTGTAGAGAGGAAGCATTTAAATAGGGGGAGCAATTAGGATATATCAATGATCAAATACATTTAACATATTCAAAATCTTAAATATATGTTTGTTATCATCAAAAGGGGGAGATTGTTGAATATGCGCTTATATGATTTTTGTTTGATGATAATAAACATATATACATTCATTTAAATGTATTTGATAATATACTATTTTATTTTTCACAGATTAAATAAATATTTGCTGAATAAAATAAATAACACGGAATTTGAATTCAAACGAATATTTTATTCAAACAAATATTTATTACAATTTTGAATAGTATACAAATTCAAGCTCTCACTATTCACTGTACAACTTTGATACAAATTCAATTACATCACTATTTTACATATCATCACCTCACTACATATCACTCACACTCATATTTATCTTCAACTTCATTCCAGTTTGAATCCAGCATCTGAGAAATCTGCAAAAATATTCACTAACGCAGTAAAATTGAAAAAGAAATATTTTTGCAATATAAAATAAAATATGGTTTTTGAAAATAATTTTTGCCTCAGTTATTTGGGTTGTTCGTCATCATTTAAATTTGAATTCATCATACACGAACAACTTGTGACATACACAGTGTATCACTGTACATGCCACAAGGCCGTGCACGCCGATATATACACTTGATTGATTTACAAGGACAGGTGAGCACAGGTCAAACCCAAATGAAAAACCGGGATCAACTCACGTGCAATAACATAAAAGTCACAACTCTCAGCACAAGGTCAAACCCGAGTTTTAAAACTGGATTCAACTCAGGTGCAAATCAAAAAGTAAACACGAATGCTATGTTCAAACATGACACAGCCTCAAACCAGCATCAAAGCAAGTACAACTGCAAGTGTCGACCAAGTGACAATGCAAGCAAGATCAACACAGCAGCCAACTAAAGAACAAAATTACTCACAACATCGACAAACCCAAATGTCCAGACCAACAACAACATGAATACTGCACCAACCAGAATGGATGCAGAGATACAAGTCATAGCAAATGCATGCAACAATGTGCACAGGCCAGAAACAATATAGTAATGACAGCAAACATGAAGTGAAGAGAATATCAGTCAACAATATCAAGTGACAAGTTGAAGCAATAGTGTCACAATATCAAAGCACAGAACAACCTTGTATCAATAACAATGCAACACAGTGACAATGCACCATTTAGAAGTGACTCAAAACAAGCAGTGCAGACCACAAAAGTGCAACAAGTATTGCAGTAATAAACAACATCAGAAAATCAAGTTCAAGGCAACAGTGACAAATGCAGACACAACTGAAATGAGACAGGTGCAAGTGAATCAGAATAAAGCAGTGCAACATCTACGACTGCAAGTACATGAATGCAAACTACAAGTACAGGTTCAAGGCCAGAATGACAAAGTGTATGCAACGGCAGGAAGTCAACTAGAGAATTCATGAATGTATACATGAATCAAGCTACATCATGAAAAAGAAATGCATCATGAACACTATAGGTCGAGAACCAGACCAGGCAAGTATCAAGATAAGTGTACAACAACAATAATCATGGCACCAGCAAACTATGGCTATAATCATATCACAAGACCAGGCACCAAGTACAGATGAATTGAAGCATGTTCGAAACAACAAGTCAATCATGTCTGACTACAAGTCAAAGGAAAACAAGCCACCATTCTTTTAGAGCAAACCAGACCGAAGATAATGATATACAGGTTAAAGCAAAACAGTAAGGTTCAGGGACGAACAAGATCAAAATCGTGTGCTACTGAACAAAGTCAGATTAATCACCAATCGTTCAAGTATCAGTATCAAGTTCGTGCCAAAGTAAATGTTGAACAAGTCAGAGACGTAATTGTAAAACAAACAGTTCAGATTCAAAGTCGTGAGAGCCAAGCAACGATAATACGAAATTGACAAAGTCAAATAAATCATCATCGTTCAACAAATATCAGATGGCCGATAGCATAAAATTGAAAAAATCAGACGAACGAGAATTCAGGAAATTGACTCCTATAAAAACCCACAAATCATCATCGGCAATGGCATGATTCGAGTTCAAGTAACAACAGAGAAATATCAATAACTCGAATCAAAGGTCGAGCAAAAATCAACATCGAAAAAGGAACAATCGCATACCGTTTTTGACAAATAACTCGACCAAACTGAAGAAGCCGAAGACAATTCAAAGAGCCAAGCAATCGACGAAAGCAACAAACTGAAAATCATTTTTGATTGAGCAATCAAAGGTCGGCAACTTCAGAAACAAGCCCTAATTTTGATCGAACACGGAGCCGCCATTATCTCAAAAAATTGGGCCGAAGAAATAAAAGGAGACGGTCAAGATAAATTACAAAGAGGGCCGGCCTTTTTACTTTTAAGGGTTATAGTATTTTAAATTAGGGTTTTGTATTTGCTTTTAATTTGTGTTTTTCTTTTTAAACTGTTTTAAATTTCTAGTCGTGTGACTAGGGGACAAGCTACGTGGCGTAGCTTGAGAATTCGCAACTCGGTGGTTGAGTTGTGGCAATGTTTTGAGTGTAGAGTTAGATTAGTCAATAGCGGGTATAGCGAGTTTACGTGTGTAAGCGAGGGACTATCTAATTTCTAGTAGAAACCTTGGGGGCAGCACGTAGGCAGGGTTTTGCCGAAGCTGGGTAAATTCTGTGTTTTTCTGTTTTTTCTGTTATTTATATTCTGCGATATCTGTGCTGCTATTCTGTGATCTGAATTGAATATTTTATAAGCTTCCGCGATTAATTTTTATAATTAACATTATCACCCTATTCACCCCCCCTCTAGGGTGAAATCGATCCTACATTTAAGTCAAGTTTTAAACAGTTTCAGGTTTATTCTTTAAAACCCAAATTTCTATTCAAACTGTTTTGTAAATTTTTAAATTTTGAAACAGATTTAAATGGTTTAAGGAAGATTTAAATTTTTTTTTGAAATTAAGTTAAAACTGTTTCAAGTTTCTTTGAAAACCAGTTTTTTTTTTTTTGGCAAGGCCGACGGGGTTGGATGGACCCCGACCATTTTATTGCAGCACCAAGAAAATTACAACACAAACAACAGAGAGCAAGCTCAAAGAAAACAGAGGAGCACAAAGCGCTACAAAAAACTTGAACAAAAGAAGGACAGATAGGAACTAAAGAAAAATAACAAGAGTGACAGTACCCTTAAAGGGAGTGAAGTATTCCTGGACCTATATAGAATGAGAGCGTACTCAGTGCAAGCTTGATTTCGTGCATCACCCAACTCTAAAACGTAGCAACAGTTTTTGCATTGTTTGGCTCGAAAACCCTGGTGTTTCGTTCATTCCAGACCGCCGCTATAAAGCTTTTCAAAACAGCAAGCAGTAATCTCTTTTCGGTACTTATGTACCCTGTTATAGCATGTAATTTATTCCACTCGTCCCGGTTATCGCTATATGCTTCATCCCAGCAGAACTTAGCCTTAACAAGCTGCCATGCATAATTTATATCAGAACACTCGAAGAACAAGTGCTCCACAGATTCTGCCTGATCTTTACAAAAGGTCCATAGAACATTGACTTCCATCCCCAAGCACACAAGCTTAGTTTTAGTAAGTATTGCACGTTGTAGCACTTTCCAGAGAAGAAGGTTGTGTCTCATGCAACTATCTTTATGCCATGTACGCTTGAACCATTTCCATTTCGACCGCTCCTTGTTTTTCATGAGATGTTCATAAATAGAGCCAATTTTGAATTTGGTCCTATTAACACCCCAAACCAGTCTCTTGTTAGTTGATAGCAGTGAAGTGTTGTTTCTGATTAAGTACAATATTCGCTGAATTCTCTGATTGGATGAGAAAGAATTAGTGCTTTGAATGTTTATAAGAACATCACCAACCTTAGCAGCATGATGTATGCCAGTTTGCATTATTTCGTTGTACGTTAGGTGCCTGCTAAGTATCATCCCTGAAACAAGCCACGGGTCATCCCAAAAGCTGACATTGTACATGTTGTTGATGCTCATTTGACATAGAGGAAGGACTTCCTCCTTTATCTTGAATATACATTGCCATGTCCAACTCAGGTTCTGCGGCTTGCTCATTTTCCAAAAGTTTCTACCCTTAACAACGTTGTGACGAGACCACTCAGCCCAAATACTATCAGCACTGTTGAAGAAAGTATCCACATGTCTAGCTAACGCCGCTTTGTTCTATTGTTTTAGGTTTTAAATTTCAAAACAGTTTATAATTTAAAAATGATGAACATATTCAAATGTTTTAAAGATAGATTTGAAAATGAAAAATTGATTTCAAGTGAGTTTTAAAACTTGAAAGAATTTGTTTCCTTTAGTATTTGAATTAAAATATGAAGTGTTTAATTTAAATTTGGAAATTGAAATAATCAATTTAAATCTGTCTTTATATTTAGGTAATGAATGTTCTTTAACATTCATTTTGTTGTAAAGTTTATAATTATTTTAATTTGAATTAATGTTTAATGATTAAACATTTTAAATATTTAATTTTTAAATGGAATTTGAATTTAAATTTAGAAATGTATTGTTTTAATAATTTTGAATTTAAATGAGTCGTTTAATAAATAATTAAATTATTTTGAAAATATTTAAAATAATTAAGGATTTTACTTAATTATTTGACTTTTAAATAATGGTTTAGATTAATTTTAATTGGAAATGATTTATTAATAATTAATCTACTTCAAATTTTCTTAAGTATATAATTAATGAAATGTTGTTAATTAATAATTGGTGATAATTATCTAAGGATAATTTAGTAATTAATTAATGTAATTAATTTTGATAATTAACTAGATTAATTAATTGAATTTATTTAATTATAAATTGTTAAGTATAATTAATAGTTAAAGTAATTAAGGAATTAATTACTTATTGTAATTAATTTTGATATGTGATTTAATTAAGTTAATTAATTTAGTTTAATTAATTTAAATAAATCATCTAATGATTTTAAGAGTATAGCTACTTAATGTAATTAGTGGAGCAGGATTACTAAGAGAAGTAATAATGATAATTACTGGAATGTAATTAGTAATTTGGATAATTACCTCTGGAATTAATTAAGGAATTAATAAATGATTAATTATTGGACAATTAATTTGATTAGTAAGTAATTAAAGATAGTTAATTACTTAATTAAGTATTTATCAAGGTGATTAATAATTGGATGAAATTAATTTTAATTAAGTAATTTATTTAAATATTAGAGATCATTAATTGTTATAATTAATGATGTAATTAAGGATTTTTTGATTAAGTAATAATTAATTAAGTGATTAATTAATTAAAATTAATTAAGGACAAATATAATTAATTATAATTAATTAATAATTGAGTAATTAAGTGTTAATTACTTATGATTAAGGTTAATTAATTAAAGACTAATTACTTATTGTAATTAGTGAATGATTAATCAAAGTTGTTTAATCAAGTTAAATACTTAGTGAATAATTAATTAACTGGGTTAATTAATTAATGGATGTTAAGCAGGATTTTTAATGAGTAATTAATTTAATTTATTTTAAATTAATTAGAGATGGTTGTAATTAATTTAATTCATTTTAAATTAATTATAATTGATGGTTAATAAATTATTGCTTATGGATGCTATTGATTTAATGGTTGTGATCTCAGTAATGAGATTAGTTGTATCTGTATGATATGGATGGTTGGTTTAAGTATGATGGTTGTGATGGATTATTTGGTTGTGATAATTATCTGATTATGGATGATACAGATTATCTGTTTATGATATGAATGTGATTATCTATTGTGAGATGTAGTTTATCTATCTATGTGAATTAGATAATAATGAAATAAATTAATTATTTAAAACCTTTAAGTACAACTTGGACATTAAGATGGCGTTTGGTTTCGATGAGACCGGGATCGGGTTTCCATATTTGGATATCCGAAAATCACATCGATTCCAATTTAACGTTAGGTCGTTAATCCAAGTGGAGCAAGTGAAGACTCGAGGTGTAAGGGCTATACGTCAGTATAACTCTGTGGGTGATTCCATAATGAGTTTGACGGAATAGTACTTATAGATTCGAGATGGAGATTTAGAGTGCAAGGGTTATCGTCGTTAACTCTGAGGGTGATTCCAATACGAGTGTAACGAGATAATGCCTTCGGCTTCGTTCGAACCCGGAACGAACTTGTATGGATTGAATGCTTTCAGAACATCGTCAGGTGGACGATGAGCATTCTAAGATTGATATGTCCTATAAAGGTAATCGTAGCCTCAAGCCTCATCAACCGGGAATGGCTAAAACAGGGGAGGTGCAGCAAAGCTTTGTGGGTAGCCCCCACTTGAGAGCAAGATTTACCCTTGTCTAGAGGTCCCTTTATATTTCGGCTGTGTGGCAGTTGGTGACGACCAATCTACGGGGTGGTCTTGTTCGGAACTGTTCAGTAAGGAACGGGTCCGGCTTTGTGTTGCAGGGGAGTTAGGGTGGCTCCTCGGTACGGTGATCTAGGCCATGTACTGTGACGGGCGGTACCCCAGTAGCCCTGCCATTGATGGAATCCAAAATCCAATAAGTGCCGGTACGGTTTTGATTGTGCCCAACTATGTTGGAACGTGAGATGTAAGCATTCCAGCTATTTCTGTATTTTATTTTGAAAACCCTAGACACTATTATAATATCACTGGATTTCCTATCAAATGTTTTGGTTAGCGTAAGGTAAAAACTTTTCCATGTTTATGTGTGGGAAGTCTTACGTGATACCTTTTGTTTTCAAAGGATTTTCTAAGTTAAGCAACTTTTATCCCCGTTTACTCACACCAGACCCCTGTCTGACTTGAGTGTTTATTTTCGATTTTATTAAACTCTTGGGTACTCATATTACGTATGAGTAGTCAAGTGATTCAGGATTGCTTTGACGAGTTTCTAGAGGAGATAATGGAGCAGGAGGCTTCAGCGTGTAGATATTTAGTGGTTCCGCTGTGTTTGAGTTGTATCTGTTTCTCTGATGTACTTGAATTGTAATTACTAGACAGATGTTTATAACTGTCTAGTTTGTGTTGTATTAGCTGTATAACTCTGATGTATATGATACTATGTAAAGTATTATGTGATATATTATAATTTATTCGATTCCGCTGTGAGATTCTGATGTTGTCTGTTTCTTTCTTCCTTTCTTTTCTCTTTTCTATCCCTTTCTTTCTTCTTAACGATGCGACTTCCTGGAGTGTGGAAGTTGGGTCATTACTATCAGAGCTCTCTAGGTTGAGCGAATGCCTAGACTCTGGAGTGGTGTCCTTCTTGAGAGAGCGTATTTGTAATTTTGAATATATATATATATATTTTTATTTCTACCTATTAGATTGGGTTACCTGTTCAGGTTTTCCAATATAAGTAATAAAGGTAGATAGGGTAGTGCTGTGTGTAACACGACTACCAATGGTTGGAGTTCGAGTGTTTGAGAGAGGAAGTGATCTGCTAGGGCAGTTTTGGGCATCTGGAGTAGTTCTGCAGTTTGTTATGAAGGAATTCTACCAATCTCTGAAGGAAATCTTTTCAAGATTCGGAGTTTACTTTGGATTGTAAGCTGAATTTCACTCGTGTGAGTGGTTTTTCTTGAATTTGGATTAGTTGGGAGTTCTGAAGCCAGCATAGGGTATCTTGGTAACCTTAGGAAGGAGTTCTGCCTGTATTAGAGTTTGAGACTCAGTTTGGCGGAATGTTTTGAGCTTGGTTTAGGAGCGAGTTTCCTGAGAGATATCTGTCTATCTGGAATGCTCTATTGTGAAGAGGCAGGTGTAGCTTTGTGATTCGATGAGCTTTTGGATAAGGAAGTTTTGGCAGCAGTAGCAGCAGTGAGTGGCCTGTTCATCAATGGTCAGAAGTCTCTGTGATTCTTCTGTCAGTAGTCCGGGCATATGGTGTAGCTTGTCCATTTCTTCTGGAGCTCAGTTGGGTGTGATGTTAGTGGTTAAGTGGTAGACCACTAGTTCTTCTTTTGGGTAGAAGGTTTTAGCTGTTCTGATTGTTGAGGTGAGAACGATTTCTTGGGATCTGAACTAGGTGGGATCGCAAAAGTGACTTGCGATGGTTCGGAAGTTCTCTAAGTGTTCTTTATTTTGGGATTGAAGCATCTCTAGAGGATGTTTGAGTTATCGAAGTGGTATTTTCTGGATGTCTTCGAAGGAGTAAGTTTTGCATCCATCAAGAGTTTGAGTTCTGTTTCAACTTGATTCTTGGAGTTTTAGCGGTGGATCAGATTAGTAGGAGGTCCTTTAAGAGAAAACTGTTTAAGTTGGTAGGATTTATCGGATCAAGTTTTCTGGTTGAATTTTTGTTGTGATATTGTGACTGAAACGGATAGGTCACTGAGATTTTATGGAATTTGATGAACAATATTCCGAGATAAGTTGATCAAGTTTGTACTTGTATTCATCAACAGCATTCTCGAATCAGAGTTGCGCAGTGGAAGCATGGTGGCAGCTATTCCAGAATAGGAGCACCCGATTCTTTGAGAATTTGAGTTTTGTTTTGGATCAGAGGATTTCTACAGGAAATTTATTTTGGATCTGGAGACTTGATTGTTTTGTATCTGCTTGTTTCTAGATAGAGTTTGTGTGGTAGATCTGTTTGATATAGAAGCAGGAGAGATGTGTGGATAAGAGATTGGATCTTTCCGTCTTCTCTTAAGGTTTAAGTGTTTGGTCTACAGGATTGAATTGCTAGTTCGGATGGCTGGAATTAGTTTTGGTTTTTCACGTATCTTTGAGAGAGTACGTGTATTAGTTTTGGTCTGAGATTTGGGAGTTGATCAGGACTTGTCCGTAGTCCTGTATTCTGTTTAGATTTGTAGATCTAGATATATAGGAGCTCTAGATCTGAGTAGTGTAGTTAGTTTAGATTTTATAGGGCGAGTGTCCCGGTGTGTGTACCAGGGAATCTCTAGGGAATCTTATCCAGAATTTTGTCTGGATAATTAGAATTGTTTGTTTGAATTGGTTGCTATGGTTTGGTTGATAGTTTATGTTTGCTCTTTTAAAATTTAAAATCTGTATAGGATTATTAAATTACCTTTGTTTTTAAATTTCGGGGACGAAATTCTTTTAAGGGGGGAGGAATGTGATGTCTCGGAAATTTAGGCAATAATTATTTAATAATTTTATTGATAATTATTTTTAAAATGTGAAATATTGATTTAATAAATTAATTCAAACAGGAATTCTCTTTTGAAAATTGTAATTATTTAGTTTGATAAATGATATTCTTTTCAAAGTTAAAAATATTTAAGTAATAAATTTATCTTTCTAAACTGATTTAAAAATATTTTATTTATAATGTATATATGTGTATGCATTGTAAATAGAAGATTTGATTTTAATTCAAATTTAAATATTAATAAAGGATATTTTCTAATTACTATATAAATGTATAATTTGTAAATTGATTAATTTGATTTAAATTAATTTAAAATAGTATTGTAAACTTTTCAAAGGTTTGTTTTAAAAATCTATCTTATATTTTTATAGAAACGTAAGTAAGAATTTATTTTGTTTAGATTTTATTTTATAATAAAAGTTTGTTTCGTTTTTAAAAATTGTTTTTCTTTGAAATAAGATTTAGTTCATTTTTATTAAATTATAAAATTTGATTTAAAAACTCTTCAATAAAATCTAATTCAGCATTTCTATTTCTTCTTAAAATGTTTTCTTTTGAAATTTAGTTTTATAAAGAATATTATTTAAAAAATAATCAAACCAACATTAAAATAAATGTTATAAGAAGTTATAAATAAACATGTAATTATTTCAAGACTAATGTTAATAAAACATTTTAAACATGCTAAAATAAAATAAATTAGAGATGGTTTAAGATAAATTCAAATACATTTAGTAATTTAAAATTTTCTTTAAAATATTGAATTGCATATGTGTTAAACTCTTAAAACATAAAATGGACACTTGTAAATTTATTACATCTTAATACAACAAGTGGCAAGCTTATTTATTTTTCTTAAAATTTAAGTTATATTGATAAGAAAACATAACATTACATTTTGTTAAAACATTATCTTCAAATGAAACCTGAAAATCAAATTTCAGTAAGATCTAAACCAATCTTCAATAAATCTTTTCAAAACAAATGCATGTTTATAAATCTGCAGATTAAAATCTGCATTCATCTTCAAACCTGTAATCTTCCTCTTCAAAATCTCAAACTGCAAATTGAAGAACAACTTCAATCTGCATATCTGTGCATTTGGAAATAGATCTGCATATCTGAATAACAAAGTACAACATCAAATCTGGAGCTCAACTTCAACATAAAATCTGAGCATATGAAGTCTTGGGTCTGCATGCATACATCAACAAGTCAAGCAACTTCAACTTACTAATGGCATTCAAGTTCATCATGCATTTCAAATGTAGGTCCTGGAAATGAAGTCTGCACCTAAGATTGTTTCTGCATCTTCAATTTAAAGGTGAGTAAGCTTCTTATCTTTTAAAAACAGTTTTCTTTAGAAATCAAAATCAAACGTAAATTAAAGAACTTATGTTTTCCTTTAATTACAGTAATCAAACTGTTTTAAACAAAACTGTTCTGTTTTGTTTTAAAATGAAATGAGTAAACTCACATGCACAAAATTTGTGACATCTGAGCATATGAAGTGAAAGAAATAAAATGATGTGGTGATTGTTTATTCATGAACGTTTTGTGTGTATAGGATTGGATATGTTCACATGTTTTTGATTTCTTGAAAAACTGATTATAGTGTTGGTTGTAAATTAGGATATTCTTTATGGGAAAAGCTTTATCATTTGAATTGTTCCAGCTAGTAAAGTTATGTGTAAGCAAATATGTGGTTTAGTATAAATGTAGGTTTTATAAATTATGATTTAGTTATAAAAAAAGGGTTAGAACTGAAGTATGCTACCCTCTGAAAAACAACTCTGCAGTAAATATTTTGAAATAAAACAAAATATCAAACTTTAAAAAAAAACATTAAAACAGTTTGTAACAGAGTGCATGATTGAATTCATGGTCTTTGGAAGCAAATATCACATTTTTTTTAAATTTACTTGGGGGGGGGGGGGTGGGGTTTGCAATTCTGTTTTGAACATGATTAGTAATTTTTGGAATAATCTGTTAAGCTAGTGGATGTTAGGTGTTAAGATGCTTCATGTTAGTGGAGTGTTGATGTGAGAAATGATGAAATTAGGTGATAAATGATCAGAAGTTGTTTCAGAGGAGATGGTGATTGAAATTGAGATTTCCAGGTTTTCAAAAACCTGATTTTAAGTGTTACAGTTCTTGGCATTTGCACATGCTCTATGTTGCTTCGAGTGGAGTGGGGATTTGAGAAGTTGTAGAAGGAGTGTAAAGGAAGCTATATCCAAGGTCATGTCGATGATGGTGGCTGGAGGTGGTATTTCTGGGTGTTGATAGGTTGGTCTTGGTTGCAGTGGTAGCTCAGGTGAACTATTGGGGTGTGCAGGGTTTTGACCCGAAGTAGAACTCGGGTGATTTTGTTTTTGACTCGGAGCAGGTAGCTTGGGAACTCGAAGTATATGATGGGGTTACTCGGGTATTTGGTTGCAGGTTTTAGAATCTGTAATTTTACAGTTTTTAAAAGTTTTAAATGAAACTTATATTTTAAAGATTGTAAATTGATTCAAATGTAAGATTAAACTGAATTCAAATGTTGTTTAAAATTCAAAGTTTTTAAAAGTAAAATCTTAAATTTAAACAAGATTTAAAATTCTGTTTTAAATCAAGAGCTTAAAACAGTTTGCAGGTTTAAATCCAGAGAGAGTTTGCAGTTTTAGATTCTTGAATGAAATTCATATTTTTAAGATACAACTTGATTCAAGTACAAGTTGGATCTGAATTCAAATAAAGTTTGAAATCCAAAGTTTTTTAAAAAAAAAAAGGGGTTGCAGGGTTTGGTTACAGGTTTAATAATCCTGAAGTTTTGCAGTTTTTAAAATGGTGAATGAAATTTAATTTAGTGCAGGAATTGATTCAAGTGTAACTAGAATCTGAATTCAAATGTAATTTTGAGTTCAAAGTTTTAAAAAAAATGGAAATCTTAAAAATTTAAACAAGATTTAAATATGGGTTTAAGTCAAGTTTTAAACAGTTTCAGGTTTATTCTTTAAAACCCAGATTTCTATTCAAACTGTTTTGTAAATTTTTAAATTTTGAAACAGATTTAAATGGTTTAAGGAAGATTTAAATTTGTTTTTGAAATTAAGTTAAAACTGTTTCAAGTTTCTTTGAAAACCAGTTTTAAATTTCAAAACAGTTTATAAATTTAAAAATGATGAACATATTCAAATGTTTTAAAGATAGATTTGAAAATGAAAAATTGATTTCAAGTGAGTTTTAAAACTTGGAAGAATTTGTTTCCTTCAGTATTTGAATTAAAATATGAAGTGTTTAATTTAAATTTGGAAATTGAAATAATCAATTGAAATCTTTCTTTATATTTAGGTAATGAATGTTCTTTAACATTCATTTTGTTGTAAGGTTTATAATTATTTTAATTTGAATTAATGTTTAATGATTAAACATTTTAAATATTTAATTTTTAAATGGAATTTGAATTTAAATTTAGAAATGTATTGTTTTAATACATTTTGAATTTAAATGAGTCGTTTAATAAGTAATTAAATTATTTCGAAAATATTTAAAATAATTAAGGATTTTACTTAATTATTTGACTTTTAAATAATGGTTTAGATTAATTTTAATTGGAAATGATTTATTAATAATTAATCTAATTCAAATTTTCTTAAGTATATAATTAATGAAATGTTGTTAATTAATAATTGGTGATAATTATCTAAGGATAATTTAGTAATTAATTAATGTAATTAATTTTGATAATTAACTAGATTAATTAATTGAATTTAATTAATTATAAATTGTTAAGTACAATTAATAGTTAAAGTAATTAAGGAATTAATTACTTATTGTAATTAATTTTGATATGTGATTTAATTAAGTTAATTAATTTAGTTTAATTAATTTAAATAAATCATCTAATGATTTTAAGAGTATAACTACTTAATGTAATTAGTGGAGCGGGATTACTAAGAGAAGTAATAATGATAATTACTGGAATGTAATTAGTAATTTGGATAATTACCTCTGGAATTAATTAAGGAATTAATAAATGATTAATTATTGGATAATTAATTTGATTAGTAAGTAACCAAAGATCGTTAATTACTTAATTAAGTATTTATCAAGGTGATTAATAATTGGATGAAATTAATTTTAATTAAGTAATTTATTTAAATATTAGAGATCATTAATTGTTATAATTAATGATGTAATTAAGGATTGTTTGATTAAGTAATAATTAATTAAGTGATTAATTAATTGTAATTAACTAAGGACAAATATAATTAATTATAATTAATTAATAATTGAGTAATTAAGTGTTAATTACTTATGATTAAGGTTAATTAATTAAAGACTAATTACTTATTGTAATTAGTGAATGATTAATCAAAGTTGTTTAATCAAGTTAAATACTTAGTGAATAATTAATTAACTGGGTTAATTAATTAATGGATGTTAAGCAGGATTTAATGAGTAATTAATTTAATTTATTTTAAATTAATTAGAGATGGTTGTAATTAATTTAATTCGTTTTAAATTAATTATAATTGATGGTTAATAAATCATTGCTTATGGATGCTATTGATTTAATGGTTGTGATCTCAGTAATGAGATTAGTTGTATCTGTATGATATGGATGGTTGGTTTAAGTATGATGGTTGTGATGGATTATTTGGTTGTGATAATTATCTGATTATGGATGATACAGATTATCTGTTTATGATATGAATGTGATTATCTATTGTGAGATGTAGTTTATCTATCTATGTGAATTAGATAACAATGAAATAAATTAATTATTTAAACCCTTAAGTACAACTTGGACATTAAGATGGCGTTTGGTTTCGATGAGACCGGGATCGGGTTTCCATATTTGGATATCCGAAAACCACATCGATTCCAATTTAACGTTAGGTCGTTAATCCAAGTGGAGCAAATGAAGACTCGAGGTGTAAGGGCTATACGTCAGTATAACTCTGTGGGTGATTCCGTAATGAGTTTGACGGAATAGTACTTATAGATTCGAGATGGAGATTTAGAGTGCAAGGGTTATCGTCGTTAACTCTGAGGGTGATTCCAATACGAGTGTAACGAGATAATGCCTTTGGTTTCGTTCGAACCCGGAACGAACTTGTATGGATTGAATGCTTTCAGAACATCGTCAGGTGGACGATGAGCATTCTAAGATTGATATGTCCTATAAAGGTAATCGTAGCCTCAAGCCTCATCAACCGGGAATGGCTAAAACAGGGGAGGTGCAGCAAAGCTTCGTGGGTAGCCCCCACTTGAGAGCAAGATTTACCCCTGTCTAGAGGTCCCTTTATATTTCGGCTGTGTGGCAGTTGGTGACGACCAATCTGTGGGGTGGTCTTGTTTAGAACTATTCAGTAAGGAACGGGTCCGGCTTTGTGTTGCAGGGGAGTTAGGGTGGTCCTCGGTACGGTGATCTAGGCCACGTACTGTGACGGGCGGTACCCCAGTAGCCCTGCCATTGATGGAATCCAAAATCCAATAAGTGCCGGTACGGTTTTGATTGTGCCCAACTATGTTGGAACGTGAGATGTAAGCATTCCAGCTATTTCTGTATTTTATTTTGAAAACCCTAGACACTATTATTATATCACTGGATTTCTTATCAAATGTTTTGGTTAGCGTAAGGTAAAAACTTTTCCATGTTTATGTGTGGGAAGTCTTACGTGATTTTTGTTTTCAAAGGATTTTCTAAAGTTAAGCAACTTTTATCCCCGTTTACTCACACCAGACCCCTGTCTGACCTGAGTGTTTATTTTCTGTTTTATTAAACTCTTGGGTACTCATATTACGTATGAGTATTCAAGTGATTCAGGATTGCTTTGACGAGTTTCTGGAGGAGATAATGGAGCAGGAGGCTTCAGCGTGTAGATATTTAGTGGTTCCGCTGTGTTTGAGTTGTATCTGTTTCTCTGATGTACTTGAATTGTAATTACTAGACAGATGTTTATAACTGTCTAGTATGTGTTGTATTAGCTGTATAACTCTGATGTATATGATACTATGTAAAGTATTATGTGATATATTATAATTTATTCGATTCCGCTGTGAGATTCTGATGTTGTCTGTTTCTTTCTTCCTTTCTTCTCTCTTTTCTATCCCTTTGTTTCTTCTTAACGATGCGACTTCCTGGAGTGTGGAAGTTGGGTCGTTACAGAAATATCGTCCAAGATTTGGGTCAGACGAGATTCAAACGAAATAGCCTGTTTCGAATCGCCAAGGCTTGAAAACGAGATCTCGGTTGAGATCTCGGCCGAGATGAGCGAGATTTAAAACCTTGGCTACCACAGCTAAACAAAAACTTCTAATCCAAAGGTTCTTCAAACCCGAAACCAACAACAAAACCACAAAAAGACCTTCGAGATGGCAGACATCCTCTCAAGAAATTCGGGCTCCAAACTAAGCATCAACATCTCGCTCTCCTAAAGAATGAAAAATGAGACCATGCCAAAGCGAAGCAACTTATAGACCTTAGTCTCATATTCCAAAACAGCCAACTTATAGACCTTAGTCTATAATAGAAGGTACATTTTGATTCATAGCATACCTGCTAGGGTGCTATTTTATATCGATGCATCACATTTATTTATATCTTAGTGTTTGGTAGATAAATTATGTTTAGAACCACCGCGCCTTTTAACTTCCTTAAGGATAGCTAATCTAATATAAGGGTACGCAACTTTGGGATTTAATTGTGACCATCTAGAGTTTGAGTTTCTAGGTTATACTTTTTCATGCAATTTCTATGTATTTGATTTCACATGTTTTGGGATTATTTTGGGTATGGATTGGTTGAGTAGATATGATGCTGTGATATTTGGCCAAGATAGGAAAATATCATTGAGACATCCTGACAATAGTGATTGGATAGTACACTTAGTTAAGAATACGAGTCCAGGAATTTGTGCGTTATTAGTGCTACGAAAGTGGAAGATGAATTGAACCGGGTTTTAACTGTAAGGGAATTTGCTGATGTTTTTGAGCCGATTACAGGACTACCATCGAATAAGCTATTGAGTATCGAATATATCTTGCACCAGTAGTTGAACCTGTAAGTAGACCACCTAACAGGATGACACCTACCGAGATGAAGAAGTTAAAGGTGCGACTAATGGACTTAGAAGTAAAGAGTTTTATTAGACTAAGCAGTTCGCCTTAGGGGGAGGCTATGGTGTTCATGATGAAATCATATGGGTTGTTAAGATTGTGCGTCGATTATCGTAAGTTGAATGAAAATACAATGAAGAATCATATCCTTTGCCGAGAATTGATGATTTATTTGATCGTTTGAGTGGAGCCAAAGTATTTTACCAGTTAAATTTGGCGATAGGGCTCCATCAATTGAGAGTGGTAGAGGATGATAATCTTTTAACGGCGTTTTGAACGAGGTATGGTTCGTATGAGTGGTTTGTGATGCCATTAAGATTGACTAATGTGCCATCTTTCTTTATAGATTCGATGAACTAGATTTTCAAAGAGCACTTTGATAGGTTCATGTTAGTACCATTGACGACATTTTTATATATTCTAAGGATGAAAGAGATTATGAGATCTTATAATAGTGCATAAGGCGTTGAGGCAACATCAACTAAAATTGAAGTTTTCAAAGTGTCATTTCTGGAAGAAAGAATTAAGGTTTCTTGGTCATGTAGTTTCAAAGAAAGGGTTATCAATCGATCCAACCAACGTCGAAGCTATTAACGGTTAGAAAAGACCCGAGACGGCGACTAAGATAAGATTTTCTTAGATTAGCTAGCAATTACCAAAGATTTATCAAGAATTTCTCGTGGATAGCAACACCTTTGGCTAAACTAACTAGAAAGGGCGTGAAGTTTATTTGGTCTTAGAAATGTGAGGAAACATTCCTTGAATCGAAGCATTTGTTGACTAATGCTCCACGTTAATAGTTCCAAATGGAAATCAAGATTTGGTGGTGTATATGAATGCGTATGGAATAGGATTAGGATCTATATTGATGCATAGGGGTAAATTGATTTCCTACACTTCTCAAAAGCTCAAGCCACATGAAGTTAGATATCTAACTCATTATTTAGAGTTGGTAGTAGTGATTTTCGCATTGAAAGTGTGAAGACACTTCCTTTCAGGAGAACGATTCGAGCTGTACACGGATCATAAGTCTTTTAGGTATTTATTCTCTTAGAAATAATTGAATAAGAGACAACATAGGTGGCTGTAGTTTTTAGCAGCTTATGATTTTGGGACTGAGTATACACCAGGGAATTTACAGATGCACTTAGCAAGAAACATCAAAATGCGATGTTTGCTATGTTGGAAGAATGGAAGGATATGGAGGCATTGACTACTTGTAGTGTGCAGTTAAGATCGATTGCTAGTTTTAGTTAAAGTATAGCCATGCTATCTTGCTTGGAAGTTCAACCAATGTTGGTCGAAAGGATCACTTCTAAGTAGAGACATGATCCATGCTAGCCGAAAGGATTAGAAGGTGGAATTGAGGTTTATGATCTAAAGGATTTTAGTCTTTACCAAAAGGGGTGGTTAAGAAAGAAGAACAGTTATATGTTCCGGGTGTTGGAAACCTAAGGAGGGAAGTTCTGAGAGAGTGTCATTGATCGAAGTTCACGATTCATCCTGGAGGAACCAAGATGTATCAAAATATAAAGAGAAGTTCCTTCTAGGAAGATATGAAGAGGGATGTTTACTTATGGGTGTAGCAATGTGAAAATTTCCAATAAGTGAAAGTCTAACATCAGAAGCTAAGTGGACTGCTTTAGCTTTTGGATATGTCGGTTTGGAAATGAGATTCGATATCCATGAATTTTATTGACGGGTTTCCAACGTCAAATAGGGAAACTGAAAGCATATGCTTTGTGGTAGATAGGTTAACCAAGAGTGCTAATTTCATTCCCGTTAAGTTTATCAGGACGACACCTGTATTTTCTAAGATGTTCATGAAGAACATAGTTAGACTTCATGAAATTCCTAGTAGTATAGTCAGCGACAGAGACGCATCGTTCACTAGTGAATTCTAAAAGAGTCTATAGGAAGTATTAGGTATCAAGCTTATGATGATTACCACTTGTCACCTACAGACAGATGGCAGATAGAGAGAGTCAATAAGGTACTTGAATATTCGTTGAGAGCTTGTGTACTAGATTTTTTTGGATCATGGGAAGATTATTTGCACTTGGTTGAGTTTTCCGATAATAATAGTTATCAAACTAGCATAGGAATGGCGCCTTTCGAAGATTTGTGTGGAAGACCGTGCAAATCACCTGCATATTGGTTAGAGACCAGAGAGATATTGGTTCTTGGTCCAGATATGGTAAGAGAAGCCACAAAGAAGATTGAGTTAATCCGAGATAGGATGAGAGAAGCTCTGCCTAAGAGAAAAGTTATGCAGATAAAAGGCGAAAGTATCTTGAGTTCTCATTTGGAGACCGATTTTTTATTAAAGTATCATTGATAAAGGGTGTGGTATGTTTAGGAAAATCATGGAAACTAGCACCAAGATATGTTGGACCATTTCCTATTATAGAGAAGATCAGAAAGCTCACATACCAATAAGAGTTATCGAGAAGTTTGGTAGGAGTCCATAATGTGTTTCATGTTTCTCATCTTCGGAAATCTATAGGATTCGAAGACTGCTATTGCATGGATGCATTGGAAGATTTAGTAGTTGAACCAAATCTGAATTTTATGAGACAACCAGTTTGAGTTGTAATGAGAGACGAGAATAGTTAAAGGAAAAAGACAATCAGATTAGTGAAAGTCCAGTGGAGCGACAACAAGAAAAATTGTACTTGGAAGACAGAGAGAAGGGTTAGGGATACTTATCTTCAGTTGTTATGACAGTAAGTCTTATATCTATTGTATATGGACTTTATAGTTGGTACGATATACTAGCATTGTTTGCATGTTTGACATGCTTGTTTTGTAGTCCTTACTGAATTTCGAGGATGAAATTCTTTAAGAAGGAAAGCCTGTAACACTCTTATTTTTAGTTAAACATTATTCAGAACATTTAATTGGATAAATTAAATAGAATAATGTAAATAGTTAAGGAGAATGAGATTTGAAATTTTATATGAACGTGCCATACTTAATTAATTAGGTGAGATTTTTTAAACTTAACATAGAAGAGAAAATAAGAGGAGGGCAAAACAGGTAGTTCCAACCTTTAACCTTTTAAACCCTCTCCCCCTCATTTCATTCTCACTTTTCACAAGCTTAAACAATTAAAAGAAAAACAACAAGGCCGACCATGACTCAATTAATGGGATTCAAAGGGAACAAGCTTAAGGATACTAATACCAAATCAAATCTCAACTCCAATAATTAATCTAAAGTCAATAATAAATGTTCCATCCGCTTTTTAAATTCGTCTATGGGTAATATCTAAATTATTTTGATAGAATTTACTAAGATATGGTTGAATATTCATTGTTTGGATAGAATGATCAATTAAGGGATTTTTATGAAATTATTTAAACGGATTTTAGCGTAAAACCTAAGATTTTAATATCTAAATGCTTTGATTTTCTGATATGTAGTATAAAACATTATTTTTGAGATGGGTTTTAATTATTTAAAATAATTAAACATTGTTTTTGGCTTTGAAATTTTTATATGGTAAAAAGAAGGTTATGATTTTTTGGGATTTTTCTCAAGTGATTTTTATTTATTATGAAATTATTATGCTAGTTAAGCATTTAAATGGATGATTAATTAAGGATATTAATTAAATTTTTTGAGATATGTTTTGGGACTTGAAATTCTAAGTGCGGCAGATTTCTATAAATATTTGGGCAAAGTACTTTTATTATCCAATAGGAATTTGTCAAAGTATAAGATTTGGTGAAAAATATTTACTTTTAATTGAAATAAACATGTTTTCGTGTTAATTACGAAGATGCCATAATGCATATATCCTCTTAAAGCCTAAAGGGATGTCGCTTCCATGAAGGTCGACATCGATAAAGATGGAAGCTTATGATGGCTAATTAGGTAGCTATGAATTGGTTTCAATAGTGTCAACGTCGATATTGTCAGCAACCTATGTTGAATGGCATAGCCTTACCGTGATTATCAAAGTGTTATAAACGATGTCGCATCTCATCTCTTCATTTGTTTTCCAAATCAAGGCAATGATGCCGCCTATTATGTCTTTGACTATATATAAAAAATGGTATAGTAACTAAAGTAACTTAAGTGTAAAGGTTTTATAACGTCGTCGAGGGTCTTAGGGGTCAATGAACATCAAGGTCGGCAACCCTATGTTTTAGTGTCGATGCCGCTAGGCGAGAACGTTGCACCTTATATTTTTAATACCGAAGAGGCTATATCTATGTCTTTCAAAACTATTTTTAGGTCAAAGAGGCCATGTTTTTGAGGCTTGACGATCCTATATTTTCGGTAGATAGCCATATAACTTATAAAAGCTAAAAGTTTGTTTAATAGGCGGATAGCCTATAGTTTTTGAAAGTCGACAGCATCTTCTTCGACATGAACTTATACTTAAAAGAACTTAAGTTTGGTTTTACCTTGGGTAGAGGGTCGATGAACTATTGTGTGGCTTGGATGGCACCTTAATTCATTAAAGGCAGGGAGCCTTATGTATTCTATTTCGACGAAGTCATTGGGGATGCCAATGCTATTTTAAATTATAAACTTCGATGTCGTCATTAGGGATACCGGTGCCATTTTAAAATGTACACTTCGAAACTATCATTGGGGACACCAATGTGGATGAACTTCGACACTTATTTAAGTTTAAATCGATTAATGGTGGTGAGCTATATGTTTTGACTTAGACTATATACCTTGGGGATACCATTGTTATTTTTAAACGATTTCGACAATAATCATTTGGGGAGACCAATGTATGTCACTTTGAAATGTTATAACTTTAAGAAGGGACAACCTAATTAGGGACACCAATAGACCTAGGGTAATCATGCGGGTAACATGTATCAAATTTTTAAATGACGGGTTCATAGTCATCATAGAAAAAGTATGGGATGTGAGATGGATAGTCCACATTATGCTGGAGATGGATAGTCTTTATGAGGATAATGAAGGGTTCATAGTCATCCTTGGAAAACTATAGGATGTGTGATGGATAGTCCATATCATTTTAAGTTAAATGGAATACGTGTAATTGATAGTCCACATCATTTTAAGTTAAATGGAATATGTGTGATGGATGGTCCACATAATTTTAAATAATTAAATCAAATGTGATGGGTAGTCAATGTGGTAGGGGATGGATAATCTAGGTAATAATTACATGTGAGATGGATAGTCCATATAATTTTGAATACGCTTATATGTGAGATGGCTAGTCCACATAATTATAAGACAGGTAGTCAAATTAAAATAAAAGGAGCAGTCAGTTTAGGTTGTGATGGTGGTCATTTGATAATCTAATGAATTATGATGGGTAATCCCATATATGTTGTATAATTATAAATGCTATTTTCTATGTTCTAACCATTGTGGTTGCAGGAGCATAGTATATGGTTGTTATGTTTTAGTTAAGATTCTGGTGAGGGGTAAACTCGTTTCGCTCAGTGGCGCGATCTCACTATATATCTATTTGGTTCGAGATGGTAGGTTATTATTCACAACAGACTGTTTGTCTGACTCGAAGTTTTTTTCTCCTTAAACTCTTAAATACTCATTTGAATAGGTCGGAAGTAAGGGATTTCAAGTTCCAGTTAGACGAATAAACTTCAAGAGTTGGGTAGGAGGCAACCTAGCTACTTGGAACTTTATCTATTTCGCTATATGGTTTGGTTTTGTCTATTTGGATGTAATGGAAAAGTTGTATAATTGCCAAGTATTTGACTCTGATCAACCAATGGGGTGTCTTCATATGTCGCGTTTGGAGTATTTTGTAATAATTATATTTTCTCTAAACGTGGAATTACAAATGAGATTATGTAGTGAATATGAAATATCAATTATGAAACAAGATATGAATTTTTTTTATTAGATCGTGTTGAATTTTTTTCATATTCATGTGCTTTTGATTATTGATATGATTAACATGGCCGCATTTTACCATCGAGAATTAATAATTATGAATGACTACAACATCCGTAGTAGTTAGTTTTGGGCCTTTGAATAGGGGATGTTACAATATTGAAAATTTAATGTAAGTTTGAAAGGGCACCCATTTAAACATGAAAGCAAAGAGTTTAAATGCTTTATGGCAACCCGAGGAACAAATTTATTTTTAGGCATATATGGCATTAGAGATATGGCAAAGTGCTGTATGGTTTTGTGTCACCCAAAATACGAAAATGAATTGGTATAAAGCCTGTGTAGCATTCGAAATATGAAAGAAATGTTGGTTTAAGGCCTTTGTGGTATATGAAATACGAAAGTGACATAGGCATAAGGCCTTAGTGGTTGCCCAAAAAAAGTGTAAAGACCTTAAAGTTATATATCTTCCGTAAAAGTGCGTAAAGCCTTAGGCGTAGTGCTAAGGAAGCAAGAGTAAGTTATTTCAGTTTTATTGAAGTAGTTCTATGAACTGGATAGAGGGATTGCTTTCTGTTATGGTACCACAATATTGTTTTGACACTTAGCAAGGAATCTAAAGCCTAGGGTTGCTACTTAATTGGATAATCTATTGCTTTGAAATAGAAAAAGGAAAACCATTTTGCATTTTGATGGCATGGTATAACTATTTTATATTCTTAGGGTAATATATTATTCATACTAGACTTTTTGTCTGATCCATGTTTCATTCCTGTTTTCCCTATTAACTCATGCATACTCATTCAAGTAAGTTGAGTTTATCGGCATAGACATGTAGCTTTTAGGAAAGGCCAAATAATGCAAGCCGTAGAAGAAGTAGCATGCCAAGATGTTATATTTGTATTGTTTTAATTCTGCTGTATTTAGTGTCCGTGTACACATCCTCATATTAGGTGCATGGCATTAATTTCTATGTGGCACTATATTTTTGACCCTGCTTGGGCATGACTTTGGGATGTAAATATTGCTGAACTAAATATGTAATGATGTGCTTTATTTTAGATGTATATGCTCTATTTACTTAACACTATATAATATAACCGATCTCATCTCCATCACCGAAAGATAATTCCGACGCGACTGCAGTACATTGGGGTCCATCTTTTGGTGTTAGAATTAGGATATTATATTTTCCTTTGAACATCCAATCTTCACTGAGACAACAGACACTTCGTTACCAAACATTGGTCGAATCAGTCTTCTCGCCAGATATAAATGCTATAATTTCGATCCATGGACTTCATTCGTTCCGTTACATAGCGAGAATTATTTGAAAGTTTCTCCAATCTATGGTTAGGTAGATAGGCTTCATTCACCTTCATTTATTTATTTTTACATTATTTATTTGATGGATCAGTATTGAACCTTGCTCCATTTTTCCATGTATAATAAATGCTTGAAAATATTCTCCTCTCCGTTGGTTAACTTTGCAATCAAATTCCTTATTCATTCTAAAATTACCATGTAACACCCCATAAAATTAATAAAAATAAAAATTCAAGAAAACTTAATTAAATAGTAATAATGTTAAAAATGGAAATTTTTTAAACGTTAGAATTTGTCTAAGAAACCTGCACCATTGTGTTCGTGGCGCTTTGCTGAGCAATTTTCATGCATAGGGCTTCGCAATTGGAGTTCAAACAACGAAGTTATCAACGTTTGAAAATTTTGAATCGACAATAATTTAAAATGAATTTAGGTAATAAACATTATTAAAATCAATGTTAAAATAAAAAGTAAATATAATAACTCAACGTTAAATGATCGTTCATGTTAATTGGAGAATAGATAATAAATAATTAAAAATGTGAACAGTAATAGCAGATGCAGCAGGACCACAACCAATGGACCGCCCATAGGGACCGACCGACTGACTATTGGGGACGAACCGACTAGTACTCAAATGTTGGTCAGAGTTTTGAGTGGCCTATTCGGTTTGGATTTAATTTTTTTTCAAATATTCTCCATCCAATGGCTCGGTTTTTGAGTGGGAATAACTTGGAGAAGCTATGCTATTCTCTTTCTCTGTAATAAAACTTCTTCAACAAAATAAATATATACATGCAAGGATTAGAGGAAAATTGAAAGTAATCCAGTGAGAGAAAGGTAATTTAATATATATATATATATGTGTGTGTATGTATGTATATGTATGTATGTATGTATGTATATCTCTCTTCCTTCGTAATCTATAATTTCTAAATCTAATATGCGTAAACAAATTCATTATATAATAAAAAGGAAATAACTTGGAGAATTAGAAAGGCTATCGTGACAAGCAAATCCAAGCTCATTGATCTGTGAGTGGTAATCTTGATTTTTCCTTGATAGTATATTATAGTTTGATATTTGGATTTGTATTATGCCCGAGGGGATTTTTTTATGCGAAAGCTATCAAATCAAACCCTAAAATCTCCCCATATATATGAATTTATGAATTTTTTTGGAATTTTTGTTGTTTTCTTTTAAAGTTGTAGAAGTAATTCATGAATATTTACAATATAAATAAGTTGTATTCTACTCGATTTCATTTTCCTATTTGTGATTGCATTAGCAAATAATTTCGAACAAGGAAGTAGAAAGAGGGGTGCAAAGTAGGGAAAGGGAGATTCTTTTATCTTGTCCGTGGTTTGCATCGCTGTTTCAATAATTTATAACAAGTCTGGTTTCTTTTATATTGCAACACTATTCATTTAAAAAGCTTGTGTAGAGTACAAAAGATTTACTTTTTAAATTGGCTTCTCGAAATAGGGTATAGTTCTACAATATTAATATAAAACAAATCATATGCGTTGGATTCCTTTCCTTTTTTACATATACAAGTCTATTTTATGTACCCAATTCATTAATAGTGTTGATTACTGTGTAACTTCTGTAATCAATTGACTTGCATAATTATGCAGTTGTTAAAATAAGAAATAAAATATCACAAATAGGAAATGAATATATTTTCTAAGTATGCATACAACAAACTAGGTATAGATATAATAATAACATATTCCTTAAAACACTGAAATTTAACAATTATAATTATAAATTGATAATTTACATAAGTCTAATAAAAAGGGTTAGGACAATTATGGAATTTAATCCATAAAAGAAGGTGAAATAAGGAGTTTTACTTATATGGCTTTTAATGCGTAAATATGGGTGAGACATGTTATATGTGTATGTGCATGTGTATATTATACATATATGCCAGTATAGTTTTGTAGTGTGGGAGAGTAGATATATGGCTATGTTATAGGGATGCGTGATCAAATAAAAGCACATAGAAGTCTGCACGGCTAATCTGGCTATCGTAGTGTGATTGCGGAATTAATGTGAGAAAAAGCCTACAATAAGTATCCACGGTGGACAAGAAGTTAGTCCTAGTTCAATAGAGTAAGTCTGCCTAGCAAATCTAGCTACCAGCACCCATGAATAGTTGTATTAATATAAAATGTCACGATTTGGGTAATGGGTCATGGAGCAGATATCTCAGGATATACCTGCTTCGGGGACTGAGGTATTAAATGGACGCATTAGGGTCTGCCTCCTCCATACATAAGAAGTATTAAATGCTCGGGATTGTCTTATAGGTGCGTATTAAATGGTGGGGATTGTCGCTTGTATGCCTTAGAGGCATTATCTTGGGAAGGGTCCGCTTTAGGAACTGAAGTACTAAACGGCTGTGTTAGGGTCAATCTCCTTTTTATCTAAGAAGTAGTAAGTGGCCCAAAAGAGATCATGTATGATGTTGGTTAAGAAGTACCAGCTTGCTTGGGTTTAGATATTAACTAGTTGGAGGTTTTGCCTATTTCCCAATGTAGGGGTAGTAAGTAACCTAGAAACTTCCTTACTAGCATCGTTAGGATATGCTTGGATGGAAGAAGGGTTGTTAAACCTAAAATAATATAGTTGCATGCATCGGCTTTTATAATCATGAGTAGTACTTATAGGGCTGCTAGCTCGTAGTTGGCAATATGTAGAGAGACGCTTATAGTAGAGATGTATATAGGGAAATACCTGTAGTTGGAGGTATATGTGGAGGAATATAACAAAAATGTAGGACATTATGCGTATCTAAATACATAATTCCCATACGCTATTATTGTAAAACTTGAGATTTTCATTCACCAGGCACTATTGTTTTGACCCTCTTCTTATTACGGCATACTTGTTAGATTCGATGATGATGTAGGTGGACACTACTACAAAACAGGCCATTTGCATCGCCTCATTTGAATCGGTTTAAGTAAAAACTAATGCAAATAGAACTATTTGCATCAGTTATGTCTTAATAACCGATGCAATTGGTACATGGAAAGAAATAGGTAATAAAAAATCAAACTTGCATCAGTTGTCACCAACAACTGATGCAAATACGTCGATGCAAATAGTTTTAGTTGCATCGGTTTTAAAGTCAACCGATGCAACTGCGTCCAACATAATAATTTACGCACCGGTTCCCTTGCGGAGGAGATGCAATTTCAATTTAGTTAGGTTATTTGCTGGTCACTTTTACATCCAGCCTTTCCAATTTTTTTTGGCCGCTCCCATTCTTTTCCCCAAATAATTCGCCAGCTTTAAAAAAACCCTAAAATCACCGTTTGCATCATCTACCCAAAGCTTGAACCCAAGTTTCTCTGAAGAATATTCATCGGCCATGGCATCATCTGCGGTGCTCAGAAATACTAGCAATTCAAGGCGCCATCTTCAGCTCCCATCTCACTCTTCTAATTTGTACCATTCTTGCTGTAGAAGTGGATTGTCACAGTCTCATTATCTGCAGTCATATCTTGTCGGAGCCAATGTTCAGAAACTGTATGATTCTTCTGCTGCCGGATTTCTCTATTCTCGATCTATGGCCACCTTCACTCGAACGTATTGCTCTCGTCGATTGTTTTGGATATGCTTTTTGGTTTTAATTTGATAATTGTCCAGATTATCTGGTTTGTATTTCACTGTGAGAATCTGGATTATAAATATACTATCTAGTTTATCAAATCTGGATTATAAATACTGCTTACGGTCTAGTTTGGATTATAAATGTATCTATGAGAAATAAGTAACGGCTTTAAATCTGGATTGATAGTCGCTTGGTCGTTGATTAATCATGATCATTATAAGGTTGAGCAAGTATGATTTTACAAATGATACAGAAGCTAGCCCAAAGTAGATAGTATATAAGAATGAACTCTGTTATAAACAAATGGTATTTTCTTTTCATATGGCAGTTGTATATGAAAATAATGGATAATTATGTATAGAAAATGATTGAGAACTATATATTAGAATCTTTCTGTACTTTCAGACATTGAGCGAAAACTCAAAGCTGATCATAGTTAAATTATTACTCGTTCATTTTCCCTTTGCCGAAATTGGAAGAGCAGTTGGCATGGGGTGAACTCAAACTCAATAGTAATCTGTTTTATACTACATAATTTTCCTGATCCTGAATTGTATTATAAATATCAATTTAAGCTTATTTCATTTCTATAATTAACACTTAACCTTTTCATTGATCTACAGCTTCGATTGATTTTTTCTGTTCCAATTCTTTATGGTCTGAAACATTGATAGACACAATCTAATATGATTCGGATACTACATATTAATTCAATTCAAAGGTGAGGACTTTGATATTCCAAATCCAAAAAATTGGATGTTTGAAATGGTTACATGCGAAAGACTTGTTGCAATCATGTAATGAATGGTTAAATGCGAAAGCATGTCGAAAGCATGTGATGTCCTCTGAAAACAAAAGTTCTGGTTAATTAACATATTTTTATGTAAACTTGCAGGATGCGTTCTCTAATGGCCTTAAGCATGAAAAATCTGAATGTTTCAAGCAATTTGATGTTGTTACTGATGAAACAGATCATTACTTTGCTTCTAAAACCAAAAATGTGGAAAAGGTAAACTGTGCTATTAGGTTCATTCAACTATTTCAGGTATGTACACTTCATATGCTTGATTGCCTGTTAAATCATAGACTTCAAATGCTTGGACAAGGAAGATTCAGCAAGAATGGAAGATTCTGGAGAAAGACTTACCAGGTCATTATTCGTGTTTTTATAAGAATTCAATTGCACTTTAAGCATTAGAAATAGCAGTGAAGGTAATACGCAAATCAAACAAAATAGTAGAATAGTTGTTTGGTCACAGGTCACGGAAATTTGCATAGATTGTGGCAGTTTATACATACGGACGGACGTACGTACGTCCGTACGTATGTGTGTGTTCAATGTTTTATGAAATAAATTAACAGAGGTTAAAAATGATGAAACAAAGAAAAAGTTATCTGACCTAGAATTGTTATCTTTGTACAAGGACCTTACTATGTCAGTTTGTATTTCATGATAGAGAGGGGTGGAAGCCAAATCTGCGGGTCTCACTCCTCCTCTGTCTCAAAAGTTCCTAAGTGGAAATTCCCGCTTGGATAGGTAATTTTGTATGATTCTGTATGTACTTGTACGGGCATATTCTATCTCAGAAGGGTACATGTTGCAAACTTTCAAACAAACTAATTGTTTTTCAGTCTAAGTTTTAACAACTTATTTGCTTACACATCAAATCACTTTTATTTCTAACAGATTCCATATATGTTAGAGTTTATGAAACAAGAATGGACTTGCAAATTGTTTTTCAGTCTAAGTTCCTTTGTTGCATCGGTTTTCATTACAACCGATGCAACATGGGGCTGTGTCCAAGCAATCAACCATGATATTTTGCATCAGTTGTTAGTAACAACCGATGCAAAAAGGATCTTTTTGCATCGGTTTCAGAACTGATGCAAAAGTGTTAAGCCTGTTGCATCGGTTGCATATGCACCGGTTGTTGAACTGATGCAAAAGGGGGGTAAACAACCGATGCAAATGGCCTGTTTTGTAGTAGTGGGAGGAGGAGTCGACGGAGTCTCAATGGCAGTATTAGTTATCTATTTACTTTTTTATGTACCTTAAAAATAATGTACTTGACTTGGTTATTGTGTTATAACATATTGTAATTTCGAGACATGGTTTATGCAATGAGTACTAACTTGATTATTATATTTATTTCTTCCACTGTGAGATTCTGAAAGTATTGATAGATAGCTTTATAAATTATTTATTTATACCAACCAACATCTAGCTCCAGAACGGACCTAAGGTTTGATGGGCTTTTATAGATCGAAAATTATGCCGCTTCATAATAGGTTGTTACATTTGGTATCATAAATTACATTTCCCATCAACAAGAATAGGAATACACGAGAGTACGTATATGTTATTTTTGGAAATAGTTTTCAAGACCATACTATATATATATGTATGTATACATATAGGGGCATATGCAAACACCTCAGGCAACTTTTAATTTAGCAAGTAATATTATCTTAGGAAGTCATGACTAAACTTTAAACTTATAGATAGTTGATTATGGTTGAAACAACGGCTCTAGGGTCAGGAATTCCACCACCTAGTAAACACCCACCATACGAGGTATGCCATATTGGTTTTAGTAATACTTAAAAGCCATGAGGAAAATCCCCATTCTCTAGCAAGCTGCACCAGTGGCGCCGGTCGCTCCACCCGCTAAGCTAACATTCCAACCATTGGACTTTCCAAAGCTCTATAAGGATTTTCAAAGTATAGGTAGATGAGTATTCTTAGGCTTAGAGGATTTTGTAGAAACCAAGGATTTTGTAGAAACCAAAGCCTGGATTGATGATTGCGACCACATATTCAAGGAACTAGAATTGAAAGATCGAGTAAGGAGGAAGTTAGCCGCATGGCACTTGAAAGAGAAGGCGCTGAATTAGTGGACCATGGTGGTTGTGGAGAATACCGAGGAAGGCATAACTTGGGCCGAATTCAAAACTTGCTTCGACGTGACTCATGTCCAATGTAGAAGTGAACCTACAGTTGGAGAAGTTCATTCACTTGAAGCAAGGGGACACCACAAATAAAGGAGTAATAACCAATTCAAGGAGTTGGCCAAATTCGGAACGAGTCTGATTGATGCCCAAGCAAAGAAGGCATTGAAATTTGTGAAGGGCCTAAATTCTCTCTTAAGGGAACCGCTCTTAACTCAAGTTCCCATAGGTCCAACTTATGAGGCATTAGTCGAAGTGGCCCTGCTTTAGACAGTTGGTAAGGAAGAAATTAAGAAGCGCTGTAGTTCAATAATCATGATGGAACAAAGAAGGGGAAGTTCTAAAAAGATAAGAAGGCCAAAGGAAAGTTCAAGAAGAAGAATGTGATATGTCATAGATGCCAAAAGAAGGGACACGTCGCCAAGGATTGTAGAGTGAGCTTGTCGAGGGATGATTCAAAGGAAGGTGTTATAATTGCAACAAGGAAGGGCACTATAAGAACTGGTGTTCAGAGCTAGCTATGGAGAGATAGGTTGTGCAGGCTTACGCCATTGAAGCTATACTTTTCTTAAGCAATCCTCTTCCCAAAGATAAAGGAAAAGCTGCTATGGAAGGTATAACTATTATTTTTAGGAATACTAATCATACTCTATTTCCTTCAAGAGGATCACATTCATTCATAACCAGAAATATATTTGAAGCCTTAGATTTTGAAACACAACTTGCCACTAGCCCTATAGTTGTGTCGAATCTGGTTGGGGAGCTAACACATCTTGCTACGATTAAGAAAGACCTAGTGGTGGATATTTGTAATGTAGATTTAATATGTAATGCATATGCTCTAGATTTTGAGGGTATGGTCTTATCTTGGAAATGGATTAGTTTTCTTACTATAGGGCTGCCTTATATTGTGTTAGGATGATTACATGGTTGAAGAGTTATGGGAGGTGAGATATAGATGTTCAATGCATGCCCCAAGGCTCAGTTGCATTGAGCTATATGTATTCTCTTAGTTTATCACAAGATGAGCTCTCATTTGTACGCACAGTTCGGGAATTTATGGATGTATTTGAAGAACTCTCTGATCTCCCATCCCAAAGAGAAATAGTGCTTAGGATTGATTTAGAAAAAGACGCCAAACCTGTAGCATTACCATTGAGGCATATTGCCTCCAAAGAAAGGCGAAAGTTGGATAAGCAGATTTAAGAACTATTATAAAAGAGGTATATTCGCCATAGTACTTCATAATGGGAAGCACCAATTATCTTTGCTACTAAGGTATACGACACTTTAAGGCTAAGTTTCGATTACCTAGAAATCAACAAGTTGACCAAGAAGAATAGGTATCTCTTAGGTGGAATAGATGTGACTTATTTGACTAGCTTATTAGAACCAAAATATTTTCTCAGTTAGATTTGACCACATGGTTTACAATTGAGAATAGCCAAAGGTAGTAAGGATATGACCGCTTTTTCCACTCTAAATGACTATATGAATGGGAAGTGATGCCTTTTGGGTTGACAAATGCCCTTGCGTACTTTGTAGATTTGATGAGTAGAGTCTTTAGGGGGCAACCAAATAGCTTCATCATAGTATTTGTGGATGATATTCTAGCATTCTCTAAAAGTGAAGGTGAGCATGAAAATCACTTAAGGGAGATACTAGAGTTCTTGAGAAGGCGCCGCCTAATATCCAAATTTTTGAAGTGGCATTTTTAGAGGAATGAGGTAAGGTTTCTCACCACATCGTTTTTCGAAGGGGTTGTTAGTTGACCCAGCAAAGGTAGTAGCTATTCAAGACTGGAAGATTTTGAAAAACACTATGGAAGTTAGGAGTTTTCTTGGTTTGGCAGTGTAATAACTTGCTATCTACGAAGCCTAAATTCACATATAAAAAAGAGCTGACGTCGCGAACCTCAAAGATAGCAGATTGTTTTGAGGTAAAATATAAAACAAATCATAGAGCTATCTATAATATTATTAACTTTTTGAAACTTATAGTGGAAATATTAGTCAATATGTCAATGATCCCAAACGAATGAAATAATATAGTACCAAATATACTTCACTTACAGCGTTTCTCTATCACCGAGTAACATAAACAGCCTAATGTTTGGGAATAACTGAGATAAAATAAAAGATAGCTAATTGAAAAATAAATGTACATCTCCATCGCACAATCGTGCCTCTAAGTCACCACCAGTGCTCTCTATTGACTTATCAAAGTATAACTAAAAAGAAGTAAATGAAAGATGGTGAATCACTCCACCTCTGTACCTATACCATCCAAGAGTATTATTAGGTAATACAGTCAAGTAATATGGAAAAAGAGGCTATATGGGGTACATACGTGAATATTCTTTTGGGCTAACACTGGTATGTATTTAAACATCGAATAAATAACCCACTTATAAGTCTATAGTATTGGCACAAAATAATAAACATGTGTGCCTAGACGATAGAACAATTCACAATATGCAGTAAATATCCAAGATCACAGAGTTAATATCGCAGCGGATACATATAATATAAAATATACAATTGATGTCTAATATACATCACAATGATATAGATATGAGGGACTATATAATATAGGATAATGATATATAATACTAAATGTCTAGTCTTCTATATGCCTAAAAAACACAAGCTAGTCTCATTGTCTTTGAACTTGAAATGTCTTAGACTGATTCGAGTATTACATAAATAGCACATAGATCATACTATATCTGAAAGGTAGAGGATAAAATATCTGAAAATCATATGTATTGTATAATAGTAATAACTTACACAACATGAAGAATCTCAAGAATAGCATCAACCATAAACCATGCACAGGAAAATGTCATCACTCATGTAAATCAAGTCACATAATAAATCAGGAAATAATATCAAATGGGTGAATCATCCATACATAAAATCATCATCAATATATAAGCAATAATCAAGTAAACTAGGGCAAACATAACAATACCCAAAAAAAGGACATTCTCGAATCTGTCAAACTCATAGAAATGTAATTAGTAATCATCTGTGTATCCACTATATATATAAAAAGGCAACACATGCCGATAAATGATTTAGTTGGCGACACATCCCGATAAATGATATAGTTGACGACACATGATTGTAAAAATATAAGTGACAACACATGCTTATGAAAATATAAGCGGCGACACATGCCGAAAAATGATACGGGGATTGATCATACACTAAACATGATCTTAGGTATAATCACTGATCATCATCTCAAGTAGAAATACAAACAGTATATGTCTAACTACCATACGCATTAGAACTAGATAGGAGACTGACAACACATATGCTAGCTCCAGGAGCCAAACAAGTGTCCATATGACATGACACAATAGTCATTGGTTACCTCCCATCGGCGTCATGCTTGGTCCACCTTTATGCTCGACAATGCGTGCTACACGGCAATGACCTGACATATGCCCCTATAGGTAACTGACTCTTGGATTAGGTAAAACGGGGGGGAAATGCATACAACAATATCACACAACAATATATATAAGGGTGTCACAGATTTTCGGGCGCTACCTCGCAATCTGGTTGCCAGGGTGGATACTGAGCTAATATGGTTCACTTCCGAATCATAATGGAAGTTGGACAAGTACAGACAGACACATAATATCTATATTCAATGGCTAATACATAGCTCTACATGTTTATCAATACACAACTCTATATAATTACAGACATATGACTAAATACATGACTCACCGCAGTGACCCCCCTCATACATAACAAGTCCCTTTATAAGTGGCGTTTGCTTACAATGAATAACCAAACAAATACGACAACGACATCCCATACCACTGCGTGATACTTAAACATTTATTCACTGCTCATAGACTACACTCATTCTCCTCGATATTATATATAATGAGTCCAAAGAATAACCAGATAAATATTACCGAACTCCCATACTAGACAGTGTTATAAACCTGTTTATTCAGATTTTTTGCTAAATGGAACAGAAATAATCAAAACATTCAAATATATAAATTAGGAAAGGGATTATATTTATGAAAGTGTAATAAAGCTTCTTGAATTAATTTATATTCAGCAACTAATAAAAACCGTTAAATCACTTACATGTGTTGAATAATATATTCACTTTATTTATTTAATCACAATAAAAGATTCAAATATCGTAATTCATATCCAAATCAATATATACATATTTTCAAAACTTTCAAAATCACTTTACAAATCTAAAAGAACTAAAGCTATTTCATAAATTTCTATAATTAAATAATGCTTTAAAATTAATTTATAAATATCCAAATTATTCTTTTCATTTCAAGCCATAGTTTGTAATTCAAAACTTTCACTATATATTCAAAATCTTAAGTTCTATGATAACTCATATTGAAAATCACTTGACCCTACTTTAAATTCATTTCATATTTTTCTATAATAAAATACTATTTCAAAATAAATTTGTGAACTACGAAATAAAATATATTTCAATCAAACTATGGAATATAATTCAAAATCTTTCACTTTATACTCCATCTAACTAGTTAACAATAAAGCATTTTTTTTTAATTATACCATATTTGAAATTGTCATACTATAGAAAGAGATGTTTGTTTGTTCAAAACATATCCATAACCTTACAATTATTCCATAAAAAGAGTTATATATTTTTCCATGGTTTGAAAACTCTTTTGAAAGTATTCAAAAAACCTGTAAAATAAAAATAACTTAAAATAATATTATAACTTTAATAATATATTTTATATAACAGTGATATATTTTATTTTTATCTTTTAAGCAATTCTAATTTATAATAATATTATAATAGTGATTCAAAAAAGGTTTCGTAACACAAAGAATACTATATTTATATAAATATTTAAAAACAGAAATTAGTTTAAAGAACATGGTTAAAATTATTTTTATTTTAAAGAACGTTAATTTTAGAGTTTTATTACAAAAATGCATACCTCTTTTGGCCCACTAGTTAAACTGTTAGGTTTCCCACTCTCCAGGATGTTTGAACATCCACTCTATGGTTCCAATGATAGCAACTATACAATCATATATATTGTATATCTTATCAATTTACAAGTATACACTACAAGAGATTGCCTTGCTCAAAGATATCGGGACTCGAAGACAAACAAAGATTTATAGACCATATTAAAGTCATACTGATATGTTAATAGTCGTAGATAAACAATGTAAGATCTCCTTGAGTATACATACACACAAAAATTCAAATATACAAAGATTTGCATCAAAACAAGCTTTATTTCTAGAATTACCAAAAACAGACATTTGTGACAAGGCTTTGGATTTTTATCCCTAAAGCCATAGACATTTGAGGAAAACCAACAGGCGTCTGTGAGAAGGCTCAGGATTATTATTCCCAAAGCCATAGACTCTATGGCTTTCCAACCGACGTCCGTCATCTGAGTAACTGCAAAATTATGAATGGATGTTTATGTTCATACTAAAAGAACCCCTCTATTACCTATTCCTCAAAAGTTGTAGCCATTAGATCTAAGAGATTTTTCTAGAAGTAACAACTCTTCATTTACATCTTGTTGATTCTATAAATACATCAAGGTTTGAGACCACGGAGATTAACTATTCTCTTGATTTATGATACTTTCTATCTTTACATTTGTGCCCTCTTTGCTTACATATCATAAATTAATCATAACCAAAATGTTATTTTGGTTAGATCACTTTGTACAATTCAAAGCATTCACTTTCATATACTCAAAGAAGAATATAGGAAGAATTGTGCTGTTGTCCAATATCCGTGTTATTTGGAATACAAGATTGTCAAAGAAATACTTTTGGATTAGCATATTCCTCTGGGCGAAGTGAGGGTTATTAGTTAAAGGAATTACCGAAGAGGGGCTTTGGGATTGGACATAGGATGGGAGGTCCGTACCAGTATAAAAATTCTGATGTTCTTGCTTTTATTATCTATCTTATTTATACTTTGTTAATTTACTCTACTTAGTACAATTATTAGTGTATACTCTAACATTTGTATATAAGTTGGATTACATAAGATCCTATAGACTTTCATTTAGTATTAGAGCAAGCTTATTTCAATTTACAATAACACATAATTGAAAACTTTCTAATATGGCAAGTACTTTTCAAGAAGGTCAATCATTGCTCATCTCCCCTATTTACTGGTTCTAATTATGCTTATTGGTCAACATGTATGTGAATTTTTATGGAAGCCAAAGGTTTAGATGGAAAGCTACTCAAACTAGATACGAAGAACCTACTACGGACATAAGCTCTTAGACCAATGCACAAAAAACGCAGTAACTAATAATACAAAAACAATGAATGTTTTATTTTGTTCACTTGATAAAAATGAATTTTCACGATCTATGCTTTGCACTATTGCATTTGATATATGGCGCAATTTCCAAACTACCGATGAAGGCATGACAAATTTTTGATTCCTTAGAATTTTTTTTCATTGCCGGTGGTATTAAAATGCCGCTGTGTCTAGATATCTTATCTGTCTCTCTGGGAAAATGAATATCCCCAGAAAATATTTTCAGTTCAATACTATCAAGCAAAAAAAGATATCTATTTTACAAAATCAATTTTTGTCATTTAAAATGAAAACAAATGAATCTATTAGTGACATGTATTCCAGATTTCGAACTATACAACATGATCTCATGGCACTAAGGGGTCAAATTCACTGATTTTGATTTAGTTACATACTTAAATTTTTTGACTGTCGAATGGGAAATAAAGGTTTTAGCCATAGAAGAAGCTAACGTTCTCTCTTAACTCAAATTCGAAAAACTAATAGGAAATCTTATGTCATACAAAGCTAATTTGTAGGCAAGAAAGGAGCAAAACCAAGAAAAGAAGAATATTTCTTTTCAAGGAAACAATGATAATTCCGACTTGGATGAAGAAGAAATTGTATTCATTGCTAAGAACTATAACAAATTTAAGAAATTTAAAAGGATGACAATTTTTCAAAATGGTGACAATTCAAATTCATCAAATCAAACATCAATCAAATGTTATGGATATGACAAACTTGTCCATATGAAGAAAGATTGTCCACAACTCATTAATGATGAAAAGAAAAGAAAATTCAAGAAATTCAAAAAGAAGCGAAGAGCTTTTCAAGAAACTTGGAATGACTCCGGATCGTCTTCTTCCTCTCATACTGATAGTGAAAGCGATGCAGAACAAGCTAATGTATTTTTTATGGCCAATACTAATGAAAATGCTACTCTATTACAAGATTTAGAAAATGGTAGATTTGAAAACACCAAACTTGAAAAAGAAAACTAGAACTTAAGGCAAGTGTAGATTCTAACAATATTGAAATTTGTCATTTTAAGAATAAGTTGGATAAAATAAATAATAATGTGTCCAAAATTTAGTAAATGAAAACAAAACTTAAAATTTTTAGTCAAAATATCATGACCATTAGGAAATCGAAAAGTGTTAGGATTTAAAGCTAAGCAAAAACATAAAAACTATAGCACTCTATATACTAAATTCAAGAAACCTATTTCAAATATTATGATTAATACTCCTGAAACAAGAAGTGTCAATATATGAATCCCTAAATGAAATAAAAATTTATTAGGCAAAAACATATAGATGAATACTTGAAAAATATTGTTTATAATAAAAATTATGTTTTAGAGGTCCCAAACCCACTTAAGTATGCTACCTTCATCCACTAACACATAGGACCCTAAAAAGAGGAAGTGTGTACCAATTAAATCTTTACTATTTGCGGGTACTCATAATTAAAACTAAATGTAAAAAGAATTGGATACTCGATAGTGGATGCTCCAAGCATATGACGGGAAATGCAGACATGTTATCAAATATAACATATATTAATGGCGGTACCATGACATTTGGAGATAACTCAAAAGGATTTATCATCGGCGTTGGAGATGTTATCAACTCCGGTATATCCACTCCACTTTCGTTTGAGCTCTAGCGAGGTGCCTAGTATACTAAGTCCAAACTATGTAGCGATTGGACAGAAACGATCGACTGTGGCACAATTCATTCAAATTTTAATTGAAGCAAATGCTTTAGAATATTCCATTCTTGTAGCAGCCACTGCTTCGGATCCTGCTCCTCTGAAATTTCTGGCCCTGCATTCTAGGTGTGCTATGGGGGTATATTTTTGCTTCTCCTCTTATTACTAATATTTCGTTAGTAGAAAATCTTAAACATAATTTACTAAGTATAAGCCAATTATGCGATTAAGGATTTAAAATTGATATGGAAAAAGAAAAATACAGTATATTGATCAATAAAGGATTAAATGCAAAATATTTATATTTTAAATATGAGTATTAAAAATAATAGTGATTTATGCTTAACCGCCAATCATAATGATTCATGACTATGGCACAAACGCTTTTGTCAAGTAAATTTTAAATATATAAATAATTAACAAAGGATGATTTAGTAAGAGGATTACCAAAAATAAATTATAAAGTTAAGATTCTATGTGATGCATGTCATGTTGGAAAATTAAAGAAAAGCTCTTAAAAATCTAAGAAAGAAATTATTACCAAACAACTGCTTAAATTACTTCATTTAGATTTATTTGGCTTAACTCAAATAAGTTCAATAAATCATAACAAATACGTATTTGATATCGTCGATGATTTTTCATGATGCACCTGTACACTATTTCTAAACCGTAAAAGTGATACATTTGAAATATTTAAAATTTTCGCTAAGAGAATTAAAAATTTAATGAACTTAAAAATTAAAGTATAAGAAGTGATCATGGTGGTGAATTTGGAAATGATATCTTTAAAAAATTCAACAATAAAAAGGGAACTAGTCATAAATTTTCTTTTCCCCAAACACCACAACAAAATTGGTACAAAAAATATCGAATACTAAAAGAATGTGCATGAATACTATTTAGTAGTAATAGTTTACCAAAAAATTTCTTGGCTGAAGCTATTGTTACTGCATGCTATGTTTTAAATCATGTAACAATTCGACCTATGACTAAGAATACATATTACAAAAATGTTTTTCGAAAAGAAACATAAAGTATGATATTTTCATATTTTTGGTTTTAAATGCTTTATTTGAATATTAAAGATAATCTAGGAAAATTTGATCCAAAAGCCAATGAAGGATTTATTTTTTAATATTCTGATCATAGCAAAGCATATAGAATCTTTAATAAACGAACTGAGAATGTTGAAGAAAGTCTTCAAGTTTCTTTTGACGAAAATTTTCAAGATACCAAAATTGATGACGAATATTGAAATCTATAATTACAATAGAATTAATAATACTTCTATAACTGAAAGCAATAATACCGTAAATAATAATAATAATAATCTTTTAAGATTACCACCTCGAATCTTAAAAGATCGTCTAATTAATAATATAGCTAGTGATTTAAACACAAGAATTTCAATAAGAAATCAATTAAATCAAATAAGCCATATTGCATTTATATCTAATTTTGAACCTAAAAATTGTAAAGAAGCATCGACGGATGATTTTTGGATTATCGCAATGCAAGAAGAACATAATCAATTTGAAAGAAATGATGCATAGGAACTTGTACCAAGACCAAATGATCAATCCATAATAGGAACAAATGGGTTTTTAAAAAAAAAGCAGATGAAAATGGAAATATTGTCCATAATAAAGCAAGATTAGTCGCTCAAGGATGCAACCAAGAAGAAGGAATTGACTGCGAAGAAACATTTGCTTCCGTAGCACGTTTAAAAGCAATACGGACATTGCTTGCTTTTTCACGTCATCATAATTTTGAACTATTTTAAAAGGATGTTAAGCGTGCATTTTTAAACGGTTTCATAAAGGAAAAGGTTTATGTTGAATAACCACCCTTATTTATGCATGAGAAATATCCAGACCATGTTTTCAAACTTAAAAGGGTATTATATGGATTAAAACAAGCACCCTGTGCTTGTTATGAGGGACCAAAACACATTTATTTAATTTTTGTTTTCAAATTAGGAAAACTGATTCTACATTATTTATAAAAAGAGAAGATAATAATATACTAGTTGCTCAAATGTAAGTTGACGACATCATATTTGGGACTACCGACGTAAAACTATGTAATGATTTGTTAATGAAAAATGCATTCGAAATGTCACATATGAGAGAATTAAATTTCTTTTTAGTTTACAAATAAAACGACTAGAAAATGGAATTTTTATAAATCAAGAAAAATATTATAGAGAATTAGTAAAATGATTTGGAATGGATAATACTTCATGTAAACCAACTCCAATGAGCACGTGTTTAAATTTGGATAAAAATGAAAATGGAAAAGATTTTAATCGAATATCATACCGAAGTATGATAGGATCTCTGTTATACTTAACGGCTAGTAGATTAGATATTATGATAAGCATATGTCTATGTGCAAGTTTTCAAACACAACCTAAGGAGTAACACCATCGTGCGGTTAAAAGAATTCTAGATACTTAACCCACTCCAAATATTACAGACTTTTCTACCCTAAAGGCAGCTCTTTCGAACTCGTATCATATAGTTGATGCAAATTTTGGTGGTTGCAAGATAGATAGTAAAAGTATGAGTGGCACATGTCATTTCATCGGTCAATCTCTCGTTTCATGGTTCAGTAAAAAGCAAAATTGTTAATCTCCCGACATGTGAAGGTAAGTATTTATCAGTAGTCTTAGCCTTTGCACAAGTAATTTATATGCAACAAACTTTTCAAGATTTCGGTAAAATTATAACCAACTCTCATATATATTGAGATAATACTCGTGCTATACTTTATCCAAAAATCCAATTAACCATTCTTATAAAGAACATATCGACATTCGCCACCACTTTTAAAGAGATAATGTAGAAAAAGGAGTTATCACTCTTGAATTTGTCAACATAGAAAATCAAATTGCTGATATTTTCACCAAACCATTATGTGGATAAACCTTCATAAAGCTACGATGAGACCTTGGGATATGTCCAAGTAATGAATGAATTAATGCATGTCACGATTATTCATCATTATAAACATTATTTTCATACAACTTAAATTTAATTCAGTCAATCTTTTGACTACTATGAATAAATAATTAACAGATTAATGGTTAGAACAACTCTGTCCATACAAAATTCTAACTATAAATAGATTATATGATCTATTTATATATATGACTAAAAAAAATAAAACCAAAATATTACTTAAAAATATTAAATAAAAACTAAACATGTCTTCTAATCATTAGTCCACTTATTCAGCTATCGACTTTAGCTCACCTTCATCAAATAACACCTATGTATCACCACCTGAAACCATACCTCCATCAATTCGATCAGCCTGCTAAACATAATGGCATCACCTACATATAACATTGGTTTCTCTCCTATGGAGAAGAAAGCCAAATGAGCAATTGATCTAGAATCAACATCTCTCAACACCAAAGTTGACGCAACATATCACTATTAGTAAGAAATAATAGAAGTTCGATGAGAAATGTATTAGGAACAATGACGTCAAGGTTGTCATCTTAACTTTCTCGAAAAACATATTTTGGCAATTTGTGGTCAATCACCAAGAAAAAGTTGCATTCATCAAAATCTCCTCGTTTAACAGAAACTCCTATAAAAGCTTATAACATTACTCCAAGAAATTTATGCAAGCAAGGACCATCAAACCAAGACTTGATTGATACTTCGGCTCACCCAAGTTGGTCTCCACTTAAGCCTTAAGATAAGAAAAATGGCACAAACCCTTGGGATCACTCTAAGATCAAAAGCTCTAGATGATAATTTATTCTTTGTACCATATATATAGAAATAAAAATGAAAGCCATATAATATATAATTCTTTGTATGATTATTGGCTACAGTAAATGTTTTTTTACGACGAATCTATGAAAATATTCAGTTTGGATAAAAATTTCAATTATCAAAAGGAAATATTTAATTCTACCTCCCTATAGACGTCTGTGAAGAAGAGACAAACACCTGTGAAGAAGAGATAGATGTCTGTTATATTTCTCAGGAAAACAATACTAAGGGATCTCAGACGTCTATCACTCCTTCTCAGATGCCTGAGCCAAGTTTCAGCTGTTACCAAAGGCCACTTCATATATATTTCTTTTACTATCTTCAAATATTTACCAATCTTCTTTAAATATAAAACTCCAACTCTAAAACCCAAACTTATCAAAACCCTATTTAATCAAAAATGGCTCCTAAAGCAAAAAATCCCGTTACCAAAAGGTCAAAGAGAGGTCAATCCTCATCTTCTCAGACCCATCTCATCACTGATGCCTACATTCAAGAGTGGTTTCGAAATAGCACAGTTTCAAACCAAAAATTTGAAGAACTGAAGCAAATAAGGCTTCATTCTGGTCCTTTCTACTGATTATGCAAAGTTGGAGAATATGGTATTTAAAAACTCACCAACGCCTTCGAGATTTAATCAATTTTGAGAGAAATGAGGTACAAATTGATCGACTGTCCATTTCCTCTTTTCATGATAACTTATGTAGTAATGATATTTGGACACCTGAGAATGAAGTTGGTTGGTTATGGACAAGTGTTTACGGTCGCGTTGTGAAAATTATCATACACGATTGGTCGTTTACTTGATTGTTCCTCTAATGAACTTGATTTAGAGGAAATTCCCAACCAAAGAAAATTTCCACATGATGAAATAACACATCGAATTTGGAAGGATGGAATGCCGTAATGGAAATGCATTTATTTACCCCCAAAAGCTAGGTTATTAAATCGTATGACAATCAATACGATAATTCCCTATTTTGGAAGTCATGAAAAAATATATGAAAATGACCACGAAGCTCTCCATGTTATATTTGGTGGGATTCAATTAAATTAGGCTAAATTTATTCATGACGAAATTAAAAGCTTTTGGTCTCACCACTGAAGAACAATTATATATGCTCCATACATCATGTATCTCTTACATGGTCTCGGGGTACCTTCTTATATTTCTCATCTTGAAGAAATTCCTTTTAAAGAAAGTGCTATAAGGTTTTTATTCTTAATGCATCTTCCCAAAAGACCACCTCCAATCATGTCCCTAGCATAATGGACTACGCAGTAGCAACAACAAATGTACCTGGTCCCTGTTCAACAGACTCAAACTCCTCCCCTCCATAACAAATTCATTCACCTCGTCCTCCATATCAAACTGATTCCTCTCATCATACTATCGAATATAATTTCAATTCGGAGATTCATGAAGCCCACACTGAATCAATGCAAAATGAATCCAACTGTGATTTAACATTTCAAAATCAAAAATTAATCACGATCAAATAGTGAGCTTTGAACACTAAAATTGCCGATTTGGAACGATCTTTTTCAACAAGAATGACTAAAATGAAGAAAACTCTAGAAAAGGTTGTGTCCACTTTAGGCAAAGTAATGACAAAAGTATGTGGCAGGTCATTTTCTCAATCACCATCTTTTCTTCACCTACACCTCCTTCTCGACCATAAGCACCAATCTATCATGCTCATATCTCTCATGAAGGAACTTCTCAAGCTAATGGCAAGAATATTGAGCAAGATGAACCAGTAAAAGAGGAAGAGATAGTGATGATATGTCTTTGTCCGATCCTAACCTATCTCATCAACAACATTATATGGCTTTCCAAGGGCTTTCAATTAAAGAAAATGAAGAATTTAATGATTAAACTCAATGGCCAACTGAATACCAACAAGATCCATCCGCCTACTGAAAATATTATGAAAATTATGGTGGACTGTCCTATTCGTCAAACCGGTATAACTAGCTTCTTTCATTAGCTCTCTTTTCCTTTGAACCATGCAATTTAACTTTGATGTATTGTTTTACTACTTATATTTTTGTTAAGACTGTTGTTGAACTCATGTTTTTATCATTGAACTATCTTATGTTCTGTTTATGTTTAACACGTCTATATGTTGTTTATATATCTATTTTATGTTGTGTATAATTTCTTTTATTATCTCTTGATAATGATATGCATATACATAAGAGAAGATAAAATTAAGAGGGTGGTATTTTCATCATGACTAACGATTGTAAATTTGTCATCATTAAAATGGGCAGAATGTTAGAACCTCCACTCTAAGGTTTCAATGAAAACGACTATACAATCACATATATTATATATCTTATCAATTTACAGGTATACACTCTAAGGGGTTGCCTTGCTCAAAGATATCAGGACTCGAAGACAAACAAAGATTATGGACCATATTAAGGTCATACTAATATGTTAATAGTCTTAGATAAATAATGTAAGATCTCCTTTAGTACACATACACACAAAAATACAAATATACACAGATTTGCATCAAAACAAGATTTATTTCTAGAATTACTAGCAACAGACATCTATAGAGAACCAACAGATGTTTGTGACAAGGCTCAGGATTTTTATCCCTAAAGTCGTAGACATTTGTGGAAAACCAACAGACGTCTAGGAGAAGGCTCAGGATTATTATTCCCAAAGCCATAGACGTCTTTTCTTCTCTTTACTGCTTTTGAGAACTCGACTTCTGTTATATGTGTGTGTGTGTGTGTAAACTATCATGTTTATAAATAATATGTTAAAGAAGTTGATATTTGTTTTGTATATCTATAATCTATCTATTCTCATATATATAAGACATATATACGTTTATATGAATCCTTATTCAATCTGTTGAACTCTATAGTTGAACTATATATATATTTATAAGAAGGTATGTTACTGGATTTTATAATCTGAAGCCTTAACCTCTTCTTTGCTTAAATTTGTCTATATGTTTTTTATTTTGGACCAACTTTATATATATCTTATGTAAATGTGTTTAAAACATGTATATGCTATATATTGTAAGTCTAAGTGTTCATTTCTTGTATCCATTGTTATACCAGGGTTTGCTGGCAGAAAATTTCTTTTACCTATATTGTTTAAAATTATAAACAGGATTCGATTTTAGAAATGTATGTATACATTCCCTATATATAAAGACATCTTACAAATAGGTCTCAGCATCGTTTTCTTTAAACTTTTATACATTTATATATGTATTTCAATATGGGTGCTTACTGGATATACGTTTTATTTTTTCATTTTAAAAGTTTATATAAAATTTATACATAGATATATATAGGTGTACTTGTTTTTTTCTATATATATATATATATATATTATTTTAAATTGGTTTATGTTGGGTTAATGGCCATGCATAAGAGTTATATATATATATATATATATATATATATATATATATATTAATATGTATATTACTGTAATATCCTGGAATTTTTGACAATACCTATTTAATAATTTGTATTAAAAATTAAATTGATTTGATAATTTTGTTAATAATAATTCAAATTGATTTAATAATTTTCCTTTAATAAATATTTAATTGGTAAATTTTATCTTTTAAAGTTAATAAATTGGTTTCCATTTATAATATAAATATATGGTTTATATTGTAAATAGATTAACTTTGTTTTAAATTTAATACATAAAGTATATTTTCTAATTCTATTATTTGTAGTAATTTGAAAATTTGTTTTTATTTGATATAAAGCTTTTCAAAGTTATTAAATAAATAATCTTGGTTCAAATTTAATAAATGAATCTTGATTTAAAATTCTAATATATATATTAATCATTTGGAAATTTTGATTTAATTTAATATTAAGTTTTTCAAAGCTATTTAAATAAATAAGTATATGATTTTTAAATTGTTAAAAAAGATATTTAAATGTTTAAAATGATTTTGGCTTAAGTTTTAAATTTAAATTAATTAATAGAAAGGTTTGTTTTCTTTTTAAAATATAGCTTAATAAAATAAGTAATTTATTAATAAAGACATAATTTCTTTTATAATTATTTTAATTTGATAATGAGTCATTTCTAAAAATAATATTAATAGTGTATTGTTTTTACAAATAGATTTTGAATAAAAATAGCATTTGTTATTTCAAATTTAATTTATATATACAACTTGATTTTAAATTTAGATTTTAAAATTTGAATTTGAATTTAATATTTGGATTAAATTTGAGTTTAAAGAATAATTATTTTGAAGTAGTTTAAATATGAAATATATAAATAAAGTTTTATATTTATATCTATAAATGAATTTAATACACTAGGTATGATTTTATTTAAAAACATGATTGGTCTTATTTTAATTTTCTTTTAAAGGTTTTATTTTCATAAATTTACAAAAGCATTTATTTAATTAGAAATGTATTAACTAGTTAAGATATTTATATAAAAGTTTTTTTCATCAATTTAAAATATATATAAAAAAGAATTAATACATGTGTTAAACTATAAACACCCTTAGTAACATGTGTTAAATAGTTAAGTATGGAATAGGACAAGTGTCACATTTTGTTTTCATTTTCTAAAATTTAATAAATTCATAAATTAGATTATATAAGTACACATCTTTATTTATTCCTCTTCTCTTCTTAATTCTAAACTCAAAGGAAACTCCCTGTAATTCACTTCTCAAACAAGAGGAAAAATTCATTTTCCTGTAAACACTCCTTAATTTTAAAAACACAAATCACTGTAACATTTGCAACCTGTTTATTTCTCAAACCTGAAATCACTTCCCTGTAAACAAATCTTCAAAACCAAAATCAGTTACAAACTCCTCATATAAAAAATCTGCACATCTTCAAACCAAGGCAATTGTAGTTTAAAACCAAGTTTGCATCATTTTTTCTGCAATCTGGAAATTGGCTCTGCATGCTACCTGAAAACTTAAGCAATAAAAATCCCTGTAACACCTCTTCAAATCAATGCACCTTCCATTTTCAAACAGAAAGCAAAAGCATTTTTCTTTTCAAACCTGTAGTTCATGATCAAAAGCAAATCTGCATTTTTCTTAAATCTGGAAAATTGGTTCTGCATGCAAACCTGCATTTTCAAAGCAACTCAAGATCTTAGAATTCAAAGTATCGGGAGCATTTCAGTTTAATGGAGTTCAAGTTTTCAAAGACTGTTTTCAAAAATCAGGAGTTTTTTCCAAAATCTAGAAGCTCTGTTCATTTTGAATCAGGTGGGTAACTTTTAAAAATTTAAAATATAAAAAAAATTGGTTGCATGCTTGTATACTGAAATGAATAAGTATTGCATGAGTTTATAAGTAAATGTCTGATGTGAAAATGTATTTGTGTGCATGCTGTTTTAATTACTTTGTTCTGTTCTGATTTCCAGGCTCAAATTTTTATTTTTATCCTTATCTTTTAATTAGTTCCTGATAGGATGTAGTTTATAAATCAAAGTTGTTTGATTTATCTTAGGTTAATATTTAAAATTTTTAAGTAAGTCAAAAATGAAGCATGTTGTCTCTGGAAACATAAAAACATCTGTGCATGTTAGATAAAATCAAAACTCAAACCTTTTAATTTGTTAATCCAGCATTATAAATCGAAAACATCAACTAAAATATGATTTTTAACACAAGAATCAGTATTTTTAGAAATTAAGTGAAGGTGCAATTGGGGTATTGACTGGAATGGGGATATTAGAATTTTCTAATGATCCAAGAGGTTGAATGGGTTGGGGTTTTTCCAGTTGATGGAGGAGTGATCAATGAATCTTGGAAAAATACTTGGAGGCGATGCAATTCATGGTGGAAGTTGCGGCAGTGAAATTTCTTCTAGAACCCTAGTTTAACTGGTTTTGGTTGTTTGATCAACCGCGGGTTCTACGATTGATCGAGTGCAGCGAGTTTTTGGGGAATGGTAGTTGGGTCGTAGTTGAAGTCATGGCCGGAGTTGCAGACCTTCAGATGGTCGGAGTGGCGAGAACGAAGTGTTGACAGGTTTGGGTTATGGGTGACTGCACTTGTTGTTTCCAGGTTTGGTTTAAATAACTTGAATTCCATTTTGAGTTGCGATGGAGGAATCTGGTAATTGGGTTTGGATTTGGGGATGCCAGTCGACGTGGGAAGATCATCGTCGATGGTCGGAATCGACTGAGGTTGTTGTGCATATGCACGACGTGTTGTTCTGGTGAAGTTTGTTTAGGTTCTGGTTGCAGAGTTTTGGGTCTCGAGACATTCTCGGATAATTCGAGTCTTAGACACGAAGTTAATTGGTTTTGTGCTCGAGTCATTTAGTAGATGGCTCGGATAAGTTAGTGACAGGTTTTTAAACCTGTAAGTTTTTAGAATTTTAAAACTAGGTTTAAAAAAAATGTGAAATAGATATTTAAACCAGTTTTAAATCAAAGTCAGGTTGGATTCAAATGAAGTTTGAATCTCAGTCTTAAAACAAAATAAAGTTCATGAATTTAAAATTATTTGTAACAACTTTTAAAAAAGGGTTTAAATAGTTGGAATTTTAAAAAAACAATAAAGCTTTAAATTAAAATAAAGATTTAAACCTAATTTTGGATCTGAATTCAAATCTAAATTTGAATCTTAATTTTGAGATAAAAGAAGTTTTTGGATTTAAATTGTTTTAAATAATTTGAATGATTAAGTGTATTTTTAATTGATTTGAATTTAAAATGAAATTGGATTTTGAATTCTCTTAACTTCAATTATAAGACAAATAATTCTTAAACTTGTGAATTAAGAAGGGTTTTGATATTGTTTTAAACTTGTTAAAGTTAATTTGTTTTCATTTTAAATCTTAAATTTAAAATGAAATTTTAAAAGTAAAGTTTGAAATTAAATTGTTTTTAAATATCTTGTTAATGATAATTTGATCATTAATAAGAAAAATGTTTTTATAATTGAAAATTTAAGGATTTGTAATTATTAAGATAATTAAATAGATAATTAATGATTTTGATTAATTTAGTAATTAAGGTATAAGTTAATTAATTTAGGATAAATTAATTGGTAATTAAGGATCATTAATGAAATAAGATTTGAATTGTTAATTAATGATTAGTAATTAATTAATTATATAATTAGAGATTAATTAATGGATAATTAAAGATAAATTAACTTGTAATTAACACTGGTTAATCTGAGTTAATTACTTAATGGAAGTAATTAAAGAATGGTTAAGAAGGTCATTAACTTAAGATTATTTAATAATTAATTAATATGATTAATTTTAATAATTAATTAGATTAATTAATTTAATAATAAACATTTGTGAATTGTTTAAGTGTAATTACCTGATGGAAGTAATTAAGGAATTAATTACTTAATGTAATTAATTGAGTTTAATGGGATTAGTTTGAATTAATTAATTAAGTTTAATTAATTTTAAACACTAATGATTTGATAATATTTACTTAATGTAATTAAAGGATTGAAATTACTTAGTGAAGTAATTTATTAGTAATAACAGGATGTAATTAATTGAAGATGTTTTAAGAATGGAAGTAATTTAAGTATAATTACTTTGTAATTAATCAAGGGATTAATTAAGGATAATTAATTAAGGAATAATTAATTTATTTAATTAAATAATTAAGGTTAGTTAATTACTGAATGTAATTAATCTGGAATGATTAATAATTATGGTTAATTACTCATGGAAATTAATTTAAATAAAGTACTTAATTAAAATATAATTAGGGATCATTAATTAATACAATTAATGATGTAATTAAGGATTAATTAATTAAGACTAGTTAATCAATGATAAGTGATTAAAGGTAATTAATTAATGTAATGAATTAAGGATTAATGCAATTGATTATAGTTAATTAACTAATTGAAGTAATTAAAGGTTAATTACTGTTTTTGGTTAAGGATAATTAATTTGCGAAATCTAATTAAAGGATAATTACTTGAATGCAATTAAGAATAATTAATCAAGGGTGACTAATTAAGGTGATTAATTTGAATGATTAATTAATTGATTTGTAATTAATTAATGGTTAGATAAGCAAGATTTAAAATGATGAAGTAATTTATTTAATTTATTTTAAATTAATTAAAGATTAGTGATTAATTTAATTCACTTTAAATTAATTAGAGATGGAGGTAATTAATTTAATTTGCTTTAAATTAATTATAGATGGTGTGATTAAGTAAATCTTTGCTTATGTATGAATGGACGATATTGATTGCCTTGAATTGTTTATGATCTCAGAAATGAGATAAGTAATGCGGTATGATATGAATGCTGTGGTTGCATTGTGATGATAATATGGATTATCTAATTTAATGATAGTATGGATTATCTATTTATAATGATAATGTGGATCACCTGTTTATTATGATAATGATTGATTATCTATTGTGATTTGTGAATTATCTATCTGGGTGTATATAGATAACTAAATTGAATTGTTTTAAACTTTAAAACAACTTGGCCTTAATAGACACGTTTTGGATTTCGTTGAGACCAGGATCGCGTTTCCATATTTGAATATCCGAAAACCACATCGATCCAAATTAACGGTAGGTCGTGAATCTCAAGTGAACACGAAGATTCAGAGGGCAAGGGTTATTGTCGTTAACTCTGAGGGTGATTCCAAAATGAGTGTAACGAGATAATGCCTTCGGTTTCGTTCGAACCCGGAACGAACTTGTATGGATTGAATGCTTTCAGAACATCGTCAGGTGAACGATGAGCATTATAAATGATGTGTTCTATAAAGGTAATCGTAGCCTCAAGCCTCATCAACTGGGAATGGCTAAAACAAGGGAGGTGCAGCAAGGCTAAGTGGGTCATGCCCAAGTAGGACGAGATTTTCCCCTGTCTAGAGGTCCCTTTTATTTTGGCTGTGTGGGCAGTTGTTGAGCTCCAACCGCCGGGGTTGTCTTATTCGGGACTGTCCAGTAAGGGATTGTTTCGACCTTGTGTTGCAGGTGAGTTAGGGTGGCTCCTCGGTACGTTGATCTAGGCCACATACTATGACGGGCGGTACCCTAGTAGCCCTGCCATTGTATGGAATCCAAAATCCAATAAGTGCTCTCGGTTTTGATTGTATTACCCACTTTTGTGGCTAGTAGCTAGAATTTAATCATGTAACAATTTCGGCTATTCCATATTTACTTGAAAACCCTAGACCTATTATAATATCACCAGATTTCCTATTAAATGTTTTGGTTAGCGTAAGGTAAAAACTTACTTATGTTTATGTGTGAGGAGTCTTACGTGATACCTTTTCTTTTCAAAAAGTTTTGAAAGTTAAGCAACTTTAACCTATTACTCACACCAGACCCATGTCTGACCCGGAGTTTATCTTCTGTTTTCTTAAACTCTTGGGTACTCAAATTTTTACGAGCAGCCAAAGGATTCAGTTTAGTTTTGACGAATTGTGAAGGAGAAATAGAGCAGGAGGCTTCTGCGTGTAGATATATAGTGTTCCGCTATGTTGGTTTCTCTGAGTAGTTTCCTTGTATTGTGTTGAGTTGTATAACTAGACAGGTGTTTATAACTGTCTGCTATATGATGTGTAATCTGTGTAACTCTGATAATGGTTGTAAACTATGTAATATTTATGTTATTAATATAATTTATTCGTTCCGCTGTTGAGATTCTGATGTTGTTTCTTCTTTTTCTTCTTTCTTTTCTCTTTCTATCCCTTTCTTTCTTCTAGATGATGCGATTTTCTGTGGTGAGAAAGTCGGGTCGTCTCATTTGGTATCAGAGCTTTAGGTTGAATGAATACATAGGCTCTGGAGTGGTGTCTATCTTGAGAGTGCGTATTTGTAATTTTAAATGTTTAAATATATTTATTTATTTCTACCTATCCGTTGGGTCACCTATTCAGGTTTTCCAATATAAGTTATAAAGGTAGATGGGGTAGTGGTGTGTGTAACACGACTATCATTGGTTGGAGTTTGAATATTTGAGGTTGGAAGTGTATCTGTCGAGACTGTAGACCTAATACCATCTCGAGTGAGTTTTGCAGTGGTGTACGGATTTCATCAATCTTTGAAGGAAACCTGTTACGGTTCGGAGTCTATTTTTGAAGTTTGGATGAGTAGAGTTTGGATCTGTCGGTTAGGCAAAAGAGAGTGATGGTATCTTGATACCTCAGGAAGTAGTAGCTGCGTGATGAGATGCAGTAACTATGGATGTGTCCGAAGATGTTTTCTTTGGAACAAGTTTAAGGAAGTAGGTCTGCATCGGTGGTGTGGTTGTCCTCAGCATGGTGTTTCTGTTTGGTTTGAGGTCTGACTTTCTCGAAAAGTTTTGGATTAGGAAATCTTTGGCATCTATGTCAGCAATGCAGCTTGGAATGTTCTGTGTGTCGACAGGGAGTCTTCTGGCTTAGCAGTTTTTATGAAGGAGGAGTTCGGAAGCAGCAAGGCGGACCCGTTTATTCGATGGATTGGCTAGATAAGTGTAAGCTGTTCTGTTTGGTAAAGGCAGAATTGTTTTCTTTGGACATTTGGTCTAGATTGATCGCAAAAGTGACTTGCGATAGCTGAGTGTTCTCTAGGGTTATCAGAGTTTTCTTGATGTCTTCTGAGAAGTCAGAGGTTTGTCTATATCTGGAGATTGAGTTTTCTTATCGACTGGATTCCAGGAGTAATTTTGGTGGTTCGGCTAGTTGTAGGATGGTTTCATGAGCTAGGGTTTGGTGAAGCAGCTCAGGATTGGTTGAATTTTTGAGTTTTCTTTTTGGATCTATTGAACCATATTTCTGGAATGTGTTGTCCAGTCTGTGCTCGTGTTCTTCATCAGCATTTTCTTCTATTCCAGATAAGAGTTGTGCAGCGGAAGCAGTTTGGGAGTGTTTCTGTTTTGTCTTTTTCGGATAGAAGAAGTGAGTGTGTTCTTCTGATGTTTGAAGAGTGAAGTTGGTGATCTTGGTTGATCTTGAGGAGATCGTTGTGTTGGATTGTTTGTGGTTTTGTTTTTTTCTAGAGGCATCAGCAAAGTTGAGCTGATCAATAAGGATATAGGCAGCTCAGGATCGTCCGAAGAGTTTTGTGGATAAGAGACGGAGGAATTTGGATTCTGAAGTCGGAGATTTGATTTTGGATAAGTTTTCTCCGATCGAAAGGGAGCTATAAGATTGGGTAAGGCTTGGAAGCTAGCTCTGAAGTGTTTTGGATCTTTCTTGTAAGGATAAGTGATTGATCTACAGGATTGAATTGCCGGTTTGGATAACTGGGATTCGATGAGTTTCACGTATCTCTGAGGGAATACGTGTATGATCTATCTCTGGTTTTTGAACCAGTAGTTCGTAAGTTTTGGTTGCTGAGTCAGACTCGTCTGTAGTCTGATACCCTGTCGAGTTTTGTAGATCTAGATGAATAGGAGCTCTGTAGTTTAGTAGTTTCGATTGTTTGAATTCTGTAGAGCGAATATCCCGATACTTACACTTGGGAAACTCGAGAAAATTCTATCCAGAATTTTATCTGGATAGTTAGATTTGTTTGATTGAATGAATTGGTTGCTATGGTTAGCATATGTTTGATATATGCTTATGTTTTAAAATTAAATCTTTAATGAGATTATTAAATTACCTTTGTTTTAAATTTCGGGGACGAAATTCTTCTATGGGGGGAGGATTGTAATATCCCTGAATTTTTGACAATACCTATTTAATAATCTGTATTAAAAATTAAATTGATTTGATAATTTTGTTAATAATAATTCAAATTGATTTAATAATTTTCCTTTAATAAATATTTAATTGGTAAATTTTATCTTTTAAAGCTAATAAATTGGTTTCCATCTATAATATAAATATATGGTTTATATTGTAAATAGATTAGCTTTGTTTTAAATTTAATAAATAAAGCATATTTTCTAATTCTATTATCTGTAGTAATTTGAAAATTTGTTTTTATTTGATATAAAGCTTTTCAAAGTTATTAAATAAATAATCTTGGTTCAAATTTAATAAATGAATCTTGATTTAAAATTCTAATATAGATATTAATAATTTGGAAATTTTGATTTAATTTAATATTAGGTTTTTCAAAGCAATTTAAATAAATAAGTATATGATTTTAAATTGTTAAGAAAGATGTTTAAATGTTTAAAATGATTTTGGCTTATGTTTTAAATTTAAATTAATTAACAAAAGGTTTTTTTCTTTTTAAAATATAGCTTAATAAAATAAGTAAATTATTAATAAAGACATAATTTCTTTTATAATTATTTTAATTTGATAATGAGTAATTTCTAAAAACAATATTAATAGTGTATTGTTTTCACAAATAGATTTGAATAAAAATAGCTTTTGTTATTTCAAATTTAATTTACATATATAACTTGATTTTAAATTTAGATTTTAAAATTTGAATTTGAATTTAATATTTGGATTAAATTTGAGTTTAAAGAATAATTATTTTAAAGTAGTTTAAATATGAAATATATGAATAAAGTTTTATATTTATATCTATAAACGAATTTAATACACTAGGTATGATTTTATTATCGTTTTATTTTAATTTTCTTTTAAAGGTTTTATTTTCATAAATTTACAAAAGCATTTATTTAATTAGAAATGTATTAACTAATTAAGATATTTATTATATAAATTTATTTTTCATCAATTTAAAATATATAAAAAAAGGATTAATACATGTGTTAATCTATAAACACCCTTAGTAACATGTGTTAGATAGTTAAGTATGGAATAGGGCAAGTGTCACTTTTTGTTTTCATTTTCTAAAATTTAATAAATTAGATTATATAAGTACACATCTTCACTTATTCATTTTCTCTTCTTAATTCTAAACTCAAAGGAAACTCCCTGTAATTCACTTCACAAACAAGAGGAAAAATTCATTTTCCTATAAACAGTCCTCAATTTTGAAAACACAAATCCCTGTAACATTTGCAGCCTGTTTATTTCTCAAATCTGAAAACTCTTCCCTGTAAACAAATCTTCAAAACCAAAATCAGTTACAAACTCCTCATATCAAAAATCTACACATCTTCAAACCAAGGCAATTGTAGTTTTAAACCAAGTCTACATCATTTTTTTTCTGCAATCTGGAAATTGGCTCTGCATGGCACCTGAAAACTTAAGCAATACAAATCCTTGTAACACCTCTTCAAATCAATGCACCTGACATTTTCAAACAGAAAGAAAAAGCATTTTTCTTTTCAAACCTGTATTTCATGATTAAAAGAAAATCTGCATTTTTCTTAAATCTGGAAAATTGGTTCTGCATGCAAACCTGCATTTTCAAAGCAACTCAAGATCTTAGAATTCAAAGTATCAGGAGCATTTCAGTTTAATGGAGTTCAAGTTTTCAAAGACTGTTTTAAAAAATCAGGAGTTTTTTCCAAAATCTGGAAGCTCTGTTCATTTTGAATCAGGTGAGTAACTTTTAAAAATTTAAGATATAAAAAAAATTGGTTGCATGCTTGTATACTGAAATGAATAAGTATTGCATGAGTTTATAAGTAAATGTCTGATGTGAAAATGTATTTGTGTGCATGCTGTTTTAATTACTCTGTTCTTTTCTGATTTCCAGGCTGAAATTTTTATTTTTATCCTTATCTTGTAATTAGTTCCTTATAGGATGTAGTTTATAAATCAAAGTTGTTTGATTTATCTTAGGTTAATATTTAAAATTTTTAAGTAAGTAAAAAATGAAGCATGTTGTCTCTGAAAACATAAAAACGTATGTGCATGTTAGATAAAATCAAAACTTAAACCTTTTAATTTGTAAATCCAGTATTATAAATCGAAAACTTCAACTAAAATATGATTTTTAACACAAGAATCAGGGTTTTTAGAAATTAAGTGAAGGTGCAGTTTGGGTATTGACTGGAATGGGGATATTAGAAATTTCTAGTGACCCAAGAGGTTGAATGGGTCGGGGTTTTTCCAGTTGATGGAGGAGTGATCAGTGAATCTTGGAAAAATACTTGGAGGCGATGCAATTCATGGTGGAAGTTGTGGCAGTGAAATTTCTTCTGGAACCCTAGTTTAACTGGGTTTGGTTGTTCGATCAACCGCGAGTTCTACGATTGATCGAGTGCTGCGAGTTTTTAAGGAATGGTATTTGGGTCGTAGTTGAAGTCATGGCCGGAGTTGCAGACCTTCAGATGGTCGGAGTGGCGAGAATGAAGTGTTGACAGGTTTGGGTTAGGGGTGACTGCACTTGTTGTTTCCAGGTTTGGTTTAAATAACTTGAATTCCATTTCGAGTTGAGATTGAGGAATCTGGTAATTGGGTTTGGATTTGGGGATGCCAGTCGACGTAGGAAGATAATCGTCGATGGTCGGAATCGACTGAGGTTGCGTGCATATGCACGGCATGTTGTTCTGGTGAAGTTTGTTTAGGTTCTGGTTGCAGAGTTTTGGGTCTCGAGACATTCTCGGGTAATTCGAGTCTTAGACTCGAAGTTAATTGGTTTTGGGCTCGAGTCATTTAGTAGATGGCTCGGATAAGTTAATGATAGGTTTTCAAACCTGTAAGTTTTTAGAATTTTAAAATTGGGTTTTAAATAAATGTGAAATAGATATTTAAACCAGTTTTAAATCAAAGTTAGGTTGGATTCAAATGAAGTTTGAATCTCAATCTTAAAACAAAATAAAGTTTATGAATTTAAAATTATTTGTAACAACTTTAAAAAAGGGTTTAAATAGTTGGAATTTTTTTTAAAAAAAATAAAGCTTTAAAATAGAGATTTAAACCTAATTTTGGAACTGAATTCAAATCTTAATTTGAATCTTAATTTTGAAATAAAAGAAGTTTTTGGATTTAAATTGTTTTAAATAATTTGAATGATTAAGTGTATTTTTAATTGATTTGAATTTAAAATGAAATTGGATTTTGAATTATCTTAACTTCAATTATAAGATGAATAATTCTTAAACTTATGAATTAAGAAGGGTTTTGAATTTGTTTTAAACTTGTTAAAGTTAATTTGTTTTCATTTTAAATCTTAAATTTAAAATGAAATTTTAAAAAGTAAAGTTTGAAATTAAATTGTTTTAAATATCTTGTTAATGATAATTTGATCATTAATAAGAAAAATGTTTTTATAATTGAAAATTTAAGGATTTGTAATTATTAAGATAATTAAATAGATAATTAATGATTTGGATTAATTTAGTAATTAAGGTATAAGTTAATTAGTTTAGGATAAATTAATTGGTAATTAAGGATCATTAATGAAATAAGATTTGAATTGTTAATTGAATTAGTAATTAATTAATTATATAATTAGAGATTGATTAATCGATGATTAAAGATAAATTAACTTGTAATTAACAATGGTTAATCTAAGTTAATTACTTAATGGAAGTAATTAAAGAATGGTTAATGAAGGTCATTAACTTGAGATTATTTAATAATTAATTAATGTGATTAATTTTAATAATTAATTAGACTAATTAATTTAATAATAAACATTTGTCAATTGTTTAAGTGTAATTACTTAATGGAAGTAATTAAGGAATTAATTACTTAATGTAACTAATTGAGTTTAATGGGATAAGTTTGAATTAATTATTAAGTTTAATTAATTTTAAACACTGAATGATTTGATAATAATTACTTATTGTAATTAAAGGATTGAAATTACTTAGTGAAGTAACTGATTGGCAATTACAGGATGTAATTAGTTGAAGATGTTTTAAGAATGGAAGTAATTTGAGTATAATTACTTTGTAATTAATTAAGGGTTAATTAAGGATAATTAATTAAGGAATAATTAATTTATTTAATGAAATAATTAAGGTTAGTTAACTACTGAATGTAGTTAATCTGAAATGATTAATAATTATGGTTAATTACTCAAGGAAATTAATTTAAATAAAGTACTTAATTAAAATATAATTAGGGATCATTAATTAATACAATTAATGATGTAATTAAGGATTAATTAATTAAGATTAATTAATCAATGATAAGTGATTAAAGATAACTAATTAATGTAATGAATTAAGGATTAATGTAATTGATTATAGTTAATTAATTAATTGAAGTAATTAAAGGTTAGTTACTGTTTTTGGTTAAGGATAATTAATTTGTGAAATTTAATTAAAGGATAATTACTTGAATGTAATTAAGAATAATTAATCAAGGGTGATTAATTAAGGTGATTAAGTTGAATGATTAATTAATTGATTTGTAATTAATTAATGGTTAGATTGGCAAGATTTAAAATGATGAAGTAATTGATTTAATTTATTTTAAATTAATTAAAGATGAAGTAATTAATTTAATTGACTTTAAATTAAGTAGAGATGGAGGTAACTAATTTAATTTACTTTAAATCAATTGTAGATGGTGTGATTAAGTAAATCTTTGCTTATGTATGAATGGACGATATTGATTACCTTGAATGGTTTGTGATCTCAGAAATGAGACAAGTAATGGGGCATGATATAAATGCCATGGTTGCTTTGTGATGATAATAAGGATTATCTATTTTGATGATAGTATGGATTATCTGTTTATAATGATAATGTGGATCACCTTTTTATTATGATAATGATTGATTATCTATTGTGATTTGTGAATTATCTATCTGTGTGTAAATAGATAATTGAATTGTTTTAAACTTTAAAACAACTTGGCCTTAAAAGACACGTTTTGGATTTCGATGGGACCGGGATCGGGTTTCCATATTTGGATATCCGAAAGCCATATCGATCCAAATTAGCGGTAGGTCGTGAATCTCAAGTGAAGATGAAGATTCAGAGTGCAAGGGTTATCGTCGTTAACTCTGAGGGTGATTCCAAAATGAGTGTAACGAGATAATGCCTTCGGTTTCGTTCGATCCCGGAATGAACTTGTATGGATTGAATGCTTTCAGAACATCGTCAGGTGGACGATGAACATTCTAAGTGATGTGTTCTATAAAGGTAATCGTAGCCTCAAGCTTCATCAACCGGGAATGGCTAAAACAGGGAAGGTGCAACAAGGCTAAGTAGGTCATGCCCAAGTAGGACGAGATTTTCCCCGTCTAGAGGTCCCTTTTATTTCGGCTGTGTGGGAAGTTGTTGAGCTCCAACTGACGGGGTTGTCTTGTTTGGGACTGTCCAGTAAGGGATGGTTCTAGCCTTGTGTTGCAGGGGAGTTAGGGTGGCTCCTCGGTACGTTGGTTTAGGCCACATACTGTGATAGGAGGTATCCCAGTAGCGCTGCCACTGTATGGAATCCAAAATCCAATAAGTGCCCTCGGTTTTGATTGTATTACCCACTTTTGTGGCTAGTAGCTGGAATTTAATCATGTCACAATTTTGGTTATTTCATATTTACTTGAAAACCCTAGACCTATTATAATATCACCGGATTTCCTATCAAATGTTTTGGTTAGCGTAAGGTAAAAACTTACCCATGTTTATGTGTGGGGAGTCTTACGTGATACCTTTTCTTTTCAAAAAGTTTTGAAAGTTAAGTAACTTTAACCTATTGCTCACACTAGACCCATGTCCGACCCGGAGTTTATCTTCTGTTTTCTTAAACTCTTGGATACTCAAATTTTTACGACTAGCCAAGGGATTCAGATAAGCTTTGACGAATTGTGGAGGAGCAATGGAGCAGGATCCTTCTGCGTGTAGATATATAGTGTTCCGCTGTGTTGGTTTCTCTGAGTTGTTTCCTTGTATTGTATTGGGTTGTATAACAAGACTGGTGTTTATAACTGTCTATTATGTGATGTGTAATCTGTGTAACTCTGATAATGTTGTAAACTATGTAATATTAATGTTATTAATATAATTTATTCGTTCCGCTGTTGAGATTCTGATGTTGTTTCTTCTTTCTCTTCTTTCTTTTCTCTTTCTATCCCTTTCTTTCTTCAAGATGTTGCAATTTTCTGTGGTGAGAAAGTCGGGTCGTCTCAATTACATATGTTAGCACATTACATATATGGTATATTTTGGTTAGTATACATATTATATAAAGTCAAGTCTGCATATAGGATGTATTATATATAAAACTGCAATAGCTGTTTACATATTAGTTAGATATGCCTGAGTATACGTGATATACATATGGGTTTAAAATGATTTTTGATTTGTTTTGTAAGTTATACATATTATATTATACATATAGTGTCTGCATATTGGCTGTGTATAGCCTGCATATATACATGTATATATTATTGTCAATATATGTAGGTTGATTTATATACTAGTTATATATATAGGAGTACTATATTTATAATGTTAGTATAATGGTTATAAAGGTTACTTTATATATACATATGTTTTAGTCTAAGAGCTGTGATGCATGTTTTTTACAAAGAGCAATATTATGAATAAGATATAAATTTATAGTTTATCTAAGTTGTTTGTATCTTGAATCTTAATTTGTTATAAATATAATAAGTATGAATTATTTATATATTTATTTTAATATTTGTTGCATTGATTTTTAACGAAGTAATGATAATAATATAATATACATTTTGTTTCTATTATATAAAAAAAATTGATTTTGATTCTTGATTTCCAGTTTATCAGTTGTCCATCGAATTCGTGCCAATCTTGTTTTGCTTTGGAAATCATGCTTGGATACGTAAATTATCTCATTCTCATACAACTCTCTAGCCTTAAAAGGTGAGCAATCGCTCATGTTTAACGTTCTTATATTTATTTAATTTGAGTGCAATTGAAACGACAATTGAAATATGCTGCTGTTCGTTATTTAAATTTCTGTATATACACTATGATCTGTATTTGTTCACCTGTGACATCTGACACCATTATATGTTATTTATATTGATGATATATGCATGTTATATTATTATCATACCTGTTATCACTTTGCAAGTTCCCTGTTAGTATAGAATTCCCTATGAGTTGAAATGATACATACCCGAACGATATTGTAGAATATGAGAAAATAGTTATGGGTTGAAATGATAAACCCAAGCAATTTTCAAATTGAATTGAATTTGGGATTGCTGGTTGAAATGATATATACCCGTGTATATTTTAATTACGGATTGAAATGATAAGTATCTGTATCACTTGACCATAGGATAAAAAATTATATACAAACACCACTGGTCTATATATAAAGAAATTATTTATATGGTTTGAAGGAAATATATATGGTTTTATTTAAATTTGAAAATATATGAATAAGTTTTAATATAAAATAGATTTAATAATAAGCTTTCAACTTATTAAAGTTTCATTTAAGTAAGATACAATATACTTAAGTATTTATTTAAATATATAATTTTAAATTAGATTTTATAATGATTTTTATAAGTTAAGGTTGGAAAGATAAAATTTAATTTATTCAAAATTGTATTTAATAAAAAAAGGTTTAATTAAATCAATTTGAAACTTATTGAATTTGATGGTTTTAAGATATGATTTTGTAACTTGATTTTTGATATAAAGTGATTAAATGGATATTTCAAGTTTAAATAAATTGAAGGAAATATTTAGTTTATTTGTAATTTGGGGTTTTATTTAAATGATATTTGATTTATTAAGTAAACATGTCAATACTAAATAATAACGAAGTTAACTTTTGATATATATGAAATTATCAAATCTAGTTTTGAAAATATTTGAATATTAAAGCTTTGAAATATATTTAAATTTAAACGGTTTATTTTGTGGTTCAAACCTGTATTTGAAATCGATATAATTTGAAATGATTTATTGAGAAACTAAACTAAATCGAAGTTGAAGAATTGAGATTGAACAAAATTGGAATTTTGGAATTTGAGTTGATTTTAATCGATTTTTGAAATTTAAGAAAGCTATTTCATTAGATAAATTATTTTAAAATTATATTTAAACTATTTATATGTTTTACTTTATAAATTATTTTAATATAACTAATTAATATGCTAATTATTTTAATATAAACTATTTTTACTTATAACTATTTTAAATAAATGATTTTATTTTATATACTATTATTAATATATAAACTGTTTAAGGAAAGTATTATGATTTCCAAAATGTTATAAATTCAGGTATTTGAAATTGTTATAACTTTGAAGTATTATGATTTTGGAAATAAAAATATTTGAAATGGAAACGATATTTTTGTTTTGAAGTATAAACTATTTTGAAATGACTACGGTGTTATGATAACATTTGGTTGTTAAAGAGACCGAGATCGGATATTGTCATACTCTCTGCTAATATCCGAAAACCACTTTCACAACTGTGTATGTGGTGTAGGTTCCAGAATGAAATAGGATGGTTTGGTGATGATTCTATATGGTATTTACATGAACTTGACTCCCGTAAGTTAGCTTGATGCGGCTAAAACAGGAGGCATGTCGGGCCAAGTGAGGTCATTCCTCCGACCGGGCACGTTTGTTCAATACCATTCCATTGCTTTTGTGATTGATTGGGTGCATCCTTTGATTTAGGAGTGTGTCATGAGGTGGGCGGTAGTAGCTGCTATGCATTACCACCAGTCCAGTTCCGCAAACGGTATATTTACCCTGGCATTGCCTCGAGTGCCTTGTCGCATGCCCTATCACGCCTTCTACGAGTTTGTTTTGTACCATACCTATGGAGTGCCCTGTGATAGCCCTCCAGTCTATGGGAGGATTTATGGTACTGTATAGAATATGGGAATATATAAAAATGTGTTAAGGGGGATATGGGTAACGCCTTAACGCTATTTTAACATCCTTTACTTTACTATAGACATATTATAATAGCGTATTACTACATAGTAGTTAGTTCCACGGATCCTTAGAGGATGGTTATCCCAAACATCATTTGAGTTACTTGTAGTTCAGTTGGTATTTCACTTGAGTTGGATTTATTGATATAAGAATGTTAATCCTGACTCGAGTGTTTTGTATTTTGCTTTACGTTCGGGTCAGACTGAGTGATACAGCATTTGAGACCCACCTTTGGAGTTGGAGCTTCACTCGGAGATCCGTCTGCATTTATTCAACTTTTAGCTTTCCAGTTGATTTGTTCAAAGATGTCATCTGTTGTATTCGAGACTTCACTGTATTTGAGATATTATGTTGTATGTTATTCCAAACTCTGATACTTTATATAGTAGCTTAATGAACTACTACTTATTCTATTCCGCTGCTTATTGTTTTATTACTTTGTGTCTGTGATTCTGTGATTGATTTATTTAATGTATATGCCGAGTTTTGCCAAATCTAAATTAATAACTTGATATTTTAAGCAATTCAAGTCCGACTTGTGCAGATGCGAATGGCACAAAATGCCGGGTCATTACAGTGTTGTTGAGTAACCTATTGTCAGGGTTTATCTGCTATGGTACCTGATGAAACATTACAGCCTCTATACTTCAATTATTTAGGGAGTTGGGTTAATCCATACTAAGTTGCAAGACTAAAGAAGGAAACTGGAGTGAAATTTTCATATAAGAACATAAGTAAAGCACATATTGAAAGAGGAAGAAGGTTAATTTATGATTTTAATAGGCACTTAGTGCATCCCTGATGCTTATATTTGGATGATTTCTCATAGTTCTTCCAACTCCTAAGTTCCCTTTTTTCATCATTGCAACAAATTCCCCATATTCAATTATTTCATCCTATAACATCATTTTCAAGTAATTATGTGTTAAATTTATTGTTGTTGTTGTTGTTGTTATATATTACACACACACACAATTTTTCATATTTTTTGCAGACCTATGAAACATAAGTGCATCGAAAAAACCGCATCCAGTATGAGTTATTCACACATTATATTTTTATTCAATGCTTTTATGAAGAACCGGTACAATTATTTATTATTAGCAGAAGCGGTTCATGCATTTGTAAATTTTTAATATGCTATGAATAAACATAAAAAATCAGTTGTAGAACAAAATAAATATAGGTCTTTTCTGATAACCATAAACTTGTTTGATCTTCTACTTTTTTAAAGAAACCATTTCAATTCCTTACATAATATACAATATTAAACTTTAAGTAACTTAAGAAAATATATTACAATGTTTTAAATTTTGAGAACATGTAAATATCCAGATTTTTATAATGTAGAAAGTATATTTTTTATTTGTTAACTAAGTCTAACCAAATACAACAAACATTGATCTACTTAAACTGAATATGATAGTTTTGATACTAAGTTGTTATGATATATGCAATCTAACACAAAAAGGTTACAAAAAATTGTTAATTTTTATATGCAAGTGGAATTGTTCTTCTATTATGGGATGCATGTTATCATCTTAACTATTATATACATTACAAAGCGTATCTCAAGTGTTTCAAGAATATAAATTTCATACTGCAAATAATCCAAATTTTTAGTCAGCAAAAATTTATTTAACTAAAACTAAGGTTCATATTAAACACTAGAACAAAGTATTTCCAACTATTGATCAAGTTAATGTAGGATAGTTATAAATTTAAGAACTTTATGTGAATAATAAGCAAGTCAACGTTTCAAACTTATGTTCACTTTGAAGCTCTGTTTGTCATATAAACTAATGAGTTCAGGTTAAGGAACTAAGACTGACAGCTTTTGTCCTTCGGAAGATCTAGGCCTTTTTTATTCAAATCCAACGTACAATGTGATCTGTCAGTGTTTTCTTTCATGCCTTAATAATTTTTGTTTTAAAAACCTCTAAAAGTACCATATTCGGATACAAGCATCGAATCTCTTGAATGAAGAAATATTTCAGTAAGAAAGGAAGTAATGGTTCAGATATGCAAACTATATTTTGCTAATCAATTGAATTTTTATTGACAAAAAATTACAATTGCTAGGAAGTGACGATCTTAATCAAAACGTATAAAATAAATACGACTAGTATTTATTTCACAATAGGCTATATAAATAAAATGTCCATACTAGTTTGTAAGTTTTAATAGAAGTAAACAACAAAATAAACTTAAATTATATTATTTTCATATCAAGAGAAAAGACATGAAATGCAACACAAGTAAAAGTAGTAACTAGAACATGTACTAAATGAGCATAGTAATTAAAACATCATAGTACAAATTCATTGGGATTACAATATAGGTATCAAAATTATCTTAGTTTTTGGTAAATTTTGGTTACAAATTTATGTTTTTAAAATAGCAATATGTTTTGTCCACACAAAGGGACACATACATATATAAGTATATTAATTAACAAATAATGAAAACGCCATGACAACAAGGACTTTCTTCTTTGATACAATCCTCTTTTGAAATTGAGGTACTTATATATAACATGATAACAACACAGTTCATTTTATTGAATTTACTTATTTTTCCTTCTATTTTTATCTTATTATATGCCAAAACTAATCAAAATAAAGTTAAATCGTTAAAGAAACATTTTAGGATGTCTAATAGAATGAAAATCGACTTAAAGCTTAATGCATCAATTAACATTAGTATTTTTTTTAATACCTAATAATCATAAAATGAAAATCTATGGTGAAAACAATTTATTGGATAGTTGAAATTTAGGTTGTTAGCTATACTTATGAGAAAGATGAGAAATTTAGTAGGAAAAAGGGGATTATTCCTTTAAATACCAGAGATTTCCTCACATTATCATTTTAGACATATGGATATAGTTATATCAATCAATAAATCATCCAACTTAAGCTTAGTTTGTAATGACCCGGAATTTTGGGCAATATCAATTTAATAATCTGTATTAGTAATTAAATTGATTTGATAATTTTCTTTAATAATTGTAATTTAAATAGGAAAGTTTATTCTTTAAAAAGCAAAGAAATATTTAGTTGGTAAATTTTATCTTTTAAAGCTAATAATTTTTTTTCTATTTATAATATATTTGTATATATTGTTAATAGAAAAGCTTTGGTTTAAAATTTAATAAATAAAATCATGATTTCAAATTCTAATATATTTTGGTAATTTGGAAATTATGATTAAATATAATATAAAACTTTGCAAAGATTATTTAAAAAGTCAACCATGTGATTTAAAATACTTAAGGTAAATATTATTTGTTTAAAATTTATATTTAGCTTAAGTTTAAATTTAAATGAAATTAACAAAAAGATTTGTTCTATTTTCTTTTTAAATATTGCTTGATAAATATGATTTTAATTCATTTAAGTAAGATATGAAATTTATAAATAATAAGATAATTTCTTTTATAAATTATTTAAATTTGGCAAGTTGTTATTTTCGAAACAATAATAATGTGTCATTTTTTTAAATAGATTTTAAAGAAAATTGAATTTTTATTTTTCAAATTTAAAATGTTGTTGATTTTAAATTGATTTTTGAATTTAATTTGAATTTGGATTTAAAATTAAAGTTCAAAAGTTATATATTTCAAAACATTTTGGTTTAAAATATAGGTATAAGATTTTATTTATATATAATTGGTTTTATTTTCTTTAAAGTAATATATATATATATATAGATAAGAATTTGTAAATTAAGCAAAAAGCTTATTATTAATATTTAAAATAAATAAAATAATACTTATGACAAGTGTTAGCCTTTTAATCATGTTAATAACATGTGTTATAGGATTAAAATATGAGAATGGCAAATGTTTGCAGATTGTACAAGTGTCCCTTATTTAGTTTATTTCCTTTAATTTTTAATAAATTCAAATTTAATCTGTATATACACTTCCCTTCTCTTCTCATTCTTTTTCTCATTTTCCAAAAGCAAGAAACAATTTGTAATCAACACCTCTCTAAACAGAAAACCAAATTCATTAGCCTATATATCATCTTCATAATCAAACATCAAAACCTGAATCAAAACTTGCAAATCATGCAGCAAAACCTGTAATCAAAATTTTCAAAATCAAAACCCTTCGCCTGCAAACATCATTCTTCAACCTGAGATAAAAATCAAAAGGTGCATACATTTTCTTCAAACCTGGAGTTTGTCTGAAGCAAGCAAGTTCAAAATCAAATCAGATTTCAAGTTTCAATAGCAAGCTTCTAACAAGCTCCAGATCAAATTCAAAATGTAATGAATAAAAACTGGTCCTCTGTTCTTGTTTTCTGGTGAGTAAACCTTGCGTTTAAAAATAGCTTTAAATTTGGACTTTGATGCTTGTGATGAATATTGTAGTAATACAATATAATGTTTAGAGGAATCTTTGATTTGAATGCATGTTTGAAATGAAATAAATGCATGTACAAAGACTGTGTATAAATATACGATCTCTGTTTATTTCCAGGCTCTAGTTGATTTAAAAAAAATCATATCTCCAAAATGAATTCATAATTGCCTTTGATTTTTGAATAAAAGATATTTGTTACAGTATAATATCAAGTATAAAAATGGTTTCTGAAATTATAATTTAGCAAATAATTTTAAAATTAGAATATAATAGTGAAATATAAATATATGTTAAAAATCAACCAATTCAGTTTTAGATTTGGATTGCATGATTGTATTCGTGGCAGAAAATCATGAATTTAGATGGTATAATCATAATTTTTAGGTTAGTAATTATTGTGTTTCTCTGAGTTGACCAAAATCTGTTTTTTTACCAAATTCCATCGAACGGAAAAGCTTTGGGAGGTAGGTCCTGGTCTGGAGGAAGTTGGTGGCATGGGGGACTCAGGAAAAATTGTTCGAGATTTTTCTGGTGATCGGAGTTGCTTGGCGAAGCTAGACTAGGGTTCGATTTTTAGTTTGGGGCGACGTTGTTTCACGATGTCGTTGGTTGTCTAGGAGGCACTGGAGGTGTTCACGAGTGGTACGACAATTGCGTAGGCTTGTAACGCTGCTTGGATCAGAGGAGTATGGACTCAAGTGAGAGAGGTTGTCGTCGGTGAGTGGTTTTAGCCGGTGAGGTTGATTCCAGTTTTCGATCTGAAGACTCAATTTCGAGTCGTGATGGAATCACGATATCTGGGTGGTCGTGGTTGATGCCGAGGTCGTTGTTGACTTGTCGGAGACCAGAAGAATGGTCGGAGGAGGGTGGTGCATCGGTACACGTGCACGTGTGCACCTATTTTGTCTGGTGATGATAGTTTTAGGGAAGGAGGAAGCTTGTTCAAGTTGTGTTCACAGTTTTCCCGCGCTTGTCTCGAAGTAGAAGATACAAGGGTGGCTTCATGTTTGCCTGGGTTTTGATAGTCTGCTCGGGTTTGATTTTGATTGTAACTGGTTTCAAAATTTAAAAAGAAATCAAGTTCTGATTTCAAAAGCAAAACAAGTAAACTAATCAAATTTCCATAGGAAGTTCGCCTAGTTTAAAAGTATGTTTAAATGAAATATGTTTTCAAAAGATTTAAAATATTTAAAGTTGTTATTCTTAAAAGTAATTATAAACTAGATTAATTTTGTAATTAAATTCAAAGGTGTTTTCAAATAAATGTTCTAGGTCAAAGCTTTTAAGAAGAAGAATTTAAACAAGTTTTTTTTAGTAAGGATGTTCGAAAATTTAAAAGTGATTTAAAGAAAATATAAAGAGATGTTCAAACTAAGTTTTCAAAGATAAATGTTTAACAAAATTTATATATTTCTAAAAGGATCTAAAATATATGGTAAATAAGTTTTCAACGATTTATCAAATTTATTTAGACAAGATTTAAAGGATTCCCAAGACTTTATGTTAAAATTAAATATTTAAATTGTTTTGTTTTAAAGAAGTTATACACTTTCAATTGTATAATTGATTACAAAAGTGTTTTTTTCTTCTAATAAAGTATAATGATGTAATTAAGTATTTAAAATTAAGATAAAAGAATTTATCTTAAATTAATTAAGGTTGTAAGTTAATTAATAAGGATTAATTAATTTATAATTAAGCATCATTAATTAGATAAGTATAGATTATTAATTAATGATTAAAAATTAATTAATCAAGTAATTAAAGATTAATTAAGTTACAGTTAAGCACTTAATTAATTAGGTAATTAGAGATGAATTAACTTGTAATCAAGAATTAATTACCTTGTAATTAATAAGGGTTAATTTAAGTTTAATTACTTAGAGAAGTAATTAAAGAATTGTTAATAGTTAATGAAAGATCATTAACTAGGAATCATAAAATGATTAATTAATGTGATTAATTTTAATAATTAATTAGATTAATTAATTAATTAATGATAATCTTTTGTGGAATTGTTTAAGTACAATTACTTAATGGATGTAATTAAAGTGATTAATTACTCAATGTAATTAATTAAATTAATGTGATTAGTTTAAGTTAATTAATTTAAGATAATCACTTGATGATTGGTTAAGTATAATTACTTAATGTAATTTATAAAGGGAAATTACTTAGTGAAGTAATTAAAGGGTAATTACCGGATGTAATTAATTGAAGAATAGAAGTAACTTGGGTTTAATTACTTTGTGTAATTATTAAAAAGGATAATTATTTAGTGGAAGTAACTAAGAATTACTTACTTAGTGCAATTAATTTAATAATTAGTTAAAATAAGTTATCTAAAGTTATTTAAGTAATGTAAGTAATTAAGGGTAGTTATTTACTAAATGTGATTAATCAAGATTGATTAATGAATAAAGATAAATTAAAGATTAATTATTAAATATGACTAATAATTAAATAAGATGTAATTAAGGGATCATTAATTAATATAATAAATTAAATAATTAAGGATTGATTAATCAAGGATAATTAATCAATATAAGTATTAAAGAATAATTAATTAATTGTAATTAATTAAGGTTTAACGTAATAATTAATTAATGAAGTAATTAAAGGTTAATTACTATAAATGATTAAGGATAATTAATTTATGTAATTAATTAAAGGCTATTTACTTAATGTAATTAGAGAATAATTAATCAAGGATGATTAATTGAGATGGTTAATTAGAGGATGATTAATTAATTGATTTGAAATTAATTAATGGTTAAGTAAGCAAAATTTTTAGTGATGAAAGTAATTAATTAATTTATTTTAAATTAATTAGAGATGTAGTAATTAATTTAATTTATTCTAAATTAATTATATATGATGTGCTTAATAGATCATTGCTTATGGATTGATGATTGATATTGGATGCCTTGGATTGTTTGATATCACTAATATGGGATATGTGCTTATCTGTGATATTGGGTGCTTTGGTTGAATTGTGATGATAATGTGGATTATCTATTTGTGATAATGTAAATTATCTATCTGTATGAATACAGATAATAGAATTGAATTGTTTTAACATTAAAACAACTTGGACTTAAAAGACGACGTTTTGGATTTCGATTAGACCTGGATCGGGTTTCAAGATTTGGATATCCAAAAAACCACATCGATCCAAATTAATGATAGGTCGTGAATCTCAAGTGAAGATGAAGATTCAGAGTGCAAGGGTTATTGTCGTTAATTCTGAGGGTGATTACAAAATGAGTGTAATGAGATAATGCCTTCAGTTTTGTTCGAATCCGGAACGAACTTGTATGGATTGAATGCTTCCAGAACATCGTCAGGTGGACGATGAGCATTCTAAGATAGATGTGTTCTATAAAGGTAATCGTAGCCTCAAGCCTCATTAACCGGGAATGGCTAAAACAGGGGAGGTGCAGCAAGGCTAAGTGAGTTGCGCTCAAGTAGGACAAGATTTTCCCCTGTCTAGAAGTCCCTTTTTATTCGGCCGTGCGGGGCAGTTGATTCGCGACAACTACCGGGGTTGTCTTGTTCGGGACTATCCAGTAAGGGACAGTTCTGGCCTTGTGTTGCAGGGGATCAGGAGGGATCCTCGGTATGGTGATTAAGGCCACGTACTGTGATGGGCGGTACCCCAGTAACCCTTCCATTATATGGAATCCAATCTCCAATAAGTGCCGTACGTTTTAGTTGTGACCAACTATGTTGAACGTGAGATGTAAGCATTCCAGCTATTTCTATGTTTTATTTGAAAACCATAGCCCCTATTGTAATATAACTGGATTTACTATCAAATGTTTTGGTTATCGTAAGGTAAAAACTTTTCTGTGTTTATGCGCGGAGAGTCTTACGAGATACCTTTTGTTTTCAAAGGTTTTCAAAGTCAAGCAATTTTAACCCGTTTACTCACACCAGACCCATGTCTGACTTGGAGTTTATTTTCTGTTTTCTTAAACTTTTGGGTACTCAAATTTTTACGAGTATCCAAGGGATTCATGTTTGCATTGACGAACTCTGGAGGAGGTATGGAGCAGGGGCTTCAGCATTTGTAGATATATAGGTGGTTCCGCTGTATTGATCTCTGAGTCGTTTGTTTGAGTTGTATCTTAAGTTGTAATAACTAAAATAGGTGTTTATAACTATCTAGTATGTGTTGTATAAGCTGTGTAACTCTGATAGGTGTTATATACTATGTAATACTTATGTGATTAATATAATTTATTCATTTCGCTGTTGAGATTCTGATGTTGTTTCGTTCCTTCTTTCCTTTCTTTCTCTTTTCTACTTTCTTTCTTACTCATGATGCGGTTTTCTGGAGAGTGAAAGACGGATCATGACAGTTGGTATCAGAGCGCTAGGTTGAGTGAATACATAAGCTTTGGAGTGATTTCTTACTTGAGAGAGCATATTTGTAAATTTTGATATGTATATGTATGTGTGTATATATATATATTTCTACCTATTTATTGGGTTACCTGTTTGGGGTTTCCATTATGAGTTCTAGAGGTAGATATGGTAGTGGTGTGTGTAGAACGACTACCACTTATGAAGGAGTCTGAATGTTGAGATTGGAAGTGTATCTGCCGAGACTATAGACCAAACACCGTCTCGAGTGAGCTTTGCTATGGTGTAAGGATTTCACCAATCTCTGAAGGAAGTCTTTTTGAGGTTCGGAGTCCATCTTTGAAGCACGAGTTTGGATGAGGAGAAGCGAGTGATGATATCTTGGCAACTTCAAAATGGAGCAATTGCGTGGTGAGACACGGTGACTAAGGATGTTTTCGAAGATGTTTCTTTGGAGCAAGCTTTAAGGAAGTGTATCCGCATCGGTGATGAGACTGAGTTCAGCAAGGTGTTTGTGTTTGGGTTGAGGCCTGAGTTTCTTGAGGAGATGTCTACCCATCTCGAGGCTCTGTGTGAGATTGGATGATATGGCTTTGATGTTTGAAGAGCTTTGGATATGAAGTCTTTGGAATCTGTGTCAGCAGTGCAACTCAGAGTGTTCTGTGTGCCGTCGGAAAGGTCATCTAGCTTAGCTGTGACGCCCCACCTCTATACCCACGCTAGCCAAGAACACTACTGTGAATGCTGTCGACTAGCACGGAGAATAAGGCTGTTGAGGAGCGACCATCTGTATAATTGCTTTGTGCGAGTACCGATATGCCAGATAAAAATATAACTTTTCATCTCAAGAGGAAATCCGACATACCGACACAAACTCAAAGCTACTACACAGTGGCTATAATATCTTTGGAAACAAATATAGAAATAAACATAACATAAATCAGTCACAGACAATTCATATCACAAAGGCGGAAATAGATATGAATACTACACATGAAAGTGTACATCAGAGTAGTGGTCGAAAAAGATCCACAATAATACAAAAGAATAGCAACACGTGCTATACAAAAGAATACATCTATGAGTCTAAATCTCAAGTGTATACAACAAAATAAACTACTAATCTAAGTAGTTTACCCAAAAGTCAAGGAGTTAATCCCGGATGAGAAGTCAAGCAGAAGCACCTGTAACATCTCGGTCTGACCCGAGTATTATTTAATAAGAAAATAATAAACGGATCAGTCTAACTATAAATATCAGATGAAACGATATAGAATAAGAGATATGACTAAACACGTAATAATCACAATGCCAAGCTGTGATATATATATATATATATATATATATAGTTGATAACCATCAAGAGATTAATCAATGTCACCAAATCTACACAAGAATCAAAGAAGTGTCATACTCTTTATTTCGTTCATCAAACCACAAATATTGACGATAATATCAATGTCAATCACCAAAGTCAAAGACGCACAAATTCTAGAAGACTACACAAGAAATTCAGAAATCACAAAAGTCAATGACACACAAATTCACCAATGCACAAATATTGATAAAACTTATCAATGGAAATCACGAAAATTGGTGAAACACAAATTCTAGAAATCTACACAAGAAATCCAGAAATCACAAAAAAGGGGGGGAGGCCTATCACAAACGGGAGCATAAAGCTCACCAACACGTGTATCACAAACGGAACGCTAATTCCATGGTCGCTAACCATCACAAATTGAGCCGAAGCTCCACAAACGGCCCGAAGACCATGGGCTGCTACCCCATCACAAATTGAGTCGAAACTCCACAAAACGGGGTTTAGTCTCCCTCGCAGACAAAGAGACATCGCACATTGCTAGTCTAAATCACAAAGATGATCGTCATGATCAACGAGAAGTGTCAATTACAATAAGCTAGTAAATATATGAGTTTAGCTTCATGTCCCATAACCACTAGCTTAACTTAAATATTTACGAACAAATTGTAGATCTCCACTAGAAAATTGTCACAAGAGGTTCAATCGAACAAGTCCAAGAATTAACCGACGAAGTAAACGCAAGCGTTTCATACCACTCGTTTTACTAAGTCGTTTAATTAGATTTCTCATACGAGTGAGGTAAAGGTTTGTATATACTAATAGATTGGAAAACAGTTTTATAAACGAATTTGGTATTAAAATAGTATTGAAATCGTTTGAGGAAAGAGTTTTGATATTTACTACTAGTATAGAAAACCTTTATATTTTTAAAATGACAAATCACGAAGAAGATTGTAAGAACAATCAATCACAAAAATTCACATACGAAGGCGTGAATAAAATCCAAAGAAATCGATAAAGGATCCGTCGAAATGGATATTCAAAAATCCCTAAAAATAGTCATCAAAGTCATAATAGATGATAACAACAAATAGGATTATCACGAATCGATTTAAATTGGAATTTCAATCTAATAAGGCAAATTGGACTCAAACAGCAGGTTCAGTCGACTGAACAGAGATTTTCAGTCGACTGACCCTGTACATGGAAATTTTCCAGGTTCAGGAAACTTTCTGTTTCCAGTTTCAGTCGACTGTGCAGAGATTTTCAGTCGACTGAATCATGCCTGGAAACTCTCGGGTTTCAGGTTCAGTCGACTGAACAGAGTTTTTCAGTCGACTGAATCATGCCTGGGCTGTTTTTCAGCCTTATTCAAAAGAAGAGCAAACTCTTCCAAAATGCAACCGGACGAACATTGGCTCTAAGGGTTTATGCCAATCGGCGACCCGGCCCTATATGCTCCTCGGTGCATCACCAAAAACATGATCAAACATCCATACAAGGATTTCACACAAATTTGACTTAAAAACCCAAAAATTGGAGTATTCACAAAATCAATCCAAAACAAGAGCAAATGCACATGAAGAAGTGTTAGGAATTCATACCCAACAACCAAAGATAGTTATAGTCATAGATGTGAGATAAAAATCTCACCTTTGCACTAAAATTTATGAAGATGAAGCTTGAAAGCAATGGCAAGAACAAGCACTCTTCAATCTCAACACTAGAAGCTTGAATCTAAGCTTAAAAGAGAAACATTCCCTAAATTAGGTTTAGGAAATTTCTGAAATTCAAAGAGAGAAAGAGTTGGAGAAGAAGAAGGAGATGCTTACCAAGGGGTTCTTCTTGAGTTTGGAGCAAGGAGATGGATTTGCAAAGCAAGCTAGGGCTTGGAGTTTTAATTCTTTTTCCTCTCCACCATTTTCAGTTGGAGCTTGAGTTTGAGGAGTTGGAAGGAAGTAATGAAGAGGAGAGGGGGATTGGACTGAATACATAAGTGGTTAATTGGCTCAGCCCAAACCAAAACCCTAAGCAAAAAGTAGCAAAATTCAACTTTCTCCAAACATATCGAAGCTTATACTCAAAAAGGTCGCAAACGGCATTTTGAACTCAATGGAGGTGGTCTCGAGTCCTAATTCGACCGTATGCAAAAAATAGGTTTTCGGACCAAAATCCGACGAACGATGAAATATTTAAATAAAATATTTAAATATAAAAATCGATAAATATGCGGGTTGTTACAGACTCCCCTCCTTAAAGAAATTGCGTCCTCGCAATAAGTAAGAAGGAAATATAGGAAGTAACAACCATTGAAGCATATTAACACAAAAGAAAATTTGAAATAGGAAGTTCACCCTAAAGTGCACAAAAGAGTTAGCAAGAAATCTGGTGAAACTTCAATTTCCACAATAACACCGGGATCAAGAATAAAAACCGGAATCCCTAAGGCATTCCCGTAGATAAAAGACGTGGGGAACGTCAAGAATAGCAGAAAATTTGAGCCGGTGCAACGGCGTAGTACAAAAACGGTACGCCCGAAAAACTAGAAACTCAAATAATTTGGGACATCAGCGTAGTACAAAAACGGTACGCCCAATGAACCAAAGTAAAGACATCGATGTAGTACAAATGGTACATCCGATGAATCAAATAGCAAAGACATCGATGTAGTACAATGGTACATCCGATGAATCAAAGGCAAAGACATCGATGTAGTACAACGGTACATCTGATGAATCAAATAGCAAAGACATCGATGTAGTACAACGGTACATCCGATGAATCAAAAGCAAAGACATCGATGTAGTACAAACGGTACATCCGATGAATCAAATAGCAAAGACATCGATGTAGTACAACGGTACATCCGATGAATCAAAAGCAAAGACATCGATGTAGTACAACGGTACATCCGATGAATCAAATAGCAAAGACATCGATGTAGTACAACGGTACATCCGATGAATCAAAAGCAAAGACATCGATGTAGTACAAACGGTACATCCGATGAATCAAAAGCAAAGACATCGATGTAGTACAAACGGTACATCCGATGAATCAAATAGCAAAGACATCGATGTAGTACAACGGTACATCCGATGAATCAAAAGCAAAGACATCGATGTAGTACAACGGTACATCCGATGAATCAAAGGCAAAGACATCGATGTAGTACAACGGTACATCCGATGAATCAAATGCAAAGACATCGATGTAGTACAAACGGTACATCCGATGAATCAAAAGCAAAGACATCGATGTAGTACAACGGTACATCCGATGAATCAAAGGCAAAGACATCGATGTAGTACAACGGTACATCCGATGAATCAAAAGCAAAGACATCGATGTAGTACAAACGGTACATCCGATGAATCAAATAGCAAAGACATCGATGTAGTACAACGGTACATCCGATGAATCAAAAGCAAAGACATCGATGTAGTACAAACGGTACATCCGATGAATCAAATAGCAAAGACATCGATGTAGTACAACCGGTACATCCGATGAATCAAAGGCAAAGACATCGATGTAGTACAACGGTACATCCAATGAATCAAATGCAAAGACATCGATGTAGTACAAACGGTACATCCGATGAATCAAATCCCAAATAATTCGAAACACTGATGCAGTACAAAAACGGTACGTCCAATGAACCGAACACAATAAAAGGACATCGGACGCAAGTCCTTAAAAGGAATGAGATAAAGCTCAATAAAACGAAGTATACCAAAACGTCCGATGAACTTGATAGAAAAATAATTCCATTCAGACAACATCAAAGAATCAACCACTTGTTGCCTACGACAAAGCGCATTGGCAACACGATTTCCCTTCTCGGGAATAAAAGAATATCAAGATCATAAGATGCTAGGAACTCGAGTCAACATAAAGTTCCTTATGAGAAAATAATTATTCCAAAGATTTATGATCGAGGTAGAGAACAAATTTCTCATCCAAAAATGATGATGCCAAATTCCAAAAGTAAAAACAATAGCCGCGAACACTAGATCATGAGTGGCATATCTAGTCTCGATAAGCTATAAAGATTTAGAAACACAAGTGATAGCACGTTCTCCCTTGCAAGAGAATGGCATTCCAAACCAATAGGTACAAATAGCAAAGTCTTGGTTCCCCTTCAGGAATCACAAGAAGGAATAAGAGTATCGAAAAGAAAGAACTTCTTTTAAAATAATTCTCTTTCCCGAAAAGTTAAAACTTCCAAAATTACATTTTTACTTTTATGTAATAATCTTTCTACAAAATTTTTACATTTTTACAAGTCAATATATCGTGTCTGATTGTCACATCAAAGCGTTTAGGAAATTCCTATTGATAACGTTGATCAAGCGCATCGACCAAAATTCTTAAAGCACTCAACGGGCAATACAATCAAAAAATCATCTTTTATAGGATAAATTAATCTCTTAAAAAGTTTTAAGAATATTCTTTGTTCGTTTCAAGAACAAAAATCCAGTTTTACTTATAAATAAATCTTATGAAAAAGATTTGCAAAATTTTTAAATTACTATTTTCATCCAAAATCAATAAATACAAGAATGGTATCATCGAAATATTCATAGAATATTCGATTTATAAAATGGATGAAATGAGTTGGACAAATTGAATGACATAATAATTCATTCATAGGAATCATAACGAGTGCGGAATGCGGTAAGTGGAATGCTAATTTCCGCAACTCGTAGCAAACGAAAACCGGTGGTAAAGTCAAACTGAAAAGACCTTAACACCACACAAAAGATTTCTTAGGTGATAATCTTAAGACAAACTCAAAAATACCGGAAAATTTCTCAAACTACATGAATGAGAGAAATAACACTTTCCTTATAAGTGGGCTTAAGGAATAAAATGATGCCATCCAGATGGAATCAAAATCACAAAGAAAAATAGAAATCTGCTTAACAGATTGAAAATGTCGAAGATGAATAATCCACTCGGAAAAATAGGATATGGCTTCACAATGATTAAGCCAATCCTTGCAGAAAGGTCAATTCCGAAGCCAAAGCAAAAATATCGGCTCGGAAAGAAAAGTCACATAAAACAAGCTCGACATCTAAACAAAAGCAAATTGAGTGTTGTGGATCTACCATCCGGATTCACAATTATCAATGAAGTCAATAAGCCCAAAATATTCAAAGAAAAAGAATTGACAAGTTCTTTTGGTATAAAAATAATGAGATGAAACCCATATCAAAAAGAACTCAAATAGAAAGTTCACGAATTAAAACAATGCCATCGAGGATTGAATGAAAATACCTTGACCAAAAGTTGCAGCTTTCCTTCTCACTTGCTTGGAAGCTTAGGACACGAAGATAAAAGATGACCCGAACCTTTGCAATAGCGGCAAAAGAGGGGTTTCGGGAACTCCCTTACATGGTGGTCTGTGGAACCACAATTGTAGCATCGTCCACGACTAGAGGTAGGAACATTTGCTACCAGAGTTTGTTGCTTTCCTTTCTTGTTAGAATCGGGGCCTTTGAATTTGATAGGCCTCTTCAAGTTATTGTCGAAGTTCTGTTGGGCACGCACAACTTCAACATCACCTTCATTATCGGCCTCTTCAAGACGAAGAGCGATATCAATAAGCTGATCAAACGAAACCTCAAGTTTCAGGAGTAATGGCTTCTTAAGATTCTTATTCAAGCCATAGACAAATCTCTGATTTTTCTTCAATGGGGTATTAATGTACTCAACCCCGTATTTGGACAAAGATTCGAAGGATGCGACATAGTCTGTCACAGAAGATTCACCTTGAACAAGGTCTATGAAACGCCGGGCTAAGGTTACTTTTTCAGCCTCCGGCACAAATTTCAATTCGAATCTTCCCCGGAATTGCTCCCAAGTAAGATCCGCCTCAACGATTTCAGAAATTAAAAGCTCATACCAATCCAATGCTCTTTCTTGGAGCATGCTAGAAGCAACCTGAACTCGATGAAGGTCAATAAGGTTCATGCGAGAAAAGATGCGATCGCATGATTTGAGCCAAGCTTGAATTTCTATAACACACTCGGATCCCGTGAATGGCCTTCCACCCAAATCAGTGTAGTCTCTGCACAAGCGTGCAAAACCGGATCTAGGATGAGTAGGCTCTGAATTGGGTCCGGCTGCTTGAGCGTTCTTAACAAGATCTAGAAGTTGCTGAGCAGACATAAATACTCCATCCTGGGGAGTAGCACTAGATTGGCCGACGCTGGGACGGCCAGGTCTAACCATTTCTCTTCTTTAAGAAAGAAAGAAAGAAGAGGAAAAAGTTATTCTCAAAATGAATATCAAGCAATCTTGATAGATAAAACAAGGAATCATAAAAAAAAAGTAGGATAGGACGGTACGAAGACCCGAATAAAATCCTAAAGCACAACTCCTAAGAAAGACTTAGGACATGATCCTTGCTAAATTATTCTACATTGTTCCGAAGTTTGGCTCTGATACCAAGCTGTGACGCCCCACCTCTATACCCATGCTAGCCAAGAACACTACTGTGAATGCTGTCGACTAGCACGGAGAATAAGGCTGTTGAGGAGCGACCATCTGTATAATTGCTTTGTGCGAGTACCGATATGCCAGATAAAAATATAACTTTTCATCTCAAGAGGAAATCCGACATACCGACACAAACTCAAAGCTACTACACAGTGGCTATAATATCTTCGGAAACAAATATAGAAATAAACATAACATAAATCAGTCACAGACAATTCATATCACAAAGGCGGAAATAGATATGAATACTACACATGAAAGTGTACATAAGAGTAGTGGTCGAAAAAGATCCACAATAATACAAAAGAATTGCAACACGTGCTATACAAAAGAATACATCTATGAGTCTAAATCTCAAGTGTATACAACAAAATAAACTACTAATCTAAGTAGTTTACCCAAAAGTCAAGGAGTTAATCCCGGATGAGAAGTCAAGCAGAAGCACCTGTAACATCTCGGTCTGACCCGAGTATTATTTAATAAGAAAATAATAAACGGATCAGTCTAACTATAAATATCAGATGAAACGATATAGAATAAGAGATATGACTAAACACGTAATAATCACAATGCCAAGCTGTGATATATATATATATATATATATATATATATATATATATATATATAGTTGATAACCATCAAGAGATTAATCAATGTCACCAAATCTACACAAGAATCAAAGAAGTGTCATACTCTTTATTTCGTTCATAAAACCACAAATATTGACGATAATGTCAATGTCAATCACCAAAGTCAAAGACGCACAAATTCCAGAAGACTACACAAGAAATCCAGAAATCACAAAAGTCAATGACACACAAATTCACCAATGCACAAATATTGATAAAACTTATCAATGGAAATCATGAAAATTGGTGAAACACAAATTCTAGAAATCTACACAAGAAATCCAGAAATCACAAAAAAGGGGGGAGGCCTATCACAAACGGGAGCATAAAGCTCACCAACACGTGTATCACAAACGGAACGCTAATTCCATGGTCGCTAACCATCACAAATTGAGCCGAAGCTCCACAAACGGCCCGAAGACCATGGGCTGCTACCCCATCACAAATTGAGTCGAAACTCCACAAAACGGGGTTTAGTCTCCCTCGCAGACAAAGAGACATCGCACATTGCTAGTCTAAATCACAAAGATGATCGTCATGATCAACGAGAAGTGTCAATTACAATAAGCTAGTAAATATATGAGTTTAGCTTCATGTCCCATAACCACTAGCTTAACTTAAATATTTACGAACAAATTGTAGATCTCCACTAGAAAATTGTCACAAGAGGTTCAATCGAACAAGTCCAAGAATTAACCGACGAAGTAAACGCAAGCGTTTCATACCACTCGTTTTACTAAGTCGTTTAATTAGATTTCTCATACGAGTGAGGTAAAGGTTTGTATATACTAATAGATTGGAAAACGGTTTTATAAACGAATTTGGTATTAAAATAGTATTGAAATCGTTTGAGGAAAGAGTTTTGATATTTACTACTAGTATAGAAAACCTTTATATTTTTAAAGTGACAAATCACGAAGAAGATTGTAAGAACAATCAATCACAAAAATTCACATACGAAGGCGTGAATAAAATCCAAAGAAATCGATAAAGGATCCGTCGAAATGGATATTCAAAAATCCCTAAAAATTGTCATCAAAGTCATAATAGATGATAACAACAAATAGGATTATCACGAATCGGTTTAAATTGGAATTTCAATCCAATAAGGCAAATTGGACTCAAACAGCAGGTTCAGTCGACTGAACAGAGATTTTCAGTCGACTGACCCTGTACATGGAAATTTTCCAGGTTCAGGAAACTTTCTGTTTCCATTTTCAGTCGACTGTGCAGAGATTTTCAGTCGACTGAATCATGCCTGGAAACTCTCGGGTTTCAGGTTCAGTCGACTGAACAGAGTTTTTCAGTCGACTGAATCATGCCTGGGCTGTTTTTCAGCCTTATTCAAATGAAGAGCAAACTCTTCCAAAATGCAACCGGACGAACATTGGCTCTAAGGGTTTATGCCAATCGGCGACCCGGCCCTATATGCTCCTCGGTGCATCACCAAAAACATGATCAAACATCCATACAAGGATTTCACACAAATTTGACTTAAAAACCCAAAAATTGGAGTATTCACAAAATCAATCCAAAACAAGAGCAAATGCACATGAAGAAGTGTTAGGAATACATACCCAACAACCAAAGATAGTTATAGTCATAGATGTGAGATAAAAATCTCACCTTTGCACTAAAATTTATGAAGATGAAGCTTGAAAGCAATGGCAAGAACAAGCACTCTTCAATCTCAACACTAGAAGCTTGAATCTAAGCTTAAAAGAGAAACATTCCCTAAATTAGGTTTTGGAAATTTCTGAAATTCAAAGAGAGAAAGAGTTGGAGGAGAAGAAGGAGATGCTTACCAAGGGGTTCTTCTTGAGTTTGGAGCAAGGAGATGGATTTGCAAAGCAAGCTAGGGCTTGGAGTTTTAATTCTTTTTCCTCTCCACCATTTTCAGTTGGAGCTTGAGTTTGAGGAGTTGGAAGGAAGTAATGAAGAGGAGAGGGGGATTGGGACTTAATACATAAGTGGTTAATTGGCTCAGCCCAAACCAAAACCCTAAGCAAAAAGTAGCAAAATTCAACTTTCTCCAAACATATCGAAGCTTATACTCAAAAAGGTCGCAAACGGCATTTTGAACTCAATGGAGGTGGTCTCGAGTCCTAATTCGACCGTATGCAAAAAGTAGGTTTTCGGACCAAAATCCGACGAACGATAAAATATTTAAATAAAATATTTAAATATAAAAATCGATAAATATGCGGGTTGTTACATTAGCTATTTCCATAGGTGGAATTCAGAAGCAACAGAGTGGATCCATTTCTTCGATGGATTGGTTAGTCAAGCATAAGCTGTTCTAATTGGTAAAGAGAGAACGATTTCTTTGGAAATTAGGCTGCGTTGATCGCAAAAGTGACTTGCGATAGTTTGAGTGTTCTCTTGGGTTATTGGAGATTTTTCGGATGACTTCGAGGAAGTTGGAGATTTGCCTTAGCATTTGGAGATTTAGTTTTCGTATCGACTAGGATTCCAGGAGTGATACTAGTGGTTCAGCCTTGTAGAAGGCTGGTTTCTAGAGAGAGGACTTGGTGAAGCAGCTCGGGATTTGGTGAAACTTCTGAGTTTCTCTTTATGGATTTGATGAATTGTGTCTTTTGGGATGTGTCAATCAAGTTTGTCTTGTGTTCATCTTCAGCATTCTCATCTACTCCAAATCAGAGTTGTGCAGCGGAAGCGAGGTAGCAGCAGTTCTAGGGTGGAAGTTTTTCAAGATCTGAAGGCTAGATTAGCTAGTGCTTCTGTTTTATTTTTACGGATAGGAGAAGTTTGAAGTCTTTTGATGGTTGTGAAGTATAGTTTGAGTTCTTTATTTTGGTTGATCTTGAGAGGACATTTATTTGGATTGTTTTTGGTCCAGTTTATTTCGAGAGGCATCAGCGAATGTTGAGTTGATCAGGAAGGATGAAGGTAGCCTAGGATCATCAGGAGAATTTTGTAGATAAGAGACGGAGGAATTTGTAATTTGAAGTCGAAAATTTGTTTTTGGATAAGTTTTCTCCGATCAAAGGAGCTATAAGATTTGGCGAGACTGGAAATCTAGTTCCGAGATATATTAGATCTTTCTGTGTTCTGATAAGGATAAATGCTTTGGTCTATAGGGTTGAATTGCCAGTTTGGCTGACTAGGATTCAATGTATTTCATGTATCTCTGAGGGAGTACATGTAAAATCTATCTTTGATTTTAGAATCAGCAGTTCAGGAGGATTTGGTAGTTGAGTCGGACTTGTCTATGGTTTGATATCCTGTTTAGCTTTGTAGATCTAGATGAATAGAAGCTCTGTAGCTTAGTAGTATAGATTGTTTGGATTCAGTAAAGCTAGTATTCCTGTGTTTAAACATGGGAAATTCGAGATAGTACTTGGAAGACTATCCTGATTTGTCTCAGGATTATTATATTTGTTTGATTGAGTAAATTGGTTGCTATGGTTATTAGCGTATGGTAGATAAAATATGCTTGTAGTTTAAAATTAAAATAGTTGACGGACTATTAAATTACCTTTTCTTTTAAATTTCAGGGACGAAATTCTTTTAACGGGGGAGGAATTGATGACCTGTAATTTTGGGCAATGCCAATTTAATAATCTGTATTCGTAATTAAATTGATTTGATAATTTTCTTTTATAATTGTTATTTAAATAGGAAAGTTTATTTTTTTAAAAGCAAATAAATATTTAATTGGTAAATTTTATCTTTTAAAGCTAATAAAATGTTTTCTATTCATAATATATATTTGTATATATTGTAAAAAGAAAAGCTTTGGTTTAAAATTTAATAAATAAATTCATGATTTCAAATTCTAATATATTTTGGTAATTTGTAAATTATAATTAAATATAGTATAAAACTTTGCAAAGATTATTTAAAAAGTCAACCATATGATTTTAAAATACTTAAGGTAAATATTACTTGTTTAAAATTTATATTTAACTTAAGTTTAAATTTAAATGAAATTAACAAAAAGATTTGTTTTATTTTCGTTTTAAATATTGCTTGATAAATATGATTTCAATTCATTTAAGTAAGATAAGTAATTTATAACTAATAAGATAATTTCTTTTATAAATTATTTAAATTTGGCAAGTTGTTATTTTCAAAACAATAATAATAATGCGCTATTTTTATAAATAGATTTTAAAGAAAATTGAATTGTTATTTTCAAATTTAATACATTGTTGATTTTAAATTGGATTTTTGAATTTAATTTGAATTTGAATTTGGATTTAAAATTGAAATTCAAAAGTTATATATTTTAAAATATTTTGGATTTAAAATATAGGTATAAGATTTAATTTATATATAATTGGTTTTATTTTCTTTAAAGTAATATACGTATATATAAATTTGGATAAGAATTTGTAAATTAAGTAAAAAGATTATTATTAATATTTAAAATAAATAAAATAATACTTATGACAAGTGTTAGCCTATTTAATCATATTAATAACATGTGTTATAGGATTAAAATATGAGAATGACAAATGTTAGTAGATTGTACAAGTGTCCCTTATTTAGTTTATTTCCTTTAATTTTTAATAAATTCAAATTTAATCTATATATACACTTCCCTTCTCTTCTCATTATTTTTCTCATTTTCCAAAAGCAAGAAACAATCTGTAATCATCACCTCTCTAACAGAAAACCAAATTCATTAGTCTGTATATCATATTCACAATCAAACATCAAAACTTGAATAAAAAATTTGCAAATCAAACAACAAAACCTGTAATCAAAATTTTCAAAATCAAAACCCTTAGCCTGCAAACATCATTCTTCAACCTGAGATAAAAATCAAAAGGCTGCATACATTTTCTTCAAACCTAGAATTTGTCTGAAGTAAGCAAGTTCAAAATCAAATCAAATTTCAAGTTTCAATAACAAGCTTCTAACAAGCTCCAGATCAAATTCAAACTGCAATAAATAAAAACTGGTCCTTTATTCTTGTTTTCTGGTGAGTAAATCTTGCATTTCAGAACAGCTTTAAATCTGTACTTTGATGCTTATGATGAATATTGTAGTAACATAGTATAAGGTTTACAGGAATGTTTGATTTGAATGCATGTTTGAAATGAAATAATTGCATGTACAAAGACTATGTATAAATATATGATCTTTGTTTATTTCCAGGCTCCAATTGATTTAAAAAAAATTCATATCTCCAAATTGAATTCATAATTGCCTTTGATTTTTGAATAAAAGACATTTGTTATAGTATAATATCAAGTATAAAAATGGTTTCTAAAATTATAATTTAACAAATAATTTTAAAATTAGAATATAGCAGTGAAATATAAATATATGTTAAAAATCAACCAATTCAGTTTTAGATTTGGATTGCATGATTGTATTCATGGCAGAAAATCATGAATTTAGATGGTATAATCATGATTTTTAGGATCGTAATTGTTGTGTTTCTCTGAGTTGATCAAAATCTGTTCTTTTACCAAATTCCATCGAAAGGAAAAGCTTTGGGAGGTAGGTCTTGGTCTTGAGGAAGTTGGTGGCATGGGGGACTCAAGAAAAATAGTTCGAGATTTTTATGGTGATCGGAGTTGCTTGGCGAAGCTAGACTAGGGTTCGATTTCCAGTTTGGGGCAATGTTGTTTCGCGATGTTGTGGGTTGTCTGGGAGGCACCAGAGGCATTCGTGAGTGGTAGGACAGTTGCGTAGGCTTGTGACGCTGCTTGGATTGGAGGGGTATGGACTCCAGTGGATGAGGTTGTCGTTGGTGAGTGGTTTTAGCCGGTGAGGTTGATTCCAGTTTTCGATCTAAAGGCTCAATTTCGAGTCGCGATGGAATCACGATATTTGGATGGTCGTGGTTGATGTCGAGGTTGTTGTCGACTCGTCAGAGACTAGAAGAATGGCCGGAGGAGGGTGGTGCCACGGTACACGTGCATGTGTGCACCTATTTTGTCCGGTGATGATAGTTTTGGGGAAGGAGGATGCTTGCTCGGGTTGTTTTCGCAGTTTTCTCGTACTTGTCTCGAAGTAGAAGGCGCAAGGGTGGCTTCATGTTTGCCTAGGTTTTGATAGTCTGCTTGGGTTCGATTTTGATTGTAACTAGTTTCAAAATTTAAAAAAGAAATCAAGTTCTGATTTCAAAAGAAAACAAGTAAATTAATCAAATTTCCATAGGAAGTTAGCCTAGTTTAAAAGTATGTTTAAATGAAATATGTTTTCAAAAGATTTAAAATATTTAAAGTTGTTATTTTTAAAAAGTAATTATAAACCAGATTAATTTTGTAATTAAATTCAAAGGTATTTTCAAATAAATGTTCTAGGTTAAAGCTTTTAAGAAGAATAATTTAAACAAGTTTTTTCTAGTAAGGATTTTCAAATTTTTTAAAGTGATTTAAAGTAAATATAAAGGGATGTTTAAACTAAGTTTTCAGAGATAAATGTTTAACAAAATTTTTAAATTTCTAAAAGGATATAAAATATATGGTAAATAAGTTTTCAAGAATAACGATTTATCAAATTTATTTAGACAATATTTAAAGAATTCCCAAGATTTTAAATGTTAAAATTAAATATTTAAATTGTTTTGTTTTAAAGAAGTTATACACTTTCGATTATATAATTAATTACAAAAGTGTTTTTTCTTCTAATAAAGTACAATGATGTAATAATTATTTAAAATTAAGATAAAAGAATTTATCTTAAATTAATTAAGGTTGTAAGTTAATTAATTAGGATTAATTAATTTATAATTAAGAATCATTAATTAGATAAGTATAGATTATTAATAAATGATTAGAAATTAATTAATCAAGCAATTAAAGATCAATTAAGTTACAGTTAAGCACTTAATTAATTAGGTAATTAGAGATAAATTAACTTGTAATTAAGAATTAATTACCTTGTAATTAATAAGGGTTAATTTAAGTTTAATTACTTAGAGAAGTAATTAAAGAACTGCTAATAGTTAATAAAAGATCAATAACTAGGGATTATAAAATGATTGATTAATGTGATTAATTTTAATAATTAATTAGATTAATTAATTAAGGATAACCTTTTGTGGAAATGTTTAAGTGTAATTAATTAATGGAAGTAATTCAAGTGATTAATTACTCAATGTAACTAATTAAATTAATGTGATTAGTTTAAGTTAATTAATTTAAGATAATCACTTGATGATTGGTTATGTACAATTAGTTAATGTAATTTATAAAGGGTAATTACTTAGTGAAGTGATTATTGGGTAATTACTGGATGTAATCAATTGAAGAATAGAAGTAATTTGGGTTTAATTACTTTATGTAATTATTAAGAAGGATAATTACTTAGTGGAAGTAATTAAGAATTAATTACATAGTGTAATTAATTTAAGAATTAATTAATAAAGTTATTTGATGTTATTTAAGTAATATAAGTAATTAAGGGTGGTTAATTACTAAATGTGATTAATCAAGATTGATTAATGAATAAAGATAAATTATTAAATATGATTAATAATAAATTAAGATGTAATTAAGGGATCATTAATTAACATAATAAATGAAATATTTAAGGATTGATAAATCAAGGATAATTAATCAATATAAGTGATTAAAGAATAATTAATTAATTGTAATCAATTAAAGTTTAATGTAATTAATTATAGTTAATTAATTAATGAAGTAATTAAAGGTTAATTACTATAAATGATTAAGTATAATTAATTTGTGTAATTAATTCAAGGCTAATTACTTAATGTGATTAGAGAATAATTAATCAAGGATGATTAATTAAGTTAGTTAATTAGAGGATGATTAATTAATTGATTTATAATTAATTAATGGTTAAGTAAGCAAGATTTTTAGTGACGAAAGTAATTAATTTAATTTATTTTAAATTTATTAGAGATGTAGTAATTAATTTAATTATTTAAATTAATTATAGATGGTGTGATTAATAGATCATTGCTTATAGATGGCTGATTAATATTGGATGCCTTGGATTGTTTGATATCTCTGATATAGGATATGTGCTTATCTGTGATATTGGGTGCTTTGGTTGAATTGTGATGATAATGTGGATTATCTAGTTGTGATAATGTAAATTATCTATCAGTGTGAATATAGATAATAGAATTGAATTGTTTTAACTTTAAAATAAGGATCGGGTTTTTAGACTTGGATATCCAAAAAACCACATCGATCCAAATTAATGATAGGTCGTGAATCTCAAGTAAAGATGAAGATTCGGAGTGCAAAGGTTATTGTCTTTAATTCTAAGGGTGATTCCAAAATGAGTATAACGAGAGAATGCCTTCGGTTTCGTTCAAACCCGGAAAGAACTTGCATGGATTGAATGCTTTCAGAACATCGTCAGTTGGACGATGAGCATTCTAAAATAGATGTGTTCTATAAAGGTAATCGTAGCCTCAAGCCTCATCAACCGGGAATGGCTAAAACAGGGGAAGTGTAGCAAAGCTAAGTGAGTCGCGCTCAAGTAGGACAAGATTTCCCCGTTTAGAAGTCCATTATTATTCGGCTGTGTTGGGCAGTTGATTCACGACAACTGCCGGGGTTGTCTTGTTCGGGACTATCCAATAAGGGATGGTTCGGGCCTTGTGTTGCAGAGGATCGGGAGGGTTCATCGGTACAGTGATCTAGGCCACGTACTGTGATGGGCGATACCCCAGTAGCCAAGCCATTGTATGGAATCCAATCTCCAATAAGTACCGTACGTTTTAGTTGTGCCAAACTATGTTGGAACGTGAGATGTAAGCATTCCAGCTATTTTTATATTTAATTAGAAAACCCTAGACCCTATTATAATATAATTGGATTTCCTATCAATATCGTAAGGTTAAAACTTTTCCGTGTTTATGTGCGGGGAGTCTTACGAGATACCTTTTATTTTCAAAGGTTTTCAAAGTTAAGCAATTTTAACCCGTTTACTCACACCAGACCCATGTTTGACCTACAGTTTATTTTCTGTTTTCTTAAACTCTCGGGTACCCAAATTTTTATGAGTAGCCAAGGGATTCAGGTTTACTTTGACGAACTCTGGAGGAGGTATGGAGCAGGAGGCTTCAACGTTTGTAGATAGATAGGTGGTTCCGCTATGTTGATCTCTGAGTCATTTGTTTGAGTTGTATCTTGAGTTGTAATAATTAGATAGGAGTTTATAACTGTCTAGTATGTGTTGTATAAACTATGTAACTCTGGTAGATGTTGTATACTATGTAATACTTATGTGGTTAATATAATTTATTTGTTCCGCTGTTGAGATTCTGATGTTGTTTCGTTCCTTCTTTCCTTTCTTTCTCTTTTCTATCCCTTTCTTTCTTACTCATGATGGGTCTTTCTAGGGAGTGAAAGACAGGTCGTGACATAGTTCCTCAGTAAATGCTCATAACATTAAACTCATAGAATGCTACAAAACAAAATAAAATAAACAGGGTATCGAATTTAACCAACTTATATTGTAAAGTAAAAGAAACTTAAAGATAAATTAGACATACAAAAGATAATAAAAGAATAAATTCTAATACCTGAGAAATTGAAGCATTCCCAAGAAGAGACAAAAGAGACTTGCAAAGAAAAGTTATGGCTAAGTGGATGGAAATAGTTGGGGAAATGGAAAATGGTGCTCCGTGCAAAGAGAGTGAAAAAATCACCGTACGAAAAAATGCACGGAAGAAGAGAGCTAAGGTATGCATCTACAAAAGAAGCAACAGAGGAAGAATAATGGTGATGCATTAATGGAGAAGATAGGCTACCATTCCTATGTTTGTTAGGGTTTTAATTTAGGGAACAAGGGTTGATGAGATGCTGAAAGCGATTGAGGCATAGTCGAGGTTTAGGTTTCGATCTGAAGGAAGAGAAAGTAGAATACACAAAGTAGTTGAGACGACTGTCATTTTTGATGTCGAGGAAAGCGAATGCCATGTTTCATTACTTTGAAAAGTTAACCTTATAGAAAAAATAAGGCAGAAGATTAGAAATATTCATTGGGGAAGATTGGGAATGACAATAGAGAAAGAGGAGAAAGGACTATTAGTAAGAAGTGACCGCTGAAATATTTCACGAGGCCGCTACAAATTTCAACCTCTTGCTTCTTTTCCCTTCTGTATAGCATTTTGACGTTTTGCATATTAATAAGGCGGATGATTGCGCTCAACATACAAATGCTATCTAGAAGTGCTATCAATATTGACTTTTCATGTAGTGAGTATACGTACATTTACATGTGTATTTATTCCTTAAGTCTATTTGGGTTTTGGCACTTATACTATATAAGTTTCATTATTATATAACTTTTATATTTTATATTTTAGTTAACTTATGCATAATCTTGCATATAGCATTTTATTAATTAAATCTTGTTTAATTAATTTTAATTAATTAACTGTTTAATTAATTTTGAATCAGTATTCCAATATAACTTTTATATTGGACATATCTACTATAACGACATATATCTTATATATATATGCATATTTTTAGTTAATTAACCAATCTTTGATTACTTTATTAATTAAACAATTTTAATTATATTATATCAATTTCGAAAATTTATTTTATATACATACATGTATGCATGTGTTATCTTAAACGCTTTAATTTCATTTAAATATTAATTAATTAATTTACATTATCAATCTTATTAATAATTTTAAATTTTGAAATTAATATTCACAAAGTTTCAAACATTTTGAACTTTTCGATACATTTTCAAACATTTAGAAAATTTATGTTATATTATAGCCTTTTAGAATAAACATGTTTTGTAACAACTCGCTATTTCAAACCTTTCGCATCCGCACATGTCGGACTTGAATCGCTCAAAACAACATATTGTTAATTTATATTTGGCGAAACTCGGCATGTACAGTAAATAAAATCAATCACAGAATCACAGACACAGAGTAATATGACAATAAGCAGCGGAATAGATAAATAGTAGTTCATGATGCTACTATAAAGACATCAGAGTATGAAATGAAATACAACATAATATCTCAAATACAAATAGATGACAAGTCTGAACAAACCACTGAATAGCTGAAAGCTAATAGATACAAATGGATCTCCAACTGAAGCACCAATTCCCAAGGTGAGTCTCAAATGTTGTGACAATCAGCCTGACCCGAGCGTAAAGAAAAACACCAAACACTCTGAGTCAGGATTAACAATCTTATATAAACAAATTCAACTCAAGTGAAATGTCAACTGAAATACAAGCAACTTAAAGGATGTTTGGGATTTTCATCCTTTAAGGATCCATGGAGCTATCTGCTATGTAGTAATATATGCTATTATAATATGTCTATAGTAAAGCAAACTATCAAAATAGCGTTAAGGCGTTACCCATGTCCTCCTTAACACATTTATATAATACCATAGTCTATACAGATACTGTAAACTCCACTCATGAGTGGGCTATCAGGGAGCACTCCAAAGGCACGACACAAAACAAACTTGTAAAAGGTGCGATAGGCATGCGAAAATGCACTCGAGCAAATGCCAGGGTAGATATATTGTTTGCGTACTGGTGGTGCATAGCGGCTGCTACCGCCCACCTCTTGACACATTCCCAAATCAAAGGGTTCACCCAATCAAATCACAAAAGCAATAGAATGGTATTGAAAAAATGTGCTCGATCAAAGGAATGACCTTACTTATCCCGGCGTAGCTCCTATTTTAGCCGCATTAAGCTGACTCACGGGAGTCAAGGTCACGTAAATACCATATAGAAACGTCACCAAACCATCCTACTTCATTCTAGAATCTCCACCATGTACATAGTTGTTAAAGTGGTTTTTGGTATTGGCAGAGAGTATAACAATATCTGATCCCGGTCGCTTTAACAACCAAACCTTATTATAACACCGTGGCCATTTCATTTCAGACAGTTCATGATTTGTATCAAAGTATCATATCATTTCAAACCGTATCAATTTGGTATCATATACTTTGAATCATATTCATTTCCAAAATCATAACACTTTCAAAATTATAACACTTTTGAAATTGCAACACTTTTGAAATCATAGCATTTGGAAATCATAACACTTTGGAAATCATAGCACTTTTAAATCATAACATTCCCAACTTACACGGTTTAGATATTGAAAATAGTATATATATTAAAATAGTCACAAATTAAAATAGTTTATATATTAAAATAATTTATATATTAAAATATTTTATTTAATAAAAATTGTTTCCTCTAATTTCAAAAATCGATTCAAATCATCTTAAATTCCAAAATTCAATTTAAATCATTTCCAATTCAACTATCTCAATTTAAAGTTCAAAAATTACTTTAAAAATTCAAGTTTAAATATTCAAACATTTACAATATGAACTTCATTTATATTTCAACATTTAAATTTAAATTTTATTCAAATTGGAAAATATTCACTTACCTATTTTAATAACAATTTATTTAAATCCCAATTTATATATTTAAATCAATATTAAATATTTAATCTCAATTTTATTTAAAATTGAGAATATTCATCTAGTCACTTTTTATCAAGTCAAGTTGTAAAACATATTTTTTCAAATCTCAAAATCAATGTTTTTAAATCATTTCCTATTTAAATTCACTTATTAATCAAACTAAAATTCCAAGCCAACATCAATTTATCTTTCCAACCTTTATTATTAAAGTTATAAAATCTATTTTAAAATATTAGTATAAATTTAAATAAATACTTAAACATATCATATACTAATTAAATTAAATTTTTATTAAATTAAATCTTATTATTAAATGAACATTTTGTATTAGTATTATTTTATATATTTTTAAGAAAATAAAATTGTAAGAAAAATCTTAAAAATTATAATTTCAAAACTAACTTATAATGTTAAAATTCTCAAAACATAAAATTAAAAATTTTAAAATTTTGATATATATAAAATACCTTTATATATTATATTTTAAAAAAATCGATAGTTATTAAAACCATATATGTTTCTTTTCAAAACTTTGGAAATCTTTTTCAAAATATATAGACCAGCAGTGTCTGTATATAATCCTCTATCCTATAGTCAAGTGATATGGATTTTTATCATTTCAATCCATAATTTAAATATCTACGGGTATATATCATTTCAACCCACAATCCCAAAATCAAAATCAATGAAAATCGCTTAGGTTTATCATTTCAACCCATAATAATTTTCTTCTATTCTGCAAAATCGTTCGAGTATGCATCATTTCAACCCATAGGGATTTCTAAATTAACAGGGAACTTACAGAGTGAGAAGTAATATGATTAAATATCACATATCAATAACATGTATATATCAGCAGTGATAAATTAAATAAAATATATACAACGGGATATGGTGTCATATCCCATAGGTGAGCAGATACAGATAATGGCATATTATATACAGCAATTAAATAACTAGCAACAACATATTTCAATTGTTGTTTCAAGTGAAATCGTATTTAATAAATATAAGAATGTTAATCACGAGTGATTGCTCATCTTTCGAGGCTAGAGATGAAAAAGAATGAGATGAGTTACAAATCCAAGCACGAATTCCAATGAAAAGCAAGATTGGCACAAATTCAACGGGCAATGCTAATAAATAGGAATTGATGAGAACAAATTAAATTAGCTTGATATAATATGAACCAAATATATGTTATAATTTTTCTATAAAACCAATTTTTAAAACATATATTTAAAATAAGAATATATATATAATTTCAAATCAATCTTTTAACTTTAACACCTATAAAATAAAATATATATATATATATATATATATTTAGAACCCAAACTCATGTGAACTCATGTATATATAACTATATATATACTTTTATATACCTATTATATTATAAAGTCAAAACAGACTTATTATATTACAGTATATAAATAACTCAACAGGTCATACGAAAGCTAATATAACTGAAAATAGTCTATATTTTATATATACGGAATTTTTAAAGTCAATATGTTTCCACAATAAGAACGGAGACATAAATATATGCAGACCCAATTGTACATGAATTGTACGTGAACAAAAATATATTTGACATATAAACCAGCGCATGAATTTTCGTGTGTGTGTATATATGTACACACATAAAAACTCAATACTAAAACTATAAGGTGTAATATTTGTGTGTGTGTGTATGAAACATATACATACGTTTCAAAAAAGTCAAAACCCTTATATATAATAAAATTAAAGTCAATATTTATACAACCTGAAAAATATATTTTTATGTATACTATACGCAATCACTACTTAAAGCAAATACTTATGTATACAAATACATATACTATCGCACGAATAACACTACTACAGGTAAAATATTTTTGTACTATATGCAATATATATATATATATATATATATAAACAAGTTAAATACATACATATATAGATATATAAACTAATATAAGCTTATACACATTTATAAACGAACAGATTCTGTGTATATAAACTGATAAAAGCCTTTATATTATAACTAATCGATCAAAATGTATAAACTAATATACATAAAACTATCTTTATAAAATTCGAAAATCAATATATAATAACATATATATTACCTAATATAAATAAAGTGGAGGATGCACTAGGCTCATGCGAGGTGAGCTTATGGCCTGGCTTCGGGTGATGATAGGTCATGCTCGGTAGAGCTTCTCGGTGGAGTAGCGGGCAGTAGGCGGAGGTTATGGGGACGAAGCGGCTACTCTCTAGGCAAGAAGAGGAGGAGGGGAGAGGCACTGAGGCATGGGTGGTGGAGCACGATGATGTGGGTGATGGGTTCAAAGGTTGTGGAGGTGGGTTTGCTCGGGGTAGCGGCGGGTGGCTTCGGCCGGTGGGGTGAGGCCGTTGAATGGCCAGCAAAGAGGGAGGTGTGCGAGGTTTCTTGGGTCTCGAAAATGAATGGCCACGGTCTTGAAAATATGTACAAAGCTTTTGGAAACATATTTTTTTATATTATACTTTCTTTTATTTGCTTTCTTTGGATGACATGAGGAAGAAAAATGAGAGGGGAAGAAATAGATCTGCAGGAAGGAGCCTAAGTGAGAGGTGAACGATTTCAACTACACAACTTATATATATTTTATTAACTGATAGAGCGAAGTATACAAAGAGAGATTTTGAAATGAACTGTACTGACAATTAAAAGTAATAGTGGGAAATAAAAAATCAACTGTTGGATACAAGAGATATATGTTACAAACGTTAGTGGCTGTTTATATTCAACGGTTTGAAATTTGAATGGACAAGGAATATCCGAGTTCAAAATTGGGTGCCGATACAGTTAACTGTTTTCATGGATTTCATCACGTAGCAAACTCCGAAATGCACAAATGAATATACTACGGAGATTGTTAAATATGCGAGTATATGACTTTTTTTGATGGTAATAAACATATATATATATATATATTCATTTAAATGTATTTGTTAATGTGTTTTATTTTCACAGATTAAATAAATATTTGCTGAATAAAATAAATAACACAGAATTTAAATTCAAACAAATATTTTATTCAAATAAATATTTGTTACAATTTTGTATAGTACAAATTTGAGCTCTCACTATATACATAGTTTTCGAATAATTTAAATTTAATTACATCACAATTTTCATTTACATTAGCACCTCACCACAAATCACTCATTCACTTGTATTTATCTTCAACTCCATTCCAGATTGAATCCAGCATCTGAGCTATCTGCAACAATATACACTGACGCAATAAAATTGAAAATGAAATAATTTTGCAGTGTAAAATAAAATGTAATTTTGAAAATATTGTTTGCCTCAGTTATTTGGGTTGTTCGTCATCATTTACTTTTGAATTCATTATATAGGAATAGCTTATGATATGCGCAGTGTATCACCGTACATGCTATAAGGCCATGCACACCGATATACACTTGATAAATCTACAGGGATTAGTGAGCACAAGGTCAAACCTAAATTAAAAGTCGGGCTCAACTCAAGTGAAATACAAATAGAATCACAGCACGAGCACAAGGTCAAACCTGTGCTTTAAAGTTGGATTCAACACAGGTGCAGTCCAAAAATAAAAGCACAATATGTACAAAGTCAATAGAATAGTGGTGAACCACGAAGAGGAAAAGGCTGCATCTAGTAATCAAGTCAAGCAGATTGTACATGAAGGCAAACTCAAGTAGAATAGATAAAACAAATGTGGCCGAGATAACCGAGCTAGGTATGCTACAAGTTCAACAAGACATATGTATACATATACATGAACCAGTGCAAACAACCAGAATAATGAACCAACAACACACATACATATACAGGGATGCAGTTTTCAAGACTGAGATAAATTCAAGCACCAGACTCGACCAAGACTACAATGTACACAAGTGAATGCAATTGCGACATATAACATGAATATGTACGATGGGTAATGCACAGTGAAGACTAATAGGCATAAATCGACAACAATACAACATGCATTACATACATGAAGCCACCATACTATATGAATACACAAAGTAATGTCAACTACACAATGCAGAAGTGATGATCATCACAAAAAGGCAACCAGACTTCGAGTCAAGAAGTGCACAATGAAACCCAAATTTACATGAACACAAGCTTCACAAATATCATGAATAGGCTCAAGTACATATACGAAAATGCTTCAGACATGCACAAATACGCAAGACCAAATGCCCCCAGACAAACGAAACAATGCAAGCATTCAAGTATAGGATCAAATACAAGGAATTATCAAACCAGTCGATACAAGTAACTGAGCAGTGTCAGAAATGCTCATGAGTTCAAAATCATGGAACAACAATTAACAGTTTTATCAAACCCGAAGTCAGGTGATGGAAATATTCAAGTCGAAGCCGTAAGAAATTGAACAGAGTCAATGTCATGCCGCAAGTCAATCAAGGAAATCAAACAAGTTCAAATTTCACGAATATCAATTGACCAAGTCAAAGAGTTCAACACCATTGTGATGACCCGGAATTTTGGGCAATATCAATTTAATAATCTGTATTTATTATTAAATTTCTTTGATAATTGTCTTTTATAATTTCAATTTAAATTGACAATTTTATTCTTTAAAAAGCAAATAAATATTGAATTAGTAAATTTTATGTTTTAAAGCTAATAAAATATTTTCTATTTATAAAGTATATATATTTGTATACATTATAAATAGAAAAGCTTTGGTTTATATTCAATAAATAAATAAAATCTTGATTTCAAATTCTAACATATTTTGGTAATTTTGAAATTGTGATTAAATTTACTAGAAAACTTTTCAAAGATTATTTAAATAAATAACCATATGGTTTTAAAATACTTAAGGTAAATATTATTTGTTTAAAATTTATATTTAGCTTAAGTTTAAATTTAAATGAAATTAACAAAAAGATTTGTTTTATTTTCTTTTAAAATATTACTTGATAAATATGATTTGGATATATATATATAAGTAATATAAGTAAATATGATCATTAATTCATTTAGTAATATAAGTAAATTACAAATAAAGAGATAATTTCTTTTATAAATTGTTTAAAATTAGCAATTTGTTATTTTCAAACAATAATAGTAACGTGTTATTTTTATAAATAGATTTTAAAGAAAATTGAATTGTTATTTTCAAATTTAATATGTTGTTGATTTTAAAATGGATTTTTATTTTTAAATTAAATTTGAATTTGAATTTGGATTTAGTTTTGAAATTCAAAAGTGAGATATTTTAAAATATTTAAATTTAAAATATATGTATAAGATTTTATTTGTGTATAATTTGTTTTATTATATTTTCTTTAAAGAAATCTAAATATATACATTTAAATAAGGTATAAAAGCTTTTATTTACATTTAAAATAAATAGAAAAATACGTTAAGGACAAGTGTAATTATATAAGGATTAATATAACAAGTGTTATAAGATTAAAATATGAGAATGACAAATGTTGAAGTTTTTACAAGTGTCATTTTAAATTTTGATTTTCCTTTATTTTATAAAATCACAAAATTTACTTATAAAACATATATTTCCTTCTCTTCTATTTTCTTTTCTATCTTCATTCTAATTAAAAAAACTTCAGCCTGTACAAAACTCAAACCATTTCTCAAAAACAAACTCTGTAATAAATTCCTCCTCAAACCAGAAATACTCAAATCATAAGAACAATACCCTGTGATCCATTTGCAAGATGAAAACCATTAGCCTATACAAATCTTAGAATCTGGAATTAAAACCTGCAAATACATTTTCTTTAATCTGGAATCAATAAGCCTGCAAACATTTTTTCCTGGAACAAAGCCTGTAATTCATTTTCAAAAAAATTAGATCATCAAAGTCTGAAACATCATTCTTCAATCTGAGATGAAAATCAAAAGGCGGTGTAACAACCTGCATACTTATCGATTATATATTTAAATATTTTGTTTAAATATTTTATCGTTATTCGGATATTGGTCCGAAAAGCTACTTTTTGCAAACGGTCGAATTAGGACTCGCGACCACTTCCATTGAGTTCGAAATGCCATTTACAATCTTTTAAGTATAAACTTTGATATGTTTGGGGTTAGAGGAATTTCACTAACTTTTCCCGCTTTGGACTTTGGGTTGGTTTAGCCTATTAAACCTAAGTTCCAACCGCTTCTCCACATCTCTTCATAAATTCCTACCTAACTCTAGTTTTAGCATTAATGGTGAGTGGAAAGGGAAATTAAAATTCCAAGCCCAAGTTCATTAGCAAATTCAACATCCAACTCCAAAATCAAAGTAAAGACATTGGATTCAAGCTTGTAGTTGCTTCTCTATTGACTTCAAGCTTCTTCTTCATTGAATTTGTGCAAAGGTGGGATTTTTATCTCACAATTCTAGTCTATAACTATATTGGACTGTTGGGAATGATTCCCCATCACTTTAGCATGTACATTTGCATTTGGTTTGGATTGGATTGGCGAAAAACTCCAACTTTTAGTGATTTTGGTGAAAACCTGCATTTAGGTCGCACTGCCTCGGAATTAGGTCGTTCTGGTGGAAAATTCGCCTCGGAGTTAGGTCGCAAGGTCGTAAGTCGTAGGTCGCTCGCCTTTAGGTCGTGCCCCTTTAGGTCGCTCGGCCTTGCCTACCTCGTTAGGTCGCGTGACCCTAGGTCGTTCCCCTTTAGGTCGTATGACCTTAAATTGTTCACATGGGTTAGGCCTTTAAACCATTTGGTCGCTCGAATGAGTTAGGCGTTGGACCTTAGGTCGTTTACCCTTTAGGTCGCGTGTTCCACTAGGTCGCGTGAACCCTTAGGTCGTATGACCTTAATTTGTTCACATGGGTTAGGCCTTTAAACCATTAGGTCCCTCGAATGAGTTAGGTCGTTGGACCTTAGGTCGTTTACCCTTTAGGTCGTGTGTTCCACTAGGTCGCGTGAACCCTTAGGTCGTATGACCTTAAGTTGTTCACATGGGTTAGGCCTTTAAACCATTAGGTCGCTCGAATGAGTTAGGTCATTGGACCTTAGGTCGTTTACCCTTTAGGTCGCGTGTTCCACTAGGTCGCGTGAACCCTTAGGTCGTATGACCTTAAGTTGTTCACATGGGTTAGGCCTTTAAACCATTAGGTCGCTCGAATGAGTTAGGACGTTGGACCTTAGGTCGTTTACCCTTTAGGTCGTGTGTTCCACTAGGTCGCGTGAACCCTTAGGTCGTTGGACCTCATTCCCTCTTAGGTCGGCAACCACTAGGTCGTTTGCCTTTCTTAACTCGCGAACACCGTTAGGTCGCAAGCCTTTAGGTCGCATGACCCCTATCTTCCTTAGGTTTTCGGACCTTGTTTCCTTGGTTCGTTAGACTGTTAACCCGTTAGGTCGTAGAACTCCCTAACTCGCTCGGCCTTGCCTTCGTTAAGTCGCGAGACACGTTAGGTCGCGCATCACCCTAACTCGCTCGGCCTTGCCTTCGTTAAGTCGCGAGACACATTAGGTCGCGTATCACCTTAACTCGTTCGACCTTGTTTAGGTCGTTAGGTCGCGAACACCTCTAAGTCGCTCGACCCTTTCCTATCCTCCCTTAGGTCCTCACTAGGTCGTACCGTTTTGGACGGGGCACTGCCCCCTGGACCCCCGCGACCTGACCGGGTAGGTCGAACCCTGTAGCGGGGGCGTTGCCCCCGCACCCCCACCGTGGGGGTTGTCACCCCCCTGGACCCCCCCTCCGTATGGGATCTTATTTGAAAAACATTCAACAGAACTTTCTTTGTTGAGATGCTGAGTTGACCATTCTTCGAGACAAACTATCTTTGGCTTCTCGGTCGATTTTATGGTATCACGCCTTGCTAAAAAGGCGGGATAACAACTTTAGAAATATGAAGGTTTCAATACTAGTAGTAAATATCAAAACTCTTTCAACAAAATGATTTCAACTCTATTTTCAATAACAAAGCTCTTTTCTTAAACCGTTTTCCAATTTACTAGTATATACAAACCTTTACCTCACTCGGATGAGAAATCTAATTAAACGGCTTAGTAAAAAAAGTGGTATGAAACGCTTGCGTTCACTTCGTCGGTTAATTCTTGGACTTGTTCGATTGAACCTCTTGTTTACAATTTTCTAGTGAAGATTTACAGTTTGTTCGTAAATATATAAGTTAAGAAAGTGGTTATGGGACACGAAGATAAACTTTTATATTTACTAGCTTAGTGTAATTGACACTTCTCGTTGATCATGACGATCATTTTATGATTTAGACTAGCAATTGTGCGATGTCTCTTTGTTTGCAAGGTTAGACTAGACCTCATAGGTGTGATTCCGACTCACACATATCTCTTTGTCCGCAAGGTTAGTCTAGACACCATTTGTGTGATTCCACTCACACATACCTTTTTGTTGCGAGGTTAGGCTAGACACCATTTGTGTGATTCCACTCACACATACCTTTTTGCTTTTTGGTTAGCCTAGACCTCATCTGGGTGATTCTGACTCACCCATATGGGGTAGGTCCCTATGGTCTTCGGACCGTCATGTGATAGGCCTCTTTCCCTTTTTCTGTGATTTCTGGATTTCTTGTGTTGATTTCTGGAATTTATGTCATTGACTTGTTATGAGTACAAGTTTAGGGTATGATGCCCTCTTTGGATCTTTGAGAAGATTCTTGTGATATTGATTTATCTCTTATTGATTGATCTTCTGTTGATCATCATTTGCATACTTATAGTAGTATGTCAGTATGGATATTTTATGTTTATGCCATATCTTTTATTTTATACCATGTCATCTGATATTTATAGCTAGTCTGATCCGTTTATTATTTTCTTAAATAATACTCGGGTCAGACCGAGATGTTACAGGTGCTTCTGCTTGACTTCTTCCCGGGATTTGCTACTCTGACTTTTGGCTAACTATTTAGATTAGCAGTTTTTGTTGTATACACTTGAGATGTAGACTCATAGTTGTATTCTTTTGTATAGCACGTGTTGCTATTCTTTTGTATTATTGTGGATCTTTTTGACCACTACTCTGATGTACACTTTCATGTGTTAGTTATTTATTCATATCTTCTTCCGCCTTTGTGATATGGATGTCTGTGACTGATTTGTGTTATGCTTATTTCTATGATTGTTTCCAAAGATTATTTATAGCCACCGTGCGATAAGCAATCACATGGATGGTCGCTCCTCAATAGCCTTATTCTCCATGCTAGTTGACAACACTACACCGTAGTGTTCTTGGCTAGCGTGGGTATAGAGGTGGGGCGTCACAGCTTGGTATCGGAGCCAAACTCATCGTCCTAAGTCCACCTTAGGAGTTATGTCTTAGGATTAATTCGATTCGTCGTACCGATTCATCCTATATCCTTTATTATTCCTTGTTTTATCTAGCAGGATTGCTTGATATTCATTAGTGAATAATCTTCTTCTTTCTCTTCTTTCTTTCTTAAGGAAGAGAAATGGTTAGACCTGGTCGTCCCGGAGCTGGACCATCTAGTGCTCCACCCCAAGATGGAGTTTTTATGACTACCCAGCAACTTCTTGACCTTGTCACGAATGCTCAATCAGCTGGTTCTAATCCGGAACCTACTCACCCTAAATCTGGGTTTGCACGTTTGTGCAATGATTACACCAACCTGGATGGGAAGCCATTTACAGGTTCTGAAACTATCATCGAGGTCCAGGCTTGGTTGAGGACCTACGATCGAATCTTCATTCGCATGAATCTCGTCGATCTTCACCGTGTTCAGGTGGCTTCCCGTATGCTCCAAGAGAGAGCATTGGACTGGTATGAACTTCTTATTTCTGAAGTCAACGAAGCGGACCTTACCTGGGAGCAATTCCGGACACGCTTCAAGTTAAAATTTGTACCAGAAGCAGAGAAGGTAACTCTGGCTCGATGCTTTATAGACCTTGTTCAAGGTGAGTCCTCTGTGACTGATTATGTCGCAGCCTTTGAGTCGCTTTCCAAATATGGGGTTGAATACATTAGCACCCCATTGAAGAAGAACCAAAGGTTCGTTTATAGCTTAAACAAATGCCTCAAGAAGCCATTACTTCTAAAGTTAGAAGTTCCTTTCGACCAACTTATAAATATCGCTCTTCGTTTGGAAGAGGCTGATAAAGAAAGTGATGTTGAAGTAGTAGCTTCCAAACCCAACTTCAACAACAAAAAGAGGCCCAGTAAATTCAAAGGCCCTTATCCCAACAAAAAGGGTAAGCATGCAACCCCTGCGGCAAAGTCTCCTTCCCCTAGTGGTGCGAGATGCTTCAACTGTGGATCTGGGGATCATTTTGCGAATAAGTGCTCTAAGCCCAAATCTTGTCGCTATTGTAAGAGCCCGGATCATTACATACATCAATGCCTCAAATGTGAAGGCAAGAAGGAGGGAAAGTTAAACGTGGCTCAAGCCCCTAGCAACACATCTCGTGGCCAAGGTATTTCTCATTCCATTCTTGATGGTATTATTTTATTTCATGATCAACCTATTAGAGTTCTCTTTGATACGGGTGCATCCCATTCTTTTATATCAAAGGAACTTGTCGACACTTTCTCTTTAAATGTTGATGCTTTAATGACTTCCTTGAGAATTGCGAATCCTGTTGGTGGATCCGCAACTCTTAGTTTGTTTTGTAAAAATATAGAGATTATTTTATGTGATTTTCCATTCCTAGCCAATTTGCATGTTATGCGTTACCTAGGATTTGGAATGATTTTGAGAATGGATTGGCTTAATCGTTATGAAGCTCACATCCTATGTCATGAGCGGACTATTTATCTCCGACATCCGCAATCTGTAAATCAGATTTCTATTATTCTTAAAGATTCGGATTCTGCGTTGACTGCATCTTTATATTCTTTAAATCCTCATGATAATGATGATGATGATGAGGAAGATGTCATTTCTCGAATTCACGTCGTTTGTGAATTTTCCGACATATTTGAGCCCGTTTTAGGTTTACCACCTAAACGAGCAATTGAGTTCAGAATTAATCTTACCCCTGGAGCTCAACCTATTACTCGTCCACCTTATCGCATGTCTAATAAGGAAAATGAGGAGATGCGTAAACAAGTATCAGAATTGGAGATGAAGCAATTTATTCACTCTAGCTCCTCGCCTTGGGGAGCTTCAGCTATTTTCGTGAAGAAATCCGACGGTACTTTTAGGCTTTGCGTTGACTATCGCAAGCTTAACGATCTGACTATTAAAAATAAATATCCTTTACCTCGGATTGACGATCTGTTTGATCATCTTAGCGGAGCTAGGGTCTTTTCACAGTTGGACTTGGCTACCGGTTTTCATCAGCTTCGTATTGCTGAGGATAGTATTCCTTTGACATCATTCCGTACTCGTTATGGATCTTGTGAATGGCTTGTTATGCCATTTGGTTTAACGAATGCTCCGGCTTACTTCGTTGACCTTATGAATCGAGTTTTCAAGGCTTTCCTCGATCGGTTTGTTCTCATCTTCATTGATGATATCCTTGTGTATTCTAAAATCGAGAAGGAGCATGAAAAGCATCTTCGGATTGTATTGGAAACTCTTAGGAGAAATCAATTAAAGGCGAAATTTTCTAAATGCCACTTTTGGCAATCTCGTGTGAAGTTTCTCGGTCATATTATTTCTGAATCCGGAATTTCCATGGATCCTTTAAAGATTGAAACGATTCAAGATTGGAAGAGACCGGAGAGTGTGACAGAGATTCGTAGTTTTCTCGGATTAGCGGGTTATTACCGTCGTTTCATTAAAGACGTTTCTAAGATTGTCGTGCCTCTTACTAGCTTGACTAAGAAGGGAGTTAAATACATTTGGTCGGACAAATGTGAAGCCACTTTTCAGAAATTGAAAGAACTCCTTTCCGATGCTCCTGTTCTTGTTATTCCTGAGGGGAATCAAGATTTTGTTGTTTATACTGATGCTAGTCACGTTGGTTTGGGTGCCGTTCTTATGCAAAAAGAACGTGTTATTGCTTATGCTTCTACGCAATTGAAGCCGGCCGAGACTAGATATGCCACACATGATTTAGAACTCGCGGCTATTGTTTTCGCCCTTCGGATTTGGCGTCATTATCTATTGGGAGAGAAATTTATTCTTTACACGGATCATAAGTCTTTGAAATATTTATTTTCTCAAAAGGAACTTAATTTGTGTCAACAGCATTGGCTCGAGTTCCTTGCACCTTATGATCTTGATATTCTTTATACCCCCGGTAAGGGTAATCGTGTCGTCGATGCTCTTAGCCGTAAACAACAAGCAGTTGTTTCTATGATGATATCCGAATGGAACGATCTCGTGATTTTATCCACTTGTGAGATTCGAGAGCGCGTATTTGATTTATGCTCATCACTTGCTTTATGTAGCCTTGAGGCTCATCCTTCTCTTTTAGACCGCATTCTTGAAGCTCAAGGGCTAGATCCTGAATTGGCTCTTCTTGGCCAAAATGTTAAGGATAAAATTGATATTGAAGGTTTGAAAGACTTTGATATTGATTCTCGTGGCGGCATTCGAAAATTTGGTAGACTTATCGTACCAAATATTGGTGATCTTAGTAAAGATATTTTAGAAGATTCCCATCGTTCTAAATTCACCATTCATCCCGGTAGTAGTAAAATGTACGCTGATATGAAGCGACTTTATTATTGGGAGGGAATGAAATCTGATATTGCTAACTTTGTTAAGTGTTGCATGACTTGCCAACTTGTCAAGGCCGAACATCAAAGGCCTGGTGGGTTATTGCAACCTTTAGAAATCCCAATTTGGAAGTGGGACCAAATTTCCATGGATTTTATAGATGGCCTTCCCCGTTCTCGTTCGGGTCATGATAGCTTATGGGTGATCGTTGATAGACTTACTAAATCCGCCGATTTTATTCCCGTTCGATCTAACCGAACCGTTCCTCTTTTGGCCAAACTCTTTATCAAAGAAATTATTAAATTGCATGGAGTTCCTACTTCTATTGTTAGCGATCGAGATCCATTGTTTACTAGTGGATTTTGGAAGAGTCTTCAAAAAGCTTTAGGAACGAAGCTTAATTTTAGCACTGCTTATCACCCCCAGTCCGATGGACAAACCGAGCGTGTGAATCAAACTCTTGAATATCTTCTTCGAGCTTGTGTGCTTGATTTTGGTGGAAGTTGGGAAGATCATATTTCACTTGTCGAATTTTCCTATAATAATAGCTTCCAATCTAGTATTGGTATGGCACCTTTCGAGGCACTCTACGGAAGGCCATGCCGATCTCCTTCTTGTTGGCTTGAGGCCGGTGAGAGGCTGGTTTTAGGTCCAAACTTTATTCGTGATTCCACAGAAAAGATTGAACTTATTCGACATAGGATGAAAGAAGCCCAGAGTAGACAAAAATCCTATGCCGATAATCGAAGAAGGAAATTAGAATTTTCTGTTGGAGATCTTGTACGTTTCAGCCGGTCGGGAAAGTTGGCGCCTCGATATATTGGGCCATTTCCTATCACTGAACGTATTGGTTCCATGGCTTATCGCCTTTCATTACCGGCTCAGTTTTTTTCCATGCATGACGTGTTTCACGTTTCTCAATTATGGAAATGCCTTCGAGATTCCGATTCTATTCTTGAGCCTGGTATTGTGGAAGAAATTGAAGTCTTGCCAAATTTAACTTACGAGCAGCATCCTATTCGAATTATTGCTTCGGAGGTCAAACGACTTCGAAATAAAGATGTTCCGCTTGTGAAGGTTCAATGGTCCTCAAATCCTATGGATTGCTCTTGGGAATCTAGAGAATTCATCGAGCGAACACATCCGGACTTGCTTACTCCTGCTCTTTGAGGTGAACTTCCTATTTCAAATTTCTTTTGTGTTAATATGCTTTTATGGTTGTTACTTTTTATTTCCGTCTTATATATTGCGAGGACGCAATTTCTTTAAGGAGGGGAGTCTGTAACAACCCGCATATTTATGGATTATATATTAAATATTTTGTTTAAATATTTTATCGTTATTCGGATATTTGTTCGAAAAGATACTTTTTGCAAACGGTCGAATTAGGACTCGAGACCACTTCCATTGAGTTCGAAATGCCATTTACAATCTTTTTAAGTATAAACTTTGATATGTTTGGGGTTAGTGGAATTTCACTAACTTTTCCCGCTTTGGACTTTGGGTTGGTTTAGCCTATTAAACCTAAGTTCCAACCCCTTCTCCACATCTCTTCATAAATTCCTACCTAATTCTAGTTTTAGCATTAATGGTGAGTGCAAAGGGAAATTAAAATTCCAAGCCCAAGTTCATTAGCAAATTCAACATCCAACTCCAAAATCAAAGTAAAGACATTGGATTCAAGCTTGTAGTTGCTTCTCTATTGACTTCAAGCTTCTTCTTCATTGAATTTATGCAAAGGTGAGATTTTTATCTCACAGTTCTAGTCTATAACTATATTGGACTGTTGGGAATGATTCCCCTTCACTTTAGCATGTACATTTGCATTTGGTTTGGTTTGGATTGGATTGGCGAAAAACTCCAACTTTTAGTGATTTTGGTGAAAACCTGCATTTAGGTCACACTGCCTTGGAATTAGGTCGTTCTGGTGGAAAATTCGCCTCGGAGTTAGGTCGCAAGGTCGTAAGTCGTAGGTCGCTCGCCTTTAGGTCGTGCCCCTTTAGGTCGCTTGGCCTTGCCTACCTCGTTAGGTCGCGTGACCTTAGGTCGTTCCCCTTTAGGTCGTATGACCTTAAGTTGTTCACATGGGTTAGGCCTTTAAACCATTAGGTCGCTCGAATGAGTTAGGTCGTTGGACCTTAGGTCGTTTACCCTTTAGGTCGTGTGTTCCACTAGGTCGCGTGAACTCTTAGGTCGTATGACCTTAAGTTGTTCACATGGGTTAGGCCTTTAAACCATCAGGTCGCTCGAATGAGTTAGGTCGTTGGACCTTAGGTCGTTTACCTTTTAGGTCGCGTGTTCCACTAGGTCGCGTGAACCCTTAGGTCGTATGACCTTAAGTTGTTCACATGGGTTAGGCCTTTAAACCATTAGGTCGCTCGAATGAGTTAGGTCGTTGGACCTTAGGTCGTTTACCCTCTAGGTCGCGTGTTCCACTAGGTCGCATGAACCCTTAGGTCGTATGACCTTAAGTTATTCACATGGGTTAGGCCTTTAAACCATTAGGTCGCTCGAATGAGTTAGGTCGTTGGACCTTAGGCGTTTACCCTTTAGGTCGCGTGTTCCACTAGGTCGCGTGAACCCTTAGGTCGTTGGACCTTATTCCCTCTTAGGTCGGCAACCACTAGGTCGTTTGCCTCGCTTAACTTGCGAACACCGTTAGGTCGCAAGCCTTTAGGTCGCATGACCCCTATCTTCCTTAGGTCGTTGGACCTTGTTTCCTTGGGTCGTTAGACCGTTAACCCATTAGGTCGTAGAACTCCCTAACTCGCCCGGCCTTGCCTCGTTAAGTCGTGAGACACGTTAGGTCGCGCATCACCCTAACTCGCTTGGCCTTGCCTTCGTTAAGTCGCGAGACACGTTAGGTCACGCATCACCTTAACTCGCTCGACCTAGTATAGGTCGTTAGGTCGCGAACACCTCTAGGTCGGTCGACCCCTTATACTCGTAGGTCGCTTGATACTATCCTCCCTTAGGTCTTCACTAGGTCATACCGTTTTGAACGGGGCGCTGCCCCGCACCCCGCCGGGGGCACTGCCCCCTGGACCCCCGCGACTTGACCGGGTAGGTCGAACCCCGTAGCGGGGGCGTTGCCCCCGCACCCCCACCTTGGGGGGTTGTCACCCCCCTGGACCCCCCCTCCGTAGGGGATCTTATCTGAAAAACATTCAACAGAACTTGCTTTGTTGAGATGCTGAGTTGACCATTTTTCGAGACAAACTATCTTTGGCTTCTCGGTCAATTTTATAGTATCACGGCCTTGCTAAAAAGGCGGGATAACAACTTTAGAAATATGAAGGTTTCAATACTAGTAGTAAATATCAAAACTCTTTCAATAAAATGATTTCAACTCTATTTTCAATAACAAAGCTCTTTTCTTAAATCGTTTTCTAATCTACTAGTATATACAAACCTTTACCTCACTCGGATGAGAAATCTAATTAAACGGCTTAGTAAAACAAGTTGTATGAAACGCTTGCGTTCACTTCGTCGGTTAATTCTTGGACTTGTTCGATTGAACCTCTTGTGACAATTTTCTAGTGAAGATTTATAGTTTGTTCATAAATATTTAAGTTAAGCAAGTGGTTATGGGACATGAAGATAAACTTTTATATTTACTAGATTAGTGTAATTGACACTTTTCGTTGATCAGGACGATCATTTTATGATCTAGACTAGCAATTGTGCGATGTCTCTTTGTTTGCAAGGTTAGACTAGACCTCATGGGTGTGATTCGGACTCACACATATCTCTTTGTCCGCAAGGTTAGTCTAGACACGATTTGTGTGATTCCACTCACACATACCTTTTTGTTGCGAGGTTAGGCTAGACACCATTTGTGTGATTCCACTCAAACATACCTTTTTGCTTTTTGGTTAGCCTAAACCTCATCTGGGTGATTCCGACTCACCCATATGGGGTAGCTCCCCAAGGTCTTCGGACCGTCATGTGATAGGCCTCTTTCCCTTTTTCTGTGATTTCTGGATTTCTTGTGTTGATTTCTGGAATTTATGTCATTGACTTGTTATGAGTGCAAGTTTAGGGTATGATGCCCTCTTTGGATCTTTGAGAAGATTCTTGTGATATTGATTTATCTCTTATTGATTGATCTTCTGTTGATCATCATTTGCATACTTATAGTAGTATGTCAGTATGGATATTTTATGTTTATGCCATATCTTTTATTTTATACTATGTCATATGATATTTATAGCTAGACTGATCCGTTTATTATTTTCTTAAAAATTACTTGGGTCAGACCGAGATGTTACATGTGCTTCTGCTTGACTTCTTCCCGGGATTTGCTACTCTGACTTTTGGCTAACTATTTAGATTAGCAGTTTTTGTTGTATACACTTGAGATATAGACTCATAATTGTATTCTTTTGTATAGCACGTGTTGCTATTCTTTTGTATTATGGTGGATCTTTTTGACCACTACTCTGATGTACACTTTCGTATGTTAGTTATTTATTCATATCTTCTTCCGCCTTTGTGATATGGATGTCTGTGACTGATTTGTGTTATGCTTATTTCTATGATTGTTTCCGAAGATTATTTATAGCCACCGTGTGATAAGAAATCACATGGATGGTCGCTCCTCAACAGCCTTATTCTCCGTGCTAGTTGATAAGAAATCACACCGTAGTGTTCTTGGCTAGCGTGGGTATAGAGGTGGGGCGTCACAGCCGGCATGCATTTTTTCAAACCTGGAATTTGTCTGAAGCAAGCAAGTTCAAAATCAAATCAGATTTCAAGTTTCAACAACAAGCTCCTAACAAGTTCCAGATTTAAGCTTAAAAACCCTATGACCTGTCCTTTGTTCTTTTAAAATGGTGAGTAAACCCTTATTTTAAAAACAGTTTAACCTGTGATTATACTTAGATGATTGTGATGGAATTTATTTATGGCTTGTATATGTTTATGAAAATGAATGCATGAATGTATATATGTGATGTGTCTTTGTGTATACAAATACTGGCCTCTGTTGTTTCTTAGTGTCAAAGAAATCATATAAAATTCCTGTCTTTCTATCTAAATCGATTAAAGCTGTGTTCTCTGAAAGGCAAATGTTTGTAACTAAGTAATGTCATTTTTAAAATTTGATGCAAGAATTTATATTACGAAAATATTTTAAAAATAGAAATTACAGTAAAAGATCAAAGTCAAGATAAAAATCAATGTTCATAATTTATTATTTTGATTTTATAACCTGTTTCAATTTTGCAAAATATGAATTTTAATACAAAAATCCGAACTTATAAGTTTGTATGTTTTGGGAATTTATGAGTTGATCAGATATTGTATTTTGGTCGCCTGCCATTGAACGGGGACGAGCTGTATGGCGTGCTTGGGCCTGAGGGGCGAGTGAGGTTGGAGGATCATTGGAAAAATGGTGCTCGAATTTTTAGGGTGTCGATGTGGCTACACGACGATAGGTTAGGGTTTAAGGACCTGTAACTAACGGTGAGGTATTTGGGGTTCCTATGTCATCGTGGGATCATCGAAGATGATCGCATGTGTGGGGATCGTTGCATGGATGTGTGAAGCTACTCTGGGAGGAGTGCCGTGGTTTCCAGTCGACAGGTCGACGTCGGTGAGTAGTTTTGGTCAATCAGGTTTTTGTTCCTGATGATCAATATTATTCAATTTCGATTTGTTGGTGAATTGGTGAGTTTGGGTGGTCATGTGCGATGATGGGTTGATCGATGACTTGAGAGTAGCCTTGGCAAGATATCGAAGTTGATGGATCTGCCGTGCACGGTTCACTTCTTAGTTTCTGGCGAAGTTAAGGTTGAAGAAGTATTCGACTCGGGTCGAACTCGAAATATTTGCATGTTTGCCTCGAAGAGATGGGATGTAAATCTCGTGTGTTGCTCGGGTTTTAGTTTTGGCTCGAGTTGATTTTTGGTTTGTAACAGATTTCAAAATTTTGTAAAGAAAGAAGTTTCAGGTTTAAAGCAAAATGGAAAAAAAGTTTATTTTCAAGGTAAATATTTTATAAAGTTTTATATCAAAGTGTTTAAAACGAAATTTAAGTTATTAAAATAATTTGCTTCCAAAAGAAGAATGTTTAAAAGTATTTAAAAATTGAATAAGTTTTAAAAAAAGGAACTGAAATGTAAGTTTTCAAAGAACAAGAATTTGTGTAAATTTATGAAGTTTGTAACAAGTTCAAAGATGATAATTGTTAATTTAAAATGCTTAAATTATTTTGTTAAAGTAAACTATATATTTTCATATATAATTGATTCCTAAGTATTTTCTAATAAAATTAAATAATGAAATTAAGTGTTTAATCAAGCTGATTAATTAGTAAAATTGATCAAAGTTAATCACTTAACGAGATTAAAAAAGGTCAATTAATTAATTTTAATAATCACAAAATAATTACTTAGGAAGGATAATTAGTGATCGGTTAATGATTATAATTAATTTAAAGATCACTAAATAATGATTATGAGATGATTGATTAAGGTGATTAATTTAAGATAATTAATTGGTTAATTGATTAAGGTTAATTAATCTAAGTAATTAAAGGTATTTAATTAATTAAATAATTAGAAATTAATTAATTGGTAATTAAATTTCAGTTAATTTATAATTAATAATGGTTAATTAAAGTATAATTACTTAAGGAAGTAATTAAAGGATGGTTAATGAGAGACCATTAACCAGGGATTATAAAATGATTAATTAATGTGATTAATTTTAATAATTAATTAGATTAATTAATTAAGGATAATCATTTGTGGGATTGATTAAGTATAATTACTTAATGAAAGTAATTAAAGGGATTAATTACTTAATGTAATTAATTAAATTAATGTGATTAGTTTAAGTTAATTAATTAATTTAAAATAATCACTGGATGATTGGTTAAGCACAATTACTTAATGTAATTTATAAAGTGTAATTACTTAATGAAGTAATTAATGGGCAATTACTGGATGTAATTAATTGAAGAAAAGAAATAATTTGGGTTTAACTACCTTGTGTAATTAATAAGAAGGAAAATTACTTAGTGGAAGTAATTAAGAATTAATTTCTTAGTTTAATTAATTTAAGAATTAATTAATAAAGTTATTTGAAGATTAACTTAAGTGAGGTAATTAATCAAGGGTAATTAATTACTAAATGTGATTAGTAAAGTGGGATTTATGAATGGATTAATTAAAGATTAATTAACTAGAAGAATAATTAATTAAATAAGTAATTAATTAAAAAGTAATTAGAGGATTATTAATTATTATAATTATTGAAGTAATTAATGTTGATTAATTAATGATAATTAATCAATAATAAGTGATTATGGAGTAATTAATGTAATTAATTAAGGATTAATGTAATTAATTATAATTAATTAATTAATGAAAGTAATTAAAGGTAAATACTATAATTGTTAAGGACAATTAATTTGTGTAATTAACTTAATGGCTAATTACTTAATGTAATTATAGTATAATTAATCAAGGATGACTAATTAAGATGAATACTTAGAGATGATTAATTAATTGATTTGTAATTAATTAATGGTTAAGTAAGCAAGATTTATAGTGATGAAAGTAATTAGTTTAATTTATTTTAAATTAATTAGAAATGAAGTAATTAATTTAATTCATTTTAAATTAATTATAGATGGTGTGATTAATAGATCTTTGCTTATGGATGGCTGGATGATATTGAATGCCTTGAATTGTTTATCTCTAATATGAGATATGTGTTGATTTGTGATATTGAGTGCTTTGGTTGAATTATGATGATATGGATTATCTATTTGTGATAGTGTGAATTATCTATCTGTGTGAATATAGATAATAAAATTGAATTGTTTTAACTTTAAATCAACTTGGCTTTAAAAGATGGCGTTTTGGATTTCGATGTGACCGGGATCGGGTTTCCAAATTTGGATATTCGAAAACCTCATCAATCCAAATTAAATGATAGGTCGTGAATCTCAAGTGAATATGAAGATTCAGAGTGCAATGGCTATTATCGTTAACTTTGAGGATGATTCCAAAATGAGTGTAACGAGATAGTGCCTTCGGTTTCGTTCGAACCCGGAACAACCTTGTATGGATTGAATGATTTCAGCACATCGTCAGGTGGACGATGAGCATTCTAAGATAAATGTGTTTTATAAAGGTAATTGTAGCCTCAAGCCTCATCAACCGGGAATGGCTAAAACAGGGGAGGTGCAGCAAGGCTAAGTGAGTCGCGCTCAAGTAGGACAAGATTTTCCCCTCTCTGGAAGTCCATTTTTATTCGGCTGTGTGAGGCAGTTGATTCGCGACAACTTCCGAGGTTGTCTTGTTCGGGACTATCCAGTAAGGGATGGTTCCGGCATTATGTTGTAGGGGATTTAGGATGGATCTTCGGTACGGTGATCTAGGCCATGTACTATGACGGGCGGTACCCCAGTAGCCCTGCCATTGATGGGAACCCATTCTTCTTACCTTCCTTTACGGTTTTGATTGTATAAGCCACATTGTGGCTACTATGCTGGAATTTAATGAATGTAACAATTCCGGCTATGTGAATATTTATTTGAAAACCTTAGACCCTATTATAATATCACTGGATTTCCTATCAAATGTTTTGGCTTGCGTAAGGTAAAAACTTACCCATGTTTATGTGTGGGGAGTCTTACGTGATACCCTTTTGTTTTCAAAGGCTTTTCAAAGTTAAACAACTTTAACCTGTTTACTCACACCAGAACCATGTCTGACCCAAGTGTTTATTTTTTGTTTTATTAAACTCTTAGGTACTCAAATTTTTACGAGTAGTGAAGGGGTCCAGGTTATCTTTGACGAACTCTGGAGGAGGTATGGAGCAGGAGGCTTCAGTATTTGTAGATATATAGGTGGTTCCGATGTGTTGATCCTTGAATCATTTGTTTGAGTTGTATTTTGAGTTGTAATAACTAGACAGGTGGTTATAACTGTCTAATATGTGTTGTATAAGCTGTGTAACTCTGATTGATGTTATATATTATGTAATACTTATGTGGTTAATATAATTTATTCGTTCCGCTGTTGAGATTCTTATGCTGTTTCGTCCTTTCTTCTCTATCTTTTCTCTTTTCTATCCCCTTCTTTCTTACTCATGATGCGCCTTTCTATGGAGCGAAAGTTGGGTCGTGACAGCCATGGTGGCCAACGAAGTCAAACCCAAGCCGTGATAAGCAAGTAAACATAACATATGAAATTGAAGAAGTCGGTAAAAATCACTAGCATTCAAACAATATCAAACAGCCAAGCATATAATTATTAGACAAATTCGTATGAAAAATACAAATGAAAATATAGGGGAACGAACCATGTATAAACCCTTAACATCATCGGCCAAAAAATTCATTCGAGTTTGAGAAAAACAAATTCCAAAACTCAAATAAACAACTCGAATCTGATCGAGTTTGAGTGAGCTAAACAGTAAAGTAGAAAAGCACAAATTACATACCAGATTGTTCGAATCGAACTCGACCAAAGAAGCTGCCGAAAGTAAGCTACAAAGAGATGGTCGATCGACAGAGCAAAGAAAGTGAAATTGCATATTCGATTGATCAAATTAAGTCGGTGCTTCTTCAATTGCAAAGCTCTAATTTTATCAAAGAGAAACGAACAAGCAAGCCGACATTATTCACAAAGAAGTCGGGCCAAAGGAATTAAAGAAAAAGGAAAAAGTTTATCAATTTATTATGGGTCGGCTTCTACTTTTATATCACTTTGGGATTTTTATTTAAATTAGGGTTTTTTATTATTGTTTAATAGTTTTATTCTGTATTTTATTTTCTTAAAGGTTTGTAACTGTCTAGCCGTGTGACTAGGGGACGATCTACGATGGTGTAGTTCGAGAATTCGCAACTCAGTGGCTGAGTTGTGGCATGGTTTTGAGCGTAGAGTTAAAGTTATTCGATAGCGGGTGTCGTGAGTTTACGTGTGTAAGCGTCTGACTACTTAATTTCTAGTAGAAACCTTGAGGGCAGCATGTAGACAGGGTTTTGTCGAAGTTGGGTAAATCTATGTGTTCTATTTTCTATTTTTATTCTGCTTTTATCTGTGCTGCTATTATTCTCCTATATCTGTGTTGAAATTATTTTATATACTTCCGTAATAAATTTTTGTAATTAATAGTATCGCCCTATTCACCCTCCTCTAGGGTGAAATCGATCCTACAATGATCAGCACGATGAGACGATCAGAATGGTACAAAGATATCAGTGATACGATTATCCTATCAAAAGTCGATATTTCGCTGCTACACTATTGCAAATTCATCGAAGATAAGATAAACGGGCTGGAGAAGTCCAAATTTTAAAAAAATGAATTTTTACATCTCATTCAAAAAATAATAAACAAATTTATTGTATAAAAATATTCAGGTTTGAAAACATTTTATTATCATCAAGTACTAACTGATCTAAATCCAAATAAAATTACACAATAAAATAAACTTCTATATTTTCTGATGAAAATTTTCCATTTACGATGTTTATATAGACGTAATACATATATCAAATTTTTATTTTCAAATTTTATTATTTAAAATTTCACAAAATTTCAGTTAAATTATGCTATTAAAACCATTAAAATTTACGAGCCGTTACACTCTCCCCTACTCAAAACTTTTCGTCCCCGAAAAGGAAGGAGATAGGAGAATGGAAACAGCTAGAAAGAAATGATAGATTAATAAATACAAAACGCAACCATTAATTCAAAACCCATATAAATTTCAATCTTATATTAATTAATATTCAACAGTTTGGTTTAATCCATTTTATTAAATTAATAAATTGTCATTAAATTCAAAATTGTTAGTTCAAACTATTGATTTAAGCCATATAATATTAATTTATTTTTAAATTGGTTTATAATCAACTAATTGATTTCAATTCATTTTATTTAATCAATCAAATTTATTGTGTTTACATTTAATTGATTTCAATTCCATTATATTTTAATTCAGTTTATTTGTCTTTAATTTATTAATATTTATTACAAAACTTTCCCAACAAGATTTGTTTTATTTAACTCATTTATTAAATCTAATTGATCATCAGTAAAGTTGATTCCTCTTAAAAAAAAATCTAATTTTAACTATTCAATAAATTTGGGTTCAATTCATTTTATTCAGTCAATAACTATTTATTATATCCATATTTCGTTGATTCAATTTAATGTATTTCAATCAATAGATTTGATTTCAGTTTATTGGCATTTGTTATAAAATTTTCTTTTTAGAACAAAATTTATTTTAGTTAACCCTTGTTAAATCCATTTGACTTCCCTTAAGTTGATTTAACTTAAAAATTCAATCTCAACTATTCTTAAGTTCATATTTATCCACTCAAATAGTATCTTTCTTTTGTTATTCAATTTATCTCAATTAACATTTCTTATAATCATAAATTATGTATATAAACTTTATTATAACTGCCAACTTTTATTTTTACATTCAAACTTTCCTAGTTAAGTTTTATTAATATTTCCTAAATATAGTTGAATACTATACAATTTTGCCTTTTATTTACAATATTTTATTAATAATTTAGTTTGAACATTTCTATTACTTAAGTTTCTCTTGTATAACCTTCAATTCACATAAACATTTTGACTCTTTGAATATTTCAGGGAAGTTATATATATATGTTTTAGAGTGAAATTAAGTGTTATACAAACAAGTATTTTCTAGTTTTATTTCAAATTCTATTTCTTATTTTAATTACTTAAAATAGTCAAAATCTTGATTTGTTTCAATAATTTGAAACTGTCACTTTGTACAGAATTCAGGAATACATTTCCAGTTTCACTTCAAATCATCTTGAAATAAATATATGCATATAATATTTTGTATCAAATCATACTCAAGAAAATTCAAATCAAATTCATTTTCCAAAATAAAAGTGTAGCAAGGCTACTAAGTGGTCTCTCCACTTTGAGACTCGAAAATGAATGTTGATGATGCTGCAGTTATCAACGAATTTATTTTCCAGCGATGAAGTGAGTACAAACTTGATTCTTTTTAAAAATTTAATCTTTTAAAAAAATTCCCTTCGAAAATATTTTCATATAATATATATATCAAAACTTTGAAAACCAAAATTTGGAAAGCACGCTATAAGCCTTCAGATTTTATCACTCTAAAGAGTAACATAATATAGGGGCTTTACTTATTTAACTGGAAGAATTGATACGTCTTTCCCAGTTGGTTGAATTTCTTCGCTTTCTCCTTTTCCCATGATACGCATACGCCGGAGGCTGCTACACTAGTGCTGCCAGATTTTCTTCTCATTTGAGAGTGAGAGGCTTCCTCCCATATCGAAAGCGTAGGCAGGTATCCATTCATTTCTTCTCGACATTTCTTCTTCTATTATAAAGAACTCGCTTACCTTTATTTAGGTTACCCTGTTTGGCTTGCTAAGAAACTGGAAGAGTCTTATTTTCTCAAATTCTTAATTTAAATTTTATTTTAAATTCCAAATCAATTTATAAACCATGTTTATATAATTTTAACACCTTATAACTTATAACAATTGAAAATGATTTATTAACGTTGACAAAATAATAAATGATAATCTAGTATTATCATTCCTAACAACCAATTCATTTAACTATTTAATTTCAGAAAATTATACCTTTATATATATATATATATAATAATACAAAAAATTATTTCGTTTACAAATTTCAAAACAATATTTTATCAGTTTGCTCTGTTCAAATGTTTTGAAATTCCTATTGATAGCGTTGATCTAACGAATCGATCGAAATTCAAAATTCAAACTTAACAACTCAAACCAAACAATGTTAAACATTTTTAATTATAAATTACAAATACACTCCCCCGCAAGATGATCCAAAATTGGATGGAGATTCACTTATAGTGTGATCCTAATCGAAGGGAATTCTAACTAAAGGGATAGGCTCAAAAGGAAGATAAGATAACTAAGTTACAAAAGAGTAAGATGGATAGACATATAAATCGTGGGCGACCTTAACCGGGTCAACTGAGCTTCTCGAAATAAGAGGGAAATTCAATTTCCCGCTTGGGAGGAAGAGAAGTGACTTCACTCAATATCAGGATAATTTCTGATTATCGGCGTGGAGTTAAGATTACAAGAGAATTTCCCTGATCGTCTACCAGAGCTATGATTCGGGTTTTGCAAGGAATAATAGCATCAAACCGAGGACACAAAATCTTTGGTAAATAACCGCTGGTTTAAGGAGTTTCACCCTTTTTCCAATCAAAATAGCATTGGCAGGTCCGCCAATGGATTAAACACACACACAAGGTCGAAGTTACCAACTGAGGTGGCTAGATGTTCTCAAATTTGTTGCAAAGATCAACTGAATTGGAGCTATGGGATGCTCCAAAATCAAGAAGATCCCGAACTGGAAGAGAACATAATGGATTTCAAAATAGGGGCGGGGAAGGGTAGTTTCAAAATTCAAAGGAAACTCGAGTCAAAGAGGAAAGAATTCAAGCTCAAACGAAGGTGATTCTGTAATTAAATTTACTTTATATGTTAAGTTTTGCCTAAAACTAGAGCTCTGATACCAACTGTAACGACCAGTTATTTTGAATCTTTCGCATCCACACATGTTGGACTTGAATTTCTCAAAACAACTGATTGTTAATTTATATTTGGCAAAACTCAGCATATACAGTAAATAAAATCAATCGCAGAATCACAGACATAGAGCAATATAACAGTAAGCAGCAGAATAGATAAATAGTAGTTCATGAAGCTACTATAAAGACATCAGAGTATGAAATAAAATGCAATAGAATATGTCAAATACAATGTAGTCTCGAATACAAATAGATGACAAGTATGAACAAACCATTGGATAGCTGAAAGATGAATAGATACAGATGGATCTCCAAGTGAAGCTCCAACTCCCAAGGTGAGTCTTAAATGCTATGACACTCAATCTGACCCAAACATAAAGCAAAACACAAAAAACTCGAGTCAGGATTAACATTCTTATATTATTAAATTCAACTCAAATGAAATGTCAACTGAAATACAAGTAACTTAAAGGATGTTTGAGATTTCCAACCTCTAAGGATCCATGGAACTTTCTACTATGTAGTAATATTTGCTATTATAATATGTCTATAGCAAAGTAAACTATCAAAATAGCATTAAGGCGTTACCCATATCCTCCTTAACTTATTTTATATAATGCCACGGTCTATGCAGATACTGTAAACTTCATTCGTGAGTGGGCTATCAGGAAGCACTCCATAGATATGACACAAAACAAACTCGTAGAAGGCGCTAAAGAGCATGCGATAAGGCACTCAAGGCAATGTCAGGGTAGATATACCGTTTGCGTATCCGGACTGATGGTAACGCATAGCGGCTATTTCCGCTCACCATATGACACACTCTCAAATCAAAGGGTGCATCCAATCAAATCACAAAAGCAATAGAATGGTATTGAAGAAATGTGCCTGATCGGAGGAATGACCTAACTTGGCCTGGCGTGGCTCCTGTTTTACCTGCATCAAGCTGAGTCTCGGGAGTCAAGGTCACATAAATACCATGTAGAATCATCACCAAACCATCCTACTTCATTATGGAATCTCCACCACGTACATAGTTGTTAAAGTGGTTTTCGGTATCGGCAGAGAGTATGACAATATCTGATCCCGGTCTCTTTAACAACCAAACGTTATTATAACACCGTGGTCAATTCATTTCAGACAATTCATCATTCATATCAAAATATCATATCATTTCAAACCATATTAATTTAGTATCATTATACAATTTAAATCATATTCATTTCCAAAATCGTAACACTTTGAAAATTATAACACATTCGAAATCGTAGCACTTTCGAAATCATAATATTTGGAAATCATAACACTTTGGAAATCATAGCACTTTTGAAATCATAACATTACCAACTTACACAGTTTAGATATCGAAAATAGTTATATATTAAAATAGCCACAAATTAAAAATAGTTTATATATTAATATAATTTATATATTGAAATTGTTTTTATATATTAAAATACTTTATATAATAAAAATAGTATCCTCCAATTTCACAATTCGATTCTAATCATCTTAAATTCCAAAATTCAATTTAAATCAATTCTGGTTCACCCATTTCAGTTTAAAGTTTAAATATTCGAACATTTATAATATGAACTTCATTTATATTTCAACATTTAAATTTTATTCAAATTGGAAAATATTCACTGACCCATTTTAATAAATATTTATTTAAATCCCACTTCATATATTTAAATCAATACTAAATATTCAATCTAAATTTTATTTAAAATTGGGAATATTCATTTAGTCACTTTTTATCAAATCAAGTTATAAATCGTATTTTTTCAAATCTCGAAGTAACGAGTTTAAATCAATTCCTATTTAAATTCACTTATTAATCAATTTAAAATTCTAAGCCACCATTAATTTATCTTCCCAACCTTTATTTTAAAATATTAATATAAATTTAAATAAATACTTAAACATATTATATACTAATTAAATTAATTTTTTATTAAATTGAATTTTATTATTAAATGTATATTTTATATTAAATATTGTTTTATATATTTTTAAGAGAATAAAATTATAAGAAAAATATTAAAATTTATAATTTCAAAACTAACTTATAATTTTTAAAATTCCCAAAACAAAAAATTTAAAAATCTAAAATTTTAACATATATAAAATGCCTTTATATATTATATTTTAAAAAAAAATCGATATTTATTAAAACCATATATATTTCCTTTCAAAACTTTGGAAATCATTTTCAAAATATATAGACCATCCGTGTTTGTATATAATTCTTTATCCTATGGTCAAGTGATACGGATATTTATCATTTTATTCCACAATTTAAATATCTACGAGTATATATCATTTCAACCGACAATCCCAAAATCAAAGTTAATGAAAATCGCTTGGGTTATCATTTCAACCCATAATGATTTTCCCCTATTCTACAAAATCATTTGGTTATGTATCATTTCAGCCCATAGGGATTTCTAAATTAACAGGGAACTTGTAGAGTTAGAATAAATATGTATGAATAAGTATAACATATCAATAACAGGCATATATTAGCAGTGAAAAATAAAATAAAATATGTACAATAGGATATGGCGTCATATCCCAAAGGCGAGCAGATACAGATAATGGCATATCATATACAGCAACTAAATAACTAGCAACAACATATTTCAATTATCGTTTCAAGTGAAATCAAATTTAATAAATATAAGAATGTTAATCGTGAGTGATTGCTCACTTTTCGAGGCTAGAGATGAACGAGAATGAGATGAGTTACGAATCCAGGCATGAGTTCCAAATTAAAGCAAGATTGGCACGAATTCGACGGGAAATGCTAATAAATAGGAATTGATGAGAACAAATTAAATTAGCTTGATATAAGCTGAACAAAATATATGTTATAATTTTTCTCTAAAACCAATTTTTAAAACATATATTTAAAATTATATATATATATATATATATATATATAATTTCAAATCAGTCAATTAACTTTAACACCTATAAAATAAATTATATATATATTTTTAGAACCTAAACTCATGTGGGCTCTGTATATATAACTATATATATACTTATATATACCTATTATATTATAAATTCAATACAAACTTATTATATTACAGTATATAAATAACTCAACAGGTCATAGGATGTAACAACCCGATATTTTCAGCCATTCGCATCCGCACATGTCGGACTTGAATTGCTCAAAATACCGCGTTGTAAATAAATTTGGAGCAAATGAAATACAATCACAGAATCACAGACACAGAAATATCAGAATAACTCGCAGCGGAAATTAAAATACCATAGTAGTTCATGAAGCTACTATAACAAACTCTCAAAACATAATACATAATATCAGTCTGAAAAACATATACAATAGAAATCTCAATTACATAGCAGTTTATCAATACCAAAGCTGAAATAGAACAACTGAAACTGAAGGGATAGATAACTAGACAAGCAGAATCTCCAGCAATTCCTAGCTCCAGAAAGAAATCCAAAGCTAAGCTGTAAATACTCAGGCTGACCCGAGCGTAAAGTAAAACACAAAACACTCGAGTCAGGACAATATATACTTATATAATGTAAACTAACTCAAGTGAAATGTAGTAGAAATGCACAATAACTTAAAGGATGTTTGGGATCGCCCATCCTTTAAGAATCAGTTAAACTATAAATTAAATACATCCCGTGGTTAAAATTTCAAAATGGTATTTTATACTTCAAAATAAAATATCATTTCAAAATTCAATATCATTCAAAATCCATTTCATAATATCAAAATATAATATCTTCCAAACCACATTCATTTTTATTTAATTTAAATACCATTACAAAACACATTTCAAAATAGTTTATATTTCAAAACAAATTACTTCATTTTAAATCATAAAAATGAAGTTATTATATTTAATAATTAAATTATTAAATTTACAAAATTTTAGTCTTTCAAAATTCATTTATCCACTTAATTTATTAAAACAGATGAAAATTCAACTTTCGCAGCATTTAGAAATTGCTACGGAAAGTTACATTCAAAACAGTTCAATTTAATAAAAGATAGCATTTAAAAAGGTTGTAATAGGGTTACATTAGTTTCAAATAAAACTTGGTTAAATTCAATAATTATAGCATTTACAAAAATGCTATAATAAACTTTAATTAAACTTAGCCATTTGGTTCATTATTATCAACTACAGCATTTACAAATGCTGTATTATCACTTACATTAGAATTAATAGCATTTCAGAAATGCAGTTAATTAACTTCAAGTATTCAATATAATTTCACAAACAATTATATTTTTATTTAAATCATTTTTAGCTTATAAAATCATATAATTTCACTTTTAAAACAGTCATTCAAATACCCTTATTTTCATGATTTTATAAAGTTAAATCTCCATTCAAAAATCAAAATTTAATAATAATTCACTTATTAAATTCCAACATTAAATTTTAAATTCATTATATTAAATTTAACTTAACATTTAAGTTTAAAATTTTCAAATATAACTTAATTTCATTTTTATTTACTTAACTTAACATTCACTTTTAAGCCAAACTCACAAATTTCCAATTTTAGTTATATTTTCAAATTTCAACCTAAATATTCATTCATTTCACATTTTAAACTTTATTCAAAAATCATTGATATATTATAAAATCATTTTAAATTCATTTAATTCAAAATATCATAAATTTATCATATTTTCATATTTAATTTAAATTCCATTTATCACCAAATTCTAGTTTCCAAAATAACTTACATTTCAGATTTTCTAACTTTACCATTTATTTATTTCACTTATAAATTTTCAGAAAATTAATAATGCTTTACAAAAATCATTTTTAATCAAATTTAAATCAAAATATTATAATATTTACATTTCTAAAATAATTTAAAATTTTTAGAAAACATATTTTAACAGCGGGTCTGTATTTCATTTTCTAGCCTAGATGAAGTGATACGGGTAATATATCATTTCAACCCGTAATTTACAAAGAAAACCGGGTTTGATCATTTCAAACCCGCAATCCCAAGTAAAAGAAAATAATTGAAAATCATTCAGGCCTATCATTTCAGCCCATAATGATTTTCTCCTATTCTAAATTCCGTTCGGGTATGTATCATTTCAACCCATAGTGATTCTAGTCTACAGGGAACTTGCAGTGTGATAAACTGATGAAAATAACAGAATAGCATGAAATAACAGTAACATATGGTATAACAAGTGTAAATATAGGTGTGAACTTCATATGAATATAATATAGCAGCTATAACAGGATGATATGCATTTACAGATTCAGGTGATATCAGTTTATCACTATATAAGTACATATTAGTCTGGTGAGATTTACTCACCTGTTTAAGCTGAAGAAGACAACCAAAACACACGACAAGGAATCTTCGAAGGCACGACAACATGAATAAGATTTGAGATCGGGAGAGCCAAAGATTAATTTCCTTAAATATATCAAACAAAACAAATACAAACAAGAATTACAAACCAAGATATTACAAAACAATGCTAGGAATAACTACACAATTCAAAGCTAGAACTTTTGCACTTGCATTCAACCTTGTATGCTTCAGCTATGGACTGGAAAGGCACTGTTATGGGATGGTTTTGAATCAGGTTTGGATCAGGTTTGGGTTCAATACGGTCGGCCATAACATGGATATGAAGGAGATGAAGTGTATAGGCATGTATAACACTAATCAAGGTAACCAAAGTAGAATTTCTGTGCATAAATGGTTCGGCCCTAAGCATACATAGGCACGACCAGGCCTGGTAGGGTCATGTACTGATGTGGAAGGGGTCTCACGTCAGCAAGTGGCTGGTGGTGATGATGCAAAGGTCGGCCAAGGTGATGTGGTGGAGTGGTGAAGGTAAAGGAGCTTGGCAATGCATGTTTAGGTGGAGTTTGCTCAAATATTTGGTGGATCTACATCATGGATTGCCACGGCTATGGATGGATAGTGGGCTGGAGGGGATGGCAGCTGGTTGTGGTGGTGGTGGAGGTGGCTATGGTGGTGGAGGAGCAAGGGCTGAGCTACAAAGGTGAAGACAAGTGCAAAGAGATAAGGAAAACAAGAAGAATAAGCGAAAAAGAAGAAGAACTTTACCAGACTTTTGCTCCAGGAGTTCATGGCCGAATTTTTTTGATGAGAAACTTTTATTTTCGTGAAAATGAAGTTGGATGCAGCTGAAGAATGATAGGGGACGGCCAAAAAGAATTGAATGCAATAAGGTTAGGAAAAATGAAGAGATGGGAAAACAAAAGGTCTTAAGCAACTAAAGAGACATAAACTTTTCAAATTTCCTTTTATTTATTTATATAAGTTTAAATTTATGAGAATAATAATAATTTCAGTTAAAATTTCGGAAATGCAACAAAATATAAAAATATAAGTAAATAATAATAATTATATAAGGTAAAATAAGAAAATAGCTCAAAAAAATACGAACTAGTCTAGAAAAATGAAAAATAAACAGAATGAACTTTGAAAAATTTATATGAACTTGTAAAAATATTTATAACAAAGATAATAACATAAAATAAAAATGCATTGACAAAAATATATAAATTTTTTAATTAAATATAATTTAAACGAAGAAAATAGCAGAAAAAATAGAAAACAGCCTTTAAAAATAGGAAATAAATACAATAAACTTTGGAAAAGTTTTATTATCACCTCAAAATATTAAAAGACAAAAATATACATAAAATAACATAATGACACATATTAAAATAAAATATGACAAAGAAAATATAATTTATATAATTCAAAATAGACAAAATTGCTAAATAAAATAGATTGCATTCAATATTGAAATATACATAACTTTCACAATTTAAATCTGTTTTCAACGAAACGAAAAGTAGTATTCAAGTTATTAAATATAATTTCATAATAAAAGATAAAATTTAATAATTTAAATATTTAAATTTGAAATAATAAAAAATCAAAGTTTGACCAGTTTGATCAGAAATCCACTTTTCAGTAAAATATTCAATTTATACCAGTTGGAATTATAATTCACATAATAATCAAAGTTTATATTTAAAAATGAAATGTTTGAAATGAAACAAGTTTAAAATAAATTTAAAATTGAAATAAAGTCAAAATTAAAATATACATAAAAATTTAGGGTTGTTACAGTCTCCCCCACTCAAATCTTTTCGTCCTCGAAAAGGAAGGAAGTGGAGAAACAACTACGAAGAGAAATAGGTTGGTAGACATTCGAAAGAAGGTAGGGAGAAAGTAGCTAGGGGGAAAGCAGGTTGAAAGACAAGGATGAACCATTATTTAAACCATTATTCATTTCAATTAAAATTTCATAATATTTTAAACATTTTATAATATGATGAATAGTCATTTGATTCAAATCTGATGATTCAAAGTAAACAATTTTTAAACATTTTAAAATCTTTAGGAGGGAAAATAACTGATCAAAATATTCTTTATATAGTACTTTATCAAGATACTTTTATCAAAATACTTTTATAACTCGATGTCTTAACAAGTTTACTTTCGTTCCTACAGACTCTGGCTATGCGTTGATCAGGCGCAAAGCTAGAATTCTCCAAGTACTTAGTAGACTGGTTTCAACACCCAGTGAAAATAATGAAAACACTTTTAAAAATAGATATGGAAAGTACAATCCAAACAAATCAACTAAACTGAAACAGTTGTCTAACCATGGATCGCAGATACACAATGGTTACGCCTGGATCCCCCAGGAAACAATCCATATCCGTAAGCTTTCTCAGCCCTACGAGTTACGCCATGATGACGAGTAGAATGCAGGACACACAATGGTTACGCCTGGATCCCCCAGGAAACAATCCGTACCCCTAGGCAAGACTCAGCCAGGCACTTGCGCTACTCTTCGCGACCTACACAGATTGCAGGATACACAATGGTTACGCCTGGATCCCCCAGGAAACAATCTGTACCCCTAGGCAAGACTCAGCCAGGTAGTTGCGCTATGTAGTCACAATCATAAGACCACGGGGATCGCCGTGGAATTCGATGGACACTCGAGTATCATATCCGAAAAACCCAAATCAAAGAGAGAGAATAATATCGATAGAATGAATCCACAGTGTGGCCACAAAGTGGATATCAAGCAGAAGGCACTTTCCATATCTTTACTTCGAAAATATGTATCATAAAGTACCTTTCAAAATCACTTTCAAATATCATACTTATATAAAGTCCATTATATATAAGATTTCATTTCAAATCAAATACTTTCCAAAATAATAGTATATCAAATCACACTTATATAAATTTCGATTATATAAGATTTCATTTTTCAAAATTGAGTACCTTTTCAAATCAACAGTTCTCAAATCAATGGTTTACTTATACAAATCATTTTTATATAAGTTCGATAGCTCCCAAATCAGGTATTAAATAAAACAGGTTCTAAATTTTAACCATTTTGATATCAAATAAATTTTAAAATCATATATGATGTCACCAAATCATTCCTTTCAAGTTATACATATTCAGTTTCAAAATTTCTTAAAACAATAGGTTTAGAAAATAATCCAAATTTCCAAATCAACAAAATTTAGGTCAAATAAATCCATTTCCATTTCAAACATGTATTCACTTCAAAAGTCATAATACTTTCAAAGTTATGAATCTTTCGAAACTAAAATACTTGAAATCATTACACTTTGAAAATCATAACATTTAGAAATCATGCATTTGAAATCATAAAACATGCCCTTAATTCTTTACATTTCAAATTTTTTTTTCAATTAAACCAAAATCTCAAATTTTCGATTTTAATTCAATTCAAACCATCAGTTTCAATTCAATTTAGTTTTCCAACGAACCATTTCGAATATTATCAAATTTCAAATATAGATTTGATTTACAAAATAAACTATTAAATCTTAAATATGTTTCAAGGCTTAAATATACCATATTTCAAAACTAAATTTCATAATTTCATATATCTCAAATTTTACTTCATTATTACTTACATATGTCATTATTTCGCAACATTACATTCGATCGCTCGCTTGATCACACAAGTTCGCTTTCAAACTAGTATTGTCCATTCGACTTCCCTAATATGGACTTCGATATGGTTTCTTGACTAGAAGCCATCAGTCTCCTTGCATAGCCATATACTATGATAGAGAATTATAGAATCAAGCCCAAAATCCATATCAAATATTGCCCATCAAGAATCAAATGAAAAATCCTAACACGAAATGGTGTAATTCACCTCGAACTTGTGTACTCAAACTTGGATCAAATTAATTATGCGAATAAAACAACACACGTACAACTTATGTATCTATTCCAACTTGTTAAATAAATAGTTTTATAAAGATGTTACTAAGTTAAAACATTTAGAACCAAAATTTTCTCAAACATTTGAAGGCTAATTTTTATCCAAAGCATTTCAAAACTAAATTTCATATTAGTATAATTCAAAATAGTCTTATTTATTTACTTAACAAAACAGTTTCAACTTATACAAATCATATTATTTCATACTTGAAGCATACAAACTAAACTTATATTCTTTATCAAATACCTTATACCTTTCAAAATTTCTTAGCTTTGAAAAGTTAAAGTTGATTTGGAAGTGCTCGAACCTTCAAAATAGTGGAAGAAACCATAATTTCAAATCAAGAGTGGGAAATCACTAACAAATCAGTAAATCAATTCCAATAGATAAGGTTATATCAAAACAAATCTGAATCTCGGGGACTGAACACCGACTTACTTTAAATCATTTCAAATATATATATACATATACATATATCTTTCGAATATCAAACCATATTTCAAAATTTGAAATCAAAATTGGTTTCACAAAATCACTCGCATAGCAAAGCTACTAGAGTGGCCTCTCCCCCACTTAGAAACTCGAAAATCAATGTCGATGATGCATGCATTCATCATCAAAATCATTTTCCAGCGACACAAGTGAGTTCTGGACTTCAATTAACTTTGAAAAACTTCTTTGAAATTCCTTAGAAATCATTGAAATTCATTCGAATACATTTGAAACATTTTTTATTTGAAAAAAATATCTTTAAATCATATTATTATTATATATTTTCCGAAATCTTAAAACCGATTTCAAAACACCGGAGTTTGATTCCTCGAAATTCAAATTCAAAACCCTTCAGTTATAAATCATTTTTGTATAAATCAAGTTCTTATAAAATTTTCAAAATTTCAAATTCTTTCGAAATTTCAAATTTTCATTTTTGAAAGGTATATAATCCTTATCGAAAACATTTCACTTTTATATATAAAAATATGGCCATCCTTAATAATTTCGATGTATGCACAATTTCAAAATACAACCAAATACAAATTTCCAAAGGATGATTCAGGGAAGGATTTCAAACAAACAAAGATTCAAAATTAGAGGAACTCCAATCAAATAGAATTCTAGTTCGAAGATAAACTCAAACGAAGATGAGATAATTTAATTACCAAATAGAAGATGGATAAGCCTATATAAATCGCGGGCGACCTTAACCGGTCAACCGTGACTTCAGGAATATGATCGATGCAGAAATCTAAGGCAAATCGACCTTCGATCGCCATAGATAGAATCCGGGTAGAGCAGGAGATAGATAGCATCGACATCCGAGGATACAAAAATCTTCAGTGAATCAGTGCCAATTGTAAAGGAGTTTCACCCCTTTACAAATCATTCAAAGATTTACGGAATCATCGCTCTTTAGAGAGGTCATTCCAAAGTAGAGTTACGAATGCTCCAAAATTAAAAGGAAAAATGGGGAAAACAAGACTAGATTCCAGAACAAGTGGGAGTGTTCCAAAGTTCAAGGAATCCTAGTCGATAAGAATCTTAACCAAAAGATTTCTAACAAGGTGGATAACGAAGAGATGAAGTTTAGAAAATCTTGATTTCGAAATAAGAACATTTTTATACCAAAATAATCTTTGAAAAATCTTTTAAAAATCTTTAAAAATCATTTTATACTTCGAAAATACGTTCTCTCACAAAGAAAGGATTCTGAGATTGATTTCACTCATTCTAGGGTATTTCTACCCTATCTCTAATGAGTTTTTGCTCCGCAGGCTACGGTTTGCCTAAAACCTAAGCTCTGATACCAACTGTAACAACTCGATATTTTCAGCCATTCGCATCCGCACATGTCGGACTTGAATTGCTCAAAATACCGCGTTGTAAATAAATTTGGAGCAAATGAAATACAATCACAGAATCACAGACACAGAAATATCAGAATAACTCGCAGCGGAAATTAAAATACCATAGTAGTTCATGAAGCTACTATAACAAACTCTCAAAACATAATACATAATATCAGTCTGAAAAACATATACAATAGAAATCTCAATTACATAGCAGTTTATCAATACCAAAGCTGAAATAGAACAACTGAAACTGAAGGGATAGATAACTAGACAAGCAGAATCTCCAGCAATTCCTAGCTCCAGAAAGAAATCCAAAGCTAAGCTGTAAATACTCAGGCTGACCCGAGCGTAAAGTAAAACACAAAACACTCGAGTCAGGACAATATATACTTATATAATGTAAACTAACTCAAGTGAAATGTAGTAGAAATGCACAATAACTTAAAGGATGTTTGGGATCGCCCATCCTTTAAGAATCAGTTAAACTATAAATTAAATACATCCCGTGGTTAAAATTTCAAAATGGTATTTTATACTTCAAAATAAAATATCATTTCAAAATTCAATATCATTCAAAATCCATTTCATAATATCAAAATATAATATCTTCCAAACCACATTCATTTTTATTTAATTTAAATACCATTACAAAACACATTTCAAAATAGTTTATATTTCAAAACAAATTACTTCATTTTAAATCATAAAAATGAAGTTATTATATTTAATAATTAAATTATTAAATTTACAAAATTTTAGTCTTTCAAAATTCATTTATCCACTTAATTTATTAAAACAGATGAAAATTCAACTTTCGCAGCATTTAGAAATTGCTACGGAAAGTTACATTCAAAACAGTTCAATTTAATAAAAGATAGCATTTAAAAAGGTTGTAATAGGGTTACATTAGTTTCAAATAAAACTTGGTTAAATTCAATAATTATAGCATTTACAAAAATGCTATAATAAACTTTAATTAAACTTAGCCATTTGGTTCATTATTATCAACTACAGCATTTACAAATGCTGTATTATCACTTACATTAGAATTAATAGCATTTCAGAAATGCAGTTAATTAACTTCAAGTATTCAATATAATTTCACAAATAATTATATTTTTATTTAAATCATTTTTAGCTTATAAAATCATATAATTTCACTTTTAAAACAGTCATTCAAATACCCTTATTTTCATGATTTTATAAAGTTAAATCTCCATTCAAAAATCAAAATTTAATAATAATTCACTTATTAAATTCCAACATTAAATTTTAAATTCATTATATTAAATTTAACTTAACATTTAAGTTTAAAATTTTCAAATATAACTTAATTTCATTTTTATTTACTTAACTTAACATTCACTTTTAAGCCAAACTCACAAATTTCCAATTTTAGTTATATTTTCAAATTTCAACCTAAATATTCATTCATTTCACATTTTAAACTTTATTCAAAAATCATTGATATATTATAAAATCATTTTAAATTCATTTAATTCAAAATATCATAAATTTATCATATTTTCATATTTAATTTAAATTCCATTTATCACCAAATTCTAGTTTCCAAAATAACTTACATTTCAGATTTTCTAACTTTACCATTTATTTATTTCACTTATAAATTTTCAGAAAATCAATAATTCTTTACAAAAATCATTTTTTATCAAATTTAAATCAAAATATTATAATATTTACATTTCTAAAATAATTTAAAATTTTTAGAAAACATATTTTAACAACGGGTCTGTATTTCATTTTCTAGCCTGGATGAAGTGATACGGGTAATATATCATTTCAACCCGTAATTTACAAAGAAAACCGGGTTTGATCATTTCAAACCCGCAATCCCAAGTAAAAGAAAATAATTGAAAATCATTCAGGCCTATCATTTCAGCCCATAATGATTTTCTTCTATTCTAAATTCCGTTCGGGTATGTATCATTTCAACCCATAGTGATTCTAGTCTACAGGGAACTTGCAGTGTGATAAACTGATGAAAATAACAGAATAGCATGAAATAACAGTAACATATGGTATAACAAGTGTAAATATAGGTGTTAACTTCATATGAATATAATATAGCAGCTATAACAGGATGATATGCATTTACAGATTCAGGTGATATCAGTTTATCACTATATAAGTACATATTAGTCTGGTGAGATTTACTCACCTGTATAAGCTGAAGATGACAACCAAAACACACGACAAGGAATCTTCGAAGGCACGACAACATGAATAAGATTTGAGATCGGGAGAGCCAAAGATTAATTTCCTTAAATATATCAAACAAAACAAATACAAACATGAATTACAAACCAAGATATTACAAAACAATGCTAGGAATAACTACACAATTCAAAGCTAGAACTTTTGCACTTGCATTCAACCTTGTATGCTTCAGCTATGGACTGGAAAGACACTATTATGGGATGGTTTTGAATCAGGTTTGGATCAGGTTTGGGTTCAATAGGGTCGGCCATAACATGGATATGAAGGAGATGAAGTGTATAGGCATGTATAACTCAAATCAAGGTAACCAAAGTAGAATTTCTGTGCATAAATGGTTCGGCCCTAAGCATACATAGGCACGACCAGGCCTGGTAGGGTCATGTACTGATGTGGCAGGGGTCTCACGTCAGCAAGTGGCTGGTGGTGATGATGCAAAGGTCGGCCAAGGTGATGTGGTGGAGTGGTGAAGGTAAAGGAGCTTGGCAATGCATGTTTAGGTGGAGTTTGCTCAAATATTTGGTGGATCTACATCATGGATTGCCACGGCTATGGATGGACAGTGGGATGGAGGGGATGGCAGCTGGTTGTGGTGGTGGTGGAGGTGGCTATGGTGGTGGAGGAGCAAGGGCTGAGCTACAAAGGTGAAGACAAGTGCAAAGAGATAAGGAAAACAAGAAGAATAAGCGAAAAAGAAGAAGAACTTTACCAGACTTTTGCTCCAGGAGTTCATGGCTGAAATTTTTTGATGAGAAACTTTTATTTTCGTGAAAATGAAGTTGGATGCAGCTGAAGAATGATAGGGGACGGCCAAAAAGAATTGAATGCAATAAGGTTAGGAAAAATGAAGAGATGGGAAAACAAAAGGTCTTAAGCAACTAAAGAGATATAAACTTTTCAAATTTCCTTTTATTTATTTATATAAGTTTAAATTTATGAGAATAATAATAATTTCAGTTAAAATTTCGAAAATGCAACAAAATATAAAAATATAAGTAAATAATAATAATTATATAAGGTAAAATAAGAAAATAGCTCAAAAAAATACGAACTAGTCTAGAAAAATGAAAAATAAACAGAATGAACTTTGAAAAATTTATATGAACTTGTAAAAATATTTATAACAAAGATAATAACATAAAATAAAAATGCATCGACAAAAATATATAAATTTTTTAATTAAATATAATTTAAATGAAGAAAATAGCAGAAAAAAATAGAAAACAGCCTTTAAAAATAGGAAATAAATACAATAAACTTTGGAAAAGTTTTATTATCACCTCAAAACATTAAAAGACAAAAATATACATAAAATAACATAATGACACATATTAAAATAAAATATGACAAAGAAAATATAATTTATATAATTTAAAATAGACAAAATTGCTAAATAAAATAGATTGCATTCAATATTGAAATATACATAACTTTCACAATTTAAATCTGTTTTCAACGAAACGAAAAGTAGTATTCAAGTTATTAAATATAATTTCATAATAAAAGATAAAATTTAATAATTTAAATATTTAAATTTGAAATAAAAAAAAATCAAAGTTTGACCAGTTTGATCAGAAATCCACTTTTCAGTAAAATATTCAATTTATACCAGTTGGAATTATAATTCACATAATAATCAAATTTTATATTTAAAAATGAAATGTTTGAAATGAAACAAGTTTAAAATAAATTTAAAATTGAAATAAAGTCAAAATTAAAATATACATAAAAATTTAGGATTGTTACATAGGAAAGCTGCTATAACTTTAAATAGTCTATATTTTATATATATGGAATTTTCAAAGTTGGTATGTTTCCAAAATAAGATCGGAGACAAAATATATGTAGACCCAATTGTACGTGAACAAAAATATAATTTGACATATAAACCAGCGCATGAACTTATATGTGTGTGTGTATGTATGTAAAAACTCAATACTGAAACTACTAGGTGTAATGTTTGTATATATATGAAACATATACATACGTTTCACAAAAATCAAAACCCTTATATGTAATATAATAAAAGTCAATATTTATGCAATCTGAAAAATATATTTTTATCTATGTAACACTACTACAGGTAAAATATTTTTATACTATATGCAATATATATATATATATATATATATATATATATATATATATAAACAAGTTAACTGACATACATATATATATATATATGTATATAAACTAATATAAGCTTATACACATCTATAAACGAATAGATTTTGTAGATATAAACTGATATTAGCCTTTATATTATAACTAACCGATCAAAATGTATAAACTAATATATATAAAACTATCTATATAAAATTCGAATATCAATATATAATAACAGATATATATTACCTAATATAAATAAAGTGGAGGCTGCACTGGGTTCATGCGAGGTGAGCTTATGGCCTGGCTTCGGGTGATGATGGGTCATGCTCTACAGAGCTTCTCGGTGGAGTAGCGGGCAAGTAGGCGGAGGTTGTGGGGACGAAGCGTCTGCTCTCTAAGTGAGAAGAGGAGGAGGGGAGATGCACTAAGGCCTGTGTGACGGAACACGATGGCATGGGTGATGGGTTTGAAGATTGTGGAGGTGGGTTTGCTCGGGGTAGGCGGTGGGAGGCTTCGGCCGGTGGGGTGAGGCTGTTGAATGGCTAGCAAAGAGGTAGGAGTGCGTGGTTTCTTGGGTCTCGGAGATGAAGGGCCATGGCCATGAAAATAAGTACAAAGCTTCTGGAAACATATTTCGTATATTATATTTTCTTTATTTGCTTTCTTTGGATGATAGAAGGAAGGAAAAGGAGAGGGAAAGAAATAGATCTGGAGGAAGCAGCCTAAATAAGAGGTGAACGGTTTCAACTACACGACTTACATATATTTTATTAACTGGCAGAGCGAAGTATACGAAGAGAGATTTTGAAATGAAATGTAGCGACAATTAAAAGCAACAGTGGGAAATAAAAATTTAACTGTTGAATTCAAGAGATATAAATTTTACAAATGTTAGTGACTATTTATATTCAGCCGCTTGAAATTTGAATGGACGCGGAATATTCAAGTTCAAAAATGGATGCCGATATGATTAACCGTTTTCAAAGGATTTCACCGCATATCCGACTCCGAAATGCACAAATGAAAATACTATGGAGATCAGCACGACAAGACGATCAAAATGTTACGTAGATATCAGTGATACGATTATCCTATCAAAAGTCGATATTTTGTTGCTAGACTGTTGCAAATTAATCGAAGATAAAATAAACGGGGCTAGAGAAGTCCATATTTGAAGAAACGAATTTTGATGTCTCCTCAAAAAATGATAAACAAATTTTTTGTACAAAAATATTCGGGTTTGAAAACATTTTATTATCATCAAGTATTAACTGATTCAAATATAAATAAAATTACACAATAAAATAAACTTCCATATTTTTGATGAAAATTTACCATTTACTATGTTTATATAGACGTAATACAAATATTAAATTTTTATTTCCAAATTTTATTATTTAAAATTTCAAAAAAATTCAGTTAAGTTACGTAATTAAAACCATTGAAATTTACGGGTCTTTACACGTTTTATTTTAAATTTAACTTTTAAATTTAAAATCTTGTCTTAATTTCAAAACTATTTTGAATGTTATCCCTATTAAATTGGGTCTTTTCTGTTAGGGGAAACCTTTGGGCTTACTCCACCTTTCAGGCCATGCTGGTGACCAAGTAGGACATGGTACTCGATTACCCAATTCTAATCCTAGACGTTACCTTTCTAGACACCGTACCTAGTGGGAAAGCTTAATTAGTTTGTCCAAACATGACTAATTTAGATCGCATAGGCTGTTAGGCTTTGATAACATTGTCAGAACTGGGCCAACCCATAGTGGAAGAAATGTGTGACTTTCAAAAATTTTACCATTTTAGATCATTAACGGGCCTATAAAGTCTAAATACATTTAGATCTTATCTAATTTTCCTTTTAAATAAAATCAATATTTCATTCAATATGGTAATTGAAGGAACATTAAATATACAAATATATGTGATATGATAAATGTATCAAATACATTCATTTATGTCAAGTGTAAGTGCTGTGTATATATGTATAAATGGAACATGTAAAAATAAATTAAGAGGAGGAAATTATTTGTTCCCCTTTGTTACTATATTTAATTAATAAAGGGAAGATATGACATAATACGAAAGGAGAAAAACATACCATTTCTTTCAACATTTAACTAGGAGAATTAATACATTAAATTGCATTTATTACTTATCAATCAAATTTACACATGGATATGATAAACTATGAAAAGAGGGAAACCTGTCATTTCTTTCACCATTTAACTATGACAATCAATACATTAAATGACATTATTACCTATCAATCAAAACTACACATGGAGATGATATAATATGAAAAGAGAAAAAGCTTTCATTTCTTTCACCATTTAGCTGTAACAATTAATATAATAAATGACATTGATTACTTATCAACCAAATCTACACATGCCTTCATTGTTTAAATTTTGTTAATGAAATATATGCACACATTCATAATAATTATGGATGCATACATTCATAATAATTATGGATACATACATACAAAGTGAAAAGCTATTAGTTATTAAATAATTTGAAATCCTAATTTAACATTAAAAGGAATAATACATTTGAGAAAATGATTTACAAAAAAATGATTACATTATTGCTCATAATCTTTATACTAATTTGATTTAAACAAAACTTTTATATTACATATAACTGATAATTAAAATTTAATAATTTGCATTTGAAAGTATATATTTCTAAACAATGTTGCATATGGTATATGTGTATATACATTTGTACAAAAGGCTTATGGTTTTAAAGTTACAAGTTTTTGTTAAAAATTTAATTTAGGAATGGAACAATACATCAAACTTTACACAAAATTTAAATATAGAAAACAATAAATAATTGAAATTTGCACTAAAGTCCATTCATTAATATTAAATCAAGGCATCAATTTTATTTTAACAAGGCTTGTAACAATTGTACAAAAAATTAACATATGTAATTAAAATTAGATTCAAGGAATGGTAGATAACTTAATGTATATATATATACACACACACACATACATATATATGTATAATCCATTAGAATTTGAATAAGTAAAGATTATCTCATAGTATACATAAATTTCATTCCACGTCAATTTTTAATTTCATAACTATCTACAATAAAATAAAAGAAATTTGAACAAGGTAGGCATGCATAAATTTGTGATAAGAAATTATAGATTCAAAAAACACAGGGAATGATGATAGAAGTAATATAAGATCTAAGACATGTCAATTATCATAAACATACATTAAAAGGAAATGATAAACAAACACAGGTCAAAATATAGTACAATAAACATGTAAACATCGAATTATACGCAGATATATATATATATATATATATATATATATATATATTTACCTTAGGATGAAGCATGTAGAAACATCTTGAATGATAGAAGAATAACTTGATCTGTTTGATCACTCACTAGATCTGATAAACGTTGCCCTTCAACACACCTTAATTTGTGGTTTCTCCTCAGATTTCAAAAATCACCATCTCACTTTGCACGAGAAGAATGAACCATCCTTTTGTAATTTAGTTTGATGTTGATTTGAATTTGTTTTGATGTTTTTTTTCTTTTGGATGAAGTTTCAGCCATGGATGAATGATAGAGAAGAGGAAGAAAAAGGGAACAAAAACGAAAGACACGTTCTGTTCTCTGTACTTTCAAAAATGAGGAGGTTTTGTTTTTAATAGAATTAAAAGAACCTTTTCCTATTTCCTATTACAAATCCTCCTTTATTTTTCTTAAATTTCAATTTTCTCATTAATTAATTTCCTCCGCTTACCATTATATGGCTGATCCAAGCACATTCCAAATGTGCAACTTTTCCAAATAAAAGAAAACAACTTTTATGTAATTATTTTATTATTTAAAACATGTTTAAAATTTTACCAATATTGCATACCAATATATGCAAATATAAATTTTATATATGCATTAAAATAATTACCAACAACATTCAAAACATCAAATAGATTAACAATAATTAATATTCATAAATATTAATTAATTTAAATAGTTTGCAACATTTTAAAAACTAACTAAATTGTGTGGTTTTTGGAGAAATCACAAATACGGTTGTGCGACTCAGAGGTATGAATTTAGTCATCGATTATTATTGAACAATTCAAATATTAATGGTCATACGTCACTTAGCAGTGGTATGACAGTTTGGTTGAATTCATTGCTTACATGTCTTTTTGGTAAAATCAAATTTTACTTATTATAAGCGGTATCTAATAATGACAATTATTTACACCAATTCTCTTCGTCAAAACTATATCATATTAGGACTTATGGAATTTGGTAATGGTCAAAATTCCAATATCGTCCACATTCAACTTTATAGTCCAAATACAAAGTCCTTAATTCAATAATAACAATTAATATTAACCAAAATGCTCTGGCCAGAGACTTTGACTTTGAGTTGACTCGAGTTGACCATGATACTAACCCCATATAACTGGGGAGACGTATCCTCACTTGAATAATGCTTTACTTTCAATGCTTCCACTCGACCCAACTATAGTCACTCGATGGAACACCATGCCATGATTTGATGATAATCCAAGTGGAGCTTTCATATTGAAGATCTACAGTATTCTCAAGTTGAGAGAACTGTGTAAATCAGCCACAACGATATTTTCTGTTTGACCTTAGTTATATTAACCAACATAAAACTATTGAGTGAGTTGTTCCATATTTATCTAATAACTATCAGTACGTAACTTCTAGGTGCCCTAAGCAGTCATGAATAGTACACTACCCAACATTTTGGGAGCATTACATACTCTAGTCTCAATGGATACATCGATATCTAGTCTCGAAGCAACTTGACTAGGAACATTTAAAATGGTATGTTTGTTTTATTATGATAAATTACTCACGGTTAAAACATTTGTACCCACTATCACAAATATGCCTTTTATGGATTTTCTATTAAATATAATTTTAATTAAATTAATTAATTAATATAACCATATTATATCAAGTATATAATAGAAAGAAACACCTTTATTATGAACAAGATTTATCAACTGTTGATACGCTAAGATTTTGATCAATGACAATGTGCTTCAACAAAAAGGAAGAGATATATGCAAAGCTAAAGAAAGAACGATGAAGACCAAGAATAGACATAAGTATGATTTTTATATAGGACTTAGTTTAGATTTATTGTTAAAACCTATCCTCAAGAGGCTTGCACAAACACTAGAACACATGTTATAAATTTCATTTCTTAATACACATTCACTTTGCACATCTTAATAGTTCAGTCGACTGAACAGGGATGACCAGTCGACTGAACCTGTTACACATATACAAACATGTACAGTTTCAGTCGACTGAAACACCCTGCTTAGTCGACTGAATTTATTCCTGAAAATTTTACTTCATATTTTCAGTTGACTGAATTCTCTGTTCAGTCGACTGAATTTGAACATGCGAATTTTCTATGAATGGACACCTTCTTCCTCCCAAGAGTTGCAACCATTCACCAATGGAAATGGAAGCATCTCTTGTCTGCAACCTTAGCCAACAGATGCACCTCTTTTACAAGTATAAATACATAATTCTAACATCTTCAATTCACCGAATTCTCTTGCTTTAATCTTACTATCTTCTTAAACATTTTATCTAGAAATTCTCAAAGCACTCACAAATCTATTGCTTGAATCACTGCTTTGTTTTCAACATTCTTTTGATTCATAGCAATTCACATTTCCTAAATCTTCACAAACACATTGCATACTCTCGAGGATAAGATTATAGGAATATTGTACTACATTAGATTCATTAGTGTTGATAAGAACACAACAAGTCGAATATTGTTTTTGTAATTGAGTTGAAGTCCTCTTCGGTGTTTGAGGCAAGAAATCCCGTTCAGTTGTTCGGGTAAGTTGTAAACCTATTCCTTTGGGTTAAGTGAGGGTGTTAGTTAGTGAAATTCCTAAGTGAAGCTTAGGGACTGGACGTAGGACTAGAGGTCCGAACCAGTATAAAATCCTGGTGTCTCCTTGAATCAAAACAACAAATGTTATTAAGAGAACCTATTAAAACAAAAATAGAAACCAAGATAGTCAAAATTTAGGTTCCAAAGACTAACAATATTTTAATTAGGAATAAATATATTAAAACATTTATGAATAGTGTTCACTATAATAAAAACTATATTTATAAAAAGGATACTAAACCAATTTGGGTTTGGCTTTCTAAGCTCTAACTTTTTAGGACCTTACTAAAAAGTGGATACCAATAATTTTGTATTTATTTTCAGGTCCCACTTAAAAGGAAGAAATGGATACTAGACAGTGGTTGCTCAAAACACATGACCGGAGACAAAGATATGCTTACAAACATCACATACTTTGATGGTGGTTCGGTTACCTTCGGAGACAATTCAAAAGGCTATATCATTGGCAAAGGAGATGTGAGCAATTACGGGACATCAAATTTACATTTTATAACAAATGTTTCATTAGTTGAAAATCTAAAACATAATCTACTTAGCATAAGTCAACTTTGTGACAATGGCTTTAAAATAACTTTTTCGGAAAATAAATGTAGTATTTTTGATCAAAACCAAAATCTTGTTTTTGAAGGAAAAAGAGATAGGAATATTTACGTTCTAAATAGGAATATTAATCATAATACAAGCATGTGTTTACTAGCCAAAGATAATGATCCTTGGTTATGGCACAAAAGATTTTGTCATATAAATTTTAAAACTATTAGAAAACTTTCCAAAAATGAATTAGTAAGAGGTTTACCCAAGATAAACTTTAAAATAAAAAATCTTTGTGATGATTGTCAAAAAGGAAAATTAACGAAATCATCTTTCAAATCCAAGAAAAATATTTCGACTTACAACCATTAGAATTACTGCATATGGATTTATTTGGACCAACACAAGTTCAATCCATTAATCATAATCGATACGTGTTTGTAATAGTTGATGATTTCTCAAGATATACATGGACTATTTTTATAAAAAATAAAAGTGATACTTTTGAGCATTTTAAAACATTTGTCAAAAGAATTCAAAACACTAAAGATTTGAAGGTTAAAAATATACGAAGTGATCATGGAGGCGAATTCGAAAATGAAGCTTTTGAAACATTCTGTAAAAAGAAAGGAATAAATCATAATTTTTCATTTCCTAGAACTCCTCAACAAAATGGAGTTGTAGAAAGAAAGAATAGAACATTACAAGAATGCGCTAGGACATTATTAAATGGAAATTTTCTACCAAAACATTTTTGGGCAGAAGCCGTAGCTACTGCATGCTATATATTGAATAGAATATCAATTAGACCATTAACTAAAAATACTTCATATGAACTATTCAACAACAAAAAGCCAAATATATCTTATTTCAAAATATTTGGATCAAAATGTTTTATTATAAATACAAAAGATCAACTAAGTAAATTTGATCCAAAAGCCGACGAAGGAATTTTTGTAGGATATTCAGAACGAAGTAAGGCATATCGAGTATTTAATAAACGAACAAACGTAATCGAAGAAACCTTACATGTATCTTTTAATGAGAATTTCAATAAAGAATTAAGTATAAAAGATGATGAAGAATTTATAAATATAGAAGATACAAATCTTGAAAATTGTAATAATGAACTAAGATCGTCACCAAGAATATTACGAGATCACCCTACTCAAAACATAATAGGTGAAATCAATTCTCAAGTTAAGACAAGAAATTAATTAAATCAAATGGGACATGTAGCCTTCATTTCTACAATAGAACCTAAAAATCCTAAAGAAGCATCAACAGACGATTACTGGATTATTGCAATGCAAGAAGAATTAAATCAATTTGAACGTAACGATGTTTGGGAATTAGTTCCCCGTCCGAATAATCAATCTGTTATAGGAACAAAATGGGTTTACAAAAATAAAATAGATGAACAAGGTAATATAACTAGGAATAAAGCTAGACTAGTAGCACAAGGATATAATCAAGAAGAAGGTATTGATTTTGAAGAAACTTTTGCTCCCATTGCAAGACTTGAAGCAATACGTATTCTATTAGCTTTTGCATGTCTTAACAATTTTAAACTTTATCAAATGGATGTTAAAAGTGCATTTTTAAATGGTTTTATAAAAGAAAATGTATACGTAGAGCAACCTCCTTTATTTATACATGAAAAATATCCAGATCATGTATATAAATTAAAAAAAGCACTATATGGTCTTAAACAAGCATCTCATGCTTGGTATGAAAGACTTAAAAGTTACTTACTAAACTCGGGATTTCAAATTGGAAAAGTTGATCAAACGCTTTTCATTAAAAATACTACTAAAGATATTTTAATAATTCAAATATACGTAGATGATATTATATTTGGTTCGACAAATGAAAATTTATGTAAAGAATTTTCAAATATAATGACTAAGGAATTCGAAATGTCTTATATGGGAGAATTATCATATTTTCTCGGATTTCAGATTAAACAATTAACAAATGGAATTTTTATAAACCAAGAAAAATATTATGCTAATCTAATTAAACATTTCGGAATAGAGAACACTTCTGCTAAACCTACTCCTATGAGTACCACTACTCATCTCGATCGAGATGAAAATGGCAAAAGTATAGATCAAAAATTATTTAGAAGTATGATAGGTTCCTTATTATACTTAACCGCTAGTAGACCATACATAATGATGAGTGTATGTTTATGTGCATGTTTTCAATCTAATCCTAAGGAATCACACATAAGAGCGGTAAAACGAATTATGTGATACCTTAATGATACTAAAGATTTTGGTCTTTTCTATCTAAAAGAGTGTCCATTTGAGTTAGTATCATTCAGTGATGCTGATTTTGGTGGATCTCGAACAGATAGAAAAAGTACAAGTGGTATGTGCCATTTCATCAGAAAATCACTTGTATCTCGGTTTAGTAAGAAACAAAATTGTGTTTCACTTTCCACGTGTGAAGCGGAATATATATCAGCCGCCTTAGCATGTACTCAAGTTATCTACATGCAACAAACACTTAAGGATTTTAATATAAATTTAACAAACTCTACAATATATTACGATAATACAAGTACAATAAATTTATCTAAAAATCCGGTTAATCACTCTCATACAAAACATATAGACATTCGTCACCATTTTTTACGAGACAATATCGAAAAAGGAATCATAAATTTAGAACATATTTCTACCGAAAATAAAATTGCCGATATATTTACTAAACCTTTATTAGAAAACTCCTTTATAAAGTTACGACGAAATTAGGAATAATCTCTTTTAAAGAGATTTTATAGAAAGTTATCAAAAAAAAATTTTCCACTCAGTCGACTAAATCTATATGTTCAGTCGACTGAATGAAGAAAACTATGACTTTCAATTTGCATTTTCAAAATAATGATATATTATAAATAATAATATAAGGGTTATCTCTAATCCATACATTTCTAACTGATTTATTTTAACCATTAAATTTTTGTTTGGTTTAAAAACTGATAAATTATCACCACAATATTTTTAGAATGTTAATCCTATAAATACATGTTTAACTTATTTTCATTTTCACAACTTATTTTTACTTGCAAAAGATTGAAAAGATATAAAAATGTCCTCAAACAACTCGTACTCCCCAATCAACATCACCTCTTCGATCGATAACTCACCAACATCACCAAAACTTCCTACTCCAACACTAAAGCATAAGCCGGTCTATAAATGGAACAACTATCGAACTGGATACACACCGGAATCGAAGAAGGCTAAACGTGGTCTTTTTATCTCACCAGATACGAAAAGAAAAATTGATGAGATTCATCACTTTCAACAACAACAAATAGATCTTCAACGAGAATTATATTTCGAACAAAAAGTAACGGCGAGACGATTAAGCTTCCTAGAGCAGATCGGTTTACGTTTTTGTGGCTCAAAGAAAAACGAAGTGACTGAGCCTCTCCCTCGGCCAGTTAGTTCGTATGATCCATCTTCGTCATACCGTACACCAGCCAATCCCGTGAATCCTTGGATGTCACCAAAGACTCCTCAGTATAGTCCAAACTCATGGGATATAAACTATATAGAGAATGAAGGACGCAAAAAGAAAAATAGTCCATCTCCAAAGAAATGATTATTTTGGTGGCCAAATCATGTTATTATATCATATTATATCTATACTATTGTAATCATTTTTTGAAATTTATTTTAAAAAATTTAGAATTCCAGAACTCAAGGTTCAGTCGACTGAACCTTCCTGCTCAGTCGACTGAACACTAGGCAGAAAACAAATATACAATAGTTCAGTCGACTAAAACTTCTGTTTAGTCGACTGAAGTTAACACAAAAAATTTCAGCCAAAAATTCAGTCGACTGAACAGACTTTCTCAGTCGGCTGAACGCCAATTCTCAGGCAACCTTTCCCTTTTATCAACCAGTTTTTACCCTTTTACCTTCACTTTTTACCTTCCAAAAGTTCTCTCTTCCCCATTGTTTTCCAAAACCCTAGCCCCCAATTCACAAATTACTCTCAAAACTCACGACAAATGGCCCCAAAAAGATCAAGAGCTTCTTCTTCTTCATCCTCCGAGCCAATAGATGCTCAAATTGCACAATGGCTCCATGATGGCGTAGCTGTAACAAGGTGGAATAAAATGAAGAATTCTCGCATTTTCGAGCACTCCTTCATTGATTTTTAAAGCCTTCAGACATACAACATTCAAGCATTAACGGATCGGGCAGGTTTAACTTCTCTTTTGGATTTGAAAAGAAATGACCAAGCAATAAACCATATCATGGTAAAATTATTTTATGCAAATCTTAATCTTGGTCACTAAACTCCAAGAAATCCAAATGATAGTGTTTGGAGTATGGTGTATGGGAAGAAAGTTTGGTTCTCCTTAGATCGAATGGCACACATCTTAGGATCACCTAACGTAGGGAGAAAGCTTGATGAGGTAGAATTCAATCCACAAATTCGTGATAACATAAATCATCAATTTCTGGATGATAATGTTAACATTAGAGATATTAAGTCCACTCCCTACGACCTAAAGTTAGAATCCTTCACAAAGCTCTTATGAGAACTATTACTCCACGAACGGATTCATATGAACTTGTCTACCCAATCAATTATCGAGCTCTATATGCTATTTGGGGCAATATTCAAGTCAATTGGCCCCAACTAATCCTTGATGAGTTTCTCACATTTAATAATGGCAAAATGCGAACTATATATTTTGGAGAATATATCATGAGAATTCTCCTCAATGTTGATACGCCATTACCCGAGTCCGAAAATACAATGGTCCATCAAATTAACCAACGGACAATAAGCCTTATGCAACTCCCGGATAGACCTCCACGCATTATATCTCTTGCCGAATGGGAAGCTAGGCATCAAGAACAACAACAACCTCCACAAGCGCAACAACCTCCACAAGCTGCACATGAAGAACCCTTCGACCAAGAAGATGAAATTCGTATCATTGAGCCAAGTTTTACTACCAATCAATCGTTAGGAATTTTATCAAGAAATCAACAAATTCTTGATAATCGCATCAAGAAGGTAGATCACAAACTTGATAAAATTAAAGTATTCTTCAATAAATTATGGGATGCCATCTCATGCTCAACTTCCACTACTACTTCAACATCACGCGGTAAGCATCTTGCACCTACTTTCACATGGACATCTTCCGAAGAACATACAAGCAGCAGAACGAGTGGCACTAGTGGTGGTCAAGGAGGAAGTTATATACCTCCCATAGGTGGACCCGTTATCCTCGAACCAAGGGGAGGGAGAGAAGCCTTATATGATTGGGACAAAGATGAATAAACTCTTTTGTGGCTTTTTATTCTTTGAAGTATCACAAGGCTTGTATAAATAGCTTTTTATGTTTCATTCATGCTACATTTTATGTTTTATTCATTCATGCAACATTCTATATTTTATTTCTCATGCTACATTTTTATGCTATATTCTATGCTACATTATTAAACGATAGACATGCAAATCAGTGATTGCTTTGACAATATACTTCTATGATTATTACTTCCTTTTTGTCGATGACAAATGGGGAGAAATCTATGTTACTAACCTTGTTTTTGTAGAAAAGATAGTGCATATACTCAGGGGGAGAAAATAATCTCTACACACATGAGTATTGTCATCAATCAAAAAGGGGGAGAAAAAATCTATGTTACTAACCTTGTTTTTGTAGAAAAGATAGTGCATATACTCAGGGGGAGAAAATAATCTCCACACACATGAGTATTGTCATCAATCAAAAAGGGGGAGAATGTTGATACGCTAAGATTTTGATCAATGACAATGTGCTTCAACAAAAAGGAAGAGATATGTGCAAAGCTAAAGAAAGAACGATGAAGACCAAGAATAAACATAAGTATGATTTTTATATAGGTCTTAGTTTAGATTTATTGTTAAAATCTATCCTCAAGAAGCTTGCACAAACACTAGAACACATGTTATAAATTTCATTTCTTAATACACATTCATTGTGCACAGGTTAATAGTTCAGTCGACTGAACAGGGATGACCAGTCGACTGAACCTGTTACAATATACAAACATGTGCAGTTTCAGTCGACTGAAACACCCTGCTCAGTCGACTGAATTTGTTCCTGAAAATTTTACTTCATATTTTCAGTTGACTGAATTCTCTGTTCAGTCGAATGAATTTGAACCTGCGAATTTTCTATGAATGGACACCTTCTTCCTCCCAAGAGTTGCAGCCATTCACCAATGGAAATGGAAGCATCTCTTGTCTGCAACCTTAGCCAACAGATGCACCTCTTTTACAAGTATAAATACATAATTCTAACATCTTCAATTCACCGAATTCTCTTGCTTTAATCTTACTATCTTCTTAAACATATTATCTAGAAATTCTCAAAGCACTCACAAATCTATTGCTTGAATCACTGCTTTGTTTTCAACATTCTTTTGATTCATAGCAATTCACATTTCCTAAATCTTCACAAACACATTGCATACTCTCGAGGATAAGATTATAGGAATATTGTACTACATTAGACTCATTAGTGTTGATAAGAACACAACAAGTCGAATATTGTTTTTGTAATTGAGTTGAAGTCCTCTTCGGTGTTTGAGGCAAGAAATCCCGTTCAGTTGTTCGGGTAAGTTGTAAACCTATTCCTTTGGGTTAAGTGAGGGTGTTAGTTAGTGAAATTCCTAAGTGAAGCTTAGGGACTGGACGTAGGACTAGAGGTCCGAACCAGTATAAAATCCTGGTGTCTCCTTGCTTTTACTTATTTTATCTACCTAGACTATTCTGTTATTCCATATTACACGATCCTACTGCATAGCCTCTTTCATCAACGAGTTAGATATATGTAACAAATTACAAAATTGCCCCTAGGGGTACTCTTAACTCTATCAATGTAGGGCTCATAGGAAGTTATTATTGCAAAAATTAGAACCACATGTGTAGTTTCAGAGCTTACTCCTATGGTGGTAGGCCTAATTGTTGTCGGCTCTTCGGATTTTTGAGTGGACACTTTATGCTGACCCGGTGAGCTTGAGCTAGTGAGAGCATTGGCGGCGACAGCAACATTGGCATCCTCTTTAGCTAGGAGGGCCTTATGTATAGCAAGTAATTCTATGTACTCAGCATTGAGGTACATAGCCATCAACTCTTTCTCGGAACGATTATCACAGGTCCGCACGGCCTAGCGTAGCACTTCCTCCCATGCATTAGTGAGAGTTTTGGGATAGTCACTCCCTAACCACTTTAGGTTTTTTTCATAATGACACTAACATAGAAGTATTAGAGATTGTTATTGACATCGTCTCTCTTCAGCCTTCGCCTCCTGAGGTTCTCTAAGTTCCTATTGTGAAAATGCAACCTCGAGATCGTTGGCAAGTTTTTCAGTTGGCAAGCGCTCCAAATCATCGACTAGTTTATGTTTCTCCTTGTGAAATTTATGATTTTCCTCCCGATGCCTTTTCAACTCAATTGCTTATTCAGAGATGGTCTAGTGTCTAGCTTATATAATTTCATCCTTTTGAATAAGGGCTAGGTCCTTCTCTTTGACTTTCCTTTTATATTCAGCCCCTTCTACGTTGGCAATTTTCAAATTATTTCACATCATGATTTTGACATGATTGTGAGCCAGCTTTATCTCCCCAAAAGCTACCAAATTTGATTTTTGCTTCAAGGGCTACGTTGAAAGAAGCTATGCGGTAGGATCGTATAATATGGAATATTGGATGGTATAGGTAAATAACAATAAGCAATAAGTAAAGTAGACACAAGGATTTTATACTGGTTCGGACCTCTAGTCCTACGTCCAGTCCTTAAGCTTCACTTAGGAATTCTACTAACTAAAACCCTCTCTTAACCCGGAGGAATAGGTTTACAACTTACCCGAACAACCGAACGGGATTTCTTGCCTCAACTACCGAAGAGGACTTCAACTCAATTACTAAAAACAATTATTCGACTTGTTGTGTTCTTGTCAACACTAATGAGTCAAATGTAGTACAATATTCCTATAATCTTATCCTCGAGAGTATGTAATGTGTTTGTGAAGATTTAGGAAATGCGAATTGCTATGAATCAAAAGAATGTTATAAACAAAGCAGATATTCAAGCAATAGATTGGTGATTTCTTTGAAAACTTTTAGAGAATATAAAATATGTTCAAGAAAGTAGTGAGATTAAAGCATAAGAAAATTGGTAAATTGAAGATGTTAGAACCTTGTATATATAGGTGTATAAGAGATGCATTTGTTGGCTAGAGATGCAGAGAAGAGATGCTTCCATTTCCATTGGAGAATGGTTGCAACTCTTGGGAGGAAGAAGGTGTCCATTCAGAGAAAATTTGCAGGTTTAAATTCAGTCGACTGAGTAGGGATTTCAGGCGATTGGAAATGTAAAAAAAATTTCAGGAATAGATTCAATCGACTGAGCAGGTTGTTTCAGTTGACTGGAACTGTGCATGTTTGTATATGTGTAACAGTCAGTCGACTGGGCTTACCTGTTCAGTCGACTGAACTATTGGTTTTTGCACAGTGAATGTTTATCTAGAAAATGAAGTTTGTAAAACGTGTTCTATTGTTTGTGCAAGCCTCTTGAGGATAGATTTTAATAATAAATCTAAACTAAGACCTAATTTAAATTATACTCAAGTTATCCTCGGTCTTCATCGTTCTTCCTTTTGCTTTGCACATATCTCTTCCTTTTTGTTGAAGCACATTGTCATTGATCAAAATATAGCGTATCAACATTCTCCCTCTTTTTGATTGATGACAATACTGAAACGTGTAGAGATGTAATTATTTCCTCCCCCTGAATATATGCACTGTCTTTCCGTAATTGCTCACATCTCCTTTGCCAATGATATAACCTTTTGAATTGTCTCCGAAGGTAACCGAGCCACCATCAAAGTATGTGATGTTCGTAAGTATGTCTTTGTCGTCGGTCATGTCTTTTGAGCAACCACTGTCTAGTATCCATTTCTTCTTTTTGAGTGGGACCTGAAAATAAATATGAAATTATTGGTACCCACTTTTTAGTAGGGTCCTAAAAGTTAGAGCTTAGGAAACTAAACCCAATTCGGTTCAGTATCCTTTTTATAAATATAGTTTTTATTATTATGAACACTATCCATAAATGTTTTAATATATTCATTCCTAATTAAAATATTGTTAGTTTTTGGAACCCAAATTTTGACTATCTTGGATTCTACTTTTGTTTTAATAGGTTCTCTTAATAACATTTGTTGTTTTGAATCAATATTCCTCTTAAAATTTGTATTTTTCATTTTAGGAGTTTTTGACTCCTTTTTATATCCTAATCCATGTTATTTGAAGAGAATTGAGAATTTTCTAAAATCTTAGATAAATTTTCTCTTCCTTTGTCAAAGTTAGAAACATTTTTAGTGATGTTATCTAATCTAGCTTGAAAACTATTATTTTCTAACTCAACTTGTCTAATCTTAGTTTTTAACTCATGATTTTCAGAAACAATTATATCATTCTTTGTCTTTTGAGTTTCAATTTCTTGACTTAAAAGTGATAATTGAGTTTCCGAATTTGAATGAGATTCTTGAACTTTTTCAAGTTCTTCTTCTAGAATTTTCTTTTCATCTTTTAACATATCCCTTTCAAATTCAGCTTTGTTTTGATTTTCACAAGTTTCCTTGAGTTGCTTTTTTAGAGTTTTTATTGTGCTCAAAAGTTCGGTGCTTACTTCAATTAAATCATCAAAAGTTAAATTACTAACCTCAGATTCTTGAGCCATCAAGCATATATTTGCCTATTAATTATCGCTATCATTTTCACTTTCAGACGAAGAAGAATCTGAATCGTCCCATGTTACAGAGAATGCCTTCTTTTTGAATTTCTCTCTCTTGTTTTTATTATTGAGAGCTTTCTGATTCTCCTTCTTTTGCTCTGGATAATCCTTGTGCATGTGACATTTCTTATGACAGTTGAAACATTCTATATTCGAGGATGTAGGTTTGTTCAAGAAATTCTTATTGAATCCATTTTTATTTCCTTTTCTATATCTTAAGAATTTCTTGAAATTTTTGGCTATAAATGCTAAATCCTCATTTTCGGACTCTGATTCTTCCTTTTTCGCATGAAAAGCTACATTCCTTCTTACTTGAGCTTGATCTTTCTTAGCTTGCACATTTACTTCATACGACATAAGATTTCCAATTAGTTCCTCTGGTTTCATTGTAGATAGATCATTTGCTTCCTCGAATGCTAGTACTTTTCTCTCCCATTCATCAATGAGTGAATTTAGAACTTTAGACACAATGTCAAAGTCCGTGTATTTTTCTCCTAGTCCTATTAAGGCATGATGGATGTCTTGAAATCTCGAGTACATGTCATTGATGGATTCATTTTGTCGCATTCTAAAGTTTTGGAATTGGTTCTTTAGCATGGATATCTTTGTTTGTTTGACCTTGTTTGTGCCTTCATGTATGACTCTAAGTGTTTCCCATATCTGATATGCAGTAGTACATATGCTAACACGGTTGAATTCGTTTCTATCCAGGGCGCAAAATAGAATATTCATAGCTTTGGCATTTGCACTAGCTTCATTCTTCTGAGTTTGTGTCCATGTAGGATAATCGATCGTGGGTACAACGAACTCTGCTTGAGTGGCATTCCAGGTTCGAAACTTGTTGCTTGCATATAAATCCTCATCCTTGTAGCCCAAAAGTTATAGTTTAGTCCATTGAATAGATTGTCCATATAAGGGTAGATTGTCCTTCCGCAAATGTAGAACTATAGGCAGATGTTGTGCTTGTACTTGCGTTATTTTCCCTATTATCAATATATCTAATAACGGTGTTATGGTTATAGGACGGCCTTGCTCTGATACCAATTGAAAGAAGCTATGCAGTAGGATCGTATAATATGGAATAGTGGATGGTATAGGTAAATAACAATAAGCAATAAGTAAAGTAGACACAAGGATTTTATACTGGTTCGGACCTCTAGTCCTACGTCCAGTCCTTAAGCTTTACTTAGGAATTCTACTAGCTAAAACCCTCTCTTAACCTGGAGGAATAGGTTTACAACTTACCCGAACAACCGAACGGGATTTCTTGCCTCAACTACCGAAGAGGACTTCAACTCAATTACTACAAACAATTATTCGACTTGTTGTGTTCTTGTCAACACTAATGAGTCCAATGTAGTGCAATATTCCTACAATCTTATCCTCGAGAGTATGCAATGTGTTTGTGAAGATTTAGGAAATGTGAATTACTATGAATCAAAAGAATGTTATAAATAAAGCAGGGATTCAAGCAATAGATTGGTGATTTCTTTGAAAACTTTTAGAGAATATAAAATATGTTCAAGAAAGTAGTGAGATTAAAGCATAAGAAAATTGGTAAATTGAAGATGTTAGAACCATGTATATATAGGTGTAGAAGAGATGCATTTGTTGGCTAGAGATGCAGAGAAGAGATGCTTCCATTTCCATTGGAGAATGGTTGCAACTCTTGGGAGGAAGAAGGTGTCCAATCAAAGAAAATTCGCAGGTTTAAATTCAGTAGACTGAGCAGGGATTTCAGTCGACTGGAAATGTAATTTTTTTTCCAAGAATAGATTCAGTCGACTGAGCAGGTTGTTTCAGTCGACTGGAACTGTGCATGTTTGTATATGTGTAACAGGTTCAGTCGACTAGGCTTACTTGTTCAGTCGACTGAACTATTGGTTTTTGCACAGTGAATGTTTATCTAGAAAATGAAGTTTATAAAACGTGTTCTAGTGTTTATGCAAGCCTCTTGAGGATAGATTTTAATAATAAATCTAAACTAAGACCTATATTTAAATTATATTCATGCTATCCTCGGTCTTCATCGTTCTTCCTTTTGCTTTGCACATATCTCCCCCTTTTTGTTGAAGCACATTGTCATTGATCAAAATATAGCGTATCAACATCCGTCCCTCTCTCTTATGACCTTAAAAAAGTCCTCCTCTTGGTTCTTGATGATCTGTTCAAATTCCTCCTTCTCGCAATCAAAGGAGTCGATGTTGGTATAGTTGATCCCGTTCACATCAAAAAGTGATTGCCAAAGTTTTTTCCACTTGTATCCTTCGTTGACATGCTTTTGGGCGTTTCAAACATCCCAATCCGCAACTTCCTTCAGAATATCCTTGATGTCCTAGTTGAACTTCACACCGTGCAAGAAGAGCTTGGGGAATGCGGCATGCAAGCATGGAGGAGTAGCCAAAAGAGTAAATGGAGGAGTAGAAACTCCCTTGGAAGCAGGTGAATTATTGTTGTTAGTGAGCAGGAAACATGAACTTGTTGTTGTGAAAAAGTTTGAGCTTCGAAATGTGGCAGAACAACACCTAAAGAAGGGCCACGATGCTTAGAAGATTCTCTTTGACATTTTGCGGGATCACGATATAACTCTTCTTCTGCCTCACTCTATTTCCACTCTTTTTTCTCTTCCTTTCTCCCTCTCTCCATCAATTTTGCAAGCATCGGCTTCTTTCTTCCACGCCTCTCTTTGTTAGTTTTATAATTTCTTCAATATTTGGTGTGAGGCGTATGGGTATCGGCGAGTCTAGCCATGATACTCACAAACATTGTGTGAGAGCTTTCGATATCAATCGCGGCCCATGGAACCTGTTGAAACAAGAAGAAAAATGGCATAAATGTCAAAATTTTAGAACATGAATTAATGGAAGAATACATATCTAGCAGAATAAATAAAAAATAATAAGTCACATAACAACTGACTAAGATACGATACTTCCAAGGTCTAATGTCCTTGTCCGCACCAAAAACACCTAGTAGCAGTAGCAGTCCTTCAAGATATCCTATGATTTGTAGCGAGGAGAGGGTTAGAACAATGTTCTGGTGATTGGTAAATTATACACTTTGTACATAACACTAGTTTAGGTACATTGTTCTGTTTACATTTTAATAATCATCTTGACTCCTCGTTCATGTACGATCCATTCCCATCCATCCTTTGTAGAATCATAGCTACGTATATACATATATATACATTATCCCTATTAGTATCTCTCGATTAGCGCCCCATCAGGATCCATCGCCCTCGCCGTGTCACGATCTCATCACCGTATAACTCGAGGGACGCTAGTAGTGCCTAATGACAACTTTTCAAAATAATATGTCGTGCTCTATCTTGCTTTGAGGACTTACTACTTTGTCTACTTCCTATCATGGATATGGTTCCACGGACCACCCCAACCTATTTTACAAGAATTCCTTTTAGGTTAACTAGCCTTGCCTTAACAAACTAATTAACAAAAAATTATGGCGATGCATAACCCAACATGGCCTACTTTGGTAGGCGGCAAAGACCAATTAGGTGCAACCCTTTTTCCCTATTGACTGCTAAGGATTAATGACGTTCTCTCCATATGCAGCCCTACCCTTGCATTTTGGCACCAACCACCGTTGCATAGCGCATAGTCCCATTAATCTTCCTATTTAGATTGCCTAATGCAATCAAGGTAATACCCATGTAAATACCATATTTAAAGCAGACTGCTTTATTTATTAAGGTCATTCCTTTATCTATAAACAAATGTATATACTCCATGGGTCCTATGGTTATGGATATGTATGACACTAATATAATGTTACACAACTACTGGTAGCCCCGTGCGGTGGGTAAGCTACTATTATATAACACTACGAACCTCGCATTTCAACCTACTTTAATGACCAAATGTCATATCATTTCTTCAGTTATACTTTAATTATAATAATCCGTACCCTTCGTAAACACATATTCGAGGCTACTTATATATATATCTAATATATAGTTATCATGCCTCTGCAGTTTTACAGTTACCCTAAGTCTTCATTTTATTATTCATTTTACCTTTTCCTTTTACTTTATGTTCATTTGCCCCTTTTCTCTTATCAAGTTCATAATATCATCGCCATCCTTTTTGTCCGTTCTCCATATGTTATCCTTTAATTTCTTCTTACCTATCTTTCATAGTTTCCTTTCATTTACATCCAACTATTATGGTATTTCACATCTTAACATTTTAGGATCTTAACAATTTATTCATGTCCTACCGTTTAACTCTTTCAGTTTACTACACTTTAATACATCAGAACAACATTTTTATTCTAAAAATGTTAACACCGTACATTTCCATCCCTTATCCAAAAAAGAGATTTATTTGATGTTTGTAATTACAATTTCATCAAATCCATGCTATATTAAATTTTATTGGATCTATTCCATAATTATTATGCGTATACAATTTATATTCAATTCATTATTTACACTAAGTAATTATGCGTAAATAATAAATTATCCAAACTGAAATTTATACCTAATCATTACACACTTATAGTTAAATATCAAATATATTATAATTAAGCATTAATGTATTAGACGACAAAGATATAAATCTACTATAATTTCAAAACATGTAATTTTCCCACTCACCTTGCTTTAACTTTCATATTCTCTAAATCTAGGTCCAACCTATTTTATCCGACTCCCTTCAAAATAATAAACAAGGTACACTTATTAAGATTACAGATCTGGAGAAAGGATTGAATTAAATTTGAATTAGAGTTTTAGATTTATAATTTTACCTTTATTTCCATTCTAACTTTCTTTTATTCTTCTCTAATTCTTACTTTGATCCGCCTTGATTTAGTTGATTTCATCTTTTAGGTTGAATTGATTTTCGGGATTTTTAGGGTTTAGGGTCGAGAGAAAGTTTTGGCAGAATTTGGTTTCTATAACTTTTAATTTGAGAATTATGCTTCCACTAGTAGGTATTTATAGGAGTAGAATTTTGTTTGGGTCACTAGATTAGCTTAATAAATATTTTAGAGAATATGGTTCACTCATCAAATACTTCATGCCCAAGCAACGATCACAACTATTCACATCGTCTTTGTAAATCAGCGAATCCCCGTCTTAACATGCCTCGGGTCCATCACTCACCGACTTAGGTCGACCGCGATTGGTTGAATTGGGTGTCTCTTGGGTCAACTTATGGCATGTTTAAGTGTTAATTTATCACGTTATTTGATATTTGTTTATTCCATTCTTCCTTTAAACCATCATTATCATTTATTTCCCACTTTGTCTATTTTCATAGGTCAAATTTACCGTTAATATTTATTAACATTTAATCTTCCATTAACATTTAATCTTCCATTAACTTTAATTTATTTTTATTCCAATATTTAGATATATAATTATTTCCGACTCTAAAACTTCAAACGTTGATAACTTTTTTGTTTGAACTCCGATTGAAAAAATTTATATATGAAAATTGATCAGAAAATAGTCATGAGCAAATGATATAAGTTTTCTATTCAAATTCTAAAGTTTGCAAAATTTATATTTTCAGAATTAATACTTATTTATTAAAAACTTCGTTATTATTTAGCACAAAAACACGAGGTGTTAAAGAAGGGGTCGAATCAAGGATGGTAAACCTGTCAGGTAGCAACAAACTGCACCACTAGAAATTTTCATCGGTTAATGCAATGTTGGAATCAACTTCCCTTAGACCATCCAAAGTATTGGCATGCTCATCATGAACATCTCTTGTAGGAATGCTTGGAAACTAATAAATAGGAAATTAAGCGCTTGGATGGAGTAAACCTAGGATAGAAATAATTGAGGGAAAGAAACTCACTTCCAAATAGCCCAACCTCGTTGAAGTCGTACAGGAATTAGACGAAGACGTTCTCATTTTTAAAATATGAGCGCTTATTATGAAGAAACTTAATGACTTTGCACCTAAAAAAAGCTTCAATAATCATAGAGCAAAGATACTCCTGCCTTTGCTTGAAATAAAGGAGGTAGGTAAGCTCCTGGAAAGTTGGAGCTTAGTTGAAGCTGTCCATGAAGAGAACGTATAAAGAGATCAAGAGGGCATAACCATTCAGATGGACTTGAGCCAAAGCTAACCCAAGATCTTGTAAAACCATGCAAAGGAATGGATTAAAGGGTGGCACAATGCTACCAAGGCATATATATCCGTTTCAAGTAGTGTATCCCTGTAAGGAAATGTGCTTGTTCACCCTGAGTAGGAAGTCGTGCATCATCCTTAGGAAATTCCTGTAGAAGATAGATATTTTGAACCGTTTTCACTAAAAGGATGGACGACATTTAATTCGACAGATTTTTCTTAGACCCTTTGTCTGATACATTTATTGAAAAGGGGAGGTTGATTCTATAGTTGCACCATTGGAATAACTACAACATGTAACTCGATCGAGATCAAATGCATGGGCTTGATAGGAATATAAAGTGAAACCTAAGCTTTGGAGGACCCAGCTTCGGGAGGAGTTAGCTGACATCGGAGAGCAAGGCTTGTCTTCGAAATAGCACGCGTATGATGAAGGCAAAAATTGAGTTCACCATAAGTCAAGCACAACCCAGGCTTTGATTATATCCCCACAACAACAATTGACCACACCACCACCTTTATCACCATTACCATATTATCGATCGCCCACCTTAGTCAAGTCCAAATCTCAATTTGAATCATGATCAGGGTCGAATTCTCGGGCCTGAATACTTTTAATAATATATTAGAGCGTGGTGATGGTGGCAATTTAAAAGATGACGGCTTTAGGTGGTCAACGGTGATAGAGGAGTTGGTGGCAAAGCTTAAAGCATGAGAAGATGTAAATGAAAGGATTCAGGGCCAAAATCTTTTGATGCAAAGAAAGGAATCACGAGAGAATGGAAAAGTAAAAATTATTAAGTCCCTAGCCTTTTATAAGCATTTAGAGAGGAGAAATCATCCCAATACCGCTGGAAGAAGGAGCATGACTGTTTAAGGTACGTGATGGTTTCTAAAGATAGATCTTGTCCCTAGCATGGAAAGTTGAACTGTAAATGTGCAAAGTGAATGAAGGAATATCCATCAAGCAAGAGTAATGTTTTACAGCAATACTTGACTAACTGTAATCACCAAGTAGTATGTCAGAACATCTCTTGATGTAGAGCACTTTGTTTTCAATGAAATTATACTCTGGGAGGGGGAAGGCAAGTGTTAACTAGGTTTTTAAGCAAGAAAATTTTCAATAGAGATTAGAATGTCAAAACGAAGAAGAAATGACTCAGGAACTTGGAAAAAACGATCAGAAGGAGGAAAAACGAAACTCATGAAGTTATACAATTTTTATAGCTAAGTTGAGCTTTCGGTACCGAGAGGTATTTTCTTCAATTTGAGACATCTTAACTTCATACACTCCATCTATAACTTAAACCAGCCGTCATCAAGTGATTTCTCCAAGAATAGACGAGTAATTCTCGGGATAGATGAGAAGAAAGCGAGATAATATAGGCATTATCAAGTAAATCATTGAAAAGACCTTGATATTCATAGAAAGGAGTTTGAAATATGTCAAGCTAAAGATAGGAGAATTAGTCAAGTGAAAAGCATGAGTTTTCAACCAAGTGAAAGCTCTTGGTACCGAGACAGACTTCTAGGTATCAAAAGGTCATTCTTGATACTTGGGGTGAACGCTCACTTGTGCATCTCTGGACTTACTTCTGGACTTTGACTTATGCAAGCCTCTGGATCTGCAAAGCTGTTTCATTATAACTATCCCTATAGCAATCAAAATAGGATCTTGGACTCTGCTTCTTCTTCATCTCCTATCTCTCACACATAATAGGAGCCTAAGTAGATATTATTGGTAGTTCTTGGTTTGTGAACCTGTCAATTCCTTGTACTGGACTCTAATTCTTTTTTATATCCATACTCAATAAAAATATAAAGTTGATATAAGCTAGAGATTGTTGAACCAATATAAAAATCATGTGTCTCTCTACTTTTTAGCGTCTTTTACTATTTCTACTAGATCTGATCCTACAACAGGGAAAATTTGGATTTTGTGCAACTATTGGCGTCAACACGTATACTAGTAAGGAAGCAAGATAGAGTTTTGAGAATGCATTAAAGGGAGTTGATATAGTGAATAAAATTCAATTAAAAACTATGCGAAAATATATTATAGAGGACATGTTCGATGATGAGAAGGACGAAAAGAAAAAGTATGAGATGAGAGATAATGCTATGAAAAAAGCGGAAAAGAAAACAAAGAATAATATGGAGGAGAAAGTTGCAAAAGAGCTGCCAAAGATAACTAAAAAGAAAATTAACATAGTAGAAGAAGAAGAAGAAGATGAAGAAAATAGAGTAAGCAAAGAGGACACAAATGATAAAAAGTACGAAATCAAAGGAGTTGAAAATGAAGAAGACATGAATAAAGGTGGTGATAGTCAAGAGCGTGGAGAAGATTTAAAATACAAGCAAAAATCTAAAGGAATGGAAAACGAAGAATGCAAAGGAAGTAGGAATAAAAATATTCAATCAAAGAGACCATTGATGAATTTTATGGTCGTGAGAACAAAGAGGAAAACAAAGGTTATATAATCTCTATTTTGAATTTTTTTTATTTTCAATCGATGATTTTTGAAAAGTCGTGCAAATGTTAAATTGGGAAAACATGTAAAGAAATTGGATCGGTTAGACATTGCAAGGGTGAAGTTATGAAAGAATGCAAAGATAGCATATATGGCTCATTCAAAATTTATGACACTGGAATAAAGTGGATATTAGTACACTTACTTTGTGGAAAATTCCATTATAATGATGGAGGACGAAATGAAAGAAGTATAAGAAAGATCCATGAATTTGCATTGAAGATCTCGATGTATGGCAATAAGATCAACAAAATGAATAGATTTTGGAGAATATCTCTATTACTACGAAGCACGTGATATATAAAGATTTCAAGCCCTGGTTATTATTACCAAATAAAGTTTTTAGGGGGATGTTGAAAATAAAATGGATTTTACGTTCGTTAATTTAGAATTTTCCATATAGGAAATATAAAAAATATATATTTGGATATTTATGATATAATAAATTTGAAAATTTATAAGAAAAAGTTTAGAAGATATTTATGGAGTAATATTTTAGAGAATAGTTTTGAACCGTTAGATCAAGTGAATCTCTATCGTTTATTTGAAATGTGAATTAGTATAAATATGGGTGGATTCACTCAATTTGTATGTACAGAAAAAGAACGGAATTTTGTAATAAAGATTTGCAATAAAGTTATATCTCCTTCTTATAAAAAAAATCGTTTTTTCCACCATTCCCTTGTCCATCTTCTTCTAAAATCAAATTCATTCTCCATCTAAATGTTTTCCAATAGACACCATCAGCACTTCCAAAAACAAATAATGCTTCTTAAGCTGTTAAGTTATAAGCATATACTAGAATTAAAATATAAGTTTTTGGAATGTCGTAACTAGAGTAAGGATAAAGAATCACAAAGTAAAGCTTTAGAAAAAATGCACAACATTAGTTTTAATATAAAATGTAAGCTAGGAGAAAGCAGATAACAACATAACCATGTTAGTGACTTTGCATACATGCAAGCTTACTAGACATTGGTTTTCAATATAAATGGATTAACGAAGTGACAAAAATATAAGAGAATTCATACATTTGTATGAGTAGAGCTCTAGGAGTACTCAGAAATCTTAAGAGGTACATTACAATAGTTAGCTTGTTAAAAGGAAAAGATATTCTTACAATAGTGCAAATTAGTCTTGCGTCGAAATATTCCAAGAAACAATATGAGATTCAAACTAGAAATCAATGAAGAAAAAGATTTGTTTTACTATGAGGTTGAACCCTCCCTTTGAAATTTGGACAATCTTATATCTTACATACTAACTCTTATAATTGACGGTCATGAATAATAAAGAAAAAGCGATGAGAGCTGAGCCATTGTCTAAACCACAGCCTTAAAAGAAATTTTTGACACAACCATTGTGCAATCGATGATTGTCGTCCACACCCCAAGGTTAATACAATGATCGTTAAAAATTATTTACTTAAGATCGAAGGATTTGGAGATTTGTAGAAGTTACAACCCAGGAGCTTTATGGATATTTGAATGATAGATTTTTATTTCAGCTGAAATTGTAGAGAGAGGAAATGAAGAAGATCATTTTTGTTTATTGTAAATTTTTATTCAATCTTTATGTTTTTACAAAGGTATATGAGATAAAATTAAAAAAACGTAAAAGTTGTTTCTTTCCCTTGGAGTCCATCAATCATAATAAACAAGCATTCCATAAATAGAAACCTTTTCTCATTGGTAAAGAATACAAAAGGTCAAATAATGGAAAGAATTTGATTTTTATTGTTATTATTCAATAATCCCCCACTAATTAAAATGAATATAAAAGAAGATAGAGAAAATAACCTGCACAAAAGGAAAGTTTCATACGTAAGCAATAATATTTCTCGATTGAATTGATACCTAAAGAAGTGAGTTCAAAACTTAATTTGAGTAGTGAATTTTTACTTAAACAATAAATTCATGGTTTGTGATCTCACAATACGTACTACACTTTTAATTTATACAAACTCTAAGATAAATACGTGCTTTTAATGGCCATGCACCTACTTAGGGAACTCATGAATGCTCTAAAGACCTTAAGTCCCTCATAGAAGGTGACTCGCCTTCACTCCTAAGTATCTGAGTCCATTAAGTGCTCCACTCTAGCACTATTGCTTATGGCATAGGCTCAATAAGAACAAAAGGCTTGCCTCAAAAAATAAATAAACATAATTCATTGGTTGCATCTCGAAAGCATCACCAATACGAGCAATGAATTATATACGAGTAATAATAAGTGCTCTGCTTAAAATTAAATTTGTTATAAAAAATGAGTAATAAGGCATTTGCCCCACATAAATTAATAAAATCCACTATTTGAGTCTCAAAAACAACATCAATGCTGGTTATTGATTTGAAAAGAGAAAATGGACTCAAACTAAGATAAATCGGTATATCCATCAAGTGCATCTCAAAAGCATCACAAAACATTGGCAATAGAATATAACAAAAACAAAGAAGCTCAAATTCAATTAAGTGTGTCTTTAGAGCACCACCAAAATCTAATTATGGTTTACATAAAAACAAAGAAGTTCAAACTCACATTAAGTAGAAGAATTCATCAAGTGCATCTTAAAAGTATAAACAAAAACTTGTTATGCATTATAAAAGAAAATAAGCTCAAACTCATATTAAACAGTAGAATCCATTTATTGTCACCTTAAAACCACCACAAAATACTAGTTATAAATTATATAAAGGTAAAGAAGCTCAAACTCTGATCAAAAAGTAAGATCCATCAAGTCATCTCAAAGGCACAAACAAAATTGGCTATGTATTATATAAAAGAAAAGAAGCTCAAACTTATATTAAATAGTGGAATCTATTAAGTACATCTCAAAGGCACCACCAAAACCGGTTATGGGTTATGTAAAATTATAAAAGCTTAAACTCATATCAAATAGTAGAATCCATCAAGTGCATCAAAACGCACCATTTAAAAATTAGTTATGGATGATATAAAAACAAATAAGTTCAGACTCATATCAAATAGAAGAATATACTAAGCGAGTCTCAAAAGCACCAATATTGGTTATATATTATATAAAAGCAAAGAACCTTAAGATCTAATCAAATAGAAAAATCCATCAAGTAGGTCGCAAAAGCACCGCTAAAAATTGTTTATGGATTATATGAAAATAAAGAAATTCAACTCATATGAATTAAATAAATCCATGAAGTGAATATGTAACACCTTGTAAATTTAACTATAATTAATTAAAAAGAAGTCAATAATAAGAACCGGTAAAGCCAAAAATGGACATTTCACAAACATCGAAATTTGGCTATGAAACTTACACTATATCGTTTTTGATGATATTCTGATTAATTTTCATCTATAAATTTTTAGAGGCAGAGTTCAACCAAAAAGTTATTAACGTTTGAATATGTCGGATCTTAAATAAATATATACGTAATTAAGGAAATAAATGTAATTAAATAACGTTAACATTTAAGTATAATTAATATTTAATCAGATTGGTTAGAATGGGAGAAAATAGGTTATATATGGAATATAACAAATGGCAGAAATATATTAGCAAATTAGTCCAACCGGTTGACCTCCACATATGGATTGGTCGACCACTTCATTGGACTGGTTGATCGGTAGTGCTGTATTGGCCATAAATTGAACCTAGGCCAATGGTCCGGGTTTAAAATAGAATAATCTAACAACTGACACTGATTTGAACCCCTATAAATATGGACATAACCCCATATTTTTCTTCTCATATTTTATAAAGCATGACGAGGCTATGTCATTTTCTATTCTCCATAAATTCTTAAGTCTAAATGAAACTATATTCTATATACATATATACAAGTAGAGAATAGTGGAGGATAATGAAGAAGAAGAGTAGGATTGAATAGAATCACCAAAGCCACATCAAATATAAATCTAAATCTAAATTAAATTCAAATCTCTTCTTAGATCCAGATTTCTAAGACATATGTAAATACTTGCAGTATATATATTTTGTTAGAAAGAAAAGGAGAGCCAAATAGAAATAATAGAGTTTGGATCTTGAGATTTGTAAAGCTTGAAGGTGAGTAGAAAATTATATATTTTTATATGATATCTGATTTATTTTATTGTAAATATGTTCCTTGTATGTCTGAATATAACTATTTTGGAGTTGTATGCTTAAATTATGCATGTAATGAATTTGAAAACTATACCTACATATTCTATGAATTGTTAACTTGAATATAATATTGCATGTATTCGAATCTGGAAAGTTAGGGTGAAAGCAGTCCCTAAGTTAATGAATTGTATAGTAATTCTAGATTTGTTGGGTAAACAACATATAATAAATATAAATTAGAAGTTGGTATAAGATGAATTTAGATTTAAGTAGTATTTTAATTCATTGGATTAAAGTGTGTTGCAATGAAAATTTCTATAAACTATCTAGTTTTATAAATATGAATAAAAGTGTAATGTTTGAAATGACAAGGAATATGTCTAAAAGAAAGAGACGTAGAATGTAATAGCCCACAAATCCATACCACTTTGAGCCGACAATATTCTCCATCAGTTCAACTCAAAGTGGTCGGAAGTACAAACCATTAGGGTTAAAGATGAAAGAGGTAGAATAAGAAAATAGAAACAACATCAGAATCTCAAACTCGCAACGGAACAAAATATAATATATAACAATAGATTTTTATACAAAAGAATCTGTAACTGTATAATACTTACAATCATCAGAGTACAACACAATCCATAGCACATAACTGGATTGTTATAATAACTTGTCCTTACAAAAGCTGACTATCCAGCATACCATACATAGCGGAATATACATCAAGTACGTGTGATACATCTTGCCATCCAGCTCGTCTCCTGAGCTCCACAGCATCCTATCCTGTATCTATAATACTCGGTCTGACCCGAGCATTATAATAAAATAAAACCTGAGTCAGTTTGGAAAACCAACGTGAGAAAACACATTCAATTGGATTATTAATGTTTTCAAAATCCTTTGATATCAAAGGTATCTCGTAAGACCACGCCACAAATAAACATGTCGGGTTTTACCTTACGATAACCTAAAACATTTTTATCAAATTCATATGATATTATAATCGTGTCTATAGAAAGTAAAATAGAATCTAGCTGAAATGCTTGCATCTCACGTTCCAGCATAGTTGGGCACAATCAAAACTGTACAGCGCTTAAGGGAGATTGGATTCCATACAATGGCAGGGCTACTGGGGTACCGCCCGTCACAGTACCTGGCCTAGATCAGCGTACCGAGGACCACTTCCGATCCCCTGCAACACAAGACCGGAGCTACCCCTTACTGGATAGTCCGAATAAGATCACCCGCGGTTGGATCAACAACCGCCCACTAAGCCGAGATCAAAGAGGGACATCTAGACAGGGATGACCTTACCCTACTTGGGTGCTACCCACTTAGCCTTACTGGACCTCCTCAGTTTTAGCCCTTCCTGGTTGATGAGGCTTGAGGCTATGCATTACCTCTTTAGAACACATTTCACTTAGAATGCTCATCATCCTCGTGACGATAGTCTAATAGCATTCATCAATACAAGTAGCCCTGGGTTACAAACCGAATCACTGTCTTCATCATTTTCACGATCTTCATTCGCAAACATTCAAATCGGATCGATGTGGTTTTCGGATAATTAAATCTGATCCCGATCTCTTCAAAACGATCAGCGCATTGGCCAATATTGATAGTCGGTTATTTGACTATCAAATTACAATCACAAGCCAAATATTTTATTTCCATTAAAAAGCACCAAGTCTTGTCAAATTTAGTTTTCACATAATTAAATCACTTTATCCAAAAGTATACACTTAAACATTTAAAATTAAACTTCTTAAATAGCTTTATTCAAAATAATAGTTACGAAATTCTATAATAATTTCCCAAGTAAAACTTTAGCCAAAAACTGCTTAAAAACACTTTTATATAAGGTATAAATATTTGATGGTTATCCTTTATATTAAAATACTAATTTAACCTTTGAAAATAATTACTATTATACTAAACTTAAATAAATATTTACTTCAACAACTTTAAAACGACTATATAATAATTTTTCTAAAACACCGTTCCAAAACCACTTTTAAAACTTACAATTTTATACTTAATAATCTTTCTTCGAAATTATACTTAGCCTTTCAGGAAATTACACTTTTCATACCAATATAGCCCATCTAATCATTTATAAATCCTTCTCGATTTATCCTAATTCAATTTACGTCTCAATCTCGTAAATATTCTTTTTCCACACTTCTAAAATAAACTACTCTTTTATTTTTAAAATAAATTACCCTTCCTTATAAAGTCCCACCACGAATTTATAAATCCAAATTTATCAATAGATAAATAATCACTTTATTTATAAACCTCGTTTATAAATTCTATAGTGTCATTTCCCTTTTAACCACAGTTTTCCAAAACACTTAATCAATTTCAAACTGATTTCCTGAATCAAATTCCCTTAAATTCTATTTCTCGAAAATCCAATTTATTCCAAATTCACTTCTTTATCTTTTTGATTTCAAACCTTATTTATATCTGAATATCAAATTATTATTTTTTTACTTATTTCTACATTTTCCATTGTTTTCCCAAACTGATCTTAAATCTTGAATTTAAAAATAAATCCTTTTATCCTTAACAATATTCTCTTAAGTCCACAAAGCTCCTTTATTACCAGTTATTTAACATCTCTATTTTCTTCATACCTAGAATTTATTTGACAGGATTTAAAAATAAAACTATTTACTTTTTTTCGATTCCATTCTTTTTAAGTTTAACCATCTTTACTATAAATTTCTTACTTTAAATTTTCCCTCTTTATTTCTTCCTTTAAAAATTCAATATTTATATTTTTAAAATGCCACAATATATCCAGCAATATATTAACATCAGATAAATTAATTTCCCAACATAATATATCACAGAATTATTCAATATTTCATATAACTGAATGTGAAAAATAAATTCAACATTTTGAGTAATCCATTTGGATCCCTCCAACCTGTTTCCCTGCATCCATAGATGTTAGCACAATATAAAAATACCAATTCCACTTCGAGGGGATATCGCGGTATATAGAGTCATCCGCTTTTATGCGGGGCACATAGGGTCTCATCCGCTACATAATGCGGGAATATCAATGTAACAACCCTGGCTGGAGATTACCGCTAATATTAAATTATAATGATAATTATCATTTAATATTGGATTTATTGATTTAATTGGAAGTAAATTTTGAAGTATATTTTTTAGTTGATATAAACAATATTGTTGGATAAAATCTTGGGTAAATGAAATTGATTGTGCTTTATCGTGAGAACATGAGATTTATTTCAATTTAAATGGTTGAAATAAATTCTAAAATGAAGAAGAAATATTTTTATTGTGAATAAAAGTAATAAACATGTGTGGAAATAAAGTTATTACTTTATTTCATGAATTTTTGAGTGGAGTTGTGCAATTACATTCAATTAACATGTAAAATTTGGAGGTATAACAATTTATTGCCAAAATTGCTTTTTATTTGTTAATAATACAAAGAAAAATGGTTATTAATTAATTAATTACAATAAATATTTTTAGAAATGGTGTTTTTATGTTTTAGGGATGTTAAAATAATTATTTACACTTTAGTGGATGGAAAATGTATTTTATGTAACCAAAATATGTCAAATTTGCATTATTTCTTTAAATAGTGTAAGTTTGTTAAAAATAAGAGTTTATTGATAAAATAACATTTAAAATTTTTGAAATATGATGATTTTATCATCTTAATAAATTCTAGATGTTGCAACGATCGCAACGCAATTTATTTCGTTTAAAAAGGATGAAAATTGAGAAAGATAGAAAAAAAAACCCTTCACTATTTAGGTTAAGTAATTAATTTTGGGCCAATGGGTTGAATCCAAACTCAAACCCACTTGAGAAGCATCTGAAGAAAGGAGAAGTACGTACAGACACCTCGTACTCCTTCTTCTCATCTTCATAAAAATAAAGAAAGCTTCTAAAAATAGAAATAATGGCCTCCATGCTAATTTCTTGTTAATTTTCTAATTAAATTCGCAAAATCTAGAGGTTCTCTGGTTAAAAACATAAACCAAGGTAATCTCCTACCTCAATAATCTTTACTTCATGAGAAATCTCTGGTTCAGTTACTGTAAGTTGGGTTTTGATGTTTTTCCTTCTTGCATGCTTCTATTTCAGCTTCTACAGGTTCTCTAGGCTCAAATCTTCGCTAAAAGGCTTCATCTTGCAAGGAAATTTAGCATCTTTTGCCTTCTTACAGTAAGTTAAAGCTTATGCAAACTGAAATGGCCAGCCTATGAAAAAAAAAAATCTGAAGCTATAATGGTTGATTAGGTATAAAGTTTTGCTCTTAATATATGTTATGTCTTGCTGAAAAAGGTGCAACTTTGTTTGGCCATATCTTGTGCATCCGGCATCCGATTGCCATCAAACTTTTTTCAGTTTATAGTATACTTGTTAAAGTTCATTTCTACAAAGTTTTATTGAGTTTCAAGTCCATTTGGACCTCCTTATTTACTGTCAAAGTAGCAAAACCGAGAGGGTATTTGCACAGAAAATAGTAATAGTGCTCTAATGTCTGAATAGTATTTCCAGCATAACTTTTGCGTTTCAAACCGGAATTTAGAAATTTTATATGTTCTGAAATCCTTGTGAAATATTCCACAACTTTTATGTTTTCGGTTTTGAATATTTTTGAAGTCTACATAGTTAAAAATTAACTTTTTCGTTGCTAGTCTGTGTTGATAAGCAGTGCACAATTTATTTTTTATGTAGTATTTCGATCATAACTTTCACGTTACTAATTGGAATCTTGAAATTCAAGATGTTATGAAATACTTAGGAAATATGCTACAACTTTTATGTTTTAAGTTTTGTACGATTTTATTGTTTACATGGTCAAAAATTGATGTTTTTACTGCTGGCCTGTCATTGACAGCCGCAATATTATATATTTGTCCGATTTCGACAATTTCGTTTGTATTCTTTTGCAAATTTTTATATATGAAATTTGATGCTAATGTTTGACAGTTATTTCCAGCAATGGACTAGTGAAGTTAGGATGAGATTTGAATTTAAATTTAATTCAAATTCGATTTAAATTTGAATATCGGTTTATGCCGATTAAATTGCAAATTGATGTTTCTCTGAGTTTTAAAAATCCGAATAAATTGCATAAAATTTTCTAAAATCATGGTTTGTATAATAATATTTTTTATACATTTTTAAAGGTTTTTAAACAATTATTCGTTATTTTCTAGGCTTTCAAAAATCATTAAAATTCTTTTAAATGATGAGTTTTCTCTCAAAATCCTTTAGATAAATTTGTAGAGATTGGTTTAAAATCCCATTTTCTCTTATAAAATATATTGTAATTAATTTTATTTACTCTAATTACTTTGATGCTTTTTCAGACGTATGAGGAAGTAAGTTAAACGGTTTAGTAAAATTACGAGGTATGGGACTCGTGAATTTACTTCATCGGTTAATTTCGGACTTGTACGATCGAAACAACTTTTGGGAATTGTTTGAATTCCTCTTTGATGACAACCACTTCATGGTATGTTTTTGATGTATTTAAATCCTAATTGGGGCATTATTCCATATCAATTTATTTGGTATATATATATAGTCCGAGAACCCCTAAATACGAGTATATTCGATGATGGGCTATATTGATAGAGATGCTCTTGCCAATGATATGAGGCAAATATTTCGATGGAATTTGATGATGATTGATGAATTTATGGTATTTCTTACTTTTCGATGAGATAAGACAAGTTTGGCATTTCATACCATTCGCCGATGACATGAGGCGTTTCTTATGATGATTTAGACGATTTTCATAGTGTGGCATCGACTAGCGGTTAGAAAACCGCTAAGTGAGAACGTACGGTATGGGACGTATGTTACCACTTTTCGGGTTACTATCCGAGAGTTTCTGACACATTCTAGAAGGACTACCAGTACTTTGAGTCCCGATCGGGCCAAGCAATGTTTGGCTCGATCACTGTGATGGCGGGGGCTCAGCGGACACCGATTGGAGTGAAGACTCCAATCACTATGATGGCGGGTGTTCGGGATGGATATAGATGACGTCATAGACCGAAACAATTCGATGTGAGGATTTCGGTCAATAGATGGATATGGTACCATAATGATGGTAGTACTGGTAAGTAGCACGTGCAGCATTGCTTCAGCATGCGGGATCTGTCCAATCCGAGGTTTCTTTTGATGATTCATGATGATTTCAATTTTGCCACCTTTTTATGTGTTTTCTATAGCTTTATAGATATGAGAAAGGCATATATGATTTCTTGGTGGATTTTGGTAATTTCGAATTTATGAATTGATACTTGGGATTTTATATGATTTTGGAAGGATGATTATTTAATGAATGATTGTTAGGAGTTTCCCTTATACCCTACTCACTCATTCTCTTATGTTAAACCCAAGTATATACATAGTTTCAAACCACCTGTAGTGACGTGTAGAAGTTATATGATATCTACTCTAGTAATTCTTATCTGCTTATGTTTCCCTTTAGGCTATAAGGGGAAAGTTCCCTTTCACCTTATCGTTTTTTTTCTAACGATAAGATTCAGTTTGCCTGACCCGTGTGTTTGTCACTCGGGTCAGACCGAGTTGCAGGTTAGGTCGGATATCTATCTTTTGTGCTTGGACCCATTTTGATTTTTGAGGGGCTCATGACTATGGACTTGGCTACATCTTTCGTGTTGTCTCTTTTGTGTCAGCTTATTGTACATATTCTTTTATAGAGACGGAGATGTATGTATATTGTGTGGTTACACGCTACTATGATGTAGGGTATTACAATTGATGTTCGGGTGTATTAGTATATATATCTGTGGCTGCTGTTCTGTGATGTGATTGTTATATTTATTGCATTTTGTTTCTGAATAGATCCTACAGCCGTGTAGTATCGTATTAGTTAAACATTGAGTATGCCGACCACTTGAGATATACGAAAAAAATATGGTAAAAATCGACGTACTTAATCTTTAGCTAATGCATTACTATTTGGTCGCCCTTAACCAGCCCTATTCTCTGCATTAGTAGACGGAATAACTCATTAATTCTCTTTACTAATGTGGGTCTCGGGGTGGGGTGTCACAGCTTGGTATCAGAGCGAGGATTCAGAACAAAATGAAATAAACGCAGAACAGTGAACACGATGAATCATACATCAAGTACAATACCCTTGTACATCTCATCCCTTAATCGTGGCCAACCTTGTTATATCCCTATCCTTTTCAATTCCTTTGGGGTAGATAGAAAGGAATATGTCTAGGAATGTTAAATGTTATTCCATAGTATTCCTTAATTACTGCATTTCAATTGCTTTATATATATATATATATATATATATATATCTACCCTATGAATGATCTTCTCTCATTTTTATCTTTCAGCTATGTCTGGAAGAGGTAGAGCTCGCCCTTCGGCATCGGGACCGTCCAGTGGTTCACGACCCGAAGGTGTTTATATGACTACTGATCAGATTCGAGAGCTTTTTGGGAGCACCCAACCTCCCGCTCCTATTCCATCTTCATCTCCTCGCAAGTCTGTATTTGCACGACTATGCAGTGACTTTACTAATCTTGGAGGCAAGCCATTCAAAGGCTGCGAGTCGGTTCTTGATGTGCAAGCCTGGCTTCGCACTTGTGAGCGTGTATTCTTACGTATGGAGCTTTCAGATCATCATCGAGTTCTTGTGGCATCCAGTATGCTACAAGAGCGTGCTTTAGATTGGTACGAGCTTCTTATCGTTGAGGTGGATGAGACTAACCTCACATGGAAACAATTCCGAGATAGATTTGAGATTAAGTTCGTACCCGAGTCGGAAAAGGCTCTTCTTACTCGTCGCTTCATCGAGTTGAAGCAGGGCAACTCTTCAGTTTCATATTATGTGTCTTCCTTTGAGTCCCACTCTAAGTATGGGTTGGAGTTCATTAGTACCCCATACAAGAAAAATCTTAAGTTCATATCCGGACTTAAGAAATATTTGAAGAAGTCTTTAATGCTCCAACTCAAGCTTTCTTTTGAAGAGTTAGTTGATGCCGCTCTCCATCTCGAGACAGTTGAGAATGAGAAAGATAGTGATGGCGAGGGTGGTGTTCAGTCTAATCCAAAGAAGAAGAAGTTTCCCTTCCGTAAGCCTAAGTTCTTTCCTTCCAAGAAAAAGAAGCAAGTTGGATCTTCTTCTCAATCTCAAGACACTCCTCAAGCTAAGCCTTTTGCTTGCTACAATTGTGGATCTCCTAACCATCCAGTCCGAGAATGTCCTAAGCCCAAGAGATGTAACCACTGTAAAGCTGAAGGACATTTGGTTGCTGCTTGTCCTAAGAAGAATAGAGGTTCTCATCTGGGGAATCTCAATGTAGCAGCTTCTAGTGATGCGACTCAGTCGAAAGGTACATTTTCTTCCATCTTAGAGGGTTCCATTGTTTTCCATGATCGATCGATTAGAGTGCTCTTCGATACGGGTGCATCACACTCATTCGTATCGAAGGAACTCGTGGATGCCTGTTCTTTGGATGTTTCTTGCTTGCTTACTTCTTTGAGGATTGCGAATCCCTTCGGGGGTTCCGCAACCCTTAGCTTATATTGTGATAATGTTGAGGTTCTTCTTTGTGGGTTCTCTTTCCGTGCGAATCTGCACGTGATTCCTTTGCTTGGTTTTGATATGATATTTGGTATGGACTGGCTAGTTCGATACGATGCCATCATTCTTTGTTCTGATAGAGTCATTTATCTTCGCCATCCAGACTCTCCTTCGCAGTTATCTCTTATGTTTCGGGATACAGATTGTGATTCCGTAGCATCCTTATATGCTCTTGATTCTCGAGACGATGAGGATGATGTGTCTCGAATTCCGATCGTTTGTGACTTTGCTGATATTTTTGATTCTGTTTCGGGATTGCCACCCAAGCGGGCCATAGAGTTTCATATAGATCTCATTCCTGGTGCGCAACCAGTTAGTCGTCCTCCCACGAGGATGTCTACTAAGGAGAACGAGGAACTTAAGAAGCAACTTCTTGAGCTCGAAGCTAAGCACTTCATTCGATCTAGGTCTTCACCGTGGGGTGCCGCGTTAGTATTCGTGAAGAAGTCTGATGGGACTCTTAGGCTTTGCGTCGACTATCGCAAGCTTAATTAGTTAACCATCAAGAATCGTTACCCTTTACCGAGAATCGACGACATGTTCGATCAGTTAAGTGGTGCTAAGGTCTTTTCACAGTTAGACCTTGCCACTGGTTTTCATCAGCTTCGAGTCGCGGAAGATAGTATTCCTCTCACCGCATTCCGCACTCGCTATGGTTCTTATGAGTGGCTTGTCATGCCGTTCGGATTGACGAACGCACCTGCCTACTTTGTTGATCTTATGAATCGGGTATTTCGGGAATATCTCGATAAATTCGTGCTTGTATTTATCGACGATATCTTAGTATATTCCAAATCCGAAGAGGACCATGCTCGACATCTTAGAATTGTTTTGAGTACTCTCCGAAAGCATCAACTCAAAGCAAAACTTTCTAAGTGTCACTTCTGGGAAAAGCAAATGAAGTTCTTAGGCCATGTTGTATCTTCAGAAGGTATTTCCGTTGATCCTTCTAAGATCGAGGCTATTCAAAATTGGAAGAGGCCTGAGAATGTTCACGAGATTCATAGCTTTTTGGGATTGGCCGGTTATTATCGTCGCTTTATTAAGGATTTCTCTCGTATCGTGCTTCCTCTCACAAACCTTACGAGGAAAGGCGTTCGATTCATTTGGTCCGATAAGTGTGAGGCTTCCTTCCAGAAATTGAAGGAGCTTCTCACACATGCTCCCATCCTTGTGGTTCCTGAAGGGAACCATGATCTTACCGTTTATACCGATGCCAGTCATAGTGGCCTCGATGCTGTTTTGATGCAGAGAGATCGTGTTGTTGCCTATGCTTCAAGGCAGTTGCGTCTGAATGAAGTTCGGTATGCTACTCATGATTTAGAGCTTGCAGCCATTGTCTTCGCTTTGAAGATTTGGTGGTCATTACCTTTTGGGAGAGCACTTCGTCCTTTTTACCGATCATAAATCCTTGAAATATCTATTTACTCAGAAGGAGCTTAATATGAGGCAACAACGATGGTTAGAGTTCCTCGCCTCATATGATTTCGATATTGAGTATACCCCTGGAAAGGGTAATCGTGTAGCTGATGCACTTAGTCGCAAGCATTCGGCCGTAGTTTCTTTGATGATAGCCGAATGGATTGTTTTGGAGACCTTATCTTGCTTTGATATTCGTGATCGAGCACCGTCATCTGATTCACCGGTCTTACTATTCAGTATGGTGGCTCGACCTTCTCTTCTTGATCGTATCTCTGAGGGCCAGAGACGTGATGCTTATATTATGCGCCTCATTCAGTCTTGCTCATCTGAGTCCCGTGATGAGGAGTTGTGGAATTATTCGATTGATTCTCATGGTTGCCTTCGTCTGAGGAACCGTATAGTTGTTCCATCTGATTCAGCACTTAGGCATGACATACTTGATGATTGTCATCGCTCTAAGTATACCATCCATCCGGGTAGCAGTAAGATGTACGCGGATATGCATCGCCTTTACTATTGGGAAGGCATGAAGCGTGATATTGCAAGTTATGTAAGCAATTGCATGACCTGTCATCTTGTTAAGGCCGAGCATCAACGGCCATCTGGTCTTCTTCAGCCTTTAGAGGTCCCACAATGGAAGTGGAATCAGGTATCGATGGACTTCGTTGACGGCCTACCTCGTTCGAGGTCGGGTCATTCTAGCATTTGGGTTATTATGGATCGTCTTACTAAATCCGCACATTTCATCCCTATTAAATCTAATAGGAATGCTCCTCTCTTGGCTAAGCTCTACATTAAAGAAGTCGTGCGATTACATGGTGTTCCTTCTTCGATTGTATGTGATCGTGATCCCTTGTTCACAAGTCATTTCTGGACCAGTTTTCAGCAAGCTTTGGGTACAAAGCTTAATCTTTCTACAGCTTATCATCCTCAGTCTGATGGTTAGACTGAGAGGGTGAATCGCATTCTTGAAGATCTTCTCCGTGCATGTATTCTTGATTTTAGTGGTTCATGGGAAGATCATCTTCCATTAGTAGGGTTCTCCTACAATAACAGCTATCAATCCAGTATTGGAATGGCTCCCTTCGAGGCACTATACGGAAGACCATGCCGATCTCCATCTTGTTGGCTAGAATCTGGTGAGAGGTTTATACTCAGTCCAGACTCAGTTCGTGATTCTTCAGAAAAGATTTCTCTTATTAGAAAGAGGATGAAAGAGGCACAGAATCGCCGGAAATCCTATGCGGACAACCGTAGGAAGCCTCTTGAATTCGCTGTCGGTGATCTTGTGTTCATTCGAGTATCTCCTTTAAAGGGAGTGATGCGCTTTAGCTCTACAGGGAAATTGGCTCCTCGTTTTATAGGACCATTTTCGATTACTGAGCGCATTGGTCCAGTTGCTTATCGAGTGACTCTTCCGTCTCATTTATCTGGTATTCACAACGTCTTCCACGTCTCTCAGCTTCGGAAGTGCGTTCGAGACTCTGATTCCGTTATTGATCCACCCGAATAACTTAAGCTTGAGATCTCACCGAGTCTATCTACTGTTCAGCAGCCAATTCGCGTGCTTGATTCGGAAGTGAGACGCCTTCGAAGCAAGAACGTACCTCTTGTAAAGATTCAATGGACAGAAAACCCCAATGATTGTACTTGGGAAACTAGAGAATCTATCGAGCGATCTTTTCCTGGCTTTCTTTCTTCTTCCAGTGACGGTGAGAATTTATTATCTCAAGCTATTTCTTGTTTCTTTTACTTGAATCGTCATAAGTGTTACGGCTTTTCCCTAGAAATTGCGTGGACGCAATTTTGTTAAGGAGGGAGTCTGTAACAACCCTGGCTAGAGATTACCGCTAATATTAAATTATAATGATAATTATCATTTAATATTGGATTTATTGATTTAATTGGAAGTAAATTTTGAAGTATATTGTTTAGTTGATATAAACAATATTGTTGGATAAAATCTTGGGTAAATGAAATTGATTGTGCTCTATCGTGAGAACATGAGATTTATTTCAATTTAAATGGTTGAAATAAATTCTAAAATGAAGAAGAAATATTTTTATTGTGAATAAAATTGATAAACATGTGTGGAAATAAAGTTATTACTTTATTTCATGAATTTTTGAGTGGAGTTGTGCAATTACATTCAATTAACATGTAAAATTTGGTGGTATAGCAATTTATTGCCAAAATTGCTTTTTCTTTGTTAATAATACAAAGGAAAATGGTTGTTAATTAATTAATTACAATAAATATTTTTAGTAATGGTATTTTTATGTTTTAGGGATGTTAAAATAATTATTTACACTTTAATGGATGGAAAATGTATTTTATGTAACCAAAATATGTCAAATTTGCATTATTTCTTTAAATAGTGTAAGTTTGTTAAAAATAAGAGTTTATTGATAAAATAACATTTAAAATTGTTGAAATATGATGAATTTATCATCTTAATAAATTCTAGACGTTGCAACGATCGCAACGCAATTTATTTCGTTTAAAAAGGATGAAAATTGAGAAAGATAGAAAAAAAACCCTTCACTATTTAGGTTAAGTAATTAATTTTGGGCCAATGGGTTGAATCCAAACTCAAACCCACTTGAGAAGCATCTGAAGAAAGGAGAAGTACGTACAGACACTTCGTACCCCTTCTTCTCATCTTCATAAAAATAAAGAAAGCTTCTAAAAATAGAAATAATGGCCTCCATGCTAATTTCTTGTTAATTTTCTAATTAAATTCGCAAAATCTAGAGGTTCTCTGGTTAAAAACATAAACCAAGGTAATCTCCTAACTCAATAATCTTTAATTCATGAGAAATCTCTGGTTCAGTTACTGTAAGTTGGGTTTTGATGTTTTTCCTTCTTGCATGCTTCTATTTCAGCTTCTACAGGTTCTCTAGGCTCAAATCTTCGCTGAAAGGCTTCATCTTGCAAGGAAATTTAGCATCTTTTGCCTTCTTACAGTAAGTTAAAGCTTATGCAAACTGAAATGGCCAGCCTATGAAAAAAAAATCTGAAGCTATAATGGTTGATTAGGTATAAAGTTTTGCTCTTAATATATGTTATGTCTTGCTGAAAATGGTGCAACTTTGTTTGCCCATATCTTGTGCATCCGGCATCGGATTGCCGTCAAACTTTTTTCAGTTTATAGTATACTTGTTAGAGTTCATTTCTGCAAAGTTTTATTGATTTTCAAGTCCATTTGGACCTCCTTATTTGCTGTCAAAGTTGCAAAACCGAGAGGGTATTTGCACAGAAAATAGTAATAGTGCTCTAATGTCTGAATAGTATTTCCAGCATAACTTTTTCGTTTCAAGTCGGAATGTATAAATTTTAGATGTACTGAAATCCTTGTGAAATATTCCACAACTTTTATTTTTTCGGATTTGAATAATTATGAAGTCTACATAGTTAAAAATTAACTTTTTCGTCGCTGGTCTGTGTTGATAACCAGTGCACAAATTTTTTTTTTATGTAGTATTTCGATCATAACTTTCACGTTACTGATCGGAATCTTGAAATTCAAGATGTTCTAGAATACTTAGGAAATATTCTACAACTTTTGTGTTTTAAGTTTTGTACTATTTTATTGTTTACATGGTCAAAAGTTGATGTTTTTACTGCTGGCCTATCATTGACAACCGCAATATTATATATTTGTCCGATTTCGACAATTTCGTTTGTATTCTTTTGCAAATTTTTATATATGAAATTTGATGCTAATGTTTGACAGTTATTTCCAGCAATGGACTAGTGAAGTTAGGATGAGATTTGAATTTAAATTTAATTCAAATTCGATTTAAATTTGAATATCGGTTTATGCCGATTAAATTGCAAATTGATGTTTCTCTGAGTTTTAAAAATCCGAATAAATTGCATAAAATCTTCTAAAATCATGGTTTGTATAATAATATTTTTTATACATTTTTAAAGGTTTTTAAACAATTATTCGTTATTTTCTAGGCTTTCAAAAATCATTAAAATTCTTTTAAATGATGAGTTTTCTCTCAAAATCCTTTAGATAAATTTGTAGAGATTGGTTTAAAATCCCATTTTCTCTTATAAAATATATTGTAATTAATTTTATTTACTCTAACTACTTTGATGCTTTTTCGGACGTATGAGGAAGTAAATTAAACGGTTTAGTAAAATTACGAGGTATGGGACTCCTGAATTTACTTCATCGGTTAATTTCGGACTTGTACGATCGAAACAACTTTTGGGAATTGTTTGAATTCCTCTTTGATGACAACCACTTCGTGGTATGTTTTTGATGTATTTAAATCCTAATTGGGGCATTATTCCATATCAATTTATTTGGTATATATATATATAGTCCGAGAACCCCTAAATACGAGTATATTCGATGATGGGCTATATTGATAGAGATGCTCTTGCCATTGATATGAGGCAAATATTTCGATGGAATTTGATGATGATTGATGAATTTATGGTATTTCTTACTTGTCGATGAGATAAGACAAGTTTGGCATTTCATACCATTCGCCGATGACATGAGGCGTTTCTTATGATGATTTAGATGATTTTCATAGTGTGGCATCGATTAGCGGCTAGAAAACCGCTAAGTGAGAACGTACGGTATGGGACGTACGTTACCACTTTTCGGGTTACTATCCGAGAGTTTCTGACACATTCTAGAAGGACTACCAGTACTTTGAGTCCCGATCGGGCCAAGCAATGTTTGGCTCGATCACTGTGATGGCGGGGGCTCAGCGGACAGCGATTGGAGTGAAGACTCCAATCACTATGATGGCGGGTGTTCGGGATGGATATAGATGACGTCATAGACCGAAACAATTCGATGTGAGGATTTCGGTCAATAGACGGATATGGTACCATAATGGAGGTAGTACTGGTAAGTAGCACGTGCAGCATTGCTTCGGCATGCGGGATCTGGCCAATCCGAGGTTTCTTTTGATGATTCATGATGATTTCAATTTTGCCACCTTTTTATGTGTTTTCTATAGCTTTATAGATATGAGAAAGGCATATATGATTTCTTGGTGGATTTTGGTAATTTCGAATTTATGAATTGATACTTGGGATTTTATATGATTTTGAAAGGATGATTATTTAATGAATGATTGTTAGGAGTTTCCCTTATACCCTACTCACTCATTCTCTTATGTTAAACCCAAGTATATACATAGTTTCAAACCACCTGTAGTGACGTGTAGAAGTTATATGATATCTACTCTAGTAATTCTTATCTGCTTATGTTTCCCTTTAGGCTATAAGGGGAAAGTTCCCTTTCACCTTATCGTTTTTTTTTCTAACGATAAGATTCAGTTTGCCTGGCCCGTGTGTTTGTCACTCGGGTCAGACCGAGTTGCAGGTTAGGTCGGATATCTATCTTTTGTCCTTGGACCCATTTTGATTTTTGAGGGGCTCATGACTATGGACTTGGCTACATCTTTCGTGTTGTCTCTTTTATGTCAGCTTATTGTACATATTCTTTTATAGAGACGGAGATGTATGTATATTGTGTTGTTACACGCTACTATGATGTAGGGTATTACAATTGATGTTCGGCTGTATTAGTATATATATCTGTGGCTGTTGTTCTGTGATGTGATTGTTATATTTATTGCATTTTGTTTCTGAATAGAACCTACAGTCGTGTAGTATCGTATTAGTTAAATATTGAGTATGTCGATCACTTGAGATACACGAAAAAAAATATGGTAAAAATCGACGTACTTAATCTTTAGCTAATGCATTACTATTCGGTCGCCCTTAACCAGCCCTATTCTCTGCATTAGTAGACGGAATAACTCATTAATTCTCTTTACTAATGTGGGTCTCGGGGTGGGGTGTCACAATCAATCACTCCAATATATATACTACTATATATAACATATCATATCCAGACTGAATGTAAATTATCAATTCAAGCAATCAATCCAATAATTTAAATTTAACAAATTCATTTCACCAATAAATCCAATTTGAGTGAGATTAGCTCACCTTTGACTTCTGATTTACAATCCGATCCAAACTGGCTATTTCCTTCATGATTTTGGACCTTGTACAAACTTATACGTTTTATTAACATTTTAACTAATCGAATGATCAATTTCCATTTAATAAATTTAATTAACTAATTATTTTATTTAAACTAATTTTTCCTAAATAAATAAATTTTAAGTTACAAAAATAATAAAATAATTTAATTTCCCTAATACATGTCTTTAGAATTAAATAGTAAGTGAAAATATATATGTATATTTTTTTGAAATTACAAATATATTTATAAAATCTTTATAGCTTCCGAAATCTACTTTTATGTAAACTTTCAACCATTTTAAAATTCTTACCTTTTTTTTTCCTAAAACAACTTATAACTAAAGTATCCCATTTTTTATATAAATAGTAAGCTAGAACATGCATGAATATTTTTCTTTTCTTCTCCACATGTATTTTTTCTATTCTGTTTAAACCTTATATATATATTTGTAAAAATAGAATTGTTAATATCTACTGTGAATTTTTCTTTCTGTCTATATAAGTTCATCATATTTGTGTGTGTGTGTGTATGTATATATATATATATAAACTGAAAAAATCTGCATACATACTTCACTGTATATTTCTTTCTTCTGCATATATAAACATATATATTTTTTAAATAAATAATAAAAACGATACCTCACTGCTCTGTCCAGACAATTTGCCACCAAAACCCCCCTCAATCTGACCGCTAATCGACCGGCTCCTCCACATCGACTCCGCCTTCAGAAATCTTGCTGCGATTCGACTACAGCCATCCATTGAGTCGCGGCCTCCAATTGCGAGCTCAGCGGCTACCCTTTAACGATGCAAGAACCCCTACCTCGAAGACTCCTCAACCCGCCATCGCGTCGCCTCTCCATTGCCTAGACGTCGCCAAGTCCATGTGAAATCGCATCGATTTCGATCGCGATACTATGTATTTTTTTCTTTCGGCAGCGTTCAATCTGAGTTTCCATTTTTTGAACGAGGCTCGAGATTTTTTGATTTTGAAATTTTGCTCAGCCACTAAAATTTTGAAGCGGCTATAATTTTTTTTCTTGAGGTTGAACTGAAGAGGGAGGAAAAAGGATAGTGCGCGCATTTTTTTAAAGAAGAAGGAGAAGAAGGGAAGGGAGTTGTAGGCGATTTCCTTTTGTCGGCCATTTATTTTCTTTCTCTGAATCTGTGAAAAGATGAAGGAAGAAAGGATAGGGTACGTGATTTTTAACAGAGGAATGGAGGGGGAAAGACATGACGTTAGCATGAAAGAGGAAGGCTATAGTGTTCTGAAGTGGAGATAAAAAGCTCTGATGTGAAGGAAAAGGCTTGATGGTCAAAGAAAGTAGGCTAATGGCTTTTGATTGGTCAACGACTTACATATTATATTTAAATTTCAAATTTAAATCATCTCGAAAACGCAACTTAAAATTTTGACATCCTATCGAGGTGCGCCGCTAGGCGTTTATAATGTTATACCCATATTCCAAACGCAATGGAAAAGTTTTCGAGTCATAATTCGATCATATGGACAAGATAGCTTTTTGGGTCCAGTTATTATATTGAATTTCAGATATAAATTTCAACGCGTTCACCTACATTACGGCCAACTGATAACTCCAAATGCTACGAAAATTGAAATCCAACAATAATACACTATTATGGATCCAACGGAACTAGTTTCGTCGAATCCCGAGACTGTGCCTCGGAAGGCTATTTTCAAAAGGTAATTTAATCGATATATTTTCAAAATTGAATAAAACACTTTTAAATTCAATTTTAAAGCTTTCATTATCTTCAGTATTATCAATATAAATTTTACAACCTTCAAAATATTTTTAACAAGCTTGAAACCCATGATTCAATATTTTCCCAATTTCCAATTATTTGACCCCATAATTTAATTATCAAATAAATAGCTACATTTGAAATTCAAGTTAAAACTTGACTTTTTAAATATTTAAAATCAATTAAATATTCCAATTTCAAATATCCAAAATTTTGGGTTGTTACATACTTTCTCCCTTAAAAGAATTTCATCCTCAAAATTTCTAGTTAAGAAGAATCGTCTAATACTCGTTTACTACTTTTCCTAAACTACACGGTTTCAACAACTTTCCCAAAACAATCTTTTTATTAGGAATACATTATCACTCTAACTAACTTCCCAAACCCACCCATAGGTTTCAAATTATATTATCCCCTCAATAATTCAAATTATAGTTTAAAACCAAAATTTAAAATATTAAAATTTTCTTCAAAACTTTTATAACTCCTTATTTTTTGAAATATTTTTCCAACGTCTCCTTTGCGCGGCTGGATCGAAACATATACAAAATTGCCTCTACGGCCCTAAATTTTCAAAAGAAAAACAAAAGCCAAGTGGCTAGATCAGAAAATCATCAAATTTCATACGCCAATTTAAATACATACCTTTTTTTTGGGCAATTCAAATTTATCTTCAAAAACACCCATTTCCTTTTTCTTTTTAAACACCTGTATATCCTACTTAGCAATAATATCCCATCACATAATTCAAAATCATTTTATTCACTTCTTTTACAAAGTTTTCAGTATTTGCTTTATTTAAGCTCGTATGATGCACATATATCATCCATACGCAATATCAAATCTGATCGCTCACTTGATCACACAATTTCACTTTCGAATTAGTATCGTCCATCCGACTTCCTAATGTTGACTCGGATCTGGTTTCTTGATCAGAAACCGTCATTCTCCTTGCGTACTCATACACTATGATAGAGAATTTCGGAATCAATCAGAAGTCCATATCCAGGGTTCGCCGTCGAAAATCGAGTGAAAAATTCCAACTCGAATCAATATACCTATCTCGAAATCTATGGTTGAATCTGGATCAAATCATCATGCGAATAAAATAATATACGTACATTCTACGTATTCATCTCATTTAATTATTAGCTATATCAGTTCCTTTTTTTATTCACACACCCTTGTTACACCTTCGTTCACATATTTACTTAGTATATTTCCCAATTCCAAATTTCACTTAAGAATTTCTCTAAACTTTCTTAAGTTTATATAAATATTTTATACACTTCAGATATTTATTTTCACTTCACGACTTAAGTTATCCATTTTTATTCAATTTATATTTTCCAATTTTATTGGTTTTTCAATTTGCCTTCCAACTACTAATTTATTTCCAAATCAAATCAAATATTGACTTCTTTTTCCGGCCGCCACTCAAACCACATTTAATTAACCAATTCCCTTAATTAGTTCCATTAGCCCATTGATTTATTCAATTTTTATTTCCAAACCTTTCTTTTTTTATTTAGCTCGTTCAAAAAATTTCGATTTCACTTAAATAATTTAAATTGGATTTCAATATTAAGTTTAAATTCCATTCACTTATAATTTAAATTGGTTTGTTCATTTACCATTCATTCACACTTAATAAATTTTATTCAGCCCCACTTGAACTGATTCCTCAATAACACAGTTCAAATTAAATTCCAATATTCAGTTTCAATTTCAGTTCTATTTACTTATAAATTTAAATTAAATATCATTCTAATATTCAATTTCAATTCATTTGCTTCCCCATTTTAATCTTATATAAGTTTTCCAACTTATTTACATTCCATTCACTAATCTCTTTAATTTATTTCACCCAATTGGAATTTTTTTCTAACTTATTTCGTTTTCACACTTTTATTTAATTCTTCTACAAGTTAAATTTTATTCTAAAAAAAATTCAAATTTTTATAAGCTCCCAAACTTATTTATATTGCATAAACATTTTAAATAAGATTCTAGAGTTTAAACAATTACTTAAGTATTTCAAAATTATTTTTGAAATCATATATACCAAATCAAACTATTTCAAAATCAAACCCAATTTCGCAAACAAATCCCAATTCAAAACATTCGAGTAGCAATTCCTCTCTTGGAAACTCGAAAATGAACACCGATGATGTCGTGATCATCATCGGAATTATTTTTCAGCGACCAAAGTGAATTCAGTACTTTTACTTCTTTAAAAACATTTTAGATATTTTTAATTCCAAATCTCACCAGATTTCATTTCAAATTCAAAAAAAAATTCAAATAATATCACTATTATTCCTGCAAAGCCTTTGGAAAATCATTTTCAAACTCAAAACAAATTAAATTTTCCAAATTTTTCGAATTCCAAATCCTTCCTATCTATATTCAAATATTGCTCTGGAACTTTATCCCATTTCAAGTTATAAATCCCATTTATAATTCACATTTACAAATTTCATTCAGTTATATGAATTCTTTTCTTGTCTCTTCTGGTTATAACATTACTTCCTTATTTAATTTCCACAATACAAAGATAATAGTTTAATATTATGGCTTTTTAACAAATAAGCTACCATATATAACTACGAAAATTATTCCTTTCATATATAAAAATAATTTGGGTAGAATTATTTCATTCACCCTATTTAAAACCGTATTATGTCAAATTGTTCTTTACAAGTGTTTAGAGATCCCTATTAGAAACGTTAACTACTCGTATTGACCAGAATCCATAAGCCACTCAACAAACCAATCAACACAATATAAAGGGATTTTATATCCACTAACAAATATGCGCTCAAATCTATTAATACACTCAAACTCATTCTAGGGCACTACTGACCCTATCTCTAATGTGTAATCCCCACTAGAGCCAAGGTTCTTGCTTAACCTTCTGCTCTGATACCACTGTAATAGCCCGCAAATCCATGCCCCTTTGAGGTGACAATATTCTCCGTCAGTTCAACTAAAAGTGGTCAGAAAAACAAACCATTAGGGTTAAAGAAGAAAGAGGTAGAAGAAGAAAATAGAAACAACATCAGAATCTCACAATCACAGCCGAAAAAAATATAATATGTAACAATAGATTTTTGTACAAAAGAACCTATAACTGTATAATACTTACAATCAACAGAGTACAACACAATCCATTGCACACAACTGGACAGTTATAATAACTTGTCCTCACAAAAGCTGACTATCCAGCCTACCTTACATAGCGGAATATATATCAAGTACATGTGATACGTCTCGCCATCCAGCTCGTCTCCTAAGCTCCACAACATCCTATCCTGTATATGTAATACTCGGTCTGATCCAAGCATTATAATAAATAACACCTAAGTCAGTCTGGAAAACCAGCGTGAGAAAACACACTCAATTGGATTATTAAAGTTTGCAAAATCCTTTGAAATCAAAGGTACCTCGTAAGAACACGCCACAAATAAAGATGCGGGGCTTTTACGTTACGATAACCTAAAACATTTTTATCAAATTCATTTGATATTATAATAGTGTTTATAGAAAGTAAAATTGAATCAAGCTAAAATGCTTGCATCTCATGTTCCAGCATAGTTGGACACAATCAAAACCGTACAGGCACTTATTGAAGGTTGGATTCCATGCAATGGCAGTGCTACTGGGGTACCGCCCGTCATAGTACCTGTCCTAGATCAGCGCACCAAGGACCACTGTCGATCCCCTGCAACACAAGCCGGAGCTATAACTTACTGGATAGTCCGAATAAGATCATCCCACGGTTGGGATCTACAACCGCCCACTAAGCCAAGATCAAAAAGGGACATCTAAATAGGGATGACCTTACCCTACTTGGTTGCTATCCACTTAGCCTTGCTGCATCTCTCCTGCTTTAGCCATTCCCGGTTGATGAGGTTTGAGGCTATTCGTTACCTTTTTAGAACACATTTCAATTAGAATGCTCATCGTCCTCCTGACGATGGTCTAATAGCCTTCGTCCATACATGTTGCCCTGGTTCTAGACAAACTGAATCGCCCTCTTCATCATCTTTACGGTCTTTATTCGCAAATGTTCAAAATGGATCGAAGTGGTTTTCGGATAATTAATTCCAATTCCGGTCTCTTCACAATGATCAACGCATTGGCCAATATTGATAGTTGGTTATTTAACTATCAAATTACAATCGCAAGCCAAATATTTTATTTCCACTGAAAAGTACCAAGTCTTGTCAAATTTAGTTTTCACATAACTAAATCACTATCCAAAAATATACACTTAAACATTTAAAGTAATACTTCTTAAATTGCTTTATTCAAAATAATAGTTTCGGAATTCTATAATAATTTCCCAAGTAAAACTTCAGCCAAAAACTGCTTATAAACACTTTTATACAACGTATAAATATTTAATTGTTATCTTTTACATCAAAATACTAATTTAACCTTTGGAAATAATTATTATTATACTCAACTTAAATAAATATTTACTTCAACAATTTTAAAACAACTAAATAATAATTTTTCCAAAACAACGTTCCAAAACCCCTTTTAAAACATCTAATTTTATACTTAAAAATCTTTCTTTGAAATTATGCTTGGCCTTTACGGAAATTACACTTTTCATACCAATATAACCCATCTAATCATTTATAAATCCTTCTCGATTTATCCCAATTCAATTTACGTCTCAATCCCGTAAATTTTCTTTCCACACTTTTACAAATAAACTACTCTTTTATTTTTAAAACAAATTACCCTTCCGTATTAATTCCCACTGTGAATTTATAAATCCAAATTTATCAATTGATAAATATTCACTTTATTTATAAACCCCGTTTATAAATTCTATAGTCTCATTACCCTTTTAACCACAGTTTTCCAAAACACTTAATTGATTTCAAACTGATTTCCTGAATTAAATTCCCTTAAATCCTATTTCTCAAAAATCCCATTTATTCCAGATTTACTTCTTTATCCTTTTGATTTAAAACCTTATTTAAATCTGAATATCAATATTTTTTACTTATTTCAAAATTCTCCCTTGTTTTCCCAAACTGATCTAAAATCTTGAATATAAAAATAAATTCTTTTATCCTTAACAATATTCGCTTAAGTCCACAAAACTCCTTTATTCCAATTATTTAAAATCCTTATTTTTTTTCATACCTAGAATTTATTTGATAGGATTTAAAAATAAAACTATTTACTTTTCCCAATTCCTTCCTTTTTAAGTTTATCCATCTTTACTATAAATTTCTTACTTCAAATATTCCCTCTTTTTTTCTTCCTTTTAAAAATTCAATATTTATATTTTTAAAATGCTATAATATATACAGCAATATATTAACATCAGATATTTTAATTTCCCAACATAATATATCACAGAATTATTCAATATTTCGTATAACTGAATATGAAAAATAAAGCCAACATTTTGAGGCATCTAGTTGGATCCCTCTAACCTGTTCCCCTGCATCCACAGATGTTAGCACAATATAAAAATATCAATCCCACTTCAAGGGGGATATCACGGTATATAGGGTCATCTGCTATTATGCGAGACACATAGGGTCTCATCCGCTATATATGTGGGAATTTCAATCACTCCAATATATATATATATATATATATATATATAATCCAGACTGATAATAAATTATCAACTCTCGCAATCAATTCAATAATTTAAATTTAACAGCTTAAATTCCCCAGTAAATCCAATTTGAGTGAGATTAACTCACCTTTGACTTTTGATTTGCAATCTGATCCAAACCGGCTATTTCCTTTGCGATTTTGGACCTTGTACAAACATTATATGTTTTTTTAACATTTGTACTAATCGAACGATTAATTTCCATTTAATAAATTTAATTAACTAATTATTTTATTTAAACTAATTTTTTCTAAATAAATAAATTTTAAGTTACAAAAATAAAAATTAATTTAATTTCCCTAATACTTATCTTTAAAATTAAACAGTAAGTGAAAATATATATGTATATTTTTTTTTGAAACTACATATATATTTATAAAAATCTATATGGCTTCCAAATTTTACTTTTATGTAAACTTTCAACCATTTTGCCATTCTTACCCTTTTTTTCTAAAAGAGCTTATAACTAAAGTATCCTTTTTTTTAAACAAACAGTAAGTTAGAACATGTTCGTATATTTTTCTTTTCTTCTCCACATGAATTTTTTCTTTTCTGTTTAAACCTTATATATATTTGTAAAAACAGAATTGTTAATATCCACTGTGAATTTTTCTTTGTGTTTATATAAGTTCATCATATTTTTATGCATATATATATATATAAACTGAAAAAATCTACATATATACTTCACTGTATGTTTCTTTCTTTCTTCTGTATATATAAACAAATATTTTTATAAATAAATAATAAATATAATACCTCACTACTCTGTCCAGACAATCGCCACCAAAACCCTCCTCAATCTTACCGCTAATCGGTCGGCTCCTCCCCATCAACTCCGCCTTTAGAAATCTCGTTGCGATTCGGCTATGGCTATCCACCTAGTCGCGGCCTCCAATTGCGAGCTCGGCCACTACCCTCTGACGACACAAGAACCCCTACCTCGAAGACTCCTCAACCCGCCATCACGTCGCCCCTCCACTGCCTCGACGTCTCCAAGCTCACATGAAATCACGATCGATTTCGATCGCGGTACTATATATTTTTTCCGTAAGCGTTCGACATGAGATTGCAATTTTTTTGAACGAGGCTTGATATTTTTTTGATTTTGAAATTCTGCTCAGCCATTAAAATTTCGAAGCAACTATATTTTTTTCTCTTGAGGTCGAACTAAAGAGGGAGGAAAAAGGATATCATGTGCATTTTTTACAGAAGAAGGGAAGGGAGTTGTAGGCGATTTCCTTTGGTCGGCCATTTGTTTGCTTTCTTTGAATTTGTGAAAAGATGAAGGAAGAAAGGATTGTGTATGTGGTTTTTAACAGGGAAATGGAGGGGCAAGGCTTGATGTTAGCGTGAAAGAGGAAGGCTATAATGTTTTGAAGAGGAGAGAAAAAGCTCTAAAGTGAAGGAAAATGTTTGATGGTGAAAGAAAGTAGGCTGATGGCTTTTGATTGGTTAACAATTTACATATTATATTTAACTTTCAAATTTAAATTGTCTCGAAAAAACAACTTAAAATTTCAACGTCCTATCGAGGAAAGCCACTGGCGTTGATAATGTTATACCCCTATTCCAAACATAATGAGAAAGGTTTCGAGTCCTAAATCGATCGTATGAAGAAGATAGTTTTTTGGACCTAGTTATTATATTGAATTTCCAATATAAATTTCAGCGTGTTTACCTACCGTATGGCCAACCGGTAAGTCCAAACACTACGAAAATTGAAATCCAATAATAATACATTATTACGGATCCAATGGAACTGGTTTCGTCGAATTCCGAAACTGTGCCTCAGAAGACTATTTTTAAAAAGCAATTTAAATGATATACTTTCAAAACTTAACAAAAAACTTTTAAATTCAATTTTAAATCTTTCATTATCTTCAATATTATCGATGTAAATTTTATAAACCTTTGAAATATTTTTAACAAGCTTGAAAACCATGATTCAATATTTTCCAAATTTCCAATTGTTTAACTCCATAATTTAATTATCAAATAAATAGCCACATTTGAAATTCAAGTTAAAACTTGAATTTTTAAATATTTAAAATCATTTATATTTTCTAGTTTTAGATATCCAAAATTCCAGGTCGTTACATTGAAAATAAGGATGTTTACCTTTTTTTACTTTCTATTTTGGTGAAAAAATAATTTCTCGTAATTCCAAACATAACGTAAATCCCCTTTTAGATAAGTTATATGGAAATATGTAATGTTTACATTTCCTTTTAGAGGATGCAATTCTAACATATTAAAATGCAGAAATCCCTAAGTATGAACTAAAGAATTGTAAGTAGTAATAATAACAAAAATTTAATTATAAAATGAATATATGTAGTAAAGATAGGTAAGGAATTTAATAATAAGTAACGAAAGTTAGGTAAAGTAATGAAATGCATAAATAAGAAAGTTGATAAGCAAAGAAAGATAGTAAAAATTGAAAAGGAATAGTAGAAGATATCTAATGAATTAAAGGGAAGGTAAGAAGTAAAAGATATTCAAATCTTTTAAGTTAAAAGTAACTGGTAAATGACATTCAATCGACATTAAAAAAAATAAGGAGTCAGTTATGCAAAAATAACTAAATATTAATAGTGAACATTGGAGGTGTAGTAAACAAAAAATTATGAATATATAAATAGCCTGAAGTATGCGTTTATAATGTGCACGAACTATTAAATTCAGCCAGTAGCTTAGATTAAATAAGAACAACACAGTCATTAAAATTAGTTGGAGTGCTAGGCCAGTAGTGTGACACAGCAAAGGTCTGCCTACCGCAAGGGGCTACCAACAGTTACGTATACATTATACTAATGTGGTACATATCCAACTATCGAACCTGTGGGATTATACACACACGTATAGATGAAGGGAATACACCAATCGGAAGGTTTTCCCCGGACGAAGTGTTAAAGGACAAGTAGATCCTACTTCAACCTTTTAAGAGGTATGTTTTAGGTAATCATGTGGGCATTTTCTTGATTGCGTTAGGCAATCTAAATGGAATGATGAGCAAGGCCTGGTACTATGACAATGAGATTGGTACGATCTTAAGGAGCATGAGCTATTTTCATAGGTCAAGGATGTTATCGATCCTAAGCGGTCAGAGGCAAGACAAGGGTTATACTTAAACTAGCTACACCTCCCACTAGCGTAGATAACATTTAGGACATGCACCGTCTCACAGTTATTTATTAGTTAATTTTTTATTTAGAAGGTAGGTCCAAATAACCATTTTAATGGAGGTCTTACAAACGAATAGAATTGTCTGAGGAGCTGAGTCCGCAATAGTCCATAGAGCGTAGTCTATGATACGAAGCAGTTAAATAAGTCTTGAAAAACAAATAGAATATGGACAAACAATTGTAACATCAATATTAGACACTACAGAGTTCCTTTGTATGCATAACGATAAGGATGTGATACTGCTTTGACGATAGATCTTGACGAGTTGTCGGGTTAGGGATTCTGGTGGGGAAAGTATCCTAATCTAAAGGGGACTCTAGTACTTTTATATATACACATACATATACATATGTAGTTATTATCCACTGTGAATAGATGGGGGGTATTATACACGTGTGAAATCAAGATGACTAAACAAAAATAATAGACAAAACGTGTAAGGAAGGCAATCAGCGTAAACTAGTATTATGTATAATAAAGTGTGCAACGACCCGTAATTTTAACACTTTGAAAACGGAATATTTAATTAATTTTAAATATTCAAATGTAGAATTTTCAAACTTAAGCGATCAAGTTTTATATGATAAATAAGAATGGTAAACTTATTTTTGATATTGAATAAAGGTTCTGGATTTCCATTGTAAAATTGACAAAAATGGGATTTCAATAAAGTAGAATAAATATTCATGAAATTTGTTTAAAGGATAAATAATTCCTTGCAAATATATATATATATAATCGATATCAAACTCATTTAATAATAATAGTAATTTAATTTATAATGGTTCGATAAATATATAAAACTCGTTTTATAAAGTTGATAAATTCCGTCGCATATCGATAAATCGACAAATGTATTTTACAAATACATTTGGATATTGTTTTATATTATTTTATAAGTCAAATATACTTTTTTTATTATTTAAAGATAATAATAAATTTATTTTTAAGTTTGGTTTAAATGAAAAATTAGTTTAACAAAAATGTCAAAATGTGACCGAAAAACGTTTTTTCGAAAATCAGTGTTTTATTCGAAAAAAGTTACCACAACATTATTGCACCTTTGTTAACATGTTTTCATGTACATTGTATATATATTAAACATTTTAATAACTAAACTTGTTTAATTTTAATGAATAGGATTATAAAACATCTGGAAGTCATTAGTAAAAGTAAGTAAGAATTAACAAAAGTAGAAAAAGTAAACATCAAATCACATCAAATCAAAATTCAACAAAATAATTACTTTTCTTTACTTAATCTTTAAGCGATTAAGATATAAAGTAAGGATGTGAAAGATGATGTTAATTATTGAAAAAATGGAGATTGCTTTAGGTTGAATTAAAGTTAGATTGATAATTTGGTAAGAGGTTATTTTGGTAAATTTACCACTTCTTTCTTTTTCTATAAATACCCACCTCTTTCTTCACTTTCATTCATATTTTTTCATCTACTTTTCTCAAGCTTCTTCACCTTCTTCCTCTTCTTTTTATTGGTTTCCAAGCCATAGGAAAAAGTAGAAAGAAATAATGTCAAAATATTTACAAAATATTCAAAAGAAATCAACGTTCATCCTTATCAAATCAAACTCATTTTTCTCCATATTTTACGTCTTCGTCGTCTGGCTACAAAATTATTTTTCTCAAATCATGTATTTTTCCAGTGGCTACAACTTTCTTGTTGACCACTTAGGCTAATTATAAGGATAACTATGTAAAAAATACATTTCTTTCCAGTGCGTTATCTGGCCTAGTTTTTAAGCCAGAGAATAGGCCATTTTGTTTTGATCATTACTTGATCATTATATATCCAAATTAATAACTATTTTATTTAAACCATATGAAGATCCAGTGGCTACAATTTTTATGTTGATCACTTTTTTCAATTTTGATGTTTCGTATACCAGAAACTCAATTCTTTGAAGTGCATTTTCGGGCTTTATATTTGTGCATCCGAGAATAGCTCATTTTCTTTTGATCATATCTTCTTCAAAACTAATTAAAATTAAGTGATTTTTTTTTCAAAATTCAAGAGAAAAGAATTTTCAAAAACTATTCGGTTGATAAGTTTTTCACATTTTGGGAATAAGAGAGTCAAAAACAAGAGAGAAGTTGACATATTTTTCGGGTCTAATTTTTAGAATTCAAGGTCAAAGCTCTACCACATCTTCTCTATACATTCGACCCACCTCCATCTCAAGACTTGGCCGAGCGCTTTAAACGAAGGAAAAGTTGTTTACTAGCATTTAAATGGAGTATGGATTAGTTAATGAAGTGTTGGTTGATTAGAATGCTGGAAGGAAGTTAATCGCTTTAGTTTATGGTGAGAAACACTATTTAGCATATATATATATATATATATATATATATGCATGTTGGATGTTGTCGTATGATTGCTATGGATGGAACGCATTGGCCAATATTGATATATGGTTATTTAACTATCAAATTACAATCACAAGCCTAATATTTTATTTCCACTGAAAAGCACCAAGTCTTGTCAAATTTAGTTTTCACATAACTAAATCACTTTATCCTAAAATATACACTTAAACATTTAAAGCATAACTTCTTAAATTGCTTTATTCAAAATAATAGTTTTAAAATTCTATAATAATTTCCCAAGTAAAACTTTAGCAAAAAACTGCTTATAAACACTTTTATACAAGGTATAAATATTTAATTGTTATCCTTTACATCAAAATACTAATTTAACCTTTGGAAATAATTATTATTATACTCAACTTAAATAAATATTTACTTCAACAATTTTAAAACAACTAAATAATAATTATTCCAAAACACCATTCCAAAACCACTTTTAAAACTTCTAATTTTATACTTAAAAATCTTTCTTTGAAATTATACTTCGCCTTTCTGGAAATTACACTTTTCATACCAATATAGCACATCTAATCATTTATAAATCCTTCTCGATTTATCCCAATTCAATTTACATCACAATGCCGTAAATTTTCTTTCCACACTTTTACAAATAAACTACTCTTTTATTTTTTTTAAAAATTACCCTTCCTTATAAATTCCCATCGTGAATTTATAAATCCAAATTTATCAATTGATAAATATTCACTTTATTTATAAACCCCGTTTATAAATTCTATAGTCTCATTTCCCTTTTAACCATAGTTTTCCAAAACACTTAATTGATTTCAAATCGATTTCCTGAATTAAATTCCTTTAAATTCTATTTCTCAAAAATCCCATTTATTCCAGATTTACTTCTTTACCTTTTTGATTTAAAACCTTATTTAAATCTGAATATCAATATTTTTTACTTATTTCAAAATTCTCCCTTGTTTTCCAAAACTGATCTTAAATCTTGAATATAAAAATAAATCCTTTTATCCTTAACAATATTCGCTTAAGTCCACAAAACTCCTTTATTTCCATTTATTTAAAATCTTTATTTTTTTCATACCTAGAATTTATTTGATAGGATTCAAAAATAAAACTATTTACTTTTCCCAATTCCTTCCTTTTTAAGTTTATCCATTTTTACTATAAATTTCTTACTTCAAATATTCCCTCTTTTTTTCTTCCTTTTAAAAATCCAATATTTATATTTCTAAAATTCCACAATATATCCAGCAATATATTACATCAGATAATTTAATTTCCCAACATAATATATCACAGAATTATTCAATATTTCGTATAACTGAATATGAAAAATAAAGTCAACATTTTGAGGCGCCAAGTTGGATCCTTCTAACCTGTTCCCCTGCATCGACAGATGTTAGCACAATATAAAAATATCAATCCTACTTCAAGGGGGATATCGCGGTATATTGGGTCATCCGCTTTTATGCGGGGCACATAAGGTCTCATCTACTATATATGCGGGAATATCAATCACTCCAATATATATATACACAATCCAGACTGATAATAAATTATCAACTCAAGCAATCAATTCAATAATTTAAATTGAACAGTTCAAATTCCCCAGTAAATCCAATTTGAGTGAGATTAACTCACCTTTGACTTCTGATTTACAATCCGATCCAAACCGGCTATTTCCTTTTCGATTTTGGACCTTGTACAAACATTATATGTTTTATTAACATTTGAACTAATCGAACGATTAATTTCCATTTAATAAATTTAATTAACTAATTATTTTATTTAAACTAATTTTTCCTAAATAAATAAATTTTAAGTTACAAAAATAAAAATTAATTGAATTTCCCAAATACTTATCTTTAAAATTAAACAGTAAGTGAAAATATATATGTATATTTTTTTTGGAACTGCATATATATTTATAAAAATCTATAAAGCTTCCAAAATTTACTTTTATGTAAACTTTCAACCATTTTGACATTCTTACCCTTTTTTTCTAAAACAACTTATAACTAAAGTATCCTTTTTTTTTAATAAATAGTAAGTTAGAACATGTACGTATATTTTTCTTTTCTTCTCCACATGAATTTTTTCTTTTCTGTTTAAACCTTATATATGTTTGTAAAAACAAAATTGTTAATATCCACTGTGAATTTTTCTTTGTGTCTATATAAGTTCATCATATTGTTTTTGTATATATATATATATATATATATATATATATATATATATATATAATTGAAAAAATCTACATATATACTTCACTGTATATTTCTTTCTTTCTTCTGTATATATAAACAAATATTTTATAATACATAATAAAAACGATACCTCACTGCTCTGTCCAGACAATTCGGCACCAAAACCCTCCTCAATCTAGCCGCGAATCGATCGGCTCCTCTCCATCGACTCCGCCTTTAGAAATCTCGTTGCGATTCGGCTACGGCCATCCACCTAATCGCGGCCTCCAATTGCGAGCTCGGCCACTACCCTCTACTGACAGAAGAACCCCTACCTTGAAGACTCCTCAGCACACCATCATGTTGCCCCTCCACTGCATCGACGTCGCTAAGCCCACGTGAAATCACGATCGATTTAACCGCGGTACTATATTTTTTTCTGTAAGCGTTCGATCTGAGTTTGCATTTTTGTTGAACGAGGCATGATATTTTTTTTGATTTTGAAATTCTGCTCAGCCATTAAAATTTTGAAGCAGAAATATTTTTTTTCCCTGGAGATCGAACTAAAGAGGGAGGAAAAAGGATAGCGTGTGCATTTTTTAAAGAAGAAGGAGAAGAAGGGAAGGGAGTTGTAGGCGATTTCCTTTGGTCGGCCATTTATTTTCTTTCTCTGAATTTGTGAAAAGATGAAGGAAGAAAGGATTGTGTATGTGATTTTTAATAGGGAAATGGAGGGGGCAAGACTTGACATTAGCATGAAAGAGGAAGGCTGTAGTTTTTCAAGAGCAGACAGAAAGCTCTGAAGTGAAGGAAAAGGTTTGATGGTGAAAGAAAGTAGGCCGATGGCTTTTGATTGGTCAACAATTTACATATTATATTTAACTTTCAAATTTAAATCGTCTCGAAAACGCAACTTAAAATTTCGACAACCTATCGAGGCATGCCACTGGCGTTGATAATGTTATACCCCTATTCCAAACACAATGGAAAAGGTTTCGAGTCCTTATTCGATCATATGAAGAAGATAGCTTTTTGGACCCAGTTGTTATATTGAATTTCCAATATAAATTTCACCGTTTTTACCTACCGTACGGCCAACCGGTAAGTCCGAACACCGAAAATTATAATCCAATAATAATACATTATTACGAGTCCAATGGAACTAGTTTCGTCGAATTCCGAAACTGTGCCTCGGAAGACTACTTTTAAAAAGCAATTTACATGATATATTTTCAAAACTTAACAAAACACTTTTAAATTCACTTTTAAATCTTTGATTATCTTCAGTATTATCGATATAAATTTCATAAACCTTTGAAATATTTTTAACAAGCTTGAAAACCATGATTCAATATTTTTCCAAAGTTCCAATTGTTTAACTCCATAATTTAATAATCAAATAAATAACCACATTTGAAATTCAAGTTAAAACTTGATTTTTTAAATATTTAAAATCATTTATATTTTCCAATTTTAAATATCCAAAATTTCGGGCCGTTACATATAAAATAAGGATATTTACCTTTTTTTACTATTTATTCTGATAATAAAATAATTTCATGTAATTCCAAACATAACGTAAATCCCCTTTTAGATAAGTTATATGGAAATTTATAATGTTTACATTTCCTTTGGAGGATGCAATTCTAACATATTAAAATGCAGAAATCCCTAAGTATGAACTAAAGAATTGTAAGTAATAATAATAACAAAATTTTACTTATAAAATGAATATATGTAGTAAAGATAGGTAAGGAATTTAATAATAAGTAATGAAAAGTAGGTAAAGTAATGAAATTCATAAATAAGAAATTTGATAAGCAAAGGAAGATAGTAAGAATTGAAAAGGAATAATTGAAGATATCTAACGAATTAAAGGGAAAGTAAGCAGTAAAAGATTTTGAAATCTTTTAAGTTAAAAGTAACTGGTAAATAACATTCAATCGACATTAAAAAAAATAAGGAGTCAGTTATGCAAAAATAACTAAATATTAATAGTGAACATTGGAGGCGAGTAAACAAACAATTATGAATATATAAATAGCCTTAAGTATGCGTTTATAATGTGCATGAACTATTAAATTCAGCCAGTAGCTTAGATTAAATAAGAACAACACAGTCATTAAAATTAGTTGGAATGCTAGGACAGTAGTGTGACACAGCAAAGGTCTACCTACCGCAAGGGGCTACCAATAGTTACGTATACATTATACTAATGTGGGACATATCCAACTATTGTACCTGTAGGATTATACATACACGTATAGATGAAGGGAATATACCAATCGGAAGGTTTGCCCCGGTCGAAGTGTTAAAGGACAAATAAACCCTACTTCAACCTTTTAAGAGGTATGTTTTAGGTAATCATGTGGGCATTTTCTTGATTGCATTAGGCAATCTAAATGGGATGATGAGCAAGGCCTGGTACTATGACAATGAGATTGGTACGATTTTAAGGAGCAGGAGATATTTTCATAGGTCAAGGATGTTATCGGTCCTAAGCGGTCAGAGGCAAGACAAGGGTTATAGTTAAAATAGCTACACCTCCCACTAGCGTAGATAACATTTACGACATGCACCATCTCACAGTTGTTTATTAGTTAATTTTTTATTTAGAAGGTAGGTCTAAATAACCATTTTAATGGAGGTCTTACAAGCGAATAGAATTGTCTAAGGAGTTGAGTCCGCAGTAGTCTATAGAGCCGAGTCTACGATATGAAGCAGTTAAATAAGTCTTGAAAAACAAATAGAATATGGACAAACAATTGTAACATCACTATTAGACACTACAGAGTTCCTTTGTATGCATAACGATAAGGATGTGATACTACTTTGACGATAGATCTTGACGAGTTGTCGGGTTAGGGATTCTGGTGGGGAAAGTATCCTAATCTAAAGGGGACTCTAGTACTTTTATATATACACATACATATAAATATGTAGTTATTATCCACTGCGAATAGATGTGGCATATCATACACATATGTGAAATCAAGATGACTAAACAAAAATAATAGACAAAACGTGTAAGGAAGGCAATCAGCGTAAGCTAGTATTATGTATAATAAAGTGTGCAACGACCCGTAATTTTAACACTTTGAAAACGGAATATTTAATTAATTTTAAATATTCAAATGTTGAATTTTCAAACTTAAGCTATCAAGTTCTATATGATAAATAAGAATGGTAAACTTATTTTTGATATTGAATAAAGGTTTTGGATATCCATTGTAAAATTGACAAAAGTCGGATTTTAATAAAGTAAAATAAATATTCATGAAATTTGTTTTAGGGATAAATAATTCCTTTCCATTATACATATATATATATATATAATCGATATCAAACTCAATTAATAATAATAGTAATTTAATCTATAATGGTTCGATAAATATATAAAACTTGTTTTATAAAGTTGACAAATTTCGTCGCATATCGATAAATCGACAAATGTATTTTTACAAATACATTTGGATATTGTTTTATATTATTTTATAAGTCAAATATACTTTTTTATTATTTAAAGATAATAATAAATTTATTTTGAAGTTTGGTTTAAATGAAAAAAATAGTTTAACAAAAATGTCAAAATGTGACCGAAAAACGTTTTGTCGAAAATCAGCGTTTTATTCAAAATAAGTTACCGCAACGTTATTGCACCTTTGTTAGCATGTTTTAATGTACATACATATATATATATATATATATATTACACATTTTAATAACTAAACTTATTTAATTTTAATAAATAGGATTATAAAACTTTTGGAAGTCATTAGTAAAAGTAAGCAAGAATTAACGAAAGTAAGAAAAGTAAACATCAAATCACATCAAATCAAAATTCAACAAAATAATTAGTTTTCTTTACTTAATCTTTAAGTGATTAAGATATAAAGTAAGGATGTGAAAGATGATGATAATTATTGAAAAAATGGAGATTGTTTTAAGTTGAATTAAAGTTAGTTTGGTAATTTGGTAAGAGGTTATTTTGGTAAATTTACCACTTCTTTCTTTTTCTATAAATATCCACCTCTTTCTTCACTTTCATTCACAATTTTTCATCTACTTTTCTCAAGCTTCTTCACCTTCTTCCTCTTATTTTTAATGGTTTCCAAGCCATAGGAAAAAGTAGAAAGAAATAATGTCAAAATATTTACAAAATATTCAAAAGAAATCAATGTTCATCCTCATCAAATCAAACTCATTTTTTCTCCATATTTTAACTCTTCGTCTTTTGGCTAAAAAAATTATTTTTCTCAAATAATGTATTTTTCCAGTGGCTACAATTTTTGCGTTGACCACTTAGGCTAATTATAAGGATAACTATGTAAAAAATATACTTCTTTCCAGTGCGTTATCTGGCCTAGTCTTTAAGCCAAAGAATATGCCATTTTGTTTTGATCATTACTTGACCATTATATATCCAAATTAATAATATTTTTATTTAAACCATATGAAGATCCAGTGGCTACAACTTTTATGATGATTATTTTTTTCAATTTTGATGTTTCGTATACCAGAAACTCAATTCTTTGAAGTGCATATTCGGGCTTTATATTTGTGCATCCGAGAATAGCTCATTTTCTTTTGATCATATCTTCCTCAAAACTAATTAAAATCAAGTGATAATTTTTTTAAAAATTCAAGAGAAAAAATTTTTCAACAACTTTTCAGTTGATAAGTTTTTCATATTTTGAGAGTAAGAGATTCAAAAACAAGAGAGAAGTTGACATATTTTTCGGGTCTAATTTTTAGAATTCAAGGTCAAAGCTCTACCACTTCATCTCTATACATACGGTCCACCTCCATCTCAAGACTTGGCCAAACACTTTAAACGAAGGAAAATTTGTTTACTAGCATTTAAATGGAGTATGGATTAGTTAATGAAGTGTTGGTTGATTAGATTGTTGGAAGTAAGTTAATCGCTTTAGTTTATGGTGAGAAACACTACTTAGCATATATATATATATATATATATATATATATATATATATGCATGTTTGATGTTGTCTAATGATTGCTATGGATGCTTGTATATGCTTTTATCATCAAGTATTGATTGTTAGATATGATTTTTAAATTGTTTCACCAAGTCACGTTAATACACATGATACACACAAAAGAAATCACTTTTGTTTTAAAAATGAAATGGTGTATATGGAATGCTTAAAACTTTTGAAAATAGTTTTAAAATGAGTTGGGAGTGTTTTATAATCATTTAATATATTTAAAGAAATAAAGAAAAAAAATCAAGATTTCATCTTGTATATTTTAATATTTGTCCAAATCAATTTTCTACAAAAAAAATCGCGCTTTTAGTAGTAAAGTGACTAAAGTTTAAAATTGATATTTTAATGTCTTAAAAATATGAAATAAATTGTAAAAACTTTTAAAATGCTTTAAAAGCATTTTAAGTTGAAAATGTGGATATCTAAATGTTATAAAAGTTGTTTTGAAGAATACAGCTTTTAAAACACTATTTGCAACACTTTTCGTGACGCTTTTCGCAGCAGTTTTTAATAACTTTTGAAACGTAGTTTTAAACTTAAAAGTTCTTTCCTATATATTTTATGAATGATTTTAAAAGGATAGTTAAGTCATTTAAAGTTGATTTGGACGTTTTAATGAGAGTTCGAATAAATGGGTAAGAGGAATTGTTTATACCACTTAAACAAAAAGTAAAGAAGATTGAATATAATAACAAACTGAGTATTGCGGAAACGACTAGTACATTTGTCCCACTTGTGAGATCTAGGAAGATAAAACAAGGTGTTTAACTAAGGTTAGGGATGGAGTAACCAGTGCTCTGAACTTACCTGGCCTATGTTTTTTTTCTTAGATGAGGGGTGGAACAGATCCGAAAAAAAGCCCAGATGCTCTAAAATAAAAAGATTGTATTAAGTTTTCGAAATAGAAGAAGGTTAGTATTATCCAAAATTTAAGCAATTTCCAAAATGAATAAATTACGACTTGGATTGCATAGAGATTATCTTCTTATACTTGATATTAAAATCTGAAGAGGGAACTCGTCCTATTCATGGAATTTAAAAGGTGATTTCGCCGTTATTCCGCCCATAGCACCTGTTGAATATGGAAATTGATGTTGAGTAAAATTAGAATGATTTCTATGATCCTATTTACTCAAAATTGTTTTGTAAAAATTAATTTAGGGTTTATCGTAAACGATGTCTTAAATAACATTGTTTTTAACTCGCCTAAAAGTTAACGAATTTGGATCGAGAGTTAAGTGAGGGAAATTGAAATATTATCCAAAGAAAAAGAATGAATTGCTTAGAATTACTCTAAGACAAAGATCGTTGAATACAAAGATATTCATGATGTAGGATTACTTGCTATTAGTCCCTGGAGGTGAAATTTTCCATATTTTAAGTGGCAGTAATACTCCGTCATGAAAATCTTTGATTTGCAAGAATATGATTTGAAGTTAAGAAAGAAATCTATTGTTGAGATTTAATAAATATTTGAGAATATTTTACTTAAGTTAAAAGTTATAGTTTGAATAGAAGAAATCTTTGATTAAGATATAATGAATGATTTGAAAACGTTTCCTAAGTAAAAGAAAAAATGATTTAGAATTATTATAGGATTTAAGAAAGGTTTAAATAAACCAAATGATTTGATAAACGAGGCTTAACGATTCCATATACTCTTAAAAAGAAAATGGAATAAATTAAAAAGAATATATATATATATAAGAAAGATATTTGATAAAAGATGAAGTAGTTGATTGATGATTGATATCCACATATGAACTTAACATCCTTTCAATCAATAATTGGATTTCGAAGGAACTGAGGTCGGATTTGGGTGATTCCTGTCCGAAAACCCCTTCGAACCAACGTATATGTTCGAATGTGAAAACATGTTGAAGATGATGATTATTGAAGACTGTGGACCTTCGTAGCATGAGGACTGCTTGTTGACATGCTCTGGGTAGCTCCTATATTAGAGTTATTTATAGCAGTGGTCTCCTTATTGTGGAGATTTTACGGATTGCAAGGACTACTCGCTACTAGTGGCAGTAGGAGAGTGCCTTCGATTTGCCTTGTTCCTGGACAACTTGTATGGATGTTTTTCTGATATTGCATTTCTAAAGATTACGTACATTGATTTTTACAAACGTACATCAGTGGTGGCGGAGAAGGCAACTTCTTTTAGTTTAACACCCTCCTTGAGACATACGAGCTTAAGGGTTGTATTTTTTTGGAAGGTAATTAGTAGTCAATGGAAATGGCCGTGTGGCATTCAAAGTGATGCGATATGTTATATGTGAAAAGATAATCGTTGCCTCAAGCCTTATCAACCGAAAATGACCGAAACAGGGTTAGATGCAGCAAGTCTAAGTGGGTCATTCCCATTTAGGGTATGAACATCCCTTCTAGATATATTTCTTCCCGATATGACGTTTGGGATGTAAATTAATCTGGTTTGTATGCTCGGACGCCCGGTTTAAAGGTTGGTAATGACCGAGGGATGACATATTCAATACTATCTGGTTATAGAGATCGGCCGGTCTTGTGTTGGTAGAGGAGCTTTGTGATGGTTTCTCGGGACATCCATCTAGAGGTGTACCCACTGGAAGGTAGTCTCTTCACCTGGTCATTTATGTGCAAATTCATTCTTCAATAAGAACCTATGGACTTGATTGTAAACCTATTATGCTGGAATTTAATCGATGTAATAATTTTGGCTATGATTAATAAGTTTATTTGCAAATGTTTTCAAAGATATGTCGTTATAAATAATACAAAGATTTTGATATATAAGTGTTTAAGTTATCATGAGGTAAAAACCCATCTGCGTTGATGTGTTGGCATGGTCTTATGAGATACTCTTTCTTTTCAAAAGATTTTATTTAAAGGCTGATATATGACGCTGTCATTTATATTTGAGTTTCTCACGCTGGTTTATCAAGCCTAATTCGGGTATTATCAATACTCGAGTCAGTTCCAAGTAGTTTCAGGTTTAGTTGAAGGAGGTTGGAGTTTCTAGAGGAGAGCTGGAGATATTTATCTATGTATGGACATATTCTATTATCCACTGTGCATGGTTAGTTTAGTTTGATATTTGTCAACAACTATAAGGACAACTGTCCAAGCTGAATTTAGGTTAGACTCTAATATATGTATTTTAAAAGTTTTCCACTGCAAAGATATTTGTTTAATATTACATATTATTCCATTCAAGTGAGTTTCTGTTCTGTCTATTTTTCTTTATTACCCTTGATCATCCATGCTTCCATGTAACTTGGGTCGGATATGAGTGGTTTAGTATCGGCTCAATGGGTACGGAATTGCGAGTCGTCACATTTGGTATCAGAGCTGAAGGTTAAGCGAGAACCTTGGCTTTGTTATGGGTAAAGTCTCATCAGAGATAGGATTATAAATACCCATGGATGAGTAACTCATTAGGGATAGGGTTAGTAACACCCTAGAATGAGTTCTGAGAGTATATAATATATATATATATATATATATATATATATATATATATATATATGAATAAGGAAGTCTCATAAAGGACTTATAACTTATGCACAGTAAATAAATAAAGACTGAAAGTTCATAAAATAAATTAGGAAATTTATTAGATACTAAAATAAAAGTAAAGTTAAGTCCCAAAAATGGTTAAAATTTTGGGAGATAAATTTTTGCAAGCAACGGACAGAGAAAAGTTGTTGCAAAACCATGGTGTCACTATCTTTATTCCTTGAAAGTTGAAAGTTATAACTGAACTTATGCTCTAGTTGTTAGTTTTAAATAGAAGAAAAAGGTTTTGAGAATTTAAAATTTACCGTGTAGTAGAAAAGAGACAATAATGGACGTCATCTCATTGACTAAATTGTGACGGCGTAGGATGTGGCTTAATTTATTTTGAAACGATAAAAAATACCTTTGAAAAAAAATTGTTCAAATTTTTTTGATTTTTGATAGAATATGTTTTTGTAAAAGTTTAGAGAAAAAACCAAGTTTTATTCTTAAAATTTCTAACAATTCTAAAATTTAATTGAAAAATATTTTGAATGAAAAAGAGGGCATTTTTTATGAAATGCCACATGCTTAGTAAGGTGAAAAATTAACAATTAGCAAGTATGAATTTTATTGTAAAGCTGAAGCAACATAAAAGTAAAAGGCAGTTAGTGATAACGGAAAAAGCTGTTTTAGACTTAGGATTTCTTTTTCCATACTTATTGAGAGATGAACATAACTTGTTTTAAAATTACTCTATCAAAATTTTAAAAGTAAATTTTCTTATATTGATTATACTTGGAAAAGTTGAAAGAGAATTAAGGCCAAAAGAGAAGGTTCCAAGGTACAGTGAAAATGGATCACAAGAGGTGGAGGGAAATATGGAATTCTCCATCTAAACCCTTTTTCCGACAAAAGAATATAGGTTTGGAAAACTGGATTTTTTTTTGAAATTTTGGATGTGAGAAATAATGGGCTTGGATTTTGGGTGGTAAAGATTGGGTGAAAAATTGATTAAACTATACTTTGAATTCGTAGAATTGTAGGAAAATTTGGATGTAAAAGAAAATATTTTAATTTTTAAAATTTGCATACGTATAAAACTGAAAGTATATATAGTTATTTGCATCATATTTTCAAAAATAGCTTCAAAGAATGCATTCATATCGGAGGCGTCAATTTAGAATTATCTTGTATACATATCATGCGCATTGTGATACACTATGCACCTATACACGATTAGCTTCAAAATTAGTTACACACTAATTGGTTGGATAACTTAGATTGGTTACGCTTTATGTTACATGATTCAATCCTTGAAGTATTTCGAGGATGAAATTGTTTTAAGGAGTGGAGAATTAACACCTTGTAAATTTAATGACAATTAATTAAAAAGAAATCAATTAATAACTAGTGAAGTCAAAAATGGAATTTTCATACGCATTGGAATTTGGCTACAAAACTTGCACCATGCATTCGTGGTGATTTTATAACCAATTTCATATATAAAGTTTTACGATCAAAGTTCAAACGAAAAAGTTATTAACGTTTGAATATTTCTAATCGTGTATATATATGATTAAGGAAATACATTTATTTAGCATCTAAGCATAATTAATGTTAAATTGGATCAATCAGAATGGAACAAAATAAGCCATATAATAAATAGAACAGACGGTAGAAATTTATTAGCAAATAATGGCGAATGGTCGGCCATCTCACTGGGACAGGTCGATCGATAGGTGTTAAGTGGTCAATTGGTAGTGTTTTTTTGGTCGTAAATTAAACCTAGGTCGAAGGGCTGGGTTTAAAATAAAATAATCCAACGAGTGGCGTGATTCACACCCCTATAAATACGGTTCTAATCTCTCACTTTTTTCTCATATTTTTTGAAGCACGACAAAGCTTTGTTATTTTCTTTTTTCTGAAATTCTTAAAACTATATAAAACTATTATGTATATATGTATAGACAAGTGGAGAATAGTGGATGATAATAGGGAAGAAGATTAGGATCGAATCGAATTGCAAATCCAAGGTAAAATATAAATCCAAATCTGAACTAAATTTAAATCTCTTCCTAGATCTCGATTTCTAATACGTATGTATATATTTGCAGCATATATATTATGTTAGGGAGAAAAACGGAGTCAAACATAAATAACGAGGTTTAGATTTGGAGATTTCCAAAACTTAAAGTTGAGTGAGAAATTGTATATTTTTATATGAATTGGGATTATAAGATGAATTTAAGGTTATTATAAGATGAATTAGGATGAGTGGGAAATTATATATTTTTACAAGAATTAGGAAACAACATATATGTTAATAGATATGAATTAGAGGTTGTTGTAAGATGAATTTGGATTTAAATAGTACTCTAATTTATTGAAAGAAGTGTGCTGCAATGTAAGTTTCTATAAATTGTCTAGTTTTATAAATATGAATAAAAGTGTAACATTTGAAATAGCAAGGAATATGTCTAAAAGAAAGAGATGTACAAAATAGGGATGTTTTCCATATTTACTACTGTCTATTTAGTAAAACAAAAGGACAATTCCTTGTGATTTCAAACATAACACAAATCCCCTTTTGTATAAGTTATGGAAATTGACAGTTTTAACGTTTCCTTTTAGAGGATGTAATTCCAACATTAAAATGCGAAAATCCCTAAGTATAAACTAAAGAGTTGTAAGCAGTAATAATAAAAGTAGTTTAATTATAAAACGAATATATGCAATAAAGACAAGTTAAAATTTAAATAATAATTGATGAAATGTAGAGTAATGAAATGAGTAAATGAGAAAGTTAGCACTCAAAGGAAGAAAGTAAGAATTGAACAGAAACACTAGAAGAAATCTAGTGAATTAAAGAGGAAGTAAGCAATAAAAGATATTTAAACCTTTAAAGTTAAAAGTAAGCGGTAAATGACATTGAATTGACATTAAAGGAATAAGGAGTCTGTTATGTAAAAATAAATAAATATTAACAGTGAACATTAGAGGCGTAGTAAATAAAGAAGTGTGAATATATAAATAGACTCAAGTATGCATTTATGATCGGTGTGAACTATTGAATTTAGCCAATAGCTTAGATTAAATAAGAATGGCATAGTCATTAAAATGGGTTGGAATGTGAGGTCGGTAATGTTATAAGAAAGAAGCTTTCCTACTACAATGGGCTACCGGTAGTTGTGTATACATAATACTGATGTGGGATATATCCAACTGTAGGACCCATAGGATTGTACATTCGCGCATAAGTGAAGGGAATATACCAGTAGGAAGGTTCATCCCGGTCGAAGTGTCAAAGGACAAGTAGAGCATGCTTCATCCTTTGAGGCAGTATGTTTTAAATAACCAAGTGAGCATTTCTTTGATTGCATTAGGCAATCTAAATGGGATAATGAGCAAGGTTTGACACTATGAAAGTGAGATTGGTATCATTTTAAGGAGTAGGAACCATTTTTATAAGTCGAGAACGTGACTAGCCCTGAGCGAATCAGCGAAAAAATTGGAGGTTATGCCTAAATGGACCATGCCTTCTGCTAGTGTAGACCACGTTTAGAAAATGCACTGTCTCATAGTTTTTTTATTGGTTTATTTTTTATTTAGGAGGTTAGGTTAGATAATCTTTTATTAGAGGTCTTTCAAATGAATATGATACTTTGAGGAGCTGAGTCCTCAATAGTCCATGGAGCTGAGTCCATGAAATAAAGTTGTTAGATAAGTCTTTAAAATTGAATAGGATATGACTAAACAATTATAATGTCGTTATTAGGCACTACAGGAGTTCCATAGTATGCTTGATAATGAGGATGTGATACTGCATCGACGATGGATCCTAACAAGGTGCAAGGTTAGGGATAGTAATGGGAAAGTATCTTGGTTCAAAGGGGTATTGTGGTACTTATGTATGTATGTATGTATGTATGTATGTATGTATGTATGTATATGTACACACACATGTATGTAGTTATTACCCACCGTGAGTGAATGGAGCGTATCGTACACGTACGTGAAATTAAGGGACTAAATAAAAACAATAGACATAGGATGTAATGGAAAGCAATCGACATAAACTAGTGCTATGTATAAAGTTTGTAATTTATCAATCACTGGATCATTGTTCATAATTTATCAAACACTGGATCATTGTTCTGACCCCTTTCTCATCAAAACCTACATGATAGCATTAGAGGCGACATGTACTAGTACAAAGCGAGAATAATGGAAGGACAAATTTCCATATGCATGTTTGACACCGAAAAGGACCCTAAAGATTAATGGTGTTAGCCTTAGTCGGTAATCATATGATTTATTATACCTTACTATTCTATTATAAATTTATATTGATAGTGCTCTGATATGCTTTTGTTATTTGTAGGATACCAAATATCAATAGTCCGTACTTTAGTGGACTAGGGTTTTCAATTTAGCAAAAAAATTATCCCACTGGAATGTAAGTTGTTACAGGTCTCAAAAGCATCACCAAAAATTAGTCATGGGTTATATAAAGCAAACTAAAAATCATATCAAATAGAAAAACCTATCAAGTGAATTCTAAAAGCATCACAAAAAAATTAGTTACGGGTCGTATAAAATCAATCAAACTCGTAAATAGGAAGGGAAAGAATAATTATGTAGCATTATATGACCATTATTAGATATTCATCACATTTTTTCAGTACACTAGGATCGAGGAACATTCCACTTGAAGATTCAAAGACTAATTTCCTTTGAAAATAATATAAAAAAGCGATCCATCGTGTTCTTTTTTACCCTATTTATTTTGATGAGATCGCTCCTTTTACCAAGTTCTTAATTTTTTTTACATCTAAAATAGATGTTTATTCTCTTTTCATTATACTTCTTGTAGAAACTCCAATCTTAATCACTAGGTTATAAGTGTACCTTCTCACATCATAATTAATGATGTTTTTAACACTTCTAAAGAAGCACATCTTTTCCTTCAATTGTAATATATACTAAATCCCTTATTCTTCTCAAGATGTATACTAGGATCACAGAGAGAGTGCATATACTTTGTATCCAAAAAAAAGTCATTTGAAGTTTTTTTCCCAATGTTAACCCACTTTTTAGCACACCAAATTTCAACCGGACTTAAAAGATTCAACGAGGATGAAATTACTTAAAAACTTAGAGGCGCACTTAAAATTACTAAAGAGTGAGGCTTAAGAAATTTGGATGAAAAATGCACTAAGGAGAGATGTCGGTACCGACCTTCCATGTAGGCACTGACTTCTCATATTAACTGCATAGGTGTTGCAACTTCTTGGGACACCTTTATATGGAATTACAAGCATGTTGTAAAAATACAAGTCATTTCAAGCTAAGGATAAAAGTCAGCACCGACATCTTAGGCAAAAAGGCTGATACCTAGCTGTTTTAAAGAGAAGTAGATGATGACTTGGTTTGGACGGCCAACAATCAATGGAGATAGCATAGGACACCTTATAATCAAGTAGCATGATGATTTCAAAAAATTCGAATCAATTGGAGCTAAGCACAGAGGTCGACATTGACACAAGAGGTCGGTATTGACTTCGATGTGTAAATCCTATGAGCTTGAGATTTCACATACTACTTCGGGCCTTTATCTAGATTCTACGCCAACTCTTCTCCCGGCCTAATATGATTGCTACCTATATAAATAAAAGCCTATCTGCTATCAAAAAAAATGGGGATTCTCTAACCATGGAGACTCTATTACTTCTTCATTTCGAATCTCTCCTCGATTAGAGTCACCTAGGAAACAACTATTTACTGTTCGATGACTTAGATTAGCAGATTCTTAATACTAGTGACCCTCAAACACTCTAGAAACATCATTACAAATTGAAATCCACTGATTGTCATCATTTCTAAGAAAATTAGTTGTAATCCAAAGAGAGAACAACTAATAAAAGAGATTAAAATGGACGTAGGCCAGAAATTACGTCGAACCACTATAAAATCTTATGTGTGTTCTTATTTACCTTTTGCTTTTTTGTTTACTTTTATCTGAACTATTGCTTTTATCTTGATTTTGGGTGTTTATCTAATTTTAAGGTTAATATTTTAGTGCTTTCACTAGATACAAAGCTAAATCTAAGAACTTAAAGAGCGAATCTGAAATTTGTAAGAAGATATAGAGGCCTAACTCTAGATCTAGGGCTGGACGAAGTCAACCACAACTTAGGGGCTGTCAGGAAGTGTCTTCAAATTATAATCAATCCTCGATATCACCGTAGAAGAGATAGAGAGAATGATGAAGGAGGTGCATGATGGATTAATTACTGGACAACAGGAACTGATAGATGGATTTTTCCAAAGGATTGAACAATAAGGAATAGTAAGAAGCGCTGGGATTCAAAACCAAGTGCCAGGTCCTAATGCAGGAGCTGTAGGCATTAGAGCGGAGCAAGTTGGAGCAATGCCCCCACCAATATAACAACCGATACTTGGGAGCAATGATGATGTAACTGTTGGGATTCCGAGAAGGGTTGATGCCAGAATTGGGAATGCAAATCAGAACACAGATATGCTACAAGTGGAGTATCTTCTAGAGCTTCCTTAAAGGAATGTATGACTGAATGAAACAAGGGTCATGAATCAGAATGCAGGCATGTAGTCAGAAGAATAAGTCCCTGAATTCCCCTACTAAAACAGGGGGCAGAATATTGTTTTTGGACAGAGACCTTCATTGGACAGTGAAAATCGGCTAGCTGGGTCGGTATAAAAGATGAACAGGAGTGGACCCCCAAATCAAAGCTTGAAGGATGTGAATAGGAGTCTATTCACTTTAAATATTTGGAATGCAAGGAATTACCCTGATTTCAAGCTTTCACGCTGGAGATGTATGATGGAAAATCAGATCCAATGGTTCACTTGATGAGATACATATGACACATGGAGGTGTTGGGTGCTTAGGAGGAGGTGATGGGACAGTGCTTCCCATTATACTTGAAGGATTTGGTTGTGATATGGTTTCGACAACTAGAAAATGGATATATATATGCATACTTGGACCGAATTGGCGGACCGGTTCTTAAGGTAGTTCGAAGTTTACGTCTTAAGACCAAAGAACGTAATGATGATTTCGACTGTGAAGTAAAGGCCCAGAGAGAGCCTAAGGAGCTACTTGACAAGATTCAATGCAGCGGCTGTTGCCATGGACAGACCGGATCCATCGATAATCTTGATGTTGGTGGTTTCATGGGTGGCAAGTAAAAAAAAGATTTTAAGGTTGCTTTGGAAATGGAGCCATCGATGGATCTCATGGAATTCTATCATGGGGTGGAAAGATAGTTACGTCAAGAAGATGCTGAAGATGAAGGAATTCTATCATGAAGTTGATGGATCTCATGGAATTCTATCATAGAGTGGAAGGATACTTACATCACGGAATTCTAAAGAGACGGAGCTGGAGTGCAAGGAGTGAGCCACGTCACTGGAGAGTGAAGAGGATAGGTTCTTTGGTCTCTATAGATCTACCGCTCGGAGAGGTGGGCCGGAGTGCAAGAAGTAAGTCAATTTTTTAGATAGCGGCTGGATGGGATTATTATCGCCGCTCCATTTGCCGGAGAGTGAGTGCCCTGACCAGAGAGTAAGCGGATTGGTTTAGAAAGGAACTGAAGCGGTCAAGGGTAGATCCCCTCATCAGAGAGTGAGTGGATGAGCCTACTCAGTCATTGAGTCCTTTTTAACAGAGAGTAGGTGCCATTGCTGGAGAGTAGGTGCCCTTGCCGGAGAGCAAGTGGATCAAATTTAGCATGTGACTGCCAAGAGCACAGATTTGATAAAAGGATTTGAATGCCTTGTAACTATAATAAAATTGATAAGTTCTGGATGAATATGGGACGATCTTGGATATGTGATGTAATAACTCTAAGTGAAATCAGTATGACTCTGAGGTATTAGGCTGAGTCTAGGGTGTTAGGCTGTAACTGATTTGGAATGGCTCGTGATTTTCAAGAGAATCCGAAGGATCTGAACAATTCACCAAGATTAAAGTAGCTGGACAATTCGACAATCGAAGACCAATTACTGAAACTTGTTCTTGAGCAAAGCACACCTTACATTTGAAATACGTACTTTGGGGGGCATGTGTTAACCTGCTTAGCATAGAAGATTTCAATTGATTTAGAATATTCAAACGAGGATGAAATGATTTGAAAGCTTAGAGGCACATTTAAAATGACTACATAGTGGAGCTCAAGAAATTTGGATGAACAATACACTAAGCGGAGATGTCGGTACCAACCTCTCGTGTAGATACTGACTTCTCATATTAACTCCATAGGTGTTGCGACTTCGTAGGGCACCTTTATATGGAATTATAAGAGTACTATAGAAATTACAAGTCATTTCGAGCTAAGAATAAAAGTCATCACCGACCTCTAAGGCAAAAATGCTAGTACCGGGCTATTTTGAAGAGAAGTAGATGATGACTTGTTTTGGACGACCAAAAAACGATGGAAATAACATAGGACATCTTAAAATCAAGTAGCATGAAGAGTGCAAAATAATTTGAATAAATTTGAACTAACCACAGAGGTTGGCACCAACATGGGAGGTTGGTACTGACTTCTCTATTTAGATCCTACAATCTTGAAATTTCACGTACTACTTTGGGCCTTCATCTGGACTATGCGCCAACTCTTCTCCTAGCCCAATATGACTACTGTCTCTATAACTACAAGGCTACCTGCAATCAAAACTAGATCAGGATTCTCTGATTGTGGAGACTCTGCTACTTCTTCACTTCTAATCTCTCCTCAATTAGGGTCGCCTAGGAAAAAATATTTGCTATTTGAGGATTTAGATCAGCAAATTCTTAGTGCTAGTGACTCCCAAACACTCTAGAAACATCAATGTAAATTTGAGATCCAATAGAATATGGTCAGATCTAAGAAAACTAGTTGTAATCCAGAGAGAGAATGACTAATAAAAGAGATTAAAGTGGACGTAGGCTGGAGATTACACCGAACCACTATAGAAAGTTCTATGTGTTCTTGTTTACCTTCTGCTTTTTCTGTGTAACTTTTATCCGAACTAGTGCTTTCATCTCGATTCTGGGTATTGATCCAATTTTTTGGGTTAATATCTAGCATGGTCAAAATGATTTATGGAAAAATATTTTCAAATTGTCTCATTTTTGTAGCTAATTTCACATCTATTTCCCCTAAGTCATTCATCATGATTTGAAATTTTCGATCTTATTACTGCATTCAAGTTTATACCAAAATGTTGCATGTATTCAATATAAAGAAATGAATATATATGAAACACTTTTAATCATAATCAAAGAACGCATTTTCGATATTCTTAGGTAAATTATTGTTTGGTCTTCTTCTTCTTCCAGTTTTTAAAGAAAAAGGAAGAACGTTGAAGATTCAATTTTCAACTATACCAACATATTTTTAGAAATTTAAAGCTTTGTAATATCTTCCATGGTTCACAAGGAGTATTATCCAATCTTTTATGAGTAACCAAACTGATCATTTAACAACAAAAAATAGTGTCCTAATAAGAAATTACAATTATGCTACTATAAGGATCAAAATAACTATTTTCCATATATTCAGAAACCGTACAAACATGACTGTTTACAAGTATAAATATCTCGTTTTGAAATACTTTTATGGCATACTTAAACAAAGTATGTTCCTTTTAATCTATAAATATTTATCATAAATATACCTTTCCTTACTTTTAGTATCCATTATTTTATTTTATGTCGAAGACAAACTAATCTCATAGCTTGCTACTATGCAAGTTTTTTTGTACATTATGCCATCATTATATTGTAATGCATAACTACAACACCACATAGAATAAACAGTAATTAATAAATAGTTATTAAGGCTTAAAAATGGAATTTGAGTAAACACTAAAATTTGACCACAAATCTTGCACCACTATATCCGTGGTGCTTTTTTGAGTAACTTTCATATATAATATTTTGCGATCAGATTCAAATGAAGAAGTTATTAGCGTTTGAAATTCTTGGATTAGAAATAATTAAAAAGGAGTTGAAAGGAAATGAATATAATAACTACATGGACTTCGTCGTCCGACCCTCTCCTTGGGCCGACCCCGAAGGAGGGGTCGACTGGTTGAACTAGTGGCAGTTAGGGTTGAACATCGGCCTAACGGCTCGGATTTAATTAATTTAAATCTAACAGACATAATTGATTCAAGCGCCTATAAATACATGCCTGGCCCATCACTTTTATGCTCATATTTTCTGATTAGAGCAACGGAGCTCTGCCATTTTACCTTCTCTACTCTTTTTTGAAATTATAAATATATTGTATTATATGCATATAAATCGAAGTAGGGTTGAAAATAAAAGAGAAGAAGGAGGAGTTAATCGATACTACGGAAAAAGTAAATTTTATAATTATAAATCTATATTCCACTGAATTCAAATCTCCTCTCAGATCTGTAACTCTAATGGGTATGTGTGTGTGTGTATCTTGTTATACATCTTTTGGATAAAAATGAAAAAAGGAGTCAATTAAAGAGAGGAATTCAGATTTAGGAGATGTGGAATGCTAGAAAGGTGAGTGAGAAATTATATGATTTATATATAACACTTAAGTTTATATCATTGGGTTTTATTTAATTATTATGCATTTGTAAGATCTATTGAGTTGTAAGCTTAAAATGGACACATTCAGTTGAAATCTCGTTTACAAACTTTATAAGTTAGGTAATTGGAATGGAATGGTCTATACACCCTAATCTGAAAAATTTGGAAATCACTTGCTAAATTTGTCAAAGTGGGATATTGATAAGATTGAAAATTTTATGCCAGGTATATGGTAACTTGATTGTAAATTTTAGTATTAATTTAGATTACCTAAATTTGAGTTGGAATGTGAACTTCTCTGTTTTTATTTATTAGGGAAGCTGTGAGAAATTGTATCTATTTCCATGTAGATTTTCATAAGTAATCTAATTCCACAACTATGTATAGAAAATGCATCATTTGGAATAATAAGCAACATACCAAAACAAAAGAAATGCACAAAGTACAGATGTTCTTCTTCGTAGTTTCAATTGTCTATTTCAATAAAAGAAAAGAGATAATTTCTTGTAATTTTGAACATGGAAAAATGTCTCACTTTTAGGTACTTTATGGAAAGTTATAATGGTAATTTTTTGAAAAAGGATAGCTCTACTATATTAAAATTTGAAAATGAATGTTCTTTACAGAATGCACATATAAGTGTATATTCTGAAATTCCTAAATGTAATGAATTAGAAACAGGAATATGTATACAAACACACATGTATACATATAACCATGCCTATTGGTTAAAATAATAAAGATAAATAAGTTAATGAATAATAGGTAACATATAAACATACGATGGTACTCAATTAGTTGTAATTATGACTACTATATATTAATAGCGTAGTAAACCTTATTATTGGGAGGTTGTGGTGCAAAAGATGTAATAACTCCAAAAATTATGAACAATGATTACAAAATTAGTAGAGAAATAAATGTGCGATTAATAGAGAGTTATAGAAATTAAATGGGAACATAAATGCATTGAATGAGATAGATTGTAGAATTTAATATGACATTTACGACAAAATGGATTAGGTCTAATAAGTCGAATTTAAAATAGATAATTAAATGCAATTAATAATTGTCCAATTTTAATGATAATAACCATTTATTACTGATCGTCGACAATTATGGGACGTAAGAGATAAAGAATGTACGCAATAAGCGTGTAAGACAGAAATATGTTTGTAGTGAATAATTAGGTGGATAGTAATAAATAAACTTAGGAGGTAGTATAATTTTCATAGTAAAAAGTATGTAGCCTTAATAATGCATTTAGTATGAGCATGAATTAGTAGCCATAGCCCAATATTTTGGTCTAGGACAATTGGTTTGGTTTATTATAGGTTGGGATGAAAGGTTAGTAGAATTACACAATGGAAGTCTGACCTTCACCTAGAGGCTACTAATAGTTACGCATACATACTAACGACGTGGGACATCTTAAACTATAGGATCTATGGGGAAGAGGTATACTTTCGTATATAGATATGGGAAAATATACTATGGGTTCACCTTATATTTGAAGTATTAAATGGCACGGTAACTTTAGAGATATCAAGGGGTTTACTTCAAAGTGGAAGGTATTAAATAGTCATTATGTCTTCCTCCTTCCAATATAAGAAGCCTTAAATAACATTTGATGGTACCTAATATGAAAATGGGGTTTGCATCATTTATAACATGGGGTATTAAGTAACTAGGATTGGCATTTTCCTTGACATACCTTATGTAATTCTAAATGGTATTTCAGATGTAGGATGATGACGGCTATGCCGATGTTGTTGGTAATTGGTATTTAGTAATAGGGTTATCATATAGGCTTTGACTTCAGAAGTCCCAAATAGTCGTTAGTAAAGACTTGGGCTATAGCCCAATGGATTTCGCTTCCTGCTAGTGTAGAATCCATATGGGATATGCAAAGATCTTACAATTTTATTTATTTTTGTTTATTGAAGGTTGGCTAGTCAACCATAGATAGTCTTTGAGACGTGCTAGTAATATAACAAATTAAATTATAATGTTGTATGAAATAGTGCTATATACCCAATCTTAACTTCTCTCTGAAAATAGCGACCATAGCTTCTTCTCTTTTGTGATTCTCGTGCTCTGATTCTTTTCCTTCTTCCTCTATTTCGCCCGCTTTCTTTTCTAATGATTTCAATCGGAATTCTTTCTCCAACCGTTAATATGCCCAGTTGGTTAAGGAAGGGGATTTCTTTGCTCCTCATTCTTACCATAGGAATTCAAAAACTAGGAATTGGGTTATTTCTAGAGGTGGAAGGAAGATTTGTTATAGATGAATGTGGTTTTTCACATATTGCAAAAGATTTTCATGATCCTGTAAGGTGCTTTAAGTGCGGCATATTTGGACATAATAAGATCGACTGTTCGACGAATTTCTCTGTCAAATCAGTTAAACATAGGGATCCTTCGATTTCAAAACACGGCTTCTTCTTTGTATTGAAGTGTATGAAACTCAAATGAATTCTCTTAGATCTTTTGTGGATTCAAAGATCAGAGGGCATTGATTTACTGGAGGAGTTGTTCAACCATTTTAATGTGATTAATGAGGTAAACATAGAAAAAGGTTATAACAAGAAATTCAAAGATCCAGAGGTTTATTTTGGTAAATTAGATATTTCTGGTGATGACTCTATCGATGTCTTGATTCCAGTCCAAAGAGGGAATATTGGTGTTTCAAATTCTTTGGTTGATGATACTGTGGATTTTAATATTTCTATGGTTGCTCATAAGGAAGAATCTTCTATTTCTGATTCTTTGTTGTTGGATCTTGCTGTGATGCAGTGTAGGCTGGAACTACAATCTATAAAGGCCGATGAGTTTGAATTAAATTATAGGTGCGAAGATAATAACAAGGAAACTTATAATTTAGTTGTTTTTATAGATGATGTGAATAAAGAATTCTAGCTACCTTGTTAGTAGGCGATGAACTAAATATTCAGGAAATTGAAATCAACAATGTGGATCTTGGAGGTGATTCTATGGATTCTTTTACTTTGATGAAGAAGACTACGGTTAGAGACATCATCAAAGAGGCTACTTTTACTGAATATGGTATGAGAATTAATAAAACTATAGATCATGCGGTTGTTGTTAAGCATATAAAAGAAGATATGCAGACCTATAATGGTGCTATAGTGGTTTATGGGAGCAATCTAATATCTGGAAATCTGGCTAATGAAGAAGTAGATTGTCTTCATCAGTGTAATATTGTTGCTAATGTTACATCTGTTTGCTTTGATATTTTTAGTAATACATGGAAAATTTCAATATGCAGTGTAGTGGATGATATGAACAACTATAGCATTGTAGTAGATGATCTGCACCAGAGAAAGAATCTTATATCTGGAGATCGCGTTAGTGGATTAGATATTTTTGATACACAGGACATGTTGAATGCTAGGATTGCTGAAGCTAGTAGTGAGGTGATTTTTGATCAGTCAGATCATGAAGTTGTCGAGGCAGTAGATTCACCATCATGCGCTATTGAGAATGGATATGGATGAGGAAGTTTGTTGTTTTAGACGAGCAACAGTGTGCACACATATCACAGTGTGCACATGTATTAGGTTTTAAAACAGTTTGAAGCAAAAAAGGAATTTCTTCAGTCTAAAAGTATTAAAGTGAGCGAACTTGCTTGTAGTGAGTTTTCACTGTTTGTCAGCAGTAAGGGGGATGAAGGGATAACAAATATAAATCAACGTGATTTTATTGCTACTTTTAAACAAGTTGAGTTGAAAGGTGGGTTAATGAATCTTTCTAATTCTTAGAGTAATGATCTAGAAAATGGTGGTGAGTGTTGGATTGACAAAAAAATCCTCCCATTTTTCATTGTCAGGGAGAGGTAGACATGCGAGAACTGCAGTTGTAAGTGGATCTGTCTGTCGTAGTTCCAGGATCCCTAGTAGTCGTTCTTAGTTTTAAGGTAAGGTGCCTGATTCACATTCCATGAGTGGCACTACAAATTTAGAATCAGCTATGATTTCTGATTTGGGCAGCACTTATTCTGCTTACGCACTTAGTAGTTTGTCTACCGTCGAGTTTTTTCAGTTAGTTAGGGATACCTCTTTTGTTTTACTGATATTGAGTTAGATACTGCTTATATTAGAAGTCGGAAAATTGAGAGGGCTAGATCTATTGGTTTAGGAGGATTATTAGTTAGAATATTTGAGGTTTAAGTGACTTAATCAAATGTGATAAAAATAAAGCGTTTTTTAAAGATTATTTTATTGACATTACACTTTTACAGAAAACTAAAATTGAGTCTCCTAACATTCGTTTTTTTATAGAAGATTGGGTGGTTATTACTTTAGAATTGAGCTTGTTTACCTTCTGTTGGAGCTTCTGGGGGTTTACTTATAAGTTGGCCGGATAATTCTTTTAAATTACTCCAATGTATTTCTGAGCAACATTCATTGCATATTATTCTCATCAACCTTAGTGACAATTCTATTTTAAATATTTCTAATGTTTATAGGCCAAACTTAAAAATTGGTCGTTGGGTTCTGTGGAATGAATGTTTAGAATTTAGATCATTAGCTCATGATTCTTGTATTATGGGGGTAATTTCAATGTTACGTGTTTTCTAGGAGAGAGTTCATCACAAGAAGGTGATTTCTCTTCTATTGAAGAATTCGACCAATTTACCATTAATTCTAATTTGATTGAAATTCCACTTTCTAACAGAGAATTCAGTTGGAGTAATACTAGAGAATCCCCTTCAATGGCCCATCTAGATAGATTTTTCGTCAGTAAAGAAATTAAGGATAAATTTTCTATTTGTAGAGTTTTGGGTTTGCCTTGCACTTATTCTGATCATTGCCATATACTTCTTACTTGTGATCATCGTAAGATTGTTATTAGAACTTATAAATTTGGAAAAATGTTGTTATTAGAATCCAATTTCTCAACTCTAATTAATAATAAATGGAATTAAATGAATTTTTATAATATCAGAAATATGGATAATTCCGCAAAATATTTTTTTTTTAAACTTAAGGGACTTAGGAATTTTCTTAAAAGTTGGAGTAAAAATGTTTTCGGTAGTATTAAAATTAAAAAAGAAAATATTCTTTCCGAAATGCTTAAAATAAACAAGACAGAAGAAACTAGACAACTAAATCTTGGTGAGCGTAACGTTCTTGCTAATTTAAAAGAAGAGCTTAGTTCTATTTAAGAAAAAAAGAAGAGGTTATGTGGAAGCAGAGATCTAAAATTCAATGGGTTAACGAAGGTGATAATAATACAACTTTTTTCCATAATATGACTAATGGTAGAAAACATACTAACATGATTAATTCTATTTCTATGAATAATGTAGAATTGGTTGACCAAATGGATCTTAATATGGCATTTATTGATTATTATAGAGATATATTTGGTACTAAGAATAAACATATAATTAATGTTAGATGGAATGATACTTACCCTATTGGTTCTAGAATTGACTTTTCTCAGTTTGATAATCATTTTTCTAAATAGGAAATTTTGAAGGCTATTAGTGGTATGCCTAGTATTAACACCCCGGGCCCAGATGGTTTTCCAATTTTATTTCAAAAACTATTTTGGGATGTTTTAAAATTCGATTTAAAATTAGCATGTTTAATGATTTTTATAATGGAAAATTACAATCAGGACGATTTAATTTTGCAAATGTAATCTTATTACATATAAAAAATTAATGCTAATAATTTAAAAGATTTTAGACCTATTTCTTTAATTAATTGCTCTATTAAAATTATTTCAAAAGTTTTAGCTAATAGACTTAACACAAGAATGAATGATTTAATTGATTGTTCATAATATGCTTTCGTAAAGGGTAGAAATATCACCGATGAGGTGACTGCTATTCAAGAATACATTAATCATTGTTGTAAAAATAATATTACATGTGCTCTGCTAAAACTAGACTTTGCGAAAGCTTTCATTCGGTTGATTGGGATTTTCTAATTGATATGTTATTAGCAAGAGGTTGTAGTCGTAAATGGATTGGTTGGATTATGACTTTGCTTAAAATTGGTAATTGTAGTGTAAAGGTTAACGGTGTTTTAAGAAATAAAATTCAATCTAAACAAGGTTTAAGGCAGGGTGATCCTTTATCGCCTCTTTCGTTTAACTTAGTCTTAGATGTTTTTGCTATGACAATTAAAAAAGCGGTAGGTAATGGATCATTGGGGAGTGTTGGTAGTGAAATCTCTCGCAATGGTTTCTCTATTCTTCAATTTGCGGATGATACCTTGCTATTTACCTCCCATTTGCGTAATCCAATCATTACTCTTAAATTTATTTTATACTACTTTGAACTTCTTTCAGGGCTAAAAATTAATTTGATAAAATTTCCCTTTTAATATTAAATGTTGTTGATAAGATTGAAGGTTTAGTTGTTAATATGCTTAATTGTAAAATTATGACTTTCCCTTTTGATTATATTGTTTTTTTTTATCAGACCAACTGAATTTAAGCATGATTACTAGTTAATTATAATAGATAAGATTAAAAATAAAATTTCTAACTGGAATAGGAGATTTTTGTCGAGAGCGGGTAGATTAATTCTTATCAACTCAGTTTTATCAGTTCTCATGATTTATTAGATGTCTATGATCTTTTACAAGAATGGGCGATTGATAAAATTGATAAATTAAGAAGGGACTTTTTATGGAGTGGTGATAATTCCAATGGTAGTCTTAAATGTTTAGTCAATTGGGAAACAGTTTATAAAGCGAAAAAGGAAGGTGATTTAGAAGTTATTAATTTACATAACATGAATTTATCTTTATTAGGGAAATGGTTATAGAAATTTAAGGATATAAATGATAATTCTATTTGGAAGGAAATTATTTCTAAACATTACTATAATGGTAGTAATAATTTATACCAAATTACACCTTCAGTTATAAATAAGTTGTCTAATTTTTGAAAATCTATTTTAAAATGTCATGAGATTTTTAACTTGGTACTAATATAATTGTTCATTCATGAAATAATACTTTGTTTTGGCATGGCCGTTGGATTTCTGTTATTCCTCTTAGGATAGAATTTAAAGAGCTTTACGAAATTTGTAACTTTAGAAACGCTTTAATTTTAGATGTTTTTTCTCTAGAAAATGACCCCCTTTGGAATTTTAGTTTGAATAGAATTTTAGAAGGTACAACTCTTAGGCAAATATCTTTGCTTTTTGCTAGATTGAAGTTATATAATATTGATTATGAAAATGATAATATTAGCTGGGAATGGAATAAGTGTAAGAAATTTACTTCTAATTCTTTTTATAAATTTCTTAATTTCTCAGACATAACCAATAAATCTTTTAACTTGTTTGGAAAACAAATGCTCCTCCTAAATCTAAAATTCATATGTGGTTAATCATGCATGGAAAACTAAGTACTATAGAATTTCTAAAAGGAAAAAATTTACAAATTCATAATAAATGTTCTTTTTGTAATATGTATCTTGAAGATATTAAACATGTGTATTATGATTGGATAGATACTTTCTACATTCTAAATAATACTCTCAAAATCCTTAGCTTTAGTCTTACAACTAAAGTTATTGATTGCGATTGTTATTGGAATAATTTAATATTTAAGTTTAAAAAGGAAAATAAAATTGTACATGATACTTTATTCATTATAATTTGTTGGTATATTTGGTTTGAGAGAAACCAATGACCTTTTAATAATAATAGTCATTTTAATAAATTGGTTTTTATAATATCATCATTTTATTTTAATTGGATCTCAAATCCTACATATAGATTAGCTAAAAATAATCATTTAAAAGAATATCTTAATAAGATTTGTAATAGTATTAAGATTTTTAAACATAATAATAACATTTTTAACATTACTAATTATAGCATTAACATTTTTTTCTAATTTGAATGATGTTTTTACCGATTACCATAATGTCCTTTTGATTAAAGGAGCATAAAGATCATTTTTAGATTGTTTTAGTTTATAGGATTTTAACTTTTTATTTTGTTACTTTTTTTTACCCTTTTGATTTTGATATCTCTTCTGTATATCTTTAGTGTTCGTTAAGATGTTGCACGAAGAGTTTGGATTCTTTTTTTGGTCTGCTTCTTATTTATGTTGCTTTTCCGTCTTATAATTTTGGATATAGCATTTCTTCTTTTACGTCATTAATACATATATATGTATATATAATTGAAATAATATACATATATGTGTATTACTTTTATAATTTTATTTAGTTCCATTTACATATATTGGTTTAGGCCAGAAATGGTGCTAGATTACTCTTTTGTAGGTTCCTAGGATTGATGTTGATAGGATTTTTAGTAAGACGTTCATTCTAGATCTTTCGCGTTCACAGTAAGGAGTTCTTCTGCGTATGCAGTGTGGCGCTTTTCATTATGTATCATACTTATTTGCAAATAGGTTTTCTTTCCAGTTCATTCGCATTGAAAAAGTGGAGCACTTCATTCTAGATCATTCCCATTTGTAGTGAGACGTTCATTCTGGATTTTCCACATTTGTATCGAGGCGTCTCTCTCTCAACTAGAGCTGTCTTCTTATATCATCTGCACCGAGTTGCTTTATTATTTTTATGGGTACTTCTAACATCTCATTACGAGTGGTGGCCTTGCTGGAGCTCGATAATGAGGTTTAATGGGCGGTAGCCTTGTCGGAACTCATTCTAGTTGTACCTGAGTCCTATTCATTACTTTTTGTATTTTGAATAGCTACTTGCTAGGCATGTTGGCAGCACCTTAGTTTTCAGTTATACACACACACACACATGTATGTGCTCTCCTCTATCTTAGAGGATCACATATTTCTCTCAAAAAAATTATGATGTTTTATATAAAGGCCATTGGTCTATATGGCTAGGGCCAGATTGACTAGCGATTACGTTACGGAGGGTCCGCTTCACGGTTGAGATATTAAATAGCCATTGGGCTTGCCTCCTCCATATTTAAAAAGTATTAAGTGGTCGAGATTTCTTTTTTAGTAGTGAACGCTTATATATAAATATACAAATATATAGTTCTACCTTGAAGAAGGTTGGATATATCATATGTGCATATGAAATTAAACAAGTAAGTCGTGAGTAGTGGACATAATACTTAAATAGAAACCAATCAGTATAAATTAATGTTATAGGCAAGTATGTAGTTTTCCAGTCATAGAACATTATTATAATCCTTTTCGTTACAACCCACAAGATAGATTTAGTGGGATAGTCTATTGGTGCAAGACGGGAACGGTGGACGGAGAAGTTTTCTCATTCATGCTCAGCACTAACAAGATGAGATATCCATAGAATAATATTGGTTCCAAGATAGTAGTCTTAGTCGATATATACGTTCTACTATATTTTTATTGTTCTGTTGTAAGTGGGATTTCTAATATACGTATGTTTATTACAGGTTACGAAAACCAAAGATGCATATCCTAATGGACTTGGATTTTGATTTAGTTGGAATTCGGGCCCATTAACTGCGCTTGTTATATTTGGTATTAAATTTTAGATTAGTCAATCATAGGAATTAGAATACACTAAGCAAACGTATTTTTATTTTCACTTATAATTGTATATACATTATACTCCAAACTCTAGAAATTCCGACTATAGAAGTAGTTGCGACAATATTCTCCGAAGATGGATAAGTAAACTACAAGTTGAAATAATAAATAGAGTTATATTTATGCACCTACCCCGATTATCCCACAGGGTGGAGGCTGTAACGTATGAGGACCGAGAAGATCATGAGCACAACATATAAAAGAATCCTGAAGCTGGTATTTAATACTTTGTTCGCCCTAGGTTGTTCTATAATTGTGGATTTTACTAGATTGCCGATTGATGACATATATTTCATACAAACAGACCGGAGGTGAGAATCTATATATTACAGATATCTAGGGACAAGATATAAGTATGGACACTACAATAAAATGGGATTCTAATAGTGTTTGAAAAACACTACTATACCTTACCATAGTGTTTCAGAGAACATTATGGAACAACATGCTATGATAGATCATAAACTTTAAATAGCAGGAGCAAATTGAAATGGTATATAAAGTAAATTTTCTATAGCATTTGTTCTATGATGTTAAGGAAAAACGCTACAGGAAATATGTCCCATATTTACTTTCTACATGATTTGTTTTCATATTTCTATAACCTTTGTTATGCATATTTCTATACCGTTTGTTATGCATACTTTCCATAACGTTTTAACCAAGATTTCTATAACATTTACTTATTTCTATTATATAATTTCCTATAGCGTTTAAGGCGATTACTTTCTATAGCGTTTGTTAATTGACAGCGTTTATGAAATGCTACTAAAATTAGTTTAATTTACAAAAAAAAATTTATTCGTTGTTTTAGCTTTTCCATATATAATATCCATTTACCCCTTTCTTCCTTGCATGTAAGTAAAGAATATTTTCACAGACAAAATATGTAAATTAAAGCATGATATTTCATGCATATTATTTAAACAATTTTTCTCATATTCATGCACAACATTTCACACATTTCATTCAAACGTCTTTACCCATGTCCATACATAATATTTCATGCATATTGTTCAAACATCTTTACCTATGTCCGTTAATATATCTTATATGTTTGCATCAACAATTTACTTATAGGGTAGTTAAACACTTCATTTCGTCTTGCTTTGCTTTTGATATTTTCTCTCTGACTTCTACAAATCGTTAATATTTCATACATAATGTTATACAAGGCAAAGAACTACGAAAAAGCCTTGTAGCCAGCAATACATACGTGAATTTATGTTAGGCCTCAAAGGTGTTAAGCAATAGCAGTCCAGGCAAACATGATGCGTCGATCTATTGATAATGCAGTATTTGAAGCTCAGATATATCTCGCAAGCCAGTGTGTAGAAACCGCCTCAAGCTACCTTGCTGCTTATTTCCATATTTGCTCACCATGTTGTTATGTATGCAATTGAGCTCTCTAATGAAAAATTTAGTTCACGGCATCATGGTCAGAACTCAGATAGTGATGCTGCACAGGGTCAGCATTCCTCTAATGATTTGATGCACCTAAAACATGTCACACCCCATACCGTGGATACACCCATCCTGTTAACCATATATCATATTCAACGTAATTGCATGCTTTGTAGTCATATTATTCTCATGATTAATATAAAATTCTATTAGCATCTCAAGTGATGAAGTGCATGCTTCTGTTGATGGTGAAGTTTTAAATCATGCCTCGAACACTGTTATAAAGTTCAGGCTCCACATGTACAAGTTACACTGCCTAATGGTTATCTTTCAAAAGTTCCTCCTTCAATTTCATAACTCGATGCTTATTCTCTTATTAAAGCAGCACTCAAGCACTCTCAACAAGGCTTTACACTAGTCCCTGCTTAAGCACTTGCCTCAAAAATTGCATTTTCTCCTTACTCTGCTACAAAGTCTGATGCATTTCTATTTTTGTGCACAAAAGGAAACCTCTCTCTCCCTCTCAACAACCGTAGTCAGATCTGTTGGTAATATTACCTACTGACTCCATCGTTGAAGAAGTAGAAGTTGTGGAAGAGGAGAAGCAGGCGAAGCCCTAAGAACAGAAGCTAAAGTCATGTTGCGAAGAAGAAGCGCGGACGTGAAATGCTAGGGCTTGGAAGGGCTTGGATCGGTAAAATCACCGAATGAGAATTCTTGTTCGGTTGGTTGAGTGTTATGGAGAAGCTTGGAGGCAAAATCAAAAGTCTGGTTAGGTGGAGGAATTTCCAGACCAAAGATTTGGTCCAGTGGTAGTGCATTGATCAAAAGTGAAGGCAATAAAAAAGATATCTCATCCGATGGCGAGGGGATGCCGATCCAGACTTGTGCTCCAGTTACTTCATTCGACGGCTAGTGCAACGAAGGGGATAATGACGAACGAAATATTTCATTTGGCATTTTGGAGATGCCGGTCCAAATTTTTCGCTCGGCGCTTTGCTAAACCAAATACCAAGTGATGCATGCCGAACCCGGACTGCTGAATAAAATTGTGTCAGACCAGATGCGTGTCGAACCAAACCCCAAGGTTGCTATATAGCAGCTACCCCTCCTTGTATCTTCACTCTATAAATAGTGGAGCTTTTGGACAACAGTGACAACCATCCTAGAGAGATGAAACTCTACATAATTTTGTCTGTATTGTAAATTCTTCTTATGTATAGCCTCCAAAAGTGAATCAATCTTGTAACTCTAATCTTTCAGTGATTACTAAAATCTCCTCTTCCCAAGTGGATGTACACTACCTTGCGGTAGTGAATGAAAGTGACTACTATGTGGCTAGTTATCGCTTAAGATCATGTAATATGGAGTATTATATTAGTGCAGAGATATAATCCAGATAATAGATAAAGTAAATGAAATAAGCACACCAGGACTTTTTATACTCGTTCAAACTTTCCGTTCTACATCCAGCCCCAGACTACACTCTGTATTTAAACTCTATAAACCCCTCTCTTAACCGAAGGAATAGGTGTACAACACCTGAGCAACCAAACAGGATTTTTCCGCCTCAATAGCTGAAGAGGACTTTTACCGCATGAATAACCGAACAGTACTTCTACTGGTAAACAAAACAGTTGACACTTGTGTTCTGAATAACACGAGTATGTCTTTTAATAGTACACCCTTCCTACAGTCAAATCCTCAAGTAAATATTGTGTGCGTGAAGATATGAAAGGAAGATATTGCTTTGAATTGAAGAATACATTAATTAATTCAGAGATTCAAGCAATATGTAGATTGTGATTTCTTGTAGATTGCGGAGATAGTAGAGAATATTGCAAAAAATAAAAATAAAAATTGGTGATTTGAGAAGTGATTCTAACATGTTTATATAGTGAACAAAAAGTTACAACTATTCACAAAGAGTTTCAATCAAAAGATGCGGCCATATCTCTTCAATTTCGATCGAAACTCTTCAAAATTAGAAGTGTCTTTTCAGTAAAAATAGCCATTAGAGTCGACTGAGAAAAATCGACAGTATACTTAATATTCAAAGATAGTGTAAAACAGTGCATATCTGTGTACTGAATATAAACAGTCGACTGGTTGTTTTCGGTCAGTCGACTGACCTGGTTGTCGGTGCATAGTTTGCTCATTTTAAAAAAAAATTGAATCTTAAAACAACTTTGATTATGTGTAAACTACTTGAGGATAGATTTTAAAATTTTAAACCATATCTAAGATTAAAACTTTAGTAAATAATCATACTATACTTAGATTTGAAGTCTCGTCTCCTTTGTAGTTTTATAGCGAGCATATCTCATTCTTTTTTTGTCGCTTGATCGTACAGTCTCATCACTGATCGTTCAAGCCTTTTGTCATGTATCAAAACTAATGGTTCAACATTCTCCCCCTTTTTGATTGATGATAGCTTGTTTTAGATGATGCTATATATTAAGAATTATATAAAGGAAGTCATACATATACATACATACATACATACATACATACATACATATATATAAATATATATATTTCCCCTTGAATATCCTACGATATATCTAATCCTGCAAGAATTGGTTAGTCATACTAATTTCTCCCCCTTTGCCGTCGACAAAAGGAAATAAACAATAATTTTATAATTGTGAACTAACTGCATAACAATCACAAAAAAAGTATTGTTTCAAATTTTCTCAATCTATTTATACAAGCTCATAAAAAATAAATAGTAGTAGAATGTTTTGAATTTAAATGAAAATAACTTACCACCACCAATCAAGAAATACCAACATCACTCATCAGAGTCTGAAGCTGTTTCTTCTTCCACTTGCACTGGTTCTTTTCCTTGTGAAGAACTTTCCATAAATTGTCTACCACCACCATTTCCACTACCGTCGGGACTTGTATGTTCTTCAGATGTAGACCAAGTAAAACAAGGTGCTGGACGTGTAACGACCCGATTTTTCGACGTCCGAAAATCGACATCAATACGTCCACTGTATTAAATGCCGAACAATCGAATGCCGAGAAACCAAACCATTAGGGTTAAAGAAGAAGGAGGTAGAAGAAGAAATAGAAACAATATCAGAATCTTACAATCACAGCGGAATAATATATAATAGATAATGACTAATCTTTAAACAAAAAGAACTATATCTGTTTATACATTACATCATTAGAGTTCAAAAAAATTCATAACACACAATTGGACAGTTATCATAACCTGTCCTCACAAAACTGACAATGCAGATAATCATACACAGTGGAATATTCATCAAATACATGTGATACGTCTCGCCATCCAGCTCGTCTCCTGAGCTCTACAACATCCTTTCCTGTATTCTATAATACTCGGTCTGACCCGTGCATTATAATAAAACAATACCCGAGTCAGTTTGGAAAACCAGCGTGAGAAAGCACACTCAATTGGATTATTAAAGTTTTCAAAATCCTTTGAGATCAAAGGTATCCCATAAGGCCACGCCACACATAAACATGTTGGGTTTTTACCTTACGGTAACAAAAACGTTTTCATATCAAATCCTCTGATATTATAATAGTGTCTATATACAAATACTTATTCAAATAGCCGAAATTGTTACCATTATTAAATTCCAGCATTACTAGGTTCTACAATCAAAATGGTAAAGGCACGTAGAATGGATTTCCATACAATGGCAGGGTTACTGGGGTACCGACGTCACAGTACGTGAGCTAGATCACCGCACCGAGGATCCACCTTGATCCCTTCCTACACAAGACCGGAGTCACCCGCTACTGGATAATCCGAACAAAATCACTCCACGGTTGGGATCAGCAACCACCCACATAACCGAAATAAATGGACATCTAGACAAGGGCGATCTTACCCTAATTGGTTGCCAGTCACTTAGACTTGCATGCATCTCCCATGTTTTAGCCATTCCCGGTAGATGAGGCTCGAAGTTAAGCGTTACTTTTTTAGCACACATTCACTTAAAATGCTCATCGTACTCCTGACGATGTTCTGAAAGCATTCATCCATACAAGTCCGTTCTGGGTTCGAATGGAACCGAAGGCAGAATTCCTACTACATTCATTTTGGAATCACCCTTAGGATTAGTAATGATTAGCCATTGCACTTCATTGCTCCATCTTCGACTCCAAGCTCTTGTCTTCTTCACGAAACGTTCAAACCGGATCGAAGTGGTTTTCTGAAAATTAATCCAGATCCCGGTTTCTTCGAAACGATCAACACATTGACCAATATTGATAATCGGTTATTTAACTACCAAATAACATTCGCAAACAACCATCAGGCCTTAATAATTTTCCAAATTATTTATTTCTAAAATATCTTCGTAAGATATTTTTCCCACACTTCAACCCTTTGAAAAATAGTTTTCAAATCACTTTTTCTCTCGTGAAATAAATTTCCACCCAACTGCTTTATTTCCACTGAAAATCACCAAGTCTTAATACTTTAGATTTAAAAATAGTTTAAATCACTTATTCAAAAATATATTCTTTAAAATACCAAGAATAAAACTACTTAAAATACTTAATTTAAAATACTAGTTATGAAATTTTATAATAATTTCTCATGTAAAACTTAAGTCAAAACTAAATTTAAAATAAACTATTAGATAGAATATAAATATTTAATAACCGACTTTTAAAAATCGAATACTAGTTAAACCTTAAAAATACTTTACTTATATAATTAAATCAATAAATATTTACCTTTATAAATTTAAAATTTAAAAAAACCGCTCAAGAATATTTTCTTCTAACATTCTTTTAAAACACTTTCAAAATCTAACTTATACTTAGAAATCTTTCTTTGAGAATACACTTGGCTTTTCATGGAAATACACTTTCCTTTCACACCTTTAAAAATAAACCGCTATTAATTTTTAAACAAATCACCCTTCCCTTATAAATTCCCAACCCGAATTTATACGTCTAAATTATCCTCTGATAAATATTTCACTTTATTTATAAACCCCGTTTATAAATTCCGTAATCTCATTCTTCTTTAATCCCAGTTTCAAACACTTAATCAGTTTTCAAATTGATTTTCAAAAATTAATTCCATTTTAAAATAAATTCTTTCACGTACTCAAATTTATTTTTAAAACCCGTTAATTCCATATTTACTTCAATATTTATGATTTAAAAATCTTATTATTAAACTGAAATATCCACTTCATACCTCGTTCAAAATTCTACCCTTTAATTTCTTCCCAACATTTAAATCTTAAATTTGAAAATCAAATCCTTTAAATTTTTAGCCAATATCACTTAAGTCTCCAAAACTCTTTTATTTTCATTTATTTAAAATCCCTATCTTTATTTCCATATTTAGATTTATTTAATAGAATTTATAAATAAAACTTTTATTTTTTTTCAAATTCAATCTTCAGTTTACCCAAATTTACTATAATTATTTTACTTAAAAATTTCCCTTTTATTTCCTTTTAAAATTCAAACTTATATATATCTTCATTTTCTCAAAATACCAATATATATATATATATATTCAACCAAACCATAGCATTCAATAATTTCAATTTTCAATATAATCAATATTAATCCATCACAGTTTATCACATAAATCACATTACTGAATATAAAATAACCTCAACATTTTGAGGAATCCAGTTGGATCCCTCTAACCTATTTCCCTGCATTCATAGATGTTAGCACAACAATAAAATACCAATCCCGCTTCAAGGCGGTATGTTGCAGTATAGAGGTCATCCGCTACTTTGCGGGGAGCATAGGGTCTCATCCGTTATATAATGCGGGAAATCAATCACACCAATATATACTATATATAAAATATTGCATCCAAGCTGATGATAAATTAGCAATCTAAGCAAACAACCAATAATTTAAATTTAACCATTTAAATATAATGGCATTCCAAATGAGTGAGGTTAACTCACCTTTGCTTTTAATTTGTAGTCTGATTCATCTCGACTTGTTTCCCCATGATTATTGACCTTGTATGGGCAATTACAGATTATTATATTTGAAGAAAAATAAAATTGAACGGTCAATTTTAGTTAAATTTAATTTACTAATATTTTAGTTTTAAACTAATTTCTCTTTAACAATTTCTAAAATAATTAAATAAGTTAATTAAACAAATTGACCTCCATAACACATATTTTTAAAGTAGTAATTCTAAAATGTATATATGTATATTTATTTCCATTGAAACTACATACTTAGAGATTAAATTTATCGATTCAAAAATCTATATTCATATTGTATATATTTAACTCTCTGCTGTAAACATATACATATATATGAAAGCTTAAATTCAAATAATAAATCGTTTTATGCTTTACTGTATCTTTAGTTTCTTATTAAATAAAAAAAATTATTTTATACCTAATGAAATAAAAATTCTTCTAACTTATTAAATAAAGACATAATTATTTGAAATCAACAATTTAAACTTACTTTAAAAATATCTTTTCCAAACACATATATATAGAATTAAACTGAAACAGATTTATACCTTTCTGCAACTCTCTTTATTTTTTTCTAATATGAAAATATATTTTTTTTCTCAATTTTAAACGAAAAAAGGAACGAATACCTCACTATAGCTCGCGACGAACGCCACTATAGCTCGATCGACATGCATCACATCGATGACTCCACCATGCCTCGCGCTTGGGCCTACTACCCTTCCATGCGGCCTCTTCCACGCACTTCTTTATGCGCGAGCCTGCCACCCTAGCACCATCGCACTCCACTGAACCAAACTGAAGAACACACCGCGTTGCCTTCCCCAATCGTACTAGCTCGAGAGCAAGGTGTCGCCCCTCCCCTTTCCCATCACGACTGAAACTCAAGCGATCAAAACCCTAAATCGTGAGCGCTAGCTCGCTTTACTCTTTTGTCATCGCTTGAACTCGTACGAATCGCCTCACTTTTTATTTCATGAATCTATAATGTAGGATTTAAACCTGAAAGAAGGCGGCCATTAATTCAATTTTTGAACGAAGAATAGTTTTCGTTTTGCAAATGAATTTGATCTGTGCAATTAAAATGCTCGGCTATGATTTACAGAAGGAAAGAGACGCATGTCTAACCAAGGCAACACGTGTCTTAAAACTTCCTTTACGTGCCTACACTTGCAAATGCAATTATATTACATTTAAATTTAAATTTAAATCATCACAATAACGCACCTCACAATATCGACCTCCTAATGAGGCATGCCGCTAGGCATTTATAATGTTATATCCCTATTACGAACATGATGGAAAAGGTTTCGAGTCCTAATTTGGTCGTATTGGGAAGATAGCACTTTGAACCAGTTATATTTTTTTTTTTAATTTCCGATATAAATTACAGCGCGTTTAACTACCGTACGATCACACAACAACTCCAAACACTATAAAATTCGAAATCCGATGATAATACACTATTACAAATCTAATGGAACTGGTTTCGTCAAATTCCGAGACTATGCCTCGGAAGGCTATTTTTAATACAATTTAAACGATATATTTTTAAAAAGAAATAAACATTTTCAAACATAGATTTAAAACTTCTATTATCTCCAGTATTATAAATATAAATTTTATAAACCTTTAAATTATTTTTAACAGACTTGAAATCCCAGCATTCATATTTTACCCGATTTCCAATTGTTTAATTCAATAGTTGAATTGCCAAATAATAATGATATTTGAAATTCAAGTTAAACTAACTTTCAAATATTTAAAATCAATTAAATATTTCAATTTCAAATATTCATAAATTCTGGGTCGTCACATTACTCCCCATTAAAAGAATTTCGTCCCCGAAATTGCTATTTAAGAAGAGTGATCCATAACCCACCAACTACTTCCCTATCCAAACAATTTTCAGCAACACCAAAACAATCTTTTATTAATGTCACACTATCACCCATACTAAATTTCTAAACTCAACCATAGATTACAATCTGTATTATTGACTCAATCATTTCAAATTATAATTCAAAACCAAATTTTAAATTTTCAAAATTTCTCAAAATTTATCTAACTTCCTAATTTTTGAAAAATTTCACCAGCGTCTCCTTTGCACAGCTAGATCGTACAACTACAAAATGCCTCTATTCTCCAAATTTCAAAAGACAACAAAAAGCCAAGTGGCCAGACCAGAAAATCATCAAATTTCATACAGAAATTTAAATACATACCTTGTGTCGGGCAATTCAATTTATCTTATGAATTTGAAAACCTCAATTTATCCATTGTTGTTTATTACCTGCACTATATTCAGTAACAATATCTAATCACAGAGTTCAAAATCATTTCATACATTTCTTTACAAAATTTTCAATATCTACTTCATTCAAGCCCGTACGATGTACTTATATCATTCGTACGCAATTTAAATCCGATCGCTCACTCGATCACACAATTTCACTTCCAAACTAGTCTCGTCCACCCGACTCTCTAGTGCGGACTCAAATCTGGTTTCTTGATAAAAAACCGTCATTCTCCTTGCATAGCCATTTATTATGATGGAGAGTTTCTAGAATCAATCAAAAATCCATATCCAGAGTTTGCCGCCGAAAATTGAGTGAAAAATCCCAACTTGGATCGATATAACTATCTCAAAATTCTGTGCTCTAATCTGGATCAAATCACTATGCGAATAAAATAATATACGTACATCCTATGTATTTACCTCCATTGATTATTAGCTATATCAATTTTTATTCACATTCATTTCTATACTCCTATTCTCAATTATCCCATTTCACTCTTTCTTTATTCTTCATTCAAATATTGACTTAGAATATTAATTTTTTCCAATACCAATTTTTACTTGAGAATTTCACCATTCATTGCTTAATTTTAATGCAAATGTTCTATATACTCCTTATCTTTAATTTTACTTCACCACTTTGGTTTATCATTCTTCCAGTCGGTTTACATTTTCAATTCTATTAGAGCTTAATTTATCTTTAAACTCTGAATATTGAATTTTATCCATTATCTTCCAATCATAAATGATTCATATCATTATTTTAAATTATTTCAATTTACTAATTTATTTCAAATTCCAATGAATTCTAATTTCCAGAATTTTTGTTCATTTAGTCCAACCCGAACTAATTCTTCTACTTTACCTTATTTAACACAATTCAAATTCAATTTCCAATGTTCAGCTTGAATTTCATTTATCTATTTAACTTAATTCAATTAAATTCCATTTCCATTCAAATTTTTAAACTTATATTAGTTTTCCAACTAAATTTCATTCATTTGCTAACCTTTCTAATTTATTTCATCTAATTGGTTCACTTCCCTAGCTTAATTCGTTTTCAATCAAATTTAACTTACTAATTTTATTTAACACTTCATTTTCAAATTTAATTTCAAATCAACAAAAAGTTTATTTCTAAATTTTTACTTGTTTAGTTCCCTTGAACAAATTCTACAATTTCTATTCAAATTTGTTAAACTTCGTTAAGTTTCCAACTTATTTAAATTCCATTTACTACTCTCATTAAATTTACTTCAGTTAATGGGTTTACTTTTCCAACTTATTTCCTTTTCATACTCATATTAATTTAAATCTTATTAAGTTAAAATTTATTCTAAATAAATTTCAAATTTTTATAAATTTTCCAAACCCATTTACTATTCCATAAACATTTTAAATTAACTTCAAGAGTTTAAGCAGTTTCTTATATTTCAAAATCACCTTTGAAATCAACTATATCCAAAATCCTTTGGTATATCCAATTAATCCTTTGCCTTCCAAAATCAGACCAAATTTTGCTAGAAAACACCAATTTAAAACATCTACGTAGCAATTCCTCTCTTGGAAACTCGAAAATGAACATTGATGATGCTACAGTCATCAGCGAAGTTATATGCCAGTGACCGAAGAGAGTTTAGTGTTTTATCCCGTCAAAAAAAAATTTCAAAGATTTTTAAATTCCAAATCTTACAAGATTTCAAATCCAATTCAAAATATTTCTCAAATAATATCACCATTATTCCTCCTAAACCTTTGAAAATCATTTTCAACTCAAAGGAAGTAAATTTCCAAAATTTCGAATTCCAAATCCTTTCAATTCATATTCAAATATTACTTTGGAATTTTCTATTTCATTTTCAATTATCAATCACATTTATAATCCACATTTACAAATCCCATTTTGTTATATAAATTTATTCCTTAAGATTGGTTATAATTTAAATCCCTAGTTCAGTTTCCGCACAACAATGATAATAATTTAATCTTATCACTTCTAACAACCAAGCAACCATATATAACTATAATAATTTATGGAAAATTATTTCTTTTTACAAAAATAATTTGGACAAAATTATTTCATTTACCTTATTTTAAGACAATACCCTGTCGGTTTATCTTGTTTAAGAGTTTAGAAACCCCTATCGATGACATGGTGTCCCACATATCGACCAGAGTCCATAAACTCTCAACCGATAAGTCAAACAATATAAAAATAATTTTTATTTTCACTAACAAATACGCTCTCATACGTGTTAATACACTCAAACTCATTCTAGAGTACTAAAGACTCTATTTCTAATGAGTAACCCCTACTAGAGCCTAGGTTCTCGCTTAACCTTCAGCTCTGATACCAAGTGTAACGACCCAATTTTTCGATGTCCGACAATCGACATAAATACGTCGACTGTATTAAATGCCAAGCAATCGAATGTCGGGAAACCGAACCATTAAGGTTAAAGAAGAAGGAGGTAGAAGAAGAAGAAATAGAAACAATATCAGAATCTTATAATCACAGTGAAACAATATATAATAATAAATGACTAATCTTTAGACAAGAAGAACTATATCTGTTTATACATTACATCATCAGAGTTCAAAAAAATTCATAGCACACAATTGGACAGTTTTCATAACCTGTCCTTACAAAACTGACTATGCAGATAATCATTCACGACTGAATATTCATCAAATACGTGTGATATATCTCGCCAACCGGCTCGTCTCCTGAGCTCCACAGCATCCTTTCCTATATTCTATAATACTCGATCTGATCCGAGCATTATAATAAAACAATACCCAAGTCAGTCTGGAAAACCAGGGTGAGAAAACACACTCAATTGGATTATCAAAGTTTTCAAAATCCTTTGAAATCAAAAGTATCTCGTAAGACCACGCCACACATAAACATGTTGGGTTTTTACCTTACGATAACCAAAACATTTTAGTACCAAATCCTCTGATATTATAGTAGTGTCTATGTACAAATATTTATTCAAATAACCAAAATTATTACCATTATTAAATTGCGGCAATACTAGGTTCTACAATCAAAACTATAAAGGCACGTAAGGAGAATGGATTTCCATACAATGGCCGGGCTACTGGAGTAGCGCCCGTCACAATGCGTGGTTTAGATCACCGTACCGAGGATCCACCATGATCCCCTGCTACACAAGACCGAAGCTACCCCTTACTGGATACTCCAAATAAGATCATCCCGTGGTCGGGATCAACAACCACCCACACAGCCGAAATAAAGGGACATCTAGACCGGGGTGACCTTACCCTAATTGGTTGCTAGCCACTTAGCCTTGCATGCACCTCCCCTGTTTTAGCCATTCCCGGTTGATGAGGCTTGAGGTTAAGCGTTATCTTTTTAGCATACATTCACTTAGAATGCTCATCGTCCTCCAGCTGATGTTCTGAAAGCATTCATCCATACAAGTCCATTTCGGGTTTGAACAGAACCGAAGGCACTATTCTTACTACATCTATTTTGGAATCAACCTCAGGATTAGTAGCGATTAGGCCTCGCACTTCATAGCTCCATCTTCGACTCCAAGCTCTTGTCTTCCTCACAAAAAGTTCAAACCGGATCGAAGTGGTTTTCGGGAAATTAATCCCAATCCCGGTCTCTTAGAAATGATCAGCGCATTGGCCAATATTGATAGTCGGTTATTTAACTACCAAATAACATTCACAAACAACCATCAAGTCTTAATAATTTTCCAAATTATTTATTTCAAAAATATCTCTGCAAGGTATTTTTCCCACACTTCAACCCTTTGAAAAATGGTTTTCAAATCGTTTTTTCTCTCGCGGAATAAATTTCCATCCAATTGCTTTATTTCCACTGAAAATCACCAAGTCTTAATACTTTAGATTTAAAAATAGTTTAAATCACTTATTCAAAAATATATTCTTTAAAATACCTAAAAAAAACTACTTAAAATACTTAATTTAAAATACTAGCTATGAAAATTTTATAATAATTTCTCATGTAAAACGTATGCCAAAATTAAATTTGGAATAAACTATTAGATAGAATATAAATGTTTAATAACTGACTTTTAAAAATCAAATACTAGTTAAACCTTGGAAATACTTTACTTATATAATTAACTCAATAAATATTTACTTTTCAAAATTAAATTTTTTAAAAACCGCTAAATAATAATTTCTTATAACATTCTTTTTAAACACTTTTAAAATCTAACTTATACTTCGAAATCTTTCTTTGAAAATATACTTGGCTTTTTAGGGAAATACACTTTCTTTTCACACGTTTAAAAATAGGCCGCTATTAATTTTTAAACAAATCACCCTTCACTTATAAATTCCCATCCTGAATTTATACTTCATGTTAACCCGTCTTTTGTCAAGGCCATAAACAAGCGGATTCAACCAAACTAACTTCATGATTATCGAGGTTGGAATATGATGGATTTAGTTTAAAGGATGAAGTTCACCAAGACGGTGCGGCTCGGCAGGAATGCGACTCGGTAGGACAGTGCGGGACAGGACGGGTGTGGCTCGGAAGGACTGTGCGGCTCACCAAGGTGTGGCTCGGCAGGATTGTGGCTTGGCAAGACTGTGCGGCTTGGCAGGACAATGCGGCTCAATAGGATTGCGGCTCGGTAGGACTGTGCGGCTCGACAAGAGTTCGGCTCGGCAGGACGGTGCGGCTCAGCAGGAGTGCGGCTCGGCAGGAGTTTGGCTCGGCAGGACTGCACGGCTCGACAGCAGTGCGGCTCGGTAGAACTATGGCTCGGTAGGACTGTGCAACTCAATAGGAGTGCGGCTTAACATGATCGTGGCTCAACAGGACGGTGTGGCTCGGCAGGAGTGTACAGCTCGGCAGGAGTGCGACTCGGCAGGACTGTGTGGCTCGAAAGGACTGTGCAGCTCGGCAGAAGTGCGGCTCGGCAAGATTGCGGCTCGGCAGGAGTGCGGCTCGGCAGGAGTGCGGCTCGGAAGGAGTGCGGCTTGGCAGGACTGTGCGGGTCGACAGGACTGTGAGGCTCGGCAGGACTGTGCGGCTCGACAGGAGTGCAACTCGACAGGATTCCGGCTTGGCAGAACAGAGAGGCTTGGTAGAAGTGTGGCTCGATAGGACTTTGTGGGGCAGGATGTTGTAGTTATGGACGTGATGGGCTCGGGCTCCTCAAAAAGCCTAGCAACTCGAGATTTAGCTATAAACATAGGATATGGGGGTTCAGAAAAGGATCTTCGTCTTTCTGCTCTCTTGCTTTTTATTTCCTAAGGCTAAGCTTACTCTACTATTTTGTGACTGTAATCGATTCTAACATCAATAACAAGAAATCTTCTGGAGTGGACGTAGGCCGGAGTTAGCCGAACCACTATAAAATCTGTTGTACTTTACTACTTTCATTCTAGTTTTGACTGTTCTTTACATTATTACCCTCTACATACACTCTATCTCTGATGTGTGACTGAGATTTGGTACTTTCATCTGGATTTGGGTGTTAGTGACAAATTTTGACGCTAACATTTTGGTGCTTTCACGGAGAGGTGAACTCAGGAATTTTGGAGCTAGGAACTTGGATTCCAAGAAGCACTGGCTAGGCCATCAACAAGGAAGCAAGTAACAGAAAGAAGCAATCAAGATGGAAGACAATAGGCTTCCTCTGGAGCTGGAACAGGTCAAGCATCCATCTACATCACTAGAGATGAGATGGAAGCGATGCTGAAAAGATAACAGGAAATGATGTAGGCTCTTCTCAGGAAATTTGCACAAGCAGGAAATGCAAGAGCTCAGATCCATGGAGCTAGATCAGAAGCGCTCAACCAGCAAGCAGAGGGAATAGCTCAATAGGGAGGAGCCCCTAATCAGCAGACGACTATCAACTGGATGGATCTAGACTCGGGGGCATACCACCAGAAAATGCTGGACCAATCCATAGAGGGATACCAGATGACGCTGTGCAACCCGACACCAACAGGAGTGTAGGGGCACGTGATGAGGAGTCTGTGCCAAGATTCCCTCATGAACTTGGGAGGCAGACCGAAGGCAACGGACAAGGATTATAACATGGCAACAACGATAGATTAGCGGAGATGTTTAGAAGAGCTATGAGAGGTGGATTGGTAGATGAAGACTTGGACGACGTGAATAGGAGTCCCTTTACTCCTACTATCATGTGAGCTAGGAGCCCACCAGATTTTAAGATACCAGTATTGTAGATATATGACAGGAGAACAGATCCTGCCGTTCATTTGACAAGGTAAATGAGGAATACGGAGGTATTTGGGGCATCGAATGACGTCATGGCTCGATGCTTCCCTTTGTATTTGACGATATCGTAGCTATGTGGTTCAGATAGCTGGAGAGTGGTTCTATTGACACTTGGATTGAACTAATTGAAAGGTTTATGAGGCAGTTTTGGGTCCATATAGTCAGACCTAAGAACGTAATAACCTTGACATCGATGAAGCAATGGAAGGGAGAGTCGCTCAGGGACTTCTTAACCTGATTCAACGCTGCGGTAGCCTCAATGGATCGACCCAATCCGTTAACGGTTTTGATGGCAGCAGTCTCAGGAATCATGGATAATTCAGACTTTAAGATATAATTGGAACAGGGCCTAACAAGGGATCTCGGGGAGTTCTACCATGAGGCAAAAAGGTTCATGAGACAGGAGGATGCGTAGGCTGAGAGAGTAGGGAGAGAGGCTCAAGCTTATGCAGTGAGGGGTGGAGCTCCACCCAGGGAGGATCCAAGTAAAGATGATAAAGAGAAAAGGAAAACGAGTAGCAATAGTGGCACTCTGAAGAGGCCTCGGAGGGGTTGAAGTTTTCTTCTTACACAGATTTAACTGAGACTCTAGAAAGGATTTACTTGGATAGTCGAGGGCACCTCCAGTATCGAAGGCCGGCAAAGGGAGAGCCTTCTGGACACGAGCGGGTATCGGGAAAGCATTGCGTATTCCATGAGCTGGATGGGAACAATACAAACGAATGCAGGAACTTGAAAGATATCATTAAGGAGCATGTAAGAATTGCTCATCTACAGAATCGAGCTGTGGCAGTGGCACAGGAGCGGCCACCGCCCACTTCGAACGAAGATGGCACTGGACCTAGGCGACGTTAGCTCATTATCAATTAAATAGATTTATTATTTTGAATAAGTAATAGAACTCAAAGTAATAAGGCTAGGTCACTTACACATGTACGGGATCGAGGACGATCTCTAGGCGTGCTCTGAGATGACGAAAATCGTACTGCTTGGGTCTATGAAATCCTACTTTCTTTCTATTTTTGTGCAAACTCTGGTTTCTTTTGTGGTACCTTGGACATTTAATTCCCTCCGTTGTATGAACTTTTGCTTTGATAACTGAATTCTGTAATGACCGGATTTGGATCAGTGTAATACAAAATACAGGTCTTGCGATCACGGTCCCGACCGGTGAGATGGGGCAGTGATCACAAGTTATGAGTCCCTTCACCAAAGAGCGATGGAATGGACTCGGAGTGAACATAAAATTCCTTAGCCGGAGAGCCAAGGCAGGTGAATATAAAAGTCCTTGGCCGGAGAGCCGAGGCCGGTGAATATAAAAGTCCTTGGCCGGAGAGCCGAGGCCGGTGAATATAAAAGTCCTTTGCCGAAGAGCCGAGGTCAATGAATATATAACTCCTTGGCTGAAGAGCCAAGGCCAGTGAATACACAAGTCCTTGGTTGGAGAGCCGAGGCTGGACAGCATACAATCCCTTGACCAGATAGCAGGATCAACGGGATAAAACGACTTAGAGAGATCATGGATTAGGATTTCGGCTAAGGGTAAATGGACCCGGCGGGATCCTGGATTTGGCAATGGGCCTAGAGGAGTCTCAAATTTTGATATCGACCCAAAAAGGTCATAGATTTGGCTATTGGTTATTGATGGATTAAAACTTGGTTGACGGACAGAATGGCTTAGTATTGGATTGGATTATGGGTTGAACGGTATGGTTATGGATGAAGCATAGGCTTTGGATATTGGACCAAAGGCTATTCAAAACACAACTTCCAATAGCAAGGCATGTTTTAGGAGGAAAATATTAACCCGCCTTTTATCGAGACCATAAACAGGCGGATTCAACCTAACCAACTTCATGATTATCGAGGCTCGAATATGATGGATTCAGTTTAAAAGGATGAAGTTCACCAGGACGGCGCGGCTCGGCAGGACTGTGCAGGGCAGGACGGTGTGGCTTGGCACGACTGTGTGGCTCGGTAGGATTGCGACTCAGCAAGACTGTGCGGCTCGACAGGATGGTGTGTCTCGGCAGGATTGCCGCTCGGCAGGACTATGTGGCTTGGCAGGACTATGCGGCTCGGCAGGGCGGTGTGGCTCGGAAGGATTGCGGCTCGACAGGACTGTGTGGCTTGGCCGGACTATGCGGCTCGGCAAGAGTGTAGCTCAGTAGGAGTGCGGCTCCGCAGGACTGTGCGACTTAGCAGGACTTCGGCTCAGCAGGACTGTACGGCTCGGCAGGACTGTGATGGTCGGCAGGAGCGTGGCTCGATGGGACTGTGCGGGGCAGGATGGTGTAGCTATGGACCTGATGGGCCCGGGCTACTCAGAAAGCCCAGCAACTCGGGATTTACCTATAAATATAGCACATGGGGGCTCAGAAAAGGGATCGTCATCTTTCTGCTCTCTTGCTTTCTATTTCCTAAGGATAAGTTTACTCTACCATTTTGTAACTATAATCAATTCTAACATCAATATAAAGGAAACTTCTGGAGTGGACGTAGGCCGAAGTTAGCCGAACCACTATAAAATCTGTTGTTCTTTACTGCTTTCATTCTAGTTTTGACTGTTCTTCACATTATTACTCTCCACATATACTCTATCTCTGAGGTGTGACTGGGATTTGGTGCTTTCATCTGGATTTGGCCGTTAGTGACCAATTTTGATGATAACACTTCCAAATTATCCTCTGATAAATATTTCACTTTATTTATAAACCCCGTTTATAAATTCCATAATATCATTCTCCTTTAATCCCAGTTTCAAACACTTAATCAGTTTTCAAATTCATTTTCAAAAACTAACTCCATTTTAACATAAATTCTTTTACTTACCCAAATTTATTTTTAAAACACGTTAATTCCATATTTATTTCTATATTTATGATTTAAAAATCTTATTTTAAACTGAAATATCCACTTCATACCTCAATCAAAATTCTAGACTTTAATTTCTTCCCAACATTTAAATCTTAAATTTTGAAAATGAAATCCTTTAAATTTTTAGCCAATACCACTTAAGTCTCCAAAACACTTTTATTTTCATTTATTTAAAATCCCTATCTTTATTTCCATACTTAGATTTATTTAATAGAATTTAAAAATCAAACTTTTATATTTTTTGCAAATTGAATCTTTAATTTACCCAAATTTACTATAATTGCTTTACTCAAAAATTTCCCTTTTATTTCCTTTTAAAACCCAAACTTATATATATCTTCATTTTCTCAAAATACTAATATATATATATATATATATATATATATATATATATAACCAGGCCATAACATTCAATAATTTGAATTTCCAATATAATCAATATTAATCCATCGCAGTTATCACATAAATCACATTACTGAGTATAAAATAAATTCAACATTTTAAGGAATCCAGTTGGATCCCTCCAGTCTGTTTCCCTACATCTATAGATGTTAGCACAACAATAAAATACCAATCCCGCTTCAAGGCGGATATCGCGGTATAAAGGGTCATCCGCTATTATGTGGGACGCATTGGGTCTCATCCGCTATATAATGCAGGAAATCAATTACTCCAATATATATACTACATATAACATATCACATTTAAGCTGATGACAAATTATAAATCCAAGCAAACAACCAATAATTCAAATTTTAACTATTTAAATTTAATGGTATTCCAAATAAGTGAGATTAACTCACCTTTGCTTTTAATTTGCAGTCTGATTCATCTCGACTTGTTTCTCCATGATTTTTGGCCTTGTGACAATTACAGATTATTATATTTGAATAAAAAAAATTGAAAAGTCAATTTTAGTTAAATCTAATTTACTAATATTTTTGTTTTAAACTAATTTCTTTTTAACAATTTCTAAAATAATTAAATAAGTTAATTAAACAAATTGACCTCCATAACACATATTTTTAAAGTAGTAGTTCTAAAATGTATATATGTATATTTATCTCCATTAAAACTACATATACTTAGAGATTAAATTTATCGATTCAAAAATCAATATTTATATTGTATATATTTGTCTCTCTACTATAAATATATACATATATACATATATATATATAAGCATAAATTGAAATAATAAATCATTTTATGCGTTACTACATCTTTAATTTCTTATTAAATAAAAAACAAAAATTATTTTATATCTGTAGAAATAAAAATTCTTTTAACTTATTAAATAAAGACAGAATTGTTCAAAATCAACAATTTAAACTTACTGTAAAAATATCTTTTCCAAACATATATATTAGAATTAAACTAAAATAGATTTATACCTTTTTGCAACTCTCTTAATTTTTTTCTAATCTGAATATTTTTTTTCTCAAGTTCAAACGGAGAAAGGAACGAATACCTCATTGTAGCTCACGATGAATGCCAGCATAGCTCGATCGGCAGGCATCACATCGACGACTCCACCATGCCTTGCGCTCGCGCCTCCTGCCCTTCCACGCAGCCTCTTCCATGCTCTTCTTCATGCGTGAGCATGCCGCCCACCACCACCCTAGCACCATCGCACTCCACTGAATCAAACTGGACAACACCTCACGTCGCCTTCACATAATCATGCTTGCTCGAGAGCAGGGTGTCGCCCCTCCCCTTCCCATCGCGACCGAAACTCAAGTAATTGAAACCCTAAATCGTGAGTGCTAGCTCGCTTTCCTCTTCTATCGTTGCTTGAACTTGTATGAATCGCCTCACTTTTTTTTCACAATCAATTATGTAGCATTTAAACCTGAAAGAAGGCGGCCATTAATTCAATTTTTGAATGAAAAATAGTTTTCGTTTTGCAAATGAATTTGATCTGTACAATTAAAATGCTCAACTATGATTTACAAAAGGAAGGAGGCACGTGTCTAAGCAGGGAAAACACGTGTCTTAAAACTTCCTTTACGTTTCTACACTTGCTAACGCAATTATATTTAAATTTAAATTTAAATTTAAATCATCATAATAATGCAACTCACAATCTCGATCTCCTATCGAGGCATGCCGCTATGCATATATAATGTTATACCCCTATTACGAATACGATCGGAAAGGTTTCGAGTCCTAATTCGGTCGTATGGAGAAGATAGTTTTTTTGGACCACTTATTTTTACTAAATTTCCAATGTAGATTACAACGCGTTTAACTACCGTATGATCAACCGACAACTCCAAACACTATGAAATTCAAAATTCGATAATAATACACTATAAAGGATCCAATGGAACAAGTTTCGTCAAATTTCGAGACCGTGCCTCCAATAGGCTATTTGTAACATCAATTTAAATGATATATTTTTAAACTGAACAAACATTTTCAAATTTAGATTTAAAACATCTACTATCTTCAGTATTATAAATATAAATTTTATAAACCTTCAAATTATTTTTAACAGACTTAAAATCCCAGCATTCATATTTTACGTGATTTCCAATTGTTTAATTAAATAGTTGAGTTGCCAAATAATAATGATATTTTAAATTCAAGTTAAACTAACTTTAAAATATTTAAAATCAATTAAATATTTCAATTTCAAATATTCAGAAATTCCGGATAGTCACAGGATGTTTCTCCAGATCACGATGTGAAGATTCTGTAGTAGAGGCGGAAGAACAAGAGATTGCATCCCATAGAATCTCCAAAAAGCTTTTGATCTTATTAAATTTCTTGTCAAGATTCTTGATGCGAGAATCCAAAATGACTTGATTACGTGCAATTAGATCAATGGTCCCTCGGGTGCTTTGGAATGGGGTTGAGGTACGAATGTCATCTCTTGTAGCTATGGAATTACAACTTGCTGGCGAGGCCTTGATTGCCAATCTTGGAAAGACATGATAGTGAGAGGTCTAGGAGGAAATTTCATCAGACTAATTTTGCGGCTATTTAGAGTTTTACTTATGGAGGTATCGGATTCTGGAATAGTAACTTGTAGGTTCATAAGTAGCCTTATAATATACTCGCCGTAATAAATGATGTTCATTTGACTTTGGTTGAAGGATAAAAATTCGTCAAGGATAAGCTTAGGCTAATTAATTTGAACATCTCCCCAAATTGCATATAAAGCCCCATAATTCTATGGATATACAAGCTCATGAGAACCGGTACGCACAAGAGTTGTGCACATTAAGGCTCGATGCATAATTCGAGCTGTAGGGCGTAAGGCGATAGATTTTAATTCTTCCATGTCGGCTTCCAAAAATTTATGACTTTCTTCATCTCATTCACCTATAGGAACATTTAAATCTTCTAAAGAAATACCATTTGTTGGTGTTAGAAGAATATGTCCAATTCTATCCAATGACAAGAATACTTGTTGACCACAAACTAAACTCCATACGCAGTTGTCACGGTTTCGTGGATTTTGGTTACCTAAATTTAAGTTAGCATAAAAGAGTTTTACCATTACATGATTAATTTTGAGATTTTTTTGATTGTGGTCAAGAAGAGATACTAGACGACTTCTTCTTGCAAGATCTTTAATTCTATATGTAGCGAAGTCTGGAAACACAACAAAAGATCCTTCTAGAAAGCGAGCTTCCTTTATATTGTTCCATCTTTGGATAGCGGCGTCATCATAAAGCCCTTGAGCTATTTGGGTGTCAGTAGGTTCAAAAGTAGAGGGCGAGGCTTGTCTGGATCGTTTAGGTTGTCTTGGAGCCATTTGAATGTATAATTGAGTAAAGATATTTGAAATTTTTGAGGGCTATGGTTTTGAAATTGTAATGAGGGAAAGTAAAAGTGAAGAATAAAAAGGAAAAAGGTAGGTTAAACGAGTAAAAATGTAGATGAAACAGTAATTAATGGACCTAGATAGCCTATTCAGTCGACTGATCGATTTTGGTCAATCGACTGATTTAATTTACCAAAAATTTCAATTTCCAGATTCAGCCAACTGACCTCATTTGTTCAGTCGACTAAATGCTCTTTTGCAGCATCATCAGTCTTTTTGTATGTTAAAAAATATATATTCAATATATTAATCAACAAAGCATACAAAATAAACTGAAATAATAGAAAAAAATAAAGCTTGGTTAAATGAAGAAGAAGAGGATGAATGCGGAGTCTTGCAATCTTCTGGTTCAACTTTAGTCTTTTCTTTGTATGGTTTTAATGGAGACCGGTGATTTTCACGTTCCTATGAATTTGGAGACACTGGAGGAGGTTGTGGTGACTGATGATAAGAAGACATTGTGGGTTGATGAACATTGGATGAAAATGATCCGCAAAATTTCCAACCAAGTTGCTCCAGAAAGCTAAGTCATTTTGATTTTAGCTTTTGTTCATTGTACATTTCTTGTTGAATTAAGGTGTATTCTTAAGTTAGTCTTGTCGTGACTGAGTCTTTTGTTATCGAGAGGCTCGCCCGTTGATAATGATGTAAATTCATCAAACTTTTGTTTTGTTAATGGAGACCCAAAGAATAAGAAACGACATGCCTTCTTTTTTTCTGGAGTATAACCAGTATGATAGTTGGATGGTCTGCCCGGTTCATGACATGGAGCAGGTGTAGGTAAATTGGAAGATCTAGAGGAAGATATGGAAAAATCAACAGAGGAATATAAAGAGTTATATGAAGAGTTGTTTTGGGAGGACATTTTTGTAAGAAAGAAATAATATATGAATAAAGCAAACAAAATGGAGAGATAAAAAAACAACCTTCAAGTATATATAATAACAAGTAGTAAAAAAATTAGTAAATGGTAGATTGAATAAGGGATAACCAGAAAATAATGAGAGGAATAGAATAATTAGAATTTTCCTTGGTTGTGAATTTTCCATGAGAGGAGTAGAATAAAAATAATGTATTATAAAAGCAGTTGTGAAACAAGTAGTGAAATGGTAAAGAGATAGGACTTCCAATCTGGAGGTGCTGAGTTCAAGTAACAGCAATGAATTTTTTTTAAATTCATTATAGAGATTTTAAAAATTATAATTCTTTTAAATAAATTATACCTAGTTCTCTTCTCAGTTTTATAAAACAATTTTCATTATGGGGTTTAGTGAAAATATCTGCTAACTGATTTTTATAATTTACAAATTCTAAAATTACTATATCCTTCTCAATATTATCCCAAAGAAAATGACGACGAATGTCAATATGTTTAGTTCGCGAGTGATCGACAGGATTTCTAGATAAATTTATTACACTGGTGTTATCTCAGTATATTATAGATTTATTTAATTTTATGTCAAAACCTTGTAGTGTTTGTTGCATGTAGATTACTTGAGCACATGCTAAAGCTGCAGACAAATATCCTGCTTCACATGTTGATAGTGAAACGCGGTTTTATTTCTTGCTAAATCAAGATACTAAGGACCGTTCGATGAAATGACAAATTCCACTTGTACTTTTTCTATCTGTCCGACTTTCTCCAAAATTAGCATCACTATAGGATACTAATTCAAAAGGACACTTTTTGGATAAAATAGCCCTAATCGTTGGTCTTGCTAAGATAACGAATTATATGTTTTACTACTCGCATATGTGATTCTTTAGGATTTGCTTGAAATCGAGCATATAAACATACACTCATCATAATATTAGATCGACCAGCAGTTAAGTAAAGTAATGATCCAATCATACTACGCTACAGTTTCTGGTCGACACTCTTACCATCTTCATCTCTGTCGAGATGTATAGTTGTACTCATAGGAGTTGGCTTGGCAAAAGTGTTTTCCATACCAAAACGTTTAATTAGATTATTACAATATTTTTCTTGATTAGTAAAAATGCCATTTGCAATTGCTTGATTTTTAGTCCAAGAAAATATGATAGTTCTTCTATATGTGACATTTCAAATTCATTTGTCATGATAGTTGAAAATTCCTGTCATAATTTTTTCATTAGTTGAACCAAATATAATGTCATCAACATATATTTGTATAGTTAAAATATCTTGTTTAGTTTTCTTAATAAATAAAGTTTTATCAACCTTACCAATTTCAAAACCAGAGCCTATTAGATAGCTTTTAAGTCGGTCGTACCAAGCACGAGGTGCCCGTTTCAAACTGTGTAAGGCCTTCTTAAGTTTATAAACATGGTCTGGAAATTTTTTTTCTTGAGCAAAAAGAGGAGGTTGTTCAACATAAACATTTTCTTTTATATATCAATTTAGAAAGGCACTTTTAATATCCATTTGATATAATTTAAAGTTATGAAAACATGCAAAGGCCAGTGGAATACGTATAACTCCTAATCTCGCAACAGGAGCAAATGTTTCTTCATAGTCTATTCCCTCTTCTTGATTATATCCTTGTGCTACTATCTAACTTTATTTCTAGTTATAACACCTAGTTCATCGGCTTTGTTTTTGAAAATTCATTTTGTACCAATGATGGATTGATCACTTGGTCTAGGAACTAATTCCCAAACTTCATTTCTTTCAAATTGATTTAGCTCTTCTTGCATAGTTATAATCCAATAGTCATAAGTGGAGGGTTCCTTAATTTTTTTAGGTTATATATTAGAGAGAAAATTTATGTGGCCTATTTGATTTAATTGATGTCTTGTTCTTACATTTCAATTTACTTCTCCAATTATATTTTGAACATGGTGATCTCTAAGAATTCTTGGCGGAGACCTTACAAGGTTTGCATTATGAACAATGTTTTCATCTTCTCTAGTATTATTAATGTTATTATCTTGAAAAATAATATTATCATCTTTTGAAATATTTGTTACGATTTTATAATAATTATTTTCCAAGTTTGTAATATTAGAAGAAATTTTGAAATTTTCATCAAATGAAACATGAAGAGTTTCTTCGATTACTTTATTTCTTATATTAAAAACTCGATAAGCTTTGCTTCTTTCCGAATATCCTATGAATATTCCTTCTTCAGATTTTGGATCAAATTTGCCAAGCTGATCTTTAGTATTAAGTATAAAACATTTTGAACCAAATACTTTGAAATAGGATATATTAGGTTTTCTGCTATTTAAAAGTTCATATGGGGTGTGTTTTGTTAATAATCGAATAGAAACACGATTCAAAACATGATAAGCGGTTGCAACAGCTTCTGCTCGGAAATGCTTAGGTAGAGTGCTTCCATTTAACAAAGTTCTTGCACATTCTTGTAATATTATGTTTTTCCTTTCAACAACTCCGTTTTGTTGTGGTGTTCTAGGAAAAGAAAAGTTATGATTAATTCCTTTCTTGTTACAAAATTTTTGAAAAGCTTCATTTTCAAATTCACCTCCATAATCACTTCTAATATTTTTAACTTTTAAATTCTTTATATTTTGAATTCTTTTAAAAAAAAATTAAAATTCTCAAAAGTATCGCTTTTCTGTTTCATGAAAATAGTCCATGTATATCTTGAAAAATCATCTACAATAACAAACACATATCTATTGTGATTAATAGATTGAACTTGAGTAGGTCCAAAGAGATCCATATGTTGGAGTTCAAGTGGTTGTGTTGTAGATATGATTTTCTTAGATTTAAAAGAAGACTTTGTTAATTTTCCTAACTGACATGCATAACAAATTTTATCAATTTTGAATTTCATATCAGGTAGTCCTTTAATAAGTTTATTTTTAGCTATTTTACTTATAGTACTAATATTTATATGACAAAATCTTTTGTACCATAGCCAAGAATCATTTTCTGTAGCTACTTGACATATGTTTGTGTTATGATTTATATTCATTTTTAAAATATAAATATTTTTATCTCTTATACCTTCAAAAATTCAATTTTGATTTTTATTAGAAATATTGCATTTATCTTCTTAAAAATTTATATTAAAACCTTGCTACTAATCATTTCCTTGCTACCAGTCATGTGCTTTTAGCAACCGCTATCTAAAATCCATTTTCCTCTCTTTTTAAGTGGTACCTGCAAAAAATAAAGATTAAGTTGGTATCCACTTTTCTTTTATGGTCCTAAGAGTTAGGTCTTAGGAAACCTAACCCAAGCAGGTTCAGAATTCCCTTTATAAATATAATTCCTATTTTTATGAATAGTTTCCATAAATTTTTTGATATGTCTATTCCTAATTTAATTGTTATTGTTTTAGGAATCCATATCTTAATAGTTTTAAAATCTTTAGAAACTATCTTCTTAATATCTTTCTTAATTTTATTTTTAATCATATTTTTAAACTTTCTAGATTTCTTTGGATATCAATTTTCTTATATCCTAGTCTCATTTTGTTTGAAGTAGACAGATAATTTTCTAATATTATAGAAATAATTTCTCATCCTTTATTGAAGTTAGAAATATTTTTATTAATATCTTCTAATTTGCTTCCGAGACTAGAATTTTCTAACACTAATACTTTAGTGTTAGATTTTAAATCATTAATCTCTACTGATAAATCATCATTTTTATTTTTCTAAATTTCTTATTCTGGAATTATCATAGAAAGTTGAGATGTTAAATTCGAATAAGATTATTGAGCTATTTCAAGTTCTTCTTCTGAAATTTTCTTTTCATCTCCAGGCATAATAATTTCTAATGCAGATCTATTTAGTTTTCTTTGTTACTCTTTGTTTTGCTTTTTAGTTTGTTTTACAAAGTCCATTAGTTCTGAATTAATTTCAACCAGATCTTCAAAATTTAGTTCAGTTACATCATCACTTGTAGCCATGAAGCATACATTTGCTTGCTCTGTGTCACTATACGGTCACTATCTGATGATGAAGAAGAATCTAAATCATCCAATGTTACTGAAAATTCTTTCTTCTTGAATTTGTCCTTCGTGAATTTATTTTTCTTATCTCTGGATAATCTTTCTTCATATGATCCTTTTTATGACATTCATAACATTCCATGACAGGGAATGATAATTTACTGCTACTATTGTTGTTGTTAGAGTTATTTTTGTAACTCCTGAACTTATTATTCGTTTTTAATTTCAAAAACTTTTTTAAAATTTTTAGCAGTAAGTGCCATATCCTCATCATCTGAATCTGAGTCATCTTTTTTTGCTTGAAATACTAGATTCTTCTTATCCTTTGCTTGAACTTTCATTGCCTATAAATTCATTTCATATGACATTAGATTTCCTATTAACTCTTATGGTTTCATAATAGAAAGATCGTTTTCTTCTTTAATTGCTAAGACCTTTCTTTCCTATTCATCCATAAGAAATTTTTTGTCCTAGTGCCAATATTGAGTGATATATTTCTTGAAATCTAGGGTACATGTCATTTATAGTTTCGTTTGGTTTCATTTTGAAATTTTGGAACTGATTTTTCAACATGGAGATTTTGTGTTGTTTGATTTTCTTAGTTCCTTACTTTTAGAGTTCTCCATATCTCATAAGCAGTTGTACACATACTGACCCAATTAAAACCATTTTTATCTAATGTACAGAATAACATGTTTATAGCTTTAGAATTTAAAGTAGCATCAATTTTTTGTGTAGCTGTCCAAGTTGAAAAATCTTCTGTTGGCATAGTATATTTCCTTTGGGTAATATTTCAGGTTTCAAAACCTTTAGCTTGCATATATATTATCATTCTATAGACCATTAATTATATTTAAGACCATTAAATAGCAATGGTCAAGCAGTTGACTGTCCTTCGGTGAAACTAGAGCTAATGCTAATGCTAGAGTTGGTATTATTGTCCATACTACAAAAAATTTATCAAATAACTGTGTTATGGTTATAGGATGTCCTAGCTCAGATACCAAATGAATGTGATTATTGTATGGTAAGTTATCACTTAGGATCGTGTAATATGAAGTATTATATTAGTGTGGAGACATAATCTAGATAATAGATTAAGTAAATGAAATAAGCATACCATGACATTTTATAGTGGTTCGAACATCCCATTCTACGTCCAATCCCAGACTACACTCTGGATTTAAAATCTATAAACCCCTCTCTTAACCCAGAGGAATAGGTATACAACACCTAAGCAACCGATCATGATTTTTCCGCTTCAACAGCCAAAGAGGACTTTTACCGCCTGAACAACCGAAAAGGACTTCTACTGGTAAACAAAACAGTTGACACTCGTGTTTTGAATACCATGGATATGTCTATTAATAGTACACCCTTCCTATAATCAAATCCTCAAGTAAATATTTTGTGTGCAAAGATATGAAAGGAAGATATTGCCTAGAATCGAAGAATATGTTAATTAATTCAGAGATTCAAGCAATATAAAGATTGTGATTGCTTGTAGACTGCAAAGATAAGTAGTAGAGAATATAGCAAGAAATCAAAATAAGAATTGGTGATTTGAGAAGTGATTTTAACGTGTTTATATAGTGGACAAAAAGTTATAACTATTCACAAAGATTTTCAATCAAAAGATGCAGCCATATCACTTTAACTTGGATCGAAACTCTTCACAATTAAAAGTGTCTTTTCAGTTAAAATAGCCGTTAGAGTCGGTCAGTCGACTGACCAAAATCGACTAGTCTATTGAATATTCAAAGATTGTGTAAAACTGTGCATATCTGTGTGCTAAACATGGTCAGTCGACTGGCTGTTTCCAGTCAGTCGACTGACCTGGTTATCAATGCACAGTTTGCTCATTTTAAAATAAAAATTATGTTTTAATAAAACTTTGATTATGTGTGAACTATTTGAGGATAGATTTTAACAATTTAAAGCCATATCTAAGACTAAAACTTCAGTAAATAATCATACTATACTTAGATTTGAAGTCTCGTCTCTTTTATAGTTTAATAGCTAGAATATCTCATTCTCTTTTTGTCGCTTGATCGTGTAGTCTCATTACCGATCGTTTAAGCTTTTTGTCATGAATCAAAACTAATGATTTAATAGTGGAACCATTATATATACTGGTGTTATTTATTTTTCTGCATTGCATAGATATATGGCTATCTGTTTTGGTGTTCATCTTTGTTTGTTCCTTTTCACTACAATCATGATCCAATTTGTTATTTTACCGCTGCATTCCCTTAGATTGATCATCTGAAGGGATTTCCCCAACAGTCTGGTATCGAAGCTGCAAGGTTGACTGAGGAGTGTTAGATGCTATGGCAGGAAATGAAGCGACTCCAGTTGTTACAAGACCCTATACTAGAGGGATCTATATTGTGGTAGGATCACAGTTGGCAATTGAGAAATGAAATGGGAATAAAGACAACGAGAAGTGGCAATGAAGGATGAAGGCTGTTCTAATGAGGAATGAAGTCCATCCAGTAGTGTTTGCCCCTAAGGAGTTGACGGTTGACATCTCAGTCGCAGGAAGGAAAGAGATGGAGAAATAGGCATTTGCTACTTTACAGCTAGCTATGGGAGAGAATGTCATCTCAAAGATTAGCAGTGAGACCACTACTAGGGGCATTTGGACCAAGTTAGAAAATTTCTACTAGATGAAATCTCTGACTAACCGTCTGATATTGCTGAAGACATTTTTCACCATGCGTACGAGAGAGGGTACTTCCGTAAAGGAACATCTTAATCACTTTAATGATCTCGTGATGAAGATGAAGACTGTAGACTTAAAGATGGATGAGGAGCAAATGACAATGATTCTTTTGTGTTCTCTTCTGAAGTGATACCAGGTTTCGCTAACAGCCTTATCTTCGCTAGAGACACATTGACTGTGGAAGATGTGAAGTCAGACCTTCTATTTGAGGGCTTGGGAGATCAGATGAAGGAGATAAATGAAGGAAGTGGAGGTGGAAGTACTAGTCACGCCATGTTTGTTGAAAAAGGTAGAGAAGATAATATGAATTGGTACTCTAGAGGGCGTTCCAAGTCCAAGAAGCCTGGTAATTGCTGGAGAGGAAAGTCAAACGATGGGAAGTGCTTAATCTGCAAGAAACCTTGTCATTAGAAAAAGGATTGTTCAGATTTGAAGAAGAAGGAAGAAGATGGATCTTCGTCATTTGTGGTGGAGAAGTCTGTATCTAATGATGTATTGTCGGCAGTAGTATCAGATGTCTCAGACCATTGGGTACTGGACTCGGAGGATCTTTCCATATGACGCCTAATAAGGATTACTTTAGTTCTTTCGTTAGACGAGAGGGGAGCTCTATTTTTATGGGTAATGATACTAGCTGTAGAGTAATGGGTGAAGGTGTAGTGAAGATCGGGATGTTGGATGGAGTGACACGCACTTTGACAGGTGTCCGGTATATTCCAAGTCTTAGGAAGTCCTTAATTTCTTTAGGACAATTGACATATTTGAGATACAATGTAACTATTGAGAAGGATAATCTAAAGGTTTCGAGAGGTGCACTAGTTCTTATAAAAGGAGATGTGTTCTGAAATCTATATTTGCCAAAATGAACTACAGTTCTTGGAGAGTCCCGTGTTGCAGTAGATAGTTCTCGTGCTTTGGATGCCATAAGGCTTTGGCATCTCAGGTTGGGTCATATTTTAGAGATGGGCTTAGATTTGCTTCGGAGACGAAAGATGATCAAAGGTGAAAGTTTTGACAAGATGGACTTTTACCATAAGTGTGTGTTAAGCAAGCAAACTAAAGTATCTTTTGGAGTTGGACTCCATAGATCGAGGCGAGTACTTGAGTATATGCATACAGATGTATGGGGAATGGATGCTACTCCTTTTCTTGGAGGAGCAAAGTATTTTATCTCTTTCATTGATGAATTTTCTCAAAAAGTATGGGTGTATGTGATAAAGGCCAAATCAAAGAGCTTTGAGAAGTTTAAAGATTGGAAAGCGCTTGTTGAGAACCAATCTGGTTCTAGGTTAAAGGTGACGAGAACGGATAATGGCGGTGAACTTGTCTCTAGAGAGTTCCTCAACTTCTGTAAACAGCATGGTATTTAGAGATATTTCACTACACCCGACGATCCGCAATCTAATGAGGTTTCAAAAAGGATAAAGATGACTCTACTAAGAAGGCATGTTGCTTGAGATTGACGGCGGGCTTGTCTAGAGTCTTTTAGGCTAAGGCATTATCAGGTGCGACGCATATAATAAATCGAATTCCATGCTCAGCCATAGATGAGAAGATTCTAGAGGAGAAGTGGAGAGGTGCAGCAGCGTATCTTGGTTACTTGTAAATTTTTGACTGTCCTATGTACGTTCACCATACAGATGATGACAAGTTGGAGGCTAGAACTTACAAGGGCATACTAATAGGATACACCGATGGTATCAAAGGGTATCGAATTTGGAACCCTGTAGATTGGAAGATTGTTCATTCCAGATATGCTACTTTTGATAAGTCTACTATGTTCAATGCAAAGGATAAGCTACCTACGACATCAGAGGATTCTGATAGGCCTAAGGAGATGGAAGAAGTTGTCGTGTTCCAGCCAAATAGAAGAGTTGTTGTTGATGCTGTCAAGGAAAATGCAGTTAATGAAACATCACAGGATAGTTCATAGGTATCTTTTAGTAGTGCTGGTGATGTGCATGAATCAAGAGGAAGTTCATTTCAAGGTGGAGCCGAGAGGAGCTTAAGAAAAGTGGTACCCACTCAGGTCAGTCGTAGGACTATTAGGCCGCTCGATAGGTATGTTGATTGGTAGTTTGCTAATCTTAGCCTTGGTGGTCAGTTTGACTATGCCCTACATGTGGTTCTTGAGGAGCTGCTTGACCTTGATGAAGCTTTGAAGTCATGTGATAGTTCGAAGTGTGCGCTATTGAAGAGGAGTTGGAGTCGTTGAAGAAGAACAAGACTTGAGATTTGGTACCAACTCCTCAAGGAAGCCGAGCCATAGGTTGCAAGTGGGTGTTCAAGTTGAAGGATGATGGGAGATACAAGGATAGACCAGTTGCTAAAGGTTTTTCACAAAGAAAGGGATTGGAGTATAATGAGATATTATCTCCTATAGTGAGGCATACACCATCTGTATTTTGCTGGCTATTATCACAGCTCATGACTTGGAGTTAGAGCAACTGGACGTAAAAACCATTTTCTTGCATGGAGACTTGGATAAGACCATATAAATGAAGCAGTCAAAAGGATTTGTTGTAGATGAAAAAGAAAATTGGGTTTGCAAATTGAGGAAGTCATTGTATGGACTTAAACAGTCGCCTAGATAATGATACAAGAGGTTTGACTCTTTTATGCTTTCACTAGGTTTTTATCGTAGCATTAAAGACGCTTGTATGTACTTCAAGCATTTAAAGAAGGGTAGATTGGTGTACCTACTTATGTATGTGGATGATATGTTGATTGCTTCCAAGGATAAAGCTGAAATCGATAGTTTAAAGCGAAAGGTAAATAGAATTCAGAATGAAAGACCTTGAGAAGCAAAGAAATATGAAAATCCGAAGGGATAGAAAGCTAGGACTTTTGAGGAGGTACATTCGAAAAGTGCTTGCTTGGTTTAACATGGAAGAGGAAAAGACAATCAGCGCACCCTGCCTTTGCACATACAGCTTTCAAGTAAAGGCTCTTCGATCTCGAAAAAGGATAACGCTTATATGATGAAGGTCCCATATGCATGTATGGTTGGCAGCATGATGTATGCCATGGCCTGCACTAGGCCTAACATTGCATAGGTTGTTGGATTAGTCAGTAGGTTCATGGAAAACCCAGGAAAGATGCATTGGGAAGCAATGAAGTGTATCTTCAGATATCTTAGAGAAAGTCCAAACCATGGGCATGTCTTTGGTGGCAGTGGAAGAGATTTCAGCTTGGTTGTATTTTGTGATTCCGACTATGTTGGTGATGTAGATCGAAGGAAGTCGACCTTCGGATATGTGTTCATCATTGGTGGGACAACGATCAGTTGGAAAGCGAGCTTACAGACGATGTCTCTTTTTCTACTACAGAGGCAGAGCTTATAGCTGCGGTTGAAGAATATAATAAGGCGCTTTATTTGAGGCGACTGTTGTGTGATTTGGGCTTCCCATATGAAGGCGTGGATGTGTATTGTGACGATTAAATGCGATTCACTTAGCTGAAAATCTGGCATCCAGCTCGAGGACAAAAAACATTGAGGTGAGAGAATCATTCCTTGTCTCAAAGAGTAAAGAGAAGCTAGTTCGTCTTCAGAAAGTTCACAGAAAAGAGAATGCAACAGATATGTTTACCAAGTCGTTGCCTGTTGCTAAGTTCGAGCATTGCTCGGACTTGATTCGCTTAATGAAGTGCTAGGTGCCACGGGGTGGAACGGGGGAGAGTTGAGCTGGTTTATAGATATGTTTGTTTTCATAGTGGAGATTAATAGGTTATACAAGGACTGGGTACTTTGAACACTTTGTTGATGGGTGGTGGTCTTGCCGGAGTTCGTTGACAGTGCAATGGCTGATGGCATTGCCGAATCTCATTGGGTAAGTATCCATTGCTTAGAGCGTAAAAGTGTAGATAGAGTTGAATGACTTGATAAAGTAAGGTAACAAGGTGGAGATTGTTGAAATTGTTACCTGTTGATTCCATCATTGGAAAATCAGAAGTCGTAGAGGAGGAGAAGCAGGTGGAGCCCTAGGAGCAGAAGCTGAAGTCATGTTGCAAAAAGGAAGCGCGGATGTGAAATGCTAGGGATTGGAAGGGTTTTGATCGGTAAAATCATCGAATGATAATTCTCTTTTGGTTGGTTGAGTGTTGTGAAGAAGCTTGGAAGCCGAACCAGAAGCCTGGTTCGGTGGAGGAATTGCCGGACCAAAGATTGGTCCGGTGGTAGTGCATCGACGGGTAGTGAAGGCAAAAAGGAAGTTATCTTGTCCGATGGTGATGGGATGCCGGTCCAGACTTGCCACTCCAGTTACTTCGTTCGGTGACAAATGCAAGGAAGGGGATAATGCTAAATGAAATATTTCGTTCGGTGACAAGTGCAATGAAGCGGATAATGCTAAATGAAGTATTTCATTTGGCATTTTGGTGATGTCAGTCCAAATTTTTTACTCGGCGCTTTGCCGAACCAAATACCAAGTGATGCATGCCGAACCAGGACTGCCGAACCAAATTGTGCCGGACCAGATGCATGCCGAACCAAACCCCGGGGCTACTATATAGTAGCTACCCCTCCTCATATCTTCACTCTATAAACAGTGGAGCTTCTGAACAACAATGGCAGCCATTCTGGAGAGCTGAAACTCTGTAGGATTTTGTCTGTATTGTAAATTCTTCTTATATGTAGCCTCCAAAAGTGAATCAATCTTGTAACTCTAATCTTTCAGTGATTACTAAAATCTTCTCTCCCCAAGCGGACGTACACTGCCTTGCGGTAGTGGAACCACTATAAATATTGGTGTTATTTATTTTTCTGCATTGCATAGATCTATAACTATATATTCTGGTGTTTATCCCTATTTGTTCCGTCTCACTACAATCACGATCCGGATCGGTGTTTTTCCACTGCGTTGGGTTTTTATTCTCTTAGACTGAATGTATGAAGGGAATTTCCCCAACAAGATCATGGTCAGTCTAGTTCTACCTCTAATGCAGTATTCGGTATGTGTTCTCTGCAAGAGGCAGAGACAAACATTGTTGAATACCATATCTTCATTTTTCTACCAAAAGCCAACACATTAACTAAAAAATTGTAATGATAAATTTTGGATCTCGTATGAAGCAGTGGTCTAAAATAGTTTCTCATCGTCCTTCTCATGTCCAGCTCTGACACATACCACCATACTAGTATAAGCAACTCTTAGAGCTGTCCACTCAGTGTTTTGATGTACTCATGACATATAAGATTTCTTGCCCATCAGTAAATAATAAAGAACATAGCTCCAGATCAGCTAGCCAATTAAAAACTTCATTGATACGATTTGTAAGAGATGTATGGAGGAAAATCAAAATGAATTCCTGCACAATTAGATCATCAAAATAATGATCAACACACATGAAATGAATTTCTGTTAAGTTTTGTAGTATGAAAGAACATGTAAACTCATTGGAGATTTTGTGCATTCTGCTTTCAATGTCTCGTAGGAATTTGAAGCGGCTATTGAGATAAAAGTATTTGCTTCTGTAGTGTATAAATATAGATACGGTAATACAATATTGAAGCGGGTGTGACCCATTAAGAGTTAGGCCCATCAACAAATATGTCTCAAGATCATTTAAATACACTGTTGTATCAGTTTTGAATATTATCTTTTCATTCTTTCTGAGTATTGTAAAAAAGTATCGAAGAATACAATATTAGTTTGAAATCAATAGAATCACTTTTATCAAATTTTTTCTTGGTATCAGAGCAAAAAACCATTTGCTCAACAACAATGAAAGGTTAACGCCTTGCCAGTGATCTCTCAAATTCAATATCATCATAGCGATCAGGTCGCGCATCCAATATCATTAGAATCAACATTCTCTTCACTTGATTGTAAAAGTTCGAACATACCGGAGCCTATATCAAGGATCTTACCAGTTTAATATTAAGTTCCTATCTGTGCCACGCCAAGAAGTAACTATCAGAGTTGCTTCATCATTCAGTTAACCTCTAGCTGCACCGTGTCAACATCTGTTGTTCTGAATTTTCATCAATCTTTGCAGTTTCTTGTTTCAAGACCTCTACACTAAGGATTCAAGATCTTGTCTTTTAATCATAATTAGTTATTGCATCAATGGCTGAAGAAGATTCATCACCCTCATCTACAACATAGAATCAACCACCCAAAGATCTGCAACACAAGATTTGATTAAGGCCTTCGTCAAACCACAAAGTCAAGTTATCAATGTACAACTGGATGAATCAAATTTTCTTCTTTGGAAATTTCAATTCGAAACAACAATCAAACGTTATGGACTGGAGGATTATGTTCATGGAACATTAATCACACTACCTAGATTTGTCACTGATCAAGATGGAAAACTAATGAGTAATCAAGAATTCATATCACTCAAAGGCAATATAGCTTAGTAAGTTCTTGGTTACTTTCTACAATTAGTTCTAATCTTTTGCCACAATTAATTGGATGCAAGAATACAAACAAAATCTGGTCTACCATTGAACAAGTATTCAATACACAGTTAGCAATAAAATTTATGTTCTATAAGAGACATTTGCAAAACTTAAAAAAGGATACTCTATCAATGAGGGATTACTTGTCTAAAGTCAAAATGTTATGTTATCAACTTGCTTCAGCAAGGCATAAAATTTCTGATTATGAACAAATACTGTCAATCGTAAATGGTCTAGATGAGGAATATGAGGAAGTTGTAGCAGTAATTTCCTCAAAAGAAACAACACCTACAATTCACTATGTTCATGCTACACTACATGCTCATGAAGATAGAATAGAGCAAAAAAAATCCATTGGTACAGATATTTCTGCCAATTTCATTAGTAATAGCAGGAACAAGAATACCATAAATCAATTTAACAGTCAAAGAGGTGGCCAAACAAATAGAGCTAGAGGAAGGGGTGGCATACAGGATAGAAACAACAGAATCAGGTGTCAGATATATGAGAAATATGGTCATATTGCAAGCAAATGCTACTTCAAATTTGATGGAAATTATGTGCCACAGCAACAAAACAATGCAAGAAACTATCAACCAAATGCTAATACGGTTAACACCCAACAAGATCAAAGAAGTCATTCAGAAAACACAAACTTTAGACACATCCAAACTTGAAGATGTTCATGATGAATCCTGGTGTCCAGATTCAAGCGCTACAAATCATGTGACAAATGACTTGAACAATCTAAACCTAAGAAGCAAAGAGTACAAAGGTACACATTCTGTGCATATGGGTGATGGTACATCTAGTAGAATTACACACACTGGAAATGTAAGTTTTATTGGCAAGAAACAACTTTATCTTAACAATCTCTTAAGAGTCCCATTGATAAGGAAAAATATACTAAGTGTATCTCAGTTCGCAAAAGAAAACAATGTGTTCTTTGAGTTTTATCCAAAGTATTGTCTAGTTAAAGATATTCTAACAAAAGAAATTTTGTTGCAAGGTAATAGAGGATTGAACAAATTCGATGTAGCTAAATTAAGAAATTCTGGATTTAAGGGAAAATGCTGTAATATTTCTGAAATCAAATATGAAAATGACTGTAAGACTTTTGATATATTGCATTATAAACTAGGCTATCCAAATGTAAATATTGTTAAGTATGTGTTGAATAAAAATGCAATTTCTTTTGAGAAGATTTCTTTACCATATGTTTGTACATATTGTCAAATGGGAAAGAGTCACAAACTTGCATTTCCAGACTCGCAAACTGAATATAATAAACCTCTAGAATTAATTGCCATAGATTTATGGGGACTAGCACCAATCAATACTGATTATGAATACAAATATTTTATTTCATTTGTTGATGCTTATTCTAGATATGTATGGATTTATTTTCTGAAATCAAAATCTGAAACCTATAAGCCAGTTCTGCAATACATAGTTCAGGTTGAAAATCAAATAGGTTGTAATGTAAAAATGATACAAACAGATGGTGGAACAGAGTTCCACCCTCTTAAAGAATTTTTCTCAAAAAATGGAATAATTCACAAAACAACTTGTTCATACACATCTGAACAGAATGGTCTTGTTGAGAGGAAACATAGACAAATAGTTGAAACTGGTCTTATTTTACTTGCTCAAGCATCATTACCAATAAAATTTTGGCCTGATGCTTTTTCAACAACCGTGTACTTAATTAATAGGCTACCAACAAAGGTCTTAGATTTTAAAAGTCCCATAGAAAAGTTACAGGGGATTAAATCAAATTATCAAAGTTTGAAAGTGTTTGGTTTTCTATGTTTTCCCTACCTAAGACCTTATAACAAACATAAGTTAAACTTCAGATCATCACCAGCACATTCTTGGGCTATGCCACAAACAAAAAGGGATACAAGAGTTTAGATAGTAAGGGAATTTTTTTTATATCGAGACATGTTGTATTTAATGAAAATGTGTTTCCTTTTAGCAAGACAGATGTAAAAATATCACAAAAAATATACAACCCAAGATTCTCGATACCGGATCTACCAGAATACTCAGAGATTGATATCCAATCTCATATAAAGGTGGTGGGCAAAACGATCAACACACTACCTCAATTAAAGGAAGTCATGGATCACAACACAAAGTGATCAGAAATGAACCAGGTTCATGAGCAGTCGGAATTTGAAACTCAAACTCAAGATACACAGCATGATTCAAATATTTAATCAGGCAGTGATCGGTCATTAGATGATTACAATCATCACCACAGCAGTGATCAACAACCTACAACAACTGGACATCACATGATAACAATGGCTAAAAATGGAAATTTCAAGCCAAAAACTTATAATGCTTTCATAGAAACCAAAGAACCAGGCACTTATTTTGAAGTTGTACAAAATGAAAAATGGAAAACAGCAATGAAAGAAGAATATGATGCATTAATAAGAAATAAGACATGGACTTTGGTTTCTTTGCCATCCAATAAAAATGTTGTTGGATGCAAATGGACATACGAAATAAAGAAAAACCCCGATGGTTCAATCTCTAAGTACAAGGCAAGGCTAGTATAAAAAGGTTATTCACAACAAAATGGTTTTGATTTCAATGAGACTTTTTCACCTGTTGTGAAACCTTCTACTATCAGAATAGTTCTTACTATTGCCTTAAGTAGGGATTGGGCCATCAGGCAACTTGATGTAAATAATACCTTTTTAAATGGTACTTTGCAGGAAGAATTTTACATGTAGCAACCACAACGATTTAGACAAAAAGGCAATGAAAAACTTGTGTGCAAGCTAAACAAAGCAATTTATGGACTCAAGCATGCACCCAGAGTTTGGTTTGACAAACTGAAATCAACCTTAATCAGCTTTGGCTAGTCACAGACTAAATCTGACAATTCTTTATTTACAAAGTTCAGTAAGCTTGAAGTTACATATGTACTAATATTTATTGATGATTTTATTATTATAGGCAGTAGTGATGCAGAAATCATCAAGCTTACTGAACATCTTGATAAAGAGTTCTCAATTAGAGATCTAGGGTGCTTAAATTATTTTCTGGGAATTGAAGTCAAAAGAATGTCCAGCACAATGATTCAACCAAGCCAAGAAGAATACATCCAATGAATTCTTGTTAAAGCAAAAATGGACAAGGCAAATGCATTATCTATACCCATGGAAAGCAACTTACACTTATCCAGAGATAAAGGTGAAGCAATACAGAACAGCAAACAATACAGAAGCATTGTTGGAGCATTGCAATATGCAACAATCACAAGACCAGAAATTGACTTTAGTGTGAAAAAGTCAGTCAATTTATGCAAAACCCACTGGATAAACATTGGAAAGCGGTAAAGAGCATCCTAAGATACTTAAAAGCATAATGAAACATGGGCTGCTCTTAGAATCATGTAAGAACATAAACATCAACGGATGTGCAGATGCAGATTGTGCTACCGATCCTGATGACAGAAGATCCACAAAAGGATACGGTATATTCTTAGGCAAAAACTCTATATCAGGATGTTCAAAAAAATAACCAACTGTATCTAGATCTAGCACAGAAGCAGAGTATAGAAGTGTGGAAAATGCTGCTGCGGAAATAATCTGGGTAAACTAACTTTTGAGTGAACTTAAGGGAAAAACTGACAATAAAGCTACAATTTGGTGTGATAATCTTAGCACGGTTCTACTCAGTGCAAACCCAGTTCTATACAGTAGAACTAAACATATGGAGATCGACATTTACTTCGTTAGAGAGCAAGTTACCTGCAATAAATTAAACTTAAATCATATACCGACATCTTACCAAATTGCAGACATATTGACAAAGTTGTTATCTAAAAAGAAATTCCTACTGTTTAAGAAGAACCTCAAAGTCAGTACTACTAACAATGACCATCAAATTTGAAGCAACTTCATCTGCGCTAAAGTTCAAAGCTCATCAAATAAAAATCTACAATATCAAGTTTCATAAATTTGCTTCCTGCCGCTCAAGCAGAAGCTCAATATTAGTACTGTTAACATTGATCTTCAATCTTGAAGCAACCTCATCTGAGCTAAAGCTCGAAGTTCATCAAATCAAAATCTAAAGCATCAAGCTTCATAGATCTGGAGTCAGTAACTATTCTTAAGAAAAGTCCTATAGAATCTACTTGAAAGTATGAATTAAAAGTCTTACCAAATCAATGCAATAGCTGAAAGCAACTCAGGTCTAAACTTCATTGTCATCAAGATCTAACTCCGAAAAGAATGAATCCCATCAAAATTAGCAGTATTTCGAAGAAAAAAATTCAGATCTTTAAAAGAATAGAAGATAAACAACTTATCTGTGACTATTCAAAGCTACGGAGAAAACCGCAAAAGATACGCTATCATATTCGAAAGGAATTTTTGAAGGAAAATAGAGTCGACGACGCCATTATTTTTCTTCTCTGCAAACCCTAGACGGTATAGGGTTTGTGGGGGCGAGATAAAAGTATTTGCTTCTGTAGTGTATAAAGTATAGATGCAGTAATACAATATTGAAGCGGGTGCTGCCCATCAGGAGTTAGGCCCATCAACTAATATGCCTTAAGATCATTTAAATGCACTGTTGTATCAGTTTTGAATATTATCTTTTCATTCTTTCTGAGTATTATAACAAAGTATCAGAGAATACAATATCAGTTTGAAATCAATAAAATCACCTTTTTCAAATTCTTTCTTATTGAGTTGAATCTGAAAAAAGTGGAAGCAGGAGCACTAGGAGAGCATAAGATTCAGAGAGGATATTTTCCTGTTAAATCAGATAGCTGCCATTGTATATTAGATGAAGGTTTTAGAAGATTGATTGGAGAATTTCTTGTGCATGAAGTAGCTCAGGTAAATGTCATTATCTCCAGGTGCTCTTCTGTATTATATAATCAATGTGTTTTGCGGACAGTATATTTTGATCTGTTTGTCTATGTAAATTAACTAGATCATTATTTTCAACCAAAGGATAGATGTCAATTTTTTTTACGAATTATAGTAGTTGTTATATTGATATATCGAGGGGGATCATGGATAAAAAAAAGAAGTTCGTTTTTCTTAATTATTATATGTCTTGTGCAGTTAAAATAAGTGAAGTATTAATTATTTGCTTTACTCAGGTTAAACATGTTATCGAGTTGTTCCAAGATTCAAGTCCATTCAAGGAAGACACTGACCTATCACCTATAGGTTTAACAGGCCGGCCTTAGTCCGATTTAGTTTGTAACTAGAAATTTACTAGCAAATTTAGATAATAAATAGTCTGTGTAAGTGTATATACATTCATGTTCATAATTATCAATATTTTAGCACCATGTGCATATTAAAATGAATATTAGTACCTCAAAATGAAATAAAAATTCTTATTGAGAAAAAATATAGGATTTAAATTACTTAATTTTTATTAACATGAATTCAATATTAATAAGTCATCACTGATAATAGTTCTCCTCTAAATATAGCTCCGAGTTCAAACATGGAATGTGCCATGAGGCATGTAATGTATTTCTACTGATACAAAATTTCTTTTAAGCAATGTAGCACCTGTAAGCTTAGGCCTTCTTTAGAGACAGTGTTTTCATTTGCACTGTCAATTTGCATTTTCCCTTTGGGCTTCTGCTTTAGGTTTCGAGCATGATTTTTGAATGGACAAATTTGATTTGTAAGTTTAATCTTTCTTGAAGGTCATCATGCATCAGTAGTGTCATTGAAGAAAAATTCATATTTATCCTATTTGTTCACCGAATTTTCAGATCTTAAGGAGGCTGGACGTTGAGTACAAATAAAGTACGTATAAACATGAATATTTTATGCCCAACAACATAGTACGGATACACGTTGAGTACAGGTTTTTAGATCTTACAGGCATATCCATTGCTTGCATTGTTATATTTTTGGTATAATAAAAAGGTTTATCAAAAAGAGAATATTTCAAGCTCAACAAACAAATAAAGTACGGATTAATGTTGTGCAAACTTGGACGTACCTTTACACAACGTCATCCCTGGAATAATGAGTGCCTGTGAATATCTAAAGATAAAAAATGAAAAATAAATCACGAGAAGAGCATATTTTTGTAATAAATTTACGTGAACAACAAAATACCACTTTAAATTCTAACTTGGAATCATATTTTGTAAAAAAAGAAAAAAAAGAAAGTAAAATAATAAAGAAAAACTAAAATAAGGGAGCATTTAGAACAACACTTCATATTCACCTAAAAAAATTAGTACGAACATTTTCTATATATTGCACAATAAATTTATAATGTTTCTAAAAATTAGTGTGTTATAATATATGTAAATATAAAAGTGATATGCTTTTTCGTTTTTATATTTAGTCCCACGTCATGAGATATGTTCAATCTCATACTCCAAGGCCTATATGTAAAGGAGCCTATCTAATGTAATTGGATCAATCAATCTCTATGTAACTGATATTATGGTGAATAACATTTTCTTCTCTCTCCTCCTTTCTAATTGCTTCTTATCTTGTTTAAGTTTGTAACACGTTATCAGCACGATCTCTACAATTTTTTTTATAGATCTACAATTGTAATAATCTATGAAATCAGATCTTTTTTTAGATCCAGTTATAGATTTCAAAATAGTAGGTCATTTTTCTGTTTCACAAAAGAAAACCTATTTCTAGTCTTGAGATCTGAAATTGTATTTTTTAATAAAATTTATACCTTTTTCTTTTCAGATCTAAAGTCGTTGTCCCCTTGGCATGAGAGATTCTCTTTTTCTTACTTTTCCAGTTTGAGATTACTATTTTTTGGATTAAATTACTCTATATCTCTCAGATCTAAAGCCATTACTTCAGCAAAATCTATTTCTCTTTTCAGATCTGCAATCACTATTCTCTTGAAGATAATAAAAATTCTATCTTTCTTTTCTCTTATCTTAGATCTACAAACGTTGCTCCTAAACAAACAAGAAACATGTATTCACTCTCAGTTCTGAAATCACTATATCTCCTTTCAGATCTGCAAACACTGTTTCTCGACCCAAAAAGAAACATATATTTAGTTCATAGATATGTAATCGTTCTATCTACTTTTTCTCATTTCAGATATAAAAAACTGTTTTGACCAAAATAAAGACTTAGTCATTTTTCAGATCCAAAATCAAATCTTTTTCTCTTTCCATCCGGAAGCATTGCTTCTTTTACAAAAGAAAACTATCTTCCTCTTTTGTATAAGAGGAATCTATTCCCCTAGTAAAATATAAAGTTACGATTCCAAGAAAATCCTTTTCTCCCTCCAAACCCAAAATTCTTTCTCCTAATCTAAAGTCATTGTCTCATTGAAATTAGATTTCTTCTCTTTTTCTTTTTTTAAGTTTATAATCACCATTTCTCAAATTGAGGAACTATACCCCATATCTCAAGATTCTCTCTTTATTTCAAGAGTTGGACCATCAACCCTTTGAAGCTACAAAACCTCCCAATCCTTTCTGAAAAGTGAATTATCTCTTTTGAAAAGACAAACTCTCTCGGAAGGGAAGGAGAAAACCTCCCAATATGCCTCCTAAAGCGAGAGAACTACGCTGCAAAGAATGCAACACCTATACATATGTGATAAAGCTGGAAGACTAGTCTAATGACCTCTCAATGCTAAAAATTATCAAATGTTAATTCGACATGGTTGTGATTGAAATCATTAAACACTTCACTGCTTAACATAAAGCTTTGGTGGATAAACTCTTAACATGCTTAGGCGGATAGAAGTATTTGGCCTCAACGTCATAATACAAGTAAAGTTCCAATCTAGAGAACACAAGGGGCATTCCTCATAAACAAATGGACCCCAAGCATGGCCCTTTTACCATCCAGCGTCAAATTGAAGTATTACGATTGGGATCCCACTGGTGGATCGAAATATCACAACTTGAAGACCGAAGTCATGAAGATCGAATACTCACAGTCTAGATATGACAAGCATGACACTTCGTCACTCCTACCATGCACGAAGGCATCATCAATCCAACGCACACCAGACATGATTCAAATAATGTCAATATCTCTCCTTACCTTGGGATATGTTAAATAAATATGAAAAGAGAAGGAGAGAAGAACAAGAGTTACTAGCCTACTCTCTAAGAAAACAAAAACTTATGAATGCTCACTACAACCCCTTAGGCCAACCCGGTCCCCTAGACACTTGCCAGGATCTCCACACTTGTTGATAAATGGGGGGACATAAATGAAGTACTATATAATTACTTTTCTTTCATTCTAATCAACCTTAAGCTATTGTAGGGCTCTACCATCTACTCTTGGATCTCCATCCTTGGAAAAAGGTAAAGGAAGGATCATAAATCCTTTGCATGTGCTGATCGACCCGAGGATGTTTACACGCTACACGATGTAAAGATAAAAAATTAAACTAGCCCCTACAATTATGCATGACCTCTCCTTTGGGTCAGCAAGGCACATAAAGTTGAGAAAACATCACTGTTGGGAGTTTAGATAAATGGTCACCTAGGGACGCTAACATAGCTTGCAGAGCAAATGCTATAGCAAAATGGAAGAGATATAACTCTCTACCTCCAGAGCTCGAATGATCATTGATCAGAGAGAAGTCATCCATTTGAGTATGGTGTTACCTCAAAGAGTAAGGAAGAGGATGCATAAGAAACGACATCTGTCGAGAACTTGGATAACATAATAGTTTATACAAAAAGGCTTTGAAAGACGGAGTTCCAGCAATTCCAACTTATTTGGCCCGCAGCAGAAAGGCGAGAGGTATCCAGAACCACCAACAATACTCCTCATATCATAGTTCAACACGAACCAGCAATATATATATATAGTAAACCGCAAGGACATTGTAGTCACCAATACAGGATATTAGCTTCACCACTCTCTCATGATCCAATAATCAAAAAACATAATTTAAACTAATTAAGAACCAAGGATAACAGGATGCACACTGTGACATCCACTATAAGTACACCAAACTAGTTGGAGTCAACTTGAGAAAATGACTTGACCAATGACTGCTAAGAGGCAGCACTGAAATGCCAAACACAAATCTTGGCCCTGTAAAACCCCCGTTATCAAATAGAGTACTCGTAGAAAATCCATATGAGGAGCGCTCTGATCACACAACATACTCGCATAAACGTGTCATATGCATGACAATTGATGGTCCTGCAAAGGAGATATCACAAAAAACCTTTTCTTTCGTTTTTATATAACTTGGTTATTGACTTTTCAGGACAATGCCATCGGCTCCTAGGTTCCACAAAGTCCCTTCAAAAATACCAAGCAAGTCTTCCTATCCAAGAGAACATCTTAAACCAGGCATACTACACAACATGGTACTTTGCGCTTCTTTTGAACCAGCAGGTTTGGCCTAAACTACTCCTTCCCTTTGACCAAGACAAGAGACTAATGAATTCACTTAACACATATGTAGTTATATTCACTTAACACCTATATCATTATGTCCACTACTTCTTTTGTGATTAGCAACCCAGATCACAAGAATGTATTGGCAGCAGTGAAAATAAGATAGCCTTGACTAAGAGCGCTAGCCTGGGCAGTTCACTGTTGGAGATCGCCCATTTCCCTGGCAATGACATGCCAACCGGGCATCCGAGCACAAATTTAGCTTGAGTAACTCAAAGAATAAAGGCATTTGAAGCCCAGCGTGGATTGACTCATGACAGTATTTGCCTCAGGCCAATGGGTAGGTTGAAGCTATTTACAAACTCTTGCAAACACTAATTAAGGAAAACCAGATAAATCCAAAGGAACATGGGTTGACGAACTACCTACGGCACTGTGAACCTACCAAGCCTCCTACAAAACAACAAAGGGACATATTCTATTTGTTCTAAGCATAAGGGGCTGAAGCCATGCTTTCGGTCGAAACGGTTGTCCCTTCACATTATAGGACATATAATCCAAAAGAAAACGTGGAGCCTCTCAGATGTCCTTAGAACTACTTGAAGAACGAAGGAATAACACTGCTCTCAAGACCGCCGTACGCAGATGGAAAGTGGTAAAACAATACAAATCTAAGGTGAAGACCTAAGAGTTACAAGGGGGAGATATTGTTCTCAAGCAAGTCTTTCCCTATCCAGGTGCGTTAGATCCAGTTTGGGAAGGACCATTTGTTGTTCATAAGGATCTCCACAATGAAGCTTACATTCCGTCGACAGTTGATGGAAAAGGTGTTTGAGAAAGGAAGGAATCTCCAGCCTCTCCGCCGTTACTTCTCTCAACTTGTAAAAATCATGTATCACCTAAAACAATAAAAGAAAGACAACGGACGTAAACATATTCTACCCAGATCACTATAAAAATTGATGTTTTGCCCGATTGTTTGTTGATATTTTTTCTATTACGATCAATCGCAAGCTCTCACCGGCAGCAGTGAAAGTAAGATAACCATGCTAAGGGCACAAAAATAGCCTAAGCAGTTCACTGCTGACGATCGTCCTCTGTCCAACAATGATAAACCAATTATAAGCCATGGTTTTGGCACAATTATGGCCTAGGCAGTATATCATTGGCTTTTGGCTCACCGACAACTGCGAACTGATGATAAATCCCACGATTAAGGCATGGCTGCATCTAGGAATGGTTCATAGCCGACGATAGGCACCCACGCTAGCCGGTCCACAATAAATCGAATAATACTCATGATACAGGCCATAATGGCCAAGGTAGTTATTGTGTGCGAATCAAAGCTCTAAATATTAAGTAAGGAAGTCACAAAAATTACACTCACTTGGAGTATAAGTTGGGCTGGCAAACCATATGTCACCAAAATCCACAATCAGGGCAAGTAACTTACGTGCCACGAATCTTAAGTTTAGAAGGACTCTCTTGACGGAGAATAAAGTTCATTTTACTTATACTAGAAGCTTCTAACAATTTATTTTTGTCTTGTGGCATTACATACAGACAATAGAAATATGAATTCCACTCTGCTAACCATAGCAAGATATTCATTCTCTTCCATACTGCTAGAGGAAACATCGACTCAACTCCGTTAGAGATAGCAGAACATCAATCCAACATTGTCATAAGAATTAGAATATCCCTTCCAGCCAACTTTTCTCAAGAAACAGTAAGGATTCTCCCAAAGTTGAGCACACTTATGGAACCTGAGAAAAATTCAGTGCAAAGGTATGACTAGCTTTTGTAAGATAAGCTAAATTCGATAAAAAAAATGCTTGGGGGCATAGCACCACCTCACCCCTTGATTATACACATGCGCTACCACTTAGCTCGGTAATGCACGTTGGAATCATAACCTTAAGTTAACAAGTTTATAACATATTCATAATGCAAAGCAACAAGTTGTAAGAAGCAACTAAGAGAACTATATTAGGGACAAACCTTGACAAATAGTAAGCGCTCCCGACCGACTCTTGACGAAATCGTCAGGAAATGCATTGAAGGATGTGATAAGTATTTATGGACTGCCACGTCCCCCAAACTACTCTTTAAACCCTAGAAAAAGGGAATTACTCCAAATGATATTATCCCGTCTAAACATGAGTGTTTCAATCTCTAACCCTCAAACGTTAGACAATTTTTTAACTCAAATAACATGGCATCTTCACCTAATAAATCAATATCGGGGGCATGTGAGACGACTCTAACACATTCTTATGATAAAATAAAACCTCAAACAAAAATGGTACGATAACTTTCGACTAATCCTAAGGCAAGGATGAAATTCCTTGACCCCACAGGGTCGAAGGAGACCATTGGTTTGCAGGTGAGTCCAAGGGAACTTGATAGTTCACTATTTCGGATATGAACAGGACATCTGAATTAAAAGATTGATTCTGCCTGATCAATAGGAAATAATAAAATGATGCTAATCAAGGTTCCCAATGTCCAACGATTATTCCAGCTGAACTTCACATAAGAATAATGAAGTAGTCCTAGTATGGACAATTCCTCACAGACCCTAGACAGAAAAGCCAATGTCGGTCTCTCATGGATTGGTTTATTTATAGTCCTGTGTTAGTGCCAAACAAGAATTTGGACTCAGTCACAATTGGTAAACACCAAACACAAGCTTCTATTGGCACATGCAGTGCACCAGATCACTGTTTAGCCCTTAGACCTGACAGCCTTCCAACACTTTCGTCCAACTGTTTTTTCACCTGGGTTTGGCCTTTTTTCATGTATTAGACCAACTGGTTCGGCTATAATCTTCCACTCTCAAATCAAATTGTTTCGGTCCAATAAACTCCACCAACCATATTCCATGGTCCAACTATCCTTGCTCCTTCACTAAGCTTCTCAATAACCCAACACTTATCCGTTAAAACGTACCAGCAATCTTATCTGTACAAGTACACTAAAGATTATCAAACCAAGCTATAGAATAAGTTGATAAAACTGATCATAACTTTACCAAACTGTATGTGCATAAACCAATTACACCTTATCAGGTATGAGGATTCTAACCAAAATTTATATAAAATATACATATCTTCGTACAAACATCCGGGCAGAAGATACAAAACATGGGATAGGGAAGTTATAACCAACATTCACTCAATAACACTCTGCATCATCTCCCACGTACAAAGACCCTTCAACGGAGATTCTTACTCTATTAGATTCATCGATGATTGATCTTGTCAAAGCATGCCAAGAGCGGAGAAAGGATTAGTAGAGAAATACACAAACTTGACGATCATATAAGATGGTCAGGATAGCTTGACTCAACCACACAATGAGCATAACCGGACTACAGCATCATAGATCCAAAGTCAATAATGTAAAGTACACATCAATTGGTCCGTATACGGCATGAAGCCTCAACATAGGAAACCAAAAGTTCAAGAAAAATGGCATCTGGATGAACACTAATCAAAGATGGTTTTAAAAATTTAGCAAGTCCTCTTCAGAATGAACAAAGTCCCACATCAAACTAGCAAAAGGAGGCTCTGCGAAAAATCAGAGGTGAAAATGAGATATAGATATTTAGACATCGATATAACCATTGCAAGACTAAGAAGACAGTCTTGGATTAAACAAAGCACACTTTATATTCACGAAAGTATGTTTTAGGGGGCAAATGTTGTGGGAATTTTCACCCATTACATGGTGAATATGAAGAGTCAAGGGAAAAATCGTCATTGTTCTAGAATAGACTCACACTAGTTTGGTGGTATTCTCGAGATCAAGATATGGACATAGGTCGAAATCGCATCTCAATTCGAGTTACAGATTAAGAGATATGATAATCTTAAGATTTATGCACCACCGTCTTACGGGGCCGGTACCTAGATGCTTCACCGCCATTCGAGGTCGACAGTCCAATAGCAAGCCAAGATCCCCATTCCCATGATCGAATCAATACTTTGGTCCACGCTTGCTTGGAGTTGGGACTTAAGTATCTTTAGTCCGCTTAAAGCCGACCAGATGACTGAACCAAAACTTTGGTTCGACACTTGCCTAGAACCGGACCTTGATAATTTGAAATTTGCTAAGAGTCAACGGATTACCGAACCAAAACTTTGGTTTGACACTTGCTTGGAGTCGGGGTTTGAAAATCTTGAGTGTGCTTGGAGTTGGTGCGATGACCAAACTAAAACTTTGGCTTGGCACTTGCTTGGAGTCGATACTTGAAAATCCGTAGTCTGCTTGGAGTCTGTTGGATTAGCGAACCAAATTGGTTCGACGCTCGCTTGGAGTCGTTACTTGAAAATTTCGAGTCTTCCTGGAATCAGCGCGATGATCGAGCTAAAACATTGGTTCGGTGCTTGTTTGAAGTCAGGCCTTGAAAATCTGGAGTCTGCTTGGAGCCGGCTAGATTACCGAACCAAAACTTTCGTTCGGCGCTTGCTTGGAGTCGAGCATAGAAAATCTTGAGTCTGCTTGGAGTTGGCACGATAACCAAACCAAAACTTTGGTTCAGCTGTTACTTGGAGTCGAGCCTTGAAAATCTAGAGTCTGGTTGGAGTCGGCTGAATTATCAAACCAAAATTTTGGTTTGACGCTTAGTTGGAGTCATTGTTTGAAAATCTCGAGTCTAATTGGAGCCGATGCGTTGACCGAACCAAAACTTTGTTTCGATGCTTTCTTGGAGTCAAACCTTGAAAATCCAGAGTCTTCTTTGAGTCGGTTGGATTTCCAAGCCAAAATTTTGGTTCGGTGCTTTCTTGGTGTCGGGCCTTGAAAATTTGGAGTCTACTTGGAGTCGGTCCAATGACTGAAACAAAAAATTTGTTCGGCGGTTGTTTGAAGTCGGACCTTTAAAATATGGATTCTTCTTGGAGTGTATCCACCGACCGAACCAAATCTTTGGTTCGGTGGTTGCTTGGAGTCAGGCATGAGAAATTTAAGGGTTTACTTGGATTCGGCTGGAAGTAATACTACTTGGAGTCGGATGAAGATTTGCTTGGGGCTCAAACCGGGTATAACTGATCTAAAAAAAGATGCAAAATTTCATAACGGCACAACAATACTTCGTGGATTTCTTCATGACGCATTCCGAGGGTTCTTGGAGGTGTATTGCGGTCGTCAAAAGAGGAATAGCTTGACAATCATGTAAGGAAGGTTGAACCAAACCTTGGAGGAAAAATGGTTGAACCAAATTCCAAATACTATATTCCCAGCTGCCTCTCCTCATACCTTCATTCTATAAATACCAAGCACGCATCATAAAAAGGAGGATGCTAAAGAGTGAAGCTTTCAACAACAATGGCAGACAACTTCGAGAGGAAAAAATCATAGTAATAATAGCATGTTTAGTCGTATTCAAAGCTTTTACTTGTAATCAGAAATGAAAGGGATAATAAAAGAGGAACAATGGATGCAGGCGCATTCAGGCCAAACTATTATAAATTCGATGTCTTTTTACATTTAAGTCCTTTACATATTTTTTATAGCAAATCACTAAATTTCTACCTTAAACATCTGCAACCAATTTTCATCAAATAATAGCTATATACTACAAACAATTTTTACAGCTCTACAACAATGGTTTAAATGTTTTCCCATTTTTTGTGCAAACTTCAGGCAAAGCAAATAGGAAGAACATAGGCTTAAGGTGGGTGAGAAAAATTTAATTACACAATTATCTATAGTTAAATTTATTATATCCTATACGATGTAGGATGCTAGAAATCCTAATTTAAAATATATAAAACCCAAGATTGGAATATGTAAACTAGATTAGAGTTAAACCACTATAAATTTTTAAACCTGATTAGATAATCATGCACCTCTCCTATGATTATATTGCAAAACCCTAAATTGATAAACCATAAATTTATAAAAACCCTAAGTTGGACAATTTGACATTGAAATTAGAATATAGACTGTTCAATTAGTAACTGGAGTACAACAAAAATAGTGAAGGATATGAATTAAGCACAAATCAACAACAGAACAAGAAATTAACGAAAATCCTAATTTTGGCCTATGACTTGTCGACCTTGACCTTTGGCGGTCGACCGTTAGCGGTCGACCAGTTAGGATTAGAAGTCGATCGGTAAGCATGTAAAATGTAGAATCTGAACCTCAGCCTAAGGCCTAGGTTGTAATGAAAATTATATAGGTGTAAATTGTTGTTTAAGCCTATTTTAGGGCTGGGTGTATATGATAGAAATAGTAGGAAGCTAGTTCCCTATGAGTAGATGTTAAGTCATTGCGTATTGGGCAATTCTTTTCCTAGTTGGGTTCTAATAATCAACTCGAGGTGATGTATTTTCAAAAATGGAACTCCAAAGAGGTTCCTGGTGGGCGTACAACACTACCTTGGATGCTTGATGGAGTGGGTCCGGCATAACGAGAATCCTAGTATGCACGATTTATAACGCACGTGATACAGTTCAAATGGAGGATCCTGACGCAAGCAATAAGAGGCCAACACTATGATCGAGTGATGGAAGTGGATTTAGATGATGGGACACACCGACGAGTCAACATTTCGGGTTCTCTCCCTTAGGCATAGTGAGGGGGAATCGATTCCCCGATAGTTTAGTGGTGGTGAGAGTAGTAGGAGCTTATTTAAATAATAGCCTAGTGGTGGTGTTTTCATGTTTAGTAACCAAGGTGCAGTGTTTCCATGATTAGTAGCACCGTAGCAGTGTTTTAATATTTTAGGAGCCTAGTCGTAGTGATTACAATGACTAGCTCTAGGAGCCGTGGTCGATCGTTAGTTGAGTGGTTCTATCCTTGGGATAGCCTACACAAATTATAGTATAGATATGTGTTAGACAAGAACCCTTAGGTGATAGACCTTTGGGATTCACGAACACTTGTATACACCCTTTGTCATGTAGAGTAGTATTAGAGTTAACTGCACATAATCATCACATATTAAACATGTACTCATTCACTTGATTTTAGTCTGACCCACCCCTTTCTTTGCCTTTTTCCACCTCAGGATAACAGGCTAGTAGTTGACTGAACATAGCAGGTGGAAAAAATGAAAGTGTCTGTGCTATAGGATCGTGTAATACGGAATATAGAAAAAATAACTAATGTGGAAAATAACTGTAAAATAATAACAGCAGTAAAGTAAAACGACACCAGGAATTTTTATATTGGTTCGATCTCTCGTTCTACGTCCAGTCTCAGACTCCTTCTGAAATTAAAACTAGCAGCTCTCACTTAACCTAGAGGAATAGGTTTACACCGCCTGAGCAACCGAATAGGACTTGAACGCCTGAGCAACAAAATAGGACTAGACCGCCTGAGCAACACAACAGGACTTGAATTCCTGAGCAACAGAACAGGTTTTGATTACAAATATATTGTCTTGACTTTATGTGTTATAATAACACGAATTTGTCGCTTGTAGTGCACCCTTCCTATAATCTTTTCCTTAAGAATGAAGTGTATGATTATGCGTGTTTGAGTAATAGGAACTTCAGAATTGCTTAAAAGATATGGAAGTGAGATTATAAGCAATGAATGTATGAAATCAAGTAAGCAATAGATTCAAAGAATGCTATTCAAGTTAGATCAAGAGAGAGAAGAAAAATTAAGTGATTTGATCAATGAAACTCTAATGTATTTATAGTAGATAAGAAGTTGCAACTACTGGTGAAGAGAACTCTATGAATAGTAATGGCTGCAATCCTTCGCGAGGAAGAAATCTCTTCGAAAAACAGTGTCTATTCAAAAAAATGACAGCTGCGGACTTCAATCGACAGAATAGGAGTATTCAGTCGACTAAATTCAAAATGTGCATATGCATGTTAAAATGCACAGACTTATTCGATTGAATGATGCCGTCAGTCGACTGGTCCGTGCATATTTAAAAAATATTATGCATAGGTTCAGTCGACTGAGAGCATCAGTTCATTCGATTGAACTATGTATTTCACGAAGCCTGAGACAATGTGAGATAGAATATGATAAATTTCAAATCGGGTGCAAATGTTTGTGAATACATGAATGAGAGTGATGATTCTTGAGGAAAGATCTTAACAAAGCAACTAGACTTGGCTAAACTTGACTCTAGTTTAGATATATAGAATATACAAACCATACATCGAGTCATTGAGTCCTGTTGTTGTAGTAGTCATAGTTTCATGAATCATTGTGTCGCTTGAAATACTTATCAGCAATCAAAACTTAAGATTCAACATTCTCCGTCTTTTTGATGATGACAACTCCATTTGATATGACTGAATCTCAACAAGCCTTGTTGATCTATATCTCCCACTGAATATATGCTAGCAACTATGTTGGTTGTTTCTCCCCCTGAATCTATGCTTATATTTCCCTGTAAATAGTAATTTAGCAATATCTTTCTCCCTCTTTGTCATCGACAAAAATGATAGTTTCCAAATTGATAATATTTATAATCTACGAACATGTAATTATATGGACAATGATATAGGCACTCAGAAATCATAAAAAATCAAAGTACTGGTCATCGCCACATTACCATTGGCAGACAAATATTACATTGTCAAAATAAAAATAATACCTACCATTGTTTTCAACAAGACAACATATCAGTTTGTTAAATTAATGAAAATAGAAAGTGAGTACCAACTCATCACCATTTCCTTCTTCATCGGAGCTATCTTCTTCCTCATCCTCCTTGGTTTCTCCTTCTTCGCGACTAGAATCTCCACCTTGATTTCCAACTTCTTCCCCCTTCCTCTTCTTCTTCTTCCTATTCTTCGTTAGAGTTCAACCAAGTAAAGTGTGGTGCAAGTCATTTTCCTTGCGACGTCGGCACATGAAGGGATGTAGAAGAGGGTTGTGCACACGAGATTGCTTCCCAAATATTGTTTAACAAACCTTTGATATGATTGAGCTTTTTGTTCACCTTTTTTATAGATTTTTCAACATGGGAGATATTTGACACAACCACGGTAAGACGTTGATCTAGAAGCCTCTAATTTTTGGAAAAGATGGTCAAAGATTCTTGAGGTTGAGCTTGTGAACCAATTTCCCATATCTTGCTAAATTCACTTTAAGGTGGTGGTGGTTGAGAAGAACATAAAGCTTCGGCACGGGGAAATTGTTGCCTAGAGGATGGTTGTGCTTGTCTGGAAGCTTGGTTCTCTAGCCAACGGTCGTATGTGATAATCGTGTGATCCCGATACTGTGTAGAGAGACTCATTAAGCTTTGTGTTTTGGTGTTCAATGATCCAATTGTAGAAAAATCCTAGTCAGGAAGTGGAACATCAAAATGCTTAGTTATTCTCATAATGCATGCAACATAATGAGTTGTTTTCATTCGTCCATGATTGAAAGTTTGAAATTCTTCTAGAATTACCTTAGCCCAATTAACATGACATCCACCCATATGGCATATAGTGATTGGAAATCACGCCTATAAACTTTTTTATAGCTTACCGTACTTGGGTTGATGGAGTGAGTCAAAGCGCGATGCATAATTCTTGCTTTTGGCCTAAGCGCAACAACCTTGAGTTTTGTATTGTACTTGGAGAGGAATAGATGGCTAGTTTGGTCTCTTGATTCCATATTTACGGGAATTTCAGCCAACGCTTCTCCTTTGGATGGACAAGTGATATTTCTTCCAAGCTGGGCTAGGGGAAGGAATATCTTTATGCCATAGACAAGAGTCCAAATGCAGTCATCCGTATTATCGCCTTTGTCAATGATATATCCTTTGGAATTTTCTCCAAAAGTGATGGATCCTCTATCTGAGTAGGTAATGTTCATTAGCATTTCTTTGTATCCTGTCATGTGTTTCGAGCAACCACTATCTAATATTCATTTTCCTCTCTTTTTAGGTGGTACCTGCAAAATATAGAATTAACATTGATACCCACCATTTTATTTGGGACCTAAGAGTTAGGTCCTAGGAAGCCAAACCCAAGAGGGTTTAGAATTCCATTTAAAAATAAAATCTTTGTTTTTATGGACAGTTTTTATAAAAGATTTTATATATTTATTTCTAATCAAAGAATTATTTGTTTTCGGAACACAAATCTTAATTGATTTAGAAAAATTTGTAGCTTTTTAAATTGGTTTTCAATTTTACTCTTTTTAAAATTGTTATATAATGTAACCTTTTTCTTTGGAATAAACTTTGAAACTTGCTTGTGTCCTAGTCCTCTTTTATTTGAAACAGTCTAAGAATTTTCTATAATGTTAGAAAAGTTTTCTCTACCTTTGTTAAAATTAGAGACATTTTTAGTACTATCGTCTAATTTTGTTTTAAGACTAGAATTATCTAATTCCAAAATTTTAAAATTAGCTTTAAGATCATGATTTTCAATTAATAGAGCAACATTCTTTTCTTTCTGAGTTTTTATCTCTTGACTTAACTAAAGAGTTGAGATTTCATATTAGAACAAGATTCTTGAGTAACTTCAAGTTCTTCTAAAATTGTTTCTCATCTCTAAACATATCACCTCAATTTCAGTCCTATTTAATTTTTTAAGAGCTTCTTTATATTTTCTTCTGATGTCTCTTAGTTTGTCAAGTAATTCATAGTTTATTTCCAATAAATCATCAAAAGTTAGATCACTTACCTCTTTATTCGTGGTAATAAAACATACATTGGCTTGTTTTATATCACTGTCTGAGTCACTATCTGATGATGAAGATGATTCTGAATCGTCCCAACTGGCAGGGAAAGCTTTCTTTTGGAATTTGTCTTTTCTTGCGCTTGTATTTGTCTTTCTTTTTATCAGGATAGTCTTTCTTAATATGGCCTTTCTTGTGACACTCGTATCATTGTAGAGCAGTCAATGATGGTTTGTTGCTATTGTTATTGTTGCTGGAGCTGTTCTTATTATTTCTGAATTTGTTGCTCTTTTGAATTTCAAAAACTATTTGAAATTTTCAGCAATGAACGCCATATCTTCATCATCTGAATCTAATTCATCCTTTTTTACTTCGAATGTTATATTCTTCTTATCTTGAGCCTGTACTCATTTTGCCTGCAGATTAACTTCATAAGACATTAGATTTCCTATCAACTCTTTTGGTTTAATGGTTGAAACGTCATTAGCTTCTTCGATTGCTAAGACCTTTCGTTCCCACTCATCAAGTAGAGAGTTAAGGATTTTTGAAACAATATCCAAGTCTGTATATGTTTCTCCTAAAGCTAAAAGAGAATGATATATATCTTGAAATCTAGTGTAAATTTCATATATAGTTTCATCTTGCTTCACTTTGAAATTCTAGAACTGATTTTTAAGCATAGAGATTTTACTCTGCTTTACTTTGTTAGTACCTTCATATTTAACTTTAAGTGTATGCCAAATTTCATAAGCTGTTTTAAACGGCTTACTCTATTGAACGCATTTTTGCTTAATGCACAATATAACATGTTCATGGATTTAGCATTTGCAGTAGCATCAAATTTTTGTGTGTTAGACCATTGTGAATATTCTATAGTAGGTATGTTATATTTAGTTTGAGTAATATTCCAGGTTTCATAACTATTTGGTTGTATATAAATTCTCATCCTAGTAGCCCTATAATTATAGTTCATTCCATTAGATAAAGGTGGTCGTGGAGTAGACTGACCTTCAAGAAAGCCAATGTTAGTTGTAGTGCCAATGCTGTTTTCCATATTAAAATATTAAATAACTACGTTACGATTATAAGATGACCCTGCTCTGATACTAAATTAATGTGTCTGTGTTATAGAATCGCGTAATATGGAATATATAATAAATAACTAGTGCGGAAAATAATAGTAAAATAATAATAATAGTAAAGTAAAATGACACCAAGAATTTTTGTACTAGTACGAACTCCCGTTCTACGTCCAGTGCCAGACTCCATCTGGAATTTAAACTAGCAGCCGTCACTTAACCCGGTGGAATAGGTTTACACCACCTGATAACCCGAACAGGACTTGATTGCTTGAGCAACCGAATAGGACTTGACTACCTGTGCAACTGAATAGGACTTGACCACCTGAGAAACCGAACGAGACTTGATTACAAAGTAGATTGTCTTGACTTTGTGCGTTCTAATAACATGAATTTTTCACTTGTAGCACACCCTTCCTGTAATCTTTTCCTCAAGACTGATGTGTATGATTGTGTATAGTAATAAGAAGTTTAGAATTGCTTGAAAGCTATGGAAGTGATATTATAAGCAATGAATGTATGAAATCAAGTAAGCAGTAGATTCAAAGAATGTTATTCAAATTAGATCAAGGGAGAGTATAAAATTTAAGTGATTTGATTAATGAAACTCAAATATATTCACAGTGGATGAGGAGTTGCAAATGCTGGTGAAGAAAACTCTACGAATAGTGTTGGTTGCAACCCTTGGCAAGGAAGAAATCTCTTCTGAAAATAAGTGTCTATTCAAAAAAATGGCAATTGCAGTTTTCAGTCAACTGACTAGGGCATTCATTCGGCTGAATTCTAAATGTGCATATGCATGTTAAAATGCACAGACTCAGTCGACTGAATGATGCCGTCAGTCGACTGGTCCATGCACATTTTAAAAAATATTATGCACAGGTTCAGTCTATGAGGGCATCAGTTCACTCGACTGAACTGTATATTTTCTGAAGCCTGAGTGCATGTGAATTGGAAAATAATAAATTTCAAATTGATCGCAAATGTTTGTGAATTTATGAATGAGAGCGATGATTTTTGAGGAAAGAACTTAACAAAGCAATAGGATATGACTAAACTTGACTCTAGTTTAAATATGTAGAATACGAACCATACATCGTGTCGTAGAGTCTGGTTGTCATAGTAGCCGCAGATTCATGAGTCATTACGTCACTTGAAATAATTATCAGCAATCAAAACTTAAGATCCAATGGAAGAGAGCATTACGTGGGAGTTCTTATATTCTTTGTTGTCCATAATGTGGTTACTCACTATATTAAAAGTCTATAAAACATATATTGTACTAAGAAAACAATATATATAGCAATTAAGTACTTTAGGGACTTCTTTTTTGAAATGTTTTTTCAGTAGTTATATTTTAGTTCCTTCCATCATGAGATCAGAATGTATAGAATCTCTTAGAATTTACCCTTACATTTGTGCTTTATAATGTTTTTAAATCCAATAGCCAGTATTTCTTGGCATGACGCGAGTCCAAAAGTCACACTAGGCATTAGATTAGTGTGTCGGTAAGAGCGGGTTATTACATTTGTTATCAGAGCTTAGCTTTAAGATCGCATAGAATTTAGGCATGTACTGAGAGAACATACTTGAAAAGTTTCGAAAAGAAGGGAGCTTTCAATGATATTTTCAAAATATTTTTAAAATGGACGTGTGTGTGTTTATATACATATAAGTTTCCAAAGGTTTTACAAATATATAAATATAAAAGAAAGAATGATATCAAGTATATTTGCCAATTACTATCTGTAGGGAAGCTAAAAAAAATTCTTAACCGTAGACAGTGCAAATGAGTGCATGATTTATAGGAATGTCTCTAAAAAAGTTGTCAAGATTCCATGTGTGAACTCCCCTTGTGGTTCCATCGGTATCAAAAGCAAGGAGACAAGATGAGCCTAACCCAACTAAGGGCATATGATTATAATTTTCTGATATGCGTATTAATAAACATCAACTATATATTTTGACTCGTAAGGTAATTATTGGTTTATCCCTTATAGAAGCTGACAATTATTGGTCAAAATAAGTAATAAGGTTATAACGGTTGAGATGAAAAATAAAATTTCACATTTATTGGAATTTACCGATAGAAAAAGGCTAGCAGAGGTTTTATATACCAACTAGCAGCAATAAGTAAATTATGACCCTAAGGATGAGTAAAGAAGATTAGTACCATGAGACTCGTAAAATAGGAATATGATTTTGACAGCATAAGGAGAACTTTACAAATTAAAGGCTGAGTTCCCAATTAAAGTAAAATCCATGTTCTCATATTGGTAGTACTCATAAGGACTCCTGTTTATTTAAAGGTATGGCAAGATTATTTCCGTATTGAAGTTGGATGTTGAATTGGAAAGTAAACTTGAGTTAACCATCTTCGAAAAGAAGGACGGAAACTTTATGCACCAAAAGCATTGTTAGGTACAAGTAGGCTTGGGTAATTAGATTGCTATTATCTACCTCTATTTAAGTAAGAAACCAATGAAAATGTTTTTTAAAAATTAGAAACAACCAATGTCTGATATCTTACATAAAAAGAGAGAAGCGATTTATGATTTTATATAAACTAATCAGAAAAAATTATGGAATTTGTTTAAAAGGAAACAATTAGAGAACTAGATAAAAAGCAACATTTTAATAACTATTTTCAAATCTTTTGTTTTGTCTTTTAGGCATATGGTTGCACTTATACTCGATGTGTACTTTGAATAGAACTTTTGTATATAAATATAAAATTTGAGAAGTATGTAATATTCGACTTTTGAACTCCTTTTATAAAGAAAAAATTCTTAATGTTTGAAAAAATTCTTCACAAAATCTTTCTGTAGCACTTTAAAATAATAATAATAACAAGTTAAAATATCACAATTTCTTTAAAATACGTTTTTTGTGAAAATTCCTTTTTTGTTAAAAGATTTATTTTAGAAAGGTTCGATTTATGTACATTTTGCTAAAGCTTAACCGTTTTTGGTAAATAAATTAAAGAAAAATATCATGATCTTAGTAAGAAGGAAACACTTCTTAAAAATGAAGAGAGAGTTTTACAGTTTTAAAACATACTTGTTTTGTAGAAATAAAGTTAAAATAAAAGGTTTTGACTAGGGAAGAAATAGATTGAAGTTAGACAAATAGGATAAACAACCCACTAGAAAAGAATTTGACTATGGAATTTGAAAGCATTGAAATGGTTGGGACAGAGATAAAAAATTAACACTGGACCTTAATACCTTTTCAATCGGCTGTTGAACTGGGAGGATTGAGTACTAGATCAAACTTCCTATAGTAGTGAAAGGTGAGCACCACCTTATATCTATTTACCAAATATGGTTTGAATCATAGAATCTTTATGTGAGGAATTTTGGAATGTTTGATTTGGATAAAACATATTTTCTATATAAGGAAAGAGTAAGCTGAGATATTTTCTTTTATTAAAGGATGCAGCTAATGCAAGAAGTTATTAAGTTTGAAGTGTCAAAAGGACCAAGTAGGGTCTACTTCAATTCTTATATTGTAAGTTAAGAGACAAAGGGGTGATCTAGATATTGGTCGATATCATATAGGTAAGGATAGGATACCTGTAGGCTACGGGTAGTCCAGGTATTCTATAGTTCTACTGAAGGCTACAAGTGGACCAGATTGACATTGGTGAAAAGTTGTATTAGCGGGAGAGCAGTCCCATAGTATCATCGTGTGGTGATATTAGTGGAAATTGCTTTCCACGGTAGCTATGAACGGTGTTACCATATTGAGTTCTATCATTGTGGACATGTTCCAAGTAGTCTATGTAAATCTTGGATTGGAGGATTAGAAATTTGCATATATTTGAATCGAGAAAATAATGGCTGTTAGTAGCCTCTGATAATAATAGATCTTGTGATAGTTCTAGATTTGTAAATTTGAATGATGTATGCAACTAAAATATAATTTAAGTTGTCATAGTAAATTTTTGGGATTTAGGCGATCTCAGCTTTTGCTAGATAATTGTTATGGGTTCGTAGACATAATTGAAAGTAGCGATAAATTGAAATTGGGATTTATTGTAAGTATTAATTCATTGGAATATAGATGGTTGCAAGATAAATTCCTATGGATTATCAAGTTCAGATTTATAAATAAAAGTGTATCGTTTGAAATGACAAGGAATGCGCTCAAATAGAAAGCGATGTATAAAATAGGGACATTTTCCATATTTTGCACTCTCTATTTCAATAATTGTGAAAAAGATAATTCCTTGTTATTCCAAACATGACATAAATTCTCCTTTTAGGGCAAGATATAGAAATTTACATTGCCTACCTTTCCTTTGGAAGAGATGTAGTTCCAACGCATTAATTGCGAAAACCCCTAAGTATAAACCAAAGTATCGGTCATCGTGTTTATTAGAATAAAATGTCGAAGCATTATTCCATACTGAGTTATCTCAACCATGAAATGATTGGAACAAAAGAGAGAAGAGGTTATGTTTTCTAAATAAGGCTTAATTATGGGCGGACAATAAGAGATGATAGAGTTTTAGAAGTTCAAATTACAAAAAGTATCCCAGATAAGACTTTAGTCAAGATTTGCATGGACAGTTAATTCTAGGATTTCGGTCTAAGTCGAGAAAAATAAACAGTTATTTCCACGCATTGAAATGCAAAAGCGGTTTTCATAGGAAATAAGATTGAGGAACTTTTGGTAAGATTTGGATGGAGGGATAAAAAAGGATTCTTCCCAATCATCCCTTGGATTGAAAGAAGACAGTTTATTTTAAAAAATTCATGGAAGACTAACTTATAATACATGGTTGTGTGCATAGCAATCGCACGCGAACAAAACACCACTTAGGTGATTATTACTGATTCTAGGGCGATTCTAACTTATGATTCAATTAATTTTAGGGCTTTTACCGTTAAGGTTGAATGGTAATTTAGACCAAATTTTCACTAGTAAAACATAGGGCAGATTTCTATAGGCTCTGGATATGATAATTAGGTACCATGATTTTTGAAAGACTGAAGAAACCATTCAGAAGTAAAATGAGATGACTTAAGTTGAAATGAATTGAAAAGAAGTTATGCTATTGTCAACAATTTAAGAAATCGCTAAGTTTACATATCTTTTGATAAAGTGGAAAAGTTAGTTGAGAGCTAAGAAGAAAGAATCATGGAAGGAGATACCATCCACATTCGAGTTGTCTCATTTGATATCTTGAAGTTGAAGTGATTAGGTATACCATTGGGCGAGTTAAGGGAGTATGTTGTATGCTGAGGATTTCATAGAGCTACAATTTTGTGGGACCATACTTATGCTCAAGTTATTTAGCATAGTGCATGTCGACACCATTTGAGTTAGTAGCAAGAATTTTAAAGGATTACCTATGCACATATATTTGGATCATAGGTTATGCCAGTGGTAAAGAATGATAGTTGGTTGAAAAAAATGGATGGATCTATTTTATAGAATGACGAGGACTACACAAGAAAGGCAAAAAGCATAAACTAACAGGAATTACATAGGATTGAGGGGCTGCTATAATTACATGATCCGAGTAAAAATCTTGCCTCATCGATATGTATTGGATTGGTAGTTCAAAAAAGATAGCATCGAGAATTATAGGTCCTTTTCCATTTTGGAGAGAGTTGGGAGTTTGCTTAAAAGGGGAGCTTCCTAGAGGGCTGGTGGAAATCCACAACGTTTATTTAATGTCACGCTTGCGGAAGTGTTTATACGATGTAGTTATCATGGCCAAGCCATGATAGTTGACGAAAGTTAAAAAGGGCAGGTCGTTCCTTTGTTCGCCATGCACCTGCCCATTTTTTTGGGCATGAGACAAATCGACCCAATAATGAAATAATTAAGCCGGTTAGAGTCCAATAAGGAGATGATCCAGTTGAGAGTATACAGGAGCTTGAGGAGAAAGTCCGAGCTACTCATCTCGAACTCTTTTCTGGCATATTTTTATTTTAATTAAAAAAGTACATATTACTTTTATATTTAGGTTCTAGTTTAGAAAGAGACCGTTAGATGATAGGAATGGTTTTAAGCATGTCATTAAGATGTTCTATGGATGATGGAAGTGGATGTATTTTTTTAGATTGTTAACTTTTACACATTTAGGATAGTATCTTCTGTGTAGTACACACACACATTCACGCTATCCCTTAGTATTATCTAGCTTGTTAGATCCATATGGATGCTTGATTTTTGTTTATTATGCATATGGATGTTGCATATGGATGGAATGGTTACGCATGCATGTAGAACCACAATTATATTCATTTAGAATTTTACATGCATTTTGAATGCATGGCATGAGCATTTGCATGAGCGGAGGTCGATTGGTTTAGGAGACCGCTTACTTTCTCCACTAATATAGGTTCACATGCATTTCACATTGCATATATATGTACATATTGCATTAGATAATTTTATGTTGATGATGAATGAGTAGATGGTTGTAGTGGCTGGTAGTTGTGTGTGTAAATTACATTTTTCCGACCTTTAAGATTCCGGGGATGAAATCCTTTTAAGGGAGGAAATGTAATACCTCGAAATTTTAACAAGAAGTTAATAATTTAATTAAATTATATTAAACAAGAGCTAAAAAGAATTTTTTTGCTATCATTCGAATTTGGCAACGAAGCTTACATCGCTGTGTTCGTAGCGATTTTCTGGACGATTTTCATATATAAAACTTCAAAATTAAGTTAATATGGAGACCTTATAGGCATTGGAAGAATTGAAAATAGAGTAAACAGTTAAAAATAAAATCCACAATATTAACTAGTGAGCGGTCGACCCTAGATGGGCGATGGACGATCGGTAGTGGTATACCATGGGAGGAGAGCGATCGATTGTAGGCAACTTAAATTCGAGAGTAATTAGGTGCTTTGTGATGTGTTTGAACGGTCAGATTACTTACTTCATTGCCAAGTATCAAATGCGTAGGCATGATCGCTGTGAAGATTCCCCAACCTAAATCTAGTGGCGTAAACAAATTGGTAAATCTAATAAATGCAATCCTAACCTAACCTTAAAATTCACAAAGTGTTTACAGTAATGAAACTCCGCCATATACAAGTCTATCCACTAACCCAAAATATTTTCAAAAATCAAAATAAAATCAACCAAGAAGAACACAAGCAATTGAGTCTAGAAGAAGCAAGCGAAGCTAGTGTACGGGGAGGTGATTCTTAGGCAAAGCAAATAGGAAGAGTCTAGGCATAAGGTGAGTTGAAAAAATATTAGTTAGATGATTATCTATAGTTAAATTTATACTATCCTATATGATCTAGGATGCTAAAAAACTTAATTTGAAGTATATAGAACCCTATATTGGAATTTGCAAACTAGTTTTGACTTGAACCACTATAAATTGTTTGTAACGACCCAGAATTTCACCACTTAAATTTGAGAATATTCAATTAATTTTTAATATTCAAAAAAATTGTTTTATAATTAAAATAATTCCCTTTAAATAATAAATAACTATGGTGAAATAGATTTTCATATTTGTTCACAAAAATATATAGTTTGAAGAAAAATCAAAAATGTGACCGATATTTGTTTTCCGAAATTTTGACTTTTCATTAGCTAAAAGTTGTCAGACCGTTGTAGACTCTAATGTAAATATATTTACAGAAATTTGTAAATGAGTTAGTACATTGTTAACCTATCTTTTGGTAAGGCCGTGGATAGGCAGATTTAACTAAAATCAACAGTGTTACTCGGCTACAAGACAATAGTTGTAGAAGATATGATTGGGCTCGAACAAGTATCAAGTTAGGAAAGGTTGGAGGTATGAAGGCTAGTATGGCTCGGTCAAGGGTGGAAAGTCACGAGTGGCTCAGCCTGAATGGGTCAGTAGATGTGGTTCGGGGGTGATCTGGATCGTCATTTCTGGGTCATCATTTCAGGATTGTCATTTCTGGGTCGTCTGTTTCTGGATCAACATTTCCAGGTCATCATTCCTCGGTTGCCATTTCTGATTCGTCATTTCTAGGTCATCATTTCTGGGTCGTCATTTCTCGTCATTTCTGGGTCGTCATTTCTGGTTTGTCATTTCTATTTCGTCGTTCCCGGTTCATCGTTCCCGAGTCATCATTTTTTGCATCGTCATTTCTGGGTCGTCATTTCTAGGTCGTAGTTTCTAGATCGTTATTTTTGGGTCGTTATTTTTGGATCGTCATTTCTCGGTTGTCAATTTTTAGAACGTCATTTCTAGGTTGTCATTTCTGGATCGTCATTTTTGGGTCGTTATTTTTAGTTCGCCATTTCTGGATCGTCATTTCTGGGTCATCATTTTTGGATCGGCATTAGTGTTGATGGGCTCGGATCATTCAAGAAGCCTAGTAACTTAGGTTTTGCCTATAAATACAGCATGTGGGGCTTCAAAAAAGGGATATGATTCTTCTCCCCTTCCTCTTCTCTACTAAGGCTACTCTGCCATTGTTGTTTTAAAAACTCTGGGTTATAATTGTAATTGATTCTCATATCAATATAAAGAAAATTTCTGGAGTGGACGTAGGCCGGAGTTAGCCAAACCACTATAAATCCTGTGTTATTGCTGTTTTCTTTTTAATTTTCACTATTCATCACAATCATACTCTCTACATACATTCTATCTGTGATCTGTGACTGTGATTTGATGCTTTCATTTGGATTTGGGTGTTTGTAACCAATTTTGGAGCTAACATTTTGGTCACTGAGAAAGGCAGCACTCAAGGATTCAGAAGCTTCGATTTTGGATTTAAAGGCCTAGGAACTTGGAATTTGGAGACTATGGCAAGGCAATCAACCAGAAGACAAAGGACGGAAAGGAGTTAGCAAGAGGGATGTCGAGAGGCTTCTTATGGAGCTAATAAAGCCTCGATCTATATCACTAGGGACAAGATGCAGGTCATGATGAATTCCATGTAGGAGCAGTTAATGAAAAGGCAAGAGGAAATGATGCATACCCTTCTCAGAAAATTTGGACAAGCAGGAGCTCAAATCCATGGAGCTGGATTAGAACGACTCAACCAGCAAGAAAATGGAGTGGTTCGGCAGGGGGTAGCCCCTGATTGGTAAAAAGCAGTCAACCCGGATGAACCTAGTCTTTGGGGCAGTCCACCAGGTAATGTAGGACCAATCCATGGAGGGATACCAGATGGCACGACGCGGCCTGGTGCCAGCAGGGATACAAGAGCATGTGATGAGGAGTATGTACCACAGTTCCATCGAGGACTTGGTGGGCGGTTAGGAAATGTAGATGAGGGGAAACCCTTGGTACGTAACACTGGATTAGCCGACATTATCAGGCAAACAATCCGCAGAGGTCTAACAAACAAAGATTTGAAGGGAGTCAAGAAAAGTCAGTCTAGCCATAACATTAAGATAACTAGGAATCCACCCGATTTCAAGCTACCCACTCTAGAAGTATACAAAGGTAAGACGGATACCACTGACCACTTGATGAGGTACACAAGACACAGGGATGCGCTAGGAACATCAGAGGAGGAAATTGCCAGGTGTTTCTCGATGTATTTCGCAGGAGCTCAAATCCATGGAGCTAGATTAGACAGCTGGAAGATGGATCTATTAGAACATGGACAGAACTAGTGGATATATTCTTGGAGCAGTTTTGAGTTCACATGAAAAGGCCGTAGAATGTGATGACACCGATGTCAGTTAAGCAGAGGGCAGATGAATCGCTCAAGACTTTCTTAACTCGATTTAATGCAGCAGTTGCTTCGGTGGATCGGCCGGATCCATCAATGGTTTTGATGGCGACAGTGTCAGGAGTAAGGAATGATTCGGATTTCAAAGTACCATTGATACGGGATCCACCAATAGATCTCGGGGAATTCTTTCATGAAACAGAAAGATTTCTTCGACAAGAGGATGCAGTTTGGATATGAAGTCAAAGGAAGTAAACATGGTTGAGGATGGAGAACCGTTCAATGAAAGCTCGGGTAAAGATAAGGATAAAGGGAGGAGGAAGCGTTGGGAAGAAACAAAATTCTCCGCTTACATAAGACTGAATGAGATAATGGAACGGATATACTTGAACACTCGGGATCACCTTCCTTATCGAAGGTCAACAAGGAGGGAGTCCTCAATACGCGAAAGGGCAAAGGGAAGGCACTTTCTCTTTCATGACCTGGAAGGGCATGATACTAACAGCTGCAGGCATCTAAAGGATATAATCGAGGAGCATGTAAAGAATCGTCAGTTATGGCAATATGTCGAAAATCGTAATGGGGCGGTGGAACAGGAGCAGCCACCGCCTACCTTGAGAGACAATGGCGTGAGGCCTATGAATGGTGATCGATTGGTCATCAACTAATCGTAATGGTTTGGAATAAATAGCAAACTCTAGGCAGACTGCTAAGTCACTTACTCATGTACGGGGATGGAAACAACCCCTATGCATGCTCTGAGATGATGACAAACCATGACGCTTTGGTTTTAGAAATCTGTTTTTTTTTCTATTTGGCTTGGACACTTGCTTTTTCTGGTTTGGTTTTGGAGTTTAGTTTGAACTCTTGGTTTTGTTTTTTTATTTGGATTCTGGTTTGGATGTTTTCCTTTTGGTTCGGACTTTTGATATGGCTTTATGGTTTTCTAGTTTGAATACGGATTTCGGATTAGATTTTGATTGACTTTTTGTCTGGTTGTTGGCTAAAAGGTCGTCGAGCATGAACTATGCTTGGAAAGGGTCCAAAGAGACCAGGATTCGGCCTAGGACTTAGGCCCTATACTATCTATTGGTTATAATTTTAGGTCATCGAGTGTAGACTATGCTCGGCAGTGCCCGGAGCGACCAGGATTCGGCTTAGGACTTAATCCCCGACATTACTTAACATTCGAGGACACTGAACCACGAACAACATGTCATTACTTGGTACAGGTCATCGAGTGTGGAGTGCGCTTGGCAAGAACCTGGAGAGGTTACAGATTCGAATTTTTGCTTTGAATGGTTAAGGATTGGTTACGATCCGGAGCGATCCCGGATTTGGATATCGACCCATAGATGTCATGGATTTAATTATTTGTTATTGGATATGGATGGATTATAACTCGGTTATCAGGTTTGGATGGATATGAAACCGGATAAGGATTTTGTTACTGGATAGGGATCAGATATTGACTCGTAGTAGTCGTGGATTTGAATAAGGACATGGCAATGACATTAGGATAAAATGGATTGGATTATGGATCGGAAGGTATAACTATGGATGACATATGTACTTTGGATGATGGATCAAACGTTATTCAAAACATGCCTTCCTACCGCAAGGCATGTTTTGGGGGGCAAATGTTAACACGCTTTTTGGCAAGGCCGTGAACATGCGGATTTAACCAAAATCAATAGTGTTACCCGACTACAAGACGATAGTTGCAAAAGATATGATCGGGCTCGAACGAGTATTAAGTTAGGAAAAGATTGGAGGTATGAAGGCTAGTATGGCACGGTCAAGGGTGGAACGTCACGAGTGGCTCGGCCTGATTGGGTCGGTAGATGTGGCTCAGTGGTGATCTGGATCGTCATTTATGGGTCGTCATTTCCAGTTCATCATTTTTGGATCGTCATTTCTGGATCGTCATTTCTGGGTCGTCATTTCCGGTTCGTTATTTCCAGGTCATCATTTCTGGATCGTCTTTTCCGAGTCGTCATTTTCGAGGCGTCATTTCTAGATCGTCATACATAGTCGTCATTTCTGGGTCATCATTTCTGGATCATCATTTCCGAGTCGTCATTTCTCGGTCGTCACTTCTGGATCTTCATTTCTAGGTCATCCTTTCTGGGTCGTCACTTATGGGTCGTCACTTCTGGGTCACCATTTTTGGGTCGGCTTGGTGTTAATGGGCTCGGATCATTCATGAAGCCCAGTAACTTAGGTTTTGCCTATAAATATAGCATATTGGGGTTCAGAAAAGGTATATGATTCTTTTCCCTTTTATCTTCTCCACTAAGGCTACTCTACCATTGCTGTTTTAAAAACTTCATGTTATAATTATAATTGATTCTCATATCAATAGAAAGGAAATTTCTGAAGTGGACGTAGGCCGAAGTTAGCTGAACCACTATAAATCCTGTGTTATTACGGCTTTCTTTTTAATTTTCACTATTCTCCATATTCATACTATCTACATAAGTTCTATCTGTGATCTGTGATCTGTGATTGTGATTTGCTGCTTTCATCTCGATTTGGGTGTTAGTGACCAATTTTGGCTCTAACATATGTATATTGGTATACACATAAGTGTATGTGCTTAAGTACATAAGGTTTAAAGTGTAATTATATAAAAAGAAAATGTCACTTCATAAGCAAACATAAGTACAAATTAGTATAAAAACATGTTTAAACATGTTGGCTAAGCTATAATAGAGGGGAGACAATGGATAATTGTAATCACCTAGTATTTTAATTAACATTATTTGGGATATTTAATTGGATAAATTAAATAGAATATTGTGAATAATTAGGGACATGAGATTAATAAATCTAATGGCCATGTCTTAAAGATTGAACTAAAATAAGACATAACTAAATTAAGAAGGAGGAATTTCCTAAGGGGTAAACTTGGAAATGGGGCTATACTTCTTAGTATAAATCTCTTTCTCAAACTTTAATAAATTTTCACTTTCTCATTCATGGCTCCTCGCTAACTTTCGACCAGCCATTAAAAGCTCTAGGAGGAGCATAAATTGAAGAAAAAGCTAAGGAATTAAAGCTAGGAGATTATCCTATTCTCCAGTCAACAAACCAAAAGTGAATAATCATGTTGTCATCTCATTTTTCTATGTTTAGATCAGTTATGGGTTATCATGTTTGTGATTTTTATTAGGATATAACCATTTAAACCTTTGTTTGGATAAGACATAGGTGTTTTTAATGTTAATGGGCTAATTAACATAGTTTATTTCGGTTTTGGTTAAATTCCAAATCATATTGAGCTTCGTATGCTTTGAAATTTTAATATGTTAAAGTATATCGTTTAAAGGATTTTTAGGGATTTTTGGGGATTTTCCTTAGTGGTTTACTAAAGCTATTAAGTTATTTAAGCCTAAGGGCTATACTGTAAATTTGCTTTTGAATTGGCCAAATTCGAAGGAAAACTGTTGATTTGGGAAAGAAGAATAGTGTTTTAAGAGAAAAGGTTAACTTTTGTATACTTTTTACTATTTGAAAGTACTGCAGAAGGCTCCTTAGCCAATCAAAATTAGACAAGCAAGACAAAACAACACTTTGGTAGGCCCAGTTCTGCCTTCGACTCCAACAAGCGTGCTTTTACTCTTAAAAGTTGAAGGGTATCATTCCTCAAAGAAGGAAGGTAAACAATTACCCTCTGCCGATGTTGAAAGGTAGGCACGGTGTCGAAGGGAAGAGTGCAAAGAGATGGGGAGGCTGCTTCCTTTGCTTTCGAATAGAAACATAATTACCTTCAAATAAGTTGAGGGGGGGGAGGGGGTCCTTCGACTTCGCCATTTTATAAAGGACTCAAAATTTTATATATCCAAGAAGGAGTTTCAAAGGAGATCTTAGAAAGTTTAAACCTTCAAGAGAATTATTTTAAAATATTTTCTAAAAAGGTGTTTTAATCCTTTCCACTAAGTCGAAGGGATGCCTTTGGCAAAGTCAAAGGGAAACAAGGGGAAGAAGAAGGGTTACGTCTGAACCTCCCATTGTTTCTAAAGTAGTTTTAATACAAGGTCGGAAGTATACTTTCGAAGGGTTGGTTCTAACACCAACACTTCATTGTTTTTGAATGTTTTCGAAAGGTTTGATTTTGAAAGGTTTTGATTTCGAAAGGTTTTGATTTCGAAAGATTTTGAAGGGGTTACCTTCAATGTTTGCGAAAGGTTTTGAGTTTTAATGATTTCAAAATGTTTTGAGTCTCATTGCTTTTGAAAGGTTTGTAAATGTTTAATAACAAAGGGGTTACCTCAGGCTTTTAACAAAGTCGAAAGGTAGATTCTTTCCACTCGGTCAAAAGCAAACCTTCCGACAGGGTCGAAAGGTGAGAACTTTTTACAATGTCAAAAGGTATGGTTTTATGGTGCTTTAAAAAGGAAGACTTCCGAAGGGGCAAACTTTGGATGTTTATTCGATTTCGAATGGGACTTCATTCGAAGGGGTTTATAGGGCTATTTTTATACATTTTTCTTAAGTAAAATTTTCCTAAGTCGAAGGGGTTGCTCCGACGAGTTATATAATAAAATACTTATCGTTGTTTGAATATGTAAGGGAGATTCTTATATAAAATGAATGTTGGTAAAATTTGGGGACATCAGGGTGGGCTTAATTTTTTCGATACATAGTTGGGGTTACGAACAGAAATATGATTTCGAAAATATACATTAGGGCTATCAATGTGTTTTTTAATTTAACCTAATTGGGGCTACCAATGGGAATATGTTAAATAGATGGTATACCTGGAGAAAATAAGTAATTATGGGGATCATGAATTTTTATAAATAATCATGGGGATCATGATGTTTTAATTGGCCAAGTGATGGGTTCTTGATTAACCTAGAAAACCATGGAATGTGTGGTGAATAACCCATAACATATTTCTAAATAAAAGAATGTTTTTCCATAGGTGGTTAGCCTCGGGATTCGGCACCCAAAGGTTCATAGTCATCCTAGGAAAACTATGGAGTGTGTGGTGGATAGCCCGCGCCATATTTTTAAAACAATGTACGATGGATAATCTGCATTTGTTTTAAATGGATTTAGGATGGATAGTCCTATTAAATTATGATGGATAGTCATTTTAAAGATTTTATAAGGGAAGTCTAATAAATTAATTTTTAGATGGGTAATCGAATATATTGCTTTTAGGTGGGATATCTAATAAATGGGTGGATGGGATATCTAATACATATGATTTATGGCTTTGATTCATATTATGTTAAGACTAATCATTTTGGTTGTAGGGGTATAGTAAATGATTTACATGTTTTGTTTTGTATACTAGTGAGGGGAAAACCCGTTCCTGCTAAGCGGCGTGGTCTCACTAGATATTTATTTATAATAAGAGATAATAGAGGATTATTCATACTAGACTTATTGTCTGATCTGAATTTTGTGTTTCTCCACATACCCTCGGTACTTAATATTAATTTGAGTAGTCTGAGAGTGGGGGACTTTTAGGTTTTTGGACGAATAAGCTTTTGGACACGTGTAAGAGGCAGTGTTAGCTATATAGGAGCTATTATATGTTTTTCGCTAGGATGTACTAAGAACTGTAAAGTTCATATTATTAGTTCTCTGATCATCATAAGGGGACATCTTCATATGTCGCTCTTACCGTATTTTGTGCATGTATATTTGATCTGAATGTGGTTAATGTCTGAGATTATGTAATTAAATCTTAAATTGTAATTTGCATGAAATGAGAAATTCTGTTTATTGGAAGTTTGAAATTTCCATATTCATGTCTTCTTATGTACAATATTAACTATGTTTCATTCGATCACCTAGAAATAACAACTACAGATGACTACAAAATCAGTAGCAGTTAGTTTTGGGCCTCAGAAAGCGAGATGTTACAAGTTGGTATCGTAGCATGGTTTATGTACCTAAAAAGGAACTTAAACCTTAAAAGATTTTTTAAAGCATAATCTAATGAATCTAAAATGTGGTTGGGCTTGGGTAAGTGTTATATTAACTTATGTGTACTTTGTTGTAAATACATAAGTATGTATTCCCTACTCTCTTAGATCGTTCTTCTGTATCTTACGAAGATCGGATTTCAGGTAGTAGGGAAGTAAGATATGGAGGCAGGAAATGGAAGAGTGAATCAGGGTAGAAGACGCAAAGCAACAAGTGAAAATGTTCGACCCAATACTAGGAGGAACCAGGATCGATGGGCAAATGCAAACTCAGAAGCAAATGCTAATATTGGTGCAGAGATTCCACCAGTTGATATGCGATAATGTATCAGTTCTTCATGAATTTGATGCAAGATGGAGCAGCTATGAAAGTGGCCATAGGGAATGCTGGAGGAGCTAATCTGGTGGCCCTAGTTGGCAATAATTATGCGAAGGTGAGCAGGAATTACGCTAGTCTTGGAGGGAAGCTTATGCAGTAGGAGTAGAGAGCTGGATTTTGCATCGTGAAAGGATATTTTCAAATCTCGTCTTGATGGATATGCAGAAGAGGAGACTTGCTTCAAGGCAATTGCAGGGAGTAGCATTGTTTTGGTGGAATGGAGTTACCGTGGGAGAGCCGGAGAAAGACCTGACTTGGGATGAATTTCGAAGGAGGTTCGAGGAAAGATTTCTATTAGAGGTTTCCAAGTCAGCATTGCTCAGGAAGTTTGCATATTTAGTCTAGGGGGATAGATCGATGATCGAGTATGCTTCAAAGTTTGATGAACTACCCCATTGCGGATTAGCTACTGTGGATACCGTCATTCGAAGGAATGATAAGTTTATCAGGGGGTTGAATCCTAAGATCGCCAGAGCAACCAATATCTCAGTATTTGGCAGATTGCTTATGTCTAGAACCTTTATACCTGATTACTCCTTTAAGGGTTGCGAATCTTATAGGAGAGTATGCAACTCCGGAAATGAGATATGACCCATTAGAACTTGATTGTTAGGTCATATGTTTGCACGCAGTTTATATGTTTTTGATTTCATAGGTTCGGGATTATATTGGGTTTGGATTGGTCAGATAGATATGATGCTAGGTTATTTTACCAAGGGGGAAATATCATTGGGACACCCTAATAGCCATAACCGAGTCATTTTCTCAATAAGGAGTATAAACGAAATGCTTATGTGTTATTGGGTGCCATGGGAACGAAAGCAGAGTTGAAGCAGGTTTATGTTGCAAGAGAGTTTAGGGATGTCTATGAACGAGTTTTGGGCTTGCCGCCTAAAAGAATGATCGGGTTTCGAGTAGATCTCGTAATGGGAGTTGAACCCATATGTATGAAAGTGCGGTGTGTATACAATTATATGTGCTAATATAGTATACACGGATCGTTTAATATGGATTACAATACAAATGCAGAAATAGATGATAATAGCATTGTAAATAAAAAATAGAAAAATCACACCAGAGATTTTTATACTGGTTCGGAGCACCGTCCTACGTCCAGTCCCAGACTACTATCTGGATTTTCACTAATTACAACCTCGCTTCACCCGGAGGAACAGGTTTACAATTACCCGAACAGCCGAACGGGATTTCACGCCTCTACAACACTGAGGGCTTCAACACTTGCCTCTTACAATACTGAGGACTTCAACAAAAAAACAATTACAATTGTTGTTGACAACTTGTGCTCTTGTAAACACGGATTTGTCACTTGTAGTACACTCTTCCTATAATCTTATCCTCAAATTGTGAATGATGTTTGTGAAGATTATGGAATTTATATTGCTTATTGAATCAAAATATATGAGATAGTGTCAATGATTCAATAAGGAATGAAAGTAGTTTAGAGCTTTTTGAATGCAAGTGAATTCAAAGAATAGATAGAGAGCATATATAATCTTAATAAAACTTATTGTTTTAATCAATGATATTGATGTGTATTTATAGAGAGAAAATAGTTATAACCCTTGGTGAAAAGTTGCAGTCAAAAGTTATGATCATTAATGAAGAAGAAGAGACGCAACCATTGAAGAAAGATGTGTCTTTTGGAAGAAGTTGCTCTCTGTTTAAAAACGGTCGACAGGTCAAAAACTAACCTGTAGACAGGTTTTTAAAAATATAGTCGTTATGTACATGTGTGCACGTTTATTGTGCACATTCAACAGGAACGGTCGACCGTTCATTTTTGGACCGGTCGACCGGTCTCTGTTAAGTTGCACAATAAAGTGCACAACCTATATAAATGTGTATATATATATATTATATTTTGTGCATGATTATTTGAGGATAGATTTTGACAATTTTATTACTATTATAACATCAAATAATCAACGTATAATCTAGAGTACCATATGTACGTCTTGATTTGTCGATCGCTTTAATATTGTTGTCAACAATCAAAATTTTCATAGAAGCTGTGACTCAACATTCTCCCCCTTTTTGATTGATGACAATATAAAAACTTAAGTATAGGATCTCCCCCTGAATATGTGATTTCTTGCAGACAATTATTAGCTTCTTTCATCCTGCAAACAATTATTAGCACCTTTCTCCCCCTTTGTCATCGACAAAAAGGAGTAAACAATAGAAAATATAAACCAAAGAGAACAATGCATACATTCAAACACAGGATGTTTTGATGAAGTACAATGCAAGTCATAGTCTACTACGAATAAAAAGATGGACACTATTTAGTACAAGTGCCATATATGTTTTTAAAGAAATGAAAAGAAAAACAAACTAACTTCATTCCGACTGAATCTCTTCCTCATCATCATCATCATCATCATCATCGTCGTCGTCATCGTCATCGTCATCATCATCGTCATTGTCCCCACGACCTTGTCCGCTTGTACCACCGGATTCCTCGGATGTCGACCAAGTAAAAGTTGGAGGAGCCGGACGTTTTCCGGGGTCTTGATGTTGGGTCGAGACGGATGTGCTACATGATATAGCATCCCATATAGCGCCGAAGAATGACTTTACCTTATTGAATCGTCTATCAATTTTCGAATCCATTCGTTTTAGTCTTGATTCAAGTAAAAATTGATTCTGAGCGATGGTTTCAAGAGATTCTCTTGTAGATGATTTAGATTTCAATAATCTAACATCTTCAGAACGACGACGAGATGGTGGAGCTTGTTGTTCTTGAGTATCGCGTTGTTGCCATTGTTCGAATGGCATAATATGAACATATGGAGGAGGAAGCTTCATCCGTTTGATAGTAGTGGAGTCAATACACTTTGGTGTAGAATATGCCGAATCCGGGGGTGTGACTCCACATGCAAGCAACATACGCATAATATACTCGTTATAGAAGAAATGTGGACGAGTAGAATTATTTACCTTAAGAATTTCATCGAAAATCATGTGAACCCAATTTATTTCGATATCATCGTAGATAGCATAAAGAGCCTTGAAATTCTCTTTGTAAACGGCATCATAGTTTCCTAATCGAGGAAATAGAGAGTGCATTAGGACATGGTGTAACAACCTTGCAGTCGGTCGTAGCCCAATCGATTTGGTGCCGTTACTATCATCTTCTATAAATTTATGACTCGTACTATTCCGGGTAAAAACTTCACAAAATGTGGATGAAAACTCTTCACCCCTATTCGGTATTCCCAAAATAGAAGCAATTCTATCATAAGTGAGATAGATTCGTTTGCCACATACTACTGACCAAATAACTCCATTTGGATTTTCCGGAGTATATTCCTCTAAATTCATATTCGCATAAAATAGCTTAATCATCAAATGATTAATTTGTACGCTATTTACAGAAAAATCAATAAGAGGAGAGATACGAGATCTATTTGCTAATCTTTGAATACCGTATGCAGTGAAATCGTCGAATTTGATGAATGAGCCTGGATGGAATTTGTAATTCGTCATTTGATTCCATCTAGTTACTGCAACCGGAGATTCTAACCATTTTCTAGCAGAGAGAGTAAGAGAAGAAGTTTCTGATGTTGCTCTTTTCTTTGATTTTTTCTGAGGAGGAGCCATTGAAGAGAATTTGAGAGTTTGTGAAGCTTGAGAATTTGAACTAGGGTTTGGAAATGGGAAAATTTTCAGTGGAGAGTAGAAAGTAAAGAGGGTTGGTGGCAAAAATATATACGTGAAGTATAAAAAAAAATTAATAACTGCCGACCGGTCGACCGCCTGCGTATTGCCGGTCGACCGTTTTCAACCAGAGAGCAAAACGGTCGACCGGTCATATTTTGGGCTGTCGACCGGTTTGGCTCTGTGTGCAAAAATGCAGTTTTTGGCAAAATTTTTGAAAACGAGTCGAATTAATATATTATATATTATGTTATTATTGCAAAAAATATACTGTATTACAAGAATTATATATGAAAGCAAAAATAATATACATTATGGAATTCTAATGAGAAGGTGAGTTGTTATTAGAATTCTTGTCGTTTTCAATGCGTTTAGCCCACGGACTCCACTTATATCGAGCTCCTTCATTCTCGTTATAGTTTTTATCCCAAGAGTTTGGAGTTGTTGAAGTCGATGGTCTTGACGGCATTGGTTCATGAACATCGTGTTTGTTTGAACCGCAGAAGAATGAAGCCATTCGTTCTAAAGCGGATAAACGAGTTGAAGTACGTTGTTGTTCATGGTATAGTAGGTTTTGACCATAATGTAGTTGTCGTTGAAGATCAATTTGATGCTTTTGGTAGTGATGAATTTCATCGATTTGCGCCTTCGTGCGTGGAGAGCAGAATAGTGCTTTCTTTGCACGCTTGGATGTTGGAGTATGGCCAGGTGTGCGAAAACAATGGTGAGGGCATTCCGGCCTTTGTTTCGGTGTAATCGGAGAATATTGTTCCTCCGACTCCGAGCTAGTGATAGAAATATGAGATTCCTCTGCGCATTTGTCGCAAATGTGTGCCATGGTAGCTTGTTTAAGGTGATTTATAATTTTCAGCAAGAAGGTGAATGAATGAAAGTGTATTTTTCAAACGTTTATATAGAAAAAGTTTGCCAATGAACTTGAGGATAGGATTTGTTAGAGATAATTAGCCGTAAACAAAAACAATGATAGATAAAAAAAAGTTATAAAAATAGATATAGTTTGTTATAGGCTGAAATTTAAGAATTATTTGAAAAATATATAGCCTAAGTTTGAAGGTTACTTATTCTATTCTAGATCTTTCCGAGATACTAAGCCAAGCTCTCTTCGTAGTTTAATAAAACTAGATTCAAGTAATGGTTTAGTGAAAATATCGGCTATTTGATTGTCAGTGTGAACATATTCAAGATGTATATTACCTTTTTCAATATTATCTCTAAGGAAATGATGACGGATATCAATATGTTTGGTTCTAGAATGATTTACTGGATTTTTAGAGAGATTTATTGCACTCGTGTTATCACAGTATATAATAGAATTCGATAAATGTATATCGAAATCTTGAAGTGTTTGTTGCATATATAGTACTTGAGTACAAGCGAGAGCCGCTGATATATATTCAGCTTCACATGTTGATAGTGAAACACAATTCTGTTTCTTACTAAACCAAGAGACAAGCGATTTTCCAATAAAATGGCACGTACCACTTGTACTTTTTCTATCCGTCCGTGAGCCACCAAAATCAGCATCACTATATGATACTAATTCAAATGGACATTCTTTTGGATAGAAAAGACCAAAATCCTTGGTATTATTTAGATAACGAATTATACGTTTCACTGCTCGTAAATGTGATTCCTTTGGATCGGCTTGAAAACGAGCACATAAACAAACACTCATTAATATATCTGGACGACTAGCTGTAAGATAAAGAAGAGAACCAATCATGCTTCGATATAATTTCTGGTCAACATTCTTACCACTTTCATCTTTTTCAAGATGTGTAGTTGTACTCATAGGAGTTGGTTTACCAGATGTATTTTGTAATCCGAAGCGTTTGATAAGATTTTCACAGTATTTTTCTTGATTGATAAAAATACCGTTTGAAAGTTGTTTGATTTGAAGTCCAAGAAAATAAGATAGTTCTCCCATATGAGACATTTCGAATTCTTTGGTCATAATACTTGCAAATTCCTTGCAGAGTTTATCGTTTGTTGAACCAAAGATGATATCGTCTACATATATTTGGATAACCAGAATATCATTTCGAGAATGTTTAATAAACAAAGTTTGATCGACTTTGCCTATTTCAAATCCTGAATTAATAAGATAGCTACGTAAACGTTCATACCAAGCACGAGGTGCTTGTTTTAAACCATACAGAGCTTTCTTAAGTTTGAACACATGGTCAGGATATTTTTCATGTACGAATAAAGGTGGTTGTTCGACATAGACATTCTCTTTGATAAATCCATTGAGAAAAGCACTTTTGACATCCATCTGATAAAGTTTGAAATTATGATAACAAGCAAAAGATAATAGAATTCTAATAGCTTCTAGTCGAGCAACTGGTGCAAAAGTTTCTTCATAATCGATACCTTCTTCCTGATTGTATCCTTGTGCTACTAATCTTGCTTTATTTTTGGTGATATTTCCTTGTTCGTCAGCCTTATTTTTATAGACCCATTTAGTACCAATTACTGACTGATCAGTTGGTCTCGGAACAAGTTCCCAAACGTCATTGCGCTCAAACTGATTTAGTTCTTCCTGCATGGCAATGATCCAGTAATCATCTGTAGCAGCTTCTTTTGAATTCTTGGGTTCGATATTTGAGAGAAAAGCGACATGACCCATTTGATTGAGTTGACTCCTTGTTCTGACATGTGATGTTATTTCACCTATTATATTTTGGGCCGGATGGTCTCTTAATATTCTTGGTGGTGATTGTAATTCACATATTTGAGGAGTATTCTCAATAATTACTTCTGAGTCAGAATCAGTATTTGAGATGATTGGATTATTAATGACTATTGATTCGTCATCATCTGATATTGTGTGAGGATGCTGATAGATTTCATCAAAAGATACATGAAGTGATTCTTCAATAGTTTTGGTTCGTTTATTAAATATTCGATAGGCCTTACTTCGTTCCGAATAACCGACAAATATTCCTTCATCGGCTTTTGGATCGAATTTTCCAAGCTGGTCTTTCGTATTTAAAATAAAGCACTTAGAACCAAAAACTTTGAAGTATGAGATTTTGGGCTTTCTTTTGTTAAACAATTCATAAGGAGTATTCTTGGTAAGAGGTCTTATGGACACACGATTTAAAACATAACAGGCAGTTGCAACAGCTTCTGCCCAGAAGTGTTTTGGTAAGGTGGTTCCATTTAATAATGTTCTTGCACATTCTTGTAAAGTTCGGTTCTTTCGTTCTACTACTCCGTTCTGTTGTGGAGTTCTGGGAAACGAAAAATTATGATATATACCTTTCTTTGTACAAAAATGTTCAAATTCATTATTTTCAAACTCTCCGCCATGATCACTTCTTATATTTTTAACTTTAATCCCTTTTGATTTTTGAATTCTTTTGACAAAAGATTTGAAATGATCGAAAGTATCACTTTTATTTTTTAGGAAAATTGTCCATGTATAACGAGAGAAATCATCAACAATTACAAGCACATATTGACTGTGATTTATTGATTGAACTCTAGTAGGTCCAAATAAATCCATGTGCAGTAACTCAAGTGGTTGTAATGTTGATATGACTTTCTTGGATTTAAATGATGATTTGGTCAATTTTCCTAATTGACATGCATCACAAATGTTGTTAACTTTAAAACTCATTTTGGGTAGTCCTCTAACTAGATTGTTTTTGGCTAGCTTGTCAATAGTTCTGAAGTTTATATGACAGAAACGTTTGTGCCATAGCCATGGATCATTGTCATTAGCCATAAGACACATATCTGAATTATGATTAATATTCATATTTAGAATATATATATTTCTGTCTCTATAACCTTCAAAAACCAAATTATGATCTTTATCTAAAATACTACACTTATTATTTGAAAAGGAAATTATAAAACCCTTGTCACATAACTGACTAATACTAAGTAAATTGTGTTTTAAATTTCTAACTAGCATGACATTAGTAATAAGAGGTAAGTTAGATGTACCACAATTGCTCACATCGCCTTTGCCGATGATATAACCTTTTGAATTGTCTCCAAAAGTGACTGAGCCACCATCTGAGTATTTAATATTTGTTAGTAAGCTCTTGTCTCCCGTCATATGCTTTGAGCAACCACTGTCCAATATCCACTTTCCTCTTTTCTTCAGTGGGACCTGCAAACATAGAATTAAGTTCATGGTACCCACTTTTCATAGGGTCCTAAGAGTTAGGTCTTAGGAGTCCAAACCCATTTGGGTCCGGTATCCCCTTTATATATATAATTATTATTAAGATGCACAGTATTCATGAATTGCTGAATGTATTTGTTCCTAATCAAATTGTTATTTGTTTTAGGAACCCATATTTTGATAGTCTTGACATCTTTCTTTTGAAATTTCACTATTGGTTTTGGTTTGAAATATAATAAACTAAGATTTTTCTTAGCTTCAGTTTTTTGTACTTTCTTCTTCCTTTTATTTCTAAGATGTTTCTTAGTTTTATGTTTGTTATATCCCAAACCTTGTTTATCTGAAATAGATTGTGAACTTTCAATGATTTTAGTCAAATTTTCTCGACCTTTGTTAAAGTTAGAAACATTTTGAGTAATGTCATCAAACTTTGTTTGTAAACTAGCTTTTTCTAGGTCTAGAATTTTGACTTTTGCTTTAAGTTCATGATTTTCAGTAGTGAGAGCATTATTTTTCTCTTTTTGAGCTTCTATTTCTTGACTCAAAAGAGATATTTGAGAGTCAACATTAGATGATGATTCTTGAATATTTTCAAGTTCTTCTTCTAATATTTTCTTCTCATCTTTTAACATATCTCGTTCAAACTCTGCTCTACTTAAATCTGCTTTGACTACTTTTAATTGACGTTTTATGTCTTTATATTTGACTATCAATTCAGCATTAATATCAAGTAATTCATCAAATGTAGGAATTTGTACCTCATCTTCTGTTGCCATAAAACAAACATTAGCTTGTTCATTCTCCGAATCACTTTCACTTTCTGATGAAGATGACTCTGAATCATCCCATGTTACTGAGAAGGCTCGTTTCTTTGATTTGTCCTTCTTATATTTGAATTTGTCATTTTCTGACTTTTTCTTTTGTTCTGGACAATCCTTCTGCATGTGTCCCTTTTTATGGCAGTTGAAACATTCTATAGCAGATGAAGATGGTTTATTTGATCCAGGTTTCCTTTTATTGTAGCGACTGGCTTTTCGATATTTTAGGAATTTTTTGAAACCTTTAGCAATGAACGCCAAATCTTCATCTTCAGAATCTGATTCATTTTCATCTTTCTCAACATGAAATGCTACATTTTTCTTTTCTTCTTTCTGTTCTTTTCTAGCCTGCAAATTTGCTTCATAGGACATTAAATTTCCTATCAATTCATCTGGCTTCATGACGGAAAGATCATTAGCTTCTTCAATTGCTAATACTTTTCCTTCCCATTCACTAGTCAGAGAATGTAGGACTGTTGAAACAACATCAAAATCGGAATACTTTTGTCCTAACCCAATAAGTGCATGGTGAATAGTTTGAAACCGTGAATACATGTCATTGATTGTTTCATTTGGTTTAATTTTAAAATTTTGAAATTGACTTTTCAGCATGGCTATTTTGGCTTGTTTAACCTTGTTAGTACCTTCATGAGTGATTTTTAGCGTTTGCCAAATTTGATATGCAGTAGTACAGATACTAACACGATTATATTCATTTTGGTCTAATGCACAGAACAACATATTTATTGCTCTAGCATTTACGGCTGCTGCCGTTTTCTCAGCCACAGTCCATTCTGAATAATCAGTTGTTGGATTCACTATTTCTCTTTGAGTAGCATTCCAAGCATCATAGCTACTTGATTGCATAAAGAATGACATACGTGTTGCCCAATAACTATAGTTAAGACCATTGAAAAATGGAGGTCTTTGTGTCGATTGCCCTTCTGTGTAAGTGGTGTTTTGAGTGCTAGTACTTGCGTTATTTGCCATATTACAAGAATATATCAAATAACTGTGTTACGGTTATATGATGACCGTGCTCTGATACCAAATGAAAGTGCGGTGTGTATACAATTATATGTGCTAATATAGTATACACGGATCGTTTAATATGGATTACAATACAAATGCAGAAATAGATGATAATAGCATTGTAAATAAAAAATAGAAAAATCACACCAGAGATTTTTATACTGGTTCGGAGCACCGTCCTACGTCCAGTCCCAGACTACTATCTGGATTTTCACTAATTACAACCTCGCTTCACCCGGAGGAACAGGTTTACAATTACCCGAACAGCCGAACGGGATTTCACGCCTCTACAACACTGAGGGCTTCAACACTTGCCTCTTACAATACTGAGGACTTCAACAAAAAAAACAATTACAATTGTTGTTGACAACTTGTGCTCTTGTAAACACGGATTTGTCACTTGTAGTACACTCTTCCTATAATCTTATCCTCAAATTGTGAATGATGTTTGTGAAGATTATGGAATTTATATTGCTTATTGAATCAAAATATATGAGATAGTGTCAATGATTCAATAAGGAATGAAAGTAGTTTAGAGCTTTTTGAATGCAAGTGAATTCAAAGAATAGATAGAGAGCATATATAATCTTAATAAAACTTATTGTTTTAATCAATGATATTGATGTGTATTTATAGAGAGAAAATAGTTATAACCCTTGGTGAAAAGTTGCAGTCAAAAGTTATGATCATTAATGAAGAAGAAGAGACGCAACCATTGAAGAAAGATGTGTCTTTTGGAAGAAGTTGCTCTCTGTTTAAAAACGGTCGACAGGTCAAAAACTAACCTGTAGACAGGTTTTTAAAAATATAGTCGTTATGTACATGTGTGCACGTTTATTGTGCACATTCAACAGGAACGGTCGACCGTTCATTTTTGGACCGGTCGACCGGTCTCTGTTAAGTTGCACAATAAAGTGCACAACCTATATAAATGTGTATATATATATATTATATTTTGTGCATGATTATTTGAGGATAGATTTTGACAATTTTATTACTATTATAACATCAAATAATCAACGTATAATCTAGAGTACCATATGTACGTCTTGATTTGTCGATCGCTTTAATATTGTTGTCAGCAATCAAAATTTTCATAGAAGCTGTGACTCAACAATGTAGACCACCTAGTAGGATGTCACCAATCGAGATGAAGGAATTAAAGGTGCAGCAAGTGGAATTAGAAGAAAAGAATTTCATCCGGACAAGCAATTTTCCTTAGGGAACGGCCACGGTATTCGTGAAGAAGCCAGATGGGTCGTTAAGGATGTGTATCGACTATCGCATGTTGAACGAGGGGACGTCCAAGAATAGGTATCCTTTGTCGATAATCAACGACTTATTCGATTAGTTGTGTGGAGCTAGAGTGTTTTCCCAGCTGGATTTGGCGACCATCAGCTAAGAGTGGTAGATAACAGTATTCCTTTGACGGCATTTAGGAACAGATAAGGGTCTTACGAATGGTTAATTATGCAATTTAGGCTTACTAATGCGTCATATTTCTTCATGGATTTGATGAATCGGGTTTATAGAGAGCACTTGGATAGGTTTGGGTTTGTTTTTATTGATGATATTTTGGTATATTCTAAGAATGAGAAGGATTATGCGGATCATCTTGGAATAATGTTGGAGATGCTAAGGCAACATCAACTGAAGGCCATGTTCTTTAAGTGTCATTTCTAGAAGAAGGAAGTGAAGTTTTATGGTCTTGTAGTTTTCAATGAAGGTTTAGCAGTTGATCAGAATAAAATTGAAGTTGTTAACAATTGGAAAGGGCCAGAGATAGTGAGTGGGATTATAAGTTTTCTTTGACTTATAGGATACTACCGCAGGTTCATTACAAATTTCTCACGGATAACGACATTCTCGATTATGCTAACCAGGAAGGACGTGAAGTTTGTTTGGTTTAACAAATGTGAGGAGGCATTCCATAAGTTCAAACATTTGATAACCAATGCGCCCGAGTTAGTAATTCCTAATGGGAATCAGGGGTTGGTAGTTTACATCGATGCATATGGTACTGGGTTAGGTGCGGTGCTAATGCAGAATGGAAAGCTTATTGTTTATGCTTCTATAGAGCTTAGACCGCATGAAGTGAGATACCCTACTCATGATTTGGAGTTAGCAGCGACAATCTTCGCATTAAAGGTGTGGAGACATTATCTTTTGGGAGAAAGGTTTGAGCTATTTACGGATCATAAGTCTCTACGCTATTTATTCTCTCAGAAGGAGCTAAACATGAGACAGCAGAGATTGTTGGAGTTTGTTGCAACTTATGATTTTAGCATCGAGTATACGCCAAGAAAAGGAAATAAGGTAGCAGATGCACTTAGCAGGAAACTTCAGAATGTGGTATTAGCTATTTTGGTGGAATGGAAATACTTAGAAGCACTGGCTGCTTACAGTGCGCAGTTGAGGTCAACTGTTGGACCTAGTCAGATTATCGCCATGATGTCTTGTTTGGGAGTTCGACCAATTTTGATCGAACAAATTGCTTCTAGGCAGAAAGAGGATCCAGTCTTAGCCGAAAGGATTAGAAAGTTAGAAGATGGAATCGAGATTGATGATTTAAAGGATTTTATTCTTGACCATAAGGGTTGTTTGAGAAAGAAGGAACGGTTATGTATTTCGGATATTGGAAACCTTAGGAAGGAGTTCTCAGGAAATGCCATCGATCGAAGCTTACGATTCATCCTGGGGAAACCATGATGTATTAGGATATAAAGAGAAGTTTCTTCTGGGAAGGAATGAAGAGGGATGTTGGCTTATGGGTAAACAGTGTTTGAACTGTCAGTAAGTAAAAGCCGAACATAAGAAACCAAGTGGTTTGCTTCAGCCTTTAGATGTTCCAGTTTGGAAGTGGGACCTGATATCAATGGATTTTGTCGACGGGTTGCCAAGGTCAAACTTGGGTAACGAAATCATATAGGTCACAGTGAATAGATTGAACAAAAGTGTATGTTTCATTCCGGTAAGGTCAACCATGATGGCATCCCTTTTGGCTAAGTTGTTCATGAAAAACATCATTAGATTGCATAGAATTCCTAATTGTATCGTCAGTGATCGAAATGCTCTGTTTACTATTGAGTTCTGGAAGAGCCTATAGAGTGTATTAGGCACTAAGCTCAAGATGAGTACCACATATCGTCTTCAAACGGATGGGCAGACAGAGAGAGTCAACAAGGTACTAGAAGATCTATTGAGGGCTTATGTGTTGGAATTTTTTGGTTCTTGGGAAGATCACTTGTACTTAGTGGAGTTTTCCTACAATAATAGTTGTCAGAATACTATAGGAATGGCATTGAAGCTTTGGATGGAAGGCCATGCAAATCACCAATATGATGGTTAGAGAACGGCGACAGATTGGTCATTGGTCCATATTTGGTGAGACAAGTGATGAAAAAGAACGAGTTGGACCATTTCCTATATTAGAGAAGACTGGCAAATTCACATACTGAGTAGATTTGCCGGGCAGTTTGGCCAGGGTCCACAATACGTTTCATGTTTCTCATATTAGGAAGTATATTCATGATCCAGAAACTACTATTGCTCCGATGGAACTGGAGGACTTAGGGGTGGAACCAGATATGACTCTTGTCAAGGAACCAGCCGTATTGTGGCAAAAGATGAGAACAGGTTAAGGAACAAGACAGTCAGGTGGATGATAGTTCAGTGGAGCAACAACGTGAAGACTATACTTAGGAAACAGAAGAAAGGATTAGGGCTACTTTTTATGGCCTATTTTAGATGGTAAGTTCTATATAGGTTTATATAGAATTTGGCTAGGGGGTTATGCTAGCTTTTCTTGCATGGGCTATATGCTTATTGTTATGTCCTCGCTGAAATTTCAGGGACGAAATTCTTTTAGAATGGGGGTCTGTAATTTCATTGAATTTTAACAAACATTATGCGGGGCTTTAGAAAATGGATATGATTCTTTTCCCCTTTATCTTCTCCACTAAGGCTACTCTGCCATTGTTGTTTTAAAAACTCTTGGTAATAATTGTAATTGATTCTGATATCAATAGAAAGAAAATTTATGAAGTGGACGTAAGCCGAAGCTAGCCGAACCAATATAAATCATGTGTTATTACGGCTTTCTTTTTAATTTTCACTGGTCATCACATTCATACTATCTACATACATTCTATCTGATATCTATGGCTGTGATTTGCTGCTTTCATCTCGATTTAGGTGTTAGTGACCAATTTTTGCGCTAACATATGTATATTGGTATATACATAGGTGTATGTACTTAAGTATGTAAGGTTTAAAATGTAATTAAATAAAAAGAAAATGTCACTTCATAAGTAAACATAAGCAAAAATTATTATAAAAACATGTGTAAACATGTTGGCTAAGCTGTAAAAGAGGGGAGACAAAGGATAATTGTAATGCCCCTATATTTTAATTAACATTATTAGGGATATTTAATTGGGAAAATTAAATAGAATAATGTGAACAACTAGGGATATGAGATTAATAAATCTAATGGCTATGTCTTAAAGATTGAACTAAAATAAGACTTGGCTAAATTAAGAAGGAGGAATTTCCTATGGGGTAAACTTGGAAATGGGGCTATATTTCATAGTATAAATCTCTTTCTCCACTTGAATAAATTTTCACTCTCTCGTTCATGGCTCCTCGTTAACTTTCAGCCAGCCATTAAAAGCTCGAGGAAGAGCATAAATTGAAGAAAAAGCTAAGGAATTAAAGCTAAGAAATTATCTCATTCTTCAACCAACTAATCAAGGTGAATAATCATGTTTATCATATTACTTTTCTATGCTTGGATCGGTTATGGGTTATACCCAATTCGTATTTGTGATTTTGTTTAGGATATAACCATTGAAACCTTTGTTTGGATAATACATGGGTGTTCTTAAATGTTAATGGGCTAATTAACACAGTTTATTTTGGTTTTGCTTAAATTTCGAATTCTATTGTGCTTCATATGCTCTGAAATTTTAATATGTTAAAGTATATCATTAAATGTTTTTTGGTGATTTTTAGGGATTTCCATAGTGGTTTACTAAGGCAATTAAATTATTTAAGCCTAAGGGCTAAACTGCAAATTTGCTTTTGAATTGGTCAAATTCAAAGGGAAAATTGTTTAGAAATTGATTTGGGGAAGAAGAATAGTGTTTTAAGAAAAAGGTTAACTTTTTTATACTTTTTACTATTCGAAAGTATAGGAGAAGGGTCCTCAGCCAATCAAAATTAGACAAGCAAGATAAAACATCACTTCAGTAGGCCCAGTTCTTCCTTCGACTCCAACAAGCCCGATTTTACCCTTTTGACGAAGTCGAAAGGTATCTTTCATCAAAGACGGTAAGGTAAACAATTACACTCGGTCTAAGTCGAAAGGTAGGCACAGTGTCGAAGGTAAGAGAGATGAAGGGTTGGGGAGGCTACATCCTTTGCTTCCAAATAGAAACATAATTGCTTTCGAATAAGTTGGAGGGGTATCCTTCGACTCTATCACTTCATAAAAGATTAAGATTTTATATTTTGAAGAAGGGGTTTCATAGGGGATCTTTGAAAGTTTAAACCTTCAAGAGAATTGTTTTAAAATATTTTCAAAAAAGGTGTTTTCATCCTTTTGACTAAGTTGAAGGGATGCCTTCGACAAAGCCGAAGGGAAAGAAGGGTTACTTTTGAACCTCCCATTGTTTAAAGTGGATGTTTTAATACCTTTCAACAAAGTCGAAGGGTAAATCTTCTGATAAGGTCGGAAGTATACTTTCGAAGGGTTAGTTCCAATACCTTCATTGATTTTGAATGGTTTCAAAAGGTTTGATTTCGAAAGGTTTTGATTTTGAAATGTTTAATTTTGAAAGATTTTAATTTTGAAACATCTGATTTTGAAAGGTTTGATATCGAATGGTTGGATTTCGAAAGGTTTTGAAGGGGTTACCTTCAATAATTTTGAAATGTTTTAAGTTTCAATGATTTCAAAATGTTTTTAGTTTCATTACTTTTGAAAGGTTTATAAATGGTTTTATAAGGGGGGATAATCTAGTCTTTCGGCAAATTCGAAAGGTAGATCCTTTCGACTAGGTCGAAAAGAAAACTTTCGAAAAGGTCGAAAGGTAAGACCTTTCGACAAAATCGAAAGGTATGTTTTTATGACGCTTTCAAAAGAAAGGCCCTTGAAGAGGCTAACTTTGGATGTTTATTTGCTTCCGAATGAGGCTTCATTCAAAGGGGTTTTGTAACAACCCATAATTTCGCTACTTCGAAAATGAGAGATTTCGTTTGTTTTAAATTTAAAAAGATTTAAAACTTAAATAATAAGTTATATGTAATATATAATAATAGAGAAATTATTTTTTCTTATAGTTGATATTTAAAAATTATAAATTTGGATTTTAGAACATATCAACTAAAGTAAAGTTTTGTTAAAAATAAATTAATGCTTGAATAAATAGGTTTAAATATTTATATAAAAAGATAAATCTTATTTAAAACATTTAACGAAGATAATAAAAGAATATTAAAATATTTAAAACTATGTTAATAATCGATTTACAAAAATAACCTAATTTTGTCGCGTTTTGTCAGTTTTACATACACCGTAAAATTTGAGATTTTGATATTATTTAAATATGATTTTAAAATGTAAAAAGACATGTTTTAAATTATTCAAAGAATTAAAATTTTCATTTTAAATTTCGTTTACATAAATAAATAGTCTAACTAAAAAGTCAAAATATGATCGTAAAACATTTTGTCCAAAATCAACGTTTTGTCGATTTAAAAGTTGTCGCAACGTCATCGCACCTTTGTTTTTCTTTTATAGAAACATATATTCAAATTGTATAAGTAGTAATTAATTCACTAATCAAGTTTACCTCTATTAAACATACTTAGAAAATTCTAGATTATAATTATCAAAAAGTTAGCACAAAAGGTCAAACATGTCATTTCAAAGGAAAAACTAAATATCAAATCAAACCAAACATAATTATTATATTCTTTACTTAATATTTAAGTGAAAATGACATAAAGTAATGATTTGAAATGTGATGTTAAGTGTTGAAAAAATAAGGTTACTTAAAAAGTAAGTAAAGGGTATTTTGGTCTTTTTACAAAATATTATTTTAATCCAAATTTTTTTATATAAATAAGCATCAACATTCTCACTTTTTAACACATCTTCTTCTTCCTTTTTCAAAATTTTCTTCCACTCTCTATTGGGTTCTTCTCTTCTCCTTCCTGACTAACTTTTCTTAAAATCATATCTAATCAACTCCAAACACTACTAAACTTTGTCAAAGACCTTAGAACCCCATTAAAACATGGTTTAGTGTCTAAGAAGTGAAGAAATGATGGAGGAAGGGGAGGATCAAGGGGAGGCCGAGCACATCAAGAAGGAGGAGCAAGTTCAAGGATATTCGGAGCAAAAAAAAAGGAGATGGAGGTGCTGCGGAATCAAAAGGAAAGTCTTCGAAAAAGTTTGGTGGAGTGGAACTAATCGTGAGTACTCAAATCTTAGTTTAATGTTAATAAACTTAAGTTGATAATGCACATGTTAAATAAGAAAGTAATATGTTGAATATTAGATGATAACTTGGTTGATATTATGGTTGATTATATGTTTGTGATATATATGATTACTTGGTTTATAAATGATAAGAGAAATGGTTAATAAGTATAGTTAATTCAATGAGAATTAAACGTAACATCCCTAAAATTTTAGTTAAGATAATTTGATAATTAATTTAATTTTTGAAAGTTAAATTGTGAATTTAATTATGAATTAATTAGAAGATTTCTGGAATAAATAAATTTTTTGATTTATAAATAGAATTTGATTTGGAATTTAAGGATAAGTATTTATAAATAAAAAAATTAGATTTAAAAGCTATATTTTTAAAGATAATAAGAATTATATATGTATGATTATTTATAAATTATTTTCAATTAATTTTCCTTTGTAAATTATATAATTTTAAATGAAGGCTTTAACTCATACATCTATAGGTATATGTATCTTTTGAAAATTAATTCATGAATTAGAATTGGTTGTAAAATATAAACATGATTTAATAAAATAGTTAGTTTTATATGTAAACAAATATTCAAGCTTTGATATGAGGATATCTTTTTAAAGTATGATATTTAAAACTACATAACATATATATGTAAATATAAAATAGATAAATATGTTTTGTAAACATTTGTAAATTGAAATCAAATAAGGGCTAAACATAATTTGTAAATAAGTTAATGGAGAGGTCTTTACATAATTTTTTTTTTGAATTTAACAAGTGTTGAAAATAAATGTACAAGTGTAAATGATAAGAACTAGTGGCATTTATGTTTTAATTTGAATTAAATAAAACATTTTCTCAAATCTAAAATTTCAAAACAATTCAAAAAGAAAATCTCAAACAAAATTCAGTTTTATCAAACCTGAGAAATAAATGCATTTCAACCTGAAAACAAAACTCAGATCAAAAAGAAATTTTATCAAAACCTGAAAGCAGATCAAAGTCCAAACTGCAACATTATCTTCAACCTGATTTGGAGTAATTCAAAGCAAAGATGGTTCAAAGGGAGATCTGAAATCAAACTTCAAATAGCTGATCAAATTAAAGATCAAAGCAGAAGTAAAAACAAACTAAAGAGCGATTTAATCTGAAGCTTCAGAAAACCTGGAGTGATCAACTCAGGTAATTCAGACAAACCATAATTAAATTTTAAAACCTGAAGCAATTTAAAACCACAATTAACTCTGGTGTTTCGAACTTGAGGGAAATGATGATCAACCAAAACAAATTCAAGTTCTCAAATCAAGTTCCAGATCATTTCTTTCCAGGCTCAAAAATCTTTCTTTCCAGGCCTATGTTTCAAAACCCATCACTGTGAGCAAATCTCAAACCCTGAATCTGTTCATTTTTGTTGTGAGCAAACCGTCTGAATGATTTAGATCTTGTTGTTGTGAAGCTTGAATTGCAAATGTGTGTTTGCATGTATATGTTTATACATGAATAATGAGGATGCATGTCTGTACTCACCAATATGTAATCTGTTTTAAACAATACAGGTTTCAAACCTGTTTGAAAAAAAAATTTAAAAATTTAAAAACTAATCCTCCAATCTCCTTTAGGCTTTGATATCTAAATGAAAGTTGCTTGTTATTGTATGATAATGGATTTAAAAATAGTTCTAGGGTTTTAAATTTAACAAATTATTTTTAAAATTTTAAGTAACAGTGAAATTTTTATATGGGTTAAAAATCAACTATTTAATTTCTAAATTGGGTTACAGGAATGAATCTTTGTTAAAGATTGGTGATCCTTGCTTTAAATTGAAAGTGGGATTTAAAGATAAATCTTTTGTTTAAAATATTTAAGTGTGGAAATTGTTTAAGCCATTGAAGATTTTTGAAATGAATTTTTTGTTTAAAAGATTGGAAATGGTAATTTGTTTAAACCATTTGAAAGAAAAGTTTTGGATTCTAAGTTGTGACTTAACTGAAATCCCAATATCCATATGTTTTTAAATATTGCGCTCACTATTCAGCTTAGCCGGGAGAGGACTTTGTGTCATATAACCTATTCCGAATAGTGATACAACGTTATGGATAGCATTTGAAGACCGGTGGTGAAGACTGTATATTTTCAAAAACGAAAGGATTTCTTGTCGAATGTCCCTGCATCGGCTGAACCCCGATATAGAGATTTGAGCACCTTTTGTGATGGGGAGTCCGGACGTGATTACGAATTATCCGGATGTGCAATAGCTTCTTTATGAAGTGCCTTCGGTTCTGTTCGAACCTGGAACAGACTTGTATGGATGTGTGTCTAACGTTACACTTTGAGATGTAAAGTTGGTTCCTATCAAATACATTTCTATTTGGTGGCGGAGATTTATTCTCCTAGCTTAACAACTTTCTCTGAGACGTACGGGCTCAGAGGTTAGTAGTTGATGGTTACTAGTGATACATTCCCAATTTGGTAATGTGGCATACGAAGTGCTGCTGATCATTTGTTGATCAAAGCATGGCTTTTGTGAAAAACGTAGCTTTGTGGACGAGACTTCGTCGAGCCTCACACCCTGGAATGGTCGAAACAGAAAGAATGCAGCAAGGTTATAGGGGGTAGCGCCCCTTAGGGTATGTGCATTTCCTTCTGGATAGAAGTGGTATCATGGTATGGAGCCTAGATACTTAACTTATGTGGATATCGCAAATATTTATATTACTTTGTGATTGTTGTTGTTGGGGCCCCGGTTAAAGGTTGTTTACAACCGGGGGATGGCATACTCGTGTAGTAGTTACCTATTTTTGCAGAGGTAACTCGGCCTTGTGTTGGCAGAGATCCGGTTAGGTTCTCGAGGCATCCCTCCAGAGGCGTACCCATGCGGCCCAGGAAGTTCCTTAGCTTGACCATTTGTTGGAAATCCAATCACCAATACGCTCCTTGTACGGTTTTAGTTGTAGAATCTGCCATCTAACATGGTAGCTATAGCAGGCAAACTATAATGGTACGTATATTGGCTAAGATTAATATTATACTTTCAAAATGTTTTCCACTGTGCACTAACAATAATATTAAATGGTTTTCGCATATCAAGCATATTTGACTATCATAAGGAAAAATCTCCCCCAAATGTGCGATTGCATTGTGTGTGTGCCGGAAGGCGTTGTGGTAGTTTCATTTTCCAAAAAGCATTGCGGTTTTCAAACTAAATTCTTTTGTTGTTTCTTAAAAGATAAACTATTTTTGTTTGCTCATACCAGTCCCATGACTGACCCAGAGTTTATTGTTCCCTTCCTAAACTCTGGGTGCCCACAATTTTCCACACGGGCGGTCTAGAGTTGGGTTTTTCAGATAGTAGATATCGATTCGGTAGCTTTCATCTTTCTCTTTGTTATTCTTTGGAGACTTTGGATATTAAAGTCTTTGGTTAGGATGTCGGATACGAGACTTGCTTAGCTTGGCGAAACTTGATGGTGGTTTTAGCGTGTGGTTTGGAGTTTTAGCTTTGGAGCATTGGATTAGAGTTATCTCTTGGCTATTTGTTTTCCGCTGCTATTTATGGTCTCTGATATTCTTGTATCATATTTTATCCGTGTTGTTCCATATTTGGATATTGCATTCATTGGAGTTGTACATGATATTCATTCTTTTCTTCCGCTGTGTTGTTATAGTTAATGTGTTATAAGCTCCGGCGAACCAGATTCGACGTTTGGATCTGCGGCATTGGAATACAAGTGTCGTATTCGGTGTCGATTTTCGAAGGTTGAGTCGGGATCGCTACAATTTATATCGGACCTGAAGGTTGAAACTTTAGCTCAGAGTATAACACATTAGGTAACTCATTAGAGATAGGGTGAAGTATACCCTAGAATGAGCAAACCCTAAGATATCCGTCTGAATGCCTCAATAAATTCTCTTACTATCCACTGATAGTAAGTATGAGTGCGAGAAGAGGACGAGATAGGGGACATGGGGTACCACTACAAATGGTCAGTACCCTGAAATAGCGGAAACAACTTTCTCTATCAATCTCCTTTGATTCGTCTTTTCAATTCTTTGATGATTCCTGGCTACCCCAGGAAGAAGCTTTGATATATTTGCATGGGACACAAACTCCAGATGGGTTAGAATTGTTTGTTTGGATGAATTATTTGCTTTGGTTGCTGTGGTTGATAGGTATATTTTGGTTATTTAAACTAAAAGTTTTGAGATTTATATCCACATACCTGTCTATTCTTTTGGGTCTCGATATATTCTACGAGGGCTAGTTATCCTTTAAACTAACCAATGCCCCTGTATATTCGTAGATCTGGTGACCCGAGTGTCTTGTATTGAATGAGTTCGTTCTCATAATTATTTATGATATTCTGATTTGGTAAGCCAAATGCAGAATAGATACCTAGTTTGACCTGGAAAACCTTTTCTCTATCTTTAATCTACTCTTTCTTGTCTTTCTACTTACAAATTTTGGGGATGAAGTTTTCTTAAGTGGGGAAATCTGTAACATCCCTGAAATTTTAGTTAAGATAATTTGATAATTATTTTAATTTTTGAAAGTTAAATTATGTATTTAATTATGAATTAATAAGAAGATTTCTTAAATAAATAAATTTTTTGGATTTATAAATAGAATTTGATTTGGAATTTCAGGATAAGTATTTATAAATAAAAAAATTGGATTTAAAAGCTATATTTTTAAAGATAATAAGAATTAAATATATGTGATTATTTATAAATTATTTTCAATTCATTTTCCTTTATAAATTATATAATTTTAAATGAAGGCTTTAAAACTTACATATATAGGTATATATATCTTTTGAAATTAATTCATGAATTAGAATTGGGTTGTAAAATATAAACAAGATTTAATAAAATAGTTAGTTTCATATGTAAATAAATATTCAAGCCTTGATATGAAGATATCTATTTAAAGTATAATATTTAAAACTAGATAACACATATATGTAAGTATAAAATAGATAAATATGTTTTATAAATTGAAATCATATAAGGGCTAAAACATAGTTTGTAAATAAATTAAAGGAGAGGTCTTTACATAATTTTGTTTGAATTTAACAAGTGTTGAAAATAAATGTACAAGTGTAAATGATAAGAACAAGTGGCATTTATGTTTTAGTTTGAATTAAATAAAACATTTTCTCAAATCTGAAATTTCAAAACAATTCAAAAAGAAAATCTCAAACAAAATCCAGTTTTATCAAACCTGAGAAATAAATGCATTTCAACCTGAAAACATAACTCAGATCAAAAAGCAAATTTTATCAAAACCTGAAAGCAGATCAAAGTCCAAACTGCAACATTATTTTCAACCTGATTTGGAGTAATTCAAAGCAAAGATGGTTCAAAGGGAGATCTGAAATCAAACTTCAAATAGCAAATCAAATTAAAGATCAAACCAAAAGTAAAAACAAACTAAAGAGCAATTTAATCTGAAGCTTCAAAAAACCTGGAGTGATCAACTCAGGTTATTCGGACAAACCATAATTAAAATTTAAAACCTGAAGCAATTTAAAACCATAATTAACTTTGGTGTTTCCAACTTGAGGGAAATGATGATCAACTAAAACAAATTCAAGTTCTCAAATCAAGTTCCAGATCATTTCTTTCCAGGCTCAAAAATCTTTCTTTCCAGGCCTCTGTTTCAAAACCCATCACTGTGAGCAAATCTCAAACCCTGAATCTGTTCATTTTTGTTGTGAGCAAACCTTATGAATGATTTGGATCTTGTTGTTATGAAGCTTGAATTGCAAATGTGTGTTTGCATGTATATGTTTATACAAGAATAATGATGATGCATGTCTGTACTCACCAATATGAAATCTTTTTTAAACAATATAGGTTTCAAACCTGTTTGAAAAAAAAATTTAAAATTTAAAAACTAATCCTCCAATCTCCGTTAGGCTTTGATATCTAAATGAAAGTTACTTGTTATTGTATGATAATGGATTTAAAAATAGTTCTAGGGTTTTAAATTTAACAAATTATTTTTAAAATTTTAAATAACAGTGAAATTCTTATATGGGTTAAAAATCAACTTTTAATTTCTAAATTGGGTTATAGGAATGAATTTGTGACAGGAAATCATGAATTTTAACATTCATTTCATGATTTTTAGTTCAATAATTCTTGGGAATTCTTATGTTGTTCATTTTCGGCATTTGAGTTGATTGCCGATGAACGGCATGGTGGAGTTGTTCGATTTTTGGACTGGAGGTGGTCTGATTGACGGGGAGTGTAGGAAAAATGCAGGTGGATTTTATTGTTGGTCGAGGCGATGGAATTTTGGTGATATAGGTTTCGGTGGTCGTTTGGGAACGAGGTGGTTTGCAAGGAAATGACGATGGCCATTGGGAATCGAAGTTGATCACAATCATAGGGATGGCTGTTGGATGGTTCGATGAAGCTTTGGTGACGATGGCAGGACTTTTCAAGGTTGGAGGCGATGGTGGGGTGCGAATTTCCGGCAGTAATGTTTTATGGACTTGGTCAAAATGGGTTCGATTTCATTTCGACGATGTTGCTTTTGTTCTGGGTTCTCGCTTGAGTTTGTAGGGGTTCGAGTGGTCATTGAAGGTGGTCGCGACGATTACCAGTGGTCGGCGATGCTGGTATACATGCACCGCGTGCACGTCATGTCAGGGGGTGAGTTGCTCGAAGTCAGGTTCGGAAAGTGAGATTGTAGCTTGGGTTTAGCCTCGGGGTGTCATGCAAGTGTTTTATCTATGCAATAGGTTTAAATTCGATAGTGAAACAAAGTATATAGAGGAGGAGGAGTACTCGGGGAAAGAATCGGGTAATCTAGGGTTTTACTCGAAATATGGCTCGAGTGAAATTGTGATGGGCTCGGGTTTTTAAAGATTAAATCTCCAGTTTTTTAAATTTTAAAAGGAATATGTTTTCTAGTTTTAAATTTGTTTTAAAATAAATATTGACCAAGTTTTGAATCGAAATTATAAACCAGTTTTAAAACAGGTGTCAAAGATTTGAAAGTTTGAAATGTTTTCAAAATTGTTCTGGTAATTAATAATTTTATATTAATCAACTAATTAAATTTAAATAACAAGTATTTTGAAAATTATAATTTTGTGATGGGAAAAGTGATTAAGGAAGTTTTTTATTCCTTAATTAATCAAGAAGATTTTATATGATTTTGTATGATAACAATTTCGAGTATTTATCTTGATTTAAAGGATGTAATTAAGTAATTAAGTAAGTATGAATTACTTTGTGAAATTGATTTAAGAAGCTAATTACTTGGTGTAATTTAATTAAAGATAATTAATTATTAAAGAACAATCTTAATGATGGTAATTAAAGAATAACTAATTAAATTCTTAATTGATGATTAAGGTAATTAATTACTTAAAAATAATTACTTAATTAAAAATAATTGATTTATGATTAATCAAGTAATTAAAAGAATAATTACTCAGTGTAATTAATTTATGATATAAGTGATTAAGGATAATCACTAAGTTTAATTTTAATTAATTTAATGATAATTGATTAAGGGTTAATTAATCAATGTAATCAAGGATAAATTAATTAAGATAATTAGTTAAGAAATGATTTAATTAAAGATGGTGACTAAGACTTAATCAATAGTAATTAGTGAAGTAATTAATGGACAATTACTGAGTGTAATTAAGAAAAGGAATTACTTGTGAAAGTAATTAGTGGATAATTAATTTATGGAAGCAATTAAATGGAAGTGATTAAGGGTTAATCACTTGGTGTTATTTATTAAATGGGATAATTAATATTAATTGGTTAAAGGATTAATTAAAATTAATTAATTAATGAGTAATTAATATGATTGATTTACAGAATTAATTAATTAAAGAGTAATTATTTAAATTAAAGGATTGAGGTTAATTAAAATGTGATTAATTACTAGTTAAGGTAATTAATTAAAGAATTAATTAATTAATGATAGTAATTAGGTGGTTAATTAATTTAAACCACACGGTTTATCCATCTTAATTAAACATGATTGATTACTATTGAATGTTGTGTATTGGATTAATATCTCTGTTATGTGTTTGTGATGCCAGGTAATATGAAACGCTTTGTGCTGAGCTATTATATCTGTGATGAATATACGGTTGTATGAATGTGAAAATCCCTTGGCTCGTAAAACCACATTAAAATTTCGATGCGACAGGGAGTCGGATTCCAGTTGGTTATCCGAAACCCATATCGAATCGTAATAGTGAATCTTTGTGATTGATAAATTTACTTTATCTATGAATCTGTGAACAAGGATAAGCGTTGTAGATTATACCGCTTATCGATATGAATCTGTGATGATTGATGATGTTGCACGATTGTGTAAAACCCACGGACCACACTACACACGCACAAATATGGATTTCACGAGGAAATTGATTAAGTCACAGATTTTTGAAATGGTCTTAAATTAGAATTTTGAATCCAAATGGTTTTGGAAATGAATTGGGTGTTTTCAAAGATAAAAGTTATTTTGAATAACTTGATTAAGTTTTGAAATTCAAATAATTTGATTTGAATTCAAATTAAAGATTTGAAATTGAATTTTTTATTTGGAAATTATGGTTTAAAAAAAAGGTATTCAAATTATATGGGTTTTAAACCATTTAAAAGTATTGTTTTGGGAATTTGAATTTAAACCAAGCCTTATACTTGAAGGGCTTTAACTCATGCAAATGTAATTGGATTTTTTTCGAAACAAAAATTATTTGTTTTCAATTAATAATAGCTTTCATATAAGGAAAGGGTTTTCAATTTGTGTTGAAAGATTTCAAATCGAATGGAAATAGTTTTGAAAACTGCAAACTAATCTTTGTGAAAGATAGTCAAACCTTGATTTGATATTGAAGAGCATTTAAATGATGTATCTTTTATATAAAAGATTTGGAATGGATTGGTTTTGGGGAAATGATTTTTGAAAGCTATAAATTGAATCTTTGATTTAAAGATTGAATGAGTTAATCCAATTTGAAAAGGGAAATCGTTTTGAAAAGCTATGAATGAATCTTTGTTAAAGAGTGGTGATCCTTGCTTTAAATTGAAAGTGGGATTTAAAGATAAATCTTTTGTTTAAAAGATTTAAGTGTGGAAATTGTTTAAGCCATTGAAGATTTTTGAAATGGATCTTTTTGTTTAAAAGATTGGAAATGGTAATTTGTTTAAACCATTTGAAAGAAAAGTTTTGGATTCTAAGTTGTGACTTAACTGAAATCCCAATATCCATATGTTTTTAAATATTGCGCTCACTATTCGGTTTAGCCGGGAGAGGAATTTGTGTCATATAACCCATTCCGAATAGTGATATGACGTTATGGATAGCATTTGAGGACTGGTGGTGAAGACCAGATATTTTCGAAAACGAAAGGATTTCTTGTCGAATGTCTCTGCATCGGTTGATCCCCGGTATAGAGATTTGAGCACCCTTTGCGATGGGGAGTCCGGACGTGATTAGGAATTATCAGGATGTGCAAGGGCTTCTTTATGAAGTGCCTTCGGTTCTGTTCGAACCTGGAACAGACTTGTATGGATGTGTGTCTGACGTTACACTTTGAGATGTAAAGCTGGTTCCTATCAAATACATTTCTACTTGGTGGCGGAGATTTATTCTCTTAGCTTAACACCCTTCTCTGAGACGTACGAGCACATAGGTTATGTGTTGATGGTTACTAGTGATATATTCCCAATTTGGTAATGTGGCATATGAAGTGCCGCTGATCATTTGTTGATCAAAGCATGGCTTTTGTGAAAAGCGTAGCTTTATGGATGAGACTTCGTCGAGCCTCACACCCTAGAATGGCGAAACAGGAAGAATGCTGCAAGGTTACAGGTGTTAGCGCCCCTTAGGGTATGTGCATTTCCTTCTGGATAGAAGTGGTATCATGGTATGGAGCCCAGGTACTTAACTTATTTGGATATCGCATATATATATTACTTTGTTATTGTTGTTGTTAGGGCCCCGGATAAGGGTTGTTTACAACCGGGTGATGGCATACTCGTGTAGTAGTTACCTATTTTTGCAGGGGTAACTCGGCCTTGTGTTGGCAGAGATCCGGTTAGGTTCTCGGTGCGTCCCTCCAGAGGCGTACCCATGTGGGCCAGGAAGTTCCTTAGCCTGACCATTTGTTGGAAATCCAATCACCAATACACGTCTTGTACGGTTTTAGTTGTAGAACCTGCCATCTAACATGGTAGCTATAGTAGGCATACTATAATGGTACGTATGCTGGCTAAGATTAATATTATACTTTCGAAATGTTTTCCACTACGCACTAATAATAATATCAAATGGTTTTCGCGTATCAAGCATATTTGACTATCATAAGGAGAAATCTCCCCCAAGTGTGCGATTGCATTGTGTGTGTGCCGGGAGGCCTTATGGTAGTTTCATTTTTCAAAAAGCATTGCGGATTTCAAATTAAATTCTTTTGTTGTTTCTTAAAAGATAAACTGTTTTTATTTGCTCATACCAGTCCCATGACTGACCTGGAGTTTATTGTTCCCTTCCTAAACTCTGGGTGCCCATAATTTTCGACACGGGCAGTCTAGAGTTGGGATTTTCAGATAGTAGATATCGATTCGGTAGCTTTCAGCTTTCTCTTTGGTATTCTTTGGAGACTCTGGATATTGAAGTCTTTGGTTAGGATGGCGGACGAGACTTGCTTAGCTTGGTGAAACTTGATGGTCATTTGAGCATGTGGTTTGGAGTTTTAGCTTTGGAGCATTGGATTGGAGTTATCTCTTGGCTACTTATTTTCTGCTGCTATTTATGGTCTCTTTTATTCTTGTATCATATTGTATCAGTGTTGTTCCATATTTGGATATTATATTCATTAGAGTTGTATATGATATTCATTCTTTTCTTCCGCTGTGTTGTTATACTCAATGTGTTATAAGCTCCGGCAAACCAGATTCGACGTTTGGATATGCGGCATTGGAATACGAGTGTCGTATTCAGTGCTGATTTTCGAAGGTTGAGTTAGGGTCGCTACTCTAAATCCATACAAATGTGCGTATGAAATTATTTAGCCTCTTAATGATTTCAAAATTACTAAAAAGATTGAAAATGATATTATAATAATATAATATCACAATATGAAATGAAATGAAAATGAGTTCGAATTGATGAAAATGTTGTTTTAAATGAGTTAAAGTAGTTTAAATATGGTTTAAAGCTAATTTTGAAGTGTTTCGAACAAGTTCCGAAGTAATTCACAAAATTAGTCAAAATCGAGCTCGTCTCGTACTGGCAATTCGTAAATTTCGACCCGTAACTTCAAATTAACGTAGAAATGATTTATAAGTTTGATTTCTTCGAAATAAAAATTCTTTGGTCCATAATGATAATAGTTTTTCAACGAAGAATGAAAATAAAGATTTCATCAAGTAGATTTTGAAATATGTCCAAAACAATTTTCTAAAACATCACGGTTATTAGTTTGGAATCCAAAAGGGGATTTCTCTATAAATGATATTTTTAAGTATTTTAAAAATATGAAATAAATTTGATAAATCTATTAAAATGGTTTAAAAGAGATTTGGAATGGAAAATATGAATTTTCAAACATTAAAAATTTGTTAAAATCAAATAAGCTTATATAGCACTTCCGCGGCACTTTTATGTTGCGAATTCTATAACTTTTTGAATATGAGTTTAAACTTAACTATTCTTCCCTAAATCTTTTATGAATAATTTTAAAGGAATAAATAAATATTGTAAAGATGATTTGGAAGTTTTAATATGAGTTCGAATAAATGATTAAGAGGAATTGTTTATACCACTTAAACAAAATGTGATGAATATTGAATGTAATAACAAACTGAGTATGCGAAAACGACTAGTACATTTGTCCTACCTATGAGATCTAGGAAGATAAAATAAGGTGTTTAACTAAGATTAGGGATGGAGCAACCAGTGCCCTAAACTTATCTGACCTATGTTTTCTCTTTTTAGGCGAGCGATGGAATAGATCGAACGGAAAGCCTGGATGCTCTAAAAAGATCATATTTAAGTTTTTCCAAGATAAAAGAAAAGAAACAAATTTTTTAAATGTTAATTAACCACTTAACATCTTTTATTCGATGATTGGTACGAAGGAACCAGGGTCGTATTTAGGTGATTCATACCCAAAAAAGGGATCGGAATTGGATGATTCCTATCCGAAAATCCCTTCAAACTAATTTTCGAAATAAAATATATTGATGAGAAAGATCTTCATGATGTAGATTACTTGCCATTAGTCCCTGGAGGTGAAATTTACCATATCTAAGGTGGCAGTAATGCTCTGTTATGAAAATTTCCGATTTGCAAGAATAAGATTTGAAGTAAAGGAAGAAATTTTTGATTAAGATTTGAAATTATTCCAAGATTTAAGAAAGGTTTAAATAAACCAAATGATTTGATAAATGAGGCTTGACGATTCCATATACTCTTGAAAAGTAAATGGAATATATTGAAAAGAATATATCTTAAAAAGATATTTGATTTAAATAAAAAAAGAAGTAAATTGATTGATGATTGATATACATATATGAACTAAACTTCTTTTTATCGATAATTGGCTTCAAAGGAATCGGGGTCGGATTTGGGTGACTCCACGAATACCACTACGAACAAATGTATACGTTCGAAAGTGAAGATATGTTGAAGATGATGATTATTGAAGACCGTGGATCTTCATAGCGTGAGGACCGCTTAATGAATTTGTCACCCCCATTATAGAGTTATTTATAGCAGTGGTCTCCTCATTGTGGAGATTTTTTCAAGCTGCAAGGACTACTCGCTACTAGTGGTAGTAGGAGAGTGCCTTCGGTTTCGTTCAGTCCCATAATGAACTTGTATGGACGAATGTCTGATATTATATTCTAAATCACATTTGAGTGGTTTCTATAAATGTGTGTCAGTTAGTGGCGAAGAATGCAACTTCATTTGGCTTAACACCCTCTCCTGAGACATACGAGCTCAGTAAGTTATACTTTTCTAGAAATCAGTCAAGTGATCAAAGGAATGGCAGTGTGTCATTCAAAGTGGAACATATTATGATCAAAGCAAGGTTTTGTATGAAAAGCGTGGCTTCGAAGAAATTGATCGTAGCTTCGCGAGCCTCACGCCCAAGTTATGATGTGATTCTATATGGACAGATATATGCTCGCATTTTGGATAGTAGCGTTTGGGTTATCAGATGTTCTGAGCCCTAGGTACTAGATACGTCTGGGCCTTATGGCATGTATGCGCGATGTCCGAGTCCTTAGATGTTATTCGTAGATTATATCGCCTTTTGGCCATTTGTGTTGTTGTATAACGGTGTCTGAGTTTTTGACGTAAGTCGTGGATATAGATTGATATTTGCACTAGTTTCCTATAATGTTGGAAATCCAATCACAATACGAGATTTAGGTTTTGACTGCATTCCTAAAATAGTTGTAAGTACATGCAAATATTTCAGCTACCCCTTTTTTTGGTGCCATACACCCTATTCAGTATATTCCGTTGAGCTAGTCAGGAAAAATTATCTTAGACTTGATCTAGATATTAATACCTTATTTGAATAAGTTTATTTGAAAAGTGTTTTCAAAAGAATGTCATTAAAAATAATATCAAATATATTTTGGTATTAAGTGTTTTGGTTATCATAAGGTAAAAAATCGTCCGTGTTTATGTGTGGGCATGGTCTTATGAGATACCTTCTTTTCAAAAGTTTTGATAACCTGGTCATTTTAAATTCAAGTATCTCATTCTGGTTTATCAAGCCTGATTCGGGTATTTTTAATACACGGGTCAGATCCGAGTAGTTTCAGGTTGAGTTGAAGACGGTTGGAGTTTCCAAAGGAGAGCTGGAGATCTTCATCATCGTATGGATGCATTATATTATCCGATGCATCTATTACATTTGTTTTGTTGTTTTCCAGCATTTGTAAGGGAAGATGTTATAACTTTCCCGGAAGAATCTAGGTTAGACTCTGATATTGTATTTTAAAACTTTCCGCTATAAGGATTATCATTAAAATAATATATGTTATTCCATTCGTGTGAGATTCTGTTCTGTCTTTTTCTTCTTTCTACCCTTAATGATCCGCTTATTTATTCAATTTGAGTTGGACATGCACGGTTTGTTGATTCACAGGGTACGGAAAAATAGGCCATTACATTTGGTATTAAAGCTGAAGGTTAAGCGAGAATCTTGGAATTAGTTGGGTAAAGACTCATCAGAGATAGGGTTACTTATACCTTAGGATGAGTAACTCATTAGAGATAGGGTTAGTAGCATCCTAGAATGAGTTTAAGTGTATTTTATATGAGTGCATATTTTTTAGTAACTAATAAATTGTTTTGTGTTGATTTATCTATTGAGTGATTTATGGGTTCTGATTGATGCGCCTGATCATCGTTATCGATGAGGATTCCTAAATATTTAATCAAGCCAAACTGGCACATTGATTTTGAGAAAATTGGTAAATGAAATAATTTTACTTTGGATTATATTTTGAATATAAAGTATATATTTTGAAAAGTTATACAGTTAGAAATCAGGATTAGTGAAATTTAAATATAAACATCTTGTGATTAAAATTTCACGGTTTGACTATAAGATGTTTCATAAAGATAAATAAGAAATCTGATAAGGTGATTTAGATCTTTAATACTTTTTCCAAAATAATAGATTAATTAATGATAAGTTAAGTTACTATCGTAAATTGATCAATTGTTTGATTTAAAAGTTTAGTACAAATACCTTGTGAATTAAGTTTCACGATTTGACTATAAGGTGTTTGATGATAATATTTATTTAAGGAATGAACACATAAGATAAAAATGTATTTAACAAATGGAAAATGATTATGTAAAAGGTAAATGTAAAAGGAATAAGAATTTAAATTCGAGTAAAAGAATTGTGGTAATTTAAATAAAGTTAATTAATATAAGATAAAATGGATTTATAAAATAGGTTTTATAAAGTAATCTCTAAAGGATTTTGAAAATAGTACAATGTCAAATAAAAAGAGGTATTTTTTTATCACTATTCGATTGGCTCTAAACTAAATTGGGAAAAAGATTTGTTCGGAGGGTAAGCATATCTGTTAAGAATTGCTCTTCTTGTTAAGAGGATATCTAATACTGTTGGTAGTACCCAGTTATATAATTTTCTTAAGTTATAGAGATAATGTGAATCATTAACTGATAAATTGTTTAGTAATATTTATAAAAGTGTTTAAACTGAAGATAAATTGGGATCACTAATGGCTAAAAGAAGCTAGAGATTGTTTTGGATTACTTGAGCACATGCTAATGCTGGAGACATCTATCCTGCTTCACGTGTTGATAGTGAAACGCGGTTTTATTTCTTGCTAAACCAAGATACTAAGGACCGTCCGATGAAATGAAAATTTCCACTTGTACTTTTTCTATCTTCCGATTTTCTCCAAAATCAGCATCACTATAGGATACTAATTCAAAAGGATACTTTTTTTGGATAAAATAGTCCTAAATTTTTGATCTTGCTAAGATAAGGAATTATATGTTTTACCACTCGCATATATGATTCTTTATGATTTGCTTGAAATCGAGCATATAAACAAAACACTCATCATAATATTAGATCGACAAGCAGTTAAGTAAATTAATGATTCAATCATACTACGCTATAGTTTCTGGTTGACACTCTTTCCATCTTCATCTCTGTCGAGATGTATAGTTGTACTCATAAGAGTTGGCATGGCAAAAGTGTTTTCCATACCAAAAGGTTTAATTAGATTATTACAATATTTTTCTTGATTAATAAAAATGCCATTTTCAGTTGCTTGATTTGTAGTCTAAGAAAATATGATAGTTCTTCTATATGTGACATTTCAAATTCATTTGTCATGATAGTCCAAAATTCCTGACATAATTTTTCATTAGTTGAACCAAATATAATATCATCAGCATATACATGTATAGTTAAAATATCTTGTTTAGTTTTCTTAATAAATAAAGATTGATCAACCTTACCAATTTTAAAACCAGAGTCTATTAGATAGCTTTTAAGTCGGTCGTACCAAGCACGAGGTCCCCGTTTGAAACTGTATAAGGCTTTCTTAAGTTTATAAACATGGTCTGTAAATTTTTCTTGAGCAAAAAGAGGAGGTTGTTCAGCATAAACATTTTCTTTTATATATCAATTTAGAAAGGCACTTTTAACATCCATTTGATATAATTTAAAGTTATGAAAATATGCATAGGCCAGTGGAATACGTATAGCTTCTAATCTCGCGACAGGAGCAAATGTTTCTTTATAGTCTATTACCTCTTCTTGATTATATCCTTGTGCTACTAATCTAGCTTTATTTCAAGTTATATTACCTAGTTCATCAGCTTTGTTTTTGAAAAATCATTTTGTACCAATGAATGATTGATCATTTGGTCTAGGAAATAATTTCCAAACTTCATTTCTTTCAAATTGGTTTAGCTCTTCTTGCATAGCTATCATCTAATTGTCATAGGTGGAGGCTTCCTTAATATTTTTAGGTTATATATTAGAGAGAAAAGTTACATGGCTTATTTGATTTAATTGATGTCTTGCTCTTACATTTGAATTTACTTCTCCAATTATATTTTGAACAGGGTGATCTCTAAGAAATCTTGGCGGAGATCTTACAAGATTTTCATTATGAACAATGTTTTCATCTTCTCTAGTATTATTAATTTTATTATGTTGAAAAATAATATTATCATCTTATGAAATATTTGTTATGATTTTATTAGAATTATTTTCCAAGTTTGTAATATTTGAAGAAATTTTGAAATTTTCATTAAATGAAACATGAAGAGTTTCTTCAATTACTTTAGTTCTTATATTAAAAACTCGATAAGCTTTGCTTCTTTCCGAATATCCTATGAATATTCCTTCATCAGATTTTGGATCAAATTTGCCAAGATGGTCTTTAGTGTTAAGTATAAAACATTTTGAACCAAATATTTTGAAATAAGATATATTAGGTTTTCTGCCATTTAAAAGTTCATATGGGATGTGTTTTGTTAATGATCGAATAGAAACACGATTCAAAACATAATAAGCAGTTGCAATAGCTTCTGCTTAGAAATGCTTAGGTAGAGTGCTTCCATTTAATAAAGTTCTTGCACATTCTTGTAATATTATGTTTTTCCTTTCTACAACTCCGTTTTGTTGTGGTGTTCTAGGAAAAGAAAAGTTATGGTTAATTCCTTTCTTGTTACAAAAATGTTCAAAAGCTTCATTTTTAAATTCACCTCCATGATCACTTTTAATATTTTTAACTTTTATATTCTTCATATTTTGAATTCTTTTTACAAAAATTCTAAAATTCTCAAAAGTATCACTTTTCTGTTTCATGAAAATAGTCCATGTATATCTTGAAAAATCATCTACAATAACAAACACATATTTATTGTGATTAATAGATTGAACTTGAGTAGGTCCAAAGAGATCCATATGTTGGAGTCAAAGTAGTTGTGTTGTAGATATGATTTCTTAGATTTAAAAGAAGACTTTGTTAATTTTCCTAACTGACATGCATAACAAATATTATCAATTTTGAATTTCATATCAGGTAGTCCTTTATTAAGCTTTTTTTATCTGTTTTACTTATAGTACTAATATTTATAAGACAAAATCTTTTGTGCCATAGCCAAGATAAATTTTCTGTAGCTACTTGACACATGTTTGTGTTATGATTTATATTCATATTTAAAATATAAATATTTTTATCTCTTATACCTTCAAAAATTAAATTTTGATTTTTATTAGAAATGTTGCATTTATTTTCTTAAAAAGTTATATTAAAACCTTTATCACATAATTGACTTATGCTCAATAAATTATGTTTTAATTTTTCTACCTATCAAAACATCAAAAACGAGAGGTAAGTTAGAGATACCATTATTTCTCACATCACCTTTACGGATGATATAACCTTTTGAATTATCTCCAAAAATGACTGATCCTCCATTTGAGTAGACAATGTTAGTTAACATTTCCTTACTACCAGTCATGTGCTTTAAGCAACCGCTGTCTAAAATCCATTTTCCTCCCTTTTTAAGTAGTACTTACAAAAAATAAAGATTAAGTTGGTACCCACTTTTCTTTTAAGGTCCTAAGAGTTAGGTCTTAGGAAACCAAACCCAAGCGGGTTCAGAATTTCCTTTATAAATACAATTCCTATTTTTATGAACAGTTTCCATATATGTTTTGATATGTCTATTCCTAATTAAATTGTTATTTGTTTTAGGAATCCATATCTTAATAGTTTTAAAATCTTTAGAAACTGTCTTCTTAATATCTTTCTTAATTTTGTTTCTAATCTTATTTTTAAACTTTCTAGATTTCTTTGGATATCAATTTTCTTATATCCTAGTCCCATTTTATTTGAAGTAGACAGAGAATTTTCTATTATTATAGAAAGAATTTCTCGTCCTTTATTGAAGTTAGAAATATTTTTATTAATATCTTCTAATTTGGTTTTGAGACTAGAATTTTCTAACTCTAATACTTTATCGTTAGATTTTAAATCATTAAACTCTACTAATAAATCATCATTTTTATTTTTCTGAATTTCTAGTTCCTGAATTATCATCGAAAGTTGAGATGTTAAATTAGAATAAGATTCTTGAGATATTTCAAGTTCTTCTTCTAAAATTTTCTTTTCACCTCTAGGCATAATAATTTCTAATTCAGATCTATTTCGTTTTCTTTGTAACTCTTTATTTTGCTTTTTAATTTGATTTACCAAGTCCATTAGTTCTGAATTAATTTCAACCAGCTCTTCAAAACCTAGTTCAGTTACATCATCGCTTGTAGCCATGAAGCATACATTTACTTGCTCTGTGTCACTATACGGTCACTATCTGATGATGAAGAAGAATCTAAATCATCCCATGTTACTGAAAATTCTTTCTTCTTGAATTTGTCCTTCGTGAATTTATATTTCTTTTCTCTGGATAATCTTTCTTCATATGATCCTTTTTATGACATTCATATATTCCATGACAGAGGATGATAATTTACTACTATTATTGTTGTTGTTAGACTTTTTTTTGTAACTCCTGAACTTGTTATTCGTTTTTAATTTCAAAAACTTTTTGAATTTTTTTGCAATAAGTGCCATATCCTCTTCATTTGAATCTAAGTCATCTTTTTCTGCTTGAAATGCTAGATTCTTCTCATCCTGTGCTTGAACTTTCGTTGCCTGTAAATTCACTTCATATGACATTAGATTTCCTATTAACTCTTCTGATTTCATAATGGAAAGATAGTTTGCTTCTCTAATAGCTAAGACCTTTCTTTCCCATTCATCCATCATAATTTTTTTATCCTTGTGCCAATATTGAGTGATATATTTCTTGAAATCTAGAGTCCATGTCATTTATAGTTTCGTTTGGTTTCATTTTGAAATTTTGGAACTGATTTTTCAATATGAAGATTTTGTGTTATTTTATTTTGTTAGTTCCTTACTTTTAGAGTTCTCCATATCTCATAAGCAATTGTACACATACTGACCCTATTAAACTCATTTTTATCTAATGCACAGAATAACATGTTCATAGCTTTAGAATTTGAAGTAGCAACAGTTTTTTGTGTAGGTGTCCAAGTTGAAAAATCTTCTATTGGCATAGTATATTTCTTTTGGGTAATATTTCAGGTTTTGAAACCTTTAGCTTGCATATATATTATCATTCTATAGACCAGTAATTATATTTAAGACCATTAAATAGTGGTGGTTGAGCAGTTGACTATCCTTCAGTGAAACCAGAGTTAATACTAATGCTAGATTTGGTGTTACTATCCATATTACAAAAAAATTATCAAATAACTGTGTTATGGTTATAGGATGTCCTAGCTCACATACCAAATGAATGTGACTACTATATGGCAAGTTATCACTTAGGATCGTGTAATATGGAGTATTATATTAGTGTAGAGACATAATCTAGATAATAGATAAAGTAAATGAAATAAGCATACCATGACATTTTATAGTGGTTCGAACATCCCATTCTACGTCCAATCCCAGACTACACTCTGGATTTAAAATCTATAAACCCCTCTCTTAACCCAGAGGAATAGGTATACAACACCTGAGCAACCGATCATGATTTTTCCGCTTCAACAGCCGAAGAGGACTTTTACCGCCTGAACAACCGAAAAGGACTTCTACTGGTAAACAAAACAGTTGACACTCGTGTTCTGAATACCATGGATAGGTCTATTAATAGTACACCCTTCCCATAATCAAATCCTCAAGTAAATATTGTGTGTGCAAAGATATGAAAGGAAGATATTGCCTAGAATCGAAGAATATGTTAATTAATTCAGATATTCAAGCAATATAAAGATTGTGATTGCTTGTGGATTGCAGAGATAAATAGTGGGGAATATAGCAAGAAATAAAAATAAGAATTGGGGATTGGAGAAGTGATTCTAACGTGTTTATATAGTGGACAAAAAGTTATAACTATTCGCAAAGATTTTCAATCAAAAGATGCAGCCATATCTCTTCAATTTGGATCGAAGCTCTTCACAATTAGAAGTTTCTTTTCAGTTAAAATAGCATTTAGAGTCGATTAGTCGACTGACCAAAATCGACTAGTCTATTGAATATTCAAAGATTGTGTAAAACAGTGCATATCCCTGTACTGAACATGGTCAGTCCACTGGCTGTTTTCAGTCAGTCAACTAACCTGGTTATCAATGCACAGTTTGCACTTTTTTAAAAAAAAAATTGAGTCTTAAAACAACTTTGATTATGTGTGAACTACTTGAGGATAGATTTTAAAAATTTAAAGCCATATCTAAGACTAAAACATCAGTAAATAATCATACTATACATAGATTTGAAGTCTCGTCTCCTTTGTAGTTTAATAGCTAGGATATCTCATTCTCTTTTTGTCGCTTGATCGCGTTGTCTCATCACTGATCGTTTACGCTCTTTGTCACGAATCAAAACTAATGATTTTAACATTGGAACCATTATAAATACTTGTGTTGTTTATTTTTCGGCATTGCATAGATATATGGCTATCTGTTCTGGTGTTTATCTCTGTTTGTTCCTTTTCACTACAATCACAATCCAGTTTGTTGTTTTACCGCTGCATTCCCTTAGATTGATCGTCTGAAGGGATTTTCCCCAATAGTTTGGTATCAGAGCTGCAAGGTTGACCGAGGAGTGTTAGACGCTATAGCAGGAAATGAAGCGACTCCAGTTGTTACAAGACCCTATACTAAAGGGATCTATATCGTGGTAGGATCACAGTTGGAAAATAAAAAATGAAATGAGGATAAATACTTCGAGAAGTGGCAATGAAGAATGAAGGCTTTTCAAATGAGGAATGAAGTCCATCCAGTAGTGTTTGCCCCTAAGGAGTCGACGGTTAACATCTCAGTCGCAGAAAGGAAGGAGATGGAGAAATAGGCGTTTGCTACTTTACAGCTAGTTATGGGAGAGAATTTCATCTCAGAGATTAGTAGTGAGACCACTTCTAGGGGCATTTGGACCACGTTAGAAAGTCTCTACTTTATGAAATCTCTGACTAACCGTCTGATATTGCTGAAGACATTTTTCACCATGCATATGAGACAGGGTACTTTCATGAAGGAACGTCTTAATTACTTTAATGATCTCGTACGATGATGAAGACTGTAGACTTAAAGATGGATGAGGAGCAAATGACAATGATTCTTTTGTGTTCTCTTCCGGAGTGATACACAGGTTTTGCTAGCAGCCGTATCTTCGCAAGAGACACATTGACTGTGGAAGATGTGAAGTCAAACCTTCTATTTGAGGGCTTGAGAAACCAGATGAAGGAGATAGTGAAGGAAGTGGAGGTGGAAGTACTAGTCACGCCTTGTTTGTTGAAAGAGGTAGAGAAGATAATAAGAATTGGTACTCTAGAGGGCGTCCTAAGTCCAGGAAGCCTGGTAATTGCTGGAGAGGAAAGTCTAATGACGGAAAGTGCTTAATTTGCAAGAAACCTTGTCATTGGAAAAAGGATTGTTCAGATTTGAAGAAGAAGGAAGAAGACGGATCTTCATCATTTGCAGTGGAGAAGTCTGTATCTAACGATGTATTGTCTGCAGCAGTATCAGATGTCTCAGACCATTAGGTACTGGACTCGGAAGCATCTTTCCATATAATGCCTAATAAGGATTACTTTAGTTCTCTCGTGGGAGCTCTATTTTTATAGGTAATGATGCTAGATGTAGAGCAATGGGAGAAGGTATAGTGAAGATTGGGATGTTTGACGGAGTGAAACGCACTTTGTAAGGTGTCCGGTATATTCCAAGTCTTCGAAAGTCCTTTATTTCTTTAGGACAATTGACATATTTGAGATGCAAGGTAACTATAAAGAAGGATAATACGAAGGATTCGAGAGGTGCACTAGTTCTTATAGAGGAGATGTGTTCTGAAATTTATATTTGCTGAAAGGAACTACAGTTCTTGGAGAGTCCTGTGTTGTAGTAGATAGTTCTCGTGCTTTGGATGCCATAAGGCTTTGGCATTTCAGGTTAGGTCATATTTCAGAGATGGGCTTAGATTTGCTTTGGAGACGAAAGATGATCAAAGGTGAAAGTTTCGACAAGATGGACTTTTACCAGAAGTGTGTGCAAGCAAGCAAACTAGAGTATCTTTTGGAGTTGGACTCCATAGATCAATGCGAGTACTTGAGTATGTGCGTACAGATGTCTGGGGATCTGATGCTACTCCTTTTCTTGGAGGAGCAAAGTATTTTATCTCTTTCCTTGATGAATTTTCTCGAAAATTATGGGTATATGTGATAAAGGCCAAATCAGAGAGCATTGAGAAGTTTAAAGATTGAAAAGCGCTTGTTAAGAACCAATCTGGTTCTAGGTTGAAGGTGCCAAGATCTGATAATGGCGGTGAATTTTTCTCTAGGGAGTTCCTCCACTTCTGTAGACAGCGTGGCATTTAGAGACATTTCACTAAACCTGGCGATCCGTAATCTAATGTGGTTCCAGAAAGGATGAACATGACTCCACTGAGAAGGCATGTTGCTTGAGATTGACGGCGGGCTTGTCTAGAGTCTTTTGGGCTGAGGCATTATCAGGTGCGGCGCATATCATAAATCGATACACCGATGGTAGAAGTGGAGAGGCAAAGTATATCATAAATAGATGAGAAGATTCCAGCGGAGAAGTGGAGAGGTAAAGCAGTGTATCTTGGTTACTTCTAAATTTTTGACTGTTCTGTGTACGTTCACCATGCAGGTGATGACAAGTTGGAGGCTAGAGGATACAAGGGCATACTAATAGGATACACCGATGGTATCAAAGGGTACCGAATTTGGAATCCTGTTGATTGGAAGATTGTTCATTCCATACATGCTACTTTTGATAAGTATACTGTGTTCAATCCAAAGGAGAAGCTACCTACGACATCAGAGGATTCTGATAGGCCTAAGGAAATGGATCCCGTGTTCCAACCAAATAGAAGAGTTGTTGTTGATGCTTTCAAGAAAAACGCAGTTGATGAAACATCACAGGATAGTTCATAGGTACCTTCTAGTAGGGGTGGTGATGTGCATGAATCAAGAGGAATTTCATTTCAAGGTGGAGCCGAAAGGAGTTTAAGCAAAGTGGTACCTACTCAGGTCAGTCGTAGGACTATTAGGCCGCTCGATAGGTATGTTGATTGGTAGTTTGCTAACCTTAGCCTTGGTGATTAGTTTGACTATGCCCTACATGTGGTTCTTGAGGAACTGCTTGACCTTGATGAAGCTTTGAAGTCATGTGACAGTTCGAAGTGTGCGCTATGGAAGAGGAGTTGGAGTCGTTGAAGAAGAACAAAACTTGAGATTTGGTACCAACTCCTCAAGGAATCCGAGCCATAGATTGCAAGTGGGTGTTCAAGTTGAAGGATGATGAGAGATACAAGGCTAGACTAGTTGCTAAAGGTTTTTCACAAAGAAAGGGATTGGAGTATAATGGGATATTCTCTCCAGTAGTGAGGCATACTCCATCTGCAGTTTGCTCGCTATCATCGCAGCTCATGACTTGGAGCTGGAGCAACTGGACATGAAAACCGTTTTCTTGCATGGAGACTTGGATAAGACCATCTAAATGAAGCAGTCAGAAGGATTTGTTGTAGATGAAAAAGAAAATCGGTTTTGCAAATTGAGGAAGTCATTGTATGGACTTAAACGGCCGCCTAGACAATGATACAAAAGGTTTGATTTTTTATGCTTTCACTAGGTTTTTATCGTAGCATTAAAGACACTTGTATGTACTTCAACCATTTAAAGAATGGTAGATGGGTGTACCTACTCTTGTATGTGGATGATATGTTGATTGCTTCCAAGGATAAAGCTGAAATCGATAGTTTAAAGCGAAAGGTAAAAGCAGAATTCGAAATGAAAGACCTTGGAGAAGCAAAGAAATATGAAAATTCGAAGGGATACAAAGCTAGGACTTTTGAGGAGGTACATTCGATAAGTGCTTGCTCGGTTTAACATGGAAGGGGCAAAGACGATCAGCACACTCAGCCTTTGCACATACATCTTTCAAGTAATGGATCTTCGATCTCGAAAAAGGACAAGGCTTATATGATGAAGATCCCATATGGAAGTACGGTTGGCAGCATGATGTACGAGATGGTCTGCACTAGGCCTAACATTGCACAAGCTATTGGATTAGTGAGTAGGTTCATTTAAAACCCAGGAAAGACGCATTGGGAAGCAATGAAGTGTATCTTCGGACATCTTAGAGGAACTCCAAAACATGGGCTTGTCTTTGGCGGCAGTGGAAGAGATTTTAGCTTGGTTGTATTTTGTGACTCCGACTATGCTAGTGATAAAGATTGAAGGAAGTCAACCTTCAGATATGTGTTCATCATTGGTGGGACAACGATTAGTTGGAAAGCGAGGTTGCAGACGATTGTCGCTTTGTCTACTACAGAGGTGGAGCTTATAGCTGTAGTTGAAGAATCTAATAAGGCGCTTTGTTTGAGGCGACTATTGTGCGATTTGGACTTCACACATGATGGCGTGGATGTGTATTGCGACGATCAATGTGCGATTCACTTAGCTGAAATCTGGCATTCAGCTCAAGGACAAAAAACATTGAGGTGAGAGAATCGTTCCTTGTCTCAAAGAGTAAAGAGAAGCTAGTTCATCTTCAGAAAGTTCACACAAAAGAGAATGCAATAGATATGTTTACCAAGTCATTGCTTGTTGCTAAGTTCGAGCATTGCTCAGACTTGATTCGTTTAGTGAAGTGCTAGGTGCCACAGGGTGGCACGAGGGAGAGTTGAGCTGGTTTATAGATACGTTTGTTTTCATGGTGGAGATTAATAGGTTCTACACGGATTGGGTACTTCGAACATTTTGTTGATGGGTGGTGGTCTTGCAAGGAGTTCGTTGACAAAGTGTAATAGGTGATGGCATTGCCGAATCTCATTGGGTAAGTATCCATTGCTTGGAGCATGAAGGTGTAGATAGAGTTGAATGACTTGATAAAATAAGGTAACAAGGTGGAGATTGTTGAAATTATTACCTGTTGAATCCATCGTTGGAAAATTAGAAGTCGTAGAGGAGGAGAAGCAGGTGGAGCCCTAGGAGCAGAAGCTGAAGTCATGTTGTAAAAAAGAAGCGCGGATGTGAAATGCTAGGGCATGGAAGGGTTTGGATCGGTAAAATCATCGAACAATAAATCTCTTTCGGTTGGTTGAGTGTTGCGAAGAAGCTTGGAGGCCAAACTAGAAGTCTGGTTCGGTGGAGGAATTGCGGACCAAAGATTTGGTCCGGTGGTAGTGCATCGACCGGTGGTGAAGGCAAGAAGGAAGTTATCTTGTCCGATGGTGAAGGGATGCCGGTCCAGACTTGCCACTCCAGTTACTTCATTCGGTGTCAAGTGCAATGAAGGGGATAATGCCAAATGAAATATTTCGTTCCGCATTTTGGAGATGTCGGTCCAAATTTTTTACTCGGCGCTTTGCTGAACCAAATACCAAGTGATGTATCCCGAACCAGGACTACCGAACCAAATTGTACCGGACCAGATGCATGCCGAACCAAACCTCGGGGCTGCTATATAGCAGCTACCCCTCCTTATATCTTCACTCTATAAATAGTGGAGCGTTTCGAGAACAATGGCAGCCATTCTGGAGAGCTGAAACTCTGTAGAATTTTGTCTGTATTGTAAATTCTTCTTATATGTAGCCTCCAAAAGTGAATCAATCTTGTAACTCTAATCTTTCAGTGATTAGTAAAATCATCTCTCCCCAAGTGGACGTACACTGCCTTGCGGTAGTGGAACCACTATAAATACTCGTGTTATTTATTTTTCTGCATTGCATAGATCTATGACTGTATATTCTGGTGTTTATCCCTGTTTGTTCGTCTCACTACAATCACGATCCGGTTCGGTGTTTTTTTCCGTCGTGTTGGGTTTTTATTATGTTAGACTGATTATTTGAAGGGAATTTCCCCAACAAGATCATGGTCAGTCTAGTTCTACCTCTAATGCAGTCTTCGGTATGTGTTCTTTGCAGGATGCGGAGACAATCATTATTGAATACCACATGTTCATTTTTCTACCAAAAGCCAACGCATTAATTAAAAATTATAATGATAAATTTTGGATCTCGTATGAAGCAGGGATCTAAAATAGTTGCACGTTGCCCTTCTCATGTCCAGCTCTGACACATACCACCATACCAATATAAGCAACTCTTAGAGTTGTCCACTCAGTGTTTTGATGTACCCATGACATATAAGATTTCTTTCCCATCAGTAAATAATAAAGAACATAGCGCCAGATCAGCTAGCCAATTAAAAACTTCACTAATATGATCTGTAAGAGATGTATGTGAGAAAATCAAAATGAATTCCTGCACAATTAGATCGTCAAAATAATGATCAACACACATGAAATGAATTTCTGTTAAGTTTTATGGTATGAAAGAACATGTAAACTCATCGGTGATTTTGTACATTCTGCTTTCAGTGTCTCATTGGAAATTGAAGCGGCTATTTAAATAAAAGTATTTTCTTCTGTAGTGTATAAAGTATAGATACGGTAATACAATATTGAAGCGGGTGCGACCCATCAGGAGTTAGGCCCATCAACCAATATGTCTCAAGATCATTTAAATACACTGCTGTATCAGTTTTGAATATTATCTTTTCATTCTTTCTAAGTATTGTAAAAAAGTATCAGAGAATACAATATCAGTTTGAAATCAATAAAATCATTTTTTTCAAATTCTTTCTTGGTACCAGAGCAAAAACCATTTGCTTAACAGCAATGAAAGGTTAACGCCTTGCGAGTGATCTCTCAAATTCAATATCATCACAGAGATCAGGCCGCGCATCCAATACATCAGAGAATCAAGATTCTCATCGCTTGATTGTAAAAGTTCAGACATACCTGAGCCTATATCAAGGATCTTACCAGTTTAATATCAAGTTCCTATCTGTGCCACGCCAAGAAGTAACTGTCAGAGTTGCTTCATCATTCAGTTAACCTCTAGCTGCACCCTGTCAACATCTGCTGTTCTGAATTTTCATCAATATTTGCAGTTTCTTGTTTCAAGACCTCTACACTAAGGATTCAAGATCTTGTCTTTTAATCATAGATCATTTATTGCATCAATGGCTGAAGAAGATTCATCACCCTCATCCACAGTAAGAAACATAGAATCAACCACCCAATGATCTGCAACACAAGATTTGATTAAGGCCTTGGTCAAACCACAAAGTCGTATTATAATTGTACAACTGGATGAATCAAATTTTCTTCTTTGGAAATTTCAAATCGAAACAGCAATCAAAGGCTAAGGACTGGAAAATTATGTTCATGGAACATTAATCACACCACCTAGATTTGTCACTGATAAAGATGGAAAACTAATTAGTAATCAAGAATTCATATCACTCAAAGGCAAGATAGTTTAGTAAGTTCTTGGTTACTTTCTACAATTAGTTCTTATCTTTTGCCACAGTTAATTGGATGCAAGACTGCAAACGAAATATGGTCTACCATTGAACGAGTATTCAATACACAGTCAGCAATAAAATTTATGTTCTACAAGAGACGGTTGCAAAACTTAAAAAAAGATACTCTATCAATGGGAGATTACTTGCCTAAAGTCAAAATGTTATGTTATCAACTTGCTTCAGCAGGGCCTAAAATTTCTAATTATGAACAAATACTGTTAATCTTAAATGGCCTAGATGAGGAATATGAGGCAGTTGTAGCAGTAATTTCCTCAAAAGAACAACACCCACCATTCAGTATGTTCATGCTACACTTCTTGCTCATGAAGATAGAATAGAGCATTGGTTCAGATTTTTCTACCAATTTCATTAGTAATAGCAGGAACAAGAATCAAGGAAAGAATTATAATACTAGAAATCAATTTAACAGTCAAAGAGGTGTCCAAACAAATAGAGCCAGAGGATGGGGTGGCAGACAGAATTGAAACAACAGAAACAGGTGTCAGATATGTGAGAAATATGGTCATATTGCAAGCAAATGCTACTTTAGATTTGATGGAAATTATGTGCCACAGCAACAAAACAATGCAAGAAAGTATCAACCAAATGCTAATGTAGTTAATACTCAACAAGATCAGAGAAGTCATCCAGAACACACAAACTTTAGACGCAGCCAAACTTGAAGATATTCATGATGAATCCTGGTTCAAGAGCTACAAATCATGTAACAAATGACCTGAACAATCTAAACCTGAGAAGAAAAGAGTACAAAGGTACACATTCTATGCATATGGTTGATGGTAAATCTATTAGAATTGCATATACTGGAAATGCATGTTTTATTGGCAAGAAACAACTTTATCTTAACAATCTCTTAAAAGTCCCATTGATAAGGAAAAATTTACTAAGTGTATCTTAGTTCACAAAAGAAAACAATGTGTTCTTCGATTTTTATCCAAAGTATTGTCTAGTTAAAGATATTCTAACAAAACAAAATAAATTTTGTTGCAGGGTAAAGAATTTAGAGGATTGAACAAATTCGATGTAGCTAAATTAATAAATTCTGGATTTAAGGAAAAATGCTGTAATATTTATGAAATCAAATATGAAAATGACTGTAAGACTTTTGATATATGGCATTATAAACTAGGCTATCCAAATGTAAATATTGTTAAGTATGTGTTGAATAAAAATGCAATTTCTTTTGAGAAGATTTCTTTACCATATGTTTGTACATATTGTTAAATGGGAAAGAATCACAAACTAGCTTTTCCAGACTCACAAGCTGAATATAATAACCTCTAGAATTAATTGCCATAGATTTATGGGGACTAGCACCCATCAATACTGATTATGGATAGAAATATTATGTTTCATTTGTTGATGCTTATTCTAGATATGTATGGATTTATTTTCTGAAGTCAAAATCTAAAACCTATAAGGCAGTTCTACAATTCATAGTTTAGGTTGAAAATCAAATAGGTTGTAATGTAAAAATGATACAAACAGATGGTGGAATAGAGTTCCACCCTCTTAAAGAATTATTCTCAAAAAAGGGAATAATTCACAGAACAACTTGTCCATACACATCTGAACAGAATAGTCTTGTTGAGAGGAAACATAAACAAATAGTTGAAACTGGTCTTACTTTACTTGCTCAAGCATCATTACCACTAAAATTTTGGCCTAATGCTTTTTCAACAACTGTGTACCTAATTAATAGGCTTCCAACAAAGGTCTTAGATTTTAAAAGTCCCATAGAAAAGTTACAGGGGATTAAATCAGATTATCAAAGTTTGAAAGTGTTCGGTTTTCTATGTTTTCCCTACCTAAGACCTTATAACAAACATAAATTAAACTTTAGATCATCACCATGCACATTCTTGGGCTATGCCACAAACAAAAAGGGATACAAGTGTTTAGATGATAAGGGAATTTTTAAATATCAAGACATGTTGTATTTAATGAAAATGTGTTTCCTTTTAGCAAGACAGAAGTAAGAACATCACAAAAAATATACAACCCAAGATTCTCGATACCTAAGCTACCAGAATACTCAGAGAGGATATCCAATCTCATACAAAGTTGGGGCAGAATGCTCAACACACTACCTCAATTGAAGGAGGTCACGGTCACAACACACAGTAATCAGAAATGAACCAGGTCATGAGCAGTTAGAATCTGAAACTCAAACTCAAGATACACAGCATGATTCAGATATTTAATTAGGCAGTCATCAATCATTATATGATCCGCAATCATCTAATGATGATGAAACCACAGTAGTGAACAACAACCCGCAACAACTGGACATCACATAATAACAATGGCTAAAAGTGGAATTTTCAAGCCAAAAACTTATAATGCTGTCATAGAAACCAAAGAACCAGGCACTTATTTTGAAGCTGTACAAAATGAAATATGGAAAATAGCAATGAAAGAAGAATGATGCATTAATAAGAAATAAGACCGGGACTTTGGTTTCTTTGCCATCCAATAAAAATATTGTTGGATGCAAATGGACATATGAAATAAAGAAAAACCCCGATGGTTCAATCTCTAAGTACAAGGCAAGGCTAGTAGAAAAAGGTTATTCACAACACAATGGTTCTGATTTCAATGAGACTTTTTCACCTGTTGTAAAACCTTCTACTATCAGAATAGTCCTTACTATTGCCTTAAGTAGAGATTGGGCCATCAATCAACTTGATGTAAATAATGCCTTTTTAAATGGTACTTTACAGAAAGAATTTTACATGGAGAAACCACAAGGATTCAGACAAAGAGGCAATGAAAAAATTGTGTGCAAGCTAAACAAAGCAATTTATGGACTCAAGCATGCACCTAGAGTTTGGTTTGACAAACTGAAGTCAACCTTAATCAGCTTTGGCTATTCACCGACTAAATCTAACAACTCTTTATTTACAAAGTTCATTAAGCTTGAAGTTCATTATAGGTAGTAGTGATGTAGAAATCATCAAGCTTACTAAACATCTAGATAAAGAGTTCTCAATTAAAGATCTAGGGTGCTTAAATTATTTTATGGGAATTGAAGTCAAAAGAATATCCAGCACAATGATTCAACTAAGCCAAGAAAAATACATCTCGGAAATTCTTGTTAAAGAAAAAATTGGCAAGGCAAATGCATTGTCTATACCCATGGAAAGCAACTTACACTTATACAGAAATAAAGGTGAAGCAATACAGAATAGCAAACATTACAAAAGCATTGTTGGAGCATAGCAATATGCAACAATCACAAGACCATAAATTGCCTTTAGTATGAAAAAGTCAGTCAATTTATGCAGAACTTAGTGGATGAAGATTGGAAAGCAGTAAAGAGAATTCTAAGATACTTAAAAGCACAATAAAACATGGGTTGATATTAGAATCATGTAAGAACATAAACATCAACGAATATACAGATGTAGATTGGGCTATCGATCTTGATGACAGAAGATCCACAATAGGATACTGTATATTCTTAGGCAAAAACCCTATATCATGGTGTTCAGAAAAATAACCAATTGTATCTAGATGTAGCACAGAAGAAGAGTAAAGAAGTGTGACAAGTGCTACTGCGGAAATAATCTGGGTAAATTCACTTTTGGGTGAACTTAAGGTCAAAACTGACGATAAAGCTACAATTTGGTGTGATAATCTTAGTACGGTTCTACTCGGTACAAACCCAGTTCTATACAGTAGAACTACACATATGGAGATTGACCTTTACTTCATTAGAGAGCAACTACCTGAAATAAATTAAACGTAAATCATATATCTGCATCTTACCAAATTGCAGACATATTGACAAAGCTGTTATCTAAAAAGAACTTCCTACTGTTCAAGCAGAAGGTCAAAGTCAGTACTACTAACAATGACCATCAACTTTGAAGCAACTTCATCTGAGCAAAAGTTCAAAGTTCATCAAATCAAAATCTGCAATATCAACTTTCATAAATCTGCTTCCTGCCGCTCAAGTAGAAGCGCAAGATCGGTACTGTTAACATTGATCTTCAATCTTGACGCAACCTCATCCGAGCTAAATCTCGAAGTTCATCAAATCAAAATCTAAAACATCAAGCTTATAGATCTGGAGTCAGCAATTATTCTTAAGAAAAGTCATACAGAATCTATTTGAAAGTATGAATTAAAAGTCTTACCAAATCCGATGCAACAACTAAAAGCAACTCAGATCTAAACTTCATTGTCATTAAGATCTAACTCCGAAAAGAATGAATCCCATCAACATTAGCAGTTTTTCGAAGAAACAAATTCAGATCTTTAAAAGAATAGAAGATCAACAACTTATCTATGACTATTCAAAGCTATGGAGAAAACCGAAAAAGATACGCTACCATATTCGAAAGGAATTTTTGAAGGAAAATGGAGTCGGCGACGCCATTATTTCTCTTCTTTGCAAACCCTAGATGATATAGGGTTTGAGGGGGCGAGATAAAAGTATTTGCTTCTGCAGTGTATAAAGTATAGATGTGGTCATGCAACATTGAAGTGGGTGCAGCCCATCAGGAGTTACGCCCATCAACTAATATGTCTTAAGATCATTTGAATACACTGCTGTATCAGTTTTGAATATTATCTTTTCATTTTTTCTGAGTATTATAACAAAGTATCAGAGAATACAATATTAGTTTGAAATCAATAAAATCACTTTTTTCAAATTCTTTCTTATTGAGTTGAATCTGAAAAAAGTGGATGCAGGAGCCCTAGGAGAGCATAAGATTCATAGAGGATATTTTCCTGTTAAATCAGAAAGCTGCCATTGTATATTAGATGAAGGTTTTAGAAGAGTGATTGGAGAATTTCTCATGCATGAAGTAGCTCAGGTAAATGTCATTATCTCCAGGTCCTCTTCTGTATTATATAATCAATGTCTTTTGCGGACAGTATATTTTGATCTGTTTGTCTATGTAAATCAATAAGATCATTATTTTCAACCAAAGGATAGATGTCAATTTTTTTTTACCAAATATAGTAGTTGTCATATTGATATATCGAGGTGGGAAATGTCATGGATAACAAAAAAGATGTTCGTTTTTCTTAATAATTATATGTCTTGTTCAGTTAAAATAAGTGAAGTATTAATTATTTTCTTTACTCAGGTTAAACATGTTATCGAGTTGTTCCAAGATTCAAGTCCATTCAAGGATGACATTGACCTGTCACCTACAGGTTTAACAGGCCGGTCTTAGTCCGATTTAGTTTGTGACTAGAAATTTATTAGCAAATTTGGGTAGCAAATAGTCTGTGTAAGTGTATATACATTCATGTTCATAGTTATCAATATTTTCGTACCATGTGCATATTAAAATGAATATTAGTACCTCAAAATTAAATAAAAATTCTTATTGAGAAAAAAATATAGGATTTAAATTATTTAACTTTTACTTCGTTAGAGAGCAATTTACCTGTAAGCTTAGGCCTTCTTCAGAGACAGTGTTTTCATTTGCAGTATCAATTTGTATTTTCCTTTTAGGCTTCAGCTTTAGGTTTCTGTTGAGTCACAGCTTCTATGAAGATTTTGATTGCTGACAACAATATTAAAGCGATCGACAAATCAAGACGTACATATGGTACTCTAGATTATAGGTTGATTATTTGATGTTATAATAGTAATAAAATTGTCAAAATCTATCCTCAAATAATCATGCACAAAATATAATATATATATATATACACATTTATATAGGTTGTGCACTTTATTGTGCAACTTAACAGAGACCGGTCGACCGGTCCAAAAATGAACGGTCGACCGTTCCTGTTGAATGTGCACAATAAACGTGCACACATGCACATAACGACTATATTTTTAAAAAACCTGTCTACCGGTTAGTTTTTGACCTGTCGACCGTTTTTAAACAGAGAGCAACTTTTTCCAAAAGACACATCTTTCTTCAATAGTTGCGTCTCTTCTTCTTCATCAATGATCGTAACTTTTGACTGCAACTTTTCACCAAGGGTTATAACTATTTTCTCTCTATAAATACACATCAATATCATTGATTAAAACAATAAGTTTTATTAAGATTATATATGCTCTCTATCTATTCTTTGAATTCACTTGCATTCAAAAAGCTCTAAACTACTTTCATTCCTTATTGAATCATTGACACTATCTCATATATTTTGATTCAATAAGCAATATAAATTCCATAATCTTCACAAACATCATTCACAATTTGAGGATAAGATTATAGGAAGAGTGTACTACAAGTGACAAATCCGTGTTTACAAGAGCACAAGTTGTCAACAACAATTGTAATTGTTTTTTGTTGAAGTCCTCAGTATTGTAAGAGGCAAGTGTTGAAGTCCTCAGTATTGTAAGAGGCAAGTGTTGAAGCCCTCAGTGTTGTAGAGGCGTGAAATCCCGTTCGGCTGTTCGGGTAATTGTAAACCTGTTCCTCCGGGTGAAGCGAGGTTGTAATTAGTGAAAATCCAGATAGTAGTCTGGGACTGGACGTAGGACGGTGCTCCGAACCAGTATAAAAATCTCTGGTGTGATTTTTCTATTTTTTTATTTACAATGCTATTATCATCTATTTCTGCATTTGTATTGTAATCCATATTATACGATCCGTGTATACTATATTAGCACATATAATTGTATACACACCTCACTTTCAGTTTCGAGCATGATTTTTGAATTGACAAATTTTATTTGTAGGTTTAATCTTTCTTGATGGTCATCATACATCAGTAGTGTCACTGAAGACAAATTCAAATTTATCCCCTTTGTTCACCGAATTTTCAGATCATAAGGAGGCTGGACGTTGAGTGCAAATAAAGTACGTATAAACATGAATATTTCATGCCCAGCAACATGGTACGGATACACCTTGAGTACAGGTTTTCATATTTTACAGGCATATCCGTTGCTTGCATTGTTATATATTTGGTATAATAAAAAGGTTTATCAAAAAGAGAATAATTCAAGCTCAACAAACAAATAAAGTATGGATTGATGTTGTACAAACTAGGAATGTACCTTTACACAACATCATCCCTAGAATAATGAGTGCCTGTGAATATCTAAAGATAAAAAATGAAAAATAAATCACGAGAAGAGCATATTTTTGTCATAAATTTATGCGAACAATAAAATACCACTTTAAAACTTGTTATCACATTTTGTATAAAAAAAGAAAAAAAAAGAAAGTAAAATAATAAAGAAAAACTAAAATAAGGGAGCATTCAGAACAGCTCTTTAATATTCACCTAAAAAAATTAGTATGAACATTTTCTATATATTGCACAATAAATTTATAATGTTTCTAAAAATTAGTGTGTTATAATAAATGTAAATATAAAACTGATATGCTTTTGTGTTTTTATATTTAGTCCCATGTCATGAGATATGTTCAATCTCATGCTGCAATGCCTATATATAAAGGAGCATATCTAATGTAACTGAATCAATTAATCTCTATGCAACTGATATTATAGTGAATAAGAATTTCTTCTCTCTCATCTTTTCTAATGACTTTTTATCTCTTTTTAGTTTGTAACACGTTATCAGCACGATCTTTACATTTTTTTTATAGATCTACAATTGTGACAATCTATGAAATCAGTTCTTTTTTTTTAGATCCAGTTATAGATCTTAAAATGGTAGGTCATTTTTCTGTTTCACAAAAGAAAACCTATTTCTAGTCTTAAGATCTGAAATTGTATTTTTTTAATAAAATTTATATCTTTTTTTTCAGATCTAAAGTCGCTGTCTCCTTGGCATGAGAGATTCTCTTTTTCTTACTTTTCCAGTTTGAGAGCATCGTTTTTTGTATTAAATTACTCAATATCTCTCAGATCTAAAACTATTACTTCAGCAAAATCTATTTCTCTTTTCAGATCTGCAATCACTATTCCTTGAAGATAATAAAAATTATATCTTTCTTTTCTCTTATTTTATATCTACAAACGATGCTCCTAAACCAACAAGAAACATGTATTCACTTTCCAGATCTGAAATTATTATATCTCCTTTCAAATAGGCAAACACTGTTTCTCGACCCAAAAAGAAACATATATTTAGTTCTTAGATCTGTAATCGTTCTATCTACCTTTTCTCATTTCAGATATAAAAAACTGTTTTGACCAAAAGAAAGACTTAGTCATTTTTCAGAGCTAAAATAAAATCTTTTCCCTTTCCATCCAGAAGCATTGCTTCTTTAACAAAAGAAAACTATCTTCCTCTTTTGTATAAGAGGAATCTATTCCCCTAGTAAAATATAAAGTTACGATTCCAAGAAAATCCTTTTCTCCCTCCAAACCCAAAATTATTTCTCCTAATCTAAAGTCATTGTCTCCTTGAAATTGATTTCTTCTCTTTTTCTTTTTTTAAGTTTAGAATCACCATTTCTCGAATTGAGAAGCTATACCCTATATCTCAAGATTCTCTCTTTATTTCAAGAGTTGGACCATCAACCCTTCGAAGCTACAAAACCTCCCAATCCTTTTCGAAAAGTGAATTATCTCTTTTGAAAATTACAAACTCTCTAGGAAGGGAAGGCGAACAACTTCCCAATATGCCTCCTAAAGCGAGAGAACTACACTGCAAAGAATGTAACACCTATACAGATGTGATAAATCTGGATGACTAGTCTAATAACCTCCTGGTGCTAAAAATTATCAAATGTTAATTCGACATGGTTGTAATTGAAATCATTAAACACTTTCCTGCTTAACATAAAGCTTTGGTGGATAAATTCTTAACCTGCTTAGGGCAGATAGAAGTATTTGACCTCAACGTCATAATACAAGTAAAGTCCCAATCTAGAGAACACAAAGGGCATTCCTCAAAAACAAATGGACCCCAAGCATAGCCTTTTTTCCATCCAGCATCAAATTGAAGTATTACATTTGTGATCCCATTGATGGATAGAAATATCACAACTTGAAGACCGAAGTCATGAAGATCGAATACTCAAAGTCTAGATATGACAAGCATGACACTTCATCACTCCTACCATGCACGAAGGCATCATCAATCCAACGCACACCAGACATGATTCAAATAATGTCAATATCTCTCCTTACCTAGGGATATGTTAAATAAATATGAAAAGAGAAGGAGAGAAGACCAAGAGTTACTAGCCTACTCTCTAAGAAAACAAAAACTTTTGAATGCTCACTACGAACCCTTATAAGGGGCTAACCCGGTCCCGTAGACACTTGCCAAAATCTCCACATTTGCTGATAAATGGGGGGCATAAAGGAGGTATTATATAATTACTTTTCTTTCATTCTAATCAAACTTAAGCTATTGTAGGGCTCTACCATCTACTCTTGGATCTCCATCCTTGGAAAAAGGTGAAGGAAGGATCATAAATCCCTTGCATGTGTTGATCGACCCGAGGATGCTTACACGCTACATGATGTAAAGATAAAAAATCAAACTAGCCCCTACAATTATGCATGACCTCTCCTTTGGGTCAGCAAGGCACATAAAGTTGAGAAAACATCATTGTTGGGAGTTTAGATAAATGGTCACCTAGGGATGCTAGCATAGCTTGCAGCGCAAATGCTATAGCAAAGTGGAAGAGATATAACTCTCTACCTCCAGAGCTCGAATGATCATTGATCAAAGAGAAGTCATCCATTTGAGTATGGTGTTACCTCAAAGAGTAAGGAAGAGGATGCACTAGAAATGACATCTGTCGAGAACTTGGATAACATAATTGTTTATACAAAAAGGCTTTGAAAGACGGAGCTCCAGCAATTCCAACTTATTTGGCCCGCAGCAGAAAGGCGAGAGATATCCAGAACCACCACCAATACTCCTCATACCACAATTCATCACAGCAATATATATAGTAAACCGCTAGGACATTGTCGTCACCAAAACAGGATACTAGCTTCACCACTCCCTCATGTCCAATAATTAAAAAAACAATTTAAATTAATTAAGAACCAAAGATAGCAGGATGCATACTGGGACATCCACTATAAGTACACCAAACTAGTTGGAGTCAACTTGAGAAAATGACTTGACCAAGACTGCTAAGAGGCGGCACTAAAATGCCAAACATAAATCTTGGCCCTGTAAAACCCCCGTTATCAAATAGAGTACTTGTAGAAAATCCATATGAGGAGCTCTCTGGTCACACAATATGCTCGCATAAACGTGTCATATGCATGACAATTGATGGTCCTGCAAAGGAGATATCATAAAAACCCTCTTCTTTCGTTTTTATATAACTTGGTTGTTGTCTTTTCAGGACAATGCCATTGGTTCCTAGGTTCCACAAAGTCCTGCAAAAATAACAAGCAAGACTTCCTATCCAAGAGAACATCTTAAACCAGGCATACTACACAACATGGTACTTTGCGCTTCTTTCGAACTAGCAGGTTTGGTCTAAACTACTCTTTCCCTTTGACCAAGACAAGAGACTAATGCATTCACTTAACACATATGTAGTTATATTCACTGAACACCTATGTTGTTATAACCCCTACTTTTTTGTGATTAGCAACCCATATCACAAGAATGTATTGGCGGTAGTGAAAATAAGATAGCCATGACTAAGGGCGCTAGCATGGGCAGTTCACTGTTGGCGACCGCCCCATTTCCGGGTAATGACATACCAATCGGGCATCCGAGCACAAATCTAGCTTGATTAACTCAAAGAATAAATGCATTTGAAGCCCAACGTGGATTGACTCATGACAGGATTTGCCCCAGGCCAATGGGTAGGTTGAAGCTATTTACAAGCTCTTGTAAGCACTAATTAAGGAAAACCAGATAAATCCAAAGGAGCATGGGTTGACGAACTACCCACGGCACTGTGAGCCTACCACCTATCAAGCCTCCTACAAAACAACAACATGACATATTCTATTTGTTCTAAGCATATGGGGCTGAAGCCATGCTTCCGGTCGAAACAGTTGTCCCTTCACATCATAGGGCATATAATCCGAAAGAAAATGAGGAGCTTCTCAGATGTCCTTAGAACTAATTGAAGAAAGAAGGAATAACACCGCTCTCAAGACTGCCGCACACAGATGGAAAATGGTAAAACAATACAAATCTAAGGTGAAGCCCCAAGAGTTACAAGGCGGAGATATTGTTCTCAAGCAAATCTTTCCCTGTCCAGGTGCAGTAGACCAAGTTTGGGAAGGACCATTTGTTGTTCATAAGGATCTCCACAATGAAACTTACATTCCATCGACAGTTGATGGAAAAGGTGTTTGGGAAAGGAAGGAATCTCCAGCCTCTCCACCGTTACTTCTCTCAACTTGTAAAAATCATGTATCACCTAAAAAAATAAAAGAAAGATAGTAGACGTAAAGATATTCTACTCAAATCACTATAAAAATTGATGTTTTTCCGATTGTTTGTTGATATTTTTTCTATTGTGATCAATCGCAAGCACTCATCGGCAGCAGTGAAAGCAAGATAATCATGCTAAGGGCATAAAAATAGCCTAAGCAGTTCATTGCTGACGATTGGCCCTCATCCAGCAATGATAAACCGATTATAAGCCACGATTTTGGCACGGTTATGGTCTAGGCAGTTTATCATTGGCTTTTGGCTCACCGACAACTGTGAACTGATGATAAATCCCACGATTAAGGCATGGATGTAGCAAGGAATGGTTCATAGTTGACGATAGGCACCCACGCTAGCCGGGCCACAATAAATCGAATAATACTCATGATACAGCCATAATGGCCAAGGTAGTTATTATGTGCGAATCAAAGCTCAAAATCTTAAGTAAGGCAGTCGCAAAAATTACCCTCACTTGGAACATAGGTTGGGCTGGCAAACCATATGTCACCAAAATCCACAATTAGGGCAGGTAACTTACGTGCCATGAATCTTAAGTTTAGAAGGACTCTCTTGATGAAGAATAAAGTTCATTGTACTTATACTAGAAGCTTCTAACAATTTCGTTTTGTCTTGTGGCATTACATACAGACAGTAGAAATATGAATTCCACTCTGCCAACCGTAGCTGGATATTCATTCTCTTCCATACTACTAGAAGAAACATCGACTCAACTCCGTTGGAGATAGCAGAACATCAATCCAACATTGTCACAAAAATTAGAATATCCCTTCCAGCTAACTTTTCTTAAGAAACTGTAAGAATTCTCCCAAAGTTGAGAAGCTTATGGAACCTGAGAAAAGTTCAGTGCAAAGGTATGACTAACTTTTGTAAGATAAGCTAAATTCGATAAAAAAAATGCTTGGGGGCATAGCACCACCTCACCCCTTGATTATACACATACGCTACCACTCAGCTCCGTAATGCATGATGGAATCATAACCTTAAGTTAACAAGTTTAAAACCTATTCATGATGCAAAGCAACAAGTTGTAACAAGCAACTAAGAGAACTATATTGGGGACAAACCCTGACAAATAGTAAGCGCTCCCGACCGACTCTTGATAACATCGTCAGGAAATGCATTGAAGGATGTGGTAAGTATTTATAGACTGCCACGTCCCCCAAACTACTCTTTAAACCCTAGAAAAAGGAAATTACTCAGAATGATATTATCCCGTCTAAACATGAGTGTTTCAATCTCTAACCCTCAAACGTTAGTCAATTTTTTTCAGAAACCTATTTTAACTCAAGTAACATGACATCTTCACCTAATAAATCAATATCGGGGGCATGTGAGACGACTCTAACACATTCTTATGATAAAATAAAACCTCAAATAAAATTGGTACGATAACTTTTGACTAATCCTAAGGCAAGGATGAAAGTCCTTGACCCCACAGGGTCGAAGGAGACCATTGGTTTGCAGGTGAGTACAAGGGAACTTGATAGTTCACTATTTTGGATGTGAACAGGACATCTGAATTAAAAGATTGATTCTACCGGATCAATAGGAAATAATAAACTGATACTAATCAAAGTTCCTAATGTCCAAAGATTATTCCAGCCGAACACCACATATTGGGGGCATCCAACATCAGCACTTGGCATAACTCAAAATAGCAATAATGAATCACTCTTAGCCACAATCAGAGTATGCTTTCCAATCGAGCCATCCATAACTCACATTGTTCTGCAACCATGACTTCGCATGAGAATAATGAAGTACTCCTAGTATGGACAATTCCTCGCATACCCAAGACAGAAAAGCCAATGTCGCTCTCTCAAAGATTGGTTTAGTTATAGTCCTGTGTTAGTCCCAAAGAAGAATTTGGACTCAGTCATAATTGCTATACACCAAACACAAGCCTATATTGGCACAAGAAGTGCACCAGATCACTGTTTAAACCTTAGACCCGGCAGCCTTCCAACACTTTCGTCCAACTGCTTTTTTCACCTTGGTTTGGCCTTTTTTCATGTATTAGACCAACTAGTTCGGTACAATCTTCCACTCTCGAACCAAATTGTTTTGGTCCAATAAACTCCACCAACCATATTCCATGGTCCAACTATCCTTGCTCCTTCACCAAGCTTCTCAATAACCCAACACTTATCCATTAAAACGTACCAGAAATCTTGTCTATACAAGTACACTAAGGATTATCAAACAAAGCTATGGAAGAAGTTGGTAAAACTGATCATAACTTTACCAAACTGTATGTGCAAAAACCAATTACACCTTATCAGGTGAGGATTCCAACCAAAATTTATATAAAATATACATATCTTCGTACAAACATTGGGGCAGAAGATTCAAAACATGGGCTAGGGAAGTCATAACCAACATTCACTCAATAACACTCTGCATCATCTCCTAAGTACAAAGTGTAAATAATCACATCGGGATTTTATACTGGTTCGGACCACCCTTCCTACGTCCAGTCCCGAAGCTCCTCTTCGGAATTTCCTTTCAACTCACCCTCACTTGACCCGGAGGAACAGGTTTACGATAGTAGAATTTCTTTGCCAAGAATGTGTTCTATAATACGGATGTTGACTATTAAGTACAATTGCTTCCAATATATATAAAAGAGTCAATTACAGGTATTTTGATTGCATAGAGATCAGGTATAAATCAGTGTGTAGTAGTTAAGAGCGCAAGTAAGTAAATTGTTAAACTTCTCTTAAATTCCTGATTCTATTTATAGTGGTGGAGAGATCCTTTGTGTAGTTGCAACTGTTAGCAAGTGCTCTAATGTAGCTTCTCATGGTGATGAAGAGAAGCGAATGTGTCCTTTCGGATGTCACAGTTGCTCTTTGAGTTTACATAGCCGAGTTCAAAATCAGACGCCTAAAAAATATTCCAGACGTCTGGTCTTCATATATTGTTGTATCTATTTATATTTCGGACGTCTATATTCATTAACCAGACGTCTGGATTTCATATATTTTTTATATCCGGATGCTTTTCGGACGTCTGAGTGTATTAACCAGACGTCTGATTCTTTCTGAGTTTCAAACCATAAGAATCAATCAGACGTCTGACTAGCGTACCCAAAAGTTTGAATGTGTGCATATTGCTTTATCTGTGTCTGTGTCATCCCTCTTCCACTTCTATCGACTTGAAGTCTTTTGATACTTCTTCTGAGTGTTATTTTTGTCTCTTTGGTGATATTACTTTATCAACTACCTGTAAATATATATATATATATATATATATATTCGATTTCCATTGTATAGTTGTTATCATCGAAACCATATAAATGACTTCCTAACAATCTCCCCCTTTTTGATGATGAAAACTATTTAATGCACTTATATGTAGATTATAAATCTCCCCCTGAATATGTGCTTATTTTTAATGTTATATGATTCTACCAATATTTCTTCCCCTTTAACATTATCAAAAAGAATTATAACAGTTAAGCCAATTGTCAAAAAGGAAAAGTTCATTCATAACATGAAATGATTACAATCATAGATTTGTACAAAAATTATAAAAACTACGATGTCGAAATTCTAGATTCCTTTGGGGAAGCTTTATTTAGATCATCTTCCTTTTGTTCTTCGTTGTCAGAAGTGCTATCCTTCAAAGGAGATGTCAAAGCTTCCTTTAGAGGTTCATCCTCACTTAGTTTTGAATGTTTTGCAGAAGGAGAAGGAACAGGGGTTGCCCAATCCTCAGAGGGTGGTGTTGGACCATGAACCCGTTGTAATACTTCTTTAAAAACCGATAAAACAGTCGAGAGAGATTCTTCAACTGTGGCAAGTCGTGTAGCAAATGAAGTTTCAAAACTGTCAATTCGCTTAGCCAAAATTTTCTGATTTTGACATAGAATTTTGTGGTTCCGAAGAGTAAGATCTCGAACACTTTCATTTGGATTTGTATCTGTTCGAATCTCCATAATTTCATCATGTCCCGGATAATAAAATGGTACGGGAGGAGGAGGAGTGACTTCTCGATGTTGTACTTCCTCTTGGGATGGATCAATGTTTAGTTGAGGAGGAGGCTCAACTCTTCGAGATTGACGATTGTGCATCCAATCTTCGAAGGACATAAACTCTGGAGGGATTTTAGGTAGGTGCATTAGAGAGAAGAAATTGGTGGAAGCATATTTAGGCAAGATTTCTTCAAATATCGATAGGTAGGAAGGAATATTATGTGCATGAAGAAGTCTCATAATATAAGTAGGGTAAATGATCGATGGCCGTGATCGAGTCCAAAAGTGCTTGAGCTCGTCGAAGACGAATTTGGCCCAATTTACCCGAGTTCCACTAAAGAGAGCATATAGAGCTTTCTGCTCCATTTCTGTTATTTGCTCGTGACTCCCCATACATGGAACAACTGTATTTATTATCATTCTTGTCAAGAGTCGAGCTTTTGAACGTAAATATTTCGAGGCAAATTTTGGCATTTCGTCCGCCAAAATTTGATGAGTAATACTATTCCGTGGCTTGAAGCACATATCCGGAATGTTGTATAAATCTTCCCTGGTGTCAGAGCATCCCAAAGTTCTACCAATTATCCCCGGAGTTAACCTAATTGTATTACCGTAAACATTAGACCATAGCCAGTTGTCTTCATCTTCAGTATTCCATACTGAGTACTGTCTAGATTAGTGTAGAATAAAAATATAGCTAATTCATCTATTTGAATATCATTTGGAGTAAAAGAGATTAGGGTTTCCAATCCCGCATTTTCGCAAAGTTCATCGAGATCATACGTAGGAAATTTTAGGAGATTATAGAATGGTCCTATATGAAGTGTATTCTTTTGAATATCTTGATACCTTTTAATGGAATGCGGAGCTTTATGAATCCACCTCTCGATTTGATCGTCGGAGCAAACCTGAAGGTTTGAAGATGAAGTGGGTTGATCTTGTTTGCATTTTGGAACCTTGATATTCTTAGTGCGAGGAGGCATTTTGATTTAGTTTTGTAGAAGACATTGATTGTGAGGAAAAAATCGTCAAGAAGCAGATGGTAAAATGGAATAATTTTGAGATAGAGAAAAAAAATGACGTTATCTGGGTGTATTTAAATGGTCGATTGAATTCTAGACGTCTGGATTTGAAGGCAGACGTCTGGTTTGCCCTAAAATTTTTCTATATAAGATACAAACAGACGTCTGGTATTTTGAGTAGACGTCTGTTTTGGTCGAATTTGTGAGTTTTAATAGGTAGAAACTTTAAACAGATGTCTAGTTGTATATGTCAGACGTCTGGTTTAGACAAATTTGTGATAGAAGACTTTATCAGACATCTGGTTCAATGTGTTAGATGTCTGAAATTTTTTGAATTCTATTTTTAGGAGGCAGAACTTAAATTCAGACGTCTGGGGATATATCAGATGTCTGACATATGCACACTGCTAAAAAAATTTAATTGTGTCAGACGTCTGGAGGATGTAGACAGACTCTGAAATTTACAGTTTGGCTAAAATAGCCTGAAGTTTGATGGTTTTACTTATTTATCGAAAGTTGATAGCAAATATTTTTATTGCTGTAAAATATAATAACACATAAGTGTAGATATATACAATAATTAATACGATTTATTTATTTAGACGGCGATGGAGTTTTAGAATTTCCTGACTCGTTATCCTTCCATGGTCTAAGTGGAGACCATACATTTCCACGTTCGTGGGTCCGTAGGGAGCCACAATATCGTCTTGGTGAGGGATCTGAAGGAGTACGGTACGAAAAAGATGGATCCAATAACTACAAGGTTTTGGTAGCGGTTCATGAACATCTTTCTTTCGTGATGAACAAAACTTCATCGCCACTTGCTCAAGAAAGCTTAGCCGTCATGCCGTAACTTTTGGTTCGAAATAAAGTTCTCGTTGAAGATCTATCTGTTGTTTTTGGTAATGATGAATTTCATAAATTTTCTCCTTTGTGTTAGGAGAAATAAATAGAGATCTTTTAGTTTTCTTATTATCTGGAGTAAAACCCGTACGATACGAGGACCACCTATTTGTTGGCTCTTGTTTTGGTGTAGGCGTAGGAAGACGCTGTGATGTGTCAACCGAGCTATCTGTCGATGATATTGAGATGGAGATGGATATATAGGAGTTCCCAAAAGTCATTGTTATATTTTATTTTAAAAAATTGATTATTCATATATAGTTGTTATGTAACTATGTATATTTATAAGCTAAAAACATTATTTATAGAACAGCTAATTGTCTAAAAATTTAATGGTTCAGAAATTAATAAGTATAATTTGTGGTAATAAAATAGATAACTAAACTTAGTCTTCAATTGAATTTTTTAAGGAAGAAGATCATGAAGTGAACAAATACCTAAACTTCGTCGGTGTTTAATGAAAGTTTGTTCATTTAATGGTTTTGTAAAAATGTCGGCTACTTGATTCTCAGTATTTACATATTATGAAGAAATAGTTCCTTTTTCAACATTGTCTCGTAGAAAATGATGTCATATATATATATATGTTTGGTTCGTGGGTGATTAGCAGGGTTTTTTGATAAATTTATAGCACTTGTGTTATCACAATATATTGGAGATTTTTTGATAATTTTACCGAAATCCGTTAGTGTTTGTTGCATGTATATCACTTATGCACATGCTAGAGCTGCGGAGATGTATTCTACTTCGCAAGTAGATAAGGAAACACAATTTTGTTTTTTGCTAAACCATGAAACTAATGATTGTCCGATAAAGTGACATGTTCAACTAGTACTCTTACGATCTGTTTTACATCCACCGAAATCTGCATCGCTATATGAAACAAGTTCAAACGATGATCCTTTACGGTAAAACAAACCATTATCTCTAGTACTGGATAGATAACGTAAAATATGCTTAACAGCTCTTAGATGAGATTTATTTGGTTTTGCTTGAAATCGAGCACATGGACATACACTCATCATAATATCAGGTCGACTGACCGTTAAATAAAGTAAAGAACCAATCATGCGTCAATATAACTTTTCATCAAAATCTTTTCCATTTTCATCTTTTTCTAAGTGAATAGTGGTACTCATTGGTGATGGTTTGCTTGATGTTTTATCCGTTCAAATCAACGTAATAAATTGTTACAATATTTTTCTTGGTGAATAAAAATTCCTTTTTGAGTTGTTTTATTTGTAGACCTAAGAAGAAATTTAATTCTCCCATGTGTGACATTTCAAATTCATTTTTCATAATATTTGAAAACTGATTACGTAGATTTTCGTTAGTTGAACCAAAAATGATATCATCAACATAAATTTGTACAACTAAAATATCATTATTTTCTCTTTTAATAAATAAAGTTGTATCTATTTTGCCTATATGAAAACCATATGTTATTAAGTGATTTTTAAGACGTTCGTACCATGCACGAGGGGCTTGTTTTAATCCATATAGTGCTTTATGTAATTTAAAAACATGATCGGAATATTTTTCGTAAACAAATATTGGTGGTTGTTCGACGTATACATTTTCTTTAATAAAACCATTCAAAAAAGCGCTTTTGACATCCATTTGAAATAATTTAAAATTGTGATGAGTTGCAAAGGCGAGTAATGTACGAATGGCCTCTAATCTTGCTACTGGAGCAAAGGTTTCATTGTAATCTATTCCTTCTTCTTGATTGTAACCTTGAGCAACTAAACGTGCTTTATTTCTACGATATTTCCATTCTCGTCTACTCTGTATTTAAATACCCATTTTGTTCCTATTACAGATTGATCTTTAGGTTTGGTACTAATTCACATACGTTATTACGTTCAAATTGATTTAATTCTTCTTGCATAACTATTATACAAAAATTATCATTTGAGGCTTCTTTACAATTTTTTTAGTTCAAAGTTTGACACGAATGCTATATGGCTTATTTGATTGAGTTGATTTTTAGTTACTCTTGAATTAAGATCTCCAATAATATTATCTATTGGATGATTCTTAAGAATTATAGGGGATGAAATCAAGGTGTTATTTTGCATATTTGATTAATTATTAATAGATTTTGTTGAATTTGTTAGTGGAATAATTTCTTCTTCATCATTAGTATGACGGTTAAAGAGATTTTCGTTGAACGAGACATGTAAGCTCTCTTCAATAGTATTATTTCGTTTATTAAAGATTCTATATGCTTTGCTACGATCCGAATATCCAACAAAAATACCTTCATCGGCCTTTGGGTCAAATTTTCCTAAGTTATCTTTTGTATTTAGTATAAAACATTTTGAACCGAAAGTTTTAAAGTATGATACTTTAGGTTTTTTACCAAAAAATATTTCAAAACAAGTTTGTTTAGTCATGAGACGTATGGTTACTCGATTTAATACATAACAAGATGTCGTAATAGCTTCAGCCCAAAAGTGTTTTGGTAAACCGCTACTATTTAGTAATGTTCGTGCACATTCTTGTAATGTACGATTTTTTTCTTTCCACGACACCAATTTTTTGAGGGGTACGAGGAAAAGAAAAATTATGCGTTATTCCTTTCTTATTACAAAAGTTTGTAAAAAGGTCATTTTCGAATTCTCCTCCGTGATCACTTCTAATATTTTTAATTTTCAAATTCATTTGAGTTTTAATTCTTTTAGCAAATATTTTAAATATACCAAAAGTATCGCTTTTGTGTTTTAAAAATAAAGTCTATGTATATCTCGAAAAATCATCGACTATTACAAAAACATATTTATTGTGATTTATAGATCTTATTTGTGTTGGACCAAATAAATCTAAATGTAATAATTCTAATGGTTGTTTTGTGGAAATATTATTTTTAGATTCAAACGAGCTTTTCTTTAGTTTTCCAATTTGACAATTGTCACATAAATTTTCTGCTTTATAATTTATTTTAGGTAATCCTCTTACCAACTCGTATTTTGCTAACTTATTAATATTCTTAAAATTGATATGACAAAAACGTTTATGCCATAACCATGGATCATCATGTTTGACCGTTAAACATAAGTTTGAATTTTTATTTATATTCATGTTTAATACATAAATATTTTTGTTTCTAAATCCTTCAAAAATGAGTTGTTTATTATTATCTAAAATATTGCGTCTATCCTTTTCAAAATTTATTTGAAAACCTTTATCGCATAATTGACTAATGCTTAGTAAGTTGTGTTTTAAACTTCTACTAACAAAACATTTGTAATAATAGGAGAGTTTGAGATACCAGAGTTGATGACTTCTCCAATGCCTATGACATATCCTTTTGAATTATCTCCAAAGGTTACCGCTCCACCATCGATGTATGTTATATTTGATAAAATTTTTGAGTTTTCGGTCAAATGTTTGGAGCAACCTCTATCTAGTATCCATTTCTCCTTATTTTTTACTTTGGGTACCTACAAAATAAAGAATGTTTTAATTGGTACCCATATATTTTATTAGGTTCCTAATTGTTAGAGGAAGGCAGCCATACCTAGGATGGTTTGGTACCTTTATAAATATAATCTTTGTTATAGACTACTTCTTCTAAGTAATTATTAATATGCTTTTGTCTAATCAAATTATTATTTCTTTTAGGAATCCAAATTTTCGTATTTTTGATATTTAATTTTGACTTAGAAAAACTTCTAGTTTTTATGTAACTAATATTTTTAGCATTATTTCCTCTTTGTTTAGAAGAATTTTTAAATCTTATTCCATTTCTATTGCCTGATGGTTTTGAAGTTTTGATAAGATTTTTCAAATCTTGTTTTCCTTTATTAAATTTTGACACATTGTTGGTAAATTTATCTAATTTTTCTTTTATTTCTATATTTTCAATTTTCAATGATTCAATAATATTTTTATACTTAATATTTTCATTTAACAAATTTTATTTTACTATAGTAATATTCTAACTTTCTATCAATTTTTTTTTGATTTTCTCATGAGATATTTCAAGTTCTTCTTCTAGAATAATTTTTTCATCTTTCAGCATTCCTACCTCAAGTTCTAATCTATTTATTTTGACTATATATTCTTTGTTCAATTTTATTATTTGTCCAAATTTATCATCTAATTCCATGCTAAGTTTTAATAATTCATCGTAGCTAAGTTCAGGACATACCTCTTCAGTTTGTGCCATAAAACATACATTAGCATGTTCTCCATCACTATCGCTATCACTTTCAGAGGATGAAGAATCCGAGTCATCCAAAGTTACTTTGAAAGCCTTCTTCTTCTTAAAATTTTGAACTTTGTTATTCTTTTTGTCATTATTGAGTTTAGGGCAATCCTTCTTCATATGATCGTATTGATCACATTCGTAGCACTTGAATTGAGTTGTTGTGTTGGATTTCCCTTCTTTTTGGAATTTGGTCATCTTTCTAAATTTCTTGAATCTATGATAATTCTTAGCAATGAAGACTATTTCTTCTTCATCTAAATCGGAGTCATCATTTTTTTTGCTGGAAATGCTATATTCTTCTTCTCCGAATTTAGTTCTTTTCGAGCCTGAAATTAGCTTCATAGGACATTAAATTTCCTATTAACTCTTCAACTTTGATAGTAGAAAGATCGTTAGCTTATTCAATAGCTAAAAACTTCCTTTCCCAATCTGATGTTAAAGAGTTGAGTATTCGAGAGACTAAATCAAAATCAGTAAATTTAACTCCTAATGCCATAAGATCGTGTTGGATAGTTTGAAATCTAGAATACATGTCAACAATAGTTTCATTTTGCTTCATTTTGAATGAAGAAAATTGGTTTTGTAAAATTGAAATCTTGGTTTGTTTAACCTTTGTTGTACCTTCGTGTGAAATTTGTAAGGTACGCCAAATATCAAACGTAGTGATGCATAACATGACATGTGAAAATTCATTTTTGTCTAAAGAGCAAAATAAAACATTCGTAGCTTTAGCATTATTTGATGCTAAGGTTTTTTGTGCATCGGTCCAAGTGTTCATAGTAGTAGTAGGTGCTTCATATTCATCTTGTGTGGCTGACCAAATTTCAAGACCATTAGCTTCTATATTCATCTTTTGAGTGTTATTTTTGTCTCTTTTGTGATATTATTTTATCAACTACATGTAAATATAGATATATATGTATATTCGATTTCCATTGTATAGTTGTTATCATCGAAACCATATAATTGATTTCCTAACACAAAGATTCTTCAACGGAGATTCTTAATCTATCAGATTCATCGATCATTTATCTTGTCAAAGCATGCACAAGAGCGGAGAAAGGATTAGTATAGAAATACACAAACCCTGCGATCATATAAGATGGTCAGGATAGCTTGACTCAACCACGCAATGAGCATAATCGGAGTACAGCATCACAGATCCAAAGTCAATAATGCAAAGTACACATCAGTTGGTCTACATACGGCATAAAGCCTCAACGTAGGAAACCAAAAGTTCAAGAAAAACGGCATCCTATCGGATGAAGACTAATCAAAAATGGTTTTCAAAATTTAGCAAGTCCTCTTTAGAATGAATAAAGTCCCACATCAAACTAGCAAAAGGAGGCTCAGCGAAAAATCAGAGGTGAAAATGAGACGTAGATATTTATACATCAATATAAGCATTGCAAGACTAAGAAGACAGTCTTGGATTAAATAAAACACACTTTGTATTCACGAAAGTATGTTTTGGGGGGCAAATGTTGTGGGCATTTTCACCTACTACATGGGAAATATGAAGAGTCAAGGTCAAAATCGTCATTGTTTTAGAATAGACTCACACTCGTTTAGAGGTATTCTCGAGATCAAGATATGGACATAGGTCGAAATCGCATCTCAGTTCGAGTTACGGATTGAGAGATGTGATCATCTTAAGATTTGTGCACTACCGTCTTGCGGGGCCGATACCTAGACGCTCTACCGCCATTCCCATGACCGAACCAATACTTTGGTTAGGCGGTTGCTTGGAGTTGGTACTTTAGTATCTCTAGTCTGCTTAAAGTCGGCCAGATGACCGAACCAAAACTTTAGTTCGACACCTGCTCGGAGCCGGACCTTGATAATTTGAAATTTGCTTGGGGTCGACTGGATTACCGAACCAAAAATTTGGTTCGACACTTGCTTGGAGTCAGGGTTTGAAAATTTCGAGTGTGCATGGAGTTGGTGCGTTGACCAAACTAAAATTTTGGTTTGGAACTTGCTTGGAGTCGGGCCATGAAAATCCATAGTCTGCTTGGAGTCTGTTGGATTAGCGAACCAAAACTTTGATTCGATGGTCGCCTGGAGTCGTTACTTGAAAATTTCGAGTCTGCTTGGAATCGGCGTGATGATCGAGCTAAAACATTGGTTCGGTGCTGTTTGAAGTCGGGCCTTGAAAATCTGAAGTATGCTTGGAGTCGGCTGGATTACCAAACCAAAACTTTCGTTCAGTGCTTGCGTGGAGTCGAGCCTAGAAAGTCTTTAGTGTGCTTGGAGTTGGCGCGGTAACCGAACCAAAACTTTGGTTCAACGGTTACTTCGAGTAGGGCCTTGAAAATCCAGTGTCCGGTTAGGGTCGGCTGAATTATCGAACCAAAATTTTTGTTTGACGCTTACTTGGAGTCATTGCTTGAAAATCTCGAGTCTACTTGGAGTCGATGTGATGACCGAACCAAAAATTTATTTCCATTCTTTCTTGGAGTCGGACCATGAAAATCCAGAGTCTGCTTTGAGTCGGTTGGATTACCGAACCAAAACTTTGGTTCGGTGCTTGCTTGGAGTCGGACCTTGAAAATTTGGAGTCCACTTGGAGTCGGTCCAATGATTGTACCAGAAATTTTGTTCGGCGGTTGCTTGAAGTCGGACCTTGAAAATATGGATTCTTCTTGGAGTCTATCCACCGACCGAACCAAATCTTTGGTTTGGTGGTTACTTGGAGTCAGGCATGAGAAATTTAAGCGTTCACTGGGTGTCGGCTGGGAGTAATACTGCTTGGAGTCGGATGAAGATTTTCTTGGGGCTCAACCTGGGTATAACTGATCTAAAAAAAAGATGGAAAATTTCATAATGGCACGATAATACTTCGTGGATTTCTTCATGACGCATTTCGAGGGTTCTTAGAGGTGTATGGAGGTCGTCAAAAGTGGAATAGCTTGACAATCATGTAAGGAAGGTTGAACCAAACCTTGGAGGAAAAATGGTTGAACCAAATTCCAAATACTATATGCCCAGTTGACTCTCCTCATATCTTCATTCTGTAAATACCAAGCACATGGCATCATAAAAAAGGAGGATGATGAAGAGTGAAGCTTTCAGCAACAATGGCAAACAACTTCAAGAGGGAAAAATCTTAGTAATAATAGCATGTTTAGTCGTATTCAAAGCTTATACATGTAATCAAAAATGAAAGGGATGATAAAAGAGGAACAATGGACATAGGCGCATTCAGGCCAAATCATTATAAATTCGGTGTCTTTTTACATTTAAGTCCTTTACATATTCTTTACTGCAAATCACTAAATTTCTACCTTAAACATCAGCAACCAATTTTCATCAAATAATAGCTATATACTACAAACAATATTTACAGCTCTACAACAACGGTTTAAATGTTTGCCTATTTTTTGTGCAAACATCAGGCAAAGAAAATAGAAAGATCTTAGGCTTAAGGTATGTGAGAAAAAAATTTAATTAGACAATTATCTACATTTAGATTTATTATATCCTATATGATGCAGGATTCTAGAAATCCTAATTTGAAATATATAAAACCCAAGATTAGAATTGTAAACTAGATTAGAATTAAACCACTATAAATTGTTAAACCTGATTAGATAATCGTGCACCTCTCCTATGATTATATTGAAAAACCCTAAATTGATAAACCATAAATTTGTAAAATCCTAAGTTAGACAATTTGACATTGAAATTAGAATATAGACTGTTCGATTAGTAACTGGAGTATAACGAAAATAGTGAACGATATGAATTAAGCACAAATCAACAACAGACAAAGAAATTAACGAAAATCCTAATGTTAGCCTATATACTTGTCGACCTTGACCTTTGGCGGTCGATCGATAGCGGTCGACCAGTTAGGGTTTGAGGTCGATCAGTAAGAAGGTAAAATGTAGAATCTGAACCTCAGCCTAAGGCCTAGGTTGTAATGAAAATTATATAGGTGTAAATTTTTGTTTAAGCCTATTTTAGGGCTAGGTGTATATGATAGAAATAGTAGGAGGCTAGTTCCCTATGAGTGGATGCTAAGTCATTGCGTGTTGGGTAATTCTTTTCCTAGTTGGGTCCCAATAATCAACTCGAGGTGATGTATTTTCAAAAATGGAACTCCTATGAGGTTCCCTGGTGGGCGTACAACACCGACGAGGATGCTTGATGGAATGGGTCCGACATAATGAGAATCCTAGTATGCATGATTTATAACACACGTGATACAGTTCAAATAGAGGATCCTGACGCAAGCAATAAGAGGCCAACATTATGATCGAGTGATGGAAGTGGATTTAGATGATGGGACACACCGATGAGTCAACATTTCGAGTTCACTCCTTTAGGCATAGTGAGGGGGGATCAATTCCCCGATAGTTTAGTGGTGGTGATAGTAGTACGAGCTTATTTCCATAACAGCCTAATGGTGGTGTTTTCATGTTTAGTAACCAAGGTGTAGTGTTTCCATGATTAGTAGTACCGTAGCAGTGTTTTAATATCTTAGGAGCCTAGTGGCAGTGATTACACTGACTAGCTCTAGGAGCCATGGTCCATCGTTAGTTGAGAGGTTCTATCCTTGGGTAGCCTACACAAATTACAGTATAGATATGTGGTAGACAAGAACCCTTAGGTGATAGACCTTAGGGATTCACGAACACTTCTATACACCCTTTGTCATATAGAGTAATATTAGAGTTAAATGCATATAATCATCACATATTAAACATGTAATCATTCATTAGATTTTAGTCTGACCCACCCCTTTCTTTGCCTTTTTCCACCTCAGGATAACAGGCTAGTAGTTGACTGAACATAGCAGGTGTAAAAATGAAATTGTCTGTGCTATAGGATCGTGTAATATGGAATATATAATAAATAACTAATGTGGAAAATAACTGTAAAATAGTAATAGCAGTAAAGTAAAATGACACCGGGAATTTTTATACTGGTACGATCTCTCGTTCTACGTCTAGTCCCAGACTCCTTCTGAAATTTAAACTAGCAGCCCTCACTTAACCTAGAGGAATAGGTTTACACCACCTGAGCAACCGAACAGGACCTGACCGCCTGAGCAAAAAAATAGGACTATATCGCCTGAGCAACACAACAGGACTTGAATACCTGAGCAACCGAATAGGTTTTGATTAAAAATAGATTGTCTTTACTTTGTGTGTTATATTAACACGAATTTGTCGTTTGTAGTGCACCCTTCGTATAATCTTTTCCTCAAGAATGATGTGTATGATTGTGCGTGTATGAGTAATAGGATGTTTAGAATTGCTTGAAAGATAGGGAAGTGAGATTATAAGCAATGAATGTATGAAATCAAGTAAGCAATAGATTCGAAGAATTCTATTCAAGTTAGATCAAGAGAGAGAAGAAAAATTAAGTGATTTGGTCAATGAAACTCAAATATATTTATAGTAGATAAGAAGTTGCAACTACTGGTGAAGAGAACTCTATGAACAGTAATGGCTGCAACCCTTGGGAGAAAGAAATCTCTTCGAAAAAGAAGTGTCTATTCAAAAAATGACAGCTGTGGATTTCAGTCGACTGAATAGGAGTATTCAGTCAACTAAATTCAAAATGTGCATATGCAGGTTAAAATGCACATACTCATTCGACTGAATGATGCCGTCAGTCGATTGGTCCGTGCATATTTTAAAAAATATTATGCATAGGTTCAGTCGACTGAGAGCGTCAGTTCAGTCGACTGAACTATGTATTTCATGAAGCCCGAGTGCATGTGGGTTAGAATATGATAAATCTCAAATCAGTTGCAAATGTTTGTGAATATATGAATGAGAGTGATGATTTTTGAGGAAAGATCTTAACAAAGCAACTAGACTTGACTAAACTTGACTCTAGTTTAGATATATAGAATATACAAACCATACATCGAGTCACTGAGTCCTGTTACAGTAGTCATAGTTTCATGAATCGTTGTGTCACTTGAAATACTTATCACCAATCAAAACATAAGATCCAACATTCTCCTGCTTTTTAATGATGACAACTCAATTTGATATGAATGAATCTCGACAAGCCATGTTGATCTATATCTCCCATTGAATATATGCTAGCAACTATGCTGGTTGTTTCTCCCCCTGAACTATGCTTATATTTCCCTATAAATAGTAATTTAGCAATATCTTTCTCCCCTTTTGTCGTCGATAAAAAGGATAGTAGTTCCAAATTGATAATATTTATAATCTATGAACATATAGTTAATATGGACAATGATATAGGCACTCAGAAATCATAAAAAATAAGGTATTGGTCATAGCCACATTATCATTGTCAGACAAATATTACATTGCCAAAATAAAAATAATAACAACCATTGTTTTCAACAAGATAGTATATCAGTTTGTTAAAGTAATGAAAATAGAAAGTGAGTACCTACTCATCCCCATCTCCTTCTTTATCGGAGCTATCTTCTTCCTCATCCCCCCGGTTTCTCCTTCTTCGCGACTAGAATCTCCACCTTGATTTCCAACTTCTTCCCTTTCCTCTTCTTCTTCTTCCTATTCTTCATTAGAGTTCAACCAAGTAAAGTGTGGTGCAGGTCATTTTCCTTGCGACGTCGGCACATGAACGGATGTAGAAGAGGGTTGTGCACACGAGATTGTTTCCCAAATATTATTTAAGAAACCATTAATATGATTGAGCTTTTTGTTCACCTTTGTTATAGGTTTTTCAACATGCGAGATATTTGACCCAACCACGGTAAGACGTTGATCTAGAAGCCTCTGATTTTTGGAAATGATGGTCAAAGCTTCTTGAGGTTGAGCTTGTGAACCAATTTCTTGTATCTTGCTAAATTTACTTTAAGGCGTTGGTGGTTGAGAAGAACATAAAGCTTCGGCATGGGGAACTTGTTGCCTAGAGGATGGTTGTGATTGTTCGGAAGCTTGGTTCACTAGCCAACGGTCGTATGTGATAATCGTGTGATCCCGATACTGTTTAGAGAGACTCATTAAGCTTAGTGTTTTGGTGTTCAATGGTCCAATTATAGAAAAATCCTAATCAGGGAATGGAACATCAAAATGCTTAAATATTCTCATAATGTATGCACCATAATTAATTGTTTTCGTTCTTCCAAGATTGAAAGTTTGAAATTCTTCTAGAATTACCTTAGCCCAATTAACATGACGTCCACCCCATATGGCATAAGTGATTGGAAATCATGCCTATAAACTTTTTTTGTAGCTTACCATTCTTGGGTTGATGGAGTGAGTCAAAACGCGGTGCATAATTCTTGCTTTTGGTCTAAGCGCAAAAACCTTGAGTTCTGTATCGTCATCGGAGAGGAATAGATAGCTAGTTTGGTCTCTTGACTCCATATTTACGGGAATTTCAGCCAACTCTTCTCCGTCGGATGGACAAGTGATATTTCTTCCAAGTTGGGCTAGGGGCAGAAATATCTTTATGCCATAGAAAAGAGTCCAAATGCAATCATCCGTATTATCGCCTTTGTCGATGATATATCCTTTGGAGTTGTCTCCAAAAGTGACGGATCCTCTATCGGAGTAGGTAATGTTCATTAGCATTTCTTTGTACCCTGTCACGTGTGTCGAGCAACCACTATCTAATATTCATTTTCCTCCCTTTTTAGGTGGTACCTGCAAAATATAGAATTAACATTGGTACCCACCATTTTATTTGGAATCTAAGAGTTAGGTCTTAAGAGCCAAACCCAAGAGGGTTCAGAATTCCATTTAAAAAACAAAATCTTTGTTTTTATGGACAATTTTTATAAAAGAATTTATATATTTATTTCTAATCAAAGAATTATTTGTTTCAGGAACACAAATCTTAATTGATTTAGAAAATTTTGTAGCTTTTGAAATTGGATTTCAATTTTACTCTTTTCAAAAAATTTATATAATGAAACCTTTTTCTTTGGAATAACCTTTGAAACTTGCTTATATCCTAGTCCTCTTTTATTTGAAATGGTTTAAGAATTTTCTATAATGTTAGAAATGTTTTCTCTGCCTTTGTTAAAATTAGAGACATTTTTAGTAATATCATCTAATTTTGTTTTAAGACTAGAATTATCTAATTCCAAAATTTTAAAATTAGCTTTAAGATCATGACTTTCAATTAATAGAGCAGCATTCTTTTCTTTCTGAGTTTTTATCTCTTGACTTAACATAAAGAGTTGAGATTTCATATTAGACAAGATTCTTGAGTAACTTCAAGTTCTTCTAAAATTTGTTTCTCAACTCTAAACATATCTACCTCAATTTTAGTCCTATTTAATTTTTTAAGAGCTTCTTTATATTTTCTTCTGATGTCTCTTAGTTTGTCAAGTAATTCAGAGTTTATTTCCAATAAATCATCAAAAGTTAGATCACTTACCTCTTTATTCGTGGCAATAAAACATACATTGGCTTGTTCTATATCACTTTTTGAGTCACTATCTGATGATGAAGATGATTCTGAATCGTCCCAAGTGATAGAGAAAGCTTTCTTCTGTAATTTGTCTTTTCTTGCGCTTGTATTTGTCTTTCTTTTTATCAGTAGAGTCTTTCTTGATATGGACTTTATTGTGACACTCGTAACACTGTAGAGCAGTCGATGATGGTTTGTTGCTATTGTTAATGTTGCTGGAGCTGTTCATATTATTTCTGAATTTGTTGCTCTTTTTGAATTTCAAAAACTATTTGAAATTTTCAGCAATAAACACCATATCTTCTTCATCTGAATCTAATTCATCCTTTTTTATTTGGAATGCTATATTCTTCTTATCTTGAGCCTGTATTTGTTTTTCCTGTAGATTAACTTCATAAGACATTAGATTTCCTACCAACTCTTTTGGTTTAATGGTTGAAATGTCATTAGCTTCTTTGATTGCTAAGACCTTTCGTTCCCACTCCTCAAGTAGAGAGTTGAGGATTTTTGAAACAATATCCAAGCCTCTATATATTTCTACTAAAGCTAAAAGAGAATGATATATATCTTGAAATCTAGTGTATATTTCATTTATAGTTTCATCTTGCTTCACTTTGAAATTCTAGAACTAATTTTTAAGCATAGAGATTTTGCTTTGCTTTACTTTGTTAGTACCATCATGTGTAACTTTAAGTGTACGCCAAATTTCATAAGCAGTTTTAAACAGCTTACTCTATTAAACTCATTTTTGTCTAATGCACAATATAACATGTTCATGGCTTTAGAATTAGCAGTAGCATCCAATTTTTATGTGTTAGACCATTGTGAATATTCTATAGTAGGTATGTTATATTTAGTTTGAGTAATATTCCAGGTTTCATAACTATTTGCTTGTATATAAATTCTCATCCTAGTAGCCCCATAATTATAGTTCATTCCATTAAATAAAGGAGGTCGTGGAGTAGATTGACCTTCAAGAAAACCAGTGTTAGTTGTAGTACTATTTTCCATATTAAAATGTAAAATAACTACGTTACGATTATAAGATGACCTTGCTCTGATACTAAATTAATGTGTCTGTGTTATAAGATCATGTAATATGGAATATATAATAAATAACTAGTGCGGAAAATAATAGTAAAATAATAATAATGGCAAAGTAAAATGACACTAGAAATTTTTGTACTAGTTCGAACTCCCGTTCTACGTCCAGTGCCAGACTCCTTCTGGAATTTAAACTAGCAGCCCTCACTTAACCCGATGAAATAAGTTTACACTGCCTGAGAACCCCGAACAGGACTTGATTGCTTGAGCAACCAAACGGGACTTGACCGCCTGTGCAAATGAATAGGACTTGACCACCTGAGAAACCGAATGGGACTTGATTACAAAATAGATTGTCTTGACTTTGTGCGTTCTAATAACTTGAATTTTTCACTTATAGTACACCCTTCCTGTAATCTTTTCCTCAAGAATGATGTGTATGATTGTGTATAGTAATAGGAAGTTTAGAATTGCTTGAAAGATATGGAAGTGAGATTATAAGCAATGAATGTATGAAATCAAGTAAGCAATAGATTCAAAGAATGTTATACAAGTTAGATCAAGAGAGAGAAGAAAAATTAAGTGATTTGTTCAATGAAACTCAAATATATTCATAGTAGATAAGGAGTTGCAAATGCTGGCAAAGAGAACTCTACGAATAGTGTTGGCTGCAACCCTTGGAAAGGAAGAAATCTCTTCAGAAAATAAGTGTCTATTCAAAAAAATGGCAATTGCAGTTTTCAGACGACTGACTAGGAGCATTTAGTCGACTGAATTCTAAATGTGCATATGCATGTTGAAATGCGCAGACTCAGTCGACTAAATGATGTCGTCGGTCGACTGGTCCATGCATATTTTAAAAATTATTATGCACAGGTTCAGTCTATGAGGGCAGTTCACTCGGCTGAACTGTATATTTTTTAAAGCCTGAGTGCATGTGAATTAGAAAATGATAAATTTCAAATCGAGTGCAAATGTTTGTGAATTTATAAACGAGAGCGATGATTTTTGAGGAAAGACCTTAACAAAGCAACGGGACATGACTAAACTTGACTCTAGTTTAAATATATAGAATACAAACAATACATCGAGTCATAGAGTCTGGTTGTCGTAGTAACCGCAGATTCATGAGTCTATTTTTTTGAAATGCTTTTTCAGTACTTATATTTTAGTTCCTTCCATCACGAGATCAAATGTATAGAATCTCTTAAAATTTACCCTTACATTTGTGCTTTATAATGTTTTTAAATCCAACAGCCCATATTTCTTAGCATGACGCGAGTCCAAAAGTAACACTAGGCATTGGATCAGTGTGTCTTTAAGAGTGGGTTATTACATTTGTTATCAGAGCTTAGCATTAAGATCGCATAGGATTTAGGCACGTACTAAGAGAACATACTTGAAAATTTTCAAAAATAAGGGAGCTTTCAAAATATTTTCAAAAGATCTTTAAAACGGACTTGTATGTGTTTATATATATATATATATATATATATATATATATATATATATGTTTCCAAAGGTTTTACAAATATATAAATATAAAAGAAAGAATGATATCAAGTATATATGCCAATTACTATCTTTAGGGAAGCTGAAAAAAAATTCTTAACCATAGACAGTGCGAATGAGTGCAAGATTTATAGGAATGTCTCTAAGAAAGTTGTCAAGATTCCATGTGTGAACATCCCCATGTGGTTCCATCGGTATCAAAAGCGAGGAGACAAGATGAGCCTAGCCCAACTAAGGGTGTATGATTATAATTTTCTGATATGCGTATTAATAAACATCAGCTGTATATTTTGACTCATAAGGTAATTATTGGATTATCCCTTATGGAAGCTGACAATTATTGGTCAAAATGAGTAATAAGGTTATAACGGTTGAGGTGAAATTTTTTTTTTTCACATTTATTGGAATTTACCCATAGAAAAAGGCTAGCAGAAGTTTTATATACCAATTAGCAGCAGAAAGTAAATTATGACCCTAAGGATAAGTAAAGAAGATTAGTACCATGAGACCCGTCAAATAGGAATATGATGTTGACAACATAAGGAGAACTTTACAAAATAAAGGACGATTTCCCAATTAAAATAAAAACCATGTTCTCGTATTGGTAGTACTCATAAGGACTCCTGTTTATTTAAAGGTATGACAAGATTATTTCTGTATTGAAGTTGGATGTTGAATTTGAAAATAAACTTGAGTTAACCATCTTCGAAAAGAAGGACAAAACTTTATGCACCCAAAGCATTGTTAGGTACAAGTGGGCATGGGTAATTAGATTGCTATTATCTACCTCCATTTAAGTAAGAAACCAATGAAAATGTTTTATAAAGCTAGAAACAATTGATGTCTGATATTTTAATAAAAAGAGAGAAGCGATTTATGATTTTATATAAACTAATCAGAAAAAATTATGGAATTCGTTTAGAAGGAAAAAATTAGAGAACTGGAAAAAAAGCAATATTTTAATAACTATTTTCAAATTTTTTGTTTTGTCTTTTAGGCACATGGTTGCACTTAAACTTAATGTGTACTTTGAATAGAACTTTTGGAAATAAATATAAATTTTGAGAAGTATGTAATATCCGACTTTTGAACTCCTTTTATAAAGAAGAAATGCTTAATGTTTGAAAATATTGGTCACAAAATCTTTCTGTAGTACTTTAAAATAATAATAATAACAAGTTACAATATCACAATTTCTTTAAAAATATGTTTTTTGTTAAAATTCCTTGTTTGTTAAAAGATTTATTTTAGAAAGGTCTGATTGATGTACATTTTGCTAAGTTAAGCTTAACCTTTTTTGGTAAGTTAGTTAAAGAAAAATATCAAGATCTTAGTAAGAAGGAAACACTTGTTAAAAACAAAGAGAGAGTTTTACAGTTTTAAAACATACTTGTTTTGTAGAAATAAAGTTAAAATAAAAGGCTTTGACCTAAAAAGGGAAGAAATAGATTGAAGTTGGACAAATAGGATAAACAACCCACTAGAAAAAAATTTGACTATGGAATTTGGAAGCATTGAAATGGTTGGGACAGAGATGAAAAATTAACATGGGACTTTAATACCTTTTCAATCGGCTGCTGAACTGGAAGGATTGAGTACTAGGTCAAACTTCCTATAGTAGTGAAAGGTGAGCACCACCTTATATGAAACGATCCGCAAATCTGTACCCCTTGAGTCAACACTATTCTACATCAATCAACTCAAGTTGAACAGAAATATGAACCATTTGGGTTTAAGAAGAAGAAGTAGAAGAAAAGAAAACAGAAAACAACATCAGAATCTTACCATCGCAGCGGAATAAAATATAATAGGCAATCATAGATCTTTACACCAAAACAAATACTGTATCTGTTTATACATACATCAGAGTACATCATCATCATTAGAGTTCCACACCAATAACATACAATTGGATACACAGTGGAATAATAACCAAATACGGAAGTACGTATCGTCATCCAGCTCGTCTCCCGAGCTCCACAGCATCCTTTCCTGTATTCTATAATCCTCGGTCTGACCCGAGCATTATAGTTAAATAATACCTGAGTCATTCTGGAATACCAGCGTGAGAAATCACACTCAAGTTGAATATTAAAGTTTCAAAAATCCTTTGAAAACAAAAGCATCTCGTAAGACCATGCCACAAATAAACACGTCGGTTTTTACCTTACGATAGCTAAAACACTTTTTATCAAAATCCTCTGATATTATAATAGGGTCTATATACAAATACTTATTAAAATAGCCGAAATTGTTACAACTATTAAATTCCAGCTACTAGCCACAGAGTGGGTAATACAAGCAAAACTCGTAAAAGGCGCGTAGGGAGAATGGATTTCCAACTAATGACTAGGCACTGGGGTACCACCTGTCACGGTACGTGGCCTAGATCACTGTACCGAGGATCACTCCCGACCCCAACCAACACAAGACCGGGACTACCCCTTACTGCCAAGTGAGATCACCCCACGGTTGGGATCAGCAACTGCACCACTAAGCCGAATAAAAAGGGACATCTAGACAGGGATGACCTCACCCTGAATGGGTGTTGCACACCTAGCATTGCTGCATAACCCCTGATTTTCAGTCATTCCCGGTAGATGAGGTTTGCGGCTAAGCGTTACCTTTTAGAACATATCCCTTATAATGCCCATCGCCCACTTGACGATGTTCCGAAAGCATTCATCCATACAAGTCCGTCCCGGGTTCGAACGGAACCGAAGGCACTACTCCTACTACATCCATTTTGGAAATATCCTTAGGATTATTAGCGACTAGTCCTTGCACTTCACTGCTCCATCTTTGACTCCGAACTTGTTTTCAACGAAAACGTACAAACGGAATCGAAGTGGTTTTCGAGAAATAAATCTCGATCCCGGTCTCTTCGAAATGATTAGCGCATTTGGCCAATATTGATAGTCGGTTATTTAACTATCAATTAATATTCACAACAACCATCAACCATAAATAATTTCCTAAATTATTTATTTATCTCAAAATATCTTCGTAAGATATATTTACATACTCAACCTTTGAAAATAGTTTCAAACTATCTTCCTTTTCAGAATAAATTTCCCAAATATTTTCTATTTCCACTAAAATCACCAAGCACAAAACTTTAGATTTTTAAAATAATTTAGAACGCTTTACTTTGAAATATACTTTAAAACATTTAAGTTAAAACTACTTCAATAATTTGTTAAAAATACATACAATGTGAATATTTGAAAATAAGGTTACTTTATAAAATATAAAACTAGGTTTTCACTTTTAAAACAAAATACTAAGTCACTTTTTAAATAATTACTACGATAATAGATTTGAAAAATATTTACTTAAGAATTTAAATATTTAGAAACAATAAATTTCTAAAACATGATTTTTAAAACAACATTAATTTTTTTATCGTATATTTAAAAAATTTCTTTGAGCGTACTTGGCTATCCAGAGAAATATACTTCTCTTCACATTCTTCTTTAAATTTCCAATTTCAAACACTTGAATCAATTTCCAAATTGATTTCCAATTTACTCCCTTTTATTCCAAAATCCATAAATTTCAAATTTTATTCCTTAATTATGATTTAAAATACTTTAATTGAAAATACCAATTTTAGATTTCTCAAATTACTTCTTAATCCTTTTAAAAAATTTAAACTTTAAATTATAAAATAATTCTTTATTCCTTTAAAATAATATCACTTAATTTTACAATTCATTAATTTCTGTTTATTCAAAATCTTTTTTCTTTTCATACTCGAAGTTATTTATTAGTATTTTAATATCACTTCCATTTCTTTTCAATTTATTCTTAATTTATTCAAATTTTCTATAATTATTCCGCTTACAAATTCACTTCTTTTATTTTCTTTCCAAAATCCAATTTATATATTTTTGGTAACTCATTATGCCCAAATATATTCAATCAAACCATATCATTCAATATTCCAATATAATTCATCATAGAATATCAAATAATCACAGCAGAGAATATTAAATAGTTTAAATAAATGTTGAGGAATCCAGTTGCATCCCTCCAACCTGTTTTCTCTACATCCACAGACGTTAGCACAACATAGATACCAATTCCACTTCGAGGTGGAATATCACAGTATATGGGATTAAATATAACATTATTCGCTATTATGCGGCGCATAAGGTCTCAACCACTATAAAAATGCGGGAAATCAATCATTCCAAGATTTATTATATATTATAATATAGCATAATAAATCCATTCAATCATCCAATCAATTATTTAAATTTAACTATTTAAATTTAAATTAAAAATTCAGTTGAGTGAGATTAACTCACCTTTGACTTTTTGCTTTGCAACCCTCTTCAATATTGCCTTGGTTTTCCTGATGATTGACCTTGAATAAACAATTATATGATTTATTAACATTTGAATTGATTGAACAATTTATTATATTTATTCATTTAATTTAAACCAACGAATGTTCTTTTAAACTGATAGTTAAATTTTAACTTAATTTCCTTTTACTAAAATATTTTGGGGGCTAAAATAATCAAATAAGTTTATTTAATAAATTAATCTTCATAATACATTATTTTAAAACTAACTAGTATGTGAAAATATGTATATATTTTTTTATATAGATAATTTACCTTTATACATATTTCCTTTGAAACCCACCCGTATAAAACCAATTTATATATACTAAACATTTTATTAATATTTGAACTTATTGAACAATTACTCTCACTTTGATAAAAAAAAATTTATAAACATTAAATACTAATAGAAATGGATACCCTTTAACCCAGTATATGATATTAAATTAAAAAAAGAACAGAGTTGTTTTACATATCCTGCTACGATATATCGCTTCTATAATATACTCATATATATATATATATATATATATATAATTTAAATAAAATAAATTGTAAATATTTTATTATGAACTATACAATTTATTCATTATTATTTCTTTTATAAATTGAATACTACATGTATCTTGACGAAATAATTAAAATACATTACCTAACTGCCGCAAAAACCTCTCTAGATACCCTACAAAACTTCCAAAATTCCGTCACACGTGAAACCATCCCCCTCCAGAGGCGAACTGCTCCACTAATGAGCCTCTGGTGTCGACCCTCTTTGCCGCGAACTGACGCGCGAGTCCCCAAACCTAGCGACCCACCAGTTGAAACCCTAGACGTCACGCCACGAACGGGCCCCATCCAAACTCGTCGTTGCCCACCATGCTTGCGTTGCCTAGACTCGAGTCGCCTACTCAACTGTTCGACCTTCGCGAACCACCCGCGACTCCCAACGACGACGACCCATCCACTTATGAGCTTGACCTACAACGCTTCCTCCCCCTAATTCGAGCACACCCTCGCACGCGATGCTCCCTAACCTGATGTCTCCTCTCGACTGCGATTCACCCGCCTTTTTTTTTTTTAGATATCGAACTGCTTCAATTTGGAAAGGGTGAAATAAAGAAGACGAGAGAGGAAAATGAGGGCTTCGGCTGTAGATATTAAAAAGAGAAGCGTGTTTAAGAAGGCACCGATGACATTGATTTAATCAATTAAAATTTTATTTTATTTTTCAACGCGTTTATTTATCGTACGCTCACACAACGACTCCGATCAATACAAAATTTGAAACCCGATAATAATACAATATTACGGATTCAATAGAACTGGTTTCGTCGAATCCGAGACTGTGCCTCGGAAGGCTACTTTTAAATATCAATTTAAACGATATAATTTCAAAACTGAACAAATCACCGTTAAATTCAATTTTAAAACTTCTATTATCTTCAATATTATCGATATAAATTTTATAAGCCTTCAAATTATTTTTAACACGCTTAAAACTCAAGATTCAACATTTTATCCAACTTCAAATTGTTTAATTTAATAATTTAATTATCAAATAAATAGTGATATTTGGAATTCAAGTTAAAAATTAACTTTTAAATATTTAAAATCAATTAAATATTCTAATTTCAAATGCTCAAAAATTCCGGGTCGTCACATTCCTCCCCTCTTAAAAGAATTTCATCCCCGAAATTTCTAGTTAGGAAGAATGGTCCAATATCCGTTTACCCTTCTTTTCCAAAACTAAACAGTTTCTAACAATTTCCCAAAACAACCTTTTAATTAAGAACACCCTACCTCTGTTCCTAACTTTCCAATCTTCTTTCATTAGGTCCCCACCAATACCATATACCAACCATTCAAATTTCAATTTAAAGCCAAATTTTGAATATTTCAAAATTTCTCAAAATAAAATTTCTAACTTACTAAATTTCCAAAAATTTTTGCCAGCGTCTCCTTTGCGCGGCTAGCTCGGTACAACTACAAAATGCCTCTACGGGACCCCAGATTTCAAAAGAAAACAAAAGCCTAGTGGCTAGATCAAAAACCCAATCAAATTTCATACAGAAATTTAAACACATGTCTTTTGTCGAGTAATTCAAATTTATCTTCTGAAATCAAAACCCATTTTTCTTTTCCTTTATAATACCTGTATATTCCACTTAGCAATAATATCCAATCACAACATTCAAAATCATTTATTGACTTCCTTACAAAATGTCAATATTTATTCATTCAAATATTAACTTAGAATATATTTGTAGTATAAATTTCCAATTAAGAATTCATCATTCCTTTCTTAAGTTTAGTATAATCATTCAATATACTTCTTTATTTATTTTCACTTCACTACTATAGTCAATATCTACTTCTATTCATTTTGCCTTTACGATTCCATTTGAAATCAATTTGCCTTCAAACTTTGCATATTGAATTTTATTCACCTTTTTACATTAGATTTCCAATTCCATATTTAATTAACCATTTCCTTTTATTAATTCCACTTACTAATTTGTTTAAAATCTCAAATAAAAGTTCATTCGCAAACTTTCCTTCCTTTAGTTTCTTTAAACAATTTTTTCAATCCCACCTTACTTTACTTACACGCTTTTAAATTAGATTTCAATATTCAGTTTTTAAATCTATTTGCTTACTAATTTTAAATCCTTTGCCGTTAGTGAAAATTTAAGAAAAATTCTAACTCCCAAAATTTTCAGAAAATTTTGGTAGTCTCCTTTGTACGGAGGAGCTTTTGCAATATGATGGAAGATATAAATATATATACATCGACCCACATGGTCGGAAAAACCAAAAACAGTTCATATTTCCTATTTTATTGCGTATGCGTACCTTTATTTATCATTTAAACAAGCGGCTTATTATTTTAGCATTTAGCGTGTCCAAAATCCTGCCAAACGGCCTTCCCGGTACCTGTACTTACTCAATTTAAATATGTAAGTACTAAATATATGCAATTTTTAACATTTCGCTTATATTCAAATAGCTAACACATAGATTTCATAAGTAATGCATGCGATATACATTCATAAGTACATATGCAAGGTTTCGACACTAGTTTTAAATTGTTTGCATCCAAATTACTTACCATCCCATTCAATTCATTTTTAAACAAAACGAACTCATATTTATTTCAATTGATGTCGAAATCAATTTATTAAACTGCTATTGATTCATATAATTTTGTTTACTTCCGTTTACGTCGAACGACCAATTTTCTAATGCAATTCGACAATACTAATGTGAATAAATAATAACATAAGCTTTATAACCAATTTAAATTGATTCCAACTCAATGTATATAAATTCTATTCCAATCTAACTTATTTACAAACCATATAGTTGCATTCCATCCCGTTTCACATTGGTTTTGTTCAAAGCCATTTTGTTATACTTGACATCATCCCATGCTTCTATTAATTTTAAACTTAAGTTAATTTACTTCAATTCACTACCATTTCATAACATAAGTTCATTCTCATTTTTAATTTATTCATACTCGAATTGGATTTATTTTCATCTCAAATCATTTTTATTTTAATCCAATTCCATACAACTTCAATTCATATTTAATTCGCTTACAATTCTAAGCTGAATTTCTATTTATAACTCAAGCTTCATTTCCATACTCAATTATCTATTCACAATTCAATTCTAAGTTAATAATTTCGTCTTATTTTCCAATTCATCAAAATATTTATTTTGGGTTTCCTATCCCATTTTCAATTTTATTCACAATCTTTCAGTTGCATTTTCTTCCATATCCAAAAAGTTTGATTCCAAACCATTTTGTTAAACTCGACAACCAATATTAAATACCCATCTCACAATTCACTTAAGTTATTTATTTTCTTCAAACCATTCCACCTAATAACTTAAGTTTATTTTTATTCAACCAACTTCCATTCAAATCTTTGATTTGATCTTACTCTAATCAAATCCCAACCATTTTACAAATTTATTCGATTAGTTTGTTCTTTTATCCATTTTTAAATTTTAATTTACATTAACAATTCATTATTGAACTTATTATAATAAGGTCATTCAATTTATGCTTAAATTAAATTTGTTTACAACTCACACCAATTCTATTTTAATCCAATTCAACACTTACTTAGTTTACATTTATTTATTTAAGTAAGAATTTTATTTCATTCAATATTATCTATAATTCGACTGAATTCATTTAAATTCAGTTTTATTCCAACTCAACTTCAGTTAAATCTAGTTAGATACCATTCTTTTAAGTTTTATTATTCAAGGAATTAATTCCATTTAATATCATTCATGACACAACTGACTTTTGATTCAATTCAATCCAAATTTAACTAAATTTTATTTCTCAATATATGAGTTCAAAACTTATTTATTTACTTAAAAGCTTATATTGCCCATTTGAGTCATTTCATCTTATAACCACAATTTCAGATTATATATATAACATTTACTAGCTTATGGTATAAATTTTCATTTCACAATTATAATCATTTTACCTTTCAACCTTATATCCAATTTAATTCAATTTCAATTTCAATTTTATTTAACTTATCTCAAGTTAAATTCAAATATATTTTCTTCACCTTCATTCACTTAAGTTCAATTTTAATTCTCAGATTAAAATTTCCAATTTCTTCTTATTAATATCAACTTTACTTTATAAGTTCAATAGCTGATTCATTTAAACTTTTCACACTCTTTAAATAGAATTTCTTAGAATTCAATTGTCCGGTTTCATTTCCAACGCCATTTTTAAAAGGTAACTATACATACCCTCTTGGTATATCAAATCAAATCTCCGGATTCCAAACACTTGTTTCTACTAAAACAAAATTTGCTTTTGAAATTTCTAAACAACTTATATACCCAACAAGCCCAAACAATATCATAACCAACTATCCTGCTAGCAAATCCATCACATAGAAACTCGAAAATGAATACTGATGATGTGGCCATCATCAGGATTATTTTCCAGCGACTGAAGTGAGTTCAATGTTTTTATCTCTTTTAAAACCCTTCAAATATTTTTAAATTCCAAATCTCTCCAGATTTCAAATCTGATTCAAAAATATTTGTCAATATATATTAGCTTCCCAACTTTTGAGAATCATTTTCAACTTCAAAGAAATTTAAATTTCCAAATTTTTAAATTCCAAATCCTTTAAATTTATATTCAAACATTACTTTGGAATTTTATCTTATTCTAATTATTAATCATACTATAATTCACATTAGTTTACATTTATAAATTTCACATGTATATGAATTTGTTTCTTAGTTTTTAATTGTGGTTTCAATTCCTTATTCAATTATAATTCACATTTACAAATCCCATTTATTTATTAATTTATTCCTTAATCTTTGGTTATTATTTCAATTTCTTATTCAGTTTTACACATTGATAATTATAATTTAATATTATCATTCCTAACAACCAAGCATCCATATATAACCATAATAATTTACGAAAAATCATTTTTTTATATACAAAATAATTTTGGGTAAAACTATTCCATTTGCCCTAGTAAAAACAATACTGTGTCGGTTTATCTTGTTCAAGAGTTTAAAAATCCCTATCGATGACATGGCATCCCATATATCGACCAGAATCCATAAACAATCAACCGATAAATCAACGAAATATAAAAGCAATTTTATATTCACTAACAAATACGCACTCATATCTATTAATACACTCAAGCTCATTATAGAGTACTACGGACTTTATTCTATGAGAAGTACCCACTAGAGCCAAGGTTATCACCAACTTGAGCTCTGATACCAAGTGCAACGACCCGCAAATCCATACCCCTTGAGTCAACACTATTCTACATCAATCAACTCAAGTTGAACAGAAATACGAACCATTTGGGTTTAAGAAGAAGAGGTACAAGAAGAGAAAATAGAAAAATACATAAGAATCTTACCATCGCAGCGGAATAAAATATAATAGGCAATCATACATCTTTACACCAAAACCAAATACTATATCTGTTTATACATCCATCAAAGTACATCATCATCATAGTTCCACATTAATAACATACAACTGGATGCACAGCGGAATAATAACCAAAAACGGAAGTACGTATCGTCATCCAGTTCGTCTCCAGTGCTCCACAGCAACCTTTCCTGTATTCTATAATCCTCGGTCTAACCCGAGCATTATAGTTAAATAATACCCGAGTCAGTATGGAATACCAGCATGAGAAATCATATTCAAGTAGATTATTAAAGTTTCAAAAATCCTTTGAAAACAAAAGCATCTCGTAACACCACGCCACAAATAAACATGTCGGGTTTTTACCTCACGATAGCTAAAACACTTTTTATCAAAATCCTCTGATATTGTAATAGGTCTGTATACAAATACTTATTAAAATAGCCGAAATTGTTACATCTATTAAATTCCAGCTACTAGCCACAGAGTGGTAATACAAACAAAACTCGTACAAGGTGCGTAAGGAAAATGGATTTCCAACTATGACTAGGCACTAGGGTACCACCTATCACGGTACATGGCCTAGATCACTGTACCGAGGATCACTCCCAACCCCCTGCAACACAAGACTGGGACTACCCCTTACTAGATAATCCCGAGTGAGATCACCCCACGGTTGGGATCAACAACCGCACCACTAAGCTGAATAAAAAGGGACATATAGACAGGGATGACCTCGCCCTGAATGGGTGCTACCTACCTAGCCTTGCTGCATAACCCCTGATTTTCAGTCATTCTCGGTTGATGAGGCTTAATGCTAAGCGTTACCTTTTAGAACATATCCCTTAGAAATCCCATCGCCCACCTGACGATATTCTGAAAGCATTCATCCATAAAAGTCCATCCCGGGTTCGAACGGAACCGAAGGCACTGCTTCTACTACATCCATTTTGGAAATATCCTCAGGATTAGTAGTGACTAGCCCTTGCACTTCACTGCTCCATCTTCGACTCCGAACTCGTTTTCCATGAAAACGTATAAACTAGATAAAAGTGGTTTTCGAGAAATAAATCTCGATCCTGGTCTCTTCGAAACGATCAGCGCATTTGGCCAATATTGATAGTCGGTTATTTAACTATCAATTAATATTCACAATAACCATCAACCATAAATAATTTCCCAAATTATTTATTTATCTCAAAATATCTTCGCAAGATATATCTCCATACTCAACCTTTGAAACAGTTTCAAACTATCTTCCTTTTCAGAATAAATTTCCTAAATATTTTCTATTTCCACTGAAATCACCAAGCATAAAACTTTAGATTTTAAAAATAATTTAAAACTCTTTACTTTGAAATATACTTTAAAACATTTAAGTTAAAACTACTTCAATAATTTGTAAAAAATACATACCGTATGAATATTTGAAAATAAGGTTACTTTGTAAAATATAAAACTAGGTTTTCACTTTTTAAAACAAAATACTAAGTCACTTTTTAAATAATTACTACGCTAATAGATTTGAAAAATATTTCTTAAGAATTTAAATATTTAGAAATAATAAATTTCTAAAACATGCTTTTTAAAACAACATTAAAACTTTTTATCTTATATTTAAAAATTTGCTTTGAGCGTACTTGGCTATCCATAGAAATATACTTCTCTTCACATTCTTCTTTAAATTTCCAATTCCAAACACTTGAATCAATTTCCAAATTGATTTCCAATTTACTCCCTTTTATTCCAAATCCATAAATTTCAGATTTTATTCCTTAATTATGATTTAAAATACTTTTAATTGAAAATACCAATTTTAGATTTCTCAAATTACTTCTTAATCCTTTTAAATAATTTTAAATTTTAAATTTTAAAATAATTATTTACTCCTTTAAAATAATATCACTTAATTTTACAATTCATTAATTTCTGTTTATTCAAAATCATTTTTCTTTTCATACTCGAAGTTATTTATTAGTATTTTAATATCACTTCCATTTCTTTTCAATTCAGTCTTAGTTTATTCAAATTTTCTATAATTATTTTGCTTACAAATTCACTTCTTTTATTTTCTTTCCAAAATCCAATTTATATATTTTTGGCAACTCATTATACCCAAATATACTCAATCAAACCATATCATTCAATATTCCAATATTATTCATCATAGAATATCACAGCAGAGAATATTAAATAATTTAAATAAATGTTGAGGAATCCAGTTGGATCCCTTCAACCTGTTTTCCCTGCATCCACAGAACATAGATACCAATTCCACTTCGAGGTGGAATATCACGGTATATGGGATTAAATATAATATTATTCGCTATTATGCGGCGCATAAGGTCTCTTCCGCTATAAAAATGTGGGAAATCAATCATTCCAAGATATATTATATACTATAATATAGACAATAAATCCATTCAATCATCCAATCAATTATTTAAATTTAACTATTTAAATCTAAATTAAAAATTTAGTTGAATGAGATTAACTCACCTTTGACTTTTTGTTTTGCAATCCACTTCAATATTGCCTTGGTTTTCCTGATGTTTGACCTTGAATAAACAATTATATGATTTATTAACATTTGAATTGATCGAACAATTTATTATATTTATTCATTTAATTTAAACCAACAAATGTTCTTTTAAACTAATAGTTAAATTTTAACTTAATTTCCTTTTACTAAAATATTTTGGGGCTAAAATAATCAAATAAGTTTATTTAATAAATTAATCTTCATAATACATTATTTTAAAACAAACTAGTACGTGAAAATATGTATACATATATTTTTATATAGATAATTTACCTTTATACATATTTCCCTTGAAACCCATCCTTATAAAACCAACTTATATATACTAAACATTTTATTAATATTTGAACTTATTGAACAATTACTTTCACTTTGATAAAAAAAATATAAACATTAAATACTAATAGAAATGAATTCCCTTTAACCCGTATATGATATTAAATTAAAAATAGAACAGAGTTGTTTTACATATCCTGTTACGATATATCGCTTCTATAATATACTCCTATATATATATATATATAATTTAAATAAAATAAATTGGAAATATTTTACTGTGAACTATACTATTTATTCATTATTATTCCTTTTATAAATTGAATGTTGCATGTATCTTGACGAAATAAATAAAATACATTACCTAACTGCCGTAGAAACCTCTCCAGATACCCTACAAAACTTCCAAAATTCCGTCACACATGAAACTATCCCCCTCTAGAGGCGAACTGCCCCACTAATGAGCCTCCGGTGTCGACCCTCTTTGCCACGAACTGACACGCGAGTCCCCAAACCTAGCGGCCCACCAGTTGAAACCCTAGACGTCACGCCACGAACGACCCCATCCAAACTCGCCGCTGCCCACCATGCTTGCGTTGCCTAGACTCGAGTCGCCCACTCAACTGTTCGACCTTCGCGAACCACGCCACGATTCCCAATGACGATGACCCATCCACTTATGCGCCTGACCTACAGCGCTTCCTTCCTTTAATTCGAGCACACCCCGTGCGCGATGCTCCCTAGCCTGATGCCTCCTCTCGACTGCGATTCACTCGCCTTATTTTTTTAGAGATCGAACTGCTTCGATTTGGAAAGGGTGATATAAAGAAGACAAGAGAGGAAAATGAGGGCTTCAGCTGTAGATAATAAAAGGAGAAGCGTGTTTAAGAAGGCGCCGATGACATTGATTTGATCAATTAAAATTTTATTTAATTGTTCAACGCGTTTACTTATCGTACTCTCACATAATGACTCCGATCAATATGAAATTTGGAATATGATAATAATACAATATTACGAATCTAATGGAACTGGTTTCGTCGAATTCCGAGACTGTGCCCCGGAAGGCTATTTTTAAATATCAATTTAAACGATATATTTTCAAAACTGAAAAAATCACCGTTAAATTCAATTTTAAATCTTCTATTATCTTCAATATTATCAATATAAATTTTGTAAGCCTTCAAATTATTTTTAACAGGCTTAAAACTCAAGATTCAACATTTTACCCAAATTCAAATTGTTTAATTTAATAATTTAATTATCAATTAAATAGTGATATTTGGAATTCAAGTTAAAAATTAACTTTTAAATATTTAAAATCAATTAAATATTCAAATTTCAAATGCTCAAAAATTCCGGGTCGTCACATTATATCTACTTACCCAAATATGGTTTGAATAATATAATCTTTGTGTGAGGAAGTTTGGAACGTTTGATTTGGATAATACATATTTTCTAGATAAGGAAAGAGTAAGCTGAGATATATTTTTTATTAAAGGATGTGGCTAATGCAAAAAATTATTAAGTTTGAAGTATAAAAAGAACCAAGTAGGGTCTACTTCAATTCTTATATTGTAAGTTAAGTGATAAAGGGGTGATATAGAAATTAATCGATATTATATAGGTAAGGATAGGATACCTATAGGCTACGGGTAGTCCAGGTATTCTATAGTTCTACTGGAGGCTACAGGTGAACCAGATTGACATTGGTGAAAAGTCGTATTAGTGGGAGAGCAGTCCCATAGTATCATCATGTGGTTATATTAGTGGAAATTGGTTTCCACGGTAGCCTATGAACGGTGTTACCATATTGAGTTCTATCATTGTGGACATGTTCCAAGCAGTCTATGTAAATCTTGGATTGAAGGAATAGAAATTTGCATATATTTGAATCGGGAAAATAATGGTTGTTAGTAGCCTCTGAAAATTATAGATCTTGTGATAGTTCCAGATTTGTAAATTTGAATGATGTATGCAACTAAAATATAATTTAAGTTATCATAGTAAATTTTTGGGATTTAGGTGATCTCAGATTTTGCTAGATAATTGATATGGATTAGTAGACATAATTGAAATCAGCGATAAATTGAAATTGGGATTTACTGTAAGTATTTTAATTCATTGGAATATAGATGGTTGCATGATAAATTCCAATGGATTATCAAGTTCATATTTATAAATAAAAGTGTATCGTTTGAAATGACAAGGAATGCGTTCGAATAGAAAGAGATGTATAAAATAGGGACATTTACCACATTTTGTACTCTCTGTTTCAATAATTATGAAAAAGATAATTCCTTGTTATTCCAAACGTGACATAGATTCTCCTTTTAGGGTAAGATATAGAAATTTACATTGCCTACCTTTCATGTAGTTCCAACGCATTAAATACAGAAACCCCTAAGTATAAATCAAAGTATCGGTCATCGTGTTTATTGGATTAAAATGTCAAAGCATTATTCCATATTGAGTTATCTCAACCATGAAATAATCGAAACAAAAGAGAGAAGAGGTTATGTTTTGTAAATAAGGCTTAATTATGGGTGGACAATAAGAGATGATCGAGTTTTAGAAGTTCAAATTACAAAAAGTATCCTAGATAAGACTTTATTCAAGATTTGCAAGGATAATTAATTCAAGGATTTCTGCCTAAGTCGAGAAAAATAAATAGTTATTTCCACGCATTGAAATGCAAAAGCACTTTTCATAGAAAATAAGATCGGGAAAATTTTGGCAAGATTTGGATGGAGGGATAAAAAAGGATTCTTCCCAATCATCCCTTGGATTGAAAGAAGACTATTTATTTTAAAAAATTCATGGAAGACTAACTTATAATACATGGTTGTGTGCATAGCAATCGCACGCGAACAAAACACCACTTAGGTGACTATTACTGATGTTAGGGCGATTCTAAGTTATAATTCAATTAATTTTAGGGCTTTTACCGTTAAGGTTGAATGGGAATTTAGACCAAATTTTCAATAGTAGAACATAGGGCAGATCCCTATAGACTCTGGATATGATAATTAGGTACCATGATTTTTGAACGACTGAAGAAACCATTCAGAAGTAAAATGAGATGACTTAAGTTGAAATGAATTGAAAAGAAATTATGCTATTGTCAAAAATTTAAGAAATCGCTAAGTTTACAGATCTTTTGATAAAGTGGAGAAGTTAGCTAAGAGCTAAGAAGGAAGTATCATGGAAGGAGATACCATCCACATTCGAGTTTTCTCGTTTAATATCTTGAAGTTGAAGTGATTAGGTATACCATTGGATGAGTTAAGGGAGTATGATGTATGCTGAGGATTTCATAGAGCTACAATTTTGTAGGACCATACTTATGTTCAAGTTATTTAGCATAGTGCACGTCGACACCATTTGAGTTAGTAGCAAGGATTTTAAAGGATTACCTATGCACATACATTTGGATCATAGGTTTATGCCGGTGGTAAAGAATGGGAGTTGGCTGAAAAAATGGATGGATTTATTTTATATAAAGATGAGGACTACACAAGAAAGGAAAAAAGCATAAACCGACAGGAAACACATGCGATTGGGGACTGCTACAATTACGTGATCCGAGCAAACGTCTTGCCTCATCGATACGTATTGGGTTGGTAGTTCAAAAAAGTTAGCATTGAGAATTATAGGTCCTTTTCCATGCTGGAGAGAGTTGGGAGTTAGCTTAAAGGGGGAGCTTCCTAGAGGGTTGGTGGAAATCCACAATGTTTATTTAATGTCCCACTTGCGGAAGTGTTTATGCGATGTAGTTACCATGGCCGAGCCATGATAGTTAACGAAAGTTAAAAAGGGTAGGTCAGTCCTTTGTTCGCCATGGACCTACCCATATTTTTGGACACGAGACAAATCGACCCAATAATGAAATAATTAAGCTGGTAAGAGTCCAATAAGGGGACGATCCAGTTGAGAGTATGTAGGAGATTGATGAGAAAGTCTGAGCTACCCATCTCGAACTCTTTTCTGGCATATTTTTATTTTAATTAAAAAAGTATATATTACTTTTATATTTAGGTCCTTGTTTAGAAAGAGACTGTTAGATGATAGGAATGGTTTTAAACATGTCATTAAGATGTTTTATGGATGATGGATGCTAGTGGATGTATTTTTTTAGATTGTTATCTTTTACACATTTAGGATAATATATCTTCTATGTAGTACACACACATTCACGCTATCCCTTAGTATTAAACATAATACAAATGGATGCTTGATTTTTGTTTATTATGCATATAGATGTTGCATATGGATGGAATGGTTACGCATGCATATAGAACCACAATTATATTCATTTAGAATTTTACATGCATTTTTAATGCATGGCATGAGCATTTGCATGAGTGGAGGTCGATTGGTTCAGGAGACCGCTTACTTTCTCCACTAATATAGGTTCATGTGCATTTCACATTGCATATATATGTACATATTGCATTAGATAATTTCTAAGGACTATGATTTTATGCTGATGATGAATGAGTGATGGTTGTACTGGTTGGTAGTTGCATGTGTAAATTGCATTTTTTTTCGACCTTTGAGATTCGGGGGATGAAATCCTTTTAAGGGAGGAAATGTAACACCTCGAAATTTTAAAAGAAGTTAATAATTTAATTAAATTATATTAAACTAGAGCTAAAAATATTTTTTTTACTAACGGTCGAATTTGGCTATGAAACTTACACCATTGTGCTCGCAGTGATTTTCTAGACGATTTTCATTTATGACACTTCAAAATTAAGTTAATACGGAGACCTTATAGGCATTGGAAGAATTGAAAATAGAGTAAACATTTAAAAATAAAATCCACAAAATAAACCGGTGACCGGTCGACCCTAGATGGGCGATGGACGATTGGTAGTGGTATGCCATAGGAGGAGAGCGATTGATTGTAGGCAACATAAATTCGAGTGTAAATAGGTGCTTTGTGATGTGTTCGAACGGACAGATTACTTACTTCATTGCCAAGTATCAGATGCGTAGGCATGATCACTGTGAAGATTCCCCAACCTAAATCTAATGGCCTAAACAAATTTCCAAATCTAATAAATGCAATCCTAACCTAACCTTAAAATTCACAAATTGTTTACAGAAATGAAACTCTGCCATATACTAGTCTATCCACTAACCCAAAATCTTTTCAAAAATCAAAATAAAATCAACCTAGAAGAACACAAGCAATTGAGTCTAGAAGAAGCAAGCGGAGCTAGTGTACGGGAAGGTGATTATTAGGCAAAGCAAATAGGAAGAGTCTAGGCTTAAGGTGAGTTGAAAAAATATTAGTTAGATGATTATCTATAGTTAAATTTGTACTATCCTATATGATCTAGGATGCTAAAAAACCTAATTTGAAGTACATAGAAACCCTATATTGGAATTTACAAACTAGTTTTGACTTGAACCACTATAAATTGTTTGTAATGACCTAGAATTTCACCACTATGCTTTGAGAATATTCAATTAATTTTATATATTCAAAAAAATTGTTTTATAATTAAAATAATTCCCTTTAAATAATAAATAACTATGGTGAAATAGTTTTTCATATTTGTTCACAAAAATATATAGTTTGAAGAAAAATAAAAAATGTGACCGATATTTGTTTTCCGAAATTTTGACTTTTCAACAGCTAAAAGTTGTCAAACCGTTGTAGACTCCAATGTAAATATATTAACACAAATTTGTAAATGAGTTAGTACATTGTTAACCTATGTTTGGCAAGGCCGTGGATAGGCCGATTTCACTAAAATCAGCAGTGTTACTCGGCCGCAGGACGATAGTTGTAGAAGATATGATTGGGCTCGAACAAGTATCAAGCTAGGAAAGGTTGGAGTTACGAAGGCTAGTATGGCTCGGTCAAGGGTGGAAAGTCACGAGTGGCTCGGCCTGAATGGGTTGGTAGATGTGGCTCGGGGATGATCTGGATTGTCATTTCTTGGTCATCATTTATGGGTCGTCATTTCTGGGTCGTCATTTCTGGTTTGTCATTTCAAGTTCGTCATTTCTGGTTCATCATTACCGAGTTATCATTTTTGCATCGTCATTTCTGGGTCGTCATTTCTAGGTCATCATTTCTAGATCGTCATTTCTGGGTCGTCATTTTTGGATCGTCATTTCTCGGTTGTCAATTTTTATACCTTCATTTCTAGGTCGTCATTTCTGGATCTTCATTTCTGGGTCGTTATTTCTAGTTCGTCATTTCTGGATCTTCATTTCTGGGTCATCATTTTTGGATCGGCATTAGTGTTGATGGGCACAGATCATTTAAGAAGCCTAGTAACTCAGGTTTTGCCTATAAATATAGCATATGGGGCTCCAGAGAAGGAATATGATTCTATTCCCCTTCCTCTTCTCTACTAAGGCTACTCTACCATTGTTGTTTTGAAAACACCGGGTTATAATTGTAATTGATCCTCATATCAATACAAAGGAAATTTCTGGAGTGGATGTAGGTCGGAGTTAGCTGAACCACTATAAACCCTATGTTATTGTTGTTTTCTTTTTAATTTTCATTATTCTTCACAATCATACTCTCTACATACATTCTATCTGTGATCTATGACTGTGATTTGATGCTTTCATTTGGGTTTGGATGTTTGTAACCAATTTCGGAGCTAACATTTTTGTCACTGAGAAAGGTAGCACTCAAGGATTCAAGAGCTTCAATTTTAGATTTAAAGACCTAGGAACTTGGATTTTGGAGATTATGGAAAGACAATCAACCGAAAGACAAAGGACAGAAAGGAGTCGGCAAAAGGGATGTTGGGAGGCTTCCTCTAGAGCTAATAAAGCCTCGATCTATATCACTAGGTACAAGATGTAGGTCATGATGAATTCCATGCAGGAGCAGTTGATGAACCTAGTCTTTGGGGCAGTCCGCCGGGTAATGTAGGACCAATCCATGGAGGGATACCAGATGGCATGACGCGGCCTGGTGCCAACAGGGATACAAGAGTACGTGATGAGTAGTATGTACCGGAATTCCATCGAGGACTTAGAGGGCAGTTAGGAAATGTAGATGAGGGGCAACCCTTGGTAGGTAACACCGGACTAGCCGACATTATCTGGCGAACTATTCGCAGTGGTCTAACAAGCAAAGATTTGGAGGGAGTCAACAAAAGTCCGTCTACCCGTAACATTAAGATAACTAGGAATCCACCCGATTTCGAGCTACCTACTCTAGAAGTATACAAAGCTAAGACGGGTACCACTGACCACTAGATGAGGTACACAGTAAAGGCCCGCAAATCTGTACCACTTTCGAGCTTGCAAAATTCCATAACAATTCAGCCTAAAGTGGAACAAATGTACGAGTCTTCGGGTTTAAAGAAGAAAGAGGTAGAAGAAGAAAAGAAACAACACTAGAACAATAACATAATCTCACATATTGCAGCGGAACAAATATAATAGATAAATAAATATCTTTAAACAGAATCACTATATCAGTTATTACATTACATCATATTACATTATCAGAGTGCACAACAACAAACAGTCGAAAGAAATGCAACATATATTAGTGATACACTTCGCCATCCAGCTCCAACTCCTAATCTCCACAGCAACTTCTTGACTTTGCTCCCGAATAATGATAACCTGACTCTAGGCTGCCCGTGTGGAAACTTGTGGGCACCCAGAGTTTAGAATCAGTCGTGAGACTAGTGTAAGACCTTAAAAACAGTTATTTTCACAAAGAAAATAAAAAGAAATCCGCTATGCTTTTAGGAAATGAAACTACCATAAGGCCTGCCGGCACACACACAATGCAATCGCACACTTGGGGGAAATTTCTCCTTATGATAGTCCAATATGCTTGATACGCAAAATCCTTCCTAATATTATTATTAGTGCATAGTGTAGAAAACATTTCGAAAGTATAATATTAATCTTAGCCAGCATAGGTACCATTATATTATGCCTTCTATGGCTACCTCCTGAGGAGGCAGGTTATACAACTAAAATCGTACAGGGCGTGTATTGTTTCTTTGGATTTCCAAAAAATGGTCAGGCTAAGTAACTTCCTGCTGCCACATGGGTACGCCTCTGGAAGAACGTCTCGAGAACCTACCCGGCTCTCTGCCAACACAAGGCCAGTTACCCCCTTCCCGGGAAGTAAAACCTAAGATATGCCACCCTCGGTCGTTTGCGACCTTTATCCGAGGATCCTCTACACCAACAACCACAAAGAAAAGTATTTGCGGTTACCACATAGGTTAAATATCAGGGCTCCATCCCTGACGCTGCCCTTTTCCAAAAGGAATGGACATACCCTAGGGGAGCTACCCCTGAAACCTTGCCGCATCTTTCCTATTTCGACCATTTCCGGGTTGTGACGTCCGACGAGGTTTCGTCCACAAAGCTACACTTTTCACAAAGTCATGCTTTGATCAACAAATGATCAACAACACTTCGTATGCCACGTTACCAATTTGGGAATGTATCACTAATAACCATCAACTACGTAACCTCTGAGCTCGTACGTCTCAGAGAAGGGTGTTAAGCTAAGAGAATAAATTCTCCGCCACCAACAGAAATGTATTTGATAGAAACCAGCTTTACATCTCAAAGTGTAACGTCAGACACACATCCATACAAGTCCGTTCCGGGATCGAACGAAACCGAAGGCACTTCAAAAGAAGCCCTTGCAAATCAGGATATTCAATAATCACGTTCGGAATCCCCATCACAAAGGTGATAAAATCTCTATACCGGAGCAACTCGATGTAGAGACATTCGCAGGTAATCCTTTTGTTTTCGAGAATAGTCGGTCTTCAACACCGTCTTCAAATACAATCCCATTACGTAGTATCGTTATTCAGAATGGGTTTTATGACACAAGGACCTCTCCCGACTAATCCAAATAACGAGCGCTTATTTTTAAAAATAAGTGTTACATTCAGATTCCGCCAAATCACAACAATTTTTATTTTGATCTATAAATAAAAGATCCATCACTATCGCAAAGATTCGATGTGGTTTTCGGATATCCACTTGGAATCCGACCCCCGATCGCGTCGAAATTCAAATGTCGTTTAAAGGCAAATATTGATAGTCGGTTATTTATCTATTAATCAACATTCACAACAATTACCAAGATTTAGATAATTTTTCCAATTGTTTATTTTCAAAAATATCTTCGCAAGATAAAGTTTTAGCACTTCAACTATTTGAAAACAAATTTCAAATCACTTTTCACCTTTCAATACTTTGAAAACAAACTTCAAATCATTTTTCCTTATGTGGAAAAACATTTCCAAATATTTATACATTTCCACTAAAAATCTACCGAGTTAAAATAATTCAAATCACAACCAAAATATTCTTGGACATTTAAAATAAAGCCATCTTTAATACTTACTTAAAATGTTGGTTATGAAAACATTATACTAATTATCGCATGTAAGATTTTAAGTCCCAACAAATTTTTAAAAATTAAAATTAGTAGATAAGGTATAACTATTTAAATAATCGTTTCCTAAAATGAATATCAATTTTAACCTTTAAAATAATCCCTTCTATAAGTAATTAAATAAATCCATACTTTAAAAATTTGAAACCAGTTAAGAAAATAATTTATCCAAAGTATCCTTTCTAAAACCATCCTTAAAAATTTTCAGTTTATATTTATAGGCTACTTCGAAATCATACTCAACTTTCCAAGGAAAAATTCTCTTTCCATTTATATCAATTAATAAATCTTCTTGATTTATTTAAATTTACATTCCAAATCTGTAAATTCTTTTTACATCTTTAAAAATAAACTAACATTTATTTTTAAAACAAAATTTCCTTTCTTTTATAAATTCCTATTCTGAATTTTAAATTTTCCAAATATCTACTGATATACGATTTCCAAATTGATTTTAAAAAAAAAATCATTTCCAAACACCAAATCAAATTTCAACTCGATTTCAAATTTTATCTTAAACACCAAATCAATTTTAATTTTGATTTCCCAATGATTTATTCTTTTAACACCAAATCAATTTTCGAATTTATGTTTAAAATAAATTCCTTTATCTCTTCCAAATTATTTAAAAACCGTATTTTTAAAATAAATTCTTCACCTTTCGAATATTATTACTTGGAATCCATTTATTAAACATTTTCACCATATTTTGTTATTTTATTCAATAGGATTTCACTATAGATTTTCTACTAAAATTTAAAAATCCAATTTTATTTATTTCTGGTATCTTACGATACCTAAATATATTCGGCTAAATTTTAGCGTTCAACGATTTCAATCACAGTATAATCACACCGAGAATATCAACAAACAACATATGAAACAAATTCAATATTTTAGGAATCCAGTTGGATCCCTCCAACCTGTTTCCCTGCATCCACAGACGTTAGCACAACAATTAAATACCAATTCCACTTCGTGGTGGAATATCGCGGTATATAGGATTTATAAAATATCATCCGCTATTATGCAAAGCATAGGGTCTAATCCTCTATGTAATGCGGGAAATCAACAACTCCAAATACATATATAATACCAATTCCACTTCGAGGTGGAATATCGCGGTATATGGGTTTAAATAGAATATCATCTACTATTATGCGGCGTATAGGTCTATTTCAAAACAAATGATAATAATTTATCATCCAAACACACAATCAACAATTTAAATTTAACTATCACAATTCAACAATCAATCAATAACTGAAATTTTCAATTACTATTTTGAGTGAGAAGATCTCGCCTTTTGCCTATGCATGTAACCATTTTCAATCCAGCTTGATTTCTTTCAAACATCGACCTTGTATAAACATTAGATGATTTTTATTAATATTCAAACGAATCGAGTAATCAATTACTGTTTAATAATTTAATTTAACCAAAAAATTTAATTAAAACAATTCTTTTAAATAAAATATCCTTTTTTCCTTTTTTCTTGGGAACCCACACTCATAAAAATTAATATTAATTTTTTTTATAGATTCACCTATATAAAAATTAAATTAAAATAGACATGTGTAAATGTATATTAATATCATACTTTGAAATTGAACAGTACGTATATCCTTTTCTTCAATAACTAATAAATATTTACTTCACTGGGAATTTTCTTTACTTCCTCTGTAAATCGATATATATATACACACACACACACACACAAACACATTAAATTTTAATAAAAAATATTCCTTTCAAACCTAAGCAAATATTCTTAAATTAACGCAGAACTGCATTTAAATTTTTCTGCTGTTCTTTCAAACCCTTATTTCTCTACACCTATATATAAATTGAAAGAAAAAAAACTCTACATACGTATTTGACTGTAATTAAAATTTTCTGCATATGTAAAAGCATTAATCTATTTAATTAAATAAATAGTAAAACGATATACCTTACGGCCTCTCAACCATCTCAACTAGCCCTTCGTTGAACGCCCTTGTTCGATGCTAGGCACGCCAGTAATCGCCTCGAGTGCCTCAATCGACGATGCAGTCGCTCACCCACTCCGACTTCCTTACGACCATTGCAAAGTTTCCACCTTCAGGCCGTGAAACCAGGTTGTGATGCTCCATCGCGCACACGCCAAGGCGCTGTGATTTTTCTTGTACGATCGATGGTCGTTCCAACGCAAATCCACTCGCCTTGTCTCCATTATCAGACCTCAAGCTTGCCCTAACTCGAAATTGCTTGAAGCCCCTAACTGCGAATGACCATCTACCTGTTTCGGCCCCGACCCCTCACGATGACGCGTCCTTTTTCGATACGAAATCGAAATTAATGTCGTCACTTTGTTTGATTTGGAAACAGGAGGAGGGGTTCAATTCCTTTTAAATTAGTTCGGCCGACTTTTATTTATTTGTATTCGATCTGGTTTGATTTGGAAGGAAGAAGAGGAATAGAATGACCATTATTTTAATTTCGAATGAAAGGGGGAACAAGTGATTTTCGTTCGATCGGCCCTAATTTGATTTCAATTTTTCAAATGATGCTTCGACCATTAAAGCTTCTCTGAACTTGATTTCTGTTTAACTTTCTTCTCTGAAGTGTTCGTAATTAAGAAGGAGGAAGGGGACACGATTATGTTGGCGTGCAGAGGAAGGTAGGGTTTGATTTTCTAATTGATTTTTATAATTTTATATTCAAAATATCTTGTATAACCTAACTCGAAATCCCGAACTCCTATCGACGCATGCCGCCTAGCGTTTATAAGCTTTTATCCGCATTCGGAACACAATGGAACGTGTTTCGGAGGCTAATTCGATCATATACGAAAGTTACGGAGGTAAATGATCAATTTTAAAATTAATCGATTAAAATAGTTTCTATGCGTTTTGAGCTTCCAGGATTAAACGACAACTTCGATCGGTATGAAATTGAAATCCAATAATAATACAATATTAAGGATCCAATCGAACTAGTTTCATCGAAATCTGAGACTGTGGCTCGGAAGGCTATTTTTAAATATCGACTTAAATGATAAAAATTCAAAACTGAATAAATCGTTTCCAAATTCGTTTCTGAAGCTTCCATTATCTTCAGTGTTTTCAATATAAATTTTCTAAGCCATCAAATTATTTTTAATCGGCTTAAAAAAAGAAAATTCAATATTTTATCCAACTTCAATAAATTAAATTCTATAATTAAATTGCCAAATTCATAGTTAATTTTGAAATTCAAGTTAAACCATCATTCAAATATTTAAAATCAATTAAATATTTCCAATTACAAACGTTAAAAATTTCTGGGTCGTCACATCCTTCCGCCTTAAGAGAATTTCGTCCCGATATTACTAGTCAAGAAGAATGATCCTTAACCCGTTTAATATTTTCCAAACCCAAATAGTTTTATCATCTTACCAAAACAAATCTTTTTATTTAAGACCCATCAATAATTCAACTAACTTTCCAACTTCAATTATAAGTTCCAAAACAACGATGTTTCTTTAACAATTTATATATATATTTACATTAAATTCTAATAAAAAATATTCCTTTAAAACCTAAATAAATATTCTTAATTTAACGCAGAATGCATTTAAAATTTTCTGCTGTTCTTTTAAACCCTTATTTTCCTACGCCTATATATAAATTGAAAAAAAAAACTCTACATACGTATTTGACTGTAATTAAAATTTTCTACATATGTAAAAGCATTGATCTATTTAATTAAATAAATAGTAAAACGATATACCTTATGGCCTCTCAACCATCTCACCTAGCCCCTCGCCGAACGCCCTTGCTCGATGCTAGGCACGCCAGTAATCGCCTCGAGTGCCTCAATCGACGATGCAGTCGCTCACCCACTCCGATTTCCTCATGACCATTGCAAAGTTTCCACCTTCAGGCCGCGAAATCAGGTTGCGACGCTCCATTGCACGTTGTGTAGTTAATGCCCCGCTATTACCCCACTATATCCCATAACGGATTTCTACCGCTACGATTTTTCCATATAGCCCCAAAATATAGCCTTTCCGCTTTAATCCCCGCTATTTCCGCTATATCCCGTTATTCCCGCTATATTTTACTATTTCCTCTATATCTTCTTTAAAAAATGAATTAAAAAATTGCATTTATAAATTATAAAAATTATGAAACTAATTTATTTGATTTAATTTTTAATATATTTTCAAAAATGAAATACTCTAATATTCTACTAAATTCAATTATGTTATATAAAAGTTTTACGTTTATCTAAAGTATATTCACACATGCTTTTTTTTAAATTATTTATGTATTAATTATAATTCAATTGAATGATAATTTTTCTTTTAATTACCATTTATATATTTGTAAAAACATTAAGTACGAGTTGTACATGCTATTTTAGATCCATCCGCTATATCCCGCTATATCCTTGCTATATCTCCGCTGTGACTTTTTGCACCTCAACCGCTTTGAATCTGCCGAGCGCTTTAACTGCACAGATCACCCGCACGCCCAGGCGCCGCGATTTTTCTTGTACGATCGATGGCCGTTCCAATGCAAATCAACTCGCCTTGTCTCCATTACCAAACCCCAAGCTCGCCCTAACTCGAAATTGCTTGAAGCCCCTAACTGCGAATGACCATCTACCTTCTTCGGCCCCAACCCCTCGTGATGCCATATCCCCTTTCGATGCGAAATCGAAATTAATGTTGTCACTTTATTTGATTTGGAAAGAGGAGGAGGGGTTCAATTCGTTTTAAATTAGTTCGGCCGATTCTTTTTATTTATTTGAATTCGATCTGGTTTGATTCGGTAGGAAGAAGAGGAATAGAACGACCATTATTTTAATTTCGAATGAAAGGGGGAACGAGTGATTTTCGTTCGATCGGCCCTAATTTGATTTCAATTTTTCAAACGAGGCTTCGGCCATTAAAGCTTCTCTGAACTTGATTTCTGTTTAGCTTTCTTCTTTGAATTGTTCATAATTAAGAAGAAGGAAAGGGGTACGATTATGTTGGCGTGTAGAGGAAGGTAGGCTTGATTTTCTAATTGACTTTTATAATTTTATATTCGAAATATCTCGTATAACCTAACTCGAAATCCCATACTCCTATTGAGGCATGCCGCCTAGCGTTTATAAGGTTTTATGCATTCCGAACACAACGGAACGTGTTTCGGAGGATAATTTGATCATATATGCAAGTTACGGAAGTAAACGATCAATTTTAAATTGAATCGATTAAAATAGTTTCTATGCGTTTTGAGCTGCTAGGGTTAAACGACAACTCTGATTGCTACGAAAAAAGAAATCCGATAATAATACAATATTACGGATCCAATGGAACCAGTGTCGTCGAAATCCGAGACTGTGCCTAAGAAGGCTATTTTTAAATATCGATTTAAATGATAAAAATTCAAAGCTGAATAAATCATTTCCAAATTCAATACCGAAGCTTCCATTATCTTCAGTGTTGTCAATATAAATTTTCTAAGCCATCAAGTTATTTTTAATCGGCTTAAAAATAGAAAATTCAATATTTTATCCAACTTAAATAAATTAACTTCAATAATTAAATTGCCAAATTCATAGTTAATTTTGAAATTCAAGTTAAACTATCATTCAAATATTTAAAATCAATTAAATACTTCCAATTTCAAATGTTAAAAATTTCCCGGTCGTCACATACACAAGACATATGGAAGTGCTAGGGACATCAGAGGAGTTTATTGCCCGATATTTCTCCATGTAATTGGCAGATATAGCCGCTATGTGGTTTAGACAGTTGGAAGATGGATCTATTAGAACATGGACAAAACTAGTGGATATGTTCTTGAAGCAGTTTTGAGTTCACATAAAAAGGTCGTAGAATGTGATGACACCGATGCCAGTTAAGCAGAAGGCAGATGAATCGCTCAAGACTTTCTTAACTCGATTTAATGCAGCAGTTGCTTCGGCAGATCGGCTGGATCCATCAATAGTTTTAATGGCGGCAATGTCAGGAGTAAGGAATGATTCGGATTTCAATGCCATTGGTACGGGATCCACCAATAGATCTCGGGGAATTCTTTCATGAAACAGAGAGATTTCTTCCACAAGAGGATGCATGTTTGGATATGAAATCAAAGGAAGTAAGCATGGTTAAGGATGGAGAATCATTCGATGAATGGTCGGGTAAAGATAAGGATAAAGGGAGGAGGAAGCGTTGGGGAGAACCAAAACTCTCCACTTACACTAGACTGAATGAGACAATGGAACGGATATACTTGGACACTCGGGATCAGCTTCCTTATCGAAGGCCAACAAGGAGGGAATCCTCAGATCGCGAAAGGGCAAAGGGAAGGCATTGTCTCTTTCATGACCTGGAGGGGCATGATACTAACAGCTGCAGGCATCTAAAGGATATAATCGAGGAGCATATAAGGAATCGTCAGTTACGGCAATATGTCAAAAATCGGAATGGGGCGGTGGAATAGGAGCATCCATCGCCTACCTTGAGAGACAATGGCGTGACGCCTATGAATGGTGGTCGATTGGTCATCAAATAATCGTAATGGTTTGGAACAAGTAGCAAACTCTAGGCCGATGGCTAAGTCACTTACTCATGTACGGGGATGGAAACAACCCCTAGGTATGCTCTGAGATGATGACAAACCATGACGCTTTTGTTTTAGAAATCTGTTTTTTTTATTTGGCTTGGACACTTGCTTTTTCTGGTTTGGTTTTGAAGTTTGGTTTGAACTCCTGGTTTTGTTTTTTTTAATTTGGATTCTGGTTTGGATGTTTTCCATTTGGTTTGGACTTTTGATATGGCTTTATGGTTTTCTGGTTTGAATATGGATTTCGGATTAGATTTTGATTGACTTTTTGTCTGGTTTTTGGCTAAACGGTCGTCGAGCATGAACTATGATTGGCAAGGGTCTGGAGAGACCAGGATTCGACCTAGGACTTAGGCCCCATATTATCTATTGGTTACAATTTCAGGTCATCGAGTGTGGACTATGCTCGGTAGTGTCCGAAGCGACAAGGATTCGGCTTAGGACTTAATCCTCGGCATTTCTTAGCGTTCTAGGACACTGAACTACGAATAACATGTCATTACTTAGTATAGGTCATCGAGTGTGGAGTGCGCTTGGCAAGAACCCGAAGAGGTTACTGGTTCGAATTTTGGCTTTAAATGGCTAAGGATTGGTTATGATCCGGAGCGATCCCGGATTTGGATATCGACCCAAAGAGGTCATGGATTTGATTATAGGTTATTGGATATGGATGGATTATAACTCGGTTATCAGGTTCGGATGGATGTGAAATTGGATAAGGATTGGGTTACTGGCTAGGGATCGGATATGGACTCGAAGTGGTCATGGATTTGAATAAGGATATGGCAATGCATTATGATAAAATGGATTGGATTATGGAGCGGATGGTATAGCTATGGATGACATATGGACTTTGGATGATGGATAAAAAGTTATTCGAAACATGCCTTCCTACCGTAAGGCATGTTTTGAGGGGCAAATATTAACTCGCCTTTTGGCAAGGCCGTGGACATGCAGATTTTACTAAAATCAATAGTGTTACCCGGCTACAAGATGATGGTTGAAGATGATATGATCGGGCTCGAACAAGTATCAAGTTAGGAAAGGATTGGAGGTATGAAGGATAGTATGGCACGGTCCCGGGCGGAAAGTCACAAGTGGCTCGACCTGATTGGGTCTTTAGATGTAGCTCGGTGGTGATTTGTATCGTCATTTATGGGTCGTCATTTCTAGGTCGTCATTTCTGGATCGTCATTTCTAAATCGTCATTTCTGGGTCGTCACTTCTGGTTTGTTATTTCCATGTCATAATTTCTAGATCGTCTTTTTCGAGTCGTCATTTTCGAGGCGTCATTTCTAGGTTGTCATACATAAGTCGCCATTTTTGGGTCTTCATTTTCGGATTGTCATTTCCGAGTCGTCATTTCTGGGTCGCACTCCTGGATCTTCATTTCTAGGTCATCCCTTCTGGGTCGTCACTTCTAAGTCACCATTTTTGGATCGACATTTGTGTTGAACGGCTTGGATCATTCAGGAAGCCCAGTAACTCAGGTTTTTCCTGCGAATACAGCATATGGGGCTTCAGAAAAGGGATATGATTATTTTCCCCTTTATCTTCTCCACTAAGGCTACTCTGCCATTGTTGTTTTAAAAACACCGTGTTATAATTATAATCGATCTCATATCAATAGAAAGGAAATTTCTGAAGTGGACGTAGGCCGGAGTTAGCCGAAGACTATAAATCCTGTGTTATTATGGCTTTCTTTTTAATTTTCACTATTCTTCACATTCATACTATCTACATAAATTCTATCTGTGATCTGTGATCTGTGATCTGTAACTGTGATTTACGGCTTTCATCTCGATTTGGGTATTAGTGACCAATTTTGGCGCTAACATATGTATAATAGTATATACATAAGTGTATATACTTAAGTATGTAAGGTTTAAAATGTAATTATATAAAAAGAAAATGTCACTTCATAAGAAAACATAAGCACAAATTAGTACAAAAACATGTTTAAACATGTTGGCTAAGCTATAAAAGAGGGGAGACAATGGATAATTGTAATGCCCTTGTATTTTAATTAACATTATTTGGGATATTTAATTGGGTAAATTAAATAAAATAATGTGAATAATTACGGACATGAGATTAATAAATCTAATGGCCATGTCTTAAAGATTGAATTAAAATAAGACTTAGCTAAATTAAGAAGGAGGAATTTCCTAAGGGGTAAACTTGGAAATGGGGCTATTTTTCTAAGTATAAATCTCTTTCTCCACTTTAATAAATTTTCACTTTCTCCTTCATGGCTCCTTGCTAACTTTCGACCAGCCATTAAAAGCACTAGGAAGAGCATAAATTGAAGAAAAAGCTAAGGAATTAAAGCTAGGAAATTATCTTATTCTCCAGTCAACAAATCAAAAGTGCATAATCATGTTTATCATCTTATTTTTCTATGTTTGGATCAGTTACAGGTTATCATGTGTGTGATTTTGGTTAGGATATAACCATTTAAACCTTTGTTTGGATAAGACATAGGTGTTTTTAATGTTAATGGGTTAACTAACATAGTTTATTTCAGTTTTGGTTAAATTCCAAATTATATTGAGCTTCATATGCTCTGAAATTTTATTATGTTAAAGTATATCATTTAAAAGATTTTTGGGGATTTTTGGGGATTTTCCTTAGTGGTTTACTAAGGCAATTAAGTTATTTAAGCCTAAAGGCTATACTGTAAATTTGCTTTTGAATTGGCCAAATTCGAAGGAAAACTGTTGATTTGGGAAAGAAGAATAGTGTTTTAAGAAAAAGGTTAACTTTTGTATACTTTTTACTATTTGAAAGTACAGGAGAAGGCTCCTTAGCCAATCAAAATTAGACAAGCAAGATAAAACAACACTTCAGTAGGCCCAGTTCTGCCTTCAACTCCAACAAGCCTGCTTTTACTCTTAAAAAGTCGAAGGGTGCCATTCCTCAAAGAAGGAAGGTAAACAATTACCCTCTGCCTATGTCGAAAGGTAGGCACGGTGTCAAAGGGAAAAGAGTGAAGGGAAGGGGAGGCTGCTTCCTTTGTTTTCGAATAGAAACATATTTACCTTCAAATAACTTGAAGGAGGGTCCTTCGACTTTGTCATAATAAAGGACTATAAATTTTACATATCAAAGAAGGAGTTTCAAAGGATATCTTCAAAAGTTTAAACCTTCAAGAGAATTATTTTAAAATATTTTCTAAAAAGGAGTTTTTATCCTTTCGACTAAGTCTAAGGGATGCCTTTGACAAAGTTAAAGGGAAAAAAGGGGAAGAAGAAGGGTTATTTCTGAACCTCCCATTGTTTCTAAAGTAAAAGTTTTAATACATTTTTAAAAAGTCAAATGGTAAATCTTCCAACAAGGTCAGAAGTATACTTTCGAAGGGTTGGTTCTTACACCAACACTTCATTATTTTTGAATGTTTTTGAAAGGTTTGATTTTGAAAGGTTTTGATTTCGAAAGGTTTGATTTCGAATGGTTTTGATTTCGAAAGGTTTTGAAGGGGTTACCTTCAATGTTTGCGAAAGGTTTTGAGTTTTAATGATTTCGAAAGGTTTTGAGTTTCATTGCTTTCTAAAGGTTTGTAAATGGTTTTATAACGGAGGGGATGCCTCAGGCTTTCGACAAAGTCGAAAGGTAGATTCTTTCCACTCGGTCAAAAGGAAGCCTTCCAACAGGGTCGAAAGATGAGACCTTTCGACAATGTCAAAAGGTATGGTTTTATGGTTCCTTCAAAAGGAAGACTTCCGAAGGGGCAAACTTTGGATGTTTATTCGATTTCTAATGGGACTTCATTCTAAGGGGTTTATAGGGCTATTTTTATACATTTTTCTTAAGTAAAATTTTCCTAAGTCGAAGGGGTTACTCCGACGGGTTATACAATAAAATACTTATCATTGCTTAAATATGTAAGGGAGATCCTTATATAAAATGAATGTTGATAAAATTTGGGGACATTGGGGTGGGTTTAATGCTTTCGATACATAGTTTGGTGTTACAAACAGAAATATGATTTCGAAAATGAACATTAGGGCTATCAATGTGTTTTTTTTAATTTAACCTAATTGGGGCTACCAATGGGAATTGGTTAAATAGGTGGTATACTAGGAGAAAATAAGTAATTATAGGGATCATAAATTTTTATAAATAATCATGGGGATCATGATGTTTTAATTGGCTAAGTGATGGGTTCTTGATTAACCTAGAAAACCATGGAATGAGTGGTGGATAACCCACAACGTATTTCTAAATAAAAGAATGTTTTGCCAGAGGTGGTTAGTCTTGGGATTCAGCACCCAAAGGTTCATAGTCATCCTAGAAAAACTATAGAGTGTGCGGTGGATAGCCCGCACCATATTTGTAAAACAATGGACGATGGATAATCTGCATTTATTTTAAATGGATTTGGAATGGATAGTCCTATTAAATTATGACGGATAGTCATTTTAAATATTTTGAAGAGGAACTCTAATAAACTGATTTTTAGATGGGAAATCAAATATATTGCTTTTAGGTGGGATATCTAATAAATGGGTGGATGGGATATCCAATACATATGATTTTTGGCTTTATTTCATATTATGTTAAGCTAATCATTTTGGGTGCAGGGGTATAGTAAATGATTTACATGTTTTGTTTTGTATACTATTGAGGGGAAAACCCGTTCCTGCTAAGCGGCGTCGTCTCACTAGATGTTTATTTATAATAAGATATGATAGAGGATTATTCATACCAAACTTATTTCCTGATCTGAAGTTTGTGTTTCTTCACAAACTCCTGGGTACTTAATATTAATTTGAGTAGTCTGAGAGTGGGGGACTTTTAGCTTTTTGGACGAATAAGCTTTCGGACACGTGCAAGAAGCAGTGTTAGCTATATAGGAGTTGTTTTATGTTTTTCGCTAGGATGTACTAAGAACAGTAAAGTTCATATTATTAGTTCTCTGATCATCATAAGAAGACATCTTCATATGTCACTCTTACCGTATTTTGTACATTAATATTTGATCTGAACGTGGTTAATGTCTGAGATTATGTAATTTAATCTTGAACTGTAATTTGCATGAAATGAGAAATTCTGTTTATTGGAAGTTTAAAATTTTCATTTTCATGTCTTCTTATGTATCAATATTAACTATGTTTCATTCACCAATAAATAACAACTATGGATGACTACAACATCATTAGCAGTTAGTTTTGGGACTCAAAAAGCGGGATGTTACAAGTTGGTATCGGAGCATGGTTTATGTACTTAAAAAGAACTTAAACCTTAAAAGATTTTTTAAAGCATAATCTAATGAATCTAAAATGTGGTTGGGCTTTGGTAAGCGTTATATTAACGTATGCATACTTTGTTGTAAATACATAAGTATGTATTCCCCACTCTCTTAGATCGTTATCTGTATCTTACCAAGATTGGATTTCAGGTAGTAGGGAAGTAAGATATGGAGGCAGGAAATGGAAGAGTGAATCAAGGTGGAAGATGCAAAGCAACAAGTGAAAATGTTCGACCCAATACTAGGAGGAACCAGGATCCACGGGCAAATGCAAACTCAGATGCAAATGCTAATATTGGTGTAGAAATTCCGCCAATTGATATGGGGATTGTTAACCGGCATCTTGGCCCGGTTACAAAACGATAGTTGAAGAAATTATCATTAGCATTAGACAAGATTCTGACCAAGAAGGGCCTGAGGATATATGGGTTTGATGCAGTCGACATGTTTTGGCAATCAAGAGTGTGTGACGTTAGAAGGACGCTCGGCATTGAGAATCGTTCGATATTGTATACCGTTCGGTAATTATGGAATGCTCGGCATATAGGAGCACTCGACAATTATGGAATGCTCAACATATAGGAGCACTCGGCAATTATGGAATGCTCGGCATATAGGAGCACTCGGCACCAAGAACGTTCGGCGTACAAGGTACGTTCGGCATCCATGAACGTTCGGCATACAAGGTACATTCGACACGTATGGATCAAATCGTATTTAAGAGCGTTCGAATTCTAGAGCGCTCGACATCCATGCTTCACTCGGCATTCCTGGACTGTTCAGCATCACCAGCCTCGTTCGGCCTACACCCCTCACTCAACACCTTGCACCGTTCGGCACAAATCTCATGCGGCATGGAGAGCATCCGGCCTCACTTCGTTCGGCACGCAGAGCGTCCGGCCTCACTTCGTTCGGCATAAAGATGAAGGTTCGGCGTTTGATCGTTCGGCCTATTTGGGTCGACACACGAGGCTTACTCCATTTGGACCGAGTTATTCAGCTACCAGGCCCACCAGGAAAGTCAAACCCACCTTCGTCTATAAATAGAGGGGCAGGGGCACAATGAAAGGGACCCTTTTTTCCGGGAACACTGGGGAGACTCTGCTATTTCTTATACTCTCCTCTTTTTAATTCAAACTTGTATCCAAGTGATTGATTTACGGATTGTATCTGTATTCAAGTAATTGAGAAAGCAATAAAGATTAAACTCAAAGTGGATGTAGGCAGTTACGCCGAACCACTATAAATCTGGTGTTCTCGTTTTTGTTATTCTTTTTCATTGAATTACACTATTTTTCAGTCCTAATTTACTCTCTTCATTAATCTCTCTACACAACTCTACTCAAGGGTGTTAGTGACCAATTTTGGTGCTAACATTTTGGTGCTTTCACTGAGAATTGAATTTCTCAGCTTGATTGGATCTCATCATCTACTAGTGGATTTCCATATTCGCGAGATAGATCCAGTTGTTTACTAGAAAACTTCCTATTCTACTCAGATTTGAAAGAAATCTAAAGGAAGCTGACAGCCGTAAGTTAATCAAGTGTTCGTGTTCATGTGAAAGGATTGGATTCATTGATGTACGCAAGATCTAAGGATTGGACGTTGAAGTTTGCACTCAAGTTGAATAAAGGCCGACCCTCCTCCAAAGGCAATTCAGCCGAACACTCCAAAAAAGGCGTATACCGATCGCTCAAGAAAAGGCGTATGCCGAACACTCCAAAAAAGGCATATGCCGATCGCCCCAGAAAAGGCGTATGTCGAACACTCCAGGCCGATCCATACATCCGAATGCCGACCATACCTCCAGGACGAACAGAAATAAGGCCGAACAGAAATTTGGCTGAACTTAAATTTGGCCGAACAGAAAGAAGTCCGAATAGAAATTTAGGCTGAACAGAACCAATGTCGAGCGCTCCTGAATGTCGAGCGCTCTCTAATGCCAAACGCTCCTGAATACTGAACGCTCTCGGATACCGAACGTTCCTAAATGCCGAGCGCTCTCTAAGGCCGAACGCTCTCTAAATGCCGAGCGCTCTCTAATGCCGAACGACCCCTATTTTCAAAAAAAAAAAAATTCGGGTACGACCCAAATTTCCAAAAAAGAATATTCTATCTACTTCCCTTACATCCCCTGATCGACCGGGGCATAGAGGATCTAGCGACAGCTTTTGAATGACAACAAGGGAGCGGACAAACAACTGCTACTCGAACGATACTCTCAAAGGGATATTATATTGATCACTTGAGGATAATCGACCTCCGTATATATTTTAGCAGCCGGTTAGCTAGAGAGCCTCCAACGACCATGGATCGTCTCTATGACAATAATGAATCTAAACCAAAGTGTGGAGGAGTGGAACAGACTAAGAAAAATAACAATGAAGGCCCGTTGGCTAAGGATGTAGATCCTAGTAGCCGAAACAAGACCTTAAAATTTGGCTCATATGCTCTTTGAAAGATTCAATTGACAACCTCTACTTGAAGACTCACGACTCGAAGTGGTACTGGAAACCAATCTCGAGAGAGTACACCAAAGTCTAAAGAAAATCAGGGGAATGTTGTATATTCCCAAATGCTCACTGATCCTAACACGGGCGATTACAAACACTTCCGAGGTGTGATCGAAAAGCTGATCTAGAAAGTAAAGCTTCAATAGTATGTACATTTCCTGCAGAATGGCGGGCAGCGAATATCCGATGCCTATTAATAAAGGGCTATGATTATCAGTTGGGCTGCTGACGGACGACATCCCTTTGAAAGGAGCCAGGGGCAAAAGTCGAATAGCGAGCGCACGATGCTGCTTCACTTATCAATGAGATTTATCATAATCTTCTTTCAATTATTTCCATTTCTATTTTGATTGTTCTATGAACTACGACTAACTTGAACTAAACTACTTTCAAAACGATGCAGGAGATTGGATACTCAGATTTGGTCACCAACCAATCCACACAGACCATGATCGGACGTGTGGAGTTACATCTAGACGAGAATGATTCAATCGCTCATCATCAATCATGTGCCTTTAATTTGGGGCCAAGAACTAGAGATTGAAAAGCTCATCACGATCAGAGTCCAAATAGAAAGTCAACATGACTGACCATCTATTCATCGACCTCCACGTTTGACTCGGAGACCTGAACAAGGCTTGGAATTAGTATGGCCTGATCGCCCACTCAAATCAAGTCATAGAACAAAGTTTGACAAAATACAGAGGCCTCTTCTAAAGCTCAGTGACGCCAAGATCTGTCTAGAGTGGACGTGATTTGATTATCTACACACCAAATCCTGCCTTCAACATAAAAGAAGGAGATACGGAGCAAATTGTAAGAGATTCTGCTATCTAACCCAACACGGATGTGATCCGACCATCTGTCATATACCTCCTTCCTTGTCTCGATTGGAAGAGCTATAATTACCAAGCGGACGAGAATCGATCGTCCATTTTTCAAATTTCGTCCCTTGAGCTGGGGGCAAGATCCCATTCTATGAGCAAACGTGGTTCGACTGTTCATTCGACAACATTAGCCTCGATACGGTAGATGAATAAAAATTAAAGAGTGGAAATACGACTGCTATCAACTTAAACCTCCAAGTCCCCAGAGCGTGGACTGGAGTACTCTAAGTCCCCAGAGCGCGGACTAGAGTATAAATGACTTAAACCTCCAAGTCCCCAGAGTGTGGACTGGAGTACTCTAAGTCCCCAGAGCGCGGACTAGAGTATAAACGACTTAAACCTCCAAGTCCCCAGAGCGTGGACTGGAGTACTCTAAGTCCCCAGAGCGCGGACAAGAGTATAAACGACTTAAACCTCCAAGTCCCCAGAGCGCGGACTGGAGTACTCTAAGTCCCCAGAGCGCGGACAAGAGTATATATGACTTAAACCTCCAAGTCCCCAGAGCGTGGTCTGGAGTATTCTAAGTCCCCAGAGCACGGACTAGAGTATAAATGACTTAAACCTCCAAGTCCCCAGAGCGCGGACTGGAGTACACTAAGTCCCCAGAGCACAGACAAGAGTATACATGACTTGAACCTCCAAGTCCCCAGAGTGTGGACTGGAGTACTCTAAGTCCCCAGAGCGCAGACTAGAGTATAAACGACTTAAACCTCCAAGTCCCCAGAGCGCGGACTGGAGTACTCTAAGTCCCCAGAGCGCGGACTAGAGTATAAACGACTTAAACCTCCAAGTCCCCAGAGCGCGGACTAGAGTACTCTAAGTCCCCAGAGCGCGGACTATAGTATAAACGACTTAAACCTCCAAGTCCCCAGAGCGCGGACTGGAGTACTCTAAGTCCCCAGAGCGCGGACTAGAGTATAAACGACTTAAACCTCCAAGTCCCCAGAGCGCGGACTGGAGTATAAACGACTTAAACCTCCAAGTCCGCAGAGCGCGGACTGGAGTACTCTAAGTCCCCAGAGCGCGGACTGGAGTATAAATGACTTAAACCTCCAAGTCCCCAGAGCGTGGACTGGAGTACTCTAAGTCCCCAGAGCGCGGACTAGAGTATAAACGACTTAAACCTTCAAGTCCCCAGAGCGCGGACTGGAGTACTCTAAGTCCCCAAAGCGCGGACTAGAGTATAAACGACTTAAACCTCCAAGTCCCCAGAGCACGGACTGGAGTACTCTAAGTCCCCAGAGCACGGACTAGAGTATAAATGACTTAAACCTCCAAGTCCCCAGAGCATGGACTGGAGTACTCTAAGTCCCCAGAGCGCGGACTAGAGTATAAACGACTTAAACCTCCAAGTCCCCAGAGCGTGGACTGGAGTACTCTAAGTCCCCAGAGCGCGGACTAGAGTATAAACGACTCAAATCTCCAAGTCCCCAGAGTGCGGACTAGAGTATAAATGACTTAAACCTCCAAGTCCCCAGAGTGTGGACTGGAGTACTCTAAGTCCCCAGAGCGCGGACTAGAGTATAAATGACTTAAACCTCCAAGTTCCCAGAGTGCGGACTGGAGTACTCTAAGTCCCCAGAGTGTGGACTAGAGTATGAATGACTTGAACCTCCAAGTCCCCAGAGTGCGGATTGGAGTACTCTAAGTCCCCAGAGTGCAGACTCGAATATAAGCAATTCGGATCTCCTAGTTCCCTGAATATGAACTATGACACAGATGACTTGAATTTGTCAAATCCCTGACATACGGGCTAGAATGTATTCTAAGTGCTCGAAGCACAGAATGGAAGTTCAACAACTCCCGAAGTGTTTCCGAGTTATATGAAGATGGACCGAGAAGTCTATGTTACTCACAACTGCTTGGATCAACATCACAATCACAAAGAAAACTGAACAATAAGAGTCTTTTGTAAGACGGAAAAAGGGACTAAACTTTAATGAGAAATGAGTTCCTATTACAACCCCTCCAAAGTTCGGAGTCGACATTCTATTTACAAGGACTAAGGAAATAGATGAAAATAATTACATGACTTAAACTAACTCTCGTTGAACGAGGATAGTAATCACTTCTTGTACTTCTTCAACTCCTTTTCGCACGGCTCCTCTCCATAGCATTTACCCTTGGTACTCTTCTTTGATAGAGGGGTAGCAACTGAAGAAGTACGGAGAACTTCCATAGGCTTGGACCCGCCAGGAAGGATGACCTTCAACGGCTTGTTCAAAGGATCGTCCAAGTCCACAACTCGAGGCTCGACCTTGACCCTGACCTTCTCTTTCTCGAGCCTCTCCTTCATGCTCAATTCGGATGTGTGATTAGAGGCGCCTGTAATTTCTACTTCATAACCCCCGTCGGTATAGGAGGAGGTTCCGGACTTGTCTTCATCAAGCGCTCCAATCCCCGGAGCACGGACGGGAGTACTCTAAGTCCCCAGAGTGCGGACTAGAGTATAAACGACTTAAACCTCCAAGTCCCCAGAGTGCGGACTGTAGCACGCTAAGTCCCCAGAGTGAGGACTAGAATATGAACGACTTAAACCTCCAAGTCCCCAGAGTGCGGACTGGAGTACTCTAAGTCCCCAGAGTGCGGACTCGGGTATAAACAACTCAGCAACCTCTATGTCCCCAGAGTGCGGACTAAAGTGCTCCTAGTCCCCTGAGTGCGGACTAGAGTATAAACGACCTAAAAACCTCTACATCCCCAGAGTGCGGACTACGGTACTCTCAGTCCCCAGAGCACGGACTAGATTATAGAAGACTTGAGAAGAATCTCCAAATCCCAGAAGCGGACTAGATTACTCTAAAATCCCAGAATGCGGACTGGAATATAAACGAGTTGACAAAAATCCCTGCGTCTCGAACTGTGGACTAAAGCATAAACCGTTCGACAAATCTCTAAGTCCCCGGAGCATGGACCGAAGCATGAGTACAAATTGGGCGCGGATCAACCGGGGGGATAATAACACTAAGTCACCAGAATGCAGAGTGGTGTATAAACATCGATAAATAGACGAGTGGATTCCGACCATTCTCTATTACGCAAACTTCGGCATGGAATCGACCGAAGGATTATTAACCCGCTAAGGATGGAGTTCGACCATCCAACTAGTGGCCTGGCCAAATCAATGCTGGGAGCATGGGTACAAATCACTAAAAAGCTGAATACGACAGATTACTATAGCTCTAGCATGGCGTTCTTTATAACTTGAAGCAACGACTGCGGGGAAGCCTCAATACAAAACCAATCGAAATGGCATCCAAAGCTATGAGCAATCGACTATATCATACCTCAGATCGAGGGTCAATACCGATCCGCACCAAGCACATACGAATGTGACTCGGATGTTTCTTGAAAAACTATGACCTCCAGAGTGTGGAAAGGAGGGTAAACCATGAATACTTGGTCAAAAATTCTCCAGCACCCTCATTCGATTCGCCAGGAGGAGTATGAAACTGGATGAGCATAACCCGATTGCATTAGTAGCCAACTTTACCACGATAACTGATTGCAGAGCATGAACCAAAGTGGACGTAGATGACCATCCACTGTCCAAATTACGCCCTAAAACTGACGTGGCATCGAAGTATTCCCCTTGGAATGAAAAAACACGATAGAGTCCAAGATAGGCGAGACCTAGTCTCCCATCGACTGACATGATCCCACGATTCAACGGGAAAGAGAGTAAAGCTAAAGTGGGCATGGCTGGCCTTCCTACTTATCGATGTATGCCCAGACCTGGGGGCACGAGCGAGAAGCAGGATGAATGTGAACCGACTATTCATTGATCACCTCTATGTATTTGGAATTTAGGTGAGAACATAGACATCGCTAGAAAGGCTATTCAACCGTCCATGCAGTACATTTATCAACCCGAGACTGGGGGAAGACGCATGGTCGTCCAAAGACTGGCTACGATAGCTCAGTATTAAAACTTATATATAGTGCTTACAGCTACTTAAGGCAATAACCGAAATGATGCCTAGAGATAGAATCATTAAATCGATACCTTAGCTCATGGGCAATTGACTTTCACTCCAACTCGAAGGACGGGTAAAGGATCGCGAATGCATTGAATAGAAAGTGCATTACTCGAATATACAAGCAAATTCAAACTCATAGCAAGGCCCAGCTATACAGTGGCACGCCACTCGAGGCTGACCCCCACCGACATTTCCTTCAATGCGCTTTTAAGCCTGATCTTTGGCCATTCGCTGATAATCTATTAGAGCATTCAGAGTCCTTCACTATTAGACTTAATAACTCATGATAAGAATCTAGGATTCGACTAGAGTAACCGTCAACATTGGCCGCCCTAACCATATTTCACGTTGAATGTTATGCAAAATAGTTACATCTGTACTCAAAGAATCTGGGATGGCACCTGCTAAGCTGACGGTCGACATTACAGCCGGCCATGGTGACCCCATCCCAGGTGCTAAATATCAGATCACAGCTCAGTGTAGTGATGATAGAAGAATTAGTTGGATTTTTCTGAATAAATGATGATATGCTCCCTTGGACCCATTATGGCATGCATATGTGATTTCATTAACAATCGTGAGCCATGCATTGAATATCAACCCGAAGCTACAAAAGCTAGCACAATATCTATTGATTTCATCATGAAAGTTCCACTCTTACTTTTAGGCTCACTCCATCAGCATCTATGCTTACCAGCCGTTGCGACAGGGCATACAATGACCTGAGACGTCTTAAAGACTACTTAAATAGAATATTGAACTAAGCTAATTCGATATTACTTATTTCCCTCGAAGGGCTATCCAGGGACGGAAATTAGCAGACCTCACACCCAAATTCACTACCTCAGATGACTACTTGAAGAGTAGTAGAGAACTAACCATAAGATGGAAAATGTACGCGGATGGAGCATCTAATTATCAGTATTATGGCATAGGAGTCATGATAATGACTCGAGTCATGATAATGACTCTTGAGGAACGATCAATCTGCTACGTCCTGAAACTCAATTTACTTATAACAAACAACGTTGCTTAGTATGAAGCCTTGACTGCCAGCCTCAAGCTTGCTAGAGGATTTGAAGTGAAAACTTTACATATCTTTTGTGATTCTTGATTGGTTGTATACAAATTTAAGGAAGATGATCTTGCTAGGGGGCATTGTCTTGCTCCTTATCTCGGCCAAGCCCAAGAGCCACTAACCGACTTCACGTATTACATTATTACACACGTACTCAGCGAACAAAATGAAAAGGTGTCATGGTTGATTCCTGTCGAAGACTATCTACAATGAGGAATTCTTACTGAATGGAGGAATGGAAAATGACAGATCCTCCTCAAATCTTCATGCCAAATCATCTAAGAATAGGTCGTGTGTCAAAAGAGTTTATCCATCCCCATGCTTCGGCGCATCGCCCATGATGATATCTTGAGCAAATTCTATGAAGAAGAATGCGGTAATAGCATCAGGGGGAAAACTCACTGATGGAAATCACTCAAATGGCTAGTCCGCGGCCGTTTCCCACTTGGGGGAATTGACGTCCTCTTCTTACCAATCCTAAAGTTTGAAGCTGTGAACAAAATCATAGAGTTATTACTGAAGAGGGGTTTGGAAAACTCCTCAAGTGGCTGATTGCAACCCTTATTTCACAGAAAATACAAACAAGGAATCGCAATTGAATTGCAATTAAACTGGACGGAGTTGGCAACGACTTATGAGCATATAAAACGCATTCGAGTGCCAATGGAAAGGACATGTACCCAAACGTGCATGTGTATATCCAAACAAGTCCGACTTCTTGAAATCAACAGAAATTAAATTCTCACTAAGGGTTATTGAGAAAATACTAGATTAGATAGCCGAAGCTTGCTAGCTCTGTAGAATCAGACACGAGTGGTCACTGATGAACTACAACCCTGGATTTATAATATTGGGAATCAACCAAGCGTCAAGACGGCCAAAGAAGGATACGACAGCTTGGGAGGATAAAGTCGAAGGATAATGACTATTAAAGAAACATGATGGATTTCTTTCTGAAGACAAGGAATACTCGCTGATTCAAAGCGTGTTGTGTTGCTTCACACGACACGCTTTGAGGGGCAAATGTTAACCGGCATCTTGGCCCGGTTGCAAAACGATAGTTGAAGAAATTATCATTAGCATTAGACAAGATTCTGACCAAGAAGGGCCTGAGGATATATGGGTTTGATGCAGTCGACATGTTTTGGCAATCAAGAGCGTGTGACGTTAGAAGGACGCTCGGCATTGAGAATCGTTCGATATTGTATACCGTTCGGTAATTATGGAATGCTCGGCATATAGGAGCACTCGGCAATTATGGAATGCTCGACATATAGGAGCACTCGGCAATTATGGAATGCTCGGCATATAGGAGCACTCGGCACCAAGAACGTTCGGCGTACAAGGTACGTTCGGCATCCATGAACGTTCGGCATACAAGGTATATTCGACACGTATGGATCAAATCGTATTTAAGAGCGTTCGACTTCTAGAGCGCTCGACATCCATGCTTCACTCGGCATTCCTGGACTGTTCAGCATCACCAGCCTCGTTCGGCCTACACCCCTCACTCAACACCTTGCACCGTTCGGCACAAATCTCATGCGGCATGGAGAGCATCCGGCCTCACTTCGTTCGGCACGTAGAGCGTCCGGCCTCACTTCGTTCGGCATAAAGATGAAGGTTCGGCGTTTGATCGTTCGGCCTATTTGGGTCGACACATGAGGCTTACTCCATTTGGACCGAGTTATTCAGCTACCAGGCCCACCAGGAAAGTCCAACCCACCTTCGTCTATAAATAGAGGGGCAGGGGCACAATGAAAGGGACCCTTTTTTCCGGGAACACTGGGGAGACTCTGCCATTTCTTATACTCTCCTCTTTTTAATTCAAACTTGTATCCAAGTGATTGATTTACGGATTGTATCTGTATTCAAGTAATTGAGAAAGCAATAAAGATTAAACTCAAAGTGGATGTAGGCAGTTACGCCGAACCACTATAAATCTGGTGTTCTCGTTTTTGTTATTCTTTTTCATTGAATTACACTATTTTTCAGTCCTAATTTACTCTCTTCATTAATCTCTCTAAACAACTCTACTCAAGGGTGTTAGTGACCAATTTTGGTGCTAACAGTGATAATCTACCAGTTCTTCATGAATATGATGCAAGATGGAGCAGCTGCAAAAGTGGCCATAGGGAATGATGGAGGAGCTAATTTGGTGGCCCCAAATGGCAATAATTATGCAAAGATGAGCAGGAATTACGCTAGTCTTGGAGGGAAGCTTTTTTGGGAACCGAGGATGCAATAGGAGTGGAGAGCTGGCTTTTGCATCGTGAAAGGATATTTTTAGATCTTGGCTTGATGGATATGCAAAAGGGGAGACTTGATTCAAGGCAATTGCAGGGAGTAGCATTGCTTTGGTGAAATGGAGTTACCGTAGGAGAGCCGGAGGAAGACCTGACTTGGACTGAATTTCGAAGGAGGTTCGAGGAAAGATTTCTACCAGAGGTTGCCAAGTCAGCATTGCTCAGAAAGTTGGCATATTAGTCCTGGGGGTAGATCGATGATCGAGTATGCTACAAAGTTTGATGAACTACCCCATTACGAATATGCTGCTGTGGATATCGTCATTCGAAGGAATGATAAGTTTATCAGGGGGTTGAATCCTAAGATTGAAAGAGCGACCAATATCTCAGTATTTGGTAGATTGCTTATGTCTAGAACCTTTATACCTGATTACTCCTTTAAGGGTTGCGAATCCTATAGGAGAGTATGCAATTCTGGAAATGAGATACGACCCGTTAGAACATGATCGGTTAGGTCATACGTTTGCATGCAGTTTATATGTTTTTCATTTCATGGGTTCGGAAATCATATTGGGTATGGATTGGTCAGATAGATATGATGCTAGGATATTTTACCAAGGGGGGATATATCATTGGGACACCCTAATAGCCATAACCGAGTCATTTTCTCAATAAGGAGTACGGACGAAATGCTTATGTGTTATTGGATGCCATGGGAACGGAAGCAGAGTAGAAGCAGGTTTATGTTGCATGAGAGTTTAGGGATATCTTTGAACCAGTTTCGGGCTTGCCGCCTAAAAGAGTGATCTAGTTTCGAATAGATCTCGTAATGGGAGTTGAACCCATATGTAGACCACCTAGCAGGATGTCACCAATCGAGATGAAGGAATTGAAGGCGCAGAAGTGGAATTAGAAGGAAAGAATTTCATTCGGACAAGCAATTTGCCTTAGGGAAGGGCCGTGGTATTCGTGAAGAAGCCAGATGGGTCGTTAAGGATGTGTATCGACTATCGCATGTTGAACGAGAGGACGGCCAAGAATAGGTATCCTTTGTCGATAATCAACGACTTATTCGATTAGTTGTGTGGAGCAAGAGTGTTTTCCCAACTGGATTTGGCGACCATCAACTAAGAGTGGCAGATAACAGTATTTCTTTGACGACGTTTAGGACCAGATATAGGTCTTACGAGTGGTTAATTTTGCCATTTAGGCTTACTAATGCGTCATATTTCTTCGTGGATTTGATGAACCGAGTTTATCGAGAGCACTTGGATAGGTTCATGTTTGTTTTTATTGATGACATTTTGGTATATTCTAAGAATGAGAAGGATTATGCGGATCATCTTGGAATAATGTTAGAGATGCTAAGGCAACATCAATTGAAGGCCATGTTCTTTAAGTGTCATTTCTAGAAGAAGAAAGTGAAGTTTTGTGGTCTTGTAGTTTTCAAGGAAGGTTTAGCAGTTGATCCGAATAAAATTGAAGCTGTTAACAATTGGTAAGGGCCAGAGGTAGTGAGTGGGATTATAAGTTTTCTTTGACTTACAGGATACTACCGCAGGTTCATTACAAATTTCTCACAGATAACAACATCCTCGATTATGCTAACCAGGAAGGACGTGAAGATTCTTTGGTTTAACAAATGTGAGGAGGCATTCCATATGTTAAAACATTTGTTAACCAATGCGCCCGAGTTAGTAATTCATGATGGGAATCAGGGGTTGGTAGTTTACATCAATGCAAATGGTACTGGGTTAGATGCGGTGCTAATGTAGAATGGAAAGCTTATTGTTTATGCTTCTATACAGCTTAGACCGCATGAACTGAGATACCCGGCTCATGATTTGGAATTAGCAGCGGTAATCTTTGCACTAAAGGTGTAGAGACATTATCTTTTGGGAGAAAGGTTTGAGCTATTTACGGATCATAAGTCTCTACGCTATTTATTCTCTCAGAAGGAGCTGAACATGAGACAGCAGAGATGGCTGGAGTTTGTTGCAACTTATGATTTTAGCATCGAGTATACATCAAGAAAAGGAAATAAGGTAGCGGATGCACTTAGCAGAAAACTTCAGAATGTGGTGTTAGCTATGTTGGCGGAATGGAAAGACTTAGAAGCACTGGCTGCTTACAGTGTGTAGTTGAGGTCGACTGCTGGATCTAGTCAGATTATCGCCATGATGTCTTGTTTGGGAGTTCGACCAATTTTGGTCGAACGAATTGCTTCTAGGCAGAAAGAGGATCCAGTCTTAGCCTAGAGGATTAGAAAGTTAGAAGCTGGAACCGAGATTGATGTTTTAAAGGATTTTATTCTTGACCACAAGGGTTGGTTGAGAAAGAAGGAATGGTTATGCGTTTCGGATATTGGAAACCTTAGGAAGGAAGTTCTTAGGAAATGTCATCGGTCGAAATTTACGATTCATCCTGGGGAAACCAAGATGTATCATGATATAAAGAGAAGTTTCTTCTAGGAAGGAATGAAGAGGGATGTTGTCTTATGGTTAAATAGTGCTTGAACTGTCGACAAGTAAAAGCCGAACATCAGAAGCCAAGTGGTTTACTTCAGCCTTTAGATGTTCCAGTTTGGAAGTGAGATTCGATATCACTGGATTTTGTCGACGGGTTACCAAGGTTAAACTTGGGTAATGAAAGCATATGGGTTATAGTGAACAGATTGACCAAAAATAATTGTTTCATTCCGGTAAGGTCAACCAGGATGGCACTTATTTTGGCTAAGTTATTCATGAAGAACATCGTTAGATTGCATAGAATTCTTAATACTATCGTCAGAGATGCTCTGTTTACTTTCGAGTTCTGGAAGAGCCTACGAAGTGTATTAGGAACTAAGCTCAATATGAGTACCACATATCATCTTCAGAAAGATGGGCAGATAGAGAAAGTCAACAAGGTACTAGAAGATCTGTCGAGGTATTGTGTGTGACGACCTGAAAATCCATACCCTTTGAATCGACAATAATCCACACATGTCCGACCTAAAAAGCACAAACTGACGGAAAGTCAAGAGAAAGAAAAGAAGAGAAAAGAAGAGAAGTGAAGAAAGAGAGAAGATAGAACCAAACAGAATAATACAGAATCTCACATCGCAGCAGAAAATATATAATATCGTATCAACGATCTTTACAAAATAGAAACTGCATATATACATACATAAATCAGAGGTCAACAATCAATTAGAGTTATCAGCTTGAGCAGTTATAATAACCTATATTCACAATTGTTGATAATATAAAACAACAAACAAAGCACAATGGACAATCAAAACAAGTACGTGTATACGAAAATGGAGATCTCCAGCTCTCCCACTGAAGCTCCAAAAGCATCAAATATGAACCTGTAAATATACTAGGTCGGACCCGAGCATTGAAAGGGAAGAACATCCGGATCAGTCTGGTAAACCGGCATGAGAAACACACTCAACTGAATTTATTAAATTACCAAACTTTTCCTTAGTTTTCAAAACAAAAGTATCTCGTAAGACAAGTCCACACATAAACACGGACATGTTTTTACCTTACGATGACTAAAACATATCATATCAAATCCTCTTATATTATAGTAGTGTCCACTATACACAAATAATATTAATCATAGCCGAAATTGTTACATTGATTAAATTCCAGCATATAGCCCAATTGGGTAATATAATCAAAATGGCAGGTACGTTGTAGAGTTTGGATTTCCATACAAATGGCCATGTGAAGGGACAACCTTCTGGTAGTACATCTCTAGAAGAATGTACTGAGGACCATCACAAAGGATCCTTTACCAACTAAGACCGACCCACCTCTATAACTAGATGGCACCGAATATATCATCCTCCGGTCGTTACTGACCTTTACCGAGGGCCCTCTAGCATGCAAACCACAATAATCAAATACACGGTGTCATAGCGTGCAAAGATATATCTAGAAGTGGATGATCATATCCTACTTGGGAGCGACCGACTTAGCCTTGCCACATCTAACCTTGTTTTGGTCATTTCCAGTTGATGAGGCATGAGGTAACAATTACCTTTCACAATCACATATCACATCACTTTGAATGCCACTCGGCCATTTCCGTTGACTACTAATTGCCTTTCAAAAAATACAACCCTTAAGCTCATACGTCTCAAGGAGGGTGTTAAGCTAAGAGAAGTTGCCTTCTCTGCTACAACTGATGTACGCTTGTAAAATCTAATGTACGTAATCTTTAGAAATACAATGTCATACAAACATCCATACAAGTTGTCCAGGAACAGGACAAACCAAAGGTACTTTCCTACCACATCCTGTCGGGAAATCCCTAGGATTGATAGCGAATAGTTCTTGCATTGGATATTTCATAATGAAGAGACCACTGCTACTGGATGTATATTAGGATTTTAACCCCAAACGATCAACAAGCTGTCTCCCACTATGAAAATCAGGAATATCAATATCATCACAAAGAAACCTGCACAATCGTTGCATATACGTTGGTCCGAAGTGGTTTTCGGATAAAACGATCCCGGTCTCTTCGCACCTACAACGTAAAAGCATTTCTCAACCTCACACAGAACTAAGTCCCATAGACTTATCACGTCTCCAACTTTCAACTTGCTATCCTTCGGGCCAAGAAGGAAGCTCGATAGATTGGAGCAATACTCCACACTACATGAATCAACATCCTCAACACAAATGATAATTAAGCCTACACAGAAGGCTGCGTACTAAGTGTACGACTAAATAGTTCCCACATTAAGTCGAGGAACTAAAATTTGGCTAAGTTTGATAGCCGATTATTTAACTATCAAAACAAACAAACAAATATTTAGCACCATATACAATCACTGGGCCCTTTTAATTAATCTTTTATTAATTAAACCATTTGCCAAATATTAACTTCAAATTATCCTTAAAAAGATATATTCTCTAAATCATTTCAACATTGGAAAACATTTCCATATACTTATTTAATAATAAGTAATTCACAATTCAATTTATTTTCAAAACTTACAAAATATCCCATATATTTAAATCACGATTGAGTATATATTATATTCTATAAGGAAAACGTTCGCTTAAACATCTTTTATTTGGGTCAATACGAATGTTGTGTAAAACATCCTTACGACAACACAAAATCACTAGTATAGGGATTCGAAAATAAGATAGGTATATAAATCCCATACTATATAAAAACATTTCCTTTCGAGATCATATACTATAACAACAGTGTTATAGTCCTTCATTTCCTCATTTCTCGAAAACATCTATTTCAACAATGAATGTTGAGGTCTATGGTTTCGATACTTAACACAATTTAAAACATCTTTTAATCATTTTATTCCATTTAAAATATTACTTCCCAAAACATTTCTTTAATATATTATTCACTATCCAAAATCGTGAATATAAATTGTTTATCAAATTCAAAGCTTCTACACATTTATTAAAAGATTATTCACTGTCCAAAATCAGGGATATATCTTCTTTATTAAATTCTAAATTTAACTTATTAATTTCAATTGATTTCGGAATTATAAAACAATGTTTATAAATTCCATTTATATTATAAAAACTTCCATTTATAAAATCGAATTCCATTAATTGTTTTATAAGAACTTCAACTTATAAAACCCCTTAATTAACAACTTCTATTTATATCTCATTTAAATGCCAAAATCCAATTTATAAATTAGTTACTTATAAATCGTTTATTTTACAAATTCATGCATTTTATAACATCACAATTATAAATCTTATTCACTTATAAACTTCATTTATAACTTCATTTTAACACTTATAAAAACTCTTTTATAATTACATTATTTCGATTTATAAAAATTTAATTTTATAAATCTTATATATATAAACCTTTTATAATAATCCAAAAATATCAATATATACTATTTCACAAAACAATTAACTTCACATTCCAAAAATCATATTCTGGTTTTATTTCACAAAAACCATAATTTTTATAACAAAAAATTATAACGTTTATTTATTCAAAATGAATCAATTCCAAAATTGAATAAAATGTATACTTTCAAAAGTCACTTTAAAATCCTTTTAAATTTGGCAATCATCACTTTAACATTTATAAATTACCAAAAATAGGCCTAATGCTGCAACAGGACCAAATACATCAATCACGGCATCCAAAACATCATATATCATATGATAACAAAATATATAACAATATCTATAAATAAACCAATACTGTTGAGGAATCTGGCTGGATCCCTCCAACCTATCACCTACAGCAAATATACATAGTAGAATATGTGTATAATGTCCGCTTCAAGGCAGACGCACTTACAAAGTGTCATCCGCTGATACACGGGAACGTATAGGGTCATCTGCTCCACTAGGCAGGTATATATCCAAATACCAATCAATATATCATATATCATCCAAACAATCATCATATAATAAATTATGTCTCACTTATATAAAAGTATCAGTGAGTCAGAAAGAGTAAGTTGTACTCACATTGCTTGTAGTCGTCACGTTAACGATTTATTCCGATTAAAATTAAACGACCGTTTAATTTTACCTCAAATTAACACAAGCTTCAATCAACTCCAAACCAACTTCGTCGCGTAGTGTTCATCAGTACGAACCCAACGCAATTCGTTTCGTGCGAAACGGACCTCGTACGACAAAGATATGCAATTTAGAAGTTAATACGAATTATTATATAATTATTTCAACTTTTATTTTTAATTTTTAAAACCCACCTTACATCTGAACTGTTCGATTTAATGGATGAGATCTCGGCCAAAGGTTTCATCTCTTTCTCCTAGGCAAAGACGTGTGCAAATAACCCATAGAAGCCGTTCGAAAATTTACAGGCCGCACCCGCTAACGACGTCGAGACCCCATCACTCCACCAACGAATCGAAGCTCATCTCGAAGCACGCCACCACCAGGAGAATGGATAAGCTCGGTTTCCTATGCCGCTCGAAAAACGTGCGCAAACGTTTCCCCTTCAATCCAAGATCCACGTCACATCGTTGCTCAAAAGTTCATCGTCACCGTATGGATTTATAGATCTCGTGATCCTCTTCAAGTTTGTAGTTGAAAGTATTTGCTAATTCTTTACGGATTGAGAGAGATAAAGAGGAGAAGAAGATGAAATTCTGGCCATTAAAAGCTTAGCGGCGGCTAGAACTAGTTGTCCCAGGGTTTTGGTAAAATGAAGGTGTTGAGGTCCTTTTATATAAAATTTACGCGCACTATTCATCCGGAATTTTTCCGAATCGAAACGAAGTATGCCGCCTGGTATCTATAATGTTTTACCCATATTCCGAATGCAATGGAATGTACATCGAGAATCAATTTGATCGTATTTGAAAAATAGGTTTTCAAATCGACAAATTTAATTTTAAAATTCACTTAAGCAGATTTCTACGCGTTTTAGCTTGCCTCGGACAAACCGTAAATCCGATTGACACAAAATTTAAAATCTTACAATAATTTAACATTATGGATCCGATGAAACTGTTTTCGTCGAAATCCGAGACTGTTTGAAAAATGACTATTTTTACACGTTAATTAAATATTAAAATATTCAATTTCTACAAATTAACTTTTAATTCGATTTTAAAAGTTCTCTAACATCATTTTAATTCAAATAGAATTAAATATAACTTTGTAAAACATTTTCGTTCACTTTAAATCCAATTTCCAATTATTTCTGCAATTTCAAATATTAAATTAACGATTTAATTATCCAATTTAATCCAGATATTTTAAATATAAGTTATTCGACTTATAAAATAAACTTCTGAATATTTAAAATTAGTTAAATATACGAATTTCAAATGACTGAAATTCTGGGTCGTTACATTGTATGTTGGATTTTTTTGGTTCTTGGGATGATCACTTGTACTTAGTGGAGTTTTCCTATAATAATAGTTATCAGAATACTACAGGAACGGCGTTGAAGTTTTGGATGGAAGGCCATGCAAATCACCAGTATGTTGGTTAGGGAACGGAGACATATTGGTCCTTGGTCCAGATTTGGTGAGAGAAGTGATGAAAAAGAACAAGTTGATACGGGAAAGAATGAAGGAAGCAAAGTTTAGGCAGAAGAGTAACGCGGAAAAAACGTGTAAGGACCTAGATTTCTCAGTTAGAGATAGAGTTTTCATCAAGGTATCGCCAATGAAAGGTGTGGTTCAGTTCGAGAAGACCAGGAAGTTAGTACCGAGATATATTGGACCATTTCCTATATTAGAGAAGATTGGCAAATTCACATACCGGTAGATTTTTCCAGCAGTTTGGCCAGGGTCCACAATATGTTTCATGTTTCTCATCTTAGAAAGTATGTTCATGATCCAGAAACTACTATGCTCCGATGGAACTGGAGGACTTAGTGGTGGAAACGGATATGACTCTTGTCAAGAAACCAATTCGTATTGTGGAAAAAGATGAGAACAGGTTAAGGAACAAGACAGTTAGGTTGGTGATAGTTCAGTGGAGCGACAACGTGAAGGACTATACTTAGGAAACAGAAGAAAGGATTAGGGCTACTTTTCATGGCCTATTTTGGATGGTAAGTTCTATATAGGGTTTATATAGAATTTGGCTAGGGGGTTATGCTAGCTTTGCTTGCATGGGTTATATGCTTATTGTTATGTCCTTATTGAAATTTCGTCGACGAAATTCTTTTAAGAGGGGGGTCTCTAATGCCTCGGAATTTTAACTAACATTATTCGGGGCTTTAGAAAATGGATATGATTCTTTCCCCTTTTATCTTCTCCACTTAGGCTACTCTGCCATTGTTGTTTCAAAAACTCCGGGTTATAATTGTAATTGATTCTCATACCAATAGAAAGGAAAGTTTCGAAATGGACGTAAGCCGAAGTTACCCGAACCACTATAAATCTAGTGTTATTACGGCTTTCTTTTTAATTTTCACTGTTCTTCACATTCATAGTATCTACACACATTCTATCTGATATCTATGACTGTGATTTGCTGCTTTCATCTCGATTTGGGTGTTAGTGACCAATTTTTGCGCTAACAATATGTATATTGGTATATACATAGGTGTATGTACTTAAGTATGTAAGGTTTAAAATGTAATTAGATAAAAAGAAAATGTCACTTCATAAGTAAACATAAGCATAAATTAGTATAAAAACATGTGTAAACAGTTGGCTAAGCTATAAAAGAGGGGAGACAAAGGATAATTGTAATGCCCCTATATTTTAATTAACATTATTAGGGATATTTAATTAGGAAAATTAAATAGAATAATGTGAATGATTGGGGATATGAGATAAATAAATCTAATGGCCATGTCTTAAAGATTGAACTAAAATAAGACGAAACTAAATTGAGAAGGAAGAATTTCCTAAGGGGTAAACTTGGAAATGGGGCTATATTTCACAGTATAAATATATTTCTCCACTTGAATAAATTTTCACTCTCTCATTCTTGGCTCCTTACTAATTTTCAGCCAGCCATTAAAAGCTCTAGGAAGAGCATAAATTGAAGAAAATACTAAGGAAATAAAGCTAAGAAATTATCTCATTCTTCAACCAACGAATAAAGGTGAATAATCATGTTTATCATATTATTTTTCTATGCTTGGATCGATTATGGGTTATACCCAATTCATATTTGTGATTTTGTTTAGGATATAATCATTTAAACTATTGTTTGGTATGACATGGGTGTTTTTAAATGTTAATCGGCTAATTAACATAGTTTATTTTAGTTTTGCTTAAATTTCGAATTATATTGTGCTTCATATGCTCTAAAATTTTAATATATTTAAGTATATCATTAAATGATTTGGTGATTTTTAGGGATTTTCCATAGTGGTTTACTTAGGCAATTAAATTATTTAAACCTAACGGCTAAACTGCAAAATTTGCTTTTGAATTGGTCAAATTCGAAGGGAAAATTGTTTAAAAATTGATTTGGGAAAGAAGAATAGTGTTTTAAGAAAAGGGATAACTTTTGTATACTTTTTACTATTCGAAAGTATAAGAGAAGGCTCCTCGGCCAATCAAAATTAAACAAGCAAGATAAAACGTCACTTCAGTAGGCCCAGTTCTGCCTTCGACTCCAACAAGCCCGATTTTACCCTTTTGACGAAGTCGAAAGGTACCTTTCATCAAAGACGGTAAGGCAAATAATTACCCTCGGTCTAAGTCGAAAGGTAGGCAAAGTGTCGAAGGGAAGAGAGATGAAGGGGTGGGGAGGCTACTTCCTTTGCTTCCGAATAGAAACATAATTACTTTCGAATAAGTTGGAGGAGTATCCTTCGACTCTACCACTTTATAAAAGATTAAGATTTTATATTTTCAAGAAGGGGTTTCGAAGGGGACCTTTGAAAGTTTAAACCTTCAAGAGAATTGTTTTAAAATATTTTCTATAAAGGTGTTTTCCTCCTTTTGACTAAGTTGAAGGGTTGCCTTCGACAAAGCCGAAGGGAAAGAAGGGTTACTGAACATCCCATTGTTTTTAAAGTAGAAGTTTTAATACCTTTCGAAAAAGTCGAAGGGTAAATCTACCGATAAGTTCGGAAGTATACTTTCGAAGGGTTAGTTCCAACACCTTCATTGATTTTGAATGGTTTCAAAAGGTTTGATTTTGAAAGATTTTGACTTTGAAAGGTTTGATTTTGAAAGATTTTAATTTTAAAACATTTGATTTTGAAAGTTTGATATCAAATGGTTGGATTTTGAAAGGTTTTGAAGGGGTTACCTTCAATAATTGTGAAATGTTTTAAGTTTCAGTGATTTCGAAAGGTTTTTAGTTTCATTACTTTTGAAAGTTTATAAATGGTTTTATAAGGGGGGATACTCTGTCTTTTGACAAAGTCAAAAGGTAGATTCTTTCGACTAGGTCGAAAAGAAACCTTCCGAAAAGGTCGAAAGTTAAGACCTTTCGACAAAATCGAAAGGTATGGTTTTATGATGCTTTCAAAAGGAATGCTTTTGAAGAGGCTAACATTGGATGTTTATTTGCTTCCGAATGAGGCTTCATTCAAAGGGGTTTCGTAACTATCTATAATTTTGCTGCTTCAAAAATGAGAGATTTCATTTGTTTTAAATTTAAAAAGATTTAAAACTTAAATAATAATTTATATATAGTAGATAATAATAGAGAAATTATTTGTTCTTATAGTTGATAATTTAAAAAGTATAAAATTGGATTTTAGAACAAATCAACTAAAGTAAAGTTTTGTTAAAAATAAATTAATGCTTGAATAAATAGGTTTAAATATTTATTTATAAATATAAATCTTATTGAAAACATTTAACGAATATAATAAAAGAATACTAAAATATTTAAAAGTATGTTAATAATCGTTTTACAAAAATAACCAAATTTTGTCGCGTTTTGTCAGTTTTACATACACTGTAAAATTTGAGATTTTGATATTATTTGAATATAATTTTAAAACATAAAAAGACATGTTTTAATTTATTTAAAGAAGTAAAAATTTCATTTTAAGTTTTGTTTACATAAATAAATAGTTTAACTAAAAAGTCAAAATATGACCGTAAAACATTTTGTCCAAAATCAACGTTTTATCGATTTAAAAGTTGTCGCAACATCGTTGCACCTTTGTTTTTCTTTTATAGGAACATATATTCAAATCGTATAAGTAGTAATTAATTTACTAATCAAGTTTACTTTTAGTAAACATACTTAGAAAATTCTAGAATATAATTATCAAAAAGTTAGCACAAAAAGTCAAACATGTCATTTCAAAGCAAAAAATAAATATCAAATCAACCAAACATAATTATTATATTCTTTACTTAATACTTAAGTGAAAATGACATAAAAAGTATCAACTTTCTCACTTTTTACAAAATATTATTTTAATCCAAAATTAATGCTTAAGTGAAAATAACCGCGTAAAGGGTATTTTGGTTTTTTTACAAAATATTATTTTAATCCAAATTTTTTTATATAAATAAGCATCAACTTTCTCACTTTTTAACACATCTTCTTCTTCCTTTTTCAGCTTTTCTTCCACTCTCTAATGGCTTCTTCTCTTCTCCTTCCAGACTAACTTTTCTTAAAATCATATCTAATCAACTGCAAACACTACTAAACCTTGTCAAAGACCTTAGAATACCATTAAAACATGGTTTAGCGTCTATGAAGTGAAGAAATGATGGAGGAAGGGGAGGATCAAGGGGAGGTCGAGCACATCAAGAAGGAGGAGCAAGTTCAAGGATCTTTGGAGCAAAAAAAAGAGATGGAGGTGCTGCGAATCAAAAGGAAAGTCTTCGAAAAAGTTTGGCGGAGTGGAGCTAATCGTGGGTACTCAAATCTTAGTTTAATGTTAATAAAACTTAAGTTGATAATACACATGTTAAATTAGAAATTAATATGTCGAATACTGGATGATAACTTGGTTGATATTATGGTTGATTATATGTTTGTGATATAGACGATAACTTGGTTTATAAATGATAAGAGAAATGGTTAATAAGTATATTTAATTCAATGAGAATTAAATCCATACAAATGTGTGTAATGAATTATTTAATGGGGGCCATTCCTTGGCCCCAAAGTTTTTAATTTCTTCTTTAATGGGGACCATTCCCCTTTCAATTTCTTCTCCCGCCATTCCATCCCTTCCCTCCACTTCTTATTAGTCCCGTCCTTCTTCCCCTGTTACTGTACCTTTTTTTGCCATTCCTTCATCGACAACCATACTTCCTTCTGACCCATCGTCCTTTCATCCAACTTCCACACGCTCTTCACCAACTATTCTTGTACCATCTTCTTCTGTGACAGCCTTGTCCACTGATCTACCCCTTGTCCTTTCATCCCCTATTCAACCTTTAGTAGCATCATCTCCACACTTGTCTCACATCCTACCGCCACCACCTTGCCCTCCTGTTGCCTGGTCCTCCTTGTTTAAGTCCAGACCTAACAATGCTGGTAAGTATGTACCGCATGATATCAAGTTAGTGTTTGATGGTGATGCTATTGTTCCCCCATCTGAAGTTGTACAAGCTGGCAACTTGAAGTGGAAAGAATATCTGGTTGGGTTCTTTCTTGATAAACCACTACCATACACTACTATCCTATATCATCTTAAGAGAGCATGGAAACTGCAGGGAACAATTAGTGTGAAATCTGATGGCTTTCTCTTTTTATTTAAGTTTTCAAATGAAGAAGATAAGAATAGAATTGCTGAGTCTGACCCAATTGTTATGAAGAATAAATTATTTATTGTTAAACCCTGGGATGAGAATGTTGGTAACTCCTGTAGTAGCATTAAAGCAGTTCCAGTGTGGATTAAGCTATCCAATATACCATTATTTACTTGGTCCACAGTGGGTATCAATTGGCTTGCATCCAGGGTGGGGAAACTCTTATGTTTGGATGCATCAACTGAAAAATTTGATAGAATCTCGTATGCTAAATGTATGGTTGAAGTATCCCCTTATTCTGAACTTCCTGACACCTTTGTTGTCAAGCTTCTTGATGGCACTGAACAAATAGTTGAGGTGGATTATTTGTGGAGACCTTCTATCTGTACTAATTGTAAGGAGTTTGGACATACGAAAACTAGTTGCAATAAAATGGAAATAGCTAGTGAAGGGATAAACAGGAGGATGGGAAGTGATGATGAACTAAACTAGTGTGACCATGTTCAGAGTAAGGAGACAAAAGGGAAAAAGTTAGAGAAGGAAAGTAAAGTGAAGCAAGTTTGGCAAAAAGTGAACAATAACAAGGGGAAAAAAGAAATATAACCGTGGAAGACAAAGCAAATGCAATGAACAAGACCAGTGGAAAAGGGATTTTATTATCAAACTTGGATAAGGAAGAAAACAAGACTTCCTTAGTTGTGCACACGCCCCCCAGTGATGGTACCAGAGAATTAAACCAATTTTCTGACAACAACAAGTTTAGTCTGCTTCAAGACATTGAAAATGAGCAAGGAATTATAGAGTTAGTGGATGTTGAGGAAGGAGAGATAACTAATCATGCAAACACTTTAGTAACTGATGATACATTGTCTTTATGTACTGGAAACTTGTTTGAAAGCAACACTGGAACAAATAATGAATCAAGTCAGACAAAAGATGGGGTGGAGCTACTTATCCCAACTAGTACAAAGATTACTGCAAGTAATTGTGGAGTGGTATCAGTGACTCCTGACCAAATTGTGCATGTGCACACTGGTGTATCTGACATTGATGCAAAGTGGTGTCGGTCCTATGAACAACAAATAAACAAGTCATTCTCAGCATGCACCAAACAATTGTGGATAAGCCCCCTGTCGTTCCCTCTGATTACAACTTTACCATTGCAATACCAGGATGGCCTGACAGCGTCCCCACTCCTGTTCATCTTGCTTCACCAAATTCCCCCACCACTATTCCCAATTCCTCTGAAACAACCACCCTCCCCTCTCAGTACATTACTGGTATTGATTTAATCTATCCATGTATAAAAAACTAGCTTCCTGGAATGTTAGGGGTGCACATTCGAAATTGAAACTTGATCAAGTCAAAAGCCTCATCAATATGTATGATATTTGTCTTTTTGGCGTTCTAGAAACCAAGCTCAACCTTCCCTTATCAATTAAAGCTGCTAATTACATAAATCCATAGTGGGATTATCACCACAATCTTGATACTGTATCCTATGGCAAAATTCTAGTAATTTATAACCCTACTGTGTTGACCATATCCCCTATCTTATCCACTAGACAATTTATTCATTACAATGTCCACCTCTCTCAAACTCAAACTTCTTTCTACTTAACCCTTGTATATGCAGATAATTCTTCTCTTTCCAGAAACTCACTTTTCAACTCCCTCCCACCACTACGACAGAACACACATCCCTGGGTTGTTCTCGGTGACTTTAACTCATGTTTTAGCATTGATGATAAAATGGGAGGATCTCCTCTTCTTCCAAATGACATTGCACCTATCAATCTTGCTATTACTGACCCTGACATGATCTTGGTTAACAAAGCTGTGCAAAATTTTCTTGGAACAATCGCAGCCGTAGTGGTGTTCGCACTTTCACTACTATTGATCATGCTTTTTGTAATATTCCCTCCCTTAATCAATGGCCTTCCTTATCAGTTTACCTTCCTCACCCAATAATGTCGGACCACTCACCACTAATCCTTTCTCTTGATCCTCATTTAAGAAGAGACAAAAGAATTTTTTAAATTTTTTAATGCTTGGGCAAAACATGATGACTTTCTTGATAAAGTAACTACTGTACACAATACCTATTGCTGTTTTGGTAACCCTATGTATAAGTTATGCAGGAAATTGAAAAGTATAAAGCAAACACTCAAATCATGGACTTCCTCCACCTTTAGGCATGGCAGTTTGCTCTCTACTACTCTCATTGAACAACTCAAGGCAAAACAGGAACACATGATGGAAAATCCTAATGATGTCAATGCTGCCAATGAAGAAGGACGTATATACTTGGAAGTGAATAAAGCACTGCAGCTGGAAACAAGTATGAAAAGCCAACAACTCCACAACAAATGGTATGAAGAAGGTGATAAGAACAATAAATTTTTCCATGACTCTCTTTGGGTCAAGCATGCCAGTGAAAACATTTACAATATAATGGATGAACATGGTAATGAATTCTCTTCACCTGAAACTGTGGATAAAGCCTTTGTTGATTATTTCTCTAAAGTTTTTACCAACAATTCTTGCTTCACTCCTGACTTTAGCCTTATTTCTTCCCTCCTGCTGCCATGTATTACTGTTCTTCAAGCTGAAGCATTAATAAAACCTGTTACTGATGAAGAAATCAAGAATACCCTCTTCTCTATGAACCAGCATTCTTCTGCTAGACCTGATGGTCTAAATGTTACCTTCTTTATTGCAACGTGGTCCATGCTTGGCCATGAATTTTGTAAAGCTATCCATAATTTTTTCAACAAGTGTAAAATGCTGAGAGAGATCAATGCAACGAATATTGCCTTAATCCCTAAGGTTTCTCCCCCTGACAAAGTTTCATGCTTTAGGCCTATATCGTGTTGTAATGTTATGTATAAATGTATTTCAAAAATCCTTGCAACTAGGTTAGTTTGTGTTCTTCCAACAATTGTGTCTCACAATCAAGCTGCATTCATCCCTTCTAGAAACATACTTGATAATGTTCTTATAGCCCATGAGTTGATGAAAGGTTATGGAAAATGTAATGCCACTCCTGCTGCCGCGCTTAAAATCGATATAACAAATGCTTATGATTCCATACACTGGGAATCTATTGTGAGGATTATGGAAATAATGGGCTTCCCCAAAACCTTTGTTTCTTGGATATATACTTGTATTTCTTCCCCTACATTCTCTGTCATTGTTAATGGAAGGCCTGTAGGCTACTTTGGTTGCCAAAAAGGAATAAGGCAGGGTGACCCTATTTCATCATATATATTTCTCTTAGTTATGGAAGTGCTCAATGTTATACTTCAGAACAAATACACACAAAGACTCATTAAGTACCACCCGAAGTGTTCTCTGCACAACATATCTTCCATCATGTTTGTTGATGATGTAATGATTTTTACAAAACCTGAAGCATCCTCTTTAAGTGAAATCCTAAGTGCTCTACATTTCTTTTACCTTACGACTGGTTTATCCATCAACAGGTCCAAATCCTCCTTGCTTTTTGCAGGAATCTCTGATGTTCAAGCAGCTGCCTTGTATCGGCATAGTGGGTTCTCTAATATGCACGTTGACATGAGGTATCTAGGCCTTCCCATCATAACAAAAAGAATCTCCATAGCTGACTGTCTTCCCCTATTTAATAAAATTACTACTGTTATGAATGCTTGGGAAAATCGAAGAATGTCCCAAGTGGAAGGCTTGTGCTCATTAAATCTGTAGTTTTCCCTTCCTTGGTTTATTGGGCACGCTCTGTTATTCTACCAAGCAAGCTACTGCACCTTGTACGCTCTACCATGAACAGATATTTCTAGACAGGCAGCATGTTCAATAAGTAACTATTGCCATGTTCATTTGCTAATTGTGAAACTATGCTACAGTTAGGAGGTCTGGGCATTATTAATGCTAAAAATTGGAACAGAGCTGCATTCAGTAAACATTTCCATGATGTAATAATTAAGAAAAATAGTATATGGGTCAAATGGACATGGACGTACAATATCAAGCATAGGAGGTTTTGGTTGATGGATACAGCACAAGACAGTAGTTGGACATGGAGGAATATTCTCAAATTCAGGGAAGTGTTCCTTCCTATGATCCAGTACCATGTTCACCATAACACTAGCACTAGTTTTTGGGATGAACCCTGGGTTAGTTCAGGTATGATACTAACTACTTTTTTTTATCATGCTATGATTGTCCAATCTGGAGTTAATCGTGAAGCAAAAATCAGTGAATACCATAATGATGGAAGTATCCATCTTCCATACAATAGTAGCCAAGTTGTTACGCAACTGTGGAACACTATCCAGAGTACAAGCTTCAGTACTAACCAATCATTAAACGTGACATGGAATAATAACCCCCATAGTATTAAGCTGGTATATAAACTCTTAAGTAACGACAATGTCTACCCTGCTGCTAAGTGGTTCACTGTGCTTTGGAACAATGATTCACCACCGAGAGAAAACTTTATGTTCTGGAAGGTTGTAAGCAGTGCACTCCTCACCAGACAAGTTTTAATCAGTTATGGGATTAGAAGTACCCTTGAATGTGTATTTTGTGACCAGTTTGTTGAAACAGTTGATCATCTTTTCTTCGACTACCCTAGTTTAATTGCTCTGGTTGATATGATTGTGAATAGTCTACAAAGAACTGTTGGTGTTCCCTTTTCAGCAATTGATTGGAACATAATCCTAAAGGCTACGAAGTGGAAGAATAGTGGTTACAGAGTTCTGATCATATGCATTAAAATATATATGGATGTGATATGGAAAGAGAGAAACACTATAGTCTTTGAAAATAAAAGGAAAAGCTTTAGTACTCTTTGGTCTGAAGTAAGAAAAGAACTTACATGCAACTGAAAAGGAGGGAGTGCCATATCCCTGGCATCATGATTGATAGCTGGAGGTGATGTTTGTTTGTTCATTGTTTTTCTTTGCCGTCTTCTTTGTTGTCCCCGTACTTTCTTTTTTTGATTCAAAGTCTGTTTTGAGTCATTTTTAATGCGTTGCAATAAACAGATAGGGGACCAGTTAACCCCGCTGGCTTTGCCAAAAAATTATTTAGCCTCTTAATGATTTCAAAATTACTAAAAAGATTGAAAATGATATTACAATAATATAATATCACAATACGAAATGAAATGAAATGAAATGGGTTTGAATTGATGAAAATATTGTTTTAAACGAGTTAAAATAGCTTAAATATGGTTTAAAACAAATTTTGAAGTGTTTCGGTTAAGTTCCGAAGTAATTCACAAAATTGGCCAAAATCGAGATCGTCTCGTACTGGCAATTCGTAAATTTTGACCTGTAACTTCAAATTAACGTAGATGATGATTTATAAGTCGGATTTCTTCAAAATAAAAATTCTTTGGTCCACAATGATAATATTTTTTCAACGAAGAATGAAAATCAAGATTTCATCAAGTAGATTTTGAAATATGTCCAAAACAATTTTTAAAAAACATCGCGGTTTTGTAGTTAGGAATCCAAAAGGGGATTTCTCTATACATGTTATTTTTAAGTATTTTAAAAATATGAAATAAATTTGATAAATCTATTAAAATGGTTTAAAAGAGATATGGAATGGAAAATATGAATTTTCAAATATCAAAAATTTGTTTAAGTCAAATAAGCTTATATAGCACTTTCCGCGACACTTTTATGTTGCGAATTCTACAACCGGTTGAATATGAGTTTAAACTTAACTATTCTTTCCTAAATCTTTTATGAATGATTTTAAAGGAATAAATAAGTAATGTAAAGATGATTTGGAACTTTTAATAAGAGTTTGAATAAATGATTAAGAGGAATTGTTTATACCACTTAAACAAAATGTGAAGAATATTGAATGTAATAAACAGACTGAGTATGCGAAAACGACTAGTACATTTCTCCTACGTATGAGATCTAGGAAGATAAAATAAGGTGTTTAACTAAGATTAGGGATAGAGCAACCAATGCCCTGAACTTACCTGGCCTATGTTTTCTCTTTTAGGCGAGCGATGGAATAGATCGAAAGGAAAGCACGGATGCTCTAAAAAGATCATATTTAAGTTTTTTCAAGATAAAAGAAAAGAAACAAATTCTTTAAATGTTAACTAATCACTTAACCTCTTTTATTCGATGATTGGTACAAAGGAACCGGGGTCGGATTTGGCTGATTTCTGTCCGAAAAACTGGGATCGGAATTGGATGATTCCTATCCAAAAATTCCTTCAAACTAATTTTCAAAATAAAATATATCGATGAGAAAGATCTTCATGATGTAAATTACTTTCCATTAGTCCCAGGAGGTGAAATTTACCATATCTAAGGTGGCAGTAGTGTTCTGTTATGAAAATTTTCGATTTGCAAGAATATGATTTGAAGTAAAGAAAGAAATTTTCGATTAAGATTTGAAATTATTCCAGGATTTAAGAAAGGTTTAAATAAACCAAATGATTTGATAAATGAGGCTTGACGATTCCATATACTCTTGAAAAGGAAATGGAATAAATTGAAAAGAATATATCTAAGAAAAATATTTGATTTAAATAAAAGATGAAGTAAATTGATTGATGATTGATATACATATATGAACTAAACTTCTTTTTATCGATAATTGGCTTCAAAGGAACCGGGGTCGGATTTGGGTGATTCCACCAAAACCACTTCGAACAAATGTATACGTTCGAAAGTGAAGACATGTTGAAGATGATGATTATTGAAGACCATGGATCTTCATAGCGTGAGGACTGCTTAATGACACGCTTTGGGTCACTCCCATTATAGAGTTATTTATAGCAGTGGTCTCCTCATTGTGGAGATTTTTCAAATTGCAAGGACTACGCGCTACTAGTGGTAGTAGGAGAGTGCCTTCAGATTCGTTCAGTCCCATAATGAACTTGTATGGACGAATGTCTGACATTATATTCTAAATCACATTCGAGTGGTATCTATAAATGTGTATCAGTTGGTGGCGAAGAAGGCAGCTTCATTTGGGTTAACACCCTTTTCCGAGACATACGAGCTCAGGAAGTTATACTTTTCTAGAAATCAGTCAAGTGATCAAAGGAATGGCAGTGTGGCATTCAAAGTGGAACCTATTATTATCAAAGCATGGTTTTGTATGAAAAGCGTGGCTTTGAAGAAATTGATCGTAGCTTCGTGAGCCTCACACCCAAGTTATGATGCGATTCTATATGGTCATATATATGCTCGCATTTCGGATAGTAGCGATTGGGTTATCAGATGTTCTGAGCCATATGTTCCAGATGCGTCTAGGCCTTATGGCATGTATGTCATGATGTCTGAGTCCTTGGTTGTTATTCGCAGATTGTATCCCCGTTTAGCCATTTGTGTTGTTGTATAACTACGTCTGAGTTTGGACGTAAGTCGTGGAGATAAATTGATCTTTGCACTTGTTTCCTATCATGTTGGAAATCCAATCCCAATACGGGATCTAGGTTTTGATTGTATTCTCAAAATAGTTGTAAGTACTTGTAAATATTTCAGCTACCACTTTTTTTGGTGTCATATATTCTGTTCAGTATATTCCGTTGACCTAATCCGGATAAATTATCTTAGACTTGGTCTAGATATTGATACCTTATTTGAATAAGTTTATTTGAAAAGTTTTTTCAACAGAATGTCATTAAAAATAATATCAAATGTATTTTGGTATTAAGTGTTTTGGTTATCATAAGATAAAAACTCGTCCTGTTTATGTACGGGCGTGGTCATATGAGATCCCTTCTTTTCAAAAGTTTTGATAACATGGTCATTTTAAATTTCAAGTATCTCATGCTGGTTTATCAAGCCTGATATGGGTATTTTTAATATACGGGTCAGATTCGAGTAGTTTCAGGTTGTGTTGAAGATGGTTGGAGTTTCCAAAGAAGAGCTGGAGATCTTTATCATCATATGGACGCATTATATTATCCGTTACATCTATTGCATTTGTTTTGTTTTTTGTCAGCATTTGTAAGGGCAGTTATTATAACTGTCCCTGCAGAATCTAGGTTAGACTCTGATATTGTATTTTAAAATTTTCCGCTATAAGGATTATCATTAAAATAATATATGTTATTCCATTAGTGTGAGATTCTATTATGTCTTTATTTTCTTTCTACCCTTAATGATCCGCTTATTCATGCAATTTGAGTTGGACATGCATGGTTTATTGTTGATTCAAAGGGTACGGAAAAATGGGCCATTGGTATCAGAGATGAAGGTTAAGCGAGAATCTTGGAATTAGTTGGGTAAAGACTCATCAGAGATAGAGTTAGTAATACCTTAGGATGAGTAACTCATTAGAGATAGGGTTAGTAGCATCCTAGAATGAGTTTAAGTGTATTATATATGAGTGCATAATTTTTAGTGACTAATAAATGGTTTTGTGTTGATTTATCTGTTGAGTGATTTATGGGTTCTGATTGATGTGCCTGATCACCATTATCGATGAGGGTTCCTAAACATTTAAACAAGGCAAACTGGCACATTGATTTTGAAAAAATTGGTAAATGAAATAATTTTACCTTGGATTATATTTTGAATATAAAGTATATATTTTGAAAAGTTGTACAGTAAGAAATCTGGATTAGTGAAATTTAAATATGAACATCTTGTGATTAAAATTTCACGATTTGACTATAAGGTATTTCAAAAAGATAAATAAGAAATCTGATAAGGTGATTTAGATCTTTAATACTTATTCCAAAATAATAAATTAATTAATGATAATGTTAAGTTGCTATCGTAAATTGATCGATTGTTTGATTTAAAAGTTTAGTACAAATACCTTGTGAATTAAGCTTCACGATTTGACTATAAGGTGTTTGATAATAAAATTTATTTAAGGAATGAACGCATAAGATTAAAATGTATTTAACAAATAGAAAATGATTATGTAAAAGGTAAATGTAAAAGGAATGAGAATTTAAATTCGAGTAAAAGAATTGTGGTAATTTAAATAAAGTTAATTAATGTAAGATAAAATGGATTTATAAAATAGGTTTTATAAAGTAATCTCTAAAGGATTTTGAAAATAGTACTATTTCAAATAAAAGGAGGTATTTTTTATCACTGATTCGATTGGCTCTAAACTAAAATGGGAAAAATATTTGTTCAGAGGGTAAGCATTTCCGTTAAGAATTACTCCTCTTGTTTAGAGTATATCTAATACTGTTGGCGGTACCCAGTTCCTTCGGTTGTTTTGGAGTTACTCAATCAATATAATTTTCTTAAGTTATAGAGATAATGTGAATCATTAACTGATAAATTGTTTAGTAATCTTTATAAAAGTGTTTAAACTAAAGATAAATTAGGATCGCTAATGGCTAAAAGAAGCGGGATTCTCGATGATTTTGGACAGTCGAAAATTTTCGTATCATACCTAACTCAGAGCTAAGAAATTTATGAAAACTTTTGATAAAAGATTGTGAAATACTTTAAGTAAATGAAATAAGATAAGCGTAATTTATAAATTTGATTTATAAAGAAAATAAAAAAGATTTAAGAGTTAAGAGTATGAGGATTTAAATATGGATGATTTTAAAAAAAAATCAAAGCTAGAAAATTAATAATAGTATTAAATAAGAAATAAGTTTTATAACTTATGAAGTTGAGATAATAGCAAATTGCAACAAAGTCTAAATTCGTTAGATAGACGGATTTAAGTAAAATCAATTTGAAATTTGGGATTTTTATATACTCTTAGGATGTTAAGATATATTATACGAATATAGATTTAAGTCTTGAGCTATTAACTAAAATAATGACTCCTCAAAAAGCTAATTATAACCTAGAAAATGTTTTATTAATGAATTCTACCATTAATTAATAATTTAGACGTAACTCTTTAAAGAGATTGATTTACATAAGTTATTGTAGGATCGATTTCACCATAGAGGGGATGAATAGGATGATACTAATAATTATAAAAATTTAACGCGAAAGTATGTAAAATAATTGCAGCTCTAATAATAGCAGAATAATAGTAGCACAAATAACAGTAGAATATAAATATGCAGAAAAAAACAACACAGATTTACCCAGCTTTGGCAAAACGCTGCATACGTTCTGCCCCCAAGGTTTCTTCTAGAAATTAAGTAGTCAAACACTTACACACGTTACTCGCGACACCCCCTATCGACTTAACTAACTTTATGCTCAAAACCCTGCCACAACTCAGCCATTGAGTTGCAAATTCTCGAACTACACCACCGTAGTTCGTTCCCTAGTCACACGACTAGTAAATTACAAAAGTTTAAAAAGAAATAAGAAGTAAAGCCAATTTTAAAACAATAAACCCTAATTTTAATTTTGAAGCCCAAGAATATAGTCGGCTCAAACAAAAACACTGTGTAAATATATTTTCCCCGTTTTTCTCTTTTTATTTATTTCGGCTTTGTCTTCTTCTTTAGTAGAATTTCTTGTTCGTTCCTCTATGAGAAATTAGGCCTTTTTTAATTCTTTGAAGCCGCCGCTTGGTCGTATTGATTGCCGATCATTAGAGTTCTTTCTTCAATAGATTAATCTATTCACAGCTGCTTCAATCAAGTTGAGTTCAATTATTGCATGAATTTGTACGTGGATGCCTTTTACTGTTTATTGATTATTCTCGACTTTGATTCGAGTTGAATGATACTTTCCTCTCTGTTGTCACTTGAACTAGAATGATTTTTTATTCGATGATGAGTGGTTTAAATAGGGATTGATTCCCTTTATTTTCGTTCGAATATTTTATACGAATTCGTATGATAATTTTAGTTCAGCCAATTGATTATTCTAAAAGGCTTGATATTCCTCTGACTTGTTCAATTCATATATTTTTCTATTTACTTGATTAACACGACTTTGAATTTCTTTGACAATGTTGATTTATCTTGACTTGTTCATTTTACTTGCCTGGTTTGCATTTGCTTCGGGAATTGACTTCGGTCATTTGATTTTGTGTTGATATTTTTGAGATAAGAATTTCATTTCGACTTATTCAATATCTCCGGTTATCACTTTGACTTTGTTTAATTATTCACGGCTTTGACTTTTTCCATGATCATTGACTTTTTTGATTCGTGTTTATTATATTATCTACTTGATTTTCTGACTTCATTGTCCACTACCGTGTTGATGTTGCACTTGATTTCATGTATATTATCACGGCATTTGTTGTTTAAGATTTATGCTTGTAGTCTACTTATGCACTGTCCAAGGCATTGTGCTTCAATATGTTGTGTACCACTATTATCTTGTTGCAGTTTGATTCTTCAAGTGTACTTTATTTTTGTTCATTGGTCTGCACCGCTTCATCGATATATATATGTGCATGTTTGGTTTTGATGTTGAAGTCACTGTAGCATTTGCGACCTGATGCATATGTATTCATCCACTCACTCCATCTTCATGTTGCATTTCTTTTGAGCCAGTGCATATGATATTTGAATCTGATTCACTACTCGGTTATGTGAGCATGTTGAAATTGAGTGATGTCCAATGTCCATCCGAGTCTGCACCGTGCACTGCATATATATGCATATCAATACATGTATACATGTGTGTTTTCTCACATACATATGCATGTTTGTGATGCTCTTGTTTCATTTTCTTTTTGACCTTTTTATACTTAAGTATGTTGCAATCTTCATGTTTTTACTGGTCTGGTGCAGTTTTCTTGTAGCTTCACTTGCATATTGAACTGCTTCCATTTGTTGTTTGTGAATTCATGCCATGACTGTTATGTGCACATTTTTGTATATAATCATTGAAGTCTGGTTGCTACATTGTTGTTTGGTTTACATTGAACTTCCAATGCTCTGGCTCAAGTGATTTGGGAATTTGTGTGTTGATCACCATATATATGTACACTTGAGCTTGTATACTTCTGATTTACTGATTGTTGTGATTTTTTTGAAACTGTCTTCGAGCTGTATTGATGGATGCATTCATGTTCATGCTGAAAGTATTGCTTCACCTTCTTCGAGTCACTTGTGATTGCTCTATTCCTCATGTATACTTGAATCTAGTATGTGCAGTCATGTTCTTGCATTCCGTTGAGCTTCATGTATTTTGATTACCACTGGTGCCTCTGAGCATGTAGTCAGGTTTGGTTTCCTTTGAGTTTCAGGATTGCATCAAGTACATGTCCATGTGCTTGATATGCTAGCTCAAGCCTGGTACCTTTCAAAGCCTGGGTGATTAAGTTGAACCTTATTATTTGGTTGGAACTATTGTAGTACACATTGGTTCATCGGCTTTGGTTCTGGTTTGAGTCATGTGCACTATTCATTTGCCTTTTGAGTTGACCTATTTGAATGTCGAGGCTGTGTTGCTTGAGAAGTATTCATGTGTACTCACAGAAATTATTGGTCGAGGCAGTCTGACCCATCATCTGGACTCATATATGCGTATACATATATATGTGCATATTTTTGTGTATATATATTTATGTGGTCTTTTCCTTTATGTAATACATGTGTCGTATCCCATTTATACTTAATTAGTTCATGTGTGTATTAGAACCTGTGTTAAATCCAGCTTATAGCTCGGGTTTTAACTTGCGCTCACCTGTCCCTACAGTTTTATCAAGTGTATATCGGTGTGCATGGCATTGTGGCATGTACGGTGATACACTGTGCATGTCACAAGCTGTTCGTGTATGATGAACTCAAATTTAATTGATGATGAACAACCCAAATAACTGAGGCAAATGATATTTTCAAAACACATTTTATTTTACACTGCAGAAAAATATTTCTTTCTCAACTTTACGGCTTTAATGTTTATTTTGCAGATAACTCAGATGCTGGTTTCAATCTGGAATAGAGTTGAAGATAAATACGAGCGAATGAGTGATATGTGGTGAGGTGCAAATGTATAGTGAAAAATTGTATTATAATTTAAAATGTTGTATATATAGTGAGAGCTCGAATTTGTACTATTCAAATTTGTAATAAAATATTTGTTTGATTTTAATTTTTGTTATTTATTTTATCCAACAAATATTTATTTAATTATGTGAAAAATAAAATAGTGCAATAACAAATACATTTTAATGAATATATTTATATATATATATATGTATGTATATGTATATGTGTGTGTGTGTGTGTATATATATATGTATATGTATATGTATATGTATATGTATATGTATATGTATATGTATATGTATATGTATATGTGTGTATATATATGTTTATTATCATCAAACAAAAATCATATACTTGCATATTCAATAATCTCCCTCTTTTGATGATACAAACATATATTTAAGATTTTGAATTTATTAAATATAATTGATCATTCAATTTGCTCCCCCTATTTGAATGCTCCCTCTCTACACAAAGCTCCCCCTTCATATATGCTTGAATATAAATTAAAATATGCAAATGAAACTAGATGCAAATAGAAAATACAAAATAAAATATTTGACCTCTATTTGCCAAATTCTTAACTTTTATCTTCCCCTTTTATTATCAGCAAAAGAGTTATAGTGTTAGAAAAAAAGAGATAAAATGATAGAAATTAATACACATTATTACCCAGTCAAGTCTAAATATTAAATTTCAATAAAAAATAAAAAAATCATAAATACTCTGTTAGGCGCATATTCCACTTTAGAATGATAGGGATGATGCAAAACCATATAGATGTATCTATTTGTGGTATATTTATAGCAAAAATTAGAATATCTTCTAACCATGCATAACCGTTAGGACTTTTAAATGGGATTAGTGGTATTCTTAAAAAAAATTAAATGAATTCAAGTATCTTCTAGCCATGCATAATCATAAGGACTTTTAAATGGGATTAGAATTAACTTGTCTATTTAATCATTCAATTTTGATATATGTTCCATACATCCATAACCACAAGGACTTTTAAATAAGCACGAAAGCACATAATCGAAAACTCCAAGTAATTCACCCATGCATAACCGTGAGGACTATTAAATGAGGGTGAATACGTTGGATGTTTTTATTGCTAAATATATAATAAAATGAAAATGAATAATTTCCCATTTAAAATACCACATATTGACACACTATATTGGATATTGATAAGTGATGGTCGATAGAAACATGACAGAAATATAAATGGTCATGGAAATTTTACCAACAAAAAGTTTTTATAACTCTTGTTTAATTTCTAAAGAAATTTATTAAATATACCGTCTCATTTATAATATATGATTAATATCAACACTCATCACTTTTTCAATCACTATTTATCTTTTTTGATAATCAATAGGGAGTCAGATTAGTTAATGTAGCCGTTTAAGATCAAATCCAAAAATAATTATAAAATCAATCTAAAATGACTAATCTGAAACGAGGTCAACAAAAAACCATTTTCTTAAAGGGGTTTTGTAAAAGAAAAAATGTCTGCTAATTGAAAATCATTTGAAATGAAAAAATATGCAGCTTTTTTCTTTGAAAATGAGATGCAACTAATAAATGTCTCAACATAAATCACGTTCCACTAGTAATTTTTCTATCAACTAGATTACCAGTGTTATCTGCATCTGAATATCCTTTTGACTCAATATTATCATTAAATGAATGTTATAGACTAAATTGTGGAGTTGTAACAATTTCTTGAAATCTTTTTTACAACTTTTAAATGAAATTCTTTTGAATTTGAATTGAAACCGTGTAAATAAACAAACAGTGAACGTAGTGTCAGATCCAGAAACAAATATATCCAAATGTATCATGAGTAATTATCGGACAATAAAACACCATCATTAGTCCAAAACAAATCTATATGAACTTGAGGTACTTATAGTATTCTTGGCATAAAAGGATAATTGGCCAAACAATTTTCAATAATTCAGAATCGAAATCAACATTTATTACCCTATCACGTAACTGGCTGGTTTATTTTAGATTATGGTGCAAATTACCACATTAAATATATCGTTTAAAATAGATGTACCTTTACCTATTTTACCTTTGCGATAATTTTTCATTGTTGCCCATTGTGATTCTGCCACCTTTGTACTAGGCTAAGGAACTTTGATTTGTCGCCCGTTGTGTGCCTGGAACAGCCAGAATCCAAGTAACACTGTTATTGTTCCTTAGCCTGCCACCACCACACCTACATGAGAAAATATTTTGCGCCTATTTTTTTTTATAGGTCCATGGTCGTTAGTGGCCAAAGATTTTGAAAAATATGTTTGTGTAGACCCAAAACTATTTATATATGTTCCTTTCGGCACCTAAATTTGTTTGACTTGAGGGACTTTATATTCGTACCTTTTGGAACCCAAATTGGAATGGTTTTCACTTGGATGGGTCTATACTAACAAACGTTGCGATTGTGTCAAGTTTTGCCACATATTGTGTACTTTGGATTGACTAGATTAATTTCACTTCTAACGTGTTCAGATTAATTATACCCAAGTCCTTATCTAACAGTATTCACAGTTTGTTTCCTAATAGCATATTCAACGATTTTTTTCTTTTGAAAAATTTTTCTAAGTTGTAGACAATTTTTGGACTTGTGTTTGAAGAGATTCATTTTTCCTCAATAATTGTGTGCATTTTTTAATAGAATTTTTTCTCCTCATGTTTTCACTTTCTTTTAAAATCAGAATTTCATTTTCAAGTGATTTAATTTTAATTTCTGACTTTTTAATTTCTTCTTCAAATGTTGGACACTAGTCAAACTTAGGGCTCTTGCTTTGATAGTTTTTAACCAATTGGTCAAGTTATTTATTTAAATCTATCGAAATATCACTTTGTGATTCAATTTTAGCATATTTCTCCCTAAGTCTTTCGAAACAGCCGTTTACTTCGTGAAAATATATAAGTGACTCCGAATGAGCAAGTTTTGATACCTCACTTAGCTCGTCATCATCACTGTCAGTTATGTCACCATAAACGCATAGATTAGCTTTTCACTCTCACTACTAGTGATTTTTTTTCTTCATTAGTTTCATTCCAAGTGGCTGCAAAACTTCTACTTTTCTTTTTCTTTTCTTGGTTGAATCGATTCTGTGGACAATGGGGCATGATATGATCGGGTTTGTTGCACTTGTGACAAATGATCTATTGGTCTTCTGAGTTGTGTAGTGCTTTGGCTATTCTGCTTTTCAATTGTTGATTTAGAGCTGGATTTCTGTATTTGTGGTTCCACCTTTTGAATCTCTTTATTAGTAGCGCCAGCTCAGCTACTCCATCATCATCGCCATCGTCATCACGTTCTGTTGTTTCTTTAAGGCCCATTGATTTCTTTCGAGTATCACCTCCTTCATGCTCATCCTTGAAGTTCGTTTCTAGCTCATAAGTGGTGAGATTTCCAATGAGTTCTTCAACTTTAATTTGTTTCAAATGATCTTTTGATCTTGAATGGCAGTGACTTTGGCTTCAAAATTTTATGGATGGAGTCTGAGGATTTTTCGGACTATTTCTAACTCTGTGCATGATTTTTCAATAGCTTTCGATTTGTATAAGATATTGGAAAGTTGTCTGTACATATCTTTGACATTTTCTTCCTCGGCCATTGTGAAATTCTCGTATTCGCTACTAAGAATGCCAAGGTAAGATTCTTCGACTTGAGATGTTTCTTTGTGAGTCACTTCAAGTGTGTGTTATATTTCCTACGCAGTTAGACAATGTGAGACATGATTAATTTCGATTTGATCTAATGAACAAATAAGAGAATTCATAGCTGTAGCATTAGCATTTGTAGTCTATTTTCAGGATCTATCCATTGATCCATTGATTTATCTATTTCCTGATTATTTATCATTATAGTTGGGGTCCTATAACCTGTCTCAACAATATTCCAAGCATCTACAGTTTTTAGTAATATTATCATTCTATTTTTCCAATAGGTATATTCACCATTGAACATTGATCGTCTAACTATGGACTGACCCTCAGCAAAAGCATTATTAAAAGAAGCCATTTTAAAATTTTGAAACTTTGAAACAAAAATTGGTTTTTTAAAAATCAAATTATTAAAACAAAAATTGACTTCTATTCCCAGCTCTGGTACCACTTGTAGGATCGATTTCACCTTAAGGGTGAATCGGGTGACACTAATAATTATAAAAATTTAATGCGAAAGTATATAAAATAATTGTAGCTCTGATAATAGCAGCAAAGATAATAGCAGAATATAAAAAAGTGGAAATAAAACTACACGGATTCGAGTTGAATGATATTTTCCTCTCTATTATCACTTGAGTAGAATGATTTTTTAACCGATGATGAGTGGGTTTAAATAGGGATCGATTCCCTTTATTTTCGTTCGAATATTTTATTCGAATTCGTTTGATAGTTTTTTTCGGCAAAATGATTATGCTTGAATGCTTAAGATTTCTACGACTTGTTCGGTTCGTATATTTTTCTGTTTACTTGATTAACAAGGCTTTGAATTGCTTTGACAATATTGATTTATCTAGGCCTGTTCATTTTACTTGCCTTGGCCACCACGGCTTTGCATTTGCTTTGGGAATTGACTTCGGCCATTTGATTTTGTGATGATATTTTTGAGGTGATAATTTTACTTCGACTTATTCATTATCTCCTATTATCACTTTGACTTCGTTCAATTACTCACGACTTTGATTTTTGGCATGATTATTGACATTATTTGATTCGGGTTCATTATATTGTCTACTTTATTTTATAACTTCATTGTCCACTCCCGTGCTGATGTTGCACTTGATTTCAGGTACATTGTCACTGCATTTGTTGTTTATGACTTGGTCTTGTAGTTTGCTTATGCACTGTCCACTTCCATGTGCTTCAATATGCATGTGTACCACAGTTATCTTGTTGCAGTCTGATTCTACAAGTGTACTTTGTTTTTGTTCATTGGTCTACACTACTTCATGGATATATATATATATATATATATATATATATATATATATATATGCATGTCGCTTTTTGATGTTGAAGTCACTATGGCATTTGCGACCTGATGCATATGTATTCACCAACTCACTCCATCTTCATGTTGCATTTATTTTGAGCTAGTGCATATGATATTTGAGTCTGATTCACTACTCGGTTATGTGAGCATGTTGAAGTTGAGTATGTCTACTGTTCATTCGAGTCTGCACTATGCACTGCATATATATGCATATCAATACATGTATACATGTGTATTTGCGCACACATATATGTATGTTTGTGATGCTCTTATTTCATTTTCTTTCTGACCTTTTTATATTTGAGTATGTTGAAGTCTTCATGATTTTACTGGTCTAGTGCAGTTTTCTTGTGGCTGCACTTGCATGTTGAACTGCTTCTATTTATTGTTTGTGAATTCATGCCATGACTGTCATGTGTATATTTTGTATATAATCATTGCAGTCTGGTTGCTTCACTACTGTTTGGTTGCCTGTGAACTTTCGGTGATCTGGTTCTAGTGATTTTGGAATTTATGTGATGTCCACCACATATGTGTACACTAGAGTTTGTATACTTATGATTTACTCAATGTTGTGATATATTTTTTGAAACAGTCTTTGAGCCACATTGATGGTTGCATTTATGTTCATGTTGAAAGTATTGCTTCACCTGCTTCGAGTCACTTATGCATGCTTCCAGGCACAACCACACCTTATAGAGAGACTCAATAAACTTTTGATTACCAATTGATCTTATAATTCTGAATAGCACTTTGATCTTTGAGAGAGGACAGAGAATCAAACAAGAATGAGATTCCAATTTGATTCACTTGAAAATTTAGCAGAATTTCGGCACGATCTTAAAAATATGAAAATTATAGAATAGGGATTTGGGTAGAAGAAGAAATGAATAAAAATAAGAAATTAGTTAGTTAAAAAATTCGTTTGTGAAGACTATTTATAAAGCACCAATGGTCATAACCATTCGTGAAGAGATTTAAACGAATAGACACTTCTTTTGAAAATTGAAACTTTTGAATTCAACGACCATCATATCGACATGGGGTATCCCATGAAGTCAACATCCGTATGTTAAAAAAATAATGTAAGATTTGTTTTTAAAATGAAGTTTAAACAAGAGTTTATTTTAAAACAAAAGGAATACTATTTTAAGGCTAAACATCTTTTTGAAAAATCATTTGAAAATATAATATTAAGGCTAAAATATTTTGAAAAATAGTTTTGAAAATCGTTTTGAAAAACCATTTTGAAGTAGTTTTGCAAGCTTCTTCCTGTAGAATATCTCATCACATCAGGATTCAAGAATATGTACAAAACCAGGATGTTCGTGGGTTTGTAAGCCACTTGTCGTAGGTTTGTAAGCTACTTGTCTGGGGTTTGTGAGCCACTAAGAATGTAGAAATGGGTTCCATCCCAAATGAAATTTGGAATGAAGATTTCCATGCTATTATGAAGTTTCAGCATAAACTAGACACATGTTTTGAAATCTTGATCTTGATACTCATGAGTCTTCAAACTTGATTTCTTCATTCTTGATCTTTATACTGTACAATCTTCAATAACAAGTAATGCCTTATATATATTTTGTATAACAACATTCATATATATATATATCCAGACAATAGTGTTAGTATATAAGTCATAATAAAATAAGTTACAAAGGTTGTTGTCATCGAAACCACTATCTCCAGTTCTTAACAATCTCCCCCTTTTTGATGATGACAACCATATAAAATATACTTACCACTTCGATCATGCCATAACTCCCCCTTACACCAACAACTCCCCCTTACTCCAAGCCTAAGCCTATTATTTTATATAACTTCTCCCCCTTTGTCATCAACATAAAAAATACCCTATAAACCTTAAACTTAATAGAAAATGAGATAAACAAACATATGACATAAGAATAATAACTTTGTATGAGTGAAATATAGCATCCTAAGTTAAAGGGAATTTCATGATTTTATGCACCAAAGATTGTTTTTAGAAGAACAATAATTAAGATAACACTTATATACAAATTAACAAGCCAATATACAATCAAGAAAACGAAAAAACGCTTAACGAGGACCCTTAACTATTGGTGATTTATGGACCGAATAATGTGGATAGTGGAGACAAAAGTTTCCACGTTGTTCGACCAAGTTCCCATTAACGTCAAAAAGGACCTCTTTAACGCAAATCACGCCATCATCTTTGTTCATATGAACATCCGGATTCGGTAAAGGATGTTCTTCTTCTTGATCCACTTGTGGTTCTTCTAGAGGCTATTCTTCTTTAGAATTCATGGCTTGTGATGATTCTTCGATGACAATGGGATTGGCATGGTTATCCATAAGTAAATTTTGTAAACTCCTAACGGTTCTGCCTTGCATATCTTGTTCTCGTGCCATTCGCAGTTGACTCACTTGAATCTCCGCCATCGTTTGAAGCAAATCTTTCATCTTCTCCTATAATTTAACGACTCGCGCGTGTGTGGAACGTGGAAAAGGACCAGAATGAGGAGAAGTGGGTGACGAATGTTCATTATTAGAAGAGGAAGCCATTAATTTACTGTTTTAGAAGTTTGTTACAAAGAATAGAATAAAGAAAGGGAGTAAAAATCGAAATATATAAATATATAACTTAATTACTAATTTTATAGGAAAATTAAAATTTGAAAATCATGGCTAGTATGTCAACATAGGGGGATGGGTCAAGTCGACATGCCTAGTTTGTTTTTTTTTTGAGAAATTTTTATTTATATTAATTATTAGCTATACTTGTATTATTTATAATTTATATTTCAGTTAATGAACATATAGCTAATTCTCTTTTAAATTTAGTAAAGTTTTGTTCATTAAATGGTTTGGTTAATACATCAGCAATTTGTTTTTAAGTATTAATATATTCAGGAATTATGACTTCTTTACTTATATTATCTCTAAGAAAATGATGTCTAATATCAAAATGTTTTGTTCGAGCATGATGAGTTGGATTCTTAGATAGATTTATCGCACTAGTATTATCAAAATAATAGTTATAGTCAATCCAAAATCTTTTAAAGTTTGTTGCATATATATAACTTCAGAACAAGACAAAGCAGCAGATATATATTCTGCTTCAGTTGTTGACAGAGATATAGTGTTTTGCTTCTTACTAAAATAGGAAATCAGAGAATGTCCTAGAGCGTGACAAGTTCCACTTATACTTTTTCGGTTTGATTTACAACCAGCGTAATCAGCATCACAATATGAAATTAAATCGAATATATCGTTTTTAGGGTAAACTAAACCATATTATAAAGTATGTTTTACATATCTTAAAATTCTTTTAACAGCATTTAAATGAGTTTCTTTAGGTTGAGATTGTTATCTTGCACAAAGACAGAGACTATGTATGACGTCAGGACGGGACTTGCTGTTATATAAAGCAGCAAACCAATCATTCCATTATATAATTTTTGATCAACATCTTTTTATTTATCTTCTTTACTTAAAGCTACATAGTCGTCATTGGAGTTGGTTTCCACCAGAAGTGGTCAATCCAAATTTATTAATTAAATCCTTGGCATATTTTTCTTGACTAATGAAATTTTTTGATTCAAAGTCCTAAGAAGAAACTTAGTTCTCCCATAAGACTCATTTCAAATTCTTTAGTCATTATATCCAAAAAAAATTATTCATTATGTTATTAGTTGTTCCAAATATTATATCATCCATATATATTTGTACTAATTGAATATCAGTTTTGTGTCTTTTGATAAAAAGAGTTGTATCTATTTTACCAATTTCAAAACCAGATTGTAGTAAATAAGATCTTACTCTTTCATACCAGGCTCTAGGAGCCTGTTTCAGACCATATAAAGCTTTCTTTAATTTATATCTTGATTTAGAAATTTGTTGTCTTCAAAAAGTGGAGGTTGTTCAACATAAACATCTTCTTTTACAAAACCATTTAGAAAAGCACTTTTAATATCCATTTGATATAGCTTGAAATTATTGTAGTTTGCGAAAGCAAGTAGAATCCTGATAGCTTCTAGTCTGGCCACGGGTGTAAAGGTTTCTTCATAATCAATTCCTTCTTCTTGACAATAACGTTGCGCGACTAAATGAGCTTTATATATCATGACCTCACCAAGTTCATTCATTTTATTTTTATAAACCCATTTTGTTCCTATTATACTTTTATCCTTAGGTCTAGAAACAAGTTTCCAAACATCATTTCTAGTGAACTGATTTAATTCTTCTTGCATAGCAAGAATCCATGAATCATCAGATGATGCTTCCTTTGGATTTTTAGGTTCAGTAGTTCATATAAAAGCTACATTACACATACTATTTAGTTGATTTCTTGTTTTAACTATAGATTCAATATTTCCTAATTCTTTTATTAGGTTGAACGATTTCACAATTAGTTTCGTTAGGTTCATTATTTAAAGTTATAAAATCTTCTTCAGCTTCTATTTGTACAGTATTTTTAAAATTTTCATCAAAAGATACATACATTGTTTCTTCAATAGTGTTAGTTTTTAAATTATAAACTCTAAATCCTTTACTTCTATTAGATATCCAATGAAGATACCTTGGTCGGATTTAGGTTCAAATTTGTCTGAATTATCTTGTGTATTAAGAATAAAACACTTACTAGCATAAACTTTAAAATAAGCTATTATGGGTTTCTTGTTGTAAAGTGATTCATATGGTGTTTTATTAGTTAATGGTCTAGTTAAAATCCTATTTAATACATAACAAGATGTAGCGACTGCTTCAGCCTAAAAGTTTTTAGGTAAGTCACTATCAAAAAGCATTGTTCTAGCACACTCTTGAATCGTTCTATTCTTACATTCTGCCACTCCGTTTTATTGTGGAGTTCTTAGAAAAGGGAAATTATGAGTAATTCCTTTTTGATTACAGAAATTCTCAAAATTTTCATTTTCAAATTCTCCACCATGTTCACTACAAATAGTTTTTATTTTTAAAGGAAGTGGATTTTGAATTCTTTTAGCAAAATTCTTAAATAATTCAAAAGCATCACTTTTAAGTTTAAGAAAAATTGTCCAAGTGTATCTAGAATAATCATCTACGATTACAAAAACATATTTATTGTGATTAATTGATTGAACTTGAGATGGACCAAATAAATCTAATGAAGTAATTCTAGAGGTTTAGAAGTAGAAATATATCTTTTAATTTAAACGAACTTTTTTTAAGTTTTCCTAATTGGCAAGCATCACATATACTATCTACTTTAAAGTTTAACTTGGGAAGACCTCTAACTAAGTCAAGTTTTGATAACCTAGATAACAATTTAAAATTTATATGACCAAATCTTTTATTCCAAATCCAAGGGTCACTTGTATTAGCCAAAAGACATAAGTTATCATTTGAAATTTTCATACTAAGGATGTAAATGTTTTTCTTCCTAATTCCTTCAAAGATAATATTTGACTTATTATCTTCTATGTGACACTTACCTTTTTCAAATTTAATTTTAAATCCTTTATCACATAGTTGACTTATACTAAGAAAATTATTTTTTTAAATTCCTAACTAGCAAAATATCATAAACAAGAGGAGTTTTAAAATTACCGACATTGCCGATGCCAATCACATATCCTTTTGAGTTATCTCCAAAGTTGACCAATCCACCATCTTGATGTATAATGTAATTAAGTATCTTGGGATTTTCGGTCATATTCCTTGAATAGCCACTACCTAGTATCCATTTATCTTTCTCAATTTGCACAACTTGTCCATTGGTTATTGATTCTTCAAAAGCCATGTAACATGTCTGTTCCAACATAACAAACCAATTCGGTAGATAACTTGATTTTTCATAAAATCTATATGCATACTATGATACTTTGATGAAATAAATAAATTCAAACTTATATTAACAAGATTTCCTAAAAATGCCATTTTTTTACTTTTCAAGTTTTAGATTATGAAAATATGAAAACCTATGCTCTGATACCAATTGAAAGGGACAGCAGATTAAGGATCTTAAGGTTAATTTAACACTAGAGGAAGGATGAATAGTGTTTAATGGATTCTAAGACTTATATGGACTAATTTAAAATTATGACGCAAACAAATGCAGAACTTAATCATAGAACAATCATAAAATCAAACACAGATGCAGAAAGTAAATAAAAAGCAACAAAAGGAAAGAACACACCGGATTTTATACTAGTTTAGAGTTACCCTACATCCATTCCTGTACCAAGGAAAACCACCTCATACCGATTTTTATTATACCAATGTCGATATTACAATCCTCAATTTCTAAAGGCCTTGAGATACCCTCTTGTCTCACGAGTCCGAGGCAAACTCTTTTGATTTATGGGACTCAAGATCACCCAATTGATTTCCAAGCACAACCACACCTTTTAGAGAGGCTCAATAAACTTTTGATTACAAATTGATCCTATAACTCTGAATAGCACTTTGATCTTCGAGAGAGGACAGAGAATCTAACAAGAATGAGATTCCAATTTGATTCACATGGGAATTCGGCAGAATTTCGGCATGATCTTAAAAATATGAAAATTATAGAATATGGTTTTGAGGAGAAGAAGGAGTGAAGAAAAATAAGAAACTAGTTAGTTAAAAAATTCGTTTGTGAATGCTATTTATAAAGCACCAACGGTCATAATCATTCATGAAGAGATTTAAACGAATAGACACTTCTTTTGAAAATTGAAACTTTTGAATTCAACAGCCACATGTTGACATGGGGTGTCCCATAATGTCGACATCCCTATGTTAAAAAACAACATAAAATTTCTTTTGAAAATGAATTTTAAAACAAGAGTTTATTTTAAAACAAAAAAAAAATTAAGCCTAAAACATCTTTTTGAAAAATCATTTGAAAAGATAATTTTAAGGCAAAGATATTTTGAAAACTGTTTGTAAATCATTTTGAAAAACTATTTTGAAGTAGTTTTGTAAGCTTCTTCCCGCAGAACATCTCATCACATCAAAACTCGAGAATTTGTATAAATCAGGATGTTCGTGGGTTTGTAAGCCACTTGTCGTAGGTTTGTAAGCTACTTGTCGTGAATTTGTGAGCCATTAAGAAGGTAGAAATGGATTCCATCCCAAACGAAATTTGGAATGAAGATTTCCATGCTATTATGAAGTTTTAACAAAAATTAGACACATCTCCTTAAATCTTGATCTTGATACTCATGAGTCTTCAAACTTGATTTCTACGTTCTTGTTCTTTATACTGTACAGTCTTCAATAATCAGTGCATGCCTCATATATATCATGCATAACAACATTCATATATATCAAGACAATAGTATTAGTATTTAAGTTATAATAAATTAAGTTACAAAGGTTGTTGTCATCAAAACCACTATCTTCGGTTCCTAACAATATGTAGTAAGGTGCAAATGTATGGTGAAAAATTGTATTATAATTTGAAATGTTGTATATATAGTGGGAGCTCAAATTTGTACTATTCAAATTGTAATTAAATTTTTGTTTGAATTTAAATTCTGTATTATCTATTTTTTCTAGTAAATATATATTTAATTATGTGGAAAATAAAATAGTACAATAACAAATACATTTAAATGAATATATATATATGTGTGTGTGTGTGTTTATTATCATAAAAAAATCATATACTTGCATATTCAACAATTATATGTAATTAACTTAAGTAATAATTTTACCAAATGATTCATAAATAATATTATTGTCAAAGGAAATATATTGAGTTAAAAGATTGTGGAAAACTTTTTTAATAAAGATAAATTATCTTTTGAGTGAAAAATGATTTCTTTGGTATATTTTCCTTTCATAAAAATATTTAGAAATAAATAATTAAAGAGATTATACAAAGAAGCACCTTTTTAAAATGTTTAAACTTAAGATAAACATTTATGAAAAGTTTTTGAAAGTTAATGGGTACATATATTATATGTAGAACATTTCATCACACAATTTTGGTCTAAAATTCGAGTTCGGAACTTTAATGTATCTACACTGGTCCGAAAAAGGATTTATCACTTGATTCTTGATGGAAAACATTGATGAGAATTTTTGGTTAGGTACTTTAGTTTTCTATCATAGTTGAGAGCTATGCAAAGAAAGCAAAGGTTTCTGAGTAAAGAGCCTGATTAAAGTCCGCACTAGAGGAATAGGGGATCGACACTAGTTCAGAAATAAAGTTGTGTATTCGAATAGAAAACTGAATAAGATATTTCATACGGATGATCTGTGTATATTATATGGAATTAAGTTTATAGATAAATGTTTTATGAAAATTTTTGTTTAGGTAATTTTCGAAGAAGAAATTCTTTTAAGTATGGGAGAATGTAACGACCCATAATTTCGCAACTTAGACAATGAAAGATTTCATTTGTTTGAAATTTAAAAATATTCAAAATTAAATAAATAAGTTATATATAATAGATAATAATATAGAAATTATTTATTCTTATAGTTGATAATTTAAAAAGTATAAATTTGGATTTTAGAGCAAATCAACAAAAGTTAAGTTTTGTTCAAAATAAATAAATGCTTAAATAAATATGTTTAAATATATATTTAAAAGATAAATCTTATTGAAACCATTTAATAAATATAATAAAAGAATATTTAAATATTTAAAAGTATGTTAATAATCATTTTACAAAAATAACCAAATTTTGTCGCATTTTGTCATACATTGTAAAATTAGAGATTTTGATATTATTTAAATATGATTTTAAAATATATAAAGAGACATATTTTAATTTAAAGAAATATAAAGTTAATTCTTAAATTTGATTTACATAAATAAATAGTTTAACTAAAACGTCAAAATATTACCGTAAAACATTTTGTCGAAGATCAACGTTTTGTTGATTTAAAAGTTGTCGCAACGTCGTCGCACCTTTATTTTCTTATATAGAAAAATATATTCAAATACTACATGTATTGATTAATTCACTAATCAAGATTACTTTTACTAAACATATTTAGAAAATTCTATAATATAATTAACAAAAAGTAAGCACAAAAAGACAAACATGTCATTTCAAAGCAAAAAAGTAAACATCAAATCAAACCAAACATAATTATTATATTTTTTACTTAATATTTAAGTGAAAATGACATAAAATAATGATTTAAAATGTGATGTTAAATGTTAAAAAATAAGGTTGCTTAAAAAGTAAGTAAAAGGTATTTTGGTCCTTTTACAAAATATTATTATAATTCAAAACATTTTCTATAAATAAGCATCAACTTTCTCAGTTTTTTACACTTCTTCTTCTTCCTTTTTCAAGCATTTCTTCCACCCTCTAATGGTTTCTTCTCTTCAATTTTCTTAATTATTTTTCTTAAAATCATATCAAATTAACTCCAAACACCATTAAACTTTGCCAAAGACCTTAGAATACCACTAAAACATGGTTTAGCATCTATGAAGTGAAGAAATGATGGAGGAAGGGAAGTATCAAGGAAAGGACAAGCACATCAAGAAGGAGGAGCAAGTTCATGGATTTCCGGTGTAATGACCCGAAATTTTTGACCTCGAAAATTCGACACTAATACGTCTATAAATTGTTTGTAATTAATTAATGTTAATTTAGCAGGATTTAAAATGTTATAAATTTATTTTAATTAGGAATTCTATGACTAATTAATCTTTCTTATGAATGATAAACTATAATTGAATGCCTTGGATTATTTGATATCTCCGATATGTAATTTGCGGTGTTCTATGATATGAAATGCTTTGGGTTGAACCGTGATAATTGTGGGTTGTCTATCTGCGGTGAATTAATGTATTCTAAATATAAATAGAATTGTTTACTCAAACAACTTGGCTTAAAGAATGACATTGGATTCAAAGAGACGGAGGTCGGATATCAGCAATATCCAGAATCACTTCGATTAGAAATCGATAATTCTTTATAGATTTGATTTGTAAAATCAAATAGGCTGGAATGGAATAAATTAAGTAAACCGGACCATCTAAACTGAGTGATGATGCTTAGATATAATTTTGTGAAATAAGTATTGATTATAAACAAGTTAAGAACTCGTAATGAGTATGAATTATCCCTGGTTTTCAAATAAATTTTACAACTTAAAGTATTTCAAATTATATGGGTTTACTCATGCTAGTTTCCAGCCTGACTAGGGTGTTACTTTAATGTAATGCTCGGGTCAGACCGAGTATTATAAATTTTCAGGTTAGAACGTTCTAGAGCTTAGTAGGCGAGCTGGAAGGCAGGAAGTATAGACTATATTCCGTTGTGTATTTGGGGTTGTATTGGTTGTATTCAGGACGAGTTAATTATAACAACCTAGCTTATTGTGAATGATTTTACTCTGATAAATTTTTTGTAAATTTTCAGATACATCTTTTCTTTGTATAAATGTCGTTATTTAATATTATATTTTGTTCCGTTGCGAATGTGAGATTTTGTGCTGTTATTTTCTGTTTCTTCTTCTACATTTTTCCTTCTTTACCCTAATAATCTGGAATTTTCGGCATTCAATTGCTCGACAATTCTACAGTAAACGTGTTAGTGTTGAATTTTCGAGGTCAAAAAGGGTCGTTACATCCGGAGCAAGAAAAAGAGAAGAAGGTGCTGCAGGAATCAAAAGAAAGTCTACAAAAAAAGTTTGGTGGAGTGGAACTAATCATGAGTACTGAAATCTTAGTTTTATTTTAATAAAACTTAAGTTGATAATACACATGTTAAATTTGAAATTAATATGTTGAATATTAGTTGATATTGGATGATAACTTGGTTGATATTATGGTTGATTATATGTTTGTGATATGGATGATAACTTGGTTTGATAAATGATAAAAGAAATGGTTAGTAAGTATAGTTAATTCAATGAGAATTAAATCCATACAAATGTGTGTATGGAAATTATTTGGCCTCTTAATGATTTCAAAATATCTAAAAAGATTGAAAATGATATTATAATAATATAATATCATAATATGAATTAAATGAAAAATGAGTTTGAAATGATGAAAATATTATTTTAAATGAGCTAAAATAGTTTAAATATGGTTTAAACCAAATTTGAAGTGTTTCAGACAAGTTCCGAAGCAATTCCTAAAATTGGCCAAAATCGAGCTCGTTGCGTAGTGACGGTTCGTAAATTTCGACCTGCAACTTTGAATTAATGTAGACAATGATTTATAAGTCGGATTTAATGGGTCCTTATAGGTTTAAAGGGTTGTTTTTACCCATTTTTCATAAGTAAAATTTTCCTAAGCCGTAGAGTTTACTTCAAAAGGTTATAGCATAAAATACTTACCATTGTTTGAATATGTAATGGGGATCCTTATATCAAATTAATGTTAATAAACCTTGGGGACAGCAGGGTGGATTTAATGTCTTCGATACATAGTTTGGGGTTACAAACAGAAATATAACTTTGAAAATATACAATGAGGCTATCAATGTGTTTTCGTTTAATTTAACCTAATTGGGGCTACAATGAGAATAGGTTAAAAAGGTGGATACCCGAGGAAAATAAGTAATTATAGGGATCATGGTTCATTGGGATCACGGTTTTTTAATTGGCCAAGTAATGGGTTCTTGGTTAACCTAGGGAAACCATAGAATGTGCGGTGGATAGCCCACGTCATCTAAAGAAAAGAATGTTTTTCTAGAGGTAGTTAGCCTCAGGATTTGGCGCTCAAGAGTTCATAGTCATCCTAGGAAAACTGCGGAGTGTGCGTTGGATAGCCCACACCATCTTTTGTAAAACAATGTACGATGGATAACATGCATTTATTTTAATTTGATTTGGGATGGATGGTACTATTAAATTATGATGGATAGTCTTTTTAAAGACTTTAGATGGGAACTCTAATAAATTGATTTTCAGATGGGAAATCTAATAAATTGCTTTTAGATGGGATATCAAATAAATGTGTGGATGGGATATCTTATACATATGATTTATGGCTTTATTTCATATTATGTTAAGACTAATCATTTTGGGGGCAGTGGCATGGTAAATGATTTACATGTTTTGTTTTGGATAATAGTGAGGGAAAAACCCATTTCACTAAGCGGCATGGTCTCTTTAGATATCTTTTTATGATAAGAGATGATAAGGGATTATTCATACAAACTTATTGTCTGACTCAAAGTTTTTATTTCTCCACAAACTCTCGGGTACTGAAATTAATTTAAGTAGTCTCGAAATGGGAGACTTTCAGGTTCTTGGACGAATAAGCTTTCAGAGACGTGCACGGGGCAGTGTTAGCTATATAGGGCTGTTTTTTGTTTTCCGACGTGATGTATTAAGAACTATAAAGTTCATATTATTAGTTCTCTGATCATCATAAGGAGACATCTTTATATGTCGCTCTTATCGTATTTTGTACATGTATATGTGATCTGAACGTGGTTAACGTCTAGGATTATGTGATTAAATCTTAAATTGTAATTTTCATAAAGGAGAAATTCTGTTTATTAGAAGTTTAAAAATTTTCATATTCATATGTCCCTACGTATCAATATTAACAATGCCACATTTGGTTGTCAAGAAATAACAACCACGGATCACTACAGCATCAATAGAGATCAGTTTTGGGCCTCAGAAGGCGAGATGTTACAGTAATTATGTGGCATCATGGTAGTTGAGGGTATGTACTTAAAGGTAAATTGGTAATTTAACCTTTTCACTAGTGTGTGTGTGCGTGTGCGTGTGTATCCCCATTTCCTTCTCATTTTCCTATTGGATATCTACTTAGTCAAGTCTCCTCCAAGCTTCCTAAAAAACATTTCCATGGCTTCCTTTTTATTTTTCTAAAATAAAGGTACTAGTTTTGATCACTTTAAGATCGTGAAAACATTGTTTAAATACCATCTTTCCATTTCTACATCACCTTATACAAAGGCAAGTTCCACCTCTCCGCTTCCAACTCATGGCCACGCCATCCCATGTTATCACCGAACCCTCCTTAGCCCATAGCTCCATAAAAAATCCATTTTCGATAAGTCCAATTCAAGGGTTAGGTCTAATTTGTGTTGTAGAGAAGTTTGAGTCCTTTCAGGTTGCATTTAGGTGAGTAAAACTCTTTTTTTAACTAAAATTTTGAACTTTATGTTCTTCATATTAAAGTCACTATTTTAGTTGCTTGGTTTGTTATATTTGGATGAATGTTGTTGACTTGGTTTATACTTTAAAAAGACGACACCTATATTAGTTGATTAGGAACTTAAACCAGTTAAAAAGTTCAATGTAAATTCTTTAAGTGATGTCTTTCTTTATGCGCAAGAATATTGTTTACTTGGTAGATATGTCATTTTTATGGTATGTGATGTGATGCTTGAATGAAAATCTCTACGACACGAAAGTAGTTCTCGAAGTGTCTGTATAGCGAAGATTGTTATATCGACACTTTTGAAAAATACCATCTCTTCGTAACCTTTTGGTTTATTCTCACACTCGGGTTTTGTTTTAGAAGATTCCTTAAGTTTTGAATAATGTTGAGTTTATAATTAACCATTTTAATAATGATTTTTAAATACAATTAATCATTTTAATTAGCGAGAATTAAGATTAATAAATTATCTTAATAACGATAAGTTTAATATTAATTAATTACTTCGTTAATAACATTTAAAAATTAATTAGTATTTTTTTCTAATGATGATTAAGATTAATTAATCATTTAATAATGAGGGATTAAAGTTAATCAATTATTTTAAATTTAATTAATCTCTTTCTTTAATCATGTATTAAATTAATTAATCTTTTTAATTAATGATATTTAATGTTTATTAATTATTTTATTTAATTATATTTAATTTTAATTTACTAATTTAATTAATGATATTTTGCTTTAATAAATTAATTCAATTAATGATGTTGTGATTAACTTTTTTAATCAAAGGTATTTGAAGTTAATTAATAAAATTAATTAATGAAGTTTAAAGATAATTAATCACTATCATTAATGACTGTTAAGGCCAATCAATCAATTTAATAAGGATATTTTAAGTTATCAAATCTTTCTAATAATGGTATGTTAAAGTTAATTTTACCAAGGTTGTTTAAAGTTAATACGTGCAATGTGAAGCCTAAGCATGAATTCCGTTTTAAAAGTAAATTGATATGTAAACTAGGGATCTCTTGTATGTACCATTAAGTTACCTAATAATTATGAATGATTTATAAATGATAGCTGTTTAGCAGAATAAATACTATCCTGCTATCATATGATTAGAATGACATCTGTTTAGCAGGATGGATCTTCCTTCTGCTATAATTAAATTAAGTAGGTTATTTGGACATTTAATTATATGCCACTAAATTCATATTGGATAAGAGATGTTCTCTTTATGTATATATTTGTTATTCACCTTTATATTTGTATTCGCCTTTATGTTATGTGCTTGCTTTACAATTGTTTATCTATATGTCGTTAAGTTGTTATTCACTTTTGCACTTATTCACATACATATGTTATTTGATGTTTGGACGTAAATCTAGTGTATGTGTTTTACAAAGATAATTATAAGTCAAATAAAATTTTATAAATAAATTAATTATTTCAATAATAATGTTTTAAAAATAATTTATTAATTCGATAATAATGATTTAAAATCAATTAGTTATTGAAATAATGTTTTAAAACTAATCAATCATTTTAATAAGGATGTTTTAAAGATAATCAATCGTTTAAATAATAACAGGATTAAGATTAATTAACTATTTTAATATTGAGATTTTAAAGGTTAATTAATTATTTCAATAAAAATAGTTTAGGATTAATCATTTGAACAAGGATGATTAAAGTTAATTAATCTTTTTAAATAGTGTTGTTTTCAATTAATGAATTCGGATTAAAGCTAATTAATCATTTTAAATAAAGCTGTATGAAATAATTAATCATTTTTTAAAATTTAATTAATCATTTTAAATAATGATACTGAAGTAATAAATTTTGGTTTAAAGTTAATCAATCATTTTATTAAAGTTGTTTAAAGTTAATACTTTTAATGTGAAACCTCAACACAAGTTTGATTTATAAAGTAAAGTTCAATTCGGTTATGAAAACTTAGTTCTTTAAACGATATCACTTGTATGGAAAGGATTTAGTCATATTTTTAACATTAAACGTCGAGGCATGGACTCGTTTCTATGTCGAAGGTTAAAGATGTCATCAAGGCAATGCCTAGATGTAACACTACCTCAAGTTGCCTACTTTATTTTCAACTAGGGGAAGGCACTTGCTGGATTCAATGAGTAGTAGCAAGAATATGAAATTTAATTTTCATACACGGTAATTTTAATAATCCCTAATAGTTGATTTATTAACAATTGGATTCAGCTTTCTCTATGATGTATGTCACCATAAAGATGATTTGTGGCTCTTTTAAGCTTTGTTATCCTTTGTCGGAAATGACTAAAAGAGTGGATGAGGGCCAAGCTATGAGAGGTTGCTCCCATTAGAGTATTTTCACATCCACTTTAGATTGGATTTGATGTTACGCATTGAGATGTGAAATACTCGGATACTCGGTGATACTTGGTGGGGTACGGCTTGGAGGTTTGCGAGAGCCATAGAAGTACTTAAGTGTATTTCTAGTGGTATACTTTCGATAAGGGAGGCACACCCTCCTAGTCATTTTTTGAAAAATCTCCATATTTTTTCCTTCGATTCAAAATTTTTAAATGAAATTTTTTCTTAATTACATCGAGAAGAGTTGAGAGCACTTCGCGATGTTTAATTATTTGCATCCATGGTTGAGATTGTATATTGTTATTGTAAATGGAAACCCGTTCCATAGTTGGTGGCATTGTCCCACGAATATTGTGAGAAAATTGCTTCCCTTATTATTACTTCAAATCATTGAGTTGTTTTCTAAATTGCACCGAGAAGTGATCAAGGTTCTTCTCAATGTTTAATTATTTGCGTTCGTTCATTAAGTTGGATTTTTACCTTGTCCATGTTCATTTATTATTATTTGGATTGTAGCTCTGATTTTCCCACTTCTTCATCTGTGAATGTTGATTTTATGAGGTAAAAACTCATTCCGCATCTAACGACCCAAAATTTTCGAACCCGAAAATTCCATATAGTTATGAAAAAGAAGAAAGAGATAGAAGAAGAAGAAGAAGAAGAAGAAAAAGATCAAAAAACACCAAAATCTTAAATTCGCGGCGGATAAAATATAATAATAAATAACAACAGTTTGCAAAAGAATATTATATCTGTCGATTACATTTTATTACATCAGACTCACATATATACAGACATTGAATATACCCAATTATCATGTCACGGATATACAACAATATTATACAGCGGAAATACTCTATACGTTCTTGCCATCCAGCTTGCCCCTTGAGCTCCAGAATGTACCTACCTGAAAATCTATAATACTCGGTTTGACCCGAGAATTACACCAAAGTAACATCCGGGTTAGGCGGGAAACCAGCGTGAGTAAACCCAACTAACATAGAATATCAAGCAACAACTTACATAAACCCGAGGTAACTCGTATTAATTTACAAAGTCATAATTTATTTATAAACATCACTTATTCCATACAACCATTTTCTAAGTACAAAAATTTAGATTTAAATAATCCAATTCATTTAAATCACTTCATTCCATCCTATAGATTTTACATATCAATCTATAAAAATTCGAAGTGGTTTCGGATATTTCCTAATATCCGAACCCGGTCTCTTCGAGTGTAATGTCATCCTAACCAAATTATCCAAACAAAATGCACAACATTTCATATCAGAGATATCATCTCATTCAAAGCATTCAATAACACTATCATCCATAAGAAAAGTTTGATTGCTACCAAAATTAATTTAATTGAATTTTAATTGAATTTCGAACCTCAATCATTTAGATTTCTTTACTTGTCAATGAATCAATTTCAAATCAAATAATTCAATCATCCCTTCAATATTCATCTTAATTAATCAACCTGGATTAATTATCCGTCAATTACATTCAAGTAATTATCTTTGTTTAATTACACGATATTAATTATTCTTAACGAAAATCAATAAGTAATCTTAATTTCTTCATGAATTATTTAACTATTTTAATTTCATTGCTCCTTAACTACTTATATTAATTAACTTCTCATAAGTCACTTATTATTGAATAATCCATCTTAATTAATAAATCTTTAATTACATCGTTAACTATATAAATTAATGATTTCCAATTATATTTCCATTTATCCTAATTTAAATTAATTGCATTAAATAATTAATCATTAATTAAACCACAAATATTAATCACTTTTGATTTACCTCATCCTTTAATTATCTACCCTTTCATTTACTTCATTAAATGAATCAATTAAACCTTAATTAATCATCTTAATTAATCTCTTGATTAATTCCACGAAGTAATTATATTTCATTAATTACATTAAGTAATTACTTGTCAAACCATCCAATGATTATTCTGAATTACTTACACTTAATCAATTAACTTAAAACTTCATTAATTAATTAATTCAGGCCCGTCATTACTAAATTAATGAACCCAAATCATAAATTAATTGAATTAGTTAATTATCCATTTAATTTATCCTTCTAATTTAATGAATCAAAAATCATTAAATCCTTATTAACGTTAAAATGAAAACATCTTCTAATTTATGACTTAAGTTTAAAAAATAATTTAAAACCCAAATACTTCGAGTCGAACCACAATTAACTCGAAAACCAACCAAAACCATAGTCACATCATCATCAGTGCACATCCAATCAATTTAAGCACTCAACCAATTATTTAAATTTAGCCAATTAAAATAAAAATCCAACAGACTGAGATTTACTCACCTTTGCCCCTTTACATTTGCAATACACCTCATTCTCAACTTGGTTTCCTGGGTTATAACCTTGTATAAACATTAAATGATCTTATTAATATTCGAACTTATCGAAAATAAATTTCCATATTTTTTCGATTTAAATTAAAATTTTAATTTTTAACTAATCTTCCTTGCATAAATAACCTATATGCATTCTGAAAACCTAATCTTTATAACCTCTTCAAGATTTTAAAATCCTTATACCCCCTCAAAATCATTTTTATATATGTACATATTTATTATTTATCTATGTAGATTTATAATTTAAATAGGTAAAAATAATTTCCAATTAAGAAGAACTTTATATACCAAAACAAAAATCTATATAGATTTTGAAAACTTTTCAACATTAAAAATTCCTACCATATATATTTCTTTTATACCAAATTAAAAAATTTCTTTCTTCTGTATATATATTTAAATTTTAAAGCTTTAAACTTACTTATCATTAAATCCAAAATGTTATAAAATTAAATTACCATAAGATATATTTTCAAAATCAAATGGTAAGCTGATGTATGCATTTCATATAGTTTCTGATCTATATATGATTTTCGAGCTTGCATTAAAAATTTCTGTTAACCGGCAACTATGCTAACAATCTAAGCTTAAATTAAATTTCATATTTGTATATTTCCTAACAGATATATACTAAATTAAATTAAAGACAATCTATATACCATATAGCCCAACACTCCACCCTCTTGCTGCCTCAATGACAACGACGACACCTCAGCCATCCTTGACTGCACACGAGCAGCACCCACACGTCGACGAACCCAAATCGAGCCACCCACTGCCCTCCGCCCATCCTACAGGGAACACGAACCTACCAGATTGCCATTCACGTGCGCGCTCCCTGACATCGAGCATCTCGTCCACTAACTTCACCCACATCGCGACCCTAATCAAGCCTTCTGATACGCGCACCATTGCGATACTTCAACAAGCTCTGACTCGAATTCGATCGCGACCGAAACGAGGCTCGTCCATTCTTTCTTCTTCACTTTTGTTTTTTTAACATGTCGCGATTTTGAATTCGGAGGAGAGAAACGAGATTTTGGGGAAAAGAAAAAGGGGAATGAATGGCTCTGTTGAACCGAAGGGCTTTAAAAAGGGGAAAAAAAGAGAACGACAATGTTTCTTTCATTCGGTCGCCATGGAATTTCGATTTTTTTAGATGTGTTTGATTTACTGTTGAAGGTTAGAGAGGGGACGAGGATAAGATATAGGGTCGGGGAAGCTTCTTGAGTACGCTTGATTATTATTATATAACTGAATATTGAAAATATTTCGTGTAGCATAAAGCGAAATCCGAACCCCGAATCAGACATGCCGACAAGCGTTTATAAGGCTTGACCCGTATTCCGAACACAATAGAACATGTTTCAAAACCAAATTCGATCATATGCACAAGTTACAGAAGTAAACGATCAATTTTAAATCAAATTGATTACAATAGTTCAAAGCGTTTTGTACTGCCAGGGTCAAACGACCACTCCGATTGCTACAAAAATTAAAATCCGACAATAACTAACTATTGCGGATCCAATGGAACCGGTTTCGTCGAATTCCGAGACTGTGCCTCCGAATGCTATTTTTAAATGTCAATTTAAACGATAAAATTGAACAAATTACATTTAAATTAAATTTCAATTATTCTATTATCTTCAGTATCATCGTTATAAATTTTATAAGCCTTCAAATTATTTTAAACAGGCTTAGAGGTTTCATATTCAACAATTTACCCAATTTCAATTATTAAATTCAATATTTAAACTATATAATTCAATGATTTAATTATCAAGTGACTATTGATATCTTGAATTCAAGTTAAAATTAACTTTTAAATATTTAAAATCAATTAAATATTCTAATTTAAATTGTTAGAAATTCTGGGCCGTCACATTCCTTCCCCCTTAAAAGAATTTCGTCCTCGAAATTACTAATTAGGAAAAATGGTCCAATACCCGTTTACCTTTTCCCAAAACTCACAATTCAACATCCTACCAACTATCTTTTATTAAAGACCCACTATCACCTTAACCAACTTCCCAAAACCTTCTATAGTTTCAAACAATACCCTTTTTCTCAATCATCTAAATTTCAATTTAAAACCAAATTTTGAATTATCAAAATTTTATCAAAATTTTTCTAACTCCCTAAATTTTTGAAAATTTTTGCCAGCATCTCCTTTGTGCATCTAGCCCGGTACTACTACAAAATGTCTCTACGGGCTCCCAAATTCCAAAAAGAAAACAGAAAGCCAAGTGGCTAGATCAAAAACCCAATCCAATTTCATACAGAAATTTAAATACATACCTTTTAGTCGGACAATTCAAATTTATCTTTTGGAATCACATCCAATTTTCTTTTCCCTTTAATACCTGCATATCTTACTTAGCAACAAGATTCAATTGTAACCTTTCAAACCATTTTATACATTTCCTTTCAGAAGTTTTCACGTCTACTTCTATTCAAATTAGTTTTCCCCATTTCACACGAATTCATTTTACTTTCAACTTTGAATATTGAATTTTATCTTTCATTTACAACTGATTCATATTAGTTTCGTCTACTAATTTACTTAAATTTCCAATTTGAAATCGTTTTGTCGTTAACAAAACTTTTCCCAAAAAATTTCAAAAAATTTCGAAAATTTTTGGCAGAGTCTCCTTTGTATGGAGGAGCTTTTGCAATTTGACAAGAGATATAAATATAAATACATCGACCCACACGGTCGGAAAAAGCAAAAGCAGTTCATATTTCCTATTTTTATTGCGTAGGCGTACCTCATTTAGCATTTTAAGTATGCGGCTTATTTATTTTAGCAATTAGTGCATCCAAATCTAGCCAAACGGCCTTCAGGTACCTGTACTTACTCAATTTACACATATATGCACTATATATATGAAGACTATAACATTTCTCTTATTTAAGCAATTATAATACTTCAATTACAAAAGAAACGCATTCAAAATAAATTCCTCGAGCAATTTATATGTCTTCAAAACTAGTTTAATTGCTTTCATCCAATTCATAAGCCATTTCATTCAATTTTAATGGTTTACAACTCAATTCATACATTCAATTGATTTTTAATCCAAACAAGCTCATATTCACTTCAATTAATTCTAAAACCAATTTATTTCATCTCTATCAACTCACAGAAATTTAATTACTTTTGTTTACGCCAAACGACAATTATTGTTATGCAATTTCGACGATATTCGCTTAATAAAGTATCTATTTTAGTTTATAACTACTTCAAATTGATTTCAACTCATTTTATATTTAATTCCATTTCATTTCTAATTTATTCACCGACCATTCATTGCATTTCATTTCATTTCCAAAATTATTTCATTTTAAAACTTTTCATTGAGCTTGTCAACATTCAATGCTTAAACTAATATCCATTTCCCAAAAATAAATTTAACCCAAACCTTTTATTTAATAACCTTCCATTCTAATAATCCAATACCAACTAAAACTTTGATTTAATTTTTATTTAAGCGATTCATCTATTTATTATTTAATTCGATTAACCCATTTATCCACCCCATATTTAAATTTTTTATTCACTTACGTAATTTATTTTCGAATTTATTTTATTAATACAAAGCTATTCTCAATTTATGTCTACTTAACTGGGTTTCGTTTGCAATTCAAACCATGTTTATTATAATTCATTTTCATTTCATTCGACAACACTTCCATTATATCTAATTTTACTTGCAAATTTTGTTAAATATTATTCATATCATACTTGAATTTTATTTGTAATTCAAACCATCACTATTTAGATCCAACTCTATTTATTTTTACAACATCTCCACTTATTTTAATTCATCATCAAATCCAATTCAAATTCTATTTACAATTCAAATTCAATTCCAAACTCCATTATTAACTTACGATCCATTTGTTTAACCAAGTTAAATTTCATCAATATATTTTATCTAATAGTTTATTTAATTGATTAGCTTATTTCCAACTTTTAAAACAATGTTTGATTTTATTGCAAAAATCACTTAATTAAATTTTCCTGAATTCGAACATTTTCATACTTCCAGTTTAGATTTCTTTCATTTCCCAAAATTCCAACATTTTATTTTAAAATTTAAGAAAAGCTTTTAAATTCACATAATACTATTAAAATAGCTTTTTTTTAAAAATACTTCTTATAACTCGATGTCTCAATCAGTCTATCCTTGAGACGACCGCCCATGACTCCTGCACCCAACAAGGAAATAATGCGCTGAAAAGTGTGCCAGGCCGCCATGGACGATCATCAGGGTAAGGTAAACACAGAATAGTCTATCGTACTACTCACAGCGCATGGATAAAGTACAATAGAAAGTATACATAGTGAAGCTCTATAGAACAGAATTCCCATCATATAAGTTCATAACAATTTGATACAAACATCTGAATAGTCAATACATCAAGCCTCACTACATAACACTCAGAGAATCATACAAACAGCAGAACATCCAGTACATATAGTAAGAAAACAATATGCAAAAGCCTCCAGCTCGTCTTCGTCATCAACAGCGTTAGTCACTAAGAACAGCACCAGTCACCTTCTACCTAGTCTGCCCATCCCAACATGGATGAACAGCCCAAGGTAATAAGAGTTAAACATAAAACCTTGAGTCAGACAAAAGTCCCAGTGAGCAGTAAATCAAACTATCAAACATACCAAAAGAGCATAAAGGATAAAAAGGAATAGGAACCCAACCATCCCACTCCACCTCTTTCTACAGTGATAGCCCCCAGACACACACTAAGGAGAAGTAAGCATAGCAAAGCAGGCAATTAAAGTAAAGCAATAATCACTCGAGTCAAGGTCGATGTTTTCCAAATACAAACCCCCAAGGCCTAAACCAAGATCAGATAAGCACTCAGAAAACACCGCTCTTGAGATCGAATAATGATACAACCAAACATCCATGACTCTGGCTATCACTGTTATCATTGCCTCGATACCACCATTAATTGAATGACCGGCACATTCTTTCAGCCGTCCGTCAAGGGCTAATGGTAACCCCGGTTCTAGACATAACTCCGCACGTCGTCGCAGCCCATGCTGGGGACTATCGAATCTGCCCAGCGTACTCTTGCTTTGAGCATGCTAGAACCTTCAACAACGATGAAATCTCAGCCTCCTAGTCATCCTCCTCGACGACTATTCTCATACCAGCTCAAGCGCCTCTCGAGCCATCGATTATCAACGAACTCGAACCATTTCACCGAGTTATCAACATGCTTGGGATGATCCCGTCTGGATTAAACCAAGGCTATCTCACATCATGCTTTGCTTCATCTCATCATAGCAAAGTCCATCATCATCGAATCTATCCATATGAGCCTCACCATCCGCTTCATATGCTACAAGCAGCTTTCACTATTCAAGAGCCCTTCCACTTATCTTTTGAATCATCTTCGACCAACTTGTTCAAATCAGCTATTAGCTAATTTGCAACAATCTATCAATCAAATCAATAATCCAAACAATCAACCATTCAAACAAGATCTAAGTAAACAATTATTACAATAATGGCAATTTCGTAAATAAAGAGTCCAAATCTAACAAACATTGATTCTAAGTAATATCTTGTTGAATGAACTAGCATAGGTTAACATATAATAAAATGGATATCAAAACTTTATTAACGATAGATCTACATGCAGACTTAAGGAAAATGCATGAAATTACTATCTTTAACACACAAACAAGCCACCGATCCAATATACCCCTTTGGGTCCATATGAGAGATAACTACCACTCACCGAATCACCTAAACACCATAAAAGCAACTAACTTCAGATCTGGACAGCGAAGAACTAAGCTTGATCCGACAAGATTCCGCTTCAAATGATGAAATCTCTCTTTGTTGGATGAAAATCTTCAACTTTGGCTCTTGGATCTTCAATCTTGAATGGATGTAAGCACTAGATTAGAGTGGAGAAAAGAAGTGAAGAAGTGTTGTAAACAAGCTCTCAAAATGGCAGCACTTCATCGCTTCAAAATCCGGTGCCAAAAAGGTGAACCAAAGACGTGTATTTATAGGCTGAATCCTTAGGTCGTCCACGACCTAACTATCCCGACTTACGACTCAACCCTTATACGACCTAGCGGCATAAGCCTTAACACCAATGTGCGACCTATCAACATGACCCTCAACACGACCTACGACTTAGCTAGTTGCCGACTTAACAGCCCAACACACCCTGCCGACCTAAAGGCTTACGACTAACACATAAGCCTCTACACGACCTAACTGGGACGCGGCATAGCGATCTAACTAAACACACGACCTAACGAGTATGCGACCTAACGCATACGCACAACCTAACGCTAAGTAACCCGCGACCTAACTAAAACACAGGCTATCCACTAGGTCGCCATCCTCCTTAAGTCGATCACCACTAGGTTGCTAACCCGTTAAGTCGTCCCAAACGACCTAAATTACCCACGACCTAAGTTCCACACCTATCCCCTTAGGTCGCCTAAACCTTAAGTTGCTAGCCCTTAACTCGTTAACCCGAGGCCTTCTAACTCGTAACTCGCTAACCTCCTTAGGTCGCTCCAAAACTCCACCGACCTAACTATCATACGACCTAACCCCTTAGGTCGTTAACCCTTAAGTCGCCAATTAGGTTAAGTCGCTCCACGCGACCTATCTTCCTCACGACCTAACTATTACACGGCCTAACTTCTATAGGTCGCTCCATATCACTAACTCGTTCACGACCTAAGCACCACACGAGTTAAGCTATCACACGAGTTAAGCTTTGGTCAACTCAAACTCTAAACAACTTATCAACATCAACGACTTAATGTCGACAGTTCTACAATCTTTTGATCCGTAATAATACAGGTCGTTACATTCTCTCCCCCTTAGGAATTTCTCCCCCGAAATTCCAAACTAACAGGAGCATCCAAAACTATTCTTCATGCCTACCATCCATAGCAATCAGCAAACCATGCATCCAATTTCTAGCCTAGCATGCTGAATTCTAAGACTAGAACAAGTTACAAATTTATGAGATGTCACGACACCTTAGGGCCATACCTTGAAGAGTTCAGGATGAGCTGCTTTCATCCTCTCTTCCTCCTCCCATGTACAGTCACTAACATCATCACTCCATTGTATCTTGAGCAACGTAATCGTCTTCCTCCTAAGTTGTTTCGTGTCGGTTTCTACAACACGAAGCGGCTTACGAGGTCTTGTAGAAACTGGATCAATTTCAAAGTCTTCACAGCTTTCAACAGAAACCACTGTATTCGAGTCGTGCACATACCTCCGTAGATACGATACATGAAAAACATTGTGCACACCCGACATCTTTTCTGGTAATTCCAACTTATAAGCGAGCTTTCCAATCCGCTCAATGATCGGGAATGGTCCAACAAATCTCGGAGCCAATTTTCCTTTCTTCCCGAATCGAATAACATTCTTTAATGGAGAAACCTTCACGAAAACCATATCGCCTACGTCGAATTCCAAATCCTTACGACGATTATCGGCATAACTTTTCTGACGGTCTTGGGCTGCCTTCATTCGTCTCCTAATGGTCTCTATACAATCCGAAGTCTGTCGAATCATTTCTGGCCCAAGTATCAATTTTTCTCCAGTTTCCAACCAACATGTCGGAGAGTTACACGGTCTTCCATACAATGCTTCATACGGTGCCATACCAATACTTGACTGGTAATTGTTATTATATGCAAATTCCACCAAATGAAGATGATCTTCCCATGATCCTCCGAAATCTAAAACACAAGCTCTAAGGAGATCTTCCAAAACCCGGTTGACTCTCTCAGTCTGACCATCTATTTGGGGGTGATAAGCTGTACTCAAACACAACTCGGTTCCCAAAACTCCCTGGAAGCTCTTCTAAAATTCACTAGTGAACAATGGGTCTCGATCGCTCACTATACTCTTCGGAATACCATGGAATCGAACTATCCACTTAACATACAACTCAGCCAATTTCGATGCAGTCCTAGTTGATCGAACAGGAATGAATCTTGCACTCTTAGTCAAACGATCTACGATGACCCAAATCCCTTCATTTCCTGCCCTGGTTCTAGGTAACCCATCGATAAAATCCATCGATATTTGCTCCCACTTCCATGTAGGAACTTCTAATGGCTGAAGCAATCCACTTGGCTTCTTCTGTTCGGCTTTTACCAACTGGCAGTTCATACATTTGGAAATAAAATTTCCAACATCCTTCTTCATACCTTCCCAGTAATAGGTTCTCTTCATATCCCGATACATCTTATTTCCACCTGGACGAATTATCAACTTCGAGTGATGACTTTCCTTAAGAACTTCGTCCCTCAATCCATCTATATCGGGAACAACTAGCCGTCCTTGCTTTCGAAGCCAACCCTCTCGATCGACTTCGAATCCTTTATCCTTCTCTGGGTCTGATCCAGATTCCACATCACGGATAATCTTGACAAGCTTATCGTCTCGCTTTTGGCTCTCGCCAATTCTTTCCACTAGAGTAGGTCTTATCGATAAGTTTGCCAACATCACAGGTTCCAATTCACATCTAGGCCTGAAGTCAAATCCAGCCAAATACTCAAGGCTCTTCCATTCTGAAAACATGACTCCCAATCCTGCATGTTTTCGACTTAACGCATCTGCCATTGCGTTACCTTTTCCCGGAGTATAGGCTATACCAAAATCATATGATGCTAAAAACTCTAACCATCGTTGCTGTCGAAGATTCAAATCCTTTTGGGAGAACAGATACTTCAACGACTTATGATCTGTAAACAACTCGAATCGAACTCCCAATAGGTAATGTCTCCACATCTTCAGAGCAAATACAATCGCCGCTAACTCCAAATCATGAGTCGGATAATTCCTTTCATGCGGCTTCAGTTGTCGACTTGCATATGCAACAACTTTATCCTTTTGCATCAGCACTGCTCCAAGTCCAGTACCACATGCATCGGTGTAAACCACCATCTCATCATTCCCACTTGGAATAGTCAAAACAGGAGCACTTGTCAGTCGCTCTTTCAGGATTCCGAAAGCTTGCTCGCACTTAGCTTCCCATCTAAATACTTGATTCTTTTTCGTCAATCCTGTTAACGGTGCAGCTATATTGGAAAAGTCTTTGATAAACCGACGATAGTAACCTGCTAATCCAAGAAAACTTCTCACATCAGATGTATTCTTAGGTCTAACCCAATCTTGGATTGCTGCCACCTTGGCGGGATCAACCGCTATTCCATTTCTAGAGATAATATGGCCTAAGAACCTCACCTCACTCTTCCAGAAGTGACACTTTGAAAACATAGCCTTCAGCTGATGTTTCCGCAAGATTTCCAAAACAACACGTAAGTGCATCTTGTGCTCTTCTTCAGTTCTGGAATAAATCAGAATATCATCCACGAACACAAGTACGAACTTGTTCAACTGATCTCTGAACACTATATTCATAAGATCCACAATCTGGTGCATTAGTTAATCCAAACGGCATTACCAGCCACTCATAGAAACCGGATGGTGTCCTGAAAGCAGTCTTCGGCACACTATCCTTAGCCACTCTCAACTGGTGAAATCCCGTTGCCAAATCCATTTGAGAAAACACCTTAGCTTCGTGAAGCTGATCAAACAAGTCATCTATTCTCGGCAATGGATACTTGTTCTTCTTAGTCACTTTATTCAGCTCACGATAATCCACACACAACCTCAACGATCCATCCGCTTTGGTTGCGAACACAACTGGTGCACCCCATTCGGACACACTACGCCGAATGAATCCTTTCCGTAAAAGGTCATCAACTTGCACCTTCAACTCTTGCTGTTCCCTAGGCACCATCCGCCTAAGAGGCATCACAATAGGTCTGGCTCCTTCAACTAGATCGATGCGAAACTCGATCTCCTTGTGCGGCGGTAACCCTTTGACCTCATCAAAGACATCCTCGAATCCATTCGCGATTGGCACTGATGACAGTCCATCCCGTGGAACAACCAGCGAATACTTGAAGCTCATGAAGATGCCTTCTTCATGCTTACATCGTATCACAACCTTTCGCCCCTCCACATTCTCGACTGTCACCTCCAACCTTTCACAATCAACCTTTGCCGCATACTTCCTGAGCCAGTCCATACCCAAAATAATTCCGAACCCCGCAAAGTTAAGAACAAAACAATCACAAACAAAAGAGCAATCATAACTCGATACAACTAGACCACGGCATACCATACACAAACAAGACGAACCCCCAACTGGATTAGTCACAACCAATGGTCTATCAACAATATCCGGTTCCAAACCCAACCGGCCTACAAGATCATTACAAACAAAAGAATGCGACGCTCCAGTATCAAACAACACCCTAACTGGAACACCACAAATGGAAAGAGTACCTTGAACCACCACACTCTTTCCCTCCTCTTCAGCAGTAGGAGCTTTCAAAGATGATGGCACAGCCCCAAAGCATAAGCTTGCACAATCTGCTTGTCCATCCTCGGTTCCGGACAATTCTTCTTGAAATGCCCCGGTTTGTCACAGTTGTGGCACTTCGCCGGCACTCTCGGTTTCTTACAATCTCTGGAGAGATAACCCTTCTGCTGATAGTTGTAGCAGGTCACTTCGCCCTTCAGCTTCTTTTGGCCATCCCTACCTTTCTATTGCTGCTGCTTCCTCTTCTTGTTTCCACTTTGCTCCTTGGTCACAACAACAACTGATCCTTCCTTAGGAAACAGATTCTCATGCCTGAGAGCTTTCTCCACAAGCTTCTCAAACGGATCATCCAAATGATCCACCAACTGTCTCCCAAGATAACTGTCCAAGCCTGTCACAAACTTCTCATTCTTCTGATAAGGAGATTCAATATATGACCGAGCATACTTGGACAAGGCTTCAAACTCAGAAACATACTCAAGAACTGGTCTTCCACCTTGCTTGAGTTCCACAAACTTCTTAAACAGAACGGATTTCTGAGCTGTAGAAATGAACTTAGCCTCAAATCTAGCTTGGAATTGCTCCCAAGTGATCTCTTCCTCTGGAGTATCAATGGTGACAGAGTTCCACCAATCAAAAGCTCTTCCTTGAAGCTGTCTTGATGCAAGCTTCCTCTTAGTTGCATCCTCAATTCCCAAATCACCAAAGATCCTTCTACAAGTATCAATCCACCTTTGAACTTCAATGGTTGATTCTGTTCCCAAGAAAACCTTTCCTCCAAGAGCAGTATAGTCCTTACACAACTTAGCAAAATCCACTGGTCTTGGGGCTTGAACTTGAACTCCAACATCGACCGATGGCCCCGGAGCTGGCATCCTTCTCATGATCGAAGTCATCATGGCATCAAACATAGCAGCATAATCAGCAGCCCCCTCAACAGCACGGCCTCCTCTAGCAGCTGGTCTCCCTCTTCGACTCATTCCTAATATCTAAAAGAAATGATTAACATACCCTGGGGAAACAACTGCATAATAAATTCAAGTGAAAAATCTCAACTCGGATCGATAAATTATCTCGAAATTCTGCGCTCGAATCTGGATCAAATCACTATGCGAATAGAATAATATACGTACATCCTACGTAATTATCTTCATTGATCATTAACTAAATCAATTTCCTTTCTATTCATCCTCACTTTGAACTTTATTCACTTATTCACATTTATCTTAATCCTCATTTGGATTATCACTCTAATCCTTACCTCAGTTGGGTATTTAAATCAATAACAGTTTGAACTCTAACCTGTCTATTTGTAGAAAATAGCTTGAAATTTTAAAAATAGATAAGTCGTGGAAAAATAATTATTAGTTTGCAAAATAGCTATAGATTAGTTAACTAATTATAAAATAGTTGGAAAATAGTTAAATAATCTCAGAAATCTTAGATAATTACAAAATAGTTGTAAAATAGTAACTAATTTATGAAATAGTTGAGAAACGGTAATTAGTTTATAAAACAGTTGAAAAATGGTTAATAGTTCGAAAAATAATGGTAAAACAAATATAAAATAAGTTAGCTTTAAAAAGAAATGTTGTATATATTTAATAGCTTGAAAGAATAAGATTATATTAAAACAATTTATATTGAAAATAGTCCAGAGTCAAAACTATTCACATTCCCGTTAATTCAATTTAAATTTCCACTCCCATTTAATTAAATCAATTCCAATTTAAATAACTCCAATTTCCATTGGACTTGATTTATTCCCAATTCAAGTTCAATTAATCGTCACTTTCTTTCCAACTTCCAATCAAATTCCATTTGATTCTTACTTATTCAACTTTATTTATAGTTCCAAATTATTCAAATAAATTTGGACTAATTTCAAATTGAATCCACTTTAATTTCAAATCATTTCAATTCCTGCTTGAGTTAAATTCCAATCCCCACTCAAATTTTAAACCTTCATATTAATAACCTTTCCACTTAAGTTTAAAACTTGCTTAACTTTGGGTTTCACATCACATTGCAAGGAAAATTCAAAACTCAACCTTAGAGTTTATTTCATATTTATTTCCTTTGCACTCCAGGTTACCTTTAAATTTTTAAACTTGTACATCTTCAATCACCAATCCAATTAATTCAAACCAAATTCAATTTTGAACTAATTCAATTCCAGTCTCAAATTTATCTTTCAATTAACTAAATTTTAATTTGGTTGTATTATATTACTTCTTAATTTTAATTTCAATAATTTAACAACCAATCGCCTTAATATTTATTAGAATGAAATATTGCTTTATATATCAAAATATACTTTTATATAAAATCATTAAAAACCTTTATATAAGAAAATAACAAGTACGCTCTCATATATATACACTCAATTCATTCTAGAGTTGTACGGACTCTTTTTAATGAGTAATCCCCACCAGAGCCAAGGTTCTCGCTTAACCTTCAGCTCTGATACCAACTGTAACGGCCCGAAATTTTTCGAACCCAAAAATTCCAAATAGTTATGAAAAAGAAGAAAGAGATAGAAGAAGAAGAAGAAAAAGATCAGAAACACCAACATCTCACATTCGCAGCGGATAAAATATAATAATAAATAACAACTGTTTGCAAAAGAATATTATATCTGTCGATTACATTTTATTACATCAGAGTCACATATATACAGACATTGAATATACCCAATTATCATGTCACGGATACACAACAATATTATACAGCGGAAATACTCTATACGCTCTTGCCATCCAGGTTGCCTCCTGAGCTCCAGAATGTACCTACCTGAAAATCTGTAATACTCGGTCTGACCCAAGCATTACACCAAATTAACACGCGGGTCAGGCTGGAAACCAGCGTGAGTAAACCCAACTAACATAAAATACCAAGCAACAACTTATATAAACCCGGGGTAACTCGTATTAATTTACAAAGTCACAATTTATTTACAAACATCACTTATTCCTTACATCCATTTTCTAAGTACAAAAATTTAGATTTAAATAATCCAATTCATTTAAATCACTTCATTCCAGCCTATAGATTTTACATATCAATCGGTAAAAATTCGAAGTGGTTTCGGGTATTTCCTAATACCCGAACCCGGTCTCTTCGAGTCTCATATCATCCTAACCCAAGTTATCCAAACGAAATGCACAACATTTCATATCAGAGATATCAACTCATTCAAAGCATTCAATACCATTATCATCCATAAGCAAAGTTTGATTGCTACCAAAATCAATTTAATTAATTTTTAATTGAATTTCTAACCTCAATCACTTAGATTTCTTTACTTGTCAATAAATCAATTTCAAATCAAATAATCCAATCATCCCTTCAATATTCATCTTAATTAATCAACCTGGATTAATTATCCTTCAATTATATTCAAGTAATTATCTTTGTTTAATTACACGATATTAATTATTCTTAACCAAAATCAATAAGTAATCTTAATTTCTTCATGAATTATTTAACTATTTTAATTACATTACTCCTTAACTACTTATATTAATTAACTTCTCATAAGTCACTTATTATTGAATAATCCATCTTAATTAATAAATCTTTAATTACATCGTTAATTATATAAATTAATGATTTCCAATTATATTTCCATTTATCCTAATTTAAATTAATTGCACTAAATAATTAATCATTAATTAAACCACAAATATTAATAACTTTTGATTTACCTCATCCTGTAATTATCTACCCTTTCATTTACTTCATTAAATAAATCAATTACACCTTAATTAATCATCTTAATTAATCTCTTGATTAATTCCACAAAGTAATTATATTTTATTAATTACATTAAGTAATTACTTGTCAAACCATCCAATGATTATTCTGAATTACTTACACTTAATTAATTAACTTAAAAGTTAATTAATTAATTCAGGCCCGTCATTTACTAAATTAATGAACCCAAATCATAAATTAATTGAATTAGTCAATTATCCACTTTATTTACCCTTCTAATTTGATGAATCACAAATCATTAAATCCTTATTAACATTAAAATGAAAACATCTTCTCATTTATGACTTTAGTTTAAAAAACAATTTAAAACCCAAATACTTCGAGTCAAACAACAATTAACTCGAAAACCAACCAAAACCAAAGTCATATCATTATCAGTGCACATCCAATCAATTTAAGCACTCAACCAATTATTTAAATTTAACCAATTAAAATTAAAATCCAACAGAATGAGATTTACTCACCTTTGTCCCTTTACATTTGCAATCTACCTAATTCTCGACTTGGTTTCCCGGGTTATAACCTTGTATAAACATTAAATGATCTTATCAATATTCAAACTTATCGAAAATAAATTTCCATTTTCTTGATCTAAATTAAAATTTTAATTTTTAACTAATCTTCCTTACATAAATAACCTATATGCATTCTGAAAACCTAATCTTCATAACCTCTTCAAGATTTTAAAATTCTTATAGCCCCTAAAAATCATTTATATGTATGTACATATTTATTGTTTATCTATGTAGATTTATAATTTAAATAGGTAAAAATAATTTCCAATTAAGAAGAACATTATATACCAAAACAAAAATCTATATAGATTTTGAAACCTTTTCAACATTAAAAATACCTACCATATATATTCCTTTTATACCAAATTAAAAAAAAATTCTTTCTTCTGTATATATATTTAAATTTTAAAATTTTAAAGCTTTAAACTTACTTATCATTAAATCCAAAATGTTATAAAATTAAATTACCATAAGATATATTTTTAAAATCAAACGTTAAGCTGATGTATGCATTTCATATAGTTTCTGATCTATATATGATTTCGAACTTGCATAAAAAATTTCTGTTAACCCGCAACTATGCTAACAATCTAAGCTTAAATTAAACTTCATATTTATATATAATTCCTAACAGATATATACTGAATTAAATTAAAGATAATCTATATACCTTACAGCCCAACACTCCACCCTCTCGCTGCCTCAATGACACCTCAGCCATCCTTGACTGCACACGAGCAGCACCCACACGTCGACGAACCCAAATCGAACAACCCACTGCCCTCCGCCCATCCTATGGGGAACACGAACTTACCAGATCGCCTTTCATGCGTGCGCTCCCTGACATCGAGCATCTCATCCACTAACTTCACCCACATCGCGACCCTAATCAAGCTCTTTGATACGCGTGCCACCGCGATACTTCAACGAGCTCTGACTCGAATTCGATCGCGACCGGAACGAGGCTCGGCCATTCTTTCTTCTTCACTTTTGTTTTTTTTAACATGTCGCGATTTTAAATTCGTAGGAGAGAAAAGAGATTTTGGGGAAAAGAAAAAGGGGAATGAACGGCTCAGTTGAACCGAAGGGCTTTAAAAAACGAAAAAAAGAGAACCACAATGTTTCTTTCATTCGGTCGCCATGGAATTCCGATTTTTTTTAGATGTGTTCGATTTACTGTTGAAGGTTAGAGAGGGGATGAGGATAAGATATAGGGTCGGGGAACCTTCTTGAGTACGCTTGATTATTATTATATAATTGAATATTGAAAATATCTCGTGTAGCATAACGCGAAATCCCGAACCCCGGATCAGACATGCCGACAGGCGTTTATAAGGCTTTACCCGTATTCCGAACACAATAGAACATGTTTCGGAAGCTAATTCGATCATATGCACAAGTTACGGAAGTAAACGACCAATTTTAAATCAAATTGATTAAAATAGTTCCAAGCGTTTTGGACTGCCAGGGTCAAATGACCACTCTGATTGCTTCGAAAATTGAAATCCGATAATAACTAACTACTACGGATCCAATGGAACCAGTTTCGTCTAATTCTGAGACCGTGCCTCGGAATGCTATTTTAAATGTCAATTTAAACGATATATTATTAAAATTGAACAAAATTACCTTTAAATTAAATTTCAATTATTCTATTACCTTCGGTATCATCGTTATAAATTTTATAAGCCTTTAAATTATTTTAAACAGGCTTAGAGGTTTTAGATTCAACAATTTACCCAATTTCAATTATTAAATTCAATATTTAAACTATATAATTTAACGATTTAATAAATATTGATATCTCGAATTCAAATTAAAATTAAATTTTAAATATTTAAAATCAATTAAATATTCCAATTTAAATTGTTAGAAATTTCGGTTCGTCACACCGCATTGGTGGCGTGGTCTCATGGAATTATTATATGTTCACCGCATTACTTGAGTTTTCTCATGTTGGTATTATTAGACGGATCCGGGTGTTATTTTATTTTAACACTTGGGTCAGATCGAGCATTTTTTCTAGATTAGCTTCAAATGCTTTAGAGTTCATGAGACGAGCAGGACGCCCAAATCCTATTTACGTATTTCTTTATTTTTCTTGTTGTATTTACGTATTTACGTACGATAGTGTACTCTGATGATTATTTACAATAATGTTCTTTCTTTTGTAAATACTTGATTTATATATTATATGTTACTCGTCATGTTTTTATGAGATTTTATTCTGTCTTCCTCTTTCCTTACCCCAAAGACCTTTCTTTCAGACACTTAAATGATTGACACATGTGTATAAGTGTCGTCCTTAGGTGTAAGAAAGGTGGATCATTACATTGTTAAACATGATTTGATACTAGTACCCCTCTCCTATATTATATTGCAAAATCCTAAATTGGTAAACACTAAATTTGTAAAACCCTAAGTTGGACAATTTGACATTGAAAATAGAATATAGACTGGTCGATAGTAACTGGGGTTCCATAAAATAGCGAACAAGATGAATTGCGATGAAATCAACAATCGACAATGAAATTAATAAAAACCCTAATTTTAGTCTATGATCGGTCGACCCTGACCACTGGCGTTCGACCGACTATAGACCATTTAGGATTTGCGGTCGACCATTAAGCATATAAAATGCAGAATCTGAACCTCAGCCTAAGTAGTAAATAAAATTATACAATCTGAAATGAAAATTATATAGGTGTAAATTATTACTTGAGCCTATTTTAGGGTTGGGTGTGTATAATAGAAATAGTAAGGAAGCTAGTTCCTTATGAAAGGATGCTAAGTCATTGCGGTATTGGGTGACTCTTTTCCCAGCTTGTGATCAAGTAATCGACTAGAGGCGATGTATTTTTACAAATAGCACTCATAGAAGGTTCCACGGTGGGCATGCAGTACTGGCAAGGATGCCTGATTGAGTGGATTTGGCATAACGGGAGTCCTAGTATGCATGATTTCTAATGCATGTGATACAATTCAAATGGAGGATCATGACACATGTAATAAGAGGCCAACACTACGATATAGAGGTGAAAGCGGATGAAAACGATGGGACACACCAATAAGTCGGCATTTCGTGTTCTTCCTCTCCAAGCGTAGCAAAGGGGAATCAGTTCCCTGGTAGCCTAGTGGCGGTGATAGTAGGGGAATTTATTTCCATAGTAGCCTAGAGGCGGTGTTTTCATGGTTAGTAACAAGGGGCGATGTTTTTATGATTAGTAGCATTATAGTAGTGTTTCCTTGTTTAGTAGCCTAGTGGAGGTGATTACATTGAGTAGCTCTAGGAGCGGCGATCGATCATTAATTGTGAGGTTTGATCCGTAATTAGATCCTTAGGATACCCTACACAAATTGTAGTGTAGATATGTAGTACACGAGAACCCTAAGATAATGGACCTTAGGGATTCATGGACATTTGTAGTACACTCTATGTCATCTAGAATAGTATTAAAGTCAACTGCATATGATCATCACATATTATACTTCTACTCATTCATCTGACTTATGTCTCACCCACCCACTTCTTTCCCTTTTTCCTACCTCAGGTTGACAGGATAGCGGTTGATTGGGCATAGCATGTGGAGAAAGGAGCTTTATATTGGAGTTCTCATATTCTTTATTGTCCATCAAGCGGTTACTCACTGTATTAAAAGTCTGTAAACATATATTCTATTTTGAAAACAGTGTATATGTTAATTAAGTATTTTAAAGATTGTTTTTTTAATGTTTATTTTTCAGTAGTTGTATTTTAATTCCTTCTACTGTGAGAGCTGAAAGTGTAAAATGTATTAGAATTTACCCTTATAATTATGTTGTGTAATGTTTCAATAACCAAGAGCCCGTATTTCTTGGCATAACGAGAGTCTTAAAGTCACACTGATCCTTGGACCGGTGTGTTGGGAAGTGTAGATTGTTGCTCCTATGTACTTTTGTAGCCTAATTTATGTATTATGATGTTATGTATAGATTATGATATGTATATTTGTTAATAGTTGGATTGGGCTAGCATTTTGTAGATCCATCGAGTCTATGTAGTATTGGTGTTTTATATTTTTGTTAATGCATTGTAACTTTGTGATCTCTATATATTATTTTGTATTGCAAGTTATTCTATCGTTAAAACTACACGTGTTTATTGCTTTTTTTCGACACCGAGTAAATATAGGAGATGATATTTATTTTCTAAGGTATGTACCCATCTTAGCCCAATGTAATATCCATGTGTGTACGTCCAATATCACCTCATTCTCCATATTATCCGATAGTATTACCTAGAAATACTTTGTCGTGGTATATGTATAGAGGTGGGTTATTGCCTATATTACTTGATTTTATAAGTTTTTCTCCAAGATTTTGAAATGAGAAAGGGATTCTAAAACTATTTCTATGGTTAAAAATATTTATTATGGATTTAAATAAATAATGAAAATTATATTTTTGTTAGCAAATTAAATAAAAACTTTTGAGCTAGGTAAATATATTTTTCCATAAATAAATTTCCTTTTATAAATTAATTTCGAGTGTTTGGAAAATATATTTTCTATATGACGAGGATTTTGAATAAATAGAGTTGAAATACGACTGATATGTGACTTCGATAATTGATCTTTGGTTATTCCATGGACTTGTTATATAGAATATTACTGCATAGATAGAGTATTTTTTTTATCATCATTGAGTGAATGAGTGAGTAGCACCAGGTGGTATGGGACGCCTAAGATGATATTTATTTGGTTACTATTTATGAGTAAATATTACCCATATGAGGATAAGTATTGTGGGGTATTCACATATAAGGTGATATAAGCTGAAAGTAGGCATGCTGAGAACCAAAATTGTGCCTATTTATTGTATATGAGGACTCCGATTATTTTGAAAGTAGTCAACCAAAAGTGTGACCGAGAGTCTATGAGATCATCAACCGGGTATATGTTTTTATTGTACGACTATCAATGAGATTATCCATGGTACTACTAAGAGAAAATTACATTTTATAGTTTGGCCTCGTATTTATTTGCCTAATATGAGTTTAGTTGAAAGCTAATTGTGGAACAGTTGAGTGCATGCCATATCATACTTGGTTGATTTTTGGGTGTTGGTAGAAGATGGATATTTGCATTGACTCACCTATTGTGTTATTATGTGTTGTTCATTTTAACTAAGTTTGTGTGATGATGTTGTGCATGGTTTGAGATATGCTTTCAAACTTGTGATGATCATATGTTATACCATGCCACTTATTACTACATAATGATATTTATATTTTAGTCTGACCGGTTTATTATTTCTACAACGGGTGAGTCAGAGACATTTTAGGACCAGAGACGGAGTAGGCAGCTTGTTGTATTTTAGGCACCCTTTCGAGGCTAGTCTACATAGTAAGATTATGAACCCATTATATATTTTCATAGCGTTGTTTATATATGTTGATGTATAATGATACGTACTAGACTATGCTATGCTTATTTTGGAGACAGTGGGCTTTGGACTTGTATTAATGTAACCCAAAATGACTATGTATTATTAATGTGCTATATTTTACCCTTGCGTTATGACTCTATGATCTCTTTTCATCTATTTTGTATTGTGTATTGTTCAATTCAACAATTACATGTGTTCATTGCTTTATGCCAATATCGAATACATATATGTAAGTTGTATATGATTTGATATATTACCGGTGTTAGCCTACGGGAATATTCACGAGTAATACTCCAACATCACCTCATATAACAAGATAGTATTACTGATGATACTATTTGGCACTATTAGTATAGAGAGGGGATATTATGTCTGGTGCTCAGGACTATGGGTTACTTAGGTCTCTTCAACTTCTTGTTGATTGGCGTCTTCATCGTTGTTTTGTCAACTATAAATCCTTAAATTTTCCTCTTCTTCTTCTTCATCACCAGATTCATCTCTCGTATTCAGTTTTTTACAGCATTAAAAACATAAGAGAGCTACTTCTTAGGTTTTGCATAACATTTCGATCATGGGTTGCCAATTGTCGAGCATTAAGTTGATGTTGTTGTTGTGTTCACCTTGTATTGTCAACGACATGAGCAAACATCCAAACATTGCCTCATTATCCATATAATTGGATAGTATCACTGAGTAATACTCTTTGGTAGTACGGGTATAGAGGTGGGTAATTACACCTGGTACTCAGGACTATGGGTACTTAGGTTTCTTCAACTTCGTGGTCATTGTCATCTTCGTTTTTGTTTCCTCAACTTCAAATCCTTTTGCTTTTCCTCTTTTTCTTCTTCATCACCAGATTCATCTCTCAAATTCAGCATTACTGTAACAGCCCGAAGTTTTAACAAGTATTTTTCACTTTTAATTATAAAACTTTGGGGGTTTATTATATAAAAATCTAAATTTTGAATTGATTAAAATAATTTCCCAAATTTTTAAATAAATAATAAGATCTCTGAAATTTTGACGTGGTTAAGAATTTACTTTAATTGGAAATTTGGGTTTTTTGTTGAAGATGGTAAATAACTTAATTTCTAGCAAAATCATGTTTTAATTAAGAAATAAGATTTGAAAAAAAATTAGTGTATATATAAACTGTTTAATTACGCGATAAAAGGCGTATTATTGATGGAATATTTTTAACGTATATTTACTACATAAGAGAACGCGTAAATTTAAAAAAGCGTTACTTTTATTTTGAAACTGGGCGTGTGTTTAATTTAATTATTGCGTAAGATATATATAATTAAATAAATCAGTAGACATGCATTTTAAAGTGGGAAAAGAATAAATTTTCTTTCCATTGACTCCACATATTTAATAAATAAAACCCATTGATTTTTCAATAACGTTAAAATCAAATATTCTTTTTCATTTCTTTACTCTAAGAATCAACACTTTTCTTTGTTCAATTTTATAAAACGTTCGCCAATTTTTCATTTTTCTGTACCATTAAAACAACACAATAATGTTTACCTTAGCTATAAATGGATTATGTGCTTTTAAAAATTAAATAATTTATATTGTTACTTATATACATTTTAGTAATAGATTTCTTGGTAAATGGTAAATGAATGAAAAAAAACCAATGTAAACAAATCATATTTCTTTAGTAATAAATTTCAAAATTTATGTTTAATTACGCGTTTAAATAGCGCGTTATTTGATGGAATAAATAACGTATAAGAAAACATATAAAATTTAAATCTGTTATTTTCGTTATATTTTGGGCATAAATTAATTGCGTCTGTTGTACGCATTCTAAAGATATCCTCTTTAATATTGACACGTCGCTCAACAATATTCTTTTGGTCAAACTTTCCATTTTCGTTTTAAGTGCAAATTTATTGCTTGCCATATTATGTTCCCCTTAATTCACGAAATCTACACTGGTAATAAAAATTTATTACTCACTGTAATTAATTGTTCCAAACTTTCCTTACCTCTCGTGTGAAATTGATAGGAAAAATATTCAATAGACTGATTCAAAATCAACACAACAGGATAATTTTTTTTTTTAAATAATAATTTCTTGCCTTTAACTTCTCATCTAAATCAATGCATTTTCTTCCTTAAATTTTGCACGTACGAATGTTCACTAATAAAAGAAACTGCCCCTTGATTTACGCATGCCGTGATTTTCACCTTTCCTTTTTGCTGCAACTATTTTAATTTAGTATAAAATCTTTGAATAAAGTAACGTTCAAATCTAACATTATTGTCGTTTTCTCCGATATCAACGCTAGTATCTTCTCATTATTAAACACGTTCGCAAATTGTTCAAATTCCATTTCCATTCAAAGCAAAAAAATATAATTGCTTGCCGTTTCTTTCGCTAATTAATTCTTACCCACTGCAATTATTTGCACAAATCATTCTTGTCATTTCTTTTTATTTATCAATGCATTCTCTTCTTAATAATTTCAAACGAGTACAAATGCGTGCCAAATAATCTCTTGCCTCTTTTCTCCCCTTTTAATCAATGCACTTATTCCCAAAATATTAAAAAAAAGTGTAAAAATGTTGCCAAGTATTCCTATCCGTTTCTTTTGTAAATCAACGAAATCAATTATTCGTTGCCTATTTTCATCTTAAATCAATGCAAGATTTTATTTATTAGCGTACGTTCAAAAGTTCATTTATCTCTTGCAGTTTCTCCCTGTAAAATCGCGCAAGATACCCAATGTACATATTCCAATCACGGATATAATTGTTTAAATCAATTCTTGCCGTTACTTTGCTAAAATCACTCAACCTGTTTAATTATAAAACGCGACCTTTAATAATGCAGTGAAATCATTCATTTCTTTTAGCATTTTAAAATTTGAATTCAATTGCCATTTTTTTTCCTGCATTGATTTTTCACATGCCCAAAAACATGCAACCCACTATATAAATTCATAACCCCTCATTTACATTTCCATCACCGCAAGCTCATTTCTAAATACGTGGCACATTTGCAACAATTTCATTCATTTTCTTCCCTGTCGTGCTAAAGCTTCAGGTAGCATCTGGTAAATAGCTGCATCCCTTCTTCCTTCATATTTTCCTCTTTCTTTTCTTTTTAGTTTTTCACTATTTCCTATTGTTCGTTCCACCTTGCTCGGCTACTCCGCCACCACCCTCCGCTCCTTGTTCTGTCAACGACCTCGCACCATGAACCATCTCGTGACTTTGTGCATGCGTTTAGTTTAAACAAAAATAAAAAAATAAAATAAAATAAAATAACATAAAGGGAGAAGTAAATTATGTGTACATGTCAGGAATGAATATATGGACAAGCTTAGTGTTGTGTTGTCCAACTAGAAACTAGTTTGAAATTACCCTTTTGCATTTCTGAAGTAGAAAATGTGCACCACCTGTAGCTTGTGTAACCAGTCCTCTATGCCATGACGTAAAGTCTCAGGAGTGCATGAATTAGATTTTTGAAATTTGGCAAGGGCTGTGCTTTTTTTTAAAAAGAAAGAAAAAAATTATTATAATAAGAGGGTAAATAGAATAGTAGGGAGCCACGTGCATGTGAGTAGAACATCCTGAGCATTAGCTTATTAGGATATATAGTGAATATAGGTAGGTAGATACATACATGAATAACAGTCTTTATGCACTATGAACAGATCCATATGAAGTATTGTATACTAAGAATAATTATGAAGCATTAATACGTAAAGCACATGTTGCACTTAGTAATAAAAAAATAAAAAAAAATAAAAGAAAAGTAAAAGGAAAAAAATAGTAATAAATAAATATTGCATGCGCCACATTTATGTATCACTGCCGTGAATTGCATTGTTGCCCACATAAGATTTGCCACCTTTTATTTACACATCATAATATTCTGTAAAAAGGGTAAAAGAAAAAAAATATAGAGTATAAATTTATTTTGTAAATTTTGATTTGGAAAAATTAAATGGGCAGGCTGACCTTTTGTTTTAATGGGTCAAGTCGTGTGGTGAGTGGTCAAGCCATTGTGTCAATTTCCTTTAATTCAATCTTGTTTCAAATTTGTTGTGTTCGTGATAAGATTCGAGTACTTAGTTTTATTTAATTACTTTCTCAAGATTTGAATCAAGTCGTTGCATCCACTGAAAATTGATCGTGCCTTCTGTACCCTTCTTTCGGGGTAGATATCGTTGTTTGAATAAATCTACAGCTTCGAAAAGGTGAGTATTCTCACCTAACAAACATACTTATATATCTGTAAATTAATAACAAGTGTAATTGTAACACGATTTTATTTCATTTATTTGAATGTCATATAAATTGATGATGTAAAAATCCTGTATTAACCCTACATATCATCAGTTATATTATATACTGTTTTATTTATGCTGTTACACTATTTATAACACTGCAAGTTCCCTGTAGTATAGAATCATTACATGCTGAAATGATAGGCCTGAACGATATTTAATTACTTAGTCATTTATTTAACTTGGGATTGTGGGTTTGAAATAATAAAACCCGGATTTTCTTTATAAATTACGATTGAAATGATATATTATCCGTATCACTTGACCTAGGTTAGAAAATATTATAAAGACCGTGGTTATATATATATATATACACATATATATTTTATGGAATTATTAAATATTTGTAAAAATTGAATGTTATAATATTTTGTTAAAATTTGATATAAAATGATTCTTAAGCATAGTTATATTTTACAAGTTAAAGATGTAAATAAATAAAGGTTAAAAATTTAAAGTATGAATTTATCTTGTAAAATTTGGATTGGTAAAATAAATGGAATTTAAGTTAAGAAAAAAAATTATGAAATTTGTTATAACTTGAATATAAAGCGAGGTTAAGTTTTCTATGAATTAAATAGTTAAATTAGTGAAAATATGGAAGTTGAAATTTAACTTGATTTAGAAATGGGAGGCTGGTTTTGAAATAAATGTAAGATAAGAAATTAATTGGAAATTTAGTTTATTCTGAAAACGGTAATTTAACTTAATTGTTAAGTAAAAATTCATAGAAATTTTGCACTTGATTTTAATAAGTATAAAAAGTTAGATATATATTTGATGAATTTACTTTAAAAAAAATCATAAATTATTGAGAAATTTAAATGACTATTTAAATGTGGAAATTTTGATTTTTTTTAGTTAAATTTGTTTAAATAAAGGCTTATATTTTGCTAAAATTATATTTAATTTACTCAATCTGTTGTAAAGGATATTACCGCACTGCGCAAGTGTTGTAGTTGATACAAATGAACTAAGGTATAATCTTTGGGATTTATATTGGATTTTTATAAGAATTATAACTTCACTTTTAAATAATTTAAAATGAATTATTTGATTTAAATATAACTATGTTGGAATTTATAACCATGGGTAATAACGTTGTTTGTTAAAGAGACCGGGATCGGATATGGGCATACTCTCTGTCGATACCGAAAACCACTTTGACAACCGTGTACGCGGAGGAGATTCCAGAATGAAGTAGGATGGTGGTGACGTTTTCTATGAGGTAAATACGTGGACCCGACTCCCGTGAGTTGGCATAAGGTGGCTAAAACAGGAGCGATTCTTGGATTAATGAGGTAGCACCTCTGATCAGACGCACTTCTTCGTATGCCATTCCACTACTTTTGTGATTGTTTGGTGCGCACCTTTGATTTGGGAGTGTTGTTCGATGTGGGCGGTAGTAGCAGCTACGCGTTTCCACCGGTCCGGATGCGTAATTGGTATATCTACCCTGGCATTGCCTAGTTGTGCCGTGTCACCTACCATAGCGAGCCTTGTACGAGTTTGGTTTTCTCCCGTAGCTCATGTGGTATCCTTTGGTGGCTTCCCGATCAGGAGGGACTATGATATTGGATGGACTAATGGGACTATTACGTGTTGAGGTGGAAAATGTAAAGCCTTAACACTATTTATAAGTAAGTTTATTTTAATATAGACACTATTATAATAGCGAAGTATTACTACATAATAAATAGTTTAACGGATCCTTAGAGGATGGACGGTCCCAAGCATCCTTTAAGTTACTTGTTCTATATTATAGTACACTTGAATTAGCTTACACTGTATAAGTATGTATGTCCTGACTCGAGTGTTTATGTTTTATTTTACGCTCGGTTCAGCCTGAGTTTCAGTTCAGACTTCACCTCCAGAGCTAGGGCTTCAGCAGATCATCTCTTTTCAAGTTGCCATCAAGTTTATGTTCAGTTCTTATTCTAGCCTTTGAACTTAAGACAATTTAATATTGAGAGTTTCTGTGGAGATTTCAAACTATATTTGGTTTAAGACTATGTACTTTATATTTTTTTGAGACTATGGATAGTGGCTTCATGAACCACTAAGTTAATTTTTAATTCCGCTGCGAGTATTCTGATTTCTGTGTCTATGATTCTGTGATTATTTATTTACTGTATATTCTGAGATTTGCCAAATTTAATTTAAAACGCGGTATTTTGAACAATTCAAGTCCGACATGTGTGGATGCGAATGGTTGAAAATATCTGGTCGTTACATTTGGTATCAGAGCTTTGGCTCTAGGCAAAACTTAGAATGTATGGTAAATTTGATTTACAGAATCACTTTCATTCGAGCTTGAATCTCTTCCTTTACGAAATTTGGAACGTTCCTTGCGGTTCCAAAGTTCATTCGTGTCCCTCACTATTCATCTACTCCCGATTCTGGAGTATCCCATAACTCCACTTCGGATGATCTTTATAGTGAATTGGTGGTCTCGCCAATATTCTAATAAAGGGGTGAAACTCCTTTACAATTGGCATTGATTCACCAGAGATTTATATTTACCCTCGATTTAGATGCTAGTATCTTTGGTTATTCTAAACTCTATCTCTTCACATCGAATGTTGATTTACCCCTAAAAATCCACATCGATCTTACTCTTTAAAGTCATGGTTAACCAGGTTAAGGTTATCGCAATTTATATAAACTTATCCAGTTCCTTATTCTGTTATTTATCATCGGATCTTCCGATTCCAACTTATCTTTAATCAAAATTCTCTTTGATTTGAGTCCATCAAATTTGAATCTCTATCCTTTTTTTGAAAAGTTTATTCCTATATTTGGAAAAAATCTAATATTATATATATCAGTATAATTTTCAAAATTTTTATAATTAATTTAACTAGTTGTCAAGAGATAACAGTCTTTATTTATGGTTTTGTAAACCATGGGTTTTGTCTCATATAAATAATTGAATATAAATAATGGTTATATATTAATTTGGGAACAGAAATGAATTTAAAACAAGAACTTGAGAATTCAATTTTCGACGGTTTCAAACCTTGTTTTTTAATTTTAAAAGGATATATTATTTAAACTATTTTCAAACAGAAATTTGTTTCCAAAGAATTTTAAAGGTTTTAAAAATCTGTGCTCTTCTCTTTGTCGCTAGGAAATAATTTCGGTGATGACTACAACATCATCGACATTCATGTTCGAGTTTCGAAGTGAAGAGATCATTCTGTAGTCTGGCTATAGTGTTACCTTGAGAATTTAATTGATTTGATTCTCAAAAATATGACTTGATTTATAATATATAGATATATGATTTAAATTTGATTTGACATATTATGTACATATATTTATTTATCTCTAAATGGTTTGAAAGGAATCAGAAATTTAATTCTTAAATTTTATCTTGAGGAATAATTTTAGTTATAAAAAAAATTAAATTTTTGAATAAATGATTCCAACTTGAGATAATTGACTTTGAAAGTTTTATTTCTATAATACTCAATTGCATTTCAATATAACTTACCTTGATTTTCAGAAGTTAACAATGTAATTGGATAATATACAATATAAAAAGATTTATAAATAAAATTTGAGTGGTTATAATAAATGTTATACACTTAAGTTCTAGTTATAAAAAAAGATTAACAAGAGGTAATGGAATGATTTACAATATAAAATGATGTTAAAGGAACTAAGAATAAATTTAAGCAGTTGTAATAAGTGTAAACATATTTAGCATAGATGATAAAAATATATTGAGAGAAATAAATTTAGTTATAATTAGGAATTTAAAAAAAGATATTAATTTATTGAATACATTTTTGAGTATAACAAATGATTTTCAAACTTATGATTTTAGAAATTTTTATTTTAAGATAATTGGAAGATGAAGTAATGAAATTTGAAATAATAAAATTTAACTTAAGTGAAATTAAATAGATGAAATCAATTATTAATTTAATTTGAATTTGTATGGTTTAGATTAATGATTCTAATTTAAGTTTCAATTTAGTTTTCTTTCAGGTTGTTTCTATTCCCCTACCTTCTTTCTTTTTGAGCACGAAAAGTTCTGAGTGGGGGAGAGTGTAACAGCCCGAAGTTTTAACAAGTATTTTTCGCTTTTAATTATAAAACTTTAGGGGTTTATTATATAAAAATCTGAATTTTGAATTGACTAAAACAATTTCCCAAATTTTTAAATAAATAATAAGATCTCTGAAATTTTGACGTGGTTAAGAATTTATGTTAATTGGAAATTTGGGTTTTTTGTTGAAGCTGGTAAATAACTTAATTTCTAGCAAAATCATGTTTTAATTAAGAAATAAGATTTGAAAAAAAAAATTAGTGTAAAAATAAATTGTTTAATTACGCGTCTAAAAGGCGTATTATTGATGGAATATTTTTAACATATATGTACTATATAAGAGAACGAGTAAATTTAAAAAAGCTTTACTTTTATTATGAAACTGGGCGTGTGTTTGATTTAATTATTGCGTAAATTTCTTACCTTGGGTATAAATAATCAAATAAATCAGTAGACGTACATTTTTAAGTGGGAAAAGAATAAATTTTCTTTCCATTGACTCCATATATTTAATAAATAAAACCCATTGAATTTTCAATAACGTTCAAAGAAAATATTCTTTTCCATTTCTTTACTCTAAGAATCAACACTTTTCTTTGTTCAATTTTATAAAACGTTCGCCAATTTTCCATTTTTCTGTACCATTAAAACAACACAATAATGTTTACCTTAGCTATAAATGGATTATGTGCTTTTAAAAATTAAATAATTTATACTGTTACTTATATACATTTTAGTAATAGATTTCTTGGTAAATGGTAAATGGATGAAAAAAAACCAATGTAAACAAATCATATTTTTTTAGTAATAAATTTCAAAATTTATGTTTAATTACACGTTTAAATAGCGCGTTATTTGATGGAATAAATAACGTATAAGAAAACGTATAAAATTTAAATCCGTTATTTTCGCTATATTTTGGGCATAAATTAATTGCGTTTGTTGTACGCATTCTAAAGATATCCTCTTTAATATTTACACGTCGCTCAACATTATTCTTTTGGTCAAATTTTCCATTTCCGTTTTAAGTGCAAATTTATTGCTTGCCGTTTTATGTTCTCCTTAATTCACGAAATCTACACTGGTAATAAAAATTTATTACTCACTGTAATTAATTGTTTCAAACTTTCCTTACCTCTCGTGTGAAATTGATAGGAAACATATTCAATAGACTGATTCAAAATCAACACAACAGGATAATTGTTTTATTTTAGAAAAAAATAATAATTTCTTGCCTTTAACTTCTCATCTAAATCAATGCATTTTCTTCCCTAAATTTTGCATGTACGAATGTTCACTAATAAAAGAAACTGCCCCTTGATTTACGCATGCCGTGATTTTCACCTTCCCTTTTTGCCGCAACTATTTCAATTTAGTATAAAATCTTTGAATAAAGTAACGTTCAAATCTAACATTATTGTCGTTTTCTCTGATATCAACGCTAGTTTCTTCTTATTATCAAACCCGTTCGCAAATTGTTCAAATTCCATTTCCATTCAAAGCAAAAAATATAATTGCTTGTCGTTTCTTTCGCTAATTAATTCTTACCCACTGCAATTATTTGCTCCAATCATTCTTGTCATTTCTTTTCCTTTATCAACGCATTCTCTTCTTAATAATTTCAAACGAGTACAAATGCGTGCCAAATAATCTCTTGCCTCTTTTCTCCCCTTTTAATCAATGCACTTATTCCCAAAATATTAAAAAAAAGTGTAAAAATGTTGCCAAGTATTCCTATCCGTTTCTTCTGTAAATCAACGAAATTAATTATTCGTTGCCTATTTTCACCTTAAATCAGTGCAAGATTTTATTTATTAGCGTACGTTCAAAAGTTCATTTATCTCTTGCAGTTTCTCCTTGTAAAATCATGCAAGATACCCTATGTACATAATCCAATCACGGGTATAATTGTTTAAATCAATTCTTGCCGTTACTTTGCTAAAATCACTCAACCTGTTTAATTATAAAACGCAACCTTTAATAATGCAGTGAAATCATTCATTTCTTTTAGCATTTTAAAATTTGAATTCACTTTCCATTTTTTTTCCCGCATTGATTTTTCACATGCCCAAAAACACGCAACCCACTATATAAATTCATAACCCCTCATTTACATTTCCATCACCGCAAGCTCATTTTTAAATACGTAGCACATTTGCAACAATTTCATTCATTTTCTTCCCTGTCGTGCTAAAGCTTCAGGCAGCATCAGGTAGATTGCTGCATCCCTTCTTCCTTCTTATTTTCCTCTTTCTTTTCTTTTTAGTTTTTCTCTATTTCCTATTGTTTGTTCCACTGAGCTCGGCTACTCCTCCACCACCCTCCGCTCCTTGTTCTGTCACCGACCTCGCACCATGAACCATCCTATGACTTTGTGCACGCGCTCAGTTAAAAAATAAATAAATAAATAAATAAAATAAAGGGAGAAGTAAATTGTGCGTACATGTCAGGAATGAATATATGGGCAAGCTTAGTGTTGTGTTGTCCAACTAGAGACTAGTTTGAAATTACCCTTTTGCATTTCTGAAGTAGAAAATGTGCGCCACTTGTAGCTTGTGTAACCAGTCCTCTATGCCATGACGTGAAGTCTCAGGAGTGCATGCATTCGAGTTTTGAAATTTGGCAAGGGACGTGCTTTTTTTAAAAAAGAAAGAAAAAATTATTATAATAAGAGGGTGAATAGAATAGTCGGGAGCCACTTGTGCATGTGAGTAGAACATCCTGAGCATTAGCTTGTTAGGATATATAGTGAATATAGGTACGTAGATACATGCGTGAATAACATTCTTTATGCACTATGAACAGATCCATATGAAGTATTGTATACTAAGAATAATTATGAAGTATTAATATGTAAACCACATGTTGCACTTAGCAATAGAAAAAACAAAAAACAAAATATTGCATGTGCCACCTTTATGTATCACTGCCGTGAATTGCATTGTTGCCCACCTAAGATTTGCCACCTTTTATTTACACGTCATAATATTCTGTAAAAGGGTAAAAGAAAAAAATATAGAGTACAAATTTATTTTGTAAATTTTGATTTGGAAAAATTAAATGAGCAGGCTGATCTTTTGTTTTAATGGGTCAAGTCATGTGGTGAGTGGTCGACCCGTTGTGTCAATTTCCTTTAATTCAATCTTGTTTCAAATTTGCTGTGTTTGTGATATGATTCGAATACTTAGTTTTATTTAATTACTTTGTTCAAGATTTGAATCAAGCCGTTGCATCCACTGAAAATTGATCGTGCCTTCTGTACTCTTCTTTCGGGGTAGATATCGTTGTTTGAATAAATTCTGCAGCTTCGAAAAGGTGAGTATTATCACCTGACAAACGTACTTATATATCCGTAATTAATAACAAGTGTAATTGTAGCACGATTTTATTTCATTTATTTGACTGTGATATAAATCGATGATGTAAAAATCCTGTTATTAACCCCGCATATCATCAGTTATATTATATACTATTTTATTTATGCTGTTACACTATTTATATAATTACTGTTTATCACACTGCAAGTTCCCTGTAGTACAGAATCATTACGGGCTGAAATGATAGGCCTGAACGATATTTGTTTATTTAGTTATTTATTTAACTTGGGATTGCGGGTTTGAAATGATAAAACCCGGGTTTTCTTTATAAATTACGGATTGAGATGATATATTATCTGTATCACTTGACCTAGGTTAGAAAATATTATACATACCGTGGTTATATATATATATATATATATATATATATATTCTGGAATTATCAAATATTTGTAAAAATTGAATGTTATAATATTTTGTTAAAATTTGATATAAAATGATTCTTAAGCATAGTTATATTTTACAAGTTAAAGATGTAAATAATAAAGGTTAAAAATTTAAATTATAAATTTATCTTGTAAAATTTGGATTTGTAAAATAAATGGAATTTAAGTTAAGAAAAAAAATTATGAAATTTGCTATAATTTGAATATAAAGCGAGGTTAAGTTTTCTATGAATTAAATAGTTAAATTAGTGAAAATATGAAAGTTGAAATATAACTTGATTTAGAAATGGGAGGCTGGTTTTGAAATAAAGGTAAGATAAGAAATTAATTGGAAATTTAGTTTATTCTGAAAACGGTAATTTAACTTAATTGTTAAGTAAAAATTCATAGAAATTTTCCACTTGATTTTAATAAGTATAAAAAGTTAGATATATATTTGATGAATTTACTTTAAAAAAAATCATAAATTATTGAGAAATTTAAATGACTATTTAAATGTGGAAACTTTGATTTTTTTTTTTTGAAGTTAAATTTGTTTAAATAAAAGCTTATATTTTGCTAAAATTACATTTAATTTACTCAATCTGTTGTAAAAGATATTACCGCACTGTGCAAGTGATGTATTGATACAAATGAACTAAGGTATAATCTTTGGGATTTATATTGGATTTTTATAAGAATTATAACTTCACTTTTAAATAATTTAAAATGAAGTATTTGATTTAAATATAACTATTTTGGAATTTGTAACCACAGGTAATAATAACGTTGGTTGTTAGAGAGACCGGGATCGGATATGGGCATACTCTCTGTCGATACCGAAAACCACTTTGACAACCGTGTACGTGGAGGAGATTCCAGAATGAAGTAGGATGGTGGTGACGTTTTCTATGAGGTAAATACGTAGACCCGACTCCCGTGAGTTGGCATAAGGTGGCTAAAACAGGAGCGATTCTCGGATTAATGAGGTAGCACCTCTGATCGGATCGCACTTCTTCGTATGCCATTCTATTACTTTTGTGATTGTTTGGTGCACACCTTTGATTTGGGAGTGCTGTTCGAGGTGGGCGGTAGTAGCAGCTACGCGTTTCCACCGGTCCGGATGCGTAATTGGTATATCTACCCTGGAATTGCCTAGTTGTGTCGTGTCACCTACCATAGCGAGCATTGTACGAGTTTGGTTTCCTCCCATAGCCCCTGTGTTATCCTCTGGTGGCTTCCTGATCAGGAGGGACTATGATATTGGATGGACTACTGGGACTATTACGTTTAAGGTGGAAAATGTAAAGCCTTAACGCTATTTAAAAGTAAGTTTATTTTAATATAGGCACTATTATAATAGCGAAGTATTACTACATAGTAAATAGTTTAACGGATCCTTAGAGGATGGGCGGTCGCAAGCATCCTTTAAGTTACTTGTTCTATATTACAGTACACTTGAATTAGCTTACACTGTATAAGTATGTATGTCCCGACTCGAGTGTTTATGTTTTATTTTACGCTCGGGTCAGCCTGAGTTTCAGTTCAGACTTCACCTCCATAGCTAGGACTTCAGCAGGTCATCTCTTTTCAAGTTGCCGTCAAGTTTCTATTCAGTTCTTATTTTAGTCTTTGAAATCAAGACAATTTAATATTGAGAGTTTCTGTGGAGATTTCAAACTATATTTGGTTTAAGACTATGTGCTTTATATATTTTTTGAGACTATGGTTAGTGGCTTCATGAACCACTAAGTTAATTTTTAATTCCACTGCGAGTATTCTGATTTCTATGTCTGTGATACTGTGATTATTTATTTACTGTATATTCTGAGATTTGCCATATTTTATTTACAATACGGTATTTTGAACAATTCAAGTCCGACATGTGTGGATGCGAATGGTTGAAAATATCGGGTCGTTACAATTACAGACATAAGAGAACTACTTCTTGGATTTTGCATAACATCTCGATCACGGGTTGCAGTTGTCGAGCATAAAATTGGTAATGTAGTTGTTGGTGACTTTGTATCGTCGACGACATGAGCAAAGCATGGTCTTCATACTATGATTGGAGGCAATGTTGATAAAAGAAGGTTTGGTGGTAGTATTTTGTTGTTCTAGAATCATGAAAGAGTAATAAGGTTATTGAGAAGGTATGTTTGGTGGAGCATTGTGTAGATAAGGTTGGTAATAATGGACATTTTGATATGGTGGATAGTCGCACTGATGTTGAAAATGTAGGAACTGTTATTGATTACGAAGAAGAAAAACATGATATTCAGAGGAAGACTACGAGAGGTCTACTGATGATATTAAGAGGGAATAACTTTTCTCTTGGCTTTTATTTAATTGGTTGTAGAATTTTTTCTATAGGAAGACATGATTTTTCATTTGAAATGGTTGAGTATTAAAAGTAGAGATGAATGATGTTGTGGGAGTGAGTGATGGTGGTGGAGTTATAGATGAGGGGAAGAAAGTAATTATTGTAATAACGATTGAAGCAGGGTCAAAATGATAAAGGGTTTGTCGTTTCATTAAAATGAAAAAAAACAACCACATTAATTTAAAGTTGCAAACACTTTGTTGTTTTAACAACTAGCCGGCTTGACTGATTCACTAGACAGAATTTGGTTATGGCTAGTTTTGACAATTGAATAAGACACATCTTTAAAATAATTTTCAATAATATAATTTTCTTATCAACATTTTCAAAATAATTTTCGAAATCATTTTCAATGTCTAGTCTTCATTTTTCAACTTCTAAGAACATCAAATCATAGCCGCTATTCCATTTGAAAAACAAACGCATATGCACAAGCACACGCATGCGCACGCATGCACACATGCACACACAAATACACATATATAGATATACATATACATGCATACATATATATAAACATACCTAGTCTTCATTTTTCATTTTTTAAGAAACATCAAATCATAGTCGCTATTCCATTTGAACAACAAATGCATATGGATATACACGCACACATATGCATACATACATATACATACATATATATACACACACATATACATACATACATGTTTATATACATACATACGTACATATATATATATATATATATATATATATATATATATTACGCTCGGCCCAAGACCAACGTGAGTAAGGCATTAGTCTAGAGCAACGGGAGGCGAAGGAGCAACAAAAAAATATATTTCATTTCTCAATCCCACCATGTCCCTATCATACATGACCTTGCATAGCCTCTTATGCATTGCTCCTCATCTCGCACGCGACCACATCCAGCCTCCCATGCGTGAGTTGCTGGAGCCCGTGTTAATCGCAACCATGCTACCATCTGTTGCCCTTATTTCAAGATGAATCTGGCTGCTCCAATTTCAAGTGTTATTGGCCTGATTTCATGATGATCCCATATTTGAATGTGTTGTGTTACAGCCCTAATCTCTGATTTGAGATGTAATTGTTGTTCCTGATACCTAAAATTTAAGATTTTAGTTAAAATTTAAATATGAATTTAAGATTTTTGGTTTGTTTTAAGTTAATTGGTCTACTATAAAATTGTGAATTAGTTCACTAGAAATGAATAAGATAAAGTTATGAAAGAGAAAAATAGTAAAATAGAATTGAATTGAAAAGAATTAAATTATGATTGACGTTGGTTTTCTTCTTTCTACGAACGAATTAGATTATGATTGAGTTAAAAAGTTCTGAGTTCATTTTATTCTTTTTGTGAATGAATTAAATTTTTGAAAATGAACAACATTGATTTCATTCTTTCTATAAACAAATTAAATCATGAGGGTTAAATAGAATTGAGTTTAAAAGAATAAAAATGTGTATAATCTAATATTTTTTCGTTAATAATGTTTTGTTGTATCCTAATTTGATATAGGATTTGAAAACAAAATTTTGATTATCAGAATAGGAAGAGAAGGCAATTCAAGAATAAAGAAGAAAAATCATTAGTAAACTCTAATTCAAATTTATTTAAAGAAAGAAAAAAGAAATCTAAGACTGCAAAATTAAATCAAGCTAAAGAAGTTAATTTTGAGCATGACGATATTGATTCCAAGATTGAGATCAATGAAGATGAAAGGCCTACATATTAGAATGTTGAAGTAGAAATTAAAGATCGACATGTTGTAGAAGTTGTGGACAAGGAGGATAATATTGATGCCAATAATGAAGAGGTTGATAATGTTGTTATACTCGATCTTGAAAAAGGATGTTGATATTAATTACAATCCAGGGCTTGTGGGAAAAATTACCGATACAAAACGAATTATGCTAATTCAACATAGCCCCATAAAAATTGTAAAATAAAATTATTGTTTCCAAGAAACAAGATGGTAGACACTTTTCTTACAAACATTAAATTAGGGGTTATCCACGTAGAGAAGAGCACAGAGGAAAGCGGCTTGTGTATTTAAATGAATATGATAAAATTTGTGGTTTTTGTTGTAAGGCATTTAGGTATAGACAAAAGACATCCAATGTAGCTGATGAAGGAATTAATGATTTGCATATTATCTATTGAACTAAGAGAGCATGAAAGTAATACATTGCAGAACAAAAACCTAATCAAACGGGTGTATTTTCATAGAGGAATCCAATAAAAAGAAATAATCCATAGAGCAATGGAAGTACAATTAATCAAAGAAACAACATTGGAAAAAAGTACTTGTGTGCATAGTTGATTGTTGTCAAAATGCTCTCCCAAAATATTTTACTATTTTGTGGATAAAAAGAGAAAACTTGTGAGAAAAATAGTGGATTTTTTGTCAACTTATAGAATTTGTAGCTGAGTTTGATCCAACTATAGAAGATTATCTTGGACGGATGCTAAATGATGAAACCAATAATCATTAACTAAATCACAAAAATCAAATGAACTGGTAAGTCTGTTGGCTTACAAGATCAAAGTGGAAATGTTTATGAAGAGTAGGAAAGCAAAAAGTGTAATACCTCACCTCTATACCCATATTAGCAAAGAGTATTAACGAGTAATACCATTGAGTAACACAGAAGGTGATATGGGTGAAGCATACGTGAATATTCACTTGGACCAAAACTGATGTAACATCCCGGAATTTGTTTGTTTAAATTTAGTGATTTATTTGAACTTTTAAATTTAATTTTTGAAATTCAAAGACAAAATGAAATATTATAAATAGTAAATAAAAGAAGATATATGGGATTAAATAAATAATTGATAGCTTGAGCTTTAAATAATAATAAATAAAGAAGATAACATATGGCAAACAAGAAATTGTTTGTTACAATAAAATAAACTATGTACAATTAAAATGTTCTTAGTTAAAACTTTGAAAAGAAAATAAAAATTCGGAATGTATGTTATAATAAAATCATATGGTTATAAAAATGACCTAGAAATACATATAAACTTATATGAAACTTTTATAAAACAAGGAGACAATAAAATAAATATGTGATGAATTCAATGTTAAAAGCAAACACAAATCAAACAGCATATCTGTATAAGTGTATGCATAATGTACTTGCAAGAATTAAAATAAGATGGTTGTTACATTGAAGCATGAAGCATTTAATGCTTTCAAACCAGCCCATAATACAAGATCCCATCAGCCAAGTGAAAGCATGGTTTTAGTCTTCTTTTTATAATATCAATCTGTACTTGCCTATACTCACCCTGTGCAAACTGTTCTTCTATATTTACACCATACTCCTTCAGCCGTTCCAACCATAATTTACAAACCTAAACAAAGAAAATAAAATAGAAAAGTCAGGAAAAAAGATAGAAGCAAAACATCACTATTGTTCTCAAATTCAAATCTAGTTATACAACAAAACAGGGCAAAAGAAGAGACATCAAACTGCAGCTTTTAAAGACACAGAAAAATAATTCTGTTTCAAATATTTTCTCGGTGAGTAAACATACACTTTCAAGTTTAAGTTTTGATCACAACAGTATAGGCTATTCATTTGATAATATGTGTTGTTTGTGATTTATCTTTGAAAATAATCCTGTGTATATTTATATATAGAATGTTCTACATAATGTACTGCCCTGTTTATTGATTGCAGGGTTAAATATTTATTCAAACTCAAATTTATTGCATCAAATCATTAGAAAGCTTTAAATCTTTTTGACAAAGCAGGATGTCTAAACTCAAATCAGAACTTTTAAAATTTGTTTTAAATTATGATAGCGAACTATGCTCTGGAATCAAGTGTTACAGGCAAACAAGAATTATTTTGGATAAAAAAATTGATTTCTGCAAAATGCTAATTCAAAAGTACAACTTGAATCTTAACTAAAAAATAAGATTCTTAAAACAAAATAAATTGTTTAAATTTAACTCATAGTTTACAGTTTTGTTTAAGATTGATCATGAAGTGTTCGACCCTGTAAACATGGTTTTACAGTAAAAACAAAAATTTGTGATAATTTCAACTATTTTAAAACATTGGTTTGATTTCATATTTTGAATAAACATATGAAAATAGGATTTTTAAAATAATAGTGATGATTTCTAGTTGAGTAATTCGAGGGCAGTTCGAATTTGAACAAAATTGGCACTTTGATCAATTCCAAAAAATCAAAGAAATACTGGGTGTTAAAATTTCGCGTGGAGCTAGATTTGTACTCAATAATGTTAGGAAAAATGTAAAAAAAATTAATTATTGCAATAATTTTGGGGACGAGAGCAGATTAGGGTTTAAGGTCCAAATTTAGTCGAGGGCAGAAAGAGATCGCCGCGCCGCCGTTATGCCACTGGGAATCAACGGACCAGGACCATCAGGAGCGTGGGATGCTAGGGGAGCTTTGGACGGGGTGTCGCGAATTCAGATGATCTGAAGAGGGGGAGCGAGGAACTTGTTTGAGGCGGGTGTTCGTTCCAGTTTTGGTTTGAAGACGAAATTTCGAATTCGTGACTTGTTCGAGTTTTTTGTGATTGTGAATACTTGAGAGCATCACCGTGGATGTGCTGACGATCAGCAGTTCAACCGGAGGTGGCGAATTGGACTGTGCATGTGCACGGTTTAAAGTATTGTGTGTCAGTGTGTTTGTGTTGGGGAAGAAGGAATCTCACTGGAATGGGTTGTTCGAGTTATACTTAAAAAAAAAACGTCACTCGGGTCGAACTGCTGAAGAACTCGAAGTAAGCAGGATGAAGTCTCGGGGGAGACTCGAAGGAGCTTTGGGAAATCTGCATACCAGGGCAGTTTGCTCAAAATATAAACAGTAAAATTTGAAACTTTGAAACAATTTTAAACCCAGGTCTTAAAAGAAATTTTGATTTGGATTTAAAACAAATTGAAATTTAAGAAAGACATTTTTTTTAGTAATTTGATTTAATTTAAATTTTATCACATTACTTTAGAAAATCAATTATAAAATGTAATTAAGAATGAGGTTAAGATGAAATGTTATGCAAACCAATTTTGATCTCTCAAGGCAATTCATATGATGAATTTGAATTAAGTTTACAAGGAAATCAGAATAGTTAACAAAGATAAGAAGGTTTATCTTTTGAAATTTAATAAGTAATTTGTGATTTACTTAAGTGACAAATGATTTATTTAAAATAAACTATTTAAATTAATTACTTGATAATTAGTTAATAAAAGCGATTAAGGCTTCATTAGTGAACAATTAAAGATTAATCAATTAGAGTAATTAATTAAGGGATGATAAATTTATGAAGATGATTAAAGATTTAATTAATTTTAATTAAGGATAACTCATCATTGATTAAAGATGATAAATGAAATTAATTTTATGATTAATTAGTTTAAATCACACGATTGATTCATCATAGTTGTATATGATTGATAACTATTGTATGATGGGTATTGATTGATATCTCCCATTGTAATTGTGATGCTATGTGATATGAATTACTTTGTGCTAAGCTGTGTTTCTGTATTTTTTCTATGTGAATATGAAACCCCTTTTTCCCCGTAAAACGGCTTTCGGAATTTCGATGTGATTGGGAGTCAGATTTCATTTGATTATCTGAAACCCACATCGAATGAGTGAGTCTTTGTGAATGACATCCACATGTTTTAAAATTGATACTCACTATTCGAATTAGCCGGGAGAGGACCTTTGTGTCGTATAACCCATTTCGAATATGTGATTTGACGTTATGGATAGCATTTGAAGACCGGTGATGAAGACGGGACATTTACGAGAACGATAGGATGACTTATCGATTGTCTCTGCACTGAGTTGCTCCGGTATAGAGATTCCCGAAGTGATGGGAAGTCCGATCGGGATTGTGAATACCCGAATTGCAAGGACTTCTTCGGAAGTGCCTTCGGTTCTGTTCGAACCCAGAACAGACTTGTATGGTTGTATGTCGGACACTACAAATTGAGATGTAAAGCTGATTTCTTTCAAATACATATCTGTTGGTGGCGGAGAATTTGTTCTCTTAGCTTAACACCCTTCTTTGAGACGTACGAGCTCAGAGGTTATGTAGTTGAAGGTTATTAGTGATATACTCCCAATTTAGTAGTGTGACGTGCTGAGTGCTGCTGATCATTTGTTGATCGAAGCATGGCTTTGTGAAAAGCGTAGCTTTGTGGACGAGACTTCGTCGAACCTCACAACCCGGTTATGGTCGAAACAGGAATCGTGGCAGCAAGGTTATTTGGGGATAGCTTCCCTTGAGGGTATGTCCATTTTCTTCTGGATTATGAGTGGTATCATGGTATGGAGCCCAGATACTTACTTAGTGGTTGCTGCAAAATTTATTACTTTGTGGTTGTTGGTTGAGAAGCGCTTCGAATAAAGGTTGGTAGTGGCATACTCGTGTCAGTTGTTACCTAGATATAAAGGTAACCCGGCCTTGTGTAGCAGAGATCCGGTTAGGATCCGGGAACGTCCTTCCAGAGGCGTTCCATTTTATATAGGAAGTTCCTTTGCCCGACCATTGTTGGAAATCCAAACAAAACAATACGAGCCCTGTACGGTTTTAGTTGTAGAACCTGCCATTTAACATGGTAGCTATAGTAGGCATACCATCATGGTACGTATGCTGGCTAAGATTAATATTTTTATTTTCGAAATGCTTTCTACACTATGCACTAGTAATAATAACAAGAAAATTTCCCCGTAGCAAGCATATTTGACTATCATAAGAAGAAATCTCCTCTAATTCTGCGTTTGCATTGTGTGTGTGGCGGGAGGTCTTATTGTAGTTTCATTTTTTTTAAAAAGCATACCGAAAAATTCTTTTATCAATCTATTTTCTTTAAAAGCAATTGTTTTTGTTTACTCATACCAGTCCCATGACTGATTCGGAGTTTATTTTTCCTTTCCTAAACTCTGGATGCCCATAATTTTCCACATGGGAAGTCTAGAAGCAGGTTATCTGTATTTTGGAGCTAGCTTGGATTTGAAGTCTTCTGAAAGCTTTGGATTTGGAAATCTTTTGAAGTATTGGAGTTTGAAGACCTTGTCGAAGTTGAAGTATCTTGAAGTTTCTGTTGTCACATTATTGTTGTATCATATTTGTACCACTCTGATATTTGGGATCGATGTTGTATTAGATATTGTATCATATTGTATCTGTGTTGATATATGACATTCATTTTGTTTCCACTGTTTTATATTCATCTATTGTTGTTATAAGCTCCATCTGAACTAGAATTTGACGTTCGAATCTCCGGTGGTCGAATACAAGTGAGGTATTTGGCATCGATTTTTGAACGCTGGATTTTAGGTCGTGACAAGTTGGTATCAGAGCTTTTGGTTGAGTAATGACTTTAGCTACGGAGTATAACACATTAGATGGCTCATTAGAGATAGGGTGAAGTGTACCCTAGAATGAGTATAAGCCAAAAGACTGGAACCCAAATTTTCTTGGTCTATTCCTTTTAAATTGTTGATGTTTTTTTTAAGATATCTTGTCCGTATGCTTAAATCAAGTTTTCTTGCTATTTACGGATAGTAAGAATGAGTCGAAGAAGAGGACAAGGTAGGGAACGGATAAATACCACCACAACTAGTCAAGTCCCTGTAACTGCAACTGTGTCTACTCAATCTCAGCCGAATCTGACTGATCTATATAAAAAAAAAATCGAGACTTGGTGGAAACCCGTTTACTGGCAAGGAATCTGTTGTAGAAGCCCAAGCTTGGATCCGATCTTGTGAAAGAATTTTTAAAGGATTGAAGTTGGAAGATGATCGAAAGTGACTAATAGCTTCTTGGCAACTCCAAGAAGAAGCATCAGCTTGGTGGGAGACAGCTATTGCAGATGAGTCAGAAGATAAATTTACTTGGGAATGATTTAAAGAAGTGTTTGAGCAGCAATATATTCCATCTGCTGGTGTCTCTCAAATGTACCAAAAATTTCTAGATTTGAAGCAAGGAAGACTATCATTTGAAGATTACTTGAATAAATTCAATGAATTGTCTCGATTTGGTCTGGAACTTATAAGTTCGCCTTTGAAGAAGAATGAAAGATTCATTCGAGGAATGAATAAGGAGTATCACGAGAGAATGACAACCCACATTAAAGAATCTTTTTTAGACTTGATTGATATGGGTTATAGATATGCTACTCTAGATAAGCAGGAAGTTCCGAAAGAGAAGGGGAGTTCAAGTAGTTCGAATAGGAAGAAAAGAAAATTCGAAGGAAAGAAATTGGTTCGAGGTAAGAAGAAAACGAAGAGGAGTACTCAAGAAAATTCAGCCCGAAATGTTGTTTGTTTTAATTATCAGGAGAAAGGCCAATTAATAAATGACTGTGAGAAGCCAAAGCAACCAATTAAGAGGAATCAACTTGTAAAGGCAAGTCGAAGATCCAAGGAATGCTATTGTTGTCACCAGACAGGTCATGGAGTTAAGAATTGCCCGAAAAAGAGACAAGCACAAATGGCGAAAGTGTGCGCAATAAATGATAACGCCTCAACTTCTAAGGCGAATGAAGGACAGGGAGTTTTGGAGGGTAACCTTATTATCGGTGAAAGAATTGTTAGAGTTTTATTCGACACGGGAGCTTCACATAGCTTTATCTCCCAGCAGCTCGTGGATGAATTAAAACTTAAACTCAGGTTTGTCGTTGAGTCTATTTGTGTGAAGAATCCAGTGGGTGGTCCAACAAATCTTTGTCTATATTGTAGGAGAGTGCCTATCTCTTATTCTGGCCATCGCTTTCCTATTAACCTTTATGTTCTTGACTTCAATGAATTTGAAATCATACTCGGGATGAATTGGTTATCGAAATACGAAGCCAAGTTAGATTGCAGCAATCGAATGATTCTAATCAAAACTAAAATTGAAGATTCCATTGAAATTTCTTGTGAAGACCCTAGTCCGAAAAGAGATAAACTGATGTATACGTTGGGGTATGCAGAACCTAATTTGGAGTCCATTCCTATTGTCCAGCATTTTCCCGATGTATTCAAAGAAGTAGAGTCTTTGCCTCCACGTAGAGAGATTGAATTCAGAATTGACTTAATTCTGAATGCTCGTCCTGTCGTTCACGCAAGTCGTAGGATGGCACCCAGGGAAAAGATTGAATTGGTTCAGCAAACTGATGATCTACGAGCAAAGGGATTAATTCGTCCTAGTGTCTCTGAATGGGGCTCAACGGTAGTATTTGTGGCTAAATCTGATGGGTCTTTGAGATTGTGTGTTGACTATCGCGATTTCAATAAGCAAACTCTTAAGAATAAGTTTCCTTTACCCAGGATCGACGATTTATTTGATCAACTTCAAGGTGCACGGTTCTTTTCTAAGATGGATCAAGCTCAGGGATTCCATCAGTTGCGAATTTCCGAAGATTGTGTTCACCTAACTGCTTTTAGAGGTCCAGATATGTTTTACGAATGGTTAGTCATGCCTTTCGGACTAACCAACGCTCCTGCGTACTTCGTAGATCTGATGACCCGTGTATTTCGGGAGGTGCTGAATAAATTTGTTCTTGTGTTTATCGATGATATCTTAATCTACTCCAAAACCGAAGAGGAACATGCTGAACATCTTAGAATCGTTTTGGAAATTCTAAGAAGGAACGTCTTATTCGCTAAATTTTCCAAATGTCACTTTTGGGTCAAAGAAGTCAGATTTCTTGGCCATGTTGTTAATGAGGAAGGGATTTCTGTTGATCCGAGCAAAATTTCCGCTATTCTTGACTGGAAGCAACCCACTACTCCGGAAGAAGTTCGAAGTTTTCTTGGTTTAGCAGGCTATTACCGAAAGTTTGTTCAGGACTTTTCTAAATTGCTAGCCCACTGAATAAGCTAACTATGAAGAATACCAAGTTCAATTGGACCCCAAAATGTGATGAAGCTTTTCAAGAATTAAAAAGGAGATTGACTACTGCTCCTGTTCTTGCTATTATTAACGGGAACCAAGGCTTATCTGTCTATACTGACGCTTGTGGTAATGGGGTAGGTGCAGTGTTAATGCAAAATGGAAAGGTGATTGCCTACGCGGGTAGACAATTACGTCCGCACGAGAGAAACTACCCAACACATGATTTGGAGCTTTTAGCTGTTGTTTTCGCCTTAAAAATCTGGCGACATTATCTTCTGGGTAAGAATCTCCTTCAGCTTTTCTAAAAGAAAATTTTAAAGTTCAACTTGACTTAATATATATTAAATAAATTTTTCTTGTTTAGGTGAAAAATTTGAATTATTCACTGACCATAAATCCTTGAAATATCTCTTCACCCAGAAAGATTTGAATCTAGGACAACAACGTTGGTTGGAATTTCTGGCATCCTATGACCTAGATAGTCTGTATACACCAGGAAAAGCCAATGTAGTTGCCGATGCTTTAATTAGGAGACATGCTGTTCTTGCGTATCTTGTTATCACTCCTACTCTCCTTGAAAAGATTGCCAACAAGCAAAAAGAGGACAATTTTCTTCAGGAAATATATGGGAGAATTCAGCGAGGGGAGGATTCTAGTTTTGCGATTGATGATAATGGGGTCATAATGATGAAAGGCAGGATTTGTGTTCCAGATTTCTCTGATCTGAAACGTGAAGTTTTAGACGAATGCCAAGTCCAAATTCAGTATCCATCCGGGAGTCAACAAAATGTATCGTGATATTAAAAGAACTTTCTGGTGGAAGACGATGAAGAGGGACATTTCTATTTATGTGAGTCGCTGTGCTACTTGTCAACAAATTAAAAGCGATCAAAAGAAAGTAGCCGGTTTACTTCAGTCTTCGGAAGTACCGAAGTGGAAATGGGATCAGGTTTCGATGGATTTTATCGACGGATTGCCACGTACCAGAAAGGGAAATGAAGCAATTTGGGTTGTAGTGGACCGTCTAACCAAAACTGCTCACTTTATTCCAGTAAAATCCACTCAGACTGCAGCAAGCTTAGCGGACATATATTTAAAAGAGATTGTTCGTCTCCACGGTATTCCGAGCAGTATAGTGAGTGATCGTGATCCGATATTCACTAGCAGATTTTGAGAGGCATTCCAAGCCGCGTTGGGAACAAAGATGAACTTTAGTACTGCTTATCATCCACAATCTGATGGGCAGACAGAAAGGGTTAACCGAATTCTAGAAGATCTATTGCGTGCTTGCATTCTTGACTTTGGTGGTTCTTGGGAGGACCACTTACATCTGGTTGAATTTTCTTATAACAATAGCTATCAAGCCAGTATTGAAATGGCTCCTTTTGAAGCATTGTATGGTCGTCCGTGTCGATCAGTTGTATGCTGGATCGAATCAAGTGATAGACTCGTCCTTGGACCAGACATGATTAAAGAAGCCACAGAGAAGGTAGATTTTATTCGAAAGAAGTTATTAGCTGCCCAAAGCCGTCAGAAAAGCTATTATGACCGCCAAAGAAGAGATTTGGAATTTCAAGTTGGGGATTCTGTATTTCTGAAAGTGTCTCCGATGCGGGGAGTATTGAGGTTTGGAAAAACTGGGAAGCTAACACCGCGTTATATTGGTCCTTTTCCTATTCTGGAGAGGATCGGTTCTCTGGCATATCGAGTGCAGCTTCCAAGCTGGTTATCTGGCGCGCACAATGTATTTCATATTTCTAATCTCCGAAAATTTGTACATAACCCAGATAGTATTATTGAGGAGGCAGCTCAACAGGATCTTGAGATCATTCCTAACTTGGCAGTAGAAAGAGAGCCAATAAAGATTGTAGATCGTGATGAGAAGCGATTGAGAAACAAAGTTGTGAAGCTGGTCAAAGTTCAATGGAGTGGTGATCCAAAGGACTGTACTTGGGAGACCGAAGATAATATGAAGAAATCATATCCGAATTGCAGAGTAGATATTTCGGCTTAAACCTGTAAGTCATTTCCTTGTTTTCTGAATTCGTATATTCTTTGTTTTTGTTTTTCTCTCTTTCAATTTCGAGGATGAAATTTTCTTAAGGAGGGGATATTGTAACATCCCGGAATTTGTTTGTTTAAATTTAGTGATTTATTTGAACATTTAAATTTAATTTTTGAAATTCAATGACAAAATGAAATATTATAAATAGTAAATAAAAGAAGATATATGGGATTAAATAAATAATTGATAGTTTGAGCTTTAAATAATAATAAATAAAGAAGATAACATATAGCAAACAAGAAATTGTTTGTTACAATAAAATAAAATATGTACAATTAAAATGTTCTTGTTAAAACTTTCAAAAGAAAATAAAATTTTGGAATGTATGTTATAATAAAATAATATGGTTATAGAAATGACCTAGAAATACATATAAACTTATATGAAACTTTTATAAAACAAGGAGACAATAAAATAAATATGTGATGAATTCAATGTTAAAAGCAAACACAAATCAAACAGCATATCTATATAAGTGTATGCATAATGTACTTGCAAGAATTAAAATAAGATGGCTGTTACATTGAAGCATGAAGCATTTAATGCTTTCAAACCAGCCCATAATACAAGATCCCATCAGCCAAGTGAAAGCATGGTTTTAGTCTTCTTTTTATAATATCAATCTGTACTTGCCTATACTCACCCTGTGCAAACTATTCTTCTATATTTACACCATACTCCTTCATCCGTTCCAACCATAATTTACAAACCTAAACAAAGAAAATAAAATAGCAAAGTCAAGAAAAAAGATAGAAGCAAAACATCACTATTGTTCTCAAATTCAAATCTAGTTATACAACAAAACAGGGCAAAAGAAGAGACATCAAACTGCAGCTTTCAAAGACACAGAAAAATAATTCTGTTTCAAATATTTTCTCGGTGAGTAAACATACACTTTCAAGTTTAAGTTTTGATCACAACAGTATAGGCTATTCATTTGATAATATGTGTTGTTTGTGATTTATCTTTGAAAATAATCCTGTGTATATTTATATATAGAATGTTCTACATACTGTACTGCCCTGTTTATTGATTGCAGGGTTAAATATTTATTCAAATTAAAATTTATTGCATCAAATCATTATAAAGCTTTAAATCTTTTTGACAAAGCAGGATGTCTAAACTCAAATCAGAACTTTTAAAATTTGTTTTAAATTATGATAGCGAACTATGCTCTGGAATCAAGTGTTACAAGCAAACAAGAATTATTTTGGATAAAAAAATTGATTTCTGTAAAATGCTAATTCAAAATTACAATTTGAATCTTAACTGAAAAATAAGATTCTTAAAACAAAATAAATTGTTTAAATTTAACTCACAGTTTACAGTTTTGTTTAAGATTGATCATGAAGTGTTCGACCCTGTAAACATGGTTTTACAGTAAAAACAAAAATTTGTGATAATTTCAACTATTTTAAAACATTGGTTTGATTTCATATTTTGAATAAACATATGAAAATAGGATTTTTAAAATAATAGTGATGATTTCTAGTTAAGTAATTCGAGGGCAGTTCAAATTTGAACAAAATTGGCACTTTGATCAATTCCAAAAAATCAAAGAAATACTGGGTGTTAAAATTTCGCGTGGAGCTAGATTTGTACTTAATAATGTTAGGAAAAATGTAAAAAAAATTAATTATTGCAATAATTTTGGGGACGAGAGCAGATTAGGGTTTAAGGTCCAAATTTAGTCGAGGGCAGAAACGAGATCGCCGCGCCGCCGTTATGCCACTGGGAATCAACGGACCGGGACCATCAGGAGCGTGGGATGCTAGGGGAGCTTTGGATGGGGTGTCGCGAATTCAGATGATCTGAAGAGGGGGAGCGAGGCACTTGTTTGAGGTGGGTGTTCGTTCCAGTTTTGGTTTGAAGACGAAATTTCGAATTCGTGACTTGTTCGAGTTTTTTGTGATTGTGAATACCCGAGAGCATCACCGTGGATGTGCTGACGATCAGCAGTTCAACCGGAGGTGGCGAATTGGACTGTGCATGTGCACGGTTTAAAGTATTGTGTGTCAGTGTGTTTGTGTTGGGGAAGAAGGAATCTCACTGGAATGGGTTGTTCGAGTTATACTTTAAAAAAAAAAGCGTCACTCGGGTCGAACTGTTGAAGAACTCGAAGTAAGCAGGATGAAGTCTCGGGGGAGACTCGAAGGAGCTTTGGGAAATCTGCATACCAGGGCAGTTTGCTCAAAATATAAACAGTAAAATTTGAAACTTTGAAACAATTTTAAACCCAGGTCTTAAAAGAAATTTTGATTTGGATTTAAAACAAATTGAAATTTAAGAAAGACATTTTTTTTAGTAATTTGATTTAATTTAAATTTTATCACATTACTTTAGAAAATCAATTATAAAATGTAATTAAGAATGAGGTTAAGATGAAATGTTATGCAAACCAATTTTGATCTTTCAAGGCAATTCATATGATGAATTTGAATTAAGTTTACAAGGAAATCAGAATAGTTAACAAAGATAAGAAGGTTTATCTTTTGAAATTTAATAAGTAATTTGTGATTTACTTAAGTGACAAATGATTTATTTAAAATAAACTATTTAAATTAATTACTTGATAATTAGTTAATAAAAGCGATTAAGGTTTCATTAGTGAACAATTTAAGATTAATCAATTAGAGTAATTAATTAAGGGATGATAAATTTATGAAGATGATTAAAGATTTAATTAATTTTAATTAAGGATAACCCATCATTGATTAAAGATGAAAAATGAAATTAATTTTATGATTAATTAGTTTAAATCACACGATTGATTCATCATAGTTGTATATGATTGATAAGTATTGTATGATGGGTATTGATTGATATCTCCGATTGTAATTGTGATGCTATGTGATATGAATTACTTTGTGCTAAGCTTTGTTTCTGTATTTTTTCTATGTGAATATGAAACCCCTTTTTCCCCGTAAAACGGCTTTCAGAATTTCGATGCAATTGGGAGTCAGATTTCAGTTGATTATCTGAAACCCATATCGAATGAGTGAGTCTTTGTGAATGACATTCACATGTTTTAAAATTGATACTCACTATTCGAATTAGCCGGGAGAGGACCTTTGTGTCGTATAACCCATTTCGAATATGTGATTTGACGTTATGGATAGCATTTGAAGACCGGTGATGAAGACGGGACATTTACGAGAACGATAGGATGACTTATCGATTGTCTCTGCACTGAGTTGCTCCGGTATAGAGATTCCCTAAGTGATGGGAAGTTCGATCGGAATTGTGAATACCCGGATTGCAAGGACTTCTTCGGAAGTGCCTTCGGTTCTGTTCGAACCCGGAACAGACTTGTATGGTTGTATGTCGGACACTACAAATTGAGATGTAAAGCTGATTTCTTTCAAATACATATCTATTGGTGGCGGAGAATTTGTTCTCTTAGCTTAACACCCTTCTCTGAGATGTACGAGCTCAGAGGTTATGTAGTTGAAGGTTATTAGTGATATACTCCCAATTTAGTAGTGTGACGTGCTGAGTGCTACTGATCATTTGTTGATCGAAGCATGGCTTTGTGAAAAGCGTAGCTTTGTGGACAAGACTTCGTCGAACCTCACAACCCGGTTATGGTCGAAACAGGAATCGTGGCAGCAAGGTTATTTGGGGATAGATTCCCTTGAGGGTATGTCCATTTTCTTCTGGATTATGAGTGGTATCATGGTATGGAGCCCAGATACTTACTTAGTGGTTGCTGCAAAATTTATTACTTTGTGGTTGTTGGTTGAGAAGCGCTTCGAATAAAGGTTGGTAACGACCGGGAAGTGGCATACTCGTGTCAGTTGTTACCTAGATATAAAGGTAACCCGGCCTTGTGTAGCAGAGATCCGGTTAGGATCCGGGAACGTCCTTCCAGAGGAGTTCCATTTTATATGGGAAGTTCCTTTGCCCGACCATTGTTGGAAATCCAAACAAAACAATACGAGCCCTGTACGGTTTTAGTTGTAGAACCTGCCATTTAACATGGTAGCTATAGTAGGCATACCATCATGGTACGTATGCTGGCTAAGATTAATATTTTTATTTTCGAAATGCTTTCTACACTATGCACTAGTAATAATAACAAGAAAATTTCCCCGTAGCAAGCATATTTGACTGTCATAAGAAGAAATCTCCTCTAATTCTGCGTTTGCATTGTGTGTGTGGCGGGAGGTCTTATGGTAGTTTCATTTTTTTTTAAAAGCATACCGAAAAATTCTTTTATCAATCTAGTTTCTTTAAAAGCAACCGTTTTTGTTTACTCATACCAGTCCCATGACTGATTCGGAGTTTATTTTTCCTTTCCTAAACTCTGGATGCCCATAATTTTCCACACGGGCAGTCTAGAAGCAGGTTATCCGTATTTTGGAGCTAGCTTGGATTTGAAGTCTTCTGAAAGCTTTGGATTTGGAAATCTTTTGAAGTTTTGGAGTTTGAAGACCTTGTCGAAGTTGAAGTATGTTGAAGTTTCTGTTGTCACATTATTGTTGTATCATATTTGTATCACTCTGATATTTGGGATCGATGTTGTATTAGATATTGTATCATGTTGTATCTGTGTTGATATATGACATTCATTTTGTTTCCGCTGTTTTATATTCATCTATTGTTGTTATAAGCTCCATCCGAACTAGAATTTGACGTTCGAATCTCCAGTGGTCGAATACAAGTGAGGTATTTGGCATCGATTTTTGAACGCTGGATTTTAGGTCGTGACAACTGAATACGTCACATGATATAAAAATCGCTCACCTCGACGTAAACAGTCTCGGTACAAAATAATAAACATGTGTGTTGTTATCCCACCTTTTGGTCATGGCTAGAATATCAATAAATTGACAAGGAGGATGGATATCAGGATTGGAGATTGATTGGAAACAAGGCAACGATCGATGTCGTAAAAATTTGGCCGAGCTTCGATCAGGACGGAATCGATTGGAGATGATGATCAAAGCAAGAAGAAGCTACACGTCAAATTTCAGGTTAATCGTAGTTCGTATGAAGGAGATATGATCGATGCAAGGGGAAAAGAATATGTTGTTCGTATCCGTCGGTGAGTTGAGGAGATGGTTTTGTTCGAATCCATCATATTCGCATCCATCAGGAAATCATGACACTGGCTTGTTCGAATCGATCGGTTTCGTATCCATCGGAGTGACAACGCCTCAATCTAATCGAATCCATCCGGTATTGGACTCCTCGCATCGATCCAGGAGCGATAGCCTCGCATCGAAGTAGCTCGTATCCATCGCGGCTAAAACACTTCATATCGATCAAGGGTGGACCCAGTTCGAATCGATCGCAAAGGCTCAGTTCGTATCCATGTGGTTCATGGTTATTCGAGTCGATATAGTACAAGTCCTTGTTCGTATCCATCATACTCAAGCGAAGTTACTTCGTGTCGATGGAAGCTGCAACAATCGATACGCAGTACCCAATAACAATCGATGCAAGCAAGGGCTATGGTGAATCAATAACTGATTCGAATAAGGCCTGCCAAAAAATCACAATTCGTATCGATCACATCTCCTAAACCATAGATCCAAATGCAATGAGATTTTCACAGAAGCTTACGTACAAGCCAAGGAATGTGCCTGCTAAGTTTCAGTGCGATTCGATCATTTTTTGATCGATACGAAATTGATTCGTATCGATCACAGATCGAGTCGAAACTTGGTGTGTTCGGTCGCGTGGACCCACTCACGTGCCAGAAGAAGTCTCTCGAAGTTTGAGCGCGATCAGCCTCCTACACCTATAAATAGCCCCATGATGCCTGCAGAAAAGGGATCTTTTGCCTATTCAACGTCCTGACTCTATCGGATTCAATCCTACACCTTACTATGCTGTTGTACTCAAATTACTTCATTGTAATCACTTTAATCATCTGTAACCAGCAAGGATCATCAATAAACGACAAAATCTTTGAAGTGGACGTAGGCCGAAGATAGCCGAACCACTATAAATCTTGTGTTTCTATTCGTTGTTCCTGGATTGTTGTTTATTGCTTACTTAGATCTGTGACTTTTGTTTGGAATATTGCTGATTTTATTCATAGTTTGGTGCTTTCATGATACTTAGGATTTGCGACCAATTTTGGTGCAAACACTTTGGTGCTTTCCCTGAGAAGGACTAGCACCTGCTACATTGGATTGAAGTTCAGATTTGAAAATCTTAAAGGATTCAGATTTAGAGAGAATGACTCGACAAACTAGTAGAAGATAGAGGGAAGAGAGAAGCCAACAGGAAGGAAGTCAAGAAGCATCCTCTGGAGGTAGAGAAGGACAAGCTTCGATCTACATCACCAGAGATGAAATGGAAGCTATGGCCAATTCATTGCAAGAGAGATTGTTGAAAAGTCAACCGGACATGATGCAGACTTTCTTTGAACAGATGAGAGCTGCAGGAACACAAAACCTTAGACCGACTACAATGACTGCGAACGTGGAACAAGGAAGTAGGGTCGTGGAACCTAATGGAGGACAGAATACAGAACTAGAGGGAAATCAACAAAGGCTTAGGGGCAGGCCCGCAGGATCTGACACTGGAATGCCCTTGGATGGAGCTCAACAGGCTAGAGCTAGCACTAAAATTAGTGAACCACATGAGGAGTATGTACAGGAATTTCCTCGGGGGCATGGGGGGCAACCTTTGACAAATAATGCTAGATTAGTTGAGATTATTAGGAGAACAAGAGGTCTGACCAATAGAGATTTGGAAGGGGTGAACAAGAGTCCGTTCACACGGGAAATTAGGATGGCTCAAAATCTGCCTGATTTCAAACTACCTACTGTGGAAGTATACAATGGCAAGGCTGATTCGACAGATCATCTGATGAGATACACTAGACACATGGAAGTGCTGGGGGCATCGGAGGAAGTTATGGCCCAATGTTTCCCCCTGTATTTGACAGATATAGCCGCAATGTGGTTTAGGCAATTGGGGGAAGGATCTATCAGAGCATGGACGGAGCTGGTGGATAGGTTTCTAAGGCAATTTCGAGTTCATATTAAGAGGCCTAAGAACGTGATGACGCTAACGTCAGTAAAGCAAAGGACGGATGAATCACTTAGAGCTTTTCTAACTCGATTCAATGCGACGGTTGCTCCGGTGGATCGGCCGGATCCATCAATGGTTTTAATGGCAGCAGTGTCAGGGGTCAGAGAGGATTCGGATTTCAAGGTATCTTTAATACGAGACCCACCACTGGATCTCGTGGAATTCTTTCACGAAGCTGAGAGATTCCTTCGACAAGAGGATGCATGTGTAGATTTAAAGTTGAAGGAAGTAAATGTGACTGAGGGTGGAGGACCATCCAGCAGGGGTTCGGATGAAGATAAAGGAAAAAGGAAGTTGGATGATGATTTTGGAAAAGCTAGGAAGCGATGGAAGGATCCAAAGTTTTCCACATACACAGGATTAAATGATACGCTAGAGCGGATATACCTGGAAACCCAGAATCGCCTTCCCTACCAAAGGACAGGTAGGAGAGAACCCTATGAACGGGAGAGGGCGTCGGGAAGGCACTGCCTCTTCCATGATTTGGATGGGCATGATACCAACAACTGCAGGCACTTGAAGGATATAATCGAGGAGCATGTGAGGAATGGACAGTTGCGACAAAATGTCGAAACTCGAAATGCAGTGGTGGAGTAGGAGCAACCACCGCCTACCTCGAGCAACGATGGTATGAGGCCTAGGAATGATGGTCGATTGATTATCAATTGACCGGGATAATGTAAAATAAGTAGCAAGCTACTGGAAAACGGCTAAGTCATTTACTCATGTACGGGGGCAGAGATAGCCCCTAGGCATGCTCTGAATGATGATAGACCATGCTGCCATGGTTTGTGAAATCTGTCTTTTGCTTCCGGATTGTTCACTTATTTTTCTGGTTTGGTTTTGGAGTTTGCTTTGAACTCCTGATTTTGCTTGCTTTTTGGTTTGGATTCTCGTTTGGATGATTATTTTCTATTTTGGATGTTGATTTGGATTTTTGGTTTTCTGATTTGATTTGGATTTTGAATTGGATTTTGATTGGATTTTTATCTGGTTTTTGGTAAATGGTCGTTAGGATTGGATTGTATCTGGCAAGTGGTAAGTCTCTTCGTCCGCATGTGGCGAATTGGCTTATTCAGGTCGTTGAGTATGGACTATGCTCAACAAGGGTCCGGAGTGACCAAGATTTGGCCTAGGACTTAGGCCCCATATTATTGAATATTGTTTTAGGTCGCTGAGTATGGACTATGCTCGGCAAGGGTACGGAGAGACCAGGATTCGGCTCAGGACTTAAGCCATGCTATTGTACAACGTCCAAGGACACTGGACCACGGTCGTCAAGTGTGGATTGCGCTTAGCAAGAACTCAGAGAGGTTAGCTCAACGTCCAGGGACACTGGACCACGGTCGTCAGGTGTGGATTGCGCTTGGCAAGAGCCTGGATGTAACAACCCCAATTTCGTGCCATTCAAATCGACAATAATCCACACATGTCAGACTTGAATGATGCGAAATAATAGATTGTAAATAAATTTGGAGCAAATAAAATCAAATATACAAAATCACAGACACAGAACAAACAGAATAACTCGCAGCGGAAAATAAAAATACATAGTAGTTCATGAAGCTACTACGGCAGAGTCTCAAACCAAATACATAATACAGTCTGAAAACAACATAATAGAAATCCCAAATACATAGAAGTTCACTAATACATGAGATAAGCTAGAACAGCTGGAACAGAAGTAGATAAATATGTAGATAAGCAGAAACTCCAGCAAAGACCAACTCCAGAAAGAGAATCCAAAGCTGTAAACACTCAGGATGACCCGAGTGCAAAGCAAAACACAAGCACTCGAGTCAGGACAATATATACTTATATAATGTAAACCAACTCCAGTGAACTGTAATAAAGATACAAGTAACTTAAAGGATGCCTGGGACCGCCCATCATCTAAGGATCTGCCAAACTATTTACTATATAGTAATATTTCGCAATTATAATAATGTCTACAGTAAAATAAACATACTTTTAAATAGCGTTCCGGGCTGCCCATATCACCCTTCACACATAATAGTCCCAATAGTCCATCCAGTATCAGCATATCTTCGAGAGACTACCCTAAATACTCCATGGGCTACGGAAGAAAAACAAACTCGTTGTAAAGGCTCGATATGGTAGGTTGCATGGCACACAAGGCAATGCCAGGGTAGATATACCAATTACGCACACGGGCTGGCGGTAACGTAGCAGCCACTACGCCCACCCAGAACAACAATCCAAAATCAAGGGGTGCACCCAATCAATCACAACAGTAATAGAATGGTATCGAAGAAGCGTGTCCAGTCCAGAGGTGCTACCTCCTTTGACCCGAGATCGCTCCTGTTTTAGCCACCTTAAGCTAACTCACGGGAGTTAGGTCCATGTAAAGTACCTTAGGAACGTCGTCACCATCCTACTTCATTCTGGAATCTCCACCACGTACACAGTTGTTAAAGTGGTTTTCGGTATCGATAGAGAGTATGTCCATATCCGATCTCGGTCTTTTTAACAACCCATCGTTATTATAACACGTAGTTATAATTTAAAAATGGTATTTATTTCTCAAAAATCCAATATCATTTCAAATCCGTTTCAAAATATCGAACTTATCATCAAATCCATTTCAAAATATCAAACTTATCATTTCAAACATATTCATTTTTATTCAATTTAAAAATACCGTTTCAATTCACATTTCAAAATAGTTCAATTCCAAACAAATTACTTCATTTAAATCAATTAAAAATGAAGTTATTACATATAAAAATTAAATTATTAAATTTCCTAAATTTCCAACTTTCAAAGTTCATTTATTCACTTAATTTTATCAAAACAGTGAAAATTCAACTTCCGCAGCATTTGGAAAATGCTACAGAAAGTTATATTCAAAACAGTTCAATTTAACAAAAGACAGCGTTTAAAATGCTGTAATAGAGTTACATTAGTTTCAAAGAAAACTTAGTTTAATCCAACAATTATAGCATTCAAAAAATGCTATAATAGCCTTAAATTCAATTTAGCTATTTAGTTCACTTATCAACTACAGCATTTACAGATGTTGTATTATCATTTATATTAGATATAATAGCATTTCAAAAATGCAGTTAATTAATTTCAAATTTTCAATATAATTTCACAACAATTAATTTTTCTTTAAACCACTTTTAACTTATAAAATCACACAATTTTACTTTTATAAACATCATTTAATTTTCCTTAATTTCATGATATCATAAAGTTAAATTTCCATTTAAAAATTCATATTTAATACTAATTCACTTATTAAATTGCAACATTCAATTTTAAATTCATTACGTTAAATTTCAACTTAACACTTATGTTCAAATTCTCAAGTATAACTTAATTTTATTTTTATTTACTTAACTAAAAATTCACTTTTAAGTCAATTTCATAAATTTCCAATTTTAGTTATATTTCAAAATTTCAACTTAAATATTCATTCATTTCCCATTTCAACTTTATTAAAAATCATTAATATGATATAAAATCACTTTAAATTCATTTAAATTCAAATTATCATAAATTTATCATAATTTCATATTCAATTTAATGTCCAATTATAATTAAATCAAATTTTCCAAAATAACTTACATTCAAAATTTTCTAACTTTTTCATTAATTTATTTCACTTATAATTATTCAGAAAATCAATAATATTTTACAAAAATCATTTTTAATTAGATTTAAATCAAATTATTTTAATATTTACATTTTTAAAATAATTTTAAAATTTTTAGAAAAACATATATTAACTACTGGTCTGTATATAAATTTCTACACAAGGAAAAGTGATACGGGTAATATATCATTTCAACCCGTAATTTATAAAGAAAATCTGGGTTTTATCATTTCAAACCTGCAGTCCCAAGTAAATGAAATAAACTGAAAATCGCTCAGGCCAATCATTTCAGCCCATAATGATTTTCCCTTATTCTAAAGTCCGTTCGGGTATGTATCATTTCAACCCATAGTGATTCTAATCTAAAGGGAACTTGCAGTATGATAAACTGATAAAAATAACAGAACAGCATAATATAACAGTAACAAATGTAATAACAGGTGTTAAGCATGGGTGAACATCATATAATCATAATATAGCAGATATAACATGATAATGCATTTTACAGATTCACAGGGGTCAATTCACTAGTTATATATGTAAATATTGTCTGGTGAGAATAACTCACCTGTTCAAAGCTGGAGATTGACACCAAACACACAATACTGACAAAATGAAGGCACAACAACATAATAGCGATTCGAGAGTGGAGAGCCAAAGCTATACACCTTGAATTTATTTTCATAAAACAATTACAAACAACATAAGATTTCAACCCAAAATTCAATAAACAATGCTAGAAACAATTGTATAAAACCAATCCAAAATCATTGCACTTGCTTTCAACCTCCTATACTTCAGTTATAGGTCTGAAATGTACTGTTAAGGGTTGAATTTGGATCTAGTCTTGAGTCCACATGGTCAGCCTAACATGGTTTAAAAGATGGTGCAAGATGTATGTGTTTGGATCTACGACTACGGCAATATCAAGGCAAATACATCATTTCTTTGCTAAAGCTTGGTTCGGCCAGAGGCTATGGGGCATGTTGAATATGCGCTTATATGATTTTTGTTTGATGATAATAAACATATATACATTTGTTTAAATGTATTTGTTAATGTACTATTTTATTTTTCACAAATTAAATAAATATTTGCAGAATAAATTAAATAACACAGAATTTGAATTCAAACGGAATATTTTATTCAAACAAATATTTATTACAATTTTGAATAGTACAAATTCAAGCTCTCACTATTCACTATACAACTTTGATACAAATTCAATTACATCACTATTTTACATTTACAGTTAACCTCACTACATATCACTCACACTCGTGGTATTTATCTTCAACTTCATTCCAGTTAGAATCCATCATCTGAGCAATCTGCAAAAATATTCATTAACACAGTAAAATTGTAAAAGAAATATTTTTGCAATATAAAATAAAATATGAATTTTTGAAAATAATATTTGCCTCAGTCATTTGGGTTATTCGTCATCATTTAAATTTGATTTCATCATACACGAACAGCTTGTGACATACATAGTGTATCACTGTATATGCCACAAGGCCGTGCACATCGAAATATACACTTGATAATGTTACAGGGACAAGTGAGCACAGGTCAAACCCAAATTAAAAGTCGGGTTCAACTCACGTGCAATAAAATAAATATCACAACTTTCAGCACAAGGTCAAATCCGAGCTTCAAGCTGGATTCAACTCAGGTGAAATTTCGAAAAATAAACAAAATGCAAAGGTCAAGCCATTGTTGCCATGACTCAACTCAAATGCAAAGCCTCGTCCAAAATCAAAATAAACAAAACACAGCAATATGTTAAAAACATATGAACCAGCAAAGGCACAATGCAAAGCTTCAGACCGGCATGGATATGGTAAAAGGTTCAGACACAAGGGGTGCACACAAGTACACATTGGAGCATGCAGCTCAAACAAAATCAATGGTCAGTCAAGAGAACCACGCATGAAAGCTTGAACATGTCCAGTTACAACAAAGCACCAGTACAACAACCAAAGCAACTCAACAGCAATGATTGCAACAGAGATCAGGCTTAATGAAACAGGCAGCTTTAAAGAAGTGAAACAACATCAAAGCATCACATACATATGTCCATAAGAAATGACCGAAACACAGTGCATATATAACAACAACCAGGCAGCATGACCAACATAAGGCAAACTACATGAAGACCAGGCTACACAATGAACTACATGACATGAACCATGCAACTGATCAGAGAATATCACCGACTCAAACAAACATACCAAATGAAACAATGAACAAGATATACAATCAAAATCGGTGCAACCCAAGTACAGCAAGCCAGAGATTCACGAAACCGAAAATGGCTGAAGCATCAAAGTCAGGTAAAATTCAAAATCACGGTTGCCAAGATAGTTGACTGAGTTAAACATCAAAGCCGTGTGAAGCAGTATCAAATTATACAAAAGTTATCAAGTCAGAGAAAATCACGGAGCCATAGTCAATCATAACAAATTCAAAGCCGAGGATTTTAAACCAAGTCAACCGAGCAATATCAAAAATATTCGCATATGAATTAGTCAAGAAAAAATCGCAAGCATCCAAGCATAAACGATCGGCCGAGATAAATTCAAATATATATTGTACGAACGAAAATTAAGGGTTACAAACCCTATATAAGGAAATCATCATCGGCAATCTCATCATCGAATTCAAGCATACAAACAGAAAAGCAAAAAGAGCAGAAAGTACATACCGAAGCTTTTCGAATTCGATCAATTCGAAGCAGTCGAAGCGTACCAAAGGAAACCATCGATTGACAAAGGAACGCCGAATCAATATTTCAATCGAGTGTTTACAGTCGCTAGCTTCGAATTTCAAAAACCTCAAATTGGATCGAAGGGACGAAGCCCTAAGTTAGCTTCAAAGAGGAACGACCGCCATCTCCAAATAAACGAACGAAGAAACTAAAAGAGACGGGCCGAATAATAAACAAAAGGGGCAGACTATTTAAATAAGGGTTTTTAATCGTTTAAATAGGGTTTTTTATTAAATTGTTTTTTAATTGTATTTTATTTTTAAAACCGTTTAAATTTCTAGTCGTGTGACTAGGGGACAAGCTACGTGGCGTAGCTTGAGAATTCGCAACTCAGTGGCTGAGTTGTGGAAGGGTTTTAAGCGTAGAGTTAGATTTAGTCGATAGCGGGTGTCGCGAGTTTACGTGTGTAAGCGAGGGCTATCTAATTTCTAGTACAAACCTTGGGGGCAGCACGTAGGCAGGGTTTTGCCGAAGCTGGGTAAATTCTGTGTCGTTCTATTTCCGCATTTATTATTCAGCTATTATCTATGCTGCTATTGTTCTGTGACCTGTGTTGAAATTATTTTATACGCTTCCGTGATTAATTTTTATAATTTGTACTATCACCCTATTCACCCCCCCCCCCTCTAGGGTGAAATCGATCCTACAAGTGGTATCAGAGCTAGGAATAGAAGTCAATTTTTGTTTTAAAAATTCGTGTTTCAAAAGTCAGTTTTTTTTTAAAAAAAATTGAATTTTTAAAATGGCTTCTTTTAATAATACTTTTGTTGAGGGTCGTTCCAAAATTATTCCTTCTATTTTCGATGGAACAGATTTTTTGAATTGGAAATTGAAAATGGAATTTTATTTAAAATTTGTTAATATTAAATGTTGGGATATTATTGAAAACGGGTGTGATATAACAGATAAGAAAATTATCTCGATTAACGCTCTTGCTATGCATATATTATATTCTCATATTAATCAAGATAATTTTAATTTCATCTCTCATTGTGAAAATGCACTGGAAATTTGGAATACTTTCGATGCAATATATGGTGCAAAAGTCAACAATAATGAGAAATCCTCCACAACCAACTCAGTTGAAGAAATGTGCTTAACAGGATTTGTAAAAAGTAGTTGTGATGAGGATGATGATGATGGAGCAGCTGAGCTGGCGTTAATTATAAAGAAATTCAAAAGGTGGAACCACAAATATGGAAATTCAGCTCTAAATCAAAATTTAAAAAGCAGAATAATCAAAGCACTAGACAACTCGGAAGAAGATGGGATCATTTGCAACAAACCCGGTGATATCAAGCCCAATTATCCCCGATTTCAACGCGATTTTGAAAAGAAATCAAAACGGAGAAATGCTACAGCCACGTGGAATAAAAGTGATAAAGATAATCAAAGTTCTAGCAGTAAGAGTGAGAAAGCAGATATGTGCCTTCATGGAAATATAACTGATAGCGACGATGACGAGCCAAGCAAGGTATCAAAACTCACTCACTCTGAATTACTTATTTATTTCCACGAAGTAAATGGCTGTTTTGAACGACTTAGGGAAAAATACGCTAAACTTGAATCACAAAAAGTTACTTTGATAGAATTAAATGAACAACTTAACCAATTAGTTAAAACCTATCAAAGTAGGATCCCTAAGTGTGATAAGTGTCCAACATTCGAAGAAGAAATTAGAAAATCAGAAATCAATATAAAATCGCTTGAAAATGAAATTCTGATTTTAAAAGAGAATGAAAATACTAGAAGAGAGAATTCGATTAAAAAGTGCACGCAATTGTTAAACGAAAATGAGTCTCTCAAAACACAAGTCCAACAATTATCAACGACTTTAGATAAATTTTCAAAAAGTGAAAAATCGTTGAATATGCTGTTAGGAAAGCAAACTGTTAATACGGTTAGAAAAGGACTTAGATATAATCAACCTAAAATTGTTGAAAACAAGATTAATCAAGAAAATTCAATGTGCACGGTTTGTAGAAAATATGGACACAATCACAATAATTGTTGGTATAGACCCAAACATGTGAAAACTATACCGATTTGGGTTTCAAAAGGCACAAATATAAGATCTCTCAAAGTAAAACAAATTTGGGTGCCGAAAGGAACAATTATAAATAGTTTTGGGTCTCCACAAAATTATTTTTCAAAAATATTCTTCCACTAACAACCATGGACCTACAAAAAAAATAGGTCACATAAATCCTTTTCCGGTAGGTGTGGTGACAGGCTAAGGAACAACAACAATGTTCTCTGGATTTTTGGCTGTTCCAGAAACACAACGGGCGACAAAGCAAAGTTCCTTAGCCTAGTATAAAGGTGATAGAATCACAATGTACAACAACGAAAAAATATCGTAAAGGTAAAACAGATAATGGTATATTTATTTGAACGATATATTAAATGTGATAATCTGCACCATATTCCAAATTAAATCAGCCAATAATGAGATGAAGATTTAGATTCTGACTTATTCAACATAGTTGGCCAAATTATATTCTTATGCCGAAAACACTATAAAATTCTCTTGATTCTTTAAATCACTTCATATACATCAGTTTGGATTAAAAATAGTGTTTTGTTGGATGATAATACATTTGGTTATAATACGGCTAACTCTTTATTCATGGTTTTTGATTATTTACACGGCTACAATTCAAATTCAAAAGAATGTCATTTAAATTGCTGTTAAAATTGAGTTTGAAATTTTTGGTGCACACTTCATGTTTTGGTCTATAAAAATCAATTGATGATAATTTTGAGTGAAAGAGAAATTCAGATGCAGATTACACTGGTAATCTAGTTGATAGAAAAATTACTAAGTGAAACGTGATTTTTGTTGAGACATTTAGTAACTGCATCGTTTTTCAAAGAAAATATCTGCATATTCTTCATTTCAAATAATTTTTCAAATAGCAGAAAATTTTTCTTTTAAAACCCCCTGGAGAAAATCATTTTTGACCATATTTTCAGATTAGTCATTTTTGAAAAATTAATTTCATAATTATTTTTGAATTTGATTTTAAATGACTATTTTGACTAATCTGACTCCCTAATAATTATCAAAAAGATAAATAGTGAATGAAAAAGTGATGAGTGTTGATATTTATCATATATTACGACTCGACATGATATAATTAGTAAATTTCTTTAGAAATTTAAACAAGAGTTATAAAACTTTTTGTTAGTAAAAATTCCATGACCATTTCTATATCTATCATATTTCTAACGACCATCACTCATCAAAAATTCTATATAGTTTGTCGATATGTGGAACTTTAAACAGGAATCGTTCGTTTTTCATTTTTACATTTTTTTTAAAAAAATAAAATAAATAAAATAAAATAATTATATAGTAAAAGATAATAATAAATAAATACCAAAGTATTCACTATCATTTAAAAGTCCTCACTGTTTTGCATGGCTGAATTACTTGGAATTTGTTATGCGCTTCCATGCTCATTTAAAAGTCCTCACGGTTATGCATGTATGGAACGCATATCAAAAGTTGATTTTTTAAAATAAACAAGTTGATTCTAATCCCATCTAAAAGTCCTCACGGTTATGCGTGGTTAGAAGACACTTGAGTTCTTTTTTCTAAAATAAAATTGGGCTACTACTAATCTCATTTAAAAGTTCTAACGGTTATGCATGGTTAGTAGATATTCAAATTCCTGATATAAATATACCACAAGTAGACACAACTCTATGGTTTTATATGATGACATAATTCTCATCATTCTAAAAGTGGAATATGCGCCTAACAAAATATTTATGATTTTTGTTTGATTTTTTATTGAAATTTAATATTTATATTCAATTGAGTTTTAATGTTGAATTAATATCGATCACTTTATCTCTTTTTTCTCAAACACTATTATTCTTTTGCTGATAACAAAAGGGGGAGAGAAAAGTTAAGATTTTTTCAAATAAAATCAAGCAAAGGTCAAATATTTTCCATTTGCATCTAGGCTCATTTGCATATTATTTAATTGTATGCATATTTGTAGGGGGAGCTTTGTGTAGAGAGGAAGCATTTAAATAGGGGGAGCAATTAGAGCATATCAATGATCAAATACATTTAATATATTCAAAATCTTAAATATATGTTTGTTATCAGCAAAAGGGGGAGATTGTTGAATATGCGCTTATATGATTTTTGTTTGATGATAATAAACATATATACATTCGTATAAATGTATTTGTTAATGTACTATTTTATTTTTCAAAGATTAAATAAATATTTGCTGAATAAATTAAATAACACAAAATTTGAATTCAAACAGAATATTTTATTCAAACAAATATTTATTACAATTTTGATAGTACAAATTCAAGCTCTCACTATTCACTATACAACTTTGATACAAATTCAATTACATCACTATTTTACATTTACAGTTGACCTCACTACATATCACTCACACTCGTAGTATTTATCTTCAACTTCATTCCAGTTAGAATCCACCATCTGAGCAATCTGCAAAAATATTCATTAACGCAGTAAAATTGAAAAAGAAATATTTTTGCAATATAAAATAAAATATGAATTTTTGAAAATAATATTTGCCTCAGTCATTTGGGTTGTTCGTCATCATTTAAATTTGAATTCATCATACACGAACAGCTTGTGACATACACAGTGTATCACTGTATATGCCACAAGTCCGTGTAGATTGAAATATACACTTGATAATGTTATAGGGACAAGTAAGCACAGGTCAAACCCAAATGAAAAGCCGGGTTCAACTCACATGCAATAAAATAAATATCACAACTTTCAACACAAGGTCAAATCCGAGCTTCAAGCTGGATTCAACTCAGGTGAAATTTCGAAAAATAAACAAAATGCAAAGGTCAAGCCATTGTTGCCATGACTCAAATCAAATGCAAAGCCTCGTCCAAAATCAAAATAAACAAAACACAACAATATGTTAAAAACATATGAACCAGCAAAGGCACAATGCAAAGCTTCAGACCGGCATGAATATGGTAAAAGGTTCAGACACAAGGGGTGCACACAAGTACACATTGGAGCATGCAGCTCAAACAAAATTAATGGTCAGTCAAGAGAACCACGCATGAAAGCTTGAACATGTCCAGTTACAACAAAGCACCAGTATAACAACCAAAGCAACTCAACAGCAATGCATGCAACAGAGATCAGGCTTAATGAAATAGGCAACTTTGAAGAAGTGAAACAACATCAAAGCATCACATACATATGTACATGAGAAATGACCGAAACACGGTGCATATATAACAGCAACCAGGCAGCATGACCAACATAAGGCAAACTACATGAAGACCAGGCTACACAATGAACTACATGACATGAACCATGCAACTGATCAGAGAATATCACTGACTCAAATAAACATACCAAATGAAACAATGAACAAGATATACAATGAAAATCAATGCAACCCAAGTACAGCAAGCCAGAGATTCACGAAACCGAAAATGGCCGAAGCATCAAAGTCAGGTAAAATTCAAAATCGTGGTGGCCAAGATAGTTGACTGAGTTAAACATCAAATCCGTGTGAAGCAGTATCAAATTATAGAAAAGTTATCAAGTCAGAGAAAATCACGGAGCCATAGTCAATCGTAACAAATTCAAAGCCGAGGATTTTAAACCAAGTCAACTGAGCAATTTCAAGAATATTCGCATATGAATTAGTCAAGAAAAATTCGCAAGCATCCAAGCATAAACGATCGGCCGAGATAAATTCAAATATATATTGTACGAACGAAAATTAAGGGTTACAAACCCTATATAAGGAAATCATCATCGGCAATCTTATCATCGAATTCAAGCATACAAACAGAAAAGAAAAAAGAGCAGAAAGTACATACCGAAGCTTTTCGAATTCGATCAATTCGAGCAGTCGAAGCGTACCAAAGGAAACCATCGATTGACAAAAGAACGTCGAATCAATATTTCAATCGAGTGTTTACAGTCGCTAGCTTCGAATTTCAAAAACCCCAAATTGGATCGAAGGGACGAAGCCCTAAGTTAGCTTCAAAGAGGAACGGCTGCCATCTCCAAATAAACAAATGAAGAAACTAAAGAGATGGGCCGAATAATAAACAAAAGGGGCAGGCTATTTTAATAAGGGTTTTTAATCGTTTAAATAGGGTTTTCTATTAAATTGTTTTTTAATTGTATTTTATTTTTAAAACCGTTTAAATTTCTAGTCGTGTGACTAGTGGACAAGCTACGTGGCGTAGCTTGAGAATTCGCAACTCAGTGGCTGAGTTGTGGCAGGGTTTTGAGCGTAGAGTTAGATTTAGTCGATAGCGGGTGTCGCGAGTTTACGTGTGTAAGCGAGGGACTATCTAATTTCTAGTAGAAACCTTGGGGGCAGCACGTAGGCAGGGTTTTGCCGAAGCTGGGTAAATTCTGTGTCGTTCTATTTCTGCATTTATTATTTTGCTATTATCTGTGCTGCTATTGTTCTGTGATATGTGTTGAAATTATTTTATAAGCTTCCGCGATTAATTTTTACAATTTATACTATCACCCTATTCACCCCCCCTCTTGGGTGAAATCGATCCTACAGGGCATGGCCGGAGGCTCTAGGTGAGAGATGTGGCAGAGGGTGGTGATCAGATCTGGGCTGATGGTGGCGATGGTGGTGGTGGCAAAAGGAAGGTGGAGGTGGTTGGAACAAACTAGGCTAGATTTGAGCACAAAGGTGATGGTTTGTGACCTTTGGTGGTGGATCTCATGTCAAGGGGTGCTCGGCCTGCCATGGTGGTGATATAGGGTGGTTGATGGTCGGTCTAAGAGGTGGTGGAGTCGGCCTAGCTGCTGGAGGAGGTGGGGCCGGTCACATCTAGTTGAAAGAAAATGCAAAAATCAATAGAAAAACAATGTAAACAATATAAAAGAAGAACGTTTACCCTTTTTTTATCAAAGGAGAAGGCTTGGCCGAAATTTTCAGTTTGAGGAATGAAAAAATATTGTACGTGAATGAGAATAAGGTTGGTCGGCTGAAAGAAGTGAAAAATAAAAGCTAATTGATGACAAAAGTAAGTTATGGATGTGAAAGGTTGGTAAATAAAGAGCCACTTGAAAACCAAAAGTCAAAACCCTTTCAAATTTCTTTTAATTTATATATATAAGATTAAATTACTGAAACTAATAATCATTTCAGTTAAAATTTCGAAAATTTAACAAAATATAAATATATATATATATATATATATATATATATATTTATTAATTATATAAGGTAAAATAAGAAAATAGCTTAAAAATGCAAACTAGTTTAGAAAAATTTGAAAATAACAGAATAAACTTTAGAAAAATTAGATGGCCTTGGAAAAATAATTATAAAAAATATAATAACATAAAAATAAAAATTCATTCACAAAATAAATAAATAAAATTTAATTAAATAAAATAAAATTTATATGAAGAAAATAGTAGAAAATTAGAAAACAGCCTTTAAAAATAGGAAATAAATACAGTAAATTTTGAAAAAATTCTATTATCAATTTAAAAATATTTAAAGATGAAATTTCACAAATAAAATAAATTTAAAATAATTTTGAAATGAAATAAAGTCAAATTAAAATTTACAGTCAAAATCTAGGGTTATTACACCGGAGAGGTTACGGATTCGGATATCGACCCGGAGAGGTCCGAGATTCGGTTATTGACTACTGAATAAGGATTGGTTAGGACTCGGTTGTCGAGTTCAAGTGGATATAGAATTGGCCAAGGCTTTGGTTATTGGATTTGGAATTGAGCATCGACTCGGAGCGGTCAAGGATGATGTACTCTGATGATATGGCTATGGACTTCGTATATCGGATTCGAAACTATTCAATACACGCCTTCTTATCACAAAGCATGTTTTGGGGGGAAAATGTTACCCCACCTTTTGGTCAAGGCTGGAATATCAATAAATTGACAAGGAGGGATGGATATCAGGATTGGAGATCGATTGGAAACAAGGCTACGATCGATGTCGTAAAAATTTGGCCAAGCTCCGATTAGGACGTAATCGATTGGAGATTATGATCAAAGCAAGAACAAGATATATTTCAAATTTTAGGTTAATCGGAGTTCGTATGAAGGAGATATGATCGATGCAAGGTGAAAAGATTATGCTGTTCATATTCATCGGTGAGTTGAGGAGATGGTTTGTTCGAATCCATCATATTCGCATCCATCTGGAAATCATGACACTGGCTTATTCGAATCGATCGGTTTCGTATCCATCGGAGTTACACCGCCTCAATCCATTTGAATCCATCCGGCATTAGACTTCTCGCATCGATCCAGGAGCGATAGCCTCGCATCGATGTAGCTCATATCCATCGCGGTTGAAACACTTCATATCGATCATGGGTGGGCCCAGTTCGAATCGATCACAAAGGCTCAGTTCGTATCCATGTGGTTCGTGGTCATTCAAGTCAATATAGTACAAGTCCTTGTTCGTATCCATCATACTCAAGCGAAGTCACTTCGTGTCGATGGCAGCTATAGCAATCGATACGCAGTACCCCAATAACAATCGATGCGAGCAAGGGCTATGGTGAATCGATAACAGATTCGAATAAGGGTCGAAACAAATGGATGTTATTGAACGTTTGATACGAGCGAAACTTCGGCGTTAGATGAGAATAACTCGGTCAAACTCGGCACACAGAGTGGATAGATCCTGGAATTGCGCAACACGTCGCTGTATGCTCACGTGCCCTGATCGATTCGAAGGCATCGATGTGAATTGATCGATTCAAACCACGCGGCCTGCTTAAAAATCACAACTCGTATCGATCATATCCCCTAAACCATAGATCCAAATGCAATGAGATTTTCACAGAAGCTTACGTACAAGCCAAGGAATGTGCCTGCCAAGTTTCAGTGCGATTCGATCATTTTTTGATCGATATGAAATTGATTCGTATCGATCACAGATCTAGTCTAAACTTGGTGTGGTCGGTCGCGTGGGCCCACTCACGTTCCAGAAGAAGTCTCCCGAAGTTTGAGCGCGATCAGCCTCCTACACCTATAGATAACCCCCTGAAGCCTGTAGAAAAAAGATCTTTTGGCTATTCAACGTCCTGTCTCTGCCGGATTCAATCCTACACCTTAGTATGCTGTTGTACTCAAATTAATTCATTGTAATCACTGTAATCATCTGTAACCAGCAAGGATCATCAACAAAAGAAAAAATCTTTGAAGTGGACGTAGGCCGAAGATAGCCGAACGACTATAAATCTTGTGTTTCTGTTTGTTGTTCCTGGATTGCTGTTTATTGCTTACTTAGATCTGTGACTTTTGTTTGGAATATTGCTGATTTTATTCATAGTTTGGTGCTTTCACGATACTTGGGATTTGTGACCAATTTTGGTGCAAACACTTTGGTGCTTTCACTAAGAAGGACTAGCACCTGCTACATTGGATTGAAGTTCAGATTTGAAAAGCTTGAAGGATTCAGATTTAGAGAGAATGACTCGACAAACCACTAGAAGACAGAGGGAAGAGAAATGCCAACAGGAAGGAAGTCAAGAAGCATCCTCTGGAGGTGGGGAAGGACAAGCTTCGATCTACATCACCAGAGATGAAATGGAAGCTACGGCCAGTTCATTGCAAGAGAGATTGTTGAAAAGTCAACCGGACATGATGCAGACTTTCTTTGAACAGATGAGAGCTGCAGGAACACAAAACCTTAGACCGACTACAGTGACTGCGAACGTGGAACAAGGAACTAGGGTCGCGGAACCGAGTGCATACATAAAATCTAAGATAACCAATTCATTGCAAGATCAATTCGAAGGTATCGATGCGAATTGATCGATCAGAAACACATGGCCTGCCAAAAAATCACAACTCGTATCGATCATATCTCCTAAACCACGGATCCAAATGCAATGAGATTTTCACAGAAGCTTACGTACAAGCCAAGAAATGTGCCTGCCAAGTTTCAGCGCGATTGAATCATTTTTTGATCGATACAAAATTGATTCGTATCGATCATAGATCGATTCGAAACTTGGTGGGGTCGGTCGCGTGGGCCCACTCACGTGCCAGAAGAAGTCTTACAAAGTTTGAGAGTGATATCAGCCTCCTACACCTATAAATAGCCCCGTGAAGCCTGCAGAAAAGGGATGTTTTGGCTATTCAACGTCCAGACTCTGCCGGATTCAATCCTACACCTTACTATTGCTATTGTACTCAAATTACTTCATTGCAATCACTGTAATCATCTGTAATCAACAAGGATCATCAATAAAAGACAAAGTCTTTGAAGTGGACGTAGGCCGTAGATAGCCAAACCACTATAAATCTTGTATTTCAATTCATTGTTCCTGGATTGTTGTTTGTTGCTTACTTAGATCTGTGACTTTTGTTTGGAATATTGCTGATTTGTATTCATAGTTTGGTGCTTTCACGATACTTGGGGTTTGTGGCCAATTTTGGCGCAAACATGTGCTACTCGAGGATAGAACAGTACACAATATAAAATAAATCATGGAGAACATAGAATCATCAATGCAGCGAGAAAATATAATACAACACATAAGTCTGCGTGGGAAACAAAAAGCCAAATTCCCACTAAATCTCAATTATGTACATAGTAAATCCAATACATCTAATCCAACATCGTATACATACACGAGTCCAAATGCATAATATAAAATCCATCTAGTAATACAACCTCCAACTAAGCCAACAAGAAAATCCGGTCTCATCATCCTTGAATCCGAAATATATCGGACTAACCCGAGTATTATATAAACAATAAATGGGCCAGGCTATATCTATACTCAATAATGAGAATATCAATGATACCTTAAGTAATAATATACACAGCATGATAAGAAATGGATCCAAAGGAATAATAAAACATCCACAATACAACCAACAACATCCATAACCCATCAAACATCAATACCCATCAAACATAAAACATCAAAACACCATCACACACACTACACAACATACATCAAAGATCCATTGCATACATTATATATCTACACGTCATGCAACACACATCGCACACATCGTATATCACATACACTGCACATATCACATACATCGCTTAGGGCACACCTCAAACATCAATGCAATCGTATTTATTTAGCAGTATTAGAATTAATTATTTTATTGCTTATTTTTAATTTCATCACTGCTACAACTATTATATGTGTTGTTTTATTGCTACTACCAGAAGCCAATTTACACCTGAGTCTCATAGCTTCCCAAATGCAAAGGGAGACACTACTCATAATATTTTTTGAGCATCCCTATCAGTCTTTAGCTGCAAAATAAACACACGTCCCTTTCTCGCCTCCACACCTCCTCACTTCTTGCTCCCATCAATCTCCTCATCTTATTCTAAATTCATCCCATTGACCTGTGCAGCAGACTGTGACCATGCGATGAAGGGGCCATGCCGTCGCAACCGCATCAGGAAGCGACCATATGGTCGATCAAGCAAGGATGGAGCTAGCAAAAACTTCTGGTTATCGCATCCTCATTGGGACTTTCCTTGTTCCATTCAAAAGAGAAGATAATCATATTCCCGCTTTAAAAGAAAATAAGTAGTAATATAATTTACCTCACACTTCAAGTCAGAAATCCAAGTTATATCAAGCAATATAGGTGTACAATATAGAATAATTCAGCGACATTCAAATATCAAATACTTGTTCCTTAATGAATTACTCGGCATTATACTTGTGTTGAATAAATAAATACGCCCCACATAGATGTCTTATAATGTCCGACGAAATATTATTATATAAACAATGCCTCAATTATTCAATATTAAATAAATTTCCGCTTTGCTTATTAAATCACTTCCATGTAAACTGATTTTCTACTCATTATTCATCAATTTTATCATTTTGTAATTCAGTACAATGGGTAATTTACTTCATCTTATTCGCAAAACACAAATCAACATTCATCCATGCGCACATCTATATTTTATTCAATTAATATTTACTGAGATGAAGGGTTTGTTTAAATATATTTCACTTCATTATCCTCCTTTCATAAACGTACGTCAATTTAATTTAGCATCAAAAATCTCTTTTGTTTATTCTCCTCTTTTTATAAAATACTTCATTTAAATTTATTCACAAAATATCCCTTTATTTATTTCTCTTTTTAAATAATAAACATTGGTTCTCTCATTCCATTTCAAATTCATAATTCAAAACAAATGATTTGGTTTCGGAGAACCCTTTATTCATACTTGTCGATAAAATTTAAAACCTCAAAAATATTTCCATTTCCACTTTCAATTACAATAATATAGAAATATTACTAAGAAATCCATATTCTTCAAATATCTTTAAAAACATTAATTCCTAAATTAATCTCGATCCAATAATTTTTACAATTCCAAATATATAACATCAAAATCATTACTGAAAATCCTCATTTATTTTCAACCATTTTGTAACATCCCGTATTTGGAGGCCAAAAGCTAGGCACTATAGATGCTGCAGTCATTTATAGTATTAACATCTTGTGATAAAATACGGTAATGCTAATGGTATCCATATATCAGAAGCACTTGAATATAAACAAAATAATAGATCTAAAAACAACATTTTATTGATTACATTTAAAAACAATAATTCATATCCAAACTACATAATCCTTAAGGTTTCCGAGGAAATGATCAGATATATCAATTACAAAATACGCCAAGAGCGACATATAACGATGTCCCCTTGGTTGACTAGAGTCAATATAGTCTTATTTGACTTAATACACACAGTGAAAATAAACGGAATAAACAATAATTCCTAGTTAGCAATCCGCCGGCCATATGCTCTCCTATGGAAGCTTTACTCGCCAAAATTACAAAAACATGAAAACCTCAACCCTCAGCCTACTCAAATCAATATTGAGCACCCTAGAGTTTAAGGGAAAACAGAAAATTCGGGTCAGACATAAAGCCGAGTGTAAATAATACTATACATCTTGGTTAATGATATATAAGTGAGACCACGCCACTTAGCAAAATGGATTTCCCCTCACTTAATCCTTTTAAAACATATTTTCTACAAACCTTTTCCTACAACTAAAATTAGTTAAAACTATAAAGCATTATCATGTAAACAAACATATCAGGTAATAAATGGACTATTTATCCGAAAACTATAGTTTAGTTTGGCTAACTACAAACCTTTGGCCAACTACAAACCTTTGGCCAACTCGGGCCTACCAAACAATATAAACCAAATTTATCTAACATCTGTTGGACACTCTTCTTGCAGGATCTATCCTTAACTATCCAATAAATACTTCTCATATGGACGGTCTGTCCCTAACTTACCTTCTCCCTGTGTCACCTGATCCTAATGGTTTTGTGGGCTCACCAATAATCTATCTGTATATAAACATATATTCCTTCTGTGTGTAATCATAATTTTAGTCTTACCTGTGACAAATTCCAACACACTAGAATTTTCGACTAAATTAGCCGGGGCTAATAGCTAATGTATAGGGCGCGACCCTATACTAGTCTCATCAGGTATTCTAGTATCTGAATCATTTTACTTAGAGAAACATTCCCTTAAATTTTCCTTGAAAACCTTTTGCAAAATGATTTAAAATCTTTAAATCAATCTCACACAAGGAAAATACATATACGCTATACTTTACTCAAAATCACCTTCTGTAACGACCCGCTATTTTGAACCATTCAAATCGACAATAAAACCATACATATCCGACTTGAATAATTCAAAATACCGAATTGTTAATTAAAATTTGGCAAAACTTAAAATATACAGTAAATAAATCAATCACAGATCACAGGAATAGAAAAAGAATAGTAGTTCATGAAGCTACTATATACATCAGAGTTAGAAAAATACAACCGAATAGTTCAAATGCAGTGAAGTCTCCAATGCAACAGATGACTTCTCTGAACCAATCAACTAGAAAGGCCGGAATCTGAATCGATAGTTGGATTTCCAAATGAAGCTCCGAACTCCAAAGGTGAGTCTCAAATGCTGTATCACTCAGTCTGATCCGAGCGTAAAGCAAAACACAAAACACTCGAGTCAGGATTAACGTTCTGATATTAATAAATCCAACTCAAGTGAAATATCAACTGAGATACAAATAACTTAAAGGATGTTTGGGATAACCATCCTCTAAGGGTCCATGGAACTTTCTACAAGGTAGAAATATACATTATAACACCGTGGTCATTTAAGCTTAATTTATACTTCAAAACCAAATCTCATTTTCACTTCAAATATTTCTATATTTCCCAAAATAGTATTTATATATATATTAAATAATTTATACAGTAAAGTATTTTCAATTTCCTCAACTTAACAAATCGTTCCAACATCAACCCAACCTTCCCATTCAAATTAAATTCAATCTCAATTTATCAATTTAAGTTCAACTTAATTTCTAAAATAACCACTTAAATTTTATCGATCTCAAATTCGGATTTATAATCACAAATACCCCTTTATATTTCCATATATTTCAAAACTTTAAGTATTTAACGTTTCATCTAAATTTTCATTCAATTTAGCTTTCTAAATAATAAATTCAAATTTAGTTCAACCTAAATTTTCATTTTAATTCAATTTAGTTGCTAAATAACAAATTCAACTACGTTGATTTTAAATACAGATCTGAATCTCAACATAAACCATTTAAATTCCAATATAGTTCAAGGCTTTAAATTTAAATGTTCTATATAACAGTTTCATATAAATCTCGATTTAACCTCATTATTATTTAGTCTTGAACTACTCCCTTATTAGATTCAATATCATTTAAGTAACCTTAAATTACATTTTACTCAATATTTTCTTTAACTTATTTAAACGTGAAATATTCATTAAATCACTTAAATCAAAAATCCAGTTATAAAATCATACCTTTTAAATTTCCCATTCAAAAATTTCAAATCGATTTAATTAAATAAATCCTTATTTAAATACCATTTTAATAAACCCAAATTTATCTCCCAATCTTAATTATTCAATTTATTACAAGAATCTATTTGAAATATAGATTTACATAAATACTTAACCATACTATATGCATTAAATCAATCTAATTTAAATCAAATATTACTACTAAATCTATATATACAATTTTCATGTAATAATATCTTAAGAATCAAATTTATTAAACCATATATTTCTTTCCAAAATTATAGAAATTATTTTCAAAATATTTGTATGGACCAACGGTGTCTGTGTATATTTCCAATCATATAGTCAAGTGCTATGGATATTTATCATTTCAATCCGTATACTAAATATATACGGGTGGATATCATTTTAACCCGAAATCCCTAATTCAATTAAATGAAAATCGCTTGGGTTTATCATTTCAACCCATAACGATTTTCTCATATTCTAAAGTCTGTTCGAGTATGTATCATTTCAACCCATAGTGGTTTCTAAACTACAGGGAACTTGCAGAGTGATAACAGAAAATTCAATAAAATAACGGGCATATATCATCAATAACAATATAATATAAACAACAGGATATGGTGTCATATCCCGCAGGTGAACAGTTACAGATAATAGCATATATAACAAATTTAAATAACTACAACAACATATTTCAATTGTCGTTTCAATTGAAATCAAATTTAATGAATAAAAGAATGTTAATCGTGAGTGATTGCTCACCTTTCGAGGCTAGAGAGATTTGAAATGGGTTATGGATCCAAGAACGAATTTCCAAAATGAACAAGATTGGCACGAATAGGACGAACAGAGCTGATAAATAGAGATCGATGAAAATAGTTAGAAACTGCTTGATGTAGACCGAAACAAAATATATAAAATCCCAAAATATTATTTTCTTAACTAATATTAACTTTGAGACTCATTAAAATTATATACATACGTTTTCCAAAAATATAAATAGTTTAGAAACAACTATTGACCATACGTTCTGTATAATCAACATATATCCATTATACATTTAAAGTAGACTATATTTAAATTATACTATGTATAGTAATGTAATATAGTATATAGTACACTTATTACAATACACGTTAAGACTATAAATATAATATTTAACAATACACTTATAACAAAATATGTGACTGTAAAATTTCAGTTTTAATATAAACACAGAGAACAACCTTATATATTTACGAATATTCAGTTATATAAAAACTCTTGCTATATATTTATATTCAAAAGCTAACAACATAACTATACTGCAAACGTATATGTAGTTGAGAATACATAATACCTTTTTATACTTTCTTATGCACTTAATATACTCAACAACGAGTTATATATATAAGCGGTCATGCATTTTTATATGAAACAACAAGTATAAAATAACTTTTAAAACTTTATTATTATTATATATATATATATTTTATACACTGAAAAGTTAAAATAACTTTTAAAACTTTTTTAAAAACTTTATCATTATAAAATAACTTTTAAAATATACAACATACGAATGTTTTAACCCACACAAAAAATATATGCTTCCTTATACATATTATTTATATCTAATTTATTTATTCTTATTATTATTACTTTTTATATATATATAAAAGAAAAGTGGTGCCTGAATAATATTTTCTCATTCTCCTAGAGCATAGGTGACTAACAAAACACGCATGGTCTAACATGTGATAACATTTATTTTCTATTTTTATAAAAGTGGTGCAAACATATTTACTCTATCTTAGAGTACAAGTGGAGCAAATGATTTTTTTCAGGGCCTTAGCCAAATGCATTTTTTCTCAAACCAAAATACTTATTAACGTTAAGACCTTGAACGAACAAAGCTAAGGAGAATATTTTTACTGATTTAAAACCTGAAGTAAAACAGCGATGCCACCTACACCCTTTTCCAACGTGTTTATAAATGATATAAGCAAGAATCTGTCTATACTGTGGAGGGTGCTCTTGATTGTAAAGGAGGGTAGGTGTCATGTGGTGAAATAGTAGAGCCAAAAATTTGAACGGAACAATGAAGAAAAGAGAAAAAAAAGGAAAAATAATTTGGTCATTACCTGATGCTTTGCTCACACGCAAGGAAGAAGGAGAGGAACCCAAAATGAGATGCAGATGAAGTTTGATACGTGGTTTGTATTTATTTGTGACAACACAATTGTTAAAGTGGGAAAGCAAAAATCAAGGCATGCAAATTTTAAAGCAATGAAGAAAACTTGTTTAGCATTTAAAGAAAAGCTTGCGTGCATCAAGGGAAAAATGGAAAGAAATTTAAAGATTTTGGAATGGTTAGCAATTTGTGGATCACGTTCCTATTAAATCAGAAGGCAAAAGGAAAGTGAATATAATTTGCATGTAAATGGTGAGGCACATTTTATATTTAAAGGGAGTAATTTGCGTTGATTGAGTGGAGGAAACGGTATGAAATAAATTGCTTTAGGAATGGTAGAGAAGTATGAAATGAATCGTGTTTTATAATCAAACACGCGTTGATAATGGTGAAAGAAAAAGGTAGGAGGAAAGTTGATTTTGAACCGGATTGGATTTTAAAGATTTTATACCAATTTTAAATAAGAGGAAATTAGAAAGAGTAGAAAATTTTCTGCATTAATCCAAGGTAAACATTTTAAACTAATTGAATGGTTAGGGAATTTATTTCTTTCCCACTTAAAAAAAATACGCCTACGGATAAATTTAATTATTATCCAAGGTAAGAAAATGAGACATGCGTAAAACTGACGTAAAAATATGCGCCCAATTTATAACAAAGAAACGCTTTTAAATTTGTACGTTTTTCTTATGTAGTAAATATAGGTTATAATATTACGTCAAATTCATACCTTTTGTATGCCAACTAAATTGCACAAATTAAAACGTGTACCTTAAATAGCTTATTTACACTATCAACTTAAAATTTATTACTTAATTAAAATATGATTTGTTTATATCATTTTGATTTACTTAACATTTAAGAAATAAACTGTTGTATATACGTATAAAAGAAAACGTAGAATGCGTACAATAGACTCGGTGATTTTTGTCCAAAAAAATGAAAATAATGGATTTAAATTTTATACGTTTTCTTGTATGTATATATACATTATTTATTCCATCAAATAACGCGCCTTTTAAACGCGAAATTAAACAGTTTATTTATACACAAAGTTTTGGAAATTTTATTACTTGTATAAAAATATGATTTGTTTACACATTTACTAAGAAATTTATATTCAAAAATGTATATAAGTAAAATATTAAATATTAAATTTTTAAAAGTATAAAATCAATTTTTTTTTTTAAAGAACAAAAGGTGAAATAAACGTTGTTACGAACGTATTAAATTAAACCAAAAGATTAAAAATTAAAAATTTAAAGATTTATAACTTCAAAAAAATATGTTAAGTTTTAACCAAAATAAGAATTTTAGAATTTTCATGCTAATAAAATCTTGGGTGATTATTTATAATTAAATTTAGACAATCAAATTCTCAAAAAATAAAACTCCAGAGTTATAAATAAAGAATAAAATATTGCTAAAATTTGGGCTGTTACACTCTCCCCCACCCAAAACTTTTCGTCCCCGAAAAGGAAGGAAGTAGGAGAATTAAAACAACCAGAAAGAAAATAGATTGAAAGACAAGATAAACAATAAATTTTAAAATTATATAAATTTTACTTGAAATATTCATTTGAAAACTTCACTTGGAAATCATTTTTTTAATATATATATAAAAGCGAAAATGTTTTCGATTAGGATTATATACCTATATATATAAAGCAAATAAGAAATGTTATTCTATATAAAAAGGTTTTAAAAGGATTTGAAATTTTGAAAAATTATAAGAAATTGATTTATATAAAAATGATTTAGAACTGTAAAGTTAAATTTGAAATTCGAGAATTGAATTCCGGTATTTTGAAATTGGTTTTAAGATTTTGGAAAATATATAAAAATAATGCGATTTAATAGTATTTCTCTGAATAAGAAATGTTTCAAATGATTTCAAATGAATTCCAATAATTTTGAAGAAATTTCAAAGAAGTTTTCAAGAAAATAGAAGTCCAGAACTCACTTATGTCACTGGAAAATAATTTCGGTGATGAGTGCAAGCATCATCGACATTGATTTTCGAGTTTCAGAGTGGGGGAGAGGCCACTTTAATAATAGCTTCGCTATGCAAGTGATTTTGTAAAACCATTTTTGATTTCAAATTCCGAAGTATAATTTGATATTTTAGAAAGATATAAGTGTATATTTGAAACAAATTAAAATGAGACCTGTGTTCAGTCCTCGAGTTTCGGATATAATAATTGATTTATTGATTTATTGTTGATTTTCAACTCTTGAATTGAAAATTTGATTTCCCTAACTATTTTGAAGGTTCGAACACTTCCAAATCAAGGTCTAAAATTTTAAAACTAAGAAATTTTGAAGGGTATAAAATATTTGATAAAGAATATAAGTTTAGTTTTGATGTTCAAAATATGAAGAGTATGACTTAAGTAAATTTGAAACTTTTGTTAAATAAATAATTTGCAAAGGAAAATTGGATTTTCATATAGAATAAATAGTTTAAAGGTTTTAAAGGGATAGTTATAAAATTTGGAAACCATTTTGAGTATAATTGATTTCGAGAAAAATATTTGGTTTTGAAATTAAATTCAAATTAAAAACCAGTACTTATATGGTGATTTTGGAAATGAATTTGTTTGACTTGAATTATGTTAATTTGGAAACTGGGATTATTTTCTAAGCCTATTATTTTGGGAATTTTGAAATTTAGATATTTAATTTGGAAGAAAATTGGTGAAATCATATATGATTTTGAAGCTGAGTTGATATTGAAATAATTTGAAATTGAGAACCTTATATTATTAAGCACTTGATTTGGGAGTGGTCGAACTTATATTAAATGGATTTGTATAAGTATGAAGTTGATTTGAAATCTATTGATTTGAAAGGTACTCAATTTGGAAAGAGAATTTTATATAATCAAAGTCTATATAAGTATGATTTGATATACTATTGATTTGGAAAGTATTAGATTTGAAAAAGGAATGCTATATATATGGACTTTATATAAGTACGATGTTTGAAAGTGATTTGAAAAGGTACTATATGATATATATTTTTGAAGTAAAGATATGGAAAGTGCCTTCTGCTTGATATCCGCTTTGTGGACACATCGTGGATTCATTCTATCGATATTATTCTCTCTGATTTTTGGTTTTCCGGATGTAATACTCGAGTGTTCCCACCGTGGCGTAACCCATGGTTTTTTTTTCTCTCACGACTGCATAGCGCAATTGCCTGGCTGAGTCTGGTCTAGGGGTACGGATTGTTTCCTGAGAGATCCAGGCGTAACCATTGTGTATCCTGCAATCTGTGTAGGTCGCGAATAGTAGAGAAACTGCCTGGCTGAGACAGCCTAGGGGTACGGATTGTTTCCTGGGGGATCCAGGCGTAACCATTGTGTATCCTGCACTCTACTAGTCATCATGGCGTAACTCGCAGGGCTGAGAAAGCTTACGGATATGGATTGTTTCCTGGGGGATCCAGGCGTAACCATTGTGTATCTGCGAACCATGGTCGGACAAAGGTTTTGGTTTGGTTTTTTTTTTGGATTGTACTTTCCATATCTGTTTTAAAGGTTTTTCAAGTATTTTTACTGGATGATTTTCTCCTATTTTAAAGTCTGTTCGGGTATGTATCATTTCAACCCATAGTGATTTCTAAACTACAGGGAACTTGCAGAGTGATAACTAAAAATTCAATAAAAAAACAGGCATATATCATCAATAAAAATATAATATAAAAAACAGGATATGGTATCATATCCCGCAGGTGAACAGTTACGGATAATAGCATATATAACAAATTTAAATAACTACAGCAGCATATTTCAATTGTTGTTTCAATTGAAATCAAATTTAATGAATAAAAGAATGTTAATCGTGAGTGATTGCTCACCTTTTGAGGCTAGAGAGATTTGAAATGGGTTATGGATCCAAGAACGAATTTCCAAAATGAACAAGATTGGCACGAATAGGACGAACAGAGCTGATAAATAGAGATCGATGAAAGTAGATTAGAAACTGCTTGATGTAGACTGAAACAAAATATATAAAATCCCAAAATATTATTTGCTTGACTAATATTAACTTTGAGACTCATTAAAATTATATACATACGTTTTCCAAAAATATAAATAGTTTAGAAACAACTATTGACCATACATTCTGTATAATCAACATATATCCATTATACATTTAAAGTATACTATATTTAAATTATACTATGTATAGTAATGTAATATAGTATATAGTACACTTATTACAATACACGTTAAGACTATAAATATAATATTTAACAATACACTTATAACAAAATATGTGACTGTAAAATTTCAGTTTTAATATAAACACAGAGAACAACCTTATATATTTACGAATATTCAGTTATATAAAAACTCTTGCTATATATTTATATTCAAAAGCTAATAACATAACTATACTGCAAACGTATATGTAGTTGAGAATATATAATACCTTTTTATACTTTCTTATGCACTTAATATACTCAACAACGAGTTATATATATAAGCGGTCATGCATTTTTATATGAAACAACAAGTATAAAATAACTTTTAAAACTTTATTATTATATATATATATATTATACACTGAACAGTTAAAATAACTTTTAAAACTTTTTTAAAAACTTTATCATTATAAAATAACTTTTAAAATATACATCATACGAATGTTTTAACCCACACAAAAAATATATGCTTCCTTATACATATTATATATATCTAATTTATTTATTCTTATTATTATTACTTTATATATATATATAAAATAAAAGTGGTGCCTGAATAATATTTTCTCATTCTCCTAGAACATAGGTGACTAACAAAACACGCATGGTCTAACATGTGATAACATTTATTTTCTATTTTTATAAAAGTGGTGCCAACATATTTACTCTATCTTAGAGTACAAGTGGAGCAAATGATTTTTTACAAGGCCTTAGCCAAATGCATTTTTTCTCAAACCAAAATACTTATTAACGCTAATACCTTGAACGAACAAAGCTGAGGATAATATTTTTACTGATTTAAAACCTGAAGTAAAACAGCAATGCCACCTACACCCTTTTCCAACGTGTTTATAAATGATATAAGCAAGAATCTGTCTAGACTGTGGAGGGTGCTCTTGATTGTGGAGGAGGGTAGGTGTCATGTGGTGAAATAGTAGAGCCAAAAATTTGAACGGAACAATGAAGAAAAGAGAAAAAAAAAGGAAAAATAATTTGGTCATTACCTGATGCTTTGCTCACACGCAAGGAAAAAGGAAAGGAACCCAAAATGAGATGCAGATGAAGTTTGATACGTGGTTTGTATTTATTTGTGACAACACAATTGTTAAAGTGGGAAAGCAAAAATCAAGGCATGCAAATTTTAAAGCAAGGAAGAAAACGTGTTTAGCATTTAAAGAAAAGCTTGCGTGCATCAAGGGAAAAATGGAAAGAAATTTAAAGATTTTGGAATGGTTAGCAATTTGTGGATCACATTCCTATTAAATCAGAAGGCAAAAGGAAAGTGAATATAATTTGCATGTAAATGGTGAGGCACATTTTATATTTAAAGGGAGTAATTTGCGTTGATTGAGTGGAGGAAACGGTATGAAATAAATTGCTTTAGGAATGGTAGAGAAGTATGAAATGAATCGTGTTTTATAATCAAACACGCGTTGATAATGGTGAAAGAAAAAAGCAGGAGGAAAGTTGATTTTGAACCGGATTGGATTTTAAAGATTTTATATCAATTTTAAACAAGAGGAAATTAGAAAGAGTAGAAAATTTTCCGCATGAATCCAAGGTAAACATTTTAAACTAATTGAATGGTTAGGGAATTTATTTCTTTCCCACTTAAAAAAAATACGCCTACGGATAAATTTAATTATTATCCAAGGTAAGAAAATGAGACATGCGTAAAACTGACGTAAAAATATGCGTCCAATTTATAACAAAGAAACGCTTTTAAATTTGTACGTTTTTCTTATGTAGTAAATATAGGTTATAATATTACATCAAATTCATACCATTTGTATGCCAACTAAATTGTACAAATTAAAACGTGTATCTTAAATACCTTATTTACACTATTAACTTAAAATTTATTATTCAATTAAAATATGATTTTTATATCTTTTTGATTTACTTAACATTTAAGAAATAAACTGTTGTATATACATATAAAAGAAAACGTAGAATGCGTACAACATACTCAGTGATTTTTGTCCAAAAAAATGAAAATAATGGATTTAAATTTTATACGTTGTCTTGTATGTATATATACATTATTTATTCCATCAAATAATGCGCCTTTTAAATGCGAAATTAAACAATTTATTTATACATAAAGTTTTGGAAATTTTATTACTTACATAAAAATATGTTTTGTTTATACATTTACTAAGAAATTTATATTCAAAAATGTATATAAGTAAAATATTAAATATTAAAATTTTAAAAGTATAAAATCAATTTTTTTTTAAAGAACAAAAGGTGAAATAAACGTTGTTACGAACATATTAAATTAAACCAAAAGATTAAAAATTAAAAATTTAAAGATTTATAACTTCAAAAAAAATGTTAAGTTTTAACCAAAATAAGAATTTTAGAATTTTCACACTAATAAAAATCTTTGGTGATTATTTATAATTAAATTTAGACAATCAAATTTTCAAAAAATAAAACTCCAGAGCTATAAATAAAGAATAAAATATTGCTAAAATTTGGGTTGTTACACCTTGCCATGTTATATATACTTTAGCCAAATCTTAGATGACAAACACATATAAATGAAAGTACCCCTTTTGAATCCATTGAAAGTACCCCTTTCGAATCCATTGAAAGTACACCTTTCGAAACCAAATAAAACTTTTCGTTTAACCTAGGCCGAAAGGCCAAAACCTTCCTATCGAAACCATTCTCATAACCTTTTTTGAAACCATTGAAAAACCTTCCCTTCAAAAGCTTTAAAACATTAAATATCCTTCATTAAAACCGTTAAATCATGCCTTTCGAAAACATTGTAAAAATCTTTCCTTTCAACCATTTCGAAACAATCAGAAAACCTTCCCTTTCGACTCCTTTGAAACCATTAGGGACCACCCCGTTGAAATATTTATTTAGGATCTTTTAAAAGCATTAAATCTTTGTAAACACAAACCTTTCGAAAGCATTTGGGTTCAATTTAGAATACGTGGAAACTATTCGAAACAATTCAAAACCTTACCACTTTTAAACCTTTGAAAACCGTCTCGGTCGAAACCATTTGGATTATGCCTTCAAGTAGAGCAAAAAGATGAGAAAGCCGTTAAAGTTGAAAGCATTAATTTCAAAATCGTTCCTAAGTAAAGAAGTGATGGTCTCGAAACCATCCCTTCGAAAGCATGGGAGAAGTGGTCAAGTTTAAAAAAGAAAGGCAAAGCAATCCTTTCGAAACCAATCTGAGTCAAGAGGTAGAAAGAGGCAGTCAAGGTTTCGACCCAGTCGAAAGCATTTATTTAAAAACAAAAGCGTAATGCAATCGAAACCATTTCTTTAAAACCATTTGACCTGGTCGAAAGCCAACCAAGTCAAAATCTCTTTAGGAAAAAGCAGTCAGGCACATTTTCAGTTAAAAGCAAAGTATCGCTTCAACCCCTTCGAAACCCCTGGTTTCGACCCTATACTTTCCATCTATAGCCAATTCACTATCTACCAGTTACCTGATACCATGTGCATTGTTTCAGTGGAGTCGGAGGCAAAGGAAAGGAGGCGAAATCCTGATGCCAAAAGCATCGAAATAGTAAAAACCATGAAGATTTGTCCTTTCAAAACTATTTCTTTGTACCTAATCTGCCTTGTTTTTCTAATTGTTATTGGTTGCAAGTTTTTCTTTTGTAAAAGTACTGCTAACTTCCAGAAATAATAATTTTGAATTATTTACAATGTACCCCTTCTCCTTTCTATAAATATATAAAACATTTAAGTTTCATACCTTAAATAATTTTATATATCCATTAAACACTTAGGAAAATTCTATAAAAATTCTAGAAAATCAATTTTTATATGTTTCCTAACATATATAAATTTCAAACCCAAAGCCAATAAAATTTGGTCGTAATTAATTTTTAACCTAAATTAACATTTTCTTCACTTGAAAATTTATATAAAATCTACATAAATTAAGAATATTCTAAAAATTGAAACCCATCATTTCTGGTCTATATAAAAATGTGCAAGGGATTTGAATGTCATTTAATAGGGCTTTCATATCAAAAATGTCATAAAATCTATATGAACAACCATAAATAATCAACAAGTATATATAATCATCCCATCATTCAATAACAAGGCAAATCATTACAAATAAGTTCGGATTCAACTTAAAAGAGAGAATAATAAGAAATTTCATATATAGTCATTATTCACCTTAGCTTTATAGATTAAGAAGCTTGAAATTTGAATGGATTTGATTTGATTATCTTCTCCCTTACCTTTTTTAATCTTCTTCATCTTTCTCTTGTTAATGGTGACCGGCCTCAAGTTTTAAAAATTTTGATGAATGAAAAATGAATGTGTATAGGATACACGGTCAAGGTTTATGGTATGAGAATGGCATCTTTCCTATTTTTCCCCTATTCTATTTCATTTTAACTTTTCTTTTTATTTCACTGTTTAAATGACATGGCTACGTGTTGCTTAAATCAAATCTCAATCCCCTAATTAGCACATTATTTTATTTTATTGTGCTAATTAAATATTCTAAATTATGTTACCAAAATAAGGGATGTTACACATTTCTTTTGAAACTATAATTCATCAAACTAAAATTCGATTTCAAAAATAATATGTATTTCTTTCAAACATTCACTTTACATTATTTACATCAAATCCTCATAATTGTAAACTTTCCATTCAATAATAAATAAATTGCATTTGACTAGCAATTATTTCTAAAATTTAGTTTATACACTTCTCATCTATTAAATTTAAATTATTCATCACTTTAAAATATAAATTTCAAACTACATTTTATAAATAACCTTTAAATATTTTGATAATCATCAATAACCAAAATATAAATCTTTAAAATTCCCTTATTTTATCAAAATATCAAAATTTATCGTTTCCTAAAAATCATTGCATACACATCCTTCTTTTATTATTATTTTTATAACCAACATCGGATATATATAATTATAAATATTCAAATTCACTTATTTAAATAAATTTTAATTCATTATTCACCAAATAAATTTTAATTTACATACTTTTTGAAATTATTCTACTTATAAATTTTCCAAATTCATCTCTATTTTATTTGGTTTACTTCATTTGGATTAATTTTAAAAATCATTTTATTATTTGCAAACATCAATTATCTACTCGTACTTTACACGATAAGGATATAATCAACAATCAATCAATAATCATCACACAATAAGCAATCCAGCATTTGCAACACAAATTCAACTAATTCAGACAATATCGATCATTAATAATCACAAACCATCAAATTCATCCAATAAACTAACCAACAATCTAACCAAGCAAAACAAACAAACATACAGGGATTTACTCAGTAATTAAAATGAAGAAGACATAATAGTAAGTGGGATAACTAACCGGAAAAAATGCTCAAATTTCCAAATCAGCGGCCACTCTCTTCACCACTACCACTGCACTAATCCAAATAATCACTACAGTAGCCACCATCGACACCAATATCTATCTCCACCTACGCCACTACATCGCCAGCAGCCCATGCCTCGGAATCCGCTCCTAGTGTCTACGACTCCACTTCATCGTCGTTGTTGTTTACATCATCGAACATCACCATTATCTACATCACGCTCTAGCATCTCTGTATCCACTATGATGGTCCTCCTTCCATTCACCGTCTACTTCAACGAACCGCCCTTGAACATTGCGCAACATTCTACCATCATCCACACGTGCATGCAAACATCGAGATCCCTTCAACATCGATCACCATTCACGCAGTCGTTGCCGTGCATCATGTCTCCACCGTCGTTAGTCAAAAAATGACTTTGTCACGCCGCATACCTCATGGCCTAGAATCAGGTCGCGACCTCGTCCCCGCACCTTTCTCGCGACGATTGACGATGACTGAGTCTAATAGCCTTACGTGATTTTTTTCTCTCGTTTTAAATATGCCCTTTCTAAATTGGGGGATTAGGGTTAACAAAAATGATAAGGGTTCAGGTTCGTTTGGGCTTGTACTAGAAGAGTCTAGTAAAAGAGAATTCTAAAACAAGTAACAACGGCAATGGGCTTGGTTTGATTTTCGTTTTCGATTCTGGCCAAATGAAAATTTCTTTTCTTTTGATATCCTCCTTATTTATTTATAAATAAAGTTCAATCTACATTAAATTGATTCATGCCTCATTTTACAAATTATAATTTGATAACTGGACAACTTTATTCAATTTGATGCTCGCTTATTTTTATTTAATTATCCATCGTTTTAAAAATATAATATTATTTTTTTCCAACCACTTCTAACATATTTTAAGTATTCACACTTCAAAATATTCTATGTTGAGCAAAACATCTTATTTAATTTTAAATAAATTAATTCAATTTATTACATCAAAATCCTTTATTAAATAGAATTTAGACTAATAATTTATTTTTAAAATATAATCATAACAATTCAATTTCAAATGCTTTTAATTTTAACAAAAATTATTTATTTGCACGGCGTAGAAAGTCGGACTGTTACAGAATTCCCCTTTTAAGAAAATTGTGTTCTCGCAATTTCTTATATGGAAGTCGATATACATTACTCATAACCTAACTTTCTTCATTTTTTTATGCACTTCTATCAATCTTAACTACTCGTTTCTCTTTGTTGCTCTTCCACTCATTTCCTCTTATCATAAGCTAAATTTTTTTAAATAGATTCATTTGAGTGCCTTTTGTTTAGCACATACAATATATTCCTATGAAAATTTTCTAACTTCTTAAATTTTTGAAAAATTTCGGTAGAATCTTCTTAGTCGAAGAGACTTTTGAACAATGACAATATAATAAATAAGATATACCTTGACCAAAACATGGTCAAGAGCAATTTAAATATCAAAATTTCTCCACACGAATATATTTCACAACATATATAACTTTTTAAAAAGAAGCATACCTTTGAAATTTTAAGTGATATGTTTCATTTCATACAGGCAAAAGTGAGCATACACCAAAATCCAACCCTTAACGGCTTCATATATCCAATTTTAGCTTAACGAAACCATATAAATTCATCTATAAAATGCATTCACATATCGCTAAAACAACTTTTATTTTTCATTTGATGATTTTACATCTAAGTTTCAAGTGTCAAAAACTCCACATTGTTGAATTCTTCGAAAAGCAAAGTTGTGATACAAACAAGTAGCTTTTCAAACATCTTTCAGATCATCATAAAAGTAAGGTCTATATTAAAATTATATGTCAATAAGAGAATTTTTCAAGACCCCCAAAGCTATGTGGTTAAAAAATAAGTTTATTTTCAATGCAAAAGAGAATTATTAAAGAGATTATCCCCTTCGAAACCTCGCTTTCGATCGGGTTGAATTGATTTAACCAACCTCCCCAACATGAAGATTAAGGAGAGAGTATCTCAATCGAAACCCTTCTTTCAAAGGTAGCCATTTACAACAAATACTCATCCCTTCCAACTATGTCGAAAGGTTCGCTTATCCCTTTCGATCATATCGAAAGGTCTCCTTTGCCTTTAAAGAGAAGAAACTGCTTTAGACATCATCAGTTTCGCTCCTTTAGGAGGAACTCCTCCGAAAGGGTCATAGGCATTGTAAGGTACATATAGCTTCCAAAGGAACCCATTTCATTCAAAATTGCTTTACATTTATGCAACTGGTCTTCCTCGAAATGTCCCTTTCGACAATGTCACTCTTTCAGAGTGGATAAAAAATATAATATGGAAAGCCTTATCTAGTATATGCAATGGGAAATCATCGTAGATAACACAAGTTCTGTAAACTTGTTAAGATCGAGACATCATCGTCTTTATTTGTCATAATGCATTGTTAATCACAATGATAATGTGTTTCATATGCATATTATCCATGTCGATCACAAGGCATTGCATAAGACAAAAAGGAGTTACCAAGATAAGATAGCATCACGTGCAATCGATCATTAGTCTAGCTAATGATCGAAATGATCTCCCTTATGATCAAAATCTTTATTGAATCCATGCACTTTCACTTTTTTACATTAATCCAAAATGATTTACAAGTTTGAGAGCTTTTCCCCCAAATCAATTTAGGGTTACGAATATTTTATTTCTGGTAAGAAGTAGAAGAATTAGTTTTGTATTCCAAAGTCTAGTCCTCAAAAAAGGGCTGGTAAGAAGTAGAAGAATGAGTTTTGTATTCCAAAGTCTAGTCCTCAAAAACGAGCCCCTAGGGTATTATTTATAGATGCAGGTCAGCCCCATTTTGCTTCCCTTCTTTCAGTTCAGTCAAAAGGTCCTCCCATCTTCTGCATCCATCCTTTTGACATAGTCGAAAGACCCTCTTTCTTTTTTCAGTGAGCCTGCTTTCAATGCTATCGAAAGGCATTCCCTTCGAGTTTCCTCATTCATCCTTGCACTTCCTATTTTCTTGTTTTAAACCTTTTGACACACTCGAAAGGGTCTCCTTGTCCACCTTTCACCATCACTAAGGTCCAAGTTTCTCTTTTCCCTGTTTTTCTCCTGGATTTCTTTCGACTTCATCGAAAGGGTGATAGATGCTCCTTTTCTCTTTGTGTTGATTTTTTGTCATAGGAAGTAAAGATATGAGCTTTCGACTCTATTGATAGGTAGTTTTATGGGGTTTAGAGGGTGCTGAAGTGTTGATAGTTTCGACATGGTAGATATCTTCCGAATGCATGCTTGTGAATGGATGCGAAACCTTTCCTGGATGTCAAAGGCTTCGACTGAGTCGAAAGGCTTGATTATGCTTTCAAAAGGGTTGTTCTGATCAAGTCATATTTCTATGTAACTTGAACGAAGGTGAAACCTTTGGTTTCGAAAGTTTTGGTGTGTATTTAAAGGGTTGTTATCCATTTCCTTCAAAAGTGGGTTTCTAGCCCACTCTTGGTTTCCTTATATATGTGAATCCATCTGCATCGAAAGGTTTTTGATGATGTAGAAGAGTACCCTTGCTTTCTTCTTTCATTTTTTCAGAAGCTTTTGTGTTGTTTATCATTTGCGATCATGCCTGGTGCTTGCGACTCCTTCAAAAGCCATCCTGATGCCTTCGAAACGCCCTTCCATGAACCTTGATGAAATCCATGTCTTTAATTTTAGTAGAGCCTTCTTTCATACCTTTGTTCTTAAGGGAATTTTATGATAAACATTTCCCCCTTTACCCCGAGTATGAAAGAAGCTTTTGTTCTTTAGAACAAAATTTTCACAACTTCTTCATTCTTAACAACCTCATTTTCCTACAAAATTCAAAGCAAGTAACATTTTCTATTGTTAACTCGTTATTCGTTTAAATATATGCTTCATGATTTGGAAATAAAAATATTACAATGCATCTAAACTAAAATGATTAACTAATCATAATCCTTAATTAATAAAGGATATGAAATCTTCAATTGTAAACAATTGGGAACTAAGGACTTTTATCTGGCAATATTATGAATCCCACCATTCAACTTATATAGTTGAAAATGAAATTCATAGTTGAATTCCCACGTAATCAGTAGTTATCCATGCATAAAATACTTGAAGCCTAAGAACTTTTTGTTGGAGGCAACCATTGTTTGGAAATAGGAGGTCATAAGCTATGTTTGGAAATAAGTCAATGTGATCCATAATCCTTTATTTGAGGGAATAAGTAATATGTATTTAGAAACTCCCCTTAGAGAAAATAATGAATCAGGAGCCTAAATTCATATTTTGTTGAATATCGTTTAGATTTGCAAACTAGTAACCCTAGTTTGGGTATTAAAAAGACAAACTCGAAGTTTCTGGTTGAAGACTTAGATGTCCATTGTAATTTCAATACCACTACTTTAAAACCAAAATTCGAGAATTGATAGATGGAATCCAAAATTAATGATAAAAGACCCAAAATTCAAATTCAGGCATTAGAAAGTTAAGAAATCTAAAACCTAGATTAGGGCATCAATAAGTGAAGTTCAAAAGTTAACAGTAAGATGTTCAGAACCCAGATTCGGGTTTCAATAAGTGAAATTCAAAAATAGTCTTTATAATAGAACTTTCAAACCCAGATTTGGGTATTAGTGATGGATAATAAGAAATCCAATAACTATCTTTATAATAGAAATTTCAAGCCTAGATTAGGGCATTAATAAGGGTATTTCGGTAATATTTTCGAAACCTAGATTCGGGTATGAGGAAGACCATAAGTTATTGGCAAAGAACCAAAACCCAGATTCGTTTATTAATGGATAAAGTTTACAAATAAGAAGCCCAAACCAGATTCGGGTATTAATAAGCGGAGTTCTGTTCTACACCTTAGATTATGTCTTCTTTGACATGTGTAAACCTTTTAAACCTTGTATGCGACTATGGTTTGATTGGCTGCTTCTCGAGCTTGGACGTCTTAGTCCATCATTTGATATGACGCTTCTCCAGCTCGAACGTCTTAGTCCGTTGTTTGATATGCGAATTCTTGGGCTTGGACATCTTAGTCCATTGTAGATATACCACTTCTTGGGCTTGGACATCTTAGTCCATTTTTGATATGCTGCTTCTTGGGCTTGGATGCCTTAGTCCATAGTAGACATGTCGCTTTTTGGGCTTGGATGTCTTACTCCATTATTGACTGGTGTGCTTGGTTAGCATATTCTCAAGTTGGAAACAAGGACTTACCCAACCTCCCTCTAGGAGGTGCCTTGACCTGGCCATAGCGTGGCATGGTCGAGGGTTTATTCGGTGCCTTGGCCATGCCATAGCATGGCAGGACCAAGAGCTTACTCCGTCATCCCTTTAGAAGCCGCCTTGCACATGCCTATAGCATGGAGCAATAAATGGCTTGTTCGATGCCTTATCCAGGCCATAGAATAGTAGACCAAGGGCTTACTCCATCCTCTCTCCAGGAGGCGCCTAGATCTGGTCATATCATGGTGCGATCAAGGGCTTGTCGATACACTAACCTGGCCATAGTGTGGCATGGATAAAAGCTTACACCCCTACACTAACCTGGCCATAGTGTGGCATGGATAAAAGCTTACACCCCACCCTCTAGGAGGTGCTCTACCCTAGCCAGCTCCATATGGACAGTGGCTTTGAACATTAAAGGTAATGTCCAAGTGAAAGGAGTATTTCACTCCCAACAATGTAGATTATTCTTTTTAAAAAAGGGATGTTTTATTCATTCATTGTAGGAAAATATGGTCTCAAATGTTCTGTGTTCCATGTTCTAGGAACCATATTACCATCTGGTCGGCATAGCTTGTAAGCTTCTAGGGGAACTACTTTGCATATGATTAGGGAACCTTCCCAATTTGGTCCCAACGGTCCATCCGTGGGATTTCTCATGTTTGCTATTACCCTTCGAAGTGCAAGTTCTCCTTCTTGAAATGACCTTGTTCTCACTTTTGAATTGTAATATTTCAAAATTCTTCTTTGATATTCTATTATTTGGATTTCTACTTCATCTCTTAACTCATGTACTAAATCTAGCAATTCTCTCTTTAGTTCTTGGTTTAAATCGAATGCATATGTGATCCTTCGATATGAGGGTGTTTCAATCTCAATTGGTAACATCACCTCACACCCATCTATTAATGAATAGGGAGTATGCCCCGTCGCTATTTTGGTAGATGTTCGATAAGCTCATAGTGCAAGTGGCAACTCTTCTACTCAATTACCTTTGTCTTTGTTCAATCGCTTTTTCAGAATAGTCTTTATAGTCTTATTTGCAGCCTCAGCGGCCTCTTTCCTTCGGGTTTTCCATGGCGGAAAAACCCTTAATAACCTATTCTTATGACAAATCTGAGAGAATTCTTCACTTTCAAATTATGTTCCGTTGTCTAGGATAATCTTATAAGAATATCAAATCTGGTTAATGTTTTTAACGACAAACCTGAGTACTTTTCCAGAGGTGATCTTGGGGAGCAGTTTTACTTCAACCCACTTTGTAAAGTAGTCAATGGCGACTACAACATATTTTGCTCTCCCCTTAGAAATTGGAAATGGGCCGATTAAGTCAATTGCCCATATGTCAAAAGGCCATGGACTTGAGACCAGGGTTAAATGACTTGGTGGCAACTGGGGAATCTTTGAGCATTTCTCGCATCTCCTTACACATTCAATAGTTTTACTATACAAGGCCAATGAAAACCCCGCCTCGTTATCTTTTTTGCTAACTTATACCGTTAGAATGATCCACGTAGAATTCCTTATGCGCTTCTACTAACAATTTTATCCCATCCTCCAAGCTTATACATCTTAAATAAGGTAGTACATGTACTTTCTTGTGAAGGTTCCATCCACTATCATGAAAATTGAAGGTTGTCGCTTGATTTTCCTAGCATCCCACTTGTCAGATGGCAATTTCTCCCTTGAAAGATATTCGGCAGTAGGTGACATTCAAGTGTTATCATAATAGGCATCTGCCCTTGGCTGGTTAAGCCTCTCATTGAAGATTTCCCTATTAATTTCCTTTTCTTTCCTTTCTCGTGACACGGCTAGGGATCTAGTTAAGACTAGCAGTTCCTTAACTTGTTCGGATGTCCCTTCTTCTATACACGGATTTGGTTGATATCCCACTGGCATCAATCCGAGTTTCTAGGCTCCCCTTGAACTAGCCAATTTTGCTAATGAATCTACCTATGAATTTTCTCCTCGCGAAACTTGATGTATAGAAAAATATTCAAATAAAGCTAGCATCTTCAATATCTTCTTTACATATAAAGATAGCTTGGCGTCTTTAGTTTGGTACACTTGCTTCACTTGATTCACCATTAATTGCAAATCACTAAAGATTTGAATCCGAGGGATTTTGAGCTTCAATGCCAAAGTCAACCCTGCCATATTGATTCATATCAGCTACATTGTTTATTGCGGGAAATCCTAACTTCATTACATAGTGTAGACGGTGCCTGCCTGGTGTTATTATGACATATCCCGCACCAACCACTTGGTCATTTGATGCACCATTGACGAATAACTGCCACATGGGTTTTTGATCCCTTTCCTTTTTGATTGTTCCTTAATGAAGTTGGTACACTCATTGATAAAATTCACCAGTGCATGTCCTTTGATAGATGCCCATGGATGAAACTCAGTATCATACTAACTAAGCTCGATTTCTCGTTTCACTAGTCTACCTGAAGTTTCTAGCTTACTGAAGACTAGTTTGAGGAGAAAATTGGTCAATTCCTTGTTGGATGCGCTTGAAAGTATGCTCTAAGCTTTCGTGTTGTGAATATCAAGCAATAAGCTAATTTTTCTATTAGGGGGTATTGAACCTCTACATCCTTCAACTGCCTACGTACACAATAAACAGGAAGTTGAGTCCCCCTTCCTTCTCGAATCGGTACCAAACTCACCGCATGTTTTGAGACTGCATGTATAGGTACAAGATTTCACCATTCTCAGGACTGTATAGTATTGGCGATTTCTCCAAATGATTTTTTAACTCTTTAAAAGATTTCCAACAATCTTCTCCCCATTCAAAGTTTTTCGTTTTCTTGATTATATCGAAAAAAGGGATGCACTTATCGGTCGTCTTAGAAATGAATCTACTTAGAGTGGCTATCCTTCCATTCAAACTCATTACCTCTTTGCTAGTTTTAGGCTCAGCCATATCCTTAATAGCTTGAATCTGGTCTGGGCTAGCTTCAATCCCTTGAGCACTTATAAGATGGCCTAAAAACTTTCCCGAATGAACTCCAAAAGAGCACTTCTGGGGATTTAGTTTCATCAGATATTTCCATAATATTTTGAACATTTCACCTAGATCTTTAAGGCGACTTTTATCCTCACAAGACTTTACTAGCATGTCATCAACATGAACTTCCATATTCCGTCCAATTTGTTCTTCAAACATCCTATTGACCAACCTTTGATACATAGCCCCCCATTCTTTGACTCGAATGGCATTACTTCGTAGCAATAGATTCCCCAATCGATAATAAAACTTGTGTGTTCCTCATTTGGCTTAAACATGGGTATCTTATTATATCTTGAGTATGCATCCATGAGAGATAATAATCTATGCCCACTAGTTGCATCAACTAATTGATCAATCCATGGCAATGGAATACAGTCTTCCGGATTGGCCTTGTTCAAGTCAGTATAATTAATGCAAGTCCTCCACTTATCATTAGACTTCATTACTAATACTGGGTTTGCTAGCCATTTTGGATAATAAGTTTCCTAAATTAATCCATTTTCAAGGAGCCTATTCACTTCCTTTTTTAAGGAGTCAAACCGTACTTTATCTAGGTGTCTTTTTTCTGTTTAATGGGGGTTGCTTCTGGATTAATGTTCAATACATGACACGTAACAGATGGGTTGATCCCCAATATCTGAATGAGACCAAGTAAATACATCTTTATTGGCTTTTAGAAACTGGATTAAGTCCTTCTTTAAGTTCCTATCCAATTCCTTTCTCACCTTGACCACTTTTGTGGAATCATCTTAGTCTATGCATGCCTCTTCAAGGTCTTTCAAGGGTTTTCTTCTTTCTACTTCCTCACGACAATCAAATACAGTGATGATTTGGCCTTCTTCTACAATGACTCTCTTCCTCTTGCCTTCAGGGGAAATATATCTTCTATACATATGTTTATTAGTCTTATTAGATCTAATCTTTGCTTTGAATATTGGATGTAAATATCCATCATCCGAAGGCTGAAAAATAGTAGAAGAATCAAAGTAAGTAGAAGTCTCCCTTTTATATTGATCAATTGTAGCAAAATACATTTCGCGAGAGCTGAATTGCTTCCCGCAAAAAGTTCTCCATCCTCTCTTGGTCAAGTATTTCACTATCAGATATTTCGGTGAGATGATAGCATCTATCTCATTAAGCGCAGGTTTGCCAAAGAAAGCATTGTAATAGGATGTCTGGTTGATGATCGTGAAGAGAGTTTCGAAATGGTGGCACTCCCATTTGCACCAGCAATTTTTACTTGTCCCACTGGGGTCTATCCTTTGTTATTGAACCCAAATATTGGTTCCATGCTAGGCTAAAGTTTATCGTTAGGGATTCCCATCGAATCAAAGGCATGCTTAAAAATGACATTGACCACGCTACCAATATCTACAAGAATTTGGGATACTATAGATAGTCCAACCTGAGTTATAATCATTAGAGGATCATTGTGTGGGTGGTGGACTCCCGTCTTTAACTCTCAAGGAGAGATGACAAGATTCAGCATTGGGATGTTCAATTGCAGATTCTTTAGCGGGGGTTCTTCTTGGACTGAGAACACACCTTCTCTAGACTCCTTAACATACCTGTTCCTTCCCCTTTGTCGGTCCCCGCTGGATGTGGCCCTCCATGAATTACATCGATTCAGTTCAGCGGTGGACTTAAGTTCAAAGGATCTTCTTCCTCCAGAATATTAACAGCATCACTAGGGGATATTGCAGACCATCCCCCATCCATGGAGCTTTCTGTTTATCCTGGATGAATTCTTTTAAATGACCATTGCAAATCAACGTCTGGATGATTCCCACCAAGATTCAGCATTCGTCGGTCTTTTGACCACTTGCTTTGTGGTACACATAGTAGTCGCCCTCCTACCTTTAATCTGGGTGATTCTCGGCCTTGAAGGAAGTTGGGAAATTGAATCTCTCCTTTGACATAGCATAGATGTAAAACAGTGGCCTGTTCAAAGCGATTGAATTAGCAATAGGCTCTTCCCATCTTGCTCTTTTATGCCCTCGATCCAATCCACACCTTCCAGCTTCCTTTTTAAGGATTGCTTTCTTCTTAGAGTGATACAGCTCATCCATTTGAATGAACTTGTCAGCCTGAAAATGGAAATCCGAAAGATCCTTGCACCCAATAATAAAGAGTTGTTACCAGAATGGGGTGTTCTCTATTAACATAGAATGTATTTTGATGAGCATATCACGGTCATTCATGTCCTTAACCTTTAATGCTTTGATATTGAATATTTTGAGATAATCTCCTACAGACTCTCCTTGTCTCTGTTTAATGTCAACTAGAACTGTATAGTCTATGGTTGGGTCCTAGCATATGAAAATTGAGTAGAGAATTCGTTAGAAAATTTCTTACATGAGTAGATTGTCTTTTCACAGTACGATCGATACTGTTTAGCTACAGCCCCTTGGAGAGTCACTGGAAACAACCTGCATCGAACGGCTCCGGATGCGTCATACAGATCCATTTGGCTATCGAAAGCCATCAAGTGGTCGTCTGGATCTATAATTCCATGGTACTTCATAGTTGGGATCTTTACATAGGAGGAGATAACTGTTGCCATGATTTCATCCGTGAAAGGCGCTACCCGCTCATTATCATTTACATTCTCGTCCAAGGTCCTCTTCCCCTTAGCATTCAGCACATCTTTAACTGCTTTTTCTGCCACATCTTATAGATAGGCTTCGGTGTCATGATAATTTTTCTAGTCTAGATAGTATTCTTTTGATGTTGAGATAGCGGACTATTCAAGAGATTTATCAAGCATGATCAGCTTTAGTTGGAGGACGCTCTTTCTTTTTTGAAGATGTTAAATCAATTTTGCTTTTGGCTTCGTTTGCATAAGTCTTATAATTCCTTCTCGGAGAGATTACCTATTTCATTTGTTATTCTTGCTGTCATAGAATTTTTTTAGGATAAACCATCTTGAGAAGTTCCTGCATCTCGAGCAATTGCTGTTCTAAGTGCTTTATTTTTGTGGCGTTATTATCTTGTTGATATTTTATTCTAAGGTTGTAGTGTGAACAGCCTCCTCATCCATCCTGTTAAGTCCCTTGGATTACATTTTCCTTCACAAAGTTAAACAACTCATAATTAGTCCATAAGATAATCACAAGGTCGAAGTTCGAGCCCTCCTTCTAGTGCCAAAAATGCTAACAAGAGAATTTTTCAACGCCTCCAAAGTTATGTGGTTAGAAAATAAGTTTATTTGTGATGCAAAAGAGAATTATTAAAGAGATTATTCCTTTCGAAACCCACCTTTTGATTGGATTGAATTAATTCAATCAACCTCCCCAAGATGAAGATTAAGGAGAGAGCGTCTCATTCGAAACCCTTCTTTCGCACGTAGCCATTTACATCAAATGCTCATCCCTTCCGACTATGTCGAAAGGTTCACTTATCCCTTTCGATCATATTGAAAAGTCTACTTTGCCTTTAAAAAGAAGAAACTTATTTTGACATCATCGGTTTCGATCCTTTAGGAGGAACTCCTTCGAAAGGGTCATAGTTATTGTAATGTGCATATACCTTCGAAAGGAACCCATTTCATATAACATTGCTTTACGTTTATGCAACTGGTCTACCTCTAAATGTCCCTTTCGACCAAGTCGAAAGGGATCTGGCTCTTTCGGAGTGGATCAAATGTATAATATGCAAAGCCTTATCTAATATATGCAATGGAAAATCATCTTATGTAACACAAGTTATGTAAACTTGTTAGGATCAAGACATCACCATAATTTTTATTTGTCGTATTGTATTGTTTATCATGATGATAATGTGTTTCATATGCATATTATCCAAGTCGATCCCATGGCATTGCATAAGACAAAAATGAGTTAAGAAGATAAGATAACATCATGTGCAATCGATCATTAGTCTAGCTAATGATCGAAATGATCTCCCTTACGACCGAAATCTTTATTGAATCCATTCACATTCTCTATTTCACATTAATAAAAATAAGTTACAAGTTTGAGAGCTTTTACCCTAAATCAATTTATGGTTACAAATATTTGATTTTTGGTAAGAAGTAGAAGAATGAGTTTGAATTCCAAAGTCCAGTCCCCAAAATCAAAACCCTAAACTCTAATTTATAGACGCAAGTCAGTCCCCTTTAGCGTCCCTTCTTTCGACTTAGTCGAAAAGTCCTTTTGTCTTTCGCATCCGTCCTTTTGACATTGTCGAAAGCCTTCTTTCTTTTTTCAGTGAGCCTGCTTTCGATGCTGTCGAAAGGCATTCCCTTCGTGTTTCCTCATTCATCCTTGTGCTTCCCATTTTCTTATTCCAAACCTTTCGACCCAGTCCAAAGGGTCTCCTTATCCGAACTTTTGCCATCATTAAGGTCCAAGTGTCTCTTTTCTCTACTTTTCTCCTGGATTGCTTTCGATTTTTTCAAAAGGGTGATGGATGCACCTTTTCTCTTTGTTTTGATCTTTAACCATAGGAAGTAAAGGTACGAGCTTCCGACTCTGTTGAAGGTAGTTTTCTGGGGTTTCGAGGGTGTTGAAATGCTGATGGTTTCGACGCTGTAGATAGCTTCCGAATGCATGCTTGTGAATTGATGCAGAACCTTCCCTGGTTATTAAAGGCTTCGACCTATTCGAAAGGATTGATTATGCTTTCAAAAAATTTATTCTGATCAAGGCATCTTTATGGGTAACTTGAATGAAGGCGAAACCTGTGATTTTGAAAGGTTTGGCATATATATGAATGGTTATTATTCATTGCCTTCAAAAAGGGGTTTCGAACCCACTCCTGCTTTCCTTATGTATGTGAATCCATCTTCATCGAAAGGTTTTTGATGAGGCGGAAGGGTAGCCTTGCTTTCTTCTTTCATCTTTCATCTTTTTTGAAACTTTTGCACTGTTTATAATTTGTGATGACGCCCGGTGCTTGCGACTTCTTCAAAAGCCATCCTAATGCCTTCAAAACACCCTTCCGTGAACCTTGACAAAACCCATGTCTTCAATTTTAATAGAGCCTTCTTTCATACTTTTTTATTAAGGGAATTTTATGATAAACATTATAGATCATCATAAAAATAAGGTCTGCAATAAAATTATGGTGATTTAGCAAAATAATGCAAATTATATAACGCTTTTCATTTCACAGGTCCACCTTTCTAAGGGTAATATTTTGCATAGCAAACAACATATTTTTGCTAAATTTTTAAAATTAAACATGTTCATTATCCTCATAGCTTTGAAACAAGTACAAAATCATTAAAAACAGACAAAAGGATCAAAAGTTATGATCAAAACTTCATAATGCTTAGGATAAGAATATTTTGGTGCATGTCCATTTTATAAACACACATTTTTAGCCTTATAAACATCAACATTTTGCAAAACTTATAAAACAAAAGTTGTAACTTATGCTCCTAACTTTCCAAAATGAGCAAAATCATTGAGATCGGACAAACAATTCAAAAATTATGAACCAAAGAATTCAGCTCAGTTTTTGAGCAATTTACATTTTGGGACAACGAACACCGTTCTCGTTAATTCATGTTTAAATCTTCAAAAACTTAAAATTTTTGGAAAAGGATACATTACAAAGTTGTTTCTTATGCAACTGTCTTATCAGTGAAAGAAGAAGCGACAAAATCGAATCATTCTCTCACAAGTTATGATAATATTAATAAAAAACCATAACTTGGATTTCATTCCAAAAGAAATTTCTAAACATCTTCACCGTATTCTCTTTAAATTCAAATTTCATTTTTACCTCATAGTATTTTATAGATTAATTTCACTTCTAATGTAATTTCAAAACTATTTATCGAAAATAATCAAATTTACGATTCTCTTTCGATAATATTTTATTTCCTCTAATATATCCCACCATGCTAAATTTTCAAATATTTTTCAATTACCTTCCAAAACTTTCATCAAATCTTTTGAAAATAGTAATTTCTTTGTTAATCATAAATCAACTTTAGTATATTTTATTAGCATCAAAATCTAACTACACGTTACTATTATTTTCATTCCTCATCATTTTTCCCCATAGCGCATCACATCCAGATCATCTTTAAAATGTGCATCCAAATCACAAACATCATATAGTATGGTAGACATTCAATCGCACCATTCAATCGCAAAACACCACAACCATACTAATTTTAAATTCAAGATATTTATTAATCCAGTGACAATGTCACGCCATGAATTTCTAGTGGTTTACTCGGTCAATTCGCTGCAATGTTGACCGCATGATCAGCATTGTCATGCCATCGACTACAACTATCCATTAATGCTTAATGGCTGCAATCATCACATCAATTATTCAAATATAGAAAAAAGTTATGTTCCAAAACATTCATTAACTTACCATAATAATATTCACATTTATAAAAACATTCATATATATTTATACTTAGGTCAAAACGACTTCTAATCTTCAAAATATTATATAGACTTTACTAAATCATCATAATAAAATAATATCTCCCGTCTAAATTTCATTAAATCTTCACCTGTATTCTTATTTTTTTTAAAATTATATCAAAAACTTCTTTAAAAAATCAATTTCTTTATAAAATATCTTTTTTAAAATATTAATTACATTTTTTCTTCAAATTAAATATTTCAATCAAAATAATAACTTTTCATTTATTAAAACATTTTGCTCGCTTTAAATTATTTTTCAAATCCCTGTAATCTCTTTGGAATAATTTATATAGTTTACTTTGAAATATTATTTCAAATATTGGATTATAATATAACTGAAAACACATTCCTCTCCTTGAAATAATTCATCACTCTTAAAAGTCTTGTGTCCATAAGTCTCGTTCTAGTGTTTAGGAATTCCTATTGATAACATTGATCAGACGCATCGACAAGAATTCTTAGACACTTAACGGACAAATTAACACAAAGTCAACTTCAAAAGTTCTTTAAAATATTTATTCGTAAAACAACTTAATCTTTTATAAAACATTCGCTAGCTTCTAATAAAACTTTTTCCAAACCATATATGTCTGTACCATTCTCAAAAAGATTTATAAACAATCAATCGAGTACAATCAAAAACACTTGACCTAGAAAATCCCTAACATCATTAAACCATCTAACTATAATAATAAACAAGCAATCTCTCATCTTTATATTTATTTTAATCACATCTAGTTTTACATAAATTTTTTACTGTTTAATTTGTACAACCATGCAAAGAAATCAAAACATCAATCATCCACTCAAAACAACCAAACATTCAAAATACTTAGCGAAAAGTAGTCTGTATACTTCCGTTGCACCACTCTGATCACTACTGGATCTTTCCACTCATCTCACCTCGTCAAAATCTACAATTGTGAAGTATACGATACTAGATTCGAATTAGAGACTTTACAGCTTCTCTAACCAAACAACTTCATTCTCACTTCAAAGCCACATAGAGTTTTAACGTCCTTCACCCATGATGACAACCATAGTCGAACAAGTTACTTCTATTTCTTCTAACACTATCTATTCCTTCATATCTCATATAGAGTTATACACTCCGTAAAAGGTAGAAAATATATATTGTATAATAAGAAAAGCACAAATACATCCCTGGATGGTTACCTCCGTAATCATCGTATACTCTAATTATTATTCAAATACAAATAATAATCTACCACATACCCATGGAGATAGGGACTCTAAGACTCACTAGAACAAGACTCGTATCTCTTATACTTTGTATTATTTTAAACTTGCTCTGATACCAACAATGTAACACCTACCTCTACACCCATGTTACCCAAGAGTATTAACGAGTAATACCATCTAGTAACATAAAGAATAAGGTGATGTGGACGAAGCACACGTGAATATTCCCTTGGACCAGCACTGAATACACCGCATAATATAAAAACCGCTCACCTTAACATAAATAGTCTCTGTACAAAGCAATAAATACGTTAGATCCCCAAGAATAGAACAATACACAATATAAAATAAATCATAAAGAACACATAGTCATCAATGCAGCGATGAAATTATGATACAACATATAAGTCTTGGTGGGATACAAAAAGTCAGATTTCCACTAAATCTCAATTATATACATGTTAAATCCAATAAATCTTATCCAACATCATATACATACACAATTCCAAATACATAATATACAATCCACCTAGTAATACAACCTCTATCTAAACCCAATAAGAAAGTTTATTCTCTTCATCCTTGAACCTGAAATGTCATGGATTGATCCAAGTATTTTATAAATAATAAATGGGTCAAACTATGTCTAAATTCAATGGTGAGAATATAAATGATATCTCAAGTAATAATATACACATCATGATAGTAAATGAATCCAAAGGAATAATCAAACATCCACGATACAACCAATAACATCCATAATCCATCAAATGTCAATACACTCATTAAACATCAAAACACCATCACAACATTACAAAAAATACATCAAACATCCATCGCATGCATCTCACATCACACATCGCACACATCCACACCTCGCACATCGCACATCGCACATCGTACACATCATGCACATCGCATACATTGCAAACAACATACCACCAATATCAATTCATTCGTATTTATTTAGCAGTGTTAGATTTATTTATTTTATTGTTCGTTTTAATTCATTACTACTAGTATTATATGTGTTGTTTTATTACTACTGCTAAAAGCCGAGTCTACACTTGAGTCTTATATCTTTACAGGTGCAAATGGAGACCCCACTCATAATATTTTTATGAGCGTCCTCACCAATCTTTAGATACATAATAAACACATGTTGCTTCCTTTCCACCTCACTTCTCGCTCCCATCAATCATCTATCTCATTCTGAATTCGTGTCATTGACCCATGTAGCAAACTGTGATCAAGCGACAAAAGGGCCATGTCGCCGCAACTGCATCGGGGAGCCATCCCACAGTTGGTCAAGCTAGGATAGGGCTAGCAAAAGCTTCTGGCTATCGCATCCTCGTTGGGACTTTGTACTCCTCGTTTTACTCAAAAACGGAGATAATCATATTCCCGCGTTAAAATAAAATAAGTAGTAATATAATTTACATCACACGTCAAGTCAAAAATCCATGTAATATTGATCAATATTGGTGTATAATATAGAATAATCCACTGACATCCAAATATCAAATACTCGTCCACAATGAATCAATCAACATTATACTTGTTGAGTAAATAAATACACCGCATATGCACGTCTCATAGCATCCGATGAAATGTAATTTCATACACAATACCCGATGAAATATAATTTCATACACGATGCCCTCGATTAATCAACATTAAACAAATTTCCACTTCGCTTATTAAATCATTCCCGCTTAAATCGCTTTTCTACTCATTATTCTTCAATTTTATTATTTTCTAATTCAACACAACGGGTATGTTACTTAATCTAGTCCGTAACACACAAATCAACAATTATACATACCCACATTAATATTTTATTCAATTAATATATAATGAGATGAAGGGTTTGTTTAAATATATTTCACTTCATTATCCTCCTTTCAAAAAACACTTCAATTTAATTTAACATTAAAAATCTCTTTATTTATTTCCCTTTTTTATAAAAATACTTCATTTAAATTTAATCACAAAACATCTCTTTATTTATTTACTTATATTTTTAAACATTAAATATTGATCCTCTCATTCCATTTCGAAAACCATAATTCAAAAGAACTGATTTGGTGTCGAATAACCCTTTATTCAAACTTATCGCTAAAATTTAAAACCTTAAAATTATTTCCATTTCTAATTTTTGTTACAATAATATGAAAATATTGCTAAGGAATTCATATTCTAGTTTCCATTACAATAGTATGAAAATATTACTAAGGAATTCATAATTCTCCAAATATCTTTAAAAACATCAAATCGCAAAATATTCTCAATCCAATAATCTTTACAAACCCAAACATATAACATCAAAATCATTACTCAAAATCCTAATTTATTTTCAAATTTTTCTTTTGAAACAATTATTCATAAAACTAAAATTTGTTTTCAAAAGTAATATATATTTCTTTCAAAAATTAAATTCACATTAGTTACATCAAACCCTCATAATTGTAAATTTTCCATTCAATAATAAATAAATTGCATTCGACTTGCAATTACTTCTAAAATTTATTTTACAAATTTCTTATCTGTTAAAATTAAATTATTCGTCACTTTAAAATATAAATTTCAAACTACATTTTATAAATAACCTATAAGTATTTATATAATTATCGGTAACCAAAATATAAATCTTCAAAATTCCCTTATTTTATCAAAATCTCAAAATTTATCATTTCCAAACATCATTTCATAAACATTCTTCTTTTATTATATTTTTATAACGAATAGCAGACATATTTAGTCACAATATCGGGCTCTGATACTGATACCAAATGCCTTCGGACCTTCATTTGCTTCTTATTTGTAGTGAAAGTTGATGGAGAGATAATCAAGTGCCTTATAGTTATAATAATATCAGACAATAGTTTAGATAAACAAAAAGGAAATTTTATTGTAGCAGACTACATTATAGAGGGTGGCTTTCCGCCTTTACAAATATTTTACAAGCTTTTATTTTTCTAAAACTTCTTCCCTGCATCTTAGAAAACACACACATAGGCAATTATAAACCGGTAGGTGCTTTCTTTATCCATTCAATAATGCATCCTTATCTTCACAGCTGACATATATAACGCAACCCTTCTTTATCTTTTAGCCATAATTAAAGCCTTTTGTTGCTGTCATGATGTGACATTTCTTCATTTTCCTTTAAAATAATATGATTTTGGTTGTCCGCATCTTTAAAGTAGAATATTTTTGCTGGCATACCGTTATAAATCTTCACCTTATCTTTATTTATCGTAAACAGTATTGTCTATTAGATGTTTCTGCTTTGAGTTTTATCTTGTCTGGGGAGGGACTTCTGGAAGATGTGCTAATGGAGGAAATCCCGAAGGAGATGGCAATAGTATTTCATCCATAATGAAAGTCACAATACCGGGCTGACAGAAATATACATGTACAATCCAAACGCCATTAACCTCCTTTTTAAAGCATCTAACATTGTGCATTTTACTTTTAGCATATAACCTTTCATTTCTTTTAGATTTCTTCATAAGCTTTGATCTGTGGACATGCTCATAAACTCATCATCGCTGTCAGAACCCAATATAGCATTAAGCTATATTTTTAAAAAAAATTGAAGAACTTGCCATTAATTATTTTAATAACTCGGATAATTCTTTTTTAGGTGAATCTGGTATTTTTTTTTTTTTGTGGTTCATGGTTAACTAAACCATTTTCTGAGAAAATTGAATCTTTAAAAAATCCAAACTTATCTCACAATTTTATTAAAATTCTTCTTCCTAAATAAGGAAGATTTTCGAATTTTATTTCAAGCTTTTGTAGCGTTCTTGGAACAATAACAACGTCTCATTTCATAATCTAAGGTACTTGACAAAGTGCTACAAATATCAAATTATGATATTTCATACAAGTATTTATTTGAACAAATTTATCATAAATATTTCTTATTTTTTGTGATAAAATTATTTGATATAATCCAAAATTTGAAAACTAAACTATAAACCATTTTGCAAATTTTGTGGTGTTTTGAGTATTAAGCTAACAAACCAACTATATTTTCTCTGCCTATTTTCATAAGAGAAAGGAAGATCCCAAGCTTTGACATAAGAAAAATAATTGAAATTTAATTTATTCCTATAAGGCTTTCTGAATTTATAATTAATTCTTAGGCTTATATAAATCACCTTCCTACTGTTATGGGATAATTATTTTACTAATAGAGGCTTTTGAGAAAGCCTAGTCGCCATCTGTTCTCATGACAGATTCAAATTGCATAGAACCTGTGTAGGTTAGAATTTCTTGATAGAAATTGAAGTCCTTGGGATAAAGGTATGGGTCGTAAAGTTTTTTAAATAAAAGGTCATAACCTCTTCCGCGGATAAGTGAATGTATTTTTTTCTCCACAGAAGATACCCATTTAGTTGATTCAACTATTTCTAATAAGGAATTATAGAATTTATTATTTCTTTTGTCTTTGACTACAATTATAACAGACGTATTTAGTGCTAATCTTGTTGCTAGTTTTAAAGCATCTTGAATTAATTCGACATGAATGAATTTATATTTTTCTCTATGCAAATTCGAAAATACAGTTTAAATCTATATTGGATTCAGACAGCAATGATGAGCTTATGAGCATGTCCACAGATCAAAGCTCATAAAGAAACCTAAAAGAAATGGAAGATTATATGCTAAAAGCAAAAGGTACAATGTTAGAGGCTTTAAAAAGAAGGTTAATGGCGTTTGAATTGTATACGTATATTTCCATCAACCCGGTAATGTGACTTTCATTATGGATAAAATACCATTACCATCTCCTCCAGGATTTACTCCACTAGCACATCTTCCAGAAGTCCCTCCACAGACAAGATAAATTCAAATCAGAAATATCTAATAGATAGTACTGTATACGATAAATAAAGATAATGTGATGATTTATAAAGGTATGCCAGCAAAAATATTTTACTTTAAAGATGCGGACAAACAAAATCATATTATTTTAAAGGCAAAAGAAGAAGTGTCACATCATGACAGAAACAAAAGGCTTTAATCAAGGCTAAAAGATAAAGATAGGTTACGTTATATATGCCAGCTGTGAAGGATCCATTATTGAATAGATAAAGAAAGCACCTACCGGTTTATAATTACCTAGTAACCGGATATACTACTATACATGTATGTATTCAAAGATGAGAGGGAGAAGTTTTAGAAAAATAAAAGCTTGTAAAATATTTGTAATAGCGGAAAACCACCCTTTGTAATATAGCCTGTTATAATAAAATTTCTTTTTTGTTTATCTAAACTATTCTCTGATATTATTATAACAGTAAGGCACTTGATCATCATCTCCATCAACTTTCACTACAAATAAGGAGTAAACGAAGGTCCATAGGCATTTGGTATCAGAGCCCGATGGTGGTAGGAGTTAGGTTTACTCAACGTAAACGCCCTTAAGAAGAAGATGCTATTTCGTACTATTCATCCGAAGCTACTAATCACGGTAACATTCATCGGTACTATTCAAATAGCTTTAAAATATAATTCAATTCACATTAGTTACATCATATCCTCATAATTGTAAATTTTCCATTCAATAGTAAATAAATTGCATTCGACTTGCAATTACTTCAAAAATTTATTTATAAATTTCTTATTTATTAAATTTAAATAATTCATCACTTTAAAATATAAATTTCAAACTACATTTTATATATAACCCGTAAATATTTATATAATCATTGGTAACCAAAATATAAATCTTCAAAATTCTCTTATTTTATCAAAATCTCAATATTTACCGTTTCCCAAACATCATTTCATAAACATTCTTTTATTATTATTTTTATAACCAACAGTTGATAGATATAACTATAAATATTCAAATTCACTTATTTAAATGATTTTCAATTCATCATTCATCAAATAAATTTAAATTTACATACTCTTTGAAATTATTCTACTTATAAAATTTCCAAAGTCATCCCTCTTTTGATCAGTTTACCTCATTTCGATTAATTTTAAAAATCATTGTATTATTTACTGACATCATTTATCTGCTCATACTTTACACGATGAGGGTATAATCAAATAATCATCATGCAATAAACAATCTGTAACGACCCAGAATTTCTGTCATTTGAAATTCGTATATTTAATTGATTTTAAATATTAACAAGTAAAATTTGTAAGTCGAATAATTTTTTTCGAATATCTAGATTTAATTGGATAATTTAATCGATAATTTAATATTTGAACTTACAGAAACAATTGGAAATTTGGTTTAATGTGATTAAAAATTGATTTGTAAAGTTGTATGTAATCATATTGGAGTTAGAATGATGTTATAGAACTTTTAAAATTGAATTAAAAGTTAAATTGTAGAAATTGAATATTTTAATATTTAACCGACGAGTAAAAATAGCCATTTTTCAAACAGTCTTGGATTTCGATGAAACCAGTTTCATCGGATCCGTAATATTATATTATTGTAAGATTTTAAATTTCGTGTCAATCGATTTTACGATTTGTCTGGGGCAAGCTAAAATGCATTGAAATCGGATGGAGTGAATTTTTAAATTTAAATAGTCGATTTGAAAACTTATCTTTCAAATTTGATCGAATTGGCTCCCGATATATATTCCATTGCGTTCGGAATGGGGGTAAAATATTATAAATGCCAGGCGGCATGCTTCGTTTGGAGTCCGGAAAATTTTTGGGTGAATAGTGTCGCGAGAATTTTCTATAAAAGGCCTCAAAATTTCATATTTTCATTAAAACCCTGGCTAGGGTTTGTGGCCGCCAGTTTCACTTTCAATGGCCGAAATTAGCTTATCTTCTCCCCTCAAAATCTTCAAATCCGTAAGCAATTACAACAAACATCCAACTGCAAACTTGTAGAGCTAATCGAGTTCTAGAAGATCAACGGTCAAGATCGGAAAATACGCCACAGATCGTTGGGAAATCGAGTTCAAAGTCGCGTCGTTCATAGGTAAATCGCATGCAATAGGGACGACCGAGCTTGATGATGCTCACGGCGGTGAGGGGTTGCGACACGAGCTTTCAAATGGTGGTGGAGTGATGGGGTCTCATGCGTCATGGTGGCCGCAGTGTCTAACCCTAGTTGCGGCCGAGATGGGTTTCATTGCGCGCGATGTTGCATGGGGGAAGAAAGAACGAGGGGCCGAGATCTGCAATTCAAAATCGAACGGCCTAGATTTGAAAAGGTTATAAAATATAAAAAGAAATTGTATATTAGTTTATATTTAAAATCGTGTAAACTTTAAAACGTCATAACTTGTTCATACGAGGTCGAAAAAGGACGAAACAAATTGCTTGGGATCGTATTGACGAATACTACGCGGTGGAGCTAGATTGGAGTTGATTGGAGCTAGTGTGAATTTTAGGTAAAATTAAACGCGTGTTTAATTTTATTTGAAATAAAACACTGTAATTTTTATTGGAAGCAAGGTGAGAACTTCTCACTCAATCGAAATTGTTTCGACTTAAATTTTAAATAGTTAAATTTAAAATTGCTTGATTATGTGATTGAATGATAAATTATTATTCATTATATTGAAATAGACCCTATACGCCGTATATTAAGCGGATGTTATTTATTAAAAACATATACCGCGATATTCCATCTTGAAATGGAATTGGTATTATATATGTATTTGGAGTTGATTTTCCCGCATTATATAACGGATGAGACCCTATTGCGCCGCATAATAGCGGATAATATTTTATAAATCCCATATACCATGATATTCCGTATTGGAACGGGATTGGTATTGTGCTAACATCTGTGGATGTAGGGAAACTGTTTGGAGGGATCCAACTAGATTCCTCAACAGTATTGATTTATTTGCAGATATTTGCGATATATTCTGTTATCATATTGATATATGATGTTTGGATGCCGTGATTGTTATATTTAGTGTTGTTGCAGCATTGGGCCTATTTTTGGAGTTTTAAAAATGTTAAAGTAACGATTTCGAATTTAAAAGGGTTTTCAAGTGATTTTTGAAAGTATACATTTTATTGAATTTTGAAATTGATTCATTTTAAATAAATAAACGTTATAATTTTAATATTATAAAAATTATGATTTTTAAGAAATATAGTTGAAATGTGATTTTTGAAAGATGGAGTTAATGATTTTATAAAATAATTTAAGTGGTGATTTTTGAATTTATTTTAAAAACTTTATATATAAAATTTAAAACAAAATTGGATTTTTATAAATCAAAGTGATGGAATTATAAAGGAGTTTTAAAGATGTTTTAAAATGATGTTATAAATGGATTTTATAAAAGAATAGGATCTAAGATTTGCGAGGTTATAAAATGAATGAATTTGTAAATAGAGAACTATAAGTAATTTGCTTACAATTTGGATTTTGGTGTGTAAATGGGATATGGATAGAATCTGTTAATAAAGTGCTTTTATAAGTTGAAGTTGTTATAAAATATAAATGGAATTTATAAACCTTATTTTATAAATCCGAAATCGACTTATTTTGATAAGTTAATTATTATAGCTCATTAAAGGAAGTATATTCACGATTTTGGACAGTGAATAATATTTTTAAAGCAACATTCATTTTTGAAATAGACGTTTTCGAGAGATAAGGAAAAGATGGACTACAACACTGCTGTTATAGTAAATGATTTTCGAAAGGAAATGTTTTTGTATAGTATTGGGATTTATATATCTATCTTAATTTCGAATCCCTATACTAGTGATTTTGGGTTGTCATAACGATGTTTTACGCAACATTCGTTTTGACACAAATGAATGTGTTTAAGAGAACGTTTTCCTTAAAGAATAAAATATATACTTAATCATTTTTTAAGTATATTGAATATTTTCTATGTATTGAAAATAAATAGATTTGTGAATTACTTATTGTTAAATAAGTATGGAAATGTTTTTCCAATATGAAGTGAAATGTTTTGAGATTTTATCTTTTAAGGATAAATTGAAGTGAATATCTGACAAGTTATTTAATTTATGTAAGATTAATAAAAAGGGCCTAGTGATTGTTATGGTGTTGGATATTTGTTTGTTGGCCTTGATAGTTAAATAACCGACTATCAATATTTACCTTTAAATGGGTATTTATTTTGGTTTGCTTGAATTTGAATGCTACACTTGTTTTTTAAGAATAAGCGCTCGTTATTCGGTTTAGCCGGGAGAGAACCTTTGGGTCATAAAACCCATTCCGAATAGTGATATGTCATAATGGATAGCATTTGAAGACCGGTGTTGAAGACCGGATATTTTCGAAAACGGAAGGATTACCGTCGAATGACTCTGCATCGGCTGATCTCCGATATAGAGATTTTATCACCCTTTGTGATGGGAAGTCCGGTCGTGATTAGTGAATGTCCGGATTTCAAGGGCTTCTTTGAAAGTGCCTTCGGTTCTGTTCGATCCCAGAATGGACTTGTATGGATGTGTGTCTGACGTTACAATTTGAGATGTAAAGCTGATTTCTATCGAATATATTTCTATTGATGGCGGAGAATTTATTCTCTTAGCTTAACACCCTTCTCTGAGACGTACGAGCTAGGAGGTTATGTAGTTAATGGTTAGTAGTGATATATTTCCAATTTGGTAACGTGGCATGCTGAGTGTTGCTGATCAATTGTTGATCAAAGCGAGGCTTTTATGAAAAGCGTAGCTTTGCGGACAAGACTTCGTCGGACCTCACACCCCGGTAATGGTCAAAACAGGAAAGATGCGGCAAGGTTATTAGGGGATAGTGTCCCCTTAGTGTATGTCATTTCCTTCTGGATAGAGGTGGTATCATGGTATGGAGCCCAGATACTTAACCTGTGTTGTTGCTGCAAACTTATTATTTTGTTATTGTTGGTGAATCCTGGGATTTAGGTCGGTTACGACCAAGGGATGGCATATTTGTCAGTTGTTACCCATCTAGGGGTAACCCGGCCTTGTGTTGGTAGAGATCTGGTTAGGTTCTCGGTGCGTCTTTCCAGAGGCGTACCCATGTGGCAATGGGAAGTTCCTTGGCCAGACCATAAGTTGGAAATCCAAAGAAACAATACGAACCATTTACGATTGCAAATTGTATAACCTGCCTCCTTAGGAGGTAGCTATAGCAGGCATAATATAATGGTACCTATGCTGGCTAAGATTTATATTGTACTTTCGAGATGTTTTTCTATACTATGCACTAATAATAATAATATCGAAGAAATTTGCGTATCAAGCATGTTTGACTATCATAAGGAGAAATCTCCTCCAAGTCTGCGTTTGCATTGTGTGTGTGGCGGGAGGCCTTATGGTAGTTACATTTTCTAAAAGCATTGCGGATCTATTTTTAAAATATTTCTTTGTTTGTTTTTAGAGATAATCTGTTTTAAGTTCTCACACCAGTCTCATGAGTCCCATGACTGACCTGGAGTTTATTGTTTCCTTCCTAAACTCTGCGAGCCCACCAATTTCTACACGGGTAGTCTAGAGTCAGGTTATCAGGTCATTCGGGAATTCAGAAGATGCCGTGGAGATCAGGATTAAGCTGGATGGCATGGCGTATAGACTTGTATATAGTATTTCTTTTCCGATGTTTGTTGTTGTAAACTCTGATAATGCAATGTAATGTGATGTGATGTAATAACTGATATGATTCTTTGTTTTAAAGATTATTCATTGATATATTATATGTTGTTCCACTGTGAAATGTGAGATTCTGTTGTTGTTATGTTACTTCTTCTTTCTTTCTTCTTCTATCTTCTACCTCTTCTTTAACCCTAACGGTTCGGTTTTCCGGCATTCGATTGTTCGGCAGTTGATACAGTGGACATATTAATGTCGACTTTCGTTAGTCGAAAAACCCTATCATTACACAATCCATCATTTGCAACACAAATTCAACTAATTCGCACAATATCCATCAGTAATCATCACAAATCATCAAATTCATCCAATAAACCAACCATCAATCCAACCAAGCAAATCAAACAAATATACGGGGATTTACGCAGCAATTAAAATGAAGAAGACATAGTTGTGAGTTATATAACTCACCGAATAAATACACGAACTCCCAAAATAAACGACCATCCTCTTTACCACTGCCACTGCACTAGTCCAAATAATCACTACAGTTGCCACCATCGACATCAATAGCTATCTCCGCCTATGCCAATGCATCGCTAGCAGCCCACACCTCGGAATCAGCTCCTAACATCTACGGCTCCACTTCATCACTGTCGCTGTCTACATCATCGAACTTCACCATTGTCTGCATCATGCTCCAGCATCTCTGTACCCACTACCATGCTTCTTTTTGCAGTCGCCGGCTACTTCATCGAACCTCCCTTGAACATCGTGCAACATCCTTCCATCATCCACAACCGCCTACAACCATCGAAACCCTCCAACATCGATCACCTTTCAGCCAGTCGCTGTCGTGCATCGCGTCTCCACCACCAATAGTCGAAAAACAACTTCGTCGCATCACCTACTTCATGGCTTGGAATCAGGTCGTCGCCTTGTACCCTTCCCTCTCTCGCGACGATCAACGATGACCAAGTCAAATTGCCTCGTGCAATAATTTTTTGCACTTGTTTTGTAGCATGCCCTTTCTAAATTGGGGGATTAAGGTTTAAAAAAACGATAAGGTTCGTGTTTGTTTGGGCTTGTACTGGAAGTCTAGAAGAGTCGAGCAAAAGAGAATTCCAGAACAAGAAAGAAGGGAAATGGACTTGGTTTGATTTTGGGTCTCAATCCAAACCAAATGAATATTTCTTTCTTTTCTTTTAATATCCTCCTTTATTTATTTATAAACAAAGTTCTAACTACTTTAAATTTATTCATGCCCCATTTTACAAATTATAATTTGATAGCTGAACAATTTTATTCAATTGGACACTCGCTTATTTTTATCTAATTATCCATTGTTTTAAAAATATAATAAAATTGTTTTCCAACCATTTCTAACATATTTTAAAGTATTTACACTTCAGAATATTCTATATTGATTAAAACATCTTATCTAATTTTAAATAAATTAATTCAATATTACATCAAAATCCTTATTAAATAGAATTCAATCAACTAACAATTTATTTTTATAATATAATAATAACAATTCGATTTCAAATGCTTCTAATTTTAATAAAAATTATTTATTTATACAGTGTAGAAAGTCCGACTGTAACAAAAAGCCTCTCTATTATCCTTGATTGGACCCTGCATTTTAGCCATAAGGAGCGAATGTCCATAATTGTAAGGTGTGTGAATGTTGATGATGCAAATGATATCAAGGTGGAAGAATATTTTCTTGGATTCATAACGGTGGACGATATATCCGGCTTGGCATTTTCAAAGAACTTGAAAATGCTTTGGCTGATCTTATACTTGATATTAATGATGTGACAGGACAATAGTATAATAATGGTTCAAATATGAAAGGTAACAAAAGTAAATAAAAAAATTTCTTAAATTTGATTTTAATTTATTGACAATGGTATTAAATACTTAATTCAACGTAATGTAGGTAAACATCAAGCTGCGCAAAAAACGGTTACTTGATGTAAATCCAAGAGTCTTCTACATTTTATGTGGGTGTCATAGTCTTAATATTACTTTATGTGATATGAGCAAATCATGTATGAATACTAGAATTCTTTTTCATATGTGCGAAATATTTATACTTTATTTTCCTATTCGACTCATCAATGGAAAATACTTCAAAACTATGTGAAAGGTCTGACTTCAAAACCATTATCGACAACTCATTGGGAAAGTCACAGTAAAAGCAGGGGCGGAGCCCCCATGCATATGGGGTAGGCACGTGCCTACCCCAGTATCTGAGGGGAAAAAAAGAAAAAAAACAGCTTGCATGCAAAACTTTCTGTTGTATTTTTCAAAGGAAAAGCTTGTGCCATCAAAGGTAAGTTGTCTGATGAAATGCTTGAATGAAAACGGACATAAAAGCAATGTTTTGGAGCTCTTCTCTGTTTGTTCATTACTTCATACAACACATGATGAATTGCATGTTTATCTATCAATAGATCTATTTATCTAACTTAGGTTCAATCTGAACGACAGACACTGGAATCATAAACAGAGACTTCGGATGCTTCAGTGATTGACATGTAATTTGCACTTATATTTACATTAATAGATCATCTATATTTATTTTATAACGTAACATATGTGAAATTCATATTAGATCAAAACACACAACACGTAACTATTCAAGTGATAGTTGAAAAAAATTCGTTGACTGCCATCTTCAAACCACTGCCTTTTTTAATTGTGATCCACCAGCTTCCAATCATGGCTACGCCACTGAGTGAAAGTGTCTAAGCAATAAGAGTTCAAACATCGAAACTAAGATAATGGCATGATGATGGAGACTAAAGGATGATGTCGAAATGCATTGGAATTTGTTGAAATCTTGATTAGTACGTGTATTAGGATGTTGTTTGAAAATTCTTCCATGAATCCAACTAAACTCTCGAACTACTCACCATATGCGCAAGTGTTACGTTCTTAAGAGCTAAGATCATCGCATTGGTCGAAAAATTTCTGGGAATTGGGATTTGTGTTCAAAGGGTTCCTACTGGCCTAGCTGACTGAACAAGCCTTTATTTACGACGGTTTTTCACATTTTAGAGCTTCTGACTTTATTAATCAGCAGCTGTCCTTGATTCCTTTATTTCTTTTTCTATGATTACGAATTGCATGCAACACGTGGATGAAAATAATACGTACTTTATGTGAATTCTACAGTGAAATTAATACGTATTTCACATATGTACAAAAATAATGTAAAATTTATGTTATCCAGCCCTGGGATTCGGGTTCTAACGTGGATTGAAGGGTACGTCAACAAATTTATTTTTGTAGTACCCTACGGGATAATGGAAGAGCCTCTATTCTGTAGGGTAAGTGCAAAATGCACTCTACTTATATATACAAATGTACACGTATCATATGTGTAAAAAAAAAAAGAAAACTTGCTTGCAGAGGCAGTAAGAAAGTGGAGCGTATTATGAGATGTGCTTAGGCATAGGGACACTTTTCCTATGGAAAGGGCCATAGGATTCCATCTTATGTAACGTTGAGTCTGAAATCCAAACGAGTTTAATGGGTGACAAGACAAAAAATGAAGATGGCTGAACAGAGACCATATCTTAGAGTCCTACAAAAGTTCAATTTTAGGTCACGAGCTTGAGTTATCCTGACAATTATACAGCTTACAAATTGCTTGCAGGAAGTACGACCAATCAGAGAACCATTTTAAAGTAAAAAATGTAAAGTCACCAATTGTAAAAGAAAAAAGAATTATGTCGATGACTTTGGTAAATGGGTCTTTTTCTCCCCTTGTGCAATACGCATGTGTGTCTTTTAGAAATATCGAAAACTGTGGGTTGAAATTTTCATAAGTAAAAGTAGCGGTTTTTCTCCTACGCAATGGATTAGTTTTTACATCAACATTTCTCCTACACGAGTTTTCATCATGGGTAAGAGAAGCTATTAAGTATGTTGATAAACTATACTACTAATATGAAAGGATTTCAAACCATTCCATATTTGCACCCTACCTTCCGTCTACACATATTTAAACGGTTAACTAAGTAGTCTCGTTGTTTGATGTCATTGCCGTAACACAGGAACTATCTATGAGTTTTTGAGCGACAAACATCCCAAGCCAAGTGCACAGGACTAGGTTAACCTAACCACAGGATTTATCCCTCCGCCCTACCTCATACTAATTGCACTTCTAAGACTTGATCCTAATTTGACTCGTGGGTGACGTTGGCTCAAAAATCGGATCCGAAGTTTTACCATTTCAAATAAAATAACAGTCAGAAAAGATTTAATAATTTCATCCAAAAATATAAGTGTTACACCACAACAAGTCCGAGTTGGTCGGCGCGCGTGCATGTTGATCAAGCATGGTCTCTCTCCTCACAAAAAAACATCATTAAGTGTCCAAAGAGTCCAATTTATTTTTAGAAAAGCTAACGGGAAGGAACTGGCATCTAGCCACATATATAGAAAGAGGAAATATTACGATAACAAGCTACCGTAATATGAGATGGAAAAAATCGAAAAACCTAAATCAAAAACCTATTGAGCAATCATTTAACCCCATCAAGCCCAAATGAAAAATCAAAAGGCAAAAGCCCACATTACCAATGCCCATTGTGTATTATCCGTATTAAAATTAAAAACAAATCTTTCTTCATGCATGAAAACTATTTTATTTCATTCATCCCAAATGACACTAATCGTTTTCTTGAGCAACTTGAGTTGGAAATCAGCAAATATGCAGCGCCATCTCGTACGTTTAAAAATACTGTACCATTCTAACTTGGAGCAGGAGTATGCAGTCTGTAGGTACGAAGTAATGGTTTCCACACTTGAGAAGAATAGGAGCATTCGAAAAATAAGTGCGCATTAAATTCTGGAGCGTTGCCATAGAAAACATAGCGGGAGTGATTGAGGATGCCTTTGTAACATAGGTTGTCCATAGTATGTATTGAGAGAATAACAAATACAAAGCAAACCAGTGTTGTAAAGTTGTAAATAGGCCAAGCCCGTATATCTATTATTTCTATTATCCAGCATATAGCATGTAGTATAAATACAGAAGCCTGTACAAAAGAATTGTATTCGAATCTCATTGTAATAATTCTCTCAACAGAAATAAAGCAAGATTATTCATTTCTTTAACATGGTATCAGAGCTTGATGATGCTTAACAGCATATGCTCTACCATTGTATGATCAGAAATCATCTCATCAGAACAGTTTCATCATCTGAGATTTCTTTCTTTTTTAAACTTTAACAACCTGGTGTTTCCAGCACTCGATTGCTTGGCACTTTATACAGTGAATATATTAGCGTCGATTTTCGAGGGTCGAAAATTACCCGGTCGTTACACTCAGCTAGCAGATTTCTTAAGTAATCTGCTTCTTCACTAGGTGTGGTTCGTGCTATCATCTTAGACTCCATAGTGGACTAAGCCAAAATATTTTTTTCTTTGATTTCCAAGAAACAACTACCAGTGATGCTAAATATATAACCATTGGTAGCTTTCGAATCATCAGATAAAGTATTCTAGTCTGCATAGTTGTATCTTTGAAGGACAGCTGGAAACTTTTCATAATGTAACCTAAGATTCATAGTTCATTTTAGGTATCTCATGACCCTTTCGATAGCATGCCAGTGCTCTATACTAGGTCTACTTTTAAACCTGCATAATAATCTCACGACATAGGAAATGTCGGGTCTAGTATAATCAGTGGCATACCAAAGGCTGCCAATGATGCTCGCATAATTAGACTGTCTTACACCTTCACCAGTGTTATTAAGTAGTTTTAAACTAGGATCATATGGTGTACATGTAGGTTTACAGTCAAAATAATTGTATTTGTTTAGTATCTTCTCAATGTTATGAGATTGATCCAAATAAATTCCTTTTTTGATCTAGTAATCTTAATTTGCAAGGATTACACTTGCTTTGCCAAGATCATTCATATCGAAGTTGGTCCTTAACAAAGATTTGACATTATTTATAGCACGAATATTTGACCCAAAGATAAGTAGACAATCTACATACAGACATATAATAGTGCAAGTGTCATTCTCAGATTTATAGTAAATACATTTGTCACTTTCATTAACTTTAAAACCATATGAGATTATTAAGTTTTCAAATTTCTCATGACATTACTTAGGTGCTTGTTTTAAACCATATAATGATTTATCTAACTTGAAAAATTATGTTCTTGGCCATGAATTACAAAGCCTTCAGGTTGGTCCATATAAATTTTCTCTTTTAGTTCACCATCTAGAAAGTAGTTTAATCATCCATTCGGTGTATTATTAAATTACAAATAAATGCTAGTGAAATTAGTACTTGAATGGATGTAATTCTAGTCATAGGTGAAAAAGTGTCAAAAAGTTACATTTTATCTTTGCTTAAACCCTTTAGCTACTGAACGGGCTTTATATTTATCAACTGTTCCATTAGCTTTTAATTTCCTTTTAAGTACCCATTTACAGCATATAGACCTACAACCTGGTGGTAAATCTACTAAGTGCCAAGTCTTATTGCATTGCAAAGAATTCATCGCATCATTTATAGTCTCTTGCCAAAAATCGACATCTAAAGAAAATAAGGCTTCTTGAAGGTTTAAAGGATCATCCTCTATTGTAAAAGTGCAAAAATCTAAACCATGATTTTTCGTAATTCTTCCTCTTTTACTTCTTCTAGGTTCCTTTTCATAAGATTCATTATGTTTTATTCTAATAGGCACAGTGTTACTTGATGTGCCCCCACGATTCCTCAATTTAAAAGGAAATCCCAATTCATAAAAATTAGCATCATTAGATTCTTTTATATTGTGTGTATTCAAATCATAAAATCTATATGCTTTGCTATTAATAGCATAGCGAATAAATTCACATTCATATGCTCTACTTGCTAATTTTATTCTCTTAGGGTCAGGTATGCGAACATGTGCTAAACATCCACAAGTTCTAATATAAGACACATTTGGTTTATAATTTCTTAGGATTTCAAAAAGTGAAATTTTGCTTTTTGACTTAGGGATCCTATTCAAAGCATAACGCACAGTCAATAAGATTTTCCCCCACCAAGGTGATGAGTAAAATAGCAACTACTAATTCAGTTAATGTTCTATTTTTCCTTTCAGGTTTACCATTCATTTCAGGTGAATATGGTGCCGTTCTTTCATGTATTATTCCTTGTGAGTTGTAAAAGTCAATAAACAAACTTGATTTATATTCAATTCCTCTATCACTATGCAATTTTTTAACTTTCTTATTAGACTGATTTTCAATTTCAGTTATGAAAGATTTAAACACCTCAAATGCATCGTTTTTATTTTTCATAAGTTATATATAAGTAAAACCAAAGCGATCATCAATGAAAGTGATAAAGTAGTAGTGTCCATTTCTAGTCAGAGTGCCATCAAGCTGACATATATCAGAATGAATCAAGTCTAAGGGTTCATATTCTCTAGTTACAGATTTATGTGGGGTTTTAGTTATTTTTGCTTGACTACAAAAATCACATTTTTCAAAATCATTTAGTGACATATTAGGGATTATAGCTAAGCTACTAATGTTCTTTATTATTCGTTTATTAACTTGACATGGTCTAGAATGCCAGATATTAAAATCACACAACATATAAGCAGAAGCAGACATTTTATTATATTCAACATTCACTTAAACATGCCATCAGTTGCATAACCCCTACCTACAAACATACCATTCATAGTGATGATGTACATATCAGCCTCAATAGTCTGAGTAACCCCAGCCTTATTAAGAAGATAACCTGAAATAAGATTCTTTCTCATCTTTGGAGTGTGCATTATGTCTTTCAGAATGACGGTCTTTTCAGAGGTAAACTTCAGCTCTACGCTTCCAATCCCAGCAACAATAGTGGTGAGAGAGTCTCCCAATAACACTTTCTTGTCATAAGTCTCCGTGTATGTTTTAAACATAGCACGGTCATAGCAGACATGACGTGTAGTGCCATTATCTACCCACCAACCCTCTGATCCTAAAAAGGTATATCTGATTAGAAATTATAGCTGTAAGAGGCTCATCAGTCAGGTTAGCCTATGGCATAGAGCTTGGCATGTTCCGACACTTGCGTGCCATATGACCTGGGTTCCTACAGTTGTAACAAAGACACAAGTGTCCCGAGTCATTCTTTTAGGGTGGTTTTTATTGGCCTCTATGGTTTCCTAGCGAATTCAAATTCTGTTTGATGCGGTTCTGATTAAGCTTGCGGTTGCGATTCTTAAAGCTTTTGGGATTTGGTTTATGAACAGCAGCTTTCTTAGTGTTGTCTGAAACAACAAGCACTTCGTCCTTCATATCCTGTTTATGAGATTCCTCCTCAATACAGAGACGGGTTATTAGACTTTCAAATGAAAATTCCTTAGTTTTATGTCTAAGATTATTCTTAAAATCCTTCCAATTTGGAGGTAATTTATCAATCAAAACTACTGCTTGAAACTATTCATCCAAACTTATACCTTTAGAGATGATCTCATGAGATATTTTCTAAAGCACATGAGACTGCATCTCTACAGACCGGTCACCTATCATCTAATACTTGAGGTAGCGGCTGATGACAAACTTCTTTTCTCCTGCTTCCTCTTTATCATACTTTTTCTGTAGCGCTTCTCAGATCTCTCTTGCTATTTTGTCAGAGTTGTAGTAGTAATAGAGATAGTCGCTGAGTTTGTTGAGAATGAAGTTCTTGCACAAGTAATCCTACTCTGTCCAGTTTTGCAACTCCCTTATTTTCTCTGTCCAAGGTCTCAACTAATCTACGTCTACTTCGTCGGGTCTGTCTGGCAGGTGCGGTTTATCTGCTGTTAGCGAGCGGCCACCTTCCTCATTGTTAGAAAGAACTCCATCTTCTATCTCCAGCGCTTGACATAGAGGCCCTCGAACTTGAAGGGTGCAACAGACACTACGGGGACTTGGAACAATGAAGTGGGAGCAGCGGCATCCAAATCTGCAGCAGAAGTCATTGTTGCTAGCGTCGTTTTCAAATTTTCTGGAAACAAATGAACTTCGACTGAGTCGTGTACTTGGTCAATGTCTTGAAGACGTTTCGGTGTTCTGTTCAATGGTGCAAAGCAGTCAAACTAATAACGCCGCTTCTAGAATAAAACAGCCTCTCTTTCTTCGATTTTTTTAGTATTTACCCGTCTGCACAAATGGATTCGACTCAGTTGCACTCAAAATACTACTGCTCGTCTTTTGATTTTTCTTAAGAAAATGGTTTCGTGGAGATGAAGATAGGCTTGTAGAAAAAAAAATGTTGTTCTCTTTTGATTTCATCTATAAATTAACTAAATAGAAGGAATACCAAGTCGAACGTATTACTGAATCGTGGGGTAATGTTGTCTCAAAATTCGGATTTGAAGTTTTACCATTTCAAATAAAATAACGGTTAAAAATGTTTAATAATTTTTTCAAAAAATATAAGTGCTACACCACAACAAGCTCGAGCCCGACCTGCGTCGGTTGGTGGCATGGGCGTGCGTGTATAGTGGTCATGCATGGTTCCCTCCTTGCAAAAAAATATCAGTAAAAAAATATCATTGGGTGCCAAAGGGCCCAATTTAGCTTCTAAGAATCAAGTATAAATACTTGATTCTTTTCTATAGTCCTACAATGTGGGACTATTCACATAGGAACCAACACTTTCATTTTTTTTTTAATAATTCACTTAAAAACTTTAAAAACATTTCTAGCAGTTATATATGATTATATAAGGTTGTGAGTAGTCGACAATGGAGCTTGAAGGTGTTTGAAAGAGTGGGACGGTTAGTTTAAGTCAAAATATCTTGGAGTGAAAATTGATCGATGGCTATCGAATGTAGACGGTCAATTTTGGTTGGAGGTTGGAGAATACGAGCAGTTGTTTTAAAGAGAACGAGAAATTAGTTTTGGAGAGAAAATAAAAATCCAACTTCGAGAGCGAGCCTAACTGATATCTGGGTCAGCCCTGGGCTTGGGCTATCTAGAGGAGAGCCCTAGAGGAGATCCCTAAGCCTGGGCTATCTGGGTGATAGCCCAGGGCCCAGTTTATGGACATAGCACGTTCATCATGTATTTACTATAGTATAAAAGATGGCATTGATTTTTTTTTTTCAAAGGAGTTGTTAGTGTGTGGTAAAGTGTATCATTCTTGACCAGGTCATCATGGTTTTAACTCCCATAGCTTCATTTTTTATATGCTATTTTCATGTATATATTGGGTCCATCTTAATCTTCTGCCCATGGCCCAGTTTAACGTTGGACCGAGCCTGACTAATACACACACACAAAACCTCTATATTCTTGTTATGGTTTGTGTAAAATATTATCGAATTGAAAATGAGAATAGATAAAAGAAAATAGGAAAAAACAAAGAGGACATGGTAAAACAAAACAATGTTGGAGATTTAGGATGATTGTTGATTTGAATAGTGATATTGACAAGTAATTCTCGCTTGAATCCTCTCAATCGCCTATGAATGAGTAGTGTTCTACTATTTTTTGATAAAATACGAATTTTATTAGTGTTTGGATGATTTGGGGATTTATAAGTTCATTCTGATGCATATTCTAGGTTGGTATAAAATGTGGTTCTAATTTGAATATTAATTGAAGTGTTTTGGTTGTTTTTCGATCGTATGTTGTAAACAATGAGTATTAAAGCTTGGTGAATTGGACTGTAGGCCGGTGTGGGATTTGTTGAACATCAATGACATATATGTTAGGAGATTGTGTTAGTTATAGAAAATGGTGATAAGCAATTAACTTTTGGTGTATTCTGGTAATGTTCAGAAGCGGATATTTTATGACAATGTTATTTCCAAGTGTTGGATTTGGATGTGAATGGTTTGGATGTTGACACGTGTATATTTACACACACACGAGTACTTTGGCACATGCAATGCACGTGCATAGAAGGAATTGGTATGAAAAGAACACCGTTTTTATCTTATAAAATGACTTTAAAGTATATTTAATGTTGCATTTTTTATGTGTGTAGATGCATAAACCAATTGTTCGTCCAAACGTGAATGAGACTAAATTTCTTTAAGAAATAATAAAACAGAACAAAGAAAGCAATCAATCATTATGTAAATATCTATAGAAATGCAATAAATATTATAGCACTTCATGTGTTTCGAAACCTAGAAACCTGAATCATCTGCCGTTTAAAAAGTAATAAATCAACGTATTGTCTTATAAAGAAACATCACTACAAAGGTTAAAAAATATATTTATAGAATAATAAAAGAAAAAAATTAATCATGTAATTTATCTTATTATTGCACCATTTATACTAGAAATGTGCCCACAATTTCACCAACGATAATTATGCTATTTTGCTCTTATGATATATGATCTGTAAGATCGCCGCACCACTATGTATTTATACACTTGAGATACATTATAATCGTTGTAGATAAATTAAGTTAATTAATATTTATGAAATATTAATTATTAAATTTTATTTGATTTGTTTGACGCCATTAGTATTTAACAAAATGTGTATATACAATAGTTATATATGTACATATCGATATACTTATCGATAATATTTAAATTTGATTTAAATCAATTAATTACTAAGTGGGTACGGAAAATTTGAAGGCCTATCAAGGCACGCATCTCTATAATGGCCGAAAATTCCATGGCCTCAATGGAATAAAATTCTCAAAACAAAATTCAAATAAAAAAAAATTCAAGATGGTGTTTGCCTCTAGTTCCTTACAAAATCCAAAAGTTGATTCAATCAGATAAAGGAGTTTTATTCTTCATTCAATGTGTGATTTTGGCTTCCTCTTAAGGTAATTTCCCATTCCCATTTGACTATGTAATACACGATGTTAACATAGTTTTGATCCTCATATTCTTCTCCTCTTTTCATTATATGTTCATCTTGTATGTATAGTTTACATCACAAACTATACAATGAATTTATATATGCCTAGCTTGTCCGATCTAATTTTATCATTGATTAGAATATTAATGTTTGAAAAATCATTTTGATTCGAACTTATTTTGATTAATTGATATAATTTTGTAACTTATTCTATGCACAAACAGAAGTAAGCTACATGTGCTGATTACTTGAAATCATTTTGAAAACTGAATACATGTATTGTATGTTTGTTTTTTCTGTATGTAAATTTATTTGGTTGTTGTTTACATATTTTAAAAGTTGTTTCAATTCAAAATTCATAAGTAGAATTTCATACAAAATCATAGAACTATTTTTAATCATTCACAAGTTAAAATCAACTTTGTATTTGCTAACATTAACTTTTAAACGTACGAAACTATAAATTTTATACATGTATGCTATTTTAAATTTAAAACATTTTCGCAATTATTTATATATGCATACACATATGCATGTTATTTCAATTTAATTTTTTTAAAGGAACTTGTGTGTAAAATCATAAATTTAATTTTAAATCCTTCCCAACTTAAAAGTATATTTAAAATAATTAATTCTAGAATTCAAAAGTAATTTTAACAAACACTATATATATAGTGTGTGTGTGTGTGTGGGTATAATTATCAATATGTATGTATGTACAATGGTTATTTTGTGTGATTTTAAAAAAAGGGACAACAGCAAAACATATAATGAGACAAATTTGTCTGTTGCTATGTAAATCTCAACACATATATATGGTCACACTCACCATGTACACTTCATATCTATTACATGTGCACCATATAAATATAAGTGCATTTGAAATAATTATAAATTAAATAAAACCTTTTATAAATAAGTATTTGAAATACTTACAAATATAGATATAATGTGTAATGACCATTTTTTCGTACCATTTGAATCTACAATAAACCATACATGTCTAACTCAAATTGCGTGAAAAGATAGATCATTAAGGGTAGAAAGAAAATAAAGACAGAACAGAATCTCACATAAATGGAATAACTTATATCAATAAAAATCTTTACAGCGGAAAATTTTAAGTTACAATATCAAAGTCAACCTAGATTCAGCCTAGACAGTTATAACACCTGCCCTTATAAATGCCGACAAACAACAAAACAAATGCAATAGATGCAGTGGATAATAGAATACGTCCATACGATGACGAAGATCTCCAGCTCTCCTCTGGAAACTCCAACCGTCTTCAACTAAACCTGAAACTACTCGGATCTGACCCGAATATTGAAATATCCGGATCAGGCTTGATAAACCGGCATGAGAAAACTCAATAATAAATGACAGTGTCATTTATCACCCTTTGAATAAAATCCTTTGAAAAGAAAGAGTATCTCATAAGACCACGCTCACACATAAACATAGACAAGTTTCTATCTTATGATAACTAAAACATTTTTATATATCAAAATATTTGATATTATTTCTAACGACATTCTTTGAAAACATTTGCAAGTAAACTTATTAACCTTTTCCGAAATGGTTACCCATATAGCATTTCGAGGCTATTCATTATGCCAACACAAACAAAACCGCTGGTTCTTATCGCAGAATGGATTTCCGTACAAATGACCAGGTAAAGGGACTACCTTCCGATGGGTACACCTCTAGATGGATGTCCCGAGGCACAGAGCATCTGTTCTCTACCAAGACAAGACCGGCCTACCTCTGTAACTGACAGTGCCGAATATGTCATTCCCTGATCGTTACTGACCTTTAACCAAGTGTGCTCTAGCATACAAACCATATTAATTTACATCTTGAATGTCATAGCGGGAAGAAATATATCTGGAAGGGGATGACCATACCCTAATTAGGAATGACACACTTAGTCTTGTTGCATCTAACCCTATTTCTGTCATTTTTGATTGATGAGGCTCGAGGCTACGATTACCTTTTCACATAGCACATCTTCTTTCACTTTGAATGCTACACTGTCATTCCTTTGATTACTATTTGACTCCCACAAGCATACAACCTCTTAGCTCGTATGTCTCAGAGAAGGGTATTAAGCTAAGAGAAGTTGCCTTCTCCACCACCAAGTAGACGTACATTTGTAAAAGTCAAATGTTATGTCTTAGAAATGCAATGTCACACATTCATCCATACAAGTTCATTCTAGGGCTGAACGAAATGGAAGGAACTTTCCTCGACCATTACTAGGCGAGAAGCCCTTGTGGTTTTGAGGTTTTTCATAACAAAGAGACTGTTGCTACAATATTGTCAGGACCCGTAAATCCGTACTCCTTGAATAGACACTAATCTCCATTGATTAACTCAAGGTGAACGAAAATACGAACACTGAGGGTTTTTAAGAAAGAAGAAAGAGGTAGAAGAAGAGAGAAAGAAAAACAGAACAGAAAGAAACAACAGAACAACAACAGAATCTCACAATTCGCAGCGGAACAACATATAATAGATAAATGAATAATCTTTAAACAAAGAACTATATCAGTTATTACATCATATTATATTACATTACATCAAATCATCAGAGTGTACAACAACAACAATAAACAGCGGAAAGGAGAAGTACTATATACTAGTAATACGCCATGCCATCCAGCTTGCCTCCAGTAACTCCAGAATATCCAGAATATCCTGCTAAACCTTAACTCTTGACTGCCCGTGTGGAAATTGGTGGGCACCCAGAGTTTAGGAAGGAAAACAATAAACTCCGAGTCAGTCATGTGACTGGTGTGAGAACTCAAAACAGTTTATTTATCTTTAAAAATCAAAATAGAGGAATATTTTTAAATTCAATTCGCAATGCTTTTAAAAATGAGACTACCATAAGGCCTCCCGCACACACACACATGCAAACGCAGAATCGGAGGAGATTTCTCCTTATGATAGTCAAAGATGCTTGATACGCTTTTAAAATAACATTTGATATTATTACTAGTGCATAGTGTAGTAAATTCATTTCTAAAATAAAGATATAAATCTTAGCCAACATACGACCATTATCGTATGCCTACTATAGCTACTATCCAAACAGTGGTGACCACCATAAGTGAATAGCAGGTTCTACAACTAATACCGTACCAGTTTCGTATTGGGAATTGGATTTCCAACAAATGGTCAGGCCAAGGAACTTCCCATTGCCACATGAGAATGCCTCTGGATGGACATCCCCGAGAACCAAACCGGATCTCTACCAACACAAGGCCGGGTTACTCCTAACTGAGTAACAACTGACCGAATATGCCATCCCCCGGTCCTTTGGGACCTTTATCCGAGAGCTCTCTAATCAATTCACACAATCATAAAAACAAAGTGTTTCAACATGAGTAAATATCTGGGCTCCATACCATGATACCACCCTTTTCCATAAGGAAATGCACATATCCTAAAGGGCGCTACCCCTCATAACCTTGCTGCATCTTTCCTGTTTTGACCATTTCCGGGATGTGAGGCTCGACGAAGTCACGTCCACAAAAACATACTTTATACAAAAGCCATGCTTTGGGTCAACAAATGATCAACACAATGATCACTAAGATAGACGATCAAATAAATGATCCTATCACAATAATCAACACAATGATCATTTCAGCATCACTCAGCATGTCACATTACCAAACTGGGAATATATCGCTGATAACTTCAACTATATAACCTTTGAGCTCGTATGTCTCAAAGAAGGGTGTTAAGCTAAAAGAATAAATTCTCCGCCACCACAGAAATATATTTGAAAGAAATCGGCTTTATATCTCAACTTGTAATGTCAAACACACAATCCATACAAGTCTGTTCCGGGCTCGAACAGAACCGAAGGCACTTACAAAGAAGTCCTTGCAATCCGGATATTCACTAATCACGTTCGGACTTCCCATCACATATGGAGTCTCTATACCGGGGACCAGTCGATGCAAAGACATTCGACAAGAAATCCTTTCGTTTTCGAAAATATCCGGTCTTCAACACCGGTCTTCGAATGCAATTCATAACGACGTATCACATATTCGGAATGGGTTATACGACCCCATGGTCCTTTCCCGGTTAACCCGAATAGTGAGCGCTTATTTTTTTTTAAAAAAAAATAAGTGTGGCATTCAATTTCAAGCAAATCACAACAAATACCTATTCAAAGGTATATATCGATAGTCGGTTATTGAACTAGCAATGGATATGCCAACATCACCAGAATCCAAATAATTTTCTAAATTATTTAATTCCCAAAAATATCTTTAGAAGATATAGACATAATTTCCATTCAAAATAAATCAATATTTATTTTTAAACCCATTTCCTAAATTTCATTTATAAATTCCATATCGAATTTATATTTCTAAAATATTTATGAATATACGATTGCAAATATTCATTTTCAATTTATCTTCAAAAAGATAAATTCTCAACATATCCACTTAATATTGGAAAACATTTCCATACTTATTAAATAAGTACTTCATAATCTTTTATTCTCAACACTTGGAAAATATTCTATATACTTTAATCGAAACTGAGTATATATTTCATTCTCTAAGGAAATCATTTACTTAACCATATTTATTTGGGCCAAAACGAATGTTGCGTAAAACATCGTTACGACAACCCAAAATCACTAGTATAGGGATTCAAAATTAAAATAGATATATAAATCCCAATACTATACAAAACATTTCCTTTCGGAAATCATCTATTATAACAACTGTGTTATAATCTATTATTTCCTTCTATTTCTCGAAAACATCTATTTCAACAATAAAGGTTTCGAATCTCAACATATTTTTAAAACATCGTTAGATTGTTTTAATTTTATTTAAAACATTCCATTCAAAACAATTCCTTTAACTTATTATTCACTATTCAAAAACGTGAATGTATTTATTAACAATTTTCATCATTTCTATTCCTTTTATTTTAAGGGATTATTCACTGTTCAAAAATGTGAATATAACTCCATAAATAAATTGCAACAATTTACTTATCAAAATAAGTAGTTTTGAATTTATAAAACAATGTTTATAAATTTCATTTCTATTTATTTTACAACAACTTCCTTTTACAAATTTCCTTTATAAATATATTCAATTTTATATCTCAATGATATACTAAAATTTCATATTATAAGTCAAACACTTATAATTTATTTGTTTATAAATCGTTCCTCTAAACTTCACAAATCTATAAATCTTATAACTTCTAAGATTCATTTATTTATCCACATTTATTTCCTAAATAACTTTATAAATTTTATTTGTAAAATTTATTTATAACTTCACCTTTATAATTCTATAAATTCCATTCATTAGTGAAATTCATTCACAATTCTTTCTAATACTTATAAAAGCTCGTTTTATAATTCCAATATTTTTAATTTATAAATATCCATTTATAAATCTTTTAATATAAAACAATTTATATTATTACTTTAAACATCTTCAAACTCTTTTATAATTTAACCTTTTGATTTAGAAATAATCCAATTTCATAATCTATAGATTTCATTCCTTTATGAAATTCATTTACAAATCATTCTATCACTTATAAAAGCTTGTTTTATAATTCAAGATATTCTAAATTTATAAATATCAACTTATAAATCTTTTAATATAAAACAATTTATATTATTACTTTAAACATCTTCAAACTCTTTTATAATTTCATCATTCTGATTTATAAAATTTAAAATTTTATAAATCCTATTTTTAAACTTCTTATAATAAATTCAGAAATCCCAGTTCAAAACTATTTTATAAAACCACTAATCCCATATTTTCAAAAATCAACTTTTAACTACATTTCTCAAAAATCATAATTTTTATAACATAAAAATTATAACGTTTATTTATTTATAATAAATCAATTCCAAAAATATTATATAAACGTATATTTTCAAAAATCCCTTTAGAAATAAAAATCGTTGTTTTTAAATTTCAAAATTTGGATCTGATGATGCAACACATCAATAGTCAATCACGATTTTTCAATATCATATATCGATATGATAAACAATCAAACATCACAATATTTAAAATCAATAAATATTTGTGAGGAATCCAGTTGGATCCCTCCAACCTGTTTCCCTGCATCCACAGACATTAGCACAATACCATTCCGTTTCAAGACGGAATATCGCGGTATATGGGATTTTATGAATATATATCCGCTTACTAACGGCGCATAGGGTCTCATCCGCTAAAAGAAAATGCGGGAAATCAATCAACTGCAATATATACATATGCCAATATATATATATATTGCTATATATATAATATAATACCAATTCCACTTCGAGGTGGAATATCGCGGTATATGTGTGTACTAAATAACCTCCGCTTACTAACGGCGTATAGGGTCTATTCACATCCAATATATATATATATATAACAATCATTATTCAAACATTCAATCAACACAGTCAATCAATTTTAAATCTAACTATTTAAAATTCAAATAAACAATAAAATTCCTTTTTGAGTGAGAAGTTCTCACCTTTATTCCCGTTTGCAATCCACTTCCCATCTTGACTCGATTTTTCTTGATTTATACCTTGTATAAATATTTACACAGTTTGTTAATATTTGAATTAATCGAACTGTTAATTTTCGTTTAATAATTTTAATTGTCTAATGATTTAATTTCAAACAAATTTTCTTTAGCAAAATATTTTCCATTTGAACTGATAAATTCCTTTTATTCTTAAAACAATTTCTTTTAATAAATTTATTTAACTAAAGGTTACAATTTTAAAATTAAATCCCTTCTTAATAAATTGTTTTTGGCTTTCAAACAATTTCCTTTTAATAATTTGATTTAACAAAAATTAAATTCAAAATTATCCTTTATAATTTCCAATCTTTATTTTACATAACATTTGGACAAAATCGCATAATTAATTTACATTCGCTATATTTAATTAACCAAAAGTTTTAATTTAAACTAATAATTAAATTTTAAACCCATACTTTTTAATTTTAAAATAACACCTTAAATTTTAAACAAATTTCTATTTGATATTTAAATTAACCAATGATTTTGTTTTAAACTAATTTTCTCCTTTTAATAAATTATTTTCGATGGTTAAAATAATTATATAGGTCAATAAACAAATAGCTCACCAAAATAAATATTTTCAAAAAAAATCAATTTGTAAATGTAAAATGGATAATTTGTAAAGCTATATATATATATATATACAAATAAAACTAAGTCATAGATTTCTAAAATCTATAAACTTCCTAGATCTCACATATATATAAAGTTATAAATTTATTTCTGCAGGCTACCAAATAAAATTTCCTACAGTTTATATATATATATATATATTATACTGCATAATAATCTCTGGAACAGGAAAAAAAAAAAAAAAAATCGATAACTACTCTATACCTCCACTGCACACGATCGAAATCCCCTTCCAGTCGCGACCTGCTCGGCCTACGCGCGCGCGTGCTCGCGCGTCCCCAGCTTGCGCCGCCGCTGCCGCATCCTTCCCATCGATCGCCGCCGTCGCGTTGAACCCTAGTCGTCGCCCTTCGACTCCCCCCAATGCCGCGCGCCTCGTGCGCCCCTGACCACTGCTCCACGTCGCCATGTCTCGCGCTCGAGCGCGCGCCCCAATTCCACGAAACCCCTAATCGACGCCGCCATTCCCTCACAATCGATCGCGTGCTCGCGATTTAATTTCTTTTTTTTTTTTTTTTTTTTTTTCTGAGTTGTGGCTTTGATTTGTAATCGAAGAAGAAAAAAAGAGGGGAGAAGGGCTTCGGCCAATTTATATTTTTTTTTCTCTATCGGTCGAACTAAAGAGGCTTCGGCCATTGATTTCTTTTTGAACGTGATTCTGAATTGAAGAATGAAAGGGGATACTTAAACGCGAAGAAGGTATGCTCGGCCATGCCCACACGATCTGGTATCGTGATTTTAGGCATGATATTAGGGATAACGTGGTACCGTTTGATTAATTAAAATATTAATTTCAATTTGAATTTGATTTTATCTCAACGCGTTTATATGTCGTGTGCTCACATATAAACTCCAAAAAATACGAAATTTGAAATCCGGCAATAGTTCAATATTCCGGACCCAATGGAACTGGTTTCGTCGAATTCCGAGACTGTGCCTCGGACGGCTATTTTTAAATATCGATTCGAACGATTAAATTCCAAAACTGAACAATTCACTTCCAAATTCGATTCTGAAGCTTCTATAATCTTCAATATTATCAATATAAATTTTACAAGCCTTTGAAATATTTTTAATCGGCTTAAAATTGAAGATTCAAATTTTTATTCAACTTTCAATAGATTAAATTCTATAATTTAATCGCCTATTTCAAAATTATGTTGAAAATTCAATCCAAACCATTATTTAAATATTTAAAATTGATTAAATATTTTCAAATTAAATTTTTTAAAATCCTGGGTCGTTACAATCTTTCCCCCTTAAAAGAATTTCGTCCCGAAATTACAAGTTAAGAAGAATGCCTTTATCCCGTCTATTTATTTTTCACAATTCAAATAGTTTTATCAACTTACTAGCCTAAATCTTTTTATTAAAGATTCACTATCTTTTCAATTATCTTTCCAACTTCAATTATAGGTTTCAAACAATATTGTTTTACTAACCATTCAAATTTAAATTCAAATTCAAATTTCAAACTTTCAAAATTTTCTCAAAAATTTTCTAACACCCTAAATTTTCGGAAAATTTCGCCAGCGTTTCCTTTGCGCGGCTCGATCGGTACGACTACAAAATGACACCACGGCCCCTCAGAATCAAAAAGAAAAGAGAAAAGCCAAGTGGCTAGAGAAGAAAGTCATCAAATCTCATATTAAAATTGAAATACGTACCTTTTTGTCGAGCAATTCAATTTTATCTTTGAAATCAAAATCTCAATCCCTTTATACACCTGTATAACCTGCTAACAGTAGCATCCATATCCAACATTCAAACTATTTTGCCAATTCTATTACAAAATTTCCAATATATGTTCCTTATACGTTTTTACTTCATTTTTGAAGTTACATATCCAATTTTATTAAATTTTTCACTTCAATTTAATTCACAATTTAAATTTCATTCGAATTCAATTTTCAACTTCAAATCTACTTGAATTAAATTCTCAATACTTAATATTGAATTCTATCGATTAACTTTTATTCAGTAATTCATTTCAATATTTCATATTCAATTCATCACGAATTTACTAATTACTAACAAAGAGAATTTCAATTTATTTCTTTTAATTACTTGAACTTATATACAAATTCAAATCTATCTTCAAATTTAGCTCACGACTAAACTTTTAATTTAACCAATTCCAATTCCAATTCATTAGTCCATGAATTAATAATTTATCAAGTTGGTTTACTTGAATTCAATCCATTTTATTTAATTCCATATACTAATGATAATAATTCAATATTATTACTTCTTAACAATCATGCAACCATATACTATAATAATCCATAGAAAATCATTTCTTTTCTATTCAAAAATAGTTTTGGGCAAAATTATTTTATTTACCCAATTCAAAAACAATTTTATATTCACTAACAAATACGCGCTCATATCTATTATTACACTCAAACTCATTCTAGAGTACTGCTGACTCTATCTCTAACGAGTAATACCCTACAGAACCATGGTTGTCGCTTAACCAACAGCTCTAATACCACATTGTCAGGACCCGTAAATCTGTACTCCTTGAATAGACACTAATCTCCATTGATTAACTCAAGGTGAACGAAAATACGAACACTGAGGGTTTTTAAGAAAGAAGAAAGAGGTAGAAGAAGAGAGAAAGAAAAACAGAACAGAAAGAAACAACAGAACAACAACAGAATCTCACAATTCGCAGCGGAACAACATATAATAGATAAATGAATAATCTTTAAACAAAGAACTATATCAGTTATTACATCATATTATATTACATTACATCAAATCATCAGAGTGTACAACAACAACAATAAACAGCGGAAAGGAGAAGTACTATATACTAGTAATACGCCATGCCATCCAGCTTGCCTCCAGTAACTCCAGAATATCCAGAATATCCTGCTAAACCTTAACTCTTGACTGCCCGTGTGGAAATTGGTGGGCACCCAGAGTTTAGGAAGGAAAACAATAAACTCCGAGTCAGTCATGTGACTGGTGTGAGAACTCAAAACAGTTTATTTATCTTTAAAAATCAAAATAGAGGAATATTTTTAAATTCAATTCGCAATGCTTTTAAAAATGAGACTACCATAAGGCCTCCCGCACACACACACATGCAAACGCAGAATCGGAGGAGATTTCTCCTTATGATAGTCAAAGATGCTTGATACGCTTTTAAAATAACATTTGATATTATTACTAGTGCATAGTGTAGTAAATTCATTTCTAAAATAAAGATATAAATCTTAGCCAACATACGACCATTATCGTATGCCTACTATAGCTACTATCCAAACAGTGGTGACCACCATAAGTGAATAGCAGGTTCTACAACTAATACCGTACCAGTTTCGTATTGGGAATTGGATTTCCAACAAATGGTCAGGCCAAGGAACTTCCCATTGCCACATGAGAATGCCTCTGGATGGACATCCCCGAGAACCAAACCGGATCTCTACCAACACAAGGCCGGATTACTCCTAACTGAGTAACAACTGACCGAATATGCCATCCCCCGGTCCTTTGGGACCTTTATCCGAGAGCTCTCTAATCAATTCACACAATCATAAAAACAAAGTGTTTCAACATGAGTAAATATCTGGGCTCCATACCATGATACCACCCTTTTCCAGAAGGAAATGCACATATCCTAAAGGGCGCTACCCCTCATAACCTTGCTGCATCTTTCCTGTTTTGACCATTTCCGGGATGTGAGGCTCGACGAAGTCACGTCCACAAAAACATACTTTATACAAAAGTCATGCTTTGGGTCAACAAATGATCAACACAATGATCACTAAGATAGACGATCAAATAAATGATCCTATCACAATAATCAACACAATGATCATTTCAGCATCACTCAGCATGTCACATTACCAAACTGGGAATATATCGCTGATAACTTCAACTATATAACCTTTGAGCTCGTATGTCTCAAAGAAGGGTGTTAAGCTAAAAGAATAAATTCTCCGCCACCACAGAAATATATTTGAAAGAAATCGGCTTTATATCTCAACTTGTAATGTCAAACACACAATCCATACAAGTCTGTTCCGGGCTCGAACAAAACCGAAGGCACTTACAAAGAAGTCCTTGCAATCCGGATATTCACTAATCACGTTCGGACTTCCCATCACATATGGAGTCTCTATACCGGGGACCAGTCGATGCAAAGACATTCGACAAGAAATCCTTTCGTTTTCGAAAATATCCGGTCTTCAACACCGGTCTTCGAATGCAATTCATAACGACGTATCACATATTCGGAATGGGTTATACGACCCCATGGTCCTTTCCCGGTTAACCCGAATAGTGAGCGCTTATTTTTTTTTTAAAAAAAATAAGTGTGGCATTCAATTTCAAGCAAATCACAACAAATACCTATTCAAAGGTATATATCGATAGTCGGTTATTGAACTATCAATGGATATGCCAACATCACCAGAATCCAAATAATTTTCTAAATTATTTAATTCCCAAAAATATCTTTAGAAGATATAGACATATTTTCCATTCAAAATAAATCAATATTTATTTTTAAACCCATTTCCTAAATTTCATTTATAAATTCCATATCGAATTTATATTTCTAAAATATTTATGAATATACGATTGCAAATATTCATTTTCAATTTATCTTCAAAAAGATAAATTCTCAACATATCCACTTAATATTGGAAAACATTTCCATACTTATTAAATAAGTACTTCATAATCTTTTATTCTCAACACTTGGAAAATATTCTATATACTTTAATCGAAACTGAGTATATATTTCATTCTCTAAGGAAATCATTTACTTAACCATATTTATTTGGGCCAAAACGAATGTTGCGTAAAACATCGTTACGACAACCCAAAATCACTAGTATAGGGATTCAAAATTAAAATAGATATATAAATCCCAATACTATACAAAACATTTCCTTTCGGAAATCATCTATTATAACAACTGTGTTATAATCTATTATTTCCTTCTATTTCTCGAAAACATCTATTTCAACAATAAAGGTTTCGAATCTCAACATATTTTTAAAACATCGTTAGATTGTTTTAATTTTATTTAAAACATTCCATTCAAAACAATTCCTTTAACTTATTATTCACTATTCAAAAACGTGAATGTATTTATTAACAATTTTCATCATTTCTATTCCTTTTATTTTAAGGGATTATTCACTGTTCAAAAATGTGAATATAACTCCATAAATAAATTGCAACAATTTACTTATCAAAATAAGTAGTTTTGAATTTATAAAACAATGTTTATAAATTTCATTTCTATTTATTTTACAACAACTTCCTTTTACAAATTTCCTTTATAAATATATTCAATTTTATATCTCAATGATATACTAAAATTTCATATTATAAGTCAAACACTTATAATTTATTTGTTTATAAATCGTTCCTCTAAACTTCACAAATCTATAAATCTTATAACTTCTAAGATTCATTTATTTATCCACATTTATTTCCTAAATAACTTTATAAATTTTATTTGTAAAATTTATTTATAACTTCACCTTTATAATTCTATAAATTCCATTCATTAGTGAAATTCATTCACAATTCTTTCTAATACTTATAAAAGCTCGTTTTATAATTCCAATATTTTTAATTTATAAATATCCATTTATAAATCTTTTAATATAAAACAATTTATATTATTACTTTAAACATCTTCAAACTCTTTTATAATTTAACCTTTTGATTTAGAAATAATCCAATTTCATAATCTATAGATTTCATTCCTTTATGAAATTCATTTACAAATCATTCTATCACTTATAAAAGCTTGTTTTATAATTCAAGATATTCTAAATTTATAAATATCAACTTATAAATCTTTTAATATAAAACAATTTATATTATTACTTTAAACATCTTCAAACTCTTTTATAATTTCATCATTCTGATTTATAAAATTTAAAATTTTATAAATCCTATTTTTAAACTTCTTATAATAAATTCAGAAATCCCAGTTCAAAACTATTTTATAAAACCACTAATCCCATATTTTCAAAAATCAACTTTTAACTACATTTCTCAAAAATCATAATTTTTATAACATAAAAATTATAACGTTTATTTATTTATAATAAATCAATTCCAAAAATATTATATAAACGTATATTTTCAAAAATCCCTTTAGAAATAAAAATCGTTGTTTTTAAATTTCAAAATTTGGATCTGATGATGCAACACATCAATAGTCAATCACGATTTTTCAATATCATATATCGATATGATAAACAATCAAACATCACAATATTTAAAATCAATAAATATTTGTGAGGAATCCAGTTGGATCCCTCCAACCTGTTTCCCTGCATCCACAGACATTAGCACAATACCATTCCGTTTCAAGACGGAATATCGCGGTATATGGGATTTTATGAATATATATCCGCTTACTAACGGCGCATAGGGTCTCATCCGCTAAAAGAAAATGCGGGAAATCAATCAACTGCAATATATACACATGCCAATATATATATATATTGCTATATATATAATATAATACCAATTCCACTTCGAGGTGGAATATCGCGGTATATGTGTGTACTAAATAACCTCCGCTTACTAACGGCGTATAGGGTCTATTCACATCCAATATATATATATATATAACAATCATTATTCAAACATTCAATCAACACAGTCAATCAATTTTAAATCTAACTATTTAAAATTCAAATAAACAATAAAATTCCTTTTTGAGTGAGAAGTTCTCACCTTTATTCCCGTTTGCAATCCACTTCCCATCTTGACTCGATTTTTCTTGATTTATACCTTGTATAAATATTTACACAGTTTGTTAATATTTGAATTAATCGAACTGTTAATTTTCGTTTAATAATTTTAATTGTCTAATGATTTAATTTCAAACAAATTTTCTTTAGCAAAATATTTTCCATTTGAACTGATAAATTCCTTTTATTCTTAAAACAATTTCTTTTAATAAATTTATTTAACTAAAGGTTACAATTTTAAAATTAAATCCCTTCTTAATAAATTGTTTTTGGCTTTCAAACAATTTCCTTTTAATAATTTGATTTAACAAAAATTAAATTCAAAATTATCCTTTATAATTTCCAATCTTTATTTTACATAACATTTGGACAAAATCGCATAATTAATTTACATTCGCTATATTTAATTAACCAAAAGTTTTAATTTAAACTAATAATTAAATTTTAAACCCATACTTTTTAATTTTAAAATAACACCTTAAATTTTAAACAAATTTCTATTTGATATTTAAATTAACCAATGATTTTGTTTTAAACTAATTTTCTCCTTTTAATAAATTATTTTCGATGGTTAAAATAATTATATAGGTCAATAAACAAATAGCTCACCAAAATAAATATTTTCAAAAAAAATCAATTTGTAAATGTAAAATGGATAATTTGTAAAGCTATATATATATATATACAAATAAAACTAAGTCATAGATTTCTAAAATCTATAAACTTCCTAGATCTCACATATATATAAAGTTATAAATTTATTTCTGCAGGCTACCAAATAAAATTTCCTACAGTTTATATATATATATATATATATATATATATATATATATATATATATTATACTGCATAATAATCTCTGGAACAGGAAAAAAAAAAAAAAAAAATCGATAACTACTCTATACCTCCACTGCACACGATCGAAATCCCCTTCCAGTCGCGACCTGCTCGGCCTACGCGCGCGCGTGCTCGCGCGTCCCCAGCTTGCGCCGCCGCTGCCGCATCCTTCCCATCGATCGCCGCCGTCACGTTGAACCCTAGTCGTCGCCCTTCGACTCCCCCCAATGCCGCGCGCCTCGTGCGCCCCTGACCACTGCTCCACGTCGCCGTGTCTCGCGCTCGAGCGCGCGCCCCAATTCCACGAAACCCCTAATCGACGCCGCCATTCCCTCACAATCGATCGCGTGCTCGCGATTTAATTTCTTTTTTTTTTTTCTTTTTTTTTTCTGAGTTGTGGCTTTGATTTGTAATCGAAGAAGAAAAAAAGAGGGGAGAAGGGCTTCGGCCAATTTTTTTTTTTTTTTCTATCGGTCGAACTAAAGAGGCTTCGGCCATTGATTTCTTTTTGAACGTGATTCTGAATTGAAGAATGAAAGGGGATACTTAAACGCGAAGAAGGTATGCTCGGCCATGCCCACACGATCTGGTATCGTGATTTTAGGCATGATATTAGGGATAACGTGGTACCGTTTGATTAATTAAAATATTAATTTCAATTTGAATTTGATTTTATCTCAACGCGTTTATATGTCGTGTGCTCACATATAAACTCCAAAAAATACGAAATTTGAAATCCGGCAATAGTTCAATATTCCGGACCCAATGGAACTGGTTTCGTCGAATTCCGAGACTGTGCCTCGAACGGCTATTTTTAAATATCGATTCGAACGATTAAATTCCAAAACTGAACAATTCACTTCCAAATTCGATTCTGAAGCTTCTATAATCTTCAATATTATCAATATAAATTTTACAAGCCTTTGAAATATTTTTAATCGGCTTAAAATTGAAGATTCAAATTTTTATTCAACTTTCAATAGATTAAATTCTATAATTTAATCGCCTATTTCAAAATTATGTTGAAAATTCAATCCAAACCATTATTTAAATATTTAAAATTGATTAAATATTTTCAAATTAAATTGTTTAAAATCCTGGGTCGTTACAAATATAGTGAATCGGGAGTTTACCCCCAATTAATCAACAAGCAGTCCTTCATTACTATTCGTCTCAATATCTCCATCTTCAAACATCTTCATTTTTTGAACATGTAAACTAGTTCGAAGTGGTTTTTGGATGGGAATCACCCAAATCCGACTTTGGTTCCTTTGAAACCAATCATCGCTTTAAAAGATGTTAAGTTCATATGTGGATATCAATCAATTACTTAATTTTTATTTAAATCAAATATCTTTCTTAGATATATTCACTTCAATTTATTCCATTTTCTTTTCCATAGTATATGGAATCATTAAGCCTTATTTATTAAATCATTGGTTTATTTAGACCTTTCTTGAACCCTGGAACCATTCCAAATCATTTTTCCTTTTACTTAGGAAAACCTTTCCAAATCATTCATTAAATCTTAATCAAAGATTCCCTATATTCAAGCTTTAACCTTTAAATTAGGGAAAATATTCCTAAATCATTCATTAAATCTTAATCAAAGATTTTCTTCTTAACTTCAAATCATATTCTTGCAAATCGAAGATTTTCATAACAGAGCACTACTGCCACTTTAGATATGGTAAATTTCACCTCTAGGGATCAATGGCAAGTGATCCTACATTATGAATATCTTTGTCTTCAATGATCATTGTCTTTAGTATGTTTTGTTTCGAAAATTAGTTTGAAGGGGTTTTCGAATAGGAATCACCCAAATCTGATCTCAGTTTTTTGGATAGGAACACCCAAATCCGATCCCCGTTCCTTCGTACGAATCATCGGATAAAAGATGTCAAGTGGTTAAATAACATTCAAAGAATCCGTTTCTTTATTTTATTTTGGAAAAACTTAAATATGATCTTTTAGAGCATCCGGTTTTTCCTTTTGATCTATTCCACCCCTCGTCTAAAAAGAGAAAAAATAGGCCAGGTAAGTTCAGGGCACTGGTTGCTCCATCCCTAACTACAGTTAAACACCTTATTTTATCTTCTCGGATCTCACATGCGGGACAAATGTACTAGTCGTTTCTGCACACTCAGTTATTATTACATTCAACATTCTTCACTTTTTGTTTAAATGGTATAAACAATTCATCTTAACCATTTATTCAAACTCTTATTAAAACTTCCAAATCACCTTTAAATCACTTAATTATTCTTTTAAAATCTTTCACAAAAGACTTAGGAAAGAATTGTTAAGTTTAAAAATATATTTCAAAAGTTATTTCAAAATGCTGCGAAAAGCGTTGCGAAAAGTGTTACAAATAGCGTTTTAAAAGCTATATTTTTCAAAACGACTTTTATATTATTCAGAAATCCATATTTTCAACTTAAATTTCGTTTAATACATTTTAAAAGATTTTTAGGATTTATTTCATATTTTTAAAACATTTAAAATATTAATTTTAAATTTTGTCACTTTACCTCAAAAGCTCAATTTTTCTGAAAAATTGTTTTTGGACATATTTAAAATATAAAAGATGAAATCTTGATTTTCTTCCTTTATTTCTTTGAACATATTTAAATGTTTATAAAACATTTCGAACTCATTTTAAAAATATTTCCGAAAGGTTTAAGCATTCCATATACACCATTTTATTTTCAAAAGAAAAGTGCTTTCCTTTATGCTTATAGACGTGTATTAACGTGACTTTGTAAAACAATTTAACAATCATTTCAAACAATTAATACTTGATGATCAAAGCATATATAAGCATTCATAACAATCATAATACAACATCAAACTTGTGTGTGTGTCTATATATATATATATATATATATATATATATATATATATGTTAAATAGAGTTTCTCACCCTAAATCAAAGCGATTCCTATCAATATTCTAATCAACCAACACTTCACAAATTAATTCCTACTTCGTTAAATACTAGCAAACAACACCCTCTTCCTTCTAATAGCTTGGCCGAGGCTAGAGATGGAGGTTGGTCGAAAATATAGAGAAGAAACAGTAGAGCTTTGATCTTGAATTCTCAAAATTAGACCCAAAAATAGGTCATTTTCTCTCTTATTTTTGACTCTTTTACTCTCAAATTTAAAAAACTTGTCAACCGAAAAGTTGTTGAAAATTCTTTTCTCTTGATTTAAAAAAAAGAATCACTTGATTTTGATTAATTTTAAGAAAGATATGGTCAAAGAAAAAAGAGCTATTCTCGGATTCACAAAAATAAAGCCCGAAAATGTACTTCAAAGAATTGAGTATCAGGTATAGCAAACCTCAAAACTGAAAAGAGTGATTAACATAAAAGTTGTTGCCACTGGAATTTTATATGGTTTGAAAAAATGAATTTATTAATTTGGTTCAGGTATGATTAAGTTATAATCAAAATAAAATGGCCTATTCGCCGACGTAAAAACTGGATCAGAAAATGCACTTGAAAGAAATGTATTTTTGACATAGTTGACTTTTGATTGAGACAAAGTGGTCAACATGAAAGTAGTAGCCACTAGAAAAAGTACATGATATGAACAAAAAAAATTGTATTTTGGTTATGTTTTGAAGAAGTTATAACCAAGAGAAGAAGAGGTAAAATATAGAGAGAAAAAGGAGTTGGTTTGAAGGGAATGAACATTGATTTCTTTTGAATATTTTGTAAATTTTTTGACATTATTTCTTTCTAATTTTTTTTTCTATGGCTTGAAAGCCATTAAAGAGAAGAGGAAGAAGATGAAGAAGCTTGAGAATAAAAATGTGAATGAAAGTGAGAAGGAGGTGGGTATTTATAGAAAAAAGAAAGAAGTGTTAAATTTACCAAAATAACCTCTTACCAAATTACCAAACTAACATTATTACAACTTAAAGCAATCTCTACTTTTTTAATACTTAACATCACCTTTCACATCTTTACTTTATGTCTTTGCCACTTAAAGATTAAGTAAAGAATATCATAATTATGTTGGTTTTGATTTGATGTGATTAGTTGTTCATTTTTCTTACTTTTGTTAATTCTTACTTAATTTTACCAATGACTTCTAGAAATTTTGTAATCTTATTTAGTAAAAGTAAACATGTTTAGTTATTAAAATGTATAATATATATGTTAAAACATGTTAACGAATGTACATAACGTTGCGGCAACTTATTTTGTACAAAATGTTGATTTTCGACAAAACGTTTTACGGCCACATTTTGACGTTTTTGTTAAACTATTTATCTATGTAAACCAAACTTCAAAATTGATTTGTTATTATATTTAAATAATTAAAACAAGTATATTTGACTTATAAAATAATATAAAACAATATTCGAATCTTCTTATAAAAATACGACATCGATTTATCGATATGCGACGAAATTTGTCAACTTTTATAAAATACGTTTTATATATTTATCGAACCATTATAAATTACTACTATTTTTAAATGAGTTTGATATCGATATATATATATATATATATATATATATATATATATGGAATTATTTATCTTTTAAACAAATTTCACTAATATTTATCCTAATTTATTGGAATCCGACTTTTGCCCATTTTATAATGGAAATCTAAAACATTTATTCAGTATGAAAAATAAGTTTACCATCCTTATTTATCATATAAAACTTGATTGTTTAAGTTTGAAAATTCTACATTTAAATATTTAAAATAATTAAATATCTCATTTTCAAAGTGTTGAAATTACGGGTCGTCGCATAATGAGGCAAATACCGACGTGAGTATGAGTGACAAATAGACCCGGCCCGATTCGAGGGATCTCGATTCTATATTGGTTGGGTCGTCGGATCCAAACTATACAATTTAAAACTTAAAACCAACCCCACTCGTGGTTTGGGTCGGGTTCGGTTAGATAATAACATTAAAATACATGTATTTCAATGTTTTATGTTCAGATTTTTTGAGTCGAATTAATTTTGGATTTCATTATATTTTTATAATATTTTTCATCATCCAACCCAGACTCAAATACATGGCATTTGGTTTGGATTAGCGGTTCTAATTAACACCCCTATATATGAATGTGTCTCAAGACTATGCAGTTTGCCCCTGCCAACGCAACACATACATCAAATAACAAATAATCTCTTGAAACAAAATCACAAAATGCACCCATGCTTGTACCACAAATAACCTGCGCTATTTTTTTTTTCTTATTGTTAGTGAATAATGTATCCTGCACTTATGTCACTTGTGCTTTTATTCTACATATTACTGGAGATGCTGCACCCAAGTTCTCAAGCCCATATTATTTTGTGCTCCATATTCCACACACTACATCACACCACACAACATTTAAGGGAATGTGGGACATTCTTTTTCCCACCAACACGAGCTCACTAAAAAAAATATAAAGGAAACACACTACCATCGATCTACTACAAATCCAGCTACCCATCACCACGAAATCCAAAATAAAACCCCACACATCCCATTAAAATCCAAACACAGCCGTACGCCACCAACTAAAAAAAAAAAAAAAATGAAATAAAAATAAAACGGAAAATCACGTGACAGATCACGCGGTAGTACAAATCTCCCTGGAAACCCCGACCCTACCCTTCGCCCCATCAAACAGAACCCTATGATTCTGCTGCTGCATGCTCGCGATCACGTTCAGCACCGAGTTCACGTTGTCCGGCGCACTCGCCATCGCCAGGCAGCTCAAATCCGTCCCCGTGCTCTTTATCATCACGTTCTCCACCGGCAGCGTCATGTTCATCCCCTCAAACTCAAACGTCATCGGCGGCGCCACTATCGGTCCATGGTAGCACGTGTCGAACCCTCCCAGCGTCGTCACTGGCTTATTCACCCTCCTCCTGAACTCGTCCCGTACAGATTCGTACAACGGCGCCACTAGCCTCGTGAACATCGTCCCGGTGTCCAACACCGTGCCTGCTCCCGTCTTCGGGTTGAACGCCGGCGCCGGAATCCATTTCCTCCCGACCCGGACCCGTAATAAATTCACATAGTACAGCGAAGAGCGACCCGGATTTGACAGCAGCGGCGTTGTTTTGATCCTTATGGGTTGGCCGGAAGGGCCTAAACGAAGTGTGCCGGAGAAGTTGAGAGATCTGAAGCTGGGCAAACAGTAGGAGAAGGTGTAGGCGTAGATATCTTTGGTACTGAAGAGGAAAGAGAGGAGGCCGCGGCCGAGGCCGAGGAGGCCTTGTGGGAGGAGGGAGGAGCCGGTGGCCTTGACGACGGTTCCAAAGGTGAAGCCTTTAACAACGTCGGAGGCCAAAGAGAAGTCGTCTTCCGTGATCCAGACTAGGACGGAAGAGCTGCCGTAGGTGAAGTTGGAGTAGCAGGAGATGGAGGTGCGAGGGCAGCTGGGGTTGGGGACGTTGTTGCACTGGACGGAGCCGCATTGGACGGGTTTGAAGGTGGAGGACTTCTTAGGGTTGAAGGCGGAGGTGGACTTAGGGCAGCCGGAGCAGGAGGACGAGGGGATCCAGGAAAGGTCGCTGCTGATGTCGAGGCCGACGAGCATGGACTGAGGGGGGTTTCCAACGCGGGCGCGGACGATGTAGGTGGGGGTCTGGAGGATTTTGGCGCCGGAGGCGAGGGGGACCCACGAGTGCTTCGCGAGGGCGAGGGAGGAGAGGTAGGAGAGGCGGGTTTGGTCGGTGGAGAGCTGCGTGAGGATGTAGTCTTCAAAGGAGGTGGGGGTGGAGGTGTGTAAGGGGGAGCATGGGCTGAAGGCGTGGATTATTTGAAGGGTGTTGCCATTGTCGTTAGGTATGTTGCATTGTGAAGGAGGGGTGGGGGTTGAGAGGGAGAACAGTGAAGCGAGGAGGAGCGAGAAGAGGAGAAATGAAAGTGTCGACATTTTTGTGAAGTGTGTATGGATGGGTAAACGGTTTATATAGAGGAAATGATATGAAGAAAATGTACGGCGGATGATGTTTGCGCTCCCGCTCCAGACAGCAAAGTTAAGATATTTTCAAAATGTTTGTCAAATTATTCAGAAAGAGGAACTAAAATCTTAATGGTATTTAAGTTTTTGAATTTCTGAAACTAAGTATTTATTTATCATTTACTGTTTCGTTATAAAGAACATTTATTTACGTGTACTTTTGCAACCCAAATGCTCCAACGGTTGCAAGTCCATTAACACTATATGTGGATGGTGTGCATGGACATGTCAAAATTTAACACAACCCATTAACCCAATTCATTTATCCTACTTGTAAATGGGTTGGATCAACCCATTTATGTATGTTATAAAATTGGTAATGGGTTGGTTTGATCAATTTTTAAAAAGGTTATACATGGATAACCCATTTATCCATTTATTAAAAATACTAAATTTTAATATAAATTTGAAAAATAAGAATTTTGAACATACATTATAATTTTCTATGAAGACTAACAGTTGTGTTTAGAAAATAACGGTCTATCGCATCTCCATATTTGAATTTCACCTAATGCAGAAGCCGCTATCTTTTTTGTTCAGACTACAATAACTTCTTCATTCTAACTCGAAATCAGACGAGACTTCGACCGATCAACTCCAACCTAAATTACGGACAGTATGGAATACTCGGATACTTTATCGTGTGAACGCACACTGTAGCTCTCCAAGGGGATTGACAGTTGTACTTAGAAAATAACAAGTTACCACATCTGCATATTGAACTCCGCCTAGTGTAGAAGCCGCTATTTTTTTGTTCAGACTGCAATAACTGCTTCGTTCTAACTCGGAATCAGGTGAGACTTCGACCGATCAACTCCCACCAAAATTACAGACAGTATGCAACACTCGGATACTTCACCATGTGAACGTACACTATAGTTCTCCAAGAGGACTGACAGTTGTACTTAGAAAATAACAGGCTACCACATCTATATATTGAACTACGCCTAGTGCAGAAGCCACTATTTTTTGTTTAGACTGCAATAACTCCTTCATTCTAAATCAGAATCAATTGAGAATTCGACCGATCGACTTCCACCTAAATTACGGACAGTATGGAACACTTAAATACTTTATTGTGTGAACGCACATTGAACGCACATTGTAGTTCTCCAAGGGAACTGACAGTTGTACTTAGAAAATAACAGTCTACCACATCTTCGTATTGAACTCCGCATAGTGCGAAAGCCGCTATTTTTTGTTCAGACTGCAATAACTCTTTCGTTCTAACTCGGAATTAGGCGAGACTTAGACCGATCGACTTCCATCAAAATTATGGACAGTATGGAACACTCAAATACTTCATCGTGTAAACGCACACTGTAGTTCTCCATAGGGACTGACAGTTGTACTTAGAAAATAACATGCTACCACATCTGCATATTGAACTACGCCTAGTGCAGAAGCCACTATTTTTTGTTTAGACTGCAATAACTCCTTCATTCTAAATCAGAATCAATTGAGACTTCGACCGATCGACTTCCACCTAAATTACGGACAGTATGGAACACTTAGATACTTTATTATGTGAACGCACATTGTAGTTCTCCAAGGAAACTGACAGTTGTACTTAGAAAATAACAGTCTACCATATCTTCGTATTGAACTCCGCATAGTGCGAAAGCCACTATTTTTTGTTCAGACTGCAATAACTCTTTCGTTCTAACTCGGAATTAGGCGAGACTTAGACCGATCGACTTCCACCAAAATTATGGACAGTATGGAACACTCGAATACTTCATCGTGTAAACGCACACTGTAGTTCTCCATGGGGACTGACAGTTGTACTTAGAAAATAACATGCTACCACATCTGCATATTGAACCCCGCTTAGTGCAGAAGCCGCCATTTTTTGTTCAAACTGCAATAACTCATTCGTTATAACTCAAAATCAGGCGCGACTTCGACCGATTAACTACTACCTAAATTACGGATAATATAGAACACTCGGATACTTTATCGTGTGAACGCACACTGTAGTTCTCCAAGGGGACTGACAGTTGTACTTAGAAAATAATAAGTTATCTCATCCCCATATTTGAATTTTGATGAAAATTAGAATTAAAATTTTAAATTTTTATCGGATCTCGAAACATAAAATTAGAATTAGAATTATTTTATATTTATTTGTTTTTATTAGTCAAATTAAATTTAAATTTTAAATGTGTTAAATAGGTAACCCGTTTATTAAATGGGTTGGGTCATAAGTGGGTTGGGTCGTAAATGGATAAAAGAGAATGGGTCATAAATGGGACGTTGGGTCAAACTTTACCCAACCCATTTTGACACAATCCAACCCGCTTGACAGGCCTAGGTGTGCAGACTGCCATATTTTCTTTTTCGTATATAAAGACTCAACAAGCATAAATCTAATGTAAAACGTGATAAAAATTTAACAAATGCTATATTTTGAATTTACAGAAGCTTTAATTTGAACGTTAAGTTCAATTTCGAGTTCAGTTCAGATGTAATACTTATGTTTATTTTATTATTATTTGATTATTTACAATTATCAAACATTAGCTGTTATTAATCCATTATTATTAATAAATTACTCATTAATTATCAATAATAACCATTAAGTAATAATAATTAATAAAAGACCATGATATTACACCATTTAAATTAAATAAAACAAAACGAAATCAAAAATCACAACATCAAAAATGCATAAAACCCAACAAAAATCTATAGGTATAAACATAAAAACATAATAAGTTCTTACATTATCCCAAGTTCTTAGTCGATCCACATGTGTGCGACAACATTATCATCGTCCAACATTCGCACGTGCTGACGAGTTTCTTTATTAACCTTGAAATTACGATGGAACATCTTAAGGGTGGAATATAATCAAAAATGTATTTTTGATGTAGGCAGTGCTAGAAATAAACAAACAAAATAATAAAGGCACAAAGACTATGAGTGGTTCAATACGTAAAAATCCACATCCACTATGTTGTTGATTGGTTTGTTGATTGCTTTGTCAAGGATTACAATGATTTCCCAAGCATAACTTTACTATTAAAACATTGAAATTTCATTCTTTGCCTCTTTGTAGAACAACGTTTCTCTAGTGCAGTGAAAATCAATGGTGTTAAACATATACTTTATGGACAATTATGTAATTTGTTGTATACACACACACACACACACACACACATATATATATATATATATATGTGTGTGTGTGTGTGTGTATGTATATGTATGTGTATATGTGTATATATATGTGTATATATATGTATAAATACATATATATGTATATATGTGTATATGTGTGTGTGTAGCTCGATGACAAATCTTGTTCGAAGTAAAAGGTAATTTTTTTTTATATTTTTGAAAAAAAGTGCGATGCTCTATAAATAGAGAAGAGCACACATATAACTGTATATATCACAAAAATAAGGTGCTGCCAACATGTCTGACAGGTAACAAAACTAGATACAAGTATCAAAACTCAGGTACCCCTAAGATGAGTTCCGGCAAGGCCACCATCCATCACACCCCTATATCGAGCTCCGGCATGGCCACCGCCCGATATTAAGGTGCTAGAGATACCTAAAAAACTAAAGAAAAACCAATAATATTGGATGTCGTCCCAAACTAAGGAGGAAGCTCCATGCATCTGGTTCGGAAGGAATGGAAAAGCAACAACTCTAAAAAAGAAACTGAATATGACGCTGAATGGAAAATCCGCTCTGAAGACTCTGTACAAAGGAAGAAGTGCCAAAAAGAAGAGTAGATCCTCCTGAAAATAGTACGCAACAATGGAGATGAAAGTGTCCAAAATCTGTGGTGGAACTGCTAATGATCCTGAGGAGAAGACTCTGCACTGATGACCTATCTACAATCCTAAATCCTGCAATCCGAAGACATAAGTACCTACAAAGTGAATCTGACGCCCTATCACCGATATCTGTGTCTGAAGGATGACTAAGAAAAAAATTAGAATGATACATATATATGTATATTTATATAATTTATATACATATATATGTATCAATGAGGTAGGAAATAAAAACCTAAATAAGACTAACTGGACAAATACTAAAGAATTAAATTACTTATAAACTAATACCAACAATGACTTGTACAATAACTGAAACAAATCTTGAAAAAATTCTTAAGAACCTTTGATCGTAAGTAAGTTATGATTAACAATCATCATATAAATTTGAAAAAATATTAATACTACTATTGCGAATGTTAAATATATTATTATTGTGTTTAAATAAGTTAATATTATAACTAACCTTATTAAGATACCCTTTAAATAGGTTATTTTACGTCTTATATTCCCTGCTTGCGGAGGAAGTGCCCCTCTTTGCCTTAGAAATTCTAAAGCTTCCCCATAATCTGTCCTTTCTGCCATCTTTATTGCAATCTCAAATTCCTTCTTCTTTTGACGTAAACGGTAAAGAATAAGGCCTCTCTTTAAACCTTCTTCATAGTCGTTAGCTCTATTATAAACTTCATACATCTCGTCAATGAGAATCTGCTTTGCTTTGTTCTTAAGTACATATTTTTCCATAGTACGACTTGTAGCAACTAATCGTTCATTTGGTACAGTGGTACATTTAACACCTCCCCATGAGTCCCCCGTATACCAGGTTTGGTTACTAGCCATAACTTATGACTGCAAATAGTTATAAAGATGTTAGTGAATTGTATAAACCTCCTGTTCCGATAAATTAAATTGTAATACTATATAATTTCTAAAAGCACCCCTTAAACCTAGGCCCTGATACCACTAAATGTAACACCCCACTCTGGTAGCTTACCCAGAGGCAAAGATGTTACATATAAACTAAGGTGCTTAATAGAATAGTATCACAACTTAAATAAAATATATCGAAACATAAAATCATTCAGATTACATGATTTCAAGCGGAAGAGTTATTATACAATCACATCATCATAATTACACAGTTACATAGGATCATGAGATTCAACATAATTATACATATGAAAGTTGATAAACTTAAATAAAAGTCTTCACTTCATAGTCATGGTATTCATCAGTCATCTTGAGTTGAACAACTAACCATCTAAACCTGAAATGTTTATGTGTAGCATCATGAGCAACACTGACCCAGTGAGATATCTATTTAATCTATAGTTTTCAAGTCATGTCATGAAGGGCTATAAAAACCATAATTTTTATATCATCATTTCATTCCAAATCACTACTTCTTAAGTTTTAATAATCCAGATTAAAAACACTATTTGAGGTAAACTTCAAATATATAAACTTCATCTGACTAAAGTCAAGATTTTTCATAAATTTAAACCACTCCCTCAATTTGGTTTATATTCTAGGATATTTTATCCTATTGCGGTCGGCATCCCCTCACTAAGTAGGGATGTACTCTACTAGCTCGTTACCACATAGAGCAATAGTGCACTACCCAAGATCTATTGTCTTATACCGCATTCTCGAAGAAATCTTCTGTGCGAAAATGCTTCTTTAAAGTAATTTAAATTAATTTTTTTTTTAGCAAAATGTTCGATTATTTTTCTCTATGATAAAATAGTTTTTATACCAAATTTTCTATAATAAGTAACTTACTTAGTAAACTCAACTACCATGAAAAGAAACCCATCAAATTATTTATCAAATCGATGATAAAAATCTAACAAGTAAGGCATTTTCTTAGAAATAAACATGTTCATTTCGGGCAGAAATTTAACCCGAGTTTGCACCTCAAATTCATATATATAGGTGACCGAATTTTAAAAAGTGATACAAATGAAAGTTATAGGCCTTTCCGTTAGCTTTCCAGAATATCCAAGAAATTGAAATTTCATTAATAATTGAGAAAGTTATGGTCAAATTACTAATCTGCGTTTTTGATAGAACCGAGCCACTTTTACTTACAACTTTCATCTCTTCAAGAATAACATGAATACTAGAAATTTAAATAGTTTTTCTCACCTTAAACTTGTGTATTTGACTTGAATATTTTTCCTTAGCTTTCTCCAAGCTTTTCACTTTATCTTACTTTTGTTTTTGCTTTGTGAAAGTATGAAAAATAAGTGAACATTTCCATCCTTCATATAGTAATTTTCAAGGCTAGTTTGGTAATTTTAGTTTTGGACATTTGTCTACTTCTCTTTGCACAAGCTTTACAATGTAGACACATGTCTACTTAGGTGTCTTAAGATGTTTCTACACATGGACACCTAATGGGGTTATGTGTCACTATTTTATTTAATCTTGTGACATGGATAGATTTTTCAAGGCTACTTTGGTCTCTTTTTTTTTGGACACATGTCCTTCATTTTTTTTATGCAAGCTTTATTTCATGACACATACCTTATTTAGTAATAATTTAAGGTATTCTAGAAGTGTACGCCTAAGTGATATATGTGTCATAATTCTATTTCATCTTAAGATAGGTGTATGTTCCATATTATGCCACTTGCCTTCACCATGTCATGCCACTTATCCTATACTTATAAATGTACACATACTTATACCTTTTGTATTATTTAAAAGCATACATAAATATAAATAAAATAGAGATGGTGTAGATAGTATATTTTAAACTTCTAAAATTTTACATATCCGATATTTTAAGTTAGGCTGTTACAGATGACCTATCTACAATCTGAAATCCTACAATCCGAAGATACGAGTACCTACAAAGTGAATCTGACACTCTATCACCGATACCTCTGTCTGAAGGATGACTAAGAAAAAAATTAGAATGATACATATATATATATGTATATTTATATAATTCATATACATATATATATGTGTCAATGAGGTAGGAAATAAAAACCTAAATAAGACTAACTAGACAAATACTAAAGAATTAAATTACTTATAAACTAATACCAACAATGACTTGTACAATAACTGAAACAAATCTTAAAAAAATTCTTAAGAACCTTTGATCATAAGTAAGTTATGATTAACAGTGAAATCATCATATAAATTTGAAAAAAATATTAATACTACTATTGCGAATGTTAAATATATTATTATTGTGTTTAAATAAGTTAATATTATAACTAACCTTATTAAGATACCCTTTAAATAGGTTATTTTTAGCTAATTTATATTTGAGATTAGAAATCCAATTAAAACAAAATAAAGAAATAGCAAAAATCAATTTGATAAAATGACTATTATTATTGTTAACAATTCTTTGATTTCTTTCAAACCAAATATACCAACAAATAATAATGAATAAAATGTCAAGTAAGAATCTAATATTCTTTTTGAACCTAAATCTAAAATTATTCCAGTAGAAGTCGCAATCTGAAATTTTAGTTATTATATTAAAGTTAAAAATTTTAAGAGTATTATTTAGGATGTAATAAGAATCCATATAATCATAGTATACATATTTAATATCTTCAAGATGCAGATTACCAAAATAACATTTTTTTTATAATTTTGAATGTTTTTTCTCTTTAAAATGCTATTGTATTAAGTTTTCCATGCAGTATTAACCACATGTGAATTTTAGATTTAGGAGGAGCATTAGATTTCCAAATAAATTTAAAAGAGTTATTTATTGTGCCCGAAAAATTAATAAATCTGTAAAAAGAATTAGAAGTATATTTATTACTCTTATACCATTCCCAACTAATAATATCATTATCATTATCAATATTATAAAGATTTAATCTAGCATAAAGCAAAGAAAGTTGCCTAAGGGTTGAACCTACTAAAATTCCGTTAAAACTAAATTCTAAGGAGGATCGTTTTCAGGAGAATAAAATTCATTAATTAAAGCAAACTTAAAGTTACAGATTTCATAAAGCTCTTTAAATTCCAACTTAAGAAGCAAGACCGAAATCCAACGATCATGCCAAAAAGAAGTACAATTACCAGAATGAACTATCGTATTAATACCTAAGTGAAAATTCTCATGACTTTTTAAAATGTTTTTCCAAAAATTAGATAGATTTTGAGTGACTGGAGAAGCAATTTGATATAAACCGCTATTACCATTATAGTAATATTTAGAAATGATCTCTTTCCAAATAACGTTATCATTTATATCCTTAAACTTCCATAACCATTTACCTAGTAAGGACAAATTCATATTACACAAATTAATAACTCCTAAGCCACCTTCCTTTTTGGCTTTACAAACCGTTTCCCAATTTACTAAACATTTTATACTATTATTAGGATTTTCCCCACTCTATAAAAAATCTCTTCTAATTTTATCAATTTTATCAATAATCCAATCTGAAAATAGATGCATGGACATCCAATAAATCGAAAGGGCTGATAAAACCGAATTTATTAAGACTAGTCTACCTGCTCTAGATAAAAATCTCTCATTCCAGTTAGAGATCTTATTTTTGATTTTATCGATGATAATAAACCAATCATCATGTTTGAGTTTGGTAGGTCTGATCACATAACCTAGATAATCAAAAGGAAAATTCATAGTTTTGCAGTTTAGAGTATTAGCAACTAAGTTTTCAACTTTTTCAAAATCATTTATAACTAAAATAGAACTTTTGTCAAAATTAATTTTTAAGCCTGATAGAAGTTCAAAACTGGATAAGATAAACTTAAGGGTAATAATGTGTCTAGGTAAATGGGAAGAAAAAAGTAAGGTATCATCGGTAAATTAGAGAACCGATATACCATTACGCGATATGTCATTGCCTACATATCCTAGAGACCTATAAGCCACTGCTCTTTTAATAATCTTAGCAAAAACATCAGTAGCTGAGTTAAATAGTAAAGGCGATAAAGGATCCCCTTGCGTTAAAGCTCTTTTAGATTGAATTTTATTACCTAAAATACCGTTAACCATAATACTAGAGTTTCCAGTTCTAAGAAAATTCATAATCCAACTGATCCATCTATGACCAAAACCTCTAGCATGAAAGATATCTACAAGAAAATCTCAATCTATGAAATCAAAAGCTTTTGCGAAATCTAGTTTTAAAATCGCACAAGTTATGTTATTCTTACAACAGTGGTTAATATATTCTTGAACAACTACCACTCCATCGGTGAATTTCTCCCTTTAATAGAAGCCGATTGTGAACAATCAATTAAATCATTCATTCTTGTACTAAGTCTATTGGCTAGAACTTTAGAAATGATTTTAAGTGAGAAATTAATCGAAGATACAAGTCTAAAATCTTTTAAGTTTTTAGCTCCTACTTTTTTGTGTAACAAAATAGCATTTGCATAATTAAATCTCCCTAATTGCAAATTACAATTATAAAAATCATTAAACGTATTAACTAAATCAAAATTTAAAATGTCCCAAAAAGTTTTATAAAATAAAATTGAAAACCCATCAGGGCCCAGGGATTTATCACCTGGCAAGTCATTAATAGCTTTTCTAATTTCCCCTATAGTAAAAGGATTATTTAGCTCAGATAAATCAACAATAGAACTAGGTGGATACAAATCTTTCCATCTAACATTGATTCTTTGTTTGATTTTAGTGCCAAAAATATCCTTATAATAATCTATAAATGCTTTGTTAAGATCTCTTTGATCAACTAACTCTTTATTATTAACAATAAAAGAGTTAATTTTATTATTGCATTTTCTACCATTAGCTATATTATGAAAAAATTTAGTATTATTATCTCCTTCGTTGATCCATTGGATTCTGGATCTCTGCTTCCACATAACCTCGTCCTTTTCTAAAATAGAATTTAGTTCATCTATTAAATTGGCAAGAACATTACGTTCACCTAAATTTAGTTATCTACATTCTTCTATCTTATTAATTTTAAGCATCCCATTAAGAATATTATCTTTTTTGATCTTTATATTGCCAAAAACATTTTTGTTCCAATTTTTAAGAAAAATCCTACGATCCCTAAGTTTTGAAACAAAAGATTTTGCAGAATTTACCTTATTTCTAATATTATGGTAACTCAAAGAAATCCATTTACCATTAATTAAGTTAACGAAGTTAGATTCCAAAAGCCACATCTTTTCAAATTCAAAATTATTAATAATAACTCTATGATGCTCACAGGTGAGGATAATAGGACAATGATCAGAGTACATGTAAGGTAAACCAGAGACTCTACAGATTGGAATTTATCTTCAATCTCATCACTAACGAAAAATCTACCAAGAAGAGCCATAGATAGAGACTCCCTTGCATTACTCCATGTAAACTTTCTATTTGAAAGGGGAATTTCAATAAAATTAGAATTAATAATAAATTGATCGAATTCCTCCATTGTAGAGTAATCTCGTTCACTATGAGAACGCTCTCCTACAAAGCGCATAACATTAAAATCTCCTCCCAATATCCAAGAACCCGGAGCTAAGGATCTAAATTCCAGGCATGCTTTCCATAAAATTCTCCGATTAATTTTTGAATTTGGCCCATAGATATTAGAAATATTTAAAAAAGAATTATCATAAAGATGATAAGAATAATATGAAGAGAATGCTGCTTAGTAATACATTGAAGCAACTTAAAATAATTATCATGCCACCCTATCATTATTCCCCCCCAAGAAGCCATAGAAGATAGAAAAACCCATTTTCTAAAATGATATCCGCCTAATATTCTAAAGAAACGAATGTTAGGATAGTTAATTTCGGTTTCCTAAAGTAAAGCAATGTCAATAGAATAGTCTTTAAAAAAACGCTCTAACCTTATCACACTTAGTCAAATCTTTCAAACCTTTGATGTTCCAACTAATGATTCTCATAAACTAACTGTACTATCCCTCTTTATTTCCTTACGACTAATATATTCCCGATCAATCTCAGCATCAAAAAAATAAAAGATGTATCACAAGCTAGCTGACTAAACTCAGCTGATGATAGACTGCCTAATGCATATGTAGAGTACATACTACCCAAAATAGAACTCATACCTGAGCCTGGATTCGTAGCGCCACACGTGGCACTTGAGCCAAGTAACTCACCCATAGACTGTGGCTGACAGTTGCGAATCCTAGCACGTCGACTGTAACGACCCATAATTTAATCACTTTGAACATGAATAGTTAATATGTTTTTAAATGATTAAATAATGGATTTTACATCTAGAAGTATTAACCTTGCCTAATAAAACAAGAAAGAATTATTAACGTAGCCTAATAAAACAAAATAGTATAATTACTTGCCTAATAAAACAAGAAAGAATTATTAACATAGCCTAATAAAACAAAATAGTATAATTACTTGCCCAATAAAATAAAATAGCATAGTGATTATTATATTCCATGCGGATGGTTGCCATTGGACCAAAATCTGGTCGAACCAGGTTATGCCATGCGGATGGTTGCTATTGGACCAAAATCTGGTCGAACCAGGTTATGCCATGCGGATGGTTGCCATTGGACCAAAATCTGGTCAAATCAGGTTAGGCCATAGTTGATAAGGAGGATTCCTATTGGACCAAAAGGTGGTCGAATCAAATTAAGCCACAAGGATGTTTTCTATTGAACCAAAATATGGTTGAATCAAATTATGCCATATGGCTAGCTTCTATTAGACCAAAATCTGGTTGAATCATGTTAGGCTATAGGAAATTACTAAAGTACCTTCTCTTCACCTATAAATAGTCAAGTCCATATATCATTTTATTTCATTCAAAAACTAAAGAAAAGAACTAAAATTCATTTTAAAAGGTGAAGTATTCCAAGTCTCCATCAAAGCAAATAGGATGTGAGTACATTCCTTGCTTTCATAGTTTAGTGGGTGCAACTTATTCTGTGAGTATATTTCATGTTTTCATAGTTTAGTGGGTATAACTTATTCTGTGAGTACATTCCTTGTTTTCATAGTTTAGTGGGTATAACTTATTCCGTGAGTATAATTTAATTATTTTACAGTCAGTGTAATCTTAATCTCTTTCCTTTTACTCATTCATATTTTAACAAATGTTCTGTTAACTATTGATTGTAAATTGTTAATAATAATGAGTCTGTTATTATTCTTGTTTGGTTGTTTGATTTGTGCTCGGCCAGTTTATGAGCAATAACTTTGATGTTTAGTTAAAGGGAACTTACACCACCTTTTAACTTAGGATTGACATTTAGTGACTTTTTGGTTAAAAGGAAACAACACCCCTTTTAGCTATCTCATTTGATTAAGAGGAAGCTTCACCCCCTCTTGGTTGTAATCTCCTTTAAAGATGATGGGTTTAAGTTATGATTTGAATGGAAGTTTTAAATCTTTGTTTAAAGCATTTTAAAGGAGCTTCAAAATTTATATAATAATTAAAATGAGTTATTTATGGAAAGTAAGTAGTCCTATACTTGGCACTAAAAGCCAATGAGTAGATTGATTCTCTATCTGTGAGATCTGGAACCGAAGTGTCTAGGCAAGGCTAGGAGCAACCAGTGCCCTGACTTACCTGGCTTTGTTTCTGGGCGAGGGATAGAGTAAGTCGAGAATATCGAAAACGTGACAAGTGTAGGAGATTTGATTTCCATAAATGATCTTTATAATTATAATGGAAAACGCTTGCATTTCTTATAGACAATTGTTTTTGACCCATCTAAGTATGCTTTTGAAATATGAAATCCTCTTAATTGTTTTGAGAATATGCTTATACCGATGGGATAAATATATGGATATTTTCCAAGTATTGAAAGAGTATAAGATTTAATTTACATATACGATCGTTTTGTTATCCCCGATAGTCGATATCTTGACTATCAATTTCGATACCCTTCTTCCTTTTATTTTTGTTTCGCCAATCTAAGACGATTTGTTGTTCAATTAGAGCATTGATATCCTTTATCGGAAATGACTAAATAAAGAGCGAGTGGGGGCCAAGCTATGTGGGGTTGCTCCCATTAGGGTATTTTCACATCTACTCTAGATTGGTTTCGGTTGTATGCGCACGGAGATGTGAAATACTCGGATACTCGGTAAGGATGGCGGGGTCCGGCTTGGAGGTTTCCGAGAGCCATCGTAGTTCTCAAGTATATTTTCTAGAGGTATACTTTCGATAAGGGGGCGCACCCTCCTAGTCATTGTTGGAAAAATTCCTTTTCCTTATTTTTGATTCAAATCTTTGGATTGATTCTTTCTTAATTTCATCGGGAAGCGTCTTGCACTCTTCGCGATGTTTAATTATCTGTATCCATTCTTTTGTACTTGGATGTTGTCCTTGTGAGGGAAAAACCCGTTCTACGTTTTTGCGATGTGGTCTCACTAGTTACTTTGTGTGTTCTATTTTTGGAGTTTACTCATACCAGACTTATTGTCTGACCCGAATTATTGTTTTCCCTAAACGTTCGGGTACTCATTTATATTTGAGTAGTCCAAAAATGACAGGTTTCTTTGGGCTCTATTGAAGATGGTGGACGAGCAGGAGGCTCCTTATCTATCCAGCTATTTATTTCCGCTATTATGAGATGTTGGCTCTATGTATGTATATTCAAAGGCAGGTTGTTATAACTGCCTAGACTGATAGTAGTACTTTTGTTGTAACTCTGATAACTCCATGTTACTGTCTTATTTTTATGTTATATTTAACCATTCCGTTGTGAGATTATTATTCCATTCTTATATTTTACCCCATGGCAACTCGTCTTTCAGATACTTGGGCAACGACACATGAATACCATGGATGTATTAAGTGTCGTTCTCAAGGGTCAGAAAGGTGGGTCGTCACAGTTGGTATCAGAGCTTCGGTTGAGCGAACGCCTTAGCCTGATTGGGGTACAACTCACAAGAGATGGGGTAAGTGATGCCCTAGAATGAGTTAATCTTGAGGGAGCGTATTTGTAATTTTTATAATAATAATATTTATCCTCTAAAGTCTAGTTTTAGATCCTTTGGTGTTATTTCCTTAAACCATTTTAATCATATTTTTGTATTCTAAAGATACCTGTTATTTGTTCAGATAATAGAAAATGAATACAAGAAGAGGAGGAAGGAGAGGATCTAGAACTAGCACGGATACCAATGGCAGGGTACCTAGAAATGCTACTATGTCAGCTGTAGATCCGGCAGAGGAAATGCTAGTGCAAGTTCATACCCCTATGAACTTTGCAGGTTTGTGTAAGAATTTTACCGCTTTGGGTGGGAAACCATTCTATGGGACTGAAGATATTCTTGGGGTGCAGATGTGGCTCCGAACTTGTGAAAGAATATTTGGAGATCTTCGGTTGGAAGATGCGGAGAAACGGCTGTTGGCATCGTGACAACTTCAAAAGTCGGCGATGGATTGGTGGGATTCAGAAACAGCAAGTACTTCAGAGGGGGAGTTTTCTTGGGCCCAGTTCAAGGAAGTTTTTGAAGCACGGTTTATTCCATAAGCCGGAAGAACTCAGTTATTTAGAAGTTTCATTGACTTAAAGCAGGGTGATATGACCGTGTCGTAGTATGAGCATAAGTTCAATGCTTTGTCCCATTTTGGACTAGGATTGATAGACACACCACTCAAGAAAAATGAAATGTTTGTGAATGGAATGTGACCAAAGTTCCATCGTGAAATGACCAATCATCTTATGGGTGCATTCACCAACATTATTAGCATGGCTTTGAGGTTTGAGGCTCTTGATATTAAGGAAGGAGTCTAGAAGGGCGTAGTACCAGCAATAAGTGCCAAACCTTTACCGGTTATACCGATTGAAGGTAAGCCAAACTTCAAGCGTAAGTTTAAGGGAAAGAAGCAGGGTGCAGGGAAGAAACCCGAAGATGGCGCTCCAGCACAGAAGAAGCAGACCAACTTGGCTAACATTCTTTGTTTTAAGTGAAATAAGATGGGCCACTTTGCAAATCATTTCCCAATTGCCACGTGTTTTAATTGCGGCCAGCCAGGACATATGAAGAATGAGTGCCATTTTCCTAAAAAGGGATCTCAAGGACAAACTTTTACCATTGAAGAGATACCATCCACTTCTTCAGATAAAAGGGGAAGCAAGTGTTGCAAGATACATTATCCATATATGATATTCCTGTAAGGGTGTTATTTGATACTGGAGCTTCCCATAGTTTTATTTCTTATGATCTAATGGACAAACTAAACCTTAAATATGCTATCATAAGTAATCCTCTTTGTGTGTCAAACCCAATTGGAGGTCCGACAAATCTTGACACCGTGTGTCTAAATGTACCTATTTCTTGTCGAGATCATCTCTTGCCTTTCGATTTGTTTGTTCTTGGGTTTATGGGTTTTGGAGTGTTGTTGGGAATGGATTGGTTATTTAAGTTTAAAGCTATCTTGGATTGTGGTAGAAGGCTTGTTAGATTTAGTGATGCAGGAGATGTTGGTGTTGATATTAGTTGTGAAGAGCCTAAGAAGTTAATGAGCAGTTTTCTCTATTCACTCAAAGTAACTAAAGCGGAGCTTGGAGATGTGCCAGTTGTTCGAGATTTCGTAGATATTTTTGACGAGGTGCAAGGTTTACCTCCTCACCGTGAAGTCGAGTTCCGTATTGATTTGTTTCCGGGAACTAGACCTATTGTACAACCCTTACGAAGGATGGCTCCAAAAGAGAAGAGGGAGTTAGAAAGGCAGACTTATGACTTGTTGCAAAAGGGCTTGATCCGACGTAGTACCTCGAGTTGGGGATCACCAGTCGTCTTTGTTACAAAGGCAGACGGTTCTCTAAGGTTATGTGTAGACTATCGAGAGTTGGACAAAAGGACTATCAAGAATAAATATCCTTTACCAAGAATTGACGATATGTTTGATCAACTCCATGGTGCTTGGATATTTTCTCAATTAGATCTTGCCACTGGTTTCCACCAATTAAGAGTGGCAGAGGAGAATGTTCCTTTAACAGCTTTTCGAACTCCTGAAAATTTCTATGAGTGGTTAGTTATGCCGTTTGGATTGACTAATGCACCCGCTTATTTTGTGGACTTAATGAATCGAGTATTTCGAGACATTCTTAATAAATTTGTTCTCGTCTTTATTAATGACATTCTTATCTATTCAAAGACAGAGGAGGAACACAAATATCATCTCCGTGTCGTACTCGATACCTTAAGGAGCCATGAGTTGAAGGCTAAGTTCTCCAAGTGCCACTTTTGAAAATCTGAAGTTAGATTTCTAGGGCATGTTATTTCGGGAGAAGGTATATCGGTGGATCCAACCAAAGTTGTTGCGGTCCAAGACTGGAAGAAGCCCGAAAGTGCGACGAAAGTTTGAAGTTTCTTGGGATTGGCTGGTTTTTACCGTAGGTTTATCAAGGACTTCTCGAAGATTGCTTCTCATATGACGAAGTTAACAAAGAAAGATGTTAGGTTCGTTTGGACTTCTAAGTGTGATCAAGCATTCAATGAATTGAAATACAAGTTGACTGGCGCTCCTGTTTTAACCATTCCAAATGGGAGCGAAGGTTTAACCGTGTATACAGATGCTTGTGGAACCGGATTAGGAGCAGTTCTGATGCAGCATGGAAAAGTTATTGCCTATGCGAGTCGGCAGCTAAAGCCGCATGAGAAAAATTACGCTACGCACGATTTGGAACTTTTGGCTGTTGTCTTTGCACTAAAGATGTGGAGGCATTATCTTTTGGGTGAAAGGTTTGAGTTATACATGGACCACAAATCCTTAAAATACCTTTTTACGTAGAAAGATTTGAATTTGAGGCAGCAGAGATGGCTGGAGTTTCTCGCCTCTTATGATTTAGAGGTTCTTTATACCCTTGGAAAAGAAAATGTCGTTGCTGATGCATTGAGTAGGAATGTAGCAATGGTTGCAAATCTAGAAGTTAAGCCAGTATTGTTAGAGAGAATTGCATCCCGTCAAGAGGCAGATCCTATTCTTGCTCGACTTAAGAAAGATGTTGAAGAAGGTGTTGTTTTTAGCTTTAAGATTGATCTCCGGGGCATATTGAAAATGAATGGGCGTATTTGTGTTCCAGACTTTGATGGGCTTAGGCAAGAAGTGTTAGCCGAACGCCACCATTCAAAGTTATCTTTTCATCCAGGAGTGACCAAGATGTTCAAAGATATGAAGAGGGTATTCTGGTGGAAGGGGATGAAGCGAGATATTTCAATCTTTGTGAGTCGTTGTGCAAACTGCCAGCAGATTAAGAGTGACCAGCTGAAGACAGCTGGATTGCTTCAGCCACTTGAGATCCCAAAGTGGAAGTGGGAGCAGATCTCTATGGACTTTATTGGTGGGCTTCCTAGGTCAAGAAGAGGTAATGATGGCATTTGGGCTATAGTCGATCGACTAACCAAGAGTGCCCATTTCATTCCTGTTAAGCTGACTAGGACTGCTACGAGTCTGGCGAGTTTGTATGTGAAGGAGATTGTGAGACTCCATGGGATTCCTCGTAGTATTGTAAGTGACCGAGACCCGATATTCACTAGTAGGTTCTGGGAGGGACTGCAGACTGCTTTAGGGACTGAGCTAAGTCTAAGCACAGCTTACCATCCCCAAACAGATGGGCAAACAGAGAGAGTGAACCGAATCTTGGAAGATTTATTACGAGCATGCATTCTAGACTTCGGGGGTTCTTGGGAAGATCATTTACCCTTAGTTGAATTCACTTATAACAATAGCTATCAAGCAAGCATTGGTATGGCCCCTTTCGAAGCTCTTTATGGACGTCCATGTCGTTCTCCTTCGTGTTGGGTTGAATCTGGAGATAAACTTGTTCTTGGACCAGACATAATTTAAGAAGCCAATGAGAAGGTAGTTGTAACGACCCACTATTTTTGACTATTCGTATCCGTACATGTCGGACTTGAATAATTCAAAATACCGAATTGTTAATTTAAATTTGGCAAAACTCAGATATACAGTAAATAAATAATCACAGAATCACAGACACAGAGTAATAATATGCAGTGGAAGTAAAAGAGATAGTAGTTCATGAAGCTACTATATATATAACAGAGTTAAATAAGTTACAACAGAAGTTTTGAATACAATAATCAGATTACATCACTGGAATCAACTGAATATCTGAAAGCTGGATAGATAGCTGGATCTTCAAGAAAAACTCCAACTCCAAAGGTGAGTCTCGAAAGCTGAACCACTCAGTCTGACCCGAGCGTAAAGCAAATACAAAACACTCGAGTCAGGATTAATATTCTCATATCAATAAATCCAACTCAAGTGAAATAGCAATCGAAAAACAAGTAACTTAAAGGATGTTGGAATCACCATCATCTAAGGATCCGTTAAACTATCTACTATGTAGTAGTGTACGCTAAATAGATAATGTCTATCAGTAATATAAAGTATCAAAATAGCGTTAAGGCGTTACCATTATCCCCCTTAACACATTTTATACAAATGTCATAGTCTATACAGCACTGTAAACTCCACCGTAAACTGGTGGGATATCAGGGAGTACTCCATAGGTATAACACAAAACAAATTCGTAGTGGTCGCGTATATCGGGATACAAGTATGACAAGGCACATGAGGCAATACCCAAGGTAGTGAAACTACCGTTCGCCTGATCCGGACTGGTGAGAACGCATCGCCGCAGCGATCGCAACACCGCGAAACAACACTCCTGTAAAGTACGAGGGTGCACCAATCGATAACAAGTAATGAGTAATAGTTACGAAGAAGTGTGTTCGCTCAAGGTGGCTAACCCCATTTGGCCCGGCACGGCTCCTGATTTTAGTCATTTCCAATTTGACACAAGTGTCAAGGCTATCCATTATCGTTCTCTTTCTTCAGTCATCACGTACATCATTCCAACCACTTCATTCTGGATCATCACTTCGCGTATAGTTATTAAAGTGGTTTTCGGTTTAGATAGAGAGTATATCCATAACCGATTCCGGTCTCTTTAATAACTTTCGTAATTATTACACCGATTGGTCGTTTAATATATTTCAAAACCAATCAATTTCAATTTCAATTTGAATTTATAAATCAGCATTTCATTTGTTTTTTTTAAACAATTTTCACAACTTACGTTTCAAATCTTTTAACTTTCCATTTCAAGATCTTATAATTCAATTTCAATTTTTATTTAAACAATTCAAATATCAATTCAAGTTCGTATATAAATTTTATTCCGAAATCATTTAAATTAATTTATTTTAACATTCAAATCAATTTAAAATTCATTTATCGATTTCATTCAATATTCGTTAAGCTAATTCATCATTTAAAACAATTTCCATTAAATTTCCAATTCATTAAATCTATTACTTACGTTTATCTTTATTATATCAAAACTTCAAATTTAACTAAATTAGATTCGTCAAATCAAATTCTCAAAATTTCAAGTCTTTCATTAATTCCAATAAATCACATTTTATTTCTCGTTAAAGAAATTCAATTTCACTTATTTACTTACTTAAACAATTTCCAAAACTTAATTAACAAAGAAACTCAATTTCAATTATTTACGAAGTTCCAATTCACTTCTTCAAAAGTTCAATTTCTCTTATCAAAGAATTCAATTTCCATTCCATTATCAACTAATTCAATCCTATTCAATTATTAAATAATTTCAATCTTAATTATTAATAATTTCGAAACTTAATAATTACAATTTTGATTATCAATTCAAACTTAATTATTAAATCATTTCCACTTAATTATGAATTCAACTTAATCATCAAATCATTTCAACTTAATTATAAATTCGACTTAATAATTTCAACTTAATTATAATTTCAAACTTAATTATAATTTCAGATCTAATTATTAAATGGTTTCAAACTTAATAATTTCAAAACTCAATTATTACTAATTCCAAATTATTTATTAATAATTCCAAATTTAATTATTAAATAATTAAATTTCAAACAACGTTCTTTCATCAATTACTACATTAATATTTGTTTCGGATTTCAATATTTACATTATCCTTTCATCAAATTTTACGTTCCAATTTTTATTTCAAAACCTTATTATTCAAATAAAATCTTTATTTTATTTCAAATCAAATTATTGACCAATCGGGTTTATTTAATTCTCTATCCTAAGTCATGTTCATTTGGTTAATTATCATTTCAACCCGATTCCAATTCCAATTCAAATATCAAAACATAACAAAGGGAACTTGCAGTGTGATAACTGGGATGGTGTCAAAGTAAATAAATAAGCAATAACAACAATCCAATAATTCATTCAAATAATCCCGAAATAATCGTATTAATTCGCCTTGTTGTTTGTGCGAATTAATATAATTATCTCTAGAATCTACACTATCATTTCATGTAGATTAAAGATTATTACATTACGGTTTTCCACTTGTCGTTCAATTTCAATTTTAAAGCTACGATAATTAATCCAATATACGTTCAAAGGTTCAAAGTCTAATTTATCAAATTCTACGTGTCAATTAACTTAACAAATAAAAGGGGTCATATTATTCAAATTAACTAAGCAAATTCAACACATATGTCGATTCAAAATTTTAAACTATCCTACGTCAAATTCAATTGTATAATATTTATCACTTATCGCGTTTCGCTTTACATTCAATATAAACAACAACCAATCAATCATTCATCAACCAAATTGGATTATCATCGTATAATTAACAGATAATGGTGTCAGATGTCAAGGTGAACAGATACATAAATAACAGTGCAACAAATAATAGAAGCATATTTAATTGTCGTCTCAATTGAAATCAAATTTATAAATAAAAGAATATTAATCGTGAGTGATTGCTCACCTTTCGATGTTAGAGAGATAGACAATGAAGTGCGCTACGAAATCCAAAGCAACGCTGGACAGACAAGATTTGATGTAGAAAACAGGCTCGACGGGCAAGGCTGATAATGGAAAATCGAAGAGAGCGATTGAATCAGTTGATATAAATTGAACCAAATATATATATATATATATATATATATGAAATCAATATTTAGTTTAAACAAATAATTAAAATTAAATCTTCATATATACATATAGACCCATGCTAAATTCAATTTTGCGAAATTATATATTAAACTCTTTAGAGCCGCAAATAAATACGGTATAAAATATGTTTGCTAACCTGAATGCTTTACTGTGAAAATACATAAGCTGTAATCGAAATTTATACAACAAAAGAGGGAACTATGTAATATATACATATACAATACCTTTTATAATATATAAACTGTACCCTTTAAACATATATATTATTATACGTTTTACCCCTGTAAACACCAAACTGCTAATATATAAGATAAACTTTGTAATATATAAATGTATATTCTATAATATTTGTACAAAACAGAGCTTATATACATACCATTAAATATAAAACGCAGCAGGTGGAATGAAAATTTCAGATAGGCTTCATGCGAAAATATATATACTAGAATATATGCAGATAAAACTATTCATATACACTAATAACAAAATATATATAGTATACACTATGACTACGGTTTTCTTTCGAAAAGCAACATGTATACTATACTAACATATGAAACATACAAACAACTATTACACACTTGTTAACTATGAGAGGAGAAGAAATGGATAACAACATCAATATAATACTGTCACTTTATAGACAAATATACAATTTGAACTTAGAATTGTACAGCTTATCAACATAATTTTTTTTTTAACAATAGATAGAAGTGACGCTAATAAATAAGATGTAAACAAACTGACCCAATATGCACGCGAGCCACGAAAACGATAGGAGGAATGAGGACTTCGGCCAGGGCGACGTCTGGCGTTGGACAAGGCGATGATGAGATCTAGGAAGTAGCAGTTGCGTGGAAGAGCTGGCCACGGCTAGGTGATAGGAAGGGAATGCAAATGGTTTCAGGGAGGCAACAGGTCGGCGACAGAGCTAGGAAGTGGAGGAAGGGAAAGATGCGGAAGTGTGGGCGAAAGCTGAGGAGAGAGAACGAGGCGGAGGTGGATGGATGGGGATGCGTGTGGAGATTGGGTTCAGCAGCGGTGGTGACCGGGGCTCGGGCAGGCGCGGGTGGAGGAGCACGACAAGAAGAAGTAGGGACGTGCGGGTGCATGCGAGGTGGATTGTAGGCATTCGTTTCCGTGCATGCGTGAGTTGCAGGGGAGTTTTTTTTTTATTTGGTCGACGTTGTCAATGGGTGACTAGCTTTCAGCAATGGTGGATGGTGGCTGTGAAGTGGAGGAGAAGTGTTCGGCTGGCCATGGTTGCGTTCGGCAAGGGGAATGGTGAGGTATGGCTGTTGTATCTTGTTTGATGGGAAGTGATGAAATGGTGGTGCAGCAGATGACAATCAGAGGAGAAAAGAAAAATGAGGAAGATGAATGGTTTTAGGGAAGAGGTGTACTGATGTTATGAACAATTCCAAAGCAAAAATGCAGAATAAAATGGGCATAGAAAGAACGGAAATATAAATGCAATTGAAAAAAAAAAATCAAATCAAATGTTGGAAATAGAGAATGCTTACGAGAATCATTAAAGCAATTTACTTTTCTTGCATGTCACGGCTGTAATTCGAAAGGCCATAGGGAGCAACCGGTAGCGGATACGGTATCGTCACGACACCTGTTTTTGTCATTGCTATTGCGTGACGGATTTCTAAACACAGAAATGGATATATGGCAGAGATCAGCACGACGATACGGTCAAAACGGTATACAGATATCGGTGGTACGATTCGATTATAAAAATTCGAATTTTTATACTAGCGGAAAATGCATAAAAATCGCATAAAAATAAGATCGACGGAGCCAAAAATGTCCGAATTTGGAAAAATGAAAAACTGACAACTTGCTCAAAAGATGATTTAGAATTTTTCTATGTAAAAATATTTTGGTTTTGAAAAAGTTTTATTTTCATCGCTTTTTAACTGATTAAATTGAAGTAAATTTACGCACGAAATAAAATTTCATATTTTTGGACGAAAATTTACCAGTTGCTATGTTTAACTAGACGTATTCCAAATATAAAATTTATATTTCAAAATTTTATCGTTTAAAACTTCACAAAATTTTAATTAAATACGTTACTAAACCCGGTTAAACTTACGGGTCGTTACACTCTCCCCCACTCAAAACTTTTCGTCCTCGAAAAGGAAGGAAGTAGGAGAATATAAACTATCAAAAGAGAATAGACTTAAATTTCATAATATTCAATTAATTTAAACCATATAAATTCCAATTTAAATAAATCTATATTCAACAATTTTGTTTTTTTAAATTCACAGTTTCCATTAAATTGATTTGATATCACGTTCATTAATGTTAGGTACAAAAGGTTTCTTTCTAAAATGAAATTCAATTTAAATTCAATCAATTCAAGATACCTCATTGAGTTGATTTAATTTCAATTTTATTAACTTTCAAACAAAATTTTTATTTTATTAATCACATCTATTATTCAATTAACTTATTATTCTATTTATCTCCATAAACATTTATAATCAAAATTTAAGCGAATAACATTTATTATACGCACTCACATTTTATTTATAAAGACAATTTATATTATATATATTATCCAATTATCCTAAATTAACAACTTCCAAGATCATACATTTGAATAGTCATTTATTATAATCATATTTTATTCGACAAATTTTATTTCTTCTTTATTCCAAATTATTATTTAATTTATTCCACTTAATATATCTTATCACATATATATTAAGTATATTTACATTTATTATAACTACTCACATTTATTTAAGAATTCCTTTGATATCATTTTATATTGTATAATATTCAATTACGTAGTTAACTTTAGAAATTCTAGGTAAGTTATATTGAGTGCAATTAAATGTTATACAATTGAATTTCTAATTCAATTCTCTCAAGTTTAAATATTAATTCAAAATTTGGTTTCATTTATAATTGAAACCATCTTTTATCCAAATTTTAAGAATTAAATTTCGATTAACTTCAAACAATTTAGAGATAATTATACACATACAATATATATCAAATCAAATTAAATTTTAAAATAATATACCTATATATATATAAATCAAATCATACTTAAGAAATTTAAATTGTTTTAATTTTCAAAAACAAACTGTGGCAAAGCTACGAATTTGTCTCTTCATTTCGAAACTCGAAAATGAATGTCGATGACGCGGCCGCCATCACCGAAATTATTTTCCTGCGAAAAAATAGAAGAGCACATATATAACCAATTAAAATTCTTTGAACAGTTCATATTTCAAATACTATATGTTTTAAAACTTAAAAATCAAAGTTTGAAATCACCAGAAATTAAATTCTCACATTCTAATTTAAATTTACTTCAAATTCCAAATCCATTTATAACCAAATTTTTATAAATTCATTCATTTATATTATGAAATAGTCAATGATTTATAAACAATAAATGAAAATTAAATTGTAACATTTCGGACAACAGATTCATTAACATTTTGGTTTCAGAAGATTTATACTTATTATAATATAATCGTACAAAACTATTTTATTTACCAAATTTGAAAACAATATCGTGTCAGTATGCTCTGTTAAAGTGTTTTGGAAATTCTATCGATAGCGTTGATCAGACGAATCGATCGAAAACCCAAATCAACATCAACAACTCATACAACACAATATATTTAAACATTTTTAACATTAATTTACAAATACACTTCCTCGCTCGATGATACAAGAATGGATTTCAAATAAGTATAGAGATTCAAATTTGATGGAAATTAAATCAAAGAGAATTTTGATTCGATAATAAGTTCGAAACAGAAGACAAGATAATTCAATTAACAAAATCGGGAGATGGACAAGCTTATTTAATTCACGGGCAACCTTAACCGGGTCGACCGTAACTTCAAGAATAAGATCGATGCTGAATTCCGAGGTAAATCGACATTCGATCTCAAAAGATAGAATTCAGGTATAGCAGGGAATAGATAGCATTGTAAACCGAGGATACAGGAATCTCCGGTAAATCGAGGTCTATTGTAAAGGAGTTTCACCCATTTAAAAATAATTAGAAGATTGGCGAGACCGCCGATTCATAATAAAGATCATTCGAAGTGGAGTTATGGGATACTCTAGAATTGAAAGAAGACGAATAGTGAGGGACACGAATGAATTTTGAAACCGTAGGGAACGTTCCAAAATTCAAGGGCATCGAGTCAAAAGGAAGAGATTGAAACTCGAATGAGAGTGATTCTGTAAATACATTTACCCTATATGCTAAGTTTTGCCTAGAGCTACCAAAAGCTCTGATACCAACTGTAACGACCCACTATTTTTGACTATTCGTATCCGCACATGTCGGACTTGAATAATTCAAAATACCGAATTGTTAATTTAAATTTGGCAAAACTCAGATATACAGTAAATAAATAATCACAGAATCACAGACACAGAGTAATAATATGCAGTAGAAGTAAAAGAGATAGTAGTTCATGAAGCTACTATATATATAACAGAGTTAAATAAGTTACAACAGAAGTTTTGAATACAATAATCAAATACAATAATCAGATTACATCACTGGAATCAACTGAATATCTGAAAGCTGGATAGATAGCTGGATCTTCAAGAAAAACTCCAACTCCAAAGGTGAGTCTCGAAAGCTGAACCACTCAGTCTGACCCGAGCGTAAAGCAAATACAAAACACTCGAGTCAGGATTAATATTCTCATATCAATAAATCCAACTCAAGTGAAATAGCAATCGAAAAACAAGTAACTTAAAGGATGTTGGAATCACCATCATCTAAGGATCCGTTAAACTATCTACTATGTAGTAGTGTACGCTAAATAGATAATGTCTATCAGTAATATAAAGTATCAAAATAGCGTTAAGGCGTTACCATTATCCCCCTTAACACATTTTATACAAATGTCATAGTCTATACAGCACTGTAAACTCCACCGTAAACTGGTGGGATATCAGGGAGTACTCCATAGGTATAACACAAAACAAATTCGTAGTGGTCGCGTATATCGGGATACAAGTATGACAAGGCACATGAGGCAATACCCAAGGTAGTGAAACTACCGTTCGCCTGATCTGGACCGGTGAGAACGCATCGCCGCAGCGATCGCAACACCGCGAAACAACACTCCTGTAAAGTACGAGGGTGCACCAATCGATAACAAGTAATGAGTAATAGTTACGAAGAAGTGTGTTCGCTCAAGGTGGCTAACCCCATTTGGCCCGGCACGGCTCCTGATTTTAGTCATTTCCAATTTGACACAAGTGTCAAGGCTATCCATTATCGTTCTCTTTCTTCAGTCATCACGTACATCATTCCAACCACTTCATTCTGGATCATCACTCCGCGTATAGTTATTAAAGTGGTTTTCGGTTTAGATAGAGAGTATATCCATAACCGATTTCGGTCTCTTTAATAACTTTCGTAATTATTACACCGATTGGTCGTTTAATATATTTTAAAACCAATCAATTTCAATTTCAATTTGAATTTATAAATCAGCATTTCATTTGTTTTTTTTAAACAATTTTCACAACTTACGTTTCAAATCTTTTAACTTTCCATTTCAAGATCTTATAATTCAATTTCAATTTTTATTTAAACAGTTCAAATATCAATTCAAGTTCGTATATAAATTTTATTCCGAAATCATTTAAATTAATTTATTTTAACATTCAAATCAATTTAAAATTCATTTATCGATTTCATTCAATATTCGTTAAGCTAATTCATCATTTAAAACAATTTCCATTAAATTTCCAATTCATTAAATCTATTACTTACGTTTATCTTTATTATATCAAAACTTCAAATTTAACTAAATTAGATTCGTCAAATCAAATTCTCAAAATTTCAAGTCTTTCTTTAATTCCAATAAATCACATTTTATTTCTTGTTAAAGAAATTCAATTTCACTTATTTACTTACTTAAACAATTTCCAAAACTTAATTAACAAAGAAACTCAATTTCAATTATTTACGAAGTTCCAATTCACTTCTTCAAAAGTTCAGTTTCTCTTATCAAAGAATTCAATTTCCATTCCATTATCAACTAATTCAATCCTATTCAATTATTAAATAATTTCAATCTTAATTATTAATAATTTCGAAACTTAATAATTACAATTTTGATTATCAATTCAAACTTAATTATTAAATCATTTCCACTTAATTATGAATTCAACTTAATCATCAAATCATTTCAACTTAATTATAAATTCGACTTAATAATTTCAACTTAATTATAATTTCAAACTTAATTATAATTTCAGATCTAATTATTAAATGGTTTCAAACTTAATAATTTCAAAACTCAATTATTACTAATTCCAAATTATTTATTAATAATTCCAAATTTAATTATTAAATAATTAAATTTCAAACAACGTTCTTTCATCATTTACTACATTAGTATTTGTTTCGGATTTCAATATTTACATTATCCTTTCATCAAATTTTACGTTCCAATTTTTATTTCAAAACCTTATTATTCAAATAAAATCTTTATTTTATTTCAAATCAAATTATTGACCAATCGGGTTTATTTAATTCTATATCCTAAGTCATGTTCATTTGGGTAATTATCATTTCAACCCGATTACAATTCCAATTCAAATATCAAAACATAACAAAGGAAACTTGCAGTGTGATAACTGGGATGGTGTCAAAGTAAATAAATAAGCAATAACAACAATCCAATAATTCATTCAAATAATCCCGAAATAATCGTATTAATTCGCCTTGTTGTTTGTGCGAATTAATATAATTATCTCTAGAATCTACACTATCATTTCATGTAGATTAAAGATTATTACATTACGGTTTTCCACTTGTCGTTCAATTTCAATTTTAAAGCTACGATAATTAATCCAATATACGTTCAAAGGTTCAAAGTCTAATTTATCAAATTCTACGTGTCAATTAACTTAACAAATAAAAGGGGTCATATTATTCAAATTAACTAAGCAAATTCAACACATATGTCGATTCAAAATTTTAAATTATCCTACGTCAAATTCAATTGTATAATATTTATCACTTATCGCGTTTCGCTTTACATTCAATATAAACAACAACCAATCAATCATTCATCAACCAAATTGGATTATCATCGTATAATTAACAGATAATGGTGTCAGATGTCAAGGTGAACAGATACATAAATAACAGTGCAACAAATAATAGAAGCATATTTAATTGTCGTCTCAATTGAAATCAAATTTATAAATAAAAGAATATTAATCGTGAGTGATTGCTCACCTTTCGATGTTAGAGAGATAGACAATGAAGTGCGCTACGAAATCCAAAGCAACGCTGGACAGACAAGATTTGATGTAGAAAACAGGCTCGACGGGCAAGGCTGATAATGGAAAATCGAAGAGAGCGATTGAATCAGTTGATATAAATTGAACCAAATATATATATATATATATATATATGAAATCAATATTTAGTTTAAACAAATAATTAAAATTAAATCTTCATATATACATATAGACCCATGCTAAATTCAATTTTGCGAAATTATATATTAAACTCTTTAGAGCCGCAAATAAATACGGTATAAAATATGTTTGCTAACCTGAATGCTTTACTGTGAAAATACATAAGCTGTAATCGAAATTTATACAACAAAAGAGGGAACTATGTAATATATACATATACAATACCTTTTATAATATATAAACTGTACCCTTTAAACATATATATTATTATACGTTTTACCCCTGTAAACACCAAACTGCTAATATATAAGATAAACTTTGTAATATATAAATGTATATTCTATAATATTTGTACAAAACAGAGCTTATATACATACCATTAAATATAAAACGCAGCAGGTGGAATGAAAATTTCAGATAGGCTTCATGCGAAAATATATATACTAGAATATATGCAGATAAAACTATTCATATACACTAATAACAAAATATATATAGTATACACTATGACTACGGTTTTCTTTCGAAAAGCAACATGTATACTATACTAACATATGAAACATACAAACAACTATTATACACTTGTTAACTATGAGAGGAGAAGAAATGGATAACAACATCAATATAATACTGTCACTTTATAGACAAATATACAATTTGAACTTAGAATTGTACAGCTTATCAACATAATTTTTTTTTTTAACAATAGATAGAAGTGACGCTAATAAATAAGATGTAAACAAACTGACCCAATATGCACGCGAGCCACGAAAACGATAGGAGGAATGAGGACTTCGGCCAGGGCGACGTCTGGCGTTGGACAAGGCGATGATGAGATCTAGGAAGTAGCAGTTGCGTGGAAGAGCTGGCCACGGCTAGGTGATAGGAAGGGAATGCAAATGGTTTCAGGGAGGCAACAGGTCGGCGACAGAGCTAGGAAGTGGAGGAAGGGAAAGATGCGGAAGTGTGGGCGAAAGCTGAGGAGAGAGAACGAGGCGGAGGTGGATGGATGGGGATGCGTGTGGAGATTGGGTTCAGCAGCGGTGGTGACCGGGGCTCGGGCAGGCGCGGGTGGAGGAGCACGACAAGAAGAAGTAGGGACGTGCGGGTGCATGCGAGGTGGATTGTAGGCATTCGTTTCCGTGCATGCGTGAGTTGCAGGGGAGTTTTTTTTTTATTTGGTCGACGTTGTCAATGGGTGACTAGCTTTCAGCAATGGTGGATGGTGGCTGTGAAGTGGAGGAGAAGTGTTCGGCTGGCCATGGTTGCGTTCGGCAAGGGGAATGGTGAGGTATGGCTGTTGTATCTTGTTTGATGGGAAGTGATGAAATGGTGGTGCAGCAGATGACAATCAGAGGAGAAAAGAAAAATGAGGAAGAGGAATGGTTTTAGGGAAGAGGTGTACTGATGTTATGAACAATTCCAAAGCAAAAATGCAGAATAAAATGGGCATAGAAAGAACGGAAATATAAATGCAATTGAAAAAAAAAAATCAAATCAAATGTTGGAAATAGAGAATGCTTACGAGAATCATTAAAGCAATTTACTTTTCTTGCATGTCACGGCTGTAATTCGAAAGGCCATAGGGAGCGACCGGTAGCGGATACGGTATCGTCACGACACCTGTTTTTGTCATTGCTATTGCGTGACGGATTTCTAAACACAGAAATGGATATATGGCAGAGATCAGCACGACGATACGGTCAAAACGGTATACAGATATCGGTGGTACGATTCGATTATAAAAATTCGAATTTTTATACTAGCGGAAAATGCATAAAAATCGCAGAAAAATAAGATCGACGGAGCCAAAAATGTCCGAATTTGGAAAAATGAAAAACTGACAACTTGCTCAAAAGATGTTTTACAATTTTTCTATGTAAAAATATTTTGGTTTTGAAAAAGTTTTATTTTCATCGCTTTTTAACTGATTAAATTGAAGTAAATTTACGCACGAAATAAACTTTCATATTTTTGGACGAAAATTTACCAGTTGCTATGTTTAACTAGACGTATTCCAAATATAAAATTTATATTTCAAAATTTTATCGTTTAAAACTTCACAAAATTTTAATTAAATACGTTACTAAACCCGGTTAAACTTACGGGTCGTTACAGTAGTTGATGTTAGAAGAAAGATGAAGGAAGCGCAAGATCGGCAAAAGTGTTATGCAGATCAAAGGCGTAGGGATCTAGAGTTCTTAGTCGGGGACTTGGTATTTGTAAAAGTCTCTCCTCTGAGAAGTGTCGTAAGGTTTGGAAAGACAGGGAAGTTAGCCCCTCGATATATTGGCCGTTTTCCCATACTAGACCAAATTGGTAAACTTGCGTATAAAGTGGAGTTACCAGATCGACTATAAGATGTGCACAACGTATTTCACGTATCTCATTTACGTAAGTATGTACACGACCCTTCGATGATAATAAAACCATGCCAACAAGTTGATTTGGAGGTTCAGCCTAACCTAACCATTCTTAGGCGGCCTATTCGTATTGTTGCTCGAGATATAAAGCGATTAAGGAAGAAGATTGTGAATCTTGTTAAGATTCAGTGGAGTGGAGATGTTAGAGATTGTACTTGGGAAACTGAGAAATATATTAGGGATTCTTATCCCGAGTTGATGTAGTTGTTGTTTGTATTTTGTTGTTTCTTTTTAGTGTACTCACCGGTTGTGTTAAGGTCACTTTCCTTGTATCTTTGTGTGGTATATATGATCATTTGGGTTCTTTGATATCTAGAGTATATCCGATTAATTTCGAGGACGAAATTTCCTTTAAGGAGGGGAGGATGTAATGGCCCATAATTTAATCACTTTGAACATGAATAGTTAATATGTTTTTAAATGATTAAATAATGGATTTTATATGTAGAAGTATTAACTTTGCCTAATAAAACAAGAAAGAATTATTAACGTAGCCTAATAAAACAAAATAGTATAATTACTTGCCTAATAAAATAAGAAAGAATTATTAACGTAGCCTAATAAAACAAAATAGTATAATTACTTGCCTAATAAAATAAAATAGCATAATGATTATTATATTCCATGCAGATGGTTGCCATTGGACCAAAATCTGGTCGAACCAGGTTATGCCATGCGGATAGTTGCCATTGGACCAAAATCTGGTCGAACCAGGTTATGCCATGCGGATGGTTGCCATTGGACCAAAATCTGGTCAAATCAGGTTAGGCCATAGTTGATAAGGAGGATTCCTATTGGACCAAAAGGTGGTCGAATCAAATTAAGCCACAAGGATGTTTTCTATTGGACCAAAATATGGTCGAATCAAATTATGTCATATGGTTAGCTTCTATTGGACCAAAATTTGGCTGAATCAGGTTAGGCTATAGGAAATTCCTAAAGTACCCTTCTCTTCACCTATAAATAGCCAAGTCCATATGTCATTTTATTTCATTAAAAAACTAAAGAAAAGAACTAAAATTCATTTTAAAAGGTGAAGTATTCCAAGTCTCCATCAAAGCAAATAGGATGTGAGTATATTTCATATTTTCATAGTTTAAAGGGTATAACTTATTCTGTGAGTACATTCCTTGCTTCCATAGTTTAGTGGGTGTAACTTATTCTGTGAGTATATTTCATGTTTTCATAGTTTAGTGGGTATAACTTATTCTGTGAGTACATTCCTTGTTTTCATAGTTTAGTGGGTATAACTTATTCTGTGAGTATAATTTAATTATTTTACAGTCAGTGTAATCTTAATCTCTTTCCTTTTACTCATTCATATTTTAACAAATGTTGTGTTAACTATTGATTGTAAATTGTTAATAATAATGAGTCTGTTATTATTCTTGTTTGGTTGTTTGATTTGTGCTCGGCCAGTTTATGAGCAATAACTTTGAAGTTTAGTTATAGGGAACTTACACCACCTTTTAACTTAGGATTGACATTTAGTGACTTTTTGGTTAAAAGGAAACAACACCCCTTTTAGCTATCTCATTTGATTAAGAGGAAGCTTCACCCCCTCTTGGTTGTAATCTCCTTTAAAGATGATGGGTTTAAGTTATGATTTGAATGGAAGTTTAAATCTTTGTTTAAAGTATTTTAAAGGAGATTCAAAATTTATATAATAATTTAAATGAGTTATTTATGGAAAGTAAGTAGTCCTATACTTGGCACTAAAAGCCGATGAGTAGATTGATTCTCTATCTGTGAGATCTGGAACCAAAGTGTCTAGGCAAGGCTAGGAGCAACCAGTGCCCTTACTTACCTGGCTTTGTTTCTGGGCGAGGGATAGAGTAAGTCGAGAATATCGGAAACGTGACAAGTGTAGGAGATTTGATTTCCATAAATGATCTTTATAATTATAATGGAAAACGTTTGCATTTCTTATAGACAATTGTTTTTGACCCATCTAAGTATGCTTTTGAAATATGAAATCCTCTTAATTATTTTGAGAATATGCTTATACCGATGAGATAAGTATATAGATATTTTTCAAGTATTGAAAGAGTATAAGATTTAATTTACATATACGATCGTTTTGTTATCCCCGATAGTCGATATCTTGACTATCAATTTCGATACCCTTCTTCCTTTTATTTTTGTTTCGTCAATCTAAGACGATTTGTTGCTCAATTAGAGCATTGATATCCTTTATCGGAAATGACTAAATAAAGAGCGAGTGGGGGCCAAGCTATGTGGGTTGCTCCCATTAGGGTATTTTCACATCTACTTTAGATTGGTTCCGGTTGTATGCGCACAGAGATGTGAAATACTCGGATACTCGGTAAGGATGGCGGGGTCCGGCTTGGAGGTTTCCGAGAGCCATCGTAGTTCTCAAGTATATTATCTAGAGGTATACTTTCGATAAGGGGGGCGCACCCTCCTAGTCATTGTTGGAAAAATTCCTTTTCCTTATTTTTGATTCAAATCTTTGGATTGATTCTTTCTTAATTTCATCGGGAAGCGTCTTGCACTCTTCGCGATGTTTAATTATCTGTATCCATTCTTTTGTACTTGGATGTTGTCCTTGTGAGGGAAAAACCCGTTCTGCGTTTTTGCGATGTGGTCTCACTAGTTACTTTGTGTGTTCTATTTTTGGAGTTTACTCATACCAGACTTACTGTCTGACCCGAATTGTTGTTTTCACTAAACGTTCGGGTACTCATTTATATTTGAGTAGTCCAAAAATGACAGGTTTCTTTGGGCTCTATTGAAGATGGTGGACGAGCAGGAGGCTCCTTATCTATCTAGCTATTTATTTCCGCTATTATGAGATGTTGACTCTATGTATGTATATTTAAAGGCAGGTTGTTATAACTGCCTAGACTGATAGTAGTACTTTTGTTGTAACTCTGATAACTCCATGTTACTGTCTTATTTTTATGTTATATTTAACCATTCCGTTGTGAGATTATTATTCCGTTCTTATATTTTACCCCATGGCAACTCGTCTTTCAGATACTTGGGCAACAACACATGAATACCATGGATGTATTAAGTGTCGTTCTCAAGAGTCAAAAAGGTGGGTCGTCAGAACAGGTCCACTAGAAGCTACTGCTTTGCACTTTTCTATCTTCGACGATGAGGAACTAGGAACTAAACTGTTGCCACTTTCCATTCTTTTTGACTCCAAAACGTTTGCTGCTTTTGTCACTGTCACCGCACCAATGCTCAAAGCAACACCACTATCTCCTAGTGCAAGTCCTGAAGCAACTTCTACCAACCTATCTGATGAACTGCCCAAAGATAACTGATCTTTTTTTGCTATTAAACCCATAGCAGATTCATTATTTAATTCTGCTACCCCCAAAAAAAAAAATCAAATTCTTTGGACCACTCCTCTAAAGAACCATTCAAATTCGAACTATCATTTATGCAAACTCTCCCCATAACAGATTCCGTTACAACAGAGAAGTCCACCCCTTCATTTGTATTTTGGATTATAAACTTTTTTGTATCAGTATAATCAACCATCTCCTTATTTATAGAATCTTCTTCTTCCAAACTGCCCATTTCCACAATAGATAGAATATCGTTTTCATCACCATTATCTGGTCTATCAACGTTACATTCATTTCTACTATCATCTAACACAAATAAGAAATCTCCAGCATGAACTAAGTACTGTATATATTTCTCTCCATGCAAACTGTTGTCATTGTGAATGGCACCAGAATCATGCTCGAAAATTCATTCCAAACTCTTACATATATTAGTCGTTAAAGACTCATCCACTTTAACTGATGATATCATTAACAATAATCCGTCTATAACCACACCTAGATGAAACTTGGCATCTTCTTCTATATTATCAGTTAACTTACCAAACAATAATATCCCAAAATACTCACCCAAAGCACTAAACTTTTCTGAAGAATCTGAGTTATATTGCATAACATCACCACGAAATTTCAATTTCTTAACAATACTATTAGCATTACCATCATCTATAGCCACCTCCATTGGATTACTACTTACAGAACACTTATAACAATCAATATGAATATCTGATGCATTCCTGCAAGATGAGAAACTATTGTCTATTATAATATCAACCAAGTGCAGTTCTAAGTCTCCTTCGTCAATATCTGCCTGGCTATTAGCACACCATCATCTATGGCCACCTCCATTGAATTACTACTTATAGAACACTTATAACAGTCAAATTGAATATCTGATGCATGCCTGCAAGATGAGGAACCACTGTCGATTCTAACATCAGCCAAGTCTAGTTCTAAGTCTCCTTTGTCAATATTTTCTGGGCTATTAAAGTTGTTGCTAGTCTTTATCTCAAAATTGACCAATTTTTGTTTTGGTCTTTTACCTTTAACTTGAATTAAGCCTCTGTTTATATCAAAAATGTCATTCTTAGTCAGATCATCCATAGTAGAACCCAAAGAACTCGTCTTTATATTTACATCAGAAGCTTTGAAATCCTTCGAGTATTGAATAATAGAATAATCCATAAGCATTGGATCAAAATCAATAAACGTGTTCTCATTTGTATTTTTCGATAAGACGTAGCTTAGATTACCACTATAATCTAGCATAACATCGGCTATCTCAACACTATCATCTGACTTATTAGACAAGACATCTGATTTCCCAAAGAACTCTTCGGGGTCTCCAAATTTATCCTTGTAACCCTTGCCGATATTAGGTGAATTAATCACATCAAAATGAACAAATAGTTTTTCTAAGAGTTTAATCCCATCGTTTCTCTGTTGCCAAAGATTGTCGAGCAGAATTCCTTTGAGCAACATACACTTTAAAGTAAATTGAAATCCATGGTCGATAAGTTGCGGCCCTGCATCCATAAGCTTTGATTTCAACACACAAGAATCCTTCTTAAGACCTAAATTTCCACTAGCGCATAAATCTTAAACACTGTTTTGTGGTCTAGGAGCCAATGGCTTAGATTTCATCGAACAAGAAATCTTCTTGTGTCCAAATTTTTCGCAAGCGAAGCATCTGATGGGATCTCTACATTGATTAGCATAATGATCGCTATCTCCATATCTATAGCAGAAATTTTTGCTTTTCTTGCCAGCCTACATTTTAAGACTATGACGATTCAAGAACAATGGTGATAAACCATCTTTAACAGTTTGGGTATAAGAATGATATTGAGAGACACAATCAAAATTGAATTTTGGAGCAGACAATTGCGGTATGAATTTAGAATTCAAAAAAGTAGGATATGATCGAAAACAAGAAGTTAAAGATCGAGTCGTCATTTTTTAGAAATCAATTTCTTTCTATATTAAATTTGATCGAATGTGTTATGTTAATTAATTAATTTAATCAGAAGTATTTTAAACAGAAAATCCATAAACGATATATTTGGTGATAGCAGTTACAATGCGTTGTAACCATGTGTGATTTATCACAATAAAATAAACATAGTGCTTTAAATATTCCTAGCCAAAATATATAGAGACTGGATATTGATACATCCGTTTAGTTTAGAGTGCGTAACTCTCCCTAAATGTTGTGCATTGTATTACTCTTGACTGCTAGGGGCACCAAGAGGTTACATACCAATAATTATTAGATAACTATGAAATGACCCACTCAATAGTTTTTTATTGGCAAATATAACTTTGGTCAAACAAAAAATATCAATACAACAAAATTATACAGTTCTCTCGACCCGAGAATACCTGCGTTTTGATTACAGTTATATCGTGGCATGTCGTCCATCGAACGACTATAGTTGGGTCGAGTGGAAGCACTGAAAGTGAAAAAATAGTCAAGAGAGGATTCGTCCCCTTAATTATATGAGGTAAGCATGACGATTAATTGAAGACAACTCAAAGTCTAAGTTTATAACGAGAATAGTTTGGTTAATTATAATCATTATTATTCAACCAAGGACTTTGTGTTTAGATTATAGAGTTGAATATGGATGATATTGGAATTTTGACCATTACCAAATTCCGCAAGTCCAAAATGTATAGTTATGATAAAGAGAATTGATTAAATAATTATCACAATCGGGTAACGCTTAACAAAGTAAAATTAGATTTTACCAAAACCAAATAAGCGATAAATTTATAAAATTTCACAGCACATGCTAAGGGACGTGTGAACATTAATATTTGAATAGTTCGGTATTAATCGCTGACCAATTTACACTTAAAGAGTCACATAACTAAAACATTGAATACTCCTTTGATCAAATGACTAAATTAATTTGTAATTGTTATGGATTAATTAGAACAAATTAATATTTATGAAATATTAATTACAAAAGTTTTATTTGATGTGTTAAAAAATATTAATAAATATATTTATAATAGTTATAAATATATTAATCGATATACAATAGCGACACGTGTTTAGATTGGATCTAAATACAACAAATATTGATCGGGCTTGAGGGGGTTTGAAACACATATGGGGCACTGTATCTTTGGACAAGATTTGATCATGGTGATGCCAACCAAATAATGACACCGGAGGTGGTTTTAATGTGTTAAAAAGGTGGAGAATTAATAGTAGAAAACTAAAGATATGGATCCTAGATTTGCTCTTTTCTCCACTATATAAATGCCCAAACCCACACTCTAAAAAATGCTTTTTTGAGACTCCACCCATAGCTTTGCTGGCCGAAATAGATCTCCCTCATCTCTTCCATTTTCAAGCTCAAATCAAATAAATTTTAAGCTATACGAAGTGGTGATCAATAATTCAAAGCTAGCACCTTTGGACTGGAATAGGATTCAAAGGAGCTCGTATCTTCATTTTAACGTGTATTTGATAGGCTTTGATGAAGGTATGTTTCTGATCTATAAATTTAAATTAATGTTATATTTTATATCATATGATGTTTAGACCAATAGGTGATGAATATAGCACATCAGTATGCCATTGCATTTAAGATATTATTTACTCGTGCGCTTATATAATTTTTAAAAACATTCATGCAACATATACTTACCTAATACTCATGGCATAAAATAAAATAAAAATTACTTTAAAATTATGTAATTATACAAGTTGTATAAATTATTTCTCTTAAAAAGAAGTTTCATAAATTTAAATATTAGACATTATATTACACAAAATATGTTTTAAATTTTTCATATAAATAGTTTTAGATCTGTAAGAATTTCAGCAAAAGGAAAAATAATATATATATATATATATATATATATATATATATATATAATTTAAATATTATGTAAATGAAATCAATTAAATAAATCTATAAACTACGTGCTATATAAAACATAATTTAAATTTTATAAACTTATTTTCACAGTTAATAAGTTTATGCGGATAATTTTTTTTTTCTTAAATTAAATACACACACACACATATTGCATAAATTAATAATTAACTTTAAAATTATTTTAAATTACAATATATATGTGTAAATATTTTAAATATTAAAAATATGTTTTTTTGGATCTTTATAAATATATTAAAATACAAATTTTATATTTTAGAAATATTTTATTTAATGTTATTAATTTCTGTATGAAATTTTAAACCCAATAAATGTTAAAATACCAATTTTTTGTCATGAGCATTATCTAATGTGTGTGTCTATATATAATATAAATTATATATATATATATATATATATATATATATATATATAATCTAGACATATGACCTACCCTCTATTCCCATGTTCTTCCTCCATTGTTGTTTGATCATTCCACAATCCTTATGACTTGGGCTGACATTGTTGTTGATTTTTTTTTACAATTTTTAACTCTTGGTTGAGGACCTAACTTTTTAAGTTTAGTTAAAACTTCATGGTCTAATTTTTATTTTGGTAACCCTTTTTTTATTTTTTAGAAAAAACTTTAAGCTACCTATTGCTCCTTATTGCATAGTGATAACTTAAAGCTAATGATAACCTACATGTTCCTGTCTTGGATGATCTCATTTCCACCAAGCTTCCCATGCTGAATAGTGATGCTATTAGTATCTTCTTAGCTAAAGTAACGGACGAGGATGAATAAGACTTTCAGTGGGAGTCTTAATGGATTTAATGCCATGTTTTTCTCTTACTGCTAGGCCATTATCTCTTCTGATTTGTTTAGAATTGTTCATTATTTCTTCAACCATAGCAGAATACTGAGGGGTAACAATGTTACAAATATTGCTCTAATCCCAAAAACCAAGGAAGCTAGGTCTATTCTAAATTATAGGTATATTAAGTGTTACAATGTTATATACATATGTATTTCAAAAGTTATTGCTACTAGGCTTAAGATTGTTTTACCTTCCATAATTTCACTAAATCAAACTACCTTCTTGCCTGACGGGAGTATACCTGATAATGTTCTGCTTGCTCATGAATTATTGAATGGTTACAATATGGCTAATATTTCTCGTAGAGCCATGCTCAAACTTAATGTTAAAAAAGCATTTGATTCTCTTCAGTGGAAAGCAATAGTAGTGGTTATGGCTAGAATGCATTTTCCCTGCCATTTTTTCAATTGGATACACTCTTGTATCTCTACCGCCTCTTACTCTTTGGGTTTAAATGGTCAAAATATGGGATATTTTTCTAGTACACAAGGGATAAGACAAGGGAACCTTGTTTCCTTTTATTTTTATTATTATTAATATGGAGTTGCTCACTCGCCTTATTAATAAAGCTATTGATGGCAATGAGTTCTCCTTGCAACTAAAATTTAAATAACCACGTATAACTTCCCTAATGCTTGTTAACGACCTAATTATTTTCACCAAGCCCTCTAAAATTTCTTTGCTTAGCATCAACAATGTTCTGCACTCACTTTTCAGTACCATTGGGCTTCAGATTAATATTGAAAAGTCAAGTATTTACATAGCAGGCGTTCCTGAAGTTAGGCGTACTGCTCTCCATGCTTTTTTTTCTGCCTTCTATGAATCGATACATGAGTTGCTTAGGGTTACCTCTCTGTATTAGTAAGGTATGGTACTTTGACTGCCTCCCATTTTTGAAAAGATAATTGGAACTATGAATAGTATGGGCGAATAGATTTCTTAGTCATGTATATCCATCTCAAATATATCCATTTACAAAATTTTAGTACTTCAAAGTTATAACACTTTCTAAATCAAACACTTTGGAAATCATAATACTTTGAAAATCAGAATTTAGAAATCATAATGCTTTGGAATCATAACACTTCCCACTTAACTGTTTAAATATAAAAAATAGTATGTATAATAAAATAGTTTATAATTTAAAATAGTTTATATAAAAAAATAGTTATAATTTAAAATACTTTATATATAAATAGTTATAATTTAAAATAGTTTATATTAAAAATAATTTATATTAAAAAGTTTATATTAAAATAATTTATATTAAAATAGTTTATATGAAATAAATTTATAAAGTAACATATATAAATAGTTTTAAGTATAATTTAAAAATACTTTATATAATAAAATAGCTTCCTCAAATTTGACAAATCAATTCCAAATCTATACCAATCCCAAAATTTCAAATTTAATCAAATCTCAAATCATCAATTTCAATTCAATTCAGTTCTCAATAAACCATTATATCGATTTCAAATACAGATTTGAACCACAAATAAACCATTTAAATTTCGGTATATTCCAAAACTTTAAATATTTCACAATCTCAAAACTAAATTTGATAATTTCATATATATATATACATATATATATATCTTAATTTAACTTTATTATTATTTAGTTTTGAAATATTCACTTAATAAATCCAATATTATTTAAATAAAACCCCAAATTACAAATAACTAAATATTTCTTTCAACTTATTTAAACCTGAAATATTCATTTAAATCACCTTAACCAAAATAAAGTTATAAAATTTTATCCTTTAAAAATATCAAATTCAATAAGTTCAAAATCAATTTCTAATTAAAATGTTTCTTAGTTAAATACAATTTCAAATCTATCTTCTCAACCTTAATTTATTGAATCATTATAAACTCTATATTAAAATATAATTTAAATAAATACTTAACCATATTATATTTTAATAAAATCAAACTTTATTATTAAAATTATTTTATATCAAAAAAATTATATATAGCTTAGAATCAAGAATTTAACTATATATAAAATAATATTTATATAATATCTGAAATCAATATTTACATAAAACCATATATTTCTTTCCAAAACCATAGAAATCATTTTCAAAATATTTATATGTAGACCAACGGTGTATGTGTATAATTTTCTATCCTATGGTCAAGTGATACAGATATTTATTGTTTTAATCCACAATTTAAATATATACGGGCATTTATATATCATTTCAACCCGCAATCCCAAATTCAATTCAATGAAAATCGCTTGGGTTTATCATTTCAACTGATAACGATTTTCTCCTATTCTAAAGTCCGTTCGGGTATGTATCATTTCAACCCTTAGTGAATTCTATACTACTAGGGAGCTTGCAGAGTGATAACAGATATGATAATAATATAACAGACATATATCATCAATATAAATAATAAATAATGGTGTCAGATGTCACAGGTGAACAGATACAGGTAATAACATATATATAGCATTGTAAATAACTAACAACGACATATTTCAATTGTCGTTTCAATTGAAATCAAATTTAATATATATAAGAACGTAAATCGTAAGTAATTTCTCACGTTTCGAGATTAGAGAATACGAATCCAAGCACGAAATCCAAAGCAAATCAAGGTTGGCATGGATCGACGAACGAAGCTGATAAATAGGAATGGACGAAATCAAATCAGAACATGATCGATGAAGATAATTGGTACAAGTGACTTATAGTTATATTGCTGTACATAACTATATATATCAAGTCATATTCTACATCCAACGTATATTGAAATAAGATATATATATATATATATGTATATATATTATATTTATTTACAAATCAATGTTAATTTAAATACACACACACACACACACACACAACTGATATAATTAAATGATCTCCTTTATAAAATAATATACTACAAACACTATTTCATTTAAAAATGTACGTACTATACCATATATATATATACACATACACGACCGCTATATACCTCTTCCGTTTTATTATTTTAAAATTTGTAAGAATATACTTTGAAACCAGACATATATATGTATAGAAAACAAACTCATGTAAACTACTATGCAACCTATATAAACCTATAATTTCATATATTTTCGAAAACACGACAATTAATCTAGTTTATAACATAGACAATATATATTTTACAAATATAGACAATTTCGAAAACTATTTATAGCTTGTTCACAAATATAAATATAGACCGAATTTATATCTATTGTTTACATACTTTAACATATAAAAGCTGTCACGACTGTGCGTATAAAACTGTACTAAAGTTCGAAAATCAATATACAACAAAACTTAAATATAAACACTTATAATATATATATATATATATATATATATATATATATATATATATAGACACACACACACATGCGTATAAACCTATACAAGCTTAGATAGATAAAAATCAATATTCATTTCAAACTCCAAAAAACACTATAAGCAACGCTAGTAAACAATTTCTTTTCAAGTTAAAATTAAACTGACTTATCATTCAGTTCCAAAAATACTAATACACTAATATAAATGCTGACACCCAACTAACGTATAAAGCATACTAAAACTATATATAGTATACTGTGTACAAGCAACCCTTATATTTGAGCAGCCATCTACATATTTCAATCCAAAACTAAACTCACATATAAACAAAATACACACTTACATAAAAGAGTAAACGAAGAGAAGTTACAGTAGTACTCGACAAGCAAGAGGGAGGGAGGGGATTGACGTGATGAGGTGGTGGAAAACACCTGCGCTGCCAAGCTCCGACCGCTGGTGGATGACGTAGGATGGTTCAGCAAGGTGGCTGCGTGCTCGGTTGTGGAAGCCGCAGGGGAAGTGGAGATGTAAAGAAGGCATGTGGTGTTGGGTGGGGAGCCTCTTGGGCTTGGCGCTCATGCGTGGAGGAGAGCGTGGGCTATGGGAAAGAGGGGACGAGGAAATGGGTCTTGGCGCAAAGCTGTGTGTTTTCTTTCTTTCTTTCTTTTTTATATGAAGAGTCTTGGGTGTGGGTTGAAGATTGGAGAGGAAGAGGAAGTGGAGAGGAGCGGCCATTCTCGGCAGTGAAGAAGAAGGTATTGTATACAACATATGTTGTAACAGAAGTCACAGAACTAAAAGTTGAAAAATGAAGCGAATGCACGACCCAAAATAAATGGCAATGAACCAGATAATAAAGTTTAACGTTGGAAATAGCTAAAGTCAGAAATAATTACTTCTCGAAATTTGAAAAGTAGTGTCCAACTGCTTTCAATCGCTTGGAAAACTGAATGGTCACTGAATAGCAAAAGCTGCAAAAGTGTACTGATACAGATATCCGTTTTTACGGATTTTGTTGTGTACCGAACTTCAAAACCCAGAATTGAATATACCATGAGATTAGCATGACGAGACGATCAAAACGGTATATACATATCAGCGATACGATCGTCCAATCAAAAGTCGATATCGGTATGTAAATGTTGCTATTTCGTCGAAATTAAGATCAGCGGAGCAATAAGAGTCAAAATTTGAAGAAACGAACTATGACGTCTTGCTCAGAAGATGATTTACAATTTTTCTACATAAAAATATTCGGGTTTCGAAAATATTTTATTATCATCATATATTAACTGATATAAATTGAAATAGAATTACATAATAAAATAAACTTTCATATTTTTAGATGAAAATTTACAGTTTGCTAGGTCCAATTAGACGTATTCCAAATATTAAATTTTTATTTCAGAATTTTATTTTTAAAATTTCACAATAATTCAATTAATCACATTATTAAAACAGTTAAAATTTATGGGTCGTTACACTCTCCCCCACTCAAAACTTTTCATCCCCGAAGAGGAAGGAGGCAGGAGAATAGAAACAACCAGAAGAAAATAGATTGAAAACAAAGAAAAACAATTAGTTCAAACCATGTAAATTTCAATTTACCTTTATTATTACTCAACATTTGATTTAAAATTCAATGTATTTCAATAAGTTATTTAATTTCAACTTATTAGTATTTGATACCAAAAGATTTCTTCAAAACAAAATTTTATTTAATTTGTCCGATTTACTATTTATTTAACTTATTATTCTATTTATCTTTATTAACATTTTATAATTAAAAGTTAAGTGTATAACATTTATTGCAACCGCTCAAATTTTTTATTTATAAAATTATTAATCAATATTCTACATAGTAAATTATTCAATTACATTCAATTTCTGAATGATTTAGGTAAGTTATATTGGAATGTAATTGGGTATTATACAAGTAAAATTTTCCCAATTCAGTTATTACAAGTTTAAATATTTATTTCAAAATTTTGGCTTCATTTTATAATTGAAAACATTCGTAACATATGATTAAGAATTAAATTTCCGATATCATTTCAAACTATTTAGAGATAATACACACACACACACACAACGTATATCGAATTAAATTTATAATCATAAACCAATATATATATATATTATAATTCAAATCATATTTTAAGAAATTCAAATCAATTTCATTTCAAAACAAAAGCATAGCAAAGCTACCAAATGGTCTCTCCATTCTGAAACTCGAAAATGAATGTCGATGATGCGGCCGTCATCACCGAAATTATTTTCCAGCAATAGAAGGGAATAACACTGATTTAACATTAAAAATTCTTTGGAAACAATTTCTGTTCGAAAATAATATACATTTACATATCCAAAACTTTTAAACCAAAGTTTGAAATTACCGAAAATTAAATTCTCAAATTCTAAATTTAAATTCAATTGAATTTTCAAATCTGGATGTCGAAATAGTCAATGGTTTACATAACAATAAATGAAAATCAATAATTATCATTTCTGACAACAGATTCATTAACAATTTAATTTTAGAAAAATTTATACTTATATATAATATAATCATTCAAAATTATTTTATTTACCAAATTTGAAAAAAATATTGTGTCAATTTGTTCTGTTCAAGTTTTTTAGAAATTCGATCGATAGCGTTGATCAGACGAATCGATCGAAAACCCAAATCAACATTAACAACTCAAACAACACAATATATAAAACATTTTTAATATTTAATTTAGAAAAACCCTTCCTCGCTCGACGATACAAGAATGGATTTCAAAGCAAGGATAGAGATTCAAATTTGATTGACTCAAATCAAAGAGAATTTTGATTCGAGGATTGGTTCGAAACAAAGATAAGATGATTTTAAATAAAAAATAGGAAGTCGGATAAGTTTATATAAATCGCGAACAACCTCAACCGGGTCAACCGTGACTTCAAGAATAAGATCGATGTAGAATTCAGATACAAGTCGACATTTGATCTCAAGAGATAGAATTCAGGCATAGCAGGAGATAGATAGCATCGTAAACTGAGGATACAGAAATCTTCAATAAATCAATGTCCATTGTAAAGGAGTTTCACCTCTTGACAATCATTCGAAATTGGTGAGATCGCCGATCTATTGCAGAGATTGTTTGAAGTGGAGTTATGGGATACTCCAGAATATGAATAGGGAGGGATTCTAGGAACCGAGGGGATTGTTCCAAAATTCAAAGGAAACCGAGTCAAAGAAGAAGGAATTTAAGCTTGAACGGAAGTGATTCAGTAATTAAATTTACCCTATATGTTGAGTTTTGCCGAAAACCAATGCTTTGATACCAAATGTAACGGCCTGATATTTTCAACCAGTCGCGTCCACACATGCCGGATTTGAATTGCTCAAAATACCAGATTGTTAATTTTATGTGGGAAAACTCAGCATATACTGTAAATAAATAAATCACAGAATCACAGATACAGAGTAACATACAATATGTAGCGAAAATAAGAGAATAGTAGTTCATGAATCAACTATATATATAACAGAGTTAAATAAGATACAATAGGAGTCTCGAATACAATAGTCAAATACAATATCAGAATACTTCACTAGAATCAACTGAATATCTAAAATCTGGATCGATAGCTGGATCTCCAAGCGATGCTCCAGCTCCAAAGGTGAGTCTCAAAAGTTGAACCACTCATCTAACCCGAGCGTAAAGCAAAATACAAAACACTCAAGTTAGGATTAACATTCTTATATCAATAAATTCAACTCAAGTGAAGTAATAACTGAAAATACAAGTAACTCAAAGTTGTTTGGGATAACCATCCTCTAAGGATCCGTTAAACTATTTATATGTGCGCTAAGTAGATAATGCCTATCATTAATATAAAGTATCAAAATAGCGTTAAGGCGTTACCATTATCCCCCTTAACACATTTTATATAAGCGTCATAGTCTATACACCACTGCAAGCTCTGCCGTAAACTAGTGGCTATCAGGGAATACTCCATAGGTATAACACAAAACAAATCGTAGTGGTCGCGCATAAGGATACGAGTAGACAAGGCACATTGAGGCAATACCGAAGGTAGTGAAACTACCATTTGCCTGATCCGAACTGGTGAGAACGCGTCGCCGCAATAATCGCAACACCGTGAAACAACACTCCCAATTCAAGGGTGTGCACCAATCAAAAACAAGTAATGTATAGTTTACGAAGAAATGTGTCCGCTAGAAGCAGCTAACCTCGTTGGCCCGGCACGACTCTTGTTTAAGTCATTTCAAATTTGACACAAGTGTCAAGGCTATCCATTATCGTTCTCTTTCTTCAAATCCAGCAACGTTATCATTCCAACCACTTTATTCTGGATCACATTCCACGTATAATAGTTATTAAAGTGGTTTTAGGTTTAGACAGAGAGTATGTCCCTAACCGATCCCAGACTCTTCAATAACTACTTAATTATTACACCGATTGGTCATTTAACAAAATTTCAAAATAGTTTATATTTCAAAACCAAAATATCATTGGCATTTCAAAACCATATCAATACGATATCACTTCCATTCAAAACAAGTACGATATCATTTCCATTTTAAATATATCCATCTCAAATATATCCATTTACAAAATCTTAGCACTTCAAAGTTATAACACTTTCTAAATCAAACACTTTGGAAATCATAATACTATGAAAATCAAAATTTAGAAATCATAATGCTTTGGAATCACAATACTTCCCACTTAACTGTTTAAATATAAATAATAGTATATATAATAAAATAGTTTATAATTTAAAATAGTTTATATAAAAAATAGTTATAATTTAAAATAGTTTATATAAAAATAGTTATAATTTAAAATAGTTTATATTAAAATTAATTTATATTAAAATAGTTTATATTAAAATAATTTATATTAAAATAGTTTGTATGAAATAAATTTATGAAGTAACATATATAAATAGTTTTAAATATAATTTAAAAATACTTTATATAATAAAATAGCTTCCTTAAATTTCACAAATCAATACCAAATCAATACCAATCCCAAAATTTCAAATTTAATCAAATCTCAAATCATCAATTTCAATTCAATTCAGTTCTCAATAAACCATTGTATGGATTTCAAATACAGATTTGAACCACAAATAAACCATTTAAATTTCGATATATTTCAAAACTTTAAATATTTCACAATCTCAAAACTAAATTTGATTATTTCATATATATCTTAATTTAACTTTATTATTATTTAGATTTGAGATATTCAGTTAATAAATCCAATATTATTTAAATAAAGCCTCAAATTACAAATAGCTAAATATTTCCTTCAACTTATTTAAACTTGAAATATTCATTTAAATCTCCTTAACCAAAATCAAGTTATAAAATTATATCCTTTAAAAATCTCAAATTCAATAAGTTCCAAATCGATTTCTAACTAAATATATTTCTTAGTTAAATACAATTTCAAATCAATCTTCTCAACCATAATTTATTAAATCATTATAAACTCTATACTAAAATATAATTTAAATAAATACTTAACCATATTATATTTTAATAAAACAAACTTTATTATTAAACTTATTTTATATTAAACAAATTTATGTATAGCTTAAAATCAAGAATTTAACTATATATAAAATGACATTTATATAATATTTGAAATCAATATTTATATAAAACCATATATTTCTTTCCAAAACTATAGAAATCATTTTCAAAATATTTATATATAGACTAACGGTGTCTGTATATAATTTTCTATCCAATGGTCAAGTGATACAGATATTTATCATTTCAATCCATAATTTAATATATACGGAATATATATATATATATATATATATATATGTATATATATATATCATTCCAACCCGCAATCACAAATACAATTCAATGAAAATCGCTTGGGTTTATCATTTCAACCCATAACGATTTTCTCCTATTCTAAAGTCCGTTCGGGTATGTATCATTTCAACCCATAGTGAATTCTATACTAACAGGGAACTTGCAGGGTGATAACAGATATGATAATAATATAACAGGCATATATCATCAACATAAATAACAGATAATGGTGTTAGATGTCACAGGTGAACAGATACAGGTAATAACATACATATATATATATATAGTAGTGTAAATAACTAACAGTAGCATATTTCAATTGTCGTTTCAATTGAAATCAAATTTAATGTATATAAGAACGTAAATCGTGTGTAATTTCTCACCTTTCGAGATTAGAGACGAAGAAAGTGAGATAAGTTACGAATCCAAGCACGAAATCCAAAGCAAATCAAGGTTGGCATGGATCGACGAACGAGGCTAATAAATAGGAATGGACGAAATCAAATCAGGACAGGATCGATGAAGATAATTGGTACAAGTGACTTATAGATATATTGCTATACATAACTATATATATCAAGTCATATTCTACATCCAACATATATTAAAATAAAATATACATACATACATACATACATACATACATATATGTATTATATTTATTTACAAATCACTGTTAATTTAAATATATGTATATAACTGATAAATTAAATGATGTCCTTTATAAAATAATATACTGCAAACACTATTTCATTTAAAAATGCACGTACTATACCATATATATATATGTATATATATATATATATATATATATATATATATATATATATATATATATATATATATATTGACACGACCGCTATATACCTCTTCCGTTTTATTATTTTAAAATTTGTAAGAATATACTTTGAAACCAGAACATATATATGTATAGAAAACAACTCATGTAAACTACTGTGCAACCTATATAAACCTATAATTTCATATATTTTCAAAAAGGCGACAATTAATCTAGTTTATAACATAGACAAAATATATTTTATAAATACAGACAATTTCGAAAACTGTTTATAGCTTGTTCATAAACATAAATATAGACATAATTTATATCTATTGTTTACATACTTTTAACATATAAAAGCTATCAGACTGTGCATATAAAACTGTACTAAAATTCGAAAATCAATATACATCAAAACTTAAATATAAACACTTATATTCTGGGGCATTTCATTGGAAGGACAAACTTTGCGGTCTAATTAGTTTCTAGGACACACATCCACAGAAATTAATTTTAAGGCCAAAGTCAACAGAATAATTACTTTTAAGGACAAAATTAGCAGTCCAATTACCTTTAAGGACATAACTTCATAGGTTTTTAGACCTTACAAACTATTTTGTATTTCATCCTTAAAAGTAATTATTTTAGTTGTATGTCCTAGAAACTAATTGCACTAGTTAAAGGAGCCTTTGTAGCTAATTTCCACTATAACACACACACACACACACACATGCATATAAACCTATACAAGCTTAGATAGATAAAAATCAATATTCATTTCAAACTCCAAACAACACTATAAGAAACGCTTGTAAACAATTTCTTTTCAAGTTAAAATTAAACTGACTTATCATTCAGTTACAAAAATACTAATACACTTATATAAATGCTGACACCCAACTAACGTATTAACCATACTAAAACTATATTATACAAGCAACCCTTATATTTGAGTGGCATCTTCATATTTCAATCCAAAACTAAACTCATATATAAAAAAATACACACTTACATAAAAGAGTAAAGGAAAAGAAGTTACAGCAGTACTCGGCAACCAAGAGGGAGGGAGGGGATTGACGTGATGAGGTGGCGGAAAGTGGCTGCGCTGCGAAGCTCCGGCTGTTGGTGGATGACGTAGGGTGGTTTGGTGATGTGGCTGCATACTCGATTGCGGAAGCCGCGGGGAAGTGGAGATGTAGGGAAGGCATGTGGTGTTGGGTGGGGAGCCGCTTAGGCTTGGCGCTCACGCGTGGAGGAGAGCGTGAGCTATGGGAAAGAGGGAATAGGAAATGGGTCTTGGCGCAAAGCTGTGTGTTTTCTTTCTTTTTATATGAAGAGGCTCGGGTGTGGGTTGAAGATTGGAGAGGAAGAGGAAGTGGAGAAGAGCGACCAGTCTTGACAGAGAAGAAGAAGGTATTGTATATGATATATGTTTTAACAGAAGTCAAAGAACTAAAAGGTGAAAAATGAAGCGAATGCACGACACGAAATAAATGGCTATGAATCGGATAATAAAGTTTAACGTTGGGAATAGCTATAGTCAGAAATAATAACTTCTGGAAATTTGAAAAGTAGTGTCCAACTGCTTTCAGCCGCTTGGAAAACTGAACGGTCGTTGAATATCAAATGCTCCAAAAGGGAACCGATACGGATATCCGTTTTTACGGATTTTGTTGCGTACCAGACTTCAAAACCCAGAATTGAATATACCATAGAGATCAGCATGACGAGACGATCAAAATGGTATACAGATTTTAGCGATACGATCGTCTGATCAAAAGTCGATATCTGTATGTAAATGCTGCTATTTCGTCGAAATTAAGATCGACGGAGCAATAAGAGTCAAAATTTGGAGAAACGAACTATGACGTCATACTCAGAAGATGATTTACAATTTTTCTATATAAAAATACTCAGGTTTCAAAAACATTTTATTATCATCATATATTAACTGATATAAATTGAAATAGAATTACACAATAAAATAAACTTTCATATTTTCAGATGAAAATTTATTGTTTGCTATGTTCAATTAGACGTATTCCAAATATTAAATTTTATTTTAGAATTTTATTTTTAAAATTTCACACAAATTCAATTAATCACATTATTAAAACAGTTAAAATTTACGGGTCATTACACTCTCCTCCAATCAAAACTTTTCATCCCCGAAAAGGAAGAAGGTAGGAGAATTGAAACAACCCGAAGAAAATAGATTGAAAACAAAGCCAAAAAATTAGTTCAAACCATGTAAATTTCAATTTACCTTAATTATTACTCAACATTTGATTTAAAATTCAATGTATTTCAATAAGTTGATTTAATTTCAATTTATTAATATTTGATACCAAAAGATTTCTTCAAAACAAAATTTTATTTAATTTGTCCGATTTACTATTCATTCAACTTATTATTCTATTTATCTTTATTAACATTTTATAATTAAAAGTTAAGTGTATAACATTTATTACACCCGCTCAAATTTTTTATTTATAAAATTATTAATCATCATTCTACGTTGTAAATTATTCAATTACATTTCAATTTCTGAATGATTTAGGTAAGTTATATTGCAATGTAATTGGGTATTATACAAGTAAAATTTTCGCAATTCAATTATTACAAGTTTAAATATTTATTTCAAAATTTTGGCTTCGTTTTATAATTGAAAACATTCTTAACGTATGATTAAGAATTGAATTTCCGATATCATTTCAAACTATTTAGAGATAAATATACGCACACACACAACATATGTCGAATCAAATTTATAATCATAAACCAATATATATTATAATTCAAATCATACTTTAAGAAACTCAAATCAATTTCATTTCAAAACAAAAGCGTAGCAAAGCAACCAAATGGTCTCTCCATTATGAAACTCGAAAATGAATGTCCATGATGCGACCGTCATCACCGAAATTATTTTCCAACGACAGAAGGGAAGAGCACTGATTTAACATTAAAAATTCTTTCAAAACAATTTCTATTCGAAAATAATATACATTTACATTTCTAAAACTTTTAAACCAAAGTTCAAAATTACCGAAAATTAAATTCTCAAATTCTGAATTTAAATTCGATTAAATTTTCAAATCTGGATGTTGATATAGTCAATGGTTTAAAAAGCAGTAAATGAAAATCAATAATTATCATTTCCGACAACATATTCATTAACAATTTAATTTTTACAAAAATTTATACTTATATATAATATAATCATTTAAAATTATTTGATTTCCCAAATTTGAAAACAATATTGTGTCAGTTTGATCTGTTCAGGTGTTTTAGAAATTCTATCGATAGCGTTGATCAGATGAATCGATCGAAAGCCCAAATCAGCATTAACAACTCAAACAACACAACATATACAACATTTTTAATATTAATTTACAAATACACTTCCTCGATTGACGATACAAGAATGGTTTTCAAAGCAAGGATAGAGATTCAAATTTGATGGACTCAAATCAAAGAGAATTTTGATTCGAGGATTGGTTCAAAACAAAGGTAAGATGATTTTAAATAACAATAGGAAGATGGATAAGTTTATATAAATCGCGAACAACCTCAACCAGGTCAACCGTGACTTTAAGAATAAGATCAATGCAGAATTCAGATACAAATCGACATTCGATCTCAAGAGATAAAATTCAATCCTAGCTGGAGATAGATAGCATCGTAAACCGATGATACATAAATCTTTGGTAGATCAGTGTCCATTGTAAAGGAGTTTCACCCCTTTACAATCATTCGAAGATTGGTGAGATTGCCGATCTATTGCAGAGATTGTTTGAAGTGGAGTTATGGGATACTCCAGAATACGAATAGGGAGAGATAAAGATGGATTCTGGGAACCGAGGGGAACGTTCCAAAATTCAAAGGAAGTCGAGTCAAAGAAGAAGGAATTCAAGCTCGAACGGAAGTGATTCAGTAATTAAATTTGCCATATATGTTGAGTTTTGCCGAAAACCAAAGCTCTGATACCAAAAGTTACGACCAGATATTTTCAACCATTCGCATCCACACATGCCGGATTTGAATTGCTCAAAATACAAGATTGTTAATTTTATTTGGCAAAACTCAGCATATATTGTAAATAAATAAATCATGAATCACAGACACAGAGTAATATACAATATGCAGCGGAAACAAGGGAATAGTAGTTCATGAAGCTACTATATATATATATAACAGAGTTAAATAAGATACAATAGGAGTCTCGAATACAACAGTCAAATACAATATTAGAATACATCCCTAGAATCAACTGAATATCTGAAATCTGGATAGATAGATGGATCTCCAGGCGAAGCTCCAACTCCAAAGGCGAGTCTCAAAAGCTGAACCACTCAGTTTGACCCGAGCGCAAAGCAAAACACAAAACACTCGAGTCAGGATTAACATTCTTATATCAATAAATCCAACTCAAGTGAAATAACAACTGAAAATACAAGTAACTCAAAGATGTTTGGGATAACCATCCTCTAAGGATCCGTTAAACTATTTATATCTGCGCTAAGTAGATAATGCCTATCAGTAATATAAAGTATCAAAATAGCGTTAAGGCGTTACCATTATCCCCCTTAACACATTTTATATAAGCATCATAGTCTATACAGCACTGCAAACTCCACCGTATACTAGTGGGTTATCAGGAAGTACTCCATAGGTATAACATAAAACAAATCGTAGTGGTCGCGTATAAGGATACGAGTAGACAAGGCACGTGAGGCAATGCCCAAGGCAGCGAAACTACCGTTTGCCTGATCCGGACTGGTGAGAACGCATTGCCACAACGATCGCAACACCGTGAAACAACACTCCCAGTTCAAGGGGTGCACCAATCAAAAACAAGTAATGTGTAGTTTACGAAGAAATGTATCCGCTAGAGGCATCTAACCTCGTTGGCCCGGCACGGCTCCTGTTTAAGTCATTTCAAATTTGACACAAGTGTCAAGGCTATCCATTATCGTTCTCTTTCTTCAAATCCAGCCACGTCATCATTCCAACCACTTCGTTATGGATCACACTCCGCGTATAATAGTTATTAAAGTAGATTTCGATTTAGACAGAGAGTATGTCCCTAATCGATCCTGGACTCTTCCTAACTACATAATTATACATCGATTGGTCATTTGATAAACTTTCAAAATAGTTTATATTTCAAAACTAAAATATCATTGCCATTTCAAAACCATATCAATACGATGTCACTTCCATTCAAAACAAGTACGATATCATTTCCATTTTAGATATATCCATCTCAACTATATCCATTTACAAAATCTTAGTACTTCAAAGTTATAAGACTTTCCAAATCAAAAACTTTGGAAATCATAATACTTTGAAAATCAAAATTTAGAAATCATAATGCTTTGGAATCATAACACTTCCCACTTAACTGTTTAAATATAAATAATAGTATATATAATAAAATAGTTCATAATTTAAAATAGTTTATATAAAAAAATAGTTATAATTTGAAATAGTTTATATAAAAATAGTTATAATTTAAAATAGTTTATATTAAAAATAATTTATATTAAAATAGTTTATATTAAAATAATTTATATTAAAATAGTTTATATGAAATAAATTTATAAAGTAACATATATAAATAGTTTTAAATACAATTTAAAATACTTTATATAATAAAATATCTTCCTCAAATTTCATAAATCAATTCCAAATCAATGCCAACCCCAAAATTTCAAATTTAATCAAATCTCAAATCATCAATTTTAATTCAATTAAGTTCTCAATAAACCATTATATCGATTTCAAATACAGATTTGAACCACAGATAAACCATTTAAATTTCAATATATTCCAAAACTTTAAATATTTCACATCTCAAAACTAAATTTGATAATTTCATATATATCTTAATTTAACTTTATTATTATTTAGTTTTTAAATATTCATTTAATACATCCAATATTATTCAAATAAAACCCCAAATTACAAATAACTAAATATTTCCTTCGACTTATTTAAACTTGAAATATTCATTTAAATCACGTTAACCAAAATCAAGTTATAAAATTTTATCCTTTAAAAATCTCAAATTCAATAAGTTCCAAATCGATTTCTAATTAAATGTATTTCTTAGTTAAATACAATTTCAAATCAATTTCAAATCTATCTTCTCAACCTCAATTTATTAAATCATTATAAACTCTATATAAAAATATAATTTAAATAAATACTTAATCATATTATACTTTAATAAAATCAAACTTTATTATTAAACTTATTTTATATTAAACAAATTTATATATAGCTTAAAATCAAGAATTTAACTATATATAAAATAACATTTATATAATATCTGAAATCAATATTTATATAAAACCATATATTTCTTTCCAAAACCATAGAAATCATTTTCAAAATATTTATATATAGACCAAACGTGTCTGTATATAATTTTCTATCCTATGGTCAAGTGATACAGATATTTATCGTTTCAATCCACAATTTAAATATATACGGGTGTATATATACATATCATTTCAACCCGAAATCCCAAATTCAATTCAATAAAAATCGCTTGGGTTTATCATTTCAACCCATAATGATTTTCTCCTATTCTAAAGTCCATTCGGGTATGTATCATTTCAACCCATAGTAAATTCTATACTAATAGGGAACTTGCAAAGTGATAACAGATATGATAATAATATAACATGCATATATCATCTATATAAATAATAGATAATGGTTTCAGATGTTACAGGTGAACAATTACAAGTAATAACATATATATAGCAGTGTAAATAACTAACAGCCACATATTTCAATTGTCGTTTCAATTGAAATCAAATTTAATATATATAAGAACGTAAGTCGTGATTAATTTCTCACCTTTCGAGATTAGAGACGAAGAAAGTGAGATGAGTTACGAATCTAAGCAAGAAATCCAAAGCATATCATGTTTGGCACGGATCGACGAACGAAGCTGATAAATAGGAATGGACGAAATCAAATCAGAACAGGATCAATGAAGATAATTGATACAAGTGACTTATAGATATATTGCTATACATAACTATATATATCAAGTCATATTCTACATCCAACATATATGAAAATAAGAATATATATATATACATATATTATATTTATTTACAAATCAATGATAATTTAAATATATATATGTATGTATGTATGTATGTATGTATAACTGATATAACTAAATGATCTCCTTTATAAAATAATATACTGCAAACACTATTTCATTAAAAAATGCACGTACTATACCATATATATATACCTCTCGCATTTTATTATTTTAAAATTTGTAAGAATATACTTTGAAACCAGACATATATATGTATAGAAAACAAATTCACGTAAACTACTATGCAACCTATATAAACCTATAATTTCATATATTTTCGAAAACGCGACAATTAATCTATTTACAACATACACAATATATATTTTATAAATATAGACAATTTCGAAAACTGTTCATAGCTTGTTCACAAATATAAATATAGACATAATTTATATCTATTGTTCACATACTTTAACATATAAAAGCTATCACGACCGTGCATATAAAACTGTACTAAATTTCGAAAATCAATATACAGCAAAACTTAAATATAAAGACTTATAATATATATACACATATGCATATAAACCTATACAAGCTCAGATAGATAAAAATTAATATTCATTTCAAACTCCAAACAACACTATAAGCAACGCTTGTAAACAATTTCTTTTCAAGTTAAAATTAAACTGACCTATCATTCAGTTACAAAAATACTAATACACTTATATAAATGCTGACACCCAACTAACGTATAAACCATACTAAAACTATATATATATATATATATATAGTATAATGCGTACAAGCAATCCTTATATTTGAGAAGCCATCTACATATTTCAATCCAAAACTAAACTCACATATAAACAAAATAGACACTTACATAAAAGAGTAAAGGAAGAGAAGTTATAGCAGTACTCGGCAAGCAAGAGGGAGGGAATTGACGTGATGAGGTGGCGGAAAACGGCTGCGCTGCCAAGCTTCGGTAGTTGGTGGATGACGTAGGATGGTTCGGCGAGGTGGCTGCGTGCTCGATTGCGGAAGGCGCGGGGGAAGTGGAGATGTAGGGAAGGCATGTGGTGTTGGGTGGGGAGCCGCTTGGGCTTGGCGCTCACACGTGGAGGAGATCGCAAGCTATGGGAAAGAGGCGAAGAGGAAATGGGTCTTGGCGCAATGCTGTGTGTTTTCTTTATTTCTTTCTTTTATATGAAGAGGCTCGGGTGTGGGTTGAAGATTGGAGAGGAAGAGGAAGTGGAGAGGAGCGACCAGTCTTGGCAGAGAAGAAGAAGGTATTGTATATGATATATGTTTTAACATAAGTCACAGGACTAAAAGGTGAAAAATGAAGCGAATGCACGACACGAAATAAATGGCTATGAATCGGATAATAAAGTTTAACGTTGGGAATAGCTATAGTCAGAAGTAATAACTTCTGGAAATTTGAAAAGTAGTGTCCAACTGCTTTCAGCCGCTTGGAAAACTGAATGGTCGTTGAATATCAAAAGCTCCAAAAGGGAACCGATACGGATATCAGTTTTTACGGATTTTTTTGCGTACCAGACTTCAAAACCTAGAATTGAATATACCATAGAGATCAGCATGACGAGACGATCAAAACAGCATACAGATTACAGCGATACGATCGTCTGATCAAAAGTCGATATCTGTATGTAAATGCTGCTATTTCGTCGAAATTAAGATCGACGGAGCAATAAGAGTCAAAATTTGGAGTAATGAACTATGACGTCTTGCTCAGAAGATGATTTACAATTTTTCTATATAAAAATACTCAGGTTTCAAAAACAATTTATTATCATCATATATTAACTGATATAAATTGAAATAGAATTACACAATAAAATAAACTTTCATATTTTCAGATGAAAATTTATTGTTCGCTATGTTCAATTAGACATATTCCAAATATTAAATTTTATTTTAGAATTTTATTTTTAAAATTTCACACAAATTCAATTAATCACATTATTAAAACAGTTAAAATTTACGGGTCATTACACTCTCCTCCACTCAAAACTTTTCGTCCCCGAAAAGGAAGAAGGTAGGAGAATGGAAACAACCCAAAGAAAATAGATTGAAAACAAAGCAAAAAAATTATTTCAAACCATGTAAATTTCAATTTACCTTAATTATTACTCAACATTTGATTTAAAATTCAAGGTATTTCAATAAGTTGATTTAATTTCAATTTATTAATATTTGATACCAAAAGATTTCTTCAAAACAAAATTTTATTTAATTTGTCCGATTTACTATTCATTCAACTTATTATTCTATTTATCTTTATGAACATTTTATAATTAAAAGTTAAGTGTATAACATTTATTACAACCGCTCAAATTTTTTATTTATAAAATTATTATCATCATTCTACGTTGTAAATTATTCAGTTACATTTCAATTTCTGAATGATTTAGGTAAGTTATACTGCAATGTAATTGGGTATTATACAAGTAAAATTTTCCCAATTCAATTATTACAAGTTTAAATATTTATTTCAAAATTTTGGCTTCATTTATAATTGAAAACTTCTTAACATATGTTTAAGAATTAAATTTTCGATTTCATTTCAAACTATTTAGAAATGTATATACCCCCCCACACACAACATATATCGAATCAAATTTATAATCATAAAACAATATATACATTATAATTCAAATCATACTTTAACAAATTCAAATCAATTTCATTTCAAAACAAAAGCGTAGCAAAGCTACCAAATGGTCTCTCCATTCTGAAACTCGAAAATGAATGTCGATGATGCGGCCGTCATCACCGAAATTATTTTCCAACGACAGAAGGAAAGAGCACTGATTTAACATTAAAATTCTTTGGAAACATTTTCTATTCAAAAATAATATACATTTACATTTCTAAAAATTTAAAACCAAAGTTTGAAATTATCGAAAATTAAATTCTCAAATTCTAAATTTAAATCCAACTAAATTTTCAAATCTGGATGTTGAAATAGTCAATGGTTTACAAAACAATAAATGAGTATCAATAATTATCATTTCTAACAATAGATTTGTTATCCCGCCTTTGGCAAGGCCGAGATATCAAGGGACTGGCTTCGAGCTTAAGACCAATCGTCCTGGGTATCGAGCATGCACAGGTTCGCTATGGATATCGATGAATTTTTTCTGAGTCCGGATTGAGCTATAATTGATATGACACGACAAGAACAGCCAGGGAAGCCTGCATTCCAAATTTCAAGTCAATCCGAGTTCGTATGCTCGAGTTATGATCGATTCAATCTGGAGGAAACGTCCTCCTTTTCGTATCCATCAGTGAACCACAGTTCGACTCGATCCAGTTCGTATCCATCACCCACTTCGCATCGGTCAATTCCCATGAGTTCGTATCGATCAAGTTGGCAGTGTTCGTACCCATCAACTTCGTATCGATGGACTTCGTACCCATCAACAGATAGTGCACCTTGTAACGATCGGCCAGTATCTACTTCGCATCCATCATAGAAGCCTCTATTCGAATCCATCTGAACAGAGCAATTCGTATCCATCGGGTGACCTTAGTTCGTATCCATCAATGACAGCAAGTCACTGTTTCATATCCATGAAATAACTGCCCTGTTCGTATCCATCCACTTTCGTTGGTTCGAAACCATCAAGAAGCTACTGTTCGAAACCATAAGAGTGTGTTAGTTCGAATCCATCAGGCAAATACTCTTCGTCTCCATCGTGGGTCCATGTTCGAATCCATGTGCAAAGACTTATTCGTATCCATCGAGGCAATGAGCCTGGGTGACGTGTTATTCTTCGATACGAGCAAGGCGAAATTCATGGAGTCAGCATAGTCAACTCGGAGTAAAGAACGGATCGATGCGAGGTACGCGCGCCACATCACCACGAGAGCACGTGCAGGTGATCGATTCGAAGGAATCGATTCGAATTGGTCGATTCCAACTGGACAGCCACCGAGAAGCTCCATTTCGTATCGACGATATCTAGAGATCTACTGATCCAAATGCCGTGAAACTTTCAAAGGAGATTGCGCACAAGCCAAAGATTGCCTCCACAAAATTTGAGCTCCATCGGACATGATCTTGATCGGTACGAAATTATTTCGTATCGTTCACAGATCGAGTCGAAACTTTCTAGAATTGGTTGTGTGGGCCCCCTCACATGCCAGAGCGAATCTCCCGAAGTTTGAGCAAAGTCTCAGCCTCCTACGCCTATAAATAGAGCCCCAAAGCCTACAGAAGAAGGGGCTTTTTGATTCTGAAGCGCCCAGACTCTGTCGGATCAAGACTTGCATCACACCCTTGCTGTTGAATTCGAATTTCAAGTTGTAATTTGCTATTGTTTTCTGTAATCACTTGCAATCATTGAAAGAGAATCAATAAAGTTGCAAAAACTTCATAGTGGACGTAGGCAACACGCCGAACTACTCTAAATCGCTTGTCTATGCATTTACATTCCTGTTGTTTGGAGTTTTTGTTAGATAATCCTCATTTTTAATTTATATTCTTCACTATTATCTCTTGAGAAACTTCCGAAGAGTGTTGTGCCCATTTTTGGTGTAAACAAGATTCATTAAGAATTTAATTTTAGAAAAATTTATACTTAAATATAATATAATCATTCAAAATTATTTTATTTACCAAATTTGAAAACAATATCGTATCAGTTTGTTCTGTTCAAGTGTTTTAGAAATTCTATCGACAGCGTTGATCAAACAAATCGATTGAAAACCCAAATGACATTAACGACTCAAACAACACAATATATAAAACATTTTTAATATTAATTTACAAATACACTTCCTCGCTCGGCGATACAAGAATGGATTTCAAAGCAAGGATAGAGATTCAAATTTGGTGGACTCAAATCAAAGAGAAGTTTGATTCAAGGATAGGTTAGAAACAAAGATAAGATGATTTTAAATAACAAATTTGAAGATGGGCAAGTTTATATAAATCGCGAACAACCTCAACCGGGTCAACCGTGAATTCAAGAATAAGATCGATGCAGAATTCAGATACAAATCGACATTCGATCTCAAGAGATAGAATCTAGGCATAACAGGAGATAGATAGCATCTTAAACCGAGGATATAGAAACCTTCGTTAAATCAATGTCCATTGTAATGGAGTTTCACCCCTTTACAAGCATTCGAAGATTGGCGAGATCACCGATCTATCATAGTGATTGTTTAAAGTGGAGTTATGGGATACTCCAGAATACGAATAGGGAGAGAAAAAGATGGATTTTGGGAACCGAAGGGAACGTTCCAAAGTTCAAAGGAAACCGAGTCAAAGAAGAAGGAATTCAAGCTCGAACGGAAGTGATTCAGTAATTAAAATTACCCTATGTATTGAGTTTTGCCGAGAACCAAAGCTTTGATACCAGAGTCGAAACTTTCTGGAATTGGTCGTGTAGGCCCCCTCACGTGCCAGAGCGAATCTCCCGAAGTTTGAGCAAGTCTCAGCCTCCTACGCCTATAAATAAAGCCCCAAAGCCTACAGAAGAAGGGGCTTTTTGATTCTGAAGCACCCAGACTCTGCCGGATCGAGACTTGCAACTGTTGAATTCGAATTTCAAGTTGTAATTTGTTGTTGCTTGCTGTAATCACTTGTAATCATCGAAAGAGAATCAATAAAGCTGCAAAAACTTCATAGTGGACGTAGGCAACACGTCAAACCACTCTAAATCGCTTGTCTGTGCATTTACATTCCTGTTGTTTGGAGTTTTTGTTAGACCATCCTCATTTTTAATTTATATTCTTCACAATTATCTCTTCAAAAACTTCTGAAGAGTGTTGTGCCCATTTTTGATGCAAAAACTTTGGTGCTTTCACTGAGAAAACCCAGATTTTCTCCTGCTCGTTGGATCTGTCGTCGATACCGGATTGCATAAATCTAAGTGAGAGATCCAGATCACTAATTCGAGTTCCTTCCCTTTTATTCATATTTTCATAAAGTCTAGGAAAGGAGTTCAACCCCCAAGATGGTTAGCACAAGGACCACCTCTAATGCTGTCAATCAAGAAAACCAGGATAGATCGAATCCTGCCCCGCTACCTCCCTCTAACCAAGACACTACCGGACATTCGGAACCATCAGGTCCGGTTACCCGACAAGAGTTTCAGCTGCCGCTTCAAGTGCTGACCCAGAGTCGGCAACAACCAAAAGAACAGCTACGCGCCAATGCCGAGCTGACTAACCAGCTGAATCGCCAGAAGCATAGGAGATCCAGGAGAGATCATGCTTCTCACTCCTCCAGCAAAAGTTCTTCCTCTTCTGATTATCATCATCGGTCTCTGCGACCCCGACTAGATGGGAGTCACATACAAACTGCTGGATATCAATCGGCAATGACCGTTGGACAGCGTAGACTTGGTCCACCAACCAGTTTCCAAACCGAGCCCTCCTCCCGAGGGGGTGTCGCTCCTTACTACACCATAGAATACAGCGCAACGAACGTCGCGGTTGAACCAGGGGTCGATGCCCAAAATCAGTCGAACCTTGACCATCGTCAGCAAGGGCATACTCCTGAACCATACGTCCCAGAGGACTATGATCCAAGAAGGCAAAACGTGGACCATCGACAGCATCCGGTCCAACCTCATAATATGGGACGCAATCACACTCCGGCATAAGCCGCACAGAATGTACAAATGCCGGATCTTCCAACCATGATACGTCAGATGATCTGTGAGAGCCAGGGTCTCACGAATGATGACTGGGGAATCTCCAGAAGTCACACTCCTTTTACGGATGATATTCTTACTGCTGAACCCCCACGGCGATTTAGGGTGCCGACTCTACCCATGTACAAGGGAAAATCCGACCCCAACCAACATATTCTGAAATATGAATGGTCGATGAGCGCTGCTAGAGCTGATGATGCAGTGAAGTATCATAGTTTCCCCATCTCCTTGGGGTGCATCGCTACCATGTGGTTCACTCGACTGCCACCTCGATCCATTTCCTCCTTTGACCAGTTGGCCACAAAATTGTTGAGCAATTCCGCATGCACGTCGCAAGGCCAAAAGATGTCAACACTCTGTCCAGCGTCATCCAAGCTCCTGGAGAGATGCTCAGACACTAGTTAGAGAGATTCCATGCTGTATGTGCGAAAATCAGCAATTCGAACGATAACTCCATTCTTATGGCGTTGACAAAGGGGATTGACCTCTATTCTGAGTTTGGCACCTGGTTCGCTGGAAAACCACCTGCATCATTAGACCGTTTCTACGCCAAGCTGGCTCAATTCCTAAGAAGGGTAGATGCGAAACAGTCTAGGAAGCAGACTGATGCAGGGCCAAGCACTGAAGGGATCCAAAACAAACAAACTCAGCGGAGAGAGAGCGTGAATCAAAATAGAAAGCGAGATCAAAATCGTGACCCACCGCGCAAGAATCCTATGTTTGACAGTTACACTCCTTTGAATACATCACTGGATAACTTGTATTTACAAACCTGTAATACAATTCAATATAAAAATCCTACACCAAAACCGTCGTCAGAAAGACAAATCCAGACGGAAAAATTTTGCAGGTTTCATAAAAGCTACGGGCACAATACGAATGAATGTCGCCACTTGCAAGATCTCATGGAAAAATTGATTAGAGAAAGAAAGCTGGAACAGTTTGTGCGGGCGCCGCAGCCTGGAGGAGCGGGCCCATCGATTCAAAATAATGAACCTGATCGACCAAGATAGGAGGACTCTACCTGTCCCGACGGGAGATTAGTGATAAACGCCGTCAGTGGCAGACCTACTTTGTCAGGAGCTTGGAACGACGAGGATCTTCGTCACTGTTACACATGACGGGATTTATTTAGTCTATGAATACTTTGCAATTTTCTTTGCATTATGAAGTTTGAATTTGTAATAAGGCACTAACTTTGCCATGTTTTTCTGTTCCAGCAATAAATTACTATCTCTTCAAGCTAGAGCTGTGATTCACCGAATGCGACATTCAACAATCACAACACACGAAGAGCTAAGTTGTATCGCACGATGTAATTTATTCAAATAGCGAGTGACTGTGCTACGACCGGCCACTCACTAAGTGAAACCTCAGCTCGGGGGCAAGCCATCACATCAAGGACTGAACTGGACCGACACACGACAGTCCTATAACTAGCTCCAAATTCCCAGAGTGCGAATTGGAGTATAATCATCAACTCTAGGTTCCCAGAGTGCGAATCAGAGTATGAACACTAACTCCACTTTCCCAGAGTGCGAATTGGAGTATAAACATAAACTCTATGCTCCCAAAGTGTGAACCGGAGTATAAACACTAACTCCAAATTCCCAGAGTGCGAATTGGAGTATAAACATCAGCTCTAGGTTCCCAGATTGCGGACAAGAGTATAAACACTAACTCTAAATTCCCAGAGTGCGAATTGGAGTATAAACATCAAATCTAGGTTCCCAGAGTGCAAACTGGAGTATAAACACTAACTCCAAACTCCTAGAGTGCGAGTTGGAGTACAAAACTTATAAATATGTCTTCGAAGTGGGTGGACCTGTCCGCCTAACGACTTCGACCGTATACTAAACAAGTTCGAGGAGGATGGACCCGTTCATTTAACGACCTCGCTTGTTAACTTGGGGTGGATGTGATCCGACCATCCACGATCCCGATAAATCCATCATTCCCAGAGTGTGAACGAATTCCTAAAAAGCCCAAACATATGTGACTGACCATCTGCCGGCTAACTCCAAGTTCCCAGAGCGTGAATTGGAGTATAAACATCAATTCTTAGTTCCCGGAGTGCGAACCGAAATGTACAAGCTAACTCCAAATTCCCATAGCGTGAATTGGAGTATAAACATCAATTCCAGGTTCCCGGAGTGCAAACTGAAATATAAATGCTAACTCCAAGTTTCCAGAGTGTGAATTAGAATACAAACATCAATTCCAGGTTCCCGGAGTGCGAACCGAAATATAAAAGTCGACTCCAAATTCCCAAAGTGTGAATTAGAGTAAAAATGCCAAGTCAAAGTTCCTGAAATGCGAACTGTGTTACAAACATCGATAACTCTCGAATTCCCAGAGTGCGAACCAGATTATCGATCACAAATTATCCTAAGTCCCCGGAGTATGGACATGTGCTCAAGATTTGCAATAGGTGCGATTGACCACCGAAATACAAATGCCGGTTCCTGGAACTGGGGGAAAAAGCTTAAGATTAATCATTAACCAAAGCGATACAATGTCCAAAAATCAACTCATTCATCAATTACGATTTGTGATCACGATTTTCAGACTTGGCAAATAAAGCGAACTCAACTTGAAGGTAAAAACACCACAAATGCACTGGACTAAAATTCAAATGCTGCAAATACTTAAGCATAAAAGGATTGAGAGTTGAAGCAAAGAAACTAAATTTCATTTCAACTAACGGTATGTGAAGATTCATGTACAAGTTATTCAAAAAATTCCTATAAGTAGGGGGCCGAGCCTGCATCTATACATCGCCTACGAAAGAAAAATAAAAGTAACTTCCTAACTGCCAAAAATGTGCCAGAGGGGGATTATCTACTTTTTCTTCTTCAGTTTTTTCTTCGACGTGGAACCACGGACACCGCTAACAGTCTTCCGCTTTGAGCCCTTACGCTTTGGCGGATCATCCTCTGATGAAGGCATAATATCGACATCTTCCTCCGAGCTTGAACTTAAAGGAATATTCTCTTCGTGAGGAGTCAGAGGAGTCGGGTCTACCACCGGGGGCAGAATGGGCATGCTGGTATCGACGAGCGTGTCCCCAGAAAATATCACCATAAGAGGAGTGGGGCCAACCGCCGTCATAACACTCTCGGAACTACCACCATATGCTGCCGCCTCCATCTCTGCGTTGATTTGAGCCAGTATCTCGGCTTCACGAGCGGCATGGGCTTCACGATAGACAGTGGTGGACTGTGATGAAGAAATGGAAGCAGGTGGGAACGCGCCAAGAACAAATAGCATGTCCGCAAAAGGATCGCTGCTTTGACCTAGGAGCTCGTTCATCATCTGCTCGTCCAAAAACAGCGAGCTCCCATGCGTCATCTCAATCGGCGCGACCGCAGTTGTGGTAACCGCCTCGGTAATGATGGCCTTCTGCCCTTGATGCAACTCTTGGATCGCAGGAGGCGCAGCTGATGTAGCTTCAGTCACTGAGCAAAAGAAAAGAAGTTGTCAGAACACACTTCAAGAACAAGCCCTTCACTTCAAATACACACAAGATTTGTGCAGAGTACCTTCCTCGGTTCGACTTGCGGCTGGCTGAACAGCTTCGGATGAATGCTCCCAAATAGGAGATAAGCGTGGTTGTTCAGGGTCATAGCCCGGAATCGGCTGCGACTCAATCGCTAGCGTCGGCTCGGATCCAGATGAACTAATCATCTCAGAACTTATAACCTGATGTGCGATGCCAGAGCCTTCACCAACTTCTAGATGCTGGGTGCCCAACCTCTCTCTTGCATGAGAGATCATAGAATCGTGGAGAATTTTCTTTTCATCTTCGCTTAAAATGCAGTTCTCCAATTCAAATTCATCGAGAGCACCACCTGACAGCATCGCCTTCTCTTTTTCGACTAACAAATTTCAAGCATTGAATAGGGGTGTGGGGTAATCGTCGAGCCACGCCAAGTTTCTGTGTCTCAGTACATTGGCATTATAAGTAATAAGAAGCTCCTCTATCTCTGATTCGAGCTTGGTCTCCACCAACCGAACTTTCTCGTCAACTCCGGCTTCCACCTCGCAGACCTTGTCCATGGCCGCGTCCCTCTCCCTCCGAAACTCCACCGCCTGATCGCATACCTCCTACGAGGAAATGTTAGCAGCGTCCCTCTCTTTCATGAACTTCGAGACTTTGGCCTTGAGCTCATTTAACTCTTTCAGGGCTGCATCCCCTCGGCAGCTACGACGGTATTTCGGTGGCCTATGTCCTCGACCGTGTCATAATGCTCGCGCTTCATCCTATCCATTGCCGCCTAAGCTTCATCAGCTTTCTTAAGAGCCTCGATTTCAGATTTGAGAGAAGTCTCAGCCTCGCTACTAAGCGCTTGAATAATCCAGTCTTTTTGGCCAAGTTCTTTCTCTAGTTTCTCAATCATGGCCGCCCGGTCGAAGGCCACCTTTGATGCTTTCTTCGTGGTTTTTGACCATTCCTGGTACTGGAAAAATATATCGGAAAGATAATCATGCATCATGGGTTCGACCGACGTTGGTACCCCTTTCAAACGCGGAGGGAAGACGAACCCATCGAAGCAAATGTCAGGGAAATCTTTTTTCAGTTGAGCAAGCCTCGTTGTTCCTTCCCCCGAAGGCTCAGCCAATGTCTGCTCTGTAGACGTGGGAGCCACAATCTCAGTCCTACGGTGAGTTTCAGACCTTGACGATTGGGAAGACGGCTTGTGTCGCGGCGCCTCGGAAGATCGCGAGGCGTGGGTAGGAGGTTGTGTAGAGACTCTGGGAGGTGGCGTACGAGATCGAGATCGACGCCTATCCTCTTTATCTCTATTAGAGCGCTCATGAGTTGAGTACCCCTAGTCATAGTCACTGTCTCCTTCTCTGCTATATGATTCATAATATGATGAAGACTTGCGTTTGCTACGAAGACTGCCAAGCATCGAACTTCGACCAGACATGGAATCTGCGAAGCGAAAACATAAAACAGAGTTCTCTCGCAGTGAGCGTATTACATTTAGAAATCGTGTAGTGCCGTGAAGTGTGAATGTATGTGCAACCCCTCAACCAACCGGATGTGTCAACCGCGCTAGTGGGCAGAGACTCGCTTAAAACTAAGGCTTGTGAAAGATCGTCCAATCCGACATCATGTTGCAAGGACACATCATCCGGAATTGGAAGATCGACGAGCCCTTCATAAAGATTCTCAGTTCTTGGAGGAGACATCTCCGAAATTCTAATTCCAGAGGCAGGCCGGGACGTGACAACAGATTTCCGTCTTCCCTTTTTAGATGGCTTAATGACAGCTTCCTTGCCTTTTCTCTGCTCTTCAATATCCTGGGTTACATCCGCAGGTTCGCCCAATGGTTCCTCATCGGTGTGAGTCTTTTCGGAATAAGCCACCTCGATTATAACGACTTTAGGCTTTCTTCGTTTAACTCGTTCTTTCGAGGCAGTCCTTAAAGCACCATCGAGCATTATACTTTGTCCTCGCTCAATCAGCCTAAGAGTTTTGAGATTCCTATCCGTCAGGAGCAAATCGATATTCCTCTCTTCGCTTGGGACCCCTTGGAGGACCCGAACTATCTCCTTGAAACGTTCACCTTCAGGTCGTTGGATTATGGCTGAAAAGAAAAAGAGATGTGAGTCCGAATTCATCTATATATGTCTTATCAACTACACGAGAAGGTGGCAATACTCACGTCTAAATTGCCATCGCCTGGCAAATCCTGGAGGGCAGCGAACGTAGAACCACACCGTCTTGAAGTAGCTCAGTCTAGTCCAAGCCTCTGCGACCACTTGGCAATTTCTTACCGCCTCCAAGAATGTGAAAGATGGACTATCAGTCCGGCTCTTGAAGTTGAACAAGTATCTGATCTCAATCGGGAGTGGCGGTCGATAGATACTCCATAAATGCAATGAACAAGCTATTGAGTGATGCATATCCGTTCGGGTGTAGCTGAGAGGGGGCGATCCCCAAAAACGACAATACTTCTCTTATATACTGATTGAATGGAGGGAGTGTCACAGCTGCGCACGCATGACGATTGAATGCGGTGTATCCCTCCGGTGGATTATGCGGTCTGTCGCTTGGTCCTGGCAATAATACGTCGTCCATCGACAGACCATGCCTTAAGCATATTCTTCCTAGCATGTCTTTCGAAATATTGGACAGAACAGAGTCTGATGGGTTGCTAATAAAGGATGCATCAGGTAACTCGTCCGGAGCTGGACCGATGACTTCGGCGTCGATGTTCGGTATTTCAAGTCAGGAAGGAATCGAACTCTGAGTTTCTTGCGGCTGCGAGCTTGAAGTTTTCATAAGTAGCTAACTCATGAGAAATCATCATTAGATGTTGAAGAGCCCATGTGTTCCCCTCGTGTAGAGTGTGTGTCGTGCAGTGCAGTTTAGTGCACTACTTGAAAAGATTTTGCAAGTTAAAGAAAATATGCAAACGACAAAGCTTCGAAGTCCAATTGTAATGACCGTCATCGCTGACCGTCATCACCAAATCATCTAAATGTTGGCAATCGATCTAGATTAAAGTTGTTATGGTTCCATCGACGAGCTTCGGAAGGTAGTCAAGTATGCAGTTTAACTATCAAGTCCAGATATGCAAGAATGAAGCTCGTCGGAATTGTGCTAAAAAGTGTCGAAATTTCATATCCATCATAGGAGGTTTCGAACCGATCACATGAAGCTCGTTCGAGTCCATCAGGATACAAGTTCGAATCGATCCCAGGGAGCATGTTTCGAATCGATCATTAAGGACCGAGTTCGTATCAATCATAATAGGATGGCTTCGAATCGATCCTTGATTGCTTAGTTCGTACTGATCATGAAGGTCTCAGCTCCACATTGATCACGTTCGAGTCGATACTTTTCGTATTGAGCATAAAGGTAAACTTCGTATCGATCTAATGCTGAGTACTTCAGAGCGATCGTTAACTTATTTTTCTTATCGATATGATCCACCACCATAGTAATCGGTACGAACTGCATCACCTCCATTGGAATATTCCAAGGATCGATGCGAAATCCAAGGAGAAATATCACTGTCCTCATCGATTCGAACGCAAGCCCCCAGATCGATTCATTTTTTGCCTTTTTCATTCTTTCTTCTCCAATATACAGAAGCGTCGCTTTCGCCATTTTTGACCAAGCTCACACCCAGATCTGGCTCCAAGAATTACCAGAATTGATAATCAGTGAAGAAAAGAGGGATCTGGGATTCGAACCTTGTCGTCAGGATGTAGCAGAAATCGGTTAGTTACCTAATTTGAGATCGGGGTTCGAAGAATTAAAGGGTTGTATTTGATCGAATCTAAATCACTGGCACTGTTGTTCTCTCTCTCGAGTTTCTGGATCGATATGAAGATTAAAGGCGGCGATGAAAAGTGAAAAGTAAAAAGTGAAAAATGGCTAAGTCCCGGGTATTTATATGGAACTTAGGAAGAGACCGGGTCGATTTGCCTCCCAGTCCATTTAACCGTCACAACCAGTCAAACCCCGAATCGAGTCGAACACCCTATTCGAATCCATCTGACCAAGAATTTCTATCGATTCGAAATGGACAGTGAATCCATCGATACGAACCGCACGGCGAGGATGACTGAAGACGATGGAGCCCATCGACACGAAGCCCCTATTCACATCAACAAGTTCACGACTCCATCTACTGCATATCGATACGAACCACAATTTCGTGTCCGTCATAACTCAAACATTATCATCGGTACGAATGAACTTTTCGCATCCACCGAATTCTCAATTTACTTATGCGAAGTCAATCTTCCAACCTTCTATATCGATTCAGGAGAGGATCGATATGAAGGAACTTCCCAAAACAACTAACAAACGTTGTTGCAATTCAAATTTCACATCGGTTCAGGAGAGGATCGATACGAAATTTGATACAAGAAAACTAACAACGACTCGTGAGCGTGCAACGTAAACTAGAATTAGGCCAATGTATATACATATATGTCAAGACAATATCCCACTTTCACCATTAACAGGGATTGGATATTCATCTAATAATGATTACGGCGACAAACAGCTAGGCCCTATGATACATCAATCAATTATATCAACGCAAGGTTACAACCTTCGAAAAAAGGGCAACGGTTGTTCCGAGTGAAGACTGTAGCTTTTCAAAGCACGTCATGTTTCCACAAGACGTACTCTGGGAGGCAAATGTTATCCCGCCGGCAAGGCCGAGATATCAAGGGACTGGCTCCAAGCTTAAGATCAATCGTCCTGGGTATCGAGCATGCACAGGCTCGCTATGGATATCGATGAATTTTCTACGAGTCTGGATCGAGCTACAATTGATATGACACGACAAACACAACCAGGGAAGCCTGTATTTCAAATTTCAAGTCAATCCGAGTTCGTATGCTCGAGTTATGATCGATTCAACCTGGAGGAAACAGCCTCGTTTTCGTATCCATCAGTGAACCATAGTTCGACTCGATCAAGTTCGTATCCATCACTCACTTCGCAACGGCCAATTACCATGAGTTCGTATCGATTAAGTTGGCAGTGTTCGAATCCATCGAGTTCATATCGATGGACTTCGTACCCATCAACAGATAGTGTGCCTCGTAACGATCGGCCAGTATCTACTTCGCATCCATCATAGAAGCCTCTATTCGAATCCATCTGAACGGAGCAATTTGTATCCATCGGTGACCTTAGTTCGTATCCATCAATGACAGCAAGTCACTGTTTCGTATCCATGAAATAACTGCCCTGTTCGTATCCATCCACTTTCGTTGGTTCGAAACCATCAAGAAGCTGCTGTTCGAAACCATAACAGTGTGTTAGTTCGAATCCATCAGGCAGCTACTCTTCGTCTCCATCGTGGGTCCATGTTCGAATCCATGTGCAAAGACTTATTCGCGTCCATCGAGGCAACGAGCCTGGGTGACATGTTATTCTTCGACATGAGCAAGGCGAAATTCATGGAGTCGACACAGTCAACTCGGAGTAAAGAACGGATCGATGCGAGGTATGCACGTCACATACCACGAGAGCACGTGCAGGTGATCGATTGGAAGGAATCAATTCGAATTGGTTGATTCCAACTGGACAACCACCGAGAAGCTCCATTTCGTATTGACGATATCTAGAGATCTACTGAACCAAATGCCGTGAAATTTTCACAGGAGATTACGCAGAAGCCAAATATTGCCTCCATAAAATTTGAGCTCCATCGGACATGATCTTGATCGATACGAAATTATTTCGTATCGATCACAGATCGCGTTGAAACTTTCTGGAATTAGTCGTGTGGCCCCCTTCACATGCCAGAGCGAATCTCTCGAAGTTTGAGCAAAGTCTTAGCCTCCTACGCATAAAAATAGACCCTAGAGCCTACAGAAGAAGGGGATTTTTGATTCTGAAGCGCCCAGACTCTGCCGGATCAAGACTTGCATCACACCCTTGCTGTTGAATTCGAATTTCAAGTTGTAATTTTCCATTGCTTGCTGTAATCACTTGTAATCATTGAAAGAGAATCATTAAAGTTGCAAAAACTTCATAGTGGACGTAGGCAACACGCCGAACCACTCTAAATCGCTTGTCTGTGCATTTACATTCCTGTTGTTTGGAGTTTTTGTTAGATAGTCCTCGTTTGTAATTTATATTCTTCACTATTATCTCTTCAGAAACTTCGAAAGAGTGTTGTGCCCATTTTTGGTGCAAACAAAATTCATTAACAACTTAATTTTAGAAAAATCTATACTTATATATATAATATAATCGTTCAAAATTATTTTATTTACCAAATTTGAGAACAATATTGTATCATCTTGTTCTGTTCAAGTGTTTTAGAAATTTTATCGACAGCGTTGATCAGCGAATCGATCGAAAACCCAAATCAACATTAACGACTCAAACAACGCAATATATAAAACATTTTTAATATTAATTTACAAATACACTTCCTCGCTCGACGATACAAGAATTAATTTCAAAGCAAGGATAAAGATTCAAATTTGATGGACTCAAATCAAAGAGAATTATGATTCGAGGATAGGTTCGAAACAAAGATAAGATGATTTTAAATAACAAATAGGAAGATGGACAAGTTTATATAAATCGCGAACAACCTCAACCGGGTCAACCGTGAATTCAAGAATAAGATCGATGCAAAATTCAGATACAAATCGACATTCGATCTCAAGTGATAGAATTTAGGCATAGCAGGAGATAGATAGCATCGTAAACCGAGGATATAGAAATCTTCGTTAAATCAATGTCCATTGTAAAGGAGTTTCACCCTTTTACAATCATTCGAAGATTGGCGAGATCACCGATTTATCATAGTGATTATTTATAGTGGAGTTTTGGGATACTCCAGAATACAAATAGGGAGAGAAAAAGATGGATTCTGGGAACCGAGGGGAACGTTCCAAAATTCAAAGGAAACCGAGTCAAAGAAGAAGGAATTCAAGCTCGAACGGAAGTGATTCAGTAATTAAAATTACCCTATGTGTTGAGTTTTGCCGAAAACCAAAGCTCTGATACCAAATGTAACGACCTAATATTTTAAACCATTCGCATCCACACATGCCGAATTTGAATTGCTCAAAATATCAGATTGTTAATTTTATTTGAAAAAAATCAACATATACTGTAAATAAATAAATTACAGAATCACAAACACGGAATAATATACAATATGCAGCGGAAAAAAAAAAGAATAGTAGTTCATGAAGCTACTATATATATAACAGAGTTAAATAAGATACCATAGGAGTCTCGAATACCATAGTCAAATACAATATCAGAATACATCACTAGAATGAACCGAATATCTGAAATCTGGATAGATAGCTGGATCTCCAGGCGAAGCTCCAACTCCAAAGGTGAGTCTCAAAGCTGAACCACTCAGTCTGACCCAAGCGTAAAGCAAAACACAAAACACTCGAGTCAGGATTAACATTCGTATATCAATTAATCCAACTCAAGTGATATAACAACTGAAAATATAAGTAACTCAAAGATGTTTGGGATAACCATCCTCTAAGGATCCGTTAAACTATTTATATGTGCGCTAAGTGGATAATTCCTATCAGTAATATAAAGTATCAAAATAGCGTTAAAGTGTTACAATTATCCCCCTTAACACATTTTGTATAAGCGTCGTAGTCTAAACAGCACTGTAAACTGCACCGTAAACTAGTGGGCTATCAGAGAGTACTCCATAGGTATAACACAAAACAAATCGTAGTGGTCGCGCATAGGGATACGAGTATGACAAGGCATGTGAGGCAATACCCAAGGTAGTGAAACTACCGTTTGCCTGATCCAGACTGGTGAGAATGCATCGCCGCAACAATCGCAACACAATGAAACAACATTCCCAATTCAAGGGTGCATAACAATCAAAAACAATTAACGAGTAGTTTACGAAGAAATGTGTCCGCTAGAGGCAGCTAACCTCGTTGGCCCAGCACGGCCCCTGTTTAAGTTATTTCAAATTTGACACAAGTGTCAAGGCTATCCATTATCGTTCTCCTTCTTAAAATCCAGCAACGTCATCATTCCAACCACTTCATTCTGGATCACACTCCGCGTATAATAGTTATTAAAGTGGTTTTCGATTTAGAAAGAGGGCATGTTACTAACCGGTCCCGGACTCTTCAATAACTACGCAATTATTACACCGATTGGTCATTTAATAAACTTTCAAAACAGTTTATATTTCAAAACCAAAATATCATTGCCATTTCAAAACCATATCAATACGATATCACTTCCATTCAAAACAAGCACGATATCATTTCCATTTTAAATATATCCATCTCAAATATATCCATTTACAAAATCTTAGTACTTCAAAGTTATAACACTTTCTAAATCAAATACTTTGGATATCATAATACTTTGAAAATCAAAATTTGGAAATCATAATGCTTTGGAATCATAACACTTCCCACTTAACTGTTTAAATATAAATAATAGTATATATAATAAAATAGTTTATAATTTAAAATAGTTTATATAAAAAACAGTTATAATTTAAAATAGTTTATATAAAAATAGTTATAATTTAAAATAGTTTATATTAAAAATAATTTATATTGAAAAAGTTTATATTAAAATAGTTTATATGAAATAAATTTATAAAGTAATATATATAAATAGTTTTAAATATAATTTAAAAATACTTTATATAATATAATAGCTTCCTCAAGTTTCACAAATCAATTCCAAATCAATACCAATCCCAAAATTTAAAATTTAATCAAATCTCAAATCATCAATTTCAATTCAACTTAGTTCTCAAAAACTATTATATCGATTTCAAATACAGATTTGAACTACAAATAAACCATTTAAATTTCTATATATTCCAAAACTTTAAATATTTCACAATCTCAAAACTAAATTTGTAATTTCATATATATCTTAATTTAACTTTATTATTATTTAGTTTTGAAATATTCACTTAATAAATCCAATTTAAATAAAACCCTAAATTACAAATAACTAAATATTTCCTTCAACTTATTTAAACTTGAAATATTCATTTAAATCACCTTAACCAAAATTAAGTTATAAAATTTTATCCTTTAAAAATCTCAAATTCAATATGTTCCAAATCGATTTCTAATTAAATATATTTCTTAGTTAAATATAATTTCAAATCAATTTCAAATCTATCTTCTCAACCTTATTTATTAAATCAGTATAAAATCTATATTAAAATATAATTTAAATAAATACTTAACCATATTATAATTTAATAAAATCAAACTTTATTGTTAAGCTTATTTTATATTAAACAAACTTATATATAGCTTAAAATCAAGAATTTAACTATATATAAAATAACATTTATGTAATATCTGAAGTCAGTATTTATATAAAACCATATATTTCTTTCCAAAACCACAGAAATCATTTTCAAAATATTTATATATAGACCAACGGTGTCTGTATATAATTTTCTATCATATGGTCAAGTGATACAGATATTTATCATTTCAATCCACGGTTTAAATATATATGGGTGTGTGTGTATATATACATCATTTCAACCCGCAATTCCAAATTCAATTCAATGAAAATCGCTTGGGTTTATCATTTCAACCCATAACTATTTTCTCCTATTCTAGAGTCCGGTCGGATATGTATCATTTCAACCCATAGTGAATTCTATACCAGTAGGGAACTTGCAAAGTGATAACAGACATGATAATAATATAACATGCATATATCATCAATATAAATAATAGATAATGGAGTCAGATGTCACAGGTGAATAGATACGGTTAATAACATATATATAGTAGTGTAAGTAACTAACAATAGCATATTTCAATTGTCATTTCAATCGAAATCAAATTTAATATATATAAGAACGTAAATCGTGAGTAATTTCTCACCTTTCGTTATTAGAGACGAAGAAAGTGAGATGAGTTACGAATCCAAGCACGAAATCCAAAGAAAATCAAGGTTGGCGCGGATCGACGAACGAAGCTAATAAATAGGAATGGACGAAATCAAATCAAAATAGGATCGATGAAGATAATTGGTACAAGTGACTTATAGATATATTGCTATACATAACTATATATATCAAGTCATATTCTACATCCGATATATATATATATATATATATATATATATATATATATATATATATTTCATTTATTTAATATTCAATGTTAATTTATATGTATATATATACACATAAATATAACTGATATAACTAAATGATCTCCTTTATAAAATAATATGCTGCAAACACCGTTTCATTTAAAAATGCACGTACTATACCAAATACACACACACACACCCCGCTGTATACCTCCTTCGTTTTATTATTTTAAAATTTGTAAGAATATACTTTGAAACCAGACATATGTATGTATAGAAAACAAACTCATGTAAACTACTATGCAACCTATATAAACCCATAATTTCATATATTTTTGAAAACGCAACAATTAATCTAGTTTATAACATAGACGATATATGTTTTATAAATATAGATAATTTCAAAAACTGTTTATAGCTTGTTCACAAATATAAATATAGAGAGAATTTATATCTATTGTTTACATACTTTAACATAAAAAAGCTGTCACGACTGTACATATAAAACTGTACTAAAGTTCTAAAATCAATATACATCAAAACATAAACACAAACACTTATAATATATATATATATATATACACACACACACACACACACACGTATGCTTATAAACCTATACAAGCTCAGATAGACAAAAATCAATATTCATTTCAAACTCCAAACAACACTATAATCAATGATTGTAAACAATTTCTTTTCAAGTTAAAATTAAACTGACTTATCATTCAATTACAAAAATACTAATACACTTATATAAATGCTGACACCCAACTAACGTATAAACCATACTAAAACTATATATGTAGTATAATGTGTACAAGCAACCCTTATATTTGAGCAGCCATCTACATATTTCAATCCAAAACTAAACTCACATATAAACAAAATACACACTTACATAAAAGAGTAAAGGAAGAGAAGTTACAACAGTACTCAGCAAGCAAGAGGGAGGGAGGGGATTGACGTGATGAGGTGGCGAAAAACAGCTGTGCTACCAAGCTCCAGCTGTTGGTGGATGACGTAGGATGGTTCGGCGAGGTGGCTGCATGCTCGGTTGCGGAAGGCGCGGGGGAAGTGGAGATGTTGGGAAGGCATGCGGTGTTGGGTGGGGAGCCGCTTGGGCTTGGCACTCACGCGTGGAGGAGAGCGTGAGCAATGGGAAAGGGGGGATGAGGAAATGGGTCTTGGCGCAAAGCTGTGTGTTTTCTTTTTTCTTTTTATATGAAGTGGCTCGGCTGTGGGTTGAAGATTGGAGAGGAAGAGGAAGTGGAGAGCAGTGACCAGTCTTCGCAGAGAAGAAAAAGGTATTATATATGATATATGTTGTAACAGAAGTCACAGAACTAAAAGGTGAAAAATGAAGCGAATGCACGACCAAAAATAAATGGCAATGAACCGGATAATAAAGTTCAATGTTGGGAATAACTAAAGTAGTCTGAAATAATAACTTCTGGAAATTTGAAAAGTAGTGTCCAACTGCTTTCAACCGCTTGGAAAACTGAATGGTCGCTGAATATCAAAAGCTCCAAAAGGGTACCGATACGGATATCCGTTTTTACGGAATTTACTGCGTACCGGACTTCAAAACCCAGATTTGAATATACCATAGAGATCATCACGACGAGACGATCAAAACGGTATACAGATATCAGCAATACGATCGTCCGATCAAAAGTCGATACCGGTTTGTAAATGCTACTATTTCGTCGAAATTAAGTTCGACGGAGCAATAAGATTCAAATTTGGAGAAACGAACTATGATGCCTTGCTTAGAAGATGATTTTAAATTTTGCTATATAAAAATATTCAGGTTTCGAAAACATTTTATTATCATCATATATTAAGTGATATAAATTGAAATAGAATTACACAATAAAATAAACTTTCATATTTTCAAATAAAAATTTGCAGTTTGCTATGTTCAATTAGACGTATTCCAAATATTAATTTTTTATCTCAAAATTTTATTATTAAAATTTCCAAAATTCAATTAATCATATTATTTAAATAGTTAAAATTTATGGATCGTGACACTCTCCCCCACTCAAAACTTTTCGTCTCCGAAAAGGAAGGAGTTAGGAGAATAGAAACAACTAGAAGAAAATAGATTGAAAACAAAGCAAAACAACTAGTCCAAACCATGCAAATTTCAATTTACCATAATTAATACTCAATATTTGATCTAAAATTCAAGGTATTTCAATAAGTTGATTTAATTACAATTTATTAATATTTGATACCAAAAGATTTCTTCAAAACAAAATTTTATTTAATTTGTCCCATTTACTATTCATTCAATTTATTATTCTATTTATCTTTATTAACATTTTATAATTAAAAGTTAAGTGTATAACACTTATTACAGCCACTCAAATTTTTATTTATAAATTATTAATCATCATTCTACATTGTAAATTATTCAATTACATTTCAACTTATGAATGATTTAGGTAAGTTATATTGGAATGTAATTGGGTATTATACAAGTAAAATTTTCCCAATTCAATCATTACAAGTTTAAATATTTATTTCAAAATTTTGGCTTTATTTTATAATTGAAAACATTCTTAACATATGATTAAGAATTATATTTCCGATTTCATTTCAAACTATATATATATATATATATAGACACACACACAAAACATATATCGAATCAAGTTTATAATCATAAACCATTATATATATTATAATTCAAATCATACTCAAAGAAATTCAAATCAATTTCATTTCAAAACAAAAGCGTAGCAAAGCTAGCAAATGGTCTCACCATTCTGAAACTCGAAAATGAATGTCGGTGATGCGGCCGTCATCACCAAAATTATTTTCCAACGACAGAATGGAAGTGCACTGATTTATCATTAAAAATTCTTTAGAAACAATTTCTATTCGAAAATGATATACATTAAAATTTATAAAACTTTAAAAGCAAAATTTGAAATTACTGGAAATTAAATTCTCAAATTCTAAATTTAAATTCAATTAAATTTTCAAATGTGGATGTTGAAATATTCAATGGTTTACAAAACAATAAATGAAAATCAATAATTATCATTTCTGACAACAGATTCATTAACAATTTAATTTTAAAAAATTTTATACTTATATATATATATAATCATTCAAAATTATTTTATTTACCAAATTTGAAAACAATATTGTGTCAGTTTGTTCTGTTCAAGCGTTTTAGAAATTCAATCGCGCTGATCAGACGAATCGATCGAAAACCCAAATGAACATTAACAACTCAAACAGCACAATATATAAAACATTTTTAATATTAATTTACAAATGCACTTCCTCGATCGACGATACAAGAATGGATTTTAAAGCAAGGATAAAGATTCAAATTTGATGGACTCAAATCAAAGAGAATTTGGATTCGAGGATAGGTTCGAAACAAAGATAAGATGATTTTAAATAACAAATAGGAAGATGGAGAAGTTTATATAAATCATGAACAACCTCAACCGGGTCAATCGTGACTTCAAGAATAAGATCGATGCAGAATTCAGATACAAATCGACATTCGATCTCAAGAGACAGAATTCAGGCATAGCAGGAGATTGATAGCATCATAAACCGAGGATACAGAAATCTTCGACAAATCAATGTCCATTGTAAAGGAGTTTCACCCCTTTACAATTATTCGAAGATTGGCGAGATCGCCGATCAATTATAGAGATTGTTTGAAGTGTAGTTATGGGATACTCCAGAATACGAATAGGGAGAGATAAAGATGGATTCTGGGAACCGAGGGGAACGTTCCAAAATTCATAGGAAACCGAGTCAAAGAAGAAGGAATTCAAGCTCGAAGGGAAGTGATTCAGTCATTGAATTTACCCTATATGTTGAATTTGCCTGAAAACCAAAGCTTTGATACCAAATGTAACGACATGATATTTTCAACAATTTGCATCCACACACGCCGGATTTGAATTGCTCAAAATACCAGATTGTTAATTTTATTTGGCAAAACTCAGCATATACTGTAAATAAATAAATCACAGAATCACAGACACAGAGTAATATACAATATGCGGCAGAAACAAGAGAATAGTAATCATGAAGCTACTATATATATAACAGAGTTAAATAAGATACAATAGGAGTCTCGAATACAATTGTCAAATACAATATCAGAATACATCACTAAATCAACTGAATATTTAAATTCTGGATAGAAAGCTGGATCTGCAGGCGAAGCTCTAACTCCAAAGGTTAGTGTCAAAAGCTGAACCACTCAGTCTGACCCGAGCGTAAAGCAAAACACAAAACACTCGCGTCAGAATTAACATTCTTATATCAATAATTCAACTCAAGTGAAATAACAACTGAATACAAGTAACTCAAAGATGTTTGAGATAACCATTCTCTAAGGATCCGTTAAACTATTTATATGCGCTCTAAGTAGATAATGCCTATTAGTAATATAAAGTATCAAAATAGCGTTAAGGCACTATCATTATCCCCCTTAACACATTTTATATAAGCGTCCTAGTCTATACAACACTGTAAACTCCACCGTAAACTAGTGGGCTATCAGGGAGTATTCCCTAGGTATAATACAAAACAAATCATAGTGGTCGCGCGTAGGGATACGAGTATGACAAGGCACGTGAGGCAACACCCAAGGTGGTGAAACTACCGTTTGCCTGATCCAGACTGGCGAGAATGTATCGCCGCAACGATCGCAACAACGTGAAACAACACTCCCAATTCAAAGGTGCGCAGTAATCAAAAACAAGTAATGAGTAGTTTACGAAGAAATGAGTTCACTACAGGAAGCTAACCTCATTGATCTGGCATGGCTCCCCTTTAAGTCATTTCAAATTTGACACAAGTGTCAAGGCTATCCATTATCGTTCTCTTTCTTCAAATCCAACAACGTCATCATTCCAACCACTTCATTCTGGATCACACTTCGCGTATAATACTTATTAAAATGGTTTTCGGTTTATACAGAGAGTATGTCCCTAACCGATCCGGGACTCTTCAATAACTACGTAATTATTACATCGATTGGTCATTTAATAAACTTTCAAAATAGTTAATATTTCAAAACCAAAATATCATTACCATTTTAAAACCATATCAATACAATATCGCTTCCATTCAAGACAAGTACAATATCAATTCCATTTTAAATATATCCATTTACAAAATCTTAGTACTTTAAAGTTATAATATTTTCTAAATCAAACACTTTGGACATCATAATACTTTGAATATCGAAATTTGGAAATCATAATGCTTTGGAATCATAACACTTCCCACTTAACTGTTTAAATATAAATAATTGTATATATAATAAAAGAATTTATAATTTAAAATAGTTTATGTAAAAAATAGTTACAATTTAAAATGGTATGTATAAAAATAGCTATAATTTAAAATAGTTTATATTAAACATAATTTATATAAAAAATAGTTTATATTAAAAAAAATTATATTAAAATAGTTTATATAAAATAAATTTATAAAGTAACATATATAAATAGTTTTAAATATAATTTAAAAATACTTTATATAATAAAATAGCTTCCTCAAATTTCACAAATCAATACCAATCCCAAAATTTCAAATTTAATCAATTCTCAAATCATCAATTTCAATTCAATTCAGTTCTCAATAAACCATTATATCGATTTCAAATACAGATTTGAATCACAAATAAACCATTTAAATTTCGATACATTCCAAAACTTTAAATATTTCACAATCTCAAAACTAAATTTGATAATATCATATACATCATAATTTAAATTTATTATTATTTAGTTTTGCAATATTCACTTAATAAATCCAATATTATTTAAATAAAACCCCAAATTAAAGATAACTAAATATTTCCTTCAACTTATTTAAACTTGAAATATTCATTTAAATCACCTTAACCAAAATCAAGTTATAAAATTGTATCCTTTAAAAATCTCAAATTCAATAAGTTCCAAATCGATTTCTAATTAAATATATTTCTTAGTTAAATGCAATTTCAAATCAATTTCAAATCTATCTTCTCAACCATAATTTATTAAATCATTATAAACTCTATATTAAGATATAATCTAAATAAATACTTAACCATATTATATTTTAATAAAATCAAACTTTATTATTAAACTTATTTTATATTAAGCAAATTTATATATAGCCTAAAATCAAGAATTTAACTATATATAAAATAATATTTATATAATATCTGAAATCAATTTTTTATAAAACCATATATTTCTTTCCAAAACCATAGAAATCATTTTCAAAATATTTATATGTAGACTAACGGTATCAGTATATAATTTTCTATCCTATGGTCAAGTGTTACGGAGATTTATCATTTCCATCCACAATTTAAATATATACGGGTATATATATCATTTCAACCCACAATCCCAAATTCAATTCAATGAAATTCGCTTGGGTTTATCATTTCAACCTATAACGATTTTCTCCTGTTATAAAGTCCGTTCGGGTATGTGTCATTTCAACCAATAGTGAATTCTATACTAATAGGGAACTTGCAGAGTGATAACATATATGATAAAAATATAAAAAGCATATATCATTAATATAAATAACAGATAACGGTTTCAGATGTCACATGCGAACAGATACATGTAATAACATATATATAGCAGTGTAAATAACTAACAACAGCATATTTTAATTATCGTTTCAATTGAAATCAAATTTAATACGTATATGAACGTAAATCGTGAGTATTTTCTCACCATTTGTGATTAGAGACAAAGAAAATGAGATGAGTTACGAATCCAAGCACGAAATCCAAATCAAATCATGGTTGGCACGGATCGACGAATGAAGCTGATAAATAGGAATGGACGAAATCAAATCAGAATAGGATTGATGAAGATAATTGGTATAAGTGACTTATATATATATATTGCTATACATAACTATATATATCAAGTCATATTCTACATCCATCATATATTAAAATAAGATATATATATATATATATCAGTATATTTATTTACAAATCAATGTTAATATATATATATATATATAACCGATATAACTAAATGATCTCCTTTATGAAATAATATACTGCAAACACTAATTCATTTAAAAATGCACGTACATTACCATATATATATATATATATATATATATATATATATATATATATATATATATGACCGTTATATACCTCTTCCGTTTTATTATTTGAAAATTTGTAAGAATATACTTTGAAATTAGACATATATATGTATAGAAAACAAACTCATGTAAACTACTAACAACCTATATAAACCTATAATTTCATATATTTTCGAAAATGCGACAATTAATTTAGTTTATAACACAGACAATATATATTTTATAAATATAGACAATTTCGAAAACTGTTTATAGCTTGTTCACAAATATAAATATATACAGAATTAATATCTATTGTTTACATACTTTAACATATAAAAGCTATAACGACTGTGCATATAAAACTGTACTAAAGTTCGAAATCAATATACAGCAAAAATTAAATATAAACACTTATAATATATATACATATGCGTATAAACCTATACAAGCTCAGATAGATAAAAATCAATATTCCTTTCAAACGCCAAACAACACTACAAGCAACGCTTGTAAACAATTTCTTTTCAAGTTAAAATTAAACTGATTTATCATTCAGTTACAAAAATACTAATGCACTTATGTAAATGCTAACACCCAACTAATGTATAAACATACTAAAACTATATATATATATGCTGACACCCAACTAATGTATAAACCATACTAAAACTATATATTTATAGTATAATATGTACAAGCAACCCTTATATTTGAGTAGGCCATCTACATATTTCAAGCCAAAACTAAACTCACATATAAACAAAATACAAACTTACATAAAAGAGTAAAGGAAGAGAAGTTACAACACTACTCGGCAAGTAAGAGGGAGGGGGATTAACGTGACGAGGTGGCGGAAAACAACGGCGCTGCCAAGCTCCGGCTGTTGGTGGATGATGTAGGATGGTTTGGCGAGGTGGCTGCTTGCTTGATTGCGGAAGGCGCGGGGGAAGTGGAGATGTAGGGAAGGCATGCGGTGTTGGATGGGGAGCCGCTTGGGCTTGGCTCTCACGCGTGGATGAGAGCGGAGCTATGGGAAAGAGGGGACGAGGAAATGGGTCTTGGCGCAAAGCTGTGTGTTTTCTTTCTTTATTTTTTTTATATGGAAAGGCTCAGGTGTGGGTTGAAGATTGGAGAGGAAGAGGAAGTGGAGAGGAGAGGCCAGTCTTGGCAGAGAAGAAGAAGGTATTATATATGATATATGTTGTAACAGAAGTCACAGAACTAAAAGGTGAAAAATGTAGCGAATGCACGACCCAAAACAAATGGCAATGAACCAGATAATAAAGTTTAATGTTGGGAATAACTAAAGTCAGAAATAATAACTTCTGGAAATTTGAATAGTAGTGCCCAACCGCTTTCAGCCGCTTGGAAAACTGAATGGCCGTTGAATATCAAAAGCTCCAAAACGGTAGCGATTCGAATATCCGTTTTTACGGATTTTGTTGCGTACCGGACTTCAAAACCCTGAGTTGAATATACCGTAGAGATCAGCAGGACGAGACGATCAAAACGGTGTACAAATATCAGCGATACGATCGTCCGATCAAAAGTCGATATCGGTATGTAAATGCTGCTATTTCACCGAAATTAAGATCGACGGAGCAATAAGAGTCAAAATTTGGAGAAAAAAACTATGACGTCTTGCTCAGAAGATGGTTTACAATTTTTCTATATAAAAATATTCAGGTTTCGAAAACATTTTTTTATCATCATATATTAACTGATATAAATTGAAACAGAATTACACAACAAGATAAACTTTCATATATTCAGATGAAAATTTACAGTTTGCTATATTCAATTAGACGTATTCCAAATATTGAATTTTTATTTCAAAATTTTATTTTTAAAATTTCACAAAAATTCAATTAATCACATTATTAAAACAGTTAAAATTTACGGGTCGTTATACTCTCCCACACTCAAAACTTTTCGTCCCCGAAAAGGAAGGTGGTAGGAGAATAGAACAACTAGAAGAAAATAGATTGAAAATAAAGCAAAACAATTAGCAAACCATGTAAATTTCAATTTACCTTAATAAATGCTCAATATTTGATTTAAAATTCAAGACGTTTCAATAAGTTGATCTAATTTATATTTATTAACATTTGATACCAAAAGATTTATTCAAAATAAAATTTATTTAATTTGTCCCATTTACTATTCATTCAACTTATTATTCTATTTATCTTTATTTACCTTTTATAATTAAAAGTTAAGTGTATAACACTTATTGCAATCACTCAAAAAATTTTATTTATAAAATTATTAATCATCATTCTACATTGTAAATTATTCAATTACATTTCAACTTTTGAATGATTCAGGTAAGTTATATTGGAATGTAACTGGGTATTATACAAGTAAAATTTTCCAAATTCAATTATTACAAGTTTAAATATTTAATTCAAAATTCTGGCTTCATTTTATAATTGAAAACATTCTTAACATATGATTAAGAATTAATTTTTCGATTTCATTTCAAACTATTTAGAGATAACTATACACACACACAAAAACATATCGAATCAAATTTATGATCATAAACCAATATATATATATATATATATTATAATTCAAATCATACTTTAAGAAATTCAAATCAATTTCATTTCACAACAAAAGCATTGCAAAGCTACCAAACGGCCTCTCCATTCTGAAACTCGAAAATGAATGTCGATGATGCGGCCGTCATCATCAAAATTATTTTCCAGCGACAGAAGGGAAAAGCACAATTTAACGTTAAAAATTCTTTGGAAACAATTTCTATTCAAAAATAATACACATTTACATTTCTAAAACTTTAAAACCAAAGTTTGAAATTACCGAAAATTAAATTCTCAAATTCTAAATTTAAATTCAATTAAATTTTCAAATTTGGATGTTGAAATAGTCATTGGTTTACAAAACAATAAATGAAAATCAATAATTATCATTTCTGACAATAGATTCATTAACAATTTAATTTTAGAAAAATTTATACTTATATATAATATTATTGTTCGAAATTATTTTATTTACCAAATTTGAAAACAATATTGTGTCAGTTTGTTCTGTTCAAGTGTTTTAGAAATTCTATCGAGAGCGTTGATCGGACGAATCGATCGAAAACCCAAATCAACATTAACAACTCAAACAACACAATATATAACACATTTTTAATATTAATTTGCAAATATACTTCCTCGCTCGACGATACAAGAATGGATTTCAAAGCAAGGATAGAGATTCAAATTTGATGGACTCAAATCAAAGAGAATTTTGATTCAAGGATAGGTTCGAAACAAAGATAAGATGATTTTAAATAACAAAGAGGAAGATGGATAAGTTTATATAAATCGCAAACAACCTCAACCGGGTCAACTGTGACTTCAAGAATAAGATTGATGCAGAATTCAGATACAAATCGACATTTGATCTCAAGAGATAGAATTCAGGCATAGCAGGAGATAGATAGCATCGTAAACTGAGGATACAGAAATCTTCGGTAAATCAATGTCCATTGTAAAGGAGTTTCACCCCATTACAATCGTTGGAAGATTGGCAAGATCGTCGATCCATTATAGAGATTGTTTGAAGTGGAGTTATGGGATACTCCAGAATACGAATAAGGGAGATAAAGATGGATTCTGAGAACCGAGGGGAACATTCCAAAATTCAAGGGAAACCGAGTCAAAGAAGAAGGAATTCAAGCAAGAACGGAAGTGATTCAGTAATTAAATTTACCCAACATGTTGAGTTTTGCCGAAAACCAAAGCTCTAATACCAAATGTAACGACCTGATATTTTCGACCATTTGCATCCTTACATGCCGGATTTGAATTGCTCAAAGTACTAGATTGTTATTTATTTGGCAAAACTCAACATATACTGTAAATAAATAAATCACAGAATCACAGACACAGAGTAATATACAATATGCAGCGTAAACAAGAGAATAGTAGTTCATGAAGCTACTATATATATAAAAGAGTTAAATAAGATACAATAGGAGTCTCGAATACAATAGTCAAATACAATATCAGAACACATCACTAGAATCAACTGATTATCTGAAATCTGGATAAATAGCTGGATCTCCAGGCGAAGTTCCAACTCAAAAGGTGAGTCTCGAAAGTTGAACCACTCAGTCTGACCCAAGCATAATGAAAAACACAAAACACTCGAGTCAGGATTAACATTCTTATATCAATAAATCCAACTCAAGTGAAATAACAACTGAAAATACAAGTAACTCAAAGATGTTTGGGATAACCATGCTCTAAGGATCCGTTAAACTATTTATATGTGCGCTAAGTAGATAATTCCTATCAGTAATATAAAGTATCAAAATAGCATTAAGGCATTACCATTATCCTCCTTAACACATTTTATATAAGCGTCATAGTCTATACAGCACTGTAAACTCCGTAAACTAGTTGGCTACCAGGGAGTACTCCATTTGTATAACACAAAACAAATCGTAGTGGTCGCGCATAGGGATACGAGTATGACAAGGCACATGAGGCAATACCCAAGGTAGTGAAACTACCGTTTGCCTGATCCTGATTGGTGAGAACGCATCGCCGCAACGATCACAACACCGCGAAACAACACTCGCAATTCAGGGGTGCGCACCAATTAAAAACAAGTAATGAGTAGTTTACGAAGAAATGCGTCCCCTAGAGGCAGCTAACCTCGTTGGCCCGACACGGCTCATGTTTAAGTCATTTCAAATTTGACACAAGTGTCAAGGCTATCCATTATCGTTCTCTTTCTTCAAATCCAGCAACGTCATCATTCCAACCACTTCATTCTGGATCAAACTTCGCGTATAATAGTTATTAAAGTGGTTTTCAGTTTAGATAGAGAGTATGTCCCCAACCGATCCCAGACTCTTCAATAACTACTTAATTATTACACCGATTGTTAATAAACTTTCAAAATAGTTTATATTTCAAAACCAAAATATCATTGCCATTTCAAAACCATATCAATACGATATCACTTCCATTCGAAACAAGTACGATATCATTTCCATTTTAAATATACCCATCTTAAATATATCCATTTATGAAATCTTAGTACTTCAAAGTTATAACACTTTCTAAATCAAACACTTTGGAAATCATAGTACTTTGAAAATCAAAATTTAGAAATCATAATGCTTTGGAATTATAACACTTCCCACTTAACAGTTTAAATATAAATAATAGTATATATAATAAAATAGTTTATAATTTAAAATAGTTTATATATAAAAATAGTTATAATTTAAAATAGTTTGTATAAGAATAGTTATAATTTAAAATGGTTTATATTAAAAATAATTTGTATTAAAATAGTTTATATTAAAATAATTTATATTAAAATAGTTTATATGAAACATATATAATAGTTTTAAATATAATTTAAAATACTTTATATAATAAAATAGCTTCCTCAAATTTCATAAATCAATTCCAAATCAATACCAATCCCAAAATTTCTAATTTAATCAAATTTTAAATCATCAGTTTCAATTCTATTCTGTTCTCGATAAACCATTATATCAATTTCAAATACAAATTTGAACCACATATAAACCATTAAAATTTCGATATATTCCAAAACTTTAAATATTTCACAATCTCAAAACTAAATCTGATAATTTCATATATATCTTAATTTAATGTTATTATTATTTGGTTTTGAAATATTCACTTAATAAATCCAATATTATTTAAGCAAACTGCCAAATTACAAATAACTAAATATTTCCTTCAACTTATTTAAACTTGAAATATTCATTTAAATAACCTTAACCAAAATCAAGTTATAAATTTTATCCTTTAAAAATCTCAAATTCAATAAGTTCCCGATCAATTTCTAATTAAATATATTTCTTAGTTTAATACAATTCCAAATCAATTTCAAATCTATCTTCTCAACCTTAATTTATTAAATCATTGTGAACTCTATATTATAATGTAATTTAAATAAATATTTAACCATATTATATTTTAATAAAATCAAACTTTATTATTAAACTTATTTTAGATTAAACAAATTCATATATAGCTTAAAATGAAGAATTTAACTATGCATAAAATAACATTTATATAATATGTGAAATCAATATTTATATAAAACCATATATTACTTACCAAAACCATAGAAATCATTTTCAAAATATTTATATATAGACTAACGGTGTCTAGATATAATTTTCTATCTTATGGTCAAGTGATACAAATATTTATCATTTCACTCCATAATTTAAATATATGCAGGTATATATATATATCATTTCAACACGCAATCCCAAATTCAGTTCAATGAAAATCGCTGGGTTTATCATTTCAACCCATAACGATTTTCTCCTATTCTAAAGTCCGTTCGGGTATGTAACCATTCAACCCATAGTGAATTGTATACTAATAGGGAACTTGAAGAGTGATAACAGATATGATAATAATATAATAAGCATATATCATCAATATAAATAACAAATAATTATTTTAGATGTCATAGGTGAACAGATACAGGTAATAACATATATATAACAGTGTAAATAACTAACAGCAGCATATTTCAATTGTCGTTTCAATCGAAATCAAATTTAACATATATAAGAACGTAAATTGTGAGTAATTTCTCACCTTTCGAGATTAGAGATGAAGAAAGTGAGATGAGTTACGAATCCAAGCACGAAATCGAAAGCAAATCAAGGTTGGCACGGATCGACGAACGAAGCTGATAATTAGGAATGGACGAAATCCAATCAAAATTTGATCGATGAAGATAATTGGTACAAGTGACTTATAGATATATCGCTATACATAACTATATATATCAAGTCATATTCTACATCCAGCATATATTAAAATAAGATATATATATATATATTATATTTATTTACAAATCAATGTTAATTTATATATATATATATATATATATATATATATAACTGATATAACTAAATGATCTTCTTTATAAAATAATATACTGCAAACACTATTTCATTTAAAAATGCACTTACTATACCATATATATACACACACACACGACCGCTATATACCTCTTTCGTATTATTTTAAAATTTGTAAGAATATACTTTGAAACCAGATATATATATATATATATATATATATATATATATATATATATATGTATAGAAAACAAACTCATGTAAACTACTATGCAACCTATATAAACCTATAATTTCGTATGTTTTCGAAAACGCGACAATTAATTTAGTTTATAACATAGACAATATATATTTTATAAATATAGACAATTTCAAAAACTTTTTTTAGCTTGTTCACAAATATAAATATACATAATTTATATCTATTGTTTACATACTTTAACATATAAAAGATGTCACGACTGTGCATATAAAACTGTACTAAAGTTCGAAAATCAATATACAGTAAAAATTAAATATAAACACTTATAATATATACACACACACATATGCGTATAAACCTATACAAGCTCAGATAGATAAAAATCAATATTCATTTCAAACTCCAAACTACACTATAAGTAACGCTTGTAAACAATTTCTTTTCAAGTTAAAATTAAACTGACTTATCTTTCAGTTACAAAAGTACTAATACACTTATATAAATGCTGAAACCCAACTAACATATAAACCATACTAAAACTATATATATAGTATAATGTGTACAAGCAACCCTTATATTTGAGCATCCATCTACATATTTCAACCCAAAACTAAACTCACATATAAACAAAATGCACACTTGCATAAAAGAGTAAAGGAAGAGAAGTTACAGTAGTACTCGACAAGGAAGAGGGAGGGATGGGATTGACATGATGAGGTGGCGGAAAACGGCTGCGATGCCAAGCTCCCGTTGTTGGTGGATGACGTAGGATGGCTCGGCGAGGTGGCCGCATGCTCGGTTGCGGAAGGCGTGGGGGAAGTAGAGATGTAGGGAAGGAATCCGGTGTTGGGTGGGAGCCGCTTGGGATTGGCGCTCACGCATAGAAGAGAGCGTGAGCTATGGGAAAGAGGGGAAGAGGAAATGGGTCTTGGCGCAAAGCTGTGTGTTTTTTTTTAATATTAAGAGGCTCGGGTGTGGGTTGAAGATTGGAGAGGAAGAGGAAGTGGAGAGGAGCGGCCAGTCTTGGTAGAGAAGAAGAAGGTATTATTGTGATAACCCAGATTTTTGATATCTGTTAATTGGTAATTAACAAGATTTAAAATTATTAAAATACTAAAATTGTAAATTGAACAAATAAATTTTGATATATATCTGGATAATTATTTGGTTAATAATCTTCCTAATATAATTATTTAATTGGCAAATTATCCTTTTAAAACAAATTAAGTATGTGTTTATTAATATATATATATATATATATATATATATATGAATTGATTTTAAATTGAATTTGAAATTGGAAATTCAAAAGATAAATATCTTAAAATATTTTAGATTTAAAGAAAAATAATAATAAAATGTGCATGTGATATTTTTAGTTTATGATTGATTTTATATCATTGTCTTTAAAAGGTTTTATAAATATAGGTAATTATAAAAGAAGTTCAAATATTAAACATTTAAGACATTTATAAATATATAACTAAATTAAAAATTTAATATAAAATATATTTTGAACCATATTAGTTAATGAAATTACAAATGTAAGGTTAAATATATATATATATATATATATATATATATATATATAATTACCAATATAAGCTAAAAGATGTGTTTTGTGATAAGTGTCCCTACTTTCCCATGATTTTTAATAATTAGTAAAGGATTAAAAAAACCAAGAATATAACTTCTCTACTCTACTATCTTATTTTCTTTCAATCTTCATTTTCAAAACCAGAAAAAAATATGTAAACTAAACCAGAGATTTATAAAAAAAATCAGTGGAATCAAATTCAAACTACAATCATCCTTGCGACCCAGACTGAAGCTCAGCAATTCAAATCCAAGCAAATTCATTAAGGACTCAACAACCTAGATCAGTAAGCTAATCAAGCGACAAGATCAAAGAAAAAAAATTCCAGTTTTTTTCCATCTCAGGCCTTCTTTGATTTCATTAGAGGTGAGTAAACATTCTTAAAAACAGTTTAAATCTGAATTTAACCCTAATGCATGTGGTGATATTGGTTTGAATTAAAGTTCTTCAGCTTGAATTTATCTGAATTGATATATATGTTGTTGAGTAGGTTGTGTGTGTGTATATATATTGAACATCTGTTCTCTATTGATACTTAGTTTGGTTTTGCTATAAAAATTCAAATCTCCAGAATCCATATTAACCTACGATATGTGAATGGAAGTTATTTGTTGAAGTCTACTGATGTTTTTAAAAAATTGGTTCAGGGTTTAAATTTCAATAAATTATTTTTTTAGTTGAAATAACAGTAAAATACTTATACATGTTAAAAATCAACAACCTTAATTTCTGATTTGGATTACAAGAATGTATTCGTGATGGAAAATCACGAATTTTAATCTACATTTCATGATTTTTAATTTGATATTTGATTGGAATTTCTGAGGTAAACGTTTTCAACATTTGGCTCGACTGCCATTGATTTGCATGGTGGATGGAGGCAAGGTTGTAGTCGAAGGTGGATGGGAGGTTGCCGATTGTAGGAAAAATACTTTGGTATTTTTCTAATGGCCGTGGTGGCCGGAATTGAGCGAAGTAGGCTTTGTCTTTGATTTGGGTAGGCCATGTAACGGCGATGGTAGTTGATCGGAGGGAATCGCGATGGTGGGGATGGTTGTTGGAAGGTGTGACGAGGCTGCAGTGAAGAGGTCTGGCGATCTCGAGGCCAGAGGCGAAGGGGATGAGTGGTTTTCCGGCAAGTATCATTTCCTGATGGTCGAGATTTTTGCTTGATTTTGTTTCAGTGGATTTTCGTGTGATCTGGGTTCTCGCTTGGGGTCATGTGGGTTCGTGTGATGGTCGAGGGTAACCGTGTCGATCATCGGAGTTCGACGACCTCGGTGCACGTGCACCGTATGAACGATGAGTCTGGGACGTTTGGTTTTAATGATTGGCTCGGGTGGTTCTCTTGTGAACGAAGGGATGACCCAAAACTGATGAAGAAGATGGATGACTCAGGGCAGGCATGGGTAGAACGTGGGTTCGACTTGAGTTTGTATGTTGTAGGGTTAATCTGTTTTAGTAAAGTAAAAACAAACTTGGAAAAGAATCAAGCTTAAGTAAAGCTTTGAAAAGAAAATCAGTTTAAATTTTAAAGGCAAGATCTTTTTAAATAAATGGCAAACTTTGTTTAAGAGTGTTTTAATATAATATATTTCAAGTTTTGTGTAACAACCCGATATTTTCAGCCATTCGCATCCACACATGCTGGACTTGAATTGCTCAAAATACCGCATTGTAAATAAATTTGGAGCAAATGAAATACAAATCATAGAATCACAGACACAGAAATATCAGAATAACTCGCAGCGGAAATTAAAATACCATAGTAGTTCATGAAGCTACTAAACAAACTCTCAAAACATAATACATAATATCAGTCTGAAAAACATATGCAATAGAAATCTAAAATACATAGCAGTTTATAAATACCAGAGCTGAAATAGAACAATTGAAACTGAAAGGGAACATATAACTAGACAAGCAGAATCTCCAGCGATTCCTAGCTCCAGAAAAGAAATCAAAAGCTAAGCTGTAAATACTCTAGCTGACCCGAGCATAAATTAAAACACAAAACACTCGAGTCAAGACATATATACTTATATAATGTAAACCAACTCAAGTTAACTGTAGTAGTAATGTACAATAACTTAAAGGATGCTTGGGATCGCCCATGCTTTAAGGATCAATTAAACTATAAATTAAATACATCCTGTAATTAAAATTTCAAAATATAATTTATACTTAATCAAATTTTATTTCAAAATTCAGTATCATTCAAAATCCATTTCAAAATATCAAAATATCGTATCTTTTCAAAACCATATTCATTTTATTTAAAATACCATTTCAACACACATTTCAAAATAGTTTATATTTCAAAACAAATTACTTCATTTTAAATCATTAAAAATGAAGTTATTATATTTAATAATTAAATTATTTAATTTTCAAAATTTTAATCCTTCAAAGTTCATTTATTCACTTAAATTTATTAAGACATTGAAAATTCAACTTTCGCGGCATTTAGAAAATGCTACAGAAAGTTACTTTTAAAACAATTCAATTTAACAAAAGACGACATTTAAAAATGCTGTAATAGGGTTACTTTAGTTCAAATAAAGCCTTAGTTAATTTCAGCAACTACAGCACTTACAAAATGCTATAATAGCCCTTAATTCAATTTAGCCATTTAGTTCATTTCTATCAACTACAGCATCTACAAATATGGTAATATCCTTCACATTAGAAATAATAACATTTCAAAATGCTGTTAATTAAATTCCAAATATTCAATATAATTTCACAAATAATTAAATTTTTACTTAAACCATTTAAACTTGTAAAATCATATATTTTTACTTTTCAAACAATCATTTACATACCCTTATATTCATGATTTTATGAAGTTAAATTTTCATTCAATAATCAATTTAATAATAATTTACTTATATAATTCAACATTCAATTTTAATTCTTTATAATTAAATTTTTAACTTAACACTTAAGTTTAAATTTTCAAATATAACTTATTTTTCATCTTATTTACTTAACTTAAAATTCATTTAAACAAAATTCACAAATTTTCAATTTAAGTTATATTTCAAAATTCAACTTAAATATTTATTTATTTCACTTTTAACTTATTCAAAAATCAATAACACTTTACAAAAATCATTGAAATTCATTTTAAATCTATTTTCACATTTTCCACTTAATTTAAATTCCATTTATAACCAAATCAGAATTTCCAAAATAACTTATATTTTAAATTTCTAACTTTACCATTAATTTATTTCACTTATAAATTTTAGAAAATCAATAAAACTTTATAAAATCATTTTTACTTAAGTTTAAATCAAAATATTATAATATTTACATTTCTAAAATATTTTAAAAATTTTAGAAAAATATATTTTAACCATGGGTCTCTATATCATTTTCTAGCCTAGGTAAAGTGATACGGATAATATATCATTTCAATCCGTAATTTACAAAGAAAACCGGGGTTCTATCGTTTCAAACCCGCAATCCCAAGTAAAAATAAAATAAATGAAAATCGTTCAGGCATATCATTTCAGCCCATAACAATTTTTCCCAATTCTAAAGTCTGTTCAGGTATGTATCATTTCGACCCATAGTGATTCTAATCTAAAGGGAACTTGCAGTGTGATAAACTGATAGAAATAAACAGAATAACATTATATAATAGTAAAAGACTGTATAACAGGTAAATAAGCATGGGTGAACATCATATAATCGTAACATAACAAATATAGCATGGTGATATCTTTTACAGATTCAATTGTGATCAGTTTACTAGTCATATAAGTATAAATTTGTCTGGTGATAATTACTCATTTGTATAAGCTGAAGATGACAACCAAATGCACAAACAAGGAAATTCAAAGGCACGATAACATGACAATGATTTGAGAGTGGGAGATCCAAAGCTAATTGCCTTGTTAAATATCAAACAAAGAAATACAAACATGAATTACAACCAAACTATTACAAAACAATGTTAGGAATAAACATGAAACACAAAGCTAACGCTTTTGCACTTGCATTCAACGACTTATGCTTCAGTTATAGTCTGTAAAAACACTGTAATGGAGTTGATTTGGATGAGGTTTGGATCGGGTTGAGGTCCAACATGGGTCGGCTATAACAATATAAAGGAGATAAAGGGTATGTGTGCATGAATTTACAAAACAAGGCAACATAAGTGGATTTTGTTGCAATTTAAGGTCTCGGCCAAGCATGGATGGACAAGGTCAGATCTGGGAAGGTCAACTATAGGTGTTACAGAGGTCCATGGCTCAGGTTGTGGCTGGTGGTGGTAGTGTTTGGGTCGGCCAAAGCATGATTGGAGTGGTGGAGACAAGGGGAGTTCGGCTATGGAGTTTTGAAGTGGAGTTTTCTTCAAAATTATGGTGGATCATCAACTTGGAGGGTCTCGGCCATGGAAGGTCAGTGGAAGGAGGGGACGATGGTTGGTGTAGGTGGTGGTGGAGGCGGCCAAAGTGCTGGAGTAGGGAGGCCGAACACAAGAAGGTGAATACAAGTACAAAAATCAATACAAAACAATGGAAAAAGAATGAAAAAGAATGAAAGTTTACCAAAAATTTTCTCTGGAAATGGAGGCCATACTTTTTGAGTTTGAGAAAGTTTTGGTACATGAAAAATGAGGGAATTTCAGCTATTGGAACGGTGATAAAGTCAGCAATTGAATGGATATGTTGTTTGGTGTGAAAAAGGCAAATTGAATATGAAAAGGCAAAGGGTACTAAATGTCAAAAACTCTTCAAATATCCAAATTCTTTTTGCATATTAAATACATGTAAAATTAATATAAATAAAGATAAAAACAAAAAAATATAATGAATGAATAAAAATAAGTAAATAAATTATAAATAAACATAATTAAATTAAGAAAATAGCTTAAAAATAGAAACTAGGTTATAAAAATTGAAAATAATTACACTAAGCTTTGGAAAAATTATAACATTACTTTAAAATATTTTGAAATAAAAATATATACCTAACATTTCATATAACACATATTAGAACATAACGACGAATATAAATATTATTTATATAAATTAAAATAGACAATTTTACTAAATAAATCAATTTACATACAATATTGTAAAAAGCATAACTTTCACAACATAAATTGGATTTCAACGAAACGAAAAGCAGCATTCTTGAAGTTTAATATATTTTCATAATAAAGGATAAAATTCAAAAATTCAAATATTTAAATTTTAAATTTAAAAGTCAAAGTTTGACCAAATTGACCAAAAATCCACTTTTTTGGAAAATATTCTATTTATTCAGGTTTGAGATTATAATTCACACAAAATCAAAATATACTTTTAAAATAAAAAAATTAATTCATTTTAATAAATAAAATAAAGTTTTTAAATCAGGAGTTTCACTTTTAATAATTAAAATAAACACTTAAAATAATCAACAGAATACTGGGTTGTTACACTCTCCCCCTGTAGCGACGCGACTTTCTATCACCAGAAAGACGCATCACTATTTAAGAAAGAAAGAGATAGAAGAAGAAAAGAAAGAGAAGAAAGAACAATACATCATAATCTCACAGCGGAATGAATGAAATATAATATATAACATATACATAGTATCATATACATCAGAGTACACAACTATACATCTCAGTTTAGACAGTTATAATATCCTGTCTAATGTACAATACAAGAACATTAATATAGAATACCACATAGCGGAAACTTTATCTATATCAACATGCTGAAGCCTCTTGCTCCAAAGCTCCTCCAGAATTCGTCAAAGATAACCTGAATCACTTGACTACTCATACATAATATGAGTACCCAAGAGTTTAATAAAACAGAAAAATAAACACTCGGGTCAGACTGGGGTCTGGTGTGAGTAAACGGTTTAAAGTTGCTTAACTTTTTAAAATCCTTTGACAAGAAAAGGTATCACGTAAGACTTCCCACACATAAACATGGAAAAGTTTTTATCTTACGCCAACCAAAACATTTGATAGGAATCCAGTGATATTATAATAGTGTCTAGGGTTTTCAAGTAAATATGAAATAGTCGAAATTGTTATATTCATTAAATCCCAGCTACTAGCCACAAAAGTGGGTAATACAAACAAAATGGTAGGGTCTCGTAGGAAGAACGGGTTTCCATCAATGGCAGGGCTACTCGGGTACCGCCCGTCACAGTACGTGGCTTAGATCACCGTACCGAGGACCACTCCCGATCCCCTGCAACACAAGGCCGGGACCATTCCTTACTAAACAGTCCCGAACAATACCACCCCGCAGTTGGCTGCAGATCCAACCGCCCACAAAGCCGAAATAAAAAGGGACATCTAGACAGGGGTAAATCTTGTCCTACTAGGGCATGACCCACTTAACCTTGCTGCACCTCCCCTGTTTTAGCCATTCCTGGTTGACGAGGCTTGAGGCTGCGATTACCTTTATAGGACACATCAATCTTAGAATTCTCATCGTCCACCTGACGATGTTTTGAAAGCATTCAATCCATACAAGTCCGTTCCGGGTTCGAATGGAATCGAAGGCACTATCTCGTTGCACTCATTTTGGAATCACCCTCAAAGTCAACAACCATAGCCCTTGCACTCTGAATCACCATCTCGAACTTGTAAGTACTATCTCCGTCAAACTCATCATGGAATCACCCCCAGAGTTATACTGACGAATAGTTCTTACACCTCGAGTCTTCACTTGCACTCGACTTGGATTCACGACCTAACATTTAACTTGGATCGATGTGGTTTTCAGATATCCAAATATGGAAATTCGATCCCGGTCTCACCGAATCCAAATGCCATTTTAATGTCCAAGTTGTACTTAAGGGTTTTAAACAATAGATATTCAGAATATCACTTAACATAAATGGATGATTCACAACACACCACAATTATCAAATGCATCCACACATATCACAAAGCAGCATATATATTACATCTCAAATATATCACATTCGTATCATTACATATCAACCAATGACATTCAATATCATCCAATATCATTAACTCATCTAATGATACTTATCAACCAATCATTAATCATCCATGACAAGTTTGATCCAAACTTAATTAATTTAATTGATCCTTAATTAAATTAATTCTTGCTTAATCACTTGGATTATCATTGATCCAACTTACTATTCATTAATTAATTACAAATTAATTGACTAAACATCACTTAATTATCCATTTTAATTAATCTCCCTTGATTAATTATCTCTTAAATACTTTAAGTAATTATTCCTTAATTACAAAATTAATTAATCATCTTGATTAATTACTTCTTAATTATCCAAGTAATTATCTCTTAATTACCCTTTTTAAATTAATCACATTTGATTAATTATCCTTTAATTATTCTGATAATTATTCCTTAATTATCCTTTAACTAAACACACCTGATTAATCACCTTTTAATTAATCATACTAGATTAATTACTTTTAATTACATTTACTTGATTAATTACTTTTAATTTATCACATCTAATTAATTACTTTTAGTTAATCACATTTAATTAATTATATTTAGTAATTAAAATTTAATTATAGATAAATTACCCTTTAATTATTAATTAACAATTAATTATTTATTTCCATTAATTAATGATTTCTTCATTAGTTAAATTTCTTTTTAACTAATTACTTTAACAAGTGATTAATCACTTAATTAATAACTCTTAATTCTTTCATTAATTAATTAGTCTTCAATTAATAACTAAATTTAAACCTTTAATTAATTATATTAATTCTTTAATTAATAACACAAGTGATTAACCCTTAATCACATCCACTTAATTACTGTCATAAAGTAATTATCCTTTCTTAATTACCTCCCGTAATTAATCGCTTAATTACTTCACCAAGTAATTATACTTAATTAACTCCAAAGTGATTTTCTTTAAATTAATCACTAATTAATTATTTAACTAATCATTTAAATTTAATTAAATGATTCATCATCTTACTACATTAAAAGATTCTTAATTAAGAAAACCATTATCTTAATTAAATTATTTATTAACCAATAACACTTTATAATTAAAAATAATTTAATTATCTTAATTATCTTCACAAATTTATTTATCTTCAACTAAATCAAAATTATAGATTACTTAAGAAAAACTTTATTATAATTGATTACCAAATTTTTAATCATTAAAAAAAAGTATATTAGAAATCAACTATAATTAAATAATTTAAACATTCAAACTAAAACTTTTAAATCTTAGAACTTTCCAAAGTTATTTAATAAAATTTAATACAAACTTTGTTTCAAAACTTCACTTATTTTATTTTAAAACTTTCATATTTTAATATATAAAAACTTGTTTGAAACTTAACTTGAAACGAATTTAGTTTTGTAAATAAACTTGTTTGACTTTTGTTTTAAAACTTTAATCATTTACAAAAATCAGATTCTCTTTGTTTCAAGCTTTTTAAAACATTACTGGTAAATTTTTTGAACTTTTATAACTTTCTGAACTAAAACAAAAGCCTGCTCAACAAACTCAAGCAACCCACTGCAAAACTCGCGTCTACCCCGAGTAACCCCATCCCTAACCTTGCTTCGAGCCAAACCAACTGTTATCTCGCCTTTTTAGCAAGGCCGTGATACCAAAAGATTGACCAAGAAACTAAAAATAGTTCATCTCAAAGCAACTCAACTAGTCAAAGAGCATCAACAACCTAGTGGTCAACAGCCTAGAGCGACTCAACAGGCATGCGACCTAAAGCATAGAGCGGCTTAGCAAGGAATGCGTCCTGCTGCACTAAAAGCATCCAACGAATTAATGGATCAGCGACCCAATGAGCTAAAGCATTCAACGACCTAATGACTTAATGACCTAAAAGTTCCAGCGATCTAACGAGTCAAGAACCTAACGACTTATACAACCTAGCAAGCTCCAAAGCTCAACCGAATGCACTGCCTCCTACATTAAGTCGCTCGCGACCTAAACCACATGCTTTCTTCCGATAGGTCGCTCGCGACCCAAGCAAGCGGATTCCCTCTTCCATTAGGTCGCTCGTGACCTAATCAAGCCATGGTAACTCTTCTGCCTCAACATACTTAAGTCGCTCACGACCTATAACCAGCCCGACCTAAGCCCAGTCTCTTCTGCAACTCCTTAGGTCGCCACTCCCTTTGCCGTAACTCCTTAGGTCGCCACTCCCTATGTCACAGCTCCTTAGGTCGCTCGCGACCTATAACATGGCCGACCTAACCCAGAATTTCGCTATAAATTGTTCACCCACTCCACATTCAAAGGGGACTTTGGATACTTCTCGGAGGGCTGATACTCTACAGTTTTCTCGACTCCTTCAACATTTCAAAGACTGAAGACGCTTCACAAACTTGGGGAATAGATCTAATCCATTCAAAAGTGATTCAAAGGGCTTTTTTTTACATGGAAGTTCTGATTTCTTGCCTCGATTATATTGTAACTTGAAGTTGAATTGTAGCAAAAGTGTAATAAAAGAATCATGGAAAGAGTTATAATCGAATCAACAATAAAAGATGTAAAGTGGACGTAGGCTTGACTTTGAGCCGAACCACAATAAAACTTGTTGTCTCTTTTACTGTTTTTGGCTATTCTCTAATTACTTTTAGTTCCGGTGTAAACGGGTGGTGCTTCCACTTTATCACAACTCACACCGGGAATGTTAGTGCGCCATTTTTAGCGTTAACACTTTTCGGTGCTTTCACTGAGAACTGAACTCAGGAGTGCTTTCATCATTGCTTCGCAAAGATTTGTTGAGAGACTCTCTTTAAGTACCAGAAGTCTATCCGAGATTATGGCGGCTGGAAGGAAAACAAGTAGAAGGCAGAGACCAGAAAGAAGTCATCACGAAGGGAGTCAAGGGGCTTCCTCGGGAGAGAACCAAACTTCAGTCTTCATCACCAGGAATGAGATGGAGACAATGATGAAAAGGCAAGAGGAGTTGATCCAGAATATTTTTTAGCAGATTGGGCAGCTTGGAGCGCAAAATCAAGGAGCAACTGGAGTTCAGAACAGAGCAGGACTATCTAAGGCAGCACCAGAGCTAGGGGGCACTCATCTAGAGCACACTGACCCAATACCGAGAAAAACATCTGGTGGATTCGAGCAACATGGCATTGATAGAGGGACAGGAGCTCAGCTAGGAGAACAGATTCCAGAGTTCCCTCGTGAACTCGGGGGGAAGGCCGATGCAATGGACGAGGACTACAACTAGCAGACAATGACAGATTGGTAGAAATGGTCAAAAGAGCTATGAGAGGCGGCTTGGTAAACAAGGAGTTGGAGGATGTGAATAGGAGTCCTTTTACCACAACAATCAGGTGAGCTAAGAACCCACCAGACTTTAAGCTACCATCGTTGGATATGTATAATGGAAGGACAGACCCTACAGTTCATCTGACCAAATATATGAGGCATATGGAGGTGCTGGGGGCATCAGAAGAAGTTATGGCCCGGTGTTTTCCATTGTACTTGACAGATATTGCGGCACTTTGGTTTAGAAAGCTGGAGAGTGGATCTATCGGAACGTGTAGTGATTTGACTAAAAGGTTTATGAGGCAATTCAGGGTCCACATTTCGAGACCCAAAAATGTGATGAGCTTGGCAGCATTGAAACAGAAAGCTGGGGAACCTTTGAGAAGTTTTTTGACACGGTTCAATGCAGCCACAGCATCGGTGGATCGACCAGATCCATCCATGGTCTTGATGGCAGCTGTGTCGGGCATAGCTGACGGTACAGAATTCAAGAATTCGCTGACAAGAGATCCCCCCATGGATCTAAGGGAATTCTATCATGAGGCTGAAGGATTCTTACGGTTAGAGGATGCAAAAGCCGAAAGAGAAGAAGGAGAAGGAATCGACGTTTATGTAACCAAAGGTGGAAATCCTCCTGAGAAAGGTGTAGAATCTAGCAAAGGTAAGCGAAAGGCCGAGGATAACAGCGATAGATTAGTAGACTGCGAAGGGAACCAAGATACACCTCATACACGGAGTTGAATGAGACTTTGGAGCGGATCTACCAAGACACCAAGGGACAGGTTTCTTATCGAAAGCCGATAAGAGGAGATCCAACTAACAACGAGAGAAAGTCGAACAAGTATTGCTTATTCCACGAGTTGAATGGTCATAGCACAAATGACTGCCGACACTTAAAAGGCGAAATTGAGGGGCACATCCGGGATGGTTTGCTATCACAGTATGTGAAAAGGAGGATCGCAACAGTGGAACAAGAACGAACACAACCTGCACCAACTAAAGACGGTTCAGGATCGAGGCGTCAACTTATTATCAGTTGATTGAGGTTATGACGAATGAGTGGAAAACTCTACATCGACACAACTAGGTTGTTCACACATGTACAAGACCGCGAACGATCCCAAGGCATGCTCTGATACAACTATAAATCGTATCGATGTAGGCGTTTGCACGGGGACGTAACTACTCTGCTTTTGTGTTCTACTTCTGATGTTTGGATTTGACTTTGTCAGACATTTTTTCTCAAAACTCTTCAGTTGGATAAATATTGAATTTTAATAAATCTAAAAAGGCTAAGTCACTTACACATGTACGGGGTCACGAACAGTCCTTAGGCGTGCTCTGAGTTGGCTAATCTTCTTACACATGTACGGGGTCGCGAACGGTCTTTAGGAATGCTCTGAGTTGGCTAAGCTTCTTACACATGTACGGGGTCACGAACAGTCCTTAGGCATGCTCTGAGATGGCTAGGCTACTTGCACACGTACGGGGTCGCGAACGGTCCTAAAGCATGCTCTAGAATGACAGTAAATCACCTTGGCAAATGATCCAGGAACTCACCCGAGCGTGAACCTGGCATCGATAATACTATGCCCCCCGGGCACACTTATTCACCTCGAACAGGCACACAAACGACCTAGGAACTCACCCGAACGTGAACCTGGCATCGATAATACTAAGCCCCCCGGGCACACCAACTCGCCTCGAACAGGCACCCGACCTCGAACGGTCACAACTCGCCTCGAACGGCACCCGACCTCGAACGGTCACAACTCGCCTCGAACGGCATACGACCTTGAATGGTCACAATTCGCCTCGAACAGCACCCCGACCACGAACGGTCACATCTCACCTCAAATGACTCGGTCACGAACTGTCGTCATTTGAGGTCAACCCCCTGACCGTGAACGGTCGCACTTTACCACAAATGACTCGATCACGAACGGTCGTACTTTACCACAAATGACTTGATCACGAACGGTCGTCATTTGAAGTAAGGCGCTTGATCGTGAACGGTCGCATCTCACCTCAAATGACTCGATCACGAACGGTCATCATTTGAGGTCAACCCCCAGACCGTGAATGATCGCACTTTACCACAAATGACTCGATCACGAACGGTCGTCATTTGAAGTAAGGCGCTTGATTGGAACGGCCAAATCTCACCTCAAATGACTCGATCAAGAACAGTCGTCATTTGAGGTCAACCCCCAGACCGTGAACGATCGCACTTTACCACAAATGACTCGATCACGAACGGTCGTCATTTGAAGTAAGGCGCTTGATCGTGAACAGTCACATTTCACCTCAAATGGCTCGATCTCGAATGGTCGTCATTTCAGGTCATATAAAACTGTCAATTCCTTTGCAGGTCAGCAACAGGATATGAACATCCAGTTTATGGCATTACAAAACACACCTTCCTACCGCAAGGCATGTTTTGGGGGGAAAGTGTTATCTCGCCTTTTTAGCAAGGCCGTGATACCAAAAGATTGACCAAGAAACTAAAAATAGTTCATCTCAAAGCAACTCAACTAGTCAAAGTGCATCAACGACCTAGTGGCCAACAGCCTAGAGTGACTCAACAAGCATGCGACCTAAAGCATAGAGCGGCTCAGCAAGGGATGCGACCTGCTGCACTAAAAGCATCCAACGAGCTAATGGATCAGCGACCCAATGAGCTAAAGCATTCAACGACCTAATGACCTAAAAGTTCCAACGATCTAACGAGTTAAGAACCTAATGACTTAACGAGCTACAACCTAGCAAGCTCCAAAGCTCAACCGAATGCACTGCCTCTTCCATTAGGTTGCTCGCGACCTAAACCACATGCTTTCTTCCAATAGGTCGCTCGTGATCCAAGCAAGCAGATTCCCTCTTCCATTATGTCGCTCGCGACCTAATCAAGCCATGGTAACTCTTCCGCCTCAACATACTTAAGTCGCTCACGACCTATAACCAGCCTGACCAAAGCCCGGTCTCTCCTGCAACTCCTTGGTCGCCACTCCCTTTGCCGTAACTCCTTAAGTCGCAACTCCCTATGTCGCAGCTCCTTAAATCGCTTGCGACCTATAACATGGCCGACCTAACCCAGAATTTCCCTATAAATAGTTCACCTACTCCACATTCAAAGGGGACTTTGGATACTTCTCAGAAGGCTGATACTCTACAGTTTTCTCGACTCCTTCAACATTTCAAAGACTGAAGACGCTTCAACAAACTTGAGGAATAGATCTAATCCATTCAAAAGGGATTCAAAGGGCTTTTTTTATATGGAAGTTCTGATTTCTTGCCTCGATTGTATTGTAACTTGAAATTGAATTGTAGCAAAAGTGTAATAAAAGAATCATGGAAAGAGTTGTAATCGAATCGGCAATAAAAGATGTAAAGTGGACGTAGGCTTGACTTTGAGCCGAACCACTATAAAACTTGTTGTCTCTTTTACAGTTTTTGGCTATTCTCTACTTACTTTTAGTTCCCGTGTAAACAGGTGGTGCTTTCACTTTATCAAAACTCACACTGGGAGTGTTAGTGCGCCATTTTTAGCGTTAACACCAACAAATACACGGAGAATACTTCGAGCTCCCCTCATCTTCTTCCCAACCTAAATTCTGTTACACGAAAAACGTGCACGTTCACGTGCACCACGACGCCGGTCAACGGCGAGCTCCACTCCGGCCTTCGTTACGTCTCACTTGACCCCAGCAACAGCTCTCAAAACCTAGAAACCAAGATTCTTACGAAAATTGAAAATTGACGAAAACCCAATAAAACTACAACATACATCATCGGAAAAAAATCCACGTCTCTGATGATCCATGTCTCCAGTCCTCTCGCCAGCCTAGCTATAACTCCACCTCGATCCCTTGCATTCCCCGAACAACTCGCGGTCTATTCCGATCGCCTCTATGCGTCGCGAAACCCATCAGAATCTTGTCGACAAAAATAGGTACGAAAACCCTAACTCGATCAATTCCGGCCATCTCGATCATCAGTAAATTCCCAATTTATTTTTCCCATGATCTCCGTTGCCCCCTCCACCTTCGAGCTCAACCACGTCCCCAAGTTTGTCGTTGTTCGCCGTAAATTGGCCATTTAAGCTTGAACACTCATCACCAAATTTCACAACCAATTCCAGTCTAAAAATCATGATACATACTTTAAAAATCACGATTCAACTTCACGAATCCAACTATGTAATTCAAACTTAAAATTGAAATAATAAAATTTTGACCCAATTTCAATTTTACTATGAGTTTGAACAATATGAGTTAATCATTCACTTTAAAATCCTATAACTATTTTTAACTGATAGATTACTTGATTACGAACAACTTCCATTTACAATTCAAAGTCAAATTCGAATTCAAAAACTAGTTATTGAATTTTATTATAAAAATGGAAACTGCTTATAAACACAGTAATTTTTTTAAAACTATACAGGTATTTCAAACCCTATACTTAAACATGTAATTAAATTAAGTTCAAGTATTCCATTAACAACATATTATTCATCACAATAACAGGTTAAATCAGGAATTAAACTGTTTTTAAAATTCCCTTTTACTCACCTTTATATGCAGAGGGTTAGAAACTGTTTCCAGGCTTTAGAAATTTCACTTTGCATGTTGAATTCTAATCTGTTGTTGCTGTATATTTGTTTTGCATGTTGACTAATCCTGTTGCTATTATGCATTTGAATTGCTTGTTGAAGTTTTTACATCTTATATTGATGTATTTGAAGATCTTGCCTTGATATTGTAATTTCCAGATCTATTTCTTCCCAGGTTTTTTTTTAAGATTTCTGCATTTTACTTCTTTTATTTTTGATCTTTGTTTTGATTTACATTTTGGTTGAGAATGAAGAAAGAAATTTGCTGAAAATAAAACTCTTCCTTTCTTTTACAATTTAATTTTAAATTTAATTATTAAAGAGAATGACATGTGTCTCTTTAATGCCTTAGTTTGCTTACACATAAGTACAATGACTTATATTTGTCTTTAATACGTATTAAAAAGTTTACAAGTGTTTTAATGTTTGATTAATATTTACAAATGTTATTTTCTTATTTATAATTTATTTAAGTTATATGTATATAAGTAATTATGTAATATTCACAAGATTGTAAAATGTTTTTATCTTATATAAATAAGCTTTTAGATTTAATAAATATAAAAAAGTGAATTTATGTTAACAATTATAAATTATTTATGCTTTTGATTCAATTTTAATGGTATGATATGTTTATAAACTTGAGAAATTGATTTTAACTCTTTACATAAAAACTTTAAAACAAATTTATCTTATGATAAAATTAAAATGAAAGAATATTGAAAACAATTGAAAGTGAACTTCAAATTTAATTCTTATTTAAAACTAAAGCTTAAAATATATATATTAAAATAAATAAGAATTATTCTTGTTATTTAAATCTCAAATATCATTTTCAAAAGTACTAAGTCAAATTGACATTTCAAATTTCAAACTATATATATAATAAAGTTTGAAAACACTCATTAAATATAAATCTGTATAATTTTCCCATTTCTAATATATATATACACACATTTCAAATGGAAAACATTTTTAACATTAGATTTGATAATTACTGTATTGAATTTTAAGACACAATTTCAAATCACAATATATACATTCATATATATCACAATTAGAATATATAGCTTTTATTACATTAGAGGCTTCCTATATATAATTTATACCTATATATATACATTATAAATAGAAGATATTTTGATTAGCTTTTGAAAAATTAATCTTACCAATTTTAAATTGCTAAAATAAATATTCCCAAATTAAATATTATTAGTTTTCAAAAGAATTAAACTTTCCAAATTTTATGTTGTTAAGAAAAATGTTAATGGATATTATCAAATTATTATTATTATTAACCTATAAAATAATTTTAACTTGTCAGTTTATAATGTAAAATGATTAAATTAATTTAATTATTATCAAAGATTATTAAATTGATATTGCCCAAAATTTCGGGTCGTCTCATTCCTCCCCCTTAAAAGAATTTAATCCCCGAAATTTAAAAGCAAAGATAATTTAATAAACCAGCAAAAGAATTTAAATTTTAAATAACAATCACACAATCAATCATACACTATCAATCATAGCAACCAATTCAAACAAAATTTTTTATCTATCTAGACAAAATTCTGGATAGAATCTCCTAATATTATCTAGAGTTTCTTTGGTACTTATATTGGAATCTCGCTCTACATAATCTTAAGTAACCACACTGCTATAACCAAGAACTCCTCTCATCTGATCCTACAGATCTGAACAAGATATCAGACTAAACTCAAGACCAGCTCAACTACCAAAACCTTCTGGACTGCTGATTCTATCCTTCGATAAATCATACACATATTCCTCAGAGATACGTGAAATAAAATGAATTCCAGCTATCCAAACTAGCAATTCAATCCTGTAGATCAAAATTCTAATCTCCAGAGAACACAGGAAAGCTCAAAATACCTCCGGAGCTAGCTCTCCAGTTTTACCCAGTCTTATATCTCCTTTGATCGGATAAAACTAAAGCAATATCCAAATTCCAACTTCACATTCCAACTCTCCTCAATCCTTAACTGCATAACTCTTCTGATGTTCACGAGTCACCTTCAACTTCCCTGATCAGCCTAACCCTTGCTGATTGCTTCATGAAACAAACTGGACCAAAAATTAAACCAATTTCTAGATCCTACTCAACAAAATGACTCTCTCAAAAATTTGCTGAAATCCAAACACAACTCTATTCCACAAGCATTAATGGACTTCAGACCTACCTCTCTTATCTGGAATAACTAAACAGTTGTACTTGACAACCTTACGTTCAAATACAGAAATTTTCTTCATACATGAATTTCCAGTAGAAATCTTTTAATCCAAGGAAACTGCAACTTCCGGTTGCTCCCATTTTAGTATAACTACTATCTCGCTTCCGCTGCACAACTCTGATCTGGAGTAGATGAGGATTCTATCGAAGAACTCGAGCACAAACTTTCTCCATACCCTGCTCATTAGATTCTTGCAAATCTTAGTGACCATTCCATTTGGTCAAAACATCCCAGCAGAATCATAACTAGAAACTAGATGATCAATCCCTCTCCAAAGAACCTCGAGCTGCCTCATCAAACTCTTCTCGCTCTAAGAGTCATCCCTCTACTAGGTTGAACCACCAATATTGCTCCTGGAATCCAAGTCGATAAGAAAACTCAATCTCTGACGGGTAGACCTCTGATTTCCTCAAAAACCTCTGGGAAAATCTCTGGCTACTTAAATAGCTTTTACCTCCATATGATATGCCTTAGTCCCAAACCAAAGAATACTCCATGAATTCCCAAACTAATCGCAAGTCACTTTTGCGATCTTACCCAGTTCAGATTCCAAAGAACAATCCTCACCAACAAGAACAGCTTTCTTAATCGAGGTCAATCTTCAAAAATGGCTTATCTACCAGAAAACTGATAGATCACTCCCAGCAAATATCCTGCTCTGCTGAGCCTCCCGAAGAAATGGATAAGCCTTCACTATCTGCCTGGTCTGCCGATAGTAGAATCCCAAAAACTACTAAATCATCGAAGAAACAGGTCCACGCTGCTACTTCCAAACTTCACTTTAATGATACTGCTAAGCCAAAAGATCATCCTTAACAACAAGCTCTTTGAAACACAAAACTATCACCCAATTCCACTGAAAATCCTTGAGACGGGTAGACATCTTCTCAAGGAACTCGGCTCCAAACCAAACGCCAACCACTTGTCTTCTTAAGGAAACAAATGAGACCATGTCCGAAATGAGGTAACTCGTCGACCTTAGTCTCATACTTCAATATAGATAAGACACCCTTACTTGAGATCCAGAAAATCCCTAAACATCTGAATCTTCCCTGCAGTAGGCATCAATGTTCCTTCAATACCATTTTAATCTTGCTACAGAAGAACATCTTCAGAACCATCTATGGATACTGCATCCCATCACATAGCTATTCCTTCCTGAAGTCACCAAGATACCATCACCTGCTTCTGCTCAGCTGATAGATTCAACTCTTGGAAATCCCGCTCACTCGAGAGAAAATCAACCTCACACTCCAAGAATATACTCCAATCCTTGAAAAGACTTCCTCTGGGATCAGTGAAATCCTTTCAACAATCTACAAAGCTTATTCGAGAGGGGATTAGGTCTACAATCTCGACAGACACACCTCCAACCACAACATATGAGCCTCTACCATTAGTGGTAGTCGTGTTACACACACTCCTACCTTATCTACCCTTATAACCTATGTTGGAAAATCCGAACAGATAACCCAACAGATTAGGTAGATATATATATATATATATATATATATATAAATTACAAGTACGCTCTCTCAAGATAAACACCACTCCAGAGCCTAGGTATTCACTCAACCTAACTCTCTGATATCAACTGTAGCGACCCGGCTTTCTATCACCAGAAAGACACATCACTATTTAAGAAAGAAAGAGATAGAAGAAGAAAAGAAAGAGAAGAAAGAACAACAACACATCAGAATCTCACAGCGGAACGAATGAAATATAATATAACATATACATAGTATCATATACATCAGAGTACATAACTATACATCTCAATTTAGATAGTTATAATATCCTATCTAATGCACAATACAAGAACATCAATACAGAATACCATATAGCGGAAACTTTATCTATATCAACATGCTGAAGCCTCCTGCTCCAAAGCTCCTTCAGAATTCGTCAAAGATAACCTGAATCACTTGACTACTCATACATATATGAGTACCCAAGAGTTTAGTAAAACAGAAAAATAAACACTCGGGTCAGACAGGGGTCTGGTGTGAGTAAACGGTTTAAAGTTGCTTAACTTTTGAAAATCCCTTGAAAAGATGAGATATCACGTAAGACTTCCCACACATAAACATGGAAAAGTTTTTACCTTACGCTAACCAAAACATTTGATAGGAAATCCAGTGATATTATAATAGTGTCTAGCGTTTTCAAGTAAATATGAAATAGTCGAAATTGTTACATTCATTAAATTCCTGCTACTAGCCACAAAAGTGGGTAATACAAACAAAACAGTAGGGTCTCGTAGGAAGAATGGGTTTCCATCGATGGCAGGGCTACTGGGGTACCGTCCGTCACAGTATGTGGCCTAGATCACCGCACCGAGGACCACTCCCGATCCCCTGCAACACAAGGCCGGGACCATTCCTTACTAAATAGTCCCGAACAAGACCACCCCGCAGTTGGCTGCAGATCCAACCGCCCACAAAGCCTAAATAAAAAGGGACATCTAGACAGGGTTAAATCTCGTCCTACTTGGGCATGACCCACTTAACTTGCTGCACCTCCCCTGTTTTAGCCATTCCCGGTTGATGAGGCTTGAGGCTGCGATTACCTTTATAGGACACATCTATCTTAGAATGCTCATCATCCACCTGACGATGTTCTGAAAACATTCAATCCATACAAGTCCGTTCCAGGTTCGAACGGAACCAAAGGCACTATCTCGTTGCACTCATTTTGGAATCACCCTTAGAGTCAACGACCATAGCCCTTGTACTCTGAATCACCATCTCGAACCTGTAAGTACTATCTCCGTTAAACTCATCATGGAATCACCCCCAGAGTTATACTGACGAATAGTTCTTACACCTCGAGTCTTCACTTGCACTCCACTTGGATTCATGACCTAACGTTTAATTTGGATCGATGTGGTTTTCGGATATCCAAATATGGAAACCCGATCCTGGTCTCACCGAATCCAAACGCCATTTTAATGTCCAAGTTGTACTTAAGGGTTTTAAACAATAGATATTCAGAATATCACTTAACATAAATGGATGATTCATAACACACAGATAGATAATCCACTATTATCTAATGCATCCACACATATCACAAAGCAACATGTATATCATATCTCAAATATATCATATTCATATCATTACATATCGACCAATGACATTCAATATCATCCAATATCATTAACTCATCCAGTGATACTTATCAACCAATCATTAATCATCCATAACAAGTTTGATCCAAACTTAATTAATTTAATTGATCCTTAATTAAATTAATTCTTGCTTAATCACTTGGATTATCATTGATCCAACTTACTATTCATTAATTAATTACAAATTAATTAACTAAACATCACTTAACTATCCACTTTAATTAATCTCTCTTGATTAATTATCTCTTAATTACTTTAAGTAATTATTCCTTAATTATAATATTAATTAATCATCTTGATTAATTACTTCTTAATTATCCAAGTAATTATCTCTTAATTACCCTTTTTAAATTAATTATATTTGATTAATTATCCTTTAATTATTCTGATAATTATTCCTTAATTATCCTTTAATTAATCACACCTGATTAATCACCTTTTAATTAATCATACTAGATTAATTACTTTTACTTGATTAATTACTTTTGATTAATCACATTTAATTAATTACTTTCAATTAATCACATTTAATTAATTACATTTAGTAATTAAAACTTAATTATAGATTAATTACCCTTTAATTATTAATTAACAATAAATTATTTATTTCCATTAATTAATGGTTACTTCATTAATTAAATTTATTTTTAACTAATTACTTTAACAAGTCATTAATCACTTAATTAATAACTCTTAATTCTTTCATTAATTAATAGTCTTCAGTTAATAACTAAATTTAAACCTTTAATTAATTATATTAATTCTTTAATTAATAACACAAGTGATTAACCCTTTATCACATCCACTTAATTACTCTCATAAAGTAATTATCCTTTCTTAATTACCTCCAGTAATTAATCACTTAATTACTTCACCAAGTAATTATACCTAATTAACTCCAAAGTGATTTTCTTTAAATTAATCACTAACTAATTACTTAATTAGTTATTTAACTAATCATTTAAATTTAATTAAATGATTCATTATCTTACTACATTAAAAGATTCTTAATTAAGAAAACCATTATCTTAATTAAATTATTTATTAACCAATAACACTTGATAATTAAAAATAATTTAATTATGTTAATTGTCTTCACAAATTTATTTATCTTCAATTAAATCAAAATTCTAGATTACTTAAGAAAAACTTTATGACAATTGATTACCAAATTCTTATACCATTAAAAAAAAATATTTGAAATCAATTATAATTAAAACAATTTAAACATTTAAATTAAAACTTTTAAATCTTAGAACTTTCCAAAGTTATTTAATAAAATTTAATACAAACTTTGTTTCAAAACTTCACTTATTTTATTTTAAAACTTTCATATTCTAATATATAAAAACTTAACTTGAAACAAATTTAGTTTTATAAATAAACTTGTTTAACTTTTGTTTTAAAACTTTAATCATTTACAAAAATCAAATTCTCTTTGTTTCAAGCTTTTATAAACATCATTGGTAAATTTTTAGAACTTTTATAACTTTCTAAACTAAAGATAAAAGCCTGCTCAACAAACTCGAGCAACCCACTGCAAAACTCGAGTCCACCTCGAGTAACCCCATCCCTAACCATGCTTCGAGCCAAATCAACAAATACCCAGGGAATACTTCGAGCTCCCCTCATCTTCTTCCCAACCCAAATTCTACTGCATGAAAACCATGCACGTTTACGTGCACCACGACGCTGGTCAACGACGAACTCCACTCCGGCCTTCGTTACGACGCACTTGACCCAGGCAACAACTCTCAAAACCTAGAAACCACGATTCTTACGAAAATCGAAAATTGACGAAAACCCAATAAAACCGCAACATACATCATTGTAAAAAATCCATATCTCCGATGATCCATGGCTCCAGTCCTCTCGCCATCCTAGCTATAACTCCAACTCGATCCTTTGCATTCCCCGAACAACTCGCGATCTATTCTGATCGCCTCTATGCGTCGCGAAACCCATCAGAACCTTGTCGATAAAAACATGTACGAAAACCCTAACTCGATCAATTACGGCCATCTCGATCATCAATAAATTCCCAGTTTATATTTCCCATGATCTCCGTTGCCCCCTCCACCTTCGAGCTCAACCACGTCCCCAAGTTTTCCGTTGTTCGCCGTAAATTGGCCATTTAAACTCGAACACTCATCACCAAATTTCACTACCAATTCCAATCTAAAAATCATGATACATCTTTAAAAATCACGATTTAGCATCACGAATGCAACTATGTAATTCAAACTTAAAATTGAAATAATAAAATTTTGACCCAATTTCAATTTTACTGTAAGTTTGAACAATATGAGTTAATCATTCACTTTAAAATCCTATAACTATTTTTAACTGATAGATTACTTGATTACGAACAACTTCCATTTACAATTCAAAGTCAAATTCGAATCCAAAAACTAGTTATTGAATTTTATTATAAAAATGGAAACTTCTTATAGACACAGTAAATTTTTTAAAACTATACAGGTATTTCAAACCATATACTCAAACATGCAATTCAATTAATTTTAAGTATTCCATTGACAACATATTATTCATCACAATAACAGGTTAAATCAGGAATTAAACTGTTTTTAAAATTCCCTTTTACTCACCTTTATATGCAAAGGGTTGGAAACTGTTTCCAGGCTTTAGAAATTTCATTTTGCATGTTGAATTCTAATCTGTTGTTGCTGTATTTTTGTTTTGCATGTTGACTAATCCTGTTGCTGTTGAGCATTTGAATTGCTTGTTGAAGTTTTTACATCTTGTATTGATGTATTTGAAGATCTTGCCTTGATATTGTAATTTGCAGATCTATTTCTTCCCAGGTTTCTTTTTTTTTCAGATTTCTGTATTTTACTTCTTTTATTTTTGATCTTTGTTTTGATTTACATTTTGGTTGAGAATGAAGAAAGAAATTTGCTGAAAATAAAACTCTTCCTTTCTTTTACAATTTAATTTTAAATTTAATTGTTAAAAGAATGACATGTGTCTCCTTAATGCCTTAGTTTGGTTACACATAAGTACAATGACTTACATTTGTCTCTGACACATATTAAAAAGTTTATAAGTGTTTTAATGTTTAATTAATATTTACAAATGTTATTTTCTTATTTATAATCTATTTAAGTTATGTATATATAAGTAATTATGTAATATTCACAAGATTATAAAATGTTTTTATCTTATATAAATAAGCTTTTAGATTTAATAAATATACAAAAGTGAATTTATGTTAACAATTATAAATTGTTTATGTTTTTGATTCAATTTTGATGGTATTATATGTTTATAAACATGAGAAATTGATTTTAACTCTTTATATAAAAACTTTAAAACAAATTTATCTTATGATAAAATTAAAATGAAAGAATACTGAAAACAATTGAAAGTGAACTTCAAATTTAATTCTTATTTAAAATAAAAGTTTAAAATATATATATTTAACATAAATAAGAAACTATTCTTGTTATTTAAATCTCAAATATCATTTTTTAAAAGTACTAAGTCAAATTGACATTTCAAATTTTAAACTATATATATATAACAAAGTTTGAAAACACTCATTAAAATCAAATCAATATAATTTCCCCATTTCTAATATATAAATATATTTGTATACATTTCAAATGGAAAACATTTTTTAACATTAGATTTGATAATTACTGTATTGAATTTTAAAACACATTTTCAAATCACAATATATACATTCATATATATCACAATTTGGATATATAGCTTTTATTACATTAGAGACTTCCTATATATAATATATACCTATATATATACATTATAAATAGAAGATATTTTGATTAGCTTTTGAAAAATAAATATTAGCAATTTTAAATTGCTAAAATAAATATTCCCAAATTAAAATATTATTAGTTTTCAAAAGAATTAAACTTGCCAAATTTTATGTTGTTAAGAAAAATGTTAATGGATATTATCAAATTATTATTATTAACAACCTTTAAAATAATTTTAACTTGTCAATTTATAATGTAAAATGATCAAATTAATTTAATTATTATCAAAGATTATTAAATTGATATTGCAAAAATTCTGGGTCGTCACATTGGTATCAGAGTCAGGTTTCGATCCTGGGACCTGTGGGTTATGGGCCATTCCCTCCTATTGAAATCCAACCTGTAGCGACCCGACTTCTGACACCAGAAAGTCGCATCACTAATTAAGAAAGAAAGGGATAGAAGAAAAAAAGATAAGAAAGAAGAAACACAAAGACATCAGAAAAACTCACAGCCGAACGAAAGAAAATATAATATCTCATAAAATATTACATAGTATCATATTACATCAGAGTACATATCTTATACAACAGATATTAGACAGTTATAAACATCTGTCTAACCATACAACTCAAGTACACAAGATACAGATACAATCACAAACACAGCGGAACCATAATATATCTACACGTGGAAGCCACCTGCTCCATATCTCCTCCAAAATTCGTCAAGCAAACCTGAATCACTTAACTACTCATACATAATATGAGTGCCCAAGAGTTTAATAAAATAGAAAATAAACACTCGGGTCAGACAGGGGTCTGGTGTGAGTAAACGAGTTAAAATTGCTTAACTTTAGAAATACCTTTGGAAAGAAAAGGTATCACGTAAGACTTCCCACACATAAACATGGAAAAGTTTTTACCTTACGCAAACCAAAACATTTGATAGGAAATCCAGTGATATTATAATAGTCTCTAGTGTTTCCAAGTAAATAGAAAATAGCCAAAATTGTTGAATTCATTAAATTCCAGCTACTAGCCACAAAAGTAGGTAATACAAACAAAACCGTAGGGTCTCGTAGAAAGAATGGGTTTCCATCAATGGCAGGGCTACCGGGGTACCGCCCGTCACAGTACGTGGCCTAGATCACAGTACCGAGGATTATGCCTAATCCACTGCATCACAAAGCCAGAACCATTCCTTACTGAACCATCCCGAGTAAGATCACCCCGTGATTGGCGCGACCAACCACCCACTAAGCCAAAATAAAAGGGACCTCTAAACAGGAATGACCTCACCCTGAAATAGGTGCTACCTACCTAGCCTTGCTGCACCTCCTCTGTTTTAGCCATTCCCGGGTTGATGAGGCTTGAGGCTGCGATTACCTTTATAGAACACATCTATCTTAGAATGCTCATCGTCCGCCTGACGATGTTTTGAAAGCATTCAATCCATACAAGTTTGTTCCGGGTTTAAACGAAACCGAAGGCACTATCTCGTTGCACTCATTTTGGAATCACCCTCAGAGTCAACGACCATAGCCCTTGCACTATGAATCACCATCTCGAACCTGTAAGTAGTATCTCCGTCAAACTCATCATGGAATCACCCCAGAGTTATACTGAGGAATAGTTCTTACACCTCGAATCTTCACTTGCTCCACTTGGATTCACAACCTAACGTTTATTTTGGATCGATGTGGTTTTCGGATATCCAAATATGGAAACTCGATCCCGGTCTCACCGAAACCAACCGCCATTTCAATGTCCAAATTGTTTAAGGGTTTAAACAATTTTAAACTTATATCCAGGATGATATAAATAGAAAGATAAATCACATTATCACGATAGATAATTCATATCAAACATTCATATCACAAAACAATATATCACATAACATAGATATCCAAATCATCCAATATCAACCAATCACCCAATATCAATCATCCAACATCAAGTAATCATCCATAAACAAAATTGATTAACGCTAAATCAATTGGATTACCTAAATCCTTCTTTATTTAATATATTCCAAATAAATAAATTAATCATCTCTTAATGATCTTCCTTAATTAATTTATACTTTAATTACATTCAAGTAATTATACATATACAGTAATTAACCTTTAATTACTATCATTAATTACAGTAATTAATGATCCTTCCTTTGCTTCCATTAATTAATCAATTATAGTTAATTTCATTAAACCTCAATTAATTACAATTAATTTATCCACTTTTATTAATCACTTTTATTAATCAACCTTAATTAATTAATTAATTATATTAACAAATGATCCTTATTAATTAATAATTCCTTTAAATTAATTAAATAATTAATTTATAATTAATCATCTCATTAATCATAAACAGTAATTAACAATTTGTAATTTCTTATCTTAATTAACACCTTAATTAATTATATTAACCCTTTGATTAATTAATCAAATTAATTAATCTTCAACTACTTCATTAAGTAATTATTATTCAATTAAATTAACAAATAAGCCTTAATTAATTAATTTATTAATTAATTACATTTTAATTAATTACACTTAGTAATTAATCTTAAATTAATCTCATTAATTAATTAATTAATCACATTAGTTAATTAACTAAAATTAACTAAGTAATTAACCCTTAATTACTTACATAAGTAATTATCTTCTAATTACTTTCATTAGATGATTACTCCTTTAATTAATTACTTCCACTCAAATCTTTTCGTCCTCGAAAAGAACGAATAAGGAAAATAAGGAAAAGCACGATAGACAACAAATAGTACCTAGAAAAACAATTTCGGATTCGAAGCACAAATGCTCTCCTCCGTTTCCCGGGTACAATCTCGATAATCAGTATCCCGTCGCACTTCGATCAAACTAATAGATTTTCTTCTTAGCTGCTTCATACCTCTGTCGACAATACGAAGTGGCTTGCTCTCGATAGTCAGATTAGGCTCAATATCCCAATCATCAAGAGCAGAAGGCTGAACAAAAGAGATAGGCCAAGAAGATACTAGAGAAGATGTGAGACGTCGAATACATCATGCACTCCAGAATGCTTCTTGGGCAAATCCAAACGATATGCCAAAGAACCAACTCTTCCCATAATGCAGAGAGAACCCTTGAAGAGGAAAGAGGTTGGAACAACAGAAAAAATAGGTTAAAAGACAAGGATGGACTGTTATTTTAAAACCATATACATGTCAATTTATAGTTTTATATTCATAACATTTTAAACATTTTATAATATGATAAATAGTCATTTGATTCAAATTTGTTAGTTCGAAGTAAACAATATTTAAAACATTTTCAAATTATTTATAAAAGTAAAATAAATGATCAAAATATCCTATATGTAATATACTTTATCAGAATACTTTTATAACTCGATGTCTTAACAAGTTTACTTTCATTCCTGTAGACTGGCCATGCGTTGATCAGCGCAAAGCTAGAATTCTTCAAGTACTTAATAGACTTGTTTCAACACCCAGTGAAAATACTGGAAAACCTTTTAAAAACAATAGATATGGAAAGTACAATCCAAGCATATCAACCAAACCAAACATGTCGATCATGGATCGCGGATACACAATGGTTACACCTGGATCCCTCAGGAAACATCCGTACCCGTAGGCTGACTACCGTAGCCTTGCGATTACGCCATGAAGACAGGTAGTATCGCAAATACATAATGGTCACGCCTGGATCCCCCAGGAAACATTCGTACCCTTAGGCTCTCGCAGCCTCTGCAGATTACGCTACCAAGCGACCCAATAGATCACAGATACACAATGGTTAAGCCTGGATCCCCCAGGAAACATCTGTACCCTTAGGCTCTCACAACCCCTGTGAATTACGCCATGCAGTCGCGATCATAAGACCATGGAGATCGCCATGGAATTCGATGGACACTCGAGTATCATATTCGAAAAATCCAAATCAGAGAGAATAATATCGATAGAATGAATCCACAATGCGGCCACCAGGTGGATATCAAGCAGAAGGCACTTTCCATATCTTTACTTCGAAAATATGTATCATATAGTACCTTTCAAAATCACTTTGAAATATCATACTTATATAAAGTCCATTATACATAAGATTTCATTTCATATCGAATACTTTCCAAATCAATAGTATATCAAATCATACTTATATAGACTTCGATTATATAAGATTTCAATTTACAAGTTGAGTACCATTACAAATCAATAGTTTTCAAATCACTTCATACTTATGCAAATCAATTTTATATAAGTTCGATAACTCCAAATCAAAGTATTTAAATAAACGAGGTTCTCAATTTCAAACCATTTCAATATCAATTCAGTTTCAAAATCATATATGATTTCGCCAGATCATTTCTTCCTAATTACATATACTTAGTTTCAAAGTTTCTTAAAACAATATATTTAGAAAATAATCCAAATTTCCAAATCAACAAAATTTATGTCAAACAAATTCACTTCCATTTCAAACATATATTCACTTTCAAAAAAATCATAATACTTCCAAAGTTATAAATCTTTAGAAACCAAAATACTTGAAATCATTATACTTTGAAAATCATAGCATTTCGAAATCATACATTTGAAAACGAAAAATATTCCTTTAATTCTTTACATTTCACAAATTTATTCAATTAAACCCAAACCTAAAATTTCCAATTTTCATTCAATTCAAACCATCAGTTTCAATTCAATTTAGTTTTTCAACAAAACCATTTCACATATTATCAAATTTCAAATAAAGATTTGATCCATAAAATAATCTATTAAATCTTTAATATATTTCAAAGCTTAAATATACCATATTCCAAAAATAATGTTATAATTTCATATATCTTAAACTTTACTTCATTATTGCTTAGTTTTGAAATATTCATTTCATAAATCCATCATTTTTAAATAAACTCAAATTACAAGTAAACCAAATATCCTTTCGTACAAATATAAACTTCAAATATTCATTTTTCAAAATCAATTATCATTCCAAATTCACATTCTTTATCAAATAAAGATTATACCATTCAAACCATTTCACAATCATTAAAATATCTAAAATAGTTACGAAGTTTAAAACCATCTCTTTTTAAAACCTTCAAACTATTTATTTCTATATGAAAAATCCAATTTACCATTGGAAAGATTATTATTATATATATATATATACATACATATATATATATATATATATATATATGTCTATACTTTAGTCAAAACAGTTCAAATCTATATTTCATACCAGAACAATTCAAAATAGTCTTATTTATTTCACTCAACAAGCAGTTCAAATTTATATAAATCATATTACTTTATACATTAATCATACAAAACTAAACTTATATTCTTTATCAAATACCTTATACATTTCATTATTTCTTAGCTTTGAAAAGTTAACCTTGATTTGGAAGTGCTCGAATCTTCAAAATAGTCGAAGAAATCATATTTCAATCCAAGAGTTGGAAATCACCAACAAATCAGTAAACCAATTCCAAAAGATAAGGTTATACCAAAATAGATCTGTGTCTCGAGCACTGTACACCGGCTTACTTTAAATTATTTCAAAATATATGTACATATACATATATCTTTCAAATATCAAACCTTACTTCAAAATCTGAAATCAAAATTTGGTTTAACAAAATCACTCGCATAGCAAAGCTACTAGAGTGGCCTCAACCCCACCCAGAAACTCGAAAATCAATGTCGATGATGCATGCATTCATCACCGAAATTATTTCCTAGCAACATAAGTCGGTTCTGGACTTTTATTTTCTTGAAACTTCTTTGAAATCTCTTCGCAATCATTGGAATTCATTTGAATACATTTGAAACATTTCTTATTCGGAAAAATATCTTTAAATAATATTAATATTACATATTTTCCAAAATCTTAAAACCGATTTCAAAACACCGGAGTTCGATTCCTCGAAATTCAAATTAAAAACCTTTCAGTTATAAATCAAATTCTTATAAATTTTAAAATTTAAATCCTTTCAAAGCTTCAAATTCTCATTTTCAAAAGATATAAAATCCTTATTGAAAATATTTCACTTTTATATACAAAATAGGGTCATCCTTATCAAAATAATAATTTCGATGTATGCACAAATTCAAAATACAATCAAATACAAATTTCCAAAGAATGATTCAAGGTTAGATTTCAGGCAATACGGAGATTCGAATTTAGAGGAACTCTAATCAAATAGAATTCAAGTTCGAAGATAAGCTCGAACGAAGATAATAAATTTTTATTACTAAACAGAAGATGGATAAGACCATATAAATCGCTGGCGACCTTAACTGGTCAACCGTTACTTCAGGAATATAATCAATGCGGAAAAATTTCTAAGGCAAATGGACATTCGATCACCAGAGATAGAATCCAAATATAGCAGGAGATAGATAGCATCGTAAACGAGGATATAAAAATCTTCCGTTAATCAATGCCAATTGTAAAGGAGTTTCACCCCTTTACAAATCATTCAAAGATTGGCGGATCTTTATAGAGGCCATTCCAAAGTGGAGTTATGGAATGCCCCAAAATCAAAAGGGTAAAATAGGGATGACAAGACTGGATTTCAGAATAAGTAGGATCGTTCCAAAGTTCAAGGAATCCTAATTGATAAGAATCCTAACCAAGAGATTTCTAACAAGGTGGATACAGAAGGAATGAAGTTTAGAAAATCTTGCTTTCAAAATAAGAAAATTTTGGTACAAAAATAATCTTTGAAAATCCTTTAAAAATCATTTGAAAATTATTTTATACTTCAAAAATACGCTCTCTCACAAGGAAATGATTCTGAGATTGATTTCACTCATTCTAGGATATTTCTACCCTATCTCTAATGAGTTTTTGCTCCGTAGGCTAAGGTTTGCCTAAAACCTAGCTCTGATATCGATTGTAACAACCTGATATTTTCAGCCATTCGCATCCACATATTCTACTTGAATTACTCAAAATACCACATTTAAATAAATTTGGAGCTAATGAAATACAAATCACAGAATCACAGACACAGAAATATCAAAATAACTCGTAGCAGAAATTAAAATACCATAGTAGTTCATGAAGCTACCATAACAAACTCTCAAAACATAATACATAATATCAATCTGAAAAACATATACGATAGAAATCTAAAAGACATAGCAGTTTATAAATACCAGAGCTGAAATAGAACAACTGAAACTGAAAGGGAACAGATAACTAGACAAGCAGAATCTCCAGCGATTTCTAGCTCTAGGAAAGAAATCCAAAGCTAAGCTGTAAATACTCAGGCTGACCCGAGCGTAAAGTAAAACACAAAACACTCGAGTCAGGACATATATACTTATATAATGTAAACCAACTCAAGTGAATTTTAGTAGTAATGTACAATAACTTAAAGGATGCTTGAGATCGCCTATCCTTTAAGGATCAGTTAAACTATAAATTAAATACATCCCGTGGTTAAAATTTCAAATTAGTAATTTATACTTCAAAATCAAATATCATTTCAAAATTCAATATCATTCAAAATCCATTTCAAAATATCAAAATATCGTATCTTTTCAAAACCATATTCATTTTATTTAAAATACCATTTCAACACACATTTCAAAATAGTTTATATTTCAAAACAAATTACTTCATTTTAAATCATTAAAATGAAGTTATTACATTTAATAATTTAATTATTAAATTTCCAAAATTTTAATCCTTCAAAGTTCATTTATTCACTTAAATTTATTAAAACAATAAAAATTCAACTTTCGCAGCATTTAAAAAATGCTACGGAAAGTTACTTGTAAAACAATTCAATTTAACAAAAGACAGCATTTAAAAATGCTGTAATAGGGTTACTTTAGTTCAAATAAAGCCTTAGTTAATTTCAGCAACTACAACACTTACAAAGTGCTATAATAGCCCTTAGTTCAATTTAGCCATTTAGTTCATTTCTATCGACTACAGCATTTACAAATGCAGTAATATCCTTTACATTAGAAATAATAACATTTCAAAATGATGTCAATTATATTTCAAATATTCAATATAATTTCACAAATAATTAAATTTTTATTTAAATCATTTAAACTTGTAAAATCATACATTTTTACTTTTAGAACAATCATTTACATAACCTTATATTCATGATTTTATAAAGTTAAATTTTCATTCAAAAATCAATTTAATAATAATTTACTTATATAACTCAACATTCAATTTCAATTCTTTATAATTAAAATTTTAACTTAACATTTAAGTTTAAATTTTCAAATATAACTTATTTTTCATCTTATCTACTTAACTTAAAATTTACTTTTAAACAAAATTCACAAATTTCCAATCTAAGTTATATTTCAAAATTCAACTTAAATATTCATTTATTTCACTGTTAACTTATTCAAAATTCATTAAGACTTTACAAAAATCATTTAAATTCATTTTAAATCAAATTTTAAATCTATTTTCATATTTCCCAATTAATTTAAATTCCATTTATAACCAAATCATAATTTCCAAAATAACTTATATTTCAAATTTCTAACTTTACCATTAATTTATTTCACTTATAAATTTTTAGAAATAAATAATACTTTATAAAATCATTTTTAATTAAGTTTAAATCAAAATATTATAATATTTACATTTCTAAAATATTTTAAAATTTTTAGAAAAATATATTTTAACCACAGGCCTGTATATCATTTTCTTGCCTAGGTAAAGTGATACGGATAATATATCATTTCAATCCGTAATTTACAAAGAAAATCCGTGTTCTATCATTTCGAACCTGCAATCCCAAGTAAAAATGAAATAAAAAAAATCGTTCAGGCCTATCATTTTAGCCCATAACGATTTTTCCCTATTCTAAAGTCTGTTCGGGTATGTATCATTTCAACCCATAGTGATTCTAATCTAAAGGGAACTTGCAGTGTGATAAACTGATATAAATAAATAGAATAACTGATATAAATAAATAGAATACCATTATATAACAGCAACAGATGGTATAACAGGTAAATAAGCATGGGTGAACATCATATGATCATAACATAACAAATATAGCATGGTGATATGTTTTACAGATTCAACTGTGATCAGTTTACTAGTCATATAAGTATAAATTTGTCTGGTGAGAATTACTCACTTGTATAAGCTGGAGATGACAACCAAATGCAAAAACAAGGAATTTCAAAGGCATGATAACATGACAATGATTTGGGAGTGGGATAGCCAAAGCTAATTGCCTTGTTAAATATCAAACAAACAAATACAAACATGAATTACAACCAAACTATTACAAAACAATGCTAGAAATAAACATGAAACACAAAGCTAACGCTTTTGCACTTGCATTCAACGACTTATGCTTTAGCTATAAGCTGTAAAAGCACTGTAATGAGGTGGATTTGGATCAGGTTTGGATCAGGTTGAGGTCCAATAGGGGTCGGCTATAGCAATATAAAGGAGATAAAGGGTACGCGTGCATGAATTTACAAAACAAGTCAACACAAGTGGGTTTTGTTGCCATTTATGGTCTTGGCCAAGCATGGATGGACAAGGTCAAATCTGGGAAGGTCAACTACAGGTGTTACAGAAGTCCAAGGCTCAGGTTGTGGCTAGTGTTGGTGGTGTTTGGGTCGGCCAAAGCATGATTGGAGTGGTGGAGACAAGAGGAGTTCGACTATGGAGTTTTAAAGTGGAGTTTTCTTCAAAATTTTGGCGGATCATCAACTTGGAGGGTCTCAGCCATGGAAGGTCGGTGAAAGGAGGGGATGATGGCTGGTGTAGGTGGTGGTGGAGGCATTCAAGGTGCTGGAGGAGGGAGGCCGAACACAAGAAGGTGAATACAAGTACAAAAATCAATACAATACAATGGAAAAAAAAGAAAAAGAATGAAAGTTTACCAAAAAATTTATCCCAGGAAATGGAGGCCATACTTTTTGAGTTTGAGAAAGTTTTGGTACGTGAAAAATGAGGGAAAGTCAGCTGAAGGAATGGCGATAAAGTCGGCAATTGAATGGATATGTTGTTTGGTGTGAAAAAGGTAAATTGAATATGAAAAGACAAAGGATACTAAAGGTCAAAAACTCTTCAAATATCCAAATTCTTTTTGTATTTTAAATACATGTAAATAAAGATAAAAACACGAAAATATAATGAATGAATAAAAATAAATAAATAAATTTTAAATAAATATAATTAAATTAAGAAAATAGCTTAAAATAGAAACTAGGTTATAAAAATTGAAAATAAATACACTAAGCTTTGGAAAATTATAACATTACTTTAAAATATTTGAAAATAAAAATATACACCTAACATATCATATAACACATATTTGAACATAATATGAAAAATAAAAATATTATTTATGTAAATTAAAATAGACAATTTTATTAAATAAATCAATTTACATACAATATTGTAAAAAGCATAACTTTCACAATATAAATTGGATTTTAACGAAACGAAAAGCAGTATTCTTGAAATTTAATATATTTTCATAAAAAGGATAAAATTAAAAAAAAATTGAATTTTAAATTTAAAAGTCAAAGTTTGACCAGATTGACCAAAAATCCACTTTGCTTGAAAATATTCTATTTATTCAGGTTTGAAATTATAATTCACACAAAATCAAAATACACTTTTAAAATAACAAAATTTATTCATTTTAATAAATAAAATAAATTTTTTAAATCAGGAGTTTCAATTTAAATAATTAAAATAAACAATTAAAATAATCACATAATACTGGGTTGTTACATTTTGAAAGTTTTAAAAATAGTTAATTTTAAAGTAATTAACTAAAATTTATTTTTAAATTGAATTTAAAGGTGTTTTAAATTTAAATATTAGACCAAAGTTTTTAAGAAATTCAAACAAGTTTTAAATAAGAATATTTCAAGTTATAAAGTTACATTCAAAGTAACTATAAAGTAACGTTTAATCAGATTTCAAATATATTTTAAATAGATAAGTTTAAAGGATATGATAATTATTTCAAAGATAAATAATTGTTTAATTTAATTAAACATGTTTGAAAAGAATTGTCAAAAATTTTAAGTACATTAAAAATTAAGGGTTTGAATTGTTTTAAAGTAAAATTATATTTCAAATATATAATTGATTTCTAAATTGGTTTAATGAAGTAAATAATTTGAGTATAATGCAAAGTTTATTCTTAATTAGCTAGATTGAAATTAATTAAGGATAATTAATTAATAAATTAAATTAAAGGTTGATTACTTAAATTTAATTAAGAATAATTACTTTATGAGATAATTAGTGGATGGTTAATGAATTAATTAGGGATTAAATAATTTATTAATTAGTTAATTAATTAATGTAATTAATTTTAGGTTAATTAATAAGTCTAATTAATTAAAGATAACCACTTATGATAAACTGAGTATATTTACTTAATGAAGTAAATAATGGATAATTAATGAATGTAATTAAGAAAAGAGAAATTGCTTATGGAAGTAATTAGTGGGAAATTACTTATGAAGTGGAAGTAACCAAGGGTTAATTGCTTAATTAATTTGTTTAATTAATTAATGTGATTAATTAAATAATGAATGTGGTTAATTTAAGATTAATTAATAAATGTGATTAATTAGAAGAGTGATTAATTAATAAAGTAATTAATTAAGGATTATTAATTAATGTAATTAATTAATAATTACTTAATGAAGTAATTAAGGATTAATTGATTAGTGTAATTAATCAAAGGTTTAATATAATTAATTAAGGAGTTAATTAATTACAAGTTTGTTAATTAATGTTTATGATTAACTAAGACTAATTAATAAATCGGTTAATTAAAGATTTAATTCTTTAATTAATTAAAGGGGATTTACTGGACGCAATTAATTAAAGTGGAATTACTTGATGGAAAGTAATTGAGGACAATTACTTAGCGGAAGTAATTAAAGGATAATTACTTAGTGTGATTAATTTAAGGATTGATTAAGTAGGAAGGTTAGTTAAGGGTTAGTTAATGAATGTGATTAATTTAAGGGATAATCAATCAATGAAAGTGATCATAGAATAAATAATTAAGGATAAGTATAATTAATGTGAAGGGTAAAGGTTAATTAATTTGTGATTTTATTAAAGGCTATTTAGTTAATGTAATTAAAGAGGATAACTAAGGGAAGATTAACTAATGGTTTATAATTAATTAATGTTAAGTAAGCATGATTGAAAGTAGTTGAGGTAATTAAATTAGTTTATTTTAAATTAATTAGAAATGGTATGACAAATTAATCTTGCTTATGAATGATTATATGATATATTATACCTTGGATTAGTTGATATCTCTGATATGTGATTTGTGATGCTTTATGATAATGTGAATATCTATCGATGATGAATTACTGAGTAAAGGTGACACCCTATATTTGAAGTTTGATTTGTATTTCACTTGAATAACTTAGATTGAGATGACTTGAGATTCGAAGAGAACGAGGTCGGGTATCAGTAATGCCCGTAACCACTTCGATTAGTAACTAAATTCCTTATAAATTGGAAATTTTATAGGGTGGAGTGGAATGAATTGAGTAACATGAACATTTAATGTGAAACGGTTGTATGTGATAAACGATTAACTAAAATATATAATAACTCGTAAAGGTACGAGTTACATTGGTAATTCAAAAGTTATATAGATTAGTATTTCTTGTTATATGGGTTTACTCATGCTGGTTTCCAGCCTGACCCGAGTGTTACTTTGATGTAATGCTCGGGTCAGACTGAGTATTACAGAATTTCAGGTAAGGACGTTCTGCAGCTCAGGAGGCAAGCTGGAGGCATGAACTTTTGGAGTGAACACCTTCGATATAAATATATTGTAGTTTGTTGGGACATGTTGATTTTAATTGTCCAGTTTGACTGTGTACTATTGTAACTCTGATGTTTTGTGGATAATTAACAGATACAGTATTCTTATGTAAACTATTATTATTTGATATTATATTTTGATCCTTTGCGAATGTGAGAATATGTGTTGTGTTTCAATTTCTTCTTCTTTTATCTCTTTCTTCTTTCTAACTATCTAGAATTTTCGGAATCGAAAATTTTAGGTCGTTACATTTGGTATCAGAGCCGAAGGTTAAGCGAGAACTTGGTTCTGGTAGGATTACTCATTAAGGATAGGATCAATGGTACCCTAGAATGAGTTGGGTGTGTGTGTGTGTGTATGAGAGCGTACTTGTTGTTTTCTTATATAAAGATTTTAAATGATTTTTATATAAGAATATATTTTGATATATATGGCAATATTTCCTTCTAATAATATTAAGGTAATTGGTTGTTAAATTATTGGAATTAAATTAAGTGGTAACAGAAATTCAACCAAATTGAAATTAATTGAAGATAAGTTTGAAATGGATCCAAGCTGGAACTAAAATTCAGAATTTGTAGAAGTAAGAATAAGATAAAAATGAACTGGTATCCAGATATGATAATCCTGGGTATTATCATAAATAGTTATTGTGTTTAATAATGATATATTTGTTAATATGTAAGCCAAATGAAGTAAAACATTTAGGAAAATATGACTTATAAATTGAAGTAGGTTTTGAAACCTAAGTCTAGAAAACATTTAAATTGTTTCAAAATGATAAGGAAATAATATGTATATATGAGGAATATACATAATATCAAAGATGGCTTGAAATAAACTCTAAATGTTGAGTTTTAAATTTGAAATGAGATGCGATGCCCAAAGTGATAAGTTTTTGAACTTATAAGTGGGGAGATTATTAATGTGAAGTTTAAAATTTGAAATGGGAATTCAAATTGGGTAAGGTTGGTTGGATTAAGTAAATTGAATTCAACTTTGGGAAAGTTAAGTAATTTAACAAGCAACCTAAATTGGAAATTTCAAGATGAAATTGGGATTTAACTAGGGAAGTTAAATGGTTGATTTGAATGGGAAGTTTGTGTGATCTTAAAACGGGTTTGAGATCTGGAAATTGAAAATGGATGGATGTTAAAATAATTTGGATAATATCATCCTATTGTAATTAATAATCTTTAAATTGTGAATTGGATTTGTTTAAATGAATGGAGAAATAGGGTGTGATAATATATCCATTATTAAGATGAAATGGAATCATTTTGGACCTATGATTCGTATGTTTAAGATAAAATTTCAAAGGTTTGGTTTCAAAGTTGAAATTTGGTGATAGATTGAATTTCAAATATTAAATTGTTTAAGAAGGATTTGAATTTGAACTTTGAAATAGGTTAAGTAAAGATAATTTAAAAATGGAATTTGGATTCAGAATTAAATGGTTTAAAGATAGAAGTTGATTTGATTTAAAGGATTAAATCAACATTTAAAAATTTAGCTCGAAATTATATAATTTGAGATGGTTTGAAATTGAAATTTGAATTGAATTAGTTCAAATTTAATTTGTTTTGAATTAATTGGAATTATGATTGAAGTTGGATAAGTTATTTAAATAATTTGAAATTGTGATTAAAGTTGAATAGGTTTAAAATTCAACAGGAATTTGGTTTGAAATTGTAAAGAAATTGAGAATTAATTCAACTTGAATTTGGGATAAATCAACTTTAATAGAAATTGAAGTTATTTAAACTGGAATTGAGTCAATTTAAATGAAAGTGGAAATTTTAATAGAGATTTGAAAGTTGAGCAGTTTGGCTCTGGACTATTTTCAAAATAAATTGTTTTAATATAAATCTATTTTTCCAAACTATTTACTATACAACTTTTCTTTTAAAACCTAAAAACTATCTTATACTTGTTTTACAATTATTTTTGGAACTATTTAACAATTTTTCAACTGTTTTATAAACTAATTACTGTTTTTCAACTACTTTATAACTTATTACTATTTTACAACTATTTTGCAATTATTTAAAATTTCTAAACTATTTGACTATTTTCCAACTATTTTACAATTAATTAACTATTTTACAGCTATTTTACGAACTAATAATTATTTTTCAACCACTTATCTATTTTTAAGAAATTTCAAGCTATTTTCTAAATTTAAATTGGACAGAGTTCAAACTGTTTATGATTTACTACTAATTGAGATAAGAATTGAAGTGATAATCCAAATGGGGATTGGGGCACTGGTGAATTAATAAATAAGAACCTAAGGGAATGTAAATAGAAAAGGGAATTGATTTGACTAATAATCAATGAAGATATATACGTAGGATGGGCGTATATTATTCTATTCGCATAGTGATTTGATCCAGATTTGAGCATAGAATTTCGAGATAGTTATATCGATCCGAGTTGGAATTTTTCACTTGATTTTCGACGACGAGCCTGGATATGGATTGTTGATTGGTTCTGAATATTCTCTATCATAGTTATGGCTATGTAAGGAGAATGATGGTTTCTGATCAAGAAACCAGATCTAAGTCCGCACTAGGAAGTCGGGTGGATGATACTAGTTCGGAAGTGAAATTGTGTGATCGAGTGAGCGATCAGATTGTTATAACGTACGAATGATATGTGTACATCGTACGGGTTTGAATGAAATTGATACTGGGAATTTGTGAATAAGAAATGTGAAATGGTTTTTGAAATGAATGGTATATTTTGTGAAATATATGATGAAGTTAAGTGGAAATTGGATATTTCTATGGTAAAATTTTACTTTATGGAAGTAAGTAATTTGGTAAGTGACTTTGTAGAGCAATCAAATTTGAATATTTGATTTAGAGAAAACAAAATTGTATATCTTTGTTATGTAAGATAAATCTCCCCTTGTTGAATCTATTGCCGGAAGAAAAGGATTTTTGAAAGTGTTTGAAGGTTAAAAGGGAATTTATACAAGTTTGAAGTGATCCAATGATTTTTAAAGTTATATATATACATATATGTATATACAAAGGATCTTATGAGAATGATTTTGATAAAGGTTTTTGGAACCTTATGATTTGGAAAGGCTTTTTGATTTTGGATAAAATCAAAATTGGATTTGGAAAGCCTAGCTTAAGAATTATCGATTTCGGGATAATCGATTTTGAGAAAGGAGATTTATATGAGATTCATACTAGGTCGATGACTTGGAAAATACTGTATGTATATAGTATAAAGTGTTTTGAAATGGCTCTGGGGAAAAAGGCGCTCCCTTGAAATGAACTTCTCAGGAGTGCCATATGGTGGTACTGCCTTGAACCCTAAGGGGGTTTTAAAGTTGATTCCGTGAGAAGTCCGGACAAAACTAGTTCTTGAGGATTATGTGTAGTGTGTAGCGAAAGTCGAGGGCGCCGAGGCCTACAGAGGCATTTGGGTTATGCTGTGACGACAGTGTAACTCGATGTCACTGCGATCTACTGCAGACCTTAGCGAAAGTCGTGTATGCCGTTGAGAGTCAACAGTCTACGTTTGATTTTATATCGGTAGACTGCGACCTATGGTAACATAGCAAAAGTCGTGTGTGCTGCTGAGAGCCAACAATCTGCGTTTGATTTTACATCGGTAGACTGCGACCTATGTGGGAGTGGAGAAGTTTCATTTTGACAGCTAAAATCGAGGACGCTGATGCCTACAATTACGTGGACTTTTTCTATGATGGCAACGTAACCCAGGAATGTAACAGTGATCTGTTGTGGGTTCCATGGCGTAATCGAGGGGCGCAGAGTGCCTACAGTTACATGGACTTTTGCTGCAATGGCAACGTAACCCAGATGTAACTACGACCATGGATGAGGGTGATGATTTCCAGAGCATTCTCACCAAAAATGTTATCTCTATTTTCAAAATTGTTTTCTATATTTTCAATAAAATATTTTCCAAGTATTTTCACTGGATGTTGAAAATAGGTTTACCAAGTACTTATAGATTTCAGTTTTACGCCTGATCAACGTATGACCGATTTTCTGTGAGAATGAGGATGGACATGTTAAAACATCAAGTTATAAAAGTATTTTTTATAAAAACCTATTTTATAATATTGTATAGATTTTCAAAAGTGTTTTATAAATGATCAAAGAAAAATTTGTCAGATTTTAAGTGTTAAATAAATTCTGGCTTCGTTTCTTTTCGAGGACGAAAAGATTCTAAAGGGAAGGAATGTGATAACCCAAATTTTTGATATCTGTTAATTGGTAATTGACAGGATTTAAAATTATTAAAATACTAAAATTGTAAATTGAACAAATAAATTTTGATATATATATTTGGATAATTATTTGGTTAATAATCTTCCTAATATAAATTATTTGATTGGCAAATTATCATTTAAAAAAAATTAAATATGTGTTTGATTAAATATATATATATGAGTTGATTTCAAATTGAATTTGAAATTTGAAATTCAAAAGATAAATGTCTTAAAATATTTTGGATTTAAAGAAAAATAATAATAATATATGTATGTGTTTTTTTTAGTTTATGATTGATTTTATATCATTGTCTTTAAAAGGTTTTATAAACATAGGTAATATGAGAGAAGTTCAAATATTAAACACTTAAGAAATTTGTAAATATATAACTAAATTAAAAATTAAATATAAAATATATTTAAAACCATAATAGTTAATGAAATTACAAATGTAAGGTTAAATGTGTATATATATATAATTACAAATGTTATCTAAAGGATGTGTTTTGTGACAAGTGTCCTTACTTTTCCATGATTTTTAGTAATTAGTAAAGGATAAAAAAACCAAGAATATAACTTCTTTACTCTACTGTCTTATTTTCATTCAATCTTCATTTCAAAACCAGAAGAAAAAAAATCTGTAAACTAAACCAGAGATTTATAAAAAATCAGTGGAATCAAATTCAAACTATAATCATCCTTGCGACCCAACCTGAAGCTCAGCAATTCAAATCCAAGCAAATTCATTAAGGGCTCAACAACCCAAATCAGTAAGCTAATCAAGTGACAAGATCAAAAAAAAATCCACTTATTTTCCATCTCAGGCCTTCTTTGATTTCATTAGACGTGAGTAAACATTCCTAAAAAAAGTTTAAATCTGGATTTAACCCTAATGCATTTGGTGATATTGGTTTGAATTAAAGTTCTTCAGCTTGAATTTATCTAAATTGATATATATGTTGTTGAGCAGGTTGTGTGTGTGTGTGTGTGTGTGTGTATTGAACATCTATTATCTGTTGATACTCAGTTTGGTTTTGCTATAAAAATTCAAATCTCCAGATTGAATCCATATTAACCTATGATATGTGAATGGAAGTTGTTTGTTGAAGTCTACTGATGTTTTTTGAAAAATAGTTTCAGGGTTTAAATTTCAACAAATTATTATTATTAGTTGAAATAGTAGTAAAATACTTATACATGTTAAAAATCAACAACCACAATTTCTGATTTGGATTACAGGAATGTATTCGTTATGAATTTTGATCTACATTTCATAATTTCTAATTTGATATTCAATTGGAATTTTTGAGGCGAACATTTTCGACATTTTGCTCGACTGTCGTTTATTTGCACGGCGGATGGAGGCAAGGTTGTAGTCGAAGGTGGCTGGGAGGTTGCCGATAGTAGGAAAAATACTTTGGTATTTTTCTAATGGTCGTGGTGGCCGAAATTGAGCGAAGTAGGGTTTGTCTTTGATTTGGATAAGCCGTGTATTTGAGGTGAATGCGGCGATGGTGGTTGTTTAGAGAGAATCGCGATGGCGGGGATGGTTGCTGGAAGGTGTGATGAGGCTGTAGCGAAGAGTTCTGGCGATCTAGAGGCTGGAGGCGAAGAGGATGAGTGGTTTTCCGGCAAGTATCGTTTCTCGATGGTCGAGATTTTTGCTCGATTTTGTTTCAGTGGGTTTTCTTGCGATCTGGGTTCTCGATTGAGGTCGCGTGGTTCGTGTGATGGTCGAGGGTAGTCGTGTTGATTACCCGATTTCGACGACGTTGGTGCACGTGCACCATGTGCACGACGAGTCTGGGACGTTGGGTTTTAGTGATTGGTTCGGGTGGTTCTCGTGTGAACGAAGGGATGACTCAAAGCTGATGAAGAAGATGGATGACTACGGGCAGGCGTGGGTTGAACGTGTGTGACGACCCGACTTCCTACGCCCAGGAAGACGTATCGTTCTTAAAGAAAGAAGGGGTGAGAAAAATAGAAAAGATAGAGAAGATAGAACAACAACATCAGAATCTCACAACGGAACGAATAAATTATAATAATCACATAAGTATTTACATAATATACAGCATCAATCAGATTTATACAGATGATACATCACATACTAGACAGTTATAAACACCTGTCTAGTTAATACAACACAACTCAAACAAATACCTCAAAGATACCAACACAGCGGAACTATATATATATATATATATATATATATATATATATATATCTACAACGCTGAAGCCTCCTGCTCCATTGCTCCTCCAGAATTCGTCAAAGCTAACCTGAATCCCTAGGCTACCCGTACAAATTTGGGTACCCGAGAGTTTATGAAAAACAAAAATAAACTTCGGGTCAGACATGGGTCTGGTGTGAGTAACCGGTTAAAGTTGCTTAATTTTGAAAATCCTTTGAAAATAAAAGGTATCACGTAAGACTCCCCACACATAAACATGGGAAAGTTTTTACCTTACGCTAACCAAAACATTTGACAGGAAATTCAGTGATATTATAATTGGTCTAGGGTTTTCAAGTAAATAGAAAATAGCCGAAATTGTTACATTCATTAAATTCCAGCTACAAGCCACAAAAGTGGGTAATACAATCAAAGCCGTTGGCACTTATTGGATTGTGGATTCCATACAATGGCAGGGCTACTGGGGTACCGCCCGTCATAGTACGTGGCCTAGATCAACATACCGGGGATCACTCCCTACCCCCTGCAACACAAGGCTGGAACCATTCCTTACTGAACAGTCCCGAACAAGATAACCCCGCAGTTGGTGTACATCCAACCGCCCACACAGCCGAAATAAAAAGGGACATCTAGACAGGGGAAAATCTTGTCCTGCTTGGGCATGACCCACCTAACCTTGCTACACCTCCCCTGTTTTAGCCATTCCCGGTTGATGAGGCTTGAGGCTGCGATTACCTTTAGAGAATACATTTCTTAGAATGCTCATCGCCCACCTGACGATGTTCTGAAAGCATTCAATCCATACAAGTTCGTTCCGGGTTCGAACGAAACCGAAGGCATTATCTCGTTACACTCATTTTGGAATCACCCTTAGAGTAAATGACAATAACCCTTGCACTTTGAATCTTCATCTTCACTTCAGATTCACAACCTATCGTTAATTTGGAATCGATGTGGTTTTCGGATGTTCCAAATAAGGAAAACCGATCCCGGTCTCATCGAAATCCAAAACATACCTTTTAAGGCCAAGTTGTCTATTTAGTCTTAACAGTTCAATTCAATATTATCAATATACACACAGACAGATAATCATAATATCACAGTTGATAATCATATCATCAACATAAACAGATAATTAATACCATCATCCAGACAGATAATAAATATTATCATATTTAACTATGCATCCATATCACATAGATATTACTCATATCATATGAAATATCATTCATCCATAAGCAATGATTTATAATCATACCATTTATAATTAATTTAAAATGAATTAAATTAACTACTTCTATCTCTAATTAATTTAAAGTGAATTAAATTAATTACTTCATCTATAAATCTTGCTTATACAACCAATAATTAATTAATTATCCTTTAGATATTTATTTTGATTAAACACCCTTGATTAATCATTCTCAAATTACAATGAGTAATTAGTCTTTATTTAATTTCACAGATTAATTATCCTAAATCATTTATAGTAATTAACATTTAATTACTTCATTTATTATTGATTACATTTATTCTTAATTAATTACATCAATTAATCACCAGATTATTAATTATTTCTTAATTAACCAATTCTTAATTTCATAATTACATCAATTAATGATCTCTAATTTAGATTTAAATTTAATTTAACTCAATTATTAATCACCCTTGATTAATAACATTCCAGTAATTAATTATCATTAATTACTTATATTAATACATTAATTATCCCATAATTAATTATCTCCATTAATTAATCCTCTGATTAATTACAAAAGTAATTATCCAAATTACTCTATTAACACATCATCTTTCACTAATTACATTCAGTGATTAACATTAATTACTTCCTTAAGTAATTATGCTCCATTGAATACACTACGTAATTACACTTATCAAAATGATTTCTTAAATTAATTAAACTAAATTAAATAACTTAAATTAATCATTTTATCAAAATTAATTACAATAAGTAATAATCCTTTAATTACTTTTATCAGGTAATTACCCTTAACCACTTTACAAATGATTATCTTAATTAATTAAACTAATTTACCACATTAATTAATTATTGATAATCTTTAGTTAATTATCTTTATTAAGTAATAACATTTCTTAATTTACTTCTTAATTAACCTCCAGTTATAAATTAATCTAAATTATTAATTTATAAATTAAATACACAAGTCATCATTCATTAATCATCTAAATATCTTAATTATTCCTAAGATAATTTCTTTCTTTATTAATGACTTCGTGTATATTAGAACATTACATTTAAATTTAAATTCAAATTCCATTTTGAAATTTAAGATTCAAAAGATTATTGTCTAAGCATTTAACCAATTTAGATTCAATTTATAATCTTTAAATAAATGTAAATAACATTTATTACTTGCATAAGATAAGCCTTTAAATTAAACTATTTAACTTTAGTTAAAAATTTAGCTTTTAAATTACATTGTATTTGTAACTTGCAAATTCAAGTTAAATAATTTATTTAACTTCAAACCTTTTATAAAAGAATTCTCTAAAAATCAAGTTAAACATTTATTTGAAACATATTTACTTTTCAAAACTATTTTATTTGAACTTATTTTTAAAACAATCATGCTTAAAAACTGATTTAATCTTTCAGATTTGAATTCGAAGTAAACTCGAATCCATCAATTTATCCTTGATTTAAACTTTGATTTAAACTTCCCTTTAACAACTTGAATTAAAAACTTGATTTTTCAAATCCAAATCTATTTTAAAACCTTAAGATTCAATATTCATTTGAATCAATACTTGTAAAACTCAAATTCAAACTACTGTTAGAGCTTTTGTTTCAGATTTAAATTTTTAAAAATCTGGAAATTACCAGGTTTGTAAACCTGAAAACTCATTTAAATATTTAAACTTTATTTTAGGTTTTAAAAATATAGGTTTGAATTCATACTGCAAACTGAATTTGAACTTAGCTTAAATCCATTATTTATTTTTAAATTGGTTTCATTTGAATTTGCTAGAAAATCAAATCTTACCTTCAGGTTTCTGCAAAAGCCTGAACAATCATAAACTCGACGCGAACCAAAACTGCACCGAGTCTTCACCTCCCATGCTTCAAGTCACGTACTCGAGTTACTCGAGTACTTCCCGAGGCAAAAATACTCCACACCCATCAAAATCTTCAGGTTCTACAACTCGTGCACGTTCACGTGCACGGCATCTCCGATCATCTCCAAACGTTGCCACGATGCCGAACAAGACGACGATCACCCATACTCCTTCCCTCGGTTGCCAGAGCCTTGTCTTCGTATCGAATTCGAAATCGAACTCGAATTCGAAACCTGGAACAACATACTCCCACCACCACCAGACCTGTCAACAGCTTATACACGCCGCCTCGACCACCAGAAAGTTAAAAACTCCGGCCACCGCTTCGACTAACATTCTCCTACCCATCCCCAAAAGCACCGTACTCTCGGTCCACTGTAGCACCCGAGGTTGATCGAATAACAAAGCCTAATTAAACTAGGGTTCTAGACAAAAATCCACTATGGCACCCTCCTCGATGAATTCCATCACCACCGGCCAATTTCCCCATCACCTCGGTAAGCTCCTCCATCACTTCGCACAACCCGACTATCTCCAGCCGCATAGATCACCAGTAATCGCCCAAAAACCAAAGACAGAAAAACTTAAGACTACCCCACCAACCCTTAACTAAAAAATAAAATTTTAGTATTAAAAATCCTAATTTCAGATAAGAATCCAATTTATAAACCTGAATTAATAATTTAAGATGTTTACAATTTCACTCTTATTAAGTATTGACTATTTCTAAGGTTTTTCAAAGCAGTTCTACCTTGTTTAACTTGAATTCAGATTTTTAAAATTTACTTTATGATCAAATAACATATTTTATGTAGATACTAAGTCATATCAATCAATAAATTAAGCAAAGATGATCTTTGTCTTAAATCTGGGCTTCAAAGTTTTTATACATAGAGATGTTTCAGACTATATAGACAGGCTTCATATATTCATAGAATTGCATCAGTATATGTATACATAAACATACTTATTCTAGACATAACGACATAACCGAATATGCTTAAGCAAATTGTAAATTCTAGTTACTCACCTGTCTTTTGGAAAAAGAGATAGAGCATGCTTGTATGAAAACTTTGGATTTTTAAAACTGGAAAGTTGTCTGTCTTCATTTCCTTGATCTTCTTGCTTATGTTCAGTTGTAAATATCACTTTAGTTTGTATAAATGAAAATGCATGCTATTATTTCTTTGTTTCAGGTTTTATATGTTTTATGAACGAAATAAAACAAGATGTATATATAAAGAAGTTTCAGGGGAAGGTGATAACTGGGTTTTTCACAAGCAAGTACAATATTGTGTTTTGTTTTATCAGGCCAAATCTTTGCATTAGGGAGGCTGGAATGATTTTATACAATTCGAAATGACAAAAGTTTATGCTGAGATGAAAGCATTTTAATGCTAATGTACTTTATGTCTCAACTTACTATTTTTATGCTTAGATATTTTATTTTGTTTTGCATACTTGTCTCTTTGTTTCTATTCTTGCCTGCATACTTAATTTACAAGCTACTTGCATTATTATTTTATTTTTCTTTGTTTGAACTGAAATGAGAAGGATTTTTGATGTATGTATACAAAGTTTTACAGAGTGATATGCAGATAGGTTAATTATACTTTGTACAACAATGATCATATTGTCTTTGTACAATACAGCATGTAAAAATTTTTGTTTGTACTAATTAAGATTAGGGATATGTTTATTTACTTTGATCTTGCCTTCATCTCTAAGCTTTACAGTCATGATTACTTCCCTTTCTTTACAGAACTACTAAGTCTTACAGGCAACATATATTTAGTTTGCTTAGTTGCTTTCAAAACTTAATGTATATAGATAAAATTGTTTATCACTTGTAACGGTTTGTTACTTAACATATGTACTTCTTTTTATTTTTCTTTTATTTTAAACATAGACTAACAAATATTTAATTACTTATTATTATTTTATTTTAAACTTATATTAATATTGATAATGTTTATTTTAATTTAAACATTTTGAAAACCTTTATTTTAATTTCCAAGTCATAACTTTCATTCAAACACACATATATATAATTAAGGTTGAAATAATAATTTTATTTAAAATCCATTTGTAAAGATTTACGTTATTATTATTAAATCAAAATGATTTATAAAAGAATTATCCCTTTATTTAATAAATTAATTATTGTATCAACCTGTATTTAAAAAGAACAAACGAACCTTTTGTTTAATTTAAATTTAAGCTAAAATTATTTTAAACAAATTAAACTTAAATCTTAATTATTTTAAAGCCATATGATTATTTAATAGCTTAATACTAAATTAAATCAAATTTCCAAATTTACCAAAAATATTAGAATTAGAAAACATAACTTTATTTATTAAATTTAAAACAAAACTTATCTGTTTATAATATATACAAATATGTTCATATATCCATTATAAATAGTAACAATTTAAATTAGCTTTTAAAAGATAAACTATCAGTTAAATATATTTTTTAAAAGAAGATTATGAAACCAATTTAAATCTTATTAACAATTATTATCAAATTAAATTTTATTTTTACACAGATTATTAAATTGATATTGCCAAAAATTTCCGGAATATCACATTCCTTCCCCCTTAAAAGAATTTCGTCCTCGAAATTTAAAACAAAGGTAATTTAATAATCCAATTAAAAATTTAAATTTTAAACACAAGCATATATCAACCATAAACTAACAATCATAGCTACCAATTCATCCAAACAAACAAATCTAACTATCCAGACAAAATTCCGGTTAGAATTTTCTCGAGTTTCCCCAAGTATAAATACCGGGTTACTCGCTCTATAGAATCCAAACAACCAATACTACTAAGCTACAGAGCTTCCACTCATCTAGATCTACAAAACAAGACAGGATATCAGACTACAGGCAAGTCTGAATCAACAACTACAACTCCCTGAACTGCTAATTCTACAACCAGATATAAATCTTACACGTACTCCCTCAGAGATACGTGAAACACAACGAATTCTAGTTATCCAAACTGACAACTCAATCCTGAAGACCAAACAGTTATCCAAAATCGAATCTCCGATTTCGGAATCCAAATTCCTTCGTCTCTTATCCACTAAACTTTCTGACGATCCTGGGCTGCCTACACCCCTCCTGATCAGCTCAACTCTTGCTGATGTCCTTAGAAACAAACTGAACCAAAGGCAATCCAACAAAATGATCTTTCCAATATCAACCAAACTCAAAACACAAACTCTATTCCAAAATCAGGAGGCTGATCTCACTTTTCTCATCCGGAAGAGATAAACAGGTGCACTCCAATCTGGCCTCAGATCATGAAAAATTTCCTGTAGAACTCTCTAATCCAAACACTGCAATCATCCCATTGCTTCAAACTAAAACAGCTGCCACCATGCTTCCACTGTGCAACTCTAACTGAACAGATGAAAATGCTGATTATGAACTCAAGCACAGACTGGTCAACACATTCCAAAAATAAAACTCAGAAGTTCCTCCAAAATCTGAGCTGCTTCACCAAACTCAAAAACCATCCTATTACTAAGCTGATCCATCGGTACCACTTCTGAAATTCCATCGATACCAAGCTCAATCTTCAAATGCTAGCAAAACTCTGGCTTCTTGAAGACATCCAGAAAAATCTCTGAAACACCAAAGAACACCCAAACCATCGCAAGTCACTTTTGCGATCGATCTAGCCTAATTCCAAAGATACTGCTTTCTCTTTACAAATCAGAACAACTTACGCTTATGTGGCCAATCTATCGAAGAAATGGAACTACTCTGCTGCTTCCGTAGTTACCCGAAGAAAACTACTAAGCCAGAAGACTTCCTAATCCAAAGCTCTTCGAGAAACTCAGACCTCAAACTAACAGAAACATTCTACTGAACTCGGCTACAATACCAAAGCAGTCACTCTTCCTTACTTGTTCCAAAGAAACTTCTTCGGAGACATCCATAGTCACTGCATCTCATCACACAGCTACTACACCTCGATGTATTAAGATATCATGACTTGCTTCTGTCCAACCAACATATCCAAACTCTTGCTCAACCAAATTACATTTCATAGATGAACTCCGAATCTTAACAAATTTCCTTCAGAGATCGATGAAATCCTTACACCACCCAAAGCTCACTCGAGACGGTATTAGGTCTACAGTCTCGACAATTACACTTCCAACCTTAATCATTCAAACTTCAACCATTGGTAGTTGTGTTACGCACACCACTACCTATCTACCTTTATAACTTATATTGGAAAACCCGAACAGGTAACCCAACAATAGGTAGAAATAAATAAATATATACATATATATCAAAATTACAAATGCGCTCTCTCAAGAAGAAATCACTCAAGAGCCTAGGTATTCACTCAACCTAGCGCTCTGATACCAACTGTGACGACGCGACTTCCTACGCCCAGGAAGACGTATCGTTCTTAAAGAAAGAAGGGGTGAGAAAAATAGAAAAGATAGAGAAGATAGAACAACAACATCAGAATCTCACAGCGGAATGAATAAATTATAATAATCACATAAGTATTTACATAATATACAACATCAATCAGAGTTATACAGATGATACATCACATACTAGACAGTTATAAACACCTGTCTAGTTAATACAACACAACTCAAACAAATACCCCAAAGATAACAACACAACGGAACTATATATATATCTAGAACGCTGAAGCCTCCGGCTCCATTGCTCCTCCAGAATTCGTTAAAGCTAACCTGAATCCCTTGGCTACCCGTACAAATTTGGGTACCCGAGAGTTTATGAAAAACAAAAATAAACTTCGGGTCAGACATGGGTCTGGTGCGAGTAACCAGTTAAAGTTGCTTAATTTTGAAAATCCTTTGAAAATAAAAGGTATCACGTAAGACTCCCCACACATAAACATGGGAAAGTTTTTACCTTACGCTAACCAAAACATTTGATAGGAAATTCAGTGATATTATAATAGGTCTAGGGTTTTCAAGTAAATAGAAAATAGCCGAAATTGTTACATTCATTAAATTCCAGCTACTAGCCACAAAAGTGGGTAATACAATCAAAACAGTTGGCACTTATTGGATTGTGGATTCCATACAATGGCGGGGCTACTGGGGTACCGCCCGTCACAGTACGTGGTCTAGATCAACGTACCCAGGATCACTCCCGACCCCCTGCAACACAAGGCCAGAACCATTCCTTACTGAACAGTCCCGAACAAGATAACCCCGCAGTTGGTGTACATCCAACCGCCCACACAGCCGAAATAAAAAGGGACATCTAGACAGGGGAAAATCTTGTCCTGCTTGGGCATGACCCACCTAACCTTGCTACACCTCCCCTGTTTTAGCCATTCCCGGTTGATGAGGCTTGAGGCTGCGATTACCTTTAGAGAATACATTTCTTAGAATGCTCATCGCCCACCTGACGATGTTCTGAAAGCATTCAATCCATACAAGTTCGTTCCGGGTTCGAACGAAACCGAAGGCATTATCTCGTTACACTCATTTTGGAATCACCCTTAGAGTAAATGACAATAACCCTTGCACTTTGAATCTTCATCTTCACTTCAGATTCACAACCTATCGTTAATTTGGAATCGATGTGGTTTTCGGATGTTCCAAATAAGGAAAACCGATCCCGGTCTCATCGAAATCCAAAACATACCTTTTAAGGCCAAGTTGTCTATTTAGTCTTAACAGTTCAATTCAATATTATCAATATACACACAGACAGATAATCATAATATCACAGTTGATAATCATATCATCAACATAAACATATAATTAATACCATCATCCAGACAGATAATAAATATTATCATATTTAACTATGCATCCATATCACATAGATATTACTCATATCATATGAAATATCATTCATCCATAAGCAATGATTTATAATCATACCATTTATAATTAATTTAAAATGAATTAAATTAACTACTTCTATCTCTAATTAATTTAAAGTGAATTAAATTAATTACTTCATCTATAAATCTTGCTTATACAACCAATAATTAATTAATTATCCTTTAGATATTTATTTTGATTAAACACCCTTGATTAATCATTCTCAAATTACAATGAGTAATTAGTCTTTATTTAATTTCACAGATTAATTATCCTAAATCATTTATAGTAATTAACATTTAATTACTTCATTTATTATTGATTACATTTATTCTTAATTAATTACATCAATTAATCACCAGATTATTAATTATTTCTTAATTAACCAATTCTTAATTTCATAATTACATCAATTAATGATCTCTAATTTAGATTTAAATTAAATTTCTTTGGTTAAATTAATTTATATTAAATGATTCATCTTTAATTTAACTCAATTATTAATCACCCTTGATTAATAACATTCCAGTAATTAATTATCATTAATTACTTATATTAATACATTAATTATCCCATAATTAATTATCTCCATTAATTAATCCTCTGATTAATTACAAAAGTAATTATCCAAATTACTCTATTAACACATCATCTTTCACAAATTACATTCAGTGATTAACATTAATTACTTCCTCAAGTAATTATGCTCCATTGAATACACTAAGTAATTACACTTATCAAAATGATTTCTTAAATTAATTAAACTAAATTAAATAACATAAATTAATCATTTTATCAAAATTAATTAAAATAAGTAATTAATCCTTTAATTACTTTTATCAAGTAATTACACTTAACCACTTTACAAATGATTATCTTAATTAATTAAACTAATTTATCACATTAATTAATTATTGATAATCTTTAGTTAATTATCTTCACTAAATAATAACATTTCTTAACTTACTTCTTAATTAATCTCCAGTTATAAATTAATCTAAATTATTAATTTATAAATTAAATACACAAGTCATCATTCATTAATCATCTAAATATCTTAATTATTCCTAAGATAATTTCTTTCTTTATTAATGACTTCGTGTATATTAGAACATTACATTTAAATTTAAATTCAAATTCCATTTTGAAATTTAAGATTCAAAAGATTATTGTTTAAGCATTTACCCAATTTAGATTCAATTTATAATCTTTAAATAAATGTAAATAACATTTATTACTTGCATAAGATAAGCCTTTAAATTAAACTATTTAACTTTAGTTAAAAATTTAGCTTTTAAATTACATTGTATTTGTAACTTGCAAATTCAAGTTAAACAATTTATTTAACTTCAAACCTTTTATAAAAGAATTCTCTAAAAATCAAGTTAAACATTTATTTGAAACATATTTACTTTTCAAAACTATTTTATTTGAACTTATTTTTAAAACAATCATGCTTAAAAACTGATTTAATCTTTCAGATTTGAATTCGAAGTAAACTCGAATCCATCAATTTATCCTTGATTTAAACTTTGATTTAAATTTCCCTTTAACAACTTGAATTGAAAACTTGATTTTTCAAATCCAAATCTATTTTAAAACCTTAAGATTCAATATTCATTTGAATCAATACTTTTAAAACTCAAATTTAAACTACTGTTAGTGCTTTTGTTTTAGATTATAATTTTTAAAAATCTAGAAATTACCAGGTTTGTAAACCTGAAAACTCATTTAAATATTTAAACTTTATTTTAGGTTTTAAAAATATAGGTTTGAATTCATACTGCAAACTGAATTTGAACTTAGCTTAAATCCATTATTTATTTTTAAATAGGTTTCCTTTGAATTTGCTAGAAAATCAAATCTTACCTTCAGGTTTCTGCAAAAGCCTGAACAATCATAAACTCGACGCGAACCAAAACTGCACCGAGTCTTCACCTCCCATGCTTCGAGTCACGTACTCGAGTACTTCCCGAGGAAAAAATACTCTGCACCCATCAAAATCTTCAGGTTCTACAACTCATGCACGTTCACGTGCACGACATCTCCGATCATCTCCAAACGTTGCCACGATGCCGAACAAGTCGACGATCACCCATACTCCTTCCCTCGGTTGCCAGAGCCTTGTCTTCGTCTCGAATTCGAAATCGAACTCGAATTCGAAACCTGGAACAACATACTCCCACCACCACCAGACCTGTCAACATCTTATACACGCCGCCTCGACCACCAGAAAGTTAAAAACTCCGGCCACCGCTTCGACTAACATTCTCCTACCCATCCCCAAAAGCACAGTACTCTCGGTCCACCGTAGCACCCGAGGTTGATCGAATAACAAAGCCTAATTAAACTAGGGTTTAGACGAAAATCCACTATGGCACGCTCCTCGATGAATTCCATCACCACCGGCCAATTTCCCCATCACCTCGGTAAGCTCCTCCATCACTTCGCACAACCCGACCATCTCCAGCCGCATAGATCACCAGTAATCGTCCAAAAACCAAAAAACAGAACAACTTAAGACTACCCCACCAACCCTTAACTAAAAAATAAAATTTTAGTATTAAAAATCCTAATTTCATATAAGAATCCAATTTATAAACCTGAATTAATAATTTAAGATGTTTACAATTTCACTTTTATTAAGTATTGACTGTTTCTAAGGTTTTTCAAAGCAGTTCTACCTTGTTAAACTTGAATTCAGATTTTTAAAATTTACTTTATGATCAAACAACATATTTTGTGTAGATACTAAGTCATATCAATCAATAAATTAAGCAAAGATGATCTTTGTCTTAAATTTGGGATTCAAATTTTTTATACACAGAGATGTTTCAGACTATATAGACAGGCTTCATATATTCATAGAATTGCATCAGTATATATATACACACATAAACATACTTATTCTAGACATAACAACATAACTGAATATGCTTAAGCAAATTGTAAATTCTAGCTACTCACCTTTCTTTTCGAAAAAGAGACAGAGCATGCTTGTATGAAAACTTTGGATTTTTAAAACTGGAAAGTTGTCTGTCTTCATTTCCTTAATCTTCTTGCTTATGTTCAGTTGTAAATATCACTTTAGTTTGTATAAATGAAAATGTTTGCTATTATTTCTTTGTTTGAGGTTTTATACATTTTATGAACGAACTACAAATAAGATGTATATATAAAGAAGTTTCAGGGGAAGGTGATAACTGGGTTTTTCACAAGCAAGTACAATATTGTGTTTTGTTTTATCAGGCCAAATCTTTGCATTAGGGAGGCTGGAATGATTTTATACAATTCGAAATGACAAAAGTTTATGCTGAGATGAAAGCATTTTAATGCTAATGTACTTTGTGTCTCAACTTACTATTTTTATGCTTAGATATTTTATTTTGTTTTGCCTACTTGTCTCTTTTTTTCTATTCTTGCCTACAAGCTACTTGCATTATTATTTGATTTTTCTTTGTTTGAACTGAAATGAGAAGGAGTTGATGTATGTATACAAAGTTTTACAGAGTGATATGCAGACAGGTTAATTATACTTTATACAACAATGATCATATTGTCTTTGTACAATACAACATGTAAAAAATTTTGTTTGTACTAATTAAGATTAGGGATATTTTTATTTACTTTGATCTTGCCTTCATCTCTAAGCTTTACAGTCATGATTACTTCCCTTTCTTTACAGAACTACTAAGTCTTACAGGCAACATATTTTTACTTTCCTTAGTTGCCTTCAAAGCTTAATGTATATAGATAAAATTGTTTATCATTTGTAACGGTTTGTTACTTAACATATGTACTTCTTTTTATTTTTCTTTTATTTTAAACACAGACTAACAAATATTTAATTACTTATTATTATTATTATTTTATTTTATACTTATATTAATATTAATAATGTTTATTTTAATTTAGACATTTTGAAAACCTTTATTTTATCATAACTTTCATTTAAACACACATATATATAATTAAGGTTGAAATAATAATTTTATTTAAAATCCATTTGTAAAGATTTACATTATTCATATAGCTCATTATTAAATCAAAATGATTTATAAAAGAATTATCCCTTTATTTAATAAATTACTTATTGTATCAACCTGTATTTAAAAAGAACAAACGAACCTTTTGTTTAATTTAAATTCAAGCTAAAATTATTTTAAACAAATTAAACTTAAATCTTAGTTATTTTAAAGCCATATGATTATTTAATAGCTTAATACTAAATTAAATCAAATTTCCAAATTTACCAAAAATATTAGAATTAGAAAACATAACTTTATTTATTAAATTTAAAACAATGTCTATCTGTTTATAATATATACAAATATGTTCATATATATATTATAAATAGAAACAATTTAAATTAGCTGTTAAAAGATAAACTATCAACTAAATATATTTTTTTAAAAAGAAGATTATGAAACCAATTTAAATCTTATTAACAATTATTATCAAATTAAATTTTATTTTTACACAGATTATTAAATTGATATTGCCAAAAATTTCTGGAATATCACAACGTAGGTTCGACTCGTGTTTGTATGTTGTAGGGTTAATCTATTTTAGTAAAGTAAAAACAAACTTGGAAAAGTGAATCAAGCTTAAGTAAAGTTTTGAAAAGAAATTCAGTTTGAATTTTAAAGGCAAGATCTTTTTAAATAAATGACAAACTTTGTTTAAGAGTGTTTTAATATAATATATTTCAAGTTTTGAAAGTTCTGAAAATAGTTAATTTTAAAGTAATTAACTAAAATTTATTTTTAAATTGAATTTAAAGGTATTTTAAATTTAAATATTAGATCAAAGTTTTTAAGAAATTCATGCAAGTTTTAAATAAGAATGTTTCAAGTTATAAAGTTACATTCAAAGTAACTATGAAGTGATGTTTAATTAGATTTCAAATACATTTTAAATAGATAAGTTTAAAGGATATGATAATTATTTCAAAGATAAATAATTGCTTAATTTAATTAAACATGTTTGAAAAGAATTTTCAAAATTTTTAAGTGTATTAAAAATTAAGGGTTTGAATTGTTATAAAGTAAATTATATTTAAAATATGTAATTGATTTCTAAATTAGTTTAATGAAGTAAATAATTTGAGTATAATACAAAGTTTATTATTAATTAGCTAGATTAAAATTAATTAAAGATAATAAATAAATTAAATTAAAGGTTAATTATTTTAATGTAATTAAAAATAATTACTTGATGAGGTAATTAGTGGATGGTTAATGAATTAATAAGGGATTAGATGATTTATTAAATAGTTAATTAATAAGTCTAATTAATCAAAGATAATCACTTATGATAAATTGAGTATAATTACTTAATGAAGTAAATAATGGATAATTACTGAATGTAATTAAGAAAAGAGAAATTACTTATAGAAGTAATTAGTGGGAAATTACTTACGAAGTGGAAGTAATTAAGGGTTAATTACTTAGTTAATTTGGTTAATTAATTAATGTGATTAATTAATTAATTAATGTGATTAATTTAAGATTAATTACTAAATGTAATTAATTAGAAGTGTGATTAATTAATAAAGTAATTAATTAAGGATTATTAATTAATGTAATTAATTAATAAGTACTTAATGAAGTAATTAAGGATTAATTAATTAGTGTAATTAATTAAGGAGTTAATTAATTACAAGTTTGTTAATTATTGTTTATGATTAATTAAGACTAATTAATGAGGTGGTTAATTAAAGATTTAATTATTTAATTAATTAAAGGGATTTACTGGATGTAATTAATTAAAGTGAAATTAATTAATGGAAAGTAATTGAGGATAATTACTTAGCGGAAGTAATTAAAGGATAATTACTTAGTGTAATTAATTTAAGGATTTATTAAGTAGGGAGGTTAGTTAAGGGTTAGTTAATGAATGTGATTAATTTAAGGGATAATCAATCAATGAAAGTGATCACAAAATAAATAATTTGAGTAAATAATCAAGGATAAGTATAATCAATGTGAAGGGTAAAGGTTAATTAACTTGTGATTTTTATTAAAGGCTATTTACTTAATGTAATTAAAGAGGATATTTAAGGGATGATTAACTAATGGTTTATTATTAATTAATGTTAATTAAGCAGGATTGAAAGTAGTTGAGGTAATTAAATTAGTTTATTTTAAATTAATTAGAAATGGTCTGACAAATTAATCTTGCTGATGAATAGTTAAATGATATCGTATGCCTTAGATTAGTTGATATCTCTGATAAGTGATTTGTGATGCTTTATGATAATGTGAATATCTATCGATGATGAATTACCGAGTAAAGGTGACACCCTATATTTAAAATTTGATTTGTATTTCACTTGAATAACTTGGATTAAGATGACTTGAGATTCGAAGAGACCGGGGTCGGGTATACGTAATGCCCGAAACCAATTCGATTGGTAACTAAATTTCTTATAAATTGGAAATTTTACAGGCTGGAGTGGAATGAATTGAGTAACATGAACATTTAACCTGAAACAGTTGTATATGATAAATGATTGACTAAAATATATAATAACTCATAAAGGTACGAGTTACCCTGGTAATTCATAAGTTATATAGCTTAGTATTTCTTGTTATATGGGTTTACTCACGCTGGTTTCCAGCCTGACCCGCGTATTACTTTGATGTAATGCTCGGGTCAAACCGAGTATTACAGAATTTCAGGTAAGGACGTTCTGGAGCTCAGGAGGCGAGTTGGAGGCAGGAACGTATGGAGTGAGTACGTCTGATATATATATATATATATATATATATATATATATATATATATATATATATATATATATATATATATATATATATATTGTAGTTTGTTGGGGCATGTTGATTTTAATTGTCCCGTTTGATTGTGTAATATTGTAACTCTGATGTTTTGTGTATAATTAACAAATACAGTATTCTTATGTAAACTGTTATTATTTGATATTATATTTTGATCCGCTGCGAATGTGAGAATATGTGTTCTGTTTTTGTTTCTTCTTCTTTTATCTCTTTCTTCTTTCTAACAATCTGGAATTTTCAGGATCGAAAATTTCAGGTCGTTACAATTATATATGATATATGTTGTAACATAAGTCATAGAACTAAAAGGTGAAAAATGAAGCGAATGCACAACCCAAAATAAATGGCAATGAATCGGATAATAAAGTTCAAAGTTGGGAATAGCTAAAGTCAGAAATAATAACTTCTGGAAATTTTAAAAGTAGTGTCGAACTGCTTTCAGCCGCTTGGAAAACTGAATGGTCGCTGAATATCGAAAGCTCCCAAAGGGTATCGATGCAGATATCCATTTTTACTGATTTTGTTGCGTACCGTACTTCAAAATCCAGAATTGAATATACCGTAGGGATCAGCACGACGAGACGATCAAATCGGTATACAAATATCAACGATACGATCGTCCGATCAAAAGTGGATATCGGTATGTAAATGCTGCTATTTCGCCGAAATTAAGATCGACGGAGCAATAAGATTCAAAATACAGAGAAACGAACTATGACATCTTGCTCAGAAGATGATTTACAATTTTTCTATATAAAAATATTCAGGTTTCGAAAACATTTTATTATCATCATATTTTAACTGATATAAATTGAAATAGAATTACATAATAAAATAAACTTTCATATTTTCAGAAGAAAATTTATGGTTTGGTATGTTCAATTAGACATATTCCAAATATTAAATTTTTATTTCACATTTATATTTTTAAAATTTCACAAAAATTCAATTAATCACATTATTAAAACAGTTAGAATTTACGGGTCTTTACATTATTCATTCCTTGACTGTGTACTGGACCAAAGCTTTTATTCTCCCTATAAAAATATTAAACTAGGTGATACAAGCCGTGAATCACTTTCTTATTTACCGGTAACATGTTTTCTAACAGGTTGGTGCCATTAGCTTTCTGTAAGGTGGAAAGGACTAGTAGCTATGGTGGTACTGGATTAAAAAACAATCAAATATAGAACAAGGATGATTTTTTTAAAGTATTATGACAATCTTATTAACAACAAGGATAGCTTTTGGGTCTTATGGGCATGGAAGTATCACCTGGGAAATAAAAATTTCTTGAACATGGAACCTTTACCTTTGTATGGCTGGGTACGGATGAGTATTCTGAAACTTAAATAGAAGTTTCTACCATATTTGCAGATCAGGTTATCACTTTGAGTTGATGCCTAATTCTAGTTTGTTCCTTGGGCTTTTAAGGTCTTATACTATGTAATGCTCTTTCTTATGATGAGAAGTGTAATCTGGTATTCCTTTGGAAGCTAATGCCTATAATTATATTTAAAACGGGTTGTCACCCTGCATTTCACTAGTAATTGCCAAAACCACTCTTGTTGAATTTTAATGACAACAACTATACAATCATATCGTATAGTCTCTCAATTAATATACAAGTATACGATGATTAAGACTCGAGTACAATATGCGTCGAAGAATCGATAAAGCTGAATCGGAGTATCAACAAAGAGCTTCACTTGAAGATAAATCATTGTAAAGGTCATATGCTTATGTTAGTCTCTTAGATAAACTTGTATAATTAACCTTGAGAGTTATATGAGCTAACTAATTATATCGAAAGTTTTAGTTACTCAAACAGGATTTCAAATCAGTTTTGAAACTCTCAGGAACTCAGACGTCTGAGAGCATTTTTCAAACGTCTAAGGTCATGTGATTTTGAACTAAAATTCTCCATTATATATAATTTAAAAATCAGATGTCTGATACTAGAAACTAGAAATTTGAATAATTACTTTTTTGAACCATTTATTCTATGGTACAAAATAGTTTAAAATCAGACGTTTGGCTAAAAATTTTAGACATCTGATTTTTTGCAATAGCTACATTTTTGAATAATCCCTTCTCTTCTCTTCCAATGGCCGCAACTTCTCTTTCACTGGCTGCAACTATTCTTTCAAATGGTTTTTCTTTGAAGGAATATAACTATTGAAAAAGGATTTTGGAAAATTAAAAATATATCGATGACTTGAGTTTGATTTTAACTTTCTCACTTCTTGCTTTCTATATAATTCTCTAAACTCCAAGTGCTTTCGAGGTTTCAATTTTTTTTTCTTATATCACCAACATCTATTGTATGGTATTTGGTGATCTACTTCCTCAAAACTCTCATGCTCATAATCATTCAGCTCAAGAGGAGATTATATGAATCTTTGTACTACAAGTCAAAATCCATGTTGTTGGAACACATGACTGTCAAACTAGATAACTTTTGTATTGCCTATTCCTCGGGCTAAGAGAGGGTGATTGGTTAGTTAAAATCTAAAGAGGAGCTTTAGGATTGGTTGTAAGATGAGAGGTCCGAACTAGTATAAAATTTTTGATGTGATTGCTTCTTACTTTATTGTTTACTCTATTATATATCTTAATCTTGCATATACGCTTGCATATACAATTTGGCCATATTGCTATAGATCCATGTGCACTTTCATTTGGTATTAGAGTAGATCATTCCACTAACCATAACAAAGTTTTTAAAATAATATTGTAATATGGAAAGTACTATTCTAGAAGGTCAATCAACTACATGTCCTCCATTATTCACTCTGTTTAACTATGCATATTGGTCAATACATATAAGAATGTTATGGAAGTAATGCTCTTGAGATTTAGCAAGCTACTAAAACTAAGTTTGAAGCACCTATTACAAAAATTAGTACTGGGAAAGATTTTCAAAAGACTGCAACAACCAACAATGCTAAAACAATGGATATTCTTTTTTGTTCACTAGACAACAACAAATTTTCTAGAGTCATGTTGTGTAAAACTGCATATGATTTTTAGCGTACTCTTCAAATCACACATGAAGGCACAAATAAAGTGAAACAAACTAATATTTCTATTCTACAAAATAAATCTTCATCATTCGAAGTGAAAGCAAAGGAAATCATTGTAGATATGTATGCTATATTTCAAATAATTCGACACGATCTCATGGCAATAGGAGTTACTTTTACCGAATTTGATCTTATTACATGTATTTTAAATTCATTAATTATTTTATGGAAAATAAAAATTTTATCAACAGAAGAAGTGAACGATCTTTCCCAGCTCAAAGTTAAAGCATTAGCTGGAAATCTGATGTCGTATGAAGCAAATTTGCAGATTAGAAAAGAACAAAACCAAGAGAGGAAGTGTATAACCTTCCAAGCCAATAACGATAACTCAGACTTAGATGATGACGAGAGTGTGTTTATTGCCAACAACTACAACAAATTAAAGAAACAAAAGCTAAAAATGGTGGTAACTCAACTAAGTCAACTTCAATCAAGTGCTATTGATGTGACAAGTTTGGACACGTAAAGAAAGACCATCCAGACCTAAACAATGAAAAGAGGAAAAACAAATTTGAGACGTTCAAGAAGAAGAAAAAGGCTTTCCAAGTTACATGGGATGGTTCAGACTCATCTTCTTAAGATAGTGAAAGTGATAGTGAGATAGAAAAAGAAAACGTTTTTTTTCATGACCACTATTGATGTAAATCCTGAACTTATTATAATGAGATTCTTGAAATGAGTATTGAACTAGATGATAAGCTAAGAGATTTGAAGAAATTTTGTAAATAAAATATATATAAATTAAATAGAGTTAAACTAGAAATTGGATGCACAGAGATGAGAAAAGTATTTTAGAAGAAGAACTAGAGATTTCATAAAAATCTTATGATGGTTAACTTTTCAAAATACTGCTTTAGTTCATGAGTCTAAAGCAAGTAAAGTTGAGAATGATAAACTAAATAAAGAATTTTAGGAATTAAAATCTAGTTTGGACTTGAAAAAAAAAAGAGTGGTTGAGCTAAAATAAAAATTGGAAAAAATTACAAATAATGTTTCACAATTTAATAAGGGAAATAGAAATTAGAAAATTCAATTAACATTTCAAAACCTTCCAGCAACAAAAATGTACTTGGTTTTAAGAAAGAAAAACAAAATAATCAAAAGTAGTATATCACTTTGCATACAAAATTTTGGGAAATCAAAAAGTAGTACAAAAGTAGATACTCCAAATTCAAAAACTATTAAGATTTGGGTTTCAAAAATAATAATAACTTAATTAGAAAAAATATATAGATAATTTTCTAGTAAATATTATTCATAATAATAATAATGTTTCTAAAGCTTCCAAACCCTCATGGGTATGGTTACCTTCCTCCACTAACACATAGGAACATAACGTAGGAAGTGGGCATCGATAAACCTTCTTATTCTATTTCATATACCCAAAAGTAAAAAGAGGAAATGCATACTCGATAGTGGCTTCTCTAAGAGTATGATGACAAGCCAAGCGTATGAATTTTATGAAAAGGACTTTAATAGGTTTTGCAAAAATCACCAACTAAAAACTACATCCATCCCAAAGGATGCCCGTCATAAGAACCGTCAGCTCCTATCAAAATTTATGAGCCTAAGCAAGATAACTCTTGAGAAGAAGGACTATCGAAAAAGGAAACCAAGCTTTTGAAAAATTAAAAAAATATCATGTTCGCGTTTGTTGTATTGCTTATATATAATTATGTTTATTGTCTATTTATAACTCAGAATTTTGAGTGTTTATAGATAGACATCCATTTTATTGTTTTTTTCTGAAACTACTGTAATTTTAGACGTTTGACTACGAACTACAAACGTCTGAATACATTGTATTTTACACTAAACATGCTCGTTTTGAAATTGTCACATTTTCGGACTTCTAAACCTGATATCCAAACGTCTGAGCATACGAATCTTTTCACTATACACTCTCTGGTTAATTTTTTTTACCAAATCGGATGTCTAACTCCCAAAATATAGATGTCTGATAACGCTTGTTTTTACAATGCATAGGTTCTGGTCCATTCGAAGACAAAATCAGATGTTTTATTCCATAAATCAAGCATTTGAGCATTTGCTGTTTTTTTTTCAAAAAAACCTTTCAGTTATCAATCCTCGTGTTTTTTCATTCCTCTTTCCAAATACGTTCTCAAACCCTCAACTTCAAAACCCAGTTTTCCTAAATCAATCTAATATCCCCAAAACTATTCTCTAAAAGAAACAAAAGAGGCCAATCCTCTTCTTCAGCAACTATCTCTCAAGCAACCAATGAAAATATTCAGGTTTGGCTATGTGAAAATTTAATTATCGAGCAACGATTTGAAAAGTAGAAGAAGAAAAGGATTTACAAAGGTCTGTTCTTTTTCTCTAGGAATTTCGATGAGTATCATCTTAGAGAATTAACCGACGATGCTCAAATTACCATGTTGATTGAATACGATGCGAAAAAGGTAATTATTGAACCTTTTGCTATCTATCTTTTCTATTCAAACTTGGCTAGTTATAATATTTGGAAAACTCAAGATGATGAAGGATGGTTATTGTAACTACTCGCATATTTTATGATTATATATTTAGGTGTTTTATTTTAATATATCATCATTAGTTGAATTTAAAGTTCGAAATGTGACTTTTTATAAACGGTCGAATCCGGACTCGAGACCACATCATTGAGTTCAAAACAACTTTTATAACTTATATGTCTTTAAACATCAATATCTTTGGACTAGATTAGGATTTTGGTATTTTCAATTGGGTTTTGGGTTGTGTTCTAGCCCGCTAACCCGACTAGATAACTCAAACCTTCTACCTAATAACTACCACTCCACTCCTCTTCATTCATTCATTCCGTTAATAATTTCCTAACAATCAAGCCTTAGGAAAAGTGGTGGGAAGAGGAAACTAAATTCCTAAGCCTTAGTTTTCTTAATAATTCAAATTCTATTTATAAATAAAAGAGAAGCTTGGGTAAGCATCCTCTTCATCTTCTCTATCTCAATCCCTCTCCAATTTTCATAATTTCCTATAACCTAAGTTATGAAATATTTGTAATGATCATAGATTGGAGCTTCTAGAGTTGAGATTGATGTGGAGTCGATCTTTCGTTATTTTAGAGCTTCTCAATTGTTGTTTTTGAGAATAAAGATGAGTTCTTGAACTTACATCTATGTCTACAACTTTCATTGTTGTTAGGTATGAATTCCTATCATCTATTTCATATTCAATTGCTTTTGATTTGAATTGATTTGGTGAATTTTTCAATTTTGGTTTTGAAGTCAAAATTTGTGAAAAATCCTATCTTGGATGTTTGGAAATGTTATTTGGGGCGTATCGAAGAGTCTATAGGGATGGGTTATCGCTTGGCATAAATCCTTAGCCTCCATCGCTCGTCTGATTGCTTCGAATTGATTTGGCCATCAATGGCCTAGGCAAACTGTTGCCCGGTACAGGCAACCAGATGTCTGGTTGAAAAATCCAGATGTCTGGTTAGGGCACCAGAAGAAAAAAAAGAGAACGACAAAATTAAAAAATAGTAGAGCCCATGACCAGATGTCTGGTTAAACCCCACAAACATCTAGGAGGCTTCAGAAAATAAAAAGGAGAAAGGGAAAAAAATATGAACTTCCCAAACTCCGGGTCAGACGTCTAGCCAAACCAACCAAACATCTGGTCCTGTGAAAATTTTCCTATTTGCCTATTTTTGAGTGGATTTTCAAATTTTATTGGTTTTTGTTGATCCAGTTAGTTGTTGTCATTTATTATCGACTTTGGTGACTTCTTTAGTGCATTTTTGGAAATGTCCATTTGATGGATTTGATTTCGACTTTCATGGTTTTAATTCACATCGTTGAATGTGGATTTTTGGTGATAGATTATTTTTTCACAATCATTTCTATGATTTGTCACTTTAAAATACAAAGGATTTTTATACTAGTAGTAAATATTAAAACTCTTTCACAAAAACGATTTCAACACCATTTTTTAATACAAAACTCATTTTAAAACTGTTTTCCAATCTATTAGTATGTGCAAACCTTTACCTCATTTTTATGAGAAACCTAATTAAACGGCTTAGCAAAACAAGTGGTATGCAACGCTTGCGTTTACTACGTCGGTTAATTTTTGGACTTGTTCGATTGAAATCACTTGACAATCTTCGAGTGGAAATCTATAATTTGTTCGTAAATATTTAAGTTAAGCCAGTGGTTATGGGACATGACGCTAAACTCATTTATTTACTAGCTTAGTGTAATTTACACTTATTGACCTATGATGATCATTATGTAGAGCTTCGTCTCATTTTTAAGGGTTAACAACCCATGATCTTTTAAACATTTTATCAAGTTTGGTTCATCGGGCGTATCGCTGTACTACGTCATTGTTCCGGCTTATTTGATCTTCAGGTTCATCGAGCATATCGCTATACTAGATCGTTGTACCGGCTTATTTGAGTTTCAGGTTCCTCAGACGTATTGCTGTACTACGTCGTTACACCGACTCTATGGGATAGCGACCCATGGGACTACATCTCATTTGTGATACACGTGTTGGTGAGTTTTCATGCTCCCATTTGTGATAGGCCTCCCCCTTTATGTTTTTTGGCATACTAGTTATTGATTTCTAGAATTTGTGTTTCATCAATTTTTATGATTTGCATTGATATGTTTTGTCAATATTTGAGGTTTGGTGAATAAGCTAAAGGATGTGATATTCTTTTTGGATATTTGAGGAGATTTGAGACATCGTACGATTTTCATTATTATCAAATAAATACTTGTCACAACGTGGCATTATTGTTATCATATATTTTCGTCGTATCCCTTATTCTATCTCATCTTATATAATATTCATAGCTAGACTGATCCGTTTATTATTTTTCTTCTTAAATAATACTCGGGTCAAACCGAGGTGGTTCAAGTGCTTCCACTTGACTTCTTAGCAGGGATTAGCTTTTGACTTTTGGCTAACTACTTTAGCTTTGTAGTTTTTGCTTTTATACATTCGACATAGAGACTCCTTGATGTATACTTATTCTTTTGTCTAACACTTGTGCCTATTCTTTTGTGATGTAGTGTATCTTGTATGACCACTACTTTGATGTTCACTTCTATGTGTTATATTCATATCTGTTTCCGCTTAGTGATACGAATATCTGTGACTGATTTTGTGTTGTGCTTATTTTATATTTATTTCCGAAGGCAATATACCCCTGTGTAGTAGCTTTGAGTTTGTTTTTGATATGTCAGATATCCTCTTGAAACGAAATGCATGTAATACTATCTAACATATCGGTACTCGCACAAATCAATTACACAAATGGTCGCTCTTAAACAGCTTTATTCTTCGTACTAATTGATGGCAATACCCAATAGTGTCCTTGGTTAGTGCGAATATGGAGATGGGGTGTCACAGCTTGGTATAAGAGCCAAACTTTGGAACAACGTAGAATAATCTAGCAAGGATCATTGTCCTAAGTTTCTCTTAGGAATCGTGCCTTAGGATTTAATCCAAGTCTTGGGACCTATTCTATCCTATTTTCTTTTATGATGCCTTGTTTTATCAATCAAGTTTGGTTGATATTCACTTTGAGAATAACCTTTTTCCACTTCTTTCTTTCTTTCTTTCTTTCTTAAAGAAGAGAAATGGTTAGACTTGGCCGTCCCAGCGCTGGTCAATCCAGTGCTACTCCTCAGGATGGCGTATTCAAGTCTGCCCAATAGCTTTTGGATCTTATAAAGAATTCCCAAGCTATCGGACCCATTCCAGAGCCTACTCATCCTAAATCCGGGTTTGTTCGCTTGTGTAGTGATTATACCAATTTGGGTGGAAGGCCATTCAAGGGTTCCAAAAAGCGTTATAGAAGTCCAAGCTTGGATCATGCGACCGTATCTTTTTTCGCATGAATCTTATGGATCTACATCGAGTCCAAGTGGCTTCTAGCATGCTCTAGGAGAGAGCATTAGATTGGTGTGAGCTTTTGGTTTCAGAAATTATTGAAGTGGATCTTACTTAGGAGCAATGCATGGAAAGGTTCGAGTTGAAGTTTGTGCCGGAAGCTGAAAAAGTAACTTTAGCCCGACACTTTATTGACCTTACTTAATGTGAATCTTCTATGACAGATTATGTCACATCTTTTGATTCCCTCTCTAAATATGGGGTCGAGAATATTAATTCCCCCATGAAGAAAAAGTAGAGATTTATCTATGGGTTGAATAATAACCTCAAAAAGCCTTTACTTCTGAAACTAGAAGATCCTTTCGATCAGCTTGTAGATATCGCTCTTCGACTTGAAGAGGCCGATAAAGAAAGTGATGTTGAAGTTGTGGGTGCCAAGAAGAACAACAACAACAACAACAAGAGGCATCCTTTTTTTAAGTTCAAAGGCGCTAATCCCAATAAGAAAGGGAAGCAAGCAACTTCAGTCAGAAAGACTCCTATCTTTAGTCGTGGACAATGCTACAATTGTAGTTCTAAGGACCATTATGCAAATTCGTGTCCGAAAACCCTTTATTGTCGCTATTGCAAAAGTTCGGGTCATCTTATATCTTCATATCCCATACATCAAAGTAGGAAAGTGCAAAAGATGAATTTTGTGCAAGCCCCCAGCAACACTTCTCTTGGTCAAGGTATTTTTCATTCTGTCCTTGATGGAATTATTATGTTTCGTGATTTTCCTATTCGAGTTCTTTTTGATACGAGTGCATCTAACTCTTTTATGTCAAAAGAACTTGTTGATACTTTGCCTTTAAATGTTAGGGCTTGATGACTTCATCGAGAATTACAAATCTGGTTGGTGGATCTGCAACCCTCAGATTACTTTATAAGGATGTTGAGATTATTTTATGTGATTATGCTTTCCATTTCGATTTGCATGTTATGTGTTACTTAGGTTTTGGAATGATTTTGAAAATGGATTGGCTTAATCGTTATAAAGCCCACATCCTATGTCCCAAGAGGACTATCCATCTTTGATATCCCTAATCTGTTAAGCAGATTTCTTTTATTCTTAAAGACTCAGATTCCAATTTGGTAGCATCCTTATATTCTCTAAATCCACATGACAATGATAATGATGATGAGGAAGATGTCATTTCCCTCATTTACGTTGTTCGTGAACTTCTCCATATATTTGAGCCATTTTAGGATTACCCCCTAAGCGAGCAAGTGAGTTCGGAATTAATCTAATCCTTGGAGCTTTACCTGTCACTTGTCTTCCTTATCGTATGTCTAATAAGGAAATGTAGAGATGCGAAAACAATTATCCAAATTGAAAGCAAAAGAATTTATTCATTTTAGTTCCTGTCCTTGGGGAGCTTCAGCTATCTTTGTGAAAAAAACTGATGGTACACTTAGGCTTTGCGTTGACTAATGCAAGCTTAGTGATCTCACCATCAAGAATAAATATCCCTTGCCTTGGATTGATGATCTATTCGATTAACTTAGCGCTGCTAGAGTCTTTTCATAGTTAGACTTAGCAACCAGTTTTCATCAGCTTCGTATTGCAGAGGATATGATTCCTTTGACATCGTTCCATATGCATTATGGATCTTATGAATGGGTTGTTATGCCATTTGGTTTAGCGAATGCTCCAGCTTATTTTGTTGACCTTATGAATCGAGTTTTCAAAGAGTTCCTCGATCAATTTGTTCTCATCTATATATATGATATTCTTGTTTATTTTGAAACCGAGGAAGAGCATGAAAAACATCTTCGAATTGTGTGGGAAACCCTTAGGAGCAATCAATTGAAAGAAAAATTTTCTAAGTTCCACTTTTGGCAATCCCGTGTGAAATTTTTAGGACATATTATTTCTGAATCTGGAATTTCCATGAATCCTTCAAAGATTGAAGCGATTCAAAATTGGGAGAGGCTGGAGAGTGTGACGGAAATCCGTAGTTTTCTTGGATTGGTGGGCTATTACAGTCATTTCATAAAAGATCTTTCTACAATTTCCGTACCTCTTACTAGTTTGACAAAGAAGGGAGTAAAATACATTTGGTCAGACAAATGTGAAACTGCTTTTTAGAAATTAAAAGAACTCCTTTCCAATGCTCCTATTCTTGAGAATCCCGAAGGGAACCAAGACTTGATTATTTATACCGATGCTAGTCGTGTTGGTTTGGGAGCCATTCGCATGCAAAGGGAACATGTTATTGCTTATGCTTCTAGGCAATTAAAACCTGCCGAGACTAGATATGCCACTCATGATTTAAAACTCGCAACCATTGTTTTCGCACTTAGCATTTGGCGTCATTATCTTTTTGGCGAGAAATTTGTTCTCTACATCGATCATAGATCTTTGAAATATTTATTTTCTCAAAATGAACTAAATTAGCATCAACAACCTTGGCTCGAATTCTTTGCATCTTATGAGCTTGATATTCTCTGTACTTTCGAAAAGGTAAATCGTGTTGTTGATGCCCTTAGTCATAAGCATCAAGCGGTTATTTCCATGATGATATCTGAATGGAATGATCTCCAGACTTTATCCACTTATGAGATTCGAGATCGTGAATCTGATTCATGTTCATCTCTTGTTTTACGTAGCCTTGAGGCTCATCCATCTCTTTTAGACCGCATTCTTAAACCTCGAAACGTGATCCCGAATTGGCTCATCTTAGCCAAAGTTGTAGGGATAAGAATAATGTTGATGGTTTGAAAGTCAATGAAATCGTTGCTCGAGGTGGCATTTGAAAATTTGGCAGACTTATTGTGCCAATTATTAGTGTTCTTCGTAAAGAAATTTTAGAAGATTCTCATCGTTCTAAATTTGCCATTCATCTCGGTAGTAGTAAAATGTACGTGAACATGAAGCGACTTTATTATTGGGATGGAATGAAATCTGATATCGCTAACTTTATTAAGCATTTCATGACTTGCTAACATGTTAAGGCCGAGCATCAATGGCCCGGTGGGTTATTGCAACCTCTGGACATTCCAGTTTGGAAATAGGATCAATTTTCCATGGACTTTATTAACGGTCTTCCCCGTTCTTGTTCGGGATATGATAATCTATGGGTGATAGTAGATAGACTAACAAAATCTAGCCATTTTCTTCCCGTTCGGTCCAACCGAACCGTACCTCTTTTGGCTAAACTCTATGTTAAAGAAATTGTTAAATTGCATGGAGTTACTACTTCTATTATTAGCGATCGTGATCCATTATTTACTAGTGGATTTTGGAAGGGTCTTCAAAAAGCTTTGGGAACAAAACTTAATTAAGCGCAGCTTATCATCCTCAGTCCGATGGACAAACAGAGCATGTGAATCAAACTCTTGAAGATTTTATTCGTGCATATGTTCTGTATTTTGGTGGAAGTTGGGAAGATCATATTTATCTTGTTGAGTTTTCTTACAATAATAGCTTCCAATCTAGTATTGGTATGACACCTTTCAAGCACTCTACGGAAGGCCATGCCGTTCTCCTTCGTGTTGGCTTGAAGTCGATGAGAAGCTGGTTTTTAGGTCCAGATTTTATTCGTGATGCCACAGGAAAAATTGACCATATTCATCATAGGATGAAAGAAGCTCAAACTAGAAAAAAAATCCTATGCCGATAATCGAAGAAGGAATTTGGAATTTTCTGTGGGAGATTTGGTATTCATTCATGTTTCACCTATGAAGGGTGTTGTGCATTTTAGTCCATCAGGAAAATTAGCATCTCGATATATTAGCCCATTTTCCATCATCGAACGCATTGGTTCTATGGCTTATCGCCTTTTATTACCGACTCAATTTTCTGCAATTCATGACGTATTCCACGTTTCTCAATTACGAAAAATCCTTAGAGATTCTGATTCTATTCTTGAGCCCAGTATTTTCTATGAAATTGAAGTTTCACCTAATTTGACTTATGAGCAACATCATATTCGTATCATTGCTAAGGAGGTTAAACGCCTTTGAAATAAATATGTTCCGCTTGTGAAGGTTCAATGGTCCTCAAATCCTAAAATTGCTCATGGGAATCCAGAGAATTCATCGAGCGAACACATCAGGACTTACTCTCTTGTGCTTAATAAGGTGAACTTCTCACTTCAAAATTTTCTTTTGTGTTGTTATGCATTAGAGTAGTTGTTACTCTTTATTTTCTTCTTAAGTATTGCGAGGATGCAATTTCTTTAAAGAGGGAAGTCTGTAGCAACCCACATATTTTACAATAATATATTTAAATGTTTTCATTAAATATAGCATCGTTAGTTGAATTTAAAGTCTGAAACATGACTTTTTGTAAACAGTCGAATCAGAATCGAGACCACTTTCGTTGAGTTCAAAACAGTATTTTCAACTTGTTTGAGTATAAACATCGATATGTTTGGAGTTGATTAGGATTTTAGTATTTTCAATTAGGCTTAGGGTTGTGTTCTAGCCACTAACCCAACTAGATAACCCAAACCTTCTACCTACTAACTCCCAGTCCACTCCACTCCTCCTCATTCATTCATTCCACTCATAATTTCTTAACATTCAAGCCCTAGGAAATATGGCGGGAAGAGGAAACTAAATTCCTAAGCCCTAGTTTACTTAGGTATTCAAATTCAAGTTATAAATCAAAGAGAACCTTAAGTATGTATCCTCTTCATCTTCTCCATCTTAATTCCTCTCCAATTTACATAATTTCCTATGACCTAACTTAGGAAATATTTTTATACAAACACAGAATGGAGCTTCTATAGTTGAGATTGAAGTGGAGTTGATCTTTCCTTGTTTTAGAGCTTCTCAATTGTTGTTTTTGAGTTTAAAGGTAAGTTCTTGAACTCGAATCTATGCTTATAGCTTTCACTGTTGTTAGGTATGAATTCCTAACATTTATTTCATGTTCAATTGCTTTTGATTTGAATTGATTTAGTGAATTTTCTAATTTTGGTTTTGAAGTCAAAATTTATGAAAAATCCTATCTTGGATGTTTGGACATGTTATTTGGGATGTATCGAAGAGCCTATAGGGCTGGATTGTCGCTTGGCATAAATCCCCAGCCTCCATCGCTCGTCCGATCGCTTCCAGATTGATTTGGCCATAAATGGCCTAGTCAAACTATTGCCCAGTACAGGCAACCAGATGTCTGGTTGAAAAATCTAGACATCTGGTTAAGGCACCAAAAGAAAAAACGACAAAATAAAAAAAATGGCAGAGCCTATGACCAAATGTTTGGGAGGCTTCAGAAAATAAATAGAAGAAAGGGGAAAAAATATGAACTTCCTGAACTCCGGGTCAGACGTCTGACCAAACCAACTAGATGTCCGGTCCTGTGAAATTTTGCCTATTTGCCTTTTTTTGACTGGATTTCTAATTTTTAACGATTTTTGTTGATCTGGTTAGTTGTGGTCATTAATTATCGACTTTGATGACTTCTTTTCTGGATTTTTTGGAGTATCCATTTGATGGATTTGATATCGACTTTCATGATTTTAATTCAAGTCGTTGAATGTGGACTTTTGGTGATATATTGGTCTTTTACAATCATTTATGTGATTTGTCACTTTAGAATATAAAGGATTTTATACTAGTAGTAAATACTAAAACTCTTTCACAAAAACGTTTTCAACTATATTTTTAATACAAAACTCATTTTAAAACTATTTTACACTCTATTAGTATATACAAACCTTTACCTCGTTCGTATGAGAAATCTAATTAAACGGCTTAGCAGTACGAAATGCTTTGCGTTTACTTCGTCGTTTAATTTTTGGACTTGTTCGATTGAAATCTCGTGACAATCTTCCAATGAAAATCTACAATTTGTTTGTAAATATTTAAGTTAAGCCAATGGTTATGGGACATGAAGCTAAACTAATTTATTTACTAACTTAGTGTTATTTACACTTATTAATCTATGATGATCATTCTGCAGAGCTTCGTCTCATTTTTATGGGCTAACGACCTATGGTCTTTTAACCGTTTTATTAATTTCGGTTCATTGGGCGTATCGTTGTACTACGTCATTGTTCCGGCTTATTTGAGTTTCAGGTTCGTCGGGCGTATCACGGTACTATGTCGTTGTTCTGGCTTATTTGAGTTCCAGGTTCATTGGACATTTTGATGTACTAAGTTGTTGTTTCGGCTTATTTGATTTTCAGGTTCGGCGGACGTTTCACTTTACTACATCGTTGTTTCAGCTTGGTTGAGTTTCATGTTCATCGGACGTATTGCTGTACTACGTCGTTGTTCCGACTTGTTTGAGTTTCAGGCTCCTCGGGTATATCGCTGTACTACGTCGTTGCACCGGCTCTATAGGTTAGCAACCCATGTGATAACATCTCGTTTGTGATACATGTATTGGCGAGTTTTCATTCTCCCATTTGTGCTAGGCCTCCCCCTTTGTGTTTTTTGAATTCCTAATCATTGATTTCTAGAATTTGCATTTCATTAATTTTTGCGATTTGCATTGATATTTTTTCTCAATATTTGAGGTTTGGTGAATAAGCTAAAGGATTTGATATTCTTTTTGGATATTTGAGGAGATTTGAAATATCATATGATTTTCATTGTTATCAATTGTATACATGTCACAACATGGCATTATTGTTATCATATATTTTTGTCATATCTCTTATCTTATGTCATCTTATATGATATTTATAGCTAGACTGATCCGTTTATTATTTTTCTTCTTAAAAAAAATACTCGGGTCTGACCGAGGTGTTTCAAGTGCTTCCACTTGACTTCTTAGTAGGGAATAACTTTTGACTTTTGGCTAACTACTTTAGCTTAGTAGTTTTTGCTTTTATACATTAAAGATAGAGATTCCTTGATGTAAAATTATTCTTTTGTCTAGCACTTGTAACTATTCTATTATGATGTAGTGGATCTTGTATGACCACTACTTTGATGTTCACTTCTATGTGTTATATTCATAATCTGTTTCCGCCTTAGTGATATGAATATCTATGACTAATTTTGTGTTATGCTTATTTTATATTTATTTCCGAAGGCCACATAGCCACTGTATAGTTGCTTTGAGTTTGTATTTGATATGTCAGATTTCCTCTTGAAATGAAATGTATGACTTTCTCTTTGGCATATAGGTACTAACACCAATCAATTACACCAATGGTCGCTCCTTAACAGCCTTATTCTTCATACTGATCGACGGCGTTACTCAGTAGTGTCCCTGATTAGTGTGAGTATAAAGGTGGGACGTCATAGTTATGGTCTAGTGTCTATGGAAAAGTAATTAAAATTAATTTAAACCATCTGGCAATTGCTCTGCGTTGTGGGCAAGAAGGAGTTGAGTCAGAGGATTAGCTGATTATAGAAATATGCCAAGGAATGCTATAACCTACGAAATTTAGGAAGATACAATGCCGGAAAGAAAGGCTAGTTATTTTCAACCCCGGGCTAGAATATTAAATAGAATGTTGATAAATACCATAATTTCTTAACTAGGAAGTCACGACCAAGTCTATATAAATGATCACAAGGCACTCTAGCTTTATTCGATCGAATAAAAGTTAATGGGGTTAAGTTTATTCATGATGAAAGTAAGAATTTTTTGCTTCGAAGGAGACCAACTATTTTGTATGCATAATACATTATGATAATTCTTTCATTTTTCGAAATCAACATCATTCCATCAAACTTTGAACCAATACCCATCAAATATATTGGAAGACGGTTCTTTAGCCTAATGCATTTACCTAATTCTATGCCTCGCCATTTGAGCTTTGACAAATGGATAGAGTAACAAAGTCAACGCAGGCAAGGCTCTTCTTAAACCTCGGTTCAAGCCTCTCCACCTCCATAAGTTTCATTTCCTACCCATACTATAAAACAAGACATTGGCTACCACTTCGAATCCAATATCTATAATGCTCGACTACTTTCAAATCCAATATCTATGATGCTCGACTTCTTCCAAATACAAATTAATCTTTAGCAGATTTGACGCTTCAAAATGAGTGAGCTATTACAGGTAACCAAAATACTTTGGAAAAGAAGGTTAAAGGCCTAGAGAGATCATTTTCAACAAGAATGGGCAAAATGGAGAGTTCTATGGAAATGATGGTGCCATCCTTGTCTAAGATAATGAAAAAAAAGTTAGAGGTCGATTGAGCTCACCTCTACAGCTTCTCCTTCTCACAATCCACCTCCATCTCGGTTCGTAAATCTCTTTCTTATCCACCCGCACACGAAGTTGTATCCTCTCATCATGATAGAGGTAAGAATATAGTGGAAGAGCATAATGAAGAAGGAAAGTCAATGTCATGGCCTGTAACGACTCATATTTCTGACGATTGGGTATTTAAATAGTTTATATATATATATATCAATCGTTAATTACATGAAGGCCCGAAAATGTTATTTTTCACATACGACCGAATCAGAACTCGAGAACACTTCCGTTGAGTGTGGATTGAGATTGCGAATAAAATGAGTATAAGGATTTCAATATTTCGAGATCGGACGATTCAATGTCAGAACGGTCTCGAAATATGCAAAATTAGCCCTCCAAAGCGCAGTCTTAGATGAAGACGCGATTAGTGCCGTTAGATTCGAAAAAAATGAGGTGAAGCACACAGGAAAGTTTCGTGACGATCGGACGCATCGTGTGGTCATACAGAATTGAAATGCATGACCATTTATTTGAGAAATTAAACGAATGGGATATTTAAATATTATATAAATCCCAAATCAAACCCTTCCCCCATTTTCTCATTTTGTCCATACGTTGTTTATGCCTGAAGAATAAAATCATGGCTGCTCCATTCAAAAATCAAGACTGGTGAAGACACTCAATTAAAAATACTACTTTGATTTGTTGAGATCGTATCAATGAGGACTTTGATCACATACACTCAGTTTAATATGCTACGCGTCATGGCCGAGATCGATATTTGGCAGCGAATCTAGGGTTCGCATTCAATGGAGATTAAAGCAATGACGGGAAAAACCAAGATTGTCGTTGATTTTCTCTTGCTAATATCCACTTTCATTGAGATTTGTAAATGATTCGATCAATCATAACAAAATGGGTCCGAGGCTATGGCAGGTTCAAGGATGTCAGTGTCATAATCTATGATGCTGGATCGAGTTTCACTTTGTTAAGTTGGATGCGGATAGATTATGTTAAGGGATTCATCGACGAAGACAGCTCCTAATTTCATCGAGTGTCTACCAAGAAATCGTAGAGAGAGGGGTTCAGATATGCATGTGTGCATGGGTACTGGGAGTTTTGAATGAAAGAGGAAGAAGGATTAGTAAGTTAATAAGGTGATTAACTATTTAATTAAGGAATCAATTGTATAATTAATCTCGAATCTTATTATATCCACATCTTTTGCATACAAGGTTCGTTTTGGATTCTAGCGTTGCGCTTATGATGGCGAGATCACATTTTGGCATTAATATGGACATATTTGGCCGAGGTGAGTGATATTGTCTCTCACTTTACTATGGTGATTGTTTATTGTCATATTGATGCTCCAGAATGATTTCTGGTTTTAAATCATGATATTATTCTACATATGCAGCACGTATATTTTTATAAAAGAATATATAATTATCTTTAAATGATTTATAAATAATATCACTTATTTTCCATCGTTGTCCCATAGTTAGGGAATTATTAGATTAGATCTATTATCGATGTTATTTTCCCACATTAATTGGTAAAGATAGATTGTTATGTTGTATGATGTTGCTTTGGATCGATATATGGATATTTGGATGTATGTTTTATTGTTTGGCTTGTTTGTTATTTGGTCGTTTTGGTTGAAAACGTCAATTAATGGCATTTGATTTTTGGTAGAATCTTGTACGTTGGAGTTCCGCATAGGTGGGAATCTAATGAACGAGATGAGCTATAGAAAAGGGTTTGGATATGCGTTGATGGATCTGAGTGTCAGAGTGGATGTCGGACATTTTTGTTTGGTCTGTACTTAACCGTTTGGTTAAGTATAACATTAAGGTGGATGGTACTGACCATAGTGGAGTGGTCAATGTCCATCACTATTATCGATTAGCGATTTGGCAGATATGTGGCTTGGACTTTGATCAGATATCATGTGCGTGACGTGATGGTTTGTTCGTGCGATCGACGTAGATATTGGATGTTTAGTACCCTACGATGAGTGATATTAGTAGTGAGATAGTGATGTGATGCTTCGATGTAGCGATTTTGATGGTGAGGCAGGGATGTGGTGCTTTGACCTGATAGTCTGGTACTATGGATAGTGACTCGTTGATTTATGGAGTAGACTCCCAGATGATAGTATCGGGACTGTATGGATCATGCTAGGCCTAGGGCTTTGGGCGGCACGATAGTTGGGTTCTTCGATCGAGAGCTCAGATGCTGAGCAGGATCATGGATGGAAGCTCAGATTCAAGTGATGCTATGGATAGTGGACTGGGTTGAGTGTTAGGGCTCATGCCTAGAAACTAAAGTGAGCCAGTAGGGTTCGAATCCATATCAAGTGAGTAGGGCTCGATGTATGTGTTCATGCCTAGGGATCGTTGATGACTTAGAGTTTTTTATGTCATGTTCGAAGCAGGGGTACTATACGTGGGTGATATCCAAGGGCTGGTGGCGATGGTCGTGTCCCTTGGACCACCCCACGAGGATCTAGTGTCAAGCAGGTACAGGAGTGTACTGGGCCATGATAGCATACTAGGGTTGAAATAGACCCAACTATACGTAAGTACGACAAAGAACCGATATTTCAACTAGTCCTTGATGGTTGCAGAGGGTCATCTTAGTTATCTTATATCTGACATATTAGGTGACAATTAGTATTGTTTGATGGATGTTTTGTTTGTTATGGTTGCTCACTAGTCACCTGTCACCTTAGGGATGTCACACTAGGTAGGTATTGTCATAGGGATACTTAGATACCCAGACTTGACCTAGTATGGAGTAGGTACGGATGGAGATACCAAGATACCTGATGTGTACTTAATGTGGAGTAGGGACTATAGGTGGAGATAGCATCCAGACAGATATTGAGTATGGAATACCTTTTTTACGATGTTATAGAGTAGCATATTGCTTATGTTTATGTGTTGACTCTGTGGTTGCAGGGACATGTCGGGTATGTTTTATATACCATCCGATCTTTATATTATCGAGTTTTATAGTATTTTGAGATTTGATATCGCTCATACCAGGCTGTTATTTGACCCGAGGTCTTATGTTTTGATTCTTATTATTTCAAGTCCTTTTAAATTAGTAGATTGAAAGCAGGTGGATGATTATGGAGTTCTACAACTGGGCCGAAAAGAGGTAATGATTATCTATACTTATTTATGCATTTGTTATTATATTTCCGCTGTGTGATACTATGGAGCACTGACAGTGTTGATTTACTATTATGATATAGTGTACCAATTGAGTTTGCCTTCCCATTTTATAAACTGTATTACAGTGTTTTATAACTTAATGGATCGTTATTGAGATGATTATTTTACATTGTTACTACTGTCTCTATTGTTTTATACCTGTATTAATTATTATATTTACTCTAATGCGATGTAAGATATGCGACATGTAACTTAGTTATTTGATGCTTCTTTTTCTTCTTTTCCATTCTTTTCTCTTCTATGTCATCATCTTACTTCTTTTTCTTTATTTTGACTACTGTCTTCATCGTAGGTGTAGGGAGGTCGTTACAATTGGTATCAAACTAATGGTTACCAGATTAACCTTAGTTGATACCATGATCCGGCAGAGATAGGGTAGGAGTTATCGCCTTAGACTGGAGCTAGAGAGTGTGTGTATGTGTGTGTGTGTGTGTGTATATATATGAGAGAGAGTTTGTATTGTTATATTTTTTGGTTTTCAAAACTATATAATGGTGTGTAATGTATATGAGTTGGATGCACATATGAGCATTACCGATGTAGTTTTCTTTGTGAGAGATGGATCATCCTTTTTATAGGATAGGAATGATCTAGCATGGAAAAAAAATTTGCTATTAACTTTATCTTTAGAGTTGAGAATTGGGCAGGATCAGGGCCACTATCCTTGATTGATAGGATATGTCCATAGAGTTGATGTAGATCATTTCTTAGGTGCCTAATTTATTCTGGATGGTTATGGTGCTCAAGTGCAATTGGTTAGAGTCAACTATGCCGACTGTACATAGACCATTAGAGTCTAGGAGGCAGGCTATTCCTTGGAATGGCGTCACCTATTGGGAGGAAGATTGGATGGTTTCTTGCAGAAGGATCTTCAATAACTTGGAGTTAGATGATGCATGCGGTAGAAGTCAACCTCTGGATGATTCAAAGGAGGGATGATTAACCAGTGGAGTGTTTCTGTAGCTCTGATTGCCAAGGACCGATTTCCTTAGGACTAGTCCATAGTTCGCCTTGAAGAAGTTTTGTCTCGACATTTTTGAAGTTGGGGATGGTTAGAGGGTCCACCAGTTTGATGTACGGCTATATGTTTGTGTTGAAATATGTGGTCAGGTTTGATATGATATCCAGGCACCATCTATTCTCGTTGATATTCCACACAAAAAGGATTGAAGTTTATCATTGGGTAGAGAGATCATCTTGGGGGTCGATTGGTTCATCACATTGATGAGGGCTTCGAGAGGATGATCGAGAAGCACCTAGTATTGAAGAGTTATCCCATACCAGCTGTGTAGGGATAGGTAGAAAAGCGTATGCATTGATTGTCATTCCAGTTTCATTGATTGCTCCATCGATGAAAGGGAAGGGAAATGGCATCACCATTTGAGATATGCTTTCCGCATATGGTGGATCCATACGTATTTTATTTGACGTTGAGGTTTCATATTACATTATATCTAGCTTCGATGGTAAGATATTGGGATAGAGACTCGAGGTAATTATTGATCGTGACAGACCTAGTTAGGGGCTCAACCAGCCTTTACATGTTTTGTTGAGACCTTTCCCTATCGATTCATGGTTTTTTGTTGTTAGACATTGATTGTTTAGGGTTGATTTAGGTCGGTATTGTAGTTTAAGAATGGATCGACCGGAATAGTAGTGGATCGAGAGAGGCTGTTGATGGCGATCAGGGTTGTGAAGGAATGAAAGGTAGTGACTAGCTGTCGGTAAAAGAACCTTATATATTCGGTCAATATTCCACATGATAGGATGTCATCTGTGCCTATAGCTAGAGAGTATCTTGACACACTCGAGGAGATGATCGGGTTACCATCATATAAATATAGAGTTCCATATTGATCTGGTCAAAGGAGTTAGGCCAGTAGTTATGCTTTCAAGGCATAGACACCAAAGATTTTAGGATACTAGAGGTGTGAGTGGATTACATGTTTAGGTGATGCTTCATACATGGGTGTATATTTTGGGTAGGATGCACTTGTTGTGTTCGTCAGTAGGACGGAAGGCTCTTTGGAGTTGTTAGTTGGTTGTTGTGAGCTGGATGAGATGACAAACATTTTCGTACTTCCATTTGTTGATGACTTGTTCAATCAGCTCTATAGCATGTGAATGCTCTCTTAGTTGGACACAACAGTGAGGTGGCACCAACTGAGAGTAATTCGGGGGAATGGACCGATTATAGTGTTTCACACATTACTTCGATTTTAGATTTGTTATGCCGTTAGAGATAACCAATGTGTTGCCATATGTTGTGGATCTCATGGATCATGATTAGAGTGGTCACTTGAGTAGGTTGTGCTTGTTTTTTTGATGATACTTTCGTCTAGCCATGGACAGAAAAGGAGCATAAGATACAATTAGTGACGAGATTTTGGTGGATCACACCTAAAGGAGGGGAGTGGGATGCTGGATCATTTTGTTTCAGAGTAGGACGTTGCTGTAGGTCCTTTAGTTACGAAAGTTTGGAATCTGGATAGACCCAAGATAGCAGCATCGTTGACCTATTATATGTGAGAGGATCAGACTTTTGTTTGAGACGTGAGGTGTAGACACATGTTAGTGAGTCAGACCGAGAGATCGAAAAGTACATTTATGATACTCATTCCAAGCGGGAATGAAGAGGCGATAGTATGCCTTGCCTATGGTACTTAAGTACATATGGTAGTGAAGTCGAGAGGTAAAATCCAACTCTTGCTTCGAGGTTGGATGTGATAGAGTTTGGTTTGGGGATATGGAGGCACTATCTGTTAGGAGAGGAGTTCGAGCTGTCCAGTGAATCCACATCATTGTGGTATCCCTTCTCTGAGAGGATCTCAATCTTCGCCTGTAGCAACGGTTCAAGTTCTTAGCGTCCTGTGGTTTTGACATTTCCTAGACATTTGAAGGGAAATGTGTTGGTTGATATTCTAGTGGGAGACATACCTTTTTGGGGAGCAATATTCCTAGAATAGGAGCAATATCACTGGCTACGACTCCAGGACTTGATGAGTTATGGCCAAGTGTGATTGCTAGTTTGACCGTCAGACGTACTTTGATTTAGTGGATTTGTGCTAGTCAGAGGCGATAGGCTAGACTACTGGAGATCGTGGCTAAATTAGAAGAATGAGTAGTGTATGGAGAGGTGATGCAGTGCGAACCGACTGAGATTGTTGGTTCCATAGCAGTGAGTGATTATTTGTTACCGAGTAGCGAGAACAAATGTTTAAGGATTACATCAAAGGATTGTCGATGACTAAGGATAGAGAGATAACATTTGTGTCTTGGTCGATTGGTTGAAAGATGATGATAGATTTGTATTCCTTAAGTCCAGTAGTAGGGCATCCATTTTTGTTGTGTTGCTTGCGGGATGGTTGGTGTGATTCCATTGTGTGTCAGGAGCATTGTAAGTAGCCGAGACCTGTTGTTCGATAATGGGTTTCGGGAGAACTTACAAGAGGCGTTTGCATATTTGGCACTAAATTGATTAGATGATATTGAGACTGAACCATAGACTTTGAGACCACATAAGCCTACTCGTGCTAGTAGATGTGATACGAATCAGGTTAGGAGGAGGTCGAAGGGGTAGTAGGGTTTAGCAGAATGAAAGTGAAAATGACAGGGTATTGTAGACCGTGTGACGCATGAGAACCGCTAGTTCGGAGCTCTTTAGATGGTGAGATTTTGTTTTTATCATCATCTTTCATTATGGATATCATATTAGATGATTGATACTAAATAGTTTAGTGTTCCGCATGCTAGGATATGCATGGATTTTATTTTTGGATGTTAGACCTTATGTACCCATGTTTGATTTGATTGTTAGCATTTGAGATGATAATTTATGTTGTACGGTTATTAGGCATGTAGGATAGTTATCGTTTGGTATTGCATTCTTGTTTAATGATTTCTATGATCTAGTATAGTTGAAGATAAGAGTTATATACATATCTTTATTGTAGTAGAGTTTTTTGGACTTAGTCGTCCAAAGGAGGTTCTGCCGAATTTTTTCGGAATCTGAGGGCCAATGAGTTAGGAGACATTTTCTTTGCTTTGTGGTTTTGAGGACGAAATTCCTTAAAGAGAGGAGAATGTAACGATTTGTATTTTTAAGATCGACTATTTAAATAGTTTATTTAAATATTTAATCGTTAATTAAATGAAGGCTTGAAACTGTGATTTTTCGCATACGACCGAATTAGGACTTGACGCCACATCTATAGTGTTTGGATTAATGTTGCGAATTAAAATGAGTATAAGGATTAATATGTTTAAAGATCGGATGATCCGATGGCCAAAATGGTCTCAGAATATGTGAAATTAGCCTTTCGAGATGCAGTCTTAGATGGAGACGAAGTTATTGTCATTAGATACGAAAAATAAGGTGATGTACGCAGACGAGTTTAATGACGATTGGATGCGTCATGTGATCGTATGGACTTGAAACGCTTGACCATTTATATGAGAAATTAAATAAATGGGATATCTAAATATTTTATAAATCCCAAATCAAAACCTTCCCTCCATTTTCTCATTTTGGCCATTTACTATTCAAGCCTAAAGAAGAAAATCGTGACCGCTTCATTCAAATCAAGAATGGACAAGATACTCAACTAAAAATCACCACTTTTGATTTGTTGAGATCATATCATAAGGGCTTCAATCTCATACCCTCGATTTAATGTGCAATGCAGCGTTGCCGAGAATGATATTTGGTAGCGAATCTAGAGTTTGCATTCCATGGAAATTAGAGCAATGACAGGCGAAACTGAGATCACCATTGTTTTTCTCTTGTTGACATACACCTTCGTCGAGAATTGTAGACGATCCGATCAATCATAGCAAAATGCGCCTAAGGCCATGGCAGATTAAAATATGTCAGGTTGCGATCTATGAACATGGTTCGAGTTTCACTTCTTTGAGTCAGCTGCGGAGAGATCGTGTAGCCAGATTCTTCGACGAATACAGATCTTGATTTCATCGAGTATAGACCAAGAAATCGTAGAGAGAGAGGATCAGATATGCACGTGTGCACAAGTACATGGAGTTTTGAATGCAAAAGGAAGAAGGATTAGTAAGTTAATAAGGTAATTAACTATTTAATTAAGGAATTAATTGTTTAATTAACTCGAAACTTATTTATCCATACCTTTTGCATACAAGGACCGTTTTGGACGCGGTTTCTTGCATTGCGCTCGTGATAGCAAGATGTACATTTTGGTCGTAGTTTGAACAGATTTGGCTTAGGTAAGTGATATTGTCTTTCATTTTACTATGGTTGATTGTTTATTGTTATATTGACGCTCAGGAATGATTTTTGGTTCCAAATCGTGATATTACTATATATATGTGACGACTATATTTTTATAAAAGAATAGATAAGTAATTTAAAATGGTTTATAAAGAATATCACTTATTTTGTATCGTCATGCCATAGTTAGGGTATTATTAGATTAAATCTATTATTGATGTTATTTTCCCACATTAATTGATATGGATGGAATGTTATGTTGTATATATGTTGCTTAGGATGGATGTTTGGCTGTTTGGATGTATGGATGCTTGGGTGTATGTTTGGTTGTTTGGCTTGTTCATTATTTGGCTGTTTTTTGATTTGATTTTAGGTAGCATCTTGTATGTTAGAGTTCTGCACATGCAGGAATCTAATGAACGAGATGAGCTATAGAAAAGGGTTGGATACATGCCGACGGATCTAACTATTAGAGTGGACGACAAACGTTTTTTTTTGGCTATATTCAACCATTTGATTAAGTACAAGACCAAGGTGGATGGTATTGATCATAGTAGAGGCGTCAATGTCCATCACGGTTATGGATTGGTGATTTGGACGATATGTGGCTTGGACGTTCATGTGACATCATGGTGCGTGATGTAATGGTTTGTTCATTCGACGTTAGATATTGGATGTTAGTACCCTTCGACGAGTGATATTGATGGTGAGGTAGTGATGTGATGCATCGACCTAGTGATTTTGATGGTAAGGCAGGGATATGGTGCTTCGACATGGTAGTCTGATATTGCGGATAATGACTCGATGATGTATGGATTAGGCTCCGGGATGATAGTATCAGGACTGTATGGATCATCCTAGACCTAGGGCTCAGATGGCATGATAGTAGAGTTCTTCAATCGAGAGCTTAGATGGAGAGTAGGATGTGGATGGCAGCTCAGATTGGAGTGAGGTTGTGGATAGTAGACTGGGTTGAGTGTTAGGGCTCATGCCTAGAAACTGCAGTGAGCCAGTAGGGTTCAAATCTGTATCGAGTGAATAGGGCTCGATGGATGTGTTCGTCCCTAGGGATCATTGATGACTCAAAGTGTTTTCTGCCATGTTCAGAGTAGGGGTACTATATGCGAGTTATACTCGATGGCTGGTAGCGGTGGTCGTGCACCCTAGGCCGCCCTGAGGGGGTCTAGTGTCAAGCAAGTATGGGAGTGTACTTGGCCATGGCAGAGTACTGGTATTGAAACAGACCCGTATGTACGTGAGTACGATAGAGATCTAGGATTTCCACTAGTCCTTGACATTTGCAGAGAGTTATTTGGGTTATCATACATCTGGCATATCGGGTGACATTTAGTATTATTTGATGGCTATTGAGTTTGTTATGGTTGCTCACTAGTTCACCATCCCCCTAGGGATGTCACACTAGGTAGGTATTGTGGTAGGGATACCTAGATACCCTGACTTGACTTAGTATGGAGTAGGTTGTGGATGGAGATACCTAGATACTTATTGTTTACTTAGTATGGAGGGATTATATGTGGATATACCTAGGCATCTCTACAGATACTGAGTATGGTATGCCCTTTTTACCATGTTACATAGTAGCCTTTTGCTTATGTTTATGTGCTGACTCTATGGTTGTAGGGACAAGTCAAGTATGTTTTATATACCCTCTGTTCTGTATATTATCGAGTTTTATAGTATTTTGAGACTTGATATTTCTCACACCAGACTTATGTCTATCCCGAGGTTTTATGCTTCGCTTCTTATTAGCTCAAGTACTCTTAAATTAGTAGATTGAGAGCTGGTGGATGATTATGGAGTTCTAAAGGTGGACCGATAAGAGGTGGTGGTTATCTATACTTGTATGTGCATTTGTTATTATATTTCCGCTATATGACACCGTGGAGCCTTGACGGTGTTGATTTACTATTATAAGATAGTGTACTGGTTGAGTTTACCTTCCTATTGTATAAACTCTATTTTGGTGTTTTATAACTTTGTGGATATTTATTCAGGTGATTATTTCATATTGTTATTACTGTATCTATTGTTTTATACATGTATTGATTATTATACTTACTCTAATGCGATGTAAGATACGTAACATGTAACTTGGTTATTTAATGCTTCCTTTTTCTTCTTTTCCATTCTTTTCTCTTCTATTTCTTCATCTTATTTCGTTTTCTTTTCATTGACTATCGTTCTGCGCCGTAGGTATTGGGTGGCCGTTACGTAGCTCGATGCACCTAGGAAACAAACGCAAAATGTTTTTTTTCAAGGCCAACCTATAGAAGAAGGAATAGAGGAAGCAAATGTTGAGCAATAGTAGCCAGCAGAGTGGTAGTATAATCTTTCATCTTACTACGAGTACTATGAAAACTATGGAGGTCTCTCTTATAGCCACTATAAGTAATCTTTTTTTATTTATTTTTGAATTTATTTTCTGCAATCTTGTTGGAACTTTGTGTTTTGCATAACATTTGTAACTTGTTTTGTTTATTGAAATATACTGTTGTTGGTTTTTTGTATGAACTGCTGTTGTTATGTTCGATTTTCCTTTGAAATAACATTATGTTATGCATGATTGATGCTTTGTTTATTAGAATTGTTATATGGTTACATCATTTCTCATTTTCTTTTTTATAATGACAAAGGGAGGGAGATATATGCATGTTGATAGGGGGAGATATCATGTTTAGGGGGAGCCTTATCATTGTAATTTCTCTTAACATATTTGGATAAGATTGTATGGTTGTCATCGTAAAAAACATGAAGAATGTTTGACATCTCTTATTGGATTTGGTTAACAACAACCATACAACCATATCATATAGTCTCTCAACTAATATACAGGTATATGATGATCAAGACACAAGCGCAATATACATCAAAGAATCAATTAAGCTGAATCGGAGTGTCAACAAAAAGATTCACTTAATGATAAATCATTGTAAGGCTCATATACTTGTTTTAGTGTCTTAGATAAACTTATAAAACCTCCGTTGAGTTGTACGAGCTAATTTCATTATATAGAAAAAGTTTTAATTACGCAAAGAAGATTTCAACTTAGTTTTAAAACTCTCGACAACTCAGACGTCTGAGAGCATTTCTCAGGCATCTGAGGTCATGCTATTTCGAACTAAAATTCTCTCTTATATAAACTTTAGCAATTCGACATCTGATACTATAAATAAGACGTTTGAATACTTATTTTCAACTATATATCCTCTGGTACAAAATCTTTCACAACCAAATGTAACATTCCCCATTTTGAGACCTAAAACCAAGCATTATGAATGCTGTAGTCATCCGTATTATTATTTTCTGATAACAAAATGCAGCCATGTCAATCATATCAATAATATCAAAAACACAGGATATGAACATTTCAAATACAACTTAATGCACTTTCATATTCCATTTCACAAATAAATTTCATATTCATTACATAATCACATTCGATACCCATGTTTAGAGAAATTATAATTATTATAAAATCCTCCAAGAGCGACATATGAAGATACCTCTTGGTTGATCAAAGTCTAATACTTACACAATAATACAATTTTCCATTACATCCAATCAATTAGATAAAAAAACACAGCGAAGAATAAAAGCTCCTAATGATAGCTAGCTTGCATCATACACATCTCCAAAAGCATATTAACCAAACTGGAAGCCTATACCTACTCCCGCCCTGCTCAAATGAGTAAGCAAGAGTTTAAGGGAAAAACAAAAACTTTAGGTTAGACAACAGTTTGGTGTGAATAATAACCTATCATCTCAAACCAACATAGATATCTAGTAAGACCAGCTATTGAGCGGAACAGGTTTCCTCTCGCTAGTAACTTAACCAGTATGAAAATCAAAATTCATGTACCTACAACCACAATGGTTAAACATAAAAATAGTCATCTACATGTACGCAATATGGGTAAGTCTGACTAATATGTCTTCATAGTGTTATCCACTCCCTTATCTTCCGCAAAATCATATAATGCATTGCTTGACTATCCATCTCAATTTCATTTGACGGTCTAACTCAATTTCATCCGACTATCTATCTTATATTTATATAGACTACCATCTTACATATTCCATTTATCTTAAAATTATATGGACTATCCATCGCACATGTTCCATTTATCTTGAATGATGTGGACTATCCATCACACATCTCATAGTTTTCCTAGGATGACTATGAACCCATCTTTAATCATATAGAGACTATCCATCTCAGGCACAATGTGGACTATCCATCAAACATCCCATAGTTTTCCTAGGATGACTATGAATCCATCAATTATCAACTTAATTTCATAATGTAACATTATTCCCCTAATGCCCAACCAATCTCTATTGGTGTCCACAATTAGGTTGTTAGCCCTTAATCGTATGGCATATCGAAAATAACATGCATTGTTATCCCTAATGAACTTATCAAACTCATAAAACATATAGCATGTGGAACCATTTATAAAACTATATAAAATAGTAACTTATGACATTTATGTCGCCATAACCAATATCGAACCCATGTCCAAGATACGAACACATAATCTTTGATCTTTATCAAGAGCAAAATTTCAAGTCAAAATACAAGGCTGTCGACTTCTTTAAAACATTGGTTGTCTCGCCTTTTAAATTATAGTCTATAGTTTGTATACAATAAGGCTTCTCGACCTCTAAAGTAGCAACATCAAAATAAAAAGATACGACATTAATGCCGCTAGGTACTGTTGCCAAAAAAGGAAAGAAAGAATGCTGACATTATAAGCCATGACATTAATACTTTGACTTGAAGTCGATTACTTACGAAATTATTACAAGTATATCAAAAATATTCTACTTCCGCTATTATGTCGTAAAACATAGGATGGTGACAAGGAAAACTCATGACATTAATATTTTAGTCGAAATAACAATTTAGCAGCATCATTGCCATAAAATAAATTAATATCGAAATTGTTGACTTGCGGCACTGATGCCATATGTTATAGATCTCAAAACAAAGAAACAAGGAAGGCCGGAATAGTTCTAGCGTGTCACGAGATCACCATGTTGACATTGATTTTATCCCAAAGACCTTATATTATATGACTTTAACCCAAACAAATTCATTCCATACCAACATAATAGATAATGCATGCATCCATTCACATAGATGACATTGGGGTTCGACATTAGTATCGACAACATGGTTATATCATAATTATTATAAAAACTACTTAATTTATATTAATAGCATTTTCTTTTCACCAACTACTATTCTTTGTCAAATTTTTATTAGATAATAATACACTATGCCCATATCTTTTCAGAAAAACCACCTAAAGTCGGTTTTACCTTCCCAAAACACTTACAAACTACATTAATCAATATCCTTAATTAATATTAATTTAAATTATTTTCTAGCAAAATAAATTCGTAGAAAATCATAACAACTTGGGAAAAATCCCCAAACTTCACCAAAAATCAGACTTAGCGTATTCTTTCGAGTATTAAAATTTTGAGACTAGACTCATTATTTAATTATTTTTAATAATTAAAACCCGAAATAAAGGCCATTTCCCCTTATAAAATTTATAAAATATTCATATTAACTTGTAAAACTTTTAAATTAAAAACCTATCTTTAAAATAATGTTTTACAAAACATACCAGAACATGAAATCAATTTGAGATTAAAAACTTAAGTCTATAGATAACAAGTATAGAACATACCTTCATGATAACTCAGGATGAGTATCCTTAATCCCGTCCTCTGCTTCTCAAGTACGGTCTTTCTCATTGTTACTCCACCGAACTTTCATTAACTTAACTGTCTTTCCCCTTAGCCTCTTCTCATCTCTGGCCATAATACGTACCGGTTGTCTTACAAATTTCAGATACAGTTCCACAACTAAATCTTCTAATGTTGTAAGAACAATGGTTGTCTCTGGATGATGCACATACTTCCTAAGATGAGAAATTTGCAAAACATCATGGACTCCTACTGAACTACTCGGCAACCTTACCCGGCACATGAGTTTACCAATCATCTATATAATAGTGAATGATCCAACATATCTAGGTGCCGGTTTCCCTGATTTTCCAAATCGTACCACACCTTTCATCGGTGATACTTCAATAAAAACATGGTCTTCAACTGAGAACTCTAGATTCTTATGCCTTTTATCTGTGTAACTTTTCTACATAGACTGAGCTTGCCTCATCCTAGCTCGGATTAACTCAATCTTCTATGTGGCTCTCTCAGCATATCTGGACCAAGAATTAATCTGTCTTCAGTCTCCAACCAACATGCTGGTGATTTGCATGACCTTTCATACAAACTTCGAAAGGTTACTTTCTTATACTAGTCTGTTAACTATTATTATAGTAAAACTCAACTAGGTGCAAATAGACATCCTATAATCCTCCAAAGTCGAGTCCACAAGCTCTCAACAAATCTTCAAGTTTCTTATTGACTCTCTTTGTCTGCCTATCTATCTATGGGTGATAAGCAGTACTCATCTTAAGCTTGGTACCTAATAATTGTTGTAAACTCTTCCGAAACTTACTAGTAAACAAAGTATCTCTTTCACTGACTGTACTACAAGGAATCCCATGCAATCTAATAATATTCTTTATAAATAACTTAGCTAATACAGGTGTTGTCCTTGTCGATTTAAAGGGAATGAAGTTTGCAATCTTGGTGAGTCTCTCCGCTATAACCCAAATACTCTTATTTCCCTTATTCGACTTTGGCAGCCCGTCAATAAAATCCATGGATATAGAATTCCATTTCCAGACAGGTATATCTAAAGGCTGATTCAATCCGCTTAGCTTCTGACATTCGGCCTTTACTTGCTAGCAATTCGAACATTGCTTTACCCATAAGCCTATATCCCTTTACAAACCTTCCAAGAAAAAACTCCTCTTCGTGTCTTGGTACATCTTAGTTCATCCAGGATGAATAGTAAACTTCGGTCGATGACATTCCTTAAGCACTTCCTTCCTTATGTCACCAATATTTGGAACACACAATCATCTCCCTTATTTCTTAACCATCCATTCTAGTGAAGACTAAAATCCTTTAATTCATGAATCTCAGTTCCACCTTCAAGCATTCTAATCCTTTCGATGAGCAATGGAGCATCTTTCTACTTAGAAGCAATCCTTTTGATAATCACCGTTCGAATTTCCAAACATGAAAACATTGCAGTATTTAACTAGAACTAGCAGTCAATCTCAACTGCATTGTACAAGTAGTCTATGCCTTTATTTCCTTCCATTCCGCCAATATAGCTGATACCACATTCTGATGTTTTGTAGTAAGTGCATCGGTTACTTTATTTCCTTTTTGTTGCATATTCTCAATACCAAAATCCTAAGCTGCTAAAAACTCTAGCCATCTCTGTTGTCTCATATTCAACTCCTTTTGAGAAAACAAATACCGCAAGGACTTATGATCCATATACAACTCAAATATTTCTTCCAAGAGCTACTGTCTCCACACTTTCAAAGCAAAGATCACTCCTTCCAACTCCAATCATGAGTCGGATACCTAACTTCATGCGGCCTAAGCTGTTGAAAAGCCTAGGCAATAACTTTATCTCTCTACACCAACATAGCTCCTAATTCGGTTCCACATGCATCTGCATACACCAGCAAATCCTGGTTACCATCTGGCACAACTAACATGGGCGCATTGGTTCATAAATGTTTTAGCTTCTGGAATGCTTCCTTACGTTTACTAGACCAATTTATGTCCTTTCTGGTTAGTTTAGTCAAAGATGCTACTATCCGAGAGAAATCCTTGTTGAATATCCGACAAAGGCCAGCCAATCCAAGAAAACTCTTTATCCTGATCACCGTCTTGGGTCTCTTTCAACTATTTAAGGCTTCAATCTTAGTTGGATCCATAGACAATCCTTCTTCTAAAATTACATTACCAAGAAACTTTACTGCTCTCTTCCAAAAATGACACTTCGAAAACTTCACTTTTAGTTGATGCTACCTCAAGGTCTCAAGCATTATTCTAAGATAAATCTCATGATCTCTTTCATCCTTATAATATATTAAAATGTCATCAGTGGACCCCAACATGAACCTATCCAAGCGCTCTTGGAAAATTCGGTTCATCAAGTCTACAAAGAAAGCAGGCGCGTTATTCAATCGAGTGGCATTACTAACCACTCGTACGAATCATATGCTGTTTGAAATGCCATCACTGGAATACTGTTCTCCGCCACCTCAGTTGATGGAACCTTGTCACTAAATCCAATTGGAAAAACACTCTGGCTCCACTCAACTGATCAAATAAATCATCAATTCTTGGCAAAGGATGTCGATTCTTTATCGCTTTCTCATACCGCTTATGATTATCAACATACAACCTCAAGGATCCGTCCAGTTTCTTTAAGAACACCGTAGCCACTCCCCAAGGAGAACTGCTTTGTCTAATAAAACTCTTTCCTTCTAAGTCCACCAGCTGCACCTTTAACACTTTCATCTCAATGGTGTCATTCTGTTAGGCGCTCTACTTACGAGTTCAACTCCTTGTATAAGATACTATTCGAAACTCAATAGCTCGTTTTGGTGGTTGTCCTTTAACTGGTTCAAAAACATCTGCAAATTCTCTTACAACTAAAACCCCACTCAACACATCTTCTACCTCTATTGCATCCAATAAAGCCTAAACATCTAAACTCGAATTCTCAAGTATATAATTCGATCACTACTATAATGGTGTTTTAACGATGTTTTCATATCTTGTCAAAATATCCTACCATCATATTTGCTCAACCAGTCCATATCCAAAATAATCTCAAAGCCCAAAAAATCAAATATAGCCAAACTTGAAGCAAAAGTATGATCTAACAACTCAAATTCTAGATGGCCACATCTCATCCCAAGAGTTGCATACCCTTTTATTGGATTCACGAGCCTTAAGGAAGTAACAAGGTATGATGGTTTAAAATCTTACTTATCTACCAAACACCGAGAGATAAAAGAATGTGATGCACCAGCATCAGATAATATTCTAACCAGTACGCACGAATAATAAACGTGCCTCTCGTCATAGCCTTTCCCTTCTCCTCTACTGTTGGCCAAGAAGTTGAAGGCTCTAAAGCAATGGCCTTCTCCTTTTCCACTGTGGTAGTTTCTGGACATTTATTCTTATAATGTCCTACCTGGTCACAGTTGAAGCACTTCACATTCTTCTTCCACACAACTGTCTTACCATCACTCTATCGACACTCATTAGCATGGTGCCATTTCTTATCACACTTATAACAAATAATATCCATTTTTCCATTCTTGGCAGCTACCCCATACTGAGCTCCCTTCCCATTGAAGAACTTTCTCTTCTTATTCTGAAAACTCTAGTCTTCCACCTGCTTATCCTTCGCAAAAGTCAAAAGCATTTCTTCATTCCTTATTGCCATCTCCACCACTACATTTGATGGATCCCTGAGATACGACATAGTAGTCTTAGTAATCTCTAGCCTCAGCCCCTAGATAAAATTTCATTCCCTTAATCATAGTATCAATGGTGACATATCCACACCTAGACAACTTATCAAATTTAGTAGTATACCTAGTGTGGACATCTCTCCTTGCACCAAATAAGCAAATTTCCTTTGCAAGGTTGACTTGGCTACTTCAAATAAGAACCTCTCCTCAAATCTTCTGCAAAATTCAGCCTAAGTCAATTCCTCTTTTGGACACCTATGGTCAGCCCGTTCCACTAGTGTAGTGCTGCTCCTTGCAACTACCTAGAAGCCAATCTCCTTTTTTTCTCATCATTCAACCCTAGATCAGTAAAAATCCTCGCACAACAATAGCCAGTTCTACACTTCAATAGCATCCTCAGTTCTAAGAAAAGGATTTTCTCCAAGACTATCAAAATCAAGGTTCAGGTTAGCAGAGTTATTGCTAACTGCACCATGGGATAAGCGCTCCCGCATTAGCAACATTCCCTCTAGCCATACCTGCAGCAGCTCTAGCTTTCCTCATGTGGATAAAGAAACGATATGTCCCCATATCTATAGGTGGGGTTCCAACACCAATATTGGCATTTGCATTTTGGTTAGCATTTAATTGTCGACCTTGGTTCCTTTTGGTTACTGGGTCGAACATTTCCATTGGCTGCAATGTTTTCTCCACCAACATCCACTCTTTCGTTTCCTGCTTCCATATCTTGTTTTGTCGTTATCACCATATGAGCCTTAATAAGATACCAAGAACGGTCTAAGAGAGAGAGAGAGGAGAATACATATTGATATTTAGCAAATATAAGTACGTTACTGTAGCCTTATCCCATACCCCAATCTTATTCTCTAGTTCATTTGGATTACGTTTTTAAAACACTTTTACTCTTTTAAATTTTATATACACCTATACTCTAATATCAAACTGTAACATCCTCCATCATGAGACCCAAAACTAAGCAATACGGATGTTGCAGTCATCTGTAGCATTAATTTCCGTTGAAAAAATTGGTCATGTTAATCATATCAATAATAGTAGAAGCATATAAATATGAAACTTTTCAAACATTATTTAACAAAATTTCATATTTCATTTCGTTGATAAATTTTTCTACTCATTACATAATCCCATTCGATCCCCATGTTCAAGGAAATTATAATTGTTACAAAATACTCCAAGAGCAACATATGAAGATGTCTCCTTAGTTGATCAAAGTCTAATACTTGGAAATTGTATAATTTTCCATTACATAAAATTATGCAGACTATTCATCGCACATGTTGCATTTTTCTAAAATGATGTGAACTATCGATCACACATCTCATAGTTTTCTTGGGATGAATATGAACTCATCTTTAACCACATAGAGACTATCCATCTCAGGCACAGTGTAGACAATCCACCACACATCCCATAATTTTCCTATGAGGACTATGAACCCATCAATTATCCACTTAATTACATAATGTAAAAAATTTCACCCTTGTGCCTAACCTAGCTCTATTTGTATTTATGACGCCCCATTTTTATACCCATACTGACAGAGGACATTATGTAGTAATATTGTTTGTTAATACAAAGAATAAGACTGATAGGAGGGACCATCCATATTTATTCCTTTGGGCTAACACTATAACGCTTTTACCTTTATATCTAAAGAATTGTAATGGCATGACCAATTTCAACACAAAGCAATAGACACATTAGCTAAAACAAATTAGACCAATACTATAGAACACAGAATCATAAATCATAGCAGAAATTATAATACATGCCAAGAATATTACAAAGAGTAAGGCCAAAAAAGAGGATACTAAACTCATATATTTACAAACAAATCATTATCTTCCATAACGAGTCATATAAAACGTCCACACAAGGACTAGAGCCTAAATGATACATAATATATGTATATATCTTCAATGCTAGCTCAACATCCAAGGTCACTGAATCCCTATACCTGACATGTCTTGGTCTGACCTAAGTACTTTAAAATAAAATGGTCATACTTTCTTTAAATAAAGCTGGGGTGAGATCACATAATATACATGAATAGGACAAGATGATATAGTAAACACCATAATGTAAGCAAAAGATATCCATAAATGGTTGTATCACATAATAGGTGAGAATAATAAGCATGCAAGAATCTTAATAATATAGCAATAACTATATAACACGCCCATATCGCAACAAAAAAGAATCAATGCCAAAATTACATGTCATAAAATATTTGATGCTTATCATAAGCAATTATCTCAAAATTGAAAATACAGTGAATCAAAATATCTCACAAAATAAAAATCACAAACCAAAACGAAAGCAAGTCAAAACCATACGACAAGCATGAAAGCAAGTCAAAATCATAAGACAAGCATGAAAGCGAGTCAACCAAAAGACAAGCATGAAAGCGTGTCAACCACAATATAAGCATGAAAGCGAGTCAACCGAAAGAAAAGCATGAAAATGAGTCAACCGAAAGATGAGATGATACCCACCATTCACGCCTGGATGCATGCTATGAAAAAACAAACCAATACTTGCTGTATATGCCTAGATGCATGATATCCCAAAGATCACTTCAGATACAAAGTGTTATATACTTTCTAATGTTGAATACTCGACTTTCCTTTAATGTCCCGTAGCCACTTTTGGATGCTCAAATATTTACTAAGAGATCGTAAATTCCACTCAGCTAAAATATTAAATATTAAATACTTTCAGTTACGAGTCAAACTAGTGTTGCCCCAAATGTCCCATAAACACTAGGCGATGCTCGAATATTTACTAAGAGATCATAAATTCCGCTCAGCTAAAATATTAAGCGTTAAATACTTTCAATTAATAATCAAATAAGTGTCACCCCAAATGTCCCATAACCAATAGGCAATACTCGAATGTTTACTAAAAGATTGTAAACTCCATTCAATAAAATATTCCATCATAAAAGTCAAATAATTAACAGATAAATTGGTACATAGTGTTTCATACTACTAGTACTACTAAATCGTTTAACTAAAATTCTCATCTAACAGAAGTAATATTTTACATAAAAATTACTTCTTTTAAACTCATTTAAATATCGGTCCAATGACCCTAAAATATCTGTACTTATAAATATGCTACTACATACATATACAAGCTAATATACATATATACATATATATATAATTTTATATTCAGCTTCAAAAATATTATTATTATTACAATATTATAATAATCTTTTTCCATCAAAACACTTTTAAAGATTCAAAACCATATTTCGAATCTCAAATTTTCAAATTGGTAATATATTTTATACAAACTCTACAAATGATTTTCTAATGATTATATTTGATATAACTAGTTTAAAGATGATTTCTTTTCATATATGAAATCATCAAAATATGAAATCATCAAAATTTTAGAAAACTCAAAAATCAAGGAAACAGAAGAAATAGGGAAATCGGAAATCCAAATCCATATTAATTAAAATTAAAGAGTTTTAAATTAGTTTTATATATACAAGGATATTATTATCCTGCCTTTTGGCAAGGCCGTGACATTAAGAAATTGGCTGAGACCTAAAGACAGTTCATCCCGAAAAATGGTATATGCAAGTTTGCTGCGGATGCTGGTGAATTTTGCCCAAGTCCGAATTATGCTACAATTAACATGACACAATAAGCCAATCCATAAAAGCCGAAGTTTAAAATTTCAAGTCTATCCGAGTTCATATGCTCAAGATATTATTGATGCAAGCCAAGGAAGTCAATTCATTCGTATCCACCATTTCACTCCCTTCGCATCGCTCTTGTTTGCATCCATCCAGAACCATGATCTTCGTATCCATCCTCAGATTGCTGTGCATCCATCATCTTCGGCTTGTTTGCATCGATCAACCAACATCTAATTCATACCTATCAAAAACAATAAAAAGATCGTTATTTTGTGTCGATCCATTAATGTACTACACTCGTCTCGGCTAGTGATCGATGCGAATAACACAAAATGGTTCGAAGTGAGTGGCATTTATGTTGATCGATGTGAAATGGAGTAGCGACAATGGATACGAACAAGGCTAAACTAGATCGATACGAACAAGATGCACCCCTATGAAAGACCCAGTCACTCGGCATGAAAAGTGGATCGATTCTAAAAGCAAGCGCAACGCCATCAAACGTCACATGCTGAAACATCGATACGTCGATACGAACAAGATCAATATGAATTCACCAACCTTCAGTAAATCAAAACTTGCATCGATCATAACTCAAAAATCTACAAGTCCAAATGCTACCAGATTTTCACAAGAGCTTGCGTACATCCTTAAGAATTTTCATGATCGATCTCGACTCGATTGGACAAAATATGGATCGATACGAAATTCATTCATATCGATCACGAATTGAGTGCAAATAACATAGGATCGATCGTGTGGGCCCATCCACGTGAGAGAAGAGGTCTTCCGAGGTCTGAGCGAGATATTTGCAGCCTACGCATATAAATAGCAGCCAGGACCTACAGAAAGGGGACTTTTTAGCTCTTCTACATTCAGAATCGGCCGAAATCACCATTGTACTCGTGGTTTACTGTTGTAATTCGTTGTTACCAACAAAAAAAAGTTAATAAAAGTCAATCATTTCATAGTGGACGTAGGCCATACACCGAACCACTTTAAATTCATTTGTTTCTGTGCGATTTTCTTGCTTATTATTGGTGTGTTAGTTAGATCTGCCTCATTTTCCATTTATTTCCTTCACTTTATCTCTTCAAACACATCCGAAGAGTGTTATGCCCAATTTTAGTACAAACACTTTGGTGCTTTCACTAAGAAAACCCAGTTTTTCTCCTGCTCGTTGGATCTGCCATCGATATCAAATTGCATAAATCTAAGAGGAAGATTCAGATTTCAAGTTTAAAGTTTTACCATCCTATTCATATTTGCATTAAGTCTACGAAAGAGCTTTGCTCTCCATCATGGTGAGCACTTGGACTACTTCAACTGTCACAGATCCAAAGGGACGGGACAGACGGAACCCCGTACAACTACCTCCTGCCGATCAGAATGCTGGCGGACCATCAGATCCACAATGCCCTATCACCATGAAAGAATTTCAAATGCTAATGCAAGAGCTGAATCAAAACCGCCAACAGCTTAACCAAGAACTCGGTGCCAATGCGAAACTGACCAACGAAATAAATCATCAAAAACGAAGGAGAAATAAAAGGGATCAGGCTTCCTATTCATCCACTGAGAGTTCATCCTCTTCTGAATGTCACTATAGATCCACACGCCCATGGCTGGATGGAAGCTATACACAAGCTATTGGACAGCAGCGCACCCGGAGTCTTGGGCAACCGAGGGTTGGCTAGTTAACTAGCCATCAGACTGGACCCTCCTCCTGGGAGCCGATCTCTGATATTGGATCGATCCGAACCATCTCCAACATGAAAATACTCCAGAACCTTATGTTCCAAAGAACATAGAACTAAGGAGGCGAGACATGGACCATCGACCGCATCCAACCCATCCTCGCATTATGGAACCCGGCCACGCATTAGGCCAATAGGCCTAGAACGCCCAGATGCTAGACATCCCGATGATGTTCCATGAAATTCAGGGTCTCATTAATGATGTCATGACCCGTCTTCCATCTCCCAGAAAGACGCATCATGAATTAAGAAAGAAAGAGATAGAAGAAGAAAAGATAGGAAAGAAGAAACTCAGCAATAATAGATTCTCACAGCGGAACGAATGAAATATAATATATCACATAAAATATTACATAATATCATATACATCAGAGTTACACAACCTATACAACTCGTATTAGACAGTTATAAGCATATGTCTATCATACAACTCAAGTACATCAATACAATACAGACAAAAACACTAGCACAGCGGAACCATAATTTATCTGTACGCTGAAGCCTCCTGCTCCACATCTCCTCCAGAATTCGTCAAGGCGAACCTGAATCCCTCGACTACTCATATATAATATGAGTACCCAAGAGTTTAATAAAACAAAAAATAAACACTTGGGTCAGACATGGGTCTGGTGTGAGTAAACGGGATAAAGTTGCTTAGCTTTTAAAAATCTTTTAGAAAGAAAGGAATCATGTAAGACTTCCCACATATAAACATGTAAAAAAATTTACCTTACGCTAACCAAAACATTTGATAGGAAATCTAGTGATATTATAATAGTATCTAGGGTTTTCAAGTAAATAGAAAATAGCCGAAATTGTTACATTCATTAAATTCCAGCTACTAGTCACAAAAGTGGGTAGTACAATCAAAACCGTAAGGGCACGTAGGAAGAATGAGTTTCCATCAATGGCAGGGCTACTGGGGTACCGTCCGTAACAGTACGTGGCCTAGATCACCGTACCGAGGATCCACCATAAATCTCCTGCAACACAAGGCCGGAACCATCCCTTACTGGACAGTCCCGAAAAAAACAACCCCGGTAGTTGTCGCAAATCAACTGCCCCACACAGCCGAATATAAAGGGACTTCTAGGCAGAGGAAAATCTTGTCCTACTTGGCCTTGCTGCACCTCCCCAGTTTTAGCCATTCCCGGTTGATGAGGCTTGAGGCTACGATTACCTTTATAGAACACATCTCTTAGAATGCTCATCGTCCACCTGACGATGTTCTGGAAGCATTCAATCCATATAAGTTCGTTCCGGGTTCGAATGAAACCAAAGGTAGAATCTCGTTACACTCATTTTGGAATCACCCTCAGAGTTAACGATAATAACCCTTGCACTCTGAATCTTCATATTCACTTGAGATTCACGGCCTATCGTTAATTTGGATTGATGTGGTTTTCAGATATCCAAATTTGGAAACCCGATCCCAGTCTCATAGAAATCCAAAACGCCATCTTTTAGGTCCAAGTTATTTTAAAAGTTTTAAAATAATTCAATTCTATTATCTATATTCACACAGATAGGTAATTCACATCATCACACAAGTAGATAGCCCATATTATCATTACAAATAGATAATTCACATTATCATTATAATTCAACCAAAGCATCCATATAAGACAACATCACTTTATCTCATATCTGAGATCTCAAACCATTCAAGGCAATTAATATCATCCATCCATACATAAGCAAGGATTAATTATTCACACTATCTCTAATTAATTTAAAATGAATTAAATTAATTACTTGCAACTTAATTAATTTAAAATAAAATAAATTAATTACTTTATTCTATAAATACTGCTTACTTAACCATTAATTAATTTCAAATCGATTAATAAATTATTTTCTAATTATCCACCTTAATTAATCATCCTTGATTAATTATCCTTTAATTACATTCAAGTAAATATCCTTTAATTAATTCCACAAATTAATTATTCTTAATTAAATACAGTAATTAGCCTTTAATTTCTTCATTAATTAATTAACTATAATTAATTACATTCATCCTTAATTAATTATATTTAATTAGTTACCTATAATCACTAATTATTGATTAATTACCCATTAATTAATCAATCTTTAATTATATCATTAATTACATTAAATAATGATCCCTTAGTTACTTCTTAATTAATTATTAATCATATTTAATAATTAATCTTTAATTAATCATTATTCATTAATCTACCTTGCTTAATCATAATCAGTAATTAATTATCCTTAATTGATTACATCACTTAATTAACGTCAAATAACTTTAATCAATTCTTAAATTAATTACACTAAGTAATTAGACCCAAATTACTTTTATTCTTTAATTAATTACATCCTGTAATTATTCACTGATTACTTCACTAAGTAATTATACTTAATAAATTACACTAAGTAATTATGCTTAAGCCATCATCCATTGATTATTTTAAATTAATTAAACTAATTAATTAACTTAAACTAATCACATTAATTTAATTAATTACACTAAGTAATTAATTCCCCTAATTAAGTAATTATACTTAAACAATTCCATAAATGATTATCCCTAATTAATTAATCCAATTAATTATTAAAATTAATCACATTAATTAATTATATAATAATCTCAAGTTAATGACCTTCATTAACTATTTAAAATTCTTTAATTACTTCCCTAATTAATTATTATTTAATTAATCATTATTAATTACAAATTAATTAATTATTAAACACAAATTAATTTATCTTTAATTACTTAATTAATTAAATGCTTAACTAAAACTTAATTAATCTTTAATTACTTGATTTATTAATTTTAATCATTAATTAAAAATCTTAACTTATCTAATTAATGATTCTTAATTTTAAATTAATTAACCTTAATTAATTAACTTACTACCTTAATTATTTATTTATAAATCCTTAGTTATTAATTTATAAAATAAATAATTATTCTTTAATTAACTTCTTAATTTAATCAATTTTGAAACATTAAATCTTAATTAACTTTTAGATAAGGTATTAAGGAAATGGTTTAATTATCATTTATAAAGCCTTTGAAACTTTATTTTTAAATTTACATTTCATCATTTTTTTTAAATTTAAGATCTAAAAATTATTAATACAATTAACTTTAACAAAATTTTAAATCAAATTTACAAACCTTTTAAATCAAATGCTAAAGAACATTTATTTTATACAAAAGAGATTTATAAGAGTTTAGAACAAATTTATTTAAATTTCAAAATCTTTTTTTTACTTTTAAAAAAAACATGTTTTAAACTGCAACTTTGGGTTCAACCCAAATAATACTCGAGTTTAACTCGAGAAAATCCCATCTTTTTCCCTTTTCAAAATTTTGTTAAGACTTTAAAGTTGTGAAACCTAGTTACTGCACAAATATAACTCATGTTCCCTCGCGTCACACCGCAATCCACTCGAGATCAACCCAAACGAAACCCAGAGCAAAACTCCTCCTTCCTGAAGCCACGACCCTCACTAACACCATCGTGCACAAGTGCAGTGCACACCCAATATGAAAGCCTCCGACCTCTGCCGTGATCGTGGACAAGTCATCGCCATCAAACTACATCCTCCCGGCCCATCAGATCAGATGGTCTTCGTTGATATCGAGAAATGGGCAGTTCGAACAAAAACGGAACCACATGAACGATCCAAAATCGATCACCATTGTCAACCTCGCCCACAGAAGTTTCCCAAACTCTGACCACAATAGCGTCACTGGCTACCCGACCTAACCCCCCTCACGCGCTCCACTTCGATGCGTCGATGATGCCTGTAATCGTCACGCAAACCCACAGTTCAAAATTGGGTTTCGAACCCTAGATCATCGACGATTGATCACCACAGTCACTTATAAAATCAACAACCATTTTCCCAGAGTTCGTCGTATCCCCTTCTTCCTCCAGTGCAAAGCCTAACACCCAAACCTTACCAATCATCGACAATCGACCATTTTCCAAATTCTGGTCAACTTGACATTTCTCGATAAATGCGAAGTTAAAAATCGTGATTGTTCTTCCTAAATTCATCATTTACAAATTTGGATCAGATTCTAAAATCAAAACTTAAAAACAACAACATTGATTTTTCACCTATTTCTGATTATCACTATATCTCCTTGTTTTTGAAATAAATAAATAAAATTAAAAATTTTATAACCTTTATCAGATTTGTTATTATACTGTAAAAATCATGCTTTGTTCAAAGATCTAAACGTTAATTTGCTTGAATGAAGAGATATGAAATTTCTTTACAAAATTATACCCTATAAGTAAGAACAGAGAAAATGAATATGTATATACAGAAAACTTATATAAATACACAGACATTTTATATTTCAACATCCATCCACAGTCAACATATAAACAAATACGCATCATCACAATTTGTCACATACATCAAGTTAATCATCGATTTTTTAAAAAAAAACTGTTTTTAGAATAAAATTTACTCACCTGAAAGATAATGGGAAGACTTTTTTAAAAACCGAGATGCTATGTTGTTTGAACTGAAAATTTGCAACTGGGAAGACATGATCCTTGAAAACAAAGGTGATTTTGGCTTTTGAAAACTACATGCTAAAATTTCTTCTTTGATTGATGAGCTGGAATTTCTTGTTATAGGAACTTGCAAAAATAACTACAATTTGGAACAGGGATGAACTTGAGATGAAACTGCTTGATTATCTGCTATAGGCCTTTTTGATTTTTGAAAATGCTTGCATGCTTTGATTTTTGAATTGCAAATGATAACAGGTTTGCTTATTTTGATATTCTCAGGTTGAAAATGATCTTTGCAGGCTTTGATTTAGAAAATGAATTGCAGGTAATGATTTTATTCTCTGGTTTGAGGTAGTGAATTACAGATTTTGATTATGAGATTATAGACTTTGATCTACATTTTGGTTTGAGGGGAATAGATTTTCAGATTTGAGAAATATGTAGGCTGAAGTTTTCTTTTTCTTCTTCTTCTAAGTTTTGAAAAAAAAAGAATAGAAAAGAAATGAGAGAAAGAAAGCATATGTTTTATATAAGTAAATTTGTAACTTATTTAAAATGAAAGAAAAACCAAAAATAATAAATGACACTTGTACAATCTACTTAACACTTGTTATTTGCCTTTGCTTATAAATCAACGCTTGTTATATTAGGCTTAATATAATTACACTTGTCTTATAAGTAATTTTACTTATTTTTTATTTATTTTAAAAGTAAATAAAAGATTTTATCCCTTATTTAAATATATATATATTTTTAAATTTCTTTTTTAAAAAATATAATAGAACAAATTATACACAAATAAAATTTATACATATATTTTAAATTCAAATATTTTTAAATTTCTAACTTTTGAATTTTAAATTTTAGATCCAAATTCAAATTAAATTCAGAATCCAATTTAAAATCAACAAACCTATTAAATTTTAAAATAACAATTCAATTTTCTTTAAAATATATTTATAAAAGTAACACATTATTATTATTGTTTGAAAATAACAATTTGCTAATTTAAAACAATTCATAAAATAAATTATCCTATTATTTATACATTACTTGTATTACTTAAACAAATTAATGTTTCATATGTAAATTATGTTTTAAACTTCTATATATTTCCAAATCATATTTATCAAATAATATTTTAAACAAAATAAAAAAATCTTTTTATTACTCTTATTTAAATTTAAACTTAAGCTTAAAATATATTTTAAACAATTTAAACATTTTCCTTAAGTATTTCCAAACCATATAGTTAACTTATTTAAATAGTCTATGAAAGTTTTATTGTAAATTAAATCATAATTTCCAAATTACCAAAATATATTAGAACTTGAAATCATGATTTTATTTATCAAATTTTAAACCAAAGCATTTATATTTACAATATATATACAAATATATGTATACATATATTATAAATAGAAAACATTTTATTAGTTTTAAAAGATAAAATTTATCAACTAGATATTTATTTGATTTTAAAAGAATAAATTTACCAAATTAAATTAAAATTATAAAAGACAATTATCAAATCAATTCAATATTTAATTCTGATTATTATTGATATTGCCCAAAATTCCGGGTCGTCACATTCCTCCCCCTTAAAAGAATTTCTTCCCCAAAATTTAAAAGCAAAGGTAACTTAATAATCCATCAACAAATTTAGTTTTAAAATCACCAGCATATTTTATCTATCATATGCTAACATCCATAGTAGCTAATTCACCCAATCAAACAAACCTAACTATCCCGACAAAATTCTGGATTGAACTTCCTAGAGTTTCCCATGTATAAAGACCAGAATACTCGCTCTACAAAATCCAATCAATCTACATTGATAAGCTACTGGTTCTTACTCATCTAGATCTCCAAAACTAAACAGGAAATCAGACCACACTCAAGTCTGACTCAACAACCAAATCTTTCCGAACTGCTGGTTCCACAACCAGAGATTGATCTTACACGTACTCCCCAAAGATACGTGAAACACACTGAATCCCAGTTATCCAAATTGGTAATTCAACTCCAGTAGACCAAGTCACTTATCCTCACAAGAATACAGAAAAGATCCCAGATACCTTGGAGCTAGCTTCCCAGACTTATCTAATCTTATAGCTTCTTGAATCGGAAACAACTTACCCAAAATCAAATTTTCGACTCCATAATCCAAATTCCTTCGTCTCTTATCCTCAAAACTCTTCGGACAATCCTGGGCTGCCTACATCCTCCCTAATCAGCTCACCCTTCCTGATACCTTAAGAAACAAACTGGATCAAGACAACTCAACAAAATGATCCTCCCACGATCAATCCAAATCAAGAACACAACCTCTATTCCACAAACATCAGAAGACTGATCTTACTTCTTCTATCCGGAAAAGGCAAAACAGATGCACTCCCAAACTGCTTCCGTTGCACAACTCCCAAACTGCTTCCGTTCAACGGATTCATAAAAGAAAACTCGACAATTTCACCAATCCTAAGTTGTTTCACCAAATCCTATCTCTAGGAACCATCCATCTACTAAGCTGGACCACCAGTACCATTTCTGGAATCTTACTCGTCAAGGAAACCCAATTCTCTAGATGCAATGGAAAACCACAGACCTCCTGAAGATATCCAGAAAAATCTCTAACAAACCAAGAGAACACTCAACTATAGCTAGTCACTTTTGCGATCAACCCAGCCTAATTCCAAAGAAAACTGTTCTCTCTTTACCAATCAGAACAGCTTATGCTTATCTATCCAATCCATCAGAGAAACGGATCCACTCTGCTGCTTCTGAACTCCACCTCAGAAAACTGCTAACCATAAGACTTTCTTGCTGGCACACAGAATACTCCGAGCTGCACCACTGACACATATGCCCAAAGACTTCCTAATGCATAAGCTCTTCGAGAAATTCAGGCCTCAATGCCAAACACAAACAACCAGCTGAACTCAGCCACATCACCGAAGCATACATACCTCCTTAAACTTGTTCCAAAGAAACATCTTCCGAAACATCCATAGTTACTGCGTCTCATCACACAACTACTACTTCCTGAGGTATCAAGATACCATCACTCGCTTCTGCCCAGCCGACAGATCCAAACTCTACTCATCCCAACTACACTTCAAAAATGAACTCCGAACCCTTTAAAAGGTTACCTTCAGAGATCGATGAAATCCTTACATCAAGCTGCAAAGCTCACTCGAGACGATATTAGGTCAATGGTCTCGACTAATACACTTCCAACCTCAAACATTCAAACTCCAACCATTGGTAGTCGTGTTACACACACCACTACCCTATCTAACTTTAGAACTCAATTTGGAAAACCCGAACATGTAACCCAAATAGGTAGAAATATATATATATATATATATATATATATATGTATGTACGTATGTATATTAAAAATACAAATATGCTCTCTCAAGAAAGAAAACACTCCAAAGCCTAGGTATTCACTCAACCTAGCGCTCTGATACCAACTGTCACGACCCGTCTTCCATCTCCCAGAAAGACGCATCATTAATTAAGAAAGAAAGAGATAGAAGAAAAGATAGGAAAGAAGAAACTCAACAACAATAGATTCTCACAGCGGAACAAATGAAATATAATATATCACATAAAATATTACATAATATCACATACATCAGAGTTACACAACCTATACAACTCGTATTAGACAGTTATAAGCACATGTCTATCATACAACTCAAGTACATCAATATAATACTGACACAAACACTAGCACAGAGAAACCATAATATATCTATAAGATGAAGCCTCCTGCTCCACATCTCCTCCAGAATTCGTCAAGGCTAACCTGAATCCCTCGACTACTCATATATAATATGAGTACCCAAGAGTTTAATAAAATAGAAAATAAACACTTGGGTCAGACATGGGTCTGGTGTAAGTAAACGAGATAAAGTTGCTTAACTTTTAAAATTCTTTTAGAAAGAAAGGTATCACGTAAGACTTCCGACACAAAATCATGTAAAAGTTTTTACCTTACGCTAACCAAAACATTTGATAGGAAATCTAGTGATATTATAATAGTGTCTAGGGTTTTCAAGTAAATAGAAAATAGCCGAAATTGTTACATTCATTAAATTCCAGCTACTAGTCACAAAAGTGGGTAATACAATCAAAATCGTAAGGGCACGTTGGAAGAATGGGTTTCCATTAATGGCAGGGCTACTGGGGTACCTCCCGTCACGGTACGGGGCCTAGATCACCGTGCCGAGGATCCACCCTAAATCCCCTGCAACACAAGGCCAGAACCATCCCTTACTGGACAGTCCCGAACAAGACAACCCCGGCAGTTGTCGCGAATCAACTACCTCACACAGCCGAATATAAAGGGACTTCTAGACAGGGGAAATTTTTGTCCTACTTGGGCATAATCCACTTAGCCTTGCTGCACCTCCCCTGTTTTAGCCATTCCCGGTTGATGAGGCTTGAGGCTACGATTACCTTTATAGAATATATCTCTTAGAATGATTATCGTCCACCTGACGATGTTTTGGAAGCATTCAATCCATACAAGTTCGTTCCGGGTTCGAACGAAACCGAAGGCATTATCTCGTTACACTCATTTTGGAATCACCCTCAGAGTTAACACAATAACCCTTGCACTCTGAATCTTCATATTCTCTTGAGATTCATGACCTATCGTTAATTTGGATCGATGTGGTTTTCGGATATTCAAATCTGGAAACCCAACCCCGGTCTCATCGAAATCCAAAATGCCGTCTTTTAGGTCCAAGTTGTTTTTAAAGTTTTAAAACAATTCAATTCTATTATCGATATTCACACAGATAGATAATTAACATCATTCACACAAGTAGATAGTCCATATTATCATTACAAATAGATAATTCACATTATCATCATACTTCAACCAAAGCATCCATATAACACAACATCACTTTATCTCATATCTGAGATCTCAAACAATTCAAGCCAATTAATATCATCCATCCATACATAAGAAAGGATTAATTATTCACACTATCTCTAATTAATTTAAAATGAATAAAATTTATTACTTGCATCTCTAATTAATTTAAAATAAATTAAATAATTACTTCATCCTATAAATCCTACTTACTTAACCATTTATTAATTTCAAATCGATTAATTAATCATTTTCTAATTATCCACCTTAATTAATCATCCTTGATTAATTATCTTTTAATTACATTCAAGTAATTATCCTTTAATTAATTTCACAAATTAATTATTCTTAATCAAATACAGTAATTAACCTTTAATTTCTTCATTAACTAATTAACTATAATTAATTACACTCATCCTTAATTAATTATCTGTAATCACTTATTATTGATTAATTACCCATTAATTAATCAATCCTTAATTACATCATTAATTACATTAATTAATGATCCCTTAGTTACTTCTTAATTAATTATTAATCATATTTAATAATTAATCTTTAATTAACCATTATTCATTAACCTACCTTGATTAATCACAATCAGTAATTAATTATCCTTAATTAATTACATCACTTAATTAACTTCAAATAACTTTAATCAATTCTTAAATTAATTACACTAAGTAATTAGACCCAAATTACTTTCATTCTTTAATTAACTACATCCTGTAATTATCCACTAATTTACTTCACTAAGTAATTATACTTAATAAATTACATTAAGTAATTATACTTAAGCCACCATCTAATGATTATTTTAAATTAATTAAACTAATTAATTAACTTAAACTAATCATATTAATTTAATTAATTACACTAAGTAATTAATTCCCCTAATTAAGTAATTATGCTTAAACAATTCCATAAATGATTATCCTTAATTTTGGCAAACCCAGCGAGGTTAACTGGGCCCCTAGCAGTTTTATTGCGACATAATAAAAGAGTACAATCCTGCCTGAACCAGGCAAAAAGGAAAATTGGAAGAAAGAAATAGAAGAAAAACAAACAAGGAAAAAATACAATTGAAGAGAAAACAAAAAATCAAGCCCAACCAAGAATCAAATAATCAGGGTAAGGTCTGTTGCTATTCTTCAATTGCCTAATAGTGCCAGTCTTAACTTCATGCCAAAGTACCTCTAATTTCTTTCTTTGATTTTCAAAAACTATGGCATTCCTTTCCCTCCATATAACACTGAAGTAAGTTTTAATGCCAATAGCTAATTCTCTAGAACCATCATTTCTCCATCTAGTGGCTTTATAAATAACACTCCAGACCATGTTTGAGATACCAGATGAAAAGTTAATCCCAGTAATGCCACTGATTCTGATCATCATGAAATTTAAAGCGGGACAGTCAAAATAGAGGTGCTTAGAAGTTTCCTCATGCAACTCACAAAACAGACACAGTGGAGAGCAAGCCAATCCATACTTGATCAAAACACTTCTAGTTAGTAATGCATGATTAATTACCTTCCACAACATCAAGTTATCAGAAGGAACAGAATCGCTGGTCCAAATAACATAGTACCACCTGGAAGCAAGCAGAGGAGAATCAACAGATACAAGGTTGTATACACCTTTAATAGTGTGTGGCTTCATGTCCCAAAAAACTGAATCCTTTTGATTTGTAGAGCAGAAATTATGTTGAATATCACTCCACAACTGCCTAATTAATTAACCTAATTAATTATTAAAATTAATCACATTAATTAATTATATAATAATCTCAAGTTAATGATCTTCATTAACTATTTAAAATTCTTTAATTACTTCCTTAAGTAATTATTATTTAATTAATCATTATTAATTACAAATTAATTAATTATTAATCACAAATTAATTTATCTTTAATTACTTAATTAATTAAGTGCTTAACTGAAACTTAATTAATTTTAATTACTTGATTTATTAACTTTAATCATTAACTAATATATTAACTTATCTAATTAATGATTCTTAATTTTAAATTAATTAACCTTAATTAATTAACTTACTACCTTAATTATTTATTTATAAATCCTTAATTATTAATTTATAAATAAATAATTATTCTTTAATTAACTTCTTAATTTAATCAATTTCAAAACATTAAATCTTAATTAACTTTAAGATAATGTATTAAGGAAATGGTTTAATTATCATTTATAAAGCCTTTGAAACTTTATTTTTAAATTTACATTTCATAATTTTTTAATATTTAAGATCTAAAAATGATTAATACAATTAACTTTAACAAAATTTTAAATCAACTTTACAAACATTTTAAATCAATGTTAAAGAACATTTATTTTATACAAAAGAGATTTATAAGAGTTTAAAACCAATTTATTTAAATTTCAAAATCTTTTTTTTTAACTTTTAAAAAAAACATGTTTTAAACTGCAACGTCTGGTTCAACTCGAACACTACTCGAGTTGAACTCGAGAAAAACCCATCTTTTTCCCTTTTCAAAATTTTGTTAAGACTTTAAAGTTGTGAAACCTGGTTACAGCACAAATATAGCTCATGTTCCCTCGTGTCACCCCGCAATCCACTCGAGATCAACCCAAACGAAACCCAGAGCAAAACTCCTCCTTGTTGAAGCCACGACCCCCACGTGCACCATCATGCACAAGTGCACGTGCACAACCAATATGAAAGCCTCCGACCTCTGCCGTGATCGGCGACAAGTCATTGCCATCAAACAACATCCTCCCGGCCCATCAGATTAGACGGTCTTCGTTGAAATCGAGAAATGGGCAGTTCGAACAAAACCGGAACCACATAACGATCGAAAATCGATTGCCACCATCAACCTCACACACCGGAGTTTCTCAAACTCTGACCACAGTAGCGTCATTGGCTACATGATCTAACCCCACTCACGCGCTCAACTACGATGCGCTGATGATGTCTGAAATCGTCACGCAAACCCACAGTTCAAAATTGGGTTTCGAACCCTAGATCATCGATGACTGATCGCCACAGTCACTTATAAAATCAACAACCATTTTCCCAGAGTTCGTCGTACCCCCTTCTTCCTCCAGTCCAAAGCCTAACACCCAAACCCTTACCGATCATCGACAATCGGCCATTTCCCAAATTCTGGTCAAGTTGGCATTTCTCGATAAATACGAAGTTAAAAATCGTAATTGTTCTTCCTATAGGATCTAGATTAACCCTAGAGGGGGGTTGAATAGGGATATAGAAAATTTTCTCGATTTAAACACAGAAACAAACTGCAGAAATAAATATGCTGAAAAGTAAATCACACACAAAATTTACCCAGCTTCGGCAACCCCTGCCTACTGCTGCATTCCCAGATTTCTATTAGAATTAAACAGTCTCCCGCTTACAAACACTCTAACAGACTCGCAAACCCTTCTCCCGCTTACAAACACTCTAATAGATCGCAACCCCTGCTCCCCCCTATAGAGTTTTGCAAACTCGCAAACCCTTGCTCCCGCCTATAGAGTTTTGCAAACTCGCACACCCCGCCTATAGCCGTATTATAACCAAAAATATTATCATCTTTACAACATCTCAATATTGGCTGATTTTATTCAAAATACGGTGCAGATTATCACATTTAATATACCTTCACCTGTTTTACCTTTACGATAATTTTTCGTGGTTGCCCATTGTGATTCTATCACCTTTGTACTAGGCTAAGGAACTTTTGCTTTGTTGCCCGTTGTGTTTCTGGAACAGCCAAAATCCAGAAAACACTGTTGTTGTTCCTTAGCCTGCCACCATACCTACACGATGAAAGATTTTTGTGACCTATTTGTTTTTATAGGTCCATGATTGTTAGTGGCTGAAGCATTGTGAATAAACAAATCCTTTGAAACCCAAACTTGTTTAGTCCTTTCATTCTTGTTCCAATAGACATGAAATTTGTCTGTAGAATTCTTAGGAACCCAAACTTGTATAAATTTTGTGTTCTTGTACCTATGACTACAATTTTCAACACGATGTCCAATTATTTCACATCTATCAAAGACACTCTGACCTTTTGCATTACCATCAACTTGTGTTTTTCCAAAACCTCGTCCTTTTCTGTTGTTAGCAAAAATTTGATTTCCCAATAGCATGTTGAAAGATTTTTCGCCTCTTGAAAAGTTATTCAGAGATTTCTCAAGATTTTGGACTTTGGTTTTTAGTGTTGTGCTTTCAGTGACAAGTAAGGTGCATCTATTTATAAAATCCTGTTTCCTAGTGTCAATGGTTTCCTTAAGACTCAAGTTTTCTTTTTCAAGATTCTCAGAACTATTCTTAAGTCTTGATAATTCTGAATCTAAAATTCTACATTTTTTACATTCTAGGTTTTGAATATTTTCAAGTTCAGTTTTTAACCTAAAATTTTCACGAGCAAGTTCTCTCCTATCAGATCTCAGTTTTTCAATTTTCGACTCAAGAGTATCAACTACTTTAGTAAGATCAAGACACATAAAAACAAGATCTTTATAAGTATAGTCACCTACCTCGCTAGATTCCTCTGAGCTTGCTTCTGAATCTGATTTTGCCACAAGACACAAGTTAGCCTCCTCTGAGCTACTATTCAAAACTTCCTCTCCTTCTTCATCATCCCAAGTCGCTGCAAATGCCTTCTTCTTCTTTTTCTTTCCTTTGTTGTTTTTGAGAAGTGGGCATTGTTGTTTGAAGTGGACAGGCTTGTTGCAGTTAAAGCACGTCGATTCACTATCGGAATTGTCAGAATCTTTTGACCTATTACCATTTGTTTTCTTCTTGCGTGGCTTGAATCTTGACCATTTTCTAAGATTATTGACAGCCATTGCAAGCTCTTCAATTGGATCTTCTTCTTCTTCATCGCTCTCTTCTTTGCTCTTTAAGGCAATCGTCTTCTTCTTTGGTTCGGAGTTGTTGCGTTCCTCCTTTGCTTTTAGCTCAAGCTCATATGTCATCAAGTTGCCAATCAACTCCTCCATGCTTAGTTTACTCAGATCTTTCGATTCTTGTTTGAGGTAGTGAATTACAGATTTTATTCTCTGGTTTGAGGTAGTGAATTATAGATTTTAAAAATGAGATTATAGACTTTGATCTGCATTTTGGTTTGAGGGGAATTGATTTTTAGATTTGAGAAATATGCAGGCTGAAATTTTCTTTTTTTTCTTCTTCTTAGTTTTGAAAAAAAAAATAGAAAAGAAATGAGACAAAGAAAGCATCTGTTTTATATAAGTAAATTTGTAGCTTATTTAAAATGAAAGTAAAACCAAAAATAATAAATGACACTTGTACAATCTACTTAACACTTGTCATTTGCCTTTGCTTATAAGTCAACACTTGTTATATTAGGCTTAATATAATTACACTTGTCTTATAAGTAATTTTACTTATTTTTTATTTATTTTAAAAGTAAATAAAAGATTTTATCCGATATTTAAATATATATATTTAAATTTCTTTTAAAAAAATAAAGTAGAACAAATTATACACAAATAAAATTTATACATATATTTTAAATTCAAATATTTTAAAATATCTAAATTTTGAATTTTAAATTTTAAATCCAAATTCAAATTAAATTCAAAATCCAATTTAAAATCAACAAACCTATTAAATTTGAAAATAACAATACAATTTTCTTTAAAATATATTTATGTAAGTAACACATTATTATTATTGTTCAAAAATAACAATTTGCTAATTTAAAACAATTCATAAAAGAAATTATCCTATTATTTATACATTACTTATATTACTTAAACAAATAATGTTTCATATGTAAATTATGCTTTAAACTTCTATATATTTCCAAATCATATTTATCAAATAATACTTTAAAAAAATAATTTTTTTTATTGCTCTTATTTAAATTTAAACTTAAGCTTAAAAATATATTTTAAACAATTTAAACATTTTCCTTATGTATTTCAAAACCATATAGTTAACTTATTCAGATAGTCTATGAAAAGTTTTATTGTAAATTAAATCATAATTTCCAAATAACCAAAATATATTGGAATTTGAAATCATGATTTTATTTATCAAATTTTAAACCAAAGCATTTCTATTTACAGTATATACAAATATATATACATATATTATAAATAGAAAACATTTTATTAGTTCTAAAAGATAAAATTTATCAATTAGATCTTCATTTGCTTTTAAAAGAATAAATTTACCAAATTAAATTAAAATTATAAAAGATAATTATCAAATCAATTCAAATTTTAATTTCTATTATTATTGATATTGCCCAAAATTCCGGGTCGTCACAAATGATGATTGGGAATCTCCTGAAGTCATACCCCTTTTACTGATGACATACTCTACGCTGAACCAGCTCAGTGATTCAGGATGCCGACTTTGTCGGTTTATGAAAAGAGCTCGGATCCTAGTCAGCATATCTTAAAGTATGAATGGTTTATGAATGTTGCCCGAGCCGATGATGTAGTCAAGTGTCGAAGTTTCCCGATCTCTCTAGGGGGCATAGCAACTATGTGGTTCATCCATTTACCACCTTGGTCAATCTCGTGTTTTGATAAGTTCTCGACAAAGATTGTTGAGCAATTCCGCAATCAGTTACGAGGCCAAAAGATGTTAATACTTTGTCTAGTTTCACTTAAGCTCCTGGAGAGATATTTAGACGTTATTCGGAGAGATTTCATGCTACGTGCGCTGGGATTAGCAATCCCAAATAACACTATTCTGATCGCACTGACAAAGAGGATCGACCCCAATTCCGAATTCTACAACTGGTTGGCTGGAAAGCCTCTTACGTCATTGGACCATTTCTATTCGAAGGCAGACCAATTCTTGAGAAGGGAGGATGCAAGACAGTCTAGGAAAAATGATGATGCAGGGCCTACTATGGAATAGATTCAAAGCAATGTACCTATTAAACAAACTTGGGAGAGTTCTGAAAAAGTGCAATTGAACATACAGAATAAATAAAATCAATAGAAAGGCAATGAAAATCAAAATAGAAAACGGGATCAGAATCGTGGTCCGCGACGTAGGGCTCCTATGTTTGACAATTATACTCCTTTGAATATGTCACTATAAAATGTATGTATATAGTCCTGCAATACTATTCAGTATAAGAAACCTTCTCTGTAACAATCATCAGTGAAACAGATTCAGAAGGTGAAGTTTTGTTGATGCCATGAAAGCTATGGCCATAACACGAACGAGTGACATCATTTGCAGGATATCATTGAGAAGTTGACATGTGAGAAAAGTTGGAGCAGTTTGTAAGGGCGCCGCAGTGTGGAGGTGCGGGCCCATCGAATAAAAATCATGTACCAAATCAGGCAAGACAGGCGGAACCCGCTCGTACTGGCGGGAGGTTGGTGATAAATACTGTTTGTGTCGGTCCTCATCCAACAGACGAAGCTGGAAGGAAATAGAGTCATACGCTAGCTCTATTAGGCATGCAAGCTTCGAATGTTGTAATGGTTTGGAAGATGGGGCTCTGGCCAAGCAACAGAAGACGATGACTGATGACATCGTCTTTCGAGATAGAGACACCGATAAGGTTGAATCCCCAACTATCGATCCACTTGTCATATCAAATCAAGTAGGCCCTGCTTGGATGAAGAGGATCTTAGTAGACAAGGGAAGTTCTGTGAATATATTGTTTAAGCGATCCTATGACCAGATGAAAATGGAGACTAAAGATTTGAAGCCTTGTCAGTCCCATATTCATTGCTTCAACAGGAGTGCAACTATATCCACTAGAGTGGTGGAACTGCCATTGGAGTTGGGAATCGGGGAACGCCGGAGAGTTTAGATATTACAATTCGTTGTGTTGGATGTAGACTAGCCATACAATACTTTCTTGGGCCGACTGGCCCTAGTTGAATTTAGGGCTACCATTGCCACTTGGTGTCTGACTTTAAAATTCCCTACCGACAACGGAGTCAGAGTCGATCATGGAGACTAGGCTGCTGTGCTAGCCTGTTATGTTGCTGAGCTGCGAGAGGTGCAGCGAAAGGAAAAAGGAAAGGGTGTAGAGGAATCTCTCCGCATCCATTTTGTTGAGAATTGATAATTGACGCCAGAGACTAGGCCTGGGAACCACAACCAATTTTCAAGGGATCTTGACCCAAGAGATGCCAAAAGTGAAGATGAAAGTAAAGACAGTCAGACTTCCCTGACCGAGCTGACAATCAATGTCCCAATCGATGATAACGATGATTCTAAAATGATAAAAATTGGATCTTAGCTAAGCCAACAGATGAAGAGGAATTGGTTGAATTTCTCCGAGCAAACTTGGACGTGTTTGCCTGGACACATTTTGACATGTGTGGAATATCCCCGGACATGCAAGCCATACATTGAACATTGACTAGCGACATATCCTGGTCAAACAAAAAAGGCATGGTATGGATCCAGAGAGATCTGCCACCCTTAAAGAAGAAGTAGATAAGCTTAAATCGAACAGGTTTATTCGAGATGCATTATACTCGAAATGGTTGTCCAATCCTGTACTTATTTGGAAGCCAAATGGGAAAGGGGGAACATGTGTTGACTACTCAGAATTGAATGAAGCTTGCCTTAAAGACAGTTTTCCTCTTCCTCAAATCGGTCAGCTTATAGATTCAACGACTGGACATGAAATCTTATCCTTCATGGATGTGTATTCTGACTATAACAGACCCATGCACTTACCTGACCAGGAGCATACCAGCTTCGTAACCGATCTGGGACTTTAATGCTACAAAGTTATGCCTTTCGGATTCAACAACGCTAGGGCAACTTACTAACGGTTAGTTATTCGAATATTCGCTAACCATGCTGGAAAGACCATGGAAGTATATGTGGATGACATGCTAGTGAAGTCGCGATCTTCCATTGATCATATTAGAAATCAATGCTTAACATCCTCCAAGAATATAAAATGAAGCTCAATCCATTGAAATGTCACTTTAGGGTCGCATCAGGAAATTTCCTTGGGTTTATCATCAACGCTCGAGGAATTGAAGCCAATCCCAAAAAGATCTGGGCAATTAGAAATCTTGAGACTCCAAGAACTATAAAGCAAATCCAGAGCCTCAATGGGAAAATAGCAGCACTAAGCAGGTTCATTTCAAAATCCATTGACAAATGCATTCCCTTTTTCGATCTGATCAGGAACGAGAAACGAAACTTTGAATGGATTACGGAATGTGAGGGCGCATTCCAAACACTGGTACAACTTCTATCCACACCACCCATTCTGTCAAAGACTATTGATCACGAGAGACTATGTAACTACCTAGCAGTGTCAGAAAATGCAATCAGTGCTGCCTTAATTCGATAGGAAGACCGAATACAAATGTCGGTCTACTGCTTTAGCAAACGGCTGACCGAAGGTGAGAGAAACTACTTGAGACTAGATAAGTTAGCTTATTGTCTTGTTATTGCCTCAAGAAAGCTCCATCCGTATTTACAGGCTCAGCCTATCACCGTTTACACCTACCAGTTGTTAGGACAGGTCCTTAGGTGGAATGAGACGTCTGAGAGGTTACTCAAGTGGAATATCGAGCTAAGTCAGTTTGACATTACTTAAACTTCAAGGCGAGGCATTCAAGGTCAAGTCCTAGCAGATTTCATAACTAAATTTACTATCCCTGAGGACTTGCCCGAAACCCATGAATCTCCAAAGAATATTTGGAAATTGCACCGATGGTGCATTAAATGACCATTGCTCAAGTGTCGGGGTTGTACTTGAAACTCCTGAAGGTCGATCAATATGCTACGATCTAAAGTTCTATTTTCATGCGACCAACAACGAAGACGATTATGAAGCCCTGCTTGCCGGATTGAGACACGATCATTGCAGTGGTGATTTATTGTGATTTGCAATTGGTCGTGTGTCATGTTCGGAGGGGAATACCAGGCCAAGGACCGAAGACTGGATACTTACCTTGCTCGAGTTCAGGAAATATTAAATCGTTCGATTATTATGCCATCTACTGCATACCCTGAGAGCACAATCAGAAAGCCAAATCGTTAGCAAAGTTAGCCAGTACAGGTGAGGCATAACAAATGAGGATCGTTCCCATGGAAACATGGTCTTCTCCGAGCATCGATCAGATGGAAATGAATTCGGCATTTGAGGTTGTTCCCAATAAGGAGTCATGGATGGCTCCATTCAGAAATTATCTCGAGCATGGGACCCTGTCGGAGCGCAGAAGTGAAAAGAGATAAGTCCTTTGAAAGGCTTCATGGTTCACTATTTAGGATGGAGTCAAGTATAGAAGAGGTTACTCTGTCCCTTTACTCCAGTGTATCGCTCACGACGAAGTCAAACGAGTATTGCATGATGTGCACGAAGGTAAATGTGGCGATCATACCGGAAGGCAATCTCTTGCCAAGAAAGTGCTCTGATATGGATATTATTGGTTGACTGTAAATCGCGATGCATTAGCTTATGCCAGAAAATGTGACAGATGTCAGAAGCATGCTTGGATTCCTAGAGACCTACCTACCGAAATAACTCAGATTGTCAGTCCATGGTTGTTAGAAATATGGGGCATCGACATTGTTGGTTCTCTACCTCTGGCTAAAGATGGTGCCAAGCATGCCATCATCGTAGTTGATTACTTTACCAAGCAGGCAGATGTTGAGCCCCTTGCTACAATCACAATGAAAAAAGTGACCAACTTTGTAGTATGCAACATTATCTGTCAATTTGGTCTCCCACATATCATCATCACTGATAACGGAACCCAATTCGACAGTATTGAATTTAAGAATTTCCGTCAACGATTCAACATTCAGAAAAAATTCTCCACAGTCGCACACCCACGAGCGAATGGATAGGTTGAAGCTGTTAATAAGTTATAAAGTCTATTGTGAAGAAACAACTGGTGGCAAGTGGGTTGATGAACTTCCTATGGCTTTATGAGCTTACCAAACAACCCACAAGTCCACGATTGGCCACACTCCATTTTCTCTTTCCTACGGTTCGGGGGTCGTTATTCCAGTTGAGATGGAAGTACCTTCTCATCGTGCGATACATTATGATCCGAAGACAAATGCTATATTACTTGTCGAATCTGTGGATTTATTGGATGACAAACGAGAAGAGGCTGATTTGAGGGCAGCCGCATATCGAAGTCGAGTCGCTTGGATATACGATGCGAAGGTCTGACCTCGAACCTTCATACTCGATGAACTCATCCTTAAGAGAATTTACCGACACCTTCATATATGAAACCAACGTGGGAAGGACCGTATGTAATTGTACGAAAGCTCGGAGATGGTACATTCAAACTGTCGATTGTTGATGATCTCATTCTGCCAAGACCCTGGAATAATGAAAGCCTTCGTCGCTACGAAACATGACATGCTTTAATTATTCAGTTTACTTTTCATTCGTAATTTGTTTATGCATTTTGAAATTTGAAGTATTAATAAGGCAACTGAATTTGCCGTAATTTCTCATTTCAGCAATAAAATGCAATCTCTTCGAGCCAGAGCTGTGATTTTTGAAATGCGTCATACGACCATCACTATGCACCGAGGGCTAAGTTCCACCATACGATGGGATTTATTAAAAAGGGAGTGATTTTGATGCAACCAGCCACTCGCTTAGTGAAACCCGAGCTCGAGAACAAGTCATTACACTAAAGCCAAAAAAGGATTGATGTAGACTATCCTCTAACTAACTATAGATTCCCAGAGCACAGACTGGAGTATAAACCTGAAATGCGGTTTCAAAGAGGGCGGATCCATCCACCTAATGACTTCACCCGTATCTTGGACAATTTTGAGGAGGATGGATCCGTCCATCTAACGACCTCACTTGTCAACTCAAGGTGGATGTGAACCAGCCATCCACGATCCTGGTAGATTCGTTGTTCCTGGAGTGCGAATGGAATCCTAATGCCTAAACTGATGTGACTAAACATCTGTCGGCCAACTCTAGATGCTCGAAGTGTGAACGGAATCCTAGAGCCTAAACGGATGTGATTGACCATCTATCGGCCAACTTTAGATTCTTGGAGTGCGAACTGGAGTATAAACATCAACTAACTCCAAATTCCCAGAGTGCGAATCGAAGTATCAACGTCAACCAACTCCAAATTCCCGGAGTGTGAACTGGAGTACAAACATCAACCCACTCCAGATTCCTAGACTGCGAACCTAAATATCGACAACAATTAAATCTAAGTTCCCGGAGCATGGATTGAAGTATAAACACCGACTAACTCTAAATCCTCAGAGGGCGGATTGAAGTTCAAACGCGAACCAGACAAAATCGATGATCCATAAGACAACTTTGAGTCCTCGAAGTGCAGTCAAGGTATAAACATAAATCGAGTGTGACTAGCCACCCACGAATCAATCTAAAGTCTCCCTTATGTGGATGCAACTATAAATTTTAAACAAGCATGACTGGTCGCCTTTAAAAATAACTTAAGTCCCTAGAGCATAGACGTATCACTAAAACTTAAGCGGACATAAGTGACCGCCGAAGAACAAGTGCAATCCCTAGAGTGTAGATACAATCACCAAGTGGTGAGCCAGTATGGTTCAACTACCCAAATTCGTCGAGTTTCAGCTTCGTTTCATAAAGATCGAGATCGATGTGTTAAATACAAATAGCGATTGCTGACCGGTCTTGTCAATTTATCCCCAAAACTAGGGGGAAAATTTAAGTATCAGCCACTGATTGAGATAATGTAATATTGGAATTTGACTTAATGCTCGATCGCGACCTCAAGCTGTAGCTCCTGAACCTAATAACTAAACTCAGGGATGATTTGAAGACTAAACTTTATAGGTACATTGAATTAAAGTTCAAGCTGGAACACTTAAGCAAATGAAAACAGACAATGTTGAAGATAGAATGGAATTCTATTACAATTCATTGAAAAAGAAGAACGAGTATAAAATTGTCCCAAGAATCCTACTACCAGGGGCCGAACTCGCATCTATACACGACCTATAAAAAGAAAGTAAAATTAGATTCCTATCCATCTACCAAAAATGAGCCGAAGAGACATGTCTGCTCTTTCTTTTTTCTCGGCTTCTTCTTCGACGTTGACTCGCTAGAGCCGTCACTTGGCTTCCTCTTTGAGCCCTTTCCTTTTGGCAGTTGGTCTCCAGTCGGGGCATTATATCAACTTCCTCCTCCGAATTCACGTGTATTGGAATGCTCCCTGAAGGCGGAGTCCGAGGGACATGATCAATAATAGGAGGCGGGATAGGCACACTGGTGTTGGTGACTATACCACTAGGAGAAATCATTCGTAACGGGGCTGGACCAAGACCCGCCATTCCACCTCCAAAGCTACTAGCCCGGGCATCTGCTCCCATTTTGGCATTAACATCGGCTATTATTTCCTTTTCGTGAATTATCTGAGCCTCACAAGGAGCGTTAACAGTTGGGCCTATGGAGTTGATCGCGGGTACGCTTCCACTCATGACAAACGGCAGGTCAGCAAAGGGGTCATTGTGATGACCGAGAAGTTCCTCCATCATCTGTTCGTCAAAGGTAATGGTGCTCCCTTGTACCCCATTCGCAGATGCAATAGCCGATGTCAAAGTCGCTTCCGTAATGATAGCCTCCTGCTCGTGATGGAACTCTTGAGTTGTAGGAGTCATAGTAGATGTCACTCCAATCATTGTATAGAGACAAAAAGAAAACCGTTAATAATTACGTCAAGTAAAGCTTCCGATTTTGAGCAAGGGTAGGAAATGTTCAGCTTACCTTCCTCAGTTTGACTTATGGCTGGTGGAGCAGCTTTGTATATTTGCTCTTGGACTGAAGATAACCACGGTTGATCGGGATTGTATGCAGGGATAGACTGTGGATCAACCATAGATGTAGTTTCAGGCTGGGTCGACATAAGAGTTTCAGGACTTACGTCATGGTGCGCAACACCAAAACTTTCTCCAGCCTTCGAGTGTTGAGTGCCAAGTCTCTCCTTCTCATATGAAATCGTGGTATCATAGAGAACTTACCCTTCGTCTTCGCTCAACACCCGGTTCTCGAGCTCAAATTCATCAATCGATTCGACTTGGTGTTCGGCCTTTTCGTCTACTACTAATTGGCCCAAGCGTTGCACAGGTGCGTTGGATAATTATCGAGCCAGGCTAGATTTCTATGCTTCAGAACATTGACATTATATGTGATCAGAAGGTCTTCAATGTCGGTCTCTAGCCTTCCTCTGCCATCTTAACTTCATCCACAACCCTGGCCTCAGCCTTCCGAACTTTAAGTACTGCAGCATCTCTTTCACCTCGGAATGCCACATCTTGCACGCACGCCCCCTGGGATGCTTTATTTGCATCATACTTTTCTTTTATTATTTCAAAGAGATTGGATTTAAGCTCGTTATGTTCCTTTAATGCAGCGTCCCTTTCAGCTATAACTAAGATACTCCAGTGACCCATCTCCTCAACCAATGCGAAATGTGCTTTTCGCAACCTCTCCATGGAGTGATTAGCCTTGTCAGCTTTCTGGGTGGCTTCTATTTTAGATTTTCAAGAAGATTCGACTTGAATTATATAGTCCTTTTGGGTGAGTTCGGTTTCTAAATTCTCAATAGTCTTTGCTCGCTCAAAAGCCACCACCTATGTTTTATCCGCGGCTTTCATCCACTCCTTGTATTGGGTATAAATCTCATGGTTGTAATCATGCATCGTTTGTTCCGCCTGAGCTGGAATTTTCTTTAAATGTGGAGGGAAGATAAAGCCATCGAAACAAATGTTCGGAAAATCTTTTCTCAACTGGGCGATTTTGATTGCTCCTTCTGCAGTAGGCTCAGTGATGGCTTGTTCTGTGACAATGGGAGTTTCGGCCTCTATTCTACGATGCTGTGGATCGGGCCTGAGAGCTTGGGAAGATGGTTTTTGATGCCGAGGCTCTAATGGTTGTCTATTGTGGCCGAGGGTTGTGTTGGAGCTCGAGGGGATGTGGAGCATGATCGGGAGTGATATCTTTATCCTCTGTCTTTATCTCTATCCCTCTCGTAATGTTCTCGGCTGGAATAACTACGATCGCGGTCTTTATCAGCCTCCCTCAGGAGGGACTTATAGTATGAACTAGATGACTGACATGCTGAGTGAAGGCTTCCCAACATGGATTCTCGTCTAGTCATCGTATTTATAAAGTAAAAGAAAAGCAGGATCAGTAATCTCCACGAATGAATAACATATGATTGGAAATCGTGTAGTGCTATGAAGTGTTTGTATGCATGTGCAACCCCCAGACCAACGGGTAATGTCAGCCACACTTGCGGAAAGAGGCTCGCTTAAATCTAAGGCCCTTTGAAGCCCTTCCAATCTGGTGTCATTTTGAAGCAACACATAGTCCGGAATTGGAATATCGGCAAGTCCTTCAAAAGGATTCTCAGTTTGCGAGAGCGGAGCCTCCGAAATTCTAATGCTGGAGGCTGGCAAGGACACAACTATAAATTTTCATCTCAAAGTTTTATGGCGTTTATATGATACTGCCATGACTTTCCTCCTTTCCTCTAAATCATGAAAACTACCAGAACGCCCGACAATGGGTTCGTCGTCTGTAGGCGTGTTTTCTTCATTGCCCTCCTTCGGAATTACGGCCCCGGGCGCTCTACGTTTAGCCCATCTCACCGAGGCTTCCCTTAGCGATCCCTCTAGTCTTACGCTTTTATTTCGATCGATTAACCGGACAATCCTCAAATTTCTATCTGTGAGCACTGAGTCCAAATTTCTCATTTCACTCAGCATTTCATGAAGGATTCATGCTATTTCTTTAAAGGAAGCACCTACGGGTCACAGAATTACGTCTGTAAAGGAAAGAAGACATTAGTTTCAACAAAAACTATGATTATTTCGTTAACTATTGGAAAAATTGCAGCATTTACGTTTGGCAAGCCATCGACTAGCAAACCTTGGAGGACATCGGATGTAGAACACTCTATCTTAAGATAGCTAAGCCTGGTCTAGGACCCTGTCACTACTTGGCTGTTCCTGACCACCTCTAGAAATATGAACGAAGGACTGTCTCCTCGACCATTAACATTAAACAAGTATCAGATTTCTTCCTGGGTCGGGGGTCGAAAAAGATGCTTCATGAATACCATGAATAGACCGTTTAGTAGTGCATATCCATTTGGATGTAATTATAATGGAGCAATTCGAAAGAAAGACAACACTTCTCGGATATATTGGTTGAATGGAGGAAGTGTTCCAGCTGTGCACGAGTGGCGGTTAAAGGCTGTGAATCCTTCTAGGGGATCACGTAGCCTGGCATTTAGTTCGAGTAGAAAAATGTCATCTAATGATAAACCGTGCCTTAAGCATATTTGCCTCAACATATCTTTAGAGACGTTGGACGGCATAGAATCCTATGGATTCGCAATAAAGTTGCTCCTGACAGCTCATCCGGAGCGGGTCCTATTACTTCGGCCGCAATAGCCGGCATTTCTATTATTGGAGAAGACGAATTTTGAATTTCCTGCCACTGAGAACTTGTAGATTCCATTACTAATAAACTTAACAAAAACCATCGTTAGATGATAATAAGCTCTTGTGTTCCCTAGTGTGATGTGTATGAATGTGTTTTGCAGTGCAGTGCTACATAATACTTAAAAAATTCTACAAAAGTTTAAGGAATGTTCAAACGACAAGACTTCGAGATTCGGCCGAAGTGACCGTCATCGCTGATCATCACAACCATGCCAACCTGAATTCGAAGAACGATCCATGTCAGAGTTCATTAAGTTTATCAAATTACATTTCCATCGACGAGCTTCGAAGGGTAGCCAAATATGCAGTTTGACGGTCAAGTCCAATCATGCAGGGCCAAAGCTCGACGGAGCAAACGGTTCGAATGTGCAATAGTTTTGTATCTATCAAAATTCAATAAGGATCACTCCTCTAAAATCTCGGTTTCATATCGATCTCCTTCTAAGATTCGTATTGATCGACATATCGATCACCAGCTGTGATTTCGTATCGATCGTTCCAGATCGATACAAACTCCCACTATTCTAGATTGATACGAAGATGCTCCCTCATCCATCGTTTCTAGATCGATACAAAGATGCTTCCTCCATCCACCATCGATACGAGATCGAAACCTGAGATTCTTCCAATGGCTGTTTTGTATCCATCAATAGCACTTCTTCTCCAAGCTACAACAACGCCATTACCACTTTCACGACCTAATTCCAACCAACTTCTAGCATCAGCAGCGCAAGAATCAGCCATGACTTTGGATGAAATGGCATTAAGACTCAAGTCTCATCATTTTAAAATGGTTTCGGTTGATTAATTATCTAGTTCAAGTAAACTAAATCGAGGGTTAAAAAGCTAAGTGATTTAGAGACGTAGGCAATTCTTTCTTTCCGTGTTCTCAGTTGATGCAAAGGCAGATAAGAAAATAATGACAAATGAAATTTTTTCAAGGTACAAAAACCTTTTGCATGGATTCATATCCTAGCAAAGAACGTTTCGTATCCCAGTAGCAAGGATGGGTGAAACGGTCAGGGGTCTGTCGATACGAAGGGCATTAAGCAAACATGCTCGGAATGATTCCTTCCACCGATACAAAGACGTAGCTTTGTATCCATCAGCCTAGAGAAATGCAGAGGTTAACACTTCGTATCCATCAACGAGTTACCATCTATTTCGTATCCATCAATTCGAATCTCATCCATACGAAACTTACAACAAAGTCTTACTTTAATCACTGAAATTCGTTGATATGAAACACTTATTTCGTATCCATATGCTCGAAGATCCAAGCTTCATATCCATGGATATGAAGCATCTCCAAGGACTATCCATTTCGTATTGATAGCCGTCGATATGAAGCATGCACTCCAACATCTTGGATCGATCCCAGAGAGAATCGATACGAAAGAAGCTACCTAAAACGACTATTGATCGTTGCTACAACTTGAATTTCACATTGATTCAGGAGTGGATCGATGCGAAACTCAATCTAAACAAGAACTAAAGAACTTGACAACAACCTGTGAACATGCAAACACGAACAAGAATTAAGATAACATATGTGCATTTATGTCGGACTGATATTCTATTTTTAAAATTCATAGGAATTGAATGGTCACCTAGTGACAAATACAACAATGAACAATATATTACTATCATGTAACACTCAGTTACAATAGCACACGGTACAACAGTTGGCAGTCAACAATTCATTATTTATGTTTCTAAAGGTCAATCAAAAGTCACAGCTTTCGACGAGAAGACCACAACCATTCAGACGAGTCAGATAAAACTGTTCAGGATGAAGATAGCAACTTTTCAAAGCACGTCATGCTCTCACAAGACGTACTTTGGGGGGTAAATGTTATCCTGCCTTTTGGTAAGGTCGTGACAACAAGAAATTGGCTAAGACCCAAAGATAGTTCATCCTGAAATACGGTATACGTAAGTTTGTTACGGATGCTGATGAATTCTTCCCAAGTCCGGATTGCACTACAATTAACATGACACGACAAGCAGAGCCATGAAAGCCGACGTATCAAATTTTGGGTCAACACGAGTTCATATGCTCAAGATATGATTTATGCAAGCCAAGGAAGCCAATTCATTCCTATCCATCATTTCATTCCCTTCGCATCGCTCTCGTCCGCATTCATCCAGAACCGTGCTCTTCATATCCACCCTCGGATTGCTGTGCATCCAACATCTTCGGCTTGTTCGCATCGATCAACCAACATCCAATTCGTATCCATCAAAAACTATAAAAAGATCATTATTCCTTATCGATCCATTAATGTACTACAATCGTATCGATCAGCCCGTGATTGATGCAAATAACACAAACTGGATCGATACGAATGGCATTTATGTTGATCGATGCGAAATGGAGCAGTGGCAGTGGATACGAACAAGGCTAAACTGGATCGATACGAACAAGATGCACCCCTATGAAAGATTCGGTCAGTCGGCATAAAAATTGGATCGATCCTAAAAGCATGTGCGACATCATTAAATGATACGTGTCGAAACATCGGTACGAAGCCATCGATACGAACAAGATCGATGCGAATTCAGAAGCCTTCAGTAAATCGAAACTTGCATCGATCATAACTCAAAATCTAAAAGTAGGGGCTTGTGTGCATCTTCTAGAATGTTCATGATCTATCTCGACCCGATTGGTCGAAATATTAATTGATACAAACTTCGTTCGTATCGATCACGGATCGAGTGCAAACAGCATGGGATCGATCGTGTGGGCCCACCCAAATGAGAGGAGAGGTCTTGCGAGATCTGAGCGAGATATTTGCAGCCAGTACCTATAAATAGCAGCCCTGACCTACAGAAAGTGGACTTTTTGGCTCCTCTACATTTAGACCCTACCGAAATCACTGTTGTGTTCGAGTTTTACTATTGTAATTCGTTGTAACCAGCAGGCAAAGGTTAACAAAAGTTAATCATTTTACGGTGAACGTAGGCCGTACGTCGAACCACTTTCAATCCGTTTGTTACTATGCGATTTTCTTGCTTATTATTGGTGGGTTTGTTAGATCTTCCTCATTTTCCATTTATTTCCTTCACTTTATCTCTTCAAACACATCTGAAGAGTGTTGTGCCCAATTTTGGTACAAACAGATATAATTTCCCAAAATCACTTTTAAATCCTTAAATTCATTTTATGAAAGAGTTGTATATTTATAAAAGCTTCTGAGCTCTTTCAGAATAATTTTAACCTTTTCCAACTCCAAGACACTATTTTCGTAGTATTCACATGGGCTTTAACAGGTGATTCGACCGCTGTTGGCGATGGTGAGAGGAAAAGTCAAGTTAGATTGGGCACCTTTGGATTTCTTCAAGTCCTGACCTGATTTGTGCTTGTAAAATACAATTTTCATTGAAGTTCTTGGATTGCAAAATCTTTTGATTTCCTTTGATCTATGGTTGGTTAATCATTTCTCGCAATTCAAATGCCAATAAGACGGTTCCTTTCCAAAGAACAGTCTAATTATTGTATTCCAACATTCAAATAAATTTGTTGCCAAGAATGTCCCTTCACTGCACTTCCTGTATTATAGTAAAAGAAAACATTCCACATCGCTTCAAACAATAGTTCAGTTATAGATTATCCGAAGATAACAGGCAAGATCCTATGCACAGTTCCATCATGTGGCATGGCTCATTTTTCTAGCATGGGAAAGCTATCTTCATAGGATAGTGTTTTCCCCATGTGCAGGACACATGACTCGCTCTATATAGTTTAACACTTCCACTTGCCCGGTCAATGTTCATAATATGATTGGTCAACACATGTTGACATCATTTGGATTATGTGCGATGATCACATAGGTTAAATATTTTAAATAGAATATCTCCGACCATGTTGGATGCTAAGTTTTCCTATTTAGAAAGACGCATCAATCACCTCGCTTTCAAACCAGTGTTGGGACATCTACTCCTCCTGAAGTCAGGTCTACCATGGCTCAAACTTCCACTTTAACTTCTGCCACCAGACGGACAATCAATGCTGAGCTATAGAAGATAGTTTTTCTGATTATAGAGCTGCCTCACCCAGTAAATGAAAATATTGGCCTGCGGGTTCTAGATGATTCACCTGAACAAGTGCTAACTATTCTAACATCCAAAATACTCCGCAACAAATGTAGACAGCATAAGATTCCTAAGGATGTCATGTTGCATCCAAATTACGTCCAATAAGCACATAATCCACTGATGGGTATACAACATGCAATTGGTATATGTGCCTACGCAGTGTTGTCCCACTATTTAATACATTTTTCTCATGTTTCATCAAGAGATTGGGCAGGCTCTACCCTAAGTTCACCCCAAAGTGCATGCTCTCCCGAGCTCCCAATTTGTGCTCTTCGCAAATCGGTTTCAATGGGCTCCAAACTTCAATGAGCTAACTTATCTTGTGACCTTTAACCAATGCACAACTTGCCGTCATACATGATTACTTAGTCCTAGTGTAAGTGAAGGTCATCGAGATGCTCGATAACAAATGTTCTAACTTCAAGAACGAATATTTCTTCATTTGATACCTTTATGGCTTCAACGGGCATTGGCTTTCCAAACCTAAGATCACTTCCTCTTTTCTCTTGAAGTGTTCAGATTCCTTATTCCCAAGTGCCTAACTTACTATTTACTTCCTCGTAGAAATTCATGCTTGAGATGTTCGCAATGAGCATGCCGATACCTTCATAGCTCTAAAAGAAATTTGCTTTCAGCATCGCACCATAGCAAATCTCCTGACAAATGAGGGCCTTCGACGATGTGGTCTTCTGCTTTCCACTAAAACCACGGTTACCGTATCATCTCCGATAAGAAGTTTTAGTATGACCGCCAAATTTTTCCCCCACTCATGGCCTTGGTGAGATCCTTCAAGAAGAAGCCAAAGGTTAAGGTACATCAAATGTGGCACATGCCAAAGAACCCATTGAGAGGGGAACAGAAGAATAGATTACCGACAAGGCCTCTCAAGAGGGGATAAAAAAGCAAGAATTCAACTGATCCTAGGGGAGAGTGAAAGTGCAAGGAGAAGGGAATGGGAGGAAAGGTAGAGATGGTGAAAGAGGAAGGAGAGGAGGGGGAAGAAGGAGGGAAGGAAGATGAAAGCACCGATAAGGATGATAATGAATATGCTACCTGTTCGGAGGGAGATGAATCATGTGGTGAGATGTCTCCAAAAGGCATTGAGCTTCTTTCTTCATCTCATCCAAAGCACATCATCATTAAAACTCCCACGAAAGCTAGAGAACCTAGTACATTACCACCCGTCAATACAACTCTTCCACCTTTTCTGCTAGGAGATGTTTTCACTGGCTTGAGCGATTTTTCCATGTCTATTGGTGATCCCCTCGCCGTGGGTTACCCAAACTTCAGCTTATCACCTATGGGTATCTTAGATGCTGATGGCGAGACACTATCTTTGCTTCATGCGAACACAGCCTATAGAGTAATTATGGGGTCATCAACACTATGCATTTCACTAGGATCATGATTACACATCTCTATATTTACTTGCATTCCAATGTTACAATACTTACACAAATTTTATTCTTGTTTCAGGTCCATGGAAAGTCGTCGAACAGTTCAGTATAACTATGAAGAGTCCAGTGGAATTTAATAACCCACCTTTTTCGACCCTCGTTTTCAACACTTGAACCGACATTAACATCTCAAATACCAAAAACAAAAAGTCATTATGATACAATAATAAGTAAAAAAACATAATCTAACAACTAACTTTCAAACTTATAGTAGAATGAAACAACATAAAATATAAAACATAAATCCAAGTATGATCCACAACACACACAAATATACTATTATAGATCGTATTTAAAATTGAACAATATTTATGATACAACTTCTTTGCCACCATGTCCTCTATGCCACTAGGATCCATCAACTCAGTGATATAAATAAAATCAAAAATAGGAGCGGGTCAGACATAAGTCTGGTGAGAGAAACAAAACTATACAATATATCCTACAAAAGACTGGTAAAACATCGTTAGTTTCTCCTATCCCATACACATGCTTTAACTAATCCATACACGTACCTCAACCTGCCAACTTGTACTTGTAGAGTAATATCAACCCTGAACCTAGGTTGACCACTCGGTTAAGGTCATATTCAGCTTCATTTTATGTGATACACAAATATATATATATATATATATATATATATAATGTATGTATGTATGTATGTACGTATGTATGCATACATATGCACTCAACAAATGGAGTATATTGAATCCACATCTTTAGGGAACACCAATTTCTTAACCAACCAACATGATATACCAAGGGAATAACTATTTCCTTGGAACATCTATTTCTTGGATCACTAACTTCAATATTGAGGGAACAACCATTTCCTCAGAACATCTATTTCTATTTCAAATATTGAGGGAACAGCAATTTCCCTACGACAATTATTTCCTAGACTATGTGTGCCTCATATACATATTCAGTACCCAATATCCAACGTATACCCATTCAATGATCAATAACATATCAAACATGCCCAATATCCAATTACCAATCATATGTATTCAGTATAATATCCAGACATCACTTTACCGATCAAACAACTAGTGCCATATACATTTCGTATACAATATATCCGACAATGCCTATATGTTCCGTAACATCACAATCGTCTCGCATAGCTTCCTCTAAAATAGCCTTCTACATTGCTCGAAGTCTCTATCCCACGAAGCATCTTTAATTCATATTGCCTAAACTGGGTCTAGGTTCAACCTACTTAGTTTCATCGGCCACCGGTGCACCGATGGGGTACACCGATCGATCAGTCGTTGTGTTAATACTAGCATTTTTGAAATTTCATATTTCTATTTTGATACCATTTTTCTTATAAATTCTCTTTGTTTACACTTCTGTAATACATAAAATTATAATCCAAACTTCAAATTCATGTGTATAATCATCTAAGTCAATTCAAAGCAATATATGTTCATCAAATCTTAAAATAGTTTACTATTTAATTTAATTAATCACCATTTCTGAAATTTGTTCATATATATTAAGATTTTAATTTGTTGTCAATTCTAAATTAGACCCGTAACCATGAGTTACCACTCTAATTGGATTATAGACAAGTAAAGATGATTCACTCACATAAACAATGCTCCATTCCCCAATTCGCTCGTTGTTCGGACTGCTGCACTCACCTGCTTTAGAATTTCACTCTATTTCCATTGTCCAAATAGTAGCCTTTGTCATCACTTTTGATTTTCCATTGGTTTCTTTTAATTTCATTAAGTTTTGAGGAAGTTATGCCCTGTTCACTAAAGGCCTTTTTGAGAAATGAGACGGAGTTTTTGAAAAATGATCTTACGGTTACTTAATTTGAGCCTAGAGGGGGTAAAGCGTCGATTAGAAATTTCAAATTCAAAACTAGAATTAAGCCTAAAGCCCACTTAAAACCCAAACCTTATTCTGTCTGTATCTCCTTCTTACGACCTCCAAATCCAACAAGTAACTATATTGCGTGAATCAGAAAAACGAGCCAGACGCAATGACGTAGCTCCCACCGTCAAATTCCAAAGTTGGAAAAATAACATTTTGCATCTTTAATATTTTAATTTAATAAATTACAAATTAAATTCAATACTACAACATATTAAAAATAACAGGGTATTACATTCTCCCTCGTTAAAAGAATTTTGTCCTTGAAATTCGTAAAGAATGAAGAATGTAACTCTCACTCACTATCACTCCATATCGCTTATACGTTATTCACAACATATCCTAACATCCAATTTAGCTATCACAGTTCAAGCAATCATCCATATAACAAGGAAACAAGTCACATCAAGTACCAAATGTAGCGTACAAAAATCTAAAATTAGTTTTATCAAATAGGTGTATGTTTCTATTAGCATATATAAATACCTACAGTGTTGTTTGTGTGCTTATGAAATATAATCAAAAACATAACATGCGATATGTATCATATGACGTATGGCACTATATAAATGAAATTATCTCTCATTTTGGCCCTCCTATATGAATGAGATAATATGACATACATATGATATGATGCAACATTTTGAAATGAACATACGATGAATACACATTTATATGTATGCACAATAAACAACATCGGCATAACATGTAATGGAATGCAAATTGAAATATATCATAAGAATCAAAGAATATAAATTACCACAGAATCATGGTACTATCCACAACATGAATAAAATAATAATCCTAAACAAAACAAAAAACAATCCGTAGTAATTTCTCATCCAATCTTAGATTCCAAATAAACAAACCCTGCTGCTGGCATAACTCATCCTAAAGCACTAACTCAAATGTTCATACACGTCTATAACTTCTGCATTCCATGTTACCATCTCAATAAATGACGCCATAATGCATAACAATAAGCAGCCCTTGCACGAACGTGCCAAAACATAATTTGTAGTCTCCCGAATCATTCTGAATATCATTCGTTCCCAACTCTGATCATTATCTTAATGATACAGAATAAAAGAATATGAGTGTCAACTATCTCATATCAATACCCATTCAATGATCAATAGAAAATCAAGCGTGCCCATCTTCCAATTGCCAATCATAAATATTCAGCATAATATCCAAACATCACTATACCAGTCAAACAACTACTGTCGCATGCACATCGTATACACGTATATTTAACAATGCCTATATGATTCACAACATCACCATCATCTTGCATAGCATCCTATGAATTAGCCTGCCATAGAGCTCAAAGTCTCGATTACACAAAGCATCTATAATTCATACCGGCCGTAACCGTGTCTTGGTTCAATCTACCTAGTTTCATCGACCATCGGTGCACCAATGAGGTACACTAGTCGACCATTCGTCGCGTTAAATTTGGCCTTTTTAAAATTTCATTTTCTATTTTGAAACCTTTTTTCTTAAATTCGATTTTCTATGTTTGTATTCTTAAAATCCTTTTGTTTACACTTTTGTAATACATCAAATTATAGTTCCTAACTTCAAATTCGCGTGTATAATCATCTAAGTCAATTCAAAGCAATATATATTCATCAGATATTAAACTAGCTTATTGTTTTAATTTTACTAATCACCATTTCTAAATTTATTCATACATATTTATATTTTAATTTGTTATTAATCCTAAATCAGACCAACTAACCATGATTTAGTACTCTAATGCATTATAGACAAGTAGAGATGATTCACTCATATAAACAATGACCCAATTCGCGAATTCGTTTGTTGTTCGGACTGCTGCACTCTCCTGCTCTAGAATTCTGCTCTATTTCATTTTCCAAATAATAGCCTTTGCCATTCCTTTTGATTTGCTGCTGGTTTTGTTGAATTTTGTTAAGTTTTGAGGATGTTATGCCCTTTTTACTAAAGGCGGTTTTTAAGAAACAAGAGGGAGTTTATGAAAAATGATAGTGCGGTTACTTAATTTAGGCCAAAATGGAGAAAAGAGTCGGTAAGGAATTTCAAATTCAAAAATAGAATTCAGCCTAAAGCCCACTTAAAACCCAAATCTTATCCCATTTATATCTCTTTCGTACGACCTCCAGATCATGCAAGTAAACATACTATAATACAAAAGGAACCATGGCCTAACCGAGGATTAGCTTGTTGCTAAGTACCCCGGCATCGAAGGTATAGCAAAACTCAAGGAGGGAAAATCCATACTCTCCGTAAAAGGCGATGATGTTGCTATTGTTCCCACCGCTAAGGCTTCTGTTGGCCTAAGTGCATCGGGGCCAATTGAATCATTAATTCCCAAGTCCAAAAAGCCTACGACATATATACATAAGACCGAGGAGGTCAATTCTATGGCCACCAAACTATTCCATCATTTGCAGTGGGCACTCTTATTGAACCGTACATCCAATTAATTATTATTCCCGTTGAACATCCGAACCAATACTCATCCGAAAAGGGTGATATTTCTAAATCTGTACTCCTCGATAAACTACAAACGAAGGTATATCCCTGGTTTCATTTGTTGTTGAGAGACTTTACTTCTTGCATGAATCCAACACTATACCCGTAAGTCCTACTATCAAGCTTCCTTCGGTTAAGTTGTAGCCCCTTAAAATCAGGCCCTTTGAGACTTCTGCCGAGAAGATTGTCGAGCCCCATGCCACGACTGAGAGAAATACTACTTAGTCTAAGGGTGACACTTTCGTAAAAGCCAAACCTAAGGGTGGACGAAAGTACAAGGCCAAACCTATGGGTGCAGTTGCTAGTGTTTTGTTGTTTCTTTTAGTTGTGAGCAAGCTATGATTTTGCGGAATTGCCCACCGCTGCCTTTATATATAAATACTGATGTAATGAAAGATAATTTATGTTCTGTAATCTTTGTTCCATTTAATTTTTCACATTTTTTACATACTATGCCTGTTTATGAATAGCTACCATATATATATATATATATATATATATATATATATATATATATATATATATATATATATAAAATATAACTACATATACAGCAATCCTTCCATATTATATATGTCGGCCTTTGTGCAATGCGCTTATCTACTACTGTTTTGTGCATATAAATAAAATTCCTGCAATTGCTTTGGTTATATTGAGTTATTCAACCCTGTTAATTATTTCAATAGTTTTTTTTTGGTGAAATAGAATCACAGTTGATGTAAAAAACCACACCTTGATTGGCTCGAATTTCGGCTAAATCGAAACCCAAGTCCATTAGGGTATAGATCTTTGGTTTTGGTAACATATAATAAACACAAGCACATCAGAAAGCGATCAATATACACTCGTAGTGGAATTGGAAATTATAATAGAGCACATATATTGACTAAGGCTACTACCTTGGAATCAATATTGTTCCTTGGATATGTAGTTGCCTTTTCAATGTCGAGCATGAATAAGAAGACTTCTCCAACTGTCCTTCCCATCATGCTCTAGTAGCTTTTCCTTCAAAATCTATCCTATAGGTTGTAATGAGGATGATGGTCAGAACAATGTTCTGGTGAAGGGAAAATTGCATACTTTATCCATAACTTAAATTTATGCTAATTAATTCTATTTAAGTTTTAGGTCTATTATTCACGGTCAATTTTTTGACCCTATATGCGGGTATGATATGCCTAACCTCCTTTTAGGTAGATCTATATATTGCTTATATACATACATATTTAGAACTATAATACCCAAAAACTTAGCCACTTAGTGGTACTTAAATCGGGAGGAGGCGGACCCAACAACCACTTAATATCTCTGTCCCTAAAGCGAGCCCTCCGCAACATAACTGCTAGTTAATCAGTCCAAGCTACAAAAACCGGTGACACCTAGATATGGCTTTATAATATAATTTCCATATTACTTACTCTTCTAAACTACATCGTATATGAAAGCTCTCCAATTGTAAAATCAAAGGCTTTTCCAGTCCAACTCTATAACTTACCTTCAATAATAGGCCAAAGACCCTTCTTAGTCCCACGCAACTACCGTTAGTCATGTCCTAACAATGTGAGAGGAAGTATGCAAGCCACTTAATACCTCCTTAATGGGAATTAGTTAGACTCCGACCATTTACTACCTATATCCTAGGAAAGTCCCTGTTATTTAATACCCAACCTAAGAAGGATCCCTCTCTGGTACTTCCTAGCTGACATCACACAGAATCTCATTGGGCCATTTAATGCTTCTTTATGGGGAGAGGCAGATCCTATAGTAATACCTCGGTCTTGAAGCAAACCCTTCTCAAAATTTCCCACTATCATGCCTAACTAATAACCCCGACCATTTAATACGTCTTAAGTAGGAAGGAGGCAGACCTACAATAGCTACTTAATGCCTCCAACCTAGAAGCAGGTCCTATGCATATCCCTTTTCCACGAATCCTACGGTTGGAGAAGCCCCACATCAGTAGTAAGTGTACACAACTACTGGTAGCCTCTAGGTAAAGGGCAAACTTCCGTTGTGTAACTCTACTGACCTTGCATCTCAACCCACTAAACCCAACCAATCATCCAAAGCCTAAGTGTTAGGTTAGACCCATTAATTCACGCTCGTTCTGAACGTATAATTGAAGCTATATAATCTCCTACTATGAAAGTTATATTACCTTCTACGTGTACTTAATAGTATTATACTTACTTGTTCGCTACATAATTATTCCTATTTTTAGCTTAGACTTTGGTTTATTTGTTTTTTTCATATGTCTAATTAATGTCAATTATCCATAATAAATGGTCATTAATATCAAAATTGGACAATCTCTAATAACATTTATTTACTCTTTTCAAATTAAACCTATTATACCTATTCAATTTCATCATAAATGCCATACTGGATTCTTCAATCAGTCACCATTTAATTCCGTTAACTCTCTATTGACTATAAATTTATTTCCCATTAAATTTGTAGTTATTGTCCATAAATTTTGAAATTCCTATTCCTTCCATTTTCAACCTCCTAGTCATATAATTAGTACACCATTAATACTAAACATCCTAATTATAACTAATTTGAATGTTGATGTATATTACGCTATAATTATATTTATATTTTTAATCAATAAGCGTGGTTACACACACGCACACACACACACACACACACACATATATATATATATATATATATATATATATATATATTACTAACACACTAATTTCTACGCTTAGGAACCGAGAACATTTATTTCCACATTTTAATTTATAGAGCTAGCCATTCAAAAAGGGATTTCCGCTGTAATTTCCATAAATTTCCAAGAAATGCGGCTTTTACTTCGTTTGAAATTACAAAGAATTATATCTTTTTGTTTATTAAAATAGACAGTGCAAACTACGAAGAAGAATATTCATACGATATACACCTCTTTCCTCTTTGCTATATTCCTTGCTAATTCAAACAACACACTTTTTATAAATATTTTTAGATTTGGATAATTTATGGAAATTACGTGGAAATAGATGTAATTTAATTATACCCTACTCCCAATAAATTAATACGTAAAAATTCACATTTTAAGTCAATTAGGGCAACCTAATTTATAACCCAATTATAAATATGGAATAAACTTTACAACTTTACAAACATTACACAATAATAAATATTTAGAACTGATTTAAATTTCCAGGTTAGTCTATAAATACTATTCCAATTTCCTAGCTTATGGAGTATGTAGGTAGGGTTTCAACTAAATACGCTCGTTTAAGCCTACAAACTAACAGATCTAACGTAGGCATAATAATTAAACTAAACTCAATGATATAAATTTCATATTAGAAATAAATCATATAATTTCTCATTCACCTTTCAAGCTTTCAAATATCCCAAATCTGAATCCACTCCTTTACTTGACTCTGTTTCATTCTAATCCAAAAAATGTATAACAAGCTATAAACACACTATTAGAATTACAGGCCTAAGAAGAGATTTGGGTTAAGAGGAATATAGATTTATAATAATGCAATTTAACTTTTTCTATAGTATTGATTTGCGTCTTCTCTTCTTCTGTTTTACTTTCTAGCCTTCTCCAATTATGTGTGTGTGTGTATAACACGTTATTTTATAATTACCAAAAATAGCGGAGAAGGAAAAATGACAGAGCATCGCTGCTTTGATTAGAAAATATGAGAAGAGAACTAAAGGGTTAGGCATGTATTTATAGGTGCTCGAATCAATTGTATATGTTATATTAAAATAATTAAATCTGGGTCATTTGGCCTATGTTCAAAACCTTGCCGCCATTTAACAACCGGTCGACTGCCAGTGGTTGATCGGCCCAAAGAAGGGGTTAAGTAGTGGGGTCCCATTTAATGTAATTTATTTCCTATTTTCGTTTTTAATTTTTTCACTTCAAAAACTTCAAACGCCAATAACTTTTTCATTTGATCTCCGATTATGAAACTCCACATAAGAAAGTTGCTCCAAAAATAGCCATGGGTGTAATCGTGCAAGATCATGGCAAAATTCCACCATTTTCTAAAATTTTATTTTTAGAGCCTCATAATTATTTATTAATTATCGTTCATTTTATGGGGTGTAACATTCACCCATTCTCCCATAAAACAATTTCGTCCATAAAATACCCCATGGGTTGAGTCATGTAAGGTAGCACATAACCAATCTATACTGTCCAACCAATTAGCGCATAACAAATTTTGCAGTCAAACGTGTACAAGTGTATGGTGCATCACAACAATATAAGACATGTACGCAATTGATTCTAAACCAACGCTTCCCATATGAATTCATTCTTTTTAAAACATATTGAAATTTGATGCAAGTTTAAATATATTGAAAATATTTTTTAAGTTTGTATAAACATTTTGATCATTTAATTGGTTATATATGCTTATTGATGATTTACGTTGTATCATATAGATTTTATGATAAGATTTGATTTGAAAAACATATCAAATGACACCCAAATGGCTTGCATTATTGATATAAGGTCAGAAACATCATTTTAGGATGAGTTTCGAGTTTCATAATTTTCTAAGTTGTTGTGGATTTATTATTAATTTTCTAGTAAAGAAAATAGTTAAATTGGGTTTAATTTATTTACAGCTATTATATGTAGCTTTGGATCATAAATTAAAATATGTTAGAAAACATATTAATAGTGATTTATGATATTTTAGAGAATTTTCCTAAGTATTTCATTAAAGATATAAAATTATTAAAGGTATGGGACTTAAATGTTTTATATGTTTATAAAAGGAGAAGAAGTAATTTGTTAAATGTTTCTAAATTGTTAATTACTTAATTTGGCTGCACTTTTAAAAAAGATTTTGAGAAAGAATTGGCAACCAATTATATGTTGACAGTAAGGAAATTTAGTTGAAAAGATGTTACTTTAAAATGTTAAAAATCAATTTTGTAAAGTTTTGTTGCTTCGCCACTTATAACCTTTCGACACCATACATCCGCTCCTAATCAGGTCAAAACCAATACACATGGTATCAGTGTCTTGGTACGTAGTGGAATAGAGAAAGGAAAAAAGGTATAGAGACAAAGTGTGCTTTCAAAGGTGTAGAGTAGCTGTTATAAACTTAGAACTATTTTGGTTATAAACAAGGCTTCCGAAGGGGGTTGAAACCTTTGTTGCCGCATTAAACCTTTCGAATCAATGCCTTCGAAAGCTTTCTTTTGCCTTAAACTTTGAATCCGCCTCTCCATGCTTTCGAAAGGGTTGGTTTCGAAACCATCCCATTTCTTTTACTTAGGAATAATGTTTTTGTAAGCAATGCTTTCGCAGGACCCATAGATTTATTGAAAGCTAAATCAAAAGGTTTCGAAAAGAGTGGTTTTAAATGGATTTGAGTTTACATTTCATAAAATTTTATTTCGACCCAATGCTTTCGAATGGTTTGTTTTAAGTGAAGGATTTTAATGTTTTCAAAAGATTATAATGAAAGTTTCGAAGAGGAGATTCCCCAATGGTTTCGAAAGGTTTACTTTTAATATTTTGAGACCGGTATAGGGTCGTGCCCTGTACTTGAGCAAATAGCCCCTAGCTAAAATAAGTCCAAAATTCTAGTGTGTAGGGGTTTGTCATAGGTAAGACTAAACGATGTTACATACGGAAAGGAATATGCAAACAGCAAGCTAAGTTTTTGGTGAGCCCGCAAAACAATTAGGATCAGTTGACCCTAGAAGAAGATAGTTAAGGGAAGATAGCCCAGTACTGTGCCTAAAAGATGTTAGATAATTGAGTATGTATGGTAGGCCCAAGTCAGCCAATAGTTAATAGTTAAACAAGCAAAGCTATATTTTTTGGACAAGAGTCCATTAATTACTTGATTTATGTGCATATATGATATTGCTATTATTTCTTTAATTAGTTTGATTGCATGATTCTGATTTGCAAAAGATATGTTTTAAAAGGGATATTAGTGAGGGTAAACCCGTTCTGCTTAGCGGCGTGGCCTAACTTAATATTAGTTAACCAAGATGTAATTGTATTATTCACACCAGGCTTTATCTCTGACTCGAAGTTTATGTTTTCCCCTTAAACTCTTGAGTGCTCAAAATTAATTTGAGTAGATTGAGAGTTAAGCTTTTTCAGGCTTAGTAAGTTAGATGAATAAGCTTCCGAAGACGTGCATGAGGCAAAGTTAGGATCAATTTAATTTTATTTCCATTATGATGTATTATGATTGATATATCTATTTAGTACTTTGATTATCCAAGGGAGCATCTTCATATGTCGCTCTTAGCGTAGTTTGTAATAATTGTATTTGATCACGGACTGGGAATCATTTTGGAATTAGGTATCTAAATATGAAATATTGATTTGAAATGTAACCATAAAAGTTGTTTTTGAATCTATGTTGATTTTTATTTCATATTAATGTGCTTACGCTATTAAAGACACCATTAACATTACCGTATTTTATCATCGTAGTATGGATGACCGCAGCATCTATATCATTTAGCTTCGGGCCTCAATATAGGGGATGTTACAACTTGGTATCATAGCATAGGTTGATGGCAAACTTAAAAGAAATTTCAAACTGGAGATGATTTTGAAAACATAATCCTAAGTAGTTAGAGAAAAAATTAGGGTATGGGATAACGCTATAGTAACGTACTTGTATATGCGATATATAAGTATATGTTTAATCTCCATTCTCTCATCTCTCCTAGGCTATTCGTCTGTATCTTACAAAGACTCGAACGTAGATTTTATGGACGTAAGATATGGTTTCTAGAGGGGGAAGAGTTAACATTGGTGGACGAAGCACCACAACTAATGGGAATGCCAGACCAAATACTAGAAGGAATCCAGGTCGGGCACAAGCTGCTAATATTGATGCTAGAATGCCGTAAGTCAATATGGGAGTAATGAATTAGTTCTTCATTAACATGATGTAGGCTGGCGTTGCTGCAGGTTTACTTAGAGGAAATGCTGAAGGAGGAAATTAGGGAGTTCCAATGGTCAATAATTATGTTTTGTTGAGTGGAGACTGTGCCAGGAAGGGAGGAAAACTACTTATCGAGATTGAGGATGCAATTGAAGTGGAGAATTGGTTACCTCATTACGAAAGGTTTTTTTTTTTCTGATTTGGGGCTCAATGATGAGCAGAAAAGAAGATTCGCCTTTAGCCAATTTCAGTGAGCGACACCGTATTGGCAGAACAATGTTACGGTTGGAGTCAATGAGGAGACTATGACTTTATCTGCATTTAGAAGAAGGTTTGAAGAGAGGTTTATATCGAAGATTACGAAGTCAACTCTACAAAGAAAGTTTGATGAGCTGGAGCAGGGAGATATGAGCGTGTTTGAGTATGCAACTAGATTTGACGAGCTATCGAGATACGGATACGCTACGGTTGATACTATTATCAAAAGGAATGAGAAGTTTATCCATGAGCTAATGCTTGTGCTTGCTAAGGTCACATTAGAACATTTTATAGGTCCATGCGATGTAGTTATTGAGCTGGCTTTAAGGAAGGAAGAGATGCTTGCTTATCTTGAGGGTAACAAGGCAGGAGGAGCTCAAGGAGGATAGAATTAGAAGAGGAAGTTTTTTTATAAGAAGGGAGCTCAAAAGAGTGGAGCTTCCAAGAAGGGAAATGCAGAAGTTATCTATTATAAGTGTAATAAGAAAGGACAATATGATTATGAGTGCTGGATAGGCAAAGGGAATAAAGATGCCAACAAGAAAAGGGTGAGATGTTTCAACTTCGATCAAATTGGACATTATAAGAACCGGTTCAAGGAGCCAACCATGGATGGAAAGGGAAAAGTGTTTGCATTGGAGCCAGCTACCTTGAGACCAATAGAAGAGGAGAAGGGAAAGCTATATTGGGAGGTGCGCTTTTGATTTATCGTGTATCAGTTAGATTTCTATTTGATACTGGTTCATCGCATTCTTTTATGTCTTGTTGTTTGGTAGATAAGCTTAACTTAGAACCCTCATAACTAGTTACTTCCTTAAGGGTTACGAATACGATAGAAGGATACGTTACTCTTGGAATGAGATGTGACCACCTAGAGCTTGAATTATTAGGTCATGTATTTGTTTGCAATTTGCATGTGTTTGACTTCGTAGGATTCAGAATTATTTTAGGTGTGGATTGGTTAAGTAAATATAATGCTAGAATATTTTGCCATAATTAAATAATATCACTTAGACAACCTGATTGTAGTGATCAGATAATATACTCCATTGAAAACCCTAGTTTTGAGGTTAATGCTCTGTTGGGTGTTGTGGAGGCATGATTTAGTACCATGAGCAGTACCAGAGGGTAAACCGCTAAGCAGAATGACACATACCAAGATGAGGAAGCTAAAGGTGCAGTTGGTGGATTTGGAAGGTAAGAATTTTATCAGACCAAGCAGTTTGCTTTTGGGACCACCCGTAGTGTTTGCAAGGAAAATGGACGGATCGTTAGGGTTATGTATCGATTATCGTAAGTTGAATGAGAAGATGATAAAGAATCGACATCCGTCACCTAGAATTGACGATTTATTCGACCTGTTAAGTGGGGCCAAAGTATTTTCCTAATTGGATTTGGCAACGGGGTTCCATCAGCTTAGACTGGCTGAGGATAGTATTCCTTTGACGGTATTTAGAACCTAATAAGGATCGTATGAATGGTAGTAAAACCGTTCAGACTAATTAAGGAGCCAACATTCTTCGTAGATTTGATGAACCGAGTTTTTCGAGAGCATTTGGATAGACTCGTGTTGGTATTCATAGATGATATTTTGGTATACTCTAAAGATGCAAGAGAGCATGAAGTTCATCTCAGAGTGGTGCTTGTGATACTGAGGCAGCATCAAATTTAGGCGAAATTTTCGAAGTGTCATTTCTGGAAGGAGGAAGTGAAGTTCCTTGGTCATGTAGTCTCTGAGAAAGGGTTATCTATAGATCCAGCTAAAATTAAGGCAGTGAATAGTTGGTAGAGACCCAAGACAGTGATTGAGATACAGAGTTTTCTTGGATTAGCTGATTGCTAGGGAGATTCATTAAGGTTTTTTCATGGATAGAGGCACCGATGACTAAGCTAACATGGAAAGATTTAAATTTGTCTGGATTGGTAAGTGCGAGGAAGCAATTCAGAAGCTAATACACTTATTGACAAATGCATCTATGTTAATTATTCCAAAGAGGAATTAGGACTTAGTGCTGTATATGGATGCATGTGGAAAAGGATTAAGAGCCGTGTTAATGCAAAGAGGTAAAGTGATTGTCTATGCTTCTCGATAGCTCAAATGAAATGAGGTTAGACATCCAACTCATGATTAGGAATTTGTTGTGGCAATTTTCGTGTTGAAGGTGTGGAGACATTACCTTTTGGGAGAGAGATTCGAGCTGTATACGGATCATAAGTCATTGAAGTATCTATTCTCTCAGAAGGGGTTGAATATGAGGCAACAAAGTTGGTTAGAGTTTTGTCTGCTTATGGATTTGGTATTGATTACACACCAAGAAAAGGCAACAAGGTTGCAGATGCACTTAGTAAGAAACATCTGAATACAGTATTAGCAATGATAGCCGAGTGGAAAGATTTAGAAGCTTTGACTACATGCAGAATACAGTGGAGATCTGAAGCTAGATCTAGTAAGAAAACATCTATGTTGTCATGTTTAGAAATTCAACTGGTGATGATCGGAAGGATAAGCAAGGGGAGGATCAAATATTAGCTGAATGGATCAAAAAGTTAAGGGATGGAATAGAGGGCGATGACTTGAAAGATTTCAGTCTTGACCAAAATGGGTGGTTGAGGAAGAAAGGGGAACCACGTGTTTTGAATATGTAAAACTTTAGAAAGGAAGTTCTTGGAAAACGCCATCATTTGAAGTTCAATATTCATCCAGGGGGAACTAAGATGTATTAGGACATGGAAAGAAGTTTTATTCTGGGAAGGCATGAAGAAGGATGTAGGCTTATGGGTGAAGTAGTGTCTGAACTATCAACAGATAAAAGCCAAGCATCAGAAGCCAAGTGGGTTATTTCGGCCTTTAGAGGTTCTAGTATGGAAATGAGACTCTATCTCAATGGATTTTATAGACGAGTTGTCAAGGTCGAGTAGAGAAATTGAAAGCATATGGGTAGTAGTGGATAGGCTAACAAAGAGTGCCCAATGCATTCCAGTTAAGTCAACCAGGATGGCACCTGTTTTTGCGAAGTTGTTTACGAAGAATATAGTTAGACCGCATGGAATTCCTAGTATTATAGTAAGTGATAAAGATTCCTTATTCACTTGCGAGTTCTGTAAGAGTCTATAGGAGGCTTTAGGTACCAAGCTCAAGATGAGTACTGCTTACCATCTGTAGAAAGATAAGCAAACAGAAAGAATTAACAAAGTCTTAGAATATTTGTTAAGAGCTTGTGTACTAGATTTTAGGGGATCATGGGAAGACCACCTACACTTAGTCGAGTTTTCGTATAACAACAGTTATGAGACTAGTACAACAATGACAGCATTTGAAGCTTTGTATGGAAGGCCATGCAAATCTCCCATTTATTGGTTAGAATCTGGGGATAGATTCGTTTTTGGTCCAGAATTGGTTAGAGAAGCCTCGGAAAAGATTGAATTCATTCGAGCCAGAATAAAGGAAGCTCGGTCTAGGTAGAAGTGATATGCTGATAGAAGACATGAAGACTTAGAGTTCTTTATTGGAGATCATGTTTTCGTTAGGGTATCACTGATGAAAGGTGTAATCAGATTCGGAAAATCAGGAATATTGGCACCGAGATTCGTTGGACCATTTCCTATTGTAGAAAGGATCGGAAAACACACATATAGAGTGGAGTTACCAAGTAGTTTGGCAGGAGTCCACAATGTTTCACATTTCTCATCTAAGGAAATATAGTCGAGACCCAAAGACTATTATAACACCGACTATATTAGATGACGTAGCAGTGGAACTGAATTTGAATATACTAAGAAAATCAGTTTGTATAGTCGCGAGGGATGAGAAGTGACTAAGGAAAAAGATAGTAAGATTACTTAATATCTAGTGGAGTGGCGACAAGAGAGACTGTACTTGGAAAACTGAGAGTAGGGTTAGAGATACTTATCCTGACTTGTTTCAGGGTTGTTTTACCTTTATGATTGATTTTATGAGTACCTTATCGTAATATCGAGGATGAAATTCTTTAAGGAGGGGAGTTTGTAATGACCCTAATTTTAACTAACATTATTTAGGACATTTAATTAGATAAATTAAATAAAATAGTGTAAATGGTTAAGGGAATGGGATTTGTACGATCATAGGGTAGCCATGCCTAATTAATCTAATGCCAAAGAGAATTAAAATGAAGTAAGTAAAGGCAATAAGATAAGGGCGAAGTAGGAATAGGTTATATTCTTATACCACAAACCCTTATTCAAATTCCATTTACAACATTCACAAATTAAACTAAACCTAGAGCTTGGCCAACCACCATTTGAAGTAATCTAAAGGAAGAAAAGCAAATATTCAAGTAGGAAGCTTAATCAAGTCAATTCAATAGAAAATCTCAACCTTCTTAACAAGCAAGTTAATGAGAATAATAGATTACATCTCAGTTTCATTCCTTTTGTTTTCTAGAAAAGATCCAAATTTATTTTGCAAAATATTCCATGTTTTGATTGTTTATATGGTTATATATGCTTGTTGATGATTTACATTGTATCATATAGATTTTATGATAAGATTTGATTTGAAAAACCGATCAAATGGCATCCAAATGGCCTGCATTTTAGATATAAGGTTAGAAATATCATTTTAGAGATGGGTTTCAAGTTTCATAATTTCCTAAGTTGTTGCGGATTTATTATGAATTTTCTTGTAAAACAAATGGTTAAATTGGGTTTAAATTATCTATGGCTATTATAGCTTTGGGTTAGAAAATTAAATATGCTAGAAAACATATCAAAGTGATTTATGAGAATTTTTGGAGAATTTTCCTAAGTATTTTATTAAAGATATAAAATTATTTAAAGTATAGGACTTAAATATTCTATATTTTATAAAAGGAAAAGGAGCAATTTGATAAATGTTTTAAAATTATTAACTATTGAATTCGGCAGCACTTTTAGAAAAGATTTTAAAAAAGAATTGGCAGCCAATTATATATTGAAAAATAAGGTAAGTTAGTTGGAAATGTATTGCTTTAAAAAGTTAAAAATCAACTTTGTAAAGACTCATTGCATTGCTACATATAGTAGCCACCTTTCGATACCATACATCTGCCTCCAACAAAGTCGAAACCAATACCATGGTATTAATGTCAGAACCTTGCATTTTGTTTTTTTGATTGTGACTACTATATGAGTAAATATTTCATGGACTAATCATATTTGTAGGAGAGGATAATATTTTACTCAAGAAATGATCTAACAGATTGAAGACCAGATTCCAGATAGAAGCTTTAGTAATATAGTTTGTCTATGGTCTAAGTCTAGTAGTGAATTCATGTTAAAATCTCTCCGAAGTGGTATATGAACGCACATGCAATTTAAAATCTTTCAAATCATAGTTCATATGCTAAATTTTTTAGTAACCTAGTTCATATACAAAAACTTTGCTGAAAATGTTTTGATATGGCAAAAAATAGGCAATTCGGCCAACTGAATCATATAGTTCAATTGACTGAATACTTGTATACATGCACAACTAAACTTGAATATTCAGACGGCTGAAGTTTATGATTTACCCAAATGAATTGTATGTCTTTTGCACCATTTTCTTTCTGATTCGATTTTTAATTGATTCCGCTGGTTGAAATATTCCACTCAGACGGCTGAATCTTCATAACAGCTATATTTTGAAAAGTCGCTACTTTTCAGCGAATTAAAACAACTCTTGATTCAAGAGTTGTTTCCATATTCTTTCATGGCTTCTTTTCACTAGTGATTGCAACTCTTAATCACTATATATAACCATGAAATCCATTATTTTAATCGCTGAATTTTGATTCTTATTATCAAAACAATCTTGCCCTTTGCATTCAATATTTCCGTTCTAATCACTTATTCATTCAAGAAAACTTCATTAGTCATTATATAAACTTCCTATCTTTACGAATTACATGTTATATCAAAAAGGAGAAGAATATGGAAAGGGAGTATGTTGTTGACTTATCAGTGCTACTTAAGGGCATACTCAGTCCGAAACAATTTTACTATCTGTATTGGTAGTCCCGTTCGGTTGCTCAAGCGGTTGAAGACCTATTCTGTTGCTTAAGTAGTAGAAGTCCTATTCGGTTACTCAGGGGGTGTAACACCTATTCCTCTAGGTCAAGCGAGGGTTTATAGTTGAATTCCAAAAGAAGTCTGGGACTGGATGTAGAAGGGGAAGTTTGAACCAGTACAAAAATCTCTAGTGTCATTTACTTTGTTATTTACTTTTGTATTTATATTTTGCATTAGTAGATAACTTAGTTAATATTCCATATTATACGATCCTTAGTCACTTTCACTTGGTATCAGATCAAGGTCATCACATAACCACAACACAGTTATTTGATATTTAGTTAATATGGAAAATAACACTAAAACAAGTTTTATTGAAGGTCAATCCATAGCATAGCCACCACTATTTAACGGTTTAAATTACAATGATTGGTCAACTCGCATGAGAATTTATATGCAAGCAATAGGATATGATACTTGGAATATCACTCAAAATGAATACACTATAACTATTACACCATATGCATAATGGTCAAATACACAAAATATAGATGCTACTTCAAATGAAAAAACCATGAAAATGTTATTTGTGCTTTAGATAAGAATTAATTTAATAGAGTTAGCATGTGTACAACTGCTTATGAAATTTTGTGAAGTCTTAAAGCTACACATGAAGGAACAAATATAGTTAAACAAAGCAAGATTTCTATGCTTAAAAATCAGTTCTAAAATTTCAGAACGAAGCCAAATGGGACTATAAATGAAATGTATTCTAGATTCCAAGATATACATCATTCACTATTAGCATTAGGAGAAAAATACACTGATTTTGATGTTGTTTTAAAAATCCTAAACTTTTTAACAAATGAATGGGAACGAAAAGTCTTAGCAATTGAAGAAGATAACGATATTTCTACCATAAAACTTGAAGAGTTAATAGGAAATCTCATGTCGTATGAAGTAAATTTGCAGGAAAAAACGAGATCAAGCCCAAGATAAAATGAATATAGCTTTCCAAGCTGAACAAGAAGATTCTGATTTAAATGAAGATGACATGGCATTTGTAGCAAGGAATTCAGTAAGTTTTTGAAATTTAGAAAGAACAAGAAATTCAAAAACAACAGGAGAGACAACACCAATAAACCATCAACTTCAAATCTTTAATGTTATGAACGTCATAAGAAGGGTCACATAAAGAAGGACTGTTCTGATGGAAAGAAAGATAGATAAAAGAATAAGGAAAAGTATAAGAAGAAGCAAGCATTTTATGTTACATGGGATGATTCAGAATCGTATTCATCATTAGATAGTGACGCTGACAGTGATTCTGAACAAGCCAATGTGTTCTTCATGGCTTCAACTAACGATGTAAGTGTTCTAACTTTTGACAATTTAATAGATATAAACTCAGAGCTATTGGATAAACTAAAAGGATCTAAAAGAAAGTATAAAGACCAAAAACTAAACTAAGGTGAAATAGAAGTTGGTATGCTCAGAGATGAAAAGAAAATCTTAGAAGAAGAACTTGTTAAAATACAAGAATCTTTGCCTAGTTCATCTTCTCAACTCAGTATGCTATCAAATGAAATTGAATTTCAAGAAGAAAAGAATATGACATTAGCTTCAGTAAATCACGATTTAAAATCAAATGTCAAAATTCTTAAGTTAAACAATGCTAGTCTCAAAACCGAGTTAGAAAATATTACTAAACATGTTTCTAACTTTAATAAAAGTAGAGAAAATCTCTCTAAAATTATTAAAAACCTTCAATCTACTTTTAATAAGAAATGGTTAGGATATACAAATTCCTTAAAATATAGTTCAAAGAAGAATAATTCACCATATAAAAATTTCAATACACATAAGAATTTTGTAAAAGATAAACCAAAACCAAAGGTTTTCACTCAAAAGAAGAATATTTGCAACACAAATACTATAAAGATCCGGGTACCAAAATCTAATGATAGTTCAATAGAAATAAGTATATTAAGCCTTTTATAATTTAGTTCCTAAAAATGAAAATTTTACTTATATAAGGAATTCTAAACCCTCTTGGGTTTGGCTACCTAAGATCAAACTCTTAGGACCCTAATAAAAGGTGGGTACCAACATCTGTATATTTTTTGTAGGTACCAACTAAGAAAAGAGGAAAGTGGATACTTTATAGTGGTTGCTTAAAACATATGATAGGAAACAAAGATATGCTGACCAACATTATCTTCTCAGATGGAGGATATATCACATCTGGAGATAATTCCAAAGGTTATATCATCAGCAAAGGCGATGTGAGCGATGATGGTGCATCTAACTTACCTCTTATCACAAATGTTTTACTAGTTAAAAGTTTAAAACATAATTTGCTTAGTGTAAGTTAACTATGTGATAAAGGTTTTAATATACCTTTTTCTGAAAATAAATGTAATATACTTGATCAAAACAAGAAACTAATCTTTAAGGAACTAGAGAACAAAATACATACATATTAAATAAGAAAATTAATCATAATGCAAGTATGTGTCTAGTAGCCAGAGAAAATGATCCTTGGCTATGGCACAAAAGATTTTGTCATCTAAACTTTAAAGCAATGAGAAAATTATCTAAAATTAGTTTAGTAAAAGGTTTACCGAAAATGAAATTTAAAGTAAACAGTATTTTTGATGCTTATCAATTAGGAAAATTAACCAAATCTTCTTTTAAACCGAAGTAATAATTTCTACATTACAACAACTTGAGTTATTACATTTAGATCATTTTGGACCAACTCAAGTTTAATCTATAAATCATTATAGATATGTTTTTGTAATTGTAGATGAGTTTTCAAGACACACCTGGATAATATTTATAAAATACAAAAGTGAAACTTTTGAAAATTTAAAAATCTTTGTTAAGAGAATTCAAAATATTAAGAATCTAAAAATTAAAAATACTCGAAGCGATCATAGTGGAAAATTCGATAATGATATTCTTGAAAAATATTGTAATATTAAAGGAATTATTCATAATTTTTCATTTTCTAGAACTCCACAATAAAACAGAGTTGTAGAAAGGAAAAATAGAACACTTCAATTATGTGCTAGAATCTTATTAAATGGAAGCACTCTACCTAAATACTTTTGGGTAGAAGCTGTAGCAACTGCTTGTTATGTTTTAAATCGAGTCTCCGTAAGACCATCAACAAAACATACCCCATATGAACTTTTTAATGGAAGAAAGCCAAATATATCATATTTTAAAGTTTTCGGTTCAAAATGCTTTTTATTAAATGCAAAAGACAAACTTAGTAAATTTGATCCAAATTCCAATTAACGAATATTCATTGGTGACTCGGAACGAAGCAAGGCATATATAATTTATAATAAAAGATCCAAAATAATCAAATAAACAATTCATATGTCATTCAATGAAAATTACAAAATTTAAGAATAAAATTGAAGATGAAGAAATGATTTCTAAATCAAATATCACAGAAGATGATATTGAAAATATTGAAATTGATAATGAAACTGAAAACAATAATTTACATAATGATAATGAGATTCGATCTCCACCTAAAATACTATGAAATCACCAAATTGAAATGTTATTGGAGAAATGAATTCTAATGTAAGAACACAAAATCAATTAAATCAAATCTGTCATGTAGCTTTCCTATCGAACATTGAACCCAAAAATGCTAAAGAATTCTCAAATCAATTCGGACGAAATGAAGTTTGGGACCTATTTCCTAGACCTAGTACTCAAATAGTCATTTGTGCTAAGTGGGTTTACAAAAATAAACCCGATGAGCAGGAAATATTGTTCGAAACAAAGCTAGATTAGTTGCTCAAGTTTACAATCAAGAACAAGCAATAGACTACGAAGAAACATTTTCTCTTGTAGCTCGACTAGAAGTACTGCATATTTTATTAGTTTTTGCATGTTTCCATAACTTTAAACTATGTCAAATGGACGTAAAAAAGTGCTTTTCTAAACGGTTTTATCATAGAAAATGTGTGTGTAGAACAACCACCTTTATTTGCGCATGAAAATTTTCCAGGCCATGTTTATGGATTAAAGAAAGCTTTATACAGTTTGAAACAAGCACCTCGTGCTTGCTGTGATCATCTTAAAAGTTATCCCATAATTTTTGGTTTTGGAATTAGAAAAGTGGATCAAAATTTGTTTATAAAACAAGATAAAAATGATATTTTAATTGTACAAGTTTATGCAGATGACAACTTTTTTGGTTCCACAAACGAAAAATCATGTCAAGAATTTTCGAATATTATGACAAGTGAATTTGAAATGTCTCATATGGGAGAACTTTCATATTTTCTTGGATTACATATTAAAAAATTAAATAATGGAATTTTTATTAATCAAGAAAAATATTGAAATAATCTTACACGACATTTTTGGAAAACACTTCTGCTAAACCATCTCCTATGAGCACTACGGTACATCTCGATTGAGATGAAAATAGCAAAAGTATTGTCCAAAAATTATATCGAAGTATGATCGGATCCTTACTCTACTTAACTGCTAGTCGTCCCGATATAATGATAAGTGTATGCTTGTGTGCATGGTTTCAAGCAAATCCCAAAGAATCACATGTGCGGGTAGTGAAACGAATTTTGCGTTACTTTAGCAAGATTAAAGACTATGGTCTCTTTTACCCGAAAGAATGTCCTTTTGAGTTAGTATCATATAGTGATGCTGATTTTGGAGGACGTCGAATGGATCGAAAGAGCTAAGTTTAACCCATCATTTCAATGTACAATCTTTAGTATCTTTGTTTAGTAAGAAACAAAATTATATTTCACTTTCGATGTGTGAAGCAGAATATATTTCTATTGCTCAGGCATGTGGTCAAGTAATATACATGCAGCAAAAACTACAGGATTTGGTATAAATCTACGTAAACCAACAATTAGTTGTGATAATACAAGTGCTATCAAAAAATCCTATAAATCACTCCAGAACTAAACATATTGATATTCAACATCATTTTCTTCGTGATAATATATAAATTGCTAATATTTCACTTGATTTTGTACCATTAGAGAGTCAAGTTGCGGACATATTTACTAAAGCTTTGAATAAAAATATTTTTCTAAAATTAAGACGTGAACTAGAAATTATGTCTTTACATGATTTGTAATTCGATATTAAAATATAAAAAAATTATAAAATGAATAAAAATTTAATAGAACAAAAATTGGAGATGATGGCACTTGAACTCTACACTCATGGGAGGGAGTCACATGTCTTTCCAATATTCAATTGTATTACTTGATTTAAGACCATGCATTTCTTTTATTTTATATACGACTAACATTCTTTTATATTTCTTAACCTTACATTTTCTCTTAGCTGAAGTTTTCTAAAGAATATTAACCATAAAATAATAACATTAAACAGATAATCAACTTAGTATATATATTTGATCAGAATTTTCTAAAATTCATATACTAACTTTAAGAATAAATATACATTCTTTTTACAATGCCGTCTTAAGAAAGCGCCAATCTCTCATCGATCATTTTCAGCACTCCTTCTACAGATTCATCAAACAAATCTACTCCGGTACATATTCTATTAAAGATTACTCCATCTCCGAATTATCATACTGGATATACACTAAATGGGAAGTGAGCTAAGAAAGACTTAGACTTTGGTTCACCATCTACTAAAGAAAAAATTAATGAAATCCATCACTATCAACGTGAAACTATAGGTTTACAACGTGAGATGTATTATGAACAAAAACACCATTGAAGGTGATTAAATTTCCTTGAACAATTCGCTCTCAAATTCTATGGAACGTGCCCAAAGCAAGGTGTACACAATCCATCTCCTCAATGACCTCACTTATATCCAAATTCTTAGAAACAAGGTGCTCAACGTAATCTTTGGTTTCCTATACATCCATTATGTGATGTCACCAAAGTTGAACTAAGCTTAGATGAATCTAAGACTTTGGGAAATTAAAATCTATATTTTTTTTATGTTTATAAATTTAATAAGATGGATAACTAATGTGTTTATTGAAATAAAACTATATTTATTTTAGCATGAGAATAAAGCTCGAAAAACATATATATATATATATATTATTTGTTGGCTAATTAAGGATAAACTAAAATGAAGCTTGACGTCAGCGAAGCAATAGTTTCAACCGGCTGCCCGTAGGTACTCTGCCGGCTGAACATTCATAGAAATTTGAATTTTTTTTGGAGTTTAGCTGACCGAATTACCCCAGATTGCCAACTGAATTGTATTGAACTTGAACTATATTTTTGCGGGTTGAAATTCTCACACATCAGCCGGCTGGTTACATATCACAACCGACTGAATATTCGAAACTTCAAAATACAACCCAGAATTCTGCCGACTGACCACTCTCTTACAGCCGGCTGAATTATGGCATATTTCCACAATAAACTTGCGAGTTCAATTCTTTGCATTCCAGCCAACAATTTTCACCCTCTCGGCTGATTGACCTATCAGTTTTCCATTTTTAAAAATAGATCAGCTCATTCTCCGACACACCTATTCACTCAAACTCTACATAACTCCTATCTACTCCTTCATTCTTACCTTCCCTAAACACTCTCTATTTTAAAATAAACCCAAAAACCTAACCCAAGCTTATCAAAAATCTCAAATTTTCTTCCAAATTTCATAACCTAATGGCACCAAGTTCAAAAAGATCTCTTGAATCAACAACCTAACCTTTCGAGAGCCAAATTCGTGCTTGGTTACACAATGAAACGACGTTCATTAGATTCAACACCGTGAGAAATTCAAAGTTATTTGAAGGAGCTTTGATGAAGTTCCTCAACTTCAATGGCTACACAATTAGAGAAATTGCAGAAGCTCACGGTTTTGATTCGCTCATTGGGTATGATTCCGACAATGTCAAAATCTACCCTCTCTTAATTAAGCTTTTCTTTGCAAATATGAATCTTGACCACCAAGATCTCCGAAACAAAGATGATTGCATATCGACCTTGGTGTGTGGAGTAAAGATTTATTTACCTCTTCGACGATTAGGCCATATACTAGAATGTCCATCCGAAGGGTTGGATATGGACGATTTGAGGTGGATATTTATAACGGTGATGAAGTATCGCATCTCTTTTTATCGGGGGATTTAACCATTTTGAAATCTACTGCCTTATGTCTAAAGGCATGAATCATCCACCGTGCGCTCATTGGGTCGTCACAACCTCGGAATGGAAACTACGAAAAGGTCTAGAAACGAGATTTTCAAGCCCTACATGCTATTTACTCATCCTAACGAGTAAATTAGGGAAACATTATATTAGATGAACATCTAACCATCAATCACAAGAGAAGCTATAAGATGATTCACTGTGGAGCTTATATAATGCATATTCTAAAAAAATTTGGAGTTCCATTGCCCGATTCCGATTTCATGACCATTGGAGAGCTTAACTCAAAGACTCAAAGTCTAATGTGTCTTCCTAAGCGTCCCAAACATCAACAAATCAGTAGCTTTCAAAAATGGATCGCTAATCATAACCAAGTAATCCCTCAACCAAGTGACATGAATATCGCTTCTTCCTCCTCTCTGGTTCCTCAACACGAAGAAGAAGAAGGGGATGGCAAAATTCAAGAACTTCATGCTGACATGCCTCCGAAGCAAGCTTTTCTTGCATTATCACGGAATCAAAGCTAACTTAGCTGACGTTTAGCTAATATAGAAAAGAACATTTCAGAAACTAATGAAATCTAAACTCGATCAAAGGCTTTTTAAATAAAATTGGGGAAACGATCCCTTATTCTGGGTCCACATCGACTGGTGATGCTAAAAACTAGCCCCATTCTCTTGGACGAATTCGGTAGAAGATGAAGAAGAAATACAAGATAATGAGGATTTCTAGACTCTTTCTTTTCATTGCTATTTTACTCATGAAAAACTTGTATTTTGTTTATTTTTTTTGTTGTACTTTGAAGTTCCTAGGTAAGATGGCTATTTATTTATCATATCTATATGCTCATAGGTGCCTGATGTCTATGATGTTTATGATATTCATGTGCTTATATGTCTATATTTCTCATTTCAATTATTTGTTTCTTTTTGTCAATGAAAAAGGGGGAGAATATGATTGATAGGGGGAGTATTAATTCAAGTGGAGTAAATTTTCTTTTATATATTTAAAAACTTACATAGTTGTCATGATCCAAAAGGGGAGTATGTTAGAACCTTTCATTTTGATGTTTTTATTGTGACAACTATATAAGTAAATATTATACGAACTAACTATATTTGTAGGAGAAGATACTGTTTTACTCCAGAAATAATCTAATAGATTGAAGATCGGATTCCAGATAAAAGCTTCGGTAATATATTTTGTCTATGGTCTAAGTCTAGTAGTGAATTCGTGTTAAAATCTCTCCAAAATGGTATATTCACGCACACACAATTTAAAATCTTACAAATCGTAATTCAAATGCTAAATTTTTAGTAACCTACTTCATATACAAATACTTTTTTGAAAAATCTTTGTTATGGCAAAAAACAGGCAATTCAGCCGACTAAATCATATAGTTCAGTCGACCGAATACCTATGCACGTGCACAACTTGACAATTCAGCCGGCTGAAATTTATGATTCAACCGGCTAAATTGCATGTCTTCTGCACTATTTTCTTTCTGATTTGATTTTTAATCAATTCAGCTGGCTGAATTATTCCACTCAGACAGTTAAATCTTTATAACAGCTATATTTTGAAAAGAAACTTCATTTCAGTGAATTGAAACAATTCTTGATTCAAGTGTTGCTTCCATATTCTTTCACGGCTACTTTTAACGAATGATTACAACTCTTAATCGCTATATATAGCCACGAATCCGTTGTTTTAATCACCGAATTTTGATTCTAATTCTCATTCTTATTATGTAAACAATCTTGCCAATTGTATTCAATATTTTTGTTCTAATCACTTGCTCATTCATGAAAACTTTATTAGTGATTAAATAAACTTCCTATCTTCACGAATTATATGATATACCACAAAGAAAAAGGTTACAGTAAGGGTGTACGCTATTGACTTATCTGTTCTACTCAAGAGCATACTCAATCCAAAATAATTTTACTATTTGTATTGGAAGTCCTGTTTGATTGCTTAGGCGGGTGAAGTTCTATTCTGTTGCTTAGGCGATAGAAGTCATGTTGGGTTGCTCAAGCAGTCTAATACCTATTCCTCTAGGTCGAGTGAGGATTATAGTTGAATTCCAAAAGGAGTCTGGGACTGGACGTAGAACGGGAAGTTTGAACCAGTATCAAATCCCTAGTGTCATTTACTTAATTATTTACTTTTATATTTATATTCCATACTAGTAGATACTTAGTTAATATTCCATATTATACGATCCTTAGTTACTTTCAATCAATGCCTTGTTGCGTAGTGGATTAGAGAAAGGTGGAAGTTATAGAGTCGAAACGTGCTTTCGATGGGGTAGAAGTAGCTCTTACAAACTTGGAACTATTTTGGTTATAAACAAGGCTTTCGAAGGGGGTCAAAACCTCTGCTGCCGTACTCAACCTTTCAAATCAATGCCTTTGAAAGGGTAATTTTGCCTTAAAACTTTGAAGCCGCCTCTCCATGCTTTCAAAGGGTTGGTTTCGAAACCATCCACTTTCTTTACTTTGGAATAATGTTTTTGACAGCAATGCTTTCACCCCAGTTCTTTTAATACCCTTAGATATATTAAAAATTAAACCCAAAGGTTTCGAAAGGAATGGTTTTAAATGATTTTGAAGCTATGTTTCACAAACTTTTACTTGGACCCAATGCTTTTGAAATGTTTATTTTAAGTAAAGGATTTTGATGCTTTTGAAAGATGTATGATGAAGGTTTTAAAGGGGAGATTCCACAATGTTTTCGAAAGGTTTACTTTTAGTATTTGAATGGAAGGTTTCCAATTCTTTCGAAATGCAAGTTTAAAGTGTTTTGAAAAGTGGATATCTAAGGTTTTTAAAAGCTTTCGAAGGGATGCTTTCCATGATTTTGTATGGTCTATTTTTAATGGTTTCGAAATAAATGTTTTGATTTTAGCCTATTGTTTCAAGATAAAGTAGTTAACCTATTTTGAAAGGGGTACTTTCAATGGATTCGAGAGGGACTATTTGAAAGTTTTTAGATAAAGGTTTCGAATGTGATATCTTGAATTTAAAACGTAATGTTTTCTAAGTTAAAGATGGGCTTTAACATTGTTTTGTGTAAAGCATATTCATGGAAAGACATTTGAGTAAAGCAAAAGTATGTTCTCCTTTTTTAAGTATGATTTAAAGGGTTAAATCAATTTGAAAGTATTTTTTTCAAGGAAAATTTGATGGGTAATTAACCCTAAGTAAATGACTCGAATATTAGAATAACAGAATGGGCTGGTATATGGTCGCACCCTATAATTTAGCTAATAGCCCCTAGCTAAAATAATTATGAAATTCCAGTGTGTAGGGCTTTGTCACAGGTATGACTAAAATGATGTTGCACCTAGAAAGTAATATACAAAGAGAAAGTTAGGTTATTAGTGAGCCCGCAAAACCATTAGGTTTAGTTGACACTAGAAGAAGATAGTTAAGGGCAGATAGCCTAGTAGTATGTCTGACAGGTGTTAGATAATTGAGTATATCTGGTAGGCTCGAGTCAGCCAATGGTTATTAGGTAGCCAAATAAAACTATATTTTTCAGACAGATAGTCGATTAATTACCAGATTTATGTGCATGTATGATATTTTTTTATTGCTTTAATCAGTTTGATTGCAGGTTTCTGATTTGCAAAATATATGTTTTAAGAGGAATATTAGTGAGGGAAAACCCGTTCCGCTAAGCAATATGGTCTTACTTAATATCAGTAAATAAAGATGTAATAGTATTATTCACACCAGGCTTTATGTCTGACCTGATATTTATGTTTTCCCCTTAAACTCTCAGGTGCTCAAAATTAATTTGAGTAGATTGAGAATTAAGGCTTTTCAGGTTTAGTAGGTTGGATGGATAAGTTTCCGAAGAGGTGTAGGAGGCAAAGTTAGGAGCTATTTAGTTTTATTTCCGTTGTGATGTATTATGACTGATATGTCTGTTTAGTACTCTAATCATACAAAAGAGCATCTTCATATGTCGCTCTTAGCGTAATTTGTAATAATTATATTTGATCACAACCGAGGAATTTTTTTAGGATTATGTATTTGAATATGAAATATTGATTTGAAACGTAGTTAGAAAAGTTGTTTTTAAATCTATGTTGATTTTTTATTTCATATTCATGTGCTTCTGAAATTATGGATACCATTAACATTACCGTATTGCACCGGAAGTTGATAATATAGATGAACTGCAGCATTTGTAGCGCTTAACTTCAAGCCTCAAAATAGGGTATGTTGCACTTCACTTACTTCTCTGGTTTCTAATAAATACGGTACATCCACTAATTCAATTATTACACTCGATTATAAGATAAATTATGCATTCCCATACTACAATGGGCAGGAAGCGGGAACTATGCGCATTTAGAATAACTCAATAAGAAATTGGTTTGATCGAATGACTTTCCTATCAACTACCTCACCTCCTTTAACCTTGAGACAACCATTATCCTCTATGTGTGTTTTCCATCTCGCTACTACTCTCTCCTCCAGTTATACTACTATATTCTTTCAATTGAAATATCTTGATAGTATCCTCACTTTGGCATTTACTTTGTTTATCCTTAGTCTTTCATGCGAGTATATCCTAAGACATGCAAAAATGTACTTTTATCCTCATTCCTTTAAGGATTCTTCTTACGGCTTCCACAAAACTTAAAAAAAAAATATTTGGGTTCATACCACTATTCCTTAAGTTCGATGAGTATTCGTTATTGCTGCCCATGAGCATCCTTAGCTATTTTATTCCTAGCCATGACCATTACCCTGTTTTACCTAGCCGTTATCCCTATTCAAATTAGTTTAATTAACAAAAATAAAACTTCATACTCATGAAATCCAAAAAAATTATTTTTGAAAATTCAAACTTAGAAACTCTTTTATTAAATTCCAAAATAACTTGGTTTCTATGAGGACCAAAAAATTTAAACACTTTATATTTAGACATCAGAATTATTTAAATATTTAAATGTTAAATAATGATATAAAAATGATTTTTAAAGCTTATTAAACTCTTTTTAAATAATAGGTGATAATGGCAAACTCTTAGTTTGTAATTAAAGTGATTAACCTTATTTCAATACTGATTCTTTTTAATCAAAGTGTTATATAATCATTCTAGGGCAGTATCTTAGATTTTGATGAAATTAATGTCGTTGGGTCCGAAATAATAAGGAAATGTCCGTTGGTGAATTTCGTGATGATCCGATACACTATGTGGTCATGCGAGCTCGAAACGGGTAGCGACTAAATTTTAGGGATTAAAATATAGTATAGTTTTCATTATAAATACCCCTATACTTAACGTAATTCCTCACTTCTTTCTTTTCCTTTCTTTGTTCAACAAAAGTAGTTTCCACTCTTTCCCTTCTTTTTCCAATTTTTTCTTGAGCTTGGGGAACGAAATTCAATGCTATTGGACATGTTAGGATTATGGTGAGGAGGGCTTCATATTGGTTTGTGCGTTAATTGGTGTGGTTGTGATAGGGGGTTTGAACATTTACAGTCGAACTAGGGTTCGACATTAGTGACAATTTACGCAGCATTAGGCCATGGCATTGGGAGCATTGTTCTTCTCATGTAAAGGAAAACATGTGATGGAAGTTTTGGGTAGTGTGGCTCATGATGGATGTCGTGAAATTTGATTATCATTTTATGGTGGTGATTGTCACAATGTAGGGGAGGTGCCGAAATTAGACTCGAACCTTGGGTGAACCTAAGGTATGTAGAGAAGATATATTGTGATGGTCAGAGGTGATCAGGTGGTCAATGGAAGAGTGTGATGTAGCATTGTAGCAGCGGCAGGGAGCAAGTCGCATTTTTTCTAAGTGATTAAGCTTGGGTCTATTGGGTCCATCGTAAAACTCAGGCGGAGAGAAGTTCCTTGGTGCAAACGACATTGTGTTTCATCAAGCAATGCTCTGTATCCCTATGCGTATGTGCACGTTTGGGGATGAGCTAGATTTGTGTGTCACTATGCACCGTAATTTGAATTTGGAAAGAAGGGGAAAAGGATTAAGGTGGTTTATTAATTAAATTAAGTTAATTAATTAAATATTTAACTCGAATTCTTATAAATTTATATCTTGTGCATACAAGATCCAATCAAAACACCATCTTCACCATTGCACTCATACCAAGATTTTTTACGTCTTAGATTGTTGTGGGTTTTGATGAGTTCACTCACTAGTTTTTTTTGTATATTGTTGCAATATAATGTTTGTTGTGCAAAATATAAATTAAAGTGGATAACAATTTAAGTTATATTTTTTGACCTCTCCTTACTTTTGAAAGCAAGTGACAATATTATATGCAGCATAATCTATCTTTTAACTCTCTAAAAGATGCATCTAGCCTAGACTTATTATTTACATGTTTAATATTACTGTGTGATAGTGTCTAGTGAATAGTTGAAATGATATTATCGCTTTAAACGCACTTGGAAAATTCAATGTATTTAACACTTGTTAAATTAGTTAAATGTAAATATATTATGAATATGTATATATAGCCTGGTTTTATATGCATGTTTAGTCATATTTGATCTATGGAATTGATTTGGAAAGTTACTGAAATTATGAAACAAAGTGGGTTGAAAATCCTGGTTTTAGTAGTAAAAAGGGCTTCTACTTTAGATATTTTTCCAATCTTTTAAAATAAGTTTTTGTGAAAAGTTATTAAAGTAATTTTAAAAGGGAATTTAAAGTTTGAATATATTTTTATAATTATTTCTGAATTTTTAAAGTAAAAAGTTTTAAATTACAAAAACATGCTTTCTATGGTTTTTATATAAATTATAAAATAGATATTTTAAGTAATATTTGAGAAAGTTTTTTAAACTAATATTATAAGTATTCTAAAGAGTAATTCACAGTGTATATAGTTTATGGAAAATTTGTTAATGATTAATTAAACGAATGAAAGCTTTTATATTATATACCATTTTAAGAACTTTTAGTTAGAAAAGAAGTCAAGTATTTTGTAAAATAATATAAAAGAGGTTTTTTGGATTTTAACACTTATGTTATAATGAATAATTGTCTAAAAATAATTAAAAGGATATATCACCTTGTTTTAAAAGTGAACATGTACTTAGATCTTTAAATGGATGTGTTTCAAAGCTAATGACAAGTATAAAAGTGATTTTGGATTTACAATTATGTGTTTAAGCAACAAATTTTTTTTTACCTATTTAATTGTATTTTTGAAAAGTAATATAATCCATAAAAGTGAATATGTTTTTATAATTATTTCTGACATTTTAAAATAAAGAGTTTTAAGTTATAAAAACATGCTTTTCATGGTTTTATATAAAAACATAAAATAAATATTTTAAGCAATATTTAGGGAAAGTTTTTTAAACCATATTATATGTATTTTAAAGAGAAATTCATAGTTTCTGGAAAATTTGTTAATGATTTATTATAGGAATAAAAGCTTTTATATTATATATCATTTTAAGAAGGTTTATTTGGAAAAGAAGTTAAGTATTTTGTAAAAGAATATAAAAGAGGTTTTTGTGGATTTTAACACTTATGTTATAATGAATGGTTGTGTAAAAATAATTAAAAAGATATACCACCTTGTATAAAAAGTGAATACGTACTCTGATCTTCAATTGGATGCGTTTCAAAGTTAATGATGTATGGTAATGATTTTGGATTTACAGTAATGATGTTTATGCAACATTTTTTAACTCATTTAATTGTACTTTTGAAAAGCTAAAAGAGAATTTTAAAGATAAGGATTAAGGGTGAAGTGTTTTGGGTTTGTAGTAAACGGTGTTTTAGTAAAATTTTATTTTAAACAATTGAATCATGTTTTAAAATGGAAATTGTTGTTAATTGATTTTGGCAAAAAATTAGGTCTTAAATAATGGAATTTTAAAGATAATAACATGTATGGGACATTTAGAAAAGGATAGAAAAGTATAAGTTTAAAGTATAAAAGGGCGAAGGGGTTTATAATGACAACATTTAAGTGACTTTTTTGTTTAACCTCTTTGACTGTGTTTAATGTAAGTAAAAACTATTATTAACTGGAGAATATCCTTATACCATTAAGATAAGCGTATAAATACTTTTGAGAGTACTGGAATATGTAGAAACAGATAGTAAAGTTTTAATTAAAATGTGAAGTTTAATTAATAAGTGAAGTTTTAACTAATAAAAAAGTTTTATTGGATAAAAAATAATTTCACTAAAAAAAGAGATTTTAATTAATAAAGGATTAATTAAATATAAAAAGGGATTTGAAGTTGTTTATATGACTTGATCATGATTGTGTATGCCGATCATGTTTTATGTGTTACCTGCTTATGGATAGTATACGGGAATTAATTTTCCTTATATGATCATTCTCAGTATTGATGAAATTCATCAAATATAACTTAGGAAATATCTAAAAGAAACACGAGAATTATATGATACAGTGTACGTATAAACTTGTTTTGTTCTTCTAGGCCAAATGATAAGGAAATCTAACCCCGTTTGGTTAGGAGGTGATATCCGCTCTTGTGTATTGTCTATTTATTTTCAGAATAATTAAATTTGAGTTTACCGGAAACCAATTTATTGGTTTTGGAGCATCCAGTAAGCGGGGGAGTGTACTTATATGAGATGACTCGAAATTATTACCACTCCAAAATCATATACGAGTTCTATGCTATGGAAGAGGTTCGTGATTGGTTTGAGTGCTCAAATACATATAGTTATTTATGATCTGTTCAGGATGTGGGAATCCACTACCGAGATCTATTGAGATATAGGAATCCATGCATGATTCCAAGATTTGTTGAGATGTGGTACTCCACATGTGATTCTAAGATCTGTTGGTATATGGGAATCCATGTGTGGTTTTGAGATCTATTTGAGTTGGGGACTCTTGTGTCGAGATCTGTTCGAGTGGTGACACGTGTGCTGGAATATGACTAAAACTAGTTATATAATGCATAGTCGTGGGTTAGCTAACCCAAGGGTGCAGGTGACTTTGCCTTAGAGATACTTATAGTTATGCACGCATGAGTGGTGCACTTCGGCCTCATGTTGTGGCCAACTATATGTTTCCTATGGTACATCATCTAGGGATGTACGATGCTTCGAGAGGATATCTCCGATCCTCGTGTATGAGGAGCATTCTTGAAGTACCGAGGGCACCTTTATGGAATGCTACACAATTAGTGGATGTGACTTATTGATTTTGATTATATACCTATTGTTGCTGTAATCTACACTCACATGCATCACAACTACTTTATTATTTATATTTCACACCCAACATATTATTATACTATCACCATATTTTCTAATAGAAATATTTTGGTCATCGCAAGGTAAAAACCCATCCATGTTTATTTGCGATATGATCTTACGAGGTACCTTTTTTATAAAAATAGAAATCCTTGTTATAAATTAAGTTCCTCATGATGTTTTACCAGACTGATCTAGGTGTTATTACTTGCAATGCTCAGGTCATCCCTAAGTATGTTTCTAGGTATAACTGGATGCTTTGGAGGTCTTGGAGAAGAGTTGGATTATTTCCTATTCACGTATTTATTTTCCACTGCATTACTTATTTTGTATCTATCAACATTTGTGAGGATGGACTGTTATAACTGTCCGGACCGATGATAGGTTAGTTTGCTCTAGTTATTGTATGTATATATATATTAAAGTTTTCATTTTGGTAAAGAACTTTTAAGATATTATATATTATCATTTCACTGGTGAGATTCTGATATTGGGTTCTTCTTTCTTGATCTGTTTATTTTTCATTTTCTTTTACCCTAACATTGTGTCTTTCTGACACTTAGGTACTCGACACGTGAATACCGTGGATGTATTAGTGCCGAACTTCGAGGATCGAAATGTCGTCTGTAGCATTTGGTATCAGAGCTAAAGGTTAAATGAGAATCTTGGCTTCAGTGGTGTATGACTCATCAAGAGATAGAGTAATGGAATGCCTTATTATAGTTGAATGTATTATATATATGAGAGCGCGTATTTGTTATTGCTATAAAAATGTTTTGAATTATGTTGATTGATCGGTTGAGTGGCTTACAAATTTTGGTTAATACGTGTTGCTAACGTTATTGATAGGGATATCTAAACACTTGAACAACACAAACCGACATAGTATTGTTTTTAAAATTGTTAATAAAATAAATTTACCTAGGATTATCTATTATGTATAAAAGAATAATTTCCAAAGGATTCATAAAGTTTTTATGATGTGTTTTTTTGTTATGAGATGATAATATTCAATTATTATCATTTAATATTTTATTAGTTGTGATCGGCTAGTTTGTGAGCAGTTTTACATTTCATTGCATGAGTTGTGTAGATAGTAATTGTGGGAACATTGAAACGAACATCTCATGAATTAACTTTTAGAGTTTAAGTTTTAGAGAGTGGTTTATATAGTATAGTTACAAATAAAAAGGATTTAAACTGAGAATTTAAGAACTTAAATCCCGATGCTCGTGGAAATTTTTTTTTCTTTGCGAAGAGAAAATAATACTAGTACAATTTAATAGTATTTATGGATAGAATTTTTTTAAAAGGTTTTTAAAAAGAGATAGAAAGTATTGGACTCACTTCTGTCACTGGAAAATTATTCTGATGATGACTGCAACATCATTGTTATTTATTTTCGAGTTTCGTAATAGGAAATGCTACAATAGTAGGATTTCGTGAATATTAGTTTTGGTAAAACCAATTTTGACTTAAATCCAAAATGTATGATTTGATATACGAAAAGTTTTAAGTATGTATTATTTCCAAATAATTTCAAATGAAACCCGGTGTTTAGTTTTTTAGTTTTCGATTAAGTTATATTATGGACTCGTGTATCCTATGCATTATGGTAGTTTGGTTATGCATCTTGTTTGATCTGTTAATTAGTAGTTTTCAATCAGAATATACCAAATCAATTGAGAACTTCATGCTAAGTTTTTTGGAAAATACGGAAAGTTGAGTTTTCGTAACTCTTAAATTGAAAGAGAGTAGAATTTAAACAAATTTTAAATTGATTAAACATCTTTGTTAAGTGGGACATTCGATTTTATTGGGCCAACTAATATGTGTCTTTACCTTAGAGTTGTCAAAGAAAAGTAGACTCTAGTATAGAGTTTGGACACTAGAGACTCTTCCTAGCTACTTACCTAGCCCGATGGATAAAGATTTCCAGAAGGTTGACTCAGTGATAAGATCCAAAAAAGCTGGGCCTTCATCGGAATTGTTAAGAAGTAAAATGAATGAGATTGTTTTCTATATACTCAAAAGTTGTGGTGAATGATATGCAATATGAACTTAAATCTTGAATTTTTTTAAAAATAAAGTTGTGACTTTTTGAAATGATTGTAATGTCGAGTAACGTTCTATATGGAAAATGAATGTGCACTAAAACGAAAAGTAATTGGTGTAGCTAAGAAACCAATTGGAATAAAGTACATAAGTTGTATGTCGATTATTTTATTCATACAATAGTTTTTGATTTAGGATTCAAGTATATGATTTCGAGGTGGTTTACACCTAAATTAAGATTTTTCACTTGATCCTTGACGGTGAATATTTTATACAGATTATTAATATGATCCTGAAGTTTTTTATCATATTATATGTTTATGTAAGGGAAATAAATGTTTCTAGTCAAGGAACGGGATTAGAATCCGCACAAGAGAGGTCCAGTGAAATGTATTAGTTCGAAAGTGAAATCTATATGATTGAGCTAGTGATCAGATTCAGTATTGTGCAAAGATGATATATGTACATCATGCGAGATTTAATATATTTTTACGCTATAAGTGCTTGCTTGTGGAGAGTTTAGAGGAAGTGTTACTACAAATAAGCATGTCAAACACCAAAGAAGAACATTTTGAAATTCAAGATGTCAAGTGTGAGGAAGGAAAAGCAATCAAGCACTCCATGGGTATCGATCTTCAACCAACCCATAGGAGATGTCGAACCTTTATAATCAAAGGTATTGAAATTTAAGAACGGATGGCAGGTCACTAAAGGTATCAAATCCCAAGTATTTGGCAAACCCTGAAAGTATCAAACATGAGCATAGCAAGAAGGTTATCGAACCATAACAATTGAAAAGATATCAAATATCTAAGGATGTCGAGTTACAAATGTTATCGAGCTTGATTGAAGGAAGAGGAAGTATGTAGCTTCAATAACTATAGAACTTGTCAAGCATGTATGGGATATCATATCCCAAATATTTTCTAAAGATATCGAGCATATAACAAGCCCAAAGTGATGTTAAATATCAACAAGTACCAAGATACTTGGTGAAAAGGATATTGAACCTGAGGATAATTGGAGGGAGTTGTTGAACCTTCACAATATGAAGTGCTAATAGAATGAAGAGTAAATAGGGGTGCCACATCATTAAGAGACATCGATTACATAGTCATGAAGTTGTTATATTGAGACTCTATGAAAGAAGAAAAAGATACCGAGCCTTTACATTTATGACTCCAAAAGCGGCAAGTGGTCTCGAGCTTCACAAGCAGTAAAGGATGTCGAACTTCAAAGGACATAAAGAATATCAAACATCTATAGTACAAAGGATGCTCCATATCATCTGTCCAATGAAGGATTCTAATTGTCATCAATATGAAGAGGGATGTCGATGTTAGAACCTCCACTCTATGGTTTCAATGACAAAAACTATATAATCACATGTATTTTATATCTTATCAATTTACATGTATACACTACAAGAGAATGCTGCTCAAAGATATCGGGACTTGAAGACAAATAATGGTTTGTGGACCACACTAAGGTCATATTAGTGCGTTAATAGTCTTCGACAAACAATGTAAGATCTCATTGAGTGCACGTACGCATATAAATTCAAATATACAAAGATTCACATCAAAATATGCTTTATTTCTGGAATTTCCAACAACACACATCTATGGAAAACCAACAGATGTCTGTGACAAGGCTCGGGATTTTTATCCCTGAAGCCACAGTCGTATGTGGAAAATCAACAAACATCTGTGACACGGGTTGGGATTATTATTCCCAAATCCACAGATGTCTGTAGTTTTCCAACAAACAACTATCATCTAGGTAACTGCAAAATTATGAATGGACATTTTTATTCATATTGAAAGAACTCCTCTCTTCCTCAAAAGTTGTAGCTATAGATCAAAGAGATTTTATCTAACAGTAAAAACTCTTCATTTTCTTCTCATTGATTTTATAAATACATCAAAGATCGAGTTTGCAAATCAATTAATTGTTCTCTTGATTTCTACTGCTTTCTATCTTTATATTTGTGCATCTTTGCTTACATATGCTCAATTAATCATTTCCAAAATATTATTTTGGTCGGTTCATTTCCTACAATTCAAAGCACTAACTTTTATATACTCAATGGAAGATTATAGGAAGAATTTTACTAGTAGTAAATATACGTGTTATTTGGAATACAATATTGTCGAAGAAATGCTTTTGTATTAGCCAATTCCTCTATGCGGAGTGAGGGTTATTAGTTAAAGGAATTACCAATGCGTAGCTCTGGGACTGGTTGTGAGATGGGAGGTCCAAACTAGTATAAAAACTCTGGTGTGCTTGCTTTTATCATCCATCTTATTTATACTCTATTAATTTACTCTGCATAGTATAATTATTAGTACACACTCTCACATTAGTATATAAGTTGCATTATAAAAGATACTATAGACTTTCAGTCGAATGTCGCCAATATGAAGAAGGACGAGGAATGTTATCTGCATAACAGAGGATGTCAACTATTAGCAATACAAAGGGATATGAAATATCAACAATTCACACAATATATCAAAGGAGACGTGAAAACCACAGCATCGGCTGCCACTTTTATAAATGTGGACTCCATGGATACTGGGGAAGGGGAAATTTTTCTCACATTATTTCATACATTTCTAGTTGTGTACCATAAATCAAATTGGGGATTTCATAGAGCTGATTGTACATTTATGACTTTTAACACTAACTTAAACTAAGAACATGCACATTCCGTTTTATTGTAATTGGATTAGAACCTTAGCTTGCATACTTCTCTTGTGCTTTGCATTAGGCTACCTTGCCATTGACCGAGTTGGAGTAACTTCCCATTAAATATTAGGTTAACAAAGAAATTTGTTAGGATGAGGGCTTGAACCTCTGACTTATTGCATTTTCTGAAAAAGAGCTTTGCTTAGCCCACATATAAAGGACATAAAGGATTTTCCCTACCTGCATATTTCCTTAAAGGACTTTTTGAATCTTGCATAAGTCATATTGAATAGTATAATGACTGTCTTTGAAAATGGATCCTACGAGCCTTATGCAACTAGGTAAATTTATCAAATCACTATTGACTCTCAATTTCATTAGGTGCAAGTGTTATGGTTGTTTACTCTGAAAATTATGAAAGAAAATGGATAAGTAGTTCCATATAATCCTGATAAGTGAAGCATAAATCCGTTCCTTATTGGCTCTACTTTGATCCATATTTACTGTCCTATCCTAGGAAAGGAGAGCCCAAAAAAAGGATAGCTTATTCTTAAAAATATGGAGGGTCGTATAATTCCAATTCAAAGGAACTAGTTTCGAAAATAACAAGTTATTTTGACAAATTTTCCTAAGGGTGGAAAGGAATAACTGATCATCCTCCCACAACAATCAAACATTGAGAATCTTGAAAGAGGAAACTTACGGATGATGTTAATGTGCCTATCCAATGCTACAAGAAAGTTAAATAGGAAAGAAAAGCACCATGCCCAAAAAGTTCCCGATATTCTAGGATTTACCTTCTTATCACTTTATATGAGAATATCTAATTCCCCACCAAGGAAAGTCTGAACTATTAGCCATCCAAGAAAAAGCAACTGTGGAATGAATGAAATCTTGAAGGTCCATACAACCAATATCACCACACAAATAGCCATTATACCAATTAATGCCGAGCCTTGAAAGGAAATATTGAAAATTTCTTAAGTAAAAGAAATTTTGTGAGTTTGAAAGCATTGTTTAAGCTAATTCATAATAAAGTGAGATTCTTGATGGAAAGGATTCATAAAAAAAAGGAAAAGCCTTTGATCCTACCATAAGATGCTGGTTAAAGCACCTCATAGAGGGAGGTCATTTTAAGCCTTTGGCCCGCCAAATATGGCATGGCTAAGCACTGCAAGCCTTCGGTCCATCCTACATGGCCTGAACAAAGCACCTCCTAGAGGGAAGACGGTGTAAGCCTTTGGTCCGGCCTAAGATGGCCTAGCCAAAGCATTGAACCGGCCTTTGGTATCTCCTATAAGGCCTTTCTAAAGCGTCTCTTAGAGGGAGAACGGAGTAAGCCTTTAGTCCTAAACTAGCCTTTAGTTTTGCTTATAACGCCTGATTGGAGCGCCTCCTAGAGGATGTACGAGTAAGGCTTCGGTTCTGCTTAGGATAGTTAACTAAACGCTCCAACCAAAACCTAAACCAATACCTAGAGATGGCAATAAGTAGTTCAAACAAATCTAAATCATTACCTAGAGATTATAATAAAATGATCAATCAATGCCTAAACCATTGCCTAAGATGGTAATAAGGGGCTCAGTTAAAACCTAAATCATTACCTAAGATAGTAACAAAGGGTAAAAGAAATTAGCCAGATAAATCAAAATATATTCTAAAGAATAGATCAAAACAATATTCCAGAGGATGAACAATCAAATGTGAGCTATTTTGCTTCGAGGCAAAGCTAGAAATGATATTCAAGGGAAAGGTCAAGGATTACCTATTTCCTCTAATTAAGAAATTCAACATCGAATGAAAGCATCTAAATAAGTTATAAGTTTGATTACCGCAAGGCAAACTGTTGCTCGAATCAAAGGACTCATTGAATTGGCTCTCAATCCCTTCGTCCTAGGTTGACACGCAAAATTTTGTAATGAGATTCTTCGTTATTGAATGGATATCTTTTCTTCAATAAAAGAGGAGTTCTTCCATTAACATAAAGGATTATAATTTACACACCAGATATATTTCCGAACTTCAAGTAGATGAAATTATGATACTACTGCCAGATAGAATCCTAGTCTCTTCCTAAAAGATTGAGGATTATCTATGTCTTAAAACCAAAACTTCAAATTTTCAAGTTTAAAGATTTCTAAATGATATAGCCAAAAGACAAGTAGTTAAAAGCTTCACCCCTCAAAGTGTTGAACTAAGTTCTTCTAGAACAGAGTTCAAATTTTATAGTAATAAGAATCTTTGTTATTGGTTGGATTTCTAATTCCGTATTATGTGAAGAAATGGTCCTTCCGAAATTCTAAAATTATTAATCTTTCGATCTTACTGATAAATTTTATGCTAAGAAGACAAACCAATTCTCGATCAAAGGTTGCACATCATATTAAAGTTCAATAAAGAAAGTTATACACCTTGGACAATTTAGCGAATCCAAAAACAAAACAAGGATACAGAAAAGAAGAATATAAAATACCTTTAAGGTAATAATCATTCTGGTATAAGCTTAATTGTCATTTTACGATACAATTATAGGTACCAAGAAAAGGTTATCAAAGGAAAAAGTCACTTAAAAACTTATAAGTTATTCTTCATTAAATTTCAAGTTTTTGCGCCTCCTCTTTCAACGCATCAATAGTCGAAGAACGTTTAGTAATGTCATGAGTGCCACATCTAAAAATTTCTTAAGCTTCTTCTCCTTCTTTCGAATAGTGGATGTGTCATCAATCGAATTAATTTGAACGTTCAATGTGTGTTTGAGTGTTTTATTGGCTCCTCCTAAAGTATTAACCTTGCTATTCAGTTTCTCAACTTTCTGTTCAAGGGTGTACTTTTCTTGCTCAATTTTTTTCAATCCGGCCGTCGTATTCATTGAGACATTAAGAAACGTTGTCATTCCTCTGTCTTTTCAAAAACTGAATGCATTCATATCTAAATATTTGACCCCATCCAGATATTTTTCCATCATCCAGACCCGAGGGTGGGTTTAATAAGGTAGAAAACTATTGTTTGCCAGTTGAAGTGGTAGGAGTAGGAAGGTTAATTTCGCCTCCGCTTGCAATGAATTCTAAAGGTTAACGAGATACTTAGCTTTTTAGCAAAACCACTTCAAAATCCATTACCCTTTGACCAAATTGGGCAACTTCTGCATCAAGCTCGATTCTTTGGACTGAAGGTCCAAACTGGCCAACAACACTCATATTCCCTCGCAGCGCTTGGATTTCTTTGTCTTTCTCTTTAATTTTCTCTTCTAAGCTAGAAGTCATTTCCTTCATGTTACTTAATATAGATCTCAATTGATAACTTTTGTTGTGCATCCGGGTTATCCGAAAGTAACAAAGTAGAAGCATCTTTAGAAGAGCATTTCTTCTTACTATTGGCATCGTCTCATCTATATTATTTGTCCAATCGAGAAAGGAGATTTGGATTGCAAAATACAAGCATTAATTTTTTTCCCAATGAAAATAAGTAAACAAGAAAAAGAAATAAAAACACAAGAAAATGCATTCTTTGTTAGCAAGAAGAATGTTTACAAGCCAAAAAAATTCAAATTACATTAACAATACAATTTTTTTTTTCAAGTTTAATGGTAGTATTTTCAGCCTTTTTGAGTGAACTCGTTGACATAGAAAGGGTAGAGTAAAAAGGAACATTAAACCGTGAGGGGTTAATAACTGGTAGGAATTGATAGCAGTCTCATTTCTCGACCGGAGAATGGCTTCATCACGTAACAATTTGGCATAATTAGTTTGCATCTCTTTAATTAAATTGCTATATTCATTATCCAAGAAATCGAAATGAAAGTGTAGAAGCTATGTGTAAATTTTTTGAAGATCGCTAAGAAAGCAATATTTTGCTAGCTAAGAGATTTTTAAGAATTAACGACTTCTCTTTAAAGTCCCTCTTTAATTTGATAAATTTACTTAAGTGTTCCATGGAACAAGACCACCTGATGATTCCTTAATCTCTATGATTTAACAAAAATAAGTTAAGATGCAAAGAAGCGAAGATATTGGAATTCATAACATTGTCCAAATTACATATTGCAACAATAAAATTTCTTTTGTTCGTACAATCTCAACCCTTTACAAAAATAAGTTAAGATGCAAAGAAGCGAAGATATTGGAATTCATAACATTGTCCAAATTACATATTACAACAATAAAATTACTTTTGTTCGTACAATCTCAACCCTTTGTAAAACTCGAAAATGAATTTCTTTTTATTGAACTTTACTTTCTTAAGGAGAGAGTGTTAAGGGAAAGTGGAGTGGTCGCAACCCTAGGAAGATTCCAGCATTTCCCAGAATAGGGATTGCCTGTTTAATTATCTATTACGGAGATGTCTAATTAAACCTCCACTTTTCTCCCCAAATAATGAAACGTCGAAAAAAAATTCCTAGGATAAATTTTGTAGAGAAACTCTACTGAAAAATCTCTACCTTCGACAAGCATCCAAAATAGTGCAGTTAACTATCATTTTCTTTTAAAACACTTTCTCCATGAAGACTAGAACATTTTAAGAGTCGGGAAGCTTGTTTTTCCTTGAAGCCTTTTAATTTTTTGGTAAGAAGCAAAGGCGCCAATACTTGTCAGATAAGTCATTATGATCTTTAACTAGACTTTTAATCTCCTATTATTTGGAGTACCTCTCTCTCTCTCTCACCCTTTTCGTATAGAGTCTCAAAATAATATTTTGATCTTTTACTTAACTAAAGTAGTGGGCTTATTATCTAAAATCTAGTAGATAAATTTGGACATTTAAAATAAATTTTATACTAGCGTGATGGGAACTTGAGAAGTTCGAGCTTGAGCTTTTTACTTCGTCTGTTGACTGTGAGAAGGAGCATCTTTTGAAGGGATGTCTTCCTATGAAGCGCCCTGAGGGACGGGTAAATCAAGGAAGTCTATGTCATGGGAAGATGATTCTAAGTAATGGTTACCTAATCTGTCACCCCTGTCCCTTAGATCTTTTGGACTCTTATCGCCATCATCCACACCTTGATTATCATGGTTATCATCATTGTCATCTTCCCTTTATCAAAATCTTCATTTCCTCAAAGCGGGGGATTATTGAAAGATAATAATTTCTTAGGATTGACAACCTTCTCTTCATGAAATTCATCTTGAACCTTAGAATAAGATTAAACTTTCTATTGAATGTGTTATTAAAATTTGGGAGGGACGGAAAGTCCATGTTAGGACATTTTCCAACATTGTCATTATGTGCTACATAAAGGGCATCTTTGTAGCACTTCTTCATTATTTTGGTAGGAGCTTGATTAAAGAAGAAATAAACTTTCTTGTTGGCATCCTTTAGAATATTATTAGCACAGACCAGGGTGCCATCTTTAGTTTCAAGTAGGTTTTCCAAAGAATTTATCTTATCGGCCATTTCGGCCTTCTCTGTCCCTAAAATCTCCACACTCTCTTTAAGTAACAATTTTGCTTTCTTCCCTTCATCAAGGTAGGATGCAAGTTTTCCCTTTTCAAGAATAGTCTCATTATTTTCCACTGCAGCATCAATCATTTGACTCTACAGAAGTCAGACTTTAGTCATTTGTGCAGAAACTATCTTCTTAAGCTTCATAACTTGATCAACGGGTCCCTGGGATGCTTTTTAAAGAAAAACCACATGCTTGCCTTCCCAAAACATATCAGATATAAGCTAAGTAATGACGTTGTCTACATTAGCTAAAATACTAAGAGACAAATACAAACAAATCGTTGATAAAGAATATAAGGATGGTCCGTTGAGAAAGTTGATGGCTGTAGTGACATAAGAGATGCCACAGTTGGAGATTGAATAGCTGAAAGAATAAGATCATTAAATTCCATAGGGATAGGTTGAGCACGGGCCACCGAAGGATGAGATTCGATGGGAAGGGGAGTCAGACCTGTCTCTTCGTACAAACATTGGAAACCGAAAGCAGAAATAGGAACCAAGATGTTTAGTAAAGGACATGTGGCGTGAAATTTCTTTGTATGTTTTTGTGCACCCTGGTCCAAAGAACTGAATCAATCATGTTATGATCATGAGTTGCCAAAGCAGCATCCACATTCGATTCCTCAGCAATAATGATGGAAGTCCAGACTCCCCCAAACTTAGCCTTTTTTCTTGGAGGAGAGATTGAAGTGCCAATTGGAGCATCGAAACTCACATTCCTTTTTGTAGCATCAATGGATTTAGAAATTGAACACCCAATAGGGGAAGCTTTAGTTGATTCAGCCAATGAGAAAGTATGAACTTTAGCCTTAATTGGGGATGCTCATGCAAAAACATCCCTGGTGGTCGGCAATGAAAAACCTTTTCTATTTCTTATCCCATTCAGTATGATTCTTCCAGTAAGTTTACATTATAATTAAATGAAGTTTCTTACATCTTTGTTTTATGAATTTTCATTTTCCTTAGGTGCATCTGCTGTTGTCATAGCCTATAAGTTTAAGAAAGCTAAAGCTCATGAATTTCTAACGCCATTGATGCTACAAAAAGGATGGCGGCTTTCGACGCTCCAATCGGTGCTTCCATCTCTCCTATAAGAAAAAAGGCTAAGCCTGGTTGCGCATCTTTTGGAACCATTGGTTTAGTTTTTAATTATTGGAATAAAATAGAATTTTCAGCGATTTTGGACAGTAGGAATTTACCGAATCAGTTCAGAACTTCAAGGTAAGCTTTTGTAAAAATATGATATTTGAGTTTTTATAATTCTTAAATTAAAAGAAAGTATAATTTAAACATGCTTTAAATTGATTAAACATCTTTGTTAAGTAGGACATTCGGTATTATTGGGCCAACTAATATATATCTTTACCTTAGGATTGTCTAAGAAAAGTGGACTCTAGTCTTGAATTTGCACACTAGAGACTCTTCCTAGCTACTTGCCTAACCTGACGGATAAAGAGGTCTAGAAGGTTGACTCAATGATAAGATCCAAAAATTTTTTGGGAATTCATCGGAATTGTTAAGAAGTAAAATGAATGAGATTGTTTTCTATATAATCATAAAACGTCGTGAATGATATACAATATGAACTTAAATTTTGATTTTTTTTAAAAATAAAGTTATGGCTTTTTGAAATAATTATAATATTGAGTAACGTTCTATATGGAAAATGAATGTGCACTAAAATGAAAAGTAATTGGTATAGCTAAGAAAGCTATTGGAATAAAGTACGTAAGTTTTATGTCGATCATTCTATTCATACGATAGTTTTTGATCTAGGATTCAAGTACATGATTTCAAGGTGGTTAACACCTAAACTAAGATGTTTCATTTGATCCTTGAAGTTGAATATTTTATACAGATTATTAATAAGATTCTAAAGTTTTCTATCATAGTGGGAAATACTAAACACGCCAACCAAAACCTAAATCATTGCCTAGAGATGGTAATAAGTGCTTAAACCAATTATAAATCATTACCTAGAGATTATAATAAAGAGAATGATCATTGCCTAAACCAATTCCTAAGATGGTAATAAGAGGCCCAGTCAAAACATAAATCATTACCTTAGATAGTAACAAAGGATAAAATAAATCAGTCAGATTAATCAAACTATATCCTAAAGAATGGATCAAAACAACATTCTAGAGGAAGAACCATAAAATGCGAGTTATTTTTCTCCAAGGCAAAGCTAGAAGCGATCTTCAAGGGAAAGGTTAAGGATTACCTAATTCCTCTAATTAAGAAATTCAACATCGAATAAAAGCGTCTAAAGAAGTTATAAGTTTGATTGCCACAAGGTAAATTGTTGCTCGAATCAAAGGGTTTATTGAGTTGGCTCTCAATCCCTTCATCCTAGGTTAAAACCCAAAATTTTCTAATGGGGCTCTTCGTTATTGAATGGATATTTGTTCTTCTATAAAAGAGGAGTTCTTCCATTAACATAAGGGATTAATTTACACAGAAATAGATTTCTAGACTGCAAGTAGATGAAATTTTTATACTATTGCCAGATAGAATCCTTTTCTCTTCCTGAAAGATTGAGGGTTATTATGTCTTAAAACCTAAACTTCAAAATGTCAAGTTTAAAGAATTCTGAATGATATTGCCAAAATAAAATTTGTTAAAGCTTCACTCCTCAAAGTACTGAACTAAGTTCTTCTAGAAAAGAAATCATTTTTATACTAACTAGAATCTTTGTTATTGGATGGATTTCTAATTCCCTATTAAGTGAAGAAAAGGTTCTTTGAACTTCTGATTTAATAAATTTTTAATCTTCTGGCCTTGCTGATAAATTTTATATTAAGAAGACATAACAACGCTCGATCAAAGGTTGCATATCATAATAAAGTTCAATAAAGAAACCTGTACACCTTAGACAATTTAGCAAATTCAAAATCAAAACAAGGATATGGAAAAGAAGAATATAAAATGCATTCAAGGTAACAATCATTTTGGTACAAGTTTAATTGTCATTTTATGTCACAATTATAAGGACCAAGAAAAGGTAATCAAAGGGAATATTTACCAAAAAAATTATAAGTTATTCATTCAAGGTTTCGTGCCTCCTCTTTCAAGGCATCAATATTCGAAGAAGGTTCAGTAATGTGATGAGTGCCACGCCTAAAAATTTCTTAAGCTTCTTTTCCTTATTTCAAATAGTGTTTGTGTCATCAATCAAATTAATTTGAACCTGGAATGTGTGGTTGAATGTTTTATTGGCCCCTCTTGAAGTTTTAACCTAGCTATTCAGTTTCTTGACTTTCCGTTCAAGGGTGCACTTTTCATGCCCAATTTTTTCAATTTGACCCACATAATCATTGAGACATTGAGAAACCTTGTCATTCCTTTGTCTTTCCAAAAATTGAATGCATTCAATTGATAACTTTTGTTCTACATCCGGGTTATCCGGAAGCAACAAAGTTGAAGCATCTTGAGAAGAGCATTTTTTCTTAATGATTGACATCGTCTCATCTTTATTATTTGTCCAATCGAGAAAGGAGATTTGGATTTCTAAATACAAGCATTAATTACTTTCCCAATGAAAATAAGTAAACAAGAAAAGGAAATAAGAACACAAGAAAATGCATCCTTTATTAGCAAGAAGAAGGTTCACAAGCCCAAAAAACATTCAAATTTCATTAACAATACAAATTTTATATATTCTTAAAGTTTAAAGATAGTAGTTGGGCCTTTTTGAATGAACTCATGGACATAGAAAGAGTAGAGTAAAATGGAACATTAAACCCTGGGGGATTAATAACTGGTAGGAATTGACCATCGTATCATTTCCGAATCGGAGGACTGGCTTCATCACGTAACAATTTGGCGTATTTAGTTCGCATCTCTTTAATTAAATTGCTCTTTTCATTACCCAAGAAATCGAAATGAAAGTGTAGAAGCTATGTGTAAACTTCTTGGAGATCACTAAGGAAGCAATATTTTGCTAGCTGAGAGGTTTAAAGAATTATCAATTTCTCTTTAAAGCCCCTCTTTAATTTGATAAACTTACTTAAGTGTTCCATGGAAACAATACCTCCCGATGATTCCTTAATCTGTATGATTTAAGAAAGACATGCTAACATGTAAAGAAGCGAAGTTACTAGAATTCATAACAATTTTTGAATTACATATTACAAAAATAAAATAACTAAGGTTCGTACAATATCAATCTTTTTTAAAACTCGAAAATGAATTTCTCTTTACTGAACTTAACTTTTTTAAGGGGAGAGTGTTAGGAGAAAGGGAACAGTCATAACTCTAGGAAGATTCCAGCGTTGCCTAGAATGGGGATTGGTCACATGCTCGTTTAAATATCTATTATGTAGATGTCTAATGAAACCTCTTTATCCCTTAAAAAGAAAAGTTGACAAAAAACTCCTGGAATAAATTTTGTAAAGAAACTCTACTAAAAAAATCTCGATCTTCGAAAAGCATCCAAAAGAATGTAGTTAACTACGCATTTTCTTTTAAAACTCTTTCTCTACGAAGGCGAGAACATTTTAAGACTCAGGAAGCTCATTTTTCCTTGAAGTATTTTAATTGTTTGGAATGAAAGAAAAGGTGCCTATATTTGTCAAATAACTCATTATGATCTTTACTTAGCATTTTAATCTCCTTATTTAATCGAAGCACCTCTCTCTCTCTCTCTCTCGCTCTTCTCACGTAGAGTCTCAAAATAATATTTGGATCTTTTACTTAACTAAAGTAGTGAGATTATTATCTAAAAGCTAGTAGATAAATTTGGATGTTTAAAATAAATTTCATACCAGTGTGACGGGAACTTGAGAAGCTAGAGACTGATCTTTTTCCTTCATTTGTTGACTGTGAGAAGCGTCATCTATGAAGGGATGTCTTCCTACAAAGCGACCTAAGGGCCTGGTAAATCAGGAAAGTCTATGTCATGGGAAGATGAGTCTAAGTCATGGCCGCCTAATTCGTTAGAGCCGTCTCTTGGTTCATTTGGACCCTTATCGCCATCATCCCTACTTTGATCATCATGGTCATCGTCATCATCTTCCCTTCATCAAAATCTTCGTCTCCTCCAAGTGGGATATTATTGAAAGATAATAATTTCATAGGATTGCCAGCCTTCTCTTCACGAAATTCATCTTAGACCCTAGAATAAGATTGAATTTCCTCTTGAATGCGTTATTCAAATTTATGAGGGAAGGAAATTCCAGGTTAGGACATTTTCCAATGTTGTCATTATATGCTACATAAAGGGCATCTTTGTAGCACTTTGTCGTTATTTTGGTAAGAGCTTGATTAAGGAAGAAATAAACTTTCTTCTTGGTATCCTTCATAATGTTATTAGCATGGACCAAGGTGGCATCTTTTCCAAAGACTTTATTTTATCGGCCATTTCGGCCTTCTCTGTCACTAAAGTCTTCACACTCCCTTCAAGTAACAATTTTTCTTTCTTCCCCTTATCAAGGGAGGATGCAAGTTTGCCCTTCTCAAGAATAGACCCTTTTCACTTCAACATCAATCATTTGACTCTACAAAAGCCTTACTTTAGTCCTTAGTGAGGAAACCATCTTCTTAAGCTTTGCAACTTGACCAACGGGTCCTTGAGATGCTTGTTAAAGAAAAAACACATGCTTGCCATAGAAGATATATGCTAAGTAAGGATGTTCCCTATATTAGCTAAAATATTAAGAGAGAAATTCAAAAAAAACCGCTGGTAAAGAACGTAAAGATGATCTATTGAGAAAGTCGATGGCTGTAGTGACATAATAGAAGACAAAATTGGAGATTGGACAGCTGAACGAATACGGTCATTAAAGCCCATAAGGATAGGATCAACCCAGGTCATCGAAGGATGAGACTCGATGGGAAGGGGAGTCGGGCCTAACTCTTCATATAAACATTGGAAACCGAAACAAAAATAGGAACCAAGATGTTGAGTAAAGGATTCTTGGTGTGAACATCTCCTATATGTTTTTGTGCACTCTGGTCCATAGAACTTAAATAAATCATGTTATGATGATGAGTGGCTAAAGCAGCATTCACATTTGATTCCTCGGCAACAATGATGGAACTCTGGACTTCCTTAAGTTTATCCTTTTTACTTGGAGGAGAGATTAAAGCACCAGTTGGAGCGCCGAAACCCGCCTTCCTTTTTGTAGCAACAATAGCTTTAGAAATTGAACACCCAATAGGAGAAGCCTTAGTTGATTCAGCCAGAGAGGAAGCATGAGCTTTAGCCTTCTTAAACTTAGAGGCTACAACAATAGTAGATGCACCTAAGCAAAAATAAAATTCATAAAACACCGACGTAAGAAACTTCATTTAATTTTAATATAAACTTACTGTAAGAATCAAACTAAACGGGAGAAGAAATAGAAAACAATTTAGATTGTAGACAACCAGGGATCTTTTTGCATGAGCATCCCCATTTACCATCCGAGGTTCTCCAATCTCTCTATGGTTGTTTAAGATTAAAGAGTACATGCGAAGGTTAGTTTCATTCAAAAGCTTGAGCCTCTACCTTATGCTTTTAGAAGGTTGAGTCAAAGCTTCAATAGTAGTTATATCAGACGAATTAGATTGTTTAAGAGTAGATCCTTGAAGGGAATACTCATAATAGGAGAATGATAAAATATAGCTTAAACGATAAGAGACGATAAAAATTACCAAGAACAGACAAAGGCCTCTTGATTTTAGGAGCATAGCATCTTACGTAAAGAAATCGAATTTCCTAGTCCCTTTTCTTGTTGATCGGATGGGTGATTAAGCACTTCGGCTAAGGGAGAAGGCGATATACAGAACTATCTGATTGCTTATCTACTCTTACAAGATTCACCAAAGAATGAACAGTCTCAGCATTTAGTGAAGGAAGTTTGGCTTCCTGTCATGGACCTCCATGCAACATAAAAAAGTGTAGGAAGAAAGTGTGCTATGGATCGTGTAATATGGATATATGATAATACAGAGTGTAGCGATGATAGCTATACAGTAAGCAGTGCAGAATATTAAAGTAGTATAATAAAAATGAAACCAGAGACTTTTATACTGGTTCAGAGCTCCGTCCTAGTCCAGTCCCAGACTCCTTCTGGAATTTTACTAAAACAATAGCCCTCACTTAACCCAGAGGAACAGGTCTATACAACCCTTGAGCAGCCGAATAAGGACCTGAGCAGTAGAACAGGATTTCGCCTCAGCAGCCGAAGATGACTTCACACCCTTGAGCAGCAGAATAGGACTTTAACAAATACAAAAGATTGTTTTGACTTTGTGTGTTCTAATAAACATGGATTTTTCACTTGTAGTACACCCTTCCTATAATCTTCTTCTCAAGTATAAATATATATATTTGAAGTTTATGAAGAATAGAAAGGTATAATATTGCTTTGATGCGGGATAATTGAAAGTATAATTGCAAATAGATTCAAGAGAGTTAGATAAGAAAAATTCGGTAGTTTGGAATCAAGTTAGAGTATGTATTTATAGATGTTAGAAGCAGCGACTATTGATGGAGAGTTTTGGTTGAAGTGTTGCATCCAAATCTTTTTGTAGAGATTCATAACTCTTCACAAATAGTCGTGTATTTTCAAAATATAGCTGTTATAGAAATTCAGTCAACTGAACCACTGGGTCAGTCGATTGGATATTCAAACATATATATCTGTTTATTTGTGCACCTGCGCATGTTGCACAGAAATTGACAGGTCAGTCGACTGACTGGGTGATTTCTGTGCAATCTGCACAGTTTTCTCAGTTTTTAAATATATATTTGTATATTATATGATTTTAAGGAATTTTTTTTGAATATATATATATATATTATATGCTTATATATATAAAAATCATTTGAAAATAGGAAGATTATATATAAGCTAATATATACATTAAACGAGGAACTTCAAACTCAAAACCAAAATAATAAAAATTGATGCACGGATTTTGATGTCTTGTCTTTATGTAGTATATATTCTCTTTTAGTCGTAACAGTCGTCAAATCTGTATGTTGTATTGATAGCTTCGTGTCATGAATCAAAACCAAGTTTCAACGTTCTCCCCCTTTTTGATTGATAACAACCTGTAGATAGATATAGATTTCGACTGTAAATAATATAAATACTTAATCCCTCTGAATCTTTGACGATGTATATCCTGCATTCTTAATGTTAGTGATAATTTTTCTCTCCCTTTGTCATCGACAAAAAGGAATACAGAACATGAACAATATGGAACAAAATAACTACTATTTTAATGTAAGGTATCAGAAAAAATTAACATTTAAAGCATGCGATACCCAAGGTTCTTATAATTTCCTAATTTTTAGGAAACTATACCCATTTAGATGCGATTGAATCTTTGAAAATATGATTTTCATTTTTAACAAGCATATCAAAATAATCATCAATGTATTTTTCTCTATTTTTCCAATTAACAAGAACCCAAATAATTAGATAAATTTTATTCATATTTCCCATCAATGATTTTGTACTTCTAAAGAAATTGTAAACATTATTTGTCATAGCAGTATTTGAATTTCTATAAAAATTGGATTTAGACTTTACTCATAATCTTGTGCTAGTACTAACATATTAACTAAACATGAAAGCGTGCCTAGTGCTATTTGTACGATCTATTTTATTATATCCTAAACCACTTTTATCATGTGAAGGTCTAGAACTAGATAAAATCATATTTAAATTGATTTTGATCTTTATTAAATTTTGTGACTTCAGTGTTAAGTTTATCAAATTTAGCTTTAAAATCACAAATTTTATTTTCAAAAGAAATATTACTATTATTCAAAATATCAATTTTCTCATTTATTTCAGAATTCTTGTTTTTTAACGTATGGTTCTCATTTTTGAGAAGGAAATTTGGAAATTCTGAATTATCTAAAGAGGATTGCAGTAAATCATTTTTTTTCAAATAAAAATTTTTTTTTGAAATTTTTTTCTCTCTGTTTCAAATATGGTGTTTTGTTCATCTAGAAAATATGTAACAGTTATAAAATTATTCTTTAAAACACCAAGTTGATTTTCTAAATTTAACTTCTCGTTTTTCAATTTCTCATTTTCAAGTTCAACAGATTTCATCTTTTCTAAAATAATAAAATTAAGCTTTGGAATCTTATTGCTACTAACTAATTAATTATTATCTTTTACTGAAATTTGTAAATTAGAAAGTACCTTTTTGTAGTCCTCACCGATGGCTTTGATCGGGATTTTGCATGTTGTATTTCGACTGGATCGTTTCTGGCCATTATTCTACGATGCTGTGACGATTGATAAAATTCCAGGCTCTGATACCAGATGAAAGTGTGCTACGGATCGTGTAATATGGATATATGATAACACAGAGTGTAGTGATGATAGCTATACAATAAATAGTGCAGAATATAAAAGCAGTATAATAAAAATAACACTAGAGATTTTTGGACTGGTTTGGAGCTCCGTCCTACGTCCAGTCCCAGACTCCTTCTGGAATTTCACTAAAAAAACAACCCTCACTTAACCCAAAGGAATAGTTCTATACAACCATTGAGCAGTCGAACAAGAACATGAGCAACAGAACATGATTTCGCCTCAGTAGCTGAAGAGACTTCACATGCCTGAGCAGCAGTACAGGACTTTAACAAATACAAAAGATTGTTTTGACTTTGTGTGTTCTAATAAACAAGGATTTTTCACTTGTAGTACACCCTTCCTATAATCTTCTCATCGAGTATAAATATATATATTTGAAGTTTACGAAGAATAGAAAGGTATAATATTGCTTTGATGCAGAATAATTGAAAGTATAATTGCAAATAGATTCAAGAGAGTTTTGATTAGAAAAATTCAGTAGTTTGGAATCAAGTTAGAGTATGTATTTAAAGATGTTAGAAAGCAGCGACTGTTGACAAAGAGTTCTATTTTAAGTGTTGCATCCAAATCTTTTTGTAGAGATTCACAACTCTTCACAAATAGCCGTGTCTTTTCAAAATATAGCTGTTGTAGAAATTCAGTCAACTGAATCTCTGGGTCAGTCGATTGGATATTCAACATATATATCTATTTATTTGTGCATCTGTGCTTGTTGTACAGAAATTGACAGGTCAGTCGATTGACCTAGTGATTTCTGTGCAATCTGCACAGTTTTCTCAGGTTATATATATATATATAGTATATGATTTTAAGGAAATTTTATGATTTTATGAATATATATATATATATATATATATTATATGCTTATATATATAATCATTTGAAAATAGGAAGATTGTATATAAGCTAATATATACGTTAAACGAGGAGAGATCTTAACAAAAATTGACTTAAGACTCAAAACCAAAATAACAAATATTGATGCACGGTTTTTGATGTCTTGTCTCCATGTAGTATAAATTCTCTTTTTGTTGTAACAGTCGTCAAATCTATATGTTGTACTGATAGCTTCGTGTCATGAATGAAAACCAAGTCTCAACATAGGAGTTGGGGGTTAATTGAATCAGAGAAATTCCCTAGTGCTCCAAGAACGGTAAAAGGAAGGTTGCTTGAAACCAGAAATGAATAGGAGTAAAAGCCAAGAATACTTGGGAGGATTATCTATTCTGCCTGATGGACCAAAGACCATGGCTTCCATATTTGTAATCCTAAACCACTGAAGAATAGCATCCGCTTCCTGTTGGGAAGTTATGAAGGATTGGTTAAGCATACAATCACTTTTCTCTGAAGCATGAGATCGTTTGCGCCCTTTTGCAAATTTCTTGCTATTCATTTGTTTGTTAGGTGATATTACACAAAATCCATCAAGTACTGCATATTTTCTAAAATTCGAAAATGCTCCTAAATAATGGTGCAAAAGTGAACAACTAAATGCCTAACTAATGAGTATATGATTAATTAAAAACTATTCAGTCCATAATGGTAAAACGTCGAAACCAAGACCAGTTATAGAACTTGTAACAAGTTGATAGTTCATTAAACAGTCCATTTCTAGATGTCGAACCTATGACGGGGCGTTGAGTCTGTAGATATCAAATGTATTCATATCCAACTAGAAATTCACTAATAATTGTTAGATTTATGACTGGATGTCGAATCATGGCCGGTCATTAAGGTTCAATCAAGATATCGTACTTATAACACCTTATTGTGATTATAGTAGAATGTCGAACCAATAACCCGATGTCGAATCCAAATAAAGTATCAAATTTGTAAATGATAAAGTGAGTTTATAATTATTTATAAATGCTTCCACCGATTGTTGAGTTTGTAAGTTGTCAAATGCTTTAATAGTTCATGATTATATCCACTTTTTGAATCTATAGCATGGCATTGAACATAAACAAGATATGAAGTTCTTAATCCATATAACAACCCTCAAATTAGTTTTCGAAATTATAAAGAGATAGTGGCACACTACGAAGTTACAAGTTTATAACTGAAATAATAGTCTTTCAAATAGTTGTCAAGCTTATATCTGGTTATCAACTTTCTAGATAGATACCATACATCTAACTTATTATCAAATTGTAACTAGTGGGTGGAACCTTAGAATGGTATCGTACTTAAAATTAGAAGTTGAATTTCAAAAGACTAATAAATTCAAAAACCAAGGACTAATTAGTGACAAGTTGTCTGATTATAAAGAGGATGTTGAGTTTTTAAAAATTAATCAAATTCTTAATCGAGTGTTACGACATTAAAATGGTATTGATTTTATCGTAATCAAAATTCCGAAAAATTATTGAGTTTCTAGAAATTTTTCGAATTCACAATAAATATTATCGAACATCAATTAATCAGTAATGAACATACCATAATCAACACATGAATTCAAATGCTAATCTTTTCAGAATTATAAAATCACCCAATCAATTAAACCCTAATCTCAAAAATTAAATACCCCATCTTTATCTAAATCGATTGAAGATAGAAATCAAACCTTGAAATCAAGCTCGAGCACTGTGAAAATCAAAAATCTTTGATTAAAATTGAATGCTAAAATTGTTGTTTCGAGAATATCTTGCTGGTAAAATATTGAACAAGAAAGTAGGTATTTCATTGGTCTTAATTTGAATGAATGCACAACATCAAGATGGAATGCCAATAGGCAGCAATGTTGTTATTGAGGTGGCAAACATCTGTATCGAGGCTGCAACTTGAAAAGTCAACATTATACCAAAGTATAATACTTCTCTTCTAGACAAAGCGAGAGTGGTAAATGTTACTACAAATAAAGGTATTGAAAACCAAGGAAGAACATAACAAAAATCAAGAATTTGAGTGTGAAGAAGGAAAAGCAGTCAAGTATTCAGTAAGGGGTATCAAAGTCCAAGCAACCCTAAAAAATGTCAAACCTCTATAGTCAAAGGTGTTGAATGTTGAAGAAGGGATGGCAAGTCTCTGAAGGTATCAAATTCCAAGTAGTTGGCAAACCTATAAGGAATCGAACATGAACATAGTAAGAAGGTTATCGAACCTTAACAGTCGAAAAGATAACACTTACAAGTTTCGAATCTCTAAGGGTGTCGAGCTACAAGTGTTATCAAGCTTGAATGAAAAAAAGAAGAGGTATTGAGCTTCAATAGCTATAGAAGTTGTCGAGGATGTAAGGAGGAATATATACCAAATCTCAAATGATTTCTAAAGACATCGAGCATAGAACATGTCCAAACTAGTATGAATATCAATGGGTACCAAGATACTATGGTACAAAGGATATTGAACCCAAAGATAATCAGAGGGAGTTGATGAACCACTACAACATAAAGTGCTAATAGAATGAAGAGTGAAGAGGGGTGCCACATCATTAAGAGATATCAAATATGTAGTCACGAAGAGGGTATATCAAGTCTCTATGAAACAAGTAATAAATATTAAGCCTTTACAACTATGTCTATTTTAAACCATCCACAAGCGGTAAGTGGTCTTGAGCTTCGCAAGCAGCAAAGGATGTTGAACTTCAAAGGACATAAATAATGTCGAGTGTCTACAGTTATAAACATGTCACCTATAATTAATACAAAGTCGGATTTTGAATGTCATCAAAATGAAGAGGGATACCGAATGTCATTAATATAAAGAAGGATGCCAAATGTCATCAATACAACGAAGGATGTCGAATGTTAGAAATACAAGTGGTTATCGGATATTAGCAATTCATGCAACATATTGAAGGACATGTGGCAACCATACCACCGCTACCAACCCTATAAATACGAACCCCATGGATAACAAGGGAAGGTGGATCTTTATCATCTTATTTCTTACATGTCAAGTTGTAAATCCTAAATCAAGTTAGGGATTTTGCAGAGCCGATTGTACATTTATGACTTCTAACACTTGACTTAAACTATGAACATGCATACTCTGTTCCATTTATGACTTCTAACACTTGACTTAAACTATGAACGTGCATACTCTATTCTATTGTAATTGGAAAAGAACCTTCATTTGCAAAATTCCCTTGTGCTTTGAATTAGGCTATTCAAGCATTAGTCTGAGTTAGACTATCTTTCCCTTGCATATTAGGTTTACAAAGAAACTTGTTAACATGATGACTCTTTGAATTGTTTAAGGTAGTATGTATGATTGACTAAGTATAACCCGAGGCTGTTGAGTGTAAGGCAATGCTTAGTGGATTATTTATCATACTTGTGCGATAAGAAGGATTCTGGATTAGGCGAACCAAAAGCTATGGTTGCTGGTGATTGTAGTATTATTATGTGATTGTTTCCTTGGTTGTCACTAATAGCAATATAGTAAGGTGTTGATGTGTGATTTTTTTTTATTGCTTGCGTCGGTATTACGAGGATTAAATATTCTAAAAGAGGGAGAATGTAATGATCCAGAATTTAAACGCTTTATATTTAGATATCAGAATTATTTAAATATTTAATCTTGAATTTAGTGGCATAAAAATGATTTTTAAAGCTTATTAAACTCCTTTTAAATAATAAAGGATAATGGATTTTTTTAATTAACTGATTAAACCTATTTTAATAATAATTGTTTAACGCATGAAATTATCATTTTGGGGCACTGTCTTGAATTTTCAACCAGCGTCGTTGGGTCCAGAATAATGAGGTGATGTACATCGAGTTTCGTGACAATCTGATGCACTTGGTGGTCGTGCGAGTTCGAAATGTGTGGCAACTAATTTTGGGAATTAAATTATAATATAATTTTCATTATAAATACCCCTATACTAAACCTAATTCCTCACTTCATCCTTTTCCTTTCTTCCTTCAACAAAAGTAGCCACCACTCTTCCCCTTATTCTTTCAATTGTTTCTTGAGCTAAGGATGACGAAATTCAATGCCGTTGGAATCATGGTGAGGAGGGATTGACGTTGGTTTGTGCGTTGATGGGTGCAACTGTGGTTGGAGGGTTCGAACATTTATAGTCGAACCTGGGTTTGACATTAGTGACGATTTTGACAGCATTAGGTTATGGTTTTGAGCACATTATTCTTCTCATGTGAAGGCAAACGTGCGAGGGAAGTTTCAAGTGATGTGGCTCATGATTGGAGGTTGTGACATTTTATTGTCGTTTTGTGGTGGTGGCTGTCATGATGCAGGGGAAGGTGTAAGAGGTGGATTCGAAGCTTTAGGTGAGCTCGAGGAGCAAAGAGGAGATGTATGGTGATGGTTGGATGTGGACAAGTGGCCGGTGGAGGACTGTGATGTCGCAATGTAGTAGCAACATGGAGCCAGTCACATTTTTTAAGTAATCAAGCCTGCGTTTGTCGGGTCCGTCGTGAAGCTCGGCAGAGGAAAGTTCATTGGCACGAATGGTGTTGGATTTCGTCAAGCGATGCTCCATATCACTATGTGTATGTGGACGTTTGGGGATGGTTTGGAGTTGCATATCATTGCACATGGCAATTTGAATTTGGAGAAGAGAAGGAGAAGGTTTAAGGTGATTTTTTAATTAAATTAAGTTAATTAACTAACATTTAACTCAAATTCTTATAAAATTCATGTTTTATGCACACGAAGTCCAATCGAGACAATCTCTTCGCTGTTGCACTCGTATTGGGAATTTCTACATCTTGGATTGGTTTGGGATTGGGTATACTCACTAGTTAATTTATATATTGATGTGATGTAGTGTTTGTTGTGCGAAATATAAATTAAAATAGATAATATTGCAAGTTATTATTTTTGGACTCCTCCTTGCTTTTGAAAGAAAGTGACAACATTATATGTAGTATAATATCTCTTTTAACTTTCTAAAACATGTATCATGGTCCAGATTTATTATTTACATGTTTGATATGTCTACGTGAAAAGTGATAGTGTGTTGTGAATGGTTGAAGCGAAATTGTCGACATAAAAGCACTTGGAAAATCCCTTATATTTAAACCTTGTCAAATTGGTTAAATGTGAATATATTGCGGAATAATATATATATTGGATGGTTCAATACACATGTTTATCTATGTTTGACCAAAACGAATTGGTTTGGAAAGTTACTAAAATTATGAAATAAAGTGGTGTTGCAAATCCTTGTATTAATACAGTAAAAAGGGATTTTATTTGAGATATTTTTCCGATCTTTTTAAATATTTTTTTTAAAAGTTATTAAATTATTTCAAAGAGGGAAGTTGAAGTTTAAATATGTTTATATAGTTTTTTCTAAGCTTTTAAAGTAAAGAGTTTTAAATTATGAAAACATGCTTTTTGTGGTTTTTATATACATTATAAAATATACACTTTAAGTAATATTTCGTGTAAGTATTTTGAACCATATAATAAGCATTTTACAGAGTTATTTATAATGTATATAATTTTTAGAAAATTTGCTAATGATTTTACTAAAGGAATAAAAGCTTTATATTATATATTGTTTTCGGATGGTTTAGGTGGAAAAGAAGTTAATATTTTGGAAAAGAATGTAAAAGAAGTTTTTGGGGAATTTAAAACTTATGTTATAATGAAAGGTTCTCTAAAAGTAATTAAAAATGTTATCACCTTATTAAAAAGTGAAGATGTACTTAGATATTTAGATGGATATATTTCAAAGATAAGGGAAAGTATAAGAGCGATTTTGTATTTATAGTAATGATGTTTATGCAACAATTTTTTGACCCATTTAATTATACTTTTGAAAAATAAAAATATATTTAAAAGTGAGTTTTAAAGGTAAGGATTAAGGGCGATGTGTTTTAGGTTTGTAGTATCCAGTGTTTTAGTAACATTTGTTTTATACCGTTTATTTATATTTTAAAGAGGATAAAATTGCTAACTGATATAAAAAATATTAGATATTTAATAATGGAATTTTAAAGATAATAACAAGTACAGGATGTCTAGAAAAGGATAGAAGAGTATATGTCCAAAGTATGAAAGAGTGAAGGGATTATAGTAACAATGTTTGAGTGAAATTTGTTTTTAACCACTTTGACTGTGTTTAAAGTAAGTAAAAACTTGTTATTGATTGGTGAATGTACTTATACCTTTGAGATAAGTATATAAATACTTTTGAGAGTATTGAAATGTGTAGAAATGTAAAGTAAATTTTTAATTAAAAAAATGAAGTTTAATTAATAAGTGAAGTTTAATTAATAAAAGATGACTTATTAGATAAAACGGTGTTTTCCTAATTAAAGAGATTTTAACCAATAAATTATTAATTAAATAAAAAAGGGATTTAAAGTGGTATAAATGACTTGATCATGCTTGTGTGTGTTGGTCGTGTTTTATGTGTTACTTGCTTATGGATAGTATATGGGAAATAGTTTCCCTTATGTGGTTAGTCTCATTATTTTTGAAATTGACCAAATATAACTCTAAACATATCCAGAAGAAACACGAGAATTATATGGTATAGTTATCTTTGACGATGCTATACTGTACTTATAAACTTGTTTTGCTCTTCTAGGATAAATGATATGGAAATATGACCCCATCCGGTTAGGAGGTGATCTCCGCTCTTATGTATTGTCTGTTTATTTCCAAAAGAACCAGAGTTGAGTTTACCGGAAATCGATTAATTGGTTTTGGAGCATCTGGTTAGCGGAGAAGCATATTTATATGAGATGACTCAAAACCGTAACCACATCAAAACCATAAGCGTTTTCTATGCGATGCAAGAGGTTCATGATTGGTTCGAGATGTTGGAATCTATATGTAGATTCGAGATCTATTTAACATACTCGAACACATGTAGTTGTTTCCGATCTATTCAGGATGTGAGAATCCATGGGTGATTCTTAGATATATTTAGATACGAGAATCCATATGTGATTTCAAGATTTGTTGAGATGTGGAAATCCATGTGTGATTCTGAGATCTATTGAGATATGGGAATCCATGTGTAGTTTTGGGATCTAATGGAGCTAGGACTCGTTTGTGGAGATCTGTTCGAGAGGTCACTCGTGTGTTGGAATGCCGGACATAGCCTCACCAACGGATATGACTAAAACCAAAGATAGGATGCGCAGCCATAGGTTTAGCCACTCAAGGGTGCAAGTGACTCTAACCTAGAGATTCCTATAGTTATGCATGCGTGAGTAGTTCATTTCGGCCTCATGTTGTGGTCGGCTATGTATTTCCTATGGTACATAAGTTAAGGATATGCGATGCTTTAGGAGAATACCTCTGCCCTTTGTGCAGGAGGACCATTCTCGAAGTACTGAGTGCACCTTCATGGAATGCTACACAACTAGCAAGTGCTTCTTAGCGATTTTAATTGTCTATCTATTGTTGTTGTGATATCGTTGGATTTTCCAATCGAAATGGTTTGGTTATTGTAAGGTAAAAATCCCTTTTTTATTTGCGGTATGGTCTGACGAGATACCTTTATTTTTGAAAGGTTTATGAAATGAAATCCATAAAATTTGAGTTTCTCACACTAGTTTACCAGACTGATCCGGTTGTTATTACTTATAGTGCTCAAGTCAGCCTGAGTATATTTCTAGATTTAGCTGGACGCTTTTGAGCTCTTGGAGAGGGGCTGGATTATTTCCTATTCATGTATTTATTTTTTGCTACATTACTTGTTTTGTATCTATTAGCATTTATGAGGACATGCTGTTACAACTATCCAGGATGATAATAATTTAGTTTGCTCTAATTTTTGTATACAATTAAAGTTTTCTTTTTGGTAAAGATCTTTGAAATATTATATATTATCAGTTTGCATATGAGATTATGATATTGTGTTCTTTCTTATTATGTTTCTTGGTAAAAATATTTGGGTGCTTGGCATGTGAATAACATGGATATATTAGTGTCAACAATAGGGGTTCGTAAAGGTTGTTCCTTACAGTTCCCTAAAAGGAGCCATGAAAAACTTCCTATTCTAACCAACTTCCCTTTTCAAAGACTTTCTAAACAGAGATTTACTTCTTCAAAAGTAGGGTTCTTAATTTCAAAAAATTTATCACATTTAAACCCAACCGTTAAGCCAAACCATTTATTTCTTATAAATATCTTCTATAACCTAAAAGAAATGAAAACTAGAGCAGACAAGGGCAACTTCAATCCTACTATTTCCTACTACATGTGCTATTTCCGCTTCATACCTCTTTGACCAAAAAAAGGTATAACACCTTAAATGCCAAATGTAATAAAATGTTCCTTGATTTGAGTATATAGGAGTCATAACAGGCTAATCTCATTGACTTGACCCATACACATGTAAAGACGTAATCAAGAAAAGACTGACCATATCGATGTGATTAGTGCTTATGCGAGACCCTACATCGAGGTGACCGTCACATTGATTGCTGATATACCAAGGTCCGAAAATGCATGTTCGAAAATAGCAGTAAAAAAATAATAGATTCATATTTGACACTAATATTGAAGCCAAGAATCTGTATCTAACAGAAGTTTAATTGTCCGTATAAGAAGTAGAAAAAGATATAAGAGGGTCAAAAATTTATATCTGGCAATAATAGTAGAAGACTAAAAACCCATGTTAGAGGGTCAAAAATTGAAGTCCAGCAATAATAATAGAAAACCATAAATTCATGTTAGAAGATAAAAATTTCATAACTAGCGATAATAACAAAAGGCCAGAATCCATATAGAAAGACCATGAATCCACATAAGAGGACCAAAAATACATATAAAAAGACCAGAGATCCATATAAGAGGTTCAATAAACATAACTAGCAATAATAATAGAAGATCAAATACCCATATTATGGTAATAATTAAGAGAAGACCAAAAATTTATAGTAGAAGACCATAATTCAAGTACTCAATGGTTTCTTCCTTAAGAAGAACTGATTTGACTTGAAGGACCACCCAATAATGAATCTAAGAGATATAGAGCGCTACTTGACTCGGATTTTAATTGATCGTAAGCGCTACCTGGCCTGAATCTTAATGATTTTAGAGCATTATTTGGCTCTTGATTTCGATTTATTTTGGAGCACTACTTGGTTCCTGATTTTAAATTGATCTTCCTTTAGAAAATTTCGATGCTTTAGTGAGGACTTCGATGATGGCACTAAAGGCTTGCTCTGCCTCCCTCTAGGTGGCGGTTTTAGCAGTTTACGTAGACAAGGGGTTAAAGGCTTTTATGGTGCTTTAGTGAGGCCTTTTATGACGGCACTAAAGGCTTAACCAAACTCACTCTAGGAGGCACTTCAAAATGATGGGCACTAAAGGCTTACTTAACCTCCCTCTAGGAGGTGCTTTAGTGAGGCATTTGATGATGGCACTGAAGGTTAAAGGCCTTTGATCGTCAGGACCTCTTGGGGTCAAGCCTTTGATGGTCCGGACCTCTTGCGGTCAAGCCTTTGATGGCTAAGGCCTTTGATGGCCGGGATCTCTTACGGACAAGCCTCTAATGGCTGGGGCCTTTGAAAGCTGGGGTCTTTAATTGTTCGTGACCTCTTTCGGTCAAGTATTTGATGATTGGGTTCTTTCCTTTGCCCTAAGATAATCTTACTTCTTACTGCAACTACATCAATAAACCTTTTTTATTCATTCATTTTCAGAAAGTATGGTCGTAAATATTCAGCATTCCATGTTCTTTCAATGACATTGCCATCCGGCTAGCAAATCTTATAAGTATCTAGCGGGATTACTTTGTGCACTATTAGGGGTTCTTTCTAGCTTAGCCCCAACGGTCCATCCTTAGAATTCTTGGTAATTTCCATGACTCTTCAGAACACTGGATCTCCCTTTTGGAATGACCATTCTCTTACACTTGAATTATAGTACTTGGTTTTCTCCATTGGTACACAACCGTTTGGACAATTGCCTTATCTCTTAATTCATTAATTAGGTCTAAGGACTCTTTCTTTGGCTCTTGATTTAGGTCAAATGCATATGCGACCTTCGATGAGAAGGAACTTTGACTTCAATTGGAAGTTTTCTTCATTACCATACGTAAGAGAACACAGGGTATGTCCTATTGTAGTTTTGGTAGAAGTTCTATATGGCCATAGGACTAAAGGAAACTCCTCCACCAGGTTCCATTTTGTTTTATCCAACCATTTCTTCAAAATAGTGTTTACAGTTTTATTAGTCACCTTAATAGCACCATTTGCCTTTGGATGGCCTACAGATGAAAAGCTTTAAAAAAAATCATATTTTCGCTAAAAATCGAATGAACTCTTCACTTTCGAATTGGGTTTCATTGTCGGAAATTATCATATGCAAGATTCCAAATTGGGTAACAATATTTTTGATTAAAAATTTAATAATCTTTCCTGACGCGATGTTTGGTAGTGGTTCAGCCTATACCCATATAGTAAAATAATCGATGGCTACGTTTATGTATTTCGCTCCCCCTTTGGACAGTATCAATGGTAAATCAATTCCCCACATCAAAAGGCAACGGGCTTGATATAGAAGTTAGATCACTTGGAGGTAAACAAGGAATTTTAGAGAGTTTCTGGCACTTATAACATCTTTTCACATAATCAATGGCCAAACTAGTCATTTGAGGCCAATAGAAGCCTTGTCTCATAACTTTCTTAGCTAATTTTACCCTGTTGGAGTGGTCTCCATAAAATCCGTTTTGGGCTTCCTTAAGTAACTTGGCCCCTATTTGTGGACTAACACATCTCAATTAAGCAAGTGAATATCCCATTTTATAGAATATTCCATCTATCATGATAAAAGATGGGAATCAATGCTTTATTCTTCTTGCTTCCTTTTTATCCGCTGGTAGTTTTTCTTCTGTTATATACTCAACAATAGGAGTCATCCAATTGTCCTCAGGTCGTACATTAGTTCCTATGTGGGGGTAGTTCTTTCGAAGGAATCTCAACTTCATCTCCCTTCCCTTTATGTGCTAAATCCTTAGATCTAGTCAACAATAAAGCTTCTTTTTCTAAGTTAGCTTTATTTTCCTTAACACTAGGATTCTCTTGATATCCCACAGACACAATTCGAGCCTCTGGTGCTCCTCTTGCGCTTATCAGCTTAGCTAAAGAGTCGGCTTAAGAGTTCTTGTCCCTGGGTATTTGGTGTATTAAAAATCTTTGAATTGAGTTAGCATCTTCAATATTTTCTTAACATATAACATCAACTTGGGATCCTTCATCTGATATTTCAGGTTTAGTTGGTTTACCATCAACTATGAATAAATAAAGATTTCAATTTTAGAGATTTTTAATTAAAGGGCTAAGGTAAGTTCTGCTATCATAGCTTTGTATTCTACCATGTTGTTGGCTATTGGAAACCCTAGTTTCATTGCATAGTGCAGGTGATATCCATCGGGAGTCATAATCATATATCCAGCCTTAACTTCTTGTACATTTGAAGCTCCATCTATAAGCAATTTCCATTTCGGGTTCAATTCTTTCTCTTTTTCTAATCGTTCCTTAATCATTACTCTACATTCATTGACAAAATAGGCTAGAGCCTGACCTTTAATTGATACTCGTGTAGAAATTCAATATCATATTGGCTAAGCTCAACCCCACTTATCTAATCTTCCAGAAGCTTCCGGCTTACTAAAAATTTTCTTGAGTGGAAAATTGTTAAAGACTTTGATTGGTTATGCCTGAAAATAAGCACTCAATTTGCGCGCCGTAAGCATTAGATAGTATGCTTGTTTCTCTATAACTGGATATCTAGTTTTTGCATCTTAAATCCTTTAACTAGTGCAATACATGAGAAATTGGATTCCCTTTTCTTCTCTTATTAGCATCGGACTAACAATGTGCTCAAAACTGCCATTTAAAGGTAGAGGCATCCCCATCTATTGGACTAGAAAGAATTGGTAATTTTTATAGATGGTCTTTCAATTCTTCGAAAACCTTTTGACAATCTTCAATCCATTCGAAATTCTTCTTCTTCTTTATTACATTGTAGAATGAAATGTGTTTGTTGGTGGCCTTAGAAATAAACCTATTGAATGCTGCCACTCTTCCATTCAGGCTCATTACATATTTTCTTGTTCTAGGCTCTGCCATGTCTCTTATTGCTTTGATTTGATTAGGGTTAGCTTCAATTTCTTTTGCGCTAACAATATATATCCTAGAAACTTGTTGGACTGGATCCCAAAAGACACTTTTGTGGGCTAAGCTTCATTTGGTATTTTCGCAATAGACTGAATATCTCCTCAAGTTCTGCAGATGAGTACAATTTTCTCTTATTTAGCTAGCATGCCATCTACATACACTTCCACGTTGCAGCCTATCTATTCCCTAATTATTCAATTCACTGGTCTTTGTTGGGTTACTCTAGCATTCTTTAAGCCAAAGGACATCACTTTGTAACAATAGGTTCCATAATCTATAAAAAAGCTAGTATGTTCTTCATCTGGTTTGAAAATTGGGATTTGATTATAACCAGAATATGCACCCATAAAAAATAAGAGTTGGTGTTTACTTATCCCATCTACAAACCGGTCTATCCTTGGGAGAAGACAGTAGTCCTTTAGGCATGCTTTATTCAAGTCAGTGTAATCAACACATGTCCTCCATTTTCCATTAGAATTTCTAACTACAACTGGGTTGGTTAAGAATTTTGGATATAACACTTCTCGTATGAATCTATTCTCAAGCAAACTTTTTACTTCTTCATTTAAAGAATTAGATCAAACTATATCATATTTTCTTCTCTTTTATCGAACTGGGGTAACGTTTGGATTTATATTTAAGGCATAACACATGATGATTAGGTCTATCTTGACCATGTTCGAATGAGCCCAAGCAAACACATCCTTGCTAGACTAATGAAATTAAATTAACTTTTCCTTGGTTTGACCATCTAGTACTTTTTCGATCTTAATCATTTTCATTTTATCTATCAAATCTATTCATATTTCCTCAAGGTCTTCTAACGATTTCATTCTTTCTTGCTTATTCCTACAATCCAGCTTGGTGTGAAACTCTTCTTCCTCTATTTTGTCCACAACTAGGTTTGCCTCTTCTCTTTCCCTTTTCTTCTTGGAGAATTTTAATTTTCTTTGCAAGTTGTCTTATCTAGCTTAGCTTTAGCTTTGGGTGATGAGTTTGAAGAATCATCATCTAAAGGCTTTTTACTATCACCATTAGTTAGTTTGTTTCCCCTAGTCATAACGAGAAATATTGCCTTTTTAATTTTATTCAACAATTGCAAAATACGTCTCTCGAGCACTAAATTGCTCAACCCTTATAGTTCCCCATCCTACTTACGTAAAAAAAATTCATCATCGAGTATTTTTCTGACACGAAGGTATCTACCTTATCTAGAGCGGTCCTTCAAAAGAAGGCGTTATAATAAGATGGTTGGTCCATAACAACAAAGAGGGTTTCAATGATTCAGCAGGAAGGCATAGTTCCCATTTGTACAAGGAGCTTTAGTTGTCTTACTGGTGTTGGGCCCTTTTTGTTGAACCCATAAGTTGACTCCAAGATTGGGTCTAACTTCTCCTCCAAAATCCCCATCTGGTCAAATGCATGTTTAACGATTACATTGACAGCCCTGCCAGTACCAATTAAAATCTTGGAGACCATAGAGAGCCCGATCTATGCGGTAATCATCAGTGGATCATTGTGTGCATGTTGATTTCCTCTTAGTTCTTGTGGAGTGATTGTCAAAGTATGCATTTGAATCTAAAATCTTGGGTTTTTGAGCGGTGGTTCTACCTGAATGGAGAAAATCCATTCCTTCGCTTCTCCAACATATCAGGTTCTAGCCCCTTTACTATTCCTAGCCAAATGCGAACCAACACGAATTACATTAATCCGGTTAAGAGGCGAAATAAAATCAAGCCGAACATCATTTTCCATCATATTTGCAGTATTGTTTGGTAGCCTTTGATTGTTGTTTCCAGAGCGAGTAGCTTGCTTTCCATCTTTGATAAATTCTTTCAGTTGCCCGTTGCGAATCATTCGCTGGATTATACCTGCCAACACCCTGTAGCCATCTAACTTGTGTCCGTTTGATTTGTGATATACGCAGTAGTTTCCACCCTTACTTGGTTCGGGATCAATTTTGGCCTTATAAGAAATAAGGCAATCATCCTTCTCCTTCATGGGGAAGTATATATAGGAGAATGACTTATTCAAAGCGATATAACTGACATTTGAATCTTCTTCCCACCTTGGCCTTTTATGATTGTGGCCATTTTTGAATTTCTCCATTTCCTTCTTATCTTGAGTCTTCTTCCTAGCGTGGTATATTTCATCTGTACAGATGAATTTTTCGACATGGAAAGGAAAGTCTTGCAAGTACTTACCCCCATGGATGCAAAGCATCAGCCATAATGGAGTTTGCACAATTAACCCTGAATGCACAATTACTAAATTGTCTCTATCAGTCATATTCTTTGCCTTCAAAGCATCGGCATTGAATCTCTTAAGGTAAGCACCTGGCCGCTCCCTAGGTCTCTGCTTGATATTGGCCACAAGGTATAATCAATGGTAGGGTCTTTGCAGATGCAAAAACGTGTGCTGAGAACTCAAAAGAAAATCACTTTCATGAATAAATGGTCCTGTCCCGATATTGCCGATACCACTTAGTTGCCGCTTCTTCGAATGTAGTTGGAAATAGTCTGCAGCGAATTGCTCTTGATACATTTGACTCTCAAAGGCTAATAGATGGTCGTCTGGATCGGTAGTTCTATTATATTTTATAGTGGGAATCCTGATAGAGGATGGAATCTTCTTGGTCATGATTTCGTTAGTAAAAGGAGCCTCTCCTTGGTATTCGTTAGCCCACTCATCTAAAGTCCTCTTTCCCTTGAGGTTGAGCATGTCCTTTGCTGCCATCTCTGCTAGATCGCTCAAGTAAAACTCGTCATTTTGGTAATTGCTCCTCTGGTTTGTATCCCTTAGAAGTTATACTTCCAGACTCCTCTTCAATTTTCTTCTCCATCCTTCCCTGATAGTCCACCCTAGGTTATTTCTCTTTTCCTTTTTTCTATTCAGCCTGGGTAAACTTGCTTTTACTTTTATCTTCGAGCAGGGAAGCATTGATGTTTCTCTTTGAAGATTCTTCCTCCTCTTTGCTTGTAAGTTTTATATTCTTAGAATATCTCTGAGCGAGCACCACTTCTAATAATCCCTTCATATCCATTAATTGTGTTCCAGGTTTTTAATTTTGGCCTCATTGCTAGATGGTTGCACTGGTATAGACGTTGTCCTAGTTTAGCATTCCCTTGATTGAAAACAAGAGTAATGTTCTCTTCTAGAGTTGTTACTTATGGCATTTTGTGACCAACGACACTAGTTCATTTCGACTTTGCCATTTCCTAAAATGAAGCTTTTTTGATTAGTTTAAGAGGAGGATCAAATAAGATCGAAGGTTCAAACCCTCCTTCTAGCGCTAAAAATGTTAGACCAAAAAATGGTATAACACCTCAGATACCAAAGGTAATAAATTATTACTTGATTGAGTATATGAGAAGTTATAACAAGCTAATCTCATCAACATGAATAGTACTTGTGTGGAGTGGTAATCAATAAAAGACTAGCAATACCGATGTGATTAGTTCGTATGCGAAGACCTCACAACAAAGTGATTGAGGACATCATGCTGATATGATAATATAACAAGGTATAAATTATTACTCTGAAATTAGTCATATGATAGGATCATTAAAGAATGGAAGTCCAATGGCGTTTTAGGAAAAGTTCGTCTTCATCGTTATCGTTTTATATGTTCGAAGTCCTCTAAGGCCATTAGAAATGTCAAATATATATGAATCCATGTTGGCCTTTATATATGATAATCCAAAGGGACGATGTTATGTCATATGTTCAATAGGAAGGGAAAATAGGTCTCGAAGTCATGATATTATTCATTATGTATGACAATAGGCTTGACATATTGTCCCTATGTTCGGAGTACACAGTTCATGTAAGTATGCATATAAAAGTTCGTCACGGCATGAGTCTCTTTGACTAGATTCAAGTCGATTTGGTCGTGATTAATTAATATTCTGCATGTCCAAGTCAATAAAGTCCAATAAGTCATAATCGAGGTCAATATGCAAGGCTAAGTCATATTCATTTAATTCGAATACGATTAAAGTCAAATTGAATTATCCCTAATTTGATTTAGGGTTACAATAGTTTAATTTCAGAAAAGATAGAGAAATGAAAAATTGGTCCCTAAAATGGCACCTCTAAGGTTGTATTTATAGTGGAAGGCGACCACCCTCTTCAAATCTTGCATCTTCGATCAGGTGGACTTGAGCGACCCTCGACTTTGGCGGTGTCATTTGTGCTTTAAATATTTATGGAGGCGACATCGCCTCTCTTTAACGTCTTCAACATTGCTGATCATTGCTGGTGTAAAAGTGGTATCATTAAGGCGTTGTGGACCATGTCTCCACCTTTACTTAACATAAGGATTTCAAGATGGGCGGTAATGGTGCTAGCGGCATGTGGCTCCCTATGAATGGCGAAGTGCTTCAGCAGTCGAAAAGTAGCATGTCGACGAGCTTGCTTGGTTTTAGTAAGCAACTCGAGGCGCCTATTGATACTAGCATGTCTTCGATGAGCCACATAAATGTGATGTGGTTATTTGCGAAGAATGATGTGACTTCGTTCGACTTGAATGCTTCGAAGAGCTCATAGGGTCGGATGCCCGTTGTGGTTTTAGATGTTCTAGTGATTGCTAGTTAAATTCCTCTTTGATGCCGATTCATCTTCAATATTTAACACCTTCAAAGTGAATGTGAGTAGTGGTGTTGGTGATGGGTGGTGTGACTTAGGTCGAAGTCCTTCCCTACCTTGTGAAATGGTGAAGCATGAGGTGATACTCCATCAAAGATCCATATTCCGATTCTTCGAAGAAATGTGTCGTTGAAGGAGCGGAAAATCTTAGAGAGGCACCCTCGGGGAGACGTCTTGCTTTATTCTTCAATTTAGAACTTAGTGGCCTTAATCCCTTTATGATTCTGTTACTTATAACTTCACTTCCAACCTTGAAATTATGTGGATAACAAAACCTTATTGGAGATTTGAATAGCATGTAAGGGGAACTTCTAAAAGATTCGTTTAATTACTACATCTATCTAAGTGTCTATGTAAAATATGTGTAATTACTACATGTCTATGGAATTTATCCATCTTCCTATCATGTTCCTATTGCTTTTATCCTATATTATTTCTAACTAGATTACTAATCCTATTTTTATATAAATTGTTAATGCTACTTCTATCTAAATTATCGAGTGCGCTCACCCTTCTATTCTCTTTACCCCATTTTAATTAAGTACCATTTCCATCTATCCACCCTTTAGAAAGAACTTGAAATTCAACATAAAATTTATAAAATAGGGAAAATCATCGAGCCAAACCTATGCTCTATTTTCCATTCATTTCAAAAACGAAAAATCCTTTATTAAAAATTTTAAACTAAATTTTTTTGACTCAACCAATTTTAAACTAAGAATTTAAAAAATTTCTTGTCTTTCAAAATAACCATTTCCCAATAAATCCTTTCAAAAACCCATTCAAAATTTTTCGATGAATTTTTAAAGAAATCTTTTTGTCAAATTCTTTCACATGGGGTCAGACTTAGAAATGGACTTTAATTTTCCAACCTTTTTGACTTTTCTCCGTTCAACCTATCTTCATAAAAAATCGGTTATCTTCTTGTGGTGACTAATGTTCACCTTGTTGCGAGAACTTTCTCTACTCCAATTATATCTTATTTTTGGATATTTACAACATATAGTTTCTTCTTGCCCATTTGTCTGGATAAAATATGCACCTTCAATAAGCAATGTTTAAAAATCCACTATCATAAAGCAGCCTTGGCCCTATAAAGGAGTCAAAAACATCCAGCATCAAGGGTCCTTCTATATGTCGTGGTCATGCATGTCTTGGTCAATGCCTTATGGTACCGCCTAAATTCCATAGAGTAATCGGGTAGGTGTAAAAACTTAACACAATTTATTAGCCTAAATCATAGTTTCCTCATCCATCCTTTCATACTATAGTCGCAACTACATCTATAGTCGAAATTTATAGAATTGGGTAAAAATATAAATAAATTCTCTCAAGGTATCTGTAACATCCCGATCTGGGGGCTAAAAGCTAAGTGCTATGGATGTTGCAGTCATCCACAGTATTAACTTATGGTGACGAAATACGACATTGTTAATGGTATCAATAATATCAAAAGCACCCGAATATGAACAAAATCATAGATTTTCAAAAACAATAATTTCAATGATTATATTTCAAATAAATCATATCCAAATTACAAAAATCCCAAACGTTATACCAGGCTTTAAGCCTGACTCGAAGTTTTTATTTCCCCTTAAACTCTCGGGTGCCTAAAATTTAATTTGAGCAGGATTGTGCAGTTAAAGTGCTCGGTAGATTCAATGCGACGGAGGTGCTAAAAGTCATAGCGGGGATACAGCGACGATAGAGCAGGATATGGCGGATGACTTTAAAATAGCACATAAAACTCGTACTTAATGTTTTTACAAATGTATATGGCAATTAAATGAAAAATTAACAATCAATTGAATTATAATTAATACATAAATAAGTTTAGATAAAAACATATATAAACATACTGCAAACAAACGTAAAACTTTTATGCAACATAATTGAATTTAGTAGAATATTAGAGTATTTTCATTTCTAAAAATATATAAAAAATTCAATGAAATGAGTTAATTTCATAATTTTCATAATGTATTAATGTAAATTTTCAATTCACTTCTTTTATAGAAGATATAGTGAAAATAACATAATATAGCAGGAATAACGAGATATCGTGGAATAGGAGGGCTTAAATCGAAAAGGCTATATTTGGGGCTATATGGAAAAATTGTAGCGGTAGAAATCGGCTTTGAGATATAGAAGGGTCATAGTGGGGTAATAGCGGGGCATTAACACACAGGAGTAGGCTGAGGGTTTAGATTTTCAGCTTTTAGCAGATTTTTGAAAATAAAGCATCTGAAGATGAGCAGGTGGCTGACGGATAGCTAATTAAGGAATTTTTAAAAAAATTATTTCTATTGTGTATTAAGATAGTTATGTCTATATTGCTTTGATCATCTAAGAGGTCATCTTCATATATCGCTCTTGGTGTATTGTTGTGGTATACTAATTCCTATAATCGACTAACCTAAACTTCGATACCAAACATAAAAACTCACGCCTTAGTCTGTCGAAATTTCGAATAAATTGGAGCCCAAGTCAAAGAGAGTTTGGATCATTGGTTTTGGTAACATGTAATAAACATAAGCATATCAGAAAGCAATCAATATAAACTCATAGCGGAATTAAAAAAATATAATAGAACATATACACTGTGGCTACTATTTTAGAATAAATATTATTTTTGAATACCTAGTTGTCTTGTTAGCACTAAGCATGAATAATGTAACATCCCCCATTTTAAGACCCGAAAATAAGCGCTACCGATGGTGAAGTCATCAATAATATTATTTTTCGGTAATAAAATGCGGTTATTTTAATCATATAAATAACATTAGAAGCACATGAATGCACAAAATTTTCAAACATATTTATTCAATCAAACTTTCATTACATTCCAGAAATAAAATTTTCACATTAATGACATAATCCAGGTCGTTTCCCACACTCAAAGAAAATATAATAATTATAAATACTCCAAGTGCGACATATGAAGATGTCATCTTGGTTGAACAGAGTTTAATACTTGATAGTTATAAATACTTTCATTAAATCCATTCAAACATAACATAAGCTTTAAAGAACATAGCGAAAATAAAAACTCCAAATATTAGCTAGCGTGCCTCCTGCATGTCTCCGGAGCTTATTCATCTAACTTAGAAATCCCTACTCTCGAGCTAGTAAAATGAGTACCTGAGGGTTTACGGGGAAAAAAAACTTCGGATGAGACAATAAGTTTGGTGTGAACAATAATATTCCATCTTGAACCAAATAGATATTTAGTGAGACCATGCCGCTAAGCAGAACAGGTTTTTCCCCTCACTAATCTCTTATGCAAATATATCAATTATAAATCATGCACCTGCAACCACGATGACTAGAACAAACATAACACAATCATATGCATGCACGCAACTTGGGTAAGTCTGGTTAGTCTGTTATCTTAGGGTTATGTACACCCAAGATTTAGCTTTCCGAATAATCGACCGTCTGTCTCAATCAGAGATTTTTTAGCATGTCCATAAACCTAATGGTTTTCTAGCCAACCAATAACCTATTGGGCTGACTTGGGCCAAAACATAACCAGATGTCCATAAATCTCAAAATATAGCTAGGTGTAAAACATCTTAAATAATCCGGTGAGCATATAGAGCTACGAGTTCCATTCTATCCATAAATATCCTTTCATTCTAATTATATACAAAGCCCTATGCACTGGAATCACGGAAATTTACCAACCTAGGGCTAACGGCTGAAGCATAAGGCGCGACCCTACACTAGTCCCACCAACACTCTTATTTGGTTTTTTAAATTCATGAGTCATATCTTTTGATTAGTTATGGACATCCTAACACAGCTGATCTACCTGATCTCCTGGATGCAATTATACGTACTCTAGAGTTTAATCTAACCATACTCGCTGATGGGGCTACCTAACTGGTAATTCTACTCCTAAAATCCCAAGATGCAATGTTGGGTCATAAATATGAGTAGGACAATGACAAAATATGTAAATTTAAACGAACTATTGATAACAAAAACACACAACATCATTCATTAAAACATGTTCAATCAATAGTCACATACATTGTAAAATTACTTAAAATTAAGTAATATCTCCCAATGGCAAACTTCAAATAAAACTGGGCTAAAACACCATTTATTTTGTTAAAACTTTTTATCTTTGACATTGACAAACCATTTAAAATTATTCTTCAAAACAAGAAAAACATCGCCCATTACTTAGCTAAAATCTTGTGCTAAAGCAATAGCATAAGTCTAAGCTGGTGCCATAAAACTGGTCAACATAAGTCTAAACTAGTGGCATAAAACTAATCGACATAAGTCTATGCTGGTCGCATAAAAATAGTCGACATAAGTGTAAGCCGATGGTACAAAACCGGTCTACATAAGTTTAAGAAGGTGCCACAAAACTGATCGACATAAGACTAAGCTAGTGGAATAAAACCGATCAGTATAATTCTAATCTAGTGGCATATAACTGGTCGAAATAAGTCTAAACTTGTGGCATAAATATTAATGTCATAGGTCTGGAATCATGATTGATGTCGTAGGTTGCATTAACATTGATGTCCTAGGTGGTATCGATATCAATGTCGTAGGTGGTATCGACATTGATGTCGTAGGTGGTATCGACATTGATGTTGTAGATGGCATCGACATCGATGTCATCGTTTTGGCATCATCATTAATGTCTTAGGTGTCATCAACAATGATGTCGTGTGTCTGGCATCATTATTGACGGCGTATGCGGCATCAACATTGGTGTCTTAGGTCTTCCATCATCACTGATGTGGCAGGTAGCTTCTACGTGGATGTCATAGGCGGCATCAACAATGGTTGGCATTAACAGAGGATGACATTTCTATAAATAGCTAGAAAGCTGAATTATTTTCTTTTAAAGTAATACTTTCCACTAACTCTTGTCTCTTGTCAAATTTTTATTGAACAACATGTTTTCTTTTCACATTATTTTCAAAAAAAAAATCGACGATTACATTTTCCTTTCCTACAACAATTTACAAACCTTTATAACTAATATCATTAATTAATATTAATCGAGAGCTTTTCTATCATCAAAAATTCATAGAATATCATAAACACTTAGAAAAAATCTTCAAAAACACCAAAGCTTTTATTTTCCATCTTCTTTCATTTATAAAAGTTTCAGGACCAAAATATTAATTTTATTATTTTAATAATTAAAACTCAAAACAAACACCATTTCTTTATTAGGAAATTCAAAATGAATTGATATGAACTTAGCAAATTATGAAATTAGAAATCCATGTATAAAATGATGATTTACACAACATATTCGAATTTCAAGTCAATTGGAGATTAAAAACTAGGTTATTACTTTTAAAAGCATTAAGAATAATTCCATAAAAATTTCGATAAATTAACATTCAATCAAACAATGATATAAACAATTCAAATATGATATTTCATCATAATAATTTTGGAAATCAAGTATAGATCCAAAATTAAATATAAATAAATAAGATGGATATTATCATTCACCTTAGATTTGATAAAAGACATTGTGATTTGGTTAAAAATTGATTTCCCTAAGATTTTCCCTTGAATCCATTAGTTTCCCCCTTCTTTCCTCTTCTTGTAATGGTCGACCTCTTTAGGTTAGGTTATGATTGTTTGAGAATGAAAATAAGAATGATACGAGAGAAGGAGAGCTAAGGGAATGAAATAAGGTACTATTTCTATTATGCCCATTCATTTATTCTTTTCTTTCTAGCTTTAAAACAATCTTATTAGGTGATTGCTTAAGGCACAACTCAAATTAATTAAAAATCTTATTCTCCTTACCACACCACACACATTATCCTATTTAATTTATCTAAATAAATCTTCTGAATAATATTAAACAAGAATCGGAGGTGTTATAGGCTCCCATCCTTAAAGATTTTCATCCTCAAAATTCGATAAGGATCACAATAAGCATATCAACCATGCAAACATCTATAATAACACATAACAACAACAGCCTATCTAACTAGCAAAAGGTCTAACAGTGAATGATTAACTTCTCTAGAAACATAATTAGATCAATTCAATTCTCAATTAGCCTTTATAAAATCACAAGCATGCAATTAGGTATTAGAGCTAGTTTGTGTGAGTGAGACCTCACCTTAACATCTCAAAATTGCATGCATCCACACAAAAAAAAACTAAAAATCAGCGTTTTCGTCCTCGGTGTAGCAAGGGTTTGGCATAACAAAACTAAGTATTCATGAGTTGAGAACAACATATCCAAACCTCATAATTTTATGATTTTTCGGCAATTAGTTATGAATTTTCCACTGACCTTTAACTTTAAACCGTAAATGGGAATAATCATTGGGACGTATTTGTAAATATTTTACATTATTTTATATGATGATTATGAAAAATATAGAACATACCATCAATACAACTCAGGATAAGTATCTTTAATCCCGTCATCTATCTCCCAAGTATAGTCTTGCTCATTGTCACTCCATTGGACTTTCACTAACTTGACAATCTTGTTCCTTAACTTTTTCTCATCTTTTGCTACAAAAAGAACTATTTTCCTTACAAAAGTCATATCTGATTCCACCACTAAATCTTCTAATGTTGTCAGTGCAATAGTAGCCTCTGTATCATGAACATAGTTTCTAAGATAAGAAACATGAAAAAACATTACGAACTCCTGCCAAACCATTCGATAACTTTATTTGATAAACAAGTTTTCCGATCCTTTCTGTAATAGGAAACGATCAAACATACCTTAGTGTCATTTTCTCTAAATTTGCAAACTGTGTCACACCCTTCATCGGTGATACTTTAACAAAAACATGGTCTCCAACCGAGAACTTTAAATCCTTATGCCCTCTTATCCCCATAACATTTCTGCCTAGACTGAGCCAACTTTATCTGTGATCAACTCAATCTTTTATGTGTCTTTTCTCACCATAGCTAGACCAAGAGCTAATCCTTCTCCGGTCTTCAACCAACATGCTGGTAATTAGCATGACCTTTTGTAAAAAGCTGTGAAAGGCGGCATTCCTATACTATTTTGATAACTATTATTATAGGAAAATTCAATTAAGTGCAAATTCTCTTCCAATGACCCTCCAAAATCTAGTACACAGGGCCTTAACATATCATCAAGAACTTTGTTAACTCTTTCCATTTGCCCATCCGTTTATGGAGGTAAGCGATGCTCATTTTTAGCTTGGTACCTAAAACTTCTTGCTGACTCTTCTAGAATTGACTAGTGAGTAAAGTATTTATGTCACCAAATGTACTACTAGGAATCCCATGCAGTCCTATAATATTCTTCATATATAACTTCGTTATGGTAATAAAGTTTGCACACTTGGTCAGTCTATCTATTTAACACCCTTGTTTATGTTAAACATTATTTAGGATTTTTGATTGGAATATTTGGATAAAATAATGTAGGATTATAATGGAAATTGAGATTTGATCATTTAATAGGTCATGCCTTAAGAATTGAATTAATAAGAATGTTTATAAATTGAATAAGAAGGAGAAATTTATACCAAGGGAAAAATAGGAATAGGCCATAATTCCTAAACATAAACCCTCAAATTCCTTCTCCCTCATTCACTTTTATTCATACAAATCCAACTAAACTAAGACCGACCATTGAACGAAGAAGAAGAAAAGGCTAGGAAACAAAGCGAAAAGCTTAGGGGAACTAAATAAACTCAAATCTCATCCTTCGTTATCAAATCAAGGTGAATAATGATACCCATCTCCAAAATGCTTATTTAATTTTGGTTTTGAGATTAAACCCGAAAAACTATGATTGATATTATGTCATTTTGAACGTTTGGACGATTATTGCTTTATGATCAATTATTGAATTCAATTATAAAATTCATAAAAAGGTTTAAGTGTGAAAACATACAATATGACACCCAAATGACTTGAAATTTTGATATGATGTTAAAAACATTATTTTGGAAGTGGTTTTTTTATTTCACATTTTTTTTGATTGAGTATGAATATTTTATTATTTTCCTAAGTGAAGAAAATTGTTTATTGCTGGTTTTAATTATTAAAAATAATTAAATAAAGATTTTGGCCTCGAAATTTTTACGTGTTAAAAAAAATAGAAAATCGGATTTGTTATATTTTTGGATATTTTTCTAACGTTTTATGATATATTATGAATTTATTAAGCTAGAAATGCTTATATTAAAATGTTAATATAAAAAGATGATTTGCAAAATTAGATTAGGAATGATAATCTGCTCTATAGCAGTTTTATTGAGAAGAATAAGATAAAGAAAGTTCGTATCCAATGAAATTTTGACAAACAATAGCAGTTGGTGGAAAGAATTTGCTTTTAATGGCAAAAGAACCATTTTCATGGTAATTACGACATTGCCACGTTGAAGTCAATGATGCGACCATTTATTATACCGCTATTATGATCTTCGACGTTGACGTCAATGATCATCAATGTACATGATGTCAACTAAAGTTGGTGTGTAATAGATATGCCTTGGTTGAAGTATGAAGCATATCAACAATGTCAACATCAACGCCTTTGACGTAAGTAATACAGCTTGTTTTCAATACCAATCCTTTACTGCTTTGTTGCCACATATTTTCATGCTGCATGTTTTTAATAAAGATGCCAACTCTATAAGGCAGCAATGCCACTATTTTACTATATTAACTCCTTCAGGCAACGACGCCGATGCCATTACTTACGACGTTGATGTTATATGGTAATAATGCCACAATTTTCTAGTGCCGCTTGTTTTATAAAAACTATAATTATGCTGTACTTCTCTTTAAGTCATTGGCGTTGATAGACACTAATTTCACCGTTCTTATAACTTTAAGTTTTAAAGCTTTATCATATGCAAACTTATAACGCCGTCGCTTATATTCGGCCACCTATATACGCAATGTAAATAATTTTGCTCTATTACCTTGTACTTTGCAGATCAAAGGCTTTAACATGATTTTATTTTAGACGAGGGCGATAATCCATAGTGGTAATAGTGACACCAAATTTCATCAATATGATAGTTTTAACAAGTTTGGCATCGTAGCCAATGGTTTTGAGGGGTTATAACATCAAAACGGTTTTGAAATTCACCAATATTATTTTATAAAAGCCTTGGATAAGTATTTTGGATAAATAAAGGGATATAATTTCCCTTGTTTTAAATATGATTTCTATAGCTAAATCATTTATAAATATTTATTTTTAAGGAAATAGAAAAAGGATATTTTTCCTAGAATTTTACTAAAGAACTATTGTCCTTACCACCGTCACATAAATGGTGATATGATGAATTGACTCGGAGATTAGAGAGACCAAGTGGGACGAGTATAGGGTCACGCCTTATACATCAGGTGTTAGCTTCTAGCTGATATTAGTCCAAAATTCTACTGCGTAGGGCTTTGTCATGGCTAAGACTAAAAGTAGGTTTACGGACAGGAAGGAATAAACATAGATGGGTTAGGTCATTGGTTGGCCTGCAAAACCATTAAGATCGGTATGACCCTAGAAATAGTAAGTCCTGAACAGACCATCCAGTTTTCTTCAAATGGTTAGCTAGAAAGTTTTATATACCTAGTAGTCTTGAGTCTGCCATATATGTTTATGATTACCCTGAAAAACTATAATATTGGAATATATAGTTAATTTATTTAGAAAGATTGGTCATGATTACCTAGGTTGCATGCGTGTACATGATTGTTTAGTTTAACCATTGTGGTCGCATGCGCTTAGTTTATGAAAGGCATAATTTAGAGGATACTATAGAGGGGAAAACCCATTCCGCTCAGTGGCATTGTCTCACCAGATATCTATTAACCAAGATGGCATATTATTATCCACACCAGACATTTTCCCTGATCCGAAGTTTTTTCCCATTTAACTCTCCAATACTCAATTTAGTAGTTTGAAAGAAAGTTCATAGGTTATTTATGTAACGACCTGGGATTTTGATAGCATATTTTAATAATATTTAATCTAATTTAAACTAAATACAAGCTTCTCAAATTTTAAACTGATGAGATCTTAATCATTTACCAGTTATATATGTGACTGTAAAGAAAATTTTGATTTGAAAATTAAAAAGAAAATCTTTAAAATTGTTTATAATAAAATCTCCCTTATTCAATAAAAATCAAAGACTCTATATTTTTATTATTTGATAATATACATATGAATACAATTGTAGTTTTTAAATGATAATGCTTAAAAATGAACAATCATATGAATATTAAACATGGAAATCTAAAACATAAGTATAAAACAATATAAATGGTTATAAACATAAACGTACAAAACAAGTATAAAAAATAATTATAAATTATAAGATGTAACTAAAAATATAAATATACAAATATAAATTATAACTTTAAATATAAAAATACAAACACAATGTTGTGAATCAAAGGCTTGAAAATCTGAAGTACAAATAGAATACAATTAATATAGCCTAAACAATAACCTGTAGAATTCACTTGTACAACGTAAGACTTTTAAAAAAGAAAGCCATTTACATTACTGAATAACATGTGAACATGGTCAATGCATATGTTAAAAGGAACAACTTGTGACATATTATGTACAACACAAAATTTTAACAAGATTCTATATTATGCAGCTGTAAAACTTTATATGGATAAGAAACAAAGTATTCACTTCAATAAAAGAAAACAAATCTTTGTCCAGTACAAAAAAATAAACAAGAATCAGTAACCATTAATTATATGTTATCATAAATGAAAGCATAAACATTAAATTAGCACAACATTTTGTTCAAGAAAACTCTCACAGCCGAAATTGCAATATCATGTCATATTGCAGAAAATTTAATGCAAAATCAACCTGGTCCGGTTAAAACCTTTACTATTCAAGTCCCTATATTTATACACTTCATGTTATAGTGTTCGTTCACAAAAACTTAAAAAAAATTAACCTGAAAGAAAATAAATAAACGTAAACTGTTGTATTCATTCATTCATCATCAAGGCAGTAAAGCTTTCAGGAAAATTTCACCTGCAGTGTTCTTCTTCAACATATTGCTTTCTGTTCAAAGTTTTACCTGGTGAGTAAACATATAAATTTTAAAGTTTAATTGGGTAATTAGTTATAAACTTTATGTATGTTGTATGATGTAAATATATGGACCTAAAAGGCTTTCTGGAAAATTTGTATATGATGCTCTTTAATATTTAAAGCTCTGGACAAAGAATTTAAAGAATAATAAAACATCTTCATATATAATATCTTAATTTTAGAATTTATAGATAAGGCAGGTTGTTTAAAGCTTTAAATTGAAACTTGATATGAATTTTAAGGCATCATAGTAACTTATAGACTGTTTATATAGCTTTAAATAAGAAATAAATTCAAAGCTAAAAATTCGAAAGCTTTAATTTGTGAATTTGATAACATATTTTGATTTCATACACAAAGTTAGGATTTTTAGCATAAAAATTATGATTTTTAAGCAAAGATGATAGGTGCAGTTTTAAAAGGGAGCCAAAATTGATTTTTGTCAATTTTGGATGATTCGATTAATTTTAATTGTTGTAATTTGATATGAAGCAAGCTTGAAGACGATTTAACACAAGAAAAATGCCAAAATAATTTTCGAATGCATAGATTTTGGGGTTGAATCAAATGTTGGGTTTAATTCGAGTTTTTTTTTTGGGTCTGTATGCTCTTTGATTTCATCAACATGGTACGATCAAGCTGGGAGTGCTTTTAAGGGATGGTAGGGGAAGATGTCGGCGATGTGTGATGGAAATCGCGACACTACTGGTGGTCGGCGCTAGGAGAAAGAGGCCTTTTTATCTTGAGATGTTCGAGTTCAGTTCATCCAGAAGAGTGTTTTTCGACCTCGTGCTTTTCGCATTGTGTTAGCTTTTGATTTCGAGTGCATGGTCGAATAGGCGTTTGCTGGAGGTAGCGCGAGTCGTCGAAGGCGAGGCGAACCACTGTGCACGTGCATGGTGGCGTAGGGATGTCCGAAGGGATGTTGTGTTGACGCATGCTCTTGCTTGAGGTTTTTGGGCAGTTGCTTCGAGTCGATCCAATGCCTGCGTGAGTATTTTGTATAACTGCAGTATTTAACTTAAGCTGATATAAAGAAAAAGAGAAGAAAGGATGAGGTAGGAAGAAGAAGTGGACAAGAGAGGGACGCAGGAATGAACACTCGGGTTTTACCTGAGGAGTGTGGGTTGCTTCGGGTTTATTAACCTAATACCCTTTTTAGTTATTTTATTAAGTAAAATAAATTTTATTTATTTATTTATTTAAGCAAACATTATTGACAGATGTAAAGCAAAGGATGATTTAAAATCATTAAGAGGGATGTGATTGATAATTAATTTCATGGGAAGTTAATTAAGGATCGTAATTAAATAAATAATTTAAGGTTTAATAAATGTGTGTTTTAAGATCGATATAAATAATTTAGTTGTTAAATCAATTTGAACTTAAGATTTTAATTAACTACTTAAGTTAATTAATGAATAAAAGTTAACTAATTAAATGATTAATTAAAGATTAAAAAGGATTTTAAATTGATAATTAATAATTAACTAAGAATTTAATTGGTAATTAATAGGTAATTGAGTTCTATTAAGTAATAATTAAGGCTATTAATAAAAGAATTAATAATTAATTAAATGAGTAATGCAGTAATTAATGAATGTAATAAAATGATCAATTAGTGATTAATCAGGTTTAAATTAATCAAACTATGTTGATATGAACTGATGATTATTGTTTGATTTACTCTAATATCTGTTTGATGATATTCTGTGATATGTTGTGATATATTCTGGATATATTTATGATGACTGTGTATGATTTATTGGTGATATCTGTTATGTGAATTCTAATATTGAATTGAACTGTTAAGACTAAATAGACAACTTGGCCCTTAAAATGGCGTTTGTATTTCGATGAGACCGGGATCGGGTATCAATTCGATATTCCGAAAACCACATCGATCCAAATTAAACGATAGGCCGTGACTTATCAAGTGGTGATCAAGATGGTGTTTCAGAATGAAAGGGTTATTGTCGTTAACTCTGAGGGTGATTCCAAAATGAGTGTAACGAGATAATGCCTTCGGTTTCATTCGAACCCGGAACGAACTTGTATGGACCGAATGTTTTCAACACATCGTCAGGTGGACGATGAGCATTCTAAGAATTATGTTCAATAGAGGTAATCGTAGCCTCAAGCCTCATCAACTGGGAATGGCTAAAACTGGGGAGATGCAGCAAGGTTAGGTGGGTCATGCCCAAGCAGGACGAGGTATAACCCTGTCTAGATGTCCCTTTATTTCGGCTGTGTTAGCAGTTGTTGGCCACAACTGCGGGGTTATCTTGTTCGAGACTGTTCAGTAAGGAATGGTTCTGGCCTTGTGTTGTAGGGGGTCGGGAGTGATCCTCGGTACGGTGATCTAGGCCTCGTACTGTGACGGACGGTACCCCAGTAGCCCTGCCATTTTTGGAAACCCATTTTGCCTACGAGACCCTACGGTTTTGATTTGTATTACCCACTTTCGTGGCTAGTAGCTGGAATTTAATGAATGTAACAATTTCGGCTATTTTTTATTTACTTGAGAACCCTAGACACTATTATAATATCACTGGATTTCCTATAAAATGTTTTGGTTAGCGTAAGGTAAAAACTTACCCGTATTTATGTGTGGGAGTCTTACGTGATACTTCGTTTTCAAATGGTTTTCAAAGTTAATCAATTTTAAACCGTTTACTCACAGCAGACCCATGTCTGATCCAGAGTTTATATTTTGTTTTTCATAAACTCTTGGGTACTCAAATTTTTATGAGTAGCCAAGTGATAGGTATTTGGAGTATTGATTTGCTGAAGGAGCTTTTGGGAAGAAGACCAGACGTATGTATCTATATATATATATATATATATGTAGTTCCGCTGTGTAGTTAGCGTATGCTGTATTTTGGATATATGTATGGGCATATATATATATATATATATATATATATGACAGTTCTGTTGTATGATATTGTATAACTCTGATGTATGTATAACTATGTAATAGTTATGTGATGTATTATATTGTGTTCCATTCCGCTGTGAGATTCTGATGTTGTTATTCTTTCTTTCTATTCTTTTCTATTTCTATCCCTTTCTTTCTTAATGATGATACGTCTTTCTGGGGTTAGAAAGGCGGGTCGTCACAGTTGGCATCAGAGCGCTAGGTTGAGCGAGTACCTAGGCTCTTGTGTTATATTTGTCTTAAGAGTGCGTATTTGTATTTTCATATAATTATATATATCTATCTAAATTTGTTTAGTTACCTGTTCAGGTGGCCAACATGAGTTCCGGAAGAAGAGGCAGAGTTAGAGCCAGTACTTCAACAGATGATGGACGGAGTCAAAATGCTAGTGAAGCTGTAAATCCAGTACCGCCTTAAGTTAGTTTTGCAGCTTTATGCAAAGATTTCAAAAATCTCGGAGGCCAACCATTCAAGGGTTCAGAATCAATAATTGAAGTTCAAGCCCGGCTACGCTCTTGTGAGCACATTTTCAAGAGCATGAGATTGTCTGATGAGCATAAGTGGCAAATGGCATCGTGCCAATTGCAGGGTGGTGCAGCAGCATGGTGGGATGCAACAATTGCAAATATTTCTGAGGATGACATTTCATGGGACAGATTTAAGGAGTTGTTTGAAGAGAAGTTTATGTCGACGGTAGGGAAAATTGTATCAGGATTTTCAATATTTAAAGCAGGGTAGTATGTCTATTTCAGAGTATGAAACCAGATTCAACGAACTCTCTTGTTATGGACCAGGACTCATCGATACTCCCCACAAAAAGAATGAGAAATTTGTGCAAGGATTAAGGCTTGAATTCCATAGAAAATTGACGATGCTTTTGAAAGGATCTTTTGTTGATTTGATTGATATGGAATTGATATATAAAAGTTTGATGAGTAAGAAGTCAGTGGCTCAAATTGCAACTTCAGGTGGGAATTTCACTAATCCGAGTAAGCGGAAGTTCGATCCCAAATGGAGAAAGCCGAACAAGAAGAAACCTGGGAATAACAACGGACCTAGCAAATCCTACATTTGTCGACAGGAAGGACATTTGGCAAATAAGTGTCCTAGAAAAGGATTCCAGCAGCAGCAACAGCAACCGCATCAAAGTGGTCCAGGATCAGCTATGGTTCAGAGATCGTTGTGTTTCAATTGTCATCAACCTGGCCACATGATCAAGAATTGTCCACTTCTGCAGAGGGCGCCTCAGAATAAAGTCTTTTCTTTGGAAGCCGGACCATCTTCTTCTTCAAAAGGCAAGGGAGTATTAGAAGGTACTTTACTTATAGATGGAAAATATATTAATGTTTTGTTTGATTCGGGTGCTTCCTTGAGTTTTATTTCTCTGGACTCTATTGAGAAGTTTTCTCTTACCCCTAGTTCTGTAAACAACCCTATCTTGGTATCCAATCCTATAGGAGGAGTGACCAAATTAGATACGATCTGTAAGGATTTGAAGATCTCATATCTATCCCACAGTTTTTCTTGTGACCCGTATGTGTTAAATTTTAAGGGATTTGATCTTATTTTGGGAATGGATTGGCTGGATAAGTATAGAGCCGTTTTGAATTGTGATGAAAGAACAGTTTTGTTGGAAATTGATCTGGGTAGAATTGCCAGAGTGTCGTGTGATAATTCTGGGATTCACTTGAGCAGTCTTTTGCATGGAATTGAGACTTTTAAAGAGAGGATTGAAGACATCGATGTGGTACAAGAATTTCCTGATGTATTTGAAGAAGTTAAGTGTCTGCCACCACATCAAGAAATAGAGTTCCATATTGATTTGATTCCAGGAGTTGTGCCCGTGATTCAGCCCAGTAGGAGAATGGCTCCTAGGGAGAGAGAGGAGTTAATTAAGCAGACTCAGGATCTTTTGAAGAAGGGGTTGATTAGATTCTTGTTGGGGCTCTGCGGCAGTGTTTGTCACTAAATCGGATGGATCGCTAAGGTTCTGTGTGGATTATAGAGAATTGAACAAAATGACTATCCGTAATAAATGTCCTCTTCCTCGTATCGATGATCTTTTTGACCAGTTGCATGGTGCTTCTATCTTTTCTCAACTAGATCTAGTTTCAGGTTTCCATCAGTTCAGGGTAGCTGAACACAGTATTCCCTTGACTACACTTAGGGGACCGAATTGTTTCTATGAGTGGTTGGTTATGCCTTTCGGGTTAACCAACGCTCCTGCCTACTTTGTTGACCTGATGAACCGAGTCTTTAGGGATGTATTGAATAAGTTCGTGCTGGTATTCATTGATGATATCTTGGTCTACTTCAAATCTGAAGAAGAACACAGGGAGCATTTGAGGATTTTATTGGAAACTCTAAGAAAGCATGTGTTGAAGGCGAAGTTTCCGAAGTGCCATTTCTGTAAATCGAAAGTTAAATTTTTAGGGCACATTGTTTCTGGTGAAGGCATTTCTGTAGACCCAGCGAATGTTGAAACTATTTTGGAATGGAAACAGCCGGAGACACTGACGGAAGTTCGTAGTTTTCTGGGATTGGATGGCTACTACAGGAAATTTATTTAGGATTATTCCAAGATTTCTTCACATCTGACTAAGCCGACTAGGAATGGAGCGAAATTCAAGTGGACACCACAGTGTGAAGAAGCTTTTCAAGAATTGAAGACAAGGCTAACTAGTGCTCCAGTACTTGCTATTCCGGATGGGATGAGCAAATTCTAGGTTTATACTGATGCTTGTGTGGTTGGATTAGGAGCAGTTCTGATGCAAAATGGAAGGGTAATTGCATATGCGAGTAGGCAATTGAAGCCACACGAGAAGAATTACGCTACGCACGATCTTGAATTGCTAGCCATTGTTTTTGCTTTGAAGACTTGGGGACATTATCTTTTGGGAGAGAAATTCGAATTATTCACGGATCACAAACCGTTGAAATATCTCTTGTCTAAAAAAGATCTTAATTTGAGACAGCAGCGGTGGGTCGAATTTCTAGCATCCTATGATTTGGATATTTTGTACACTCCGGGAAAAGCGATTGTTGTAGCTGATGCTCTCAGCGGGAACGCGGTTCTATCTCTTCTGGAAGTGGTTCCATCTCTTATTGAAAGGATCTCAAGCAAGCAGGAATCTGATAAGATGTTGAGGAGGATCATTAAAAGTGTTAGGAAGGGTCAGTGTCCCGGTTTTGAAATTGATGGCCAAGGAACGTTGAGGATCGATGGGAGAATTTGTGTTCCGAATGATAAGGATCTGAAGCAGGAAGTGTTGTCAGAGAGTCATCATTCCAAATTGAATATTCATCCAAGAATTTCAAAAATGTACGGAGATATGAAGCGAGTCTTTTGGTGGAAAGGCATGAAGGAAGATGTTGCTAGATTTGTGAACAGTTGTGCCATCTGCCAACAAGTTAAAGGTGATCAACAGAAATCAGCCGGATTATTGCAGCCTTTGGAAATTCCGAATTGGAAATGGGAGATGATCTCGATGGATTTTATCGATGGTTTTCCTAGATCCAGGAAAGGAAATGATGGTATATGGGTTATTGCGGATCGTTTAACCAAGAGTGCTCATTTTATACCAGTAAAGGCAACCCGTACTGCAGTTTCTCTGGCAGAAATTTTCTTGAAGGAGATAGTTAGATTGCATGGTGTTCTAGTCAGTATAGTAAGTGACCGTGATCCTATTTTCACCGGCAAATTTTGGGAAGCTCTGCAATCAGCAATGGGAAAAAATTTGAGATTGGGTACAGCCTATCATCCTTAGACGGACGGACAGACGGAGAGGCTTAATCGTACTCTTGAGGATATGCAGCGGGCTTGTGTTTTGGATTTTGGAGGATCGTGGGAAGACCATCTTCATTTAGTAGAATTCTCTTATAATAACAGTTATCAAGCAAGTATTAAGATGGCTCCTTATGAAGCTTTATACGGAAGGCCGTGTAGATCCCCATCTTGTTGGATTGAATCGAAGGATCGTCTTGTGCTCGGACCGATTTTATTCGAGAAGCTTCTGCGAAGGTTGAGCCTATCAAGAAAAGGATGAAATCTGCTTAGGATCGTCAGAAGGAATATGCTGATAGAAGACGAATACCATTGAAATTTGAGATCGGAGACTTGGTTTTTGTCAAAGTTTCCCCAATTAAAGGTGCTATAAGATTCGGAAAGACGGGAAAACTTGCCCCGAGATATATTGGACCGTTCCGAGTGCTGGAGAGAATTGGAATTGTAGCATACAGGATTTAATTGCCAGAGCGGATGTCTGGGATTCATAATGTGTTTCATGTATCGCATTTGAGGAAATTTGTTCATGATCCATCACTAGTTGTAGAACCAGTAATTCAAGAGGATTTGGAAGTAGTACCCAATTTGACCGTGGTCAGAAATCCAGTTCGGATTGTGGATCAAGACGAGAAGCAACTCAGGAACAAAGTGGTGAAACTCGTCAAGGTGCAGTGGAGTGAGGATCCCAGAGATTGTACTTGGAAAACTCTCGATAGTTTTAGGAATGCTTATCTGGATTTGTGTTCGGATAACCAGTGATGTTTGTTAGGATAGACTGTTTGATTGTGTTATTGTATGAATGATATATATGTTTGGATTGTTAATATAAAAGCTTTTGAATTAAATGTTGTTTTAAATTTCGGGGACGAAATTCTTTTAAGGGGGGAGGAATGTAACGACCCGGGATTTTGATAGCATATTTCAATAATATTTAATCTAATTTAAATTAAATACAAGCTTCTCAAATTTTAAACTGATGAGATCTTAATCATTTACCAGTTATATATGTGACCGTAAAGAAAATTTTGATTTGAAAATTAAAAAGAAAATCTTTAAAATTGTTTATAATAAAATCTCTCTTATTCAATAAGAATCAAAGACTCTATATTTTTATTATTTGATAATATACATATGAATACAATTGTAGTTTTTAAATGATAATGCTTAAAAATAAACAATCATATGAATATTAAACATGGAAATATAAAACATAAGTATAAAACAATATAAATGGTTATAGACATAAAGATATAAAACAAGTATAAAACACAATTATAAATTATAAGATGTAACTAAAAATATAAATATACAAATATAAATTATAACTTAAAATATAAAAATATAAGCACAATGTTATGAATCATAGGCTTGAAAATCTTAAGTACAAATAGAATACAATTAATATAGCCTAAACAATAACCTGTAGAATTCACCTGTACAACATAAAACTTTTTAAAAAGAAAGCCATTTACATTACGGAATAACATGTGAACATGTTCAATGCATATGTTAAAAGGAACAACTTGTAACATATTCTGTACAACATAAAAGTTTAACAAAATTCTATATTATGCGGCTGTAAAACTTTATATGCATAAGAAACAAAGTATTCACTTCAATAAAATAAAACAAATCTTTGTCCAGTACAAAAAAATAAACAAGAATCAGTAACCATTAATTATATGTTATCATAAATGAAAGCATAAGCATTAAATTAGCACAACATTTTGTCCAAGAAAACTCTCATAGCCGAAATTGCAATATCATGTCAGATTGCAGAAAATTTAATGCAAAATCAACCTGGTCCGGTTAAAACCTTTACTGTTCAAGTCCCTCTATTCATACACATCATGTTATAGTGTTCGTTCACAAAAACTTTAAAAAAACTAACCTGAAAGAAAATAAATAAACATAATCTATTGTATTCATTCATTCATCATCAAGGCAGTAAAGCTTTCAGGAAAATGTCACCTGCAGTGTTCTTCTTCAACATATTGCTTTCTGTTCAAAGTTTTACCTGGTGAGTAAACATATAAATTTTAAAGTTTAATTGGGTAATTAGTTATAAACTTTGTGTATGTTGTATGATGTAAATATATGGACCTGAGAGGCTCTCTGGAAAATTTGTATATGATGCTCTTTAATATTTAAAGCTCTGGACAAAGAATTTAAAGAATAATAAAACATCTTCATATATAATATCTTAAGTTTAGAATTTATAGATAAGGTAGGTTGTTTAAAGCTTTAAATTGAAACCTGATATCAATTTTAAGGCATCACAGTAACTTATAAACTGTTTATACAGCTTTAAGTAAGAAATAAATTCAAAGCTAAAAATTCGAAAGTTTTAATTTGTGAATTTGATAACATATTTTGATTTCATACACAAAGTTAGGATTTTTAACATAAAAATTATGATTTTTAAGCAAAGATGATAGGTGCAGTTTTAAAAGGGAGCCGAAATTGATTTTTGTCAATTTTGGATGATTCGATTAATTTTAATTGTTGTAATTTGATATGAAGCAAGCTTGAAGACGATTTAACACAAGAAAAATGCCAAAAAAAATTTCGAATGCATAGATTTTGGGGTTGAATCAAATGTAGGGTTTAATTCGAGTTTTTTTTAGGTCTGTATGCTCATTGATTTCATCAACATAGTACGATCAAGATGGGAGTGCTTTTAAGGGATGGTAGGGGAAGATGTCGGCGATGCATGGTGGAAATCGCGACACTACTGGTGGTCGGCGCTAGGATAAAGAGGCATTTTTCTCTTGAGATGTTCGTGTTCAGTTCGTCCAGATGAGTGTTTTTCGACCTCGTGCTTTTCGCATCGTGTTAGCTTTTGATTTCGAGTGCATGGTCGAATTGGGGTTTGCTGGAGGTAGTGCGAGTCGTCGAAGGCGAGGCGAACCACCGTGCACGTGCACGGTGGCGTGGGGATGTCCGATGGTATGTTGTGTTGACGCGTGCTCTTGCTCGAGGTTTTTGGTTAGTTGCTTCGAGTCGATCTGATGCCTGCGTGAGTGTTTTGTATAAATGCAGTATTTAACTTAAGCTAATATAAAGAAAAAGAGAAGAAAGGATCAGCTAGGAAGAAGAAGTGGACAAGAGAGGGACGCAGGAATGAAGACTCGGGTTTTACCCTAGGGCGCGTGTAGGTTGCTTCGGGTTTATTAACCTAATACCCTTTTTAGTAATTTTATTAAGTAAAGTAAGAAAAAATTATTTATTTATTTAAGAAAACATTGTTGACAGATGTAAAGCCAAGGATGATTTAAAATCATTAAGAGGGATGTGATTGATAATTAATTTCATGGGATGTTAATTAAGAATCGCAATTAAATAAATAATTTAAGGTTTAATAAATGTGTGTTTTAAGATGGATATAAATAATTTGGTTGTTAAATCAATTTGAACTTAAGATTTTAATTAACTACTTAAGTTAATTAATGAATAAAAGTTAACTAATTAAATGATTAATTAAAGATTAAAAAGGATTTATAAATTGATAATTAATGATTAACTAAGAATTTAATTGGTAATTAATAGGTAATTGAGTTCTATTAAGTAGTGATTAAGGTTATTAATAAAAGAATTAATAATTAATTAAATGAGTAATGCAGTAATTAATGAATTTAATAAATTGATAAATTAGTGATTAATCAAGTTTAAATTAATCAAACTATGTTGATATGAACTGATGATTATTGTTTGATTTACACTAATATCCATTTGATGATATTCAGTGATATGTCGTGATATATTCTGGATATATCTGTGATGACTATGTATGATTTATCGATGATATCTGCTATGTGAATTCTAATATTGAATTGAACTGTTAAGACTAAATAGACAACTTGGCCCTTAAAATGGCGTTTGGATTTCGATGAGACCGGGATCGGGTATCAATTCGATATTCCGAAAACCACATCGATCCAAATTAAACGATAGGTCGTGGCTTATCAAGTGGTGATCAAGATGGTGTTTCAGAATGCAAGGGTTATCTTCGTTAACTCTGAGGGTGATTCCAAAATGAGTGTAACGAGATAATACCTTCGGTTTCGTTCGAACCCGAAATGAACTTGTATGGACTGAATGCTTTCAGCACATCGTCAGGCGGATGATGAGCATTCTAAGAATTATGTTCAATAGAGGTAATCGTAGCCTCAAGCCTCATCAACTAGGAATGGCTAAAATAGGGGAGATGAAGCCAGGCTAGGTGGGTCATGCCCAAGCAAGACGAGGTATACCCCTGTCTAGATGTCCCTTTATTTCGGCTATGTGAGCAGTTGTTGGCCACAACCGCGGAGTTATCTTGTTCGGGACTATTCAGTAAGGAATGGTTCCGTCCTTGTGTTGTAGGGGGTCGGGAGTGATCCTCGGTACGGTGATCTAGGCCTCGTACTGTGACGGACGGTACCCCACTAGCCCTGCCATTGTTGGAAACTCATTTTCCGTATGAGACCCTACGGTTTTGATTTGTATTACCCACTTTCGTGGCTAGTAGCTGGAATTTAATGGATGTAACAATTTCGGCTATTTTCTATTTACTTGAAAACCCTAGACACTATTATAATATCACTGGATTTCCTATAAAATGTTTTGGTTAGCGTAAGGTAAAAACTTACCCGTATTTATGTGTGGGGAGTCTTACGTGATACTTCGTTTTCAACTGGTTTTCAAAGTTAATCAATTTTAAACCGTTTACTCACACCAGACCCAAGTCTGACCCGGAATTTATATTTTGTTTTTCATAAACTCTTGGGTACTCAAATTTTTATGAGGACCAAGTGATAGGTATTTGGAGTATTGATTTGTTGGATTGGATGTATCAACGATGTTATAACAGTCTAGTAATTAACTCTGATCAATCAAGGGGGCATCTTTATATATTGCTTTTAGAGTATTTTGTAATAATTATATATTTTCTGAATCTGGGCAATGTTTAGAATTATAATGAATATGAATTATCTTCTTTGAAATGAAACAGGAAAGTTTGTTTTGAAATTATGTTTAGGAAAATTTCATATTCCTATGCTTTGATGTGATCGATGCTATTAACATGACCGTATTTTGTCATTGGAAATTAATATTATAGATGACTATAGCATCTGTAATGGTTCGTTTCAGACCACAAAATAGAGAATGTTACAACCTATCATGACAGATATGCTTTCATTTCCCTTATTTAACCTTGACAACCATCAATAAAATCCATGGATATGGAATCTCATTTCCAAAGTGGTACTTTTAAGGTTGAAGCAGTCTACTTGGTTTCTAATGCTCTGCTTTTACTTGTTGGCAATTCAAACATTATTTTACTTATAAGCCCACATCTCTTTTCATTCCTTTCCAAAGGAAATATGACGCAACACCTTTATGCCTCATTAAAAAAGGATATTAATAAGTAATATCGTCTACTAATTTTGGAGGATAAGGCTGTTTAGAAGCAACCATCTGTAATATTACTTTGGGCGAGCATCGAAAGTTGAATTATTTGAAGTATTTCAATGTATATAATATAGGCATAAACTAATAATACACTAGCTTAATATGATTTATAATAATATAAAACATCATAAACATAGTATCATAGATCGTATGGATAGATACAATACATGACATATCATATAACATAAAGCGAGTCAACTAAAAACTGAACTCGACTAACATAAACCTATATACATAAGGACTACGTTACATCAACTAGTAAGGAATGAGTCTACGTATCAAATAATATACATATACATATAAGTGAACGTCTCAAAATGAACTAAGGGCCTAATAGATAATTAGCATAAACTCCAACCAAGCTTGCACAAATCCAAAGCCAAAAGTCCCTGCTACCTGTTAAATCTCGGTCTGACCCAAGCATCAAAATAACAATTGGGTTAGACTATCTCTAATTATAAAAAAGGTTAGTCCATAAAAATAATAGACTGCATAAACATCAGGAATAAAATACCACAGATTGTACTTCACTAATCTATTTAATACTTCATATAAAACTTGATGACTTAAGGTTAAATTATACTCATTCAATTAAAACATTAAAGTGATATCAACCATTAATTGGAGCATGTAATTTCACAACCATAAATGCAAGAAAATGACAAGCACTTTGCAAGTCAACAATCATCATCGTGCTCTATGCATGTAATTGAATATGCACTTCGCCAATCGACTATAGGAGAAGCGCATCGTAAGTCAGCATCAAATACGAGAACATCACTCGTCATGTCAACCCAAGATACAAGCACATCGCAAGTTACAACTCATTTGGAAATGACTAACACCATATAGGCCAAAAAACCTTAAAATCCGCATAAATGGATTACCCAAGGACGAGTCAAAACTTCGCAAATAAGTGTGTATACTTTCTACAAGTAATCATTTAAGTAACGACTGCATGTCACATAACCACTCATGTTTAATCAAGTGTTTACTATAAGTTAGTAAACTACACCTGATAATTGTGATCTTGTACCAATTAGTAACATCGTAATGTCCCATAACCACTTAGTGTTACTTAATTATTTACTAAGTGATTATAAAATCCCATTTGTACAAAATAAATGTTCATTTGAACAATTCCAAGAATTAATCGGTAAAACTAACGTGAGCGTCTCATACCGCTCGTTTTATTAACCCATTTAAATCAATTCCTCATTCACTTGATGTTATATAATTTTATAAGATAATCTACTTGAAATTGTTCACAAAAATATACTTGTATACACTAGAATACACACACACACATCTTTTAGGAAGCGTTTGTAAATATATATGTTGCTATTTATAAATACAATTTTAAAACATTGGTCCAAACCCATTTTAAACCATTTATATTTTATAATAAAACTATATTTTATGTATTCATAAATATGTTACAAATACCCTTTTTGCAAGTATATGCATACTTGAAATAATTTGGAAACTTTTTGGATTAGACAATACTTCTTTTGAAATTACTAGCTTAGAAATGTATAATAAGACGTGAGTATGTCTTCACAAATCCATAGTTGTATTTCCACGGCATAATATCATCAAATTAATTCATCAACCAATAATTTGCACTTCAGAACACGCATCCAAATCAACGTGAACTAGGCATTAAAAAAGAACTCAAGATATTAGTGATCAAACGGAAAACAGGCAATCAAAATGAGGCTTTGGGAGGTCATGCGGCACGACCTAGAATACGTTCCAGGCCGTGACCGGTGCACTGGTCTGCATGGACCGGTGGCACTGCTTTGAACATGCTCCATGAAGTGTCCGCAGCTTCTGGATGGTCTGTTTTCGATGATTTTCCAACTGTGACTTCTATTGGCTTCTGGGGCGACCAATTATGAAGCATGAAAGACACAATATCATGGAATTGATGTTGTAAGGGATTTAAAGTCTAGTGTTTTTAGCCAATAGTGAATATGACAATCAAATATACAATATCACAACCAAATTTGAGTTTTATTTAATCAGCAATTCATCCAAACAATTAAATAAGTAAATGAATTTTAAATAGAGGTAGTTATGAGTTCTGAACTTACCTTTCTCCTTGAATTTGATAGTGAAAGTACAACAACACAATGGTTTCAACCAAAACCCCAAAAGTGTTTCATCATAACAACAAAAGGAACTTCATTCAACAACTATAAACTAAATTAAAATCTCTAGAAACGAGAAGCTAGTGTTTAGTCTTTTACTCGAAATTAGTTTGCTTCTTAAGATCACTACTTGATTTTCTAGAGAATGAACTAGGGTTTTGAAAGAGGGCAAGTGTTTCTTATTTTAGATCGTTTACTGTAAAATGAGAAACAAAACAGCCTATAACACTTAATCAAAATAAGAGATCTTACTCATTTCAAAGTAGGCTAATGGGTTTTGGGCCATACTAATTCACTTACAACCAAAAATGAAATAAAATGTTTTATTTTCCTTATTCCTTCAATTAAATAGCTTAATGAAATAATTAACTACTATTTTAAAAATCCACGTTCAAAGTAAATTAATAAAAATATGATTTCTTGAATACTTATCAAAATAAAGAGCCTTTATTTATTATTAAAAGAAGTTTATTTATTTTTAAATCATCTTTTATTAACAAAATAAAAGATGTAAAACAAATTATTTATTTTTCTTAACAAATGGGTTTATTTAAAAATCCAAAAATGTTCACGTCATAAATTAATTCATTAATATTAAATTAAAAATACGCATTCTAAAGAATTCATTTATTATTTATCATAATCAAACTTCTTATTTATATCTATAATTTAAATCATCGTTTTAATTTTTATTTAAACAACAAAAATACAGGGTTGTTACACACCCCCTTAAACAAATTGCATCCAGACAATTTCATATTCAAGAAAGTCTATAACACATTTACAGTTTAGTAATGCTTCTTTAATAAAATTTCAATGTTCAACCATCACACATCATGCACAAATTATTCAGGCACATTCAATAACCATGTTATTCTTCTAAACACAATGCATTGCTTCATCAAAATTTTGTTACTAATAGCCCAAATAGAGATGAAAATATTACTTAAAATTTTTTACATTATTAATTTAAGAAAATAACATGCATGCTCAACTATGATTTGCAACTTCAATATTTCTCAAACTAAAAACTCTCCTATTTTCTAAATCCTTTATAGAAATCAATGTCTAACAAATAATAGAAATCATAATTTGATAAAACTTATAAAACAAATGTTTTCCCCTTGTAGTTATGGCTTTCCAAAAAGCACAAGCTTACTGAAATCAGATTGATGGTTCAAAGTTATGATTAAAACAAGTCAAGGTTTCGGCTTAGAAAATATACGACAAGACAGAGTTTAAAGCTCTGTCTAAAACATGAATTTGATCCAGAAAATACCAAAACCTAGAAAAATAATCAAAATAAAAGGACTTCCCTTTGGGATTATCTTTCTTCTCTAAGACGATTCATCGAAATTTAATTTACCAATCGGAAGATGTGTTATTTTTACTTCAGCTCTTTTTAAAGAAACTTTCAATAATTATGTTACCTGAAACTTTTAATTTATCCAAAATTAGATTTTTAACTACAGGTCTTCTTAGTTATAATTCTTAAGCTAATTTTTTTATTTTAAATATCATTTCTACAAAGTCAATAGTTATCAAATGAAATTCCCATTACTAATTTCTCACAAAAAATAAAATAATGTTACACAAAGAAGCAAATTACTTCACATGCAATATGTATCTCTAAATAAAATAATATATATACTAGTAGATATAAAATAAATTTAGATTTTACTATGTCTCACTGTCTCGTTTAAATGTTTAGGAAACGTCTATCGATCCGTGTGCACCCGCATTGACCAAGATTCGTAACCATTCAAAAGATAATTCGGTACTTGAAATAAATTCTTAATGCTTTTCAATTACTTTACAAGATAAGTTTCATAGCTAAATTTACTTCTTAAATCATTTATTTTCTTACGTGAAAATATTTATATTTTAAAACCATACATTCACTTAGCTCATTAATTTTCGACAACCAAAGTACTTCATTCATTCATGTGTTGGTATATATTAAGTTACTTAAGTATATGTATTATATATATATATATATATATATATATATCTAATACCATTTAAATTATACTATACATATACTTTAATTATCATCCAAATAAAAAAAACATATATTCTCACAAACAAGCAATTAATCAATTTTAGTAAAAGACTATCTACTAATTTTTCACCATGCAAAAATTCTTACTATTACATCATGGGAAAAAGAGCTAACATCCAATAATCCACAAAAATAGCTCAACAACTCTTTCAACATAGGTGAATAAAATCATCCATGCTGATCAAATCCAAAGATAGGATCCTAAAAAGAAGAAATCATAAGAATGGAAGAAAGAGGGAGAAGTTACCTAATGCTGGCTAGGACCTTCAACCGCTTTCTTAGGTGCAACAAGACAAGCATAAATCGTATGATCTTCTTTCCTACAGCAGCACATATCTTGGGCCTTGGATAGTTATTAACGAAGTGATCCTTGGCTCCACAGTTGAAACATTAGCCAAATGCATGCCTTTGGTTGCTGTAGTTGGAATCGAATGAAGGAATCGAGCCAGCACGCAGCCGAAGAAAAAGGCGAATTTTAATTTTTTTTTTTTTTTACCATTTCGGATTTTTAGTAGGCCTACGAAGACAAAATTTCATATAGAAATTTTCTAAATTTTGTTTTATAAAATCTTATATTCTATTTCAAATAGTTAAAGGGAAGTTTAAATAAGTTTAATCAACTGTATAGTGTATAAATACACCTAACGTTTATTTATAAGTGTTAACACATAGGGAATGATAACTTTCATTTTTTTCCTAAAACCAGAACCAGAATTAATTGAGAGCATTAATTGTGTTAAATGGAGAGGAAAACCTTTCATTTTCTCTCTTTAATTTGAATTGATTAATTTATTAATGTAATTATAATAATTTATTCATGGAAATATTTATTACTATGTCCATATATATTCTAACTGTGTGATTTAGAGTTTGAGATTTATTTAATTTAATTTAATTTATTTATACATGCACATACATACATAAGTATGTATGTATATATCATATACATATATGTGTGTATGCATGTGTAACATCATAATCCATGAAGGGTATAATGTGCCCGTATATAGATGCTGGGATTTACATTGCAACGGACACATTAGCTTTTTTGTGTATACTATAATTTATCCAAATATATGCTTGTATAATATGTCAAAACAATGAAGCCTAATGAAGCCTTTGTGTCCATATTGAGCAATGATTTCTCTTCTAAGAGCAATTCAAAATCTGTCGGGTAGCTAATCCAAGATTAGAGACCTCCTACTACGAATTAGTATTTTGTATATTAACTTGGATTTGAAATTTTATGGATTATTTTAGAGGAAAGTTTCCGCCATTAAAATGAGGAAGAGCAAGAAGAAAGTGGCGGCTCAAAAATGCATTAGCTTGTAATTAAGGTTTTGAGATTGGCGTTTATATGGATATGACAACAGAGCAAAAAATGATCTCTACCATACATCTCAAAACCTAATCACATATGTTGTAGCCACCTCCTATCTTTTTTCAAACCTATGCCTATCCTCCCCAAATCTCTTGGGTTGTGAGCCCATTTAACCCAAACTAAATATGTACAAACATATTTAATATATTTTATTATCGATATCTCATATCGATTAATATATTCATAACTTTTACAAATATATGCAACAATTTTATTTCTCAAATCACATTCAAAACTCATATTTATTATTTCATAAATATTATTATTTTTAATTAATTTATATCAATTATGAAACAATTAAATTGTTTGGTCTAAAGAGAATACATCATTTCAGTTGCGTCACTCTTGGGTGTACATTTTGTCAACGATTAATGTCGAACTATTCGAACTTTAACGTTCACACTTCAATTGGAAGGTAGTGTGATATTATGGCCAAATTTATCATTTACACATTTTCAAAAAAATCTCATTTTAATTTAATAGGTGTTACCCAGTTGTGATAATTATCTACACCATTCTCTTCATCAAAACTATATCACTTTAGACTTGCTAAATTTGGTAATGGTCAAAATTCCAACATCATCCACATTCAACTCTATAATCCAAACACAAAGTTCTTGTATCAATAATTATTATTATTATGAATCGAACTACTTTGGCCAGAGATGTTGACTTTGGGTTGACTTGAGTTGACCGTGACACTAACCCCATATAACCGGGGAGACCAATTTTCTTCTGAATAGTGCTTCACTTTCAATACTTCCACTTGACCCACTATAGTAACTCAATGGAAAATCTGCCATTATTTAACTATAATCAAAGTAGAGCTTTCATATACATTCTCAAGTCGAAAAACTATGTAAATTAGTCAGATCGATATTTTCAGATTGACCTTAGTTATATTAACCAACAGAAAACTACCGAGTGATTCGTTCTATAGTTATCCAATTACTATTAGTGCATAAACTGTTGATGCCCCAATCATGTGTAATAGACTGGTTAAAATTTGAAGAGCACTACATACTCTAGTCTCAATGGATACATCGATATCCAATCTCGATGCATCTTAACCAGGAGCATTTAAAATGATATACTTGTTTCATTGTGACAAATTACTTATGGTTACAACACTCTGTGACTACTATCGCAAAACATACCTTTTATGGATTTTCTATCAAATACACCTTTAATTAAATTAATTAGTTAATATAACCACATTATATCAAGTACATAATAGAAAGAGAACACCTTTATTTCGAACAAGATTGGTCAATGAGTTAGATATATGTAACAAATTACATAATTGCCCTCTAGCACATACCCCTAACTCTATCAATCTCTCACTTGCACTTGGGGGTCAATTAAGTACATCGTCTTGAAGTGCGCCGCAATAAAAACAATCTTAAAGACACAATCTTGATCGATGGATCACATCCCATCAGTTACGACCACCAAAATCATATTTTGATGGCATAATTAGAATTATTTCAGATTTACGCATCATATCATATAGAGCAAACACTCTTAACGGTTTAATTAAACAACCAAGGATTATGTAATTTTAAAATTAACAAGAAACACATAGTTTCTCTTCGATGTACGAGAATATTTATTGAATATTCTAATGCTGTATGTTTATTTAGGTTAGTTAATTTCATTTCATCTCATATAATCAGTTCTAACTATGGATCATATCCAGTTCCATCTACCAATAATTCCTCATTGAAATTCCTTTACAATGAAGTTGGTATATCTTGAAACAACAATTGTTTCTCAGTATAAATAGAATATAAATTCATAAATGTTTTACGAATTTCTTTATTTATATAACTGATTTGGTTTTAGTTTACAGAAATTATGTTCAAAACGTAAATATGTTATTCAATGATAGTCCTTTCCAAAATCCTTTTAGTAAGATTCATCAAGATCCCTCATAAACAATTATTAGGTGCAATCTTTTGACTTGCATTACCTGCTAAACAATGGCCTAGGATATGTTAGTGTTTCTAATGAACCTTTGTCTTGTAAGATTTTGTAAACTGATATTGAGATGAAATAATATCAACCTTGTGTACTACTCAAGTACATTACCTTATAGAAAGAAACTAACTCAACTTCACTCACAGTTAATCGTACATTGTCCAAAAAGGTTTGGTTACTCCATATCGATGCATCATTATGTATCACATGAAGGAGTTATTATGAGACTAAATTTTTATTAATTTTAGGTATGTTTGGAACCTTTTCCAATATACTCACTCATTCAATCAAATTGAAGTATTTATATGATCACATGTTATTTTTTCTTCTATTTTATATTCAATGAGTTTACCATAAACATACTACATGTGTATCAAATACACATATCCATATTTATGATGACACATCAATGGATATGATGAAGTACGTGGAACCGTTATGGCACTTACAAAATTACAATTACATATATCTATATGTACCAATCCGAAGAGTTCATCAACTCTTATGATGCTCCCACTTAATAGGTGCATAGCCCTTTATTATTTGAGATATAATTAACAAGAATCATATGATTCAAAATCATATAATAAAATTATTTTCTCAAAACTATGGCTTAGTTTATATTTCTAAAATAACTATAAATAATATTAGATACTTCTGTGTTTTCCGCTGCATCACTTTTATTATGAAAATAAATATCACATTACGGATTTATTTCGTAACGATTATTCATAATATTCATATAAATATAGCTATGTCTATTCTTTTAGTCGATAACCAAAAATGGCCATTATTTCAGAAATAATGTTCGATACGTTTTGCGAAAATAATTTTCGTAGTTAGATGCAATCAATAAGTTCTATATGACATGCTCCCACTATTTCCGCCATCACTATAATAGTGTACTAAATTCAGAGGTCCATCATTCACTTACTATAGATTCGTGTATCGTGGAAAGTTCTTTGATCGAATATCTTGAACTCAAAGAAACTAATCACATAGAAAACAATTTTCTATACGAAAATACATTTTGGAATAAAAATCATATATCTTATTCCAATGTTAAGTATCAATCACTATTACAATTCACATTTCCATTGCTTCTTTATGAAGAAGAAATGACTATTCACTCTATCCATCCCAATTATATCTTAAATAACATTTACTCTTATACATTCATTTCCTTTCTAAACTGTCAAACCATTCAAAAGAAAATGCTTACTACAATATCATAACGAACCCATTACGAAAGTGCATTTGATTATCCTTAACAATTAAGGACATCGAAAATGTTGCCCTTTGTATAAACTAATTAAACTGATATTTCAATGATCATGTTCTAAATCTATCTTGTAGTTTCGATCTTGTGCTACAATTAACACAATGCAATGTTTTATGTAATCAATCAAATTGAATATTTGATCTGATAGTACAATTTATTGGCTTATTTTGAATGAACTATATTCAATTTAGTATCGTGCATTATGGACTGTGACCTTTTCTTCGTATAACATTTATATATGATAGTATATGTATTAAATATCCATCTATAGTCTTGTATTACTTTTAGATTTCAAAACTCATAAAATGTAATACACAGTCTAAACCAAATAAACAGGTAAGTGATCATTTCACAAATGTATTAAGTAGTTGTAAAAATTAGGCACTTGAATGGCTATACAAAACATAAACATGCAATAAGCATTTAATGGTGGGTATTATAATTTAATTGCCAACTTTCATTTTAGTTCATTTGTATATGTTAATCGATAAATGTTTTATCAGTCATATTAATTTTTCATTGTAGATAATTATAACACTATTTAACAAATGTTCTTACAATATTAAAATGGTTAAGTGTTACCATTTTATTTTTCTACTAAGGCTTCCAGTATTATGTTTCACCAAACCCTAAGCGAAAATAGAAATCTTTAAACTTCATTAGTGGGTATTAGGAATCGTATGCCTTGGGATTATGACCTTAAGGGAAGCTCAACAAATCATAGACGTGCAACAGATGGATAACTCTTTATTGGTTGCATCACATACAACTCCTAACCTTTGGTACCTTGTCCTAATCATGCCTTTACCTAGGGAATGCTCAATAAGAAATGTGGGACTATTCACTCAGACCTACCATTTCGCGATACCCTAAGTATAATGCACGTACCATAAAGAAAGCTCAATAAATACATGCAGTTATCTCTCCTTGTCTGCTCAATATATTAATAGTACTACACATAACATCCCTATCTTGAGGAAATCTCAACAACTAAGGAGTATGCAAATAATCTTTTAATATGTAAATGATAAAGGACAACTTTTTATTCAAGATTCATAATCTTTTATATATTATATCGAACGATACCGACATATGGAATAATGAATTTCTTATTAAATACTCTCATGATTCATATGTTCGACATATCAGAAATCATGATATAAGTACATTTACGCATGTATTTATTCGTTAAGTATATTTAGGGTTTCTTTAAAGTTCTACCTTTTGTGATACATTCATATTACATAAGCTGAATTATTATATAACTTTTATAACTTAATTTTCTTATATAATAGTTTTACGTATAATATTATATTAATTAAATCTTATTATAATTCTAAGTAAATAACTTTTAATTAATTTCATATTATAATACCAACAAAACATTTATATTGGACATATCTACTATAACCTTTATAGTGCACACTATAACTATTATAGTATAACACACATATATATCTTATCTATGTGTATTTTATTTAATTAATTGACCTTTAACTAACTTATTTAATTAAACAATTTTGATTAAAATTTATTAATTTCAAAATTTATCTTACATACATGTAAACTTATGCTATCCTAAACATTTTAATAGCATAACATATATCAACATATATAATGTATGCATATATGTATTAATTAATTAACATATTTAATTAATTCATTTTATTAATCTTAATAACATATTTTAAATTTTGAAATTAGTACATAAATATTTTCAAACATTTTCTAAAATATCGTTATCCTTTTAAACATTTTGAAAACTTACGTTATATTATTAATTTTATATTAAACAAGTTTTTATTTTAATTTTCAAAAACGATTTTGAAAACTAGCCTAAGGATAAATTTAAATTGGGCATTTTCTATTAGGGGAAACCTTCGGCTCACTCGCCTTTTAGGCCAGGCTAGTAACCAAGTAGGATATCGTACTTAATTACCCAATTCCAAGCCTAAACATTACCTTTCTAGACAGTGTACTTAGTGGGCAATTTTAATTAGTTAGCCCTAATGTGACTAACTTAGACTGCATAGCATATTGGGCTCTAATACCATTGAAAGAACTGGGCCAGCCTGCAGTTGAAGAAATGAGTGAATTTCACATTTTTTTACCATTCTAGATCTTTAATGGGCCTACGAAGTCTAAATTTTAGTTAGAACGTTTTTAGATTTGGTTTAAACAAATCTTGTATTCTATTTATAATAGTTAAACGGAAGTTTAAATAAATTTATTTTCAAATGTATAGTGTATCAAATGCACCTAACATTTATTTATAAGTGTTAATGTATAAGGAACGAAACCTTTCATTTCTTTCCTGAAAACAAGAATTAATTGAGAGCATTATTAGTATTAAATGGAGAGGGAAACCTTTGACTTTCTTTCTTTAATTTGAAATGATTGGATCATTAAATGTCATTATTAATAATTTATTCATGACAATATTTATTACTATGTCCATATGTATTCTAACTGTACAATTTATAGTCTGAGATTTATTTAATTTAATTTAATCTAGTTATAAAAGTATACATATGTATGTACATATATACATATATACTTATATACATATACATATATATGTGTGTATGTATGCATCATATACATATATGTATGTGCGCCTATGGAACTTCATAATCTGTGGATGGTATAATGTGCTTGTATATCGATGCTGGGATTTACATTGCAACAGATACATTAGCTCATTTTATATGTACTATTATTTGTTGAAATATAGGCTTGTATAATATTTCAAAACAAAATTCAATATGTGTATGTGTGTGTAATTTATTGAATAAAATTATTTCTACCATAACAAATTAATGTTAAATAATTATATGATAATAGTGTAAGTGTATAAAATTTTAGAAAACCTGAAAACACCTTTTTGGGGTAAAGATTAATTTATGGAATTTATTATAACTAAAATAATATTTATCATTAAATAATTGATAATAGCCCGTAATCAAATTAATTCTTGAAATAAGGAAATTAAGCCAAAAAATTCTAAATATTTTTCTGAAAGTATCTGAGACATATTTAGGGTTTTAGAAATTTCTATGGAATTTTCTCGTCTAAAATTACATTTTTAATTAAATATTTAATTGCATTTGGAAAATAAATTAATTCAAAAAATTAATAAACTCGGTTACAAAAATATGAAACTCTTAACAGAGGTTCCAAATACATATTTGAGCCTTAATAAATTTTCTATAATTTTTTTATTGAAATTATATTTTTTATTAAATAATTGATTACAGGCCGAAAGTAAATTAATATTTAAATGTAGTAAATTAAGTTTAAAAAATCTTAAAATTTTATTATACACTTATCACATAGTGCAGAAAATATTAAAAAAAATTGTAATTTTGAACCATTAATTAATATATTTCTAATAGAAAATTCTTAAAATCATCAAACAATAATGAAATATATATATATATATATATGCATATTTAATGAAACATTTTTATATTTTATGATTCATAATAGGTACAAATCATCATAAGAAAATTTTAAGATAAAATATATATGATATATTAACACATATTGTAATCCCATCTTTTGGAAAGGCCATGATATTATCGACTTTGCTAGGATAGGATGGTTATCAACTTTAAGAATCGATTATATATGACACTAAGGATGATGGTCGAGAAAATCCGCATTGGGTCCCAATCAAGGTGCAATCAGTATGTAGTGACTGCATAGTTTCATGAAGTTATAATTCAAATTTCAAGACGATTGGAGTTCATACACTCGAATTACGGACCAAGCAAAGGTTTATATTGATCGATCAGGAACAATCCATAATACAGCTCGAATCACTGAAGATCGATCGATATCTCAAAATCCACAAAGCCAATCCACTTGAAACTTCAGAACATCAACATATTGAAAGGTGAAGACCACTAAAATGATCGTAGGTCAAAACCTTGAGATTCAAAGAAGGCCAATCATTTTAGGTCGATTGTTTTTTGCCAATCCTTTATAACGATCAGTGTCGCTCAGTGAACATTTCAAATATGACAAGGGTTGATCCATATCTCGAAATCTACAACTCAGAATGACTTTATATTTTAGGGGCAAGTTTAGGAGGCACATCGGAACCCCCCTAAAAAAAATTAGACATCATTTGGATACAAAAATAACGATCGGCATAACTATAGTTGATCATTTTTAAACTTTGATTTTCGGCCACCAATCTTTATGATAGGCCCCAACGGACCTAGATAGCCTTTTACCAAAATCTTAGCAAAATATCTCGTCATAAATGCATGCCTTTTGGTTCATTTTCAGGATCTTTATGCTGCTTGTTACTCTAGACTCCATTGTAACCAAGCACTTGCTATCTTTTACTGCTGTAATCGAATTTATATGTTATTAAGGAAGGATCCCTTTGTTGCTACTGGATTAGATAAATCCCCCAAAGGAGATCTGCAGTAATACTCAAGAAGTTGCTTATACTACTCATATTAATAGAAATCAAAGCAAAGCTATTAGTAAAGGTGAGGTAAACTAGATCTACTTCTCAAAACATGAAAGGATATGAAAAAGCTACCAACCAACAAGGAGGCTTGAGCAGTCAACCAGTGAAATTAATTGTTGAAACAATGGAAGTCCATAATCCAATAGTTTCAATCATGAGAGCTGAACTCCAGAATCTAATGAGAGAGCCAATGAATAGCCATCGACAGTTAAATCTGTAGATCCAGGACAATATCGGCCTAATGAACCAAATGACTCAGCAATAGCGTGGAAAAGCTAGAAGGGATCCTACCCCTTACTCGGCATCGGAGAGCTCAAGTTCATCGGATAGGTATCATAAGCATAAGCATCGCAGAACAGATGGATATCATGTAGAAACCTCAAGGCATCAATAGGCAGACCATCATGTCTTCTAGGAATGATTAGTGCTGATCCCTTCATCAGAGAAGGGAACTAACCTATGCACACTGGGATTCAAATTGGAGCTACTACGGCTGATTTGGATGATGGATTTCGGTTAAATGTTGATCAAATGCGTCCTCAGAATGATGATGAAGTGAATTTGCGAGATGCGCATCGAGAAGATGGTGAACTAAGAAGGCATGAGATGGCCTGCAGGCATCGACCGGACAATTCACGCAAGGTGGAACACGACTACCGCTTGGCACCAACCATCTAAATGATGGACTTATCGACAATGATCAAAAAATTAGTGAGAGAAAGTCATGGCTTTACTAATGACGACTGGAGAATCTCAAGAAGCCATACCCCATTCACGTATAATGTTCTTCATGCATCATATCTAAGGAGGTTCAACATGCTATCGATGCCTACTTATGAGGAAAAACCAACCCCAAGCAGCACATCATGAGATATGAATGGTTGATAGATTCCGCACAAACGGATGATGCAACCAAGTGTAGATGTTTCCTCATAACTCTCTTTGTAATAACATAAATGTGGTTCATAAGGTTGCCCTCATGATCAATATCTAGATTTGATGATTCGGCAACAAAGTCTATGGAGCGGCTCTGAATGCTCACAACTCGTCCTAAGGATATGATGTCCCTTTTCAGCATGATCCAAGCTCTAGGAGAATCGTTGAAAGATAATTTGGAGAGATATCATAAAGCTCTTACGAATCAGTAATCCGAATGACCACGCGATAATGATGGCCTTAACGAGAGGGATAGATCTAGAATCTAACTCCGACGATTGGTTAGCTGGCAAGCCACCCACAACATTTGAATGCTTTTATGCAAAAGTAGCTTAGTATTTCATAAAAGGAAAGCCAGATCATCCGGGAAGAAGAATGCTACCTGACCAAGGGGAGAGCAAGTGCAGTGTAATGTTGCAGTAAAGCAGTCCGATGAAAGCTCTGGAAAAGTTCAAGTGAATGTCCAGAACAAACCAAATAAGCCAAAGAAAGACAGAGATAAGAGCCAAGAACGAAAAAGGGATTCTAGAAGAGGAAATTCTAGGATTCTGCTATACAACACTTACACCCTATTGAATACGACCTTGGAGAATGTCTATTGGTTTACCTGCAACGCTATGCAGTACCGGAAGCCGCCTCTGAAAGAATCAATAGAGAAGCAGAAACAAACCGAGAAATATTTCTGATTTCATGAATGTTATGGGCATAACAACAATGAATTAAGGCACCTCGAAGATGTTATCGCAAAGATGATTCAAGAAAGGAAGTTACAACAGTTCGTAAAAACCAGCGAGATGGAGGGTAGGGGACATGTGACCCCAACCAAAGACAAGTAGCGCACAAGGCCAAGGAACCTGTGTGGACCGAAGGAAGATTAGTGATTAACACAATAGTCGAAGACCACATCTGGCCGTTAAAAGTTGGCATGAGATGGAGCGCTACGCTAGTGTGATTAAGCATGTGGATTTTGAATCCTATTAAAGCATAGAGGATTGGGTTCTGACGAAACAACAACATACAATGACAGATGATATCGTCTTTAGAAACAGAGATGCAGACAAGGTGGAGGCTCCATAGAACGACCCAATAGTCATTTTTGTGAAAAGGATATTAGTTGACTATGGAAGTTCTATAAACATAATTTTCAAGGAAGCTTACGATCAAATGAGGATGGAAGCAAAGGATTTAAAGCCGTCTAAAGCCGCATACACGGTATTAACGGCATTGCAATTGAAGCTATTAGTTATGTGGAATTACCTGTATAGTTGAGAGAAGGTAACCATAGGAGAGTGTGAATCTTGCCGTTTGTTGTTTTGGATGTTGACTCTCCTTACAACGTTTTTCTAGGTCGACTGGCCGTTGCCGAATTCCGGGAAGCTCTTGCCATATGGTGTTTGACATTGAAGTTTCCGACATATAATGGTGTAGGAGTTGTTCACGGTGATTAGGCAAAATAACGTTCCAGTTATGTAGATGAGTTGAGGGATGCTCAACGCAAAGAGAAAGGTAAGGATATGGATAAGACTGTTTGCGTCCAAGCTGCCGAAGATTGACAATCAGCGCATAAGCCTTGACTCGGGCATAATAGTCGGTTCTATAGAAAAATAAATCCAAGAGACAATGAAGGGGAACCCAAAGAGACCAAGGCTGCACTAGCTGAGCTGATAATTGATATAACAGTCTGCTATGATGGACCATCACAGGTCCTAAAGATCGGATCACAGGTTATCCCCTCGATAATGAAAGAACTTACCAAATTTCTTCAAGGGAATCTTGATGTGTTTGCTTGGACTCACTCTGATAGGCGTGGAATCCCTCTTGTAGTTACGAGCCATGTATTGACTATTAACCCGAGGCATGTCTCAATGAAACAAAAAAGACGCAGCACGGATCCAGAGAGATCTACCGCACTTAAAGAGGTGGTGGATAGACTCAAAGACAATGGGTTTATCCAAGACGCCCTCTACTCTAAATGGGTATCTAATCCTTTACTTGTGAAAAAGGGGGATGGAAAATGGAGTACACACATTGGTTATTCAGACTTAATAAGGCGTGTCCAAAAGATAGTTTTCCCATTCCAAGGATTGACCAGTTAGTGGACGCAACCATGGGACATGAATTTCAATCTTTTATTGATGCATACTTGGCATACAACCAAATCCCAATCCACATTTCCGATCAAGAACACATCAGTTTTATTACCGATGTTGGATTATATTACTATGTGGTGATGTTGTTTGGAATAAAGAATGCAGGAGTGATTTACCAGCGCTTAGTCAACAAGATGTTTAATGATCGGATTGGAAAAATAATGGAAGTATATGTGGAGCTCATGAAGTCACGACGATCAAGCGACCACACAAGAGACTTGGCAGAAATGTTCAACATCCTCCCACATTACGAGATGAAAATTAATCCTTTAAAGTGCTGTTTTGGCTTAGCGTCAGGGAAGTTCCTGGGTTTTACTATTAACACCCATGGAATCGAAGCTAATCCTAAGAAGATTTAGGCTATTTGCGATATCCAAGCGCCAAAGACCATCAAGCAAGTGCAAAGTCTGAATGGGAAATTTTCTGCCTTAACCAGATTCATTTCCAGGGCTATCGACAAATGCATCCCTTTCTTTGACTCTTTAGGAAAGGAAAAGAAATTTTGAATGGACATAGGATCGTAAAGTTTCATTTCAAGCTTTGGAGAATCATTTAGAGAGACCCCATTCTTGTCAAAGCCGATGGATTATGAAGTTTTATATACCTATTTGGCTATGTTGGTACATGCTATAAGTGCTGCATTACTTCATGAGGAGAATCAAATTATGAGACTGGTTTACCACGTTAGCAAGCAATTGACGAGAGCTAAAAGGAACTATTCGAAAATAGAAAAACTAGCATACTTCTTGCTAATCGCATCACGAAAGCTCCGCCCGTACTTTCTAGCACACCAGATTAACGTTTGCACCAACCAGCCGTTACAATAGCTTCTACAATGACTTGAGGCGTTTGGAAGGTTGCTCAAGTGGTATATCGAGCTTAGTCAATTTGATATCACTTATCTCCCTCGAAAGGCTATTCAGGGTTAGGCACTGATAGATTTTATAGTAGAATTCATTGTGCAGGATGATTCTCTGGACAATAGTAAAATCCTTACCATATGGTTGAAATTGTATACTAATGGAGCATTCAATGATCATTATTTTGGAGCTGGAATTGTGCTTGTAACTCCTGAAGATCAATTGGTCTATTATTCTTCAAAGCATGATTTCCTAGCGACAAACAACGAAGCTTAGTATGAGGCCCTGATTACTGGACTTAAACTCGCTAGAGAACTGAGAATAAAGTATCTTGAAATTTTTTGTGATTCATAGTTGGTAGTATTCCAAGTCAGGGGAGATTATCAAGCAAAAGGAAAACGAATTTCTCCATAGCTTAACTATGTCCAAGTGTTGTTCGTTGAGTTTGAATACTATGACATTTTGCATTTTTCATGGTATCGAAATAGAGAGGCTAATTCATTAACAAAGTTTGCTAGCATCGGTGATGCACAATGGATGGACCTGATTCTAGTCGAGTTACTAAATGCTCCAAGTATAAAGCAAATGGAATTTGATAAAGTACTAAAGATATAGCCTGAGAAGGAATCATGGATGACACCATTGAATGATTAATCACTATTGGGAGCCCTTCCTGAATGAAGGATTGGAAAGCAACAAATCCTTCGCAAAGGTTCACGATATATCATGCAAGAAGTAATTACGTATAGAAAGGTTTTTTCTATTCTTCTAGTTCGGTGTATCTCTCATGATGAGATAAAATGGATCCTAAAAGAAGTTCATACAGGAGAATGTGGCGATCATACTAGGAGGCAAACCCTAGCAAAGGAAATACTCCGTTATGGATATTATTGGCTAATAGTTAATTGAGATGCTGCCAATTATTTAAGGCAAGGTGAAAATTGCCAAACGCATGCAGAAGTTCCGAGAGCCCCACCGAGTGAAATTACAAAAATGGTCAGCCCATGTCCATTTTCCATCTAGGGCATATATATTATTAGTTCTTCACCAATCTCTAAAGGTGGCGCAAAGTTCATTGTTTTCATAGTTGATTACTTCATTAAATGGGTCGAAGCAGAACCTTTAGCCACAATCACAACTATGAAAGCAATCGATTTCAATATCTGAAACATCATTTGTCACTTTAGTATTTCACGAACTAATGTAATAGACGATGGGACTCAATTCGATATTGCCGAATTCAAAGATTTCTACCGTCGTCATCGAATTGAAAAGAGATTTGCGGCAGTTGCTCACATTCAAGTGAGTGCACAAGTTGATGCTATAAACAAAGTCATAAAGTCCATTCTGAAGAAGCATTTTGAAAAGGCTAGAGGCGAATGGGTGGATGAACTTCGGATTGTGTTATGGGCTTATAGGACCACCCACAAGTCCGCGATTGGCCAGACTCCATTCGCCCTTGCTTATGGTTTCGAGGATGTTATGCTTGTTAAACTCGAAGTTTCTTCTGATCGAGTAATTTATTATGATCCCAGAACAAACAAAGATCCCCTTTTGGAGTCTCTGGACTTTATAGATGAAAAATGTGAGGAAGCTGATTTGAGGGCTGTTGCACACCGACACTGAGTCACCCGATACTACAACGCTAAAGTTCCGACATAGAACCTTTGAAATCAGTGATCTCGTCTTAAATACGGCTTTTTCCTGCCCCATCGCATATGAAGCCAACCTAGGAAGGACCGTATGTCAATGAGCAAAGACTTTAGAGAGAACCTTCAAGATAGCTACTGTTGATGGCATCACACTTCCATGGGCGTGGAATAGCGAGCACTTGCAATGCTATTTCACTTAGTTTATTTCCTTTTCTTTCAGCTATATTTAGTTTTAAAATTTTCTTTAAAGTTTGTTTTTCCAAATATGTAATAAGACGAGTTATGCCACTATTTTTATTCAGCAATAGAACTTTGAATTTTCTATCATATCTAAGACTTGCCATTGTAGTACATGTTAGTTGTGATATACGACCGACTGAATCTCAGTACATGTTAGTTGTGATATACGACCGACTGAATTTCATCGTTCGATGGGATCGACATAATTCTAAAGTGATTGAGATTGGACCGATCACTTATTGAATCAAACCCTATACTCGAGAACAGATCGACCCACTAAAGGAAACTAACCTCTTCAGTTTTCCAAATAACTCACGTCCTAGAATGTTGATATGAGCATAAATGGTAAATGGGTGTGACCGACCACCTATAAAATAACTCACATTCCTAAATGCGGATATGAGTATAAATGGTAAACGGCTGTTACACGACCACCCGTTGACTTACTATTATCCCCTAAGTGGGATATGAAGATAAACCAATAAATGAGTGCGGTTCGAACGCTCATTATTCTATAAACTTTGGCCTAAAATGACAAGAGGAGTGCAAACTTGCTAAGGATGGAGTTCGACCATCCACCACCTAACTCCACTAACTGGAGGCAAGAGTTCAATTGCACAAACCGATGAATTCGATAATGTAACACTAAGGCTTGAGCCCAGTGTTTGATTCGACTTAGGGCCATGACCTTAGGGAGACCTTGGGATGGATAAATCAGATTGATATCTGATCCAACAAGCAATGAATCACAAATATATTAATTGGAAAATATGATAGCTAGATCGTTTAAACAATTGTATACAAAAATTCTACACAAAAATAAAAGAATTCTTATTCACACCAAACTTGCTATACACAATACAAGTTTATCCAAAATGAGAAATAGAAGTGGTGGTTGTACCCAAACAAACATGGCCAATGGAAAGAAAAAGTAGCCATCCAAGCTATTTACATATCACACCAACTCGAAGATTATTTCTTTGATTTCCTATCTTTCCTTTGCTTCTTAAGGGTGGCACCTTCCGAATTGCCACTCGATCCTCTCTTCGACCCTTTTCTGCTTCGGCTTCTCTTCGAAGAAACATCTTCAGTTGTATGGATCGAGGCGACATCATCTTTAGAAGTAGGAGGGATCGAGGCACTCTCAACTCTAGAAGTGGGGGGTTACCTCATACCTGGGAATTGTCCCGCCGTGAGGGATCATCTGGAGCGGGGTAGGAATTGGTTCATTAGAATCCAAATCAACGGGCTCAGTTGTTTCCTTCTCTTTTGAAAATTCTTCCCTCCCAATGTGCTTGTACATACTGAGCTCATCAATAGGGTCGGAAGAGCCCATGATTACAATATCCTCATTAAACGGAAACTCATGGTGTGGGGCACTTCATTCTCTGAATAATGTCTTCATGAATTGATTATCAATGATAAAGGTTTCTTCTTAAGCACCCTGAGTAGCGACCCATGTCGTAACTTTAATGGATTATATCGCCGCAGCTTGTGATTCCAATTGAAGCTCTTAAAAGGGAAGAGGAACGATGCTTGATAGACTTAAAGATGAGAAAGAATAGGAAAAAAGGTTAGAAATATCAACCGATAACACCCCAAATTTTCAAAAGACAGAATGTCAACAAAATACCTTCCTCGGTGTGGCTCCCAAGTTAAGCCGAAATGTCCTCAAAACTGCATTCGGGAATTGGAGAAACCCGATTGTTGTCCAGATCATACCCGAGGATGGTTGAAGATGTTGAATATGCTGGTATATCATTTTTGTTTGACAATAATAAACATATATATCTATATATCTATATATATATATATATATTCATTTAAATGTGTTTGTTAATGTACTATTTTATCCTTCACATTTTAAATAACACAGAACTTACATCAGATAAATAATTTATCCAAATAAATATTTTGTTACAATTTTGAATAGCACAAATTTGAGCTCTCACTATATATATATATATATATATATACAATTTTCAGTTACAATACAAATTCGATTACATCGCAATTTTCAATTTACATTTGCACCTCACTACATATCACTAATTCATCCGTTTTTATCTTCAACTCCATTCCAAATTGAATCCAGCATCTAAATTATCAGCAAAGAAAACGCTGATGTAGTAAAATTGAAAAGAAATATTTTTGCAGTGTAAAATAAAATTTATTTTGAAAATATTATTTGCATCAGTTATTTGGGTTGTTCGTCATCTTTTAATTTTGAATTCATCAAACACGAGCAACTTGCGACATGTACAGTGCACCACTGTACATGCCACAAGGTCATGCACACCGATATCCACTTGATAAGTCTAAAAGGAAAGGTGAGCACAAGGTCAAACCCAATCAGAAGCCGGGTTTAACTCAAGTGATATACAAATAAAGTCACGATAATAACATTAGGTCAAACACAAGCTATAAGCTGAAATCACCACTGGTGCAACCCAAATGTATACATGAAGTTCAAAGTGAAGCTACAATGAAACTGCACTAATCCAGACAACATGAACAACATGATTTGGGTCGAAATCATTAAACAACTTATATACATATGCAACAGTGGAATACAACAAGACTAACATGAAGATTTCATGAACCGGCTTATAAGCAACTCATCATCAAAATGCAAACTAGCTCAAAGCAATGTGGAAATGGACTGATACAAGTGACTCAAACCAGGGCATTGTAAAGTTCAAAGAAATGCAATATCAAAATACATGAAGTGCAGCAAGAATACAATAAAGACCATACTGCATGGCTACACAAAGAAATCACAATCCATATATATATAAACACACACATATGTATACACACATGTACACATATATAGGAAATGCAACAGTGTAAACACTAAGATTCAAATCAATGTACATCCAGCCAGAGAAGGCTGCACAAAGACCAGACATAGCAAATTGAAGTACTCGATGCAACATGAAGCAAAGGAAAAGCTATGCCCGAGAATATAAAAGTACAAACAATGTCAACATGAAGTATGGATGAAATGACCAGAGTAATAATCATATTAAACTACATCAGAGGCGTGCACAACTACAAACAAACTACTTGACTAAAAAGACCAACATATCTAAGACCAGTGAATAGAAAGTGGTCAAGACCAGATTCAAGTATATATGAAGCTTTAAACATGAATACAGAGTTCAAGTCCAACAAGCAGTGGAAACAACGACCATGAAGTAAACAAGCGCACCATGTATATACATAAACAACTCGAAGTGAACAAAACAAGAGCATGACATGAACCAAGTTTAAAACATGATAATATATATAAATCAAACTATATATATGAGTTACATATCAAAAGCAGGTTACATGATGAGCTCAAATACACAAGACTCTAATGTACAACTTCAAGTTCACATATATGACAACATTGCAGACAAGTTCAGACATGAAATAGGGATAAAAATGGTGCAGATGCATTCATAGTTCAGAACTACTCCAGATAGAGATGTAAAAAATGAAACCACATCCATACATAAATATATGTATACATGCATTCATAGTTCAGAACCACATCCAGACAGGGTTTTGCCGAAGCTGGGTAAATCTGTGTTGTTCTATTTCTATATTTATTATTTTTCTATTATCTGTACTGCTATTATTCTGCTACATCTGTGTTGAAATTATTTTATATACTTCCGCATTAAATTTTTATAATTGATAGTATCACCACTTATGAGCTAGAAATGAAATTCAAGGACTTGAAAGAGATCGATAGCTCCTAAAGAAACAACGGGAAGTGATGATGATGACGGTGATGATGATGGAGAGGCTAAGCTGGCACCATTAATAAAGAAATTCAAAAGATGGAATCACAAGTACGGAAATCCAGCTCTAAATCAAAAGTTGAAAAGGAGAATAGCCAATGCACTAGACAACTCAGAAGAATAGGAGATTATCTGTCACAAGTGCAACAAACCCGGTCATATCAAGCTTACTTGTCCTCGGAATCGATTCCGCTAAGGAAAGAAACAGAAAAGGAGAAGTTTTGCAGCCACTTGGGATGAAGCGAACGAAGATGATAAAAGCACTGGCAGTGAGAGCAAAAAAGAAGATCTGTGCCTTCGAAGGGATATATTTGACAGTGATTATAACGAGCCAAGTGAGGTATCAAAACTTACACATTCAGAATTACTTATATATTTTCACGAAGTAAATGGCTGTTTCGAAAGACTTAGAGAGAAATACTCTAAAATTTAATTACACAGAGATACTTTGATAGATTTAAATAAACAGCTAGATCAATTGGTTAAAAACTGTCAAAGTAAGAGCCTTAAGTGTGATAAGTGTCCAACATTCGAAAAAGAAATTAAAAAATCAGAAATTAAAATTAAATCGCTTGAAATTGAAATTTTGTTTTTGAAAGAAAGTGAAAATACAAGGAGAGAAAATTCTATTAAAAATTGCACAAAATTATTAAATATAAATGAATCTGTCAAAATACAAGTCCAATAACTGTCTACGACTTTTGGAAAATTTTCAAAAGTGAAAGATTTTTAAATATTCTTTTAGGGAAACAAACTATTAATACGGTTAGACAAGGACTTGGGTATAATCAATCGGAACGTGATAAAGATGAAATTAATCAAGTCAATTCAAAGCGCATGATATGTGGAAAAACTGAACTTAATCATAATTTTTGCTGGTATAGACCCAAACATATGAAAACCTTTCCAATTAGGGGTCCAAAAGGCACGAATATAAAATCCCTCAAAGTCAAACAAATCTGGATGCCGAAAGGAACATATATAAATAGTTTTGGGTCTCCACAAACTTATTTTTCCAAATCTATTGCTACTAACAACCATGGAACTATAAAAACAAATAGGTCACGAAAATCTGTTATCGTGTAGGTCTGATGGCAGGCTAAGGAACAACAACTGTGCTATCTAGATTCTGGCTGTTCCAGGCACACAATGGGTGACAAATCAAAGTTCCTTAGCCTAGTATAAAGGTGACAGAATCGTAATGGGCAACAATGAAAAATTATCGTAAAGGCAAAATAGGTAACGTATAATATGTCTTGAATGATATATTAAGTGTGATAATCTACACCATAATCTGAATTTAAATCATCCAGTTATGTGATAAAGAAATGAATGTTGATCTTGAATTTGACTTATTCAAAATTGTTGGCCAATTATATTTTTTATTTCAAGAACAATATAAGTACCTCAAGAGTCTTTGAAATATTTAACATAAACTTGTTTAGAATAATGATGGTGTTTTATTGATTGATGATAATACATTTGATTATTTTACTACTGACTCTATATTCACGGTTTTGTTTATTGGCACGGCTTCAATTAAAATCCAAAAGAATCTCATTTAGATGTTGTAAAAAGTATTTCAAGGAATTGTTGCAACTCCATAATCTGGTCTATAACTTCCAAACAATGATAATCTTGAGTCAAAGGGAAATTCAGATGTAGATTACACCAGAAATCTAGTTGATAGAAAAATTACTAGTGGAACGTAATTTATGTGGAGGCATTTAGAAGTTGCATGATTTTTCAAAAGAAAATATCTGCATATTTTTCATTTCAACTAATTTTCAATCAGTAGACATTTTTTATTTTATAAAACTCCTTCCAGAAAATCGTTTTATTGACTTGTTTTAGACTAGTCATTTTAGGAAATTTGATTTTATAATTATTTTTGGATTTGATTTTAAATGACTACAATAACTAATTAGACTCCCTACTGATTATCGAAAAGATAAATAGTGATTAAAAAAGTGATGAGTGTTGATATTAATTATATACTATAACTTGAGACAGTATAATTCTTAAATTTATTCAAAAACTTAAACAAGATTTGTAATAACTTTTGATGGGTAAGAATTTCATGACCATCTCTATTTCTATCAAATTTTTAACGACCATCACTCATCAAAATCAAATATAGTATTTCAATATGTGGTATTTTAAACGGGAAATCATTCGTTTTTCAATTTATTATATTTCTTTGCAACAAAAACATCCAAAATATTCACTTTCATTTAGAAGACCTTACGGTTATGCATGGGTGAATTACTTGGAATTCTTGATTATATGTTTTCATGCTCATTTAAAAGTCCCCACGGTTATGCATGTATGAAACGCATATCAAAATTGATTATTAAATATAAAATTTGATTCAAATCCCATTTAAAAGTCCTCACGGTTATGTGTGGTTAGAAGATACTTGAATTCATTTTAAAAAAAAATATTTGAAATATTGTTAATATCATTTAAAAGTCCTAACGGTTATGCATGATTAGTACATACTCAAATTCTTGATATAAATATACCACAAATAGACACGGCTATGTGGTTTTGCATCATGCCTACCACTCTAAAGTGGAATATGCAACTAATAGAGTATTTATGATTTTTGTTTGATTTTTTATTGAAATTTAATATTTATAATCGATGAGGTCTTAATGTTGTATTAATATCTATCACTTTATCTCTATTTTTCTGATATTATTACTCTTTTGTTGATAGAGGAGAGAAAAGTTAAGATTCTTACAAATAAAGGTCAAATACTTTATTTTGAATTTTCTATTCACATCTAGGTTCATTTGCATGTTTTTATTTATTTACATGCATATATGAAGAGGGATTTTGTGTAGAGAGGGAGCATTCAAATAAGAGAGCAAATTGAATGATCAAATACATTTAATATATTCAAAATCTTAAATATATGTTTGTTATCTTTAAATTGGGGAGATTATTGAATATGCTAGTATATGATTTTTATTTGATGATAATTAACATATATATATATTCATTTAAATGTAATGTACTATTTTATCCTTCACATAATTAAATAAATATTTGCTGAATAAAATAAATAACACAGAATTTGAATTCAAACAAATATTTTATTACAATTTTGAATAGTACAAATTTGAGCTCTTGCTATATATATATATACAATTTTCAGTTACAATACAAATTCGATTACATCATAATTTTCAATTTACATTTGCACCTCACTACATATCACCCATTCACTCGTTTTTATCTCCAACTCTATTCAGATTAAATCCAGCATCTGAATTATTTGCAAAGAAAACACTGACGTAGTAAAATTGAAAAAGAAATACTTTCGTAGTGTAAAATAAAATGTATTTGGAAAATATTGTTTGCCTCAGTTATTTGGGTTGTTCGTCATCATTTAATTTTAAATTCATCAAATACAAACAACTTGTGACATGCACAGTGACTGTACATGCCACAGGGCCATGCACATTGATATACACTTGATAAATATGGAGGGACAAGTGAGCACAAGGTCAAACCCAATCAAAAGTCGAGTTCAACTCAAGTGAAATACAAATAAAGTCACGATGTTAGCACAAGGTCAAACCCGAGCTATAAGCTGGATTCAACCTAGGTGTAACCCAAATGTGCACCTGAAGTTTAAAGTGAAGCCACAATGAAACTACACTAATCCAAACAACATAAACAATATGATTTAGATCGAAATCAGTAAACAACTTATATACATATGCAACAGTCGGAATACAACCAGACAAGCTCATAAGCAACTCATCATCAAAATGCAAGCTAGCTCAGAGCAATACGTCAATGGACTCATACAAGTGACTCAGACTAGGGCAGTGCAAAGTTCAAAGAAATGCAATATCAAAATACATGAAGTGGAAGAAGAATACAACAAAGACCAGACTGCATGGCTACACAAAGAAATCACGATCCATATATATACATATGTATACACACATGTATATATATATATAGGGAAATGCAACAGTGAAAACAATAAGATTCAAATCAATGTACATCAAGTTAGAGAAGGCTGCACAAAGACAAGACATAGCAAATTGATGTACTTGATGCAACCCTAAGCAAAGAAAAAGCTATGCCCGAGAATATAAAAGTATAGAAAGTGTCAACATGAAGTATGAATGAAATGACCAGAATAACAATCATATTAAACTGCATCAGAGGCATGCACAACTACAAGCAAACTACTTGACTAGAAAGACCAACATATCTAAGACCAGTTAACAGCAAGTGGTCAAGACCAGATTCAAGTATATATGAAGCTTCAAACATGAATATAGAATTTAAGTCTAACAGGCAGTGGCGACAACGACCATGAAGTACACAAGTGCACCATGTATATACATATACAACTCGAGGTGAACAGAATGAGGGCATGACATAAACCAAATTTAAAACATGATACCATATGCAACTCAGACAACATATATGAGCTTCATCTCCAAAGCAGATTACATGTTGAACTCAAATACACAAGACTCTAAAGTACAACTTCAAGTTCACATATATGACAACACTGCAGACAAGTTCAGACATGAAACAGGGATAATAGTGGTGCACATGCATTAATAGTTCAGAACTACTCCAGGCAGGGATGTACAAAATGAAATCACATACATACATGCATAAATGTATGTATACAAGTGGAAATAATACTGCACCTACAAATTGAACACATATGGTCAGACACAAGAACAAAGAAGCAATCAGTACAACATGAGACTACAAAACAATTGACCATGGTACAAGTCGAACAAGCAATAGAGTATCAAGTCGAGCAAGACTTCATAAGTAAACCCGGTCCAACATCACATGAACAAGCTACTGGACGTAGGATTTCAAATCAAAGTAGCAGTTTCAAACAAAGTCAAAATATCATCACAAAATCACCATAACAAAAGGCAATTAAGAAGTAAAGATGTGGTGACCAAGGAATAATTCAAACAAGTCAAAATGCCTGCAAAATCAAAGCCGTGATGACCAAGGCAAAAAGAACGGAACCAAGTCAGGAACTAAAGCTATGAAAATCAAGCAACAACATATACGAATTGAAAAAGTCAATACAAATCACAACATTCAATCATAATCAAGTGGTCAAGATAAATCAATTGATGAATTCACGTAAATATATTCGAACGAAATTATAGGAATTGGAATCCTATTTAAACCATAACATCCTCAGTGCACGAAATCATCGAGTACGAGCAAGCTAAGAAGTAAAGCAAAAAGAATAAATCACATACCATTTTAGCCGAACTCGATCAAATTGGAGCAGCCGTGTGCAAAGCGAAGAAACAATCGATAATCTAAGCAATCAGGAGAATATCCACTTGATCGATCAACAAAGTCAGCTTCTTCAGTTTATTAAAAGCCTTAATTTTCGAGCAAAGGAAAAGAAGAATGAAGCAGCCATAATCGTAGACAAAAGAAAAGGAACGGGCCGAAGAAACGAAGAGATAAAGGGGACATTTTTTTACTTTATTTTGTTTTTGGGCCATCCTTTATATTTGGGCTTTAATATTTTTGAATTATGGTTTACTGTTTTTTAGTTTTTTTAATTTGTATTTATGTTTTAAATTGCTGTAAAGTCTAGCCGTGTGACTAGGATACGTACTACGGTAGTGTAGTTCGAGAGTTCACAACTCGGTGGATGAGTTGTGGTAGGGTTTTGAGTGTAGAGCTAGGTTAGTGGATAGCGGGTGTCGCGAATTTACGTGTGTAAGCGTCTGACTACTTAATTGCTAGTAGAAACTTTGGGGTAGCATGTAGGCAGGGTTTTGCCGAAGCTGGGAAATCTATGTTGTTCTATTTTTGCATTTATTATTCTACTATTATCTGTGCTACTATTATTTTGCTATATATGTGTTGGAATTATTTTATATACTTTCGCATTAATTTTTTATAATCGATAGTTTCACGTTTTCACCCCCCCCCCCTCTAGGGTGAAATCGATCCTACAAAAGAATCTAGCGTGGACGTAGGAATAACGTAGGATGTTGGAGGCAATTCCGTTTTAATATCAGGTGGTGCCGACCCTGGTCCATCACCCACTTCATGTAAAGAAGCATCATTAGATTCTTTCTGAAGCATAAGCTGGATATCATGCAACGTTTTGAGTTCATCACCCAATAGCATTTCAGTTTAAAGTCGTGGTTGGTCAGGATTGTATGCAAGCACAGATTGAGGATCAACCGCAGGAGTAGATTCGAGCAGGGTTGGCCCAAGAATTTCGAAATTCGCATCATGGTGCTCGACGCCAGGACTCTCCCCTGCCTCCGGATGCTGAGTATTGAGCCCCTCTTTCTCAAATATAATGGTGATGTCATTGAGAACTCTTCTCTCATCTTCACTCAGCATCTGATTCTCCAATTCAAATTCATCGATAGATTCAGCTTGGTGCTCTGCTTTTTCATCCTGCACCAGGCATTATATAGGTGTGTTGGATAGCTTTCGAGCTAGGTAAGATTTTGATGCTTCAGAACATTGGCACTATACAAAATAAGAAGATTTTTGATGTCAGCCCCCAACCTGGACTCTACCCTTTCACTTAATTCTCGACCCTGGCTTCGGCTGCCTAAACTTTAAGCATTGCCATATCCCTCTCATCCCTTGGTGCTTGAGAAGGTGGTATATGAGGCGGAGGTTCTAGGGGTTGTTTACCAAAACCAGAGGGCTTTTAGACCTCGAGGAGGCGGAGAGAATGACTGGGAGCGACGCCTATATTCTTTCTCTCTCTTTTTCCCTTTACTTCACATAACGCTCCTTCTCTTGACTAGAGTAGCCACGATCACAGTCTCTATCGGCCTCCCGTATGCAAGACTCATGGTATGAACTAGATGAACGACATGCAGAGCGAAGGTTACCAAGCATAGATTTCCGCCTCGTCATCATATCTGTAAAATAAAAGAGAAACAGAGTTGGTAATCTCCAGAAATTAATAGCTTATGATTGGAAATTGTATAGTGCCATGAGGTGTATGTATGCATGTGCAATCCCTTCTACCAACCAGCTATATCGGCCATACTCAAAGGAATTTAATCGCCTAAATCTAAAGCGCTTCGAAGCCCTTCCATTCCGGTATCTTGTTGGAGTGACATATAGTCAAGAATTGGAATGTCAGCGAGTCCTTCGAAGGGTTCCCCAAATGTGGGGAGGAGCCTCCGAAGTAATAACACTGACGGCTGGCATAGACATGACTATGGATTTCCATCTTAAAGACTTGTGAAGCTTGTGAGCAACCGCCTTGCCTCTTTCCTCTTTCCTCTTTCCCCCCGAAGGTCGAGGACTTTTCGAGGACCTGGTTGTGGGTTCGTCTTCGATGGATGTTTCCTCTTCATCACCCTGCTCAGCTATTACAATCCTGGGCGCCCTATGCCTACCCGTCTTACCAGAGCTGCCCTAAGAGATCCTTCGAGCCCTATGCTCCGGTCTTTGTCAATAAGCCCAATGGCCCTCAAATTTTCATCCATAAGAACCAAGTCGATCTCTCTAATCTTGCCAGATACCTCTTGAATAATTCGCACCATTTCCATAAAGTGAGCACCTTTGGGTCCTGGGATTGCGGTTGTAAAGGAAAGAAAATTTTAGACTCAGCGTCGATTACAACTATCCTAATAATCGCTAGGGAAAGTGCAACACTCACGTCTAACTAACCACCGTCTAGCGAATCCTAGCGGACATCGAACATAGAACCATTCGGTTTTGAAATAGCTAATTTTGGACCAAGTTACAATCATTATTTGATAGTTCTTAGCTCCCTCTAAGAATGTGAAAGAAGGATTATCTCCCCAACTCTTTACATTGAATAAGAATCCGACTTCCTCTAGAGTCGAAGGCCGAAAAAGATGCTACATTAAATGATAAATAGGTTGTTTAGAAGAGCATACCCGTTTAGATGCAGCTATGATGGGGAAATCCCTAGGTAAGACAACACTTCCCAAATACACTGGTTGAGTGGTGGGAGCGTCCCGGTTGTGCAAGAAAAGCGATTAAGAGCGGTGTACACTTTTGGAGGAGTGTGCGACATGTCGTTCGACCCTAGTAGTAGGACGTCATTTAATGTTATCCCATGTCTTAAGCAGATTCTTTGATACATTTCATCATAAATATTAGATGGAATCGAGTCCTAAGCATTCCCAATGAAAACAGCTCTTGGTAACTCGTCCGGAGCAGGACTCATGACCTCGGCCACGATGGTCTGCATCTCTATTACCAAAGGGGTGGAATTTGGGCCTCTTGTTGTTGCGAGCTTCTAGGTTCCATAGCTAAGAAACTCATCAAAAACCATCATTAGGTGATATAATCACGTGTGTTCCTCAGTGTAAAGTGCACGAATGTAAAGCTATGCAATGCTGTATATAATTAATTAAAAACTACAAGATATAGAAGAGTGTTTGAACGACATGACTTTGAAATCCTATCGGGGTGACCGTCATCGCTGACCGTTATAGCCGTGCCACGCCGACTTTGGAAATCGATCCAAGTTAAAATTAGTTAAATTTTGCCAAGTTGCAAGTTCGATCGACAAGCTTCAAAAGGCAGCCAAATATATAGTGACATGTTTAAGTCCAGTTATGCAGAGAAGAAGCTCATCGAAGTCAGATGTTCGTGCTATGTTCCATCTCCATCAACTTCAAACTTGGATCGATCTCGAGATGGATAATTCATATCGATTGAAGAGGAGGCAGTTTGTATCGATCACCCATAAAAATGAGTTTGTATCGGTCACTAGTAGCATAGTTCATATCGATCACAGACTGCATTGATTCGTATTGGTCCCAAAGCCTTGGCTTTGTGTCGATCACACTAGACTGCTCCACTTCGTAACGATCTAAAGGCAAGCAACTTGATCGCTATAGATCCACACAAACCCCTACCGTGCCAGATCGATACGAACTACATCCCAACATCTCTGATCTATCATCCATGCCTCGTGTTGATATAAATGGCCCCACTGTCCCGATCGACGGCTCTTCTTCTTCCTCGATCCTCCAAGGCACCATTGCTACATGCTCGACCTCCCTTCAGCCTAATTCCAATATCAACAATGTCGAAATCGACCACAACTTTGGATGAACTGGCATCGACCCTCAAGTCTCGTCATTTTGATATGGATTCATTTAGCTAATTACCTAGTTTACAGAGTTGGTTTGAAGGATTGGCAGGTTATTTGTTTTTGAGACGAAGGGCTTTATAATTTTTTTCTCGAGTTTTCAATCAATACGAAGTAGAGGCGTGGAAAAAAGAGCAAGTGAAAATTTTCTAAGTATGGAAGGTATTTATATGGGTGGAAAACCAAAGAAAGAAAACAATCTATCTCCCAGCAGCTTTGACCAGTGAACATCGGTTTCTCCAATTGATACGAGTAAGCATGTTCTACAATGACACAAAGAGGCCCCTATTCGTGACCTCAGCCCATCGACACAAGTAATACTTTAGGGAACAACTGGGAATTTCGTACCCATCATTTTGAAGATTACTAGGAATCTCCATTATCGATACGAAGCCCTAAATTCGTATATGTTGGTAGTCATCGTTGCGAACATCATAATGAAATCTCCTTTGAACCGCTCTACCCCATCGATACGAAGTGCCAGATTCATATCCCCCTATTCGAAGACCCTAAGATCTCGTAACCAATGATACAAACTACATTAAACAACAACCAAATTCATTTCGATCGACATCGATAAGAAAACAATTTTTCAACCTTTTACATCGATCCAGGAGAGGACCGATACATAGAGACACTCTAAACCAACCATCAAGCGTTGTTACAACTCAAATTCCACATCAGTTCAGGAGAGGATTGGTATAGAATTCGATGCAAGAAAACTGACAATGACCCGTGAAAATAAGAATGTTAACGGGAGTCAAATTAACATGCATTGATGTGAGATGAATTAACATTCAATTTTCACAAATTTATAGGAATTGAATGCTCACCTAGAAACAATCACAATGGTGAACAACTGTAACGACCCATCTTTTTGGACGGTTTAAATCGACAACAATCCATACATATCTAATTCAAACCATTCAAAAGGGAGGATTGTTAATGAGGTAAATAAGAAAAACAGAGAAAGAAAAAATGCAAAACAGAATCTCGTAGCGTAATGATAAAATATAATAATCAAATAACAGTTGATGAAGTTGTTTACAAAACATTTGATTATACTAATACAAAACAGAATCAGAGTAACATAAAGCAGAAATAAATACATAAATGCAACGGAACAATGGGATGCAGTGGAATAAATATCATAAATAATAATAGTAATAATACTGAATCTTCGTCTTCCTTCTCCAGAAAATAGTCTTCAATACGCCGAAAAGCTTACACCGACCTGAGCGTAATGAAAATAAAATATTCGAGTCAGAATTAAAAGATCTTATGTAAGTCAAATAAATCAAAATAAAAAAATATGAATGCCATAGCTTCAGAGATGCTACGGGATCTTTCATCTCCTATCCCGTGTACAATGTGAGTATTTTTTTAAAATGGTTTCGAATAATTCGAATTATCAAACTTAATCAACTAAGTAAAATAAATTTGAAGTTCAAATTAACTTAAACCCTTCAAATAATTCAATTCCAAATAAGATCCAAATTTAAGAAATTATATGAGTATGTGTCATTTCAACCACTACCAAAATCAATATTTCAAATCAATGAAAACCGTTCGGGTTTATCATTTCAACCCATAACGATTAATCCATAAGATCGTTCGGGTATGAATCATTTCAACCCATAGTGAACTTACAGTATTATAATGATATAAAAAACAACATCCTTTCATCCAATATCAAAAATCAATCGTCCATCACTATCATCATACAGATCAACAAATAAACATCAATAGATAATTGATAATAAAAAACAGGTATTCAACCGGTAATTTAGTTTCAATAATAAATTAAGTAACCATTTAATTCAAATAAATTCTAATTAACTGAGACGACGATTCAAATATACCAAACAGTCATAAATAAATTCCTATCACATCATAAATTTAATTAAACAAACATAATAAATTTTAGAAGTTGTTAGTGGTTAAAACACCCACCTTTGAATTTAGTTCGAATTTAAATTCAATTTAGGCCCAAAGTTCAAACAGTCTCCAATTCGTCCAAACCTGCGTCAAAATGTGCGGAATTTCAATACGATCCCAACCCAAGAAATCGCGCATGACTCGAACCTCGTCTGTAAATTTATGTATATTAGAACGTTTGAAAAATTAAAATTAGATAGAAAACCAAAAACCTATACCTAACAGCCACGTAACCCGAGAAACTTCTTCCTCCATAAACCAATGCAGTAGTTCGCATACGATCCCCTGATGCCGCTTTAGTTCACCTTTGACCAGCGAATTCGCCCCATCCTGATACGTCGTGACCCTGTCCTTCACCTACGAACCACCGCCTCTAACTGTGCCACCTCCACGAAGCCGATCGACACCCAAATGAACAACAGCTTCCATAAAAGTTAAACCCTAATCCAATTCTCGTCGACAATCTACCCGACTATCAACCAAACGAACAGCACAGAAGCACTCCACTCAAACCCCTCCACGCGACGATATCGTCAATTCGACGATCTGTCGATGTCGATCGCAACACAAAGGGTGACCGAGATCAAATCACCCAATTCCGGCCAAATAGGAACCCAGATTGGAATTTTTTTATAGATTTGACTTGCGCTCGTCGAGAGCTTTAAATCGACATACAATTTGATAGGGTTTGAGGAGTGTTAATTTTTGATTTGATTTTGAAATCGAGTTTGAGGCTTTGGGAATTGGAATTTGTTTCCACCATAGCAATGAGGAGCCTTAGAGAAATGTATGTACTGAAATAAGGAATGAGAAACAATTAGGGTTTAAAATGAGGTATTTATAGGCAGATCAGAAAAATAGAATGGATGGACCAGATTGATTTGGAAGTTGAACGATAAACGACCAAAATGCCCGTTTCGTTCCTAAAACGGAAATGGGTCAACACATGTATCAAAATAAATGTTTTTGATGATTTCAAACTCAGTGGAACAGGTTTCAAATCCTAATTCTGTCGTATGAAGAAGTTATGTTAAAATCAGCTTATTTCAAATTGATTTTAATTGATTTCTAGGCATTTCGAGCTCGTACGATCAACCGACAAGTCCGATCGCTACGAAATTTGAAATCCTACAACAATTCACCGTTACTGATCCGATGAAATTGGTTTCCGAGACAGTTTCCAAAATGGCAATATTTCTAGTTAATTAAATAAATTAATATTAAATCAATTAAATCAAAAATTTTAATTCAAATTCTATAGTTTATAATTTCCATCATTTTGAAGTACTTAGTAATTTATAAACATTTATAACAAATTTCTATATCAATTTATTATCAAATATTTCGTAATTTGTAGTGTTTATATTTCAGTTTCCGTAAATTCAATAATTGTAAATTAAATTTTCAATACATTCATTTATTTGGGTTTCAATCCTGTTATTCAACCGATTATCACCTTATGGGTATCATTATATTGGTTCATATCTTAGCACATTAATAATTTCTAGTCTCATCTTAATTTCAATTAACGTAATATTTAATTATAATTTATTACAATAAATTCACTTATTATAGCTTATATTCCCACAAATTGATAACTTCGGGTTTCCATTCCTTTTTATTCACTTACTCATCTTATTATGAATAGAATTTACATTGGTTACATCTTATTGATTTAACATTCTTTAGCTATCAATTTAATCTATATTAACTGCACTAATTGACTGAATTAAGTGCAATTGATTTTGAGTTTAAATTTTATGAACTACGAAAATATGCAACTTATAACAATTGTTACCATAAACCTTTTAATTACATTTATAAGTTCATTATTTACAGTTAATGTTATAATAACTCTAATTTTATTCAATACCATTAACTATATATTATTTCCACAGTTAATCCAATATTTTCATTTATTCCCTTATATTCAATTTATAACCAAATATAGCATTTTTATTATTTCAGTTAATTGGAATTTAATGCAGATTTGTTAATAACTATCTTAGATTAACACTATTACATTTTACTCTGGTTATTATTTCATAAATAAATCCCAAATTTTATTTCTTCCAATATTTAAACACAGTATCTTGTTAAATTAAATAATTTAATTATCGAAAATCTATGAGTCGTTACACTCTCCCCTACTCAAAAATTTTTGTCCACGAAAAGGAAGACAAAGGAAAAAGAAGGAACTAAATAATCAATATATCTTATTCAAAATATTAAATTTATAAACAATTCATTTACATAATAATTAATTTAAATAAAATGTATTAAGTTATAAACAATTAAATCCTTTTATATTCAAATTAATAAAATTGTGGAAAACATGTCACAAAATTATCTAAGTCCAAAATTCACGAAAAATTTCGATAGAGTCTCCTTTGTACGGAGAGGCTCGAGAGAAATAATAATATCAATAAAATAATGTATATCATAATTTTTCTAAATTAATATATCCAATAGAGGGAAAATAATATAATATCGCTAGAAAACCATTGTCCGAGAAAGTACCTATTGGTCGGGCAAAAACGCATATTTTATGAAACCAAAAGCAATAACAATTGCTTCCACAACCAGTATTCCACTTATATAATCCAAAGAGGTTAATATTTAGGTAGAAGTGAAATGATTATATTGTTTTAAATTAACAACAAACAATCAACATAACATAACAATAATCACTTTCAACCAAAAGCATACCATCATCACATAAAATCAAAATAAAGCAACACAATATGACAACAATCTTTTGCAAACAAGCATCCAATCTTCATAAGGGATCAAACTAATCTACCATTTTCGAAGTTACAATCATCAAATTAAATATAGTATTCATTTTAGTTTTTACTTTAATTATCAATAGCTTCAAACATTAACTTAAGTTCATAATTCTTTGCTTACAATATTCACTATCTATTTCATTTTATCAAGTTGCACTACAATTATAACTCAGATTTATAACTATTTTCATGTCAAATTTCTTATTTGTAAAAGTAAATTTCATTGAACACTTTCATTATTTAAATTTTTCTTGCACAATATTCCATCACATATCCTTATTTAACATTACACCATTAATATGTTTCTAAGAATGCAATTGAAAGTTACATAAGTTTGTCTTATTTCATTTTAGTAAATAAATGTTTAATAGTTATCATTTCTTTTTTTCATATCCTTATTTTTACAAGTTACAAATTTCAAGTTCCTTGTATATTTCACTTATAACTTAGCATTTAATTTCATACTTTCAACTTTAGAAGTTCCAATTGTTAAATAGTTCAAATTTTATTCCATTATATGATTGAAATTCTAATTTAAATTTACTTTAGTTTATTCTACTAGTTTTTTCTCTTCTTCCCGTTATTTACTTTTCAATTAATGATTTAAGTCATTAATGAATCATTTCATAAAATAATACTTAAGCTTCTTCTGTCCTTATCTAAGTTATAACTTAATTCTGTTATTCAATAAAAATTTAAGTTTTTGATATTCTCACTTGAAGAGAAAAAAAATATTTCAATATATTTAAAAATTCAACTAAAACATTTATCCCCATACACTTAGTAAAAATATAAGATATATTTAAAACATCCTCATAGAAAAATGTAAAGATTTTTCAAAAGTCTAAAGCAATGTTAGAAATTATATCAAACATTATAATAAGCTTTAAAATAAACTTCCTTAAATCCAAAAATTTATTAGACTCATTTTTTTAAAATAAGTATAAACTCAAGATTATTAAACTGAAACTAATACTGTACTCAAATCTTTCATTAATTTCTAAATCAAAGTATACAATTTCATATCTTCATAATTAATTTTACACACTTGTTTTAAAATGAATATTCAAATCATGGGAAAACATTTATTATGGTTTACTAAAAAAAATTCAAACAGTAGATAAACCAGTAAATTTAATATTAGTACTTTAAAGTCAAGTAAATATTCCAAACTATACTTTCAAAATAGAGATTCAAATTTATTTGTCAAGTATGTTACTATAAACTTCGCAAATCAATTTTTTTCCATATATAAAATATCTTTAATTTGTACATTCAAAGAAACTTATATAAATATTTCTTGAAATATTCATTTGAAATCTTTCTTTACAAATCAATAAGCTTTAATACTTTTCAAAAATTTATTTGTAAAATTTCATACTTCGTTTATGAATACCATTTAAATATTTTAAATAACATCTTTATAAATATTTGTAAACTATTTGAAAATAATTAGTTACATCATTACTTATATTTATAAAGAAGCTATTGAAAATATTAAATCCATTATTTATAAATTTTTATTTTATCTCAAGATACTTTCCAAACATTATTAATAAATCAGTAATCATTTACTTTAAATATGTTTTATTTAATTAATATCCTTCTAAAATATTTACAACACTAATAACTTACTATTAAACCATGTTGTATATAAATAAAAAAATATTAAACATTTAAATTATTTATAAAGGAAAAGAAAAAAAGAAAAAAATGATCAAAATATCCTTTATATAATAATTTATCAAAATACTTTTATAACTCGATGTCTTAACATGTTGATCCTCGTTCTTGTAGACTCTGGCCATGCGTTGATCAGGCGTAATGCTAGAATTCTTCAAGTACTTAGTAGACCTGTTTCAACACCCAGTGAAAAATACTTAAAAAATAGATATGAGAAGTACCGATCAAAATCCAATGTCAGATGATGATAATACGATAACAGTGGCCCGCTGCTGCTCCAGTGTTTACGCAATGGATACAAAACTTTTCAGAAGATCCTTCTACCTTCTGAACATTCCACAAGTCCATATAGGTCGAAGCATATCATACTATACTTCTTCACGGAGGGTACTTTTTCATACCTCTTACTTCATAATATAACATACCATATATAGTACCATTTCAAAATAATAACTTCAAATATCGCACTTATATAAATCCAATTATATATAAGATTTCATTTTCAAATAAAGTACTTTCCAAAATCAATAATCTCAAATATATCAAATCTTTCTTATATAATTCCATTATATATAAGATTTATCTCTTCAGGTCGAATACCTTCCAAAATCAACAGTTTTGAAAATCACCTTATACTTATGTAAAGTCTGTCTAATACAAGAATCAAAAATTTTTTAAATTAATTTCACTATGTGGAAAGCCATTTGAGATTCAATATCTTTGCTTTATAAAAGGTTTTGAATTTTGAATAGTTTCGTATGTAAAATCTTTTGGTAAAACAGTTCGTATATAAAATAGTTTGTAAATAGTTTGCATATAAAATAGTTGTGCAAATAGTTTGTATATAAAATGGCCATGTAAAATAGTTTGTATAAAAGTTTTGTAAGTAAAATAGTTTAAATAGTTTTAAATTAATAGTAGTTTGCATAGAAGAAAATTTCAATTTCAATTACAAAGATATCCAACCTAACAACTTTCAATTTCAGCGCCAAAGCATATCAATAATATTAAAACATAAGATGTACACATGTCATCATTTCGCAAAATCATATTTGATTGCTCGCTCGATCACACAAGTTCGCTTTCGAACTAGTATTGTCCATTCAACTTCCCTAATGCGGACTTCGATATAGTTTCTTGATTAGAAACCATAATTCTCCTTGCATAGCCATATACTATTATATAGAATTCTAGAATCAAACCAAAAATCCATATCAAATATTCGCCATCAAGAATCGAACGAAAATACTAACACAAAATGGTGTAATTCATATAGAACATATGTACTCAAATCCGGATCAAATTAATTTTTTGAATAGAATATTATACATACAACTTACATATTTATCCAATTTGATTCATCCCAATTACATTTCAATTAAATTCATTTTTTTTCTAATCTCATTGATTAACACAAACATCACTTCACACTTAAATATCTGTTTCATAGAATTTCTCCATTTACTGTAAAATATTAATATATTTGCTCTCATAGTATTGCTTATATTTCTCTTCAATTTAAATTACATTCATTGATCATGCAATATTTCTCATTTAATACTAAATTTACTTGAAAATCATTTCATAAGGAATTTTCTTAAGTTCATAACCAATTTATAAAAGCTTAATTTTTTTTTTAACAAACATTATTCGGGCTTAAAGTTATCACAACTTTAATTATAACTATTTATTGCAACTTCCATTTATTTCGTAAACAATTTTACAAGGCATGACTTTATTTATATTCGTTTCATTTTTAGTTCACCTTTACCTTTCAGTTTATTTATGACACGTATCATAAATGTTAACTAAGTTCACAATCTTTCAAATTAAGGTTATCAAATTCAACTGCATAATTCAACACGATTTCTAAGTTTCCACTCATATATTAATTCAAAAGGTTTCGATTATACAAAAATATCCAAATATTCCATTTTATTTCAATAGTTGAAACTGCCGATCAACAAATAATAAGTTTCAGAACGAAACATTTCAATTCCACAAATGAATATCCTAATTATTTACTTTATTCACTTTAATACATCATTATTTGTCTAGCCTTAGTCTATTAATTAGATCAACAGAAATTAGCCAATGCTTATAAACTAAAAAAACTCAACTCGTCAACAATAAATGATAATAACTAAATATTACCATTTCATAAATCAAACACACTACAAAAAACTATATCAGTTATAAAAATCTATTCCTTAAATAAATCATATAATATTAGGAAAAATAATTAATTTCAAAACTTATATAAAACATTTTTTTACACTAACAAATACACGCTCTTGTATATATACTCAAACAACTCATTCTATGGTAATACTACCCTATCTCTAATTAGTTGGCCCCAACAGGCTAAGGTATGTCTAAACTAAAGCTCTGATACCAGCTGTAACGACCTACCTTTTTGGATGGTTTAAAACGACAATAAACCACACATGTCTAATTCAAACCATTCAAAAGGGAGGATTGTTAATGGGGAAGATAAGAAAAACAGAGAAAGAAAAATATTCAAAACAGAATCTCGCAGCGGAATGATAAAATATAATAATCAAATAACATTTCATGAAGCTATTTACAAAACATTTGATTATACTAATACAATACAGAATCAGAGTTACATAAAGTAGAAATAAATACATAAATGCAGCGGAACAACGAGATGCACTGGAGTAAATATCATAAATAATAATAGTAATAATATGGAATCTTCATCTTCGTTCTCCATAAAATAGTCTTCAATACACTAAAAAGGTTAGACTGACCCAAGCGTAATGAAAATAAAACATCGAGTCAGAACTAAAAGATATTATATGAGTCAAATAAATCAAAATAAAAAATATGAATGCCATAGCTTCAAAGATGCTACGGGATCTTTCATCTCCTATCAAGTGTACAATGTGAATAAGTTTTTAAAGGGTTTCGAATAATTCGAATAATCAATCTTAATCATCTAATTAAAACAAATCCAAAGTTTGAATTAACTTAAACCCTTCAAATAATTCAGTTCCAAATAAGATCCAAATTCAAGAAATTATATGAGTATATGTCATTTCAACCAGTACCAAAATCAAAATTTCTAATCAATGAAAACCATTTGGGTTTATCATTACAACCCATAACGATTTTCCCTTAATCTATAGGATCATTTGGGTATGTATCATTTCAACCCTTAGTGACCTTGCAGTATTATAACGATACAAAATAAAATATCCATCCATCCAATATCAAAAATCAATCATCCATCACAATCATCATCCCAATCAATCAATAAACATCAATAAATAATTGATAATCAATAGCAGGTATTTAACTAGTAATTTAATTTCAATAATAAATTAAATAATCATTTAATTCAAATAAATTCAAATTAACGAAGATGACGACTTAAATATATCAAATAGTCACAAATAAATTTCTATCACATCATAAATTTAATTTAAGTCCACGGGTGCGGCGCAGTGGAAAGGTGGCTCGAGTTCTGATAAAAAGACCCAAGTTCGATTCCTACCATGCGCTTCCCTATCCTATATAAATTTACACGGGGGTATGGGGGCATGGATCTGTGGACGGCTTTACTTTACCCTCCTCAAGAGGTTACCGTCCCGCCGGATTCTCCTGGGTTTTCAAAAATAAAAAATAAAAAATTTAATTTAACAAACAAAAGAAATTTTGGAAGTTGTGAGTGGGTTAAAACACTCATCTTTGAATTTAAATCGAATTTAAATCCACTTTAGCCACAAAATTCAAATAGTCTCCGAATTCATCCAAACCAGCGTCAAAATGTCCAGAATTTCAATACGATCCTAATGCAAGAAATCGTGCATGAATCGGACCTCGTATGTAAAAGTTATGTATATTAGAACGTTTGAAAATTAAAATTGGATTAGAAAAACAAAAAACTATACCTAACAGCCACGTCACCCGAGACACTTCTTCCTCCAGAAACAAGCGCAGCAGTTCACACGTGATCCTCTGAAGCCACTTTAGTTCGCCGTTGACCAGCGAATGCGCCCCATCCTGACACGCCGCGACCCTGCGCTTCACCTCCGAACCACCGCCTCTACCCTTGCCACCTCCGCTAAGTCGATCGACCCCCAAATGAACAGCAGTCGCCATAAAAGTTAAACCCTAACGCAATTCTCACCGACGGTCTGGCCGTCCATCGACCAAACGAACAGCACAGAAGCACTCCACTCGTCCCTCTCCATGCGACCATATCGTCAATTCGACGATCAGTCGATGTCGATCGCGACACAAAGGACGGCCGAGATTAGATCACCTAATTCCGGCCACACAGCAACCCAGATCAAAAAACAACTATAGATATGACTTGCACTCGTCGAAAGCATCAAATCGATATATAATTTGATAAGGTTTCAGGAGTTCTAATTTTTGATTTGATTTTGAAATTGAGTTTGAGGGTTTGGGAACTGGAATTTGTTTCTGCCATTGCAATTGAGGAGCCACAGAGAATTGTACATACTAAAATAAGGAATGAGAAACAATTATGGTTTATAACGAGGTTTTTATAGGCAGATCAGAAAAATAGAATGAATGGACCAGATTGATTTGGAAGTTGAACGATAAACGACCAAAATGCCTGTTTAATTCCCAAAACGGAAATGGGTCAACCCACGTAGAAAAATAGATGTTTTTGATGATCTTAAATTCAATGGAACCGGTTTGAAGTCCTAATTCCATCGCATGAAGAAGCTATGTTAAAATCAGCTTATTTCAAATTGATTTTAATTGATTTCTAAGCGTTTCGATCCCGTACGATGAACCGATACGTCCGATCGCTGTGAAACTTGAAATTCTACAATAATTCACCTTTACGGATCTGTTGAAACTGGTTTCGTCGAAATTTGGGATAGTTGCCAAAATGGTTATATTTCAAGTTAATTAAATAAATATTAAATCAACTGAATAATAAAATTCAATTCAAATTCTATAGTTTATAATTTCTATCATTTTTGATTACTCGGTAATTTTAGAATCTTTATAACAAATTTCTATGTCAAGTTATTATCAAATATTTCATAATTTACAGTGTTTATATTTCAATTTCCATAAGTTCGGTAATTGTAAATTAAATTTTCAATAAATTCATTTATTTGGTTTTTAATCCTGTTATTCAACCAATTATCTTCTTATGGGTATAATTACATTGGTTTATATCTTAGCACGTTAATAATTTCCAGTCTCATCTTAATTTCAATTTTAATGTAATATTTAATTACAATTTATTACAGTAAATTCACCTACTATACCTTATATTCCTAAAAATTGATAACTTCGGGTTTCCATTCCTTTTTATTCACTCACTCATCATATTATAAATAGAATTTACATTGGTTACATCTTATTGAATTAACATTCTTCAACTATCAATTTAATTTATATTAAATACACTAATTGAGTGAATTAACTGAATTGATTTCGAATTTAAATTTTATGAACTAAGCAAATAGGTAACTTATAACAATTGTTACAATTAACTTTTAATTACATTTATAAGTTCATTATTTACAATTAAAGTTATAATAACTCTAATTTTATTCAATTACCATTAACTATCTATTATTAACTTGGTTAATCCAATATTTTCATTTATTCCCTTGTATTCAATTGATAACCAAGTATAGCATTTTTATTATTTCAATTAATTAGAATTTCATCCAAATTTGTTAATAACTATCTTAGATTAACACTATTACATTTTACTCTGGTTATTATTTCATAAATAAATCCCAAATTTTATTTCTTCCAATATTTAATCACAGAATCTTATTAAATTAACTATTTTAATTATCGAAAATTTATGGGTCGTTACAACAACAAATCTCAAGCATTCAACACTCTGTCACAGCAATACACTGCGTAAACATTGGCAGTCCACAATTTAGCATTTACATTACTGAAAATCAATCAAAGGTTACATCTTTTGACGAAAAGACAACAACTATTCAACAAATCAGATAGAAATTTTCAGACAAAAGGTTGCAACTTTTTAAAGCACATCATGTTCACACAACACATACTTTGGGGGGCAAACGTTAACCCGCCTTTTGGCATGGCCGTGACACCAAGAATTTTACTAGAGACCAAGGGTAGTCAATCCCGAAGATCGGTTATACATAGGTACATTATGGATACTGGTAATTTCTGTCTGAGTCCGTATCGAGCTGCAATCGATATGACATAACAAGTAAAGCTATGAAAGCCAACGTTTCAAATTTCTAGTCAATCGGAGTTCGTATGCTTGAGATATTGGACGATCAATATTAAGGGTGACATCTACAATTCGTGTCGACCTAAGCAAACACTATATTCGTATTCATCAAAGTCACGGAGATCATGGCTAGTTCGTATCCATGGAGAGAACACTGCATTCGTGTCCATCCTCCCAGAAGGCCTCCTCCATATCCCCCAAACAGCCATTAGTTCGTATCCATCGAATATGCATTGCTCCATATCCATCAGGCTTGCCCTACTTCGTATCCATCATGGCTAACAACCAGTTCATATCCATGAAGGAAACATCACATTCATATCCATTCCCCTAAGAGAGATGTATTCCTTGTCCATCGAACACCACTTTCCTTCATATCCATCGAACTAGAACTATTTCGTATCTATCAAGTTAACGCACGTTGTGTCCATCAACAACCAGCATCTCGTATCGGTACCTTAAATGCACTTTGCGTATCTATCTTCAGCTACATGATTCGTATCGATCATTATTGATCATTTTATGAGAAAGGCTAAACATTATCGATATGAGATCGAACACTTTACAACCGATAGGAAGTGACCACCAACAATCGGTATGAAATGGAATATGATGGATGGATACGAATGAAGCGACATGAATGAGATCAAACACCAAACAATCAATACGAAGTGATGTGCGCTAGATCGATACGAACGGAGTCACATCACGGGATACGAACAAGGCACGTTCAGCAGGAGGATTTGATTATTTGGCATGAAAAGTGGATCGATCCTGGAAGATAGCGCCACATCACTTAGCCAACACGTGCGTGCTATCGATACGAACTAGATGGACACGAAAGAAGCGATATGAATTCAGTTGTACATTGGAAATCCAAACTTGTATCGAGCATAACACAAGATCTACAGGTCCAAATGTCACCAAATTTTCATAACAGCTTGCGTACTGCCTTAAGAATGCACTTGATAAATTTCAGCCTCAAAGGACCATATATGGATCGTTATGAACTCAATTCTTACGCTCTCAAAATCACCTGAACTCAATCCTGTTGTCCCGCCCACGTGATAGAAGAAGTCTTCCGTGATCTGGGTGAGATATTCGCTGCCTATGCTAGAAATAGTGAACTTTGACCTACAGAAAATGGACTTTTGGCTCCTCTACGCCGATATTCTACCGAAATCATCACTGTACTTCAGTTTTACTATTGTAACTTCTTGTAATCAGCGAATGAAATTTCAATAAACATCAATTATTTCATACTGGACATAGGAAATCCACTGAACCACTCTAAATTCGTGTGTTTCTATGCATTACATTACCTGTCTATTGGTATGTTTGTTAGATCTACTTCATTTTACATTTATTTTATTTATTTTATCTCTTCAAACACATCCGAAGAGTGTTACCCCTAATTTTGGTACAAATAGCACATATTGAGGGGAAGGCAATCAAGGAGAAAGTGTTATGTCGATAATCATAGAAAGGAGCTTGAGTTTGCAATAAGCGATCATATATTTGTACAAGTTTCTCTGATGCGAGGAGTTATACGCTTTGGGAAAGCAAGGAAATTGGCACCTAGGTATGTTGTACCATTTCCAATGGCTGGGAGGATCGTTAAACATGCTTATAGAGTCGAGTTGCTAAGTAGTCTGGCTAGTATGTATAATGTTTTTTATATATCACATTTAATGGAATGTGTCCACGACACAAATTCGGTAGTTAAACCGATGGTGGTTGAAGACTTATCCACCAAACCAGATTTTACGTATACAATCGAAACAAATAGTAGGTCATTATACGAAGGAGCTAAGGAACAAAGTTATTAGACTTGTTCCTATCCAACGGAGTGACATTAAGGATGATCGTAGATGGAAGGTAGAGGATAGGATTAGGAATATCTACCCCAATTTGTTTTAAACATTCATGTTAGCAGTGTGCTTTATTTGTCTATTGTGTGGACTAGTAGGGTATTAGTATACTCATATATGATATGATTGCATGTTAGTAGTTGTACTAATACATTTATGCTTGATGATTGAAGGTTTGCATTAATAGGGTACTAGTGTAATCTTTTATACTTATGTGTACTTATGTGATGATGATTTCACACTTTCAAGGTGTTAGTGTTAATTTTTTTTCCTTACTGAATTTTCAAGGATGAAATTTTTATAAGGATGGGGGATGTTAACACTGTGTATTTTGGAAGGTCCATAAAATGGGAAATTAAATTGAATTAACTTGAATTAAATTGATAGTATGGATACATTATTAACTAAATTATTATTGTGATTTAATTGCAAGAATCCCCTATGGAAAATTTAATTAATTAAGTGAGGGTCACTTTGAGAAGTTAAATTAGATGGACCAAAGGCAATTTTGGTTGGCCATGATTAATGAAAGAAAATAATTTTGGTTTCAAAGGGAAGGATTTAAGTACGAGGAATAAGTTAGTATGGCCTAAAACCACTAGCCCATATTCCTAAGCCATGTCCTCTCATTCCTCCTCATTTTCTTCATTTATTGAACAAATCACTAAAAACATAAAAAAGGCTGGCCATGATAATCAGGAGAAAGGGGAAGAAAAATTTAAGGGAAAAGAAGAGGAACCCAGCCAAAAGAGATTAGATCAAGTTTTATAAATCAAGGTGAGTATAATCTTTCTCTAAAACCTATCCTAACATATAAGGTTCAGACTTTCATATGAATTTTTTTATGTTAAACATGTTTGGATGTTTGAATATTATTTTAGTTATGGTTTAAAATTTAGTTAAGGTAATTTTGTTCTTCTTGTAGGTTAAACATGGTCTAATCATATTAAAATGCAATGAAATTTTGACATGATATGGTTAATGATGAAGTAGAGATGGGTTTTTAATTTCATAATCTTTGAAGTTAATATGAATATTTTGCGAACTTCTTAAGTTGGAAAAAATAGTTAATTTTATGTTAATTAATTATTAAAAGTAATAAAATTAATTATTTTGACCTGGAAGTTTTACATGAAGTAATACATGCTAAAAGATATTTTTGGAATTTTTCCCACTAAATTTGCATTTTATATTAGTTATTCATTAAAGGAAAGCACTAATTAATTTAGAGGAAAGTAACTAATTAATTAGAACGCTTAACATTTTCTAAAACCTAAAAAGATAAGAAAATTAATTAATAAAAATTAGACACCAAATGAGTTTTGGGAGAATGTAATTGCTTAAGTGAGTAGCAAATCTATAATAACCTGCCTCGAAACGGGCCTAATTTTCGACACAGAAAGAACCATCGAACCTTAGACCCATTCCAAAGCCGACTATTGGTCGGTAAAATTGATTCAAAGAACAATACATATAGCTATCTATCTATACATTCAAAATCTCATAAAGGAGCGATAAAATATAATATCAAAATAGTACCCACTTATTTAAAAATTCAAATGTCAGAAACATACAATATAATCCTATTGATTAAAGAAGATCATTAAGAGATGATTATTTTATTTATTGGAATAAATAAATGAAGAAGGATTTAGGTAATCCTATTGATTAAGAGTTAATCAATTCTGCTCTGGATGATTGATTAATATTGGTTGAATGATTGATATTCGATGATCAATATTGAGTGATTGATATCGGGTGATTGATATTGGTTGATACTGGATGATTTGGATATCTGTGATATGTGATATGCTGCTTTGTGAGATGAATGTTGTTATGAATTATCTATTGTGATAATGTTATTCATCTATCTCTTTATATCATCCTGAATAAGTTAAAACTGTTTAAAACCCTTAAGTACAACTTGGACATTAAAATGACGTTTGGTTTCGGTGAGACCGGGATCGGTTTTCGATATTTGGGATCCGAAAACCACATCGATTCCAATTAAACGTTAGGTCGTAAATCCAAGTGGAGCAAGTGAAGACTCGAGGTGTAAGAACTATACGTCAGTATAACTTTATGGGTGATTCCGTAATGAGTTGACGGAATAGTACTTATAGGTTCGAGATGGTGATTTAGAGTGCAAGGGCTATGGTCGTTGACTCTGAGGGTGATTCCAAAATGAGTGCAACGAGATAGTGCCTTCAGTTTCGTTCGAATCCGGAACGAACTTGTATGGATTGAATGCTTTCAGAACATCGTCAGGTGGACGATGAGCATTCTAAGATAGATGTGTTCTATAAAGGTAATCGCAGCCTCAAGCCTCATCAACCGGGAATGGCTAAAACATGGGAGGTACAGCAAGGCTTCTTGGGTAACCCCCACTTGAGAGCGAGATTTACCCCTGTCTAGAGGTCCCTTTCTATTTCGGCTTAGTGTGTGGTTGGTCGCGCCAACTACGGGGTGGTCTTGATTGGGACTGTTCAGTAAGGAATGGTTTCGGTCTTGTGTTGCAGAGGAGCGGGCGTACTCCTCGGTACGTTGATCTAGGCCACGTACTGTGACGGGCGGTACCCCAATAGCCCTGCCATTGATGGAAACTCATTCTTCCTACGAGACCCTACGGTTTTGATTTTATTACCCACTTTTGTGGCTAGTAGCTGGAATTTAATAAATGTAACAATTTCGGCTATTTCTTATTTACTTGAAAACCCTAGAAACTATTATAATATCACTGGATTTCCTATCAAATGTTTTGGTTAGCGTAAGGTAAAAACTTTTCCATCTTTATGTGTGGGAAGTCTTACGTGATACTTTTTCTTTTTAAAGGTTTTTCTAAAGTTAAGCAATTTTAACCCGTTTACTCACACCGGACCCCTGTCTGACCCGAGTGTTTATTTTCTATTTTATTAAACTCTTGGGTACTCATATTATGTATGAGTAGTCAAGTGATTCAGGTTTGCTTGATGAATTCTGGAGGAGATATGGAGCAGGAGGCTTCCATGTGTAGATATATTATAGTTCCGCTGTGTTTGTTTGGTATCTGTATCTGTATCTGTTGTATTTGAGTTGTATAGTTAGACAGAAGATTATAACTGTTTAATCTGTGTTGTATATGTTGTGTACTCTGATGTAATAAGATACTATGTAATATTTTATGTGTTATATTATATTTCATTCGTTTCGCTGAGAGTTCTCTGATGTTGTGTTTCTTCTTTCTCCTTCTTTTCTTCTTCTATCCCTTTCTTTCTTAATTAGCGATGTGATTTCCTGGTGATAGGAAGTCGGTTCGTCTCATTTGGTATCAGAGGATTAGGTCGAGTGAATACCTAAGCTCTGCAGTGGTGTCTTTCTTGAGAGAGCGTACTTGTAATTTTTATATATAACTATATATTTATTTATATATCTCTACCTAATTTATTGGGTTATATGTTCGGATTTTCCAACATAATTTTTAGAGGTAGATGGAGTAGTGGTGTGTATGTGTAACACGATTACCACTGATGGAAGAGGTCCATTTGTTTGAGGATTGAAGTATATTTGTCAAGACTGTAGACCTAATACCGTCTCGAGTGAAATTTGAAGTTTGGAGTACGGATTTCTCTGATATCCAAAGGAAATCTTTTAAAGATTCGGAGTTTATCTTTGAAGTATAAGTTTGGATTTTGCTCGGGTGAGCAAATTTTTCTTGAGTTTGGATCTGTCGAAAGTGCAGAAGTAAGTGATGGTATCTTGGTAACTACGTGATGAGATGCAATATCCATGGGAATTTTCTGAAGGTGTTTTCTCTTGAAGCAGTTTTAGAAGTTGTAGAGAAGCAGTCTTTACCTGCTGCAGAGAAGATTTGTCTGTGTAGAAATTGTCTGGATCTTTAGCATGGAGGTTGGCTGTTTTAGAATATGAGACTAAGGTCTATGAGTTGTTTTGCTTTGGCATGGTCTCATTTGACATTCCTTAAGGAGAGCGAGATGTTGATGCTTGGTTTGGAGCCCAAATTTCTTGAGAGGATGTTTGCCATCTCGAAACACACACTATAAGTTTCATTCATAGGAACATGATAAACATAGATTTCTTTATATGAGACTGATTATTCTTGTTATAGATAAGAATGAGCTCCCATATAAGGAACACTGCGAGGACTTCTGCTTCCTGAGAAGAGGAAGGAGCGGGCTCAAGAGCTGCTACGTCTGATGTCCAATCCATGTTCAATAATATAAAGGCAAATATGATGAGGAATGCTCCTGGAGTGATGATAGGTAGAGGTACTCATATGGTAGCATCTAGGTGTAGCTTCGCCAAGATGAGCAAAGACTATTCTTCTCTTGGAGGGAAGTCCTTTCGTAGGACGAAGTCAGCCATAAAAGTGCAAGATTGGCTGGACACTTGTGAATGCATCTTTGGGGATATGGAGGTAGAAGATTCTCTGAAGAGGAAGTTGGGTTCTAGGCAACTTTATGGGCGAGTTATGAACTGGTGGAATGTTGTTACCATTGCTATCGGGGGATATGTTCAGTGGGATAGGTTTAAAATGAGTTTCAAAGAGAAATTTTATTATGGCAGCTCAAAAATTTGTTCTGTTCATAATGTTTGTCGAGCTAAAGCAATAAGATATGTCAGCCGAAGAATATGTTGTTCACCGACACTACATTAAGGAAGAATGAGAAGTTCGTCATTAGGTTGGATGACTATTTTGGAGAAAGGCTATTAGACCATATTGAAGTGCCTTTTCAGAAGCTGGTAGAGGTGGCACTTCATTATGAAAGTTTATAACCTATGTTTAAGACTTCTATCGTTGTTTCCGCTGAGAAGGAGGAGCAAAAGCCAAAGCAGGGTGGTGATGGCAAGCAGAAGTGGAATGGGAAGAGAAAGTTGTCCCAAGGAAAGGATAGTAAGAAGAAGAGTAAATGGGAACCTACTTGCTTTGGATGCAATAAAAAGTTTCATTTGATTCAGGATTGCAAGGCAAGTAAAAATGGGAAACACTACAACTATGGCACGGCTGGGCATTTGAAGAACGATTGCCCTGAACTGATGAAGAATAGGCAGGTTGTGAAGGCGTACGCTTTGGACGTAGTCCCAACTTCGCCAAGTGCCCTCTTGGCGAAGGAGAAGGGGAAGGGATCATCATCCAAGGCATGCTTTCTAATGGTGGTTTTCCTGTTCAAGTTTTGTTTGATACTAATGCTTCTCATTTGTTCATCTGTAATGACCTAGTAGATAGATTGGGATTGGATCCTTAGATCATAGACTGACCACTAATCATGACGAACCCTATTGGAGGCTCTACTAGTCTTTGCATGGTTTGTTATGGCTTAGTTTTATCGAGTCGTTGTTGTTCTTTAATTTGTGATTGTTTTTTTTGAACTTTATTGGGTTCGAGATTATCTTGGGTGTTGACTGGCTTAAGAAGCATGCATCCATAGTGGACTATGAGAAAGCTATCGGTGGCAATCAGAGATGTGGATGGGCGAAAAGTAGTGATTAGCTGCCTACTTGAGGATAGGGTGATGGTCAGCTTTCTATATTCAACTGAGGTTCCACAGAAGGGATTGTCATCAGTGCCTATCGCAAGATAGTATCCAGATGTCTTTGAGGAAATGACTGGATTGCAACCGCATGGAGAGATCAAGTTTCGAATTTACTTGGTTATGGAAGAGAGACACTTAGTTATGCCATTAAGGCATATGAAAATCAGAGAGAAGAAGAAATTGGAGGTACAACTGAATGGCCTATTGAGGAAATGGTTCATTCAAAGGAGCATATCTTAGTGAGGCGCATTTGTAGTATTAACAATGAAGGCGGATGGCTCTTTGAGGTTGCGTGTGGATTATCATGAGCTTAATAAAGTGAAGAAGAAGAATGAGTATCCACTCCCACACATTAATGACTTGTTTAATCAACTACACGGTGCGAAGGTGTTCTCCCAAATGGATTTGGGGATGGGATTTCACTAATTGAGATAGCGAAGGAGAGTGTGCCTGTTGCCACGTTTCTTACACCGTTGGGTTTCTATGAGTTGTTGGTAATGCCAATTAGATTGGCAAATGCTTCAGCATACCTTTTGGATCACATAAATCGGGTTTTCAGAGACAAGTTAAATAAGTTCGAGCTTGTGTTCGTGGATGATATCCTAATCTACTCCAGAACTAAAGAAGAGCACAAGACGAACTTGGGAATAATGCTAGAGATATTTAGGAAGCACAAGTTGAGAGCGATGTTTTTTAAGTGTCATTTATGGAAAGAAGAAGTGAGATTTTTCAATCATGTCATGTTGGGTAAGGTATAGCCGTGGATCCTGCGAAGGTAGCAGTGATCCAAGATTGGTTTCAGCCCTAGAATGATATAGATTTGAGAAGATATTAAGGATTGGAGGGATACTATAAATGCTTCATAAGGAACCTCTCGAAGGTAGCGACACCGTTGACCAAATTGACGAAGAAGAATCAAAATTTTGTGTGGGATGCAAAGTGTGAGCTTGCATTTGTGATTCGAAGGAAGAGGTAGATGAGTGCGCCAGTGTTGACTATTCTAAGTGGGAATGAGGAGTTGGCAGTATACACAAATGCTTGTGGTACATGGTTGGATGCGATGTTAATTAGAAAGTAAAAGTTGTTTCCTATTCTAGTTAACAGCTAAAGTGGCAGGAGAGGAATTATCCAACCCATGATTTGGAGTTGGCGGCGATTGTTTTTTCTTTGAACATGTAGTGGCACAATCTATTGGAAGAGAGGTTTGAGTTGTTTACAAATCTCAAATCCTTGAATTACCGTTTCTCTTGGAGGATCTCAAACTTCATTGGCAATGGTGGTTGGAGATCTCGGCCTCTAATGATTTTAATATTTCCTATACTCTAGGAAAGAGAAATGCTATTGTTGATGCATTAATTAAAAGACATGCTAATTTGGAAGCAATTTTCTTGGAATGGAAGCAGACAGAGTACATTGTTGAATATGATTTCAGGCTTCATTATGAACTGGAACCAGAGACGTTAGTAAGTTTTCAACCACACCTACTATAATTGAAAGAGTCTACGCTGGTCAAAAGTGAGATGCTAGGTTGGCGGAGATCATAGCAAAGATAGTAAAGGGAGTAGAGTCTGAAGACATGAAGCAATATGAACTCGACCGTGAAAGTTGGCTTCATAAGGATGGAAGACTATGTATTCCTGATGTTGACGAGCTACGAGATGAAGTGTAACAAGAGTGTCACCATTCCAGGTTAACCATTCATTTCGGCAGTAATAAGATGTACTAAGATATGAAGCGAACCTATTATTAGGAAGGCATAAAAAAGGGTGTTGGGGAATTCATCTCAAAGCATATGAACTGTTAGTTTGAGTAGAAGAAACCTAATGGATTATTAATCGCTAGAAATTCCTTAGTGGAAGTGGGAACAAATAACAGTGGATTTCATAGATGGACTATCAAGGACTCGAGTAGGATACAATGGCAATTAGGTGATAGTAAATCGGTTGACCAAGAGTGCAAGATTTATAACTGCCAAATCAAGTAGAACGACATCCAAGCTGGCAGAGTTGTACATGAAATGGATAGTACAATTCCACGGTGTGCCAAAGAGCATTATGAGTGACCAAACCCATTGTTCAGTAGTGGGTTTTGGAATACAAGAGGCATTAGGGTTGAGTTGCATCTTAGTACACCATATCACCTGCAAACGGATGGGCAAACTGAGTGGGTAAATCGTTTATTAGAAGATCTCTTACGAGCATGCATTATAGACTTCGAAGGGTCATGGGATGATCATTTGAATTTGATGGAGTTTGCATACAACAACAGTCATCAGTCAAGTATTGGCATGGCACCGTACGAAGCATCATATTGTCGACTATGTAACGCTTATTCAAGTTAGTGGAATGCGGGTGAGAAGCTGGTACTTATGTCAGATATATTAGAGAGATTTCAAGAAATATTGAGATCATTCGACAATGATGGAAAGCTTCCCAAGATCGATAGAAAATGTACGCTGGTAATAGACGAAGAGATTTAGTATTTTCTGTCGAAAATATGGTATTTGTGAAGGTTTCTTCTTTTAAGAATATCGTTCGATTCGGTAGAAATGGGAAGTTTGCACCAAGATTTGTAGGACCTTTCGATGGTCGAGAGAATCAAAAGATTAGCTTATATTGTCGACTTACCTTAGAGGATGGTGTGTGTGCACAACGTTTTTCATGTCTATTACCTATGGAAGTTTGTGCACGACCCAGATGTGATGATTACATTGGACCAACTGGAGGATGTTGAGGCAGATCAAAAGTTGTTAGACCTCGTAGGCAGGTTTTTATTGTTTGGTATGGTACAAAACATCTTAGGAGGAAGATGGTGAAGGTATAATGGAGTAGAAGTGATAACGATTGTACATAGGAGACAGAGGAGATCTTGCGGACTAAGTGTCCAAAGATCTTTGAATAGTAAGATCCACTGTTTATCGTATCTACTTTCATTATTGTAAGTAATATCGATAGATTAGCATTCTGCTTGCTAAGATAGGTGACCTATACAATTGATTGCATGATTGCTTGTTTGCTATGTGTGACGGTTGCTTATGGTTGGTGGATGATGATGGTTGCTTTTGTCTTGTTTAGGGATTTCGGGGCGAAATTCCTAAAGAGAGAGAATTTAACGTCTTGTATTTCACATATCGGAGGGTCGTAAAATTTTGTTATTTTATTCGTAAGAGTCCGTATGATTCTATAACTTTAAAAACTACTAGTCAGAATTAGTGTGTAACTAGTGAAGCCCATTAGTCTAATTATAGAATCCATACAAATATGGGATATACGCGTTAAAAGAAAACTTTTCCCTCTCATTTCAAATTAGGTCTAAATTCTAATTTGCCCTAAATCCATCCTTATTCATTTAAATCTCTCCTTAGGTCAAAATAGATCGTTGCATTGATTAGAAGATAGAGATCATTGATTTGCTTGATTTAGAGCACTTTACTTTGCTGATCGAATTGGATCTTCACTATTCAGATTAGACCTACACTAGAATTTGGTATTTGGTGAGTGGTTTATGTCTTCTCACTATACTATGCATGTTTATATGGTAGAATTATAGGATTTATCATGTTTTGTATTGATTTTTAACCATAAATCCTTTTCTACATGTTGAATTATGAATTTAGCCTAGATTGATTAAAAATCACCATTGCTTATGCTTGTATATTCATGCTATATGTAGATTTATGTTAGATATTAACTTGTTTATCTTATTTGAAAATTAGATTGGATGAAATTTCTTGTTTTTCTATGTTTGAATGATATGATTTGATGTTGTATGCTAGTATTGTGTTTGCATGGAAAGTTAGGTCAGAGAATTGAGCAAATCAGAGGTAAAGTTGGTTAAAATTGGACGACATTTGGTAGATAGGCTCTGGAGGATGGAAAGAGCCTGTGGACAAACAACAAAACATTTTGAGCGAAGGATTAAACTCGTCCTCGATTTAAGGAGGTTAGGTCGGTATCGATTTATGGTAAAAATGCTTATGGCTCGGTCTTTGTTATGAGTGATAAGGCTTGGTCAAAGGAGTTAGTCATGACTTTCTGTAGGAATTCGCTAAATGATGGATTGAATGACGAGTTGTCTCTATAACTTGAAAGTGGAGCTTTGGATTAGGACCGAGATATCAAAGAGGGATGAGTCAGGATCTAAGGCACCTAGGGAAAAGTACCAGCGACGTAGTAGGTGAAGATTACCAACTATTGGCTAAGTGCTTAATTGGTATCGAGTTAAAGGCTTAGGTCGGTACCGACTTTTCACATTCAATGCTATGGATATAGAACTTTTAGGGCAAGCAGAGGATGCTTTGTAGGTCATGCTGGAGGTGTTGGCTCATTCGCATGAATGATGGACGGCGATATAACAACATGATGAAAAGCTTTGATCTTCTAAAGTTGGCTCATGTTGGGGGTAGGTTTCGAAGATGGCAGCTCATAAAGGAAGGAGCGGTAGGATTAGGGAACGTGGGTGTTGTTCCTCGTGAATAACGAAAACTGGATTGAGCAAGAAGGCTCGATGTCCAAATGGAGAAAATGAGGGCTCAATTATATATTGTAAGAAATAGCTGACACTTAGAGAGATTTCAGTTGTACTCGAAGTAGGCGAATTGTAAGTAGGGTCATCAATGGGTCAATGGAGAGACATGTATAGCCTGGACTTGTAGCTTTGGTTTTAGTGTCCTACTTTGGTTTACGAGACACGTGTCTAGCTTTGGGCAGAAAGATATAAGAATAAAACAGAGAATTAGGATTTCCATTAGTCCTTGGCTTGGTGGTCATACGAGTTGTTATATATCCATGGCACATGGGTAGAGCGATAGCTAGGATTGCTTGCTGGATGCTATGGTTGCAATGATTGCTTTGGTTACTTTCTTAGGTAGGCTATCAGTCGAAGATATCATGAGAAGTAGGTATTTGGGGAAAGGAATACCTAGAAAATCGATGTCCATTGTTTTGTTTGGTAGTATATCTTTATGATATTGTAAAGTAGCTTATAATGTTTTGTGCTAACTCTTTGGTTGCAGGGACAGATCAATTATGGTTTGTGTACTTTTATTCTTACCATATTTGCCTGTTAGTATTTTAAAACTCATTTACCGCTCACACCAAACTGTTGTATGATCTATGGTTTTATGCTTTACTTCTTATTATCTTGGGTACTATTAAATAAGTATACTAGATAAAAGGTCTAGGTTACGCAGTAGTTGTTTGAAGAACAAGATGGATAGAGCTATCTCGTATTATATACGTATATGGAGTCTATGCTTATTCCCCTAACCAACACTGTGGACCCTATGACCTTGCTTGCTAATTACTATTTATTGAGACAATTTAAAGGAGTTTGTTCCCATGGTATAAACTCTACTATTGATGTATAACTCTGTGGTTATTATACTTTGAGATTGATGGTATGTTCATTCTGTTATTATTGTCTCTTCTGTTATATCTGTAATAATTTATTTTATTCATGCACTATGAGATATAATAGGTTATATAGATTTATTTTGACCCTAACGATTATCCAATGTCGACCGGGCACGATAGCAGCACACTATTTATATATGGTTGGTGCCTGTGGTATAGGACGGTCATCACATACCTTAAACACCATTTCCTAATTTATTATTTTCAAAGCCCTTAATTGAAACTAAAGAAAAATATAAGAAGTGGAATAAAATGTAAAACATTAAAATTGCATATTTACAACAATTCCTTTATTTTAATATAGAATAATTAAGATGCTACCTAAGAATTGACATTTCGTTTAAGGGAATTTGGGGGTTTTATGTGATGTTTTCATAAACAAAATTCTCCAAAGGAATATATCAAAACCAAGTTATACTATACAATTGCTAAAATAAAAAACACTAAGATTTCCACTTATAACAATCCCTTAGCTCTTCCTTATTTGGATTTTTATGTCTGCTTCAATCTGTTACAGATCTCTCCTTCTAGAAATATACTCAAGGGAATTATATATGGATTAGATTCAAAAATTTTGGGATTTAAGGTGAATAGACTAAGAAATGCCTAAATTTTAACCTAAAACCCTAGAGTATTTTTTGAATCTTTGAGGAGAGAGACCGAAATAACTACACTTGGTTTCCAAAATAATTTATGAATGAAAGTGAGAGGGCTAGGCTCTTATTTATCGTGGTTAGAAATAACCAAAACTGTTGTTTGAATTTGGTTTAAAATAATACAATCAGGAATGTACATGGTGTAGAAAAAACTCTAACTGCCACACAACAATGATCGACCGTCATAACCTAGCGGGCAACTACTGGTCGATCGGTCTTGGGCAATGGTCGACCAGTTGCCTTATTTAGGAAAGATATTTACCGTCGTCCGATTTAACTTATTTATCTCCACAAGTAACTTTTAAATTTAATTTTAACGATACCTTAACCCCCAAGTCTAATTACTATTACTTTTTGAATTTCAAATTTTAGAATTAATTATAAATTTGAGTCAGAATTCCATTTAAATTCTTTTAAATCCAAAAAACTTCCAACGTCAATAACTTTTTCGTTTGAGCTCCATGTCCAACACTTTATATATAGAAATTGATCACAAAATCATCGTAAACGCAATGATACAACTTTCGTGTCAAATTCTGAAATTTTCAAACTTTCATTTTTAGCCGTATAATTAATTAATTCTTTTCTTATTTGTTAATTTTTTATTACTTTTTACAGGGTGTTGCATTCTCCCCCTTTAAATGGATTTTGTCCCCTAAATCCTTAGGTTTTTTAGAATCAAAGCATTTCCTCAAGTGCAAAACAATAAAAACATCATGGACTCATACTAGTTTATCTAGCAACTGCACGCGGTAAGCTAGTTTTCCTATTCATTCCAAAATTCAGAAGGCCCAACAAATCTTGGTATCAACTTTCACAACTTCCCAAATCTCACTACTTCCTGAGAAGGAAAACTTTAACAAACACCATGTCTTCTCCTCAAATTTTAACTCCTTCCTTCTCTTGTCCGCATAGAATTTTTAGAGATCTTGTGTGGTCTTCATTCGCTGCCTAATCAATTATAACTTTTTCGAGGTCTTGCAAATTAAATTAGATTCAAGTAGAATTTTGTTGATGGTTTCCCCCCGATAAGTTGGCGATTCGCATGGCTTCCCGTACAATGCTTAAAAATGTACCATGTTATCGTCGCTTGGTGACTATTATAATACAAAAATTCTACTGAAAGTAAGCGCTGCTCCCAATGTCCTTCAAAGTCCATAATCCAAGCTCTCGGTAGGTCCTCCAAAATCTTATTCTCTCGTTCAGTCCGACCATCGGTTTGTGGGCACTAAGCGATGCTAAGATTTTACGTAGTTCCTAAAGCTGTCTGCAAACTCCTTCCAAATTCACTAGTAAATATAGAGACCCTATACTAACAATGCTAATCGGAATACCATGTAGTCAAATTGCCTCTTGTATACAAATTTGCGCCAAAGATCTGCGGTTCTATTACTTTTAACGAGAGTAAAATGAGCTCTTTTAGTGAGCCTACCTACTATATTCTAAATAACATATTTTCCCTTTTGACTTTTAGGAAACTAACCAATAAAGTCCATCGATATATGCTCACAATCCTAAGTTGGGATCTCTAATGGCAATAACAATAACCTGGGCTTTCCTTGCTCAGCCCTAACCTTTTAGCATGTCAAACACTAGAAAACAAATTCAGCAATTCTCTTCTTCATCCTAGTCCAATATAACATTCTCTCCCTATCCCTATACATTTCTTCTCCTCAAGGGTGAATGGTCATTCTTCAATGGTGACACTCCACCAACTAAAATTTATTTTCCTCAACTAAAGTTTATGGGATTAAATAATCTTATATTCCTAGTTACTAACCCAATTTCTTTACTAACTTCCAGTTTTACCTACAGTTTATTGCTATTAAGTGTCCTTGAGAAATTTTCTTATTTAAGTTGTTTCTCAATATGTATATATATTTATCAAGTAGTCTATACCCATCCATAAAGTCATCCTAATGACAAAAAAGAAACATATCTTATACCATATCGTATGTTTTTCCAATAACTTAAGAGAGACAACTAGAAGTTATAATCCAAAAACTCTAAAAGATAATTTTGTTGGAAGCTGCCGTTTAGCATATAATTTTGCAGTTAGCTGCCACATCATTTTGAATTTACACCCAAATAAGATGAAAAATGGTAAAAAAAAATGTACAATCTATTGTAGAGACAGATTTTACACCATTGAACTTTTCAGGAGTTGATTCAATTTGAAGAAGTACATTAAAGTTGGCAACAGTCTGCAATATGGAAAATTTGTTAATTTAATAAGAAGAACACGACAACAATTAAGTTTATTTTATTTCAATGAAACACTGTATGAAATATTACTACGTTGTTGAAAATAAAAGTAGAAAAGTTCATTTCTCTTACAATTTACAACCCGTACCTACTAATCGTTCAACTTGCACTTGCATATTATTTAGTTTGTAAGCTTCCGCCCGCTTTTATGTTGTTCTTTGTTGATTGGAATTTTCTGAATTTTGAGAATTGCATCGATGTCTTTGCCATTTTTAAATAGTTAATATACTTTGAATACATTTTATTCCCTCTATACGTTGTAACCTTTTATACACTTCTGCACATAGTTCACTTCTGATGCACAGTTTCTTTATACAGTTAAACATAGTAAAATAATATTTTATACGTATATTTTATTCAGTTGAGATATAATTTACATTTAAGGTTGCATACTGTGCTTGAGAAGACTTTACTAAAGACGGACAGTTTAACACTTTACGTACGCAATTTTTACTATTGGGTACATCCAATTTTCACATACAGCTTGCTTTATTTCACAATAACAGTACTGCCATCCACCTACAAATATCTGCAACGCATGTTGTTCTATGGAATTTTTTCCCTCCCAGTATGCGGTTTTCTTACCTTACCCACTGACGTGTTTTCCTCACATCCACTTCAGCTGTATCTCCATGCGACCATGTAAACTAAGCTGCCGCTTAATATAGATTCAACTCTTCCACTAACTAACTGATTCCTTTACGTGTTCAACCCTGCCATTTACTATCTCACATACCACCCAGTTATAAACTCTTCAACAACCTACATTTTCACTCCCTACTTTATACAACCTACACCCTCAATGAAAAAGGTAATTCCTTAACTTGCATTCCCTCTTCGTCTTCTTTTTCTCCATTTTTATTTCATTCAACTACATACTAATTTTTTGTTTTCACACAATGCCACATCAAAATATATCATTTATTACCTACAACTTTGCCCGTTCTATTACTTACTATAACTTTTTGATAATTGACTCATACTTCTGACACTTAATCAACATCACACTAATAGCTGCTGCCACCTTAACTACATAGTCTACGGATGCTAAACTTTTACAAATGCCTCCTTTCACTATTCGTACAGTACGCATGTCCATAATTTTATAGCATAGTTTAAAAAATTACCATAATTCACTACACATTTTACGAATAAAACTGTACACTATTATTGAAATTTTTTTCTCGTATTTCATTTCCTTCAAGCTCACTAACGACTTCCTCCAATGCAGACCAAATAGTCAAAAGCCAGTCAGGAGAGTGGAGTTAGCCTTTCTATGGAAAAAATAAAACACAAAATGCACCCATGCATCAAAGCTTCTTCGATCTCTTCCTACAGAAATAACTGATGCTTCTGTTGTGTTATCGCCGCCTCCTACTCCACAGGTAGATTTAGACAATGGTAGCAACGCAGACCACCTACTACATCTTCCATCCTACGTACCAACAACAAATAGTGCGCAACAACACATGAACTTACAAGAAGCGTCTGCATTTTCAGACCAACAGCAAAACTCTACCGAGCATCAACCTCATGCACCCTATCCAATACACGGTAATTAGGATGCTTTCTTCACCCCCAAAGTGGTATGCTACACGTACACACCTATACTTCAACACATCTGCATATTTGTAAGTAGATGTATGAATCTTCTAACTTCCAACCACTTTTACCATCTCCTACGGATCGAAAAGTGTGATAGAGCTATTGAGCGCTATCTTGCAGAGCGTTCGCACAAGTGATTAGTCTATGCGTAACTGCAACAGTTGCTCGATTTGGTATTCTACATCTTATATTCTCCATCGGTACTTGCCAATAAAATAGATTTTACAACTTCTATGCCTTATACAATGTACTAATCTACATGATTTGATCTCGCTCTACGCACTTTTTTAATTGTACGACTTCTTATTTTCTGTCATAACTGCACCAACCAGTAATATGCTCTACCAACTTCACTACATTCCACATTCCCCGTCTTCGATTATTTGCTGCTACTTACCATTATATTTAAACTGCTCTATTACTGGAATAATTATCCCTTACATCTTCAACATCTGTTCCCTATTTACTACGTACACATACAGCTTAATTGTATTTGAACGCAATGCATGCTATGCATAACAATACTCATCCATAATCACATAAATAGTTTTTGACTTACACCACCTTTGTTAAGTGGTTGCGAAATTTAAATCTACAAATACAGAGCCATATACATACTTAACCACTATGACCAACCTATACAACCCGGTACTTTTCTTAGAAATAACATTATTTCTCTTACTAATAACTCACCATTCTCTTCATCCCCTCCTGCTAAGAAAACAAAGATTTTTTCCCTCCCAAACACCAACATCAACTAGATCTATAGAATACATAAACGTACACCAAAAATGTGATCATCCGGTTTCCTCCTTCTACATCATCCATCTAACATTTCGACAGCTATTTTCGACCCCTACACAGTCCATCCTACCAAATTTACTACACTCTTACTACTTCAACAAAACTTCACAACTATACGCATATATGCTTCCCCTCCATACTAACAAACCTGCCATAATTCCCTTTACTTTCGCACGCATGGTTTTCATGGTCACGTGCAAAGAACGTGCATGCATACTCATGTGTGTGTGTGTGTATTTTATTCATTATTTGGTGTATTTGTAGGATCTAGATTAACCCTAGAGGGGGGTGAATAAGGTTATAGAAAATTTTCTCGAATTAAACTGCAAAGAAGTAAATATGCTGAAAAGTAAATCACACACAAAATTTACCCAGCTTCGGCAACCCCTGCTTACTGCTGGATTCCCAGATTTCTATTAGAATTAAACAGTCTCCCGCTTACAAACACTCTAACAGACTCGCAAACCCTGCAACCGCCTATAGAGTTTTGCGTACTCGCAAACCCTGCTCACTGAACTAATTCTAACTAGACAATCTGACACTACCTAAATCCTAGGTGTAGATTTACTAAGATTCGATTTGAAAGATATAACCTTAAAAAGAGAATTTAAATTTAAAACAAACTTGAAACAATTTTCAAACTAAAACCCTAATTAATATATAAACTAAAGCCCTTTATAAAAACAAGGCCGGCCCAATATATTTCTTCTGCCCGTTCCTTTATGAAAATGGCGGCTCTTTTGTATCTTCGTTCGATCTGAATTAGGGCTTCGTTCCCTTGCGAAAATTAGGGCTTTCTTAGATTCGATTCTCTAGTTTGTGTTGCTCTTTGCTCGCTGCTTCTTTGATGATTGGCTGTTATTCACTTGAGCTCGTTTGCAGCTGCTCCTCTGTTGATCGAGTTCGATAGATTGTGGTATGTAATCTCTTCCCTTTCGTTGTTGGTTCAATGCTTGCTTGAACTCGATTGATTGATTATTTTGCCGATGATGATTGTGGGTTTATATTTGGATTTGATTCGATTTTTCCACACTTTTCCGATGACGATTTGGGTGATGTATTTATATGAATTTCGAGACCCTAGAATTTGTTCTTACCAATTCGACACTTTCCTAATTCTTGCTTTCCTAATACTGTTACAACTTGATACGCACGGTTTTGATTTTGTAGCGTTCGATTTTTTCTTGAGTCATACGGCAGAAACTTTCCTCTTTTACTTGAATTTGACTTTTTCAATGATACGCACTTGAATTTTTACACATGAATTTCCTTGTTGACTTATGTATGCTTCCATGATTTCGACTATAGCTTGTTTATTGCTTTCGACTTCACTATGAATTATGGCTTTGATTTTCTGGCCCCTATGATCTTCGTCTCTGGCCATCTCCTCTGGTTGGTTTAACCTGAACTTCATTTGAACATTGCATTCGTGGATTTTGATGTTGTCTGATTGTTCACTATTTGCATCACTGTTTCTTATAGTTATTCACTTGTTTGAGTCTGGTTTCGCATGTGTCCATTCGCATTGACTTTCTGTTGTAAGTGCTTCATGATGTACTCGACAAAATGTACTTCCTTTGTTTTACTCAGGTCTGCATGATTGCATATTCCATGTGTACATGCTTCATTTGATCTGTTCTTTGTAACCTCTAATTTGCATATTCTTGTGGTTCATGTATGTTATGAGCTCTGGTCTCTGTTGCATGCATTGCTGCATACCCATTACTGCACTGTTCACAAAATATTGATATTATTATTTCAATGTCTCTGATGTTCCTTTGATTCAGTGAGGCTTGTATATGACTTGGTGCTACACTGATTTGTTTTCTGTGTGGTCTGATTCATCATGTATTGTTTCACTTTAACTTGTTGTTGCCAGTTTGCCTTGTATCACTGCAAAACTGCATGTTATATTTCTTGAATTAATCTGAACTTGGTTTTGCTTCATGGTCAGTGGTGCACTGTGCCTTGTACTTGTAGTCTTGGCTTTGGTTGTTGCAATATTCATGATGTTGTGCATTTGTATCACTTGAGACTGCATGAAACTGTCTTGACCACTTGATTGCATTGGTGTCACTGGTGTTCTTGTTCAAAACTGCTGTGTCACTGCATACATGTGTACTTGTGTATTTGCTCATGTACATATGTATGTGATGCTTTGTCCATACTGTGTTGATTGATCTTCATGTGCCCAGTTGATGTTCTGTTAGTCGAGCCTGCATATTTCACTGTCACTGCTGGAGTTGTTGTACACTTGTGGTCTTCATTTGCACACTACTATGTTGGTGGCAATCTTGTACAACTTGTATTTGCACCTGCTCAATCCAATTTTCACAGTTGCACTTACTCTTCAGTTTTGCTTCTGCACTGTGTCTTGTTGTAGCTGGACTTGTTGTAGTATTCATGTACACTGCATAGTGGTCTTGTGATCTATTCTTTGAGTCAGTGGTATTGTTGCAGTGGTTTCTTGATGGTGCACTGTCACACTGTCATCTGGATGCATTCACATTGTCACTTGTAGTTTGCTAATTTTCTTTGGTGCACTGTTTTGGTTTTTCTGTTTGCATGCTTGCTTTTGTTGGCTGCGCACATGAGTTGGCGAGGCAGTGCACACGTGTATAAGTGTACACGTGTGTATTGCAGCCACTCATGATTACCTGTCCCTGATAAGAATACAAGTGTATATCGGTGTGCACGGCTTTGTGGCATGTACAGTGATACACTGTGCATGTCACATTGTTCGCGTATGATGAATTCAAATGATGACGAGCAACCCAAATAACTGGGGCAAATAATATTTTCAAAATCCATATTTTATTTTATATTGCAAAAATATTTCTTTTTCAATTTTACTGCGTTAGTGAATATTTTTGTAGATTGCTCAGATGCTTGATTCTAACTGGAATGAAGTTGAAGATAAACTACGAGTGTGAGTGATATGTTGTGAGGAATTTATGTAAATTGAATTGTGATGTAATTAGAATTAAAATTGTATATGTATAGTGAGAGCTTGAATTTGTACTATTCAAAATTGTAATAAATATTTGTTTGAATAAAATTTCTGTTTGAATTCAAATTCTGTGTAATTTATTTTATTCAACAAATATTTATTTAATCTATGAAAAATAAAATAGTGCATTAACAAATACATTTAAACGAATGTATATATGTTTATTATCATCAAACAAAAATCATATAAGCGCATATTCAACAATCTCCCCCTTTTGATGATAACAAACATATATTTAAGATTTTGACTGTGTTAAATGTATTTGGTCAATGATATACTCTAATTGCTCCCCCTATTCAAATGCTTCCTCTCTACACGATGCTCCCCCTACATATATGCATACAAATAGAAATATACAAATGAGCCTAGATGCAAATGGAAAATTATTTGACCTTTGCTTGATTTTATTTGACAAAATCTTAACTTTTCTCTCCCCCTTTTGTTATCAGCAAAAGAATAATAGTGTTAGAGAAAATGGAGCTAAAGTGATCGTTATTAATCCAACATTAAAACTCAATTGAATATACATATTAAATTTCAATAAGAAAATCAAACAAAAATTATAACTACCCTTGTTAAGCGCATATTCCACTTTTAGAATGATGGAAATGATGTTCTCATATAAAATCATACGGTTGTATCTAATTGTGGTACATTTATATCAGGGATTTGAATATCTACTAATCATGCATAACCGTTAGAACTTTTAAATGAGATTAGTAGTATTCCAATTTAATTTTTTTTAAATGAATTCAAGTATCTTCTAATCACTCATAAACGTGAGGACTTTTAAATGGTATTTGAATCAACTTGTTTATTTAATAAATCAATTTTGATATGCGTTCCATACATGCATAACCGTAAGGACTTTTAAATGAGCATGGAAGCACATAACAAATTCCAAGTAATTCACCCATGCATAACTGTGAGGACTTTTAAATGAGAGTGAATACTTTGGTATTTATTTATTTTTACAAAAAAAAATGTAAAATGAAAAACAAATGATCCCCGATTATAGTACCACATATCGGCAAACTATATTGAATTTTTGATAAACACTGGTCGATAGAAATATGATAGAAATAGAAATGGTCATGGAATCTTTACCCAACAAAAAGTTTTTATAACTCTTGTTTGAATTCCTAAAGAAATTTTTCAAATATACTGTTTTGAGTAATGTATGTTAAATATCAACACTTATCACCTTTTCAATCACTATTTATCTTTTTGATAATTAGTAGGGAGTCGGATTAGTCAAAATTTGTCATTTAAAATCAATTTTTTTTTCAAAATGACCAATCTGAAAATATGGTCAAAAATGATTTTCTCGAAGGGGGTTATATGAGAAAAATTTCTGCTATTTGAAAATTATTTGTAATGAAAAATATGCAGATATTTTCATTGAAAAACGATGCACTTACTGAATGTCTCACCATAAATCACGTTCAACTTGTAAATTTTTTGTCCACTAGATTACCAGTATGATCTGCATCTGAATTTCTCTTTCACTTCATAAACATCACTAATTAAATTTGATAGACCAGACCATGAAGTGTGCATGAAACTCAAACTCAATTTTTAAAAGCCGGTGCAGATTAACACATTTAATATATCGATCAAATAAATATACCTTCAACTGTTTTACCTTTACGATAATTTTGCATGGTCGCCCATTGTGATTCTGTCACCTTTGTACTAGGCAAAGGAACTTTGCTTTGTTTCCCGTTGTGTTTCTGGAACATCCAAAATCCAGAGAATATTGTTGTTGTTCCTTAGCCTGCCACCATACCTAAACGATGAAAGATTTTTGTGACCTATTTGTTTTTATAGGTCCATGATTGTTAGTGGCTGAAGCATTGTGAATAAACAATCTCTTTGGAACCCAAACTTGTTTAGTCCTTTTATTCTTGTTCCAATAGATATGAAATTTGTTTGTAGAATTCTTAGGAGCCCAAACTTGTATAAATTTTGTGTTCTCGTTCCTATGACTATAATTTTCAACACAATGTCCAATTATTTCACATCTAGCAAAGGCATTCTTACCTTTTGCATTATAACCAACTTGTGTTTTCCCAAAGCCTAGTCCTTTTCTGTTGTTAGCAAAAATTTGATTTCCCAATAACATGTTGAATGATTTTTCTCCTCTTGAAAAGTTATTCAGAGATTTCTCAAGATTTTGGCCTTTGGTTTTTAGTGTTGTGTTTTCAGTTACAAGTGAGGTGCATCTATTTATAAAATCCTTTTTCCTAGTGTCAATGGTTTCCTTAAGACTCAAGTTTTCTTTTTCAAGATTCTCAAAGCTATTCTTAAGTCTTGATAATTCTGAATCTAAAATTTTACATTTTTTACAATCTAGGTTTTGAATTTTTTCAAGTTCAGTTTCTAACCTAAAATTTTCATGGACAAGTTCTCTCCTATCAGATTTCAGTTTTTCAATTTTAGATTCAAGAGTATCAACTATTTTAGTAAGATCACAACACATCAAAGCAAGTTCTTTATAAGAATAGTCACCTCCCTCACTGGATTCCTCGAAGCTTGCTTCTGAATCTGATTTTGCCATAAGGCACAAGTTAGTCTCCTCTGAGCTATTATTCAAAACTTCCTCTCCTTCTTCATCATCCCAAGTCGCTGCAAAGGTCTTCTTCTTCTTCTTTTTCTTTCCTTTGTTATTTTTGAGAAGTGGTCATTGTTGTTTGAAGTGGCCAGGTTTCTTGCAGTTAAAGCACGTCAGTTCATTATCGGAATTGTCAGAATCTTTTGTCCTATTACCACTTGTTTTCTTCTTGTGTGGCCTGAATTTTGACCATTTTCTAAGATTATTGACAGCCATTGCAAGCTCTTCAATTGGATCTTCTTCTTCTTCATCGCTCTCTTCTTTGCTCTTTAAGGCAATCATCTTCTTCTTTGATTCGGAGTTGTTGCATTCCTCCTTTGCTTTTAGCTCAAGCTCATATGTCATCAAGTTGCCGATCAACTCCTCCATGCTTAGTTTACTCAGATCTTTCGATTCTTGTATTGCCGTGACTTTTGCTTCAAAGCTCATCGGTAAGACTCGTAGCACCTTCCTTACATGCTCTACCTCAGCGAATACCTTCCCAAGCGCTCTAGCATTGTACACCAAAGTTGAAAAGCGTCCAAACATGTCTTTTATGCTCTCGCCTTTGTCCGTTACAAAGTTCTCGTATTCATTGCTGAATAGGGCTAGACGAGACTCTTTGACTTGAGAAGTTCCTTCATGTGTCACCTCCAAGGTATGCCAAATTTCCTGTGCAGTTTTACAATGAGAAATTCTATTAAATTCAGTCTTATCAAGAGCACATATCAAAGCATTCATGGCTTTAGCATTTACAGTTTTTAATTTCTTATCGTTAGCATCCCACCTATCCTTAGGTTTAGGAATCTCAGTATCACCAACAGTTATAGTGGGAGATTTATAGCCAGTTTCAATAATGTCCCAAACATCATAATCAAAAGAACTAAGATAAATATCCATCCTAACTTTCCAATAAGCATAATCATTCCCATTAAACATGGGTGGCCTAGCAATAGATTGCCCCTTAGAAAAAGCATTATTTGGTAGATTCATGACTCTAGAGTTAAAGAAAAATACCTCGCTTTGATACCACTTGTAGGATCTAGATTAACCCTAGAGGGAGGGGGTGAATAGGGTTATAGCAAATTTTCTCGAATTAAACTGCAAAGAAGTAAATATGCTGAAAAGTAAATCACACACAAAATTTACCCAGCTTCGGCAACCTCTGCCTACTGCTGCATTCCCAGATTTCTATTCGAATTAAACAGTCTCCTGCTTACAAACACTCTAACAGACTCGCAACCCCTGCTACCGCCTATAGAGTTTTGCGAACTCGCAAACCCTACTCACTGAACTAATTCTAACTAGACAATTTGACACTACCTAAATCCTAGGTGGTGATTTACCAAGATTTGATTTGAAAGATACAACCTTAAAAAGAGAATTTAAATTTAAAACAAACTTAAAACAATTTTCAAACTAAAACTCTAATTAATATATAAACTAAAGCCTTTTTATAAAAACAAGGCCTGGCCAATATATTTCTTTGGCCCGTTCCTTTGTGAAAATGGCGGCTCTGTTGTATCTTCGTTCGATCTGAATTAGGGCTTTGTTCCCTTGCGAAAATTAGAGCTTTCTTGGATTCGATTCTCTGGTTTGTGTTGCTCTTTGCTCGTTGCTTCTCTGATGATCGGCTGCTATTCACTTGAGCTCATTTGCAGCTGCTCCTCTATTGATCGAGTTCGATAGATTGTGGTATGTAATCTCTTTCCTTTCGTTGCTGGTTAATTGCTTGCTTGAACTCGATTGATTGATTATTTTGCCGATGATGATTGTGGGTTTATATTTGGATTTGATTCGATTTTTCCACACTTTTCCGATGACGATTTGGGTGATGTATTTATATGAATTCCGAGACCCTAGAATTTGTTCGTATTAATTCGACACTTTCCTAATTCTTGCTTTCCTGATATTGTTACAACTTGATACGCACGGTTTTGATTTTGTAGCGTTCGATTTTTTTCTTGAGTCATACGGCAGAAACTTTCCTCTATTACTTGAATTTGACTTTTGACTTTTTCAATAATACGCACTCGAATTTTTACACATGAATTTCCTTGTTGACTTCTGTATGCTTCAATGATTTCGACTATAGCTTGTTTATTTCTTTTCGACTTCACTATGAATTATGGCTTTGACTTTCTGGCCCCTGTGAGCTTCGTCTCTGGCCATCTCCTCTGGTTGGTTTAACCTAAACTTCATTTGAACATTGCATTCGTGGATTTTGATGTTGTCTGATTGTTCACTATTTGCATCACTGTTTCTTATAGTTATTCACTTGTTTGAGTCTGGTTTCGCATGTGTCCATTCGCATTGACTTTCTGTTGCAAGTGCTTCATGATGTACTCGACAAAATGTACTTCCTTTGTTTTACTCAGGTCTGCATGATTGCGTATTCCATGTGTACATGCTTCATTTGATCTGTTCTTTGTAACCTCTAATTTGCATATTCTTGTGGTTCATGTATGTTATGAGCTCTGGTCTCTGTTGCATGCATTGCTGCATACCCATTACTGCACTGTTCACAAAATATTGATATTATTATTTCCATGTCTCTGATGTTCCTTTGATTCAGTGAGGCTTGTATATGACTTGGTGCTACACTGATTTGTTTTCTGTGTGGTCTGATTCATTATGTATTGTTTCACTTTAACTTGTTGTTGCCAGTTTGCCTTTTATCACTGCAAAACTGCATGTTATATTTCTTGAATTCATCTGGACTTGGTTTTGCTTCATGGTCAGTGGTGCACTGTGCCTTGTACTTGTAGTCTTGGCTTTGGTTGTTGCAATATTCATGATGTTGTGCATTTGTGTCACTTGAGACTGCATGAAACTGTCTTGACCACTTGATTGCATTGGTGTCACTGGTGCTCTTGTTCAAAACTGCTGTGTCACTACATACATGTGTACTTGTGTATTTGCCCGTGTACATATGTATGTGATGCTTTGTCCATACTGTGTTGATTGATCTTCATGTGCCCAGTTGATGTTCTGTTACTCGAGCTTGCATATTTCACTATCACTGCTGGAGTTGTTGTACACTTGTGGTCTTCATTTGCACACTACTATGTTGGTGGCAATCTTGTACAACTTGTATTTGCACCTGCTCAATCAAATTTTCACAGTTGCACTTACTCCTCAGTTTTGCTTCTGCGCTGTGTCTTGTTGTAGCTGGACTTGTTGTTGTATTCATGTACACTGCATAGTGGTCTTGTGATCTGTTCTTTGAGTCAGTGGTATTGTTGCAGTGGTTTCTTGATGGTGCACTGTCACACTGTCATCTGGATGCATTCACATTGTCACTTGTAGTTTGCTAATTTTCTTTGGTGCACTGTTTTGGTTTTTCTGTTTGCATGCTTGCTTTTGTTGGCTGCGCACATGAGTTGGCGAGGCAGTGCACACGTGTATAAGTGTACACGTGTGTATTGCAGCCACTCATGATTACCTGTCCCTGATAGGAATACAAGTGTATATCGGTGTGCACGGCCTTGTGGCATGTACAATGATACACTGTGCATGTCACATTGTTCGCGTATGATGAATTCAAATGCAAATGATGACGAACATCCCAAATAACTGAGGCAAATAATATTTTCAAAATTCATATTTTATTTTATATTGCAAAAATATTTCTTTTTCAATTTTACTGCGTTAGTAAATATTTTTGCAGATTTCTCAGATACTTGATTCTAAGTGGAATGAAGTTGAAGATAAACTACGAGTGTGAGTGATATGTAGTGAGGAATTTATGTAAATTGAATCGTGATGTAATTAGGATCAAAATTGTATATGTATAGTGAGAGCTTGAATTTGTACTATTCAAAATTGTAATAAATATTTGTTTGAATAAAATTTCTGTTTGAATTCAAATTCTGTGTAATTTATTTTATTCAACAAATATTTATTTAATCTATGAAAAATAAAATAGTGCATTAACAAATACATTTAAACGAATGTATATATGTTTATTATCATCAAACAAAAATCATATAAGCGCATATTCAACAGTATTTCCTACTTTGCATGCTACCGTGTACTAACATATTCAACATGTGTTGTCGCTTTCCAATATATTTTAAATCAACAAATAATGTACTTATTTAACTTGTGTCATCGTGTTCGAGTGTATAATTGACATCACATTTTATTATTAATGAGTCATCGCGAAATATATATATTAGTTGTTGCTTGGTAAAGTTCATGTGTTGTTGCATAACATATTTCATGTTCAAATTCATGTGTTGTCACTTGCTGTTAGTCATCTTGTAATGTTTTTAGGCTAGGTCCATCGCATACAATATATGCCTTCGAGAAATATATATATGGCTTTGTGAAAATAAGGTCATTCCTTCATGCATTATATATTTGTTTTTGTGTTAAAATACCGTGTCCCGTGTAGTTTCCACATTTTAATTATAACTTTTATGCACAGTTATTCTTGGCTCAACGCAAACTCTAGCCTTGTGGGTTAGGTTTTACTTAATCAACAATGGTTCAATGAAAGTTTTGAAACTAAATTTGAAATTGATTTTGTAACACCATGTAAAAATTAATAAGAAATTCACTAATAAGTAAAGAATTAACTAATTAATTAATAATGAGACTAAAAATGAAAATTTTGTAAATATCAGAATTTAGCCGCGAAAGTTGTGTCATTGCGTTCATGGCGTTTTTATGATCAATTTCTACATATAATGTGTTGAAATAGAGCTTAAACGAAAAGTTGTTGACGTTGAAGTTTTTGGATTCAAAATAATTTAAATGATATTCAAATTAAAATCAATAATTCATTCTAAAATATGAAATCAAAAAATTAACAGAATAACACAATTGGGTGAATAAATGATTAGAATTAATGTTAACTTTAAAAATTAATTGAGGAAATAAATAAATAAAATCAAATGGTGGTAAATATCGTTCCTAAGTAAGGCAACCGGTCGACCGTTGCCCATGACCCATTGACCAACAGCAGTCGACTGTTGGGACATAACGGCCAGCTGTTGCTGTGTGGTAGCCTAGATTTTTTTATACACCACGAACATTCCGGATTGCGTTATTTCAAACCGACTTCAATCCGACGGCTCTGATGCTTTACCACTATAAATTAGAGCCTAACCTCCTCACTTTTACACACAACTTATTTTGAGAACCAAGCGAAGCTCTGTTGGTCTCTTTCCTCAAAGATTCGAAAAATTCACTAAGGTTTCAGGTGAGAAATTTTAGTTGTTTATTATTCACTTTCTAATTATATTATCGTCCAACCCCTAAACTTCTAAATCTAATTCATTTATAGTCCCCCTGTACCTTTATAAAAGGAGAGATCTAAAGGAGATTTAAAGCGGGCACAAGCAAATCCAAGAGGAAGAGCTAACGATACTTTTGTGATTGGAAATCTTAGTATTTCTTATTTTAGTAATTGCATAGTATAACATGGATTTTATATATGCCTTTGGAGAATATTGTTTACGAAAACATCACACTAAACCCCAAAATTCCCTTAACAAAATGATAATCTGAAGTTAGAACCTCAATTATTCTATATTAAAATAAAGGAATTGTTGTATATATGCAGTTTAATGTTTTACATTCGATTCCACTTCTTATCTTTTTATTTGGTTTCAATCAAGGGTTTTGAAAAGAATAAATTAGGAATGGTGTTTAAGATACATGTTCTTTTATTCATTGTGTAACGATCCGTAATTTCGCTACTTCGAAAAAGAGTGATTTCATTTTTTTTAAATTTAAAAGGTTTAAAACTTAAATATAAATGATAATAATGGAGAAATTATTTATTATTATAGCTATAATTTAAAAAGTATAAATTTGGATTTTAGAACAAATCTAAGTTACGTTTTGTTAAAAATATAAAAATGCCAATATAAATGGGTTTAAATATTAATTTAAAAAGATAAATCTTATTGAAAACATTTAATAAAGATAATAAAAGTATATTAAAATATTTATAAGTATGTTAATAATTGTTTAGCAAAAATAACCAAATTTTGTCGCATTTTGTCAGTTTTACATACACTGTAAAATTAGAGATTTTGATATTATTTAAATATGATTTCAACATATAAAGAGACATGTTTTAATTTATTTAAAAAGGTAAAAAAGTTCAGTTTTAAATTTGGTATACATAAATAAATAGTTTAACTAAAACGTCAAAACATGACCGAAAAACATTTTGTCGAAAAACGACGTTTTGTCGATTAAAAGTTGTCGCAACGTCGCCGCACCTTTATTTTCTTATATAGGAACATATATTCAAGTGGTATAAGTATTAATTAATTCACTAATCAAATTTATTTTTACTAAACAGGGTTATAACTTCTAGAAAACAATTAAGAAAAAGTAAGCACAAAAAAACAAAACAACTACAAAAGTCAAAAAGTAAAACATCAAATCAAAGAAACATAATTATTACTTACATTACTTAGTATCTAAGTGAAAATGACATAAAGTAATCATTTGAAATGTGACGTTAAGTGTCAAAAAAAGTAAGATTACTTTAGAAGTAAGCAAGTTTATTTTGGTAATTTGGTAAAGGGATATTTCGATAATTTACCACTTCGTTTCTTTTTCTATAATTACCATTCATTTTCTCACTTTTTTCGCACTTTTCATTCATATTCTTCTTCCTTTTCCAAGCTTTTCTCTACCTCTTTAATGGCTTCTTTTTTTCTTCCAAATGCTTACTAACTTTTTCAAAACCATATCAAATCAACTCCAAACACCACCAAACTTTGCCAAAGACCTTAGAATACCATTAGAAAATGGTTTAGCATCTAAAAAGAGAATAATTGAAGGAGGAAGAGGAAGAATAGGAGGAGGCTGAACTTATGGAAGAAGGAAAGCAAGTCGTGAAGCTCCGGAGTAAGAAAAGAGAAGGAAGTGCCGCGATTTCATTCCAAGGAGATAGGAGCAAATTCAAGGTGTCGCGGAAGCTCTATCGGATTTTCGAAAGTTTGAAAGAAGAGGTCAATGGCATAAAGCAAAAGAAATGGAGTAGAAGTTGATTAGTTGAAGTTTAAGTGAAGTGTTGTTGCAAATGAATGTTGGTAGAAAGAATTGGTTAAGTTAAAGGTGAGTACTCAAATCTTAGTTTTATTTTAATAAAACTTAAGTTGACAATACAGATGTTAAATTAGAAATTAATATGTTGAATATTGATTAATATGGATGATAACTTGGTTGATTATATGTTTGTGATATGGATGATAACTTGGTTTGATAAATGATAAGAGAAATGATTAGTAATTAACCATAGTTAATTGAATGAGAATTAAATCCATATAAATATATGTATGGAAGTTATTTAGCCTCTTAATGATTTTAAATAAGTTCAAATATGGTTAAAAACAAATTTTAAGTGTTTCGAACATGTTCCGAAGCAATTCACAAAATTGGTCACATTCGAGCTCGTCGCGTAGCGATAGTTCGTTTCGACCTGTAACTTCAAATTGACATAGGGAATGATTTATAAGTCGAAGTTCTTCGAAATAAAAATTCTTTGGTCCACAATGATAATATTTTTCCAATGAAGAAAGAAAATCAAGAATTTGTCAAGTAGATTTCAAAATATGTCCAAAACAAGTTTCTAAAAACATCGCGGTTTTGCAGTTCGAAATTCAAAACGAGATTTCCTTATAAATGATATTTTTAATTAATTAAAAATATGAAATAAAATTGATGAATCTATTAAAATGGTTTAAAAGAGATTTGGAATAGAAAATATGAATTTTCAAATATTCAAAAGTTGTTATTAAATCAAACAGGCATATATAGCATATTCCATAGCACTTTTATGCTGCAAATTCTACAACCTTTTGAATATGAGTTTAAACTTAGCAATTCTTTTCTAAATCTTTTGTGAATGATTTTAAAGTAATAATTAAGTAATGTAAAGATGATTTGGAAGTTTTAATAAGAGTTTGAAAAAATTGTTAAGATGAATTGTTTATACCACTTAAACAAAAAGTGAAAAATATTGAATGTAATAATAAACTGAGTATGCGGAAACGACTAATACATTTGTTCCGCCTGTGAGATCTGGAAATATAAAACAAGGTGTTTAACTAAGGTTAGAGATAGAGCAACCAGTGCCCTGAACTTACCTGGCCTATGTTTTCTCTTTTTAGGCGAGGGGTAGAATAAATCGAAAGGAAAGACCAGATGCTCTAAAAGGATCATATTTAAGTTTTTTCAAGCTAAAAGAAAAGAAACTAATTTTCGAAATAAAACATATTGAAGACAAAGACCGTTAAAAGAAAAAGATATTCATAATGTAGGATTACTCACCATTAGTCTTTGGAGGTGAAACTTGCCATTAGTCCCTGGAGATGAAATTTACCATATTAAAGTGGCAGTAGTGCTCTGTTATGAAAATCTTCAATTTGCAAGAATATGATTTGAAGTTAAGAAAGAAAATCTTTGATTTAGATTTAATGAATGATTTGGGAATATTTTCCCTAAGTTCAAAGTAATAACTTGAATATAAGAAATCTTTGATTAAGATTTAATGAATGATTTAGAAAGGTTTTCCTAAGTAAAAGAAAAATGATTTGGAATTATTCTAAGATTTAAGAAAGGTTTAAATAAATCAAATGATTTGATAAATGAGGCTTAATGATTCCATAGACTCTTGAAAAAAGGGAATAAATTGAAAAGAATATATTTATGAAAGATATTTGATTTAAATAAAAGATGATGTAATTGATTGATGATTGATATCCACATATGAAATTGACATCTTTTTTAAGCGATGATTGGCTTCGAAGAAAACGGAGTCAGATTTCGGTAATTCCTATTCGAAACCACTTCGTACCAATGTATACGTTCGAAAGTGAAGACATGTTGAAGATGGTCATTCTTAAAGACCGTGGATCTTTATAGCATGAAGACTGCTTGTTGAACATGCTCTGGGTAGCTCCCATTATAGAGTTATTTATAGAAGTGGTCTCCCCGTTGTGGAGATTTTTCGGATTGCAAGGGCTACTCGCTACTAGTGGTAGTAGGAGAGTGCCTTCGGTTTCGTTCAGTCACTAAACAAACTTGTATGGACGAATGTTTGACATTGCATTTCTGAGACACAACTTTTGACTTTTACAAATGTACATCAGTGATGTTGGAGACGGCAACTTCTTTTAGCTTAACACCCTTCTTGTGACGTACGAGCTCAAGGGTTGTATGTTTGTGGGAGTCAAATAGTAATCAAAGGAATGGCGGTGTGGCATTCATAGTGGAACCTGTTATGATCAAAGCGTGGTTTTGTATGAAAAACGCTGCTTTGAAGAAATTAAGCACAGCCTCACGAGCGTCACACCCCGTTATTATTGGATTCTATGCGGTCAGATGTATGCTCGCATTTCAGATAGTAGTGATTTTGGTTATCATATGTTCTAAGCCCCAGGTACTAGATTCGTCTGGGCCTCATGGTAGGGATACGCGAAGTCCGTGTCCTTGGATGTTATTCGCAGATTGTTCACTTTTAGCCATTTGTGTTGTTGTATAACGATGTCTGAGTCATGAACGTTAGCCGTGGATACAGATTAATCTTTCCACTAGTTTCCTGTCATGTTGGAAATCCAATCCCAATACGAGATTTACGGTTTTGATTGTATTCCCAAAATAGCTGTAATGACTTGCAAACATTTCAGCTACCCCTTTTTGGTATTATATATTCCGTTCGGTATATTCCGTTGACCCGGTCCGGATATATTCCATTAGACTTAGTTCAGATATTGATATCTTATTTGAATAAGTTTATTTGAAAAGTGTTTTCAAAAGAATGTCATTAAAAATAATATCAAGTATACTTTGGAATAAAAATGTTTTGTTATCATGAGGTAAAAACACGTCCGTATTTATGTGTGGGCATGGTCTTATGAGATACCCTTCTTTACAAAGGTTTTGATAACATAGTCATTTTAAATTTCGAGTACCTCATGCTGGTTTATCAAGCCTGATCCAGGTATTTTTAATACTCGGGTCAGATCCGAGTCATTTTAGGTTTAGTTGAAGACAATTGGAGTTTCTAGAGGAGAGCTGGAGATATTCGTCATAGTACGGACGTATTCTATTACCCGCTGTGCTTTGCTAGTTTTAGTTTGATGTTTGTCAGCAATTGTAAGGACATGTGTTTATAACTGTCCAAGCTGAATTTAGGTTAGACTCTGATATTATATTTAAAATTTTATGCTGTAAAGATTATTATTGAAATAATATATGTTATTCCATTCGTGTGAGATTCTGTTCTATCTTTATTTTATTTCAACCCTTAATGATCTACTTGTTCGTGCAATTTGTGTTGGACATGTGCGTATTATTGTTGATTCAAATGGTACGGAAAAATGGGCCATTACATTTGGTATCAGAGCTGAAGGTTAAGTGTGAACTTTGGATTTGGTTGGGTAAAGACTCATCAGAGATAGGGTTAGTAATACCCTAGGATGAGTAACTCATTAGAGATAGGGTTAGTAACACCCTAGGATGAGTTTGAGTGTATTATATATGAGTGTGTATTTGTTAGTGACTAATAAAACGTTTTGTGTTGATTTACCTGTTGAACGATTTATGGATTCTGATCGATGCGCCTGATCACCGTTATCGATGAGGGTTCCTAAACATTTGAACAAGGCGAACTGACACACTGATTTTGAAAAATTGGTAAATGAAATAATTTTTACCTTGGATTATATTTTGAATATAAAGTCTATATTTTGAAAAGTTGTACAGTTAGAAATCAGGATTAGCTAAATTTAAATATGAACATTTAGTGATTAGAATTTCACAATTTGACTATAAGATGTTTCATAAGATAATTGCTAAGTAAGAAATCTGATAAGGAAATTAAAGTCTTTAATACTTATTACAAAATAATAAATTAAGAAATGATAATGTTAAGTTACTATCATAAATTGATCAAATGTTTGATTTAAAAATTTAAGTATAAATACCTTGTGAAATAAATTTCACGATTTGACTATAAGGTGTTTGATAATAAGATTTGTTTAAGGAATGAACATATAAGCTGAAAATGTATTTAAATAATAGAAAATGATTTTGTAAAAGTTATATATAAAAGGAATGAGAATTTAAGTTCGATTAAAACAATTGTGGTATTTTAAATGAAGTTAATTAATACAAGATAAAATGAATTTGTAAGATAGGTTTTACAAAGACATCTCTAAAGGATTTTGAAAATGGTATTATTTCAAATAAAAAAGGTATTTTATGATAACTAATTTGATTGGCTCAAAAATAAACTAAAAAATGGGCAAGTGATGTGTTCGGATGGTAAACACTTCTCTTAAGTATTACTCTTCTTGTTAAGAGGATATATACGATACTATTGGTAGTACCCAGTTCCTTGGATTATTATGGAGATTACTCGATCTATATAATTCTCTTAAGTTAAAGAAATAATGTGAATCAATGATTAGTAATCTATATAAAAGTGTTCAGACTAAAGATAAATTGGGATCGCTAATTGATAAGATAAAGTGGGATTCTTGACGATTTTGGACAGTCGAAAATTTCCGAATCATACCTCTCAGGGCTAAGGAATTTATGAAAACTAAAAGATTGTGAAATATTCTGAGTAAATGAAATTGGATAAGTATAATTTATAAATGTGATTATAAACGAAAAAAGGAAAGAAAATTATAACCTAGAAAATGTTTTATTAATGAATTCCATCATTAGTTAAGGATTTGGACTTAAATCTTTAAAAGTGATTGATTTACATAAGTTATAAGATGTAACAAACTTAAGTAATAGATTTAAAAAATGGTACATAAATAATATTAGAATTAAAGCAAATATACTAAGTTAAAAGATTATGGAAATTATAATATAGAAAAATTATCTTTGAGTGAAAAATTGTTTCTTTGGAATGTATTCCTTTAGTAAAAATATTTAAAAATAAATAATTAAGGGGATTATATAAAGAAGCACATTTATAAAATGTTTAAACTTAAGACAAAAGTTTATGAAAGTTTTCAAAAAAAGTTAATAAAAACATATGTTATATGTAGATCATTTCGTCACACAAAATTTGGTCTAATATTCAAGTTCGGAACTTTGAGGTGATTACACTGATCCAAAAAAGGATTTATCACTCGATTCTTAACGACGAACATTGATTAGGGTTATATTTAGGTACTTGATTTTTCTATCATAGTTGAGAGCTATGCAAGGAAAGTAAAGGTTTCTGAGCAAAGAGCCTGATTAGGGTCCACACTAGAGGATGGGAGGATCGATACTAGTTCGGAAATAAAGTTGTGTATACGAATAGGAGATCGAATACAATATTTCATACGGATGATCTGTGTATATTATATGGAATTAAGTTTGAAGATAAAGGTTTTGGGCAACTTTTGTTTTGGGTGATTTCGAGGACGAAATTCTTTTAAGTAGGGGAGAATGCAACGACCCGTAATTTCTCTACTTCGAAAAAGAGAGATTTCGTTTGTTTTAAATTTAATAAGGTTTAAAAATTAAATATAATAGATAATAATATATAGATTATTTATTATTATAGTTGATAATTTAAAAAGCATAAATTTGGATTTTAGAACAAATCAACAAGAGTTAAGTTTTGTTTAAAATAAATAAATGCTCATATAAATAAGTTTAAATATTTATTTACAAAGATATATCTTATTGAAATTTTTTTAAAAAAGATAATAAAAGTATATTAAAATATTTATAAGTATGTTAATAATCGTTTTGTAAAAATAACCAAATTTTGTCTCATTTTGTGAGTTTTACAAATATTGTAAAATTAGAGATTTTGATATTATTTAAATATGATTTTAAAATATAAAGAGATATGTTTTAATTTATTTAAAGAAGTAAAAGGTTCATTTTTAAATTTGGTTACATAAATAAATAGTTCAACTAAAACGTCAAAACATGACCGTAAAACATTTTGTCGAAAAACGACGTTTTGTCGATTAAAAGTTGTCGCAACGTCGTTACACATTTATTTTTTTATATAGAAACATATATTCAAATAGTATAAGTATTAATTAATTCGCTAATCAAGTTTACTTTTACTAAATCGGGTTAGAAATTTTTAGAAAACAATTAAGAAAATGTAAGTACAAAAGGACAAAACAAGTACAAAGGTCAAAAAGAAAAACATCAAATCAAATAAACAAAATTATTACTTATTTTACTTAATATCTAAGTGAAAATGAATAAAGTAATGATTTAAAATGTGACGTTAAGTGTTGGAAAAAATAAGATTACTTTAGAAGTAAGTAAGGTTATTTTGGTAATTTGGTAAAGGGATATTTCGGTAATTTACCACTTTATGTCATTTTCTATAAATATCAATCACTTTCTCACTTTTTTCACACTTTTCATTCTTCTTCCTTTTCCAAGCTTTTCTCTACATCTTTAATGGCTTTTTTTCTCTTCCAAATGCTTACTAACTTTTTCAAAACCATATCAAAACAACTCCAAACACCACCAAACTTTGCCAAAGACCTTAGAATACCATTAGAAAATGGTTTAGTATCTAAAAAGGGAAGAACTGATGGAGGAAGAGGATGAATACAAGGAGGTCGAACTTATGGAAGAAGGAAAGCAAGTCGTGAAGCTCCAGAATAAGAAAAAGAGAAGGAAGTGCCGCGATTTCATTCCAAGGAGCTAGGAGCAAATTCAAGGTGCCGCGGAAGCTCTATCGGATTTTCGAAAGTTTGAAAGAAGAGGTCAATGACATTACTTCATTTCTTTTTCTATAATTACCAATCATTTTCTCACTTTTTTCGCACTTTTCAATCATATTCTTCTTCCTTTTCCAAGCTTTTCCCTACCTCTTTAATGGCTTCTTTTTCTCTTCCAAATGCTTACTAACTTTTTCAAAACCATATCAAATCAACTCCAAACACCACCAAACTTTGCCAAAGACCTTAGAATACCATTGGAAAATGGTTTAGCATCTAAAAAGAGAATAATTGATGGAGGAAGAGGAAGAATAGGAGGAGGCTGAACTTATGGAAGAAGGAAAGCAAGTCGTGAAGCTCCGGAGTAAGAAAAGAGAAGGAAGTGCCGCGATTTCATTCCAAGGAGATAGGAGCAAATTCAAGGTGTCGCGGAAGCTCTATCGGATTTTCGAAAGTTTGAAAGAAGTGGTCAATGGCATAAAGCAAAAGAAATGGAGTTGAAGTTAATTATTTGAAGTTTAAGTGAAGTGTTGTTGCAAATGAATGCTGGTAGGAAGGATTGGTTAAGTTAAAGGTGAGTACTCAAATCTTAGTTTTATTTCAATAAAACTTAAGTTGATAATACACATGTTAAATTAGAAATATTGTATGTTGAATATTGGTTGATATAGGATGAAAACTTGGTTGATTATATGTTTGTGACATGGATAATAACTTTGTTTGATAAATAATAAGAGAAATGATTAGTAATTAACCATGGTTAATTGAATGAGAACTAAATCCGTACAAATATATGTATGGAAGTTACTTAGCCTCTTAATGATTTTAAATAAGTTTAAATATGGTTTAAAACAAATTTGAAGTGTTTCGGACAAGTTCCAAAGCAATTCACAAAATTGGTCACATTCGAGCTCGCAGTTCATAAATTTCGACCTGTGACTTCAAATTGACGTAGGGAATGATTTATAAGTCGAAGTTCTTCGAAATAAAAATTCTTTGGTCCACAATGATAATATTTTTCCAATGAAGAAAGAAAATCAAGAATTTGTCAAGTAGATTTCAAAATATGTCCAAAACAAGTTTCTAAAAACATCGCGGTTTTGCAGTTCGAAATTCAAAACGAGATTTCCTTATAAATGATATTTTTAATTAATTAAAAATATGAAATAAAATTGATGAATCTATTAAAATGGTTTAAAAGAGATTTGGAATAGAAAATATGAATTTTCAAATATTCAAAAGTTGTTATTAAATCAAACAGGCATATATAGCATATTCCATAGCACTTTTACGCTGCAAATTCTACAACCTTTTGAATATGAGTTTAAACTTAACAATTCTTTTCTAAATCTTTTGTGAATGATTTTAAAGTAATAATTAAGTAATGTAAAGATGATTTGGAAGTTTTAATAAGAGTTTGAAAAAATTGTTAAGATGAATTGTTTATACCACTTAAACAAAAAGTGAAAAATATTGAATGTAATAACAAACTGAGTACGCGGAAACGACTAGTACATTTGTCCTGCCTGTGAGATCTGCGAATATAAAACAAGGTGTTTAACTAAGGTTAGGGATGGAGCAACCAGTTCCATGAACTTACCTGGCCTATGTTTTCTCTCTTTAGGCAAGGGGTGGAATTGAACGAAAGGAAAGCCCAAATGTTCTAAAAAGATCATATTTAAGTTTTTCCAAGATAAAAGAAAAGAAACTAATTTTCGAAATAAAACATATTGAGGACAAAGACCATTAGATGAAAAAGATATTCATAATGTAGGATTACTCGCCATTAGTCCTTGGAGGTGAAACTTGCCATTCGTCCCTAGAGGTGAAATTTGCCATATTAAAGTGGCAGTAGTGCTATGTTTTGAAAATATTCGATTTGCAAGAATATGATTTGAATTTAATAAATAAAATCTTTGATTTAGATTTAATGAATGATTTGGGAATATTTTCCCTAAGTTAAAAGTAATAACTTGAGTATAAGAAATCTTTGATTAAGATTTAATGAATGGTCTGGAAAGGTTTCCCTAAGTAAAAGAGAAATGATTTGGAATTATTCTAAGATTTAAGAAAGGTTAAAATAAATCAAATGATTTGATAAATGAGGCTTAATGATTCCATATACTCTTGAAAAAATGGAATAAATTGAAAAGAATATATCCAAGAAAGATATTTGATTTAAATAAAAGATAATGTAATTGATTGATGATTTATATCCACATATGAAATTAACATCTTTTTTAAGCGATGATTGGGTTCGAAGGAAACGAAGTTGGATTTGGGTAATTCATATTCGAAACCACTTCGTACTAATGTATATGTTCGAAAGTGAAGACATGTTGAAGATGATGATTGTTAAAGATCGTGGATCTTTATAGCATGATGACTGCTTGTTGAACATGCTTTGGGTAGCCCCCGTTATAGAGTTTTTTATAGCAGTGGTCTCTCCGTTGTGGAGATTTTTCGGATTGCAAGGACTGCTCTCTACTAGTGGTAGTAGGATTGCAAGCACTACTCTTTACCTCTTTAATGGCTTCCTTTTCTCTTCCAAATGCTCACTAACTTTTTCAAAACCATATCAAATCAACTCCAGACACCACCAAACTTTGCCAAAGACCTTAGAATACCATTAGAATATGGTTTAGCATCTAAAAAGAAAATAATTGATGGGGGAAGAGGAAGAATAGGAGGAGGCCGAACTTATGGAAGAAGGAAAGCAAATTGTGAAGCTCCGGAGCAAGAAAAGGAGAAGGAAGTGTCGCGATTTCATTCCAAGGAGCTAGGAGAAATTCAAGGTGTCGCGGAAGCTCTATCGGATTTCCGAAAGTTTGAAAGAAGAGGTCAATGGCATAAAGCAAAAGAAATGGAGTAGAAGTTGATTAGTTGAAGTTTAAATGAAGTGTTGTTGCAAATGAATGTTGGTAGGAAGGATTGGTTAAGTTAAATTTGAGTACTCAAATCTTAGCCTTATTTTAATGAAACTTAAGTTGATAATACACGTGTTAAATTAGAAATTAATATGTTGAATATTGGTTGATATTGGATGATAACTTGGTTGATTATATGTTTGTGATATGGATGATAACTTGGTTTGATAAATGATAAGAGAAATTATTAGTAATTAACCATAGTTAATTGAACGAGAATTAAATCCATACAAATATATGTATGGAAGTTATTTAGGCTCTTAATGATTTTAAATAAGTTTAAATATGATTTAAAACAAATTTGAAGTGTTTCGGACAAGTTTCGAAGCAATTCAGGTCACATTCGAGCTCGTCGCATAGCGACAGTTCGTAAATTTCGACCTGTAAATTCAAATTGACGTAGGGAATGATTTATAAGTCGACTTTCTTCAAAATAAAAATTCTGTGATCCACAATGACAATAGTTTTCCAATGAAGAAAGAAAATCAAGATTTCGTCAAGTAGATTTTTAAATATGTCCAAAACAATTTTCTAAAAACATCGCGGTTATGCAGTTCGAAATCCAAAATGGAGTTTCTTTATAAATGATATTTTTAAATGATTAAAAATATGAAATAAATTTGATAGATCTACTAAAATGTTTTAAAAGAGATTTGGAAAATAAAATATGAATTTTAAAATATTTAAAAGCTGTTTAAATCAAATAAGCAGATATAGCACTTTCCGTAGCACTTTTACTGATATGAGTTTAAACTTAACAATTCTTTCCTAATTATTTTGTGAATGATTTTAAAAGAATAATTAAGTATTGTAAAGATAATTTGGAAGTTTTAATAAGAGTTTGAATAAATTGTTAAGATGAATTGTTTATACCACTTAAACAAAAAGTGAAGAATATTGAATGTAATAACAAACTGAGTATGCAGAAACGACTAGTACATTTGTCCCGCCTGTGAGATCTGGGAAGGTAAAACAAGGTGTTTAACTAAGGTTAGGAATAGAGCAACTGGTGCCCTGAACTTACCTGGCCTATGGTAGGAGTGGAATAGATCGAAAGGAAAGCCCGGATGCTCTAAAAAGATCATATTTAAGTTTTTCCAAGATAAAAGAAAAGAAACTAATTTTCAAAATAAAACATATTAAAGACAAAGATCGTTAAAAGAAAAAGATATTCACAATGTAGGATTACTCGCCAATAGTCCTTGGAGGTGCAACTTGCCATTAGTCCCTGGAGGTGAAACTTGCCATTAGTCCCTAGAGGTGAAATTTACCATATTAAGGTGGTAGTAGTGCTCTGTTATGAAAATCTTCGATTTGCAAGAATATGATTTGAAGTTAAGAAAGAAAATCTTTCATTTAGATTTAATGAACGATTTTGGAATATTTTCGTTAAGTTAAAAGTAATAACTTGAATATAACAAATCTTTGATTAATATTTAATGAATGATTTGGAAAGGTTTTCCTAAGTAAAAGAGAAATGATTTGGAATTATTTCAATATTTAAGAAAGGTTTAAATAAATCAAATGATTTGATAAATAAGGCTTAATGATTTCATATACTCTTGAAAAAAATTAAATAAATTGAAAAGAATATATCTAAGAAAGATATTTGATTTAAATAAAAGATGATGTATTTAATTGACGATTGATATCAACGTATGAAATTAACATCTTTTTAAGCGATGATTGGCTTCGAAGGAACCAGAGTTGGATTTGGGTAATTCCTATTCGAAAACCACTTCGTACCAATGTATATGTTCAAAAGTGAAGATATGTTGAAGACGATGATTATTGAAGAACGTGGATCTTTATAGCATGAAGATTGCTTGTTGAACATGCTCTGGGTAGCTCCCATTATAGAGTTATTTATAGTAGTGGTCTCCCCGTTGTGGAGATATTTCGGATTGTAAGGACTACTCGCTACTAGTGGTAGTAGGAGAGTGCCTTCGATTTCGTTCAGTCCCAGAACGAACTTGTACGGACGAATGTTCGACTTTGCATTTCTGGGATACAATTTTTGACTTTTACAAATGTACATCAGTGGTGGTGGAGAAGGAAATTCTCTTAGCTTAACACCCTCCTTGAGACGTACGAGCTCAAGGGTTGTATGCTTGTGGGAGTCAAATAGTAATCAAAGGAATGGCAGTGTGGCTTTCAAAGTGGAACCTGTTTTGATCAAAGCGTGGTTTTGTATGAAAAACGTGGCTTTGAAGAAATTGAGCGCAGCCTCACGAGCCTCACACCCCGTTATGAAGGGATTCTATGTGGTCAGGTGTATGCTCGCATTTCAGATAGTAGTGATTTTGGTCATCTGATGTTCTGACCGCCGGGTACCAGATTCATCTGGGCCTCATGGCAGGGATACCCGAAGTCCGAGTCCTTGGATGTTATTCGTAGATTGTATCCACTTTTAGCCATTTGTGTTGTTGTATAACGACGTCTGAGTCATGGACGTAAGCCGTGGATACAGATTGATCTTTCCACTAGTTTCCTGTCATGTTGGAAATCCAATCCCAATACGAGATTTACGGTTTTGATTGTATTCTCAAAATAGCTGTAATGAGTTGCAAACATTTCAGCTACCCCTTTTTGGTGTTATATATTCCATTCGGTATATTCCATTGACCCAGTCCAGATATATTCCATTAGACTAAGTCCAGATATTGATATCTTATTTGAATAAGTTTATTTAGAAAGTGTTTTCAAAAGAATTTCACTAAAAATAATATCAAGTGTACTTTGGTATAAAAATGTTTTGGTTATCATAAGGTAAAAACCCGTCCGTATTTATATGTGGACGGGGTGTTATGAGATACCCTTCTTTTCAAAGGTTTAGATAACATATTTATTTTAAATTTCGGGTATCTCACGTTGGTTTATCAAACCTGATCCAGGTATTTTTAATACTCGGATCGGATCCTAGTAGTTTCAGGTTTAGTTGAAGACGTTAGGGTTTCTAGAGGAGAGCATGATATATTCATCATAGTATAGACGTATTCTCTTATCCGCTGTGCTTTGTTAGTTTTAGTTTGATGTTTGTCAGAAATTGTAAGGACAGGTGTTTATAACTGTCCAAGATGAATTTAGGTTAGACTCTGATGTTATATTTAAAATTTTCCACTGTAAAGATTACTATTGAAATAATATATGTTATTCCATTCGTGTGAGATTCTGTTCTGTCTTTATTTTCTTTCTACTCTTAATGATCTGCTTGTTCGTGCAATTTGAGTTGGATATGTGCAGTTTATTGTCGATTCGAATCGTACGGAAAAAACGGGCCATTACACGTTGTTTGCGCTGTCTATTTGCACGATTTAAATAGAAACTCGCTGCTTCAGTTTTATGCAAAGAAGTTGAGTAGAGCGTAAAAGCATTCAAATTATAAATTTCTATCAAAATTGATTTTGTTATTACTATAAAATAAGTTGGGTAAGGATTTTTTTTTACACAAGTATGTTGATTGAATTGTGGATATTGGATATATGGTATATTTATTGACATGGAATTCGAATTGTACAATTGTAGTTTGAATATTTAAACGTAAGTTTAGGGCATAAACTTAGCATGCTTAGAAATATTTTATGCTCATGTTTGTGTAGACACATAGTGTAAATAATGTATATTCAGAAAATATTAATAACATAGTTAACAGACTATTAATTATCATTAAATCCCCCTTAAGGAAGTAGATAATTGTAAAGGAAAATTAAGAGTTTTCTTATAAGGCCTTGATATATAATATGGCGAGATATATGATAATATGTTAAGAGAGTAGTATGGATTATGACTAAATTATAGAGGTGCGAGATCAGTCAAAAGCACATAGAAATCTGCCCAGCTAATCAGGCTATCTACAGTGTGAGTTTGGGGATGATTTGAGACATCAGCTATAATAAGTACCATGGAAGACAGGAGGTTAGTCTGAAATCCTATAGATTAAACTTACTAAGCTAATCTAGAAACTAATGTGAAATGTCACAGTTTTGGTTATGGATCATAATACGAAGGACCTACTTTAGGGTTGAATGCATTAAATGCGTGATTGAGGGTCCATTTCTTCTTTGTGTAGGAAGTATTAAATGGTCAGGGTTAGCGGTTAGGCATGATAGAGGATAACTCGAGGAGGGGCACATTAGATTTGAGGTATTAAGTGTGTATTGTAGGGTCCGTCTCTCCCATAAAAAGAAGTATTAGGTGGAATGAAGATATTTTATGCAATGTCAGCTTGATTGTACTAGAGGGGAGTCCACCTTCGGATAGATATTAAATGATGGTGACCTACGTTGAATGACATATTAAATGGTCAAAGTTTGCTAAATTCCCATTAAAAAGGTATTCAATGGCTTGGATACTATTTGTTACATTGATAGGACATTATTGACGATAGATGCACCGGGACTGGAATGACATTTGGGCTATAATTGAAGATGGGTTATGGGGTTGGAAAAGGGTAATGGTTATGGGATTTGATTGGGAAAACCTTAGGTCTTGTCATTGGAAAATTTGCAATACAGTTAGAGTATGTAAAATATCTTCTTATCCAAATTATATTACTTAAGTACTATTATAGAAAGGTTTGAGATTTTTTATTCGTTAGACATTGTTGTTCCGACTCCCTCCTCATTACAGCATAGGTTAGAGAAGATGATGTAGATTTTTGGAGATGATGGCAGAGACACAAACTTATGGCAGTTATTTAGCTATCTATGTTATTCTTATGTTTTTTATGTATGCATTAAAAATTTTATGTAATTTGAAATGCTACACTATGAATATTTGGAGATGTTATATGAGATTATTTGTATGTTTCTAACATTTAAATTTTTAAACAAATGAGAACTGTTTTGATATTATATTTTAATCTCCTGCTATGAGATCCTGAATGTGCAGATAGATAGCTCCATATAATGTTCTTTAAATTATTTTTATCAATCAACAGCCGGCTTTGGAATGGGTCTAAGGTCTGATGGCCTTCTTCTGGTTTGAAAATTAGGCCTGTTTTGAGGTGGTTGTTACATTTTGTATCGGAGGTTAGGTTACCCGATCAACGAAGATAGGTGTACTTAAGAGTGGCGTACTTGTTATTCTTGAAAGTATTTTTCAAAAAAACTTACTATATAAATATAGATACACTTATTTTAGAACATATGTCTAACTCTATAAATTCTAACATAGAAGTAATTCTGACCATATTCTAAAAGGATGGGCGAGGTGACTATGAGTTAGATAAAAATAAACTAATGCTAAATTTATACTCCTACCTTGATTATCCCACGGGTTAAGGTCGTAAGCTAAAGAGTAGGCCAAGAAGGGCATGATCGCGACATATAAAAGCCGCCAGAAGTTCAACTGTACTTGACTCCTTTGTTGGACCTAGACTACCTTATGACTATTCACCTCGTAGATTGCTAACTGAAGACATATATTCCAGATAGGTAAGAGATAAGAACCTATACGTTGTAATACAAACTATTTTAAATAAAACATTATTGATGAATGAAATAAAATATTGGTTTTATTTAAAATAAAATTGAGAAAAGTTCTAAATAAATTTAGACTACATAGGCCCAATGAAAATCCAAAAGGTAAACAGAATTGAAGTTTACCTAATAACCTATTGTGGGCTGGCCCAATTCCAATACTGAGTTGTTTTTCTTTCTCCAATTTGAAGCTAGGTCCTCAAAACTCCATCCTTTGCCTTGACATATGCCTATCTCGAAGTTTTCAGGCCTAAGTCCAAAAGATGCTCGCCGCCGACATGAAATAGGCTATTATTGACTTGAATTTTGACCCCAATCAACACGATTTCGACCGCCTATATCAACTCCACACCATCTGAAATTTTCATAGCAAACTCCCCAGAATCTCAAGTTCTTCTTATCCAAAATCCATCACATTCTGATTACTTCTATGTTGTTTCCACCGTTCAAGGTCGTAACTATCTAAAATCATTGACAAACATACTAAAACAATCCATACGCAAACATTATTCATAAGAATTTAAGAAATACATCCAATTCATCGAAACGTCACATATGAGCATATGATTTCCTAGATTTAATTTCATACTAAAATGAGACCATAATTTATAAAAGGGCGTAAAACAATTTGAAATACACTCTTATCTTTATAAATTTAGCCTAAGCATGTCATTAAAGTTTGAAAATGTTTTAACATTAAAATCATCTTAAAAACATCATTTTTAACTATATCTAATAGAATAGAATAGCAAGAGATGCATAATTACCCATCTAGTACCAAAATTACCCAAATTTATCCCAAAATCCAAAGTGAATGGTCAAATCACGAATCTTGGGCAGCAATAGCGGATCTAAGATTTCTCCCTTGCTAATGAATATCTAAGATTATTTAAGCTAATTAAATTAAAGAAAACATGAGCTTTTGTAGAAAATGAGTTAACGAAGGTTTAGACTAGCTTTGGGAAGTAAGAAAAGTGATCGGATATGTCCCCTCATTCCCTATTATGCCCAAATCCCTAAATGGATTAGTGGGCTTAAGTATGCACTTAACTAAATACCCACTAGTCTGGCCAGTGGCAACTAAAACTTTAAGCATCCATCTCTCCTAAATGGTAAGTCTATTTTCCTATCCGAGCACTCTACAAAAAAAGAAACCATTATCCTGATCTATTGAAAGTGGTTTCAGATCCTAATTAAGCTCTTGCCAAAAGTTAAAGGTATACATGATTTCTTTGGGTTGAAACCGTCTAATAAAAATTTTAAGGGTGAAAATGTCCCTGATAGTCATTTATATAAGTTATGACTCATACAAACTCAAATGAATTAAATAATAATATTTAATGATCCTCCGATACATAAAATTTGGATCGTTACACTCTCCCCCTTTAGGAATTTCACCCCCAAAATCGCAAAACAAATTAAAGAATAGCCAACCATGGTTACCGCGATAAGCCTAACAATCATATGCTACCATCAAACGTAAAAATGCCAGCCATGCAATTAATAATGCGGATATACCTATCCTGGCATGTGAAATAATAAACTGTCCTATATGATTTCAAAAGTAGAAGTAAATATGACAAATAGTGGGCCTTACCAAGCAAAGAGACTTCGATGTGCGGCCTTATACTCTCTTTGGTTTCCCACGTACGGTCTCCTTCACTTTCAACCCATTGAACCTTCACTAGCTCCACCATCTTCCTCCTATGTTGTTTTGTATCACATCATATAATATGAATCAGCCTACGAGGTCTTAATTCTTTGGTTCAATTCCGATATCATCAAGTTGATCTAGTGCAACTGTTACGCCTGAGTCGTGCATATACTGTCGTAAGTGAGAGACTTGGAATATATTGTGCACACCCACCATCTTATAAGGTAGTTTGACCCTATATGTTAGGTTTCCGAATCCTCTCTACTATAGGAAAAAGACTTACGAATCTCGGTGCCAACTTCCTCTTATTAACGAATCGAACAACATTCTTAAATGGAATTATCTTCACAAATACCATATCACTGATAGAGAACTCTAAACATCCATGTCTCTTTTTAGCGTAGCTCCTCTATCTATCCTAAGTTTCCTTTATTCATTGTCGAATGATTTCAACCTTCTCCAAGGTCTCTTTGATCTTATCAAACCCAAGTATCGGTTTCTCACCCGCCTTCCACTTTCACGAAGGAGTGTTACACGGTCGGTCATATAGTGCTTCAAATGGTGTCATACTGATACTGGATTGATAATTATTATTGTATACAAACGCCACCAAATGTAAATGATCATCCCACATGCCTCCAAAATTGTGAATACAAGCTCCCAAGAGATCCTCTGATATACGATTCACCCTCTCGGTCTGCCCATACGTTCGCAGGTGATAAGCTGTACCAAGATATAGCTCTGTACCCAATACCTCTTTTGAGATTTTCCAAAACCCACTAATGAATAAAGGGTTATGATCACTCATAATCCTCTTTGGCACACATGGAATGACACCACCCATTCACATATCACTCGGCCAATTTGTGTACATTTCTATTAGACTTGATAGGTATGAATCGAGAAATCTTCTTTAATCTATGGACTATAATGCAAATGCTATCATACCTTCCTTTGGTCCTTGATAATCCATCAGTAATATCCATCATTACTTGTTCCCACTTCCACTCTGAAACTTCAAGTGGTTGCATTAACCAACTCGGCTTCCTCTGCTCAATTTTTACTAACGAGCGGTTCATACATTTCGAAATGAGATTCCTGATATCCTTCTTTATCCCTTCCCAATAGTAAATCTGCTTCATATCATGGTATATCTTATCACCATCAGGATGTATGGTCTATCTTGAATGACGCACTCTCATAGTACCTCATATTGTAATCCATCATCATTTGGAAACAAAAAATCTCCTATCCATATGGAACCAACCATCTCGGTCGAGACTGTTCTTCCATATCCCGTCTGACCCCATCCCTTATCTACCTTTGCTATGATCTTTGCTAGTCTAGCATCTTTCTTCTAGCTCATACAAATTCTCTCCATCAAAGTTGGTTTGATGGTTAAAATCGCCAACATCTCTGGCTCCAACTTGCAATATGGTCTGAAGTCATAGCCAATAATATACTTTAAATGCTTCCACTCTAGGAACATAGCTCCCAAATAGCATGCCTTCTACTCAAAGCATAGATGATCGCATTTCCCTTACTACGCATATAAGAAATGCTAAATTCACGTTACTCAGCTCAGTATAGTCAACACAACTTCAATGATCCTTCCGCTTATGTGACAAATACTACGAGTGCACCAAATTTAGTTATACTCCTACGAATGAACTCTCGCCTCAACGGTTCATTAACTTGCACCTCCAATTCCTTTTGCTCTATGGGGTCCATACGCCTAAAAGGTATAGCTATCGGTCTGGAATCTTTCACTAAGTCTATGCTGAATTTAATCTCTCTATGCGGTGGTAATCAGGTCACCTCCTCGAATACATCCAGATACTCCCAAGTGACGGGCACAGATGACAACTCATTTCATGGGACCTCTAACAAATATAGAAATCTAATCATAACTTCATCCTCTGGTAGGAATCTAACCTCTACCTTCCACCCCTCCTCGGTCCCACTTGTCAACAACATCTTCTCATTTTCTACCACTATAGAATACTTTCTCTGCTAGTCTACCCCCAAGATAATACCACACCTAATAACACCCAAAACAAAGCAATCAAAAACAAAAGAGCATCCATAACTCAATATGACTAAGCCATGACAAACATATAAAGACTAGTACGGCCTCCAATAGGGATTGTCACAGCTAAGGTCGGTAATCAGTTTTAGGTTGCAAACAAAGTCAATCTATCAGTACACTAGTTATAAAGGAATGTTAATCCTAGGTATCGTAAAAACACATATGGGAACACCATAAATAGAAAGAATACCTTGAATAATGACACCGTTCCCTTTCTCTTTTTCTAAAGGAGCACTCAACGTAGTCGGGACAATGTCCGAAGCATATGCCTTCATCTTCTGCCTCTGCTTCACTAGTTCTAGGCAATGCTTCTGCAAATGTCATGTCTTATTAGAGTAAGCACCTTTTTCTTCGACCTTACAATCTCTACTCAAATGGCCTCGATCACCACAACTGTAGCAAACAGGATTCCACTTCGCCTTCTTTTAAGCGTCCTTCCAATAGGACTGCTTCCTTTTAACATTCCATTTCTTCTTTCCTGCACCACCTTGCTACGACTTTGACTCTTTCATAAACAATAGTTGGTTTGGACTTAGGGTACAAACTCTCATGGCAAAGGGCTTTCTCGATAAGCTTCTCAAAAGACTCATCAATGTGACCTACTAACTTCTATCCCAAGTAATCATTCAAACCCATAATAAACTTCTTCTTTTTTTCAAAAAAATGTAAATGAAAGACATCATATACTTAGAAAAAGCATCAAACTTAGCACATATTCAAAGATCGACATATCCTCTATTTTAGCTCTGCAAACTTCATGGACAACACCGACTTTTAGGCAACTGGTATAAACTTTCCTCAAATCTAGTTTTGAACTAGTCCAAAGTGAACTGGCCCTCAAGAGTAGCAACTTTAATAGTGCTCCACTAGTTCATAGCTCTACCTTGGAGTTGTCGATACGCTAGCCTCCTTCTCAAAGCATCATCCCTCTCCAAAACATCAAAGATTCCCTTGTAGGCATCCAAACAATCTAACACTTCCATAGTCGACTCCATTCCTTGGAATAGTTTTCCCACCAAGATTGACACAGTCTGTATTCAGCTTTGCAAAGTCAGCCCAGGGCACCTGCACCTGGGCCCAACTAACAATAGCAACATCTGAAGTAGCCATTTAGGCATTTTTCAGCACGTTCACCATCATCGCACTGAACATTTCTTGTAGCTCAAGGTTAGTAGCCCCCGAGCCTGCTCCTTCATCAACTTCGGAGATGGAGTTTCTCGTGGCATTTCTTGTATGTTGGCTCATTCTTGATCTATAGCAAGAAAGATTAGTCTCTCATAAAGAAAACTGCATCAATTGTGCATGCATGTAATGCGACTTATATACGATATATAAACTATTATATAGTTATGAAAATCAAACATATAACAAGTATGCTCACTCTCGTATGTATGTATACTCTCAATCTGGTCTAGGATGATAACTCATACCCTATCTCTATTATATTACAGTATCAACTCAGGTTAACTACACAACTAAAGCTCTGATACCATATGCGATGACCGCCCTACACCTACATCATCCAATATATTTGAAGAGCCTCTATATTGCGTGACAGATGCAGGACGGTTTTTAAGGGTGAAAAGTGGAGAAAACAATCACATAACTTGTTGTACATCTCACAACTAATCAACTTAAATATAGTAATCATCACATGTATAATATAGACGAGATAATAATAACAATGAACCTAAATATTAGAGTGCATGGACCTTATGCAAAATAATAGTAAAGCTTATACAACTAGAAATGAACTCAAGATTCCCATCTCTAGATAATATAGCTAACACCGTCTAGGCTCTACAGTATCACACAGTCGAATAAGCCGCGGTAAACCACATTTTCGTACCCAACTAGTATCACAAGCACCGATGACGTAGTCATCTCTCATTCCCACTTGGAATGGTCAATTGTGCTACATTCGTCAACCTCTCCTTTAGAATTACGAATGCAAGCTTAGACTTTGCTCTCCAAACTAAGGCCTCGTTCTACTTCATCAAAATTTTCAACTATGCTGCTACTTTTGGGAAGTGACACTTTGTAGTGTTCCAAAGAAACTCCTCACATCCATAGTGTTCTTCGGTTGGTTCCAATCTTCACCCTCAGCCAATTTCACAAGATCGACCAAAATAATTTTTAAGAGATACATGGCCTAAGAATATCACTTCTTTCCTCAAAAATTAACATTTTGAAAACTTTTCTTTCAACTGTGCTTCCTTGATACTTCATGCACAATCCTTAAATGTGTTTTGTGTTCCTCCTCTATCTTAGAATAAAAAAGAATATCATCCACGAATGCAAGCATGAACTTGTTTAGATAATATTTAAAAACATGGTTCATGAGATCAAAAAGGTATGTCGGAGCATTGATTAGCCCGAATAACTTAACCAACCACTTATAGAAATTGAATGATGTACGAACGTAGTGATCGACACTCTCCTTTGCTCTATTGCGAGATCCAACTAAGTGTACACCTTCGTGCTATGGAGTTGGTCAAACATGTCGTCAATATGCAGGAGTGGAAGCTTGTTTTTCCTTGTCACCTTACTCAGCTCACTATAGTCAACACAACTTCAAAGAGGCTTCCGCCTTAGTGACAAATACTATGAGTACACCTAATTTAGATATACTCCTACGAATGAACTCTTGCTTCAATAGTTCATTAACTTGCACCTCCAATTCCTTATGATCTCTGGGGTCCATACGACTAAAAGGTATAGCTATCGGTCTGGAATCTTTTACTAAATCTATGAAGAATTTAATCTTCTATGTGGCGGTAATCAGATCACCTCCTCGAATACATCCAGATACTCCCTAGTGACGGTCACATATGTCTACTCATATTATGGGGCCTCTAACAAATATAGAAAGCTAATCATAACCTCATCCTCTGGTAGGAAGCTAATCTCTACCTTTCACACCTCCTCGGTCCCACTTGTCACCAACATCTACTCATAATCCACCACTATAGAATACTTTCTCAGCTAGTCCATCCCCAAGACAATACCGCACCTAATAACACCCAAAACAAAGCAATCACAAACAAAAGAGCATCCACAACTCAATAAGACCAAACCATGACAAACTATATAAAGACTAGTACGGCCTTCAATAGGGATCGTCACAACAAAGGTCGGTAATCAATTTTGGGTTGCAAACAAATTCAATCTACTAGTTCACTAGTTACAAGGGAATGTTAATCCTAGGTATCGGAAAAACACATATGGGAACACCATAAATAGAAAGCATACCTTGAATAATGACACCCTTCCCTTTCTCTTTTGCTAAAGAAGCAATCGACGTAGTCGGGACAATGTCCGAAGCATGTACCTTCATCACCTGCCTCTGCTTCACTAGTTCTAGGCAACTCTTCTGCAAATGTTATGTCTTATCAGAGTTAGCATCTTTTTCTTCGGCCTTGCAATCCCTACTCAAATGGCCTCGATCACCACAATGGTAGTAAACAGGATTTCGCTTCGCCTTCTTTTGAGCGTCCTTCCCCTGGGACTACTTCCTTTAACATTCCATTTCTTCTTGCCCGCACCACCTTGCTACGACTTTGGCTCTTTCTTCAACAATAGTTTGTTTGGACTTAGGATACAAACTCTCATGGCAAAGAGCTTTCTCAGTAAGCTTTTCAAAAGACTCATCAATGTGACCTACTAGCTTCTCTCCCAAGTAATCATTCAAACCCATAATAAACTTTTTGTTTTTTTCAACAAAATGTAAATGAAAGACATCCTATACTTAGACAAAGCATCAAACTTAGCACATATTCAAAGATCGACATATCCATCTATTTTACCTCTACAAACTTCGTGAACAACACCGATTTTTGGGTAGACGGTATAAACTTCTCCTCAAATCTAGTTTTGAACTAGTCCAAAGTGAACTGGTCCTCAAGAGTTAAAATTTCTCCGCTGGTCATAGCTCTACCATGGAGTTGTCGATAAGCCAGCCTCTTTCTCAAAGCATCATCCAACTCTAAAACATCAAAGATTCTCTTGTAGGTATCCAAACAATCAACCATTTCCATAGTCGACTCTATTTCTTGGAATGGTTTTCCCACCAAGACTGCCACAGTACGTATTCAGCTTTGCAAAGTCGGCCCAGGGCACCTGCACCTGAGCCCAACAAACAATAGCAACATTTGAAGTAGCCACTTAGGCATTTTTCAACATGTTCACTATCATTGCATTGAAAATTGCTTACAGGTCAAGGTTAGTGGCCCCTGAGCCTGCTCCTTCATCAACTTAGAGATGGAGTTTCTCATGGCATTTCATGTATGTTGGCTCACTCTTGATCTATAGCCTGAATGATTAGTCTCTCATAAAGAAAACTGCATCAATTATACTTGTGCGAGTAATGCGACTTATACACGATATATATACTATTATATAGTTTTGAAAATTAAACATATAACAAGTATGCTCACTCTTGTATATATACATACTCTCGATATGGTCTAATATGATAACTCATACCCTATCTCTACTGGATTACGATATCAACTCAGGTTAACTACACAACTAAAGCTCTGATACCATATGCGACGACCGCCCTACACCTTCAGCATCCAATATACCTGAAGAACCTCTATAGTGCCCGATAGATGCAGGAGGGTGAAAAGTGGAGAAAACAATCACATGACCTGTTGTACATCCCACAACTAATCAAATAAAATATATTAATCACCACAGTTATAATATAGGCGAGATAATAATAACAATGAACCAAAATATTAGAGTGCATGGGCCGTATGCAAAATAATAGTAAAGCTTATACAACTAGAAATGAACTCAAGATAACCATCTCTAGATAGTATAGCTAATACCGTCTAGGCTCCACGGTATCAAACAGTCGAACAAGCAATGGTAAACCACATATAAATATGAAGCACTATCTCCTACTCGTCCGTCTGCACAACACCATGTTTCACTTAAACATGCAATCTAGTCTACTCGTTTAAGAGTACGCGAGATAATAAGACGCAAAGTATAAAACCTTGAGTAAAATAATAGTCTCATTTAAGCGATAAACATTCTCAAAATATTATAAAATTCGATATATTAAGGATCCAACGTATGGGAATAATACCCGACCATCTCTGCGTCCAAAGAGTGATGACATAACAACTATAACATGCTACTCTACTACCATCAACATAAGTATGCAAACATCCTAGTATACCGTTGAGTGTTTAAACATCGATCTTTAGGAAAGCTATGTCATGTGGCAACCTTAGAGTGACAAACAATGACAGTAACAATCACTGCAAATAAAGCATCCATCATAAATTCACTGCCACTCAATGTCCTTTGGATATATAGTAACTTGTATGAACATTCCTTTGCCAAGATTAATCGAAAAAATCCAGTTTTCAATATACCCGAACATTAGCCCATAGCTGAAACTAGATCCTTTCCTCGATCCAAGGTATATGGATCCCTTCAATGATCCGAGGTAACCATCCAAGTGCCTAATAAATTTCTCATATTGGTGCCAACATGAATTACTTAGCCAATATTTTCTATGTACTTCAGCACCGACTACCTTCTTCCTTTAGCTCGCCTGTGGTCCTTTTTCTTGTGCCTCAAGTCATATACTCCATTCCCTTTGTGCAAAATGATGTCAGTACCGAGGGTATTGAGCTGTTTTTCTTTCTCCAAAGTCCTCAAAACTCCATCCTTTGCCTTAACACATGCCTATTTCAAGGTTTTCCAACCTAAGCCCCGAAGCATCTTCAACATTAACATGAAATAGGATACTACTGACTTGAATTTTGGCCCTTTACTAACATCATTTTGGCCAGCCAAATCAAATTCCAAACCACCTGAAAATTTCAGAGCAAACTCCCCAAAATATCACATTTCGACCACTTTGATGCCTATTGCACCGATCGACATAGTACTTTCCTAACTATCTAAAATCACTAACAAACATATCAAACCAATCCATATAAGGGTAATCATCATTCATAAGCATTCATGTAACCTACCTAATTCATCCAAACTTGAGTTATAAGTATATAATTTCTTATATCTAGTTTTATGCTAAAAAGACAACATGGTCTATAAACGGGTGTAAAACAAATTAAAATACATTCTTGGCTTTTCAAAATTTGGCCTAAGCATTTCATTGAAGTTAGATCAATGTCTGAAAATGTTTTAACAACAAAACATCTTAAAAACATCATTTGTAACCATATCTGCTAGCATGGAATAGTGAAAGATAAATAATCACTCGCAGAGTTCCAAAACTACCCAACTTTATACTCAACAAATTAAATAGTCAAATCACGAATCCCAAGGCATTAAAACAGTGGATCTAATATTTTGCCCTTGGTAATTCCACTCTAATGATGATTTAGAATAATTAACTTGTAAAAAAGAGGATCTTTTTGATAGAAAATGAGTTAATGGAGGTTTAAACTTACTTTGGAAAGTGAGAAAAGTGAATAGATATGTGCTATCATCCCATATTAGACACAAATCATGGAATAGGTTAGTGGGATTAAGTATATGCTTAACTAATTACCCACTAATCTAGCCAATAGTAGTCCAAACTTAAAATGGCATATCCCTAAAATGATAAGTATGTTTTCCCTTTATGACCACTCAATAGAAAGAGAAACAATCAACTCGATCTAACTGAAGTAGTTTCGGACTCAAATTCAACTCCTATTAAAATTTACAGGCTATTCAATATTTTCAGGGTTAAAATTGTTGGATAAAAATTACAAGGGTTGAAAATGTACTTAGTAGTCATTTTCCAAAGTTATAGAGTCATACGACATGAAATGAATTAAATAATAATATTTTATTATTTTATGAGACGTAAAATATAGCTCGTTACAAAGGTTACACCCATTACAAGTGCCCAAATGAACCATAATCCTATCACAATCTAACACTACTCCATACATAGCTATTTAGTCCATCCCTAGAATCAAAACTCGCCTACAAAGTCCAATACAAAAGCATCGTAATCAAATTCAATGCCTAAAATATACAGCTTTAAACCACTACATGCCATGGATAAATCGACCAGCCCTAATAGGATTTCATACTATAATAGTTGTGCCTATACTAGTCTATAAATGCAATTCATCTACCACCATACTCGAAATAAATGAATGAGAGGCCGTGATGTTAAATAAAGAGTGAATAGGTAAACTGAAAAACTTAACACACCTTCCATGATGATATTAACCCTTTTTCATAATCGAGGCTACGCTTGAGCTAGGAGTAGCATTGATGCATAACTAGGAAATACCTAGGTAGAAGCTTTAGGCAAGGTAGAACAGTCCCTTTTCATATGTCCAAACTGGATGTAGTTGCAACATTTGATCTTTGAAAAATTCAATTTGCAATCCTTAGCCATATACCCTTTAAATTGCACTTCATATACCTAAATCCTTATTTCTTCATCCTGCCTAGAGCTCCATTCCACCCTTGCATTGATTCTATTAAACTAGCTTTCATTCTACTTCTTCGATTCTTCCTTCACAATTCAATTTAGTAGTGCCATCTCGACCAACTCTCAAAAGTAACTCAAGTGGATACATGACTCAAAAGAAAACGACAGATTCAACCCCTTGGGAAATTTCGCCACCTTCTTCACGGGTGTATTTTAGAGGTCTAGGCCTTATTTAACTAGCTGGTTGAACTCATTTACATACTTCTTGACATTACGGTCTCCTTGTTCCAAATGAACGAACTTCTCCAGCTCCACTCCTCATTCCGCCTCTAATGTTAACTTAGCCCCAAAGCGCATCTTGAAATCACACCAAGTAATCCCAGTTCATTTTCCTTAACAATAACAGTATCATACTGATTCATGGCCTCAACTTGCAAGTGCCATGAAGTCCATTATCTCTTCATCGCATCCTCTGCGCCCTCATAGCAAATACCCGATCATAATTCCACAATTATGGCTGCATCTTAATCAAAGTAATTCTTTCCATCCAAACTTTGGAAATCCCAACATAATTTAGGAAAGCCAAAGCAGTTGAAGGAGCTAGGGTTGCACCTTGTGCTTATGGTGTGGGTCTTTTGATAATGTTTAGTTCAGTCTAGCCGTGCATGAAGACACTGACAGAACCACACTAGAACATCCGCACTTGAAACCTCAGCGGCCTCGCTAGATCCACTTTCAGTTTGATTACACATTTTTCACTTATTTGTAAATAGAAATTATTAGTAACCCTTTCAAATAATAGTAAGCATTACTAGAATTTATAGGGATGTATGCGTTGTACTTATATATATTCATAATAACCATTAAAATTTACCAATATGCATACTTAATAGCCACCTTATCCCAAAGGAACGTAAATCAATGCTTTGATATCAAGTGTAACAACTTACATCTCCAGACCCATCGATCCAAAGCACAAAAACGACGTTTTGGATTTGCGTCGTGCCAAAAAGTGCAAATTGTTAGGGTTTCTTTGTGATTTATATGGTATAGAGACAAATATAATTTTTAAACATTTTGTAGTTTTAGATTGCATAGCGAAGTAATAGAATATAAACACTAAAATATCCTAAATTCGTAATTGTCTCAAAAACAATAGTAGTCCATATAAGAAATGTCCAAATAATGTCTCTAAATAGAAATATGCAGAAGTCTAAAGTGAAATAAGATACATAGAGAATGAGAATAATAAATATAGCTCCAATGTGCATGGTCACCTCTTCCATGCATCTTATTCTCATCTTACCATCTACTTCCTTATCATCTTATAATAGGTATAATGAGTGAAAAATAGAGGGGTTCAGACAAGGTCGGATGAGTTAGTAATATCACTAGTGGTACTGTGTCAGTAGGCAATTAAATTATCATTTATAATCTACACAGCCTAAGGGAGTTCATTTGTGCAATGTGCAACGTATAGGGATCGATTAATTCACACACTATAGGGTAACTGTCCTTAATAGCCTAAAGCTACTAATAATCTATGAAGATTTCCATCAAATTGTGGAACATCCAAAAACTAAGTAGACCTAGGAATATCCCAATTATGCGGTCCTGCTAGTAAACAACATAACTATACATTGAGCAGACATTCTCAATGGTAAATATCTTAAGTAGCACATGCTTTGAGTATATTTCCATCGTCCAAACGGACAGAACGAGCATATAGTCCTAATGAAAAGTTGCCACCAAAGCATCACGTAAACAAACTCATTGGCGCTTATGACGAATGCACTACACCTTCGTTACCCAATATACTTGTATACTGCGTTGTAAAGTACCCGAACGATGTAGTGCGATCGTCAAGGGTAAAGTTACTAAAATAATCACAGAAGCTGTCTACGGGAATAAAATATAATAATCAAATAGATATAAAATAGGCCAGATAGAAATCTAACTATATGAAACATCACAAATCAAAGCATAGGTTCAATATAGTTAATCAAAATAGTAATAGAATTTATACATCCAATAAATAAACACTAAATGGTTTGTAATATAAACAAGCATTGATCAAGCACCATAGTGCGGCACAACGGAACGGTAATAAGCTGAAAAGTGTAATATAGATAAGCGCCAACCTCCTTTTCCTCTACTAAATAGCAACATGTATTTTTTCAGCATTGCTATCCAGTCTACTCATTTAAGGGTACCCAAGAAAATAAGAAGCTAAGCTTAAAACCTCGAGTTAGACAACAGTCTGGTGTGGGTGATAAACCATCTCAAGTTACTATAGAAGTCAATATAGTAAAACATTAACACTAAGAAGGGAGAATAGTACCTGACTTGTCCCTAAATCCAACAAGTTAGCACATAACACCATATATGCTATACTATCATGGGTATACTACACTCCTTATAACATGGGTGTCGGGGCACCTAGCATAGTGTACCTACATCACTAGACATCCATAACAAACACAAAGCAATCAAATTAATCACAACAATGATGGTGAACCTACAATACCAACCATCACTAAGGTCTCACTTCGCTACTACCATCACCGAGGTCACACCTCATCCGACGACTGCCAAGGTCTCACACCACCACTAAGATTCCCCCTAATATCTAATAACTCATACCACCATCACCAAGGATAGCGATACACCATGTCACCATTGGATCCGGTGTTTATTCACGTACCATCACCAAGGTATTGCGGTTACCATTACATGCTTGACCATCACCAAGGTCTAGGGTACATAGGTGAGCGTCCTCAGATACCCTTGACCCTTGAGATAAACTCCTCATCTAGAGTTATCAATATTTTCCTTATGCATGACTCATACACACATCCTGTTACATCACTTCCCCAATGAACATGCCTCTTCGGACATCACCAAGTCCACATAGTCGATTGTGCTTCCTTGGACATCACCAAATCCACCTACACTTCACATCCAAAGTACTCAACTAACTTGATTCACACTATCGATATGTTAGAATACGAAATACCTTTAGACTTCCACCTTAAGTCATAGAGCTATCACCCCCAAGTCCTAAAGTAACAAAGATAAAGAGTCAAACCATCACTTTACTACTCAAAATTTCTCTTCAGATGGCTGTAATGTCAAAATCATGCATCGAACGAACGAATGAACCACCATGGAATGCTCCTTAAAGCCTTATCTCCGTCCTTGCCTAAAATGGCCATGATTGGCTCACACCATTAATGGTTGGTGCCCAATATACAAGAAAGATCATGACCAACCACTTTGGTTATGTATTTAGCCAATTTTGGCTAAGAATTAACCAAAGATAAAACATCCAAGTGCCCTTTCATTTTCCTAAAGTAGATCACCCCTCATCCCGAAATCCATATGCACTTAGACCAAAGCCAACATCCTTCACTCCATAACCGTGCATCTTCAAAAATAACACACTCCAAAATTATCATCAACAACCATAAACGGTCGATGTCGAGCACTTAACCTAAAAAATATTTGCTAAGTATTGAAACTTCAACATCCAAACCACGAAACCCAGAGTTTCCATTCACGTTACCTGAAGTTATATGCCTAAAAACCCTAAGCACTTCACTATAAACCTAGAGTAGTTCCACCCCTGACCACCGCTCAGGCCACCACCAACCACTCTTTGTAACCAACCAAAAATCCATCATCACTTCAGATTTCATGCAATCATACATATAAACTCCCTAGGCCTCAAAGGACACCATATTTTGGCTACATACTTTTGAGCATTTTTTTCGTCGGTTCACTCAAATGACGACCATTCTTTTAGAACATGAAAATGACTCAAAATACAACCAAATGAAGACATGAAAGTGATATACACTATCTATTTATCATCACAACATCTAGGCATCAATACAAGCAATATTAAGTCACTTTTATCACGCTATATCTATAAAATAGCATATGACAGCGGGTATGGTCAAATGATCAAAAACAAAGCTAACATTTTTCTATAAACAACTTTATAACCGATATATGGTTTAGACTTAAATTAAAAATCATTTAAACATTTGAAAACCATTTTTAAAAAATCACTTTTTACTATACGAGCAATCATAGGGAAGTAAGAGTGTAAAACCACTCACCCAGATCAACAAATTCACAACTGCCGAATGATCAAAAACAAAGCTAACATTTTTCTATAAACAACTTTATAACCGATATATGGTTTAGACTTAAATTAAAAATCATTTAAACATTTGAAAACCATTTTTAAAAAATCACTTTTTACTATACGAGCAATCATAGGGAAGTAAGAGTGTAAAACCACTCACCCAGATCAACAAATTCATAATTGCCGAGGTAAATTCAGCGCCATCAGCAAAGACATGAATCCCTATGTAGCAATCCTAAGATCAAATGCTTAATTTCACAAATCCCCTTCTTAGTTGCATGATTTCATCCATTAAAGTAAGAAAAATGATGGCTTTTGGCTAAAGGGAAGATTGATGGAGTTTACAATGTTTTTGGGATGTGGAATAATGATTGGGATAGGTACAATCAGCCCCCATATGAGCCTAATCCCAAAATGGGCCTTTTGGCTTAACCCAGGTCTCACTAGTTACCCGTTAACCTACTTAAAAACTATTTAAATTTCAAACAACCATATCTTCAGAATGGTAAGTCCAAAATGCTATTATGACCACACTACAGAAAGAGAAACATAATATCTTCCTTCAAGAATTGGTTTCAATATATTATTCGGCTTCTATCAAAAGTTGTAGGTTTTGCAAGTTTTCAGGATCAAAAAATTACAATGAAATTATTAAGAATAAAAAATGTCACTACTTGATATCACCCAAAGATATAGGCTGATACAACCTGACTTAAATTAAAAATAATATTTTATAATCTTTTGATACGTAAAAAACGAGTCGTTATACTCTACCCGTATAGGAATTTCGCCCCTAAAATCCATATTCTTAAGATTATGTCAAACAATATTTAATAAATACAACCAACAAGTTTACTATGTGTGCCTAACAATAATGACTAGCTTTAGCAATCACATCAAACATCAAACATGGACATAAACATGCATACTCAACTAGATAGCAACATAAGCCTATCCTTACAAGATACAAAACTGTCAATTATAAACATCAAACGTGATATAAAATATGAAAGCTAATGCAATAAATATAATGTCTTACCAAGTAAAGACCTTAGGATAAGCTTTCCTTATGCTCTTTTTGATCTATCAATTGCTACCGCCTTGGCTTTCACTCTACTTTACCCTCCCCAACTTCGTCATCTTCCTCCTAAGCTATCTCGTATTAGGACCGACTATACGAGTGAGCTTACGAGCTATTAAAACTTCTAGTTCAATCTCAATATCACCTTGTCGATTCGGTGCCATTTTTCATAATTCCCTTTATAAGCTCTTCCTAGAATCCGCTCGTTGATAATGGGTATCTATCACTTATAATGCCTCTTGGTGCACCCGAGGATCGCATAGCCCACTATACACACCCCCTAATCTGCTTCACTGTTGTTTTACTCGCCTCATGGACATTTATTCAGCACTCCTCATCAGTCTATCGACCATGACTGGGACGCCACCATGCCTTCTTGTAATGACCCGTATTTGACATATTAGATATTTAGAAAATATTAGTGTTAAATTCTTATGAAGTCATATAACTCTATAACTTTAGAAAATGCCTATTAGTGACATTTCCTATATTTAGAATTTTTTTGGATGATTTTACTATTGAAAAATTGTAACGGCTATAAATTTTGATAAAGGCTAAATTAGCATCCAATACCACTTTATTGGAAAGATATGATGGTTTTCCTTTTCATAGAGTGGTCATAATAGCAATTTTGACTTTTTGGTTTAGAGAAACGACTGCTAAAAATTGGTAGTTTTTGGTGTGGCTTAGTGGGTAATTAGTGAATCTGGAGGCAAGCCTACTAAACCATTTCGGGTTTGGAGATTATATTTGGCTAAACCATTTTCCTCAAACCAACTTTGCCTCTTCCAAAATAGATCTACGCCTCCATTATATCATTCTCAACCCAAACCTTCTTTTTTCTCCTCCAAATCAAGTCTAAATCGTAGATTAAGGGTGGATTAGCAGGGGATTCGTTATAGATCGTCAAATCTATATTTTTGGGAAGGAATAATAGGGCTTGGCTATTGATATTTGGATTTCTTTTGATAAGCACGCAAAACTTGGATTTAGAGGTTTTGGTGGGTGATTTATCATCTTTCACCACACTATATTTGTACCTATGAGTTTTAAAATGCTTTGGATCATTTTAAAAGTCAAAATAATATTGTATTGTAGTTTTAAAGTAAAACCTAAAGTAAAAATGAACTTATGATGTTTTAAAGTATTCCAATCATGTTGATTTGATGTATGGATGCCTCAATGTGTGTTATGTTAGGTTAGAGACATATTATAGAATAATTTGGCATGAATTGTTGTATGTTTGAACGTTGTTTGGTACATGTATGGTATCTGCTTGTATGTTTGCATGGTTCAAGGCATGAATGGAGGACATAGAGTTAAAAACCGTGAAACCGAGCTTTGATGGATGAACTAGAGATTATTAAGATTATATTGCTGCACATGGAAGGCATTTAGATCGAATAATGGAGCGTAGCGGTGAAACAGATGCGAAAATTAAAGTTTGAGTCACCATAGGAGTTTGGTTTAGTGGTAGGCTGTTCGGTGGTAGAATTGCTGGCTGGTATGGTTGGCTCAACTTGGACTTCAGGCTCAGGAAGAATTGGCTCAGGGTGAGATCAGTCCAACATTGGAGAAAGATCGGATATCATTTCCTCTCCAGTTTTCATGGAAGACCAGACAACATTTGCTTTCCGGTAATGATGTCGAGAATCAGACAACATTTGCTATCTAGTAGTAGCTAGGGAGTTCGAACATCATTTGCTGTTCGATGGTATCATTTGGTACCGGATAGCATTTTCTATCGAGTGAATCCATAGAAGATCGGACAGACTATTATATGTGGTGGAGCTATACCCAAGTATCAAACAAGAAGGGAACTTGGGTTGCATAATGGCTTTGGTTCAGCTATATGAGGGGGATTGCATGGAACATGGAATGGTGTTTTGAGATGTTTACTTCAGGCTCGTAATGGAGGTGCTTCGGGGCAATACTTGGGTTTGCTCGATGGTTTTGGAAGCTGGTTTGGAGCAGGGATAGCTGACTCCAAAATAGCTTTGGGACATCGAGTGATGGAAGCTTGATGGTGAGTCGAGTTAGATTTCAATAATGGTGGCTTAGTGTTGAAGGGTGTTATGAGAATAGTTCTCCACAAAGGATGGGTTCTAGAAAGGGTGACCCATGGATAGAATGTGAATGATTTTATCATTGAAAAGAAGGAATGTGGAATATTACCTTGATCATAATGGAAATTGGATGGAGTAAGAAAAGGGCTTAGATACGCGTGCTAAGGGATCGTTGATACTCGTCGTGTTTTCTAATTTACTCGAAGGCAGGGCTATTATGAGTGCACTCATAGGTACTTTGAAAGGCTACCTTGGATTATTTAGAAGGATCCATATACCGCATATCAGGGGAAATGTTCTAGTATCCGCTTCAGGGTAAAGATGAGTACACTGAGAACTGGGATTACCATTATTCCCTGGCATGAGAAAGGCTATACGGGTTATCATATACCCATAGCACATTGAGTGATAGCAAGTATTTTTAATGAATGCTATGGTTGCTTTGATATCTTCATTCGTAGTTTATCACCCTAGGGATTTCACTGGAGATAGGTATTGATGAAACGGATGCTCGGACACTCGTTATTGTACTTAGTTTGTACTATACTTTATGAGACTCGCAGAGTAGCATATAGTGTTCATTATGTGCCAACTCTTTGTTTGCAAGGAAAGATCAGGTATGGTTCTTCATAATCTTTGCCCGTATCTACTATATGCAGTTTTTATAGTATTTTGAGATGATGAATCACTCCCACCAGCCTGTTGTCTAACCTGAGATTTATGCTTTTCTTCCTATTATCTTAGACACTCTTAAATGAGTAGATTGGAGAAATAGGTCTAGATAGCGCATGGAGCTAAATGAAGTACGTGTAGGAGGCTATGCTTTCATAAATCTTTACTTTGGAACTAACTATCTCTTATATTCCAATGTTCTATACTGTGGAGCTATGTCAGTGCTTTTATTTTGATAGACAGTTTTAAAGTTTATTCTGGAGATTTGGGATGTGTAAACTTTTTATTTGACTTTTTGTATAGTTTTTGAACCTGATGCACTCTAATGTTCTTATTTAAGATTCATTTGGTTATGTCACTCTCTTATCTGTGCTTGGATTTTTATTTCTTTACACCCTTCGATACCATTATGCATCGATCGGCTACCTCCACGGTGCATTATATATGTACATCGGGTACCAAAGGTGTAGGGTGGACGTCACATTTGGTATCAAAGCTTAGGTTGTGTAGATGACCTAAGTTGATACTTGGATCCATTAGGGATAAGGAAGGAGCTGTCGCCTTAGAATGGATAAAGCGATATATGGGAGAGCATATTTGTTATATTTTGGTTTTTAAAACTATATAGCAATATATTATAGTAAGTCGCATTGCACATTTGAGCACCATTAATGAAGCTTTCCTCTATGAGAAGCTGATCATTCTTATTACAGTTTGTAAGAATGGACATGCATACTGGAATTCTTCAACCAAAGCTAAGGATGGAAGCGAGATAGCCAATGATCCAACAGTGCAAGCAATGATCATTCTTATGATGGTGAGTGTAATGCGATCAGCCAAATAGGTGCTACAGGGATAGTGGATAGTGGTGCTTAAATGCAAGCATAGCAGCTTATTCCTCAAGAAGAAGCTAAACTGAAAGTATGCGGAAGTAGAAAGAGAATGACGGATAATGAAGGCAGGAAATAATCCCAGAAGAAAGGTAGCTAAAAAGGAAAGCAGATGTAGATGTGCTATAATTGCAACGTTAGGGGTCATATTAGTGAGGACTGTAAGGACCCAAAACATGATAAGACGAAGTGCCTCAATTACATAGGGCTAGGAACACCAAGCCAGATTGTCTAGGGCTAGTAAAGGAGGCGCGACCCTAAATTAAGAATTGCCCAAGGAAGGGCAAATGGGAGTCTATGTGCTATGATTGGGGGAGAAGGGCCATATTGCTAAAGATTATAAGGCAGGAGGCAAGAATGCTCCAACTGTGATAAGCGTGGGCATATCAAGAAGAATTGTCCTGAACCACCTAGGAACTAGCAAGATGAGTCTTTATGCTTTGAGCATTGTCCCAGCTTTGTCGAGTGATCCAACGACGAAGGAGAAGGGAAAGAGCACCATTACTTAGGGTATGTTTTCCATTTTTGATACACCTCATGCATTTTATTCAATATCAGGACTTCATATTCCTATATATCTTGTGATTTGGGAGACAGAATATGATTGAAATATGAGATAGTTGATCGACTTTTAAAATATGATGAACCCTATTTAGGGTTCAGCATGCCTCTACATGGTTCATCGATATTTAGCCTTATCGAGTCATGGATGTTTGTTTGTTTGTGATTGCTTTGTTTTTGGTTTTATAGGGTCAGTATTATTCCAGGGATGGATTGGCTAAGGAGGTACGAAATAGTGGAAGGCTATGTAAGGCTATTGGTTACGATAGGGATGGATGATGGGCGTAGATTAGAGATAGCTAAATGCCAAACGAGTAGGTGATGGTTAGCCTTTTGTATTCACTTGAGATCCCCATGACGAGTTGTCACCTGTACCTATAGCTAGAGAGTATCCGAACATATTCAGGGAGGTAAGTGGAACATCACCACCTAGAGAGATCGTATAGATTCGGTGGGGGATGCTAGACCAATTATTATGCCATTGAGGCGTATGGCGTCAAAGGGGTAGAAGGAACTAGATGTGAAATTGAATGACCTATTCGGTTAGGGTACATTTGACGTCTTATATATGAGTAGGAGGGCACCGATAGTGTTCTCCACTAAGACAAATAGCCCTTTGAGATTTTGTGTAGATTACTATGAGCTAAATAAGGTGATGAAGAACAAGTATCCACTTCCACTTATTGATGACTTGTTCGATCAGCTCCATTGTGATAGGGTGTTCTTTAAGTTGGACCTTGTAACAGGTTTTCGTCAACTGAGAATAGAAAAGGAGAGTGTGCAGATCACCAAATTTCATCCATCGTCTAATTTTTATGAGTGGTTAGTTATGCCATTTGGGCTAACTAATGCTTGGGCATAATTTGTTAATCTCATGAACTGCGTCTTCAAGGATCTGCTAAACAAGTTCGCATTTATGTTTGTAGATGGTATCCATGTTTATTCGAGGACAATGGAAGAAAACAAAGAGAATTTGAGGATTATGCTCGAGGTGTTAAGGAAGCATCGATTGAAGACGAAGCTTTTGAAGTGTCACTTCTAGATTAGGGACGTGTGACTTTTGGATTGCATTGTTTTTTAGCAAGGTATTGTTATAGATCCTATAAAACCGGAAGCGATATAGGACTGGGAACGATGCAAGACCATTACAGATGTGAGAAGTTTCATTGGATTGGTGGGATACCATGAACGTTTTATCCAGGACTTCTCGAAGGTAGTTGTGCCATTAACAAACGTGACATAGAAGAATCGAACTTTTAATTTTGATGCGAGATAAGAGCACGTGTTTGTGAGTTTGAAGGAGTGGTTGATGAGCCTACCAGTGTTAGTCAACCCAAGCAAGAATTAGGTGTTGACAGTATACATAGATGCCTGTAGTATGGGACAAGGTGCGGTGTTAATGCAGAGGGAAAATTTTATCTTACACTACTCGATAGTTGGAACTGAATGATAAAAGGCATCCAACACATGATTTGGAGTTGGCAGCGATAGTATTCACTTTGAAGATATGGAGGCATTATTTGCTTGTGGAGAGGTTCGGGCCATAAGTTGTTGAAGTATCTATTATCCCAAAAGGACCTTGACCTTCGTCACCGGCGAAGGCTAGAGTTCCTAGCATCCTATGACTTTTACATTTTCTATATGCCTAGTGAAGGGAACATGGTCACGATGCATTGAGTAGAACACACTCTAGTTTGGGAGTGATACTCCAAGAGTGGAATCAGTTGGAGTATATTGCTAACTATGACTTCAGATCTCATTCCGAATTAGAGCAGAGATGTTGGCGAATTTGACCACTAGACCTACTTTGACTGAGCGGATCGATACTAGTCAGAGGCAAGATGCTTGACTAATAGAGATCACAAAAATAATAGAAGAAGGAGTAGAGTCAGAAGATATGAAGTAATACAGACTTGACTGAGAAGTATGGCTCCATAAGGATAGGAGATTATTTGTTTCTTCCATTGAAAGGTTGAGGGAAGAGGTGTTACATAAGTGGCATATTTCTAGATTGATTATACATCACGACAAGAATAAAATGTACAACGATACGAGGAAGACACTTTATTTGGGGGGTGAAGGAGGATGTTGGGGGCATTCATCTCGAATGCAAGAATTTTCAGTTGGCAAAGGCAAAGAAGAAGAAGCTGAGTGGTTTTCTGCAACTGCTCAAAATTTCCGAGAGGATATAAGAATAAGTTTTGATGGGCTTCATTGATGGATTGCTAAGGACTATGGAAGGAAACGATTTCATTTGGGTCATAGATTGACAAAGAGTGCAAGGCTTATATTTGTAAAGTCTAGCAGAATGACATCCAAATTGGTCAAGTTGTATGTGTAGTGGTTTGTGCAATTCCATTGTATGCCAAAGAGCATTGTGAGCGACCGAGACCCTTTGTTCACTAGTGGGTTTGGGAAGATCATCCAAGAGGCATTAGGGACAGAGCCGCATCTTAGTATAGGTTATAACCAACAAACAGATGGCAGATTAAGAGGCTGAATCGTATCTTGGAGGATATCTTGCAAGCTTGCATTCTCAATTTCGATGGGTCGTAGGATGATCACTTCGTGCATTAGAGTTGACTTATAACAACATTTATCGGTCTAGCATCGGTATGGAACCATTTGAGGCATTATATGGTCGATTGTCCAAGGCTCCTTCGTGTAAGTAGGAAGCAGCGAGAAACTGATTCTTGTGTTAGATATGATTAGAGAGACTACGAAGAAATCGAGATCACTCGACAACAAATGAAAGCTGCTCAGGATAGACACAAGAGCTACGATGACAGGAGAAGATGTGATTTAGAGTTCTCCATCGACGATATGGTGTTTGTCAAGTTCTCTCCGTTGAAGAATGATGTTCAATTCGGTACTAACGGGAAGTTAATATCGAGATTCATTAGTCCTTACCTTAGAAGATGGCAAGCCTACACAGCGTGTTCCATGCCTCTCACTAGAAAAAAAATCTATGCATGGCTCAGGCATGATATTTGACCCGAACCATCTTATTGATATCAAGATTGATCCAGAAGCATAGAGACCTTGTAGGCATATTCGTATCATCAGACATGATATGAAGCAGCTTAGGATGAAGATGGTAAAACTGGTGAAGGTATAGTGGAGTGAGAGCAAAAGCGATTGTAGTTAGAGGACCAAGGAGAGCATGAGGACTGCTTATCCAAGCTCTTTACTATACGAGACTTTTGTTTATCGCATTTAGTTTCACTTTCGATGTCATAAGGTAGTTTAGTATCTAACAAGCGAGGGTATGTCATTTTTCCTTTTAATGCATGCTTGATGTTTAATATGTTTCTTCGTGGGTGTTAGGCATGCGGGGTAGTTATGTTTGATTTTACCTTATTTGTGTTAGAGATTTCGAAGGCAAAATTCCCAAAATGGGGAGAGTGTAACGACCAATATTTTACATATCGAAGGATCGTAAAATATTATTTTTAAATACTTATAATGTCATATTTCTCGATAACTCTGGGAAATGCCTATCTGTAACATTTTTTATATTTAGAATTCTTCCAGACAATTTTACCCCTGAGATCTTATAATAGCTATAACTTTTGATAGAAGTCGAATTACCATCCGAGACCACTTCCATTAGAAAGGTATTATTGTTTCTCTTTCCATGGAGTGGTCATAATAGTGATTTCCACTTTCTGGCTAGAAGATATGGATGTTTGTAGATTTGTAGTTTTTGAAGCGGCCTACTAGGTAACTAGTGAATTTGAGGGCAAGCCCACTAACCCATTTCAGATTTGGAAACTATATTTGGCTAAACCATCATCTCCAAATTGCTTTTCCTCTTTTCCAAAAAGATCTAAGCATTCATTAACTCATTCTCCACCCAAAACCTTCTTTTTTTCTCCTCCAAATCAAGTCCAAATCATAGATTTGGGATACAATAGTAAGGAGATTCATTAGTGATCTTCAAATCTACATTTTTAGGGAGGATAAATCAGGGCTTTGCCATTCATTTTTGGATTTTCCATGGTTTGCATGAAAATTTTGTATTTTAGAGGTACTGGTGAGTGTTTTATCCTCTCTCGCCTCACTATACACACACACAGATATATATATATATATATATAATGTTGTTTTAATTTGAAACCAAAATAAAAATGAATTTGAAATGTTTTAAATTGTTCTAATCATGTTGATGTATGGTTGCCTTTGTATGTGTTAGGCTAAGTTAGAGACATAATATAGGATGATTTAGCATAAATTGTTTTATGTTTGATGTCTGAATATTGCTTGGTGCATGTATAGTGTTTGTTTGTATGTTTGCATGGTTAGAGATGCCCATTGGGGGAGACATAGTGATAGGAATCGCAAAACCGACCTTCGACGAATTTAATCGACTATTAAGATTTGTATCGTTGCAAAAAAGGCACTTAGATGGACAAATAGACCGTAGCGGTGAAGTTGATGCGAAAATGGAAGTTGGACTACTGCAGAAGTTTGGTTCGGTGGTAGGTTTGCTCGGTGATGGGCTAGCTTTGCTTGGACTTTGCACTTTGAAGGGTTACCTCGGGGTAGGGTTAGTCCGGCATTAAAGAAATATCGGATAACATTTTCTCTTTGGTGGTATCATGGGAGACCGAACAACGTTTATTATCCGTTGATGATGTGAAGACCAGAATGCTATTCGATTGTAGCAAGGGAGACCAGACAGCGTTTAAGTGTTCGATGGTACAATTAGGTACTGAACATGATATGCTATCCGGTGATGGCATCAGAGACCGGACAAACTTTTTTGTCCAGTGGAGCTATACCGAAGTATCAAACAAGGAAGGGTACTCGGGGTTGCATGATGGCTTGGTTTTGCTATATAAAGGCGACGGGATAGAATATGGAATGTTGTTTTGGGATTTATGCTTTGGGCTTGGCATGGAGGGTATTCGATGTAATACTTGTGTTTTCTTGGTGGTATTGGGAGCTGGTTTGGAGCAAAGATGGAAGACTCTGAAATAGCTTCGTGACTTAGGTGATGGCGACTCGATGGTGAATGAAGTTTGGTTCCAATAATGGAGGCTCGACGTTAAAGGGAGTCATGTGAATGATTGCCAATAAAGGGCGATTTCTAGGGAGGGTGACATATGGATAGAATGTGGATTGGTTCTATCATGGAAAAGAGGGAATGTGGAATGTTTCCATGAGGATAATGGAAACTAGATGGAGCAACGAATGGGCATGGATATGCATGCTAAGGGATAGTTGATTTTCGAAGTGTTTTCTGATGTACTTGAAAGCAAGGGTATTATGAGTACACTCATGGGTACTTGGAAAGGCTACCCTATACCATTTGAAACGATCTATATACCTTGGATTGGAGAAAAGGGTCAAGTATCAGCATCAGGCTAAAGACGAGTACACTGAGAACCGGATTTCCATTAGTTCCTATCATGAGAAAGGCCATGCAGGCTATCATACATCCAGAGCACATTGAGTGATAGTGAGAATTGCTTGATAGATGTTATGGTTTCTTTGATTGCCTTCTTCTATATTCTTTCAATCTAGGGATATCAGTGGAGATAGGTATTGAGGTACCGGGACACCCATCATCATACTCAATTTGTAGCATATCTTTTGGATATTCATAGAGTAGCATATTATGTCCGTTATGTGCTAACTCTTTTATTATAGGGATAGGTCAGGCATGGTTCTTCATACGCTATACCATTATTTACTATACACGGTTTTTACTTTATTTTGAGATGATGAGTCGCTCACACAAGATTGTTGCCTTACCTTAGAATTTATGCTTTTCCTTTTTGGGTACTATTAAATGAGTAGACTAAGGATAGCATGTCCGGATAGTGCATGGAGCAATACAGAGTATGTAAAATAGGCGAGACGGTGATATAATCAAACGAACCATAAATAAGAACATCAGAGTGCGTCAGGTTCACAAACTATATAAAAACTGAAATACAGCATTTATACATCCTGAATCTCCAGAATAAACTTTAAAAATGTCTCTCATAATACAAGTGCTGACATAACTCCATAATAATGCAAAGCGGAATATAAGCAATCGTAAGCTCCAAAGTATAGATATATGAAAGAGCAGCCCCGTGCAATATTTTATCTCTGAGCTGTGAGATATTCTACAGGTTCTGTACTTGGATTTCTATTACTCTACATCTTTGACAACCATCCTACATCGGCCGAATACTTTCACAGTGCATTATATGGGTATATTGGGTACCGGAAGTGTAGATCAGTTGTTACACCTTCTCTAGTCCTTGATTGTCTACCAATATCTGTTCGCACTCAAACTAGGGAATCTTTGGTGGTTGCAGCTATCCACTATGCTTCTTTTGCCCAACTCCCACTACTGGCAGCTTATACATCTCATCGTCGATGCCTTTGCTCCCAAATATTCCCACTAAATTTTCATCCTATACACTTTATTGCCACCGGGATGCATAATCAATCTCGAATGGTGGTACTCTCACAGTAACCCGTCCCTAAATCCATCAATGTCAGGTAAAACCAATCTATTATCTTTATGAAGCCAACCTTCTCGACCGGGTATGTGCTGCCCCTATCCCATCAATCTCGTCCCTATCTTTATCTGAAAAATGATCTTCATTGGTCCAGCATCTTCCCTCTGACTAGCTTCGATCCACCCTATCAGAGTAGGTTTAATCATCTAGTCTCCTAACAACTCTGGCTCTGCTCCCATCTCAGTTGGGAATTATAACCAGTAATATACTCAAACCATTTTTACAGTAGGAACTGCTCCTAAATTGCTACGTCTCCTTATTATCGCCTACACCATCCTTAAGTGCATCTCGTACTTCTCTTCTACAAGAAGGCATGGATATCACCTGTGAACTCGGTATAAGCTCACCTAGCTCCTAGTACTCCACTCAATCTGAAAAAGACATCCACCCACTATGTGAATAAAAAAGGTACTTACTTGGATATACTACCATGAACGAACCCACTTCTCCATAGGTTATTCACTAATACTTCCATCCCTTATTGTTCTTTGACTGTCACCCTCCTCAAAGATAAAACAACCAGTCACTAGTCGATAAGAAACTCAATAAATCAATGTGCCGATAGTACGATCATCGTTGGATATTCCCTCATCATGGGTAATAATGGTGACTCCCCGTGTAGGATCTCGATTGAATACACCAAGCTATCCAAAATTGTATTCCTTAAGTGTATAATCCAACCATAGCCTCCACTCTTCTCCTACCTTAATCATTATCTACAACATTTCACCATGCACCATAATTCTATACCCACTGGTCACTCCACCCTAAATGATATCGAACCTTAAAAATCCTATAAAAGAAATCACAACAATAGGCATCCATGTTTCGACAATACTAAGTCTCAACAACAAAAGGTCTTGAAAGATCAAATACAAGTTGGTCAAATCATCCACCAAGTTCGGATCAACCAAAGGTTTGCCCACTTAGTCAGGACTTAACCCAAACCTATTTACTATGTCATTAGATGAAAAAGGGACTAGCATATCGATATCAAACAAAATACATAGAGGTCTAACATAAACAGAAAACATATCTCGAATTGTGAGTTTCCTTTTCTCCTTTGCTAATGGAACAGTCGACGAAGTGGGAGCAGCACCCAATGCATAAGTAAACACAACTTGTCAATTCTTCTATAGTTCTAGATTATTCTTCTTCATGTATCTAGTCCTATTACATTTGAAGCACTTCCTCTCCCCACTCCTTAGTGCCTTATAGTTCTTACTAAGATGACCCCTCTCGATGCAATTAAAACACATCATCTCTCACTTGCCTTTCTTTTGGTCATCCACTTCCTAAGACTATTTCTTTTCCTCACTTTGTTTCTCCACTTACTCTTGCCTCCCCCGCCTACTTGCAGTTTGGCATATCTTTGGTAGCAACACTAGCTTCTTGAAGGACTCATCAATATGTCCCACTAGCTTTTCCCCTAAACAACCATCCCAACCTATGATGAACTTCTTGTTCTTTTTCACTGGGGTATCAATGAAAGATAAGTCGTGCTTCGTTAACATGAGGAATTTGACTACATACTTTAAAGCAGTCATATTTCCCCACCTTAAACTAGCAAAATTATGGAATAATATCAAACTTCTAGCGGACTGTATGAATTTCTACTCAATTATTACCTGAAATTGCTCGAAGGTAGTATGATCTTTGGGATTAGTAATCTTGATGGCATTCCACTAACCCATCGTTTGTCCTTAAAGTTCATTAAAGGTAAGCTTACACCTAATCACATCCTCCAATTCTAAGTCCTCAAAGATCATTAAGTATCGATCCAATCTTGGACTTCCACAGCTGATTCCATTTCAAAGAAGGTTTTGCCTCTGAGGCTAGAGTTGTCCTGGTTTAACTTAGCAAAGTCAGGTATAGATGCTCGCAACGGAGCACCATCACCGCCAACAGCCACAGCAACGTAGCATATTCCACACCATCTCCGTGCACATGGTCTGCATATCGACATTAGTTCTCAGTGCCCTCACCCTCTTTTGCTACTCCAAAAATGGAGTTTCTATCAGAGTTCCATGTATGCTGGCTCATTCTTAACATCCATAACAAGAATGATTAGTCTCTCATAAATGAAAATACATCAGTGGTAATCATGTGTGCAATGCTAGTTATACTATATATACTAAAATAATATATTTTTGAAATTCAAATATATAACAAGTACACTCTCTCGTATATTGTTTAATCCATTCTAGCATATTCCACTTACACTACCTCCAGTGGACCTTCATCAACTTAGGTCAACAGTGCAACCTAAGTCCTGATATCAATGCGATGACCACCCTATACCTATGGTACCCAGTATACTACTACATTGCATTGTAATGGTACCTGACTGATGTAGAGAAAAAGTCAAGGGTAAAATAACTAAAATAATTGCATAAAATGTCGCATATCTCACAGCACAAGGATAAATTATACAAATCAAACAAATATGAAACAAGTGAGACAGAAATATAACTATATGAACCATTATAGATCAAAGCACAAGTTTAATGCAATTATACAAACTGGTGACAGAGTTTATACAACCAATAAATAAACTCCGAACATCTACCTCTAGTATGAACAAGCACCAATAAAGCTCTACAATGTTGTACATTGGAAATAATAATAAGCTCCTGAAACACCCTTAATTTTGATTAACATTATTTATAATATCTAATTAGATAAATTAAATAAAGTAATATAGAATGATAAGGAGATTGAGATTTGGTAAAGATAATAGGTCGAGCCCTAAGTAATAAACTAAGGAGATAATTTGAACATTAATAAAAAGAAGGGTATATAAGGAGGGCAAAATAGGAAAGTAGCACATTTCCTTAACAAAAACCTTCCTATACTCATTTCCCCCTCACTTCATTCATAAAAAAGAAAATTAAAAACTAAGGCCGACCATTACTGAGAGCAACGAGGAAAAAAAATCTAGAAAGAAAGATTAAAGCTTTGGGGAACCAAATCAAATACAAATCTCAACCTTCTTAAACCATTTAAGGTGAATAGTGGAGACTCATCTCATTTTTAATCTTTATAAGCATAAATCCGAATGTTTTGATGATATTATGCCATATTTAAAAGGATTGAATGATATATTCTTATTGACGAATATTGGATTTATTTATTAAATTAATTAATAGGTTCAAGTGAGAAAACCAATGATATGTTACCCAAATGACTTTAAATTTTGACATGAAGTTAGAAACCTTCTTTTAGAAGTGGGTTTTTAATTTCATAATTTTTGTAGTAAGTATGAATTTATTATTAATATTCCAAGAGGATAAAATGGTTTATTTCGGGTTTTAATTAATAAAAATAATTAATTAAATTTTTTGGCCTCAAAATTTTTATATGTTAAAAGATATAATAAATTGCATTTATTATGATGTTTTGGGATTTTTCCTAAATGTTTATGAAAGGTTATAAAATTATTAAGCTAGAAGGGATTAATTATTATATTTAGATATTAATATAAGACTAAAGGTTTACAAATGTTCTGAAAATGATAAACGCACTTTAAATAAGTTTGTTGATAGTATTTTGATAAAGAAAATTGTTATCCAATAGGATTTTAACAAATAAAAGGATAAAAGTAATTACTTTTAATAGCAATATAATAGTTTTTTGTGATCTATGACATTGCCATGCCGAAGTCATAGTTGATGAGGTCCTCGTTGCCGTTGTTATACTTTGTCGACCTTAATGAATGCATAGGGCATCATCCTAGTTGACATGGAATGGAGTTAGGATTCAAAGTCGGCAAGGATACTCTCGACGCCATGGCAATCGATATGGATGATGCCACCTGTTTTACTTTAACGTTTTGATACTGCCTATTTTCAATAGTGTCGCCAACCCTATTCCTTTCGAAGTAACATATAGCAACGATAATGAAACCTTATATTATGATAATGACTCCAAAAGGCAATGATGTCGTGTTTTATTATTTCAACCTTACTGATTGCTGACTTTAATCCTTAACACCTATTTTCAAAGAAGGCTATGTTGACATTTATTATCATTTCAGCCCCAATGATGTCGTTGTTTTATTTACAGCATTGATGTCGATGTTCATTAATGTTGATGCTTGTCTTTTAAAGCTCTGCACTATGAAAACTAATGAGATTTGAAAACGTGCTATATGAAGTGGTTAACCTTGACTTTATACCCTTAGGCTTTACCAACAAAAGCTTTTAACATGTTTTGAGGGGCGAAGACCCTCGACGACTATATCTTTGCCGTGTTTTATCAATACAAATGCTTTATATTGTTTTTGCTTTATAGCCTATAGTTTCAAAGTGATATAACTTCCAAGTGATTTAGAGATTCATTAATATAATTTGAAAAAGCATATATCATGGCATAAATATTTTGAATAAAGCAAAGGGCTATATTTTTCTTGTTTTAAATATGATTTCAAGGGTTAAATAGTTTACAAAGAAATTGATTTCAAGGTAATAGGAAAAGGTATTTAGCCTATAGTTTTACTTAAGAATGATTACTCCTATCACTTTTGGAAAAATTATGATAAGATAAACTTGACTCGGAGATTGAAAAAACGGATAAGATTGGTGTAGGCTAGCTCTATATTTCAGCTGTTAAGTCTTAGCTGATATAAGTCAAAAATTCTAGTGTATAGGGCTTTGTCACAGTAAGACAAAAATGTAGGATTACGCACAGAAGGGATACATAAAGAAAAGATAGGTTATAGATTGGCCTGTAGAAGTTTTAGGTTCATAAACTATGAGATTAACAAATTAGTCTGGTAAACACTATAATAAGTGTATTTGGACGGACCATCCATTTTTTTTTTAACAGTCGGATAGGAAATTTGGTGTGTCTGATAGACCCGAGTCAGCCATGTAGGTTGGTAGTTAGCCAGTGAAAACTAAAAAATTGGGATGGATAGTCCATTGATTTGATGGATAGTCACAATTACCCATATAGCATGCATGCGCATGATCATTTATATTGTCTATTTTACCATTGTGGCTGTAGGATTTTGTTTCGCAAAAGTTATATTTTAAAAAGGGATATTAGTGAGGGGAAAACCCATTCCACTCAACAATATGGTCTTACTAGATATCTATAAAACCAAGATGTCATATTATTATGCACACTAGGGTTTGACTCAAAATTTCTTTTTTCCCCTTAAACTCTTGGGTGCCTAAAATTTGGTCTGAGTAGGTCTGAAGTAAGGGTTTACATGTTAAGTTAGTTTTGGCAAATAAAGCTTCCGAAGACGGGCATAACACAAAGATTAGCTATGTAGGAGATTACTTATTATCATTATTTTACGTGTTATGTCAGTTGTTGTATGTATTGATAGTAGATGTATCTGTCTATCTAGTAACTATGATCAACCAAGGAGTCATCTTCATATGTCACTCGTGGAGTATTTTTTAATAATTATATTTTATCTAAACCTAAGCAATGTTTAGGATTATCTTAGGAATATGAAATATCATCTTTTAAATGTAATGAGAAAGTTTGCTTTGAAATTGTATTAAAAGTTATTTCATATCCCTGTGCTCTGATTTATCGATTCAATTAACATTATCGCATTTGTTACGAGAAATTGGTACTGTATATGACTACAGCATCTATAGCGCTTAGTTTCGGGCCTTGGAATAGAGGATGCTACAACTTGGTATCATAGCTTAGGTTTATGTAAAACTAAAAGGATTTTTAAACTTAAAAATGTTTTTAAAACATAATCTAAATGAATCAGAGAATAAGATTGAGGTATGCGATAATGCTATAGTAATGTACTTGTATTTGCCATATATAAGTATATGCTTTATCTCTGTTCTCCCTCTCTCTTAGACCGTTCGTACATATCTTACCAAGGTTCCAATGTAGATTTAAGAAAGTAAGATATGCAGGCAAGAAACGGAAGAGTGAATCTCGGTGTTGGAAGCATCACTACCAATGGAAATGTCAAACCCAATACTAGAAGGAACCTGGATTGACAAACAGCTACAAATGTTGGTGCACGAACACCACTGGTTGATACGGGAGCAATGCATCAGTTCTTTGTAAATATGGTGCAAGTAGGAGCTGATCTTGGGACAGTTGGTGGAAATGCTGGAGGAGTGAATCATGAAGTTCCAATTGTCAACAACTATTTTGTGCTGAGTAATGACTATGCAAGATTTAGAGGAAAGCCATTCGTTGGAATAGATGATACAATTGAAGAGGAGAATTGTTTGCTTCATTATGAAATGATCTTCGTTGATCTTGGCTTGAATGATGAGGAGAAGAGGAGATTGGAATGCAGGAAACTGCAAGGAGCTGCATCGTATTGGTGGAATAGTGTGACTATTGGTGTAGCAAAGGAAAATTTGACTTGGACAATGTTTAGAAGGAGCTTTGAAGAGATTTTTATGTCTGAGATCACTAAGTTGATCTGTTAAGGAAGTTTGTTGGATTGGTGCAAGATGATATGACGATGATTGAGTATGCAACCATATTTGAGAAACTGTTCTGATATGGGTACGCAACCATGGATACCGTGATCAAAAGGAATAAGAAGTTCATCCATGGACTGAAACTGGAGCTTAGTAGGGCAACTTTACCATATCTCGGGGATCTATGTGATGTAGTCATGGAGATGCCTTGAGAAATGAAGAGATGCTTGCATTGCTTAATGATAATAAGCCAGCAGGAAATAAGAGTGAATAGAATCAAAGGAGAAAGTTTTGCCAGACGCAGGGAGCTCAAAAGCTACCAAGAAAGGGAAGATTGAGGTTGTGTGCCACAAATGCGACAAGTAGGGGTACTATGCTCATGAGTGTCGATCTGGTAAGGGAAAGGAAGTTGCAGGGAAGAAGATCATTAAGTGCTTTAATTGTGATTAAATGGGAAACTACAAGAACAAATTTCTGGAAGTAGCCAAGGCAGAAAAAGGAAAAGTACTTGCTTCAAAACTTGCTAACTCGAGACCAACAGCTGAGGAGAAAGGAAAAGTTGTTATGGGAGACATGTTTTTGACTCAAGGTATACCTGTCAGAGTACAATTTGATACTGGTGCATTGCATTCTTTCATGTCTCATAGTTTGGTAGATAAGCTAAGTTTATAACCATCATACCTGGTTACTCCCTTAAGCATTGTGAATCGGACAGGAGGATATGCAACTCTAGGTATAAGATGTGACCACTTAGAGTTTGAATTATTAGGTAATTTATTTTCCTATAACTTGCATGTGTTTGATTTCATAGGCTCTGGGATTATTTTTGGTATTGACTGGTTAAGTAAATATGATACTAGGATATTTTTCCAACATGAGAATATTTTTACAACATGAGAAAATATCACTAAGACACCCTAATGGTAGCAATTGAATTATATACTCGGTAGAAAATCCAAGTTCTGATGTTTGTGGTTTGTTGGTGTAGTAGAGGAGGAAGATGTGTTGAATTGGGTTTTCATAGGTAGAGAATTTGTAGATGTCTTTAAGCCAGTGACAGAACAACCGTCGAAAAGAGCTATTGAGTTTCATAGAGATCTTAGACCTCGAGCTAAACCTATTAGTAGACTGCCTAGTAGAATGACACCTACTGAGATAAAGGAACTAAAGGTGCACTGGTGGACTCAAAAGGAAAGAATTTTAATTAGACCAAGCAGTTCACATTGAGGAGCAGCCATAGTGTTTGTTAAGAAACCGGGCGGATTGTTAAGGATGTGTACCGATTATCATAAGTTGAATGAAAGATAAAGTCCCGATATCCTTTGTCGAGAATCGATGACTTATTTGATAGATCCCGCTAAGATCAAAGTAGTTAATAATTGGAGGAAACCCGATACAGTGATTGAGATAAAGAGTTTTCTTGGACTAGGTAGTTATTACCGGTGATTCATCAAGGATTTCTCTTGTATAGCAGCACCAATGACTAAACCAACAAGAAAGTACGTGAAGTATGTTTGGACCGATAAATGGAAGGAGGCCTTTCAGAAGCTGAAACATTTATTGACAAATGTGCTCATGTTAGTTGTTCCAGCTAGGAATTAAGACTTAGAGGAGTAAAATGATGCGTGCGGAACTGGATCAAGAGTTTCGTTAATGCAGAAGGGCAAAGTGATTGTCTATGCTTCTCAACAACTTAGGCCGCATGAAGTTAGATATCTGACTGATGACTTAGGGTTGGCTGCCATAATATTTTCTTTGAAGGTGTGGAGACACTACCTTTTAGGAGAATGATTCGAGTTGTATATGAATTATAGGTTGCTAAGGTACTTATTCTCTCAGAAGGATTTGAATGTAAGACAACAAGGATGGATGGAGTTTTTAGCTACTTAGGATTTTGGAATTGAGTACACACCGAGGAAAGGTAACTGTAGGATTGATTTCACCCTAGAGGGGGGGTGAATAGGGTGATGGTATTAATTATAAAAATTAATTGCGGAAGCTTATAAAATTGTTTCAACATAGATCACAGAATAGTAACAGTACGGACAAATAGCAGAATAATAAAATTGCAGAAATAGAATGACACAGAATTTACCCAGCTTCGGCAAAACCCTGCCTACGTGCTGCCCCCAAGTTTTCTACTAGAAATTAGATAGTCAGATGCCTACACACGTAAACTCGCGACACCCGCTATCGACTAAACCTAACTCTACGCTCAAAACCCTATCATAACTCAGCCACTGAGTTGCGAATTCTCAAATTACGCCACGTAGTTTGTCCCCTACTCACACGACTAGAAATTTATATGGTTTAAAAATAAATTACAAATTAAAAACAATTTAAAATTAAAATAACCCTAATTTAAAATAAATGCCCTTTATAAAATAGCCGGCCTTTTTCTCTCTTTTTATATTTTTGAGTTCGGCCCGTTGTTTTTTGAGATAGCGGCGGCTCTCTTCTCCTCTTTGCAAATTAAGGCTTCGTCCCTTCGATTCCGTGCTCTTAAATTAGGGCTTTCAAATTGAAGTCGCTGCTTTTGATTGCTTGTTTCTCTGATTAGCTCACGGCTCTTCAATTTGGATCGAGTTCATCTATGATTTCGGTATGTACTTTTCTCCTTTTGCTTTTCTGGTTTGATGCATACTTGAACTCGATGGATTAAAATTGTCGATGATGATTTATTTATGTAGGGTTTGTAACCCTTGATTTGCGTTCGTACAAATATATTTGAATTTGTCAATTTTATTTGATCGGTCGTTCGATTATGCTTGAACGTTTGATTTATCTGACTTTGTCAAATTTGTATATTTTTTGGTTACCCGGTAATCATGATATTTTGATTTCTGGCTTGACTTATTCGACTCCTTGATTGCCACGGCTTCGGCTCCGATCATTTTTCTGACTTTGACTTCGGTCATTGAATTTTTTTCGTTCTCGTTCTGGTCGACTTCGACCTTGACTTGATTTTGTTCACTGACCTATACATATTGTTGCTTGATTCCAGTCTCTAACTTTGTCTTGTTCGACATTGCTTTTGGTCATTATGGTTGTTGATTTTGTGGCCGTTCTTTATATCAAAACTGCTACTTGAGCATTTGTAGCTTTGTTTTTCTGGTCTTGGCTTCACGGGTATCACTGGTGCAACGATATTGGTCTTTGTTATCAAGTTGCACTACTTTGATATAGTGTGTGCACTTGCTTGTAGTTATGTACTCAGTTACTTGACATTTTTGTATTTCTCGATGAACTCGGGTAGTTTTCATTTGACCTGTTCTTGAATGCATCTGTGCATGTCACTGGTATCACTGTACATATTCACTTGGGTTATTTAAAGTTGTAGATTGCTGAGGTGTTTGTGTTGTTGCAGTTTGTATTTGCTGTTTTCCCATGTACATGCTTTACTGCATCTGCATATTGATCACCATCTTTGTGTATTGATGGTCTGATCATTCTTTTGTCTTGCTTGCTTGATGGCATTTGATCTTGCCTGGTTTTTCCTTTGTTGGTTTGTGATGCACTTGTTTTGTACTTCACCGTACTGTTCATTGTATATAATGTTGTTGCACCATGTTGCATTATTGTTCACCTCTCTTGTATCATTGGTGTTTCTCACTTGATACTGTCACATGCTACTTGGTCGTTGTTGCATAAATGAACTAGTCATTCGTCACTGTGGCCTTCAACTTTACATTTTCTGGACGTGAACTTGTAGTCTTTATTTGTGTCTGCATTGTCATGTTGTATACTCTTTGTATACATACTTGAGTCTTGGTTATATTGAAGTAGTCTTCAGTGTTGTGTTTGCATCGACTTTTATCCACTGTACTTTCAGTCATGTTCACTGTGTCACTTAGGTGCATTTGTTTGCATTGTGCATTGACTTGAGCTTCTGGCTTCACTTCTGATCTGATGCTGAGGCTTGCTTAGTCTTGAACATTGCACTTGTATATATTCACTATCACTTGCTATTAGCTTGGAGTTGCATCTCTGAGTTGAACTGGTGCATTTTCTTTGTGGTTACTTTGGTTACTGGTTATGTTTTCTTGTGCATGTAGATAGCTCATGTGATTTGTTGTGCACTGACCATATAGTCTTTTAATTTGTTCATTGAGTTGAATCCAGCTTAAATGGTTGGGTTTGACCTTGTGCTCGTGTCGAGATTTTATTTATATTGCACCTGAGTTGAACCCGACCTTTTATTTTGGGTTTGACCTTATGCTCACCTGTCCCTGTAACATTATCAAGTGTATATCGGTGTGCACGGCCTTGTGGCATGTACAGTGATGCACTGTGCATGTCACATTGGTCGTGTGAGATAAATTCAAATGTAAATGATGACGAACAACCCAAATAACCGAGGCAAATAATATTTTCAAAATCCATATTTTATTTTATATTGCAAAAATATTTCTTTTTCAATTTTACTGCATTAGTGAATATTTTTGCAGATTGCTCAGATGCTGGATAATAACTGGAATGAAGTTAAAGATAAAATACGAATTGAGTGAATGAGTGATGTATAATGAGGTTAAATGTAAATATGAAATTGTGATGTATTTGTAATCAAAATTGTATATGTATAGTGGGAGTTTGAATTTTTACTATTCAAAATTGTAACAAATATTTGTTTGAATAAAATTTCTGTTTGAATTCAAATTCTGTGTTATTTAATTTTATTCAGCAAATATTTATTTAAAAATAGTACATTAACAAATACATTTAAACGAATGCATATATGCTTATTATCATCAAACAAAAAACATATAATCGCATATTCAACAGTAACAAAGTTGCAGACGCGCTTACAAGGAAACATCAGAATGTAATGTTAGCAATGGTATCGAAGTGGAAACATTTGGAAGCATTAACTACTTGTAGTTTGTGGTTAAGATCGATTGCTAGTTCTAATCGGAGTATTTCAATGCTATCTTGCTTGGAAATTCGAATGATACAAATTGATAAGATTACTTCTAAACAAAGAGATGATCCAATCTTAGTTGAAAGAATTAGAAGATTGGTAGGTGGAATTGAGGGTGATGATTTGGAAGATTTTATCTTGATCACAACGTATGGTCAAGGAAGAAAGGGCGGATATGTTTTCCAGATATGGGAGACCAAAGGAAAGAAGTTCTTAGGAAGTGTCATCGATCAAAGTTTACTATTCATCCTCGAGGAACTAAGATGTATTAGGATATGAAGAGAATTTCTACTGGGGGAGTATGAAAAGGGATGTAGGCTTATGTGTAAAACAGTGTCTGAATAACCAGCAAGTAAAAGACAAACATCAGAACCTTACTGGATTACTTCAGCCTTTAGATATACTAGTTTAGAAATAAGATTCGATATCCATAGATTTCATTAATGGGTTTCCAAGGTAAAATAGGGGAAATTAAATAATATGAGTCATAGTGGATAGATTGATCAAGAGTGCACATTTCATTCTCATTAAGTCAACCAGGATGGCACCTGTATTAGCTAAGTTATTCGTGAAGAATATAGTTAGACTGCATAGAGTTCCTAATAGTATAGCCAATGATAGAGATTCTTTATTGACTAGCAAATTCTAGAAGAGTCTAAAGAGGTTTTAGGTACCAAGCTCAAGATGAATACTGCTTACCATCCATGGATCGACGTGCAAACGGAAAGAGTTAACAAAGTCTTGGAAGATTTGTTAAGGCTTATGTGCAAGATTTTGGAGGACTATAGGAAGACCATCTACACTTAGTCGAATTCTCATATAATGATAGTTATCAGACTAGTATAGGGATGACACCTTTTGAAGCTATATACGGAAGGCTATGTAAATCAGCCGTATGTTGGTTAGAGATCGGAGATAGATTAATCCTTGGTCCAAGTTTCGTAAGTGAAGCCACAAAAAAGATTGAGCTAGTTCGAGCAAGAATGAAGGAAGCTCAGTCAAACTGAAGAGCTATGTAGATCGGAGATGGAAAGACTTAGAATTCTTAGTTGAAGATCATGTTTTTGCTAGAGTATCACCAACGAAGTGTGAAGTAAGATTTGAAAAATCAAGGAAATCGGCACCTAGATCCGTTGGACCACTTCCTATCAACGAAACGATCGGGAAACTCATTGAAAACATAGAGTTATCGAGCAGTTTGGTATGAGCCCATAATTTTTTTCATGTATCTTATCTAAGGAAGTGAGTTTGAGATCCAGAGACTACTATAAATCCAATTACATTTGAAGACTTAATAATGGAGTCAGACATGACCATAGTTAGACTTCTAGCTCGCATTGTGTCTACAGATGAGAAGAAGCTAAGAAATCAGAAAGTCAGATTAGTGAAAGTTCAATGGAGTGATGACGAGAGAAACTATACTTGGAAGACAGATGACAGTATTAGGGACACTTATCTTGAATTATTTGATGGTAGGTTTTACATCTATGCTTTATGTGTGATGAGCGTACCATACTATAATTTCGAGAATGAAATTCTTTAAAGAAAGGAGTCTGTAACACCCTAAATTTTGGTTTACATTATTTACGAAATTCAACTAGATAAATAAAAAATAATAATGTAGAATGATAAGGAGATAGAGATTTGATAAATATAATGGGTCAAGCCATATGAACTAATGATATAATTAGAACCTTAATAAGAAGAAGGATATACGAGGAGGAAAAATAGGAAAAGAGCACATTTCCTTAACATAAACCTTCTCGTTCTTATTCTCCCCTCACTTTATTAACAAAAACGAAAATTAAAAAACTAAGGACGGCCATCACTAAGAGAAAAGAGGAAGAAGAAAAGCTAGGAAGAATGATCAAAGCTTAGAGGAATCAAATCAAGCACAAATCCTTAACCTTCTTAAACCATTCAAGGTGAATAATAGTTACGTGCTTCATGTTTTAATTGTTGATTTTTATTTTGACTATAAACTGAATGTTTTGACGATACTAAGCCATATTTGAAAGGATTGTGTGGTATATGCTTATTGATGAATATATAGATTTATTTATGAAATTAGTTGATAGATTTAAGTAAGAAAACCTATCATATGATACCCAAAAACTGGAAATTTTGATATAATGTTAGAAACATTATTTTAGAAGTGGTTTTTTAATTTCATAATTTTTCAAGAAAGTTTGAATTTATTATGAAATTTCTAAGAGGAGAACATGGCTAATTTCTGGTTTAAATTATTAAAAATAATTAATTAAATATTTTGGCGCCAAAACTTTTATATGTTAAAAGATGTAATATAGTGGATTTATTACGATTTTTGGAGATATTCTCAAATGTATAGGAAGGGTTATAAAATTTAAGCTAAAAGTGCTTAATTATTATATTAAGATTAGAGGTTTGCAAATGCTTTGAAAATGATAAACCTACTTCAGATCAGTTTTCTGATAAGGATTTTGAAGGAAAAAAGTTATTATCCAAAAGGATTTTAACAAGTAAAAGAAGTTGGTGAAAAGAAATTACTCTTAATAGAAAAATGATAGTTTTCTGAGTGTTCACGACATTGCCATGCCGAAGTCATAGTCGTTGAAGTCCTCTTGCCACTGTCATACGTTGTCGGCCTTAATGAATACATAGGATATCATCCTAGACGATACGGAATCGATGCAGGAGGGTTGGAGTTGAAGTTGACATGAATACTATCCACTCCATGGCCTTTGACATGGATGATGATTCCTACTTTACTTAAACTTTTTGATGCCGCCTATTTTCAATAGTGTCGCCAACCCTATCCCTTTCAAAGTAACCTACAGTGGTGATAAGTAGCCACATATTTTGATAACAACTCTGGAAGGCAATGATGCCATATTTTATCATTTCAACCTTAATGATTGCCGACTTTAATCTTTAACACCTGTTTTTAAAGAAGGCTATGCTGCCGTCTATTATCACTTCAACCCAAATAATGCCGTTATTTTCTTAAGGCATTGATGCTGATGTCCGTTAATGTTGATGCTTGTACTTTGAAGCTCTATACTATGCGAACTAATGAGATTCAACACCATGTTGTATGAAGTAGTTAACTTTGACTTTATACCGGTATGTTTTACCAATAAAAGATTTTTAACATGTTTTGAGGGGAGAAGACCCTTGTCGACTATATCTTTGATGCATTTCATCAATATAAAGGCTTTTTATTGTTTTAGCTCTATAGCCTATGATTTCAAACTGAGTTGACTTCCAAGTGATTTAGAGATTCATCAATATAACTTATAAAAGCATATATCATGGCATAAATATTTTGATTAAAGTAAAGGGCCATATTTTCCTTGTTTTAAATATGATTCCAGATGCACGCGTAAAAGTGCATAATTTTACTTTCAAATTTAATCTACTTTTATTTAAATAAATCGGCATATTTAGGTATTTTACATGTTTAAACCAAAATTTAATTTATATTCAAGTCATCGTTTCTTCATCTTTATTTTGGGGGTAAAATGGTAATTTCGTGTCTGATATAATTTGAGAAAATTTATTTGGACATTTCTATTTTTATTTATAGGAAATGAAGTACAAATCTAAAGAGGTTTCATGGATGAATGCTTGCACACATGTTGAAGGCTACTGAAGAAAGGAAATAAAAAATTCATGCAACATGGAAGAGCCCACATACCTACTACCATATGGTCCATAATTAAAAGCACATGCACATGTTAATGGAGGCTTAAAGGTATGTCAGTGGAGATTAATTATTTTCCTAATGATTACTTGGAGGTTACACTTTCTCAAGGGCATTTTAGGTAGTTCCCTAAAATATGAATTAGGGTTATAAGCACGTAAAAATACCTTTAATGAGAGATTATAAAAGACATATGTGCTTAATGGAAAATATGAATGGTGGTGGTTTATTTTTATTGCATTTTGATAGCCTACGTTGACATCTCAAACAGGCTATGCTTTACTCTATTTAAAACATAAAATATTCGATCATTCTTCTAAGTGACTTTGATAATAAAAGTCAAACTAGAATCAAAATTTGATGGTCTGTTTTATTAATTATAGTAAATAGATCATACTTAAAATCGATTTTATTTTTAATATTCATGTCATTTTCATAAGTGTTTTACTAAGCACATCTATCATGTTCACTTAATATTTTAACGAGAGATTATAAATGAATTTTGTGTTAATTTATTTGAATGATTGGAAGTGGATTTGCCTCTAAATTTTTCCTTAATCACAGAGTTTTCTTCACCTTTGCTTAAGTTTATTTTCGACAATTTTTCGAAGTTTTAAAAAAATAACTTCAAAACTTTAGGCTAAATTGATTGAGTAATATTAAAATTTAATTCTTTTCCTATGGATCAACCCGTACTTGCATATATACTACAATTGTACTCCGTGCATTTTCTTTTTTTTAAGGATGACATTTTCAATGACGGTTTTCTAACTGATAGAAATTTCTGTCGTTATTAAAAAAAATTCAAAGGATAAATCATTTATAAAGAAATTGATTTCAAAGAAATAGAAAAGGGTACCTAGCCCAGTGTCTTACTAAAGAATGATTACTCTTATCACTGTTGGATAATTTGTGATAAGACAAATTTGAATCAGAGATTAGAAAACCAGATGGGGCTGGTGTAGGGTTGCGCCCTATACTTCAACATTTAGCTTCTAGCCGATATAGGTCCAAAATTCCAGTGCATAGGGCTTTGTCAAGGGTAAGATAAAAAGTAGGTTTATGCACAAAAAGAAATACATAAAGATAAGATAGATTATAGGTTGGCCTGAAAAACTTTAGGTTTATAGAAAGCCTAGCAAAACTATAAGATTGATAGATAGTCAGGTAAACACAAGGATAAGTATATTTGGACAGACCATCCAATTTTCTTCGAATGGTCAGTTAGAAATTTGGTATACCGATAGGCCTAAGTCAACCATGTAGGTTGATTGTTACCCTGTGAAAACTAAACGTTGGGACGGATAGTCGATTGATTTAGAGGGTAGTCATGATTACGGATGTAGCATGAATGCACATGATCATTTGTATCATCTATTTGACCACTACGGTTGTAGGATTTCGTTTTGTAAAAGATAGATTCTAAAAAGGGATATTAGTTAGAGGAAAACCCAATCTGGTCAGCAGTGTGATCTCACTAGATATCTATAAAACGGAGGTGGCATATCATTATTCACACCAGGCTTTTTGTCTGATCGGAATTTATATTTTTCCCTGAAACTCTCGGATGCTCAATATTTGAATTGAGTAGGTCGGGAGTAAGAGTTTCCATTTTAAGTAGATTTTCACGAATAAAGCTTCCGAAGATAAGCAAGAGGCAAAGAATCATTATGTAGGAGACTACTTATTATTATTATCCACGGTGTTAAGTTAGTTGTTATATGTAATGACAATAGATGTATCTGTCTATTTAGTCACTCTGATCAACCAAGGGGCATCCTTATATGTCTCTCTTGGAGTATTTTGTAATAAATATATTTTATCTGAACCCAAGAAACTTTTGGGATTATGCAATGAATATGAAAAATCATCTTTGAAATGTGATGACAAAGTTTGATTCAAAATCTTGTTTAAAATTATTTCTTATTCCTGTGCTTTGATGTTATCGATACAATTTACACTACCGCATTTTGTCACTAAAAATTCAAACTATAGATTACTACAACATCTATAGCTCTTAGTTTTGGGACTTAAAATGGAGGTTTTACAGCTCCAAAGTAGAATATAGATAAGCACCAGTCTCCTAGTCGTCCACTGAATAGCTCCATGCATTGTCTTAGCCCTGCCATCAAGTCTACTCGTTCATGAGTACTCGAGATAACATGAAGCAAAGCATAAACCTAGAATCGGATCTATTGAAACATATTTTATGTATCAAAAAATCGTAAAATGTTATTTTTAAATTCACGTTAGGTCGCATGACACTATAACATTGGAAAATGTTGAGTAGTGACTTTTTTAGAACCAAGAAAATTTATCAAACGATTTTACCTCTATAAACATGGAAAGGCTATAAATTTTGATTGTGGATGAATTAGGTCATCAACCCACTTTCTTCAAAGGATATGATGGTTTCTTTTTGCGTAAAGTGGTCATAAAAGTGATTTGGACTTGCTATTTGTAAGATATTGTTGTTTGAAGTTAGACAGATTTTGAGGCAATTTAATGGGTAATTAATGAGATTTGAGGGCAAGCCCAACAATTCATTTCGGTTTGGGGGTTGTTACAGCTGAAATAGTCACCTTCCAATCATTCTCCTTTATCCTAAAACAGATCTAAACCTCCATTAAGGTTCTCTTAGCCAAAACCTTCCCCGATCTCTTTCGAATCAAACCAAATCTTTAGATCTAGTGTAGATTAACAAGGGGATCAGCTATAGAAGTTCAAATCCACATTTTTGAAGAGGAATCAAGGCTTTTGTGTCTAATCTCGGATTTGCTTCGATTTGCATTCAAATCTTCCATTTTTGTTTGTGATCCATGATTTATCATCTCATATCATATTATTTAAAGTCAAAATTACATTCTGAAACTATTTTGTAACCCTACTTGAAGTAAAAATGGGATTGAAGTGATCTAAATTATTTAGTCATATAATTTCAATGTATATTTTATCATATAGATGTTAGGTTACGTTACGGATGTGATTAATGATAAAATTTCATAATTGATGCATGTTATATGTTTGGATGTTGAATGATGCATGTTATATGTTTGGATGTTGAAAGATGCTCGTTTGTACACCTGATTGGTAGTATATGCTTATATGTGAAAAATAGAAGTGATGATTAATTCTATAGTGGAGGATCTTTATGTAGAAAGAGAAATGATGTCCTCTTTGATCCAATGCATAAGGATGGGAGTTTGATAAACGTAGAAATGAACTTTGATGGATTGTCTTTAAGATGTTTGGGGTCATGTCGATGCATATGGGATGCACATAGGTCAATTTGTTAAGCGTAGCGAAGGAATTGCGTGAAAGTGGAAGTGTTAGAAGTTCTACATGGTTTCTGTTCAGTGGCTATGGTCTGGCTAGGTGTGCTCGATGGTTGGCTTTGGTTCAGGAAGTGGCATGCTCTATGTTTAGCTCGGTTCGATGATGGGAGAGACTGAACAGCAATGTTGTATGTTGATGCTTCAAGTCATGCTAGGAAAAATAGAAGGAAAGCTTCGACCTAGTGCAAACAGGGGTTTATTCGAGGTTTGAGGTGCTGAATAAGAAATTGGGTTCTGTGGCACTGCATCGGAGTTTTAGCAGCATGACACTGTCTGATTATGCTGATAGATGGGCAAACATTTGAACAAAGCTTTGGGCTTGGAAGAGAATTACTTCAGCCGTGGTTTTAGTTTTCTTTAGGGTTAATGGTGGCCTGCTTTGGGTTTTATCTAAGTTGACAAGAAGTCACGATGGATGGCACTGGAATGACCTCGAGGTGACTTTAGGGTTTTATGGAAACAAATGAAGCGATGCGGTGATGCTTTAGTACAACAACTTCAGAACTATAAAATAATAACTCTACGACCTATGATAGGTGCCAAGAGGTGTTCCAATGACGACAGCTCAACAACGGGAGTTGTGATAGAGATCCATAAGGGCAAGTTCAACAATGGGAGCTTGTGAGTAGAATTATGATTGAATTCTATGATGGAGATAAACGATATGGAATAATGACTTGGTTCACTATGATGATGTATGCAAAGGAATCGTTGATAACTCAGAGGTTTCTAGAGTGCTCATACAGAAGAGGTACGTACATAGGGATGCCTGCCTGGATTTACGACCATGTCATGATCTTACGACTATGGATTACCCTGGACTTATGTAATTGTAGGTCTGGTTCCTAGCCTTACGAAGTGACATGGATTCGAGCTCCAAGAAACACAAGCTTCAATTGGGTCTCTGGTTTGCAATCATGTTATATGAGTTATCATATATCCAATGAAAATGAGTGATATTGAGGATTGTTTGATGAATTCTATGTTTGCCATGTTTGTTTATCTCTCTTGGATGTCAAATGATGTAGGTATTGTCGACTACATACCTAGACATTAAGTATTGTACTTCGATTGCAGTGCAACTATATGATGATCATTATGGTAGTAGATTAGCATATATCGTTTGTTATGTGCTAACTCTTTGGATGTAGGAACAGATCATATATGATTCTACATGCCATATGCTCTTATTACTGTATACAATATTTGTAGTATTTTGAGATGATGTATTGCTCACACCAGACCATCATTTGACCCAAGGTTTTATGTATTTCTTCTTATTATCTTGAGTACTCTTAAATGAGTAGATTAGAGATAACAAGTATGGAAAATGCATGGAGCTTTATGAAGTATGAGTAGGTGGCCACGCTTTTATATATCTATAGTTTGGAGCTTGTTATCACTTGTTCCGCTGTGTAGTACCTATACCACTGCTTGTATTACTTTAGCGATAGTTATACACTTTAGTCTAGAGATTTGGGATGTATAAACTTTATTATTTTAGTTTTGTGTAATCTGTTAACCTATGGCACTCTGATGTTCTTAGTTATGGTTCATTTGATTATATTACCATCTCGCCTATTTTACATCTGTTTAACTAATATATTTTGTATATGCACTGTGAGATGTTTATAGGTTTTGTGATTTTGATTTTATTTTACCGTTGACTATCACCTTACATCGATCGAGTACCATCATTACATACTCTATAGTTCCCATTGGGTACCAAAGGTATAGGATAGTCGTCACATTTAGCGTCAGAGCTTAGGTTGCGTAGTTGCTCTAAGTCGATATTTGGATCCATTAGAGATAAGGCAGGAGCTATCACCTTAGAATAGATCATCTAATATATGAGAGAGTGTACTTGTTATATATTTTTTTTGAAAATTATGTATCATTATATGGTAGTAAGTCGCACTGCACATATGAGCATCATTGATGCATTTTTCCTCTATGAGAGACTGATCATTTTTATTGTAGGATCGATTTCACCCTAGAGGGAGGCGAATAGGATGGTACTAACAATTATAAAAATTTAATGCAAAAATATATAAAATAATTGCAACACGGATATAGAAGAAATATAGCAGCAAGGATAATAGTAGAATAATAAAAGTAGTAATAGAACACACAGATTTACTCAGCTTCGGAAAAACCCTGCTACATGCTGCCCCCAAGGTTTCTACTAGAAATTAAGTAGTCAAAAGCTTACACACGTAAACTCGCGACACCCGCTATCCACTAACCTAACTCTACGCTCAAAATCCTACCACAACTTAGCCACAAAGTTGCGTATTCACGAACAACACCACCATAGTTCGTCCACTAATCACACGACTAGAAAATTACAAATGTTTAAAAGTAAATTACAAATAAACTAAAAAACTATACACAAAACCCAATTTAAAGCCCTTAAGCCCAAATTATATTTAAACATATCGACCTAATATAAAGAAATCTCCCTTTCCTTGGCCCGTATCCTTTGTACTTTATTGCTTTGAAAAATAGCTACTTCATTCCCCTTTAGAAAATTAAGGTTTCGTGAATTTGTTGAAGTCGCGGCTTAAAAGAAAGTGATTTTTCGATTCCTTTATTCGATCGATTATATGTTCAGGCAGCTTCAATTAATTCAATTTCGATTGTTAAACTGGTGTGCGATTTTTCCTTTTACTAATTATTGATTATTCTTGACTTTGATTCGAGTAGAATGATTTATACCTCTCTGTTGTTGCTTGAACTCGAATGAAATTCCATGCCGATGATGATATGGGTTATATAGGATTCGAATTCCTATAATTTCTTTCCTATATGCCTTATGAATTCTTCATGTGAATTTGCTCTGCCGTTCGATTTGTAATTGAGTGTTGGTGATGTTTTCTTACTAGTTCAATTCGTATGTGTTGCTTGATATATTTGAATTTGCTTCGGTCTTCACTGCTATGACTTTTTCATTGTACTTGTGATTACCTAGGACACCACGGCATTCATTTGAGTCATTTGATTCTTTGCCTTGGTTTGAAGTTCCGTTCTTTTCTCTTGTGATAGCTTTGATTTCGGCACTTAATATTGTGATAATATTTTTGAGATGAAATTTTGCTTCGAACTTGTTATCAACTGGCTTTGACTCTAGCATTTAAACTTTACTTGTTCGAACTCGTGTTCCATTCTTGAAATTATTTGTTTGTGTCTCTATGATTTTTTGGCAATCAAGTGTTATTTGATTTTTTTAGATTAAGCAAGACTTTGGGATGAAAATTGATTTGATAGATTCTAATTAAATTTGGCCTTGACTTTGTTCATCTTGATTTTGTACTTTGGTTCATGTCTGCACTTTGCACTTCATGCGCCTGTGGTCTAGTTGATGTTTGTTATATGGTTGAAGCTTCAAATATATGGGACTATTGGTAGTCTGGTTCTACATGAAGTCTTTATGCATATCATATATATATATATATATATATATATATATATATATATGCAGTGTTGATGCTTTGTTATGCACTTGACCATTCGATGTCAGGTTTTGATATGGACATTGTTTTGGTCGAGACTTGAACTCCATTGTAAATTTCTACATTTTTATCTGGTCTGTATTTGCGCATTCGATCGTGTGTGCATATATGCTAACATATACATAAATTCATTGTGTTTGTATTGCAGTCTTAAGTCATGTGCATGTTGACACCTCTGTTGCATTTTGTCTGGTTCGGTCTTGTAAAGTTTTTGGTATCAATGTTCCATTCAGTATGCTTATACCTGACCTTTGTTGCCTTTAATATTATTTTCATGTGACTGGTCTTGTGAAAAAATCTGGTGAACCTGTACTTGATTACTGGTCATCTCCACTTGTATATCCACTAGAGTCTGGTTGTTTTGTTTGTTGGTTCACTTTGTGTTGAGTTGCCTTGTATTTCCAGTCATCATTTCTGGGTTTAGTTGATCCTTCTTGTCACTTTAAGTCTGATTTGCACATGAGCTCTGGGTTGTAGCCTAGAGCCAGTTTGCATTTGAACTTTGTTGCACTGTATATTCCATTTGTATTTTGGAACCAGTTTCACTTCTGTTCTGGTTATGTTCGTCATTTGAACTTTGTTGCACTGTATATTCCATTTGTATTCTGGAACCAGTTTCACTTGTGTTCTGGTTATGTTCGTCTGCTCTTTGAACTTTGTATATGTTGAAAGGTTTATTGATGTGCTGTGTTGAATTCTGGTTGACATTTGAAGTACTCGAGTCCGGTTGCTTTATACCTCTTGAGTCTGGTTGGACTGTTTAGTTTCTGTTGTTGTTGGCTTTATGTGTACATCACTTTAAACCTGATTTGAATCTAGCTTATAGCATGGGTTCGACCTTGTGCTCATGTTGTAACTTTATTTTATTACACTTGAGTTGAACCTAGATTTTGATTGGGTTTGACCTTGTGCTCACCTATCCCTGTAATTTTATCAAGTGTACATTGGTGCGCACGGCCTTGTGGCATATACAAGTGATACACTGTGCATGTCACAAGTTGTTCGTGTATAATGAATTCAAAATGAATATGATGACAAACAACCCAAATAACTGAGGCATATAAATACACATATTGTTTTACACTGCAAAACGATTTCCTTTTCAATTTTATTGCGTCAGTGTTACTTTGCAGATAACTCAGATGCTGGATTCAAGCTGCAATAGAGTTAAAGATAAAATATGAGTGAATTAGTGATATGTAAGGAGGTGAACATTGTAGATGGAAAATTGTGATGTAATCAAAATTGTATTGTAATTGAAATTGTGTATATATAGTGAGAGCTCAAATTTGTACTATTGAAAATTGCAATAAAATATTTGTTTGAACAAAATATCCGTTTGAATTTAAATTTTGTGTTATTTATTTTATTCAGCAAATGTTTATTTAATTATGTGAAAAATAAAATAGTACATTAACAAATACATTTAAATGAATATATATATATATATGTTATCATCAAAAAAAATTATATACTAGCATATTCTACAATCTCAACGCTTTTGATGATAAGAAACATATATTTAAGATTTTGAATTTATTAAATTTATTTGATCATTCAATTTGCTCCTCCTATTTGATGCTCTCTCTACAAAAAAAACTCCCCTTCATATATACATGAAAATAAATAAAATATGCAAATGAACCTTGACGCAAATAGAAAATACACAATAAAATATATGACCTCTATTTTCCAAGATCTTAATTTTCTCTCCCACTTTAGTTATCAGCAAAGGAGTAATAGTATTGGAAAGACAGAGATCAATTGATAGACATTAATATCACATTAATACCTAATCGAGTATAATATTAAATTTAAATAAAAAATCAAACAAAAATCAGAAATACCCTGTTAGGTGCATATTCCACTTTAGAATATAGGGATGATGCAAAACCATATAGATATGTTTATTTGTGGTATATTTATATCGGGAATTTGAATATCTATTAACCAAGCATAATCATTAGGAGTTTTAAATGAGATTAGTAGTATTCCAAATTTTTATAAAAAAATGAATTTCAAGCATCTTCTAACCATGCATAGTCGTGAGGACTTTTAAATGGATTAGAATCAACTTGTTTATTTAATTAATCTATTTTGATATGTGTTCCATACATACATTACCGTGAGGACTTTTAAATGAGCATGAAAGCACAAAATCAAAAATTCCAAGTAATTCACCCATGCATAACCATGAGGACTTTTAAATGAGAGTGAACACTTTCAATGTTTTTATTGCTAAAAATATAATAAAATGAAATGTGAATAATTTCCCATTTAAAATACCACATATTGACATACTATATTGGATTTTGATGAGTGATGGTCGTTAGAAATGTGATAGAAACAGAGATGGTCATGGAATTTTTACCCATCAAAAGTTATTACAAATCTTATTTAAATTTGTAAATAAATTTACTAAATTTACTATCTCAAGCTATAATATATTATTAATATAAACACTCATCACCTTTTCAATCACTATTTATCTTTTCGACAATTAATAGGGAGTCAGATTACTTAATGTAGTCATCAAATTATAAAATCAACTTTTCTAAAAATGACTAATCAGAAAATGGGTCAACAAAAACCATTTTCTAGAAGGGGTTTTATAAGAAAATTGTCTGCTAATTTGAAAATCAGTTGAAATGAAAAATATCCTGATATTTTCTTTGAAATCGATGCAACTAATGAATGTCTCAGCATGTTTCACTAGTAATTTTTCTATCAACTAGAATGCTAGTGTAATCTGCATTTGAATTTCTCTTAGAGTCAAGATTATCATTAGTTGGATATCACAGACCAGACTGTGAAGTTGCAACTAATCATTTTACAGCTTTTTGAAAATGTGATTCATTAAGGATTTAACTGAAAATGTGCACATAAACAAGAAGTGAACATGGTGTCAGATCTATGAGCCGTAGGATAAACAAATATATTCACGTGTATCATGAGTAATCATCAATCAATTAAACACCATCATTAATCCATGCAAATCTATATGAAGTAGTTCAAAGACTCTTGAGGTAATTATAGTGTTCTCAATATAAAAATATAATTGGCCAACAATTTTGAAAACACGTTTGTCACCTTATCACATAAATGGCTAAATTAAATCGGATTATGATGCAGATTTTCACATTTAATAATTCGTTCAAGATAGATATACCTTACCTATTTTACCTTTACGATAATTTTTCGTTGTTGCCCATTGTGATTCTGCCAACTTTATATTGGGCTAAGGAACATTGATTTGTAGCCCGTCGTGTGCCTGGAAAAACCAGAATCCAGGAAATACTGATGTTGTTCTTAGCCTGCCACTACATCTACATGGGAAAAGATTTTTATGACCTATTTTTTTTATAGGTCCATGGTTATTAGTGGCAAATAATTTTGAAAAATATGTTTGTGGAGACCCAAAACTATTTATATCTATTCCTTTTGGCACCCAAATGTGCTTGACTTTAAGGGATTTTATATTCATGCCTTTTGGAACACAAATTGGAATTGTTTTCATGTGTTTTGATCTATACCAGCAAATGTTGTAATTGTGTCCAATTTTTCCACATGTCATGCACTTGGAATTGACTTGATTAATTTCCCCTCTAATATGTTCAGATTGATTATATCCAAGTCCTTGTCTAACAGGACTAATAGTTTGTTTTCCTAATAACATATTGAGTGATTTTTCTCCTTTGGAAAATTTTCCTAAAATTGTAGACAATTTTGGACTTGCGTTTTTGAGAGATTCATTTTCTTTCAATAATTGAGTGCATTTTTCAATTGAATTTTCTCTCCTTATGTTTTCACTTTCTTTCAAAACCAGAATTTCATTTTCAAACATTTTAATTTTAATCTTTGATTTTTTAATTTCTTCTTCGAATGATGGACGCTTTTCATACTTATGGCACTTGTTTTGACAGTTTATGACTAATTGATCAAGCTGCTTATTTAAATTAATCAAAGTATATCTTTGTGATTCAATTTTAGCGTATTCCTTCCTAAGCCATTCGAAACAGCCATTTACCTCATGAAAATATATAAGTAATTCTGAATGAGTAAGTTTTGATACCTCGCTTGGCTCGTGATCATCACTGTCAGTTACATCACCTCGAAGGCACGAATTTGATTTTTCGCACTCACTGCTAGTGCTTTTATCATCTTCATCAACTTCATCCCAAGTGGCTACAAATCTGCTCCTTTTCGGTTTCTTTCCTTAGCCGAGTCGATTCTGAGGACAATTGGGCTTGGTATGACTAGGTTTGTTGCATTTCTGACAAATGATCTCCCACTCTTCTATGTTGTCTAGAACTCTAACAATTTTGCTTTTCAGTTGTTGATTTGGAGCTAGATTTCAGTATCTGCGATTCCACTTTTTGAATTTCTTTATTATCTGTGCCAATTCAGCTGCACCACCACTATCATCATCATCACTTTCCGGTGTTCCTTTAAGAGCTATTGATTTCTTTTGTGTATCGCTCCTTCGCGTTCTTCCTTGAATTTCATTTCTAGCTCATAAGTGATGAGATTTCCAATTATCTCTTCAACATAGATTAGTTTCAAATCTTTTGATTCTTGAATGGCTATAACTTTTGCTTCAAAACTTCGTGGAAGGACTCTGAAGATTTTTCGGACTATTTCCGACTCTGTATATGATTTTCCGAGAGGTTTTGATTTGTATACGAGATTGGAAAGTCGTTTATACATCTCTTTGATATTTTCATCCTTGGCCATTATGAAGTTCTCGTATTCGCTACTATGCATGGCAAGGCAAGATTCTTTGACTTGAAACATTTCTTTATGAGTCACTTCAAGTATGTGTTGTATTTCCTATGCAGTTAGACAATATGAGACACGATTAAATTCAATTTGATCCAATGAACAAATATTAGAATTCATAGCTTTTGCATCAGCATTCTGTAGCTATTTTCAAGATCTGTCCATTGATCTATCGGTTTATCTATTTCTTGATTATCTACAACTATAATTGGTGTCCTACATTGTCTCAACTATATTCCAAGCATCAATGGTTTTCAGACAAATTTTCATTTATTTTTCCAGTAAGCATATTCACCATTGAACATTGGTGGTCTAACTACAGAATGACCCTCAGTAAAAGCATTATTAAAAGAAGCCGTTTAAAAAATCAAATTTTTAAAACAAAAAATGGTTTTTGGAAAATAAAAATTTTAAAACAAAAAATTGACTTTTGTTCCTAGCTCCGACACCACTTGTAGGATCGGCTTCACCCTAGAGATGGGTGAATAGGGTGATTCTAATAGTTATAAAAATTTAGTGTGGAAATATATAAAATAATTGCAACGTAGATATAGTAGAATTATAGCAGCGCAAATAATAGCAGAATTATAAAAGAAGTAATAGAACACACAGATTTACCCAGCTTCGGCAAAACCCTGTCTACGTGCAGCCCCTAAGGTTTCTATTAGAAATTAAGTAGTCAGACGCTTACACACGTAAATTCACGACACCTGCTACCGACTAACCTAACTCCATGCTTAAAACACTACAACAACTCAGCCACTGAGTTGCGAATTCTCGAACTACACCACCGTAGTTCGTCCCCTAGTCATACGACTAGAAAATTACAAATGTATAAAAGTAAACTACAAAGAAACTAAAAATTGTGCACAAAACCCTTCTTAAAACCCTTAAGCCCAAATTATATTTAACTATAACCGGCCCAATATAAAGAAATCTCACTTTATTTCCTTGGCCTATATCCTTTGTACTTCATTGCTTTGAAAAATAGCTACAATTTGGGTTTCGTGAATTTGTTGAAGTCGCCGCTTAAAAGAAAGTGATGCTTCGGTTCCTTTCTTCGATCAATTATATGTTCATGGCAGCTCCAATTAAGTCGAGTTCGATTGTTAAACTGGTATGTGATTTTTCCTTCTACTGATTATTTATTATTCTTGACTTTGATTCGAGTTGAATGATTTATTCCTCTCTGCTTTTGCTTAAACTCGAATGAAATTTCATATCGATGATGATATGGGTTATATAGGATTCGAATTCCTATAATTTCATTTTTATATACTATTTTGAATTCATCAAGTGAATTTGCTCTGCCGTTCGATTTGTAGTTGAATGTTGGTGATGTTTTCTGACTAGTTCAATTCGTACGTGTTGCTTGATATATTTGAATTTGCTTCGGTCTTCACTTCTATGACTTTTTATTGTACTTGCGATTACCATGGTAACCACGGCTTTGATTTGAGTCATTCGATTCTTTTCTATTATGACATCTTTGATATCGGCGCTTGATATTGTGATAATATTTTTAAGATGAAATTTTGCTTCGAACTTCTTATTAACTGGCTTTTGCTCTAGCATTTAAACTTGACTTGTTCGAACTCATGTTCCATTCTTGAAATGATTTGTTTATGTCTCCATAATTTTCTGGCAATCAAGTGTTATTTGAATTTTTGAGATTAAGCTTGACTTTGAGATGAAAATTGATTTGATAGATTCTGATTGAATTCGGCCTTGACTTTATTCATCTTTATTTTGGACTTTGGTTCATGTCTGCACTTTGCACTTTATTGTTCACTGCCTTGTGTGTGCACGCCTCTGGTCTAGTTGATGTTTGTTATATGGTTCAGGCTTTAGATATATGGCTCTATTGGTAATCTGGTTCTATATGAAGTCTTTTATGCATAGCATATATATATATATATATATATATATATATATATATATATATGCAGTGTTGCTCCTTTGTTATGCACTTGACCTTTAGATGTTAGGTTTTGATATGGACATTGTTTTGGTCGAGATTTGAACTCGATTGCAAATTTCTGCATTTATATTTGGTCTGGATTTGTGCATTTGATTCGTGTGTACATATATGCTAACATATACTAATATGCATTGTGTTGGTATTTGCAATCTTGAGTCATGTGCATGTTGCCACCACTGTTGCATTATGTCTGGTATCAATGTTCCATCCACCATGCTTATACCTGACCTTTGTTGCCATTGATATTATTTTCAAGTTGACTGGTCATGCAAAAAAAAATCTAGCGAATATGTACCTGATTATTGGTCATCTCCACTTGTATATCCACTCGAGCCTGGTTGTTTTTCTTATTGGTTCACTTTGTGTTGAGTTGCCTTATGTTTCCCGTCATCATTGATGGGTTTAGTTGATCATTCTTGTCACTTCAAGTCTGAGTTGCACATGAGCTCTGGGTTGTAGCCTCAAGCCAGTTTGCATTTGAATTTTTTTGCACTGTATATTCCATTTGTATTCCGGAACCAATTTCACTTGTGTTTGTTGAATATGCGCTTTGCGCTTATATGATTTTTGTTTGATGACAATAAACATATATACATTCGTTTAAATGTATTTGTTAATATACTATTCTATTTTTCACAGTTTAAATAAATATTTGTTGAATAAAATAAATTACACAGAATTTGAATTCAAACAAATATTTTATTCAAATAAATATTTATTACATTTTTGAATAGTACAATTTCAAGCTCTCACTATAACTATACAACTTTGATTACAATTGCATCACATTTCATATTTACAGTTCACCTTACTACATAACACTCACACTCGTATTTATCTTCAACTTCCTTCCAGTTTGAATCCAGCATCTGAGAAATCTGCAAAAATATAAACTAACGTAGTAAAATTGAAAAAGAAATATTTTTGCAATTCAAAAATAAAAGATAATTTTTGAAAATATGATTTGCCTCAGTTATTTGGGTTGTTCGTCATGATTTAAATTTGAATTCATCATACGCGAACAACTTGTGACATACACAATGTATTACTGTATATGCCACAAGGCCGTGCACGCCGATACACACACTTGATTGATTTACAGGGACAGGTGAGCACAGGTCAAACCCAAATAAAAAGCCGGGTTCAACTCACGTGCAATAACATAAAAGTCACAACTCTCAGCACAAGGTCAAACCCGAGTTTTAAAACTGGATTCAACTCAGGTGCAAATCAAAAGTACACATGAATGCTATGTTCAGACATGACACGGTCTCAAACATGAAACAAGGTGCACCAGACCAGGTTACAAGATGATCAAGGCAGACTACAAGTTCAAGTGGACAGTGCAAACACATCAAGTAAATGACACAGTATACACAAGTGAAGCCAAAAGAAATCAATCCAGTTCCAACACAACTGAATCAAGTAACCAACAGCTAGTGCTATCAAATGAACCAGTGACATGAACCATGCAACAATTCAAATCAACTACAAGCAGATATCAACTCAACATGGACAGTACCATGGACAAAAGACCACAGCTACTACACAACACAGACAACAAGTAATACAAATGCACAACAACCAGAAACATGATCAACACAGCAACAATAGTCAGGCAGTATGCATCAGGCCAGACCAACCAGAAAAGGTGCAAACCAAGACACAGTGCATATATAAAGTACACAAGTGCAACTGCATCAACTAGCAAATCAAACCAGAATGCATCAGTATACAGTGAGCCCGACAACAAAGTGACTCAAGACTGCAACAAACATCAGCAGGTACAAGATGCCCAACCTAATGAATATCAATGCAAACCAGCAATTAAGCACATGTATGCAGATCAGTGTCGACAACCAAGTAAATGCAGAGAACAGTGCAATCATGAAGATTGCAGCAAAAATGCAGACATAACAGGTGAAGTGCAACAAGAATCAGACTCAAGTACATGGTAAACATGTACACAAATGCAAAGCTTAAATATGCAGATCAAAAGCAAATGTTCTTAACTGCAAGTTCAAACCAAAACACCAAGTGCAACAGCATGAACAAAAGATCAAAGAAAAAGATGGTCAGAGCCGTAGTATACAGAGTGACACAACAATATGCACAGATGCATTCAAGACTAAAACCAGGCAGTGACAATGCAAGCCTAGCATCAAGACACTAAGCAACTATCAAAGTTCAAGTTATACAAGACAGCTAAAAAATCATCAATGCAATGCACAGCAAGGTATGACAAAGTCAATGCCGAGAAACTGCAGTAAACATGTATACAACATGGTGAGCAACACAAGTGAAACATTTGTGTCAAAGTAAACAATGTCGAATACATGAACAAGTGTAGCATCTGTATCAAAGCAAATGTTGCAGTGAACGCAAATTATATACCAAAGAGCATATGTTCAAGTGGAGACAAGCGAAGATGGCCAGAGACGAACATTACAGAGATGACCGAAGCCAGCAGTAAATAATTCACAAATCAGAAATCAAGTGTGTGTCAAATTGAAACAGTCAATGCAAGTCGAACCAGCAAAATCATGACCGTGATGAGCAAGGCAATTTCAAAGCCGTGAGTAGCAAGTAAATAAGAAATATACGATTATGAACAAGTCAGTGAAATCTCAATCATCCACACGAAATTCAAACGCCAGAGAAATCAGTTGAAAAATTCAAATAGAGAATATACAAACGCAAAAATAGGAATTCGAGTCCTATATAAACCATTCAACATCATCGGCATAAAGGTATGAGTTCGAATACGAAAATCAAAAAGGAACAGAGCTAAAAATCTTACCCGAAGCAACAAACGAACTCATCGAAGCAACCGAAGTAAGCAACAAGGATTCGATCGAACAAGATGACTTGCAATTAATCACTGATTCGATCAACTTAAAGTCGGAGCTTCAAAATAGCCCTAGACCTCAGAGCTAAGAGGAAGCCGCCAATTTCCAGAGAAAAGAGTATCGAGCACGAGCCCTAATTTTCAGATCGAAGAACGAAGACGCATGCCGCCATTATTTTTCGCAACAAAGAAATAAAGGGGATCGAGCTGGAGAATAACAAAGAGGGAAATAAGGAACGGGTTAAAGAATAAAGAGTGGGCCGGCCTTGTTTTCTAAATGCTTTAAATTTTTTAATTAGGGTTATTTGTTTATTTGTCTTTTAATTGTTGTTTTTTATTTTTCAAATCAAAGAATTTGTAAATCACTACCTAGGTTTAGGTAGTGTCAGATTGTCTAGTTAGAATTAGTTCAGTGAGCAGGGTGTGCGAGTTTGCAAAGCTCTATAGGCGGGAGCAGTGTTTGCGAGTAATCGAAGCTCTATAGGCGGAAGCAGAGTTTGCGAGTAAACGAAACTCTATAGGCGGAGCAGGGTGTGCGAGTCTAGTAGAGTGTTTGTGAGCGGGAGCAAATGTTTGCGAGTCTAGTCGAGTGTTTGTGAGCAGGAGCAAAAGGGTCTGCGAGTCTAGTAGAGTGTTTGTAAGCGTGATACTGTTTAATTCTAATAGAAATCTGGGAATGCAGCAGTAGGCAGGGGTTGCCGAAGCTGGGTAAATTTTGTGTGTGATTTACTTTTTCAGCATATTTATTTCTGCGTTTTATTTCTGTGTTTATATCGAGAAAATTTGCTATAACCCTATTCACCCCCCCTCTTGGGTTAATCTAGATCGTACAAGTGGTATCAGAGCCCGGTATTTTTGTTTTATAACTCTAGAGTCATGAATACACCGAATAATGCTTTTTCTGAGGGGCAATCTATTGCTAGGCCATCCATGTTTAACGGGAACGACTATGCTTATTGGAAAGTTAGGATGGGTATCTATCTTAGTTCTGTTGAATATGATGTTCAAAATATTATTGAAACTGGCTATAAACCTCCCACTATAATCGTTGGTGATACTGAGATTCCTAAACCTAAGGATAGGTGGGATGCTAACGATAAGAGATTGAAAACGACAAATGCTAAAGCCATGAATGCTTTGATATGTGCTCTTGATAAAAATGAATTTAATAGAATTTCTCATTGTACAACAGCACAGGAAATTTGGCACACTTTGGAGGTGACACATGAAGGAACTTCTCAAGTCAAGGAGTCTCGTCTAGCCCTATTCAGCAATGAATACGAGAACTTTGTGATGGACAAAGGCGAGAGCATAAAGGACATGTTTGGACGCTTTTCAACCTTGGTATACAACGCTAGAGCGCTTGGGAAGGTCTTCACTGAGGTAGAGCTTGTGAGGAAGATACTACGAGTTTTACCAATGAACTTTGAGGCAAAAGTCACAGCAATACAAGAATCGAAAGATCTGAGTAAGCTAAGCATGGAGGAGTTGATTGGCAACTTGATGACATATGAGCTTGAGCTAAAAGCAAAGGAAGAACGCAACAACTCCGAACCAAAGAAGAAGACGATTGCCTTAAAGAGAAAAGAAGAGAGCGATGAAGATGAAGAAGATCCAATTGAAGAGCTTGCAATGGCTGTCAATAATCTTAGAAGATGGTCTAGATTCAAGCCACGCAAGAAGAAAACAAAGGGCAATAGGTCAAAAGATTCTGAAAATTCCGATAATGAACTGACATGTTATAACTGCAACAAGCCTGGCCACATCAAACCAGAATGTCCACTTCTCAAATATAACAAAGGAAAGAAAAAGAAAAAGAAGGCTTTTGCAGCGACTTGGGATGATGAAGAAGGAGAGGAAATTTCGGATAGCAGCTCAGAGGAGGCTAACTTGTGTTGTATGGCAAAATCAGAATCAGAAGCAACCTCCGAGGAATCTAGTGAGGCAGGTGAGTATTCCTATAGAGATCTTGTTTTTATGTGCTCAGATCTTACTAAAACAATTGATAGTCTTGAATCGAAAATTGAAAAACTGAAATCTGAAAGGAGGAAACTCGCCTATGAAAATTCTTGGTTAGAAACTGAACTTGAAAATATTCAAAACCTAGACTGTAAAAATTGTAAGATTTTAGATTCAGAATTATCAAAACTTAGGAATAACTTTGAGAATCTTGAAAAAGAAAACTTGAATCTTAAGGAAACCATCGACACTAGGAAAAAGGATTTTATAAATCGATGCACCTCACTTGTCACTGAAAGCACAACATTAAAAACCAAAGTCCAAAATCTTGAGAAATCTCTGAATAACTTTTCAAAAGGAGAAAAATCTTTCAACATGCTATTGGGAAATCAAATTTTTGCTAACAATAGAAAAGGACTAGGTTTTGGGAAATCACAAGATGATGATAATGCAAAAGGTAAAAGTGTCTTTGCTCGATCTGAAATAGTTGGACATCATAGTCATAGGAACACAAAATTTAATCAAGTCAATTTAATGTGAACAATTTGTAGGAAATTTGGACACAATCAAAATAATTGTTGGTATAGACCCAAACACGTGAAAACTATACCAATTTGGGTTCCAAAAGGCACAAATATAAAATCTTTGAAAGTCAAACAAATTTGGATGCCAAAACGAACATATATAAATAGTTTTGGGTCTCCACAAACATATTTTTCATATTCTGCCACTAGCAATCATGGACCTAGAAATAGGTCACATAAATCTTTTATCGTGTAGGTGTGGTGGCAGGCTAAGGAACAACAACAGTGTTCTCTGGATTTTGGCTGTTCCAGAAACACAACGGGCGACAAAGCAAAGTTCCTTAGCCTAGTATAAAGGTGACAGAATCACAATGGACAACAACGAAAAACTATCGTAAAGGTAAAACAGGTAAATTTGTTTTGAACGATACACTAAATGTGATAATCTGCACCGTAATCTGAATTAAATCAGCCAATATTGAGATGAACAAAAGATGATGATTTTGATTCTATGATTTTTCAAAATATTGACCAATCATCTTTAAATAGAATTACTTGGAGTAATTATGATGGTTGACTAATTCGGACTTAATTGATATGATTTTTTGACTTGTTCTTTTTATGACCTTGATTTGTGCTTAAAAGTAGACCAACCATCCTTTCATCATTGAACTTAATCTGTTTGGTCAAATTATGATGTTGATTGATTACTGTCTACTCATGCTACACGTAGATATATTAGTTTTGACATTTTGGTCACTTCTTGTAAATTTGCACGATTTCAAATTTCATGTGTAAAGCTGTTAAAATGGATTTTAAGAAATTGTTGAAACTTTAAGAAATTGTGTTTTAAATAATTATGATGTTGATTGACTATTGATTACACATGAATATAACTGTTTCTGAAACTGACAATATGATATTTGTTTGATTGTTAACACGGTCTCAATTCAAATCCAAGAAAATTTCATTTAAAAATTGTTGAAAACAATTATGAGATAATTTGTTAAAATTTCACAATCTGGTCTTTGACATCCAATGAGTGAATATTGAGTGAAATATAAATTCAGATGCAGATTACACTGGTAATATAGTTGATAGAGAAATTACTAGTGTAACGTGATTAATTTTTGAAACATTCATTTGCTGCATCGTTTTTTCAAAGAAAATATCTGCATATTTTTCACTTGAAATAATTTTTCATTTAGCAGAATTTTTTTCTCATATAATCCCTTCGAGAAAATAATTGTTTGACCATATTTTCAGATTAGTCATTTGATTTGATTTTAAATGACAAATTTTGACTAATCCGACTCCCTACTAATTATCAAAAAGATGAATAGTGATTGAAAAAGTGATGAGTGTTGATATTTATCATATATTATAACTCGAGAAAATATATTTAGAAAAATTTCTTTAGAATTTCATAACAAGAGTTATAAAAACGTTTTGTTGGGTAAAAGTTCCATGACCATTTCTATTTCTATCATCTTTCTATCGACCATCACTCATCAAAATTACATGTAGTATGTAAATTTGTGGTAGTTTACAAAGGAAATCATTTATTCTTCAATATCTTTAAATTTGTGAAGGAAATTATTTGTGCTTCAATTTATTATATTTAGCAATAAAAATAAATATCCAAAGTATTCACTCTCATTTAAAAGTCCTCACGGTTATGCATGGGTGAATTACTTGGATTTTTGATTATGTGCTTCCATGCTCATTTAAAAGTCCTTACGGTTATGCATGTATGGAACGCATATCAAAATTAATTGATAAGTTGATTCTAATCCCATTTAAAAGTCCTCACGGTCATGCGTGGTTAGAAGATACTTGATTTCATTTTTAAATTAAATTGGAATACTACTAATCTCATTTAAAAGTCCTAATGGTTATGCATGGTTAGTAGATATTCAAATTTCCTGAAATAAATATACCACAAATAGACAGAACTATATGAATTTTTGATGATTTTATCCCCATCACTTCTGAAAGTGGAATATGCGCCTGACAAGGGTAATTATGATTTTTGTTTGAGTTTTATTGAAATTTGATATTTATATTCAATTGAGTTAAATGTTTGATTCATGTCTGTCACTTCATCCCTATTTTTATAACACCGTTATTCTTTTGCTGATAACAAAATGGGGAGAGAAAAGTTAAGATTTTGTCAAATAGAATCAAGCAAAGGTCAAATAATTTTCAATTTGCATATAGACTCATTTACATATTTTTATGCATATATGTAGGGGGAGTATCACGTAGAGAGGAAGCATTCAAATAGGGGGAGCAAATTGAACGATCAAATACATTTGACATATTCAATATCTTAAATATATGTTTGTTATCATCAAAAGGGGGCGATTGTTGAACATGCGCTTTGCGCTTATATGATTTTTGTTTGATGATAATAAACATATATACATTCGTTTAAATGTATTTGTTAATATACTATTCTATTTTTCACAGTTTAAATAAATATTTTGTGAATAAAATAAATTACACAGAATTTGAATTCAAACAGATATTTTATTCAAATAAATATTTATTACATTTTTGAATAGTACAATTTCAAGCTCTCACTATAACTATACAACTTTGATTACAATTGCATCACATTTCATATTTACAGTTCACCTCGCTACATATCACTCACACTCGTATTTATCTTCAACTTCCTTCCAGTTTGAATCCAGCATTTGAGAAATCTGCAAAAATATAAACTAACGCAGTAAAATTGAAAAAGAAATATTTTTGCAATTCAAAAATAAAAGATAATTTTTGAAAATATGATTTGCCTCAGTTATTTGGGTTGTTCGTCATAATTTAAATTTGAATTCATCATACACGAACAACTTGTGACATACACAGTGTATTACTGTATATGCCACAAGGCCGTGCACGCCGATATACACACTTGATTGATTTACAGGGACAGGTGAGCACAGGTCAAACCCAAATAAAAAGCCGGGTTCAACTCACGTGCAATAACATAAAAGTCACAACTCTCAGCACAAGGTCAAACCCGAGTTTTAAAACTGGATTCAACTAAGGTGCAAATCAAAAGTACACATGAATGCTATGTTCAGACATGACACGGTCTCAAACATGAAACAAGGTGCACCAGACCAGGTTACAAGATGATCAAGGCAGACTACAAGTTCAAGTGGACAGTGCAAACACATCAAGTAAATGACACAGTATACACAAGTGAAGCCAAAAGAAATCAATCCAGTTCCAACACAACTGAATCAAGTAACCAACAGCTAGTGCTATCAAATGAACCAGTGACATGAACCATGCAACAATTCAAATCAACTACAAGCAGATATCAACTCAACATGGATAGTACCATGGACAAAAGACCACAGCTACTACACAACACAGACAACAAGTAATACAAATGCACAACAACCAGAAACATGATCAACACAGCAACAATAGTCAGGCAGTATGCATCAGGCCAGACCAACCAGAAAAGGTGCAAACCAAGACACAGTGCATATATAAAGTACACAAGTGCAACTGCATCAACTAGCAAATCAAACCAGAATGCATCAGTATACAGTGAGCCCGACAACAAAGTGACTCAAGACTGCAACAAACATCAGCAGGTACAAGATGCCCAACCTAATGAATATCAATGCAAACCAGCAATTAAGCACATGTATGCAGATCAGTGTCGACAACCAAGTAAATGCAGAGAACAGTGCAATCATGAAGATTGCAGCAAAAATGCAGACATAACAGGTGAAGTGCAACAAGAATCAGACTCAAGTACATGGTAAACATGTACACAAATGCAAAGCTTAAGTATGCAGATCAAAAGCAAATGTTCTTAACTGCAAGTTCAAACCAAAACACCAAGTGCAACAGCATGAACAAAAGATCAAAGAAAAAGATGGTCAGAGCCGTAGTATACAGAGTGACACAACAGTATGCATAGATTCATTCAAGACTAAAACCAGGCAGTGACAATGCAAGCCTAGCATCAAGACACTAAGCAACTATCAAAGTTCAAGTTATACAAGACAGCTAAAAAATCATCAATGCAATGCACAGCAAGGTATGACAAAGTCAATGCCGAGAAACTACAGTAAACATGTATGCAACATGGTGAGCAACACAAGTGAAACATTTGTGTCAAAGTAAACAATGTCGAATACATGAACAAGTGTAGCATCTGTATCAAAGCAAATGTTGCAGTGAACGCAAATTATATACCAAAGTGCATATGTTCAAGTGGAGACAAGCGAAGATGGCCAGAGACGAACATTACAGAGATGACCGAAGCCAGCAGTAAATAATTCACAAATCAGAAATCAAGTGTGTGTCAAATTGAAACAGTCAATGCCAAGTCGAACCAGCGAAATCATGGCCGTGATGAGCAAGGCAATTTCAAAGCCGTGAGTAGCAAGTAAATCAGAAATATACAATTATGAACAAGTCAGTGAAATCTCAATCATCCACACGAAATTCAAAGGCCAGAGAAATCAGTTGAAAAATTCAAATAGAGAATATATGAACGCAAAAATAGGAATTCGAGTCCTATATAAACCATTCAACATCATCGGCATAAAGGTATGAGTTCGAATACGAAAATCAAAAAGGAACAGAGCTAAAAATCTTACCCGAAGCAACAAACGAACTCATCAAAGCAACCGAAGTAAGCAACAAGGATTCGATCGAACAAGACGACTTGCAATTAATCACTGATTCGATCAACTTAAAGTCGGAGCTTCAAAATAGCCCTAGACCTCAGAGCTAAGAGGAAGCCGCCAATTTCCAGAGAAAAGAGTATCGAGCACGAGCCCTAATTTTCAGATCGAAGAACGAAGACGCATGCCGCCATTATTTTTCGCAACAAAGAAATAAAGGGGATCGGGCTGGAGAATAACAAAGAAGGAAATAAGGAACGGGTTAAAGAATAAAGAGTGGGTCGGCCTTGTTTTCTAAAGGCTTTAAATTTTTTAATTAGGGTTATTTGTTTATTTGTCTTTTAATTATTGTTTTTTATGTTTCAAATCAAAGAATTTGTAAATCACCACCTAGGTTTAGGTAGTGTCAGATTGTCTAGTTCGAATTAGTTCAGTGAGCAGGGTGTGCGAGTTTGCAAAGCTCTATAGGCGGGAGCAGTGTTTGCGAGTAATCAAAGCTCTATAGGCGGGAGCAGAGTTTGCGAGTAAACGAAACTCTATATGCCGAGTAGGGTGTGCGAGTCTAGTAGAGTGTTTGTGAGCGGGAGCAAATGTTTGCGAGTCTAGTCGAGTGTTTGTGAGCGGGAGCAAAAGGGTCTACGAGTCTAGTAGAGTGTTTGTAAGCGTGATACTGTTTAATTCTAATAGAAATCTGGGAATGCAGCAGTAGGCAGGGGTTGCCGAAGCTGGGTAAATTTTGTGTGTGATTTACTTTTTCAGCATATTTATTTCTGCGTTTTATTTCTGTGTTTATATCGAGAAAATTTGCTATAACCCTATTCACCCCCCCTCTAGGGTTAATCTAGATCCTACAGTGTTCTGGTTATGTTCATTTGCTCTTTGTACTTTGTATATGTTGAAAGGTTTATTGACGTACTATGTTGAATTCTGGCTCACACTTGATTTTGTTGTTCCACTGGCACGTGTTAGCACATTTTCTTGAGTCTGGTTGCTTCGAGTACATTTCATTGTTGATTGTGAATCCTTGCCCTCATGAATACTCGAGTCTGGTTGGACTGTCTAGCCTTTGTTGTTGCGGGCTTCATGTGTACATCACTTTATACCTAAGTTGAATCCAGCTTATAGCTTGGGTTTGACCTTGGGCTTATGTTGTGACTTTATTTTTATTACACTTGAGTTGTACCTAGCTTTTGATTGGCTTTGACCTTGTGCTCACCTATCTCTGTAATTTTATCAGGTGTGCATTGGTGTGTACGGCCTTGTGGCATGTACAAGTGATACACTATGCATGTCACAAGTTGTTCGTATGTAATGAATTCAAAATGAATATGATGACAAACAACCCAAATAACCGAGGCAAATAACATTTTCCAAATACACATTCTATTTTACACTGCAAAAATTTTTTTTTACAATTTTACTACATCGGTGTTTACTTTGTAGATAACTCAAATGCTGAATTCAAGCTAGAATAGAGTTGGAGAAAAAATATGGGTAAATGAGTGATATGTGGTGAGGTGAACATTGTAAATGGAAAATTGTGATGTAATCAAAATTGTATTGTAATTGAAATTGTGTATATATAGTGAGAGCTCAAATTTGTACTATTTAAAATTCTAATAAAGCACCTTTTAATAAAATATCTGTTTGAATTTAAATTCTATGTTATTTATTTTATGCAGCAAATATTTATTTAATTATGTGAAAAATAAAATAGTACATGAACAAATACATTTAAATGAAAATATATATATGTATGTATGTGTGTGTGTGTGTGTTTATTATCATCAAACAAAAATCATATACTAGCATATTCAACATTTATAGTTCATAAGAATGGATAGGTATCCTGGGAATTTTGAACTTAAAACTAAGGATGGAAGGGTCATCGAGGTAGCAAATGACCCATAAGTGCAGACAACGATCATTCGTATGATGGTGAGCATAATGCAAGCAACCGAAAAAGGAACTATAGGGGTAATGGATAGTGGTGGCAAATGCAAGCATAACAAGTTGTTGTTCCTTAAGAGGAAGCAAAACCGCAAGTAGGCAAAAGTAGCAAGAGAAAGAGGGACAACAAAGGTGTAAAACAATCCCAGAATAGAGGTGACAAAAAGAAAGGCAAGTCTGAGCCAAGCTTCTTTAATTGTATTGAGAGAGATCATATTAGTAAGGACTGTAAGGACCCAAAGGGTGGCAAAAGGAAGTGCTTTAACTTTGGTAGGATTGGGCACATTAAGGTAGACTACTCAGAGCCGGTTAAGGTGGCTCAATCCCAAATGAAGAGTGGCCTGAGGAAGAGAAAATAGAAGCCTAGTTGCTATAATAGTAGAGACTAAGGCCATATGAGTAAGTACTGTAAGAGAGAAGGTATGAAATACTACTTCTGTTATCCCACCATTTGGTCAACTTCGAGATATCAACAAATAGGCTAAAAAAGATGGAAATAAGTATTAGTGATTGATTGGAAACAAGGCTATGATTGGTACCGTCAAAACTTGATCGAGCTCCAATCAAGACGGTATCGATTGGGAATGATGAAAAAGGCCAGGAAAGCCTATGTTTCAAATTTCAAGTCAATTGAAGCTCGTATGCTCAAGATATGATCGATGCAAATAAAGTAATGCTCTCATTCGTATCCATCAAACCACCTCCTTCGTATCGATTCATTCAAATCCAAGAAACCTCGTTCGTATCCATGCAAATTCATGTCCATAAAGTCTCAAGTAAAACACATCAGGTTCGTATCCATCAAGAGGGCGCTAGTTTGTATCCATGGAAGAGGGACCACTTCATATCCATCGCATCTACTCTGGTTCGTATCCATCACTTAGTGACATTTCGTATCGCTTCCACTAATGCACGGCTCTTATTGATCACCACCCATAAGCGATACAAGGCAACACCCAAAAGGTATCGATATGAAGTCGATGTCAATATCAACATGAATTGGAGTAGAGGCTATCGATATGAAATGATCTCAAACATCGATACGAACGATGCAGCAATTAATGGATACGAATGAAGCTATATCAATGGACACGAACGGCATGGGTGCGAAGCACCTGAATAAGAGTGATACGAAGGAGACACATAAGATGGATGACTCGGTCACTCGGCATGAAATGTGGATCAATCCTAAGTGATAGTTCCACGTCATTGGTCATCACGTGCATTTCATCGATACAAAATAAAGCGATACGAAGGTATCAATACGAAGCTCAACTGCACATTGAAAACACAAGCTTGCGTCGATCATATCTCAAGATCAACAAGTCCAAATGCCACCAAATTTTCACAAGAGCTTGCGTACAACCTCAAAAATGTCCATGATCGATCTCGGCTCTATTGGGCAAGATTTGGATCGATACAAATTTCATTCGCATCGATCATGGATCGAGTCCAGATGCTCAGGGATCGATCACGTTGGCCCACCCATGAAAGTGAAGGAGTCTTCCGAAGTTTGAAACAGATATTTCCAGCCTACACCTATAAATAGAAGCCTAGGGTCTTTGGAAAAGGGATCTTTTAACTCTTCTACACCGATAATCTACCGAAATCATTGTTGTAACTCGGTTGTACTATTGTAAACCTCTTGTATCCAACGAGTGATAATCAATAAAATAGCAACTATTCAAAGTGAATGTAGGCCGGAGATAGCCAAACCACTATAAATTGTGTGTTTCTATTACTTTCCTTTCATTTTTCTAAGCGGCCCTCATATTTTATTCTCTACAAACTTGCTATATGTGATCTACAATTATGAACGGGTGCTTTCATTGGCAACTGGGTGTTTGTGACCAATTTTGGCGCAAACATTTTGGTGTTTTCACTGAGAAGCTAGAACTCAAGGATTCCAAAGCTTGGATTTTTGATTTGAAAGCTTAAGAACTCGGATTTGGAAAGTTATGGCAATGCAATCGACAAGAAGACAAAGGACTGAAAGGAGTCAGCGTGAAGGGAGTTAGGAGGCTTCCTCGGGAGCGAATCAGGCCTCAATCTTCATCACCAGAGACGAGATGGAAACGATGCTGAAGAGACAATAAGAGAAGATGTAGAACCTACTTCAACAAGTTGGAGTGCAGAATCAAGAAAAACCTACTATAGGAGAAGATGGAGATAGGGATCGGGAGCACGGAGCGACCAAAATTCAGAATAGAGAAATACCGTCAAAAGTAGCGCCAAAACTAGAGGGCACTCACCCGGAGCATGTTGACGCAAACCCGGGCAGACTACTAGATGGAGCTGTGCAACACGGCATTGATGGAGGAATGTATGCTCGTCCAAAATCCAGGAATCCCTCGTGAACTCCGAGGGTAGATTGGAGGAAACGAAAAAGGACTGTAGCATGGCGACGGCGACAGATTGGAGGAGATGGTTAGGTGAGCCATGAGAGGCGGATTGGTGAATAGGGACTTGGAGGATGTGAATAGGAGTCCCTTTGCTCCAATGATCAGGCAAGCTATCAACCCGCCGGATTGCAAACTACCAACAGTGGAGATGTACGATGGAAGAACGGATCCTGTTATTCACTTGACGAGGTGCATGAGGCATATGAAAGTACCGGGCGCATCCAAAGAGGTCATGGCATGGTGCTTTCCTTTTTATTTGACGGATATATCAGCATTATGGCTCAAATAGCTGGAGAGTGGCTCTATTGGCACATGGACGGAATTGATTGAAAGGTTTATGAGGCATTTCAGGTCCATATAGTCCAACCCAAGAATGCGATGACTTTGACATTGATGAAACAATGGAAAGGAGAGTCGCTCAGGATTACTTAACTAGATTCAATGCGGTAGTGGCGTCGATGGATCGACCTGATCCACCAATGGTTTTGATGGTGGCAGTTTTAGAAATCGCAGATAATTCGAATTTTAAGATATCATTGGAACAGGACCCACCAATGGATCTTTAGGAGTTCTACTATGAAGCAGAAAGGTTTCTAAGGCAGGAAGATGTGCAGGCTGAGAGAAGGAAGAGAAGCTGAAGCTTATGCTGTAAAAAGCGGAGGTCCATCCAAGGAGTATCCAAACAAAGATGATAAAGGAAAAAGGAAAATGAATGACAATGGTAACACTTCAAAAAGGCCACGGAGAAATTAAATTTTTACTTCCTACACGAATTTGACTGAGAATCTAGAAAGGATTTACTTGGATACTCGAGGGCGCCTCTAGTATCGAAGGCCAGAAAGAAGGGTACCTTCTGAATACGAGCGGGCATCGGGAAAGCATTGCCTATTCCATGATCTGGATGGGAACAACACGAATGACCATAGGCATTTGAAGGATACGTTGAGGAGCATGTAAGGAATGGTCATCTACAAAAATATGTAAGGAATCGAGCTATGACAGTGGAATAGAAGCGGCCACCGCCCACCTCAAACGGGGATGGTACTGGATCTAGGCATCGCTAGCCTGTTATTAACTAAGTTGATTTATGACTTTGAATAAGTAATAGAACTCGAAGTATATGGCTAAGTCACTTACGCATGTACGGGATCGAGGACGGTCCCTAGGCATGCTCTGAGGTGATGATGATGATAAATCGTGTTACTCGAGTCTATGAAATAATGTTTTCCTTTTCGTTTTCCTAAAAACTTTGGTTTCTCCTATGGATGTATAGACATTTATTTAGTTTTCCCTATCTGTAAAATCTTTTATTTTGAGTGATAGGATTTGCATTAATGTAATAAATAGCATAGGTGTCGCGATTAATGTCCCGAACAGAGAGACGGGGCAGTGACCGCAAGTTACGAGTCCCTTCACCGGAGAGTGATGGAATGGACTCGAACACAATATAAAAAATCCTTGACCGGAGAACCGAGGCCGGACAATATAAAAAGTCCTTAGCCGGAGAGCCGAGGCTGGAGAATATAAAAGTTCTTGGCCGGAGAGCCGAGGCCGGAGAATATAAAAGTCCTAGGCCGAAGAACATAAAAGCCCTTGGCCAAAAAGTCGGCCTTGGAATAGGATAACGCAACCCGAAGAGGTCATGGATACGGTTCGGCTTGGGATAAATGGACCCAGAGTGGTCCTAGATTTGGCAAAGGGCCCGGAGCGGTCTCAGATTTGGATATCAACCCCGAAAGGTTATGGATTTGGTTATTAGATACTGATAGATTACACTCGGTTAACGAGTTCGGATAGCTATGGAATTGGCTAAGGATTTGGTTACCGGACTTTGAATCGAACATCGACTCAAAGCAATCGCAAACTTAGATATGGCTATGGCACTTGGATAGGATGGCTTAGCAATAGATTGGATTATCAATCGGGTGGTATGGTTATGGATAGAATATGGACTATGGATGTTGGATTCGGAGCTATTCAAAACATGCCTTCTTACCACAGGGCATGTTTGGGGGAAAATGTTATCCCACCTTTTGATCAAGGCCGAGATATCAACAAATAGGCTAAAAAGGATGGAAATTTGTATTGGAGATTGATTGGAAACAAGGCTATGATCGATACCGTCAATACTTGACCGAGCTCCAATCATGACAGGATCAATCGAAAATGATGAAAAAGGCTAGTAAAGGCTACGTTTCAAATTTCAAGTCCATCGGAGTTCGTACGCTCAAGTCATGATCAATGCAAATCAAGCAATGCTCTTATTTGTATCCATCAGACCACCTCCTTTGTATTGATTCATTCGAGTCCATCTAGGAAACCTCGTTCACATCCATGCAAATTCGTATCCATAAAGCCTTAAGTGAAACACATCTGATTCGTATCCATCAAGAGGGCGCTAGTTCGTATCCATGGAAGAGGCACCACTTTGTATCCATCACATCTACTCCTGTTCATATCCGTCACTTAGTGGCATTTCATATCGCTTCCACTAATGTATGGCTCGTACCGATCATCACCCATAAGTGATATGAGGTAACACTAAAAGGTATCGATAAGAAGTAGATGTCGATATCGATACGACTTGGGGTAGAGGCTATCGTTGCGAAATGATCTCAAATATCGATATGAACAACATAGCAATTAATGGATACGAACGAAGCCATATCAATGGACACGAACGGCATGGGTACGAAGCACATGAATGACAACGATACGAAGGAGACACGTAAAGATGAATGACTCGGTGACTCGGCATGAAATGTGGATCGGTCTTAAATGATAGAGCCACGTCATTGGCCATCATGTGCATTTCATCAATACGAAATGAAGCGATACGAACGCATCGATATGAAGCTCGACTGCATATTGAAAACACAAGCTTGCATCGATCATATCTCAAGATCTACACGTCCAAATGCCACCAAATTTTCATAGGTGCTTGCGTAAGACCCCAAAAATGTCCATGGTCGATCTCGGCTTGATTTGGCAAGATTTGGATCGATGCGAATTTCATTCGTATCGATCATGGATCGAGTCAAGACGCTCAGGGATCGATCACGTAGGCCCATCCACATGATTGAAGGAGTCTTTTGAAGCTTGAGACAGATATTTCCATCCTACACCTATAAATAGCATCCTAGGGTCTTCAGAAAAGGAATCTTTTAACTCTTCTACGTCGATACTCTGTCGGAATCATTGTTGTAACTCGGTTGTACTGTTGTAAACCTCTTGTATCCAGCGAGTGATAATCAATAAATAGCAACTCTTCAAAGTGGACGTAGGCCAGAGATAGATGAACCACTATAAACCGTGTGTTTCTATTGCTTTCGTTTTGATTTCTGAGCATGCTTCATATTTTATTCTCTATAAACTTGCTATCTATGATCTATAATGGTGAACAGGTGCTTTCACCGGCAATTGGATGTTTGTGACAAATTTTGGCGCAAACAACTTCTGCCAAGGCTTTGGACACATCCATAAGGATTGCCTAGAACTACTAAAGGATGAGCAAGCTATGGATGTTTCTACATTAGATGTTGTTTCGACTTTACCGAATGCTCCCTCTGGTGGATATGATGCGAAAGGGCGTCATAATTAGAGGTATGTTTTATTTATGACATACCTATTTGTATTTTCCTTGATACTATTACATTAGATCCTTATATCAATTGCTATAGTATACAGATTAGGATTGAGATGTAATTTAGTAGACTGGCCCTTGATTGCATCGAACCTAGCGGATGGTTCAATTTAGTTGACTATAGGCCATCGTTACATAATGTTGTAAAGTCATGGTTGTTTCTTTATTTATGATTTCATTGTTTTGGGTTTGAGTATTTCAACATTATTTTAGGCATGGACTAGCTGTGGAAGTACAAAGTAATGGCAGACTATTGGTGATGATAGGGATTGATGGTGGATGGAGATTAGAGTTAGGCTGCCAACTTAATCATGAACCGATGGTTAGCCTTTGGTACTCACTTGAGATCCCACATGATAATTTGTTAGCATTATCTATAGATAGGTAGTATCCAGACATATTCAAGGAGGTGACCAAATTAATGCCACATAGGAAGGTATAGTTCTATATTAATTTGGTAAAGGATATTAGACCATTAGTTATGCCTTTATGGCTTATGGCATCCAAAGAACAGAGGTAACCAAAGTGATTCAATCGAAGGAGTATATATGAGTGGAGAGCACCTGTAGTATTCGCCAATATGGCGGACGGCTCCTTGAGATTATGCATAGATTACATGTGTTGAATAAGGTGACGAAGAAGAATAAGCATCCACCACCGCATATTGATGACTTCTTATACCAACTTCATGGTGCGAAGGTGTTCTCCCAATTCGACCTTGTGATGTGGTTTCATCAACGGAGGGTGGCGAAGGAGAGTGTACCGGTTACAATGTTTCATACACCATTTGGATTATATGAGTGGTTGGTTATGCATTCAGGCTGATCAATGCAACAACATAATTTGTTGATCTTATGAACTGCATCTTCTGGGATCAACTAAATAAGTTTGTGCTTGTTTTGTGGATAATATGCTTATCTATTCAAGGATAAAGGACGAACACAAGAAGCACTAGAGGTTTTCACTCAAGGTTTTCAAGAAGAATCAATCGAAGATGAAGTTTCCTAAAAGTCATTTCTAGAGGAGAAAAGTGTGATTCTCTGGTCATGTTGTTTCTAAGAAGGGCGTTGCTATAATTCATGCATAGGTGGAAGCCACACAGGATTGGAACCAACCTAAGAATGCTACAAACATGAGATGTTTCATTGGATTGATGAGATATTATAAAAATTTATGGACTTCTCTAGGGTAGCAGCATCGTTAACATATTTAACGAAGAAGAATCGGTTTTATTTGGGATGCAAGTTGCGAGCACACGTTCATGAGTCTGGTAGAGAGGTTAAGAAATACACAGGGTTAACCATTCCAATTAGGAATGAAGGTTTGATAGAATACATAGATTCCAGTGGTACTTGACAAGACGTTGTGTTGGCGTAGAGAAGAAAGGTTGTCGCGTATGCTAGTCGATAGCTGAAACCGAATAGGAGGAAGTATCCAACTCATGATTTGGTTTTGGCAGTGATAGTAGTTTCTTTGAAGGTATGGAGGCATTATTTTCTTGAAGATGGGTTTGAGTTATTCATGGAACACAAATGGTTGGAGTACCTCTTCTCCTAGAAGGATTTTAACCTTCGCTAGCAGCGATAATTAGAGCTCTTGGCCTCTACGACTTTGACGTTTCATATATGCTTAGTAAGAGAAATGCAGGCGTTGATGCTCTAAGAAGAAGACATGCCATCTTTAGAGCAGTGTTCCTAGAGAGGAAGTAGCTCGAGTCTTTTTTGCTTATTATGGCTTCAAACCTCAATGTGTGTGACAGTCGGATGTGTAGGCTAGTTTGACTGTCAAATCTACTTTGACTGAATGGATCGGTACTTATCATAAGAGATACGCTAGATTAGCAGAGATTATAGCTAAGGTGGAGGAAGGAGTAGAGTCTAAGGAGATAAAGCAGTATGGGCTCGACCATAATGGCTGGTTCCATAGGATGGGAGATTGTTTGTATCTAATGTTTGGTGTGAGCGATAAAACAATATCAAGATACTATGAAATAGTAAAATAGAGACACTCGGTATAGAGAATTATACCTAACATTTCTCTACATCCAATAAGTTAGCACATAACACCATATACGGTATACTATCATCATCATCATCATATTTGCATACTATACTTAGTATAACATGGGTGTTGGGGTACCTAACATAATGTAGGTACATCGCAAGACATCCACGATAGAAAGAAAGAAATCAAATCAACCACAAAAACAATAGTAAACATGCAACAGAAATCATCACTAAGGTATCATTTTGCTACTACCATCACTAAGCTCTCACCTCATCCAACCACCACCAGTGTCTTGCACCACCACCAAGATGACCCGTAATCTCCATTAAGTCATACGGCCATCACCAAGATTGGCGAGACACCATGTTTCTACAGGATTCGGTGTTCGTTCACATACCATCATAATGGTATTGCCATCAGTAAGTTAGGCTAGACCATCACCAAGACTTAGGGTACATGGGTGAGAGTCCACACATAACCTTGCCTCACAAAACACACTCCTCATCCAGATTTATCAGTATTTTCCTTATGCAGGATTCGATATTGGAACACACTACATCCTGCCACATAGATTCACCCATCAAAGTGCCCCTTCGGATATCACCAATTCACATGTCAATTGTGCCTCCTTGGACATCACTAAGTCCATCTACACTTAACACCCAGAGTACTTAACCAAAATAGTTCACCCTATCGATATATCAGAATCCATAATACCTTTAGACATCCACCTCAAGTTAAAGAGCCATCACCACCGAGTATTGAAGTAACCATGTCAAAGTGTCACGTTTGTTGAATATGCGCTTATATGATTTTTGTTTGATGGTAATAAACATATATACATTCGTCTAAATGTATTTGTTAATGTACTATTTTATTTTTCATAGATTAAATAAATATTTGCTGAATAAAATTAAATACATAGAATTTGAATTCAAACAGAAATTTTATTCAAACAAATATTTATTACATTTTTGAATAGTACAAATTCAAGCTCTCACTATACACAATTTTGATTCTAATTACATCACAATTCAATTTACATAAATGCCTCACTACATATCACTCACACTCGTAGTTTATCTTCAACTTCATTCCAGTTAGAATCCAGCATCTGAGCAATCTGCAAAAATATTCACTAACGCAGTAAAATCGAAAAAGAAATATTTTTGCAATATAAAATGAAATATGATTTTTGAAAATATGACTTGCCCAAATTATTTGGGTTGTTCGTCATCATTTACATTTGAATTCATCATACTCGAACAATGTGACATGCACAGTGTATCACTGTACATGCCACAAGGCCGTGCACATCGATATACACTTGATAATGCTACAGGGACAGGTGAGCACAGGTCAAACCCAAATGAAAAGCCGGGTTCAACTCAGGTGCAATAAAAATAAAATCTCGACTTCAGCACAAGGTCAAACCCGAGTTGTGAAACTGGATTCAACACAGTGACTCAAGACAAGCTACACAACTATATACATGGACACAAAAGAAAGCTGTTGTATTCAAGTAACCAGAAATGCAGACCAACCGCAAAATGCAAATGAACTCGACCAAGTACACATTACAATAGGATATAGTGCATATCAAACTCAATAGTGAATCAAATTGAAATGTCGAACCAAGACCATGAAGCAAAACCAAAGCCAAGACTACAGTGATACAAGGTCAGGAAGCAGTTCAATACTCAAGACAACATGAAGTGGACAGCACTGACTCAAGTACACAAACAACAAGCAGCAGTATGCAAGTGCATACACAAAGAGGAAACAAAGGTCAAGGACCAAGTAAAGCATGTACATGTGTATGAAAACCAAAGTCAACAGCAAATACAAGTTATACAAGATAACAGTAACAATGAAAATAAGATTATTGTGCAACATGGTCAGAACCACGACAATAGATATAGCAATACTTCAATGATCAAATAGAGGTCAAAACAATAATCAAACCAGTGGCAATCAATGATCAAACAGAGGTCAAAACAATAAGAAAACCAGTGGCAACATGAATGTCACAAGCATGAACACAAAAACACCAATGATACAAGAGAGGTGAACAACAATGCATCATAGTGCATGACAACCAGAGTGCAACTACAAAGAGCAACAACAATTCAAATAACTCAAGCTTAGTACAAATCCAAGAATATATGCATACACACATACATATGTATGTATGCACATATATAGTCTTGAGTAAACAGGTGAATGTGCAACAGGGAACACAAGTCAGTGGAAAGCATACAAACATACCAGATCAAAATCGAACTAAAGTATGGTGAAACACTGCAACTCAAAGAGAACACTTCAATGAGCTACATACAGTGATGCAACTATAATGCAACAATACCAAAGTGATACAGGAAACAGATGTACAAACTGAAACTCCAGAAGGACCAGGTTATAAAACTGCAAGTACAAGTCTCAATATCAAAGAAACAACTCCAGAACAAATGTCGACCAACAGAAACTAGGCCAACAGCTACATGCAAATGAACAACAAAGGATCAAAGCTCAATGCATATGAAATCAAGAACGCTAGCATGAAGCACAACAATGCACAAGTGACCGACAACAAACATCAGCAAGTACAATGTCATAAAACAAATGTCAATGCCGAGAAACAATGTGACAAAGATGGCCAGATGTAGTCAAAGCCATAATTCACAGTGAAGTCGAAGTTGACAAAAGATTAAAAGTACAGGGATGACCAAGTCAAGAAATTCAAATACGTATCTTTGAAAAAAAATCAAGCAAATTAAAAGAGGAAAGTCTCTGCCGTATTAATCAAGGAAAATCGAACGTTTGAAAATCAAAACCGTGTATATCAAGTTGAAACTATATCAGGAAAGCGAAAATTAGGAAAGTATCGAATTGATACGAACGAATTACAGGGTCTCAGAATCCATATAAATATTCACCCAACAAATTCATCATCGGCATCGAGTTCGAGTACGAAAATCATAAAAGTACAAACAAGGAATTTACATACCGAAGCAAACAGTGAACTCGATCAAATAGGAGCGGCCGACATCATCACAAAACGATCAACAGAGGAGCAGCTGCGAACAACCTCAAGTAAAGCAAGCCGTCGATCATCAGAGAAGCAGCGAGCAAGAGCGACACAAACCAGAGAATCGAATTTGAAGAAAGGCCTAATTTTCGCAAGGGAACAAAAGCCCTAATTCAGATCGAACAGAGCCGCCATTATCAAAAGGAACGGGCTAGAGAAATAAAAAGGGGCCGGGTTTTTTTATGTTTATTAGAAGGTGTTTTTTTTTTTCTAAATAGGGTTTAAGTTTAAAATTGTTTTTTAAGTTTGTTTTAGTTTTTCTTTTAAGGTTCAAATCTTAGTAAATCACACCTAGGTTGTAGGTAGTGTCAGATTGTCTAGTTAGAATTAGTTCGGTGAGCAGGGTGTGCGAGTTTGCAAAACTCTATAGGCGGTAGCAGGGTGTGCGAGTCTGTTAGAGTGTTTGTAAGCGGGAGACTGTTTAATTCTAATATAAATCTAGGAATGCAGCAGTAGGCAGGGGTTGCCGAAGCTGGGTAAATTTTGTGTGTGATTTACTTTCAGCATATTTATTTTTCTGCAGTTTGTTTTTGCGTTTAACTCGAGAAAATTTGCTATAACCCTATTCACCCCCCCCCCCCCCTTTAGGGTTAATCTAGATCCTATAACGCTATCGTGTCACTATTTAAAACTACTTGTCACAAGGATGTAATGTCGAAACCAAGCATCGAACAAACGAACGAACCATCACGGTAAGCTCCTTAAAGCCTCGTCCTCACCAAAAATGGTAATGATTAGCATACATCATTTATGGTCGGTGCCGAACACCATAGAGGGTTCGTCATCAAATCACTTAAGTTATGTACTTAGCCAATTTTAGCTAAGTACAAACCAAAGAAAAAAATCCTCGACACCCTTGCATTCTATCGCTGCAAATCCACCCTCATCCCAAAGTCCGTGCACACCTACATTGGAGCCAACTTCCTTCACTCCATAACCATGCTTTTCAAAAATGTCTCAAGCCCAAACTTCTTTTTTTTGACCATAAATGGTCGATGTCGAGCACTTCACTAAGCAAAATATTTGCTAAATGATGAAACTTAACATATATGGTTGGAGTTTCTTTCCACGTTTGCTAAAGTTCTTATCCTAAAGCCTCGAAGCACTTCGCTAAAGAGCCCAGAGTAGTTCCACCCCTGACCACAACTCAAGCCACCATTGACCACTCTTTGTTACCACCCAATTTCACTTCATATCTTCATGTGAACATACTATAGACTCCTACGCTTTAAAGGACAACAAATTTTGGTTGCATACACTTTTTGAGCATTTTTGCTTATTGATTGACTCAAATGGCTACCCCTTGTTAACATGAAAATGAATAAAAATACAGCCAAATGAAAACATACAAGAAATATATAACATCCATACATCATTACAACATCTAAGTATTAATACAATCGTTGTCAAGGCACTTCTATCGCACTAGACTAGATTTATAAAATAACATATCACAAATGGTTTGGTCAAATGGTCAAAAATGAATTAAAACTAACATCTATCCTTTTAAAACCATTTTATGAATTGCTAGTGCAAACTCGTGCTACGCATACGGATTGTTACTATATTTTTTGTGAATCTAGTTGAATATATCTTTATGACTAACTCAAGTAAAACCATTATTTCCAAAATGTAGTTTACATTTAAATATTCATTATATTTTGAATATTCAAAATTGATTATCCAGAAAACACATTTGTATATCATTATGTACGTCTATACTACTACATTTATGCACCATTTAAAAGAAAAATAAAATAGTTAAGTAATACACTTATAAATAATTAGGCAGATACACGTAACAATTTTGAAGCTATAAGGCTAAAACATTAATTTGAGAAATTATTACTAATAAAATAACTCATACACAATGGCTTAATTCAAGTAACTACACGCACATATACAAACATAAAAAGGAATTGCATCACACATATGCAACCACTGTACAATAATGGAAAAAAATTATAAATTAGTTTACATGTGATTAGTGAACTTAAAGGAATAAGGCAGACACTCAAAAAATTCGAGCTATAAAACATATTATGGCAAAATTAAAGTTCTTAGGAATGTCTAACGATAATACATAATTATCTGGTTTACTCCTCCATCATTGTTTCATATCCGACAATTTTAGTTACTAAGGAAATATATAGTCATCAAGACAAAACTATAGTTAAATATTGATATTACAATATAAAGAGTTGGAACTATTAAAATATGAAAGAAAAAATTAAATATGAATAATGACATTGGAACTTCCCAAAACCTTAAATTGGATCATTCTTCTATTTTTCCTTTATTGCCTCCTTGTTTTTATCAATACCAAATAAACAACAAATGAAATAGAAAAACATTTACTAGATCAAGTGAAATCGGTAGAAAGTTATTCCATATTCAAAATTATAAAATCATAATCTTGTAGGAAAGTCGACAACAAAAAGTATGTATGTAAAATAGATTATAATTTTGAATTTATTTATCTATTTTAAGGTTTAATTTTTGTTAAGATTGCATATGTGAAACAAACTCCATTAGGTAAGTAAGCATTATTTGAATATTTTATTCTTTTTAATTTGTTACGTGCACGTTACCATGTGAATCAAAAAATTATTAATTTTTATTGAAGTAAATAACTATTTCGATAAATTTTAGGTTCTTAGTTATGCATAACAAATTTGTTTGGAAAATGGATGACACATTTGTAGTTAAAATGTTAACCTTATTCAAGTTCCTAAAGTTTTAAATTTTAAAATGCTTTAGTGAAAATTATTTATAATGATTTTGAAGTGATTTGGGTAAGAATTTAGAATATGAAGAATTTAGTTTAAAAAAATTAATTAGTGGACCAAGAAATATGTAAATTTTTTGGAAATATGGATGTTGTAAATAAAAATATTATAAAAGAATTAGAAGGAGAAGAGTAGTTATTTTATTTTACAATTATATAATAGATTTGTGTTTGTAAGTCACTAAGAACACTTGCACATTGGTCCTGGATCATAAAACCAATTAATTAGAATTTTAAGCTATGTGTTTGTGTTATCCATAATGTAAAATGGTAATTTTAGAAGGAATAAATTAGTTTTATAGCATTACGGAAATCAAGGTCACTGAATCGGCATATATATTAGTTAAGAGAAATATGGTAACTCATGAGCAATTAATAAATAGAGAAGTAACTCATTTGATATTAATTACCTCGTTAGTTACCATATTAATTGCATTTATTAATGAATTTATCAGTTGCATTTATGCCCTAAATTTAATTTGATTGAATTTAAATTAGTGACATTTCACGCTATATTAGCTCAAATACTACAGACTATACCTAAGTTTCTCAAATAATAATCCTATTTTGATTTCATAGTTTTTGTCTAATCATCTGCTAGAAAGTAATATTATTAAAAAAGAATAAGAATAAAATACAGATGTTTTCCTTTTTTTCTTGGAAAAAATAGCTACATATTATTTTGATTATCTGTCAACTTTAGCCATTTTACCAAATAAATTTCTTATTTACTTTTGACATATTACCTTGAATATAAAATGGTATAAAAAAGAAGTTATCAAATGGAGAATCTTCAAACCTATAGTCTTTTTTCATATAAGTTATAACTATTTATATACTAGTACCCCTCAATCATTTCAAAATCTCATACCTTCACTTAATATAAAATTCCATACCTTAAATTGATATTCAATCAAAGCGAAAGATTCTAAAATTAAACCAAAAACATAATTAGAACCTTAAACATAGGAAAAGAAATTAATACCCATGTTATTTTGTCCATTTTAGACTTTGATGAAGATTGAGAAAATTAAGATTAAGATTGTGATAAGTTTTCTCCATAGCCATCAAATTAGTATTCAGGGTTTATAGTTTGGTGATGAAAAGACCAATTTTGTGGCGCATTAATGTACATGAAATAAAAACTAAGAAGAAAGAAAAAGATAGAATACATAAATTACAATTTAGTAATTTTAATAAGATTTTCTAGAGGAGAATGTCTTGTTTGATTCTTCCCTTAATAAAACCTTATTAATTTCAAATTTTACTCTTTCCATTCCCCTTACTCAAACGAATCACCATTTAACAATTCACAACCAATAATTGTTGCTCATTATACCAACATAAGGAATATTACTTTTATTAATCTTATTTTGTAAAATTGAAATTCACTTAACTCCTAAATAAAAAGTGGAGGATATGAAGCCATATCTACTACTAACAATGCGTGCAATTTTTTACCTTTAATGCACCATTTAACCACCTTGGATAATTTTAAAATCCAATGCCCTAAAAAACAGAAATACAAGGAAAAAATGGTCTTTAAATAATAATAAAAATATTTTAGCATAATTAGAATAATTTATACCGACCACTAAATTATTCTCGTAACAAGCACCATTGTCCCGGTGGTTAAGTGATTTGACTTTGGTGCGAGAGGTCACAAGTTTGAAACTTGCATAGCATGACTTAAACATATATTGCCGTGTAAATTGGGATATGTTGTCCCAGTGACATGTTGTATATAAAGTACCAAATCAAAAAAATCATGCTTATAAGCTTTATACCTTTTGTGCGACATTGAACTACCATGGTTATCTTGAAATTAAATACCCAGAAACAATGACAAAAAATATCGGAGCACCATGGGAAATTAATATGTAGTTATGGTACAAAATTAAGAAGACTCAAACTTATGAAATGTAAAAGTAATTTTTTTCATAACGTAGAAATATAGTCATAAGTAATAATTTTGCAATATTAGTAGGAACAATAAAGAAATAACTAGGATGTCTAAATAGATGTTAAGCGATCAAAAAAATAAAATAAATCCCTTTCGCCATAATTATATATTGGATAAATGAATTAGAAGATAATAATATTAGTTAAATAAGGTATAAATTATAAATTAATGTAAAGAAGGATATTACAATAACGGAGAATGAAGATTAGCGGGGAAGATTTGAAATTAAAATAATGGAAAATTGGATTTGAGAGGATGTAAAGGAAATACTTAGAGTAATAAAATATACATTAGTTTAAAAGATTAAGTAAAATAAAAGGAAGGATGAATATGAAAAGGTTAAATGTACTTTTGATAAGATATAATAAAAAGATATTAGGAGAGAGATAGGAAGTAAAACTGATGTGAATAGATTACAATGTAATTATAAATGTTGTAATTAATGTAAGGACATAAACAAAGAGTTTAATTGCCAAAAAATAGGATTTAACTTTCTGACTTATGAGGGAAAAAAAAGAAGAATAGTTAAATATTAAAGTATTTGCATTATAGAATGAATAATTAGTATCATAACTAAAAACATATATGTGATGAGTACATATATAGTATGTCGCATATTATATTTTACTGATACAAACAATTATAACAACCAAAACCTTCATACTATCTTTCAAAATAGATAGTGTTTAATGTATTATTCCATTAAACATGGATATTTTTATTACCAATTGCAATAATTTTTTTTGAGAAAATGAGATATAGTGGTTATAAATAAAAGGAACAATATTATCAAACAACAAGCTAATAAAATCGCTTTTGTTTAGAAATTTACCTTTGTGCACATCCACAAAAAATCATACCATTAATTAACTTTCCCTCTATCCCCGTATCGCTCGATACATATCGAATGTCCTACCAATAAAATCTCTTAGAGTGATGGGAACTCAAAGACCAACTATGCATTGTACAACTTTAATAATTCCATCTTCTTATTAGAAAATATGCAAATAATATAAGTACGGAGTACATAATATGATACAATAAAGGTGTATAAATATGTAACTAAGTAAATTAAAAAGCAATTTTATTAAATCATAAGCCATGTAACATCCACGTTTATACCCATACTATCCAACAGTATACAAGGTAATACTATCAGATAATACAGACACGTGAATATTTTCTAAGGCTAACACTAGTACATATCTCAAAAATATCATATAATACATCCATATATGCACTATATCGGCACAAAGCACTGAACACATGTGTCTCTATGATAAAACATATACAATACATACAAGTGAACACTGAGTCAAAGATCGTAGCAGAAAAATATTATACAACACAAAATAAAAGATCCATCTCACTACGATAGTATATACAAGTCAAGTTGATAATGTAAGAACCCATAGCCATCTCAATTCAAATAACTACAAGGAGATATCTAAATAAAATATACATAGACAACTCAAGCACAATATAATACATATCATGTCTCCTCTAAAACCCAATCATCTCCTTTAAAGCCCAATCATTCCAAAATGGCTAATGCCCATGTACTTGAAAAGTCTCGGACTGACCCGTGTATTATATAAATAATAAACGGTCATACTATAACTAAATCCAATATGGGTATATATCAATAAGCATGTTAATAATAACCAAAGCACAAATATGACAAAACGAAACCATAATCATATATCATAAGAATATACCATGCTCTAAATCTCAATATCACCATGCAATACTTATAAGTAAGAATCACAAAACAATAATTGGGTGATAACAATCAAACATATAGAAATTTCAAAATACTTTAAATAAGCATGCGACGTATCCATAAATCCATAATACAAGAAAAATCCTGAATCAAAAAAATCCAAGGGCTAACAACCCAAAATGTTAGTCTTTACTTGCAGTCCCGATAGAAGTGAAAACTTTCGACTATCAAGCCCTAAAAATATAAATTAAAAATCTATAATACCAAATAAGCAATCAAAGCATCAAATCTCGATCAACTTACAGCGCTAATGAAAGTAACAAATTTTGCTTGCTAATCCGTAAAAGATAAATCTGAAAATATGGGACCCAAATAGACTGAAATCAAAACCTAATACAAAAAATATCCAAGAATATTATCTCGATTTATAGTCCCAATGAAAGTATAGCCTTCCGGTTGTTAGTCCTAGGAGATAGCTAGAAATAAAAATCCCAGATAAAACACAATCATTGGAAAATATAAAAAATAATCCAAATAATTATCTCAACTTGCAATCCTAATGGAAGTTATAACTTTCGACTATTAGGCTCTCAGAGATATCAAGAAATATAAACTCAAATTAATATCACAGTCAATCAAATACCAACGTAAAAAATCATGTATCTCGACCTTAGCCTTTAGAGAGGCGAAATTCTAAACTGAATGGCCCTAGGAGACAGAATGAGCAAATAATATAAAAAGAAGATCTCTCAGCCATAGGCTCTTATGTGAGGATGATAGACTAGCTCATAGCATATCTTTAATGTCATAAACAGACACCACAAAGTTGTCTCGAGGTAGTGTATCTCAAATGACAAAACGCTGTGCAACCAGTCTCTAGTGTCAAATAATTAACGTATCTAGTGAGTTGATAATATTAAATATCCCAAATATATTGGAGCCAAGTCATCTAGATAGGAGACTGATGTACCTCAGTACTACTCTAGAAAATGCTAATGATCGTAGCCTTTTTCCTACAGCCCCTAAGTTACTTCCAAAATCGTAACACCTGTATCCAACGCATGTTATAAACACGTTGTTGGACTACATCGAGCAATGTTCATGATTGTATACTTGCCCTTTTTAATGGACTATTAGTCCTTAAGTGACATAGGAAAATGGCTCTAATGAGAGAATAAACTCTCAGCCTGAAACTCAACAAGGTGACATCAAGGATTTGGGGCGCCACCACGCAATCAGGATGGATAACAAGCATATCTAGTGGGTCTTATTCATGGGCTCTCCATATTGGCGTAAACCCGGTGATGTGCATTCAAATAAATACTATCAACTATATTAGTCCCAATAGGAGTAATGCTAGCACTCTCGCCACTAGGAGTCCCGATGAGAGTGACAATAACTGCTCTCAACATATAAGTTCTGATAAGACTATATTAATATAACAAATCCTCGACTACTTTCTCTAAGAATAGATAATGATACTCAACTAGTGAGTCCTTAGAGGATGCAACAAAATATGCTCTCAACAAGATGAGTCCTAATGAGAGTAATTGTAATAAGTACTCTCGACTCCATATGTCCTAATGAGAGTGTACTACATAATAATTCCTCTATTACTACCCTAAAGAGTAAATAATAAAATCACTTGGCTAGTTAGTCCTAAGAGGAAAATTTTATAAATTCCAATATATTCCACAGCTTGTAGCCCTTGGAGAGTAATAGAACTCTCGACTACTAAGCTGTAAGGAATCGCCTCTAGACGATTTTATATATTCCTAACTCATCTCCAAAATATAAGTGACATCTGCTCACTAATAGTAATCGAACAAGTATTACTTGAGCGTCTCATACCAATCAGTATTACTCGAACATTTACTAGAAGCTAGTAGACTACAATCATCAAATACCAAAATATTATGTAGTATGAATTAATAGAATAAGTAGAAAAATAATACCCGATGCCCCATCCCAGATGTTACTACTAATCCTTTTATTCAACATCCTCATTATATAGAATTAAATCAAAAGATAATCAATAAAATCAATTCAAATGAGATATTAAAGGGGATTATTATTCAAAACTTCTAAATCCATTTAAATATATCACATTTTAATTTATTTTCAAAATGAATTGTATTTTTTTTCAAATCCTCTACCAAAATTATTTCTTGAACCCTTTTTACCAAATTAAATTAAATAAACCAATTTCGAACCATTAGCTATATAAAAAGAGGAGGAAATTTTAATAATCCTAAAAACAAATTTGTGTATTAAAAATTCGCTTTTGAAATTTCCTTTTAATCCTCTCTATTAAATGTTCGTTGACGAAAGAAATTCCATTTTTGGAACATATTGTTAACACTTCATTTATAAATATAATAAAATTCTATACATTCAGATATATTTAAAAAAATCTCTTTTTTATCAAATAAACTTTATTTACTTATAAACATATTTCAACCTAATTTTAAAACATAAAAAGTAACTTATTGAAGCTTACTGAAATATCTAAAAACCAGAAAATCATTTGTACATCCAAAATACAAATTATGGAGCGAAATCCCCTAAAATCATTAAATAATCAACTATACAATTTTATCACATAGTCAGGTCGAATTCCATCGAAATCCGGCCATTCATACAATGCAGACGACATATATATACAAGTGGATATAAATATAGATGAGTAAATTAGAACTCACCAAAACAATGTAACCAAGGCGAATTTCATCTTAGCCTAATGCCGGGAATGCCTTCAGAAAATCATCGATTAAAGTCTAACGTTGCACCAACCACCAACCAACAACCAATCGTGCTCGGCCTCAAACTCAACGTCATCTCAATTGTCATAGCATCACTAACACAGATCATCACCCATTAGTCACCCATTGACCTCTGCTATCAACTACATCAGGTCACGCCTCCTCTACCTACCATCAACTTCGACCTAATCGCGACTTCAAGTCATGTGCCTCACCCGCTACAGCACACGCGCATAACCTTACTACCCAGGACAACATCCCAATCGATTCCTTTCCCCTTCACGTCGCTACCAAGAGTTATGATTCACCTTTTTCAAACAATGCATATGTTCCCATTTTTAAGGAAAAAACAAATTAGCGATGAACGGTTTTAGTCGGACTCGTGTAAGGAAGTGGGTAATGTATTCCAAAAGTAGGGAGAGAATAAAAAGAATTTATGCTTGGAATTTTATATATTTTGGGTCTGATTTTTATTTAATTAACGCTTCTTTGTATTTGAGTTTAAATTTTTAATCCTTAAATAAGTTTCTACTCAATATGAATTGACTCACATCTCATTCTATAGATTGTGTTTCAATTATTGGACGATTTTATTCAATTCGATTGTTATGACTAAAATCCTTCATTAAAAATAATTTAATTAACTAAAAATTTATTTGTAAAATATTAATTATCGTAAATCAAATACAATCACGTTTATTTAAAACACTTTATTAGATTTCAATAAATTATTTAAAAGAACTCAATCTATTAAACCAAAATCTTTTATTAAATAGATTTTAAATTAAACATAGATTCACTTTCAAAATAATAATCATCAAATATCAAATTCAAACAATTTTAGTTTAATTGATATGAGGTAGAGTAAGCAAGGTTGTTATAAACTTCCCCATTGACAAAATTATGTCCTCGCAATTTCTAATAGGGAGACGTCAAACGCAACTCATGCCCTGACTTTTATCGTATTCTACATTCGTCTATAAAACTCAACTACTCAATCCTCTTTGTGGCACTTTCTTCAATTTTCTTATCATTTGCTACAATTTAAAAGGATTAAATTCACAACTTTCTATTTTTCACGTATAATAAAAAATTTGTTAAAACATTTTAAGCGTCGGATTTTTCGAAAAATTTCGATGGAATCCCCTTTGTACACAAAGCAATTCAAAAATCAAAACACAATATAATTACATGGCATATATCGCCGAAGTAGCATCCTGACATGGACATCCCAAAATACGGGGAAACAAAATAATATCACAATATATATATCGATATACCGTAAAAACATACTTTTTAATTAGCATTTAAACAAGCTATTTCACATTTACATGAGCAAAAGCAAGTTATTACTGCAAACTAATCCAAATAAGCTCCCAAAGCACTTGTACTCAGCTTAATTTGAGCATTACTCATAATGAAAAGTCATAATAGGTACACATTGATTTACAATAAAAACAACATCACATTCACGTTTAACCCCTTTTCCAATAGAGTTTTAAAGGTCAAAAATATAAAATTTGATAACAATTTCAAAGAATGAAATATTAAATAGTGAGTTAACTTTCCAAAATAACTCTCATACTACAAAAATATAGATTGTAACTCAAGTTATGGAGAATACACTAAAGAGAACTAGCCTAGAATTTCAAAGAAATACACAAGCCCGCCATCTTAAATGCATTTTTTTGGCCAAGCAAATGTCAAAATTTCAGTAAACTCTCTAAACAAAAGTTTTTATTATGTTCTAAGATTTCCAGAATGGGCAAGATCATCAAAATTAGATAAACCGTTCAAAAGTTATCAGCAATTGAATTAAGCTCAATTTTGTATAATTTTACATTTTGGAACATCAAACATCACTTTTATTAACTCAAATTTAAATATTCATGAACTTTGAAATTTTGGTAAGTTAAAAACAATAAAGGTGTTACTTATGCAATTGCTTAACCGGTGTAAAAGTATCGACAAAACAGATCAATCCATCAACTAATTATGATTATATTAGTAAAAAATACAATCTTATCTTTTTCTTTTTTTTTCCTTTCAAAATAATCAATAACTTTTCTATTCAATTCATTTCACTTATTTGAATCATTATAATTCAATTACTTTGCTACAATAGCGCCCCAACTTATATACACTAATTTACATACATACGTGCGCATTCACGCACACACATGGATACACACGAGTACTTTGGCATGTGCATATGAAAGATAGACATTAAAAAAATCATTTATAAGATATTTAGGTTTTATAACATAGCTTTGAAGTATACGTAATGTTGCATACTTTGACTTATTTGAAAGCACAAATGAATTATTCACATAATAAACCAATTGGCTCACTTATATAATAAATCAGGTCAATGACTTATACCATTCATATTCATCTTTGATGGAAGTACGATAATTTTGAAAAAAAGGTTCTAAATTATTAATATTATTGTTAACAATTAAAAACTATTTCATTAAATAGTTAACGATATAATGGATTAAACACCATAGTTACATTTGTTTCGAATTGTAACACAAAAAACATAACTTAGACTTACAGAAGTAGGAAAAAATGATAATTAAAAATGGAAAGTTTATTCTTCTTCTTTGAGGATTCTTCTCTTTCTAAATGATGGTTGTATCCTACTTACAAGAGCATTATGAGCCTTTCATTTGGCTTCTCTCTTATTTTCAGCTTCATTCATTATGATCCTTAAGTTAATTGCCTTGTACACTAGTTTTGGCAAGTGCCTATGCCTACAAAGTACATCAATTAATACATAAACTTAGTTGTTCCTCTTAATATATTTCATCATACAGCTGCCATATGCATTGATTATTTATAAGATGATAAAAGTGCATTGATGTTTGACCCCAAATATTTGTTAAAAGGTCAAGAGAATTTTAGCAATTACCACCATATGGTTATACTAAAAGTTTGTCAAGCAATCGAGATGGCTCCAATATAGTTAAAACATTTGATACCAAGGTTGATTTAAATGATAGCACCAACAATAAAAGAAAACAAGGGAAAATATAGTTTGCTACAAAATAATTTTAACTATCAACTCATTAATAATACATGTGTGTGTGGATATGCCATTTTATAAGCTCTTAATGAGTAAAATGTGACCGTCTAAGGCTATGCTACAAACCACATAAAGTAGGAATCTTTGTTTAGGTACCATAAAAGAAAAATATGTTCTTGAACACATCCCTCCTTTAGTACATATGATATGCACTCAAGTGGGAATGAAGAGTGAGTATTCTAAAAGCTAGATCTTGAATAATTGAAAACAAAATGGGTAATAAAGATCCAATAATAATACATAATATCTTGTATTGTTTTCTATATGTGAATTTTTCATCTACCATGATTGTGGCTGAGGTCTAAATATGATAAATTCCATAATGAAACTTACTGTATACAATACCAAAGTCTAGACTATAGAAGTTGATGATTGAAATAGTTTCGAATATAGGAAGACTCGCTTGAATATTTCCCAACTGCAATGCAATCACTTTCCACAGTGATGCTAATGAAGATCTATGAAGATAGAATATATACTATAGGAAAAACGAAAGTTAAATATAGTAAGAATATATTAAGTAGGAGATATAATGGTAACATTGTATTCATCCGTTACTGAGCAAATATCGGCCTCTCATTTTGTATGTCAAACTTTAGACTAAATAAGTTTATGACAAAATATGTTACATGTTAATCAATGTATAAGATATGTAAATAAACTAATAACCTTGTTGATAGTTACATTTATGTTTTAAAATTAATCTACGACATTATCACCTTAAACATGCATTTAGAAATCAAAAAATACCCAATTCATAAACACCTTGCTTCTTAACCTCCCGTTTCTCGTCAATTCTCACTTTAATTTCACCATTCTTCATACTCATTACTTCATCATTTTCATCACCATCTTACACTTTAGAGCTTTCAACTAATGTAGGTGTGAAGAACAATTAACAGTTGTTGTAGGTGCTTGATGAAAAGAAATGATAATGAAACTTATTGATTAGTATTTAGGCATGAAAATTTAGGAAGTTATAAAAGTAGAAGTAAATGAGAAGAAAGTTTGAACCTGGATAAGTTCTTATGAATGGTAGTGTAACTAAAAAGAAAGATACAACAAATGCTAAGCTTCACAATGAATTATTTATAGTACATGGTTTTAGTGTTGGCACAAAAGTATCTACTGCCTGATTAGTACTAACCAAATTATTTGAATATTGCTTAAAAAATGTAAAATCCACTTTGAGTTTAGAATTCAAGCAATAAACCATAATTTCTATTGATTGCAAGACATTAAATCAAAAAATGAAGTACCTATCTTCAAATTTGCCTTCCTTATCGGTGTCGTCTTCCTCTTTTTCATATATGTCAATAACGCAACTTGGCCTAAACCTTGATGTGTGCTTCCAATGTGCAATAAAAGAGTAAAAAATGAAAAACAAAATTAGGATTCTTTTCCATGTATTTAATGATTCATATCGACATCTAGCTTTATTGTTTCTCTGAAAGAATGGCAAATGTAGTTTTATAGCTAACAAATATGTTGAAAGATTTATTGAAATGTTAGTTCGACTTTAAACTAATTTTTTTTAAACTAGAAGTAAAATAAATTTTTTTGAAGAGTAATATGAAGTTAGCCAAATCGTGGTTAAGTTCTACAACTCGTTCACAAGTTCATCAATTAAATCCCTAAAAACATCTACAAATATGGTAAGTCAGAATTTCAGTGCAAAAATCAAAAGTTTTAACCAATAACTCAAAATTTTGCTTACATAAAGGAAGCTGAAAGGAGCGACTTCTAGCACTTCGGATAGTCGACCAAGCCAATTCAAAATGAACTGCCTCATCGAAGATCCAACATGAAATCTGGAAGTGGTTGTATATCCAACATGAAGAAACAATGTATTCCTAATATGCAGAAATAAAGTTTAACCAATTTTCAAAAAAAACAATGTATTCCTATGTACAACCATTTATTTTTCTACCGACCAAGCTAAATTTAATTACAGTGGAAACAAATGAATTTGAAGAAGAAAGAGAAGTAGTTAATGAGACCCTTTTCGAAGTTGGCAAAAGGGAATAAAAAGAAATAGCGGGGAGAAAACCTGAGTGGTAGCAGCATTTTAATAATGGAGTAACTTCTCCCTTCTTTTGAATGACCAAATTAACCCGAAGTAAATGTCTCGTTTAGTAACAAATAGCAGTGAATATTTGGACAATTTAGAAAGTATCAAAAAGGCTTCAGTTTGATTTGGTTTACCAAGAATTTTCTTTATATATAAGAAGACACTCATGCACACGTACATGCTCAAGTCAAAACAGTTCCTAAGCTTCATAATATTATATTATTTTCACATCACATACTTTACTAAATCACCATCACGATCTAATACATCTCTTATCAAAATATTTTCTATCATTTCTTTCCAAGCCATTTTTCCAAAGTATTAACTACGCTTTTCCTCAGAATATGTATTTCTTTCAAAATTAGAATTTTCCATTTTCTAAAACATTTTGCTAGTTTTAAAATAATCATCATATCACTCTAAGAGGATTGCATTACAAATGTTGACACATTTAAGATGAGTTATTTCATGTGTTAAACCTAAAGCATTGAAAAATCTGTATAGGGCCCTACAAGCTTCAATTAATTAGGATGATTTTTCTTTTCCTTACAACCACAAACCTTACAAGCTTAAATTTATTTTTTATTTGTTTTTAACCAATCACTTCAAATGGTTTTCAATCTTTTCTCCTGTCATAGCAAAGCAAGAAAGCATTTAACATATATTAAGTAGAAAGGAGTTTAACTCATAATACGTCTTCATGTATGTATATTTCAAATAGAACTTTGAGCTTGTAAATAAAATACTCCATTTTAAACTATCAACAAGGCACACTTTTTTTCATCTTAAAGTATCATTTGTATGTTTTATTTTTTTGAAACAGTAATTTTTCATTTTTCCCAAACATTGCATATATTTTTTAAAACGTAGTTTTCTTTTTCAAATATTTTATATTCTTTTCAAACTATTGTGTCAAAATGTATCATCCTAGAATTTAGGAATTCCTACCAATAACGTTCACCAAACACATCGATTAGAATTCTTAAAGCACTTAACGGACAAATTAACATCAAAACAATGTGCTAAAACATTTTCCATTCACTTTATAAAATCAATTCCATACTTTCTAAATTATTTACTTATTTCTATAAAATATTTATTTTCACAATCAATATATATATGCATCTAATTCATCAACCATCAACAACAATAGAAAATATCATACATCATCCGTAAAATCAAACAAGCATCAATGCAACAATACACCCATTTTCAAATGGGCAAATATACGCCTTCAGTAGAAAGCTATTTGTCAATTTATCTTGTGTAACTCTGATCATTACTATACAACATCATTCATATTCAAGCTAAATAGAGGTTCCTTCATCATCATTAATGTTGACACTACTCGTCGGACTAACCACTTCACTACTTCCCCAAATAAATTCTACCTCATGCGAAAACAAATACATACAAAAGAGGTAGAGATACGCGATATACGTAGCAGGTAAAAATAACAAACATGTCCCTAGATGATTAACCCATTAATCATTGCATAATCCAACTATCACTTCGGTATAAACTATGATCTATCACAAACCCACGAGGACAAGGACTCTAAGTCTCATTTAGCCAAGACTTATATCTCTTATATATGATGTATTGTTCTGAACTTAATACCGTTTATAACACCCCACCTCTATACCCATGATATACAAGAGTATTATTGGATAATACTATTAAATAATATAGAGAATAAGACGATATTGGGGTATAGACATGAACATTCTCTTAGGCTAACACTGGTACGTATCCTAAAAATCTCATATAATACGTCCATACATACACATTATCAGCAAAAAAACAAGGAACATATGTGCCTCTGGGATAGAACAATATATAATACATACAAATGAACATAGAATCATAGATCACGGCAGAAAAATATAATACATTACAAAATATAAGGTCTGTCTCGCTAAGACAGTATATACAAGTCAAGTTCATAATGCAAGAACTCATAGCCATCTTAACACAGACAAATACATGGAGACATCTAAATAAAATATACGTATACAACTCAAACATGACATAATATATATCATGCCTCCTCTAAAGCCCAATCGTCCTAAAATGGCTAAAGTCCATGTACCTAAAATGTCTCAGACCGACCCTAGTATTACACAAATAATAAACAGGTTAGACTATATATAAATAAAATATGGATATATAACAATAAGCATGGTAATAATAGGAAAAGAACAAATACAACATAATGAAACCTTAATCATATATCAAGGGAATATGCCATGCCTTAAGTCTCAATATCAACGTGCAATACTTATTACAACAACACTAATTAGGTGATAATAACCAAACACCTAGAAATATCAAAATACCGTGGATAATCATGCGGCGTACTCATAAATACATAATATAAGAATAAATCTTGAATCAAACCAAATCCAAGGGCTAACAACCTAAAATGTTAGTCTTGAATTATAGTTCTGATGGAAGCGAAAACTTACAACTGTCAAGCCCTAAAAATATAAATCAAGAAGGCATAATCTCAAGTAAGCAATCAAAGCAGCAAATCTCGACTTACAGCACTAAGAAAAGTAATAACTTCTAGTTGTTAAGCCACAGAGGATAAAAAGGGAAATGTGAAACCCAAATAGAATGGATTCCAAACCTAATACAAAAATCAATATCCAAGAATATTATCTCGACTTACAGTCCTGATGGAAGTGTAGACTTCCAACTGTTAGTCCTAGGAGATAGCTAGAAATACAAATCCTAGATAAAACATAATCAATACAAAATATCAAAAACAATCCAAACAATTATCTCGACCTATAGTCCTAATGAAAGTGATAACTTCCCACTATTAGGCCTACGAGATGTCAAGAAATATAAACTTAAACCAATATCAAAGCCAATCAAATACCAATGTACAAAATCATATATCTCGAACCCAACCCTTAAGAGAGGCGAAACTCTCGATTGAATGGTCCTATGAGATAGAAACAACAAATCATATAAAACAGAGATCTCTCAGCCAAAGGCACTTACTAGAGGATGGGAAACAGGCTAATTGCATATCTCTAATATCATAAATAAACACCACAAAGCTGCCTTATGTTAGGGTTTCTCAAATGACAAATGGATACACAGTCAGTCTCTAATGTCAAACAATCATTGTCACTGGTGAGGTGGTAATATCAAATATTTCAAATATAATGGATCTACTAAAGTCATCCAGACGAGAAACTGACGTACCCCAGCACTGCTCCAGGAAATTCTAATGAACGTAGCCCATTTCTTGCGGTCCCTAAGTCACTTCCAGAATCGTAACACTCATATCTATCGTAAGTCATAAAACGTTGCCGGAATATGCCGAGAATTGGCCATGATTTCTACTTACCCTTGGTAACAAATTGCTGGTCCTTAAGTGACGTTGGGGCAATGGCTCTAGTAAGGAAATAACTCTCGGCCTACAACTCAACAAGGTGACATTACGGATCCAAGGTGTTACCCCACAATCAGGGTCGCTAGGATGGATAACTAGCCTATCTGGTGGGTCTAATTCATTCTCTTTTTATAGTGGCGTAAACACTATAAAGTAGATTCCAAATAAATACTCTCAACTATTTAAGTCATAATAAGAGTGATAACTAGTACTCTTGACTCTAGGCGTCTGATGAGAGTGAGAACTATTTCTCTCAATTATATGAGTCCTGATGAGAGCGTATCAACACAACAATCCTCCTTGACAGTTGCCTTAAGAGTAGATAGCGATACTCGACTAATTAGTCCTTAGAGGATGCAATAAAATATGCTCTCGATGAGATGAGTCCTTATGAGAGTAGTAATAATAAGTACTCTCGACTCCATACGTCCTGATGAGAGTGTACTACATAAGAATTCCTCTACTACTAGCCCTAAGAAGAAATAATAAAATCACTCGACTAGTTAGTCCTAAGTGGAAAAATTTATAAATTCCAACATATCTTCAGCTTGTATCCCTTGGAGAGTAATACAATTCTCGACTACTAAGCTCTAAGGAGTCACCTCTAGATGATATTACAAATTCCTAACTCATCTTTAGGATATAAGTGACATCGACTCACTAATAGTAATTAAAGAAGTATTACTTGAGCATCCAATACCGCTAAGAATTACTTGAATGTTTACTGGAAGCTAGTAAATTACATTCATCAAATGTTATATATTCTATAATATGAGTCAATAAAATAACTGGAAAAATAATACCAAATGCCTCATCATTGATGGTACTACTAATCTGTTTGTTCAATATCCTCATTATATAGAACTAAATCACAAAATCATTAATAAAAATCATTTCAATTTCAAATGATATGAAATGGGATTATTATTCAAAACTTCCAAATCCATTTAAATATTTCGCTATTTAATTTATTTTCAAAATAGATTATATATTTTTTAAATCCCCTGTCAAAAATATTTCTTCAATTCTTTTTATTAAATTAAATCAAATAAACCAATTTCGAACCACTAAACGTATAAAAAAGAATAAATTGCAATAATCTTCAAAAAAAATACTTTTGTAATCAAAATCCACTTTTGAAATTTTCCTTTAAATTCTTTCTATTATATATTAGCTTTACAAAAGAAATTCCCTTTTTGGAAAATGTTATTAAAACCCTTCATTTACACTTACAAAAATTTCGTACATTCCAATATATTAAAAAATCTCTATTTTTATTTTCAACAAAACTTTTATTTATTTATAAATATACTTCAATCCAATTTTAAAACACCAAAAATAACTTATCCATGCTCACAAAAATGTCTAAAAATCGAAAAGTCATTTGTACGTCCAAAATACAAACTATGGAGCGAAATCCTCCAAAATTATCAAACAATCAACTAGACAATTTTTACGCATGGTCGGGTTAAACCGCAGTCATTCGTACAATGAACATAATACATAAATGATATAATCAAATAAACATGCAATTTAACAGCATCTTCTTTGCATTTTGGACTATCCAACTTACACAAATCCCTACATCAAAACAAAATATGTATCATATCACAAAATCAATCCAAACAAGTAATTCCATAAGTAATGGAGAATATACATATAAGCAAGAGGATATAAATATAGATGTGTGAGTTTAGAACTCACAAAAACAATGCAATCAGGGCGAATTTCATCTCAGTCCAATGCCTAGAAAGCCACAAAAAAATCATCATTCGAAGTCTAACATTGCACCAACCACCAACCTTCGTGCTCAGCCCCAAAGTTCGAGTCATCTCAATTGTTATAGCATCACCTGACTCTGTGCCTCCTATGCCTCTCGTCGCCTTCGACCCAATCGTGGCCTCAAGTCACGTGCCTCACCCACAACAGCATCCATGCGTGTAACCGCACCGCCCTGGCCTGCGACATCGACGACACCTACCCCCTTCACATCGCTCGCTATACTCACGATTCACGTTTTCTTTTTAAAATAATCTGTGTGTTCCTATTTTTTAGGGTAAAATCAAATTAGGGACGGACGGGTATAATTTAGGCACATGTAAGGAAGTGGGCACCGTATTCCAGAAGCAGGAAGAGAATAAAAGAAATTGGGCTTGGTCGTTAATTTACTTTAGGCCCAATTTTTATTTTATTTAACTCTTCTTTGAATTTGAAATTAAATTTTTAAGCCTTGAAATAAGTTTCTACCAAATATGAGTTGATTCACATCTCATTCTAGAAATCTATAGTTGGACAATTTATTCAATTCAATTATTATGACAAAAATCCTTTATTAAACATAATTTAATTAATTAAAAATTTATATCAAAATATTAATTATCGTAAATCAAATTCAACCACTTTTATTTAAAACACTTTAATCGATTTCAGTAAATTATTTGAAAAGAATTCAATCTATTATACCACAATCTTTTATTAAATAGAATTTGAATTAAATAAATATTCACTTTCAAAATAATAATAATTGTATATCGAATTTCAAACAATTTTACTTAATTAAATTAATTCATTTATTTATGTGGTGTAGAAAGCAGGCTTGTTACAAATCAAAAGTTATTTGTACTTACATAGTTGATTTTCCTACTAAACTGAATTTCAATGGAAGTAATTTGATTGTATATCGTTTTCTAATTAGTATAAATTCAAATTACATGAAATTCATAATTATTTATTCTTTTTGTCAGTTGCTGGTAATATCACTTGATATGAACCTTTATATTTGAAGTTAGATTGCTTATAAATGTTACTCTTATCTATATACTCAATCCAATATTATCTATAATAAATAAGAGTGAAATTTAAAATAGCACAACTACTAGTAAGATCATTAAGAAGTGAATAAAGATCAACCTTACCTCTAATAGATTACGCAGAATAGAAAATTATTTGATGTTTATGTAGTTATAAACCAGTTATAACATACAAAAACAAATATAGAAAAAGAAGTTCATATTCTTACTCAATGAACATAATTAAAATGAAATTTGATTTATGTATAAATTTTGAGAGTACAAAATTGTTCAACTTTACTTATAACAAATTTTGGAAACAGTAAAAGATTTTATGTTGTCCACTTATTTATAAATCGAGTAACTCCTACATAATAAATGAAGGAATCAAACTCATAATCATACGAACAAAAATAAAAATCAAAAGAAAATATAATATGAGGCAAAGAAACCCTAAGCAAAATAATAAATCGATAATTTAGAACAATAGTAACAAATTCAATATCGAATTAAATGAAAAAATATTAAAAAAATAAAATAAAAGTCCAAATTTTTAATCAGTCTTAATGGAACCAAACAAAAGAACAAAATGAACACTGAATTAAATGAAATGACAAAATAAAAGATTAAACTAATTATTTGATCTCAACAGAGTTAGAGGTTTCTTCAAGTTGTTTAAATAATGTCCATAAAAAATAGTAAAACTAAATGTAAGATAGAAACACAATCACTATAAATATGTATATATTCACAACTAAGTTAAGATAAAGGCAAAATGGAGAACAATTAGTAAATTAAACTGAATTCTAATCAAAACAAGATAAATAAAAATCGATCAAGTTTTTTGCAAAGAATCCTTAATTTCGTTTAGGTAGAGAATATCGAACATGGGAGTGAAACCATTGAACATGGAAAATAACCAAGGATATACACAAAAGCAGGAAGCATAGCATAAAAAATGGAAAAGAGAATTCTAAGATTATCACCAATGGAGCAAATTTTCTACTTGGATTCAAAGGGAAAAGGATAGGATAGTATTTATAGATTTAAAAATTTATTTTAGATAAGAAGTTGAGAAAATGAAAGTAAGAAGAGAAAATGAGCATAGAAATTTTCTAAATAGCTTAAGTAGAAAATGATTAATTTTAGATTAGAAGTTGTGAAAATGAAAGTCAGAAGAAAAAATGAGCGTGGAACATTTTTGAATAGCTGAAATAGAAAATGAAATGGTATATTGTTATTAACATATAATGGAAATTTAATTTGGAGTTTGGAACGGTATGTAATTAGTAGAGGAGTATGTGAAACTTTTTCTCTCAAATCAACTAGAGAAGAGAATTCGAAGTAAGAATGAATGAGAAGCAATAATACTTATGGCCTCATATTCTCTTTTATATATAATAGAATAGATAGAATAGCAATGTAATTTAAGTCTGAATTATAAATATTTAAACATTGGAAAACCATTTATAAACATATTTTTACTATATAAGAAATAATAGGATAGTGAGGAGTGTAAAACTACTCACCTCGATCACCAAATGCACAATTCCTAAGGTAAAGTCAACCCAATCAGTAAAGACATGAATCCCTTTGCAGCAATCTTTAGATCCAATGCTTAATTTCACCAACCCCTTCTTAATTGCTTGATTAGGATAATTAAAGTAAGAAAAATAATGGCTTTTTAGCTAAAGAGAAGATTAATGGAGTTTAAAATGTTTTTAGAAAGTAGAATATTGGTTGGGGAGGGTCCCATCAGCCCCACCTAACTCTGATCCCGAAATGACCATTTGGCCTTAACCCAAGTCCCACTAATTACCCATTAAGCTGTTCAAATACTATCTAAACTTTAAACAACCATATATCCTAAATGGTAAGTCCAATAAGCTATTATGACCACTTTACGAAAAGATAAATTATAATATCTTTCATTTGCAAGGGGTTCCAACCTCTATTTCGGCTCCTATCAAAAGTTATAGGTCTTGCAAGTTATCAGAGTTATCGAGAGACAAAAATTTCACTAATCGGCATTATCCAAAGTTATAGGTAGATACGACCCGATATGAGTTCAAAAATAATATTTTACTATCATCTGATAGGTAAATACAAGTCGCTATAGTGCCCATATCCTATACCTTATATCATTCAACCTGTAGGAAAAAGGATCGACAATAATTCGACTCTCACATTAGTACATCCTCTTATCCAATCACCCATCCTACTAATGGTGGACGACCCCCCTCTACTGCACACCCTTCCATCGGTGGATTGCAAATCTAATATGCAACCGAGGCGCTCTACGAAAATGATAAGAGCATTTAATTGCGATATAATCGCATGCCGCATTGAGTATCATATTGCACAGCATTATGAAGTGTGAAACAAGGTTCGTCGCCAAGTGTGAAACAAGTCCACGTGTTACATAACTCTATGTAGTTACGTTATCTCCCAAAAGTCAAGGAAATGAAAACAAGTTTCCCTGACGTGTCCTACTTGGCCGACATCAAGTGTAGGTTCAATATGGGCTACCTACAACAATTCAAACATCTAAACACGTCATTTAGATGTTTGGATATCTTTCAGATGTCTGAATATTTGGTTCAAACCTCTGACTCCCTGTACTAAAACGTCCACAGGTAATCAGACATCTGAATCCACTTCCAAATGTATGACTCGTATTTCAAACATCTAAACATGGATTTCAGATGTCTGAACCTGGTTGAAATACAACGTTGGACTTTTACGTTTCATTTTTCTTAAATTTAGAAGTTTGATCATTGGGTTCAGACGTCTGAGCTGGTGTATTTTTACTTATTCTTTTTTTATTTTGTTTACCCTTATTCTAAGCATAAGTATAAATGTATAATTCATCTTTTAAAGAAGTATTTAAATACAACTTCTACTTTATACATTTCCAAACTTTTTACCTGGTTTACCCAATTGATTATATATATATATATATATATATATATATATATATATATATATATTCAACAATTCATTTATTGTATTCAATTTTATTCAAAGTTCATAGAATAAGATTAAGAGATTTTAAGGGATGTATATATAGATTCATTTTTATTAATTCAAGCCTATTACATAAATCAGATATATATGACTTTAAGGGTGAATCTTATTCAACCTGCCCTCCCCCCAATTCATACTAATTGTATTATAGAAGCAATAAAATAGTGCTTTTCAGATTAACCAATTCATATGAATTATCGATTAAAAACATCAAATTAAATTTATATTGTATTAAAAAACCAAAATAGATGTATCAGTGTAATTTAACGCATATGTAACCACATAACCATTTTGTAAATAAACCTACTCACTTATATATTGTTTTGGTAAACTCCCAATAGAAATCCTCGTGCTTTTCCCCTTTGATTTGATTTGTATGCAAGCTTTCTTCTTCTATTTATCTTGCTAACTATTTGGACAAGGTCTATTCTCTTTTTTCTACTTGAATTGAATTTTTTCTAAAGAATTTTGATTCAGAAATATGGAAGAAGGATAAAAGAATAGAGTTTGAAGCTAAGGTTTGACGGTGGCTCTAAAATGAAGAGGAATGAACATAGAATGAATTAGGGTAACATATCCTTCCCTTTTATAGCCAATACCTAAAATTGTTCCTCGGACAACTTAGGCGTCGAACGGTTTCGCCTTGAAATGCACATTACGTTAAATATCTTGCACCTACTTTGTTCGTTATACTTTTCTGAAGTTTTATATATGAATTTGGGCTAGAAAAGTTTACTTAATACAACGAAAATGTTGGATTTTCCAAACTCTTTCACTCGTAAAAATTTAATTTTTTGAGTTTATGTAGAATTTCCAAAATGCCTATTCTAATTAAACATTCATTTTCATTAAAAAATACTAGATTATTTAGTTTTTATTGGTCCAAAAAGCCTAATAACACTACAGACCATGACAAGGAAGGGGGAGGATATTTTGGTTTGAATTTTCGATCTGGATCTAAGATTTCTTAAGAGAACAAAGTGTAAACGAAGGTGAATTTGACTTCTCCTCCTTTTCTATTTAAATCAAGCCATCCCTTTACGTAGTTCTTTGTGAAATCTTTATTACCTTGGCCATGAATTCTAGAACCTCACCTGCATATTCATTCATCCCTAATAGCAATAAATACATTGAAATAAAATAAAACTTATGATGCTACTGGACCATTGCAAATTCCAGAGATCGACTGAAGTTGAATCTAGAAGTTATCACTGACCAACGATCATTCAATGGCTTTATCTTCAAGTGGTAGATTCTAATTTATTTTACACTTATATGATGTCATAATCATGTTAAGCAGTTATTAATTTAATATTTTTTTAAATCATGGTTTTATTTAACATATATATTTTCGGCCATATAAGTTTTAATATGTGTGTGTGTATGTGTGTGTATACTATAATTGTAGAAATTAGTAATAAATGTTTATGATTTTTAAATAATGATTAATTAATTTTTAAATTTAAAATCTATTGATATATATTTATAATACATATATGCATATATACATATATCAAAATTAATTTAAAATACTTAAAAATAATAATTTATTTCGGTCATTATTTATTCGTATTATATATATATATATATATTTGTTATTTAAAAATATATTGTTTTAATAAAATTAATATTCATATACGTTTTTAGATGTTAAATAGTTTTTGAATTTTTCTCTAAATAATTTTTGGCCAAGAAGAATTTTATATATATATATATATATATATATATATCTGTATGTGTATGTCCAAGTTTTAATTTATGATATAAATGTATATTAAATTGTTTATATTTTTAAAATATTTATATTTATAGCAATATGTACATATGTAAATATATATGTATATATTAAAATAATGATTTTGGATAATAATTATTTCTACAAATATACTTTATATCAAATAAAGATATTTCAATTAATTAATATCTAGATCAAGTTTTGAATTTTAGATATTTACTAAGTCTTTATCAATATCCTTTTTAAATAAAATTTGGCTTTCAAATCTCTTTGACTTAGTCAAAGACAAATTAATTTTAACTTTTTATTCAAATAAATGAATTTTGAAATATATATGTATGTATGTATGTACATGTATATTAAACAATATTCTGAGATAGTCAATGCACATATAAATAGCGAATGTATACATTGTAGATGCAAATCTCATCGTCTATATTCATATACATTAACTAGGTACACATTGCTATGTTGCACATGCACTTCATACACACATGAGTATATATTAATATACTTAAGATTATATAAACATTAAATTAATTAAATCAAATTAATTAAATAAATAAAGAAAATAAAATAAAATTTGATTTTACTTAAGTAAACTAGATTGGGTCGAATAAAATCCATTAGACTTTATAGGCCCACTATGATCCAAATAGGAGTTTTCTTTGAAATTCGTCCAAATTACCTGCTGTAGACCGACATAGTTTCATCAGAATCCTCCTCCAATTAGACAAGGTTCTAGTAAATTTTAACTAGTTCATTTTGAAGCATTTAAAGCCTGGTTTAACTCCTTATTTTGAGGAACTTCGGCTTTGTTCTATTAATTAAATGTCCATTCAATAATCGGGATATCATCTCTTGTATTAGGTTCTTTTGCCCATTTTTCTTTGAGCTAAGTTGTAGAACATAGTTGTTGACGCTGGATTAATTAGTTTACAGGTCTGTCATGCTATGGGTGGATGTTACAATGGATCACTAAGTTCGCTTTCTACATTCGTAGTAGTAATATGTGCACTAATCATGATTGTACATTGGAAGTATCCATTAACACATTTTCCCCCAAACTTAGCATTTTCTAAAATAACCTTTAGTAAAGCATCATGTGCTAGGATTTAAATTTGACAAAAACATAAAATAGTCTTGGTGTCGAGCAAATTACCAAAGTGGTGGATCAAAAACTAAAAGAATTAAGGGTATGCCCTAGGGGCATAATTTGTTATATAAATCTCACTTGATAACCAATCCTATTGGAAATAAAAGATGTTACCTTTTTGTTATATACTCGTTATAAAATGTTATAAATAATCAATTAGTTAATTTAAGTATATATGTCAGAAAGTTCATAATTAATGTACTTATGACAGCAGTTACAAATAGTTGTAACCATGAGAACTGTGTCACCATATGATAGGCACATCATTTTAAATATTCCTATATATCGAGACGTGACATCAATGTATCCATAAAGATTAGAGTATGTAATGCTCTCCAAATGTTGGGCATTATATTACTCGTGGCTACTAAGGGAACAAAGGGTTTTAGTACTGATAGTTATTGGATAATTATGGAATGACTCACTTGATAGTTTTCTGTTGGTTAATATAACTTAGGTCGAGTAGAAATGGCCAAAGTAACTAATTTACACAGTTCTCTTGACTTGAATATATAGTTGATCTTCAATATGAAACTCTGCTTCGATTATAGTTAAATTGTGGCACGACGTCCATCGATCAATAATAGTTGGTTCGAGTGGAGGTATTAGAAGTGAAACACTATTCAAGAGAGGATTCATCTCCTCTATTATATGAGTTAGTGCCATGGTTAACTAGCCAACTGAAAGTCAAATTCTGTGGCTAGAGTAGTTTGGTTTATTATAATTATTATTGAACCAAGGACTTTATATTTGGACTATAAAGTTGACTATGGATGATACTGGAATTTTAATCGTTACAAAATTCCTTAAGTCCAAAACAATACGGTTTTGATGAAGAGAATTGGTGTAAATAATCGCTACCGCTAGGTACCGCTTATTACAAACAAAATTGTATTTTACCAAAACATGTGTAAGCGATAAATTCATCCAAAATGTCACATCATTAGTTAAGGTGACGTGCAAACGTTAATATTCAAATTGTTCGATATTAATCGCTGACTGAATTTACACCTTTGAGTCGCACAAACAAAATAAAGAATACTCTGAATGAACTACTTAATTTATTAGTTTTTAATTATTATAAATTAACTAAATTATTTAATATTTATGAAATCTCAGTTACTAAATTTTATTTGATTTGTTTAAATACCATTAATATTTAATAAAGTGCATTAATAAAAGTTATAAATGTACATATCTATATACGATGTTGGTAGAATATTGAAATATGGTTTAAATAGAATAAATACTAAGTGTGTTTTTAAATTAAATAAAATTTATGAAAATTTAATTTTTAATTTTTTTATATGATTTGAATACTATTAACACTTAATAGAATGCGTAAATAAAAGTTATAAACACGCATATTGATATATGATATCGATAGATTATTTTAACAAGATTTAAATGGGATAAATGTTGAGTGGAATTGGGATCTTAGCCATATGTTACATTCATGTTTTGCCAGCCAAATAAAGGAAAAAGAAAGGGTTCAAAGTGGATTTGTAAGGGCAACAGAGTAAATAAAGGAATGAGAATAATTTATAGTCTTAATTAAAAATTAATTGCCTTCATAATTTATTCATTTCATTCGGTGTTCTCTCTTCCTTTCTTCCAAATGAGTCATGGATGAAATTAACATAGAAAAATAGCTAAAATGATTTCCAAAATAAATTAAGACCAAATTAATTTGTAAAAAGTGGTTTATCCCTCTTGATCTTTGCAAAATCCGGAGGTCAATTTCTAGATCTCAGAGCTCTTAATTTGTCATTTAAGATGTGATCTTTTGCATTATCAAATAGAAATTTTCAATCACTTTGAGTTTATATTACAACAAGTTTGAATAGCTTACATTTCTTTCTTATCTTGCTATGATCATAGGTCGCAACTTGTTAATTTATTGACAAGCACCACTGTCCTAGTAGTTAAGTAATTCGACTTTGGTGTGAGATGTCACAAGTTCGAAACTTGCGTAGCATGATTCGAACATTTATTGACATATGATTTGTGTTAAGTTGTCCTAGTGACATGTTGTATCTAAGTACCATTTAAAAAAAACTTATTAATTTAGTTGTGTGTGTGTGTTTGTGTTGTCCAATTTTGTTTAGCATTGTTTTAGAAACTACAATTCAAAAAAACAACTTTTAAATCTAGATCTGATTTTATTTAATTGAAATATTTTGATACACACACATATATGTATATATGTAGATATAAGTGAACACATACATATTTGTTTGAAATCATTTATGAAATTGAGTATAAGTTTCATGTGCAATCTTGTTATTTTCATTATCATATATTTTGTTGTTATTTACTTTGTTTGAATGAAAAATTATATAAGGACTTCAAAATGATAGATGTAGTATTCTAAAATAAAAATTAGACTTTTAGTTGTTATTTTAAGTGGTAAAACATATAAGATTATAAGTTTCATTTTGTATGTTATCTTAAATTAAATATGGTTTGTTATTATTCACATATGTATACATACACATACTTATTTACTTTAATTAGAAATAATAAAAGGACTTTAACGGAAAATTTAAAAAATCTAGTGTTGAATTCTTTTATTATTTAAAACCATCTTTCAAGTAACATATAAGATTCCATGTTTTACATAAGCATGTTATTTTAAATTTAAAGTAGGCTGACCATTATTTACATATGCTTGAATATACACACATGCGCACGTGCGCGCACATGTAGAGGCATGTATGCATGCACGCACGTGCGCATGCACACACATAGAGGCATGCATGCATGCAAGCACGCGCCTCCACACACACAGATATATACGTATGTATGTGTGTGTGTGTGTGTGTGTGTGTGTGTGTGTGTGTGTGTATATGTTGTATATTAGTCAAAAATTGGACATCACAGGCACGTGTAAATTTATTTACAACTGGCTTTCAGTATATTAGTTGATTTAATTAATAGAAGAGAGAAATAAAATGCTTATTTCTCTAAATTCATTTACACAAATGCACACTTCTTATATGTTGCACTTACTATACTATTAATATATATCTGGATTTATTCACATATCATGTCATGTTTAGATTGATCATCAATGGCATTTAACAAATTATCAATCAAATCAAAGAGGGAGGGAAATAAAAGGTTTATCTCTCACCAATTAATGATGTTTATTACCTTAATTGATTGGATAAGTATTATCAAATTGAAATTCTTTTAATTTAATCAAATAAAATAAAGGATTTATTTAAAGTCTTTTAGATTTGATCTAAAATCTTTGTAGACTTCATATGCCTAATAGATAGAAAATGGAATTTTTTTTGAAATTTACTCTTTATGTTCTCTAAGGGGTGGCCTCGTTAAATAATATTGACCTAAATTTGGTTTATTTTTCAAAATCTAGTACCTACAATATTTAATATTAATTATGAACTAAATTAAATAGAGCTATTATGAATCTCAAAGCGAGAAACAGCTAAGAAAAATATTGAAAAATTAAAAAAAATGATAATAATGGTTTTTAGTGGATGGCCTAATTTTGTGCTCCATTTATTATTATTTTATCATTTAATTGTACTCTAACTAACGTTATAACAAGAGTTCAAATACAATGAGATAACTATAAGAAAATGATAAAACATCGGTGCTAACAAGATTTCTTGTCAACCTCGTAGCATGCAAATAAAGCTAAGTCTTGGTTAACAATAGGCTTGATCAACTTCTTATTAACCTCTAAATAGTATGCAAGAAATATGTGTTCATGTCATTGATATTGGCTATGTCGCATGTATAAGAGATATTCAAAGTCATTTTGTATGCATAAGAATCATCCAAAGCCATTCCACACATCTATGGGTCTAACATAAATTAAATGCTAAGTCTCTTTATTGATTATACTATGTGATTGCAAGTGTACGAGTCCTTATTAGTAGAAAGGTCATAAATTAAAATTGGCACTAAAAATCCTCAAATTGGTTTAGGTTTACGTACTTAAAACTATAAGAGAGAGAGCCAAATAATTAATCGCCTCCTTTTGAAAACCCTTGGGTCGGTATTCATAGAGGTGAAGATGGGCAGCACGGCTACCTTCGGAAATAACGCTTAACACTCTACTTCATTATTTGCTTTAATGGCCCCTGGCATTCCCTTAAGCATTGATGACTTGCAGCATCCTTATGATGGCTGATGATTTACGATATCCCTTTGTATTTTTGGCACACGACAACCTCATGTGTATTGATGAAACATGACATCCTTCTATATTGTCTAATATGTGAAAATCCTTCCATAACGTTGTTGATCTACGATATCAGAGTCATATTACAGCTATTTAATCTCTTCATCATCTTCTCGGCATGGGACAACTTCTTTTCATTGATAACTTACGACATTCGCCTTTCCTTCTTAATGAGGTGCAACATTAATGAGAAGCGGAATTGAAAAGGTGCAGAATTGATAATGTGTGGCATTGATAACCCATATTGCATGTTGGTGATTTGCTATATGCTTTCATTCCCTATTTTGAGAGGATGTGACATCTTTTATTGCATTAGTAAAGTAAGGAATCGATGGTACGTGGCATTATCACTAGCTATAAGCTTTCGGGATCCTTTCACCTTGACATGCGTCATCATTTCTGGTATAATCCTTTGCTTTATCTCCGATGTCATGGATTTCAACATGCTATGTTCATGCTTTCAACATCAGCTATCTCCTCGATATTTGCGCTTGCCTCATATTCGTGGTCTTCCTGAATCGGGGCCGTTAATTTGAATTTAGAACAATGACTCCTATGCCTTTTCTTCCTCTCTATAAATACTCATTCTTCTTCATCGTTTTCGCTTTTACGTATATCTCAAAACTCTAGATAAAATTTTTAAATTCTCATATTTCATTCAAAAATCTTCAATCCTTCAGCATTTAAGATTAAATCAATGTATGATTTTGGTTAGTTAATCAAGTCAATAAATTAGATTAACAAATTTTACATTCAAATTACAACTAGGACTTTATTTAGGGGTTTTCATTTTCAAATTGACATTAGAGATTTCAACTGTTAATCTTGAAATTATAGGTTAAATTTTAGATTTGTTATGCTTAAGGGTGAAATTAGCTTCGAATTATCATACCTTAGAGATTCAATTGATTAATTAAGGCTAGACGATATCGATTTAAAATTTTAGGAGTTTCTAGTTGATTGCAGATGAGTTGTTTATGAGGGACCCAAAACCCGTTCTAGAGTTTACTAACTCATTTGATATCGAAGTATTGCTTTATGAGATTATGTATCCAACCTGATGTTTGACATTAGTAACACTTCTTTCTTCATTATTTCGATAATTAGTCCAAAACTTAAATACTATTAAAGTATGAAATCCCTATGATGCTAACATCTGATTAGTAGTGTGATAACCATCCAGGAGTTCGACATGCATTTATAAAAGATTATCGCATTGATTTTATGACTTTATAATGAGTTGTCGTCCCTTTTTTGCTTAAATATTGACAATTCAATATTCTTATTTTAATCATAAACGACTTCATTAATTTGTTATGCAGTTATCGTATAGCAGACTTATAAATTGTTTATATACTTGATATCTCTATGAGTTTATAATAGTTGGTTAGAATATATAAACCTCTCCGACATCATTTATTAATCCGACCATCTCTTAGTCTGACATTAGGTTATTGTTAAACATTATATTATGATTTTCAATATTGACTTTAATGCGACGTCCTTTGAATTTGACATCATGATATATAAGATGCTATTAGAGTGATATTTTAATCAGATTCCTTTTGAATAGCTAGAAATTTACCTTCTACCTCGTATTTAACAGTTGTTACCATACCTTAAATTGGTTATAAACTCAAGAATTTCAAAGATCCGGGATAGATTATTCAATGGCTATTGACTTGTAGCAAATGCCATGGCTAAAAATGAATTTTAACATTATGTCTTTGATAATTTATAGTTAATTAACTATCCTTTGATTAGACATTTATTTATGTATTTTGCACTTATAAACATTTTAAATTTTGCAAAAATGCGCAGTGCTTCCCTGACTTTGTGTAATATAACCAAGCACGTAAAATGGAAAGCAAGAAAGCAAGAAAGAGTTCTAAACCATCTCCTTCGGTTAAGAAAGGAGATTTTCATCTCAACCAATCATACATTGCCACTAAGGAAGAAGTGGATACCATTCTCCAATAGTTTGGGATTGTGAACATAGAAGCCATGTCTATCGGTTCTTCTGGTAGGATAGACAACCCTTCAGAGGGGTTCTTTTCTTTCACTCCAACCCATATCTAGCATTCGGGGTATTTGCCTTTCTCGATTTTATTTTGCGATCTTAGAGCACTGAAAGTTCGCTTCGATTCAGTTAACACCCAACTTGTATACTTACTTGAGATGGGTCGGTTAGAAATTCTTGCTAGGGAAGCCAAACTCCCTTCTTTGAGTTTTGAAATTCTACATACCTTAGCCGCCTCTGTTAGGATAAATAAGTAGCTAGATATCCAGTGTATCACCTTCGTCCATTCACAAAGATCTTAATCACCTATCCTATTAACAAGACAAATGAGTGGAAGAACCAATTCTTCTATGTTAGATGTTACTCTCCTAAGATCAGGGGAACTTTCTCTATTTTCAGTAAGCTTCCATTCTCTACTATTTATGTTACATCTGTCATTCTGTTATGATGAATGTCGGCCTCTAAACATCTAAGCTCTTCTGTTGACTACACTGTTAAGTTCCTGACTCAGGCATCCAAGAGTTTGGGTGATAGACTTACAATTTTGACGGAGATAAATCTTTGTAATCATTCTTTAATTCTGTACCAACATAGGATATTGGAACAATGCCTAATAAAAGGGGATGCTTAAGGAAAGCAGTTATTGGTTGTTGGTAATCAAAAGGCTTTCTCTGCCAATTCTATTGTTCGCTTGAACCCTTGGTAAATTTCATTATAACAAAATTAAAATTTCTTATGTTGTGATCTTATAGAACTTTTCCTTTTGATTTAGGCTCGTATTCACTCGTTCTTACTTTCAAGGAGGAGGAGGCTAAAGATTATATTCCTATTTTAACTATGCCTACTAAATCTGCTCCTATCAAAACATCTATTGTGCAGTTGTTGACAAATTTAAAAGAAAGGCAAGTATAGACGCTCCAGCCGATAATTTGGCTCTTCCCCTAAGCAAAAAGCCTAATCTTAGGGATAAACAGGCTTCTATTATTTTTGATAATGAGTCAAATATGGGTAATTTAGTAATTCAAAACCATGATGTAATAAATCTGGATTCTCAAGGACAAACAACTTAAAAGCAAACTGAGGAGTTTTATACTCTTAATTCCTTCCTCAATATTACACATTCTACTTCTCCATTAGGTTTTCGTTATTTATATAAGGAGCTTGGTTTGATTCTCTGCCCTATTGAATCCCTCCCTTCAGAGGTTTCTGTTCAGACTCCCAAACTAGCTTTGAAGATCTCCTTCGTTTGGTTGCTCGATCTCTAACCTTGGCTTCTCTAATGCAGCCATAGCCTTAAACCTTCTCAAAAGATCACCTTTACATTATCATTCAGCGGCTCTTGCTAGCATGATTTCTTTCCTACTTAGTTAATGTAAAATTTTAACTTTATATATTTTAGCTTATTATTATGTGCTTAGGATGGCTAAGCACATGTGTCTCCTTCAACAAGCTTTTCAAGACCATTTAATCACGTTGCCGAACTCAAGGAGCATATTTATTCACTCATAACTCAAATGAGCGATATTATTATGGAGAAGGACAGTGATGTTCTTGAGAAAGGGAGACTTGCCTCCTCCCTTGATGAAGAGAAGAATGTTAACTTGTTACTTGAAGAGAAGATAAGAACAGAACTTGAGCAAGCCAAAAAAGAAAAAATCAAAATGGCTACCATGATAAAATCTCTGGAGTACCAACTAGAAAATAAAGATGCTACTTTGGTTCATGCTAACCATACTATATAAAATTCTAAGGAGAAAATCACCGTCTTCCATGATGAAACTCTCGTTACTCTTACAGAAAAATGCTATGAAGATGATCTTCTCGTAGCATGTGGAAACAATATCGACAAATGCTTGGACTTGGAATTTCCTTCTCTCCAAAAGAAAATTACTAGATTTAGAAGAAAGTTTGATCTTATATTAAAGAGAGTTGAGGGGTTACTTCATAATGAATTCCCTAAAGTTGACCTAGAAAAATTATTATCTTTTGATGAACGCCACATGAAGAGGACACAGACTCTGTTGAAGAGGGAGATAATGGTGATGATCAAGACGGTGATGATGGCCATGATGATAATAATGATGGAGGTGATGGTGAAGGAAACGGTCTATAAGGACCAAAAAACGGAGGAGATGGATCAGGTGGTCTTAACTTAGACTCGTCTACTCGTGATGAGAGCTATAGTGAACTTCTCGGATCTCAAAGTGTTACAAGGAAGGACTCTTTTCTAAAAGATAATGTTTCCTTAGTCGTCAGCCAAAAGAGAAAACTCAAGCTCCAACTTTCTAAGTTCTAGTTTCTCAAGTATGGAGTTCTTTATTTAAATGCTTAAAACTACCTGCTAGCCTTTAATTAATAAGCTTACTACTTAAGTTAAGGAAAAAGTTCAAATACTATTACGAGACTCTTTATGAAAAGAGTGCGAGGGAGGAGAACTAACTGAATAAGGCAATCTAAAGGTTAATTAAAGAGTACAATGACTTATCTGACAAATATAACCGCCTCACTACCAATGTCATGCGGTTAAGGTTTTTTTAAGGAATAACAGCTATCCTTTGTTTGAAGAGAGCTAACCTTCACCCAAAAAGGATGCTCATTGACGATAGGGAGGCACTAATAGAGTTTCTCTATAAAATTTATTCTAGGAATCTCCTTACCGACTTTTCTTTCTTAGGAGAAAAGGTAAGGTGCTTGATTATGCGTCTTCATAAAAGATATTTAGACGATCATGGAAGCGGCCCTCATCATGAGGCTTGTTGGAACCTTCTTAGGGTTGCTGGTGTTTTCCTCTCTCCTAATACTCTTCCTACCAAGAAGATTGAGAATAGTAAGAAGAGGTTTATTTCTAAATTTTAGACGGTAACAATATTGTACGAACCCAAATGATTGTATGATTGTAGCATATTACTCAAACAGTGTTATGAATTTTAGTATTTTCATTTCTTTATGGCTTTGCTTATTTCTTGTATATTACATAGATTAATGGACCATTGAGTAAGTAGTCCCGTTTCCGTGGAACTCTTGAGTAAATTTCTAAAATTAAGGAGGGATTTTAAAGAGAAATATTTAATTCTCAAAACATCCCAATTAGCAAAGCATTGTTTTCTTAAAGATCTACAAGAAGTTTATATCCAGTTTCCACACTTATTCATTCTTTTCATCGACGATGAAAAGAATGAATTGCTTAGAGAGATACAAACCAACAACGCTAAGTTATTATGTAATTAAATCAGTCCTCCAGCCAAAAAACAGGGCTATTATTGTTCCTTTTGACTTTATCCTCTCCTTATTCGCAAGATCACTTGGAAAGGCTCAAACTGCTGTCTTTAAACTTTGAGTGTTAACAGTTTGATGTGGTTTTAAATTTGCAGGTGTTTGTAACACTTTTTTTTTGAATGTACTCAAGAAAAACCCAAGGACCAGTAAACTCATGAGGGGAATTAAGTTGTGCCTGTCCACTTTAATTTATGACACATGTAACCACCGGGTTCTATTTTTTTATGAGAAAGTGTGTGTAAGGAAGGACTCGAACTAGGGTCTATTATCGGGCCTAGGCTTCCCTTTTCCATTACGCCATACCCGCGGACTTGTAACTCTTTTTATTATCAATTAAGAAATCTTTTTGTATTTATTTGGAAGGAACAATCAACACTTACACTTAATAGTCCGAATATCCTTTCTCAATTGTAGAATATTTCTGCGAAAATGAAATCAATTATCGAGAAGCAGCACTCTCTCTCAAATGCCTCAACTTTGTTGTTTTCAGATAACCCGGATGCACAGAAATGACATAAAAGGTAATACTGATTAAAGTCTTCACTAAGTAGTACGAAGGAGATGGCTTCTAATTTGGAAGAGTAAATTAAAAGGAAAGATAGAGAGATTCTAGAGCTAAAAGGAGTGCGGGTGTAGTTGGTCAATCTGAACATTCAACTCAAAAATTTGATGTTGATGCGGAAATTACTCATTTTCACCAATGTATTATGGACCTTGAAGTAGACTTAGTGAAAAGCCAAATATTCTGCTAATCCTTAGTACTTATTGCAAGTAGAGGTGATTCCAGTTTTCTTACTCCTGCCCCGTTTATTGATAAAGAAAATTTTTCTACCTTATTAAACCCACCTTCTAGCTTAAACGATGGTGAGATTGCATGATGGAGATAAAGAGTTAGATATGAATGTGCTCAATTTTTGAACAAAAAATGGGATAACAAAGTTTCTTTGTATCTTGATAACTATCAAGGCTAGGTGGAGAAACATGAGCATGAAACGATTTTGAACTGGAGGTTAAGAGGCAAAAATGTGAAATTCTGACTCTTAAAGGAGCTAATAAGATGCACAGTCATGCATTGGAAATCGAAGTTGATTAAAATCGAAGTTGATTTGATTGATGATGCAAATAACAATCATAAGAAGGAAACAAAACTTAAGAAACTTTTAGATATAACAATTCATCACATCATTAAACCTACTTTAGTCATTAAAACTTTGAAAGGGGAGATGCAGAAACTGGACACTTAACTAAAAATTGCTTATGAATTTTCAAGCAGAATTCCCTTTTAGTTACTTGTAATTTACGTATATAATATGTAAAATAAACAAATTTTGTTTTTGAATGATTACTATTTTGAATAAACTTTGTATCCTTTTCCTGAATTTATTGAATTGTTGGAGATACACATTTTACTTTTGATGCTATATGGTGCATGATTAAGCATCAATTTTCCTTCTCGACGTATATTTTACCCTTGAAATCTATTTTGATAGAAAGATTAGTGATTCAAGTGCCATAAATTTAGAGGTACTTTCTTTATAGAAATTCATTTAGTAACGAAGATTTTCGTTACTGGAACACTTAAACTCCATTCTAGGAGAATTTTACTTAGCACTTTAAGGAGTGAAGCTTTCAATAATTCATTTTATGCTTTATCACTTATAACTTCGAAGCTTGAATCTCTATAAAGTACTTATAAGGAAGTCTGCTTGATAATTGCTTGTATCGAAGACTAGAAATCCTTTCACAATAGTAAAATAATTTGTTTAGAATATCATTAATCCATTCAGCAATAATGTGGATAGGAGGTCAGAAATCCTTAATAATATTCCAAATAGAAGACCAGATATCCGCTCTGGCAATAATGATTTGAACAGAAGATCAGAAAACCCATCTGGTAATAATATCAGTTGAAAAGAACCCAAAAAATCATCAGATCATCTATATTAGTAGAAGACAAGTATACCAATTTGGCATTAGTAGGAGACCAGAAAACCAATCTGATAATGAGAAAACCAAAAATCCATCTTCTTATTAGCGGAGATTCCATTTATTTGATAATTCGAGTTCCGGTGAATTCCAATCTAGGAATCAAGGATTGAGAAATATTTCCACGTTTTGAAGAGCAAAGTTTGATGCATAACTGAATAGGTTAGATTGTTCTTCCCTTAGAAGAAGGATTTTGATCCATTCTTTAGGATATAGTCAGATTTGCTTCTGTATTCAATTGATCTTCCTCTAGAATATTGCATCGATCCTCCTTTAGGATGGAGCTTGGTATGCTTTTCAATTTAGTTGATCTTCCTCCAGAAATTTGCTATGTTTTCTCTTTTGGAATGAGTTTTGAATTACTTTTTCATTTCATCTTCCTCTAGAAGATTGCCCCTAACTATTCTTTAGGTAGTGATTTAAATTTTGATTGATTCCTTTGTTACCATCTTTAAGTAATGATCGCAACTTCGATCGAACCCCTTATCACTTTCTTACGTGATGATTTAGGCCTTTTGTCCGGTGCATTTAGTTAGCTATCTTAAGAAGAACCAAAGTCTTACCCAACCTCCCTCTAGGAGGCGCTTCAGCCGGGCCTTATGGACAATACTGAAGACTTGTTCAATGCTCTGGCCACGCCATTCTAGGTGGAACCAGAGGCTTACTCTGTCCTCCCTCTAGGAGGAGCTCCGGACAAGCCTTATAGGTGGGACTGAAAGCTGGTCGGTGCTCTGGCCAGGCTATCTCAAACGAGACCAAAGGCTTACTCCATCCTCCTTTCAGGAGGCGCTTTGGCCAGGCCATGTAGGCAAGATCGATGGCTTACAGTGCTCTGGCTAGGCCTTTTAGGCAGGACCAGAGGCTTACTCTGACCTTCCTCTAGGATGTGCTTCGACTAGGCCCTTGTGGCAGGATCAAAGGCTTTCTTCACCCCTTATTACCTTATAGGTAATGATTTAGATTTTTCCTTTAATGCAACCTTTCCATCAAGAATTTTATTTGATTAAAGATTTGCCTAATCTTGTCTTACAAATTCATTGAGTTTTCCCTTTCTTAAAAAATCTCTAATCATTCCCTTTCAGGCCCGACATTGATTGGTTTCATATTCATTTGCTCAATCATATTGGCAATAGACACCTCCAAGGTTCCTTTCATTTTTAGGTCGCTTCTTCTTTAAAGGCCAATAATTCAACTTTCTCTTGGTTAAAAGATTGGTATATTCGTAAAAGTGGTGAGAGAATGGATCCAAGAATTCTTAGGATATAGCTCCTTTCATTCCCATTTAGCTTTCTTGTGGCACTGGATTGGCATAATAAGAACATCCATAATCCTTCTCTTCTGAGTTTTGATTGTTGTAGGAGGACGGTTTATTAATCTTTTTCCATCTTTGGGAAAACTTATCGAAATCATTCATTATTTCCTTTTCAAACATGGCCCTCTTTGATGGGCATCGTATGGTCCTCTTATCTTTAAGAAACATTTATCTTTTCTTGAGATCTCTTTTCCAAAAGCAAATATTAGAGTTGGCCCTGCATGGAATGAGTTCATACTCTATTCATTAGGATCATAGGGTTCCACTGGTTTCTTTTCTTCTGTGATATGTAATGCCAATACCTTTAGCGTTTATTCCACATGAAACTGTAGGTCAGAAGTGACATGGTAAATTGACCTACTTGCTTGAGATTTAGATGATCCTTATTCGGAAAGAATCATCTTACAGTCTAACGGGATATGCCAACTTCTGTAAGTCCTTTTTATCCCTTATATTCAATTAGGGGAAGGTCCATTATATGCAAGGTAAGGCAGGGAAGGTCAAATGTGGAATATGCAAGATGGGTAAATCCTCCTAAGTATGTTGGTCAAGGTAGTTCCACTTGTGGCATAAGCGGAGACAAAAGTTCAAGCCCTCTTTCTAGTGCCAAAATGTTAACTCGGTTTCTTGTCAACGTGAAAGCATGCAAATGAAACTAAGTCTTGGTTAACGATAGGCCTGATTAACTTTTTTGTTAACCTCCAAATGGTATGCAAGAAATATGCATTCATGTCATAGGTATTGGCCTTGTCACTTGTATGGAGGTATTCAAACTCATTTCGTATGCATAAGAATTATCCAAAGTCATTCCACAATCTATGAGTCCAAATAAATCTAAAGCTAAGTCACTTTATTGATAATACCATGCGATTGCAATTGTACAAGCCCTTATTTGCAAAAAGGTCGTAAATTACAATTGGCACTAAAAATCCTCAAATTGATTAGGGTAACAAACTTTAAAAATGTGATAGAGAGGGAAAATAATTAATCGCCTCTGTTTGTATGCGTTGTGTCCGTATTTATAGGGGTGAAGATGGACGGCAAGGCTACCACTCGTCACCTTCGAGACGCTTGACATTCGGCTTCATTATTTTCTTCAATGGCTACCGACATTCCTTTAAGCATTGATGACTTGCGGAATCCTTGTAATGACTGATGATTTACGATATCCCTTCATATTGTTAGAACATAACAACCTCCTAAGTATTTATGAAACACGATATCCTTCTATATTGTTTAATTAGTGATAATCGTTTCATAATGTTGTTGATCTATGATACCAAAGTCATATACAACTATTTAGTCTCTTTATCATCTTATCGGCATAACTTACAACATCCATCTTTCCTTATTGATGAGATGTGGGATTGATAAATTGCGACATTGATATATGCGGCATTACACTTTTACAGATTTATTTTGTGAACATGAATGACCACTTAGAGAGTATTACCCATCGAATTCAAAATGAATTATTCTTCGGTGCAACTGCCGTATAAAAAAAAATTAATCATCTTACTTTATACAAAAACAAACAAACTCGCATGTGTTTGAGTATTACAGATTTACAAAACATGTTGAAAACAGTAAATTTGATGACATAAATATATTGTTATAAAGTTTGGTAGAGAAGAAATTATTTCATTACAATAATTGAAGCTTGTGATGCGCTTGGATTATCAATGAATGTTAAACTTATCGAAGTAATTTATTATAAAAATATCACATTATTTTGTCGAACTTTTCAGGATAATTTAATATGTTAATTTTTTGCATATATATTGTAGTTTTTTTTAGTTTTAATTTTAACTGAAGATAAATCGGCATTGTTCAGCTTATCGAAATTATTATTTTTCTAAATTTTTCGCACCTGCGTTAAATGTTTCATTTTATTTTATTTTGAATCAAAAATATATAATGTATTTCATTTCCGTTCGTATAAAGTTTGGTCGAGAAGGAATTATTTCATTATAATAATTAAAGCTTGTAATGTGCTTGGATTATCAATTAATGCTTCAACTTATCGAAGCAAGTTATTATAAAAATATCACATAATTTTGTCCAACTTTTCATGATAATTTAATACGTTGATTTTTTGCTTATATATTGTAGATTTTGTTTTAGTTTTAATTCTAACTGAAGATAAATCGGCATTGTTCGGCTTGTCGAAATTATTATATTTTATAAATTTTTCACATTTGCATTAGATGTTTCGTTTTTTTTTGAATCAAAAATATATCATGTATTTCATTTCCGTTTTTGTTAACCAATTTATAAATTATAATATATAACTTAAAATTGTAATCAAACACCATAGTAGGTTGACATCAAATTTATTTCATTATTAGTTTTTAGTATATTCGTTTCTAATGATTGAAAACTACAACATAAAATTAAAGTCAAAACAAAGTGGAAAAAATATCTCAACGTAGAAGGAGGTAGAAATGAAGACAAAATTGATGTTATGTTTGAACTTTTTTAACTGTTTGATATAATAATAAAACTTTATTAAGCAATTACATGTCGTGTTACATATGGTTATAACTGAAAAATGAAGTGCAATAAGTGATCGGCATTATCAATAAGCACTAAAATTTTGCTCACTCATTTAAGTGAATGAAATAGCCTAACGAAAGAAATTATTTAAAAAATACAGTTAACAACCTCTAATCACTTATTTAATTAAACATTCAGTCGTTATTCTCTCCAAACAAATGCATCCTAAGTCTTGAGATGAGTATATCTTCGACTATTTTAACATTTTCATACAATATCTGTTTTTCTTTCGAACCCTTTTTCGTAATATCCTAAGTAACTGTACATGAGAGTTGAATCATCTTCAACACTTAAGCTGCGGTTGTTTTACCCTTTTTAGTCTTGGGTCATTCATACAAAAATGCACACGACGAATGATAATTATGAAAATGGCCAATTTAGAAAAAGAAATTAACATAAAAAATAGAAAATGATTTTTTTTTAATTTTTCATGTTTTGGAAAATAAAGAAAGCACCAGAAAAAAAGCATTCGTCCGTTCCTCCCATCTCCTTCAACGTCTTCTCTGTCGTACTTCCTCCTCCTTCGTCATCCTACCATCTCCTTCATCATCTCCTCTGTCGTACTTCCTCTTCCTTCGTCATCGCTCCACTATTTTCATATTTTGTAACTAATGTTGAAAACTCAAAACACAAAATAAAAAATAAATTAGTTGGGCCCTTGGGTTTTCTAAAAGTGTGTTGCTATTCGTACCCCGGTTTTTACTTCTGGCCACCTTTGAAAATTTAATAGATGTGATTATTTTTACTTACTTCTGGCTACCAATATATTTAGTCATTCACATCCGTTCTGGTTTCTTCTCAAACTACGTATTCTCTCTCAGATAGCAAACCGTAAACCCTAAGAAAAAAATATAATGTTTTTTGCTAAATAGAGGATGGAAGATGAAGATAAAAAAAGGTTAGTTTTTTCTGTCATGTTGTATAGTCTATTCTATATTGGTTAGAAAATTTTGTTTACGGTTTTCTATTAATTTTCATAGGAAATTTCTTCCAATCATCTGGCTATTTCAAGCTTGGAGGACATTAAATTCGATGACATTGTAATAGAGAATGGCGGTGTAAGTTATTGAGCTTTAGGGTTTTTTTAATCGTACAACATATATGTCATGTTTTACAAAATTTTACAGTTAAGTTGTAATTTCCGTTTCGTAGATGGAGAATGTGAATGACAATAAATTTGAGAGTACTCTTATTGTTTCAGCTGAGAACTATGAGGAAGAGAGCAATACGATGCAAGATGATCAGTCAAATGACTCAGAAGATATAAAAGTTGATTTGACAAATCATTTTACAACCGATGAAGTATTTAGTACTTAATTTACAATCGCTAATGTACGTATAAAAATGAAGTATGTTAATTTTTTTGTTAAACCATGTGATTTCAGGAATTTGATTCGTAGAGCACGTTGATTTGGTGGTGTAAAACAGCAGGAAAAATGTTGAATGCCGTTGTAGTAATTCTAAAGTCCGATAAATTAGGGTCGGGAAGAAAACCAAGGTTACAGTTGGGGTGTGAAAGGGCGGGAGTTTATCGTAGTCATCAGCTAAAGGCAGCAAAAAAGGAAAACACCGTGAAACGACCTAGAGCTAGCGCTACTAGAAAATGCAATTGTCGATTTCGATTGAAGGGTGTGTATGTAGACGAAGATAAATGGAAAATATTTGTAACCAGTGGAGTGCATAATCATGAACTTACTCACTCTTTAGAAGGACATCCGTATGCGGTACGGTTGATGGACATGGGGGAAAAAAATCTTAGAAGACAAGAGTGTTGCAAGCATTCCTCCACGAAAGGTATTAGTTACCATTAAAAAGTCCTTTTTAAAAAATTCCTCAACTTTGAAGACTATCTACAACGCTAAATATAAAATGCAACTATCAGCGATGGAGTGTAGATCCACGATGCAATATTTAATGAAATTACTTACAGAGATGCATTATGTGTATTTTGATCGGGCTGATGCGGTAACCGATCATTTGATAGATATAATGTGGTCTCACCCGGAATCGTCTGTATTGTGTAAGTGTTTTCCATCAATCCTTTTGCTTGAATGTACATATAAAATGGACCGGTATAATATGCCTTTGTTGGAAATGGTTGGTATGACTTCTATGGGCCGAACATTTAGTATTGCTCATGCATTTCTAGCACACGAAAGGGAAGAGAACTACAAATGGGTGCTAATGAAATTAAATTTTTTTTATTTACTGGATAAAGAAACCGAGGTAATAGTTTCCGACAGAGAATGCACGTTGATAAATGGAATCAAGAAATTTTTCCACGGGAAAAGTTGAGACATGTTTATGGCACATGGGAAATTATGTCATTACGAATTGCAAATCGAAGTTTAAAACAAATGTGGTTTTCGAGATGTTTTTGCAAAGTTAGAAGAAGGTGGTTCATGCACCGAATGAAGATGATTTGGATGTACTGCAATGATTTTCAAAAGGATTAGGTAGACTACCCTAAAAGCTTGGAGTACATTCGTAATTAATGTTTGGAATACAAAGAGTATTATGCTTTTGCATGGACAAATAAAATTAAACACCGCGATAATAGAACAACAACTTGAGCTGAGTCTTCCCATGCTCAACTAAAAAAACATCTCGGTACGTCTAGAGAAACATTTGTCGTATTATGGTCAAAAATGGATAATATGTTGTGTGGACAACATACTGAAATAAAATCCACTATTGAAAGAAGCTTAGGAGCCGTACGGATTGCATATCAAGTTCCATTGTTAAAACAACTACGAGGTAAGACATCTTTTTGCATTGGATTTGATTGTGAAAGAAACGGGAAAATCGTTGCGTTGCTTTGGACGCATCAGTTTTTGATCATTTGAATCGACTTGTGTATGGTCTTTCATGTGCACATGAGATATACAAATATCATAGTGATGGCCTTCCAATCCCAATTGAAATCGTAGACGATCATTGGAGACAGTTAAATTATATTCCACAAGTCGAAGAATCATTTGAGTTTGTCCATACAGCTGAGTTTGCATACATTAAAAAATTATTTGATTCGAGCATTGCTGAGGAGAGGAAAGTTTTGCTACCGAAGCTAAGAGAAATAGCATTACCAGTCACGATTCTATTTTCGAACTGAAAATAGAGAAACACAAAGAGAGACCAAGCGGAAGTAAGAACAAATCAACTAGCAAACTAGTCAAACGACAAAAATCTACAAAATGGGATCCCTCTACTTTTGAGATTGCAAAAAATGCTAATGAAATTCTTTCTCAAGCTAGAGTGAACAAGAAACTACCTCCCAAAAGGAGAAACCCCGTTGTGAAGTTTGATAAGTGTGATGTAAAAACAACGAATTAAGATTTTAAGTATTTAGCTTACCTACCGGCTTTTCTACATCAATATATTGACATTGAAGATGTTATGGGAGATGGCAACTGTGGATTTCATTGCATTGTTGAATAAGCCAACGAATTAAACTCCGGTTGGAGAGAAGCAAGGAAGTCGATATTAGCTGAATTGATGAAAACATGGGGTTTATATGTACGACATTTTGACGTAACAAACTGCGAAGAATTAAAATCAGCTACCGATTGCGATAGAAGTCCTTGTTTTAAAGCTAACTGTATGATAATGCCTAAAACTAGATACTTGGTTGCAAATGCATTCAATAGAGTTGTGGTTTATATATCCAACCGTCAAAGTTTGACATTTTTTCCACATGAAAGAGGGCCAGGTCTTGGACACGAGCATTGATTTATTGTTTTTGCAAATATTTTGGACTACCACTTTATCAAATTAATGCTTAGAGAAAATGCACCCATCCCACCAGTCGCTAGCTTTTGGAATAGATTGGCAACTAAAGAATAAAAATTATAGAGTGAACTATACGTTGATCGGCAAATAAAGTTTGTCAAACTGTGCCCGCCGGATATGGCCATAAAGGATGATCACTAACGTAATAAAATGTAAACTTGAAAATTTTGTCATAAGATTCAAATTGAATGCTAATTAACTTTGTACTTGGTTTTGAATTTGGACAGAATGATGAGAATGTGAGAAATGCGGATTACGGATCTTAAGGCTAGGATTAACACTAGAGGGGGGTGAATAATGTTAATAAAGAATTACTAAATCTTTTTTAGTTTATGTTACTTTAGACACCGATGTATGCAATATACAGACACAGATATAATCACAGAAACAAACACAGATGTAGAAATAAAATAAAAGCAGTAAAGGAAAGAACACACAGGATTTTATACTGGTTCGGAGTTATCCTACATCCAGTCCCGCAACACAAGTACAGATTTCCTTTCAAAAGCAATTGTACACTTACACCCTCGGTTTCAAGGCTACGAGGTACACCCTTCAGAATTTCTATCCTATGGGTAGAGATACTTGATTTCCGGGCCACAAGTTTACCCAGTTGATTTACCAAGGCCACAATCACACCTTTTCTCTCTTGATTGATTTCCAAGGCTACAATCACACCTTTTCTCACTAAATAGATTACAAAGAAGTCTATAACTCTGAATAGCACTGAGAACCTTGTAGAGATAGTGATAGAGAATCAAACTAGAAGTAATTGAGTTCGATTCAACGTTGAATTCGGCAGAGTAATGGTAAGAATATGTATTAAGAAATGTGGAAGAAGAAGAGGAGTGAAAAACCAGAAAATCTGATAAAAAAATCGTTGAAACTAACCCCTATTTATAGAAGAACAACAGCCATGTCCATTCACGAAGAGTTATGGCGAATAGACACTTCTTTTGAAATTTAAATTTTGAATTCAACTGACACCATGTCGACATAGGGTACATGGGAATGTCGACATCCCAAAGGATTTTTTGATGTTTTGATTTTCTTTGAAAATAACTTTTATTTTATATTAGAACTATTTTAAACTTTATAAATATACTTGACTATAGTTAAAATTCATAAGTAAATATAGAGAATAATATATATAGATTTTAACTATAATTTTATATTTAAACCTAAGTATAAAAGTTAAATATATAATTCAAAAAGATAGTTTAAAATCAGGAGAAATTTGACTTTGAAATTAAAGATAGTTTTTGAGGCTAAAATTATTTAAAATCAGGATAGAGGGTTTTGATGTTTTTAAAAGGAAAGTTTTGAAAAACAATTTGAAAACAGGATATAATTTTGAAAAATCATTTTGAATAAAAAGTTAGCGGATACAAAACAATGTTCCACTAGATTTTTCATAGGTTCAATCCTACTTAGGGTTCCATCCCTTTAACAGGCTTGAAGTGGATTCTATGCCACGAATAAATTGGATTTTAAGATGTCGGTGCTTTTCTATGAGTTTTAACAAAATTCCTAATAAAGATACTTAACCTTGAAATCTTGAATTCTTGATAATCTTGATACTCATGAGTCTTCTATCTCGATATCTTGAATCTCTATATTGTACAGTCTTTATTCTTGGTACCTGCATGGTTAAATCCTGCATATACGTACATATATATATATATATATATATATATATATATCTAAACTTATAATGTCAGTATTTATATTTTATAATCTATTCTAAGGTTGTTGTCATCAAAACCATCATCTCACGCACTAACAATCTCCCACTTTTTGATGATGACAACCTTTGTTTATAAAATATTATTTCTATCCTAATAACTCCCCCTAAAACTAATAAACTCCCCCTTAATTTATGCCTAACTACCCTATTTTATATTTCTCCCCCTTTGTCATCAACAAAAAACTCACCCCCCCCCTCATTCTTGGGATTCAGTACCTGCATTGATAAATTATACAATGGAATATATAATATATAGATTAAGAAATAATTATACTTATGAACATGATAACTAATCAAAGACTATATATATTTCAATGTGTGTGTGTGTGTATATGTTTTACACAACAAACTTCAAACCAATATCTAGAAATTAATTCACACAGAGTATCAATTCAAACCAAATCAATTTAAACAAATCAAACAAAATAATGAAATCGAAGGTTACGTGGAGCTTCCACCCATCCTTCTTCTCCAAAGATTGGGTCTGCCTTAATAGCATCCCAATTATCATTGTCATTGGTGAGAGAGAGGAGGATGTGCTTCGTTATCCTCCTTGTGCAGAGAGGAGATCATCCATCTTATCGCATCGAAGTGCCTTTTTTGTTCCTTGATCATATGCATTTGACTTAATTCTAAGTGATGCTGGTTTTGCAGAATAAACGAGAGAATATTCTTGAACGAATTAAGGGTTTCTTCAAGATTTTCAGATAGATTGTGAATAGGATTAGCCATAGTTGAATTTGTGAAAGAAATAAAGGATATAGATGAAAAGAAATAAATTTCAGTGAAGAATTTTGGAAGAAAAAGGTATTTATAGGTGTAGAAATTCGTTTGAAATTAATAGACATTTGATAGTTATTCAAATTTCAAATTCAAAATCAATTGTCATTTCTGACCAGTACATGTCGACATGGTCATATAGGGGATGTCGACATGGGTTAGTGAAAACTTATGACTAATTTCGATTTTGTGAATAATTGTGTGTATATATATATTTATATAATATACTAACATTTATTCTGGAGATAAGATAAGGTAGATAACAGAAAGGAAATTTCATTTCATTGCATACTACGATAATACAACAATTAAGCACACAACAAACTACATGAATATTCGAAATAAAGCAAACTAAAACAAATACAACACGATTAGAGGAGATAAAACTTGTTAGAGGATGAAGATGATGAAGATAGTCCAAGTTTCTTGTTGACTTTGGAAATGAACTTGTTCATCTTGAATGAAATTTTGTCCAACTTCTTACTAACAGATGTTTTAAGAATCTGTTGATTCTCAACAATCGTTTTTGGTTTTTGAGAAGGGTTTTGGTGGATGGATTAGGAGGATAGTCAATGCTTTCCAAAGAGGTTTCACCTTCTTCTTCTTCAATTTCCATTTCATCCCCTTCTTCTTCTTCTTCTTCCTCTTCCTCTTCTTCCATTTCCTTATGAGCCAAACGCTCTTCCTTTTCGGCAAGGGTCACATAAGGTTGAAAAACAAAAGGAATTTTCATAAGCGAAATGTTGGAATGATTGAAAACTTTTCTAGAAACTAATTCTTGGCCTTTGAAATCCACTCCAAAATAGTTAAAAATCCAAGTGAGATGAATTCCATGGTATAAAGTATTCTCACCCATTTCAAGATTTTTAGGACGAAGTTCATCCAAAATAACTTGCGCCCAATTTATGTCATAATTTCCAAAAATAGCAAAAGGAGCTTTGCAAACTTTTGAAGTAGGATTGTTAAAATTCCTAGATCTTAGGGGTCAAAGTAAGTTGCAAAAGAAGATTGGCAATTCTTGCCTTTGGTCAAAAATTTTGATTTTTGAATTCAAAATTATCAATCCCTTCGAAAATGTGATGAAATGTCTCACGATCATTTTCATCTATTTTAAAATTAGAAAGATCCATTCCCGTACACTTGCAATTGAGAATGGTACCCAAAAGATCACAATTCAAAACAGTTCTAGTGCCTTTGACACTACTCCAAATTTCATCCTCATTTTCACGATAAAATCCACGGTTCAAATTAGCATAGTAAATTTTGACAAGATTTGGATAGCAAACAAAATCATTTTGAGAAGCATCAATAAGACTAAGAACTCCATTGTTTGCAAAAAGAGAATCAAGTTCATAAGAAGAAAAATCTTGAAAAATAGCAAATTTTCTGGGATGTACTTTGGCATAGTTAGCATAATTGATGTATGCTTTTATTTGATCCGTATCAGTGAATAATTGCTCTTTGATTTTTATGGAAATTCTCATGGTGGAGGGGTTGCTTTAAGAAGCCATTAAAGTAGAGAGTAGAGAGCTTGAAGTTATGAAGAGAGAGTTTGAATTTGAAAATGAGAGTGAAAAGATATGATAAAAGATAGTGAATAAATAGATTCTTAAAGGACATATTCTCTGGTCAAAAGGCAGTTTTTCAGAGAATTGAATGAAGTGAAAAGGTGGAGAAAAATTCAAACATTTGAATTCAAATTTTGAAATTCAAATTCAGGTACCCATGTTGACATCATGGCAGGGACCATGTCAACATGTGCCTTTGAATTTTCATGAATTGATTTTTCCTAAGTTCTCTAATATATATATATTATTATTTTTAATGCCTATATATATCTGAAATTATATTAAACTTCAAGTATATTTAAGAAAATATTATTATACTATTAAATAATAACAACAACAATAATAATAAAATAATGAAATAGTAATAAAAAATAAAAAATAAATTTTAAATTCAAACAACACACCAATTCAAAATCAATCAATCAAATAATCAAGCAACTAATTCTAAGCAAGCAATTTCAACCAATTGTATTGTAAATGTGTACCTTTTTCTGAGTCCGTTTCTTTGAATTCGTCGGAGTCATGAACAGCTGTGAAACACAAATTCGAATTATCTGTCTTCTGATCATCACCACTTGAGGACGAATCTGAGTCATCTAGAGTAGCAGTAAATGCACACTTCCGTTTCTTTGCTGGATCATTGTTCATAGGAGAATTTTGCCTATCTGGATACAGACAGTCTCTTTTGAAATGGTCCGGTTTACCACAGTTGTAACATTTGTCATTATTTGGCACTACATTCTGATTTCCAGAATTCTTATAATTATTTCTCTTAAGATTATTCATCTTTCTGTATTTCAGGAATTTCCTAAAATTTCTAGTCATAAAGGCTATCTCTTCATCATTATCGTTGTTTGAGTCTGATCCATCGGTCAATGCATTGAATGCCACTGATTTCTTTTCATATGCTTTACTTTCTCTTCTCCCGATCATTTGAACTTCACACGACATTAGAGTTCCAATTAATTTTTCTATCTTTAAAGTACTGATGTCATTTGCCTCTTCGATCGCAAGTGTCTTTTGATCCCATTCTGGAGTTAGAGAATTTAAAATCTTTCTGACTTGATCTTCTTCATAAAATTCCTTTTTCAAAGATATAAGAGAATGCACAATATCCTGAAATCTACTATACATGTCTGAAATAGACTCATTAGGATTCATTTTAAATAATTGAAACTGATTTGTGGGTATGGAAATTTTGGTCTGTTTAAATTTGCTTGTTCCTTCGTGAGTAACTTGCAAAGTTTTTCAGATTTCATATACAGACTTACAAACTGACACTCTATTGAATTCATTTCTATCTAGTAAAAAACAGAATATTCATAGCCTTAGAATTATTTTGTGCAATAGTCTTTTGCTCAGCAGTCCACTGTGCAAAATTAGTTGTGGATTCAGAATATTCAGTTTGTGTGATATTCCAAGTGTCTAATCCTATAGATTGTAAATATATTTTCATCCTACATGCCCAATATGCATAGTTACTTCCATTAAAAAGTGGTGGTCTGATGGTAGATTGACCCCCCTACAAATGAACTAGTGACAGGGAATACTAGTGTTAGTAACAGTACTAGTGTTGGTAGCCATTTTGAAAAATTTTCAAAAATCAGATTATGAAACTTTGAAAACCTTGCTCCGATACCAATTGTGAGAAATGCCGATTACGGATCTTAAGGCTACGATTAACGCTAGAAGGGGGTGAATAGTGTTAATAAAGAATTACTAAATCTTTTTTTGTTTATGTTAATTTAGACACCGATGTATGCAATATACAGACACAGATATAATCACAGAAACAAACACAGATGCAGAAATAAAATAAAAGCAGTACAGGAAAGAACACACCGGATTTTATACTGGTTCAGAGTTACCCTATATCCTGTCCCGCAACACAAGTACGGATTTCCTTTCAAAAGCAATTGTACAATTACACCCTCGGTTTCAAGCCTACGAGGTACACCCTCTAGAATTTCTATCTTCTGGGTAGAGAGACTTGATTTCCGGGCCATAAGTTTACCCAATTGATTTACCAAGGCCACAATCACACCTTTTCTCTCTTGATTGATTTCCAAGGCTATAATCACACCTTTTCTCACTAAATAGATTATAAAGAAGTCTATAACTCTGAATAGCACTGAGAACCTTGTAGAGATAGTGATAGAGAATCAAACTAGAAGTAATCGAGTTCGATTCAATGTTGATTTCGGCAGAGTAATGGTAAGAATATGTATTAAGAAATGTGGAAGAAGAAGAGGAGTGAAAAACCAAAAAATCTGATAAAAAAATTGTTGAAACTAACCCCTATTTATAGAAGAACAATAGCCATGTCCATTCATGAAGAGTTATGGCGAATAGACACTTCTTTTGAAATTTAAATTTTGAATTCAACAGACACCATGTCGACATGGGGTATATGGGCATGTCGACATCCCAAACGATTTTTTGGTGTTTTGATTTTCTTTGAAAATAACTTTTATTTTATATTAAAACTATTTTAAACTTTATAAATATACTTGACTATAGTTAAAATTCATAAGTAGATATAGAGAATAATATATATAGATTTTAACAATAATTTTATATTTAAATCTAAGTATAAAAGTTAAATATATAATTCAAAAAGATAGTTTAAAAGCAGAAGTAATTTGACTTTGAAATTAAAGATAATTTTTGAGGCTAAAATTATATAAAATCAGGATAGAGGGTTTTGATGTTTTTAAAAGGAAAGTTTTGAAAAACATTTTGAAAACAGGATATAATTTTGAAAAATCATTTTGAGTAAAAAGTTAGCGGATACAAATCAATGTTCCACTAGATTTTTCGTAGGTTTCATCCTACTTAGGGTTCCATCCCTTTAACAGGCTCGAAGTGGATTCCATTCCACGAATAAATTGGATTTTAAGATGCCGGTGCTTTTCTATGAGTTTTAAAAAAATTCCTAATAAAAATACTTAACCTTGAAATCTTGAATTCTTGATAATCTTGATACCTATGAGTCTTCTACCTCGATATCTTGAATCTCTATACTGTACAGTCTTCATTCTTGGTACATGCATGGTTAAATCCTGCATATACATATATATCTAGACTTATAGTGTCAGTATTTATATTTTATAATCTATTCCAAGGTTGTTGTCATCAAAACCATCATCTCACGGACTAACAGAAAATATTGATTCATGAACTTTGTGTGCTGAAGCACTATCATATACAAAATATTTGATGTGGTAAAATTCTAGAAAATATTGATATAACTTGAAATACAAATAAAAAAACAAGTTTAATTAGTATGATTATTAGGCCTAGAATCATCATCATATACAAGTTAGTATTAATAAACAATATGATATACAATTCAACATACAAATTATCATTTAAGTTCAGAAGAAAGGTCAGTGTAAACGATTGGTAACTACCGCCGAGTCAAAGATTAAGTTGGTGTGATACCTCTAAGCCATATAATCAATTTTAGTGCATCTTGAACGAATGGCGTACCATCACCGAAAAGCAAATAAAAGCAACGACTACTTATGACCGCACGGGTGTGCATGTGAACTCAAGAGAGAAACATTCTTTTTGCTTGTAAACAACAACAGAAGTTCGGAAAGTAATAACCATAGACGTAGGAAAAATAAACGGCAAAAAGAGACCGCACGATGACTAATACAGCCGACGACAGAGTTGTTTTTTTCTATTGAAAACAACAAAGAAGTTCGGCAAGTAATAACCGAAGATGTAGGCAAAATGAAGGCAAAAAGAGACTGCACAGTGACTGATACAGCCGACTAGAGACCCCATTTTTTCTATTGAAAACAACAACATAAGGACGGCAATAAGTGGCCGACCACGTAGCCAAACAATTGGCAGTTGAAGACCGGACGGTGATGGCAACAACCGAACAGGTAGACAAGTTTTTAGTTGTAACCATCAACAGAAGGTTGGCCAGCTATAACCTGAAAGAGGCTATGTGGTAGGATCGTGTAATATGGAATAACGGAATAGTCTAGGTAGATAAAGTAGGTAAATGCAAGGAGACACCAGGATTTTATACTGATTCGAACCTCTAGTCCTACGTCCAGTCCCTAAGCTTCACTTAGGAATTTCACTAACTAACACCCTCACTTCACCCGGAGGAATAGGTCTACAACTTACCCGAACAACCGAACGGGATTTCTTGCCTCAACTACCAAAGAGGACTTCAACTCAATTACTAAAATACAATATTCGACTTGTTGTGTTCTTGTCAACACTAATGAGTCTAATGTAGTACAATATTCCTATAATCTTATCCTCGAGAGTATGTAATGTGTTTGTGAAGATTTAGGAAATGTGAATTGCTATGAATCAAAAGAATGTTATAAACAAAAACATTGATTCAAGCAATAGATTGGTGATTGCTTTGGGAATATCTAGATAATATGAACAAGAGAATAGTAAGATTAAAGCAAGAGAATTCGGTAAGTTAAATGATGTTAGAATCATGTATATATACTTGTAGAAGAGGTGCATTTGTTGTCAAAGGTTGCAAACAAGAGATGCTTCCATTTCCATTGATGAATGGTTGCAACTCTTGGGAGGAAGAAAGTGTCTTTTCAGAGAAAATTCGCAGGTTCAAATTCAGTCGACTGAGCAGGGAATTCAGTCAACTGAAAATATGAAGTAAAATTTTCGGGAGCAAATTCAGTCGACTGTGCAGGAAATTCAGTCGACTGAAACTGTGCATGTTTATATATTTGTTCCAGTTTCAGTCGACTGGCTGTTCCTGTTCAGTCGACTGAACTTATAAAATATGCACAGTGAAAACTTTAAGTAAAAATGAAGTTTATAAAATGTTTTCTAGTGTTCGTGCAAGCCTCTTGAGGATAGATTTTAACAATAAATCTAGACCAAGACCTATATAAAAATCATACTTATGTTTATTTGGTCTTCAATGATCTTCCTTAAGCGTTGCATATCTTTCTTCCTTGTTTGTTGAAGCACATTGTCATTGATCAAAATCTTCGCGTATCAACATAACTGAACAGATAGAAAACCAAACGACACATACAAACCGTACAGTTATGGTATCTGCCGAACATAGAGTCTTTTTTTTTCAATTGAAAAACGAAAAGAAGATCGGCAGTTAGTTGTCGAACCACTACGCAAACTTATGGCAATTGGAGAATGCACGGTGATGACAGTAACTGAACAGAGAAACAAGTTTTTCAAGTGGAAATCATCAATAGAAGATCGGCCAGCTATAACCAAAGAATCTATGAAGCGACCGGCTGCTTATGGCCAAACAGTAGTACATATGCACAATGTTTAAGTGGAGAATATCAGCCAATATGACATAATCTGCAGGCATTACATTCAATCAAGTTATAATATAAATACAAATGCATTTGACTCGAAGGCATTTCATTAACAAGCAAAAAATTCATTCCAATTCTTAATGGAGATTGCATTTCAACTCAATCAAGCACCAGTAGAAATACTAACACAAAGCAAGCAAAATTCCATTTTCATTTCAAGTCAGAACAACAATTTCATTTCAGTCGACAAAACCCACAAAAACAACATTCTCAGCTCCATTTCAACATAACCCATAAACAACATAATCGTTGGTTACAACCAACCAAATACATAATATCTACTGTTTCCAAACCCATATACAAAAAAAAACATTTTTTTCAAAATACCAACATGCAAAATAACCATCTACATTTTACGATCATTCTTTCCTTTTGCTCGTTTCTCCCGTTTATCTGGTTCGTTCAGCGCTTCCTCCAACAGATCAATTGCTTCATGTTCCACAGTAAGACAGTGATTAACGGTTCTTGCGCGAGTTACTTTGATATTTTCCTTCAGTTTGTCTACGGCTTTCCCAGCAGCAATTCTCTACGTTAAAGTTACGAACAAACATGAATTTCAAGTACACATAAAACAAGTGAAGATACGTACTCACCAACTTCTCGTTGTTGTCAACTTTCCTTGACCAACTTCTCCTAACGTCCGGGTGTTGAACAATGGATGCGACACACTCGAATACCATGGCATGTACTTAGCCATACAATTCCAAGGATCAACAACCGGGGTAGACCGTGATTTTGCAGAAAGTAGATGATCTTGCTAGTTTTCTGAATACCAAAATCCATTGTCAAATACAATTTTATATTGATTAACATTTCGACTTCTAGGACATTTGCTTGGAACCATTGGATTTGTGGGGATACGCTGAGCAATACTAAATTGGCGTAGCACTCTGTTGGGATAGTATGGCTCCGCAATATCAAAACACAAACCACGCCGTTGTAAAATGCGACTTCAGGCAAGGGGTAACGAGATCTCATAGTATGGTACGTATCCCAACATACCTAAACATAAACATGTCATTTACATTTGTATGGTTTGCAACGCAAAGTGGACAATAATTTTTTAGCTTACGTCTTGTGGAGATAAACGTCTAACTGTTCTCGAAGTCGTATTATGGCCGAAGTCGTATCTCCATATTGTTTCACTGGTTTCCATCTACACTTCCTTGGCATCGTGTCATCGCAATATTTACTAGGAACAGCATTAGGAAGCATAGAAAAATGACCGTAAATCCAAGCCTGTAGCAATATTAATTAGTACGTATTTTACTATTGCGAATATTTGGAGAATACAAATAGAAACGACTTACCGTTAACAATGTCAAGTAGCCAGCCATTTGCTTTACATCCCGTCTTGAAGCCAACCCCTGACGGTACAAAATGGCTAATGCTCCCATTCCCCAGGCTTGTTCATTCAAATGATTTACATTCTCCAAACATCTCAAATACTGCACAGGAACCTTCGTGCCCGATTTATCACAGAATAAAGTGCAACCCAATAAATATACGATATACGCATGTGCAATGACTACGTAATCATCTTCATTTGCATCCTCTTTATTTGCCTTTTTCTTTAAATGTTTCCAGTAGGAAGTTTAGCTTGACAGAAGTAGAATCATTGAGCTGTTCCTTCGCTATAGCCCCGTCAACACCAAGATAATCAACTAACAGTTGAGTTGGAATACGATCATTCGCTTTCGCATAGATACAACTATTGATGACTGGTATTTTGAGAATTTGGACGGCATCATCCAATGTTACCGTCATTTCGCCAAAAGGCAAATGAAAAGAATTTATCTCAGGATGTCATCTCTCAATGAAAACTGAAATAGTCACGTAGTCGACATGCTTATATGAGAATTGTGCCAAAGCGTATAAACCAGAATTTTTAATTTTCTCAGCAACTGCATTCGGCATATCATCAATACTCCATTCTTTCAACTCGCTATATAGGAATGCATTTTAACGGACCTCGCTCCTACAGAAAAAAATAACATATATTGTCGTACAAACTGAAATTGTTATTTCATAAATTGAACATAATAATAAACAACTAACCTCATGATTATTCCAAATAGCAAATGCAATATGAGACTCGAAACTTTTAATAAAGAAGTATTGACCGGCATAGAATCAACAGATTTGCTAGAAGAGGGCACGCTCGAAGGTTGAACAACTATTTGAAGCTCTGCTTCTTCGTTACGTGCATCATCATCGTCGTCATTTGCTTCCTCATCCAGACCACTTTCATATTCTTCTGCACTAGAACCATCCCCCGACGCAAATGATTGAATTGCTTCTTTTACTAGGAAAAACATTTCAAGAACCATCCCCCGAACCACTAGAACCATCCACCGAATCACCTTCACTAGAGTCGGACCCCAAATCATCATCTTCTCTATTTTCTTCTACATTCCCACCTTCTTCGACATCAGCCATTTTCCTCTTCTTCTCTAGTTCTGCGGCCTGTGCCCGTCTTAAAGAAGCAACCATGGCTTCTCGATCTTTTCCTACAAACAACGTAACAAATCTTATACACATTCAATAAATTGCAAACAAGTGTGCAAATATATGTACCAACTACATACAAAATCATAAAAAGTCAACCAAAAATTATTAAACTCAATTGTTCGAACTATAGTTAAAAATGTCTCAACAATAAATTTAACAATTCAACGTAATACAGATTCATTTTATGCAAAGTACGATATTTTTTATGTTAACGCAATCGAACAAACATGAATGAAAACAAAACTATCAGCAGCAATAAAAAGGTAACAATAACATGCATAAATAGGTTAGGAATAGGTTTTTAAATGTATCTTGAAAGGAAAATAAAACCAATAACAAAAAAGTCTGTGTGACATGTGCTCGACTATACAGAACCGGCCAATTTCAAGTAAAGGTCGGCAATTCATGGTCGTATTGTGATACAAACAACCGAATTCCAATTTCAACTTATTTTCGCAACTAAACGGTGGACAACAATCGATCATCCAGTGCTTCTACGGTCATACAACACCACGATCAATAACTGTGCACACATGAATTACTTCACTCGGTTGCATATAACCGTCCGTTGCTTAGGGAGAACGGCTATTCATAACAGAATGGACGAAAAAAATGAACGTTCTTAACATTTTGATGCCAGTAACCATTTCTACGCCTATTGCGACCAAACTGATGATTGTATCGAATATAGACGTCAGAAAATAAATGCTACAAACTTGCATCGATTTCAAAAAAAAATTGGGGTTAGGGACACTTACTCGGCTGTATGGAGGACAACTTCTGGCTCTCTTTCAAGGTCGACTCACCTTTATTCATGATTGTTCTTTGCTTGAGGATGAGAGCGGCGGATATAGGAAGGCGGTTTAGGTTTCAAAATAAACAAACCAGAAGAGAAAACCGGGGTGTCGGTTTTGTTTGAAAATAACGAATGGTGTTAGGAAGTGGAGAGGAGAAAAAGTTGGAGTGATCTTTAGTTAAGGTGGCCGCAAGAGGATTTAGGGGTATGAATAGCAACACACTTCTAAAATAGAGTCAAATTCCATTGGTGTTGTTTCCCAACAAATATAAGGGTCAATTTGGTTTCATTTTGTGTTTTGCGTTTTGCATTTTCAACATTCATAACAAAATGTGAGGATAACGAAAGAGAAACGTAAAGTTTTTAACTATTGCGACGAATGGACGGACGTTGGAGTGGATGGATTGTTTTCCATTCATTTGTTATTTCTCAAAAGACAAAAAGTTAAATAAATTTGTTTTTTATTTTGTATGTTAACTTAATTTTCAAAACGATTGTTTTCTAAAAATGCATTCATCGTGTGTACGTTTTTTTGACGAAAGCACAACTAGAAAGGACGAACCAAACCGGGCATAGACATCTTAAAAATAAGAGAGTACTATTTACAACGGTGTACATTCAATTATTGTTTGGAAGGGACCTGAGATACACAAATGGGGAGGTGAGTGGTTTACACAAAAGTAAAATCATGGAGAAAATGCACGGAAAGATTCTCCCACTAAAGAAGCATGGTTTATTTTTCGACATTAATATGGGGAAAAAACGCATGGGAAGATGTTGGCTCTCCCACTAAACAGGCAAGATTTACTTTAGACGTTAATATTTTAAAATAACATTACTTTAACGTACTTAATTCATACAATATATGCTACTACTGTCGGTCAAATAATTATTTAACTATCTTAAAAGTCTCTAAAGTTTTAGTTATTATAATTTCGTTAAAGGCCACGTACTTAAAGGTGCAACATTAGGTATGATTAATAATAGGGCATGTCTAGTAAAATAGTAGAATTAGACAAAGTTTTTTTTTTTTTGGAAATTGCACTTAAATACAACATAACATGGGACAATAAATCATAAATTATGTATCAATAAACGTTCGAATTATGTTACGTAAATTTCAAACTTGTGATCTTTCATACAAAATCAAATCATTTAACCACTGTGACATAATTAGACAAATTATAATAATAGAGCATGTCTAGTAAAATAGTAGAATTAGACAAAGTTTTTTTTTTTTTGAAAACCCAAGAGAACCCGGTAGACTGGTAAACTTCTGAGAATGATACAGTAAAGCCATCCACAGATACCCGGCAGACATAATTCAATTTTGTAGGTATAAAGCGGTGTAAAGAGTGGTATCTTTATGAAGAAAAGGAGATGAAAACAGTGTGTAAAGCATGATGACGACAAGGATAGGTATGTGGTGGTTGATAATGAGTGGTGGAATGGAGTGGAATGTGAGTGATTTTATGCCTTTACGTGATTCACTCACCGGGTTCTATGAGCATTTATGGTGGCTTTTTATAAGATCTTTTCTGGCGGTGTGCTTTTCATTGTGGCAAAAGCTGGTTTAGCTTTTTGTGTCCAATCCAACAAAATTTATCATCAGGCGTTGGAAATTTTTTATTCTGTAGGCATCAATTGTAATCCAAACATTTGGAAGCTTAATTCATGTTGAATCCCTTTCACTACGATAGGTACAAATCGCTATGTTGTGCGATAAAAAATGTCAAAATTGTGTAACTTGTTTGAATGGTTTTGACTGCAACTTTCGATAGGCGACGAATTAAAGATTATATTGTTTTAAGTTTTCAGTTTGAGAAAACACTTTTAGCTGGATTATGTAGTTGAAGCCACAAGTCCAAACTAATGGTACGATGTTAATTTCGAGATTTCGACATGCCGCTATTTTCATTATTTTCACCCCGAAAGATATCCTTAAACTTACATAAAATTATTTGCCAAACGTCCAAACCCGGTCTAAAATGAAAATTAAAACGCTAAAAATCAAAAGAAAGAGGGAAACGTGTAATTTTTAAACTAGTTCGACTTAAATCTTAATTCTACGGCCACCATCAATCTTATTATTGATTATTTTTGCAATTACAATCGAATTATAATAACACAATGTTTCAAATCGATCAAGTATGAATTAGATGAAGTATCTATGAGAAAATTGATAAGCAAATCATAAACCCCTTCTAGTTGCATTAGACTTGTTTTTTATAGACGAAATCAACAATCAAAATCGTTGCAATCGGTTTGAAAATGTTATTGTTGAATCACATATTTTGATTCATGACAAAACAGTGAATTATACTATATCGATACGCGACAAAAAGAAAAGAAAGTATGCTGTTCAAAGTACAAAGGAGACACGGCTACAAAACTACGTATAGTATGTTGATCTATAAAGTTTTTTAGTCGTAGAAATGTTAAAATCTATTCTTAAGTAGTTAAGTTGGTTTAATTTTTTTAAAAATTTTATAAAATGAGAGAAGTGTGCTTTGACTGTCACATCAGCTGACTGACCATATATGGCGAGTCGACTGAATCTGTACAGATGCACATGAACGCTCAGTTTTTAAATAAATTTGAACATTCAGTCAACTGATCGCTTTGGGTCAGTCGACTGAACCTGTGCAACAACTATTTTTTCTGAATGGACACCTCCTTTTGCCAAGAGTCACGTATATGAAGAGGTATGGATGCTTCTGTTGATCGGAACTTTTCGTGAATGGTCGCAACTCTTTAACTATTATATAAACACACAAAATCTATTTCAAGAATTTACTGAATATTTTCTGATTATATTTTCTATACTCTCTGCATTCTAAAAAGCAATCACAACTTACATATATTGCTTGAATCTCTGAATTAACTAATCTATTCTTTGATTCTAAGTAATATTTTTCCTTTCTAAATCTTTGTACACACATATATACTTGAGGAAAGATTATAGGAAGGTTGTACATCAAAGACATATCAGTGTTATTAAGAACACATAGTGTCGAAGCAATTCCGTTGAAACTGTTGAAGTCCTGTTCGGTTGTTCAGGCAGATAAAGTCCTCTTTCGGTTGTTAGAGGCGGAAAAATCCTGTTCGGTTGTTCAGGTGTTGTATACCTATTCCTCCGGGTTAAAAGAGGGTTATTGTGAGAAATTTCAGAGGGAAATCTGGGACTGGACGTAGAATGGGAAGTTCGAACCAGTATAAAAATTCCTGGTGTGCTTATTTTTATTTACTTTGCTATTATCATCTATTTCCGCATTTATATTTAATTATATTCCATAATACACGATCCTAAGTGATAGCTAGCCACAGTAGTCACTTTCATTTGGTATCAGAGCAAGGCATCTTATAACCGTTATAAAGTTATCTGATATCTTGCTAATATGGAAAACAACACCACTAATACTAGTTTTATTGAAGGTCAATCCACTGCACGACCTCCATTCTTTAATGGTTTAAACTATAGTTATTGGTCTACTCGTATGCGAATCTATACGCAATATAATTGTTTTGAATCATGGAATATCACACAGAATGAATACACTCTTCCTACTAGAGAATATTCCACTTGGTCAAACACACAAAAATTAGATGCTACTACCAATGCTAAAGCTATGAGCATGTTATTTTGTGCGCTAGATGGAAATGAATTTAATCGTGTTAGCATGTGTCAAACTGCTTATGAAATATTGAGAACGCTTAAAATCACTCATGAAGGAACTAACAAAGTCAACAAAGCAAGATATCCATGCTCAAAAATCAGTTTCAAAACTTTAGAATGAAACAAGATGAATCCATCAATGATATGTATTCTAGATTTCAAGATATCTATCATTCACTATTAGGATTAGGAGAAAAATTCTCTGATTTTGATACAGTATCAAAAATCCTAAACTCATTAACGGATGAATGAGAAAGAAAGGTTCTAGATATTGAAGAAGCAAATGATCTTTCAACTATGAAACCAGAAGAGTTAATAGGAAATTTATTGTCATATGAAGTGAATTTGCAGGCAAAGAAAGTTCAAGCACAAGATAAGAAGAATCTAGCATTTCAAGCAGAACAAGATGATTCTGATTCAGATGAAGAGGATATGGCATTTATTGCTAAGAATTTCAAAAAAAATTTAGAATTCAAAAAGAATAACAAGGGGAAGAGTTGCAAAAATAACTCTAGCAATAATAATAGCAATAAACCATCATCTTCTGTCATGGAATGTTACGAATGTCATAAGAAGGGTCATATGAAAAAAGATTGTCTAGAAAAACAGAAAAGAAAATTCAAGAAATACAAATTCAAGAAGAAAGCATTTTCTGTAACATGGGATGATTCAGATTCTTCATCATCAAAAAGCGACGGTGACAGTGACATAGAGCAAGCAAATATGTGCTTCATGGCTACAAATGATAATGTAAGTGAACTAAGTTTTGAAGATTTAGTTGAACTTAATTCTGAACTAGTAGATTTTGCAAAACAGACTAAGAAACAAAGTAAGGAGTTAAAAGGAAAACTGAATAGATCTGAATTAGAAATTAGTATGCTTAAAGATGAAAAAAAAATCTCGAAGAAGAACTTGAAAAATCCCAAGAATCTAATTCTAAATTAGCCTCTCAACTTTCCATGATAACTCAGGAATTAGAAATTCAGAAAAATAAAAATGATATTTTATCAGTTGAAGTGAATGATTCAAAATCTAACACTAAAGTTTTAGAATTAGAAAAATCTAGTCTTAAAACTAAGCTAGAAGATATTAATAAAAATATTCTTAAATTTAATAAAGGTCGAGAAAATCTTTCTAAAATAATAGAAAATTCTCAGTCAACTTCAAATAAAATGGGATTAGGATATAAGAAAATTGTAAAACCAAAGAGATCTGAAAATAAGTTTTAAAACAAAGTTAAACAAGATTTAAAGAAAATAGTTTCTAAAAATGTTAAAACTATTAAAATATGGATTCCTAAAACAAATAATAACTTGATTAGGAATAAACATATTAAAACATTTATGGAAACTGTTCATAAAAATAAAGATTATATCTTTAAAGGGAATTCTGAACCTTCTTGGGTTTGGTTTCCTAAGACCTAACTCTTAGGACCCTAAAAGAAAAGTGGGTACCATCTTAATCTTTATTTTTTGCAGGTACCACTTAAAAAGAGAGGGCAATGGATTCTAGACAGTGGTTGCTTGAAACACATGACTGGTGATAAAGACATGTTAACAAACATAGTCTACTCAAATGGAGGATCAGTCACTTTTGGAGATAATTCAAAATGTTATGTCATCGGCAAAGGCGATGTGAGCAATAACGGTATCTCTAATTTACCTCTCATTACTGATGTTGGTATCTCTAATTTACCTCTCATTACTGATGTTCTTTTAGTTAAAAACTTAAAACATAATTTATTAAGTATAAGTCAATTATGTGATAAAGGTTTTAATATATCTTTTTCAGAAAATAAATGTAATATTTCTGATAAAAATCAAAATTTAATTTTTGAAGGTATAAGAGATAAAAATATCTATATTTTAAATATGAATGTAGCTCATAACAAAGATATGTGTTTAGTAGCTACAGAAAACGATTCTTGGCTATGGCACAAAAGATTTTGTCACATCAACATTAATACTATTAATAAATTAGCTAAAAATAAACTTGTTAAAGGACTGCCTGATATGAAATTTAAAATTGATCATATATGTGATGCATGTCAGTTTGGAAAATTAACAAAATCTTCTTTTAAATCTAATGAAATCATATCTACAACACAACCACTTGAACTGTTACACATGGACCTTTTCAGACCAACTCAAGTTCAATCTATTAATCATAATAGATACGTGTTTGTTATTGTAGATGATTTTTCAAGATATATTTGGACTATTTTTATAAAACATAAAAGTGATACTTTTGAGAATTTTAAAATTTTTGTAAAAAGAATTCAAAATATAAAGAATTTTAAAGTTAAAAACATTAGAAGTGATTATGGAGGTGAATTTGAAAATGAAGCTTTCGAACATTTTTGTAACAAGAAAGGAATTAATCATAATTTTTCCTTTCCTAGAACACCACGACAAAATGCAGTTGTAGAAAGGAAAAACAGAACATTACAAGAATGTACACGAACTTTATTAAATGGAAGCACTTTACCTAAGCATTACTGGGCAGAAGCTGTTGCCACTTCTTGCTATGTTTTGAATCGTGTTTTTATTCGACCATTAACAAAACATACTCCTTATGAACTTTTATATGGTAGAAAACCAAATATTTCATATTTTATAGTTTTTGGTTCAAAATGTTTCATACTTAACACTAAAGATCAGCTTGGCAAATTTGATCCAAAATCCGATGAAGGTATATTCATAGGATATTCGGAAAGAAGTAAAGCTTATAGAGTATTTAATACTAGAACTAAAACAATCGAAGAAACTCTTCATGTTTCATTCGATGAAAATATCAAAATTTCTTCTAAATTTACAAATGTGGAAAATAATACAAATGTAAATTTGACAAATAATTCAGATGATGGTGATATTATTCTTTAAAATAATAATTCTAAAATTTCTTTAGAAAATGTAAATACTATTAATAACAATAATATAGTAAGATCTCCTCCAAGAATTCTTAGAAATCACCCTATTCAATATATAATTGGAGAAGTAAATTCAAATGTAAGAACAAGACATCAATTAAATCAAATGGGCCATATAGCTTTTCTCTCTAATATAGAACCTAAAAATATTAAGGAAGCCTCAACTGATGATTATTGGATTATAGCTATGCAAGAAGAGCTAAATCAATTTGAATGAAACGAAGTTTGGGAATTAGTTCCTAGACCGAGTGATCAATCAGTCATCGGTACAAAATGGGTTTTCGAAAATAAAGCTGATGAACAAGGTAACATTACTAGAAATAAGGCTAGATTAGTAGCATAAGGTTATAATCAAGAAGAGGGAATAGACTATGAGGAAACGTTTGCTCCAGTTGCAAGACTACAAGCTATACGTATTCTACTAGCTTTTGCATGTTTATATAACTTTAAATTATATCAAATGGATGTTAAAAGTGCTTTTTTAAATAGTTTTATAAAAGAAAATGTTTATGTTGAACAACCTCCTCTGTTTAATTATGAAAAATTTCCAGATCACGTTTATAAACTTAAGAAAGCTTTATAAGGTTTATAACAAGCACCTCGTGCTTGGTATAATCGACTTAAAAGCTATTTATTGGAATCTGGTTTTGAGATTGGAAAGGTTGATCAGACATTATTTATCAAGAAAACTAAACAAGATATTTTAATTATTCAAATATATGTTGATGATATTATTTTTGGTTCAACAAATGAAAAATTATGTGAGGAATTTTCGAATATCATGACAAATGAATTTGATATGTCACATATGGGAGAACTATCATATTTTCTCGGGTTACAAATCAAACAAATGCAAAATGACATTTTTATTAATCAAGAAAAGTATTGTAATAATCTAATTAAACGATTCGGTATGGAAAACACGTCTGCCAAACCAACACCTATGAGTACAACTATACATCTTGAAAAAATGAAAATGGTAAGAGTGTTGACCCAAAACTATATCGTAGTATGATTGGATCACTACTTTACTTAACTGCTAGTCTACCTGATATTATGATGAGTGTTTGTTTATGTGCTCGATTTCAAGCAGATCCTAAAGAATCACATATGCGAGCAGTTAAACGTATAATTCATTATCTTAACAACACCAAAGATCTAGGATTATTTTATCCAAAAGAATATCCTTTTGAATTAGTATCATATAGTGATGCTGATTTTGGAGGAAGTCGAGCGGATAGAAAAAGTACAAGTGGAACTTGTCATTTCATTGGACGATCCTTAGTATCTTGGTTTAGTAAGAAACAAAATTGCGTTTCACTATCGACATGTGAAGCAGAGTATATATCTACAGCTTTAGCATGTGCTCAAGTAATCTACATGCAACAAACATCATGAGATTTTGATATAAAATTAAATAAATCTATAATATATTATGATAACTCTAGTGCAATAAATTTATCTAAAAATCCAGTAAATCACTCACGAACTAAACATATTGACATTCGTCATCATTTTCTTCGTGATAATATTGAAAAGGATATAATAAACTTAGAATTTGTAAATTCTGAAATCGATCAGCTGACATTTTCACTAAACCTTTAAATGAAAATAGTTTTATAAAATTAAGAAGAGAACTAGGTATAATTTCTTTAAAAGAATTATAATTTTTTTTTAAAAAAATCCTTTTTTTTGGTCCTCGAACTCTGCACCTTAGGTTTGATAAGTCTATGTCTTTACCACCTGGCTATTTATTGCTTCACATCTATATCGTACACATCTGCTACTTTATATTTTCGAATTTTTTTAAAGTGTAAATTTCAGCCACAAATTTTTTGGTTCATTCTCTTCCTTTATTATTTCAAACTGCACATTCAACCACTATTTCTTAACTGCTTTTTACTCCTACATATTCCTCCACTCAGCTCTCATATTTCCATCAAAAAGAAATTTATATTTCAAACATTTTTTGTTTCACTCTCTACATAAACTTACAAAATCAAAATGTCTAAATCACACGATTCATCGGATGGATCATCCTACTCATCTATTAACTTTGAAACTCCATCATCAGCATCATCAAATCTTCCTACACCTACTCCTACCCATGAACCTGCTCAACCGTCAACTTATCGCACGGGTTATACACCCGAGAAGAAGAAAGCTAGACGGTTCTTGTTCTTTGGTTCTCCTCAAACCAAACAGAAAATTGATGATCTTCATCATTACCAGAAAGAATCGATCACACTTTAGCACAAAATGTATTATGAACAAAAAATGAACTCTAGACGGCTGAGCTTTCTTGAGCAGATTGGTTGGAAATTCTGTGGTTCACCTTCCTCTTCGGTTCATCACCCTACTCCATTGTCAACTCGAAATCCACGGGATAGATCGCCACAAGCTCCGCCTGTCTCTCCAAACTCTTGGGAGCATGGAAATCGTTGGTCACCTCTGCGACCATATGTAGAAAAGACTAAAGATGAACCAACAAAATCCAACTCTCCATCAAACTCATCTTCAAAATAATTATGTTTTTTGCCTATCTTTTATTTTTTTTATCCATATTTAATTTGCATTGTATTATTCTATAATAGATATTATTTATTTATGCTCAACAGTGACTGAAAATGCTGAAATATAAACTCAGTCGACTAGATATTTCGACCAGTCAACTGAACCTGCATGTTGTATATTTTTATATAGTATTCAGTCGACTGATCGAATGCAACCAGTCGACTGGATGACCAAACAGGGAAAAAATTTCCTATTTTAGTCGACTAGACCAGTCAACTGAATCTACGGCATAACTCTCAGGAAAATTGTTTACAAAACATTCAGTCGACTGAAGTAATTCGACCAGTCGACTGAAGTAATTTGACCAGTCGACTGGCTGATCAAACAGAGAGCATATTAGTTATTTCAGTCGACTATACCAGTTGACTAAAACTGCTGCAGAGCACTCGGGAAAGTGGTTCAGTCGACTAATCACAAATATTCAGTCGACTGAATTCACAGCTGGAACGTCCTTTTCAACTTTTTACCTACCATTTTCCCCTAAACCCCTCACTTCTTCTTACTTTTTACTTTTACTTCAAAACTCCAGAATTCCAAAACCCTAGCTTCTACAATTTTCAAAACTTTCTTCAATTATCTTCATAAATTCAAATGGCACCACGACAAACAAAGAGATCTAAGCATGCTTCTTCTTCCTCTGAACCAATTGATTCACAAATCGCTCAATGGCTATACGATGCAACTGCAATACAACGATGGAATAAGATGAAAGAAGCTCGTTTCTTCGAAGGTTCCTTTGTTGTCTTTCCTGATTTTACATCATATAGAATTCAAGAATTAGCAAGAAGAAGTCATTTAGAATCTCTTTTAGACCATAACCAAAACAATATCAAGATAAATCATATCTTGGTGAAACTCTTCTATGCGAACTTGAACTTAGGCCATCAAAACCCACGCAATCGTGACAATTGCGTTTGGAGTTTGGTATGTGGGCAACTAGTGTTTCTTTCTTTAGATAGAATCGGTCATATTCTTCGTACTCCGACAAGGGGAGTTGAATTACAAGAAGTGAATGCCGTTGTAGGTGAAAGAGACGTAGCAAGTCATCGATTTCTAGAAGATGATATGACCGAGCTTAAGTCTATTGCATTACGACCTACTGCCAGAATAATGCATAGAGCCTTGATGCACACTATTCTACCCTACGCTGGCTCGTACGAGCTTGTCTATCCAAACAACTATAGAGCATTATATGCTATTTGGGGAGAAATTGAACTAAATTGGCCAAAACTCATTCTAGATGAATTTCTGACATTTAACCAAGGTCGTAAGAATATTATTTATTTTGGTGAATATATTATGCGGCTACTTATGAACTTCAGGTTCCTATTCCGGAATCCGATACTTCTATTCCTAAATCCTTGAATAGCTGTACCATTAGTCTTATGAAACTACCACCGAGACCTCTCACTATAATGAGCTTTCAAGAATGGAAAAATCGCCCTCACCAAGAAGCCTCTTCTCAACAACAACATCAATCACGAGATGACATCCGTATGCCAACACCATCCCAAAGTACTCGGGAATCAATTGATTTAATCGTCAGAAATCAAGTTATTTTGGATTCCCGTATTAAAAAATCTTGATAAGAAGATTGAGAAAATATTTGATAAAATCAAAAGCTTCTTTGGGATTCTATGGGATGCAATATCATGCTCCTCGTCCATCGCTACGGAGACCTCTCAACGTGATACAGGCAAGCGCCCAGCCCCTCACTTTACTTGGTCTACATCAGAAGAACATACTAGTTCTGACACAAGTGGCAACAGAGGTGGCAGACATGTTGCAGGAAGCTCCTCCAGAGGAAAAGAACCAATGCATATTGAAGAGGAGGAGACAGAATCCAATTCTGAGTGAGGTTCTTATCTTTTCGTGGTAGTAAGTTAGTTATTATGTTTCATACATTCTATAAGTTTGTATTCATAACGTTTGGTGTTGTTTCTGTGATTGCATCCAGTATTGTATTATTTCTACTGTGTTAATTTTATATGTCCGTTATCTTTTCCTTTTTGTCGATGACAAAGGGGGAGAAATTTGGAAACTAACCACTCTATGCAAGGATTAAAAGTATCATCATATATTCAGGGGGAGATATATTATATATTTATCAAAAATATAAAAGGTGTTGTCATCAATCAAAAAGGGGGAGAATGTTGAATCACATATTTTGATTCATGACAAAGCAGTGAATTATATTATATGGATACGCGACAAAAAGAAAAGAAAGTATGTTGTTCAAACTACAAAGGAGATAAGGCTACAAAACTACATATAGTATGTTGATCGATAAAGGTTTTTAGTCATAGAAATGTTAAAATCTATCCTCAAGTAGTTAAGTTAGTTTAATTTTTTTTTTAAATTTTATAAAATGAGAGAAGTGTGCTTTGACTGTCAGATTAGTCGACTGACCATATACGGCCAGTCGACTGAATCTGCATAGATGCACATGAACACTCAGTTTTTAAATAACTTTGAACATTCAGTCAACCGATCATTTTGGGTCAGTCGACTGAACCTGTACAACAACTATTTTTTCTGAATGGACACCTTCTTTTGCCAAGAGTCGCGTTCTAATATGAAGAGGTATGGATGCTTCTGTTGATCGGAACTTTTCGTGAATGGTCGCAACTCTTTAACTATTATATAAACACACAAAATCTATTTCACAAATCATGAATTTACTGAATACTTTCTGATTATATTTTCTGTACTCTCTACATTCTAAAAACAATCACAACTTACATATATTGCTTGAATCTCTGAATTAACTAATCTATTCTTTGATTCTAAGTAATATTTTTCCTTTCTAAATCTTTATACACACATATATACTTGAGGAAAGATTATAGGTAGGTTGTACATCAAAGACATATCAGTGTTATTAAGAACACATAGTGTCAAAGCAATTCAATTGAAACTGTTGAAGTCCTGTTCGGTTGTACAGGCGGGTAAAGTCCTCTTTCGGTTGTTAGAGGCGGAAAAATCATGTTCGGTTGTTCAGGTGTTGTATGCCTATTTCTCCAGGTTAAGAGAGGGTTATTGTGAGAAATTCCAGAGGGAAGTCTGGGACTGGACGTAGAACGGGAAGTTCGAACCAGTATAAAAATTCCTGGTGTGCTTATTTTTATTTACTTTGCTATTATCATCTATTTCCGCATTTATATTTAACTATATTCCATATTACACGATCCTAAGTTATACTAGCCACAGTAGTCACTTTCAGTTAATGCCTTCAGATCAGAAGATTCAGGATGAAGAATTGATCAATAAACAAGAATCTCATGTTCAAAATGGTTCGGTACTGATCGACCCCGACACATCCTTTTTGACTTTTCTTGCATCCTTCCACCAGTCAGCGCGAGCGCACACACTATATATTAAACCTTATAGAAATGGGCCCTCTCAAGAACCAATATAGGCAATGTCGATCCACATGTGCTCGGTACCATTCAATTTCATAGCTTCGGTGTGTTGAATCATAAGTTTTGATTCATGACAAGCTTAAACGATCAACGATGAGATTAGACGATCAAAGCGACAAAAGAGAAAGCTATACACACATGGTGAACTACAAAGGAAACTAGACTTCAAACCCGAGTACGCTAAAAATCTTTATTGTTTGAGTCGTAGTTATAGTTTAAAATTGTTAAAATCACTCCTCAAGTAGTTTGCACACACTATACAAAATTTTTAAATATATATACACACACACAAAATAGTGTGCACAAGTGCTCACTGTGCAAAAAAGCACAGTTCAGTCGACTAGACTGATTTCACCAATCAACTGAATCTGTGTTCTTTGCACAGGCATGCACATGTGCACACCACTTTGAATATTCAGTCAACTAGATATTTTTTTCCAGTCGACTGATTGTATGCAACGGCCATATTTCCTGAAGGGTTGCTTCTCTTTGCGAAGAGTAACGGTCCAATTCGAAGAGTTACAGATGCAATTCTTGATTAAAACTCTTCGTGAACAGTAGCGACCTTATACGCTATATATATATATATATTTAAATCCATGATTTTAATCATCAAATTTACTTCAATCTATTCTATTCGTTGATCTATATTTCTTGACTACATTTCTGCATTTTAAAAGCTTTCTAATCAAAGATATATTGCTTAAATCTCAGAGTTAATTATTATATACTTCGATTCAAAGCAATATCTTCCTTTCTAATCTTCACATACACAATATATACTTGAGGATTTGATTATAGGACGGGTGTACAATCAAAGACAAATCAGTGTTATCAAGAACACAAAATGTCAATAACTTTATCGAAATTTTAGAAGTCCTGTTAGTTTGTATCAGGCGGAAAATTCCTTTTCGGCTGCTGAGGTGGAAAAATCCCGTTCGGCTGCTCAGGCGTTGTATACCTATTCCTCCAGGTTAAGTGAGGGGTTATTGAGAGCAATTCCAAAGGGAAGTCTGGGACATGACGTAGAATGGGAAGTTCGAACCAGTATAAAAACTCATGTTGTGCTTATTCTTATTTACTTTACTATTATTATCTGTTTCCGCATTTAGATTATAATACATTCCATATTACACGATCCTAAGTGTTAGCTATACGGCATATGCACTTTCACGGTCGCCTTCTTTTCTTTATATCTTCATGCATTGGCCTTTATCTTGACTAAGTACATCAATTCTTAATATAGTTCAGTAGAGATCTATATTAGTCTGTACCAATTCATTTAATATTTCCCGTACTTGGTCATTTCTTTTTTTCCTTCATTTCTTAATGCTTGTATAGCTTCTTGTTCCACTTTTTGATCATTCCATTGTCCAGATCTATTGAAATATAGTTTTCTCCAAATATCAAATTACGTTTGTCCTAAAAGTATGTTTTGTGAATACAATCATGCTTTGTATCGAAACGAGTGAATGAGTATATTACTCAATTTTTTTGTAAGCAAGAAGGTAGATTGATCAAGGTACCTCAGCTGCCTCGGTTCGATCCATGCCGACTAGTCCCAAGTTAAGTCGTAAGCCAGCCAAAGCTAGGTGTAGATCGATCGGTGTTCTCGTGTGTGATGATAGCTCGAATCCAGCATACGCCCGCATTGGCTTCTCTACACAGTCTCATATCAAGCCTTCTACCGACGGTTCCTCCCAGCACAGTAACCCAAACAACCAGCTCAACGCATGAGCCTAACTCGTCCTATATCCCATTGGTCGACTAACTCTCTCTCCGGCCTGCTTGCAACCTGGCAACAGGCCAGTTCTTTTGCTCAAGCATCTTTCCATCGGCTTTCTCCTGATCAACATAGTTTTAGACTGTTTCAAGGATGTCCCATCATCGATCCAACTTCGATACCGCCACTTGCGACCTGTACTTTGTCTCGTCTCAGCCTGCTCAACATGCCTCTGGCCATCTGTGGCAACCCGCCTTGAAACCGGCCTAATTTTCTACCTAGAAAAGTCTCATCGAACATTAGACACATTCCAAAGCTGGCTATTGGTTGGTAAAATTAATACAAAGAATAATACAAAGAGCTATCTACACACTAAGAATCTCAAAGCGGAAGGATAAAATATAATTAAAAAAAATACACATTTTAATTTAAATTTAAACGCCAGAAAAATACAACATAATACCACATAACAACACCAAATATCCATATTGTAATATTTCAAAATACATCAACAATTTTAAATGCGTACATCAAAAATACAAAAAAACTGTAAGTGGATAAATAGATAACTGCCATAAGTCCCCTAATCCACTTTGTAATTCGCATCACCTTCCCTAACCTATGTTGTAATAAGGAAGTAGTCAGAACAACAATGTTTAGTGAATAAAAATCTCGAGCCTTTCTATAATAATACTTGGACAATATGATTTAAATAAGAATATGTTTTACACATCCTAACTATATTGTAAGTTTTTCCAACTATAAGCCCTAAGGCTTTTCCTAACCCAATTCTATAACCCATATCCTTTCAACCAAATAATCTATCTTCAGCTGTAGGCCAAAGGTCATTCCCAATCTCTCTCGTCTACCATCAATAATGTCCTAATAATGAAAGAGACAGTAATCAAGTCACCCAATACTTTTTCAATAGGAACTAGGCAAACATTGACCATTTGATACCCCATTTTAGGCAAGCTTCCATCATTTACTACCTATCCTAAGGCAGACTCCTCTTCAATAATATCTAGTTGACATCGTACAGAGTCTCATCAAGATACTTAATATTTCTTTATGGGAGAAACGGACCCTATAATAGCTACTTAATACCTCAAACTTATCACTTGGTCATGCGAGCTTGAAATGCATATAATTCAATAAAGGAATTTAATTAAAATAATTTGATTTGAAAAGCTATCTTCTGAATATGATGGAATTGGCCCTTGATACATATTCCACTGTGTTCGGAATGGGAGTATGACATATATAATGCCAGGCGGGACGCTTCATTTGGAGTTCGAAATATTCATGCATGAATAGTGCTGCGGAAAAGTTTCTATATAAGACTATCCTCCCTTTCATTTTGTCCAAGCCCTAGCTTCAGTCGTTCATACAATTTCAGTGGTCGAAAATTACCCATCTTCTCCCCTGGATATCTTCCAATCAACTCAAGGAAATCGAGTGACTCCAAAATTAAAGGTGTAGAGGTCGATCTTCTCTGTGCAACTAATAGTTGGATCAAGTCGATGTCGCTCGAATTCGCCAGGATCTCGGTTTGAACATTGCAAGTTCAATGACGTTTATCTCCGTCATTGTCGATCTTTAGGAGATGGCACCTGAAGAGAAATTGTAGAGGGAGATGTGAGCAACGCATGGCCGAAGTTTGGGGGCATGATATCCAGCATGGCGGCTGCAGTTTGAGATGGATTAAGCTTAAATTTTGCGTTCAAAATCTGGTCAATGGCGGTAACATGAGGCTAGGTGGTCGAAGGCGTGGCTGAGGTCGACGGCAGGCTTTGATCGGCCGTGGGTGGTGGCAGCGAGGGCAGGCCATGGCAGCGTGTGGCTTGGTGTGGGGGCGACGTAGGCGTGATGCCTGGGTTGTTTCTCGTGTAAGTTTAGGTTGCTAATTGGGATTAAGGTGGTAATTAGCGAATTAACTTAATAGTATATGTAAATTAAATAAAAATTGAATATCTTTTTTCATACGAGGTCAAATTCGAGCGAAACAAGTCACGTTGTGATCGTATCAACAAAGGTTACGCCATGGAGTTAGTCTGGAATTTATTTGAAGCTGGAAAAAAAATTTAGTTTCAAATAAAGGTGAGTGATTAAACCCGCTCATGAATACTAAAATATTTTTGATTTTGGTTAAATTGAAATTATGAAGTGATTTAATTTTATTGATTGTTGTTTGATAATTTAACTGATATTTAAATTGTTATAAGAATTGAACTGTTAGGAATTTTGATCGATGGTTATATTTGAAATTGAAATTAAATTGCTAGTTAAACACACAATATTGATAATTAGTCAATTATGTAATTATTAGCCGATTTGGCTGTTGATTGAAATTGAATGCTATTGGTTGACATATTGGATGATTGGACGTTTATTTATTTTATATATCCCTGTTATCACCCTGTATATTATTGACAGTACATAAAATTTTATATTTAATTATTTTGAATAAACTAAAAAATAGGTTGAAACGATATATACCTATGAGAATGAGATTTGGATTGAAACGATACATATCCATCCCTGTAATTAAAAATTGATATAGCTATTTACTTGGCCAGAAGATAGAAAATTATATATGGATATCAGATTGGTTAAATTAAATGGTTTTAAAATTCTTAGATTTAAAATTACTTAAATGATTTTGTTTTATAAAAAGAAGAAAATTTGAATTTATAGGAATTAAATTAATTTCGGATTCGAGTTTTGAAATGTTGAATTTTAAATTTGTTAAAGAAATTGTTTTAAAGAATTTAAATTTGGCATTTGAAGCTATAATTGAAATATGACTTGGATCTTGGAAATTGAATTGTTTTAAGGTTTAAACTTTTACTTGAACTTCAAATTATCTAAGTTAAAGTGATACTAATGGAATTTCAAATTTGAACTCGAAATTGAATATTTTAATAGATTTGAACCTTAAATTGAACATTGAAGTTTAATTTGATTTAAGTGATTTAGATTGGAAAACTGAAATTGGATTTGAAATTTATATAGATTGAAATGGTTTAAAATAGGAATTGATTTGAAATTTAAATCATTGAATCAAATCGTTGAAGCTAAAATGAAACGTTTAGAAATTGAAGTTAATTTGAATTAAAATTGAAATTAAGTTGATTTGAATTTAAATCGAAATTGAGTCGATTTAAACTGTCTTGAGATTGAAGAAGATTTGAATATGTTTGATTTGAAATTTGGACCTGAGTCTAGATTTATTGAAAATGAAAAGAAATAGTTTAAATTTGAAATTATTTTCACTATATACTATTTCACTATAAACTGTTTTAAAATTCATCTTTTAAACTTCAAATTATTTAAACTTTCAAATCACTTAATGTATAAACTATTTTAATATGTAAACTATTTTAACTATCTTAATTTTTCAAACTATTTAATTTTCAAGTTATTTAACTTTTATAACTATTCTAACTGTTCAAACTATTTTCAAAAAAAAAATCAAATTGTTCAAGTTGGGAATTGTTTATATTTAAATCATGGATTTAAATACGAATGTGGTTAAAATGAAATTATAACCAAAGTCAAAATTCAGAATGATTTTTGGAATGAAATTGATTTCGAAGTGAATATGATAATTTTGAAATAAATGTATTTTAAAGTGAATATGATATTTTGATATCAAGTATGAATCACTTTCAAAATGTAAAAGAACCAATCGGTGTGTAAAATGATGTTTGGTTATTAAAGAAAACGGGGCCTCTTATTAGCACACTCTTTGGCAATATTGGAACCACTTTAACAACTGTTTACACAGAGGAGACTCCGAAATAAAGTGGGTGGATTTGGCGTACGTTGCTGGATTTGAAGAAAGAGAATGATGATGGATAGCCCCGACACTCTTATCAATTTGAAATGACTTAAACGGTGCGGCTTAACAGGGCCAATGAGGGTAGCTACCTTCAGCAGACATCTGTTCTTCGACACTTTGGGCATTATATGCAAAATGTACGATAGTGCTTAAAAACGCGTTAAGAGGGATTAATGTAAAGCCTTGACGCTAGGAAATATATTTATTTGACCGATTAGACATTATAACGTATTCTACAATATATAGATATTTTGACGGATCCTTAAGGGATGGAAAATCCTATAACATCTCTTGAGTTATTGCACGCACGTTATGCACTAGATAGGAGATGTAAAACCCATAATCATCTCTGATGCTATTACACCCATGCTATACGTGACATTGATTTGACTTACATAAGAATATTTTAGTTCTGACTTGAGTGTATTGTTTTACATTATGTTTGGGTCAGCCCTAAGTATTCCAACGCAATAAAGATCATTTATTCTAGAGGCCGAAGACGAAGTTTTAATATATTATTATTAGTATTATTCCCTAAATATCTCGTTGTTCTGCTGCATTATTCTGTTATTCTGTTGTATATATAACTCTGATAGATGCTATAGAATTTTAATCATATGCATAGTATAAACAGTTTCATGAACTGTATTTTTTATTATTATATTTTATCACTCCGCTGCGAGATTCTGTGTTTGTTTTCTTCTTTTCTTATTTTTCTTAATTAACCCCATTGATTATCTGTGTTTTGGATTGTTTTGAGTTGGACATGTGTGATTTATTGTCGAATTAAACCTTCTAAAATGCGGGTCGTTATAGTTTGTATCAGAGCTTTGGTTTAGCGATAACCTTAGCTTTAGTGGGGTTAGACTCATTAAAGATATGGTAGTAATACCCTAGAATGAGCTTTTTTCAATGTGTGTGTGTGTATGAGAGCGCATACTTATTAGTGTTATAAAATATTTTGTATTGTGTTTACTTATATGTTGAGTTATTTATGAATTCTGGTCGATACATGAGGCGCCATGTTATCGATAGGGGTTTTTACACACTTAAATAAGGCAAGTGGACATAGTATTGTTTTAAAATGGGGTAAATGAACTAGTTTTATCTAAATTATATTTTATATATAAAAAGAAATAACCTTCCATAAATAACTATATAGGTTTATGAAAATACAAATTTATTTATGGATGTTTGTTGTTGGGAGATGATAATATTTAGTTATCATCGGTTATTATTTGAATTAAACTTAAAAAGAATACTTTATGAACTCTACTTCACAGAGCGTTCAATAATCAGATTGAATTGAAATCAAATTACAACAAGAATTTGTTTACAATAATAAAGATGCAAATTTATGAAGTGTTTTCATAATAAGTAATGGAATTGTGTAAGTACATTTATAATATAGCTTATAAACAGAAAGAATTTAAAAGTTGATAATTTTAGAATTTAAAATCCCTTTGATTTTCAAAAATTATTTTCAAAGTTTTCCGAAATCATAATAATATTATTTTAAAAAGGGTTTTAAACTTATAAGATTTGAAGTAGTATAGTTAAGAATAAGTTTACATCTTATGAATTTGAACAAGAAAGTAAACCAAATGAAAAAAACAAAACGATTGAACATTTTGGTTAAGCAAACAAGAGAAAATATGAATTTGAGATATGAAATAAAAGAATCAACTTAGGTAAAGTTGAATAAATTTAGTTAATAAAATGAAGTTAGCTGAAGGAAGTTTAAATAAAAGTGAATTGTATTTGAAATGAATCAGATAAAATAATAAAATGAAATTTTAAGTAAATAAGTCTGTATAACTTATAGTTTGAGAAATACTAAGCTAAAATCCAGATTTAAATTTGTTGAATGTGAATGATAAGAAAGGAAATTTTTTAATTCAGATTAAGTAAAAGTGGTAAAAAATAATTTTAACTTTAAGTTAAATTATGAAATGAATGGATATATAAAATAAATTGAATATGAAGTGAATAGGTTATGAAACCAAATTTGAAAATATTAACTTTACTAATTAGAATTTATGGATGTTTATAAACTTAAAGTAATGAGTTATGAAATAAAAATCTAATCTCATTTAAGTTAAAAGAATGAATTTAAACTGAGAATTTGGGAACTCGAATCCCGATGCTTTTGAGTTTCTAAAATTTAAAAATAATATTAGTATTATTTAAAATATTTATGAATAGAAGTTGTTTTCAAAAATGGATTTTAAAAGGAAGTAAGTCCTATACTCCTCTCTTCTGTCGCTAGAAAATAATTTTGGTGATAACGGCCGCATCATTGACATTCATTTTGGAGTTTCAAAATGAGGGAGGCCACTTAGTAGCTTTGCTACGCATTTGGTTCGATAAAAAGATTTTTGATTTAAATTTCTAAATATGATTTGATATATAAAAATATGAGTACATATATTATTTCAAAAATGATTTAGAAAGAAACCCGGTGTTTAGTTCTTATATTCTCTATAAATTAATAATTTTCACTTATTGAATGAAATGAATTAATAAATGATTTTATAAATGGTTCATAAATAAATTGATATGAAATGTGTTAATACAAAGTGAAATAATTAAATTTGAATAATTGAACTTAAATGTAATAGATGTAAATAAATTGGAAGTAAAACCAATTAAATGTTAATAAAGGACGGATGTTAATAAGAAATGAAATGTATAAATTAACTATGGACATTGGATAATGTAGATTGTGATAGTTATGAATTAATTCGATGAATATTAATTGTCGGATGGTTTCTTTTGTTGAAAATCATTGTTATTACTACTTTTGATTGCATATGATTGTTTTGTTGGGTATTAGTGTTTGTGCTTATGATTTGGATTCAAAATTCATGTTATATGGTTCTATTAAACCCATATATGTATATCTTTATATGCAACTAATATTCTAATTTGAGTTGAGATAGGTATATATAAAGCCATTTGGACGTATACGCGGTTTGATTCGCTTTTGCTTGCTTTAATATGAGCGAACTCGCTTATATTAATAATAATTAGTTACATATCTCGCGTTACATACCACACTTTTATGTTTTTCCTTACGGGGTGCCTCATCATTGAGATGAGATGTGTATTGTGTTATATATCTACATTGTAAATTTCAACGATCGAGCCGCACAACGGAGACGCTGCCGAAATTTTCCGTAAATTCGGGTGTTAGAAAATTTTTGAGATTTTAAAATTTATTTACAATAAGCCGATATTAGAGTGGCATAGTGGAAGCGTGGTAAGGGTTTACAAATAAGATTTTAATGTTTTGGGTGTTGATTATTTCGAGAAAAATACATCAAATGTTAGATTCCGTACCCTTTTCGAGGACAAAAAGTTTTGAGTGGTGGAGATTGTAACAACCCATATTTTTAACTATTTTAAAATTACTAAATTTAATATAATTATTGAACAAAAATGGTTAGGAATAAAAATTTAATGATTTATTAATGTAATTTACTAGATATGAACTTAGATAAAAAAAATTGAATAACAAAATTCGGTAAGATAAGAGATGATAACTTACATTAGAAGGTAAATTAAATAATATTGAATTGTAAATAATTGCATTGATGTCGAATTATTGTAAAATGAAAGTAGTCATTTTATTATTTGAATTTGTTTTAAAGTTAAATTTTATAAGTTAAATAACTTATATTACATATATAGTGATTTGTTTGATAATTAAACTGTTTAAATTTAATATTGGAAATTATTTAAATAATTGAATCCTAAATTAAATATGAATGAATATGATATCGAAAGTTGGTTTCAATTTTATTTAAACAAAAATGAAGATTGTTAACTTTTAGAATTGAATTTAAAAATGATGAAATTGATTTTTTAAATTACTTGTTTAAATTAACGTGTAAAAATAGTCTTTTTGGGCACTATCTCGGATTCCGATGAAACTAGTTTCATCGGATCCGTAAGAGTGAATTATTATAGGATTTCAAGTTTCGCAACGATCAGAATTATCGTTTGGTCGTGCGGGCTTAGAACTCGTAGAAATTAATTAAAGGAACTTAATTAAAATAATTTGATCTGAAAAGCTATCTTCTCAATATGATGGAATTGTCACTCGATACATATTCCATTGTGTTCAAAATGGGGATATAATATACAAAACATTAGGCGGTATGCTTCATCTGGAGTTCGAAATTTTCGTGGATGAATTGTGCCATGGAAAACTTTCTATATATGGCTATCCTCCCTTTCATTTTGTCCAAGCCCTAGCTTCATCCGTTCATACGATTTTCGAAAATTGCCTATCTTCTCCCCTTGATATCTTCGAATCCACTCAACAAAATCGATTGACTCCAAAAGCAAAGTTGTAGAGCTCGATCTCCTATACACATCCAATGGTTGGATCGAGTCGATGTCGCTTGAATTCGCTGGGATCTGGGTTTGAACATTGCAAGTTCAATGACATTTATCTCCATCATCGTCGATCTTTAGTATATGGCACCTGAAGAGAGATTGTAGAGGGGGATGAGAGCTACACATTATCGAAGTTTGGTGGAGTGATATCCAACGTTGCGGCTGTAGTTCAAGATGGATTGAGCTTGACTTTCAGGTTCAAAATCTGGTCAACGGCGGTAGCACGAGGCCAGGTGGTCGGAGGCATGGCTAAAGTCGAGGGCGGGATTTGATTAGCAGTGGGTGGCAGCAACGAGGCCAGACGTTGGCGGCGTATGGCTTGGTGCTGGGGCGAAGTAGGAGCGATGCCTGGGTTGTTTCTCGTATAGGTTAAGTTTGCTAGTCGGGATTAAGGACGTAATTGGCGAACTAACTTAATTAATTAGTATTTGTTAATTAAATAAAAATCGAAATGTTTATAAATTTGATATCGTTTTCATACGAGGTCGGATTCGAGCGAAACAAGTCGTGTTCTGATCATATCGACGAAGGCTATGCCATGGAGTTGGATTGGAATTTATTTGAAGCTGAAGAATTTTCGGTTTCAAATAAAGGTCAGTGATAAAACACGCTCACGAATACTAAAATATTTATGATGTTAGTTAAATTGAAATTATGAAATGATTTAATTTTATTGACTGTTGTTTGATAATTTAACTGGCATTTAAATTGCCATATGAATTCAACTATTAGGAATTTTAATCGACGGTTAAATTTGAAATTGAAATTAAATTGCTAGTTAAACACGTGCTATTGATAACTAGCCAACTGTTGTGATTTATTAATTGATTTGGATGTTGATTGAAATTGAATGCTATTGGTTGACATATATATTGGATGATTGGATGTTTATTTATTTTATGTATCCCTCTTATCACCCTCTATATTATTGACAGTATATAAAACTGTAAATTAAATTATTTCGAATAAATTAAATAATATGTTGAAACGATATATACCTATGTCACTGAGATTTGGATTGAAATGATATATATCCATCCTTGCAATTAAAAATTGAAATAGTTATTCACTTGGCCATAAGATAGAAAATTATATACGGATACAGGATTTTTTAAATTAAATGATTTTAAAATTATTGGTTTTAAAATTACTTAAATGATTTTGTTTTACAGAAAGAAGAAATTTTGAATTTACGGAAATTGAATTAATTTCAGATTCAAGTTTTGAAATGTTGAATTTAAATTTTGTTAAAGAAATTGTTTTAAAGAATTTAAATTTGAAATTTGAAGCTATAATTGAAATATGACTTGAATCTTGGAAATTGAATTGTTTACGGTTTGAACTATTACCTGAACTTCAAATTTATCTAAGTAAATGTGCTATAAATGGGTATTTCAAATTTGAACTCGGAATTGAACATTGAAGTTTAATTTGATTTTTGTGATTTAAATTGGTAAATTGAAATTGGACTTGAAATTTGTATAGATTGAAATGGTTTAAAATAAGAATTGATTTGAAATTTAAATCACCGAATTGAATTGTTGAAGCAAAAATGAAACTTTTCGAAATTGAAGTTAATTCGAATTGAAATCGAAATTGAGTTGATTTGAATTTAAATCGAAGTTGAGTCGATTTAAATTGATTTGAGGCTGAAGATGATTTGAACTATCTGATTTGAAATTTGGACTTGAGTCCAGATTTATCGGAAATGGAAAGAAACAGTCAAATTTGAAACTATTTTCACTATAAACTATTTTACTTTAAACTGTTTTAAAATTCATCTTTTTAAATTTTCAAATTATTAAAATTTCCAAATCATTTAATATATAAACTATTTTAACTATCTTAATTTTTCGAACTATTCAATTTTTTAAGCTATTTAGCTTTTCAAACTATTTTAACTATTCAAATTATTGTCAAAAAATTCAAACTGTTCAAGTTGGGAATTGTTTATATTTAAATCATGGATTTAAATACGAATGTGGTTAAAATGAAATTATAACCAAAATCGAAATTCAAAATGATTTTTGGAATGATATTGATTTCAAAGTGAATATGATAATTTTGAAATAAATGATATTTTGAAGCGAATATGATATTTCGATATCAAGTATGAATCGTTTTCGAATTGTAAAAGAACCAACTGGTGTGTAAAATGATGTTTGGTTGTTAAGAAGATTGAGGCCTCCACTCTCTGTCAGTATTGGAACCACTTTAACAACTGTGTACGTGGAGGAGATTCTAGAATGAAGTGGTTGGATTTGGTGTACGTTGCTGGATTTAAAGAAAGAGAATGATGATGGATAGCTCCGACACTCATGTCAATTTGAAATGACTAAAACATGACAACTTAACAGGGCCAATAATGGTAGCTACCTCTAGCGGACATCTTTTTTTCAATTTTATTTTTGGACTCAGTCCATATTATTACCTTTGATGTTGGTTTTGATTGGTGCACCTTGATTTGGGACGACCACACTTTGATTCGATATGGGATGGATGGATGCGGTGGATAGTCGTGGCTACGACGTGTTACCACTAGCCCTGCGAACCGAACCCACTACGAGTTTGGTTTAGTGCTATTGTACCATGGCTCATCCTTATCACTCGACGTGCTACTGTGGCGTTATATGCAAACTGCACGATAATGCTTAAAAACCCATTAAGGGGGATTAATGTAAAGCTTTAACGCTAGGAAAAATATTTATTTTATTGATTAGACATTACATATATAGCGTATTATACTATATACAGATATTTTGACGGATCCTTAAGAGATGGAAAATCCCGTAACATCTCTTGAGTAATTGCACGCATGTTATATACTAGATAGGAGATGTAAAACCCCATAAACATCTCTGATGCTATTACCTAATATTATACATGATAGATTTGACTTACATAAGAATATTTTAGTGCTGACTCGACTATATTGTTTTACTTTATGCTCAGGTCAGCCATGAGTATTTCAGCGCACCGAAAATCATTTATTCTAGAGGATGAAAACAAAAATTTGGTATATTATTACTAGTATTATTCCCTAAAAATCATGTTGTTTTGCTGCATTATTCTATTATTCTGTTGTATGTATAAATCTGATGGATGTTGTAAATTTTTAATCAAATGTATAGTATAAACAGCTTCATGAACTGTTTATTTGATTATTATATTTTGTCATTTTGCTATGAGATTCTGTGTTTGTTTTCTTCTTTTCTTAATTTTCTTAATTAACCCCATTGATTATCTATATTCCAGATTGTTTTGAGTTGGATATGTGTGGTTTATTGTCGACTTAGACCTTCCAAAATGTAGGCCATTGCAATTCAAATCCGTGTAAGAAGAGAAATTCGATTCCCTTCTTTTCCGCTTTGATCCTTCAAAGCCGCCATCCATCTTTCATTTTCCTTTGCCTTTGCTAGATACTTCTCCGGGCGGTCCTTCGCCAAGCATTGATTTCTTCCTGTTCAGCCTCAATATGCTCTTGACGTAGGTATCTTTCGGCCTCATGATAAAATTCTACGACATCCATCCGAGGATCCCGTTCCAAAGCAACTTTGAAATTCGTCTTAGTAGTTATTCCTAAAACCGCTGCTATCAAAACTATTAAAGGGTCTGACTTATCAACCGCATTTGCCACCGCATTGAACCTTGTTAAAAAAATACCGAGGGTCTCTTTGACCCTCTGATTCATACTCGCTAGTGTCATCACATTTTTAGGTCATGAGATATGAACCTGGAACTGTTTTCAAAATATATTTAGTAACCCAGCCCATGCGCTAATAGAACCGTTCTCTAGTTGTCTAAACCATAATGCCTCCAAATCCATCAGGTATAAAGGAAAAAACCATCCCATGACCTCTTCAGATGCACCCAGCACCTCCATGTGCCGGATGTACCTCATCATATGGACTATAGGATCGGTTTTTCCATCATACGTCTCTAACGTAGGTAACTTAAAATCGAGCGGATTCCTAGAGTACCGAATATTCGAAATGAATCAATTTCTATTCACATCCTCCAGGCTCTGGTTAGGCAGTCCACCCCACATTGCTCGTCTCACCATCTCAGCAAGTCTATCATAGTCATTCAAAGGAATTCTCAAGTTAGCATTCTCAGCATGCCCTCTATTTCCACAAGGGAATTCTGGCACGTTCTCCTTCGGTCGTGCTACATTTTGATTCACATTCAAACGCCCTGCATCATTTCCAGGACGCACATCACTTCTTCCTAGGCCAACACAACCCATACCCCCAAGCCCTTGGAGATCGGTATTGATCCGTGCTTGTGGATCGATACTGATCCGTATGATCGGTTTGGGGTTTGCTTTGGTTTGTTCTACTCCATTTCGAGGTACATTTGCTTCAGCTTCATGTCTATGGTTCTGGTTTGCAGAAACTTCAGCTATTCCTATTTGTCTCATTCTCCTGAAGAAATTCTCCACTATTAAATTATTTACCAAAATATCTATATACTTATCTCACCGATATAAGTATATTCACAAACCAGTTGATAATGATTTCTTATTTTCAATTTTCTTTTAAACGGATCACAACATATGTCTTTGAAAACACAGTTATTAGGAATCCCATTAACTAATCCTTCGATGTTAAGTAGGGAAATGCTTCTTGACTACCAAAATTAAGAAGGACTACTTATTTATTTGATTCATAACTTGATTAATATAATTGATCCAATCAAAACTTTATAAACCTAATCCTTTTTTTCGAAAATCCAAGATCTCTTCCCACAGTATAACCTTTTTGCCTAGTTCTTTTCACTAAGCAAAACCCTTTTTTTAAAGCAAACTTATTACCTTTAAACCCCTTTTTTAAAACAATGTAATTATTTAAAGCATATTCTTAAGTTAATTAAAACTCCATTATTAAATTATTTTTAAATACAATTAATAGATGATTAATTAAGTTTAAACATCATTATTAAATAATTAATCAACTTAAATACCATTTAATAAAGTAACTAATTAACCTAAACCTTGTTATTAAATAATTAATTAACTTTAAATACCTTTATCTAAATAAATTATCTAATGAGCATCATTAATTTAAAAGATTAATTAACTTAAGACAAATCGTTGAATTAAACGATAATTAGCTTAATCATTATTAATTAAAATAAATGTAATTAAACTTCAAACCATAATTAATTGAAGTAATAATTATCCTTAAAAAAAATTTAATTAAATAATAATTAACTTCAAAACATTTTAGTTTAAATAATAATTAACTTCAACCTTTATTACTTTAAATCAACTCTAACATTATTAATTTAATTAAACCAACTTTAACCATTATTATTGATAATTAACATTATTAATTACTGTAAGAATTTACTTAAAATTATTATAAAACTTAAATTGATTTCAATTCCGTACTTGTCCAATTTGGAAAGAGGTTTAACAAAAGTCAATGGTACTTAAGAAAGCTACCATTATAGTCAAATCGACATTTAATCGCATTACAAGTATTTACATAAACAATAGATACGTTAAAAAATCTATACAATCAAACGATGGATAATAAATCAATATGATTCAACTGGCAAGTCATGAAATGTCCAATTCACAAAATAGCATAAATGTGATTTATTCTACTAAATAAATGTCCAATAAATTCAATTCCGTTTAAATATAGCAGAACGGTGCTTTATTCTGCTAACCAGGTGTTGGTGACAAAATATAATTACCGATGGATGTAATTATTTTTATGCTTATCAAAATTTAAATATTTTACTCTTCAACAATTCCATCAAATAGCTTTATAGATGTGATCTACTAGGAAATTAGAAACTAACGCCAAAATCCACAGGTTGAATGGAATAAATTGAACACCTTATTGAATTTTAAAGTCTGAATTTATTTGAATTCAAAACAATTTAATTATTAAAACACATCTCCACTTGGACCTAAACCTGGCCCAAACCTAAACAAAACAAATGGCCACTTCTTCTCCACCAACTCCCTAGATCAAAACAAATTGCCTCCTCCAAAATCAATTTGATTCATCACTTGGAACCATATGAACGTGCATGCCTGTGCACGTGCACCCCCTATTTCAACTGCCAATTTCCAATGCTTGACCACCCAACAAATCCACATGCCGCCATCGCTCAATAGACCACCCTGGCATGCATATACACACCATAAATTAGATTCTGGCCATTAGCCGAGACCTCATAGGAAACTGAACCTATGAATCTGCCCTGACATACAACCACTGACGCGCCTACGTTCACCTCCATCAACAGTCGCCATCGCCATTCGAACCCTGAGACAACCCTGCACTCTCGACCCTAACTCGACCTACTTGACACTGTGGATCATCGCCGGCGATCTTAACCTACGCACCAAAATTCACCCCATGGAAAACCTAAGCCGAACTCATCCAATCACCTTAGGCCATCATAACTTCTAACGCCACTGCCTCCGACTCCTCCTTGATCCCAGGCCGCTCACGAACGCCCCCGATTCTACCTTCAACCCCTAGCTTGTCGAAAAACCAATTTACACCAAAACTTATCAACGCATTCACATGTCTCAATCCCTCACCTTTAAATCATACAAACACCGCTAAAAATCATGAATCGATGAAATGAACATAATGGTATAACTCATTCGTCAAATTTCACTGTCAAAAGTTCACCTTTTTAGATTGTTTTGTTGTAAAAAAGTCAATTTCTGATGCCATATTCAACAAAACATCGGACGGACATTTTTAAAATTTAATATAGGCCTAGTTGAATATCTTTGCAGTTGACGGCTCGACTTAATAGCTAGTGGTTAAGAGGATGTTGATTTTTAAAACTTGAGAAAGTGAGTTTTTGGTGTTCTTTAATCAAGATTGGAGAGGAAGTAAGCCTATAGTGAGGGTTTTGCATATATATATATATATATATATATATATATATATATATATATATATATATCTGTATGTATGTATGTAGTTTATTGTCATTCCAATAAATACACATTTGATTCAATCACTTAAGCATGCATAAATCCCTTTAAACCAACTATAAAATCAAATATATAACCTTAATTCGACAGAAATTTGATATTTCACACTACTTATGTTTTCAAAAGTGTAAATAAATTAGTTATCTCATTTTCCTTTTTTCCATGCTTTTGAAATTTTTTTGATTTTGAACTAAAATTAGGATCTTTAACTAAAGATGAGATCTTTATAAATTTAAAAATCTTATAGAAGTGGAAAATATAATTTGGGAGTGTAAAAGGAAGGTGACGAAACAAAAATGACGAAATGAGATATGATGAAACAAAACTCACTTTTATCAAATGAAAGTGTAAAAGGCCATAAGGCCCTTAAGTTATATCTATTTTTTAACTCAAACTTCCATTTAAAGCCAACCAAAGTACTAAGCAACTTCATGTATGTTGGATAATAAGGCTTTCCTAAGTCCTTTCTTTGTTTACTTATTTCTTAAGCAACCTACATGTCACATCTTTCACTTTAAATTTAAATATATTTTTAAATACTAAATATTATTCTTATATTATTCAAAATTAAAGTGTTTAACCTAATAAAAATGTCTTTTTAAAGCTAGTCAAAGATATTACAACTTTTAGCAACTCATTGTTCGATAAAAGGCTCAAAATCTGAAAATTGCGATTCGGTCACAATTCCATTTTTTCGTCGAACTCTTTATTTATGCAAACCAAATTAAAAAACAAATTTTCCATTATTAATCATAAATTAAAAAGGACTATTTAATTAATAAAAATCATTAATTGAAATCTAAATTGAATTAAATATTCATAATTTAAACTGACAAAATTCCGGGACGTTACATAGAACGTCGCCAACATTGATGAATGATGACATCAATACAAGCGGTGTCATTATAAAAAAATACTTTTCTTATTTTGGCTATTTTTCCACGAAGTGTATATATATAGGAATAAAGTCAATGTTAAAGACGACGTCGAGATTTATAAAGAAGGATAGTATGTGGCATCATTCAAAACACAGAGGTGAATACATGCAACGACATTGATGAGGCGTGCGACATTAATGAGTGCGGCAATAAAAACTTGTAAACATTTTGGTAAATCACGATATAGCAATGCCGCCGAAGATAGACTATCGTCGTTGTCCACTTCGATGTGGTTGGAATCACTCCATAACTACCTATGTAATTGTCATGCGCTTCCCACCTTATCGACGTCGACACTCATGAATCATGGCGATATATTGGGCTCGGTGAGAAACTTGCAGCATAGCATTATCATAATTATCAGGAAAACTGATTTATTACCAATAAAAGCAACTTCCTTTCACCAAATCTTGTTCCTCATTCAAATCCCATTCGATAAGAAAATGTTTTATCCAATTCTTTTTAGAAAACTGTCGCATATCAGTTTTTTAAAGTTCCAAAACACTTAAAAGCTTAATCAATTAATGCCCTTAATTAATCATAGATTATATGCTTATCCAGCATAATAAATTCATAATAATTCGAATTCACTTGAGAAAAATTCCCCGAATTCACAAAAATTCAAATTTATTATTTTCTTTACTGTATAAAAATTTTAGGACAAAAAATCATATTTAATTATTTTAAATAATTAAAACCCAAAATTAACCAAATTTCCTCATCAATAAATTCATGAAATATTTATTTTAACTTGGAAAATTATGAAATTAAAACCCATCACTTAAATATCATTTTACATCACTTATTCAAATATCAAATCATTGAGGGATTAAGAACTTAGGTTTTACCTTTAAAATCCACTTAAATAATTTCTTCAATAATTCCATAAACCATTATTTTATCCAAATAATGATTTTTCAACCATAACTTGGCAAAACAAACAAGATGAATTTGGGTACTATCCATAACTGTAACGATCCTGAATTTTGAACAATTTAAATTGAAAATATTTAATTAATTTTAAATATTTGAATGATGGTTTAAATTGAATTCTCAATATAACAATGAATTTGGCGATTAAATTTTATAATTTAATCTATTAAAAGTCGAATAAAAATTTGAATATTCAATTTTAAGCTGATTAAGAATATTTTAAAGGCTTAGAAAATTCACATTGATAATACTGAAGATAATAAAAGCTTCAGAATTGAATTTGAAAGTGATTCGTCCAGTTTTGGAATTTTATCGTTTAAATTGAATTTAAAAATAGCCTTCCGAGGCACAGTCTCGGAATTCAACGAAATCAGTTCCATTGGATCCGTAATATTGAATTATTATCGGATTTCAATTTTCGTGGCGTTCGGAGTTGTTATGTGAGCATACGACGTATAAACGCATGAAAATTTAAATCGAATTCAAATTAAATTTCCGTAACAGTCCGGGGTTTTTGCATCGATTTGATATCGTCATTAAACGATTAATCTGCTAGCTAATTGCTTATTGGAGTTTTTAAGTTGAGTTGAAATTCGTTTAATAATCTGTTGAGATGGTTAGTTTTAATAACCTAAATTGATGTTTGAGAGTTGAACTTCAAAAACAATATATATCTATGAAGCTTGCTAAGGAAGATAATAATAATAATAATAAAATAAAAAATAAAGAAAATAAAGAAAAGATTGCAGGATCTTTTGTACACATCGTATTTCACTTCAGCCGCCCTAAAATCTTCTCAGCCGAGATATCGTTTATTAAAAAAATAGATACGGTACATCTCTTTGTTTTGTTTATTCATTCGTTCGAACCCTAAGCAAAATCATTCAAGAACAAGAAAAAAAGAAAGCGAGCAATAATGGCGGCCCCGTCCCTTTTCTTCGTCCTTCGTCTTCCAAAATTAGGGCTTTCCAAATCAAAGACGGCTCCGTTCCTTGATCCTCGTTCGTTCCTCTTTGCAAAATTGGGGCTTTTCAAAAATCAAAGTGCCACGATTTCGATTTCGCTCGTCTTTGTGATGCTCGGCCGCTTCTATTAGGTCGAGTTCGTCGTCGCTTCGAATCTAAGGTGAGTAATTTATTTACTCACATCTAATTTAAAGTCATATGACATTTTGTTGTTGATTTATCTCGGCTATTTGATTTTCGCCTCTGCTGGGACTATGTGATAATGTTTTGTTAATTGGTGAATCCTCTAGTTCTTCGACTTCGGTCGCTTTGACTTTGCGAAAACATTTTTTGGGGCTTCGGCCATTCTATTTTGCTCTGTTAATTGAATTTAAACTGATGAGAACAGATGCTATCATTAGTTCACAAGGAAGAAAATGGTTGTTGGGTGTTATTTTCAAATCAAAATCTGAGAAAAACATTAAAAAAAAACTTTTCTCTTTTCTTCTCTATGAAATCTGGTGAGTAAACATCCTAATTCAAATGCTAAGTAATTTTAAGTTGCTTTCAGATGATTTCTGAGATGAATTATCTTTGCATGTGAAAAATCTGGGTATGAACACTTTTTTATATGATAGTTGTGAACTGTACAAGTCAATATCTCCCTGTTTTACAGGTTTTAATGTTTACAAATGTATAAAGATTCATATCTTTTTATTATTCATTGTTAACACTTGGATAAAAATAAATAAATTAACTAAGTATTAGCATAATCTAGGTACTGAAAGTATAAACAAGTATTCACGAACTAAAGATATGCTTGTATTTGGAAAAACAGTAGGAATCTTTAAAACTGGTAAAGCTCAAGTGTTATAAATTACTGATTCAAGTTTAATTCTTGAATCACCTATGGAAAATGAGATTTTTAAAATCAAAAAAATCAAAATGTGTGTGGCTATGCATTTTCATGTTAGACTATTATGTTGCACTTTACCTGCATGGATATTGAACAGACAGTTGCATTGTAATTTCCTGTCTTTGATCACTTGGACTAAATTTGTAGTTTCTTGTTTGCTTTGACTCTTTTCTGATGGTGTTGATTTGTTGTTGTGGTGATTTTCTGTTTTAACTCGTACTTATATTTGCTATTGATTGTATCTGGTCTGCATGAACCTGTTGATGATTTTCTGGCTAGACTTTTTTTCATGTCTTCACCTGACTTCGACAATTTTATGTATTGGCTTCGGCCACTGTCTGCAGTCCTGTAGTATTACCTCGAATTGTAGTTGTCGATTTCTTCTAGCTTCACTGTGAAATTCACATTTGTACACTTGCTTGAGTTTTACAGGGCTTTGACAGTTCATTTGTTCATTTTCTTGCATACATTTATATAAGTGTGCATGTTTTACTGCACTGTTTAATTTTACATGTTACACTTGAAGTATATTGATATTCATGTCTGCACTTGTAGATGCATTGCACAAGTTGCTTTATGTTGTTACTGTTACATATGGTTGGACTTGTAGTTGTTGTACTCGTCTGCACTCACTACTGTTTTAGTGTAGTTGATAATTATTTGCTCACTGTTTCATAATTTCCAGATGTTGCATTCGTTGTGCATTCTGGTTTCCTTGTAAACTTGGGCTCTGGACATCTATTCTTCAGTGCTTGCTTTGATCATTTTTGTAGTCTGCACATGTTGTTTCACTGTTATTGTTGAGGCAGAACACATTGTATTTATGATCTTTGTAGTTGTATATGTTGACACATTCACTTGTAGTCTGCACCATTTGGTCTGATTGTTTGGTACACATTTCACCACTTTAGTATTGTAGTTTGCATGTTCATGTAGCTTGTGTAGTCTTAACCACTGTGACCCTCTGGTTATATCTGAGTTAGTTGTATCTTTGTTGCATTGCCTCCATTTAGAATTATTGTCGCAGTGATTTGTTTGTTCATTGGCCTTGAGTTGAACCTTGTTTTGATTTGTTAGTTGTGTTTTTGGTTGGTGCACACGAGTTGGCGAGGCAGTGCACATGTGTATAAATATACGTGTGTACTGCAGCCTTACAGTATTGATTTTAATTGATATTTCCTTTGCTTTTGATTCATTGATTTCTTTGCGTATTTCATATACAGTATTGGCGAGGCCGTACACGCGTGCGTGTACGGCAGCCAATCGGTTTTTGATGTTTTTTTTCTAAATTTTTAAAAGAAAAAAAAATTCTTTCATCTATCTTCATTGATGATTCCAATCTGCTGATTTATTGTTTAACACTTTTAAGTGTTATATTTACCGTTATCCGATTTCTTTGTTAAAAGGATTGGATGGGTAAATTTATCTTTGATTGTCGTCTAATTTCTATTTTAATTATTATTGCCTCTATGCACTAATAACTGAGTTTGAATTAGACTGACCCGTGTATTATTTTCTTTTTGAATGTAATACTCGGGTCAGACCGAGTATTTTTACAGCTTGAAGATTTTCAGGCAGCGAAGTTAGAGAGAGGGGAAAGCACTTCACTAAAGCTTTTCAGAAAATTTTTCTTGTATTTTAAAAAGATATAGGTTTGTTCCGCTGTATAAAATGTAATTCATTGTATAAAACTCTGATATTTGTATATAAAAGAAAGTTCATTTATGATATATATTATTGTTTCTGTGATTCTGTGACTGATTCTTTTTAAATGTTATAAACTAAATAACAATCCGTCATTTTGAACGTTTCTAGTTGGTTTAATTACCGACTAGAGGCGGTCAGAGCGGCGGGTCGTTACAAAGTGGTATCAGAGCTTTGGTTTACACAAAGCTTAGTTTATGGCGTTTAATATGAATAGTTACTAGAATCACTTTAAAGAAAACGTTTTTCAAATCTAAAGGAGTATAAAAAATTGTTTTCTTTAAAATAAAAGGTATTTTGAAAATTAGAATCATTTTTGAAAATTCCCCTCTCTAAATTTAGGTTTGCGATAGTTTCTTTTCGGTAAGGTCTCCTTAGATTTGAGTTTCGATCGTTCGGAAACTCATTATTGAATTGTTGAGATTTATGGAAAATTGAAATATAAGTTAAGTGAATTAACGAATTGGTTTAAATTGGTTAAAATCGAATATTTTGAATATCTCCAAAGTAATAATTGGGAAATAAAATGATATGTCAATTTGGTTATAACCAAGCGGATTATTGAATTATAACTTGAGAATTTGATTTTGAATTCTTTTGAAAATTGATTTCTAATGTTGTGAAGAACGATTTAGTAAATAAATGGATTATAAGTACTTAACTTATAATATGAACTTTTGGTATATAACTGAGTTATATAAATTGAATTGAATTAATAAAGGAGATTATGAAACAAAGTCTTATGAATAGAAGTGGAATTTGTAAAGATTGTTTATAAATTCAAAACCAATTGAATTTGATAAATGAAACATGGAAGTTATTAAAGGAGATATATTCGCGATTTTGGACAGCGAATTATCCTTTAAGTTAAATATTGTGATAATAAAAGTTGGTTGGGAATTTTATTCACAATTTTGGACAGTGAATATATTATTAAATCAAACGGATATGTCTTGGGAAAATGATTGAATAATCCGACCTTTGCTAATAAGGATTGCAAAATTTTGATAGGAAATTTATTTGTCGACTTAACTGTATGAATAAAACTAGTTTTGATGTAAAAGCTTATAATCCAAGTTTAGACTAATGCCTAAAATAGTTAATGTGGAAATATGAATCTAATGGAACCAAATCGATGAATAATTTACTAAAGAACTAGTTGATTATTTTTGAAATAGAAAGCAAATGCAAAGTTCAAATGAAATTTAGATTTCAAATTTGATGTTTGTCAACATGAAAATTCATAATAGATTTAATAGATTCATTGATGAATTTGAATTTGAACGGGCAGAGAATTAAGTTAAGTGGAAAACCTAATATGGGAAATTTGAAGTTGGTTTAAAACCAATATTGTGAAATGTATGCAGAATTCAAACTATGAATTAAGTCGAAGTTGAAAAGGTTAAATGGGAATGTTTTTGGGGAAATAATATTATGAAATGAAGTTAATCCATTTTTAAGCTGTTTTGAAATGTGTTAAGAATCGAAAGCATAGATTTCAACATTTATTGTTGAAATAGACGTTTTCGAGAGAAATGAAAGGAAATGGTGGACTATAACATTGTTGTTATAGTAAATGATTTCCAAAAGGAAATGTTTTTATATAGTATTGGGATTTATATATCTATCTTAAATTCAAATCCCTATACTAGTAATTTTGAGTTGTCGTAACGATGTTTTACGCAACATTCGTTTTGACTCAAATAAATGTGTTTAAAGAACGATTTCCTTTAAGAATGAAATATATACCTGATTTTGGTTTAAGTATATTGAATATTTTCCAAGTGTTGAAAATAAATGGATTTGTGAATTACTTATTATTAAATAAGTATGGAAATATTTTCCAATATGAAATGAAAGGTTTGAAATTTTATCTTTTAAAGATAAAGTGAAAAGTGAATGTTTTGAGATTTTATCTTTTAAAGATAAATTGAAAATGAATATTTGAAATCGATTTGAAAATCGTATATTCATAGATATTTTGGAAATGTAAATTCACTATGGAATTTATAAAAGAAAGGGAAATTTGTTAAAAATAAATATTGATTTATTTTTGAAATGTGGAAATAAATTTACGGATTTGGAACGTAAGTTTAAAATAAATCGGTAAGGAATTATTTGATTGATTTAAGTGAACCATTTTAAGTTTAAAATGGATAAATATTTGGAAATGTTTCCGTTTAAGGAAATCGCTTTGAAATTTGTTTTCAAAGATTAAAAGGGTGAAAAATGATTTGAAATTTGTTTTCAAATGGTTAAGTGTGGAAAATTATATATATCTTGTAAAGACATTATTTTTAGGAAATTTTAACAATTAGTTCAACTTGGAATTTTTTTTAAAAAGATTGAATTTTGAGTTAAATTGAGTTTAACTTTGACACCAAAAACAATATAAGTTGAGCTTTGAATTTTGAATGGTCGATTTGGATTGTATGTCTAACGTTGTGAATTGATGACATATCAATTGATCTCTATTAAATATATATCTGTTGGTGGCGGAGAATTTATTCTTTTAGCTTAACACCCTTCTCTGAGACGTACGAGCTTAGAGGTTATATATCGGTAGAAATCAATTATGTGTTGAGAATTGACGATGTAACGTGAAATCCAAATCGAATGTGAAGTCGATAATAAATTGAATTATGAATGTGAATTGGGTTTGAAATAACCTTAAATTTTCAAATCGACTTAGAGGAAAATTTGAAATGGATAATGAAATGGAAAATTTGTGAATCCTCTATTTGTTATGGATATGAAATATTGTGGTTTTCAGAACGTATATATGAGAATACGATAAATTCGAAAACCATTAGTTTGGAAAGAAATTGTTATGGAAAATTTATGCAAGTACATGAGTATGATATGTACGAACTATGAAATGAAGTACTATGTATGTATGATATTATGTTTTCCAAACTGAGGATATGGAAAAGTACCTTCCATTTGAAAATTGGTGAAGGTATTGGAACTCGATATGAGTGTCCATTTGAAATTCGTAGCTACGTTGAATTTCCATATGTGGAATGTCCATTCGGACTAAAATCCCCCACGATGGATCATCGTGTTTGGGATCGGGAACTAGCAGAATTCGAGGGGCGAGATGCCTATGAGTACAAGCGACTCTACTGGGATAGTAGCGTAACCGCCGGGTATACCGCGATCTAGATGATATGAAATAGCGTAATTCGAGAGGCGAGATGCCTAGGTTTACAAGCGACTCTACTGGGATAGTAGCGTAACCGCCGTGTAAACCGCGATCTGATGGTATAGCGTAACTCGAGGGGCTAGATGCCTTTAGTTTACAAGCGATTCCACTGGGATAGTGGTGTAACCGCCGAGGAGATGGAACGGCGGAATAAAGAACATTTTGGGCGCAGGTTCAAATTTTCGACGGGTTAAATTGAAAAAATATTTCTGGAAAAAGATTCTGTTACTTACACTTATGGAGCCTTGTTCAAAATTGGTCCAACTTCTACCTAACGTATTAGTATGATATTACGATCCGACGGGATACCACAAAAAGGAATGATTGAGATTGAATCTCCTCTTTATATCTATCCATAAGCAAATCGGCCTCTTCTAACAAGGAACGATTTGTAAGGAGAAAATCCAACATAGTTTCATTGATCCGGAAAGCTTTAGACTGTAGATTATTCAAAATAGAACACAAACCAGGAACATCCTTAATTATTATATTGAAATGATCAGTGTCCCGACTAAACTGCGATCTATGCAACAACCATGGCGAAATTCAAGAGATGAGAAATCTATAGTTTACAAGCGATTCTACTGGGATAGTAGCGGAACGGTCGGGTAAACTGTGATCCATGGGGGAACGTGCTTTCCATATCCATTTTTTTTAAAAGAATTTTTAAAAGTATTTTCACTGGGAATTGAAGCAAGTATATTTAGTACTTGGAGATTTTTAGACTTGCGCCTGGCCAGCGTATGCCTAATGTTTTTAAGAACGACAATAGACTTGTTAAATTTCGAGTTAGCAAGTATTTTCGAAATTTAGATGGCAAATCAATAATCTGGAATTAAAAATTCCATAATTCCAACCTAATAAATTAAGGAAGAGGATTTTTGAGATATTTTGGAAGTCCACAGCTTTGGAAAAGATATGATATGTAAATCTCTTAAATGAAGAATTTCAAGTTTAAATTTGAAATTTGTAAGTCGAAATTTTTTTTTTAGTAAAAGACTTTTGCGTCTTGATTGTAGAAATCAATAAAACAAATGGAATGAATCTATACTTATTTATTTTTATTAAGTTTTGAGCTTGATAAAATTGGGTAGGGTATAAACATCAGTGAAATTTTAACAATCATTTTTTCCTTACTTGTAATTTCGGGACGAAATTCTTTTAAGGAGGGGAGAATGTAACGATCCTGAATTTTGAACAATTTAAATTGAAAATATTTAATTAATTTTAAATATTTGAATGATGGTTTAATTCTCAATATAACAATGAATTTGGCGATTAAATTTTAGAATTTAATCTATTAAAAGTCGAATAAAAATTTGAATATTCAATTTTAAGCTGATTAAGAATATTTTAAAGGCTTAGAAAATTCACATTGATAATACTGAAGATAATAAAAGCTTCAGAATTGAATTTGAAAGTGATTCGTCCAGTTTTGGGATTTTATCGTTTAAATTGAATTTAAAAATAGCCTTCCGAGGCACAGTCTCGGAATTCGACGAAATCAGTTTCATTGGGTCCGTAATATTGAATTATTATCGGATTTCAATTTTCGTGGCGTTCGGAGTTGTTATGTGAGCATACGACGTATAAACGCGTGAAAATTTAAATCGAATTCAAATTAAATTTCTGTAACAGTCCGGGGTTTTTGCATTGATTTGATATCGTCGTTAAACGATTAATCTGCTAGCTAATTGCGTGTTGGAGTTTTTAAGTTGAGTTGAAATTCGTTTAATAATCTGTTGAGATGGTTAGTTTTAATAACCTAAATTGATGTTTGAGAGTTGAACTTCAAAAATAATATATATCTATGAAGCTTGCTAAGGAAGATAATAATAATAATAATAAAATAAAAAAAATAAAGAAAAGATTGCAGGATCTTTTGTACACATCGTATTTCACTTCAGCCACCCTAAAATCTTCTCAGTCGAGATATCGTTTATTAAAAAAATAGATACGGTACCTCTCTTTGTTTTGTTTATTCATTCATTCGAACCCTAAGCAAAATCATTCAAGAAAAAGAAAAAAAGAAAGCGAGCAATAATGGCGGCCCCATCCCTTTTCTTCATCCTTCGTCTTCCAAAATTAGGGCTTTCCAAATCAAAGACGGCTCCGTTCCTTGATCCTCGTTCGTTCCTCTTTGCAAAATTGGGGCTTTTCAAAAATCAAAGTGCCACGATTTCGATTTCGCTCGTCTTTGTGATGCTCGGCCGCTTCTATTAGGTCGAGTTCGTCGTCGCTTCGAATCTAAGGTGAGTAATTTATTTACTCACATCTAATTTAAAGTCATATGACATTTTGTTGTTGATTTATCTCGGCTATTTGATTTTCGCCTCTGCTGGGACTATGTGATAATGTTTTGTTAATTGGTGAATCCTCTAGTTCTTCGACTTCGGTCGCTTTGACTTTGCGAAAACATTTTTTGGGGCTTCGGCCATTCTATTTTGCTCTGTTAATTGAATTTAAACCGATGAGAACAGAAGCTATCATTAGTTCACAAGGAAGAAAATGGTTGTTGGGTGTTATTTTCAAATCAAAATCTGGGAAAAACATAAAAAAAAAAAAACTTTTCTCTGTTCTTCTCTATGAAATCTGGTGAGTAAACATCCTAATTCAAATGCTAAGTAATTTTAAGTTGCTTTCAGATGATTTCTGAGATGAATTATCTTTGCATGTGAAAAATCTGGGTACGAACACTTTTTTATATGATAGTTGTGAACTGTACAAGTCAATATCTCCCTGTTTTACAGGTTTTCATGTTTACAAATGTATAAAAATTCATATCTTTTTATTATTCATTGTTAACACTTGGATAAAAATAAATAAATAAACTAAGTATTAGCATAATCTAGGTACTGAAAGTATAAACAAGTATTCATGAACTAAAGATATGCTTGTATTTGGAAAAATAGTAGGAATCTTTAAAACTGGTAAAGCTCAAGTGTTATAAATTACTGATTCAAGTTTAATTCTTGAATCACCTATGGAAAATGAGATTTTTAAAATCAAAAAAATCAAAATGTGTGTGGCTATGCATTTTCATGTTAGACTATTATGTTGCACTTTACCTGCATGGATATTGAACAGACAGTTGCATTGTAATTTCCTATCTTTGATCACTTGGACTAAATTTGTAGTTTCTTGTTTGCTTTGACTCTTTTCTAATGGTGTCGATTTTTTGTTGTGGTGATTTTCTGTTTTAACCCGTACTTATCTTTGCTATTGATTGTCTCTGGTCTGCATGAACCTGTTGATGATTTTCTGGCTAGACTTTTTTTCATGTCTTCACCTGACTTCGACAATTTTATGTATTGGCTTCGGCCACTGTCTGCAGTCCTGTAGTATTACCTCGAATTGTAGTTGTCGATTTCTTCTAGCTTCACTGTGAAATTCACATTTGTACACTTGCTTGAGTTTTACAGAGCTTTGACAGTTCATTTGTTCATTCTTTTGCATACATTTATATAAGTGTGCATGTTTTACTGCACTGTTTAATTTTACCTGTTACGCTTGAAGTATATTGATATTCATGTCTGCACTTGTAGATGCATTGCGCAAGTTGCTTTATGTTGTTACTGTTACATATGGTTGGACTTGTAGTTGTTGTACTCGTCTGCACTCACTACTGTTTTAGTGTAGTTGATAATTATTTGCTCACTGTTTCATAATTTCCAGATGTTGCATTCATTGTGCATTCTGGTTTCCTCGTAAACTTGGGCTCTGAACATCTATTCTTCAGTGCTTGCTTTGATCATTTTTGTAGTCTGCACATGTTGTTTCACTGTTATTGTTGAGGCAGAACACATTGTATTTATGATCTTTGTAGTTGTATATGTTGACACATTCACTTGTAGTCTGCACCATTTGGTCTGATTGTTTGATACACATTTCACCACTTTAGTATTGTAGTTTGCATGTTCATGTAGCTTGTGTAGTCTTAACCACTGTGACCCTCTGGTTATATCTGAGTTAGTTGTATCTTTGTTGCATTTCCTCCATTCAGAATTATTGTCGCAGTGATTTGCCTGTTCATTGGCCTTGAGTTGAACCTTGTTTTGATTTGTTAGTTGTGTTTTTGGTTGGTGCGCACGAGTTGGCGAGGCAGTGAACATGTGTATAAATATACGTGTGTACTGCAGCCACACAGTATTGATTTTAGTTGATATTTCCTTTGCTTTTGATTCATTGATTTCTTTGCGTATTTCATATACAGTATTGGCGAGGCCGTACACGCGTGCGTGTACGGCAGCCAATCGGTTTTTGATGTTTTTTTTCTAAATTTTTAAAAGAAAAAAAAATTCTTTCATCTATCTTCATTGATGATTCCAATCTGCTGATTTATTGTTTAACACTTTTAAGTGTTATATTTACCGTTATCCGATTTCTTTGTTAAAAGGATCGGTAGGTAAATTTATCTTTGATTGTCGTCTAATTTCTATTTTAATTATTATTGCCTCTATGCACTAATAACTGAGTTTGAATTAGACTGACCCGTGTATTATTTTCTTTTTGAATGTAATACTCGGGTCAGACCGAGTATTTTTACAGCTTGAAGATTTTCAGACAGCGAAGTTAGAGAGAGGGGAAAGCACTTCACTAAAGCTTTTCAGAAAAAATTTCTTGTATTTTAAAAAGATATAGGTTTGTTCCGCTGTATAAAATGTAATTCATTGTATAAAACTCTGATATTTGTATATAAAAGAAAGTTCATTTATGATATATATTATTGTTTCTGTGATTCTGTGACTGATTCTGTTTAAATGTTATAAACTAAATAACAATCCGCCATTTTGAACGTTTCTAGTTGGTTTAATTACCGACTAGAGGCGGTCAGAGCGGCGAGTCGTTACAATAACAAAATTAATCAAGAGATAAAAGAGATGATTTAGCATTATTTACCTTAGATTTAAATGTTGGAGTTGAGATTTTGATGTTGATTGGCTTCCCTAAACTTTTGCTCTTGTATCCGTTTGATTTCATGCTTCTTCTTCCTTTTAGAATGGCCGGCCTCCAATTTTTTGTGATTGTTTTTGTATGAGTAAAGTGAGAATGATATGAGGGGGAGAGGGTTAAAAGGATATAAGATAGGCCTATACCTAAATTTCCATTCTCATATATCCCCTTATATATTAAGTTTTCCAAAACAATCTCATTACTTAATTTATTAAGGCACGAGCTTATTAATGACCAAATCTCATTCTCCTTAACTATTTACATTGTTCTATTCAATCTATCTAACTAAATATCCTAATTGATGTTAAACTAGAATTAGGGGTGTTACAATTAGCTCTTGAGGACATCTTTTGGCTGCCCCCTTGTTGATTTTCTCTAGTAATGGCCTTCCTAGTTGATTGCCTTGTCATTTTGAATCTTTCCAAGTCCCAAATTAGTGAATTCAAGTGATTCTCAATGAAAGCACCAAAATGTTTTAACCAAAAATGACACAAACACTGAATAGATTGAGTAAAGAATAAAAAGTGAAGAAAGTAAATGAATAATAGGAAGAAGTTGAACACATAAGATTTATAGTGGTTCGACGTACTCTGACTTACGCCCACTTCAAGTTTCCTTTTAGATCGGGATAAATTCGAGTGTGATTACAAGAGAATAGAGTAAGAGAGAGAGAGAGCAAAAGTTCTTTAGAAATGATCCCTACCCTCCTATTTAAAGAGGTAAGAAGCCTAAAATCTCACCTGAAGATCTCCTCTTGTCCTCCACACCCGAAACTAATTCTCTAGAAAATATAGGTGTCACATTAGCAAAAATCACAGATCAGTACTGATCCACGAGATAGTAAAATCGGTCATTGTGGACTCTTTGTTCAAGCTCAACTCTTAGTTAGCTTCGTGATTCCATACATGTTTGCACCATTATTTGCTTGTTTATGAGTCCAAGCGATAAATCTATGGATGAATGAAGTTGCTGATTTCAAGAGCTTATGGTGATTAATAGAGCATGCATGGAATCAAAGAAATATCACTTGGAGTAGGCATCTAATATCAAGTAGAGTAGGCAGGTAGAAGTTAGGCAAGGTTGGACAAAGTACCGTGGATTGGTACTGATCCAAAATGTTGGATCGGTACCGATCCACTACTTTGATGGATTGTTGTCACTTTCCTTGTGTGGTGGTTTATCTTCACTTTGTGATCTTGGTTGTACTTGAGTTTCGGGCTTCGCGGTCATCTCTCCAGACGTCTTGCCTTAATGGTTTTAAAGTTCGACTCTTCAAGTTCGTCTATATACTACTTGGTCAAAAGGCGAAATAACAAATACATACATACATACATATACATACATACATACATACATACATATATATATATATATTACTTAAATCATTTTCAAAAAAAATCACTTAAATTAATCAAGTTTTATAAATTCGTACCATCAAAATATATGTCATGTAAAATATATTTTAAATTTTATAAAATTAAGTTTATACTTAGTATGCTTTTGACAGCAAAAGAAAATATAAATATAAATTAATATTTATACACTTGCGAAATTAATGATCGAATTTAAAAATTGATATTTAAATTAGAAAATATATGTGAACATATTTAAATAACTACATTTCATTCGGATTTTTTACAAAATATCAAAATCTAAAAATTATATTATCGAAACTAATTTTATTTACTTTTAATTAATTTTCAAACTGAAAATAACTTATTAAATATCTAAAATTGAAAAACATACAATTTTTTGTGGTGAGCATCATTATATATATATTACGTTTATGTATATTTCATTATGTATTAGTATGTATATATATATATATATTAAATCATTTGTAAGCATATTTATATATATGTATATAAAATATATGTTTATTTAAATACATAAAAATTCAATTTTGTTTTTCGATATTTGACAAACTAAATAAATAAATTATAATATATTTTAAATTATTTTACATTTATTTACATTTGCGTGTGTGTGTGTATATATATATGCATATTTATAATTATATATATACATTTATAAATTTCATATATATAATTATATAAAATTAAATATACGAATATATATATATATATATGAAAGCACACAAGTATATATTTGGATGATATATTTGTATGCTAGAGGGGCTAACATGTCCGTTGCATCATTAATCTCAGCACTTATATACGGGCATGTCAAACCTTGCATAGAATGGTACATTACACATGCGCGCGCGCACGCGCGCACCCCACATGCACACATATATGATACATGTCTATGTATAATATAATACTATGTTATAAATTGAAATAAAATAATGATTTTATTTAATAGTAATTTAGGAATGTCCTAAATATGTTATACTTTATAGACCCAAAATGGTAAAAAAAAAAAAATGAAATTCACTCATTTCTTCCTTTACGGTTGCACCGCTTTTAAAATATTTTACATGGAGCAGACCTAATAAGCCAAAAATGGCATCCACTACTTACAAAGCAGTTAGTTCAAGACTAACAACTAAATATAAACTTAAAAAATGGAGACTAATCGAAGATTTAAAAAATTTGTTTTGTGCAATCAAAATAATGAAACTCAAAAGTACTTGTTTTCTAGGTGTAATTATAGCGATTATGTATGGAAAGTTAGCAAATTGAAGTACAATAATATACGTACAAAGGTTGAAGATGAAGTTTTCACTTGAAATCTGGGGCTAATGGCTTAGGTCTGGAAAAGGAGTTGATCACGATTGCTCTGACAATGGAATTTTTATGGCAAAATTGGAATCGTAGAGTTTTACAATACAAAGACAGAACAAAGTTAGAACTTAACAAGATAATAGAAATAGATTTGTAAATAATAGTGCAGAGAATTGAAAACTCATTACATATTAAAGAAACACAGGGAAACAACAATTCAAGCTCACAAAATAAATGAGATTAGGAACTATCAGAGGTCAAGTTTGTAGAAGACTATACGTGGTGGTGTGGACTTCGTGATCCTGATGGAATGGCACAATAGTATCTGAAATGAAATTCATAGAGATCACTCTAAGGAACATCATGACACTTTTCTTAAGACGATATTTTCCATTTTCACTTAGTTAATCAATCGAATGTGTGCTTAAATTAACATTAAATCGTCTTCCAAGATACAATGGAGATGAGATGGTTTTCTATAATGGACTGTGATTGCACTACCGAAATTGATTCAAACCGTCATCTAGAATGACTGCAATGAGCAGGATTTTTGAATTTGTAACCCGCGGTATCACAAACCACAAACCTGAAACGTTGCATTAAAAAATAAAGGGTGTGAGGAGAGAGAAAGAGAACTTCAGAATTATTCTAATTGTTCTGGGAAGAGAATGCAGCAGCTTTATATAGTCGCCAACGATTCAGAATTTATCAATTCCCATATCTGTACTTCTTTTAAATGATTCGAACTATTTTGAGTTTGCAAACGGACTAAAAACTGACCCTTTAAAATAAAATAATACTATCTAAACATATAATTATACCTAAACTTGGAGAAAGCAGTTGATTGCATGCTAGTATGCACGGGCTCTCTCTTTCCAATTCAAGAAAGAGTAATTGGACATCCAAAGGCTCGCTCCTTCTTTTTGGAAATTACTGCAAGTATACTTTCTTCTATTATAGGACATGAGACTGCTCCCACATCCCTCTTCTCTTTCTCTTCTTCTCTTCTCTTTCTCTCTAAAACCACCCACACACTTTTTATTTAAAAATGTACTCTAACAATACTACAGTCATAATCTTTCTAGTTAGATCTATTTTTCATGAAACTAAATGTGAAGGGGAGATAATGTCTCCTATCATTTTGCTTATGTTGACATTAGGCACAATGGACTGGGTCCAATTTTACAATGTATTATATTTTGATACCTTAATAAAAAATCTATCATTTTTCAAATATACCTGTGTACACACATACACACATCACAAACAAAACGGTACGTTAATTTGAAAGTATTTGATAAATATATGTGCATGCTTCGTTCATATCAATGGTGATTATTATATAAAGAGGAGCTCTCCATGGCACCCCTGTTTGGAAGCACCGTAATTGTCCCATATTTTCAGCCATAAGTTTTTATTTCAACAATGGTTTGAGGAGGAAGAGAATTAGTAGGAAGAGAAAGAAAACTTGGGATGGATATCAGAAGGCTGTAGCGATGCTGCATTGTTTGGGATACAGTTGAATGTTCTCCTTATATAAAATTATTTATTTTTTCCCCTTTCTTGTTTTAGCATCGATTTTAATGTATGCCTACATAATCAAATACATGACCTCTCTGGTAGCAAGTTAGCATTTTAATTGGTGGTTATTGGTTTAAAATATGTCCGATGAAAAGGATAATAATCGGACTAGCTGAAATGCTCGAATTAAACATTCGTCTTTGGGGTTATGTGGTGACAACATATATAAATTAAACATTTTTACATAATAATGTCGCTTTCGAGAAAAACAAATATAATGGTTCACCCCAAAAAAATATTATATCTGGAAAAATTATACTATTTAAAACTAAACAACGAAAAAATGTAAACATTTCCAAGTAGAATAAAAAGGAGTGCAATGTTGTAGGGTTATGCTAAAACCCACCCGATGGGGATGGGATGCTTCGGTTCAAGGCAATCGACCCCAAACCCACCCCCAACGGTTGGATAGAAAGCACACTAGTGCTTTCCCTTAGCCGGCTAAATTTTAGCATGCTAAGGTAATGGCTGTGGATTGTAATGCACAACCGTTGAATTGCAACCCACAACGTACACTTAGTCGTCTAAAAGTTAACGGGCTAAGTGTACATATGGGAACCGACTATGTATCAGCCAGTTACCCATTTCTCTCCCCATGCACTCTTCTTTCTTTCCCGTGTGCCATATTTATTCCTTCTAGCAAACAAAAACCAGCCAACAAAAAAATGAGAAGAGCTTTCAGGAGAATCCGAGATAGCGGCAGTCGCAGTGATGAAAATGTTGCACCGGCCGTGGAAAATGCCCCTGCCGAAGACACTGCAGCCGTACCGAAGACGGTTACTAAAGGTCGACGAAGCACGGTAGTTAGGTGAAGATGTGCGTGTAAAAATACAGCAAATCCGGTTTTGATCTGCATCGACCAAAATTTAGGACCCAACAAGGATTTGACCAGTTTCCGTATAGTCCCAAATGACGAAGTACACATCCGCACATGTGTTGAAAATTCTATAAGTTATCTACCTTCAGTTTATTTTATTAGTTAAAATTGTACAATAAAAATTGAATATGCAACCTGTTTTACATTAGGCTTGTCATAAGCTCACTCATGGATCTTGAGTTAGCGTAATACGCCTTTATAGAATGATCTGATCTTATGATGACGACGGCATTATTCATGCTTTGCTATGAGATATAAGATTTGGAGATTTCTTGCATACGAATTTACATAATTACTATTTATTTATTTAATGCTGCTTAGGGCTTTCAATAATCGTAAATCGCTTTAATATGTATCGATAATGTTTTAGATTTGAATGTTCGGTTATGCGGTGCTTTAGCCACCTATTGATGGAAGACCGCTCATACATTCCACTTTAGTTTTGAAGAGTTTGGTTTTACCCCATTAGACTTTACTATGCTAACCGGTTTAGGTATTGGACTAGGGGAAGTCCTTACGGTATAACCAGGAGTACTAGCACTTTCACCGTTTATCCAGTGTACTTCCACATCTTGATTTACATGATAGACTTGTTGAGACTTGGTTTTGCTTCATAACACAAAGCTATCACTACGATATACAGATTTGACGACTGCTACGACAAAAAGAGAATATATACTACATAGAGACAAGTCGTCAAAATCGATGCATCAATTATATTATTCTTATTTTTGAGTGTTAGGTCAATTTTGTTAAAATCTCTCCTTATTTACGTATATATGAGCTTATATATTTAATCTTCTTATTTCCAAATGATATATACATATATAAGCATAATATATATATATATATATATATATTGTAAAAGTTTTTAAAGTTAGAATCATTGTATAATATTATATATGTATATATGTTATACTTGTGTAAACTGTGCAAATTGCACGATATTACCAAGTCAGTCGACTGACCCAAAGGCTCAGTCGACTGACCCAGAAATTTCTGTGCAACATGCACGGGTGCACAAATATACAAATATATATTTTAAAAAATTCTTTTGAATATTCTGTCGACTGATCCAGAGGTTTAGTAGACTGAATTTCTACAACAGCTACTTTTTGAAAAGACATGACTATTTGTGAATAGTTACGAACTTCTACCAAAAGATTTGGACGCAACACTTCAACTGGAACTCTTCATCAACAGTCCCTGCTTTTTAACATCTATAAGTACATACTCTAACTTGATCAAATCACCGAATTTTCTTATCTTTCTAATCTAACACTTTTGAATCTGCTTGCAACTATACTTTCAAATATTCTGCATTAAAGCAATATTATACCTTTCTATTCTTCATAAACTTTATATATATATATATATATATATACACACTTGAGGAGAAGATTATAGGAAGGGTGTACTACAAGTGACAAATCTGTGTTATTGGAACACACAAAGTCAAAATAATCTTTTGTATTTGTTGAAGTCCTATTCTGCTGCTCAAGCGTGTGAATTCCTCTTCGGCTGCTGAGGCGAAATCCTGTTCTGCTACTCAGGCCCTTGTCCGGCTGCTCAAGGGTTGCATAGACCTGTTCCTACGGGTAAAGTGAGGGTTATTGTTTTAGTGAAATTGCAGAATGAGTTTGGGACTGGACGTAGGACGGAGCTTTGAACCAGTATAAAAATTCCTGGTGTTATTTTTATTATACTGCTTTTATATTCCGCACTATTTACTGTATAGCTATCATCACTACACTCTGTATTATCGTATATCCATATTACACGATCAATAGCACACTTTCATTTGGTATCAAAGCATAGCGACTTTCATTTGGTATCAGAGCCTGGAATTCTATCGTCGTCACAACATCATAGAATAATGACTAGAAAATGATCCAGTCGTAATAGAACAGGCAAAATCCCTGTAAAAGCCACCAATGAGGACTACAAAAAGGTACTTTCTGATTCATATATTTCAGTAAAAGATAATAATGAATTAGTTAGTATAAGCAATAAGATTTCAAAGCTTAATTTTATTATATTAGAAAAGATGAAATCTGTCGAACTTAAAAATAAGAAATTGAAAAATGAAAAGCTAAATTTAGAAAATTAACTTGGTGTTTTAAAGAATAATTTTATAACTATTAAAGATTTTCTAGATGAACAAAACAGCATATTTAAAAAAGAGAGAGAAATTTTCAAAAGAAATTTTTGATTTGAAAAGACAAAATGATTTATTACAATCCTCTTTAGATAATTCAGAATCTCAAAATTCCCTTCTCAAAAGTGAGAACCGTATGTTAAAAAAGAGAATTCTGATTAAATGAGAAAATTGATATTTTGAATAATAGTAATATTTCTTTTGAAAATAATAATTGTGACTTTAAGGCTAAATTTGATAAACTTAACACTGAAGTCACAAAATTTAATAAAGGTCAAAACGATTTAAACATGATTTTATCTAGTTCTAGACCTTTAAATGATAAAAGTGGTTTAGGATATAGTAAAATAGATCGTAGAAATAGCACTAGACACGCTTTCATGTATAGTAAATATGTTAATGCTAGTACTAGATTACGAGAAAAGTCTAAATCCATTTTTATAGAAATTCAAATACTGCTATGACCAATAATGTTTATAATTTCTTTAGAAGTAAAAAACCATTGACGGGAAATATGAATAAAAATTATCTAAATATTTAGGTTCCTATTAATTGGAAATATAGAGAAAAATACATTGATGATTATTTTGATATGGTAGTTAATAATGAAAATTATATTTATAAAGGTTCAACCACACCCAAATGGGTATGGTTTCCTAAAAATTAGGAAATTATAAGAACCTTGGGTATCGCATGCTTTAAAAGTTATTTTTTTTCTTCTGATACCTTACATTATAAGTAGTAGTTATTTTGTTTTTATATTGTTCTATATTAACACTTATGTGAAATATAATTTATATCATCATATAAACTCTCCTTCTTGTCGATGACAAAGGGGGAGAAATATTATTACTAATATTAAGAATGCAATATATAGAGCCTAAAAGATTCATGGGGAGTAAGTATTTATATTATATATATACAGTCAAAATCTATATCTATTTACAGGTTATCATCAATCAAAAAGGGGGAGAATGTTGAGACTTGGTTTTGATTCATGACACAAAGCTATCACTACGTTATACAGATTTGACGATTGCTACGACAAAAAGAGAATATATACTACATGGAGACAAGACATCAAAATCGGTGAATCAACTATATTATCCTTATTTTTGAGTCTTAGGTCAATTTTTGTTAAAATCTCTCCTCGTTTATGTATATACTAGCTTATATATTTAATCTTCTTATTTCCAAATGATTTATACATATATAAGCATATAATATATATATATATATATATATTATAAAAGTTTTTAAAGTTAGAATCATTATATAATATATATATATTATACCTATGTAAACTGTGCAAATTGCACAGATATTACCAAATGAGTCGACTGACCCAGAGGCTCAGTGGACTGAGCTAGAAATTTCTGTGCAACATGCACAGGTGCACAAATATATAAATATATATTTTAAAAAATTCGTTTGAATATTCAATCGACTGACCTAGAGGTTCAGTTGACTGAATTTCTACAACAGCTACTTTTTGAAAAGACACGACTATTTGTGAAGAGTTACAAACCTTTACGAAAAGATTTGGATGCGACACTTCAACTGGAACTCTTCATCAGCAGTCGCTGCTTTCTAACATCTATAAATACATGCTCTAACTTGATTCCAAATCACTGAATTTTCTTTTCTTTCTAATCTAACACTCTTGAATCTACTTGCAACTATACTTTCAAATATTCTGCATTAAGGCAACATTATACCTTTCTATTCTTTATAAACTTCAAATATATATATATATATATATATATTTATATTCAAGGAGAAGATTATAAAAAGGGTGTACTACAAGTGACAAATCCATGTTATTGGAACATACAAAGTCAAAATAATCTTTTATATTTGTTGAAGTCATGTTCTGCTGCTCAAGCATGTGAAGTCCTCTTCGGCTGTTGAAGCGAAATCATGTTCTACTGCTCAGGTCCTTGTTCGGTTGCTCAAGGGTTGTATAGACATGTTCCTCCGGGTTAAGTGAGAGTTATTGTTTTTGTGAAATTCCAGAAGGAGTCTAGAACTGGACGTAGGACGGAGCTCCGAACCAGTATAAAAATTCCTGGTGTTATTTTTATTATACTGCTTTTATATTCCGCACTATTTACTGTATAGCTATCATCACTACACCCTGTATTATCGTATATCCATATTACATGATACATAGCACACTTTCATTTGGTATCAAAGCACAGCGACTTTCAGGACTGTCATCCGGACTGCATATTAGATGCTCTTATATTCGACAAGCAATCAATGAATTGATACATGTTGGTAATTCAGAGAACCATTTGGAGATTGCTCGACTTTTTATTATATACATGATGGGGAACTTATTCTTTACAAATGCATCGAACACGTTGTCGTTCGGATATTTGCAGCTTTAGCGGAGTTGTCATTTGATAGTCCATTTGCATATGATTGGGGGACTTCGATATTAACATATTTGTATCGGTTTTTGGATCATCAGTGCGTCGTTAGTGGTAAATCCATGTCCATTACAGGTTTTTAGGAGCTTTTATAGTACTGGCACTATAAGTACTTCAGCAACATGACTTATCCGACATTTGATTCCACATTACCTCTTTTCTTTCCCCGAGTTAGAGCATGGGCAAGAGATAACCAAATAATGGTGCAAGGAGAGGAGGCACGTCATATTTTTGCTGTGGCCCAAAATCAGATCGAGTTACGGACCACACGAGGGAGTGCGGTTTGGCATCTGTATGATGGTTCGCCTTTTATGACCGAACCTATCATAGTGCAGATGCATTACTTTTTATGAGACGTTTTCCATTGGCTTCATCGCCATCCAATTTAGGATGTTATTGGCTCCTCAGTGAGCGTAGTTGAAGACAGACGTTAGATGGTGATTTTATTCCCGACGTTCCACATCCGGATACACTTATTTTGAAGGTATATGACAGCACTTCTTTACAGGAGTATGCAGGGGAGTGGTGGTCCGCTAATTACTTCATCATCAAGAATGTAGATTATGCTTCTTTTTGGCGTCGGTTTTACACTCGGTCGCATAAGACTACTTTTATTCATGCTACATCCGTTGATTTGGTAGGGCCCTCAGGCATCTGGAGTGGCGTGGCCCCCTGTTTTACATGACCTTACATAGAGTACTCAGGTGTATCATGCTCCACAACCCTTTCAGGTAGGATATTACGGTTGAACAATCAGTATACCAACAACATTTGGGGTTGATAGATATGTTAATATTCCACGGCATAAGATTTCGCAGTATCCTGATCCAGCAGCATTTTCATATGAGGATTTATTTCAGATGTAGGTGGGACTCCGTCGGGTTATATACGTCGAGCATCGACGGAGCATATATAAGTTTACCGCTCATATTAACGAGCTTACTATAACTAATGAGAAGCGATATCATCCTACACGCAGAGTAGATGACGACGACGACGACGATGATGATGATGAAAATGATGGTGATGCAGTCCATCTTTTTGATGATGTGTACTGGTTTGATGAGCCATAGTGGTTGAATGTATTATTATTGTTTGTATGTCATATTCGTGTATGTATCATTGTATTATCATTGTCATGTATTTCTTAGCAGAGTTTGTATGAATGTATTTTCAGTGGTTTGTATGCACTAGCAGTAGTTGCATCAATGTATTATCATTATTTCGTATTTGCTAGCATTGTTTGTACCAGTGTATTATCCATATGCGTACTTACTAATAGTGTTTGCATAACTATATCAGCTTTGGATTTCCTATTTTGCTTGACTATGTGTAAATTTCTATGTGAAGGAACAAACAGAGTTGCATTTGTTTATATTCATGTTTGTTGATGCTTGCCATGTGGTTGATTAGAAGACACTTAATTAATGGGACGCGGATCATGAACTTTCTATTTAAACCAAAGTTCTATTTTGAAAATTCACAACATCTTCGTTTATTCTCAACGTCGTCAATAATCTTCAATATCAATTGAAAGCTAGAATGCCGGTGATTATTTAATACTAATCAAATTGTACATAGAAATCGACCGTAGGCACATGGAAGAGGAGATGGAGCAAGATTTTTGGGTCACTCTAAACGAGACTTTTAACATTCATCCTAATTTTAGATTAATTCGAAGGGTTTCGGAAACTCGAAGCACTTTTGTAACATTTGCTAGAGCCTGTCGAAGATATAGAATCATTATAAAAAAAATGAAGGAAGAATATCTATTTCAGTTAATACGAGCTACTTTTGGTTCCCGTTATTTTTGGGAGTATCACGTAGATTTTGTTTGACATGCTGCATACAATCTCTGGGTTGGATATATTAGACAATTTGAATGACGTTTGGGTTCGTTAAGTATGTTTTTATAATTGGTTAATCACCTTTAACTAGTTCTTTGAACTATCGGTAACGTATATGTACTTTCAAATTTAAGTAAAGTTTGTGTTTTCATAATCTACTACGCACTTAACATAATAACAGCATTAAACCCAAGGAAATAATTAACAGCAATACTTAATTTACGAAGGCAACAAATAACCGCTTTCATAGAAAATGAACAAGACAACAAACAGTAAAACACGACAACATCATGGAAAATAAACAAGACAACAAACAAGACAACCGATGATTAAAAAAAACTGCCTTCGACCACTTGATAAGTTAATTGAACCCAACGGCCTTCGAAGCATCTGAATTTGGTTTTCAAGTTCGTTAGCATAAATAACTGCACGATCAGGAAAATGATCGTCAATCCATTGTCAAAGTCCACAGCCATCAGGAGAGTTACGGCATCTGTAGTGCCGTTGACCGATGTCTATTTCGCTACTTACAATAGCATACAGAACAGGAAACTCACAATTACAATATATCTCTCGAGAATTAATCTCTTGATCTGTGTGAGGTACTTGGTGTCGTATTTCATTCCTTTGTTCTCCATTTCCGTTATGGCTACGCCGCTCTTCTGTTTGACGTCTACCATTTTCCAGCTGCATGCGCTCCTGAACTTGCATATCATGCTCTCTTACATCGGCAATGTGTCTTTCCTCTTTTTCAATATACCACTTGGTCGGTGGTTGAGGGGAGGATGTATTGGTGGGTTATTGTGCTATAATGACCTTCGTATGAGTATGAGGATGGCAAAGAAATATGATTGTAACTGACCATTTTTATATACTACTACTACAATAATAATGAAGAGAAGCATGACAAGCAAAACAATATTTATGTAGCATAATACATTGCCCATGTAAAGCAGTGCAACATGGATACAGTGTCGATTTGACTCGACATTGCTGTCATTCTCACTCCACATCCATCATCTTTAATCCCTGTAAAGCATAACATACTGTCTACATTGACCTGACTTGCTGACATCAACCAGCTTTAATCAACATCCTTCAGCATTGATGTCGTTCTCACTCCACATCTATAGGCTTTAATTAATGTGACCAGTGTGTCCATCGACTTTAGATCTGTTTCAGACAAGACCCGACCTCCTGATATTCGTCAGCTTTAAACATCATCAACCAGCTGTAATCAATATGACCGCTGGGTCCATCGGCTTTAGCTCTGTTTCAAACAAGACCCGACCTCCTTACATCCGTCAACTTTAATCAACTTCAGCCAACTTTAATCAATATGACCAGTGGGTCCATCGACTTTAGCTCTGGTCAAACATGACCCAACCTTCTGACCACTGTCAGCTTTAATCAACATCAACCAGCTGTAATCAATATGACCAGTGGGTCCTTCGGCTTTAACTCTGTTTCAGACAAGACCCGACCTCCTTACATCAGTCAGCTTTAGTCAACATCAACCAGCTTTAATCAATATGACCAGTGGGTCCATCGGCTTTAGCTCTAGTTAGACAAGACCCGACCTCTTGACCACCATTGGCATTAATCAACATCAACCAGCTTTACTGCATCGTACGTTGTATTTGATGTGACCCAACATATTACTAGTCTTTAATCCATATGACTGGATCCTATGATATTTCATTATCCTTTAAACATCAATAGCTTATAAATAGGAGTAAGGATGTCGAATGATATACTCATTCATGATTCCAAACTAATAACCATCGTTCTTCTACTTATATTGAATGAGTTCTTTAAAAAGTTTGTGGTGCTTCTCATCCTCGCCTTCATCATTGTCATCTTCTTCCGATGATTTTATCGAACATTGTATTACTCATGAAAGAATGTTTTATATAGAAACGAGGGACTTAGTGGCCCATGAAATTGCTTAAAGCTCTGCGCCATCCCAAGGAGGTAGCGTTGTGGGAAGAAAAAACTTGCATTATGGATGTGACTATGCTTGCGGTCATAATCAATTGGACAAGGATTATTTTACACCAAACCCTGTGTACGAAGACATGGATTTTCAGATGAAGATTCCATGTCGAAGAATATCTTTAATCGAGTTCTCACCAAATTAACCGAACCGAAAAAATTTCACCCATAGAAGAAATGGAATTAACGAATTTGGAATTTCTCCACTGCAAAAGGTTACGGCTGCACTTCGCATGACATCATATGGAACTTCTGGTGATTCGCAAGATGACAATATGCGGATTGGAGACTCAATGGTAATGTTATGTATAAAAGAATTTGCAAAACCGCTATTTGTATGTTTGGTGAAGAATATCTTCGACCCCAACACCTCAAGACATTGACAAATTGCTAGCAATGGGATCTTAGCATGGATTTCCAAGTATGTTAGATAGCTTAGATTGTATGCATTGGAGGTGGAAAAACGGTCCAGTTGCATTGCAGGGCCAATACATAGGACATTGCAAAAAGGCAACTCTGGTCTTGGAAGCGGCTGCTTCGTTCGATTTGTATATATGGCATGCTTTTTTTGAAGCACTAGGTTCAGCGAATGATATTAACATTCTACGATATTCATATTTATTTAATGACATATCACGTCCACGCAATTATAATTAGAGACAAAGATTATTCCATAGGTTATCATCTGGTAGATGTAATCTACCCAAATGGAAAACACTTGTTCAAGCTTACAAAAGACCAAATAATGCAAAAGAAGCCGGGTTTACAAACAACAAGCGAGTTTGAGGAAAGATGTGGAACGAGCATTTGGAGTGCTTTAAGATAGATTTCATATATTAAGAAAAGAGGTAAATTACTACGATCCAACGATATTATCTGATATCATATACTACTGTATAATTTTACATGATATGATTGTCGAAGAAGAACGTTGTGGGTACGAGCTTCAACTGAAAAACTATCCAAACATTGTTATAGCATTTCAAAAAAAAAAGCTTATAAGGACCCAATACTTTTGCTGAATACTTGCAAATAATATAAGACATTCAAGATTCACAATCTCATCTTGATCTAAGAGAAGAACTAGTGAAACACTACTGGGAACATTTAGGAAACTATTAGTAGAAGTGATGTTAGATGATGTTTATCTATTGTAATAAGTGGTTGTTGACGTTTTGTGCTAATTTTTGTGTTTGAATTTGTTATATCTACTACATTAAGTTGTTGTTGACGTATTAAAAGTAATAACAACAACAAGCATGCCAGTTCAAGATGAGTTTGAAACTATAACAATAGCAATAACCACAAAATTGACCACAATAGCATAACCATTAACTCCAACTAATACAGCGACAATCACATTAACAACATTACTAACAATTACATTACAACCAACACTTATGACATCAAATGATCGATGCAATGCTAAGATACATTGTAGGAACCTAGTTTCCTACAATCCACCTTGACGTCTATGGTACTCCTTAAGTTGCTTCTCCATATACATCATCTAAACTAGATTGAGTTCGTTTAAGTTGTAAGTTAAAAGAGCCATGTCGTCAGCTCTTTGTTGTCGAGCTAATTCTTATTTTCTTAACTCTAGCTCATTATTTCTTTTTTCATTGTGTCACCGTTGTTTTTCCATTGCCCTTTCAATTCTCTTTGTTTCTTTTGTTTTCAGGTATAATTGGTTTGCATCTTCAACATCCGCCATACGCTGTCCAATATGTTCATAACATGCGCTGTAATCGGGGGAGGTTTTTTTCTTGCCCTTGAACCTTCCTTGCAGCCTACCACTAGTACTAGTTGTAAAGGGGATGTCTTCATGTGGATCAGAACTACTAGGGCCGGATTCTTTGCTCATCTTTCGAGGAAGAAAGCGCATTACTGACGTTCTTGTCGCAGCCGACTTCATTTTTCCTCTTTTGTATGCCATAACAATGGTGCAAGTTGAATGGTTGATTATTATGTTCAGACATATACAGTGCATTTTCTTGATTGAGCTGTAAATGATGAAGTAGTATAAGAAGAATAAAACATAAAACTTGATAATTTGAAGTCCAAATTTAAAACCATTACCAGATCCATATCGTTTGTCCCGCTTTGTTGTCTTGAATGTAGACCGACCATTATTTATTTTCAACGTTGAGAAGTGGCATTTATTCTTTTCTAAGACTGCTTCAACGAATCAACCATTCTTGAAAGACTATTTGGACTTCGAAGGTTGAACAAATTGCGCACAGAATTTCGAAAAGAAGTTTCACTTTGGCTCGTGCCTGTCTTATTGTCTTTAGAATATTCAACCCAGTAGAGTGCTAATTCAGCTTGCTCGTCCAATGACCATTTAACCATTTTTGCGGCTTTTGATACCACGTTTGCAGATTCAGTAATGTTGATTCTCGTAGGTTGCTTTCCCCAAGCTTGAGTAAAAGATAAAATAGAATTTCTATAAACATCTTCTTCTTCGGCTATTTCATTGCCATCGAATTCTATTTCTTGATTTTCAAATCTGTTATCTCCAAATTGATTATTGAGATTTCTCGATAAATTTTGTGAACGATAAGGCAATACAGATTGTTGTTTGCTATTGGGAGATACGTAATTTTGATCATAGTTAAAATTTTGTTGAAACGAACTATTCTGCGAATAATTTGCATTTTGAGAATTTTGGTACTAGTTCGAATCTTGTTGAGAATGATAGATATTTTGATTTTGTTGTGGTTGTTACGAATTTGACGCTTGTTGAGAATGAAATTGATTCCGACCATGTTCAGAATTATACATATACTGATTGAATTGAGCCGGATTCTGATTATATGATCGTAGTTGAGATAAAAATCTAGAAGATAAAGATTTCTGAGATTTTCCTTTTGAATTTTTCGACATTACTGATATTGTTTGAAGAAAATGTGGTGAGAAGAGTAAAATTTGTAATTGAAATGGTGTAAATAAAATTTTGAAATTTGGAAGTTATATAGAGGGGGATGAGAGAGATAGGCAACAGTCGGGTGGCAACAACGGTGTAGCCGTTGGGACTTAGCCGGATAAATAATCACCGGCTAAGTGCCAACGACTGTATAATAGTCGTTGGCACTTAGCCGGATAAATCGTTGGCTTAGCCAGCTAAAATAAAGCTGGCTAAGCTTAGCTGGCTTTATTTTGACCGGTTAAGAAGCAATCTCCTGGGTTGCTTTGGCAACCTAATAACGCTCAACCGACCCTCTGTTGGGGGTCGGTTGCTTCCCAGCCGTGACTTGATTGGGAATGCTCTAAGAATGTCACTTTCGATGTAAAACTAATACAATGATCTACCACAAAAAAAAAATTATATCTAGCAAAATTATATATTTTTAAATTGAACAAAGAAAAAATGTAAAAATTTCCAAGTAGAATAAAAAGGAGCGCAATGTTGTAGGGTTATGCTAAAATGTTATTAGTTAAATTAATTAAGTATTAATCTATTAACATAATTCTACTTCGTACCTATGATCAGGAGCCATATATGAATCTTGTGCAACGTAGCACTAATCATGCGTAAAGAGATGCCTACCTTTTCCCTGGAAAACAGTGCGATGATGAGTGGTGGAATGGAATGGAACAGAAAGGAGCGGAGTGCAGTGTGAGTATTTTGTCGCTCTATACGATTCAGCGGGTTCTACGAGCCTCTTTTTATGATTGATTAGCTTTTAATATAAGCTTTGCTGGCAGTAGCTTTTCATTTCGTGGCAAATATGGGTCAGCACTCTGGGGGTATGACTAGGTAATTGATTTGGCGAGTAAACCCTTGGCTTCAAAATTAATGTTCCAATTTGATAGGTAGTAGCAACATATTTCTTCACTAAACTCAAAACTTGTTAAACGGATAAAACAAAAATACTCAATGATATGTATGTATGTACTTGTTAATATTCAATAAAAAATTATTTGCAAATTAAAAAAGCTGTAGAAGAAGGTTTGTTTTAAAGAGGGTTATCATTGTTTCTTCCTTTATATATACACATGCACATACATACAAATGTATGTATATACGTATGTGTTGTGTCTGTATGTATATGTATATATACATATGTGTATATGGGAAACGATAGAGATTTACTTCTTATTTATCCCACTCTCATTCCCATTCAAATTAAATTCAAATTGAAGTGATTTTTTATGGATGCGTTCTATTTGTTAACAAGATTATCTATGAAAAATATTGAATTATTTTCAAGCATTTAACACATTTTATATCAGCATACGTTTTCTTCCATCATCATTACATTAAGTCATCTTGCGCTTATGCTATGTTAATACCCTAATAACGTCTGTAGTTTATTGTGAAGTTTAATCCTTAAATGTTAGTTGTTTCAGCCTGATAATATTTATCTACTAATTAAATTTGTTCTGTCCAAAGACTTTGAATTTGAGTTTAATCCCACTTATGGTGACATCAACCCTGTATTGAAGGAGATGAATCTTTATTTGAAATAATATTTCATTTCTTACAGTTTAACACATACCTCTAAATGGTCATAACTGGAACGAATAACGAGTGAAACTCCTCATTACAATAATGTCAGACATTCATGTAAAAGATCCATAGTACCCTCAACTTGGAAGATCACTACGCATTGTCATTTGAGATCATATATTTGAGTTTGACACATAATGTATAGAGGATCCTTGGTGAGTCAATTTTGTTATTTCAAAATAGTACATGTACGTGAGCCCTTTGTGCCTCAAAAAGTCACGAATAATTCATCGTCTACCATATGAAGAGCATTATATACAGTAGCCTCAATAGATACATCAATATGTCTTTTTCAAAGTGCATTGAATATCAATGTATATGAATTTTTGTGTTGATAATTTGGTTTAATACTCATGGTAATGAATTCGCACCTAAAATCGACCAAACACCTTTCTTAGAGATCGTATATGTATGTTTTTAATGTGCTCATAACACTACCTATGTATCATAGTAACATATAATAGAAATAAAATCAAAAACATACTTTTATTTTGAACAAGATTCTCCGTAAGAGTTAAGTTTATATTTATATACGTGATCAAAATATATAATTTTCCATAGAGTATTTCCATTAACACTATCATGCACTTCCGTAGATTTGTCATCTATCGACTAGTACTTAAGGCAATGTCTGATGCATACTTCATCCTTCAATTTCCACAGTATTATACTTTTCTTTTGCAGTTTCTTCCAAATCTCATTTGCCTGCTTGTTTGAGTTGTAGAATCGTACATATCAGTGCACATGCCATTGAAAATAAAATTCTTATAGAGGTAGTCATCATTAATGTTGGACTGCAACTATTTCATCCAACCGTCAGTGGGTTCCTCGGATAGAACGTGCTTATCGGTAGTCTAAACCTAAACTACCTTCTTCGCTGTCAAGAAAAACCTCCATCGTACGTAATGGAGTCCCTCAAAGCGAAATGGTTCTACCATGTCAAAGGCAGCAAAACCCGAAAATTCTTTTGTTATACTCATTACTTCAAATGTCTTAAACAATTGTAGAATTGGATGGAATGAATTTATGGTTGGATTATGAATGAAGTCCTCTATTCTCAAAAGGTTTTGTAACAATACTCGAATTGTGAAAGGTAGACCATCAATTAAGTCGCCTTCACGATAAAACAACATAGACCTTTGTCAAGATATAATTTTGCACTTGAGTAAAACCTTTCTACTTACACCCTTGAGAATTTTAACAGTGTGTTGCTAAAACACAGAAATGTGCTTTCTAATATCATTACCAAGGAGCACCGTTCGTAACAAAATTATGTGCTACTTAGCACAAAATAGCATTAAAAAGGGGCATCCGAATCATTTAAATACCAACTTCCATTATTCTACTTCTTCAACCAAAACCCACAACATAATTACCTCATTTGCATTAGTAGGTTTCTCTTTATGCATTTCATAATTTGAACCATTCGAGACCTTTGTCTCTTATCACTCAACTAACGGAATCAGTAACAAACTCAAAACATTATTTGTAAGTACAACAAAAAAGATTGATACAACCCTACCAAAAATATCGGCTGGCAAATCTGAAAAACAAATAAAATTATTTTTAATCAAATATAATTCTTTCCCTCTATAGAACATTGATTATCCACCGTAATATTTGTCATCTTTTGATGTTCACCTTCCTTCTTAGAATAGTGTTCTTCCTCGATGGATCAGTGATCTAAGACTAAAAATTTGATCAATTTTTATAATGAAATTTAGGGTTTTAAGGTTGTTAAAATTAGAGAGCCAAGATTTACAATGTAGGTGCGATAATTTTTGACGCGTGAAGCATTTGGTGATTAATGGCTATGTCGACGGAAAGAAGAGGTACTAAGTAGCATGTTTATTTATTAAACATGTTTAAAATTTAATACGGCATTCGAAAGCATTTTTCTGAGTGCTTTTCGCAACACATTTTTTATATTGTTGTGAGAATTTTTTTCAAAAAAAATGTCACTTCATCTTATTTATTTTTCGAATTTGTCTACTCGTCCATTTATACCGACAGACAATTAAAAGTAAACTTTTGTAAAATGTAACGGTTTGTAAAAATAAACCTTTGTTAAAAAAATGTTATAATATGAATTCTTAAAACAGTAACGATCATTGACTAAAAGTTGTCTCTTTTTACACGAGTATATGCATTTCAAACGATCTAACAAAGGGACGTTTTTGTTATTAATGTTTTTTAAAGCAAAGATATTTCTTATTAATTAACAAAATAAATGTTTTGTGATTAATGCTCTTAATATCAAAGCACCTTTTACTTTCACTAAATAATCCATTTTCATTAAAAGTTCCAACACTGTGTCGACACGAACGTGCCCGATGGGTGCCCACGCTTACTGTTGCGTACAGATCTACCAAAAATAAAAAATAAAGAATAAATAGTACATAAGCTTTTTTTGTATTTTTCACCTATTCTGGAGTATGCTATAAAATTAAGAATGTCTTTTCCTATCCGAATTTTTAAAATATTAGACAACCGTATTTGGGACCTTTTGGTTCTACATGTGAACATGCATATGTTTACCGACATCTGTAGTATGAAGGAATGATTTATACGTGAACTATGAGTATAAGAGGATCTCCAATCGTTCTAATTCAGTACTGAACGTTAAGAATTTCTTCTTCAATGGTCAATTCAGCGTTAAATATTAAGCTTAATATTCAGGTTTCAGTTCAAAAAACTGAATTGGTCTTGAGCATCCATTCAATGGGCGCCCAAGCTCTGACGCCCATTAAATGGACACCAGGGCTTGGGCGCTCAATAAATGAGCGCACAAGCCCTGCTCCATAAATTTATTATTTAGCTGTGTAGAGGGGCCAGACGTCCATTTAATGGGTGTCTAAATCACATGCGCCCATTAAATGAGCGCCTGATGTTAGGCGCCCATTTAATGGGCGTCTGAAGTTTATGGGCGCCTGGTCACTGAACTTTTCAGGCCAATTAAGAACTGAATATTCAGTGCCATGAATATTCAGTCCTTAACCGATTAGAGATGCCCTAAATATTACAGTTAGTTTTGTGGGTAAAATTGACTGTAAATTATTTGAAGAAAGATTTCATGGCATTCCTCGGTTGCAACACCTTTTTTTTGTTTCCATCGTCTTTGGAATTGCACGGTCATTAATTCTATAAAAATTGGTAGATGGGTAACATATACCAGCAACATCTTCAAAAAATAGTGGACGTCATTTTATAATGTTAACATCTTTGAAATCATAATTCAAGAAACGTAAAAGAAATATTTTAAATATTAATGTGATGTATTAATTTCACTAAGTTAGAGAGACAACACAAAAAAATCCAGCTTTTTCCAAAGTTTAAGCACAAAGGAAACATATTTGTTGATAGTAATATTTGTTGAGTGCTTGTATACTGAGCTAAAAAACTTCTTTCATTTAAGCAATTTTCATTCAAAAATATAACTTTGAATTGATCCGTTGTTTTATTCTTCTTTCCTTGCTCTCTTCTTCTTCATAACTGAAAACTTCGTAAAAAATTCACCGAACATGTTCAGAAATTTTGGTAGCATTCAAAATTGTGGAATCAAAAACATGAAAAGGTACATTAAAAGGGATGCTGGAAAAAAACCCATCGAAAACCTTCCTACTACACAGAGTGATAATCATATTCAAGATATATGTGTACCATATACAACAGCAAGGAACAGAATCATATGGCGACAATATATATATATATATATATATATATATATATATATATATATATATATATATATATATATATATATATATATATAAACCTAGTATGAACAAAATCAAACTAAAAGCATATCAAATATCAAAGGAGTGATTTCAAGGGATAAAAGAACTGTCCATACATATACATACCCTTAAATAGATATCATAACTAATAAATTATGTTCACCGTGCAACATAAAAGAGAGAGCGCACAAACGTTTTGTCAGTAATGCTTCAGAATATGCCAATTTTTACAGGAGGTGAACATACTAATTTAAAGTTTATTTGAAGTTTATGTCATTTTTCCTTTTTACCCATTTGGTGCTCTGTGTGGTTGGCTGTGTATATATGCAGACATGCATACCAACTCCGCATGCAACATGTGTTCATGTATCCCTACATCATTCATTGTTCTCTTCTACTATATATATCCAGACAGACATGTTGTAGGGTTTCCCTAAAATGCAATAAGTTAAATAAATGTAGTATTAACTTATTAACATAATTCTACTTTGTAGCCATATCTGAATCCCGTGCAAATGTAGCATTAATCCTGCGTAAAGAGACGCGTACCTTTTCTTCCCTGGAAAACCAAGGGAAAACAGTGTGATGATGAGAGGTGGAATGGAAGAGAAAGGAGTGGTATGTGAGTATTTTGTCTCTATATATGATCCAGCAGGTTCTATGGACTTTAATGATTGATTAGCTTTTTATACAAGCTTTGCTGGCGGTAGCTTTTCATTTCATGGTAAATATTGTACAATAAAAAAACATATAATCATACTAGCTGAGATGTAGAATTAAACATTTGTCTTTGGGATTGTGACGTGACATCATATCTAAAATTAAACGTTTTAGATGAGAATGTCACTTTCCATGTAAAACAAATGGAATAGTCCACACAAGAAATATATCATATCTAACAAAATTATACTACTTTAAAATTGAACAAAAAAAAATGTAAATGTTTCCGAGTAGAATAAAATAGGACCACAATGTTGTAGGGTTTTGCTAAAGCGTTAGAGCATCTCCAACAAAGGTTAATTCAGCATTAATATTACGCGGCTGTTGAAAATGTGCATCCAACGGTGAATATTACCCTTAATGTTAAGGATACTATTTAGAGGTCAATTCAAGATTCTGAACTGGCCCCGTACGCTGATTTAATCTGCGTCCAACGTCCAGAGTCTAACGCCTCTTTTCCGCAACGGCTCTCTCCTTCCCACGGCTACTTTATGTCTCCAACAGCTACTTTCTTCAACATCAACTCCATAAATACACTATGTTCGCTCTTCATATCTACACAAACATCTTCACTCTTTTCTTCTCTAAACTGTATTATCTTGAAATGGTTTCACCTTTTGGATATTTTACGCGTACTTCTCAATCTCAAAACTATTTCTTCGACGGCAGCCAGCAATAACCGAGTACTACTCCGACACAACATTCATCCAACCCATGGAGAAGCGACGATGGCAGCAATTTATGCAACATTTACTGCCATTATACGAACGACTCGATCAGAGGCAACGATCAGAGCGGCGATAAGTTTTAGAAAGAAATAATGAATACCTTCAACCTTATGAATCACAAATTTATAAAATAAAGAAAGCGAACCCTAATGGAATGGAAGGCCAAGAGCATTTGGTACATTTCTTGTTTTTATTATTTTTTGTGTTTAATCTGATTATTAATTTATTTCTTTTCTGGTTTTTAGAAAAGAATGGCGGAAGAGAAATTCATAAAGCTTTTCAACGGAAAACGGTGCTAAATATCACAATATTTACCAATTTCCGTACTGTTATGAGTTGCTGACGAACACACCGAAGTGGAACTCCGATAATGCGAAGTTCCTCCGAGACGTTCAAACAAAGGGAAAATGAAAGAACAAAACACCGAAATCATCATACTCGTCTAGTCCGGGAGATTCATCTTGTAGGGAAACTTAATTCGAGGAAGAAAACAAGTCGGATACGCTTAAGCAGAGACCAGATGGAGGTTATAGACCAATGGGAGTCAAAGCAGCAAAGAGAAAGAATAAGCTCGAAGTCATGGTGAGCGCTAAAATGAATGTCGCTCTAAAATTTCATGAAAGAAGGCATCAAAATAGAAGCAAGCAAGCGTAGGAAAAGATCGATGTAATGCGTAAGTTTGTAGAAATTGAGCAACAAAAGTTGAATATTGAACGAGAAAATCAAGAATGGATGCTTATGGATAAAGATCTGACGGAGATCGATGACATTCAAAAGCAGTATTGGATGGAGCGCAAGAGATAAATACGTATTTCTGAATTCTCTCAAAGTAGTCTGTTTCAATCTTAGAATTGTACAATTTGTACTAGTTTCGGTGCACTGTATCATTTATTTAAATTTGTTGCATTATTTTATTAATTATTGTTATACCATTTCTTGTTTCCATTTAGACAAAGTCAATAACCAAACTGAATAACATTATGAAGGAAATGCAATACATATTAATAAGATAACTAAAATACGCTACAACATAAACGCGTACACACATGACAATCACCAAAGTAATTTCAAATATGATTCATAAGATCTTTTTGCAGCCAATTGTGAAGTTGTGTGTCTCGGTACGAAAGTTGACACTCCACGTGAATGTTGAATGCTTCTTCGGTTATTAAAACATCATGTCGGAATACTTCTAGCATTTGTCATGCACCATCATATTCGTTGCGACCTTGTTCTTTGTCTGTATCCCTTTCGTCCTTAATAATCATATTATGCATAATAATACATGCAAACATGATTCTGGATATTTTTTTCCCAGACTACATTTGGCATGGTTACTAATCATTGCAAATCTAGATTAAAGAATGCCAAAAGCTCTTTCTACATCTTTTCTTTGTCTCTCTTGTATCGTAAACTTTACTTGCTTTGTTGTTATTGGGTTTGGACATGTTTTCACAACAGTACTCCATTTTGGATAAATCCTATCGCAAGATAATATCCGTGCTCATAAGTGTTTTGCCCAAGAGTAAACAACACTGAAGTTACTCGACCAAGTGCTAGATTATTAAATAAGTGTGATCATACAATGAATTACCTCAAAAGGCGGGTATAGTCCAGCAGTGGGGATGCCAGCAATCTCATGATCCGAAGGATAGATTATCGGCTGATCGGTAAGAGAACCGGTAATATCATACGCTCTATAATACGCATCGAGACCGAAGTCCACGGGCTGTTGAGAGTACAGGGATGATGTGGGATTAAAAGAAAATAGAGGTGTCTGAACTCTACCACTGGCTACATGTGGGCCTGTATGATTGGAGTTATCTCCTCGAGCGTAGTCAGGTAACATGTATTGTCGAGGAGAAACTCTAACCCTGTTATAGTCCCCATCGGCTAAGAAAAATGCAGAAGCATTTACCTATCCAGTCTGTCTCAATCTCTGTATATATTGTGATCCAATGGTTCGACGTTTGCTGAACATGTCGTCACAAGATAATGGATCTTCAAGTATACGTAACTCCCCATTAGTCTGGAACAAGCATCTCTCATCCAAATACCAAATAGGAAGAAATGCTGGTGGGACTAAGATCATCCTCCGCAAACCCAAATGATACGAAATAGAAAGAAGTTGACAATCGTGCTTCTAGTCTGCATGTGTCAGGATAATCCAATATGAAGCCCATCGTGGCCGAAAAATATAATCCATGCACCTCATTTCAATCTGAGTACGAGCCTCCATCAGGTCATGTCTAAACCTCATAGGCGCGCGAGAAACTTCGTGAACACGCTCCCATCGTCTCATGCGTGGAAAATATGTCTCTAGTGCATGACTAGTTGTCTCAACAATACGGGGATGCATGTTCGCCGTGTACTCAAAGTACCAGCACGACAGAATATACCAAAACCCAAACATATGTCTAATCTCCCCCAAAGCATAAGAATCAAGAGTGGTGTACATGTTGGAACTAGACTATCTTGCAATGGAAGTTGTGGGTGAATTTCAAAATTTTTACCCTATTGGATCTTTTATTGGGCCTATGAACTCTAACTGAATTAGAACATTTCTAAATTTCATTTAAATAAAATCATTTATATTTTTTAAATTCAAATATATTAAGATACTAAATTAATTTTATTTGATTTAGTTTATACATAAATGTATCATATACATATATGTGTGAGTGCATGTGTAACATAATAATCTGTGGAAGGTATAATATGCTTATATGTAGGTGTTGAGATTTACATTGCAATAGACATATTAGCTCATTTTGTATGTCATGTATGTTGTCCAAATATCACTACAACAAAACTTGTTTTTGGTTGCATTAGTTGGTTGCGTTTCAAGGCATATGCCACCGTTGGTCATTTTAGAATATAAAATGAAATGATGAAACGCTACTAATTGGTCCCGCCAATTATTCATCGATATTTTGCTAAAATTTTCTGTGGCCGCTCAAATTTCCTTTCACATCACTTTTTCCCCCTCCTAAAATTGCGATGGGTACAAAAAAGTCACTGTCCTCCGATCCCTCAAAGCCCTTGTCTTCGTCCTCAAAATCCCTCATCTTCCTCATCTGATATCCCCAAAATTGTCTTCCAATCCAGCATCGCCTCTCTCTTTAGTTTCCTCATCTGATATCCATCATCTTCCTCATCTGATATTCTGCTGACCAGGGACGCAACAAGTTGCGGAAGCTACTACAGTAGTACACTAAACATATTCAATTCAAGGAGGTTCATGGATAAAGTGAAGATTAGAACTAGGTATATCCTACAAATCTAGAATTTTTGTTTCGAATTCACCTTCTCTTGTTTGCTTCTTAAATTTTGCATAAGAATCTGACATTGTATATTGATCGATTCACGCAAGATTCGCTTGTTCATGTAGATGTAGTTAAACAGTATGTTATTCATTTAACCCACAGCATCCGTAATGTGCAAGCAGTAGAGATTCTTGCTAGCTCGAAAACTCTTGGTTCTGGAATTTGTTGCTCATGGTTACAGTTTCGGTCATTGGAATACTTATTTGGGATGATTGGATTTTTGAGTTTTAATCTTACACATTTCCACACGTATTACTATATTCACATTCAAAAAACATGTGATCTTTAGTTTCTTCCTCTTTATTGCATAGAATAACTCACTATTGGTTAGCATATCCAGATTTACTAGTTTGTTCTTGTATGGCAGAAGATTTGTAATTGCTTTGAACAAACATAGTTCATCTTAAAGTTAGCTTTGATGTGCCAAATAAAGCTATGCGACTGCACTTTATTTGAATGCATTTTGATTGCATCTCGTATTTCTTTGAATACAAAATTATCATTGATGTTTGTATTGCAATGCCAAAAATCTTTTGAATGGTTGTTATGAGTTCTGATTTAGCGGATTTCATTGCTAATGCCACTTGTTTGTTGTAATGTTTCTAGCAGCCTTACATCATCATGTAATATTTGACTGACCTTAAGTGTTTCACCATCCAAGTATGCCAAGGTTTCGTAACCCGATTTGGTAATTAATCTTGCTCCATTTAACCATGAATTGATCCATAGACTTGTGTTTCTACCACTCGCTATTTCCCTGTCAAACAAACTTAATGCTTTTTGTCTAACTCTCAACATGTTCTTCATAGTTCCAGATAGTTGACTTGAAATCAACATTTCCCAAATATTGTTAGAGTTAATATACTTGCCGATAAACCATTTTTCCTTGAAGAATTTTCACTTAACAATTTCCGTGGTCTTTTTAAACAGAAAACATCATTAATATGTACCAATTTTTCGGTACAAAGGCCCCCCTCTTCTTTTGGAGATGTTACCATCTCCCATGATACTTTATTCCTTTCTCCACCGCATAGAAACTTACTACATATTTGGTTGATGGTATCAATTATGTTAGTTGGTATTTTGAAACTTTACATCCAACAACTACTATGGGATATACAGCTGCTTAATCAACACACGTTGACCAGTCAAGATTTATGAAATTAACTAAGTGTAAAGTAACTAAATTTTAAATTCATAGTAATAAAGAAATGTTGTAGCTTGCTTTATTTTAATGTAAAGTGTATACGACTAGAGTAATTTATGTATGTAAACAAATTTCACATGTAGGTTCGTCAATTTTTTTCTTTTACTATGATGTAAATTAGCATGTTAGAAATGATTTTCAAATATAATTTGGTTTTAACTTTCTAGTAAAAAAACCAATACTATAAATTAGCATGTTATTTATTTTTGGAATTCCAAGATTTTGAATGTTTTATGAACTCATGCATGTTTGATTCCATTGTTAGAATCTTGCTTGAGAATTGTGATTAACAAAAGTTTTGTGTTTTTGTGTTTTTGTGTTTTTGTGTTTTTAAAGGCTAAGCTATACCTTTATGTAGGCAGAATGCATGGCTGTGAGAAACAATCTGCAAAATGGCAGCACATCGAATGAAATTTTCAACAAAGTTCTCAACACGATTAAAAACGCAATAAAAATAAAAATCGCAATCAACACAAATCCCTGCTTCTTCTCTCTGTAAACATAAATTCAACTTCCTCTTTTTTTTCTTTTCAAAATCAATTAAAGATAAATGCAATTTGTGCCCGAGTTGTGGTTGGGTTATCACGAATTACTATTTTGAATCCGATGAATTGCGATTCCGGCGATTTAGCGATTTTGGGTGGATTGCGATTGCAGAAGGTGTTCGAACTTAGGTTGTTGAAGTGGTTGGTATGGATTGAAGAGGAGAAATGTGAAGGAAGTAGGCAATGTACAGCAGCGTTTCACAATGGGGTTGTGATGGTTGTGTGCAGTTATGATGTTGGCAGGAAGAGGTTGATGGCAGGTTGGTTTATGATGAATGTGCTGGGGTAATAAGGCAAGGTTGAGAAGTGAAGGTGGATTTGCAAGCAGTATGGGAGATGGTTATAGTAGGTATTGCATTGTGATGAAGTTTGTGTGATGGTCACGGGGTATGCTGAGGAGTTACTGGTGGGGTAATGTTTGAAGGAGGAGCAAGGCAAAGGAAATGCAAGGTTGTTGTTAATGTGGTGGTTGTTAAGATATTGGGAATGAGCAGCAGTTTGGTGCTCGGGGAGGAAGCAGTGAGGTGTTTGGATGGAACAACAAGGTGGTTTGGGGTGTTATAAGATGGCGTAGCAGATGTTATATATATAAGAGTGGCTGTACGGCAGTAAGGGGTTGGAGTTGTTTTGTGAGATGTGGGAGAAGGCAGTAGATATGCAGGGATGTTGGTGCACTGATACAGAAGTGCATTGTGTGTGTAGCAGGTGGAGGATGGTGAATTTTTTTGTATAGGTGATGGATAACAGAAGATAGTTTGACAGGATATACAACTATGCAAGAGGTGATGGACTGATTGGGTTGTTAATGGAAGGTGTGTAGTATTAAGATGGTGATGTAACAGTGGAGTGGTAGAAAGAAGTCAGTGGGCATGGCATGTATGTGATATGGGGCAGTTTGATGAATTGGTTCGAAGGGTTATATTGATATATAGGCAGACGTTAAGTAGTGAGAGGTAGTTTGTATGGTAGTGGTAGTTTTTGGAAGTGGATGGTTGTGATGGTCTGGGGACATTGATGTGATGATAGGTGGAGGAAGTGGTCTGGGGATGTTGATGAGATCTGGGTATTTTGTGATTTTATGTGCACAGGGGAATTGGGGGTGGTATTGGTATGAATGATTCAGTTGAAAAAAAAGATACAGGGTGAAGGAGATGCAGCAAGGCAGTGATATGGGGAAGTTTAACTGAAGTGCATAGAGCAATGTTGTGCACTGATATATTATGCAAGTTGATAATGCATAGTCAGGTGTATGTGGGTATGGCAGAAGTAACTGTGTAGTTGTGGGGTAGTAGCAGAAGAAATGTGTGGACTGCAGCAAGGCAGTGGAGTTGCTGGCTGTGGGTGTAGAAGTTGTTGCACAGAGTAGCAGTGCAGGCAAGAACTGGTGTGGTAGCAGATGCGGGGGGAATGTTTTGAAGTGTAGGCAGTGAAGTTTGTTGATGAATGACGAATGTGGTGGTAATTTTCAATGGACTGAAAGCACTTGACAATTTTGGTGAGGCTGTGCGGTTGTGACAGTAATGAAATAGTGAGGAGTTAGACTTGTGCACTGTGATGGTTTGTTAAGTATGATATGTGTCTCAGGTGCACAAGGCAGCAGTGGTTAAATGTAAAGAGTATTATGCAGTTTTGAAATGTAAATATGACAGATGTTGTAACGACCCACTTTTCGATAATTAAAAACTATTAATTTAAATAAGATCTTGAAATTAAATATTGTGAGAAATTAAAATTAATCAATAATAATATAATTAAGTTAACTGAGTTTTAATAATAATAGTAATAATTAGTCAATTAAGTTAACTAAGTTAATGAAAATTAATTATTAAAATTAAACAAGTTTTATAAAATTAACTAAGTTTAAGTTAACTAAAATTTATAAATAGTAATAATATAACTAGTTTGACAAAGTTTTATAAATAAAGATGATGATAATGAATTAACTAAGTTTATAATAATAATAATAAATTAACTAAGTTAATAAAAATTAACTAAGTTTTGTTAAAATTAAATAAGTTTTATAAAATTAACTAAGTTTAAGATTACTAAATTTTATAAATAATAATAATAACTAATTAAAAAAAGTTTTAAGTAATAATAATGACGATGATGAAGAATTAACTAAGTTTATAAAATATAACTAAGTTTATAATATTAGCTTCAGGTTACTTGCTTGCTGTGTATAAAAGTATAAAGCAAGCTAGTGGCATATACATAGCCGATGAAGTACAATTAGAATTTACACTCACTGGACATTTTTGGGGATTTGAAGGGCATGGTATGACCCTTGATATTGTGATAATGGAAAAGGTAAATTTGAACTTAAACTCACTTTCATATTTTTAACCTTATATTAAAGTATTATAATGTAATAATAATAAACAATTTTGGTAAAAAATTAACATATATAGTTTTACAAATGATGATGATGAATTAACTAGGTTTATAAAAGTTAACTAAGTATATAATAATAATAATACTAACATAACTAAGTTTATGTTAATTAAAATAAATAATAATACTATAACTAATTTAACAAAGTTTTATAAATAATAATGATGACAACGATGATGAATTAACTAAGTTTACAAAATTAACCAAGTTTATATTAATAATAACAATACTAATAATAATACAATTAAATTAACCTTGTTTTTTAATAATAATAATAATAATAATAATAATAATAAATTAACTAAGTTAATAAAAATTAACTACATTTTGTTAAAATTAAACAAGTTTTACAAAATTAGTTAAGTTTAAGCTAACTAAATTTTATAAATAATAATATAATTAATTTAACAAATTTTTATAAATAATAACAATGATTATGATGATGATGATGAATTACCTATGTTTATAAAAATTAATTAATTTTACTATAATAATAATATAATTAAATTAACCAAGTTTTAGTAATAATAATAATAATAAATTAACTAAGTTAACCAAGTTAATAAAAATTAACTAAGTTTTATTAAAATTAACTAAGTTTAAGTTAACTAAAATTTATAAATAATAATAATATAACTAATTTAACAAAGATTTATAAATAACGATGATGATGATAAATTAACTTAGTTTATAAAATTTAACTAAGTTTATAATAATAATAATAATAATAATAATAATAATAATAATAATAATAATAATAATAATAATTAAGTTAACTGAGTTTAAATAATAATAAGAATAATAAATTAAGTTAACAAAGTTTCATAAGAAAACAAACACTTATGAAGATGTGATGATCTTTTGATCATTCAGATATTCTTACAAATTCTTGTTAAAATTGTGTGCATCATTAGTATATAAAATCATAAACTTCATGTTGTATCTCATCAGAATTTCAACTTTTTAGCTTAAGAACAATTTTGAGAACTTAGCTTTATAATAGCACTTTGGGGTATTACAAAATTTAACAAATAATAATAAATATAGGGTGATTTTCATGTTGGTTTGAACTTTTCTTCTGTGATGGGGGCTCCAATCATATTCTTCTGTAGAAATAATGGTTGGGCTATTAGCACTCCTGCTACGGAGCAATTTTGAAGTAAATGTTTACTAAACTTAAGTTATATTATTGTATATTTTCCTTCTTTACACATACCAGAAAGCTGCAAGATAACTTATAATAAATGAACTGTGCAGGTGATGGAGTGGTAGTAAAAGGCCGGGCTTATGGAATTCGTAGCATACACGTAGATGGGAATGATACACTTGTACAATGTTGTAGATGTTTGATATCAGATTTTAGTCATACGAATTAACATAATTGTTTATCTATACGTTGTGCTTTCACTTGTGCAGGCATTGGACTTTCGAAGAGAGCAAGGTTGAACTTTTGTGGTGCTAGCTTTCACTTCTGCATGCAACAAAGAATTATGGATAATCAAGCGTTTTGTTAGCACCGGTTTGGTATAACATTTTATTAGTAATAGATGTGTAAATTTGTATACGAATGGTTATTGTATGTTGGTCATTTTATAAAAAATCTACAGTATTAGAATGGTTATGGATATCTTATTTGATTATATGATTAATATTTTTTTTAATTGTTCGAATATGATGATTATGTAAGTGATTGTTGATTGATTTAGTAGAAATAAAATAGGCCATCAATAGAAAATAATAGCATGGAAAAATGGTGCAAAATGATCAATAACTTTTAGTAGCGTTTCAAAAATGCTACGAAAATACATATAGTGGCGTTGAGTAAACGCAACCGTAAAGTAGGAGTAAGTTGGAAATTTTATTGGTAGCGTCAAAACACCTTTTGGTAGCGTTTTACACATGCTGCAAAAAAAGAATTTAGTGGTGTTTCATAAACGCTGCAGTAAAACGATTTATGGTAACGTTAAAATAAGTACAACTAAAAATCAGGTATTTTTAGTCCCGGGCTTTATAACGGCTTTCATCAAAATGCTGCTTAAACTTTTAGTAGCGTTTTTTGGGCGCTACTAAAAATCAAAATTCTTGTAGCGATATGTGTATGTATATGTGTTACACAACACACACATGTATAAATATATTATATATAATATATGAACATAAATCATTTATATATAGATAAAGAAAGAGAGAGAACGATTATCTAAAATTATTTATAATTCAAAATTAACTTAGTTTTGTAAACATAATAATTTTAGTATTTTAATTTGTATATATTATGAATAAAATAATGTTTTCATCCATAAATGATTAACATGAAATAATGTATTGATGAAAATTCAAATTTAATAATTTTAGAAAATCTAGGATCATAAAATAGTGCTAAGTAAAAATCTGAAGATTTTTCGAAGTTGAATATTATTTTTAAAACCAAATACATTGATTTCGAAAATAACTATTTAATATAAAATAATATATTGATAAATATTAAAATTTTAAAATTTTAAAAATTTTCGAAAAATGAACGAAAGCTTATGAAAATTTTTGAAGAATTTTTCAATTAAATTATTATTTTTAATAAATCATGGACTGTTTTTTTCAAATAATATTAATTACGAAAAATAAGAAAATTTATTGAAAAAATCCTTAATTTTTTTTATATGTTTCTGAAATGATAAATATTTTTTTTAAATAAAATTGAATTCTTGATGTAATAATTATTTTATATATAATAAACAATTCAAAAATTCAATAAATGTTAATTTAAAATAAGAATATATGTATGATAATTAATTTTCAAATTTGTAAATTCATATTATATATAAATAAGTGTACTAAAATTTTAAAATCATATATATATATATATATATATATATTCATATATGCTATTATGAAAGAGAAATATACACTAATATATATATATATATATAATATGAATTTATTAGTAAATATATATAAAACAATTATTAATGATAAAAATTGATTTAGTACAGCACACAACATTTTGTCTATTCGTAAATTAAATAGTATAATAAATAAATTATGCACATAACCAAAATGATTTGTGACAACCACATCTACTTACAAAATCTCACCTACTTAAACATATAGTAGCAATATATTTAAACAGATATGAAATTACTCATTATAGGATCATAGAATATAATTTATTTACGGTAATATGAATTAAACTTACCAATAATGTTGCCTTTGAATCCACGTTGAAGCAATGACTTCCCTTCCTTTTACTGTTCTTGATTCGTTAGATTGCAAATCCGGAATCATCGACCTCCAACTATCGAATAATATTTTTTAATTTGAAATAGAATTGAGAATGTTGGAGTGGATTGAGAGCTATGTTTTAACCAGTAATGCAGAAGGTAATGGCGGCCAAAAAAGGTTCATTGTTATTTTAGAGATACATACATACATAGATATAGATGTATATGTATATGTATATATGGTTGTATTACAGAGAAATGAGGAAAGCCTTTTTACCCACTCTCACTTGATCTCAACCCATTATCTCCAATCCAATTTCCTATGTTTAAGCCACCCCTAGATCTTCCCAAAATCGAAATTTCGCAGCCCTATTTATGGGCCTTAAATCCATCTAAGCCCAAGCCAAAATACTATGCAATAAATTTAATTTAATCGCTTGTCGACATTGTATGTCGATCGATATATTTATAACTGTTATAAATATATATAACTTCATTTATTTCTCAAATCATATACAAATTTTATAATTAATATTTCATAAATATTAATTAATTTAATTAATTTATAAAAATTATAAACTAATTAAATCGTTCGGTCTTAAGGGAATTCATCATTTCGGTTGCGTAACTCTTGAGGTGTAAATTTAATCAGCGATTAACATCGAACTATTCTAATGTTAACGTTCATACGCCACTTAGCAGGTGGTATGACATTATGGTCAAATTTACCGCTTACTCATTTTCGGTAAAAGTCCAATTTTAGTTTAATAAGCGTTACTCGATTGTGACATTTGTTTATATCAATTCTCTTCGTCAAAACTATATCACTTTGGACTTATGAAATTTGGTAATGGTCAAAATTCCAACCTCATCCACATTCAACTTTATAGTCCAAATACAAAGTCCTTGGTTGAATAATAACAATTATTATTATTAAGCAAAATGCTCTAGCCAAAGACTTTGACTTCTAGTTGACTTGAGTTGACTGTGATACTAACCGCATATAACTGAGGAGATGAATCCTCTCTTGAATAGTGTTTCACTTCCAATACTTTCACTTGATCCAACTATAGTCACTCGATGAACGCTATGACATGATTTGGCTATAATCAATGCAGAGCTTTCATATAGAAAATCCACATTATTCTCAAGTCGAGAGAACTATGTAAATCAGTCACATCGATTTTTCTGTTTAACCTTGGTTATATTAACCAACAGAAAACTATCGAGTGAGTCGGTCTCAATGGATACATCGATATACAGTCTCGATGTATCTTGACTACGAACATTGAATATGGTATATTTTTTTCATTGTGATATATTACTCACGGTTACAACACTTTGTAACTACTATCACAAAATATACCATTTATTAATTTTTCTATTAAACATACTTTTAATTAAGTTGCTTAATTAATATAATCACATTATATCAAGTATATAATATGAAGAAAATACCTTTTATTTCGAATAAGATTGGTCAACGAGTTAGATATATGTAACAAATTACATAATTGGCCCTAGGGCATACCTCTAACTCTATCAATACAAGTATCCAAGTATAGCGGAACTTCAATAGATATGTGAAGTTGATCTAAATCGGCAACCGCTGTAAGGTAACCTAATCTAATGGTACTCTTTTGGTTCAAAAAGAAAGTCGAACCAAATAAGTACAGCCGAAATGCTCTAAATATGGCATCACTCATAACATAGGTGCCCATATGAGCTGCAATATACTCCTGTAGATATGTAAGAGGGACCACGCCGGAGGCAACATGACCCCTCGAAACCGGGGTAAATAAACGTTGAAAACCTCGAGGCTCTCAAACGTATGATCAAAAGGAAATAGTATTCTGTCTGGGCCTCTGATCTCAATTCCACTCAATATATAAAAATCGACGGGGATGATGCCGAGCTCAAAATCTAAAAAATGAAAATTGTGTGTTGTAGACCACCACCTCTCAAGTAGGGCTGATATGAGTGGAAGCCCAAATGATTGTGGTCGTCTAATTTATAAGGAATATGCAAAAGGACAAGCCTGTAGCCTATTTACTAAACTTGAGGTACTGTTGTGTTATACACTTCGTCCAACTACCCCGATAGCTGACGTACTGTGACTAAAAAATTAAAAGGTTGTTCAGGATTATTGTACAATTTAAATTCAAATAACTAAGTAATACACTTTATAACGTTACGTTTCTATCTAAAAAACATCATTTCATGGTTAATATACAATAAATGTATCTATCATGCATTAATAGTTATTTATTATTAAAATTGTACCTCGACAGCATCCAATGCTATAAAGATACGATGATTGTATCCCTTTGGTAGCACGTGTAGAATCCGTAGTTGGAAAATCGTCTTATCTGGTGCAGGACCTGCAAGCTCCTTTGTCTGCTGTCGAACCGTACGTCTTGCAATTTTGGTTATCCGTGGTGGCATTTCGACGGTTTTTTAAAGGAAAATGTGAAAAATAGGAGGAAATTGCGAGGGAAAAGAGGTTGGACGCCTACCTGTAGGTGCCCAGCCCCCAGCGCTGATTTAATCAGCCCCTAATGTCGGGCGCTGATTTAATCAACGCTCGGCTGTTGGAGCTGACCCTGAATATTTAGGGTATGAATATTACGCCTTGAATCCGTTGGAGATGCTCTTAGTAGATAAATTAATTTAATATTACTTTGATAATACAAAATCTACTTACATTGTAGCTATGAAATAATATAAAAGGTCAGGAGACATTTTTGAATCCCGTGCAATGTAGCATTCATTATGCATAAATAGGCATTCTTTTTGCTAGAAAAGAATGGCACACAAAACCAAGATCCACAAAGGATAAAACCATACCGATTCGAGAAGATCTGAACCCAATAGGTTTTGGATCAATTCTGCATAATGAAAAATACCAAAAAGAGCCGATCAAATTCAATCCAAACCGATCCAATTCGAAAGATCCAAATAAAAACATTGAAATATATGCATTTTCAGTATTATTAACCAATCAGACTTAACCGTACATATCCGAGTCAAAACTCGGATCCATTTAGACTCCGGGTTTTGAAATATATATAGTACCAACTCGATAAAATCCGACCCGCATTAAACCGAGACTCATTGAATCAAATCTGAATCCATTGGGATGACTTGGATTGCCGCCTCTATAAAAGAAGGTGAAAACAGTGAGTAAAGATGGTCGTGTTGTTTACGATGAGTCATGGAACAGAATGGAGTAAACTGTGAGTATTTCGTCTCTTTTAAACGATTCAGCAGGGTTCTATGAACTTTCATGATTGATTGGCTTTGAATATTAGTTTTTCTGGTAGTAACGTTTCATTTTGTGGTAAATATGGATTAGCTATCTAGTGGCATGACTGGGTTTTTTTGGATCAACTTATATAGGTCGTTTTTCGTTTTTTGGAAGCCAAAATTTATTCATTTTAGTTTTCATAAAGCGACTTATATAAGTCGATCCAAACGAGACGTAGGTAATTGATTTAGAAAGTAAAATCTTTAGACTCCGCTTGGGAGTTTATTTTCTATCAGTTTGTAAGTTTTTTCATGTGTTGTTGGTTATAAAACTGGTGTTGTTGGTTATAAAATCGTTGATACCTGGTTTAGTGTAATTTTCATTGCAATTCTTGACTCATCAAATTGAGGTGTTTTGATGGTCATAAATTTTTTTTTTCAATTATGCCCCAACTAGTTATATTGTAGAATTAATATTCACAAAATATAAGAATATATATCTAATGTTACTTTAGTGGAAAACTAACAAAACTGGTGTATGTTAAACTCCAAAACATGCATTAATCTGTTATAATAACACTTCATATAAACCGATCAAAATTGTTAAGATCATTGACGATCAAAACCGGTATCACAAAACTTCCAAGTAAGCCTTAGTTTCAAAATTTGTGTTCCAATTTGGTAGATAGTAACACATTTGTTCACTAAAGTCAAAACTAGTTAATTGTATAAAACAAAAATACCAGTGATATAAAAAATGAAAATTCTTGATTTAAGTGCGGGTAAAACAATCTAAGATTTAGGGCAAATGATCTTTTATGCTTGGATTACAATTGAAATTTTTCGCTCTTTACATATGTATTACATTTGCGTCTGAGATGTAATTTACTGCTTTTATGGATCATATCATTTCATAGGTGCTCCTGCTATTAGCAGATCATTTTAAATTAATGTTTGGTTATAACTGAAAAAAGAAACATTTATGAATTTTTTATTAATTTTAACTAAATTTATATTGGTAATATTCAATAAACAACTATATGCAATATTAAAAAAAGGGTAGAAAATTATACGCGTGTCTATCACACTCTTCTTTTGTAGCATCCATTTAGCACATTTACCATATTTTCAATGTACATAATTTAAGTTTAGATATGTTTTAAAATTTAATTACATATAAAAACCACTTTTGTTCCTATGAGAGGCACACTGTCAAAATTGTACTAGCAGTATTTTAAATGTCATTGTATATTTTTTCCAAAGTCCAGTAAACATGATCCTATTTTAAATGCAGTCCATATTAAATGGATAAATAATACATGGGACTTTTGAAAATGCATCAATGTTATGTTTTTTTTAAATATTACCGACGTCTTTACAAATGTTGTTAGGGCAATTTTATCAACGTGACGCTTACATGACCAAAAGTATTGTATTTGTAGATAGTTTTAAAAATTACATATTTGCATGAGACTTAAATTAAAAAAAAATCTCATTTATGTTGATATACAATTAAAAATAACCGTTTGTAAAACGTAACAATTTGAAAGTTTAATATTAACGTAAATTGTCATAATACGCACTTTCTCTATAAAAAAATTATTTATCGTTAAGAGATAAAAGTTGCATTGTGGGACTTTAGCTTTTATTTTATTTATTTTTGTTAAGAATCATTACGGTCTATACCTTTGAAATGATCTAAAAAGGAACGCTTTTTGTTATTAATGTTTTTTTTTTAAAAGACCTTTTTATTAACTAACAAAATAAATGTTTTGTGATTAATTACCCTGAATAACAAAATACATTTTTACTTTTTTCAAGAAATACATTTTCATTAAAAGTTCCAACAGTGGAATAGGCATGAACGTACCCGATGGATCCTCACTTACAGTTATGTGCAGATCTACCATAAATAAAATAAAATAAAGAATAAAGAATAACTACTACGTAATCTTCTTTGTATATTTCACCTACTTTGCAATATGAAACGGTTGGATAAAATTAGTAAGAATGCCTTTTCCGATCCGAATTTTAAAATATTGGGCAACTGTACTAGGCATCTTTCGGTAATGTATGTGAACTTGGGTATGTTTATCGTCATCTGTTGCATAAAGGAATGATGTAATGTTTGATTTGCAAGTAAACTAGTTTGCTTTGTGGGTACAAGAGCATCTCTCATGGCAATCAAATTCAGCTTTCGTTTTCCAACAACACAATCCAAACTGAATATTATGGCTAATATACAGTTTCCAAGTCAGAAAATTAAATTGCAACTGAACTTTCATTTAACAGACGCACTATTGAATCAGTGTTTAATGTCAAACGTCCATTAAACGGAAGACGTCTACTCACCATTGAAGACGTCCATTTAACGAACATTTAATGTTAGACGTCCACTAAATGGACGTCCAAGTGTCCATTGACGCCCTAAATGAGTGTACATTATTTAACATATAAACAACCTCTAATTTTGCACTAAATATTTAAGTCACGCCAACTCATAAATAATTATTACATAATTTATAAGCTTGAAATTTGGTATTGATTTTAGAATTTACATGTACTAGGTTATTTATTACATAGTTTATAAGCATTGAATTTGGTATAAATTTAGAATTTATATATGTTGGAATAGGGGATTTTAACTCAATCATCTTCTTTGTGCAGAATAATTAGTTTGACAAATTTTATTCCAAATCGAGTATTTACATAGCAGCCCTCTAAAAATTAGAAAAGTTTGTAAACTCAAAAATTAACATAATTGTCCTCTACCATTTGCAGAACCACCCTTCTCATCATGCAAAACGTGAAAAATTAAAAAATTTCTTTACTGATTTAGAAACTAGGGTTAGAATTTTTTCTTCACATGTTTAGAAACTTAGTAGTGAAAAATTGAATTTTTTTCTTAGTAAAGTCTGTAAATCCAAAATATAACTAAGTAGTGAAAAATTGAATTTTTTCGTTAGTGATTTAGAAATCCAATTCATATTTTCTTCAAAACAATAATTAAAAAAGTCTGTAAACCTAAAAAATATTTTAGTAGTGAAAAATTGAATATTTTTTCACTGATTTAGAAACTAGGGTTTTGAAGAAGCGGTGTTTTAGACAGTAAGAAACTAACGTAAGAAGATAATGCAATTGAGAAGAAAAAAGTACGCAGTTTTTTAGGGTCACTACTAGAACTACAGTATATAGCCATGATAAGTTTCCAATGGCCGCCAACGGGAGTTTCCAACGGCTACCAACAGCTCGTTATTTCTTTAACATGCCGTTGGTAACCATTGGTAACCGTTGGAAAAAGAGCCGTTTGTGGCCGTTGGAAGCCATTGGAAATATTCATGTAAACCTGCAGCGAGGCCGAGACTGATTCATTATTCTCTTCTTCCCCAAATACACCAAAACCCTCCTCCACTCCTCCTTTCTTGCTCCCAGCTTCCCCATGCAATCGGCAGCCGATCCGATGCCATCAATCAACGCCAGCACCCTCTCTCCATCCCCAGACATCTCTAAAATCAGGTTTTGCCTAAAACCCTAAAAATTTAAAATTTTCTAATTTTGTGTTAATTTGTTGTTATAGTTATATCTAATGGCCTATTGATTGTTTATTATACCAAACTAAATGCTAATTACAATTATTACCATCCAAATGTCCAAATTGTTTGTGCATATATATTATGCACATATATACATATGTTTATAATTTAGTGTAAATGCGCATTTGAATTAGCATTAGATTAGTTAGGATTGATTTAAATTATTTTGTATATGTTTTGTAAAATATTAGGCAAACATGAATTAGTCGACTATTTTACGAACATGAATTATATCTTTTACAAAATATATTAGCATTAGAGAAATAAGTATATAATTTAGTATATATATACACATGAATTATATATTTTGTGAAATGGTAAAAATCATATAATTTACTATATATTTAATAAAATAGTAGAATATAAATAAAATAATGCATTTGAGAGTGTAGAGGAAAACGACATAGAACACGAGACCGAGTCTAAATCAGAAAACGACGAGGACTCAGAAAAATCCGTTAATTTTTACAATTATTCACGCACACTCATCACATATCATCATCATCATCATTACATGCACTACCAATTAAAAATGACTTTATTACATACACCACATATCATCATCATTTTATCTATGTCTATAATTAAAAATGAAATTTTCAACAGGTATTATGTCAGGCTCTAGACGTCGTAGCTCTTCTCGCTCGGCCGGCGAGAGTAGTGGTAAGCCTCCGCCTCAACCACTTGTATATTTGCAGTCGAATGCTGATGGAGCGTAAGTATCAAAATTAAAATGATAACTATGTAAATTTGTTCATACATATATATACTTGTCTAAAGCTTTGTTTTATATTTAACATAGGGGATTTGATTTGGAGCCCTTAGGAGTTATGTTTGGCATTTCCAATCAATCATATATGAGCAGGATGACGGATAGTTGGCCTAAGTAGAGTAAGATCCCTGACCAAGTCAGGGAGGACATCTGGTAGGATTTTCCGGTGAGTTTATACCACTTTACTATATGAATAAGTATAAATAAACAATTGGTAATATTTTCTCTTTGTACAGGGGCAAGTGGACTTGGCGGAGCCCGATGTCGCCATGGTTCAGCGCCACTGGAATTCGAAGGTCGCCAAAAATTACAGAGAGGTAATGTCAGCTCTTAAAAAATCGGGGAAGAAACCGAACTGGATGAGCGCTTCCGTATGGGATTCTTGGATGATTTGGTAGGAGACCGACAAGTTCAAGGTAAATCTACTAAATATATAATTAATTACTTCGCAATTAGTAAATCTAATATTCAATTTAAATTGCTGGTGGAGTCGAAGAGGAACTCCGCCAATAGAAGTAGAAATCCTGTAACGCATCGTGGCAGATCCAAGTCTTTTCAGCATCACCGTGAGGACTTGGTAAATTTATCAATTATGAATCTAAACCGTTATTACATTTTGTATATTAATCAGTTCAGTAATTAGCTATGAAAAATTAAAATATATAAATTATTTATTGCGGGCAATATTACATATCAGTGGGATGAGGATGATAAGGCGACGGCTGCATATGTATGCATATTTTAAATCTTATTTTATTAATATCGATAAGTTTAAATGATATTCCACTAATTTTAACCTGTAATTGTTTTTTATTTTATGCAAAGTTTCAGGAGGCACGGGCAGAGCTGCTTTTAGAATCGGATCGCGATGAGTTAACGTTAGAGGAGCAAGATAATATTTTCGACGTTATTATGGATCTGACGCAGCGGAATAGGCGCTATGGCTATGGAAACCAAGCGGTGATCTTATAAACATTACAATATTATATTTAATAAATTAACCTTTAGATACACTATACATATGATGATTTCTACCTGAGTTAAATCTAACATATGCGTGATTTACCATCCTGCACCATTATCATTTAATAAAATATGCATTTCCTTGTGGTATATGCATTGCTTAAAATCACGTCATTTACGTTTCTATATTTTAAAATATGCATTGCTTAAGAAAATGATTGTAATACAAATGTGAAAATCTCACATTCTATTTGCAGGTTCGGGCAGCTCAAAAGGCGTGTGACAAAGCAGAAATAAAAGAGCTTAGAGCCATGGTTGAGCAGCTGCAAGAGCAGGACCGTCTTCGCGCTATACAAATGGAGCAGCTGAATCAACGTTTAGCGGTACGCGGATAGGCATGGTTCCTTCCCTTCGTCGTCTAGTGCTTTCGGAGGTGAGGATGATGCTTGAGGGGTATGAATATTATTGTCTTTGTGTTTGGTTATTGTATATATTGACTTTGAGGTGGTGAGGATTGTGTTTGATGGTTATTGTGTATATATTGACTTTGAGGTGGTGAGGTTTAAGTGTTTGCATTGTATATTTTGACTTGAATATGGATTGGAGTTGGAGTTGGTGTTGGTGAGGGTTTTGTTGTTTATATAAATATTGACTTGTAGTTTGGTTTGAAAATGTAATGTTTGATGTTAATTTTTGGTTGTTTATATTGTTTGTGGTATAATGTGTTGGATATGTGATATATGTGTGTGTGTGTGTGTGTGTGTGTGTGAAATGTAGTGGAAATGGAGTGGAAATGGATATATATTGACTATGTGTGGCTGGAAGGCGAATGACTTGCTGTTATAAAAAAATTTCACCCAGATGAGCAACAGCTACCAATGGCTACAAACGGCTATTTGGTCATTTTATTGCAGCGGCTTCCAACGGCCTCCATTGGCTATTTGCTGTTGGTAGCCTTTGAAAGTACCGTTGGAAATACCCCGTTGCTTCCGTTGGAAAGCGCGAACGCTATTCCAACGGCTTTTCCAACGGCTACCAACGCCACCAATGGCTTGGAGCCGTTGGAATAGCCATTCTCTCTTGTAGTGGGTATTTTAGTCTTTAAGATTTTAGCGGGACTACAAAGCAATTATCTGTGTTGAAATAGAATTTGCCAATAAGTTTTAAGAATAGTATTTTTTGAAAAATTACTTTTAAAAACAAATTACACGGAAAAATATAAATGAAGTTACCATTTTCAGTTATACAGATATAATGATAAATTAATTTATCATTTTTCTATAATTTATCCTTAAAATAATTATTTGTAAGTACTTTTCATAAGACTTATTATCCTACAACGACCCTCAAATCTAATTTCCACCATTAGAATATGTATATATATGTATGTATATAGGTGTATGTATGTATGTATACACACACACACACATATACGAGTATGGTGGCACGTCCGTTGGACGTGCGCCAAGAAGGAAGTGTGAAAATTTTGTTTGTGCTACAGTTATGGTGGTGATATATATACACATAGTCGCACATACGTACATATTTACACAGATATATCGAGTACTTTGACACATGTGATGCATATGCGAAACATGAATTGGTATTATAAAACACTGTTTGAAAGAATTAGCAATTAAAATTTAGCAAACATAACGCAATAAATCATGCAAATTTCAAGCGAAGGTGGAGATAAAGTTATAGCACAATAATCATGTCAGAAGTTTACTATTGTTAGGTGCATTAATACACATGACCGAAGTGAAAGGTGAGAAGGGCGAGGTTGTGACTCAAACATGCTAAACCCATAACTTGCCATAGATTGTTGAAGTTTAGTCTTTTACGATCATTTATTCATCAACATTCTTGATTTAAAGCAAAGTTGATTACTATTAACAAATGTATGTGGAATAAACATAAAGATTTTTCTCTTGATCAGTTTGGATGCTTTTCATATGGTAAAAAAGATGAAATGTTATAGGGTTGTAAGATTTAAAGTTATAATTGCGTAGCTAATATCTTGGTTCTCAAGCGGCATGAAGACTTGATGAGTATGTGGGTTTTCCATAGATTTGAAGTAAAGCTTCTAATTAAATAACATAAAAAGCACCTGTATACGGGTGAAAATAAATTAGAGACCTGTGTTTAATTTTAGTCAAGGTACAAAGGCAAAGTAGAGGCTCGTTGTAGGTATGTTGCAATTCCATTGTGTTTAACAGTTTAAACCATATCTGTTACGATTAGTGTCAATTTCAAAAGTTAACGGTTTAACCATATTTGTTACGATTAGTATCAAAAGAATGTAGTAAGCAAAATTTCACATTTTTATGAATTTACCTGAAAACAGTGAAGTCTTCAGTCCCATCTGATCATCTTCCTTTATTGAACACCGCTCATCCCTCTACATTTCATGAAACACCTAATATGATGGCAGGTCAAGGAAACATAGCTATGAATACAAAGCACAATGTTATGAAAATATGCAAGTTTCGTTTAAAAATATCTATAATAGCAATGTACAACATTAAAGTTCTTCCCAAATTACCTTGTGCAGGCATCCCCAAAGCATACCAATGGCCGCTAGAAGACCAATAGCCATGAAGCATGACTTTAGAACTGCCATCATTTCCTTAGTAACAATTCCAGCAAGATTTCTTATATATAAAATTGAAAAATATACTGCCACATACCTGGATGTTGTTTCTTTTCCATCTATAATCCTCTCATCCTCCAAACAATCTTTCGCAAACACTGTTTCCTCGGCCAAACCACTATTAATGTCCCTATGTGTTGGTAATGGCTGCTTCAATGTTGCTGTAGTCTTTGACCTGTAGGCAATAAAAATGTATTAAGACAGTAAATGGTGTAGTAGTGATATGTATAACTCATATGTATCAAGACAGTATTAAGACATTGACCTGTAGGCAATAAAAATATGGAATTGTTATTAAAGAAATAGTAATAGTCTTTGACCTGCATGAAAAATGTTTAACTGGAATTGTTACTACTTTTTATTGCCTTGTAGGTAATAGAAAATCTTACAGTCTTTGACCTATATGAAAAACGTTTATTACTGGAATTTTAAAATAGTTTAAAACGGTATTTCTCAATATTAAGACATGGTAATAGTCTTTGACCTACAGGCAATAAAAAATGATATTGACCACTCATATCTAGAATTGTTACTAAAGAAAAGGTAATAGTCTTTAACCTGCAGGCAGTAAAAGATCTTACAGTTATTGACCTGTCGACATTTTTGAGAATAAAATCTTACAATTTATAACTCATGAAAAATATGAAAATAAATATGGTAATGCAAGAAAAACTATTACCATTAATACATTTTGAAACTTTTTAATGCATTTCTTTAAAATTATTAATTAAAAGGATAAATGGAAATAATGATCAAATCAAGGTGTGCATATTTAAACAATAACAATTTTAGATAAAATAATCACATATGCAGAATTTTTAAAACAGTATCCTAATTTATCTCCATTGATGGAGAATTCGAAAAAGAAATGATTAATTTGCAATAGTAAGGGAGGGCACCAAATCTACTAATTGAAAAAATATAAAATCTATCGTACACACAAAAGAAATTTAAATGTTAACCTTTGTACATGTTAGGTTGCATGTCTTTTCTTAAATCTGAAACATACAGTTACACCGAACCAACAAAAAAATTGCACTAAAGGTTAAATGAATAATATATCAATTTAAAGTTGAGGCAAATGACCGAGCATCTGAATTGTGATTTTTCTGATGAAATAAAACCATAATAAACATTATAGAAAGTTTATAGACACGTAGATAATTTATATAAGAGTTCTCAAAATTTCTCCCAAGATATCCCGGCTAGATTGTGTATATCGCCAAGTATATACATATATAGTAAAAGCCCGCAGCAAGATGGTTGCAGGTCAGCATTTAATGTGTGCGTGGAAAAGAATGTGGTGTAACCATGTTCAACATGATAAATTATGAGTGGCAGAAGAATTAACATATGATAGTTCGGTGATCAAATACGCAGCTATCATCAACAAAAAAAATAAGGGAAGGTTTTCACAAAACAATATGACCAAACTATGCCCAACCTGGGATAATATTGGTATGGCAGGTCCAGGAAGCATAGCTTTGAATACAAAGCACAATGTTATGAAAACCTGTATATTTCATTTAAAGATATCTATAATAGCAATGTACAACATTAAAATCCTTCCCAAATTACCTCGTGCAGACATCCCAAAGCAACACCAATGGTTGCTAGAAGACCAATAACCAAGAAGTGTGACTTCAGAACTGCCAGCATTTCTTTAGTAACAATTTCAACATGATTTCTTATATATATAATTGAAAAATATACTGACACATACCTGCAAAGAAATCATGATATAAACAAACCTCATACCATGGATAAAATAATACAAAATAAATCTATTAGAAAAATGCTTTGCACCATGGAATTGCATCAAACAAATAAAGAACATAAAGATATGCTTACTAATTATCATATGACATTTGACAACAGTATATGATATTGTAACCAAAAAATATGCTTTCTAAATGATGAAGATCAATGCCATCATGATTACCCAAATGTCGTAACCTAGACCAAAAGGAAAGGGTAATTCTTCATTGGAATAAGCGCAAGCTTTTAGAGTACTCGATTTACAACCGCGAAAACAACAGTAGAAGCAATCAAAATTCTCCCCTCGATCCTAAACTTGGTTTCTCCTATTCCTTTGCAATCACGTTTCTCTGGTAATTGAATATTAAATTATTATGTTAATTTCATCTATAGCCAATTGAGTGTGTTCTAGAATCGAATAATTCATCACAATTTCAAAAGTTAACAGTTTAAACCATATTTGTTACGATTAGTGTCAAAAGAATATAGTAAGCAAAATTTCACAATTTTATGAATTTACCTGAAAACAGTGAAGTCTTCAGTTCCATCTGATCAATTTCCTTTATCGAACACCGCTCATTCCTCTACATTTCATGAAACACCTAATATGATGGTAGGTCAAGAAAACATAGCTATGAAAACAAAGCACGATGTTATGAAAATACGTAAGTTTCGTTTAAAAATATCTATAATAGCAATGTACAACATTAAAGTTCTTCCCAAATTACCTTGTGTAGGCATCCCCAAAGCATACCAATGGCCGCTAGAAAACCAATAGCCATGAAGTGTGACTTCAGAACTGCCAGCATTTCTTTAGTAACAATTCCAACTGGATTTCTTATATATAAAATTGAAAATTTTACTGCCACATACCTGCAAAGAAATCATGATATAAACAAACCTCACACTATGGATAAAACCATTCTGAGCACCAACCTAGAGAACAAAAAAATCACTTTCAATGCAAAAAAGCAACGTAATTTCTTTCTAAAAACGCGAATAAAATTATGTAATATTAGTTGGTATTCATTAAGAATTGAAAAAATCTTAAATATTGAAAATCAAGCTGTATAAGGAATTATATCAAACATTACATGTAAATTGTTCAACCCGGTTCTTCTTGTGCAAATTCCAAGAATGTCTAAATTGGATCCAGCATTTTTTTAGATCTGTATCTCGGTCATAGTCAGTCAGCAAATCCTCTATCTGAACTCTGAAGCAACTTTCATCATTGTTGAAAACTGCAAGCTCAACTTCCTAAACCGTAACACTATTTATAACTATAGCTTAGCTTTTTCGCCTCCAAATATCTCCATGACGCTCTTAGCGAAGATGGAAAAATTTGCACAATGATAATGGAAATTTGCTTAATAAAATCCCAAATCAAAAATTGAAATCTAAGAACCATCACGGGTATCTGTAATAACAGAGCTTGTCAAAAAAATGAGTGGCAACAGCAAACTTAATAAAGTATAGAGATTTGCATACAACCTAAAAATAGCTTTCACAGCCGCCGCCTAAGACGTTTACGCCAGCTCCATCGGTTTGAGTAGTTCTTCCTTGATGCTTTAAGTGGGTCGTCGAAGACCAACAGTGGTCAAGAGGGCCGTATGCTGCGATCCGAAGATAACTTTACTCGTTTTTTAATTTTTTTATTGAATTGTTTATTCTGATACAGAATATGTAACATGGCGAACTGCTAAGAACGTGGCAGGGGAACGTGCAGAATGGGTAAGAGAAAATAGCTGTTGCGTGTGATAATTTTTCGTTGATTAGTATCCCGCCTCTGCAAATTAGTTAATAAATAACAAAAATAGCCCTGCGTAGATAAGTTACACACTATATTAGCATGGGCATTTTAGGCCTTTCAAAAAAGACTTCACTTTGACCACTTGACCAAAAGGTTTTGTTTTATAGTATAGATATATGTGTGTATTTTAGGATAAAAGAGATGTCCTTATGTACCCTTAAATAAATATCAGAATTGATAAATCATGTTCACCGTGCAACAGAAAAGTGAGAGCGCACAAACATTTTTTTTGTCCATAATGCTTTAGAATATGCCAGAGAACACTCTAATATAAAGTTTTTGTCTTTTTTCCATTTTGCCCGTTTGGTTGTGTATATATGCAGGCATGCATACCAACTCCGCATGCAATATGTGTTCTCGTATCCCTGCATCATTCATTACTCTCTTCTGCTGTATATATCCAGGTAAACATGTTCAGTGGAAATAATTATTTTACGTTGTCCAGTTTGACAAACTAAATATTGGAGGGAGACAACTTTTACAAAAGGTTATTTGATTTTGTTGATTACCAGATTATTAATACTGTAGAATTTTAACACTGCTTCAACGCCAGCAAACATATTGGGCCTTAGCCTTACAGTTTGTGTATTAACGTTAAACCCGGGCCCCTTTACTCTATTCCGAACTCACTGTTCGACCCCAAACCCATTTTTTGGGTTGAGTTTAATGGTGTGGAGAGGCTTGATCCAAAATTAAACATTTTATAAGAGAACGACGCTTTCCATGTAAAACAAACATAATAGAACACCACAAAAAAAGAAATTTATATTTAACAAAATCATACTATTTTCAAATTGAACAAAGGAAAAAGGTTAGTAGTTAAATTAATTTAGTATTAAATTGTGAACATAATTGTAGTGGTGTAGCATTAGCATTCATTGTGGATAAAGAGACGCATACTTGTTCCTTGGAAAAGAAAGTGAAAACAGTGTGCAAGTAAAGCTGCGTGTGGTGTTTGCAATGATGAGTGGTGGAATGGAATGGAATGGAAAGGGGTGGAGTGTGAGTATTTTGTCTTTGTATATGATTCAGCAGGTTCTACGAGCTTTCATGATTCATTAGCTTTTTTTACAAGCTTTGCTTTACTTGTATGATTTGGATTGCGGCTTTTGTTTCCATTATTATTATTACTAGTACTGTCACCACCACTACTATTATTATTGTTATTATTATTTTGTAGGTTGAACATCTACATTCCATTGCAAATAAGATGGTATATCTCAAAATATGATACAACTACTAGATATGTAAGTAGAACATCTGTGCTGAAAGAGATGAAATTTTATTTGAGTAGTGTTTCACTTCTTACACTTCAACACATACCCCTAAACGGTCATAACTAAAACCAGTAACAAGCGTAACTCCAAATTACAATGATATTACGCATTCATGTAAAAGATCCATAGTACCCACATGTCGAAAAATCACTATATGTTGTCATCTGCGATCACCTAACTGAGTTCGGTACATAATACAGTGACGGGCGTCGATGAGTCCATTTTGTTGATGTTTCAAATAGTACAGATGTGTATGCCCTTCGTGCCACAAAAGCAATGACTATTTCACCTTCTATCATATGAAGAACGTTATGTATAATAGTTTCAACATATACTATTGGAAAACAATGGTTAATTTCGATTTAGTAGTAGACTACGTCACTCTCTTTAAGACGTTTCGGCGATCTGCGGTACTGTGCAAAAAAGTTCGGATCAATCACCGCCGCCTCTAGTTTAGAACAGCCTCTCAATTATTCTATGGTATCGATGCATTTGCACGTACAAAACGATTCTGTTTGCGTTCAAAAAACGTTGCTCGATTTTCGAAAAAATTGGATTCGAAAGAGATAATCTTGTTTTTTCTGTTTCTTCTCCTTATCAGTTCAGAAGGCGGAATAGCAAAAAGAATGTTGCTGGTTGGGAGAAACGTGACCGTAAAAACGGATCTGAGAAAGTAACGGGTCAAAGAAAATGAACGTTATGCAATGTTCTCCAATACGAGTATGGTCTGATTTGACCGTTCCAGCTCGGTCTAAATTTAAATTATCAATTTAAATTGGTAATATATTTAAATTTTTGGAATTTAATTTGAAAATAAATTGAAAGTCTCAAACAAATAAAATAAGTGATAATTTGTATGAATAAAATTCCAATTTCTTTTGAGTTTAAAATCTTGAAATAATAAATGTTTTAAAAGTCATTCGAACTCAAATTTTATATATAATGCATATATGAGTAGATTTGAGTGTATATATTGAAATTGAATTTAAATTGTTCAAGTATATGTATGAGTATATTAATGGATATAAAAGGTTACAATCCAAATTGAATTGGAATTGGAATTTAAAATTTAAAATAAATGTTTTAGAAAAATAATTGGCTTTTGAAATCATAAATGTGTAATTTATATAATGTAAAAGATTGGTTAAAACATTCTTCTTTTAACATTGTATATATACAAATGAATGAGGAATGTGTTTATTAATAAAGAGGATTTGATATAAAAAAATTATTTAAAAAAAAAATTCTTTTGTCTTTGTAAAAATTACAAGTGTTAAACATACATAAGGGAGAAGGTGTAAAATTAACAAGTGTGGAGATCTCATAATTGGTTTTAACAAGTGGCATTCAATTTGGTTGATTGAATAAAATCATAAAATTTAAAAATCATAAAAACTTTTCAGCTTCCTTGTTTCAATTATTTAGCCTCTCAAATTTATGAAAGAACGGTAAAAAAAAGACTTTGAGCATCACAAATCTCAACACCAAAGGAGGAAACGGTAAGAAGAAGAAAAAACAAAAAAACTGCAACTTCCTCTTGAATTCAAAAAATTTAAAAACCGAGAATCATCTCCAACACAAAGTAGTAGTTTTACATTCCATCTCTCAAGTAAACTTTAAACTTTATAGTTAGTGAATTTGTAATTTTAAAAATCAAGTTTTAACACAAACAAATTCAAAATGCAGATTTATAAAATCAAAGCTCCAGTTTTGGCCAGAAACAGAGCTGGATTTTCTGAAATAATTTAAGGCAAGTGAACTTTTCTTTTAAAATTTTTAATTTGAATTTGTTAGGCAGCAATAAAGAAAGAATTAACTAATTGAATTAATCAGTTGCAGGAAAAAAAATCAGGTTTCAAAGATTAAATTAGTTCTGGATTTCAAGTAGCAGACAAAATCTTTCTCTGTTGTATAAGAAATTCAAACTTTAAGTAAGCTTGAATATTGTTTGTTATTGATGAATTAAGTAAACAAATACAACAAAGAATAACCAAATATTTGTACTTACAAGTTGCAGATTTAATTTCAAGATCATAGTAGAAAGAATTGTCCAGGCTTTCATCTCAAATTTTAAAAAAAAACTGTCAGAAGCATCTGTTCTCAGGCAACAGGTGAGTGAACTTCTATTTAATTCAATTATTTGTTGTTGTATGTATGCCTGAATTGATGTTGAAAAACCCTTGCATGTGAACAAATTGTGTTCTTGTTTATTTTTGCCTGGAAATGTTTATGTTCAGGGTTTCATCCCTGTTCTTCTTAGCCTCTGGTTTACATAATAAACCCATGGCAAATTCAAGCCCCCCTCTCTGTCTTCTGCTGGAATTGAATGGTAAACAGAACAAAGTGTTTGTTTTAATCATGCATTATGTTTAGTAATAAATCAAAGCAAAGCAATATGGTTTTTTTTTCTGAAAAATGTGAAAATACAGTCACAGTCTAAATTAGGCAAAAATTCGAATATCATAAGTTTTAAATTCAGCAATGCTATCTGAATCACCCTTGAGAATAATGATTTTAGGAAGTTAAATCTAAATTCTTCATAAAGTTTTTACTGAGAAATTGTAGCTGATTAGAAAAGTGAGATTTTGTCAAATTCTGATGAACTAAGCGTTTGTGGGCCACGAGATCATCGTCGCAGCTAGCTTGAGGGTTTGAGATCCTCAGAAAAGTATAGGTTGAATTTATAAATCATTATATTGTTGATTCGAGATCGAATTAGGGTTAAAAACCCATTTCTGCTCGCAATTGAAAAAGAGGGTGCTGCATTTTCGTTAGGTGATCGGACTTCATGACACCAGTGCCAATCGTGGCATCGTACGTTGATGAAGCTTCGGTCGAGTTTTGGTGACCGCTAATGGCCAGAGGAGGTGGGGCGAGACCATTTTCTGGTGGTGGGTTTCGATGAAGTACGGGTCGTGGAGCTTGATTTCGATCGTGGCGATGGTTCGTGCTTTGGGGTGGCTCGATGGGTCGAGAACTTAGTTGTCGACCTGACGACGGTCGCAGCTTCGACCAGCGATGACCGGGATGGTGTGCAACGGGCACACGGTTTCGTTGTATCAGCAGTTCATTTTTTGGAAGGGACGATGTTTGAGTCGAAGCACTACTCGAGGTTTGGGGGAGAAGACTCGAAGAGAGGGTCGTGTCGTTTGGCGTTGCACCGCGTCGTTTCTAAACTTAAACAAAAATATTAGTTGGAAAAATTATACTCGGGTCGATCTGGGTAAAAACTCGAAGCCGGGGGCATTTCTTCTCGAGGATGACTCGCGACGGCCTCGTGTTAAACGTTGGAAACAGCGAATTCCAGTTTTGAAATTTTTGAAGTTTAAACAATTTTCTGAATCCATTCTTTATAAAATAAAGATAGTTTGTTAATGGAAGGTGAAGTATATGGTACTGAAATGATTATTTGAAATTAATGAAGTTCAAAGATATTTCAAATTTATATTTTTAAATAAAATTATTTTACATTTAACTTAATAAAAATTGAGAAGTAAAATCAAATATTCAAAGTGTTAACTTAAAAACAAATTTATTTATAATGGTTAAATAATGATTAAATAATTAATCATTTGTAATTACCTTGTAATTGATAATTAATCAATCAAAGAATAATTAATAAAAGTAATTAAGATTTAATTAATTAATGATTAAGAATTAATAAATTAAAATAATTAATTAAAGAATAATTAATTAATTAAGCCAATTAAGATTTAATTAATTCATAGTTAAGAATAACTAATCATTGATTTAAAATAATTAATAAAGATAATTATGAGGATAATTCAGTTAAATCGCATTCACCTTAATTGAAGATGATTGACTATCATCAAATGTTGTGTACTGGATTGATATTTCTGTGGTGGTACTGCGTGATGTGAATTGCTTTGTGCTGAATTGTGATTCGTGATTTGTTTCTGTATGTATGTGAAAACCCTTTTGCCCGTAAAACGGCATTTAAACTTCGATGTGACAGGGAGTCGGATTCCAGTTAGTTATCAGAAACCCACATCGAACCCTGAATGTGAATCCTTGTAATTGATACACCCACGTATTTTAAAATTGAGCGCTCACTGTTCGGATTAGCAGGAAGAGGACCTTTGTGTCATATAACTCATTCTGAATAGTGATTCAACGAAATTAATAGCATTTGAAGACAGTGATGAAGACCGGGTGTCTTCGAAAACGATAGGATAACATATCGAATGTCTCTGCACTGAGTTTCTCCGGTATAGAGATCTCCACATGTGATGGGGAGTCCGATCGAAATTGTGGATGCCCGAATTTGCAAGGGCTTCTTTCTTTATTGGACGAAGTGCCTTGGAACAGACTTATATGGTTGTATGTTTGACACCACACTTTGAGATATAAAGCAGATTTCTTTCAAATACATATCTGTTGGTGGCGGAAAATTTATTCTCTTAGCTTAACACCCTTCTCTGAGACGTACGAGCTCATAGGTTATGTAGTTGAAGGTTATCAGCGATATACTTCCAATTTGATAGTGTGGCATGCTAAGTGCTGTTGTGTGTTGATGATCATTTATTGATCATTTGTGATCAAAGCATGGCTTTCGTGTAAAGCGTAGCTTTGTGGACGAGACCTCATCGGATCTCACACCCCGGAAATGGTCGAAACAGGAAAGATGCGGCAAGGTTATGAGGGTCGCACCCTTTAGGGTATGTCATTTCCTTCTGAAAAAAGGTGGTATCATGTTATGGAGCCCAGATAATTTACCTATGTGGTTGCTGCAATATCATTTACAGTGTGATTATTGCTTTGTGGTAGAGGGCCCTCGGATAAAGGTCGCAAACAACCGGGGGGTGGCATATTCGAGTGGTAGTTACCTAGTTACAGAGGTAACCCGGCCTTGTGTTAGTAGAGAGCCGGGTAGGTTCTCGAGACATCCCTCCAGAGGCGTACCCATGTGGCAGTAGAAAGTTTTTTAGCCTGACCATTTGTTGAAAAATCCAAAGAAACAATACGAACCCTGTACGGTTTTAGTTGCATAACCTGCCATGCAGCGTGGTGGTAACCTGCCACAAAACATGATAGCTATAGTAGGCATACGAAGAAATGTGGTATGCTGGCTAAGATTAATATTATACTTTCGAAATGTTCTTCTACACGATGCACTAGTAATAATATCAAAGAATTTTTCCCGTATCAAGCATATTTGACTATCAAAAGAAAAAATCTCCTCCAATTCTGCGATTGCATTGTGTGTGTGGCGGGAGGTCTTATGGTAGTTTCATTTTCCAAAAGCATACCAGATTTTCTTTTATAAATCTTGTTTTATTTAAAAACAACTGTTTTTGTTTACTCATACCAGTTCCATGACTGACCCGGAGTTCATTGTTTCTTTCTAAACTCTGAGTGCCCATAATTACCACACGGGCAATCTAGTAGCAGGTTTCCGTGTTTTGGTGCTTGCTGTATTTTGAAGTCTTTTTGGTTTAGAGGCTATCGGTTTTTTGAGGCTTTTGTCTTAGAGATATTTTGAAAGCTTTTGGATCTCAAGGTGCTTAGTTTTGGAGGTTCGTTATCACTCTATTTCCTTGAAGACTTTTTGGCATATGATCACTTGTTGTTCTATTGTGATGTTCTATTTGAAGTTGTGATATATGTATAAGAGTACTCTGATGTTTTAATGGATATTATGGTGATGTTGTATCTGTGATGTAATGCATGATATTCATTTTGTTTCCGCTGTTTTATACTCATCTAATGTTGTTATAAGCTCCATCCGACTGGAGTTCGATGTTTGAATCTTCGGCAGTCGAGTACAAGTGAGGTATCTGATGTCAATTTTCGAATACTGGATTTCGAGTCGTGACAGAAACAACTGTCCAGAATCATTCTTTTGGGTCGGTTTCTGTTGTCACTTTTGGTATCCTTGCGGGTTCCACTTCTGTTTGTTGCGGTTGCGGTTCTGATTCTTACAGTTTTCGGATTCGGTTTCAGAACTGCGGGCTTGGACTTTTTAGTGTTGTTGTTGATGACAACAAGCACTTCCTCTTTTTAGTCCTGCTTACGAGCCTCCTCCTCAATACGGAGATGAGTGATCAAGCTCTCTAAGAAGAATTTTTTAGTCTTGTGCCTAAGCACATTCTTAAAATCTTTCCAACCTGCGGGCATTTTAGCAATAATAACAGCAATTTGAAATTGTTCGTCCAAACTATACATTCGGAGATGATCTCATGAGCAATTTTCTGAAGCTCATAAGACTGCATCTCTACTGACATGTCATCCGTCATTTGGTATTTCAGGTAGCGGCTGACTGCATATTTCTTCGCTCCAGCCTCTTTTGTGTCATACTTCTTTTGCAGCGCTTTTAAGATTTCTTTAGTTGTCTTATCGGAATTGTAGTAGTCATAGAGGTCATCACTGATGCCATTGAGAATGAAGTTTCTGCACAAGTAGTTTTGCTCTGTCCAATTCTGCGGTTCCTTTGATTTTTATGTCCAGACTCGCATTTGATCTATGTCTGCTTCGTCGGGTCTATCTGGCAGCTGCGGTTTATCGGTTGTCAGCAAAACCACCACTTTACTCATGGTCAGGAAGAATTTCATCTTCTGTTTCTAGCATTTGAAGTGGAGCCCTCGAATCTGAAAGGTGCAGCAGAGACCATCAGGACCTGGAGGAGTGTAGCGGGAGCAGCGGCTTCTAGATCTGCAGCAGAAGTTATCTTCGGTGGCATCGTCTTCAAATTGTTGGAAAACAATGGTTATCTTTGGCTGAGTCGTGTGGACTACGTCACTCTCTTTAAGGCATTTCGACAATCTGCTGTACTGTGCAAAGCAGTTCGGATCAATCGCCGCAGCCTCTAAGATAAAACAGCGTCTTAATTATTCTATAGTATCGATTTGTTTGCACGTACAAAACGATTCTGTTTGCACTCAAAAAACATTGCTTGATTTTTGAAAAAATTGAATTTGAAAGAGATAATGTTGTTCTTTCTGTTTCGTCTCCTTATCAGTTAAGAAGGCGGAATAGCAAAAAGAACGTTGCTGATTGAGGGAAACGTGGTCTTATAAAACGGATCTGAGAAAGTAACGGGTTAAAGAAAATGAACGTTATGCAACGTTCTCCTATACGGGTCTGGTCTGATTTGACAGTTCCAGCCCGGTCTAAAATGGTTAAAGAATTTTGTACTAAAAATATAAGTGTTATACCGTTACAAGCCCGAGCCTGGGTCGGTCGATGCGCGCACGTGTGGCGGTTAAACGTGGTATCCCTCCTCACAAAAGAGCATCATTGGGTGTCCAAAAGGCTCAACTTAACTTCTAAGAATCAAGTATAAATACTCGATTCTTTCATATAATCCTACAATGTTGGCTGTTCACTTATAGGAGCCACTCATTCACACTTAGTCAATTTTTTAATAATTCACTTATTTTCAAACAACAGTTCCAACATATACAATAATATTCATTTTTTAAAGTACCTTGAATATGAATGTTTATTAATTGATGTTTCGATAATTTGATTCAATTACCCATGGTTATGCATTCGTACCTAAAATCGATCAAACACCTTTCTTAGAGATTTATATGTATGTTTTTAATTTTCTCATAACGCTACCTATGTATCATGTTAGGATACAACATGAACAAAATTAGAAACATACTTTTATTTCGAACAAAATTCTGAATAAGAGTTAAGTTTCTATTTATTTACGTAATCAAATTACATAATTTTTCATGGCATATCTCTCTTAACTCTATCACGTGCTTTCGTAGATTTGACATCTATCAACTAGTACTTTAAGGCAAGGTCGATGCATACTTTTTTGCTCGAGCTTTCTCAATATAATACTTCTTTTGGAGTTTCTTCCAAATCTCATTTGTCAACTTATTAGAATAGCACAGGTCATTGCACATGCCATTGAAAATAATTTTTTAACAATGGTGGTCATCATTAATGCCGGACTGCAGTTGTTTCCCACCACCACTGGGTTCCTCAGATAGAACGTGCTCATCGGTAGTTTAGACCTAAAACACCGTCTTCGTTATTGAGAAAAACCTCATGTTCCTATCTCCATCGTATGAAATTGAACCTCAAAGCGAAATAATTGTTCTATGTCAATGACAGCAGAACCATAAAATTCATGGCTTTAGAGCGTCTTAAATTGTTGCATTTGTTTTGAATGAATTTATGACTGTGTCGCATATGAAGTTCTTTATTCTCATGGTGTTTTGTAACTTTACCAAAATTGAGAAAGATAGACCATAGACCAGGCCGTCCTCACGATAAAACAACCAAGCTCTCTACTTTTGCACTTGAGGAAAGCCATTCTATTTACTCGCTTCTAAAATTAGAGAATTTTAATATTGTTGTTAACAAAAATTCTAAAGAAAATATCTCTTTTTCTTAGCTTTCTAACTTGTCTAACCATCCACTTGTATTGAATGACAATTAAAACTAAACATTTGTAAATCGTAATATATTGATACAAATAGTTATAATAAGCAGCTTTCCTAAAAAAAAGAAAAAAAATTAATGGTCATTAACAGATAAGATGTTTTGTGGTACTTTTTCATTTTATATTGAGAACCGTTATAATGGCCTATGCTTTTGAAATGGTCCAACAAAGGAACGTATTTTGTTATTAATGTTTTTTAAAACAAAGATTTTACTTATTAATTAACAAAAAATAAGTTTTGTGATTAATGCTGTTCGCGTAAAACACTTTTTACTTTTGAAAACACTGTGTACAGACATATACAGATATACTTACCCGATGGATCCTCACACTTACTGTTACGTACGGATCTACCAACAAAACAAAAAAAAATAAAGAATAAAGAATAAATAGTACATAAGCTTCTTTGTATTTTTCACCTACTTTGGGATAAGCTACAGTTTTATTAAATGATTAAGAACGCCGAATTTTGGAAATATTGGGCAACCGTACTTGTTATCTTTTGGTTCTGTACCTGAACTTGAATATGTTTACCGACATCAGTAATATGGTGTAAAATTTGAATTGTAAGTGAACCACTTTGGTGCCATTCACAGCTGTAAGTTAATACGTTTCGGTAGACAAAGGTTCACGCATGGAATGCTTCAGCGTTCCAACTCCAACAAATAAAACGATGAGGAGAATGATCAGTTAAACGGTTCCGATGAATGATGAAACACCACTGTAATAAGATAAAAGACATTCATAAATTCCTCACACCACAATTTCAGAGAGTTGGATCAGCTTTTTAGACGCTGCATAAGAAATGCCTCTTGCGAACATCCGATACCTCGTACTTCACCAGTTTAACCTTTCACTGCCGTCGATGCAGATTTGTACTCCAATTGGATGGTCCGTGAAATTACACCTGTTTAGCCCAAACATAGTAGGAATACTGAGCCGATCATGGTAGCTTAAGTAGGCCTGTCTTAGATGGTCGTTCGTTCAGACAAACCATTTCACCAATGCCATGCATCGTTGTCATTTATACTGTCTGTTGTTATACATGTTCAATGGTGGATGATTATGATGATTTTTCGCGAATGTTACACAAGTTTGGATATGGTGGAAACATTGTCTGATAATGATGTACAAGGATTTATGATGTACCGATCGATTGTATTCCATAATCGTCGTATGCAGTTTTTTTTAGTTTTTTTTTTTGTGTTTGAATTTAAAAATATGTTAACTTATCTTAATGATAAATTAAGTAGTTTTATTTTTATTATTTGTGGTCATTAAACTCATATTACACAATAAAAATAATAAATAGTAATTTATAAATTAATTAAACAGGAAATTATTGTTAAGGACAAAATTTCACTGTTTTTTAGCCTCAATGACAGACCTTCAATATTTTATCCCCAAGGACAACTTTTTGTAGATATCAGTTTTTAGTTATTGATAGCAGTTTTTAAGTATCAGTTTGTAGTTATCGGTATCAGTTTTTAGGTATCGGTTTTAGCTCAGTAGCAGTTTTGTTGTCCTTATGAATAATTTTGAAAAAAATTTGTCCTTATGAATAATTTTTAAAAGAATGTTTGTCCTTATGGGAAAAATATCGAGGTCGTGTCCTTGAGGCAAAAAATATACAAATTTTTGTCCTTTAAAATAATTCCCCCTTAATTAAATTAAAGACCACAACTTAAATGCCTTATTCAAATATATCGTTCGTAGCACCAAACGTATTTATCGTTCACTTAACTTCTCAATTACGAATTAATAATTTATTTAAAATGTCTTTTATATAAGGTTTATGATCTTCTCAATTACGAATTTGTAAAAAGCTCTTTCGAATTTTAACTTGTTTTACATTCAACTCCTTATATTTAATTAGTTATGTCGATCATTAATTCAAATTATTCAATAAATTCAATTTGTTTAATGTTCATTAATCCATTTATAAATCCTTCAGGAAAGATGATAATTTAATATATATACAACAATCATATTAACAAAATAGTGAAGTTATGTATTCGCTTATATATATATATATATATATATATATATATATATTATAGTATATCACATAACATTTATATATATTGTATTAACAATTTTAAGTATAATTTTTTTGAGTTCAATCATTAATTTTTACAAAAATGTGTAGCTAGCGAGTATCGAACCCTCAACCTTATATCTGCACATCACAAATCGCTTTAATTTATGATTAATATATCACAATAAATTTGTCATATATTGCGTACTAAAAATATATATCAGCAATAATTAAAATATAAAAAATATTTTAACAACATTACCATGTGCAATACATGGGTTACACGCTAGTATAGTTGTAGTAGCTTTGATGTGACTCTTTTTTGGTATCGACGTGAACAACCAAAAATACCCATCTACAAATATTATTAAATAATATATCACTTAAAAATAGGATCTAACCGATAATTACATTTAACAATTCAAAATATTCCTCTATGGATATTACCAAAATCTTAATATCACTTAAAAATTGAACCAAACAAATATTTTTTTTTCGAAGTCATTTTTTATAAATTAATAATAGAAATAAAAATTCAAACTAAGAAAAAAACTAAATTCACCCTTTACTAATCAATAATAGAAATAAAAATTAAAACTAACAAAAAATTAAATGTTACAATTTAGAAAGTAAAAATCAAAACCACATATCACTTCAACGTAAAAACACGGTTTAATATTTGAGTTATGTTGTTAAAGTGACATGTTATATCTAAGTGTCATTTCAAAAAAAAATTATAAAAAAACAATTCACACGCGAAGTGCGCTTCATGATCACGCGCGAATTACGTGTCGTACCATATATCCAGATAAACATATTCAGTGTCCAGTTTGACGAATGAGGACTATATATTGGAGGCAGCAAAATTATAGAAAAGGTTATTTGATTTTGTGGAAGGAATTATTTTCGAATACGGATGCGGAAGCATGCGTGTCCGTTTGCATCGTTGACAAGTTGACAGCCATTGCTAAACCTTATTTTTGGTTCTTCATCTCTTCTGTTCTTCATGAAGTGTTTCTCTAAAAAATGCTTTTTAATTTACTTTTGGACGAAAGCCCTTAAATTGTTCGGGACAAGGCTTCCTTTGTGAAACCAAAAATTACTGGATATGGGCATTCCTCTTTGGATTCTCTTAGCAAAATAGACTCCGCTGCAATTTCAATTTTGCAGTTGAGTTTGTCTTCAATCTAACAATTTTGAATATGCCCAAAACATACAAAGATTCCAAACTTTTATGGGGTAAAACCTAAAATGTAAATCCAAATTTTTTATGATCTGGGACTAGTCCTAATGTTTAATTCTTCTTTCCTAACTCTATTCTTCTCCAAAACAGTACATTTGTAAAAAGCGGAAATTAGAGATGTGCCTGTTTTTCCAAAACCTACACACCATTTGACGTTTTATTTTTTTATTGTTTTCGTCTAAGGAGCTGCACACAATATATATATTTCAAATAAAATTAATTTGAAAAATGAAGCTAATATATAAAATGAAAAACAAATTTATTTTGTTTTTCATAGTTGAGGAATAACATGAGAATGGAAAACAATTCATCCATTACGCCGTCATTCCATCATTTCCGTTATTCATCACTTCCGTCGTCCATTTAACGTCGTCGTAACGAGTTAAAATTTAAAAAAATTCTTTCACTATCGTTGTATTTTATTACAAATATCCAAAATGCGAAATGAAACCATGCAGACCCTTATTTATTTTCCATCTCTTTGGTTTAGAAACAGTTTTCTTATATATGTGTGTATGCATCCCAATATCACATGTTAATGTTAGTATCAAAAATAATTCATCTGTTTTTTTAAACAGTGATGTATTTTATAAAACAAAATCCGTACGGATTTTAAGTTTGTTTTTTATACTTGTAAAGATTTATGTCAAAATTTCTCCAAAGTATAATTTTCACTAATAGTATTCAAAAATTTTGCAGTGTTCAAAACCATGGCACCAAAAATATTAAAAGCTACGTCGAAGGGGCATGCTGAAAGAAGTACCATTGAAACCTACGTTCTACACAAAATGATAATCATATTAAGGATATTTGTATCATGAATAATAGTAGCAAGCAATTCCCATCGAGTTATGGTATAAAGTTAGTCCTAAGTCAAGGCCCTATTGAAAACATTAATTAGATTAATAAAATTAAAATATTAAAGAAGTTCATATGTGGTATGTAGAAAGTAGAGTAACAAAAAGAGACAACTGTCTTGACAATAATATTTTAAGTTATACAATAGTTCAAAACAAAATTTTGTTATTTGTTAACAACTAATTTGTATTAGAAAGGTTAATCGTCATATTTCAAAAAAAGAAACTTATTTACCATGAATTTTAGCATTCAAATCATATTAATATTTTATGAATAGAAATTCATAACATGAAGGGGAAAAAACAAAGATAAAAAAGCTATCTTCTTGTGTAAAATTGAAACTAACATGATGCTCTAATCTTTCCTTTTTATTTGTTCCCATGAAAGTAGAGTAAAATGGTTTTTGTTTGTGTCTATTATAAAAAATTTCTTGATGTTTTAATTTTATCTGCTTTGATTCCCTATTACGATATGGGCCCAAATCAATGACTCTTTACCTTGGATGTTTACCCAAGGCCACCCTTGGCAGCATGGAACATAATCATATAGTGACATTATTATCAAAAATAAAATTAGTAAGAGCTAAATCGAACTTAAAGCTTATCAAATATCAAATGAATTAGGATCGTATTCTCTGCTGAGAATAAAAAATAGAATCACACGACACATACACACCATTTAATTCATCATTCAATGTTTTAATCACGTCAACTCATAAATAATTATTACTTAATGTATAAGCATTGAGTTTATAACTTAAGCAAAATGCTAAACTCCATCAAAGTCCCCATGCGGAATTTTTGGAGTAAGAAGAAACAATTTTCAAAACAATGGGCCAGATTTAAATCGCTGCAAAATTTTTGGTATTAACATTAGAATTTACATATATTAAAAAGAAGTCCTTTAACAAAAAATACTCTTGGAAAACCAAACATGAAACATCAGTATAATTATCTTTTGTACTTCATGTATTTACAATTTAAGTCAAATATTTAATGCAAATATTTACAGTTGTAACTACAAATTTCTATAAGTTAAACATTTTACATTTAATCTATAAATTGGTATAAACTGCACGTTTTAACTGAAAATAATTAAAATGTTTGTGGCAAATTTTTTTTAGAAAGAAGCGGAAGCAAAATTTGAAAGTAATGAAAGGTGCTTGCGTAAACTCCCTCATACCACACTTAATATATATCAGATCAGAACTAAATTATGATCACAGTGCATTTTATAAAAGAGAGAGCACAAATGTTTAGTCAGTTATGCTTTAAAGCATTCTCAACCGTGTACTCTGGTGGGAAGCAATCGACCCCAACAAGAAGTTGGTGGACCACTTCAGCGTGCTTCTTAGCCGGCTATAATATAACTGGCTAAGTGTAGCTGACTTTATTATAGCCAGCTAAAACAAATTTGTTTTTAAATGTTTCCTTAGTCGGCTTGATAAATGCCTTCTATGAAAACATTTCAGATTAATTTAGATTGATTTAACGTGAGCACGCGGATTGCAATTCAACGACTGTGAATTGCAATCCACAACACATGCTTAACCCGCTTTAAATTAGCCCATTAAGGTTTTTTTGTTTTGTTTTTCATTTGGAGTGGTTTTTAGTTGATTTCTTGAGAACAGACGTCTAGCAACCGGTTGGTTGGGAAAACTCTTAGAATATGCCAATTTTACAAAAGGGGAGAACTAAAGTTTTTGTCTTTTGTCTTTTGTCCTTTTAGCCCTTGTGGTCTTGTGTGGTTGTGTATGTTTGTGATTGCTGACATGCGTACCAACTCCACATGCTACGTGTGTTTATGTGTCCCTACATCATTCATTCGGTCATACTCTATATATCCCAGAAGGCATATAACATATCCAACGCAAAGAATTATTTTATCAGGAAAACAGACACAAAAACAAACATAAAAAAAATTAAACTAAAAGACAACAAGTTTTTTTTAAGCTGGAAGATAATTCTAATTATAATTAACATTGTAAAAATGCTAGTTATAACTAGTACTTCGTATAATATAAAAGTTAATAATAATTATAAAACTTGATGTCCTTCAGTCTAATTTTTTTTCTTCAAACTTTTGTCTTTTTTCCTAATTCCTCTTATTTGACAGTGGCTAGTTTCATACATGGCAACTGAATATTGAAGGGAGTAAAATTGTGGGAATAGTTATTTGATTTTGTTAATTACAATTTAATATTGTAAAATCAGGACCGGTGCTAGCTTGTTTTGGGCCTAAGGTCTAGATATCCAAAGTAAAGTGTAAAAAATATTTACGATGAGGCGCTAAAATGAAAACTATAATCAAGTAAAATAAATGTACAACTCCAGATTTGAGTTCTACTGGCTTGAATCTTGAATATAACATGCATCGTTTTACCATCGCACTAAACACACTTTTATTAATTTAATGAATGAGATGTAATGCATACAAATCAAATGCAATTATATATATAAATAAAATCAGGCTCCATTTACAATGTTCTTAATCGTATGTTCAGCATCTAACCCATTCTTTGGATTGAGTTTAATGGTGTGGAGAATCTTGATCCAAAATTTGGGACTAGATGTTTTTATTAAAAACTTGGATCCACAAAGTTGCATATGCAACTATGTTGATTATGGACGAGCAGTATTCAGTTGGAACCGAATTAACCGATCGAACCAATTCATTTCAGTCGGTTTGGTTCGATTTTGAAACTGAATCGTTTAAATTTGGTTTATAAAATATAGTTTTTGGTTATCGATTTAACCGAATTAACCATACTTTATGGTACTGTAATACTTTAAATAATTGGTTTAGTGATAAAAAACAAAGTTATATGTTAAAATAGGTCAAATTTCATTTTAAATATAAAAAATACTAAATAAAATCTCTCCAAACATAAATTTAGGTTTTCTTTAGGCGAAATGATCTTTTGAGTAATAATATATCTTTCTAGCTCGGTTAAATCAGTTACCAACCGAATTAACCGAAACTAATTTGGTTGGTTTCGATTTTGAAATTTTTTGTTTTTAGTTCGGTTTGATATTTTGAACCTCAAAACCGACCGCACCGACCAAATGCTCATTCCTAGACTTTAGACCTGTCAAAATTTGACCTAACCCATTTACCATACTTATAAATGGGTTGGGTCAACCCATTTATCAACATTATTAAATGAGTTATAGGTTGGGTTGACCCATTTTTAAAAGGGTTATAAATGGGTAACCTATTTACTCATTTATTAAAAACATTAAATTTTAATATAAATTTGAAAAATAAGAATTTTGAACCTACGTTATAATTTTTCGTGGAGACCGACAGTTGTACTTCGAAAATAACGGACTACCGCATCTCCATGTTTGAATTCCGCCTAGTGTAAAAGCTGCTATTTTTTTTGTTAAGACTGCAATAACTTCTTCGTTCTAACTAGGAATCAAGCGAGACTTTGACTGATCAACTCCAACCTAAATTACGAACAGTATGAAACACTCGGATATTTCGTCCTGTGAACGCACACTGTAGTTCTCCAAGGGGACGGACAGTTGTACTTAGAAAATAACATGTTGTCACATCCCCATATTGGAACCTCGCCTAGTGCATAAGCCGCTATTTTTTTTTTGTTCGGACTGCAATAACTCCTTCGTTCTAACTCGGAATCAAGCGAGACTTTGACCGATTAACTTCCACCTAAATTACAGACAGTATGGAACATTCAGATACTTCATCGCGTGAACGCACACTGTAGTTCTCCAAGGGAACTGACAGTTGTACTTAGAAAATAACAAGCTACCACATCTCCATATTTGAACTCCGCCTAGTGCAGATGCCGCTATTTTTTTTGTTCGGACTGCAATAACTCCTTCGTCTAACTCGGAATCAAGCGAGACTTTGACTGATTAACTTCCACCTAAATTACGGACAATATGGAACACTCGGATACTTCATCGTGCGAACGTACACTGTAGTTTGTACTTAGAAAATAACAGGCTACCACATCCCCATATTTGAACTCCGCCTAGTGCAGAAGCCGCTATTTTTTTGGTCGGACTGCAATAACTCCTTCGTCCTAACTCGGAATCAAGCGAGACTTCGACCGATGAACTTCCACCTAAATTACGGACAATATGTAACATTTAGATACTTCATCATGTGAACGCACACTATAGTTCTCCAAGGAAACTAACAGTTGTACTTAGAAAATAATAGGCTACCACATCCCCATATTTGAACTTCGCCTAGTGTAGAAGCCGCGATTTTTTTTTGTTCGGACTGCAATAACTCCTTCGTTTTAACTCGGAATCAAGTGAGACTTCGACCGATTAACTTCCACCTAAATTACGGACAATATGGAACACTCGGATACTTCATCGTGTGAACGTGTACTGTAGTTCTCCAAGGGGACTGCAGTTGTACTTAAAAAATAATAGGCTACCACATCTGCATATTGAACTCCGTCTAGTGGAGAAGCCGCTATTTTTTGTTCAGACTGCAATAACTCCTTCGTTCTAACTCGAAATCAGGCAGGACTTCGACCGATTAACTACCACCTAAATTACAGATAATATGGAATACTCGGATACTTCATCTTATGAAGCACACTGTAGTTCTCCAAGGGGACTGACAATTGTACTTAGAAAATAATAAATTACTGCATCCCCATATTTTTCGGATCTCAAAACATAAAAATTAGAATTATTTTATATTTATTTGTTTTTTATTAGTCAAATTAAATTTAAATCTTTAAATGGGTTAAATGGGTAACCCGCTTATTAAGTGGGTTGGGTCGTAAATGGGTAAAAAAGAATGGGTCATAAATGGATTGGGTCAAACTCGACCCAACCCATTTTGACCGAACCCAACCCATTTGATAGGCCTATTCCGAGTTTTGATCAAGGTTCACTACATAGCAAGTCCGCCAACCCTTATCTGATAAGAAATTTACCATTCACAATAGCCAAATACCCAGTTGTCATTGGTCCCATGTTTGACGGGTTAATTGGACAAAATGTTGATTGGTAGTTGGAAGAACGAACCTTGAAGGATCTTTTAGGATTAAATTGCTTTTGATGTGTCTGACGCATATGAAATTTCATATCACTTTACTCAAAAAATCGCATACTCATCCTCTCTTGTATGATTCATTCCTCTCCCTCTCTATCAAAATACACCTAAAATCAAGTGTTCAAGAATTTTTGCAGCTTAACGCATCCAAACTTTTGAAGGTAACTTTTACATAATCCCATATTTTTGTTGTTCAAAATGACACCTTCGTCTTTTTACTCCTCAAAGCCAATTATTGACTGGACCGTGGAACACACCTAAATGTTCATCGATATTTGCTTTAACCTCCACATTACGCATGATACATTGTGCTACTAAATTCCAACTAGAACCCCGCAAAATCTCTGTTGTAGCCTATAGAGCTCTTTGACCACTATGCCTTTTCAATATAGGTTATTAAATAGTATATCTTCTTTAGCCCTTTTGTTTTCCACTACACTCGCTAAATCAAGGCATTTTAGCGTCGCTGTTGCAATATTAGTACAAAAAGGTTGATTTGACTAGTTCTCTTCCAAGCTAATCAACAAAGTTAGGGTAAAACCCTAATTTTAATATATAAGTGCTAACTATAAGTTAGAAATCTATTATGGTCTTTAAATCTAGACAGCATAAATCATGATATTCTTCAGTTTTGTCATATAGTATTGAATATTATATCTTTTTACTACACAGATGATGCGAGATTGAGTATAAATAAATTTTAGATATTTGGTTTTATATCTAATAAAGTTTTTTGTACCTCCGTTATATCACTGTTTTATCCTTGCTATAACTTTTGCACCACCACTATGCAACCGCTAAGCATTTTAACTGCAAAGATGATACATCAATAATGACTTATGTATTTTTTGGTGTACCATAAGGCAGTTATGTAATAAGATATGTATAATAAGCCGCCCTGCGTAATACCTAAAAGTTAGCGTTCGCATCAATATTTGACTTTCGAATACCACAAAAGACGGCCTGTCTGGAAAAGAAACAAAGAAGAAGAACAAAACAGTATATCAAGACATAATGATATAATCTCATGGCGGAATGATAATACATAATATACTAAATATGCATGAACAGAATGGAATGAACAATATATAAGAGACTATTATGGTGGAAGTAACTGATAAATAAATTTCAATGCAGAAAGTCAGAATAAAATAATGGATACAATAAATCACATATACAAATGACATCTTCCATGTACTACTACAACATCAAGTGTGTATTCGTATCCAAGTATCTTCTTCACCTCTAAAGCTTTAGTTGTGTCACTTTGATAGCGCATCCTCAAAAGTACCTGATCCCAAACTATTCAATTGAATACCCAAGAGTTATCATACATAAACAAATAAATCCAAAACACTGGTCAGACCTAAAGCCTTTGTAGGGGGGATTATCTCAAAATATTTTTTTATCAAAATTATATACATATATAAAATAAGAGGATACTAAGGCATATTCAGTTCTTTCCACAAACGTGGCTGAGGGGTATTTCGAACGTCCCATAAACAAGTAAAGTAAACCCATCATAAAAATAAGAAATCATACTACAACATACTCTTCTCCTGTAATCAATGGATCAGCATAACTAAAATAATGTGACTGTTACGTAAGAATATACCATGATAAGGTAATCCAACATACAGAGACAATATAAATATCATAATATAAGCATATCCTAGAATACACAACAATATTATCGACCAACTAACATAACACATGCAATATAACGATAAGTGTTAGATATAGAATATATAACTAATACTCATCATTGTCGATGAGTGGAGTCCGTGGTAGACTCAAGCCCAAGATAAATAAAGTTAGAACCTAACTGCATCATAGACCCGAGCCGCATCCAATGTGATCGAACTCGTGTTGATCTCACCGTACCCAAATAATGGGTATAAGTGATATTATGATCCACTCTAGATATCTAAAACTTGAGTCCGCTTGGACATAGATCTATAATTCTAATTACCATGATTCAATCATTTCCATCGAGGGTCCACAATAAATAGAGTTAGTACCTAAATGAACCACAAACCTCGGGCGGCATTTAGCTTTGATGGAACTCGTGTAGATCTCACCATACCCTTATAACGAGCATAAGTGATATATGATATACTCTAGGTATGTGAAATCTATGTGGACCTGACCATACCCTTAGAACGAGCGCAAGTGATACACATCCTACTCGTAGATGATTATCCTCGTCTCCCTCACAACCATCATGGATTATTGAATGAATTCGCATAACGTCTCAACAAAACAGAACAACAGGCGTACCCCATATAATATGCCATTGGGACCACAAAGGAACATCGATGTCATGTGTGTATCTGTGTGTGTGTGTCTATACACACACACACACACATACATAAATACAAATATTGATAGAGTTTGGAGTATGCCCTAGGGCAATTATGTAATTTGTTACATATATTTAACTCACTAGCTAATCTTGTTCGAAATAAAGGTGTTTCATTTCTATTATATACTTGATATAATGTAGTTGTATTAATTAATTAATTAAAAGTATATTTAATAGATAATTCATAAATGGTATGTTTTGTGATAGTAGATTGTAACACCCCATATTTTTTGTAACATTATTTAGGATATTTAATTAGTTAAATAAAATAAAATAATGTAAGATGATTAAAGGGTTGAGATTTGATTTAACCAAGGGTAGCCGTGCTTATATGTATAATGAACTAAGGAAATAAGATGGGGATAAGTGTTAGAAATAAGTAAGGGGTAAAATAGGAAAGTCAGCACTTTCACTCATTTGCAAACATTAAAATTAAGAGAAGCCGACCACCATTTTCAATCTCAAGAGAAGATAAAGCTTGGATTTTCAAGAGGAAGAAGTAAATCAACATAATCAAGATCAAATATCACATCTTTAATCACAAGCAAAGTTGAATAATGACTACATCTCTCTTTTCTATTTGTTTTCAGTTTTAAGATGAAACTCGAATTTATCTTTCACGATTTAGCCATGTTTTAGAAGAGCATAATGTTTATATATACTTGTTGATGATTTATGCATATTTATATTGATTTTTATGCTACGTTTGACATGAAAACCCTATTAAATGACATCCGAATGCCTTGCGAATTTAAATGTAGGCCAGAAATAATATTTTAGAGGAGGGTTTCAATTTTCATAATTTTATGAATTAATGTGGATTTTATATTAATTTTCTAGTGAAGAAAATGATTTATTAGGTTATAAATTATTTACGGAAATATAAACAATTATTTGGCTCTGAAATTTAAATATGTTGGAAAACATATTGAAAAGGATTTTCTAGAATTTTTATAGAATTTTCCTATCTGTTTTGATGAATATATAAAATTATTTAAGGTATGGAACTTAAATGTTTTATATATTTAATTAAGGAGAAGGGGTATTTTGCAAAATAAAATCATTATTAAATTCTGAAAATATTGGTAGCACTTTTAAAAAAGATATTTAGCAACCAATTAAATTTTGATAAACGATATCAGGTTAGTTAAAAAGTTTCTCTTTGAAGTTAAAAAAAATAACAACATGTTTTTAGTATGTTTCGCCACTTTCGACACAATGGGTTCCGACCCAGACCTTTTGCCACCATTGGTTTCAAAACCAATGCACATGGTATCAAGCTACTTACTACGTAGCGCATTGGATAAAGGCGAGGGGTACTTGGTCCAAACGCTAGGTTCTGAAGGGGTTGGAGTGTGCCTTGTTTTAAAAATCAAAGGAGCGCCTGCTTCGCTTTCGAAAGGTTAGGTTTCGACTCAGTTGGCTTCGACTAGGTCAAGTATTTTTAAAGGCAAGGTTTCGAATGGGTTGCACTCTTTTATTTTAAGTAATGCTTTTGAAGGGGTAGAAACCCCTTGCTGCCACTTTTCCACCTTTCGAAGTCAATGGTTTCGGAAGGTATACTTTATTTTAAAAGTTAACCACTTCTCCAATGCTTTCGAAGGGATGGTTTCGACACCATCACTTCTTCACTTAGGAACAAGTTTCAAAAGAAAGGCTTTCGACTTAGATGTTTTAAATGACCCTTTTTTATTCTGATTGAAATATAACCCAAGGGTTTCGAAAGAGAATGGTTTCGACTTAAATGGTTTCGAAAGGTGGTTTTTTCGCATGTTTTAAATTGAATCCAAGTGCTTTTGAAAGGTTTGAGTTTTTAAAGGTTTGATGCTTTAGAAAGGTATTTAAAATGGTTTCGAAGGGTGGTTCTCCAAAGGGTTTCGAAAGAGCCAAAAGGTAGTGTTTCAGATGGTTTCGAAAGGGTTGAAATGGAAGGTTTTCCAAGGTTTTTAAAGGCAATGTTTTGAAGTATATTAAGATATGATGTCTAAGATTTTAATGCTTTCGAGAGAAATTGACTTTCAAAGGTTTCGAAACAGTTTTAAGAATTGTTTAGGAAGGTAGGTTTTGGCTTTTCGGCCTAGATAAATGAAGGCTTTTACTTGGGGTTGAAAATGGGACTTTCAATAGAATCGAAAGGGGTACTTTCAAGTGTTTAAATGTTTTCATCAACTAAGATTTGTGTGACAAACCAAAATCGACACCCTCTGAATCTGACAATAAACCACACATGTCCGAATAAAAGTGCACCGATTATAGATAATCATGAGAAAGAAAAGCGAGGGTGAGAAGAAAGAGAGAAGAAAGAAGAAGAGAAGAGAAGAAGGAGAGAGAAACAGAACCAAAACAATACAAAATCTCACATCACAGTAGAATAACATATAATATAGATCAATAATCTTTACAAAGAGAAACTGTAATATACATAAGTCAATATCAGAGTACACAATAAATAATCATCAGCTTGGACGTTTATAATAACCCGTCCTCACAAATGCTGATAATTTACAACAACAACAATGCAATGCAGCGAAAAAATAAACAGATACGTGTATATGACGTAAAGATCTCCAGCTCGCTTGTTGAAACTCCTAAAGCACCAAATACGAACCGGTCTGACTCGAGCATTGAAAGGGAAGAATGTCCGGATCAGCCTAGTAAACCAGCGTGAGAAAACACACCTCAACTAAGTTTATAAAGTTATCAAAAAATTTCCTTTATCAAAACAAAAGGTATCTCGTAGGACCGAGCCGCAAATAAATACCGACAAGGTTTTTACCTTACGATAACCCAAAAACATCTCCTATCAAATTCGATTATATATTCTAATAGTGTCTATTGTACACAAATAATATTAAAATGGCTGAAATTGTTACATTATTAAATTCCAGCATATAATTTGTAATACAAGGCTTTCTACAATAGAAAATGGCAGGCACGTATTGGATTTTGGATTTCCATAAGAATGACTAGGTAAAGGGACTACCTTTCCGAACCAACACAGTACACCTCTAGAGAGATGTACCTAGGGGGCATATACTGACCGCCTAAACCAAAACAAGACCGGCCTACCCCTCACACTAGATAGTACCAAATATGTCATCACTTCGTCATTACTGACCTAAAATTCATGGCCACAAGCATACACAACAATAATCAGATACACGACGTCATAGCGTATAAAGATATATCAAGAAAGGTGATGACATCTCCTAGTGGGAGCGACCCATTTTAGCCTTACTTCTTTTATCCCTGTTTCGGTCATTTTCCATGGAGTGAGGCCAAAGAGGTTTCTATTACCTTTCATATATCACATATCACAAATCGCATCATCTTTGAATGTCACATTGTCATTTCCGTAGGCTACTAATTGCCTTCCAGAAAAATACAACCCTTGAGCTCGTACGTCTCAAGAAGGGTGTTAAGCTAAGAGAAGTTGTCTTCTCCGCCATCACAGATGTACGTTTGTAAAAACCAATGTACGTACTCATAGAAATGCAATGTCATACACTCTTCCATACAAGTTGTCAGAAACAGGACAAACCAAAAGTACTTTCCTACCAAATCCCGTCGGGAAATCCATAGGATTAGTAGCAAATAGTCCTTGCATTGGATATTTCGTACTAAAGGACTACCGCTACTATATGTATATTGGGATTTTAACCCCAAACGATCAACAAGCAGTCCTTCACTTTGAAAATCTTAAATATCAATATCATCAACCAACCTGCACAATCATCGTATAAATGTTGGTCAAAAGTGGTTTTCAGATAAATCTGATCCTGGTCTCTTTGCACTAACAACGCAAAAGCGTTTCTCAACTTCACATAGTAACTAAGTCTCATAGACTTATCACGTCTCCAACTTTCAACTTGCTATCCTTCGGCCAAGAAGGAAGCTCGATAGATTGGAGTAATCACTCTGCACTATGATAATCAACATTCTCAAAACAAACGATAGTCAAGCCTACATGGTCACTTACGTACTAAGTGTACGACTAATTAGTTTCTCCATCAAGTCGAGGAACTAAAATTACCACTTTTGATAGTCGGTTATTTAACTATCAAAGCAACAAACAAAATCCAGCACTCAAATAATCATTGGGCGTGATTTTATTAATCGTTTATAAATCAAATCACTTTCCAATTATTCACTTCAAAATATCATTAAAACGATAATATTCGAAACCATTTCACTCATTGGATATTTGGAAAACATTTTCACATGCTTATTTTAATAATAAGTAAATTAACAAATCATCTTATTCTCAACCATTTAAATTCCCTTTTACAATATCACTTTCCAAAATATCCATTTTATTTAAAATATTATTCACTGTCCAAAATCGTGAATATAATTCTCTTACCAAATTCATTACTTCTACACATTTAATTTAAAGGATTATTCACTGTCCAAAATCGTGAATATAATTCCTTACCATATTCATTACTTCTACGCATTTAATTTAAAGAATTATCCACTGTCCAAAATTTGAATAAAATTCGTTTAATAAACTTTCATATTTAACTTATCAAATTAAATTGATTTCAGATTTATAAACAATGTTTATAAATTCCATTTATATTTCATAAAATTCCATATACAAAATTCCCTTATTGACAAATTCCATTTATATCTCATTTGTATGTCAAAATCCAGTTATAATTTAATTTACTTATAAATCTCTTATTTACAAATTCATTCCTTTCAAATCTTATTATTTATAAAATCCATTATAAAATCTTTTCTAAACTTCAATTACAAATTCATATGCAAATTTTATTATAATTCCATTTCTAATATTTATAAACACTTTTATAATTCCATTACTTTTATTTATAAAATATCGATTTTATAAATATTATATATAAACCATTTATAATAAGTCCAAAAATCAGAATTTAACTTATTTCACAAAATAGTGAACTCCATAATTCAAAAATCATATTTTGATTATATTTCTCAAAACCATAATTTTTATAACATAAAAACATAAATGATTTATTTAAATACATTTCTTTAGCAATTCAAAAATTATATATTTTCGAAATCACTTTGAAATCTTTTTTAAATTGAAATCTTCGTTCTAATATTTTTAAATTCCAAAATATGGCCTAACGCTGCAAAAGGGCTAAATAAGGGAATTCACATCAATCATATCATTTGTGGTGTCCAAACATCATATATCACATGATAACAGCATATATAACAATATTTGTAAATAAAATCAACAACGGTGAGTGATCCAGTTGGATCCCTCCAACCTTTCACTGTAATAAATATACATATGACAAAATATGTACAATGTCCGCGGCAGGCGTCCGTATAAAAGGTCAACAATTCATACGCGAGAACGTATAGGGTCTCATCCGCTAAAATATGAAGGAATATATCCAAACCAATCAATATATATATATATATATATATATATATATATATCACCCAAACAATCACCAATCAACATGAATAAAATTATTATCACTTACATAAAAAATAAGCGAGTTAGAAAGAGTTAGTTTTACTCACTTTGTTTGCAGTCATCGCGATAGCGATTTATTTCGATTAAAACTAAACATGCGTTTAATTTTAACCAAAATTTTCACTAGCTCAAATAAATTCCAATATAGTTACCCAACGCAACTTGTTTCGTGTAAATCTGACCTCGTATGAAACAGTTATGGATTTTATAAGATATACGGTTTATATACAAATAAATTTACAATTTTTTTAATATTAAACCTTAGTTAAATCATGGCCATTCAATTCTAGCTCTACAAATTTGGGCCATATTTTTAGCTTCTTCCCATCTTCGTTCGATCACCTAAGAATACCTAACTGCCCAACTTCTTCGAATTTCCTGCGGCTCCACGACAATCTAAGTTCCGATCAAGTACCACCATCGTGCAGTCCATCCCCACATTCACCATCGCCCACAATATCGAAGATTTCGACCCCCCATCAACCTCGAAAAACGTGCATGAACGGTCCACCAACACTGGCCGATTTTGGCCACAACATCGTGAGTTAACCAATCATGGCCATTGATCTAAATGAGCATGACGAGCTCTACATCTTCTTAGTTAAAGCCTTGGCCTAATTATTGATAGATGAAGAGAAAATCGAGGATGAAAGCTCGATCATTTCTGGCCATAGAAAATAAGAACGGCGACGGCTAACGAAAGGCTAGGATTTCGGTGCATGGGTGTATATATATGCATATATTTTGCTATTCAAAAACCCTTTTCACACTTGATATTTTTCCCGATCTCAAAACAAAGTATGCCGCCTGGTGTTTATAATATTTTACCTCTTTTTCGAATGCAATGGAACATGTTTCAAAGGCTAATCCTAAAGTATTTGGAAGATAGGTTTTCGAATCGAATTATTTTAATTAAAAATTACTTAAACAAATTTCTACGTGTTTCAGCTTCGTATGACTAAACCGTAAGTCCAATTGACACGAAATTTGTAATCCTATAGTAATATTACATTACGGATCTAATGAAACTAGTTTCATCGAAATCCAACATAGTGTGAAAATTGATTATTTTTACACGTTAACCAAATATTAAAATTCCCAATTTCTATAATTTACTTTTAATTCAATTTTAAAATTTTACTAATTCCATTCAAATTCAATAGCATTTAAAACAACTTTATAAATTATTTTCATTCAAATTAAATACAAATTTCAATTCTTTCTCCAATTTCGAATATTAAATTAACAATTTAATTATCCCTATAAACCATATATTATAAATATAAATTATTTAACTTGAAATATTTACTTTTGAACATTTAAAACCAATTAAATATTCTAAACTCGAATGACTAAAAATCTGGGTCATTACAGTTTGAGTAATATATATATATATATATATATATATATATATATATATATATATAACATGGCAAGTTGATTTTGAGTAAATCATAGTGTATATGTATTTTCCTTGTGTGAGTTGATTTAAAGGCTTTAAATCATTTTGAAAAAGGTTCAGATATTATCTACCGGATAGGACTGGTATAGGATCGTGCCTTGTACATTAGCTATTAGCCCCAGCTAATTTAGTCCAAAATTTCAGTGTGTAAGGCTTTGTCACAGGCAATACAAATATTACGATTACACGCAGAAGAGAGTATATATTTGTATAATGATAGGTTATTGGTGAGCCCACAAAACCATTATGATCAGGTGACCTTGGGAGATGTTAAGTTAAGAACAGACCGTCCAGAAGAGAAGTAATTAATAGATAGTTAAGGATAGACCGTCCAGAAGAGGTGTCTCTAATATATGTTAGATTATTTTGTTATTTTGTCTGGTTGGCCCGGGTCAGCCAAAGGTTAATAGTTAGCCAAACAAAACTAAAGTGCTTGAACATATAGTTCTTTTATTACCTGATATGTATGTTTACATAATGATGCTCTACTGTATTTAACCAGTTTTGGTTGCAGGAAAAGATTTGTAAAATATATGTTCTATAAGAATGTTAGTGAGGGGAAACGCGTTCCGCTAAGCGGCGTGGTCTCACTTAACATTAATAACCCGGAAGTATAATATTATTCACACCAGGCCTTATGCCTGACTCGAAGTTTTTGTTTTCCCCTTAAAATCTCGGACGCTCAATATTGATTTGAGTAGGCTGAGGGTTGAGGTTCCTTCCGGTTAAAGTAGGATGACGAATAATGCTACCGGATGTGAGCAGGAAACTAACAGATAGCTATTTAGGAGTTGCAGTTCTTTGTTTTGTTATTTATTTCCGCTGTGTATGTATTAAGTCAGATATGACTTTACGACTCTGATCATCCAAGAGGGCATCATCATATGTCGCTCTAGGCGTATTTTGTAATAAGTATATTATCATTGTTTGGGAAACGTTTTGGGATTGTATCATATGAATATGGAACATGTGTTTTGAAATGTAATGGAAAATTAAGTTTTTGAAATTTGTGGTTTATTTCATATTCAAGTGCTTCTGGTATTATAGATACCATTAACATAGCCGTATTCAGTCGCCGGAAGTTAATACTATAGATGACTGCAACATCTGTAGTGCTTAGCTTTGGGCCTTTAGATAGGGGGTGTTACATAGTTACAAAGTGTTGTAACTGTGAGTAATTTATCACAATAAAAATAAATATACCATTTTAAATGTTCCTAGTCAAGATGCATAGAAACTAGATATCGATGTATCCATTGAGACTAGAGTACGTAGCGCTCTCCAAATGTTGGACAATGTATTACTCATGACTACTGGGGGCACATAGGGTTACATAATAATAATTATTGGATAATTATGGAATGACTCATTCACTAATTTTCCATTGATTAATATAACTAAGGTCAAACAGAAAATATCGATATGAATTATTTACACAGTTCTTTCGACTTGAGAATACTGTTAATCTTCAATTTGAAAGTTTCGCTTTGATTATAGTCATATCATGGCACAACGTCCATCGAGTGACTATAGTTAAGTCGAGTGGAAGTATTGAAAGTGAAGCATTATTCAAGAGAGGATTCGTCTCCTTGGTTATATAGGATTAGTATCATGGTCAACTCAAGTCAACCCAAAGTCAAAATCTCTGGCCAAAGTAGTTTAGTTAATAATAATTGTTATTATTGAACCAATGACAATAGAGTTGAATGTGGACGATGTTGGAATTTTTTAACATTACCAAATTCAATAAGTCCAAAGTAATATAGTTTTGACAAAGAAAATTGGTGTAAATAATTGTAAGAACTAGGTAATGCTTATCAAACTAAAATAAGATTTTTTTTTGAAAATGAGTGGGCGATAAATTTGGCTATAATGTCACACCGGCTATTAAGTGAAGTGTGAATGTTAACGTTCAAGTTTGACATTAATTGCTGACCAAATTAACACCTAAGAGTCACACAACCGAATCGATGAATTCTCTTAAGACCGAATAATTTAATTAGTATATAATTATTATAAATAGATTAAATAAAAGCTACAAAATTTGGATATGATTTGAGAAATAAATCTGTTGCTTGTATTTATAAAAAGTTATGAACATGTTGATCAATATGAGATATCGACAACGAATTTAGTTGAATATAATTATGTATATTTACATTGGGTTAAATGAGCTCGTAAACCATGAACTTTTGAGGTGAAAGTCGTTGGTTTTGATAGAGGAAGAGGGCAGCTACTATGCATGAGATTAGGGTTTTCAGATATGCGGTTGAAATCATTATTTGCTCTCTTATCCCACCCATATAAAAGTTAATCTCAAAACCCTAGTCAAAGGCTAATCCATTTTTTGAGCCATCACTTTCTTCTTCTTCTTCCTCACTTTAATGGCAGCAAATCTCCTCTAAAATCATCACAAAAATTCTCAAGTCCAATTTAAACTAAAAATACTAATTTGTAGTAGAAGGTCTTCAATCCCAGATTAGCAACCTGATGGATTGGGAATTGTTCTTAGAAGAGAAAGTGGACTCAAAGGCTTCATTAGGAGGTGGACTTTTATTATTATTGTTGTTGTTTTGATTTCAAGTTTATTATATGAATGTTGATTTACATTCAAATTACTGGTTTGTATTCAGATACGTTTATTGTTAGATTATGTGAGATTTTTGTGGATATATGTGTTTGTTACAATTGGATTGGTTATGTGCTTGTTGTAGTACTTTATTTATTGATTTATTGTTGATTTTTTTCTAAAAATAATAATTTTTATTTATATTAGTATATATAGATAGATCAAGTTTAAATGTATATAGGTTTGCAAATTGTCTATATGTATACTTGTATATATATTTATATCTTGTATATATTTAATCTAAAAAAAATTATGATGTTTTCATACCTATAGTGAATCATAAAATATAAAATTATTTTATAAAATATGTATATACATATTCCTATTATTATTTAATAATTTTGTGAATTTTTTATTATGTATACAATATTTAATGGTTCAAAATTTGAATTTTTAATTTTTTTAATTTCTGCACCATGTAAGTTGCTTACTGCAAGATCTTAAGATTTTCTGAACTTAATTTATTATTTTTTAAAATTAATTTACTGTCAGCATGCAATCAATTTTTTAATTAAAAATATAAATTCAATTGATAAAGTTCTAAAGACTTTTCATAGGCATTATATTTCCATAGGTACCATAAAAAAATTCAGAATTTTCAAACTTAATATAATATTTTTTATAATTAATTTATTTTCAAACTTCACTTAATTATTTAATTAAAAACATAGTTTCTGTTGGGAATATTCTAGAAAATTTTCCTAAGCCCAAAATAAGTTTCATCTACGTACACAAAATGTTTCAAAAAATTTCAACTTGAATTGTTATTTTAAGAATTAATTCGATTAAGGGCTATTATCAACTATTTAACAATAAATATTATTTTAATTTAAAAAAATTCCGTAAATTAAACTTAAGCTCAAAATATGTTTCCAGATTTTCGATAATGATAAAACTTGTATTTTTGTCATGTGATTATTTAACATTAATTTATTATGGTAGAAACTGTTTTGTTCAATAACATTAAACACACGCACGCACGCACACATGTTAATATCCTTTTTTCGACATATTATACAAGCACATATGTGATCAAATTATAGCACACACAAAATGAGCTATTGTGTCCACTACAATGTAAATCCTGGCATCTATATACGGGCATTTATACCCTTCATGGATTATGATGTTACACATGCACACACATTTATGTGTACATATATATATAAATAAAACAAAATTAAATAAATTTCATACTACAATTTGTACAGTTAGAATACATAAGGACATAGTAATAAATCTTGCCATGAATAAATTATTAATTAGTGACATTTAATGTATCAATTAATTCAGATTAAAGAGAGAAAATGAAAGGTTTCTCTCTCCATTTAATGCAATTACTACTCTCAGTTAATTCTTGTTTTCGGTAGAGAAATGAAATGTTTCATTCCCTATACATTAGCTAAATGTTAGGTATATTTGATACACTATATATTTGAAATTAAAACTTTTCTTTAACTAATTTAAATAAAATAAATGATTTTATTTAAAACAGATTTAGAAATTTTCTAAATAAATTAGACTTCATAGGCCTAACTAAGATCCAATAGGGTAAAAAATTTTAAATCAACCAATTTCTTCCACTACGGGCTGGCCAAGTTCCTTCAATAGTATCAAAGCCCAATAGCTTATGCGGTCTAAATTAGTCATATTAGAGCTAACTAATTAAGCTTGCCGACTTAATACATTGTCCGGAAAGGTAAGGTCTAGGATTGAAATTGGATAGTCAAGTTTCTTATCCTACTTGGTTACCATCCTGGCCTGAAAGGTGATGTGAGCCCAAAGGTTGCTCCTAATAGAAAAGGCCAACTTGAATTAGGCCTTGGGCTAATTTTCAAATTGTTTTAAAAATAAAAGTTAAAGATTTTAAATTTAACTGTTAAATTTAAAATAAAATATGTTTATTATAAAAGTTATAGTATTACATAATTTTTCAATTTGTTTGAAAAACAGTTCGCATTATTTTCAAATTTTGAAGTTAGTAATAAGATTAATGATAGTAAATTAATTAAATAAATTATCTAATTAATGAACATGTGCATGTATTATATATTGAGATATATGTCATGTTGTTTTAAATTGTTTAAAATAACATAAGTATACATATATGTATGTGAACTGAATTTTGAAACTAATATAATTTAATTAAAACCGTTTAATTAAATTTATTAATTAAAGGTTAATCAATTAAAAAATGCGTATATAAGATATATATATTATACTATAAAGGTTATATCATACACTATAAAGGTTGTAGTAGATATATCCAATATAAAAGTTATATTGTAATACTAATATAAAATTAATTAAAGAGTTAATTAATTAAAATCAATTAAATAAGATTTAGTTAATGTAATGTTATACATAAGACTATTATATAAGTAACATGAAATATGAAAGTTAGATAATAATAAAATTATATAATATGAATGTATAATTAAAGGTGAAACATTAAAGAAACCCCAAATAGACTTAAGGAATAAATACATACATATGTATACGTATACCATGATTTATGATGTGTCTGACACCTGAATCATGAGAGTAGCTCATAAGAAAAACATTAATCCATAAGTCGATATCACTCGACATAATATATTGAAGATAATGAATCTTTAATATAAAATTCTCCTCTACCATACATATATTAGTAAATTACTTGCGTACTTCTTGGTTGTTGAGCAAACTCAAGCTAGAGATGTTATGTGTAGCATTATTAATATATCGAATAGATGAGGTAAGATAACTATATGTATTTGTTGAGCAAACTCAAGGTACATATATTATACTTAGGCTATCATAATATGGTGGGTATGAGCGAATAATCTCTTTCGATTTGTTGGGAAAACTTATGGTTGAAATGAGGTTAGGACAAGGTAATATGGGTTAGGAGTTGTACGTGATACAACCAACAAGGAGTTATCCATCGACCGTGGAGCTATAACTTATTAAGCAGACTCAAGATTAGAATTCTGAGATAGACGAGTCCTAACATCCACTAGCAAATCAAAAGACTTCTATGTTTCACTTAGGGTTTGGTGAAACATAAAAGACTAGTGGGTGTCATATTAGAAAGAAGAAATGATAAGATTTAACCTTTCTAATATTATAAGAATATATGCTATATAATTTTATAATAATCTATATTAGTATTTGAGCATTAAATAGGATTGATGAAATATTTATCAATTGATATATACATATGAAATGAAGATTGAAAAATAAAAATATAACATATATCTACCAATAAAAGATTATTTCAATAATGTTTCAATACCCATGAAAGTGCTTGATATTACAACTACCAAATGCATTCGTATTTGGGTCACTTACGCATTTATTTCGTCCAGACCATGTCTTACATTCTATGGGTTTCAAACTCTAAAAGCAATACAAGACTGTGGATATTTGATCCATATACAATCACATATAAATGTTATATCGTGAATGGTTAGAGTTTGTAATGTAAAATATTTCGATGAAGTTAGTACATCCCAAAAACCAAAAAACCTTAGTGCAAGATCAAGTACTCAATTTGATTGATTATAAAGGGATCATATTGTACTAACTATAATACTAGACAAAACTACAATATAAATCTAAGAACTCGATCACTGAAATGTCAGTTTGAACAGTCTACGCCAGGCGCGACATATTTGATGTCATTAAAAATTAAGGATAACTGAATGTGCTTTTTTAAAGGATTCGTTAGAATATTGTAGTAAGGATTTTTTTTTGGAATGGTTTGACCATTTGGAAAGAAAAACAAATATACAAGAGTAAATGTGATTTAAGGTATAGTTGGGACGATGAGAGTGAACAGTCACTTCTGCTTCATAAAGAAAAATTGAAAACGAGAATGTAGTAATAATTATTGATATTTAACGTTAGAATAAGAAATATGATTTATATTCCAAAATATATTTTCATATTGAAAACTGTTTCCCATGATATTCATTTCTCTTGAGTTCAAGACATTTGATCGAAGAACTCCCCACGGTAAACTAGTTGCAGTATGTGAAATAAATAATCTATGTTAAGTGAATGATGGACCTTCGAATATAGTACGCTACTATCGTAATGGCAGAAATAGTGGGAGTATACCATATAACACTTATAGATTGCATTATATTACGAAAATTGTTTTCATAAAAAGTGCCAATATTATTTATGAAATAATGAGTATTTTTCAGTATCGACTAAGAAATAGACATAGCTATATTTCAACATGAATATTATGAATATTCATTATGAAATAAAACTATAATGTGGTATTTGTTTATATAACAAAAGTGATGCATTGGAAAATACAGAGGTATCTTATATTATTTACAGTTATATTGGAATTAGAGATTAAGCCATAGTTTTGAGAAAATAATTTTATTATATGATTTTGAATCATCCGATACTGGCTGATTATATCTCAAACAATTAAGCGCTATGCACCCATTCAGTGGGAGAGTCATAAGAGTTGATGAACTCTTTGGATTGATACATATTGATGTCTGCAATCATAAAGCCATTAATACAAAAACGATTCCATGTACTTCAGCATATTCACCGATGAGTTATCACAGGCAGGAACATGTGTATTTGATTCACATGTAAAATGTCTATGCTAAACTCGTAGTTTAAAATAGAAGCAAATAAAATAACATGCAATAGAAATGATTCGATTTGATCGAATAAGTGAGTATATTGAAAAAGGTTCCGAACCTACCTAAAAATGAACAAAGATTAATTCTCAATCTTCGCCTCTCCATGTGATACATAATGATGCATCGATATGGATTAATTAAGCTTTTGTTGGACAATGTGCAGTTAATTTTGAGTGAAGTTGAGTTAATTTCTTTATATAAGGTCATGTACTTAAAATATTGCATAAGGTTAATATTATTTCATCTAAATAACAGTTTATGAAATCATGCAAGATAAGGGTTTATAAGAAACTCGAACATATCCTAAGCCAAGGAGTTGGAAGGTTGGTGAGTCGAAAGATTGCACGTGATAATTGTTCACGACGGATCTTGTACGAATCGCCCCAAAAGGATTTTTGGAAGATCATCGTCGGATGACATATTTACGTTTTAAACATATATTTTGTAAACTAAAAACCAAATTAGTTTTATAAATAAAGAAATTCATAAAATATTTATGAATATTTGTTCTATTGCATTAAGAAACAATTGTTATTTCAAGAAATACCAACTTCGTTGTGAAGGAATTTCTTCGAGGAATTATTGGTAGTAAAATGGAATTGGATGCGATCCATGGATAGAACTGATTAGATGGGATGAAATATCAATAGTTTGATTTTCAATCAAAGTGCGGAGGAAGCATGTATTCGTTAAGAAATAACGTTAAAAGGTACATCGATATTTCTAAACTATAAGTAAACAACACGTTGTTGATTTGAATGACGTACTTCTGTTAAATTAACCTTAGTTCTTTTAATACTCAACTTTGGATTGTAAATGATGTCTTTTGTAGTGAGTATAGAAGATATTGGGAATGTCCCAAATCGATATGTAAAGATACCTTATTAAATTATTTAATATGGAACATGTGAGATGAGTTCTTATGCATTGGTAATAGAAATTATCATACATTTTATGTTGTCTACAATATCGCGATTTTCTTATGTATTTGATATATAAAGAAAATATCAAATCTAAATAGATAATAATAAATAGTTGTTTGAAATGTTCTCGTGTGTTTATGAAATACTAGAGAATTGTTTACATAACCAAAAACTCCTTGTAAATGAGCGTACAGACTCAAACATCATAAGTGATATTGAATATAATATGTCAATAATAAATTCAAGTAAAGAATCTTTAAGTTGATAATGTTTCAACTGAAAGATCGCAGCTGATTTAATGAAAAAGGCTAAGTACATCGCCTTGAATAGCGCCGCAATAAAAGCATGTGTGTGTTTGTATATATATATGTGTGTGTGTGTGTGTGTGTGTGTGTGTGTGTGTGTAAATGTATAAATTTATAACCGAGCCGATTCCAAATGTTTGGAATCCCATAACATTGTTACATGTAATAATGTCGTGATATAGTTCATAAATAGAACTTGGCGCTCACTGAAAATCGAGAGACATATTTCAAATTGTTCCACATGATAAAACAGTTTACCACCATCGGGGGGAGTTGATTGACATAGTAGAAAATCAAAACATGATAGCACACCCATTCACTGAGAAAATGACCCAATTAGTTTGATAAAATCGATTGGAGAAGTAGGAATAAGATTCCATAATTGACCCCAAATGCAAGTGGGAGATTGATAGAGTTTGGGGTATGCTCTAGGGGCAATTATGTAATTTGTTACACATATCTAACTCGTTGACTAATCTTGTTCGAAATATAGGTGTTTCCTTTCTATTATATACTTGATAATGTAGTTATGTTAATTGATTAAAATATATTTAATAGAAAATCCGAAAATGGTATGTTTTATTATAGTAATTGCAAATAACACCATGAGTAATTTATCACAATAAAATGAAAAATACCATTTTAAATGTTTCCAGTCAAGTTGCATCGAGACTAGATATCGATGTATCCGTTGGGATTACAGTACGTAATGCTCTCCAAATGTTAGGCAATATATTACTCATGACTGTTGGAAGCACATAGGGTTACGTTATAATAGTTATTGGATAACTATGGAATGACTCATTTGATAATTTTCTGTTAGTTAATATAACTAAGGTCAAACATAAAATATCGATGTAAACAATTTACACAGTTCTTTCGACTAGAGAATGCTATGAATCTTCAATAAGAAAGCTCTGTTTTCATTATAGTCAAATCATGGCACGATGTCCATCGACTGACTGCAGTCGGGTCAAGTGGAAGTATTGGAAGTGAACCTGATTCAAGAGAGGATTCATCTCCTTGGTTAAAAGGGGTTAGTATCACAGTCAACTAAAGTCAATCCAAAGTTAAAATCTCTGGTCTGAGTAGTTCGGTTATAATAATTGTTATTATTGAACCAACGACTTTGTGTTTGGATTATATAGTTGAATGTGGACGATGTTGGAATTTTTGACTATTACCAAATTCAATAAGTCCATAGTGATATAGTTTGATGACGAGAATTGGTGTAATTAATTATCACAATTGGGTAACACTTATTAAATTAAAATAAGATTTTTTCGAAATGAGTAAGCGATAAATTTGGTCATAATGTCACATCACCTACTAAGCGAAGTGTGAACGTTAACGTTCAAATAGTTTGACGTTAATCGCTGATCGAATGTACACCCAAGAGTCACACAACCGAATCGATGAATTCTCTTACGACTGAATGATTTAATTAGTTTATAATTTTTACAAATCGATTAGATTAGTTAATACTTATGAAGTAGTAATTATAAATTTGGATATGATTTGAGAAAAAAAAGTTTTACAAGTATTTATAAAAAGTTATAAACTTGTTGATCCATGTGAGATATCACAATAGATTTAGTTAAATATAATTATGTATATTTAAATTGGGTCAAATGGGCTTGCAACCCATGAACTTTAGAGGTGAAAGTCGTTGGTTTTGATAGAGGAAGGGAGCAGCTACTATGCATGAGATTAGGGTTTTGAGATGTGCGGTTGAGATCATTATTTGCTCTCTTATCCTACCCATATAAAAGCTAATCTCAAAACCCTTGTCAAAGGCTAATTCATTTTTTTAAGGCGCCACTTTCTTCTTCTTCTTCCTCATTTTAATGATACCGACTCTCCTCTAAAATTGTCTCAACAATTCTCAATTCCAACTTCGATTAAAAATACTAATTTGTTGTAAAAGGTCTCTAATCCCATAGTAGCAACCTGATGGATTGGGAATTGTTCTTAGAAGAGAATTCATTGCTCAACGAGGATTCATAGGCTTCATTAGAAGGTGAACTTTTATTTATTATTATTGTTACAATTTCAAGTTTATCATATGAATGTTGATTTACATCCAAACCACTGTTTGTATTCGGATCTGTTTATTGTTTAGATTAGGTGAGATATTTATGGGTACATGTGTTTGTGACAATTGCATTGGTTATGTGCTTGCTGTAGTATTTTGTTTATTGATTTTTTTTGTATTTTTTTCTAAAAATAATGATAATTTTTATTTGTATTAATATATATAAATAAATCTAATTTAAATGTATATAGATTTGCAAATTGTCTACATGTATAATTATATATATGTTTATATCTTATATATATTTAGTCTGAAAAATTCCTTATGATGTTTTATACCTATTATGAATCATAAAATATAAAATTATTTTATTAAATATTTATAAACATATTTATTATTTTTTTATTATATTATTTAATTAAAAATATAATTTCAGCTAAGAAAATTCTAGAAAAATTTTCTAAGCCCAAAATATGTCTCATCTATCTTCATAAAAAGTTGCAGAATTTTTCAAATTGATTTCAAATTTCTAAGAATTAATTTGATTAAGGGCTATTATCAACTTTTCAATAATAAATATTATTTTAACTAAAAAAATTCAATATATTAACCTTTAACCAAAAAAAACGTTTCCTAATTTTCTGAAATTATAAAACTTGTATTTTTATCTTGTGATTATTTTACATTAATTTATTATGGTAGAAACTATTTTATTCAATTATTTACTAGTATATATATACACATATATTAATATCCTGTTTTGACACATAACACAAGCACATATTTCAAAAACTTACTGTACACACAAAGTCAGCTAATGTGTTCGTTGCAATGTAAATCACAACATCTATATATGGGAACATTATACCCTTCACTGTTGGGGATGCAGATTAAGGATCTTAAGGCAGAAATAACACTAGAGGGGGTGAATAGTGTTTTAAAGAATATATGAACTATATGACTAAATTAAAATTTTCAACACAAATCTAAACAGAATTCTAACACAGAATGATCACAGAACATATAACAAATGCAAATAGTAAAGTAAAGCAAGTAAAAGGAAAGAACAAACTGGATTTTATACTGGTTCGGAATCCTCCTACATCCAGTCCTGCACCAAGGCAATATCCTTGTACAGATTTTTATAAGCCAATATCCAAATTACAACCCTCAATTTCTAAGGCCTTGAGGAACCCTCCTATCTCCGAGTCTGAGGTAAACTCTCTTGATTTACGGGACACAAGATCACCCTAATACTTCTTAATAACAATCCTTTTGAATGGATAGACTCTATGGACTTTTTGAATACAAATTGATCCTATAACTCTGAATAGCATTTTGATCTTTAGTAGAATGATGGAGAATCAAATAGAGAGAGTATCTAAATGATTTCCTGTTGAGAATTTGGCAGAATGATGGCACGATCTTGAAAATATGAAGTTTTATGGATATGGAATGGTGGAGAAGAAAGAGTGAAGAAAATAAGAAAGTAGTTATTAAAAAAATCGTTTTGGAAGCCTTTATATAGATGCACAACAGTCATAACCATTGGCGAAAGGTTTTTGAACGAATGGACACTTCTTTTGAAAATTGAATTTTGAATCCAACTGTCACCATGTCGACATGGGGTATCCCCATATGTCGACATCCCTTAGTTCAAAATTATAGAGATGTTGTTTTGTAAAGGCATTTGAATTTAAAACAAGTTGAAACTTCTCTGAAGCAAAGTAAAGTGTTTAAACAATATTTTGAGATAGAGAATGAATATAAAACATTATTTTAAATATATATATAATTGATATAGACCGTCAATTATATAAGTAATATTTAAAATCAGAATAAATTTTGATGTTTTAAAATTAGAAGTTTTTAAAATCAGAATAGAGGAATATTTCAAGGCTAAAACAAAGTTTGAAAATCTTTTTGAAAACATGATTTTGAAAGCTAAAACATTTTGAAAACAGATTTAAAAACATTTTGAAAAATCTATTCAGACTGAAATTGCAAGAACCTTCCTACAGAGCTCCTCCATAGGACTTGAGAACTTGTACAAAGTAGTTTAATGATTTTGATTTTCGTGGGTTTGTAAGCCACTTGTCGTAGGTTTGTAAGCTACTTGTCGTGGGTTTGTAAGCCACTGGTTTCGATAGAAATTGGGTTCCATCCCAAAAGAAAATTGGAAGAAAGATGAGAGTGCTATTATGAAGTTTTAACAAAATACTAGACACTTATCTTGAGATCTTGAAATCTTGATTCTCTAGAGTCTTGAATCTTGAATCTCTAATCTTCATCTTGATGCTTGAGTCTTTATACTGATCAGTCTTCGATGATACCTGCATATACTTCCTATATACATATATATATATATATCTATCTTTATGGAAATGTTAGTATATATTTTATAAAGTAAAGTATAATAACTATATAAGGTTGTTGTCATCAAAACATCATCAACTCGGTTCCTAACAATCTCCCCCTTTTTGATGATGACAACCTTTATTTGTAAAATATTCTTACCATACCATAACTCCCCCTTACTCCGTGATTTCTTCTTAAAACTACAACTTCCCCTTACTCCATGACTCCCCCTTACACCAAGCACATATATTTTTATAACTTTCTCCCCCTTTGTCATCAATAAAAACTATTAACTACTTAAGAATTCAAGAATGATTAGTATGAACAAATAATATGTATAGAACAAGCATGAAAAAATGAGTATAAGTGAACACATTTTAGTTATTACAACATATATAAGAACATACATAAACACGAACAAACAAAACAATTTAAAACAAAGAATAAAATGAAGGTATGCTTTAATGGCGATCCTTAACTATAGGAGACTTATGAATCGAACAATTGGGGTAGTGGAGACAAAAGTTTCCACGTTGTTCAATTATATTTCCATTAGTATCAACAAGGATCTCACCAACGCAAACAACGCTCTCGTCCGTATACATAGGGACTTCGGGTTGAGGTAAAGGTTGATCTTCCTCTTGGTCTTCTTGTGGTTCTTCCATAGGTTCTTCTTCCTCGGATTCCATGGCTTGTGAAGAGTCTTCAATATTAATAGGATTTGTACAGTTATACATAAGGAATTTTTGTACATTCCTAATAATATTCCCTTGCCTTTGTTGTTCTCTAGCCATCCTAAGTTGACTTACTTGAATTTCAGTCATCAATTGAAGGATATCTTTCATCTTCTCTTGCAATTTGATCACTCGAGCGTGCGTAGTTCGTTGAAATGGACCAAAATGAGGAGATGTGGGTGAAGTGGGTTCGTTAGTAGAAGAGGAGGCCATTATTTTATTGTTTCAGAAGTTATTTACAGAGAATATAGTGAAGAAAGAGGAGAGAAAACGAAATAAATAGATAAATAACCAAATAACTAACTTTGGAGGGAATTCAATTTTCAATTTTTGTTGGGTATGTCGACATCATGAGATGGGGCATGTCGACATGTCCTTCAGAAAAAGTGTAATTTTTATTTTGAATTTTTATTGATTATTATATTATTTTATATTTTAGATTTTGAACAAATACCTAATTCTCTTCTAAATTTAGTAAAATTCTGTTCGGTTAATGGTTTAGTTAATATATCAGCAATTTATTTTTCAGTATTTATATAATCTAGAGTTATTATTTCTTTGGTTATATTATCTCTAAGAAAATGATGTCTTATATCAATATGTTTAATTCTAGCATGATGAGTTGGATTTTTAGATAGATTTATTGCACTAGTATTATCATAATATATTGGTGATTTACTTATGTTAATTCCAAAATCCTTTAAAGTTTGTTGCATATATATGACTTGTGAACAGGCCAGAGCAGCAGATATATACTCTGCTTCAGTTGTTGACAAGGAATCAGTATTTTGTTTCTTGCTGAACCAGGAAACCAGTGAATGTCCTAGAAAGTGACAAGTTCCACTTGTACTCTTTCGGTCTGATTTACAACCAGCATAATCAGCATCACAATATGATATTAAATCAAAAGTATTATTTTTAGAATAAAATAAACCATAATCTAAAGTGTATTTTACATATCTTAAAATTCTTTTAACAGCTTTTAAGTGAGTTTCTTTAGGTTGTGATTGGTATCTTGCACAGAGACAAACACTATGCATAATATCAGGACGACTCACTGTTATATAGAGTAGCGAACCAATCATTCCCTTATATAAAGTTTGATCAATATCTTTTGATTTATCTTCTTTACTTAAACCTACATTTGTTGGCATTGGAGTTGGTTTCCCACTAGAGGTGCTTAAACCAAATTTATTGATTAAGTCTTTAGCATATTTTTCTTGACTTATGAAGATTCTATTTTCTAGTTGTTTAATTTAAAGCCCTAAGAAGAAACTTAATTCTCCCATGTGACTCATTTCAAATTCTTTAGTCATTATATCTGAAAATTCTTTATTCATTATGTTATTGGTTGATCCAAAGATTATATCATCTACATATATTTGAACTAGTTAAATATCTTGATTATTTCTTTTAATAAAAAGTGTTGTATCTACTTTACCAATTTCAAAACCAGATTGAAGTAAATAAGATCTTAGTCTTTCATACCAGGCTCTAGGAGCTTGCTTTAGACCATATAGAGCTTTCTTTAACTTGTATACATGGTTTGGAAATTTATTATCTTCAAAAAGTGGAGGTTGTTCAACATAAACATCTTCTTTTACAAAACCATTCAGAAAAGCACTTTTAACATCCATTTGATATAATTTGAAATTATTATAATTAGCGAAAGCAAGTAGAATTGTTATAGCTTCTAATCTTGCTACGGGGACAAAGGTTTCATCATAGTCAACTCCTTCTTCTTGACAATAACCTTGCGCGACTAAACGAGCTTTATTTCTTATGACCTCACCGAGTTCATTCATTTTATTTTTATAAACCCATTTAGTTCCAATTATACTTTATCCTCAGGTTTAGGAACAAGTTCTCATACATCATTTCTGGTAAATTGATTCAATTCTTCTTGCATAGCAAGAATCCATGAATCATCAGACGATGCTTCCTTTGGATTTTTAGGTTCAACTGTTGATATAAAGGCGACATTACTCATACTATTTAATTGATTTCTAGTTCTTACTACAGATTCAATATTTCCTAAAACATTTTCTATAGGATGATCTTTTGATATTTTAAATCTCTTATTAGGTTGATTTATTTCACTAATAGTTTCATTAGATTGACTTAAATTTATAAAATCTTCTTCATCATCTATTTGTACAATATCTTTAAGATTTTCATCAAAAGATACATGCATAGTTTCTTCAATAGTATTATTTTTTAAATTAAAAACTCTAAATGCTTTGCTTCTATTAGAATAACCAATAAAGAATCCTTTATCAGCTTTTGGTTCAAATTTATCTAAATTATCTTTTGTATTAAGTATAAAACATTTACTCCTAAAGACTTTAAAATAAGCAACTATAGGTTTCTTATTATAAAGTAATTCATATGGAGTTTTATTTGTTAATGGTCTAATTAAAATTCTTTTTGATATATAACAAGCTGTAGCAACTGCTTCAGCCCAAAAATGTTTAGGTAAATTACTATCAGAAAGCATTGTACGAGCACACTCTTGAATCGTTCTATTCTTACGTTCTACTACTCCGTTTTGTTGTGGAGTTCTTGGAAATGAAAAGTTGTGAGTAATTCCCTTTTGAGTACAGAAATTCTCAAAATTTTCATTTTCAAATTCACCACCGTGATCACTTCGAATAGTTTTAATTTTGAAAGAATGTTGTTTTTGAATTCTTTTAGAAAAGTTTTTAAATATTTCAAAAGCATCACTTTTATGTTTTAAAAAGATTGTCCAAGTATATCTTGAATAATCATCTACTATAACAAAAACATATTTACTATGGTTAATTGATTGAACTTGAGATGGACCAAATAAATCTAAATGAAGTAATTCTAGAGGACTAGAGGTAGAAATAGCATCTTTTAATTTAAATGAACTTTTCTTAAGTTTTCCTAATTGACAAGCATCACAAATACTATCTACTTTAAAGTTTAACTTGGGTAGACCTCTAACTAAGTCAAGTTTTGATAGCCTAGATAATAATTTGAAATTCAAATGGCCAAATCTTTTATGCCTAATCCAAGGGTCACTTGTATTAGCCAAAAGACATAGATTATCATTTGAAATTTTCATACTAAGGGTATAAATATTTTTCTTCCTAATACCTTCAAAAATTATATTAGACTTATCATCTTCAATGTGACATTTATCTTTTTCGAACTTAATTTTAAAACCTTTATCGCAAAGTTAACTTATACTAAGCAGATTATGTTTTAATTTCCTAACTAATAAAACATCAGAAATAAGTAAAATTTTAGAGTTACCGACATTGCCGACGCCAACCACATATCCTTCAGAGTTGTCACCAAAATTGACTAATCCACCATCTTGATAAGTAATGTCCTTGAGTATCTCGGGATTTCCAGTCATGTGCCTCGAACAGCCACTATCAAGTATCCATTTATCTTTCTCAATTTGCACAGTTTGTCCATTGGGTGTTGATTCGTCAAAAGCCATATAACATGTCTGTCCCTGCATAACACACCAATTCGGTAGATAACTTGATTTTTCAAAATAACTATATGCAGACTTATGAAACTTTGATGAAATGCATAGATTCAAAACAGTTTTAACACAATTTTCAAAAATGCCATTTTTATATTTTTCAAGTTTCAGATTATGAAAACAATGAAAACCAATGCTCTGATACCAATTGTTGGGGATGCGGATTAAGGATCTTAAGGCAGAAATAACACTGGGGGGGGGGGGGGGGGTGAATATTGTTTTAAAGAATATATGAACTATATGACTAAATTAAAACTTTCAACACAAATCTAAACAGAATTCTAACACAGAATGATCACAGAACATATAACAAATGCAAATAGTAAAGTAAAGCAAGTAAAAGGAAAGAACACACTGGATTTTATACTGGTTCGGAATCCTCCTACATCCAGTCCTGCACCAAGGCAATATCCTTGTACAGATTTTTATAAGCCAATATCCAAATTACAACCCTCAATTTCTAAGGCCTTGAGGAACCCTCCTATCTCCGAGTCTGGGGTAAACTCTCTTGATTTACAAGACACAAGATCACCGTAATACTTCTTAATAACAATCCTTTTGAATGGATGGACTCTATGGACTTTTTGAATACAAATTGATCCTATAACTCTGAATAGCACTTTGATCTTTAGTAGAATGATGGAGAGTCAAATAGAGAGAGTATCTAAATGATTTCCTATTGAGAATTTGGCAGAATGATGGCACGATCTTGAAAATACGAAGTTTTATGGATATGGAATGGTGGAGAAGAAAGAGTGAAGAAAATAAGAAAGTAGTTATTAAAAAAATTCGTTTTGGAAGCCTTTATATAGATGCACAACAGTCATAACCATTGGCGAAAGGGTTTTGAACGAATGGACACTTCTTTTGAAAATTGAATTTTGAATCCAACTGTCACCATGTCGACATGGGGTATCCCCATATGTCGACATCCCTTAGTTTAAAATTATAGAGATGTTGTTTTGTAAAGGCATTTGAATTTAAAACAAGTTGAAACTTCTCTGAAGCAAAGTAAAGTGTTTAAACAATACTTTGAGATAGAGAATGAATATAAAACATTATTTTAAATATATATATATAACTGATATAGACCGTCAATTATACAAGTAATATTTAAAATCAGAATAAGTTTTGATGTTTTAAAATTAGAAGTTTTTAAAATCAGAATAGAGGAATATTTCAAGGCTAAAACAAAGTTTGAAAATCTTTTTGAAAACATGATTTTGAAAGCTAAAACATTTTAAAAACATATTTAAAAACATTTTGAAAAATCTATTCAGACTGAAATTGCAAGAACCTTCCTACAGAGCTCCTCCATAGGACTCGAGAACTTGTACAAAGTAGTTTAAATGATTTTGATTTTCGTGGGTTTGTAATCCACTTGTCGTAGGTTTGTAAGCTACTTATCGTGAGTTTATAAGCCACTGGTTTCGATAGAAATTGGGTTCCATCCCAAAAGAAAATTGGAAGAAAGATGAGAGTGCTATTATGAAGTTTTAACAAAATACTAGACACTTATCTTGAGATCTTGAAATCTTGATTCTCTTGAGTCTTGAATCTTGAATCTCTAATCTTCATCTTGATGCTTGAGTCTTTATACTGATCAGTCTTCGATGATACCTGCATATACTTCCTATATACATATATATATATATATGGAAATGTTAGTATATATTTTATAAAGTAAAGTATAATAACCATATAAGGTTGTTGTCATCAAAACATCATTAACTCAGTTCCTAACATTCACGAATTATGATGTTAGACATACACACACACACACACACACACACACACACACATATATATATCTGTGTGTGTATGGTTATATGTATATATATGTACTTATACAAATAAATAAAACAAAATTAAATAAAGCTCAAACTACAATTTGTACAGTTTCAATACATATATGAACATAGTAGTAAAATTTACCATGAATAAATTATTAATTAATGACATTTAATGTATCAATCAATTCAGATTAAAGAGAGAAAATGAAAGTTTTCTCTCTCCATTTACTTCAATTACTACTCTCAATTAATTCTTGTTTTAGGGAAAGAAATGAAATTTTTCATTCCCTATACATTAACTAAATGTTAAGTGTGTTTGATACACTATACATTTGAAATTACAAACTTCCTTTAACTAATTTAAATAAAATAAATGATTTTATTTAAAACAAATTCAAAAATGTTCTAAATAAATTAGGCTTCATAGGCCCAACTAAGATCCAACAGGTTAATTTTTTTTAAATTCATCGATTTATTCCGCTGCGGGCTGGTCTAGTTCCTTCAAATTTAACGTCACATAATCTAATACGTCTGTCACAAACATAAACCGATATCTCATCATCGTCTGTCAATACGGATGGCCTCTGGTATAAGACCAGTAATATGCATGACCACTAATATAAGGCCAATACAGTGTACGGTCACAAACATAAGGCCGATACCATTCATCAAACATATGTACTCAAGGTTGAAACCAAGAAGGTGCGGAATAACTCCGTCCAATTATACACGCTCACTAGTCTTACCGTGCTACCAATCACTACACCAATTTCATACCCGATCATTACTGATCTCACACGTACCGCTATACATTGGATTTGAAACTCAAGGTTTTCCTAGATTTACACTTTCTCGAGTAGCCCAAAGCCTTCCTAAAGTCATGCTATAGCATCATACAAACTCGCATCCGGAACTGGGGAAGATTCCCCTGTTAAATTACACCCTGCTTGGGATTTACTACCCAAGCTAGTGCACCACCGGTGGTAAGCCAACGATGAACCATTGGTGGTATGTTCTAGGAAGTAAAGCCTTGGGCAGGTGCAAACCATGCCACCGATCATTGATTCGGCCTACGTCTTCTCTATTGCATCGCCCGATGAGTCTCCAAGCTTCGCTAGCCTGCCTTCGTCGCATCAGACCTTTTTCGAGGTCCATTGATTGATATTTTGGAAGTTCTTTATTCGGTATTAAAAAATCGATTTTGACATGAAATCCACTCTTTGCACGTATAGAGTTTAACAGGGGTATCAAGTGACCCGATCTCCTCTAAAACACCAAACGAAACTAAACCAACCTTCTTGGCTTGCATGTTTCCTACATGTGCATCGATGCATTTACTTATACATGCATATGCATACACATATATGCAAATGTACTTTAACTAAATAAATTATGTTTCGGGCTCCATCAGAGAGATTATTCTGTTCGGTACATTCTCACACAACTTAGCACACGCAGTAGTTGCTATGGCTACATGAGACGCTCATCATATGTTTATATTCAAATATGGATATTCATATACCCATATATATGTATGCATGTATGTATGCATGTATGAATATACATACAACTGTCCCCAGTAATTCCAATTACACTATAAGAGCTATGTTGATTATTATATGACTTCACATACATTTATACGCATATCCGCTCGTGCATGCATAAGCACATGCATATTTAAGTAAGTAACTCAATTATAAATAAATCTAGCTTTTATTTACTAATTCTTTTCAATAAAAGTAAAATATCTTTTAATATTATTTTATATAATATCATATAATTTTATAAAATATAACATTTACACTATATTATAAAATCCCATTCTGTTTTATAAAATATTTCATCTATATTATTTTATAAAATCTCATTCTAGTTCATCTATATCATTTTATAAAATCTCATTCTATTTTATAAAATATATCTTTCACTTATAAAATTATTTATGTACCTAAACAATATCCATAAGTACTAATTAAGCTTCACTAAGCCTCCAATCACTTTAATAATTAGTGTAGAGCTCATAACTCACTTAATTAGTTTACTAACTTATGGATATATTTAAACTAATTACTATAAGTTTATTGTTCATACCTTTGTATATGAGACAAAAAGTAACTCTTAGAATATGATGAACGCCATGTGTTTGATACACACACACACACATCTGGATATTTCTGCACTTGGAAAGCTTAAGAGGGCACATAAATCCAATTATCTCCACTTCTAGGGCACTACACATATGATTTAACGACCTACACATTATGTAAATATATTATCAACATGCATTATATTGTTATTTTTATAAATGAAATTTTTATTGTTTACTCAACACTCATACATTTTTATACTATAAACATAACGATTTTTGAAGAATTATTTTCTAACTTTAATGAATCACTTTTTAATCAATACTAATTTAGTAAAATTTAAAGGCCGCATTAAACACATGACAAAATGTGATGATTCCACAATGAACTATCGCTCTACTTCTCTTTTGATTTTCACCAACTTTGGCAAATAATCTCCATATTTTAACTCTTTAGCATTTATTTACTCATATACCAATACTTGCATTACTATTTATAGAAATAATTAATGGATAGCAAAATTTAATTTGGTGTGTTATCTCGCCTTTTGGTAAGGCCGTAAACAGGCAGATTTAACTAAATTGACTACTCGTTTCTCAAGATTGGAATACGATGGGCTTGAGCTAGTTGGATGGATAAACGATCGATTATATATGGCTCGGCATTGGAAGTCGCTCGACACAGGAAGTCGCTCGGCATAGGAAGTCGCTCGGCACAGGAAGTCGCTCGGCATAGGAAGTCGCTCGGCACAGGTAGTCGCTCGGCACAGGAAGTCGTTGCAGAAAGTCGCTCGACACGGGAAGTCGCTACAGGAAGTCGCTACAGGAAGTCGTTACAGGAATTCGCTCGGCACAGGAAGTTGCTACAGGAAATCGGCATAGGAAGTCGTTATAGGAAGTCGCTCGGCAGAGGAAGTCACTCAGCAGAGGAAGTCGCTTAACACAGGAAGTCACTAGGCACAGGAAGTCGCTATAGAAATTCTCTCGCCATAGAAAGTCATTACAGGAAGTCACTCGGCACAGGAAGTCGCTCGGCACAGGAAGTCGCTATAGGAAGTCGCTCGTGCCACGATGAAGGATGTTGGCTCGGCTATGGTCCTGATGGTCCCGGACTACTCAGGGAGCCTAGTAGCTCGGGAGTTGCCTATAAATACAGCATAAAGGGCTTTAGGAAAGGGATCTTCTTTCGGCTCTCTGACTTTTTATTTTCTAAGTTTGAGGCTACTCTACCATCTTGTAAATGTAACCGATTGTTACAGCAATAAAAAAGAAATTTTTGGAGTTGACGTAGGCTGGAGTCAGCCAAACCGCTATAAATTCTGTTGTTTTTACTGCTTTATTTTTAATTTTGACTGTTCTTCACATTATTACTCTACACATATATTCTATCCGTGAGCCATGACCGTGAGTTGGTGCTTTCACATGGATTTTGGGTGTTAGTGACCAATTTTGGCCCTAACATTTTGGTGCTTTTACTGAGAACGCCTAACTCAGGGATTCTACCACGTAGATATTGGATTTAGAAGCTTGAAGAATTCAGATTTGAAAGGCAATGACGTGACAATCAACAAGAAGGTTGAGAGGAGAAAGGGGCCAACAAGGTGGAAGTCAAGAGGCCTCCTCTGGAGTTGGAGAAGGACAAGCTTCGATCTACATTACAAGGACGAGATGAGGCTATGGTGGATTCAATACATGAAAGATTGTTGAAGAGTCAACATGATACGATGCAAAGCTTCTTTGAGCAGATGAGAGCAGCTAGAGTAGAGAACCTCAGACCTGCTACAGTGGCTGCAAATACAGGACAAGGAGCCAGAGTCACAGAGACCAACGGAGGTCAGATTCAAGATTAGAACGAAGAACGTGAAGGCAATCAACAGGAACCCAAGGGCAGACCCTCAGGATCAAGCATTGGATGACCCATAGATGGAGCTTAGCAGGCTAGAGCCAATGCCAACATGAATGAGCCACATAAAGAATATCACCTAGAGAACCCTTCGAGACCAGGGGGCAGGATAGAAACGTGATAAGGGGACAACTCCCGGATGGAGATGAAAGAATGTTGGACTAGTGCGATGGATTATGAGAGGCGGGTTGCCAAGTGAAGGCTTAGAGGAAGTTAGTCGGAGCCCGTTCATTCCGAATATCAACAATGCAAGGATTCCTCTAAAATTAAAGTTACCCACGTGGGACCCTTATGATGGGAAATCAGACCCAACCATGCATATTACTAGATATGGAAGTGCTGGGTGCATCCGATGGACTGATGGCACGATGTTTCCCTCTATATTTATCAGATTTGGCAGCGCTTTGGTTCAGGCAGTTAGAGAATGGATCAATTAGAATATGGGGCAAACTAGTGGAATGCTTCATGAGGCAGTTTAGGGTCCACATGACGCGACTCAGGAGTGTGATGACCTTAGCATCGATAAAGCAGTGGATCAGAGATTCCATAAAATATTTTTTATTATGATTCAATACAACTGTGGCTTCAGTAGATCGCCCGGATCCATCTATGATTTTGATGGCGGCGGTAGCAGGAGTTGCAGAAGGCACATAAAGGATTCTTTAGCAAGAGATCCTCCGCTAGACCTTGGAGAATTTTATCATGAAGCTAAATGACTTATTCGGCTAGAAGATTCACGTGTCGAGAGGCGAGAACAAATGCTGTGCAAGGCGAAGGAACCTCCAAAGAAGAATCTGAAGCAGACAAAGGGAAGCGAAAGCTGGACAATAGATACGATGGTCCTAAAAAATGGAAGAAATTCTGAGAACCCAAATTCAAGCAGTATACAGACTTGACGGCAAACCTGGAACGGATTTACACGGAGACTCGGGGGCAGCTCCCCTATCGAAAACCACCCAGGAGAGATCCTACAGAACGGGGAAGTAGAAATGGAAAGTACTGCCTATTCCATGAGTTGGAAGGGCATATTGCCGATGAATGTCGCCATCTGAAGCATAAGACGGAAGAACATGTCAGAAGTGGTAGATTGCTACAATACACCAAAGTTCGGACAACGACCGTAGGACCTAAGCAACTACCACCTCCACCCAACAGAATTAACCCTGGATAGGGATCAAGGCTCGTCATCAGTTGATCATGATGGCAAGGGCCAAGTTCAGGACTTAAACTTATGTCGATCATTTAAATTTCTTAGATTTGACTTTAAAATAATACGGCTATTCCACTTACACATGTACGGGAACCGGAGAGATCCCCAGGCATGCTATGAGTTGGCAATAGACCGCTATGCCTGGAGAGGCAATATTAATATTTTTCCTTTGTTTTTGATTGAAAATTGGAACTTGAATTTCATTTAATAAACTCTTTACCAGAGGTTTAAAGGATGAATATTGAAAATTGATTTGAAATGATCGTTTTATGACCCTACTCAAAGAGACGGGGTCCGGAGTGCAAGAAGTGAGTTGCTTCGTCGGAGAGCGACAGGATTAATTCACTCAATGTCGTTCCTCATTCACTGGTTAGCGATTGGATCGGGGTTTGATAAGAGCCCGAAGTGGTTGTAATCGGCCTAGGATTTAGGCTATGACATCGTTTAATGTTCAGGGACATTGAACTAGAGTGCAAGGGGTGTAGCCGCTTTCCATAGAGCGATAGGATCAACTCACTTAATGCTGTTTCCCCTTCACTGGAGATTGATAGGATGGGATCCAGTAAGGGCCCAGAGTGGCTATGATCGGCTTAGGATTTAGGCCATGACATCGCTTAATGTTCAGGGACACTGAACCGGAGTGCAGGGGGTGATGCCGCTTCGCCAGAGAGCGATAGGATCAGCTCACTCAATGTCGTTTCCCCTTCATCGGAGTGACATGATGGAATTCGGTAAGAAGCCGGAGAGGCTATGATCGGTCTAGAAAGATCAAGAAGTCACTATATTCCCTCGTTGGGGTTAGAGTGCAAGGGAAAGAAAGCAACGTCGAAGCGCAACAGGATCTTTCTATTCGACCGTCGAGTTTGGAATGGACTTGGCAAGGGTCCGAAGTGACCATCGATAGTCCGGAGAGGCTGTAGAATTTAAATCTTGGCTTTCACAAGTGGGAATGAATACCGATTCGGCTTCAAACAACCACGAACTTCATCAAGTATACTATGGCTATTAATAGAATAGGGACTCACGATATTGGATTCGAAGGCATTCAAAACACGCCTTTTACCAAAAGGCATGTTTTGGGGGAAAAGTCTTATCCCACCTTTTGGTAAGGCCGTAAACAGGTGGATTTAACTAAATTGACTACTCTTTTGTCAAGACTGGAATACGATGGGCTTGAGCTAGTTGGATGGATAAACGATCGATCATATATGGCTCGGCATTGGAAGTCGCTCGGCACAGCAAGTCGCTCGGCACAGGAAGTTGCTCGGCACAAGAGGTTGCTTGGCATAGGAAGTCGCTCGGCATAGGAAGTCGCTCGGCACAGGAAGTCGCTACAGGATATAAAATAAATGTTTTCTTAACATTTGATTTGGAAGTTATATAATTTTGTTAACCTTAATTTGTTAAGTTAAAATGTTATTTTATTTTAAAACTTAACTAAACGATTTAGCTTGGTAAGTTAATTATAAAGATAAATGTTTAAAATATGCAAATTATAGTCTAGTAATTAATAAAGGATAACGGTTTACCTTAAAAACTAATTAAGGTTTAATGAGTTGAGATTGATTAAGAAAATTAAGTAATTTGAGTTTAATTAATTAATTTAGTTAATTAAGGATTAACAAATTTATAATTAAGGGTTATAGGTTAATTAATTTAAAGGTCTAGTTAGTTAACTAGAGATTAATTAATTGATAATTACGAATTAATTAGTAAGCAATTTATAATTAAAGATTAATTAATTAGTAATTAAGGATAAAATGATTAAGTAATCAGAGATTAATTACTTAAAATTAAAGGATAAATTTATTAAGGATTAATTAATTTAATTAGTAATTAAAGGATTAATTAATTAATAATTAAAGTTAATTAACTAAGGATAATCAACCAATGGGATAATTACTTAATGGTAGTACTTATGGATATTTGAAGGATAATTAGTCAAGGATGATTAATTTAGATGAAAATTAAAGGATGATTAGTTGAGATAGATAATTTAGGAATGGTTAACTAATTGGGTTGTAGTTAATTAATGTTATGTAAGCGGGATTAAGATAATCCAAGTGAATAATGTTGGTGATTAAATGAATTGGAGATTAATTAAATGAATTAGGTATTATATCTAATAAATCTTGTGTATGGATGGTTGAGTGATTTTGGATGATTTTGATTGTTGTTGTCTCTGATGAGCAATTGAGTTGTGCTGTGATATGAACGGGTTGAATAGCTATAATGTGGTTTATCTATGTGAGATAAATTGTTGTGTGGATCGAAATCCTGAATATAAATCGTATTGTTTTAAAACTTGACAACTAGGATTAAAGATGACATTGAATTCAAAGAGACCAGGGTCGGGTATCAGTAAATACCTAAAACCAGTTCAATTAGTAATCTAAATTCTATATAAGTTGATATATGGAATAAATAGGTTGGAATGGTATAAGTTAAGAATCATCGCTATTTAATTGAGTAACGATTCTTAGATACTGTTTGAAATAAGTGATTGTCTTAAATAAGTTATGAACTTGGAGTAAAGTACAAGTTACCCGGGTTTCAACTATGTTTTATAACTTAGTATATCAAATTTTATGGGTTTACTCATGCTGGTTTCCAGCCTGACCCGGGTGTTACTTTGTTGTAATGCTCGGGTCAGACCGGGTATTATACATTTTTAGGTAGGGACGTTTTGAAGTTCAGAAGGCGAGTTGGATGGCAGGAACGTATGGAGTGCATTCCGCTGAGTATATTACTGCTGTTTATCTAGGACATGTTAATTATAACTGTACAACTTTTGTGTAATGGCTGTAACTTTGATGTGTTGAATATAATTTAATTAATACAGCTTTCTTTGTATAACTACTATTATTTGATATTATATTTTATCCGCTGCGAATGTGAGAATCTAAGTTTTGTTTTCTATATCTTCTTCTATCTCTTTTTTCTTCACCCTAACAATTTGGAATTTTTAGGATCGAAAATTCCGGGTCATTACTTTTGGTATCAGAGTAGAAGGTTGAGTGAGAACCTTGGCTCTGGTGGGTTTACTCATTAAGGATAGGGTCAATGGTACCCTAGAATGAGTTGAGTGTAGTATATATCATGGTGTATTTGTTATTTTCTTATAAAATGATTTTTATATAATATTATCTTTTGATATATAAAGAAATAATTTTCCTAGTTATTAAATATATTAAAGAAATTGGTTGTTGATTATTGGAAGTAAATAAAATAATGATAATTAAGTGGTAATAGTAATACAACCAAATTTAAATTGAATAAAGATAAGTTTGAAATGGATCCAAACTGAAATTAAAATCTTGAATTTGTAGAAGCATTTTCAGAATAAGATAATAATGAATTGGTTTCCAGATATGATAATCTTGGTTATTATCATAAATGATTGGTGTGTTTAATAATAAAATGTGTATTAATGAGTAAGCAAAATTAAATGTTTTAGGGAAGTAAAACATTTGAATTATAAATTGGAACTACAAATGATCTAAATTGTGAAGTTTTAAATCTAGGTCCAGAAATTTGAAAATTGTTTCAAAGTGATAAGGATATAATAAGTAATATTATTTAATGTATTTGAATGAAAGGGTCCTATTTCAAACAAGAGTTGTTTGAAAATTCAAATAAATTTGTTTTGAATTAAACCAAAGGTGGTTTAAAATTTAAAATATAACTTGATGTGCAAAGAAAATAAATATGCATATATAAGGGATATACATAATATCAAAGATGATTTGAAATAAACTCTAAGTGCTGAGTTTTAAATTTTTCCTTGGAATGTGATGTGAAAACCCAAAGTGAAATAAGTTTTAAAACTTAAGTGGGAAGATTATTAATATGAAATTTAAAATTTGAGATGGGAATTCAAATTGGGTAAAGTTGACTGGATAAAATTGAAGTGAATTTAACTTAAGGAAGTTAAATTAGTTTAAAACAAACAACCTGAATTGGACATTTCAAGATGAAATTGAAATTTAACTTGGGAAGTTAAATGATTGGTTTAAATAAGAAGTTACATGTGATCTCAAAATGGGTTTGAGATCTGGAAATTGGAAATGGATTGAGGTAATATACATCCATTACTGAAATAAAATAGAAATAAGATTGAACTTATGAAAAGGGAAATTGCTTTGAACTTAAAAGATTTAAATATTAGAAATGAGCTTGCTAAAAATTTGATAAGAATTGGTTTCGAAGTTAAAATTGAGTAATAAATTGGGATCTCAAGATTAAATTGTTTAAAAGTTTTAAACTCTTATTTGAACTTTGAAATAAGTTAAGTAAAGGTAACTTAAAATGGAATTTTGAAATTTTGGACTCAGAATTAAATGGTTTAAAAATTTTAAGCTGGTAATTTAAAAATAAACGGATGGTTTGATTTAAAGGATTAAATCAACATTTAAAATTTAACTATAATTTATATAATTCGAGATGGTTTAAAGTTGAGTTTTGAATAGAATTAGTTCAAACTGAATTTGATTTGAATTAATTAGAATTGTGATTGAAGATGGATAAGTTTAAAATTCAAATGGAAAATTTGAAATGAAATTAAGGTTGAATGAGTTCAAATTCAAATGGGAAGTTGATTTGAATTTGGGATGGGAACGGAAGTTAACTTAAATTGAATTGAAATTGAATCAATTTAAATGGAAGTGAAAATTTAAATTGAAGAGATTGGAAATGGAGATTGGGAATTAAACAGTTTGCTCTGGGACTATTTTCAAATAAATTATTTTAATATAAACTATTTTAGATCTATTTTTCTAGCTATTTACTATACAACTTTTCTTTTTAAAACCCAAACTATCTTATACTTATTTTATAATTATTTTGAAAACTAATTACTATTTTACTTCTGTTTTAGAAACTAATCACTATTTTATAACTACTTGATATCTAATTACTATTTTACAACTATTTTGAAATTATCTAACTATTTTTACAACTATGTTATAACTATTTAACTATTTTACATCTAGTTTACCATTAATAACTATTTTTCAACTACTTATCTATTTTAAAAAATTTCAAGCTATTTTCTAAAATTATGTAGGTCAGAGTGCAAACTGTTTATAATTAAAGTGATAACCTACATGGAAATGGAACCAATTGTGAAAAAGTGAATAGAATCAAAGTGAATGTAAATAGAAAGGAGAATTTGATTTAGCTAATTATCAATGAAGATGGATACATAGGATGTGCTTATATTATTCTATTCGTATAATGATTTGATCCGAATTTGAGCAAAGAATTTCGAGATAGTATATCGATCCAAGTTGGGATTTTTCACTTGATATTCGACGGCGAACCTGGATATGGATTTTTGATTGGTTCTGGAAATTTTCCATCATAGTTATGGCTATGCATGGAGAATGAAGATTTCTGATCAAGAAACCAGATCTGAGTCCGCACTAAGAAGCCAGGTGGATGATACTAGTTCGGAAGTGAAATTGTATGATCGATTGAGCGATCAAATTGATATAGCGTACGGATGATATGTGTATATCGTACAGGTTTGAATGAAATTGATATTGAAAATTTGTGGATAAGAACTGTAAAATGGTTTTTAAAATGAAAAGTATATTTTTTGAAATATATGATGAAATAAAGTGGAAATTAGATATTTCTATGGTAGAAATTTATTTTATAGAAGTAAGTAATATGGCAAGTGACTTTATAGAGTAATCAAGCTTGAATATTGGTTTGGCATAAACAAAGTTATGTATATATAATTGATAAACTCCGATTGTTGAATCTATTGCCAGAAGAAAAGGGTTTTTGAAAGTATTTGAAGTGATTCAAAAGATTTTTCAAGGTTATATATATTTATATATATAAAGGATCTTGTGAGAATGATTTTGGGAAAAAGGTTTTGGAACCTATGGATTTTGGAACGGCTTTTGATTTTTGAGAAAAATCAATTTTGGAGATTTGAAAAGCCTAGTTTGAGAATTATCGATTTTGGAATAATCGATTTTGGGAAAAGGAGATTTATATGAGATTCATACTAGGTGTATGATTTGGAAAATAGTATATGTGCATAGTATAAAGCGTTTTAAGAATAGCTTTGGGGAAAAAGGCGCTCCCTTGAAATGAACTTCACGGGAGTGCCACGGGGTGGCACTTCCCTGAGACCTAAGGGGGATTCTAAAGTTGATCCTGTGAGGAAGTCTTGACAAACTGAAGTTCCTAAGGGTTATTGGGTAGCGAAAGTCGAGGGCGCTGATGCCAACAGAGGCATTTGGGTTATACTATAACGACAATATAACTCGATATCGCTGCGATCTACTGTGGACCATAGCGGAAATCGTGTGGAGGTCAGTGTCAACGGTCTATGTTTGATTTAGCCGAGAAGGCAACGTAACATCAGTAGACTGCGATCTATGGTGGGGTGGAGAAGCTTCATTCTTTTGGTAGCGAAATTCGAGGGCGCTGATGCCTACAGTTATATGGGTTTTTGCTGTGATAGCAACGTAACCCCAGATGTAGCTGCGATCTGTTGTGGGTTCCATGGTGTAATCAAGGGGCGCAGAGTGCCTACAGTTATTTACGGATTTTGCCGGGATGGCAACGTAACCATCGGGTTAACTGCGACCATGGAGGGGGTGATGATTTGCAGAGCATTCTCACCAAAGACGTTTCCTCGATTTCAAAAATGTTTTCTATATTTTCAATAGAATTATTTTCCAAGTATTTTCACTGGGTGTTGAAAACGGGTTTACCAAGTACTTATAGATTTCAGTCCTACGCCCGATCAACTTATGACCGAATTTCTATGAGAATGAGGATGGACTTGTTGAAACATCGAGTTATAAAAGTATTTTTATAAAACTATATTAGTAATATTATATAGATTTTTAAGTGCTTCAAAAATGATCAAAAAAAGTAATTTATCTGATTTTAAGTTTTGAATAAATTATGGCTTCGTTCCTTTTCGAGGACGAAAAGATTCATAGGCGGGAGGAATGTGATAACCCGGATTTTTGGATATCCGATAATTGGGTAATTAACTGATTTTTCTATTTTGAGATATTGATTTTGTTTGGTTGAACAAAATAAATTCTAAATTTTTTTATCAATTAAATATACATAGATGAATTTGAACAAATAAGTGTGATAATCTCCTTTATGATTTATTTAAAATTGGAAAAATTGTTATTTTCAAACAACAGTAATAATGTGGTGTTTTTAAATGTAGATATAAATAAATTTTAAAAAAGAATTATTATTTACAAATTTAATTTGTGTTGTTTAAATATGTACATATATTTGAGTTGATTTCAAATTGGATTTCAAATTGAATTTGAATTTGAATTTGGATTTAAATTTGAAATTTAGAAGATAAATTTTTTAAATTTTTTGGGTTTAAAATATATAAATAAGATTTTTATTAGAATAAGATTTGTTTTCTATTATTTTCCTTAAAGAACTTTATTTATATAAATTAAGAAAGTATTTATTAAATAGGAAAATAAAAATAAAAGCTTTATAAAAACATTTAAAGTAAATGAAAAATGCAAAGTTACAAGTGTTAATAGATTAAATCATGTTGTAACATGTGTAATATGATTAGATTATGTAATTGGCAAATGTTAAGTAATTTAACTAGTGTCAACCATTTAGTTTATTTTCTTTTATATTTTTAGTAAATCCTAATATATGCATCTTTTCCTTTTCTTCAATTCTTTTCCTATTCTTCATTTCATAGCAAGTAAACTCAAGAAAAAAACCAATAATTTCTTCAAACCTGTAAAAAAAAACATTTCACCAACTCAGAAAAACAAAATCTGTAACACCAATTTATCAAACCAGAGAAATTTCAAACAACAATCCCAAACCCGGAAATCCATAAGAAATCATACCTGATTCATCAAGCAACAAATCTTCAACTTATATCATCAAAGCATTTCAGCTTTCAAGGGCTCATAGCATCCAGTTTTCAGATTTAAGCTACTCAAGTTTTCGAATCCCAACTGCTTCAAACTCTCTATTCAAAATCTATACAGGTGTGTAAATAACTTATATTTTTGCTTAAAATCTATTACATGATATAGGAATATGAAGAATGATGTGAAAATGGTTTGTATGAGCAGAAATCTGCTTTGCATGTTGATAAATATATGTGATATATCTGTGCATGTCTGAGAGCAAGAAAATTTGCTCTGTTTTATTTTTTTTACAGGTTTAAAAAACCTTCGAAATTCAAAATCTTTTTATCCAGATCATATTAGAGGATGTTATAAACTAGGAATTTTTTTTATCTTAAAGTATGGGACATGTTAAAAATAGTTCGAGGGTAAAAAAGTTTCTGTATAAATAAAAATGGTAGGATTTACAGTAAATAACCAGTTTTGATGAAAGTTCACTATTTTTAATTCAAAGATCCAAGCCTGCAGTTAGGATGCTTATGTGAAATTATGAATTTTAGCAGTTAAATTGAAATTTTTAGTAACCTATACTTTGAGATATTAGTAAATGAACGTTTTCGTTCAAAAAAATTATTTCCGTCGACTTCAACGATGATGGGGATTGCGACTTGTTTTAGGAGATGCTGATGGACGATGGGTTAGCGTCGACAATGGCGGATTTTTGGATTTGGTTTTGGTTGTTCGAGTAAGCTTTAGGGTTACGGGTATGGTTTTAAGTGATCAACGAACGCAGGTTATCTGAGTATTGTTGGAGCAACCAGAATGCATGAGGTTCGCCTGAGAGGTAGCGGCTGGAGTGGGCTTTCATCTGAGATAGGTGGCGTGCGAGCTAGTGGTCTAAGGTGTGAGCAGTTCGTCGTGGTTTGGGTTTCGGGTTATTCGATTGTTCATTTGGGGAGCGATTCTTCGGTCGGAGGGATGTGGGACTTCGACGAAGTTGTTTTGGGGTCGAGAGATGATGGGTGACTGGTTGGGCCTGTCGCGCGGTGAGATGGTCGCGGGTGAAGTTGAACATGTGCACAACATGCACGTGGGAGTTCTTTGGATTGGTGAAATCGAGCGAGGCGATTTGGATGGTTCTGGATTGCGTCATGTTCGAGAAGTAGGTGATGTTTGCTTGGAATACTCGAAGTTGATCAGAGATGTTCTCTCCAGATCGTGATTATCGTATTTAGGTTGATTTGGGTGATCGCCTGGAAGTGGAGAATGTGGGAAGAAGTAGTTTTGGTTGGGTCTTCGGGTTCGTTCCGAAGCGATCTCGTATTGGGCTTCGACCCAATTTGTTTTCGTCTGGCTTGTTCAAAGTTAAAGTGCGGGATTGTTTTAGTTGGGTTTTGGGCTTCGGCCCAATAGATTTTGTTTTAATAAAAGCAAGGTTCAACCAAGTTTTAAAAGTTTTTAAATCAAAACAAGGTTTTGAAATTTAAAATAAATTTAGTTTAAAAACTTTTTCTTAAATAAATTTCTTTATATATAAAATAAATGTTTTTTAACATTTGATTTGGAAGTTATATAATTTTGTTAACCTTAATTTTTTAAAGTTAAAATGTTATTTTATTTTAAAACTTAACTAAATGATTTAGCTAGGTAAGTTAATTATAAAGATAAATGTTTAAAATATGCTAATGATAGTTAAGTAATTAATAAAAGATAACGGTTTACTTTAAAAACTAATTAAGGTTTAATGAGTTAAGATTGATTAAGAAAATTAAGTAATTTGAGTTTAATTAGTTAATTTAGTTAATTAAGGATTAAGGATTAACAAATTTATAATTAAGGGTTATATGTTAATTAATTTAAGGGTCTAGTTACTTAATTGGTGATTAATTAATTGATAATTAAGAATTAATTAGTTAAGTAATTTATAACTAGAGATTAATTAATTTGTAATTAAGGATAAATTGATTAAGTAATTAGAGATTAATTACTTAAAATTAAAGGATAAATTTATTAAGGATTAATTAATTTAATTAGTAATTAAAGGATCAATTAATTAATAATTAAAGTTAATTAACTGAGGATAATTAACCAATAGGATAATTAATTAATGGAAGTAATTATGGATAATTGAAGGATAATTAATCAAGGATGATTAATTTAGATGAAAATTAAAGGATGATAAGTTAGATAGATGATTCAGGAATGATTAATTAATTGGGTTGTAATTAATTAATGTTAAGTAAGCAGTATTAAGATAATCTAAGTGAATAAAGTTGGTGATTAAATGAATTGGAGATTAATTAAATTAATTAGGTATTATATCTAATAAATCTTGTGTATGGATGGTTGAATTATTTTGGATGTTTTGGATTGTTGTTGTCTCTGATGAGCAATTGAGTTGTGCTGTGATATGAATGGGTTGAACAATGATAATGTGGTTTATCTATGTGAGATAAATTGTTGTGTGGATCGAAATCCTGAATATAAATTGTATTGTTTTAAAACTTGACAACTAGGATTAAAGATGATATTGAATTCGAAGAGACCGGGGTCGGGTATCGGTAAATACCCGAAACCACTTCAATTAGTAATCTGAATTCTATATAAGTTGATATATGGAATATATAGGTTGGAATGGTACAAGCTAAGAATCATGGCTATTTAAATGAGTAACGATTCTAAGATATTGTTTGAAACAAGTGATTGTCTTAAATAAGTTATGAGTGGTTGTCTTAAATAAGTTATGAACTTGTAGTAAAGTACAAGTTACCAGGGTTTCGACTATGTTTTATAACTTAGTATATCAAATTTTATGGGTTTACTCACGCTGGTTTCAATCCTACCCCGGTATTATTTTGTTGTAATGCTCGGGTCAGACCGAGTATTACAGCTTTTCAGGTAAGGATGTTCTGAAGTTCAGGAGGCGAGCTGGATGGCAGTAACGTATGGAGTGTATTCCACTGAGTATATTACTATTGTTTATCTGGGATATGTTAATTCTAACTGTACAACTTTTGTGTAATGGCTGTAACTCTGATGTATTGATTATAATTTAATTGATACAGCTTTCTTTATATAACTGCTATTATTTGATATTATATTTTATCCGGTGTGAATGTGAGAATCTGAGTTTTGTTTTCCGTATCTTCTTCTATCTCTTTCTTCTTCACCCTAACAATATGCAATTTTTAGGATCGAAAATTCCGGGTCGTTACACAATTCCAAGCTTTGTGTTCATATTTGAGATTTATACCATTACATCCACTATTTATCTTGTTTGACTTATTTATTATAGTCTAAACACAACCGTTTGTTATTTTATAATACTTGGGTAAGACCGATAAATTTAGATGCTCTAGTTTGATTATTCTAAAGAGGATTTCACTCCAGTTGTCTAGTTATCATTCATCTTATCTTCATCACGTATAGGTGTACATATTCATATAGTGTTGTATCTATTATTGAGCCTAGATTCTTTTGTGTGCATATTTATTTATTTATGGATATGTCGCACATGTGAGAAATGCGAATTACGGATCTTAAGGCTAAGATTAACACTAGAGGGGGGTGAACAGTGTTAATAAAGAATTACTAAATCTTTTTAACTTATGTTAATTTAGACACAAAAGTATGTAATATACAGACACATATATGATCACAGAAACAATCACAGATGCAGAAATAAAATAAAAGCAGTTAAGGAAAGAACACACCGGATTTTATACGGGTTCGGAGTTACCCTACATCCAGTCCCGCAACAAAAGTACGGATTTCCTTTTAAAAGCAATTATACAATTACACCCTCGGTTTCAAGGCTACGAGGTACACCCTCAAGAATTTCGATCCTCTAGGTGGAGATACTCGATTTTCGGGCCACAAGTTTACCCAATTGATTTACCAAGGCTACAATCACACCTTTTCCCTTTTGATTGATTTCCAAGGCTACAATCACACCTTTTCCCTTTTGATTGATTTCCAAGGCTACAATCACACCTTTTCTCGCTTAATAGATTACAAAGAAGTCTATAACTCTGAATAGCACTGAGAATCTTGTAGAGATAGAGAATTAAACTAGAAGTAATCGATTATGATTCAATATTGATTTCGACAGAGTAATGATAAGAATATGTATTAAGAAATGAGGAAGAAGAAGAGGAGTGAAAACCAGAAAATTATGATTGAAAATTCGTTGAAACCGACCCCTATTTATAGAAGAACAACAGCCATGACCATTCATGAAGAGTTATGGCGAATAGACACTTCTTTTGAAATTTGAATTTTTGAATCAAACTGTCACCATGTCGACATGGTCATGCTAGGCATGTCGACATCCCAAAAGATTTTTTGGTGTTTTTGATTTTCTTTGAAAATAACCTTTATCTTATATAAAAACTATTTTAAACTTTATAAATATACTTGACTATAGTTGAAATTCATAAGTAAATATAAAGAATAATATATATAGATTTTAACTGTAATTTTATATTTACATCTAAGTATAAATATTTAAAAATTAAATATATTATTTAAAAAGTTAGTTTAAAATCAGGGTATTTTGACTTTGAAAATAAAGATGCTTTTGAGGCTAAAATTATTTAAAATCAGGATCGAGGGTTTTGAATCTTTTAAAAGGAAAGTTTTGAAAACATTTTGAAAACAGGATATAATTTTGAAAAATCATTTTGAATAAAAGTTAGCGGATACAAAACAATGTTCCACTAGATTTTTCGTAGGTTCCATCCTACTTAGGGTTCCATCCCTTTAATGGGCTCGAAGTGGATTCCATTCCACGAATAAATTAGATTTTAAGATGCCGGTGCTTTTCTACGAGTTTTAACAAAAATTCCTAATAATATAAAAAATACCTATCCTTGAAATCTTAAACTCTTGATAGTCTCGATACTCATGAGTCTTATATCTTGATATTTTATCTTGATATCTTGAATCTCTATATTGTACAATCCTCATTCTTAGTGCCTGCATGGTTAAATCCTGCATATACATATATATCTAAACTTATAATGTTAGTATTTATATTTTATAATCTATTCTAAGTTTGTTGTCAACAAAACCATCATCTCGCGGACTAACAATCTCCCCCTTTTTGATGATGACAACCTTTGTTTATAAAATATTATTTCTATCCTAATAACTCCCCCTAAAATGAACAACTCCCCCTTAATCTATACCTAACTATCCTATTTTATATTTCTCCCCCTTTGTCATCAACAAAAACTTTATCTAAACAAGATAACTCCAAACTATATAACTGCCCCTAAAACTATTACTCTATGACATGTGATTATAATGATAGCGTTATCATAAATAATCAACACTTAAGTCTAATACTAAAACATAGTCCTAAACTATTAACTATCCTAACAAAGAATTCACAATAATACTTATAATAAAAACACATATAAGAACACGAGTTATTTAATACGTATATGGTTATATTTATATTTGCGTTTGGAAAACATAAAAACACAAACAACAACGGAAGGAAAGAGAAGAAACTAATGTGTGTTTCTGAACATAGGAGATTTATGAATCGAACAGTTTGGATAGTGGAAACAGAAATTTCCACATTTCCGACAAGATTTCCATTTTTGTCGAAAAACACTTCTCCAACACACACTACTTGGCCATCATCCTCCTCGAGTGCTTCTTCCATGGGTTCTTCTTCTTCTTCTTCGTCGCTGGCCTCTTGTTCTTGGTTGAGTGAAGAGTCTTCATCGATCAAGATAGGTTTGGCTTTGTTGTTCATTAGGAATTTTTGAAATTCCTAAGAATCTTGCCTTGCCTTTCCTGTTCCTTTGCCATACGAAGTTGAGTTACTTGAATTTCAATTAACATCTGATACATCAATCATACACTCCTCTATTTTCGTTACATGAGCAACAATAGTGCATTGGAATGGACTAGAAGTAGGAGAGGGAAACGAGAAAGTTGATTTTATGTTTGATTTTGAGGATGAAGCCATGATTTTATTTATTTCAGAAGAGAGAATGAAGAGAAAACAAAGAGAATAAATGAAAAGTCGAAATTGAGAAGAATATATAACTAAATTTTTGAATTTTGGTGGGGATTTTTTTTTAAAAATCAAAAACGTTATATGTCAACATGTATACCTAGGGGATGTCGACATGGTCTTTTTAAATTTAACTCTTTGATTTATTTTGATACCAATTGTTAATTATACTTGTTATTTATATTTTATATTTCAGTTATAGAACAAATTTCTAATTCTCTTCTTAATTTAGTAAATATTGATTCATTTAAAGGTTTTGTTAAGATATCAGCAATTTGATTTTCAGAATTGATATAATCGAGAGTAACTACTTCCTTGCTTATATTATCTCTGAGAAAATGATGTCTTATATCAATATGTTTAGTTCGAGCATGTTGAGTAGTATTTTTGGATAAATTTATCGCACTCGTATTGTCACAATAAATACTTGAGAACAAGCCAAAGCAGCAGAAATATACTCTGCTTCAGTTATTGATAAAGAAACCGTGTTTTACTTTTTACTAAGCCAAGAAATCAGAGAATGCCCCAAAAAGTGACAAGTTCCACTTGTACTTTTTCGGTTTGATTTACAACCAGCATAGTCAGCATCACAGTAAGATATTAAGTCAAAAGAATCATTTTTAGGTAGAATAAATCATAATTAGACGTGTGTTTAACATATCCTATGATTTGTTTCACGGCTTTTAAGTGAGTCTCTTTAGGTTGGGATTGATATCTGGTACAAAGACAGACACTATGCATGATATCAGGTCTACTAGCAGTAATATAGAGTAATGAGCCAATCATTCCTCTATATAATTTTTGATCTACATCTTTCGAGAGATCTTCTTTACTAAGATACTCATTGGTTGCCATAGGAGTGAGTTTTCCACTCGCAGTGGTCAAACCAAATTTACTAATTAGGTCTTTAGCATATTTTTCTTGACTAATAAAGATACCATTATCTAATTGTTTTATTTGTAATCCTAAAAAGAAATTTAATTCACCCATATGACTCATCTCAAATTCTTTTTTCATTATTTCAGAAAATTCTTTATTCATTTCAAAATTAGTTGAACCAAAAATGATATCATCTACGTAAACTTGTACTAGTTGAATATCATTTTTATTTCTTTTAATAAAAAGAGTATTATCCACTTTACCAATTTCAAAATTAGATTGCAATATATAAGATCTTAGTCTATCATACCAGGCTCTAGGAGCTTGTTTTAGACCATATAGTGCTTTTTTAAGTTTGTAAACATGATTTGGTAATTTATCATTTTCAAAAAGTGGTGGTTGTTCGACATATACTTCTTCTTTTACAAATCCATTTAAAAAGGCGCTTTTAACATCCATTTGAAATAATTTGAAATTATTATGATTTGCGAAAGCAAGTAGAATCCTAATGGCTTCTAATCTTGCTACGGGAGCAAAGGTTTCATCAAAATCTATTCCTTCTTCTTGACAATAACCTTGAGCAACTAAATGAGCTTTATTTCTAACTACCTCTCCTTGTTCATTCATTTTATTTTTATAAACCCATTTAGTTCCAATTATAGTTTTATTTTCTGGTCTAGGAACAAGTTCCCAAACGTCATTTCTAGTAAATTGATTTAATTCTTCTTGCATAGCCAAAATCCATGAATCATCAGTTGATGCTTCTATTGGATTTTTGGGTTCAATAGTTGATATAAAAGCTACATTACTCATTTGACTTAGTTGATTTCTAGTTTTAACAACAGATTGCATATCTCCCAGTATATTTTCTATAGGGTGATCTTTTAAAAGTTTTGTCCTTTTATTAGGATGATCAATTTCATTATTAGTTTCAATAGGTTCTTAATTTTGAGTGATTAAATCCTCTTCATCATTTGTATCTTCAAAAATTTTGAAATTTTCATCAAACGAAACATGCATTGTTTCTTCAATGGTATTAGTTTCTGTACGCTTTACTTCTATTAGAATATCCGATAAAGATACCTTTGTCGAATTTAGGATCAAATTTATCTAAATTATCTTTTGTATTTAAAATAAAGCATTTACTTCTAAAAATTCTGAAATAAGATACCTAAGGTTTCTTTGAATAAAGAAGTTCATAAGATGTCTTATCAGTTAGAGATCTAATTAAAGTTCTATTCAAAATATAACAGGCGGTAGCAACTGCTTCTGCCCAAAAATTCTTTGGTAAATTACTATCTGTAAGCATAGTTCTCGCACACTGTTGAATCGTTCTATTTTTACGTTCTACTACTCCGTTTTGTTGTGGAGTTCTCGGAAATGAAAAATTGTGAGTTATTCCCTTTTTATTGCAGAATTCCTCAAACCTTTCATTTTCAAATTCGCCACCGTGATCACTTCGAATAGTTGTAATTTTTAGAGAAAATTGATTTTGAATTCTTTTTGAGAATGTCTTAAAACATTCAAAAGTATCACTTTTATGTTTCAAAAATATTGTCCATGTAAATCTAGAATAATCATCTACAATTACAAAGACATATCTACTATGATTTATTGATAAAATTTGAGATGGACCAAATAAATCAAGATGAAGTAATTCAAGAGGTTTAGAAGTTGAAATCATATCTTTTAACTTAAAAGAATCTTTTCTAAGTTTTCCTAATTGACAAGCATCACAAAACTATCTACTTTAAAATTCATTTTAGGGAGACCTCTTACTAGATCATGTTTTGACAGTCTAGATAGGAGTTTGAAATTCAAATGCCCAAATCTCTTGTGCCAAATCCAAGGGTCACTTGTATTTGCCAACAGACACAGGTTATCATTTGAAACTTTCATACTAAGAATATATATATTCTTTTTCCTAACTCCCTTAAATATAATGGTTGAATTATTATCTTCAATGTGACATTTATCTTTTTCAAATTTAATTTTATAACCTTTATCACATGGTTGACTTATAATTCGTAGATTATGTTTCAGATTCTTAACTAGCAAAACGTTAGTAACAGTAGGAGTTTCAGAATTACCGACTTTACCGATTCCAATCACATATCCTTTTGAATTGTCTCCGAAGTTAACCAATCCTCCGTCTTTGTATATTATATCATTCAGTATATCTGGATTGCCAGTCATGTGTCAAGAACATCCACTATCAAGTATCCATTTGTTCTTTCTGATCTTGCACAATTTGTCCGTTGTGGATTGATTCCTCAACACCCATAAAGCATGATTCCTGCACATCAATCAATTTTGGTATATAACTTGAATTTGAATATTGATTATATGCAGACTTATGAAACAAGACGATTTGAATACTTCTAAATTAGTATTAATGAATATAGCCATTTAAAAAACTTTTCAAAAATCAGATTGTGAAACTTTGAAAACCTTGCTCTGATACCAATTGTGAGAAATGCGGATTGCGGATCTTAAGGCTAAGATTAACACTAGAGGGGGGGTGAATGGTGTTAATAAAGAATTACTAAATCTTTTTAACTTATGTTAATTTAGACACAAAAATATGTAATATACAGACACAGATATGATCGCAGAAACAATCACAGATGCAAAAATAAAATAAAAGCAGTAAAGGAAAGAACACACCGGATTTTATACTGGTTCGCAGTTACCCTACATCCAGTCCCGCAACAAAAGTACGGATTTTCTTTTAAAAGCAATTATACAATTACACCCTCGGTTTCAAGGCTACGAGGTACACCCTCAAGAATTTCGATCCTCTAGGTGGAGATACTTGATTTCTGGGCCACAAGTTTACCCAATTGATTTACCAAGGCTACAATCACACCTGTTCCGTTTTGATTGATTTCCAAGGCTACAATCACACCTTTTCCCTTTTGATTGATTTCCAAGTCAACAATCACACCTTTTCTCGCTTAATAGATTACAAAGAAGTCCATAACTCTGGATAGCACTGAGAATCTTGTAGAGATAGTGATAGAGAATTAAACTAGAAGTAATCGATTATGATTCAATATTGATTTCGACAGAGTAATGATAAGAATATGTATTAAGAAATGAGGAAGAAGAAGAGGAGTGAAAACCAGAAAATTATGATTGAAAATTCGTTGAACCCGACCCCTATTTATAGAAGAACAACAGCCATGACCATTCATGAAGAGTTATGGCGAATAGACACTTCTTTTGAAATTTGAATTTTTGAATCAAACTATCACCATGTCGACATGGTCATGCTAGGCATGTCGACATCCCAAAGGATTTTTTGGTGCTTTTGATTTTCTTTGAAAATAACCTTTATCTTATATAAAAACTATTTTAAACTTTATAAATATGCTTGACTATAGTTGAAATTCACAAGTAAATATAAAGAATAATATATATAGATTCTAACTGTAATTTTATGTTTAAATCTAAGTATAAATATTTAAAAGTTAAATATATTATTTAAAAAGATATTTAAAATCAGGAGTAATTTGACTTTGAAAATAAAGATGCTTTTGAGGCAAAGATTATTTAAAATCAGGATCGAGGGTTTTGAATCTTTTAAAAGGAAAGTTTTGAAAACATTTTGAAACAGGATATAATTTTGAAAAATCATTTTGAATAAAAGTTAGCGGATACAAAACAATGTTCCACTAGATTTTTCGTAGGTTCCATCCTACTTAGGGTTCCATCCCTTTAACGGGCTCGAAGTGGATTCCATTCCATGAATAAATTGGATTTTAAGATGCCAGTGCTTTTCTACGAGTTTTAACAAAAATTCCTTATAATAATAAAAAATACTTATCCTTGAAATTTTGAACTCTTGATAGTCTCGATATTCATGAGTCTTCTATCTTGATATTTTATCTTGATATCTTGAATCTCTATACTGTACAGTCTTCATTCTTAGTACCTGCATGGTTAAATCCTACATATACATATATATCTAAACTTATAATGTTAGTATTTGTATTTTATAATCTATTCTAAGCTTGTTGTCATCAAAACCATCATCTCACGGACTAACAACACAGAGGTATTATATGGATCATTTTGAACACAGTCTTGTATTTGATATTATGTATCTATTCAATTTGATCAGCTTGTATCTATTTGTATTCCGTTATGTAAATTGTGTGATCTTTGATTCTGTGATTTGTATTTATTATATATTATTATGGATTTTTATTTTAGCCATCGTAATTTTGTTTTAAGCCCGGATTGCATATGTCGATTCCACTTGCGATGGAAAAAATATATAGCACATTATTCAACGTATCGATGCTCGCTTCAAATAAAATTCATAGATGGTTGCTCTTTACTAACCATATTTTCTGCACTAGCAGACAGTATTACTCTGTAATATCCTTTGTTCTTGTGTGTCACGGGGTGAGGCATCACACCTTGGTATCAGAGCTGAGTTTAGACAAAATATGATATTACGGACACAAATCTTAGCATAGATGAGTCTTAGAGATCGCCCTTTAGGAGTTCTTGGGTTTGATATTAGGGACCATCCTCTTTTGAATAAGAAGTGTCATTGTGGATTCTAGAAACATTTCCTTCGTATCCACTCTTCAGATATTCCTATTATCGAATCATGTGATTTCTAAAGAAATTTTTGATTCAACCTTATCCATTTCAGAAGTAAGGTTGGCTGGCGGTTGATTCTTTCGTTCTAGTATTGGACAAGCTAGCAAGCCCACTAAAATGTAGTACTTTGTCTGCCCAGCAAATCCAGAAGCTTATTATCAATCTTTTTAGATCAGAGTTGAGCAACGGAATCAATTAGATCGCTTCCGCTGGGCACGTTGTCTAATAGATTTGTGATTGGTTTTATTGGATATTTTTTTGCATAGGATACTTAGTGCTAATCGAAATTAAACTAAGAGTTATTCTTTGATAATTTCAAATCCTAATCGAAGATTAATAATTGAATCTTATGGTATCTTCGCATTGGAATTCCTACAAGAGAAATTGAATTTCTTGGGTATACAAATAACAAGGTCCAAATCTTATAGTTATAAATATAAATCAATTGGAAATAGAGATAAGTTTGATAATTGATTATTAATTAACCAAAAAAAATAAATGATTTATTATTTTCTCTAAACCAAAGAGTTGATTAAGAATTGTTTAGTGAAATCATCGCCTAATTGGAAAATACCATCTTATAAGTTTACTATAAGATGTTTAATGGTGATGATTATAGGTCATCATTATATGTATTAACTGGAATATATATACATATATATATACACAAAGATATAAGTATTCTCCAAAAGGATCTTTGAAATATACGTTTATTCGTGTTAAATTATACGTTGGATGCTTTAAGGATTTTGGTCGGGATGTTTAGCCAACATACTCGATAAGGATTTCTAAACATTCAAAAGTGGACATACACTTTTATTAAATAAGTGTTCTGGAAAATTATATTTTTGGAAATATGTTAAATCAAGAAAGAATTAAAATATTCTTGAAAACCAATGTGGTTTAAAATAAAATGACATTTGGAAGATGCATACGAAGGTATACATATAACTATATCTCAAAGGTTTGGAAATATAAAGGCATTTCTATATTATAAAAGTAACAAAAATATCGATCAAGATAAATTATATGAGCAATAATTTAAATGGGCTTAAATGCTTAATCATAGAGTTCACCGAGAACAATGGCGAGGCGATGTCGATTTCTATCAACACCCCAGCCAATGGTTAAGGTTATTTGCTAAGAATAAATGGAGAGATAACATTATGTGTCATTTAGATCATTTGGATATTATTTTAAGATTTGTTCGAGAAAACTAAATTTGGTATAAAGCTTCAACTAAGCCATGAAGGAACCATTACAACCTAAGTAAAATCACACATGTGCAAACCTTAAATAGCCGCATCATCAAAAGTAAATAGAAGCACGGTTTTTTTACATGAAAACAATTGGAAGTAATTTTTTTAAGCTTAGAAATAAGCTTATGTTGAGTACTTTTAAAATTTGAGATACCATTTCTAAGTACATATTGAAATATTAAAAGAAATTTAGTGTACTCCTAAAGGACGAGAGACGTAATAATGATATGTGATATATGTACACATTGAGTGTGTGTGTATGTGTGTGTGTGTTGATTCCATATTAAATTAAGTAATACATATGATTTCAAATTAGAATTATAAAAATTTGTAAAATGTTTTGTAATTTAGAAGATGAGAAACTGTAAATGAAAAATCCAAGGGTAAGAATAAGATTATATTTATATGTTGGGTTTTGCCCAATATAAATATTGTTGAAATAATATAAAAACCATCTAAAATTTAGGTAAAAGATGTAAATAAATATTATTAATGAATTCTTTTGGTTTATTTACTGTATAATAAGTTGTAGTAATAGACCAAAAAGGGAATTAGTTGTGAAAAACTCTTTTGAAAATGTAATTAAATTACATGAATGCTTTAGAATGAGTTAGATAATTTGAACTTTTCTAATTAAAAAAGAAGAAGTTTTGTCCTATAAGGAGCTTGAAAGTAAATAAGTGTATATAAAATATTTGAGAAACCATTTCTTATATGGAAAAAAAAGTTATTTTGTTTCAAAGTATAAATTCATATTGAATTTTATTAAATTTAGTATTTGGCTACTTAAATACTATTTTGGAAAATTTATGTGACGTTTTAGATTTAGAGAAAACTTTTTTAAATAAATATTTTGAAAACCTAAACTATATAATATGGGGAATACTAATAATCGACTTAGGGTTATTGATTGGTTTAAGTACCTTCAAGTAATGCTTCATCGAAAATGGTGTAGCACATTGAATAGAATGTTTGAGCGGAATTTACTAACCCCTTTGCGAATATATGAATTTCATCATGTAGTATGGGATACTTGGGTTAAATTCTTGTGATTGCATTTAGGAAGGTATTTAAGAATTTAGGGTTGTATTCTCTTTTGAAGTGTTGGCGCCTTTCCTCTTTTATGTGATTTTATGGATTTCCGTTATGTTTTCTATATCCGATGTTATTTGTAGTATCACCGAATGATTTTAGGGATTTCGCTTTTAGACGCTATTACGGGTTTTCATATTTGGTGACTACACACTTAGAGTTTATTGAAGCATTCTTGTTACTGCCAATTCCTGGCTTTGTGTTCGTATTTGAGATTTACGTCGTTGCACCCATTTTTTTATCTTGCTAGACCCATTTATTATACTCTAAAAATGAACCATATATTATTTTCTAATACTCAGTTCAGACCAAGATATTTCAGGTGCTCTAGTTTGATTGTTCTAGAGGGGATTTAACTCCAGTATTCTAGTTATCATTCATCTTATCTTCATCTCGTATAGGTGTACATATTCAGTGTTGTATCTATTACTGGGCCTAGATTCTTTTGTTTGCATATTTATTTCTGGAGATGTAGTACCAATTATTATATGGATCGTTTTGACCATGGTCTTATATTTGATATTACATATATATTTGATTTGACCAGCTAGTATCTATTTGTATTCCGTTGTGTATATTATGTGATATATGACTCTGCAATTTTTATTTATTATACATTATTTTGGATTATTATTTTTAGCCAACGTAGCTTTGTTTTAAGCCTGGATTGCATATGTCAGTTCCACTTGCAATGGAAATATATATGTATAGCACATTAATCAATGTTTCGATGCTCACTTAAAATAAAATTCACGGATGGTCACTCTTAATCTACCCTATTCTCTACACTAGCGGATGATATTACTCTGTAATATCCTTTGTTAGTGTGGGTCTCGGAGTGGGGCATCACAACTTGGTATCAGAGCCGAGTTCAGAACAAAACATGATATTACAAGAATAAATCTTGGCCTAGATGAGTCTTAGAGACCGTCCATTAGGAGTTATTAGCGTACATAGTAGGTATCATCTCTATTTTGAATATGAAGTGTCCTTTTGGATTCTAGAAACGTTTCCTTCGTATCCACTCTTCGATATTCCTATGATCGGATCATATGATTTCTAAAGTAATCTTTGATCCAATCTTATACATTTTCAGAAGTGAGGTTGGCTAGCAGTTGAGTAACTCTTTCTAGTATTAGGCAAGGTACCGATCCCAGCGAGATGTAGTACTTCGTCTGCCCAACAAATCGTGAAGCTTATTATCAGTCTTTTGATATCAGAGTCATGCAGCGGAATCAAGTAGATTGTTTCTGCTGGGCACAGTATCTAATAGATTTATGATTGATTTTTATTGAATATTTGTTTGCATAGGATTCTTAGTGATAATCTAAATTAAACTAACAGTTATTCTTTGATAATTTCAAATCCTAATTGAAGATTAATAATTGAATCATGTGGTATCTTCGTATTGGAATTACCCACAAGAAAATTGAATTTCTTGGGTATACAAATAATAAGAATCACTCTGGTAGTTCTAAATATTAATCAATTGGAAATAGAGATAAGTTTGGTATTTGATTACCAATTAACCAAAAAAAGTCTTATTATTTCCTCTATAGCAAAGAGTTGATTAAGAATTGTTTTAATGAAATCATCACCAAATTGGAAAATATCATCCTATAATTTTTCTATAAGATGTTTAATGCCGATAATTATATGTTAGCCATTGTATGTATTAATGGAATATATATATATATATATATATGTATGTATGTATGTCTATGCACACACACACACACACATATATATATAAAGATATAAGTATTTTCCATTATAAAAAGGATCTTTGATATATACGTTTATGCGTGTTAAATTGCCCGTTGGATGACTTAAGGATTTTGGTTAGACATTTGGCTAACGTACTCGATAGGGACTCCTAAACATTCAAATAAGACAATAGGACATACACTCTTATTAAATAAGTGTTTTGGAGAATCATTTTTTTGGAAATACATTAAATCAAGAAAGAATTAAAATATTCTTGAAAACCAATGTGCTTTAAAATAAAATGATATTTGGAAGATGCGTAAGAAGGTATACATATAACTATATCTCAAAGTTTTGGAAATATAAAGGCATTTCTACATTATAGAAGTAATATAAATATTAATCAAGATAAATTATATAAGTAATAATTTAACAATGGGATTAAATGCTTAATCATAAAGTTCGTCGAGAACAACGGCGAGGCAATGTCGATTTCTATCAACACCCTAGCCAATGGTTAAGGATATTTGTTCAGAATAAATGGAGAGGTAACATTATGTGTTATTTAGAACATTTGGATATTGTTTTAAGATTTGTTTTAGAAAATTGAATATGATATAAAGCTTCTGCTAAGCTACGAAGTAACCATTACAATCCAAGTAAAAACACATAAGTGCAAACCTTTAAATAGCCAGATCATCAAAGGTAAACAGAAGCACGGTTCTTTTGCATGAAAATAATTGGAAGTAATTTTTTTAAGCTTAGAAATAAGCTTATGTTAAATAATGTAAAATTTTAAGATACCATTTCGAACAATATGTTGAAATAATAATAGAAAATTGATGTATTCCTAAAGGATGGGAGACGTAATAATAATCTGTGAGATATACACATATGAGTATATATATATTGATTCTATATTAAATTAAGTAATACATAAGATTTCAAATTAGAATAATAAAAATTTGTAAAATATTATGGAATGTTAGAACATGAGAAATTGTAAATGAAAAATCCAAGGGTAAGAATAAGACTACATTTATATGTTGGGTTTTACCCAGTACAAACATTGTTGAAATAATATAAAAAACATCTAAATTTTAGGGAAAAGATATAGATAAATATTATCGATGAATTCGTTTGGTTTACTTACTGTATAATAAGTAATAGTTATAGACCTATAAGGGACTTAATTGTGTAAATCTCTTTTGGAAATGTAATTAAATTGCACGAATGCTTTAGAATGAGTTAGATAATTTGAAAATTTCTAATTAAAAAAAACAAGAGGTTTTGTCCTATGAGGATCTTGAGAGTAAATAAGTATATATAAAGCATTTAAGAAACCATTTCTTATATGGAGAAATAAAGTTATTTTCTGTCAAACTATAAATTCTTATTGGATTTGGTTAAACTTAGAATTTGGTTACTTAAATACAAATTATTGTGAAATTTTGGATTTGGAGAAAACTTTTTGAAATAAATATTTTGAAAACCTTAATTCTATAATATGGGGAATACTAATAATCGACTTAATGTTATTGATGGGTTAAATATCTTCAAGTAATGCTTCGTCGAAAATGATATAACACATTGAATATAATGTTTGAATGGAGTTACTAACCCATTTGGGAATATATGAATTTCATCGTGTAGCATGGGATACTTGGGTTAAATTCTTGTGATTGAATATAGGAAGGTATTTAACACTTTAGGGTTGTATTCACTTTTGGTGTTTGGCATGGAGCTAATGGATCCTTAAGAGAATATTATTTAGGTTTTCCAGTGGTATCCAAAATAAGTATGATTTACTAGCTTCTAGCATATACCAGAATTTCACTGGACGGTATGCGACGTTTTGGTTAAGTTCTTGTGATTACTAAGAGTGATAGTATTTGGTACTTGAGAGTCTACTCTATTTTGGTTTCTTGTTAGGGACAAAATATCCTTAAGCAGTATACTCTTGGATTTTTATACATGATCCTTGTGATTGGGTTGGACCTGATTTTCCTTGACTTTGAATGAATATAATATGTAAACGGGTTTTGTGATAAATTAAATTTACATAATCAATCAAGAAGTTATATCAAGAAAAAATCCAAGAATTAATCTACAACTTTTGAATAGGAGTAGTTAAGAAATATTTATAATATTAAGAGTAATTAGTATTTTGAATATAGAAAAAACTGTTGATAAATTGAGATTTGAAAACTAAGTTTAAAAACTTATTTGGGAATTTATAATTAAGAACCTCTTTTAGGTTATAACCTTTATGTTGAAATTGGTAAATTTTAAATTCTTCAAACAAATTAAAGGTTTTCTAAATTTTAAGAATCCAAATAATTATTTGCGTTTATCTCAAATAAATAATAAGCAAAACTGTATCTAATGGGAAAAATTAAATAGAGAACTCTTAATTATTTGAATGAAGATAAAATCTTAGAAATCTACCGAATGCTGTACTTTGACTTGTGTATGAGCCAAGAGGATCATATCTACCTTGATTGAATTTTTCCATTGTTGATAGTTTCTAATCCGATATCAGTATGACTCCATTCGAAACTTTGTATGGGAAATCATATCGACCACACTCTTGTTGGCATAAATCGTGTGAGAAATGTGGATTACGGATCTTAAGGCTAGGATTAACACTAGAGGTGGGGGTGAATAGTGTTAATAAAGAATTACTAAATCTTTTTGAGTTTATGTTAATTCAGGCACCGATGTATGCAATATACAGACACAGATATGATCACAGAAACAAACACAGATGTAGAAATAAAATAAAAGCAGTAAAGGAAAGAACACATCGGACTTTATACTGGTTCGGAGTTACCCTACATCCAGTCCCGCAACAAAAGTACGGATTTCCTTTCAAAAGCAATTGTACAATTACACCCTCGGTTTCAAGGCTACGAGGTACACCCTCCAGAATTTCTATCCTCTGGGTAGAGGTACTTGATTTCCGGGCCACAAGTTTGCCCAATTGATTTACCAAGGCTACAATCACACATTTTCTCTCTTGATTGATTTCCTAGGCTACAATCACACCTTTTCTCGCTTAATAGATTACAAAGAAGTCTATAACTCTGAATAGCATTGAGAACTTTGTAAAGATAGTGATAGAGAATCAAACTAGAAGTAATCGAGTTCGATTCAATGTTGATTTCGGCAGAGTAATGGTAATAATATGTATTAAGAAATGTGGAAGAAGAAGAGAAGTGAAAAACCAGAAAATCTGATATAAAATTCGTTGAAACTATTCCCTATTTATAGAAGAACAACAGTCATGTCCATTCATGAAGAGTTATGGTGAATAGACACTTCTTTTGAAATTTAAATTTTGAACTCAACTGACACCATGTCGACATGGGGTACTTGGGAATGTCGACATCCCAAAGAATTTTTTGGTGTTTTGATTTTCTTTGAAAATAACTTTTATTTTATATTAAAACTATTTTAAACTTTTGTAAATATACTAGACTATAGTTAAAATTCATAAGTAAATATAGAGAATAATATATATAGAATTTAACTATAATTTTATATTTAAATCTAAGAATAAATATTTAAAAGTTAAATATATTATATTAAAAGATAGTTTAAAATCAGGAGTAATTTGACTTTGAAATTAAAGATAATTTTGAGGCTAAAATTGTTTAAAATCAGGATAGAGGGTTTTGATGTTTTTAGAAAGAAAGTTTTGAAATCATTTTGAAAACAAGATAATTTTGTAAAATCATTTGAATTAAAATTAGTGGATACAAAACAATGTTCCACTATATTTTCGTAGATTCCACCCTACTTAGGGTTTCATCCCTTTAACAGGCTCGAAGTGGATTCCATTCCTTGAATAAATTGGATTTTAAGATGTCAGTGCTTTTCTACGAGTTTTAACAAAATTCCTAATAAAAATACTTAACCTTGAAATCTTGATAATCTTGATACTCATGAGTCTTTTATCTCGATATCTTGAATCTCTATACTGTACAGTCTTCATTCTTGGTCCCTGCATGGTTAAATCCTGCATATACATATATATCTAAACTTATAATGTCAGTATTTATATTTTATAATCTATTCTAAGGTTGTTGTCATCAAAACCATCATCATACGGACTAGCAAGTCGGAGAAATTTTTTTATCTTATGTCTTGACACTTGTGAATCTTTTGGTAAGATCTTGGAAATTTTTGTTGAAACCGAACCTTTATTTGTGTTTATTTCTTGTTGGGTGACTAGTATTTCAGTCAATTTGAGATTATAACTCTTTGATAAATGGAACCCAACAAAACCATTCAGGGTAGTGGCCCTGTTACTTACCGAGTTCCTTTCCTGTCCAGTTTTTTATCATTCACGGTGTCCTTCATGTTTTTCAAACTTGGAAACACTTTAAGAATTTTAATTCTTTTCTTGGGCATAGCCTCCTTGTTGCACTTAAGATCTCTGTAAACCTAACTTTTGAGCAGGGCTCTATTCGTATTGTTTCCTCGAAGGTAGAATACCTATGACATATAGTTATTTCGTTATTCTGAATCCTATGGCCCGATTATCCTAATGGCTATTCTTGTGGAACTAGAGAATTCGTTAAGTGAACACATCATGTGTAATTTCATTAGTTCATTCATGATTTGTCTCTTTTTTTGTATTACCTCTCGTTATAGCTCAATTTCCTTTGCGAAAATGCGTTCTTTTTCATTTGTTATAGGCTTTGCTCTTTAGGAAATTATGGGAACGCAAGTTTTATAAGGGGGAGTCTATAACAACCTTGGTCAAGATTACCTGGAATTAAATCTAAAGTATGATTTAAAATTATCTTAATTAATTTATGATGAATTTAGGAAATTTTATTTGTTATAATTTCCAAATTAAAATGGCTTTCTAGATGGAAATAAATAAGTTTGATAAATTTTATCAAATTCTAGAAATTGTGTAATTTAACTTCTTATATTTGATAATATAAGAATAACATTGGGAAAAATAAGAATTAATAAAATTTATTAAAATGATTTTGTAATTTAAAATATGAATTTTTCGAAGGTTTATTCTCTTATTTATTATGAAGGAGATTTATGGTAGATAATTTCCATTTCAAGTTATTACGACAAATGTTGTAAATTTAATTAAATGGTAATATTATAATTAATTGTTAAAAGTGAAAATTTTCAATTAATAGTCTATTTTATCAAAACTATTGCTTATAACTTTTATTTGGAACAATGGTTTATAATGGCTTTAAAGTTGATTTGGAACAATGGTTTAAAATTAGAATTATATATATATGGGCTTTCCAGCATATATATGTACATATATATTCTAGTTTATAAAACAATATTTTTGAGAGGGATTTCAAAATAAATTATTTTATAAAATTGCATGACATCGATTGAATGAGAAATCGATTAAACGGATTAACAAAATGAGTGGTAAGAAACGCTCGCGTTTATTTTTCAGATTAATTCCTGGATTTGTTCGATTGAGCCATTTATACACACGAGTGGAGTTTACTAATTTATCTTGAATGTTTAAATAATCCCTTGTGGTTTGGGACACACGGTTGTTAATTATTCGGTTACTATTCGGAGGTATATAATACTAAGCAACAAGTTTATGACTCGCTTTCGGAGTTTATAGGACTTGTTCCTATTTTGATGTTTATAGGACTTCTTCCTATGTTGATGTTTATAGGTCTCGTACCCATCTTGATGTTTATAGACTTATACGCCTATCTTAGAGTTACATGTACATAGGTGAATTCATTCACTAATCTTGGAGTTTTAGAACCTTACCATTTTATGTGATTTTCTAGATTTTTGTTATGATTTCTATATTCGATGTTATTTGTACTATCACCGAATGATTTTAGGGATTTTTCTTTTAGAATCTATTTCGGGTTTTGATATTTTGTGATTACACACTTAGAGTTTATTGAAGCATTCTTGTTGTTAGCCAATTCCTGGCTTTGTATTCATATTTGAGATATATATCTGTACACCCATTATTTATCTTACTTGACCCATTTATTACTGTCCAAACTGACCCGTTTATTGTTTTATAATACTCATTTTAGCCCAAGATATTTGAGATGCTCCAGTTTGATTGTTCTAGGGAGGATTTAACTTCAGTTTTCTAGTTATCATTCATCTTATCTTCATCTCGTATAGGTGTACTTACTCCTAAAGTGTTGTATCTATTATTGAGCCTAAATTCTTTTGTATGAAAATTTATTTCTGGAGATGTAGTACCAATATATTATATGGATCGTTTTGACCATGGTCTTGTATTTGATATTATGTATATATTTGATTTGATCGCCTGTATCTATTTGTATTCCGTTGTGTATATTATGTGATATATGATTCTGTGACTTTTATTTATTATACATTGTTCTAGATTATTATTTTAGCTATCGTAGTTTTATTTTAAGCCTAAATTGCATATGTCTGTTCCACTTGCGATGGAAAAAATATATATCATATTAATCAATTGATGCTCCCTTAAAATAAAATTCAACGATGGTCACTCTTAACCGACCCTATTCTCTGCACTAGCGGATGATATTACTCTGTAAAATCCTTTGTTATTGTGGGTCTTGAAGTGGGGCATCACAGCTTGGTATCAGAGCCGAGTTTAGAACAAAACATGATATCACAGGCATAAATCTAGGCCTAGATGAGTCTTAGAGACCATCCATTATGGTTTCTAAGGGTATATAATAAGGATTATCTCTTTTTTGAATAAGAAGTGTCCTTTTAGATTCTAGAAACGTTTCTTTCGTATCCAGTCTTCATATTCGTATGATCGAATCATGTGATTTCTAAAACAATCTTTGATCCAATCTTATACATTTCATAAGTGAGGTTGGTTGGCAGTTGAGTCATTCGTTCTAGTAGTGGGAAAACTAGCGAGCCCAGTGAGATGTAGTACTTTGTCTACCCAGCAAATCGCGAAGCTTGATGTCACTCTTTTGAGATCAGAGTTGTGCTGTGGAATCAAGTAGATTGTTTCCACTGGGAACATTATCTAATAGATTTGTGATTGATTTTTATTAGATATTTGTTTGCATAGGATTCTTAGTGATAATTTAAATTAAACTAAGAGTTTTTCTTAGATAATTTCAATCATCTTATTAGTTACATCCACTGTTTGTTTTGTTTGACCCATTTATTGAAGTTTGTTGAAGCATTCTTTTTGTAAGCCAATATTTGGCTTTGTGTTTATATTTGAGATTTATATAATTACATCCATTGTTTATCTTGTATGACCCATTTATTATAGTCTTGACTGACCTGTTTATTATTTTATAACACTCGGGTCAGACCGAGATATTTCAGGTGCTCCAGTTTGATAGTTCCGGAGAGGATTCCACTCCACTTATAAAATTACCATTCATTTTATCTTCATGTCGTATAGATGTACATATTCATACAGTGTTGTATCTATTATTAAATCTAGATTCTTTTGTGTGCATATTTTTTTTGGAGGTGTAATGCAGATGTATTATATCGATCATTTTGACCACGGTCTTTTATTTGATATTATGTATCTATTTGATTTGATGAGCTTTTACCTATTTGTATTCCGTTGTGTATATTCTATGATATGTGATTCTATGATTTGTATTTATTATAAACTATTATAGATTATTATTTTAGCCACCGTAGTTTTTCTTTAAGCCTGGATTTCATATGTCGATTTCACTTGTGATGGGAAAAAATGTATAGCAAAAAAATATATAGCACGTTAATCAACGTATCGATGCCCCCTTAAAATAAAATTCATGGATGGTCGCTCTTAACCAACCATATTCTCTGCACTAGCAGACGATATTACTTTATGACATGCTTTGTTGGTGAGGGTCTTGGGGTGGGGCGTCAAAAAATCCATGCCAGAAGACAATAACTGACGCTTTATTTTTGTCATTGGACCTCACTTATTTATCATGAGCCATCCACATATAATGTAAAGCCATGTCATTTTTTGATCTATCCGTCTTAGACACAGTAAGCCTTGTTTTTTTTCAATTGAAAAATGCTCAAATCTTTTGTCTCTATGCCATATGCTATTAAGAATACATACATTCATAGGAAAACTATGATTTGTCCATATAGGAATTCCAATAAGGAGTACTACTAATGTTCCTTTTAGTGTACTGTGCCAACAATTACATAAGTGAAAAAGTGTAGCATGTACAAATAGATATATGCATAAAAAATTGAAATCATGAAAATCCTCAACAACCATAAGATAATGGTATTTTCTTTTAACTTGTATCTTTCGTTCCTACCAGTCCATCTGCACACTACCATATGCTATAGCATACTCATTATCTAGTCTACTCATTTAAGAGTTCCCGAGACAATAAGGAGTAAAACAAGACCTTGGGTTAGGCAATAGTCTGGTATGAGCGATCTATAATTTCAAATCACTAAAAAAGTCGATATAATGAAATATAGAATATAGGGTGTAACACCCCAATTTTTGGACTGCTATAAGAGGAATTGAGTAAATAAATAATTAATTAAATTAAAACACAAGATAAAATAAAGACAGGTTATTTAAGGTAAGGTGAATGAAGGGTGAGAAGGAATTAGGGATTTATTAAGATTAAGCTAAATGAGGCTTTAGCCCAAAGCCCAATTTACTAATTCCTTATACTCCAACCCTCTCTTCATTATCTCATTATTCCACATAAATAAAAGAAAGTAAAACAAGCTAGGCTGGCCACCAATTTGCAAAAAAGAAATGAAACGAAGAGCTAAAGAGTTCAAGCTTTTTTACTTTAAGTAACAAAGAAGATTACACATAGTTTTTCATAATCAAGGTGATTAAAACTTTTCCTAAAACCTACTCTAACCCATTTGGGGTTGGATTTGATTATGAATGAATTTTTTTTACGATGAAAAACTTGTTTGATGATTAAATGTTGTTTTGTTATGTTAAGAAATTTAAATAAAATAATTTAGTTCATGTTTTAGGGTAAACTTGATATAATCGCAATCAAATGATTTGAAAACGAGAAATTATATTCATAATGATGAAACAATGATAGATTTTTATTTCATAATTTTTGGAGTTTATTTGGAATTTTCTTGAATTTGTTAAGTTAAGAAAAGGGTTGATTTGGGTAAATCAATTATTGAAAATAATAAAATTAGTAATTTCGGCCTAAAATTTTGGGACAAGGTAAAATATGGTTAATTGGATTTATGATGAATTTTTAAGACTTTTTCCATCAATTTTCAGTGTTATATGAATTAATTGGCTAAGAAAAAAAGTGATTAGTTAATTAATAAATGGAAGAGGTAGTTACCCATTTCTGAAAAGCAAATGTTACAGAAGAAGATTAGCCAATAAGAATTCTATAACAAATGGGATTTGGTATGGAGAGATTACATAATAAAGTAAGAAAACAGTTTTCAATATAATTACCACTATGCAATCTTACACCCACAATAGCCCATATATTACCTATTACGATGGCTAATATAGTTATAACATGCGAAGGATTAGAAAAGGCTATTAACCCATGACTAGTATTATCAATACACAATGACCTTGGAAAAAAGAGCACACGATGGCCTTTGGAAAGATAATTAAGAACTACATTTTTGAAATAAAATTTTAGTTTAAAATGAAAAAATTAGTTTCTTATAGAAATTGTACTTTAAAATAAAGAAATGCGAATTATAAAATTTAAATTTTTGATAAATTATAAAATATAATTTTCTTTCCTTCCCTTTTTTAGGATTAATCTTAATGTATGTTTACATAATCAATTACCAAACCCCTCTAGTTAGCGTTTTAATTAGTGATCATTGTCTTAAAATGTGTCCAATACAAAGATACATAGTCAGGAGTGCTGAAATGCTAGAATTAAATATTTTTCTTTAGGATTATGATGTGACAACATATCTAATGTTAAACATTTTATACGAGAATATATATTTCTATGTAAAACCAATATGATAGTCCATTCAGGGCAGTCTAACGAATTAGGAAGCCTGAGGTGAGTGTAATATTGTTGCCCAGTAAGCCAAAAATGATCAAATCAAATTTACCATTATAATATATTTATCATTGTTAACATATAAAAATAAGATATTTCCAAGTACATAATGTATTATAGCAAAATCATAATGACAAACTATCATCTATGTCAAGCATTCTAGCATTAAAATACACTAAACTTTAACTAAAAAAAACCCCTTATTGCATTCTTTGAAGCAAACTCTTCAATAATATCATCATATTTTAGCATATCCAAAAATCCTTTATCGGTCGAAATCATTTTTAATCCACTTAATATTTATTGCAACACTGTGCTTCGATGATAAGCATTAATCAATTTGAACTTAGAAAATCTTCTTTTCACCGAAGCACTCGTAACCGGGATAGTTAATAATATTTGATATGCAAGCCATATGTTTAGAAATCCACTAGCATCATGTTAAGATTTTAAGAAATCAAGAATACTAGGTTATTTTGTTAATTCCAAAGGTAAAATCCATTCAATTGATTAAGTTCAAGATATAATTCTTTTGCACAAATATCACTTTCTTGATTGTGCTCCAAAAATCTCTCAAGATTCATGCATTGCTCTTTTAACTATTTATCATTAAAGGTCTTAAATTTTGCACTCATTAAAAAACCAAAAATATCTTCGAAACAGTCAAATTGTTCAAATTGATCCTTAAGTGGAGTAAGAGCTTGATCCATTATGTGAAGAAAATTAGTGACTCTAAATTTATCCACCAAAGATAGGCGTTCATTAACATCAACTTCTTTATCTTCATCAAATTTCTTCTTTTTATGAATAACTCTTTTTTGTGAAAATTTAGGCTCAATGCCAACTTCTTCCATAAGATCTTTAGCTTCATTCGTCGTTTCATCAAATCCAAATTCTCTATAAGTTTCAAAACATATTATACGTTTCTCTAACTTTAGCAGTTGCATCCTTAATATCCATTTCCTTTCCTTGAAGTATTTTGCTAACTTAATTAGTATTATCTAATATAGTGTACCAAATTCATAAACTAATCAACCTCCACAGCATTTTGGCATAAACTTTTAGCTTACACTCTTGCTATATCATTACTAGAATTGTCAGAAATATCAATTAGCGCATCTTTAAATTCTGTTGGTTGGGCTCTTATTGCCTTAACACTTTTTATGGCTTTCCTAATGAGTTGCAGATAATGCCTTAGGAGTCAGCCTTTAACATTTTGCATGTCCTCTAAGTATTTCCATCGATGCGTTGAGCCGAAAATAAAGTATATATCTTTTGTACATATGCAAAAAATTCTGCCTTTAACACAGCACATTGAAAGATTCAGGAAAGACATCCGTGTGTAGTATAAAATGCTCTAGGATTTATGTCAAGAAGTCTGTTTTCTACACCTTGATGTTTACCTATAAGGATATTAAGATTCCTTACATAAATGAGAACAAACAGTAGTTATTAATAATTAAAAAATAGCATACCTTTCGTATTTGATCCATTATCATAACTTTGTCCCCTTACATCATCGATAAGTTTAAGACCAACTAGAACATCTTCGAGTTTTTTGTAAAGGCCAAGTCCGGATGTGTCATTACCTTCTGTAAATCAAAGAAAAAACTCCTCCACCTTAATGTTATTTATTTGCATTTTCAACAGCTATGCATCTTATAATAATTGACATGTATTCTTTATGACTTAAATCTGAAGTACAATCAGGAATGACCTAGCAGAATTTTGCTTTAAATATTTTTGTAAGCAATATTTCTTTAATCTTTTTATCCAACGAAAGAATTAATTAATTTTGTATTCTATGGCTAAGATAATGATTGCTTATATCATTATTTACCACATGTCTAAGATGTTCTTTCATGATTGGATCAAATTCGGTAACAAATTCTATTAGTTAGCATGTGGCCAACAAAGAAATTATTTGTTTCATTATTTACCCATTACGTCATTCCTTTGTCAATTGTTACTTCTTATTGAAGACCTCTACACAAATTCACCCATTTAATAAGATTCGCGGTATGTTCCGAGTTACTTTAATACTCTTGAATTTTAGCTGTAATATTATGCCAATATTGAACCCTTCTTCCACTAATTTGAATGTCTTTTTTGTATTTTTAAACAACTTGCAGCAAAAGAAAAAAAGGCAAAAAAAGAAAAAGCAAAAAAAACTTTATCCAGTTCATTTGAGTAAACATGCCACTTTCGTTCATACTCCGCACTACGTGGATAATTATCGATGCAATGTTTAGAAGAAAATGTCTTCCATCATCTTCATTTTTAGAAAACTTGTCATTCTCTTTACGATTTTAATTGGCCCCTTTTGAACTAAGATTGCTCTTTTACTATTGGTAATTATTCCCCATAATTCTGGATCATAGTTAACATCAACGTCCTTCTTAAGATTAAGCTCAATTATATCATGGGCAATAACTTGGCTACATCATTCGTAGTTTCATTGCCATTACCTTCTTTGTTGATACTTCCATTAACAACATCTTCATTTAGTACATCAACATTCTAAATTATTAACACTTCATGAGCCTCAACATTCTCTCCAATGTCTTCATATTTGTCATTAGTTTGTTCAATCATACATGAAGTTGAAGGCTGTGAGTTTTTCATTTTTGCTTGAAACAAAATACAAATTGAAACAATAAGTGAATTTTGCAAGCCTATCTTTTTTCCATTAAACTTTTCTGTTGTAAGCTCCGTAGTTTTGTTTTCAAAATCGAATTCAGTTTTTATCATCTTCATTTTTCGTCGTACTTCCTATACTTCAAAGAATGACATAAATTTATTTTTAAAATAAAAATGATCTATTTATTATCTAAAGTGCGTTTTATTATCCAATAAAATTATCCAAAAGTCCATAATTAAATATTCAGTTGATCTTAATAATGATCAATAAACTAAATACCAATTTTATTAGGCAATCATCAATTATATTATTTCCAATTTTATTAACTAAATAAAATTTAAACCGATTTAGAAACTGTATTAGAAAAAAATCGGTTTCAATTTCAATTTCAGTTTAAAATACGATTTCAATTAGAAATACGAACAATTTCAATGTCAATGCAACAATTTAAAATACAATCTTAGTGAAAAAATATATCAACTAATTTAAAGACTATATTGAAAAAACATTACCAATTTACCAAATCTTAACGGACTCCAAATATCGATTTGTAGAAGGTGCAGTGCTGCAATGGAGGGGAACCACGTGGAAGCAAAGCAATGGAGGCTTCGTCGAGGAATGGGTGTCTGCATTGAAGGTGGAACAGGCGAACAAGGGAGGAAGCGTTGAAGGCAGGCCGGCGAAGGCTATCGGACTGTCGGGCTTCGTCGAGGACTGAGAAGTGAGATGAGAAACGTGTTTTGTTTCTTTTTTAGGGTTTGTAATCGAACTTTTGTTGCCTTTTTCAAGGGTTACCCAAGGCAATAGCCTAATGGGCCTTGTTGGAAGACTTAGCCTAAGTCTACCGTAAAAAAATGTTATATCTAACAAAATTATACTATTTTAGAATTGAACAAAGGAAAAATGTAAAAGTCTCCAAGTCGAATAAAAAGGAGTAATGGTATAGGGTTTTGTCAAAATATCATTAGTTAAATTAATTTAATATTAATTAGTTAACATGATTCTAGCATTAGACAATTAGAACAGAGAAACGCAAAACCCAGTCCGAATTGATCCAAAAAGATCCAAAAGCATACCGAACCCGATGAGTCTTGGATCGAGTCTTGGTGACAAAAAATACCATAAAGAGCCGATCAAATCCAAATCGACCAATTGATCCGACTAATAAACATTCACATTTATACATTTTCAAGTAGAATAAAAAGTAAAAATTTCCAAGTAGAATAAAAAGGAGCGTAATGTTGTAGGGTTATGCTAGAATGTTATTTGTTAAATTAATTTGACATAATTCTACTATGTAGCTATGAAGTTGTATAAAGGGCAAGAGCCATTTCTGATTCCCGTGCAATGTAGCATTCATTCTGCGTAAAGAAACGTATACTTTTACTGGTTGTTTTCGATGAGTGGTGGAATTAGGCATGGCAACGGAGTGGGTCTAGGGTACAAACCTGGTCGACCCGCCCCTGTTTTGGCCCGTCCAGACCCGCCCCATTGAGTCATTGGGGCGGGTAGACCCGTGACCCGTTCTTGAGTGCTCCGGGTCTAGGGTCAGGTCGGGGATCGGTTGACCCATCCCAACCCGACCCGCACTACTAACATCTCATGAAACTGCTTTATTACTATAATGATTTATAAATATTCTTAGATATAAGTGATTCTAGCATGGATATTAAAATGTTCCAATAAATATTCTATATAAAAAAATTAGAGTATTAAGTTGCGTAAATAATAATTATACAATAACATATGTATGTATTTTCTGAATTGTTATTGTACACATCATTTTTACTAACTTTCCTTAGACACGTTGTTATTTGTATTTCATGTATTATTTGGTGATAACGAGTATAAACAAATAAATATATGTAAGTTGGTACATAATTTTGAATCAATACATGAGACTCATCGGGCCTTGGGGCGGGTCGGGTCTACCCTGACCCGTACGGGTCCCGGATATAGGGCAAAATTCCAGACCCGCACCGGGTCTACGGACGGGTATGGGGCGACGTCTAAAAAATCTGGGACAGGTATGGGGCACTAAAAACCGGCCCCAACCCACCCCATTTCCATTCCTAGGTGGAATGGAATGGAACGGAATGGAGTGGAGCGTGAGAATTTTGTCCTTATATATGATTCAACAGGTTCGATGAGCATTTTATGTAAACTTTGCTGACTCTAACTTTTCATTTCGTGGTAAATCTGGATCAACACTCTGGTGGTTTGGTTGGATTAGTTGAATTGGGGTGTAAATCCCATGGCTTCAAAATTAGGGTACCAATTTGCAAGAATGTTACGGTTGCGATAACCGTCGTTATTACCACCAACCGTAATCGTAACCGTTATTGACGGTTATAAATTTTTTATAACTGTTACCGCAACCATCTATGATGGTTAACATTGTATTTTCAATTTTAAAGAATGTCGTACATGTATTTTCAATTATATGTATTATTGATGATAAATTGACATAGCTCTAACTGTTTTTTTCAAATTTATTTATCTGGTTATAAAACGAGCAGTATGCATGCACATGCTATTAGTTCATTCAGACAAGTATTATTAATGTATAAGTCATTCATTTAAATTAAATTACTAATTTTTATATTTTAATATTAAATATTACACAAAATAATCATGTATGGTTGATATGGTTAACCGCGGTTTTCAAATTATTCAACCGTTACCATTATAGATGATAACCGCATGAACGGTTGAGCGATTCAACTGTAACAGCCCTGTAGGTATTAGCATGTTTCTTCACTAAAGTTAAAACTAATTAATTCGATAAAACAAAAATACTCAACGATATTAAATATGAAAATTCCTAATTTAAGTGCGGGTAAAACCATTCTAAGATTTAGGCCAAATCTTCTCCTGTGACGCTACGAATACATTTTAACCCTTTTGAGCTTTACATGTGTAATATATTTAGCAATCATTGCAAGCTCACTCGTAAATTTGCATATGAGATATGTACTCCTGCTTTTATATGTCAGACCGTTTAAATTTGCATCTATGACATGTATGGTTGTATAACCAAAAAAGAAAACGTTTATTACTTTTTTCCATAACATTATTTGCGTTGATTCAAAAACTATAGAAAATGTATCATGCGCTTCTTTTGATGCATCTATTTAATGACTTTACATTATTTTGGGGCACACAATTTCAAATTCTATGAAATTTTATATATATGTTAACATCAGACGCATAATATCTGCACAAATTTTTGACTAATTATAATGCGTCAAGTAAACCTATCTCAAAATTAAAGATTTTTTAGCCAATGTTCACGGTTAAAATAAAATTTAAACGGTTAATATCCACCTATACTTTTGAAGAAGCTATAAGTTTTCATTCAATTTTTTTTCTTTTTTCTTTTCCTTTTGCATTTGATATTCATAATATAAATTGAACATCTATATGTCACAACAAATAAGATGGTGTAGCTCGAAGTATGATAAAGCTGCTAAATTGGTGTTGGTAAAGAGGGATATCATTGAATTTTCCTTTATATATACATATACGTATATGTATATGTGTGTGTACATACACACATATGTGTATGAGGAAGGTTCAAGATTATCCCCCACTCATCCTTCTCCATTTTTTTGTACAAAGCTTATGCAGATTATGCACCAACCTGTAATTTCAAACACTTCATATTTAAAGATCTGAATTATATAAACATTTAAAGCTTGAATTTAATTGATTTAATAATTTTATTAACCCCTTTTTAAAAATAACTAATGGTAATGAATTTGTTTTAGAAAAACGTTCACAAAAATAAATAATTCGAAGAAATATTAATAATGTGATCGAAAATCGTTTTATCGATAGACGCTCTGAAAACAATGAAATTATCATTACGGAGAAATGTCTTAGATTGACGAACCTAGTGTCATCGGAACCAGAATGACGAGATGATGTACATCGACAAATTTCATAGTGATCGAATGTACTGTGTGGTTATACGAGCTCGAAATGCATTGCGATTCTAATTGAGAATTTAAATATAATATCTATATTATCATAAATAACCCCTCCTACACAACACTTCTCTCTCAAAACTCCACTCTTTCTTTCAACGTTGATGAAATACCTAGCCGCCACAAACAATTAATTAAACCCGGAGCTGTAAGCATGGATAGAGCTCGACGTTGGATCCATTGATATCGTATTGGGCTGGGCTTTGAACCAGGATGGGTGTTGGGCGTCCGGTCGTGTTTAACGTGAGAGAATTTTGATGACCGTAACTAGGGTTCTGCTTTGTCAGAGTTTGGGGAGGAGTTAAGTGAAACAGAGATTGGCGTTGAGCTTCTCATGCGAAGACAAGCTCATAGAGGTTATTTGGGGTGGTGCGGCTGCCTATGAAAGAACGTGAATTTTCTTGTCGTAACGTCAAGCGTCAGGTCAGATTTCAGTAGGGCCAATCGATCTTGACTAGGTTGGATGGGATGCGAAGCATGCGTGAAGAGGAGTTCATGGGAAGTAGTTGTGCACGGTTTAGTAGCCTATAGCTTGAGTTAGGGGAAGGAAAGTGCATATCCATGGTTTGTATTGGCATATCACTGTGCATGTTGAATTGGGGAAGAAAGGATTTGTGGAGGTATTAATATTGTAGGATCAATTTCACCCTAGAGGAGGGAATGAATATGGTGATACTATCAATTATAAAAATTTATTGCGGAAGTATGCAAATAATCGAGCACTAATCACAGCAGAATAATAGCAGCATAGATAATAGTATAATATAAAAATGCACAATAGAACAACATAGAATTTACCCAGCTTCAACAGAACCCTGCCTACGTGCTTCCCCAAGGTTTCTACTAGAAATTAATTAGTCAGACGCTTACGCACGTAAACTCGTGACACCCGCTATCGACTAACATAACTCTACGCTTAAAATCCTGCCACAACTCAGCCACTGAGTTGCGAATTCTCGAGCTACACCGCCGTAGTTCGTCCCCTAGTCACACGACTAGAAATTAAAAAAGTTAAAAAAAGAAAAAACAAATTTAAAAACAATAAACCCTAATTAATATACTAAGCCCAAATATAAAGGCCGGTCCAAAAACAAAATAAAGTAAAGATTATTCTTTCTCCTTTTATATTATTCGGCCAGACTTGCTTTGTAAAAAATGGCGATTTCTTTAGCTCATTTGTTCCTCTTTATCTTTGATAATTAGGGCCTCGTGGAAATGAAGGGCGCAGATTTCAAATTCATCATTCGAATAATATCGCATTTCTTTCTTTGTCGAATGATCGTCTCTTCGATTATACACACGGCTGCTTCAATTAAGTCGAGTTCGTCTGTTAAATTGGTATGCAGTTTTTCCTTTTTCGATATTTTATAATACTCAACTTTGATTCGAGTTTAATGATTTATTGGTCTCTGTTTTGCTTGAACTCGAATGATCTCGTATGCCGATGATGTTAGGGTTTAAATAGGAATCGAATTCCTATAATTTCATTCATTTGAATTTATCATTTAATTTAACTCGGTCGTTGATTTTTCTTGAATGCTTGAGATTGATCATGTCCTTTCCAATACGTTTATTTTCTGATTTCTTGGTTATCACGGTTTTGGTATTTGACTTGTTCGAATTCCTTGGCCACCACGGTTTTGATTTGCTGTTGAACTTGTTTTCGTTTGTGACTTCGGCATTGCTTTGAACTGCAATTATCTTTGACTTGGTTTGAAACTGCAAGCTTGATTTTGTGAAAATATTTTTGTAAAAACCTGCTATGCGAATTTCTTTTGTTAGAATTCTACTTTGATAACCCACGGCATCTGACCAGTTTTGATTCAAACTCACTTGCTTACTTTGATATCGGGTTACACTACTTGCATATCCACATAAACTTGCTGTATCACCATATGTATATGTGTGTGTGTATATATATATATTCAGGTTTACTGGAGGCTTGCACTTGAATGTGCAGTCTGGTCGACACTTGTATTTTGTTGCACTGTGTTTGACCCACGACTTCCTGCTGTGTGTATTGTGTTTTTGTATGGTTGATTTGGGTCTGTTTGGATATTGAACTTGGTCATTTGGCCTTGCTCGTCTACTTGTATTTGCTGTATTTTGGTCATTGCATTGCTTTGACTCATACTTGCCTTTCACTCGACAATTTGGTTGAGTTATAATGCCAGGTCTGGTTGTAGCTTTGCACTTGAAGTCTGTAGCTTCTGGTTTGCATATGATACTTCCATGTCTTCACTTGTTCCATATGAGTCTGGGCTTGTGTATGTTTTGTTTTAGTTTGACTGTGCACTGCATCTTGTTGCTTGTTGTTTCTTACATGTATATATGTATATCGAGACTTCCATTGTCTTCGACATTGCCTTTTCATGTGTGGTCTGGCTAGAGTCTTCATGTGACTACATTTCGGTTGTAGTTTGCATTGTGCATTCATGTGCTTGTTGTATATATGATATGCTAGCTCGAGTTGCTTGATCACAGTTACTTGTGCATGTTGTATTGATCATTGATCTAGTGAAATTTGTGGCCTTGGTTTCACTCAAGAATTATTTGCATTTTGAATGGCACTTGAGTTGAATCCAGCTTATAGTTCAGGTTTGACCTTGTGCTCGTGTTGTGACTTTATTTGTATTGCACATGAGTTAAACCCGACTTTTTATTGGGTTTGACCTTGTGCTCACCTGTCCCTGTAATTTTATCAAGTGTATATTGGCGTGCACGTCCTTGTGGTATGTACAGGGATATATTGTGCATGTCATAAGCTGTTCGTGTATGATGAATTCAAAATTAAATGATGACAAATAACCCAAATAACCGAGGCAAATAATATTTTCAAAATACATTTTATTTTACACTGCAAAAATATTTCATTTTCAATTTTACTACTTAGTGTGTATTTTTACAGACAGCTTAGATGCTGGATTCAATCTGGAATATAGTTGAAGATCAAATACGAGTTAATGAGTGAAATATAGTGAGGTGCTTATGTAAACGATAATTGTGTAATCAAAATTGTATTGTTTGAAAATTGTGTATAAAGCGAGAGCTCAATTTTGTATTATTCAAAATTGTAATAAATATTTTTTGGAATAAAATATTTGTTTGAATTTAAATTGTGTTATTTATTTTATTCAACAAATATTTATTAATTATGTGAAAAATAAAATAGTACAGCAGCGAATACATTTAAATGAATATATATGTTTATTATCATCAAACAAAAATCATATACTTGTATATTCAACAAATATTAAATAATTTATTAAGTTAATTAATTAAATTAGTTATCACAATCTTATAATATTCACAACTTTTGCATACAGTGCCCAATCGAGACGCCGTCTCCGATGTTGCACTCATAGCAAGATTATCATCTACTTGGTTTTGCTTTAACCTGAATGAGTTTATTCACCATCGAATTGTATATGTTATGTATATAATATTTACTGTGTCAAAATATAAAAATTAAATAGATAACAATACAAGTTATTACTTTTAGACCACTACTTTCTTTCGAAAGTCAAGCGATAATATATATGTGTAGTATGATCTTTCTTATAACAGTATAAAACATGTATTTTGGCCATGACTTATTGTTTACATGTTTGATAGTGTGTTGTGAATGTTTGAAGCGAAATGGTCGCTATAAACGCACTTCGAAATCCCTTGTATTTAACATATGTTAAATTGGTTAAAATATGATTATACTATGAAATATATAATTAGTTGGTTTGGGAAGTTATAGAAATTGCAAAAAAAAGTTGTAAAAGTTAAAAGCGAAAAGGTCGCGATGAATACACTTTGGAAATGCCATGTGTTCGGTGGTTTTTAAAGTTGACTTTGAAAGATATCCTAGGAGCTTCTTTGCATTTTTAATAAGTACTATAAATGTAATTATTAATAAAAAATATTGAAGTTTATAAATATCTTGGATAACTACTTATGAATTTTTAAAGTAAATAGTTTTAAATTATAAAGCATGCTTTTTATGGTTTTTAAATAAATTATAAAATATGTATATTTGAGTAATGTTTTTAGAAAAATGTTAACCATAGTATAAGTATTTTTAAAGTAATCTAAAGTATTTTTCAAATATATATAATTTTTAGAAAATTTATTAAAGATTTTATTGAAGTCTTAAAAAGCTTATTTAATATAATATCTTTTAAATTGTTTTAGAATTTTATTAATTTTATTAGCTTATAAATTACTTGTATACATATAAATATATACATCATTTTAAAATGGTTTCTTAGTAAATAAATATAAGTTTTGTTTATAAATGTTGTAAAGAAAGTTTGTATTTTAACACCTAAGTTAAAATAAATTAGTTTTAGAAGTTAAATAAAAGTGTTACCTTAATTAGTAGGTGTGGAGATGTTTTGATCTTCAAATGAATATCTTAAAGTTAACGATGAGTATAAAAATGGTTTTGGATTGTAGCAAATAATGTTTTACTAACATTTGTTTTTAACCCTTGTTAATTATACTTAGGAAATTAATTATATAATAAAAAATGAATATTTTAAAGACAATTACAGGTAAATGATTTTGTGTTATATTAAACAATGTTGTAGCAACGTTCGATTTTAACCTTTATTAATTATAATTAGGACTTTAATAACGAATGCTTTAAGGATAATTATAAGTGAATAGTTTTGGCTTTGCTGTGACAATGTTTAATTAGCATCTGTATGTGACCCTTATAAGTATAATTAAATCTTTAAAAAGCAAGTTATAAAGATAACGTGTAAAGTATGAAATGTTTTGCATTTGTAGTAAACAATGTATTATTAACATTTGTTTTTAAATCCTTGAATTTTATTTTAAAGGGGATTTTTTTGTTAAACGACATACTAAGATCTTTAATAATGGAATAAAGATAATAACAAGTATTGAAATCTTTTATAAATAGATAGAAAAAGTCGTATGATTAATTTATAAAAAAGAATGAGTTTATAATAACAATGTTCTGGTAACATTTGTTCTTAACTTCTTTAATTATATTTTAAATCAAGTAAATCATGTTAATGATTTGTGAATGTACTTATACCATTTGAAGTAAGTATATGAATACTTTTGAAATATAGAAAAGTGTATTAGTAGAATATGTGAATAGTAAAATATGCAAATAGTAAAATACAAGTGTATATCTTCTATAAAGATAAACTAAATCTATATACAAGTTTTAAATAAGTGAAGCTTAATTAATAAATTAGTGAAGTTTAATTGATAAACGAGTTTAATTAATAAAGGTGCTTAATTAATAAAAGATGTTTAATGAAATGAAGTTTTAACTAAAGAAAGAAGTTTTAATTAAAGGAAGAAGTTTTAAATAAATGAAAGAAGTTTTATTAGATAAAACGGAGTTTTATTGATAAAAGATGTTTAATTAATAAATGATTAATTTAATAAAAGAGGATTGAACGTCATTTATATGACTTGATCGTACTTTGTGTGTGTTAATCATGCTTTGTGTGTTTACATGTTTATGGAAAGTATTTAGTCATGTACTTAGCACTAACGTCGACGAAGTAGACTTGTTTCTATCCAAGAAATTTAAGAATGATGATTCGAGTAGGGTATAGAAGCAATAGTACTCTAACCTATTGGACTTCACTCTTAACCAAGGGATAGCGAAGTTGAGAAGTTCGAAAACATGATGAGTATACGAGACTTGGTTTCCATATTCAATCATTTTTATTGTTGTTGAATATGACCAAATTCGTTGATTCAGTCTTGAAGGGACCGAGATCGGTAAGTATTTTACTTATAGAAAACTACTTCAAGAGTGAGATTCGTGTTATATCTCTTGAAAGCGGATCTATTCCAAATGCTAAAATCTATGTGGAGATTCTAGATCTGTTCGAGATGCTCGAATCCATGTACAGATTCGTGATCCGTTCGAGATGTTAGCATCCATTTGCGAATTCGTGATATATTAGAATCCAATTGGGGATTCGTGATCTATTCAAGTGATGATGGATCGTGTGTTGAGATACTGAACTTGACTTTACCATCGGTATATGACTAAAGATAGAGTAGGATGCAATCCTGGGTTTAGCTAACCCATGGGGGTATATCAACTCCATACCTAGAGTAAGCTTGTCATTATATTACATGTAGGGAGTTGTTGATACTTGGTTCTACGTGGGACTGGTTCGCTTGTCCGGGCGGGGAGCCTGTTGTTTTTACCTTATGGTATATTTTATCCGGAGACATACACCGCTTAAAAGGTATTTTCTGACCCTTGTCATGGAAATCCACTTCAGTTTTTAAGTTGAAGGCGTCTCCGTGGAAAATCTATTATACAAACGCACCTTAACGGATTTATTTATATACCTACCAATATTGTTGTGACGTGATTAATATAGGCATCGACAACTATTTTTTAATTTGCATTCTTCACCTAGACATTATCTATTATATCTGTAGGATCTAGATTAACCCTAGAGGGGGGGGGGGTGAATAGGGTTATAGCAAATTTTCTCGAATTAAACACAGAAATATAATTGCAGAAATAAATATGCTGAAAAGTAAATCACACACAAAATTTACCCAGCTTCGGCAACCCCTGCCTACTGCTGCATTCCCAGATTTCTATTAGAATTGAACAACATCACGCTTACAAACACTCTACTAGACTCGCAGACCCTTTTGCTCCCGCTCACAAACACTCTACTAGACTCGCACACCCTGCTCCCGCTTATAGAGTTTCGCTCACTCGCAAACACTGCTCCCGCCTATAGAGCTTTGCAAACTCGCACACCCTGCTCACTGAACTAACTCTAAATAGACAATCTGACACTACCTAATCCCTAGGTGGTGATTTACAAATTCTTCGACTCAAAAAGAAAAAACAACTTCAAAAATACACGCAGGAGCAAAAATTAAAATACGAACTTTGGACCCGTAATTTTTGCTCAAATTAAAAAAACTAAAAATCCCTTTTATAAAATTAAAACACTAAAAAATAACTTAAGCCCCTTTATAATTAACAAGGCCGGCCCCTTTATCTTTCAACCCAATCCACTGTCTTCTCTTATTCTTTGACCCGATCCACTCTTTTGCTCAGTGAAAAAAAAAATGCGGCCGATTCTCTTTGCCACTAATTTAGGGCTTCTGTCTTTGATTCAAAATTGGGGCTTTCTGATGTTCGGTGCTCTGACTTGCGTTGCTCTTGCTCACGCTCGTTCTCTGATGATTTATGCTTGTTGCTCGCTCGATCGAGTTGTTGATGATTTCGGTATGTAGTTTCTTTTGTTGCTCGTTTGATTGCTTGCTTCGATTGAACTCGATTTTTAACTCGATAGCCGATGATGTAAATTGGGATTGCGATTGATAGTTCGATTGTGAATTGAAGCACTTGTCTGATGATGATACCTTCGGGTTGAATTTATATGAATTCGATTACACTAATTAACTCGATACTTTCCTGAAATTCACTTTCGTGATGCACACGACTTTCCTGATATTTTTTAACTTGATAATCACGGTTTTGAATTGAGAGCGTTCGATCCTTCTTGTATAAAAAAGCAGAAACTTTCCCTTTTTAAATTGCATTGACTTTTTCAAAGAATACAAATTTGAGTTGATCTGATGCATTTCTGTAACTTGCTTGCGTTGAATTCTGACTTGACACGGCTTCGGCCATCTTGTGATTATCTCTGTGAACTTTGACTCTGGCCATCTTCTCTGATGATGTGGATTCCACTGTGTCCTTGGTCTTCATGTACTGTTGACATGTCTTGTTTCATGTTGCAGCTGACTTGTGTCTGCATTGTGCATATTCATGATGCTGTCTGATTATTTGTTCATATGATTCCATGTATTACTGCACTGACTCATGTGTTTCATATTTTAAATCTTGATATCACTGCTGTATACATGCACTTCGGTAGCATGGTCGTTGTATTGCTTGGGTTTGTACAGTGTTGTACTTGTTGCCTTCAGTTGCTTGACCTACTTCTCTTTGGTCATGTCGCATATTTCATTTGGTCTATGTTCTTTGTATTCTAGTCAGTGGTGTTCATTGTAATTGCACTGCACTTTGATGGCTGTTCATTTGTATACATACATTCTTGTATGTATATATGTGTATAGCCACTGCACTCTGTAATCTTGAGTTTGTTTACTTGGTGTCTTCATTTTTGATGTAGAACTTCAGTGCTTGTATTGACATGTTATGGCTTGTACTCGGTTTGCTTTTGATGCATTCTGGTGCGGTGTTGTTACTGCATTCATGATAGTTTGTATATGCATTTGCCTGTTGTTTCATTTGTCTGCACTTGATCATGTTGCTGTTGCTATGCAGTTGCTATGCCTTGCTTGGTCTCTGATCTCTATTGCTTACTGTTACTTACTTTGTGCATTGCCTTATTGACTCGATTCCTTTCATGTTTGTTGCCACTTTACTTTGTATTACTGCCCTTGTGTCTGCACTTGTGAACTTTGTTGCATTCATGTCTTCGACTGTTTGGTCTGAACTTGACGTTGCAGTTTGTAGCTGTTGACTGCATCACCATATATCAATTGCTCGGCCTTTGGTTTCATGTGCATTGAGTTTTGACCCTTTGTTGTTCATTTGGGCTGTTGGACTTGTTGTACATTGCATAGTGCATTTCCTTGTTTGTTGTGATTGTGCTTGCACACTTGCTATTTTTGGCTGCGCACACGAGTTGGCGAGGCAGTGCACACGTGTATGAATGTACACGTGTGTATTGCAGCCACTTATGGTTACATGTCCCTGTAATATCTATATGCACGACTTTGTGATGAAAACAATTGTGAATTATGACGAACAACCCAAATAACTGAGGCAAACCATATTTTCAAAAATTGTATTTTATTTTATATTGCAAAAATATTTCTTTTTCAATTTTACTGCGTTAGTGAATATTTTTGCAGATTTCTCAGATGCTGGATTCAAACTGAAATGCAGTTGAAGACAAAATACGAGTGTGAGTGATATGTAGTGAGGTTATCAATGTAAAAATATTTGTGATGTAATCGTGATGTAATCAGAAATGTATATGTATAGTGAGAGCATGAATTTGTACTATTCAAGATTGTAATAAATATTTGTTTGATTAAAATTTCTGTTTGAATTCAAAATCTGTGTAATTTATTTTATTCAACAAATATTTATTTAATCTATGAAAAACAAAATAGTACATTACCAAATACATTTAAATGAATATATATGTTTATTATCATCAAACAAAAACATATAAGCGCATATTCAACAATCTCCCCCTTTTGATGATAGCAAACATATATTTAAGATTTTGACCGTGTTAAATGTATTTGACCAATTATATACTCTGATTGCTCCCCCTATTTAAATGCTTCCTCTCTACATGATGCTTCCCCTACATATATGCATACAAATAGAAATATATTCAAATGAGCCTAGATGCAAATGGAAAATTATTTGACCTTTGCTTGATTCTATTTGACAAAATCTTAACTTTTCTCTCCCCCTTTTGTTATCAGCAAAAGAATAATAGTGTTAGAGAAAAATAGAGATTAAGTGATCACTATTAATCCAACATTAAGCTCAAATTGAATATAAATATTAAACTCCAATAAGAATCAAACAAAAACCATAATTACCCTTGTTAGGCGCATATTCCACTTTTAGAAATGATAGATATGATGTTCTCATATAAAATCATACAGTTTAATCTTCTTGTGGTACATTTATATCAGGAATTTGAATATCTACTAATCATGCATAACCGTTAGGACTTTTAAATGAGATTAGTATTATTCGAATTTAATTTTAAAAATGAAATCAAGTATCTTCTAACCACGCATAACCGTGAGGACTTTTAAATGGGATTAGAATCAACTTGTCTATTTAAGCAATTAATTTTGATATGCGTTCCATACATGCATAACCGTAAGGACTTTTAAATGAGCATGGAAGCACATAAAAAAAATCCAAGTAATTCACCCATGCATAACCGTGAGGACTTTTAAATGAGAGTGAATACTTTGGATATTTATTTATTTATTTAAAAAATATGACATGAAAAACAAATGATTCCTGATTATAGTACCACATATCGACAAACTATATTGAATATTTGATAAACCATGGTCGATAGAAATAATGATAGATATAGAAATGGTCATGGAATCTTTACCCAACAAAAAGTTTTATAATTCTTGTTTTAATTCCTAAAGAAATTTTTCAAATATACTCTCTTGAGTAATGTATGTTAAATATCAACACTTATCACTTTTTCAATCACTATTTATCTTTTTTGATAATTAGAAGGGAGTCAGATTAGTCAAAATTTGTCATTTAAAATCAAATGACTAATCTGAAAATATGGTCAAACAATTATTTTCTCGAAGGGGGTATATGAAAAAAAAATTCTGCTAAATGAAAAATTATTTTAAGTGAAAAATATGCAAATATTTTCTTTGAAAAACGATGCAGCAAATGAATGTTTCAAAAATTAATCACGTTACACTAGTAATTTCTCTATCAACTATATTACCAGTGTAATCTGCATCTGAATTTTAAATTTCACTCAATATTCACTCGTTGGATGTCAAAGACCAGATTGTGAAATTTCAACAAACTATTTCAGAATGAAATTTGAAATGAAGCCATGTTCACACTCAAACAATTATCATGGTGTTAATTTCAGAAACCATAGGATAAACAATTATATTCATGAGTAATCAACAGTCAATCAACATCATAATTATTTCAAAAACAATTTCTTGAAGTTTCAACAATTTCTTAAAATCCTTTTTAACAGCTTTCACATGAAATTTGAAATTGTGCAAATTTACAAGCAGTGACCAAAATGTCAAAACAAATATATCTACGTGTAGCATGAGTAATCAAGGATCAATCATTTGACCGAACAAATTTATATGGATTAGTTCAAAGTTGAAAATCTGATTGGTCATCATTTAAGCACAAATCAAGGTCATAAATAAGAACAAGTCAAAAGAAAAATCATATCAATAAGTCAGAAAAGACATCACATCATTATCACAATTTTGGCTGATTTAATTCAGAATATGGTGCAGATTATACCTTCACCTGTTTTACCTTTACGATAATTTCTCGTGATTGCCCATTGTGATTCTGTCACCTTTATACTAGGCTAAAGAACATTGCTTTGTTGCCCATTGTGTTTCTGGAACAGCCAAAATCCAGAGAACACCATTGTTGTTCCTTAGCCTGCCACCACTCCTACACGATGAAAGATTTTTGTGACCTATTTCTAGGTCCATAATGGTTAGTGGCAGAAGTATTATGAATAAACAAACCCTTTGGAACCCAAACTTGTTTAGTCCTTTTATTCTTGTTCCAATAGATATGAAATTTGTTTGTAGAATTCTTAGGAACCCAAACTTGTATACATTTTGTGTTCTTGTTCCTATGACTACAATTTTCAACATGATGTCCAATTATTTCACTTCTAGCAAAGATACTCCTACCTTTTGCATTATCCTCAACTTGTGTTTTTCCAAAACCTAGTCCTTTTCTGTTGTTAGCAAAAAATTTATTTCCCAATAGCATGTTGAAAGATTTTTCGCCTCTTGAAAAGTTATTCAGAGATTTCTCAAGATTTTGGACTTTGGTTTTTAGTGTTGTGTTTTCAGTGACAAGTGAGGTGCATCGATTTATAAAATCCTTTTTCCTAGTGTCAATGATTTCCTTAAGACTCAAGTTTTCTTTTTCAAGATTCTCAGAGTTATTCTTAAGTCTTGTCAATTCTGAATCTAAAACTTTACATCTTTTACATTCTAGGTTTTGAATATTTTCAAGTTCAGTTTCTAACCTAAATTTTTTACGAGCAAGTTCTCTCCTATCAGTTTTCAGTTTTTCAATTTTAGATTCAAGAGCATCAACTACTTTAGTAAGATCAGAACACATAAAAACAAGTTCTTTATAAGAAAACTCACCTGCCTCACTAGATTCGTCGGAGCTTGCTTCTGAATTTGATTTTGCCATAAGACACAAGTTAGCCTCCTCCGAGCTGCTATCCGAAACTTCCTCTCCTTCTTCATCATCCCAAGTTGCTGCAAAAGCCTTCTTTTTCTTTTTCTTTCCTTTGTTGTCTTTGAGAAGTGGGCATTTTGGTTTGATGTGGCCAGGCTTGTTGCAGTTATAACACGTCAGTTCATTATCGGAATTTTCGGAATCTTTTGGCCTATTACAACTTGTTTTCTTCTTGCGTGGCTTGAATCTCGACCATTTTCTAAGATTATTGACAGCCATTGCAAGCTCTTCAATTGGATCTTCTTCATCTTTATCGCTTTCTTCTTTGCTCTTTAAGGCAATCGTCTTCTTCTTTGGTTCGGAGTTGTTGCGTTCTTCCTTTGCTTTTAACTCAAGCTCATATGTCATCAAGTTGCCAATCAACTCCTCCATGCTTAGTTTACTCAAATCTTTCGATTCTTGGATTGCTGTGACTTTTGCCTCAAAGTTCATTGGTAAAACTCGTAGTATCTTCCTCACAAGCTCTACCTCAGTGAATACCTTCCCAAGCGCTCTAGCATTGTATACCAAGGTTGAAAAGCGTCCAAACATGTCTTTTATGCTCTCGCCTTTGTCCATCACAAAGTTCTCATATTCATTGCTGAATAGGGCTAGACGAGACTCCTTGACTTGAGAAGTTCCTTCGTGTGTCACCTCCAAAGTGTGCCATATTTCCTGTGCTGTTGTACAATGAGAAATTCTATTAAATTCATTTTTATCAAGAGCACATATCAAAGCATTCATGGCTTTAGCATTTATCGTTTTCAATCTCTTATCGTTAGCATCCCACCTATCCTTAGGTTTAGGAATCTCAGTATCACCAACGATTATAGTGGGAGGTTTATAGCCAGTTTCAACAATATCCCAAACATCATAATCAACGGAACTAAGGTAAATACTCATCCTAACTTTCCAATAAGCATAATCATTCCCGTTAAACATTGGTGGCCTAACAATACATTGCCCCTCAGAAAAAGCATTATTTTGTAGACTCATGACTCTAGAGTTAAATAAAAAATAAACCGGGCTCCGATACCACTTGTAGGATCTAGATTAACCCTAGAGGGGGGGTGAATAGGGTTATAGCAAATTTTCTCGAATTAAACACAGAAATATAATTGCAGAAATAAATATGCTGAAAAGTAAATCACACACAAAATTTACCCAGCTTCGGCAACCCCTGCCTACTGCTGCATTCCCAGATTTCTATTAGAATTAAACAGTATCACGCTTACAAACACTCTACTAGACTCGCAGACCCTTTTGCTCCCGCTCACAAACACTCTACTAGACTCGCACACCCTGCTCCCGCCTATAGAGTTTCGCTCACTCGCAAACACTGCTCCCGCCTATAGAGCTTTGCAAACTCGCACACCCTGCTCACTGAACTAACTCTAAATAGACAATCTGACACTACCTAATCCCTAGGTGGTGATTTACAAATTCTTCGACTCAAAAAGAAAAAACAACTTCAAAAATACACGCAGGAGCAAAAATTAAAATACGAACTTTGGACCCGTAATTTTTGCTCAAATTAAAAAAACTAAAAATCCCTTTTATAAAATTAAAACACTAAAAAATAACTTAAGCCCCTTTATAATTAACAAGGCCGGCCCCTTTATCTTTCAACCCAATCCACTGTCTTCTCTTATTCTTTGACCCGATCCACTCTTTTGCTCAGTGAAAAAAAAAATGCGGCCGATTCTCTTTGCCACTAATTTAGGGCTTCTGTCTTTGATTCAAAATTGGGGCTTTCTGATGTTCGGTGCTCTGACTTGCGTTGCTCTTGCTCACGCTCGTTCTCTGATGATTTATGCTTGTTGCTCGCTCGATCGAGTTGTTGATGATTTCGGTATGTAGTTTCTTTTGTTGCTCGTTTGATTGCTTGCTTCGATTGAACTCGATTTTTAACTCGATAGCCGATGATGTAAATTGGGATTGCGATTGATAGTTCGATTGTGAATTGAAGCACTTGTCTGATGATGATACCTTCGGGTTGAATTTATATGAATTCGATTACACTAATTAACTCGATACTTTCCTGAAATTCACTTTCGTGATGCACACGACTTTCCTGATATTTTTTAACTTGATAATCACGGTTTTGAATTGAGAGCGTTCGATCCTTCTTGTATAAAAAAGCAGAAACTTTCCCTTTTTAAATTGCGTTGACTTTTTCAAAGAATACAAATTTGAGTTGATCTGATGCATTTCTGTAACTTGCTTGCGTTGAATTCTGACTTGACACGGCTTCGGCCATCTTGTGATTATCTCTGTGAACTTTGACTCTGGCCATCTTCTCTGATGATGTGGATTCCACTGTGTCCTTGGTCTTCATGTACTGTTGACATGTCTTATTTCATGTTGCAGCTGACTTGTGTCTGCATTGTGCATATTCATGATGCTGTCTGATTATTTGTTCATATGATTCCATGTATTACTGCACTGACTCATGTGTTTCACATTTTAACTCTTGATATCACTGCTGTATACATGCACTTCGGTAGCATGGTCGTTGTATTGCTTGGGTTTGTACAGTGTTGTACTTGTTGCCTTCAGTTGCCGACCTACTTCTCTTTGGTCATGTCGCATATTTCATTTGGTCTCTGTTCTTTGTATTCTGGTCAGTGGTGTTCATTGTAATTGCACTGCACTTTGATGGCTGTTCATTTGTATACATACATTCTTGTATGTATATATGTGTATAGCCACTGCACTCTATAATCTTGAGTTTGTTTACTTGGTGTCTTCATTTTTGATGCAGAACTTTAGTGCTTGTATTGACATGTTATGGCTTGTACTCGGTTTGCTTTTGATGCATTCTGGTGCGGTGTTGTTACTGCATTCATGATAGTTTGTATATGCATTTGCCTGTTGTTTCATTTGTCTGCACTTGATCATGTTGCTGTTGCTATGCAGTTGCTATGCAGTTGCTATGCCTTGCTTGGTCTCTGATCTCTGTTGCTTACTGTTACTTACTTTGTGCATTGCCTTATTGACTCGATTCCTTTCATGTTTGTTGCCACTTTACTTTGTATTACTGCCCTTGTGTCTGCACTTGTGAACTTTGTTGCATTCATGTCTTCGACTGTTTGGTCTGAACTTGACGTTGCAGTTTGTAGCTGTTGACTGCATCACCATATATCAATTGCTCGGCCTTTGGTTTCATGTGCATTGAGTTTTGACCCTTTGTTGTTCATTTGGGCTGTTGGACTTGTTGTACATTGCATAGTGCATTGCCTTGTTTGTTGTGATTGTGCTTGCACACTTGCTATTTTTGGCTGCGCACACGAGTTGGCGAGGCAGTGCACACGTGTATGAATGTACACGTGTGTATTGCAGCCACTTATGGTTACATGTCCCTGTAATATCTATATGCACGACTTTGTGATGAAAACAAGTGTGAATTATGACGAACAACCCAAATAACTGAGGCAAACCATATTTTCAAAAATTGTATTTTATTTTATATTGCAAAAATATTTCTTTTTCAATTTTACTGCGTTAGTGAATATTTTTGCAGATTTCTCAGATGCTGGATTCAAACTGGAATGCAGTTGAAGACAAAATACGAGTGTGAGTGATATGTAGTGAGGTTATCAATGTAAAAATATTTGTGATGTAATCGTGATGTAATCAGAAATGTATATGTATAGTGAGAGCATGAATTTGTACTATTCAAGATTGTAATAAATATTTGTTTGAATAAAATTTCTGTTTGAATTCAAAATCTGTGTAATTTATTTTATTCAACAAATATTTATTTAATCTATGAAAAACAAAATAGTACATTACCAAATACATTTAAATGAATATATATGTTTATTATCATCAAACAAAAGCATATAAGCGCATATTCAACAATATCACCATATATGCATATTAAATGATTTGATTCTTTTGAGGGGATAACCATTACGACAGTCTCAAACATATATCGTCATATGCTAGCTATATATTTCTTGAGTTTTTTAGCCAGATTTATGTCTTATCCATGGTTTTATTTTGAGAAAGACAGGTTTTTATTGATGTTCATTAGGCTTTTGGAGAGGAGCTGGATGTTTACCTACGTTGTATTCTTATTTCCATTGCATTACTTATGTATATATATCAGCAATTGTAAGGACGCACTGTTATAAATATACAGGTTAATGATAGTACTTAGATTAATTACTCTAAAATGCTATATATATTAGAGTAACACTGTGTACCACTTTTGATATTATATGCTATAATTCCGTTGTGAGAATTTTCTATTTTATTTCTTCCCTTTCTTGTTTTTTTCTTCGATTCTTTTACTCTAAAGTTCCGTTTTTCCAGAACTTGGGTGTTTGGCACATTAATACCGTGTATGTATTAGTGTTGACATTTGAAGATCGAAAAAGCCGATTGTTACCGATAGAAGTGATTTTATGTAGATACTTTCTATTTATTAACAAGATTAGCTAATGAAAAAATTGAACCATTTTAAAGCGTATAACATTATTTATATCCATATGCGGTTTTTTCCATCACAACTATATCATTAAGACGTCAAGGGCTTAGCTGCTTAGATTGCGTCAATTCTCTAATAACATTTGTAGTTTATTGCGAAGTCTGATCATTAAATGTCGGTTGAATCGGTCTGATAATGTTTAGCGATTAATCAAATTCGTTATTGTAAAATTGAGATAATGTCTCCTATGATTTTGTTTACGTCGTTCTTACGCATAATGGATTGAGTCCAATTATAACGTATTATATTATGGTATCCTAGTAAAAAGGATTACCCTTTTTTTTCAAATATAAAAACATATATACACACCTCACAAACAAAACTATACGTTAAATTGAAAATATTCAATAAATATACGTGCATGCTTAGTCCATATCTAAAATTTGTCTTTGGGATTATGACGTGACAACATATCAAAAATCAAACATTTTATATGAGAACATCACTTTCTATGTAAAACAAAGATAATAGTCGTCTGTGGGTTCAGCGCAGTGGAAAAGAGGCTTGAGTTCTGGTAAAAAGACTCAAGTTCGATTCCTACCATGCGCTTTCCTATCCTATATAAATTTACCGGGGGTACGGGGGCTTGGATCAACGGACGACTTTACTGTACCCTCTTTAGAAGTTTACCGGCCTGTCGGGTTCTCTTGGGTTTTTAAAAAAAAATCCCTATCCTATGTAAATTTACCACGGGTGTATATTATATAAGCTTTGCTGGCAGTGGCTTCTCATTTCGTGCTAAATCTGGATCAGCTCTCTGGTGGCTAGATTTGGTGAGTAAAGCCTTTGCTTCAAAATTCCTGAATTAAGTATGGGTAAAACAAATCTAAGATTTATGGCTCGGCTTGAGCATCAGTCAAAAGACAATTTTGAAAGCACCGGTTTTGACTGTAAATGAGAATAGCATTTTTGATTAGTCTATACGAAGTGTTATAGTCGATCAATACATACTTGACAGTTTAATATACACCGGTTTTAACAGTTTTCCACTAAAGTAATATTGCATGTATGCCATTGTATGTATTTTCAAGTTTTGTGAAAACTAATTTTTCAATATGATTGGCAGGGGTATAACTGGAAAAAAATTAGAACCTCTCAAAACACCTCAATTTGATGAGTTAAGAATTACCATTAAAATTACATACACCGGATTAATAATCAAAAATAAGAGGTATGAAAAAAAACTTACAAGCAAAGTTTATCATAACATCTGAAAAATATTGTCGTCCGAAAGTAGTCAAAAATGATATGACCATTGCAGTCTCACTCTTAAATTTACGTGTATAGCGTATACAAATATACTCCTGCTTTTATAGATTGGATCATTTTTTATGTACTCATGCTTTTATAGATTAGGTCATTTTAAATTACTAATACTAGTATAACGTAAACAATAGAAAACCAAATGTATGGTTTTATAACTTAAAAACGGAATGTTTATTGAAAAAATTCATTAATTTCAATTAAATGTATATTGATAATATCAATAAAAAGTTAATTATAATATTAAAATGATTATAGAATACACACACACACACACACATCACATTCTTCTTTTCGAGCACCTATTTAACATCTTTACCTTATTTTAAGATACACAATTTCAGATGCTATGAAATTGATGTTCAAAGTTAATGATTTTTTCAAACCAATGCTTAAGGTTAATGCTTAAATAGGGTTTGAAAAATAAATATCAAATTGTATTTTTAGAGAAGTTATATAAGTTTCTACATGATCCTTTTTTTTCGCATTTAATTTTCATAATGTAGATTGAACATCTATATTTCATAGCAAATAAGATGGTGTAACTCAAAATATGATAGAGATGCTAAATGAGTGCTTGTAAATAGGGTTATCATTGTTTTTTTTCTTTATATACACACACACACGTACATACATATGTATATGTATTTACATACGTAATGTATCCGTATGTATACATACATATGTGCATATGGGAAAGGACCGAGATTTACCTCTTATTTATCTTCCTCCACATGCAAAATAAATTCAAATTGAAGTGGTTTTTTGGATACATTCTATTTGTTAACAAGATTATATACGAAAAATAATGTATTGTTTTGAAGCATTTGACATTTGTTATATCTACATACTTTTTCTTTCCATCATCATTTACCACCAAGTCATCTAGAGGTCACGCTATGTTAATACTCTAATAAAGTCGGTAGTTTCTTTAAGTTCAATCCTTAAATGTTAGTGGGTTCGGTCTAATAATATTTATCTATTAATCAATTTGTTTTGTCCAAAGACTTTGAATTTGAGTTTAATCCCACTTACGATGACATCAACTCTCTATATTGAAGAAGATGAATCTTTATTTAAAAAATTGTTTCATTTCTTACGCTTAACACATACCCCGAAATTGTCATTACTGGAACCAATAACGAGTGAAACTCCCAACTACAATAATGTTAGACGTTCATGTAAAAGATTCGTATACCCTCAAGTCGGAAGATCACTACGCATCGTCATTTGAGATCATCTATTTGAGCTTGATACATAACACATAGAGGATCCTTGGTGAGTCTATTTTGTTATCTCAAAATACTATATGTAAGTAAGCCCTTCATGCCTCAAAAAATTATGAGTAATTCATCGTCTACGTTATGGGAAATATTATATATACTAGTCTTAATAGATACATCAATGTGCCTTTTTCAAAGTGCTTTGAATATTAGTGTTTATGAATTGTTGTTTTGATAATTTGATTTAATACCCATGGTAACAAATTCGCACCTAAAATCGATCAAACAACTTTCTTATAGGTTCTATATGTAAGTTTTTAATGTGCTCGTAACACTCCCTATGTATCATAGTAACATATGATAGAAATAAAATCAAATACGTACTTTTATTTTGAACACAAGATTCTCTATAAGAGTTAAGTTTGTATTTATATACGTGATCAAATTGTATAATTTTCCATAGTGTATTTCCCTTAACACTATCATGAACTTTCATAGATTTGTCGTCTATCGACTAGTACTTAAGGCAGCGACTGATGCATACTTCTTTGCTCCAGTTTCCTCATTATAATACTTCCTTTGCAGTTTCTCAAATCTCATTTGTCGACTTGTTTGAGTTGTAGAACCGTACAGGTCATTGCACATGCCATCGAAAATAAAATTCTCATAGAGGTCAACATTAATGTTGGATTATAATTATTTCTTCCATCCATCATTGGGTTCCTTGGACCGAATGTTCTTATCGATGGTCTAAACCTAAACCACCTTCTTCACAATTGAGAAAAACCTCCATCATATGTTATTGAGTCCCTTAAAGCGAAATGGTTCTTCTATGTCAAAGGCAGCAAAACTTAAAAATTCTTTTGTTATATTTATTGCTTTCGAATGTCTTAAATTGTTGTAGAATTGTATTAAATGAATTTACAGTTGGGTCATCAATGAAGTCCTCTATTCTCAAAATGTTTTGTGACTCTACGTGAATTGTGAAAGGTAGACCATCAATTAAACCGCCTTGATAAAACAACTTAGATCTTTTTCAAGATATTTTTTCGCACTTGATAAAAAACTTTCTACTTACACCTTTGAGAATTTAATATTGTTGTTAAAAATTCTATAGAAAATATCTCTTCATCTTATTCTTCAAATTTGCCTATTTATCAATTTATACCCGAGGGCAATTAAAAATAAATGTTTGTAATGTAACGGTTTGAAAGTTTGATTCTAATATATTAATAGAAGGGAAATTTTAGTATATATACTTATAATTATAAAAAATTAGCATTTAGCCTCTCTTAATTTTCTTTTATAAATTACATCCTTATTTAATATATATTTATAAATGTGAAATTCATGCAGGTATTTGGGTAATTTTACTAAACCTAATATGCGCTTTTAGACTAAACGTTCATAACTCATAACTCCATAATACATGTTCGAGCGGCTGCTTTTAATTTGAAAACAAGAGAAGTAAAAAAGAGGAAAATAGAAAATAATTTCTAGAATGGAAGGACGTAAAACAAACAAGTTTAGAAAAGAGCGATGTATCCCTAATTTCCACTTGATAAAAACTGTTATAATATAAAATTTTATTAAAAAAAAGTAACGATCGTTAACAAATATAAGTTGTCACTTCCGAGTTTAGTTTTCTTTTTATATCGAGACTATGCTTCTCAAACGATCTAACGAAAGAACGTTTTTGTTATTAATGTTTTTAGAACAAAGATTTTTCTTATTAATTAACAAAAATGTTTTGCGACTAATGCTCTTATTATCAAAACACTTTTCAACTTTTTGTAAATAATCCATTTTCATTAAAAGCATCTTCAATCCACCCTACAAGAAAGGCATCCTATAAATGCAACTTTGTGAGTCGGCTGGCGACTGCAAAACTAAGTGGTCGTCGCTAGCCGACACAAATTCTGAATACACAGGTCGAATCAGCGAACTAAAAGTCATTATCGTTTCCCACCAAAACTAAAACAACGCACAAATTTTTGCCGCCACGCCTAGTCACCTTCAAGGTCCTCGATCGTCTAAACCCTCAATGCTTGTCGATATCTCATTCCTCTCCAATTTCAGCTTAATCTAAGTATGATTAAAATTCTAATTTCAAAAATTAGTTGATTATGAGCTAGAAATTATTGATTATTTCGTATTAGTTGATGGTAATAATGTATTAGTTGATTTGGAGGTTTAATTAAAACCCTAATTTCGAAAATTAGTTGTTTATGGGTTTGAAATTGATGATTATTGCGCATTAGTTGATGATAATGGTGTATTAGTTGATTTAGGGATATTAATTAGTGGCTTGATTGTTTAATTTGTAATTAAAATTAAAGTTATTTAAAATCCAACATTTAGTTTATAATTATTGATTAATATGCTTATTGATAAGTTCACATGAATGTTTGTTATAGTTCAAAACAATGTTTGTTATAGTTTACGCAAAAATTAGTGTATAATTATTGATTAATCTGTTGCTAAACTGGTACGGTTTAACATAAGTAATATTTTTTAATTACTTAGTATGTGTTAATTATAAGTGTTAGTGGTTAATATAAAATAAATTTATTTTAGTCTAGTATAATGTTAATTTTAAATTTTAGTTCACAAAATTGGTAAATTAAATTTTTTAATAGCTAACTGAATTGTAAAATATGTTTTAAAAATTCAAATTTAGTTACTAAAATATTTATAATTAAATGAATTATAAAATTTAAAAATGAAGTAAAGTCAAATAATAAATTAAGAAATAATAAATTTTAATTTGAAATAATAAAAAAATTGAAACAAATATTCCACTAAAATTGACGCTGGCCTTTTGCGTCGGTCGGCTACGGCTAGAATAAGTGGTCGACGCTAGTCATCGCTAGTCAACGCCGATCCGTGTACATAGATCAAAAATCTGTGAACTTAAATTTTTTTCATTCTTTTGCACCAAATGTAAGGTTTATTTAAAATCCAAAAATTATTGTATAACTTATTGATTAATATGCTTATCAATAAGTTTATGCAAATGTTTAGTACATTTTAAAATAATGTTTGTTATAATTTACGCAAAAATTAGTGTATAATTATTGATTATACACTACTGGATAGTTAAAAAAATTGTAAAATATGTTTTAAAATTAGTGCATAATTATTGATTAAAATAGTGTAAAAATTAACGTATGATTACTGATTAAAATTAGTGCAAACTCCAAATTTTATTTTACTAAATCGATTCAAAATTTAAATAGTTAAATGAATTTTAATTTCAAATTTCAAATTTAGTTAATAAAGTATTTAGATAGTTGAATGAATTATAAAATTAAGAAATGAAGTGAAGCGAAATATTAAATTTTAGTTTGAAATAATAATTTTTTGAAACAAACATTATACTAAAATCGATTTAAAAAAGAAAAAGAAAAGAAGCGTTGAGTATTATTTTAACAAATACAACAACAACAACAAATTAAAGCCTTTAGTCCCAAAAGCTTTAATTTATTTTAGAAAATACAACAACAACAATATACCCCTTGGATGTAAAGTTACGCGTACAAGAGAAGTGAAGCGCTGTTAAAATTAGAAAAAAGTGTGGTGTATGTGGATAAAAGACTTTAATTTTGTTTTAGACAAAATTTAGGTGTTGTCGAAATTACTAACATATATTTTAAAATTAGGAACAATGTTGGATTATTTTCTCGACCGTACTTTGATGTATGAAACAGAACTGGTATGAAAGGTTCGATGAAGTAACATTTCCACAATGATGTGCACGAATTTATTAGATTCACTACATATAATAGTCGAAATAACGAAGAACTTCATTGCCCTTGTGGTAAGTGCCAACATTTGAAGTATTGGAAACCAAATACAACTAAAATACATTTGCATAAATCTAGTTTTATGCCAAATTATTATTTGTGGGATCATCACGGAGAACTTGCTGCATCTACACCTAATCTTGAAGCGTCAGAGAACGATTATATTATGAAAAATCCAATAGAAGATATGATCGAAGATGCAACACGATCGATGTTCTCTACCATTAAAGTTGGTGATAAAAATGTAAATATCAAAGAAGAAACGAATGTGGGAGTGAAAAGAATTTATGATTTATTGAATGCTGCTAAAAGGACGTTGTAGGATTGTAGTAAAAGCGGAACCAAATTGTCAGTAACCGCTGAATACATCACTATGAAATCAAAATTAAACTTTACATAAGCTGGATTTACAACAGTCATACAAGCTGCAAAACGACATTTGCCCCCCAGTAATCTGATGTGCGGTAGTCATTATAAAGTGAAAACACTTATGTCGGCTTTCGGTCCGCCATACTAAAAGATTGATACATATATGAAAGGTTGCATGTTGTATTGGAAAGATGACATTAACCTTAGAAACTGCAAAATATATGGGGAAAGAAACAAACCAAGAAAAAAGAAAGGAAGAAAAGATCCATACAAGAGAATACATTATTTACCCATCACTCTAATACTTCAATGGTTATATGCATCTTCAACTACGGCATGTCATATGCGATGGCATATGTGAGAACACATGAAGAGAGAACTTTGACACATCCATCTAATGGAGAAGTATGAAAATATTTCGACAAGACGTATCTCGCATTTGCTATAGAGAGCCGTAATGTCGAACTTGGTTTATGTGTGGATGGATTTTTAGCATTCTCTCAGTTTGGTAGTAAATATTCACATTGACCGGTAGCGGAGGTCATTCTGAGGAGCGTAGGGTAAGTCTCAAATTTATTGCATGTATATTTTTTAAATTTATTGAATGGCAACATCAAAATTTGTACAGGGGTTTCGAGGTAGAGGCTTCAGGCTGCATTTTTCAAGTCTCCGAGAATGCATTCATGAGTCAGATGTCTGGTTGTTGGGCTCATCGGTGCAACATCCCAAACCATATTATGAACGCTATGTGGGCCAACTTGATGGTAAGTATAAATTTATAATTCATTTGAAATCTAAAATAATGTATATAATTCAAATTAATTTCAATATGCAGGCTATGGTACGTGTTGATCCGGAAGATATGGATATTTTTAGAAATCACTATACCTAAAATATGTGGAAAAATTATAGGGACATTCTCTTAAAGATAAAGAATGCGAATAAAAAACCCGTTTGGATGAGCGCTGATGTTTGGGCTGAATTTCTCCAGCTCTGGTATACTCCTGAATTTAAAGTAAGTTATTTAATTTTATATTGTTATTATAATTTGTTTACATTTCATATATTAGTTGCATTACTTTGGTTAATAATATATTTTAATTTATAGGAAATATCATCGCGGAATCATGCAAATAGGAATAAAAATCCTGTTGTGCAACACAATGGCTCTAAATACTTCCAACAACATTAGAAGGAATTGATAAATTAATAGATTGCGATTATAAATAGATTATTAATATTTAATCATATTGGTAACATTTTTTATTCATATATATGATAGAGTTAGGGGTATGTCGTAGGAGCAATACATATATCTAACTCGCTGACCAATCTTGTTCAAAATAAAAGATATTTTCTTCCTATTATATACCTGATATAATGTGATTATATTAATTAATTAACTTAATTAAAAGTACATTTAATATAAAAATGCATAAATGCTATATTTTGTGATAGTAGTTACAAAGTGTTGTAACCATGAGTAATTTATCACAACGAAACAAATATACCATTTTAAATATTCTTAGTCAAGATGCATCGAGACTGGATATCTATGTACCCGTTGAGGCTGGAGTACGCAACGCTCTTCAAATGTTAGGTAGTGCATTACTCATAACTACTCGAGGCACCTAGGGGTTAGATACTAATAGTTATTGGATAACTATGGAACGACTGACTCGATAGTTTTCTATAGGTTAATATAACTAAGGTCAAACAGAAAATATCGATGTAACTAATTTACACAGTTCTCTCGACTTAAGAATACTGTGGATCTTCAATATGAAAGCTCCGCTTTGATTACAGCCAAATTATGTCATGGCGTCCATCAAGTGATTGTAGTTGGGTCGAGTGGAAGTATTCGAAGTGAAGCACTATTAAAGAGAGGATTCATCTCCTCAGTTATATGCTGTTAGTATCACAGTCAACTTAAGTCAACATAAAGTCAAAGTCTCTGGCCAAAGCATTTCAGTTAATAATAATTGTTATTATTGAACCAATGATTTTGTATTTGGACTATAAAGTTGAATATGGATGAGGTTGTAATTTTGACCATTATCAAATTCCATAAGTCCGAAGTGATATAGTTTTGACGAAGAGAATTGGTGTAAACAAATATCACAACTGGGTAACGCTTACTAAACTAAAATTGGATTTTTACCAAAAATAAGTAAGCAATAAATTTGACTATAATGTCACACCACCTGCTAATTGATATGTGAACTTAAAAATTGGAATCGTTCGATGTAAATCGCTGACCAAATTTACACCCAAGAGTTACATAGCCAAAATGATGAGTTCTCTTAAGACCGTACGATTTAATTAGTTCATTATTATTATGAATTAATTAATTTAATCAATATTTATAAAATACTAATTATAAATTTTGAATACGATTTGAGAAATAAATAATGTTATATATATTTATAACAATTATAAATACATCGATAGATTTACAATATTGACAAGTAGTTAAATTAGATTTAATTGTATAGTATTTTGGCTTAGGCTTAGATGGGTTTAAGGCCCATCATTATGGCTGCAAAATTTAGATTTTGGGAACGTCTAGGGGTGGCTAAAACATAGGGAATTGGCTTGGAGATAATGGGTTGAGATCAAGTGAGAATGGGTAAAAATGTTTTTCTCGTTTCACTCTAATACAACCATATACATACATACATACATATATATATATATATATATATATGAAAATAATGACTAACCTTTTTTTGGCCGCCATTGCCTTCTACATTTCTGGTTAAAACATAGCTTTCAATCCACTTCAAAATTCTCAAATATATTTCAAACTAAAATAATAATATACGATAGTTAGAGGTCGGTGATTTCGGACTTCCAATCTGACAAATCAAGAACGGTAAAAGGAAGGAAAGACATTAATTTAATGTGGATTCAAAAGCATCATTAAATTGGTAATTTTAATTCATATTACAGTAATTAAATTATACTCAATGATCCTATAACGAACAATTTCATATCTGTTTAAATATATTGCTACCGTATGTTTAGTTAGGTGAGATTTTATAAGTAAATGTAGTTGTCACAAACCAGTTTGGTTATGTGGAGAATATGGTTATTATATTATTTTATTTATATATAGACAAATGTTTTTTAATGTACAAAATCAATTTTTGTCATTAATAATTATTCTATATGTATTGATTAATAAATTTATATATATATTAGTGTATATTTCTCTCACGTAGATAGCATATATACATATATAAGATATATATATATATTATATAAAAAAATTAGTATACTTATTTATATATAATACTAATTTAAAAATTTGAAAACTAATTATCATAAATATATTCATATTTTTAAATTAACATTCATTGAATTTTGAATTGTTTATTATATATAAAAAACTTATTACATTAAAAATATAATTCTATATTTTTTTAAAATATTATTCCATTCCAGAAACGTATAACAAAAGTTTAGGATTTTTTCAAAAATGTTTATTATTTTTAATAATTAATATTATATCGGAAAAACTTTTTATGGTTTATTAAAAATAATTATTTAATTAAAAATTTCTTTAAATTTTTTGTAACCTTTCATTCATGATCCTAGAATTTGTAAAATTTTATAATTTGAATTTACAAATAGATTATTTTATATTAAATAATTATTTCCGAAATCAATGTATTTGTTATTAAAAATAATATTTCAACTTTGAAAAAATTTCAGATTTTTTCTAAGCTCTTTTTTATGATCATAGATTTTCTAAAATTGTATAATTTTAATTTTCATTAATAGATTATTTTATGTTATTTATTTATCGATGAAAAAATTATTTTAGTCACAATATATACAAATTAAAATACTAAAACTATTATGTTTGCAAAAATAAGTTAATTTAAAATTATAAATAATTTTTAATAGAAGTTCTCTCTCTTTCTATATGTATACACGTATTTATCTATATATAAATGTTTCATTTTCATATATTATATATAATATATTTATACATACATATTTGTGTGTGTGTCTGTGTATTGTAACACATATACATGCACATATTTGGACAACGTACATAACAAACAAAATGAGCTAATATGTTTGTTACAATGTAAATCTCAACATCTACATATGGGCATATTTTACCTTTCACGGATTATTATGTTACACATGCACTCACACATACATGCATATGATACATTTATGTATAAACTAAATTAAATAAAATTAATTTTATATCTTAATATATTTTAATTTAAATAAAATATGTGATTTTATTTAAATGAAATTTAGAAATGTTCTAATTCGGTTAGACTTCATAGGCCCAATAAAAGATCCAATAGGGTAAATTTTTTGAAATTCACCAATAACTTCTGTTGCGGGCTAGTTCAGTTCCAACAATGGTATAAGAGCCCAATAGCCAATGCGGTCTAATTTAGTCATATTAGGCTAATTAATTAAGCTTTCCCACTTAGTACGGTGTTTAGAAATGTAATGTCAAGAATTGGAATTAGGTAATCAAGTACCCTGTCTCACCTGGTTACCAACCTGGCCCGAAAGGTGAAGTGAGCCCAATGGTTGCTCCTAAAAGAAAAGGCCCAAATTAATTTAGGCCTTGGGACAATTTTCAAAATTGTTTTGAAAATTAATGTTAAAGATTTTAAATTTAGTAGTTAAATTTAAAATAAAACATGTTTATTATAAAAAATTTAATACTACACATGTTTTCAAAATGTTTGAAATTATTTACATAATAATTTCAAATTTCAAATGTATTAATAAGAATAATAAAATAAATTAATTAAATATGTTAATTAATTAATGTATATGTATGTATGTATTATATATGTTGATATATGTTATGTTATTTTTAAGATAATATAAGTATACATGTATGTATACAAGATAAATTTTGAAATTAATAAATTTTAATAAAAATTGTTTAATTGAATAATTAACTAAATGTTAATTAATTAAAACACACATATATATGATATATGTGTTACACTATAAAGGATACAGTACACACTATAAATGTTATAGTAGATATGTCCAATATAAAAATTATATTGAAATACTAATTTAAAATTAATTAAAGAGTTAATTAATTAAAATTAATTAGATAAGATTTAATTAATGACATATCATACGTAAGACTATCATATAAGAACAATAAAACTTATATGATATGTGTATAAACTAAATGTGGAACATTAAAGGAACCTAAATAGACTTGAGAAATAAATACGTATGTAAATGCACATATACCATGATTTCTAATATGTCTCACACTTGAATCGCTAGGTTATTTCATAAGAAATATAATATTCTATAAGTCGATATCACTCGATATATATATTGAAGATTACTAATCTTCAACATAATGTTGTCCTCTACCATATATATTAATAAATTACTTACATATTCCTTAGTTGTTGAGCAAACTAAGGCTAGGGATGTTATGCGCATTATTATTGATATATTGAGCAGATGAGGTAAGGTTACTATATGTATTTGTTGTGAAAACTCAAGATACATATACTATACTTTGGCTATCACGATATGGGTAGGCATGAGTGAATTATCTCTTTCGATTTGTTAAGAAAACTCAATGTCGAAATGAGATTAGAACAAGAAAAGGTGGGTTAGGAGTTGTATGTGGTATAACTGATAAGGAGTTATCCATCGTTTGTAGGGCTATGATTTGTTGAGAAAACTCAATGTCAGAATACCAAAACAAACGAGTCCTAACACTCGCTAGTGAAGTTGTATGACTTCTATGTTTCATCTTATGGTTTGAAGAAACATAAAGGACTAGTGGGAGCCATATTAGAAAAATGAAATGGTAACATTTAACATTTCTAATATTGTAAGAACATATGTTATATAATGCTTCTGTACCCATTGAAGTGCCTAATTTCAACTACTTAATACATTCATAAGTTAATCACTTATATCTTTAATTGGTTTAGATCGTGTGTTGCATTTTATGAGTTTTTGAACTCTAAATGCAATTCAAGATATGGATATTTGATCCATGTACTATCACACATAAATGTTATATGGTGTACAGTCATAGTTTGTGTGGTATAATATTTCGATGAAGTTAGTTCATTGGAGTAAGCCAATAAACAATATTTTAAGATCATGTGTTCAACATGAATGATTTCAAAAGGATCATATTGTGTTAATATAGCATAAGACCATAAGCTACGAGATACATCTAAGAACTCGATCGTTGAAATGTCATCTTGATCGGTTTATATAAAGTACAACATATTTGATGTCTTAAATGTTAAGAACAGTCGAATGCGCTTTTGTAAAAAGTTTGTTGTGATATTAGAGTAAGGTTTTCTTTTGAATAGTTTGACCATTTGAAAGAAAAACGAATGTATAATAATAGATGTAATTTAAGGTAAAGTTGAAAAGAAGAGAACGACTAGACACTTCTGCTTCATAGAGAAACATTGGAAACCAGAATTGTAATAATAATTGATACTTAATATTGGAATATGGAATATGAGCTTTATTCCGGAATATATTTTCATATAGAAAATTGTTTTCTGTAACATTTATTTCTTTGAGTTCAAAATATTTGATCAAAGAACTCTCCACTGCAAACTAGTTGCAGCATATGAAATAAGTAAACGATATTAACAGTATTAAGTAAATGGTGGACTTCTATATTTAGTACGCTATTATAGTAATGGAGAAAATAGTGGAAGCATGCCATATAGAACCTAATGATTGCATCAAATTACGAAAATTGTTTTCGTAAAATGTACCGAACATTATTTGCGAATTAATATTTATTTTTGGTTTTGACTGAAAAAAAGATATAACTATATTTCGATATGAGTACTATGAATATTCATTATGAAATAGAACTATATTATGGAATTTGTTTTCTTAGCAAAAGTGATGCAACAAAAATACACATGTGTCTAATATTATTTACACTTGTTTTGGAATTATAGACTAAGCCGTAGTTTTCAGAAATAATTTTACTATATGATTGTGAATCATATGATATAGATTAATTATATCTCAAAAAATTAATGGCTATGCACCCATTCAGTGGGAGCATTATAAGAGTTGACGAACTCTTTGAATTAATATATATTGATGTATGCAATCACGAGTCTATTAATATCAAAAGAGTTCCATACACTTTGTTATATTCATCGATGATTTATTACCAACATGAACATGTGTATAAGATACACTTGTAATAAGTTTATAATAAAATCATAGAATATGAAAGAAAAGTAAATAAGATAACATGCAATAGAATAAAAATATTTCATTTAGTCGAATAAGTGAGTATATTGGAAAGAGTTTCAAATGTACCTAAAAATGAATACAGATTCAATCTCATAAATCACTCCTCCATGTGATACATAATGATGCATCGATAAGTAGTAATCAGACATTGTTAGACATTTACGACTAATTGTGAGCGAAGTTGAGTTAGTTTCTTTCTATAAGGTCATGTACTTAAAAGTAGTACACAAGATTGATATTATTTCATCTAAATAACAGTTTACAAAATCATACAAGATAAGAGTTTGTAAGAAATCCTAAAATATCCTAGGCCAAGGAGTTGGCAGATTGTGTGAATCAAAATATTGCACATAATAATTGTTCATGAGGGATCTTGTATGAATCTCCAAAAACTTTTTGGAAAGGTCTGTCATCAAATGACATATTTATGTTTTAAACATAATTTTTGTAGACTAAAATCAGTTTTATAAATAAAGATTCATAAAGAGTTTATGAATCCCTGTCCTATTTGCACGAAGAAACAATTGTTGTTTCAAGATATATCAAGTTCATTGTGAAGAAATTTCTTTGAGAATTTTTTGGTATTGAATGGAATTAGATCCGATCCAAAGATAAAACTGATTATCTGAGATGAAGTGAAATTAACTAAGCTAAATAAACACATAGCATAAGAATGTCTAATAAGTATTCTCGTACATCGAAGAGAAACTATGATTTTCTTATTAATGTCGAAAATATACATTACCCTCGGTTGTTCAATTAAACCATTAAGATTGTTGACTTTATATGGTATGATGCGTAAATCTGAAAGAATACCAAGTATGCTATCAAAATATGATTTTGGTGGTCGTTACCAATGAGTTGGGATCCATCGACCGATATGCATAGTTACTGCCCAATATGCATAGTTACTGCCATTAAAAAGTGGTGGTTTGACAGTAGACTGATCTTCTACAAATGAACTAGTGACAGGGATAATAGAAGCAGTGTTGGTACCGTTAACAGTACTAGTGTTGGTAGCCATTTTGAAAAAATTTCAAAATTCAGATTATGTAACTTTGAAAACCTTGCTCTGACACCAAATGTGAGAAATGCAGATTACGGATCTTAAGGCTAGAATTAACACTGGAGGGGTGAATTGTGTTTTAAGGAATTACTAAATCTTTTTGAGTTTATGTTAATTTGAACACAAATGTATGCAATATTCAGACACAGGTATGACCATAGAATCAAACACAGATGCAGAAATAAAGTAAAAGCAATAAAGGAAAGAACACACCGGATTTTATACTGGTTCGGAGTTATTCTACATCCAGTCCCGCACACAAGTATGGATTTCCTTTCAAGAGCATTTGTTACAATAACACCCTCGATTTCAAGGCCATGAGGTACACCACTCTAGATTCACAATCCTCGGAGTAGAGGTACTTGATTTTACGGGCAATAAGTTTACCCAATTGATTTCACAGGCTATAATTACACCTTTTCTCGCTTGATTGATTTCACAGGCTACAGTCACGCCTTTTCTCACTCAATTTATTACAAAGAAGCCTATAACTCTGAATAGCACTGAGATCTTGTTGAGATAGTGATAGAGAATCAAACCAGAGATGATCTGGTTAGATTCAATGGTGATTTCCGCAGAGTAATGGTAAAAATATATGAAAAGAAATGTGGAAGAAGAAGAGGAGTGAAATCAGAGAAAATATGAATATAAATTCGTTTAAAACTGCCCCTATTTATAGTAGAACAACAGTCATGTCCATTCGTGAAAGGATATGGCGAATAGACACTTCTTTTGGAATTCAAAATTTTAAAATCAACTGCCACCTTGTCGACAGGGGTACCTAGGGGTTGTCGACAAGCCTATGGTATTTTTGGTGATTTGATTTTCTTTGAAAATAACTTCTATCTTGTATTAAAACTATTTTTAAACTTTATAAATCTACTTAACTATAGATAAAATACATAAATAAATATAAAGAATAATATTTTGATATATATAAAATTTTACTATAATTTTATGTTTAAGTCTAAGTATAAATATTAAAAATTAAATATGTTATTATTAAAAATAGTTTAAAACCAAGGATAATTTGATTTTGAAAATAAAGATTATTTTGAGGCTAAAAGTATTTAAAACTTGGACAAATGTTTTTGATTCTTTTAAAAGGAAGGTTTTGAAATCATTTTGAAAACAAGATATAATTTTGTAAAAACATTTGAATAAAAGTTAGCGGATACAAAACAATGTTCCACTAGATTTTTCGTAGGATACATCCTACTTAGGGTTTCATCCCTTTAAAAAGCTCGAAGTGGATTCCATTCCATGAATAAATTGGATTTTAAGATGTAAGTGCTTTTCTTGGAGTTTTAACAAAATTCCTAATTAAATTACTTATTATTGAAATTTTGAACTTTTGATGATCTTGATACTCATGAGTTTTCAATCTTAATATCTTGAATCTCTATAGTGTACAGTCTTCATTCTTGATACCTGCATGGTTAAATCATGCATATACATATATATCTAAACTATAATATTAGTATTTATATTTTACAATCTTATTCTAACGTTGTTGCCATCAAAACCATCTTCTCAGGGACTAACGGTGCCAATTGTGATTTTCATGTTAATTATATTACACGGCAGCGTTCAACAATTTTGATTGAAATTTCATCTTCAATGTTATTGTGAAATATAGTGTTAATCTAATGTGACAAACAATATAGAAAACATTGTCAATTGCAATGTGTAGTTGTGGACATTGCAATTCACGATGTGAAACCAATCATAACTAATTAAATTTAACTAATTTATAGGAATGTAGCATTTGCAAATTATTCTTGATTGGCTACATGTGTCAAATTATTGTTTAAAAAACATTTGTATTAGGGTGTTTTCTTTTTTTAATGTGTTAACTTTTTCTACACTATAGGAACGGCTTCATTTAGTGATGACATATAGTCGTCGGCAGCCGTCACTAGTCATCACCAAAAGCCGCAACAAAATCACATGACGCAAGCAAAATAACGACGACTTTACGACAACATCATCTCCATATTCGCATCGAAAATCCAGGAAAAATGGCAGTCGTTAGTCGTCGGTTACCGACACAAGCCTAAAATCGGAAAGCTGTTGCTAGCCGTCGCAATCGGACGCAAGCTTGAAACAATTTGGTCATCGCTAGACTACGTAAATCTGAAAACTGGAATTTAAAACAGATCTTCTTTTAAGCCTTCCAACCGCACAATAAACATCATATCTCAATCTCACTTCATTCTCAAGATATATAAACTCAATATCGCAACCTGTAACATCATATGCAAACAAATAATCAAAAATACAATGCAAACATCAATATTTACATAAACTTTCATCAACTAAAATCAATATTCCATCAACCAACACAAACATATCTACACAAATACTCATGTTCATTAAATTCACAATCATTACGGTACACAAACGTCAATAATGTATCAATGTCATCAACACATGTCAATAATTACACAACAAAACGATAAAAAACAGTCAAAAAAATCCATACATACTCATCATCATCATCATAATCTCCCGACCCATCCTCATCGGGCATCCTCCCGTGCTCTGTTACAAATGCCGCAATCCGCTCATCTAGCAGCTGCGCCAGTCCTCTGTCCTTTCGCTAGTTATTGAATTCTGCCATCTGTTGCTTTAACTGAGCTATCTCCGCCTCGGCCTAAGATCTCTTATAAGCCCTCTAGGTCATCATCGCCTGTAAATTGTTTGATTGGAAGTTATAATTATACTTCAGGATTTAATATAATTTATATATTAGTTAATGAAGTAGTTTACCTCCTGATTTCCATAACCATAACGCCTATTTCGAGTAGGCGGGTCAATGAGAGCATCCCAAATACGGTCCTCCTCCTCCAAGTTCAACTCACCGCCAGTGGTCTGCGCCACTCGTGCTTTCTTTGCTTCATATCTCTCTTGCGATGATGAACAGTAGTTCGTAATAATAAATAATAAAGAACTTATTAAATATGAAGTAAAAAAAAATTAAACAAATTTACTGCAATAGATTTAGATTTATCATCCATAAATTCATATGAAATATTTCCCTTATCATCTGTGTGCTCGATGGCATGTGTGTGAGCAGCCAGTGTAGGCTCACGATTAAATTCCTAAAACTTAAGTTATATATACAAATGAATAATGCCATCGATATGACTAAATTATCTTACAACTATTTATCAACGCATTTTATAATTTTACCAATTCCCTGAGATGGACTTTGTCCCACCACGGTGCAAAGCAGGATTTTTATCTCTGTTTGCACGGTTCTGCGCCAATAATTCCTATAAATTTAAATGCACAATTAACTAAATTAATGCACCTAATATATGAATTTAAAACAAAATGTAATAACAAAATAAAATGATACTGCCTCGACTCCGGAGTATCCCATAGCTGCAGAAATTATGCCCAAACATCAACTCCCATCCAAGATGGCTTCTGTCGCGATTTCTTAAGTTTTGATATGGTGTCTCTATAATGTTAACGCATTCTTTGGTTCCAATGATTTACAAAAACATCCATATCCTGCGGGTCGACACGAACAACGGCCTGCATACTGAAATTGAAATTTGTTTGAATTATATACATTGTACTAATTTACGAATAAATTATAAATTTAAACTTACTATCTAGTCGGCGAATATGACATTCTTAATATGATCGGGAATGTCATCCCAGTGAGATAGCATAGCATCCTGACCTCTGGCTCATGAATGCCTTCCTGGACACTTGCAAAGTAAAGTCCGGCGGCCGCACCTCAAACCCCATGTATAAAATAAGATGTACGAATTTAATAAATTTTAGATAGTAAACATGTAATAAATTTGATACTTACGTCGCACTCTTTGGAACTAGCTCTACCACCGAGCGTAAATCGGGTGCTGTGCCGCTGGCATTTGCACCGGCGCAAGGAGAAGGCTGAGATCTACTCGAATGTCTCCTGTACATATCTGTTACAAACATATTATTTCATATAATGATAAAAATATCAGTTCATTATTACAATATGTTTGATTAATCATCATCACATAAAACTTGCACTAAAACGTTATAAATGAGACAAGATCTCCTGATTATATATACATAATTTAAAAAAAAAATAAGACATAACTCACAGGATAGTCGTCATTATTACTAACAGCTGAAATTCAAAATATACATTATACAATAATTAATATAAAAATTCAAAATTTTCAGTCTTCGTCGTCTTCTGATTCAGTCTCAGTCTTGTACTCTATATCATTTTCTTCTGTACTCTCAAATACCTCTATTAAAACATTCGATTCATCATTTAACAAATCAAATCAATATCATCGGTTATTATTATTTCATCATTTGGCCCAAGATGCATTTGATATGCTGCTTCTTTTGGAATATTAATTCCATCAAACGTAAATCTTACCTTTGTTTTAAAAACAGCAGACCAATCTGCTTTATCTCTTTTTAAAGACGGATATGAAGCAAAATAAACTTGTAATGCTTGCTTGGCCAATATGAAAGGATCATACTTATAGTAATGTGAGGTTTGCTTTATATCTATAAGTTTATAATCTTTGTGCACGTTGATTCCAGAACCAGGAATATAGTTGAACCAATTGCACTTGAATAAAAAAACTTTTTCTGCTGGTTGTTGTACATAATACGTCAATTCTAAAACCTACGTTAAGACATTGTAAAAATCTTTTATATGCTCATTTGGATCGTCACAGACTTTGACAAATACACCACTGCAACTAACTCCGATTTATAATTCGAACGGTTAGAGTTTTCTTTTTCTTAAGATGTTAATCGATGAAAAGAAGTTGAAGGGTTCTTGGTTTTGTTCGGAGAAGACGTAAGAGTATTTAGAGAAATCTTTTTGTGGCGTTTAAAAATAAAGATGAGAAACTTATAATTAAAACGGAGTGATGTTTTGTGTATTTTCAAACATATTAAGGATGCATGTCAAATGTTCTATTTAAAAGAAAGCATGTCGTAGCGGTCGTAACTCTAATATAACAAAGTTACTTTATAAGACCATGGATAGTATTATATTCAAAATGGACTCCATGTTGGATCTTAATAACCATTTATCCTCTTGAATGCTATTTCACATTTAATTTTGAAGTTATTTCCCTTGCTACCTTCACATGTGCATTTTATGAATCATTTATATTAAACTCTGTTATTAACCTAATAGATACTGATCATCTATACTTCAATGCCTATCTTCACATGATATAAAATATTTACCATTTTCTGCTAATTCATTATATCGTTAATAAAGGAGTGGTATACTTTATTAAACAAGAACTGAAGAAATCTGTTTGCAGTGCTTAAGGAAGGTTGATTTCTTACTATTGGATTTTCATGAACACACACATGTACACATTTTTCCAAATAATAACTCTGTAAATCTATAAATAGAAAAATAGAAAAACATGCATACTATAACCCGTAAGATTCAATTAATGTTTTCAAAGATTAAGCAGCTTCTATAAGTTTTTCCTATTATGCATCTTTTTCATGTATTTTTACACCTGATTGCTTTGGTCCGCCCATTTCGGTACATCGCTTTTTAATTTCTCTTTCATAGATTTCCTTCTCATTACTTTCTTAACACAAATTATTGGATTGCTAAGTTTATACTACTCTGATTTAATTGAATGATTAAACATCATGTTATACATGTCATAACGGACACAAAAACAATTAGCACTAAACATCATATTATATATGTCAAGAAGAATTAGAGTTTAAATTAAACGGCTATAGACATAATATTATATTGAATAGTAGATAGATCGTTCCAAACTGCACATATTGCATAAAATATAACTTTCAACATGCCAACCGGTAGATGAACAACATAACAAAACAAACACCACCTTCTACTATGATGTTTAACTTATATGTTCATGATTTCATGATACACAAGTGGCTGAAGACCCCATCTATAGCAATGTCAAAACTGTTGATAATCCTCAAATGCTGCATATGTATGTTTATATTGTAATTTGTTTTGTATTTGTTGTGTTAAGTACGCCTTTTTACTTGAACTCTAGTTCTGCATGAATGCTTAATATGCTCTAACTAAATTCATCATGTGCACTGCACTACTTAGTATTGACATTGCCATATTAAAACACATGTTTTTATTTACTTACAACTCGTGGAAACAATGTTAGTGTTATATTTTTTAGACATGCTTATCTGTTACATAAAAAACTCATATAAACAATGTAATTTATATGATTCAGCTAAGTAGAAAAAAAAGTAGCAACCATGCACAATATATAATTCAAAGCACTTCCCTGGTTTATATGAATGTAGCATTTGCAAATTATTTTTGATTGGCTGCATGTGTCAAATTATTGTTTAAAAAACATTTATACTAGAGTGTTTTCTTATTTTAATGTGTTTAACTTTTTTCTAATTACATTGATTTAAGTGAACACATAGATTAAATTAGATATTACATGCTTCATGCATCGGACATCTGTAAAATTTCCAATACTGTGTAGACATGAACATGCCCGATGGATCCTTACGCTTGCCGTTACGTACAGATCAACCAGAAATAAAAAATAAAGAATAAATAGTACATAAAGCTTCTTTGTATTTTTCACCTACTTTGGAGTATGCTACAATTTTATAATATTAAGAATATCTTTTCCGATCCAAAATTATAAAATATTGGACAACCGTACATGGGATCTTTTGTTTCTATATGTGAAACATGCATATGTTTACCGACATCTATAGTATAATGGAATGATTAATGTGTGAATTGTAAGTAAACGACTAAAATATTACAGTTTGTTTTTGTGGTTAAATTGACTGTAAATTATTTGAAGCAAGATTTCATGGCATTCTCCGCTTGCAACACCTTTCTTGCGTTTCCATCGTCTTTGGAATTGCGCGGTTATCGATGCTATACAAATATTGAGCACAAAGGAAACATATTTATTGATAGTAACTATTGGTTCTGACTAATAAGATCACATATGCAATCCAAAGTCGCTTGTTGAGTGCATGTATATTGAGCTAAAAAACCTCATTTATTTAAGCTTGATCCAAAATTAAACATTGTATAAGAGAATGACACTCTCTATGTAAAACAAATATAATAGTCCACCACAAAAAAATATTATATCTAACAAAATTATACTATTTTCATATTGAACAAAGGAAAAATGTATAAGTTTCCAAGTAGAATAAGCAGGAGCACGACGATGTTGTAGGGCTTCCATAAAATGTTATAAGTTAAATTAATGAAGTATTAACTTATTAACATAATTCTACTTTGTAGCCATATCTGAATCCCGCGCAAATGTAGCATTAATCCTGCGTAAAGAGACGCATACCTTTTCTTCCCTGGAAAACCAAGCGAAAACAGTGTGATGATGAGAGGTGGAATGGAACAGAAAGGAGTGGAATGTGAGTATTTTGTCTCTATATATGATTCAGCAGGTTCTATGGCCTTTTATGATTGATTAGCTTTTTATACAAGCTTTGCTGGCAGTAGCTTTTCATTTCATGGTCATTCTGGATCAGCACTCTTGTGGTCACTGGCTTAAAATATTGTACAACAACAAAAAATCATACTAGCTGAGATGTAGAATTGAACATTTGTCTTTGGGATTGTGACGTGACATCATATCTAAAATTAAACATTTTAGTTGAGAATGTCACTTTCCATGTAAAACAAATGGAATAGTCCACACAAGAAATATATTATATCTAACCAAATTATACTATTTTAAAATTGAACAAAGAAAAAAAAAATGTAAATATTTCAGAGTAGAGTAAAAAAAGACCACAATGTTGTAGGGTTTTGCTAAAATATTAGAGCATCTCCAACAAAGGTTAATTCGGCCTTAATATTACGCGGCTGTTGAAAATGTGCATCCAACGTTGAATATCACCCTTAATGTTAAGGGTAGTATTCAGGACGCTGATTTAATTTGCGTGCAGCGTTCAAAGTCTAACGTCTCTTTGTCTCAAAGGCTCTCTTCCTCCAACGGCTATTTTATGCCTCCAACAGCTACTTTCTTCAACATCAACTCCATAAATACACTCTATTCACTCTTCTTATCTACACAAACATCTTCAGTCATTACTTTTTTAACTTGTATTAACTTTAAATGGCTTCACCTTTTGGATATTTTACGCGTACTTCTCAATCTCAAAACTGTTTCTTCGATGGCAGCCAGCAATAATCGAGTACTCCTCCGACACAACATTCATCCAACTCATGAAGAAGCGACAAGGTCTATAATTTATGCAACATTTACTGTCATTATACGAACGACTCGATCAGAGGCAACGATCAGAGCGGCGATAAATTTTGGAAGGAAATAATGAATACCTTCAACCTTAAGCATCCTGAAAATACTCGATCTTTATCGGTGATTCAAGGTTGATTTGGAAAAATTAATCGTCAAACTCATTTTTATGAATCACAAATTTATAAAATAAAGAAAGCGAACGCTGGTGGAATGGAAGGCTAAGAGCATTTGGTACAGTTCTTGTTTTTATTAGTTTTTTATGTTTAATCTGATTATTAATTTATTCATTTTTTGGTTTTTAAAAAAGAATGGCGGATGAGGAATTCATAAAGCTTTTTTCAAGGGAAAACGGTGGAAAAAATTACATATTGCTAATTTCCAAACTGTTATGAACTGCCGACGAGCACGCCGAAGTGGAACTCCGATAATGCGAAGTTCTTCCGAGACGTTCAAACAAAGGGGAAGGGAAAGAACAAAACATCGAAATCGTCATACTCGTCTAGTTGGGAGATTCATCTTCTAGGAAAACTCAATTCAAGGGAGAAAACGAGTTGGTTGCGCTCAACCAGAGACCAAATGGAGGTTATAGACCAATGGGAGTCAAAGTAGCAAAGTGAAAGAATAAGCTTGATGTCGTGGTGAGCGCTAAAATGAATGCTGCTCTAGAAACTCACAAAAGAAGGCATCAAGATAGAAGCAAGCGCAGGAAAAGATCGATGTAATGCGTAAGTTTGTAGAAATTAAGCAATAAAAGCTGGATGTTGGACGAGAAAATCAAGAATGGATGCTTATGGATAAAGATCTGACGAGGATGGATGACATTCAAAAGCAGCACTGGATGGAGCACAAGAGATAAATACTTATTTCTATGTTCCCTCAAAGTACTCTGTTTCAATCCTAGAATTGTATAATTTGTAATAGTTTTGGTGCACTGTATCGTTTACTTAAATCTGCTGTATTATTTTATTAATCAATGTTATACCATTCTTGTTTCCATTTAGACAAAGTCAATAACCAAACTGAATAAGTTTTTGAAGGAAACACAATACAAATTAATAAGATAACTAAAATATGACTACAACACAAACGCGTATGCACATGACAAATCAAATATAAAGTGAACTAACAATCACCAAAGTAATTCCAAATATGATTCATAATATCTTTTTGCAGCCAGTTGTGAAGTTGTGCGTCTCGGTACGAAAGTTGACATTCCACGTGAATGTTGAATGCTTTTTCGGTTATCAGAACATCATCTCGGAATACTTTTGGAATTTGTCATGCACCATCATATTCGTAGTGACGTTATTCTTTGTGTTATTCCTTGGGATGATGGTTTTGATGACAACAACCTTAGGACTTGTTATATAATATAAATACTAACATTATAGTTTAGATATATACGTATATGTAGGATATAAACATGTAGGTACCAAGAACGAAGACTGTATATTATAGAGATCCAAAACTGAAGATATCAAGATTGAAGACTCATGAGGATCAAGATATCAAAAGTTCAAGATTTCAAGAATACAAAATTAGTATTGAATCTAGAAGTATGTTAAAACTTCTTGAAAGCACTTACATCTTTATTCGAAATTTATTTATGGAATGGAATCCACTTCGAGCTTGTTAAAGGGATGGAACCCTAGTGGGATGGAACACACGATAATATCTAGTGAAAAATATAGTGGTCCTATTTTGATATCCACTAATTTTATAAAATATTTTTCAAAAATATATCTCTTATTTTAAAAAAAAACGTTTTCAAAACTTTCTTTTCAAAAAAAAGACATCTCTCTTGGTTTCAAATATTTTAGCCTCAAAACTATTTTTATCATTTTTATATTTTGATTTCAAAATTGTCCTTATTTTTAAACCATCTCTTGTTTTAAATATTTAGCTTTAAAATATTAATATACTCAGATTTTAAATCGCTTTATAGATTAAGGTTATATATATTAAAAATTACTTTCTAAACTCTTTAATATGTTGTAGGGCTACCCTAAAATGTTATAAGTTAAATTAATGTAGTATTAACTTATTAATATAATTCTACTTTGTAGCCATATCTGAATCCCGTGCAAATGTAGCATTAATCCTGCGTAAAGACACACATACCTTTTCTTCCCTGGAAAACCAAGTGAAAACAGTGTGACGATGAGAGGTGGAATGGAACAGAAAGGAGTGGTATGTGAGTATTTTGTCTCTATATATGATTCAGCAGGTTCTATGGGCTTTTACGATTGATTAGCTTTTTATACAAGCTTTGATGGCGGTAGCTTTTCATTTCATGGTAAATTTGGACACTACTAGGATCGACCTGTATAGTGTCTAGGCCTTGCGTCGGCGGGAATCGGCTAAAAAACGCCGCCAATTATAGCCGATTCTAGCCGACGCAATATCGCATTACAGAAGCATCAGCCTGCGAACATTTTTCTCATTCTCTTCCCTCCCATTTTCTCTTCCAAAACCCTCCTCCTCGTCACCCGCCGCAGCCGTCTGCCGTCACCCCCGTCTCCAGTCAACATCTAGCCCCCGACGCTCTCCGGTATCTCCTTTCTTCCCAATTTCAGTTTGTTTGAGGTATGATTTAAACCTTAATTTTTGAAATTAGTTGATGATAGATTAGAAATTGATGATTGGTTGGTATTATTCGATGATATTACTGTTTTAGATTGGTTTGGAAATATAATTTTGACATTATCGGCTTGAAATTAGGGAAATTAGGGAAAAGAGTTGATTATCAATTTGTAATTGTTGATTATTGCGTATGGGTTGATTTTAATGGTGTACGTTAGTTGATGATAAAAGGTACTAGTTGATTTAGTATAAAAAAATCTATTTTTACTAATTATATGTGTGAACAACTTATTTTAGTTTACATCATCGGCAAAATAAAAATAAAAATAGTTAAACGAAAGTTAAATTATGTTGTAAAATTTAAAATTTAGTTAATAAATATTTAAATAGTTGAATGAATATTGTTAATTATTAAAGTTTTATTTTTTAAACCCCTTAGAGAATTTTTCGCCCCATCTGACAAGTGTTATTTGTGATTGTTATATAGCTGTTCGGTTTTTCACAGAACGGAAATCTATATTCATCTGATACAATATTTGTCGGATTTGTCCATGTATTGGACAAGTTAGGAATACAATAAAGTATAATTACATTTTGTAAATCATATAATTTTAAACGGTTCATAAAATTTAGATGGCACTTTTGTTTTGTTCTCTGTGTACACGTATTTGTGTACGATACAGGAAACAAAGAGGAAGTGCTGCCGAAATTTTGTGAACCGTTTAAAATGATATGATTTACGAAATGTAATTACTTTATTGTATTTGTAATGGGAAGTAGGATGGTCGACCATCAAAGTTAAAACAATAAAGCAAAATGCAAAAAATAAATTGAATTGATTATTTGGATTAATAAACGATAAACTTTATTGTGTTTCTAACATATATTTTCAAATCAGGAAAAATATCCGATTATTTTCTCGACCGCAGTTGGATGTATGAAGTCAGAACTGGTATGAAAAGTTCAATAAAGAAATATTTCTGTAATGGTGTACACGAATTTATTAGATTCGCTAAATCTAATAATCGTAATAATGAAGAACTTCGTTGCCTGTGCAGTAAGTGCAAACATTTGAAGTATTGAAAAACAGATATAGTTGAAGTACATTTGTATAAAAATGGTTTTGTGCCGAATTATTACTTATTGGATCGTCGTGGAGAACTTCTTGCACCCACACCTAATCCTGTAGCGTTAGATAACAATAATGTTATGACGAATCCAATAGAAAATATGGTGGAAGATGCAGCACGATCAATGTTTTCAATGTTTGATCAAGATGACGATGAAGATGTAAATGTCGAAGAAGAACCGACTGTGGGAGCTAAAAAAATATATGATTTATCGGACTCTGTTAAAATGCCGTTGTGGGATGGTTGTAAAAGTGGAACCGAGTTATCAGTAACTGCCGAATACATTACTGTGAAATCAAAATTCAACCTTACAGAAGCTGGATTTACAGCAGTTGTACAAGCAGCAAAACGACACATGCCACCCAATAATCTGATGTGCAATAGTCATTATAAAGTGAAAAAACTTATGTCCGCTTTCGGTCTGCCATACCAGAAGATAGATACATGTGTAAAAGGTTGCATGTTGTATTGGAAAGATGACGTTGAGCTTGAATATGTAACGAAGAAAGATACAATCCAAGAAAAAAAAGGAAAAGAAGTTCCATACAAGAGGATGCATTATTTATCCATCACTCCCAGACTTCAAAGGTTATATGCATCTTCTGCTACGGCGTGCCATATGCGATGGCACAGGGTGAGAACACCGGAAGAAGGAACTTTGATACATCCATCTGATGGAGAAACATGGAAACATTTTGATAGGACTTACCCCGCATTTGCTGCCGAAAGCCGTAATGCCAGACTCGGTTTATGTACAGATGGATTTGCACCATTCTCTCAGTTTGGTAGTAAATATTCATCATGGCCTATTATCGTAACTCCTTATAATTTACCTTTATGGATGTGTATGAAAACTCCATATATATTTCTTACTACTGTCGTCCCTGGGCGTGATGATCCAACACAAGGAATCGATGTTTATTTACAACCATTGATCGAAGAGTTGAAAACGCTATGGAATGAAGGAGTTGAAACGTACGACATTTCGAGAAAAACGAATTTTCGTATGTTCGCTTCTTTGTTGTGGACTATTAGTGATTTTCCTGCATATGGGATGCTTTCAGGTTGGAGTACGGCTGGTCGTCTAGTTTGTCCTTGTTGCATGGAAGAAACATGGGCGTTTTCGCTACGGTATGGAAAGAAAATTTCTTGATTTGATTGTCATCGGTGTTTTCTCCATCTCAATCGTCCTTTTAGAAGAGATAGAAAAACTTTATAGCTAACAGAGAAGAGAGTATGCAACTACCGAAGATTTGGTCAAGCGAAGAAATATATGAAATTGTAAAGGAGTATCCGAAGATACAAGAAACTGGAGTGCAGACTAAAATTCCAGGTAAATCAGACATTCATAATTAGTGCAAACAAAGTATATTTTGGGAGTTACTCTACTGGAAAGATCTCCTACCCCGACATAATATTGACATGATGCACAACGAAAAAACGTGTTTGATAATGTATTTAATACAGTTATGAATGTAAAGGGGAAAACAAAGGATGATTTGAATTCAAGACTCGATATAGCAAACTTTTGTAAACGTCCCGAACTTCATATGAAACCCAATGACAATAAAAAAACCCAAAGCATGCTATGAGCTAGACTGTAAGCAAGTAAAACTCGTGCTAAAGTGGATGGAAGCACTAAGATGTCCTGATGGGATTTCTTCTAATCTTTATAGATGTGTTGACTTTAAAAACAATAAATTGAGTGGGTTGAAAAGTCACGATTGCCATATCATGATGGAATATCTATTACCCGTGATTCTCAAAGAAGTGTTGCCCGTAAAAGTATGGAGTGTTATAACGGAATTAAGTTTGTTTTATAAACAACTTTGTTCGACGACGTTAAAAGTCGACCGTATATGTAGACTTGAAGTAGAAATTCCTATACTGCTCTGCAAGCTGGAAAAAATATTTCCGCCGAGTTTCTTTAATGTAATGGAGCATCTACATGTTCATCTTCCATCCGAAGCACTTCTTAGAGGTCCTGTTCAACATGGTTGGATGTATCCATCTGAGAGGTAATATTGAATATCGGCAATATTTATGTTAGTTTAAAATTCAGTTTTATATACCTAAATTTAAAATAAATTTGTAATAGGTACTTGAATCATTTGAAGAAAAAAATTAGGCTAAAATCACGAGTTGAAGGTTCGATTTGCAAATCATATCTTGAAGAAGAAGCTTCATTCTTTTTCTCTCATTATTTTAGTGATCATGTGAACTTATCGTTTGTAAGTGTTCCTCATAATAAAGAAGTCATTGAACATGATTCTTCTCAAGCAATGCTATCTATTTTTAGACAACATGCCCAACATGCTGGAAAATGAGTGGAAATATGGTTAGACGATAAAGATCACCATGTAGCACACACATATGTTCTTCTAAATTGTCCAGAAGTTGCACCATTTGTCAGGTAATTATAAATTCATATATAATTCAATTATACTTACATATTAATTATATTAAAACATATTACATATTTGCAGTATATACGAATCACTGCATCCATCTGGCGATCTCAGTAAAGAATTTGCTAAATGGTTTTCAAATTATGTTTATGATCCAATAAACTATATCGTTGACGAAGGATTACGACATCTTGCGATCGGACCAAAAAGAAATGTCAAGACGTACCCAATATTCTTCGTCCATGGATTTAAATTCAACACCAAAGATTACAGTGCCGAAAAATTGACATATAACAACGGTGTATTTGTCAAAGGTAGTGACGATCCAGATGAGCATATAAAAGATTTTTACGGTGTCTTAACACAGGTTTTAGTGTTGAAATATTACATATGACCTACAGAAAAAGTTTTTTTATTCAAATGCAGCTGGTTTAGCAATGTTCCCGGTACTGGAATCAACGTGCACAAAGATTATAAACTTATTGAAATAAAACATACCTCACATTACTGTAAGCATGATCCTTTTGTATTGGCCAAGCAAGCGTTACAGGCTTATTTTTCTTTGTATCCATCCTTGAAAAGAGACAAAGCGGATTGGTCGGTTGTTTTAAAAACGAAGGCAAAATTTACATTTGACGGAAATAATATTCCAGACAAAACAGCGTATCAAACGGATCTTAAGCCAAATACTGAAGTAATAATAACCGATGACATTGATGTAGGGTTGTTGAATGATGAATCAAATGTTTTGGTAGATGCATTTGAAAGTGTTGAAGAAAACGATATGGAGTACAAGACCGAGTCTGAATCAGAGAACGACGAAGACTGATAAATTTAAATATTTGAATTGCATGTTGTATAATGTATTTTTATGACATATGTAATATTTAGAGTCTGAATATGACATATGTAAATATTTGAATTACATGTTGTATAATGTATTTTTATGACATATGTAATATTTAAAGTCTGAATCAAGTGGAATGTTTTATGCGATGATATGATATGATATGTTCTGGTATGATATGATATGTTTTGATATGATATACGATATATGATATGTTTGTGGCAGATATGTCTTACAGGAGACATGACAGTAGGCTTGAGCCTTCTCATTCTCCCGACGCAGGTACCAGTGGCAGTGCGCTGGATTTACGCCCCATTGCTGAGTTAGTTCCGAAGACGGCAGGGTAAGTATCAAATATATTTCAAGTATGTTATTTAAAATATATTAAATATGTACATCAAAATTATACAGGGGCTTTGAGCTGGAGCCTTCAGATTTCATTTTACAAACGTCAAGACAGGCGTTTATGAGTAGGATGTCCGGCTGTTGGCCACGGTGGGACGACATCCCAGCGCCTGTAAAGAACGCAATATGGGCAGATTTGATGGTAATTAAGTATAAATTTTTATTTGATTTGAATGTCAATAGAATGTTTATAATTCAAGTTAATTTCAATATGCAGGCTGCTGTACGTGTTGAGCCCCAGGATCTGGATGTGTTTAGAAATCATTGGAATCAAAGAATGAGAAAAAATTATAGAAACACGATAACTAAAGTAAAGAGTGCGGGAAAAAGCCAAGTTGGATGAGCGCTGACGTATATAATGAGTTTCTTCGGCTCTGGGATACTCCTGAATTCAAAGTAAGCTATCCACTTTCGAATTGTAATTTAAAATTTTTAAGATTTCGTATATTAGTTGCATTAATATAGTTAACCTTGTTTTTAAATGTATAGGAAATATCAGCGCGGAATCGCAAAAACAGGAATACGAATCCTGCTGTACATCGTGGTGGCTCGAAATCTTTTCAGCAACATAAAAACGAATTGGTAAATTTATAATTGTGCTTATAGATATTTGTCACATTATTTAATCATATTGGTAACATTGTTTATTCATATGTATATTTTTAGTCTAAGAAGTACAATCGCGATCCTACGATGGCTGAGTTGTTTACTGCCACACATGCGGTGGAGGAGACAGACGAGGAAGGAAATGTTTCGTATAGATGGACAGACGCGAAATCTCAATCTGTAATAGTAAACATGCTTATCTGTAATGATAGTGTTTGGTAATACTTTATTTCACGGCTAAAAAATCGTAAATTAAATTATTATTTTCGTGTCAAAATTTTATTTATAATCGTAGGAGTCATATGAGGCGGAGCGGACATGTCTTTGTCTCAAAGGCTCTCTTCTTCTAACGGCTATTTTATGCCTCCAACAGCTACTTTCTTCAACATCAACTCCATAATTACACTCTATTCACTCTTCTTATCTACACAAACATCTTCACTCATTACTTTTTTAACTTGTATTATCTTTAAATGGCTTCACCTTTTGGATATTTTATGCGTACTTCTCAATCTCAAAACTATTTCTTCGACGGCAGCCAGCAATAACCGAGTACTCCTCCGACACATCATTCATCCAACCCATGGAGAAGCGACGAGGGCTACAATTTATGCAACATTTACTGTCATTATACAAACAACTCGATTAGAGGCAACGATCAGAGCGGCGATAAGTTTTGGAAGGACATAATGAATACTTCAACCTTAAGCATTCTGAAAATATTCGATCTTTGTCGGTGGTTCAAGATTGATTTGGGAAAATTAATCGTCAAACTCAGTATTATGAATCACAAATTTATAAAATAAAGAAAGCAAACCCTAGTGGAATGGGAGGCGAAGAGCATTTGGTACATTTCTTGTTTTTATTAGTTTTTTGTGTTTAATCTGATTATTAATTTATTCCTTTTATGGTTTTCAAAAAAGAATGGCGGATGAGGAATTCATAAAGCTTTTACAAGGGAAAATGGTGCTAAAAATCACACTATCCGAACTGTTATGAGTTGCTGATGAGCACACCGAAGTGGAACTCCGATAATGCGAAGTTCCTCCAAGACATTCAAACAAAGGGAAAGGGAAAGAACAAAACACCGAAATCATCATACTCGTCTAGTTCGGGAGATTTATCTCGTAGGAAAACACAATTCGAGGGAGAAAACGAGTTGGATGCGCTCAACTGGAGACCAGATGGAGGTTATAAACCATTGGGCGTCAAAGCAGCAGAGGTAAAGAATAAGTTCGATGTCGTGGTGGGCGCTGAAATGAATGTCGCTCTAGAAATTCACAAAAGAAGGCACACCAAGATATAAGCAAACACAGGAAAAGATCGATGTAATGCGTAAGTTTGTAGAAATTGAGCAGCAAAAGCTGGATGTTGAACGAGAAAATCAAGAATGGATGCTTATGGATAAAGATCTGACGAGGATGGATGACATTCAAAAGCAGTATTGGATGGAGCGCAAGAGATAAATACTTATTTCTAAGTTCCCTCAAAGTACTCTGTTTCAATCTTAGAATTGTATAATTTGTACTAGTTGCGGTGTACTGTATCATTTATTTAAATCTGCTGTATTATTTTATTAATTAACGTTATACCATTCTTGTTTCCATTTAGAAAAAGTCGATAACCAAACTGAATAACATTTTGAAGGAAATGCAATACATATTAATAAGATAACTAAAATACGACTACAACACAAACGAGTATGCACATGACAAATCAAATATAAAGTGAACTGACAATCACCAAATTAATTCCAAATATGATTCATAAGATCTTTTTGCAGCCGGTTGTGAAGTTGTGCGTCTCGGTACAAAAGTTGACATTCTACGTGAGTGTTTAATGCTTCTTCGGTTATCAGAACATCATCTCGGAATACTTTTGGCATTTGTCATGCACCATCATATTCGTAGTGACGTTGTTCTTTGTGTCAGTCCTTAGGATGATGGTTTTGATGACACCAACCTTAGGACTTGTTATAAAATATAAATACTAACATTATAGTTTAGATATATATGTATATGCAGGATATAAACATGTAGGTACCAAGAACGAAGACTGTATAGTATAGAGATCCAAAACTGAAGATATCAAGATTGAAGACTCATGAGTATCAAGATATCAAGAGTTCAAGATTTCAAGAGTACAAGATAAGTATTGAGTCTAGAATTATGCTAAAACTTCTTGAAAGAACTTACATCTTTATTCGAAATTTATTCATGGAATGGAATCCACTTCGAGCCTGTTAAAGGGATGGAACCCTAGTGGGATGGAACACACGATAATATCTAGTGAAAAATATAGTGGTTCTATTTTGATATCCACTAATTTTATAAAAATTCTTTTCAAAAATATACATCTTGTTTTTAAAAAAAAGTTTTCAAAAATTTCTTTTCAAAAGACATCTCTCTTAGTTTCAAATATTTTAGCCTCAAAACTATTTTTATCGTTTTTATATTTTGATTTCAAAATTGTCCTTATTTTTAAACCATCTCCTGGTTAAAATACTTAGCTTTAAAATATTTATATACTCAGATTTTGAGTCGCTTTATAGATTAAGATTATATATATTAAAAATTACTTTCTAAACTCTTTTATATGTTTAAACTGTATTCAAATATATTTACAAAGTTTAGAAATTGTTTTGACAAAATTATAGAAACCATTTTTAATAAGAAAATCAAAACATCAATTTTGCCTTGAGCATATCGACATCCCTCAACCCCCATGTCGATATGGTGTTCGTTAAATTCAAAATTCAAGTTTTCAAAAGAGGTGTCTATTCATCGTAACCTTTCGCGAAGAGATATGATAGTTGCTCTACTACGTATACCTGTTGTTTTGAACGAATTTTTAATCATAGTTTTACTTGTTTTCTCTCCTCTTCATCTTCCACATTTATTCTAAAGAATCCTAAACTATATTCTGCCAAAATACCAAGTGAATCAAACTTGATTATCTCTTGTTTGATTCTCTGCCACTCTTTTAATAAGATCTCGGTGTTATTTAGAGTTATAAGATCCTTTGTAAATCAAACTGTTGAGTAAAAGGTGCGGTTAAGCCTTGAAATTAATTGGGTGTGATTGTAGCCCCGAAAATCAATTAAGTGATCTTGTAGCCTGGTTAAATCAAGAGAGTTGCCTTGAACTCGAATACAAGAGGGTGTACCTCGTAGCCTTGAAACCGAGGATGTAATCTGGGAGATTATTTTGATAATAAATCCATACGATTGTACGGAACTGGATGTAGGGTAACTCCGAACCAATATAAAATCATGGTATGTTCTTTCCTTTATTGCTTTTATTTAGTACTTGCATCTGTGTCTGATTCTATGATTATATCTGTATCTGTGAATTGTATTTGTTGGTGATTAAATTACATAAGTTTCAAAAAGATTTAGAAAATGCATAAAACACTATTCACCTCCCTCTAGTGTTATTCCAGCTTTAAGATCCGTAATCCGCATTTCTCACATTTGGTATCAAAGCATTGGTTTCAAAGTTTTCGTAATCTGAATTTTGAAAAAGTTTTTAAAAATGGCTATTTTTGGGGATTTTGTTAACACTATTTTAAAATTGTTCAAATCATCATTGTTTCATAAGTCTGCATATAGCTATTATAGAAGATCAAGTTATCTACCGAGTTTGTATTCTGTGCAGAAAGAAAAATGTTACATGGCCTTTGAAGAATAAACACTCAATGGAAAAATTGTGCAAATCAAGAAGAATAAGTGGATACTTGATAGTGGATATTCACGATACATGACTGGTAATCCAGATATGCTGGATGATATTATCTATCAAGATGGAGGATTGGTTAATTTTGGAGACAACTTAAAAGGATATGTGACTGGCATCGACAATGTCAATAACTCTAAAACTCCTACTATTTCTAATGTTTTATTACTTAAGAATCTGAAACACAATCTGTTTAGCATTAGTCAACTTTGCGATAAAGGATACAAACTTTAATTTGAAAAAGATAAGTGTCACATCGAGGATAATAATTCAAATATTATATTTAAAGGAATTAGGAAGAAAAATATTTATATTCTTAGTATGAAAATCTCAAATGATAATCTATGTCTTTTGGCTAATACAAGTGACCCTTGGATTTGGTATAAAAGATTTGGGCATTTGAATTTTAAACTCTTATCTAGACTTTCTAAACTTGATCTAGTAAGAGGTCTCTCTAGAATGAATTTTAAAATAGATAGTATATGTGATGCTTGTCAATGAGGAAAACTTAGGAAGAGTTCTTTCTAATTAAAAGATATGATTTCAACTTCAAAACCTCTCGAGTTACTTCATCGAGATTTGTTTGGTCCATCTCAAATTCAATCAATAAATCACAATAAATGTCTTTGGAATTATATATGATTATTCTATGTTTACATGGACAATTTTTATGAAACATAAAAGTGATACTTTTGATTCATTTAATTTTTTTACAAAAAGACTTCAAAACCAACTTTCTTTAAAAATTATAACTGTTCGTAGTGGTCAGGGTGGGAAATTTGAAAATGAAAATTTAGAGAGATTCTGCAATAAAAAGGGAGTAATTCATAATTTCTCTTTTCCAAGAACTCCACAACAAAACGGAGTGATAGAACGTAAAAATAGGACGATTCAAGAGTGTGCTAGAACAATGCTTTCAGATAGTAATTTACCAAAACATTTTTGGGCTGAAGCAGTCGCTACAGCTTGCTACATTTTGAATAGAATATTAATTAGACCGTTAACTGATAAAACACCTTATGAACTTCTTTACAAGAAGAAACCAAAGGTATCTTATCTTAGATCTTTGGAAGTAAATGTTTTATTCTAAATACAAAAGACAATTTGGATAAATTTGATCCTAAATCCGACAAAGGAATCTTTATCGGATATTTTAATAGAAGTAAAGCATATAGAGTTTTCGATTTAAGAACTAATACCATTGAAGAAACAATTCATGTTTCGTTTGATGAAAATTTCAAAGATGTTGAACAAATTAATGATGAAGAAAATTTTGCTACCCTAAATAATGAATCAATTGAAACAAATAATGAACTTATTCATCCAAATAAAAGGCAAATCTTTTAAAAGATCATCCTACAGAAAATATACTTGGAGATATTGAATCTATTGTTAGAACTAGAAATCAACTAAATAACATGAGTAATGTAGCTTTCATATCATCTATTGAACCAAAAAATCAAAAGGAAGCATCGTCTGATGATTCATGAATTCTGGCTATATAAGGAGAACTGAATCAATTCACTAGAAATGATGTTTGGGAACTTGTTCCTAGATCCAAGGATAAAACTATAATTGGAACTAAATAGGTTTATAAAAATAAAATGAATAAACTAGGTGAGGTCATTAGAAATAAAGCTCGATTTGTCGCACAAGGTTATTGTCAAGAAGAAGGAATAGATTTTGATGAAACCTTTGCACCTATAGCAAGATTAGAAGCTATTATAATTCTACTTGATTTCACAAACTATAATAATTTTAAATTATTTCATATGGATGTTAAAAATGCTTTTTTTAATGGATTTGTTAAAATGGAAGTTTATGTTGAACAACCTCCACTCTTTGAAGATGAAAATTTTTTAAACCATGTTTTCAAACCTAAAGAAGCTCTATATAGTCTGAAACAAGCCTCTAGAGCATGGTATGATAGACTAAGATCTTTTTTATTACAATCAAATTTTGAAACTAGTAAAGTAGATAATACTCTTTTCATTAAAAGAAATAAAAATGATATCCAACCAGTACAAGTTTATGTAGATGATATTATTTTTGCTTCAACTAATCATGAAATGAATAAGAATTTTTTGAAATAATGACAAAAGAGTTTGAGATGAGTCATATGGGTGAACTTACTTTCTTCTTAGGTTTACAAATAAAAAGATTAGATAATGATACTTTTATTAGTCAAGAAAAATATGCTAGGGATCTAGTTAGTAAATTTGGTATGACCACTGCGAGTGGAAAACCCTTTCCCATGGAAACCAATGAAGCTTTAAATAAAGAAGATCTTTCAAAACATGTAAACCAAAAACTATATTGGGAAATGATTGGATCACTATTCTATATCACTGCGAGTAGACTTAATAACATGCATAGTGTTTGTCTCTGTGTATGATACCAATCTCAACCCAAAGAGACTCATTTAAAAGCTATGAAATGTATCATAAGATATGTTAAACATACTTTTGACTATGGTTTATTTTACCCTAAAAATGATTCATTTGATTTAATCTCTTATTGTGATGTTGACTATGCTGGTTTCAAATTTGACCGAAAAAGTACAAGTGGAAGTTGTCACTTTTTGGGGCATTCTCTGGTTTCATGTTTCAGTAAAAAGCAAAACACTTTTTCTTTATCAACAACTGAAGCAGAATATATCTCTGCTACTTTGGCTTGCTCTCAAGTCATTTATATCCAACAAAACCTAAAAGATTTTGGATTAACAATTTCAAAATCACCAACTTATTGTGATAATGCTAGTGTAATAAATTTATCTAAAAATCCTACTCATCATGTTAGGACTAAACATATTGATATCAGACATCATTTTCTCAGAGATAATATAAGTAAAGAGATTATTTCTTTTGAATTTACCAACTCCGAGAATCAAATTGCTGATATTTTAACCAAACCCTTAAATCAATCTATATTTAATAAATTAAGAAGAGAACTAGGCATTTGTTCAATATCTGAGATATAGAATATAGATATAGTAACATATATTTTTAATAAACAAAGATATACAAGAAAATTAAATTTCTCATAGGGATGTCGACATACCCCTACCACCCATGTCGACACACAACATCAAAATTTGAAATTTTGATTTTCCTCTAAAATCAGTTTAGTAGTTATATAAACCTATGTATTTCTAATTTTTATGTCTTCTCACTTCCCTTTCTCTGTAATAATCCTCTGAAAATTAAAATTAATGGCCTCCTCCACTAAAACAAACCAAAATGACATTGTTTCTTTCCCTTCTTCTCATTCTGGTCCATTCCAACGCACTACACTAGCAGTGTGATAAAGTTTAAAGAATCTATGAAGAACGTCATGCAAATGTTGACTGAACTTCAAGTTGTGCAAATAAGGATGGAAAAAGAACAAGAAAAGCAAGGCAAAATTCTTCGGCACAAATTCTATTATGATTGAAGAAGATTCTCTCAACATTCAAGTGCATAGCGCCTTAGAACACAACGAAGAGGAAGAAGAAGAAGAGGAAGAAGCACCTATGAGAGAAGACAACAACGTGGTCAACGTAGGCGAAGTCTGTTTTGACAAAGATAGGAATTCGGTTGAACAATATGGAAACTTTTGTTTTCATTATCCAAATTGTTCGATTCACAAATCTCCAATTGTCAAAAACTCTCGTTAATAGTGTTATTCTATAATTTATGTACTTAAATATATTTGTATGTTTATGTGCCATATATATGTAAATATAACAACATATATAATAAAATATTTGTTTCACTTATTATACTTCCTTATTAGTATTTAGTTTGGATGGTATTAGATTAAAGGGGAGTTATATTAGTTTAGGGTAACTTTTGTTGATGACAAAGGGGGAGAAATATAAAATAGAGTAGTTAGAGTAGTTAGGCTGAGATTAAGGGGGAGTTATTGTAAAGGTGAAGTATATTTTATAAACATAGGTTGTCATCATCAAAAAGGAGGAGATTGTTACTCCTTGAGATGATGGTTTTGATGACAACAACCTTAGGACTTGTTATAAAATATAAATACTAACATTATAGTTTATATATATATGCATATGCAGGATATAAACATGCAGTTACCAAGAATGAAGACTGTACAGTATAGAGATTTAAAACTGAAGATATCAAGATTGAAGACTCATGAGTATCAAGATATCAAGAGTTTAAGATTTCAAGAGTACAAGATAAGTATTGTGTCTAGAATTATGTTAAAATTTCTTGAAAGCAATTACATCTTTATTCAAAATTTATTCGTGGAATGGAATCCACTTCGAGCCTGTTAAAGGGATGGAACCTTAGTGGGATGGAACCCACGACAATATCTAGTGGATCATATAGTGGTCCTATTTTGATACCCACTAATTTTATAAAAATGCTCTTTAGAAATATATCTCTTGTTTTTTAAAAAATGTTTTCAAAACTTTCTTTTCAAAAAAAAGACATCTCTCTTGGTTTTAAATATTATAGCCTCAAAACTATTTTTATCATTTTTCTATTTTGATTTCAAAATTGTCCTTGTTTTTAAACCATCTCTTGTTTTAAATAATTAGCTTTAAAATATTTATATACTTAGATTTTAAATCACTTTATAGATTAAGATTATATATATTAAAAATTACTTTCTAAACTCTTTTATATGTTTAAACTATATTCAAATATATTTACAAAGTTTAGAAATTTTTTTGACAAATTTATAGAAACCAATTTTAATAAGAAAACCCAAACATCAAATTTGCCTTGAACATGTCGACATCCCTCAAACCTCCATGTCGACATGGTGTCCATTAAATTCTAAATTCAACTTTTCAAAAGAAGTGTATATGCGTCGTAACCTTTCGCGAAGAGATATGACAGTTTCTCTACTTTATATACCTGTTATTTTGAATGAATTTTTAATCATAATTTTACTTTTTTTCTCTCATCTTCATCTTCCACATTTATTCTAAAGAATCCTAAACTATTGTCTACCGAAATACCAAGCGAATCAAACTTGATTATCTCTTATTTGATTCTCTACCACTCTCTCCATAAGATCTCAGTACTATTCAAAGTTATAGGATCTTTTGTAAATCAAACTGTTGAGTAAAAGGTGTGGTTGAGCCTTGAAATCAATTTGGTGTGATTGTAGCCCCGAAAATCAATTAGGTGATCTTGTAGCCTAGTTAAATCAAGAGAGTTGCCATGAACTCAAATACAGGAGGGTGTACCTCATAGCTTTAAAACGGGGGGGGGGGGGGGGGGTTAATTTGGAAGATTATTTTGATAAGAAATCCACATGATTGTACGGGACTGGATGTAGGGTAACTCTGAACCAGTATAAAATCATGGTGTGTTCTTTCCTTTACTACATTTGTTTAGTATTTGCATCTGTGTCTGATTCCGTGACTATATCTGTGTCTGTGAACTGCATTTGTTGGTGATTAAATTACACAAGTTTCAAAAAGATTTAGAAAATGCATAAAACACTATTCACCCCCTTCTAGTATTATTCCAGCCTTAAGATCTGTAATCCGCATTACTCACAATTTTTCTATATCCCTTTCGTCTTTGATAATCATATTATGCATAATAATACATGCAAACATAATTCTCGACATTTTTCCCCAGACCACATTCGACACGGGTTACTAATCATTGCAAATCTAGATTTAAGAACGCCAAAAGCTCTTTCTACATCTTTTCTTTGTCCCTCTTGGATCGCAGCAAACTTTACTTGCTTTGTTGTTATTGGGTTTGGACATATTTTCACAATAGTGCTCCATTTTAGATAAATCCTATCGCAAGATAATATCCGTGCTCGTAAGTGTTTTGCCCAAGAGTAAATGACATTGGAGTTGCTCGACCAAGTGCTGGATCATTAAATAAGTGTGATCATACAATGAATTACCTCAAAAGGCGGGTATAGTCCAACAATGGGGAGACCAGCAATATCATGATCCGAAGGATAGACTATCGACTGACCGATAAGAGAACCGGTAATATCATACGCTTTATAACAAGCGTCGAGACCGAAGTCCATGGGTTTTTGAGAGTATAGGATGGAGTGGGATTAAAAGAAAGTAGAGGTGTCTGAACTCTACCACTGGCTACATATGGACCTGTATGATTGGAGTTCACTCCTCGAGCGTAGTTAGGTAAGATGTATCATCGAGGAGCAACTCTGACCCAGTAACTATCGTAATCCACATCAGCTAAGAAAAATGCAGATGTATCTACCTATCCAGTCTATTTCAATCCCTGTATATATCGTGATCCAATGGCTCGACGTCTACCAAACATGTCATCGCAAGATAATGGATCTTCAGGTATATGTAAGTCCCCAGCAGTTTGGAACAAGCATCTCTCACCCAAATACCAAATAGGAAGAAATGATGGTGGGAGTAAGATCGTCCTCCGCAAACCCAAACGATACGAAACAAAAAGAGGATGACCATCATTCTTTTGGCCCGCATGTGTCAGGATAATCCAATAAGAAGCCCATGGTGCCCGGAAAATATTATCCCTGCACCTCATATCAATCTGAGTATGGGACTCCATCAGGTCAAGTCTAAACCTCATACGCGTGCAAGAAACTAGCTGAACACACTCCTATCGTGTCATGCATAAAAAATATGTCTCTAGTGCATGACTAGTTGTCTGAACAATAAGGGAATGCATGTTCGCCGTGTACTCATAGTACCAGCACGACAGAATATACCAAAATCCAAACATCCGTCTAACCTCCCCCAAAGCATAAGAATCAAGAGTGGTGTACATGTTGGAACTGGACTATCCCGCAGTGGAAGTTATGGGTGAATTTCAAAAATTTTATCCTATTGGATCTTTTATTAGGCCTATGAAGTCTAGCTGAATTAGAACATTTCTAAATTTAATTTAAATAAAATCATTTATATTATTTAAATTCAAATATATTAAGATATGAAATTAATTTTATTTAATTTAGTTTATACATAGATGTATCATACACATATATGTGTGAGTGCATGTGTAACATAATAACACGTTAAACGTATAATATGCTCATATGTAGAAGTTGAGATTTACATCGCAACAGACATATTAGCTCATTTTGTATGTCATGTATGTTATCCAAATATGTGTTACAATACACATATACATATGTATAAATATATTATATATATTATATGAACATAAAACATTTATATAAAGATAAATACATATGTAGAAAAAGAGAACAATTATTTAAAATTATTTATAATTCAAAATTAACTTAGTTTTGTAAACATAATAATTTTAGTATTTTAATTTGTATATATTATGAATAAAATAATGTTTTCATCCATAAATGATTAACATAAAATAATCTGTTGATGAAAATTCAAATTTTATAATTTTCGAAAATCTAGGATCATGAAATAGAGCTTAGTAAAATTTGAAGATTTTTCAAACTTGAAATATTATTTTTAAAACCAAATACATTGATTTCAAAAATAATTATTTAATATAAAATAATATATTATCAAATAATTCAAAATTAAACATTTTAGAAATTCTAGGAAAATGAATGATATGTTATGAAAAGTTTTGAAGAATTTTCAATTAAATTATTAGTTTTAATAAATCATAAACTGTTTTTACAAATAATATTAATTGGTAAAAATAAGAAAATTTATTGAAAAATTCCTTAATTTTTTTCTATATGTTTCTAAAATGATATAATATTTTTTTAATAAAATTTAATTTTTATTTAATAATTATTTTATATATAATAAACGATTCAAAAATTAAATAAATGTTAATTTAAAAATATGAATATATGTATGATAATTATTTTTCGAATTTGTAAATTCATATTATATATAAATAAGTGTACTAAAATTTTAAAATCATATATATATGCACATATGCTATTATGATAGAGAAATATACACTAATATATATATATATAATATGAATTTATTAATAAATATATATATAAAACAATTATTAATGACAAAATTTAATTTAGTATAGTAAACAATATTTATCTACTCATAAATCAAATAGTATAATGAATAAATTATGCACATAACCAAACTGATTTGTGACAACCACATCTACTTACAAAGTCTCACATAATTAAACATATGGTAGCAACATATTTAAACAGATATGAAATTTCTCATTATAGGATCATAGAATATAATTTAATTACTGTAATATGAATTAAAATTACTAATTTAATGATGCCTTTGAATCCACGTTGAAGCAATGACTTCCCTTCTTTTTATCGTTCTTGATTCGTCAGATTGCAAATCTGAAATCATCGACCTCTAACTATCGAATAGTATTTTTTAATTTGAAATAGAATTGAGAATCTTGGAGTGGATTGAGAGCTATGTTTTAACCAGCAATGTAGAAGGTAATGGCGGCCAAAAATGGTTCATCGTTATTTTTGGAGATACATACATACATACATGTATGTGTGTGTGTGTGGTTGTATTACAGAGAAACAAGGAAAGCCTTTTTACCCATTCTCACATATCTCAACCCATCATCTCCAATCCAATTCCCTATGTTTTAGCGACCCATAGACCTTCCCGAAACCGAAATTTCGCAGTCCTAATGATGGGCCTTAAATCCATCTAAGCCCAAGCCAAAATACTATGCAACTAAATCTAATTTAATCGCTTGTCGATATTGTATATTGATCGATATATTTATAACTGTTATAAATATATATAACATTGTTTAATTCTCAAATCATGTTAAAATTTTATAATTAATATTTCATAAATATTAATTAATTTAATTAATTTATAATAATTACAAACTAATTAAATCGTTCGGTCTTAATGGAATTCATCATTTGGGTTGCATAACTCTTGCGTGTAAATTTAATCAGCGATTAACATCGAACTATTCTAATGTTAACGCTCACACGTCACTTAACAGGTGGTGTGACATCATGGTCAAAATTATCGCTTACTCATTTTTGGTAAAAGTCTAATTTTAGTTTAATAAGCGTTACCTAGTTGTGACATTTGTTTACACCAATTATTTTCGTCAAAACTATATCACTTTGGACTTATGGAATTTGGTAATGGTCAAAATTCCAACCTCATCCGTATTCAACTTTATATTCCAAATACAAAGTCCTTGGTTTAATAATGACAATCGTTATTATTAACTGAAATGCTCTGCCCAAAGACTTTGATTTTTAGTTGACTTGAGTTGACTGTGATACTAACCCCGTATAACTGAGGAGACGAATCCTCACTTGAATAGTGCTTTACTTCCAATACTTCTACTCGATCCAACTATAGTCACTCTATGGACGTCATGCTATGATTTGGCTATAATCAAAGCGGAGCTTTTATATTGAAGATCCATATTATTCTCAAATCGAGAGAACTGTATAAATCAGTCATATCGATATTTTCTGTTTAACCTTAGTTATATTAACCAACAGAAAACTATCGAGTGAGTCGATCTCAACGGATTTATCGATATCCAGTCTCGATGCATCTTGACTAGGAATATTTAATATGGTATATTTGTTTTGTTGTGATAAATTACTCACGGTTACAACACTTTGTAACTACTATCACAAAATATACCATTTATGAATTTTTCTATTGAATATACTTTTAATTAAGTTAATTAATTAATATAATCACATTATATCAATTATATAATAGGAAGAAAATACCTTTTATTTGAATAAGATTGGTCAACAAGTTAGATGTATATATGTAACAAATTACATAATTGTCCCTACGACGTAGCCCTAACTCTATATGTACAAGTATCCAAATATAGCAGAACTTCAATAGATAGTGTAAAGTTGATCTAAATCGGCTACCGCTATAAGGTAACCTAATCTAATGGTACTTTTTTGGTTCAAAAAGAAAGTCGAACCAAATAAGTACAACGGAAATGCTTTAAATACGGCATCGCTTATAGCATCGATACCCATATGAGCTGCAATATACTCCTGTAGACATGTAAGGGGGACCACGTCGGAGGCAACATAACCCCCCGAAACCGAGATAAATAAACAGTGAAAACCTCGGGGCTCTTAAATGTTTGATCAAAAGGAAATGGTAACATGTCTGGGCCACCGATCTCAATTCCAGTCAATGTATAAAAACCGGCGGGGGTGATGCCAAGCTCAAAATCTGAAAAATGAAAATTGTGTGTCGTAGGGCACCACCTCTCAAGTAGGGCTGATATGAGTGGACGACCAGATAATTGTGGTGGTCTAATCTATAAAAAATATGCAAAAAGACTAGCCTGTAGCCTATCTACCAAACCCTGAGGTAGTATGGCATAATTTTGTTTAATACACTTCGTCCAACTACCCCGATAGTAGACGTACCGTGACTAAAAAATTAAAGGGTTGTTCGGGATTAGTGTACAATTTAAATTCAAGTAACTAAGTAATACACGTTTCTATCTAAAAACATCATTTCATGGTTAATATACAACAAATGTATCCATCATGTATTAATAGTTATTTATTATTTAAAATTGTACCTCGAAAGCATCCAATGCTATAAAGATATGATGAATGTATCCCTTTGGCAGCTCGTGTAGAATCCGTAGCTGGAAAATCGTCATATCTGGTGCTAGACCTGCAAGCTCCTCTGTTTGCAGTCGAACAATATGTCTTGCAATTTTGGTTATCTGTGGTGCATATCGACGGTTTTTTAAAGAAAAAAGTGAAAAAAGGAGGAAATTGTGATAGAAAGGAGGCTGGATGCCTTCTTGTAGGCGCCCTAACCCGGGCGCTGATTAAATCAACGCCCATTACCTGGACGCTGATTTAATCAGCGCCTAATGTCGGGTGTTGATTTAATCAGCGCCCGGCTGTTGGAGCTGACCCTAAATATTTAGGGCCTGAATATTACGCCTTGAATCTGTTGGAGATGCTATTAGTAGGGTAAATTAATTTAATATTACTTTGATAACACAATTCTACTTTACATTGTAGCTATGAAATTGTATAAAAGGTCAAGAGCCATTTCTGAATTCTATGCAATGTAGCATTCATTTTGAGTAAAGAGGCATTATTTTTTGCTAGAAAAGAATGGCACACAAAACCAAGATCCATAAAGAATAAAACCGAACCGATCCGAACCGATCCAATTCGAAAAATCCAAATTAAAAAACATTGAAATATGTGCATTTTCAGTATTATTAACCAATCAAAGTGCAACGACCCGTAAATTTCGGTAATTAAATTGGTTAATTTAATAAGATTTTTATAATTAAATCTAGAAAGAAATAAAAACTTTGTAATTTAAATTGGAGCAAATGTTAGAAATGAAGTGTAGCAATGGTAACTAAAATTAATTTTTGACAATTGGAGTGAAATCCCAATAATGAAATAGTGTAATTGTTGCACTTGGTTATAAAATTGAAAATAAGTAAATAAAGGTAAGTATTGAATTAACCAATGAGATAATATATTGATTGACAGTAATTGAACGTAAATTAAGGTAATAATGTTAATGCAAGTTGATAAATAACTAATTTAGTGCAATCCCAATTAATTGAAACAATTGTAAGGTTATAATTGATTGTATTTAGTAAATTGGGAAATAAATTCAAAGTTATTTTAATTTATGAAATAATACATAAGAAAATTTTGATTTGATAGAATCAATACTAGATAAGTAATTATAATAATTGTTGGTTGATAAAGTATGAATGTGATTAAATTAGGCAAATAGTGATAATTATTCATTGTTTACCCATTTATTTAATTTATTGAATTAGATTTAAATCCGTTGCAATTAAACGTAATTAAACACTAAGTTAATATGAATTTAGTTGATGACTACAAACCATTAGGGCTATTGGATATAGTAATGTTAAGTTTATCCATAAGGTGATGATTGATTGAACAAAAAGGAATGAGAATCAAGATTTATTAATTTAAATTTAATAATTGAATTAATTGAAATTAAATGAAATTTAATGTTTGAATATTACGAAAATAGAAATTAAGATGAAAGTGGGATTTATTAACTTTGAATTGAATATTTGATTTAATTAATTTAGTATTAATTTATTTAATTAACTGAAATATAGCCATTTTGGCCACTGTCTCGGATTTCAATGAAACCAGTTTCATCGGATCCGTAACAGTGAATTATTGTACGATTTCAAGTTTTGTAATGATCTGCCGTGTCATTTGATCGTACGAACTCGAAACGCCTTGAAATCAATTCAATTGAAATCAATTTGAAATAACTTGATTTTAACATAACTTCTTCATACGATGGAATTTGGACCTGAAACCTGTTCCATTGATTTTGAAATATTTTAAAACATCTACGTCGATATATGTGTTGACCCATTTTAATTCCGGAGTCAGAACGGGATTTTCGGGTCAATTATGGTTCAAAACCCAAATTTGATCGAGCCCATCTATTCTATTTTGTTCTGCCTATATATATATATATATATATATATATATATCCATTTATAAACCCTAGCAGCCTTTCTATTTCTCAATTCTGTACATATAAAAAAATTCTATTGCTCCTCTTTCTCAATGGCAGACAAAAACTAAAATCCACAATCATGTTCCAATTCAAAATTCCACTTCAAAAATTCAAATTCTTCTAATAACAACAAATTATATATCGATTTGAAGCTCTCGACGAGCGCATCTCAGATCTGCAATTCGTTCTTCGTTTTGTTTCATCGTTTGTTTAGTAAACATCAAACTACTCACAGCCGTTCATTGTGCCTCGATCAAACTTGTCGGATCTTCGAATTGGTTTAGGGTTTTAAAGAGAGTGACGAGGGGTTTGCATCGGTGTAGTTCACTGGATGGTTCGAGGCTGGATCGACCTAGAAAATTCAAACAGGGTTTTGATTATTCGGCAGTGCTGGTGGGTTTTTAGAGTTGATCGACGTCGTTGTGGGTGTTCGGGGGAGTCCTGCGAGTGCGTAGGCGACGTGTCAGGAGGCGCGACGTGACTGGAGGTCGGCTGTGGAATGATTGGCACGATGATCTGTAAGGCGGCTAGGGTTAGGTTTATGCTGAGAGTCGCGTTTGATTTTTCTGGGAAAGGAAGAGGTGAGTGTCCATTCTGCATTGTTTATTTTGTTATTTTAAATTTTATAATGTTCTAACACGCATAACTCTCACATTTGAGGTCCAATTCACGCGTGGTTTGTTCCACTGGTATCAGACCAAAGTTTCGGACATTATGATGCTAGTTTGGATGTTCAAAGACTGTTTGAATTTTAAGTTTAAATTGGATTTAAATTCAATTCAAATTCAAAAGGTGGGTGTTTTAATGTTTGTTAAATTGATTTATGATGTAATTAGAAATTTATTTATGACTGTTTGGCATATTTTGAATCATCATTTCAGTTTATTTGAATTTATTTGGATAAAATAGTTATTTAATTTATTATTGAACATAACTGCCAGTAAATACCTATTATTTATTATCTGTTCTATATTGATGTTATTGATTGAATTGGATGATGATTGTGATAAATGTTTGATGATTGATATTGGATGAATGAATGTTGTATTTTATACAATTATAAACTGTAAATTGTTATGGATTTTTATTTCATTCGGGATTGCGGTTTGAAATAATATATAACCGTGTTTATATTTTAAATTACGGATTGAAATGATAAATACCCGTATCACTTGACCATAGAATAGAAAATTATATACAAACACCGTGGTCTATATATATAAAAATAGTTTGAAATGATTTCTATGGTTTTGTAAAGAAATATATGGTTTTATAGGAATATTGATTTCAGATATTATATAAATGTTACTTTATATATATAGTTCAATTCTTGATTTTTAGATATGTATAAATTTGTTTGGTATAAAACAAGTTTAAAAATAAAGATTGATTTTATTAAAAATGTAATATGGTTAAGTATTTATATAAATTATATTTTATATAGAGTTTATAATGATTTTAATAAAATTAAGGCTGGGAAGATAGATTTGAAATTGATTTGAAATTGTACTTAATATAGAAATTTATTAAATGAAACCGATTTGGAACTTATGGAATTTGAGATTAGTAAAGGATATGATTTATAACTTGATCTTGTTTAAGGTGAATTAAATAAATATTTCAAGTATAAATAAATTGAAGGAAACATTTAGTTATTTGTAATTTGGGTTTTATTTAAGTGATAATGGATTTATTAAGTAAATATTTCGAAACTAAATAATCGAAAATTGAATTTGGTGTATATATGAAATTATCAAACTTTGTTTTGAAATTGTTGAATACTTAAAGTTTGAAACATATTGTAACTGGAATGGTTTATTCTGTGGGTCAAATTAGTTTGAAATCAATATAATTTGGAATAGTTTATTTGAAAACTGAATTGAATTGAAATTTATGATTTAGGATTTGGTTGAATTTAAAATTTAGAAATTCGAGTTGTTTGGAATTAATTTGTGAAATTGAAGAAGCTATTTTATTATATAAAGCATTTTAAATATTTAAACCATTTTAGTGGTGGAAGTTATGTTTCAAAGTTATGAGTTTCTAAATATTATGATTTGAAAGTGTTATATTTCAAGTGTTTTGATTTCGAAGTGTTATAACTTCGAAAGTGCTATGATTTTGAAGATATATTTGAAATAAAAATGATAGTATATTGATTTGGGTTTTTTTATAAAAATTATATCATATTGATTTGGTTTTTGAAATGGAAAGGATATCGTATTTATATGGTTTTGAAGTAGATATTATATTCTGGCTTTGAAGTATAATTATTTTGAAATGACCGCGGTGTTATAATAACGTTTAGTTGTTAAAGAGACCGGGATCGGAAGTTGTCATACTCTCTGCCAACTTCGAAAACCACTTTGACAACCGTGTATGCGGTGGAGATTGCAGAGGAGCGATCTCGGGCCCATGAGGACATTCCTCTGATCGGACACACTCCTTCGATATTATATTTTGACTTTGAGAATTATTTGTTGGCCACTTTTGATTTTTGATTTGGGGTGTGGCTCGAGGTGGGCGGTAGCTGCGCGCTACGCGTTACCACCGGCCCGGAAGCGTAATTGGTATATCTACCCCGGCATTGCCTAGTTGTGCCGTGTCACCTACCCTAGCGAGCCTTGTACGAGTTTGGTTTTCTCCCGTAGCCCGTGGAGTATCCTCTGGCGGCTTCCTGATCAGGAGGCACCATGATATTGGATGGACTACTGGGACTATTACGTGTTAAGGTGGAAAATGTAAAGCCTTAATGCTATTTAAAAGTAAGTTTATTTTACTTATAGACATTATTATAATAGCGAAATATTACTACATAGTAAGTAGTTTAACGGATCCTTACGAGATGTGAATCCCGGGCATCTCTTAAGTTACTGCACTCACGTTTGACACTGGATATGAGATGTCAAATCACGTAAACATCTCTACTGTCGTTCCACTCATATTATTTACCGTTGATTTAACTTACATAAGATCTTTTAGTTCTAACTTGAGTGTTTTGTCCTTTCAATTCGCTCGGGTCAACCTGAGTATTTCAGCGTTTGAAGACCTTACTTTTGGAGGACGAAGACGAAGATTTTTGTACTATTATTTACTATATTGTTCCACTACATCACATTGCTCCGCTTCATTATTACTTATTATTCTTTGGTATGTGTAACTCTGATTCTGTATTGTGTAAGTATAATCAAATGTTTTGAACAGCTTCATGAACTGTTATTTGATTATTATATTTTATCATTCCATTATGAGATTCTGTTTTGTTTTATTTCTTTCTCTGCTTTTCTTATTCACCCCAATAACAATCTGCTCTTTTGTGTGGTTTGAGTCAGATGTGTGTGGTTTATCGTCGATTTAAAGCGTACAAAAAGGTGGGTTGTTACATTTGGTATCAGAGCTTTGGTTTAGCGATAAACCTTAGCTTTGTGGGATCAAACTCTTTATCAATAGGGTAGTAATACCTTGTGATGAGTCGCTGAGTCGCTGAGTGTATGTATATATATATATATATATATATGAGAGAGCGTATATGTTAGTGTTATAAAAAGATTTTAATATTGTGTTAATTTGTTTCGTTTTGTATTTATAAATTCTGGTTGGTGCATAGGATGCTATGACATCAATAGGGATTTCTAAACACTTATTAGGAGAGACTGACACAATATTTGTTTTGAATATAGGTGAATGAAATAATTTTGCCTGTTATATTTTCTCTCTCTATATATAAAAAAATTTCTTTTTTTATAAAGATTATATTGGTTGTAATATATTGGTTGTTAGGTAGTGAAATTTATAAATATTGATAGGAAACAAAATTCGAAGAAAATAAAATAAATCAAAATTGGAAATTTTAGGACTTAAGTTCCGGGGTTTTGAAATTTTCTTTCAAATGATTTTGGAATATAATAATATTATTATTTAAAAGTACTTTCTGATATAAATATTTCAGCATAATTTGAAAGAATTGTTTTAAAGAGATTTTGGAAGAAATAAGTTCTGTACTCCCCTCTTTGTCGCTGGAAAATAATTTCAGTGATGAGTGCACGCATCTACGACATTAATTTTCGAGATTCCATGTGGGAAGACCACCGTAGTAGTTTTACTATAGATTTATTTTGATAAACAAATATAAATTTCAAATTGTTTTAAATATAATTGGATATATAAATTGTAAGTGTATACATCTATCTGTTATTTTAAAGTAATTTGAAATTTAATCCGGTATTTAATTCTTAAGTTCCGTTAATTAATAGTTAAATTATTGTAGTGAAATGGAATGTAACTAATTAATAATTGAAACCTCTAATTTAAATAAGAGATTAAATGCTAGGTTATAAATGAAATTTCTAGAAAGTTGAAATATGTAACCTATAAAAACAAAAGATATGATTATTGAACATTTAATTTATTAAGAGAGATAAGATAAACTTGTATAATTTTCAATTGCATTCTTAAAAAGCATATATATATAACTTACCAAAAGATTTAAAAGTTGCAATGTTTAATAAGAATATGTAATAGGATATTATATAAGTAAAACTTGAAATAATGAAAGTATTCAATGAAACTCTTTAATAAATAAGTATTAATGTTATAGAGTTATAAACTTAAGTTACAAGTGAAATATACTATAATAAAATATGATAGAAGGCAAGTGTTATAAGTATATGATTTTAAGCTTAAGTAAATGAAATTGATATGTCAAATAACTGAATTGGACATGAATACTATGGATAAATGAATGGAAATAAATGAAATTGAGAAATAAATGAATGTAATGCAGTAAAAAAGAAAATTTGTATGATATGAATAAATAAATAAAAGGAATTTATGTAAGTATAAGTGCAAATAAGTGAAATAAACACTGAATCAAATGGATGGAAATGAAAATTGCAGGAAATAAATGTAAATTAAAAAGATAAATCATTGTATAAATGAAAAGGAAATCAAACGATAAATTTTATTAAATGAAATTAATAAGAATGAACTTGACCTATTGTTTGGAATTGTTGTTTGTTTTGGTTTATGGTTGTTTGGGCAAGGATACTTTAAATTTGTTTGGATGTATGAATAATCTAGTTAGTTTCATCTAAGACTCTTGAGTAAATGGTACACTTAGTAGTTTATTTTCCATTCTGTACAACTTAAAATTTTAAACCTGAACAACTATTTGTTTTGTTTGATAAGAATGGATAATTGATTTGTGTTGATTTTATATGATGATTGTATAAGTGAAATACAGGTTATGGAAGCAATTGCTACTGCTTTTGGTTTCATAAAATAAGTGTTAATTCCCCGACAAATAGGTATGTTTTTGGACTACGGTTTTATAGCGCTATTATATATATTTTCCCATTGTTGGGATATCTTATTTTGAGAAATTGTGATATATATTATTATATTTGATATTATATTTTCTCCCGAGCCTCTCCGTACAAAGGAGACTCTGCCAAAATTTTCTGTAAATTTTGGACTTAGAAAAATTTCGAAAAATGTTTATCAAACTTTATTAATTTGAGTATAAAAAATTTAATTGTTATAAATTGGTATATTTTATTTAAATTAATTAACTTTGTAAATTTGTTTGTTTATAAAGTTAATATTTTTGAATAAGATGTATTGTTTACTCAATTCTCTCTTTTCCCTTTTTTTCCTTTTCGGGGACGAAAAGTTTTGAGAGGAGGAGAGTGTAATGACCCGTAAATGTCGATAATTAAATTGGTTAATTTAATAAGATTTTTATAATTAAATCTAGAAAGAGATAAAAACTTTGTAATTTAAATTGGAGCGAATGTTAGAAATGAAGTGTAGCAATGGTAATTAAAATTAATTTTTGACAATTGGAATAAAATCCCAATAATGAAATAGTGTAAATTGTTGCACTTGGTTATAAAATTGAAAATAAGTAAATAAAGGTAAGTATAGAATTAACCAATGAGATAATATATTGATTGATAGTAATTGAATGTAAATTAAGGTAATAATGTTAATGCAAGTTGATAAATAACTAATTTAGTGCAATCCCAATTAATTGAAACAATTGTAAGGTTATAATTGATTGTATTTAGAAAATTGGGAAATAAATTCAAAGTTAGTTTAATTTATGAAATAATGCGTAAGAAAATTTTGATTTGATAGAATCAATGCTAGATAAGTAATTATAATAATTGTTGGTTGATAATAAAGTAGGAATGAGATTAAATTAGGCAAATAGTGATAATTATTAATTGTTTACTCGCTTATTTAATTTATTGAATTAGATTTAAATCCGTTGCAATTAAACGTAATTAAACACTAAGTTAATATGAATTTAGTTGATGACTATAAACCGTTAGGGCAATTGGATACAGTAATGTTAAATTTATCCATAAGGTATTGATTGATTGAACAAAAAGGAATGAGAATCAAGATTTGTTAATTTAAATTTAATAATTGAATTAATTGCAATTAAATGAAATTTAATGTTTGAATATTACGAAAATAGAAATTAAGATGAAATTGGGATTTATTAACTTTGAATTGAAGATTTGATTTAATTAATTTAATATTAATTTATTTAATTAACTGAAATATAGTCATTTTGGCCACTGTCCTGGATTTCGACGAAACCAGTTTCATCGAATCCGTAACAATGAATTATTATAGGATTTTAAATTTCATAATGATCTGGCATGTCGTTTGATCGTACGAACTCGAAACGCCTTGAAATCAATTTGAAATAACTTGATTTTAGCATAAATTCTTTATTACGATCGAATTTGGACATAAAACCTATTCCATTAATTTTAAAGTATTTTAAAACATCTACTTCGATATATGGGTTGACCTATTTTCGTTCCGGAGTCGGAACGCGCTTTTCAGGTCAATTATCGTTCAAAACCCAAATTCGATCGAGCCCATCTGTTCTATTTTATTCTGCCTATATATATCCAGTTATAAACCCCAGGAGCCTTTCTATTTCTCATTTCTGTACGTACAAAAAATTTCTGTTGCTCCTCTTTCTCAGTGGCAGACAAACCCTAAAATCCACAATCCTGTTCCAATTCAAAATTCCACTTCAAAAATTCAAATTGTTCTAATAACAACAAATTATATATCGATTTGAAGCTCTCGACGAGCGCATCTCAGATCTGCAATTTGTTCTCCTTTTTGATTTGTCGTTTGTTCAGTAAATGTCGAACTATTCACTGCCGTTTATTGCGCCTCGATCAAACTTGTCGGATCTTCGAATTGGTTTAGGGGTTTTAAAGAGAGTGACGAGGGGTTTGCATCGGTGCAGTTCACTGGATGGTTCGACGGCTGGATCGAACAAGAAAATTCAAAAAGGGTTTTGATTATTCGGTAGTGCTGGTGGGTTTTGGGCGTCGATCGACGTCGTCATGAGTCGACGGTGTTAAGGGGAGTTCGGCAAGTGCGTGGGCGACATGTTAGGAGGCGCGTTGCCTGGAGGTCGGCTGTGGAATGATTGGCACGATGATCGGTTAGGCGGCTAGGGTTAGGTTTATGCTGAGAGTCGCGTTCGATTTTTCTGGGAAAGGAAGAGGTGACGTGTCCCTTCTACATTGTTTATTTTGTTTATTTTGTTTATTTTAAATTTTATAATGTTCTAACACGCATAACTCTCACATACGAGGTCCAATTCACGCGCGGTTTGTTCCACTGGGATCGGACCGAAATTCCGAACATTACGTTGCTAGGTTGGGTGAATTCAAAGACTATTTGAATTTTGGGTTTAAATTAGATTTAAATTCAATCTAAATTCAAAAGGCGAGTGTTTTAACCCACTCACAACTTCTAAAATTTCTTATGTTTGTTAAATTGATTTATGATGTGATTTGAAATTTATTTATGACTGTTTGGCATCTTTTGAATCATCATCTCAGTTTATTTGAATTTATTTGGATAAAATAGTTATTTAATTTATTATTGAATATAACTTCCAGTAAATACCTGTTATTTATTATCTGTTCTATATTGACGTTATTGATTGAATTGGATGATGATTGTGATAAATATTTGATGATTGATATTGGATGAATGAATGTTGTATTTTATACTATTATCAACTGCAAGTTGTTATGGATCTTTATTTCATTCGGGATTGCGGTTTGAAATGATATATAACCGTGTTTATATTTTAAATTACGGATTGAAATGATAAATATCCATATCACTTGACCATATGATAGAAAATTATATACAAACACCGTGGTCTATATATATAAAAATATTTTGAAATGATTTCTATGGTTTTGTAAAGAAATATATGGTTTTATAGAAACATTGATTTTGGATATTATATAAATGTTACTTTATATATATAGTTAAATTCTTGATTTTTAGATATGTATAATTTGTTTGGTATAAAACAGTTTAAAAATAAAGATTGATTTTATTAAAAATGTATAATTTGTTTGGTATAAAACAGTTTAAAAATAAAGATTGATTTTATTAAAAATGTAACACGGTTAAGTATTCACATAAATTATATTTTATATAGAGTTTATAATGATTTTAATAAAATTAAGGCTGAGAAGATAGATTTGAAATTGATTTGAAATTGTATTTAATGTAGAAATTTATTAAATGAAACCGATTTGGAACTTATGGAATTTGAGATTTGTAAAGGATATGATTTACAACTTGATCTTGTTTAAGGTAAATTAAATAAATATTTCAAGTACAAATAAATTGAAGGAAACATTTAGTTATTTGTAATTTGGGTTTTATTTAAATGATAATGGATTTATTAAGTAAATATTTCTAAACTAAATAATAGAAAATTGAATGTGGTATATATATGAAATTATCAAACTTAGTTTTGAAATTGTTGAATACTTAAAGTTTGAAACATATTGTAATTGGAATGGTTTATTCTGTGGATCAAATCTGTTTGAAATCGACATAATTTGGAATAGTTAATTTGGAAACTGAATTGAAATTTATGATTTGGGATTTGGTCGAATTTAAAATTTGGAAATTCAAGCTGTTGGGATTGATTTGTGAAATTGAAGAAGCTATTTTATTATATAAAGTATTTTAAATATTTAAACAATTTAAGTGGTGGAAGTTATGTTTCAAAGTTACGAGTTTCAAAATATTATGATTTGAAAGTGTTATATTTCAAGTATTTTGATTTCGAAGTGTTATAACTCCGAAAGTGCTATGATTTTGAAAAAAGATATATTTGAAATAAAAATGATATTATATTGATTTGGGTTTTAATAAAAATGATATCGTATTGATTTGGTTTTTGAAATAGAAATGATATTGTATTTATATGGTTTTGAAGTGGATATTATATTCTGGTTTTGAAGTATAATTATTTTGAAATGACCGCGGTGTTACAATAACGTTTGGTTGTTAAAAAGACCGGAATCGGAAGTTGTCATACTCTCTGCCAACTCAAAAAACCACTTTAACAACCATGTACGCGGTGGAGATTCCAGAATGAAGTAGGATGGCGGCGGCGTTCCTTTGAGGTATATACGTAGACCCAACTCCCGTGAGTTGGCATAAGGTGGCTAAAACAGGAGCGATCTCGGGCCAATGAGGTCATTCCTCTGATCGGACACACTCCTTCGATATTATATTCTGAATTTGAGATTTATTTGGTGGCCATTTTTGATTTTTGATTTGGGGTGTGGCTCGAGGTGGGCGGTAGCTGCGCGCTACGCGTTACCACCGGCTCGGAAGCGTAATTGGTATATCTACCCTGTCATTGCCTAGTTGTACCGTGTCATCTACCCTAGCGAGCCTCGCACGAGTTTGATTTTCTCCCGTAGTAGTGAAGCATCCTCTGGTGGCTTCCCGATCAGGATGGACCATGATACTGGATGGACTACTGGGACTACTACGTGTTAAGGTGGAAAATGTAAAGCCTTAATGCTATTTAAAAGTAAGTTTATTTTACTTATAGACATTATTATAATAGCGAAATATTACTACATAGTAAATAGCTTAACGGATCCTTACAAGATGTGAATCCCGAGCATCTCTTAAGTTACTGCACTCACGTTTGACACTGGATAGGAGATGTCAAATCCCGTAAACATCTCTGACGCCGTTCCACTCATATTATTTACCGTTGATTTAACTTCCATAAGATCTTTTAGTTCCGACTCGAGTGTTTTGTCCTTTCAATTCGCTCGGGTCAGCCTGAGCATTTCAGGGTTTGAAGACCTTACTTCTGGAGGATGTAGACGAATATTTTATTACTATTATTTACTACATTGTTCCACTGCATCACATTGCTCCACTGCATTGTTACTTATTATTCTTTGGTATGTGTAACTTTGATTCTGTGTTGTATAAATATAATCAAATGTTTTGTAAAACAGCTTCATGAACTGTTATTTGATTATTATATTTTGTCATTCCGCTGTGAGATTCTGTTTTGTTTTATTTCTTTCTCTGCTTTTCTTATTCACCCCAATAACAATCCGCTTTTTTGTATGATTTAAATCTGATGTGTGGTTTATCGTCGATTTAAAGTGTACAAAAAGGTGGGATGTTACTAAACTTAACTGTACCTATTCGAATCGAAACTCGGATCCACTTTGACTCTGGTTTTGCAATATATAGTACGAACCCGATAAAATCCAACCCGCATAAAACTGAGACTCGTTGAATCGAATCTAGATCCATTGGGATGACTTAGATTGCCGCCTCTATAAAAGAAGGTGAAAACAGCATGTAAAGCTGGTCGTGTTGTTTACGATAAGTGATGGAAAAGAATGGGGTAAACCGTGAGCATTTTATCTCTTTTATACGATTCAGCAGGTTCTGTGAACTTTCATGATTGATTGGCTTTTAATATTAGCTTTTCTGGTAGTAACTTTTCATTTTGTGGTAAATATGGGTCAGCTATCTAGTGGCATGACTATGTTTGTTTGGATCAACTTATATAGGTCGTTTTTCGTTTTTTGGAAGCCAAAATTTATTCATTTTAGTTTTCAAAAAGAGACTTATATAAGTCGATTCAAACGATACGTTGGTAATTGATTTAGTGCGTAAACCCTTTAGACTCCGCTTGGGAGTTTATTTTCTACCGGTTTGACTGGTGTTGAATGGTTGTTTATTTCAGGTGTTATAATAACACTTGCTTGTAAGTTTTTTCACACCAGTTGTTGTTGGTTATAAAAATGGTGTTGTTGGTTATAAAATCATTGAAAACCGGTTTAGTGTAATTTTCATTGAAATTCTCGACTCATCAAATTGATTTGTTTTGATCGGTTATAATTTTTTTTAATTTGCCCCAACTAGCTATATTGTAGAATTAATATTCACAAAATATAAGAATATATATATCTAATGTTACTTTAGTGGAAAGCTCTTAGAACTGGTGTATGTTAAACTTCCAAACATATATTGATATGTCATAATAACACTTCATATAAACCGATCAAAACCACTAAGATAATTGAAGATCAAAACTGCTAAAATCGTCGACGATCAAAACCGGTATCACAAAATTTCCAAGCAGAGCCTTAGTTTCAAAATTAGTGTTCCAATTTGGTAGATAGCAACACATTTGTTCACTTAAGTCAAAACTAGTTAATTGTATAAAACAAAAATACCAGTGATATAAAAAATGAAAATTCCTGATTTAAGTGCGGGTAAAACAATCTAAGATTTAGGGCAAATCTTCTTTTATGCTTGGATTTCAATTGAAATTTTTCGCGCTTTACATACGTATTACATTTGCGTCTGAGATGTATTTTACTGCTTTTATGGATCATATCATTTTATATGTACTCCTGCTATTAGCAGATCATTTTAAATTAATGTTTGGTTGTATGGTTAAAAAAAAGACACATTTATTAATTTTTTTCATTAATTTCAACTAAATAAATATTGATAATATTCAATAAACAACTATATGCAATATGAAAAAAAGGGTAGAAAATTATACACATATATATCACACTCTTCTTTTGTAGCATCCATTTAACACATTTACCATATTTTCAGTGTACACAATTCAAATTTAGATATGTTTTAAAATTTAATTACACAAATAGCCTGCTTTTAAGACTATTTACATATAAAAACCACTTTTGGTCATATGAGAGGCACACTGTCAAAATTGCACTAGCAATATTTTAAATGTCACTGTATATTTTTTCCAAAGTCCAATAAACGTGCGCCTATTTTAAATTTAGTCCATATTAAATGGATAAATAATACATGGGACTTTTAAAAATGCATCTATGTTATTTTTTCTAAATAATACCACGTCTTTAGAAATATTGTCAGGGCAATTTTATCAACGTGGCGCTTACATGATCAAAAGTATTGTCTTTGTAGATAGTTTTAAAAATTACATATTTGCATGAGACCTAGATTAAAAAAAATTCTCATTTATGTTGATAGACAATTAAAAATAACCGTTTGTAAAATGTAAAAATTTGAAAGTTTAATATTAATGTAAATTGTCATAATACGCAGTTTCTCTATAAAAAATTATTTATCGTTAAGAGATAAAAGTTGCATTGTGGGACTTCAGCTTTTATTTTATTTATTTTTATTAAGAATCGTTACGGTCTGTACCTTTGAAATGATCTAAAAAGAAACGCTTTTTGTTATTAATGTTTTTTAGAAAAGACCTTTTTATTAATTAACAAAATAAGTGTTTTGTGATTAATTACTCTGAATAACAAAACACTTTTTTTACTTTTTTCAAGAAATACGTTTTCATTAAAAGTTCCAACAGTGGAATAGGCATGAATGTACCCGATGGATCCTCACCGTTATGTACAGATCTACCAAAAAAAAGTTAAAAAAAATAAAGAATAAAGAATAACTACTACATAAGCTTCTTTGTATATTTCACCTACTTTGCAGTATGTAACGGTTTGATAAAATTAGTAAGAATGCCTTTTCCGATCCGAATTTTAAAATATTGGGCAACTATACCAGGCATCTTTCGGTAATGTATGTGAACATGGGTATGTTTACCGTCATCTGTTGCATAAAGCAATGATGTACAAGTAAACTAGTTTGCTTTGTGGGTACAAGAGCATCTCCCATGGCAATCAAATTAAGGCTAATATATAGTTTCCAAGTCAGAAAATTAAATTGTAACTGAACGTTCATTTAATGGACGCACTATTGAATGAGTGTTAAATGTCAAACGTCCATTAAATGAAAGACGTATATTCACCATTGAAGACGTCTGTTTAACGTCAGATGTCCACTAAATGGACATCCAAGCGTCCATTGAATGGCCGCACCATTGAAGATGCCCTAAATGAATGTACATTATTTAACATATAAACAACCTCTAATTTTGCACTAAATATTTAAGTCAGGAACTCATAAATAATTATTACATAATTTATAAGCATGGAATTTGGCATTAATTTTAGAATTTACATGTATTGGTTTATTATTACACAGTTTATAAGCATTGAATTTGGTATTAATTTAGAATTTATATATATTGGAATAGGGGATTTTAACTCACTGAGCTTCTTTGTGCAGAATAGTTAGTTTGGCAATTCTATTTCAAATTTGTTATAAAATGAAGAAATAAGAAGCCATTAGAGAGAGAGGCAGAAGATATATTATTCATTCATAAGAATTAGACAAGTATTTACATTACATAGCCACCTTTATATAGAGGCTTCAGAGCAAAGGATTTAACCTATTCCACGATGTGGGACTAAACAAAATAACATAAAAGCATATTTATTTTATGATTTACATATATTGTAACACTCTCCCTTGAATATGCATCTTCAAAATCTTGAATGCTCTGATAATTTGAAATTTTCCATTTCAAAACATGTATTATGATTGCTCCCCCTCATTATTATCTTGCTTGCATTTATCGATTCAGTCGATATAGATATTGTTTGTTGCCTCATTAAAAACCTCTATAAGGAAAACCCAATGGGAAAAACCTTGAAAGAGGAAAAGAGTGCAACTTGTGAAATCATAAATATCATACTAAAAATAATATTCCTTCTAGTTTGATACTTCAGGATCAAAATAATGCCTCATTAAAACCTTACTAAGAAAAACCCAGTGGGAAAAATCTTAGTGAAGGAAAAAGAGTACAATGACATATTTTCTTTTCTTATTTCTTCAAATAAAGTTTGATACTTATGGATCAAACTAATGCCTCATTAAAACCTTACTAAGTAAAACCCTATGGGAAAAATCTTAGTGAAGGAAAAAGAGTACAATATAGTATGTCATATTTCAATAATTTACTGCATCAGATAGAGTTTGATACTTCTGGATCAATTTAATACTTCAGTAAAAACCTTACAAAGGAAAACCCGATGGGAAAAACCTTGGTCAAGGATAAAAATATAATTTAACTTAAATAACATATTTGAGATGTTATTTCTTGAAAAGAGTTTGATTCTTCTAGATCAAGATAATGCCTCATTAAAACCTTAATAAGAAAAACCCAGTGGGAAAAATCTTAAATAAGGGAAAAGAGTACATTATAACTTATTTCAAATGTTACTTGGGAGTTGATACTTCTGGATCAAGGTAATGCCTCATTAAAACCTAACTAATAAAAACCCAGTGGAAAAATCTTAGTTAAGGAAAAAGAGTGCATTATAAAATACTTATGTATGCTCCTCCTGATTTAAAGTTTCCTCTGAATTCGTATTCTTCTTTCGATAACTTAAATTGGTTATAGATACTTCTGGATCCATAAATATGTATCTTGTTAATAATACAATTTATTAATAGCTTCCTTCGATACAATCAAATTTTCTAAGATTGTTTCTTCAAATATGGTTTGCATTTTATGCATTTGTATGCTACTTTTATGAAAAACACTTCATGTGCTTTCATTTTTGTGCTTCAAATTAGTTTTGCGCATTGCAACTATACATCTTTCATGAATATTAAAAATTTCATTACAACATTACTAGAAAGCAGGAAGTAATCTACTCATCTTGATGTATCAAGATTTTCATTACAACAATACTTTGAAGAAGGTTGTAATCTACATTTCATGTCCTTTGCATACTTTGTAACTACAAAAGTTATATATATTCTTCAAAAATTTATATACTTTAATAAGTATTTGCATATCTCAACTACCATTCAACGGATATTAAGAGTTTCATTACAACAATACTTAAAAATATGAAGTAATCTACTCATCATGAATTATATCAAGATTTTCATTACAACAATACTTAAAAGTAGGTTGAAATCTACTCTCATTGTTCTTCGCATTCTTTATAACAATGAAAGTTATTTATATTCTTCAGGAATTTGTATACTTTCATTATTTAATATGATTTTAAACCATATTTATACCTTCGGGGTATATTAAGCTTTTCAAGTACTTTTGGTACTTTGCGGACTACAGTTTCAGATTTCTTATTAAGGAGAATTTCATGATGGCCAATCATGTTTTTATCTAATCCAGGATCTTTAATCCATTTATAAACATAAGCGCTTTATTATTTATAAATTTATCATCGATGATTATTTCTTGTCAGTTCTAGACATGATTTATTGAGATCTCTTAATTATCATGTTTTAGGTACCTAACCCACTTCTAGGGTTATTTGAGAATCATGTCGTGGATCTCTTTCGGAGCATCCTTAAGTGTTTCTTCAAGAACACTCACCTTCTTTATTTGGCATCTTTATTACTTACTCCAAAAATATTTTGAACTGACTTTTGAACCATATTTCAGATGTGGTTTATAAATTTTGATCCTTCAGGGATTCAAATCTATATTGGAGAAAGTGTACTAGGGATATTATTGATAATTTATTCAAGTTACTTAATATCTTGCATCATTCTATATTTTAACAAATATTTAACACTGATGATCAAAATGAGCTTGTATCCCTTTATCCTCCCCCTCAATGTTGACAAACATTGTCACATTAAATAATAATCATCTTTGGACTCTCATTTTGATCCATTATGATATTGCTACTAGCAAATATATCATACATATTAATAATAAGAGGATAATTCTTTCATTAGTTGATAAGATGCATTCAATTGATATTGATTATTAGAGTTTGTTCTCATTCATTGATCTAAGCAATTGGAGGAATTTACTTATTGTGTAGATCATTTGAATATATACATGACTTCAGGTCATTCAACATTTATGTTGATTGAATTTTAAATCACTAAATAATATCTATGCATAATCTATAAGATGAGCTTATAACAAACTTCAGGTTGTTAGCTAAATATTTACATATGTGGATGTATACGTGCGTCCACGTATCACATGTATATTATAAAATTTTCATATTCTTTCTCATTTGAATTAGTGATTTGTAGAACAAACTATTACAAGGATCCAAACTATTAATTTCTATTTATAAATCAATGTCAATGCAAACCTTTCAAAACCGCATGATAATGTTCAAAACATTTGGTTTGGAACCATATCGAACTTCTGGTTCGAACAATATATACACACAACTTCAAGTTGTTAAGTTTTATTCCTCAATTATATCTCAAATATCAGTTTTAAACACTAATTATGATTACTTATCAAAGAATAATTTTCAATTGCATATAGACATTTCTACACATCTTTATTGAGAGTTCTGTAAAAAAAAATTACAGCAAAAATAATAATAGTATCTTCTGGATACTTGGAATGTTACAGATACGGATTTCCTCCGGACCGTATGTATAGCTCTCAAACTTTTAGGATCTAATCTAAACTAAATTAGGATCCTTTATAATCAAATTTTTATGCATTTATTTGATTTAATAAAAATACCAAATATATAAGCAAATCTCTTCTAGAGATATGTTATCATTTCCTAATTTATTAGTCTCTTTTAGGGATATTTTATTATCACTACTTCTAGAGTGAATTTATCTTTTCTAGAGATATATATGTGTACTATTGGAATGTCATATCAATGTACAATGTTTCTTTTGTAGAAATTACATAATTACTACCTTTACAATAACATAAAACATCCCTACTGGATTTTTGTTATTGTTGTAACTATCTTTGAAATGACATATCAGACTTTAAATACAGTAACAAAATTAGATGCACCAAATGAAAGTAATATGCGAAAGATAAAACCACTACTTCTGGAGTGTAACATGGGTATACAATATCATTTTTTTCTCTCGATAAATTATTGTTATTACTCAAAAAAAATTATATCATTATTCCTTCGGGGAATATAGTATTTCCTTTTAAGGAATTGCAATGTAACAAAAATAAATTTTCTATAACATCTCTTCTAGGATGTTATATTTTGCAATATAAATATAAATAAATCTCTAAAACATCTTTTCAAGAGATTATACACACATACACATCCAATGATGTTTGAAATATCATATAACATAATATCTTCAGGATATTTGATTAATATAGTGTAAATGTTAAGATATAAGGTAAGGTATAACTCATTTCGAGATTTTTGTAATCTCTTGAATGCAGCATCATTTTCTCATATGATTATTTATTAATTTTCTTTAACTTCTTTAGGAAGTACAACCTTATCATTTTACATAATTTCAATAGAGCTTCGGGCTTCTAATTCATGAACTTCAAGTTCATTAATTTGTTATGAACTTCAGGTTCTTAATTTTGTGTAAACTTCTCCCCCTTTTTTTGTACCATATTGTTACAAAATAAAAGTCTATTAGAATTCGAGCTTGTAAAGTTTTTCCGAAATCTTTTCATAATTCAAGACTTTAGGTCTTGGACTTTGAGTTATACAACTTCTGGTTGAAAAAAAAAAATCTTTGCACAACTTCAGGTTGTTGTTCAAACTTATTTCTTTCATTATATCGGTCATTGTTTGCCAAAATGAATACACCATATAATAAAGCATATGTCTATTCTTATTCCAAACATAAAAATACAATATCATTTAATTTACTGTAGCCAGTGCATTTATGATGATATGGTAATTTAATTTATTACCATGATGACAACATTTAATGCATTTATGATTAAAAAAATGAATGCAATTTACCATTATTGTGGCATAAAATATAAAATATTATCACAACGAATTGATTTCTTTACAAACAAATAAATCAATCTAACTAACTTTAGTTAGCCAAATTTAGTCTCAAAGCTAAGTTTAATATACTCAATAATAAAATTAAATGAATACCATAAGAGAAACTTTATTTCTTAATAGTCAAAATTTCTAAAATAACTAAAATAACTCTTATGTATATACGTACATACATACATACATACATACATATATATATATATATATATATATATATGTGTGTGTGTGTGTGTGTGTGTGTGTGTGTGTGTGTGTGTGTGTGTGTGTGTGTGTATCCTTTTTTTTATATAATTCAAGTTTCTGCTCTTTTATTGAAACTTGTGGTTCTTTATTATAAGAAAACTTGAAATTTAATAATTTATGAAAACTCAAGCTTTTAGTATTATAGGAACTGCAGGTTCTCAACTTTTATTTCAAATGCCAGAAATTAAGTTTACCGTATATATTTTCATTAACGTTTCCATTCACTTCTGGTGTACTAAATCATATTAATATTGGATATAAACTAATATGATCTTCTAAAGATGCATTATTCTTGTATATCTTTCTCTAAGAAATAATAAAATATTTTTTCTGGAAATATAAACAATATATATCAAAATAATTTCTAAAATCAAAATCCAAATCAAAGAGTTTTCAAAAATGAAAACTTCATTTATCAAACATGTACATATTACTTAGATCTATATCACAAACCAAAACGTAATCAAGATCAATAAATTTATTTGAATCAACAACAGAAATTGTCAAATTCAAAAAAAATCACAACATTTTATTTTTAAACAATGTACAGATCTCAACGATATATTATTTGAGTGTGATTTTAAGATCTACAATATAATGAGATCATAAAAATAAGAAAAAAAATTCGAATCTATTGTAGGATGAGATCTGAAATATAATGACAAAAATACATGTACAGTGTAATAAGATCTATAAATTTAGACCTATAACAAAATAAGATCCTGAAAAGATAAGATCTATTAAAACTTAAATCCAAATCTGAAAAATTAGGAAATAGACATAGAATTGTGAAACAAGAATATTTAAATCTAGATCTAAATTAATCGCAAAATAAATCTAGAAAAGCAGATCTAGCAACTTTGACGACCCATCTTTCATTCCACAGAAAAACGTATCATCAATAAGAAAAGAAAGAGATAGAAATAGAAGATAGAAAGAAAAGAAACAACAATCATCAGAATCTCACAACGGAAACGAACAAAATATAATATTACATATATCCCTTACATAATTTACATATCAGAGTTCACAAAATAATACTACTCCATTACATCAGCCATTCATAAGAGTTTTCCCAACCCATACAACTCAAAACATAACACCAAAATGCCACTACAGCGAATATAGATAGATAGTACGTCTGGACTCCAGCTCCAACTTCCAAAACATATGCTAATCCAAACCTAATCACTTGGCTACTCATAAAAACTTGAGTACCCACCTGATTTCAATGGTTGAATAAGAGGAAGAGATAGATCTGATTTCAGTAACTGAATAAGAGAAAGAGATGTACATACATGAAAAAAATAATTGGATCTAATCTTCTGGATTAGAATATCCAATACATTCGAGAAAAAGATCAGATCGTGCTGATAACGTGTTATAAAATGAAGAAATAAGAAGCCATTAGAGAGAGAGGCAGAAGATATATTATTCATTCATAAGAATTAGACAAGTATTTACATTACATAGGCACCTTTATATAGAGGCTTCAGAGCAAAGGATATTTAACCTATTCCATGATGTGGGACTAAACAAAAGAACATAAAAGTATATTTATTTTATGATTTACATATATTGTAACAAAATTGAGTATTTACGTAGCAATCCCCTAAAAATTAAAAAAGTCTATAAACCCAAAGAATAACATAATAGTCCTCTACCATTCGCAAAACCACCATTCTCATCATGCAAAACGTGAAAAATTAAATTGTTTTTCATTGATTTAGAAACTAGGGTTAGAATTTTTTCTTTACTGATTTAGAAACTTAGTAGTGAAAAATTGATTTTTTTTAGTAAAGTCTGTAAATCCAAAAAATAACTCAGTAATAAAAAAAAAATTATTTACAGATTTAGAAACCCAATTCATATTTTCTCCAGAACTATAGTTAAAAAAGTCTGTAAACCAAATAATATTTTAGTAGTGAAAAATTAAATTTTTCTTCACTGATTTAGAAATTAGGGTTTTGAAGAAGCAGTGTTTTAGACAGTAAGAAACTGACGTAATAAAATAATGCAATTGAGAAGAAAAAAAGTACGCAGCTTTCTAAGGTATTTTGGTCTTTAAAATTTTATTTATTTAGTGGGACTACAAAGTAATTATCTGTGTTGAAATAAAATTTGCCAATAAGTTTTAAGAATAGTATTTTTTTGAAAAATTAGTTTTAAAAACAGTTTACAGGGAAAAAAAGATAAATGAAGTTATCATTTTCTGTTATACAGAAATAATGATAAATTAATTTATCATTTTCTTATAATTTATCCTTAAAACTAATTATTTATAAGTACTTTTCATAAGACTTATTATTCTAAAATGGTCCTCTAACCTAATTTCCACTATTATAAAACAGGGGCATTTTACTAGAATGACAAACTTTGCATTCCAATTAGTTTCTAAAACACACATCCACAAAAATTAATTTCAAGGCCAAAGTCAGCAAAATAATTACTTTTAAGGACAAAGTCAGTAGTTCAATTACTTTTAAGGACATAATTTCATAGGTTTTTAAGCCTTAAAAACTAATTATTTTGCATTTTGTCCTTAAAAATAATTATTTCAGTTGTGTGTTCTATAAACTAATTGCACTTTCTATAGAGGCCCTTGTGGCTAATTTCCACTATAAATATATATATGTATATGTATATATATGTGTATAAATGTATATACATATGTATGTATATATGTGTATATATGTATATTGGAGGATAAAAGAGCTGTCTTAAGATGCCCTTAAATAAATATCAGAATTGTTAAATCATGAGAGCGCATAAACCTTTTTTTGTCCATAATGCTTTAGAATATGCCAATTTTTACTATAGGAGAACATACTAATATAAAGTTTTTGTTTTTTTTTCCATTTTACCCATTTGGTTGTGCATATGTGAATGCCAACTCCGCTTGCAACATGTATTCACGTATCCCTACATCATTCATTACTCTCTTCTGCTGTATGTATCCAGGTAAACATATTCAGTGGAAATAATTATTTTTCGTTGTCCAATTTGACAAGCTAAATATTGGAGGGAGACAACTTTTAGAAAAGGTTATTTGATTTTGTTGATTACCAGATTAATACTGTAGAATTTTAACACTGCTTCAACGCCAGCAAACATATTGGGCCTTAGCCTTTATAGTTTGTGTTTAAACGTTACACCCGGGCCCTTTTACTCTATTCCTAACTCGATGTTCGGCCCCTAACCCATTCTTTGGGTTGAGTTTAATGGTGTGGAGAGGCTTGATCCAAAATTAAACATTTTATAAGAGAACGACACTTTCCATGTAAAACAGACATAATAGAACACCACAAAAAAAGAAATTTATATCTAACAAAACTATAGTATTTCAAATTGAACAAAGGAAAAATGTAAAAGTTCCCGAGAAGAATAAGCAGGAGCACAATGTTATAGGGTTTCCCTAAAAGGTTAGTAATTTCATTGATTTTGTATTAACTTGTTAACCTAATTCAACTTTATAGCATTAGCATTCATTGTGGGTAAAGAGACGCAAACTTTTTCCTTGGAAAAGAAAGTGAAAACAGAACATAAATCTCATCCGGCTCACGTCTGATCCGATTTTATTTAGGACATAAACTGAACACACCTTCGTCCGATACAACCGATATGCACCCCTAATTAGCAACATAGTCTAGGCTATGCGAAATATTTAATCATTTTGAACCATTTAGCATTTTCAATATTTGCATGCGTTTTCTTTCCATCGTCGCTATACCACTAAGACATCTAAAGTTTAGGCTACATCAATGCATTAGTATTGTCTGCAATTTAGTGCGAAGTTCGATCTTTAAATGTCATTTGGTTTGATCCGTTACATTCGTCAGTTAATCAAATTTGTTTTATCCAAGATTTTTGGATTTGAGTTGAATCTCAATTATGATGCGACTAACCTCTGTATTAAAAGAGATGAATCCTTGTTTAGGTAGTGTTTTACTTCTTACACTTCATCACGAACACCAACATGATCATAACTCGAACCAAAAAAAATATCTCTTCTTCATATTTTTCTTGTTATTTTTCAAACTTGTCAATTCATCCATTTATATTGTCAATTCATCCATTTATATTGGTAGAAAATAAAAAATAGACGTTTGTAAAATGCAACAGTTTAAAATTTAATATTAATATATCAATAAAAACTGTTATAATACGTAGCTTTCCAGAAACAACTAATGGCCGTTAATAGGCAAAATTCGTCAATTTCAGAATTTTATTAATGTGTGCTATAAGAGCACATATTAAGAATGATAGTTATTTGGCTAAAGGACAAAAATAATAATTTAAATACGTAATTTATCTTTATATAATTTTAAAAACAGGGATTAGGCTGAAGGAAAAACCTGAGAACACTTTTAGTCTGAAGGACAGAAGTTTTAAAATTTAGCCTGAAGGACAAAAAATGATATATTCATATAGCATTGCACATCCATAATGCTATATTAATATAGCATTACACAGCTGCTTGTTTGTGTATGCAGAAACATATAAAATTGTGTTGTATATAGCATTATAGATTAGTAATGCTATATGAATATAGCATTATGGATGTGTAATGCTATATGAATATATCATTTTTTGTCCTTCAGGCTAAATTTTAAAACTTCTGTCCTTCAGACTAAAAGTGTTCTTAGGTTTTTCCTCCAGCCTAATTCCCTCTTTTAAAAAAGTACAAATCAGGCGGTTTGTATTCGTAATTTAATAACTTTGACATGTTAACATTTTCCTTCCGTTATATTATGCAACAGTCTATGCTGTTAAAGTAAATCCATTTTCGTTAAAAATTCCAACACCATGTATAGACATCACACTTACCGTTACGTACAAATTTACCAAAAAGCTTCTTCGTATTTTTTCACCTGCTTCAGAATATGCTATAGTTTTATAAAATTATTAAGAATGCCTTTTCCGGTCTGAATTTTTTTAAAATATTGGGCAACTGTACCAGGGATCTTTTGGTTCTGCATGTGAACTTGGGTATGTTTACGGACATCTGTAGCCTACAGGAATGACGTGATATTTGATTTGCAAGTAAACTATTACAGTTTGCTATGTAGGCATAAAGAGTGTAAATTATTTAACATATAAACACACTCTACTTTAGCACTGAATATTTATAAGCATTGAATTTGGTATTGATTTTAGAATTTATATATAGTGAGTTATTTATGTATAAGCACTGAATTTGGTATTAATTTAGAATATATATATAGTGGAATATATATATTGGAGGATAAAAGAAATGTCCTTGCATACCCTTGGCCATTTTGTCAGCAATGCTTTAGAATATGCCAATTTTACAAAAGCAGAACATCCTAATTTAAAGTTTTTGTCTTTTTTCCTTTTTACCTATGGAGCCCTGCATGCTACATGTGTTAATGTTGCTTACAATCATTCATTCTTCTCTTCTGCTATATACATCCAGATACACGTAATTCAGTAAAAAAAGAAATATTTTTACAGTGGCCAGTTTGAGAAGGTTATTTGATTTTGTTCATTACAGATTAATATTGATGTTTGTATCTTCAACGCCAACAAACATATTGGGCCTTAGTCTTACAGTTTGTATGTTCATGTTAAACCAGGCCCCTTTTACTCTATTCCTAACTCTAAGTTGGGCCCCTAGCCCTTTCTTTGGGCCGAGTTTAATGGCATGGGAAGCTTGATCCAAAATCTGGGTCTAAATCGTTTTATTAAAAGTTTCTGGATCGAAAGTTGCATACAGTTCGATCACGGTTCCCTTACTACGATCAACCAACCACAGTCCGATAGCAGTCGTTAAAAGGTTAAGATACTGTTCGCAACAGCCAACTGCACAGTTGAAATTGGTCTCACGTCCGTCGGGACAGATGTGGGAAATGTTGACTGGTAAGTTGGATGAATGGACCTTGAAAGATCTTTTGGTATCAAGTATTTTTTATTCGTCCGACGTTTGAGAAATTTCAGACCGGTTCACTCAACCAATCTCATGCTCTTCCTTTCTTGTATGATTCATTCCTCTCTCAACTTAACACATTCACACTTTTGAAGGTGGCTTTTACGTAATCATGATTGCTTTTAGTATTACAGAACACACACGAGCACGCATGCACGTGCTCTGCACGTGACCGTGAAAACCGTTCGTGCGAAAGTAAGGTGGCATTATGGCTGATTTGTTAGTATGGAGCGGGAATCATGTACATGCGTAAAGTTATGAAGTTTTGTTGAAGCAGTAAAAGTGCAGTAAATTTGACAGGATGGACTGTGCAGGGGTGGCAAATAGTAGTCGAAATCTTAGTTGGTTGATGGAGGAGGAAACCGAATGATCACATTTTTGGTGTACATTTATGTATTTTGTAGATCTAGTTGACGCTGGTGTTTGAGAGGGAAAAAAAAGTTTGTTGTTGCAGTAGCAGGGGATGAAGAGAATGATGAGTTATTAGTAGGAGAAATAATGTTGTTTCTAAGTATATGGCCCTGTATTTGTAATGGCCTTGTATTTGTAGGTTTAAATATTGCAACCGCTTAACGGAGTGAAATACTGTTTATGTAAGTACGGATGAGTACTATTATGCATAGCATGCATTGCGTTCAAATGCCAATTAAGCTGTATGTGTACGTGGTAAATATGGAACAAATGTTGAAGATGTAAGGGTTAATTATTCCATCAAAAGAGTAGTTTAAATATAATGGTAAGTAGCATCAAATTATATAGATTAGTACATTTTATAAGGCGTAGCAGTTGTAATGGCTATTTTATTGGCAATTAGAGATGAAGAAAATATGAAATAGAACACGAAATTGAACAACTATTGTAGTTATGCATAGACCGATCACTTGTGCGAACGCTTTGCAAGATAGCGCTCAATAGCTCTATCACACTCTTCAATCTGTAGCAGAAGGTAAAGGAGGTTGGAAGTTAGAAGATTCATGCATCTATGTACAAATATGCAGATGCGTTAAAGTGTAGGTGTGTATGTGTAGCATACCACTTCGAGGGTGAAGAAATCATCTCAATTACTGTGTGCTGGATAGGGTGAAGAGGGTTGATGCTCGGTAGGGTTTTGCGATTGGTCTGAAAATGCAGACGCTTCTTGTAAGTTGATGTATTGCCGCGCACTGTTTGTCGTTGGTACGTAGGATAGAAGATGTAGTAGGCGGCTTGCGCTGCTACCATTGTCTGAATCATCCTGTGGAGCAGGAGGTGGTGATAAGACAACCAAAGCATTGGTTATTTCTGTAGGAAGAGATCGAAGAAGCTTTGATGCACGGGTGCATTTGCGTTTTATTTTCCATGGAAAGGCTTACTGCACCCTCCTGATTGGCTGATATTGGAGGATAAATGTGTAAATTCCTTAATTGTTCACTTCCGTCGATGAATTGAGTGGAGCAAGTACCTGCCTTGTTCGATCTCATACCGCGAATTCCAATTGCACATCCCAAAATAAATCAACAGCAGTTCATTATGCGGAAAAGCAAAAAAAATAAAGTAATTTAAAAAAAACAACAGTTGAACAGTTGGAAATCCTTTTGTTTATGATAAACTCACATCACAGTTTAGTGTTTTAAAAAAAGAAGTGGAGTGAGATGAAAGTAAAAAAAGAGGACTGTTCAGCTTTATAGACCGGTTGCTTATTTGTTGAAGTTGCAGTGTAAAAGCATGATAAATAGAATAGGCAGTGTGTTGGAGGTTATGGTACATGTAGTGCAGTATAGAGACCTAGTACAGGGAATGTAGGATAAGGACCTAATATATGCAATGCAATGTAAACTGATTAAGAAGTTTGGAAAATTGAAGGATGTTGTTATGTGTTCGGAGAAGTATAGCAGGGGCATTGGAAGATGTGGGTAGTGTGAAGTGGAGAGTAACTGTGCGGAAGGGAGGAAAGTAGGTTAGTTAAGTTGTGTTGAGGAGACGTTCATAATTTGAGAGCATGTTAACAAAACATCCTTATAAACAATATTCGAGTTATGTGTTCCTCTTTTACGATGTAGTTTTTCATTTTGAACCAAAATTTTTGTTGTAGTACACGAAATTCCTCGAGATAAAGCGATGTAAAGTTGGTCATGACTGAAAATGTGGTTGGATAGATAAATTCCAACATGTGAAATGGTTTGTCCTTGTGATTTGTTAATTGTTAAAGGGAATGTTAGGCGAACATGGAATTGTTTACGGATAAGGTTAAATGGTAGGTCTATATTTTCAAAAGGCTTTAATGGTATACATGGAATAAATACCCATGTACCTTGGAATTGACCGAAATAAATTTTAACATCTACAAGGTTTGGATGGAAGGCACGATAGAGTAGTCTCATTCCATTACATAGTCCAATTCGTGGATCAATGTTGCGGAGTAACATTATTGGCGATCCTTCTTTAAGAGTTAATTTATGTGGTGGCATGCCATCTGGGTTAAGTGAGTTCAAGAACTCACTCTGATATAAGTTAGACGTGTCATCTTCCACTCTGTCAAAAGAGTAACAAATATGTTCTTAGCAGGGGAATTTTTTTTATTACCATGTTATTAATTTCGTCCACTGTTTCATTTGTTGGTGATAAAATTGCTCTTTGTAGTATGTACTTTATATTGCGAAAATTATCAGTTAATGGGGGGAAGATTTCTCTTATCAAAGAGTATAATGATCTTGTACCGTCCCACGGTATGACAATATCAGGTGGTAGATTGATCATGTCTTCTTCTATGGTGGGTTCAGTACCATTTCCAATGCGCAAAACAAAATCAACGTAGGGTTGGTCAGTCTGGGACCTCATATTTTGAGTTAGATGAAATACCGTAACAGTTGACTACAAATATGACCACTATACATGCGTCAGTTATTTGAGCTCTAGTTCCTTCCGGAACAATAGGTAAACCTGTCGAAAATCACCGCCTAAGATAATAATTTTTCCACCGAACGGAACATCTACATCAGATAAGTCTCATAATGTTCTGTCAAAAGCCTTGAATGCATGGCGGTGAGCCATGTTTGCTTCGTCCCATAACAGAACAGTTGCCGCGAATAAAAGTTTTACAGTATCAGATTGTTTACTAATATGGCATGTGGAGGAAGAGTTTAAGTTAATCGGGATTTTAAATCGTGAGTGTGTTGTTCTACCATTGAGCAATGCAATAGAATCTATTCCGAAAGTGGCGGTTGCAATTGCAATAACACCTCGGTTTCGAAGATGAGCTAAAGTTGCTTTGTACAGAAAAGTTTTCCTGTCCCTCCAGGACCGTTGATGAAATAAACGAAGCTGTTTTTTGAATCTTCCAAATGCATTATCGTATCAAACGGTTCCTTTTTTTCAGTGGTTAAATTAGTTATTGCTTGTAAATCTGCTAATATTATTTGACTGCTCTTCTAAAAAAGGCGTGGAAACATTGTACTTCTCAGTTGAATGTAGGGAGTTGTGTGGTAAATCACAATCAAATATGGTTCTATGATATTGTATTAGAAGGTTGTTAATATCAAAGAGACATCGACTAAATACGAAGCTAGGAGTGTGGCAGAAGACGAGGACGAGTAATCTTCAGTTAGAGAAGGCCAAAATTCCTCATATAATTCGCGTACACTACATGGTACACAGTATACTAAAATGTTAACAAATAATCGCCTTAAAGCAGTATACATATGAGTGTTCGAAGCATCAGTCAAACAATCCTTAATACTGTTATCATTTTCCAACAGTCCTTGATGTTCGGCTGCTTCTTTGAATGTAGTGTAAATAGTTTCATGGACGGTAAGTAAGTGTGTGAAAGAAAGTGGGCTGGAATATGATTTAGCAAAATAAACATAAATAGTAGCGATCACCTTCGGTGGGTTGCATGGTGTATAACTAACCAATTACTTTACCGCTAATATGTCCACGTACCCATTCTTTTTGTTCGTAGTTTCATCAATACTTTTCAGGGAATTCATGGTAAAGATACTGGCGTGCTTCCTAGTTCGTTAAATTGCGGTGGAAAAATTCTATAAGCATAGTTTTAGTTCTATATTGGTCGGTCAGAATAGAGTGCAACGTTTCACCCGCATTAAATTGAATTTTTTGCATGTTAGGTAGATGTATTTATAGCCCTATTACAGACGGAGACATGCTACAAAGTTGGAACTTCAATATCCTCCATAGGTACTCTGGTGCACAAATCCATCTGGCATTAACAAATTCAGAAATTTCGTCGATGGTGTTTGATGAAGAAGATAAGCCTACAGACATGCGATCTGATCCTTTATAAACATATTTATATAGATATTTAACAGAGTTGATATTGGAACAAATTTCAATGTTTATATGACAATCATATTTTAGAAGTAAATAAGGGTTATACGGAAAGACCCAATGATTGTCAACTACCGTAGAAGTTATTTGATCCTATATTCGAATATCACGTCGTCCGTAAATGGGTTATGAATTGGTTCCTTTTAAAGTTGATGCCACGTAGGGTTTAGGAAATCCCTTCGTATATATTCCATCTAACATGCATGTGGCATTGGGGTTGAAACTACCATATGGATGGTGAATCATATATTTAGTAACTAACGTGTACAAATCTGGTTCTAATTCTATATTTGGAATTTCTACCCAAACCATAGTATCATAATCATCGGGGTATTAAGTTTATTGGTTTCTGCAAGAAAAAGTAAGATATGAGTGTGTGACAATTCCCTTTTTTAAAACTCTATGACATAAACATGTGCAGTGACTTTGCCTAAGACATGTTTATCAAACAAATCAATTTTAAGCTGTTCCAATTGTGCATGGAAAACTCGAGTAGTCAAATCAGGGTGATTATATGGTTGTTGAAAGGGAAGTAGCTCTTGTATAATCTCTATCCTATTAGGATTACATATTATAGTAATAAATAAGTCAGGTTTTCCATACCTTCGTACTATTTCTATTGCGTCCTGGTAGCATTGATGCATGTCACATGGACTACCAATATGCGAAGATTGAAGGACTTTTCTAACTCCAACATTTCCTACAAATAACATAGGTGCATACAAAATTTAAGACCATAGGTTATATTTTTATTAGCATGAAATGGTTAGAAGGGAAAGTATGTACCGGTAGTTGTCTCCTCACCAGCTAGAGCATCTTGTATACTCTAATATAAGTCGGCTCTAATAGTATCTTGGTGGTCTCGAAGATATCATAGTGTGATATGGCTCTAATAGTATCTTGACATTGAAGAAGATAATACAGGGGACGAAAAATGAGATATATGTAGTGTGATATGAGTGTTGTCATCGTGTTAACTGTTGGTTAAGTAGGCCTATTGCTAAAAGGCGAAGTCTGGTGAGACTGTTTGCTTCGACTGCACATTCTGTAACTTCCTTTCTATTTGTAATAAAACAAACTGTCCACATAGACGCCCTGCTGACTCATGCCTGCAAAACAGAAAACACGTAGAAGATAGTATTAGAAGAAGAGTACGTGGATATTGTGAAAAATTTGTAGTCTGCCAGTTTCAGCACTTACGTTTTCTTTTCGCCGGTTGAGTTGAGAATAGTATGGTAAAGTTTGGGTAGTACAACAAGTTGATGTTGGAGGATAAATGTGTAAATTCCTTAATTGTTCACTTCCGTCGATAAATTGAGTGGTGCAAGTACCTGCCTTGTTCGATCTCAGACCGTGAATCCTAATTACACATCCCAAAATAAATCAACAGCGGTTCATTATGCGGAAAAGCAAAAAAAATAAAGTAATTTAAAAAAAAGCAGTTGAACAGTTGGAAATCCTTTTGTTTATGATAAACTCACACCATAGTTTATTTTTTTGTAAAAAGAGGTGGAGTGAGATGAAAGTAAGAAAAGAGGACTGGTCAGCTATATAGACCGGTTGCTTATTTGTTGAAGTTGCAATGTAAAAGCATGATAAATAGAACAGGCAGTGTGTTGGACGTTATGGTACATGCAGTGCAGTATACAGACGTAGTACAGGGAATGTAGGATAAGGACCTAATATATGCAATGCAATGTAAACTGCTTAAGAAGTTTGGAAAATTGGAGGATGTTGTTATGTGTTCGGAGAAGTATAGTAGGGGCATATGAAGATATGGGTAGTGTGAAGTGGAGAGTAACTTCCGGAAGGGAGAAAAGTGGGTTAGTTAAGTTGTGTGGAGGAGACGTTCATAATTTGAGAGCACGTTAACAAAACATCCTTATAAATAATATTTCGGGTATATGTTCCTCTTTTACGATGTAGTTTTCCGTTTTGAACCAAAAATTTTGTTGCAGTACTCGAAATTCCTCGAGATAAAGCGATGTAAGTTGGTCATGAATGAAAATGTGGTTGGGAAGATAAATTCCAACATGTGGGATGGTTTGTCCTTGTGATTTGTTAATTGTTAAAGTGAATGTTAGGCTAACAGGGAATTGTTTACGGATAAGGTTAAATGGTAGGTTTATATTTTCAGAAGGCTTTAATGGTATACGTGGAATAAATACCCATGTACCTTGGAATTGACCGAAATAAATTTCAACATCTACAAGGTTTGGATGGAAGGCATGACAGAGTAGTCTCATTCCATTACATAGTCCAATTCGTGGATCAATGTTGCGGAATAATAGTATTGGCGATCCTTCTTTAAGAGTTAATTTATGTGGTGGCATGCCACATGGATTAAGTGAGTTCAAGAACTCACTCTGATATAAGTTAGACATGTCATCTTCCACTCTGTCAAAAGAGTAACAAATATGTTCGTAGCAGCGAAATTTTTTTTATACCATGTTATTAATTTCATCCGCTGTTTCATTTATTGGCGATAAAATTGCTCTTTGTAGTATGTAGTTTGTATTGCGAAAATTATCAGTTAATGCGGGGAAGATTTCGCTTATCAAAGAGTATAATGATCTTGTACCGTCCCACGGTATGACAATATCAGGTGGTAGTTTGATCATATCTTCTTCTATGGTGGGTTCAGTACCATTTCCAATGCGCAAAACAAAATCAACATAGGGTTGGTCAGTCCAAGCCCTCATATTTTGAGTTGGATGAAATACCATTACAGTTGACCACAAATATAACCGAACTATACATGCGTCAGTTGTTTGAGCTCTAGTCCCTCCCGGATCAATAGGTAAAACTTTTCGAAAATCACCGCCTAAGATAATAATTTTTCCACCGAATGGAACATTCACATCAGGTAAGTCTCATAATGTTCTGTCAAAAGTCTCGAATGCGTGGCGGTGAGCCATGGTTGCTTCGTCCCATAACAGAACGATTGCCATGGATAAAAGTTTTACGGTATCAGATTGTTTACTTATATGGCATGCGGAGGAAGAGTTTAAGTTAATCGGGATTTTAAATTGTGAATGTGTTGTTCTACCATCGAGCAATGCAATAGAAGCTATTCCGAAAGTGGTGGTTGTAATTGCAATAACACCTTGGTTTCGAAGATAAGCTAAAGTTGCTTTGTACAGAAAAGTTTTTCCTGTCCCTTCAGGACCGTTGATGAAATAAATGAGGCTGGTTTTCGAATCTGCCGAAAGCATTATCGTTACAAACGCTTCCTTTTGTTCAGTGGTTAAATTAGTTATTGCTTGTAAATCTGCTAATATTATTTGATTGCTCTTCTAAAATAAGTGTGGAAACATTGTACTTCTCAGTTGAATGTAGGGAGTTATGTGGTAAATCACAATCAAATATGGTTCTATTATATTGTATTAGAAGGTTGTTAATATCAAAGAGACGTCGACTAAATACGAAGCTGCGAGTGTGGCAGAAGACAAGGACGAGTAATCTTCAGTTAGAGAAGGCCAAAATTCCTCATATAATTCACGTATACTACATGGTTCACAGTATACTAAAATGGTAACAAATAATCGCCTTAAAGCAGTATACATATGGGTGTTCGAAGCATCAGTTAAACAATCCTTAATACTGTTATCATTTTCCAACAGTCCTTGATGTTCGGCTGCTTCTTTGAATATACTGTAAATAGTTTCATGGACGGTAAGTAAGTGTGTGAAAGAAAGTAGACCTGGAATATGATTTAGTAATAAACATAAATAGTAGCGATCACCTTCGGTAGGTTGTACGGTGTATAACCGACCAATTACTTTACGGCTAATACATCCACGTACCCATTCTTTTTGTTCGTAGTTTCATCAATACTTTTCAGGGAATTCGTGGTAAAGGTACCAGCGTGCCTCCTAGTTCGTTAAATTGCGGTGGAAAAATTCGATAAGCATAGTTTTAGTTCTACATTGGTCGGTCAGAATAGAGTGTAAGGTTTCACCCGCGTTAAGTTGAAGTTTTTGCATGTTAGGTAGATGTATTTGTAGCCCTATTACAGACGGAGACATGCTACAAAGTTGGAACTTAAATATCCTCCATAAGTACTCTGGTGCACAAATCCATCTGGCATTAACAAATTCAAAAATTTCGTCGATGGTATTTGATGAAGAAGATAGGCCTACGAACATGCGATCTGATCCTTTATAAACATATTTATATAGATATTTGACAGAGTTAATATTGGAACAAATTTCAATGTTTACGTGACAATCATATTTTAGAAGTAAATAAGGGTTCTACGAAAAGACCCAACGATTGTCAACTACCGTAGAAGTTATTTGATCCTATATTCGAATATCACGTCGTCTGTAAATGGGATATGAATTGGTTCCTTTTAAAGTTGATGCCACGAAGGGTTTAGGAAATCCCTTCATATATATTCCATCTCGCATGCATATGGCATTGGGGTTGAAACTACCATATGGATGATGAATCATATATTTAGTAACTAACGTGTACAAATCTGGTTCTAATTCTATATTTGAAATTTCTGCCCTAATCATAGTATTGTAATCATCGGGGGTATTAAGTTTGTTGGTTTCTGCAAGAAAAAGTAAGATATGAGCGTGTGACAATTCCCTTTTCTAAAACTCTATGACATGAACATGTGCAGTGACTTTACCTAAGACATGTTTATCAAATAAATCAATTTTAAGCTGTTCCAATTGTGCATGAAAACTCGAGCAGTCAGATCAGGGTGATTATATGGTTGTTGAAAGGGAAGTAGCTCTTGTATAATCTCTATCCTATTAGGATTACATGTTATAGTAATAAATAAGTCGGGTTTTCCATACCTTCGTACTATTTCTATTGCGTCCTGGTACCATTGATGCATGTCACATGGACTACCAATATGGGAAGATGGAAGGACTTTTCTAACTCCAACATTTCCTATAAATAGCATAGGTACATACAAAATTTAAGACCATAGGTTATATTTTAGTAGCACGAAATGGTTAGAAGGGAAAGTATGTACCGATAGTTGTCTCCTCACCGGCTAGAGCATCTTGTAAACTCTAATATAAGTTGGCTCTAATAGTATCTTAGTGGTCTCGAAGATACCATAGTCGCATAGTTTCAATTTTGACTAAATATCAACAACAAATTGATAGAGATGGCGACTACCGAGCAGTAGAAGAGGCTGGTCCATAGGTTATACCTATGATGTGTACAAAGTGGTAAGTGTGGAGGGTAGGGGGAGAGTAAGTGTATGTGAGATATGGGAAGAAAAGTTATATACATGCAGAAAAGGGAAGTAGGTACCTGTAAAAGATGGGAGTTGTTGAATATACGCTTATATGATTTTTGTTTGATGATAATAAACATATATACATTCATTTAAATGAATTTGTTAATGTACTATTTTGTTTTTCATAGATTAAATAAATATTTGTTGAATAAAATAAATCACATAGAATTTGAATTCAAACAGAAACTTTATTCAAACAAATATTTATTACAATTTTGAATAGTACAAATTCAAGCTCTCACTATACATATACAATTTTGATTCTAATTACATCACAATTCAATGTACATAAATTCCTCACTACATATCACTCACACTCGTAGTTTATCTTCAACTTCATTCCAGTTAGAATCCAACATCTGAGCAATCTGCAAAAATATCCACTAACGCAGTAAAATTGAAAAATAACTATTTTTGCAATATAAAATGAAATATGATTTTTGAAAATATGATTTGCCTCGGTTATTTGGGTTGTTCGTCATCATTCACATTTGAATTCATCATACACGAACAATGTGACATGCACAGTGTATCACTGTACATGCCACAAGGCCGTGCACACCGATATACACTTGATAATGTTACTGGGACAGGTGAGCACAAAAACCCAAATAAAAAGACGGGTTCAACTCATGTGCAATATAAATAGAATCTCGACTTCAGCACAAGGTCAAACCCGAGTTTTGAAACTGGATTCAACTCAAGATAAATTTCAAAAATCAACATGAAATGATCAAGAACCAAACAAAGACCAGATGTACAAAATGACCACCAAGTATGCTAAAACAAAATCAGGTCCAAACCAGTGGCAACATGAATATCACAAGCATGAACACAGAAACACCAATGATACAAGAGAGGTGAACAACAATGCAACATGGTGAGCAACACAAGTGCAACAATCAATAGTACAAAGCTCAAGTTCAATCCCAAAGCAACCAGCAATTCAAGGCAACAGAGATCAAGCTTAATGAAACAGGCAGCACAAATACAAGTTGCCAAAATACAAACAACCAACTACATGCAGGTGAACAGAAGACAATTGATCAACTACAGTGTCATGACCAAAGCAAAATTAGAGAGGAGTATCAGTGTACACAACATCAAGTTCAAATAACAAACAGTGAATCAAGACATGGCTGAGCATTGATACAAGGCAACAGTGAATGATCAAGAGTACAAGTCCAAATACAACAATGTGTAGCAGCAGTCACAAGTAACCGAACTACAACAAGCACATACACATATGGTATGAAGAACACAAATGCAACTCACTAACCAGATGCAAACTAAAAATGGAAGTGAGACACCAAACCAGTTCAGTACAAATTAATGCACTAAGCAACTGAAACAAGCCAGAAATCAGTGCACAACATGACCATATGATCAGTACGACCAAGTATCATACTCGAGAATAACTCAATTCAATTGTAAGCATGTGCAACAAGACAGGGCAGTGGACAGGACTGCAACAAGTATAACTGATATATGGTGATGCAGTCAACAACTACTCAAGGCAACAGTGCAGTGCAACTACACAACTACAAGCGTGTAGAAGCAAATGCTATCAAGACTCAGTACAACAATGCAAACATGAAGTGAATGCAACTACAGGAGACAAAGCTCAAAGTCAAAGATCAGAAATAAACATGTTCGAAGTCGAAGAATTTAATGCAGACGCAAACAAAATTCATGTTTAAAAAGTCAAGTGCCGAAGTCCAGATGAAATAGAGTTGATGCCAGAGAAATCGAATTCAAAAGTCAAGTCCGTATATGCAATCTTTGAAAAAGTCAAAAATCAAAAGAGGAAAGTTTTTGGCGTATGACTCAAGGCAATCGAACGTTTCATAATCAAAGCCGTGCGCATCAGGCAATCGAGAATTAGGAAAGTGTAAATGAATATGAACAAATTCAAGTGTCTCGGAATTCATATAAATACCAAACCCCAAATTCATAATTGGCATCGAGTTCAAGCAAGCATTAAACCAGCAACGAAAGGGAAGAGAATACATACCATAATCTATCGAACTCGGTCAACAGAGGAGCAGCTGCGAACAACCTCAAGTAAAGCAAGCCACCGATCATCAGAGAAGCAGTGAGCAAAGAGCATCACAAACCAGAGAAATCGAAATTGAAGAAAGCCCTAATTTTCGCAAGGGAACGAAGCCTAATTCAGATCGAACGAAGCCGCCATAGCAAAAGAAAAAAGAGAACGGGCTAGAGAATAATAAAAGGGCCGGCCTTGTTTTATTATAAAGGGCTTTAGTTTTTTTTTGGGTTTATTTTTATTAAAGGGGTTTTTGCTTATTAGTTTTATTTTTTATCTGTTCTTTTCGAATGAAGTCTTGGTAAATCACCACCTAGGTTTTGGGTTGTGTCAGATTGTCTAGTTAGAATTAGTTCGGTGAGCAGGGTGTGCGAGTTTGCAAAACTCTATAGGCGGTAGCAGGGTGTGCGAGTCTGTTAGAGTGTTTGTAAGCGGGAGACTGTTTAATTCTAATAGAAATCTGGGAATGCAGCAGTAGGCAGGGGTTGCCGAAGCTGGGTAAATTTTGTGTGTGATTTACTTTTCAGCATATTTATTTTTTCTGCAGGTTTTGCGTTTAATTCGAGAAAATTTGCTATAACTCTTTTCACCCCCCTCTAGGGTTAATCTAGATCCTACAAGTGGTATCAGATCACGGTATTTTTCTTTAACTCTAGAGTCATGAATCCACAAAATAATGCTTTTTCTGAGGGGCAATCTATTGCTAGGCCACCCATGTTTAATGGGAATGATTATGCTTATTGGAAAGTTAGGATGGGAATTTATCTTAGTTCTATTGATTATGATGTTTGGGACATTATTGAAACTGGCTATAAATCTCCCACTATAACTGTTGGTGATACTGAGATTCCTAAACCTAAGGATAGGTGGGATGCTAACGATAAGAAATTAAAAACTACAAATGCTAAAGCCATGAATGCTTTGATCTGTGCTCTTGATAAAACTGAATTTAATGGAATTTCTCATTGTAAAACTGCACATGAAATTTGGCATACCTTGAAGGTGACACATGAAGGAACTTCTCAAGTCAAGGAGTCTCGTCTAGCCTTATTCAGCAATGAATACAAGAACTTTGTGATGGATAAAGGCGAGAGCATAAAGGACATGTTTGGACGCTTTTCAACTTTGGTGTACAACGCTAGAGCGCTTGGGAGGGTATTCACTGAGGTAGATCTTGTGAGGAAGGTGCTACGAGTCTTACCGATGAGCTTTGAGGCAAAAGTCACGACAATACAAGAATCAAAAGATCTGAGTAAACTAAGCATGGAGGAGTTAATCGACAACTTGATGACATATGAGCTTGAGCTAAAAGCAAAAGAGAAACGCAACAACTCCGAACCAAAGAAGAAGACGATTGCCTTAAAGAGCAAAGAAGAGAGCGATGATGAAGAAGAAGATCCAATTGAAGAGCTTGCAATGGCTGTCAATAATCTTAGAAAATGGTCAAGATTCAAGCCACGCAAGAAGAAAACAAGTGGTAATAGGTCAAAAGATTCTGACAATTTCGATAATGAACTGACGTGCTTTAACTGCAACAAGCCTGGCCACTTCAAACAACAATGCCCACTTCTCAAAAAAAACAAAGGAAAGAAAAAGAAGAAGAAGACCTTTGCAGCAACTTGGGATGATGAGGAAGGAGAGGAAGTTTCGAATAATAGCTCAGAGGAGACTAACTTGTGTCTTATGGCAAAATCAGATTCAGAAGCAAGCTCAGAGGAATCTAGTGAGGTAGGTGACTATTCTTATAAAGAACTTGTTTTTATGTGTTGTGATCTTACTAAAGTAGTTGATACTCTTGAATCTAAAATTGAAAAACTGAAATATGATAGGAGAGAACTTGCTTGTGAAAATTTTAGGTTAGAAACTGAACTTGAAAATATTCAAAACCTAGACTGTAAAAAATGAAAAATTTTAGATTCAGAATTATCAAGACTTAAGAATAGCTTTGAGAATCTTGAAAAAGAAAACTTGAGTCTTAAGGAAACCATTGACACTAGGAAAAAAGATTTTATAAATAGATGCACCTCACTTGTAACTGAAAACACAACAATAAAAACCAAAGTCTAAAATCTTGAGAAATCTCTGAATAACTTTTCAAGAGGAGAAAAATCATTCAACATGTTATTGGGAAATCAAATTTTTGCTAACAACAGAAAAGGAATCGGCTTTGGGAAAACACAAGTTGATGGTAATGCAAAAGGTAAGAGTGTCTTTGATAGATGTGAAATAATTGGATATCGTGTTGAAAATGGTAGTCATAGGAACAAGAACACAAAATTTATACAAGTTTGGGTTCCTATTCTACAAACAAATTTCATGTCTATTGGAACAAGAATAAAAGGACTAAACAAGTTTGGGTTCCAAAGGGATTATTTATTCACAATGCTTCAGCCACTAACAATCATGGACCTATAAAAACAACTAGGTCACAAAAATCTTTCATCGTGTAGGTATGGTGGCAGGCTAAGGAACAACAACAGTGTTCTCTGGATTTTGGCTATTCCAGAAACACAACGGGCAACAAAGCAAAGTTCCTTAGCCTAGTACAAAGGTGACAGAATCACAACGGGCAACCACGAAAAATTATCGTAAAGGTAAAATAGGTGAAGGTATATTTATTTGATCGATATAATAAATGTGATAATCTGCACCATATTCTGAATGAAATCAGCCAATATTGAGATGTTGTAAAGATGATGTTTTTTGATTCTGACTTATTCAACATAGTTGGCCAATTATATTTATGCCAAGAACACTATTCTTTGAATTACTTCATACATATACGTTTGGATCAAACATAGTGTTCTGTTGGATGATAATACAATGTGTTATAATACGGCTAACTCTATATTCACAGTTTCTGATTATATACACGACTTCAATTCAAATTCGAAGAATGTCATTTAAATTGTTGTTAAAATTGAGTTTGAAATTTTTGATGAACACTTCATGGTTTGGTCGATCAAATTCAATTAATGATAACTTTTGAGTGAAAAGGAAATTCAGATGCAGATTACACTGGTAATCTAGTTGATAGAAAAATTACTAGTTGAACGTGATTTTTGAGACATTTAGTAGTTGCATCGTTTTTCAAAGAAAATATCTGCATATTTTTCATTTCAAATAATTTTCAAATAGCAGAAAATTTTCTCATATAACCCCCTCGAGAAAATCATTTTTAATCATATTTTCAGATTAGTCACGGTGAAAATTTGATTTCATAATTATTTTTGAATTTGACTTAAATGACAATTTTAACTAGTCTAACTCCCTAATAATTATCGAAAAGATAAATAGTGATTGAATAAATTGATGAGTGTTGATATTTTTCATACATTACTCAAGACAGTATATTTTAGAAAAATTTCTTTAGAAATTCAAACAAGAGTTATAAAACTTTTTGTTGGGTAAAGATTTCATAACCATTTCTATGTCTATCATATTTCTATCAACCATCGCTCATCAAAAATTCAATATAGTTTGTCGATATGTGGTACTTTAAACAGGAATCGTTCGTTTTTCATTTTATAAAACAAAATAAAATCCAAAGTATTCGCTCTCATTTAAAAGTCCTCACGGTTATGCATGAGTGAATTACTTGGAATTTGTTATGTGCTTCCATGCTCATTTAAAAGTCCTTACGGTTATGCACGTATGGAACGCATATCAAAATTGATTTATTAAATAAACAAGTTGATTCTAATCCCATTTAAAAGTCCTCACAGTTATGCGTGATTAGAAGATACTTGAATTCATTTTTAAAATTAAATTGAAATACTACTAATCTCATTTAAAAGTCCTAATGGTTATGCATGATCAGTAGATATTCAAATTCCTGATATAAGTGTACCACAAACAGATACAACTGTATGGTTTTATATGATAACATCATTTCCATCATTCTAAAAGTGGAATATGCGCCTAACAAGGGTAGTTATGATTTTTGTTTGATTTTTATTGAAGTTTAATATTTATATTCAATTTGGATTTCAATGTTGGATTAATATCGATCACTTTATCTCGATTTTCTCTAACACTATTATTCTTTTGCTGATAACAAAACGGGGAGAGAAAAGTTAAGATTTTGTCAAATAAAATCAAGCAAAGGTCAAATAATTTTCCATTTGCATCTAGGCTCATTTGTATATTTCTATTTGTATGCATATATGTAGGGGGAGCATCGTGTAGAGAGGAAGCATTTAAATAGGGGGAGCAATTAGAGTATATCATTGATTAAATACATTTAACATAGTCAAAATCTTAAATATATGTTTGTTATCATCAAAAGGGGGAGATTGTTGAATATGCGCTTATATGATTTTTTTTTGATGATAATAAACATATATACATTCATTTAAATGAATTTGTTAATGTACTATTTTATTTTTCATAGATTAATCAACATTTGTTGAATAAAATAAATCACACAGAATTTGAATTCAAACAGAAATTTTATTCAAACAAATATTTATTACAATTTTGAATAGTACAAATTCAAGCTCTCACTATACATATACAATTTTGATTCTAATTATATCGCAATTCAATGTACATAAATTCCTCACTACATATCACTCAAACTCGTAGTTTATCTTCAACTTCATTCCAGTTAGAATCCAGCATTTGAGCAATCTGCAAAAATATCCACTAACGCAGTAAAATTGAAAAAGAAATATTTTTGCAATATAAAATGAAATATGATTTTTGAAAATATGATTTGCCTCAGTTATTTGGATTGTTCGTCATCATTCACATTTGAATTCATCATACACGAACAATGTGACATGCACAGTGTATCACTGTACATGCCACAAGGCCGTGCACACCGATATACACTTGATAATGTTACAGGGACATGTGAGCACAAAAACCCAAATAAAAAGACGGGTTCAACTCAGGTGCAATATACATAGAATCTCGACTTCAGCACAAGGTCAAACCCGAGTTTTGAAACTGGATTCAACTCAAGAGAAATTTCAAAAATCAACATGAAATGATCAAGAACCAAATAAAGACCAGAAGTACAAAATGACCACCAAGTATGCTAAAACAAAATCAGGTCCAAACCAGTGGCAACATGAATATCACAAGCATGAACACAGAAACACCAATGATACAAGAGAGGTGAACAACAATGCAACATGGTGAGCAACACAAGTGCAACAATCAATAGTACAAAGCTCAAGTTCAATCCCAAAGCAACCAGCAATTCAAGGCAACAGAGATCAAGCTTAATGAAACAGGCAGCACAAATACAAGTTGCCAAAATACAAACAACCAACTACATGCAGGTGAACAGAAGACAATTGATCAACTACAGTGTCATGACCAAAGCAAAATTAGAGAGGAGTATCAGTGTACACAACATCAAGTTCAAATAACAAACAATGAATCAAGACATGGCTGAGCATTGATACAAGGCAACAGTGAATGATCAAGAGTACAAGTCCAAATACAACAATGTGTAGCAGCAGTCACAAGTAACCGAACTACAACAAGCACAGACACATATGGTATGAAGAACACAAATGCAACTCACTAACCAGATGCAAACTAAAATTGGAAGTGAGACACCAAACCAGCTCAGTACAAATTAATGCACTAAGCAACTGAAACAAGCCAGAAATCAGTGCACAACATGACCATATGATCAGTACGACCAAGTATTATACTCGAGAATAACTCAATTCAATTGTAAGCATGTGCAACAGGACAGGGCAGTGGACAGGACTGCAATAAGTATAACTGATATATGGTGATGCAGTCAACAACTACTCAAGGCAACAGTGCAGTGCAACTACACAACTACAAGCGTGTAGAAGCAAATGCTATCAAGACTCAGTACAACAATGCAAACATGAAGTGAATGCAACTACAGGAGACAAAGCTCAAAGTCAAAGATCGGAAATAAACATGTTCGAAGTCGAAGAATTTAATGCAGACGCAAACAAAATTCATGTTTAAAAAGCCAAGTGCCGAAGCCCAGATGAAATAGAGTTGATGCCAGAGAAATCGAATTCAAAAGTCAAGTGCGTATATGCAATCTTTGAAAAAGTCAAAAATCAAAAGAGGAAAGTTTTTGCCGTATGACTCAAGGCAATCGAACGTTTCATAATCAAAGCCATGCGCATCAGGCAATCGAGAATTAGGAAAGTGTAAATGAATATGAATAAATTCAAGTGTCTCGGAATTCATATAAATACCAAACCCCAAATTCATCATCGGCAACGAGTTCAAGCAATCATTAAACCAGCAACGAAAGGGAAGTGAATACATACCATAATCTATCGAACTCGGTCAACAGAGGAGCAGCTGCGAACAACCTCAAGTAAAGCAAGCCGCCGATCATCAGAGAAGCAGTGAGCAAAGAGCATCACAAACCAGAGAAATCGAAATTAAAGAAATCCCTAATTTTCGCAAGGGAACGAAGCCTAATTCAGATCGAAGGAAGCCGCCATAGCAAAAGAAAAAAGAGAACGGGCTAGAGAATAATAAAAGGGCCGGCCTTGTTTTACTATAAAGGGCTTTGGTTTTTTTTGGGTGTATTTTTATTAAAGGGTGTTTTTGTTTATTAGTTTTATTTTTTATCTGTTCTTTTCGAATCAAGTCTTGGTAAATCACCACCTAGGTTTTAGGTAGTGTCAGATTGTCTAGTTAGAATTAGTTCAGTGAGCAGGGTGTGCGAGTTTGCAAAACTCTATAGGCGGTAGCAGGGTGTGCGAGTCTGTTAGAGTGTTTGTAAGCGGGAGACTGTTTAATTCTAATAAAAATCTGGGAATGCAGCAGTAGGCAGGGGTTGCCGAAGCTGGGTAAATTTTGTGTGTGATTTACTTTTCAGCATATTTATTTTTTCTGCAGCTTTTGCGTTTAATTCGAGAAAGTTTGCTATAACCCTATTCACCCCCCCCTCTAGGGTTAATCTAGATCCTACAGGAGTAGTAGGCTCTATAAATGATTTGGTTATCTCTAGTATTGTGGATGTTTAGATACCATCCTTGTTCACCACGAGGGAGAAGAAGCAGATATTGTAGTGAATCGTAAAATCCTGTTGTATCTGCAACTCGTTGTAAGGTTCCTGATCTTGTTTCAACTATAAATCCCTGTTGGTTGAATTGTCTAAGTTCTCATCTCCTACAACGATACTCGCTACTTGTGACGCAGAGGGTAGTCGGTAGAAATGATGATCAACTATAAGTTCTTTTATTATCAATATGCAATCCTATAAATCAGTACGCTGCCCCAACTGTGTCAACAGATAGACATAAGGATTGTAAAAATCTAACATTTGTTGCAATGTTTGCAAGATATTTTGTCTTAATACTACACTATCTTGTTGTCATTTCAATCTCTTGATCAGTGTCATAGATTTATAGCTAGAGATATCAGGGTCTACTGCCAGGCATAGGGAGAACACTTCCGATGCTGTGGTAGATGGAACCTTGTGCACGGTAGGAGTAAAATCCGTTCCGAGCGGAAGCTAAGTTTTGATTGATGTTAACCCCTATAGACGTGAATGCGAATGTATTGTTATTAGATCTAATGTTGGTTCGAAAATATGACCCTTGTTCAGTACCTTTAGTATATAAAGTAAAAAGCTCAGGAGGTGGTGCAAGGTAGTGAATGTTAATTTTACCACCGGAGCAACAATTCCCGGTTGGTTCGCGGGAAAATAATTTTGCGTTATAGTGTGTGCAGTAAGAGGGTTCAGGTAGGATATGGCAGAAGAATGTTTAGGGGCAGTAACATTCCGACTGCAGTTATAACGCATCAGGATGGCAGATCGATTTAGAGGTTGTTGTTGGGGAAGACCGGTAATTGTGGCTGCAGTAGGAGCAGCAGCAAATGTTATACGTTGCATCTACTATCATGTAATACAAATGGGGATTGAAGAGGGAGTAAATATCTGAATCATCTAGCGTTGAAGTTGAGGGGTGGTTGACTATTTGGCTTGCCACGGTTTGGGGATTGGTAAGGAAATGTCTTGCAGTTGTAATGAAAGGGAAAAAATTAGGGGAGTGGTATATGTAAGGTGGAAGATGTCGTGCAGACAAAGTCAAAATACAACAGAGATTTTGGGAAGAGCATAGTAGCAGTTATGAAGGTGAAGTAAGAGGGTAGAAATGTAGGAGTAATAAGGTTTGTATTGTTGCTGGATAATGTGGACAACTGGGTTAATTGTGTGCAACAGATAAGGAAATATGGAAATATATTCATTCGACATAGAAAATGGTAGGTAAAATTATATGTTGGCGTGTTGAGTTGGCGAAGGGCAGGGAGAAGTATAAGACAGTGTATGCATTAGCTAACTTGAGCTTTTAGTCATTTTTAGAGGCAGAAAGTGAAATAAACATGACGTATATAAGAAGGAGCTAATGAGCAGGATTAACTACCTTGTATTTAGTAATATCAGAACAGTTTAAGTTGAGCGTACAATTTGAGCGTAAATATATCAAAACTATTAACCTTGTATTTGGGTTTTTGAAGATCTTAAAATTGCAAAGCAGATTGTTAATCAGAAATGATAGTCTATTAAAGTAATACTGACAAATAAAGTTTAAATCAGTAATATATGAAGATAATAACAGTTTCGAAGGTAAAATTAAGTAAGAATGCTGTGTAAAAGTTTAAAAAATTAAACAGTAGCAAGTTAATTTCTTTTTTAAAATTGTAATTTTATGGTAATATATCAACGTACCGAGTAATGAAAGGTGTGATTAGAAATAAATTTGGATAAGGAGAAGGAAAAAATTGTGGTTTGATATCCACAAATAACACGTATAACTGGGCAAATACTGTTGAAATGAATGAAACGTTGATTAACATTTACATTTTTGAAGGTAAAATTAAGTACTGAATGATGTATATAAGTTTGAAAAATTAATAAGTAGAAAATAAATTTCTCTTTTAAAAATGTAAATATATAGTAAAATATCGAATAGAAGATGTTATGTTTGTGTGGTGTTGTTTTGTAAGTGGTTTTTGATGAACACCGATAATTTACGCATACGAATATTCTTTCTGGCCTTGTGGTTGGAAAAAAACTAATTATGACAAAAAGAGAAATGAGCATAATTTTATACGCTATCCATCTTGGACTGATACTAAATTAATTTTAATTTACGAGTAAATAATTACAAAATTTTCGGGGACAGTAAAATGGTTGTAATAAGTTTAAATTTTAGCATTCTTTTTACATCATGAAAGGGAGAAATGTTATTACTGCGGAGATCAATTGAAGGAAGATATGATCAAGAGGACCTAACTCCGATACGTAATAAGCTATAAGTTCCAGTTTTACATGTGCCAACCGTGTTTTTTAAAAATCAAATACGATGAAAAACACCGTTTGGATTGTTAAAATATGATGAAATGAGCTAAACTTTTGTGTAGTAGTCCAATTGACTTTGCTAACAAGATAAGCAGGTCAAACATTCCTCTTACGATAATAATGACAATAAAAATTAAATCAGTAATATACAAAGACATTACATTTTTGAAGGTAAAATTAAGTATTGACTAATGTATGAAAGTTCTAAAAATTAAAAAATAGCAAAGTAATTTCTTTTTTAAAAATGCACCGTTGGAAGTAAAAAATCAAATAAAGATGCTATGTTTAAATGAGTACAATATGCATAGCAGAGTAGTAAATTTAATTTTTTTGGAAATCATAAGAAAGAAAGGCTATTGACCACACAAATTTCAGCAATAAGAAGTGTACATATTTGACAGTAAAATTAAATACTGCTTCATCTATAAAAGTCTAAAGGTAAAAATTAGAAAATTAATTAATTTGTTACAACTGTAATTTTGGATTGAAATATAAAATAAAATAGCTGATGGTTGTAGTAAGCATCTCAAAACCGCAAATCATGTTTGTGGGGTTTGTAAAATTTGAAAATTGCAAACGAGCTTTTTAATCAGTAATATGATGGTGTGAAATATGCAGAACGTAAGCTTATATTTGTCTAGAGTATATGCCGGTGTAGAGGTTTTACATTGTTGGGAAAGTAAAATAGTTTGTCTGGTTGATATGATAACAGTTGTGCTTGTTCATACATGTAAGGTAAATATTCAGCAATAGCTAACAGTTTGCTAACATTATGTTTAGGAATTTTATGTACAGCCCGGAGATTAAATTTCTAACGACAATGAAATATGTTTATAACTAAAGTACCGAGTGTTGAAAGATGGGAGTTGAAATCAGTTTGGGTAAGGAGAAAGCAAAAAAATGTTATAATAGTTTTAATGAAATAATTTAATAAAGTTATCGGAAGAAACTTTTTTTTTTGATATGTTAACTTTTCGCTCAGTTTTTTAATCCATTCAACTTTTTGATAATAATGGAAACGGAAAGCAATAAATTTGGATTAAGAATATTTTTGTAAAGTATTTTAATTGTAATGGGAAGCCGGGTCCATCTTTTTCGTATTTTGTATGTGCAAAATCAAATATCCAGTAAACGTTTTTATATGCAATGAATGAAGTTATTCAGGGAAAAAAAATAGAATATATACGAAGACAGTAACATTTGTAAAATTTAAAAATATCAAATTAATTTATGTTTTAAAAATGTATAGTTCGGATAAAACCTAAAATAGTGGTCGTTATGGGTAAAGTACTATTTTTTTGTGGAATTTAAAAGCCATAAAAGCAGTGGAGTAAACAAATTCTAGTAATTTTTAAATAAACATTAAATTGACAGTAAAGTGAAATAAAGATTCAACTGTAAGAGTTTAAAGGTTTAAAATTAGGAAATTAGTTTATTTTTGACAACTGTAGTTTTTAAGGGTAATAGTAAATAAAAGACCGTATGTTTAAAGGAATAGATTATATGTTGTGGAATGTTAGCAAATTTACAGGTTTTTGGAATTTTAAACTGTTGTCAAAATCCGGAGATTTAATTTGTAACCGTAGTGGAATATATATGTAAATGAAAAACCGAATGTTGAAAGGTGTGAGTTGTAATGCAAAATTGCTCATGTTATATTTCTCATTTCATATATATGTATATATTTCACGGTCTAAGCTACCGTTTCGTTCCTCTGTAATACCAATAGTATCGAACAATAAGTACAATTTTCTTTTAATGATTTCACAATTATGTAATCATATGAATTTTAAACTTTCAACATTGAAATGTTAGAAGAAAAGAAAAATAAAAGATATAATAAAATCACTTTAAATTGCTAAATGAAAATTAAGCAGCAAAACTATATCATATTATTCTTTTATTACTTTGCTCAAGTCAGTCAATAAGATTTTTCAATGGAGAAGTCATAAAAAATTTTAAAAAAAGGAAGAAAATTATGGGAGTTAAACGTTAATCTTCTATTTATCGTACTATGTTGGAAGTTTAATGCGAACAACTACCTACAAGTTCTTATTGGGCTGGGAGGGAAAAACTTATTACAATCCCACATAACTGTACCAAAAAATGAGTGAAAAAACCTATTTTTTGTGATATGTTAACCTTTTCCTCAGTTTTTAAGTTCATTCATCTTTTGGGTAACAATGGGAAAGGATAGCATGAATAATGGAATAATAATAATCTCGTAAAGTATTTTAATTGCAATGGGAAGCTGCCAACAAATGAGGTTATTGAGTGGGAAAAACAGAATATTGTTATAATATATGTAAATATAAAAGTGAACATGCTTTGTCTTTTTCTATTTAGTCCCACATCATGGAATATGTTCAATCTCATGCTCCAAGGCCTACATAGAGAGAAGCCTATGTAATATAATTGAATAAATCAATCTTATGTAACTGATATCTGTGTGAATAACATTTTCACCTCTTTTCTAATGGTTTCTTATCTCTTTTTAGTTTATAACACGTTATTAGCACGATCTCTAAATAAAAGGAAAATTTCAGATCTGATTATAAATCGTTAACGTGGTAAGCTATTTCTGATCTGATTAATCAAATCTTTCGGATCTCATTCTATTAATTTTATTTTTTAGATCTCATTGTATCATTGATCTAATTATTTAGATCTGATTATATTTGTACATCTTATTTTTCGTCCCTGTATTTTAGATCTCGTTTGTCGCAGATCTTATTATTTTTTATTCTAATTTTTTAGATCTCTTGTAGATTTTAATACCATGTTCAAATGATATATTTTTAAGATCTGTAGATTTTAATCATTAGATCTCTTATTAATTTTTATTAATTTTTATTAATGTATATCCATTTTTTGTGATAATTTTGAGTTTGATCTGAAACTAAAATTGTTCCATAGACTAAAATGTAATTTCAGACCTTACTCTTTTAGTATTCTTTTTAGATCTTATCTATCATATATCTAATTTTCCAGATTTCATTATATATATATATATATCTTATAGATCTTACTCTATTAATATTATCATTTTAGATCTCATTTTACCTTAGATCTGAACTTTTAGATATCATTCCATTGTTTGGTAAAAAAAAGGGTTTTCATTTTGAATTTTTTTTTGTTTTGATTTTGGTTTGAATGAGAACTGTAGAAATAATTTTACCACATGATTTATATTTACAGAAGAAATATTTCACTGTTTCTTAAAGAAACAAATATAAGGATAATACGTATCTAAAAGATCGTATTAAGTCTGTATGAAAGAATAAGAACATGAAGTTCATATGTGCGAAGGTGAAAGATTAAAGTTTTCATAAGCTAAAATAAAACCATGAAAAAAAATAAGTGAGCAATTTCAGAAGAAGATATTGATATGTCCAGAAGACATAACATAAAAATAATATGTTGAAATAACATTACAAATGTGGTAAATACTATTTCCTCGAAGAGAAATAGTATTATGATTCTCATGTTCGAATACAATTATGAAGAGTCCTCTTGTTTCATTGTATTTATTTAATATTGGTGACATGAAGTTCTCAAATAAAAATTATGCATATAAGTTTGCATTCCTAAAAAAAGGGTTTATATATCAAAACTTAAATATATAAATTTAAGATGTGAAGCTCTGAATTATTAGAAAAGCTAATTCAGATTGTGGTACATTCCAATTGCAATCAAACCTCAAGTTTGATAATAAAAATCAAGTTGTACCATTTAGGATCTAAAGTACTAAACGAAGACTTTATTTTAAAGTGAAATTGAAACCTGAAGTTCTAAAATATTTACCAATGGTATTAACTACTAAACCAAATAAATGTACAAAAATTTGTTCACTCCAGAAATGGTGATAATAATAATAATAATAAAAATCTCCAAAAGAGATTTGTTAATATATTTGGTGCTTTTACTAAACCAAATAAATACATGAAAATATATCTACTCTCCTACTCTCTTTCTTTTTAATAGCAAACAAGGTATTCTAATAGGAAGTTTATTTCCTAATTTTTTTCCTTCTTTCATGCATCCAATCATGTCTTTCAAAAGGTAAAATATAATAGATCAAGTTTCTTTCCTTTGGCTCATCAAGCGAGTATTTTGGATTCTTCATAAAATGAATGTTAATATTTATACACACATTAATTATGTTATATTATATATAAAACTCATTCATCTTTCCTCTTTCATCAAAGAGCTATTCCAATGTTTACTATTTTATATGCTTAATCTTTTACCTATTATTTCATGTCATAAAAATATACTTATTGATGTTATGAATAGCTGTAACTCATACAACATACTTTTTAGTTGCCAAGTCAAACTATTTTGTTTTTCATGATATTATTCATACACTATGTGATGTACAAATTTTCTCTCTCTGTTTAGCTTACAATATGTAAATAACCACATATATTAATTCATATATTAATCAGTAGCAATTAATAAATCATTAAATAAAATTAATTGATTAATGAGAATGGTCCAACAAAGATGTGCATGAATACTTCATACATTTATTCTTATATCTCTTATTGTTGACAAGGATCATAACGTATATACATGTTATATTCATGTTTCTCACTATTGCAGTTGTCATGAATTAATAAATGGTATTTAATACTACATTTCATATTCTTAAATTTGCCAATATTATTAAAGTAAACATAATCAAGTCAGCACAATCTTTGATAATAATTCATCCCTTCTCCACTAATCAATCCGTATAAAGGCCTTTCCATATTTTCAAGGATAGTTTTGCATTTTCAAGGAAAGTAATGAATGCAATTAATGAGATTAGATCTAGAGCTATCAAAATGATGTAAATAAGAAATTATAGTCGCTTTTACAGATTATATTTAGTTGTCTTTTACTATTTTGCATTAATGTTTTTATTCTTTCACTGTAACTACTATCAGACATGTTTTCTTATTTTATGAAATGCATTGATTATATACCCATGAACAATATTTTGATGCTTATGCATTTTTGTTTCCACTTATAGTTGGTAATATGATAAACACAGCCAAGCTTGAAGTTAAAACTTTGGACTTATTAGAAGATAATGTCATAGATATTGGATGTTGACATCCAATTACAATCTTGTTGCTTAGAAAATGCCATAAAAATGATAATCCAATAGGATAAAACAATTGCTCTTATATTTTTAAGGTGTTATATCTATGACAAACTTAAAATAAAACATTTAACTAAAAAAGATCATCTTTACCTATGGAACTCCTTGAAGGATCATCATGACCACCAAAATATGATCACACCTCTAAACACTAGACACGAGTGGTTGAGCTTGAAGTTTCAAGTCTTTAAATCAATTAGGAAATACAATTCCTCTATATTTAAAATTACTTCTAAACTAAAATTATGTGAAAGGATTGTCTAGTAATACTAACTTGAAGTTAGATCATTTCTTCGAAGTTAATGAAGGAAACTTCATTAATGATGAAAATCTAAGTACAACAACAAATGATATGGTCGAATTGATCAATAGTAGCAGCCTGAAGTCTGCTATGTGGATTTCATTTTATTTTAGTTCAATAAATTAGTTGGAAGTTGGTGCTTGTATGTTTTCCTTTCATAACTAATTGAAATAATGTACCGATAATGTTGGCTTTAATCAGTAGTCTATTTTAAATTTTAGAAAGTACTATCATTTATTTAATGCTTATAAATTTTAATAGTTGACTAACTATATTGTCTTTAATTCTTAAGTTATGGACCATCAATATTTGAGTGGTAGTATATGCCTACTAGATTGTGCAACTACTCACATTATTTTGAAAAAACCAGAAGTTTTTTCTCCAAACTATCTGAAAATATTTAGCTAAAAATTTCAACCATAGAAAATCTGCTAATATAGTTGAAGGGTCCGGAAGAGCACATATAGTATTACCAAATGGTACATATATCTTAATTCAAAATACATTATACTCAAGAAAATTTAAAAGAAATTTGTTGAGTTTTGAGGATATATAAATGAATGACTACCATATTGGAACTATAATGAAAACGTCAAAGAATATCTTTGCGTTATCTCTACAATTTGAAACTTGGAAGCTTATTTTAGAAAAATTTGTTACAATTTCAACTGGATTATATTTCACAAAATTTGGCATAATTGAATCCCATATTTAAACATGAGCTAGAAGCTCACAAATATCACTTGAATGCATCTTATTAATTGATAAAAGAATTGTCCTCCTATTATTGATATGTATGGTGTATTTGCTAGTAGCAATATGATAGTGGATCAAAATAAGAATCCAAAGATGATTATTATTTAATGTTTGTCAACATTGAGGGGGAGGATAAAGAGATATAAGTTCACTTTGATCATCAATGTTAAATATTTGTTAACATGTATAATGATGCAAAATATTGATTAACTTGAATAAATTATCAATAATATCCCTGTTAGACTTTCTCCAATATAGCTTTAAATCCCTGAAGGATCAAAAAGTGTAAACCGTATCTGAAATATGGTACAAAAGTCAGCTTGAAATACTTTTGGAGTAAAAGATGTCAAATAAATGAGATGAGTGTTCTTGAAGAAACACTTAAGGGTGCTCTTGAAGAGACTAATGACATGATTGTCAAATTACCCTAGAAGTGGTTTAGGTACCTAAAACATGATAATAAAAGAGATCTCAATAAATCATGTCTAGAACTGACAAGAAATAATTATTGATGATAAATTTGTAAATAATAAAGTGCTTATGTTTATAAATAAATTAAAGATCTTTAATTAGGAGAAAACATGACTGGCCATCATGAATCCTTTACTTATAGAGAAATATGGACATGTAGTCCGTAAAGTAGCAAAAGTACTTGAAATGCTTAATGTACCCCGAAGTATAAATATGGTTTAAATCATATTAAACGATGAAAGTATACAAATTCCTAAAGAATATAAATAACTTTGGTGGATAAAAAGAAGGCAAAGAACAAGGAGCATAGATTACAACCTACTTTTAAGTATTGTAGTAATAAAAATCTTGATATAATTCACGATGAGTAGATTACTTCCTATTTTTAAGTATCATTGTAATGAAACTCTTAATATCCATTGAAGTGATAGTTGTGATATGCAAATACTTATTAAAGTATGCAAATTTCTGAAGAATATAAATAACTTTTGTAGTTATAAAGAATGAAAAAGACATAAAGTGTAGATTACAAATTTCTTTTAAGTATTGTTGTAATGAAAATCTTGATATATTTCAAGATGAGTAGATTACTTCCTGCTTTCTAGTAATATTGTAATGAATTTTTAATATTCATGAAAGATGCATAGTTGTAAGGCGCAAAACTAATTTGAAGCACAAAAATGAAAGCACATGAAGTGTATTTCATAAAAGTGCATACAAAATGCATAAAATGCAAACCATATTTGGAAGAAACAGTCTTAGAAAATTTGATTGTATCGAAGGAAACTATTAATAATTTAAGATTCGTGATTATACATCCAGAAGTATCTATAACCAATTTGAGTTATCGAAAGACGAATATGAATTTAGAGGAAAATTTTAAATCAAAGGAAGCATCTATAAGTATTTTATAATGCACTCTTTTTCCTTATCTAAGATTTTTCCCATTGTGTTTTTATTAGTAAGGTTTTAATGAGGCATTATCTTGATGCAGAAGTATCAACTCTCCAGTAACATTCTAAAATAAGTTACAATGTACTCTTTTCCATTGTTTAAGATTTTTCGCACTTGGTTTTTCTTATTAAGGTTCTAACGAGACATTGTCTTGATCTAGAAGAATCAAACGTATTTTCAAGAAATAACATCTCAAGTATGTTATTTAAGTTAAATTGTATTTTTATTCTTGACTAAGGTTTTCCCATCGGGTTTTCCTTCGTAAGGTTTTTATTGAAGTATTATATTGATCCAGAAGCTTCAAACTCTATTTGATTCTATAAATTATTGAAATAGCTCATACTATATTGTACTCTTTTTCCTTCACTAAGATTTTCCCATGGGGTTTTTCTTAGTAAGGTTTTAATGAGACATTAGTTTGATTCAGAACTATCAAACTTCGTTTGAAGAAATGAGAAAATAAGATATGTCATTGTACTTTTTTTCCTTCACTAAGATTTTTCCCATTGGGTTTTTCTTTGTAAGGGTTTTAATGAGGCATTATATTGATCCCGAAGAATCAAACTCTTAAATGGAATTTCATTGTATGATATCTATGATTTCGAGTTGCACTCTTTTCCTCGTTTAAGATTTTTCTATTAGGTTTTCCTAATTGAGGTTTTTAATGAGGCAACAGATAATATTCATAAAGACTGAATGGATGTATGAAAGCAAGATAATAATGAGGGGGAGCAAGTCATGGATGTTTTAAAAGGAACAATTTCTAGCAACCATATGAGCATCCGAGATTTTGATGATGCATATTCAAGGGGGAGTGTTATGATATATGTAAATAAAAGTGGATATGCTTTGTGTTTTTCTATTTAGTCCCACATCATAGGATATGTTCAATCTCATGCTCCAAGGCCAATATATAAAGGAGCCAATGTAATGTAATTGAATCAATCAATCTTATGTAACTAATATCAACGTGAATAACATTTTCCCCTCTTTTCTAATGGCTTTTATCTCTTTTTAGTTTATAACAAATATATACGAAGACACTAATAGTTTTAGAATTAAAAATAGCAAACCAATTTGTTTGTATGAAATAAGCAGTTTGAGTAAAATATAAAGTAAAACATGTTATGGGTGAAGGTTTTTTTTTGGAATTTAAAAGCCAAAAAAGCAGGGCAGAGCACAAATTCCACCAGTTTTAAATAAAGATTAAATTAACATTAGAAGTAAATAAAGATTCAGTTGTAAAAGGATGAAGGTTAAAAATTAAGAAATATATTTATTTGGAAAACTGTCATTTTGAGCTCATTTTTAAAGGAATACATTATCCACAGTGGAGTCTTACTAAATTTACAGCTTTGTGAAATTTTAAACTCTCGTCAAACCATTAACTGTTTTTCTGTGCAGTGACAAAAGTTATTCAGGGAAACAAAACAGAATATATACGAAGACATTAACATTTTTAAAACTAAAAAAACAAATTATTTTCATTTTTAAAAATGTACAGTTTCAGTGAATTATATATTTGAAGACGTTATGGTTGAAAGACTTTTTTTTTGGAATGTAAAAGCTAGAAAAGCAGTGGAGCACACAAATTCCAGTAATTTTAAGTAAAGGTTAAATTAACAGTAAAATTAAATAAATATTCAGTTGCGAAAGTTTGAAGGTTAAAAGTTAGGATATTAATTTTTTTAATAGCGGCAATTTTCAAGTGAAATATCAAATAAAAGAGCTTATGTTTAAAGGAATACATTATCAGTTGTGGATCTTAGTAAATTTGCAATTTTTTATAATTTAGAACTCTCGTCAAAAGTCGAAGATTAAATCTGTAACGTAGTGAAATGTATTTGTGAATAAAGAACTAAGTTTTGAAAGGTGCGAGTTGAAATCATTTTGGATAAAGAAAACTAAAAAAAATGTTACAACAATTTTAATTAATGAATATAATAAAGTGAAAGAAACTTATTTTTTTGCGATCTGTTAACCTTTTCCTTGGTTTTTAAGTTCATTCATCTTGTGGGTAACAATGGGAAGGGAAAGCAATAAAGTTGGAGTAAGAATATTTTTGTAAAGTATTTTAATTGCAATGGGAAGCCGGGTCCATGTGTTTTGTATGTGCACATCCACCAACTGGTTTTATATGCAACAAATGAAGTTATTCAGTGGAAAAAATAGAATATATATGAAGACAGTAACAGTTTTAAATTTAAAAATAGCAAACAAATTTGTTTGTTTAAAATGTACAGTTTTAAATTAAAACATAGTACTGCAACCATCAAAAAGATAGCACAAAAAAATGAGGGTAGTAGAAAATTACCGGATGAATTTTGTAGATCGTGGTTGTCAGCCGTGCTTGACCTTCTACTTGCAATGGTAGACTCTCTAGCTTGTTGGCGCCGTGCATGTTGCTAACTCGTTATCACTCCCTCTACTGCTGCTGGAGATCCATAAAGTTGTGGAAAAATCAGTAAACATGCATTAATTTTGAGACGGTAGAATGTAGCTGGATATATTTAAAAGGAAATGAGATGGAGTGAAGGTAGGAAGTGCAGTGACATACTGGTGCTATGTGAATATTTATACACATTTTAGGAGCAGATAGTGTAGCAACGACCGTATGTGCAAACTGAAGAGGGTGAAGGAGTCAGAATTGGGTAAATACGGCTAAAATACGGGGTTAAACGGTTAACGGATAGAAAGCCATTGAGGCAAATGAAAAAGGGGGAAGGGAGATTTTTGGGTCAACTAATTCGGTTTATACGGCAAAAGCCGTTGGATTAAAAAGTGACGCTAAGTTGAAAGCAAATTGAAGATCGGTTTACATACGGCCGAAGAGGAGAAAGAAAATACGAATTAGGGAACAAATACACATACATTTGTCAATGGAATAGGAAATAGGGAATGTAAATAAATCGAAGAGAAATAGGGGGACGAAGCAGAATTCATACCTTTGAACTGAAGAGGGCCGACGATAGAAGGGGTGAGGAGTAATCGACCATAGAGATGGTGTCGGCGGTCGTTGGAGCTGTACAGTGGAGGGTACGACCATGGAGGATCATGACGGCAGGCAACACCGTCGATGGCATAGGTTTCTAAGGTAAACAGTAGAAGGGAAAGGGTAGGTACAGTAACGGTAGTAGACGATTGCCAGGTAGGAAAGGAGTAGATGGGAGTTGGCTTTTCCTGGATGAGGGGAAAGTGCAGTGGAAGGAAAAGTGGAAAATGCTGATGCTAGAGGAAAGCGGAGGACTGTTGGTGAACATGGTAGTGGGTAGGGGGGAAGACAAAACTGCCTCTGTGGTTTGTTTTGGTTATAGTTTGAGCTGGTGGCAATATGGGTATCGGATAAAAGGCTTAGGTTGATCTATTGACGGAAGGTTTTGCATTATAGTATAATATATATATAAGAAAGTGGATAAATAGCTTTATCGGACTTATACTGCCCAAATTTACTTGATCCATGACCGCTTGACATACACACTAATACAAGCAATAGCTTTTACAATTGCAAATTGTTGCTTCAGTGACTTTATCAGATTTAAATTAAAGCATTCCTAAATTATTACGTCTTCATCTTGTCCCTACTTTCATGGCAGTCGAAACCGGGATGAGCTTTTTGGGTTTTCTTCCGATGCCAAACTCAGATCCACATCTCCACTTTTTTTTGCTACTCGTTCCCGTTGCTTGGTAAGATATTTATAACTATTTACATGTTACACTCTGCCAACTTACCGACTTAGTTTGTGCGTCTGCTCGCATGTATAAAAATTCTTAGATTATGTTCCTTCCATATGCTTCGTACAATCACTATCAGCACAACTCTACTCGTTTTGGCTTGTAGATTTTCTCTATGCCTTCCATCGACCAGGTAATCCACTGTTTAAATAGTTTGTTTGTTGGGATTGATAAATTTGTTTTATTTTTGCAATATTCACATACTATTGTAGAAAATTCACATTAGAAGAATAAATGTAAATGAGTTTCTTTTCCTTTATTACATAACACACACATTTCGACATTTGTAATTCCCTATTTGCGAAGTCGATTTCTAATTAGCATTCTACTATTGCTGCTTTGTAGGCTGTGAGGGCCATTTATGGATTATTAACTCAGTCCTAAATTATCGCTCTATTTTTTATGTTGTTCCTTCTTTCTAATGTTCTCCCATGTAGTTTTGTTGTGAAATCATGACTAGTAGGCTTCCACGAACATATATCACTTTCTCTGCATAAAAACTGTGGCATGAACTTAATTTGTTGTTTTTGTTCATCACTAATAGGAATAGAGCCACAAATCCAATTCCTATTTTGTATCAGCACCTCTACTTTCTTAATGGGGCATCCATATGCAGAATAAGCATGAGTCCCAATTTATCATTCAAGGATTCCCCTTAGATCCATGGATCCCTCCAGAGATATGTCTCTCTTCCTTTATCTATTTCTCTAGTACAACTCCTAGCTAATTTATTCCTTATCCTCATAATAGCTTTCCAAGTAGCTGATGCATTATTATATATAGCCATTTTCCAGAAGTTATCTTTAATGTATCTTTGTCTCATTTACCTAGCCCAGAGCCCAATAGAAAATCATTCATGTTTTAATGTGATAACATCTCTCATATCCTTCAGCCCTTCAAGACTAACTTTCCCCTTCTTTCTTAGGTCTACACAAATCTTTATACTTGATTAACCCTCTTTCCATATAAAGTCATCATAAACTTCCTCTATCTTTCTCGGAGAAGCATTTGGAAGCTAAAAGGTTTGCAACTAGAAATTGACCTTAGACTGAATTACTGTATGAACCAATTCAATTCTTATGGAAATGGATTGGATTTTGGAACTCCAACCTTGGATTTTATCTCTTATTTTGGTGACTAACTCAACATATTATCTACCAGTTATTTTGTTAGATGAAAATGAGACCCCTACATACTTAATTGGAAACTCTTCCTCCTTTGCATTCAAGATTTCAAGCACTTTATTTTTTTCTTACGGAATGTATTGAAACATGACTTCGTTAGGATTGGAGAATGCTGTAAGCATTTGGTTTTGAGCTCATTCACTTTAAGGCTCGATTTCCCTTCCAACCTTTGAAATATCGATTTAATAACTACTGCAGCTTCATAATTTGATTTTATGCAAATGATCAGGTCATCCACATATAAGAGGTGGCTAACTCTAGGCTGGAAACATTTTATTGTCTAGAATAGCTTGTTGAGTCTAGCCAACTCCATTTGTAGGGTTAAAAATTAATAAAGTTAGGGGTATGCCCTGAAAGAAATTATATATTTGTTACATATATTTAACTCGTTGGTCGATCTTTTTCAAAATAAAAGGTATTTTCTTTGTATAATATACTTGATGTAATGTATTATATTAATTAATCAATTCAATTAAAAGTATATTTAACAGAAAATCCATAAATAGTATATTTTGTGATAGTAGTTACGAAGTGTTGTAACTGTGAGTAATTTATCATAATAAATTTAACTATACCATTTTAAATATTCCTAGTCAAGAGGCATCAATACTGGATATTGATGTATTCGTTGAGACTAGAGTACGTAATTCTTTCCAAATATTGGGCAGTGTATTACTCATGACTACTAGGAACACCAAGAGGTAACGTACCGATAGTTGGATAACTATGGAACGACTCACTCGATAGTTTTCAGTTGGTTAATATAACTAAGTTCAAACATAAAATATCCATGTGACTGATTTATACAATTCGCTCGACTTGAGAATACTATGGAATCTTCAATTTGAAAACTCCTCTTTGATTATAGTCAAATTGTGGCACGGATCCATCGAGTGACTATAGTTGGGTTGAGTGAAAGTATTGGAAGTGAAGCACTATTCGAGAGAGGATTCATCTCCTCAGTTATATGGGGTTAGTCTCACGGTCAACTCAAAGTCGATTGGCCAAAGAAGTTCGGTTAATAATAATTGTTATCACTACACTAATACTTTGTGTTTGAAATATAGAGTTGAATACGGACGATATTAGGATTTTGACCATTACCAAATTCCATAAGTCCAAAGTGATATGGTTTTGACGAAGAGAATTGATATAAATAATGTTACAACCGGGCAATGGTTAATAAAGTGAAATTGGATTTACCGAAACAAAGTAAGTGATAAACTTGGTCAAATTGTCACACCACATTCTAAGTAACGTGTGAACGTTAACATTCGAATAGTTTGATGTTAATCGCTAACCAATTTTACACCTGACGAGTCACACAAACGAAATAGTGAATTCTCTTTAGACCAAAAGATTTAGTTAGTTTATAATTGTTAGAAATTAATTAAATTAATTAATATTTATGAAATATTAATTATAAATTTGAATATGATTTGAGAAATAAATATTATTGTATATATTTATAATAGTTATAAATGTGTCGACCGATATGCAGTATAAACAAGCAATTAAATTAGATTACTGTTATCCCATGATGTTAAGATGTTAATTTTGGGATCAACATGACTTATTAGGGGTGACTAAAAATGCCGGAGGGGTTTTGAGATGGATGGCCTAGATCTAGTGAGAAATGGTATGAGATATGATCTATATGTTTCTCTATTTCGTCCACTATATAAAGAACCCTAACCCTAATTGTTTAAGGACTTTTGGCCACCATTATTACTCCATTTGCTAGCTGATCTAATCATCAAGGACCTCTAACAAATTTAACCCAAATCAATTCATAAGGCGACAACTATTGGATAGTCAAAGGTCTATGCTTTAAACATTTGCAGTTTGCTGAATCGAGAAGGTTTCAAAGGAGAGAGAATTCATCATTACTGGGTGTTCTCTAAAGCATTAGCTTTAGGTACGTATTTACTATACTGTATGGTTTATAGTTTACGTATATCATTCTATTGTTTATATGCATTATTATTAAATTGTTCTCTAGGTTACTATTCTTATATAATCATCAATGTTGTCAAATATTATATTGTTTCTATGTATGTATTTATTTAATAGAAAAAACATTTTATTTCATAAAGATCTTAGGTGCATAGCCAAATAAATTTTGATTACTATCATTTTATTAATTACTATATATATGTATTAATATATTACTTGATTTTAATTATATGACTTATATTTAATTATATCATCATCTCTTGTTAGTAATTAAACTTATATTTTATATATTCATATTTACATAGATTATAATTTTCGGTAACCGCAAATTAATTTTTAATAATTATTTACTATCATTTAATATTATTTAAAACAGTATACCAATTAAATAATTCATATAAACTTAAATACGTTTCTAAAATTAAAATTTGAATTTTATAAAATTATTTTATCATCAAATAAACTCTCATCCAAAAATTAGAATTAAGAGTCACTGTTTATATTTTTTAAAAATCATATTAATAAAATTCCAAAATCAATTAATTAATTAAAAATAATATTTTCATCGAGAAAATTCTAGAAATTTTTTTCCAAGTTTAAATATCATGCTTGATGTTTTGAAAACTTAAAATTTGAATAATATGTTGTGAAAATATGTTTTATTATTATTTTATTATTTTTCGACTGTTTAATTCATTGTTAGAATAGGGTAGCCTGCGTATAGCCATAATGCCAAATGTACTCGCTAATTTAAAAAAAGAGCTTGATTCTATTTTGGAAAAGGAAGAGGTTATGTGAAAACAAAGATCTTGAATTCAATGGATTATTGAAGATGATAATAATACAATTTTTTTTCATAATATGGCTAATGGTAGAAAACGTAATAACACAATAAATTTTATTTTCATGAATAATGTTGCATTGGTTGATCAAAGGGATGACCTTTACTGATTACTATAAGGATATTTTTGGCAATAATAACAAGCATAGAATAAACGTTAGATGGAATGAACTATATCCTATTGAGTCTAAAATTAACCTTAATGACTTTAATAATCCTTTTTCTGAAGAGGAGATTTTGAAGGCTATTAGTGACATGCCTAGTGATAAAGCTCTAGGTTGTGATGGTTTTCCTATTTTATTTTACAAAATATTTTGGGATGTATTAAAATTTGATTTAATTAGCATGTTTAATGAATTTTATAATAGCAAACTACATTAGGAAGATTTAATTTTGCAAAGGTCATTCCATTACAAAAAAATCGGTGCTAATAATTTAAAAGGTTTTAGACCTATGTCTTTAATTAATTGTTCTGTTAAAATTGTTTCAAAAGTTTTAGCGAATAGACTTAGTACAAAAATGAATGATCTAATTGATAGCTCACAAATCGCTTTCATTAAGGGTGGAAATATCACGGATGGAATGACTGCTATTCAAGAGTACTTTAACCATTGTTGTAAGAGTAACATTACATGTGCGATTCTAAAACTTGACTTTGTGAAAGCTTTTGACTCGATAGATTATAATTTTCTATTTGATATACTATTGGCTAGAGGTTTTAGTCGTAAATGGATTGGTTGGATTATGTCATTGCTTAAAACTAGTAATTCTAGTATAATGATTAATGGGATTTTAAGGAATAAAATTCAGTCTAAATGTGGCTTGCGACAGGGTGATCCTTTATCGTCTATCTTGTTTAATTTGGCTGCCGATGTTTTTGCTGTGATAATTAAAAAAGCTGTTGGTAATGGATCATTAGGGGTGCGTTAGTATCGAAATTTCACGTTATGGAGTCTCTGTTGTTCAATTTGCGGATGATACCCTATTATTTACTTCTTATTTGTCTAATCGTGTCATTACCCTTAAATTTATTTTATACAACTTTGAACTTCTTTTAGGTCTAAAAATTAATTTTTTAAAAGTTTGGTTAAATGACGTTGATAAGATTGTGGGTTTAATAGCTAATATTTTAAATTGTAAAACCATGAATTTTCTTATTATTATCTTTGATTTTTGATTAGACTAACTAAGCTTAAACATGATGACTAGCTAATCTTATAGATAAAATTAGAAATAGAATTTCCAATTGGAATTGGAGGTTTTATCATGAAAAAGTAAATTAGTTCTTATTAAGTCTGTTTTATTTGCACTTTCGATTTATTGGAGGTCTATGCATCGTTTTCCAAAATGGGTGATCAATAAAATTAATAAAATTAGAAGGGACTTTTTATGGAGTGGTGATAATCCTAGCAGTAGTCTAAAATATTTAGTTAATTGGAAAACCATTTGTAAATTGAAAAAGAAGGGAGGACAAGGTTTCATTAATTTACGAAACATGAATTTGTCTTTATTAGGGAAGTGGTTGTGGAAATTTAATGATATAAATGATAATTATATTTGGAAATAAATTGTTTCTAAGTATTATTATAATGACAGTAATCATTTGTACCATAGTGCACCTTCGGTTATCAATAAAATATCTATTTTTTGTAAATCAATTTGAAAATGTCATGATATTTATAACCTTGGTATTAATACGATTGTTCATTCGGGAAATAATACTAATTTTTTGCATGATCATTGGTTATTAGTCATTCCTCTTAGGGTTGAATTTAAAGAACTTTTCGAAATATGTAATTTTAACAACACTTTAATTAAAGATGTTTTTTCTCTGGATAATAATCCCCCTTGGAATTTTAGTTTTAATAGAATCTTAGAAGGTATAACTCTTAGACGATTTTCTTTATTATTTGCAAAATTGAATTTGTATAATATTGATAGCGAAAATGATAATATTAACTAGGAATGGAATAATAGTAAGAATTTCACTTTTAATTCATAGTATAAATTTCTTAATTTCTCAGGCGTTTCTAATAACGTTTTAATCCTGTTTGGAAAGCAAATGCACCGCCAATAGGTAAGATTCATATATGGTTAATTATGCATGGAAAGCTAAAGACCATTGAACCTCTAAAAAGAAAGAATATGCCAATTGATAATAAATGTAATTTTTGTAACTTGTATTTTGAAAAAATTAATCATATATATTACGAATGTAAGGATACTTGTTACATTCTTAGTAATACTCTTAAAATCTTTATATTTATCCTTACAACAAAAATCACCGATTGTGATTTTTACTGGAATGACTTAAGAGTAAGTTTAAAAAGGAAAATAGATTTTTATTAAATACTCTATTCACCATAATATGTTGGTATATTTGGTGTGAGTGAAACCAGAGGCTATTTAGTAATAAAAATAGTTATATTAATAGATTGCTAATAACAATAGCATCATTTTGTTTCAATTGGATCTTAAATCCAAAATATAGTTTAGCTAAAAATAGTCATTTTGATGAATATTTTAATAATGTTAGGAAAAACATTGAATTATTTAAGCATAAAAACAATAATTTTAATATTAATAACTACAGCATTAGCATTTATTCGAATTCGAATGAATTTTTTTACTGATCATCATGATGCTCTTTTGATCAAAGGAGCTTAATGTTAATATCCATGCCTCTTGATTTCATGATCATTATCTCATAACATATATGTAAGTGTAGATTTTGTATGGTGAGTTTGACCCTTTTATTAATATAACTCATATAATAGTTTATTTGCTGTTTTATAGTTTAGTTCTAGTTTTATAGTTTAGTTCTAGTTTTATTACTTTAATTTCATTAACATATATATATAATTTTATTTATATATATATGTGTGTGTGTGTGTGTGTGTGTGTATTACTCTCATATTTTTATTTAGTTCCATCTACATGTATAGGTTTAGGCTATAAATGGTGCTAGAATGCTAATAACAGGATTTCAGGGTTGTTGTTGCCAGAATTGCAGGATGCTGTTTATAGGATTGTTGATAGGAGGGATTTCTTATTTTAGTTCTAGATCGTCCGTTCTTGCCGTGAGGCATTCGTTCTCTAGTGGAGTCGCTTGTTGATCTCATTTGTTCTCTCGGATACATCATAATTTATATTGGGTACTTCTAACACTTCATTATCAGGCGGCGCCCTTGTCGCAGTTCGATACTGAGGTTTAATGGGTAGTGGCTTTGCTGGAGCTCGTTCAAGAAGTTACATGATGTTGTTATTTTGATTTTCTTTATTATGATTTGTCGGCGGCTTCTTTACTATCGGTGATACACACACACACACACACACACACACGTGTGTGTGTTGTCCTCTAGCTTAGAGGATCATAGATTTCTATCAAAAAAAAGTGCAGAGGAAGCCTGTCCGTAAGAAAGAATCTTTAAAGGTACAGTAATATTTCTAAACTGTAAGTAAACAACACATTGCTGATTTTTGATGATGTATTTGTACAAAATCAACCTTAGTTATTTTAATACTCGACAATAGATTTGAAAACGATGTCTTTTATAGTATGTATAAAAGGTATTGGGAATGTCTTAAATCGATATGCAAATACAGCTTATTAAAATGCTTAATTCGGAATATGAAAGATGTATTCGTTATGCATTAGCAATAGGAATTATCATACATGTTATGTTGTCTATGATATTTTGATTTGTTCATGCATTTGATATATGAAGCATATATCAAATCCAAATTGATATCACAAAATTGTTATTTGAAGTATTTTCATATATTTATGAAATACTAGAAAATAGTTTGCAGAAACAATGAATTCTTTATGAAGGAGCGTTTAGAGTCAAACTTTCATAAGTGATATTGGGTAAATATGTCAATAATAAATTCTGGTTAAAAATATTTAAACTGAAAACGTTCCAAATGAAATACTGTGGCCGAGTCAATGAAAAATGTTAAGTATACCGCTTAGGATAGAGCCGTAATAAAAGCAATGTGTATCAATATAAATGCACAAAATTATAAACGGTCTGAGGGTAATTCCAAATGTTGAGAATCTCGATGTTACAATATAGTTCATAACAGAACTTAGAGCTCACAGAAAGTCGAGAGACATACTCTGAATTGTTCCACATGATAAATGTGGTTTATCAGCGTCTAAGAGAGTTGATTAACAGAGTAGATAACTAGACATAATAACATATCCGTTCACTGAGAGACTGACCCAATTGGTTTTGAGGAAACTGGTTAAAGAAGTTAGAATTAGATTCCACAATTGACCCTAAGTGCAAGTGGAAGACTGATAGAGTTAGGGGTATGTCCTAGGAGAAATTATGTAATTCGTTACATATATCTTACTCGTTGACCAACCTTGTTCGAAATAAAGGTGTTTTCTTTTTATAATATACTTGATATGACATGTTACATTAATTAATCAATTTAACTAGAAGTATATTTAATAGAAAATCCATAAATGGTATATTTTGTGTTAGTAGTTATGATGTAGGGACAATGATTAATTTATTACAATAAATGTAAATATAACATTTTAAATGTTCCTAGTCAAGAGCATAGAGACTGGATATCAAGTGGAAAATAGGCATATGGACAAATTTTATAAAAATTTAGGCCGAAGGACAACAAGTTTCATTTTTAGACTGAAAGACAAACTTTGAAAGAAAATTAGGCTGAATTTAGCATTGTCCTTCAGCCTAATTTTCTTTCAAATTTTGTCCTTCAGCCTTATTTTCTTTCAAATTTTGTCCTTCAGCCCAAAAATGAAACTTCGTGTCCTTCAGCCTAATTTTTTTTCAAAGTTTGTCCTTATGCCTAATTCCCTCGGATATCAATGTATCTGCTGAGACTAGAGTACATAACGCTCTCCAAATGTTGGGTACTGTATTACTCATGATCGCTGGGGGACCATAAGGTTTCATATTGATAATTATTAGTTAATATGGAATGACACACTTGATAGTCTTATGTTGGTTAATAAATAAGGTCAAACAAAAAATATCGATAAGTGTAACAACCCTGTATTTTGTGATTATTTTAATTTTATATTTTAATTATTTTAACTAAAATTCCTAATTTAAAAACTTTATTTTATTTATTAAAATGGATAAATTTTGTTATTTTAAATATAAATTTTGATTTTTGTGTGAATTATAATTCTAAACCTGAATAAATGGAATATTTCCAAAAAGGTGGATTTTGGTCAAAATGGTCAAACTTTGACTTTTAAATTTAAAATTTAAATATTTGAATTTTTGAATTTTATATTTTACTATGAAAATAGATTTTCTTTCGAGAATATTGCTTTTCATTTCGTTGAAATCGGATTAATATTGTGAAAGTTATGTTTTTTTACAATATTGTGTCTAAATTGTTTTATTTAACAAATTTGTTTATTTTAATTTATATAAATAATATTTTTGTTTGTAAAATCATGTTCTAATTTTTGTAACATGATATTTTTTGCATATATTTTATTTTTAAAACATTTTTAAAGTATAGTTATAATGTTTAAATGTTGATTGTATATTGTTTTCAATCGTTAGTTCTAGTTTCCATTAAATAAAGCATTTTGTTTATTTATTTCCCACTTTTCCTAAAACCATTTATTTATTCTTCATAATATCTATCTCTACCTTATTTTCCTTATTTATACATTCATTTATTAATTAAATGGATAAGTATTAGATCCCTATTTATTTCTTGGAAAGAAATCTCATATATATATATATATATATATATATATATATATATATATATATAGACACACACACACGTTATTGTTTTAAAAGGCATACCTTTAAATGTTTATTTTAATTAATATAAGTAATATATCATGTTATAATTGTGTGTATATATATGTAACATTACATGTTATGTATATTTTTACAACATTTGACCGTTTTTGTTTCATTTAATTTGGATATATACTTTGTAAATTAAGTAACATACAAATATGTAAATAGCAATTAATTTATATGTTTCTATAACCGTTTTCTTATTTATTTATATAGTGTTTATATAAACGGTATTTATTTATTGAATTATTTCTTTAGCATATATTATTAAATATATGGGAAACAAATCAAATATATTACCTATTTTTAATTAAAGGCATGCGTACGTTTGATTTATTGCCTCTTTATCTTTTCATCCACTAATTTCATACCATAACTCCTCCATATGTTGTCGTTTATTTCCTTGATCCCTAGACGTGTATTTTGTATATTACGTAAAAGAAAACATCTTTTTCTCATTCATCATACACGCCATTTTCAGATCTGAAGAGAAAGGTAATGGCTTCCTTCTCTTTTCTCCACTTTTCTTCTTTGTTTTGCCTTATTTTTCACTTAATTTTGCTTGATCTTCACATATGGTTCTCGGCCTAACCGCTTCACCATCACCTCCATCGACCACCACCACTTCTTCCCCACCTAATTCATGGCCTAACCAGCATACTCCTCTGACCTAAAAGTGACATGGCCACCCCTTGAACAAAACTTCATAAAAACTATGAAATACTCCACAAAACCATGCTAACCGAGCCCTATATGCAATACCACCTTCATTGCTTGCCACGACCACCTCCTTGGCCACCACCACCATCAAGCACCACCTTTGAACGCCATTACTAACCTCTGACCTGTAGTAGCCTTTGGATGAGCCCAAATATGCTTTGACCGAGCCCAAGTTGAACCAAAACCCTTTCTAGCCTTGCCTTTTGACCTTCCACACTTTGTAACTTCCAAACCCTTCCTATCCTTGACCAAGCCTTGTTATTTTCAGTCCAAACCTGATCCTTTACCACCTGAAACATGTCATGGCTAAACCAATTTAGCCTTAAGGCCGAGCGCGTGTTGAGTCAAGAGCAAGCAAAACTTGTTTGAAACTTGGTAATGTCTTTGTTTATCTCTATTTCAATTTGTTTTAATAATTTTAGTATTGTATTTATATTTATGTATGGTCTTTTTTCATTGTTATATACTAGATATACATCTTGGCTCTCTTCCCACTTGAATCAAATCGTGCTATCATGCTTTCCGGATTCTCTTTTGTGTGTGTTGTTTGCGAACTCCAGCTTTAAAGAGGTGATTAATTCACACGACATATATGCCTATATAATTGTGAAGTGACACCAAGTGAATGTGTAGAAACTTATAAATTATGTTATACCTACCTGTGATATCATTTATATGATGTTAAACCCTGTTATTAACTTGTCACATCATCTGTTATATTCTATTCTGTAATATTGTTTATTTATTTCTGTTTCTCACACTACAAGTTCCCTGTAGAATAGAATCACTATGGGTTGAAATGATACACACCCGAACGGACTTTAGAATATGAAAAATCATTATGGGCTGAAATGATAGGCCTAAGCGATTTTTATTTATTTACGTTTATCTTGGGATTTCGGGTTTGAAATAATCAAAACCCGAAAATTTTACTGATTACGGATTTAAATGATAATTTCCGTATCACTTGATTTAGGTGTGAAATATTTTCCGGACCCGTGGTTGATTTCAAAATACGATTTCTTATAAATTTCATGTATTTTAAATGAAAGAAAATATATATGAATTTTACTTATATTAGATTTAAATGGTTAAGTAGTGATTTTCTAAAAGGTTAAATGTTATAAGTTAATAGATGGTTTAAGTTGTAGTGTGAAAGTTGATTCAACTTAATAATGGGAATTTAAGTTAAAAAAAATGGAATTATAAGCTTAGCTTGGTAATTAATATAATTGATGTATGAATTGGATAAATATAAAGTAAAAGAAAATATCAAGTTATTTGTAAAATAAAGTTAAGCAACTTACAATGTATTTTGAATTATGTAATTAGTTTAAAATGTTAAATAAATGGATAGTTAAATGGAAATTTTGGAATTTGACTTAACTTGGAAATGTGAAATTTGGTTTGAAATTAAAGGTTAAGTTAAGAAATTAAAAACTGAATTTAAGTTATATAAATAAAATGGAAATTAAGTTATATTTGGAAAATGGTAAAAAAAATTTAAGTGTTAAGTAATTTGTTAAAATGTGAATAATAGGAAATTGTACACTTGAATTTATTAAGTGAATTATTGAAAATTTGGTTTTATTTATAGGAAATTTATTTTATAAAAATCATAAGTTAAAGGTATTTTAATGAACATTTTTGAGTGTTAAAATATGATTTTTATAATGTTTAAAGGGTTAAAATCAAAGTTTATTTGTGGTTGAAATTTCAATATTTGAAGTGTTTAACTTAATAAACGAACTCAGAAAATGCTAAATTTTTGGGAATTGAATATTTGATCTAAAGGAATAATGACTTCACTTTTTAATGGTTTAAATGAATGATTTTAGTTTGGAATTATAAATCATTTTGAAATTTATAACCACGGGTACTCTGCTTTGTGTGTCATGTGATTTCCTTGTGATTGTTTGATGCACACCTTTGATTTTAAGAGCGTGGCTAGAGGTGAGCGGTTACTGCAGCTCTACGTTACCCTAGTCACAATAACACTGTTATTTGCATTGTTTACTTTAATATGGATATTTCTAGGATAGTGGTTATTATTACTTAATTGATTGTTTGACTAATCCCTAAAGGATGAGCGATCCCAAGCATCCTTTAAGTTATTGTGCATTGCTATTACAGTTCACTTGAGTTGGTTTACAAGTATGTATGTCCTGACTCGAGTTTTTGTGTTTTACTTTACGGTCGGGTCAGCCTGAGAATGATAGCTTTGGATTCACTTTCTGGAGCTAGAGTTTAGCTGGAGCTTATCTGTCTATCTATTCGTCTACTTCTTCCAGTTAGTTCCTGTTCGGTATTTGTCTCTGTATTATTGATTTATGTTTCCAGAATTCTATTGTGTCCATTTTTAAACTATGAGATTTTGTATATGTTTTGAGAGTATGTATATAGTAGCTTCATGAACTACTATGGTATTTTATTTCCGCTGCGAGTATTCTAATATTTCGGTGTCTGTGATTCTGTGAATGATTTTATTTGCTTCAAATTTTATTACAGTCTGTTATTTTGAATTATTCAAGTCTAACATGTGCGGATTATTGTCGATTTGAATGGTCCAAAACAGTGGGTCGTTACAATATGATTGATTTACATAGCCTTCTCGACTTGAGAATACCGTGTTTCTTCAATATGAAAACTCTGCTTTGATTATAGTCAAATTATGTCACGACGTCTATAGAGTGACTATAGTTGGGTTGAATGGAAGTATTGGAAGTGAAGTACTATTCAAGAGAGGATTCATATCCTCAGTTATACGGGGTTAGTATCGTGATAAACTCAAGTCAACTCAAAGTTAAAGTATCTGGAAAGAGCAATTTAGTTAACAATAATTGTTAGTATTAAACCAAGGACTTTTTGTTTGGACTATAGAGTTGAATATGGACAACATTTGAATTTGCACTTACCAAATTCCATAAGAAATTCCATAAGTCCAAAGTGATATAGTTGTGACGAAGAGAATTGGTGTAAATAAATGCCACAGTCGAGTAACAATTAATAAAGTGAAACTGGATTTTATCGAAACTATGTAAGCAAAAAATTTGGCCAAAATGTCACACCACATGCTAAGTGACGTGTGAACGTTAACATTCGAATAGTTCGATGTTAACCACCGACCAAATGTACACTTGACGAGCCATGCAACTACAATAGTGAATTCTCTTTAGACCATACGATTTAACTAGTTTATCATTGTTAAAAATTAATTAATATTTATAAAATATTAACTATAAAATTTTAAATATGATTTGAGAAATGAATATTATTTTATATATTTATAATATTTATAGATATATCGACCGATATGCGATATCAATAAGCAATTAAATTAGATTTAATTAATAATATTTATTTGGTCTTAAATGGGCTATTAGCCCATGATGTTACAATGTTAATTTCCATAGCAACATCGCTTGTTGAAGGGGGGGGGGGGCTAAAAAGGCTAGAGGGGTTTTGAGATTGATGGCCTAAATCTAGTGAGAAATGGAATGAGATATGATCCGTATATTTCTCTACTTTTTCCACTATATAATGTTCCCTAACCCTAATTGTTTGAGGACTTTTGGTTGCCACTATTACTCCATTTGCCGGTTGATCTCTTCATCAAGGATCTCTAACAAATTCAACTCAAATCAATTCAAAAGGCGACAACTATTGTATTGTCAAAGGTCTACCGGTCAAAGATTAACAGTCCGTCGAATCAATAAGGTTTCAAATGAGAGAATTCATCATTACTAGATGTGCTTCAAGGCATTAGTTTTAAGCACGTATTTACTATATAATTTCTATGTATCGTTCTGTTGTTTATATACATTATTATTATATTGTTAGTTATATGACGATTCTTATATCTATCATCAGTGTTATCACATGTTGGATTGGTTATATATAAATATGTATTTATTTAATAGAAAAACATTTTTTCATAAATATCTGAAGTGCACAGCTAAATAAATAATGTTTTAATTATTATCATTTTATTACCTTTATATATTTATTTATTAATATATTACCTAATTTCAATTATAAGACTTTTATTTAATTATACCACATATCATGTTAATATTTGAACTTATATTTTATAAACGCATATTTATATGGAAATTATTTACGATGAATGCAAATTAAAATTTAATAGTTATTTACTATTATTTAATATTATTTAAATCAATATACTAATTAAATAATTCATTTAAAATAAAATATGTTCGAATATTAAATTATATAAAATTATTTTGTCATCGTATAAAATCTAGGCTGAAAAATCAGAATTTAAAAGTATTTAGATAATTCATAATTTATATTTTTTAAAAATCATATTAATAAACGGCCGAAATCAATTTACTAATTAAAACTAACATTTTGACCGATAAAATTCTGGAAATTTTTTCCCAACTTTGAAATATCATTCTTGATTTTGGAAATTTAAATTTTGAATAATATATTACAAAAGTATTTTTTATTATTTTTTATTGTTTTTCGACTATTTAATTCACACACATACACACACATATATTTGAATACAATAAATATATAATTAATTTTTTATTATGCTGTACATTCGATCCAGAAAAGTTTAAAAAAGTTTAATTTCGAAATTAATATATATATATATATATATATTTGTATATAAAAACATATATAAATATATATATTTAGATACTATAAATATATTTATACATATACATATACATATATGTATGTATTTAAAAAAAATATTTCAATCATACATACATATACTTATATTGATTAAAAAACTTTTATACATTATGTATGTGTATATATATTTTAAAATTTAACAGTATAATATATGTATATAAATCATTAATATTTTTATATAAGTAATGTATATATATACATATAATTTTACATATCTTTAATGTTTATACAAATAATAAGTTTACATAAATACATATATTTGGACTACATACAATACATATAGGATGAGTAAACATATCCGTTGCGATGTAAACCCCAACATTTATATACGAGCATGTTATACTTTGCACGGATTGTTATGTTACGCAAGCACACACATATATATATATGTATATGATATATATATATATATATATTTGTACTTTTATATTTAATTAAATATAAATAAAATAAAATTCTATCTATAATTCATAAATTATGTTGAAATGAGATATTTATTTAAATTAAATTTAGAAACGTTCTAAATAAATTAGATTTCTTAGGCCCAATAAAGGTCAAATAGCGTTTTTTTAAATACACCCATACTTCTACTATGGGCTTGCCCAGTTCCAACAAAGGATAATAATGTTTTTTTAAGTACGTCACTGTTTTTATTTTTTTTAGAAAGGATAATAATGTTTTACAGTTAGAAAGATATATGAAACAGTTGTGTTTAATTTAGTATATATATTTAGGTTTAAAGGATTTTTATATTATCAGAATACAAAAGTATATAGATAATTTTTAATATATATATATATATATATATATATATAATAACATAAATATACACATTAAGACGACTGTTTAAACTCTACGATATATGCTAAGGTAATTAACTTGTTTAATTAGCTTATTTAATTATTTTAGCTTCATAGAAATTATTAAAGGAAAATTAGTTTAAAATTTAATTATTAGTTAAGATTAGAATTCTTTTTAGTTAAAAATTATTAGGTTAAAAACCTAATTATTAACTTAAAGTAAAAAAAAATAGTAATTAATTGTTCAGTCAATTCAAATATTAACAAACCTTATAATGTTATACAAGGTCTGAAAGGTGAAGAAAACAAGCGGGTTTGGATTGGATTGCCAAACAAATGCAAAGGTGAGTTCATCTCACTTAGTTAAATTTAAATTTAAATTCAAATTTAAATGATTAAATATACATAATTGTTTGAGTGGTTGAATTGATTGATGTGGTGTAGTATGGTATATTTTGGGGATTGATATTCATATTGTGTTAACGTCTGTGGATGCAGGGAAAACAGGTTGGAGGGATCCAACTGGATCCCTCAACATTTATTTAAATTGTTTAATACCCTCTGTTGTGATTATTTGATTTTCTATGATGAATGATATTGGAATATTGAATGCTATGGTTCGACTGGATATCATTGGGTATAATGAATTATCAAAAATATATATATTGGATTTTAGAAGGAAAATAAAAGAAGTGAATTTGTAAGAAAATAATTATAGAAAATTTGAATAAGTTTAAGAATGAATTGGAAAGAAATAAAGTGACTTTAAAATTTTAATAAATAAAACTAGAGTATAGAAAGGAAATTTTGAATAACAGGAAGTTAATGAATTTTAAACTGTAATGTTATTTTTTAAGAGAACAAAACATTTATTTAAAATTTAAGATTTAAATTATTGAAAGGGATAAAGAAGAATTGGGAAAGACCTGAATTTGTGTATTTCAGTTAAGAGATTTAAAATCAACGAAAAATAATAACAATAATAATAAGTCCAAAATTAATAAATTTTGAAATGAATTGAGTAAGTAATGAAATTTATTTCAAATGGAGTAAATTGGAAATCAATTTGGGAAATTGATTTAAGTGATTGTGATTGGAAATTCTCCCTGAATAACCAAGTACGTTTTCAAAGTAAAATTTTAAAATATATGTTAAAAGTTAAAAGTTGTTTTAAAAACAAGATTTGGAAAATTTATTATTTCTAATATTTAAACTCTAATTAAGTATTTCCTTTTAATCTATTATGATAGTAATTATTTATAAAAGGGTAACTTCATGTTTTGTTTTAAAGAGCGAGGACCTAGTTTTATATTTTATAAAGTAACCTTATTTTCAAATATTCATATAATATATATATTTTTAGCCAATTATTGAAGTAGTCTTAACTCAAATGTTTTAAAGTAAATTCCGAAGTAAGTATTTTATTTTAATCTATTATCGTAATAATTGTTTAAAGACTGATTTGGTATTTTAAAGAAGAAAATCTAGTTAAATTTATAAGTAAACTTATTTTAATTATTTCTAAAGTATTATTTTAAATTTAGTACTAAAGTAAATTTTCTAAATTAAATGTTAAACATATTTTACAATAAAGTGTTTGAAATTATTTTAAAAAAAAAATCTAAAATTTTGTGCTTGGTGATTCCAGTGGAAATAGAAATACTTGGAATTTATTCGGTGAAAGGAAGATAGTTTGAAAACTATTTTCAAAGGGTTCTGAAAAGTGAAAATATATCTTGTGAAGATATTTTTGTGATTAATAAATAATTTGAAAAATTATTTATTGGGTGATGGTTGTTGTGAATATTAATTGATAGTTAAATCACCGACTATCAATATTGGCCAACTGCGTTGATCGTTTCGAAGAGACCGGGATCGAGACTTATTTCTCGAAAACCACTTCGATCCGGTTTGTACGTTTCGTGTAAACGAGTTTGGATTCGAAGAAGGAGCAGTGAAGTGCAGGGGCTAGTCGCTACTAGTCCTGAGGATATTTCCAAAATGGATGTAGTAGGAATGGTGCCTTCGGTTCCGTTCGAACCCGGGACGGACTTGTATGGATGAATGCTTGCGAAACATCGTCAGGTGGACGATGGGCATTCTAAGGGATATGTTCTAAAAGGTAATGCTTAGCCTCGAGCCTCATCAAATGGGAAGGACTGAAAATCAGGGGATATGCAGCAAGGCTTCGTGGGTAGCCCCCACTTAAGAGTAAGGTCATCCCTGCCTAGATGTCCCTTTTATTTCGGCTTAGTGGGCGGTTGCTGATCCCAACCGCGGGGTGATCTTATTCGGAACTGTCCAGTAAGGGATGGTTCCGGTCTTGTGTTGCAGGCGGGCATACTCCTTGGTACCATGATCTAGGCCACGTACTGTGAAAGGTGGTACCCCAGTGCCTAGTCATTAGTTGGAAATCCATTCTCCCTACGAGCCTTGTACGAGTTTTGTTTGTATTACCCACTCTGTGGCTAGTAGCTGGAATTTAATAGATGTAACAATTTTGGCTATTTTATAAGTATTTGTACATAGACCCTATTATAATATCAGAGGATTTCTATAAAAATTGTTTTAGCTATCGTAAGGTAAAAACCCGACATGTTTATTTGTGGCGTGGTCTTACGAGATGCTTTTTTTTTCAAAGGATTTTTGAAACTTAAATAATCAATTGGGCATGATTTCCTCACGCTGGTATTCCAAATTGACGCGCGTGTTATTTAACTGTAATGCTCGGGTCAGACCGAGTATTATAGGATACGGGATTTGCTGCTGTGGAGGTCAGGAGATGACGATACGTACATTCGTACTTGTTTATATATATTCTGCTGTGTAGAGTAGATGTATATCCAGTTGTGTGTTATTGATGTTGAGCTGTGATTGATGTACTCTGATGATGCAATATATAAGCAGATAGATTGGATTTTGAGTAAAGAAAATATATTATCTATTATATTTTATTCCACCGCGATGGTTAGATTCTGTTGTTGTTTCCTATTTTCTTCTTCTACCTCTTCTTCTTTAACCCAAATGGTTCGTATTTCTGTACAACTTGAGTTGATTTAGGTAGAATAGTGTTAACTCAAGGGGTACGGATTTGCGGGTCGTTACACTTGGTATCAGAGCTTAGGTTGGTGATAACCTTGGCTCTGGTGGGAATTACTCACAGAATAGAGACCGTAGTACTCTAGAATGAGTTTGAGCGTATTAATAGATATGAGTGCGTATTTATTCGTGAATATAAAATTGTTTTATATTGTGTTGATTCATCGGTTGAGTGTTTATGGATTCTGGTCGATATATGGGACGCCATGTTATCGATATGAATTTCTAAACTCTTGAATAAGATAAACCGACACAGTATGGTTTTAAATAGGGCAAATGAAATAATTTTACTCAAAATTATTTTATATATAAAGAAAATAATTTTCATAAATTATTATAGTTATATATGGATGTTTGGTTGTTGGAAAGTGGTAATATTAAATTATTATCATTGTATGATATTTGAATAAGAAATTAAAATAATAACCAAGATTAAGGGATAAATTAATAAATTAATGAAATTTGTAAATGTGATTATAATTGATTAAAAATTGAAACCATAATTAAAAACTAAGAAACCAAATTGTATACAAATGAAATTTGTAAAGATAAACTAAATGTGAATTATAGTGTGATTAATAATTAAAATAAAATAAATTCCAAAGCAATGTTGGATATAAATTTAAAGGATTTGAGATTTGGAATCTGGGAGTTTAAATTCCATTTGAATTGATAATGATTCTCAAAAGTTGGGAGGATAATATATATTGAGAAATATTTCTGAATCAGATTTGAAATCTAGAGAGATTTGGAATTTAAAAATATCGGATGGGTTTTAAAAAGAGATAAAAGCATTGAACTCTTTCGGCCGCTGGAAAATAATTTCGGTGATGACTGCAGCATCATCGATGTTCATTTTCGAGTTTCCAAGAGAAAGAATGCTACCAAGTTATTTTGAATTGTAATTGTTTGCAAAACTGGGTGAGTTTTGAAATTCAAAGAGATAAATTGAATTTACCAAAGGAATTTTGGATATAGAAGATTTCAAAGGGAATTTTGAAACGTTGAAAGATTGTTTAAACTTTGGAATTTTAACTAAGAATGTTTATGGCATATAAAAAGTTTGATGACTGGTAAATTTGGAATTTGTTGAAATAAATTCAACCGTGTAAGTAAGTAAAGTGAAAACTGAATACTGGAATCTAAAAGTTTAAAAGGAAATTGAAATTTAATGTTGAACTTAGGTTTGGAAAAAAAATTAGTTAAGTTGGATTAAATAAACAAGTTTTAAGATTAAAATTTATAGGTAACTGATTAATTAATTTGGTATGCATATGAAATGAAATGAAATTCAATATTAGATGATGCTTGATTTAAATGTGTAAAATAAGGAGCAGAATAAGTTCAAATGGGCTAAAATAATTAATGTTTGGAAATAAAATTTATTGGTTAAATAATGAATTGGTGAATGAATAAATGGATCAACTATTGAACTTATAAAGTAAAGTTGATATAAATTAGAAGAAATTGGAAATTTTAATCTAGGAATTAAAATTTAACTTCAGTAAATGAAGGTAAAGAAAATATATTTGAATTTAACTTGAGATAAGTTAAATAAATTGAAACTGAAATTAAATTGAATTGGATATAAATTTAAAAGGTAAAATGATAATAATTGTGAAATGAAAATTTATACCTTAAGCTAGTAGGTGTTATATATATAATCTGAAATTTGGTTATAAGATGAAGTGACTTAAATGAGCAATATAAGCTTTTAAATTAATAAATAAGTTTTGAACTCATATATTGAAAAATAAAATTTAGTTAAATTTGGATTGAATTGAATCAAAATTCAGTTGTGTCATGAATGATATTAAATGGAATGGAATTAAATCCATGCTTAACAAAATTAAAAAAGAATAGTGTAGCTAGATTTAATTGGAGTTAAGCTAAATAAATTTGGGTTGAAATAATTCAGTTGAGTTATAGATATTATTGAATGAAATGAAATTCTTACTTAAATAAATGGATGTAAATTAAGCAAGTATTGACTTAGAATGAATAAACTTCGGAAGCTTATAGAAGAATTGAAAAACATTGAGTACAATATATATATATAATCCCTAGTTAAAGGTAAGATGTGAATGTGGTTGACTATAAATAGATGATGAAGTAGGAATACTAAAAGTGAGTAGCTTATAAAATTTAAAAAAGGGAATAAATAACCCGGAATAAAAATATTCTATTCTGAGGTAAAAATCCAAACTTGGGATATAAAATAAAATTGAACTCAAGGAAATCAAATAAAATTGATTTTCAAGATAAATGAAAAAGAAAATCGGGTATGGGACTGTAATTGGATTATAATTGGAAGTGCTGTGGAATGAAATTTTGAATTGGATTAAAATGGATGTGGTGTGGAATATAAACAAATCCAATTCAAGCATAAATTGAATGGCCTTATTATTAATAAATTCAATAATGAATTGTTAATGTAAATTAAAATTTAAAATGGATAAAAGAATAAACTAATCGAATAAATTAGTGGAATGATTGGGATTTGATCAAAGGAAAATCAAATCGAAAATTGTGAATAGGTAATAGAATTTGGAAATAAAGCTTGAGTAGTATGGAATTGGATTAAAATAAATATGATTGGAGATGAAAATAAATCCAATTCGAGTATGAATAATTTTAAAACGGAGATGAACTTAAGTTATGACATGGTAGTGAATTGAAGTAATTAACTTAAGTTTGAATTAATAGAAGCATGGGATGTTGTCGAGTATAACAAAACGACATTAAATGAATACCTTAAGTAAGTTGTGAGATGGTTATTTAATATATTGGTTGTCGAGTATAAAAAAATGGTTTGGGATCAACTCTTTTTGGATATGAAAAAAATGCAATGAAAGTTTGTGAATAAATTAAATTGGGATGAGATTAAGTGTAAATTGAGTTGGAATCAATTTAAATGGTTATAAAGCTTAAGTAATTATTATTCACATTAATATCGTCGAATTGCATAAGAAATGGATCGTTTGATGTAAACGAGATTTGATAAAATCCTACGAGTTAATAAAGGTGAAATAGGATGTTTTGAAATCAGTTGGAATGAATATAAGTTTGTTTTGCTTAAAAAAATGAAGTGAATGTAATCAATTGAGTTATAAACCATTTAAACTGAATAAAGTTGTATACGTATTGGTTGTAAACAATTAAAATTAATGTCGGAACCCTATAAGTGGATTATAAATATTGTTTAACCTGCATTTGCTTATAGAAACTTGTATGTTGGCTAATTAAATATGTTAAATGTTGTTAAATTTCATGATTTTGGCACTTACATATTTAAATTGAGTAATTACAGGTTCTGGAAGCCGTTTGGCTGGATTGGACGTGCTAAATGCTAAAATAAATAAGCCGCTTGCTTATAAATGCTAAATAAGGTACGCCTACGCAATTAAAATAGGAAATATGAACTGTTTTTGGTTTTTTCGACCGTGTGGGTCGATGTATATATATTTATATCTTTTGTCAAATTGCAAAAGCTCTTCCGTACAAAGGAGACTGCCAAAAATTTCAGAAATTTTAGGAGCTAGGATTTTTTTTGAAAATTTTGGAAAATTTAGTTAATGAAAAAACAATTTCAAACTGGAAATTGAAATAAGTTAGTAAATGAAACTAAATAAAATAATGAAATGAATTAGTTATAAATGAAAAATAAAATTCAAATATTCAGAGTTAAAGATAAATTGAATTCATATGGAAATGAAAGAATCAATTTGAATAGAAATAGATATCAACTAAAGTGGTGAAGTGAAAATAAATAGGGAAGCATATTAAATGTTTATACTAAACTTAAGTAAGGAATAATGCATTCTCAATTGGGAATCGATATTATAAATATATTCTTAGTTAATATTAGAATGAATAAATATTGTCATTTGGTAAGGAAGTCGATAAAATGTTTTTGGAATGTTGTGATTGGATATTAGTGCTAAGCAGGATATGAAGGTATTATAAAGAAAAAAGAGAATTGGTTTTGACTTCACAAGATAAATTTGAATTGCTCGACAAAAAGGTACGTGTTTAAATTTCTGTATGAAATTGGATTGGGTTTTTGATCGAGCCACTTGGCTTTTTGTTTTCTTTTGGAATTTGGGAGCCCGTAGAGGCCTTTTGTAGTTGTATCGAGCTAGCCGCGCAAAGGAGACGCTGGCAAAAATTTTCGAAAACTTAGAGAGTTAGAAAATTTTTGAGAAATTTTGAAAATTTTAAACTTGGTTTTGAATTATAATTTGAATAGTTGAATAAGTAAAGTTGTTTGGAAACTAAGGAAAAGTTTGGGAAATTAGTAAGAAAAATAGCGGGACTTTATAAGAAGGTCGCGTGTAAGATGTTGAATTGTTTGGTTTTGGAGACAAGCAAACGGGTATTGGACCATTCTTCCTAACTAGAAATTTCGGAGATGAAATTCTTTTAAGGGGGAAGGAATGTGACAACCCGAAATTTTTAAGCCTTTAAAATTGGAATATTTGATTGATTTTAATATTTAAAAGTAAATTTTTAACTTGGATTCAATATCACTAATTATTTGATAATTAAATTACTGAATTAAATAATTTAAAGTTGGGTAAAATGTTAAATCAGAGTTCATGATTTTAGGCTATATTAATCGGGACGATTTAAATTTAATTTTTAAATTTAAATAATGTATGAGTTAACCGGTTAAATTAAATCACGTCGATACTTTTTGGTTTCACCTTCAAAACACTGTAACTAATTTTTCCTTCTTCCATACGCTACGTACTCTCCTAAAATTGCGCTGCTCTCGTCCACGATAAGATTGCATAGGAGATACTTCTTTTGTTAATCCCAAAATTTAGGTCAAGAGTCATACATTCAGCCGATTGAAATCGAATTTTTTTTTAAGTTCAGACAAAGGAATCAGTTCTTTAAAAAAAAAGGATAAAATGGCCGCCTTCGTTTAGATTTTATCCAACGATATCGATTCGATGTTTCTCTACTTAAAATCGCGATTTTCCCCTTGCCGTTTCTCTCCAATTCGAAGCTAGGAAGCTAATCGAACTTTTGTTCACTGTTGAGCTCGCGATTTGGGTTTCCCTCGGCAGCTAGGGTTGTGCGCGTGGGAGGGTTTCAGGAGTTGAGTGCAAGCTCAAAACACGAGCCCGATGGTAAGGGTGAGCACGAGAGGTGGATCAATTGGTGACGAGAAGGTCGAGTATTCGAAGAGGCCGGGATGATTTCAAGTTTCGAGATCATGAATTAGGGGCTGAAGCGTGTGAGCTTGAGATGTTGGACATCATACGATCGTCGCCATCGTAGGGAAGCGAAGATAATTTTGGGCTAGTCGAGATTGAGTTTGTGGTATAAGGTAAGGGCAGTTATTATTTTCAAGTACATCACTGTTTTTATTTTTTTAGAAAGGATAATAATGTTCTACAGTTAGAAAGATATATGAAACAGTTGTGTTTAATTTAGTATATATATTTAGGTTTAAAGGATTTCTATATTATCAGAATATAAATGCATATAGATAATTTTAAATATATATATATATATATATATATAATAACATAAATATACACATTAAGCCGTCTGTTTAAACTCTAGGATATATGCTAAGGTAATTAACTTGTTTAATTAGCTTATTTAATTATTTTAGCTTCATAGAAATTATTAAAGGAAAATTAGTTTAAAATTTAATTATTAGTTAAGATTAGAATTCTTTTTAATTAATAAATTATTAGGTTAAAAACCAAATTATTAACTTAAAGTAAAAAAATAGTAATAAATTGTTCAGTCAATTCAAATATTAACAAACATTATAATGTTATACAAGGTCTGAAAGGTGAAGAAAACAAGCGGGTTTGGATTGGATTGCCAAACAAATGCAACGGTGAGTTAATCTCACCCCGTTAAATTTAAATTCAAATTTAAATTTAAATGATTAAATATAAATAATTGTTTGAGTGGTTGAATTGATTGATGTGCTGTAGTATGGTATATTTTGGGGATTGATAGTCATATTGTGCTAACGTCTGTGGATGCAGGGAAAACAGGTTGGAGGGATCCAACTAGATCCCTCAACATTTATTTAAATTGTTTAATACCCTCTGTTGTGATTATTTGATTTTCTATGATGAATGATATTGGAATATTGAATGCTATGGTTCGATTGGATATCATTGTGTATAATGAATTATCAAAAATATATATTGGATTTTGGAAGGAAAATAAAAGAAGTGAATTTGTAAGAAAATAATTATAGAAAATTTGAATAAGTTTAAGAATGAATTGGAAAGAAATAAAGTGACTTTAAAATTTTAATAAATAAAACTAGAGTATAGAAAGGAAATTTTGAATAATAGGAAGTTAATGAATTTTCAACTGTAAAGTTATTATTTAAGAGAACAAAACATTTATTTAAAATTTAAGATTTAAATTATTGAAAGGGATAAAGAAGAATTGGGAAAGACCTGAATTTGTGTATTTCAGTTAAGAGATTTAAAATCAACGGAAAATAATAAAAATAATAATAAGTCCAAAATTAATAAATTTTGAAACAGTAAGTAATTAAATCTATTTCAAATGGAGTAAATTGGAAATTAATTTGGGAAATTGATTTAAGGATTGAGATTGGAAATTCTCCCTGAATAACCAAGTATGTTTTCAAAGTAAAATTTTAAAATATAAGTTAAAAGTTAAAAGTTGTTTAAAAAGCAAGATTTGGAAATTTATTATTTCTAATATTTAAACTCTAAAGTAAGTATTTCCTTTTAATCTATTATGATAGTAATTATTTATAAAAGGGTAACTTCATGTTTTGTTTTAAAGAGTAAGGACCTAGTTTTATATTTTATAAAGTAACCTTATTTTCAAATATTCATATAATATATATATTTTTAGCCAATTATTGAAGTAGTCTTAACTCAAATGTTTTAAAGTAAATTCCAAAGTAAGTATTTTATTTTAATCTATTATCGTAATAATTATTTAAAGACTGATTTGGTATTTTAAAGAAGAAAATCTAGTTAAATTTATAAGTAAACTTATTTTAATTATTTCTAAAATATTATTTTAAATTTATTACTAAAGTAAATTTTCTAAATTAAATGTTAAACGTATTTTACAATAAAGTGTTTGAAATTATTTTAAAACAAAAAATCAAAAATTTTGTGCTTGGTGATTCCAGTGGAAATAGAAATACTTGGAATTTATTCGTAGAAAGGAAGATAGTTTGAAAACTGTTTTCAAAGGGTTTTGAAAAGTGAAAATATATCTTGTGAAGATATTTTTGAGATTAATAAATAATTTGAAAAATTATTTATTGTGTGATGGTTGTTGTGAATATTAATTGATAGTTAAACCACCGACTATCAATATTGGCAAACTGCGTTGATCGTTTCGAAGAGACTGGGATCGAGATTTATTTCTCGAAAACTACTTCGATCCGGTTTGTACGTTTCATGTAAACGAGTTTGGATTCGAAGATAGAGCAGTGAAGTGCAAGGGCTAGTCGTTACCAATCCTGAGGATATTTCCAAAATGGATGTAGTAGGAATAGTGCGTTCGGTTCCGTTCGAACCTGGGACGGACTTGTATGGATGAATGCTTGCGAAACATCGTCAGGTGGACGATGGGCATTCTAAGGGATATGTTCTAAAAGGTAATGCTTAGCCTCGAGCCTCATCAAATGGGAATGACTGAAAATCAGGGGATATGCAGCAAGGCTTCGTGGGTAGCCCCCACTTGAGAGTAAGGTCATCCCTGCCTAGATGTCCCTTTTATTTCGGCTTAGTGGGCGGTTGCTGATCCCAACCGCGGGGTGATCTTATTCGGAACTGTCCAGTAAGGGATGGTTCCGGTCTTGTGTTGCAGGGGAACGGGCGTACTCCTCGGTACTGTGATCTAGGCCACGTACTGTGATAGGTGGTACCCCAGTGCCTAGTCATTAGTTGGAAATCCATTCTCCCTACGAGCCTTGTATGAGTTTTGTTTGTATTACCCATTCTGTGGCTAGTAGCTGGAATTTAATAGATGTAACAATTTCGGCTATTTTATAAGTATTTGTATATAGACCCTATTATAATATCAGAGGATTTCTATAAAAATTGTTTTAGCTATCGTAAGGTAAAAACCCGACATGTTTATTTGTGGCGTGGTCTTACGAGATGCTTTTGTTTTCAAAGGATTTTTGAAACTTAAATAATCAATTGGGTGTGATTTTCTCACGCTGGTATTCCAGACTGACTCGGGTGTTATTTAACTGTAATGCTCGGGTCACACCGAGTATTATAGGATACAGGATTTGTTGCTGTGGAACTCAGGAGACGAGCTGGATGACGATACGTACATTCATACTTGTTTATATATATTCCACTATGTAGAGTAGATGTATATCCAGTTGTATGTTATTGATGTTGAGCTGTGATTGATGTACTCTGATGATGTAATATATAAGCATATAGATTGGATTTTGAGTAAAGAAAATATATTATCTATTATATTTTATTCCACTGCGATGGTTAGATTCTGTTGTTGTTTCCTATTTTCTTCTTCTACCTCTTCTTCTTTAACCCAAATGTTCGTATTTCTGTACAACTTGAGTTTATTTAGGTAGAATAGTGTTAACTCAAGGGGTACAGATTTGCGGATCGTTACAATTACCTTACAACATGCAATAGGCCTATAGTCTTTAATTCTGGTTAGTTTGTCATTTTAAGGTATTAGACAAATGAAAGAATGGTTAATTTCTTTTATAATTTTACAAGTTTGAAATGACTCTTGCATTTCTGATATTATCTTGCTTTTTAGGTCAGCCCAGCGCACCCTGAAGAATTTGGACCCCAGGCTAGATGGCCCGTGTAACGACTCTACTGCGATGCACAAATGAGCAAAGAATATTGCAAGTAATGCTGTCTGCTGATATAGAGAATACGGCTTGTTAAGGGCTATCGAACGTGAATATATCTTTATACTAACACTGACACGTCATTTATACCTTTTAACTTAATATCTAAACTGAAATTTAATGCATACATTATTAATAAAAAGTAATAGACACACCGATTTCCCAAAATCAAAATAATATATCATATAAGCATCAGTCACAGATCACAGCGGAGTAATAATCTCATATACTTATGCAAATTGTGAGTCTATAAAATAAAAAAACACTAAACTCACATAATATACAAGTTTTACAATTCTTTAATCTCAATTATACATTTTATATATAAGGTCCAAATTCCAAAATGGGATAAACTAAAAGTCCAAATGTTTATCTCCTTGCTAGCATAACCATTCAAATGTCAACCTGTACTGTAACCTAAAAAGTCTCGGCCTGACCCGAGCAAAATAACACCCGGGGTCAGACTATCTCTAAATATCTAATAGAGTGAGAACAAGATATAACACACGAACAAATAACATATAAGTAAACACAGATGTCCACGAAATAATGGGTCAGGGGAATTAATTTAACTTAGAGTCATCACAAGGCATAGAGTTATACATTTAAGTCACAAACACATATTAGTCACTAAAAACAGAATAATTGAATTAACTTAACATCAATCACAAAACACAAGAACATATATTTATTTCACTAATACAAGACAAGAATTTATATTTATTCCATGAATACAGAATAGTCACATAATCCAAATATCCAAAACCTAATAGATCCTAATCCAAACCGTCGTCCAAAACAATCACAATGATTGTACTCAAAACCCTTGGCGAACAAACAAACAAATTGGTTTTACTCGAACTGATCGGATACCAAGGATCGTACTCAGACCGGAAACATAGAATCACAGAATGATCTCAGGGATAGTCCATACCGATCAAGGTGATCGTAGAAACCATGACTCGACAAATCTACATATATTTAATATTATTATGTTCGAAAAGAAATCCAAGAGTAACTTCTTAAGGATCTAGCTGCCACTTGCCGCACAACAAAAGTGAGTAAACTCTAAAATTTCAAATACTATTACCTTCAGTAATCACCAGAATTTGACCAATACGTCCCATACCATATAGTGAAATTCAAGTATTTACTAAAATCTATAAATATCGCATATTACGGATATCACAAAAAAAACTGAACCATACTGTCTTAAGGATCTAGGTGCCACTTGTTACACACTGAAAGAGAATACAACTCTAAAGTGTTATGTACTTTCCCAAATACGATCACAAGAATTTAACCAAGGAATCCCATACTACCTGGTGAAATTCGAGTATTCATTAATGGGCTAGTAAATTTCACTCAAATAATCTATTCAATGAGTTATAACATATTCGACGAAGCGTTATTCAAAAGCGTTTAAACCGATCGATGGCACTACGTCGATTATTAGTACTCCTCAAATTATAGAATTAAGGTTCTCAAAATATGTTTTTCTCTTTGATTTTATTGTCTAGAAACACTTTTTATGAATTTCCATAATTTTATCTACTATTTTGATTAAAATAAATTTTCACTTATTTGATAAAATATTCTATAAACCCGAATTATTCCAAATTTACATTTATGTATATAGTGTCTTTAATTACTGTATAAAACATTTAGTTAATAATCCATATTTTAAAACCACTTTTCATTATTCTTCCAAATCCATTTTGATATATATAATTATTTACTAAAATAATTTACAAAAGAAAGTCAAAGTAATATAGAAACAACTTTGAGATTTATAAATTTAAATAAACTCACTTTCGTAAAAGTACTTGAATATGAAGCATATCCATTATATATTTTAAACTCAAATTTAAAGCATTTAGATCTGCAGTTTCGACCCTATATATCTCATAATTTTTCAAATCTCAAAACATGAAAGTTTTAGGAAAATGTCTCAACTTTAAACAAGATAAAGATCATCTAATTTGGACTTATGATTCGAAAGTTATGGTCAAAATAATTCTCAAATTTTAAATTCACTGTTGCCGTCGTTTATTTTCAGGGAAGAAACAAATAAATATGGTTTCGACTTCTTAAACCTCAAACTTTTGCAAAACCCAAAACTTGAAACTTGTATAACATAATCCAGGCTTTCCGAAACATCAAGAATTATCTAAATCCGACAAAAAACAAGAAAGATGTGTCTAATTTACCAACTTTTGAGTTTAGATAATCTAATTATCTAAGTGACAGAGCTTAGAGTTTGCATTAGAATTTCGATCAACCTATGCTCAAAATTTGCAAATATGTTCAACATGAATGTTGACACACACAAAATAATCTTTCCGTAACACTAAGAATCATTGAATTTTGATAAGAAAGGAAAATGATATGACTAAAACAATTGTCAGGTTTTTACTTCATTATTGCTGTTGTTAATTCTCAGGACAGTGACACTAAAACATATTTTTGGCCATGAAAACCATAAAATATTACAAAAAATAAAAACAAAGTTGCAGAGGATTATCTATGCTTTCCAAAACATCAAGAGTCATCTAATTTTGATTAATAACATAAAAGTTAAGGCCATCTTAATTTCAGGTTTCAACTTAGCAATTACACATGAAAAGAGCAACACTATCATATTCAAATTTGATTTCAAACCAATAAACCTCAGAATTTCGTAAAGTTATCCAAAAAAACGTAGCTAACTAATAGGCCTATCTACCACAAAATGTTTTGGTCATTTTGGATTAATACGCACCGAGATATCGCTGTTATATTACAGCGATTTTCCTAATTCAGTTTCAGCAAACAACAACAAAATAATCATATAAGCAACCAATCACACATCCAATTCCACAATTATTTCAGAGAATTCAAAGATATAGAATTATTAATTTGAAGATAGATTATGTGAGTTGAAAATACTCACTTTTTCCTTGAATTTGCCTTAGTAATCCATTGAAATTGGTTTGTCTTTTTCTACACATTCAAACCCTAGACTCAATCTCAGTCCCAAAATAAAAACAACACGGACTAAATAATGAAAACCAAAAGTCAGTTAGTCTACAAGATTAATTAGGTTAGAGACACTTACTCTTGATTTTCTCATAATTTTACGGATTTTATTATATTTAAATACTTGGATTTTTCTTTAGGTTTTTGAGTTTTGAGAAGTTTCTGTTTTGTGTTTCTTTTTTAGCAGAGAGTAGCAAAAAGAACTTACGATTGTTCTTTGAGAAGAAGAGAAGGAAGTTATCACTTTTGAGCACATTGGGCTGAAAATAGATTAAGCCCAACCCGTAATTAATTAAAACAATACCAACATTTTACACTTTTCTACCATTTTAAAACACCAATATCTTATTGATTACAACACAACAAAAGTTTCAAATAAATACACTAAAATTAAGTTCATCACCTAAACTTCATGGTTAAATAATAAAATATAAATTTATTCAATGATAAATCCTTATTTTAATTATTTTAAACAAGATGTTTTGCATCTTTCAAAATATAGCAATTTGACAAATAAAATTAATTAAATTTCAAAAATTATCATTTTTCTTCTTAAAAAAAACTACGCATTATTAGAAAGCACTAATACATTATTTAACAAGTTTTAAAAACAAGAATTTAACAAATTTTAATCTCATATATTGCCTATCAAATAAAATACACATTTTAAAACCGTCATTTTAAATTCTTATTTAATTCAACTTAACAACGCTGAAAAATCAGGGTTGTTACAGACTTCTCCTCTAAAACAAATTGCGTCCCCGTAATTTCCTTAATGAAGAAATCTACAATACAAAATTTTCTCTTGAAACAATTATTTTGTTAATTGGTTTCTAATGTCATTTTCAAAACATTCAATTAATATCACTCCAAATTATAATATTAAAATTAAATTTTTAGTTATCAAAATTTCTCAAAATTCTCAAAAATATTCTAACGCCTCAAATTTGCAAAAAAATTTGCCCGCGTACAATATGAATATAATTATATAATATGCATCTCATCTCAAGTATGAGGCATCCCGTAGGGAAAAACACAAAAATGCGATTTGTAATCCGAGATACGTACCTTATATTTGAAATATTAGTGAGTCCGCTAATATTCCTTAGGCAAACAATTTGAAGTCTTTTAAATGATATCTATTTAACTTCAGATATCTGCACCTATCTCAAAAATTCATATTAGTATATAATATCAAATTCATATCATAAAGGAGATATTAGCAATTCATGATTACACTTTGGCTAGATTGACAACATAATATTTGATAACATAGGAAATTCGTACTTGAATTTCCAAGTTTTAATTATTACTTATGTCAAAATTTCACGTTCGGTGATTAAGAACCCCTATCAATAACATGACATCCCATATTTCAATCAGAATCCTTAAACAATGTCCGGATAAGTCAACACAATAGATAATCATAAGTTTAGATGCATTTGTTTTACTATCACTAACATCTATGCATATAATTTTAAATAAATGTAACCAAGCAATTAATTCTTAGCAACCAATCAACCAATCAATCAATCAATCAAAACATATATAATCACTTACAACGAAACAATTCAATGTCTAAAATTTCGCTGCACAACTCGGATTGATTCTAGACCATTTAACTCTTAAACTTATTTACTTAATTTTCTCCAATTCTTTTATATAAAAGCAAAATTGTTTACTTTAAAATTAATTCATTCTAGTTTAATTCCATAATTTTATAGACTCTAAAAGATTTTACTCATTAATTCCAAAAGTTTTAATGTCACAAGTTTCGATATTTCAATTTAAATTTTTTAAATCAATTATGTCCCAAATGATTATCCCGACCTATCGCTAATTAGATAATTAATATAACTATCAACCACACACCGTAGGGGATGGAGCTCTAAGTCATCTATATCTAGGTACCAGATACATAGTATTATATGCCATGATGCTCTGACATAGCTCTAATACCAACTATAACGATCCCACCACGATGCCCAAATTAGCAAAGAACATTATTAGTAATGTCGTCTGCTAATATGGAGAATACGGCTTGTTAAGGGCGATCGAATGTGAATATATCTTTATACTAACACTGACACGTCATTTATACCTATTTACTTAATATTTGAACTGAAATTTGACGTGTATAGTATTAATAAAAAGTAACAGACACACCGATTTCTCAAAATCAGAAGAATATATATCATATAAGCATCGGTCATATATCACAGCAGAGTAATATCTCGTATACATATACAATTTGTGAGTCTATAAAATAAAAAAAAACACTAAACTCACATAATATACAAGTTTTACAATTCTCTAATCTCAATTATACATTTTAAATATAAGGTCCAAATTCCAAAATGGGATAAACTAAAAGTCCAAATGTTTATCTCCTTGTTAGCATAACCATTCAAAGGTCAACCTGTCTTGTAACATGAAAAGTCTCGGCCTGACTCGAGCAAAATAACACTCGGGTCAGACTATCTCTAAATATCCAATAGGGTGAGACCAAGATATAACATAAGAACAAACAACATATAATTAAACACATATGTTTATGAAATAATGGGTCAGGGGAATTAATTTAACTTAGAGTCATCGCAAGGCACAAAGTTATACATTTAAGTCATAAGCACATATTAGTCACTAAACACGAAATAATAGAATTAACTTAACATCCATCACAAGACACAATAACATATATTTATTTCATTAACACAAGACACAAGAACATATGTAACGACCTGATAAATTTATGATATTTTTATATATTTAATTTATATGTTTGCTAATTTAATCCAGTATAAAATTAAAGTCTTAGGATTTTAAAAGGATGAATGTAGGAGTTAGATAGTAACTGTAATTACAGGTAGAGATTTAAAAGGTTATATGACATAGATTTGAAAATAACTGAAAGTTGTGTTGTAGTTATAAGTCTTAATTTGTTGGTTTAATGGTATTAATGTAACAATAACTGAATTGGATTACATACACACAAACATTTGAAAAATTTATTAGGTGGACTAAATTGGTTAAAGTTCATAAGTTGTGCATTTCAATTTAGTAGAAATTCTAAACGATAAACGAAGATTTAAATAAACGCTAAATTAAAACTATGTAAAATGGTGACTTAAGGCCTAGTTATAGGAATTGGAATATAATCCAAAATTTAATTAATGATAGTAACGTAGTATTAGCTAATAAATAGATTTCAATGCAGTAACCAAATGAAAGGAATAGGAATGAATATATATATTGAATAGGAATGAATATATATATATTGATTTGAAATGAAATAAAAATGTGTCACATTTAGATGGAGTAAAATTTAAGAAACCTATAAATGTGGAATCAGTAAACATTTGTAAAAAAATATTGCCTAGAATAAAATTCATTTAATATAAGAATTCAAAGGTGGAAGATTTACATTTGGATTGAAAGGTATAATTAATTGAATTGGTGATTTGGGAATTTAATCCAAGGGTTACTCTAAAAATAAATACGGATAAAAAGAGGTTAAACTAAGGAGGGGCATTAATTGATTTTAAGGCTTATTTAATACGTTAATAGGCAAGACTCCGCATTCATACATTTATACAAAGCTAAATAGAAGCACAAGTGTGATATAATGTAAATAGATGGATATCAACCTTTATTTATATGTTAATGGGATTTAATTTCTATTGTATAAAAACCGCAATTTAATGAAGATTGAAATAGCTAATTCATACGTTAGTTGATTTAGCTGGAATATGAAGATATTTAATGGAATAGTGAAATCAAATGGGAATGGGTTTCCATTGTTCATTTGAATTCACATTCATCATAAAAACTTATTTGAAAACCAAAGGAATAATAAAGGAATCAAGACTTAATTAGTAATTTGGATTTAAGACATGGCAATTTGGATTTATTGCAACATTTAATACCATAGAATTTAGTAAAGCTTATTCAAATTTTAGTTGACCATTTGTGATATAACTTTTTGAAAACAAGACTTTATTTATGAATTGAGTATTTGATTCAACGAATGGTAATTACTTCATTTAAAAATGGAATTTAACGTAAATTAGTACGTTATTAAAGTTAAATGAAAGCTGTAAACATTTGACTTAGAGAACAATTGAGTGAAATCTTAACTAATGTAAACTTCATCATATTGACATCCATAACTGTGAATCATAGGAAGAAGGTAAATAAATGAACTTAACCAAACTATTTATGTTGAATATTGAAAATTTGAATAAATAAATAGTTAAGAAAATTAAGGGAATGGGAATAAAAATTTATTTATAATTTGGAATTTTAATTACGGTGAAAAGGGTTAACTGCAATTAAAAGTAAGTTGAGATGGAAATCAAGTTATTTATTTAATTTGGTTTAAGATGAGAGTGTATAAGTATAAGATTAGGTAATTTGTGAGAATAAATTTATAATTCCCAATTAATAAGAAAGTGCAGAAATTAAAATTGCAAATTTATATACCTATAAATTTTTATTCACATCCAAGCTTGTTAAATTTATTGGGATTAATTGAACTATCTAAGTAATGAAATTTGGCCAATAATAGGAGTTGAAACATAAAAATTGATTTTTTATGATTTATTTAATTGATTTAATAATATTAAAAATAGTCATTTTTGTCACGGACTCGGATTTCGACGAAACCAGTTTCATCGGATCCGTAACGGTGAATTATAATAATGTTTCAAGTTTCGTTGCGATCGGACTTGTCGTTTGATCGTACGGACTCGAAACGCCTTGAAATTTACGCATTTTGAAATCAATTTGAAATTTTGTTTTTTTTAGCATAACTTCTTCATACGATCGAATTTGGTCGCGAAACTTTTTCCATCGCGTTCAGAATATTTTAAAACACCTATTTGGATATATAGTTTTAACAAATTCGACTCCGGAGGCATAGCGGGCTTTTTGGACCATGGTTTGTCACGCACGTTCGCGTATCCAGTCTAGCTACCCTACCTCTAGCCTATCTATAAGTATACAGCTATAAACCCTAGCTCCTTTCTTTTTCATTGGCTGTACGTTCATTTCTTCACTCTTTTCTCTTCCCCAAATGTATACATCTCATATCCAATTCAGATCTAACCAGTCAGTTCAAAAACAAAGTGAAAATTTAAAGTTCTCTAAAAATTCTGAAAAAAATATATGTTGATGTTTTCGATACGAGTAATCTACTGGTGAAATTCGTTTTTCATTTGGAGCTGTCGTTCATCCAGAATAAATTCAAACAGCCCAAAACCGTTCATCAGCGTCGCACAAAACTTCATCGGATCGAGAAACAGTTTCTGGGTTTTGGAGAGGGGACCGAGGGGATCGCATCTATGTAGTTTGTTTCGAGTTTCAACGGTTGGATTGGCGGGAATTTTCGATTAGGGTTGATAAAGTATGGGTGGCGGCTGTTGCGTGTTGCTTCTGCGCGTGAAGAGGATGGAGTGCTGTAGCGTGCGTGAGGGAGTGACGTGGATAGTTGTTAAGGTGATTGTGTTCCATTTTACTTAATTATAATTTGAAATTCAATCATCATTTTTCGCCATAACTTTCTCATACGAAGTCGGATTCACACGATTTTTTTTTTGTTAGGATCGTAATTTAATTCCGGACTTGATGACGCTGGTTTAGATGAATTCTGAGACGGGCGAATTTTTGGGTTTAAATCGGGTTTAAATTCGATTTAAATTCAAAAGGTGAGTGTTTTAACCCACTCACAATTACTAGAAGCTTTTATGTTTGTTAAATAAATTTTAGAAATGAATAGAAATTTATTTATGAGCTTTTGGCATGTTATTTCATCCATATCTGTTGAATTGCATTTATTGAATTTAGCTGTTAATTAAATTGATTAATTGCGTATTAATTTGCTGTTAGGAATTTTGTTTGCATATGAAATGCTAGTTAACAGTTATATAAATTATCTCTAAATAATAAATGGTTAGATTAATAGTTGAAATTTAATTTGAATAAACTGACAGTTATTACCCGTTGCATATTATCGAACTAATATTGTTATTGATTGATATGGGTTGATAGTGATTGATATTGATTGATGGTTGAAATTGGGTGATAGATGTGTTGTTGAATGGATGATTTATGTGGATATCATTAACTGCCAGTTAGCATGCATTTTACATTTTCGGGATTGTGGTTTGAAATGATAAAACCGCAAAGTTTTATTTTTAAATTGCGGATTGAAATGATAAATATCCGTATCACTTGACCATAGGATAGAAAATTATATACAGGCACCGTGGTCTATATATAAATATTTTAATGTGATTTCTATGGTTTGGATTGAATATGGTTTATAAATCTTAAATTTTATATTGTATAAATATTTTATTCCATATTTATATACCTATGAAGTTAAAATTTGGAATTAAAAGGTGAATAAATTTCTTTATTGAAATTGGAAGAAAATTAAGAAAATGGAGTTTGATGATTTATATCCTATGTTTAAATATTAAGTTGGAAATTTGAAAGATATGATATTTATAATTGGATTTTTCCCAAAATATATTGTAATGAATATTCTAGTAAAATTTGAATTTGGAAATATGTATATATATTTTACTAGAAATTGAAGTCTTATTAATTATGGATTTTATGTGAATATTCAAGGCTAATTAATAGAACATTTGATTTGAAAGAATAAAATCCAACTTTAGATGAAATATTTATACTTAAAATGGATATACGTATATATATGAATTTATTGAAATGGTTTTGGAACTTGAAGCGATATTAAATTGTGGTTTTAACTTTAAATAAAGAACTGTATTGTAAAGCCATGAGAAATGTTTCTTTTCAGAGTAACATTTAAGTTAAACCACTTATTTTTATATACTGTTAAATATCCAAACCATTTATTTTTTTGAAGGTGATGGTCTTAAATTCTATGGATTTCGAAGTATTATATTAAGAGTTAAATTTCCAAAAATTTGGTTCAAGGGATTTTAATAATAAAAGGTGACAAAATTTTGGAAAGGAAAATATTGGGAAACGATATCATTGATTTGGGTTTTTATAAAATTAATATCAAAATGAGTTGTTTGGGTTTAAAAGAAGAAATGACATCGAGATATTATGGTTTTGAAATGGATTATATTCTGGTTTTAAAGTATAAACTGTTTTTAAATAACCGCGGTGTTATAATAACGATTGGTTGGCAAAGAGACCGGGATCGGATATGGACATACTCTCTGTCGATACCGAAAACCACTTTGACTAACCGTGTACGCGGTGGAGATTCCAGAATGAAGTAGGTGGTGGCGACGTTTCCTGTAAGGTAAATACGTGGACCCAACTCCCGTGAGTTGGCATAAGGTGGCTAAAACAGGAGCGATTCTCAGGCCAATGAGGTCATTCCTCTGATCGGACGCTCCTCTTCGATATTATACTTTGACTTGGATTGATTCAGTGGCCACTTCTATATTTTGATTTTGGGGGAGTTAGTTCGAGGTGGGCGGCAGCTGCGCGCTGCGCGTTACCATCAGCCTGGATAGCAATTGGTATATCTACCCTGGCATTGCCTAGTTGTGCCGTGTCACCTACCCTATCGCGCCTTGTACGAGTTTGGTTTTCTCCCGTAGCCCGTGTGGTATCCTCTAGTGGCTTCCCGATCAGGAGGGACTATGATATTGGATGGACTACTGGGACTATTACGTGTTAAGGGCTATATGGGTAACCCCTTAACGCTATTAAAAAGTAAGTTTATTTTATAAATAGACACTATTATAATAGCGCAATATACTACATAGTAAATAGTTTAACGGATCCTTAGGAGATGTAAATCCCGAACATCTCTTGAGTTACTGTACTCATATTTATTTCTGTTTATTTAACTCACATAAGATATTCTAGTCTGACTCGGGTGTTTTTGTCTTTTCAAATTCGCTCGGGTCAGTCCGAGCGTTTCAGGATAGCAGGTTTTAGCTTTGGAGGACGAAGACGAAGATTCAGTATTATTTTATATATATAGTATTGCACCACACTCTTTCTATTCCGCTGCATTGCTTGTATTGGTATGTGTAACTCTGATATTTATTGTGTAAAGAATAACAAGTGTTTGTAAACCATTTATGAACTGTATATTTATTATTATATTTTATCCTTCCGCTGTGAGATTCTGTCTTCTTTTTATTTCTTCTCTGTTTTTCTTATTTACCCCATAACAATCCGCCCTTGCGTATGCTTTGAATTGGGACAAGTGTCGGTTTAAAGTGTGCGCAAAAGGCGGGATGTTACAGTTGGTATCAGAGCTTTGGTTTAGCGATAAACCTTGGCTTTGTAGGGTTTGACTCTTTGTTAATAGGGTAGTAATATCCTATGGGAGTCGCTGAGTGTATATATATGAGAGAGCGTATTTGTTAGTATTAATAAAAGATTTTGATATTGTGTTAATCTGTTCCGCTTTGTATTTATAAATTCTGGTTGATGCATGAGACGCTATGTCATCAATAGGGATTTCTAAACACTTAATAGGACAGACCGACATAATATTTGTTTTTAATATAGGTGAATGAAATAATTTTGCCTATTATATTTTCAATATAAAAAAAATAGTTTTATAAAGATATATATATATATTTTTGGTTGCTATAGATTGGGTGTTAGGAAATAAAATATTTATAATAAGTGAAGCTAAGTGAAATCATAATAAACCCAATTTGGAGATTTTAGAACTTAAGTCCGGGATTTTTCTGAATTCGTTTTCAAAGAATTTATGAGATATAATGATTCGGTTTACAAGTATTTTCTTATGTAAATATTTAGCATAATTCGAAAAAAAAACTGTTTAAAGAAGATTTTGGAAAATTTTTATTTTGTACTTTCTTCTCTGTCGCTGGAAAATAAATTCGGTGATGACGGCCGCATCATCGACTTTCATTTTCGAGTTTCGAAGAGGAAAGGCCACTGTAGTAAATTCTACTACAGATTTATTTTAGAACTTTCTAAAATTTTTCTTTTATTGTTCTAACTATAATTAGAGATATTGAGTAGTAAGAACTTATTTATCTATTATTTTGAAATAAATGGAAATTCAACTCGGTATTTAATTCTAAAATTTTCCGTTAACTAATTGAAAATTTTAGTGAAATAAAAGTTAGGTAATAAATGAATTGAAACCCCTAATTGAAATAAGAGAATTAATGCTAAGGATAAAGGAAGATAAATATTTTAACTTATGAATATTGGTAAAGACTTAGTGAATAATCAATGAATTAAAAGAATGGAGATTTAACTTGTATAAGGTTCAATTGCATTTCTTTAACATAAATAACTTACCCAAATACAAAAGTTGAAATGTTAAACAAGAAACTAGAATTGAATATTTTACAAGTAGGGATTTAGGAATAATGAAGTATTAAATAAATTACGGTTATAACAAGAATTTAATGGTATAAACTTAGGTTATAACTTTATTGAAAATAAAGTTAAGAATTAGTAATAGATGATAGGAACCTGAGTGTATAACATGAAATTCAAAATAAGAATTTATTATATGAGTATTCACTTAAGTATGTTTTATCTCCCCTATTCTAATATAATGGAAAGTAGGAAATTTTAATGACTGCAATTCATAGTTAATGAATGTTATTAATGAGAATTCAAGGGAAATCTTACAAGTGAAGATATTCAAAATATTTGTTGTTATTAATGAGAATTTATTTTATAGACTTAAGTAATAAAAGGAAACTTAAGTAATAAAAAGGAAATACAAATATAATGAATTTGGTGATAATTGGAAAATAAACTTGTAAGAAACAAAGAAATCCCTCATAAATGAAGGAAAGAAAAATCAAAACACTGAATTATGAAATAAATGTATAATGAGATATTTTGGTGTTGATTTGAATTGTTGGTTGATGTATGTTGTTGGGTAAGGAATTATGGAGTTGTTAGATTTACAAATAATCTATCTTTGTTCCATCCAAGGCTGTTGAGCAATGGATGTACTTGATAGTTATTCTTCAGTCGTACAACTTCAGAATTTGAACCCGAACAACTAATTGTTGTTTGATTAAATGATTGTTTGTTGAATGTGGTGTGTGCTGTTGAAAAAAAATTGTGGTTGTTGCATTTGATTTGGATATGAATGATTGAATCTACCCAAACATTTCACTGTAATATAGATATTTAACTTTTAGATTATATAAGTGAATACAGGGGTTGGAAGCAACTGCTACTGCTTTTGGTTCCAAAATAATAAGCGTATTGCCCGACAATTAGGTACGTTTCCGGATTACGTTTAAAGCGCTATTTTATATATTTTCCCGAGTTGGGATATTTTATTTTGGATATATGTGTAATATATTTGTATATTTGGATATTATATTTTCTCCAGAGTCCCTCCGTACAAAGGAGACTCTGCCAAAATTTTTCGAAAATTTTGGACTTAGAATTTTGTTAAAATATTTTTCCAACTTTAATAACTCAAGTATTAAAGGATATAATGATTATAAAACAGGTTTATTTCATTTAGGAGGATTAATCCAGGAAAATATTGTTTATAAATTAAAAATTGAAATAAAAAGTACTGTTTATTCTTCCTTCTCCCTTCTTTTTTTCCTTTTCGGGGACGAAAAGTTTTGAGTGGGGGAGATTGTAACGACCTGATAAATTTATGATATTTTTATATATTTAATTTATATGTTTGCTAATTTAATCCAGTATAAAATTAAAGTCTTAGGATTTTAAAAGGATGAATGTAGGAGTTAGATAGTAACTGTAATTACAGGTAGAGATTTAAAGGGTTATATGACATAGATTTGAAAATAACTGAAAGTTGTGTTGTAGTTATAAGTCTTAATTTGTTGGTTTAATGGTATTAATGTAACAATAACTGAATTGGATTACATACACACAAACATTTGAAAAATTTATTAGGTGGACTAAATTGGTTAAAGTTCATAAGTTGTGCATTTCAATTTAGTAGAAATTCTAAACGATAAACGAAGATTTAAATAAACGCTAAATTAAAACTATGTAAAATGGTGACTTAAGGCCTAGTTATAGGAATTGGAATATAATCCAAAATTTAATTAATGATAGTAACGTAGTATTAGCTAATAAATAGATTTCAATGCAGTAACCAAATGAAAGGAATAGGAATGAATATATATATTGAATAGGAATGAATATATATATTGATTTGAAATGAAATAAAAATGTGTCACATTTAGATGGAGTAAAATTTAAGAAACCTATAAATGTGGAATCAGTAAACATTTGTAAAAAAATATTGCCTAGAATAAAATTCATTTAATATAAGAATTCAAAGGTGGAAGATTTACATTTGGATTGAAAGGTATAATTAATTGAATTGGTGATTTGGGAATTTAATCCAAGGGTTACTCTAAAAATAAATACGGATAAAAAGAGGTTAAACTAAGGAGGGGCATTAATTGATTTTAAGGCTTATTTAATACGTTAATAGGCAAGACTCCGCATTCATACATTTATACAAAGCTAAATAGAAGCACAAGTGTGATATAATGTAAATAGATGGATATCAACCTTTATTTATATGTTAATGGGATTTAATTTCTATTGTATAAAAACCGCAATTTAATGAAGATTGAAATAGCTAATTCATACGTTAGTTGATTTAGCTGGAATATGAAGATATTTAATGGAATAGTGAAATCAAATGGGAATGGGTTTCCATTGTTCATTTGAATTCACATTCATCATAAAAACTTATTTGAAAACCAAAGGAATAATAAAGGAATCAAGACTTAATTAGTAATTTGGATTTAAGACATGGCAATTTGGATTTATTGCAACATTTAATACCATAGAATTTAGTAAAGCTTATTCAAATTTTAGTTGACCATTTGTGATATAACTTTTTGAAAACAAGACTTTATTTATGAATTGAGTATTTGATTCAACGAATGGTAATTACTTCATTTAAAAATGGAATTTAACGTAAATTAGTACGTTATTAAAGTTAAATGAAAGCTGTAAACATTTGACTTAGAGAACAATTGAGTGAAATCTTAACTAATGTAAACTTCATCATATTGACATCCATAACTGTGAATCATAGGAAGAAGGTAAATAAATGAACTTAACCAAACTATTTATGTTGAATATTGAAAATTTGAATAAATAAATAGTTAAGAAAATTAAGGGAATGGGAATAAAAATTTATTTATAATTTGGAATTTTAATTACGGTGAAAAGGGTTAACTGCAATTAAAAGTAAGTTGAGATGGAAATCAAGTTATTTATTTAATTTGGTTTAAGATGAGAGTGTATAAGTATAAGATTAGGTAATTTGTGAGAATAAATTTATAATTCCCAATTAATAAGAAAGTGCAGAAATTAAAATTGCAAATTTATATACCTATAAATTTTTATTCACATCCAAGCTTGTTAAATTTATTGGGATTAATTGAACTATCTAAGTAATGAAATTTGGCCAATAATAGGAGTTGAAACATAAAAATTGATTTTTTATGATTTATTTAATTGATTTAATAATATTAAAAATAGTCATTTTTGTCACGGACTCGGATTTCGACGAAACCAGTTTCATCGGATCCGTAACGGTGAATTATAATAATGTTTCAAGTTTCGTTGCGATCGGACTTGTCGTTTGATCGTACGGACTCGAAACGCCTTGAAATTTACGCATTTTGAAATCAATTTGAAATTTTGTTTTTTTTAGCATAACTTCTTCATACGATCGAATTTGGTCGCGAAACTTTTTCCATCGCGTTCAGAATATTTTAAAACACCTATTTGGATATATAGTTTTAACAAATTCGACTCCGGAGGCATAGCGGGCTTTTTGGACCATGGTTTGTCACGCACGTTCGCGTATCCAGTCTAGCTACCCTACCTCTAGCCTATCTATAAGTATACAGCTATAAACCCTAGCTCCTTTCTTTTTCATTGGCTGTACGTTCATTTCTTCACTCTTTTCTCTTCCCCAAATGTATACATCTCATATCCAATTCAGATCTAACCAGTCAGTTCAAAAACAAAGTGAAAATTTAAAGTTCTCTAAAAATTCTGAAAAAAATATATGTTGATGTTTTCGATACGAGTAATCTACTGGTGAAATTCGTTTTTCATTTGGAGCTGTCGTTCATCTAGAATAAATTCAAACAGCCCAAAACCGTTCATCAGCGTCGCACAAAACTTCATCGGATCGAGAAACAGTTTCTGGGTTTTGGAGAGGGGACCGAGGGGATCGCATCTATGTAGTTTGTTTCGAGTTTCAACGGTTGGATTGGCGGGAATTTTCGATTAGGGTTGATAAAGTATGGGTGGCGGCTGTTGCGTGTTGCTTCTGCGCGTGAAGAGGATGGAGTGCTGTAGCGTGCGTGAGGGAGTGACGTGGATAGTTGTTAAGGTGATTGTGTTCCATTTTACTTAATTATAATTTGAAATTCAATCATCATTTTTCGCCATAACTTTCTCATACGAAGTCGGATTCACACGAATTTTTTTTTGTTAGGATCGTAATTTAATTCCGGACTTGATGACGCTGGTTTGGATGAATTCTGAGACGGGCGAATTTTTGGGTTTAAATCGGGTTTAAATTCGATTTAAATTCAAAAGGTGAGTGTTTTAACCCACTCACAATTACTAGAAGCTTTTATGTTTGTTAAATAAATTTTAGAAATGAATAGAAATTTATTTATGAGCTTTTGGCATGTTATTTCATCCATATCTGTTGAATTGCATTTATTGAATTTAGCTGTTAATTAAATTGATTAATTGCGTATTAATTTGCTGTTAGGAATTTTGTTTGCATATGAAATGCTAGTTAACAGTTATATAAATTATCTCTAAATAATAAATGGTTAGATTAATAGTTGAAATTTAATTTGAATAAACTGACAGTTATTACCCGTTGCATATTATCGAACTAATATTGTTATTGATTGATATGGGTTGATAGTGATTGATATTGATTGATGGTTGAAATTGGGTGATAGATGTGTTGTTGAATGGATGATTTATGTGGATATCATTAACTGCCAGTTAGCATGCATTTTACATTTTCGGGATTGTGGTTTGAAATGATAAAACCGCAAAGTTTTATTTTTAAATTGCGGATTGAAATGATAAATATCCGTATCACTTGACCATAGGATAGAAAATTATATACAGGCACCGTGGTCTATATATAAATATTTTAATGTGATTTCTATGGTTTGGATTGAATATGGTTTATAAATCTTAAATTTTATATTGTATAAATATTTTATTCCATATTTATATACCTATGAAGTTAAAATTTGGAATTAAAAGGTGAATAAATTTCTTTATTGAAATTGGAAGAAAATTAAGAAAATGGAGTTTGATGATTTATATCCTATGTTTAAATATTAAGTTGGAAATTTGAAAGATATGATATTTATAATTGGATTTTTCCCAAAATATATTGTAATGAATATTCTAGTAAAATTTGAATTTGGAAATATGTATATATATTTTACTAGAAATTGAAGTCTTATTAATTATGGATTTTATGTGAATATTCAAGGCTAATTAATAGAACATTTGATTTGAAAGAATAAAATCCAACTTTAGATGAAATATTTATACTTAAAATGGATATACGTATATATATGAATTTATTGAAATGGTTTTGGAACTTGAAGCGATATTAAATTGTGGTTTTAACTTTAAATAAAGAACTGTATTGTAAAGCCATGAGAAATGTTTCTTTTCAGAGTAACATTTAAGTTAAACCACTTATTTTTATATACTGTTAAATATCCAAACCATTTATTTTTTTGAAGGTGATGGTCTTAAATTCTATGGATTTCGAAGTATTATATTAAGAGTTAAATTTCCAAAAATTTGGTTCAAGGGATTTTAATAATAAAAGGTGACAAAATTTTGGAAAGGAAAATATTGGGAAACGATATCATTGATTTGGGTTTTTATAAAATTAATATCAAAATGAGTTGTTTGGGTTTAAAAGAAGAAATGACATCGAGATATTATGGTTTTGAAATGGATTATATTCTGGTTTTAAAGTATAAACTGTTTTTAAATAACCGCGGTGTTATAATAACGATTGGTTGGCAAAGAGACCGGGATCGGATATGGACATACTCTCTGTCGATACCGAAAACCACTTTGACTAACCGTGTACGCGGTGGAGATTCCAGAATGAAGTAGGTGGTGGCGACGTTTCCTGTAAGGTAAATACGTGGACCCAACTCCCGTGAGTTGGCATAAGGTGGCTAAAACAGGAGCGATTCTCAGGCCAATGAGGTCATTCCTCTGATCGGACGCTCCTCTTCGATATTATACTTTGACTTGGATTGATTCAGTGGCCACTTCTATATTTTGATTTTGGGGGAGTTAGTTCGAGGTGGGCGGCAGCTGCGCGCTGCGCGTTACCATCAGCCTGGATAGCAATTGGTATATCTACCCTGGCATTGCCTAGTTGTGCCGTGTCACCTACCCTATCGCGCCTTGTACGAGTTTGGTTTTCTCCCGTAGCCCGTGTGGTATCCTCTAGTGGCTTCCCGATCAGGAGGGACTATGATATTGGATGGACTACTGGGACTATTACGTGTTAAGGGCTATATGGGTAACCCCTTAACGCTATTAAAAAGTAAGTTTATTTTATAAATAGACACTATTATAATAGCGCAATATACTACATAGTAAATAGTTTAACGGATCCTTAGGAGATGTAAATCCCGAACATCTCTTGAGTTACTGTACTCATATTTATTTCTGTTTATTTAACTCACATAAGATATTCTAGTCTGACTCGGGTGTTTTTGTCTTTTCAAATTCGCTCGGGTCAGTCCGAGCGTTTCAGGATAGCAGGTTTTAGCTTTGGAGGACGAAGACGAAGATTCAGTATTATTTTATATATATAGTATTGCACCACACTCTTTCTATTCCGCTGCATTGCTTGTATTGGTATGTGTAACTCTGATATTTATTGTGTAAAGAATAACAAGTGTTTGTAAACCATTTATGAACTGTATATTTATTATTATATTTTATCCTTCCGCTGTGAGATTCTGTCTTCTTTTTATTTCTTCTCTGTTTTTCTTATTTACCCCATAACAATCCGCCCTTGCGTATGCTTTGAATTGGGACAAGTGTCGGTTTAAAGTGTGCGCAAAAGGCGGGATGTTACAGTTGGTATCAGAGCTTTGGTTTAGCGATAAACCTTGGCTTTGTAAGGTTTGACTCTTTGTTAATAGGGTAGTAATATCCTATGGGAGTCGCTGAGTGTATATATATGAGAGAGCGTATTTGTTAGTATTAATAAAAGATTTTGATATTGTGTTAATCTGTTCCGCTTTGTATTTATAAATTCTGGTTGATGCATGAGACGCTATGTCATCAATAGGGATTTCTAAACACTTAATAGGACAGACCGACATAATATTTGTTTTTAATATAGGTGAATGAAATAATTTTGCCTATTATATTTTCAATATAAAAAAAATAGTTTTATAAAGATATATATATATATTTTTGGTTGCTATAGATTGGGTGTTAGGAAATAAAATATTTATAATAAGTGAAGCTAAGTGAAATCATAATAAACCCAATTTGGAGATTTTAGAACTTAAGTCCGGGATTTTTCTGAATTCGTTTTCAAAGAATTTATGAGATATAATGATTCGGTTTACAAGTATTTTCTTATGTAAATATTTAGCATAATTCGAAAAAAAAACTGTTTAAAGAAGATTTTGGAAAATTTTTATTTTGTACTTTCTTCTCTGTCGCTGGAAAATAAATTCGGTGATGACGGCCGCATCATCGACTTTCATTTTCGAGTTTCGAAGAGGAAAGGCCACTGTAGTAAATTCTACTACAGATTTATTTTAGAACTTTCTAAAATTTTTCTTTTATTGTTCTAACTATAATTAGAGATATTGAGTAGTAAGAACTTATTTATCTATTATTTTGAAATAAATGGAAATTCAACTCGGTATTTAATTCTAAAATTTTCCGTTAACTAATTGAAAATTTTAGTGAAATAAAAGTTAGGTAATAAATGAATTGAAACCCCTAATTGAAATAAGAGAATTAATGCTAAGGATAAAGGAAGATAAATATTTTAACTTATGAATATTGGTAAAGACTTAGTGAATAATCAATGAATTAAAAGAATGGAGATTTAACTTGTATAAGGTTCAATTGCATTTCTTTAACATAAATAACTTACCCAAATACAAAAGTTGAAATGTTAAACAAGAAACTAGAATTGAATATTTTACAAGTAGGGATTTAGGAATAATGAAGTATTAAATAAATTACGGTTATAACAAGAATTTAATGGTATAAACTTAGGTTATAACTTTATTGAAAATAAAGTTAAGAATTAGTAATAGATGATAGGAACCTGAGTGTATAACATGAAATTCAAAATAAGAATTTATTATATGAGTATTCACTTAAGTATGTTTTATCTCCCCTATTCTAATATAATGGAAAGTAGGAAATTTTAATGACTGCAATTCATAGTTAATGAATGTTATTAATGAGAATTCAAGGGAAATCTTACAAGTGAAGATATTCAAAATATTTGTTGTTATTAATGAGAATTTATTTTATAGACTTAAGTAATAAAAGGAAACTTAAGTAATAAAAAGGAAATACAAATATAATGAATTTGGTGATAATTGGAAAATAAACTTGTAAGAAACAAAGAAATCCCTCATAAATGAAGGAAAGAAAAATCAAAACACTGAATTATGAAATAAATGTATAATGAGATATTTTGGTGTTGATTTGAATTGTTGGTTGATGTATGTTGTTGGGTAAGGAATTATGGAGTTGTTAGATTTACAAATAATCTATCTTTGTTCCATCCAAGGCTGTTGAGCAATGGATGTACTTGATAGTTATTCTTCAGTCGTACAACTTCAGAATTTGAACCCGAACAACTAATTGTTGTTTGATTAAATGATTGTTTGTTGAATGTGGTGTGTGCTGTTGAAAAAAAATTGTGGTTGTTGCATTTGATTTGGATATGAATGATTGAATCTACCCAAACATTTCACTGTAATATAGATATTTAACTTTTAGATTATATAAGTGAATACAGGGGTTGGAAGCAACTGCTACTGCTTTTGGTTCCAAAATAATAAGCGTATTGCCCGACAATTAGGTACGTTTCCGGATTACGTTTAAAGCGCTATTTTATATATTTTCCCGAGTTGGGATATTTTATTTTGGATATATGTGTAATATATTTGTATATTTGGATATTATATTTTCTCCAGAGTCCCTCCGTACAAAGGAGACTCTGCCAAAATTTTTCGAAAATTTTGGACTTAGAATTTTGTTAAAATATTTTTCCAACTTTAATAACTCAAGTATTAAAGGATATAATGATTATAAAACAGGAATATTTCATTTAGGAGGATTAATCCAGGAAAATATTGTTTATAAATTAAAAATTGAAATAAAAAGTACTGTTTATTCTTCCTCCTCCCTTCTTTTTTTCCTTTTCGGGGACGAAAAGTTTTGAGTGGGGGAGATTGTAACGACCTGATAAATTTATGATATTTTTATATATTTAATTTATATGTTTGCTAATTTAATCCAGTATAAAATTAAAGTCTTAGGATTTTAAAAGGATGAATGTAGGAGTTAGATAGTAACTGTAATTACAGGTAGAGATTTAAAGGGTTATATGACATAGATTTGAAAATAACTGAAAGTTGTGTTGTAGTTATAAGTCTTAATTTGTTGGTTTAATGGTATTAATGTAACAATAACTGAATTGGATTACATACACACAAACATTTGAAAAATTTATTAGGTGGACTAAATTGGTTAAAGTTCATAAGTTGTGCATTTCAATTTAGTAGAAATTCTAAACGATAAACGAAGATTTAAATAAACGCTAAATTAAAACTATGTAAAATGGTGACTTAAGGCCTAGTTATAGGAATTGGAATATAATCCAAAATTTAATTAATGATAGTAACGTAGTATTAGCTAATAAATAGATTTCAATGCAGTAACCAAATGAAAGGAATAGGAATGAATATATATATTGAATAGGAATGAATATATATATTGATTTGAAATGAAATAAAAATGTGTCACATTTAGATGGAGTAAAATTTAAGAAACCTATAAATGTGGAATCAGTAAACATTTGTAAAAAAATATTGCCTAGAATAAAATTCATTTAATATAAGAATTCAAAGGTGGAAGATTTACATTTGGATTGAAAGGTATAATTAATTGAATTGGTGATTTGGGAATTTAATCCAAGGGTTACTCTAAAAATAAATACGGATAAAAAGAGGTTAAACTAAGGAGGGGCATTAATTGATTTTAAGGCTTATTTAATACGTTAATAGGCAAGACTCCGCATTCATACATTTATACAAAGCTAAATAGAAGCACAAGTGTGATATAATGTAAATAGATGGATATCAACCTTTATTTATATGTTAATGGGATTTAATTTCTATTGTATAAAAACCGCAATTTAATGAAGATTGAAATAGCTAATTCATACGTTAGTTGATTTAGCTGGAATATGAAGATATTTAATGGAATAGTGAAATCAAATGGGAATGGGTTTCCATTGTTCATTTGAATTCACATTCATCATAAAAACTTATTTGAAAACCAAAGGAATAATAAAGGAATCAAGACTTAATTAGTAATTTGGATTTAAGACATGGCAATTTGGATTTATTGCAACATTTAATACCATAGAATTTAGTAAAGCTTATTCAAATTTTAGTTGACCATTTGTGATATAACTTTTTGAAAACAAGACTTTATTTATGAATTGAGTATTTGATTCAACGAATGGTAATTACTTCATTTAAAAATGGAATTTAACGTAAATTAGTACGTTATTAAAGTTAAATGAAAGCTGTAAACATTTGACTTAGAGAACAATTGAGTGAAATCTTAACTAATGTAAACTTCATCATATTGACATCCATAACTGTGAATCATAGGAAGAAGGTAAATAAATGAACTTAACCAAACTATTTATGTTGAATATTGAAAATTTGAATAAATAAATAGTTAAGAAAATTAAGGGAATGGGAATAAAAATTTATTTATAATTTGGAATTTTAATTACGGTGAAAAGGGTTAACTGCAATTAAAAGTAAGTTGAGATGGAAATCAAGTTATTTATTTAATTTGGTTTAAGATGAGAGTGTATAAGTATAAGATTAGGTAATTTGTGAGAATAAATTTATAATTCCCAATTAATAAGAAAGTGCAGAAATTAAAATTGCAAATTTATATACCTATAAATTTTTATTCACATCCAAGCTTGTTAAATTTATTGGGATTAATTGAACTATCTAAGTAATGAAATTTGGCCAATAATAGGAGTTGAAACATAAAAATTGATTTTTTATGATTTATTTAATTGATTTAATAATATTAAAAATAGTCATTTTTGTCACGGACTCGGATTTCGACGAAACCAGTTTCATCGGATCCGTAACGGTGAATTATAATAATGTTTCAAGTTTCGTTGCGATCGGACTTGTCGTTTGATCGTACGGACTCGAAACGCCTTGAAATTTACGCATTTTGAAATCAATTTGAAATTTTGTTTTTTTTAGCATAACTTCTTCATACGATCGAATTTGGTCGCGAAACTTTTTCCATCGCGTTCAGAATATTTTAAAACACCTATTTGGATACATAGTTTTAACAAATTCGACTCCGGAGGCATAGCGGGCTTTTTGGACCATGGTTTGTCACGCACGTTCGCGTATCCAGTCTAGCTACCCTACCTCTAGCCTATCTATAAGTATACAGCTATAAACCCTAGCTCCTTTCTTTTTCATTGGCTGTACGTTCATTTCTTCACTCTTTTCTCTTCCCCAAATGTATACATCTCATATCCAATTCAGATCTAACCAGTCAGTTCAAAAACAAAGTGAAAATTTAAAGTTCTCTAAAAATTCTGAAAAAAATATATGTTGATGTTTTCGATACGAGTAATCTACTGGTGAAATTCGTTTTTCATTTGGAGCTGTCGTTCATCCAGAATAAATTCAAACAGCCCAAAACCGTTCATCAGCGTCGCACAAAACTTCATCGGATCGAGAAACAGTTTCTGGGTTTTGGAGAGGGGACCGAGGGGATCGCATCTATGTAGTTTGTTTCGAGTTTCAACGGTTGGATTGGCGGGAATTTTCGATTAGGGTTGATAAAGTATGGGTGGCGGCTGTTGCGTGTTGCTTCTGCGCGTGAAGAGGATGGAGTGCTGTAGCGTGCGTGAGGGAGTGACGTGGATAGTTGTTAAGGTGATTGTGTTCCATTTTACTTAATTATAATTTGAAATTCAATCATCATTTTTCGCCATAACTTTCTCATACGAAGTCGGATTCACACGAATTTTTTTTTGTTAGGATCGTAATTTAATTCCGGACTTGATGACGCTGGTTTGGATGAATTCTGAGACTGGCGAATTTTTGGGTTTAAATCGGGTTTAAATTCGATTTAAATTCAAAAGGTGAGTGTTTTAACCCACTCACAATTACTAGAAGCTTTTATGTTTGTTAAATAAATTTTAGAAATGAATAGAAATTTATTTATGAGCTTTTGGCATGTTATTTCATCCATATCTGTTGAATTGCATTTATTGAATTTAGCTGTTAATTAAATTGATTAATTGCGTATTAATTTGCTGTTAGGAATTTTGTTTGCATATGAAATGCTAGTTAACAGTTATATAAATTATCTCTAAATAATAAATGGTTAGATTAATAGTTGAAATTTAATTTGAATAAACTGACAGTTATTACCCGTTGCATATTATCGAACTAATATTGTTATTGATTGATATGGGTTGATAGTGATTGATATTGATTGATGGTTGAAATTGGGTGATAGATGTGTTGTTGAATGGATGATTTATGTGGATATCATTAACTGCCAGTTAGCATGCATTTTACATTTTCGGGATTGTGGTTTGAAATGATAAAACCGCAAAGTTTTATTTTTAAATTGCGGATTGAAATGATAAATATCCGTATCACTTGACCATAGGATAGAAAATTATATACAGGCACCGTGGTCTATATATAAATATTTTAATGTGATTTCTATGGTTTGGATTGAATATGGTTTATAAATCTTAAATTTTATATTGTATAAATATTTTATTCCATATTTATATACCTATGAAGTTAAAATTTGGAATTAAAAGGTGAATAAATTTCTTTATTGAAATTGGAAGAAAATTAAGAAAATGGAGTTTGATGATTTATATCCTATGTTTAAATATTAAGTTGGAAATTTGAAAGATATGATATTTATAATTGGATTTTTCCCAAAATATATTGTAATGAATATTCTAGTAAAATTTGAATTTGGAAATATGTATATATATTTTACTAGAAATTGAAGTCTTATTAATTATGGATTTTATGTGAATATTCAAGGCTAATTAATAGAACATTTGATTTGAAAGAATAAAATCCAACTTTAGATGAAATATTTATACTTAAAATGGATATACGTATATATATGAATTTATTGAAATGGTTTTGGAACTTGAAGCGATATTAAATTGTGGTTTTAACTTTAAATAAAGAACTGTATTGTAAAGCCATGAGAAATGTTTCTTTTCAGAGTAACATTTAAGTTAAACCACTTATTTTTATATACTGTTAAATATCCAAACCATTTATTTTTTTGAAGGTGATGGTCTTAAATTCTATGGATTTCGAAGTATTATATTAAGAGTTAAATTTCCAAAAATTTGGTTCAAGGGATTTTAATAATAAAAGGTGACAAAATTTTGGAAAGGAAAATATTGGGAAACGATATCATTGATTTGGGTTTTTATAAAATTAATATCAAAATGAGTTGTTTGGGTTTAAAAGAAGAAATGACATCGAGATATTATGGTTTTGAAATGGATTATATTCTGGTTTTAAAGTATAAACTGTTTTTAAATAACCGCGGTGTTATAATAACGATTGGTTGGCAAAGAGACCGGGATCGGATATGGACATACTCTCTGTCGATATCGAAAACCACTTTGACTAACCGTGTACGCGGTGGAGATTCCAGAATGAAGTAGGTGGTGGCGACGTTTCCTGTAAGGTAAATACGTGGACCCAACTCCCGTGAGTTGGCATAAGGTGGCTAAAACAGGAGCGATTCTCAGGCCAATGAGGTCATTCCTCTGATCGGACGCTCCTCTTCGATATTATACTTTGACTTGGATTGATTCAGTGGCCACTTCTATATTTTGATTTTGGGGGAGTTAGTTCGAGGTGGGCGGCAGCTGCGCGCTGCGCGTTACCATCAGCCTGGATAGCAATTGGTATATCTACCCTGGCATTGCCTAGTTGTGCCGTGTCACCTACCCTATCGCGCCTTGTACGAGTTTGGTTTTCTCCCGTAGCCCGTGTGGTATCCTCTAGTGGCTTCCCGATCAGGAGGGACTATGATATTGGATGGACTACTGGGACTATTACGTGTTAAGGGCTATATGGGTAACCCCTTAACGCTATTAAAAAGTAAGTTTATTTTATAAATAGACTGTATTATAATAGCGCAATATACTACATAGTAAATAGTTTAACGGATCCTTAGGAGATGTAAATCCCGAACATCTCTTGAGTTACTGTACTCATATTTATTTCTGTTTATTTAACTCACATAAGATATTCTAGTCTGACTCGGGTGTTTTTGTCTTTTCAAATTCGCTCGGGTCAGTCCGAGCGTTTCAGGATAGCAGGTTTTAGCTTTGGAGGACGAAGACGAAGATTCAGTATTATTTTATATATATAGTATTGCACCACACTCTTTCTATTCCGCTGCATTGCTTGTATTGGTATGTGTAACTCTGATATTTATTGTGTAAAGAATAACAAGTGTTTGTAAACCATTTATGAACTGTATATTTATTATTATATTTTATCCTTCCGCTGTGAGATTCTGTCTTCTTTTTATTTCTTCTCTGTTTTTCTTATTTACCCCATAACAATCCGCCCTTGCGTATGCTTTGAATTGGGACAAGTGTCGGTTTAAAGTGTGCGCAAAAGGCGGGATGTTACAACATATATTTATTTCATGAATACAGAATAGTCAACAGAATCCAAATGTCTAAAATCCAAGAGATCCGAATCCAAACCGATCAAAACAATCGCCCAAAACAATCGCAATGATTGTACTCAAAACCGGTGGTAAACAAACAAATTGGTATCACTCAAACCGATCCGATACCAAGGATCATACTCAGACCGGTAACACAAAATCATAGAATGATCTCAAGGATAGTCCATGCCGATCAAGGTGATCGTAGAAACTATGACTCGATAAATCTACATTTATTTAATATTATTATAATATTATGTTCAAAAAGAAATCCATGAGTAACTTCTTAAGGATCTAGCAGCCACTTGCCACGCACCAAAAGAGAGCAAACCCTAAAGTGCCAAATACTATCACCTTCAGTAATCACTAGAATTTAACCAATACGTCTCATATCGTATGGTCAAATTCAAGTATTTACTAAAAGCTAGTAAATATAACTTATTATGGATATCATTGGAAAACCTGAACGTTATTCTCTTAAGGATCTAGCAACCACTTGTCACACACTATAAGAGAATACAACTCTAAAATGTTAAGTACTTTCCCAAATACGATCACAAGAATTTAACCAAGGCATCCCATACTACCTGGTGAAATTCGAGTATTCAATAATGGGCTAGTAAATTTGACTTAAATATTCTATTCAATGAGTTATACCATATTCGATGAAGCGTTATTCAAAAGCATTTAAACCAATCAATGACACTAAGTTGATTATTGGTACTCCTCAAATTATAGAATTAATGTTCTTGAAATATGTTTTTTTTTTCTTTGATTTTATTGTCTAGAAACACTTGTTATGAATTTCCAAAAGTTTATTTACTATTTTGATTAAAATAAATTTTTACTTATTTTATAAAATATTCCATAAACCTGAATTATTCCAAATTTACGTTTATGTACAGTGTCTTAAATTACTGTATAAATATTTAGTTAATAACCCATATTCCAAAACCAATTTTATTATTCTTCCAAATTCATTTTGGTATATATAATTACTTACTAAAATAATTTATAAAAGAAAGTCAAACTAATATAGAAACAAGTTTGAGATTTATAAGTTTAAATAAACTCACTTTCGTAAAATTACTTGAATATGAAACATATCCATTAATATATTTTCAACTCAAATTTAAATCATTTGATTTGCAGTTTCGACCCCATATATCTCATAATTTTTCAAATCTCAAAACATGAATTTTTTAGGAAAATGTCTAATCTTTTAAACAAGATAACGATCGTCTAATTTGGACTTATTGTTCGGAAGTTATGGTCAAAATAATTCTCAAATTTTAAATTCACCGTCGCTGTCGTTTATTCTCAAGGCAGCATAAAGAAATATGGTTTCGACTTCCTAAACATTAAAATTTTGCAAAGCCCGAAAAATGAAAGTTTTAGAACATAGTACATGCTTTCTAGAACATCAAGAATTATCTAAATCCGATAAGAAACAAGAAAGATACGTCTAATTTACCAACTTTTTAGTTTAGATAATCTAATTATCAAAGTGAAAGAGCTTAGAGTTTGCATTGGAATTTTGGTCAACCTATGCTCAAAATTTGCAAATATGATCAGCATGAAAGTTGTCACAAAGAAAATAATCTTTTTATAACACTAAGAATAATCAAATTTTGATAAGAAACGAAAAAGATACGACTAAAACAATTATCAGGTTTTTACTTCATTATTGCTGTTTTTTAATTCTCAGAACAGTGATACTAAGACGTATTTTTGGCCATGAAAACCACAAAATATTGAAAAATATAAAACACAAAAGTTGTATTAAATTATCTATTCTTTCCAAAACATCAAGAATCATCGAATTTTGATAAGTAACGAAAAAGTTATGGCCATTTTAATTTCAGTTTTCAACTTAGCAATTACACATGAACAGACAACGCTATCATATTGAAACTCGATTTCGAACTAACAAATCTCATAATTTCGTAAAGTTATCAAAAAAATCATAGCTAACTAATACGCCTATCTACCACAAAAAGTTCAGGTCATTTTGGATTAATATGCATTGAGATATCGCTGTTTTATTACAGCGATTTTCCTTATGCAATTTCAGCAAACAACAACAAAATGATCACATAAGCAACCAATCACACATCTAATTCGATAATTATTTCTGGAAATTCAAAGATATGGAATTATTAATTTGAAGACAGATTATGTAAGTTAAAATAATTCACCTTTTTCCTTGAATTAGCCTTAGAAATCCATTGAAATTAGTTTGCCTTTTTCTACACATTCAAACCCTAGACTCAATCTTAGTCCCAAAATAAAATAATAAGGATTAAACAATGAAAACCAAAAATCAATTAGTCTACAAGATGAATTAGGATAGAGAGACTAACTCATGATTTTCTCACAATTTTTCAGATTTTATTGGATTTAAATACTTGGATTTTTCTTTAGGTTTTGAGTTTTGGGAAGTTTCTGTTTTTTTTTTTTGAGTAGATAGTAGTAAAAAGAACGTATGATTGTTCTTTGAGAAGAAGAGAAGGAAGTTATCACTTTTGAGCACTATTAGCTGAAAATAGATTAAGCCCAACCCTTAGTTAATTAAAACAATACCAACATTCTACACTTTTCTGCCATTTTAAAACACCAATATATTATAGATTACAACACAAAAAAAAATTCAAATAAATACACTAAAATTAAGTTTATCACCTAAACTTCATGGTTAAATAATAAAATATAAATTTATTTAATGTTAAATCCTTATTACAATTGTTTTAAACAAGATGTTTTACATCTTTCAAAATATAGCAACTTAACAAATAAAATTAATTAAATTTCAAAAATTCTCATTTTTCTTCTTAAATAAAATTAAGCATAATTAGAAAGCACTAACACATTATTTAACAAGTTTTTAAAATAAGAATTTAAATTTTTTTAATCTCATATATTGCCTATCTAATAAAATACACATTTTAAAACCCTCATTTTAAATTCTTATTTAATTCAAATTAACAACGCTGAAAAATCAGGGTTGTTTCAGCCCGGGACCGACACCCATGTGAATAGATTCCATAGCGTCCCAGACTTCTCTTTCACACACTATCTTGGTCATCATCCTTAGGCATTTGGAGTTAATCAGCCTTCTGCATTTTATTTTAGGCTGCTCAGTAGCACACTCCCCATTATATAACTCAGTATAGTACTTGAGTGCTTCTTCTTCTATTTTCGAATTGTTAATTGGAGCTTTACCTTCCCGATCAAAGAATTGAAAATTGTTATTGATATTTCTACGAACATGATATTTAGTGTAAAAAAAATTGGTGCACCCATCCCCTTCCGTGATCCATTTTTCCTTAATCTTATGCTTTAATTCCATGGCCTTCACTTTTGGAGCATCTTTAAGTTTACTTTGAGCTCGATAATATGCTTTCCAGATGTCATCCTTTTAGGGATCATTATCAGGGTTGCTTAGCAAGTCCTCATAATGGCTCTGCATGGTATTGATTTGGTCTTGACCTTTGTGTCTGCATCTGTTCCACTCTTTAAGTCAAAGTTTGATAGTCTTAAGGAGTTGCACTGGTTGGTTGTTCTAAGTCCCTTCCCCTCTATCACATTCTAACACATTAACTGCATTGCTGTTACCTTATAGAAGATGCCAATCATTAGCATATCTAAAAGGATTCTCCTTATTAATTTTTTCTTTTGCAACCATATTAATGAGCAATGGACTATGATCACTAGTGGAATTAGGCAAAATAGTGATTTAATGTCTAAAAACATGTTAATGCAATTAGCATTAATGAGTGCTTTGTCTAGTTTGCACGATATCTTTTTACTCACCACTTCTCCTTGTATATTTCAAGCCATCGTGGATGGGCTCTACTAGTCCTGCCGCAACAACATCGTTATTGAACTCTGCCAGCTGTGACACTCTGAACATAAGTCCACCGTTCTTTTCATCTGCTTTCAGCACAACATTAAAATCTCTCATGATCTACCAGGTACCGCTCATATTTTTTGCTACATCAAAATCTTCTCCCACAAGTTAGTTCTATGAGTCGCCAAATTACTTGCATAAACACATGTAATATAAATTATTAAATCCTTAATGTTATTAGCTTCGGTCGTAATCTATTGATCATCCTTGTCAATTGCATCTACCTGCTAAACTTGTTTATTCCACATAAATAGGATTTCGCCTTTTCACCAAAATCATTATTATGCACGTACTCCCATTCTTAGCCCATTGTTTCCACAAAAGACTGGTATTTGCATCATTAAACTTGTTTTCAATAATACCCAAGATAGAAGGTAAATGGCACCTTCTAAGATTATAGAGATCTAACTTACGAGTGTCGTTATTTAGATCTCTAATATTCCAACTAATTATATACTTTTTTGGTTAGAGAGACCCACTCCTCAATTTTCTAGGAGTGCCCTCTCATAAACCATCACTTTACCTTTAGTATTAGTGCCCTTAAATTGCTTTTCATGCTCCTGGTTTGGTTTAGTGTACTTTTTTCTAGAATGAGATTCTTCTTCTTCTTCTTCATTAAACATATGCACATCAATGTTCAAATTGCTAATATCTTCACATGAATTAATTAGATGCACTTCTGGCTCTCTTGTATGATTTTGGATTATTGGCTCTGTAACAACCCATCGTAAAACAGGCCTAAATCTCGATACAGAAAAGGCCCATCGAAACTTAGACCCATTCCAAAGCTTGCTGTAGATTGGTAAAATGAACAATTTAAAGCTATTTATCTATTCATTTAGAAATCACGGTGGAATGATAAAATATAATAGCATAAAAATACCCATTTTATTTAAAATTCAAAATATCACAAAACCATAACATAATGTCAACAATAACCGTTACATAATCATGTTCAAAAAAAAAATTATCGTCCTCAAATGGGTAGGTCATAAAATAGCATAAATAGATAAGTAAAATACTACCACAAGCTCCTCTCATCATCATCTCCATCTTGATCATCGCCTCCTTCCCTAACCTGTGTTGTAATGAGGAGGGAGTCAGAACAACAATGTTTGGTGAATAGAAATCTCGAGCTTTCTATATCAGTACTTGGGAAGTATAATTTAAATAAGGACAAGTCTTTCAATTTTATATCCAAAACCATTTAATACTTAATACAAGGGAAATAGACGGGCCCTCAAACAACCATTTAATACCTTCAATCTCTGATGCAGATCCTTCGTATTATAATCAATACCCCACAACAATCATTAATAATGTCTACCAATGCGAGAGATAGTACCCAAGCCACTTAAAACCTTCTAATGGAAAATAGATAGACTCTAATTATTTAAGACCTTAATTGAGGTAGGCCTCCATCATTTAAGTCATATTCCCAAAGCAGACTCCTCAAAGGTGCTTATAAACTGAAATTGCATGAAAATCTCTTTGGACACTTAATACTTCCATTAAAGTGGACCTTCCCAAGATATCCTCAACCGTGCCTAAACCCTATTCTGACCATTTAATAATTCATATAAGAGAAAAAGAGGGGACCTCAAACAATCACTTAATATTTTCAATCCCTAAAGCTGGTCCTTCATATTAATTATGACCTCTACCCCCATGGGGACCTCTCACATTAGCCCAACGATTCATAGGAACTGGTAATTAGATTAACTGGCAGATTTAGCCTACAGAATTAGGACTAACCTCATGTCATCCGAAGTTACTTATTATAGGCGATGTCTCACGTTAGTTCCAAAGTCATACTAGTGGTAACCAAATTAGCTGGGCAGTCTTCTATGTGCTTTTGACTGACCTCGCATCCCTAGAATTTGGTCATATTTCATAAAACTCTCTAAGTATATTATCACACATATCACCGTATTCATTATATAAGCATTATAAGAAATACTCCTTATTATGTCTCTATTATTAATTACTTTTTTAAGAGGAATTTAAATGATAATTATTAACCTAATTAACAATTCCATTAATACGTTATAATTGTACGTTATTTATGCTAGTTTTATATATAGACTTAGAGATACACACACATGCATATACACACACACGCTCGTGCGCGCACACATTTATTTTTTCTATTCATGCAGAGATTACGCCTTAAACCAATGTTTAAATGTCAAATCTTTCAAAATTATACATGTCTCATTTCCGCAATAACATATATACCATGAATCTAATATCTCAAAATCAATTCAATATATTTGTATATAGAATCTAGATCAACTTATTTCATATTAAAACAAAGGAGAAAATTAACATTAGAAATTAACAATTTGATTAACTATATGCTCTATTCAACTCCTTTTACATGAAATTAAACAACGAAATTTTTATCCAATTTGTAGAAATAGGCGGTGCAAACTGCAAACGAGAATTCATATCTTATACACTATTTCTTAATCAATTCCCTTAATTAGATCCAAAGAAAAATAATGAGAAGTTTAATAGAAGGTAAAACATATAAATCAAAAATCTACACAATCTGTATTATTTTGATACAAAACAATTAGGATTCCAACCTAAGAATTGACATTTCGCTTTGGGGGGATTTTAGGAATTTGTAATATGATGTTTTCATAATACAAAACTCTTCAAGGTATATATCAAATCCAAACTACACTATTCAATTACTGAAATAGAAAAACTAAGGTTTCCACTGACCGAAAGTCCTTAACTGTGCTCCTCTTTGGATTTGACATGCCTATAATGAACTCTTTCAAATCTCTTCTTTTTGATATATACAACAAGAGATTTGTATATACGTTAGATTTATAAAATTAGAGGTTTGGAGGAGAGTAGGTTGAGAAAATAAACAATAAACAAAAATAGGTATATATGATTTATAACCTGAAATACTAATGGATTTTTTGAATCTATGAAGAGAGGAACAGGCAGAGCTTCGTTAATGTTTCCAAAATATTTTATGTATAAAAGTGAGGGGGATAGGCTCCTATTATAGTGGTTGGAATGTACCAAAATCGTCATATTTAAGTCAGTTTAAAATTATAAAATTTGGAACATTCATTGTGCAAAACCCTTGTCGCCACCCTATGTTTATCGATCGTGGGTCAGGGTCAACCGGTTCTATTTTGTGAATGTTGAATTTCTTTTGTCATTATCTAATTTATTTTGTTCCTTAATTGCAATTTCATGTTAACTTTAATTTTAAATTTACTTAACCTTCAAGTATAATTGCCATTAACTTTTAAATTTCAATTTTAGGAATTAATTATTCATTTGAATTTGAATTTAATCTTAATTTTTGATTTCAAAACTTCAAACGTCCATAACACTACAAAAGTTTATGGGTTTCATAGCGTTTGAAAAACGCTATAACAGGCTACCATAGCATTTCAGAGAACGCGGTGGAACCACAAGCTATGGTAGGCCGGCAGCATTACATAGCAGGAAGGAAAACGCTATAATATCTAATAGCGTTTACAAAAGGGCATAGCGTTTGCAACCTACCATAGCGTTTTTTCTCTGTTATTAAACTTAAACGCTATAGGGAATATAATCCTACATTTAACTTCTATAGCGTTTTCGAGCACATTTTATAGCGTTTCATCAAACCATGTTATAGCGTTACAATGTTTTTCGATAGCATTTCTTGTCATGCTTGTATAGCGTTTTTATTTTCTACTATAGCGTTTTTGATTCTATTATAGCGTTTTTGATGCATAAATCTTACATCTCATATAGAGTTGCGATAGCGTTTGATGAATCAATAGCGTTTTTCCAAACGCTATGCTGTATAATATTAATTTTCAGCATTTGTTTCAATTTTCTTTTTATTATATATATATATATATATATATATATGCACACAGATAGATATATGTATACACATTACACACACACACACACGCACATATATATATTAAAATGTGGATCCCAAAAATAACAAATCGAGAAGATGACAACAACTATATGTAACAATGATAACGTTGCAGTGAATTCTAATTTGGAAACACACAATCAAACTAGTGGAAAAGTTACAAATAATTCTGCTAATATTTCAAATACTACAAGACATTGTCGCATGATAATAGTTCAAAATAGTCTAACAAATGAACACAAATACTACAAGACATGGTCACATGATAATAGCTCAAAATAGTCTTACAAATGGACACAAATACTCAGTTATGGAGACGATGATACGAAAATGGCTGCTATAGAAGATTCTGGCAAGGATCTAAACATTGCTCCAGGTTGCTTCAGTGTTAACTTAGTTCCTGCATTAAATGACAAAGTAGACAATGACAGTTCCAGGTTGAATATACTAAATTTGTAGAAAATAAATGACAAAGTAGACAATGACTTGTACGCAATGGAGTAAATGACTTGGAGGCCTAACATAAAAATCTATCATTATTATTGTCTAACTTTGTTTGCATCATGAATATCATATTAATACATGTACTAACCCACCTACCATTTATGAATTTGCAGATGAAATTGGAAGTACAAAATGGATGTTGATTATGTTTACGCTCCACCCTCTTCCTATTACGTCTTTATGCTTGTTAGCTGTTACTATATTTTTTGTTCAACTTTCTTATTATCAAAGCTAATGAAATCTTATCTTGAATATTTGTATTCTATCTTTGTTAGTTGTGTATTCGTTTTGCGTTGCAACTGTATTTCTGTATCGCTTTCTGAAGCTAAACAACACAACGTTATAAACCAATCTATTCCTGTCTTCCACCAGCAGTTCCAGTCATCACCGCCTGAACCTGTATCCCTACACTGAACTATTATGCACAGTCTAACCCTCAATTTCTGTACCCACCTCAGCCTTATCGTGCATTGTACTAATCCCAAACTCAACCAGTTGGTAATGCTAACCCTAACCCCTTTTCCCAATTCCTAATTATTCAAACACAATCACCACCCATGAACGCATCAGGCAGCATTAGTTTAGGAAATCAATCACAGTAATACAGTATTATAGATGAAAGCAATGTTCAAACTTTTGTGCACCAGAACAACATTCCATGTATGCAGAATCATTTAAGTTTTACAGACGTATGATTAAGGTGCGTACAACCCCTTTGGCCAAATGCGATCATAAGTTATATCCCATGAGATTCACTTTTAGCTTATGCTTCCCTTAAAATAACGTGACAATATAATATACCAATGCATCTGAAGCTGTACCGAGCGTTATTTTTTTTAATTTTTTTTTCCTTTTAATGCCGAGCAAGTTGATAAAACTTGTCGTATGTGAGAACTACGTTAGTTGCTGCAGTTTTATAGTCGGCAAGATGTTTAACTACGGTGCACTTTTTGGTGAAGTACTGCTATATGGTGATCCAGTATCCTTTAAACTGAAGTTAATTAAAAAATATTTATATTTATACTGGCATGCGAAACCTAGTGTACGTTCATCCCATTTCCAGCAAAAAGAAAGCATATGGTAAAAGAGGGACATATTCAGTTTCTTGCTGGTTGCATGTATCATAAGTATAAACTTGTTAAGAAGAACCAAAGTTGCATTGAGAACCCGATAGCCTAATGACCATTCTCAGAGATGAATCTATTAAAGATTACTATGAAGTATTATGATAATTAATGAAACATCTATTTTACATTCATAAATAAACGTACAATTGTAGTTGAAATGCAATCTATTGTCAAGAAAATCAAAAGAGTTTTAAAAAATAAAAATAAAAAAGGTTAACTTTTCCAAGTAAAAATTAAATCTTAAGTTGTTTATTAAAACAACCAACAAAAGCCTAAAGAAACAAGGTTCTTCGAGGTATAAGATCACAAGCCCAACTGATTCAAGGTATGAGATGGCTTCATTTCTCACCTAAGCTCTCATCATATATCCGCCTAAATTGACCACCTTTGAACTTCTGATCAAACTCCACCATCTAATACTGACAACCCCACTATTCAACACATCTCTAATACTACCCCTCACTCATCAACTACTTAACTGCTCCTCCTATTGCAACAATCACCACTCAACATTAAGAGTGCAATAACATCTGAACCCCATCCTCAGACATCAACCAGCAACCAACTCAATCATCTGATAAGAAATTTCACCCCTACACCAACTCCCCATGCAAGCTTAACCTCTACCTCAACAAGAGTAAACCTCCAACACTAATGAAAATGAACAATACCACTCAACAATGCCCTAGTGAACCATTCAACCAAAGGGATATGAACAAACTGAGATGAAACTCAACCTTTCCGCTTACCATCTCTTAGGCGCCTGACCATCTTGTCTTATCTCCACCGCCTTCAACCACTACCACTAAATCTGCGAAATCTAGCAAGGCTACAAACAAGACTAACGACACCAAGACCAATGCAAGTAGTGGTGACCTAAACAATGGATTAGACTTCAGCCCAAACAAAATAGCTCCCTCCTTAAATCACATCATCCACACCCTCTCCATCATCCAGATACACTATGGGCTATCCACCATCGATACAACCCACCACTTTCTCTATGATAATGAGCAAAATAGCCTACTACAATGGCAGATGGACCCATCTCCCTTTAAAGAAAATGGAAATAAGGAATCTAACTAAAGACAAGCATATACACATCACGTGTATCTAGAAACAAACTAAATCAACCCCTTACTGTCCGAGTAGCAAAACTCATTACACTAACATGGATTGTAGACCATGAACCCCAAGAAGCATCTTATGTTAGAATTCTAACACTATGAAACCCTACACCATATAATCCGAATAAGCTCTCTAACTCTGATCACAGTATCAAGCAACTCGCCACCACACAAATACATAAGCGAAAAATACCCATACATTTATCTTTTGTATTTATGGACAAGAAACTGACTTGGTATTATAGTTGTTTTACCACACTAAATTAAGAATTTAACTTTGATAAGAACCAAAACATGCATATCAAATGAAAAACATAAAATGACTTTTATGCTTGATGTATTATTCATATATTTACCTAGAGTGCAGTGTGTGTCAGCTCGGAGATTTCATGTATGTTATTGTTAAATGGGCTATGGAAAAAGGTTTGAATCAGTATCACAATATATCACGTGAGATTTTTGCTTTTATTTATGTACAGAAATGGTTGATGATTATTTTCAGAGAGAGATTGATGAAGAACTACTATTTGATTTTTAAACTTTCTCAATGATTTTATTTTGTTATTTGAAATGCTCAATTTGAACATAATTGTAAGACCTTTATGAACTGAATTTGTGACAATTTCCTTTTGCTTTTTATAAAAGACAATACCATTTTTGTTACTTGCTTATGTCCGTTGACAATTAGAAGTTTGTGGTCGATTAAAATTGTCTATGCGTGATTAAATGCTTTTCTCTTTTTTGAATGAAGTTTACTGAATTCGTTATGCGAATTACTTTACTTACTGATGTTTCAGTTCATAGCAACATTTTAAAAGGCATGCCTCAGACCTTCGCACCTCAAGATGAGGCGGAAGCAAAATGCTTTGAGCCCTACTCAAAAAGTGTTTTGCCTCTAAGTTGTACATCTCAACAGATTGAGATGTAAGCCGTGTATGCAGTAAAAACTGGATCTAATAAAAATACAAAATTTTAATCATTTCATAGCAAGCAAACAAAAATGAAAATAAAATCAAGAGAACAACATCATTTATTCTTTTCTAATTTTTGATTTCAATTTTGAAATATGTTGAAATGATCAATTTTAGGAATCGACTCCATACAGAAATAGATTTTAAAATCGATTTCTAAGTTGAAATCAGGTTCTGATTTCAATTGAATTTTATTCATTTTTTAACTAAAAAAATCAGAGAAGAAGAAAAAAATAGTTTACGTGTTTCTCTATTGCTTGCAATAGTTTAGATTTTGTTTTTTTGACTATGTTCATACCATATATTGCTTGTAATGGTTCAACGTTTCACTTAAAATCGGATGATTTTTTTGCTTATGCTTGTAATAGACTGCTTTTAAAAGAAACCATGCCTGTTTTTTTTTTAAATTCGAATGTAGATTCATATTGTGTTTATGTCTATAGTAATAAATGACACAGAAGTTAGAAAACAATTTAATGAAATAATTTATATGTAACTGATCGTATTTTGTTTTTGAATCATTTTGAATGCTTAATGTTTATTATGTTAATGTTCGATGTTATTTTATTAGATAATGTTTGCCTATAAAACTTATGCATCTACGCTTTGAAGTTTACGCCATGCCTCATGAGCACAGAAACCCCTCATGTACGTCTTCTCTTTTTTAAACTTTGGTTCACATAAAAAGATATTTTTAGCTATTTATTTGAAATAAAGCAAACGTTTTTATCTTATTTGTATATATTTATACGTAAATAAATGCAAACATACTGTTGTTACATGAATTATACCAATACCGACTTCTTCATACATAAGAAAAATGTGTTCGTCTTTTTATGTAACAAAAAATGCATTTATATATATAAAAATATATTTGCGAAATTATCATTATGATGATTTTGCATTGGATTAGATTTGCCAAATCACTTTATATGGTGGTAACTATTGCATAGCAATCTAGTTGATAGCAATTGCAAATTGAAATTGAGTTAAAACCAAAGTAGTCTGAAAATTTTATTTGAAAATCTATCCAAATTTAAGAACCAATCCAGTTTTGAGATAGATTATTTGAAATGGATTTGGAATGGTTGGACAATTTGGTAATCTAATTTGAGAAGAAAATGGCATCGCTGAATTTTGATGAGGTATTGGTATCATATCCATTGTAGTGTTCTAAGTAAAGTTGAAAAAGACAGTACCTAGAAAATCAATATACTAAATAAAAAGCCCTTTAAAAAAGATTAGATATGGTAGATTTAGATCAGACAAATACTACTGACTAGCTATTTGTGTTCTTTATATTACCCCATTCGAAACTAAGACGTTTACAAAACCCAAAATCACATTCCCCAGCTATGTCTTAAATGGTATTAACATGGTCCACTATGTCTTAAATAATGTCGAAAGCTTAGTAGACCATCCAATTATAGTACAATAAATGGTATGAAAGGAGCCCTTACCTGTGTATTGTAAGAAATATTTCATGTATAGTCCCTGCTATAGAACCACAAATATAAGGGCAATAGTTCACATTTGTAGCCACAGCTGCATAATTGAAAAGGAGGTATGGAAAGGGAGAAACTCTAATTAGGGTGACAGCTCGAAATTTATAAACCAATCTCCTTCCCTAGCTAATCTAATGATTTTTGCTTTATCTGGACATTTTTCAAGCAAATTCTGCAGTACGACAACAAACAAGAACATAAAGAGGCTGTCACATATTATCAGTTCATTTACATGAACAAAAGTTAACGGCTCACATGTATTTTACAGCGAAGGAAGAGCGAGCCAATAAAAAATGGCAATGACATTCCTATAATTATTCCAGACATGATCAGAGCAAATCCATAAGCATAACCAAATGTAACTCCAGCTAGCCACATACTTGGCGCAGAAGGCAAGATTAGGGAATGAAATGCAGCTAGAGAAATGAAAAGTATAAATGCAAGAGTTGGTCTAGAAAATTTTGAATTCTCCCAATCCATAACAGCAATAACTACCTGCAGGAAAAGAAATACAAATTCCGAGCAGAGACAAGTGGTTAATATCAGTATCAGCAAAATATCCCTCAGAGACCTATATGCAACATCTTTAAATACCAGGATACTGGAATAATTTATGATAATTTATTAAATAAATATAAAAATCTTTCAAAAGTGAAAAGATTTCTATATACAAGTACTTCAAAAACCATCATGCGAAAGACATATTTCATGAATCATAAAATAATTTGTTACTATGCATAACACAAACTATGTAAGATTTTGTTACCTAGATAGGTATTGATGACAAATGAAACTTTATAATTTTGTATCTAGTTTTAATGACACTGATCCATATGAATAAAAGTTCTGAATAAATACAATGACAGGTGAGGTGCCTAAGTGAAGAAAATAATATTTTCATGTATTCAACACATTTTTACACAAAAGATTGATATTAACTGCTATTTCATTAATTTTCACCAATGTTTACAGAAAATAATGACTCATTGTATCAACAAATATCAGCAATGTTGCTACCAAAATTTAGATGATATTTAACAGAAGATGTCACGAAAATTAAAATGCAATATGTTTCCAATATTAGCAAAGGACATACGTGTAATTAAGACAAATTGAAAAAAAAGAAAATTAGTATGAAGAGTCCTCTCAGTACTTAGTAACTTGAGTTTTGCTACACCTAAGCACTAACCAGAAAGCATTGAGCATGCGCCCTCAGCTAGAAAATCACTTCAACAAGAAGCAACAAGAAAGATTGAACCTCGCTTAACTTGTTGGGAAAAAACTACTCAGGCAAATGTCATAAAGCCCAAGGACTTCCCGAATACTGAAAAAATACACATCCCCAAAATTGTAATCACCAGAGGAATTCAATGGGCAGTTTACCCATCACATAAATAAAGAAATATACCATGTAAAGATTGTAGCAAAGATTGTAAAGATTGTAGTAAATACAAGTGAGCATCAACATAAATAAAGAAAAGTGACAGGGTTATTTGGCGATTCAGGATCAATCATAACATAAGCTGTAAAAAATATAGTAAAGATTGTAGTACCTGTTGATTCAAATTGGAGATTCAGGATCAACTATTGATTATCAGGGTTATTTGGCGATTCACGATTTTTTCGGTTTATGGATTTTGCGATCTAGGGTTCTTGTTGTCTAAGGCGATGAAGTGAAAGAGGGCTATTTCTGAAGGAAAGGAAACATGCGCTTATTTTTGTTTCGCACACAAATAATTTTGTTTCCCGCCGTGACACCTTGTATAGCGTTGATGAGGACGCGGTACTCATTTCTCAAATAGCGTTTGAAACCTGGAAGAGCGGAAACGCTAAGCATTATTGCTATTAAAACCATATATTCTTCTAGTGTAACTTTTCTCATTTGAGCTCCTTTTTTAAAATATTACATATGGAAATTGATCATAAAATAACCATGAACGCAATGACATAACTTTTATGGTCAAATCAAACTTTCACCAAATTTCCATTTTTCCCCCTATCTTATTTAAATTAATTCATCCAATTTATATATTTGTGGTTGATTTTAAGGGGTGTTACAGACTCCTCTACGTTATTCACAACTGACTTAGCCAACTTCTTTTGCTATACTATATTTACCCATGTGACTGAGGAATCTGGTTATCAACATGGTTATTAATGTAGTTATTTGTTTGTTGTATATTGAATATCGGCTCCTTTTGTGCGGACTCTGCTGTCTCATATAGTTAACATTTTTGTATTGGTTGGAATTACTGATGTTGTCTGCTATGTTATTATCCACTTTCTTCCGCCAAACTTGTTTAATTGGAGGCAACATTGTAGCACATCGAGATACTGTATGCCCAAAACACTTACACTGATTGCACGCTAGTGGCCAGAACTCATATTCCAAATCTTGAACATAAATATTATGTTTGCTATCCTTAGCTATAAGTTGTTTTTTCAAAACATCTCCTACATTAAGATCAATAAGAAATCTTGCATACTTTAATCTCCTTATTTTCCTAGTGTTATCATCCATGGCTAGTGGAGTGCCAATTAGTCTAGCCAGATTGCTAATGCCTCTGGCATTCCAAAGTGTTAAATCAACATTTAGCATTCTTACTCATATGGGATGGGATTTCAACATATCCTTTTCCAACCTTAAATTAGGTTCCCATCTCTTAGTGAAGATTAATTTATTATCCATGAACCAAGGGCCACCATTTAGCACTTTTCTATAATCATTTTCATTGCTTAAATTTAAAAGATGAAATCAATTCTCTTTGAAAAACACATCCCACTTACCAATAGGTTTCCCCTCCGCTTAATATATGCATTAAGATGAATGTAATAAGGTCTCCTACTGACCAAATATATATATATATATATATATATATATATATATTGAATTATTCCATGTGGATTTAGTTGTAGTAAAAACTTCATCATCTAGATCAGCAAAATCCCCAACTTCGTATGTAAAATTTTCAAATCTCATGACCCTACCTCCAATTTGCATGTTACCGGCGTTAACATCTACCCATGTGCACACTCTAGCTTTGAATTCCGAGGGTTTAGCAATGTTTTTCCTATTTCTCACTTCCTTATTTGATCGTATGTAAACCTTAGCCTGTTGATTTCCTTGCTTGCCTTTTCTTTACCTACCGCCAGCTAGACTCACCATCATCACCTTTATTAGCCTCGTTTGCTTCATAATTTAGTAATTTGCTAGGGTTTTGTTTGCTTATCATGGTCGCCATTATTATAGATATACGTACATATATATATATATACATACATACATACATACATATATATATATATTCTCAAGATAACGTCTTCATGTTTTGATTTCTCAAAGCCAATTGTTTTTAGATCCTGAACACACTGAAGTGTTCGTCAATATATGCTCTGACCTTATAGTATGCATGATACATCAATAATGATTTACTTGATGGAGTTTAGGCTGTATCCTAGAAAAAATATGTAACAATATTATGTGACTAAAATCTTATAAGCAATCATATTTAAATAATGTAAGATTTTTGTTTTTATTTTCTACCAATATGTTAACTGTACTTAACGTTTTGAATACATTAGTTTCACACATTTTAAAAATACCCAGAAGAAGTGTTTACTTAAATTGCATTTACAAAATGGTACGTAAACATGAGTTCTTAAATATTCATACCCATTAGGTGTTTCGAGAATGAGATATAGATACACAAGAAAGACTTGCAAATACTCATTAGGATGGATGTTAGACAGGAACGGGGTCACTAATCCTGATTGATAGGGTATATTCGTAGAGATAGTGCAAATCATTTTCTAGAATGTATAATTTGTTCTGGATGATTATGGTGCTCTAGTGAAAATGGTTAGAGTCGACTTTGTCGAGCTATATAAAGACTACGGGAGTCTATGAGGCAGACTATTCCTTAGAAGGAGTCACCTTTTGGAAGGCAAGATTTGATGGCTACTTGCAAGTGGATCTTTAATGACTTGAGTTAGATGACACAACAAGGTAGAAGTTGACCTCTTGATAGCTCCAGGGACGAACAACGAACTAGTGAAGTGCTTCTATAGCTTCGATTCCTGATGATTGATTTACATGAGGATTAGTTCATAGTTTGGATCGAAAAAGATTTATCTCGACTTTTCCAAAGTCCGTGTTGGTTAGAGAGTTTACTGATTTGAAGTAAGGCAATATCTCTATGTTGAAGTATGTGGCCGAGTTTGATCTGCTATCAAAGTGTGGTCTATTTCCCATTGATACCCCATATAGAAAGAATGGAAAGTTCAACATTGGGTCGACTGATCATCTTTGAAAGCGATTGATTGGTCATATTGACAAGAGATTCGAGAAGATGATCGAGAGGCTTTATAATGAGAGTACATCTACTCAGTGTAGGAGGGTTGTCCCAAACCAACTGAGTAGGGATAAACAATGGAAGCATATGCACTGATTACCATTTCGATTTCGTCGAGTGCTCCATCGACTAGAGAGAAGGAAAATGGCATTACAATTTGAGGTATGCTTTCCACTTATGACATTTCCATACGTATTTTATTTTATGTCAAGGTTTCAATCCCTTTATATTTAGATTGGATAGATATATTGGGATTGAAACTCGAGATGGTTAACCGGCCTTTGATTATGATGGACCTAGTTAGGGGCTCAACCAGCCTATACCTGGTTTGTCGATACTTTGTCTAATTGAGTCATGGATGTTTGTTTGTTTGTTTGCTATTGATTTTTTTAGGTTTAATTGGATTCGATATTGTAGTTTGGGAATGGATTGGCTAAAGGGGCACAAAATAATGGTGGATTGTGAGAGAGCGTTTGTGATGATTGGGGTTATGGAAAAACAAACGATAGTGATTGGTTGCCTACAGAGGATGGAGTTACGGTTAGCTTTCTATTTTCACTTGATATTCCACATAATGAGTCGTTATTTGTGCCGGTGAGAGGAGCTAGACCAGTAGTTATGCCTTTAAGGCATATGATGACTAAAGAGAAGAGGGAAAGGTGTGGATGGATGACCTATTGAGATGATGGTTCATTCATAGGGGCATATTTGGGTAGGAAGCACCTATGGTGTTCCCATTAGGATAGATGGCTCTTTCGAGGTGTTTGTTGGTTGTTTGGAGCTGAATGAGATGACGAACAAGTGTCCACTTCTGCTTTTTGATAGCTTGTTAATAACTCCTTTGTTAATAACTCCTTAGTGTGAGGGTGTTCTCTTATTTAGACCTTGCGATGAAGTTTCACCAACCGAAAGTATTTTGAGAAAGCGTCGATTATAGTGTTTTGTATGCTACCTTGATTTTTGATTGGTTGGTTGTGCCATTTGGAATAATCGACATGTCAGCATGCCTTGTTGATCTCATGTACCATGTTTCGAAGGGTCACTTGAGTGAGTTATGCTTGTGCTCATTGATGATATTTTCATCTACTCATGGACGGAAGAAGAGCACAAGGTATGATTGATGATTGTGTTGTAGGTGTTGAGAAGACAGCGACTGATGAAGGGATTTTGAAGTATCAATTCTAGAGGAGGAAAGTGAGATGCTTAGGTCAAGTTTTTTCAGAGTAGGACATCGCTGTAGATCATGCAAAGACTACGGTAGTCTATAATTTGACTATACCTTAGGTAGCAGTATTGTTAACCTATTTGATGGGAGAGGATTGAACTTTAATTTTAGACGTTAGGTGTGGACACGGGATAGTGCGTTTGACCGAGAGTTCAACGAGTGCACCGACGTTAATCATTACGAGAAGGAATGAGGAGATGATAGTAGACACATGCTTGTGATACTTAAATTAGTGTTGTAGTGATATCGAAAGTTACAGTTGTCGTATGTTAGTCGACAACTAAAACTGCATGAGTGGAAATATCAGACTTTTGATTTGGGGTTGACAGTGATAGAGTTCGCTTTGGAGAGTTGGAGGCATTATTTATCAGGAGAGAAGTTTGAGCGGTTCAGTGATTCCACATCATTTAAGTATCCCTTCTCCATGAAGGATCTTGACTCTTGACCTTCGCAAATAACGATGGTTAGAATTCTTAGTCTCATATGGATTTGATATTTCCTATATGTTCGTAAGGGAAATGCAGTTTTTGATGCTTCGAATGGCAGACGTACCTGTTTGGGAGCAATATTTTTAGAGTGGGCATTGCTCGGATTTATCATTGGTTATGACTTCAGAAATCTATGAGATATGGCCAAAGGTGATGGCTAGTTTGACCATCAGATCTACTTCGGTTTAGCGGATTGGTACTAGTCAGAGGCGTTAGGATAGACTAGTGGAGATTTGGCTAAATTAAAAGAGAGAGTGGTGTCTGTAGAGGAGATGCAATGCGGACCCTACCGAGACTGTTGGTTCTGTAGAGATGAGTGGTTTTTTTCTTGAGTAGTGGGAATATATATTTATAGAGTGCATCGATGGATTGCCCGTGACTGGGGATAATGTGATAGCATTCGAGTCACAGTTGGTTGATTAATAAAGAATGCTAGATTTATGTCCAGTAGAGTGGCATCTGAATTTGTTAAGTTGTATTTGTGATGGATAGTATGATTCCATTGTGTGCTAAGAGCATTATAAGTGGTCGAAACTCGTTGTTCGATTGATGGTTTTGGGAGAACTTATAAGAGGTGTTTGGAAATTTGGCACCAAATTGATTTTATGATATTGAGACTGAACAAGGGACTTCGAGACCTTGTAGACTTATTCATACCCATAGATGTGACATTGAATAGAAGGAGGGCAGTGGAGCATTAGAGGTTTAGTGGAGTGAAAGAAAAGGCGATTGTATATTGGAGACCAAGGGGAGCATGAGGACCGCTTGTCTAGAGCTCTTTACTTGGTGAGATTTTATTTTATCATCAGCTTTCATATTGGATATCATATTCCATATTGTGTACTAGATAGTTTAGTACCCTACATGCTAGGATATACATGAATGTTACTTTTTGATATTTTATATTATGTATGCATGTTTGATGTTGGATTGTAGCATTTGATATGGTAGATTATGCTTATGTGATTGTTAGTCGTGCGAGATAGTTATGATTTGATATAGCATGCTTATTTGAGGAGATTGCTATATATGATCTGTATGTTTAAATATGTAATGTATATATAACTTTGTCGTATTAGGATTTTTCTCAGACCTAACCGCATAAAGGAGGCGTTGTCAAATTTTTCCAAAATCCGGGAGGTTTATGAAGGCCTATGGGTGAGAAGACGTTCTCTTTACTTTGTGATTTTGGGGACAAAATCCTTTAAGGAGGGGAGAATGTAATGACCCACATTTTAGCGATAATATATATAAATTATTGATTTAAATATTGAATAGTTAATTAAGTGAAGGCTCAAAGATATGATTTTTTTCATATCACCGATTTAGGACTCAAGGCCACTTCCGTTGAGATCATATCGACATTTCAAATTAAAATGAGTATAAGGATTGGCATATTTGAAGATCAGCGATCTGATGGTAGATATGATCTCAAAATGCATGAAATTAGCACCTAGCATGAATCTCAGATAGTAATAAGATTTATACCATTGGATCTAGAAAAATGATGTGATCTAGCAGATGAATTTCATTGCAATCGGACGCATTATGTGATCGTACGAACTCGAAACGTACAATTACTGATTTGAAAGAATAACTAAATGGAATAAAATATTATTATAAATACCACTCAAATTCTTCTTTTCCCTCTCTAATCTCAATATCCATTTACTATTACATTCCAAAGGAGAAAATCATGACCGCTCCTCTCTTTACCTTCAAAAATCAATAGCCATCGATCCGCTCCGCGATAAATTGCGAGATCATCCTATTGAGATCAGAGCAAGGAGAGCTTTGAATCCATGTGCACGATCTAAGGTGTGGCTGTCTTGGCTGAGATCCATTTTTCCTTGACCGAATCTAGGGTAAGCTTTGCTAGAGATAAAGGAAGCGAGAGGCGATCAGAGACCACCGTCGCGGTTCTCGTACGAAGGAGCACCCATCCCCAAAATTTGGCCACACCCGGTCGACGATTGTGATTTGTGACTTTAGCTTAGGCAAAGCTGTGTTGTCAGGTTGCATTTTGGTAGGGAAGGGCAATCAAGGATTGGTTAGGTGTAGATCGAAGAGACCACGAAGGAGGACACGTTGCATTCATCGATTGTCGATTTCGTGGAGTAATTGGGATGTATGTGCATGATTTTTGGGTGTACAAGTGATAATTATAAATTAAGTGAATTAATTATTTAAATAACTTCATATCTTATATCGGCTATATCTTTTTCATTCGAGGTCCATTTTGGATGCGGTTTCTTACATTTTTCTCATACTATAGAGATCTATGTTTTGCCTAAGGTTTGGATAGCTTTTGTTAAGGTGAGTGATATTGTCACTCAAAATAATCTGATTGTTTATATAGTTTTTGGTTTTAAAACGTGATTTTCTTGTACTTAGACATATACTAGAATTTTATAAAAGAAATAAAATAATTTTAAATAGTCTAATACCAGATATTATTTTTTCTCAATCGACGTGCCATTTTAAGAAATTATTAGATTTGGACTATTTTTGATATGATTTCCCCATTGGTTAGTATGGATGCATTATACATATGGTATGCATGCTGTTTCGGATGTATGTATGGTTGGAAATTACATGTTTGCTTTTTCGATTGTTTTTGGTTGAAAAAACGATTTAGCGGTGATCGAGTGTTAGGGAATATCTTATGCTTTGGGATTTCATACAGGCTAAAATCCACAAAGGAGATAAGTTGTAGAAGAGGGTTAGGAAACGTGCCGACTAATCTGGAGGTGGAAGATGAGGCTTCAGACTTTAGGATGGATGCCAGACGTTTCCATTTAGTTTTTACTTATTCGTTTTGGTTAAGTACACAACCAAAGTGGTTAGTTTTGACCACTTTAGAGTGGTTAATGTCCATCACTATTGTTGATTGGCGATTTGGCCGATCTTTGGTTTGGATGTTGAGGAGATTTCATGGTGTGTGATGTGATGGTTTGTTCGTGCAACCGACTTGGAATCTTGATTTTGCTGCTCTGCAGTAGAGCAATTTTAATGGTGAGGTGATGATGTGATGCCTTGGCATGAGAGTTGGAACTTCAGATGATGACTCGATCGTATATGGAGTTGGTTATGAGGTTAATAGTTTCAGGACTATGTAGATCGTATTGGAGGTGTTGGCTCGTTTACATCATGGGTGGATGGCGATGAAACAACATGATAAGAAGCCTTGTATCTTCAGTCTGTGACTTGTTAGGGGGAAGGTACCCAAGATTAGACACTCCTATCTTCGGTTTGTGGTTCAAGTAGGGAGTAGGTACCGAAGCTTCTTGTGTTGGGAGTCGTGGAGTTGAGGAACGTGGTGGGTTTCGGATAGTGGAAATTATATTGAGCTAGTAGGGCTTGGATGTATGTGCACATGCTAAAGGATCGTTGATGACTCGGAGTGTTTTCAGTTGTACTCGAACATGGATATTGTATAGTGGGGACGCTCATGGATTGGTAGCGAGGATCCGTATACCCCAGACCTATGGCTTTGGGTCTAGTGTCCAACTTTGGGCTGTTAGGCAAATATCCCGCTTTGGGTTGCGAGATATGAGAGTACAACGGAGAACCGAAATTTCCACTTGTCCTTAACAGTATGGAGGTCATACGAGTTATCATACATCTAGCGCACACTTGGTGATAATTAATATTGTTTGATGGATGCTATGTTTGTTATGGTTGCTTCACTACTCACCTTTCTGTTCGAAAATCCAATCTATGGTTTTGATGACAACAACTATACAACGGGTATCAAATATACATTTATATTTATATATATGTACTTGCTAGAACAACATCACTAGAAAGAAAAGAACGAGGGTCAAAGGACACTACAAGAGACTACAAGTCGATAGGTACAAGGAAGTAAAAGAAAGGACGCACAAGAACTGACATGCACCATATCAGACGTCTGGGTGCACAAGCCAGACGTATGAAATTATTTTCTGGATCAACAAACAGGCTAAACGAGATGTCTAGTAATAGCACTCAGACGTCTGATCCTTTACTATATTCGAAAAACATATAGTATTGACGTCTGAAATAAATACCAGACGTCTGAATTCAAGCTCGAACTTCAGAAATAAACTGCAACTACCAAATGTGAATGGACATCTCCGCTTCTCTTCGCTACAACTCTCCATCATCAACCGAAGCAACCTTAGAGGATTCATTAATGGATATAACTACTCATGATACCTATCTACTACTATATATAGCATCAAGAATCAAGAGAACAAAAAAATTACTTCACTTACTTGCGCTTTCTAATTCTACACTCTTCCTATATTCTTGATCTCTACACTCTTGCAATCTTTACTTGTATTCACTCTTCCATATACTCGGTTCTTCATAGACAATATTCCATAGAAATATGTTGGAGCAATTGTACTAATTAGTCAACAACCGTGTTATATTAGAACACACATTTGACAAGAACATCTCAGTATAACCAAGCCTATTCCTCGAGACGAAGCGAGGGTTTTTGATAGTCGAATTCCGAAGGGGAGCTTCGGGAATAGACGTAGGATGGGAGGTCTGAACCAGTATAAAATTCTGGTGTGCTTATTCTATATTTACTTAGGTTAATATTATTTTAGTTGCATCATATATTTTGTCACATATACTTGCATATACACTACACGATCCACCCCGTAGACTTTCAATTGGTATCAGAGCAAGGTTTGATTAAAGTACAGTAACACATATTTGAATCACTTTAATATGGTAAGAATTTTTCAATAATGTATGTCCCGAACTTAGCTATGATGAATTATTAGATCTTAGCATGGAATTAGATGATAAATTTAGACAAATTAAAAAATTGAATAAAGAACACATTGCCAAAATAAATCGTTTAGAACTTGAAATAAGAATGTTAAAAGTTGAAAAAATTATTTTAGAGGAGGAACTAGAATTATCTCAAGAAAAAAATAAAAGTAGTTTAGTTGAATAGGAGACTATATCTATTGATTTTAGAAAAGTTAAACTAGAAAAGGATAAATTGTAAGAAGAAAATATCAACTTGAAAAGTAATATAGAAACATTGAAAATTGAAAATTTTGAAATAAAAGAAAAATTAGATAAAATTGCAAAAAATATTTCAAAATTTAATAAAGGAAAACAAGATTTGGAAATTCTTTTAAAAACTTCAAAACCTTCAGGTAATAGAAGTGGAAAAGGATTTAGAAATATTCCTAAACAAAAAGGGAATAATATTAAGAAGTATAGTTTTATTTATCAAAAGGCAAAAAGAACACTAAGTCTAATACGAATACCAAAAACAGAAAAATTTAGATTCTTAAGACAAATAATAATTTGATTAGACAAAAACATAATAATAATTTTCTAGATAATGTAGTCTATAATAAAAATTATGTTCATAAAGGTACCAAACCTTCTTGGGTGTAGGTGCCTACTCCTTTTGACATCGAGGACCCTAACAAAGTATATGCGTACCAATTAAATCAATTTTATCCTGTATGTACCCAAAATAAAAAATAAGGACAAATGGATACATGATAGTGGTTGCTCAAAGCATATGACCAGAAATGAAAAAATGCTATCAAATATAACATATATCGATGGTGGAACGGGAGATAACTCAAAAGGATACGTCGTTGGCATCGAAGAAGTCATCAACTCTGGTATTTCTAACTCTCCTATTATTACAAATGTTTGTTAGTAGAAAGTTTAAAACCCAACCTACTTAGCATTAGTCAATTATGCGATAAAGGTTTTCAAATTAATTTCGAAAAAGATAGATGTAAATTTTTCGACAATAACAAACAACTTATCTTTGAGGGTTTTAGAAACAAAAATATTTATATCTTAAATATAGATATGAATTGAAATTCAACCTTATGCTTAACCGCCAAACATGACGTTCCATGGTTTTGGCATAAACGATTTTGTCATATTAATTTTAAATATATTAACAAATTAGCAAAATATGAGCTAACTAGAGGTTTACCTAAAATCAATTATAAAGTAGAAAGTTTATGTGATGCTTGTCAATCGACAAACTAAAGAAAAACTCTTTTAAATCTAAAAATAATATTTCTACAAAACAACCGATAGAATTATTACATTTAAATTTATGTGGTCCAACTCAATTACGATCTATAAATCACAACAAATATGTTTTTAGTTGATTATTTTTCAAGGTATACATGGACCTTATTTTTAAAACATAAAAGTGACACTTTTGGTATGTTTAAATTTTTTGCTAAAAGAATTAAAAATCAAATAGATTTGAAAATTAAAAATATTCAAAGTGATCACCGTGGAGAATTCGAAAATTATATTTTTACTAATTTTGGTAATAAAAAGGGCATAAGTCATCATTTCTCTTTTCCCTTCACACCACAACAAAATGGTGTAGTAGAAAGAAAAAATTGTACATTACAAGAATGTGCACGATCTCTATTAAATAGTAGTGATTTACCAAAACATTTTTTGGCTGAAGCTATTGCTACGGTTTGTTATGTTTTGAATCGAGTAACTATATGTCCTATGACTAAACACACTTCCTTCGAAATGTTTTTTGGAAGAAAACCTAAAGTATCATACTTTAAAACTTTAGAATTAAAATGTTTTATATTAAATTCAAGGCACATTCGGATCGTAGCAAGGCATATAGAATTTTTAATAAACATACTAACACAATTGAAGAAAGTTTACATGTTTCATTTAATGAAAATTTCCTTAACAATCATGCTAATGACGACGAAGAAATTATTCCTATAACAAATACAATAAACTCATCTAATAATGAGATAAATGCACAAAATAATACCCTAGTGTCACCCCCTAGAATTCTAAGAGATCATCCAAAAGATAATATCATTGGGGATCTTAATTTCAAAGTAATTAGAAATCAACTTAACCAAACAAGTCATATTGTATTTGTGTCAAATTTTGAACCAAAGAATTATAAAGAAGCTTAAAACGATGATTTTTGGATAATAGCCATGCAAGAAGAATTAAATCAATTTAAACATAATAATATTTGGGAATTAGTACCAAGACCAAAAAATCAATCAGTTATTGGAACAAAACGGGTATTTAAAAACAAGCAGATGAAAACGAAAGAATAGTTAGGAATAAAGCACGTTTAGTCGCTCGAGGTTATAATAAAGAAGAAGGTATCAGCTATGATGAAACTTTTGCTCCAATAGCAAGACTCGAAGCCATACGTACATTACTTGCCTTTGCAACTCATCACAATTTTAAATTATTTCAAATAGACATCAAAAGTGCTTTTTTGAATGGTTTTATTAAAAAAACGTACATGTTGAAAAACCTCCATTATTTGTTCACAAAAAATATCCTGATCATGTTTTTAAATTGCACAAAGCGCTATATAGTTTAAAACAACCCCCATGCCTGGTATGAACGTCTTAAGAATCATTTAATTGCATCTGGTTTTCAAATAAGTAAAATTGACACGACTTTATTTATTAAACGAGAAAATAATGACATCTTAGTGGTATAAATTTGCGTAGACGATATTATTTTTGGTTCAACTAACGAAAATTTTGTACTCAATTTTCAATATTATGAAAAGTGAATTTGAAATGTCTCACATGGGTGAATTAAATTTCTTTCTAGGTTTACAAATAAAACAACTTGATTCATCAAGAAAAATATTGGAATGGATAAAACTTCGAGCAAACCAACACCAATGAGTACTAGTGTTCACTTAGAAAAGGATGATAATGGAAAATATTTTGATGAAAAATTATATCGTAGTACGATTGGCTCCTTACTATATTTGACGGCTAGTCGACCCGACATTATGATGAGCGTATGTCTTTGTGCTCGATTTCAAGCAAAACCCAAAGAGTCCTTCCAAAGAGCTATTAAACGTATCTTATGATATTTATCTAATACTAGAGATTACGGTTTGTTTTGCTCTAAGGGATCATCGTTTGAACTTGATTCATATAGCAATGCAGATTTCGGTGGATGTAAAACAGATTGTAAAAGTACTAGTGGAACGTGTCATGTTTCAGAGAATCATTGGTTTCATCAGAGAATCATTGGTTTCATCATTTATCAAAAAGTAAAACTGTGTCTCTTTATCCACTTGCGAAGCCGAATATATTTCAGCAGCCTTAGCATGTGCACAAGTGATATACATGCAACAAATGCTTAATGATTTCGAAAAATTTATTGATAAATCATCAATTTATTACGATAATACAAGTGCAATAAATTTATCAAAAAACCCTGTAAATCACTCACGTACTAAACACATAGATATACGACATCACTTTTTATGCGACAATGTAGAAAAAGAAAGTATTACAATAAAATATGTAAATACCGAGAATCAAATAGCAGATATTTTAACAAAACCACTAAATGAACAAACGTTTTTTAAACTACGACGCGATTTAGGAATATGTTCTCTTAATGATCTTATCAGCAAATAATAAATTTCAATCATTCTATTTTTTGGCTAAAAAGTTTTAATCCACAAACAAAATCTTTTAACACCGACTAACAATTTCTTTAGAATTTTGTTTTTTAAAAATAACTATCTATATCCTTTTAAAACATGAATATAAAATACAGATTCATATTGGTTCCTTAAAAAAAAGCAGAACAAAAACATGTCTTCCGACAATTCTCATCTCTCTTTTTCAATACCAACCTCGGATAGCTCAGCGGATACCCCTCATCGACTTCCTACTCCTAAACCAGGTCAAGAGCCGACCTATAAGTGGTCCACCTACCACACGAGATTCACTCACGATAAAAAACGGTCCAAACGGTCTTTATTTGTCTCTCCTAACACCAAGGAGAAAATCGATGATATACATCATTACCAAAAGCAACAAATGAATTTACAACGAGAATTATACTTTGAATAAAAAGTCGCTCTGAGACGACTGAGTTTTTTAGAGTATATAGTGATCAAATTTTGCAATTCATGAAAAAGGATGTACATGGACCACTTCTGATTCCTTTGCTATCCTTCAGATCCTTCTACCTCTTATCATACACCTTAGGATCCTCCACATAGGCAATTTTCTGGTTCTCCGAGAACCAACGAACATGGAAATATTTGGTCCACTCAAGCCATGGAAGGATAGAAAATCTGAAGATCACAATGCTCCATCTTCCTCTGAATAAATTTGTTTATTTTCATTGAATTTTCATCTAATTATATTTGTATCTGTTTTCAAAAATAATAATATTATGTTTCAATAAAATTAATCCCTTGAAAATCAAGCAAAACCTTCCAAAATAAGACTATTTTTAGACGTACTGGAGATTTCAAACGTCTGATCAATATCATCAGACGTCTGACACCCTTGTATCACACCATTTTATAATCTTGTGCATATATCAGGCGTCTGATATAAACAACCGGACGTCTGAAAATTGTCTCTGCCTTCTAACATAAATCAGGCCAATTTCAGACATCTATCATTTTATCCAAACGTCTGACAAAACTCTGTCTTCAATATTTACAATTCTGCCTATTCTAGACGTCTGCCAATAACACCCAGACGTCTGAAAATGTTTACTATCTTTAAACTAGGGTTAAATCAAACGTCTGATTCACTTTCCAGACGTTTGAAATTCAATCGACACCTATTCATGACCTTAAAACGACTGTTTTTACCAAATATTCAATTCACATTTCATTTCGTTTCCTCTTTCAAACTCGAAACCTAATTCTTCCAATCACTATCTCCTTAATTTTGCTCAATTTAATGATTCCCAAAACTAAAAACCCTAGAGTTTCTAAGAGAAAGCAAGAACAAGCTACATCCTCCAGCCTACAAGTATGCTCCGATGATCAGATTGAGAGGTGGATGAATCAAGTACCTCATTCTATCAAAAGATATGAAGATATCCAGAAGAAAAGGCAACACACAGGTACCTTCCATAATTTGCTTATATTCCCTATGTATGATTTGGATGAGTTGTGTGAAAATGCTAGGCTATAAAAGTTGATTTCCTACAATTCAAATAATTTCCAAATCGATCGGCTTGTAGTATTCCTTTTCTACGCTAATCTAGATAGCACTGCCATAGGGAATACTGATAATGATGATAATTGGCTTTGGTCGAGTGTTTACGGCAACACTATTTGACTTACTCTCAGAATTATAGGCCGTACTCTAGGTTGTTCCGACACCGGAGAAGATTTGAATGACATCTCGGATATGCGCCTCAAGCCAAGAAATAATATTACCCACCAAATTTGGGAAGATTAAATGCCACGATTTGCTTCAAAATACTTATGACCTAAGGCAAGGCTACTCACTAGGATGATTATCAAAACAATCATTTCTCGACTTGGCAGCCATGAGCAAATAACAGAATAGGAGCACAAAGCTCTGTATGCTATCTTTAGTGGTACGAGGGCAAATTGGACAAAATTTACATTTGACGAGCTTAAACATTATTGGACTCGATCACGTCCATCAATCATTTACTCTACCTACATCATGCGCCTTCTTCAAAGCCACTACATTCCATCATTTTTATCGACTTTTGAGAAGATTGCTTCCAAGTACGCCTCCATAAAATTCTTCTCTCTTATGCACTTACCAAAAAATCCCTCGAATTTTATTTCATTTGAAGAAAGGATGCAATGTCATCAACAAGCGAGACAAGCTAGGCCTCAACCCCAACAACAACCACTACAACCATCACAAGAAGAAGAACAACATCACGAACACACTCCTCCTCCTGCACCTTTTGAATATCCAGGCCAAGACAACATTTTAGAGACTCGCACTGAAACTAATCCAAATGAAAGAATTCAAGATTTAACTCTCAAAATCAACTTATCTTATCACGAAATCGAAAATTATTAGCTAAGCATATCGATAGCTTCAAAACAACATTTGCTTCTCGCCTGGCCACAGTTGAAACCTCGCTTTCAGTAACATTATCTATTCTAAAATAGGTTCTCCAACGAGTCCATGACTCTATACCACCTTCGGAAGATTGGCCAACTCCAATGCCTTCTCCTCCTCCTTCAAAACATTCTAAACTTTTTGAAGAGGAAAAAGAACCTCTAGAACATACTCTAAAGTCTCCTAGAATACAAGCTAGTTCTTCCAAGAATAAAGATGAAGGGATAATTAAGCCAAAGCTTCCCCCAAAAATCCTTAGATATTTTTATAGGTTCCATTTTTGTATTGCACTAGAATCAAAAATCTACGCATGTAATCACTATGTTTAATGGTTATAAAAATGCTTTTTGGCTTGTTACTTATGCTAATTAGTTACCTTTCATCTGCTCATGATTATTGATTATATCGCACATATTCTTGTATTAATGCGTTTTGATAATGCCAAATGGGGAGAAATAATGGTAAGCACATATTCAGGGGGAGATTTATAAATTTATATCTAAGTACATTGTATAGTTGTCATCATCAAAAAGGAGGATAATGTTAGGAAATCTAATCTACGGTTTTGATGACAACAACTATACAATGGAAATCAATATACATATATATTTATATATACAGGTACTTGCTAGAACAACATCACTAGAAAGAAAAGAACGAGGCTTAAAGGACACTACAAGAGACTACAAGTCGATAAGTACATGGAAATAAAAGAAAGGATGCACAAAAACTAACATGCACCATATCGGACGTCTAGGTGTACAAGCCAAACATCTGAAATAGTTTCCTAGAAAAAAAAACAGGCTAAACCAAACGTCTGGTAATAGCACTCAGACGTTTGATCCTTTACTACATTCAAAAAAAATATAGTATCAGAAGTCTGAAACAAATACAAGACGTCTGAATTCAAGCTCGAACTTGAGAAATAAACTGCAACTGCCACATGTGAATGGTCATCTCCGCTTCTCTTCGCCATAACTCTTCACCATCAACATAAGCAACCTTAGAGGATTTATTAATAGATGTAACTACTCAGGATACCTATCTACAACTATATATAGCATCAAGAATCAAGAGAACAAAAAACTTACTTCACTTACTTAGGCTTTCTAATTCTATACTCTATCCTATATTCTTGATCTCTGCACTCTAGCAATCTTTACTTGTATTCACTCTTCCATATACTCAGTTCTTCATAGACAATATTCCTTAGAAATATATTGGAACAAATTGTACTAATTAGTCAACATCCATGTTATATTAGAACACACATTTGACAAGAACAACTCATTGTAACCAAGCCTATTCCTCCAGAAGAAGCGAGGGTTTTTGATAGTCGAATTCCGAAGGGGAGCATGGCGACTGAATGTAGGACGGGAGGTCCGAACCAGTATAAAATTCTAGTGTGCTTATTCTATATTTACTTAGATTAATATTATTTTAGTCGCATCGTACATTTTGTCACATATACTTGCATATACACTACACGATCCACCCCATGGACTTTCACTATCAGCCAAAGGATGTCACAAAAGGTAGGTATTATGCATATAGATTCCTAGACTCTTCGAATTTATTTAGTATGGAGTAGGTATTATAGATGGAGATACCTAGGCAACCCGATTTTTACTGAGTATGGCGTACTCCTTTATGATGTTATAGAGTAGCATAGTATCGATGTTATGTGCTAACTCTTTGGTTGCTACGACAGGTCAGTTATGATTCGTATACCCTCTATTCCCTATACTATATCGAATTTATAGTACTTTAATATTGTTTATCACTCACACCAAACTATTGTCCGACCCGTGGTTTATAATTTGCTTCTTATTATCTCAGATACTCTTAATTGAGTAGAATAGAGAAGATGTGGATGACATATGGATTTTTGTAGATGGACTAGCAGAAGGTGACAATTACTCATACTTTTATTTAAGTTTGTTATTGTATATTCTGCTATATGACACTATGGAGCCTTGACAGTGTTTGATTTATTATTGTTAGAGAGAGTTATCAGTTGAGTTTGTTTATCAGCTATATAAACTATTTTACTGCACTGTATAACTCTTTGGATCTTACACTTTGATGATTAGTTCACATTATTATCATTGTCCTCGACTATTTTATATCTGTATTGGCTATTATTTTTATCTGATACAATGCAAGCTATACGACATGTTATGTGACTACTTAATGTTCACTTTTTCTTCTTTTCCATTCTCTTCTCTTTGATTTCTCTTTTTACTTCCTTTTCTTTTCCTTAACAACCGTTCTACACATATGGTGTAGGGTGGTCATTATATGTGGAATTCACCAGATTTTGCAATAAGAATGGAATAATCAAAAGGTTTACATCCATGTCTCATCCCTAGGCTAATGGAGCCTTTGAAGCTACTAATAAAACCATTAGACTGTCCTCAAGTAACAAATGCACAAAGCAAAAGGGAATTGAGAAGAAGAACTACCACTTGTGCTTTAGGCATATCAAACTTCTACCGAGACTGCAATATGACACATTCCATTTTCTTTGAAATATGGATGCAAAGCAATGCTACAAATCGAAATTGAAATACCGTCCATTGGAGAATTGCATTATGTTTTCAATCCTAAACAAGAGCTGAAAAAAGATTCCTTAGATTTGATCAATGAGTTAAGGGATGAAATGGCCATACAGACGACCACATATCAAGAAGGATATCAAGATACTATAATCGCTAGATTAAGGAAAGATCATTCAAAAAAGGAGACTTGGTAGTCCGAAAGGTCATGACAAATACCAAAAATCCAATAGATGGTCCGTTTGGACTAAACTAGGAAGAACCCCTCGTTATCCATAAAGTAATCCTACCAGGGACCTACCAACATTGCCACCTGATGGCAATGTGATAGTAAGAACATGGTATGCCGAACATTGAGACCATACTTTCCTACAATGCCTAAATAAAGAGATTAAGACAAGTGTATTTGTGGAGCTGATAATCAATCGAAGAAGGGAACTGTAAGGAAAAGTCTAAATCATTAACTATAATGGAATAGGGGGCAAAAGAAAAGCTTTTGATTCCGCCACAATGATCTAGTCAAAGCACCACTTAGAGGAAGGTCAGAGCAAGCCTTTGTTCCTGGCTAAGATGGTCTGTCCAAAGAATTGCACGCCTTCGGTTCCATCTACGTGGCTTTGTTGGAGCGCCTCCTAAAGGGAAGACGGAATAAGCCTTTGGTCCAACCTAAGATTATTTGGCCAAAGCACCGAACCAGCCTTTGGTCTTGCTTAAAAGGCCTGACCGGAGCGCCTTGTAAAGGGAGGATGTGTAAGACTTTGAATCTTCCTAAGTTGCTTAACCAAATGCACCAAGTAGTTTAAATCATCCCCTAATGAGTGATAAGATGAAGGAATCAAAGCCTGCATCATCACCCAAAAATCGATAAGAGGCGAAAGGAATCAACGCCTAAATCATCTACTAAAGAGTGATAAGGGGCAAAAGGAATCAAATCCTAAATCATAACCCAAAGAGTGATAAGGGGCAAAGGAAATTAATTAAATAAGCATGACTTCATCCTAAGAATAGATCAAAGCAATCTCCTAAAAGGATGTGTAATGAAGCACGACCAATCTGGCACTAAGCTAAGAATAAGGCAATTTTCAAAGGAAGAAATGAAGACTGTCTATTACTTAGAACTAGGGATCTCAACATCAAATATGGACATATAAGAAGTTGTGAATCTATTGGTCAGAAATACTAGTAAATAACATTAATCTCTATTATTGTAATATCCAGTCTCCTATTAATTGGGATGTATTATTATCAGATGGATTCCTGGTCTTTAATTCAAAGAAATTATGATATTATTACCCGCTAGATTTCTGGTCTTCTATTCAAAAGAAATTATGATATTATTACCAACTGGATTTTCGGTCTTCTGCCCAAAAGAAATTATATATTACCAAATTGAATTCTGGTCTTCTATTCAAATGAAATTATGATATTACTAATAGATGAGTTTCTGGTCTTTTATTCAAAAGAAATTATGATAATATTACTATATGGATTTATGGTCCTCTGTTCAATGAAATTTTGGTATTATCACCAGATGGGTTTCCAGTCTTCTATTCAAAAGAAATGATTATATTATTACCAAATGGATTTTCGGCCTTCTATTCAAAAGAAATTATGATATTATTACTAGATATATTTCTGATCTTCTATTCGAATGTTTCTGCTCTTCTATTCAAATGAAATTATGGTATTCTTGCTAGATGGATTTCTATTCTTCTATTCAAATGAAATTATAGCATTATTATAGCTGGATTTCTATTCTTTTAGTTGAATCAAATTTATTTTTTGCCTTCTTATTGAAAGAGTTAATGGATTTTTGCCAGACGAATTTCTGAATCTCTAATTAGATGAATTTCTAGTCTTCTTATCAACAAATCTATGGATTTTTTCCATATGGATTTCTGGTTTTCTTATAGAGTGAATTTATGGACTTCTTATCAAGTAGATTTTGGTCTTTCAAATTAAAACCCAGCTTTATATAGAAATATAAAAAGCTCCTTTATATGAAGAAGAAGACAAATTAATCCATGTCTTTACTTGATCCAAAAGGGTTTGTCTAAAATTCAATATAAAGTAAATAATGCAAGTCATCATAATTTACCTTTTTCAGGAGAATAGGAGTGAAGAGAAAATCTCATAGAAAATTGGAAAGGTGAGAAGATATTGAGTTTTATTCTAAAGTGTAAAAACATTCTCGTATACAAGGAGGGGGGCAAATGTTGAGCTTATACTGCATGTCGAGTTAATAAATATTTGATTATATATTGAGCTGCCAAGTCAATAACGTTGCAAGCATCAAGATGTTGAATTTAATGGCGGGAAGGGTGTCAAAACTTTTTTTCCATAAAGAATGGAATTTAGCATAAAAGTAATCTCAAAGTTATGTAGTGGTGATGCCAAGTAATAAAATGATGAGGTTGTCGAACCTATAAATATAAGACACCGTGAGCCTATAAAATGTGAGGTTAGCGAGCTTCTACAATGATAGAAGAGATGTCGAGCCTAGAAAAATACCTAGTTTCAAGGAGATGCCGAACATTTAAAAAGAATACGAATTTAAATGGTCAACAAGCCAAGGAGTGATGCCGAGTCTCTATAGCCCAAAATGACATCGAACCTCTATAACGTAATGTCGTAAAGCATTAAACAAAGGAAGAGAGTCCTACCACTTAGAAATGATGAGTTTTTAACATGAAGTTATTATCCTTATAATGGTCATATTGAGCTACTATGAGTATGAAAGACTGTCAAATGGTGACGATCAGGGATGGCGGGCTTATACAGGCCTTTGCTATAACAATTGATATCAAATCTCAATAGCAAAAATATGGCAGTACCGAATACCCAATATTAAGAAGGTATCAAGCTTCTGAACCAAGATAGGGGCATCGAACTTATACAACACGAAGTGTCATAGAATATGCAAACAAGGAATGGTGTCGCATCAATAAGGCATGATAAGTATTTTCTTACGAAGAGAGGATATCGAGACTTTGCAACATTAACTATTGTAAAGCATTCTAGCTAGATAATAGTGAAGAGTTTCTATAAAAGGAAAGAGATGCTGAACTTCAACATTACAAGGATGTCAAACATTGAAAGACACAGAGGTTGTGAAGCACCAACAATTACATGGATTGTCAGGAGCCTACTATAATGCGAGATGCTGAATACAAACAACCGAGAAGGGTACCAAGTACCTAACAGATAACACGCATATAACTGTATAGACATGTGGTGGCCAACCTACCTAATACAACCTTTATAAATAGACCTCTTCAACCACTTAGGGGGTGAATTCTTCTTTCCACATTTCTTATATTTTCAATGCTTTAACCCTGAGTCAAATTGAAGATTTTAGAGCCGATTATACATTTTTGACTTTTTGCACATAAGGACATGGACAATGAACTTTGCATAGCACACTGCAATTGAATAAAGATATTTGATCGATTATTGAATATATGACGTGCATATGGCTTCTTGAAATTGACTCGAACTATGGACGTACGTATTTCATTCTTTTGGACTTGAACTTGAATATTGATAATTTGAACATGGCTACTTAAGCCCTTGACTAAATTAATGCTTACTTTACATTATAATTATGATGCCCACTAGAATATGGATAGAGGATTGTGATCTAAGTTAATTTCCTATTTTTCCTATTAAAACATAGACTATTGCGCCTTTAAGCGACTTGCCAATTTTACCCCTGAATATGTGACTTGAATTTTCGAACAACTTCTTGACTATATTTAAGTTCATGGGCAATAATGGATCCATTTCAAATAATACTATTTTATGCAACATCTCGATTGTTGAACCAATTTTCAGTTAACATCTATTACCAAATATAAAAAGGGTTTGATGAATGTTTTAGGAAGAATAGATAAATGTAACATCCCGTATCTAGAGGCCAAAAGCTAAGCACTACAGATGCTGCAATCATCCATAGTATTAACTTCTGGTGATAAAATACGGCAATGCTAATAGTATCCATGATATTAGAAGCACTTGGATATGAACAAAATCAAAGATTTCAAAAAACAACATTTTACTGATTACATTTCAAAACAATTTAATATCCAAGTTACATAATCCCATATCGTTTCTCAGGTAAAAATTAATTATAGTCATTACAAAATACGCCAAGAGTAACATATGACGATGTCCCCTTGGTTGATTAAAGCATAGTCATATCCGACTTAATACATGGCGGAATTAAACAAAAAATCTGTAACTCCTAATTAGCTATCCGTCAGCCACCTGCTCATCTCCGGAAGCTTTATTCGCCAAAATTTGTAAACCTAAAAACCTTAACCCTCAGCCTACTCAAATCAAATTTGAGCATCAGAGAGTTTAAGGGGAAACAAAAACTTCAAGTCAGGCATAAAGCTTGGTGTGAATAATACTACTACATCTCGGTTTACTTATATTAAGTGAGACCATACCGGTTAGCAATACTGGATTTCCCTCACTAATATCCTATTTAAATCATATATTTCGCAAATCCTTTCCTGCAACCAAACTGGCTAATCAAACTGATTATATCAAAATAACAATATCTCTTATGTTAATAAATGGACTGTCTATCCATAAAACATGTAATAAGTGGACTATCTGTCTGTAACATAATAGCAAAGTACGTTATGATAACAAATGGACTATCTGTCCATGTAACTTGGCTGACTGCCCGTAAAATGGACTAACTGTCCGGATCAAAATGGACTAACTATCTGAATCATTTTCTTAGGGTTAGCTGCCCTTTATCTTTTTCCTTGAAAATCTTTTCAAAATGATTCAACCTTTTAAATGATACTTATACAAGGAAAATGTTTACTTATCTTTAGTCTAAGCTATTTCTCCATGTTATATATACTTTACTCAAAATAATATTGACGGATTTTAATAAGGATTAGCTATCCTTCCAAAAAAGTTAAACCCTTTTTAATTTGAAAATACTTAGGCTATATTGCCTATTTAATACAGTCAAAACCTTTGTTTAAAACCTTTAAACAACCCTTTTAAAAGCCTTGATGGTAACCCCTTCGAAACCATTGAAAGCGACACTTTTGAAACCATTAAAAGCCATTCCTTTGAGAGCTTGAAACCATTAAACCATGCCTTTTGAAAACATTGGAAATACCTTTCCTTTATTTTCTCCTTCAAAACATTAGACATCCTCCTTTAAAACCTTTAGATATCGCCTTTCAAAAATATAGGAAAAACCCTTCCTTTCAACCCTTTCAAAACTTTGGGGAACCACCCATTTTGAAACCATTTATTAATTTTTTTCGAAACAATCAAAATTCAATCCTTTCGAAAATACATTAGGTTCAATTTAAAACATGTGGAAACCTTTCAAAACCATTCGAAAATTTACTCCTTCAAAACCCTTGAAAAATCTCTCGGTCGAAACCATTTGGATTATCCCTTCAAGTAGAGAAAAATGATTAGAAACCCATTAAAGTTGAAAGCATCTGTTTTGGAATCATTTAAAACTTTCTCTTTCGAAAACATTTGGGTTTTACTTTAATCATAGAAAAAGGTCTTTAAAACGTTTAATTCGAATGCATCCGTTTCAAAACCATTTCCTAAGTAGAGAAGTGATTGTGTCGAAACCATCCCTTTGAAAGCATTGGAGAAGTGGCCAAATTTTAGAAAAAAAGTACCCCTTTGAAACCATATGAGTCAAAAGGTAAAAAAGCGACAACATAAGGTTTCGACTTAGTCGAAAGCAGTTATTTAAAAACAAAGACGCAATCCAAGCAAAACCATTTCCTTTAAATCCATTAAACTGAGTCGAAAGCTAACTGATTCGAAAGCAACTCAGTCAAAGCTAACTGATTCGAAAGCAACTCATTCAAAGCTAACTGATTCGAAAGCAACTCAGTTGAAAGTCATTTAGTTAAAAGCAAGAATGCGCATTTTTAATTTAAAACACAGTAATGCCTCAACCTCATCGGAACCCCTAGTTTCGACTCAGTACTATCCACCTGCATCTGATTCACTATGTATCAGTTCACTGATACCGTGTGCTTTGCTTTCAATTGTGTCGGAGGCGAAACTAAGGAGGTGGAACCTGGTGCCGAAAGCATCAAAACTGTGAAAAACATGTAGCAAATAGTTCACTTCACCTAACCTGCTTTACAAGTCAAATTTCGATTGGTTGCCTCTTTCTTTACCAATAAAAAGTACTGCAATTTTTAGAATTAATCTTTTTAAATTATTTCAAAAAGCCCCTTCTCGTTTATAAATATATAAAACATTTAAGTCCCATACCTTAAATAATTATATATATATCCATTAAAACACTTGGAAAAAATTTACAAAAATTCAAGAAAATCTCTTTTAATATATTTTCCAACATGTAAAATTTCCGACCCAAATCATTGGATGTCATTTTATAGAGTTTTTACCTAAAAACATATCATAAATTCAATATGAGCGACCATAATTCATCAACAAGTATATATAATTATTCCATCATTCAAAAATATGACAAATCAATGCAAAATATTCGAGATTCATCTTAAAACCAAAAATGATAAAAAAAATTGAGATGTAAACATTGTTCACCTTAATTTTAGATATTAAAGAGATTGAGATGTAAATGGATTTGATTTTCTTAAGCTACTTCCTAGATTTTCTCTATCTTCTTCCTTTTTCTCTTGTTAATGGTGATCGACCTTAGTTTTAATATTTTTGATAAAATGAAATTAACGTGTATGAGGGATACATGGCCAAGTTTGAGGCATATAGAAATGGCCACTTTCATATTTTCCCTCCCTCTATTTTAATTTAGCTCTTATTTTAATTCATAAGTTAAATGGCACAACTACCCTTTAATTAAATTAAATCTCAATCCGCTAATCAACACATTATTTTATTTAATTTAGCTAATCAAATGTCCTAGATAATGTTACCAAAAATCTGGGGTGTTACAATAAATATGGGATATTTGGACATATTTCCCTTATTTTAATAATTTTGAAATACTATGAAAATCTTATATGATGTAGCAATCACAATTTTAGAGATGGGTTTTAGTTTGGCAAATGTCTTAAGCTTGTCTGATTTTTTATCATTTATGCGTAACTAGAAAATAGAGGAGGAAAACATCTTTAAAAGTCCTAGTAAAGATTAAGTGTGTTAGAACAAATGTTCACAAATTTTTTGAGAACTTACTAGAATTTTCTATAAGGAAAAATAAACCAAAAATGCTAAATACTATGTTTGGACAAATAGGGAACTACATGTGAGGGTGCATGAAAATAAATCTACATCGAAAACGTATATTAATAGGAGTTAGGAAATAAGAAACCAGATCCAGATCATTTGTTGAAAAGAAAGAAAAAGGACACTAGAAATAATAGAAAGTTAAATAGAAGTGAATAAGAGAATGACATATGTAAAGACATTGTCAGGGATATTAGAGTTTGTTTGAAACGGCGTTGGGGAAGCGACTCCGCATTTATAAATAAGAAATGCACGTAATATGAAGGGGTCATACTGCACAAAAACTGAGAACTCAATAGAAAAAGTAAGTAGCACTCAGTGTTGGGGCAAGGTGGTCCTAGGTCAAGGAAGTAGTAAACGAAACTTAGCAAAAGTAAGTAGGTGGGACTCAAGGAGAGGCTAGGCAAGTATGGGCAAGGGATCCTGTGCTAGAAATAAGATTGAAAGGGCTATTGATGTCGGGCAGCGATGCTCACTCGAATGCACACCTTAGGATGGTATGGACATGCATTCAACTCCCAAGGACTGTAGGGTAGTTCCATAAATTAAACAAATGTTTAAAGTGGATGCGCACCTTAGGAAGGCGATGAGAGAGATTCACAAATGCACACCTAGGGACGGCGAGGCATTTAACAACGTAGGGCATAGTATAAAATTATTAAATAAAAATCAATAAGAACTTTTGCGGGGCGTAGTGTTAATTTGTAAGAAGAAATGAATAAGAACGGCATGTGCCATAGTATTAAATCATTAAAGGAAAAGAAGTAAGAACTGCCTGGGAAGCAAGATTAAATGTTTTAAAACGAGAACAATTAAGACATGCGTGGGACATAATATTAAATAGTTAAAGGATAAGTATGACCTATAAGAGGTGCAGTGTTATAGTATATTGGATAATAATATGAGGTGGGAAGCAAGTGGGGCCCGCATCTGGATCACAGTAGTAAAACATTGTAATGAAATAAAAAGATGAACTAAACTTGGGAATTTAGTGGGGACTACACCGGGGTGCAGAAGCAAACGGGGACCACTTAGGGAAGCGTAAGATTCGGACGTAGTTAAGAATCGATTGCATTAGTATTTTGAATGTTCCACTCTTGATGTTTGAATAGTGAGAGAGGAACCCAACCTGTGTAGCACAGTGTGGTCTTACTACATGATAAGTATTATTTACACCAAACCTTTTGTCTGACCCGTGTTATTATTATTATTTTTCCCAAAAACTCACAAGTGCTCATTTGGGCAGGCTGAATCTTTGGGATTAGACATGTAAAAAATAGGTGCTACAGTATGGAGAGTGAAGACGGAGCAAGAGGCTTGGAAGCTAATAATTTTTTTATTTCCGCTATGTTAAGGAGTGCGGGTAGCATCTTTATATGTTGATCCAACTCTTTATTTTGTTTATTTTCCATTATATCTGACCATGCGTGAGCAAGTTATTAGGTTTAATTTTCATAGAAGTATATGTAAAGAATGTTAAATAAAATTTATGATGAAATAAAAAATATTTAGCCGCTCTGTTTACTTTATCTATGCTTAAATAATATGCTGAACTCACTTAGGCCGCTAGAAGATCATTTCGGTGATGACAGCATCATCATCGATGTTCATCTTTGAGTCTCGAAGTGGGGGAGGTTACAGAAACAATCGCAGAATCTATCCTATATCTCACACCACCTCAAATAATACATATTAATAAACATCATTGATATAAAACAGTGGAGAAAGTAGTAACAAAATGAACCATAACATCAGAGTGCACAGGTTCACAAAGTTTTATGAGAGAGTGATAGGGTTTGTATAATTGGTGATAATCTCAAAAGATACTATCTCTAAGTAAAATAAATGAACATTGTATAAGCTTCACTGTGTCGTGTAGCGGAATAAGCAATAGTAAGTCCATATTAATACGAGAAAACACCATCTTCTGCTATCCTATGTACAGCAGCTGTGCACCAATACACCTGCTATCTTGTCTACTCATTTAAGAGTACAAGAAGCAAAACATAAAACGTCTAGTTAGACAATAATCTAGTGTGAACAATAAGAAATCTCAAAATGCTGTACAAGTCGATATAGTAAGGAACAAAGGTATAAAAGTCATGCATGACCTGTTCCTGGATCCAAAGAGTTATCACATAACATCTATAATATGTTGCTCTACAAACATCAATAAGTATGCAAACATCCTAGTATACTACCGGACATCTAGGCTGCAGTCTCCTAGATACCTATATCATATAATGTCTTAAGGTGACAAACAATAAGAAAAACAACCATAGCACACATAACATCCATCAAACGATCCTCACAATCACTCAATGTGCACAGATATATGATGACACATATGACCATTACTCTGCTAGGGATTAATGCAAAAATCTCGTTTTTCAGTGCACTTAACCACCAGACCATAATTGATACTAGATCCATTCCCCCAATCCAGGGTATATGGATCCATTTCTCTGATCCAGGATAGCCATTCCAAGTACCCAATGAGCATCCTCGCAATACCACTGCATAAGTACATTAGAAAATACTCTGAGTATCAATGATCCATTAGCATGCATATTTAAGCCCTTTCCTTGCTCTATTCTTTCCATTTATTTTTCCTTGAACCCTCCCACATTCCTTTCTTTCCATGATAGAACATTTCAACGTTCTATCCATGGGTCAATTGGAGAAAACATCAAAATCCATGGATCGTACTAATCCATGGATGGATCAGTACTAATCCATAGATTTGGTCCTATATGGTATGTTCTTCCTTATATCCACTTGGATTTTGGTTTGTGATTTATTTTAATGGACTAGCAATGAAGATTGACGATTCTAAGACCCAATAACAACGTAGAACAACTATAAATACGAGTCTACATGTCATAAAAATAAGTTCATATTTTTCTTTTTCCTGCCTATAGGGAAATGCTGCCATTATAATTCTTGATTGAATTTCATGATCGTAACTGTATTTGCTTCAATATCTGGTGTATAAATAGGGCTAAAACATCTTCTAAGTGGATGTAGGCATAGCTGATCCACTATAAATGGTCTCTCTTTCTTTTTTCCTGTTATTCTATATACTTTATTGATTTCTATTTGTCTTAGTTTGAAATATAGATTTTGAATCACATTGATTCATGAATCAAATATTATAATCTCCATGCAATCATAGCCAAAAACTACATATGTATTTCTGTCTCTTCATAGTCTTTAGGGTGTTAGACCAATATTTTGACCAACATTATCTTGGGTGTTTTCGCTGAGAAATTTAAGATTCGGCTAGATCACTTGTGTTACTTATATTTTTGAATAAATCAAAAAGAAATATGATCAAATGATCAAAGAAAGAACTTGGGATAGCAAATTAGCTAGGTAGATGGTGAAGGAAGAACTAGAAATCAAAGTGCTAGTTATAGAACTATGCAACCTCCACCAAATCCTGTGACTAGTGAGGAACTTGAAGGAATTGATGTTAAAGTTCACTAATTGATAGCACTGTAACGATCTGTATTTTACCTATCGGAGGATGGTAAAATATTGTTTCCAGATTCATAAAAGGTTGTATGACTCCATAAGTTTAGAAAATGCCTATTATTGACATTTTCTATCTTTAGAATATTTCCACATGATTTTACTCTTGTATACCTGTAATCACTATAACTTTTGATGGAAGATAAATTAGAATCCGAGGCTATTTCCATTGGAAGGATACAATAGTTTCCCTTTTCCGTAGAGTGGTCATATTAGAAATTTGGATTTTTAGGCTAAGAGATATGGTTGTTTGAATATTGACAGTTTTTGGAGCAGCTTAGTAGGTAATCAGTGAGTTTGGGAGCAAGCCCACTAACACATTTCAGGTTTGAAGACTACTTTAGACTGGACCATCATCCCATAATCACTTTTACTACTTCCCAAATAGATCTAAGCCTCAAGCAACCTATTCTCACCAAAAACTTTCTCTTTCCTACCCCAAATTAAGTCTACATCATATATTAAAGTTAGATTAGTAAAGGGATTCATAGAGATATTCAAATTTATATTTTTAGGAAGGTAAAATCAGGTATTTACTGTTGGTTCTTGGATTTGCCACGGTTTTTGTACAAATCTTCACTTTTTGATTGCTTGGTAAGTAATTTATCATCCCACACCCCACTATATATGTATTTATTAATTTTAACATGTTTTGTATCCTTTTTTAAATTCAAAATTGAGTTTTAATGCTATTTTGAAACTCAATCTATAGTAAAAACATGAATAAATGGATATTTGGGGTTTTAGACATGTTATTTGGATACGTGATTACCTTAATACATGTTAGGCTATGTTGTATACACCTTATATAATGATTACTTTGATTTATTATGTGATTTATATGTTTAGATATTGTTTGGTGCATTTTTGATGTTTTTTGTATGCATGTATGGTTGAAATGCTTATCCGAGTGAATTAGAGGTATGAACCGTGGAGTTGGATATCGATGGATAGGGCTCTAGAGCGCTTGGATTCATATTGTTGCATAGGCGATGCATGTGGGTCAATGTTTTGGATGTAGCGATGGAATCGATGTGATGCTGATGTGCCAAAGGTGTTGAATATGCGCTTATATGATTTTTGTTTGATGATAATAAACATATATACATTCGTTTAAATGTATTTGTTAATATACTATTTTATTTTTCACAGATTAAATAAATATTTGCTGAATAAAATAAATAACACGGAATTTGAATTCAAACGAATATTTTATTCAAACAAATATTTATTACAATTTTGAATAGTACAATTTCAAGCTCTCACTATAACTATACAACTTTGATTACAATTACATCACATTTCATATTTACAATTCATTACATCACATTTCATATTTACAATTCACCTCACTACATATCACTCACACTCATATTTCTATCTTCAACTGCATTCCAGTTTGAATCCAGCATCTGAGCAATCTACAAAAATATTCACTAACGCAGTAAAATTGAAAGTAAAATATTTTTGCAATATAAAATAAAAGATGAATTTTGAAAATAATATTTGCCTCAGTTATTTGGGTTGTTCGTCATAATTTAAATTTGAATTCATCATACACGAACAACTTGTGACATACACAGTGTATTACTGTATATGCCACAAGGCCGTGCACGCCGATATATACACTTGATTGATTTACAGGGACAGGTGAGCACAGGTCAAACCCAAATAAAAAAAAACCGGGTTCAACTCACGTGCAATAACATTGAAAATCACGACTCAAGCACAAGGTCAAATCCGATTTTTAAAAATGGATTCAACACAAGGCAACATGACATGAATGCAATGAAGACCACAAAGGCAGTGCATCTGTGTGCATAGAGCTCGAGCACAGCAAATATGACACCAAACTACAACCCAAATGAAACAAGTTCACTGACTCAAATGTACACGGGTAAACAGCACAATCAAACAGCAAACAAGGTGCACCAGACCAGATCAAACTACAAGATGATCAAGGCAGACTCCAAGATTGCACCAGTGGTACAGTGACAACATACAAATGCATTATGAATACTATAGGCTGAAAATGAAGACTGCAAGAACATGAATACAGGAAAACATGTCACTGCATATACTCAATGCAAGACAGTGGTCATGAATGCAGTAACAACATCGAGCCAGAGCTGTCAAATATCAAAATTGCATCAAGACTCAAGCAAAGACAAATGCATGCAACAACAGTGAAAGTGATCAACACAGCAACTAGTAGAGCACGCATGAAACAGTGGTATGAACAAGTGAACCCAGACTGAAGTATGGATGGTGCAAAGTGCAATGATACACCAGGATATCAAGTTCAGTGAAACTATAGCTCTGCTACTCAAGGCAACTAGGAATGAACAGTTTCATAAATGCAAAGATCAGAAAAGTGAGCAATGCACTAAGCAAATGAAGCAACATACATATATATATATACACATACATGAATACAAATGGTCAAGTGGCAAGGTCAAGTACAGGTCGAAGCAAAAACATCACAGCATTACCATCTAACAGCAAAAAATACCACAAGCCTCAGCAATATGCACATAAACAAGATACAACTGAAACAAGCCAGGATGCATCAGCCTCAACATCAGGTTCAAATCAAAACAATGGCTAGAACAAGACTCGACTAAATACAATGCCACAATGAAACAACTCCACTGACTCAAATGAACTCGACCAAATAGCCAACATGATCAAAGAATGAATATGAGACCAAACTGCAGCAAGACCACATGCATGTAGACATCAAGCAAATAGAGGCAAAGGCATAATGCATCATGAACATGTAACTGACCAGAGAATATCAACTACTCAAATGAATTCAACGATATTATGGAGTGTATACAACATGATGAAGCAGTGCAGTGAAGAATCTCAAGTCAAGGCCGCAGAGGTACAAGAAAATTCACGAAACCAAAATTCACGATGAAAATATACACTCATATGAACAAGTCAAACATCAAAGCCGTGGGACGCAAGAAATGAATTTATACGCATATGAAAAAGTCAGAATCAATCTCAATCATTCAAGCATCATCAAGTGGCCGAAGTGATTCAATGACAAATTCAAACACGAATATACGAACGAAAACTCAGGGGATCGAACCCTATAATTACCACAAATCATCATCGGCATATCATTGAGTTCAAGAATATTAACTTAGAGCAATAAAGCAAAAATCACATACCAATTTGCAGTCGAACTCGATCAAATAAGAAGTCGTGTTCAAATCGAAGATACAGTCGATTGCCGAAGCAAATCAGAGGAACAGTGATTGCAATCAACCAACTAATCAGTCGACTTCTCCAATAACCCTAAATTGGATCGCACGAACGAAAGCCCTAATTCGCAAAGAGGAACAAAAGAGGATCGGCCATATTTTCACAAAGCAAAGAAAAAGGAACGGGTTGAAGAAGTGAACAAGGGGCCGGCCTTTGTTTTATTAATTTGGGCTTAGTTTTTATTAAATAGGGTTTTGTATTTCAAATTGCTTTTAATTTGTATTTTCTTTTTAAACCGTTTATTTTTCTAGTCGTGTGACTAGGGGACAAGCTACGTGGCGTAGCTTGAGAATTCGCAACTCGGTAGTTGAGTTGTGGCAGGGTTTTGAGCGTAGAGTTAGATTAGTTAATAGCGGGTATAGCGAGTTTACGTGTGTAAGCGAGAGACTATCTAATTTCTAGTAGAAACCTTGGGGGCAGCACGTAGGCAGGGTTTTGCCGAAGCTGGGTAAATTCTGTGTTGTTCTGTTTTATTCTGTTATTTATATTCTGCGATATCTATGCTGCTATTCTGTGATCTGAATTAAAATTAATTAATAAGCTTCCATGATTAATTTTTATAATTTATACCATCACCCTATTCACCCCCCCTCTCAGGGTGAAATCGATCCTACAAGTGGTATCAGAGCTAGGAACAAAAGCCGTTTTTGTTTTAAAAATTTGATTTTACAAAAATCAATTTTTGTTTTAAAAATTCGTGTTTTAAAAAAAATCGGTTTTTGTTTTAAAAATTTGAAATTTTAAAATGGCTTCTTTTAATAATGCTTTTGCAGAAGGTCAATCCATAGTTAGACCACCAATGTTCAATGGTGAATATGCTTATTGGAAAAATAGAATGCAAATTTTTCTGAAAACCATTGACGCTTGGAATATTGTTGAGACAGGTTATAGAATACCAACTATAACTGTAGATAATCAGGAAATAGAGAAACCAAAGGAACAATGGACAGAACTAGAAAATAAATTACAAAATACTAATGCCAAAGCTATGAATTCTATTATCTGTTCATTGGATCAATTTGAATTTAATCGTGTCTCACATTGTCTAACTGCACAGGAAATATGACACACACTAGAAGTGACTCACGAAGGAACATCTCAAGTCAAAGAATCTCGCCTTGCCATGCTAAGCAGCGAATACGAGAACTTCACAATGGCGAAGGAAGAAAATGTCAAAGAGATGCATGGACGACTTTCCAATATCGTTTACAAATCAAAAGCTCTTGGAAAATCATACACAGAGTTGGAGATAGTCCGAAAAATCCTTAGAGTCCTTCCACGAAAATTTGAAGCAAAAGTGACTGCCATTTAAGAATCAAAAGATTTGAAACAAATGAAAGTCGAAGAACTCATCGGAAATCTCACCACTTATGAGCTAGAAATGAAATTCAAGGAAGAGCGTGAAGGAGGAGATAATCGAAAGAAATCAATAGCGCTCAAAGGAACAATCGAAAGTGATGATGATAACGATGATGATGATGGAGCAGCAGAGCTGGCGCTACTAATAAAGAAATTCAAAAAATGGAATCAAAAACATGGAAATTCAGCTCGAAATCAAAAAGCAAAAATCAGAATAGCCAAAGCACTAGACTACTCTGAAGAACAGAAGATCATCTGTCACAAGTGCAACCAACCCGGACACATCAAAGCCCAATTGTCCTCAAAATCGACGCGACTTTGAAAAGAAACAGAAAAAGAAAAGTTTTGCAGCCACATCGAATACAAGTGATGAAGATAATCAAAATTCTAGCAGTGAGAGTGAGAAAGCAGATATGTGCCTTCAAGGGAATATAACTGATAGCGACGATGACGAGCCAAGCGAGGTATCAAAACTTACTCACTCTGAATTGCTTATATATTTTCATGGAATAAATGGCTGTTATGAACGACTTAGGGAAAAATACGCCAAACTTGAATCTCAAAAGGATACTTTGATAGAATGCAATAAACAACTTGATCAACTAGTTAAAACCTATCAAAGTAGGATCCCTAAGTGTGATAAGTGTCCAACATTCGAAGAAGAAATTAAAAAATCGGAAATCAATATAAAATCACTTGAAAATGAAATTCTGATTTTAAAAGAGAATGAAAATACTAGGAGAGAGAATTCTATTAAAAAGTGCACACAATTGTTAAACGAAAATGAATCTCTCAAAACACAAGTCCAACAATTGTCAACGACTTTGGATAAATTTTCAAAAAGTGAAAAATCGTTGAATATGCTACTAGGAAAGCAAACTGTTAATACGGTTAGACAAGGACTTGGATATAATAAATTGAAAATTGTTGCAAGCAATATTAATCAAGTTAATTCCATGTGCACAATTTGTAGAAAATATGGACACAATCACAATAATTGTTGGTATAGACCCAAACATGTGAAAACTATACCGATTTGGGTTCCAAAAGGTACAAATACAAAATCTCTCAAAGTTAAACAAATTTAGGTGCCAAAGGGAACAATTATAAATAGTTTTGGGTCTACACAAAATTATTTTTCAAAATTTTCTGCCACTAACAACCATGGACCTATAAAAACAAATAGGTCACATAAATCCTTTTCCGTGTAGGTATGGTGGCAGGCTAAGGAACAACAACAGTGTTCTCTGGATTTTGGCTGTTCCAGAAACACAACGGGCGACAAAGCTAAGTTCCTTAGCCTAGTATAAAGGTGACAGAATCACAATGGACAACAACGAAAAATATCGTAAAGGTAAAACAGGTAATGGTATGTTTTAAACGATATATTAAATGTGATAATCTGCACCGTATTCTGAATTAAAATCAGCCAGTATTGAGATTGATGAAAAGATGATGATTTTGTTTCTGACTTAATCAAAATTGTTGGCCAATTATATTCTTATGCCAAAAACACTATAAAAATCTCTAGATTCTTTGAATTACTTCATATATATATCAGTTTGGATTAAAAATAGTGTTTTGTTGGATATTACAATTGGTTATAATATGGCTGACTCTGTATTCACGTTTTTCTGATTATTTACACGGCTTCAATTCAATTTCAAAAGAATGTCATTTAAATTGCTGAAAAAATTGAATTTGAAAGTTTTGGTGCACACTTCATGTTTTGGTCTATAAAATTCAATTGATGATAATTTTTGAGTGAAAGAGAAATTCAGATGCAGATTACACTGGTAATCTAGTTGATAGAAAAATTACTAGTGAAACGTGATTTTTTGTTGAGACATTTAGTAACTGCATCGTTTTTCAAAGAAAATATCTGCATATTTTTCATTTCAAATATTTTTCAAATAGCAGAAAATTTTCTTTTAAAAACCCCCTGGAGAAAATCATTTTTGACCATATTTTCAGATTATTCATTTTTGAAAAATTAATTTCATAATTATTTTTGAATTTGATTTTAAATGACTATTATGACTAATCTGACTCCCAAATGATTATCGAAAAGAAAAATAGTGATTGAAAAAGTGATGAGTGTTGATATTGATTATATATTATAACTCGAGAAAGTATAATTAGAAAATTTCTTTAGAAATTTAAACAAGAGTTATAAAACTTTTTGTTGGTAAAAATTCCATGACCATCTCTATACCTATCATATTTCTATCAACCATCACTCATCAAAATTCTATATGGTTTGTCGATATGTGGTACTTTAAACAGGAATCGTTCGTTTTTCGTTTTTCACATTTTTTTAAAAAAAAAAACAAAAAAAATAAATAAATAAATACCAAAGTATTCACTCTCATTTAAAAGTCCTCACGGTTATGCATGGGTGAATTACTTGGAATTTGTTATGTGCTTCCATGCTCATTTAAAAGTCCTCGCGGTTATGCATGTATGGAACGCATATCAAAAGTTGATTTTTTTTTAAAATGAACAAGTTGATTCTAATCCCATTTAAAAGTCCTCACGGTTATGCGTGGTTAGAAGATACTTGAATTCATTTTTTTTTAAAATAAAATTGGAATACTACTAATCTCATTTAAAAGTCCTAACGGTTATGCATGGTTAGTAGATATTCAAATTCCTGATATAAATATACCACAAATAGGCACAACTGTATGGTTTTATATGATGACATCATTTCCATCATTTTAAAAGTGGAATATGCGCCTAACAAAATATTTATGATTTTTGTTTGATTTTTTATTGAAATTTAATATTTATATTCAATTGAGTTTTAAAGTTGGATTAATATCGATCACTTTATCTCTATTTTCTCTAACACTATTATTCTTTTGCTGATAACAAAAGGGGGAGAGAAAAGTTAAGATTTTGTTAAATAAAATCAAGCAAAGGTCAAATAATTTTCCATTTTGCATCTAGACTCATTTGCATATTTTATTTGTATGCATATACGTAGGGGGAGTTTTGTGTAGAGAGGAAGCATTTAAATAGGGGGAGCAATTAGGATATATAATTGATCAAATACATTTAACATATTCAAAATCTTAAATATATGTTTGTTATCATCAAAAGGGGGAGATTGTTGAATATGCGCTTATATGATTTTTGTTTGATGATAATAAACATATATACATTCGTTTAAATGTATTTGTTAATATACTATTTTATTTTTCACAGATTAAATAAATATTTGCTGAATAAAATAAATAACACGGAATTTGAATTCAAACGAATATTTTATTCAAACAAATATTTATTACAATTTTGAATAGTATAATTTCAAGCTCTCACTATAACTATACAACTTTGATTACAATTACATCACATTTCATATTTACAATTCATTACATCACATTTCATATTTACAATTCACCTCACTACATATCACTCACACTCATATTTCTATCTTCAACTGCATTCCAGTTTGAATCCAGCATCTGAGCAATCTGCAAAAATATTCACTAACGCAGTAAAATTGAAAGTAAAATATTTTTGCAATATAAAATAAAAGATGAATTTTGAAAATAATATTTGCCTCAGTTATTTGGGTTGTTCGTCATAATTTAAATTTGAATTCATCATACACGAACAACTTGTGACATACACAGTGTATTACTGTATATGCCACAAGGCCGTGCACGCCGATATATACACTTGATTGATTTACAGGGACAGGTGAGCACAGGTCAAACCCAAATAAAAAAAACCGGGTTCAACTCACGTGCAATAACATTGAAAATCACGACTCAAGCACAAGGTCAAATCCAAGTTTTAAAACTGGATTCAACACAAAGGCAACATGACATGAATGCAATGAAGACCACAAAGGCAGTGCATCCGTGTGCATAGAGCTCGAGCACAGCAAATATGACACCAAACTACAACCCAAATGAAACAAGTTCACTGACTCAAATGTACACGGGTAAACAGCACAATCAAACAGCAAACAAGGTGCACCAGACCAGATCAAACTACAAGATGATCAAGGCAGACTCCAAGATTGCACTAGTGGTACAGTGACAACATACAAATGCATTATGAATACTATAGGCCGAAAATGAAGACTGCAAGAACATGAATACAGGAAAACATGTCACTGCATATACTCAATGCAAGACAGTGGTCATGAATGCAGTAACAACATCGAGCCAGAGCTGTCAAATATCAAAATTGCATCAAGACTCAAGCAAAGACAAATGCATGCAACAGCAGTGAAAGTGATCAACACAACAACTAGTAGAGCACGCATGAAACAGTGGTATGAACAAGTGAACCCAGACTGAAGTATGGATGGTGCAAAGTGCAATGATACACCAGAATATCAAGTTCAGTGAAACTATAGCTCTGCTACTCAAGGCAACTAGGAATGAACAGTTTCATAAATGCAAAGATCAGAAAAGTGAGCAATGCACTAAGCAAATGAAGCAACATACATATATATATACACATACATGAATACAAATGATCAAGTGGCAAGGTCAAGTACAGGTCGAAGCAAAAACATCACAGCATTACCATTTAACAGCAAAAAATACCACAAGCCTCAGCAATATGCACATAAACAAGATACAACTGAAACAAGCCAGGATGCATCAGCCTCAACATCAGGTTCAAATCAAAACAATGGCTAGAACAAGACTCGACTAAATACAATGCCACAATGAAACAACTCCACTGACTCAATTGAACTCGACCAAATAGCCAACATGATCAAAGAATGAATATGAGACCAAACTGCAGCAAGACCACATGCATGTAGACATCAAGCAAATAGAGGCAAAGGCATAATGCATCATGAACATGTAACTGACCAGAGAATATCAACTACTCAAATGAATTCAACGATATTATGGAGTGTATACAACATGATGAAGCAGTGCAGTGAAGAATCTCAAGTCAAGGCCGTAGAGGTACAAGAAAATTCACGAAACCAAAATTCACGATGAAAATATACACTCATATGAACAAGTCAAACATCAAAGCCGTGGGATGCAAGAAATGAAATTATACGCATATGAAAAAGTCAGAATCAATCTCAATCATTCAAGCATCATCAAGTGGCCGAAGTGATTCAATGACAAATTCAAACACGAATATACGAACGAAAACTCAGGGGATCGAACCCTATAATTACCACAAATCATCATCGGCATATCATTGAGTTCAAGAATATTAACTTAGAGCAATAAAGCAAAAATCACATACCAATTTGCAGTCGAACTCGATCAAATAAGAAGTCGTGTTCAAATCGAAGATACAGTCGATTGCCGAAGCAAATCAGAGGAAAAGTGATTGCAATCAACCAACTAATCAGTCGACTTCTCCAATAACCCTAAATTGGATCGCACGAACGAAAGCCCTAATTCGCAAAGAGGAACGAAAGAGGATCGGCCATATTTTCACAAAGCAAAGAAAAAGGAACGGGTTGAAGAAGTGAATAAGGGGCCGGCCTTTGTTTTATTTATTTGGGCTTAGTTTTCAATAAATAGGGTTTTGTATTTCAAATTGCTTTTAATTTGTATTTTCTTTTTAAACCGTTTATTTTTCTAGTCGTGTGACTAGGGGACAAGCTACGTGGCGTAGCTTGAGAATTCGCGACTCGGTAGTTGAGTTGTGGCAAGGTTTTGAGCGTAGAGTTAGATTAGTCAATAGCGGGTATAGCGAGTTTACGTGTGTAAGCGAGGGACTATCTAATTTCTAGTAGAAACCTTGGGGGCAACACGTAGGCAGGGTTTTGCCGAAGCTGGGTAAATTCTGTGTTGTTCTGTTTTATTCTGTTATTTATATTCTGCGATATCTGTGCTGCTATTCTGTGATCTGAATTAAAATTAATTAATAAGCTTCCGCGATTAATTTTTATAATTTATACCATCACCTTATTCACCCCCCCTTTAGGGTGAAATCGATCCTACAAAAGGAGCTACAGGTTTTGGTTCGATGTGGTCGGTTCGGTGGAAGCAATGTCCAGTGGTTTACTTTAGGAAGGGGAAGCATTTTGTTCGGAGCTGCTTGGTTTGGTAGTTACTTGGCTCGGCAAGTGAAGAGCCGAGTAGGAGATGTAAGATCGATTTCACTCTGGGGGGGTGGTGAAATAGGATGATGCTAATAATAATAAAAATTTAACACGAAAATATATAAAATAATCGCATAATTGATAATAGCAGAATAATAGCAACATAGGTAATAGCAGAATATAAAAAGCAGAAATAGAACAACACAAATTTACCCAGCTTCGGCAAAACCCTGCGTACGTTCTGCCCCCAAGGTTTCTACTAGAAATTAAGTAGTCAGACGCTTACACACATAAAATCGCGACACCCACTATCGACTAACCTAACTCTACGCTCAAAACTCTGCCACAACTCAGCCGTTGAGTTGCAAATACTCGAACTACACCACCATAGTTCGTTCCCTGGTCACACGACTAGAAATCACAAAAGTTTAAAAAAATACAAATAAAAACAATTTAAAAACACAAAACCCTAATTTATAAACTAAAGCCCAAAGAAGATTATAAATCGGCCCAAAATAAAATTATCACTAAAAAAATACCAGCCCAAAGTGATAAATACAGAAACTTTGAGTTAAAAAATGGATGCTTCCTTTTTTCCTTTGTTCCTCTTTAAGATAATCAGGGTTTCGAGAAGTGAATCCGCCGCTCTATATAAGATCGGTCGAGTTGAGTGATTGTCCTTACATTGCTTTCTCGATCGTCTTCAAGCTTAAGCACATATGCAGTTGATTCAATTAGTCGAGTTCGATTTGATTAAGTATGATATGTGATTTCCTTTGTTATTCTCTTTGATATGCTTGAACTCGATTCATTCCAGTTATTGATTTGAAACTATGCTATGTGATATTGCTTAAACTCGAATGATTTTTAGGCCGATGATGAGATTGGGTTAAATAGGATTCGAAATCCTATAATCACGTTCGTATATATTTTATTTGATTTCTTCAATGATTTGCTTGGCTGTTGATTTGTAATTGAATATTGGTGATGCTTTCTGACTTTTTCAATTCCTATATTTTCCGTTTGCTTGGTCACCACAGTTTCATGAATTTGATTCCGTTCTTTTTTTCTTTGACTTTGGCCATTTGAATTTTTCTCAGTGACTTTGGCACTTTAATTTTGTGATATTAGAATTTGACTTTGATTAACTACAAGTCTCATTTTCTTGCGTACCTTGACTTTGTTACTGCAACTGGTTATATTGAGACTTCATGTTATCTCTTGTATTCTCTGGCTTACCTGTACTATTAGCCGAGTTATCCTATTGCCTTTGTTGTTGTGTGATATTGGTCTGGGTTGAAGTCTCACAATGTTCGGTCTTGCATATTTTTACATGTCTGAACTTGTGCTAATATGTGTATGCATATAATTACACATATGCATACATATAGATTTTGTAGCTCTGAACTATATTTGCTCATTTGAGCTGCTGTTTACATTCATGCCTGTACTGATTTTGAAGTTCTTGTGCATATTCGTATTATATGTCGTAGTATTGAGTCTTTTGTAGTTCCATGTGTTGTTGCAGATTGGTTTGAATTTGAATCATGTAGATTCTGGATTCTCTTACTTGCATCTTAGAATTGTATTCAATTATTTGTGTTCATTAATACACTAGTGGTCTTTGGTCTATAAGCATTAGTGCTTCTTCGAGTGTGGTTGCTTTACTTTGAATCACACTTGCTGTCACATACTAGCACTTGATCATTTCATGTTGTATTATAGTTTGATTTCCATTGCATGTGTGTGTGTGTTTACACATGTATATGTGTACGTTGTGATGCCAGATGTGTTATTCATGTAGTTTGCTTGGATATTGAACTGCTTCCATGCCTTCACTTGTTCCACATATGTCATGAGCTTGTGCCTTATCTGGTTCACCTGAACTTTGAACCGATCATTTTGTAGTATGTTGAAATTGTGAATTGAACCATTTACTGTGTAGTTATCTATGTATATCCTAATTTTTACTTTATGTTAGTGTTGACTTATTTGGTTGTGTGGTCTGTCTCGACTGCTTATTGCTGTAGGATACACACACACATGTTGTTCCTTACTTTGTCATTGCGGTCTGAGTTGCATACGAGTTGGTCTGTGTTGCTCCTAATATACTAGCTTGAGTTGGTCTTCAAATACTTAACTGATCATATCATTTTTAAAATCTAGATTCTTTGTTAAACCCATATGTGTGTGTATATATATGTGCATATATGTATATATGTTTATGTGGTCTTTATGAAACTGTCTGCATATCATTGGACTGATTTATTTGCTCTCCTTCATATGTGCACTTGATTTTAGTTAGTCCAGGTTACTTTAAGTCTGAATGCATTCGTTTCCTTGTTCTGGTGTCTGACCATATGTGTTTGCACTGAGTTGTTGCTTCGAGCTAGTTTGCATTTGCTTCCATGTTGCCAGGTCTGCACTTGCCTTGAGTTGAATGGTCAAGTATTTTTCAAGTGTACACATTGAATTTTTGGTCAAGGCTTGTTCTAGTCATTAAAACATGACCATTCGATTTTTGTTTTTGTATTGCACCTGAACATAACCTAGCTTTGGCTTGGGTTTGACCTTGTGCTTATGTCGTGACTTTATTTATATTACACTTAAGTTGAACTTGGTTTTTGATTGGGTTTGACCTTGTGCTCAACCGTCCCTGCAGTTTTATCAAGTGTATATCGGTACGCATGGCCTTGTGGCATGTACAGTGATACATTATGCATGTCATAAGTTGTTTGTATTTGATGAATTCAAAGTTAAATGATGACGAACAACTCAAATAACCGAGACAAATAATATTTTCAAAAATACACTTTTTTTTATACTACACAAATATTTCTTTTTCAGTTTTACTGCATTAGTGTTTATTTTGTTGATATCTCAAATGCTGGATTCGAGCCGGAATAGAGTCAAAGATAAAATACGAGTGAATGAGTGACATGTAGTGAGGTGCAAATGTAAGTGACAGTTGTATAATGAAAAATTATGATGTAATCGAAATTGTATTGTAAATGAAATTATGTATATATAGTGAGAGCTCAAATTTGTACTATTCAAAATTGCAACAAAATATTTATTTGAATAAAATATTTGTTTGAATTTAAATTCTATGTAATTTATTTTATTCAACAAATATTTATTTAATTATGTGAAAATAAAATAGTATAATCAAGAATACATTTAAATGAATATATATATATGTTTATTATCATCAAACAAAAATCATATACTAGCATATTCAATAGGAAAGGTGGTTCGATATATATTTTGTTCGACTATAGCAAAATGCCTAACACAAAAGGTGGTTCTGGGGTTATATGGATTCAACTATAGGAGGATGCCGAACAAGATAGGTGATTCGGCGGTTAAGTGGGTTAAGGGATAGGAGGATGTCGAACAAAACAAGGGGCAAAGTTTTTAGGGTGTTGGCTTCGTGGCAAGACGTATGGTTGCTTGGAGGTTGGCTCGATGTTAGGATGGAAGACCCTAGGATGACTCTGGATGACTTTGGGTGGCAACCAATGAAGTGCGATGACTTCAATGACTCGATGCTGCAAGTGACTACAACATCTGGTAATGGATCGAATGGACGAGTTCTACATGTGAGCTCATCGAGTAAAACATGAGGATGTGGTGCTCATGAGTAGGACCGAGTAATCTACGTGTATCAAAGGTAGTCTACATGCACCCACATGTTTGGATGTCTATGTATCCAGTCCTTAGCCATCTGCTTAGGCATGGGAGCATTTATGAGGTAATTCTATTATCGATACGTGTGCTAAGGGATTGATAGGTAACTTTGAAGTTGTGACGCTCGTTGTTCCCAAAGCAACCTGCAGGTACCTATATTTTTAATGTCTGTGTGTGTCCAACCCTTAGCCATCTATATGGGTAATGAGTTGAGCATCTATTAGAGTTATCATATATCTGAAGCAGTTGACTAAGAGATGTGAGGCCGTGTGAAAGATTCTATGTTTTCTATGTGCTTGATATGCTGTGTGATACACCTATACCCCATATTTTCCTTTTGTCATAGTAGTTTAGCATATACTGTGCTTATGCGCTAACTCTTTGGATGCACTGATAGGTTAGATATGTTTTTTAATATCCTATTTACTACATACGATTTTATAGTATTTTGAGATGGTTTATCGCTCATACCAGATTGTTGTCTGACCCAAGGTTTTATGCTTCACTTCTTATTATCTCGAGTACCCTCAAATGGGTAAATTGAGGATCACGGGTCTAGAAAGCGCATGGGGTTGTATAGAGTAGGAAATGGAGGATATGCTTTCATATACCTATACTTTAGAGCTTACCATTACTTATATTCCATCGTGCAGTACCGTGGAGCTATGGAAGTACTTGTATTTTGAGAGACAATTATAGAGTTTATTTTGGAGATTTGAGTAATATAACCTCTTTATTTCAGTTTTTATATAGTTGTGAACTTGATGCACTCTGATATTCTTATTTATGGTTCATTTGATTATATCATTGTCCTGCCTATTTTACATCTATGTTATTATATTATATTTTTCTATGCACTATGAGATGTTCTACAGGTTCTATGTTCGGATTTCTATTACTTTACACCCTTGGCTACCATCCTGCATCGGCCGAGTACCTCCATCATGCATTATACAGGTATATTGAATGCTAGAGGTATAATGTAGTCCTCTCATTTGGTATCATAGCTTAGGTTCCGTAGACAACCTATGTTGATACTTTGATCCATTAGAGATAAGGAAGGAGCTATCACCTTAGAATGGATCAAACGATATATGAGAGTGCACACTTGTTATATTTTGGTTTTCAAAACTATATAGTAGTATATATATAGTATATAAGTCACATTACATTCATAGACACTACTTACTCCTTTTAGAGAGACCGATCATTCTTATTACAGCTTGTAAGAATGAGCCGGATAACAAGGAATGTTGCTAGGAATTCCATCTCCGGAGTTGAGGAGGGGCAGGATTGCGGGCTGCTAACCATAACATATAGAATGTGTTCACTAATATGGCACGAAATATGGTTTAGAATGCCCCATTTTCTTCCACTTGGCTGTTTCTGGTGGTGCTCCAGTGCAAACGTCGAGGGCTGACTATAAGAAACTAAACAAGGATTACTCTACTCCAGATTGCATACCATTTATTGGAACAGAATCATCCATCAAAGTGCAGGATTGGTTGGACACCTTCTAATGCATCTTTAAGGATATAGAGTTAGGGGATCAGACAAAGAGGAAGTTGGCCTACAGATTGCTTCAAGAACCAGCTATGGAGTGGTGAAATGCCATCAAAATTACTACTTGCGAGGAGCAGACTACTTGGAAGCAGTTTAAGGTGAGGTTTGAGGAGAAGTATATATCGACCGCTCAGAAATTGGTGCTCATTCGAAAGTTTGCTAATTTAAGACAAAGAGATATGTCTCTGCTAGAGTACGTGGCTAAGTATGACACGTTGTCGAAGTATGATAGAAGGGATGTCGAGTTTGCTACAATAAAGAACATCACCAGATATGGGGATATTGACATCTAACATTAAAGAAAAATATTAAGTTTCAAAGAGATGCCGAACATATAAAAAAATATCGAAATTTAAATGGTAAAAAAGCCGAGGAGTGGTACCGAGTCTCTACAACATAATGTTGTAGGGCATGAAACAAAGGAAGAGAGCTATATCACCTGGAGATGTCGAGTTTCTAACATGAAGTTTCTAACAGCAAGTATAAGGTGGTGCCGAATACCTAACATAATGAGGGTACAGACCTTTCGAACCATGATAGTGGTGTCGAACTTATACAACACAAAGTGTCATATAATATGCAAGAATGGAAGGGTGCCGCATCACTAATAACAAGTATTTCTTATAAAGAGAGGATATCGAGCCTTCACAACATTAACTATTGTAAAGAAATCTAGTCAGATAACAGTGATGAGTTTCTACAGAAAGAAAGAGATGTTGAACTTCAACATTGCGAGAATGTTGAATCTTAAAAGACATGGAGGTTGTCGAGCATCAACAATTACATGGATTGTAGAGGGTCTACTATAATGCAAGATTCCAATATCAACAATCAAGAAGGGTATGTACCTAAGAGATAACAATCGTACAGCTGTATGACACGTGGCTACCAATCCACCTAATACAACCTCTATAAATAGACCCCCTCCACCACTTAGGGAAGCGAATTCTTCTTTCCTAATTTCTTGTGTTTTCAAAGTTGTAACCTTAAATCCCATTGAGGATTTTAGAGTTGATTATACATTTTTGACTTTTTGAACATAAGGACATAGATAATGAACTTTGCATATCATACTGTAATTGAATAAAGATATTAGCCTAATTATTAAACTTATTATGTGCATATGGCTTCTTGATTTTGGCTCAAACTATGGACATGCATATTTCATTCTTTTGGACTTGGACTTGAATTTGGACTAGCGTATTGATAATTACTATTTACCTTGCATTATGACTATTATGCCTATTGGCATATGGACAAAGGATTATGATCTAAGTGAACTGCCTATTTAGCCCATTAAATAATAGACTATTACGCCATTAAGCAACTTGTCAATTTTATCATTGGAAATATGACTAGAATTTTCGAACTACTTCATGATTATGTTTAAGTTCATAGGCAATACTGGATCCATTTCAAATAATAGTATTTAATGCAACATCTCGGGCTTTGAACAAAATTTTGATTTAACATCTATTATCAAATATAAAAAGGGTTCAATGGAAGAATAGATAAATATGCGATGTTTAGATGTGTCTCCCTTATTTTAATAATTTTTAAATACTATGAAAGTCTTATTTGATGTTCAAATCATGATTTTAGAGAAAGGTTTTAGTTTGGGAAATTTCTTATGCTTATATGATTTATTGAAAGTGCATAACTAGAAAACAAATTAAGAAAACACCCGTAAAAGTCCAAGTAAATATTAAGTGTGTTAGAACAAGTGTTCGTAAATTTTTTGGGAATTTGTTAGAATTTTCTATAAGGAAAAACAAACCAAAATGGTTAAAAACTATGCTAGGGTAAGTGGGGAACCACGAGTGAGGGTGCATGAAAATAAATTTATATGGGAAAAGTATATTAATAGGTGTTGGGAAAATGGATTGCAGATTCAGATCATTTACTTAAAAGAAAGAAAAACAACACTGCAAATAATAGAAAGTGAAATAGGGAAAAATGAGAGTACGATACATGTAAAGACGTTGTCAAGGATGTCAGAGTTTGTCTAAAGTGGCGTTTGGGCAACGACTCTATATTTGTAAATAACAACTGCATGTAATATGAAGAGGTCATACTGCTCAAAAATTAGGAAGCCGATAATAAAAGTGAGAAGCACTTTGTGTTGGGGCAAGGTAATAATGCATCAGGGAAAGTAGTAAATGAAACCTCGTAAGGGATAAGTGGGACTAGAGGAGAGGCCAGGTAAGTACAGGGAAGAGATCCTGCACTAGAAATAGATTGGAAGGGCTTTTGACGCCCGTGGGGATGCTCACTCGATTACACACCTTGGAATGGTAAGGAAAGGCATTCAACTTCCAAGGACTACAGGGTAGTTCCAGAAGTTAAACAAATGTTTAATGTGGATACACACCTTGGGAAGGTGAGGAGAGGGATTTACAAATGCACACTTAGGGAAGGTGAAAAATTCAACTTCTCGGGGAGGGATCATGCACTAGAAATAAGATTAGAAGGACTGTTGACGCCGATGGGGATGCTAACTCGAATGCACACCTTGGGAAGGTAAGGATAGACATTCAACTTTCAAGGACTATGGGGGCAATTCCATAAGTTAAAGAAATGTTTAAAGTGGATACACAACTTGGGAAGGTGAGGAGAGGGATTTACAAATGCACACCTGGGAAAGGTGAGAAATTCAACTACGCAGCGACACGATATAGAAGTATTAAATAAAAACGAATAAGAACTTCACTGGGCGTAGTGTTAATTTGTAAGAAGAAATGAATAAGAACTGCGTGGGGTCACAACATTAAATCATTAAAGGAAAAGAAGTAAGAACCGCTCGGGGAGCAACATTAAATATTTTAAAATAAGAGAAATTAATACACGCACGGGACGCAGTATTAAACAGTTAAAGGATAAGTATGACTTACGTGGGGTACAGTATTATAGTAGATTAAATAACAATATAAGGATAAGTATAAAGCATTGTAATGAATAAAAGAATGAACTAAACTTGGGAATTTAGTAGGGACTGCACCAGGGGTGCAGTAGTAAATGGGGACCACTTAGGAAAGCGTAAGATGCATACGTAGGTAAGAACCAATTACATTAATATTTTGAATGTTACACTCTTAATGTTTGAATAGTGAAGGGGAAACCGAACCTGTGCAGTACGGTTTAGTCTCACCACTATATGACTGTTTTGGGGTAAATATTATTCACTCCATTATGTCTGACCCGTGCTTTTATTATTGCTTTCTCTATAAACCCACGAATACTCATTTGATTAAGCCGAGTTTATGGGATTATACATGTATAAATTAAGTGTGCAGGAGGCTTTACAACTAACAAAGATTTTTATTCCCGCTGTATAAAGAAGTGCGAGCCGCATCTCTGTATGTTGACTTGACTCTTTATTTTGTTTGTTTTCTATTACATCTGACCCATGTGCGGGACGTTATTGGGTTTAATTTTAGCAGAAGTAAATTTAAAGGATGTTAAAGAAAATCTACGATGAAATTTAAAATATTTAGCTGCTTTGTTTACTTTATCTATACTTAAGTAATATACCGAACTCACTTAGGTTGTTGGAAGATCATTCCGGTGAAGACTACAACATCATTGTTGTTCATCTTTGAGTCTTATAGTGGGGAAGGTTACAGAAACAATCATAGAATGCATTCTATATCTCACATTGCTTCAAATAATATATAATAATAAACATCATAAACGTAAAATAGACGAGGCAGTAGTAACAGAATGAACCATAACATCAGAGTACATAGGTTCATAAAGTTATATGAGATAGTGATAGATTTTGTATAATTGGCGATAAACTCAAGATAATATCTCTAAGTAAAATAAACGAACATTGTATAAGCTCCACAATGTCGCATAGTGTAAGCAATATTAAGTCCATATATAATATAAGAAAGCACAATCTTCTGCTATCCTCTGTACAACAACTGTGCACCCTTACACCTACTATCTTATCCACTCATTTTAGAGTACCAAAGATAATAAGTAGCAAATCATAAAACATCGAGTCAAACTACTATCTGGTGTGAAAAATAAGAAATCTCAAAATGATATACAGGTCGATATAGTAAGGAACCAAGGTATAAAAGTTATACATGACGTATTCCAGCATCCAAAGACTTTGCATATAACATCTGCAATATGTTACTCTACAACTCTACAAACGTCAATAAGTATACAAATATCCTGGTATGCAATCGAGCATCTAAGCATCAATCTCTTGGATACCTACACCATGTGATGTCCTAAGGTGATAAATAAGTAAAGTGACCATAGCATACATAGCATCCATCAAAGGATCCTCACTACCACTCAATGTGCACTAGATATACGATGACCCATATGACTATTACTGTACATGGGATTAATGGAAAAATATTAATTTTTAGTATACTCGCTCCCTAGCCAAAGTTGATATTAGATCAATTCCACCAATTCAGGGTATACAGCCAGGTAGCCATTCCGAGTATCCAATGAGCTTCCTCACAACACCACTGCTTATAAGTTCATCAGAAAATATTTCAAATATCGACGATCCCTTAGTATGCGTATTCTAGCCATTTCCTTGCTCCATTTTTACATATATTTTTATTTGAACCCTCCCACATTCCTTTCTTTCCATGATAGAGCCTTTCAATGTTCTATTCATGGGTCATTTGGTAAAATCAAGGAAAGACTAACACATGAAGTTGCAAACATCTCTTGGAGAAACAACGGAAGAACATCAACATTCATGGACTAGTACTAATCCTTGGATTGAGCGGAACTGATCCATAGATTTGGTTATATATAGCATGTTCTTTCTCAAATCCTCATGGATTATGATTTGTGACGTTCAATGGACTAGAAATAAAGATTAATGAATCTAAGACCCAATTACAACGTACTACAACTGTAAATATGAGTCTACAAGTAATAAAAATAGGATCGTACAATTTTCTAGTTCTTGTCTATAGGGAAATGCGGCCATTATAATTCTTGATTGAATTTCAGGATTGAACTATATTTTCTTCAAGGACTAGTGTATAAATAGGAATAAAACATCTTTAAAGTGTATGTAGGCATAGCTGGTCAACTATAAATGGTGTATCTTTCTTTTCCTCTATTATTATACATATTTTATTGATATTAGTTTGTGTTGATTTTATACAATGATATGAAAACACCCTAATTCGAAAGTCAAATATTATGATCTCCATGCAATCATAGCCAAAAATTACATACATATTTTTGGCTCTTCGCCGTCTTTATGGGTGCTGGACCAATATTTTGACCAACATTTTTCGGGTGCTTTTATTGAAAAATTAAAGATTCGGCTACATCTCTTATGTTATTCAAATTTTAATAAAATAAATAAAGAGATATGATCAAATGGTCAAAGAAATAACTTGGGATAGTAATTCAGATGGGTAGATGGTGAAGGAAGAACTGGAAATCAAAGTGCTAGTGATAGAACTATGCAGTCTCCACCAGATCTCGTAACCAGAGAGGACCTAGAAGGAATTGAAGCTAAAGTTCACTAATTGATGGAAGCAATACTGTAACAAGCTGTATTTTACTATCGAAGGATCGTAAGATATCATTTTTAAATTCATATGAGGCCATAGGCTCAATAATTTTAGAAAATGCCTATTTTGACATTTCCTATCTTTAGAATTTTTTCAGATGATTTTACTCATGGAAACTTGTAGTGGCTATGACTTTTGATGGAAGCCAAATTAGAATCCATGACTATTTCCATTGGTAATATATGGCAGTTTCCTTTTTCGTAGAGCGGTCATATTAGCGATTTGGACTTTCTGCTTAGGAGATATGGTTGTCTGACGATTGACAGTTTTCGGAGCAGCTTAGTGGGTAATTACTAAGTTTGGAAGATAGCCCACTAAACCATTTCATGTTTAGAGGCTATTTAAACACAACCATCATCTCCTAATCACTTTTACTACTTCCCACATAGATTTAAGCCTCAATTAACCTATTCTCCACCCAAAACCTTTTCTTTTCTTCTCCAAATTAAGTCTAATTCATAGATTAAAGGTAGAATAACAAAGGGTTTTATTAGAGACCTTCAAATCTACATTTTGGGAAGGTAAAATCAAATCTTTACAATTGGTTCTTGGATTGCCTCGGTTTGCGTGCAAATCTTTTGCTTTTGGTTGTCTGGTAAGTTATTTATCATCTCACACCTCACTATATATATATAGGTTTTAACATGTTTTAGATCCTTTTTTACAATCAAATTAAGTTTTAATAATATTTTAAAACTTAACATATAGTAAAAACGTGAATAAATGGATATTTGGTGTTCTAGACATATTATTTGGATGCGTGATTGCCTTGATACATGTTAGGCTATGTTGTATACACAACGTATAATTATTACTATGATTTTTTGTGTGATTTACGTGTTTGAATATTATTTAGTGCATGTATGATGTTTGTTTGTATGCTATTATGGTTGAAATGCTCATCGAAGCGAATTACAGGTAGGAACCATGGAGTCAGACTTCGACGGATAGGCTCTAGAGCGTTTGGAGTCATATTATTGCATAAGAAATGCATGAGGGTTGATATTTTGGGTGTAGTTATGGAAATGATACAATGTTGATGTGCCAAAGGAGATACAGGTTTTGGTTCGGCGTGTTCGGTTCGTTGGAAGTATTGTTCGGTGGTTGGCTTTAGGAAGGAGAAGCATTTGGTTCGGAGGTACTTGGTTCGGTGGTTACATGGCTTGGCAAGTGAAGAACCGAGTAAGAAAGGTGGTTTGGTTTGTTTTTGGTTTGACTATAAGAGAATGCCGAATAGGAAAAGGTGGTTCAGTAGGTCTTTTGTTTGGCTATAGGAGAAGGCCAAACAAGAAAGGTGGTCGGTGGTTATATGGGTTCAGCTACAGGAGGATGCCGAACAGGAAAGGTGATTTAGTGGTTAAGTTGGTTCTGGTATAGAAGGATGTCAAACAGAACATGGAGCAAAGCTTTTAGGATGTTGGCTTTGTCCCAAGACGTGGAGTTGCATGGAGGTCTTAGGGGTTGGCTTGAGGTAGAAATGGAAGACCCCAGGATGACTTTGGATGACTTTAGGGTGGCAACTAATGAAATGCAACAACTTCGATGACTCGATGCGGTTAGTGACTATGGCAGCTAGTGATGGATCTAAAGGACGAGTTCTACGTGATAGCTCGTAAGTAAAACATTATGTTGTGATGCTTATGAGTAGGACCGGGTAGTCTATGTGTACCTAGGAAAGTCTACTTGCACCATATGTTTGGATGTTTGCGTGTCCAAACCTTAGCCATCTGCTTAGGCATGAGTTAAGCATCTATGAGGCAGTTCTATTATCGGTACGTGTGCTAAGGAATTGATACTCTAAAGTTGTGTTGCTCATTGCTGGAATAGGGTAGCCTGCTTGTACCCATATTTTTGACGTCTACATGTGTCTATCCTCCAACCATTTGTGTTTGCGATGAGTTGAGCATTTGTGAGAGTTATCATGTATCTGAAGCACATGGCCGAGAGATGCAAGGTTGTGTGATGGATGCTATGTTTGCTATATGCTTGATATGTTTTCTGATACCCCTATACCCCATATTCTTCTTTAGTGATTATAGTTTAGCATATAATGTGTTTATATGCTAACTCTTTGAATGCATGGATAGATTCAGTATGTTTTTTGATATCCTATTTACTACATACGATTTATAATATTTTGAGACGATCTATCACTCACACTAAACTATTGCCCGACCCGAGGTTTTATGCTTCGCTTCTTATTAGCTCTTGTACTCTTAAATGAGTAAATTGGGGATAATAAGTCTGAAAAGCGCATGGAGTTGTACGGAGCACGAGTAGGTGGCTACACTTTCATATACCTATACATAGAGCTTACCATCGCTTATATTATGTTGTGCAGTACTATAGAGCTATGTCAATACTTGTATTTTGAGAGATAATTATAGAGTATATTTTGGAGATTTGAGATGTATAAACTCATTATTTCAGCATTGTATAGTTTGTGAACCTGATGCATTATAATATTCTTATTATGGTTCATTTGATTATATCACTGTCTCGCTTATTTTACATCTATGTTATTATATTATATTTTTTCTACGCTCTATAAGATGTTCTACAAGTTCTATATTTGGATTTCTATTACTTTACACCCTTGGCCACTATCCTGCATCGACCGAATTTTTCCATAGCGCATTATACATGTATATTGGGTACTGGAGATTATGGCTATCATCTCATTTGGTATTAGAGCTTAGGTTGCATAGACCGTCTAAGTTGATACTTGGATCCATTAGAGATAAGGAAGGAGCTATCGCTTTAGATTGGATCGAACGATATATGAGAAAGCATACTTGTTATATTTTGGTTTTCAAAACTATATAGTACTGTGGGCCGTCTATATATATATGTGTTTGTATATGTGCATTACATTTATGGAGAACACTTATTCCTTTTAGAGAGACTGGTCATTCTTATTATAGCTTGTAAGAATGTACCGATCTATAAGAAATGCTGCTAGGAACTCCATCTCTAGAGTTGAGGAAGGGGCATGTAACGACCATAATTTCATCACTTGAATTTGAAATATTTAGTTAATTTTAAATATTTTAATATAGGTTTATTAAACATGAATAATCATGTTTTATGTGATAAATAATAGTGGTGATTTTGTTTTGAAAAAATATTAAATAAACTATATTCTTTGGAAAAATATCGATAATATAACCAAAAATCGTTTTATGGGTAAATAACTTTTTAACCATCAAAATTCACACATGATTTTTCATATATATAAATTTATTTAACCATTTAAACAGAAATAAGAAATAAGAATTTTTCATTTTTATAAGTAAAATAATTATGTCGTCATCGATGATGTCATTATTTGCATAAATGAGCACATAAGGAATGTTTTTGTATTTCAGGTATTTAAATATTCAATAAATTATTTTAAATGATAAATAATTCATTTTAATTATTATATAATGATAATAAGTGATTCATAATAGTTATATATATATATATACTTGTTTCATAAAGATATGTAAATTTTGCAGCATTTTTGCAGTTTAACGGCGGAATTTTGCAACACTTGTTTAAACATTGATTTATATGGTTTTATATTCAAATGAGCGTATTTTTATTATTCTAAAATTATTAAAATATATTCAAGATTGGTTTATATATATGACTGGAATTCGAATTCTAGATTTTCAATAGCTTATAAAATATAAGTTATAATTGAATGTTGCATCATGGTTTTCAAATGAGATATATATGTTCATATATACATGCACATAATATGTACAAACATATAAGAAGTCACCATGTGCATTTACATATAATAAGTTACCATGTGCATTTACACATTTACCTTAAGCAAAAATATAAACATCAAGATATTTTCAAACCGAAATCAAACCAAATCATGACATATCTCAAAGCACAGGCCAAGATGTGATGGTGGTGATATAAGGGAAGGGAATCAAGGCTATGAGTGGTGGAAGAGGTCATGATGACGATGTCGGAGATATTTTACACTTACTTAAGTGTTAAGCTTCCAAAATGCTATAAATAGCACCCTACCCCCACACTTATTCTTACACCAATACTTTTCTTCTTCTTGAGCTTCTTAATTCTCTTTAATGGCTTCCTTATCTTAGAGAAGTAATGGAGAAATATAATGGCAAAAAGAATGTTAAATAGTTCCGTATGCAAACAAAGTCAATCCACTTCAAAAATAAGTTAAGAGCATCCCTATCCTCTTGTAAGTGCACGCCCCCGTAAGCACCACCATGATAGCCGAGCTCCAGCCATTTCCAAGGCATGGCAAGCTCCCTTAAAGGTACTGTACATATCTAAAGGTTCTGAAGTAAAGAAAGTAGAAGGAAGTACCGTTGGAGTGCTGTAAGAATCAATTCATGAAGCTTTGAAAAAAGTTTGGTGGAGTGGAAATCATTAGTGAGTACTTGATTTACAGACACCTTAATATGTTTAGAAAATAATGATATGCATGTTTAATTAGTAAATTAATATACTTGGATGATTAATATGTTTGAATATTGGTAGAATATATGGTTGATAACGTGGTTGTGATAAGTATAATAAATAACGTTAAAAACATATTTATCAAATAGAAATGGTTAACTAGTTAACCATAGTTAATCCATAGAAAATAAATCCTTATTAATATGTGTATGAAGTTTATTAAGCCTCTTTATGGTTTTTAATTTAAAAAAGTTATTTGGACGATTTAAAATATAAAATATATCACATTGAAATTTATTTAAAAAGTGGAGTTTTGATTTATTTTGAAAAATAAATTACAATGTTTGATTTGGAAAATAGGAACTTTAAAAATTAAAATTTCATACGAGAAATCATATGAAAATTGTATAAATAGATTTTCAAACAAAAAGACAGTAAATTAAATATTATAATGATATAATATTACAATATGGAATAAAAGTTAAATGAGTTTTAGTATGAAAAATAGTCCAAAAATGGTTTAAAATGGTTTATTATGGTTTCAAAATAATTTAATTTTTTTAGACAAGTTTCATAAAATTTGAATAAAGTGGTAAAAATAAGCCATCACGTTTCGGCAGTTCGCGATTTCACGACGCAAAAGGTAAAACAAATGTGTAGGATGGATTATAAGTTGGAATTCTTTGAAATAAGAATTTTTCAGACCCTTGAGTTATAGTTTTCAAATGAAAAATAAAAATCAAGATTTTGTTAGTAGAGTTTGAGATATGTCCAAATCAAATTTTCAAAAATGTCGCGTTTTGGCAGTTCGAAAACCAAAGTGGTAAATTCTTTAAAATGAATATTTTTAATCTTTAAAAATATGAAATAAACTCCATAAGTATGTTAAAATGTTTTAAAAGGGATTTAAGTTTTAAAAATAGGCTTATAGGAAATGGAAAAGGTGGTTTGATCAAGGAAGCTTTACAAACACTATTCACAGCGGTTCTTTTGCGATGGTTTTGGTAACTTGGGTTTTAGCATAATTATTCTTCCCCAATATTTTTTAATAATCTTTTCAAATGAATAATTATGTATATTGAAGGTAATTTTGAAGTTATACAATTATTTTGAAGGAGTTGAAAATAAATGGTTAAAAGGAAATTATTATAAAAGTTGAGTTTTTCTTCCAAAATCTTTTATGAATGTTTTTCAAGTAATTAATGAAGTATTCTAAAGGAAATTAAGAAGTTTGAAAAATATTAAGGTTAGATTCGTTTAAATAACTTGACCTCCTTATGGGCGAAAGAGAGATAGTCTCTAGGCTTAAGTTTGGAAAACCAGTTTCATGCTCTCCCTAGCTATCTGAATTGGCCCGATGGAGGAGATAGCTAATTTGATTTACACTTACCACGTCTTCCTAAGATAACAGATAAAGGGATTGAACGATTTCCAAAGGATAAATAATATTTTAAAATAATAAATATTTTGGAAGCATAAAAAACATTCTAGTTAAATTCTATGCTAAATTCCGAAGAGAGAACTCGTAATACCCGTGTGAATTTAAAAGGTGATTTCACCATTATTTGACGAATAATATGGGTTGAATACGGAAATTAATATGGGGTACAATTAGTCTAATTTCTATAGATCCCTTTTTACTCAATACTAACCGGTTTGGGTTTATAGTAAACAATGTCTTAAATACATTGCTTTCAACCCATTAAAGAAATGTTTTGGAAATGTGAAATCTTATTAAGATTTGAATTATATTAATAATAGAATATGGAAATATTTTCCTAAGTAATTAAAGAAAAATGATTTGCTATTTCAAAAGATAAAAGGAGTTTTAGTTTACCAAATAATTTGATAAAAGGGACTTAATGATTTCATATACTCTTGAAAAAATAAGGGAATAATTTAAAAGAATATATCTTCGAAAGATATTTGATTTGATAAAAAGACAAATAACTAGATGTTGTTTGATAATCACCTATATACTTGACATTTCTTTATTATCGATTAGTTCGAAGAGATCGAGATTGAATTTTCTAGTGCAACATGATAGGGGGTTCTCGCTTTGTGTTTGGTGGCGAGCAGGAGAATCTTACTCCAAAATGTTCTCCAAGTTGGTGTAGTCGAGAGGCAGGCCTAAAAGCAAATAGCGAGGTACCGGTGTGTGCCTCGGTGGTTGCACCCACCATTGGTGGGCCAAAGGCCCGTTCTTCACATTTATATCAGAGCATATGTTAAGCGAACAAATGGGCCTGGTAGGGGTAAGCCTCATCAGAGATAGGGCTAGTGATACCTTAGGATGAGTAACTCATTAGATATAAGGGTAAGAGACACCTTAGAATGAGTTTGAGCGTATTATATATAAGTGTGTACCTTTTAGCAACTAATAAAATGTTTTGTGTCGATTGGCCGATTGAGTGGTTATGACTTCTAGTTAATATATGGTGCTCTACGGTTGATAGGGATTCCTAAATACTTAAACGAGAAAAATCGACACACTATTTTTAAAAGGATTATGTTTTATATATAAAAGGATATCTTTTGAAAAGATATACATACATACATATATGTATATATGTATGTATTTATGTGCTATTTTTTAATTAAGAGGATGATAATATTCAGCTATTATCATTTGTTGGTTGATTGATTGAAGTTGGCTAAGAAATGATTTAGTGTCATCTTAAAGGTAGGGTACAAACACCTTGTGAATTAAGTTGCACGATTTGACTATAAGGTGTTTTGATAATAATATAAAAAAAGAAAAAAATTGTGAAAATTTAAATGTGATTGGAAGGATGAGTGGCCGAAAATAACTGAAAATAGGCAAAAGATATGTTCGGATGGTAAATACTTCTCTTAAGTATTACCCTTCCGGTTAAGGGAATATGTGTTACTATTGGTGGTATCCAATTCCTGTGTATTATTTTAGAGTTACTCAATCTATATAATATTCCATAAGTTAAAAGGATAATGTGAATCATTAATTAATAGATTAATTAGTTATCATTAATTTTTATCAAGGAGTTTGCATTTAATATTGGTTAAAAGGTAGTATATTATAATATAAAAGGTTTGTTGTAATTTTGTAAAACACAAGATAAATGATCTTTTAAATAAAAATAGTTTCTTTTGGAAAGGAGAGAAATTTTTTATGAATAAATATTTTGAAGTAATAAATGGTTTAAAAAACTATTTAAACCAACGAAAAAAGTTTTACAAAATGTTTTCATAAAGATTTTTAAATGTTAATTAGTATGTCCGTTGTACGTAGATTATTTCATTACACGATTTTGATCTAAAAATTGAGTACGAAACTTTGAGGTGTTTATACCAGTCCGAAAAAGGATTTATCACTTGATTCTTGATGAAAAGCATTAAGAAGAGTTTATGATTATGTACTTATGTTTTCTACCACAGTTGAGAGCTATATAAGGAAAATGAAGGTTTTTGATCAGAAATATCAATCAAAGTCTGCACTAGAGGATTGAGGGATCAATACTAGTTCGGAAGTAAAGTTGGGTATTCGAAATACGAAATTGAATCAAATGGTGCATATGGTGATCTGTATACATCATACATATTTCAATTTATAAAATAATGTTTTGGGCAAAATCTTTTGGAGTTGGGTTTGGTAAAATTTCAAGGTTATGGGTGATTTACATTTTTAGGTACACTTAATTGTTTGGTTTCGTTATATTTTTTCGTCCTTGTAATTTCGAGGACGAAATTCTTTTAAGAGGAAATATGTAACGATCTGTAATTTTATCACTTGAATTTTGAATATTTAATTAATTTTAAATATTCAAACATAGTTTTATTAAACATAAATAATTATGTTTTATGTGAAAAATAATAATGGTGATTTTTTGTTTTGAAAAAATGTTTTCAAAAATATATTCTTTGGAAATATAATGATAATATGACCGGAAATCATTTTATTTATATTTAACCATCAAAAGTTGCATATGATTTTTCTATATACACTTATTACATATTCAAAAAAAGATAAGGAATAAAAATATTTTTCCATTTTTGGAAATAAAATAGTTATGATTTCATCGATGATGTCACCATTTTCATAAATGAGCGTATGCGGAAAGTTTTGCTATTTTGGGTATTTAAATATTCAAATAATTGTTTTAAATGATAAATAAATCATTTTAATTATTATATAATGATAATAAGTGATTTATAGTAATTATATATATATACTTATTTTATAAAGATATGCAAATTTTGTCGCACTATGGTAGTTTAGTGGTGGAATTTTGTTACACTTGTTTAAATATTGATTTATATAGTTCTATAATTCAAATGAGCACTCTTTATTATTCTAATATAATAAGAAATATATTTTTAAGATTTGTTTACAAATATATGTATATAAATATGTGTGTTGTGTGTATAGTTTAACTGAAAAGTAAAAATATGACAAGAATTCAAATTTTGGATTTTCAGTGGTTTATCAAACAAAATTTATAATCAAATGTTGCATCATGGTTTTTTAAATGAGTGCATATATAGATGCACAGAACATGTACAAACATATAAGAAGTTACCATGTGCATATACACATTTACCTTAAGTAAATTAATATAAATATCAAGATATTTTCAAAACAAAATCAAACCATATCATGACATATATCAAAGCACATGCCAAGATATGATGGCGGTGATGTGGAGGGGTGGTGTAAAGCACGGCTATAAGTGATGGAAGAGATTATGGTGATGAGGTTGTAGATATTTTACATTTTACTCAAGTGTTAAGCTTCCAAAATGTTATAAATAGCACCCTACCCATCATTTATTCTCACACCAATACTTTTCTTCCTCTTTCTTCTTCTTGAGCCCCTTAATGCTTTTTATGTATCTTAGAGAAGTAATAAAGAAAAATAATGGCAAAAAGAAAGAAAAATAGTTTCATATGCAAGCAAAGTCAATCCACTTCAAAACTAGGTCAAAAATACTACCCTCCTCTCTATAAGTGCACGACCCCATAAGCACCATCATGATGGCCGAGCTCTGTTAAGGCACGGTGGAGATCCGAAGGCTCTAAAGCAAAGAAAGTAGAAGGATGTACTATCAGAGTACCGTTGGAATCAATTCAGGAAGCTTCGGAAAATGTTTGGCGGAGTGGAAATCATTAGTGCATACTTGATTTAAACACACCTTAAAATGTTTAGAAAATAATGATATGCATGTTTAATTAGTAATTACTATGCTTGGATGATTAATATGTTTTAATATTGGTTGATAGCTTAGTTGTGATAAATATAATAAATAATGAGAAAATCATATTTATCAAAAGATATGTGGTTAACTAATTAACCATAGTTAATTCATGGAAAATAAATCCAAATTAATATGTGTATGAAGTTTATTAAGCCTCTTTATGGTTTTGAATTTAAAAAGAAAAATTATTTGGATGTTTTAAAATAGAAAAGATATCACTTCAAAATTTATTAAAAAGAGGAGTTTTGATTTATTTTTGAAAAAATAAATTACAATGTTTGATTTGAAAAATTATAATTTGTAAAGTTAAAATTTCATATAAGATATCATATGAGAATTTTATAGATGGATTTTCAAATAAAAAGATAATAAATTGAATGTTATAATAATGTAATATTACATTATAGAATAAAAGTGAATATGAATTTTAATATGAAAGATATTGTCTAAAAATAGTTTAAAATGGCTTAAAATGATTTATTGTGATTTCAGAATAGTTTAAAAGTATTTCGGATAAGTTTCATAAAATTTGAGTAAAGTGGCAAAGTAAGCCATTGTTTGCGCCAAAATTGGTCACAAACACCCAATATCACGAAAGCACCCGTTTATCAACACAGACCAGTAATAATTAAATAGAGAATTCAGATCTAAGCAACAACAATCACAATATTTCACAGATAACAATCACAAACACAAGATTTATAGTGGTTCGGCGATCTTGCCTACGTCTACTTTGAAGGTTCTCTCTTTATTGATTCACTTGATGATAATGATTGATTACAATGGATTACAGTTGATGATATCTTTGAAATCTGAATACAACAGCGATAATGAAGTATGGAGTCTAATCCGGCAGAGTCTGGACGTTCAATGGTGGAAGCTCCAAAAGGTCCCCCTTTCTGAAGGCTTCAGGGTGCTATTTATAGGCGTAGGAGGCCCAGATCTCGCTCAAACTTCGGAAGACTTCTTCTGGCACGTGAGTGGGCCCACGCGACCAACCCCACCAAGTTTCGACTCGATCTGACATCGATTCGAAGTGATTTCGAACGCATCAAGAAATGGTCCAATCGAGCTGAAACTTGGCAGGAACAATCTTTATCATGTATGGAAACTACTGTGAAAATTTCGTTGCATTTGGATCAATGGTTTAGGAGATTCGATCGATTCGAATTGGAGTTCTTCGGCTGGCTGTGTAGTTCGAATCCATCCCTTCGAATCCCTCCCCTTCGAATCCATCAGCTCACGTGGATCTCTGGTGACGTGGCGCGCACTCCTCGCATCGATCCTGTTTTATCTCCGAGTTGACCGCTTCGCACCCATGGATTTCGCCTCGTTCGTATCGTGAGGCGACACATCATCCAAGTTAGTTGACTTGGTGGATACGAACAAGTGAATGTTCCTGGGTTCGAACGCGACCGTTTCGAACTAAGGTATACTCGTGGGTTCGAACTCGACCGATTCGAACAAGATCGATTTGAAGCGACTTGGATTCGAAGCTGGTGGGCTTGAATGGATTCGAAGATGATGGTTTCGAAGGTAATGGAGTCGAAGTTAATGGTTGTGAGGCAGGCACTGGTTGATGGATTCGAACTAGATGGGTTCGAAGGTAGGATACCGGATGGGTTCGGAGTAGATGGTTTCGAAGATGCTGGGTTCGAACATAATCTCTGGCCATCGATTCGAACCATGGGTACCCTATGGGTTTGAACCGAACAAGGGGCTATCTTTCTCAAATTTAAACCATCATATCTTGAGCACACGAACTCGGATTGACTTGAAACTTGAAACGCTGGCTTCTACAGCTTTGCTTGTCATGTCTTATCAATTGTGGCCTGATCCGAGCTCGGACAAAATTCGTCGATATCCATAGCGAAGCGAAGTACAACCAATCTCTGAGATGAACTGTTTCTTGTTTTCGAACAATCTTTTGGTATCACGGCTTTGCCAAAAAGCGGGATAACATTTGCCCCCCAAAACATGCCTTGCGGTAGGAAGGTGTGTTTTGCAATGCCTTGAGTTGGATGTTCATATCCTATCACCAACCTGTAAAGAATTTGATAGTTTCATATGTCCTCCGATGACGATCGTTCGGGATCGAGCTATTTGGGATGAAGTGCGGCCGTTCATGGTCAAGCGCCTAACTTCAAATGACGATCGTTCGTGATCGAGTCACTTGAGGTGAAGTGCGACCGTGCGCGGCCAAGCGCATAAATCCATGCGTCGATCATTCGGGATCGAGTCATCTGCGGTGAAATGTGGCCGTTCAAGGTCAAGCGCTTAACTTCAGATGACGATCGTTCGTGATCGAGTCATTCGAGGTAAAGTGCGACAGTGTGCGGTCAAGTGGTGGACCTCAAATGACGACCGTTCGGGATCGAGCCATTTGAGGTGAGATGATTTGTGCCGTTCTGGGCGAATTGTGCCTGTTCGAGGAAAGTTGTGACCGTTCGCGATCGTGTGCCGTTCGAGGCGTTTTTGTGACCATTCGAGGTCGGGTGCCGTTCGTGGCAAGTTATGACTGTTCGAAGTCGAGTGCCGTTCGTGATCGTGTGCCGTTCGAGGCGAGTTCGCGTGCCCGGGAGGGCTTGATGTTATGGATTCCAGGGTCACGTTCGGGTGAGTTCCAGGATTGTTTGTGTGCCTGTTGGAGGCGAATAAGTGTGCCCGGGGGGGCTTGGTACTGTTGATACCAGGTTCACGTTCGAGTGGGTCCCTGGATCATTTGTTAGGGTATATCACTATCTCAGAGCATGCCTAATGACCGCTCGCGACCCCGTACATGTGCAAGCAGCTTACCCATTTCAGAATTATCAAAATCAAATATCTTATTCAACAGGTGAATTTTAAAAATAGAAATGTCCAAACAAACCAAGTTCAAATGTCCAACTCAAAACAAAACAAAAAGCAAAGCAAGGATGTCAAAGCGTAAGTTCCCACTACGAAGCAATCAATGATCATTCAGAGCATGCCTGGAGAGCGTTCGCGATCTCATACATGTGTAAATGATTTAATCGTGTTAGTGGAAGCTTGCGACTTGTTCATCGTTGTTTTAATTAATTGATAACCAAACGATGTCCTGGTTCAGGGTTACCCCTGGCTGATGTAGATGGTGGGCGCTCTGGCTCCACCGTTGAAGCTCGCCTCCTCACATATTGAAGGAGCATAACGTTCCTGATATGCCCTTCCACCTCATCCTTCAGATGCCTACAATCATTAGTGTTATGACCATTTAATTCATGAAATACACAAAAATTATCTGATCTCTTTTCATCAGAAGTTGGATCCCTTTGCATCGGTCTACGATAGGGAACCTGCTCTTTGGTATCCTGATAAATCCTCTCCAAACTCTCAGTCAGCTCGGTGTAAGTAGTGAATCGCGGCTCCCTCCGTTACTGTTTTGACCTATCATTATAATCCTCAGCCCTTCGTTTTCCTTTATCTTTGCCTGAGTCCTTTTCGATAGGCTTTTGTCTTTGAGCACGTAAACTTCTATTCCCTCTCCTTCTTCTCTCTCTGCATTCGCATCCTCTAATCGTAGAAACTTTTCTGCCTCGTTGTAAAATTCCTCTAGATCCACGGGTGGATCTTTAGTCAATGAATTTTTGAACTCTGTGCCGTTAGCTACTCCGGACACAGCTGCCATCACCACCATAGATGGATCTGCTCGATCCACCGAAGCTGCTGCCGCATTGAATCGTTATAGATAACTCCTCAAGGTCTCTCCGGCTTTCTGCTTTAGGGTTGCCAAATTCATCACATTCTTGGGTCTCGTAATGTGAACCCTGAATTGCCTCATAAATCTCTCAACTAAACCATTCCACGTTTCGATGGATCCATTCTCCAATTGTCTAAACCACAATGCTGCGATATCCGCCAAGTACAATGGAAAGCACCGGGCCATAACCTCCTCTGATGCCCCCAGCACTTCCATATGTCTCATATACTTCGTTAGATGAACTGTGGGATCCGTTCTCCCGTCGTACATGTCCAACGATGGTAATTTGAAATCCGGTGGGTTCCTAGCTCGTCTGATTGCTGGAGTAAAAGGACTCCTATTAACATCTTCCAAATCCTTGTTCACTAATCCGCCTCTCATGGCTCGCCTGACTATCTCTGCCGATCTGTCATTTTCCTCGGGATGTAACCTTCGCTCATCACTTTCGACCTGCCCCCCGAGTCCACGAGGGAAATCTGGGATCTGCTTCCTTGATCGAGAGTTCACCCCTCTACGACTCCCGGGTTGTGCAGATGTTCCTCTCTCTCTCTGAAATTGGGTCAACGTTCTCTATGGGCGTGCCCCCTAGTTCAGGTGCTATGCTGGATGGTCCTCCTCCGTTCTGGACTCCGGTTACTCCTTGATTCTGTGCTCCAAGCTGTCCTATTTGCTGAAACAAACTCTGGATCAACTCCTCTTGTTTCTTCATCATTGTTTCCATCTCGTCCCTTGTGATGAAGATTGAAGCTTGGTTTTCTCCTGAAGAAGCCTCTTGACTTCCTTGGTGTTCGCTCCTCTCTGGCCTTTGTTTCTTACTTGTTTGTCTCATCATGGTTCTTAGATCTAAATCTTTAAGCTTTCAAATTCAAATTATCCTGAATCAGCTGTTCTCAGTGAAAGCACCAAAATGTTTACGCCAAAATTGGTCACAAACACCCAATATCGCGAAAGCACCCGTTTATCAACACAGACCAGTAATAATTAAATAGAGAATTCAGATCTAAGCAACAACAATCACAATATTTCACAGATAACAATCACAAACACAGGATTTATAGTGGTTCGGCGATCTTGCCTACGTCCACTTTGAAGGTTCTCTCTTTATTGATTCACTTGATGATGATTGATTACAATGGATTACAGTTGATGATATCTTTGAAATCTGAATACAACAGCGATAATGAAGTATGGAGTCTAATCCGGCAGAGTCTGGACGTTCAATGGTGGAAGCTCCAAAAGGTCCCCCCTTTCTGAAGGCTTCAGGGTGCTATTTATAGGCGTAGGAGGCCCAGATCTCGCTCAAACTTCGGAAGACTTCTTCTGGCACGTGAGTGGGCCCACGCGACCGACCCCACCAAGTTTCGACTCGATCTGACATCGATTCGAAGTGATTTCGAACCCATCAAGAAATGGTCCAATCGAGCTGAAACTTGGAAGGAACAATCTTTATCATGTATGGAAACTACTGTGAAAATTTCGTTGCATTTGGATCAATGGTTTAGGAGATTCGATCGATTCGAATTGGAGTTCTTCGGCTGGCTGTGTAGTTCGAATCCATCCCTTCGAATCCCTCCCCTTCGAATCCATCAGCTCACGTGGATCTCTGGTGACGTGGCGCGCACTCCTCGCATCGATCCTGTTTTATCTCCGAGTTGACCGCTTCGCACCTATGGATTTTGCCTCGTTCGTATCGTGGGGTGACACGTCATCCAAGTTAGTTGACTTAGTGGATACGAACAAGTGAATGTTCCTGGGTTCGAACGCGACCGTTTCGAACTAAGGTATACTCGTGGGTTCGAACTCGATCGATTCGAACAAGATCGATTCGAAGCGACTTGGATTCGAAGCTGGTGGGCTTGAATGGATTCGAAGATGATGGTTTCGAAGGTAATGGAGTCGAAGTTAATGGTTGTGAGGCAGGCACTGGTTGATGGATTCGAAGTAGATGGGTTCGAAGGTAGGATACCAGATGGGTTCGGAGTAGATGGTTTCGAAGATGATGGGTTCGAACATAATCTCTGGCCATCGATTCGAACCATGGGTACCCTATGGGTTCGAACCGAACAAGGGGCTATCTTTCTCAAATTTAAACCATCATATCTTGAGCATACGAACTCAGATTGACTTGAAACTTGAAACGCTGGCTTCTACAGCTTTGCTTGTCATGTCTTATCAATTGTGGCCTGATCCGAGCTCGGACAAAATTCGTCGATATCCATAGCGAAGCGAAGTACAACCAATCTCTGAGATGAACTGTTTCTTGTTTTCGAACAATCTTTTGGTATCACGACTTTGCCATAAAGCGGGATAACAGCCATCGCATTTCGACGATTCGCGATTTTACGACCCGAAAAGTAAATCAAACGTGTAGGGTGGATTATAAGTCGGAATTCTTTAATATAAGAATTTTCCAAACCCTTGGGTTTATAGTTTTAATGGAAAAGAAAAATTAACATTTTATTCAGTAGAGTTTGAGATATGTCAAAATCAAGTTTTCAAAAATGTCGCGTTTTTGCAGTTCGGAAACCAAAGTAGTAAATTCTTTAAAATTGGATATTTTAATCTTTAAACGTATGAAATAAATTCCATAAATTCGATAAACTTTTTTAAAAGGAATTTAAGTTATAAAATAGAAATGTATGAAATGGAAAAAGTGTTTTGATCAAAGAAGCTTTAAAAAGACAATTCACAGTGGTTTTTTTTGCGAAGATTTTGGTACTTTTGAAAATCAGGGATTTCGCTTAATTATTCTTCCCCAATCTTTTTAGTAATCCTTTCCAAAGAATAATTAAGTATTTTAAAGGTGATTTAGAAGTTATTCTATTATTTTGAAAGAGTTTAAAATAAATGATTAAAAGGAAATTGTTTATAAAACTTGAGTTTTTCTTCCCAAATCTTTTATAAATGTTTTTCAAATAATTAATCAAGTATTCTATATGCAATTAAGAAGTATGAAAAATATTAAGGTCAGAGTTGATCAAACAACTAACCGCCTTATAGGAGAAAGAGAGATAGTCTCTAGGCTTGAGTTTAGAAAACTAGTTTCCTGCTCTCCCTAGCTATTCGGACTAACCCGACGGAGGAGATAACTTACTTGATTTACTCAGACCGCATCCTCCTTAGATAAGAGAAAAAGAGATTTGGATTTTTCCATAGGATAAAAAATATTTTAAAATAATAAAGATTTTGGATGCATATAAAATATTCTAGTTAAACTCTGCGTTAAATTCCAAACAAGGATCTCGTACTACCCGCGTGAATTTAAAAGATGATTTCATCGTTATTCGACGAATAGTATAGGTTGAATACAGAAATTTGTATTTGGTATAATCGGTATAATTTCTATAGGTCCCTTTTTACTCAATAATAACTATTTTAGGTTTATAGTAAACGATGCCTTAAATGACATTACTTTTGACCCTAAAGATATGTTTTGCAAATGTTAAATCTTCATTAAGATTTGAATTATACCAATAATAGAATATAGAATTATTTTTCCTAAGTAATTAAAGAAAAATGATTTGCTAGTTCTAAGGTTAAAAGGAGGTTTTAATTCACCAAAGGATTTGAGACTTAATAATTCCATATACTCTTGAAAAGATAAAGGAATAAATTAAAAGAATATATCTCTAAAAGATATTTGATTTGATAAAAAGATAAATCGATTCGATATAGTTTTATAATCACGTATATACTTAAAATATTTTTATCGTTAATTCATTGAGGAGCCAAGATCAGATTTGGATGATTCCTATTCGAAAAACGCTTCAAACCAACATATGCATTCGAAAGTGAAGACATATTGAAGATGATGATTTTTGAAGACTGGTATCTTTATTATGTAGGGATGCTTGCCACTAACCTCTGGGGTAATTCCTATATTATATATAGGGTGGCAGTAGTGACTTCGTTCTGAATATCTTCGATTTGCAAGGTCTACATGCTACTAATCCTAAGGTAGATTCCCAAACTGGATTGAGTAGAAGGAGTGCCTTTGGTTTGTCTTTCACTTGGACAACTTGTATGGATAAATGTCTTACATTGCATTTCTAAGACGACATACGTTGGTTTTTACAAATGTACATTTATTTGGTGGTGTGGAAGGTAACCCATATTATACTTAACACCCTTCCTTGAGGTGTATGAACTCGAGAGTTTTACTTCTATGGAAATCAATATTGTATTGTTAGAAATGGCATTGCGGCATTCTAAGTGGAATTTTCTTTGTGAAAAATAAAGCATGGCTTTGTGGAAAGCAAAGCATGTGTGGAAAATAGAGCATAGCCTCACGAGCCTCATATCCCGAAGATGATATGGGTAATTATGTGGTCATCCAGATATATTTAGGGCTATCGGTTTTATTGTGGATAAAGAAGTCCAGTATCTGGATCCTCAACGGCTTAAATGGATAGGTTGGAGGCTTGACTGAGATAGAGCAAAGCCATTGAGATACGCTCTTCCATAGTATTGTAACAATGTAGTACGAAAGCTTGCTTGAGACAAGTGAATTATCACTAATGACTAGGTTTGTTATTCGTATATTCTGCATCAGAGGAACGACCACAAGTTCCCTATCATGTTGGAAATCCAATTCCAATATGAGCTTTATGGTTTTGGTTGTTTTTCCCGAAATAGTGGAAAGCTTTGCAAATATTTCAGCTACCCATTCGGTATCATATACTCTGTTTGACATTGTCCAGGTATTTATAACTATTTTGTATATATATTTATTTGAAAAGTGTTTTCAAACCAACATCATTAACGATAATATTGAATTGTTTAAGTATAAAGTATTTTTGTTATTCTAAGGTAAAAAATCATTCGTATTTATGTGCGGCGTGGTCTTACAAGATACCCTTTCTTTTCAAAAATGTATTGTTTGGTATCGATCCGATCTATGACTCCATCATATGATGTGGTTCAAGTTTATCATGACGGTTTACCAAGCCTGATTCGGGTATTTTTAATACTCGGGTTAGATCTGAGTAGTTTTAGGTTTAGCTGAAGATGCTTGGAGTTTCCAAAGGAGAGCTGGAGATCTTCATCGATGCATGGACGTAGATTATATTCCCGCTATATTAATTTCATTATTTTGGTTTTTTTAGAAATTGTAAGGATAGAGTTTTATAACCGTCAAAGCCGAGCTTTGGTTAGACTCTGATATATGTATTTCAAAATTTTCAACTGCAAAGAATATTAATGTCATAAATTATTCCATTCGTGTGAGATTTTGTTATGTCTTTATTTTCTTTTTCCTTAACTATCCTTCTTTTCGGCACTTGTATTTGTGTCGATTTCTAAGGGTTAGATGGGTCGTTAGAAGGCGGGATTGGGAGTTGTTAACAATTACTTACAGAACATGTTTATTGTTATGATGTGAAACATGGTTCAGAATACCACAGTTGCTTCTACTTCTGCTATTGGTGGTGATGCTCCACTGCAAGCATAGAGGGATGACTTTTTCCAAACTAAAAAAGGATTACTCTAATCTGGGTGGCAAACCCTTCGGAATCAGCCATTGAAGTGTGGTTGGACAGCTATGAATGCATCTTTAAGTATATAGAACTAGTGGATGCAATAAAGAGCAAGCAGTCTCTAGATAGCTATAGGGATGAGCTATGGCATGGTGAAATGCAATCAAGATTACTTCTTTTGAAGGCCAGATTACTTAAGAGCAGTTTAAAGCAAGGTTTGAAGATAAGTATATATCGGCCGTTCAGAAATCAATGCTCATCGAAAGTTTGCTGATTTTAGACAAGGGGATATGTCCGTGCCAAAGTATATGGCTGAGTTTGACACACTATCGAAGTATGGTCTATCTTTTACCAATACTCCACTCAATAAGAAAGAGAAGTTTATTATGGGATTAGATGATTAACTTGGTGAAAAAATCATCAAAGGATGATGGAGAAAGCTCTTGGACATGAGAGTCTATATCCTAAGCCTAAGTTGGGTGTTGCTCCTAAGAATGAGGAGGCAAGGGGAAGTGTGACAACAATAATAAGCAGAGTTTCAAAAGGGATGCCCGAAGAGGGCAAGTGGGAGTCTACTTGCTACAATTATGGGGAGAAGGACCATCTTAGCAAAGACTGAAAAAACAAGAAGAAATGATGTTTTAACTGCAAAAACCATGGTATATGAAGAAGGATTGTCCAAAACCACCGAGGAATAAGCAGGTTGTGCCTGTTTACACTTTGAATGATGTTTCAGGCTAAACGAGTTCTCCATCAGCGAAGGAGAAGGGGAAGGGAGTCGTTATACATGGGATGCTTTCTATTTTTGATACACGTGTACATGTTTTATTTAATACCAGAGCTTCACATTCCTTCATATCTAGCGATTTGGTAGATGAATTAGGATTGAAACTCGAGATAGTTGAACGATCTTTGATTATCGCAAACCTCGTTGGAGGATCGACTAGCCTGAGCATGGCTTGTTAAGACTTAGCTTGATCGAGTCAAAGATGTTTGTTTGCATATGATGGCTTTATTTTGGGTTTTGTTGGGTTCGATATTATATCGAGGATGGACTAGCTAAGGAAGTATGCAGTAGTGATGGATTGTGAGAGGCTATTGGTGATGATTGGGGCCGTGAAATGACAGGCAATAGTGATTGGTTGCCTCCCATAGGATGGAGTTATGGTTAGCTTTCTATATTCGCTTAAGACTCCACAGGATGAGTTGTCATTTGTGACCATCGTGAGAGAGCATCTGGACGTGTTCGAGGAGGTGATCAGATTAATGAAACACTTAGAGATTGAGTTCCACATAGACCTAGTGAAGGAAGCCAACTGATAGTTATGTTTCTGAGGCATATGGCACCCAGGGAGTGGAATGACTTAGAGGTTCAAGTTAGTGGTTGAGGTGTGGATTCGTTCATAGGAGCATATCTGAGTGGGGCACACCCATAGTATTCACCACTAAGGCAGATGACTCTCTTATGTCGTGTGTAGATTACCGTGAGCTAAATAAGGTGATGAAGACAACAAGTATCCACTCCCGCGTATTGATGACTTGTTCAACCAGCTCCACGGTGCGAAGATTTTCTCTCTTTTGGACCTTGCAACAGTGTTTCATCAACTAAGAATGGAGAAGGAGAGTGTGTCGATTATAGCATCCCGTACGCCGTTTGGATTCTACCAGTGGTTGGTTATGCTGTTCGGGATAACCAACACACCGACCTACTTTTTTAACCTTATGAACCATGTTTTCAGGGATCTGGTAAATAAGTTTATAGTTATGTTCGTGGATGCTACCCTTGTTTATTCGAGGATGGAGGAAGAACGCACGAAGCATTTGAGGATTGTACTTGTGGTATGAGAAAAACCGACTAAAGGCTAAGTTTTTGTAGTGTCACTACTTGTAACGACCCGGAAATTTCGAACCCGAAAATTCCAGATAGTTATGAAAAAGAAGAAAGTGATAGAAGAAGAAGAAGAAGAACAAAAACATCAACATCTCACATTCGCAGCAGATAAAATATAATAATAAATAATAACAGTTTACAAAGAATAATATTCTGCCGAACACATTTTAATACATCAGAGTTACACATATATTCAAAAACTGGACATATACAAATCAACATGTCTCAGATTTACAATAATATAATACAGCGGAAATACTTTACACGTTCCTGCCACCTAGCTCGCCTCCTGAGCTCCCGTACGTCCTTACCTGAAAATCTGTAATACTCGGTCTGGCCCGAGCATTACATCAAAGTAATGCTCGGGTCAGGCTGGAAACCAGCGTGAGTAAACTCATCTAACATGGAATACCAAAGCATAAAACTTATTAAAAAACCCAGGTAACTCGTACCTCACCACGAGTTCTTACTTACCATAGTCAATACACATCATACATACATATCTAAGTATTATTACTTAAATTAAATGAGCAAGCTTACATTATAATTCCATTCCAACCTATTCATTCCAAAGTCAAATTCCATAAAGAATCTTTATAGATTACAAATCGAAGTGGGTTCGGGTATTTACTAGTACCCGACCCCGGCTTCTTCAAATTTATATCATCTTAACCCAAGCTATTCAAGTGAAACAAAAATTCAAACTTTAAATACAGGATGTCACTTACACAGCAATTCATCTCGATAAATAACCACATTATCACCGTTAACCCAATCATATCACAAATTATTTCATATCAGAAATATTAATCAATCATTCATAAGCAAGATAAACCAGTCACACCATTTCTAACTAATTTAAATAAATTAAATTAATTACTTTAATCACCTTTAATCCTGCTTACTTAACATTCATAAATTTACAGACCATTAATTAATCATTCTTTAATTACCCATTGATTATTCATTTTTATTTCCATAATTACTTCATTAAGTAATTATTCATTGGTCAATTATCCTTAATTAATTAGCCTTTAATTGTTGATTAACTTAAAATTTAATTACTAATTAAATAAATTAATCCTTAGCAAGTTTATCTATTAATAACTTACATTAAGTCATTATCATCATATTTAATAATCATTCATTAATTACTCACCTTTATTAATAATCTCAATTCATTAATTAGTTCACCCTTAATAATTAACTGAATAACCTTTAATTAATCAATTAATTTTCCTCTAATTACATACATCATGTGAATCTTAATGACGAATTAATTAATTCCAAATAAATTAAATTAATTAATTTTTTTTAACTTACCCTTATATCAATAATTAATTACACAAATCAATTATTTTAAATTACTTATTACAAAAATTAATTAATCCTTAACCATCCAAGTCTTGATTAACCTCAAGATAACCATTGATCTTTTTTTTAATTTTCTTAATTATCAAAATCTTATTTAAACATTTATTTAATATTTACTTCCTTGATTTAATTATTTAGCTCAAAATAACTTAAGCATCTAACAAACTTAAGTTACAATTTATATATCCTTCCCTCACCCAATTGACTAGTTACAAAATTTTAAAACTAGATTATGTTTCCCGACACACTATTAAAATTACTACGGGTCGAAGCCCAAATCGTGTTCACATCGGAACAACCCGAAACCCCACATCATCAACCCAGAACACACAATCCATCTTTCACAACTACCTCACCGTTACCAGAATCATTCAAAACCCATATGAAAAACGATCCTCTTCGATTGATTCTAGAAATCAATCGCTGCTTCACTTTCAAATCGATCACCTCTTCGAATTACTCAAGACCCCTCCGCTCAAACCCATCCAAACACGAGAAAACCACCCATCCAGACCCCTTGTGCCCGGAAACAAATCGTGCACGTGCACACTTCTTCCTCTGGTCATCATATTGCTGCACCATTGCCTATGAGGCACACTTAGCTCCCAAATCAAAACTGCCACCTTGCAGAAGACAGTAGTTCTATTGATCGAAAATCGATCAACACTTCATACCTTCAAAAATCTAAAAAAAACAACTACTTCCACCAATCGACGAACTACACTTGACCCAGACATTTGATTCCTTCGCCACCATGACCAATCGGGTGTCCATCCACCACGCTACTTCCCTCCCAAACATCGTCTACTCTTGTCGCATTCCCACTTTCCAGAACATCGTGTGTCAGAGTCCAAAATGAAAACCCTAAAAACCCTAAATCATCTCATTTCCCAAATCTAAGCACAAATCAAAGATTCTGCCATGGTTAACCCATTCCCTGCTATCACCTGCCACTCCCAGAGCTGGTGACATCACCCCTCGTGGTCGAAATCGATAGAAATAATTTTTTAAACGAGAAACGTCCATCTAACCGTATTTCACTAAATGCAACATTAAAAATTATAACTTTATCACTAAAATTCATATTTTCCTTCAACAATCAAAGCTGCATGATTGAAATCTAGAATTACAAACATTTATTTTTGCCTAAATTACACTATTTACTGTAAAGACAGAACCCAGACGAGCTACACAGCGTAGTTTGATCCCTAACTATTTTTAATATAAACTATAACCAAAATTAAACATTTTCCTAGTTTATAGCATCCACCAACATAAACTAGAAATTGAGAAAAAGAATTTTGAAAACTGAAACACTAAATTTTCACATTCAACAGTTAACAGAGCAAATTCATTTCTAGATAAAAACTAGGATTTCTCACTTTAAACATTTGCTTCTAGCAGCTTTTGTAAAAATTGAAGTTGAAATCTTTAAAACTAAAAATCCAAATTCTCTTCCAGGTAGCTTGAAATATTTTGTTTTTCTAAACAGAGAGTGTTCATCTTTTAGCTTTAAACAAGCAACAGAGAATTACTTTCCTTATTCCAATCATGTATATATGTATATACTTTCATTTTAAAGCAACATGCACAACATAGTTCACATCATTTTTCAAAGATCATCTCATACAACTTAAATATACACCAGAAGTTTCAGAGTTACTCACCTCTTCAACTCAAAAACAGAGATTCTTGTTTTGATTTGAACTGTGGCTTGCTGTTTTGAATTTGCATTTATCTAATTTGAGACCTTGTTTTGATTTGAGGTTGCTGATTCTTGCAAACTTGAATCTTGTAGAAGAAAACCCTTGGTACTGATTCACTTGGAAGATTGATTTACTTGAATTTTGGATTGTTTGGAAAATGTTTACAGCCTTTGTTTTTGGTTGGTAAATTTTGCTTCAGATCTAATTTCCTTTTCATGGCCATGATACTTTTATTTGAACATCAAAAGGGAAAATAAGTAAGGGTAGAGATATGTGTATATATAGTTTTATTATTCAATTTGTTCCTAAATTTGAAAAAGAAAAGAAAATAATGACACTTGTTTATTACAAAATAAAATTGTTTACAAATGGTTTGAGTGCATGTTAATATCTTAACACTTGTCCAAATATGCTAAAATTCATACACATGTAAATATGTATGTACTAATAAATTTTAAAGAAATGATTCTTTAAAAAAACTTTTATATTAAATTTTCTATTAAGTGAATTCATTTCTCTCAATTTATTAATTAATCTTTTAAGGAAAATGATAATAACCAATTATATATATAAAAGAATACATAATATTTTAAACCCAAAATATTTAAAATATCTATCTATCAAATCTCATATTCTAATAGAAATTCGAATTCAAGTTCAATTAAAAATCCAATTTGAAATTAATCCAAATATATGTATATATTTAAACAATAAAAGTTAAATTTGTAGATAACAATTCTTTTTTTTTTTTTTTTTTTGAAAATGGGTAAACCGCCTCATTAAAAACCTTACTAGTTATCAACGTGATATCTGGTGAGGAAAAAAGAGTGCGGTGCTTTATTAATATCTGAATATAATATTTTACAGATTAGCAACTGAGTCACAACAATTACAAGTATCAAACCCAAACATGAAATGATTAAGAAAACAATACAATGATTGAACTGCATTTCGCAACTCCAAGATTAGCCAAAACGAAATTAACCGTTATCCACTAAATCAATAACCCATCTCTCTAAAATTTCCTCATTTTCTTTAGATCTTTTAGTCTTCTTCTTGCATTTCAACATCTGATATTTAATATCAATCTCCACGTAGTTCCATCATTGAATCTTATCAGTCTCTCTACCTTCATGAATTCTGGCGTTTCTTTCTCTCCAAATGTGGAAAATAATCGTGACAAAACTACAAAAGGCGACTTCTTTTATTTGGTTATCTGTTTTGAACAAGTCATACAAATCAATCGCTTCCTCTTCTACCAGCATCGAACTAGTTCGATTCATCCCAAGCTTCAATTTACTGCGAGTCCAGAGATATGCCGAGTATGGACATTGAAAAAACAGGTGGTTTCTATTTTCTGGTTCGCAATTGCATAGCATACATATAGGATCTACTGAGTAACCCCATTCTATCTTCTTGTCCTTGGTAGGAATTCTGTTAAGAATAACTTTATATGTGCATAAACTCATTTTAGGGCTGTTACAATGGTTCCATATAATTTTAGACCAATTAATAGGTTGATAATGTATTCTGGAACTGTCCCAAGCTGAGTAGAAATTGAAACCATTTGGTTTGTTTTTCCAACTCCAGTAATCAGATTCTTGTATATTAGACAATTTTACTTCCCTGATTTGGTTAACTTGTCTGGTAAAGTGTAAGATTTGTGGTCTTAAGGTGTTGTTCTGTATTATGCTGTTGACCTTCATATTATCCCCACCATTTAAACCAAGTACATCTCACCCAAGGATATTGACTAATATTTCATTGTTGGTCCATGGGTCGTGCCATAACAGTGTGTCTTGACCATCTACTATGCTCCTTTGAATATGTTGTAGCCCCATCTTCCTATGTTTAAGAATAGATTTCCAGGTGCATGAACTATTGTTGTCAATTTCCATAGTCCAGAAGTGTTTTTATTTGCAATATCTATTTCTCATCCATTTAGCCCATAAGTTGTTGTTGTTAACATAATGCCATAGTATTTTAAGAGCAGTAGCGGTCCTGATATCCTTAAAATTTCTCAAGCCCACCCCTCCTTCTCTTTTCGGTCTACAGAGGATGTCCCATGCAATTTTATGTGTTTTGCCACTCCATATAAAATTTGCACATATCTTATTAATTTTATTTATAGTGGCAATAGGCAGTTGGTAAGTCATCATCCAGTATAGCACCATAGGTGTGATAACTGAGTGAATAAGTTCAATCTTACCTGCCATAGATAAAAGTTTGCAGTCCCATCCATTCATTCTGGTTTGTATCCTGTCTAAAAGATTTCCACAATCATTGTAGTGAACCTTGTTATATGTTAAGGGAACTCCCAAATATTTGATAGGCAGGATTCCTTCTTTCATGTCCAAAATGTTGAGTAGAAAATTTCTATTGGTCGCCCCTCTGCTAAAATAAGCTTTTGATTTCGGGAATTGTTTATATTAAGTCCTGTCAAATCTTTAAGCTTCCTCATAATGTCTTTGATGACTTTAGCATGTTTAAGTTTAGCTTTAGAAAATATCATTAGGTCATCAGCATATAAGAGGTGAGTGACACAAGGGTCTTGATTAAAGATTGGTTGAAAATTGCCTGCCTTGTGTTCTTTATACATCATCAAAGAAAAAAATTCCATAGCTATGCAGAAAAGATAAGGGGATAGGGGATCCCCTTGTCTCAACCCTCTGTTACTGTGAATAAATCCTTTTGGCCTTCCATTAATTATAATAGAGTAGGTAGCAGTTGAGATACATTTTCTTATCAGTTTAATCAAGTTGTGAGGAAAACCCATCATGTTCAGCATGTGACAAATAAATTCCCTGTTAATCATGTCATAAGCCTTTTGAAGGTCAATCTTGATACACATTCTATTACTTCCTCTTCTATTGAATTGTCTTATTTGTTCATGTGCAAGCAGGACATTTTTAGCAATGTATCTTCCTAGAATGAAGGCAGATTGATTCTCTAATATAAGAAGAGGTAAGAAAGGCTTTATTCTATTACAGATAATTTTGAAAATGATTTTGTATAAGACATTGCAACATGCAATAGGTCTATAATCAGACATACTGGTTGGCTGTTTGATTTTACGAACTAGACTAATAAATGTATGGTTTAGCCCTTTTTCAATTCTACCAGTATAAAAGACTTCTTATATTAAATCCAGCATGTCATATTTCAACTCATTTCAGTGGATTTTATAAAATTTTGATGTGAAACCATCAGGACCAGGGCTCTTATCATCAGCAATTGAGAAAACAGCTTTTTGGACTTTCTCGATTGTGATGTTAGAGGTAAGTTTATTTCTGCCCCTATCATTTATTTTACTCATGCATTGAATATCCGGGAAGTTACTAGGAAGTGATTGTGTAGAGTGAAAAATGGAAGTATAAAAACTTATTGCCTCAGATTCAATTTTTTCAGCATCTTGTAGGATTTCCCCATTACTCATAATTATCTGGTTCCATTTGTTGATATATTTTCTTTGTGACATCTTAGCATGAAAGAATTTTGTGCACGAGTCCCCTTCTATCAACCAATCAATTTTTGCTTTCTGTTTTAATTTTAAAAACTCTGCCTCACTTTGGAATTTCCAGTTATTATAAGCATTTCTGAGTTTATCGAATAAAAATGTGTCTGTAGGGTTTGCATCGCCATCTTTGAGGCATTTCTGATATTCTTCTTCATGAAATTTTAGAAGGTTACCCTTTATGCAATTCTTGAGATTCCAATCTTTCAGCTTGGATTTACATTCTTTGATGAATTCCACGAATTTGTGCATTTTTGAAGCGAGGGAATTATTTGACTGGTAGTTATCTAAAGCATTTTGAAAGCAGTTCATATATCCTTCTCTCAAATGCCATGAGTTCGCGTATCTAAATGGAGTGTTTTTGTGATTTATGACCTCTTTATTGAAACTTATAAAAATTGGGATGTGGTCACTGATAGCATTTGAGATCCCAAATGATGTGATCCCTGGGTTAGACCCCATTAATAAGTGATTGCATAACACTTTTTCAATTTTTAAGGCTACCCCTTTCTTCCTCCAAGTGTATTTAAAACCTATGATAGGTAGTTCCAGCAGTCCCACTCTAGTAATGCAATTGTTAAAACCAGCCATCTGATTGTAAGGAACAGTTGAACCACCCTTTTTGTCAGATGGAGATAAAATATTGTTGAAATCCCCTAGGATGATCCACGGGGAATTCACAACTCCTGATTCATCAATTAAGTCTTGCCATAGTTTGTTTCTGTCTTTAATAAAATTGCTAACATAAACAAATGATATTCTACATATAAAGCCACCCGTATTTTCTGCTAGAAGAGAGATATGTTGACATGATTTTTTCTCAATTTGAAACTTCCAAATGTTTGAATCCCAGACAATTAAAATACAACCTTTGCTGCCACAGTCATTGTTATCTATCATTTTCCAGTTTCTTTGCAAATTATGCCCCAGTTTCTCAATATGTGAACTACTTAATTTATTTTCTAGTAAGCCAGCCATAGATGGCTTATATTTTGTTAGGAATTTAAACACTTCAAATTGTTTATTTTTAGCATTTAAACCCCTAACATTCCAAGAAACAATGTTCATTATTTAGACTTACTTTGGCTCCTTGTGTTTGCTTTAGGAGGAGCAATGGTTGTTTTTGCTTTTCTACTTTTAACCTTTTGCATTTCAGCAATTTCAATTTCTTCATAAAAATTTTTGTTTCGTCCACACAGTTCGAGACATCTTCCAGTTTTTCTGGTTGGCAGACCTCATTTTCTTCTCTTGCAAGATTTCTTATGAGTTCCTCTCCTTCAGATTCGCTCAAGTCTTCTACCAGACCTTCTGTGTTTCGATCATCTATTTGCACCTTTTCTGCAGGTGTAATGTCTGTTCTATCATGGTTCATGGCATTGGAATCATTTAACACTGGTGAAACTGTACTCTTCTCTCTCGAGTTTAAAGAAATTTCCTTCACTAAATTATTTTCAATTGTTATTTCAACTGCAGGCATCTCACAGAGGGAAGAGGCAGGCAATTCCTTGTTACAATTATTTTCTATATTTTCAACATGCTCTATAAAGTTGGGTTTGCTAACCCATCAATTGTAATTTCCTCGTCTACATTTATTATTTCATCATTAGACTCATGATTAGTACTTCTTACTGTTTGTACTGCATTTACATTTCCTAATGTCTGTTCTGAGTTGTTGTATAGTTCAGTCTGTCCAGATAAAGAAATGTTAGTGACATTATCTTTATCTTTTGGTATCCACTGTTCTTTATTTTTAATCTTGCACTGTTGGTTGGTATGACCGAACACTTTACATTCTTTGCAACTGTGGGGTTTGTATAGATATTCTAGTTTAATTTTAAGTTCCTCCCCAGTATACAAAACTGCTGTTACTTCATTGGGAAACTCGTCGCTTGCTTGCATTTCAACCAATATTTTTGCAAAAGCAATTCTAGATTCATCTGCAGTAATTTTGTCCATTTTAATTGGTTTTCCCAGCACACTTGCAATGGCACTCATTGCTTCTTTGTCCCAGAGTTCAAGTTCGAGATTAGAAAGTTTTATCCATATAGGTAAAGTTGTTAAAAGTTCTTTTCTAAATCTAGTTCCCTTCACCCATTTTTTCAGAATAATAACTTTATTATCAAACAAGTAGGGTCCTCCTTTCAGCACATTGTCGCAATCCAGTTTGTTATCAAATCGTATTATGAAAAATCCGTTCTCTCTTGATAGCAGTTGAAACTTCCCAGTTGGTTTCCATACTCGTTCTATATGTCCTTTTAGATGCATATGATAAGGTCTAACTCCGTATACATAGAAGATAATCGAGTGTTCCTATTTATTTTCTGATCTCTTCACTGCAGATTCTGTAATCATGGATTTCCTTCTATCATTAACCAAGACTAGTTGAATATAATGAAGATCCAAATATTCGTCATGTTTCTCCCCTACTCCTCCACTCGCCACTTCCTTCCAAGATTCAGCGTTTCCTGCTTTTATTTCATTCTGGATCGATTTCCATGTATACGCATCAGTACTACTATTGAAACGATCGCCTTGAACCTGTGAGAATCCAGATCTAGATCGGGTTTTATCCCCCCCAAATTTGGATCTCTGGATGGACGAATCACTTTGGTGATATTTTGATTGTTGTGGAACAACCCGTCGCGTCCCAGGTCAAGACGATTTGCCATCGATGTTTCCTCGGTAAGTATTGCTTTCCCTTTGTAACGATACGTGTTGAGATCGGCGTCTTTGCAAAGAGCACCTTTATCAAGTGGACGTCCTCTATCCTTTGAAAAATCGCCATTAGATTGCTCAGCCGCCATTACTGTGGACTAGTTTTACTTAAAAAATTTGTAGATAACAATTCTATTTTAAAATCTATCTATAATTATATTTAAAAACAACACATTATTTCTATGGTTTGAAAATAACAATTTTTCCAGTTTTTAATAATTTATAAAGGAGATTATCACACTTATTTTTTTAATCTATAAATCAGTATTTTCAATAGCTAAATTGAAAAATTACCCAATAATCTGATGCCCAAAAATTCGGGTTATCGCATTCCTCCCCCCTTAGAATCTTTGCGTCCTCGAAAAGGAACGAAGCCAAAATTTATTAAAATGCTTAAAATCATATAGATTTCCTTTGATTATTTTTAAAACACTTTTAAAATCTATTTTATATTACCAAAATAGTTTTATAAAAATATCATTTTATAACTCGATGTTTCCACAAGTCCATCTTCGTTCTTACAGAAATTCGGTCATACGTTGATCAGGCGTAAGACTGAAAATATATAAGTACTTAGCAGACCCATTTTCAACACCCAGTGAAAATACTTGGAAAAATAATTTTTATTGAAAATATAGAAAACATTTTGAAATCAAGGGAATATCTTTGGTGAGAATGCTCTGGAAATCATCACCCCCATCCACGGTCGCAGTTACATTCCAGGGTTACATTGCCATCACAGCAAAAGTCCATGTAACTGCAGGCTCTCCGCGGCCTCTCGATTACGCCATGGAACCCATGACAGACCGCAGTTACATTCCAGGGATACGTTGCCACCGCAGCAAAAGTCCATGTAGCTGCAGGCTCTCTACGGCCTCTGATTTTCGCTGTCGAAATGAAACTTCCCACTCCTACATAGGTTGCAGTCTACCGATATAAAATCAAACGCAGACTGTTGGCTCTCAATGGCACACACGACTTTCGCTATGTTACCATAGGTCGCAGTCTACCGATATAAAATCAAACGCAAACTGTTGGCTCTCAGCGGCACACACGACTTTCGCTCTGGTATACTCTACTCATAATCCCCAGGAACTAGTTTTGTCCGTACTCCTCACAGGATCAACTTTAGAACCCCCCCTTAGGGCTCAAGGCAGCACCACCCGGTGGTACTCCTGAGAAGTTCATTTCAAGGGAGCGCCTTTTTTCTCAGAGCTATCATCAAAACACTTTATACTATACATATATAGTATCTTCAAATCATACACCTAGTATGATCTCATACAAAAGCTCCTTTACACAAAAATCGATTTTTTCCAAAATCGATAATTCTCAAACCAGGCTTTCCAAATTTCAATATTGATTTTACCCAAAAATCAAAAGCCTTTCCAAATCCAAAGGTCCCCAAAACCTTTTCTAAAATCCTCATAAGATCCTTTATATAATATGCAGATATATAATTTTTAAAACTTTGGATCATTTCAAACTTGTATAAAACTCCTTTTATACTTCAAACATTTTCAAAAACCCTTTTCTTCTAGCAAAAGATTCAACAAGGAGAGTTTCATTTTATAAAACAAAGATATTTAACTTTTTTTTACTCAAAATCAAATATTCAAATTTGATTACTCTTTTCAATATCATTTTCATTCAAATACGTACGATGTACACATATCATCCGTACTCTATACCAATCTGATCGCTCACTCGACCACACAATTTCACTTCCGAACTAGTATCATCCACCCAACTTCCTAGCGCGGACACAGATCTGGTTTCTTGATCAGAAACCGTCATTCTCCTTGCACAGTCAAAAATATGATAGAGAATATCCAGAACCAATCAACAATCCATATCCAGCTTCGCCGTCGAAAATCGAGTGAAAAATCCCAACTCGGATTGACATACTATCTTGAAATTCTGTGCTCGAATCTGGATCAAATCATTATGCGAATAGAATAACATACGTACACCTTACATATTTATCCTTATTGGTTATTAGCCAAATCAATTCCATTTCTATTCACATTCACTTTGATTTTCATTCACTTACTCACAATTGCTTCAATCCATTGGATTATCACCTCTATTCCTATCTCGATTGGGTATTTAATCCAATGATAGTTTGAACTCCGACCAGTTTATTTAGAAAATAGCTTGAAAATTTAAAAAATAGATAAGTAGTTGGAAAATAATTACTAGTTTGTAAAATAGGTGTACAATAGTTAGAAAATAGTTAAAATAATTATAGAAATTTTAGATAATTGTAAAATAATAGTAAGATAATAATTAGTTTTGTAAAATAGTTGGAATATAGTAATTAGTTTATAAAACAGTTGGAAAATCATTAAACAATTTTAAAAATAATTGTAAAACAAGTATAAGATAGTTTGGCTTTTAAAAGAAAAGTTGTATATATAATGAATAGCTTGGAAAAATGGTTTATATTAAAATAATTTATACTAAAAATAGTCTAGAGTCAAACTATTCAATTCCCAACTTCCATTTCCAATCAGTTCAATTTAAATTTCCACTTCCATTTAAATTGACCTAATTCCAAATTTTCAATTTCCATTGAAATTGACTTAACCCCAAATTCAAGTTGAATTAATCCTCAATTTCTTTCCAAATTTAACTTTATTCAACCTTGATCTCAAATTCTACTAATTCAAATAAATTTCAATTGAACTAGTTCCAATTTCAAACTCCAATTCCAAATCAAGTTGAATTATTCTTGATTTCCTCCCAAATTCAATTCAAATTCCATTTGAATCTTAAAATTATTCAACTTTAATTACAATTTCAAATTATTCAAATCAATTCGGACTAATTTCAAATTGAACCCATTTCAATTTCAAATCGTCTCAAATTAATCCAAATTCTCCATTTGAATTTTATACTTATACATCTTCAATCACAATTTCAATTAATCCAAATCAAATTCAATTTGAACTAATTCAAATTTCAAGTTTAAACCATATCGAATTATATAAATTCGAGTTAATACTTCAAATGTTGATTTAATTTCTTTAAATCAATTTTCCTTTAAAGTTTTTAAACAATTCAATTCCGAGTCCAAATTTCAAAATTCTATTTTAAATTATCTTTACTTAACTCATTACAAGGTTCAAGTAAGAGTTTCAAACAATTTTAATTTACAAATTTATTTCTTAACTTTCAAATCTTAAGTTCAAAGGAATTCCATATCTTAATTTTAAATTTAAGTTAAATTTTATTTGTCTCTATAATGGATATATTACCATACTTCATTTCTCATTCATTTAAAACAAATCCAATTCACAACTTAAAGATTTTTAACAACAATAGGATGATACCATCTAATTTATTTTAAAACATCCATTCATTTTCAATTTCTAGATCTCAAATTCATTTTGAGATCACATAAACTCCCAATTCAGATTAACCATTTAACTTCTTCCAATTTCATCTTGAAATTTCCAAATCAGGTTGATCATTCCAACTTATTTAACTTTTTCCCAAGTTAAACTCAGTTCACTTAGTCCAGTCAACCTTAACCAATTTGAACCTCTCATAAATAATCTTCCAACTTATTAAGTTCAAAGACTTATCACTTTGGGTATCATATCTCATTCCAGATTTAAAACTCAATATTTGGAGTTTATTTCAAACCATGTATATCCACACATATACATATTAATTTCTTTTACATACCAGGTTATACTTTAAAATTTTAAACCACCTTTGGTTTTTAATTCAAAACAAATTTCTTTAAATTTTCAAACAACTATTGTTTGAAATAGGACCATTTCATTCAAATGCATTAAATAATATTATTTATTATTTCTTTAAATTAATTACATCATTAATTAATTCCAATTAATCACATTCGGTAATTAACTTATTTCTTAATTATCTTCATTAAGTAATTGTCCTTTAAATTACTTACCTCTAGTTACTTCATTAAGTAACTCCCTCTTTATTTATCATTTCCAATTATTATCCATTAATTAATCTCATTAAATAAGTTTAATTAATTACATAAATTCATTGATTATCCTTATCTTGAAACCTTTCCCAAATTCAAGATTTAATTTCAGTTTGGTTGCATTTCTATTACTTCTTAATTTAATTCAATAATTTAACAACCAATTCCCTTACTATTAATTAGAAAGAAAATATTGCTTTATATAAGTAAATATATTTTTAAATAAAATCATTTAAAATCCTTATATAAGAAAATAACAAGTACGCTTTCTCATATATATATACACTCAACTCATTCTCGGGTACCACTTACCAAATCCTTAATGAGTAATTCCACCATTGCCAAGGTTCTTGCTTAACCTTCTGCTCTGATACCAAATGTAACGACCCGGAAATTTCGAACTCGAAAATTCCAAATAGTTATGAAAAAGAAGAAAAAGATAGAAGAAGAAGAACAGAAACACCGACATCTCACATTCGCAGCGGATAAAATATAATAATAAATAACAGGAAATTATTGTCAAGGACAAAATTTCACAGCTTTTTAGCCTCAAGGACAGACCTTCAATATTCTATCTTGAAGGACAACTTTTTGTAGGTATCAGTTTTTAGTTATTGATTTCAGTTTTTTGGTATCGTAGTTATCGGTAGCAGTTTTAGGTATCAGTTTTTAGCTCGGTATCAGTTTTGTTGTCCTTATGAATAATTTTGGAAAATGTTTGTCCTTGTGAATAATATTTAGAAGAATGTTTGTCCTTATGGTAAAAATATTGAGGTCGTGTCCTTGAGGCAAAGAATATAAAAAAAATTGTCCTTTAAATTAATTCCCCCAATAAATAATTACAGTTTACAAAGAATAATATTCTGTCGAATACATGTTAATACATAAGAGTTACACATATATTCAAAAACTGGACATATACAAATCAACATGTCTCAGATTTACAATAATATAATACAGCGGAAATACTTTACATGCTCCTGCCACCCGACTCACCTCCTGAGCTCCCGTACATCCTTACCTGAAAATCTGTAACACTCAGACCCATGCATTACATCAAAGTAACACCCGGGTGAGGCTGGAAACCAGCGTGAGTAAACTCATCTAACATGGAATACCAAAGCATAAAACTTATTAAAAAACCTAGGTAACTCGTACCTTACTACGAGTTCTTACTTATCATAGTCAATACACATCATACATACATATCTAAGTATTATTACTTAAATTAAAGACCAAGCTTACATTATAATTCCATTCCAGCCTATTCATTCCAAAGTCAAATTCCATAAAGAATCTTTATATATTACAAATCGAAGTGGGTTCGGGTATTTACTAGTACCTGACCACGGCCTCTTCGAATTTATATCATCTTAACCCAAGCTATTCAAGTGAAACAAAAATTCAAACTTTAAATACATGATGTCACTTACACAGCAATTCATCTCGATAAATAACCACATTATCACCTTCAACCCAATCATATCACAAATCATTTCATATCAAAAATATTACTCAATCATTCATAAGCAAGATAAATCAGTCACACCATTTCTAGTTAATTTAAATAAATTAAATTAATTACTTTAATCGCCTTTAATCCTGCTTACTTAACATTCATAAATTTACAGACCATTAATTAATCATTCTTTAATTACCCACCGATTATTCATTTTTATTTCCATAATTACTTTCATTAAGTAATTATTCATTGGTCAATTATCCTTAATTAATTAGCCTTTAATTGTTGATAAACTTAAAATTTAATTACTAATTAAATAAATTAATCCTTAACAAGTTTATATATTAATAACTTACATTAAGTCATTATCATCATATTTAATAATCATCCATTAATTACTCACCTTTATTAATAGTCTTAATTCACTAATTAGTTCACCCTTAATAATTAATTGAATAACCTTTAATTAATCAATTAATTTTCCTCTAATTACATACTTCATGTGAATCTTAATTACGAATTAATTAATTCCAAATAAATTAAATTAATTAATTTTTTTAACTTACCCTTATATCAATAATTAATTACATAAATTAATTATTTTAAAGTACTTATTACAAAAATTAATTAATCCTTAACCATCCAAGTCTTGATTAACCTCAAGATAACCATTGATCTTTTTTTTTTAATTTTCTTAATTATCAAAATCTTATTTAAACATTTATTTAATATTTACTTCCTTGATTTAATTATTTAGCTCAAAATAACTTAAGCATCTAACAAACTTAAGTTACAAATTATATATCCTTCCCTCACCCAATTGACTAGTTACAAAATTTTAAAACTAGATTATGTTTCCCGACACACTATTAAAATTACTATGGGTCGAAGCCCAAATCGTGTTCACATCGGAACAACCCGAAACCCCACATCATCAACCCAGAACACACAATCCATCTTTCACAACTACCTCACCATTACCAGAATCATTCAAAACCCATATGAAAAACGATCCTCTTCGATTGATTCTAGAAATCAACGCTGCTACTTGCAAATCGATCACTTCTTCGAATTACTCAAGACCCGTCCGCTCAAACCCATCCAAACACGAGAAAACCGCCCATCCGGACCCCTTGTGCACGGAAACAAATCGTGCACGTGCACACTTCTTCCTCTGGTTATCATATTGTCGCACCATTGCCGATGAGGCACACTTAGCTCCCAAATCAAAACTGCCACCTTGCAAAAGACGGTAGTTCTATTGATCAAAAATCGATTAACATTTCATACCTTCAGAATACTAAAAAAACAACTACTTATGGCCATGATACTTTTATTTGAACGTCAAAAGGGAAAATAAGTAAGGGTAAAGATATGTGTATATATAGTTTTATTCTTCAATTTGTTCCTAAATTTGAAAAAGAAAAGAAAATAATGACACTTGTTTATTACAAAATAAAATTGTTTACAAATGGTTTGAATGCATGTTAATATCTTAACACTTGTCCAAATATGCTAAAATTCATACACATGTAAATATGTATGTACTAATAAATTTTAAAGAAATGATTCTTTAAAAAAACTTTTACATTAAATTTTCTATTAAGTAAATGCATTTCTCTTAATTTATTAATTAATATTTTAAGGAAAATGATATTAACCAATTATATATATAAAAGAATACATAATATTTTAAACCCCAAAATATTTAAAATATCAATCTATCAAATCTCAAATTCTAATAAAAATTCAAATTCAAGTTCAATTAAAAATCAAATTTGAAATAAATTCAAATATATGTATATATTTAAACAATACAAGTTAAATTTGTAAATAATAATTCTATTTTAAAATCTATCTATAATTATATTTAAAAACATCACATTATTTCTATGGTTTGAAAATAACAAATTTGCAAGTTTTTAATAATTTATAAAGGAGATTGTCACACTTATTTGTTTAATCTATAAATTAGTATTTTCAATAGCTAAATTAGAAAATTACCCAATTATCTGATGCCTAAAAATTCGGGTTATCACACTACTGGAGGCGGGAAGTGCGAATTTTGGGTCAGGCTATTTTTGAGCAAGGTATTGCTGTAGATCCTATAAAAGTGGCAGTAGTATAAGACTGGGATCGACCCAAGACCACTACAGACGTGAGAAGTTTTCTTGGATTAGCGGGATACTATAGATGTTTTATCAAGGTCTTCTCTAAGGTAGTAGCACCGTTAACCAACTTGATGAAGAAGAATCATAATTTATTTTAGATAGAAGGTGCGAGCATATGTTCATGAGTTTGAAGGAGAGGTTGATGAGCCAACCGGTGTTATTCATTCTGAGCGGGAATAAGGATCTGACAGCATACATAAATGTTTGTGGTACTGGACTATGTGCGGCATTGTTGTAGAGGGGAAGGGTTGTCACCTATGCTGGTCAAAATCTAAAATTGCACGAGAAGAAGTATACAACCCACGATGTAGAGTTGGCAGCGATAGTGTTTGCTTTGATGATTTGGAAGCACTATTTTCCTATAAAAAGGTTCGAGTTGTATACGGATCATAAGTCGTTGAAATATCTATTCTCCCGAAGGATCTTAACCTTCATTAGCAACAATGGTTAGAGTTCCTGGCCTCGTATAACTTTGGCATTTGCTATATGGCTGGTAAGGAAATGCGATCGTTGATGCTTTAAACAGGAGATATGCTATCATAGGAGCTATGTTCCTAGAGAGAAAGCAGTTGGAGTTTATCGCTGGCTATGATCTTAGACCACGATATGCGCTAGAGCCGCAAGTGTTGGCTAGCCCGACAATTAGACCTACCATGATTGAGCACATCGGTACTAGTTGGAGGTGAGATGCTTGACTAACTAATATCATGGGAAATTTATAGGAAGGAATAGAGTCCGAGGAGATGAAATAGATAGAATAGACCATTATGGTTGGCTCCGTAAGGACTGGAAATTGGTTGTTCTTGATAACGATGGGTTAAGGGATATGGTGCTACAAGAGTGCCATCATTCGAGATTGACTATACATCCTGAGGGCCGTAAAAATGTACCATGGTATGAGGTAGACGTTTTATTAGGAAGAGATGAAGAAGGATGTTAGGGCATTCATCTTAAAGCATGAACTGCCACTTGGTAAAGGCAGAGCAGAAGACACCGAGTGGTTTGCTGCAACCGCTCGAAATTCCTGAGTGGAAATAATAATAAGTATCGATGGACTTCATCGACGGATCGTCGAGGACAAAAGGAGGGTATGATAGCATTTGTGTCGTAATTGATAGATTGACGAAGAGTGCTAGATTTATACCCGCAAGGTCTAGTAGAACAACATTCAAATTGGCCAAGATGTATGTGAAATGGGTTGTGTGATTCCATGTTGTGCCAAAGAGCATTATAAGCGACCAAGACCATTTGTTCACTAAGGGGTTTTGGAAGAGCTTACAAGATGCATTAGGTGCAGAGCTACACTGAGTATATCTTATCACCTACAAATAGATGGACATACCGAGAGAATTAGTCATACTCTGGAGGGTCTCTTGCAAGCTTTCATTCTCGATTTTGATGTCTCATAGGCCGATCATCTACGTTTAGTCGAATTCGCATATAACAATAGTTATACCTACGCTGGTCGAATTCAAATTTAGGCCTTATATAGCCACCATACAATGTTCCTTCATGCTGCTGGGAAGTGGGCGATAATCCTATAATTAGGCCAAATATGAGTAGAGCGACTTTAGAGAAGAACAAGATCATTCAACAATGAATGAAAGCCGCTTAGGATAGATAGAAGACTACATCGATAGGAGAAGACATGACTTAAAACTCTCTGTTGGCGATATGGTTGTTGTCAAGATCTTTCCATTGAAGAATGTTATTCGAATCGATATCGAGGGGAAGTTGGCACCGAGATTCGTTGGCCCTTTTCCAATACTTGAGATGATTGGGAACCTAGCTTATAGAGCCGACTTATCTCGGTATATGGCAGACGTGCATAATGTATTCCACGTTTCTCACTTGTGAAGTTTGTGTATGGCTTAGACATGATAGTTGAACCGAATCAGCTTGATGATACCGAGGTTGAACTGGAAGCATCGAAAACTCGTAGGCATATTCGTATCATTGGACGTGATACGAAACACTTAGGAGGAAGAAGATAGAGCTGATGAAGGTTTAGTAGAGTGACAGTGACGACAATTGTACTTGGTAAAATGAAGAGGACATGAGGATGGCTTATTTAAATCTCTATACTTGGTGAGACTACTGTTATCGCATTTACTTTCACTTTCGATGTCATATTGGGTAGTTTAGTATCCTGCACTCTAGGGTAGGCGTAGATATCATTACCCGCTTCTGTGTACGTGATTGATGTTTAATATGTTTGCTCATAGATGTTCGGCACACTAGGTAGCTATGTTTGATTAAGCCTTGTTTATATTAGGATTTTGAGGGAAAAGTTCCTAAATGGAGAAGAGTGTAACGACCTGTATTTTACTTTCGGAGGATCATAAATATCATTTTTAAATTAATATAAGGTCGTATGACTCTATATCTTCGAGAAATGCCTATTAGTGACATTTCCTATCTTTAGAATTTTTCTAGATGATTTTACACCTGAAAAATTATAACAGCTATAACTTTTGATAGAATCCTAATTAGTATCCGAGACCACTTCCACTGGAAAGATACAATGGTTTCCCTTTCCATAGAGTGGTCATAACAGCGATTTGGACTTTTTGGCTAAGTGATTTGGCTGTTTGAAAATTGGTAGTTTTTGGAGTGGCTTAACTGGTAATTTAGTGAGTTCGAGGACAAACCCACTAACCCATTCCGGGTTTGAAGGCTATTTTAGGCTGAACCGTTATCCCTAAATTACCTTTACCACTTCTAAATAGATCTAAGAATCCATTAACCCATTCTTCGTCCAAAACCTTCTCTTTTCTCCTCCAAATCAAGTCTAAATCGTAGGTTAAAGGTAGATTAGAAAGAAGATTCACTAGAGATATTCAAATCCATATTTTTGGGGAGGGAAAATCAGGTCTTTGTTATTTATTCTCTGATTTGCCTCGATTTGCGTGCAAATCTTCACTTTTTAGTTGTTTAGCGAGTGATTTATCATCTCACACCTCATTATGTATATACTGATAGGTTTTAACATGTTTTGGATTCATTTTTAAAGCCACAATTAAGTTTTAATGTTGTTTAAACTCAACCTATAGTAAAAACGTGAATAAATGGATATTTGGCGTTCTAAACACGTTATTTATATGCTTTTAAGGTCGAAACGCTCATTGGAGAAAACTTAAGGTAGGAACCATGGAGTTGGAGTTCAACATATATAGCATTTGGAGTCGTATCATTGCATAGACAATGCATGAGGGTCGAAGTTTTGTTTTTAGCGATGAAATCGATGCGATGTTGATGTGCCAAAGATGCTACGGGTTTTGGTTCGGCGTCGTTGGTCTGGTGGAAGCATTGTCCAGTGATTGGCTTTGGGAAGGGAATGCATTTGGTTCGGAGGTGCTTGGTTCGGTAGTTTCTTGGCATGACAAGTGAAGGACCGAACAGGAAAAGTGATTTGGTAGGTCTTCGGTTCGGCTGTAAGAGAATACTGAACTAGAAATGTGGTTCGGTGGTTGTATGGGTTCGGCTTTAGGAGGAAGTCGAACATGTTTGGTGGTTAAGTGGGTTGGACTATATGGGAGAGCTTTTAGGGTGTTGGCGTTGTGGAAAGGCGTGGGGTTGCTTGGAGGTCTTATGGGTTTACTCAGGGTAGGGATAGAAGACCACAGTACAACTTTGGATAACTTTAGGTGGCCACCAATGAAGTGCGATGACTTCGATAACTCGATGCGGCAAGCGACTATAGCATCTAGTGATGGACCAAAAGGACAAGTTCTACATAATAGCTGATAGAGTAGAACGTGATGTTTTGGTGCTTGTAAGTAGGACATGGTCTTCTACATGTACCCATGTGTTTGGACGTCTTCGTGTGTCCCGTCCTTAGCCATCTACTGGGCATGAGTTGAGCATCTATGAGATAGTTCTACTGTCGGTACGTGTGCTAAGGGATTGTCAGGTAACTCTGAAGTTGTGATGCTCATTGTTGGGACATGGTAGCCTGCGTATCACCATATTTTGGATGTCTGCATTTGTCCAGCTCCTAGCCAACTAGTGGGCAATGAGTTGAGCATCTATGAGAGATATCTTATATCTAAAGCACTTAAGTGAAAGATACGAGGCTGTGTGATGGATGCTTTGTTTGTCGTGTACTTGATATGCCATGTGATACCCATATACCCTATATTTTCCACTTGTGATAGTAGTTTAGCATATACTGTGTTTATGTTGCAACTCTTTGGATGTAAGGATAGGTCAAGTAGGGTTGTTAATATCCTATACCATATTTAATATAGACGATTTTATAGTATTTTGAGATGATGTGTCGCTTACACCAGATTTTTGCCCGATCTGAGGTTTTATGCTTTGCTTCTTATTATCTTGGGTACTCTTAAATAAGTAGTCTAAGGATAACAGGCTTGGATAATGCATGGACCGGTACTCGGTACGAGCATGAAGCCAGCTTCCATATATCTATACCTTGGAGATTACTATTGCTTATATTCCATTTTGCAATACTGTGGAGCTATTTCAGCACTTTATTTTGAGAGACAATTATAGAGTTTGTTTTGGAGACTTGGGATATATATACTCTTTATTTTAGTTTTTTTATATTCTGTGAACCTGATGCACTCTGATGTTTTTATTTATGGTTTAATTAATTATATTACTTTCTCGCCTATTTTAAATTTACGTTATTATATTATATTTTATCTTTATGCTATGAGATGTTCTATAGGTTCTTTGTTTGGATTTCTATTACGTTACACCCTTGGCTACCATACTATATCAACCGAGTACCTCCACGGTGCATTATACAGGTATATTGGGTACCGGAGGTTTAGGGAAATCGCCTCAAATACAATGGACGTTGATGGTGGAGTTAGCTAGGAAATTTCATATGACGAGGCATGTGATGACCACCCTACACCACCAATACCCAAAATAACTTTTTGAGTGCGCTGAAGCGGTACTCGACGAATGTTGGGCGATTGTTAAGTAGTAAAGTAAGGTAAAGTAATAAATCATCCAAATCACTGAATCTGTCATATATCTTACAACACAAGGGTAAAATGTAATAATTATCACTGACATAAAATGGGCTAGCAAGTAATAAATAAGATAAGCCACATAATTAGAGGTGATAGGTTCACAGTAGCTACACAACACATATGATAGATTTTATACAACAATTAACAACTCAAATGGTAACTATCTTTAAAATCAGTAAAGCACTAATAAAATTTTACATCGCCGCATATCAGAATATAAGCAATATGAAGCCCAAATATAATATAAGTATGAAAGCATAGCCTCCTGCTAGTCCATCTACACTCCGTCATGTGCTATCCTATACATACTATCTAGTCTAATCATTTAATACTACCCGAGGTAATAAGAAGAAAATCCTAAAACCTCAAGTTAGACAATAGTCTGGTATGAGCAATTTACAATCTCGAAATACTATTAAAAATCAATATAGTAAAATATAGGAAATAGAGTATGGAGAATGATACATGACTTATTACTGCATTTAAAGAGTTAGCACATAAAAATATATGCAAATTCTTCTCATCATCATCATCATAAGTGTACTATAATCAAAGTACAATGTCAAGTGTTCGGGTATTCAAGTTAATAATTCCTATGTCATATCCCTAGAATGACAAAATAATTATAACATTAAACAATCCTTGCATCAATCGGGTGCATTGCATATATGATATCTCATATAGTTATATCCTCTGCCAGAGACTAATAGAAATTTTATGATTTCTCCATACTTGACTACATGCCACTTCATGAGGCCAAGGATAGAACCAACATCAAAACGTCTAAGGTAAGACAGATTACATCAAATGATCTATGATCAATGTTAAAAATCTAAGCGACCATCCTCACATACCTCTCTTTATAAGTACACTTGAAACGTCCAAGTACAAACACACCCTTCGCATGCATCTCCACTGTAAAACACATCATTGTTCCTTTTATTCTTTCTCATAGTAGAACACATTATAATTCTATTCCATTCATTTCCATAGTAGAAAAAAACATCGTTCTACCCACTAGTTCACATCATCGAACATGTCCTTATGGATCAACATCACAACTCATATCATCAAGTCATCGTCATCGAAATATCTCTAGACACCTATCATAAGTTGTAGAGTCCTCTTTTTAAAGTCCTAAAGTCTTTAACTGAAGCGTCCTATCATTGTTGTACTAGTCAAAACTACTCTGCATGGATCTATAATGTCAAAAAAAAGCACTGATCTGACAAATGAATAGTCATGGCATGATCCCTGGGGACCCCTCTTCCAAAACCCCAACATCCCACTCCATCTCAAATGTTTTTCACCGATCACTTTATGGTCATCACCGACCATGTCACTTAGCTATAAATTAGCAAAAGTGCTTATGACGCAAATGCTCTGAGTCCCTTAATCTTTCTCAAAGTCAAGCCTTAAATGCCCTAAAGTCCATGCACCAATGCCTCGAAGTCCATATGTCTAGTGCCAAGAACATTCTCTATGCCAAAAAAATTCTAAGTCCTTAAACTCATTAGTGATCGTCATTCCAAGTTGGCCAAAAGGTTCAATGCCAAGTGCTGGAGTCTTTGCGCCTTAAGATCAAAGTTGCATCATCGAAGCCGTGAAACATTTCACCTCGACCACAATCTAAGTCGATATCGAAAATTCAACCACCAAAACTTCATCAAATCTTCCATAAATGACATGCGACCAAAAGCACAACTTCCTAAGGCCCTTAAAAACATCATATTTTTGTGCCTTGAAATTTCTAGCATTTTCGCTTGTTGATTTACTCAAATGATGACCACTCTCTTTATATACAGAATCGAATAAAAATACAACCAAACGAACACATACAAGCAATACACAATATTCAATACATCATTACAAGGAATATATATATACACACAATCATTTCTATCATCCTAGATATATCAAAATAGAAAGTGATGACCGATATGGTTAAACAATTAAAATCGAATTAAAATCAACATTGTTCTTTTTACAACCATTTTTAAAATTGATATTAAGTTTAGATCTAAATTAGGAATCATTATTAACATTCAAAAACCATTTTAACACGTCATTTTAACTATATAAATTGGCATAGTAAAGTGAGAGGATAAACCACTCACCAAATACCCAATGCACCCAAATTAACGTTATCCCATGATGAATAGTAACTCCATGAATCCCATGCACCCCAAATCAGTAATTAAGATAATCCCCTTTCTAAGCTCTATCTAATGTCTTGATTTGGCTAACCAAAGTATGGAATTTGAATATTGTTTTGGTTATAGAGACAATTAATGGAGGTTAGAACTATTTCTGAGAAGATGGAAATGATTAGGAGGATATCACATTAGCTCCACTAAGCATTAATCCTGAATGGGCTTTTGGGCTTGATCTAAGTCTCACTAATTGCCCACTATGTTTTTCAAAAACTGTTTAACTTTAAATGACCATGTCTCCTAAAAGATAAATCCAAAAAACTATAATAACCACTCTATGGAAAGTGAAACCATCATATATTTCAAATGGAAGTGGTTTCGAACCTAATTTGGCTTCTATCAAAATTTGTAGGTATTACAAGGTTTCAATGTTAAAACCGTCCAATAAAGTTTCTAGGCGTTAAAAATGCAGCTACTCAAAATTACCTAAAGTTATTACATCATACAACCTGATTTGGATTTAAAAAATTACGTTACGATCCTCCGATATGTCAAAAGTGGGACGTTACATGGCAAGCCCCTCTGCAAGAAGACTGCATGATAGGGATCGTAAAGGAAGAAGGAATTCTTCGGCAAGATCTGATGAAAAGAGCTCAGGAGGAAAATTATTATGGGAATGAAGCTCCCATAGAAAATGCTTTAGGAATATCATTTGGTGCCAATCTATTATCGATCAATGCCAGTCAATCTCATGGCAATGTTGAATGATATGATGCCAGTCTATCTCTGAGAATATCAGAAGGAATATGGATCATGATGTAAGATCTATTGTGGGTACGACTAGAAGGAATTCTGAGGGAAGGACTGTTGGAGGAGAGTAATCTCATGGATGCAGTCAAGAAAGAAGGCGTGAAAGAAATGATAGGCCAGGACAAATGGTCACCAAAAGGATACGAAGGCCTGGACATCGTAATGCAAGCTATGAGAGATTTGAAAAAGAACATAATTGTCATTAGCAGAACCGAGCATATAGAGATGCAGTTGATAACCACCGTTAAGAATGGATTGAAGGAGATGATAAAATTGTAGATGATATAATAAGGCAATTGCTCTAGTGACAGAATCATGAGGATAATAGGAGAATGCCTACAGTCGATATCCATTCACTGCGGAGATTAAAGCAATACAATATCCACAAAGATTCACAATGCCATCCATGTCAATGTACATGAAGTGCAGGCTAAGACTACCCTTCGACCATTATTTAATTAGATTTCTCAATGCACACCAAACGACATTGTCCTAATGGATATAGCCTCTTCACCATCCTTTACGTCGTTTACCACGACCTAGACCTTTCGAAGCCCTCACCTCTTCATCTAATGCATGTTAAAGCTTTCAAAGTATACTAACGCTCTAGAGGGTTTACCTTTAGAGTCGCATTGTCCCGACATTGTTCTTTTTTCTCCTCGATAAGGTATTTGGGCACGTAGACCATTATTTCTTTATGGAGGCAATGGTCAACCCTAACCTCTAAGTGTAAGAATTTCGAGTGCCATGTACTACTATGTTCCTTATTTCCTTGTATTAGAGTAGGGGTTTTGTTTTTGACCATGTGTTTCCTTCGACATAGTGAACCTAGAGAAGATTGTGCATAGTTCATTGATGGGATGAACCACATCTATAAGCCGAAGAATAATTAGTGGAAGGTGACCTTGCTCCTCACCAATGGCAAATTGCACCGGGTCCAGTTGTTGGGCCCTGGATAGACCATGATGAAGAGAAAGAAAAGGCTCCTAAGCCCAAGAAGGGGTTGGTGCCAGCTGTAGCAACAAGGGCGAGGGTAGAAAGTTGTCCCAGCATGGAGGAGGAGGAAATGGAGATGGTCGAGGCCAATCAAGGGTTAAACGTGGGGATTGACTTAGTGGCGGATGGAGAAATCGACGAGGATGAGTGGAAAATTTTCGATCCACGCTTGATTGACTAAGCCTAAAGGAAATAGGAAAAATCACCCTGATCAAGAAAGATTGTGGATGGGTGCCAAGGCAGCGGAATGTAATATCTTTTATCAAATTATACAAGAGCACAAGAGATGCCAGAGGCGGGGAGGGCATGGATGCTAGCCTAAGAAATTTCAAAGAGCATGAATCCTTTGACGAAGTCCCTCTCCCCTAGGTCTTCAATACAACCCGACTAACAAATATAGTGCATATCAATTTGAAGTGCACGTGGTAGTGATAGTGGCATTAATTCCTTCGGCCCGCCTTTGATTAGGAGGAGGCAGCAGGTTCAGCCTAGGCTTGATAGACATTCCTTATTAGTCATCCTATAGCCGTATAATCTTTTTTTGTATTTTTCTTACTTAATTCTCTAATATATGATGTTGGTTTGATTTATTGTTATGACCAACACCCCAAAATTGGAGGATTTTCTACAATTGGTTAAATAAGTTTCAGCAACTTCGATCGGCTATCAAGCGAAGGCTAAAGGAAGTTTCCAAAGGTTGAGATAAATTTTATGAGTTAATGCCGAAAGTAAATTTAGTCAGGAAAGTCAAGAATCAAAGTAGTAATGTAGTAAGTAAAGTCAACGCTAGGATTTATAGTCGTTTAGTCCATTGCAAACTTTCCATCTTTAGGGATTTATATCGAAGCCAAAGGCTTTTACAATACCAAGGAGACATTATCCTCCATTAGTGAGTTTTTACAAAAACTATAAAAAAGGAAAGTATAATTATTTTTTCACTTAGTATCTAAACTATTCCCCAAATCATTTTCCTGATTGCATTGGCATCTACGCAAATTTATAGCCATCTAGATTGGGTGCAGATTGATGATGTGGTTTGCATAGCTAAGCTAATATGTTAGATTGTTGACACTTGGCATTGATCCATCTCTCTTTGAATATAACCCATGGATTGATGACATGTATTTTGTGGATGTCTTTCCTCCTACTATATTTGGGATGTACATGTGGATGGTAGGGATTTCATAATGTCGTAGTTATGCTGAACATTATTTTAGATTGATCTTGCCTCGCCTTTAGTATTCTAGAATATTGCACCCTTCAGTTTTTGGTTCTTGCTTGATAGTCTATACTCATAGATAACTAAACACGGTGTTATGTTATACCGACCTTATGGTTTAGGCTTCTGGGTTTAGTCATCTGGAAAGTACATTAACATATTTATCCCTTAGGTACATAATCCTTTAGGCTTAATGCCTTCGGTTCTAGGTTTCATAGCTTCTTATGATTATCTTAGGCTTTAGGGTTATTATGTAGACCATTTCTTTAAGTTTTGTTCACATCCTTTTGGGAATGAACCAGCCATAGAGCCTTTGGCTTTAGGTGTGTGCATGGCTAGAAATCCTTCGCCAAAATATGGTATAACACTCCACCAATTCACTAGCTACATACAAAGTGGATTTTGAAAGTACGATTTCAGTTCCTTTTCAAAAAATTATACTTGAAAAAGGAAAAAAACCTACTATATAGTGCATATTTAGTGTTGTTGATGGGTTGTTATCTGAGTGATTCCTCTTTTCCTAGTCTCTAAGCTTAAGTCCTTTCCTTTAACTATTATCGAAGAGCATCTACTGAAAGTGATGCTACTCCTAAACATATCCCTTCTAGAATGCCAAGAACATTAGGACTCATCTTTATCTAAGATTTTTGGTCTGAAGAAGGATTACACAAAGACCATTATTTCTATAACATGACCAAGCCTTGAAATTTGGTATTTGTAACCTTCTAGCTTTTGTGTAATGGAAAGTAGATTATTTTCCAGTTTTCTTTTAAACTCTATGTTTTATTCACTGTTATTATAATTTAGCATGCTCAAATTGTTTAAGAAATAAAAAAGGACAAGTTTATATTCAAAGGGCATATGATGCTGAAGTTGAATATATTCAAATTCTTCGAGTAAAGATTCAAGCATTGGAGAAACATTGGTATCAACTTTTCGATGAAGTTAATGGTAAGGCCAAAAGTCCAAAAATTAAATGCTAGGTCATCTCCTTTAGATTGAAGGTCGCTATGAATATGTTGTTGAAGTCACGGTCGCTTAGAAAGTTCCATTGAACTTATCTTCCATTTTGGATGAAGGCAAGCTTGATCGCATTATGTGAATGGTAAATAATTTTGATTCGCAACGCATCCACCTTCAAAATTTATCATTCTAGGTCCTCGAAGTGTAAGTTGGACTACTCTTTTACAAGACATTACATAGGTACAATTCTATGATATTCACTTCCAGAAATCAAAGAAGAAGTTATAGGCCAAGGAAGGGCGATTGTCTAAGGATAAGCTAGTTTTTTGTACTTTTGCTATCGGTTGTAAGCTTGTTCTTCTATAACAACCGAGTCCTATAGGTATGATTTTTGAAAACTACTATTGGCAACCTTGTGTCTTATAATTGTTGAAAGTAAAAACTACACATATATGTCTATATTAACGATGTCACTACTCGGCCATGGATAAGAAATATAAAAGTTCATACATGCAGCCGACTTGTGTTGTGGTAAGGCTATAAATGCTCCACATTACATATTTTGGTGTTACATTCCATCCGATATTTTCAGTTTATATGTACCCAAAGAATAACATCAGGAATGATATGGGATCCCTCCCAGTTCAGGGCGAGAGGTTCATACGCTAGATCCTTCATATTTAGCATAATCTTATGTAGGACAAGATCACCTTTCTCAAACTTTCTAACTCGCACCTATTGATTTTAAAATTGAGTCATTCTTAACATATATTATGTTATTCTAATAGTAGCTTGATTTCAGAGTTCAAGAAGGAATTCAAGAGACTCTTCTTAGAGTTCATTATCCTATTGAGTCCTATAATAGAGTCATCGATGAGTAACATTTTCAATTTGAATTAGAATCATGGATTTATAACCATACACTAAAGAGAAAAGGAATGCCCCCTAGGTGATGGTACATGTTCAATGAGCCTAGAATACAAAAGGAAATTCATCTACCCCATTTCCTTTGGCTTTGCTCAAGCACTTCTTTAAGAAAATTTTAATTATCTTAATTTCGACCTCAACGGTTCTATCACCTTGCGGATGAGTTGTTAAAGCGAAACTTTTGATTGTGTTATGATCTGTGTAACTTTCAACTTTCGAATTGCATGACGTTATAAGTAATTATTCATGTGGCAGACCGAATCTCGCAATAATATTTTTCATGATGTATTTTACAGCTTTCTAAGCAGTAATAGTAGCAAGGAGTTCGTCTTTGACCCATTTAATGAAATAATCAATGTCCATAATAGCAAAATATAACCCTCCTTTAGCCATTGGAAGAGGACCTACTATGTGGCGACCCGACTTCCTATCTCCAGGAAGACGCATCGCTAATGAAGAAAGAAAGGGATAGAAGAAGAAAAGAAAGAGAAAGAAGAAAGACAACAACATCAGAGAACTCACAGCGGAACGAATGAAATATAATATATCACATAAAACATTACACAGTATCATATTACATCAGAGTACACAACTTATACAACACATATTAGACAGTTATAAACATCTGTCTAGCTATACAACTCAAGTACAACAGAAACAGATACCAAACAAACACAGCGGAACCATAATATATCTATACGTGGAAGCCTTTTGCTCCATATCTCCTCCAGAATTCGTTAAGAAAACCTGAATCACTTTACTACTCATACATAATATGAGTACCCAAGAGTTTAATAAAACAGAAAATAAACACTCGGGTCAGACAGGGGTCTGGTGTGAGTAAACGGGTTAAGATTTCTTAACTTTAGAAAACCTTTGAAAAGAAAAAGGTATCACGTAAGACTTCCCACACATAAACATGGAAAAGTTTTTACCTTACGCTAACCAAAACATTTGATAGGAAATCCAGTGATATTATAATAGTGTCTAGGGTTTTCAAGTAAATAAGAAAATAGCCGAAATTGTTACATTATTAAATTCCATCTACTAGCCAAACAAGTGGGTAATACAAACAAAACCGTAGGGTCTCGTAGGAAGAATGAGTTTCCATCAATTGAAGGGCTACTGGGGTACCGCCCGTCACAGTACGTGGCCTAGATCAACGTACCGAGGAGCCACCCTAACTCCCCTGCAATACAAGGCCGGGACCATTCCTTATTGAACAGTCCCGAACAAGACAACCCCGCAGTTGGCGCGTGATTCCAACTGCCCACATAGTCAAAATAAAAAGAGACTTCTAGACAGAGGAAAATCTTGCTCTCCAGTGGGAGCTACCCACGAAGCCTTGCTGCATATCCCCTGTTTTAGCCATTTTCGGTTGATGAGGCTTGAGGCTGCGATTACCTTTATAGAACACATCTATCTTAGAATGCTCATCGTCCACCTGACGATCATCCGAAAGTATTCAATCCATACAAGTTCGTCCGGGTTCGAACGAAACCGAAGGCACTATCTCGTTGCACTCATTTTGGGATCACCCTCAGAGTCAATGACCATAGCCCTTGCACTCTGAATCACCATCTCGAACCTATAAGTACTATTCCGTCAAACTCGTTATGGAATCACCCACAGAGTTATACTGATGTATAGTTCTTACACCTCGAGACTTCACTAAACTTTACTTGGATTCACGACCTAACGTTTAATTGGAATCGATGTGGTTTTCGGATTATCTAAATATGGAAACCCGATCCCGGTCTCACCGAAACCAAACGCCATTTTAATGTCTAAGTTGTACTTAAGGGTTTAAACAGTTTAACATATATTCCGGATGATATAAACAGATAGATGAATCACATTATCACAATAGATAATTCATACCAACATTCATCTCACAAACAACATATCACATAACAGAGATATTCAAATCATCCAGTATCAACCAATATCAATCACTCAATATTGATCATCTAATATCAATCAATCAACCAATATTGATAAATCATCCAAAGCAGAATTGGTTAATTCTTAATCAATAGGATTACCTAAATCCTTCTTCAGTAATTTATCCCAGATGAATTAATCATCTTTTAATGATCTTCTTTAATTAATCTTCCTTGATTAATCATTCTTAATTACATTTAAGTAATTAGCCTTTAACCATATTCAGTAATTAACTTTTAATTACTATCATTAATTACAATAATTAATCATGCTATATTTGCTCCCATTTATTAATTAACTATAATTAATTACATTAAACCTTAATTAGTTACCATTAATTAATCACACTTTAATTAATTAGTTTCATTAATTAACCTTGATTAATATCATTTATAAACTAATGAACCTTATTAATTAATAATTCCTTTAATTAATTAAACAATTAATTTATAGTTAATCATCTCATTAATTAGTCTTAATTAATCATAAACAGTAATCAACAATTTGTAATTACTTATCTTAATTAATTAACTTCTTAATTAATTATATTAACCATTGATTAATTAATCTAATTAATTAATCTTTAATTACTTCATTAATTAATTATTAATCAATTAAAATAATAAATAATTCTTAATTAATTAATTACATTTCTAATTAATTACACTTAGTAATTAATCTTAAATTAATCACATTCTTAAATTAATTAATCACATTAATTAATTAACTAAAATAAATTAAGTAATTAACTCTTAATTGCTTACAAGTAATTATCTTCTAATTACTTTATTGATAAATCTTGATTACCCTCTTAATTAATTACTTAACAAATATTTACTTCATCATTAAATAATTCTTAATTCATTAGTTAATTAATTGGTCCATAATTAATTAACTTCAAACAATTATATTAATCAATTTCTTAATTTTATAACATTAAGTGATTATCCTTTAATCACTTTCATCTAATTATTCCCATGAGTAATTTCCATTAATTACTTCCATAAGTAATTATCATTCAATAATTAACCATTGATTACTTCATTAAGTAATCACACTTAATTAATTCATAATTAAGTGATTATTTAAAATTAAATAAACAATTAACTAGTTATTTAAAATTAATTAAACATTTAATTAATTAACTTCCTAGATTTAAAAATCCTTAATTAATTAAGCAAACATTATCCTTAATAAATCTATTACTTATTTACAAATCATATGTAATTAAGTATTCTTAAATTCATATCAATAATAATTTAACCTTAATATTCTCATAAATAAATTATTTGAAATTTATCAAATTTTAAAACAAATTTATTTAATTTGCTTTTCAAAATAATAACATTAATCTTATTTGAAAATAATACATTTTGAAATCAAATTTAAAATTTAAAATGCTTTAAATAATTCAAACTTATTCATTTTCAATAGAGTTTAAAACTTAAGTTTTAAATATTACTTTAAAATTTAACTTAAGACTTTGATTAAATAATTAAATTCAAAACTCTCTTTTAAATTGAAATTCAAAATTTAATTAAGATATTTATTTTCAAAGAAACAAATATCTTAACCATTTAAATTTAAAATAAATTCAATTAATACTTTACTTACAAAGGAAACCATCCTAAAACATTTCAAATTTTGAAATTGAATTCAATTAGTACCTTTAAAAGTTAACTAACTTTTTTTTTATTTTTTACTTACAAAGAACAAGTTTAACTTTGAAAATTATTTCCTTTTATAATCTTGTTTATAATTTTAAAGCTTACCTTCTTTTTTCTTCAAATTCAAGTTTAATTTACAACTAAATATTTACACAGAATTACCCAGCAAACAACAACCAAAAATCTCGAGTAAATCTCTTAACGATTCGAGCTTTCCCCGAAGCAAAACCCAGACCTACAATTTCGAGACAATTACGAGAATAACGCGAGAACTTCCCGAGGCGAAAACTCGTCTTCCCTAGATCACAAATACCAGTGCACACACCCATTCCTCGTGCATGTGCGTGGCCATCTCCGGCCAAGCTTGGTCGTCGCGACCATCGGCGGCGGTCACACGATCGCGTGTGACCCCTCTCAAGCACTCAGATCGAAGAATACTCGATCGAATCAAAATTTGGCATACGAACCCAAATACCGTAGAAACAACATTCCCCAAACTTCCCCTTTGCCGACCACCACAACGCCGATGATCCATGTCGACCCCTCCAGAACATCGCCGCAACCTTCACTCCACCATTTCCCAACTGGCGGATCAATCCGGTCATGAATCCCAATCTCAATTCTCTCCACAGCCAAGCCGAAACAAAGAACAGACTAAACCCTATTTTTCCCAAATTCGAACAATCCAACAACTTGAAAAATCCAACAGCATTTTTCCCTTAATCCATAACATACAAGCAAGCTTCGATCAAAATCCTAGCTACAATTATCATGTTGATTTTCGGTAATCACTAAAAACTCCAAAAACACACAAACCCAAAATTCTCATAAATTACCGAACTAAAATTTATGAAATGCATGTCTAAATTCATGATTTTTCATCATGATCTCATGCATGTAGTTCAATTTAGGATTTAAATCAGTTGATTTTTAACAAAAGTTTTAGTTCACTGTGTTTTACCATTTTTAAAAATCATATGTAAATTTAAGATTACAGAAACTAGTTTTAAAATTTCTATCTAACACTTACATACAAATTTCATTTAATCTTCATAGTCAGACAAGGGTGTTAGTGGAAGATTTAAATTTAAAAAGATTGAGCCTGTTTCAAAGAACAGGAAGCAGAAGGATTTATATATACACATGCTATCTACACATATATAAACATATATATATATATATTCAACAATATAAATTCTAAAGATTCTCATGCAATCACCAAACTTAAATCACAGAGCATCACATGCATGGTGGTTAAAATCCAAAACAATCTGTTTTTAAATAATTTACTCACCTGAAATATAAGCAGAGCGGCTTTTATTTTATTTTCCAGGCACTTGAACATAAATTTGAAAAATGTCTTGACTTTGCTGTCTGAAGAAAATCTCACTGCATGCTGTAAAAGTTGATCTCTTTGCATGTTGAAATTGCAGTTTAAATTTGCTTTTGAACAGGTTTGCACATTTGTAGTTGAACATCACTTTGAATTTGCAGGTAATAAATTTTTGCAGTTTTCATTTTGCTTGTAGATCTACTTTTGCTTTTAATGTTAGGTTTTAAAAGAAATTCCTGGTTTGAGAATTTTTTTACAAGATTTTAGTTTTAAAGACTTTTCTTTGTTTCAGCTGAGAAACAAATGGAAGAAGAGATGGAGAAGTTTTTTTATGAATTGAATTATGTAATGTTTATTAAAAAAAATGAATGAAGACACTTGTTTAACATTCTTACATTTGTCATAATCCGTTTTATTTGCCTTACAAGTGTTTCTAAAATGATTAACATGTTGACACGTGTCTTAGTATTTTCAATTAATTTTTTACTTAATTTAAATGTGAATATAACTTACTTATTAAATTTACTTTATAAATAAATATAAGTTTACCTTTAAAAGAAATATTCTAATACTAATTATAATACAAATATCTTTTTATACATGTATTTAAAATCTAAAACTTTTATTTTTAGTGTTGAAGAAATAAAAAAAATTAAAAAAAAAGGTTTATTAATAATTTTATACATATATTTTATAACCATTTAAAATTTAAGCATTATAAAAGAAAACAAAACAGAACTTTGCTTAAATCCCTTTTTTAAACTATCATATTTAAAAACAAACAATTGTCTTATATTTAAAACAACTTAATTAATCTAAATTAACTTTTGAAAATATAAATTAAAACAAAGCTTAAACTTACAATATATACATATATAAATTATCAATAGATTAAATTAAATTTCAAAACAACTCAAATTATAACATATACTTATATATATATTGCAATTTGGAAATTTATCTTTATTTAAAACAAAAGATATTATATTCACAGTATATATCAAACATATATATTATAAACAGAATAAAATTTCATTTGCTTTGACAAATAATTCATATCATATTTTAAATTGTTAAAAAGATATTGAACAAAATTACCAAATTGAAAATTTATTAACCTTTAAAAGAATAAATTTACCAATTTAAATTGAAATTATAAAGAAAAATTATCAAATAAATTTAATTACTAATACGGATTATTAAATTGATATTGCCCAAAATTCCGGGTCGTTACAATTCTCCCCCTTAAAAGAATTTCGTCCCCGAAATTTAAAAGCAAAGGTAATTTAATAATCCAGCAAAGCATTCCTAACATCCAGTTACTAACAACCATAGCAACCAAACAAACAAAAAAACCAACCTAACTAATTATTCTGACACAAACCAGAATAAATCTTAATAACACCTTCAAGAGTTCCCTAAGTATAAATCATCGGGAGACTCGCTCTACAGAAGCTAACAAACAACATCACCAAAATCCATAGCTCCTATCATCTCTAGATCATTAATCTGAACAGAACATCAAACTACTCTCAAGTCCTGCTCAACATCCAAATCCAACTGAACTACAGATTCAACAACCAATCGATGAATCGTACACGTACTCCCTCAGAGATACGTTAAATACAATGAATTTCAGCTATCCAAACTGGCAATTCAATCTTATCCTATCAAAAACCAGATAAGAAATCCCAAATGCCTCAGAACTAGCCATCCAATCTTATCCAAATACTGCTCTCTTAACCAGAGAAATCTTAACACAATGAAGACTCCAATTCAAATTCCAAAACTCCTTATCTCATATCTGCATAACTTAACAGACAAACAGGGCTGCAAATCTTCTTCCTGATCAGCTCGACCTATGCTGATACTTCCAGAAATAGCTAGACCAGAACAAACCAGTCCCTGGATCCTATCCAACAGAAAAGTCTTCCAAATTCCATTGAAATCCAGAACACAAGAACTACTTGCTAAGCAATAGCAAACTGAACTTTCTTCCTTCTTCGTACAGCTGCTACCTTGCTTCCGCTGCACAACTCTGATTCTGAGAATACTGTTGATGAACACGAATACAAACTTATCCACTAAATCTGGGAACTTGTTCATCCAATCCATATAATCCGAGCGACTCATCTGACTCAGTCACACAACCTTATAACAGAAATCCAACTCAGAAACTAGATCTGACCAATCCAAATTCCAAAAATTTCTGAGCTGCTACGTCAACTCTTCCTACTAGACTGACTACCAAAATCACTTCTGGAACCAAAACAATATGGAACTCAACTCCAGATGCAGACAAACTCTTGATTACTTCAGTAGCTTCTACTTCTACAAGAGAACCCTCAGCCTTAAACAAAAGATAACCCAAGAAAAATTCCTAAACCTATCGCAAGTCGCTTTTGCGATCCCACTTAGTTCAAATTCCAAAGAAACTGTCCTCTCTTTACCAAATTAGAACAGCCTTAAACTTTTCCAAACAAGGTTAACTCTTCAAGAAAACTTTCACCACCTGCCCGGACTGCTGAAGAAGAACCACAAAGATTCCTGAACCATCGGAAAAACGGCTATACTGCTGCTTCCAAACTCTACCTCGATGTTACTGCAAAGCCGAAAGACCTTCTCGTCAGCACACCGAACACTTCGAGTTGCACTACTACCACAGCTAACCAAAAAATTCTAATCCAAGAGGCTTCTCGAAAACCAAAACGATTAACAAATCACACAACAGACCTTCGAGATGGCATACAATCTCTCAAGAGACTCGGATTCCAAACCAAGCATCAACATCTCGCTTTCCTTAAGGAATGACAAAAGAGACCATGCCAAAATGAAACAACTTATAGACCTTAGTCTCATATTCCAAAACAGCCAACCTCCTTGCTAAAGATCCAGACAACTACTACACAGACGAATCTTCACTGCGGCAGGTAAAGACTGCTCCTCAACCACTTCTAAAACTGCTTCAAGAGAAAACATCTTCGAAAGTATCCATGGATACTGCATCTCATCACGCAATTATCAAGATACCATCACCAGCTTCTGCACTTCCGACAGATCCAAACTTACACTTCAAAGATAAACTCCAAATCTTTTAAATTGATTTCCTTCAGATATCAGAGAAATCCTTACTCCAAACTACACTCACTCGAGATGTTACTAGGTCTACAGTCTCGACAAATACTTCCAACCTCAAATATATGGACCTCTTCCATAAGTGGTAGTCGTGTTACACACACACCACTACTCCATCTACCTCTAAAACTTTGTTGGAAAATCCGAACAGATAACCAAACAACTCAGGTAGATACCGATATATATAAATATAGTTATATATAAAAATTACAAGTACGCTCTCTCAAGAAAGACACTACTTCAGAGCCTAGGTATTCACTCAACCTAATGCTCTGATACCAAATGTGGCGACCCGACTTCCTATCTCCAGGAAGACGCATCGCTAATGAAGAAAGAAAGGGATAGAAGAAGAAAAAAAAGAGAAAGAAGAAGGATAACAACATCAGAGAACTCACAGCGGAACGAATGAAATATAATATATCACATAAAACATTACACAATATCATATTACATCAGAGTACATAACTTATACAACACTTACTAGACAGTTATAAACATCTGTCTAACTATACAACTCAAGTACAACAGAAACAAATACCAAACAAACACAGCGGAACCATAATATATCTATACGTGGAAGCCTCCTGCTCCATATCTCCTCTAGAATTCATCAAGAAAACCTGAATCACTTGACTACTCATACATAATATGAGTACCCAAGAGTTTAATAAAACAGAAAATAAACACTCGGGTCAGACAGGGGTCTGGTGTGAGTAAACAGGTTAAAATTTCTTAACTTTAGAAAACCTTTGAAAAGAAAAAGGTATCACGTAAGACTTCCCACACATAAACATGGAAAAGTTTTTACCTTACGCTAACCAAAACATTTGATAGGAAATCCAGTGATATTATAATAGTGTCTAGGGTTTTCAAGTAAATAAGAAAATAGCTGAAATTGTTACATTATTAAATTCCATCTACTAGCCAAAAAGTGGGTAATACAAACAAAACCATAGGGTCTCGTAGGAAGAATGGGTTTCCATCAATGGCAGGGCTACCGGGGTACCGCCCGTCACAGTACGTGGCCTAGATCAACGTACCGAGGAGCCACCCTAACTCCCCTGCAATATAAGACCGGGACCATTCCTTACTGAACAGTCCCGAACAAGACAACCCCGCAGTTGGCGCGCGATTCCAACTGCCCACACAGCCGAAATAAAAAGAGACTTCTAGACAGAGGAAAATCTTGCTCTCCAGTGGGAGCTACCCACGAAGCCTTGCTGCACCTCCCCTGTTTTAGCCATTTTCGGTTGATGAGGCTTGAGGCTGCGATTATCTTTATAGAACACATCTATCTTAGAATTCTCATCGTCCACCTGACGATGTTCTGAAAGCATTCAATCCATACAATTTCGTCCGGGTTCGAACGAAACCGAAGGCACTATCTCGTTGCACTCATTTTGGAATCACCCACAGAGTCAACGACCATAGCCCTTGCCCTCTGAATCACCATCTCGAACCTATAAGTACTATTCCGTCAAACTCATTACGGAATCACCCACAGAGTTATACTGACGTATAGTTCTTACACCTCGAGTCTTCACTAAACTTCACTTGGATTCACGACCTAACGTTTAATTGGAATCAATGTGATTTTCGGATTATCCAAATATGGAAACCCGATCCCGGTCTCACCTAAACCAAACACCATTTTAATGTCCAAGTTGTACTTAAGGGTTTAAACAGTTTAACTTATATTCAGGATGATATAAACAGATAGATGAATCACATTATCACAATAGATAATTCATACTAACATTCATCTCACAAACAGCATATCACATAACAGAGATATTCAAATCATCCAGTATCAACCAATATCAATCACCTAATATAAATCACTCAATATTGATCATCCAACATCAATCAAACAACCAATATTGATAAATCATCCAAGGCAGAATTGATTAATTCTTAATCAATAGGATTACCTAAATCCTTCTTCAGTAATTTATCCCAGATGAATTAATAATCTTTTAATGATCTTCTTTAATTAATCTTCCTTGATTAATCATTCTTAATTACATTTAAGTAATTAGCCTTTAACCATATTCAGTAATTAACTTTTAATTACTATCATTAATTACAATAATTAATGATCCTATATTTGCTCCCATTTATTAATTAACTATAATTAATTACATTAAACCTTAATTAATTACCATTAGTTAATCACACTTTAATTAATTACTTTCATTAATCAACCTTGATTAATATCATTTATAAACTAATGAACCTTATTAATTAATAATTCCATGAATTAATTAGACAATTAATTTATAATTAATCATCTCATTAATTAGTCTTAATTAATCATAAACAGTAATTAACAATTTGTAATTACTTATCTTAATTAATTAACTTCTTAATTAATTATATTAACCCTTGATTAATTAATCTAATTAATTAATCTTTAATTACTTCGTTAATTAATCATTAATCAATTAAAATAATAAATAATTCTTAATTAATTACTTAATTAATTAATTACATTTCTAATTAATTACACTTAGTAATTAATCTTAAATTAATCACATTTTAAATTAATTAATCACATTATTAAATTAATTAATCACATTAATTAATTAACTAAAATAAATTAAGTAACTCTTAATTGCTTACAAGTAATATTCTCTAATTACTTTATTAATAAATCTTGATTACCCTCTTAATTATTACTTAACAAATAATTAATTCATCATTAAATAATTCTTAATTAATTAATTAATTAATTACTCCATAGTTAATTAACTTCAAACAATTATATTAATCAATTTCTTAATTTAATAACATTAAGTGATTATCCTTTAATCACTTTCATCTAATTACTCCCATGAGTAATTTCCATTAATTACTTCCATAAGTAATTATCATTCAATAATTAACCATTGATTACTTCATTAAGTAATCACACTTAATTAATTTATAATTAAGTGATTATTTAAAATCAAAAATAAACAATTAACTAATTATTTAAAATTAATTAATTAACTTTCTAGATTTAAAAATCCTTAATTAATTAAGAAAACATTATCCTTAATAAATCTTTTACTTATTTACAAATCATATGTAATTAAGTATTCTTAAACGCATATCAATAATAATTTAACCTTAATATTCTCATAAATAAATTATTTGAAATTTATCAAATTTTAAAACAAATTTATTCAATTTGGTTTTCAAAATCATAACATTAATCTTATTTGAAAATAATACATTTAGAAATCAAATTTAAAATTTAAAATACTTTAAATAATTCAAACTTATTCATTTTCAATAAAGTTTGAAACTTAAGTTTTAAATATTACTTTAAAATTTAACTTAAGACTTTGATTAAATAATTAAATTCAAAACTCCCTTTTAAATTGAAATTCAAAATTTAATTAAGATAATTATTTTCGAAGAAACAAATATCTTAACCATTTAAATTTAAAATAAATTCAAATAATACTTTACTTACAAAGGAAATCATCCTAAAACATTTCAAATTTTGAAATTGAATTCAATTAATACCTTTAAAAGTTGATCAACTTTTTTTTATGTTTTACTTACAAAGAACAAGTTTAACTTTGAAAATTGTTTCCTTTTGTAATCTTGTTTATAATTTTAAAGCTTGCCTTCTTTTTTCTTCAAATTCAAGTTTAATTTACAACTAAATATTTACACAGAATTACCCAGCAAACAACAACCAAAAATCTCGAGCAAATCTCTTCAACGACTCGAGCTTTCCCCGAAGCAAAACCCAGACCTACAACTTCGAGACAATCACGAGAATAACGCGAGAACTTCCCGAGACGAAAAATCGTATTCCCCAGATCACAAATACCAGTGCACACACCCATTCCTCGTGCACGTGCGCGACCATCTCCGGCCAAGCTTGGTCATCGCGACCATCGGCGGCGGTCACACGATCGCGTGCGACCCCTCTCAAGCACTCAGATCGAAGAATACTCGATCGAATCAAAATTTGGCATACGAACCAAATACCGTAGAAACAACGTTCCCCAAACTTCCCCTTTGCCGACCACCACAACGCCGATGATCCATGTCGACCACTCCAGAACGTCGCCGCAACCTTCACGCCACCATTTCCTAACTCGCGGATCAATCGGGTCACGAATCCCAATCTCAATTCTCTCTACAGCCAAGCCGAAACAAAGAATAGACTAAACCCTATTTTTCCCAAATTCGAACAATCCAACAACTTGAAAAATCCAACAGCATTTTTCCCTTAATCCATAACATACAAGCAAGCTTCGCTCTAAATCCAAGCTACAATTATCATGTTGAATTTCGGCAATCACTAAAAACTCCAAAAACACACAAACCCAAAATTCTCATAAATTACCGAACTAAAATTTATGAAATGCATGTCTAAATTCATGATTTTTCATCACGATTTCATGCATGTAGTTCAATTTTGAATTTAAATCAGTTGATTTTTAACAAAAGTTTTAGTTTACTGTGTCTTACCATTTTTAAAAATCATATGTAAATTTAAGATTACAGAAACTAGTTTTAAAATTTCTATCTAACACTTACATACAAATTTCATTTAATCTTCATAATCAAACAAGGGTGTTAGTGGAAGATTTAAATTTTAAAAGATTGAGCCTGTTTGAAAGAACAGGAAGCAGAAGGATTTATATATACACAGGCTATCTACACATATATAAACATATCTATATATTCAACAATATAAATTCTGAAGATTCTCATGCAATCACCAAACTTAAATCACAGAGCATCACATGCATGGTGGTTAAAATCCAAAACAATCTGTTTTTAAATAATTTATTCACCTGAAATATAAGCAGAGCAGTTTTTATTTTATTTTCCAGGCACTTGAACATAAATTTGAAAAATGTCTTGACTTTGCTGTCTGAAGAAAATCTCACCGCATGCTGTAAAAGTTGATCTCTTTGCATGTTGAAATTGCAGTTTAAATTTGCTTTTGAATAGGTTTGCACATTTGTAGTTGAACATCACTTTGAATTTGCAGGTAATAAATTTTTGCAGTTCTCATTTTGCTTGTAGATCTGCTTTTGCTTTTAATGTCAGGTTTTAAAAGAAATTTCTGGTTTGAGAATTTTTTTACAAGATTTTGGTTTTAAAGACTTTTCTTTGTTTCAGCTCAGAAACAAATGGAAGAAGAGATGAAGAAGTTTTTTTATAAATTGAATTATGTAATGTTTATTAAAAAAAATGAATGAAGACACTTGTTTAACATTCTTACATTTGTCGTAATCTTGTTTATTTGCCTTACAAGTGTTTCTAAAATGATTAACATGTTTACACATGTCTTAGTATTTTTAATTAATTTTTTACTTAATTTAAATGTGAATATAACTTACTTATTAAATTTACTTTATAAATAAATATACGTTTACCTTTAAAAGAAATATTCTAATACTAATTATAATACAAATATCTCTTTATACATGTATTTAAAATCTAAAACTTTTATTTTTAATGTTGAAGAAGTAATAATTTTTAAAAAAAATAGGTTTATTAATAATTTTAGACATATATTTTATAACCATTTAAAATTTAAGCATTATAAAAGAAAACAAAACAAAACTTTGTTTAAAACCCTTTTTAAACTATCATATTTAAAAACAAACAATTATCTTATATTTAAAACAATTTAATTAATCTAAATTAACTTTTGAAAATATAAATTAAAACCGAGCTTAAAATTACAATATATACATATATAAATTATCAATAGATTAAATTAAATTTTAAAACAACTCAAATTATAACATATACTTATATATTTATTGCAATTTGGAAATTTATCTTTATTTAAAACAAAAGATATTCTATTCACAATATATATCAAATATATGTATTATAAACAGAATAAAATTTCATTTGCTTTGATAAATAATTCATATCATATTTTAAATTGTTTAAAAGATATTGAACAAAATTACTAGATTGAAAATTTATTAACCTTTAAAATAATAAATTTACCAATTTAAATTGAAATTATAAAGAAAAATTATCAAATCAATTTAATTATTAATATGGATTATTAAATTGATATTGCCCAAAATTACGGGTCGTTGCATACTACCGAAGATCAATTAAAAGAAATCCAAGAATATAGAAATGAAATCTGAAGGCCGTTGAGAAGGCCAATAAGTGCCCCTCGGTGTAGACCTAGAAAATGAGCTTACTTTAGAAAGCTAATAAGAAATCTAGGAACACCATAGGCCTGCGAGAAAGCCAATATGAAGACCAAAAAGAATATGATTGTTGAAATCTAATTATAGAGAACAAGTTCGTGCTAAGATTATATCATTATGAATTTAATTTTAATAGTAATTCTTCCGAGAGGTTTGCTGCTTAAGTTTCTGATTATAACTTGCTCCTTACGTTTTTCTTATATTGAGTTCCGAAAGAAATTTCTTATGGTACAAAAGATGTGTATATATTGTGTATTTATCGAACATTAGTTTTCTTGGAAAAAGATAAAGTGTTAAAACTATTTATTAACAAATTATATAAGCATTCCTTTTTGGATCATTTTTTCTATTATCGAAGCAAGTTTTTAGCACTTATCTGTTTTATATCCATTTTATTGATGGTAGTAGCAGAAGCTTTCGCTTTTCGGACTTTCTCCTTTTGTAAAAGGATAGCTATAAATTAAAATCTTAATTATCGATTTTTTTATTAGAGGTATCCATGGTGAGTTAGTTAGATTGATTTTTTGAACAAGGAATAAAAGGTTTAAGCCCTTTTTTAAGTGCCAAAATATTGGGTAGATTTTTCATTCTGGCTAACAACCACGAATTGAAGGCTTTTCTTCAATTGGTTGATTAAGTTTTAAGGGCTTTAGTGGGCTGGTGACCCAAGACTAAGGAAGTTTCTAAAAATTGAGAAAATTTTGGAAGTTAATGCCAAAAGTATATGCAATTGGTCAAGTCGAATATGAAAGAGGTAGGTAAAGTCAACATTAGGATTTATAGTAGTTTGGTATGAAGCCCTAAATCCACTACATATTTTCCTTCTTTAGAAGCTTATATCAAAGATGAAGGCTTTTAGAATGCTAAGCTGGCATAATCTACCATTAATGTGTTTAATAAAAGCCATAATATAATAAAGTACAATTATTTTACCATTTAGTATCTAAATTATTCTCCAAATCCTCTCCTTGATTGTGTTAGGAATTGAGCGCGCGCGCGCACACACACACACACGCACACACACATATATCCATTTAGAGAGGGTGCAAATCAATAACGTTTCTTGCGTAGATGAGCTAAGACGTTGGATTTCTCACATTTGGCATTGATCTAGCTTGCTTTTAGTATCACTTGGGAATTTACGGTATGTACTTTGTTGAGTTCTTGCCTTTAACTATATGTAGAATGTACACATGGATGGTTAGGATTTTATAACATCATAGTAATGTTGTGTATTTTTTAGGATGATCTTGTCCCTTAAATCTTTAATGTTTCAAAATATTTGCATTTTGCGATCTTCGGTTCCTACCTGGTTGTTTGTACTTATTCATACACAGGTAAGCATGGTGTTACGTCGTACTAACCTTCTGGTGTAACAACCCTGTATTTTGTGATTATTTTTAATTGTATATTTTAATTTTTTAATTGAATTTTGATCTAAAAACTTATTTTATTTATTTTGAATGATTAATTTGTTATTTTAAATATAAACTTTAGTTTTGATATGAATTATCATTCCAAAGCATGACTGAAAAGAATATTTTCCAAAAAGTGAATCTTGGTCAAAATAATCAAACTTTGACTTTTAATTTAAATTTTTAAAAGTTTGAAATTTAAATTTTATCTTTTATTATGAAAGTACATAAAATTTTAAGAACACCTCTTTTTGTTTCGTTGAAAACGGATTTAAATTGCAAAAGTTATACTGTTTTCAATATTGTGTGTATATTGGGTTATTCAGCAATAGTCTTTATTTTAAATTTATATAAATGACATTTTATTTGATATATCTTATTCTAACTTGTATATTTATGTTATATTATGTATATTTTGACTTTTAATTATTTTTAAAATGATAATATAATTTTTTCGAAATTTACTATATTTATTTCCTATTTTTAAAGGCTGTTTCTATTTTTCTGCTATTTTCTTCATCTAAACTATATTTAAATAATTTTTTTATTTTTTATTTTATGAATGTATTTTTTTTGTTATTATATTTATTTATTAATATTTTTCAAGTATATAATTTTTTTTTCAAAGTCCATTGCATTTATCTTCAAATTTTCTAACCTAGTTTCTGTTTTCTTTGCTATTTTCTTAATTTAATTATATATAATTAAAATTTAGTAATTTATTTTATACATTCACTTTTATTTGCTGTGTTTTACTTTATTAATATTCATTTTTCATGTATTTAAATTTGAATAGATTTTTCCAAAGATTATTTGAGTTGTTTTCAATTTTAAAGCCTAGTTTGCAATTTTAAGCCATTTTCTTAATTTAAATTCTATTTAAGTAAAATTTAATTATTTATTTCAGATATTTATTCTTATTTCTGAATTTTTTTCTTTATTTCTCAGTTTATATGTATTTATAAAATTACAAATTATATATATGAAATTTGAAAGGTTTAAAGGCTAAGAAACGAAATGTCGTTTCACGTTTCTTTTACAGTTTCTTTTGTCATCAATGCGTCAGTTATTTTAGCCACTCCTTACTCTATCTTCAGCCGTATCTTTTTTTTTTTCCTTCATTTTCCACGAAATTCCTTCCTTCTCATCTCTGAAAATCTTGGCCTCCATCATCTCCAAGAGTTTGGTAAAAATTTCATCTTCTTCTTCTTTGTTTTCTTAGTTTTTCTATTGAAATTTGTCACTTGTTCTCACCTTCACAGCTTGGCTCCTCCTCAACCAGATCTGACCTGATCTCCACCACCACCCTCATCTGACCATCACCCATCCCAGTAACCCTCCTCTCCAGGCCAAACCAATCCAAGGCCAAAATCTACACAAAATCCACCAAAAACAATCACAACCATCACCTTTGTGCTCAATCTAGCCTAGTTTTGTTCCAACACCTCCACCTTCCTTTTGCCACCACTTCCACCACCACCACCAGCCCAGATCCGACCTCCACCCCCTTCCACATCACCCACCACCACCTGCACCTCTAGTTGGGCCCACATAACCCATGACCGAACCTAGTTGTAGCCTAGAAAATGATGAACTTTGCTTGGTAGTGGTAGATTTATACACCTAGATCACAACCCACCTTCAAACCCATGTGTAGGCCGACCCATGCTAGCCTAGACCTGATCCAAAACTTAGCCAAATCTGAACCTAACTATACCCTAGGCTGTGACAAAGGTTTGAGGAAGCAAGGCAAAAAGTTTGGCAATTCGTTTCTCTTTTATTTCAAAGTTATTGCATTTTAAAGTCGTATTGAATTGTGTTGTTTTGGTTGTTTGCTTTGGGTTGTACAAAAGAGTTGTAGCTTGGATTCGCTCTCCACTCAAGTCCGTAATTGTGTCATCATGCTTTGTTTTCTGTTGTGCCTTTGGTTTTGACATCTTCAGCGATTAAAGGTGAGTAAAGCTCACACGACATTTATACTAATGCAGTTGCGAAACAACAACAACTGAATATGTAGAAATATTGATGATGTTATAACTGCCATGTGATTTTATGAATATATGATGTTAACATATTAAATTTTATGTCATATCACCTGTTACATGTCAAATCACCTGTTACTATTATATCTTGCTAAACTATTCATTTTTGATCTGTCTATCACACTGCAAGTTCCCTGTAGGTTAGAAATCACTATGGGTTGAAATGATACATACCCGAACGGACTTTAGAATAAGGAAAAATCGTTATGGGCTGAAATGATAGGCCTGAACGGTTTTAAAATTATTCATTTTGACTTGGGATTGCGGGTTTGAAATGATAAAACCCGGATTTTCTTTGTAAATTACGGGTTGAAATGATATATTACCCGTATGACTTTTCCTAGTGTAGAAAATTATATACAGACCCGTAGTTAATATATATTTTCTAAAAAATTTAAAATTACTTTAGAAATGTAAATATTAAAATATTTTGATTTAAATCTAATTAAAAAGGGTTTTTGTAAAATATTATTGATTTTCTGAATAATTGCAAGTGAAATGAATTAATGAGAAGTTAGAAAATATGAATGTAAGTTATTTTGGAAATTTTGACTTAATTTTTAATGAAATTTAAATAACTTTGAAAATATGATAAAATTATGATATTTTGAATCTAAATCAATTTAAAATGATTTTATAACATATTAAGGATTTGAATAAAGTTAAAATGTGAAATGAATGGATATTTTAAGTTGAAATTTTGGAATATAACTAAAATTGGAAATTTAGGAAATTGACTTAAAAGTGAACTTTTAATTAAGTAAATAAAAATAAAATTAATTTATATTTGAGAATTTGAACTTAAGTGTTAAGTTGAAATTTAATGTAATGAATTTAAAATTGAACATTGCATTTTAATAAGTGAATTATTATTAAATCTTGATGTTTGAATGGAAATTTAACTTTGTAAAATCATGAACTTGAGGAAAATTAAATGATGTTTATAAATGTGAAAATGTATGATTTTATAAGTTAAAAATGTTTTAAATAAAAATATAATTGGTTGAGAAATTTTATTGAATATTGGAAGTTAATTTACTGCATTTTCGAAATGATATTAATTACAATGTAAATGATATTACAGCATTTGTAAATGCTGTAGTTGAGGATAATGAATCAAAAAGCTATTGAATTAAAAACTATTATAGCAAGTGTTGTAAGTGCTGTAATTTTTGAATTTAACTAAGTTTATTTGAAATTTAAGTGAACCCTATTACAACATTTTAAAATGTTGTCTTTTGTAAAATTTAACCGTTTTGAATGTAACTTTCCGTAACATTCTCTAAATGCTGCGTAAAGTGAAATTTCACTGTTTTGATAAACGTAAGTGAATAAATGAACTATGGAAGTTGAAAATTTTTGGAAATTTAATAATTTAATTATTAACATGATAACTTCATTTTAATGATAAAAAAATGATTTTTTTTTGGAATATAAACTATTTTGAAATATGAATTGAAATGGTATTCTAAATTGAATAAAGTGAATAATGATTGAAATGTGGTTTCGAAAAGATATGATATTTTGATATATTAAAACGATTGAAATGTGGTTTCGAAAGGATATGATATTTTGGAAATGGAGTTTTGAAAGATATGACATTTTGATATTAAAATAATTTGAAAGGAAGTTTTTAAAGGATATGATAATTTAATATATTGAAATGGTTAGAAATGACTTGTTATTTATTTCGAAAAATATTTGAATTGAAAGATATGGTATGATGATATATTGAAATGGTTTGGAAATGATTTAATCTTTATTTTGATAAAGATTTGGGTTGAAATGACATTTTATTTTTGAAGTAAAATATATTGTCTAAAGTTATAACTACGGGTTATAATAACGATGGGTTGTTAAAGAGACCGGGATCGGATATTGTCTTATAGCCGGCCAATACCAAAAACCACTTTAACAACCGTGTACGCGGTGGAGATTCCAGAATGAAGTAGGATGGTGGCGACGTTCTCGAGGTATATATTACGTGGACCCAACTCCCGTGAGTTGGCATATATGACTAAAACAGGAGCTATACCGGGCTACACAAAGGGTCGCACCCTTTCATCGAGCATGCTCCATCGGAAACCATTCTATTACTGTTGTGATTCGATTCGGTGGTGCCACTTTGATTCGGGGGTATTGTTCGAGGTGGGCGGAAGCTGCTGGCTTGCCGTCACCACCGGTCCGGGAGTGCAAACGGTGTATCCACCCTGGCATTGCCTCGCGTGCCGTGTCATCTCCTTATATCGAGCCCATTACGATTTTGGTCTTAAAGATCCGACCGCGTTAAGGTTCACCATCCCCTTAACGCTATTTTCTATATGATTATACTTTACTGATTAGACACTACTGTATATAGCATATATTACTACATAGTAAATAGTTTAACGGATCCTTAGAGGATGGGCGTTCCCAAGCATCTTCTAAGTTACTTGTATCTTTGCTACAGTTCACTTGAGTTGGTTTACATTGTATAAGTATGTATGTCCTGACTCGAGTGTTTGTATTTTTATTTACGCTCGGGTCAGCCTGAGTTATTCACAGATTTGGATTTCCACTTTCTGGAGATTGGAATCGCTGGAGATTATCTACTTGTCAAGTTCATCTTTTCAGTTCGGTTGTTCTATTCAGCTTGTACTTGGTTATCATATTTAAACTTCTGTTATACTTTATTTCTTCTATTGTATCTTATGTCTGATATATTTATATAGTAGCTTCATGAACTACTATCTCTTTTACTTCCGCTGCATTATTATTACTCTGTGTCTGTGATTTTTATTTACTGTATATTCTGAGATTTGCCAAATTTTTAATTACAACGCGGTATTTTGAGCAATTCAATTCCGGCATGAGTGTCTACCTATACACTTATAATGGATGCGAATGGTTGAAAATACCGGGTCGTTACAGTTGGTATCAGAGCCTTGGTAGCTCTTGGCAAAACTCAGAATATGGTGAATGTATTTACAGAATCACTTTCATTCGAGTTTGAATCTCTCCCTTTTGACTCGATTCCTTTGAATTTTGGAACGTTCCCTACGGTTCCAAAATCCATTCGTATCCCTCATCTTCTTTTGACTCTGGAGTATTCCATAACTTCGCTTCGAATGATCTTTTTAGTGAGTCGGCGGTTATGCCAATTTCAAATTGAATTGAAAAAAAGGGGGAAAACTCCTTTACATTTAGCATCGATTCACCAGAGATTTATGTCTATCCTTAGTTTAGATGCTAATATCTTTTGTTATCCCAAACTCTAACTTTATCTATTGAGATTGAATGTAGATTTACCCTAGAAAATCCACATCGATCTTATTATTTAAGTCACGGTTGACCCGGTTATGGTTGCCCGCGATTTATTTAAGCTTACCCACCTCCCTACTCTGTCATTTAATCATCTTGTCTTTTGTTTCCAATCTATTCTTCCAAACATTTTGAATTGTACTTGTATATCTATGTTTTGTTTTATATATTGTGTTGTTTGAGTTGTTGATGTTGGTTTGGGTTTCCGATCGATTCGTCTGATCAACGTTATCGATAGGATTTCTAAAACACTTTGACAGAACAAACTGACACAATATTATTTTAAAATTTGGTTAATGAAATAAATTTTGATATATAAGTAAATTTATGGAACTTAATAAATTGATTTAAAATTGATTATTTGAAATGATAATACTTAATTTATCATTTATTGTTCTATAAATGAATTTATAGATAGTTGTTTATAAATTGATTTGGGAACTGAAATGAATTTAGAACAAGAAATTTGAGAATTTAATTTCCGATGGTTTCAAACCATGTGTTTTAAGTTTTAAAAAGGTTATATTATTTAAAGTATTTTCAATTAGAAATTTGTTTCCAAAGAATTTTAAAGTTTAAAATTAGTGCTCTTCTCATTGTCGCTGGGAAATAACTTCGGTGATGACTGCAGCATCATCGACGTTCATTTTCGAGTTTCGAAGTGAAGAAACTGTTCTGTAGTCTTGCTACAGCTTTGTTTTGGGAAATCAAATTTATTTGAATTTCTAAAATATGACTTGATTTATAATATATATAGACATATGATTTAAATTTGATTCGATAAATTATGTACATACATTTATTTATCTCTAAATGGTTTGAAGAAGTCGGAAATTTAATTTTTAAATTCAATTATAAAAAAGAAAATCAAAATTTTGGATGAATATTCAAGGATGAAATGATTTAATTGGAAAGTTTTATTTGTATAATACTCAATAGCATTCCAATATAACTTACCTTAATTTCAGAAGTTAACAATGTAATTGGATAATATACAATATAAAAGATTTTATATAATTTTTTTTGAGTGGTTATAATAAACGTTATACACTTAAATTTTAGTTGAGAAAAAAGAAGAAGAGATTAACAGAGGTAAATATAATAAAGGGTAATTGAATAACTTACAATAAAATAATGTTAAAAGAACTAAGAATAAAAGAAAGCGGTTATAATAAGTGTAAGCATGTCTAACATAAGTGATAAATATAATGAGAGGAATAAAGAGAATTAAATTTATTAAGTACATTGTGAGTACAATAAATGATTATTTTTATGGGTTTTAAAAAAATTGTTAATTTCAGATGATTGAATAATAAGATAATGAAATTTGAGATAGTTAAAATTTATTTAACGTGTGTAAAGATTTATTCTCTATTTAAGTTGAAATTTCCATGCTTTCAAATTTATTTCCTTATTTTGTTTTTCAAACTATCTTTTGTTTGTCCTTATCATCCTTATCTTGCGATAGACTGGTATAGGCATCTTTCTATAATCTTTCTATTTAGAAATCTTTCTATAACCTTTAATAATCTTTTGTACTCATTTTGAATTTATTTTGCGTGCTTGTGTTCTTGATTTTGGAGAATCTTGGAAAGATCATCTCCACCTTATTAAACTTACCTATCACAATAGTTATCATGTATAATTTCATTCTCCTTGTCATCTTGTCCTAATCTTGTTTCACTCTATCTTTTTCTGTGCTTTCTCGTACCTCATTCTTTTTCAGGGACGAAAAGTTTTAAGTGGGGGAGAGTGTAACAACCCTGTATTTTGTGATTATTTTTAATTGTATATTTTAATTTTTTTAATTTAATTTTGATCTAAAAACTTATTTTATTTATTTTGAATGATTAATTTGTTATTTTAAATATAAACTTTAGTTTTGATATGAATTATCATTCCAAAGCATGACTAAAAAGAATATTTTCCAAAAAGTGAATCTTGGTCAAAATAATCAAACTTTGGCTTTTAATTTAAATTTTTAAAAGTTTGAAATTTAAATTTTATCTTTTATTATGAAAGTATATAAAATTTTAAGAACACCGCTTTTCATTTCGTTGAAAACGGATTTAAATTGCAAAAGTTATACTGTTTTCAATATTGTGTGTATATTGGGTTATTCAGCAATAGTCTTTATTTTTAATTTATATAATGACATTTTATTTGATATATCTTATTCTAACTTGTATATTTATGTTATATTATGTATATTTTGACATTTAATTATTTTTAAAATGATAATAGAATTTTTCGAAATTTACTGTATTTATTTCCTATTTTTAAAGGCTGTTTCTATTTTTCTGCTATTTTCTTCATCTAAACTATATTTAAATATTTTTTTTATTTTTTTATTTTATGAATGTATTTTTTTTATTATCTTTATTTATTAATATTTTTCAAGTATATAATTTTTTTTTCAAAGTCCATTGCATTTATCTTCAAATTTTCTAACCTAGTTTCTGTTTTCTTTGCTATTTCCTTAATTTAATTATATATAATTAAAATTTAGTAATTTATTTTATACATTCACTTTTATTTGCTGTGTTTTACTTTATTAATATTCATTTTTCATGTATTTAAATTTGAATAGATTTTTCCAAAGATTATTTGAGTTGTTTTCAATTTTAAAGCCTAGTTTGCAATTTTAAGCCATTTTCTTAATTTAAATTCTATTTAAGTAAAATTTAATTATTTATTTTAGATATTTACTCTTATTTCTGAATTTTTTTTCTTTATTTCTTAGTTTATATGTATTTATAAAATTACAAATTATATATATGAAATTTGAAAGGTTTAAAGGCTAAGAAACGAAATGTCGTTTCACGTTTCTTTTACAGTTTCTTTTGTCATCAATATGTCAGCTATTTTAGCCACTCCTTACTCTATCTTCAGCCGTATCTTTTTTTTTTCCACGAAATTCCTTCCTTCTCATCTCTGAAAATCATGGCCTCCATCATCTCCAAGAGTTTGGTAAAAATTTCATCTTCTTCTTCTTTGTTTTCTTAGTTTTTCTATTGAAATTTGTCACTTGTTCTCACCTTCACAGCTTGGCTCCTCCTCAACCAGATCTGACCTGATCTCCACCACCCCCCTCCTCTGACCATCACCCATCTTAGTAACCCCCCTCTCCAGGCCAAACCAATCCAAGGCCAAGATCTAAACAAAATCCACCAAAAACAATCACAACCATCACCTTTGTGCTCAATCTAGCCTAGTTTTGTTCCAACACCTCCACCTTCCTTTTGCCACCACTTCCACCACCACCACCAGCCCAGATCCGACCTCCACCCCCTTCCACATCACCCACCACCACTTGAACCTCTGGTTGGGCCCACATAACCCATGACCGAACCTAGTTGTAGCCTAGAAAATGATGAACTTTGCTTTGTAGTGGTAGATTTATGCACCTAGATCACAACCCACCTTCAAACCCATGTGTAGGCCGACCCATGCTAGCCTAGACCTGAGCCAAAACTTAGCCAAATCTGAACCAAACTATACCCTAGGCTGTGACAAAGGTTTGAGGAAGCAAGGCAAAAAGTTTGGCAATTCGTTTCTCTTTTATTTCAAAGTTATTGCATTTTAAAGTCGTATTGAATTATGTTGTTTTGGTTGTTTGTTTTGGGTTGTACAAAAGACTTGTAGCTTGGATTCTCTCTCCACTCAAGTCCGTAATTGTGTCATCATGCTTTGTTTTCTGTTGTGCCTTTGGTTTTGACATCTTCAGCGATTAAAGGTGAGTAAAGCTCACACGACATTTATACTTATGCAGTTGCGAAACAACAACAACTGAATATGTAGAAATATTGATGATGTTATAACTGCCATGTGATTTTATGAATATATGATGTTAACATGTTAAATTTTATGTCATATCACCTGTTACATGTCACATCACCTGTTACTATTATATCTTGTTAAACTATTCATTTTTGATCTGTCTATCACACTGCAAGTTCTCTGTAGGTTAGAAATCACTATGGGTTGAAATGATACATACCCGAACGGACTTTAGAATAAGGGAAAATCGTTATGGGCTGAAATGACAGGCCTGAACGGTTTTAAAATTATTCTTTTTGACTTGGGATTGCGGGTTTGAAATGATAAAACCCGGATTTTCTTTGTAAATTACGGGTTGAAATGATATATTACCCGTATCACTTTTCCTAGTGTAGAAAATTATATACAGACCCGTAGTTAATATATGTTTTCTAAAAATTTTAAAATTACTTTAGAAATGTAAATATTAAAATATTTTGATTTAAATATAATTAAAAAGGATTTTTGTAAAATATTATTGACTTTCTGAATAATTGGAAGTGAAATGAATTAATGAGAAGTTAGAAAATATGAATGTAAGTTATTTTGGAAATTTTGACTTAATTTTTAATGGAATTTAAATAACTTTGAAAATATGATAAAATTATGATATTTTGAATCTAAATCAATTTAAAATGATTTTATAACATATTAAGGATTTGAATAAAGTTAAAATGTGAAATGAATGGATATTTTAAGTTGAAATTTTGGAATATAACTAAAATTGGAAATTTAGGAAATTGACTTAAAAGTGAACTTTTAATTAAGTAAATAAAAATAAAATTAAGTTATATTTGAGAATTTGAACTTAAGTGTTAAGTTGAAAATTAATTTAATGAATTTAAAATTGAACATTGCATTTTAATAAGTGAATTATTATTAAATCTTGATGTTTGAATGGAGATTTAACTTTGTAAAATCATGAACTTGAGGAAAATTAAATGATGTTTATAAATGTGAAAATGTATGATTTTATAAGTTAAAAATGTTTTAAATAAAAATATAATTGGTTGAGAAATTTTATTGAATATTGGAAGTTAATTTACTGCATTTTCGAAATGATATTAATTACAATGTAAATGATATTACAGCATTTGTAAATGCTGTAGTTGACGATAACACTACTAGAAAAGGCTTCAATTCCGACAGCATAGACCGACGGCTACCGACGGCTTTTGACGGGCCGTCGGAAGCCGTCGGAAAACTGCGATTATACCTTCAGCCGAGAGCTCTTCTTCTTCCCCAAACCATACGAAAATTATTTCCAAAATCCCCCATTTTCCCTCTTCAAGCTTCCAATCCTTGATTTCGAGCTTCCGGATCCTCCACGGCTGCCTAATCAAACTCCATTACTCTTCATCTCAGGTATAATCTCTTATTTTTGTAAAAAATTCAGTTTTTACCCTATTTCTAGATTTGCATAAATTGGTAAATTAGGGCGAATTAGCGATTGCAATTGTTTCCAATAGCGTAATAGTGGTTTATAGTATCACATGGTATACCGATTTCATCTTTTATCGTGAAATTGTGAAAAACACCTATAATTTGGGGTTGTTCATGTATATGTAAATTGTTATGTATGCCTTGATTCGGCGATTGTATACGTTATTTGGAATAAGATAAAATGATTGAATGAACTAGGAGTATTATATTGTGCACATATTTACTTATGAAACAAAAAAAATGCATTACTCTAAATTACAATTGTGTGTATTGAAAAATGATAAAAATGTTAAAACAGCCTTAAGTTGATGCGTAATATGTCGAATAACTATGTTAAATTAATATATATTTTTGTAAATGTGAACAGTGAGTAAAACTGTATTTTTTCGTAAAATGCATGCATGTAACTGACAAATGTCCCTTAGAGAGTTTTTGGCTCCGTCTGACGAGTGTTGTACATGATCGTTGTATAAATAGTCGTTTTTTTCGAAAAACGACCATTTATATTCATCTGGTACAATGTTTGTTGGATTTGTCCCTGTATTGGACAAGTTATGAACACAGTAAGAATTTACATTTTGTATACTACTTCGTCTCAAACGGTTGATAAAATTTCGGCCTAACTTTTCTTTTTTGTTTCCTGCGTACACGCATTTGTGTACAATGCAGGGAACAAAAGGGAAATGCTGCCGAAATTTTGTTGAATCGTTTGAGACGAAGTAATATACGAAATGTAAATGCTTACCGTGTTTGTAATGGGAAGTAGGATGCCTGACCAATGAAAAAAAATTATATATATATTTAAATCGTTACGTTAAAAAATGAAACGTGCCCTATTTGAAAATATTTTTAAATTTGTGAAGTTGTTCTTTAAATTCAAAATATTATACGAACATGAAAATAATCTTTTTCGAATATGTATTCTTCAAAAAAAATATTAAATTTTGAACTTCTCATTTTGTCAAATAGGAAAAATGATTGATTATTTTGTTGATCGAAGGAGATGGATGTACCAAAGAAAAGGACTGAGAGGCTCAATAAAAGAAGATTTTTATAATGGTATAAACGTGTTTGTTGAATTCGCCTTAAGTAATAACGGAAACGATCCAGAAATTCGTTGTCCGTGTAGTAGGTGTAGACATTTGAAGTTTTTGTTACCAGATATTGTGAAAGTTCATTTGTGCCAATACGGTTTCACACCCGAATATTATGTTTGGGATCGGCATGGAGAAGTTGTAGGAAATACTTCTGTAGAGTCTGAAAGTGTCGTTAACGAAATAGTTTCAACGACCCGTATAAAAAATATGGTCGAAGATGCAGCACGATCAATGTTTCCTATGGTTGAAGTTGACGACGATGATGGAAATGTTGAAGAACCAAATATTGAAGCTAAGAAAATTTATGATTTACTAGATGCAGCTAAGAAACCTATTTGGGATGGTTGTAAAAGCGGCACGCAGCTGTCAGTAATCGCAGAATACATTGCGATGAAGTCAAAATACAACATCACTGAAGCTGGGTTTACGACTGTTGTACAAGCTGCAAAAAGACATATGCCGCCCGATAATCTAATGTGTGAAAATCACTACGAAGTTAAAAAACTTATGTCGGCTTTTGGTTTACCGTATCAGAAAATATATACATGTTTAAAAGGATGCATGTTGTTTTGGAAAGAAGACGCAAACCTTAGAAATTGTAAAGTTTGTAACCAGGAGAGATACAAACCAAGAAAAAAGAAGGGTAAGGAAGTTCCGTACAAGCATGTGCACTACTTACCCATAACTCCAAGACTTCAAAGATTATATGCATCTTCTGTAACTGCGTCTAATATGAGGTGGCATAGCGTGAGAACGGAGGAAGAAGGTACGTTGACACATCCGGCCGATGGAGAAGCATGGAAGCATTTCGATAAAACGTATCCAAATTTTGCAGCGGAGAGTCGAAATGTTAGATTAGGATTATGTACGGACGGTTTTTCTCCATTTTCTTAATTTGGTTCTAAATATTCATCCTGGCCCATTATCGTCACACCGTATAATTTACCTCCATGGATGTGCATGAAAACGCAATATATTTGATAGATGTGATGCACAATGAGAAAAATATATTTGATGATGTGTTTAACACAATTTTGAATGTGAAAGGGAAGACGAAGGATGATTTGAAATCAAGACGTGATATAGAAGAATTATGCAAACGTCCCGAGCTTCATATGAAACCAAACTACAGTAAAAACTAAAAGCTTGTTACGAATTAGATAATAATCAAGTTAAAGCTGTGTTAAAATGGGTGGAAGAGTTAAGATTTCCTGATGGGATATCATCAAGTCTTCGTAGATGTGTTGACTTTAAAAATGGTAGATTGAGCGGAATGAAAAGTCACGACTGTCACATAATGATGGAAAATTTATTTCCCGTTATGTTCAAAGAACTACTGCCGTTAAAAGTTTGGAAGGTAGTAACGGAGCTTAGTATGTTTTACAAAGAGCTTTGTTCGACTACTTTAAAAGTGCAACGTTTACGTAAACTTGAAGTGGACATTCCTATATTGCTTTGCAAATTAGAGAAAATATTTCCGCCAGGTTTTTTTAATGTGATGGAACATTTACCTGTTCATCTTCCATCTGAAGCACGACTTCGAGGTCCTGTCCAATACGGATGGATGTATCCATTTGAGAGGTATGTAATATGTTATAACGTAATTTAATTGCATTTGAAAGATGAAGTTAATATAAATTAATTTTGCATAGATATTTGAATCATCTGAAGAAAAAAGTGAGACAAAAAGCATGAGTTGAAGGTTCGATATGTAAATCTTACATCGAAGAAGAAGCTTCGTTCTTTTTCTCTCACTATTTCAGTGACCATGTGAATATTTCATTTCAAAGTGTTCCTCGTAATGATGAAGGCGACGAACAAGAGTCCTCTCAAGCAATGTTATCTATTTTTAGACAACATGGTCGGCCTTCTGGAAAATGTGTGGAAATATGGCTAGACGATAGAGATCTTCGTGTAGCACACACTTATATTCTTCTAAATTGTGCCGAGGTTGCACCGTTTGTTAGGTAATCTGAAATAATAATTTTCGTTTTTTTCTTTTCTGTAATGCATGCGCGTGTATAACCTAATGTAATAATTTGTTTATATAAACAGTGTTTATGAACGGGAACATCCGAACGGAGATCTCAGTAAAGAATTTTCCCGTTGGTTTTCAAATTACGTTTATGAGCCGAAAAATTGTGTTGTTGACGAAGGGTTGAAACATCTGGAAATGGGACCAAAAAGAGTGGTCAAGACATATCCAATATATTTCGTCAATGGATACAAATTTAACACCAAAGAATACGGTGCAGAAAAATTAACAAATAATACTGGTGTATTTGTTAAAGGTAGTGACGATCCAGAAAACCATTTAAATGATTTTTATGGTGTTCTAATACAAATTTTGCAACCGACATATTTCTCAAGACCCATGGAGGAGGTGTTTCTATTTAGATGCAATTGGTTTAGCAATGTTCCAGGTTCTGGAATTAATGTGCATAAGGATTATAATCTTATCGAAATAAAGCATACATCGCACTATCACAATTATGATCCTTTTGTACTAGCCAAGCAAGCATTGCAAGTTTATTACGCTCCTTATCCGTCTCTAAAAAGAGATAAAGCAGATTGGTCTGCAGTTTTTAAAACAAAGGCCAGATTCACATTCGATGGGAAGAATATTCCGGACGAACAAGCTTGTCAGGCAGATCTTGAGAAAAATAACGAAATAATAATTACAGACGATCATACAGATTTTGGTCCTTTGATCGATGAATCAAATGTTTTGGTAGAAGCGTTTGACAGTGCAGAGGAAAATATCGTCGAAAACGAGACCGAATCTGAATCAGAAGACGATGATGACTGATATAAATTTGAATCTGTTTTTTTGCAATTGATGTAACTATGTTGAATTCTTGATGTAACTATGAAATTGATGTAACTATGAAACTAAATCCTTTTACTATTGTTTTATGTTATTTCAATTTGTCATTTATTTAGCAATTTTTATTAAAAATGCAATGAACTCTGCTTATCGTAGGAAGAGTACACCCATTATGAATCAGGTATAACAAACTTACATTTCTATTTCCATTTCAGTCATTATAATTAAGCAATTTATACCGTTGATGTCATTTTCATATGAAATATATTTCATTATCATGTTTTTATTCTCTTATATAATGATGTGTAAACGTCACAGGTTTATCATTATGTCACATAGAGGGAGGAGCTCTTCCCGTTCTTCAGGAGGCGATGGCAGTGGCCCATCGCAAGCGCCACAGCGTCCAGTTGTATCGTTAGTCCCCAAAGCAGATGGGTAAAAATTAAATTTTATTCATCATCTTATTTTTTCTATACTATACGTACGTACTTATCTGTATCGTACTTAAAAACAGGGGGTTCGAGCTACTACCCACTAAGGTAGTGCTGGACGTCTCCAGAGCAGCATATCGTAGTAGGATGAGTGCGTGCTGGCCGAAGTGGGATACCATCCCTCCGCACATCATAGAGTGCATATGGCAGGATGTCCTAGTATGTGTAATTTTTATGTTTTCCATTTTTAATTCGTTTTTGTCGTTTTTCTACCGTTTATCGTTTAAAGTGTAATCTTTTTTTAACACAGGCTGAGATAGACATCCAGACAGATGATATGCAGCTGGCACGAGCATACCGGATGAGGAAGATGCGAAAGAACTACAGGGACACGATATCTGAGGTTAAGAATTCCGGGAAGAGACCACAGTGGATGGGGGAGAGCGTGTGGCAAGCTTGGTTGAGCTACTGGGAGATGGACGAGGCGAAGGCAAGTATACTAATTTTTTTTGAATTATTAATTTAACGTGATTGGAAAATAATGTATCAAATTTTGAATGTACAGGCAGAGTCGGATAGAAACTCTGCAAATAGAAATATGAATTCCGTCACTCATCGCGGAGGATTAAAGTCGTTTCAGCAGTATCGGCAGGAGTTGGTAAATTTACTGAATAATAAATGTAAATAGTTTATGCTATATGATTTTAAATGTATAATAATTGTATGTAACAATCAACTTTAGGAAGCCGAGGCACATGGTCCTGTCAGCTATATGGACGTGTTCACCCGTACGCATGCTGTCGAGCATGTTAATCCAGACGGGACTGTTTCGTACACATGGCAGGACGATAAATCCAGTAAAAGCCATGTTAGCATATTTCATTTTATTCAGTATTAGTAATTGTTTTAGTTGTCAAATTATTATGAAATAAGATATGATATTATTAATTTGTCAATGCAAGAGATGTTTATGGAGCAGCGACAGAAACTCCTTTCTGATACGGGTCGAGAGCAGCTGACGACCGATGAAGAGGACGTTATTTTTGAGTCCGTTATGAGTCCACCAGAGCATGGTCGGCGATACGGATTTGGCAATTTAGCGGTAAATAATTTACTTTTTCTTAAAATACTTAAAATATGATATTTTTACCTTTTCAAAACAATAAACTTTGATTTTATTTATTTTTCAATTATTGCAGTCCAGTAGTCAGAGTAGGGGACGACGGAGTAGACCTCAGAGCGAGCTAGCACGTATAGAAGAATTGCAGACTAGAGTTCAGCAGTTGGAGGAGCAGAACCACCAACAGGCCATGCAGACGGCACAGTTATTTGAGTACATGCAGCAGTTTGGTGGCCGCTTCCCTTCATCGTCTGGCTCTGGATTTGGAGCAGATTGATTCATTGCTTTCTGATTCGTTCGTGCAGGTATGTTTTGTTTTAGTTTAGAATGATTTGGTAGATGGAACAATTAATTGTTGATATGTATAATTATGTATAATACACTTGGTTCTGTAGCTGTATCACGATATGCACGATTGATAGAACAGTTATTGTTAGGATTATTGTTAATGTTGGAATGTTATGTATATCTTGTATTTTATTTTTATTCTAATTTTGTTTATTTCTGTGTTTATTGAATATTTTGGAGTATTGATTTGCATGTTTGGTTGGATTATTGTTTATTGGATTGTGCAGTATTGATATTGTAGTGTTTGGAAGAGAAATGTGGTTGGAAGGCTCTATTTGCAGCAGATTTTAAAAAACAACAGATTTCCGACGGCTCCCGACGGCTTACAGGTCGAAATTTCCGTCGGCTACCGACGATTCCTGACGGTCTGTAGCTTCAGATTTCCGGCGGTTTCCGACGGCTTCCGACGGGAGAAGGAAGCCGTCGAAAACCGCCGGAAGTTGTCGAAAGCCGTCGGTAATCTGTACGGCAGCCCCCGTCGGTAGCCGTCGGAAGTACTGCTCCCCGACGCCGTCATTTCCGACGGCTTTTTCCGACGGCCCCCGACGGTTTTTAGCCGTCGGAAATCACGTTTCCCCTTGCAGTGTAATGAATTAAAAAGCTATTGAATTAAAAACTATTATAGCAAGTGTTGTAAGTGCTGTAATTTTTGAATTTAACTAAGTTTATTTGAAATTTAAGTAAGCCCTATTACAACATTTTAAAATGTTGTCTTTTGTCAAATTTAACCGTTTTGAATGTAACTTTCCGTAACATTCTCTAAATGCTGCGTAAAGTGAAATTTCACTGTTTTGATAAACGTAAGTGAATAAATGAACTATGGAAGTTGAAAATTTTTGAAAATTTAATAATTTAATTATTAACATGATAACTTCATTTTAATGATAAAAAAAAAGATTTTTTTGTGGAATATAAACTGTTTTGAAATATGAATTGAAATGGTATTCTAAATTGAATAAAGTGAATAATGATTGGAATGTGGTTTTGAAAAGATATGATATTTTGATATATTAAAACAATTGAAATGTTGTTTCGAAAGGATATGATATTTTGATATATTAAAATGATTGAAACGTGGTTTCGAAAAGATATGATATTTTGGAAATGGAGTTTTGAAAGATATGACATTTTGATATTAAAATAATTTGAAAGGAAGTTTTTAAAGGATATGATAATTTAATATATTGAAATGGTTAGAAATGACTTGTTATTTATTTTGATAAATATTTGAATTGAAAGATATGGTATGATGATATAGTGAAATGGTTTGGAAATGATTTAATCTTTATTTTGATAAAGATTTGGGTTGAAATGACATTTTATTTTTGAAGTAAAATATATTGTTTTAAAGTTATAACTACGGATTATAATAACGATGGGTTGTGTAACAACCCTAGATTTTGACTATATATTTAAATTTGACTTTATTTCATTTTGAAATTTATTTAAATTTGTTTATTTGTGTGATATCATTTCTAAACATTCCTAAAATGAAAATGTAATTTTTCCAAAATTTACTGTATTTATTTCCTATTTTTAAAGGCTGTTTTCTAATTTTCTGCCATTTTCTTCATTTTAAATTTCTTTATTTTATTTTAAATTTGTTTTATCTGTGAAATTTCATCTCTAAATATTTTAAAAATAATAATAGAATTTTTCCAAAATTTACTGTATTGATTTCCTATTTTTAAGGGTTGTTTTCCCATTTTTTGCTATTTTCTGCATTAAAAATTATATTTGAATTAAATTTTAAATATTTATTTTGTGAATAAAATTTTGTTTTATGTTTAAAAATAATTTACAAGCGCATATGAATTTTTTTTATTTCATTTACTTTCAAATTTTCTAGTCTAGTTCACTGTTTTAAATATTTTTCCTTAATTTTACTCTATATAATTAATAAATGGTATATATATTTTTATATATTTTTTTTGTTTCGAAATTTTATCTGATAATATTGTTATTTCAGAATATATAAACTTATACAAATACTTAAAGGTAAATTGAAAGGGGTTTGTGACTTTTTATTTCCAATGGCTTTTGATTTTCCCGCCTTTTCACATTTTTAACTTACTTTTGCCATCAATTAGCCATAATAACTCACATACTTTAGCTGCCTACCTCCATTATTCATTCACGTACATCATTTCTCATCTCATAAAAAAAAAATCGGCCATCACTTGTTGAGAAGTTGGTAAAATTCTATTTTTCTTTTATCTCCTTTTGTTCACTTATTCTGATTTTTCGTTTGATTTGCACTTGATCTTCTTTATCATAGGATCGGCCATGCCCCTCTCCATCCCCTTCCACCACCACCACCACCTGAGCACGCCACCAGCACCTCCTCCTCACTGACCATCCCCATCCGTACCACCCTTGGTGGTAGTTCCTTCACCAAGTTCACCAAACTCCAACATCTTGACCTAGCCAAGCACAAGCCTTCACATCCACCACTTCCACCACCCATGGCCGCCACCTACATGACCACCACCACCTCCAGCACCTCCAGCACCCTCTGTCACGTCACCATAGTGGACCCCACTCCTCTGGCCGTGACCACAGTAGCCTTGGCCGAGCTTTGTTTGCTTGAAACTTGTGATGTTAGTAGTTACGCCTTGTTGTGTTGTTGTTCCATCTCCATAACTTTTGCCATCAACAAACTCATGTTAGGCCGACCTTAGCAACCCAGACCTGACCCAAAAACATTGCCTTAGACTTGTACTCCACCTCTGGCCGAGCCTATGGGATGTCGGAGCAAGTGCAAAGCATTTCAGCTTTGTTTTATGAAGTTATTTCTAGCATAGTTTATCGTATTTTTGGTCTGAAACCTTATAATTGTTATATTGTTTTGTTTGATTGGTATTCAAGGGAATTAATCCATGGCTCCTCCATTCGTATCTGTGTCGTGCTTTTGTGCTTGTGTAGATCCCGTTTGTGCAATTCGTCGTTGTGTCATCAGCTCAAAACAGTGAGTTATTCTCACCAGACAGTTTTATACTTATATGAATAGTAAATTGATCACTTGTGAATATGTAAACTGCATCACCATATTATTATTTGCTATGTCACTATTATATGATGTTCACCCATGCTTAAACACCTATTATGACATTTATTACTATTATATTATGCTGTTCTATTATTTTATTCGTTTATCACACTGCAAGTTCCCTTTAGATTAGAATCACTATGGGTTAAAATGATACATACCCGAACGGACTTTAGAATAAGGGAAAATCATTATGGGCTGAAATGATAGGCCTGAATGATTTTCAAATTTATTTCATTTACTTAGGACTGCGGGTTTGAAATGATAAAACCCGGATTTTTCTTTGTAAATTACGGGTTGAAATGATATATTACCCGTATCACTTTTCCTAGTGTAGAAAATTATATACAGACCCGTAGTTAATATATTTTTCTAAAAAATTTAAAATTATTTTAGAAATGTAAATATTAAAATATTTTGATTTAAACCTAATTAAAAATGGTTTTTGATAAAATATTATTGATTTTCTGAATAATTACAAGTGAAATAAATGAACGAAAAGGTTAGAAAATTTTGAATGTAAGCTATTTTGGGAAATTTGATTTAATTATAATTTGAAATTAAATAGAATATGAAAGCATGATAAATTTATGATAATTTGAATTTAAAGGAATTTAATGTGATTTTATATCATATTAATGATTTTAATAAAGTTGAAATGTGAAATGAATGAATATTTAAGTTGAAATTTTGAATTATAACTAAAATTGGAAATTTTTGGAATTGACTTAAAAAGTGAATTTTTAATTAAGTAAATAAAATATAAACTAAGTTATATTTGAGAATTTGAACTTAAGTGTTAGGTTGAAATTTAAATGTAATGAATTTAAAATTGGACACTGCAATTTAATAAGTGAATTAGTGTTAAATATGAATTTTTAAATGGAAATTTAACTTTATGAAATCATGAAATTAAAGAAAATTAAATGATGGTTATAAAAGTAAAATTATGTGATTTTATAAGTTAAAAGTGAATTATAGAAAATATAATTGTTGGGAAATTTTATTGAAATTTGAAGTTAATTAACTGCATTTTTAAATGCTATCATATCTAATATAAATGAAAATACAGCATTTGTAAATGTTGTAGTTGATAAGTGAACTAAATAGCTAATTGAATTAAAGGCTATTATAGCATTTTATAAATGCTATAATTGTTGGATTAAACTAAGTTTTTCTTTGAAACTAATGTAACACTATTACAACATTTTAAACGCTGTCTTTTGTTGAATTTAACTGTTTTGAATATAACTTTCTGTGGCAATTTCCAAATGCTGCGAAAGTTGAATTTTCACTGTTTTGATAAAATTAAGTGAATGAATGAACTTTGAAAGTTGAAAATTTTGGAAGTTTAATAATTTAATTATTAAATGTAATAACTTCACTTTGAAAGGATTTAAATGAAGTAATTTGTTGGAATTGAACTATTTTGAAATGTGAATGGTATTTTTAAATTGAATAAAAATGAATATGTTTTTCAAATGAAATGATAAGTTGATATTTTGAAATGGATTTGAAATGATATTGGATTTTGAGAAATAAATACCATTTTTGAAATTATAACTGCGGGTTATAATAACAATTGGTTGTTAAAGAGACCGTGATCGGATATGGACATACTCTCTGTCGATACCGAAAACCACTTTAACAACTGTGTGCGCGGTGGAGATTCCAGAATGAAGTAGGATGGTGACGACGTTCTTAAGGTACATTTCGTGGACCTAACTCCCGTGAGTTAGCATAAGGTGGCTAAAACAGGAGCGATCTCGGGCCAAAGGAGGTAGCACCTCTGATTGAACACACTTCTTCGATACCATTCTATTACTGTTGTGATCGATTGGGTGCACCCCTTGATTTTTGGAGTGTTGTTCGCGGTGGGCGTATGTGGCTGCTGCGTTACCACCAGCCCGTGTGCGTAATTGGTATATCTACCCTGGCATTGCCTTGTGTGCCGTGTCACCTACCATACCGAGCCTTTACTACGAGTTTGTCTTTCTCCCGTAGCCCGTGTGGTATCCTCTGGCAGTCACCCAGAGTGGAGATGGCATGATATTGGATGGACTACTGGGACTATTATGTGTGAAGAGTGATATGGGTAGCCCGGAACTTCTACTTCTGTTTCAGCTGTATTAGTTTATCTCATGTATTAGTGAACTTCTATGTATTTGGGATTTCTATTCTGTTGTTTTTTTCAGACTATATTATGTATTTGGTTTGAGACTCTGTTATAGTAGCTTCATGAACTACTATGTTATTTTATATTCCGCTGCGAGTTATTCTGTTTTTTCTGTGTCTGTGATTCTGTATATTTGATTTCATTTGCACCAAATTTATTTACAATCTATTATTTCGCATCATTCAAGTCCGATTATTGTCGATTTGAATGGTACGAAATTGGGGGTTGTTACAGGTTGTTAAAGAGACTGGGATCGGATATTGTCTTATAGCCGGCCAATACCGAAAACCACTTTAACAACCGTGTATGCGGTGGAGATTCCAGAATGAAGTAGGATGGTGGCGACGTTCTCGAGGTATATATTACGTGGACCCAACTCCCATGAGTTGGCATATATGACTAAAACAGGAGCTATACCGGGCTACACAAAGGGTCGCACCCTTTCATCGAGCATGCTCCATCGGAAACCATTCTATTACTGTTGTGATTCGATTCGGTGGCGCCACTTTGATTCGGGGGTATTGTTCGAGGTTGGCGGAAGCTGCTGGCTTGCCGTCACCACCGGTCCGGGAGTGCAAACGGTGTATCCACCCTGGCATTGCCTCGCGTGCCGTGTCATCTCCTTATATCGAGCCCACTACGATTTTGGTTTTAAAGATCCGACCGCGTTAAGGTTCACCATCCCCTTAACGCTATTTTCTATATGATTATACTTTACTGGTTAGACACTACTGTATATAGCGTATATTACTACATAGTAAATAGTTTAACGGATCCTTAGAGGATGGGCGGTCCCAAGCATCTTCTAAGTTACTTGTATCTTTGCTATAGTTCACTTGAGTTGGTTTATGTAACGATTGCGGATTTTCGTTGCCGAAAAACCGAAATGTTATGGGTTTTTGAAAAGAATTTAGGAAAAGAAAAAGAAAGAAGAAGATAGAAGATAGATAAGGTAGAAAAGATAGAGGGAAGAGAAAACATAAGATAGAAAATTTAGATAGGGAAAAGAAGATAGAAAATTTTAAAAATAGAACGGACAGAAAGGAAACAAAAAGAACAACATCAGAATCTCACAATTCGCAGCGGAACAACATATAATAATGAATGAATAATCTTTAAACAAAGAACTATATCAGTTATTACATTACATCACATTTCATTACATCATATCATCAGAGTGTACAACAACATACAACAACAACAGTGCAGCGGAAAAGAAATACTATATAAATAATACGCCATGCCATCCAGCTTGCCTCCAGCAACTCCAGAATATCCAGAATATCCTGATAAACCTAACTCTTGACTGCCCGTGTGGAAATTGGTGGGCACCCAGAGTTTAGGAAGGAAAACAATAAACTCCGAGTCAGTCATGTGACTGGTGTGAGAACTCAAAACAGTTTATTTAACTTTAAAATCAAAATAGAGGAATATTTTTAAATTCAATTCGCAATGCTTTTAAAAATGAGACTACCATAAGGCCTCCCGCACACACACACAATGCAAACGCAGAATCGGAGGAGATTTCTCCTTATGATAGTCAAAGATGCTTGATACGCATTTAAAATAACATTTGATATTATTATTAGTGTATAGTGTAGGAAAAATTTATTTCGAAAGTAGAATATAAATCTTAGCCAACATACGACCATTATCGTATGCCTACTATAGCTAACTATGTTCAATAGCAGGTTACCGCCACATTCCATAGCAGGTTATACAACTAAAACCGTACAAGTCACGTATTGTTTCTTTGGATTTCCAGCGAATGGTCAGGCCAAGGAACTTCCCATTGCCACATGAGAATGCCTCTGGATGGACATCCCCGAGAACCAAACCGGATCTCTACCAACACAAGGCCGGGTTACTCCTAACTGAGTAACAACTGACCGAATATGCCATCCCCCGGTCCTTTGGGACCTTTATCAACCGAGCGCTCGTAATCAATTCACACAATCATAAAGTGTTTTCAACATGAGTAAGTATCTGGGCTCCATACCATGATACCACCCTTTTCCAGAAGGAAATGGACACATCCTAAAGGGTGCTACCCCTCATAACCTTGCTGCTTCTTTCCTGTTTTGACCATTCACGAGGTGTGAGGCTCGACGAATTCACGTCCACAAAAACATACTTTATACAAAAGCCATGTTTTGGGTCAACAAATGATCAACACAATGATCACAAGGATAGACGATCAAATAAACGATCCTATCACAAATAATCAACACAATGATCATTTCAGCATCACTCAGCATGTCACATTACCAAATTGGGAATATATCGCCGATAACATTCAACTACATAACCTCTGAGCTCATACGTCTCAGAGAAGGGTGTTAAGCTAAAAGAATAAATTCTCCGCCACCAACAGAAATATATTTGAAAGAAATCGGCTTTATATCTCAACTTGTAATGTCAGACATACAATCCATACAAGTCTGTTCCGGGATCGAACAAAACCGAAGGCACTTACAAAGAAGTACTTGCAATCCGGATATTCACAATCCTGATCGGATTTCCCATCACTTAGGGAGTTTCTATACCGGCGCGACTCGGTGCAGAAACAATCGATAGGTCATCCTATCGCTCTTGCAAATATCCGGTCTTCAACACCGATCTTCAAATGCAATTCACAACGACGTATCACATATTCGGAATGGGTTATACGACCCCATGGTCCTTTCCCGGTTAACCCGAATAGTGAGCGCTTATTCAAAAATAAGTGTGCATTCAAATTCAATCAATTCACATCAAATACCCATTCAAAGGGAAATATTGATAGTCGATTATTGAACTATCAATGGATATGCATACATCACCAGATTCCAAATAATTTTCCAAATTATTTATTTTCCAAAATATCTTTACAAGATATATATTTTCACACTTTAAAATAAATCAATATTTATTTTTATACAAATTCCACTTTTCATTCATAAATTCCATAATGAATTTATATTTCAAAATATCCATGCATATATGATTTCAATCATTCATTTCAATTTATCTTCAAAAAGATAAATTCGAATTATTCACTTCATATTGGAAAACAATTCCATACTTATTAAATAAGTAATTCACAATCTTTTATTTTCAACACTTAGAAAATATTCAATATACTTAAACCGAATTAAGTATATATTTCTTTCTTTAAGGAAATCATTCACTTAACATATTTATTTGGGCCAAAACGAATGTTGCGTAAAACATCGTTACGACAACCCAAAATCACTAGTATAGGGATTCGAAATTAAAATAGATATATAAATCCCAATACTAAACCAAAACATTTCCATTCGGAAATCATTTACTATAACAACAGTGTTATAGTCCACTATTTCCTTTTATTTCTCGAAACATCTATTTCAACAATAAATGTTGAAATCTATGGTTTCGAATCTCAATACCTTTTAAAACATCGTTGGATCGTTTTAATTCTATTTAAAACATTCACATTCTAAACAATTTCTTTAACGTGTTATTCACTATTCAAAAACGTGAATAAACTACGTTAACCAATTTCATTCTTTTATTCATTTTAATTCAAAGGATTATTCACTATTAAAAAATGTGAATATAACTCCATTTCTAAGTTATAACAATTAACTTGTCAAAATAAGTCATTTGCGAATTTATAAAACAACGTTTATAAATTCCTTTTCTATTTATTTATAAAAACTTCCTTTTTTATAAATCCTTTTATTTACCTATTCAGTTTATAATTCAATTATAGACTAAAAGTTCATATTATAAGTTAACTACTTATAAAACGATTATTTTACAAAATCGTTCATTTAACTTCCCAATTTACTAATCTTAACTTATAAGATTGTTTATTTATCCAAAATTCATTCTTTCGATAACTTTATAAATTTTATAAACCTATTGCTTATAAAATTTCATTTATAACTTCACAGTTTATAATTTCATAAATTTCATTCATTTAGGAAATTCATTTTCACTACATTCAAACACTTATAAAAACTTGTTTTATAATGTCAATTTTTCAATTTATAAATATCCATTTATAAATCTCTTAATATAAATCAGTTTATCCTAATATTTTAAAACGTCTTTAAATTCCTTTATAATTTCACCATTCTCTTGATTTATAAAATAATTAAATTTTATAAATCCTATATTTAAACTTTTCACAATAAATTCAAATTTCCCAATTTACTATTTTATAAGATCATTGGTTCATATTTCTCAAAAATCAGTTTTTCTAACAATATTACTCAAAAATTATAATTTTATAACTTCTAAAATTATAACGTTTATTTATTTATAATGGATCAATTCCAAAAATATAGTATATTTTCAAAAATCACTTTAAAACCATTTTAAAATCCCAAAATCTGGGTCCAATGATGCTACACACCAAATAGTCAATCATGACTAACAACGATATCATATATCGATATGATAATCCATCAAATATCAAAATATCTGAAATAAAATAAATACTGTTGAGGAATCCAGTTGGATCCCTCCAACCTGTTTCCTGCATCCAAAAACATTAGCACAATACCAATTTCGCTCCAGTACGAAATTATCGCGGTACATGTTCTTATTAAATATTATCCGCTTAATAACGGCGTAATAGGGTCTCATCCGCTAAACAAAAAATGCGGGAAATCAACAACTGCAATATATACATATGCCAATATATATATATATTGATATTATATATAATACCAATTTCACTGTTTATGAAATATTCGCGGTATATGTTTTTAATAAATAACATCCGCTTACTAACGGCGCATAATGTCTATTTTAACAATCAATAATTTACAGTCATCATTCAAACATGCATTCAAATATTTTAAATCTAACTATTTAAAATAAAATCGAAATCTATTCGATTGAGTGAGAAGTTCTCACCTTGATTTAAATTTCCGTTTTAGCGATTTATTTCGAATAAAATTAAACGCGCGTTTAATTTTACCCAAAATTCTCACTAACTCCAAACGACTCCAAACCAACTCCATCGCGTAGTGCTCGTCCATACGATTCCAACGCAACTGAGTTTGCATTTTTTCGACCTCGTATGAAAAAGTTATTAATTTTTGAAGTTACACGAGTTTATACTTAAACTAATTACAACATTTAATATATATAATTATCAACCTATTCAACAAGAGCCACTGGATCCTTCAACTTCTCATCACAACCGCACCTTTCCATCTTCCATCTCCCTCACGCAACATCCCCAGATAATCACGTACGCACACCAAACCCATTTAGCAAAACTAGGGTTCAATTATACTCTTCAATCGCACGACGAAACTCGATCACACAACCACCAACACGAAGCACACGACGCAAGCTATCTCCACCTCCTCCACCATGAAGCTCGGCCTGCACATGTGCCTAGAATTTCGTGCGCACGGCAGCAAGGTCGGCCCCACTTTGCTCGCTCATCGTTGCTCCATTCCCGATCATATCCGTATGGATTTCAAGCTCTCTTCATGCTCTACCTTTTTCGTGTTGAACACTTCTTCTAATTCTTTGTAGATTGGGAGAGATTGAGGGGAAAAGGAGATTGAATTCTGGCCATTCATGTATAAGTGACGGCTAGGTTATAAAATTAGGGTTTGGAATGATATTTTTATCAAATTATGAAGGCAAGGGGTCTATTTATAAGGAACGAGCGACACTATTCATCCCGGAAATTCCGAACTCCGATTTAGGCGCCGTAACCAGCGTACCTAGGGTTTATCCCGCGTTCCGGACACAATGGAATAGGTTTCGGAAGCTAATTCGGAAGTATGTGCGAGTTATGGCTGCAAACGCTCAATTTAAATTAAACCGATTTAAGCGATTTTCTAGGCGTTTTAATTTGTACCGGACAAACGGTAAATCCAATCGACTTGAAATTTGAAACCTTACAATAATATCACATTACGGATCCGATGAAACTGGTTTCGTCGAAATCCGAGACTTTTTGAAAAATGGCTATTTTAGCTCGCCAAATTTAAATTAAAAACGATTCGATGCGTTTCGAGCTGCCACGCTCAAACGATAACTCCGATTGACACGAAAATTGAAATCCGGTAATAATTAACTATTACGGATCCAATGGAACTGGTTTCGTTCAATTCTGAGACTGTTCAAAAATTGACTATTTTACAGTCGATTATTAAATATTAAAATATTCAATTTTCACAGATTAACTTTTAATTCGATTTTAAAAGTTCTAAAATATCTCTATAACTCCAGTATGATTAAATAAAATTTTCCAAATTATTTCTAATCATATTTAACTATATTTTCAATTATTTCCATAATTTCACATATTAAATTATCGATTTAATTATTCAATTAAATCCAAAAATTCAAATAAAAATTTATTTGACTTATAAATTCACTTATAAATATTTAAAATTAATTAAATATTCAAATTTAAATTAATAAAAATTCTGGGTCGTTACAATCTTTCCCCCTTAAAAGAATTTCGTCCTCGAAATTACAAGTAAGAAAATTACAGAATCTATTAATTTTCCCAAAATTCATAATTAAACTTCTTATAATAACTTACTAAGTTTTCAAATCATACTTAGTTATGTTTTCAAAAACAACTACTATAGTTTAACTTTCAATTCCAAAATCAAAGTTATAGTTTTCAAAATTTTCCAATTTTCTCAAATTTTTTCTAACGCCTTAAATTTCCGGAAAAATTCGCCATAGTCTCCTTTGCGCGGCTCGATCCGAAAAAAAATGACAGTATATATATCACAAATATACATCTCATCAAGTAATGAGGCATCCCGAAGGGAAAAAAGTATAAAAGTATGGTATGTAATCCGAGACATGTACCTTATATTTTATTAGCAAGCATACACGGCTAATATAGCGCTAAAGCGAACTCCAAATGCGAAGCAAACGCGATCCGCACCTACTAAACTCAACAAACAACATGAGAATATGCACATATGCAAATAATCTCAATATACAACATATAGCAACATAATAACTATATATGTTAACATAGCAAATGCAACTAAACAACAAATGCAATATATATTCAACCATCAACCAACTAACATCCATATCCAATAAACATTCATTCATATTCTCATTCATATTTAATGAATTGGTTTTCACTCTAAATCATATTTGATTTATTAACATTGGATTTACTAACATTCATTCTCAATTCAATTAGTTTACATTTACTAATTAAACCCAATTCACTTTCAATTTTATTCAAATTTATTTACTCCAAATTTGAATTCAATTACATAGCTTCCAATTTCATTAACTCTTAATGAATTTTATACAACCAATCAACAATCATATAACAACCAAGGTATATTAATTTCAACCAAATTCCTTTGCTTATATTCATTCTCTTTCAATTTATTCAACTTCTAATAACATTAGATTTTAATGAATTATCACTTATATTCATTATTTCATATCAATCATTCACATTCAATTGATTAACATCCAATCCATTCATTCAATTTGATTACAAAGTTGAATTCTATTACATAACTCAAGTTTACATTTATCATTAACCTTTATTAATTTACTTTGATACCAATATCAACTTCATTCAACATCTCTTAAGTTATGTTCCATTTAACTTTAAATTCATTTTTATTTACAACTCATATTCATAAACATATTCATATAGTTTCACTTCTCATATATAAGTTTATTTCACAATTGTAAATCACTTTAATTATAATTCAACTCTTATAATTCTTTTGCTTATACCATTATTCTTCAGTTTAGACCATTCAAACAACCTAACAATCAACTTATATACACTTTAATAATTCTGAAAAATTATTCCTTTATATATAAAAATATAATCAAGATAAAATTATTTCATTTACTCAATTTAAAACAATATTGTGCCGAATTGTTCTATTCAAGTGTTTAGAAACCCCTTCGGCATAGTCTTGCGGACCACGCTGACGAAAGTTCATATGCCACTCAATAAACCAACCATCACAATATAAAACAAATTTTTTTTTTATTCACTAACAAATACGCTCTCATAGCTATTATTACACTCAAATTCATTCTAGAGTACTACTGACTCTATCTCTAATGAATAATACCCAACAGAACCATGGTTGTCGCTTAACCATATGCTCTGATACCAAATGTAACGATTGCGGATTTTCGTTGCCGAAAAACCGAAATGTTATGGGTTTTTGAAAAGAATTTAGGAAAAGAAAAAGAAAGAAGAAGATAGAAGATAGATAAGGTAGAAAAGATAGAGGGAAGAGAAAACATAAGATAGAAAATTTAGATAGGGAAAAGAAGATAGAAAATTTTAAAAATAGAACGGACAGAAAGGAAACAAAAAGAACAACATCAGAATCTCACAATTCGCAGCGGAACAACATATAATAATGAATGAATAATCTTTAAACAAAGAACTATATCAGTTATTACATTACATCACATTTCATTACATCATATCATCAGAGTGTACAACAACATACAACAACAACAGTGCAGCGGAAAAGAAATACTATATAAATAATACGCCATGCCATCCAGCTTGCCTCCAGCAACTCCAGAATATCCAGAATATCCTGATAAACCTAACTCTTGACTGCCCGTGTGGAAATTGGTGGGCACCCAGAGTTTAGGAAGGGAAACAATAAACTCCGAGTCAGTCATGTGACTGGTGTGAGAACTCAAAACAGTTTATTTAACTTTAAAATCAAAATAGAGGAATATTTTTAAATTCAATTCGCAATGCTTTTAAAAATGAGACTACCATAAGGCCTCCCGCACACACACACAATGCAAACGCAGAATCGGAGGAGATTTCTCCTTATGATAGTCAAAGATGCTTGATACGCATTTAAAATAACATTTGATATTATTATTAGTGTATAGTGTAGGAAAAATTTATTTCGAAAGTAGAATATAAATCTTAGCCAACATACGACCATTATCGTATGCCTACTATAGCTAACTATGTTCAATAGCAGGTTACCGCCACATTCCATAGCAGGTTATACAACTAAAACCGTACAAGTCACGTATTGTTTCTTTGGATTTCCAGCGAATGGTCAGGCCAAGGAACTTCCCATTGCCACATGAGAATGCCTCTGGATGGACATCCCCGAGAACCAAACCGGATCTCTACCAACACAAGGCCGGGTTACTCCTAACTGAGTAACAACTGACCGAATATGCCATCCCCCGGTCCTTTGGGACCTTTATCAACCGAGCGCTCGTAATCAATTCACACAATCATAAAGTGTTTTCAACATGAGTAAGTATCTGGGCTCCATACCATGATACCACCCTTTTCCAGAAGGAAATGGACACATCCTAAAGGGTGCTACCCCTCATAACCTTGCTGCTTCTTTCCTGTTTTGACCATTCACGGGGTGTGAGGCTCGACGAATTCACGTCCACAAAAACATACTTTATACAAAAGCCATGTTTTGGGTCAACAAATGATCAACACAATGATCACAAGGATAGACGATCAAATAAACGATCCTATCACAAATAATCAACACAATGATCATTTCAGCATCACTCAGCATGTCACATTACCAAATTGGGAATATATCGCTGATAACATTCAACTACATAACCTCTGAGCTCATACGTCTCAGAGAAGGGTGTTAAGCTAAAAGAATAAATTCTCCGCCACCAACAGAAATATATTTGAAAGAAATCGGCTTTATATCTCAACTTGTAATGTCAGACATACAATCCATACAAGTCTGTTCCGGGATCGAACAAAACCGAAGGCACTTACAAAGAAGTCCTTGCAATCCGGATATTCACAATCCTGATCGGATTTCCCATCACTTAGGGAGTTTCTATACCGGCGCGACTCGGTGCAGAAACAATCGATAGGTCATCCTATCGCTCTTGCAAATATCCGGTCTTCAACACCGATCTTCAAATGCAATTCACAACGACGTATCACATATTCGGAATGGGTTATACGACCCCATGGTCCTTTCCCGGTTAACCCGAATAGTGAGCGCTTATTCAAAAATAAGTGTGCATTCAAATTCAATCAATTCACATCAAATACCCATTCAAAGGGAAATATTGATAGTCGATTATTGAACTATCAATGGATATGCATACATCACCAGATTCCAAATAATTTTCCAAATTATTTATTTTCCAAAATATCTTTACAAGATATATATTTTCACACTTTAAAATAAATCAATATTTATTTTTATACAAATTCCACTTTTCATTCATAAATTCCATAATGAATTTATATTTCAAAATATCCATGCATATATGATTTCAATCATTCATTTCAATTTATCTTCAAAAAGATAAATTCGAATTATTCACTTCATATTGGAAAACAATTCCATACTTATTAAATAAGTAATTCACAATCTTTTATTTTCAACACTTAGAAAATATTCAATATACTTAAACCGAATTAAGTATATATTTCTTTCTTTAAGGAAATCATTCACTTAACATATTTATTTGGGCCAAAACGAATGTTGCGTAAAACATCGTTACGACAACCCAAAATCACTAGTATAGGGATTCGAAATTAAAATAGATATATAAATCCCAATACTAAACCAAAACATTTCCATTCGGAAATCATTTACTATAACAACAGTGTTATAGTCCACTATTTCCTTTTATTTCTCGAAACATCTATTTCAACAATAAATGTTGAAATCTATGGTTTCGAATCTCAATACCTTTTAAAACATCGTTGGATCGTTTTAATTCTATTTAAAACATTCACATTCTAAACAATTTCTTTAACGTGTTATTCACTATTCAAAAACGTGAATAAACTACGTTAACCAATTTCATTCTTTTATTCATTTTAATTCAAAGGATTATTCACTATTAAAAAATGTGAATATAACTCCATTTCTAAGTTATAACAATTAACTTGTCAAAATAAGTCATTTGCGAATTTATAAAACAACGTTTATAAATTCCTTTTCTATTTATTTATAAAAACTTCCTTTTTTATAAATCCTTTTATTTACCTATTCAGTTTATAATTCAATTATAGACTAAAAGTTCATATTATAAGTTAACTACTTATAAAACGATTATTTTACAAAATCGTTCATTTAACTTCCCAATTTACTAATCTTAACTTATAAGATTGTTTATTTATCCAAAATTCATTCTTTCGATAACTTTATAAATTTTATAAACCTATTGCTTATAAAATTTCATTTATAACTTCACAGTTTATAATTTCATAAATTTCATTCATTTAGGAAATTCATTTTCACTACATTCAAACACTTATAAAAACTTGTTTTATAATGTCAATTTTTCAATTTATAAATATCCATTTATAAATCTCTTAATATAAATCAGTTTATCCTAATATTTTAAAACGTCTTTAAATTCCTTTATAATTTCACCATTCTCTTGATTTATAAAATAATTAAATTTTATAAATCCTATATTTAAACTTTTCACAATAAATTCAAATTTCCCAATTTACTATTTTATAAGATCATTGGTTCATATTTCTCAAAAATCAGTTTTTCTAACAATATTACTCAAAAATTATAATTTTATAACTTCTAAAATTATAACGTTTATTTATTTATAATGGATCAATTCCAAAAATATAGTATACTTTCAAAAATCACTTTAAAACCATTTTAAAATCCCAAAATCTGGGTCCAATGATGCTACACACCAAATAGTCAATCACGACTAACAACGATATCATATATCGATATGATAATCCATCAAATATCAAAATATCTGAAATAAAATAAATACTGTTGAGGAATCCAGTTGGATCCCTCCAACCTGTTTCCTGCATCCAAAAACATTAGCACAATACCAATTTCGCTCCAGTACGAAATTATCGCGGTACATGTTCTTATTAAATATTATCCGCTTAATAACGGCGTAATAGGGTCTCATCCGCTAAACAAAAAATGCGGGAAATCAACAACTGCAATATATACATATGCCAATATATATATATTGATATTATATATAATACCAATTTCACTGTTTATGAAATATTCGCGGTATATGTTTTTAATAAATAACATCCGCTTACTAACGGCGCATAATGTCTATTTTAACAATCAATAATTTACAGTCATCATTCAAACATGCATTCAAATATTTTAAATCTAACTATTTAAAATAAAATCGAAATCTATTCGATTGAGTGAGAAGTTCTCACCTTGATTTAAATTTCCGTTTTAGCGATTTATTTCGAATAAAATTAAACGCGCGTTTAATTTTACCCAAAATTCTCACTAACTCCAAACGACTCCAAACCAACTCCATCGCGTAGTGCTCGTCCATACGATTCCAACGCAACTGAGTTTGCATTTTTTCGACCTCGTATGAAAAAGTTATTAATTTTTGAAGTTACACGAGTTTATACTTAAACTAATTACAACATTTAATATATATAATTATCAACCTATTCAACAAGAGCCACTGGATCCTTCAACTTCTCATCACAGCCGCACCTTTCCATCTTCCATCTCCCTCACGCAACATCCCCAGATAATCACGTACGCACACCAAACCCATTTAGCAAAACTAGGGTTCAATTATACTCTTCAATCGCACGACGAAACTCGATCACACAACCACCAACACGAAGCACACGACGCAAGCTATCTCCACCTCCTCCACCATGAAGCTCGGCCTGCACATGTGCCTAGAATTTCGTACGCACGGCAGCAAGGTCGGCCCCACTTTGCTCGCTCATCGTTGCTCCATTCCCGATCATATCCGTATGGATTTCAAGCTCTCTTCATGCTCTACCTTTTTCGTGTTGAACACTTCTTCTAATTCTTTGTAGATTGGGAGAGATTGAGGGGAAAAGGAGATTGAATTCTGGCCATTCATGTATAAGTGACGGCTAGGTTATAAAATTAGGGTTTGGAATGATATTTTTATCAAATTATGAAGGCAAGGGGTCTATTTATAAGGAACGAGCGACACTATTCATCCCGGAAATTCCGAACTCCGATTTAGGCGCCGTAACCAGCGTACCTAGGGTTTATCCCGCGTTCCGGACACAATGGAACAGGTTTCGGAAGCTAATTCGGAAGTATGTGCGAGTTATGGCTGCAAACGCTCAATTTAAATTAAACCGATTTAAGCGATTTTCTAGGCGTTTTAATTTGTACCGGACAAACGGTAAATCCAATCGACTTGAAATTTGAAACATTACAATAATATCACATTACGGATCCGATGAAACTGGTTTCGTCGAAATCCGAGACTTTTTGAAAAATGGCTATTTTAGCTCGCCAAATTTAAATTAAAAACGATTCGATGCGTTTCGAGCTGCCACGCTCAAACGATAACTCCGATTGACACGAAAATTGAAATCCGGTAATAATTAACTATTACGGATCCAATGGAACTGGTTTCGTTCAATTCTGAGACTGTTCAAAAATTGACTATTTTACAGTCGATTATTAAATATTAAAATATTCAATTTTCACAGATTAACTTTTAATTCGATTTTAAAAGTTCTAAAATATCTCTATAACTCCAGTATGATTAAATAAAATTTTCCAAATTATTTCCAATCATATTTAACTATATTTTCAATTATTTCCATAATTTCACATATTAAATTATCGATTTAATTATTCAATTAAATCCAAAAATTCAAATAAAAATTTATTTGACTTATAAATTCACTTATAAATATATAAAATTAATTAAATATTCAAATTTAAATTAATAAAAATTCTGGGTCGTTACAGTTTACATTGTATAAGTATGTATGTCCTGACTCAAGTGTTTGTATTTTTATTTACGCTCGGGTCAGCCTGAGTTATTCACAGATTTGGATTTCCACTTTCTGGAGATTGGAATCGCTGGAGATTATCTACTTGTCAAGTTCATCTTTTCAGTTCGGTTGTTCTATTCAGCTTGTACTTGGTTATCATATTTAAACTTCTGTTATACTTTATTTCTTCTATTGTATCTTATGTAACTCTGATATATTTATATAGTAGCTTCATGAACTACTATCTCTTTTACTTCCGCTGCATTATTATTACTCTGTGTCTGTGATCTGTGATTTTTATTTACTGTATATTTTGAAATTTGCCAAATTTTTAATTACAACGCGGTATTTTGAGCAATTCAATTCCGGCATGAGTGTCTACCTATACACTTATAATGGATGCGAATGGTTGAAAATACCAGGTCGTTACATCTGGTGTTGGCTTTCGGGTTTAGCCCTTTAGTAAATAGGTTAAGCCTTTAGCATATTAATCTTTTTGGCACATAACCCTTCGGCTTTATAACCTTTGGTCCAATTTTCATAGCTATCTTATAATAATCTTAGGCATTGGGATTATTAGGTAGTAATTCCTTTTGGTTTTGTTTATATTCCTTTGGAATGAGCCGCCCATGGATACTTTGGCCTTAGATGTACATGTTTAGAAATCCATCGGCAGAATATGGTATATCGACCGAATTTTTCTTTGTTTGCTATTTTGCAATGGTCTAACTCAAATTTTATCTTGAACACTACACCTTAGGCTAACCCACGCCTACCCACTACCTAGGTTCTGCCTCCATAAGATACTACAAATCTCAAGTGGCAGCCAATGAGTACAAATTCTTGGGGAAAGAGTATTCTCTCAACTACTCCATGGGGGACCATCGTCATCTGTCCACCCATCCTTCCTATGCAAGGATATGTCAACAATCACACACTGTTTCCTTTAGGGCTGCTACTATGCCTGACTCAGTTCATCTTCATAAGCGAGTAAGGATAGGCAAAGGCCTAGAGGTATTAGGCAAGGGCCCATTTTATTCATTCTTCTCAAAGGAGGCTGAGTTGTTGGAAAAAATGCAGAACATTTTAAGGGGAACCTAACTTGTCATCCCTTGTGAAATGAACAAGGCCAGGTTGAATGGCTTATGTTGATGCTCACCGAGACCGCTATCAAACTGATGGAGTAAGTACACCGGCCTAAGTCTAAGTAGCCTAAAAATTAAGTAGAGGCGATCCTAGATGCAAACCTCTACGAGGATTTCTTTATGAGACCTCCTTTCAATGTTTCAAAAAGCATTTTCCCTTTTTTACTCATGTTGCTAATTGTTTCTTTCACAGGCCAAGGCTCGTGCCTTTCGTATCTGGTAGGAGATAGTGGCATTGAAGAAGCACATCATGGATGAGGGAATGCAAGATTTTTGGAGGAGAAAAGGTAGGAAAGGACCGAGAAGGTGACAAAGAAAAAGAATAAGGATGTTGATGCTGTGGAAATAAAGGATGCCAAGACGGTGGCTAGAGCAACTGATAAGGGGGCCAGGGAGGTAGCGAAAAGGGCACTTAGTGGGGAGGCCTTAAGGGGTTGGAGGGGGATGTGGGCTAAAGGCTCGGTTGGAGGCGCAGCCTAAGGAGGTCAGTGACCTTTAGGACCCTTTTCTTCAACACTAATACCACTTCACCGATGAGGCCTGCAATGTGGAGGTGTCCAAGTTGGAGCGCTTTGGAATGCCTATCCGACGACAATACTTAAAAGAACCATCTCTTTATAGGATAAGTTTAGGAAAAATAGGATAGAGTTGTGTGGATTATATTAAATTCAGCCAAGAAGTAAGGTAATACATTTGTTTTTCTGTTGGCTGATGTATTTTTATGTAATTTTAATGTTTATAAAAATAGTAATATATATTTATAAAGTTAAATGTGACATGTATTGTAGTATACACTAATGTCACCATATAATAAACTGCCCATACTAGACTTCAATAGAAAAAAATCAATAGCTCAAGTGGTTAAGACACTTGGGCTATTCACAGCACGCCACAGGTTCGAGTCTCTTCATGGTCAGAATTTCAAAGTTTTTTATTTATTTTTGAGTCTTTAGTTAAAAATTTTATTTTATATAAATATCTTTACTTGAAATTATACCAAGCCCACGACGTAATTTTATAAACGTATTTTTTAACAGTGGTTTAATAAAGATACCGGCTAATTGATTTTCTAATGGTACGTAGTCCAGATTTACCACTTCTTTTTCTATATTATCACGTAAAAAATTATGTCTAATATCTATATGTTTAGTTCTTGAATGATTTACTGGATTTTTAGATAAATTTATAGCACTAAAATTATCGCAGCAAATTGTTGATTTTGATAGATTGATTCCAAAATCTTTAAGTGTCTGTTTCATAAAAATACGCTGTGTGCAAGCTAGTGCTGCCGAAATATATTCTGCGTCATAAGTTGATAGAGAGACATAGTTTTGTTTCTTACTAAACCATGATATTAAAGATTTACCAAGTACCGCTTGTACTTTTTCTATTTGTTCGTGATCCTCCAAAATCAACATCGTTGTATGATACTAATTCGAACGAGCACTCTTTTGCATAGAAAAGTCTGAAATTTGCAGTTTTACTAAGGTAGCGTAGTATACGTTTTACGGCACGTAAATGCGATTCTTTTGGGTTAGATTGAAATCGTGCACATAAGCACACACTCACATTAATATATGGTCTACTTGCTGTTAAATAAAGTAGTGATCCTATCATACTACGACATAGTTTTTGGTCAACACTTTTGCCATTTTCATCTTTATCAAGATGTGCTATTGTACTCATAGGTGTTGGTTTGGCAGAAGTGTTTTCCATTCCAAAACCTTTGATAAGATTATTACAGTATTTTTCTTGAGTGATAAAAATTCCATTTGAAACTTGTTTTATTTGAAGTCCTAGAAAATATGATAATTCTCCCATATGGGACATTTCAAATTCGCTAGTCATTATTTCAGAAAATTCATTACATAATTCACTATTAGTTGAGCCAAATATAATGTCATCGACATATTTGAACTACTAAAATATCATTTTCGAATGTTTTATAAATAAAGTTTGATCTACTTTTCCTATTTCAAATCCAGATTTAATTAGATAGCTTTTTAGTCGTTCATACCATGCACGTGGTGCTTTTTTTAAACCATATAAAACTTTGTTAAGTTTATATACATGATCCGGATATTTCTCATGAATAAATAAAGGAGGTAGTTTAGCAAAAATGTTTTCTTTAATATAACCATTTAAAAAGTCACTTTTAACATCCATTTGATTGAGTTTAAAGTTATTAAAACATGCGTATGCCAATAAAATTCGTATTACTTCTTGGCTAGCAACTGGAGAAAACGTTTCTTCGTAGTCTATTCCTTCTTCTTGGTTATATCCTTGAGCTACTAGTCTTGCTTTATTTCTAGTTATATTTCCTCATTCGTCTGCTTTATTTTATAAACCCATTTAGTTCCTATAACAGTTTGATTGGTTGGTCTGGGTACTAGTTCCCAAACTTCACTTCGTTCAAGCTGATTTAATTCTTCTTGCATGGCAATAATCCAATTTTCATCGAATGATGCTTCCTTAGCATTTTTAGGTTCTATAGTAGAGAGAAAACTACATTACCCATTAAATTTAATTGATTTCTAGTTCGAACATTTGAATTTATTTCTCCAATTATTGTATTAGTAGTATTTCTATTTTCTAAATTATTACTAATGTTTTCATTTTCACTAGAATTATAAATGATATTGTCATCATCTCTTGAATTGTTTATTATTATATTATTATTATTATTATTAAGTAAGTCATTATCACTAATTGTATTAGAAACAGGTTTAGAGTTTTCATCAAAAGATACATAGAGTGATTCCGCTATAGTATTAGTTCATTTATTAAAAATTCAATAAGCTTTGCTTTGATTCGAATATCCAAGAAATATTCCTTCGTCACATTTTGAATCAAATTTGCCAAGCTGATCTTTGGTATTTAGTATAAAAAATTTTGATCCAAATATTTTAAAATAAGATATGTTTGGTTTTCTACCGTTAAAAAGTTCATAAGGAGTATTTTTGGTAAGAGGTCAAATAGAAACACGATTCAAAACATAACAAGCAGTTGCAACAGCTTCTGCCCAAAATTGTTTTGGTAACATGCTTTTATTAGTAAAGTTCTTGCACATTGTTGTAGAGTTCGATTCTTTCATTCTATAACTCCATTTTGTTGTGGAGTTCTAGGAAACAGAAAGTTATGAAATATTCCTTTCTTTTTACAATAATTATCAAACTGCGTATTTTCAAATTCACCTCCATAAACACTTCTAATATTTTTAATTTTAATACCTTATAAATTTTGAATTTGTTTAACAAATGTTTTGAAATTTTCAAAGGTATCACTTATATTTTCATAAAGATAGTTCACGTATATCTAGAAAAATTATCAACTATTACAAATACATATTTATTATGATTTATGGATTGAATTTGGGTAGGGCCAAATAAATCTATATGAAGTACCTCGAGCGGTTGTAATGTTGAAATAACTTTCTTAGATTTAAATGAAGATTTAGTTAATTTACCTAGTTGACATGAGTCACATGTATCATTAACTTTAAAATTCATATTTGGTAAACCTTTTACAAGATTATTTTTAGAAATTTTATTTATATTTTTGAAATTGATATGACAGAATCGTTTGTGCCATATCCAGGGATCATTTTCTTTAGCTATTAAGCACATATCTGAGTTATGATTGAATTTCGTATTTAAAACTTAAATGTTTTTATCTCTATTTCCTTCAAAAATGAGATTTTTATTCTGATCAAGAATACTACATTTATTTTCAGAAAATGATATTTTAAAACCTTTATCGCATAATTGACTTATACTTAGTAGATTATGTTTTAAATTCTTAACTAATAAAACGTTTGTAATAAGAGGTAAATTAGATGCACCATAATTGCTCACATTGCCTTTGCCAATGATATATCCCTTGGAATTATCTTCAAAAGTGACAGAACCTCCATCTGAGTATGTAATATTTATCAGCATATCGTTGTCTCCTGTCATGTGTTTTGAGAAACCACTGTCGAGTATCCATTTTCCTCTTTTCTTGAGTGGGACCTACAAAAAATATGAGATAACATTGGTACCCACCTTTTTAATAGGGTTCTAAGAGTTAGGTCTTAGGAAACCAAACCCAAGTGGGTTTAGTATCCCTTTTATAAATATAATTTTTATTATTATAAACATTTTCTATAAATGAATTAATGTACTTTTTTCTTACTAGTTTGTTATTAGTTTTAGATACCCATATATTTATAGTTTTAGAAACTAATCTATTTGAAGATGTGGACGTTTTATCATATTTAACTTTGTTTAAATTACTAGATTATGAATTCTTGACTTTCTTCTTATATTCTAAACCATTTTTATTACTAAGAGATTATGAATTCTCGATAATTCTAGATAAATTTTCTCTTTCTTTATTGAAATTTGAAACATTCTTAGTGATTCCTTTTAGTTTGGTCTTTAGACTTGAATTTTCTAGTTCTACCATTTTAATATTAGTTTTAAAACATGATTTTCAGAAACAAGATTATCATTCTTTTCTTTTTGAGTTTCAATTTCTTGACTCAATAAAATAAGTTGAGAATTAACATTTGAAAGAGATTCCAGAGTTTTCTCAAATTCTTCTTCCAATATTTTCTTCTCATCTTTAAGCATGTCTCTTTCGTATTCTGCCTTGTTCTGATTTTCTACAGCTTCTTTATATTTTCTTTTGAGATTTTTTAAAGCATCTAATAATTCAGAATTTATTTCCATCATATCATCAAAAGTTAAATCACTAACCTCATTTTCTTTAGCCATAAAACATATGTTAGCTTGTTCATTGTTGTTGTCCCTTTCACTTCTCGAAGAAGAAGAGGAGGAATCTGAATCATCCCAAGTGACTGAAAATGCTTTTCTTTTGAATTTGTCCTTCCTTTTATTTCAATATTCTTTCTTTTGATCTAGACAGTCCTTCTGCATATGTGTAATGGCACGTTTTTCCGTACCCTTTGAATCGACAATTAACCACACATGTCCAACTCAAATTGTACGAATAAGCGGATCATTAAGGGTAGGAAGAAAATAAAGACAGAACAGAATCTCATACGATTGGAATAACACATATTATTTCCATAATAATCTTTACAGCAGAAAATTTTAAAATACAATACAGATCTACCCTCAATTCAGCTTGGACAGTTATAAACATCTATCCTTACAATTGATGACAAACATCACTAAGTACAGCGGATAACAGAATACGTCCATACGATGACGAAGATCTCCAGCTCTCCTTTACAAACTCCAACCGTCTTCAACTCAACCTGAAACTACTCGGATCTGACCCGAGTATTGAAAATACCCAGATCACGCTTGTAAACCAGCGTGAGATACTCGAAATTTAAAATGACTATGTTATCAAAACCTTTGAAAAGAAGGGTATCTCATAAGACTACGCCCAAACATAAACACGGACGGGTTTTTACCTTATGATAACCAAAATATTTTTATATCAAAACTCACTTGATATTATTTTTAATGACATCTCTTTGAAAACAACTGCAAATAAACTTATTCAAATAAGGTATTAATACCTGGACTACGTCTAACGGAATATATCCGGACTAGATCAATGGAATATACCGAACGGAATATATGATACCAGAAAGGGGTAGCTGAAATGTTTGCAAGTCATTACAACTATTTTGAAAATACAATCAAAACCGTAAATCTTGTATTGGGATTGGATTTCCAACATGATAGAAAACTAGTGGAAAGATCAATCTGTATCCACGGCTTACGTCCATTATCCACGACTTACGTCCATGACTCAGACGCCGTTATACAACAACACAAATGTAAAAAAGTGGATACAATCTGCGAATAATATCCAAGGACTCGCACTTTGCGCATCCCTTCCATGAGGCCGAGACGTATCTGGTACCTAAGGCTTGGAACATCTGACAACCCAAATCACTACTATCTGAAATGTGGGCATACATCTGACCACATAGAATCCAATCATAAGCGGGGTGTGAGGCTCGCGAGGCTACGCTCAATTTCTTCAAAGCCATGTTTTTTCATACAAAACCACGCTTTGATCATAACAAGTTCCACTTTGAATGCCACACTGTCATTCCTTTGATCACTATTTGCCTTCCACAAAAATACAACCCTTGAGCTCATACGTCTCAAGGAGGGTGTTAAGCTAAGAGAAGTAGCCTTCTCCGCTACCACTGATGTACATTTGTAAAAGACAAACGTTGTGTCTCAGAAATGCAATGTCGGACATTCGTCCATACAAGTTCGTTCTACGACTGAACGAAACCGAAGGCACTTTCCTCGGTCATTACTAGGCGAGAAGCCCTTGCAATCCGAAAAATCTCTATCACGAGGTGACCACTGCTATAAATAACTCTATAATGGGGGCCAACCAGAGCATGTTCAATAAGCAGTCTCCACGCTATAAAGATCCACAGTCTTTAATAATCATCATCTTCAACATGTCTTCACTTTCGAACGTATACATTAGTTCGAAGTGGTTTTCGGATAGGAATCATCCAAATCCGACTTTGGTTTCTTCGAAGCCAATCAACGCTTTAAAAGATGTTAAGTTCATACGTGGATATCAATCATCAATTAATTACTTCATTTTTTATTTAAATCAAATATCTTTCTTAGATGTATTCTTTTCAAGTAATTCCATTTTCTTTTCAAATGTATATGGAATCATTAAGCCTCATTTATCAAATCATTTGGTTTATTTAAACTTTTCTTAAATTCTAATCATTTTCTCTTTTACTAGGAAAGCCTTTCCAAATCATTTATTAAATCTTAATTAAAGATTTCTTATATTCAAGTTATAACTTTTAAACTTAGGGAAAATATTCCTAAATCATTCATTAAATCTAAATCAAAGATTTTCTTTTTCTTAACTTCAAATCATATTCTTGCAAATCAAAGAGTTTCATAACAGAGCACTACTGCCACATTAGATAGGGTAAATTTCACCTCCGGGGACTAATGGAAAGTTTCACCTCCAGAGACTAATGGCAAGTTTCACCTCCAGGGGCTAATTGCAAGTAAACCTACATCATGAATATCTTTGTCTTTTAACTTGAAAAAAACTTAAATATGATCTTTTAGAGCATCCGGGCTTTCCTTTCGATCTATTCCATGCCTCGCCTAAAAAGAGAAAACATAGGCCAGGTAAGTTCAGGGCACTGGTTGCTTCATCCCTAAGCTTAGTTAAACACCTTGTTCTATCTTCCCAGATCTCACAGGTGGGACAAGTGTACTAGTCATTTCGGCATACTCAGCTATTAATCTTCATTTTAGAAATGATTTATTAAACTTCCAAATCATCATTTAAAACACTTAATTATTCTTTTAAAAATATTCATAACTGATTCTAGGAAACATCGTTACGTTTAAACTCGCATTCACAATGCTTTAGAATTTGTAGCATAAAAGTGCTGCGGAAAGTGCTGTATAAGCTTATTTGATTTAAAAAACTTTTTAATATTTAAAAACTCATATTTTCCATTTCAAATCTCTTTTAAACCATTTTAATAGATTTATAAAATTTATTTCATATTTTTAATCATTTAAAATTTGATTTACAAAGAAATCCCATTTTGGATTCCGAACTGCAAAACCGCGATGTTTTTATAAAATTGTTTTGCACATATTTTAAAATCTACTAAACGAAATCTTGATTTTCCTTCTTCATTGGAAAACTATTATCATTGTGGAACAAAGAATTTTTATTTCAAAGAAATAGGACTTATAAATCATTCTCTACGTCAATTTGAAGTTACGGGTCGACAATTACGAACTGCCGCTACGCGACAAGCTCGATTTTGACCAATTTTGTGAATTGCTTCGGAACTTGTCCGAAACACTTCATATTTGTTTTAAACCATATTTAAACTATTTTAGCTTATGTAAAATAATTAAGAGGCTAAATAACTTCCATACACACATTTATATGGATTTAATTTCTATTGAATTAATTATACTTACTAACCATTTCTTTTATCATTTATCAAACGAAGTTATCATCCATATCACAAACATATAATCAATCACGATATCAAACAAATTATCAAACATTCATTCAACATATTTAAACTTTCAAATCATTATACTTGAAATAATTTATGGATTTATTAGAAAATAAGAGTACTAACCTTTTACCAAAAGATTAACTTCCTACCAACATTCTTTCTAACAACACTTTACTTAAACTTCAATTAATCAACTTCGAAAAATTCGACAGAGCTTCCGCGGTACCTTGAATTTGCTTCTAGCTCCTTGGAATGATATCGGCGGAACTTCCTTCTCTTTTTCTTACTCCGAAGCTTCATGTACTTGCTCGTCTTCCTCCATAGGTTCGGCCATGCCCTATTCCACTCCTTCCTCCATCATTTCTTCAATTCTTAGATGCTAAACCATGTTCTAATGGTATTCTAAGGTCTTTGGCAAAGTTTGATGGTGTTTGGAGTTGATTTGGTATGGTTTTGAAAAAGATAGTAAGCATTTGAAAAAAAGAAGAAGCCATTAAAGAGAGCTTCAAGGAAGAAGAAAAAGAATGAAAACTGTGGAAAAAAGTGAGAAAGTATTTAGTATTTATAGAAATAGAAATGAAGTGGTAAATTACCAAAATATCCTTTACCAAATTACCAAAATAACCTTACTTACTTCTAAAGTAATCTTATTTTTTTCAACACTTAACATCACATTTCAAATCATTAATTTATGTCATTTTCACTTAGATATTAAGTAAAGTAAGTAATAATTATGTTTCTTTAATTTGATGTTTTACGTTTTGCTTTGAAATGACATTTGTCTTTTTGTGCTTACTTTTTCTTAATTGTTTTCTAGAAGCTTCTAACCTTGTTAGTAAAAGTAAACTTGATTAGTGAATTAATTAATACTTATATTATTTAAATATATGTTTCTATATAAGAAAATAAAAGTGCGACGACGTTGCGACAACTTTTAATCGACAAAACGTTGTTTTTCGACAAAATGTTTTACGGTCATATTTTGACGTTTTAGTTAAACTATTTATTTATGTAAACCAAATTTAAAAATGAACTTTTTACTTTTTTGAATAAATTAAAACATGTTTCTTTATATTTTAAAATCATATTTAAATAATATCAAAATCTCTAATTCTACGGTATATGTAAAACTGACAAAATGCGACAAAATTTGGTTATTTTTATAAAACGATTATTAAAGTACTTATAAGTATTTTAATATACTTTTATTATCTTTAGATGTTTTAATAATATTTATCTTTTTAAATAAATATTTAAACCTATTTATTTAAGCATTTATTTATTTTTAACAAAACTTAACTTTTGTTGATTTGTTCTAAAATCCAAATTTATACTTTTTAAATAATCAACTATAAGATTAAATAATTTCCCTATTATTATCTATTATATATAACTTGTTTATTTAAGTTTTAAACCTTTTTAAATTTAAAACAAATGAAATCTCTCAATTTCAAAGTAGCGAAATTATGGGTCGTTACATTCTCCCCTACTTAAATGAATTTCATCTTCGAAATTACTCAAAACAAAAGTTTGCCCAAAACATTTATCTTTAAACTTTAATCCATATAATATATACAAATCATCCATATGAAATATCTTATTCCATCTTCTATTCGAATACAAAACTTTATTTTCGAACTAGTATCGATCCCCCGATTCTCTAGTGCGGATTTTAATCAGGCTTTTGCTCAGAAACCTTTGCTTTACTTGCATAGTGCTCAACTATGATAGAAAAATCAACTACCTAACCACAAACCCTAATCAATTTTCATCGTCAAGAATCGAGTGATAAATTCTTTTTCGAATCGGTGTAAACACCTCAAAGTTCCAACCTCAAATCTTAGATCAAAATTTGTGTGATGAAATGGTTTACATATAACATATGTATTTATTAACCCACAAAAACTTTCATAAAAACTTTATCTTAAGATCAAACGCTTTATAAAGGTGCTTCTTTATATAATCCCTTTAATTATTTATTTCCAAATATTTTTATTACAAGAAAATATTCTAAAGAAACCATTTTTCACTCAAAAGATAATTTATCTGTATAAAAAAGTTTTCCCACAATCTTTTAACTCCGTATATTTCCTTTAACACTAATATTATTTATGAATCATTTCGTAAAACTATCACTTAAGTCTATTACATCTTATAAATTATGCAAATCAATCACATTTGAAAGACTTAAATCCAAATTTTTAATTAATGCTAGAATTCATTAATAAAACATTTTCTATTGTAATTTCCTTTTATGTTTATAATCATATTTTTACATTATGCTATGCAATTTCATTTACTTAAAATATTTCACAATCTTTTACCAAAAGTCTTTCTAAATTTCTTAGCACGGAGTTAGGTATGATTCGGAAATTTTCGACTGTCCAAAATCGTCGAAAATCCCACTTTTTCTTATCAATTAGCGATCCTAATTTATCTTTAGTTTAACACACTTTTATAATGATTACTAATCAATAAGTCATATTATTTCTTTAACTTAAGAAAATTATATAGATCGTGTACTCCAAAACAATCTAAGGAACAGCGTATTGCCAATATTATCATATATCCTCTTAACAAGAAGAGTAATACTTAAGAGAAGTGCTTACCATCCGAACACATCATTTGCCCATTTTTAGTTTATTTTCGAGCCAATCAAATTAGTTATCATAAAATATCTCTTTTTATTTGAAATAATACCATTTTCAAAATCCTTTAGAGATTACTTTATAAAACCTATTGTATATATTCATTTTATCTTATATTAATTAACTTCATTTAAATTACCACAATTCTTTTACTCGAGTTTAAATTCTCATTCCTTTTATATTATTATTTTTAAACAATCATTTACATACATTTTTATCTTATATGTTCATTCCTTAAACAAATCTTATTATCAAACACTTTATAGTCAAATCGTGAAACTTTTTTCACAAGGTATGTATACTTAAATTTTTAAATCAAACAATTAATCAATTTATGATAGTAACTTTACGTTATCATTTCTTACTTATCGATTATCTTTATGAAATATCTTATAGTCAAACTATGAAATTCTAATCACAAGATGTTCATATTTAAATTTCACTAATCTCGATTTCTAACTATACAACTTTTCAAAATATATACTTTATATTCAAAATGTAATCCTAGATAAAATTATTTCATTTACCAATCTTTTCAAAATCAGTGTGTCGGTTTTCCTTGTTTAAATGTTTAGGAACCCTCATCGATAACGGTGATAAGGCGCATTGATCAAAATCCATAAATCATTCAATAGATAAATCAACACAAAACAATTTATTAGTCACTAACAAATACGCTCTCATATATAATACACTCAAACTCATTCTAGGGTGTTACTAACCCTATCTCTAACGAGTCACTCTTCCTAGGGTATTGCTAACCCTATCTCCTATGAGTCTTTACCCCAACAAAGCTAAGGTTCTCGCTTAACCTTCAGCTCTGATACCAAATGTAATGGCCCGTTTTTCCGTACCCTTTGAATCGACAATAAACCACACATGTCCAACTTAAATTGTAAGAATAAACGGATCATTAAGGGTAGGAAGAAAATAAAGACAGAACAAAATCTCATACGTATGGAGTAACATTTTTATTTTAATAATAATCTTTACAACGAAAATTTTTAAAATACAATATCAAAGTCTAACCTAAATTCAGGTTGGACAGTTATAAACATCTATCCTTACAGTTGCTGACAAACATCAAACAAATTACACTAAGTATAGCGGATAATAGAATACGTCCATACGATGCTGAAGATCTTCATCTCTCCTCTGGAAACTCCAACTGTCTACAAATCAACCTAAAACTACTCGGATCTGACCCGAGTATTGAAAATACCTGGATCAGGCTTGATAAACCAACGTGAGATACTCGAAATTTAAAATGACTATGTTATCAAAACCTTTGAAAAGAAGGTATCTCATAAGACCACGCCCAAACATAAACACGGAAGGGTTTTTACCTTATGATAACCAAAATACTTTTATATGAAAACTCACTTGATATTATTTTTAATGACATCTCTTTGAAAACATCTGCAAATAAACTTATATAAATAAGGTATCAATATCTGGACTAAGTCTAAGGGAATATATCCGGACTTGATCAATATAATATACCGCACGGAATATATGATACCAGAAAGGGGTAGCTGAAATGTTTGCAAGTCATTACAACTATTTTGGGAATACAATCAAAACCGTAAATCTCGTATTGGGATTGGATTTCAACATGATAGGAAACTAGTGGAAAGATCAATCTGTATCCACGGCTTACGTCCATTATCTACGGCTTACGTCCATGACTCAGACTCCGTTATACAACAACACAAATGACTAAAAGTGGATACAATCTGTGAATAACATCCAAGGACTCGGACTTCACACATTCCTGCCATGAGGCCGAGACGTATCTGGTACCTGGGGCTCAGAACATCTGATAACCCAAATTACTACTATCTGAAATGCGGGCATACATCTGACCACATAGAATCACATCATAACTAGGGTGTGAGGCACGCAAGGCTACGCTCCATTTCTTCAAAGCTATGTTTTTTCATACAAAACCACGCTTTGATCATAACAAGTCCACTTTGAATGCCACACTGTCATTCTTTGATCACTATTTGTGTAATGACCCAGAATTTCTGTTAATTGAGATTCGAATATTTAATTAATTTTAAATATTAATAAGTGAAATTTATAAGTCGAATAATTTATTTATCGAATATTGGATTTAAATTGGACAATTAAATCGATAATTTAATATTTAAATTCCAGAAATAATTGGAAATCGAGTTTAATATGATTGAGAATGATTTGTAAAATTTTATTTTATCATATTGAAGTTATGATGATGTTATAGAACTTTTAAAATCGAATTTAGAGTTAATTTGTGAAAATTGAATATTTTAATATTTAATTGACGAGTTAAAATAGCCATTTTTCAAACAGTCTCGGATTTCGACGAAACCAGTTTCATCGGATCCGTAATGTGATATTATTATAATTTTTCAAATTTCGTGTCAATCGGATTTACTGTTTGTCCGGGGCAAGCCAAAACGCTTAGAAATTAGTTTAAATCGGTTTAATTTAAAATCGATCGTTTATTGCCGTAACTCGCACAGATGATCGAATTGGCGTCCGAAACACGTTCCATGTGTCCGGAAAGCGGGGTAAACCTTAGAAACGCCAACCGGCATGCTTCGTTTGGAGTTCGAAAAATTTGTGGTGAATAGTGTTTTGGAGAATTTTCTATATGAGGACCTCACTATCTCTAATTTGGAAACCCTAACCAGAGCAAGCCCTAGCCGCCTCTATTATTTCCAATGGCCGAAATTCACCTATCTACCCTCCTCAATTAGTTCCAATCCACAACCAATTACAGAAAACCTTCAACATGGGAAACGTAGAGCTTGGAGAGAGCTTTCACTCCATACAGGGATGATGAAGAATGGAGCACCACGGCATCGTCAAAATGGCCACGTTCGTGACCGGTTGCACACGAAATTCGAGGAGGAAATGGAGGCCGAGCTCGATGTGCTTGTAGCGAGTGCAGTGCTCGTGACGTGCTTCGACGCGGCGCCTTCTAATCGTCTTCAAGCTGCTCGGTTTGGCCGTGATAATTGCTTGAACGTGGCGGCTAAGGGTTTGGTTTTGTTCGTGAATTACTGGAGTAAGAAGAAGCTACAGCACATGGCCTGGATTCTAGGGCAACGAAATTAGTGGCTCAGATGCAGTTAGGTTTTGAAAATAGAAAAGAAAATGTTAATTGTTTGTATTTTAAATTATATAAACTTCTAAAAATCATAACTTGTTCATACGAGGTTGGATTTCGACGAAACGAATTGCGTTGGATTCGTTTTGTCGAGCACTACGCTATGGAACTAGATTTGAGTCGTTTGGAGTTAGTGAGAATTTTGGATAAAATTAAACGCGCGTTTAATTTTATTCGAAATAAAACACGAATATTGAATTGAAAGCAAGGTGAGAACTTCTCACTCAATCGAATTGTTTCGATTTAAATTTTAAATAATTAGATTTAAAATTGTTGATTGTTTGATTGGATGATAAAATATTATCTATTGATTGTTAAAATAGACATTATGCGCCGTTAGTAAGCGGATGTTATTTATTAAAAACATATACCGCGATAATTCCATCTTGATTGGAATTGGTATTATATATGTACTTGGAGTTGATTTTCCCGCATTATATAGTGGATGAGACCCTATTGCGCCGCCTATTAAGCGGATAATATTTTATGAATCCCATATACCGTGAAAATTCCATACCAGAACGGAACTGGTATTGTGCTAACATCTTTGGGCGCAGGGAAACATGTTGGAGGGATCCAACTGGATTCCTCAACAATATTGATTTATTTACAGATATTGTGATGTTTGTTGATTATCATATCGATATATGATATTTGGATGTCGTGATTGACTATTTGGTGTTGTTGCATCATCGGATCCATTTTTGAAGTTTTAAAATCATGATTTTTGATTTTAAAAAAGAATTTTAAAGTTATTTTTGAAAGTATACGTTTTATTAAATTTTGAATTGTTAAAATAAATAAACATTATAATTTTATTGTTATAAAAGATGTATTTTTTTGGAAAATAATACTTAAGTATAAGTTTGGAGTTATATAATTTTTAAATAACGTTTTGTAAATTATTAAAAGGATTGGTTTATTTAAATTGAGATTTTTGAATTATTATAAACGGTTTATATAAAAGATTTCTAAAATTAATATTTATAAATTAAAAATATAGGAATTATAAAACGAGTTTTATAAGTGTTAAAAAGAAGTATAAATGGATTTCATAAGTGAATGAAATTTATAGATTTATAAATTGTGAAATTTTAAAATAAATAGATTTTCGTAAAATAAAAGATTAAAAGTAATTAACTTATAAATTAGATTTTTGGTATAAAATTGAGTTATAAATTGAATTGGTAAATAAAAGTGATTTTCATAAGTTGAAGTTTTTATGAAATGAATATATATATATTTGTGTGTGTGTGTGTGTGTGTGTGTGTGAGAATTTATAAACTTTGTTTATAAATCCGCAATCAATTGAGTTTGATAAATTGAATGTAGAAGTTTATAAAAGGAAATATATTCGCGATTTTGGATAGCGAATAAATTCTTGAAATAAAATGTGTAGAAAATATTGAATTTGGTTAGTGAAGTATATTCACGATTTTGGACAGTAAATACATTATTAAATAAAATGGATATGTTTTGGGAAAATGAATATTATCAAATGAAGTTAATTGTTTTAAAGATGTTTTAAAATGGATTAACTATCGAAACCATAGATTTCAACATTTATTGTTGAAATTGACGTTTTCGAGAAAGAAGGAAATAGTGGACTATAACACTGTTGTTATAGTAAATGATTTCTGAAAGGAAATGTTTTATATAGTATTGGGATTTATATATCTATCTTAATTTCGAATCCCTATACTAGTGATTTTGGGTCGTCGTAACGATGTTTTACGCAACATTCGTTTTGGGCCCAAATAAATATGTTTAAGCGCACGTTTTCTTTAATGAATGAAATATATACTTAATTTCGATTTAAGTATATTGAATATTTTCCAAGTGTTGAAAATAAATAGATTTGTTACTTACTTATTATTAAATAAGTATGGAAATGTTTTCCAATATGAAGTGAAATGTTTGAGATTTTATCTTTTAAAGATAAATTGAAAATGAATATTGGAAATCGATTTGAAAATCGTATATTCACTATGGAATTTATAAAAGAAAGGAGAATTTGTTTAAAAATAAATGTTGATTTATTTTTGAAGTGTGGGAATAAATTTATGGATTTGGAATGTAAATATAAAGTAAATCGGTAAGGGTCTAAATTGGTTTAAATGTACCATTTTGAAATGAAAGTATATCCCGTGTAGGGAAACGATTTGAAATTTGTTTTCAAAAGTGGTAAAGGTGAAAAGTGATTTGAAAATTTGTTTTCAAATGGTTGAAGTGTGGAAAATTATATATCTAGTAAAGATATTTTGGAAAGTAAATAATTTGGGAAATTATTTGGAATTTGGTGATGCTGTGCATGCCTATTGATAGTTAAATAACCGACTATCAATAGTTACCTTTAAATGGGTATTTGTTGTGATTTCCTTGAATTTGAATGCCACACTTATTTTTGAAGAAGCGCTCACTATTCGAGTTAGCCGGGAAAGGACCTTGGGGTCGTATAACCCATTCTGAATTTGTGATACATCGTTATGGATTGCATTTGATGACCGGTGTTAAAGACCGGATATTTGTGAAAACATAAGGATTACCGTCGAATGTTTCTGCATCGGCTGATCTCCGATATAGAAATTTATTACCCTTTGTAATGGGAAGTCCGGTCGTGATTGGTGAATATCCGGATTGCAAGGACTTCTTTGTAAGTGCCTTCGATTCTGTTCGAGCCCAGAACAGACTTGTATGGATTTGTGTCTGACGTCACAGTTTAAGATATAAAGCTGGTTTCAATCAAATATGTTGCCGTTGGTGGCGCAGAATTTATTCTCTTAGCTTAACACCCTTAGAGGTTATGCAGTTGATGGTTACTAGTGATACATTCCCAAATTGGTAATGTGGCATACGAAGTGCTGTTGAGCATTTGTTGATCAAAGCACAGCTTTTGTATAAAGCGTGGCTTTGTGGACGAGACTTCGTCGGACCTCACACCCCAGAAATGGTCAAAACATGAAGGATGCAGTAAGGTTATTAGGGGGTAGCGCCCCTTTAGTGTATGTCATTCCTTCTGGATAGAGGTGGTATCATGGTATGGAGCCCAAATATTTAACCTATGTTGTTGCTGCAAATTTATTGCTTTGTGGTTGTTGGAAATCGAGGATCCTCGGATATAGATCGGTTACGATCGGGGAATGACATATTCGTGTCAGTAGTTACCCAGTTAGGGGTAATCCGGCCTTGTGTTGGCAGAGATCCGGTTAGGTTTTCGGGTTGTCTTTCGAGAGGCGTACCCATGTGGCAATGGGAAGTTACTTGGCCTGACCATTTGTTGGAAATCCAAAGAAACAATACAAACTCTGTACGGTTTTAGTTGTATAACCTGCCATGGAATGTGGCGGTAACCTGCTATTGAACATGGTAGCTATAGTAGGCATAAGTGCGAAATGTCTATGCTGGCTAAGATTTATATCTTTACTTTCGAAATGATTTTTCCTACACTATGCACTAGTAATAATATCAAATGTTTCTTTTTAATGCGTATCAAGCATCTTTGACTATCTAAGGAGAAATCTCCTCCGATTCTGCGTTTGCATTGTGTGTGTGTGTGGGAGGCCTTATGGTAGTCTCATTTTCTAAAAAAACATTGAGAATATATTTTAAAAATTATCTTGTTCTTTGTTTTAAAGATAAACTGTTTTAAGTTCTCACACCAGTCACATGACTGACTCGGAGTTTATTGTTTTCCTTTCTAAACTCTGGGTGCCCACCAATTTCCACACGGGCAGTCTAGAGTCAGGTTTATCAGGATATTCTGGAATTCAGGAGTTGCTGGAGGCAAGCTGGATGGCATGGCGTATTACTAGTATATAGTATTTCTTTTCCGCTGTTTGTTGTTGTACACTCTGATAATGTAATGAAATGTGATGTAATGTGATGTAATAACTGATATAGTTCTTTGTTTAAAGATTATTCATTTATTTATTATATGTTGTTCCGCTGTGATTGTGAGATTCTGATATTGTTCTATTATTTCTTTCTGTTCTGTTCTATCTTTTTCTCTCTTCTTCTATCTTTTTCTTCTTCTTTAACCATAACGGTATGGTTTTCCGGCATTCGATTGCTCGGGAGTTGATACAGTGGACGTATTGATGTCGGTTTTCGAGCGTCGAAAAGTCGCGATCGTCACATTTGGTATCAAAGCATATGGTTAAGCGACAACCATGGCTCTGTTGGGTGTTACTCATTAGAGATAGAGTCAGTAGTACTCTAGAATGAGTTTGAGTGTAATAATAGATATGAGTGCGTATTTGTTAGTGAATATAAATTGTTTTGTATTGTGTTGACTTATCGGTTGATTGTTTATGAATTCTGGTTGGTGCGGGAAGTACAACCGTGATCGATAGAGGTTTCTAAACTCTTAAACAAGATAAACTGACACAGTATTATTTTGAAATAGGGTAAATGAAATTTTTTTACCTTGATTATATTTTGTATATAAAGGAATAATTTTTCAGAATTATTAAAGTGTATATGAATTGATTGTTTGGTTGTTGAATAAGTTAAATAAAAACAACAATTTTTAAAGAGTAAATTATATAAGCAAATGAATTATAAGTATGAAGTTATAATTAAAATGATTTACACTTGTGAAATAATTTTATATATAAGGAGTGAAATTATATAAGTAAAAGGTTTGTAAATGTGATTTATAATCTAAAAACAAAATTCCAGAGAAGTGTTTTGAAAGGATTTGATATTTTGGAAAATTGTTTTGGAGAAATTAAAGCTCTAAACACTTTTCGGTCGCTGGAAAATAATTCTGATGATGATCATGACATCATAGGTGTTCATTTTCGGGTTTTCAAAAGAGGGATTGCTGCCAAATTGTTTTAAATGAAAGTTGTTTGGAAAATTTGGGTTTGGGTTTTGGAAATTCAAAGGATGATTGAATTGGTTTCAAAAAAATGGTTTTGAAATGTTGGAAAGACTCTGGAATCCTATTTTAAAATATTTATGGGAATGATAAATGAGTTAATAACTTATACAATTTGAATTTTGATGGAATAAATTTAACTTAAGGATGGAGTTAAATTAAAGTAAGTATAAGTGAATCAATAAAAAAATCCAAGTGGTAATTGTTGAATATAAGTTGTATAACTTATAAAATGTGAAAATGAAAGTGAAACCAAATGATAATTGGTTAAACAATTTTGTTAAGTAAAATAATAAAATGGATTGAAAGAATGTGAACTTGAGTTATATAAAGGAAGTTCAACTTGAAATGTTAAATGAAATTCAACTTTGATTTGTTAAACGAATTAGCAATTGAATTGATAAATGGATTGACTGTTAATCAATAGAATGTAAATAATTGATATGGAATAATGAATGTAAGTGTAAATTCATTAAAAGTTAATGTTATTGGAAGTTGAATAATTGAATGGAAGTCAATTTAATATCAACCAATTGAATTAAGAGTGTTGAACCAAATTGAATGTAAATTGAATAATTTGGTTATATTGAATCTACATTGGTTGTTATATGATTATAAATTGATTATATGTATGATTCATTAAGTGATTAATGAAATTGAATTAGCAAAATTAAAAGCTATACAATTGAATTCAAATTGGAAGAAAATAAATTTGAATATGAACTGAATTTGATTCAATTTGAAAGTGAACGAATGTGAATGTAAATTAGTAAATGTAAACTAATTGAAAATGAATGAATGTTAGTAAAATCTAATGTTAATGAATCAACTGTGATTAAAATGAAAACCAATTCAATGAATATTAATGAGAAGTGAATTTATATTGATTTGGTGGTTGCATTTGTTGTTTTATTGCAATGGCTATGTTGGCACATGTAGTTGTTATGTTGTTATATGCTATATATTGATATTTTTTTCATATATACATGTTCTCATGTTGTTGTTGAGTGTTTAGTAGGTGCGGATTGCGCTTGCTTCGCATTTGGAGCTCGCTTTCGCGCAATATTAGCCGTATACGCTCGCTAATAATAAATAAGGTACATATCTCGGATTAAATATCGTACTTTTACACTTTTTCCCTACAGGATGCCTCACCACTTGATGGGATGTATATTTGTGATATATATACTGTCATTTTTTTCGGATCGAGTCGCGCAAAGGAGATATGACGAATTTTTTCGAAAATTTAAGGTGTTAGAATATTTTTGAGAAAATAGAGAAAATTTGTGAAAACTATAATTTTGATTTGGAATCGAAAGTTAAACGATATAGTTGATGTTGCAAAGAATAACTAAGTATGATTTGAAAACTTAGCAAGGTATTGTAAGAAGTTTAACTATGAATTTTGGGAAAGTTAAACACTTAAGAGATTTGAAAAATCTAATTTGAATGGATTGTTTTGAAAAGTTAATGGATTCTGTAACTTTTTCTTACTTGGTAATTTCGACGACGAAATTCTTTTAAGGGGGGAAGATTGAAACGAACCAGAATTTCTTTTAATCGAAATTCGAATATTTAATTACTTTTAATGTTAATAAGTGAAATTTATAAGTCGAATAATTTATTTATCAAATATTGGATTTGAATTGTACAATTAAATCGATAATTTAATATTTAAATTCCAGAAATAATTGGAAATCGAGTTTAATATGATTGAAAATGATTTGTAAAATTTTATTTTATCATATTGAAGTTATGATGATGTTGTGGAACTTTTAAAATCGAATTTAGAGTTAATTTGTGAAAATTGAATATTTTAATATTTAATTGACGGGTTAAAATAGCCATTTTTCAAACAGTCTCGGATTTCGAAGAAACCAATTTCATCGGATCCGTAATGTGATATTATTATAAGGTTTCAAATTTCGTGTCAATCGGATTTACCGTTTGTCCGGGGCAAGCCAAAATGCTAGAAATTAGTTTAAATTGGTTTAATTTAAAATCGATCGTTTATCGCCGTAACTCGCATAGATGATCGAACTGGCCTCCGAAACACGTTCCATTGTGTCTGGAACGCGGGGTAAACCTTAGAAACGCTAACCGGCACGCTTCGTTTGGAGTTCGGAAAATTTGTGGTGAATAGTGTTTTGGAGAGTTTTCTATATAAGGACCTCACTATCTCTAATTTACAAACCCTAACCAGAGCAAGCCCTAGCCGCCTCTATTATTTCCAATGGCCGAAATTCACCTATCTTCCCTCCTCAATTACTTCCAATCCACAACCAATTACAGAAAACCTTCAACATGAGAAACGTAGAGCTTGGAGAGAGCTTTCAATCCATACGGGGATGATGAAGAATGGAGCACCACGGCATCGTCAAAATGGCCGCGTTCGTGACCAGTTGCGCACGAAATTCGAGGAGGAAATGAAGGCCGAGCTGGATGTGCTTGTAGCCAAGTGCAGTGCTCGTGACGTGCTTCGACGCGGCGCCCTCTGATCGTCTTCAAGCTGCACGGTTTTGTCGTGATAATTGCTTGGACGTGGCGGCTTTGGGTTTTGTTTTGTTCGTGAACTACTGGAGTAAGAAGAAGCACGGCCTGGATTCTAGGGCAACGAAATCAGTGGCTTAGATGCAGTAAGGTTTTGAAAATAGAAAAGAAAATGTTAATTGTTTGTATTTTAAATTGTATAAACTTCTAAAAATCATAACTTGTTCATACGAGGTAAGATTTCGACGAAACGAATTGCGTTGGATTCGTTTTGTCGAGCACTACGCAATGGAACTAGATTGGAGTCGTCTGGAGTTAGTGAGAATTTCGGGTTAAATTAAACGCGCGTTTAATTTTATTCGAAATAAAACGCGAAAATTGAATTGAAAGCAAGGTGAGAACTTCTCACTCAATCGAATTGTTTCGATTTAAATTTTAAATAGTTAGATTTAAAATTGTTGATTGTTTGATTGGATGATAAACTGTTATCTATTGATTGTTAAAATAGACATTATGCGCCGTTAGTAAGCGGAGGTTATTTATTAAAAACATATACCGCGATAATTCCATCTTGATTGGAATTGGTATTATATATGTACTTGGAGTTGATTTTCCCGCATTATATAGCGGATGAGACCCTATTGCGCCACCTATTAAGCGGATAATATTTTATGAATCCCATATACTGCGAAAATTCCGTACTAGAACGGAATTGGTATTGTGCTAACATCTTTGGACGCAGGGAAACATGTTGGAGGGATCCAACTGGATTCTTCAACAATATTGGTTTATTTACAGATATTGTGATGTTTGTTGATTATCATATCGATATATGATATTTGGATGTCGTGATTGACCATTTGGTGTTGTTGCATCATCAGATCCATTTTTGAAGTTTTAAAATCATGATTTTTGATTTTAAAAAAGAATTTTAAAGTGATTTTTAAAAGTATACATTTTATTAAATTTTGAATTGCTAAAATAAATAAACATTATAATTTTATTGTTATAAAAGATGTATTTTTTTGGAAAATAATACTTAAGTATAATTTTGGAGTTATATAAGTTTTAAATAACGTTTTGTAAATTGTTAAAAGGATTGGTTTATTTAAATTGAGATTTTTGAATTATTATAAACGGTTTATATAAAAGATTTCTAAAATTAATATTTATAAATTAAAAATATAGGAATTATAAAACGATTTTTATAAGTGTTAAAAAGAAGTATAAATGGATTTCATAAGTGAATGAAATTTATAGATTTATGAATTGTGAAATTTTAAAATAAATAGATTTTCGTAAAATAAAAGATTATAAGTAATTAACTTATAAATTAGATTTTTGGTATAAAATTGAGTTATAAATTGAATTGGTAAATAAAAGTGATTTTCATAAGTTGAAGTTTTTATGAAATGAATATATGTGTGTGTGTGTGTGTGTGTGTGTGTGTGTGTGAATTTATAAACGTTGTTTATAAATCCGCAATCAGTTGAGTTTGATAAATTGAATATAGAAGTTTATAAAAGAAAATATATTCGCGATTTTGGATAGCGAATAAATTCTTGAAATAAAATGTGTAGAAAATATTGAATTTGGTTAGTGAAGTATATTCACGATTTTGGACAGTGAATACATTATTAAATAAAATGGATATGTTTTGGGAAAATGAATATTATCAAATGAAGTTAATTGTTTTAAAGATGTTTTAAAATGGATTAACTATCGAAACCATAGATTTTAACGTTTATTGTTGAAATAGACATTTTTGAGAAATAAGGAAATGGTGGACTATAACACAGTTGTTATAGTAAATGATTTCTGAAAGGAAATATTTTATATAGTATTGGGATTTATATATCTATCTTAATTTCGAATCCCTATACTAGTGATTTTGGGTCGTCGTAACGATGTTTTACGCAACATTCGCTTTGGGCCCAAATAAATGTGTTTAAGCGCACGTTTTCTTTAAAGAATGAAATATATACTTATTTTCAATTTAAGTATATTGAATATTTTCCAAGTGTTGAAAATAAATAAATTTGTGACTTACTTATTATTAAATAAGTATGGAAATGTTTTCCAATATGAAGTGAAATGTTTGAGATTTTATCTTTTAAAGATAAATTGAAAATGAATATTAGAAATCGATTTGAAAATCGTATATTCATAGATTTTTGGAATTGTAAATTCACTATGGAATTTATAAAAGAAAGGGGAATTTGTTTAAAAATAAATGTTGATTTATTTTTGAAGTGTGGGAATAAATTTACGGATTTGGAACGTAAATATAAAGTAAATCAGTAAGGATTTATTTAATTGGTTTAAATGAAGCATTTTGAAATGAAAGTATATCCCGTGTAGGGAAACGATTTGAAATTTGTTTTCAAAAGTGGTAAAGGTGAAAAGTGATTTGAAAATTTGTTTTCAAATGGTTGAAGTGTGGAAAATTATATATCTAGTAAAGATATTTTGGAAAGTAAATAATTTGGAAAATTATTTGGAATTTGGTGATGCTGAGCATGCCTATTGATAGTTAAATAACCGACTATCAATATTTACCTTTAAATAGGTATTTGTTGTGATTTTCTTGAATTTGAATGCCACACTTATTTTTGAATAAGCGCTCACTATTCGGGTTAGCCGGGAAAGGACCTTGGGGTCGTATAACCCATTCCGAATTTGTGATACGTCGTTATGGAGTGCATTTGATGACCGGTGTTGAAGACCGGATATTTTTGAAAACGGAAGGATTACCATCGAATGTTTCTGCATCGGATGATCTCCGATATAGAAATTTATTACCCTTTGTGATGGGATGTCCGGTCGTGATTAGTGAATATCCAGATTGCAAGGACTTCTTTGTAAGTGCCTTCGGTTATGTTCGAGCCCGGAACAGACTTGTATGGATGAGTGTCTGACGTTACGTTTGAGATGTAAAGCTTGTTTCTATGAAATATGTTGTCGTTGGTGGCGGAGAATTTATTCTCTTAGCTTAACACCCTTAGAGGTTATTTAGTTGATGGTTACTAGTGATACATTCCCAAATTGATAATGTGGCATACGAAGTGCTGTTGAGCATTTGTTGATCAAAGCACAACTTTTGTATAAAGCGTGGCTTTGTGGACGAGACTTCGTCGGACCTCACACCCCAGAAATGGTCAAAACAGGAAGGATGCAGCAAGGTATTAGGGGGTAGCTCCCCTTTAGTGTATGTCATTCCTTCTGGATAGAGGTGGTATCATGGTATGGAGCCCAGATACTTAACCTATGTTGTTGCTGCAAATTTATTGCTTTGTGGTTGTTGGAAATCGAGGATCCTCGGATATAGATCGGTTACGATCGGGGAATGACATATTCGTGTCAGTAGTTACCCAGTTAGGGGTAACCCGGCCTTGTGTTGGCAGAGATCCGGTTAGGTTCTCGGGTCGTCTTTCCAGAGGCGTACCCATGTGGCAATGGGAAGTTACTTGGCCTGACCATTTGTTGGAAATCCAAAGAAACAACACAAACCCTGTATGGTTTTAGTTGTATAACCTGCCATGGAATGTGGCGGTAACATGCTATTGAACATGGTAGCTATAGTAGGCATAAGTGCGAAATGTCTATGCTGGCTAAGATTTATATCTTTACTTTCGAAATGATTTTTCCTACACTATGCACTAGTAATAATATCAAATGTTTTTTTTTAATGCGTATCAAGCATCTTTGACTATCATAAGGAGAAATCTCCTCCGATTCTGCGTTTGTATTGTGTGTGTGCGTGGGAGGCCTTATGGTAGTCTCATTTTCTAAAAAAACATTGCGAATCTATTTTAAAAATTATCATGTTCTTTGTTTTTAAAGATAAACTGTTTTAAGTTCTCACACCAGTCAGATGACTGACTCGGAGTTTATTTTTTTCCTTCCTAAACTCTGGGTGCCCACCAATTTCCACAAGGGCAGTTTAGAGCCAGGTTTATCAGGATATTCTGGAATTCAGGAGTTGCTGGAGGCAAGCTGGATGGCATGGAGTATTACTAGTATATAGTATTTCTTTTCCGCTGTTTGTTATTGTACACTCTGATAATATAATGAAATGTGATGTGATGTAATGTAATAACTGATATAGTTCTTTGTTTAAAGATTATTCATTTATTTATTATATGTTGTTCCACTGCGATTGTGAGATTCTGATATCGTTCTGTTATTTCTTCCTATTCTGTTCTATCTTTTTCTCTCTTCTTCTATCCTTTTCTTCTTCTTTAACCATAACGGTACGGTTTTTCGGCATTCGATTGCTCGGCAGTTGATACGGTGGACGTATTGATGTCGGTTTTCGAGCGTCAAAAAGTCGCGATCGTCACAATTTGCCTTCCACAAAAATACAACCCTTGAGCTCGTACGTCTCAAGAATGGTGTTAAGCTAAGAGAAGTAGCCTTCTCTGCCAGCACTGATGTACATTTGTAAATGACAAACGTTGTGTCCCGGAAATGCAATGTCGAACATTGGTCCATACAAGTTCATTTTAGGACTGAACGAAACCGAAGGCACTTTCCTCGACCATTACTAGGCGAGAAGCCCTTCCAATCCGAAAAATCTCCATCATTAGGTGGCCACTGCTATAAATAACTCTATAATGGGGGCCAACCAGAGCATGTTCAATAAGCAGTCTTCACGCTATAAGGATCCACGGTCTTCAATAATCATCATCTTCAACATGTCTTCACTTTCGAACGTATACATTGGTTCGAAGTGGTTTTCGGATAGGAATCATCCAAATCCAATTTCGGTTCCTTCGAAGCCAATCAACGCTTTAAAAGATGTTAAGTTCATGGTGGATATCAATCATTAATCAATTACTTCATCTTTTATTTAAATCAAATATCTTTCTGAGATGTATTCTTTTCAAGTAATTAGATTTCTTTTCAAATGTATATGGAATCATTAAGCCTCATTTATCAAATCATTTGGTTTATTTAAACTTTTCTTAAATCCTAATCATTTTCTCTTTCACTAGAAAAACCTTTCCAAATCATTCATTAAATCTTAATTAAAGATTTCTTATATTCAAGTTATAACTTTTAAACTTAGGGAAAATATTCCTAAATCATTCATTAAATCTAAAACAAAGATTTTCTTTTTCTTAACTTCAAATCATGTTCTTGCAAATCAAAGAGTTTCATAACAGAGCACTATTGCCACATTAGATATGGAAATTTTCACCTCCGGGGACTAATGGAAAGTTTCACCTCCAGGGACTAATGGCAAGTTTCACCTCCAGGGGCTAATGGCAAGTAATCCTACATCATGAATATCTTTGCCTTTTAACTTGGAAAAACTTAAATATGATCTTTTAGAGCGTTCGGGCTTTCCTTTCGATCTATTCCACCCCAAGCATAAAAAGAGAAAATATAGGCCATGTAAGTTCAGGGTACTGGTTGCTCCATCCCTAATCTTAGTTAAACACTTTGTTTTATCTTTTCAGATCTCACTGGTGGGACAAATGTACTAGTCGTTTCCGCATACTCAGTTATTAATCTTCTTTTTAGAAATGATTTATTAAAATTCCGAATCATCATTTAAAAAACTTAATTATTCTTTTAAAAACATTCATAACTGATTATAGGAAACATCGTTACATTTAAACTCATATTGACAATGCTATAGAATTTGTAGCATAAAAGTGCTGCGGAAAGTGCTATATAAGCTTATTTGATTTAAACAACTTTTTAATATTTGAAAATTCATATTTTCCATTCAAAATCTCTTTTAAACCATTTTAATAGATTTATCAAGTTTATTTCAATTTTTTTATCATTTTAAAATATCATTTATAAAGAAATCCCGTTTTGGATTCCGAACTGCAAAACCGCGATGTTTTTATAAAACTGTTTTGGACATATTTTAAAATCTACTAAATGAAATCTTGATTTTCCTTCTTCATTGGAAAACTATTATCATTGTGGATCAAAGAATTTTTATTTCGAAGAAATCCGACATGTAAATCATTTTCTACGTCAATTTGAAGTTACGGGTCGATATTTAAGAACTGCCGCTACGCGACAAGCTCGATTTTGACCAATTTTGTGAATTGCTTCGAAACTTGTCCGAAACACTTCAAATTTGTTTTAAACCATATTTAAACTATTTTAGCTTATTTAAAATCATTAAGAGGCTAAATAACTTCCATACACACATTTATATGGATTTAATTTCTATTGAATTAACTATACTTACTAACCATTTTTTTTATCATTTATCAAACCAAGTTATCATCCATATCACAAACATATAATCAATCATAATATCAAACAAATTATTAAACATCCATTCAACATATTTAAACTTTCAAATCATTACTTGAAATAATTTATGGATTTATTAGAAAATAAGAGTACTCACCTTTTACCAAAAGATTAACTTCCTACGAACATTCTTTCTAACAACACTTCACTTAAACTTCAACTAATCAACTTCGGAAAATTCGATAGAGCTTCCGCGGCACCTTGAATTTGCTTCTAGCTCCTTAGAATGAAATCGACGGCACTTCCTTCTCTTTTTCTTACTCCGAAGCTTCATGAACTTGCGCCTCTTCCTCCATAGGTTCGGCCATGCCCTATTCCACTCCTTCGTCCATCATTTCTTCACTTCTTAGATACTAAACCATGTTCTAATGGTATTTTAAGGTCTTTGGAAAAGTTTGGTTGTGTTTGGAGTTGATTTGATATGGTTTTGAAAAAGTTAGTAAGCATTTGAAAGAGAAGAACAAGCCATTAAAGAGAGCTTCAAGGAAGAAGAAAAAGAATGAAAAGTGTGAAAAAAAGTGAAAAAGTTGTTGGTATTTATAGAAAAAGAAATAAAGTGGTGAATTACCAAAATATCCCTTTACCAAATTACCAAAATAACATTACTTACTTCTAAAGTAATCTTATTTTTTTCAACACTTAACATCACATTTCAAATCATTACTTTATGATTTTCACTTAGATATTAAGTCAAGTAAGTAATAATTATGTTTCTTTGATTTGATATTTTACCTTTTGCTTTGAAATGACATTTTTGTCTTTTTGTGCTTACTTTTTCTTAATTGTTTTCTAAAAGTTTCTAACCTTGTTTAGTAAAAGTAAACTTGATTAGTGAATTAATTAATACTTATACTATTTGAATATATGTTCCTATATAAGAAAATAAAAGTGCGACAACGTTGCGACAACTTTTAATCGACAAAACGCCGTTTTTCAACAAAATGTTTTACGTCATATTTTGACGTTTTAATTAAACTATTTATTTATGTAAACAAATTTAAAAATGAACTTTTTACATCTTTAAATAAATTAAAACATGTCTCTTTATATTTTAAAATCATATTTAAATAATATCAAAATCTCTAATTTTACGGTGTATGTAAAACTGACAAAATGCGACAAAATTTGGTTATTTTTGTAAAGCGGCTATTAACGTACTTATAAGTATTTTATTATTCTTTTATTATCTTTATTAGATGTTTTCAATAAGATTTATATTTTTAACTAAATATTTAAACCTATTTATTTAAGCATTTATTTATTTTTAACAACACTTAACTTTTCACTACAAGAATCAGCTCGTATAGCGACAAAAGCTAGCGACGGCTAAAAATTACGGCCGTCGCTAGCCGTCGCTGGTTGCGAATATACAGACAGCAGCCGGGAGAAACTTTTTTCGCTTTCCTCTTCCATTCACTTAGCACCTTCTCCTCCTTCCCACAGCCAGCCGCCGCTGTCCGCCACCAGAGGCCGTCGCAACCTTCTATCGCTAATTTGAACCTCTCCACACTTACGGGTAACTCCTATTTTCCATTAGCTTTCCTTAATTTAGGTTTAAATTAAATTAGTTAATGATTTAGGGATTTGGAATTGGATGATTTAGGGGTTTGGAATTGATGAATATATGTTATTACTTTATGATACATAGTTTATTATTTGAATTGGGAATATAATGGTAAACCTAATTTAGAAAATTAGTTGATTATGTGATCGAAAATGGTGATTATTGCGTATTAGGTAATGATAATCAGTGTTGATTTGACGGTATTAATTAGTGAATTTATTGTTCACTTTGTTGTTAAAAATTATGGCTAATTTAAAATCTAAAAAATAATACATGATCATTGAATAATATGTTTATTGATAAGTTTACGAGAATGTTTGTTGTACTTTTGTAAGCGCTAACTACTTATTTTGTTCACAAAATCGTTAATTAAAATCTATGTAGTTAAGCAAAAGTTAAAATATTAATATTTCACTACAGACCATTAACACTTCAATATTAATATTTAAGATCATTATTTTACTACAGACCACTAACACTTCAATAATAATATTTTTTAATTTGTGATTTATTTATTTGAACCCCTTAGAGAATTTTTGGCCCCGTCTGATAAGTGTTGTATATGATCGTTATATGGATATATTTTTTTTCCACAGAACAAGCATATATATTCATCTAATACAACATTTGTTGGATTTGTTCTAGTATTTGGACAAGTTACAAACACAATAAAGTAATCATATTTTATAAATCATTTCAGTTTAAACGGTTCAGAAAATTTCGATGGCACTTTCTTTTTTCCCTGTGTACACGCATTTGTGTACGACACAGGGAAAAAAGGAAAGTGCTGTCGAATTTTTTTAGAATCGTTTAACCTGGAATGATTTATAAAATATGATTACGTTATTGTGTTTGTAATGGGAAGTAGGATAACTGGCCGTCAAAGTAAAAAAACAATAAACTTAAGAATTGAAAATTTTATTGCAGTATTTATTTGAATTTGTTAAAATAGTATGATATGATATTTATCTTAAGTATTTATTTAAACTTAAGTGAACCGTTTAAAATGATATGATTTACGAAATGTAATTACTTTATTGTATTTGTAGTGGAAAGTAGGATGGTCGACCATCAAAGTTAAAACAATAAAGCAAAAAGCAAAAAATAAATCGAATTGATTATTTGGATTAATAAACGATAAACTTTATTGTGTTTCTAAATATATTTTCAAATCATGAAAAATGTTCGATTATTTTCTCGACCAAAGTTGGATGTATGAAGTCAAAACTGGTATGAAAGGTTCAATAAAGAAACATTTCTGTAACGGTGTACACAAATTTATTAGATTCGCTAAATCTAATAATCATAATAACGAAGAACTTCGTTGCTCGTGTAGTAAGTGCAAACATTTGAAGCATTGGAAAGCCGATATAGTTGAAGTACATTTGTATAAAAATGGTTTTGTGCCGAATTATTACTTGTGGGATCGTCCTGGAGAACTTCTTGCACCCACATCTAATCTTGTAGTGTTAGATGACAATAATGTTATGACGAATCCAATAGAAAATATGGTGGAAGATACAGAACGATCAATGTTTCCAATGTTTGATCAAGATGACGATGAAGATGTAAATGTCGAAGAAGAACCGACTGTGGGAGCTAAAAAATATATAATTTATTGGACTCTGCTAAAAGACTGCTGTGGGATGGTTGTAAAAGTGGAACCGAATTATCAGTAACTGCCGAATACATTACTATGAAATCAAAATTCAACCTTACAGAAGCTGGATTTACAGCAGTTGTACAAGCAGCAAAACGACACATGCCACCCAATAATCTGATGTGCGATAGTCATTATAAAGTGAAAAACTTATGTCCGCTTTCAGTCTGCCGTACCAAAAGATAGATACATGTGTAAAAGGTTGCATGTTGTATTGGAAAGATGACGTCGAGCTTAGGAAATGCAGAATATGTAACGAAGAAAGATACAAACCAAGAAAAAAAGGAAAAGAAGTTCCATACAAGAGAATGCATTATTTACCCATCACTCCCAAACTTGAAAGGTTATATGCATCCTCTGCTACGGCGTGCCATATGCGATGGCACATGGTGAGAACACCGGAAGAAGGAACTTTGATACATCCAACCGATAGAGAAGCATGGAAGCATTTCGATAGGACTTATCCCGCATTTGCTGCCAAAGCCGTAATGTCAGACTCGGTTCATGTATGGATGGATTTGCATCATTCTCTCAGTTTGTTAGTAAATATTTATCACGGCCTATTATCATAACTCCTTATAATTTACCTCCATGGATGTGTATGAAAACTCCATATATGTTTCTCACTACTGTCGTCCCTGGGCCTGACTATCCAACACAAGGAATAGATGTTTATTTACAACCATTGATCGAAGAGTTGAAAATGCTATGGAATGAAGGAGTTGAAACGTACGACATTTCGAGAAAAAAGAATTTTCGTATGTTCGCTTCTTTGTTGTGGACTATTAGTGATTTTCCTGCATACGAGATGCTTTCAGGTTGGAGTACGGCCGGTCGTCTAGCTTGTCCTTATTACATGAAAGAAATAGGGGAGTTTTCCCTACGGTATGAAAAGAAAATTTCTTGGTTTGTTTGTCATTGGTGTTTTCTCCATCTCAATCATCCTTTTAGAAGAGATAGAAAAAGCTTTATAGCTAACAGAGAAGAGAGTATGCAACAACCGAAGATTTGGTCAAGCGAAGAAATATATGAAATTGTAAAAGAGTATCCGAAGATACATGAAACCGTAGTGCAGACTGAAATTCCAGGTAAATCAGACATTCATAATTGGTGCAAACAAAGTATATTTTGGGAGTAACCCTACTGGAAAGATCTTATACTCCGGCATAATATTGATGTGATGCACAACAAAAAAAACGTGTTTGATAATGTGTTTAATACAGTTATGAATGTAAAGGGGAAAACAAAGGACGATTTGAATTCAAGACTTGATATAGAAAACTTTTGTAAACGTCCCGAACTTCATATGAAACCTAGTGACAATAAAAAACCCAAATCATACTATGAGCTAGACAGTAAGCAAGTAAAACTCGTGCTAAAGTGGGTGGAAGCACTAAGATATCCTGATGGGATTTCTTCTAATCTTCGTAGATGTGTTGACTTTAAAAACAATAAATTGAGTAGGATGAAAATTCACGATTTCCATCTCATGATGGAATATCTATTACCCGCGATTCTCAGAGAACTGCTGCACGTAAAAGTATGGAGCGTTATAACAGAATTAAGTTTGTTTTATAAACAACTTTGTTCGACGACGTTAAAAGTCGACCGTATACATAGACTTGAAGTAGAAATTCCTATACTGCTCTGCAAGCTGGAAAAAATATTTCCGCCAGGTTTCTTTAATGCAATGGAGCATCTACCTGTTCATCTTCCATTCGAAGCACTTCTTAGAGGTCTTGTTCAATATAGTTGGATGTATCCATTTCAGAGGTAATATTGAATATCGGCAATATTTATGTTAGTTTAAAATTTAGTTTTATATACCTAAATTTAAAATAAATTTGTAATAGGTACTTGAATCATATGAAGAAGAAAATTAGGCAAAAATCACGAGTTGAAGGTTCGATTTGCAAATCATATCTTGAAGAAGAAGCCTCATTCTTTTTCTCTTATTATTTTAGTGATCATGTGAACTTATCATTTATAAGTGTTCCTCGTAATGAAGAAGTCATTGAACATGATTCTTCTCAAGCAATGTTATCTATTTTTAGACAACATGGCCGACATGTTGGAAAATGTATGGAAATATGGTTAGACGATAGAGATCACCATGTAGCACACGCGTATGTTCTTCTAAATTGTCCAGAAGTTGCACCATTTGTCACGTAATTATAAATTCATATATAATTCGATTATACTTACATATTAATTATACTAAAACATATAAAATATTTGCAGTATACATGAATCACTGCATTCATCTGGCGATCTCAGTAAAGAATTTGCTAAATGGTTTTCATATTACGTTTATGATCCAATAAACTGTGTCATTGACGAAGGAATACAACAACTTGCGATTGAACCAAAAAGAAATGTTAAGACATATCCAATACTCTTCGTCAATGGATTAAATTCAACACCAAAGATTACGGTGCCGAAAAGTTGACATATAACAGCGGTGTATTTGTCAAAGGTAGTGGCGATCCATATGAGCATATAAAATATTTTTACGGGGTCTTAATACAGGTTTTAGAGTTGACATATTACATACGACCTGCAGAAAAAGTTTTTTTATTCAAATGCAACTGGTTTAGCAATGTTCCTGGTACTGGAATCAACGTGCACAAAGATTATAAACTTATTGGAATAAAACATACCTCGCATTACTATAAGTATGATCCTTTTGTATTGGCCAAGGAAGCGTTACAGGTTTATTTTGCTCCGTATCCATCCTTGAAAAGAGATAAAGCGGATTGGTCGGTTGTTTTTAAAATAAAGGCAAAATTTACATTTGACAGAAATAATATTCCAGACGAATCAACATATCAAGCGGATCTTGAGCCAAATACTGAAGTAATAATAACCGATGACATTGATGTAGGGTTGTTGAATGATGAATCAAATGCTTTGGTAGATGCATTCGAAAGTGTCGAAGAAAACGATATAGAGTATGAGACCGAGTCTGAATCAGAGAACGACGAAGATTGATAATTTTAAATATTTGAATTGCATGTTGTGTAATATATTTTTATGACATATGTAATATTTAGAGTCTAAATACGACATATGTAAATATTTGAATTGCATGTTGTATAATGTATTTTTATGATATATGTAATATTTAAAGTCTGAATCAAGTGGAATGTTTTATGCGATGATATAATATGTTCTGATATGATATGATATATTCTGATATGATATGATATATTCTGATATGATATACGATATATGATATGATATGTTTGTAGCAGATATGTCTTACAAGAGACACGACAGTAGGTCTGAGCCTTCTACTTCTCCCGACGTAGGTCCCAGTGGCAGTGCGCTGGATTTACGCCCGTTGCTGAGTTAGTTCCGAAGATGGCAGGGTAAGTATCAAATATATTTCAAGTATGTTATTTAAAACATATTAAATATGTACATCAAAATTTATACAGGGGCTTTGAGGTGGAGCCTTCAGATTTCATTTTACAGACATCGAGACAGGCGTTTATGAGTAGGATGTCCGGCTGTTGGCCACGATGGGACAACATCCCAGCACCTGTGAAGAACGCAATATGGGCAGATTTGATGGTAATTAAGTATAAATTTTTATTTGATTTGAATGTCAATAGAATGTTTATAATTCAAGTTAATTTCAATATACAGGCTGCCGTACGTGTTGAGCCCCAGGATCTGGATGTGTTTAGAAATCATTGGAATCAAAGAATGAGAAAATATTATAGAAACACGTTAACTAAAGTAAAGAGTGCGGGAAAAAAGCCTAGTTGGATGAGCGCTGACGTATATAGTGAGTTTTTTGGGCTCTGGGATACTGTCGAATTCAAAGTAAGCTATCCACTTTCGAATTGTAATTTAAAATTTTGTATATTAGTTGCATTAATATAGTTAACCTTGTGTTTAAATGTATAAGAAATATCAGCGCGGAACCGCGAAAACATGAATAAGAATCATGTTATACATCGTGGTGGCTCGAAATCTTTTCAGCAACATAAAAACGAATTGGTAAATTTATAAATTGTGTTTATGAATATCTGTAACATTATTTAATCATATTGGCAACATTGTTTATTCATATATATATTTTTAGTCTAAGAAGTACAATCGCGAGCCTATGATGGCTGAGTTGTTTACTCCACACATGCGGTGGAGGAGACATACGAGGAAGGAAATGTTTCGTGTAGATGGACAGACGCCAAATCTCAATCTGTAATGGTAAACATGCTTATCCGTAATGATAGTGTTTGATAATACTTTATTTCACAGCTAAAAAATCGTAAATTAAATTTTTTTCTAGTCAAACTTTTATTTATCATCGCAGGAGTCATATGAGGCGGAGCGGACACGTGTGGCACAGACCAGTGGACGTGAGGAGTTGACCGTTGAGGAGTTAAACCATATTTGGGACGCCATTGTAGATCCACCTACACGAAATAGGCGATATAGTTATGGAAATATAGAGGTAAACTACTTCATTAACTAATATATACATTTAATATGATATGAAGCATAAATTATAACTAGCTATTAACTATTTCACAGGCGATATCGTCCCAGAGGGCTTACAGGAGATCCCAGGCAGAGGAGGAGATAGCATTGTTCCGTCAGCAGATTATGGAGATCAATGACTGACGGAAGATCACTGCTTTTGCACTGCAGCTCGATGCGCATATCGCGGCATACCTGGCAGAGCATGGAAGAATGCCTGGAGAGGATGCGTCTGGAGATGATGAGTAGGTAAGGTTGTTTTGTTTTGAACTTATTGTGTTGTTTTGTGTTGAACTTACTGTTGTTTGATGTATGACGATGAGTAGGACAATGATGTATGATTTGTTTGATAGTACTTATATGTATTGTTGAGTATGATGTATATTAGTGAACGTTTTGTTTGATTGATGAGTTTTTGGGTATATAGTTGTTGTTTGATGGAAAATTGTGAATTTTATGTTTGATTGATGAGAGATTGGTGTTATACTTGTGTTGGAAGATTGAATGTTGTTATAGTTCGACGGAATTTGTTTATATTGTGGTTTGAAGGCGCCAAACAGAAGCTTTTTATAAACTGGAACTCAGTCTTGCATCGGTTAGCGATGGCTTATTAGTTACAGGTTGGCGTCGGCTAGCGACGGCTAGCGATGGCTTTTTGGTCACAGCTTTGCGTCGGCGGGAATCGGCTTGTTATGACAAACAGAATTTTTAAAAACGGCCACGTGGATATAGCCATCACTTACCGACACTAAAGTGGTGACAAAGCCGATGCAAAAGCCGACTCGAATACTGTTTGGTGACGTCTACTTTAGCGACGGCTTTTAGAAACGGCTTATGTCGGCTAGCGACGGCCGGCGTCGGCTTCTAGCCGACGCAAATACCTTTTTTCCTTGTAGTGTTTGTTGATTTGTTCTAAAATCCAAATTTATACTTTTTAAATTATCAACTATAAGATTAAATAATTTCTCTATTATTATTTATTATATATAACTTGTTTATTTAAGTTTTAAACCTTTTTAATTTAAAACAAATGAAATCTCTCAATTTCAAAGTAGCGAAATTACGGGTCATTACAATATGCCCCTTCTTTTGGCAATTAAAACATTCCATCACTGATAAGGATGGTGGTTTATTGCTATTTGAACTTCTCTTACCATTATTTCTGTTCCCTTTTCTACATTTCAAGAATTTCTTGAAGTTTTTGGCAATAAAAGCTAGACCGTCTTGTCTGAATCTAATTCTTCTTGTTCTGCGTGAAATGCTATATTCTTTTTATCTTGCGCTTGAATTCTTGTAGCCTGCAAATTCACTTCATAAGACATTAGATTTCCTATTAACTCTTCTGGAGTAATTTTGGAAATATCGTTCGCTCCTTCAATATTGAGAACTTTTCTTTCCCATTCTTCCATTAAAGAGTTAAGGATTTTAGATACAAAATAAAAATCTAAATATTTTTCTCCTAATCCTACTAATAAATGATAGATATCCTGAAATTTTGAATACATGTCATTTATAGATTCATTTTCTTTCATTCTAAAGTTTTGAAACTGACTTTTGAGCATGGATATTTTGCTTTGTTTGACCTTGTTGGTTCCTTTGTGTGTAACTTTGAGTGTACGCCATATTTCATATGTATTATTGCACATGCTCACATGGTTAAAATCATTTTTGTCTAAGGCATAAAACAACATATTCATGGCTTTTGCATTAGCTGTGGCATCTAATTTCTGTGTATTTGGCCAAGTGGATTATTCTTCAGTAGGAATAGTATATTCTGTTTGAGTTATACCACATGAATCAAAACCATTTGTTTGCATATAAATTCTCATTAATGTGGCCCAATAGTAATAATTCATGCCATTAAATAGTGGTGGACGTACAGTGGATTGTCCTTCAATGAAGCTAGTATTAATGCTAGTGTTATTGCTAGTGTTAGTGTCCATAATATTAGATTATCAGATAACTTTGTTACGGTTATATGACGACCTTACTCTGACACCAAATGAAAGTGTGCTATGGATCGTGTAATATGGATAAATAATGATATAGAGTATAATGATGATAGTAATACTGTAAATAGTGCGGATAAAAAGCAGTATAGTAAAATGACTCCAGAGACTTTTATATTGGTTTGAAGCACCGTCCTACGTCCAATCCAAGACTCCTTTTGGAATTTAACTAAAACAACAACTCTCACTTAACCTAGAGGAATAGGTCTATACACCCCAGAGCAGCCGAACATTGACCTTAGCAGCTGAACAAGATTTCGCCTCAACAGCCGAAGAGGACTTCACTCGCCTGAGCAGAAGAACAGGACTTTAACAATTACAGAAAATAGTTTCGACTTATTTATGTTTTGATAAGATGGATTTGTCACTTGTATTACACCCTTCCTATAATCTTCTCCTCGAGTATGAATACATATATTTGAAGTATATGAAGAATGGAAAGGAATAGTATTGCTTTAATGCAGAATAATTGAAAGTATGATAGCAAATAGATTTCAAAAAGTTAGATCAGAGAATAAGTTAATTCGATTGTGGTTAAATCATTTGGAATGAAGTTGGAGTTTGTATTTATAAAGGTTAGAAAGCAGCGTCTGTTGGTGAAGAGTTTCGATTGAAGTGTTGCGTCCATTCTTTTCGTAGAGGTTCATATCTCTTCATAGAAAGTCATGTCTTTTCGAAAAGTGGCTGTTATAGAAATTCAGTCAACTGAGCCTCTGGGTCAGTAGTTTGAATATTCAAAGTAATTTCAAAATTTTAAAATTCGTATATCTATGTATCTGTGCATGCTGCACAAAATTCCCAGTGTCAGTCGACTGACCTGGTTAATTTTGTGCAGTTTGCATAATTTACATAGATATATTAATTTCTATAACTTTAAAACACTTTTATAATTTAAATGTATGCTTATATATGTATAAAATATTTAGTAAATATAACGATAAAATATTGTAACGACCCAGAATTTCTGTCGTTTGAAATTCGTATATTTAATTGACTTTAGATATGCACAAGTAAATTTTATAAGCTGAATAAATAATATTTCGAATATAGGATTTAATTGAGTAATTAAATTGTTAATTTAATATTCGAAATTACGTAAATAATTGAAAATTGGATTTAATGTGAATTAAAATGATTTATAAAGTTGAAATAAATTCTAGTTGAATTTAAATGATGTCAATAAACATTTAAAATTGAACTAAAAGTTAAATTGTAGAAATTGAATATTTTAATATTCTATTGACGAGTAAAAATAGCCATTTTTCAAACAGTCTCGGATTTCAATGAAACTAGTTTCATTGCATCCGTAATGTTATATTATTGTAGTATTTCAAATTTTGTGTCAATCGGATTTACGGTTTGTCCGGAACAAGCTAAAACGCGTAGAAATCTGTTTAAGTGAATTTTAAATTTAAATAATTCGATTTGAAAACCTATCTTTCAAATACGATTGAATTGGCTCCCGATATATATTACATTGAGTTCGGAATAGGGGTAAAACATTATAAACGCCAGGCGGCATGCTTCGTTTGGAGTTCGGAATAATTCGGATGAATAGTGTCACGAGAATGTTCTATAAAAGGCCTCAAATTTTTTATATTTTCATTAAAACCTAGCTAGGGTTTGTAGCCGCCACTTTCATATTTCAATGGCTGGCAATTCACTGTCTTCTTCCCTCAAAATCTCTCAATCCTTGAACATTTACGAAAATTTATCAACTGCAACATTGAAGAGCTTCGCGAGATCTACGATTTCAACTGCTGTGATTGAAAATGGAGCTATGGATCGACGGCAATTTGGCGATGAACGCGTAACGCTCGTGCATGAATTTGTTGGCCATGGCGAGACTGAGCTCGACAAGGCTCTGGCCCATGGCGACTCGCGTGAAGGGCTTCGAAATGGCAGGCTCTGATCAACGTTTAGATCGACGAGGAGGTCGTGATAATTGACGAATGTAGGCGACTCGTTGGGTTTTGTTCGTTCGTGAAGAAGCCTGGATGGGGAGAAGAACACATGCGGCCCTGATTGAAGAAAGCAAATTGAACGGCCTGGATGGGTTATGGTTAGGGTTTAAAATTAAAATATAAGTTGAAATTAAGTTGTATATAGAAATGTATTAACTTTGTAATACTATAAGTTTTTGATATGAGGTCCATTTCGCACGAAACAAATTGCGTTGGAACCGTATTCGCGAACACTAAGCGATAGAGCTGGGTTAGAGTTGATTGGAGCTAGTGTGAATTTTGGGTAAAATTAAACGCGCGTTTAATTTTATTCGGAACAAAACACTGCAACAGCTATTGGAACCATTATGAGTACAACTCACTCTTTCTAACTTACTGATATTTTTATATAAGTGAAAAATAATATTATTTATGATGATTGATTATTGATTGGATGATATATGATATATTGATTGGTATATGGATATATACCTGCCTATTGGAGTAGATAAGACCCTATACATTCCCGTGTATATGAGCGGATGACCCTTTGTACCCACGTCTGCCTCGAAGCGGACATTGTATACATATTCTAATATGTATATTTGTTTCAGGTGACAGGTTGGAGGGATCCAACTGGATTCCTCGCCCGTATTTATTTATTTACAGCTATCGCGATATATGCTGTTATCACATGATATACGATGTTTTGCATGCCGTGATTGTTGTATTTAGTGTTGTTGCAGCATTGGGCCTATTTTTGGAATTTTAAAATGTTAAAGTAACGATTTCGAATTTAAAAGGATTTTAAAGTGATTTTGGAAATAAATGTTTTATTGAATTTTTGAATCGTTAAGAATTGATTTATTTTGAATAAATAAATGTGAAAATTTTTATTGTTATAAAAATTATGAATTTTGGGAAATATAATAAGAATATGATTTTTGAAATAGGAAGTTAACTATTTTGTAAAATGGTTTATAAAGAAGATTTATAAAATTGATATTTTATAAATCAAAATAATTGAGTTATAAAGGAGTTCTAAAATTGTTAAAATTAAGTATAAGTAAATCTTATAAGTAAATAAGATTTATGAAGTTGTGAAGTTATTAAAGGAACGAATTTTGTCAATAAACGATTTATAAGCAATTAACTTATAAATTGGATTTTTGAACGTAAATAAGGTGTAAATGGAATTTGTTAATAAAGGAATTTTATTACTTGAAGTTTTTATAAAATACAAATTGAATTTATAAACATTGTTTTATAAATTCGAAATCAACTATATTTTGAGAAGAGAATGTAGAAGTTTATTAAAGGAACAATACGCACGATTTTGGACAGTGGGTAATCCTTTAATTTAAATATGCAATAGTAAGGGATTTGGTAAAGGGGTATATTCACGATTTTGGACAGTGAATTATCTTTTGAAATAAATGTGTAAAGGTGTTGGAATTTGTTAGAGAATTTATATTCACGATTTTGGACAATGGATAATATATTAAAGAAATGTTTTGGAAAGTGATATTTTAAATGGAATTAAAACGATTTAAAGTTGTTTTAAAAATGTGTTAATTATCGAAACCATAGATTTCAACATTCATCATTGAAATAGACGTTTTCAAGAAGTAAGAAAATGATGGACTATAACACTGTTGTTATAGTAAATGATTTTCGAAAGGAAATGTTTTCATCTAGTATTGGGATTTATATATCTATCTAAATTTCGAATCCATATACTAGTGATTTTGGGTTGTCGTAAGGATGTTTTACACAACATTCGTTTTGACCCAAATAAATGTGTTTAAGTGAATGTTTTCCTTATATAATAAAATATATACTTAATCGTGTTTTAAGTATATTGAATATTTTCTAAGTGTTGAAAATAAATAGAATTGTGAATTACTTATTATTAAATAAGTACATTGAAATGTTTTCCAATATAGAAGTTGAAATGATTTTGAAGATATACCTTTTTAAAGATAATTTGAAGTGGATATTTGGCAAGTGATTTAATTAAAAAAGATTAATTAAAAGGGCCCAGTGATTGTTATGGTGCTAAATATTTGTTTGTTTGCTTTGATAGTTAAATAACCGACTATCAAATTACCAAAAAAAATTAGTTCCTCAACTTGATGTGGGAACTATTTAGTCGTACACTTAGTACGTAGCCTTCTGTGTAGGCTTGATTATCGTTTGTGTTGAGGATGTTGATTCGTATGGTGCGGAGTATTACTCCAATCTATCGAGCTTCCTTCTTGGCCCGAAGGATAGCAAGTTGAAAGTAGGAAACATGATAAGTCTATGAGACTTAGTTGCTGTGTGAGGTTGAGAAACGCTTTTGCGTTGTTGGTGCGAAGAGACCGGGATCAGATTTTTCTGAAAACCAGTTCAGACCAACGTATATGCGACGATTGTGCAGGTTGCTTTGTGATGATATTGTTATTCTAGAGTTTCATAGTGAGCGACTGCTTGTTGATCGTTTGGGGTTAAAATCCCAATATACATCCAATAGCAGTGTTCTCTTCATTATGAAATATCCAATGCGAGGACTATTCGCTACTAATCGTAGGGATTTCCCGACAGGATGTGGTAGGAAAGTACATCTGGTTTGTCCTGTTCCTAGACAACTTCTATGGATGTTTGTCTGACATTGCCTTTCTATAGATTACGTATATTGGTTTTTACAAACGTACATCAATGGTGGCGGCGAAGGCAACTTCTCTTAGCTTAACACCCTCCTTGAGACGTATGAGCTTAAGGGTTGTATTTTTATGGAAGGCAATTAGTGGTCAAAGGAAATGGCCGTGTGGCATTCTGAGTGATGTGATTATGCTTTGTGAAAGGTAATCGTTACCTCTAGCCTCATCAACCGAAAATGACCAAAATAGGGTTAGATGCGGCAAGGCTAAGTGGGTCATTCCTACGTAGGATATGATCATTCTCTTCTAGATGTATCTTTGCACGCTATGATGTCGTGTATCTGATTATGTGGTTTGTATGCTATGGGGGCCCTCGGTAAAGGTCGGTAACGACCGGAGGATGACATATTCGGTACCATCTAGTTATAGAGGTGGGCCAGTCTTGTGTTGGTAGAGGGAAGATGTTCTGTGCCCCGGGACATCCATCTAGAGATGTACCCCTTCGGAAGGTAGTCCCTTCACCTAGTCATTTGTATGGAAATCCAACTCCACTACGTGCTTACCATTTTGATTGTATTACCCATTGGACTATATGCTGGAATTTAATCAATGTAACAATTTCGGTTATGATTAGTATTATTTGTATATAGTAGACACTACTATAATATAACATGAGATTTGATATGATATGTTTTAGTTATCGTAAGGTTAAAACATGTCCGTGTTTATGTGTGGACTTGTCTTACGAGATACTTTTGTTTTGAAAACTAAGGAAAAGTTTGGTAATTTAATAAATTCAGTTGAGTGTGTTTCTCACGCTAGTTTACCAGACTAATCCGGGCATTCTTCCCTTTCAATGCTCGGGTCAGACCGAGTATATTTACAGGTCTAGATTAGATGCCTTTGGAGCTTCAGCAGGAGAGCTGGAGATCTTCATTTCGTATTTGCGTATCTGTTTTGATTATTGATTATCCGATGTGCTTTGTTTGATGTTGCATATTATCGGCAATTGTAAGGACAGGTTATCATAACTGTTCAAACTGATAACTATTGATTGATTGTTGAACTCTGATTGATGTGTATATATATACAGTTTCTGTTTTGTAAAGATCATTGATATGATATTTTATATTTTCCGCTGCGATGTGAGATTCTGTATTGTTCTGTTTGGTTCTATCTTCTCTCTTTTCTCTTCTCTTCTTCTCTCTTCTTTTCTTTCTCTTGACTTTCCGTTAGTTTGTGCTTTTTGGGTCGGACATGTGTGGATTATTGTCGATTCAAAGGATATGGATTTGTGGGTCGTCACACTTAGTATCAGAGCTTAGATTTGGTATATTCCTAAGCTTTGGTGGGTACTCAGTATAGATAGGGACAGTGGCACCCTAGATTGAGTTTGAGTGTATTATGTATATAGCGCATATTTGTTAGTGATATAAAAATGTTTTGTATTGTGTTTACTTATCCATTGAGCTATTTGTGAATTCTGGTCGGTATGTGGGACGCCATATTATCGATAGGGATTTCCAAACACTTAAATGAGGCAAGTCGACATGGTATTGTTTTAAATTGAGTAAATGAAATAATATTACCTCGATTATATTTTGTATATAAAGAACAATTTTTCAAAAAAGTGCTTATAAACTGATTGTTTGGTTGTTTGAAAAATATAAATATATATAGGTTAATGAAAGATGTTTGAATAATCTAAATAGAAACGACAATTGTAGAAAGAATAAATTATATAAGCAAATAAATTATAAGTATGGAATTATAATTAATATGATTTACAATTGTGAAATAATCTTATATATAAGAAATGAAACTATATGAACGTATTTATAAACATGAGTTATAAATAAAATGGATTTAGACTAATTATTTGTGAAATTTGAATCTCATTTATTTTGAAAGTTGTTTTTCAAAGTTAAAGATGTTATACTATTATAAATCTAAGTAAGATAAATAAATTTGGAATGATCTTATATAGTAAAGTGAAATAGTGAAATTATGTAAGTAAAAGATTTGTAAATGTGATTTACAAATAGAAATAATTTTTTTAAAAGAATATAAAAAACACTGAATTCACTACTATTACTAGGAAATAATAAGGGTGATGACTGCAGCATCATCAATATCATTTTCGAGTTTCTGTGTGATGGATTGCTACCAATAGTAAATTGAAATTGATGTTTTGTTTTGATAAATGAATTTGATTCAAAATCCGAGTTGAAATTGACAAATATAATTAAAATGAGTTTTGGACTTATAATATGAAGTAAGAATTTACTTTAGTAAAGTTGAAAGAAATTTGAGTTAGTAAGTGAATCATATGATTTGAAATTTAACTAAAGGAAGGTTAAATAAATTGAATTGGATTTAAATTATATCAGATATGTTATTGAAATAGAAATTAAACTTAAGATGGTAAGTGATTACATAGTATAAATTTGGAAGTGTACAAAAATAAGTTGCATAACATATAAAATGAGATAAGGTAAGTAAAACCATAAGTTAAAATGGTTAAGCAGTTTTGTTAAGCAAGCAAAATCTGAATTTGAAAAGCAGAATGAAATTTGACTTAAGTAAAAGTTAAATAAAATAGAATTTGAAATGAATCAGAAGTGAACTTAAGTTGTATAGTGAAAGTGAAGGTAAATGAAGTTGAAATGAAAGATAACTTAAGTGATGTTAAATGAAATTGATTTTGGTATCAAAATTAATTAATAAAGTGAATTAAATGAATGTGAACCTGAGTTATATAAAGAAATTCAACTTTAACTGTAAAAGTGGATTAGTGATGAAATATGGATTGAATGTTAATCAATTGAATGAAAATGTAGTAGTTAAATGAATTAGAAATTGAATAATTGAATGAAAGTAAATTGAATGTTAAACTAATTGGAATTAAAAGTGTTGAACCAAATTGAATGTTGAATGTAAATTAAGTAAATTTGGTGATGATTGGATATGCATTGGTTGATAGATGGATGTTAATTGATTGTATAGAAAATCCATATGAAATTGAACTAATGAAATGGAAAGCTAAGTAATTGAATTCAAACTGGAAGTAAGTAAATTTGAATAGAATTGAATTTGATGTAATTTGGAAGTGAAACAACTTGAATGTAAATTAGTGAATATAAACTAATTGAATATGAATGAATAAATGTTAGTAAAATCCAATGTTAATGAATCAAATGTGATTAATTGAATAATCAATTAAATGAATATAATGAGAAGTGAATTTATGTTGATTTGGTTACGGATTGATTGGATAGATACGACTTGTTGGATGGTAGTTGTTTGATGATTGGATTTGTTGTTTTTGATTGCATTTGCTATATTGGCATATGTGGTAGTTGTATTGGTATATGTTGTATGTTGATATTACTTTCATATATACATGTTTCTCATTTGTTGTTGAGTGTTTAGTAGGTGCGGATGGCACTTGCTTCGTATTTGGAGCTCGCTTTCGCGCTATATTAGCCGTATATGCTCGCTAAAAATATATAAGGTACATATCTCGGATTACATGTCGTACTTTAAACTTTTTTACCTACGGGATGCCTCGTCCTAGATGATAAGATGTATATTTGTGATATATACATTGTTATTTTTTTTCGGGATCGAACCGCGCAAAGGAGACTATGGCTAATTTTTTTTAAAATTTAAGGCATTAGAAATTTTTTGGGGAAAATTGGAAAATTTTGTGATAACTAAATTTTGATATTGAGTTATAAAGTTAACGATATTAGTTGGTTTTGGAAAGATAACTATAAATGGATTTGAAACTTAGAAAAGTTTTTACAAGAAGTTTAATTTTGGATTTTGGGAAAGTTAAACACTTTGAGATTTTGTAAATCTAGTTTTAAGGAATTTTTTTGAAAATTTAATGGATTTAGTAACTTTTTCTTACTTGGTAATTTCGAGGACGAAATTCTTTTAAGTAGGGGATTACTTTTTCGTACTGGGTAACGACCCAGAATTTGACTGCTTTAAAATATATTATCTAGAGTGATTTAAAAATAAAATATAAAAGTTTTTATGATTTAAATAATATTTGATATGATTTGAAAGTAGAAACAAACATAAAAATAGTAACATTTGCCTATATCGACAAAAAAATGCTGATTTCAGAAAAGTATGTTTCAATGGTTAAATAAATTATCTTAATTAATTTATGAGTGTTTAAATTTTTAAAAAGAATTATACAAATTTATTTTTAAATTTTGTTTACGTAAATAATTAGTTTAACTAAAATGTCAAAATATGACCGTAAAACATTTTGTCAAAAAACGACGTTTTGTCGATTAAAAGTCGTCACACCTTTATTTTCTTATATAGAAACATATATTCAAATAGTGTAAGTATAAATTAATTCACTAAATATGTTTACTTTTACTAAATAAGATTAGAAAACTTCTAGAAGTCATTAGTAGAAGTAAGTAAGAATTAACAAAGGTAAGAAAAAGTAAGCATCAAATCACGACAAATCAAAGCCAACATAATTAGGATATTCTTTACTTAATTTTTAAGTGACTAAGACATAAAGTAAGAAGTGAAAGGATAATGTTAAGTTTTGAAAAAATGGAGATTGCTTTAGGTTGAAGTAATGTTAGTTTGGTAATTTGGTAAGAGGTTATTTTGTCAAAATTCCACTTCTTTCCAGTGTATTTTCTGGCTCAGTTTTTAAGCCAAAAAATATACCATTTTGTTTTGATAATAACTTAATCATAACAGAACCAAATTAAGCAAATATTTTTTTCAAACCATATAAAACTCCAGTGGCTAAAACCTTTATGTTGGTTACTTTTTCCAGTTTTGAGGTTTTCTATACCTGAAACTCAATTCTTTGAAGTGCATTTTCGGACTTTATTTTTGTGAATCCAAGAATTTCTCTTCTTATTTCGACCATATCTTCCTCAAAATTAACCAAAATCAAGTGATTCATTTTTTATATTCAATAGAAAAGAATTTACAACAACTTTTCTGTTAACAAGTTTTTCAAATTTTGAGAGTACAAAAGCCAAAAACATGAGAGAATATGACCTATTTTTCAGGTCTAATTTTGAGAATTCAAGTTCAAAGTTCCACCACTTCTTCTTTATACTTTCGGCCAACATCCGTCTCAAGCCTTGGCCAAGCACTAGGAAGGAGGTATTCGAGCTTATATTCATTCGGTTCCGAAGCATGGTAGGAAGTATACGTTAGATCTTAAGTTCATTGCCTTAAAGTTTGACGGAGTGGAATCCAAAGTAAGTTATTTCTTATTTTATATTCATTAAAACCATTGCTATATTGAAAGAACTTTAAGTGTTAAGTTGTTTGAAAACCCTTGTTAAATGCCTGTTTACTTTATTTCCTGGAATAATGGTTTTATTTCCTTGCTTGATATTATGTTTGGATGATTAATTAAGTAATTTAAAATTTAGAAGTTAAATATTGAATGGGGTATGCGGAAACGACTAGTACATGTGTTTCCTCTGTGAGATCTAATGAGACATGGGCGAGGTACGAAACAAGTTGAAGGGAAAGTCCGGATGCTCCAAAATAAATATTAAAGTGTTAAAGTGTTATAAATATTTGATAGAATGAAGCGTTGTTTTTCATTTATTATTGCGTTTATTTCATTGATTGATTGTTTGAATTAGGCTCGACCAGTTTTTGAGCACTGATTATTATTATTGATTGTTGACTTTGCTTAACCATTTTATGAGCAATTTATTATCCATATGCATAGGTAGAAAATAATTGTAGGCTAACACCTTGTGATTTATTTCATAATTTGACTATAAGGTGTTTAGAGGTAATATTTGGTTCATTTCAATTTAATGAATTGTTTTGAAAATTGGTTTTCAAATGGAGTTGTTATGAAATGTTTTCCCTTCATAAGAAATATAAATGTTTGATAATGAATATTTTGAAGTTACATTATATAAAAGTGATTTATATAATAAATGGTTTTATAAAAGTGTTTTATAAAACGGAAAGAATTTCGAGGACTAGACCCGATGGTTTTAAGATGATTTTTGAACAGATTTGGGAAATGAAAATTATTATAGATTTGAAAGTACTTGTGAGTATTAGTGTGAAATGATTTATCTCTTTGGGATATAAATAATTTGTTATGTTACCAATGATTCGGGAAACCCGTAGCTAAAAAGGTGGGCATGTGTTTTTGGTATAGTCCGCTCCTAGAATAGAGGGATATACTTATTTATCGATTGTATTAAGTCTGGGACCCAGTTTCCTTGTTATTAGGAGAAACCTTCCGATCTGGTTGCATATGGTTTGATATGTTTTATTATAGTATTTGGAATTTCCAAATAAACTTTTCAAAAGTGATTTGATTTAAGATCCCAAAGTAAAGTATAATTTGAATATAAAGGATATATATATTTCAAAAGTTTTGAAATAAGAATTCGAGAATAAAGTCCCAAAGAGATAATTTCCGTAAAGGTGATTAAATTTGAAAATCTAAATTTAAAGGTTAAGCCTAAGTGGGTAGTTTTGGGAATTGCATAATTGCTTGTTGCATCGTAGGCTCCATGAGCCCTATTTGTGGTAGGAAAAATACGTTAGCTTAATCCTATATCTAATTGGGTACCAAATTAGATAGGGGTACGTAGGCAGTCACAAGTGGTAGTGATGCAGCCCCTAAAATGATATAACCCTTTCATGTTTATTTGTTAATGGTTGTTGTTTATCTCATGTTATTGTATTTTTCCTACTTACTATTTTATTCCGCATTTAACATGTTTATTGAGTTAGCAGGAATGAGTATTGCTATCTCTCTTATTAGAGCTGCGCAGCATTAGATTTATTAGTATTTGGTTTGTACATATAAGCGTACCTAGTAGATTAATTTGATTACTCTGATAACTTGTAAAATTGAAATTTTATCCTATACATTTAGTAATGTTGAATAATTATCAAATATGGTATATTTAGTTAGTAGTTTTCATTAATAGTCTTAGAACAGACGGATTTTTTGGCAATTTTAACTGGTTCGAAAATCCGGGTCGTCACACGTGGTATCAGAGCTTAGTTTAGGTGCCTAAGTAAAATTCATTTAGGGTTAGTATATCAACCTTGGAATTTCAAAAATGAAACTACCATAATTTGATAAATAAAATGGATAGGATAAGGCACCGTATCTCAGATCGAGGTTATGGGTGATATTACTATTTTTGGTGTGCATAACTTTCGTTAATTGTTGTTTTTTTGTTATATTTTTTTTCATCCTTATAATTTGGAGGACGAAATTCTTTTAAGTAGGGAAGAATGTAATGACCCAGAATTTGACCGTTATAAAATATGTTATTTAGTGTGATTTTAAATATAAAATATAAAAGGTTTTGTGATTTAAATAATATTTGATAGGATTTGGAAGTAGAAACAAACATAAAAATAGTAACATTTGCTTATATCGACAAAAATGACAAAAGTGACAATATGCTGATTTCAGAAAAATATGTTTCAATGGTTAAATAAATTATCTTAATTAATTTACAAGTGTTTATATTTTTAAATAGCATTATACAAATTTATTTTTAAATTTGGTTTACATAAATAAATAGTTTAACTAAAACGTGAAAAGTGACCGTAAAACATTTTGTCGAAAAACGACGTTTTGTCGATCAAAAGTTGTCGCAACATCGTCGCACCTTTATTTTCTTATATAGAAACATATATTCAAATAGTGTAAGTATAAATTAATTCACTAAACATGTTTGCTTTTACTAAATAAGATTAGAAAACTTCTAGAAGTCATTAGTGGAAGTAAGTAAGAATTAACAAAGGTAAGAAAAAGTAAGCATCAAATCACAACAAATCAAAGCCAACATAATTAGGATATTCTTTACTTAATTTTTAAGTGACTAAGACATAAAGTAAGAAGTGAAAGGATAATGTTAAGTTTTGAAAAAATGGAGATTGCTTTAGGTTGAAATAATGTTAGTTTGGTAATTTGGTAAGAGGTTATTTTGTCAAAATTCCACTTCTTTCCAGTGTATTTTCTGGCCCAGTTTTTAAGCCAGAAAATATACCATTTTGTATTGATAATAACTTAATCATAACAGAACCAAATTAAGCAAATAATTTTTTCAAACCATATAAAACTCCAGTGGCTACAACCTTTATGTTGGTTACTTTTTCCAGTTTTGAGGTTTTCTATACCTGAAACTCAATTCTTTGAAGTACATTTTCGGGCTTTATTTTTGTGAATCCAAGAATTTCTCTTTTTCTTTCGACCATATCTTCCTCAAAATTAACCAAAATCAAGTGATTCATTTTTTATATTCAATAGAAAAGAATTTACAACAACTTTTCTGTTAACAAGTTTTTCAAATTTTGAGAGTACAAGAGCCAAAAACATGAGAGAATATGACCTATTTTTCAGGTCTAATTTTGAGAATTCAAGTTCAAAGTTCCACCACTTCTTCTTTATACTTTCGTCCAACATCCGTCTCAAGCCTTGGCCAAGCACTAGGAAGGAGGTATTCGAGCTTATATTCATTCGGTTCCGAAGCATGGTAGGAAGTATACATTAGATCTTAAGTTCATTGCCTTAAAGTTTGACGGAGTGGAATCCAAAGTAAGTTATTTCTTATTTTATGTTCATTAAAACCATTGCTATACTGAAAGAACTTTAAGTGTTAAGTTGTTTGAAAACCCTTGTTAAATGCTTGTTTACTTTATTTTCTAGAATAATGGTTTTATTTCCTTGCTTGATATTATGTTTGGATGATTAATTAAGTAATTTAAAATTTAGAAGTTAAATATTGAACGGGGTATGCGGAAACGATTAGTACATGTGTTTCCTCTGTGAGATCTGATGAGACCTGTGCGAGGTACGAAACATGTTGAAGGGAAAGTCCGGATGCTCCAAAATAAATATTAAACTATTAAAGTGTTATAAATATTTGATAGAATGAAGCATTGTTTTTCATTTATTATTACGTTTATTTCATTGATTGATTGTTTGAATTAGGCTCGACCAGCTTTTGAGCACTGATTATTATTATTGATTGTTGACTTTGCTCAACCATTTTATGAACAATTTATTATCCATATGCATATGTAGAAAATAATTGTAGGCTAACACCTTGTGATTTATTTCACAATTTGACTATAAGGTGTTTAGCGGTAATATTTGGTTCATTTCAATTTAATGAATTGTTTTGAAAATTGGTTTTCAAATGGAGTTGTTATGAAATGTTTTCCCTTCATAAGAAATAGAAATGTTTGGTAACGAATATTTTGAAGTTATATTATATAAAAGTGATTTATATAATGAATGGTTTTATAAAAGTGTTTTATAAAACGAAAAGAATTTCGAGGGCTAAACCCGATGGTTTTAAGATGATTTTTGAACAGATTTGGATAATGAAAATTATTATAGATTTGAAAGTACTTGTGAGTATTAGTGTGAAATGATTTATTGCTTCAGGATATAATTTGTTATGTTACCAATGATTCGGGAAACCCGTAGCTAAAAAGGTGGGCATGTGTTTTTGGTATAGTCCGCTCTTGGAATAGAGGGATATTCTTATTTATCGATTGTATTAAGGCTGGGACCCAGTTGCCTTGTTATTGGGAGAGACCTCCCGATCTGGTTGCATATGGTTTGATATGTTTTATTACAGTATTTGAAATTTCCAAATAAACTTTTCAAAAGTGATTTGATTTAAGATCCCGAATTAAAGTATAATTTGAATATAAAGGATATACATATTTCAAAAGTTTTGAAATAAGAATTCGAGAATAAAGTCCAAAGAGATAATTTCCATAAAGGTGATTAGATTTGAAAATCTAAATTTAAAGATTAAGCCTAAGTGGTTAGTTTTGGAAATTGCATATTTGTTTGTTGCATCGTAGGCTTCATGAGTTCTATTTGTGGTAGGAAAACAACATTGGCTTAATCCTGTATCTAGTTGGGTACCCAATTAGATAGGGGTACGTAGGCAGTCATAAGTGGTAGTGATGCAGCCCCTGAAATGATATAACCCTTTCATGTTTATTTGTCAATGGTTGTTGTTTATATCATGTTATTGTATTTTTCCTGCTTACTATTTTATTCCGCATTTGACATGTTTATTGAGTTAGCAGGAATGGCTATTGCTGTGTCTCTTATTAGAGTTGTGCAGCATTATATTTATTTGTATTTGGTTTGTATATAAGCATACCTAGTAGATTAATTTGATTACTCTGATAACTTGTAAAATTGAAATTTTATCCTATACATTTAGTAATGTTGAATAGTTATCAAATATGGTGTATTTAATTAGTAGTTTTCATTAATAGTCTTAGAACGGATGGATTTTTTGGCAATTTTAACTAGTTCGAAAATCCGGGTCGTCACAAATTTATAAGATGATATATACATAATCGAGGATATATTTTAATAAATACTGACCTAAGACTTAAAAACAAAATACTATAGTTGATGCACCAGTTTTAAAGTCTCTTCTCCTTGTCTCTTTTTGTCGTGGCAGCCGTCAAATCTGTATGTCATAGTGATAGCTTCATGTCATGAATCAAACCCAAGTCTCAACATTATTCACCTTAGCTTGTTATTGAGGAGTTTGAGATTTGCCCTTGAATTGTTTGATTAAGCTTTCTTCTTCAATTCTTGTTTATCTTCCACTTGTTTTCTCCTAGTGGTGGTCGGCCAAGCTTTGAAAGTTTTTTGCTTTTGTTTGCAAATTTTTAAAATGAATATAGGATGAAAGTAAGAAGGATTTAGGGTACAAGAACTTAGTTTATTCCTATTTTTCCCTTATCTTCTTCCTCGTACTTATTTCATTTTATTTATTTTTGGCCAATAGATTATTTAGGCACGGCTATCCTAGAATTATACAAATCTATATCCCTTAACCATTTATATTATTTCATTTAATTTATCTAACTAAATGTCTTAAATAATGTCAGTCAAAATTAGGGTCGTTACAGACTCCCCTCCTTAAAGAATTTCATCCTTGTAATTGCGATAAGGTACCCATATTAATCAATCATAAAGGTAAAACATACCATGAAACAAGTTTGGATAAGTATTTCTAATCTTGCTATAAGTTTCCCAAGTACAGTCTCTCTCATCATCACTTCACTGGACTTTGACTAATCTGACTGTCTTGTTCCTTAGTCTTTTCTCATCTCTCACGACAATATAAACTACTTTTATAACTATAGCCAAATTCGGTTCCACTAATAGGTCATCTAACACAGTCGGGGCTATAGTAGTCCTTAGGTCTTGAAAACACTTCCATAGATGAGAAATATGGAAAAAATTATGGACTTCGATCAAACTACTTGGTAACTCTACTCTATGCGCAAGTTCCCCAATCCTTTCTATAATAGGAAATGGTCCAACGAATATTGGTGCCAATTTTCTTGATTTTTCAAACATAATTACACCTTTTATCGGTGATACGTTGACGAAAACATGATCTCCAACTAAAAACTCTAAATTATTCCATCTTCTATCTGCATAGCTCTTCTGCCCAGACTGAGCTTCCTTCATTCTGCCTCGAATGAACACAATCTTTTTTTGCAGTTTCTCTACCTAAATTTGGGCCAAGAACTAACCTATCCCTAGTTTCTAACCAACAAACGTGAGATTTGCATGGCCTTCCATACAAAGCTTCAAATGGTGTCATCCCCATATAGCCTGATAACTGTTGCTATATGAAAACTCACCTAAATGTAGATGGCCTTTTCATGATCTTCCAAAATCTAGCACATAAGCTCGTAACAAATCTTCTAAGATTTTGTTAACTTTTTTCGTTTGTCCATATGTGTGCGGATGGTAAGCGGTACTCATCTTAAGCTTCATACCCAAAGTCTTTAGCAGACTCTTCCAGAATTCGCTAGTGAATAAGGAATCTCTATCACTTACTATACTACTAGGAGTTCCATGCAGTCTAACTATATTCCCGTCCTGGTTGAATTAACTGGAATGAAATGGACACTTTTGGTTAATCTATTCACTATAACCATATGCTTTCAATTTCCTCTATTTGACCTTGGCCATCCATTTATAAAATCCATTGAGATAGAATTCCATTTCTATATTGGAACATTTAAAGGCTAAAGTTTTTATGATGTTCAGCTTTTACCTGTTGACGGTTCAAACACTGTTTCACCCATAAACCAACATCTTTCTTCATACCTTTCCAGAAGAAACTTCTTTTCATATCCTGATACATCTCGGTTCCTCCCGGATGAATGATGAACTTTGAGCGATGTCATTATTCAAGAACTTCCTTCCTAATGTTTATCACATTTGGAATACACAGTCTTCCTTTCTTCCTTAACCATCCATTTTAGTCAGGACTGAAATATTTCAAGTCATCGCTCTCTGTTCCATCCTATGACTTTTTGATTCTTTTAGCTAATAATGGATATTCCTTTGCTTAGAAGTAATCTTTTCGAACATCACTGGTCAAACTTCTAAATATGAAATCATAACGGTTTCCTTATTAGATCTAGCTTCGGATCTCCACTGTAATCAGCATGTAGTCAATGCTTTTAAATATTTCCACTTAACTATCACTGCCAATACTACAATCTATTGTTTTCTGCTAAGTGAAACTGCAACGTTGTGGCCTTTTCCTGATGTATACTTAACATCAAAGGCCTAAGCCGCTAAAAACTCTAACCACCTCTGCCGTTTCATATTCAACTCCTTCTGAGATAATAAATACCTCAGTGACTTATGACCAAATACAACTCGAATCTTTTCCCTCAAAGGTAATGTCTCCACACCTTCAATGTAAAAATTACTGCTGCTAATTCCAAATCATGTATTAGATATCTAACCTCATGTGGAAAAAGCTGTCGAAAAGCATAAGTAATCACTTTACCCCTTTGCATTAACACAGTTCCTAATCTTGTTCCACACACATCCATATACACTACTAAATCTCGATTTCCTTCTAGAACAACTAACATAGGTCCATTATTCAATAAGTGTTTCAATCTCTGGAATGCTTCCTCACACATATACGAACTTCATATCCTTTCGTGTTAGCTTGGTCATCAGTGCCGCTATCCGTGAAAAATCCTTAATGAATCTCTGAAAATACCCAGCTAATCCAAGAAAATTCTTTGTCTCAGTCACTGTCTCAGGTCTCTTCCAATTATTCACGGCCTCAATCTTAGTCGGATCTATAGAAAACCCATTCTCCGAGACCACATGATAAAAAATATTCACTTCCTTCTTTCAAAAATGGCACTTCGAAATTTTTTATTTCAGTTGATGCTGCCTCAACGTTTAAAGCACCACTCCAAGATAAACCTTATGCTCCCTTTCATCTTTATAATACACCAAAATATCATCTATGAAAACCAACACGAACCTATTCAAGTGCTCTTGGAAAACTCGGTTCATCAAATTTACTAATAATGTTGGGGCATTAGTTAGTCCAAACAGCATTACTAACCATTCGTACGGTCCATGTATGATACTAAACGCCGTCAAAGGAATACTATCCTTAGCCACTATATGCCGATGGAACCCTGTTGCCAAATCCAACTAGGAAAATACTTTGGATCAACTTAACTGATCGAACAAATCGTCACTTCTAGGTAACGGATATCGATTATTTATCGTCTACTTATTCAACTTATGATAATCGTTACATAACATTAAAGATATGTCCGGTTTCTTGGCAAATACTACAGTTGCTTCCCAATGCGAACCGTTTGGTATGATAAAATTATTGTCTTCCGTGTCCACCAACTGCACCTTTAGCTCCCTCATCTCAGTAGGTGTCATTCTGCTTGGCGGTCTACCCATCGGCTCTGCTCCTGGTCCTAAATCTATCTGAAACTCAATAGCTCGTTTCAGTGGAAATACTATAATGTGTTCAAACGCATCTATGAATTCTCTAGCAATGAAAATTCGATTCAACTCGTCTCCTGCCTCAACAACACCCAATAAAGCGTTAACCTCAAAATTAGGGTTTTCTATGGAGTATACAATTCGATCACTGCAGTTTGGGCGTGTAAGCAATATTTTCTATAATGGAAAAATATTCTAGAATCGTATTTACTTAACCATTGCACACCCAAAATAATTTCGAACCCTACGAAATCAAACACATGCAAACTGCAACAAATGTATGACCTAACAATTCAAACTGCAGCTGGTCACACTTCATCTCAAGTGTCGCATATCCTTCTATCGGATTCGCAACTCTTAAGGAAGTAACTAGGTACGAGGGTTCTAGGTTAAGCTTGTCTACCAAACAATGAGGTATAAAAGAATGCGATGCTTACCAGATAGAACTCTAACTGATACACCATGAATCAAAAGCGTACCTCCCAACACAGATTTTCCCCTCTCCTGTGCTGTTGGTCTCGAGGTAGCTAGCTCCAACGCAAACATCTTGCCTTTTCCATCCTTGGTTGACTCCTTGCAGTGGTTCTTATAATGTTCAATTTGATCGCAGTTGTAATATCTCACTCCTTTCTTTTTAGCAACTTTCTTCCCTTTGTCTGTCCTGCCTCATGAATATAGTATCCCTTCTTATCACACTTATAATAGTTAACTTCTGCCTTGCCCTTCTTGACAGCTCCTCTCTTCCAAGCACCTTTCTTATGGAAAAACATCCACTTCTGGTTCTGCCCTCCTTGACCTTTCCTTATCTTATTTTCTTCAAGAAAAGCAAGCATCTCTTCCTATGTCAAAGCCATCTCAACAACAACATCGCGTGGATCTCTAATATGTGATAATGTGGCCTTAGCAAGCTCAGGCTTCAACCCACGAATGAATTTCTCATTACCTTTAATAATAGTTTCAAATGTAGCATATCTGTATCTCGATAGCTCCTTAAATCTAGTTGCATACTCAAGCACTATCATGTCTCCCTGCTCCAATATAGTAAACTTCCTAAGCAGAGTAGACATAGCAATCTCTGACATAAATCTTTCTTCAAATCTCCACCCGAACTCAACCCAAGTTATAGTTTCTTCATTGATTCCAATTGTAACACTGTTCCACCAGTACAGTGCTGCTCCCTATAACTTCCTAGAAGTGAGCCTCCTTTTCTTCTTATCAATGAGCACCAAAATCAGCAAAATCCTTTTGCAATGTAGTAATCAATTCTCCACTTTAATTGTGTCTTCATTCCTTATGAAAGGCTTTTCTCCAAGCCAAGCATAATACCAACTATATACAACATATTAATTGACTACCAGAGCTCCTTGATTTCCTCCAACTAACCCCGTAGCAACTCCTGCGTGCATCATGTTAACGAAGAACTAATACATTGCTTCCATATCAACTGCGGCATTCAAGCACCCACATTAGCTGCTTGTACCTGACCTGCATTTCTGCTAGTATTTGTTCTGGCATTTCCATTAGTTTTGGTGCTTCCCCCATCAACATTAATTCTTCTACTTCTAGCATCCATATCTTACGTCCATAAAATCTGCATTTCAACCTTTGTAAGATAAAGAAGAATGGCCTAAGAGGAATGGGAGAAAGGAGATAAAGTGTATACTATATATAGCAAATACAAGTACGTTACTATAGCATTATCTCATACCCAAATCTTTTCTCTTATTTTCTTAGGATTATGTTTTCAAAATCATTTTGAGTTTGATTTTTTTTTAAGTTTTTCATATACCTATGCTCTAATACCAAGTTGTAACATCCCCTATCTAGGCCTGAAGCTAAGCATTATAGATGCTGCTGTCATCTCTAGTATTAACTTCCGGTGACAAATACGGTAATGCTAATGGTATTCATAATATTAGAAGCATATGAATATGAAACAAATCATAGATTACAAAAAAAATTACTAATTACATTTCAAATCCATGATCCATATTCCATTATACAATCTTAATGATTCCCAGGTTTCGATCTAATATAATTATTACAATTCACGCCAAGAGCGACATATAAAGATGCCCCTTTCGATGTTCAGAGTACTCAATACACATATTAGTCTTAATACATCACAGCGGAAATAAAATTTATAACTTCTAAATAACCAAATTTTCCTCCGGCACATCTTCGGAAGCTTATTCATCCAGTTACTAAACCTGTAAAACCTTAACTCTCAGTCTACTCAAATTAATTTTGAGCACCCGAGAGTTTAAGGGGGAAAACATAAATTTTTCACATAAAGCCTGGTGTGAATAATACTATTACATCGCAGTATACTGATATTAAGTAAGACCATGCCATATAGTGAAACGGGTTTCCCCTCACTAATATCCCTTTTTAAAACATATCTTTTTGCAAATCAGAATCCTACAATCAAACTAATTAAAGAAATAATAGAAATATCATATATGCAGATAAATCAGGTAATAAATGGACTATCTGCCCAAAGAATATATTTTTGTTTGGCTAACTACTAATCATTGACTGACTCGGGCCTACCAGACAAATTAAATAATCTAACTTCTGTTAGACACACTTCTGGATGGTATATCCTTAACTTACTTCTTCCAGGGTCAACTAATCCTAATGGTTTTGCGGGCTCACCAATAACCTATCATTTTCTATATATTCCCGTCTATTTGTAATATCATTTATGTCTAACTTGTGACTAAGCCCTACACATTAGAATTTTGGATTTACGATAGCTGGGCGCTATAGCTAAATTATAGGGCACGACCCTATACCTGTCCCATCTAGCATAGCAATATATGAGTCATTTACTTAGAGTTAACTACACCGTCAAATTTTCCTTGAAAACATTTCTTCCAAATTGATTTAACCCTTTAAATCATACATAAGCATGGAAAATGTACTTTTTCCTTTACTTAAATCTCTTTGCCATGATATGTGGTCTACACAAAACAATGCTGATGAAAACCTTCAAAACACTTATTTAAAAACTTTAAACATTCCCTTTCGAAACCACTGAAAGTACCCCTTTCGAAATAGGTTAGCTACTTTTCCTTGAAACACTAGACCAAAAGACCAAAATATACCTTTTGAACCCTTTTAAAAATAGACCTTTCGAAATCATTGAAAGTGTCCCTTCGAACACATTATAAAACCTTAGACATCCTCTTTTCAAAATACTTCAAACTTGCCTTTCAAAATCGTTCCATTTAAAGACTCAAGTAAACCTTCTGAAAATATTAGGGATCTCCCCTTCGAAACCTTCATTATATACCTTTTGAGATCATTGAAGTCCTTTACTTTAAGTATACCTTTCGAAAGCATTGGGTTCAAGTAAAATTTTGTGGAATACAGCTTCGAAACCATTTAAAACCATTTCTTTCGAAACCTTTGGGTTTAACTTTCAATATATCTAAGGGTCATAAAAGAACTGGGGTGAAAGCATTTCTTTTGAGAGCATTATTCCTAAGTAAAAGAAAGTGGATGGTCTCGAAACCAACTCTTTCGAAAGCATTGAGAAGGCTTCAAAGTTTAAAAGAAAAAGCACCCTTTCGAAAGTATTTGTTCGAACGGTTGAATGTGGCAGTAGGGGTTTCGACCCTTTGGAAACTTTGTTTAGAAAAAAAGGTGGCAACCTCTTTCGAAAGCGTTTTTTTTCAAAGGCGTGTTTGACTAAGTTGAAAGCTATTTCATTCGAAAGCCTCGTTTTGTAACCAACATAGTTCTAAGTTTTATAAACATTACTTCTACCCTTTTGGAATCATTTTTTGGCATTATAACTACCGCCTAACCCCAATCCACTACATACCAAGGCATATATACCATGTATATTGGTTTCAACTTGGTTAGAGGCCGTATAGGGTCGAAAGGTGGCTGTCAAAAGTGGCAAAGCAACAACCCTTTACAAACTGATTTTTAACTTTTAAGGTAATTTCTTTCGAACTAACTTGCCTTATTTGTCAGCATATAATTGGTTTCTTACTTGCATTCAAAATCTTTTTTAAAAGATGCTACCAAATTCAGTAATTACAATTTTAAAACATTTAACAATATGCTCCTTCTCCTTTTTAAATATATGAAATATCTAAGTCCCATGTCATAAATAATTTTATATCTTCAATAAAATACATGAGAAAATTCTCCAAAAATTCACATAAATCACTTTTAATATGTTTTCTAACATATTTAAATTTCTGACCCAAAGATAAAATATGACAGGCGAAGATAATTTAAACCCAATTTAACTATTTTCTTTACTAAAAAAATTATAACAAATCAAGGACAACTTGGAAAATTATGAAACTTGAAACCCATCTTTAAAATAATATTTCCGAGCTTATATTAAAAACCAAGCCATTTCGATGTCATTTAATAGGTTTTTCCAATCAAATCTTATCATAAAATCTATATTAAACAACAAAAATCATCAACAAGCATACATCCATTTAACAATCTAAACATGGCATTTACTTTGCAAAATATGTTCGATTCTTATCTAGAAACCGAAATTAATAAAAATGAGATGTAATCTATTGTTCACCTTAGCTTGTTATTGATGAGTTTGAGATTTTCCCTTGAATTGATTTGATTAAGCTTCCTTCTTTAATTCTTGCTTATCTTCCCCTTATTTTCTCCTAGTGGTGGAGGCCAAGCTTTGAACGATTTTTGCTTTTTCTTGCAAATGGTTAAAATGAATAAAGGATGAAATTAAGAAGGGTTTAGGATATAAGAACTTAGTTTATTCCTATTTTGCACATATCTTATTCCATTTTCATTATTTAAATTTTTTGCTTTTGCTAAGGTCTACACCCCAGTGTGATTGCCGCTTTCCCCTTTATGAAATTCCTTTAGAACTCGTTTTATTTCATCATGAGCGATACAGCGTAGAATGGGAATGGAGAAACCCTTTCTGTACATAACTCCTTCCTGAATAATATACCGTGAAGCTTTGCGAAGGACTTGTTGTTTTTCACTCCTTTGTTTGGGAAGAACTCCCTATAGCAAGTAACCTTTGATCGGAGTCTTCCACGACTCCTTCTCATGCTCCGCCTCTTGTACCCAGTCAATTTCCATTAGGCTTATGCTTGGAGCATTTAATACCTCGACTGGAATCAAGCCCGTCTGTTGTGCATCCTTGGTGCTAGCGAACTTTGCCAATGAATCCACCTCTCTATTTTGGTCTCGAGGAATGTGTGTAACGTCATAATACTCAAAGTTGGTCAATAACTCTTTGACCCTGGTAAGGTATGGAGCAAATCATTGTCCATTAGCTTGGTAATCTCCCCTGACTTACTAGCAATTGTGAACCACAAAAGATTTCAAGAGACTTTATTCCCGGTTCTCTGGAAAGATTAAGTCCAGCATTTAGAGCGTCTGTAACATCCCCTACTTTCTAAAACTAAGCATTACAGATGCTGTAGTAACCTAGAGTATTAACTTCTGATGACATAATACGGTAACGTTAATGGAATCCATAATATTAGAAGCACATGAATATGAAATAAAATCAGCACGGATTTCCAAAAAAACATTTTTAATTACATTTCAAATCTACAATTCATATTCAATTGCATAATCCCAGAACGATTCCAATGTTTTGATCAAATATAATTATCACAAATTATGCCAAGAGCGACATATGAAGATGCCCCTTTGGATGACCAGAGTACTGGATAGACATATCAGTCATAAATACATCACAACAGAAACGATACTAAATAGCTTCTATATAACTAGCTTTGTCTCCTACACGTCTTTGGAATTTTATTCATTCTACCTACTAAACCAGGAAAGTCCTTAACTCTCAATCTAAGCAAATTTAATTTTAAGAACCAGAGAGTTTAAGGGGAAAACATAAAATTCAAGCCAGATATAAAGCCTGGTGTGAATAATACTATTACATCCCGGTTTATTAATATTAAGTGAGACCATGCCTCTTAGCGAAACGCGTTTCTCGGTGCTAATATTCTTTTGAAAGCATATCTTTTGCAAATCAAAATCCTGCAATCAAACTGATTATAACAACAATAGCATTAATATACATGCATACGAATCAGGTAACCAATGGATTGTTTGTCCAAACAATATAGTTTTATCAGGCTAACTATTAACCTTAGCTGACTCGCGCCTACCAGATATAATCAATATTCTTACTCCTGTTAGACACAATACTGGACGATCTGTCCTTAACCCTTCCCTTAGGGTTAACTGACCCTAATGGTTTTTTATGCTTACCAATAACCTATCTTTACGCGGTATATTCCCTTCTGTGTGTAACATCATTTAGTCCTATCTGTGATGAATCCCTACACAATGAAATTTCGGGCGTGACCCCATACCAGTCCCATCTGGTCTTCTAATACCTAAGGCATATACTTAGGGTTAACAAACCTCTTCAAAATATCATTTCCTTATAAAAAATCTTTACAAATGATTTATCCTTGAAATCATATCCTTATAAAACAAGGAAATAATACCCTTTGCTTTATTCAAAATACTTATGCCATGATATATGTTTTACACAAAACAATGTTGATGAAATCTTGTTCAAGGAACTATCACTTTAAAATAAATTAAAGCCTCTTTTTAAATTAGAAAATTTAGGCCTTAAAACCAAAGCAATACCTTTGAAACCATAGTGTAAAACTTTAAACAATCTCTTTCAACATAATTGAAAGCATCCCGTTTGAAACCAATATATAAAACTTGCACATCGCATTTCGAAACCATTTAAACTTGCCTTTAGAAAGCATTGGAAACCGTCCTTTCAAAACCATTTAAAATTGCCTTTCAAATATACCTTTCTAAACCATTGAGTTCAAGTAAGGGTTTGTGGAAACATTTCTTCGAAACCATTAAAAGTATTCCTATTGAAACCAGTGGGTAACCTTAAGATAACTAAAGGTGTGACGACCCAACTTCCATACTTCAGAAAGTTGCATCGTTAAGAAGAAAGAAAGGGATAGAAAAGAGAAAAGAAAGGAAAGAAAGAACAAACAACATCAGAATCTCACAGCGGAATCGAATAAATTATAATATATCACATAAAACTTTACATAGTATCTTATACATCAGAGTAATACAGCTAATACAACACAAAACTAGACAGTTATAAACATCTGTCTAGCTATTACAATCCAAGTACATCAGAGAGAATCAATACAACACAAACACAGCGGAACTACTACATATATCTACACGCTGAAGCCTCCTGCTCCATTATCTCCTCCAGAACTCGTCAAAGCAATCCTGAAAACACTTGACTACTCATACGTAATATGAGTACCCAAGAGTTTAATAAAACAGAAAATAAACACTCAGGTCAGACAGGGGTCTGGTGTGAGTAAACGGGGATAAAAAGTTGCTTAACTTTAGAAAATCCTTTGAAAACAAAAGGTATCACGTAAGACTTCCCACACATAAACATGGAAAAGTTTTTACCTTACGCTAACCAAAACATTTGATAGGAAATCCAGTGATATTATAATAGTGTCTAGGGTTTTCAAGTAAATAAGAAATAGCTGAAATTGTTACATCTATTAAATTCCAGCTACTAGCCACAAAAGTGGGTAATACAAACAAAACCGTAGGGTCTCGTAGGGAAAATGGGTTTCCATCAATGGCAGGGCTACTGGGGTACCGCCCGTCACAGTACGTGGCCTAGATCACCGTACCGAGGAGCCACCCTAACTCCCCTGCAACACAAAGCCGGACCCGTTCCTTACTGAACAGTTCCGAACAAGACCACCCCGCAGATTGGTCGTCACCAACTGCCACACAGCCGAAATATAAAGGGACCTCTAGACAGGAGTAAATCTTGCTCTCAAGTGGGGGCTACCCACGAAGCTTTGCTGCACCTCCCCTGTTTTAGCCATTCCCGGTTGATGAGGCTTGAGGTTACGATTACCTTTATAGGACACATCAATCTTAGAATGCTCATCGTCCGCCTGACGATGTGCTGAAAGCATTCAATCCATACAAGTTCGTTCCGGGTTCGAACGAAACCGAAGGCATTATCTCGTTACACTCGTATTGGAATCACCCTCAGAGTTAACGACAATAACCCTTGCACTCTAAACCACCATCTCGAATCTATAAGTACTATTCCGTCAAACTCATTACGGAATCACCCACAGAGTTATACTGACGTATAGCCCTTACACCTCGAGTCTTCACTTGCTCCACTTGGATTAACGACCTAACGTTTAATTGGAATCGATGTGGTTTTCGGATATCCAAATATGGAAACCCGATCCCGGTCTCATCGAAACCAAACGCCATTTTAATGTCCAAGTTGTACTTAAGGGTTTTAAACAATTAACTTATCTCATTACTACCTACTTTACAGAGATAGGTAAACTACATCTAACAATGGATAAGCACATTCATATCATAACAGATAATCTGTATCATCCATAAACAGATAATCATCACAACCAAACAATCCATCACAAACTATCATACTTAAACCATACATTCATATCATACAAATACAACTTATCTCATTACTGAGATCACAACCATTCAATCAATAACATCCATAAGCAATGATTTACTAACCAACAATTTATAATTAATTTAAAATGAATTAAATTAATTACAATCATCTCTAATTAATTTAAAATAAATTAAATTAATTAACACATTTAAATCCTGCTTACATCCATTAATTAATTAACCTAGTTAATTAATTATCCACTAAGTATTTAACTTGATTAAACAACCCTGATTAATCATTTACTAATTACAATAAGTAATTAGTCCTCAATTAATTAACCTTAATCATAAGTAATTAACATTTAATTACTCATTTATTAATTAATTATAATTAATTATATTTATCCTTAATTAATTACAATTAATTAATCACTTAACTAATTAATTATTATTTAATTAAACAATCATTAATTACATCATTAATTAAAATAATTAATGATCTCTAACATTTAAATAAATTACTTAATTAAAATTAATTACATTTAGTAATTAATCTAATTATTAATCACCTTGATTAATATTCAATTAAGTAATTAACTATCTTTAATTACTCATTAACAAATTAATTAACCAATAATTAATCATTAATTAATTCCTTAATTAATGACAAAAGTAATTATCCAAATTACTAATTACATTTCAGTAATTAACATTATTACTTCATCAAGTAATCCTGCTCCACTAATTACATTAAGTAATTACATTCTTAAAATCATCAAATGATTTATTAAAATTAATTAAATTAAATTAATTAACTAAAATAAATCACAATCCAAAATAAATTACAATAAGTAATTAATTACTTAATTATTTAACAAATTACAATTAATTAGATTCAATCTATTAATCTAATTCATTACCCAAAATTAATTTCCTTAATTAATTACTAAATTATCCTTAGATAATTATCATCATTATTATTTAACACATTTCATTAATTATATACTTAAGAAAATTTAATTTAGATTAATAAATCATTTCTAATTAAAATTAATCTAAATCATTATTTCAAATCAGATAATTAAGTAAATTCTTAATTATCTTAAATATTTTCAAAATATTCTAATTACTAATCAAATAACTCCTTCACATTCAAAATGTATTAAAACAATACATTTCTAAATTCAAATTCAAATTCCATTTTAAAAATTTGATATCTTAAAATGTTTAACCATTTAAACATGAATCTAAATTAACACTTCATATTTTAAATTCAAATACTAAGGAACTAATTTCTTCCAAGTTTAAACTTATTTGAAATCAAATTTTATTTTCAAATCTATATTAAACACTGAAATATGTTCATTCATTCTTCTTTAAATTTATAAACTGTTTGAAATCAAGACTGAGTTTCAAAGTAAATTTGAAACTGTTTTTAATTTGATTTCAAACCAGTTTAAATCAAATTTGAAAATATTTAAATTTGATCATACTTCTAAAACTTACAAAACTATTTAAATCTAATTCTGGTTTTTTTTTTAAAAAAAAACAACCTGAAACTATTCTTAAACTTGATTAAAACTGAATTTTAAATCTAGTTTAAATTTAAGATTTGAATTTTTAAAACTTTTAATTCAGAATAAAATTTGAATTCAAATTCAAGTTACACTTGAATCATGTTGCAACTTTAAAATATGAATTTATTCAAAAAGTTTAAAACTGCAAATCTCTCAGGCTTAAACCTGAAACAGTTTAAATCTAGATTAAAAACAGAATTAAAAACTTTGAATTCAAAATTCATTTGAATTCAGTTAAATCTTGCATTTGATTTAATTTAAAATCTTTAAAATATGAATTTTATTTAATACTTTAAAACTGCAAAAGTACAGGTTCAATAAATCTGCAACTGTTTTAATATTGATTTAGAACCAAATTTAAAACTAGTTTAAATTTAACATATTTCATTTTTGAAAACTTTGAATTCCAAACTCTATTTGAATACAAATTTATCTTGCATTTAAATTAAATTACAACTTAAAACATGAATTTCATTTAAACATTAAAAACTGCAACTCTCTGTTATAAAACTGAAACAGTTTTAAAAATTTCTTGATTTAAACAGAATTTAAAACTTTGTTCAAATTTAAAATTTTCATCTTTAAAACTTTGAACTCAGAACTTTATTTGGATTCAATTCCAATTCATACTTAAATCCAAGTTCCAACTTAACATATGAATTCTATTAAAATTAAAACTGTAAATTCTCTCTGGATTTAAACCTGCAACTGTTTTAAATTCTTGATTTAAAACAGAGTTTTAAATCCTGTTTAAGTTTAAGATTTACCTTTAAAAACTATGAATTCAAACTCTATTTAGATTTAGTTCAATCCATACTTAAATCAACCCTACACTAGAATTTGAATTCAATTCAAATTTCTAGGAAAAACTGCAACTCTCTGGATTTAAAAACCCTGCACATAAACCCGAGCTACCCCATCTACTACTTCGAGTTCCAATCTCCTCTGCTTCGAGTCAAAAATAAAATCACCCGACGATTGCTTCGGGGCAATTAAACCTGCACACCCCATCTGAGTTCAACTCTGCAACCCAATTCAACCTGGAAACACCCAATCCATATCACCAGCCTCTCTGATCCTCCATCAACAACACCTCCTCCATCCTCTCACCTCAATACTCCACTAACATAAACATCTTAACACCTGACATTCACATAGATTAACAGATACCTCAATTTCTTATTTCTGTTTAAACAGAAATGTTTTCTTCCCAACAGTTTATTTAAACTGTAATATTAGTTTCCATAATTTCTACTTTCAAACATGCATTCTAATTTATACACTGGTTCTAATATTTATGATGTTTGATATTTGTTTTATTTTAATGATGACTGGTTTTGGTTTACAGAGGCTACAGATTTATTAAACTAACTTAAAATTCATAATTCTAAATTTACACCTAACTAACCTATTTACTTACACAAACTTTGCTAATTAAAACCATTCAAGTGATAAAGCCTTTCCAATAAAGAATATCCTAATTCATAACTAACACTTTATGCAGTTTTCAAGAAATCAAAACATGCAAACATATTTACACACAGCATTTATCAATATAAGATTTACAGACAAGCTTGTTTTCTTTTATTTTTCCTAAGTATTTACATGCATCAGACAATTCAAGCTTCCTTGCATTTGTGAGGTTACTCACTTTCAAAAGAAACAGAGGAGTTCTCATCAAACAGTTTTTTACATTCAGGTGAACTAGCATTTAGTTCTGTAATTTGCACTTATCTTGATTTTAGAAAAAAAACTGTTTTTAAAATAAAAGCTTACTCACCTATATGGAAGATGCAGAGAACAGACTAGATGCCAATTTTATTTCCAGGAATGCAATATGATGTTGCATGTTGATCCTGGCTTGCATTAGATTACAGAAGTTGCTTGCCAATTTAAATTCAAAATTATTGCATTTGCATTCCCAGTTGAACATGCATGCAGACATCATCCAAATGCACATATTTGAGGCTGATCTTTTAATTGATGTTGAGCATTGCAGATTTAAGAAATTGATTTGCAGGCAGATGTATGCAGATCCCTCAGTTTTGAATTTAAACTGATGTTACTTTGCTTCAGATTTTGAAACTGGGCTTTCAGATATGCAGACTTGAAGAAACTGATTCTAATGTTGCAGATTTGAAGATTTTAACATGCTTTGTAGAAATTGAAGTTGTATGCAAATTTTTGCTTCAGATTTGTAGTTGAACTTAGCATGCAGATCCAATTCAAATGCATAGAATTGAAGATTGAAGTTGTATGCAGATTTGAAGAAGTTTGGTTTGCAGATTTGTAGAATTGGTTTTGAAATTGCAGATTTTGACATGCTTTTGTTTTGAGGGGATTTAATTTACTGAAATATGATTTTCAGATTTCTCAATTTGAAGAGAAAGTGTTTTTAACAAAATAAGTTTCTAAGTTTTCCTTATTTACAAAAATAAATTTCAAAATGTATTAACATGCCACTTGTTATCTTAAGTAAGATAAATGATTTACAAGTGTCTCTTTATAGTTTAAGAACTTAACACATGTATATATCAATGTTTAAAAGCAATTTTAAATTTATAAGTGTTTTAGAGTTTATCTTAAACTATTTAAAATTATTTAAGCATATTTCAAATGTTTATTAACATTAGTTTTGAAATACATACACATACACTTCTTTATAAAACTATACAATTACACTTAATTGCTTGTTTAAATATTTTTAAAATAATATTACTTATAAAACAAAATTTCAAAAGAAAAGATTTTAAAAGAAATGAGAGGTTGAATTAAATTTTATCAATGTTATACTTTAACACAAATGAATTAATTCTCATTTCAAAGAGAAAAACAATTTTTAAAATAGACAAAACAAATTTTTATTATAAAACAAAATTAAACTATATTTATTCTATAAACAAATAAATACTTACTTAATAATTTAAATCAATTTACAAATTTACATTATATATAATAATTAGAAAATATACTTTATTAAATATAAATTTAGAATTAAGACCAAATCTCTATTTACAATGTATAAACATTTATACATTATAAATAAAATATTTTTAATCTTTGAAAAGAATACCATTTAACAAATTAATTAATTATAAATTTTCAAAAGAGAATTCTAGTTTAAATTAAATTATTCAATCAATATTTCACATTTTAAAATAATTATCAAAGAAATTATTAAATAATTATTGCCTAAATTTCCGGGACATCACATTCCTTCCCCCTTAAAAGAATTTCGTCCCCGAAATTTAAAAGCAAAGGTAATTTAATAATTCTATACAGATTTTAAATTTTAAAAGAGCAATCAAATACTATCAATCAAATACTAGCAACCATAACAACCAATCCAAACAAACAATTCTAATTATCCAGACAAAAATTCTGGATAAGATTTCCTAGAGTTTCCCATGTACAAACACCGGGACACTCGCCCTACGAATTCTAAACTAACTACAGGACTACAGACAAGTCCTGATCAACTCCCAAATCTCAGAATTACTGATTCTAAAATCAGAAACAAACCATACACGTATTCCCTCAGAGATACGTGAAAACAAAATAAATACCAGCCATCCGGACTGGCAATTCAATCTCGTAGAACAATCACTTAACTCTTAAGAGAAAACAGAAAGATCTAATCTCATACCCACACAATCTTTCATATCGATCCTGGGCTGCCTTCAACTTCTAGATCAACAAAATCCACCACACAATGTCTGCTACAAAAATCAGAAGACTTCAAACAAACTTCTCTATCTGGAAACAAACAGATACCAAATCAATCAGGTCTTCAGATCCAAAATAAATTTCCTATAGAAATCCTTTGATCCAAGACAAAACTCAAATTCCCAAAGAATCGGGTGCTTCAATTCAGGAATAGCTGCCACCATGCTTCCACTGCGCAACTCTGATTCGAGAATGCTGTCGATGAACACAAGTACAAACTTGATCAACTTATCCCGGAATATTGTTCATCAAATCCCATAAAATCTCAGTGACTTATCCGATTCAGTCACAAACTTCACAGCAAAAATTCAACCAGAAAACAGATCCGATAAATCCTACCAACTTAAACAGATCACTTTCAAAGAATCTCTTACAATGCTGAACCACCGGTAAAGCTCCAAGAATTAAGTCGAAACAGAACTCAAATTCTTGGTACGGATGCCAATCTTAATTCCTTCGAAGATATTCAGAAAATATCACTTCGATAACTCAAACACCCTCTAAAGATGCTTCAATCCAAACAAAGATCACTTAGAAAACTTTCAAACCATCGCAAGCCACCTTTGCGATTCCACTTAGTTCAGATTCCAAGAAATCGTTCTCTCTTCAATAATTAGAACAGCTTAAGCCCTTTAAATCAAAGAAGAAACTAGTGGTCCACTTCCAACCACAAATATCACGTCCAGCTGAGCTTCTAGAAGAAATGGACAAACTCCATCATCTGCCCGGACTACTGACAGAAGAATCACAGAGACTCCTAAACCACCGAAGAACAGGTCACTCACTGCTGCTACTGCTGCCAAAACTTTCTTAGCCAAAAGCTCATCAAACCTCAAACTACACCAGCCTCTTCACAAAAGAGCCTTCCAGATAGACAGATATCTCTCAGGAAACTCGCTCCCAAACCAAGCTCAAAACATTCTGCCAAACTGGGTCTCAACTCAAAAGCAGACAGAACTCCTTCCTGAAGTTGCCAAGATACCATTAGCTGGCTTCAGAACTTCTTACTAATCCAAACTCAAGAAAAACCACTCACACGAGTGCAACCAAGCTTATAATCCAAAGAAGAACTCCGAATCTTAAAAAGATTTCCTTCAGAGATTAGTGAAATCCTTCACACCAAACTACATAACTACTCAAGATGCCCAAACTGCCCTAGCAGACCACTTCCAATCTCAAACACTCAAACTCCAACCATTGGTAGTTGTGTTTCACAAACCACTACCCTATCTACCTTTATTACTTATATTGGAAAACCTGAACAGGTAACCCAATCTAATAGGTAGAAATAAATATATATATATATAGATATATATTCAAAATTACAAATACGCTCTCTCAAAAAAGACACCACTACAGATCTTAGGCATTCACTCAACCTAATGCTCTGATACCACTGTGACGACCCAACTTCCATACTTCAGAAAGTTGCATCGTTAAGAAGAAAGAAAGGGATAGAAAAGAGAAAAGAAAGGAAAGAAAGAACAAACAACATCAGAATCTCACAGCGGAATCGAATAAATTATAATATATCACATAAAACTTTACATAGTATCTTATACATCAGAGTAATACAGCTAATACAACACAAAACTAGACAGTTATAAACATCTGTCTAGCTATTACAATCCAAGTACATCAGAGAGAATCAATACAACACAAACACAGCGGAACTACTACATATATCTACACGCTGAAGCCTCCTGCTCCATTATCTCCTCCAGAACTCGTCAAAGCAATCCTGAAAACACTTGACTACTCATACGTAATATGAGTACCCAAGAGTTTAATAAAACAGAAAATAAACACTCAGGTCAAACAGGGGTCTGGTGTGAGTAAACGGGGATAAAAAGTTGCTTAACTTTAGAAAATCCTTTGAAAACAAAAGGTATCACGTAAGACTTCCCACACATAAACATGGAAAAGTTTTTACCTTACGCTAACCAAAACATTTGATAGGAAATCCAGTGATATTATAATAGTGTCTAGGGTTTTCAAGTAAATAAGAAATAGCTGAAATTGTTACATCTATTAAATTCCAGCTACTAGCCACAAAAGTGGGTAATACAAACAAAACCGTAGGGTCTCGTAGGGAAAATGGGTTTCCATCAATGGCAGGGCTACTGGGGTACCGCCCGTCACAGTACGTGGCCTAGATCACCGTACCGAGGAGCCACCCTAACTCCCCTGCAACACAAAGCCGGACCCGTTCCTTACTGAACAGTTCCGAACAAGACCACCCCGCAGATTGGTCGTCACCAACTGCCACACAGCCGAAATATAAAGGGACCTCTAGACAGGAGTAAATCTTGCTCTCAAGTGGGGGCTACCCACGAAGCTTTGCTGCACCTCCCCTGTTTTAGCCATTCCCGGTTGATGAGGCTTGAGGTTACGATTACCTTTATAGGACACATCAATCTTAGAATGCTCATCGTCCGCCTGACGATGTGCTGAAAGCATTCAATCCATACAAGTTCGTTCCGGGTTCGAACGAAACCGAAGGCATTATCTCGTTACACTCGTATTGGAATCACCCTCAGAGTTAACGACAATAACCCTTGCACTCTAAACCACCATCTCGAATCTATAAGTACTATTCCGTCAAACTCATTACGGAATCACCCACAGAGTTATACTGACGTATAGCCCTTACACCTCGAGTCTTCACTTGCTCCACTTGGATTAACGACCTAACGTTTAATTGGAATCGATGTGGTTTTCGGATATCCAAATATGGAAACCCGATCCCGGTCTCATCGAAACCAAACGCCATTTTAATGTCCAAGTTGTACTTAAGGGTTTTAAACAATTAACTTATCTCATTACTACCTACTTTACAGAGATAGGTAAACTACATCTAACAATGGATAAGCACATTCATATCATAACAGATAATCTGTATCATCCATAAACAGATAATCATCACAACCAAACAATCCATCACAAACTATCATACTTAAACCATACATTCATATCATACAAATACAACTTATCTCATTACTGAGATCACAACCATTCAATCAATAACATCCATAAGCAATGATTTACTAACCAACAATTTATAATTAATTTAAAATGAATTAAATTAATTACAATCATCTCTAATTAATTTAAAATAAATTAAATTAATTAACACATTTAAATCCTGCTTACATCCATTAATTAATTAACCTAGTTAATTAATTATCCACTAAGTATTTAACTTGATTAAACAACCCTGATTAATCATTTACTAATTACAATAAGTAATTAGTCCTCAATTAATTAACCTTAATCATAAGTAATTAACATTTAATTACTCATTTATTAATTAATTATAATTAATTATATTTATCCTTAATTAATTACAATTAATTAATCACTTAACTAATTAATTATTATTTAATTAAACAATCATTAATTACATCATTAATTAAAATAATTAATGATCTCTAACATTTAAATAAATTACTTAATTAAAATTAATTACATTTAGTAATTAATCTAATTATTAATCACCTTGATTAATATTCAATTAAGTAATTAACTATCTTTAATTACTCATTAACAAATTAATTAACCAATAATTAATCATTAATTAATTCCTTAATTAATGACAAAAGTAATTATCCAAATTACTAATTACATTTCAGTAATTAACATTATTACTTCATCAAGTAATCCTGCTCCACTAATTACATTAAGTAATTACATTCTTAAAATCATCAAATGATTTATTAAAATTAATTAAATTAAATTAATTAACTAAAATAAATCACAATCCAAAATAAATTACAATAAGTAATTAATTACTTAATTATTTAACAAATTACAATTAATTAGATTCAATCTATTAATCTAATTCATTACCCAAAATTAATTTCCTTAATTAATTACTAAATTATCCTTAGATAATTATCATCATTATTATTTAACACATTTCATTAATTATATACTTAAGAAAATTTAATTTAGATTAATAAATCATTTCTAATTAAAATTAATCTAAATCATTATTTCAAATCAGATAATTAAGTAAATTCTTAATTATCTTAAATATTTTCAAAATATTCTAATTACTAATCAAATAACTCCTTCACATTCAAAATGTATTAAAACAATACATTTCTAAATTCAAATTCAAATTCCATTTTAAAAATTTGATATCTTAAAATGTTTAACCATTTAAACATGAATCTAAATTAACACTTCATATTTTAAATTCAAATACTAAGGAACTAATTTCTTCCAAGTTTAAACTTATTTGAAATCAAATTTTATTTTCAAATCTATATTAAACACTGAAATATGTTCATTCATTCTTCTTTAAATTTATAAACTGTTTGAAATCAAGACTGAGTTTCAAAGTAAATTTGAAACTGTTTTTAATTTGATTTCAAACCAGTTTAAATCAAATTTGAAAATATTTAAATTTGATCATACTTCTAAAACTTACAAAACTATTTAAATCTAATTCTGGTTTTTTTTTTAAAAAAAAAACAACCTGAAACTATTCTTAAACTTGATTAAAACTGAATTTTAAATCTAGTTTAAATTTAAGATTTGAATTTTTAAAACTTTTAATTCAGAATAAAATTTGAATTCAAATTCAAGTTACACTTGAATCATGTTGCAACTTTAAAATATGAATTTATTCAAAAAGTTTAAAACTGCAAATCTCTCAGGCTTAAACCTGAAACAGTTTAAATCTAGATTAAAAACAGAATTAAAAACTTTGAATTCAAAATTCATTTGAATTCAGTTAAATCTTGCATTTGATTTAATTTAAAATCTTTAAAATATGAATTTTATTTAATACTTTAAAACTGCAAAAGTACAGGTTCAATAAATCTGCAACTGTTTTAATATTGATTTAGAACCAAATTTAAAACTAGTTTAAATTTAACATATTTCATTTTTGAAAACTTTGAATTCCAAACTCTATTTGAATACAAATTTATCTTGCATTTAAATTAAATTACAACTTAAAACATGAATTTCATTTAAACATTAAAAACTGCAACTCTCTGTTATAAAACTGAAACAGTTTTAAAAATTTCTTGATTTAAACAGAATTTAAAACTTTGTTCAAATTTAAAATTTTCATCTTTAAAACTTTGAACTCAGAACTTTATTTGGATTCAATTCCAATTCATACTTAAATCCAAGTTCCAACTTAACATATGAATTCTATTAAAATTAAAACTGTAAATTCTCTCTGGATTTAAACCTGCAACTGTTTTAAATTCTTGATTTAAAACAGAGTTTTAAATCCTGTTTAAGTTTAAGATTTACCTTTAAAAACTATGAATTCAAACTCTATTTAGATTTAGTTCAATCCATACTTAAATCAACCCTACACTAGAATTTGAATTCAATTCAAATTTCTAGGAAAAACTGCAACTCTCTGGATTTAAAAACCCTGCACATAAACCCGAGCTACCCCATCTACTACTTCGAGTTCCAATCTCCTCTGCTTCGAGTCAAAAATAAAATCACCCGACGATTGCTTCGGGGCAATTAAACCTGCACACCCCATCTGAGTTCAACTCTGCAACCCAATTCAACCTGGAAACACCCAATCCATATCACCAGCCTCTCTGATCCTCCATCAACAACACCTCCTCCATCCTCTCACCTCAATACTCCACTAACATAAACATCTTAACACCTGACATTCACATAGATTAACAGATACCTCAATTTCTTATTTCTGTTTAAACAGAAATGTTTTCTTCCCAACAGTTTATTTAAACTGTAATATTAGTTTCCATAATTTCTACTTTCAAACATGCATTCTAATTTATACACTGGTTCTAATATTTATGATGTTTGATATTTGTTTTATTTTAATGATGACTGGTTTTGGTTTACAGAGGCTACAGATTTATTAAACTAACTTAAAATTCATAATTCTAAATTTACACCTAACTAACCTATTTACTTACACAAACTTTGCTAATTAAAACCATTCAAGTGATAAAGCCTTTCCAATAAAGAATATCCTAATTCATAACTAACACTTTATGCAGTTTTCAAGAAATCAAAACATGCAAACATATTTACACACAGCATTTATCAATATAAGATTTACAGACAAGCTTGTTTTCTTTTATTTTTCCTAAGTATTTACATGCATCAGACAATTCAAGCTTCCTTGCATTTGTGAGGTTACTCACTTTCAAAAGAAACAGAGGAGTTCTCATCAAACAGTTTTTTACATTCAGGTGAACTAGCATTTAGTTCTGTAATTTGCACTTATCTTGATTTTAGAAAAAAAACTGTTTTTAAAATAAAAGCTTACTCACCTATATGGAAGATGCAGAGAACAGACTAGATGCCAATTTTATTTCCAGGAATGCAATATGATGTTGCATGTTGATCCTGGCTTGCATTAGATTACAGAAGTTGCTTGCCAATTTAAATTCAAAATTATTGCATTTGCATTCCCAGTTGAACATGCATGCAGACATCATCCAAATGCACATATTTGAGGCTGATCTTTTAATTGATGTTGAGCATTGCAGATTTAAGAAATTGATTTGCAGGCAGATGTATGCAGATCCCTCAGTTTTGAATTTAAACTGATGTTACTTTGCTTCAGATTTTGAAACTGGGCTTTCAGATATGCAGACTTGAAGAAACTGATTCTAATGTTGCAGATTTGAAGATTTTAACATGCTTTGTAGAAATTGAAGTTGTATGCAAATTTTTGCTTCAGATTTGTAGTTGAACTTAGCATGCAGATCCAATTCAAATGCATAGAATTGAAGATTGAAGTTGTATGCAGATTTGAAGAAGTTTGGTTTGCAGATTTGTAGAATTGGTTTTGAAATTGCAGATTTTGACATGCTTTTGTTTTGAGGGGATTTAATTTACTGAAATATGATTTTCAGATTTCTCAATTTGAAGAGAAAGTGTTTTTAACAAAATAAGTTTCTAAGTTTTCCTTATTTACAAAAATAAATTTCAAAATGTATTAACATGCCACTTGTTATCTTAAGTAAGATAAATGATTTACAAGTGTCTCTTTATAGTTTAAGAACTTAACACATGTATATATCAATGTTTAAAAGCAATTTTAAATTTATAAGTGTTTTAGAGTTTATCTTAAACTATTTAAAATTATTTAAGCATATTTCAAATGTTTATTAACATTAGTTTTGAAATACATACACATACACTTCTTTATAAAACTATACAATTACACTTAATTGCTTGTTTAAATATTTTTAAAATAATATTACTTATAAAACAAAATTTCAAAAGAAAAGATTTTAAAAGAAATGAGAGGTTGAATTAAATTTTATCAATGTTATACTTTAACACAAATGAATTAATTCTCATTTCAAAGAGAAAAACAATTTTTAAAATAGACAAAACAAATTTTTATTATAAAACAAAATTAAACTATATTTATTCTATAAACAAATAAATACTTACTTACTAATTTAAATCAATTTACAAATTTACATTATATATAATAATTAGAAAATATACTTTATTAAATATAAATTTAGAATTAAGACCAAATCTCTATTTACAATGTATAAACATTTATACATTATAAATAAAATATTTTTAATCTTTGAAAAGAATACCATTTAACAAATTAATTAATTATAAATTTTCAAAAGAGAATTCTAGTTTAAATTAAATTATTCAATCAATATTTCACATTTTAAAATAATTATCAAAGAAATTATTAAATAATTATTGCCTAAATTTCCGGGACATCACATTCCTTCCCCCTTAAAAGAATTTCGTCCCCGAAATTTAAAAGCAAAGGTAATTTAATAATTCTATACAGATTTTAAATTTTAAAAGAGCAATCAAATACTATCAATCAAATACTAGCAACCATAACAACCAATCCAAACAAACAATTCTAATTATCCAGACAAAAATTCTGGATAAGATTTCCTAGAGTTTCCCATGTACAAACACCGGGACACTCGCCCTACGAATTCTAAACTAACTACAGGACTACAGACAAGTCCTGATCAACTCCCAAATCTCAGAATTACTGATTCTAAAATCAGAAACAAACCATACACGTATTCCCTCAGAGATACGTGAAAACAAAATAAATACCAGCCATCCGGACTGGCAATTCAATCTCGTAGAACAATCACTTAACTCTTAAGAGAAAACAGAAAGATCTAATCTCATACCCACACAATCTTTCATATCGATCCTGGGCTGCCTTCAACTTCTAGATCAACAAAATCCACCACACAATGTCTGCTACAAAAATCAGAAGACTTCAAACAAACTTCTCTATCTGGAAACAAACAGATACCAAATCAATCAGGTCTTCAGATCCAAAATAAATTTCCTATAGAAATCCTTTGATCCAAGACAAAACTCAAATTCCCAAAGAATCGGGTGCTTCAATTCAGGAATAGCTGCCACCATGCTTCCACTGCGCAACTCTGATTCGAGAATGCTGTCGATGAACACAAGTACAAACTTGATCAACTTATCCCGGAATATTGTTCATCAAATCCCATAAAATCTCAGTGACTTATCCGATTCAGTCACAAACTTCACAGCAAAAATTCAACCAGAAAACAGATCCGATAAATCCTACCAACTTAAACAGATCACTTTCAAAGAATCTCTTACAATGCTGAACCACCGGTAAAGCTCCAAGAATTAAGTCGAAACAGAACTCAAATTCTTGGTACGGATGCCAATCTTAATTCCTTCGAAGATATTCAGAAAATATCACTTCGATAACTCAAACACCCTCTAAAGATGCTTCAATCCAAACAAAGATCACTTAGAAAACTTTCAAACCATCGCAAGCCACCTTTGCGATTCCACTTAGTTCAGATTCCAAGAAATCGTTCTCTCTTCAATAATTAGAACAGCTTAAGCCCTTTAAATCAAAGAAGAAACTAGTGGTCCACTTCCAACCACAAATATCACGTCCAGCTGAGCTTCTAGAAGAAATGGACAAACTCCATCATCTGCCCGGACTACTGACAGAAGAATCACAGAGACTCCTAAACCACCGAAGAACAGGTCACTCACTGCTGCTACTGCTGCCAAAACTTTCTTAGCCAAAAGCTCATCAAACCTCAAACTACACCAGCCTCTTCACAAAAGAGCCTTCCAGATAGACAGATATCTCTCAGGAAACTCGCTCCCAAACCAAGCTCAAAACATTCTGCCAAACTGGGTCTCAACTCAAAAGCAGACAGAACTCCTTCCTGAAGTTGCCAAGATACCATTAGCTGGCTTCAGAACTTCTTACTAATCCAAACTCAAGAAAAACCACTCACACGAGTGCAACCAAGCTTATAATCCAAAGAAGAACTCCGAATCTTAAAAAGATTTCCTTCAGAGATTAGTGAAATCCTTCACACCAAACTACATAACTACTCAAGATGCCCAAACTGCCCTAGCAGACCACTTCCAATCTCAAACACTCAAACTCCAACCATTGGTAGTTGTGTTTCACAAACCACTACCCTATCTACCTTTATTACTTATATTGGAAAACCTGAACAGGTAACCCAATCTAATAGGTAGAAATAAATATATATATATATATAGATATATATTCAAAATTACAAATACGCTCTCTCAAAAAAGACACCACTACAGATCTTAGGCATTCACTCAACCTAATGCTCTGATACCACTGTGACGACCCAACTTCCATACTTCAGAAAGTTGCATCGTTAAGAAGAAAGAAAGGGATAGAAAAGAGAAAAGAAAGGAAAGAAAGAACAAACAACATCAGAATCTCACAGCGGAATCGAATAAATTATAATATATCACATAAAACTTTACATAGTATCTTATACATCAGAGTAATACAGCTAATACAACACAAAACTAGACAGTTATAAACATCTGTCTAGCTATTACAATCCAAGTACATCAGAGAGAATCAATACAACACAAACACAGCGGAACTACTACATATATCTACACGCTGAAGCCTCCTGCTCCATTATCTCCTCCAGAACTCGTCAAAGCAATCCTGAAAACACTTGACTACTCATACGTAATATGAGTACCCAAGAGTTTAATAAAACAGAAAATAAACACTCAGGTCAGACAGGGGTCTGGTGTGAGTAAACGGGGATAAAAAGTTGCTTAACTTTAGAAAATCCTTTGAAAACAAAAGGTATCACGTAAGACTTCCCACACATAAACATGGAAAAGTTTTTACCTTACGCTAACCAAAACATTTGATAGGAAATCCAGTGATATTATAATAGTGTCTAGGGTTTTCAAGTAAATAAGAAATAGCTGAAATTGTTACATCTATTAAATTCCAGCTACTAGCCACAAAAGTGGGTAATACAAACAAAACCGTAGGGTCTCGTAGGGAAAATGGGTTTCCATCAATGGCAGGGCTACTGGGGTACCGCCCGTCACAGTACGTGGCCTAGATCACCGTACCGAGGAGCCACCCTAACTCCCCTGCAACACAAAGCCGGACCCGTTCCTTACTGAACAGTTCCGAACAAGACCACCCCGCAGATTGGTCGTCACCAACTGCCACACAGCCGAAATATAAAGGGACCTCTAGACAGGAGTAAATCTTGCTCTCAAGTGGGGGCTACCCACGAAGCTTTGCTGCACCTCCCCTGTTTTAGCCATTCCCGGTTGATGAGGCTTGAGGTTACGATTACCTTTATAGGACACATCAATCTTAGAATGCTCATCGTCCGCCTGACGATGTGCTGAAAGCATTCAATCCATACAAGTTCGTTCCGGGTTCGAACGAAACCGAAGGCATTATCTCGTTACACTCGTATTGGAATCACCCTCAGAGTTAACGACAATAACCCTTGCACTCTAAACCACCATCTCGAATCTATAAGTACTATTCCGTCAAACTCATTACGGAATCACCCACAGAGTTATACTGACGTATAGCCCTTACACCTCGAGTCTTCACTTGCTCCACTTGGATTAACGACCTAACGTTTAATTGGAATCGATGTGGTTTTCGGATATCCAAATATGGAAACCCGATCCCGGTCTCATCGAAACCAAACGCCATTTTAATGTCCAAGTTGTACTTAAGGGTTTTAAACAATTAACTTATCTCATTACTACCTACTTTACAGAGATAGGTAAACTACATCTAACAATGGATAAGCACATTCATATCATAACAGATAATCTGTATCATCCATAAACAGATAATCATCACAACCAAACAATCCATCACAAACTATCATACTTAAACCATACATTCATATCATACAAATACAACTTATCTCATTACTGAGATCACAACCATTCAATCAATAACATCCATAAGCAATGATTTACTAACCAACAATTTATAATTAATTTAAAATGAATTAAATTAATTACAATCATCTCTAATTAATTTAAAATAAATTAAATTAATTAACACATTTAAATCCTGCTTACATCCATTAATTAATTAACCTAGTTAATTAATTATCCACTAAGTATTTAACTTGATTAAACAACCCTGATTAATCATTTACTAATTACAATAAGTAATTAGTCCTCAATTAATTAACCTTAATCATAAGTAATTAACATTTAATTACTCATTTATTAATTAATTATAATTAATTATATTTATCCTTAATTAATTACAATTAATTAATCACTTAACTAATTAATTATTATTTAATTAAACAATCATTAATTACATCATTAATTAAAATAATTAATGATCTCTAACATTTAAATAAATTACTTAATTAAAATTAATTACATTTAGTAATTAATCTAATTATTAATCACCTTGATTAATATTCAATTAAGTAATTAACTATCTTTAATTACTCATTAACAAATTAATTAACCAATAATTAATCATTAATTAATTCCTTAATTAATGACAAAAGTAATTATCCAAATTACTAATTACATTTCAGTAATTAACATTATTACTTCATCAAGTAATCCTGCTCCACTAATTACATTAAGTAATTACATTCTTAAAATCATCAAATGATTTATTAAAATTAATTAAATTAAATTAATTAACTAAAATAAATCACAATCCAAAATAAATTACAATAAGTAATTAATTACTTAATTATTTAACAAATTACAATTAATTAGATTCAATCTATTAATCTAATTCATTACCCAAAATTAATTTCCTTAATTAATTACTAAATTATCCTTAGATAATTATCATCATTATTATTTAACACATTTCATTAATTATATACTTAAGAAAATTTAATTTAGATTAATAAATCATTTCTAATTAAAATTAATCTAAATCATTATTTCAAATCAGATAATTAAGTAAATTCTTAATTATCTTAAATATTTTCAAAATATTCTAATTACTAATCAAATAACTCCTTCACATTCAAAATGTATTAAAACAATACATTTCTAAATTCAAATTCAAATTCCATTTTAAAAATTTGATATCTTAAAATGTTTAACCATTTAAACATGAATCTAAATTAACACTTCATATTTTAAATTCAAATACTAAGGAACTAATTTCTTCCAAGTTTAAACTTATTTGAAATCAAATTTTATTTTCAAATCTATATTAAACACTGAAATATGTTCATTCATTCTTCTTTAAATTTATAAACTGTTTGAAATCAAGACTGAGTTTCAAAGTAAATTTGAAACTGTTTTTAATTTGATTTCAAACCAGTTTAAATCAAATTTGAAAATATTTAAATTTGATCATACTTCTAAAACTTACAAAACTATTTAAATCTAATTCTGGTTTTTTTTTTTAAAAAAAAAACAACCTGAAACTATTCTTAAACTTGATTAAAACTGAATTTTAAATCTAGTTTAAATTTAAGATTTGAATTTTTAAAACTTTTAATTCAGAATAAAATTTGAATTCAAATTCAAGTTACACTTGAATCATGTTGCAACTTTAAAATATGAATTTATTCAAAAAGTTTAAAACTGCAAATCTCTCAGGCTTAAACCTGAAACAGTTTAAATCTAGATTAAAAACAGAATTAAAAACTTTGAATTCAAAATTCATTTGAATTCAGTTAAATCTTGCATTTGATTTAATTTAAAATCTTTAAAATATGAATTTTATTTAATACTTTAAAACTGCAAAAGTACAGGTTCAATAAATCTGCAACTGTTTTAATATTGATTTAGAACCAAATTTAAAACTAGTTTAAATTTAACATATTTCATTTTTGAAAACTTTGAATTCCAAACTCTATTTGAATACAAATTTATCTTGCATTTAAATTAAATTACAACTTAAAACATGAATTTCATTTAAACATTAAAAACTGCAACTCTCTGTTATAAAACTGAAACAGTTTTAAAAATTTCTTGATTTAAACAGAATTTAAAACTTTGTTCAAATTTAAAATTTTCATCTTTAAAACTTTGAACTCAGAACTTTATTTGGATTCAATTCCAATTCATACTTAAATCCAAGTTCCAACTTAACATATGAATTCTATTAAAATTAAAACTGTAAATTCTCTCTGGATTTAAACCTGCAACTGTTTTAAATTCTTGATTTAAAACAGAGTTTTAAATCCTGTTTAAGTTTAAGATTTACCTTTAAAAACTATGAATTCAAACTCTATTTAGATTTAGTTCAATCCATACTTAAATCAACCCTACACTAGAATTTGAATTCAATTCAAATTTCTAGGAAAAACTGCAACTCTCTGGATTTAAAAACCCTGCACATAAACCCGAGCTACCCCATCTACTACTTCGAGTTCCAATCTCCTCTGCTTCGAGTCAAAAATAAAATCACCCGACGATTGCTTCGGGGCAATTAAACCTGCACACCCCATCTGAGTTCAACTCTGCAACCCAATTCAACCTGGAAACACCCAATCCATATCACCAGCCTCTCTGATCCTCCATCAACAACACCTCCTCCATCCTCTCACCTCAATACTCCACTAACATAAACATCTTAACACCTGACATTCACATAGATTAACAGATACCTCAATTTCTTATTTCTGTTTAAACAGAAATGTTTTCTTCCCAACAGTTTATTTAAACTGTAATATTAGTTTCCATAATTTCTACTTTCAAACATGCATTCTAATTTATACACTGGTTCTAATATTTATGATGTTTGATATTTGTTTTATTTTAATGATGACTGGTTTTGGTTTACAGAGGCTACAGATTTATTAAACTAACTTAAAATTCATAATTCTAAATTTACACCTAACTAACCTATTTACTTACACAAACTTTGCTAATTAAAACCATTCAAGTGATAAAGCCTTTCCAATAAAGAATATCCTAATTCATAACTAACACTTTATGCAGTTTTCAAGAAATCAAAACATGCAAACATATTTACACACAGCATTTATCAATATAAGATTTACAGACAAGCTTGTTTTCTTTTATTTTTCCTAAGTATTTACATGCATCAGACAATTCAAGCTTCCTTGCATTTGTGAGGTTACTCACTTTCAAAAGAAACAGAGGAGTTCTCATCAAACAGTTTTTTACATTCAGGTGAACTAGCATTTAGTTCTGTAATTTGCACTTATCTTGATTTTAGAAAAAAAACTGTTTTTAAAATAAAAGCTTACTCACCTATATGGAAGATGCAGAGAACAGACTAGATGCCAATTTTATTTCCAGGAATGCAATATGATGTTGCATGTTGATCCTGGCTTGCATTAGATTACAGAAGTTGCTTGCCAATTTAAATTCAAAATTATTGCATTTGCATTCCCAGTTGAACATGCATGCAGACATCATCCAAATGCACATATTTGAGGCTGATCTTTTAATTGATGTTGAGCATTGCAGATTTAAGAAATTGATTTGCAGGCAGATGTATGCAGATCCCTCAGTTTTGAATTTAAACTGATGTTACTTTGCTTCAGATTTTGAAACTGGGCTTTCAGATATGCAGACTTGAAGAAACTGATTCTAATGTTGCAGATTTGAAGATTTTAACATGCTTTGTAGAAATTGAAGTTGTATGCAAATTTTTGCTTCAGATTTGTAGTTGAACTTAGCATGCAGATCCAATTCAAATGCATAGAATTGAAGATTGAAGTTGTATGCAGATTTGAAGAAGTTTGGTTTGCAGATTTGTAGAATTGGTTTTGAAATTGCAGATTTTGACATGCTTTTGTTTTGAGGGGATTTAATTTACTGAAATATGATTTTCAGATTTCTCAATTTGAAGAGAAAGTGTTTTTAACAAAATAAGTTTCTAAGTTTTCCTTATTTACAAAAATAAATTTCAAAATGTATTAACATGCCACTTGTTATCTTAAGTAAGATAAATGATTTACAAGTGTCTCTTTATAGTTTAAGAACTTAACACATGTATATATCAATGTTTAAAAGCAATTTTAAATTTATAAGTGTTTTAGAGTTTATCTTAAACTATTTAAAATTATTTAAGCATATTTCAAATGTTTATTAACATTAGTTTTGAAATACATACACATACACTTCTTTATAAAACTATACAATTACACTTAATTGCTTGTTTAAATATTTTTAAAATAATATTACTTATAAAACAAAATTTCAAAAGAAAAGATTTTAAAAGAAATGAGAGGTTGAATTAAATTTTATCAATGTTATACTTTAACACAAATGAATTAATTCTCATTTCAAAGAGAAAAACAATTTTTAAAATAGACAAAACAAATTTTTATTATAAAACAAAATTAAACTATATTTATTCTATAAACAAATAAATACTTACTTACTAATTTAAATCAATTTACAAATTTACATTATATATAATAATTAGAAAATATACTTTATTAAATATAAATTTAGAATTAAGACCAAATCTCTATTTACAATGTATAAACATTTATACATTATAAATAAAATATTTTTAATCTTTGAAAAGAATACCATTTAACAAATTAATTAATTATAAATTTTCAAAAGAGAATTCTAGTTTAAATTAAATTATTCAATCAATATTTCACATTTTAAAATAATTATCAAAGAAATTATTAAATAATTATTGCCTAAATTTCCGGGACATCACAAAAGGGTTATAAAGAGTAGAGGCAAATGCATTATTTGTGAAAGTATTAATCCCAAGTAAAAGAAAGAGGATAGTTTTGAAACCTACCCTTTCAAAACCATTGCCTCCAAAACCATTTAAAAGTTGCTAAATTACCCTTTCGAAAGCATTGAGAAGGCGGCTTTTAAAATTAAAATACAAAAGCACCCCTTTCGAATACATTGGTTTAAGTCTATAACGAAAAGCGGCCTTAACTAATTCGAAAAGTATGAATGCGGCAGCATGGGGTACAAAATAGGTTCAAAAGCGGCTATCCTTTCACAAGCTTCCTTTAAAACAAAAACAGGCGGCAACTCTTTTGAAAACTCCTTTCTGAAAACAAAGGCAAGTGGAAACTTGTTCGAAAGCTTCTTATTAAACAAAGGCAAGTTGATTGATTCGAAAGCTAATTTGAGTGACTTCAGCCTCTTCGAAAGCATGCCTTCGACACAGACCCTTCCGCCTTTCTCCAATCCACTACGTACCAATTGCTTGATACAATATGCATTAGTTTCAAATGAGTTTGAAAGGCCTACTGGGCATGACGACGGAAGCAAGCAAAGGAAATGGCAAAATTGTAATTTGAAATGGAATTAATTTTATGCCTCTCAAAGTAATTTCTTTTCACCTAACTTGTCCAATTCGTCAAAAAATGATTGATTGCCATTTCTTTATCAAAATTCTTTCCTAAAAAGGCTATCGAATTCAAAATTTTCAATTTTAAAACAATTTAAGCAAATAAGCCCTTCTCCTTGACAAAGCATATAAAATATTTAAATCCCTTACCTTAAATAATTTTACAACCATAGTAAAATACTTAGGAAAATTCCAAAAAAACATAACAATTCACTTTTAATATGTTTTCTAACATATATAAATTTCTAACTCGAAATCATTATATAATTGCCAAAAATAATTTTAAACCCAATATTTACTATTTTCTCTTATAGAGAATTCATAATAAATCCGTAATTATTAGAAAATTGTGAAACTTGAAACCCACTTCTAAAATAATGTTTTAGGTCATATATCAAAAATGCAACCCATTTGGATGTCATTTAATAGGTTTTCTAATCCAAACATAGCATAAAATCCATATAAGATCATATAAATCATCAACAAGTGTGTGTGTGTGTGTACATATATATAAACAAACATACATGGCATGTTACTTGTAAAACAATTTTGACATAATTTTGAAACCGAAATCATTATCAAAAATGAGATGTAAATCAAATTATTCACCTTGGCTTGGTGTTAAGTAGGTTGAGATTTTCCCTTTGATTGATTTGCTTAAGCTGTCTACTTGAATCCTAATTTTTCTTCTTCTTGAGTCTCCTTAATGGTTGCCAGTCTGGCTCCTTTAGGTTTTTAATTTTGTTTGTGAATGTAAAAATGTATAAGGAATAAATAATGGGAGGTTTTTGGTATTAGCTTGAATGATGTTCCCATTTTATCCTTACCATATTTTTTCTACTTACTTATCAATTCTCTTTTGCTTATACATTCATTAAGGCACGACCCCTTATTAATTAACAAATCTCATTCTCTTAACTATCCATATCATTTCATTTAATTTATCTAACTAAATGTCATAAATAATGTTAGTCAAAATTAGGGTCATTACAAATTTCCTTCCTTAAAGAATTTCGTTCTCGAAATTATGATAAGGTACTCACAACAATCAAACATAAAAATAAAACATACCATCAAACGAGTTGGGACAAGTATCTCTAACCCTGCTCTCGGTCTTCCAAGTATAGTCTCTATCGTTGTCACTTTACTGAACTTTTCCCAATTAGGCTATCTTGTTTCTTAACCTCTTCTCACCTCTTATGACTATACGAGCTGATTTTTTAATTATAGTCGTATCTAATTCAACTACCAAATCTTCTAACAAATTCAGTGTGATAGTAGTCTCTAGATCTCAAATACGCTTCCTTAGATGAGAAATATGGAAAATATTATGGACTCCTGCCAAACTATTCAGTAACTCTACTCTATACGCAAATTTCCCGATCCTTTCTATAATAGGAAATGGTCCAATGAATCTTGGTGCCAATTCTCTTATTTTTTGAATCCGATTACACTTTTCAACAGTGACATCTTAACGGAAACATAATCTCTAACTGAGAACTCTAAGTCTTTTCATCTCTTATCAGCATAACTCTTCTGCCTAGACTAAGCATCCTTTATTCTAGCCCAGATTAACTTAATATTTTCTGCAGCTTTTTTAACCAATTCCGAAAAAAGAGTCAATCTATCCTAGGTATTTAACCAACAAACGGGAGATTTGCATGGTTTTCCATGCAAAGCTTCAAGTGTTGCCATCCCTTTACTAGTCTGATAACTGTTGTTATATGAAAAATCGACTAAATGTAGGTGGTCTTCCCATGATCCTCTGAAATCAAACACACAAGCTCTTAACAAAACCTCTAAGGCTTTGTTAACTCTCTCTGTTTGCCCATCTGTATGCGGATGATAAGCGGTACTCATCATGAGCTTGGTACCTAAAGCCTCCTGTAACTCTTTCAGAACTCACCAGTAAATAAGGAATCTCTATCACTTACTATACTACTAGGAATTCCATGCAGTCTAACTATAATCCAAATGAAAAACTTAGCTAAATCTAGTGCTTACTTGGTCAAGTTAACAAGTATAAAATGTGCATTCTTAGTCAATCTGTCCACTATAACCCATATACTCTCATTTCTATAGCTCATATACTCTCATTTCCTCTATTTTACCTGGGCAAACCATCTATGGAATCCATTGAGACAGAATCCCATTTCCAAACTAGAACAACTAAAGGCTAAAGTAACCCACTCGGTTTTTGATATTTGGATTTTACCTGTTGACGGCTCAAACACTGCCTTTGCCATAAGCCTACATCTCTCTTCATATCTTCCCAGAACAAACTCCTCTTTATATCTTGATACATTTTAGTTCCTCTTGAATGAATAATGAACTTCAAATGATGGCATTCTCTAAGAACTTCCGTCCTAATGTTTCCCACATTTAGAACACATAACTGCCCTTTTTTCTCAACCATCCATTCTGGAAAGACTGAAATCTTTCAAGTCATTGCTCTATGTTCCACTCCTTAACTTTCTGATCCGTTTAGCTAATAATGGATCCACCCCTTATTTAGCGGCAATTCTTTAAATCATCATTGGTCGAACTTCTAAACATGATAACATGGCGTTTCTCGCTTAGGATTAGCATCAGATCTCCATTATATTCCACATGTAGGAATGATTCTAAATCTTTCCATTCAGCTATCATTGCCAATACTACTTTTTGATATTTCCTACTAAGTGTACCTACTACCTTATTGCGTTCTCTTGGTGTGTGCTCAATACCAAAGTCATAAGCAGCTAAAAATTCTAACGACCTCTGCCGTCTCATATTCAACTCCTTCTAAGAGAATAAATACCTTAGTGACTTATGATCCATATACAACTCGAATCTTTCTCCCAAAAGGTAATATCTACACACCTTAATGCGAAAATCACACAGCTAATTCCAAATCATGAGTTGGGTACCAAACCTCATGCGGTCTGAGCTATAGAGAAGCATAAGCAATCACTTTACCTCACTGCATTAACACAGCTCTTAACATGTTCCACATGCATCCGTGTACACCACTAAATCCTGATTTTCCTCTAGAACAACTAACATAGGTGCATTAGCCAATAAGTGTTTAAGTCTTTGAAATGCCTCCTCACACTTATCGGTCTAAACAAACTTCACACCTTTAAGAGTTAGCTTAGTCATTGGTGTTGTTATCCATGAGAAATCCATAATGAATCTCCGGCAATAACCAGCTAACCCAAGAAAACTCTTTATCTCAATCATCGTCTCATGTCTCTTCTAATTATTTACCGGTTTAATATCAGCCGAATCAACTGAAAAACCCTTCTCAGGGACTACTCGACAAAAAAACTTAACTTCCTTCTTCCAAAAGTGACACTTTGAAAATTTTGCCTTTAATTGATGCTATTTTAGTGTCTTGATGACCCCTTTCATTCTTAGAATATATCAAATATGTCATCTAGGAACACTAGCAAAAATTTATCAAGATGTTCTTCGAAGATTCCATTCATCAAGTCCACGAAAAACGATGACGCAATAGTTAGTCCGAATGGTATTTCTAATCATTTGTATGATCCATATCTTATCCTAGACACTGCCAAAGGAATAATATACTCTGCTACTCTAAACTGATGGAAACCTGTTGCCAAATCCAACTGAGAAAATACTTTGGCTCTATTCAACTAGTTGAACAAATCATCAACCTAGGAATGAATATCATTTCTTTATCGTCTTCTCATTCAAATTACGATAATTGATACACAACCTCAAAGGTCCGCCCGTTTTCTTTGCAAACACTCCGGCTGCTTTCTAAGGTGAACTGCTTAGTCTGATAAAATTCGTACATTCTAAATACACCAACTACACCTTTAACTCCTTCATCTTGGTAGGTATCATTCTACTTAGAGGTCTACTCACCAGTTCAGCTCTTGGTATAAATCTATCTGAAACTCAATGGCTCATTTCCACAGTAGTCATACGCGGGCTTAAAGACATCTGTGAATTCTCTAGCAATGAAAACTCGATTCAACTCACCTTTTGCTTCCACAACACTCAGCAAAGCATTACCCTCAAAACTAGGGTTTTCTATGGAGTCCGATCACTGTAACTAGGGTGTTTAAGTGATGTTTTCCTATCATGGAAAAATATTCTAACATCGTACTTACTTAATCAATCCATATCCAAAATAATTCTGAACTCTATGAAATCAAATACATGCAAACTGCAAGCGAATACATGACCTGACAATTCAAATTCTAAGCGGTCACATCTCATCCCAAGAGTCGCATAACCTCCTATTAGATCCGCAACCCTTAAGGAAGTAACTAAGTATGAGGTTTCTAGGTTAAGCTTAACTACCAAATAATGAGATATAAAAGAATGTGATGTACCAGTATCAAATTGAACTTTAACCGACACACCACGAGTCAAAAGCCTACCTCCCAACACAGCTTTTCATTTCTCCTCTGCTGTTGGTTTTGAGGTAGCTGGTTCCAATTCGAACACTTTGTCTTTTCCATCTTTGGCTAGTTCCTTTCACTGATTCTTGTAATGTCCAATCCGATCACAGTTGAAACATTTCACTCCTTTCTTATCAACAACCTTCTTCCCTTTGCCTATCTGGAACTCATGAGCGAAATGTCCTTCCTGTCGTACTTATAGCAAACTACATCAGCCTTCCCTTTCTTGGCTGCTCCTCCTTTCTGAGTGCCTTTCTTATGGAAAACCATTCTGTTCTGGCTTTACCCACTTTGAGTTTACCTTGCTTTGTACTGTCAAGCAAAGTGATTATCTCCTCTTGCCTCAAAGCCATCTCAAGAACTACATCCATAAATCCCTAATACGTGGCAAAGTTACTTTAGCAAGTTCGGGTTTCAATCCACGGATGAACTTCTCATTCCTTTTGATAACGGTATCTACCATAGCATGCCCATGTCTCTATAAATTCTCAAATCAGGTAGCATACTCAAGCACTATCATGTCTCCTTGCACCAACTTAACAAACTTTCTGACTAGAGTTGAATTGGCGATCTCTGACATGAATCTTCCTCAAATTTCAATCTAAATTCCTCTCAAGTCATGGTCTCCTCATTTACTCCAGCATTAACACTTTCCACTTGTATAGTGATGCTCCTTGCAACTGTCGAGAATCAAGCCTCCTCTTCTTCTCATCATTAAGCCCCAAATTAGCAAAGATTCTTTCACAATAAAGCAACCAATTCTTCACTTCAACTGTGTCCTTAGTCCCGATAAATGGCTTCCCTCCAAGCCTAGTATAGTCAATGCTTAGTACTTCATGGTTATTGACCACCGGAACTCCTTGATTTTCTTCTTAAGCATTTCCTCCAACAAATCCTGCAGCAGCTCCAGCTTGCATCATGTTGATGAAGAACCGATATCAACTTGCGATGCTCCAGCGCCCACATTAGTAGTTTGTGCCCGACCCGAATTCCTTCTAATGTTTGGTTTGGCATTTCCATAGGTTGTGGTACTTCATCCACCAATGTTAACTCTTCCATTCCTAGCATCCATATCTTACTTTCTCAAAATCTGTGTCGAGTCTTTGTAAGATACAGAAGAATAGCCTAAGAGAAACGTGAGAAGTAGAGATAAAGCATATACTTATATATAGCAAATATAAATACATTACTATAGCGTTATCCCATACCCCAACTTTCTCTCCAATTTCTTAGGATTATGTTTTTAAAATTATTTTAAGTTTTCATAAACCTATACTTTGATACAAAATTGCATCATCCCCTACTTTAAGGCCCCAACTAAGCATTAAGATGTTTTCAAAATCATTTTAACCCCCGGGTGTCGGAAAGAGTGCCTGCAAGCAAATAAGCAAGGTCCTTCTGTGCAATCCCCACGGGCCTCAACTCTAAACCCTAGATGTCAAAAAGGGCACCCGCAAGCAAATAAGCCGAGTCTTCATGTAAACCCTACGTGCCTCAATTCCCGTGAGTGTCGGAAAGTGGGCCCATAAGCAAATAAGCTGGGTCCTTCTGTGCAAACCCCATGGACCTCAACTCCAACCCCTGGGTGTTGGAAAGGGCACCCATAAGAAAATAAGTTGGGTCTTTCCATGCAAACCCCATGGGCCTCAACTCCAACCCCTAGGTGTCGGAAGGGGCGCTCGCCGGCAAATAAGTCGGGTCCTCCCGTGTATATCCTACGAGTCTCGCTAAGGCCTTAATCCCCCTGAGGCAAAATATACTCACCACAACATACCTTGAGCTTTTCTTTTATTTACAGGTACAATAACATAAATGAGAATCTAAAACACCAAATGATGTAAAAAAGAGTTCATAACAAATATGGGCATGGCACACAGTACGCCATGCTAGGTGCAATCATCCAATAACAATCAAAAAAAGGAAAACAAAGGGGAGAGGGAAAAGAAACAACAAAGACAACTAGTCTACAAACAACAACATGTGACAATCTCGTTACCCATTTAGTTGGGTTAAAGAGTCAATCTGTTTGTCCATCAAGGTGGCCTCCACAGGCTAACCTTTCTAGTCAATTTGGTGGCTGCCTCTTCCCTGTACCTTTAGGCCAAAGCGGGCGTCACCCCTGGGATCACAATTGGAAGGTGTAAGTTGTTCATGAAAGTGCCTACTGCCATATTAGTCAAACGAGTCGACCAGTGAGCATCCCATACCTGATGGACTCTCTCTTTCAACCCCTCATTGTCGTCCGAAGGCAAGCAAGTCAAATAAGCGTCCAAAAGCCCTCAAAGACATCCTACCTCTTGATCAAACTCCCCTCTTATGCCCACAATTATCCCTTCTCCTTTGCTACTCCGATCCTCGCCCGTTTGCTACCTGCGGACTCCTCGGTATTGGACACTTCGTCAACATAAATCAAGGAGCAAGAAGCGTCGGCTGCCTCTTCGGAGGGTCATGAAGGAAAGATCATCATGGATTTTCCCCTGGCATCTTGCTCTAAAAGATCAATGGGGGCATTGTTTGCATCATCCATCTCCTCAAAATTGATATAGCCCATTGAAACAAGGAAATGCAACAAGTTAGAAAATAAGGAACTAACTATAGTAAAGATAAACATAATTGACTACAAGGCGGAGCGCCTAGTTTTGATTCCTAATCAGAGGTGCACAAGGTTCAGAATCATCCCTTTTAGAGTCTGTAGGTCATGCTTTTCTTATGCCTGATTGTCCAACAATTTTGACCCCTATTTTCAGTAGGACCATTACCTGATGAAGACCAAGTCACACTTTCACCAGAGGCTGGAGGCATAGGCTGGCTAGAAGTTCCATCATATTTCGCCGGACCATACTCCTGCCATTTCGATGGAACATCAGAAAGAGCGTTCGTACCAACTATGGGCCAGCTCGTGGCATCTCTTAGTCTAACTTAATCGTCTACACCAATGCACCTCTGGCCGGACCCAGGTAAAAATGTGGATTCGTGTAAAGGAGACAAAACAAGGAGACTACCTGTAGACTTCTTCGAAATCATCTCCTTTTTCTTTCTCTTCCGGCTTGTTTCTACGCCTTTCTCCATTTTTGTGGAGGCACGAATGGACCACACCCTCCGATAGTAGCCCGAATTTTCAAAGCATCTCATCACTCAGTAAGTTATCTAAATCTCGAAGAGTATCACCGGCCCCTCAAAGGCCTAACATTTCCCTCTCCACTAACATTGCCTCGGCATGGCTCAGCTATCCTACAATGTAAAAAAAGAAAAAGAAAGAGAAGGGGATAAAAATCACAAAGATAGTCTCACCAAAAGGTCAAAATGATAAAAAAATGCAACCCCTCATTCGCAATCCCTCATTCAGAGCTCGTGGAACAAAGAAATACCGAGATTTCCAATTGGGGACACCTTTTTCTAAAACCCCAGTAAATGATACTTCTCTCTTCTTCTTCATTTGGATGTGGTAGTAAGTCCTGGGGTGATGACCAGGCAATTTGTTAATATTAAAGAGGCAGGCGACAAGGCTAGTGGAGGTGTCCTAACTCTAAGCGATGGAATGTTACGCAAAGGCCCACTAGATAATGATAGTTGTTCGGAGTAAGTTTACCCAGAGTGAGGCCAAGCCTGTTCAAAATGGACACGATGGTTGGATGTAGGGGAAAGGCTACTCAGACTTTTAAGTAAATCAAGGAGAATACGCAGTAGTTTGGTGGGGCAGTGTCAGCTCGTTCGTGGGCTTTCAAAAATTGGATCAAGCTAGGCATACAATCAAATAGGTTCATCTCTCTGACCATGCTATCTGGTACACCCATGAAGTTAGAAGGGACCATGGGAGTGAAACTCGAAGCACTATCGGACCTAGCCATCCTATGACAAGATCATAGCAAACATTAGAAAACAAGCACAACGGTTGCCTCCCCCTCAAGGACTAATCGGCCTTAATGCATGGTCAAATAAGGAGGGGCACCATCAAAAGGAGAAGAAAACCGCAGAAAAGGACACCACCTAGGGGCACTCAACGATAGAGAAATATGCCATCAATGATCAGATGACAATGATAAATGACCTGGAGAGAGCGATGTACTTGCTAATGGAGAATTTCGAAAAGTGTCAAAAGATTTACAATAGAAGAATGGGGAAACAATAAAAGGAGAAGAAGAGGTAGCTGCATTTATTTATAGACCCTCACCAGCCAAATTATGACCCTTTATCTCGAAAAGAACCAAATCCGGGCCGTGCGAAGAGATGTGATGTTAAGGTCGATTCAGATCCTTTGGCTCGGAAGATACAGGAAAAAACGGACCGCCAAAGACACCCATAGAAAGACACATGATAGCAACATTAATTACACTACAGGCATCCATCAAATCACGTTATTTAACATTTTCAATCCCACCCCTACCTGCGACGGTGGGCTTAGAGAGGCAAAATGTTGGTCAAAATTTTCGCAAAATTTTAGTTGGGCATGGCGGCCGCCCGTGGGGAGATAAACGCATCAGCCAAGCTAATTCGGGCTTTTTCAGGAATCGACCGACCCAATTGTCGACAGATTTGTATGCCCAGGTTCCTTTCACATAAGGATAGAAAACCAGTCGAAGTGGCTCAAAGGAGAGAGGACAATCAAACTGGCAGAGAAAAACATACCTACTAAAGTCCTACCACCTTGGAAAAGCACTAATACAGCTACGCTGCCACTAACTACTCCCATCCGATGTGGAAAGTAGCAATAAACTCTGAGTTACACCACCTAACATCTGACAAAAGAAGCAACCAGAGTGCGGAAAGGTGGTTTGTCACCATATATGTATGTATCACTATCAACCCTTTAGCTAGCAACCATCCCACGGTCCGGTCTACCGTACGCACCATGAATATCCTTAGGAAATATCAACTGTAGATCATAGGAGGCTTGCTTATATAAATACCCCAAGAATTTCACTTGGCAAGGTGTCTGATTCAAAAAATTATAAAGATAAATCTTTCTACCATATTCTTATCATCTTCAAGCATTCTCTATCATCTCCATGTATCCATACTATGTATATAGTGAGAATGATATATACTCTGGATGTAGGCATTCATTTTGGCTGAGCCACTCTATAATCTGTCTCTTTATTACTAGCATTCCATTTTTAATTCACGATCATATACTGCAATGCTAAAACATCATTAAAACCCCTCTCTCTCACAATTTCCGAGGATGAGTAGTCATTTTGTCTTGCTGACGGAATTTTTAGTAAACATAAAGTTAGCATGACAAGAATTGGCAAGCTATCACATGTCTACGATGGCGCTATTAAGTGCTAAATAATTGGTGCTATTGCACATCTATAAATAAGCACAAAGATATTCAATTAGCCATGTGGTAGCTTTTAGTTGGTTTGACGATGTTATGTCATCTGAAAGGAAGAAACATCAAAATGTGCCATATATCACCTCAACAATGTGACATATCAGTAAAATCCAACCTCCAAGTTTGATTTTACATGTCAACAAGCCAAGGATGCGATTTTCCTATAATAGGCATGTACACCTGACTATAAAGAGGCAGATTCCAAACTAGTCTTCCTCCTCGTTTTCTTTTTGTAACTTTCAAAACTTGTAAAGCTTACATTTGTAAAATTCATAACAACTTAAATTAAATTGTAATCAAGACTTTATATTAAAGGATTTGACATTTGAATATTTTCATGTTGACATTCTTGACTATTGGACTATAAACATGCTTGCTCAAGGACTTGTTGCCTTGCACAAGCATACTTGAACTTGCCCTCTTGCATATGAATTGAACATAAGTTTAGCCCATCTTTTGCATTCCTAACAAAGGTAAGTTTAGAAAAGGGAATCCATGGGATTCAAATTAGATCAAAATAAGTCAAATTAAGTAATTAAGGTGAGATTAGTGAAGGGAACCAATTGGATCTTGGGATTTTTTTTATATTAGGAAGCATTAAATTGTTGTTTGGATTAGATCTATCACATTTTGGATTTATTCTTTAGTAAAGTGATTGTCATTCACTTTGCTATAATTTCTCATTTAGTAATAAACGATGGTTTCAAATGGTTTTTAAATCTTAAACATGTTTCATGATAGATCTAAACCTAACTAAGCTTTTAAATTGAGAATAAAAAAACTTTAATAGGGTTGATTCGTTTTTTTTCATAAAACTATACCATTCATCAACATTTTTGTACTGTTTGTCATTTTACAAATAGATTAGTTTTTATGCGTTGAATTTCTTTGATTTTAAACCATAGTGATGTGATAATGCTTGTTCGATGATTGTGTGTACTAAATTATGTGTTTCTACATATATTACATTGTTTTTTTTGCTTGTATTGAGTGAAAACATTGAAAGAAGGAAAATTAGGGTCTAGGGATCATTTTATGATGGATCAAATGCTTTGTGATGATCAAGATGTTAGATCATTGAAGTTGGACGTACAAGATGATGAAGATTCATGTTGGTAGGGCAAGATTTAGAACCGATGAGTTAAAGATTCAGGAACAATAGACTGTTTTAAATTTTTGATGCTTGCATACAAAACGGAGTTAAGGGAAGATGGACAAAGAGTGCAAGACATCGTAGAGAGAAACTTGGACAATTTTGGCCAAGTCCAACCTATCAATACCGATCGTGTTGAAACTAGATGAACCCGTAGCTATGGTTATGGGTGAAATTCAATTTTTTTTAACTCTATCGGATCTTTATTGAGCTTATGAAGTCTAAATTATTTAGAGCATTTCTAAACTAAGTTTAAATAAAATCATGTATTTTATTTATATTCATAAATTATTGTTTGAAATTTTGTTTAATTTATTTTAACTTATTATATAAGTATATGTATGCATCATATACATATGTAAATGTGTGTGCACGTGTAACATGATATTTCATGCAAGGTATAACATGACTGTATATAGATGTTTGGATTTACATTGCAACGGACACATTAGCTCATTCTGTATATATTATTTGCTATCCAAATATGTGCATATACTTACGGTTATAAATATCAAAGTAATTATATATATGAACGCACAAACACACGCACACATATATATATTATTGAAAACTATTACAAATATATATTCGAATTAGTTTGAAATTATTACAAATTAAAATATATGATAACTTTAATATATTAATATGTATTTACTATGAATAGTTAAACTGTCATAAATAAATAAATAATATAAAATAATTATATAATAAAATATCAAATTTTAATTTTTCCAAAAATCAAGAATAATATTTAAATTTTGAGAAAATTATCCAAATATTTCTAAGCAAAAATTATATTTTAAATTAATTAAATACTATTCGGCCAATTTTTAGTTTAATTTTTAAAAATATAAAATTTTATTCAAAAAACTAAAATTTTTGGAGATCTTCTAAGCTGATAAACTAACTTTAAAAAATATAAATTTAATTTTCAAAACAATATTTATTTTAGATGAATTTATTAAATCTTACAACGATTAAATAATGATAAAAAATATCTAATAATAATAGAAAAATTATTCTCCACTGTTAAAATTCAAAATCAACATACAAATATATTAGATTAAATTATATATAATATATACCTATGCTTTGATATAAATTATGTAAATAAATTGATTTACAAATATATGTATGTATGTACGTATATATATATATGTGTGTGTGTGTGTATATATATATTAATGTAATATTAAAATAAAATACATTTATTTGGTATAGAACATTAGATTACACATAATATATATGTATGTATAAGTGCACTAAACTTATGTTCATAGCCAATCATTATTGTGACAACGACCTTACTTACAGAAATCTCACCTAACTAACTAAGCAGTAATGATATATATACACAAATGTACTTAAGAAATGAATTATTATACCATAATTATATTCCTAATTACGTAAATAAATAGTTACTCATAAGTGATGCCCTTGAGTCCATGTTGAAAAGATGAATCCTCTTCTTTTGAAAATTTCCTCGATTCGCCAATCTACAAGTCTTGAATTGTAGACCATTCGCTATCAAATAGCTGTGTATTTGAGTTGATTTAATTTGAGTTTTTTCTAGGGTTTTGAGTGAGTATGTAACATCCCATATTTTCAGTAACATTATTTAGGAAATTTAATTAGCTGAATTAAATAAAATAATGTGTTGATTAGGGGATTGAGATTTGATTTTTAACTAAGGGTAGTCGTGCCATTTAACAATGAACTAAAGAAGTGTTTTAATTGAAATAGTGGAGGGGTAAAATAGGAAAGAGGCCATTCCTATATCCTTTAAACCATGGCCATGTAAAATTTTACATGTTCATTTCATTTTCAAAAAATTTAAAAGAGGCAGACCCCCTTAACAAGGAAGAGAAGAAGAAAAGTTAGGAAGAAGCAAATTCAAATATAATCGATTCACATCTCAATCTCCATAATCTCTAAAGCTAAGGTGAATAATGTTTACAACTCATTTTTGATTCTATTTTCGGTTTTAATGTGAATTTTGAATATTTTGCAATAGTTTCCATGTTTTTGAATGATGGAATGAATAAGTATGCTTGTTGATGAATAATGGTTATTCATATTGAAATTATGATATGTTTTAAGGTGAAAACCCTATAAAATGATATCCAAATGCCTTGTCAATTTTTATGAAGGTTATAAATATTACTTTGGAGATGGGTTTCAATTTTCACATTTTTCTGAATTTCCATGGAATTAATATGAATTTTCTAGTAAAGAAAATGTTAATTTGGGTTAACAATTATTTTCGGTTAAATAATAAAAGATTGGGATCTGAAATTTTTATATGTTGGAAAACATATTAAAATTGATTTTCTGGAATTTTTGTACATTTTTCCTAAGTGCTTTAATGGTTATATAAAATTAGTTAAGGTATGGGACTTAAATATTTTATATAATTTAAAGAGGAGAAGGGGCTTTTGTAAAATGATTCAAAATTATTAAATCTGAAAAGTTAGCAGCCCTTTTGACAAAGTGCGGTACTTTTTATTGGTAAAGAAAGAGGCAGCCAATGACAATTAGACACATAAGGCAGGTTAGGTGAAAAGAACTATTTGCTACATATTTTTCACTGTTTCGACACCGTCGCCACTTGGTTCCGCCTCCTCATCTTTGCTTTTGACATAGTTGAAACCAATGCACATGGCATCATTTTACTGGTACGTAGTGAATTGGATGTAGGCGGAAGGTAGGGAGTCAAAACCTGGTGTTTCGAAAGGGTTGAGGTAGTCCTTTGTTTTAAATAAAAGAAATACGCATGCTTGCTTTCGACTAAATGGCTTCCAACAATGTAGCTTTCGACCAAGTCAAATGATTTAAAGAAAATGGTTTCGATTGGATTATGCCTTTGTTTTAAAATAATTGCTTTTGACTAAGTCGAAACCTTTTTGCTACCACCTTTTTACCTTTTGACTAAAATGGTTTCGAAGGGGTTATTTTATTTTCTAAAAACTTGGCCATCTCTCCAATGCTTTCGAAGGGATGATTTCGACACCGTCACTTCATTACTAAGGAAATTGGTTTAAAGCAGTTGCTTTCAACTTAAATGTTTTAGGATGCTTTTTCTATAAGTAAAGTAAAATCTGAATTGGCTTCGAAAGAGCTTGTTTTAAATGATTTTGAAATAGGTGCTTTCGACTTTAATGGATTTCTGATTCTTTTACTCTACTTGAAGGCAAAATCCAAATGGTTTCGACCGAGATGTTTTTGAATGGTTTCGAAAGGTTTCCACATGTTTTTAATTAAACCCAAAGTGTTTTCAAAAGGATTGAGTTTTGACTATTTCGAAAGGTTTTAATGAATGGTTTCGAAAGGGGTGGTTCTCAGGGTTTCGAAAGGATCAAAAGGAAGGATTTTCCTATGTTTTCGAAAGGCAATATTTAGAAGACTTTAAAGGGGGATGTCTATTATTTTGAAGCTTTCGGAGAAAGGAAAAGAAAGTTTTTTCTAATATTTTCAAAAGGCAATATTTAATAGTTTCGAAAGGGTTTTTCAATGGTCTCAAAGGGGTTACCTTAAATGGTTTTGAAAGAGTCGTTTAATAGTTTTAAACAAAGGTTTCGAATGTAATAGATAGGCAATGTAGCCTAAATATTTTCAAGTTAAAAAGGGTTTTGACTTATTTTGGAAGGATAGTTAATCCTTATTAAATCCCTTTAACATTTTTTGGTAAAGTATATATAACATGGCAAAACGGCTTAGAGTAAAGCTAAAGTTATATTTTTCTTATGTGTATATATATGATTTTAAGGACTAAATCATTTTGAAAAGGTTTTCAAGGAAAATTTAAAGGCTAGTTAACCCTAAGAAAATAATTCGGACAGTTAGTTCATTTCACAGGCAGTCAGCTTAGATTTTAGACATTTAGTCCAACTTGCTGGCAATCGGCCCAGTGATATAGATAGATAGCCCATTTGTGGTATAACAGACCTTGCAATTATATTGTGGACAAATAGCACACATATTACTTGTTTTACGGACAGATAGTCCATTTATTAGCATAAATGGTATTGCTACTTTGATTTAATCAGTTTGGTTGTAGAAAAGGATTTGCAAATTATATGTTTTAAAAAGGAATATAAGTGAAGGGAAACCCGTTCCGTTAAGTGTCAGGTAGTAAAATTATTCACACCAGGCTTTATGTTTGACTCAAAGTTTTTATTTCGCCATAAACTATCGGTACTCCAATTGATTTGAGTAGGCTAAGGGTTAAGGTTTCCAGGTTTTAGTCTTTTGGAGAATAAAACATCCAAAGATAAGCAGGTGGCTGGCGGATAGCTAATTAGGATTTGTAGTTTTATTTTATTTTGATTCTACTGTGTGTAATTATGATTATATTGCTTTGATCAACTAAGGGGCATTGTCATATGTCGCTCTTGGCGTATTTTTGTAACGATATATTTAATCATTGCCTGGGAAACATTAAGGGATTGTGTAATATGGATATGAATTATTGTTTTGAAATGTAATCAGCAAAATTTTGTTTTTCGAAATCTATGATTTTATTCATATTTATGTGCTTTTGATATTATGGATATGATTATCATTACCGTATTTTTTCACTAGAAGTTAATACTATGGATGACTACAGCATCTGTAGCGCTTAGCTTTTGGCCTCCAGATACGGGATGTTACAACATGGTATCACGGCATGGTTTATGAAAAACTTTAAACTAAAAAACGTTTTTAAACATAATCCTAAGGAATTAGAGTAAGATTGGGGTATGGGATAACGTTATGATAACATATGTATTTGCAATAAAAGTACACGCTTTATCTCTTTTCTTCTATCCTTGTTAGGATATTTTTCTATATCTCATGAGGTCTGAATATGGATATGGAAGGTAAAAGAGAAGGAGTTAACCAAGGAGGGCATGGCATAAAAGGGAATGTCAGGCCTAATGTAAGAAGAGGTCAAGGTCAAGCACAAGCCAAGAATGTGGGTGCTGAAGTCCCGTGGGTTGGAATGGAAACTATGTATCCGTTTTTCAGGAATATGGTGCAGGAGGGATTTGTAGTAGGAGTGCTAAGAGGAAATTCTGCAGGAGCAGGGGTTTCGAAGGTTTTGGTAATTAACCATTATGCAAAGCTGAGTGGAGATTACACCAATCTTGGAGGGAAGCTGTTTGTTGGAACAGAAGATGCCGTTAGGGTAGAGAATTGGTTGTTGCATTGCGAATGGATTTTTGCAGATCTAGGGCTCAATGATGAGCAGAAGAGGAGGTTGGCATCTAGGCAGTGGATAAGGAAACTATTACCTAGGAAGATTTCAAGGGAAGGTTCCAGAAGAGGTTTATGTCAGCAATGGCATAGTCGGCTCTGATTATGATGTTTGCTGAATTAAAGCAGAGGGAGATGTCAGTTCTGCAGTATGTAAGGAAGTTTGAGGAGTTGACTCGATATGGGTACACTTAAGTGGATACAGTCATGAAGAGGAACGAAAAGTTTATTAGGAGGTTGAAGCCTGAGTTGGCCAGGACAACATTAGCCCAAATTAGAGATCCTTTGGACTATATTGTAGAGATGGCCTTGAGGCATGAGGAGTTGAGTCATTCTCTAGAGAAGAGTAAAGCTAAAGAGGTCCAAGTTGGGCAGAATGAAAAGAGGAAGTTCATCCTAAGAAAGATGCTTAGAAGGGTGGAGCAGCTAAGTAGGGGAAGTCTGAGATTGTTTGTTTCAAGTGTGATAAGAAGGGGCACTATACTAATGAGCGTCGTGCCAGGAAGGCTAAGGAAGTGGCTAAGAGGAAGAATGTCAGGTGCTACAACTGTGACCAAATTGGCCATTATAAGAACCATTGCAAGGAGCCCACCAAGGATAGAAAGGGCAAGGTGTATGCATTAGAGCTTTCTTCTTCTAAGCCAATAGCTTAGGAAAAAGGAAAGGCAGCCTTGGGAGGTACACTTCAGATTCATAGTATGACTGTTAGCATTTTAATTGATAATGGAGCATCATGTTCTTTTATATCTAGATGTTTGATAGATAAGCTTAACCTAGAACCCACTTATTTAGTTACTTCCTTGTGGGTTGCGAATCCAATAGGAGGGTATGCAACTTTAGGGATGAGATGTGATCGGTTAAAGTTTGACCTGTTAGGTCATACTTATGTTTGTAGTTTGCATGTGTTTGATTTTGTGGGGTTGGATATTATTCTTAGGATGGATTGGTCACATGAGTACGATGGTAGGATAGGAAAAAATCTCTTAGACACCTAGATTTTAGTGATCGAATAGTTTACACTGTAGAAGGTTCTTATGGTGAGATGTGTGCTTTGTTAGGTGCTATGGAATTGGATGATGAGTTGAGTCGAGTTTTCGTGGTTAGATAATTCGCAGATGTTTTTAAGCCTGTATTTGGATTGCCACCAAAACGAGCCATTGAGTTTTGGATAGATCTAGTTCTGGGAGCAGAACCAGGGAGTAAACGCCAAGCAAGATGATCTGTTTAGAGATGAGGGAGTTAAAGGTGCAGTTGGTGGATTTAGAAGGCAATAATTTTATCAGGCCTAGTAGTTCGTCTTAGGGAGCAGCAGCAGTGTTTGCTAAGATGCCAGATGGATCGTTAAGGCTATATACCAATTACCGTAAGTTGAATGAGACGATAATAAAGAATTGATATCCATTACTAAGGATTGATGATCTGTTCGACCAGTTGAGTGGAACTAAGATATTCTCACAGTTGGAAGTAGCGACAAGTTTCCATCAGCTTAAGGTAGCAGAGGATAGTATACCTTTGATGGCATTTAGGACCAGATATGGGTCGTACGTATGGTTAGTTATGTCGTTCGGACGTACTAATGCGGCAGCTTTCTTTGTGGATTCGATGAATCGGATTTTTCAAGAGCACTTGGATAGGTACGTATTGGTTTTCATTGATGATATTATGATATACTCTAAGGATGAAAGAGAGTATGAAGTTCATCTTAGTGTGGTGCTTGAGACGCTAAAGGTGAAGTTCTCGAAGTTTCATTTCTGGAAGAAAGAAGTGAAGTTTCTTGGTCATGTAGTCTCAAAGGAAGGGTTGTCAGTAGATCCGACTAAGATTGAAGTGGTGAACAGTTGGAAGAGACCCGAGAAAGTAACCGAGATAAAGAGTTTTCTTGGGTTGGCGGGTTATTATCGGAGGTTCATTAAGGATTTTTCGTAGATAGTGGCGCCGATGATCAAGTTAACAAGAAAGGATGTAAAGTTTATGAGGACTGATAAGTGTGAGGAAGCATTCCAGAGTTTGAAACACTTATTGAACCATGCACCAGTGCTATTTATTCCGGAAGGGAATCGAGATGTGGTAGTTTACATCAATGCATGTGGAACAGGATTAGGAGCTGTGCTGATGCAGAGGGGTAAACTGATTGCCTATGCTTCTAGGCAGCTTAGACCGCATGAGGTCAGATATCCGACACATGATTTAGAATTGGCTGCAGTGATTTGTTCTTTGAAGGTACGGAGATATTACATTTTGGGAAAAAGGTTTGAGCTATATATAGATCATAAGTAGCTGAAGTATTTGTTCTCTCGGAAGGAGTTGAGCATGAGACAGCAGAGGTGGTTAGAGTTTATCATTGTTTATGATTTTAGAACTTAGTACACACCAGGGAAAGGCAACAAGGTGAGGATGCATTTAGCAGGAAACATCAGAATGCAGTTTTAGCCTTGATAGCTGAGTGGAAGGACTTGGAAGCATTAGAAGATTGCAGAGTGTAGTGGGGATCTAAGGTTAGGTCTAGTGGAGATACAGTTGTATTATATTGTTTGGAGGTTCAACCAGTGATGATTGAGAGGAATGCTTCTAAGCAGGAAGAGGATCTAGTGTTAGCCGAATAGATCAGGAAGCTAAGAGGTGGAACTAAGAGTGATGACTTGAAAGACTTCATTCTTGACTAGAATGGAAGGTTGAGAAAGAAAGGAAGATTATGTGTTCCGAGTGTAGGAAACATAAGGAAAGAAGTCTTAGAGGAATGCAATCATTCGAAGTTCTCTATTCACCTAGGAGGTACTAAGATGTATCAGGATATGAAGAGGAGTTTGTTCTGGGAAGGTATAAAGCGAGATATGGGGTTGTGTGTGAAGAAGTGCATGATTTGTCAGCGGGCAAAGGCCGAACACCAGAAACCAAGTGGGTTGCTTCAGCCATTAGATATTTTAGGGAAATGGGATTCTATCTCCATGGATTTTATTGATGGGTTCCCAAGGTCGAACAAAGGAAATGATAGTATATGGGTTACAGTGGACAGATTGACCAAGAGTGTCCATTTCACTCCAGTTACGTCAACTAGAACGGCACCTGTTTTGGCGAGGTTTTTTATGAATAATGTGGTAAGACTGCATGGAATTCCTAATAGCATAGTTAGTGATAGAGATCCTTTATGCACTAGCGAATTTCGAAAGAGTCTGCAGGAAGTTTTGGAAACCAAACTCAAGATAAGTACCGCTTACCATCCATAGACAGATGGGCAAACAGAAAGAGTTAACAAGATTTTGGAAGATTTGTTAAGGGCTTGTGTTCTAGATTTCTGGGGATCGTGGGAGGACCATCTGCATTTAGTTGAGTTTTCATATAACAACAGTTATTAGACTAGTATTGGGATGGCACCGTCAAAATCTTTATATGAGAGGCCATGCAAATCTCCCGTTTGTTGGCTAGAGACCGGGGATTGGTTTGTTCTTGGTCCAGATTTAGTAATGAAGCCATAGAAAAGATTAAGGTCATTCGGGCTAGAATGATGGAGCCACAGCCTAGGTAGAAAAGTTATGCAGATAAAAGATGGAAAGATCTAGAGTTCTCAATTAGAGACCAGGTTTACATCAAAGTGTCACTATTGAAAGGTGTGATTAGATTTGGGAAATCAGGGAATTTAGCTCCGAGATTCATTGGACCTTTTCCTATTGTTGAGAGGACCGGGAAAGTCGCATATAGAGTTGAGTTTCCAAGCAGTTTGGCAAGAGTCCATGATGTTTTTCATTTTTCTCATCTCATAAAATGTTTTGGAGGCCTAGACACTGCTATTGCACCGACCGTGCTAGACGATTTAGTGGTAAAGCCGAATTTGACCATAGTGAGGAAGCCAGTTCGCTTAGTTGCAAGAGATGAGATGAGGCTAAGAACCAAGACGATCAGATTAGTCAAAGTCCAGTAGAGCAACGATGATAGGGACTATACTTGGGTGATTGAGAGCAAGATTAGATATACTTATCCTAACTTGTTTGATGGTATGTTTTACCTTCTTATTTGATTTTTGTACCTTATCGTAATTTCGAGGATGAAATTCTTTAAGGAGGGGAATCTGTAACACCTCAGATTTTCAGTAATATTATTTAGGATATTTAATTTGTTGAATTAAATAAAATAATGTGTTGATTAGGGTTTGAGATTTGATTTTTAACCAAGGGTAGCCATGCCATTTAAAAATTGACTAAAGAAGGGTTTAAATTGAGACAGAGGAGGGGTCAAATAGGAAAGAGGCCATTCCTATATCCTCCAAATCTTGGCCATGTAAGATTTTAAACATTCATTTCATTTTAAAAAACATTAAAAGCGGCCAGCCACCATTAACAAGGAAGAGAAGAAGAAAAGCTAGGAAGAAGCAAATTCAAATCAAATCTATTCACATCTCAATCTCTATAATCTCTAAAGCTAACGTAAATAATGTTTATATGTCATTTTTGATTTTGTTTTCGGTATTAATGTGACTTTCGAATATTTTGCAATGATTGCAATGTTTTTGAATGATGGAATGAGTACTTATTCTTGTTGATGAATTATGGTTATTCATATTGATTTTATGATATGTTTTAAGGTGAAAGCCCTATAAAATGACGTCCAAATGCCTTACGAATTTTTATGAAGCTCACAAATATTACTTTGGAGATGGATTTCAATTTTTCTGAATTTTTTTGGGATCAATATGAATTTTATAGTAAAGAAAATGTTAGTTTGGGTTAATAATTATTTTCGACTGAGTAATAAATGACCGGGGTCTGAAATTTTTATATGTAGGAAAACATATTAAAATAGTCTTTTTGGGATTTTTGTAGATTTTTCCTAAGTGTTATATTGGTCATATAAAATTATTCAAGGTATGGGACTTAAATGTTTTTTAAATTAAAGAGGAGAAGGGCCTTTTGTAAAATGATTTAAATTATTAAATCCGAAAACTCGGCAGCCCTTTTGACAAAGTGCGGTACATCTTATTGGTGAAGAAAGAGGCAACCGGTCATAATTCGACACGTAAGACAGGTTAGGTGAAAAGAGCTATTTGCTACATGTTTTTTATTGTATCGATACCTCGGCACTAGGTTTCGCCTCCTTATCTTCGCTTTTGACATAGTCGAAACCAGTGCACATGGTATCGGTTTACTAGTAAGTACTGAACTGGATGTATGAAAAAGATAGGGAGTCAAAACCAGGGGTTCCGATGGGATTGAGGCTATTCTTTTTTAAATAAAAGAAATATGCCCGCTTGCTTTCGACTGAATGGCTTTCGACAAGGTAGCTTTCGACCAAGTCAAATGATTTAAGGAAAATGGTTTCGATTGGGCTGCAGCTTTTTTTTAAATAATTGCTTTCGATAAAGTCGAAAAAAATTTGCTGCCGCCTTTTTACCTTTAGACTCAAATGATTTCAAAGAGGTTGTTTTTTTTTCTAAAAAGTTGGCCACCTCTCCAATGCTTTCCAAGGGATGGTTTCGGCACCATCACTTCATTACATAGGAAATGGTTTCGAAATAGTTGCTTTCGACTTAAATGTTTTGGGACCTTTTTCTATAAGTAAAGTAAAACCCAAATTTGTTTCTGAAAGAGCTTGTTTTGAATGGTTTCGAAACAGATGCTTTATACTTTAATGGGATTCTGTTCCTTTTGCTCTACTTGAAGGCAGAATCCAAATGCTTTCGACCGAGACGTTTTTGAATGGTTTTGGAAGGTTTCCACATATTTTAAATTAAACCCAAAGTGCTTTTGGAAGGATTGAGTTTTGATTGTTTTGAAAGGTTTTAATGAATGGTTTCGAAAAGGGTGGTTCCCCAGAGTTTTGAAATGACTGAAAGGAAGGTTTTTCTTATGTTTTCGAAAGGCAATATTTAAACGGTTTTAAAGTGGATGTCTACTATTTTGATGCTTTGGGAGAAAAGAAAGGAAAGTTTTTTCCAATATTTTCAAAAGGCGATATTTAATAGTTTCAAAAGTATTTTCCAATGGTTTCAAAGGAGTTACTTTCAATGGTTTTGAAACAGTTATTTAACGGTTTTAAACAAAGATATAAAATGTAATATATAGGCTATGTAGCCTAAATATTTTCAAGTTAAAAAGAGTTGTTTTGGAAGAATAGTTAATCCTTATTAAATCCCAACAACATTATTATGAGTAAAGCATACATAACATGGCAAAATGGCTCAGAGTAAAGCTAAAGATATATTTTCCTTGTATATATATGATTTGTAGGACTAAATCATTTCGAAAAGGTTTTCATGGAAAATTTAAAAGATAGTTAACCCTAAGAAAATAATTCGGGCAATTAGTCTATTTTGCAGGCAGTCAACCTTGATTTCGGACAGTTAGTCCAGTTTGCGGGCAGTCGGCCCAGTTGTATGGACAGATAGTCCATTTGTAACATAATGGACCTTTCTATTATATTATAGCCAGATAGCTCACATATAACCTGTTTTACGGACAGATAGTCCATTTATTAGCATAAAGGATATTGCTATTTTGCTTTAATCAGTTTGATTAACCAGTATGGTTGCATGAAAAGATTTGCAAAATATAAGTTTTAAAAAGGGTTATAAGTAAGAGGAAACCTATTCTGCAAAGCGGCGTGGTCTTACTTAAAATTAGTAAGCAAAGTTGTAACAAAATTATTCACACCAAGATTTATGTCTGACTCGAAGTATTTGTTTCCCCTTAAACTCTCGGGAACTCCAAATTGAATTGAGTAGGTTGAGGGTTGAGGTTTTCAGGTTTTAATCTTTTGGCGAATAAAGCATCCAAAGACGAGCAGGTGGCTGACGGATAGCTAATTAGGATTTGCAGTTTTATTTTTTTGATTCCGTTGTGTATATAGGTGAAATATGACTATATTGCTTTGATCAACCAAGAGGGTACCGTCATATGTCGCTCTTGGTTGTAAGATATATTTAATCATTGCCTGGGAAACATTAAGGGATTATGTAATATGGATATGAATTATTGTTTTGAAATGTAATTAGAGAAATGTAGTTTCTTGAATTATGTGATTTTATTTATATTCATGTGCTTTCGATATTATGGATACCATTGTCATTACCGTATTTTATCCGTGGAAGTTAGTACTATGGTTGACTGTAGTATCTATAGCGCTTAGCTTTTTGCCTATAAATATGGGATGTTACAAAGTATTTCAGCCATAATAATGATAAAGGAGGCAGCCAAAAATTTAGATGAAGTTAAGTTTAGGGTTGATTTTATATTGATTGAATGAGAGAGAAAATAGAATAGTATCTCGTACATTTTTTCACCTAATCTCAACCATGCATGTCAAAACCAACTTGCAACATCTTTTTCCATTCCTGTGCTTTGTTATTGTGACCAAACCATGCCTCAAACAACGTGGTCCATTAGCCAATTTAACCCTAACTAAATATGTTTAATTCAGTCCAATTTAATTCAACATCGATATCTTATATCAATCGATATATTTATAACTATTATAAATATATATGACAATATTTATATCTCAAATCATATTCAAATTTTATAATTAATATTTCAAAAACATTTAATTAATTTATAACAATTATAAACTAATTAAATCAATTGGCCTAAAGAGAATTCATCATTTCAGTTGTGTAACTCTTAGGTGTAAATTCTATCAGCAATTAACAACGAACTATTTGAATGTTAATGCTCACACATATGTTAGCAGGTGTGTGAGATTTTGGCCAAATTTATTGCTTACTTAGTTTAGATAAATCCGATTTCACTTTATTAAGCGTTACCCAATTTTGACATTTATTTATGTCAATTTTCTTCGTTGGAACTATATCATTTTAGACTTATGGAATTGTTATCAAGCCCTTTTACCAGGCCATATTCGGACAGACCGGAGGGTCAAACTTGAAGTTATCAAGGTAGTAAGCTAGAGATATAACCCAAAGTCTAGGAACCAAACACAAACAAAGTCACAAGGCTGATGCCAGAACAACCCAAGACCAAAGCAACATGGGTCCACCCATATTATTGGTCGATATTGAGCCCTAACCATGGCTCGGTATCGACCCCTATTTCCTCCACTTGGGGGATCCATCTTCTACATAATAGTCCTACTTGATGTTATTAGCCTATTTCCAATGTGGTTTCGTTGACCTAGTGCAATTCTCCATCAATCCCCATGAACACTTGAAGCTGCAACTCTGTTGTTCCATAACTCCATCATTTTGACCCAAAAGCAAACTAATATTGGTGCAAACAGCTATGGATCACAAAGCTAACCACAAGACGAGCTAAGATGAAGAGTTGAAGATAGCCATATTGACCATCCAATGGGTCAAAACTGACCTCTAGTCTTGGAGTTGTACCAACCCTAAAAATTGATGGGTTGGCACCTACTTTCTTGGGAGATTTGGTCTAAATCATGAATAATGGCTTGTAGATATTTTTCATGAGATTTTAGGCCTTTACCTCTAAAAGCAGGAATGGAGGGCTCATTTTTCAGGATCTTTTGGCTCTAGTTCTTCTTTATTCTATATTCTTGTAATTTTGAGAATCTAAGTGTTGGATTTGTACCGACCCCTAAGAACTTCTGCTTCCAAGTCAGTAATAAGTAATAAAATCTTAAAGTGGACTTAGGCCGAGCTTTACCAAACCACTATAAAGGATTGAGCTTTTTTTATTTCACATTTTCATTTTCTTTATATTTTATTCTCTACATAAACTTCAAGCTGTTTGTGCCATCTTTGGTCAAGCATTTTTGTGCTTTCACTAAGAAGGAGATTCTCTGACCCTATGGCTCAATCTTATTGGATTTCCTATATCTATGAGATTGATCCAATTTCCTAACCTCTTTGTTCTACAATTTGGATTTTCAAAGATCTACTATAAACTTTCTACCATTGCCCCACCAAGGAAAAAAGCACATATCGTAACAACTAGAACTGCCCCCAGTGATGCTGAGAATCAAAATCCTCGGCATGTGGATAAAGTTGTGCAATCGAGATAAATGGAGATTCAGACTCCAAACGACATCATGCTAAAATGGAGATGGATAGGATGATGAAGTAGACGGAAGATAGATTCCAATCTAGTCAAAATGAGATCAATCAAACAACCATTGAAGAAGTAGAAGGGATTCTAGTTCTTCGTCTGAAAGTTCCTCATCATCCGATTAGAGAGAGTGGGACGAGAACAGAATAGGACTTAGAATGCTGCTAAAACATTGCAATAGAGAGGAAGACAAGCCTTAAGATTAATTTGGGATTAGTATCAACCCAAGATTATGGGTCAATACCGACCCCTCCAATGGTGGATCCAGATCCCATCCTCTAATAGGCGTCATGGACTTGGTTTTAGGATACACTACTGGTGGAAGAATACGGAGAATGGTCTATTGCTAATGATATTTCTCATGCGAATCGAATAGGGGGACTGTTTGATGAATGGATCTCCCAAAGACTAGGGAACCTAGGTATTGAAAGCCAAACCTAGAGATTTCGCCAGACCGGACACTTCAGGTGAAGCCTGATTACCTCCATTCAGTCGAACCTGTTGACCCGGACTATTTAGAGGATATAGTGAGGAAATTTGTTAGTAAAAATCATTTCAAAAGCAATAATGAATGGGATACCTCTCCTAGTCGGAATCCATTTACTGAAAATGTTTTATATGAGAGATACCCCCAGAGATTTGCAATGCCAACTACGCCGTTGTATGAAGGAACGAAGGATCCTAGGCAGCACTTGATGAGATATGAATGACATATGGATTCAGCTAGAGCTTCTATTGTTTTTTGATTTTCTTTGAAGGAGTAGCTACAACGTGGTTCACTTGACTTCCACCGAGGTCCATATCATCTTTTGTTGGGTTATCAAAGAAGTTTGTAGAATAATTCCGTTTATATATTAAATGTCTGAAACATGTCATGTCTTTGTCAAACCTCTTCCAAGCTGATGGAGAGTCGCTAAAGGATATCTTGAATCAATTCCATATAGTCGCGACAGAAGTTACACACCAAGGATGACATAGTTCTGATGGTACTGATTAGAAGGATTCATCCCGATATGGAGTTCGAGGAATGGTTAGAAAGGAAGCCTTAATCGATAATGGATGCTTTTCATAGAAAAGCTAATGAGTATTTATGCTTGGAAGAACCACGCAAGCGTCCACAAAAGACTAGTTCTGGGAATTTGGATGAAGTGATATAAAGCAATATTGCTACAAAGAAGTCCTAAGGAAGCTCTGAAAATGTAAACGTGAACATTTGTAACCAAAACAATAATTGGAAAAGGGATGATGATGGGGCTAAAAAGAAGAAGCCACTTAACGGAAATCACATTAGGGCTCTTAAGTACAACAGCTATATTGGATGGAACAATTCGATAGAGAATATCTATCTGCCAACTCAAAACACTGAGCAGTACAGAAAGACGGCTCCAAGAGATTCAATTAAGAAGGATAGAATCATGCAAATTCTACATATTCCATGAAACTCATGGTTATAATACCAACAAGTACAGACACTTACAGGATATGATTGAGGAGCTAATTCATAAGAAAAAGTTATAGCAATATGAAAAAGCCTCGTAGGATAGAGGGAAAGGAAACTCTAATACCCCTGGGCTGTTATTCCAACGGGTGCAAGTTGAGCCTGGTGCTAGTGAATTAAGGCGGTCAAAAAAATGATTGGTGATTAATACATCTGTCGTTGAGCCACACCCAGCCGATAAGAATCTAGCTGGTATGGAAAGTTATGTTGGTGCAATAAAACATATGGATAGTGAAAGTTGCTTCGCTACTGAAGATGGGGCGCCAATAAAAAATGCAGAATGATGACTAATGATATTAGTTTTCGAAATAGAGTTGGTGATGAAGCGGAAGCTCTTGACCCACTCATGATCACACCCATGATTGATCCTGCTATTGCTCGGAAGGTGCTGGTTGATTGTGAGAGTTTAGTCAATATCTTATTTAAGAAGGCTTATGATCAAATGAAGTTGGAGGAAAAGGACTGGAAACCTTTTAAATCTCGGAGGTAGGGGTTCAATGGGATGGCTACTGAGCCAATTGGTTATGTAGAATGCCGATAGTACTTGGCGAGGGCAACCACAAACAGGTGCGAGTCGTGCTTTTTTTGGTATTGGATATTTACTAAGCTTAAAATGCATCGCTGGGCTGACCGGCTTTGGCTAAGTTCAGAGCGATTATAGCACCTTAGAGTTTCAGTATGAAGTTTCCTACAGAGAATGAGTAGGGATTATCCAGAGAGATCAGGTGACTGGGCGTGAATGCTACATCGCCAATCTAAAGTAGGCAAGGCAAAAGGAGAAAGGACAAAAATATGGATGGAACCCTTTGCATTAAGGCTTTGGATGCATAGCAACTGTAGCCTTTGCCCCAGCTCGAATAGCCAAGTCAGTTTCATGATGACATGGGCCGAGTAAAGAGCCAGAAGGTGGAAGAGCAGCTCCCGTCGAGGATTGATGTTCTCGTCAACCAGGATGGTCTGAATCAAGTCCTAAAGGCCTGATCACAGCTCGGTGCAAGAGTGACCAAGGAGTTGGTTGGTTTTCTCTGAGAAAAACTGGATGTGTTTGCCTGACACACTCAGATAGTGTAGGATCTCACCAGAGATATTGAGCCATGCATTAAACATAAATCCAAAGTGCATTCTTAGGAAACAAAAAAAACCGTAGCCTAGGTTTAGAGAGATCCGTTGCACTCAAAGAAGAGGTGGATAAGCCGAAGGACAACGGCTTCATCCATAATGCCTTATACCCGGAGTGGGTATCTAATCCTATCTTGGTAAGAAATGCGAATATTCAGATTTGAATAAGGCATGCCTGAAAGACAGCTTCCTGCTCCCGAGGATCGATCAGTTAGTGGATTTGATAGCAAGACATGAGCTACTTTCATTCATGGATGCATACTACGAATACAACCAAATCCCGATGCATGTACCGAATTAGGAACACACCAGCTTCATAACCGACCTCAGACTGTATTGTTATTTGGTCATGCCCTTCGGATTAAAGTATGCAAGGCCAACTTATCAGTGGCTCGTAAACCGGATGTTTAAAGATCAGATTGAACGTTCGATGGAAGCCTATATAGATGATATGCTTATGAAGTCACGACATTCGACATACAATGATGATGATTTGGAAGAGATGTTTAGCTTCCTCCGAAAATGCAGAATGAAGCTCAATCTCTTGAAATGCTCTTTTGGCGTTGCATTAGGAAACTCTTGGGCTTCATTGTTAACACCCATAAGATTGAAGCCAATCCCAAAAATGATCAAGGCATTAAGAAAGATTGAGGCTCTGAAAACGATCAAGGAAGTCAAAAGCTTGAATAGGAAGGTCGCCACCCAAGTCGGTTTCTCAAATAGCCACTGACAAATGCATTCCTTTCTTTGACTACATTTAAAAAGGGAAAAGGAATTTCGAGTGGAAATGTGAGTGTAATGATGCATTCCAAGATCTAATGGATCACTTGGAGGGACCCACCATCCTCTTGAAGTCATTAGATGATGAAGACCTTTTTAAATACCTAGCAGTGTCGAAGTATGCTTTGAGTGTGGCACTCATACGAGAGGAATCCTACATCCAGCGACTGCTCTATTATATCAGTAAGTGATTGATAGGAGCAGAAAGACATTACCCAAGGCTGAGAAACTCGCACACTGCCTGTTGATCGCTTCGAGAAAGCCCCACCCTTACTTTCAGGCTCATTCGATTAAAGTTCTCACCGACCAATCTTTGCGACAAGTCCTGCAATGACTTAAGAATTCTAAAAGATTGTTAAAATGGAACATTGATCTGAGCCAATACGACATAACATATCTCCTACGGAGAGCAATTAAGGGTCAAGCTTGGGTAGATTTCATAACTGAATTCACTATGCGAGACGATACTCTAAAGAGCGATGGTGAAAAAGACACTGGGTGAAAGATGTACACAGATGGTGCGTCTAATGAACGGTGTTTCGGTGCTGGAGTTACACTTGTCACTCCCAAAGAATACCCGACCTATTATGCTTTGAACCTCGACTTTCCAACAACGAACAATGAAGTTGAATATGAGGCCTTGATAGGAGGACTCAAGATTGCCAAAGAATTGGGACTAACGACTTTGCACATTTTCTGTGACTCCGGACTGGTGATTTTCCAAATTCGAAAAGAGTTTCAAGCAAAAAGAGCGAGACTAGCTTCTTGTCTAAACCGGGTCCTTGAGTTTCTCAACGACATCAAATATTACACGATCGCTCATATTTCCAGAGTGGAAAATGAGAAGGCTGATTCATTGGCTTAGTCAACTCAGAGCATCGACCCGATGGATGTCGATTCGATCTTGGAAGTTGAACCTGAAAGGGAGTTATTGATGACTCCAATAAGAGATTATTTGCAGAGAAAAATCCTTCTGGAGACAAGGAATGAACAATGAAAGCTCTTTTGAAAACTTCAAGGTATAGCATGCAGGAAGGAGTACTTTACATGAAGGGTTTCTCTATCCTTATTCTTCGTTGTGTCACTCATGGAGAGGCCAAGCGACTCCTAAGAGAAGTTCATGAAGGGGCATGTGGCAACCATAATGGGGGGCAAACCCTAGTGAAGAAGGACCTTCGATATGGATACTTCTGGCGACCTGTCAAACAAGACGCAGCTGATTACACCCTAAAGTATAACAAGTGCCAGAGATTTCCTAAAATATTGAGAGCCACGCCAACAGAGATTACTTAAAGGTCAGTCCTTGGTTGTTTGCAATTTGGGACATTGATATCATTAGTGTGTTGCCGATATCTAAAAGTGGCACGAAGTAAGCCATCGTCGCAATTGACTACTTCACCAAGTGGGCTGAGCAGAGCTATTAATCATGATCACCATAAAGAAAGCAATCAATTTTTTTGTTTGGAATGCCATCTATCCTTTTGGAGTACCATAGGAAATTTTTACCAACAACGGGACCTAATTCGACAATATCGAGTTCAAAGATTTCTACCACCGGTATCTCATAGAGAAGATATTTTATGATTGATGGCACATCCCTAGGAAAATGGATGGGTTGAAGGTGTAAAAAAGATTATCTAGTCTATTTTTAAGAAGCGGTGGGAAAAGGCCAAGGGTGGGTGGGTCGATGAACTTCCATTAGCACTATGGGCTTATTGGACAACTAACAAGTCATCGACCGGACACTCTACATTCGCCCTTTCCTACGGATCAGAAGCTATGATTCCGACTATACTAGAAGTACCTTCTCGTACATTGAATTAGTACAATCCGTGGACCAATGAACAACTTCTATTACAGTCTCTCGATATGATCGATGAGAAGCTTGATACAGCCTAGTTGAGGGTAGCTGTGCATCGACACCAAGTTGCACCATATTACAACACTAAGTTCAGGAATAGGACCTTTAAAGTTGGCGACTTGGTTTTTAAATGAATCTTTCCTGACCCTGAAAACTTAGGCCCGACCTTGGAAGGTTGTATGCAATAAAGCAGAAGCCTGGAGATGGAACTTTTAGGCTTGCGACGATAGATGGGATTTTGATCCCAATGGCATGCACTTAAGATGCTATTTCACTTAGAAATAAATTTATAGATAGTTGGCTAGAGCCGTGTAATAAGACAAATTTCTCCATTTCTCATCTTTTATGAAATAAAGTTGCTTTCTCGTTCTGAGACTTTAAATTCCATAACTTAAGAGTTGTGATTTGAATGACTCAAATGAATCTACATGGATTAATCCAGGTGTGCAGATTCTCGGAGATAGCTGCCGACCAAACATCGTTGCTCCATGATTGGACCCACAGAGTCCTTCTTGTTGTCCAGAGATTGATACCAACTAACTCTTGCCCTCATATTAGGGGCAAGATTATAAACTAAATGGACGTGACCCAACCGTCCATCAGCCAACTCTTGTAATATGACGGATTAGGGGTAGGAGTATAAACTAAGACGGATGTGATATGACCATCCCTATGCTAATTCTTATCCTTGGAATGAGATAGGAGTATACCTAAATGAACGTGATACAATCGTTCACTCTGTCAAATCTTATCTTTGGATTAGGGGTAGGAGTATAAAAAAAAATGGACGTAACAAGACCGTCTAGCCCTTGACATCTTTCTGGAGTAGGCAAAACAAAGGATACATGCATGGTGTAACACAGGACTTAACTCATGAGCCTTCGATTGGTGCTTGGAGTTTGGTGCAGTTGAACATCAACATCTTAAATAAGAATGTATGAACTACAAACTTAAGTAGATAAATTTGAACTAGCACCCGGAGTTTGGCGCAACCAAAGATCATTATCTTGAAAAAGGAAACTTAAGTCGCTAATCTTAAGTGGCTACTAGTGTTTGGCACTTCAACGCTAACCTTACATTTGCAAGAGCGACAAAACGCCGAAAAATTGCATAGCAAGCTAAGGATTTAGTCTGACAGTAATGATAAGTACATTGAATGGAAAGTAAGTTTCTAAAACCACTCAGGAGAATTCATATAAATATTTGATGAAATGAAAATTCTTTATTATTAACATTCAAAATAAACTTGGAAATCAAAGTACAAGTTTATTTATGCCCAAGCAATAAAACAAAAATGGAGACTGTATCCACAGTACACCGGCCAAGAAAAAAACAGAAGCAGGAAATAAAGGAAAAGCCTAAGTACTATTATATAGCCAAAAGCACAAGGAAGACAAGCGATCACTTCTTTGGCCTCTTCTTCCTTTCTTTCCTTTCCTTCTTCTCCTTAGAAAAAGGAGCATTGGATTCTTCTATCTATTTTCTTACTCTTTCCTCAATCTCATTGACCTTGGATGGAGTGCTCTGTGACAATCAAGCAGGCACGCATTGAGTGTTCTCAGGCAAAGGAAGGGAGGCCGGAGTACTTTGGGAGGTTCCTATGGGTATGCTTTGAGCGCTTCTAGTCGGATGAATATTGATTTGAGTATAGATGATTTGGCCTACGAAGGCTATGAATAAAGGAATAGGGAAGGACTCAACTTTCTCCAGCTTGATTTCCATATCTAAAAGGCATTTGCGCTTAATATCTCTTAGGGTATGGCCTAATAATTGCTCAAAGACCCAGTAATAACAGTATCCCCATCAGTCTGAGCACCCTGAGTTCCACCGGTCCACACATCCTATGAAGCGTCAATCATTTGCTCGTCGAGACCAAGAGTCACTTCAGACGTAGGGCTAGGGACCATTTTTTGAAGTTATAATGGTTACTGACTTCATTAAAGGAACCTGTTGCCCCGTTTGAGAGTCCATAGCAGGAAGCGGGACGATTGGAGGCTGACCCGAAACTTAGGAGACATAAAATGAGAGATTAACGACGTTGACCAATGACACGTCAACTCTCTGAAATACAAGAGAAGTCAATTGGATACCTTCTTTGGTTTAGAGTTCTATGTGGGTTGGAGTTCCACCAAAGTTTCTTTTTAGAATGGGAGAAAGCATGGAAGATTTGTGTATATGGGGACTCTCTGGTCATACCCAAGATCAAAATTGGAAAAAGGAGCATCCTGGGCGCCAAGTGTTTGGCTAGAAGTGGATTCTACTAATGGCGTCGACTCGGAGCCTCCGCCTACATCTTTTTTGTGTTATTGCGACCAATTACGTATGGAGAATACGCTAACCATCCTTTGAAATCTTAGTCTCATCTCCTACCAAGACTTCTTTCCTAGATTGCTCCAAATCCACCTCGCCACCTTTAAGGAAAGCTTTCACTTCTTCAACAATCTTCTCCCATGTGAGGGCGAGGATTCTAGGATAATCATCTTTGAACCTCTCCAAGTTTCGAAATTTGAGCACATTGGCGTCGTATTGATTCAGCAGCAGTTCAAATTTCTCCATTACATGTTCTTCTTACTGTTGCTCCACGGCCTCAATCTCTCTTTTGACATGTGCGCCATTGTCTCTAACACATTCAAGCACTTTGTGCCTTTCTTCCTATGCATCGAGCAATTCATCACAATAATTATGAGCTTGTTGAAATGCTTCATCTTTCTCCTTTTTTTCGTGCTCAAGCTTGGTCTTTAGATCAGGAGAATTTTTTGTTTGTAATATATCTCTCAATCACTAGCTCATGGTTTCTATTAAAGGCTTTCTCTATCTCGTTTCAATGCTTAATTCACTCCTCCTTTAGTGCCTTCATGGCATCCTCGTCTTTTTTCAGCTTCAGCTTGAGTTTTCTCAATTTTTCAACTTCGGCATCAAGATGAGCTACTATCCTTTTGTTATTGGCCTCAATGAGCTTTTGATTTTCAATCTCTAGCAGCCTATCCCTTGAGACTTTAGAAAATTTTCACTACCTTTGCCCATTCATTATACAGGTTGTTCGCATCAACCATACTATTGATTGTCATCTTTTAGACATCAGCCGAGATTCTTTTCAAATTAGGTGCAAATATAAGACCATTAAAGCAAATATTTGGAAATTCTTCCTTCAGTTTGGCCATTTGGTGGTTGTTCCCAAGATGGTCTGTAACGATCGCGATTTTTCGTTGCCGAAAAATCGAACCGTTAGGGTTTTAGAAGAAGAAAGAGGTAGAAGAAGAAAGAAAAGAAAGAGAGGAGAAAACAGAAAACAAGTAACAGAACGAGAAACAATATCAGAATCTCACAATCGCAGCGGAACAACATATAATAGATAAATGAATATCATTAAACAAAAGAACTATACATTTTATACATACATCACAATACATCATATCATCAGAGTGTACAACAATAAAACAGCGGAAAGAATACTATATACAATAGATAATAGACTACGCTATCCAAGCTCGCCTCCAACATCTGCACAGCAACTCCCGAATCCAGAATAACCTGATAACCTAACTCTAGACTGCCCGTGTGGAAAATAGTGGGCACCCAGAGTTTAGGAAAGGAACAATAAACTCCAGGTCAGTCATGGGACTGGTGTGAGAACTCAAAACAGTTTATCTTTAAACAAGCAACAACAGAATTTAAATTTTGAAATCCGCAATGCTTTTTAGAAAATGAAACTACCATAAGGCCTCCCGCCACACACACAATGCAAACGCAGAATTGGAGGAGATTTCTCCTTATGATAGTCAAAGATGCTTACTACGCGAAAATCAAATCATTTTTGATATTATTACTAGTGCATAGTGTAGAAAACAATTTCGAAAGTAGAATATAAATCCTAGCCAGCATACGACATTTCGTCGTATGCCTACTATAGCTACCATGTTCAATAGCAGGTTACCGCCACATTCCATGGCAGGTTATACAACTAAAACCGTACAGGGCGCGTATTGTTTTGATTGGATTTCCAACAAATGGTCAGGCTAAGGAACTTCCTACTGCCACATGGGATCGCCTCTGGCGGGACGTCCCGAGAAACTAACGTTACGGTTAGATCTCTGCCAACACAAGGCCGGGTTACCTCTGTAACTAGGTAACTACTACACGAATATGTCATCCCCCGGTCCTTTGGGACCTTTATCCGAGCGCTCGATACCAACAACACCACACAGAAATAGATATAGTGTTTCCACATGAGTAAATATCTGGGCTCCATACCATGATACCACCCTTTTCCAGAAGGAAATGACATACCCTAAAGGGAGCGACCCTCATAACCTTGCCGCATATTCCTGTTTCGACCATTTCCGGGAAGTGAGGTCCTGACGAAGTCTCGTCCACAAAGCTACGCTTTGTGCAACAAAGCCATGCTTCGGGTCCACAGATGACCAAAGCAATAATCACAAAGATAAATGATCAAACAAATGATCATATCACAAATGACCAACCAATGATCATCACACAGCAGCACTCATCATGCCACATTACCAGATTGGGAAATATCGCTGATAACCTTCAACTACATAACCTCTGAGCTCGTATGTCTCAGAGAAGGGTGTTAAGCTAAGAGAATAAATTCTCCGCCACCAACAGAAATGTATTTGAAAGAAATCTGCTCTATCTCTCAAAATGTAATGTCAGACACGTAACCATACAAGTCTGTTCCGGGTTCGAACAGAACCGAAGGCACTTCCAAAGAAGCCCTTGCAATCCGGGTATTCACAATCCCGATAAAATTTCCCATCACAAAGGAAATCTCCATATCGTAGCTAACGATGCGGAGACAATCGATAGGTCATCCTATCGTTTTCACAAATACCCGGTCTTCAACACCGGTCTTCAAATGCAATCCAAACGACGTATCGCATATTCGGAATGGGATATATGACACAAAGGTCCTCTCCTGGCTAAACCGAATAGCGAGCGCTTATTTTAAAAATAAGTGTGCATTCAATTCCAAACAAACACAATCAATACCATCCAAGGGTAAATATTGATAGTCGGTTATTTAACTATCAATAAAGATGCGCCACATCATCAGATTCCAAATAATTTTTCCAAAATTATTAAGTCCCAAAATATCTTTACAAGATATATATATACAATTTCCAAATAATTGCCCAATTTATTTGCTTTACCAAAACACCTTCACGATATAATTTCCACACTTAACCATTTGAAAACCCATTTCAAATTAAACACCTCAACCATTTGAAAACAAATTTCAAATTACACAACTCAACCATTTGAAAACCAATTTCAAACTACAATTCATCTTTTTTACCTTTTTGAAAACAAATTTCAAATCAACAAATAAATCCTTACCGATTTAATTTAACTTACGTTCCAAATTCGTAAATTTTATTTCCATATTTTAAAAATAAATCAACATTTATTTTTAAACAAATTTCCCTTCCTATTTATAAATTCCAAAGTGAATTTAAATTCCAAGCATCTACTAGCATACGATTCCCAAATCGATTTCAAGTTATTTGCTTTCAATTACCTTAAAGGTGAATTCACAAAAACCGTTCCATTTCATATTAGAAAACCATTCCCATGCTTATTTTAAAAATAAGTAATTCACAAATTTATTTATTTTCAACGATTTGAAAATATTCCATATACTTTTTTTTTTTAGCAAAGCCAGCCTGTTTTTATAGTGGACAGTCCACTTAAATTATAACAGAGTCAAATTACAATGAAGAATGAAAATGATAAATCACGATACAATCTAAGAAGAAAATAACTGATCAGCATAACCACCCATAAACCAATAAAAAAAAAAACGCGATAGCTACAGGGGAATTTTCAAAAGAAGTTGAGAAAGAGAGGAAGAAGACCGCGCAAATCTTCTCATGTTCCTTTCGTCCCATATCACAGCTATCGTAAGCTTGAGGTAGGTGAGAATTCGTTTGGTCGATATCGTTTTCCACCTAGTTATATTGAAAATCCTAATCCATTCCAGCTTAAAATCTCGATGCGGAGGTCTCTCGTGAATTCTATGAAGAACTTCCTTCCATAACTGAAAAGAAAAGTGGCAATTGAAGAATAAATGCCCTACATTTTCCGCAGCTCTGTTGCAAAGAATGCAGAGCGAGTGATCGATTAATTGCCTTCTAACAAGATTGTCTTGAGTGTGTATTGCATTCATCAGGCATTTCCAAAGCAGCAGATTGTGCTTTTGTTTAGATCCAAACTTCCATATTCGAGCGTGCCAAGGAAAAGAGGAATCATAATGCATTTGGATTATAGTTCTGTAAACAATGGATATGCTGTGATGAATACCATTCCAGCTGATCCCACCTTGATCCACATGCTTATAAGCATCAGTAATAGAGGACCATAGGTTATTTAGCTCAGGCGAACTAACATGAGGTAATTGCAGCACACCATCTATAAAAAAATCATTAGCATTAGCATTGATGGGTATTCCAGAGTTAAGTAAAAGGATATAGTCTATATGTTGAGATAGAATCATTCCTGGAGCACACCAAGGGGAGTACCAAAAAGAGTTCACAGTATTGCACTGCACCATAGGCAAATAATAACTTCTATTAGCCAAAAGTTTTTCCCATAAAAAGCTATCAGAATTTTTAGCTTCCATAGTCCAATAATTTCCACCCTTAAGATTGTATTGCCTATTCCATTTTTCCCACATCCCCATACTACTACTGAGCAATTTGTTAACAAGCTGAGAAGTAGTTGCAATGTTCCAAAGTTTTAGATTAATAATACCCAGGCCACCCTTGTTTAAAGGAACAATTATTTTCTTGTAGGCAATAGGAATGAGTTTAGTGGAAAAAATATTTCCATGCCATAGGAAATGATTAAAGGCTCTATTCAGCATATTAATAAGTTTATAAGGAATTATGAAAAGTTTAAAATAATAAGCACACATAGCTGAGGCAACACTCTGGATGATGACAAGTCTACCAGCTTGCGAGATTTTAGTACCATTATAATTATTAAGCTTATTAGTTATTTTTTCATATAAAGGAAGACATTGAGCATTGGAAATTCTTGCCTTACACATAGGAGCACCAAGGTGCATTGCATTTTGATCAATAGCTTGCAGCCCAGAAACATGAAGTATATTCTGGAAAATGACATTTGAAACCCCTGCAATACTTATTTGAGACTTACTTTTATTTATTTTTAGGCCTGTCATTTGATTAAAAATATGTAAGGTAGTAAAAACATTTGTTACAGATTTAATGTTTGGTTTAGTGAAAAGAAGGAGATCATCAGCAAACATTAAAGTAGATATTTGAAATTTTTGACACTTTGGGTGATAATCAATATTTTTTTTATGGCATTCCACACCAATTAATTGGGTAAGTACCTCCATAACTAAAATAAAAAGAGAAGAGGATATAGGATCCCCTTGCCTAATTCCTTTATGCATTTTAAAATAACCAAATGATTCACCACTTATAGATAAGGAGACATTAACAGTAGATATGCATGTATATATCCAAGCTAAGAAAGGCAAAGGAAAGTTCATCTTGGACATAATGGATATGATAGCCTCCCAACTAATTGAATCATAAGCTTTATGGATATCCAACTTCATAAAACATCTAGGAGAAATATTTTTCCTATTGTAGCCTTTAATTAGTTCCTGGGAAAGTAATATATTATCTATAATTGATCTTCCAGCAACAAAACCATTTTGATTAGGGGATATTATTCCAGCAAGGCAATTTTTCATTCTAGCAGATAATATTTTAGCAATACATTTATATATTACATTACAACAGGCAATGGGCCTGAACTCAGATACAGATTGAGGCATGTTAACTTTTGGAATAAGGGCTAGCTTGGTATGGTTTATGCCTTTCAGCAGTGTATTAGTTTTAAAGAAATGTTGGATAGCTTTACAAAAGTCATGTTTTATAATATGCCAACATTTTTGAAAAAACAAAGCAGAAAAACCATCCGGACCAGGAGAGCTAGTAGTTTTCATATTGAAGATGGAATCATGAATTTCTTCTGGGGTAATGAGCTTAATTAAAATATTAGCTTGATCATTAGAAATATTACCAATAGGTAATTCATTAATGACATGAATATTAGTAACTTCGTCAGTTTTAGAAAAAAGAAAATGGTAATAATCAAGGAAAGATTGCTTTATACTTGAATGGGTGTTAACTTCAAAACCATGTCTATCTTTAATCCTATGGATTAAAGCAGCAGCTTTCTTAATTTTCAGAGAGTTGTGGAATATTTTAGTGTTCCTATCTCCCCCTTTATCCCAATTAATTTTGTTTTTTTCCCGGAGCATTTTAAGTTCAGTTTTGATAGCTATTTTCAGATTTTTTGTAAGTTCACTGACTTTATTAGATATAGCTATATTACTAGGATCAGTTTGCAATTGGATATGAGTATCACTAAGCACAGTGCTTATTTTGGTGGAGAGAAGACTACCAGACCCATATTTATTTAAAGACCATCTTTTAATGGAGACTTTACAATCTTTAAGCTTCGATTGTAGAATGTACATAGGATTTCCAAATTTTGGTGTGTCCCATGCCTGTTCAATTAGAGGAAAAAATTCAGGGTCATCAATCCAACTATTAAAAAAGTTAAAGGAAGAATGACCTTTATTACTTCTGTTTCCCCAGTCCAAAATGATAGGACTATGATCAGATAAGGAAGAAGAAGGGAAAATAGAAATTAAAGAAGGCCAAGCATTGAAAGCAGCTATGTTAAAATAAGAACGATCTAATTTGCAAAAAGTTCTAATACCTGATCTGCTACAATTATTCCAAGTGTAAAAACATACCAGATTTAGGAATCTCATGAAGGTGAGCAAGAATAATAGCATTATTAAGAGGAGCAACATCCACCAGAGTCAATGGTAATCCTCCCATCTTATCCTCTGAATGTTGCATACAATTAAAATCTCCAAGGCACAACCAGGGTAATACAGTGTGCAAGGAAGGAAGGATATCAAGAAAGCACTGCCTATTAGCTTTTATGTTATCTGCATAGATAAAAGTAGAGTTAAAATTAAAGTTAGTAGGAATGTGATTTATATTGCAGTGTATGAATTGTCTGTGAGTTTCAGTAACATCAATTGTGTATAACTGAGGATTCCATAAGATCAACAGTCTCCCAAAAGGAGCAACTGAATGATTGTGTATAATATCCCATCCAGGAGCAATTCTTTTAGCAAAGAAGGTAGATTCTGCCTCAGAATATTTGGTTTCACTAATGCATATCATTCCTAGATTGTTGCCTTTAATAAGCATTTTAATTTCATAAACTTTGGCTTCATCATGTCCTCCTCTTATATTCCAGTATCCAATGTTGTCTAGCATCATAATTATTTATATTTGTTGGCAGATTGCCGAGTGAATCTTTGTGGCCCTTTTAGCATAGCAGAGGAATTTTTATTTTTATTTTTTTTTGAATTTTTTGCAGTGAGCCTAGCCATAATTTGTTCTTGATTGTATTCATATCCTTCATTCATGTCATCTTCTGAGCAAAAGTCAGCATCTGATGATGAACTCATGTTGCCTTCAAAATTGTCATCCTTTGAAGGAGTGAATAGAGGAATATTTTGTGGAGGCTTTAATTTTGCATATGGGCTAACAGACTTGTTAGCAATAGAGTTTAAATCAGCTGTAGCTTCTGCACTAGTAATTCTATTCTGAGACACTGGAATGGAATTAAGAGATGTTGCCTCCGTTTCCTTATGCTTGCATTTATTAGTGTCTTGCTGATGTTTACTTAATTCAGTTTCTTTTTGAAATTGGGTCTTTTGAGATATGTTGTTAATTTCAGTGGTATCTCTCTGTTGATAAACCAATTTATCAGGATCTACCCTCAAATTGCTTGATGTTCCCGCTTCCTTTTCTATTAATTCTCCTTCTTCTATTTCTGAAAGAATTGCAAAAGCATTACATGTTTCAATCTGAGTAACACTTTGTAACTGTGATTCTATGTCTGAACTAATAGTGTTCATAACATTATTCTTTTTTGTTATGTCTGATTCCACTCCTTTGTTGTTCACTTGAGTAGTCTTAGGCTTCCATTTTTGTTGTCTATTCTTCACATTATCACCAATAATATTTCTTTGCCATGAAGCTTTATTTTTATTAGTTGGTTCTGACTCATTTACCTGGACACCTTTTTTACTGCTAACTTTCTCTTCACTAATACTTTTGTCCATATCACAATTATTGGTAGAGTGACCAAAAACTTTACAAGCAGTGCATATCAAAGGCCTCCAATTATACTCAATGTATACTTTTTGACTTGTCTCTACTCCATCTCCTATTAATAAAAATTCTGGCAACTCTTTTTCCGGTGATATTTCAACCAAACACTTTGCATATTCCATTCTTTCCCTCTTTTCAGTAGCTTCATTGAAACAGATAAGCTTCCCCAAATGACAGGCTATCCAATTAATTCCAATTAGTGTCCAAGCTATATGGGGAATGTTATATAGTTGTATCCATATAGGAACAGATTTTACTTGAGATTGCACTGAACCAAAAGCAGGTTTCCACGTAGTTATTACAAACATTTGACCTCTAATAAAAGAAGGATCTGCACGAAGAACAGTTTGTTTGTCCTCAAGACAAGAAAACTTAATGAAATAATTTGCACCGTCTGATTTGATGTCATATGAACCTTTCAGTTTCCATGTTTTTTTAAAATGTGATACCACTGCCATATAATTGACTGGCACACCCAAAAAAAACCCCACTAGGTATCCCTCCCAAAAATTCATACCTTCAGACATCAATACATCAGGTGGAGGAAGCGGCGAACCACGATAATCAATATTGAATTCTAATGGAGTATATGTTCCCGCATTCCTAGGCTTCGAAGCAAACAGAGAAGACCATGACTTCATCAGAGAATCAGAATGAGCAATTGATAGATCTGCCTGATGAGAAGAACCTGGGTCAGGAGGAATAGGAGGAGGAGGGTCAAGAGCAGGAGATAAAGAGGCGGAATTAGTCGGGAGGAGCGAGGGGGAAGAAGAAGAAGGTAACGGAATGTCAGATATAGCCGTTACAGTAGAAGCCATTGTTTTTGAACGATTTTATGTAATATTTTTTAATATGATTCCATATACTTAAATCACAGTTAAGTATTTATTCCATTCTCTTTAAGAAAACATTCCTTTATTCACATTTATTTGGGTTAAAAACGAATGTTGCGTAAAACATCGTTACGACAACCCAAAAACACTAGTATATGGATTTGAAATTAAAAATAGATATATAAATCCAATACTATACAAATTATCCCCTTCTGTTTCTCGAAAACGTCTATTTCAACAATCAATGTTGAAATCTATGTTTTCGATACTTAATGCATTTTAAAGCATCTTTAATTCGTTTTAAATTCCATTTAAAACATTCCTTTCCCAAAAACAAACCCATTTTATTTAATAATCTATTCAATATTCAAAATAGTGAATATAGCCCACTTAACAAATTCCCATATTTCAATTTATCAAATTCGATGAATTTCAAATTTATAAACATAGTTTATAAATTCCATTTCTATTATAAACCCCAACTTTATAAATTCCTTTATTAATCCGATGCAATTTACATAACCCAATTTCATACCCAAAAGCCATATTGTAAGTTAAATACTTATAATATTATTTATTTACCAAATCGTTCCTTTGAACTTCACCAATTTAAAATCTTATCACTTACAAGATTTCTTTATGGTTTATAATAATTTCAACTAATGAAATCTTCATTTATTAACAATTTCTATAAAATTCCCCTTTTTAATGCCCAAATCCATTTCTATAAGTTAATAACTTATAAACTTAAAATTTTCCAATAACCATTCGTTTTATAAATTTCACATTTATTAATCTATAAATCCTAGTGAAATTCATGTTATACATCAACTTAACACTTTATAAATTTATTCTATAACTTCAAAAATTTTTATTTAAAAACATCCATTTATAAAATCCTTTATATAAACCATTAATAATAATAACTTCCCAAAAACCAAATTTAACTATTTTATAAAAACCTATTATTGTTAAAAATTTCTTTTAAGTTATATTTTATAAAAATATAAATTTTTAAAACATAAAGATTTATCCATCTATTTATTTTAAAATTTAATCAATTCAAAATTTTTAATAAACCATATTCTTTGAGAAATCACTTTTAAATCCCTTTTTAAATTCAAAAACCGTTTTTTTTTAATTTTTAAAAATTTGAATCCGATGATGCAACGACATCGAATGGTCAATCACGGGAATAAGTGTCATATATCAATATGATTATCAACAATCAACATAATATTTATAAACAAATAAATATGTGAGGAATCCAGTTGGATCCCTCCAACCTGTTACCCTGCATCCACAGACGTTAGCACAATACCAATTCCACTTCGAGGTGGAATATCGCGGTATATGGGATTTTATAAAATATCCGCTTAATAGGCGGCGAAATAGGGTCTCATCCGCTATACGAGGCGGGAAATCAAATCCGATATATACATATGCCAATATATATATATATCGCTATATATAGTATATATCCTACTATATCTACTAGCACAATCAATCAACAATCAACAATCAACATCAACTATTTAAAATTTTAAACAAAACCTTTCGATTGAGTGAGGAGTTCTCACCTTGATTTTATTTTCGTTTTCGGCGTTCGTTTCGAATAAAATTAAACGAACGTTTAATTTTACCCGAAATTCAAACGAGCTCCAATCGACTCCAAATCAGCTTCATCGCGAAGAGCACGACCATACGATCCCAACGCACTTTGATTCGCCCAAATCGGACCTCGCAGCAAAAAGATATTGATTTTTAAACGTTATACGAATTTAAATAAAAATAGATTCACAAATTCTTTTACAAACCCTACCCCTACCACAGGCCGCACACACAAGCTTCTCTCCCCCTCCCTCTCTTGCGTGCACGGCTACAGGAAGTGAACGCAAGCAAACCCATCACAAAACCAAACTAGGGTTTGATTTCACCACCTCCGCGCTTGAATCTATGACGATCAGGATGTGCCATTTTGAAGCCCCAAACCTCCACCACCTTCGGCCTATGACCGGCCACGTGCGGCCTCCCCCCTGCCTCGATACACGCGCATGGCCTGGTGGCAAACGCGGGTCCCTAGCCTCCAATCCGTCGCTCCAATCTCGATCTTAACCGTTGGATAGGGAGATCTTACTGTGCTCTACAACATTGTAGTTGGGAGTTTATGAAATTACTGCATGGATTGAGAGATTTGGGAGGAAGAAGCTAAATCATTTTCGGCCATTGACTATAATATGCGGCGGCCTGATGTTATTAGGGTTTGGAAAGAGATTAATATATATATATAAATTGTTTAATATTATTTTATTAAAATAAATTCTCGATTTAATCACGTATGCAAACGAACCCCAATTCTCACGTTCCAATAGGCGATCCTAAGGTTTTTCTGCGTTCCGGACACAATGGAACAGGTTTCGGAAGCTAATTCCATCGTATGTGTGAGATACAGCAACAAACGCTCAATTTAAATTAAAACCGATTTAAACGATTTCTAGGCGTTTTGGCTTGTACCGGACAAACGGCAAATCCAAACGACTTGAAATTTGAAATCTTACAATAATATCACATTATGGATCCGATGAAACTGGTTTCGTCGAAATCCGAGACCGTTTGAAAAATGGCTATTTTAACTCGCCGAATTAAAATTAAAACGATATCGATGCGTTTCGAGCTGCCACGGTCAAACGACAACTCCGATTGCTACGAAAATTGAAATCCGATAATAATTAACTATTACGGATCCAATGGAACTTGTTTCGTTCAATTCCGAGACTGTTCAAAAATTGGCTATTTTTCAGTCGATAATTAAATATTAAAATATTCAATTTTCACAAATTAATTCCAAATTCAATTTTACAAGTCCTAAAATATTTCTATAACTTTAATATGATAAAATAAAATTTTCCAAACCATTTTCAATCATATTTAACCCAATATCTAATTATTTGTGGAATTTCACTATTAAATAAATCGATTTAATTGCAAAATTAAATCCAAAATTCAAAATAAAATTTATTCGACTCCAAAAATTCACTTATTAATATTTAAAATTAATTAAATATTCAAATTTAAGTTATCAAAAATTCTGGGTCGTTACAATCTTCCCCCCTTAAAAGAATTTCGTCCTCGAAATTGCAAGTTAAGGAGAATAATTCATAATCCGTTTATTATTTTTCCAAAGCTAATTAGTTTATTAACTTTTCAAAACAATCTTTTTATTAAGGATTTACTATCATTTCAATTAGCTTTCCCAATTCAATTATAGGTTTCAAACAACATTGTTTACTTAACAATTCAAATTTAAATTTAAATTCAAATTTCAAACTTTCAAAATTTCTCAAAATTTCTCTAACTCCCAAAATTTTCGAAAAATTTCGCCAGAGTCTCCTTTGCGCGGCTAGATCGGTACGACTACAAAACGGCACTACGGCCCCTCAGAATCAAAAAGAAAAGAGAAAGCCAAGTGGCTGGAGAAGGAAATCATCAAATCTCATATAAAAACTGAAATACGTACCTTTTTGTCGAGCCATTCAATTTTTTTAACTTCAAAATCAAAATTCCAATCCATTATATACCTGTATATCCTGCTAGCATAATATCCAATTATAATATTCAAACCAATTTGCCAATTCAATTATAAAATTCCCAATACATGCTTCTTATACCACTTTTAGTTTACTATTGAAGTTGCATATTCATTTTCATTCAACTTTGCATTCCAATTTTCGTTTGAATTCAATTACATAGCTTTCAAATTTTACTAATTCAATTTCATTAACATTTAATGAATTTACATAAAATCAACCAACAAGCAATAACGACCAATGTACATCCAATACAACCAAATTTAATCCATTTTACTTACATTCAATTTGGTTCAACTATCTCAATTCCAATTGGTTTAACATTCAATTGATTTTCATTCAATTATTCAACTATTTTCAAATGAATTTACACTTGCATGCATCATTTCATATCAACTTATTCATATTCTATTGATTAACATTCAATCCATTCTTTAATTCAATTGCTAGTTCTTTTTACAAATAAAATTGAATTTCATTTATATAACTTAAGTTCACACCTTTAACAATTTCATTTACTCACTTTATTCATTTATTTTGATATTAACATCAATTCTTTCAACATTACTTAACTTGCATTCCATTTCAACTTTATTTACATCATTTAATTCACTTGATTATTTAACTTTGATACAAATATCAATTTTTTATTCAACTTCACTTAAGTTATTCCATTTAAACATCATTTGTTAATTAAACTTAAGTTTTACTTATCAATTCAATTCGGATTTTAAATTCCAAAGTAAATCCTATTTAACTTTTACTTAAGCCAAATTCATATCAATATTCAAATTCATATTCCATTTTATTTAACTTAATTGTTTAACCACTTCAATAATTGGTTTTACTTACATTTTCCCATTCTATAAGTTATAAAACTTATTATTCAACTTCTAACTTATATTATAAGTTCAAAACTTATTTCGCTTATACTTATCAACTTCAAATTGAATTTTAATTTCAAATTGATTTATTACAACAAAACTTCAATTTTAAATTCATTTTTTGTAGCAAATTCATCACATAGAAACTCGAAAATGATACTGATGATGCTGCAGTCATCACCCTTATTATTTCCCAGTGACAATAGTGAAATCAATGCTAATTATTCTTTCAAAAATTTTCCTTTCTATTCATAAATCACTTTTATAAACCTTTTACTTATATAATTTTACTTCTTATATACATACATGATTATCTTACAATTGTAAATCATTATCAATTATAATTTCATCTTATGATTCATTGGTTTATACCATTATTCTTTTACAATAGTTGCTTTTATCAGCTTATTCAAACAACTTTGATTGTCTTATATATATATATGTATATTATTTACAACAACCAAGCAATCAATTATATACACACTTCAATAATTCTTGAAAAATTATTTTCTCTTTATATATAAAATATAATCGAGGTAAAATTATTTCATTTACCCAATTTAAAACAATATTGTGTCGAATTGTTCTATTCAAGTGTTTAGGAACCCCTTCGATTCAGTTTTCGAGGCTGCGCCGACGAAGGTTCATATACCACTCAACAAACCAATCATCACAATATAAAACAATTTTATATTCACTAACAAATACGCACTCATATCTATTATTACACTCACACTCATTTTAGAGTACTGCTGACTCTATCTCTAATGAGTAACACCCAACAGAGCAGGTTGTCGCTTAACCATAAGCTCTGATGCCAAATGTAACGATCGCGATTTTTCGTTGCCGAAAAATCGAACCGTTAGGGTTTTAGAAGAAGAAAGAGGTAGAAGAAGAAAGAAAAGAAAGAGAGGAGAAAACAGAAAACAAGTAACAGAACGAGAAACAATATCAGAATCTCACAATCGCAGCGGAACAACATATAATAGATAAATGAATATCATTAAACAAAAGAACTATACATTTTATACATACATCACAATACATCATATCATCAGAGTGTACAACAATAAAACAGCGGAAAGAATACTATATACAATAGATAATAGACTACGCTATCCAAGCTCGCCTCCAACATCTGCACAGCAACTCCCGAATCCAGAATAACCTGATAACCTAACTCTAGACTGCCCGTGTGGAAAATAGTGGGCACCCAGAGTTTAGGAAAGGAACAATAAACTCCAGGTCAGTCATGGGACTGGTGTGAGAACTCAAAACAGTTTATCTTTAAACAAGCAACAACAGAATTTAAATTTTGAAATCCGCAATGCTTTTTAGAAAATGAAACTACCATAAGGCCTCCCGCCACACACATAATGCAAACGCAGAATTGGAGGAGATTTCTCCTTATGATAGTCAAAGATGCTTACTACGCGAAAATCAAATCATTTTTGATATTATTACTAGTGCATAGTGTAGAAAACAATTTCGAAAGTAGAATATAAATCCTAGCCAGCATACGACATTTCGTCGTATGCCTACTATAGCTACCATGTTCAATAGCAGGTTACCGCCACATTCCATGGCAGGTTATACAACTAAAACCGTACAGGGCGCGTATTGTTTTGATTGGATTTCCAACAAATGGTCAGGCTAAGGAACTTCCTACTGCCACATGGGATCGCCTCTGGCGGGACGTCCCGAGAAACTAACGTTACGGTTAGATCTCTGCCAACACAAGGCCGGGTTACCTCTGTAACTAGGTAACTACTACACGAATATGTCATCCCCCGGTCCTTTGGGACCTTTATCCGAGCGCTCGATACCAACAACACCACACAGAAATAGATATAGTGTTTCCACATGAGTAAATATCTGGGCTCCATACCATGATACCACCCTTTTCCAGAAGGAAATGACATACCCTAAAGGGAGCGACCCTCATAACCTTGCCGCATATTCCTGTTTCGACCATTTCCGGGAAGTGAGGTCCTGACGAAGTCTCGTCCACAAAGCTACGCTTTGTGCAACAAAGCCATGCTTCGGGTCCACAGATGACCAAAGCAATAATCACAAAGATAAATGATCAAACAAATGATCATATCACAAATGACCAACCAATGATCATCACACAGCAGCACTCATCATGCCACATTACCAGATTGGGAAATATCGCTGATAACCTTCAACTACATAACCTCTGAGCTCGTATGTCTCAGAGAAGGGTGTTAAGCTAAGAGAATAAATTCTCCGCCACCAACAGAAATGTATTTGAAAGAAATCTGCTCTATCTCTCAAAATGTAATGTCAGACACGTAACCATACAAGTCTGTTCCGGGTTCGAACAGAACCGAAGGCACTTCCAAAGAAGCCCTTGCAATCCGGGTATTCACAATCCCGATAAAATTTCCCATCACAAAGGAAATCTCCATATCGTAGCTAACGATGCGGAGACAATCGATAGGTCATCCTATCGTTTTCACAAATACCCGGTCTTCAACACCGGTCTTCAAATGCAATCCAAACGACGTATCGCATATTCGGAATGGGATATATGACACAAAGGTCCTCTCCCGGCTAAACCGAATAGCGAGCGCTTATTTTAAAAATAAGTGTGCATTCAATTCCAAACAAACACAATCAATACCATCCAAGGGTAAATATTGATAGTCGGTTATTTAACTATCAATAAAGATGCGCCACATCATCAGATTCCAAATAATTTTTCCAAAATTATTAAGTCCCAAAATATCTTTACAAGATATATATATACAATTTCCAAATAATTGCCCAATTTATTTGCTTTACCAAAACACCTTCACGATATAATTTCCACACTTAACCATTTGAAAACCCATTTCAAATTAAACACCTCAACCATTTGAAAACAAATTTCAAATTACACAACTCAACCATTTGAAAACCAATTTCAAACTACAATTCATCTTTTTTACCTTTTTGAAAACAAATTTCAAATCAACAAATAAATCCTTACCGATTTAATTTAACTTACGTTCCAAATTCGTAAATTTTATTTCCATATTTTAAAAATAAATCAACATTTATTTTTAAACAAATTTCCCTTCCTATTTATAAATTCCAAAGTGAATTTAAATTCCAAGCATCTACTAGCATACGATTCCCAAATCGATTTCAAGTTATTTGCTTTCAATTACCTTAAAGGTGAATTCACAAAAACCGTTCCATTTCATATTAGAAAACCATTCCCATGCTTATTTTAAAAATAAGTAATTCACAAATTTATTTATTTTCAACGATTTGAAAATATTCCATATACTTAAATCACAGTTAAGTATTTATTCCATTCTCTTTAAGAAAACATTCCTTTATTCACATTTATTTGGGTTAAAAACGAATGTTGCGTAAAACATCGTTACGACAACCCAAAAACACTAGTATATGGATTTGAAATTAAAAATAGATATATAAATCCAATACTATACAAATTATCCCCTTCTGTTTCTCGAAAACGTCTATTTCAACAATCAATGTTGAAATCTATGTTTTCGATACTTAATGCATTTTAAAGCATCTTTAATTCGTTTTAAATTCCATTTAAAACATTCCTTTCCCAAAAACAAACCCATTTTATTTAATAATCTATTCAATATTCAAAATAGTGAATATAGCCCACTTAACAAATTCCCATATTTCAATTTATCAAATTCGATGAATTTCAAATTTATAAACATAGTTTATAAATTCCATTTCTATTATAAACCCCAACTTTATAAATTCCTTTATTAATCCGATGCAATTTACATAACCCAATTTCATACCCAAAAGCCATATTGTAAGTTAAATACTTATAATATTATTTATTTACCAAATCGTTCCTTTGAACTTCACCAATTTAAAATCTTATCACTTACAAGATTTCTTTATGGTTTATAATAATTTCAACTAATGAAATCTTCATTTATTAACAATTTCTATAAAATTCCCCTTTTTAATGCCCAAATCCATTTCTATAAGTTAATAACTTATAAACTTAAAATTTTCCAATAACCATTCGTTTTATAAATTTCACATTTATTAATCTATAAATCCTAGTGAAATTCATGTTATACATCAACTTAACACTTTATAAATTTATTCTATAACTTCAAAAATTTTTATTTAAAAACATCCATTTATAAAATCCTTTATATAAACCATTAATAATAATAACTTCCCAAAAACCAAATTTAACTATTTTATAAAAACCTATTATTGTTAAAAATTTCTTTTAAGTTATATTTTATAAAAATATAAATTTTTAAAACATAAAGATTTATCCATCTATTTATTTTAAAATTTAATCAATTCAAAATTTTTAATAAACCATATTCTTTGAGAAATCACTTTTAAATCCCTTTTTAAATTCAAAAACCGTTTTTTTTTAATTTTTAAAAATTTGAATCCGATGATGCAACGACATCGAATGGTCAATCACGGGAATAAGTGTCATATATCAATATGATTATCAACAATCAACATAATATTTATAAACAAATAAATATGTGAGGAATCCAGTTGGATCCCTCCAACCTGTTACCCTGCATCCACAGACGTTAGCACAATACCAATTCCACTTCGAGGTGGAATATCGCGGTATATGGGATTTTATAAAATATCCGCTTAATAGGCGGCGAAATAGGGTCTCATCCGCTATACGAGGCGGGAAATCAAATCCGATATATACATATGCCAATATATATATATCGCTATATATAGTATATATCCTACTATATCTACTAGCACAATCAATCAACAATCAACAATCAACATCAACTATTTAAAATTTTAAACAAAACCTTTCGATTGAGTGAGGAGTTCTCACCTTGATTTTATTTTCGTTTTCGGCGTTCGTTTCGAATAAAATTAAACGAACGTTTAATTTTACCCGAAATTCAAACGAGCTCCAATCGACTCCAAATCAGCTTCATCGCGAAGAGCACGACCATACGATCCCAACGCACTTTGATTCGCCCAAATCGGACCTCGCAGCAAAAAGATATTGATTTTTAAACGTTATACGAATTTAAATAAAAATAGATTCACAAATTCTTTTACAAACCCTACCCCTACCACAGGCCGCACGCACAAGCTTCTCTCCCCCTCCCTCTCTTGCGTGCACGGCTACAGGAAGTGAACGCAAGCAAACCCATCACAAAACCAAACTAGGGTTTGATTTCACCACCTCCGCGCTTGAATCTATGACGATCAGGATGTGCCATTTTGAAGCCCCAAACCTCCACCACCTTCGGCCTATGACCGGCCACGTGCGGCCTCCCCCCTGCCTCGATACACGCGCATGGCCTGGTGGCAAACGCGGGTCCCTAGCCTCCAATCCGTCGCTCCAATCTCGATCTTAACCGTTGGATAGGGAGATCTTACTGTGCTCTACAACATTGTAGTTGGGAGTTTATGAAATTACTGCATGGATTGAGAGATTTGGGAGGAAGAAGCTAAATCATTTTCGGCCATTGACTATAATATGCGGCGGCCTGATGTTATTAGGGTTTGGAAAGAGATTAATATATATATATAAATTGTTTAATATTATTTTATTAAAATAAATTCTCGATTTAATCACGTATGCAAACGAACCCCAATTCTCACGTTCCAATAGGCGATCCTAAGGTTTTTCTGCGTTCCGGACACAATGGAACAGGTTTCGGAAGCTAATTCCATCGTATGTGTGAGATACAGCAACAAACGCTCAATTTAAATTAAAACCGATTTAAACGATTTCTAGGCGTTTTGGCTTGTACCGGACAAACGGCAAATCCAAACGACTTGAAATTTGAAATCTTACAATAATATCACATTATGGATCCGATGAAACTGGTTTCGTCGAAATCCGAGACCGTTTGAAAAATGGCTATTTTAACTCGCCGAATTAAAATTAAAACGATATCGATGCGTTTCGAGCTGCCACGGTCAAACGACAACTCCGATTGCTACGAAAATTGAAATCCGATAATAATTAACTATTACGGATCCAATGGAACTTGTTTCGTTCAATTCCGAGACTGTTCAAAAATTGGCTATTTTTCAGTCGATAATTAAATATTAAAATATTCAATTTTCACAAATTAATTCCAAATTCAATTTTACAAGTCCTAAAATATTTCTATAACTTTAATATGATAAAATAAAATTTTCCAAACCATTTTCAATCATATTTAACCCAATATCTAATTATTTGTGGAATTTCACTATTAAATAAATCGATTTAATTGCAAAATTAAATCCAAAATTCAAAATAAAATTTATTCGACTCCAAAAATTCACTTATTAATATTTAAAATTAATTAAATATTCAAATTTAAGTTATCAAAAATTCTGGGTCGTTACATGGTCCTCCATAGAGATGGCTGGGGATATAGTAATTTTCTTGCCAAGCCCATGTTAGGACGATTAGAAGCCATTCTTGTGATTCCTTCAATCAAAGGACTGGCTTGAATGAGATGGCGCCGGGGGTTGCACAAGGATGGATGCAGGAGGTGGAACATGAGAAGTATTACCAAGAGGGATGTCATCTCGATGATCGGGTTGCTTGCCTGGACCTCTAGGAGTATGTGATCTAGACCTAGGTCAATGCATGGAAGTAGAGTCATGTGATGAGCAATCTCTATTGTAACTACTTCTATCTTGGTCATCTCTATCCCGGCTAGAACGATAACATGAATCATAATTGCGACCAGTTCCTTGATGGTACGAACTTGGTCGAGGCCTTTTGATTGGGATGCTTTCTCCTCCAAAGATTGGTACATGTATTTACATTTCTCCATGGAACCTATAAGGAAAAAAATAACAAGTTAGATCCAACAAGCAAGGATATAAGTCAAGTGCGAGTGTTGTGGAGTGCATAAGTGTGTGAATGTCCTAGTTTCCTCCCTATGGACCATGAGCTAAAGATTCACTCACAGAGTAACCTTTTCCATACTGGTAGGGATGGTGTCCTTCTCAAAGTGAATAGGGGAATTGATGCCCTCAATACTAATTTTATCGATATCAAAAGAACAAACTCAATAGGAATTCGCCCGAAACTAGCAAATGTGCCTATCAAAGCAAGAGATGCAGTTTTCTATGGTCTGTGATTTGTGGTGGCTAGGTAGCATTTTTGTGCCTTGGATATTTTCACGATTAACCTCTTCTTTGGAGCAGGCGGTTGATCGTTCCTAGATTGTACAGGTTGAGACTCATGAACCGCATCGTTGTTACCTTGGTCGCCTCACCACTTTCACCAATAATTTCACCTTCCTCGGTGTCTTTTGGTACTTATTCAATATTTTCTTTGACTCCAGCCCTAGGACTTAGGACTGAGGGAAAATATAGATCATCCTCGCATGCTTTGAGCAAGTTATTATCATTGTCATTGTCGTCATCACTGGCAACTGCTTGAATTATGTCAGTAATGCGACCCCTTTCTAATAAGCAGTAGCATGGATATTTTCATCTAATAAAGAATTCTGATATCTCTATCTTCTACTGGAACTGCCATAAAGGTGTTAACAGCTTTTGAAAGCGTCGAGCTGCTGGGTCATGCTGGAATATCTTGAAAGTAAAAAAGGATATAAGTTAAGTTCGCATACTACATGGCAAATTCGTACAACATAAATGAGATGGAACTTACATCTAGATACACAACTTCGAGCAAACCTGGGTGGATAGTGAACGTAGAACGACTTACTCTTAAAGTAGCTCAACTTGTTCCATGCCATAATAGCTAATCTAAAACCTTTGATTGGTTCTAATTAAATATGAGATAGACTCTCTTTTCGACCCTTGAAGCTATAAATGTACCGGATCTCCTCACTGCTGCGTACTCGGTTTAAGCACTCGGAGAAGACCATGTATGTACCGATGAGGAAAGCATAGTTGTTCGGTTGCAGCAGTGTTAGAGTCAAGTGCACATAATTCAGAACTTGGCAGATAAACTAGTTGAATGGTGGGATGCAACTTGCTAAACACATATATCTATTGCAGGCAGTGTACCCTTTGAAGAGTTGTATGGTCTTTGATGATGGTTAGGAGATAAAACATCTTCAAACAGAATCCTGTGCTTATCACATATTCTACGAAGCAATCCTTCTTCGATTTTGGATGCAACAGAATCAACAATATCTTCGAATATTATAGCATCCCAAAGGGTGTCGAGTATTGGATCTATTTTTGGCCCACCTATCGGCTTTGCTAGATTCTCCAGAACTTGTTGTTCGATGTAGGAAATTTTTAGATTTTTCTATTAGAACTATGGACTCTCTTGCTATCAATCTTGCTGAACTGGAGTCTGCTGGGCATATGGAGTTGTAGTTGAAATTGACTCAGCATTAGATTTGGTATATCTCGAAGTTGATGTACCTGTGGCTTGAGTAGTAAGACTTTTGGAATGTCTCTGATCCATTCCTATAAAAAAATCGAAAGATAATCAACATTAGAATATTAGTGGCAATCTTTACACCTGTGCTAAAGTGGATTCTAGTGTAATGTTGTGCAGTCCATTTTCTGATATTATTTAACAATTAGTTTTAAATTATGGATATCACTCGACGTGACTGTCATCGCTGACCATCTAAACAAGTTTCACATCATTATTCGTGCTTTGGAAAGGGTTCAAGACCAAGAAGAGGCTGTTTGTTCATAAAGTGGGATTATATGTGAACCAAAGATCCCTAAAATTGCCTAAGTGTTGGAGTTGCACCATTTTAAAATGGGAGTTTCATCCCTCTCCTTTCATTTTCATTGATCCCAAACCATGGCCAACCACATCCAATCCCAATCCACAGCTATCAATGATTGGGGATGTGAGATGTTTCAGATCAGAGGCCAAAGGGTCGTTAATGGCAACTTAAGGTTGTGCTGGTTAGCAAAGCATAAGTGAGGAGATGAAGTAGAGAGGTTAGGTTATATACACCCCATAGGCTTGAAGTTTTTGCATTAAAACATAGGATTTCTCCTAAGTATCAAGTCGGTACCAACCCCACTATATGGGTCAGCACCGAGTCCTAAAGTTAATAAAGAACATAGGCATGTGTGTACGTGTTTGTGTGTATATGTGTATATATATGTGGATTTATGCCTACGCATATGGAAGTGATGGACCATGCACCTATAATTCTCCACTTAAGAGCATGCACGTGAATATGTGTGTCTCCATATCCGATGACTAGACTCAATGGGAAATCAAATTCGAAGTTGAGAGATTCATGGGTTGAATTGATTCAAAATCATCAAACTTGGAATGATGGATCATGAGAATACATTTTAGATTTATAATCCCAGATGTTGGTAGAGCATCGCGATGGATGACGATAGACATAAATTTTCATAGCAACGATTCGAAAGAAGGATAATGACCATTCGAAACACATAGTGGATTCCTTCACAACAACTCTAGCTTGTCTCGATTCAAAGCACATCACGTTTGAAATAAGATGTATTTTGGGGGTAAGTGTTATCCAGCCTTTTTAACAAGCCATATTCAGACGGATTGGATAGGTTGAACTTGGAGTTATCAAGGTAGGAAGCTCGGATAGATAACCTAAAAGTCCAGGAACCAAACAAAAACAAAACGGAAATGCCTATGCTAGAACAACCCAAGACCAAAATGACATGGTGTTAGTACCTTAGCTTTTAGTTTTGATGATAAAAACTAAAGGATATTATATAAAATATTGATATTAATGCTTTATCAAGGTGTATATATAGTATATAGTGCAGGATATTAGACAGGTGTTTATTAAGAAGACCGTACAATATCAAGAATAGATTCAAGATGCCGATATCAAGAGTAGATCCAAGATGATGGTAATTGAAGACTCATAAGAACTGAAGAATTCAAGATATTTTAGATAAGCTATAGAGTCATAGAATTTATGTTAAAACCATGATATCACTGTCCTGGTCCTTCTCTCTCCTTCTTTGATTTTGTTTTAAATTGTTTTTTAAATATCCCGTTCTAAGAATAATAATTTGTTTTATATTGTTTTTCGAATATCCCGGTTTTAAAATAATCTTTTCAAAATATTTCACAAAATGATTTTCAATCTCTTATACTTATAAAGATATTATTTTACTGTTTTTAAGTTTATATATATTAAATTTTTGTTTATACTTTAACAAGTTATAATTATATTGCTTATATATATTATTTACACTACATTTAATATTCTTATTAAATCTTTCACAATTATGTTATGAAGTTTTATTAAGTTATATTTGATTAAAATATGTGCAAACTATGCCTAAATGATTTTACAAAGTATCAAATTATTTTACAAAGCAACAAAATTTCCAAATAATATTTATAAAGTGTTTTTCAATTTTGTGAAGGATATGTGGATATATCCTATTCCCATATGTCAACATGGTGGTCGTGATTTTCAAAATTCAAATTTGAATGGAATTGTCTTTTTGTCGTATCTCTTCGTAAATGGATATAACCGTTGTTTCCATTTATATACCAGACTTCCAAACGAATTTTTAACATCTACTTTCTCATTCTTCTCTCTTCTTTTCACTCGCTTGATTTCTAAATCAAAATATAGCCAAACTCTACTGAAATTCAACCAGAGTCAAATTCAATCACACTAGTTTGATTCTCCATCATCTGCTCTCTGATTTCTCTCATCTCTCTCACTCAAACCAAGATCAAAATGTTATTTAAGAGTTGTAGGATCAATTGTAATCAAGATCATAGATCTGAGTCTGTGAACTCTATCAAATCATACCGCTATACTTGTGGATGTGATTAGAGCCCATGAAATCAATAGTGTATGCTTAGTAGCCCATAAATCTAGTGGATGTATTTGTAGTGCGGAAATCAAGTGACTCCACCTAGAGGTCAGGATTTTGGAGGGTGTGTCTCATAACCTTGAAGTCGAGATTGTATTAACATTTACTAGTTCAAAAAAAATCCATACAAGGAATTGTGCGGGACTGGATGTAGGATAACTTCGAACCAATATAAAATCCTGCTTTATTCTTTTCTTTTTACTTTTACTGTATTTACTTTTATCTGCACTTTGATTCAGTGATTATTTCCATGATTGTTAATTACATTATTCCAAGTAAAATATTAAAGAATATGAAACATATTCATATAATGAATTAGACACTATTCACCCCCTCTAGTGTTAATTTAGCCTTAAGATCCCTATTCCACTGACTCACATTTGCTATTAAAGCATTGGTTTTCAAAAGTATTCATCATCTGATTTTTGAAAAAGTTTAAATGGCTACAAATACTAGTAATAGTGTTGTTAGTGACACTGTTAATACACTTATTAGTAATTAATTTGTCGAAGGGCAATCTACTGCTAGACCTCCACTTTTTAATGGCAGTAACTACACATATTGATCATGTAGAATGAAAATTTGTTTATAGTCAATTGGTTTAGACACTTGGAATATCATACAAATTGAGTACACTGAACCCTAGACTAATTTTGCACAGAGGACATCTGACCCAAAAGCAGTTGTATAAAGTAATTCTAAGGCTATGAACATATTATTTTGTTCACTGGATAGAAATGAATTTAATAGAGTATCTAGACGTAAGTCTGCATTTGAAATTTGGAGAACTTTGCAGCTTACACATGAAGGCACAAGTAAGGTTAAACAGACTAAAATTCCATATTAACAAACCAGTTTCAATATTCAAAATGGCTCCAAATGAGTCATCCAATATGTATAGTAGATTCCAAGATATAATATATTCACTTATTGCATTGGGTAAAAAAATTTCTAAGGAGGATTAAGTTAAAAAAATCCTCAATTCACTTGCTCCTAATTGGGATCAAAAGACTCTTCTAATTGAAGATGTTATGACATTAGCACTCTAAAAATTGAAGAGTTAATTAGCAATTTAATGTCTTTTGAAGAAAAAACGTATGGCACGAGAGAAAAAAAGCAATAGAAAATACATCTATAGCTTTTAATGCAGTGATGGATAATTTGGATTCAGATGACGATGATGATGAAGAAATTGCTTTCATGACAAGGAAGCAGAAATGATATTAGATGTTATAACTGCGATGAACCTGGCTATTTAAAACAAGACTATCCACATCTCGATAAACTAAAAACTACACCAAACACTAATTCATCCAAAAAAAGAGGAGAACCAATATTGCAATATTAGACAATTCAGACACATCCTCAAGTGGCAATGAATCAGATATAGAAATTGCTAACATGTGCTTCACAGCAATACATAATTCAGAACAAAATGGTGAAATAGATCAAAAAGATACGCTTTTAATATATCAAAAATATTAATTTCTTGAATGAATTTTTTTGGTTTGCTTTATTGGTTGTTAGGAATATCCTATAAATTAATAATAATATTTGTTAAATATTGTTTGATTACATTTTAAATTTAATATTTTATATAAAAATATATTTAAAAAATTAATTTTTTTAAGAAAATAAAATAACTATAAATATATATATATATAGTAAAATAGGATATAGTTAAACAATTCTAAATTTTCGACTTATATGTAGACATACCCTACATGCATATGTCAACATATGTAGATAGATTTTCAATTTCAAAATTTGAATTTTCCTTTACCTTTTCGCCAGCCCCAATGTTTCGAAAAGATGTCTCTTGACCAGAGAACAAGTCATTTGATTCTCTATCTATTTACTCTATCTCCATCCATTCATTTTTCACTTTCGTTTTCAAATTCAAAATTCATAAACTCTCTTATCTCTTCAAACTACTCTTCAATGGTATCCTCAAGCAATACTAAGGCAACAATGTGGCTTTCTAAAAAATAAAAGAATACTTTTTTTATGATAAAGAAGCCATGCAAGCCTATATTGAGTATATATCTTTCGAAAAAAGTCTTTCCTGAAAGATTTGCTATTATTAAAGATTTTCTTACTTATTATCTTTTTAATCTTTGTTCGCAAAACGAAATTCTTAGTTTAATTGATGCTTCTCAAAACAATTTCGTTATCCAAAACTGATGAAGATGTTTTATGAAAATTTAAAAGTAAAGTTTACGATGGAAGAGAAGGAGAAGTTTCGAGTAATGTCAAGAGGACACAAATTGTTTTGAATTGTGAACTTTTGGGTCACATTCTTGGATGCAAATCTAGTGAAATGGACTGTTCAAGTTTTTAAATTGATTTCAACATGTTTAAACATTCTTGTGTGTTTCATCTATTTAAACCAAAATTCAATTATTTTCAAATCATCATATATTCATCTTCATACAGGGGCAAAATGGTCATTTTTGTGCATGTTTCAATTTGAGAAATTTTTCTTAGACATTTTTTATGATTTTTATATGAATTTGGATGCATATGAAAGAGGGTTTCATGAAGATATATGCATGCCCAAGAGAATACAAAGAAAGGAAGATGGAAGGAATTCAAATATAGATCGTGGAGGACTGCATCCACTTACCTAAATCTACAATTAGAAGCTAAAGGACAACTAAAAAAGCTTCATGCATATTTGATTATGGATAAATTAAAAGCTAATGGTTACTGGTGGCCACACTTCCTAAAGGACATTTTGGGAAGCACTCTAAAAAGTGAATTAGGGTTTTATGCATGTATAAATAAACCACCTATGTACATGTAGATATCTTCTTACTCTCACTTTTACTTAGGAAAATTAGCAAGCAAGTTATAAGCTCAAAGTTACATGAATAAAAATGGCTTCTTAGCCTCTTTCTTTTATCTTTTCTACATGCTTTTCTATATTTTTATGCTTATGTTTATTTCTATGCTCTCTTTCATTTCATGTTCATAGCTTAGATTTGCATTTATGAAATTAGTTTAATGTTATTTTATGCAAGTAGTCAATCTCTTTTCTTTTAATTAATTTCTATTTCTCTTTGCTTTCCAATGTTGACACTTACATGTGTTGATATGATGACACATATGAATAGCTAAACCCTCAATTTAGAGATAATGAAGCTCTCTAACTTAATGTAATTTCAACATTTCTATGATTTATGATCTCTTTTTTTGTGCTTCATGAAAGTGGATTTTGATGTAAGTTTATACAAGTGGGTTAGATATCTTACGTTGAATATGCAAATGAGTTACTCTTATTCAACATAAACACAAATTACATCAATATTTGCTAATTGGTTTTTGATTTTGAAATGAAAGTTAAAAAAAAATTGATGTATATTACTGATTACAATAGTAAATAGATCGTACTTAAAATAGCTTCTGCTTTGGCTTCATTTTCATGAGAATTAATAAGTAGTTTATTTTTTGCATCATAGTTCGAAGGTATAAATTATGTTAATGAACAACATAATAAATCATACTTATGGTAAACGCAACACTTATGTCACTTAATATCAAAAATAGAGATCATAGATTGTATGTTTGATAATTTACACAAATATGAGAGTGGATTTGCCTCTAAATTGTTTTCTAATAGCACAGTTTTTAATCACATTTTCATTCTAAGTTTTAGCTTCATTTTTTTGTTAGTTAACAACCCTCTCTCATTTTGGTCTAATTTGATTGATTGGATAGTTCTAAAATATTAAAAATTCCCTGTAGATCGACTCGTACTCGCCACATATTAAAATTGTACGCCATGCGCTTAGGGTAAAATTTAACTCAAAATTTATCAGTAATTTTCTAATTCGATGGATAATTTGTCGTTAAACAAGTTCTTGACGTCGCTGCCGTCGAATAGTTTTGATTTTAATTTTATATTCTTCGAATTAGTTTTTTTGATTTTATTGCGTGTGTATTTTGAGCATTTATTTGCATTAAAAATATATTTTGTGCTGTGTTTGTTGTTTGAGTTTGTTTACATTTTTGTTTATGTGTTATTGTTTTCTAATGTTTTTTTCATTTGCATTTGCAAATATTCAAGAAAAAAAGAATCATACACAATTCAAAAGGAAATAAATTCATTTCAAATTGCATTTACAGTTTTACACTTGCACTTACCTTTCTAAATTTTCAATTTTTCGAAAAGGAAAAAATATATATACAACATTCACTATTGCATTGTTGCACATACACAGTGCATACATTCATCATCTACCATCCGACTATCTCCTTCATCACACAACATTTCAACTACTTATCCTTTTGCAACTTCACTGCATCTCTGTTTTGCAACTTCAATTGCAACCCTCTTTCGTTCGACCACACATCACTTAAACACCACTGCAAACTGCTGCAACACAACACCACGACCACTCCATCATGCAACACCGAATTTCCATCCCCATTAACATCCACAATACCACCAAGCTACTGCAGTTCCCTGACACCACTGCCATATCACAACTCCACTGCACTATAACCCACTTTAATCTCCCATAACCTTCAAACTACATCACTGTGCCAGTACTTCATACTTCATTCATACTTGCCAACAAAATCAGCATTTCATTCATCAACTGCTCATCCACAAATTGAATCCACTGCAAACTCTGCTACCATACCTCTGCCTCCTTCCCTTACCACACACAATATTTCCACATACCGCCGATTCACTCTAGTCCACTATGAACATTTCATCCTGATCATCTTGCTAGAATTCTCAAAATAAGGGTGAATGAGATATGTCCCACATCGCCAAAAATATGTTCATTTTTTGGTTTATATAGTAGAAATTCAATCCCTATATTGTCCCTTAGGGTCAGGTAATTTTATGCGAGGGGGAGGTCCTATATGGCCATGGATTAACACATGCGTGTGTCGCCGTCTGCCCGTCCGACTGACCAAACCAGGCCGGGTCGGGTATGGGTGCGGGTCCAATAAGAGTGGTCCGTGTTATATTTTTGTTGTATAGAAGCGAACGGTTTTCTACTATTTAAATTCAAAAGGAAGCAACTACTGGATTGGGCGCCACTGTTGCAAACAACAACAGTTTCTAGCCGTTGCAAATGAAGAGACGCGACTGTTGCAAACCGCAATAGTTTCCGACCGTTGCAAACGAAGAGATGCGACTATTGCGAATAGCAACAGTTTTCGGCCGTTGCAAACGAAGAGGCGCGACTGTTGCGAACAACAACAGTTTTCGACCGTTGCAAAACGAAGAGGCGCAACTGTTGCAAACAGTAACGCTTTTGGTGTTGCAAATGAAGGGATGCTACCTTTCTCAACGGGTGTAGCCATCGGGAATTTGGCTATAAATAATGAGGAAACCTGATCACTTTCCTCACTCGGTCGATTTTGAGTTTTCTCTTTTTCCTCTTTGTTTCTTAATATCTACAATCCATGCGCTTTTGCGTAACACACAGAAGATCATACACAACACAATCTCGAAAAGATCACGTCTGTTGTATCTTAGGAGACTTTGAATAAAGTCTTAAGGAAATTGTTACGACAAGCCTCAGACGTAATTACCCTCTTCAGCTGGTTAGATTTCTAGTTGGTTTATATATTTATATATATAAACATCGTTTTCTTTCTACGCTGTACTATTTCTTTAAATAGTACATGTTTGATTTATCACTATAGTTATTATTGCTATAGTTGTTACTTTGTTATTGTAATTAATTACAACATACTTAGTGTTAAAATAACTAATACAAAATTCCAGAGTAGTGGAAATCTGAGTTGTAACCTTGTGAGACAAGTTTATTATTGATTCGTCTCTATTTTGGTATACTGGACGTATAACATCTTAAGACTTTCATGTTTTAACTAGAACAGAGATGGCAATAGTAGAGCTCTCACCAAAGGCTACTACACACAACAGGCTTGATCCGTTTAAAGGAGATGGCGATGACTTCATAACATGGCAAAATCAAATGCTATTTTATCTCACCGCACTCGGTCTGCAACGGTATCTCAAGGAGGAGGAACCGATTCCTGCCCCAAGAAAGGAATCAGATGTTGATATATAGAAGCATTCCGATTTTCTATGTAGAAACTATATTCTGAATTGTCTCGACAAGGTGCTATACAAAGTATATCAGCCTCAAAAGAAAGCAAAAGCACTCTGGAATGCACTTGCCACGAAGTACAAGACGCAGAATATCAGTCTTAAGAAATTCATTGTGGACAAATTCATGGACTACAAGATGGTTGACTCTAAACCGGTGACTGCTCAACTGGATGAACTGCAAATCATCATTCATGAACTCAAAACGGAAGTTCATAAGGTTGGAGAATCGTTTTTGTTGAAGCCATCATGGGAAAAACTGCCGCCGTCATGGAGAGATTACCGCTACTATCTAAAGCATAAGAAAAAGGAAATCTCTTTACAGGATCTTATAGTCCGACTAAAAATTGAGGCAGATAACCGTGGATTTACAAAACCAAACGAGGAGGCATCTGTGGCTGAAGGGTCAAAGACCAAAAACAAAAAGAAGAATTTCCAAAAGAAAAGGAAAGCTCCAAACAACAAACCAAAAGACAACAAATGAACCAAAAAGTTTAATGATGAGTGTTGGGTTTGGGGAAAGGTTGGACATGCCGCTAAAGATTGCAGACACAAAAAGGAACGCAACAAAGAGGCAAATATAGTAGACAACATAGAAGTAGACGAGTCCAACTTCTCAGCAGTTGTATTTGAATGCAATTTGGTTCAAAATACTAACCAATGGTGGGTAGACACAGGCTCTACTCGTCAGTTTTGCTCTGACAAATCCATGTTTTCTACATACCAGAAATTCAATCACGAAGAAAAACTCTATATGGGTAATTCTGCGGTATCCATGATCGAAGACAGTGGCACAGTAATCCTCAAGTTTACTTCTGGAAAATCTGTCAAGTTGAATGACGCGCTCCACGTTCCAGACATACGCAAAATCTCATCTCTGATGCAGTGCTATTAAAGAAAGGATTCAAAATAATGTTTGAGTCACACAAGATGGTTCTGTCCAATGCTGGAATGTATATCGGAATGGGATATTTATGTGATGGTCTATTTAAGGCAAATGTAGCCGTTATCGGCAATAAAACTATGTATTCTGATTGTGCTATTAATAAAATTGAATTTCTTACTTGCTTGAGCATGAAATTTTATAATGGCATGATAGATTGGGAAACATAAATTTTCAAAAAATGAAAACATTATCAATCTTGGGATTAATTCCGAAATTCTAAGTAGATAAGAACTACAAATGTGAGACATGTGTAGAAGCAAAAATGGTTAAAAAATATATTTCAATATGTTGATAGAAGCACCGAACCACTAGGTTTGGTTCATACAGATTTATGTGATTTTAAATTGTTACCTACAAGAGGTGGGAAAAAGTACTTTATCACGTTTATTGACGATTATACGCGATATTGCTATGTATATCTTTTGAATAGTAAAGATGAAGCAATTACATCATTTATAAAGCACAAGGCTGAGGTAGAAAATCAGTTAAATAAAAAGATCAAACTTGGGAAAGCCCAAAAACAGTAGATTGTTACTATCTAGGGAAAGCCCAAAATAGTAGTGCCTAAAGATTTTTAGTATTCAAGTTTGATATAGTTGATATTCATGTAAATACAATGATGGAATCTAGAGATGCCTCATTCTCTGAAGACGTGTTCCCACACAAAAGGAATAAGGGAAGGTAGGATCTAGATTAACCCTAGAGGGGGGTGAATAGGGTTATAGCAAATTTTCTCAAATTAAACACAGGAACAAACTGTAGAAATAAATATACTGAAAAAGTAAATCACACACAAAATTTACCCAGCTTCAGCAACCCCTGCCTACTGCTGCATTCCCATATTTCTATTAGAATTAAACAGTCTCACGCTTACAAACACTCTGACAAACTCGCAAACCCTTGCTCCCGCTCACAAACACTCTAATAGACTCGCAACCCCTGCTCCCGCGTATAGAGTTTCGCAAACTCGTAAACTCTGCTCCCGCCTGTAGAGTTTTGCAAACTCGCAACCCCTGCTCACTAAACTAATTCTAACTAGACAATCTGACACAACCTAAATCCTAGGTGGTGTTTTACCAAGGTTTAATTCAAAAGTTACAACCTTAAAAGAGAATTTAAAAAACAAACTTAAAAACAATTTTCAAACTATAAAACCCTAATAATAAAAACAAGCCCAATTATAAAACAATGCCGGTCCAAATTAAAAAAAGAGATTTTTATCCCCTTTTCTTTTAACTCTTCGGCTCGTTCCTTTTTCCTATGCTCTTGATAATGGCGGCCGTTGTTCTTCTCGTTCCTCCTGATTAAAATTAGGGCTTTCGTCCTTGCGCTCTTTGTTCCAAATTAGGGCTTTTGCGAAGCTCCGATACTAATTCGATCGTTGTTGGTTGTGCGCGATTTAGCCTGGCTCGATCGATTTCGTGTTGCTTTCTTCGGTTGCTTCGATGAGTTCGATTATTGCTTTGGTAAGAATTTTTTTCTCTGATGCTTTTTGATTTTTGTATTCGAACTCTTATCTCTTGCCGATAATGTTGAATGGTTTATATAGGGTTCAATGCCCTGAATTTTCGTTCGTATTTCATATACGACTTCGTCTGATAATTTATTTGAAACTGTCAATTTCTTTATCTCGGCCGTATGATTTTGATTGAATGTTGAGATTTATCTCTGACTAATTCATAATCGTATGCCCTTGATTCCTTGGTTGACACGGTAGAGAACTTTGACTTAGTTCGATTTCTTCATTGCCAAGGCTATCACGGCACTGTTTGATTTCGTTCTTGTTGTACTCGGCTTTGACTTGATTTTTAAAAAAACTGCTGTTACATTTGTACTTGAGCATACTTGATTTTATTCCTCGGTTTTGAATCTGTTCATTCACGGCTTTAAGTAAACTCAGGCATGTATTGTGTTGGGCTGCTTCATTATGTACTTGATGCTTGTGTAAATGCTTGTATCATCACTGTAACACATGTTACTGTCTATTTGAGTTTGCTTCTTTGGTTGTATATTTGGTCGTTAGATTATGTGCACTGATATCTGTTGCTTGTAGTTTGGTTCTGGCCATTATTTGTTTCAGTGCAGATTCATGTATAAGTCTGGTCATTGCATTTGTAGATTGCATTGTTCATGTCATGTTGTTCATGTGTAGTTTGCAGTTTGACATCCATGTGCACCTGATATTCACTGGTTCTAATGGCATTTGATTTTGCACTACTTACATATCCACATAGACTTGCTGTATCACCATATGTACACATGTTCATCAATGCATGCTTTGTACTTCATTTGGGGTTGTAGCCTTGGTCTGTTCTTAACTTTACTTGTGCATCACTGTCTGGTTCATCTTGTAGTATTTGGTATTTATTTTTATCCATGGTTTCTATATGTCGAACTTGCTTGCTTTCATGTTTGATCACTGAGACTTTGTCATGTTGCATACTCTCTCTGGTATACTTCACATACACAGCTTTTAACTTAAGTTGCATTTCTTGATTCCAGTTGTACTTGTCTTTATTATGATCATGTTGGCACTGAGTTACTGTCTTGGTTCAGTTTGAAAATAGTTTTGTTCATTTGTGACTTGATTAGTACTGGTTTTGTTTATATTGGACTAGTCGACACTTGATTCTTGAGTTTTGGCCATTTGCACCTGTGTTGAATCCTGTTTCACAGCTCAAGTTTGACCTTGTGCTGAAGTTGATATTTTATTTATGTTGCACGTGAGTTGAACCCGGCTTTTCATTTGGGTTTGACCTGTGCTCACCTGTCCCTGTAGCATTATCAAGTGTATATCGATGTGCACGGTCTTGTGGCATGTACAGTGATACACTGTGCATGTCACATTGTTCGTGTGTGATTAATTCAAATGTGAATGACGAACAACCCAAATAACTGACGCAAATAATATTTTCAAAAATCATATTTCATTTTACATTGCAAAAAGATTTTCTTTTCAATTTTACTGCGTTAGTGAATATTTTTGCAGATTGCTCAGATGCTGGATTCAAACTGGAATGCAGTTGAAGACAAAATACGAGTGTGAGTGATATGTAGTGAGGTTATTAATGTAAATTGAATTGTGATGTAATTGAATTTGTACCAAAGTTGTATAGTGAATAGTGAGAGCTTGAATTTGTACTATTAAAATTATAATAAATATTTGTTTGAATAAAATTTCTGTTTGAATTCAAGTTCCGTGTTATTTAATTTATTCAACAAATATTTATTTAATCTATGAAAATAAAATAGTATATTAACAAATACATTTAAACGAATGTATATATGTTTATTATCATCAAACAAAAATCATATAAGCGCATATTCAACAATCTCCCCCTTTTGATGATAACAAACATATATTTAAGATTTTGAATGTATTAAATGTATTTGATCGTTCAATTTGCTCCCCCTATTTAAATGCTCCCTCTCTACACAATACTCCCTTTACATATATGCATACAAATAGAAATACGCAAATGAGCCTAGATGCAAATGGAACATTATTTGACCTTTGCTTGATTTTATTTGACAAAATCTTAACTTTTATCTCCCCCTTTTGTTATCAGCAAAAGAATAATAGTGTTAGAGGAAATATAGATAAGGTGATTGATATTAATTCAACATTAAAACTCAATTGAATATAAATATTAAATTTCAATAAAAAATCAAACAAAAATCATAAATACTTTAATTTACGCATATTCCACTTTAGAATGATATGAATGATTTCATCAAATAAAACCATATAGTTGTGTCTATTTGTGGTATATTTATTTCAGGAAATTTGAATATCTACTAACCATGCATAACCGTTAGGACTTTTAAATGAGATTAGTAGTATTCACAATTTTTATTTTTATTTTAAAAATAAATTCAAGTATCTTCTAACCACGCATAACCGTGAGGACTTTTAAACGGGATTAGAATCTTGTCTATTTAATCAATTAATTTTGATATGCGTTCCATACATGCATAACCGTGAGGACTTTTAAATGAGCATGAAAGCACATAATCAAAAATCCAAGTAATTCACCCATGCATAACCGTGAGGACTTTTAAATGAGAGTGAATACTTTGGATATTTATTTTTTATTGATAAAAATATAATAAGTTGAAGCACAAATGATTTCCCGTTTAAAATACCACATATTGACCTACTATATTGGATTTTGATGAGTGATGGTTGATAGGAAAAAAAATGCTAGAAATAGAAATGGTCATGGAATATTTATCAACAAAATTTTTTTATAACTCTTGTTTAAGTTTCTAAAGAAATTTTCTAATTATACTTTCTCAAGTCATAATATATGATTAATATCAACACTCATCTTATTTTTAATCACTATATATCTTTTCAGATAATTAGTAGGGAGTCAGATTAGTCAAAGTGATCATTTAAAATCAAATTCAAAAATAATTATAAATCAAATTTTCTTAAATAACTAATCTGATACAAGGTCAACAGAGATAGTTTTCTAGAAGGGGCTTTTAAGAAAAATTTCTGCTAAAAATTATTTCAAGTGAAAAATATGTAGATGTTTTCTTTGAAAAACGATGCAGCAAATGAATGTTTCAAAAATTAATCACGTTCCACTAGTAATTTTTCTATCAACTATATTATCAGTGTAATCTGCATCTGAATTTAAATTTCACTCAATATTCACTCGTTGGGTGTCAAAGACCAGATTGTGAAATTTCAACAAACTATCTCAGAATGAAATTTGAAATGAAGCCATGTTAACACTCAAACAAATATCATAGTGTTGATCTTAGAAGCCATAGGATGAACAACTATATTCATGAGTAATCATCAGTCATTAAAACATCATTATTATTCCAAAAAATTTCTTGAAGTTTCAAAAATTTCTTAAAATCCTTTTTCCAATTTTTAGATGAAATTCTTTAGGATTTTAATTGAAGTCGTGTCAAAAGAAATTGTGAATATATAGTTACCCAAATGTATTATCAATCAATAACACCATTAGTAATCCGAATTAATCTATATTAAGTATTTCAAGAATTGTAGAGTTTTCAGGCAAAAGATCATAATTGGCCAACAATTTTGAAAAAGTCAGAATCAAAATCATCTTTAACAACTTTCACATGAAATTCTCTAAAATTTGAATTGAAATCGTGCAAATTTACAAACAGTGACCAAAATGTCAAAACAAATATATCCACGTGTAGCATAAGTAGTTAAAGATCAATAAAACACCATTATTTGACCGAACAAAATTATATGGATTAGTTCAAAGATGAAAATCTGATTGGTCATCATTTAAGCACAAATCAAAGTCATAGATAAGAACAAGTCATGTAAGATCATATCAAGTAAGTTAGAATCAGTCGACCATCATAATTACTCCAAGTAATTTTATTTAAAGATGATTAGTCAATATTTTGAAAAGTTAGAATCATTTCACATAACTGGCTGATTTAATTCAGATTATGGTGCAGATTATCACATTTAATATATCGTTCAAAACAAATTTACCTGTTTTACCTTTACGATAATTTTTCGTCGTTGTCCACTGTGATTCTGTCACCTTTGTACTAGGCTAAGGAACTTTACTTTGTCACCCGTTGTGTTCTTGGAATAGCCAGAATCCAAGTTAACACTAATGTTGTTCCTTAGCCTGCCGCCACACCTACACGATGAAAGATTTTTGTGACCTATTTGTTTTTATAGGTCCATGGTTGTTAGTGGCGGAATATTTAACAATTTTGTGAAGACCCAAAACTATTTACAATTGTTCCCTTCGACACCCAAATTTGTTTAACTTTGAGAGATTTTATATTTGTGCCTTTTGGAACCCAAACTTGTTTTGTCCTTTCATTTTTGTTCCAATAGACATGAAATTTGTTTGTAGAATTCTTAGGAGCCCAAACTTGTATAAATTTTGTGTTCTTGTTCCTATGACTACAATTTTCAACACGATGTCCAATTATTTCACATTTAGCAAAGACACTCTTATTTTTTGCATTTTCATCAACTTGTGTTTTCCCAAAACCTAGTCCTTTTCTGTTGTTAGCAAAAATTTGATTTCCCAATAACATGTTGTATGATTTTTCTCCTCTTGAAAAGTTATTCAGAGATTTCTCAAGATTTTGGACTTTGGTTTTTAATGTTGTGTTTTCAGTTACAAGTGAGGTGCATCTATCTATAAAATCCTTTTTCCTAGTGTCAATGTTTTCCTTAAGACTCAAGTTTTCTTTTTCAAGATTCTCAAAGCTATTCTTAAGTCTTGATAATTCTGAATCTAAAGTTTTACATTTTTTACATTCTAGGTTATGAATATTTTCAAGTTCAGTTTCTAACCTAAAGTTTTCACGAGAAAATTCTCTCCTATCAGATTTCAGTTTTTCAATTTTAGATTCAAGAGTATCCACTACCTTAGTAAGATCAAGACACATAAAAACAAGTTCTTTATAAGATTAGTCACCTCCCTCAATAGATTTCTCTGAGCTTGCTTCTGAATCTGATTTTGCCACAAGACACAAATTAGCCTCCTCTGAGCTGCTATTCGAAACTTCTTCTCCTTCTTCATCATCCCAAGTCGCTGCAAAAGCCTTCTTCTTCTTTTTCTTTCCTTTGTTGTATTTGAGAAGTGGGCATTCTTGTTTGAAGTGGCCAGGCTTGTTGCAGTTATAACACGTCAGTTCATTATCAGAATTGTCAGAATCTTTTGACCTATTACCACTTGTTTTCTTCTTGAGTGGCCTGAATCTTGACTATTTTTTAAGATTATTGACAGCCATTGCAAGCTCTTCAATTGGATCTTCTTCTTCTTCATCGCTTTCTTCTTTGCTCTTTAAGGCAATCGTCTTCTTCTTTGATTCGGAGTTGTTGCGTTCCTCCTTTGCTTTTAGCTCAAGCTCATATGTCATCAAATTGCCAATCAACTCCTCCATGCTTAGTTTACTCAAATCTTTCGATCCTTGTATTGCCATGACTTTTGCCTCAAAGTTCATCGGTAAGACTCGTAGTATCTTCCGCACAAGATCTACCTCAGTGAAGACCTTCCCAAGCGCTCTAGCATTGTACACCAAAGTTGAAAAACATCCAAACATATCCTTTATGCTCTCGCCTTTGTCCATCACAAAGTTTTCGTATTCATTGCTGAATAGGGCTAGACGAGACTCCTTGACTTGAGAAGTTCCTTCGTGTGTCACCTCCAAAGTGTGCCAAATTTCCTGTGCTGTTGTACAATGAGAAATTCTATTAAATTCATTTTTATCAAGAGCACGGATCAAAGCGTTCATTGCTTTGGCATTTGTAGTTTTTAATTTCTTATCGTTAGCATCCCACCTATCCTTAAGTTTAGGAATCTCAGTACCACCAACAGTTATAGTGGGAGGTTTATAGCCAGTTTCAATGATGTCCCAAACATCATAATCAACAGAACTAAGATAAATACCCATCCTAACTTTCCAATAAGCATAGTCGTTCCCATTAAACATGGGTGGCCTAGCAATAGATTGCCCCTCAGAAAAAGCATTATTTGGTAGATTCATGACTCTAGAGTAAAAGAAAAATACTAGGCTTTGATACCACTTATAGGATCTAGATTAACCCTAGAGGGGGGTGAATAGGGTTATAGCAAATTTTCTCGAATTAAACACAGAAACAAACTACAGAAATAAATATACTGAAAAAGTAAATCACACACAAAATTTACCCAGCTTCGGCAACTCCTGCCTACTGCTGCATTCCCAGATTTCTATTAGAATTAAACAGTCTCACGCTTACAAACACTCTGACAAACTCGCAAACCCTTGCTCCCCCTCACAAACACTCTAATAGACTCGCAACCCCTGCTCCCGCCTATAGAGTTTCGCAAACTCGCAAACTCTGCTCCCGCCTGTAGAGTTTTGCAAACTCGCAACCCCTGCTCGCTGAACTAATTCTAACTAGACAATCTGACATAACCTAAATCCTATGTGGTGATTTACCAAGGTTTAATTCAAAAGTTACATCCTTAAAAGAGAATTTAAAAAACAAACTTAAAAACAATTTTCAAACTATAAAACCCTAATAATAAAAGCAAGCCCAATTATAAAACAATGCCGGTCCAAATTAAAAAAAGAGATTTTTATTCCCTTTTCTTTTAACTCATCGGCTCGTTCCTTTTTCCTGCGCTCTTGATAATGGCGGCCGTTGTTCTTAACGTTCCTCCTGATTAAAATTAGAGCTTTCGTCCTTGCACACATTGTTCCAAATTAGGGCTTTTGCGAAGCTCCGATACTAATTCGCTCGTTGTTGGTTGTGCACGATTTAGCCTGGCTCGATCGTTTTCGTGTTGCTTTCTTCGGTTGCTTCGATGAGTTCGATTATTGCTTCGGTAAGAATTTTTGCTCTAATGCTTTTTGAGTTTTGTATTCGAACTTTTATCTCTTGCCGATGATGTTGAATGGTTGATATAGGGTTCAATGCCCTGAATTTTCGTTCGTATTTCATATACGACTTCGTCTGATAATTTATTTGAAACTGTCAATTGCTTTATCTCGGCCGTATGATTTTGATTGAATGTTGAGATTTATCTCTGACTAATTCATAATCGTATGCCCTTGATTCCTTGGTTGACACGGTAGAGAACTCTGACTTGGTTCGATTTCTTCATTGCCAAGGCTATCACGGCACTGTTTGTTTTCGTTCTTGTTGTACTCGGCTTTGACTTGATTTTAAAAAAAACCGCTGTTACATTTGTACTTGAGCATACTTGATTTTGTTCCTCGGTTTTGAATCTGTTCATTCACGGCTTTAAGTAAACTCGGGCATGTATTGTGTTGGGCTGCTTCATTATGTACTTGATGCTTGTGTAAATGCTTGTATCATCACTGTAACACATGTTACTGTCTACTTGAGTTTGCTTCTTTGGTTGTATATTTGGTCGTTAGATTATGTGCACTGATATCTGTTGCTTGTAGTTTGGTTCTGGCCATTATTTGTTTCAGTGCAGATTCATGTATAAGTCTGGTCATTGCATTTGTAGATTGCATTGTTCATGTCATGTTGTTCATGTGTAGTTTGCAGTTTGACATCCATGTGCACCTGATATTCACTGGTTCTAGTGGCATTTGATTTTGCACTACTTACATATCCACATAGACTTGTTGTATCACCATATGTACACATGTTCATCAATGCATGCTTTGTACTTCATTTGGGGTTGTAGCCTTGGTCTGTTCTTAACTTTACTTGTGCATCACTGTCTGGTTCATCTTGTAGTATTTAGTATTTATTTTGATCCATGGTTTCTGTATGTCGAACTTGCTTGCTTTCGTGTTTGATCACTGAGACTTTGTCATGTTGCATACTCTCTCTGGTATACTTCACATGCACAGCTTTTAACTTAAGTTGCATTTCTTGATTCCAGTTGTACTTGTCTTTATTCTGATCATGTTGGCACTGAATTACTGTCTTGGTTCAGTTTGCAAATAGTTTTGTTCATTTGTGACTTGATTAGTACTGGTTTTGTTTATATTGGACTAGTCGACACTTGATTCTTGAGTTTTGGCCATTTGCACCTGTGTTGAATCATGTTTCACAGCTCGTGCTTGACCTTGTGCTGAAGTTGATATTTTATTTATGTTGCACGTGAGTTGAACCCGGCTTTTCATTTGGGTTTGACCTGTGCTCACCTGTCCCTGTAGCATTATCAAGTGTATATCGATGTACACGGTCTTGTGACATGTACAGTGATACACTGTGCATGTCACACTGTTCGTGTGTGATGAATTCAAATGTGAATGACGAACAACCCAAATAACTGACGCAAATAATATTTTCAAAAATCATATTTCATTTTACATTGCAAAAAGATTTCCTTTTTAATTTTACTGCGTTAGTGAATATTTTTGCGGATTGCTCAGATGCTGGATTCAAACTGGATTGCAGTTGAAGACAAAATACGAGTGCGAGTGATATGTAGTGAGGTTATTAATGTAAATTGAATTATGATGTAATTGAATTTGTATTAAAATTGTATAGTGAATAGTGAGAGCTTGAATTTGTACTATTAAAATTGTAATAAATATTTGTTTGAATAAAATTTCTGTTTGAATTCAAGTTCTGTGTTATTTAATTTATTCAACAAATATTTATTTAATCTGTGAAAATAAAGTAGTATATTAACAAATACATTTAAAGGAATGTATATATGTTTATTATCATCAAACAAAAATCATATAAGCGCATATTCAACAAGGAATAATGTCCCTAAAAGGACAAGAGAAGAAACAAGAAATTCACATGAAGATGAAACTCATCATGAGATTGAGGAAGTTAAATCAAGAAGAAGCGTAAGGGCAAAGACTTCCAAAACATTTGGTTCGAATTTTTTCACATATGTGTTAGAACACGAACCTCAAACATACAAGGAAGCAATGTCATCTTCTGAACCTTCATGTTGGAAAGAAGCAATCCAAAGTGAAATTGATTCAATTCTAAGTAATAAAACTTGGGAAATTCTTGATATTCCACCTGGACTAAAACCTATTGGCTGTAAATGGATTTTGAAAAAGAAAAAGAAAGTAAATGGCTCTATCAACAAGTATAAAATCAGATTAGTGGCCAAAGGATATCGTCAAAAAGAAGGAATATACTTCTTTGATACATATTCTCCGGTAACACGAATAACTTCTATAAGAATGCTAATAGCAATTTCATCGATCTATAATCTAGAAATTCATTAAATAGATTAAAGACAGCATTCTTAAATGGAGATCTAGATGAGGAGATCTACATGGAGCAACTTAAAGATTTTGTTTCCAAAGGAAATGAAAACAAAGTCTGTAGATTAGTAAAATCATTATGCGGACTAAAACAAGCTCGAAAACAATGGCACGCAAAATTTGATAGTGTCATGATGAGAAATAGTTTTCATATAAATGAATGCGATAAGTGTGTTTATTATAAACAAATTGGACAATCATATATGATGATTTGTTTATATCTAGACGACATATTAATATTTGGTCCAAATACTCGGGTAATAGAGACCATAAAGAAGAAATTAATTAGAAATTTCGATATGAAAGACTTAGAAGTTGCAGACGTTATTTTAGGAATCAAAATAATAACAACACCTAAAGGAATTGAATTATCTCAATCACACTATGTAGACAAAGTGATTGAAAACTTTCAAAATTTTGGAATTAAAGGAGCAAGAACACCTTTTAATCTATAATAAGTACTACATAAAAACACTAATGAGAGTGTAATGCAACCGGAATACTCTCATGTAATAGGATACCTCATGTATCTCATGAATTGTACAAGACCAAACATAGCTTATGCAGTAAGTCAATTGGGCAGATATACAAGCAATCCAGGAAAGGAACACTGGAAAGCACTAATGAGAGTTCTTGGATATTTAAAAAATAGCACAAATTATTCCTTACATTATGGAAAATATACTGCTGTCTTGGAAGGATATAGTTATGCAAACTGGATTGCTGATTTAGAGGAGTCAAAACCAACAAGTGGTTATGTATTTACCTTAGCTGGGGCAGTAGTGTCATGGATATCTACTAAACTAACATGCATAGCTCGGTCCAATATGGAATCAGAGTTCATTGCTTTAGATAAAGCAGGCGAAGAAGCAGAATGGCTTTGTCATTTTTTAGAAGATATTCCATTTTGGACTAAACCTATACTGGCCATATGCATACACTATGATAACCAAGCTGCGCTATGTAAAGCACACAACTTTATGTATAATGGAAAGTCACGACACATTCGTCGACGCCATAACACAGTTAGGCAGTTACTCTCAAATGGAACAATTTCCATAGATTATGTGAGAACAAATGATAACCTAGCGGATCCATTCCTAGCGATTGGAGATCCCACGGACTTATCAAGAGAGAAAATTGACTGCGCATCGAGGGAAATGGGTTTAAAAGCCTAAATCACCAAGAGTTATCTTGTACGGAAACCTATCCTAGCGATTGGAGATCCCACGGACTAGGATCGATAGGCAAACCAGTTCTAAGTAACTCAAGACGTAATGCATTTTCTTGGACATAGTCCAACTCCATTCCTATGGTGCATAATATAAATGCATGCTTACAGAAGTATTTGTGTAATTATCCCGTTTTTGAATCGAATTTAAATTGGTAATTTAAATAAATTTTTGGATTAGATTGTGGATTAAGTTGAATTTTTGTATTTTCCAAGTTAAATAGATATTGTTCGTTTATACATATAAATTGATTTTAAATTAAAATTTTGAATATGAGATTCAAATATAAACACATTGAAAAAAGATAAGTTGAATTTGGAAAATATTTATGGATTGTGAATGAATAAAACATATATTTATAAAAAGATATTGTTTGTTTATTCATTTTTAAATACAAATTGATTGTATGTTAATTTTTGAATATGAAATTTAAAAAAAAATAAAGGTTTTGAATATATATTAGCTTTTGGAAAGATCTATAATTTAATAATAGAAAAACTTGTTTTGTATTTATAGTGATTTCAAAATTTTATTTTGAATTGATATAAGTATAATTTGATTAAATCAATAAAAAAAGTTTAAAATACTTTTCCTTTACACTTGAAATACATTAATTTTGTACATATTTAAATTTGCATTGGATTTGAAAACATTACATTTTAAAAATTGTTATATATATATGTAAAAGAAAATGGATTTATTTAAATTGAAAATATAAATATGGAATATAATACATATGTAAATAACATATCTATAAAAACATGATTTATAAATAAATTAACATAAGGGTTTAAAATGTAAACAAATAAAAGTTTAACAAAGGGGTTTAAAACAAAGTTTTAAAATTAATTTAAAACAAGGATTTAGATATAAAAACATATGTTAGTGACAATTGTAAACTTATAAACTCATGTGTTAACAAGTGTAGCTATTTTACCTCATGACATAAACAAGTGACAAAAACAAAAAAAATTCTTAAAATTTAAGTATGTAAACAAAAGAAAGAAATCAGGTTAGTATATCAGTTTTCTCTTCATCAAAACTGAAAGAAAAAAAATCTAAAGATCAAAGAAAATTAAACAAAAGCAAACAAAGAAAAAAAATCAAAAGCTGGAAATAAATACAGGCTTCAGTTTCAAAAACAGAGAGGAAGAAGTAAAAAGCTGCAGATCAAACAAACTAGATCAACAACTCAACAAATCAAATCCAAGTTTTAGCCTTAGATCATCAATTCCAGATCAAATGCAGAGTGTAGTTTAACATAAAAGAAAAGAAATTGTAGTTTCAATTCCAGATCATAGAGTATTCAAACCTGAAAACATTTAAAACAAGCAAGTTTCAGATTCACCTACAAAAGCCTGAAACAATGCAAGCAACATATGGATCTAAATTCAAGTCCATGTTCAACCTGACGCAAAGATTGAAGCTTCAACTCAACATGCAAGCTTCAGATCAAAACTCTACTCTCTATTCTTAATTTTGAGGTGAGCAAACCTTACTTTTAAAAACTCTATTCTCTTGACTTCTGATGCCTGTGATGTTTGTGATGCCTATGATAACTGAAACTTGAAATGTTTGGTTATGGTTGAAAATAAATAAATTTAAAATGCCTGTGCATGTTTGATATGTGTATACACACAACTCTGTTAATAAACAGGCATATTAATTTCCTATATAAAAATCTATATCTTAATATATGAGCAGATCTGTGTTATGATCTTTAAAGTAAAGATACTAGTATTAACTAAATCTCAATTTTAAAATTGTTCATAAGAATAATTAAGAAGAATGAGCTAGAAAAAATGATAAAATACAGTGAAAACTGTTAAAATCGGAAAAATCAAAGTTTGAAATTTTGTGAATTGATTTAATAATTGAGTTCGCGTTAAGGAATGATGATTTTAGGAAATCAATACAAATTTTTTAACTTATATTCAATGAGAAATTTTGAGTTAACCAGAATTTGCTTTTTCACCAATCATCGTCGATCGGCAGAGGGGGGCGTTTTGCGACTGGTTCGGGAGATAGGCGGAGGTATCGTCATCATTGGAAAAATGGTCAAAAAATTTACAAGCCACCGTGGTGATCTAGCATGAGCAAGTTAGGGTTTTAACACCTGGAATGGCCAACTTGGGATTCCGGAATAGTGCATTGTCGATAGTGAACTAGGATCAATCGCAGGAGGGGGATTGAGTATGTGGTTGAACGGCGAGGCTCTAGAAGTGGTGACGAAAACTCAGGCGATCGGAGGTGGGTGCCAGAGGCGGTTCTTTCAAACTAAATTTTGTTCCAGTTAGTGCTTGTGCGTTCGATTGTGAGTCTGGACAAATTGGTCGGGCCATGGTGATGGAGTTCGTCGACGAGGTCAAGTTTGACTTATGGGTGTCGGCGTCGACGATCAGAGTCGCTCTGATCAGTTGTACAAGTGCACGCGTGCACTTGTGTATCTGGCACTGCTGAGGTGTTGGAGAAGTGATATTCTCGGGTTAGATCTCGTGATGGGTCTGTGCGTGTCTCGAAGAAAAAGTTGGTGGGAAGACTCGAAGTCGAGCCCGGGTATTTAAGTGTTTGGCTCGAGTTTCCAAATCTTGATTTTATAACGAGTTTGAAAATTTAAAATTTAATCAAGGGTAGATGATTTGTTAACCATTTCTTTTAAAATAATTAATATTTTTAATTAAGGTAGAATTTATTAAAGATTTGAAAAATAAAAAAATTCGAGATTAAAATGTTTTTAGTATACAATCTTTGTCTTTGAAAAGTTTAGTCTTTATTTAAATTTAATTCTGTTATTAAGTAAAAAAATTAAAGAACGAAGAGTCTCAATTTAATTTAAAGGTTTAAGTTAAGGTGGTTAATTAAAAGATTATTACTTAAAGAAGGATTAATTAATAAGATTTATTAAAGAATAATTACTTAATAAAAGGGGTAATTTGTTAAGGGTTGGTTAATAAATTTGTAATTTAAAAGATTTACTAAGTGAGTAAAGGTTAATTTCTTAATAATTTAAAGGTTGATTAATTGATGATTTAAAAGTTAATTAATTTGTAATTACTTAATGTAATTAAGGGACAATTAATTATGTAATTAACTTAAGGTTAATTAATTAATGAAGGTGATTAAGGAATGATAATTAATTAAGGAGTAATTAGTTTGTTTAATCAATTGAGGATAATTAATTAAATGGTAATTAATTAAAGGTTCATTAATAAGTTAAGAGAAAATAATTAAGGGTTAATTATTTAATGATTAGGAATTGATTAATTTATTAATTAAAGTTGATTTATTTATAATTATGGGTTAATTAATTATGTAACTAACTTAAACGTTAATTTAATTAATGTGATTAATTAAGGACTAATTAATTAATTAAGGGTAATTTATTAAGATGGATATTTAAGGATTAATTTATTAATTGATTAATTAATAATAAATAATTTGTAATTAATGAATCAGGATTGAGTAATTAATTCATGAGTAATTAATTATAATTGAATTAATTTAGGATTAAATAATTAATTAATCTTGTTTATAAATGATTATTGAATGCTTGGATTGCTTATGAATGTTTATATTGTATGAAATGCCTTGAATTGATTGTTATCCCTGGATTGTAATATTCTGTTCTGTGAATTGAGCTGTGTGTAATTTATTTATTTATTCAGTTTATCCATGATACAAGTATCTGTGAATCTGTGAATAAAGGTAAGCGTTATAGATTATACCGCTTATCGATATAGATGTGCTTTAATCTGGGATGTGATGATTGATGTTGTTGCACTATTGTGTAAAACCTCTGGACTACACTATACACACACAAATATGGATTGCACGAGGAAATTGGTTAAGTCACAGATTTTTTAAATAGTTTTAAAAATTGAATTTTGGATTAAAAATAGTTGTGGAAATGGAATTGGGTTAAGTATGAAAAGCTTTTTAAAAGTTGTTTTGAAGATAAAGTTATTCTGAATAACTTGATAAAGATTTGAAATTTAAATGGTTTGATTTAAATTTGAATTCAAAATTTGAAATTGAATTCTATGTTTGGAAATTATGATTTAAATAGGTTATACAAGTTTAAATGTGTTTATATGGGTTAAACCATTTTAAAGGTATTGATTTGGGAATTTGAATTTAACTCAAGAGCTTTAACTTGTACAAATGTAATCGGATTTTTTTGAAAATGATAACTATTTGTTTTCAAATAATAAAAGCTTTCATATAAGGAAGGAATTTCCAATTTGTGTTGAAAGGATTTCAAGTTTGAAATGAAAATGGTTTTTTAAGTTATGAATGAATCTTTGGAAATGGTTTGAAAGCTATGAATTAAATCTTTGATTTAAAGATTGATGAGTTAATCCAATTTGAAAGGAAAATTGTTTTGGTAAGCTATGAAATAATCTTTATGAACGATGGGTGAACTTTGTGAAGTGAATCTTTTTGTTTAAAAAAATTTAAAATGGTAATTTGTTTAAACCATTTGTTTTGGATAACAATTTGTGACTTAACTGAGATCCATATATCCATATATTTATAAATATTGCTCTCATTATTCGGTTTAGCCGAGAGAAGACCTTTGTGTCATATAACCCATTTCGAATAATGATACGTCGTTATGGATAGCATTTTGAGACCGGTGGTGAAGATCGGGTATTTACGAGAACGAAAGGATAACCCATCGAATGTCTCTGCACTGAGTCGCGCCGGTATAGAAATCTCCATATGTGATGAGGACTCTGATCGGGATTGTGAATACCCGAATTGCAAGGGCTTCTTTGGAAGTGTCTTCGGTTCTGTTCGAACCTGGAACAGACTTATATGGATATATGATTGACGTTACACTTTGAGATGTAAAGCTGGTTTCTATCAAATACATTTATGTTTAGTGGCAGAGAATTTATTCTCTTAGCTTAACACCCTTCTCTGAGACGTACGAGCTCATAGGTTATGTAGTTGATATGTACTTGTGATACATTCCCAATTTGGTACTATGGCATACAAAGTGTTGCTGATCATTTGTTGATCGAAGCATGAATTTGTGAAAAGCGTAGCTTTGTGGGTGAGACTGCATCAGGACCTTACACCCCGGAAATGGTCGAAACAGGAAAGATGCGGCAAGGTTGCAAGGGTCGCTCCCCTAGGGTATGTCCATTCCTTCTGTTAAAGGGTGGTATCACGGTATGGAGCCTAAATACTTAACTCATGTGGACACCGTAAATTTTATTACTGTGTGATGTTGCTTCGTGGTTGAGGGCCCTCGGATAAATGTCGCAAACGACCGAGGGTGGCATATCTTAGGTTTTGCTCTTGGGAAGGGAGTAAACCGGCCTTATGTTGGTAGAGAGCTGGGTAAGTTCTTGGGGAGTCCCTCCAAAGACGTACCCATGTGGCAATGGGAAGTTCCTTGGCCTGACCATTTGTTGGAAATCCAATCTCCAATACGTGCCCTGTACGGTTTTAGTTGTATAACCTGTCATTTACTTATGGTGGTCACCACTATTTAGATGGTAGCTATAGTAGGCATAGTTTGAAATGTCTATGGTGGCTAAGATTAATATTATACTTGCAAATGTTTTGCACTATGCACTAATAATAATATCAAATAGTTTTCACATATCAAGCATTTTTGACTATTATAAGGTGAAATCTCCTCCAATTCTGCGTTTGAATGGTGTTATGGCGGGAGGCCTTATGGTAGTTTTATTTTCCAAAAAGCATTGTGGTTTTCAACTTTTAAAATATTTTGTTGTTGTTTTAAAGACAAAACTGTTTTTGTTTGCTCATACCAGTCCCATGACTAACTCGGAGTTTATTGTTCCTTTCCTAAACTCTGTGTGCCCACAATTTTCTACGCAGGCAGTCTAGAGTTTGGTTTATCAGATAGCTGAATAGTAGGTGTAGATTCGATAGCTTTCAGCCTTTGGATTTTGGCGATAGCATTTGCTTAAGTCAACTTGAAGGTGGTTCTCGCTTATCGGATTGGAGATCTTTGGAGTTTGGCATTGAAGACATTATCTTTCCGCTGCGGTTGCCTAGTTTGCTTTATCTTCTGCTGTTGTTTCTTTCCGCTGCTATTTCTTGTATCTCTGATGTATATTGATATTCATTGTATCATTGTTGTATCGAATTGTAACAGCCCGCAAATCTGTACCCCTTGAGTCAGGACCATTCTACATAAATCAACTCAAGTTGAACAGAAATACGAACCATTTGGGTTAAAGAAGAAGAGGTAGAAGAAGAAAATAGAAAACAACATCAGAATCTAACCATCTCAGTGGAATAAAATATAATAGATAATCAATGATCTTTACACAAAAGAAAACTAAATCTGTTTATACATACATCATCAGAGTTCAACATCAATAACATATAACTGGATACACAGCGGAATAATAATCAAATACGGGAGTACGTATCGCCATCCAGCTCGTTTCCTGAGTTCCACAGTATCCTTATCCTGTATACTATGACACACGGTCTGACCTGAGCATTATAGTTAAATAACACCCGAGTCAGTCTGGAATACCAGTGTGAGAAAACCACACTCAATTGGATTATTTAAGTTTCAAAATTGTTTTGAAAACAAAGCATCTTGTAAGACCGCTGTTGGGTGAGTTTCGACCGGCTCCTTTCCTACCACCTAGCCATCTCTCGCCGAACCACCTACCTCCCAAACAACACCGGACCAACCCATATCCTCACCACTGCCGAACCATCCATCATCTTCCAAGCATGGCCGAACTAGAGTGCTACCGAACCAACTCCACTTCCCTTCCTAGCCGAACCAACTCCACTTCCATGTACTACCAAACCAGAGTGCAACCGAACCAGAACCTATTCCAGCCATCAACTACTGGACCACAGTACTACCGGACCAAGGCATACCGAACCAACGCTACCAGGCCAGATTGCATCAGCCCAGGCCCACCAGCAGCTATATACATCCAAGACCCCTGCCCCCAGCCTCACTCTATAAATAGAGGGGCAGGGGTACAACAATGGCAGACAAGTTTGAGATCTCAAGCACGGATAGAACTTTCAAACAACTTTCAGTTACTTGTAATCAAAGCTTTGTACTTGTAATCTGAATAAAAGAGGAGAATAAGATATAAAGTGGACGTAGGCACGTTCTGGCCGAACCACTATAAATCCGTGTGTCTTTTACAATTTAGTCCCTGCTTTTTATATATTTGCATAAATCACCCAAATCACTAAGAACAACGTATAATCAACTAAATCATACGACTTGGAGGTTTTTGCCCATTTTTTGTGCAAACAACCATGCCACAAATAAACATGTCGGGTTTTTACCTTACGATAGCTAAAACACGTTTTATTAAAATTCTCTGATATTATAATAGTGTCTATAGAAAGTAAAATAGAATCTATCTGAAATGCTTGCATCTCACGTTTCAGCAATAGTTAGGCACAATCAAAACCGTACAGGCGCGTAGGGAAAATGGATTTCCAACTAATGATTAGGCACTGGGGTACCACCTGTCACAGTACGTGGCCTAGATCACAGTACCGAGGAGCCGCCCTAACTCCCCTACAACATAAGGCCCGAACTATCCCTTACTGGATAATCCCGAGTAAGATCACCCCACGGTTGGGATCAGCAACCGCACCATTAAGCCGAAATAAAAAGGGACATCTAGACAGGGATGACCTTACCCGGAAATGGGTGTTGCCCACCAAGCCTTGCTGCATAACCCCTGATTTTCAGTCATTCCCGGTTGATGTGGCTGGAGGCTAAGCGTTACCTTTTAGATCGTTTCACTTAGAATGCTCATCGTCCACCTAACGATGTTCTGAAAGCATTCATCCATACAAGTCCGTCTCGGGTTCGAACGGAACCGAAGGCACTACTCCTACTACATCCATTTTGGAAATATCCTCAGGATTAGTAGTGACTAGCCTTGCACTTCACTGCTCCATCTTCGACCCCGAACTCGTTTTTTCCACGAAACCGTACAAACCGGATCGAAGTGGTTTTCAAGAAATTAATCCCGATCCCGGTCTCTTCGAAACGATCAGCGCATTTGGCCAATATTGATAGTCGGTTATTTAACTATCTATTAACATTCACAACATCCATCAAACAATAAATAATTTTCCCAAATTATTTATTAATCCAAAAAATATCTTCACAAGATATATTTTCCCTTTCAAACCCTTTTGAAAATAGTTTCCAACTATCTTTCTTTCTCAGGATAAATTTTCCCAAATATTACTATTTCCACTGAAATCACCAAGCACAAAACTTTAGACTTTTAAAATAATTTAAAACGCTTTACTTTGAAATATACTTTAAAACATTTAAGTTAAACTACTTCAATAACTTGTTAAAAATGCATACTATATGAATATTTGAAAATAAGGTTACTTTATAAAATATGAAACTAGGTTTTCACTTTTTAAAACAAAATACTAAGTCACCTTTTAAATAATTACTACGATAATAGATTTGAAAAATATTTACTTTAGAATTTAGATATTTAGAAATAGTAAATTCCTAAAACATGCTTTTAAAAACAACATTAAAACTTTTAATCTTATATTTAAAAATTTACTTTGAACGTACTTGGCTATCCAGAGAAATATACTTCTCTTCACATTCTTATTTAAATTTCCAATTTCAAACACTTGAATCAATTTCCAAATTGATTTCCAATTTACTCCCTTTTATTCCAAAATCCATTAATTTCAGATTTTATTCATTAATTATGAATTAAAATACTTTTAACTGAAAATACCGATTTTAGATTCCTTAAATTACTTCTTAATCCCTTTAAATAAATTTAAACTTTAAATTTTAAAATAATTCTTTATTCCTTTAAAATAATATCACTTAATTTTACAATTCATTAATTACGGTTTATTCAAAATCCTTTTTTCTTTTCATACTCGAAGTTATTTATTAGTATTTTAATATCACTTCCATTTCTTTTCAATTCATTCTTAATTTATTCAAATTTTCTATAATTATTTCGCTTACGAATTCACTTATTTTATTTTCTTTCCAAAATCCAATTTATATATTTTTGGTAACTCATTATACCCAAATATATTCAATAAAACCATAGCATTCAATATTCCAATATAATTCATCATAGAATATCAAATAATCACAACAGAGAATATTGAATAATTTAAATAAATGTCGAGTAATCCAGCTAGATCCCTCCAACCTGTTTTCCCTGCATCCACAGTCGTTAGCACAACATAAAATACTAATTCCACTTCGAGGTGGAATATCGCGGTATATGGGATTTAATATAATATCATCCACTATTATGTGGCGCATAGGGCCTTATCCGCTATATAATGCGGGAAATCAAACATTCCAAGATATGTTATATGCTATATAGCACATCAATCAATTCAACCAATTGTTTAAATTTAACCATTTAAATTTAAATTATAACCAGATGAGTGAGATTAACTCACCTTATTTCCGTTTGCAGTCCACTTCAACTTTGCCTTGAATTCACGGTTTTTCGACCTTGTATAAATATTAGATTATTTTATTGATCTTCGAACTAATCGAGAAATCAATTATCGTTTAACAAATTTAACTTCGCACCAGAATTAAATTTTGATTAATGACTTAATTTTAAACTAATCTTCCTATAACAAACCGTATCTTAATTACCAAGTACTTCAATAGGTTAAACAATTTAGTCTTTCTAATATATTATTTAAAAGTGTGAATGTAGTTTTTTTCTTTTCTTTTTTTGAACTACCTATATATATTATAAAATAGTCTATATAGATTCTCTAAAAAATCCAATTTATCTAAACTTTTAAATGCTTTAAAAATTCTTATCATCATATATATATATATATATATATATATATATATTTCTGTTTGAACTTTATATACATTCTCAATCTGTATATATATTTATATATTAGATCAAGTTTAATTGGAAAATAAAAATTTGGATACCTCACAGCTAGCTTCAAAACTACACCACCAAGCCGCCGAGTTCAAGATTCGAGACCAATCCAAGCGAAGACTTCACTGCTTCAGCCGACATCGAACAGAACTCACCGAGCCCACACGTACGAATGCGATGTCGCGACAGCACGTTCCCTAACACAACAGCACTGCAACAACATCAAGTCAAATACACCACGAATCCACTGCCATCGACGTCGGTCTCCCCCTCCTTCCAGAAATCCTGGCCACGCGACTCATTCCCAAGCCACCCTGTGGCGACACAAAGTCGAATTCGATCGCCCATACTCCCCTCTTTCGAACGATTTTGTTTTTGTGAACTTGAAAGAAAAAGGGAAAGAACATGATTCGAATTGATTGGTTCAAAATGAAGGAGTTGTGGTTAGGTTATAATTTGAGAATCAGATGAAAGATTAAGCGAAACAAATGACTTGAATTATTTGTGAAGGAGGGAAGAGGCGAAGTATACTGGAGATAGATAATTTTAAGTTCAGCCATTATTTTATTTTTCTTACTGCTTGCATTTGAAAATTTCCGAGGAAGATTGCGTGTTATCAGCTGGAAAGGGAACAAGAAGATATGTTTACGTGATTCACTCAACTTGCTACAGTAGCCTGAAGTGAAATAAAAACAACTGACATGAAGCAATTCAACTGAGGATAACCATGATATAAATATCTTAAATTAAATTCAAATTCAAAAGCAACCTAAAATTTCAAACTCCTGTCGAGGCGCGCCGCTAGGCGTTTATAAGGTTATACCCCTATTTCGAACGCAATGGGAAAGGTTTCGACTCCTAATTCGATCATATGGAGAAGATGGCTTTTTGGATCAGTTATTATACTGAATTTTCGATATAAATTTCAGCGCGTTTATATGTCGTACGCTCACACAATAACTCCAAATGCTATGAAAATTGAAATCCAATAATAATACAATACTACGGATCCAATGGAACTGGTTTCGTCGAATTCCGAGACTGTGTCTCGGAAGGCTATTTTTAATATCGATTTAAACGGTATATTATTAAAACTTAACAAAACATTCCAAATTCAATTTCAACACTTTTACTATCTTCAGTATTATCAATATAAATCTTACAGACCTTTCAATTATATTTTTACAGGCTTAAAATTCCAGATTCAACATCTTACCCAATTTCCAATAATTAAATTTCCAAATAATGGTGATATTTGAAATTTAAGTTACAAATTAACTTTTAAATATTTAAAATTAAATATTCCAATTTTGAATGCTTAAAAATTTTGGGTCGTTACATTCCTCCCCCCTTAAAAGAATTTCGTCCCCGAAATTACTAGTTAGGAAGAATGATTCAATACCCATTACTATTTTCCAAAACCAAAAAGTTTTATTAACTTGTGATAACATATCATTTATTAAAGACCAACTATCACTTCAACCAACTCACCAAAACCTTACATAGTTTCCAACAACATTATTTACTCCACTTATTCAAATTTAAATTCAAATTTAAATTATCCCAATTTTCTCAAAAAAATTCTAACTCCCTAAATTTTCGAAAAATTTCACCACCGTCTCCTTTGCACGGCTAGCTCGGTACAACTACAAAATGCCTCTATGAGCTCCTAAATTCCAAAAGAAAACAAAAGGCCAAGTGGCTAGATCAAAAACCCAATCAAATTTCATATAGAAATTTAACCACATACCTTTTTGTCGAGTAATTCAAATTTATCTTCTGAAATCAAAACCAAATTCCTTTCCCTTTATAATACATGCATATCCTATGTAGCAATAATATCCAATCATAGTATTTCAAAAACATTTTATCGACTTTCTTACAAAATGTCAATATTTATTCATTCAAATATTAACTTAGAATATTTTTGTAATATCAATTTTCCATTTAAGAATTCACCATTCCTTTCTACCGTTTAGTATAAGCATTTTATATGCTTCTTTATTTATTTTCACTTCGCCACTTTAGTTTATATCTATTTTTAATCAAATTGGTTCCCCCATTTCCATATGAATTCAATTTATTCCTATCTCTGAATATAAAATTTCATCTACCATTTATAACTGATTCACATTATTATTCTAAATTAGTTTCGTTCACTAATTTATTCCAATTACCAATTTAAAGTCGTTTGTCGCTAACAAAAAAAATTCCAAAAATTTTCAAAAATTTTCTAACTTCCAAAATTTTCGAAATTTTTTGGCAGAGTCTCCTTTGTATGGAGGAGTTTTTGCAATTTGACAAAAGATATAAATATATATACATCGACCCACCCGGTCATAAAAACAAAAAAGTTCATATTTCCTATTTTTATTGCGTAGGCGTACCTTATTTAGCATTTTTAAGCAAGCGGCTTATTAATTAGCAGTTAGTGAAATCAAATCCAACCCAATGACTTCCCTGAACCTGTACTTACTCAACTAAAACATGTAAGTATCATATATATGAAGTTTAGCAACATTTCACTTATTTGCAATAGTTAAACACATGAATTCCAAAAGCAATGCACACCAAACACTTTCCGTAAGCAATTTATACAGTTTTAGATACCAAATCAACTGTTTCAATTAATTCATATGCTATTTTCATTCAATTTGAATGGTTTACAATTCACTTGCTTATATTCAATTCATTTTTAATTTTAAACAAACCCATATTATTCAATTGATTAAAAAATCAATTCTGTTCACCTCTGATAATACATCTACTTCCGTTTACAATAAAATGACTAATTTTCTATGCAATTTTGATGTTATTTGTGTAATTAAAAATTACTTAAGCTTATAACCATTTTAAATTGATTCCAACTCAATTTATTATTAAATTCCTTCTATCTTAATTCATTCACAACCATTTTATTTAGCTTGACACATTCCATTTCAATTTTATTCACGATCCATTCATTTACGTTTCATTTCTTATCCGCATTCATTTAAAACCATTCTATTAAACTTGAAAATATTCTATTTTTCTTACTATCTCTAAGTTATTTCAATCTCTTAACAATTTAAATGGTTTACAATTATTTATTTAAGAATTTCATTCCCTTAAATATTATCTATAACTCATTGAATTTTATTTCGATTAAAATTTATTTTCACTTGATTTATAACCAACCCGATATCATTAAACTTAGTTTAAGTTGACTTCAATTCAACTCTCCTCCATCTATTTAGCTTAAGTTAATTTACTTCAATTTATTCAAATTTTATACTTAAGCTCATTTTCATTTTACAAGTAATTTTTTTTCTTTTCTATTTAACTTAATTCTATCTCAATCAAATCTCATTTTAAATCTACAATTTTATTTGATTTATTATTATAAAATTTAAATTTCAGATTCAATTCATTAAATTGATTACAAGGCCATTTTCAATTTTATTCCCACTCATCTAGGTTTTATTTGCAACCAACAATCCCTACTTTAATCTATTTCCAATCATATTTACTTCACTAACAATTCAAGTTGAATTTAATTTATAACTTGAGTTTTATTACCAAACTACATTATTAACTCACAAATCTAACTTCTATTTGACCACATTAGGTTCCATTACACATTTTATTAACTAATTTATTATCTAATTAGTTCTCCCCTGGTTAAAATTCAATACTTGATATTTTTAATTCCAAATATCACTTCATTTAATTTTCTTAATTTTAATTTATTTTATAATTCAAGTTTGGATTTTTTGTTTTATTTTCCAATTCATCAAAAATATTTATTTTGGGTTTTCTATCCCACTTTTCAATTTTATAAGTAGCACTTATTATTTTACACATTTCCATCCATTCTAGGCTTGAATATATTCATCTTTTATTTTTAACTCAAGATTTACGCTTATTTATAGCCCAAGTATATTTTATTCTATGGATTTTTAATTTTTTTATAAGTTATTCTAATTCATTTATTCCAACTTATTTCTTATCCAACTTACTTCCATTTATTCAGGTAAGAATCTAATTTCATTCAATAACTCAACTGAATTTTTATTCCTATTCAATTCGATTCAATTTCCTTCCTCAATCTAAGTTAATTTTATTTTTAACTTTCACTTTAATTTAAATTCCAACATTCAAAGCTCATATTTCCCTCCTGATTTAAAAATCATCTCAAATTATAAGCTTACAACCTATCTCGTCAGGATTTTTAAACACCCGGCTTTGGTTTCAAATCATTTTGAAATCTCTAACGTCTCTAAATGACACCTCTCAAAAATTTGAAACCAATCCTGGTTTTTATCCCCAACAATTTTCCTTTGAAATTTTCAAAAACAACTAGTTTTTCTGAACAAACAATTAGAAATTCGAAAATGAATACTGATGATGTGGCCGTCATCATCAGAATTATTTCCCAATAATCCAAGTGATTTCAATGCTATATCACTTTCAAAATTCATTTAAAACAAATTTCCTTTCAAAAATACCTCTAAAACAGTAATGCTATTATTCATCTTCAAAACACTTCGACAAACACTTCCAAAATCTCTGGGATTTTTAAATTTCCAAATCCTGCTTAAATCAATTTTAACAATAATTCATTTGTATAAATTTCCATTTGATCATATTTCAATTTATAAATCACGTTTATAATTCATATTTATAAATTTCTTTTATAAATGAATTCATTTTCCTTAATCTTTGGTTACATTTTCAATTTCTAGTAAAATTTTCACACAACAATGATAATAATTTAATATTATTCTTCCTAACATCCAAGCAACCATATATTAGCTAAAGTAGTTTACAAAAACTTTTCTTTATATCAAAATATATTATTGGGTAAAATCATTTCATTCACCCACATTTAAAACAATACCGTGTCAAACCGTTCTATTTAAGTGCTTAGAAACCCCTTCGATACAGTTGTCCAGACTGTGCCGACGAAGGTTCATATGTCACTCAATAAACCAATCAACACAATATTAAAACATTTTATATTCACTAACAAATACGCACTCATATCTATTAATACGCTCAAACTCATTCTAGAGTACTACGGACTCTATTTGAGTAATCCCCACCAGAGCCAAGGTTATCACCAACTTAAGCTCTGATACCAACTGTAACAGCCCACAAATTTGTGCCCCTTGAGTCAACACCATTCTACATAAATCAATTCAAGTTGAACAGAAATACGAACCATTTGGTTAAAGAAGAAGAGGTAGAAGAAGAAAATAGAAAACAACATTAAAATCTAACCATCGCAGCGGAATAAAATATAATGGATAATCAATGATCTTTACAAAAAAGAAAACAATATCTGTTTATACATACATCATCAGAGTACATCATCATTGTTCAACATCAATAACATACAACTGGATACACAGCGGAATAATAATCAAATACGGGAGTACGTATCGCCATCCCGCTCGTCTCCTGAGTTCCACAGCATCCTTATGTTGTATACTATAACACCCGGTCTAACCCGAGCATTATAGTTAAACTAGTGCAAATCCGTGCTTCGCATACGGACGTCACTCAACCTCTTATCATCATAACATGTTTAAATGATTTATATGGTTCATCGATTAAGAAATAGTGATTTTTTTTTATCCATTTTCAAATAAGTTTTGCATTTTGTCTAAAACTTGTGCATGAATTTTGAAAACAGTAATGCAGATAGTACTGGTGCTTGATAAACAATTGCAAAATATCGAGCAAAAATGATTTCAAAGATAAAATTTCCACACAATACACATATAAATTATACACATAAATTTATTTTGTGCATCAGCTATTGCTCTATGCATCAGCTGTATTATATGTAACTTCATTTGGTGAGATACCTTTATCAAGCATTTCCTTTAGTACTTGATGTCGTTGATTCCATTTGCTGCTTTGGTAATAACTATCTATAAGAGCAGGGCAGGTAACAACATTTGGTTTACACTTGACCATTGATCCAAAAATGCCAAAAGCAACGTTGACATGATTCATGAGAACGCAAGTGTTGATGATGATCCCATAACCGACTTTGTCTAGGAACACATTATGCAGCATCATATTATTGTAGAATGATAAGATTAGAGGATAAAGAGATTTATTTCTATTTTGAACGATTCTTGTGAAAAATACGCTAAATCTAAAGCATACATATTTTATGTCTGAAGTGTTGGAACTAACAGCCATTATTCAACAACATTTATTTTAATGTGAAGAATATCACTGTATTTCTTTTACAGTCAAAGCAAATTCAATATAATAAGAAGCATATAACTGTATTTAATGCTTTTGAGCTTTCTGGTTCCATTACTAATTCCATCTAAAATTGTTGTTGTATTTTGGTAATGTTGGATTTCACCAGACTTGACTACAATTTGTGAAAGTAGAATCAGTGGCTGGAAATTTTCAAAACAATCAAGGACATAGATTAGTTAAAAAAAATAAAGTCAAACAGATTTAATTACTTTAATAATATGAATAATCAGAAAAACTATGATTTTAAAAAATTTATTTTTAGCTATCAACAATGGACATCATTGGATAACATATTAAATTTGAGATTTAATAGCGAAATCGATTCTTAAATCCAATTAATGTAGAAAAAATTATCACATTTCAAAGTTTGGAATAGAAAGAAATTAAAAACGTGACTGTTCATTTCCCAAAACGTAACGACCCGATATTTTCAACCATTCGCATCCGCACATGTTGGACTTGAATTGTTCAAAATATCGCGTTGTAAATAAAGTTTGGCAAATCTCAAAATATACAGTAAATAAATAATGACAGAATCACTGACACAGATATCAGAAAACTCGCAGCGGAATTTAAAAATACTTAGTGGTTCATGAAGCCACTATAAATAGTCTCAATCAATTAAAAATTACATAGTCTTTAATCCAAATATAGTTTTAAATCACCAATAGAACAATCCAAATGTCCACTAGTCTTGATTTTAAAATTTATATAAAGAACTGGAAGGGAAGTTTGCCAGCAGCTTGAAAGTGATCTACAGAAATCCTAGCTCTGGGATGAAACTGAACTGCAACTCAGGCTGACCCGAGCGTAAAATAAAACATAAACACTCGAGTCAGGACATACATACTTATACAGTGTAAGCTAATTCAAGTGTACTGCAATATAGAACAAGTAACTTAAAGGATGCTTGGGACCGCCCATCCTCTAAGGATCCGTTAAACTATTTACTATGTAGTAATGCTTCGCTATTATAATAGTGTCTATTAGTAAAATAAACTTACTTTTAAATAGCGTTAAGGCTTTACATTTTCCACCTTAACACATAATAGTCCTAGTAGTCCATCCAATATCATAGTCCCTCCTGATCGGGAAGCCACCAGAGGATACCACACGGGCTACGGGAGAAAACCAAACTCGTACAAGGCTCGCTATGGTAGGTGACACGGCACAACTAGGCAATGCCAGGGTAGATATACCAATTACGCTTCCGGACCGATGGTAACGCGTAGCGCGCAGCTACCGCCCACCTCGAACAACACTCCCAAATCAAAGGTGCTCACCAATACAATCACAAAAGCAATAGAATGGCATACGAAGAAGTGCGTCCGATCAGAGGTGCTACCTCATTAATCCGTCGATCGCTCCTGTTTTAGACACCTTATGCCAACTCACGGGAGTCGGGTCCACGTATTTACCTCAAAGGAAACGTCTCCACCATCCCACTTCATTCTGGAATCTCCACCGCGTACACGGTTGTCAAAGTGGTTTTCGGTATCGACAGAGAGTATGCCAGATATCCGATCCCCGTCTCTTTAACAACCAAACGTTATTATAACCCATGGTTACAACTTTTAAAAATGGTATTTATACTTTAAAAATCAAAATAAATTTCAAATACATTTCAATATCATAATATCATTTAAAACATCATTTATTTAAACATCAGTCATTTTATTTAATATAAAATACCATTTAAATCTATTCAATTTATTTAGGAATTAATTGCCTTTCAACTCACATTTAAAAGTTAAATTCTTCCATTTAAAACCATTTAAAGTCAATTCCTTATTTTTATTAATTACATATTAAATTCCAAATTTAAGCCTTTTTCCCAAAGATTATTAAATTTTATTAAAACAATCAAAAATTCAGTTTCCGTAGCACTTATAAAATGCTACTTAAAGTTATAGGTTAACAGTTCATTTACAAAAGACAGCATTTAAGTGCTGTAATAGATTTCTTTATTTCCAACTAAACTTTAGTTATCTTTATTAACTATAGCACTTACAAAGTGCTATAATAGCTTTTAGTTCAAATTAGCCTTTAAGTTCATTTAAATTTAACTACAACATTCACAAATGTTGTAATATCCTTTATATTTAAAATTTCAAGGTTTAACTATAATTTCATAACTAAGTAAATTGTTATTTAAATCATATTTAACTTACAAATCGTATATTTTCACATGATGAAGTCATAATTTCAATACTCATATTTTTATGAATTTATAAGTAAATTTCATACAAAAAATCAAATTTTATTATAAATCTCTTATTTAAATCCAAGTATTAAATTCCCATTTCTTTAATTAAATTATTAACTTAACAATTAAGTTTTAAATTCCCAGAATATAACTTATTATCAATTATTTTACTTTATAAAATCTCACTTTTAACAAAACTTCAGAATTTCCCAAAATAAGTTATATTTCAAAATTTTGCTTAAACATTCATTTATTTAACATTTGACTCATTCAAAAATCATTATAAATTTTATAAAAATCATTTAAATACATTTTAAACCAGAATATTATAAATTTTCCATTTAAAATGTTTTTAAAACATTTCAGAAAAATATTATATAAATCACGGGTCTGTATATAGTTTTCTAGCCTAGGTCAAGTGATACGGATATATATCATTTCAGTCCGCAATTTACAAAAAAAAACCGGGTTCTATCATTTCAAACCCGTAATCCCAAGTTAAATAAATCACTAAATAAATAAATGAATGCATAAATAAGTAAGCATCATTCAGGCCTATCATTTCAGCCTGTAATGATCTCTTTTTTAACTTGCAGTGTGATTTTTAAACAGTAAATAACAATAAATAGTATAACTGCAAAATATAACAATAGATAATACAACTGATGATGTGTCAATTAAATAATGGGGTTTAACATCATAAGTTAATATCACAGGCAGATAAAATTAAATAAAATAAGTTTACAATTACACTTGTGATTAATTCACAAATATACAAGTATGTTTGTCTGGTGAGGAATACTCACCTTTAACAGCTAGAATTGAAATTCAAACCCAAATCTAAACTCCGCAAAGCACGAAAAGTCACGGCAAAGCATTACAGTTGCAGTCCTATCTCACATTTATGTCATTCCTTTATTTCATCTTATGAATAAAATATAAATTTCCATTTATGTCATTTCATTTACATTCACACATTACAGTTGCAGTCCTATCTCACATTAATGAATATTTACCTACATTTAAATGTAATTGACTTCCTACTCTGAATTTAGCAGCCCTAAATAAAAAGGTGACTTGCATAAATGTTGTCACTAACTTTATATTACACTCAAGTTTATTATTTCCACTAATTATCAGAATTGCTTATATAATGTTGAATTCACTCCATTAAAATACATTTATGTGCATATATTCTATTTAATACCCAAATGTAACAGTTATAACTACATTAATAGACCAATTAAATAGTAACTTACAACCGTTACTATATCCTTTTTATTTTCATTTCATTTTAAACACTCACTTCATTATAAATTAAAAATGTTTTTTTTTCTTTTTTTTCTTCTTAAATTTAGTTGCAAAAATATTATTAGATTAACCAGTTTAATTATCGAAATTTACAAGTCATTACACTCTCCCCCACTCAAAACTTTTCGTCCCCGAAAAGGAAGGAGGTAGGAGAATAGAACACCCTGAAAGAAAACTAAATTGAAACTCAAAATGGAATCATTTATTTAAACCGTATAAATTCAATTTAAATTAATTAATATTCAATAATTGATTTAATCCATTTGATTTTTACTGAAGTTAAATCAATCTTAACTATTTCCAAATTAATTATCTTATTATCCAATTATTTTGAAATTAACAATTTCGAAAATCATAAATTTTATAGTCATTTATAATAATCATCTTTTACTCAACAAATTTAATTCTTCTTTATTCCAGGTTATTATTAAATATATCTACTTAATATATCTTATCCCATATTTTAAGTAGATTACATTTATTATAACTATTCCAATTTATTTCTTAATTTCCTTTAACACCATTTGATATTGTATATTATTCAATTATTATTTTATTCTATTTACCACTATTTGTCTTTTTGTAACCGAAACTTTCAGTGTATAACATTTATTATAACCATTCAAATTTTATTTTAAAAAAAATCCTTTTATATTGTACATTATCCAATTACATAGTTAATTTCTGAATGATTTAGGTAAGTTATATTGGCATGCAATTTAATATTATACAAGTAAAAAATTTCCAATTCTATTATTCAAGTTTAAATATTTATTCAAAATTTGATTTTATTTTATCATTAGAATCACCTTTTAAAATAAATTTATGAATTAAATTTCCAGTTAACTTCAAACACTTTAGAGATAAATAAATACATATATATAGTATATGTCAAATCAAATTTAAATCATATATCTATATATATTATAAATTAAGTCATATTTTAGAAATTCAATCAATTAAATTTTTGAAGCAAAACTACAACGTGGTCTCTTCACTTCGATACTCGAAAATGAATGTCGATGATGATGTAGTCATCACCGAAATTATTTTCCAGCGAAAAAGAGAAGAGCACTAATTTTTAAAACTTTAAAATTCTTTAGAAACAAATTTCTATTCGAAAATACTTTAAATAATATATCCCTTTGAATAATATATCCTTTTAAGACTTTAAACACAAAGTTTGAAACTACCAGAAATTAAATTCTTAAATTCTTGTTTTAAATTCATTTCTATTTCAAAATAAATTTATAACCATGTTTTATAGTTCAATTATTCATATAAGAAAAAACCAATGGTTTACAAAACCATAAATAAAATCAAACACTATTATCTCTAAACAACTAGATAAATTCTGAAAATTATACTTATATGTATAATATTGGATTTTTCCCAAATATAGGAATAATTTTTTTGAAAACAAGTATAGAGATTCAAATTTGAAGGGCTCAAATCAAAGAGAATTTGGATATAAAGATAAGTTGGAATCAGAAGATCCGATGATTAAATAACAGAATGAGGAACTAGATAAGTTTATATAAATCGCGGGCAACCTTAACCGGGTCAACCGTGACTTAAAGAATAAGATCGATGTGGATTTTCTAGGGTAAATCTACATTCGATCTGAAGAGATAGAGTTCAGAATAACCAAAGATACTAGCATCTAAATCGAGGATAAATATAAATCTCTGGTGAATCAATGCTAATTGTAAAGGAGTTTCACCCCTTTATTAGAATATTGGCGAGACCGCTAATTCACTATAAAGATCATCCGAAGTGGAGTTATGGGATACTCCAGAATCGAAAGAAAATGAATAGTGAGGGACACGAATGAACTTCGGAACCGCAGGGAACATTACAAAATTCGAAAAGGAAGAGATTCAAGCTCGAATGAAAGTGATTCTGTAAATCAAATTTACCATACATTCTAAGTTTTTCCTCGAGCCAAAGCTCTGATACCAAATGTAACGGGCCAAGCCAGTGGGGTAACGCCCACCGTAGCATACATTGGTACCTGTGTTCTGCCTTTACGGCCAGCCTCTCGACTGCACCACCAACCCCGGCGGGGACATGTAGGAGTAAGAATCAACCGTTCGCTACCAAACCAGGAAGCGAGAATCCCCTATCATGCTGCACCCTCAAAGTGCAATGGCAGACACACATGTCGGACTTGAATTGTTCAAAATACCGCGTTGTAAATAAAATTTGGAAAATCTTAAAATATACAGTAAATAAATAATGACAGAATCACAGACACAGATATCAGAAAACTCGCAGCGGAATTTAAAAATACTTAGTGGTTCATGAAGGCACTATAAATAGTCCCAATCAAATAAAAATTACATAGTCTTTAATCCAAATATAGTTTTAAATCATCAGTAGAACAATCCAAATGTCCACTAGTCTTGATTTCAAAATTTAGATTAAGAACTGGAAGGGAAGTTTGCCAGCATCTTGAAAGTGATCTACAGAAATCCCAGCTCTGGGATGAAACTGAACTGCAACTCAGGCTGACCCGAGCGTAAAATAAAACATAAACACTCGAGTCAGGACATACATACTTATACAGTGTAAGCTAATTCAAGTGTACTGCAATATAGAACAAGTAACTTAAAGGATGCTTGGGACCGTCCATCCTCTAAGGATCCGTTAAACTATTTACCATGTAGTAATACTTCGCTATTATAATAGTGTCTATTAGTAAAATAAACTTACTTTTAAATAGCGTTAAGGCTTTACATTTTCCACCTTAACACATAATAGTCCCAGTAGTCCATCCAATATCATAGTCCCTCCTGATCGGGAAGCCACCAGAGGATACCACACGGGCTACGGGAGAAAACCAAACTCGTACAAGACTCGCTATGGTAGGTGACACGGCACAACTAGGCAATGTCAGGGTAGATATACCAATTACGATTCCGGACCGATGGTAACGCGTAGCGCGCAACTACCGTCCACCTCGAACAACACTCCCAAATCAAAGGTGCGCACGAATACAGTCACAAAAGTAATAGAATGGCATACGAAGAAATGCGTCCGATCAGAGGTGCTGCCTTATTAATCCGTTGATCGCTCCTGTTTTAGCCACCTTATGCCAACTCACGGGAGTCGGGTCCACGTATTTACCTCAAAGGAAACGTCTCCACCATCCTACTTCATTCTGGAATCTCCACCGCGTACGCGGTTGTCAAAGTGGTTTTCGGTATCGATAGAGAGTATGCCAGATATCCGATCCCCGTCTCTTTAACAACCAAATGTTATTATAACCCGTTGTTACAACTTTTAAAAATGGTATTTATACTTTAAAAATCAATATAAATTTCAAATACATTTCAATATCATAATATCATTTCAAACATCATTTATTTTATTTAATATAAAATACCATTTAAATCTATTCAATTTATTTAGAAATTAATTGCCTTTCAACTCACATTTAAAAGTTAAATTCTTCCATTTAAAACCATTTAAAGTCAATTCCTTATTTTTATAAATTACGTATTAAATTCCAAAATTTAAGCCTTTTTCCCAAAGATTATTAAATTTTATTAAAACAGTCAAAAATTCAGTTTCCGTAGCACTTATAAAATGCTACCTAAAGTTATAGGTTAAACAGTTCATTTACAAAAGACAGCATTTAAGTGCTGTAATAGATTTCTTTATTTCCAACTAAACTTTAGTTATCTTTATCAACTATAGCACTTACAAAGTGCTATAATTGCTTTTAGTTCAAATTAGCCTTTAAGTTCATTTAAATTTAACTACAACATTCACAAATGTTGTAATATCCGTTATATTTAAAATTTCAAGGTTTAACTATAATTTCATAACTAAGTAAATTTTTATTTAAATCATATTTAGCTTACAAATCGTATATTTTCACATGATGAAGTCATAATTTCAATACTCATATTTTTATGAATTTATAAGTAAATTTCATACAAAAAATCAAATTTTATTGTAAGTCTCTTATTTAAATCCAAGTATTAAATTCCCATTTCTTTAATTAAATTATTAACTTAACAATTAAGTTTTAAAATCCCAGAATATAACTTATTATCAATTATTTTACTTTATAAAATCTCACTTTTAACAAAAATTCAGAATTTCCCAAAATAAGATATTTCAAAATTTTGCTTAAACATTCATTTATTTAACATTTGACTCATTCAAAAATCATTATAAATTTTATAAAAATCATTTAAATACATTTTAAACCAGAATATTATAAATTTTCCATTTAAAATGTTTTTAAAACATTTCAGAAAAATATTATATAAACCACGGGTCTGTATATAGTTTTCTAGCCTAGGTCAAGTGATACGGATATATATCATTTCAGTCCGCAATTTACAAAAAAAACCCGGGTTCTATCATTTCAAACCCGTAATCCCAAGTTCAATAAATCACTAAATAAATAAATGAATGCATAAATAAGTAAGCATCATTCAGGCCTATCATTTCAGCCTGTAATGATCTCTTTTTTTAAGGGAACTTGCAGTGTGATTTTTAAACAGTAAATAACAATAAATAGTATAACTGCAAAATATAACAATAGATAATACAACTGATGATGTGTCAATTAAATAATGGGGTTTAACATCATAAGTTAATATCACAGGCAGATAAAATTAAATAAAATAAGTTTACAATTACACTTGTGATTAATTCACAAATATACAAGTATGTTTGTCTGGTGAGGAATACTCACCTTTAACGGCTAGAATTGAAATTCAAACCCAAATCTAAACTCCGCAAAGCACGAAAAGTCACGACAAAGCACAACTATATTCTTTTGAGTGGATGAAGAGTCAGATCCAAATCTTGTATACAAACAATTATACAAACATAAGTGTATAATTCAACATACAAGATTATGAATCAAACTATGAACAATATGAATCAAGGGACATAACCTTTTGATAAAACAAGGCAAGATGCAAACTTGAGTGAAAAGAGAGCCAAGATCCATATCTTGTACATAACAAAATAAAGAAAACGAATATCACGACATAAGAACATGATTCAATACAAAGGAATATAGATAAAACAATGAAAGATAGGGATTAAAATGACATAACCTTGATAAATCAACGCAAGGTGATCAATACATGGTTTGGTTAGGGTTTGTATTAACTTTTGGCAATGTATGGCCACTAGGTGGTCATGGCCATACGGTGGAGGAAGTGAGGAGGTTATGGAGGTGGTCATGGTGGTGGAGGCCGAGCAATAGCCTGAAGAACAAAAACAAAAACAAGATGGAAGAAGGGGAAGAAAGTTGAAGAAGCCATGGGATTAGAGCTTCCTACTTTTTTTCATGCCAATTAAATATGTGAGGTGAGAACTTTTTACATGAAATAATAATAAAAGTGGCGGCTAGGGTTATGGAAAATGAATGGCTACAAGAATGGCAAGAAAAAAAGAGGCTAAAATTGAAAAGGTCATGAGTTAAGGTAAAAGAAACATATATATTTAATCTTATATGCAAATGAAAAAGGAATGAGATAAGGAGAAGATTTTGGAGTGATCAGGAAGAGTAATACATAACTAAAGTATGGTAATTAAATAGATAGGTAAATAAAAAGGTAAGAAATAAACAATTTAGCGTATGCGTAATTTAAAACAAAGTAACGTATGTATGATTGATTTTTTTTCAAGCTATTAAATATAAGATACACATAAGAAATATTTAATAGATAAAATAAGGTCTAGATAAATAAATAAAGAAATAAATGTCAAGAGATAGACATAGGAAAATAATACAGCGACTAGTCAAATAAAAATGAGAAGTGGAAAATAAATCTTTTTATTTGAATGGCAAAAAGAAATACACAGTTATGAATGAGGTGGAGGGCTAAGGTTATGGAAAATGAATGGCTACAAGAATGGCAAGAAATGAAGAGGCTAGAATTGAAAAGGTCATGAGTTAAGGTAAAAGAAACATATATATTTAATCTTATATGCAAATGAAAAAGGAATGAGATAAGGAGAATATTTTGGAGTGATTAGGAAGAGTAATACATAACTAAAGTATGGTAATTAAATAGATAGGTAAATAAAAAGGTAAGAAATAAATAATTTAGCGTATGCGTAATTTAAAACAATGTAACGTATGTATAATTTAAATTTTTTTTCAAGCTATTAAATAAAAAATACACATATGAAATATTTAATAGATAAAATAAGATCTAGACAAATAAATAAAGAAATAAATGTCAAGAGATAGACATAGGAAAATAATACAGAGACTAGGCAAATAAAAATAAGAAGTGGGAAATAAATCTTTTTATTTGAATGGCAAAAAGAAATACACAGTTATGAATGAGGTGGAGGGCTAAGGTAAGAAAGAAAGAAGGTATAAACGAATAACTTGATGTATTAAATTTTCTTTCTTTCTAGAATTGCATGAGAGATGAGAATGATTAGCTTTGTACGTGAATAGCAAGTACAATACACGGCCAAAAGAAAATGAACAGCTAAAAGAAATAAAGAGTAGGCAATTAAAAAGGCAAGCAATTAAGATAATATAACGCATACCCTTTTAGTTTCTTCCAAGCCATAAATAAAAGATATAAACAAGCAACAATCCAATAAATAAACATGACTGTCTAGACAAAATAAAAATAGAAAGATAAAATAGAGGTGGATATAAGAAAATAATATATATATATATATATATATATATATATAATATGTAATAAAAGTAGAAAAATTTATTGCATGTAAAACGTTGTATTTTATCAAAAAAAAGTATAAGTTTTAAATTCCCAATAAATCCATATATTTGATTTCTCAATCATGTTATCGAATCAACTATTAACTTATCCTCTTATGGGTAATATTAAAATTGGTTTACATACTAATACAAAAAAAATTCCCAATTCATCCAAATTTCAATTAATTACTTTCCAATAACTACCATGCTTCAATTCTACTCTTTTATTAAATCTGTTATTACTCTTTTAACCTAGTTATTATTCGTTTATCTTTCCTTAAAAAAAAAATATTCCAATTTTCATCTTTCTTTTGTAATAACTTGTTATTTTCAATTATATTGAATTTCCCAAATATATACATTTATCATAAATAAAACCTAAATCAATTTATTCAACTTGGTTTCATTCCTTTATTTCATCTTATGAATAAAATATAAATTTCACTTTATGTCATTTCATTTACATTCACACATTACAGTTGCAGTCCTATCTCACATTAATGAATATTTACCTACATTTAAATGTAATTGACTTCCTACTCTGAATTTAGCAGCCCTAAATAAAAAGGTGACTTGCATAAATGTTGTCACTAACTTTATATTACACTCAAGTTTATTATTTCCACTAATTATCAGAATTGCTTATATAATGTTGAATTCACTCCATTAAAATACATTTATGTGCATATATTCTATTTAATACCCAAATGTAACAGTTATAACTACATTAATAGACCAATTAAATAGTAACTTACAACCGTTACTATATCCTTTTTATTTTCATTTCATTTTAAACACTCACTTCATTATAAATTAAAAATGTTTTTTTTTCTTTTTTTTCTTCTTAAATTTAGTTGCAAAAATATTATTAGATTAACCAGTTTAATTATCGAAATTTACAAGTCATTACACTCTCCCCCACTCAAAACTTTTCGTCCCCGAAAAGGAAGGAGGTAGGAGAATAGAACACCCTGAAAGAAAACTAAATTGAAACTCAAAATGGAATCATTTATTTAAACCGTATAAATTCAATTTAAATTAATTAATATTCAATAATTGATTTAATCCATTTGATTTTTACTGAAGTTAAATCAATCTTAACTATTTCCAAATTAATTATCTTATTATCCAATTATTTTGAAATTAACAATTTCGAAAATCATAAATTTTATAGTCATTTATAATAATCATCTTTTACTCAACAAATTTAATTCTTCTTTATTCCAGGTTATTATTAAATATATCTACTTAATATATCTTATCCCATATTTTAAGTAGATTACATTTATTATAACTATTCCAATTTATTTCTTAATTTCCTTTAACACCTTTTGATATTGTATATTATTCAATTATTATTTTATTCTATTTACCACTATTTGTCTTTTTGTAACCGAAACTTTCAGTGTATAACATTTATTATAACCATTCAAATTTTATTTTAAAAAAAATCCTTTTATATTGTACATTATCCAATTACATAGTTAATTTCTGAATGATTTAGGTAAGTTATATTGGCATGCAATTTAATATTATACAAGTAAAAAATTTCCAATTCTATTATTCAAGTTTAAATATTTATTCAAAATTTGATTTTATTTTATCATTAGAATCACCTTTTAAAATAAATTTATGAATTAAATTTCCAGTTAACTTCAAACACTTTAGAGATAAATAAATACATATATATATAGTATATGTCAAATCAAATTTAAATCATATATCTATATATATTATAAATTAAGTCATATTTTAGAAATTCAATCAATTAAATTTTTGAAGCAAAACTACAACGTGGTCTCTTCACTTCGATACTCGAAAATGAATGTCGATAATGATGTAGTCATCACCGAAATTATTTTCCAGCGAAAAAGAGAAGAGCACTAATTTTTAAAACTTTAAAATTCTTTAGAAACAAATTTCTATTCGAAAATACTTTAAATAATATATCCCTTTGAATAATATATCCTTTTAAGACTTTAAACACAAAGTTTGAAACTACCAGAAATTAAATTCTTAAATTCTTGTTTTAAATTCATTTCTATTTCAAAATAAATTTATAACCATGTTTTATAGTTCAATTATTCATATAAGAAAAAACCAATGGTTTACAAAACCATAAATAAAATCAAACACTATTATCTCTAAACAACTAGATAAATTCTGAAAATTATACTTATATGTATAATATTGGATTTTTCCCAAATATAGGAATAATTTTTTTGAAAACAAGTATAGAGATTCAAATTTGAAGGGCTCAAATCAAAGAGAATTTGGATATAAAGATAAGTTGGAATCAGAAGATCCGATGATTAAATAACAGAATGAGGAACTAGATAAGTTTATATAAATCGCGGGCAACCTTAACCGGGTCAACCGTGACTTAAAGAATAAGATCGATGTGGATTTTCTAGGGTAAATCTACATTCGATCTGAAGAGATAGAGTTCAGAATAACCAAAGATACTAGCATCTAAATCGAGGATAAATATAAATCTCTGGTGAATCAATGCTAATTGTAAAGGAGTTTCACCCCTTTATTAGAATATTGGCGAGACCGCTAATTCACTATAAAGATCATCCGAAGTGGAGTTATGGGATACTCCAGAATCGAAAGAAAATGAATAGTGAGGGACACGAATGAACTTCGGAACCGCAGGGAACATTACAAAATTCGAAAAGGAAGAGATTCAAGCTCGAATGAAAGTGATTCTGTAAATCAAATTTACCATACATTCTAAGTTTTTCCTCGAGCCAAAGCTCTGATACCAAATGTAACGGGCCAAGCCAGTGGGGTAACGCCCACCGTAGCATACATTGGTACCTGTGTTCTGCCTTTACGGCCAGCCTCTCGACTGCACCACCAACCCCGGCGGGGACATGTAGGAGTAAGAATCAACCGTTCGCTACCAAACCAGGAAGCGAGAATCCCCTATCATGCTGCACCCTCAAAGTGCAATGGCAGACACACATGTCGGACTTGAATTGTTCAAAATACCGCGTTGTAAATAAAATTTGGAAAATCTTAAAATATACAGTAAATAAATAATGACAGAATCACAGACACAGATATCAGAAAACTCGCAGCGGAATTTAAAAATACTTAGTGGTTCATGAAGGCACTATAAATAGTCCCAATCAAATAAAAATTACATAGTCTTTAATCCAAATATAGTTTTAAATCATCAGTAGAACAATCCAAATGTCCACTAGTCTTGATTTCAAAATTTAGATTAAGAACTGGAAGGGAAGTTTGCCAGCAGCTTGAAAGTGATCTACAGAAATCCCAGCTCTGGGATGAAACTGAACTGCAACTCAGGCTGACCCGAGCGTAAAATAAAACATAAACACTCGAGTCAGGACATACATACTTATACAGTGTAAGCTAATTCAAGTGTACTGCAATATAGAACAAGTAACTTAAAGGATGCTTGGGACCGTCCATCCTCTAAGGATCCGTTAAACTATTTACCATGTAGTAATACTTCGCTATTATAATAGTGTCTATTAGTAAAATAAACTTACTTTTAAATAGCGTTAAGGCTTTACATTTTCCACCTTAACACATAATAGTCCCAGTAGTCCATCCAATATCATAGTCCCTCCTGATCGGGAAGCCACCAGAGGATACCACACGGGCTACGGGAGAAAACCAAACTCGTACAAGACTCGCTATGGTAGGTGACACGGCACAACTAGGCAATGTCAGGGTAGATATACCAATTACGATTCCGGACCGATGGTAACGCGTAGCGCGCAACTACCGCCCACCTCGAACAACACTCCCAAATCAAAGGTGCGCACGAATACAGTCACAAAAGTAATAGAATGGCATACGAAGAAATGCGTCCGATCAGAGGTGCTGCCTTATTAATCCGTTGATCGCTCCTGTTTTAGCCACCTTATGCCAACTCACGGGAGTCGGGTCCACGTATTTACCTCAAAGGAAACGTCTCCACCATCCTACTTCATTCTGGAATCTCCACCGCGTACGCGGTTGTCAAAGTGGTTTTCGGTATCGATAGAGAGTATGCCAGATATCCGATCCCCGTCTCTTTAACAACCAAATGTTATTATAACCCGTTGTTACAACTTTTAAAAATGGTATTTATACTTTAAAAATCAATATAAATTTCAAATACATTTCAATATCATAATATCATTTCAAACATCATTTATTTTATTTAATATAAAATACCATTTAAATCTATTCAATTTATTTAGAAATTAATTGCCTTTCAACTCACATTTAAAAGTTAAATTCTTCCATTTAAAACCATTTAAAGTCAATTCCTTATTTTTATAAATTACGTATTAAATTCCAAAATTTAAGCCTTTTTCCCAAAGATTATTAAATTTTATTAAAACAGTCAAAAATTCAGTTTCCGTAGCACTTATAAAATGCTACCTAAAGTTATAGGTTAAACAGTTCATTTACAAAAGACAGCATTTAAGTGCTGTAATAGATTTCTTTATTTCCAACTAAACTTTAGTTATCTTTATCAACTATAGCACTTACAAAGTGCTATAATTGCTTTTAGTTCAAATTAGCCTTTAAGTTCATTTAAATTTAACTACAACATTCACAAATGTTGTAATATCCGTTATATTTAAAATTTCAAGGTTTAACTATAATTTCATAACTAAGTAAATTTTTATTTAAATCATATTTAGCTTACAAATCGTATATTTTCACATGATGAAGTCATAATTTCAATACTCATATTTTTATGAATTTATAAGTAAATTTCATACAAAAAATCAAATTTTATTGTAAGTCTCTTATTTAAATCCAAGTATTAAATTCCCATTTCTTTAATTAAATTATTAACTTAACAATTAAGTTTTAAAATCCCAGAATATAACTTATTATCAATTATTTTACTTTATAAAATCTCACTTTTAACAAAAATTCAGAATTTCCCAAAATAAGATATTTCAAAATTTTGCTTAAACATTCATTTATTTAACATTTGACTCATTCAAAAATCATTATAAATTTTATAAAAATCATTTAAATACATTTTAAACCATAATATTATAAATTTTCCATTTAAAATGTTTTTAAAACATTTCAGAAAAATATTATATAAACCACGGGTCTGTATATAGTTTTCTAGCCTAGGTCAAGTGATACGGATATATATCATTTCAGTCCGCAATTTACAAAAAAAAAACCCGGGTTCTATCATTTCAAACCCGTAATCCCAAGTTCAATAAATCACTAAATAAATAAATGAATGCATAAATAAGTAAGCATCATTCAGGCCTATCATTTCAGCCTGTAATGATCTCTTTTTTTAAGGGAACTTGCAGTGTGATTTTTAAACAGTAAATAACAATAAATAGTATAACTGCAAAATATAACAATAGATAATACAACTGATGATGTGTCAATTAAATAATGGGGTTTAACATCATAAGTTAATATCACAGGCAGATAAAATTAAATAAAATAAGTTTACAATTACACTTGTGATTAATTCACAAATATACAAGTATGTTTGTCTGGTGAGGAATACTCACCTTTAACGGCTAGAATTGAAATTCAAACCCAAATCTAAACTCCGCAAAGCACGAAAAGTCACGACAAAGCACAACTATATTCTTTTGAGTGGATGAAGAGTCAGATCCAAATCTTGTATACAAACAATTATACAAACATAAGTGTATAATTCAACATACAAGATTATGAATCAAACTATGAACAATATGAATCAAGGGACATAACCTTTTGATAAAACAAGGCAAGATGCAAACTTGAGTGAAAAGAGAGCCAAGATCCATATCTTGTACATAACAAAATAAAGAAAACGAATATCACGACATAAGAACATGATTCAATACAAAGGAATATAGATAAAACAATGAAAGATAGGGATTAAAATGACATAACCTTGATAAATCAACGCAAGGTGATCAATACATGGTTTGGTTAGGGTTTGTATTAACTTTTGGCAATGTATGGCCACTAGGTGGTCATGGCCATACGGTGGAGGAAGTGAGGAGGTGGTCATGGTGGTGGAGGCTGAGCAATAGCCGGAAGAACAAAAACAAAACAAGATGGAAGAAGGGGAAGAAAGTTAAAGAAGCCATGGGATTAGAGCTTCCTATTTTTTTCATGCCAATGAAATATGTGAGGTGAGAACTTTTCACATGAAATAATAATAAAAGTGGCGGCTAGGGTTATGGAAAATGAATGGCTACAAGAATGGCAAGAAAAAAAGAGGCTAGAATTGAAAAGGCCATGAGTTAAGGTAAAAGAAACATATATATTTAATCTTATATTCAAATGAAAAAGGAATGAGATAAGGAGAAGATTTTGGAGTGATTAGGAAGAGTAATACATAACTAAAGTATGGTAATTAAATAGATAGGTAAATAAAAAGGTAAGAAATAAACAATTTAGCGTATGCGTAATTTAAAACAAAGTAACGTATGTATAATTGATTTTTTTTTCAAGCTATTAAATAAAAGATACACATAAGAAATATTTAATAGATAAAATAAGGTCTAGATAAATAAATAAAGAAATAAATGTCAAGAGATAGACATAGGAAAATAATACAGAGACTAGGCAAATAAAAATGAGAAGTGGGAAATAAATCTTTTTATTCGAATGGCAAAAAGAAATACACAGTTATGAATGAGGTGGAGGGCTAAGGTTATGGAAAATGAATGGCTACAAGAATGGCAAGAAATGAAGAGGCTAGAATTGAAAAGGTCATGAGTTAAGGTAAAAGAAACATATATATTTAATCTTATATGCAAATGAAAAAGGAATGTGATAAGGAGAAGATTTTGGAGTGATTAGGAAGAGTAATACATAACTAAAGTATGGTAATTAAATATATAGGTAAATAAAAAGTAAGAAATAAATAATTTAGCGTATGCGTAATTTAAAACAAAGTAACGTATGTATAATTGAAATTTTTTTTCAAGCTATTAAATAAAAGATACACATAAGAAATATTTAATAGATAAAATAAGATCTAGACAAATAAATAAAGAAATAAATGTCAAGAGATAGACATAGGAAAATAATACAGAACCTAGGCAAATAAAAATGAGAAGTGGTAAATAAATCTTTTTATTTGAATGGCAAAAAGAAATACACAGTTATAAATGAGGTGGAGGGCTAAGGTAAGAAAGAAAGAAGGTATAAACGAATAACTTGATGTATTAAATTTTCTTTCTTTCTAGAATTGCATGAGAGATGAGAATGATTAGCTTTGTACGTGAATAGCAAGTACAATACACGGCAAAAGAAAATGAACAGCTAAAAGAAATAAAGAGTAGGCAATTAAAAAGGCAAGCAATTAAGACAATATAACGCATACCATTTTAGTTTCTTCCAAGCTATAAATAAAAGATATAAACAAGCAACAATCCAATAAATAAACATGATTGTGTAGACAAAATAAAAATAGAAAGATAAAATAGAGGTGGATATAAGAAAATAATAATATATATATATATATATAATATGTAATAAAAGTAGAAAAATTTATTGCATGTAAAACGCTGTATTTTATCAAAAAAAGTATAAGTTTTAAATTCCCAATAAATCCATATATTTGATTTCTCAATCATGTTATTGAATCAACTATTAACTTATCCTCTTATGGGTAATATTAAAATTGGTTTATATACTAATACAAAAAAAATTCCCAATTCATCCAAATTTCAATTAATTACTTTCCAATAACTACCATGCTTCAATTCTTCTCTTTTATTAAATCTGTTATTACTCTATAAACCTAGTTATTATTTGTTTATCTTTCCTTACAAAAATATATATTCCAATTTTCATCTTTCTTTTGTAATAACTTGTTATTTTCAATTATATTGAATTTCCCAAATATATACATTTATCATAAATAAAACCTAAATCAATTTATTCAACTTGGTTTCATTCCTTTATTTCATCTTATGAATAAAATATAAATTTCACTTTATGTCATTTCATTTACATTCACACATTACAGTTGCAGTCCTATCTCACATTAATGAATATTTACCTACATTTAAATGTAATTGACTTCATACTCTGAATTTAGCAGCCCTAAATAAAAAGGTGACTTGCATAAATGTTGTCACTAACTTTATATTACACTCAAGTTTATTATTTCCACTAATTATCAGAATTGCTTATATAATGTTGAATTCACTCCATTACCATACATTTATGTGCATATATTCAATTTAATACCCAAATGTAACAGTTATAACTACATTAATAAACCAATTAAATAGTAACTTACAACCGTTACTATATCCTTTTTATTTTCATTTCATTTTAAACACTCACTTCATTATAAATTATAAAGGTTTTTTTTCTTTTTTTTCTTCTTAAATTTAGTTACAAAAATCTTATTAGATTAACCAGTTTAATTATCGAAATTTACAAGTCATTACACTCTCCCCCACTCAAAACTTTTCGTCCCCGAAAAGGAAGGAGGTGGAGAATAGAACACCTTGAAAGAAAACTAAATTGAAACTCAAAATGGAATCATTTATTTAAACCATAAAATTCAATTTAAATTAATTAATATTCAATAATTGATTTAATCCATTTTATTTTTACTGAAGTTAAATCAATCTTAACTATTTCCAAATTAATTATCTTATTATCCAATTATTTTGAAATTAACAATTTCGAAAATCATAAATTTGTATAGTCATTTATAATAATCATCTTTTACTCAACAAATTTAATTCTTCTTTATTCCAGGTTATTATTAAATATATTCTACTTAATATATCTTATCCCACATATTAAGCAGATTACATTTTTTATAACTATTCCAATTTATTTCTTAATTTCCTTTAACACCATGATCTTGTATATTATTCAATTATTTTTTTATTCTATTTACCTCTATTTGTCTTTTTGTAACTGAAACTTTCAGTGTATAACATTTATTATAACCACTCAAATTTTATTTTTAAAAAAATTCTTTTATATTGTGCATTATCCAATTACATAGTTAATTTCTGAATGATTTAGGTAAGTTATATTGGCATGCAACTTAATATTATACAAGTAAAAAATTTCCAATTCTATTATTCAAGTTTAAATATTTATTCAAAATTTGACTTTATTTTATCATTAGAATCACCTTTTAACATAAATTTATGAATTAAATTTCCAGTTAACTTCAAACACTTTAGAGATAAATAAATACATACATATAGTATATGTCAAATCAAATTTAAATCATATATCTGTATATATTATAAATTAAGTCATATTTTAGAAATTCAATCAATTAAATTTTTGAAGCAAAACCACAACGTGGTCTCTTCACTTCGATACTCGAAAATGAATGTCGATGATGATGTAGTCATCACCGAAATTATTTTCCAGCGACAAAGAGAAGAGCACTAATTTTTAAAACTTTAAAATTCTTTGGAAACAAACTTCTATTCGAAAATACTTTAAATAATATGTCCCTTTGAATAATATATCCTTTTAAGACTTTAAACACAAGGTTTGAAACTACCAGAAATTAAATTCTTAAATTCACGTTTTAAATTCATTTCTATTTCAAAATAAATTTATAACCATGTTTTATAGTTCAATTATTTATATAAGACAAAACTAATGGTTTACAAAACCATAAATAAAATTAAACACTATTATCTCTAAACAACTAGATAAATTCTGAAAATTATACTTATATGCATAATATTAGATGTTTCCCAAATATAGGAATAAATTTTTCAAAACAAGTATAGAGATTCAAATTTGAAGGACTCAAATCAAAGAGAATTTGGATTTAAAGATAAGTTGGAATCAGAAGATCCGATGATTAAATAACAGAATGAGGAACTAGATAAGTTTATATAAATCGCGGGCAACCTTAACCGGGTCAACCGTGACTTAAAGAATAAGATCGATTTGGATTTTCTAGGGTAAATCTACATTCGATCTGAAGAGATGGAGTTCAAAATAACCAAAGATACTAGCATCTAAATCGAGGATAAATATAAATCTCTGGTGAATCAATGCTAATTGTAAAGGAGTTTCACCCCTTTATTAGAATATTGGCGAGACCGCCAATTCACCATAAAGATCATCCAAAGTGGAGTTATGGGATACTCCAGAATCGAAAGAAAATGAATAGTGAGGGACACGAATGAACTTCGGAACCGCAGGGAACGTTCCAAAATTCGAAAAGGAAGTGATTCAAGCTCGAATGAAAGTGATTCTGTAAATCAAATTTACCATACATTCTAAGTTTTGCCTAGAGCCAAAGCTTTGATACCAAATGTAACGGGCCAAGCCAGTGGGGTAACGCCCACCGTAGCATACATTGGTACCTGTGTTCTGCCTTTACGGCCAGCCTCTCGACTGCACCACCAACCCCTGCGGGGACATGTAGGACTAAGAGTCAACAGTTCGCTACCAAACCAGGAAGCGAGAATCCCCTATCATGCTGCACCCTCAAAGTGCAATGGCAGACACACATGTCGGACTTGAATTGTTCAAAATACCGCGTTGTAAATAAAATTTGGCAAATCTCAAAATATACAGTAAATAAATAATGACAGAATCACAGACACAGATATCAGAAAACTCGCAGCGGAATTTAAAAATACTTAGTGGTTCATGAAGCCACTATAAATAGTCTCAATCAAATAAAAATTACATAGTCTTTAATCCAAATATAGTTTTAAGTCATCAGTAGAACAATCCAAATGTCCACTAGTCTTGATTTCAAAATTTAGATAAAGAACTGGAAGGGAAGTTTGCCAACAGCTTGAAAGTGATCTACAGAAATCCCAGCTCTGGGATGAAACTGAACTGCAACTCAGGCTGACCCGAGCATAAAATAAAATATAAACACTCGAGTCAGGACATACATACTTATACAGTGTAAGCTAATTCAAGTGTACTGCAATATAGAACAAGTAACTTAAAGGATGCTTGGGACCGCCCATCCTCTAAGGGTCCGTTAAACTATTTACTATGTAGTAATACTTCGCTATTATAATAGTGTCTATTAGTAAAATAAACTTACTTTTAAATAGCGTTAAGGCTTTACATTTTCCACCTTAACACAAAATAGTCCCAGTAGTCCATCCAATATCATAGTCCCTCCTGATCGGGAAGCCACCAGAGGATACCACACGGGATACGGGAGAAAACCAAACTCGTACAAGGCTCGCTATGGTAGGTGACACGGCACAACTAGGCAATGCCATGGTTGATATACCAATTACGCTTCCGGACCGATGGTAACGCGTAGCGCGCAGCTACCGCCCACCTCGAACAACACTCCCAAATCAAAGGTGCGCACGAATACAATCACAAAAGTAATAGAATGGCATACGAAGAAGTGCGTCCGTTCAGAGGTGCTGCCTCATTAATCCGTCGATCGCTCCTGTTTTAGCCACCTTATGCCAACTCACGGGAGTCGGGTCCACGTATTTACCTCAAAGGAAACGTCTCCACCATCCTACTTCGTTCTGGAATCTCCACCGCGTACGCGGTTGTCAAAGTGGTTTTCGGTATCGACAGAGAGTATGCCAGATATCTGATCCCCGTCTCTTTAACAACCAAACGTTATTATAACCCGTGGTTACAACTTTTAAAAATGGTATTTATACTTTAAAAATCAAAATAAATTTCAAATACATTTCAATATCACAATATCATTTCAAACATCATTTATTTTATTAATATAAAATACCATTTAAATCTATTCAATTTATTTAGGAATTAAATGCCTTTCAACTCACATTTAAAAGTTAAATTCTTCCATTTAAAACCATTTAAAGTCAATTCCTTATTTTTATTAATTACATATTAAATTCCAAAATTTAAGCCTTTTTCCCAAAGATTATTAAATTTTATTAAAACAGTCAAAAATTCAGTTTCCGTAGCACTTATAAAATGCTACCTAAAGTTATAGGTTAAACAGTTCATTTACAAAAGACAGCATTTAAGTGCTGTAATAGATTTCTTTATTTCCAACTAAACTTTAGTTATCTTTATCAACTATAGCACTTACAAAGTGCTATAATAGCTTTTAGTTCAAATTAACCTTTAAGTTCATTTAAATTTAACTACAACATTCACAAATGTTGTAATATCCTTTATATTTAAAATTTCAAGGTTTAACGATAATTTCATAACTAAGTAAATTTTTATTTTAATCATATTTAACTTACAAATCGTATATTTTCACATGATGAAGTCATAATTTCAATACTCATATTTTTATGAATTTATAAGTAAATTTCATACAAAAAATCAAATTTTATTGTAAATCTCTTATTTAAATCCAAGTATTAAATTCCCATTTCTTTAGTTAAATTATTAACTTAACAATTAAGTTTTAAATTCCCAGAATATAACTTATTATCAATTATTTTACTTTATAAAATCTCACTTTTAACAAAAATTCAGAATTTCCCAAAATAAGTTATATTTCAAAATTTTGCTTAAACATTCATTTATTTAACATTTGACTCATTCAGAAATCATTATAAATTTTATAAAAATCATTTAAATACATTTTAAACCAGAATATTATAAATTTTCCATTTAAAATGTTTTTAAAACATTTCAGAAAAATATTATATAAACCACGGGTCTGTATATAGTTTTCTAGCCTAGGTCAAGTGATACAGATATATATCATTTGAGTCCGCAATTTACAAAAAAAACCCGAGTTCTATCATTTCAAACCCGTAATCCCAAGTTAAATAAATCACTAAATAAATAAATGAATGCATAAATAAGTAAGCATCATTCAGGCCTATCATTTCAGCCTGTAATGATCTCTTATTGTCAGGGAACTTGCAGTGTGATTTTTAAACAGTAAATAATATTAAATAGTGTAACTTCAAAATATAACAATAGATAATACAACGGATGATGTGTCAATTAAATAATGGGGTTTAACATCATAAGTTAATTTCACAGGCAGATAAAATTAAATAAAATAAGTTTACAATTACACTTGTGATTAATTCACAAATATACAAGTATGTTTGTCTGGTGAGGAATACTCACCTTTAACAGCTAGAATTGAAATTCAAACCAAAATCTAAACTCCACAAAGCACAAATATATTCTTTTGAGTGGATGAAGAGTCAGATCCAAATCTTATATACAAACAATTATACAAACATAAGTGTATAATTCAACATACAAGATTATGAATCAAACTATGAACAATATGAATCAAGGGACATAACCTTTTGATAAAACAAGGCAAGATGCAAACTTGAGTGAAAAGAGAGCCAAGATCCACATCTTGTACATAACAAAATAAAGAAAACGAATATCACGACATAAGAACATGATTCAATACAACGGAATATAGATAAAACAATGAAAGATAGGGATTAAAATGACATAACCTTGATAAATCAACGCAAGGTGATCAATACATGGCTTGGTTAGGGTTTGTATTAACTTTTGGCAATGTATGGCCACTAGGTGGTCATGGCCATACGGTCGAGGAAGTGAGGAGGTTATGGAGGTGGTCATGGTGGTGGAGGCCGAGCAATAGCCTGAAGAACAAAAACAAAAACAAGATGGAAGAAGGGGAAGAAAGTTGAAGAAGCGATGGGGTTAGAGCTTCCTACTTTTTTTCATGCCAATGAAATATGTGAGGTGAGAACTTTTCATATGAAATAATAATAAAAGTGGCGGCTAGGGTTATGGAAAATGAATGGCTACAAGAATGGAAAGAAATAAATAGGCTAGAATTGAAAAGGTCATGAGTTAAGGTAAAAGAAACATATATATTTAATCTTATATGCAAATGAAAAAGGAATGAGATAAGGAGAAGATTTTGGAGTGATTAGGAAGAGTAATACATAACTAAAGTATGGTAATTAAATAGATAGGTAAATAAAAAGGTAAGAAATAAACAATTTAGCGTATGCGTAATTTAAAACAAAGTAACGTATGTATAATTGAATTTTTTTTCAAGCTATTAAATAAAAAATACACATAAGAAATATTTAATAGATAAAATAAGGTCTAGACAAATAAATAAAGAAATAAATGTCAAGAGATAGACATAGGAAAATAATACAGAGACTAGGCAAATAAAAATAAGAAGTGGGAAATAAATCTTTTTATTTGAATGGCAAAAAGAAATACACAGTTATGAATGAGGTGGAGGGCTAAGGTTATGGAAAATGAATGGCTACAAGAATGGCAAGAAATGAAGAGGCTAGAATTGAAAAGGTCATGAGTTAAGGTAAAAGAAACATATATATTTAATCTTATATGCAAATGAAAAAGGAATGAGATAAGGAGAAGATTTTGGAGTGATTAGGAAGAGTAATACATAACTAAAGTATGGTAATTAAATAGATAGGTAAATAAAAAGGTAAGAAATAAACAATTTAGCGTATGCGTAATTTAAAACAAAGTAACGTATGTATAAATGAATTTTTTTTCAAGCTATTAAATAAAAGATACACATAAGAAATATTTAATAGATAAAATAAGGTCTAGACAAATAAATAAAGAAATAAATGTCAAGAGATAGATATAGGAAAATAATACAGAGACTAGGCAAATAAAAATGAGAAGTGGGAAATAAATCTTTTTATTTGAATGGCAAAAAGAAATACACAGTTATGAATGAGGTGGAGGGCTAAGGTAAGGAAGAAAGAGGGTATAAACGAATAACTTGATGTATTAAATTTTCTTTCTTTCTAGAATTGCATGAGAGATGAGAATGATTAGCTTTGTACGTGAATAGCAAGTACAATACACGGCCAAAAGAAAATGAATAGCTAAAAGAAATAAAGAGTAGGTAATTAAAAAGGCAAGCAATTAAGACAATATAACGCATACCCTTTTAGTTTCTTCCAAGCCATAAATAAAAGAAATAAACAAGCAACAATCCAATAAATAAACATGACTGTCTAGACAAAATAAAAATAGAAAGATAAAATAGAGGTGGATATAAGAAAATAATAATAATATATATATATATATAATATGTAATAAAAGTGGAAAAATTTATTGCATGTAAACGCCGTATTTTATCAAAAAAAAAGTATAAGTTTTAAATTCCCAATAAATTCATATATTTGATTTCTCAATCATGTTATTGAATCAACCATTAACTTATCCTCTTATGGGTAATATTAAAATTGGTTTATATACTAATACAAAAAAAATTCCCAATTCATCCAAATTTCAATTAATTACTTTCCAATAACTATCATGCTTCAATTCTACTCTTTTATTGAATCTGTTATCACTCTATAAACCTAGTTATTATTTGTTTATCTTTCCTTACAAAAATATATATTCCAATTTTCATCTTTCTTTTGTAATAACTTGTTATTTTCAATTATATTGAATTTCCCAAATATATACATTTATCATAAATAAAACCTAAATCAATTTATTCAACTTGGTTTCATTCCTTTATTTCATCTTATGAATAAAATATAAATTTCCATTTATGTCATTTCATTTACATTCACACATTACAGTTACAGTCCTATCTCACATTAATGAACATTTACCTACATTTAAATGTAATTGACTTCCTACTCTGAATTTAGCAGCCCTAAATAAAAAGGTTACTTGCATAAATGTTGTCACTAACTTTATACTACACTCAAGTTTATTATTTCCACTAATTATCAGAATTGCTTATATAATGTTGAATTCACTCAATTACCATACATTTATGTGCATATATTCAATTTAATACCCAAATGTAGCAGTTATAACTACATTAATAGACCAATTAAATAGTAACTTACAACCGTTACTAGATCCTTTTTATTTTCATTTCATTTTAAACACTCACTTCATTATAAATTATAAAGGTTTTTTTTCTTTTTTTCTTCTTCTTAAATTTAATTACAAAAATCCTATTAAATTAACCAGTTTAATTATCGAAATTTACAAGTCATTACACAAAATATGAAGGAGGCCTCTGTGCTCTTGAAATCTAACTCAATAATAATATTATAGTATAGATAACTCCCGAGTCAGTCTGGAATACCAGCGTGAGAAAACCACTCAATTGGATTATTAAAGTTTCAAAATTGTTTTGAAAACAAAGCATCCCGTAAGACCACGCCATAAATAAACATGTCGGGTTTTTACCTTACGATAGCTAAAACACTTTTTATTAAAATTCTCTGTTATTATAATGGTGTCTATAGAAAGTAAAATAGAATCTAGCTGAAATGCTTGCATCTCACGTTTTAGCAATAGTTGGGCACAACCAAAACCGTACGGGCGTGTAGGGAAAATGGATTTCCAAATAATGACTAGGCACTACGATACAACCTGTCACAGTACGTGGCCTAGATCACAGTACTGAGGAGCCACCCTAACTCCACTGCAACACAAGGCCCGGACTATCCCTTACTGGACAATCCCGAGTAAGATCACCCCCACGGTTGGGATCAGCAACCGCACCACTAAGCTGAAATAAAAAGGGACATCTAGACAGGGATGACCTTACCCGGAAATGGGTGATGCCCACCAAGCCTTGCTGCATAACCCCTGATTTTCAGTCATTCCTGGTTGATGAGGTTGGAGGCTAAGCGTTACCTTTTAGATCGTTTCACTTAAAATGCTCATCGTCCACCTGACGATGTTCTGAAAGCATTCATCCATACAAGTCCGTCCCGGGTTCGAACGGAACCGAAGGCACTGCTCCTACTACATCCATTTTGGAAATATCCTCGGGATTAGTAGCGACTAGCCCTTGCACTTCACTACTCCATCTTCTACTCCGAACTCGTTTTTCCCACGAAACCATACAAACCGGATCGAAGTGCCACTTAATCCCTTTAAATAAATTTAAAGTTTAAATTTTAAAATAATTCTTTATTCCTTTAAAATAATATCACTTAATTTTACAATTCATTAATTTCTTTTCATTCAAAATCCTTTTTTCTTTTCATAGTCGAAGTTATTTATTAGTATTTTAATATCACTTCCATTTCTTTTCAGTTCATTCTTAATTTATTCAAATTTTCTATAATTATTTCGCTTACAAATTCAATTCTTTTATTTCTTTGCAAAATCCAATTTATATATTTTTGGTAACTCATTATACCCAAATATATTCAATCAAACCATAGCATTCAATATTCCAATATAATTCATCATAGAATATCAAATAATCACAACAGAGAATATTAAATAATTTAAATAAATGTCGAGGAATCCAGTTGGATCCCTCCAACCTGTTTTCCCTACATCCACAGTCTTTAGCACAACTTAAAATACCAATTCCACTTCGAGGTGGAATATCGCGGTATATGGGATTGAATATAATATCATCCGCTATTATGCGGTGCATAGGGTCTCATCCGCTATATAATGCGGGAAATCAAACATTCCAAGATATATAATATGCTATAATATAGCACATCAATCAATTCAACCAATTGTTTAAATGTAACCATTTAAATTTAAATTATAACCAGATGAGTGAGATTAACTCACCTTATTTCCGTTTGCAGTCCACTTCAACTTTGCCTTGAATTCACGGCTTTTCGACCTTGTATAAATATTAGATTATTTTATTAATCTCGAACTAATTGAGAAATCAATTATCGTTTAATAAAGTTAACTTCGCACTAGAATTAAATTTTGACTAATGATTTAATTTTAAACTAATCTTCCTATAACAAACCATATCTTAATTACTAAGTACTTCAATAGGTTAAACAATTTAGTCTTTCTAATATATTATTCAAAAGTGTGGCTGTATTTCTTTTTTTCCTAATTTTTTTTGAACTACCTATATACATTATAAAATAGTCTGTATAGATTCTCTAAAAAAATCCAATTTATCTAAACTTTTAAATGCTTTAAAAATTCTTATCATATATATATATATATATATATATATATATATATTTTCTGTTTGAACTTTATATACATTCTCAATCTGTATATATATTTATATATTAGATCAAGTTTAATTGGAAAATAAAAATTCGGATACCTCACAGCCAGCTTGAAAACTACACCACCAGGCCGCCGAGTTCATGATTCCAGACCAATCCAAGCGAAGACTTCACTGCTTCAGCTGACATCGAAAAGAACTCGCCGAGCCCACACGTATGAACGCGATGCCGCGATAGCACGTTCCCCAACACGACAGCACTGCAACAACATCAAGTCAACTACACCGCGAACCCACTGCCATCAACGTCAGCCTCCCCCTCCTTCCAGAAATCCTGGCCACGCGACTCATTCCCAAGCCACCCTGTGGCGACACAAATTCGAATTCGATCACCCATACTCTCCTCTTTCGAACGATTTTGTTTTTGTGAACTTGAAAGAAAGAGGGAAAGAACATGATTCGAATTGATTGCTTCAATTTGAAGGAGCTGTGGTCAGGTTATAATTTGAGAATCAGATGAAAGATTAAGCGAAACAAATGACTTGATTTATTTGTGAAGGAGGGAGGAGGCGAAGTATACTGGAGATAGACAATTTTAAGTTCGGTCATTATTTTATTTTTCTTACTTCTTGCGTTTGAAAATTTCCGAGGAAGATTGCATGTTATCGGCTGGAAAGGGAACAAGAAGAGATATTTACGTGATTCGCCCAACTTGCTATAGTAGCCTGAAGTGAAATAAAATCAATTGACGTGAAACAATTCAACTGAGGATGACCAGGATATAAATATCTTAAATTAAATTCAAAAGCAACCTAAAGTTTCAAACTCCTATCGAGGCATGCTGCTAGGCGTTTATAAGGTTATACCCCTATTTCGAACGCAATGGAAAAGGTTTCGACTCCTAGTTCGATCATATGGAGAAGATAGCTTTTTGGATAAGTTATTATACTGATTTTCGATATAAATTTCAGCGCGTTTATATGTCGTACGCTCACACAACAACTCCTAATGCTATGAAAATTGAAATCCGATAATAATACAATATTACGGATCCAACGGAACTGGTTTCATTGAATTCCGAGACTATGTCTCGGAAGGCTACTTTTAATATCGATTTAAACGATATATTATTAAAACTTAACAAAACATTCCAAATTCAATTTCAACACTTTTACTATCTTCAGTATTATCAATCTAAATTTTACAGACCTTTCAATTATATTTTTGCAGGCTTAAAATTCCAAATTAAACATCTTACCCAATTTCCAATAATTAAATTCAATAATTAAATTTCCAAATAATGGTGATATTTGAAATTTAAGTTACAAATTAACTTCTAAATATTTAAAATTAGTTAAATATTCCAATTTTAAATGATCAAAAATTCCGGGTCGTCACATGAATATTGTATATCAATGATATTATTCGTTTTCTTCCGCGTTGTTTTACGTAATGCGTTATAAGCTCCGGCGAACCAGATTCGGCGTTTGAATCTACGACATTTGAATACGGGTAAAATATTCGGTGCCGATTTTTGAAGGTCGAGTAAGGACCGTTACAGTGGTATCAGAGCTGAAGGTTGAAACTTTAGCTCAGGAGTATAACACATTATGTGAAGTATACCCTAGAATGAGTATTCCCTAAGATATCCGTCCGTATGCCTCAGTAAATTCTCTTACTATCCATTGATAGTGTGTATGGGCGCAAGAAGAGGACGAGATAGGGGATAGGGGAGTACGACTACAAATGGTCGATACCCTACAACAATGGAAATATCTTTTCTTTATCAATCTCCTTTGATCCAATTTCAGTTCTTTAATTGCTTCGTGGCACCTCGAGGGAGAAGCTTTGGTGTGGTGATGGTCATGCGAATCGTTGTAGAAAATCCTTACTTCATCGGTTTCTTACCAATCTTCACGTTCTAACTTCAATGAATTTGAAATTTTATTTGAAATAAATTGGTTAACTAAAATATGAAGTTAAATTAGATTGTATCGATAGAACGATTTCAGTCAAAAACAAATTTGAAATTTTATTGTAATTTTTGGGTGAGTATCAAAGTCCGAAAATGGATAAGTTGGTGTATATTGTTGAATATTCCAATTGGAATTATGTATCCATTATCTATTCTTTGGGGTCCAGATATATTCTACGAGTGGTTAGTTATCCTTCGAACTAACAAATTCTCGGCATATTTCGTAGATCAGGTAAACCAATTATTTCGTATTTGAATGAGTTTTTTCCCATATCTATTGTTGATATTCTGATTTGGTAAGCCAAATGTAGAATAAATATTCAGTTTAATCTGGAAAGATATTTCTCTATCTTTCATCTATCTTTGTTGTCTCCCTGGCAAATTTCGGGGACGAAATTTTCTTAAGGGGGAATCTGTAACGATCCCGTTTTTGAATCGAATTTAAATTGGTAATTTAAATAAATTTTTTGATTAGATTGTGGATTAAGTTGAATTTTTGTATTTTCCAAATTAAGTAGATATTTGTTTGTTTATACACATAAATTGATTTTAAACTAAAAATTTTAATTTAAGATTCAAATATAAACATACTGAATAGAAATAAGTTGAATTTGGAAAATATTTATGGATGGTGAGTGAATAAAACATATATTTATAAAAAGATATTGTTTGTTTGTTCATTTTTAAATACAAATTGATTGTATGTTAACTTTTGAATTTGAAATTTAAAAAATAAATAAAGGTTTTGAATATATATTAGCTTTTGGAAAGATCTACAATTTAATAATAGAAAAACTAATTTTGTATTTATAATGATTTGAAAATTTTATTTTGAATTGATATAAGTCTAATTTGATTAAAATAATAAAAAAAGTTTAAAATACTTTTCCTCTACACTCGAAATAAATTAATTTTGTACATATCTAAATTTGCATTGGATTTGAAAACATTACATTTTAAATTTATATATATATATAAAAGAAAATTGATATATTTAAATTGAAAATATAAATAGAGAATATAATACATATGTAAATAACATGTCTATAAAAACATGATTTATAAATAAATTAACTTATGGGTTTAAAATGTAAACAGATAAAAGTTTAACAAAGGGGTTTAAAATAAAGTTTTAAAATTAATTTAAAACAAGGATTTAGATATAAAAATATATGTTAGTGACAACTGTAAAATTATAAACTCATATGTTAACAAGTGTAGCTATTTTATCTCATGACATTAACAAGTGGCAAAAAAAAATTCTTAAAATTTAAGAATGTAAAAAAAAGAAAGAAACCAGGATAGTATATCAGTTTTCTCTTCATCAAAACTGAAAGAAAAAAAAATGTGAAGATTAAAGAAAATTAAACAAAAGTGAACAAAGAAAAAAAATCAAAAGCTGGAAATAAATACAGGCTTCAGTTTCAAAAACAGAGAGGAAGAATAAAACACCGCAGATCAAACAAACTAGATCAGCAGCTCAACAAATCAAATCCAAGTTTTAGCCTTAGATCATCAATTCCAGATCAAATGCAGAGTGCAGTTTAACATCAAAGAAAAGAAATTGCAATTTCAATTCCAGATCATAGAGTATTCAAACCTGAAAACATTTAAAACAAGCAAGTTTCAGATTCAACTACAACAGCTTGAAACAATGCAAGCAACATACGGATCTAAATTCAACTCCATGTTCAACCTGAAGCAAAGATTGAAGCTTCAACTCAACATGTAAGCTTCATATCAAAACTCTGCCATCTATTCTTCATTTTGAGGTGAGCAAACCTTACTTTTAAAAACTCTGTTCTCTTGACTTCTGATGCCTGTGATGTTTGTGATGCCTGTGACAATTGAAACTTGAAATGTTTGGTTATGGTTGAAAATAAATAAATTTGAAATGCCTGTGCATGTTTGATATGTGTATACACACAACTCTGAATAAACAAGCATATGAATTTCCTATATAAAAATCTATATCGTAATATATGAGCAGATCTGTGTTATGATCTTTAAAATAAAGATGTTAGTATTAACTAAATCTTAATTTTAAAATTGTTCATAAGAATAATTAAGAAGTAATGAGCTAAAAAAATGACAAAAATACAGTGAAAACTGTTAAAATCAGAAAAATCGAAGTTTAAAATTTTGTCAATTGATTTAATAATTGAGTTCGCATTAAGGAATGATGATTTTAGGAAATCATTACAAAAAAAATTAGCTTATATTCAATGAGTAATTTTGAGTTAACCGGAATTTGCTTTTTCACCAATCACCGTCGATCGGCAGAGGGAGGCGTTTCGCGACTAATTCGGGAGAAAGGTAGAGGTATCGTGTCATTGGAAAAATGGTCGAAAAATTTACAATCCACCGTGGTGACCTAGCACGAGCAAGTTAGGGTTTAAACACCTGGAATGGTCGATTTGGGATTCCGAAATATTGCATTGTCGATAGTGAACTAGGATCAATCGCGGGTGGGGGATTAAGTACGTGGTTGAACGGCGAGGCTCTAAAAGTGGTGATGGAAACTCAAGCGATCGGAGGTGGGTGCCAGAAGCGGTTCTTTCGATCGAAATTTTGTTCCAGTTAGTGCTTATGCATTCGATTGTGAGTCTGGACGAATTGGTCGGGGCGTGGTGATTGAGTTCATCGACGAGGTCAAGTTTGACTTGTGGGTGCCGGCGTCGATGATCAGAGTCGCTTTGATCACTTGTACAAGTGCACGCGTGCACTTGTGTATCTGGCACTGCTGAGATGTTGGAGAAGACGTGATATTCTCGGGTTGGATCATGTGATGGGTCTATGCGTGTCTCGAAGAAAAAGTTGGTGGGGAAGTGTAACGTCCCGGAAATTTTCGACTTTCGAAAATTCAACATCGATACTCACTTTATCGACTGCCGAGAAATCGAAGGCCGGAAACCCGAAATGTTATGGTTTAAGAAAAGAAAAGAGGTAGAAGAAGAGAGAAAGGATAGAAAATAGAACTGAAAGAAATAATCAGAACAACATCAGAATCTCACAATTCGCAGCGGAACAACATATAATAAATAAATGAATAATCTTTAAACAAAGAACTATATCAGTTATTACATTACATCACATTTCATTACATCATATCATCAGAGTGTACAACATCATACAACAAACAGTGGAAAAGAAATACTATATACTAATAATACGCCATGCCATCCAGCTTGCCTCCAGCAACTCCAGAATATCCAGAATATCCTGATAAACCTAACTTTTGACTGCCCGTGTGGAAATTGGTGGGCACCCAGAGTTTAGGAAGGAAAACAATAAACTCCGAGTCAGTCATGTGACTGGTGTGAGAACTCAAAACAGTTTATTTATCTTTGAAAACAAAATAGAGGAATATTTTTAAAATCTATTCGCAATGCTTTTAAGAATGAGACTACCATAAGGCCTCCCGCACACACACACAATGCAAACGCAGAATCGGAGGAGATTTCTCCTTATGATAGTCAAAGATGCTTGATACGCATTTAAAAGAAACATTTGATATTATTACTAGTGCATAGTGTAGAGAAAATTCATTTCGAAAATAAAGATATAAATCTTAGCCGACATAGACATTTCGAACTATGCCTACTATAGCTACCATGTTCAATAGCGGGTTACCACCATATTCCATAGCAGGTTATACAACTAAAACCGTACAAGGCTCGTATTTGAAGAATGGATTTTCCAACAAATGGTCAGGCCAAGGAACTTCCCATTGCCACATGGAAACGCCTCTGGAAGGACGCCCCGAGAACCAACCGTTCTCCGCTAAACAAAGCCGGGAACCCCTTTTCCCAAGGGATATTACAAACCCTCAGACATGCCACCCCCGGTCCTTTGGAACCTTTAATCGAGAGATCTCTAACCAACATCACACCATAATAATAAGTGTCTCAACATGAGTAAGTATCTGGGCTCCATACCATGATACTACCCTTTTCCAGAAGGAATGGTCATACCCTAGGGAAGCGATCCCTGAAAACCTTGCCGCACAATTCCTGTTTCGACCATTACCGGTTTGTGAGGCTCGACGAAGTCTCGTCCACAAAAACATACTTTATACAAAAGCCATGCTTTGGGTCAACAAATGATCATAGAAATGATCACCAGGATAGACGATCAAATAAATGATCCTATCACAAATAATCAACACAATGATCATTTACAGCAACACTCAGCATGTCACATTACCAAATTGGGAATATATCGCTGATAACCTTCAACTACATAACCTCTGAGCTCGTACGTCTCAGAGAAGGGTGTTAAGCTAAGAGAATAAATTCTCCGCCCCCAACAGAAATATATTTGAAAGAAATCGGCTTTATATCTCAATTTGTAATGTCAGACATACAATCCATACAAGTCTGTTCCGGGCTTGAACAGAACCGAAGGCACTTACAAAGAAATCCTTGCAATCCGGATAATCTCTAATCACGTCCGGACTTCCCATCACATATGGAGTCTCTATACCGTAGCTACTCGGTGCAAAGACAATCGACGAGTTGTCCTTTCGCTTTCAAAAAGATCCGGTCTTCAACACCGATCTTCAAATGCAATTCATAACGACGTATCACATATTCGGAATGGGTTATACGACCCCATGGTCCTTTCCCGGTTAACCCGAATAGTGAGCGCTTATTCAAAAATAAGTGTGGCATTCAAATTCAAACAAATCACATCAAACACCCATTCAAAGGGAAATATTGATAGTCGGTTATTGAAGTATCAATGGATATGCACACATCACCAGTTTCCAAATAATTTTCCAAATTATTTATTTTCCAAAATATCTTTACAAGATATAAAATTTTCAATACTTCAAAAATAAATCAATATTTATTTTTAAACAAGTTCCCCTTTTCATTTATAAATTCCATAGTGAATTTATATTTCAAAATATCTACTGATATATGATTTTCAATAGGTTTCAATATTCCTTTTCAATTTATCTTCAAAAAGATAAATTCTCAAAATATTCACTTTGTATTGGAAAACATTTCCATACTTTATTAAATAAGTAATTCACGAACCTATTTATTTTCAACACTTGGAAAATATTCAATATACTTAAATCGAGATTAAGTATATATTTCATTCTTTAAGGAAATCATTCTCTTAAACATATTTATTTGGGCCAAAACGAATGTTACGTAAAACATTGTTACGACAACCCAAAATCACTAGTATAGGGATTCGAAATTAAAATAGATATATAAATCCCAATACTATACAAAACATTTCCTTTCGAAAATCATTTACTATAACAACAGTGTTATAGTCCACCATTTCCTTTTATTTCTCGAAAACATCTATTTCAACAATGAATGTTGAAATCTATGATTTCGAATCTCAACACATTTTAAACATCATTAGATTGTTTTAATTCTATTTAAAACATCAAATCTAAACATTTTCTTTAACATATTATTCACTATTCAAAAACGTGAATATACTACGTTAACCAATTTCATCATTTCTATACATTTCATTTTAAAGGATTATTCACCGTCTAAAACGTGAATATAGCTCCATAAATAAGTTATAACAATTTACTTATCAAAATAAGTCATTTGCGAATTTATAAAACAACGTTTATAAATTCCTTTTCTATTTATTTTATAACAACTTCCTTTTATAAATTCCTTTATTAACCTATTCACTTTATAACTCAATTATAAACCAAAGGTTCATACTATAAGTTAAATGCTTATAAAACGATTATTTTACAAAATCGTTCTTTTAAACTTCATAATTATATATCTTATAACTTATAAGGTTCAATTATTTATCCAAATATATTCTTTAATAACTTCGCAAAATTTATAAATCTTACTATATATAAATTTCATTTATAACTTCACCATTTATAATTTTATAAATTCCATTCACTTATGCAATCCATTTTCACTTCATTCAAACACTTATAAAAACTCATTTTATAATTCAAATGTTTTAAATTTATAAATATCAATTTATAAATCTCTTATATAAATCAACTTATACTATTATTTTAAAACATCTTTAATCTCCTTTATAATTTCACCATTCTCTTGATTTATAAAATAATCCAATTTGATAAATCCTATTTTTAAACTTTTTATAATAAATTCAAAAATCCAATTTAATTATTTTATAAAAACATTAACCCATATTTCTCAAAAATCAATCTTTAACCATATTTCTCAAAATCATAATTTTTATAACTTTAAAAATTATAACGTTTATTTATTTAAAATGGATCAATTCCAAAAATATTTTATAAACGTATACTTTCAAAAATCACTTTAAAATCATTTTAAAATCCCAAAACTTGGTTCAATGATGCTACACACCAAATAGTCAATCACGACAACAACGATATCATATATCGATATGATAATCCATCAAATATCAAAATATCTGAAATCAAATAAATACTATTGAGGAATCCAGTTGGATCCCTCCAACCTGTTTTCCTGCATCCACAAACATTAGCACAATACCAATTTCGCTCTAGTACGAAATTATCGCGGTATATGGGATTTAAAATATTATCCGCTTAATAGACGGCGCAATAGGGTCTCATCCGCTATACAAATGCGGGAAATCAATAACTCCAATTTATACATATGCCAATATATATATATATTGCTATTATATATAATACTAATTTCACTGTTTATGAAATATTCGCGGTATATGTTTTTAATAAATAACATCCGCTTACTAACGGCGCATAATGTCTATTTTAACAATCAATAGATAACAATCATCATTCAAACATGCATTCAAATATTTTAAATCTAACTATTTAAAATAAAAATCGAAACTGATTCGATTGAGTGAGAAGTTCTCACCTTGATTTCAATTTCGTTTTAGCGATTTATTTCGAACAAAATTAAACGGACGTTTAATTTTACACGAAATTTTCACTAACTCCAAACGACTCCAATCCAATTCCATCACGTAGTGCTCGTCCATACGATTCCAACGCAACTGGTTTCGCGCGTTTTCGACCTCGTATGAAAAAGATATGAATTTATGAAGTTTACTCGATTTTTATATAACTAATTACAACATTTATTTTAAAATTTTAACCTACAACAAATCATAGCCGTAGGATCTGGTCTCCCTCCATCAGGCCGTGCGCACACCCCTCCCCTTCTTCCTCTTCTCATTCACATACAGGTGAATATCACGCACGCACAAACCCATGAACACAAAACTAGGGTTCCACTTTGCAATCTCCTCGCTCGACGAAACTTCATCAAACCACCTCCATATTGAAGCCCATTGCAAGAGCATCTTCGGCTGGAACATGGGTGAGCTCGGCCCCCCCTACAGCATCGAAATGCGTGCGCAACCGTGCGCCTTCATCTCTATTTTCCCGTTGATCCATAGCTCCAATCTCGATCACAACCGTTGAAGTTGTAGATCTTGATGCCCTCTTCAATTTGTTAGTTGAAACATTTGTGTAAATCCTTACGGATTTGAAGATAAGGAGGGAGGAAAATCGCTAATTTCTGGCCATGCATTTAGGTGGAGGCGGCTAGGGTTTAGATTTTTTTTTTTTTTTTTTTTTGTGAATTAAAGGGGCTATTTATAGAAGAACGAACGACACTATTCATTCCGGAAATTCCGAACTCCGATTCACGCGCCGAAACTGACGTTTCTAGGGTTTACCCCACGTTCTGGACACAATGGAACAGGTTTCAGAATCTAATTCGGACATCTGTACGAGTTATGGCAATAAACGTTCAATTTAAATTAAACCGATTTAAACGATTTTCTAGGCGTTTTAATTTGTACCGGACAAACGGTAAATCCAATTGACACGAAATTTGAAACCTTACAATAATATGACATTACGGATCCGATGAAACTAGTTTCGTCAAAATCCGAGATTTTTTGAAAAATGGCTATTTTAACTCGCCAAATTAATATTAAAAATAATTCGATGCGTTTCGAGCTGCCACGATCAAACGATAAGTCCGATTGCTACGAAAATTGAAATCCGGTAATAACTAACTATTACGGATCCAATGGAACTGGTTTCGTCCAATTCTGATACTGTTCAAAAATTGACTATTTTCACTAGTCGATTTAATATTAAAATATTCAATTTTCACAAATTAACTTTTAATTCGATTTTAAAAGTTCTAAAATATCGTTCTAACTCCAACATGATAAAATAAAATTTCCCAAATCATTTTCAATCATATTTAACTCAATTTTCAATTATTTCCATAATTTAACATATTAAATTATCGATTTAATTATTCAATTAAATCCAATTATTCGAAATAAAATTTATTCGACTTATAAATTCACTTATTAATATTTAAAATTAATTAAATATTCAAATTTTAATTACTAAAAATTCTGGGTCGTTACAGGAAGACTCGAAGTCGAGCCCGAGTATTTAAGTGTTTGGCCCGAGTTTCCAAATCTTGATTTTATAACGAGTTTAAAAATTTTAAACTTAATCTAGGGTAGATGATTTGTTAACCATTTCTTTTGAAATAATTAATGTTTTTAGTTAAGATAGAATCTACTAAAGATTAGAAAAATAATTATTTTTTTGAGTTTAAAATGTTTTTAATATTTAATCTTTGTCTTCGAAAAGTTTAGTCTTTATTTAAACTTAATTTTGTTATTAAGTAAATAATTAAAGAATGAAGAGTTTTAAATCTTAATTTAATTTAAAGTTTTAAGTTAAGGTGGTTAATTAAAAGATTATTACTTAAAGAAGAATTAGTTAATAAGATTTATTAAAGAATAATTACTTAATAAAAGGTGTAATTTGTTAAGGGTTGGTTAATAAGTTTGTAATTTAAAAGATTTACTAAGTGAGTAAAGGCTAATTTCTTATTAATTTAAAGGTTGATTAATTGATGATTTAAAAGTTAATTAATTTTTAATTACTTAATGTAATTAAGTGACAATTAATTATGTAATTAACTTAAAGTTAATTAATTAATGAAGGTGATTAAGGAATGATAGTTAATTAAGGAGTAATTAATTTTTTTAATCAATTAAGGATAATTATTAAAGATTCATTAACTAATTAAGAGCAAATAATTAGGGGTTAATTATTTAATGATTAGGGATAGATTAATTTATTAATTAAAGTTGATTTATTTATAATTAAGGGTTAATTAATTATGTAATTAACTTAAAAGTTAATTTAACTAATGAGATAATTAAGGACTAATTAATTAATTATGGTAATTAATTAAGATGGATAATTAAGGATTAATTTATTAATTAATTAATACTAAATAATTTGTAATTAATGAATCAGGATTGAATAATTAATTCATGAGTAATTAATTAAAATTGAATTAATTTAGTATTAAATAATTAATTAATCTTGTTTATAAATGATTATTGAATGCTTGGACTGCTTATGAATGTTTGTATTGTATGAAATGCCTTGAATTGATTGTTATCCCTGGATTGTAATATTCTGTTCTATGAATTGAGTTGTGTGCAATTTATTTATTTATTCAGTTTATCTGTGATACATTTATCTATGAATCTGTGAATAAAGTTAAGCGTTATAGATTGTACCTCTTATCGATATAGATATGCTTTAATCTGTTATGTGATGATTGATGTTGTTGCACTATTGTGTAAAACCCGTGGACTACACTATACATACACAAATATGGATTGCACGAGGAAATTGATTAAGTCGCGGATTTTTGAAATAGTTTTAAAAATTGAATTTTGAATTAAAAATAGTTTTGGAAATGGAATTGGGTTAAATATGAAAAGATTTTGAAAAGTTGTTTTGAAGATAAAAGTTATTCTGAATAACATGATAAAGATTTGAAATTTAAATGGTTTGATTTAAATTTGAATTCAAAATTTGAAATTGAATTCTATGTCTGGAAATTATGATTTAAAAAGGTTATACAAGTTATAAATGTGTTTATATGGGTTAAACCATTTTAAAGGTATTGATTTGGGAATTTGAATTCAACTCAAGAGCTTTAACTTGTACAAATGTAATTGGATTTTTTCGAAAATGAAAACTGTTTATTTTAAAATAATAAAAGCTTTCATATATGGAAGGAATTTTCAATTTGTGTTGAAAGGATTTCAAGTTTGAAATGAAAATGGTTTTCCAAGTTATGAATAGTTTAAAAGCTATGAATTAAATCTTTGATTTAAAGATTGATGAGTTAATCCAATTTGAAAGGAAAATTGTTATGGAAAGCTACGAAACAATCTTTATGAAAGATGGGTGAACTTTGTGAAGTGAATCTTTTTGTTTAAAAGGATTTAAAATGGTAATTTTTTTAAACATTTGTTTTGGATAACAAGTTGTGACTTAACTGAGATCAATATATCCATATATTTTTAAATATTGCGCTCATTATTCAGTTTAGCCGGGAGAGGACCTTTGTGTCATATAAACCATTCCCAATAATGATACGTCGTTATGGATAGCATTTGAAGACGGGTGGTGAAGACCGGGTATTTTCGGGAGCGAAAGGATAACCCGTCGAAGGTCTATGCACTGAGTCGCGCGGCATAGAGATCTCTATATGTGATGGGGAGTCCAATCAGGATTGTGAATACCCGGATTGCAAGGGCTTCTTTGGAAGTGCCTTCGGTTCTGTTCGAACCCGGAACAGACTTGTATGGATGTATATCTGCCATTACACTTTGAGATGTAAAGCTAGTTTCTATCAAATTCATTTCTTTTTGGGGGCGGAGAATTTATTCTCTTTGCTTAACACCCTTCTCTGAGACGTACGAGCTTAGAGGTTATGTCGTTGATATTTACTGGTGATACATTCCCAATTTGGCAATGTGGCATATGAAGTGCTGGTGATCATTTGTTGATCGAAACATGGCTTTTTTGAAAAGCGTAGCTTTGTGGACGAGACTGCATCAGGACCTCACACCCTGGAAATGGTCGAAACAGGAAAGATGCGGCAAGGTTGCAAGGGTCGTGCCCCTAGGGTATGTCCATTCCTTCTGGAAAAGGGTGGTATAATGGTATGGAGCCCAGATACTTAACTCATGTAGGCGTTGTAAAAGTGTGATGTTGCTTTGTAGTTGAGGGACCTCGGATAATGGTCGCAAACGACAGAGGGTGGCATATCTTAGGTTTTACTCCCGGGAAGGGAGTAAACCGGCCTTGTGTTGGCAGAGAGCTGGGTAAGTTCTCGGGGCGTCCCTCCGTAGGCGTACCCATGTGGCAATGGGAAGTTCCTTGGCCTGACCAATTGTTGGAAATCCAATCTCCAATAGGCTCCCTGAATGGTTTCAATTGTATAACCTGCCATTTACTTATGGTGGTCGCCACTATTTAGATTGTAGCTATAGTAGGCATAGTTCGAAATGTCTATGCTGGCTAAGATTAATATTATACTTGCAAATGTTTTGCACTATGCACTAATAATAATATTAAATGGTTTTTACGTATCAAGCATTTTTGACTATTATAAGGAGAAATCTCCTCCAATTCTGCGTTTTCATGGTGTGTGCGCCGGAAGGCCTTATGGTAGTTTCATTTTCCAAAAGCATTGCGGTTTTCAACTTTTAAAATCTTTTGTTGTTGTTTTAAAGATAAAACTGTTTTTGTTTTCTCATACCAATCCCATGAATGGCCGGAGTTTATTGTTCCTTTCCTAAACTCAGGGTGCCCACAATTTTCTACACGGACAGTCTAGGCTTTGGTTTTTCAAATAGTCGAATAGTAGGTGTAGATTCGATAGCTTTCAGCCTTTGGATTTAGACGATAGCATTTCGGGATGGCATTTGCTTAAGCCAACTTGATGGTGGTTCTCGCTAATTGGATTGGAGATCTTTCGAGTTTGGCATTGAAGACATTATCTTTCCGCTGCGGTTGCCTAGTTTGCTTTATCTTCTGCTATTGTTTCTTTCCGCTGCCATTTCTTCTATCGCTGATGTATATTGATATTCACTGTATCATTGTTTTATCGAATATTGTATATCAATGATACTATTCATTTTCTTCCGCTGTGTTGTTGCACTTAATGTGTTATAAGCTCCTGCGAACCAGATTCGGCGTTTGAATCTGCAGCATTTGAATACGGGTAAAGTATTCGGTGCCGATTTTTGATGGTCGAGTCAGGACTGTTACAATTTAAAGGTTAAAACTATGTTTTTTAATGATGACCATATCTTGAAAATAACAAGTGGAAATATGTAGGATACTCTTAACGGTTGTGATCACCTATGTTAGCATGAGCTGGGTCGACTCTTTGAGAATATTAAAGGCTTTTATTCTATAAAAACACTCGCAGAACCAAAAAAATTTCAGGATCAAAATGAACACAACCAAGGGATTGGATGTGAAAGGAAAAATAATGCTTTGTAAAGCTTATTGTCGGGTTATACAATAACGGCTGACGGTTCAATAAGAAATAATTCACTGATTAGCCAAGTATATCCGATAAGTTATAACTAGGGAAAGTTCAAAGAGAAATATCTACTTATCCTCGATATAGCATTATTTTCATATGAACTGTGTGATATTACACTTTGTGTAGGGGAGACACATATCGTCATTCATGTGGGGGATTGTTAGAATTCTCAAAATAATGGTGAATGAGATATGTCCCACATTGCCAAAAATATGTTCATTTTTTGGTTTATATAGTATACTCTCAATCCCTATATTGGTCTTTAGGGTCGGGTAATTCTGTGCGAGGGAGAGGACCTATATGGCCATAGACTAACACATGCGCACGCCGCCGCCCGCCCATCCGACCGACCGAACCGGGTCGGGTCGGGTCGGGTCGGGTCGGGTCGGGTCGGGTACGGGTCCAATAAGAGTGGATCGTGTTATATTTTTGTTGTACAGAAGTGAATGGTTTTCTACAGTTTATATTCAAAGAGAAGCGACCACTGGATTGGCCGCGACTATTGCAAACCACAATAGTTTCTGGTCGTTGCAAACGAAGAGACGTGACTGTTGCAAACCACAACAGTTTCTGGCCGTTACAAACGAAGAGACGCGAATGTTGCGAATAACAACAATTTTGGACCGTTGCAAACGAAGAGGCGCGACTGTTGCGGCCAGCAATAGTTTTCGGCCGTTCCAAAATGAAGAGGCGCGACTGTTGCGTACAGTAATGCTTTTTGGCATTGCAAATGAAGGGATGCTACTTTTCTCAATGGGTGTAGCCATTGGGAATTCAGTTATAAATAAGGAGAAAACCTGATCACTTTTCTCACTTAATCGATTCCGAACTTTCTCTTCTTCCTCTTTGTTTCTTAATATCCATAATCCGTGCGCTTTTGCATATCACACAGTAGATCATACACATCACAATCTCGAGCAGATCACGTTTTTGTATCTTGAGAGACTTTGAATAAAATCTTAAGGAAATTATTATGACAAGCCTCAGACGTAATTTCCTTCTTCAACTGGTTAGATTTCTAGTTGATTTATATATTTGTATATATAAACATCGTTTTCATTCTGCGTAGTACTATTTCTTTAAATAGTATAACGTTTGATTTATCACTATTTTTATTATTGCTATAGTCGTTACTTTGTTGTTGTAATTAATTACAACATACTTAGTGTTAAAATAACTAATACAGAATTCCAGAGTAGTGGAAATCAAAGTTGTAAACTAGTGAGACAAGTTTATTATTGATTCGTCTCTATTTTGCTATACTAGGCATATAACACATCTAACTTCTCAAATACAAAACAACCTACTCCCCTACATTTTTCAAGTGCCACTAATACAACCATCCTCCCAAACTCCTTCAACTCAAGTGTCATCAACATACAAACACTTCATACATTTTCACCTTCCCCGACTATCAGAGACACTTCTTTCTTCAATTTACCATCAAACCATAATCAGTCCACCCAATACACTTCTTCATACAACTTCTTGCTCACTGTTCTGTCAGTTCACCATCTCAAAACAGCCTTCATTAAGAGAAAAAAACTCTCTTCATCTCCACTGTAATTGCAACAAAGAACAGTCATCAACATACCATTCCCCGATCATTCATACACCTCTGCATGTTGCCTGCCTAACACCAGAGCATGAACAGGTGCAAACAAATCACTAATCAACAGTTGCACACCTCGACTGCAACTAGAACCCTGACCACACAGCAGCGTCTACTGTTGTCAAACACCAGCAAACACCAATTCATCCCACTGTCCAAACCCAAACAACCATACTCTGCCTGAACAGAACCACAACCTCACCTCTGCAATCGAGCTCGACTCCACTTAAGCCCAAACTCCTTCTCACTTCAACATCCCCTGACAGTCGTTGACAACCACTCCATATTCGACTGTAAATCACCGCAACAACAAAAAAAATCGTCATCAACCTCCAAATTGACCGCCTCCCATCACCTATAATCGCGAATCAACCACGTCCCAAAATTAAACTCCGTAGTTTAAATCACTCCTCGTATCACTAAACACTGCCTCATCCAGTTACAATAACAATCTGCCACGAACACTGCTGACCGCGACCACTTCCCTGCACCACCTTGAATCGAGAATCGCTGAACTCCTATTGAGTTTTGAAAATTTATTAAATTTGGTTCGCGATTTTTGTTAGTGAATGATTCACGAATTTGGAGTAGAATTAGCGATTTATATTTGATTTGGTTGGGCCGAGTTAGAACTTTTAAGGCCTGAGTAAAAAAAATTCGTTTTAGTTTTTTTTTAAGTTGTTTTGTTTAATTTGTTTCTAAACCCATCCTTATTAAAAAAAAAGAGTTTCTCAGTTTGTTTTGTATACTTTTTTTTAGTTTTTTTGTCTTATCCTTTTAAAAGAATTTTTTTGCTTTAAATAGTTTTAAGTTCCACCTTATATATTTAAAAAACCTTTATATATATATATATCTTTGTTTTATTTTAAAATTGCCAAAGCATAAAATCGCAAAAGAAAGGCCCACTTGCTAAAAAAGTTGCTTGCTTATAAAAAAATCACTGCTAAAAAAATAAATTGCTAATAATCTACATGCTCTGGTATTGTGCTTTCATCTTCAGTTTTATTTAAGTTCATTGTTGGGTGCTTGCATTTGCGTTTATATATGAAAAAATTAAAAATCCAAAAGCAAAAACAAACTTCATTTTTTTTGTATTGTTAATTCACGTTTAATTTTTGCTTTGCATTCATCTCATCCTCTTTTTATTTTCTAAGAGCAGTACCCCAATTCACATAAGGTGCGGGATTTCATCACCCTTTCCATAGTCCACAAATTGCATTTCATTATTCAATTTGACTAACAATAAAGGTTGGACATTCGACTTAAGGGTGTAACGAGCTCACCTAGGGCTTAATTATGTCTTGACAATTGTCTTCTTTGGACAAGTTTATTTCTTGATGTCTAGGCTACGACAGAGTAATAACCATTTATAAATATTACGGTGATTCATAAATATTATAGGGTTGTTCCTTTGAAGGTACTTAAACCTTCGGTTGCATTGTTACGGTGATCCGTAGTGTACTAACAACCCCTGCATGTTACTTGTCTAAGAAATATATTTTTGATTTAAGACAAAGTGTTATTATACAATTTTGGTTTAGGAGCTATTAAGGACAGAAAATTGTAACTAAATCCTTTGCGTTCATTTAGTTGTATTTGTTTATGCATATTTAAAAAAAAATCAAAAACAAACAAAAAAATCAAAATTTTCTTTTGAAAAATAAATTTCATTTAGTAAATAGTTTCCTTTCTTTACAAACAAAAACAAAAAACATTTTTTTACTTCATTTTCCAAATCTGGTTTCATTCTCTAAACTCGTTTCTAACTTCTTTCTCTTCTCGACTTTCACTTGTGCATGAGTACTTGGACTCGTGACACAATAACAAATCTTTGGACTCGTGACTCAATAACTAATCGTTTAACTGGAACAGACGATCCTCTCAAAATTGTGAACGAAAATGCCCCTCGAATTCTTATAGATAGAATCTTTCCGACAGAGTTTCCATTCCATCTTGCATCACGTTACCCGCCCATATGGCTATGTTTCAAAATTCACTCGAACCATATTGCCATGCTTCCAAAATTTGGCAATATTGAACACGTTGACCTATACATCTTTTTGATGAAATTCGAACAAGCTTGCACAACAATGAAACTCCAACAATTTTCTGATGATGGAATAAAACTTCGATTAATCCCATTCGCTCTTACGGATTACGTTGAAAAATGGTTGTACAGCTTACCATCAAACTTGATTAAAACTTAGGAAGAATTTATAAAAGCTTTCTTAAAAAGTTCTACCCCTTGAAAAAACAAATAAAATCCAAAATGAAATCGTCAATTTCATCAATTTAGGGGAGAACCATTTGTTAAATATTTTGAAAGATTCAAAGAGCTTTTGATAAAATGTCCACACCATAACTTCGAAAAATGGACTATTCGCCAAATCTTATACGATGGATTCGAAAACAGCTCATGAACCATGCTCGAATTAATTTGCCAAGGCAACTTTCTTGCCCAACATCACGATGATACTTGGAAATTTCTTGAAAACCTCGTTGAAAAGTCGTCCCAATGGGAACGTTCGAACGAAAAATCAATTTACTCACGATCAAGCGCATACTCGATAGGATCTTCTTTGGCTTTGGAAGCTAAGATCAATGCAATGATAAACAAATTCGATAACGTATTCTCATCGAATCAAATGACCAAGCTTCCCAACCCATATGTTATAAATATAAAGATCCCAATCATATAACTGATCAGTGCCCTAATTCTATCAAGCAAATCAATGCTCCAATAAAGCCAAAAATGACCCGTTTTCTCCAACATCTAATCCTGGTTGGAGAAATCATCCGAATTTTGCTTGGAACCAAAAAAATCCCAACAAGAATACAATTCTTCCTAATTTTTAAGCATTTCCGAATAATGCTTCGAATCCTCCCTTTCAGCCAAACCATTTTCAACCAAAATTTGCAGGCCCGTCTTATAATCAACCGCAATAATCAAATTTTCAACCAAATTCTGCTCAGCCTCCATAAGACGATAAAAGTTTAAGTTCACTTGAGAAAACTCTTGAAACATTAGGTAAAGCAACTACTCAAAGCCTTCAATCAAACAGAAATTTGCAAAATTTATTGACCTCATGTATGCAAAACACAAATTAATCGATTGCTAAGTTTACATAGCAGAGATGGCTTTACTTTTGAGGGATTGGTAGAGATGGCTTTACTTGCTGACACTGAGAAGAAAGGCGATGTGGCATAGAAGGGTGATGGAAAGAGGCAGTGGAAAGGAAAGAAGAGAGGAGGAGGAGGGTCAGGTGGAAAAAGGAAAGTTCCAATGAAGGACTGGAAGTGCAATACTTATGGGAAACCATGTCATCTTGCTAAGGATTGTAGAGGGGCAGGAAAGCGACCAAGACTGAAGTGCTATCTTCGCGTTCAAGTGGGGCATATGTAAAAGGACTGTTCGTCAAACCCCAAGGACAGTTCACAGACACCTTCATAACCTGCTCAAGCTTAAGCTTTAGAGGCAGCTCCTTCCTCTAGTACTCATCCAGTTGTGGCCAAGGGAAAGAAGGTAATCATCGAGGGTGTGTGTTATCTCTCTTTGATTTTCCTGTTCATACCCTATTTGATTTTGGAGCTATGCAATCTTTTATATATATTACTCCGGTAGAGGGTCTTGATCTCGATGCTTGCTTAGTGATCGACTCGGTATTAATATCGAATCCCGTAGGAGGATCGGCCTATTTTTCCATGTTATGTCAGGATTTGAAATTGTTTATTTTAAGGGTTGAGTTTAACTATAGTGCCTTTGTATTGGGCTTTTTCGAGTTCGGGTTAGTTCTTGGTATGGATTGGCAATCCTTGTATGGTGTTGTTCTTGATTGTGATAAGAGGGTAGTAAGGTTAGGCACTTGTAGTGGATGTACCTTGGAGGTATCTTGTGATCCTAGAGGATCAGTCATGTTGAGCTACCTTTATTCTCTTGACTTATCGCCTGATAGTTTGAGTTCGGTACCTATTGTTAGAGACTTTCTAGATGTGTTCGAGTAGGTTGCTGGCCTTCCACCTCGAAGAGGGATCGAGTTCAAGATTTATCTTGTTGATAATGCCAAACTGGTTGCTTTATCGGTAAGGCATATGGCTCCTAAGGAACGTCGTGAGTTGAGCAAGAATATTGGAGAGCTTTTGGAGAGGGGCTTCACTCATAGGAGCATTTCTGAGTGGGGCACACCCATTGTCTTTGCCACTAAGGCGAATAGCTCTCTTAGATTTGCGTGGATTATATGGAGCTTAATAGGCTGACAAAGAAGAATCGTTATCCTCTTCCCTGTATAGACGATCTCTTCGACCAGCTAGTAGGAGCTAAGGTATTTTCGCAGCTCGATTTGACCATGGGATTTCATCAGTTGCATGTGGTGGAGGATAGCATCGAGAAGACTGTATTTAGGACCCCGGATGGGTTATTTGAGTGGTTTTTCATGCCATTTGGGCTAACTAATGCTCCGGCATATTTTGTGGACCTAATGCGTCGAGAATTTCATGAATCGTTGAACAAGTTTGTGGTGGTGTTCATCGATGACATTTTGGTTTATTCGCGAAGCAAGGAGGAGCATACTGTTCAGTTGGAAGAAGTGCTTAGGACCTTGTTAGCACACAAGTTGAAGGTGAAGTTCTCCAAGTGCCAATTTTGGAGGGATGAGGTTTGCTTTTAAGGACACATCGTTTCGGAGGATGGACTTGTAATACATCCAGTGAAAGAGGCAGGAGTACAGGATTAGCAAGCCCCTAAGAATGCCACGGACATAAGGAGTTTCCATGGTCTTGCGGATTACTATAAGAAGTTCATTAAGGACTTCGCTAGGATATCAGCTCCACTTACCTGCCTTACCAAGAAGAAATCAGTTTTTGTTTGGAATGCGAAGTGTAAGGATACCTTTGGTTGATTAAAGGATGCTTTGACTACCACGCCCGTATTGGTATTACCAAATGGAACCAAGCCTTTCCCAGTTTATATGGATGCTTGTGGTACAGGGCTAGGGGCAGTATTAATGCACGAGGGTAGGGCAGTGTGCTATGCGAGTAGACAATTGAAAACACATGAGAAGAACTACCCGATGCATGACCTTGAGTTAGCAGTTATAGGTTTTACTCTCAAGTCTTGGAGGCACTATCTCTTAGGAGAAAGATTTGAGATTTTCACAGGTTATAAGTCTTTGAAGTATCTATTCTCTATGAAAGACTTGAATTTAAGACAGCAAAGGTGGAGAGTTTTTAGCCACTTATGACTTTGAGATTTCCTATACCCCTGGCAAGGATAATGTAGTGGAAGATGCATTGAGCCGACGCAAAGTGGTTTTAATTCCTCTGTTTTTGAAATGGAAGCATTTGGAGTACATTGCTACCTTTGACTTTAGACCTCCATCGGATTTAGCTCCGAGATTGTTAGCATCCCTCGACGTCCATCCTACTTTGATGGAGTTGATTGGAGCAAGGAAAGGTGAGGATTAATAGTCAAAGGATATTTTAGATAAGCTTGGTAGAGGAGAATCATCACCACATCTTAGGCGTTATACCATGGACATTATGGGATGGCTTAGAAGGGATAGTTGACTTTGTGTTCCCCGTAGTGAGTATTTAGTAGATGCGATGTTGGCCGAGTCACATAATTCTAAGATAACGGCGCACCCAGGTGGTGATAAGATGTATCGGGATATGAAGAGGGTATTTATTGGCCTGGAATGATGAAGAGGGTGAGGGAGTATGTATCAAAGTGCATCACTTGTCAAAAGGTAAAGGCAGAACAGAAGAAGCTCGGAGGACTGTTGCAGCCGTTGGATGTTCCATTATGAAAATGGGAGAGTGTCACTATGAACTTCGTGGATGGATTGCCAAGGTCACGGAGAGAGAATAAGAACATTTAGGTCATTATGGATAAACTGACGAAGAGCGCTCATTTTATACCTATTAATAGTAATGGGACGACAGCTTCTTTGGTGACTCTTTATGTATAGGGGATAACTAGGCTTCATGGAGTACCCGCCAACATTGTGAGCGACAAAGATCCATTATTCACCAGAGAGTTTTGGAGGAGTCTTCAGCAAGCCTTGGGAAAGGAATTGAATCTAAGCACGGCATTTCACCCTTAGACAGATGGACAGACTGAAAGGGTAAATAGGGTTTTGAAAGATTTGCTCAGATTGTGCATCAATGACTTCGGAAACTCTTGGGAAGGCCACCTACCTTTGGTTGAGTTCGCTTATAATAATAGTTATCAAGAAAGCATTGGGATGGCACCGTTTGAGGCCCTCTATGGCAGATCATGTAGATCACCAACCTATTGGTGGGATACCACCGATAGGATCTTGCTTGGACCGGACTTAGAGAGGGAACTTCCGAGAAGGTGTATTTGATACGAAAGAGGTTGAAGACTGCACAAGATATACCAAAGTCATATACTGGCAGAAGATGTTCAGATTTGGAGTTTAAGGTTGGAGGTACGGTTTTTGTGAAGGTTTCTCCTCTGAGAAACATTATGAGATTTGGTTCAGCGGGTAAGTTGGCATCGATATTTGTAGAACCCTTCTCTATTTTGCATGGATTGGAAAAGTGGCATATAGAGTTGATCTTCCAAATAAGTTGGTAGGAATTCACGATGTTTTTCATGTTTCACAACTAAGGAAGTGTCTACATGATTCCGCAGTAGTAGTAGAACTCGATCAGCTAAGGGATGTGGAGGTAGAGCATGAATCACTTATGTGTTGTAAGCCCACCTATGTATTGGAACACGACGTCAAGAGATTGCGCAACAAGGAAGTTCGTCTAGTAAAGGTTCGGTGGGGAGATGTCCCCAAGGAGTGCACATGGGAATCTAAGGAGAGAATTCGATCTTCTTATCCTTTTCTATTTGACTGTACACTTCAAATATCCTATCTTTGATCTTTCCTTAATTAGGGTTTTTTCGATAATCTTTAGGTACTATGGATGGTAGCTTGGTTGTAAACATGTCATTAGGGCATGTTATGTTTGATGGATGAAAATGATTGTAAGTGGATGCCAATGTTTGCAGATGGATGCGTTGTATGCACTAGATAGATATTTATTAGGATAATCTGCCAGCTAGTTACGCACACTTACATATATGGCTTGTTATCTATTGCATTTGCACATGGTTGTGTGTTTATATATATGTGTGTGTGTGTGTGTGTAAATGGATGTGCATATGGATGGTGCATTTAGGTTAATGATTGAAATATACATATAGAATTATCAGTTATACTAGGGTAATTGCATACATTTGGTTGCATGGCATAAACATTCTTGCATTACAGGTGGTCAAGCGAGTTAGTAGACCGACTACTTTTTTGCATTAGGTAAGTTCATATGCATTTCACTTTGCAGAAATTATAAATTGCATTATTTAAAAATAAGGACAATGATATAAATGGATGTTGGTTGAGTAGATGGATGTAGTTCTTAGATGTTGGTTGTAAATTACGTTCTTCCGTCTTTCGAGATTTTGAAGACGAAATCCTTAAAGCAAGGAAGAATGTTACACCTTGATATTTAACGGAAAAGATAACTAAAAAGAAAATAAAAGCGCATTGGTACAGTGGTAAAGGCGCACATTGACTTCCTTAGTGACCAGGGATCAAGTCTCATTGTCGCACCAAATCTGGAGTGATGTTTTTTAGCTGGTTCTTTTCCAGCGATTTTCCTACGTATTTCAGCATTGTTTCTGACATGTGACGGCTTCCTATTCGCTCCAGTGATGTAATCGGATATGATGGCTAAATTTTATTAGTTGATTGATGTGTATGGGCTAGAATGGATAACCATTAAGTGTATGAAAGAACCAGATTTAACCTAAAATAATCTAATGGATTATATTCACTCCAACAATCTATAAATAAACCATCTAGCATAAACCCAATCTCTTATTCAACCGTTGCCATAATTCTACAGTAAATTAGTGTGTATTATTCTTCCTCCTTTTCTCTACCAAATAAAGCAATTTGGGGAATTTAGAAGAATCAAAGCGAGAAAGATTAAAGCAAAGCTTTTTTCCAATTAATGCAAGCTCAAGTGCCAGGTGAGTGGGAATTAATATGAAATAGAAAAATAAGGCAACTCAATTTTAGTTCTTTTCTAGCACGTTAATATGAATTAATTTCACTTATTAATTGAGAATAGATGTAAATTCTTGCAACTTCTTCTTCTTTCATTACTCAAATCTAATTCATGTTTAGTTTAAAATATGGGATATATAAATTGTCTATTCACATTTTATGGCATAAATAAGATTGAAATTTACAAAAATTATTGTATCTTCTTCTTCTACCACTTCTCAATTCTAATTCATATTTGGGTTGAAATTTGGAACAAACAAATAGATATTCGCATTTCATGGCGTAAATAAGATTGGTTTAATTAATTGAATTAAAATTGTTATCCAATTTCTAATGGTAGAATAGGTTAGTTGAATAAATTCAGAATATGTTGCTTGAGTAAAATTATGGTTTTGATTGATATAACTACATAATTTTTAATATGGTTTTGGAACAAAATTGGAAAGTCTAATTGGTATAATTGTTTGTTTCATATGTTGCCCAAAAATGTAAAAGTGAAATTTTGTGTAGTTAAATAGTTTGTGGCTATTAGATCAAAATTTTGTACATATTAAATCTCTAAAGGAGTACGTACATTAGGGTGGAAGAAAATATAAATAAAATGGACCCTAAAGGCTAGTGTAAATCTGTAACAAAATGGCATAAAAATTACAGAAACACCATACGGACTAAACGTACAGGAAATAGGAAAACCATTTGTGTAAGAAAAAGGGAAATTATGAAATAACCAAATCAGATATAAAAATGGCATAAAGCGGATTGATGAAATAAATAGTATGTAAATTATATCAGTAAAATTAATTAATCTGGAAGCGATTTGGTAGGTAGACGTTGTAAAGGTCTGGACAGGTGTTTCATGCAGTTAAGGCCGAACTATAGTTTTTGCTGTACATACTAGGAGCGGGAAAGTAGGTTCGTAAGGATGTTTTTTACATTTCATAGGTTGCTAGTACGTAGGATAGACAGCAGCCGCAACCATAAACTTCTTTAGGCAGATCAACGCAGATGGAACATGACCAGTGTGCAGCCGACCCAACTGCGGGCGCTCTTTCGGAGAACTGACACTTTGGATAGGGGCAAGTCCACATTGGTGACCAAGGAGACAGGAAGATAGGAGTCCAATTTGGTGAAGCCTGAGCGCAACTATGGGGTCCTGCGAGGTAGTTTGAGTCGGTGACGATCAGAAGTAAGAGGCATTTAGTCACAGCACATGAGGGAAGAGCACGACTTTCATGCTGTAGCACATGGATAGGTAAGGACAGCAGGTCAGATGGGCCGATTTACGTTTAGTATTACTGCATTATTGACTTCCCTAGAGTGACCACAGACTTAGGCTTCTTAGGAACTGTATCTAAGAAGGATTCACTGCGTTATATTATTTACCCACTGCGATATCCAAGGAAGACCTGGAATTAAATTGATTTATTCATTCTGCTTCATTTTATTTCTTATTCACCAGACTTTATGTCTAATCCTTTCCTATTTTTTCTATTTTCCCCAAATCATAGGAGAGTCGGTCTAGGTTGTAGTTCTTTGCAGCTTGGAGGGTCATTGGAGCTGTTGTTATCTTTAGCATTTGTTTCTTTTGTTTCATGTACTTTGTTTCTCTTTTCCGTACTTTACCCTATATATGGGAACCAATATTGTGAACTTTGTTATGTTTTGGTGGAGACTACTTGGTACTTTTGGTTTCAGAAATAAATTGGATAATGTAATTTTTAATGAAGCTGTTTTGCTATTATTTTATAGTTAGTTAAAATTTTCTTCCGCTATAATATTTTAATCATTTTATGTTATTGCCTTAGTCTCTATGCTATGTTATGGATTTTTATTTCGTCCGACCACCTATGCTTCTGCTATGTCCAATTTTCAGGGTGCCTAGATGTGGGGGTGTCACATTGCACATGTAGTAATAAATTACTGGCCTATGCGACACAAGGGGAAACCAACTACTAATCCAGTAATATGCATCTAATCTAATAACCAATAATTGTATTAATCTAATAACTAACAACGATGTCGTAGATCTGTGGCGCAACCCAATGATCAGGCTGCCAGGGTGGATACTGGCCAATCCGGCTCACTCCCAAACCATAAACTTAGCTAGACACACGTGGACGACATATAATACGCATATCCTATATCAACATATAGCTCCAGACATAAGCTGACACACGACTAGAGCTCTAATCCTAGTTGACACATAGCTCTACCTACATGCCAACACATGGCTATAAGATATACCAATCACATATTCACATGCTAATAACCCCCGTTCGAGTGACATTTATTTACAATGAATAATCAAACAAATAACATAACAACGTCCCATACCACCGCATGTCATTCGGATAATTATTCAAGGGTCATAAACTACACTCGATCCATACTAAGTATTTCTATATGACAAGTCCAATGAATAACGGAAAAGTGTTACCAAAAATCTCATATTAGACTGTATCACTAATCTATTTATTCAAATTTCTCATCATATAAAAATGAAATCCCATAAATCAAGCAAAGGGATGGCATCATCATATCATCTTAAAATATAACTCAAATCAATATTAACAGTGAATCATTCACAATTGAATCATTCAAACATTGAAAATATAAATTTCGTTAAAAATTAAATCAAATATTCAAATATAAATATTTATAACATTCAAAATTATTTTATAGAATAAATTCCTTTTTAAAACATTATTAAAACCATTCAATTATACAAAATCATTAACAAACTAATTCCAAGAAAATAAATTAACAAAAAGGAAAATAACTTTCAAAACTCTTAAGGTGGATTTATATAATCAAAAGCCTTATTTAAAATTACCCTTGAAATATTTCACTATTTAGCCTACATCAAAATAAACTTACAAACTCAAAATACCCTATTAAGAATATTTCATAGATCCATTTTATTAAATATACACATTCAGAAGAATTTCCCTTTTGGAAAACATTATTATTAAAAACTTCTCTTTTATACTTGTAAAATTCCAGACGTTCCAATATATTGAAGAAAAAATTCTATTTTATTTTTGGATCGACTTTTATTTCTAAAACAGTTCCCATAAATAATTTACCAAAGCTTTGAAATATAATATAAAACGAGAAAATCTATAAATGGTCTAACAGAAAATCCATAGAGTAAAATTCTCTAAAAATCAACAAAATAACTTTTTCGCGTGTGGCCAAATCGAATTCCATCGAATTTTGGCCCTCAATATACTGTACACACAATATAAATAAATCACAAAAATTAAAATGCAAACAGACAACATCTCCTTTGTATTTTGAACAGCCAACAAAAACAAAACTACTATATCAATCCTAATAACATCCAAAAAAATAAGAATTAATCGAATATCATGATCAACTGATTTATCCAAGCAAACAAATAAATATTCACAATCAATCAATCATCCTAAACAAACATCTCAATAAAGTGATTCAATCAATATTAGGATTAGCAAATATATTTAACGGACAAAGAATTATATATATATATATATATATATATATATATATATATATATATATTGTGAGTTAGAAAACACATCGAAACAATGCTTGAATTTCAGAATCAGCAATTTTCCTCAACCAAATAACCATCGCATCAAAGATATCAAATCCAGTTGCCAACCGAGGTATGCACTTTACTGAACAACAAGCTCATAACACCAGCACAGCTATAGACCTTCATCCATCAATGTCGATCAACTATGCCACTGCTCTGAATCCTGCATCTCCGCTTCCAATCGCCATCCCATTGCCAATAGCCACAAACATCTTCTCTAGGTCGTAACCATTCCTACAACGCCCGAAGCTATCGCTATGACTATGCCTTCCAAGTCACGACGTCTTGCTTTCAAAATCGCCTTCAACAGTGTAGCCTCCAAGAATTGCACGAGTGTCTCTCTCCCCTTGTCGATTACCAGCCATACGAGCCGTCTTTAGATTACGAATTCACTACCAAGTTGATGTGTGTGTGTGTGTGCGTGTATTATTCTAATGTCGTAGAATTGATTTCTTAAGAATACTCATGCTAGGGCAAACAAAATATGGTCTTTTGCTTTCCTGAGGTTCCTAGGCTATTATGGCTTTGGGTCTAAGTGGGTATGGGCTAAGGGATGTATAAATTTAAGCTTGAATGGTTTTGGACTTGTAAATCCCAAATTAATTTAGTTATACTTAATTGCCTTAACTTATAAATTTTAAATTTTAGTCCTTGACAAATATTTATAAATATTTTTTAATCCAATTCAAATTAATTTACTTGTAAAAATATTATGCATTCAATAATACAATTATTTCAATTTGAATATATTATTTGAAAATAATTTGTTAATATATTCGGTTTATAAATCATAATACTTTATTAGATGAATGAAATTAACTAAAAAATTTATTTCCAAACTATTAACTAAAAATATTAGTTACCGCAAACTGAATTCAAACAATTTTAATTTTAATTGAATCTATGTATAGTTATGATGTAGAAAACAGGGTTGTTACATCTTATGGTGGTGACCTACCCTGGACTCAAATGATGTGAGTCTAGTATCCTAGCCTTAGGAGGTGGTGAGGATTCAAACATTAGCAAAATCAAAATGTTGAGTAGTCTTAGACCGTACAATGTAGTTGTACGAGTTATCGTATATTCAAGGTAGATGAATGGTGCGAGATGGCTTGATGTTTGTTATGTTTATTATGAATGTCATATGCAGTAGGTACTATCCACGTTAGTGACCTAGACACCTCATATGGTACATTGACAAGTAGTACACCCCATGATGATAATATATCATATATCCATTTATTTTCTAACTTATTAAATGCAAGGATAGGCAGGTTTGATTTTTCATATTTAACAATTTCTTTACTATGTCAGCTCTTATAATATTTTAAGATATACATACATACAAGCATATACATGTGTGTGTCGTTCACACCAAACTATTGTCTTATTTGAGAATTTATGCTGCATTGTGTGATATATGACAAATTCTGATTTACTTTGACAACCGCTCGGCATCTGTTGGATACTCCGTAAAAATTAATTAGAAATTTAATAAAAGAGTTAAACTAAATATAAAAAGGGTAAAAAAATGGAATTTTCACAAACTTTCAAATTTGGCTATGAAATTTGCATAATTGGTTCATGGTGAGTTTTTGAACAATTTTCATATATAAAGTTCTATAAACAGAGGTCGTACGAAAAAGTTATTAATGTTTAAAATATGAAGTTGAAAATAATTAAATAAATAAAGAAGGAAGGAAATAAATAAATTAAAAGTGGAAAGTACCACGGGTCAACCCCTAGCAGTCGATCGCCCATGACCAAGCGATCAATAGGTTGAGTATATTCAAATGTGATTTGGCTTAGCTGAATGGCCCATGTTTTGTAAAGTTTAGTCTATCGGCCGATGTTGTTTCATGCCCATATAAATACAACCCTAACCTAACACTAAAATGCACAATCTAATTCAGAGCGTACCAAAACTCTATTTCTCCCAAAACTCAATTTTTTATTCTCTTCAAATCAACTAGTTCTTCAAAAATAAAAATAAAAATAAAATCAAAGTTCAAAATTGAAGATTAGAATGAAGAGGAGACAGTAGATTGAATAGAAAAATCAAACGGAAGGAAGAAATCAACAACTCAAAGCAAGAGGCGATTCAAGGAAAATTAAGAAGGAAAAAGCTTACTAGAGGTGAGTGGATAGATTAATAAAATATGAGGATTAACGAGTTCTTTGATTTATTTATATATCTATTTGATTTAGGAATTTATCAAATTTCAATCTGAAATGAAAAGTACGTTTAGTTTGTAGATTGTTTTAATTGCAATTATTCGCGTTATTTTCTTATATTCTAGGAAGTAGTTCTATTTGGTTGGTTACGAAAACTATGCTAAAACCCATTTCCATATTTTAATACTAAATGAAGCTATAAACATATTTCGTAATTGCAAGATATTCCTTTGATTATTTCTTTACTTTTTGGGTAGTGCAAAATGCAGTGATGTCTCTATTTTACACTAATTCCCTTTTTATTTCCTTTATTCTTGCAATTACGTTTATCATTATCTTTTAAATATTAAACTATGGATGTGTATTCTCTTTTCTAAGCCAACCAACTAGTCTATCACTTACTTCCCTATCAAGTTATTAAATTGTCCCTTTTAATTTATTTTCCCCCATTTTAGCATAATTTACCGCAAATTTCTATTTTTCTCTTTTTATTTCAGGTTTTCTTATTTACATCTAATTTCTGTAAATCTAATGTTCTTCTATTACAGTTTGTATTTACGAATTATTCTCTTTAATATTTTATTTGCATAAAAAGGAATAAAAAGAAGCTAACATTAATAGGCTAAATTTCAACTTTTAAAATAGATGTAAAGAATTGTAAATTTCTAATATTTAGGCTTATGCCTTTCTCTAACTGTCAAGCCTATTATTATTCACATTTAATTTGATTACTATTTTCCATATAAATAATAATTACATATAAGCTCTTTGTTACAATATATAGTCTCAGCATAACAAACTAACCGAATTAATTACTGAAATAAATACTGAATAAAATTATTTAACGCGAATCTAACGATAATATATCATAAATGTAAAAGATATATAAATAAATCCACTTACCAATCGTCCATACCTTTGCTTGTGCTTAGCTTGGTTCCATGGTCTTCCTGGATCTCCTTCTAATGTGTCTAATATTTTTATTGAGAAGATCTTTTCCCTAGAAATATTTTCTTTTTAAGGTCCAGCCCCAGGTAATAAACCCATTTAAAGGAAAATCCGATTGTGAGAAAATAGCTGGCCTAGGGTTCTATTTATAGTGGAGTTTAGGGATCTCAGACCGTTGGATTTTTAGATTGAATCTGGTGCAACCATGTCATAGGGTCACTGCGAGTCATCGGATCTAATAACGACGCTTTAGATTGCGCAAAAATCGATTTTGAGGAGTTTGGCATGTATCTGGACGAATTTTCATCCTGGATACTATGCGGTTCGACCCTAAGGTCGACCTGTGCTCTCTTAGGGTCGACCTTGGGGATTGTGGGTCGACCCATATTTTTTTCTTCCATCAAGGTCGACCCACATTTTTTTTCTTCCATTTTCGCTGATTTTTGTTTCTTTCGTAATTTTTCTGTATGAACTCGAATTTTGACAAGACATATATGGAAATTGATCCAAAAATTGTCACGAACACAATGGTATAAATTTCGAGGCCATATTCGAAAAATAACAAAAATGTTTATTTTCACTATTCATCGTTATTTGATTATTTAATTATATAAAAATGCAGGGTGTTACAATACCATGTACCATGATAGTTGAAGGAATGGAGAAACGAATACGAAGTAAAATGAGATAGCTTAACGAATTGAAAATGGAGTTATGCTATCTTTAAAAGTTTATGAAATCACAAGTTTGGATATCCATGGGTGAAAGAGAGGAATGACAAAAGATCAAAGTTAGTATATAATAGAAGGGAACGCCGTCCACTTTCGAGTTCTCTTACCTTTGTATTTAGAAGAGGAAGTAATTGGTATACTACTGGATGATTTAAGGCATTGCTTTTATGCATTATGGGTTTCATAAGGATACATTTCCATTAAAGAATACTTATGATCAAGTTATCTATTATGGTGCATGTCTACGTCACTTTATTCATGCTAGTAGCATGGAGTGCAAATGTTTATCTACGCACGTACATTTGTGATGAAGATATGTGCTAGTAGTAAAGTCAATAAGTTGAGGATGGAAGAACGACTAAATTAGAAGTACTTAGAAAGCGGAATTGATCATTGAAAGATAAAGACCACACAAGATAGGTTGAAAACATATGTTGATGGGAGATACAAAGAGTTGAAGTCTGCGGTAGATGACGTGGTCTGTGTGAGGATCTTGTCGCTTCGATATGTTATTGGGTAAATAGTTTGGAAAAGTTAGCACCAAGAGCCTTTTTCAATTTTTGGATGGAATAGGGAAGTTAGCTTATGGTATGGAGCTTCCTAGAGGAATTCACAATACTTTTCATGTGTCACACTTGCGGAAGTTTTTATACGATGCAGCTCTATAGTCGAATCGAGTCAGTTAGAAGAAGTTAAAGTGAAAGGAGAGCCACTTGTTCACCATACACCCACCCGCATTACTGAGCATGGGACAAAGCAAGTCCATAATATTGTAATTAGACTGGTTATAGTCCACATGAAAGATGACCCAGTTGAGAGTACTTAGGATCCAAGCTACCCATTTAGAGCTCTTTCCTAGTAGTCTCTATTTAGAATCGCTAATTATTTATACATTTAGGATTTATTTTAGCATACCCCATAGGTAGGGATATTATAGTGCTAGGGATGATTGCCAACGTGTCATTGGAACATGTCTTGGATGATGGTTTCTAATGGATGTACTTATTAAATTGATCTTGACAAACATAGGCAAATATTCTCAAGTTAGCATACACTCACACTTTCACTCATTTTATTTTATTGAGTTATATGTATATGGTTGTTGCATATGGACAGATGTAACAACCCGCATATTCATCGATTTTTATATTTAAATATTTTATTTAAATATTTTATCGTTAATCGGATTTTGGTCCGAAGCTACTTTTTGCAAACGGTCAAATTAGGACTCGAGACCACTTCCATTGAGTTCGAAACGTCGTTTGCAATCTTCTAAGTATAAACATTGATATGTTTGGGGTTAGTGGAATTTCACCACTTTTTCACTCGAGCCTTTGGTTTGGACTTTTAGCCCATTAGGCCCAAGTTCCACCCCCCTTCTTCTTCATTGCTTCATTTCATTTCCTAACACTAAAGCTTCAACAAAAATGGTGAATGGAATGAGAAATTAAAACTCCAAAGTCTTTATTTTATTGCAACTCCAACATTCAACTCCAAATTCAAGAAGAAGACATCGGATTCAAGCTTGTGGTTGCTTCTCCATTTGCCTTCAAGCTTTGTTCTTCATTTTCATTGGGTTTTGGAGCAAAGGTGAGATTTTTATCTCACAATTCTAGTCTATAACTATATTGGACTGTTGGGAATGATTCCCTATCACTTTTGCATGCACATTTGCATTTGGTTTGAATCGAATTGGCGAAAAACTCCAATTTTTAGTGTTTTTGGTGAAATTCTGCACTTAGGTCATTCTGCCTATGCTAGGTCGTTTGCGTGGAAAAGTCTCGGCCTCAAAATAGCTCGTTTCCGACCTTAAGATGGCCTACAACGTTAGGTCGCTCGGCACTCGGAATTAGGTCGTAGGTCGTATGGCTCTTAGGTCGTAGGTCGCGGGCTTTTAGGTCGTTAGGTCGCAAACACTTAGGTCGTTTCTGGCCTTAAATCCCCTATACAGCCTTAGGTCGCTCGCTCTGGCTCCTTAGGTCGTAAGTCGTGGGCCTTTAGGTCGTAGGTCGTCAGGCCGTTAGGCCTTAACTCGTGTGGCCTTGGTTCTTTAAGTCGCCCGGCCTTGCCTTCCATTTTTAGGTCGCATGACCTTCTAACCCGCTAGGTCGTTGGACCTATAACCCTTAGGTCGTTAGGCCGTTAACCCACTAGGTCGCATGACCTATAACTTGTTAGGTCGCTCGACCGTTTACTCCGTTAGGTCGTATGACCTTGTTCCACTGAGTCGCTCGACCCTTAGGTCGTAACACTTTAGGTCGCACGCCTTTCACACCATTAAGTCGCGAGTTTAATTAGGTCGCTTGGCCTTAAAACGTTAGGTCGCTTGACCTGTGCTATTGTTAGGTCGCGAGTTCCTTAGGTCGCTCGTCTCCCTTAGGTCGTTTGACCTGTGCTATTGTTAGGTCGCGAGTTCCTTAGGTCGCTCGTCTCCCTTAGGTCGCTTACCTGGTTGAGTCGCACCTCACCTTAGCTCGGCCATGATTAGGTCGCGAGTTTCCTTAGGGTCGCTTACTCCTTTAGGTCGTGACTCTTTAGGTCGAAACCCTTTAAGTCGCTCGATCCTATCCTTCCTTTGGTCTTCACTAGGTCGTACCGTTTTGGTCGGGGCGCTGCCCCCTGGACCCCCGCGACCTGACCGGGCAGGTCGAACCCCGTAAGCGGTGGCGTTGCCCCCGCACCCCCACCTTGGGAGGTTGCCACCCCCCCGGACCCCCCCCCTCCGTAGGGGATCTTATCTGAAAAATATACAACAGAACTTGCTGAGCTGATTTCCTTGGATTTTTATCACATCTTCGAATGTGACCTTTGTGATTGATTGTTTCTACAATCGCTTCTGTGATTTGTCACCTTAAAATATAAAGGTTTCAAAACTAGTAGTAAATATCAAAACTCTTTCAACAAAATGATTTCAACTCTATTTTTAATAACAAAGCTCTTTTCTTAAACCGTTTTCCAATCTATTAGTATATACAAGCCTTTACCTCACTCGGATGAGAAATCTAATTAAACGACTTAGTAAAACAAGTGGTATGAAATGCTTGCGTTCACTTCGTCGGTTAATTCTTGGACTTGTTCGATTGAACCTCTTGTGACAATTTTATTAGTGAAGATTTACAGTTTGTTCGTAAATATTTAAGTTAAGCAAGTGGTTATGGGACATGAAGCTAAACTTCTATATTTACTAGCTTAGTGTAATTGACACTTCTCGTTGATCTTGATGATCGCTTTATGAATTAGACTAGCAATTGCGCGATGTCTCTTTCATTGCAAGGTTAGACTAGACACCACTTGTGTGATTCCATTCACACATACCTTTCTGCTTTTTGGTTAGTCTTGACCTCAATCTGTGTGATTCCACTCACACATGTGGGGTAGCTCTCGATGGTCTTCGGACCGTCATGTGATAGGCCTCTTTCCCTTTTTATGATTTCTGGATTTCTTGTGTTGATTTCTGGAATTTATCTCTTTGACTTGTCATGAGTACAAGTTTAGGGTATGATGCCCTCTTTGGATCTTTGAGAAGATTCTTGTGATATTGATTTATCTCTTATCGGTTGATCTCCTGTTGATCATTATTTGCATACTTATAGTAGTATGTCAGTATGGATATTTTATGTTTATGCCATATCTTTTATTTTATATCATGTCATCTGATATTTATAGCTAGACTGATCCATTTATTATTTTCTTATAAATAATACTCGGGTCAGACCGAGGTGTTACAGGTGCTACTGCTTGACTCCTCCCCCAGTGATTCACTACTCAGACTTTTGGCTACTTGTTTAGATTAGCAGCTTTTGTTGTTTACACTTGAGATATAGACTCATAGTTGTATTCTTTTGTATAGCACGCGTTGCTATTCTTTTGTATTATCGTGGATCTTACTGACCACTACTCTGATGTACACTTTCATGTGTTAGTTATATATTCATATCTTCTTCCGCCTTTGTGATATGGATATCTGTGACTGATTTGTGATATGATTATTTCTATGTTTGTTTCCGAAGATTATTTATAGCCACCGTGTGATAAGCAATTACATGGATGGTCGCTCCTCAACAGCCTTATCCTCCGTGCTAGTTGACAGCACTACTCCGGAGTGTTCTTGGCTAGCGTGGGTATAGAGGTGGGGCGTCACAACAGAGTGGTTGTACGCGTATATAGAACTGCCAGTACATGTACATAGGATGTTGCATACATTAAGGTACATGGCATAAGCATTTGTATTTTAAGAGGTCGACTAGATCATAAGGCCACCTAATTTTTGCATTAGTACAAGTTCATATGCATTCCATGCCTATTGTACATATTGCATTGAAATAAGGACAATGGTTGTCAGTAGTTAGTGGCGAGAAGATTCTAAATATTGGTTTTTGTACGTACGGGTTGCATTTTTAAATCCTTGGAGATTTCGAGAACGAAATTCTTTTAAGTGGGAAGAATGTAACACCCCATAAAAATTAACCAAAAATTTAATAAAAGAAATTAAATATCATAGTGGTAAAAAAATTTAATTTTTACAAACGTCAAATTTAGCTACGAAACTTGCATTGTTGCGTTCATAGACATTTTCTAGGTGATTTTCATATATAAAGTTTTGTAATCAGAGTTCATATGAAAAGGTTACTAATAATTAAAAATTCAAGATCGAAAATAATTAAATAAATAAACAACGAAGGAAATAAATTTAAAGTGGAAATGACCACCGGTCAGCAGCCCAAATGGACCAATCGACCCCAAGCGATCGAACGCCCTTGAACAAGCAGTCAATCGGTTGAGCATATTTGGCTTTGGTTTGGCTTGCCCAAACAGCCTGGATTTTATAAATTTTAATCTAATGGTCAATATTGATTCATAGCATTATAAATACAACCCTAACCTAATACTGAAAAACCTAATCTAACCTAAAATGTATCAAAACTCCGTCTCACCCAAAACTCAACTCTTTGCTCATCAAATCAATCGGTCCTTCAAAAACAAAATCAAAGGTTAAAACCAAAGATCAAGAAGAAGAGGAGACAACAAAATTGAAGAGAAAAATTAAAAGGAAGAGAGAAATCAACAAATCAAACCGAGGCGAGAATTAAGAGGGAAAAAGCTTACACAAGATGAGTAGGTTGATTAATAAAACATAAGGATTAACAAGTAATTTGATTTATTTATATATTCACTTTATTTGAGAATTTATCTAATTTGATTCTAAAATGAAAAGCTGATTTAATTTGAAGATTATTTTAACTATAACTATATAAAGATAAAAGTTTATTTGATGATCATTGAAATATGAGATATTAATAATTACAAATATATAGAAATTAATCGCTTTGAAATAATGTTGAGATATGATTTCAATTGATTTAAATTGATACTCCTTTACTTGATTTGAATTGAATTTGAGATTTAAAACATATAAACCCTACTGATTTCACCCTGAACCAATTTCGGATATGCACACGTGATTATGATGGATATTTGTTAAGTTGCGACTGTATAAATGAAATTATATATTAAACACGAAATTGTTAGAGTTATAGGTAGAATTTTAAACTTGAACAAACATGTGAAATATGGTTAGAAACTGAAATTGAGAATATTGGAAATTGAAGATTAACAAAGTAAAAGATTACGGTAATTTACATAGAACTATAGGAGCGTACGTAAAAAAATTTGAATTTTTCGATAATTAACTTTGACAGGTCAACCGGCTCACTAGAGCCGGTCGACAGTAAGCAGTTGACCACTCCAATAGCTGGCTGTAGACCGATCATTGATTTCCAAGCACAGATTGAACCTCGGCATAACTCTCATGTTATGGATTTATGTGTGTGTGTAGTACATTAGTAGGGAAATTAGTTTCTTAAGTTGAAGACACTTCGATGATATAGGACTGGATAATTGTGTACATGGGCCTAATACTATTTATTTGGTGAAATCGATATCCGATGGGGGCAATTCGATTACAAATTACACTCACATGAGTTTCTATAGTGTACATGAAACACTGATGAGGATGCCTAAAGAGGTGTGTGGCCCGACACTAATGGGAGTTTCCACTGTGTACACAAGCAATTCGGCCTAGACACTGATGAGTATGCCTGAAGCTGTGCAATAAGCGGCATTTCTAATGAGAGGTGGACATGGATGTTGTAGACCATATGTTGTTCTTGACACGAGTAGGCATTGCGGGTCCTCCCTAACTGGTATTACCATTTAGATTGGACATGGATACAGCAGACCCTAAAACATCTTTGGCACAAGTCGGCAATGCAGGCTCCTCCTTAATGTGTAGATACGATACGTGTAGACTTTGGAATGTAGTCCCAAGGTTAATATTGTAGGCAATTATATTTTAAGGGATAGCACCAGTAGTTATTAGTCTGATCCATCGTTGTATTGAAGTTCGATTTGTTGTTCAACCCTAAGTGTAAATCTTCACAAGATGTTGGGTGTAGATGTACTTAGAAATATATCTGTTAGGTTAATGAAAACCAACCGTAGTAAGTAGTTGTAACACCCCACACCCCTAAGTATACCCAAAAGGACAAACTAAAAGTTTTGATACGTTGTAGGTATAACTAAAGCTAGCAGAGACTAAGATTCACAAGACAAAATAGATAAATAATAACACAGCGGAAATAATTAAAAACAATGAGTGGTTTTAAAAATTTATACTTCATAAATACTTAGGAGTATATTCCAAATGCAATTGTCTTATGGAAATAAAATCTCATCAGAAAACCAGAATACAAACACAAGCTTTCCGTCAATATAGTGCCAGTACCATAATGGAACAAAAAGCTAGAAATAAAAAAAGGAATACATGAAAGGATCTCCAAGTCTGCAAGAAGCCACGGTTTATCTTCCTTACCCCTGATTGCATATGGGGGAAAAAGAGAAAAATAGAAGAGTGGGTCAGACTAAAAGTCCAGTGAATGATAGTAATTACTGGAATATTTATGCAAAGCAAAAGTATTAGACCTTACATCAGTTCTAGTATATATAAAGGAAACAAAGAGAATAGGAAGAAAAAGGAATAAACTGGAAATAAAAATGAATTAACTAGATCAAAATAATTGATTAACTTTGATTGTTTGCACTTGTCTTTGATAGCTTCCATGATTAGGCTGAACTTATAATCCTATAACTAGGCTAAAATCCTAATTCTACCCTTTGATCGGAGACCGCAATTATTTCTCTTTCTGACGGTGCTGATGGAGACAGGTTTACCTTTCCGCGACCGGGGGGTAGAGCTAGGGGCGAATTCGGCTCTTCTATTCTCTTCACTTAGATCTTAGACTTCCGCGGATTCTGACTGCCCAATTAATATACAGGGCTTGACTTGCGGATATGATAGATTTTCTATTTCGCAAGAGTCTTAGTTGAAACGCTATTTGCAGTAGAGAAGGGGCACAACCTGAAAAGCGAGGTAGCGTAGCTGGTCATTCGGAAGGGCCAATTAATATACTGGGAGTTTCTGCTACTCCATAGAATCTACTATAGACCGGACACTAAAGCTCCCTACGCAGTAGACATTGGTGCCTACGAAAGGCACACACCAAGCGCTTAGAACCCGTAACGATTACTGAGCACCCGAATGGAAGTCACACGCGTAACTGCCACCATGCTCATGTTAAATGTTGTTCCACCTATTGGGTCTATTAACTCAAGCTCCAGCATAAGTGTGCCCCTCGTCTCATTTTAGGATCATTTGAGACACCTCGTCTCACTTCAAGGTTATATGAGAGGCCTCGTTTCACTTCAGGTTTATGTGAGATACCTCGTTTCACTTCAAGGTTATATGAGACATTGTGCCCATAGAAATAATAGGGGAAATGCTGTTGGTATGGCTCGTCATCCAAACAATATCTAATTGCACCCCTTTGCCTAAATCCCTATGATTTGGACGTCTACTTATTGACTATTTACTACCATTATTAACATAAGCGTGCCTCTTCTCTCACTTCAAGATTATGTGAGACATCTCGTCTCACTTTAGGGTTATGTGAGACAGCTTGTTTCACTTCAAGGTTATGTGAAACACCTCCTTTCACATAAAGGTAATGTGAGACACCTCATTTCACTTTAGGGTTATGTGAACACCGTGTCCATAGAAATAATAGGGGAATGTTATCTGGTATAGGTCCTTCTTTAATTCTTTGCTTATCAACTTAGATAAATTATTTAAATAAGCCTTTAATTTTGTTCCTACTATCTCTGCTTATTTATTTATCCTTAGTCTTAAAATAAGCCGCACTATGTGCTGTTTCTTATTATAACATGTGTTATAATCATGCTTATTACCTAACCCAAGGTATAAGTGTAAAAATAAGCTTCTTTCATTTTATACTCTTTTTAGTTATAATTCTAAGGTATACCTAGGCCAGTTATCTTTAATTAGTCCAATTCTAACATCAATATCATAGTTGTTCGGCTCAATTTTCAGTCTTAATTCCATTTTTATTATAGACTTTACAATTTACATCTTATCTTCCGTTATTTCAGTATTCTTATAATTTTAATCCATTATCGCATTTAATCTATTCTAATCCATATGCGAAGAAGAAGGAGAAATAAAGAAACCCGAAAATAGAAGAAAATCTAAAGCGTAGGAAAAATATGTAAATAACACTAAATTGATTAAAATGCTTTAAATAAACTGTAAATAAATGAAAAACTATAATTAATAGAAATAAAATAAAATTAATTGAAAGGAATAGCTAAAAGAAATAGAGTGAAAATAATTCTAAAAACTGTAAATAAACTACTAAAAAGGTTATTCCAAAAATCTTAGTAAAACTACAACTATTGGAAACCTTATTATTTTAAATTACTTAAAGTGATCTAAAATAGTTACAATCCCTTACCTGTGATCCTAAGCACTTCCATTTTGGTCTTCTCGGAACCACTTGAGAGTATTAAAATATTTTTATTAAAAAGATTCTCTCCTTGGAAAATTATTCCTTTTAGGGTCCTTCCTAAAAAGGTGAACTCAAGCGAAAAAAATCTAGAATGAGAAAACGTGTTAAGTCCAGGGTCTTATTTATAGAGGTAGAAGTGGATCTCAAACCATTGGATTTGGGAATTGAATAGGATGTAACCAGGTTATAGGCTGAATAGGAGCCATCGGATGGAAGCATGAACGGACCAAATGAGCCAAAACAATGAAATAGACGTGTAAAAATTGCATCGCCTCAAAAAAAAATTTACAATGCTTCATACATTAGGCGGGTTGACCACCAAGTTGACCTTCACCCCCTAGGTCGATCGATCGATCGACCAAGGTGATGGCTAGGTCAACCTCTTGGTCGACCTAGCCCATATAATTATTATATTTTTCTTGTTTCCTTGTTTATTTTGTTTCTCCTCCATACTAGTTCGGATTTTAACATTCTATATATGGAAATTGACCAGAAAATTACCACGAACACAATGGTGAAAATCTCGTGGCTCAATTCTAATGATTTCACAAAATTATTTTATTATTTAATTAATTCATTAATTAAATAATTAATTATTATGGATTAATTGGGTCGTTACATTCTCCCCTCCTTAAGAAATTTCATCACCGAAATATCTAAGGATAAAAAAAGAAGTTTTCATCCAAGTTCTACAACCAACTACTCAACCATCATCCATTCATCCATTATTTTTAAGTTTTTCTAATTTAATTTATTATGTTTGCGCGATTAGTGTAGTGTAAATATCCCTAACTAATGCAAAAGATTAGAGATCCACTGATTCAGTTGACCTCCTTTTATGCAATTATGTTCGTGCCATATATCCAAATGAATGCAAATTCCCTAATGTAACTGATAGTTCTACATGTGTGCTACAAACATCAACCAAATGAAACAACCATGTGAAAATTATCCATTTATAGCAACCATGGAATATAAAGTAAAGATGCACACACTCCATATGCATATGCTCTAGTGTCCTAGTTAGGCCGATTCCTAAGAGATAACAGTACCTAGTGTAAGTATATGCATCCATTAGCATCCACTAGCAAACAGTTGCAACCAATTGCATCCATCATTCATAACACATTCTAGTAACATGTTTACATCAAATCCTACCATCCATAGGTTAAATCCTAAGTTCTACCCTCCCAAAAGATAATAAAGGAAAGAACCTATTTAAAATTAAAGATGGAAATAGGAAATTAGAAAACTTATTATCAAAGAAATGTGGATATGAGATACGAATTTTCTCCAAATCAAATTTAGTCTTCTCCGAAGTATTTTTAACCACTGTAGACTCTATCCAACACGAAAGCGACATACGCGGTCTTCCATAAAGAGCTTCGAAAGGTGCCACTCTAATGCTAACTTGAAAACTACTGTCATGTGAGAGTTCCATTAAAGGAAGATGCCTTTTTCAAGTTTCTTCAAAATCAAAAATACACGTCCTCAACCATGTGTGTCTTACAATTTTACTAACTCCATTTCACCATTCTTTATTAGTTTGCTCGCATGAATCAACATTCTTAGGTTCTCATTAATGCCCTATATGCTTTACAGAAAACTCTATTATTACTTCCAAAAGTAATTACTACCATCTCCTTTGTAGCCTTACACCTTTTCCGTCACTCCTTAGGGAATGATTCCTATCTATTCCACTTTTACGAGTTTGGTTTGGTATTTATCTTCTCATTTTAAAAACTAAGGCTTCTAAATTTTCAAATCCTAAAAATTTTATAAAAGTGTTATCTTTAAGAATTTAAGTTCTTCTTAAATTCAAAAATATTTGGTTGCTTAACATTTTATGTTTTTAGGTTTGCATCCTTACACCGTTTGAATCTACATTACTTCCCAAACCTAGAGGGAAAAACTTTCAAATTCTAAGTCCAAAACTTATTCCTCGCTTTCTTTTAAAAACCTTTTCAATTTTCTATAAAATTTGGATTTTCAAATTCTACTTTTGTTAGGTTTTTCATTTCAAAAACTTATTTACTTTTTTCATTAAACCATTTCCTTTTAAAATATCCTTATATGTTTTCAAAACATCTTCTTATTACACCTAACGGTCTCATACCTTAATGTCTTGGAACTTCTTTCTTCTACGAGAAATTATTAATGCTAAAATATCTTATGAACCTTTAAAAAGAGGATTTCACGTTTATGTGAAATTACAAGGAACTTATTTTATATTTTGTGAAATAGGCTCTACAAAATATGGTGCTCCCATACCTTGTATATCTCTTTCATGCATTCCTTGTAACTTGCACAAATTTTCTTATTGGTTTCAAAGAAAATTATACCATTATTCTTTTCATTCCAATAGACTAAAGTATGTTTAAATTTATATTCTCTTACGATAGAAATTTTCTAATATCTAATTTATTCTTTTCTTTTCAGAGAAACTCATTTTTAAAACTGTTTTAATATATCCATAGCCAGAAAACATTTTCTTATACTTAATTAAAACACTAAGTGTACTTTACAAATCACTTTATTTCTATTGTTAGAAATTATCATTTGTTCAAAAAAATACAATTTTATTTAGGTTAAAACAGATGTTGCATAAAACACCTTGCTACGACCCAAAAATATTAGTGTACGGATTTAAATAAATACTATTAAATCTCATATAAAATGTAAAAACGTATACTTTGGGAGTCATCTACTATGAAATAGTGTTATAATCAATGCTCCCTTTATTTTCTATGAAAACATTTATTACAACAGCAAATGTTGTAACCTATGTTTTCGATACTTAGATAAACTTTAGGTCTTTATATTTTAAAATCTTTGCCTTCCTACAAAGAAATTAGCAACTTATAATTCTTCAAAAAGAATATCACTTTTAAAAAAAATTATATCATATAAAAACCATTTTAAATTTCATACCATTTCCAAAAACCCCATATTCATTCGAAAAGACAATGAAAATTTCAATTCTATTAATTATATTATCAGCTTTCTAACTGAAACCTTTTATTGGGCTAGACATAAAGTGATTTTTCCTTCTTATACCTTAGGAGCGCCCTACCTAAACTAAAGTCATTTATTCCTATTCCTCTTATATGCTCATATTTATTATGAGGCATTACCGATGAATCCATTTATATGAAACAATTATAATATCTGCAATTATCTACGCATTGGTTTTCCTCTTTTCTATTATGCATCCCCAATCTTTGCCTACCACTCATTGTATTTTCACAATCGAAGCCTAAATGTACAAAACCATTTATCAAAATCTTTCCATGTATATACCTTCTCTATGCCCCAAGAAACATGCTTCCTTATGCCAAAAGTAATACTTCAAGAACTTTTTTTTCAACTAAATTGCGAAGTGTGCGAAGAACCTCCTCCGGATGAATAGCGTGATCCTCCTTACTCTTGGAAAACACCAAAATGTCTCCATGAATACAACCATAAACTTATTTAGGACTTCTTTAAAGACGCGGCTCATCAAATCTATGAAGTAGACTGGGGAATTAGTTAGCTCAAAAGGCATGACTAACCACTCAAAGAATCCATAGATATTCGGTCTTATCAATGCTATCATCAGCGACCCTAAGTTGATGAAATCCAGCGGCTAAATCAAGCTGAGAGAATACAGAGGAGCCAACTATCTGGTCAAAAAGGTCATCTACCCTAGGAAGTGGATAACGGTTCTTCTTTGTGAGCTTATTTGATTCTCTATAATGTATGCAAATTTGAAGGGAATCATCTGCCTTAGTAGCAAAGATGATTGGCGCTCCCTACTTTGATATGCTTCTTCTTATGAAATCTTTCTCCAAAATCTCAAGAACTTGCTTGCTCAATTCCTTTCTCTCCGTTGGTGCCATAGGTAATGTTACTAGCTTAGCATTATTAGTCAAATAAATCCCGAAGTCAATCTCTCTCTTATGGGGCAGTCCTCTAACCTCCTCAAAGACGTTTGGAAAATCTATGATGACAAGAATCGAATCTAACTCTGATGATGATGAATCGTGGGAATAAAGGAAGCTCAACATAACTTACCCTTATGGGTCGCAAGAAACCTTGAGAGTCCTACCGTTGCATGTCTCTAGTCTAATGATTGTCTTCTCGTAATCACATGTGGATAGCCAATCAATTCCCAAAATCAACCTATTCCTTAAAAATACCAAAACATTGGCATTGCAGTCAAATTCTACGCCTAGGATAATAATTTTCAAACCCTTACAAACCATAGACAAGTGTGTTGATCCTCCTATGGGGTTTGAAACAACAATGGTGTCTATTACTAAAGAAATGTCTAAGTGCAAACAATCCACAAGAGAACTTGAGATAAAAGAGTGTGATGCTTCAGAATCGAATAGAGTTCGATTGGGATAATCAGAAATAGAAATCAAATCTAAGAATACGCTCTGTCAGACTCGAGCATCATAGCAAATATAACGCCTGTATCAGTCTGGTAAACCAGCATGAGAAACATACCTCAAATGAATTTTAATGTTATTAACCTTTCAAAATAAAGGTATCTCATAAGATCATGCCACATAAACACAGACAGATTTTTACCTTATGATAACCGAATTGTTTATAGGAAATCTTTTGATATTATAAAATGTCTAGGATTTAAAATAAATATTGAATCTTTGCTGAAATTGTTACATTAATTAAATTCCAACATAATACTCATACAACTAAGTCCGAAGGCACTTATTGGAGGAAGGATTTCATCAATGATAAGGTAAGGGACTACCTTCTATACAATACACCTTTAGGGAAAATGTATAGAGCTTAAACTTATCGACCCCTACGAATTAGGACCGGACTTCCCCTTACTGGATAGTAACTGAATATGATCGCCCCTCCGACTGTCGCTAACAAACCGTCAAACATACATAATCCATAAATAAATGTCGATCTAGACACAAGTGATTATCACACCCTATTAGGAATGAAAAATGTAGCCCTGCAGCACAACCCTGTTTTGGTCATTTACTGGTTGTGAGGTCTGATGCTATGTTTTACCTTTTATATAACAGTTCGACTTGAAATTCTAACACTGCCTTCCAAACAATAATGCAATGCTAGTATTCATCCATACAAATTGTTCTGAGGCTAAACAAACCGAAGGCACTACTTCTCAGGATTAGTAGTAAGTATCCCTTGCACTTCAAAGAACTTCATCTTTGATCATCTTCAAGATGTCTCCAATATAAACGCTTATGCCGGATCGAAGTGGTTTTTAGATAATATATCTAATCCCGGTTTCTCCGAACCATCAACGACAGTTTTAAAACCGACCAATATTTGATAGTCGGTTATTTAACTATCAAATAAACAAAAAAATTCAATCACAGATTAAACTAAGCTTGGTTAAGCAAAAACCAACCACTAAGCCTTTTTAACTAATCCTTTCGTTAATTAAAACCATCTTGTAAATACTTGTATCAAAATACATTAACAAAGATATATTCACAAGTCTCCTCTACTCCTTCCATTACGTAGAAAAATATTCATATACTTATCTTGATGGTATAAGTATATTAACAAACCATTTTGTCCTTTAATACTTAGAAAACTTTTCCATATACTTATATCAACTGCATAAGTATATTCACAAAACACTACATTTCCAATACTTAGGAAATGTACCGATATACTTATCTCAACGGTATAAGTATATTCACAAATCTTAAGAAAGATTTTATTTCTGAAACCATATTTAATTAGTTTAAAACAAATGTCGTTTACAAATATTGACAACAATAAACCCAAAACACCTTTGGTGTAAGTAAACGGATTGTATGGAAATTAAACCAAATATACTTACCACCACTTTTTGATTTCAAACAGTACTTTCGATTAAAATTTAGATCGGACAAGTTAGAAAACTTTCCTTGCCTCGACACACATTCTTAATTATCAGATAGATATGAGTTTCCATACTTAGGAATTTGGTGTAAAAATGAAAAGAACATTTTCCATACCGTCGTATTTAAAATAATCATTTATGGAAATCGGGTCTCTGTTTTTTCACAAATCCCTTCTTTATAAAATGCATTTATAAAACTCCTTATAATTGCAAAACTCCTTTTTACAAAATATTATTTATAAATTATAAAATTCCCTTTTATAAATATCTAAACATAATTATAACCTCCTTTTATAAATTTCCAAACTTATTTAATAACCTCCTTATAAACATTCTTTATACTATTTCTATAACTCTTTTATAAAACCACTTTTATAAAATATTCATTTATAAAAATCATTTTATAAATCCGCAAATTTATTTACAACTCTTTTTATAAAACCCCAATTGCATTTGTAAAAACACTTTGTATAAAACACCCCAAATATAAACCAAACTCCAAATATAAAAGAAAGCTCTAAATATAATTAAAAATCTTATATACTTTTCATAACACGGCCATTCCATATATTACAATAAAATTACAAATGTGATTTATTTCTCTAATTTATCAAATGACAATATTTTCCCTTTTATGAAATACCATTTATAAACCTATTCTTATTTTTTTTAAATACCACTTATAAATCTCTTTTTAATTTATAAAATGCCATTTATAAATCTGTTCTTTTATTACAACATTTTTATATAAAATATTTCCCAATACTCATCCTGAAATATTTTTATCTCCGTTTAAAAAAATCACTTTAAAATAAAAGATAAACCCCTTTTATTTCCTTAAAAATAAACATTCATTATTATAATAAATTTTCTATATTAATAAATACTTTCCAAAATAATTAAAAACATTTCCAGACATTTAAAAAAGACAAATGAAAGGTTGAAATTAAATATAGAATTTCAAAACTACTTTTAAACAAAATGTCTTTGAAAATCCTAAAACGGCAGTTTTGAAAATCATATTTTCAAATCGAAACCATTTCCAAATCAAAACAGCAATTGATAGTATTTCAAAATACAATACGAGTCAATAGTTACTATAGCACTTAACCAATGCTCTTAGTGTACTTTTAACTAAAAAGATTCAACTTTTAACATATGTCAGTGTCAAATCCAATATGGCCAAATTATCCAATTTTAACATTTAACAATCTATATAATGGGTATATGGCTGAAATTAAAATCAACAAACATGCAACTGGAATTAAAAATCACAATGTCGAGAAATCCGAATTTCCCTATAAATTTTCCCTATATTTCATTTTAAATGTTAATCGCTTTTCAAAAGCGGATATTTAACCAAACAAACTAATAATTTATCCAAACACAAACAGTAACTTTATCTACTATATATCATGTTGATTATCCAAAAATGTGAGTTTAACTGATAGGAATTCCAATGGATGCTTAGGAGTTCCGATGAGCTAAAATCAAATAATGTTCGATTTTAGCTCAAAATTTCACTTGCTCCAATTTCAATGAAACTAGTTCCAATATGCAGCTATCTTCATTATGAGTGCAACGTGAAAGACCGCGTCTCGATTGGACCTTGTATGAAAAATTTATGTATTATATAAGTTGTTGGATTTTAAAAATATACAAATTACATAATTAACTGTAGTTAATTACCGAATTAGCTTTTAAACTCTTCTTCCCTATATGTTCCCTTCTAAAACAAATTTACTTATGCCTTGTATCTATGGCCATGTGCATGATGACTAAATCTCCCAAATCCCTCTACAAAATCCAATTCTGACTTCACCAACGTCCTCCATTTCAAAAACTCCACATGCCTAACCGATGTTTCAGTGCTCGGCCCACTCCTTGAAGTTGCAATCTGGGAACCCTAAAGCACGATAATGAATTATCATGGTCCCCAGATAGGCTACCTGTAACGACCCAACGTTTAATTGGAATCGATGTGGTTTTCGGATATCCAAATATGGAAAGCCGATCCCGGTCTCACCAAAACCAAACGCCATTTTAATGTCCAAGTTATACTTAAGGGTTTTAAACAATTAACTCATTTTACTTTTATCTATTTCACTCAGATAGATAAACTACATATTCACATCATAATAGATAACTCATAACATTATCACAACAGATAATCATCACAACAGCCAAACATCACAACAACAACCATCACAACCAAATAATCCATCATACTTTAACTAAGCATCCATATCCTATAGATACCACTCATCTCATTTCTGAGATCACAACCATCCAAAGGTATATCAATATCATCCATAAACAATGATATATTATCCATCATTTATAATTAATTTAAAATGAATTAAATTAATTACTTCTATCTTTAATTAATTTAAAAATAAATTAAATAAATTACCATCCTATAAATCCTGCTTAAAAATCCATTGATTAATCAACCTAGTTAATTAATCATTCATAAAGTATTTAACTTGGTTAAACATCTTTGATTAATCATTCACTAATTAAAATAAGTAATTAGTCTTAAATTAATTTCATAAAATTAATTAACCTTATTCATAAGTAATTAACATTTAATTACTTCATTAATTAACTATAATTAATTACATTTATCCTTAATTAATTACAATTGATTAATCACTTAATTAATTAATTATTACTTAATCAACAATTATTAATTACATCATTAATTATAATAATTAATGATCTCTAATTAATATTTAAATTAATTACTCAATTAAATTAATTACAATTATTAATCACCTTGATTAATATTTAAATCCAGTAATTAACTACCTTAATTACTCATTTATAAATTAATTATCCAATAATTAATTATCTATCTTAATTTATCCTTGATTAATTACAAAAGTAATTATCCAAATTACTTTTAAATAAATCACCTTTCCTTAATTACATTCCAGTAATTATTACTTCTCTAAGTAATCCTGCTCCATAAATTACATTAAGTAATTATTATCATTTAATTATTAAATTATTCTTAAATTAATTAAACTAAATTAATTAATTTAACAAAATACATTATCAGAATTAATTACAATATGTAATTAATCCCTTAATTACTTTTATAAAGTAATTACTTAACAAATTACAATTGATTTTCTTAAAATAATTAATCTAATTAATCCATCAAAATTAATTACATTAATTAATTATTAATTATCCTTAGATAATTAACAACATTTTCATTAATTCCTTACTTAAGAATAATTACCTTAAATTAATTATTCATTAATCATCTTTAATTATAAATTAATTCAAGTTATTATTTAAAATCAAATAAATAAGTAAATCCTTAATTATTTCAAAATAATTCATTTACTTATTTATAACTTAATTAATATTCAAAATGTATTAAAATAATACATTCCTAAAATTTACTTCAACTTTCAATTTAAAGTTAACATATCATAATTTTATTTAATACTTAAAAGAAGAAATCTTTTAAATTTAAACCTTTGTTTGAAATCAAATTTATATTTGAATTCTCCTTAATAACATTTTTGTTCAATATTTAAAACTTTTCAAACTTGATTTGAATTCAAACAGGTTTTAAAGTAAAAACTGAAATCATATTTGAATTTGATTTCTAACCCAATTTTTAAATCTTGTTTATCATTCAAATATTTCATTTTGAATTCAAAGTATTCCTGAATCTAACTCAAATTCAAACCTGAATTCGAATCTTAATTTTAAACATTGAATTCCTTTAAAAAAATTTAAAAAGAAACAAAACTGTTTTTAATAAAAATCTGGATTTAAAACCTGAAAACTACACTTGCACTGTTTCCATATTTGAATTTAAACTCAATTCCAATTCAAACCTAAATTTGAATTTTGTTTTAAATATTGAATCCACTTTTAAATTTTTAAAAGAACAAACTGTTTTTAGATAAAAATCTGGATTCAAAACATAAACTACATTTACTGTTTCTCCCAGATTTAAAATTTAAATCTCCCTCAAATTTAAATTATCATTTAAACTTCCTGAATTCAAAACTTTCTTGAATTCAATTCAAACTATACTTGAATTTAATCACAGCTTTTAAACACTTGAGATCTCCCAGATTTCATCAAAAACAATACTCCGGTTAAAAACTGCACTATATTCATACAGTTTCAAATTTAAGTTTAAATCTTACTTTATATTTGAATTCTTCAATTTAAACTTTTTAAATCCATAAACTTACTTGAATTCAATTCAAACTATTCTTAATTTTAACTCATAGCTTTTTAGACATTTGAGTTTTTTTTTTTCAGATTTTTAAAAAAAACAAAACTCAGGCTAAACCCTGCACAACTTACCCGAGGCCACCACAATTTACTTCGAGTCAAATGCTATCATACTTCGGGTTATAACACAAACTGCACGGGTTCAACTCCGAGTCACTCAAAGCCTGCACCAAAATTTCCACCAGAGGCAACCCAAAACTGTCAATCATTACAACTACCTACTCCGGCCATTTCATGACCTCCAACTCCACCCTTTGCCCCACCTATATACCCACTGCAATACCCCAAATCCTCAATCCAGTCGAACCACCACATAGTTCAGACAGATCAAGACCCTTACTCCATTCAAACAAGGGATTCAAACCTGAAAAAAATACTCCACTGTCATCATACCATTCTCTGATCATCTTCCCTCTATTTCTCCCACTCTCTCCAGTCAACTTCCCACCTTCAGGCAGCAAATCCAAGTTCAAAAACCCATTCCATGATCAGATACCCAAACTTCAAAATACTGCACAGACCTTAAACACCTAACCCCTCAGAAGATATCAAAACTGATGCATGCTTCTATGTCCATAGTTTTAAAACATGCACTAAAGCTTTAACTTGTTTTGAAAAATTTTAAGATGTTTGATAATATATTTTTTTCAGAAACCATTGTATGTTGTCACTGGTTCCAGAAGTAACAGGGTTATATTTTCCTAGATTAAAATTTCTAACCTAAATCAATGCTACACAAACACAAATTGTTTACATAAATAATTCCTAATTAAGCTACATACATAAATGAGTGGATTTGTATTTAAAATCCTAATAAGAGCAGAAACAGGTCTGCTAGAAGGTTTGCATTCACACCTATGTGCATATTCAAAATGTACACAGAATATCCATCAACAACAGTCACATGCATATTCAAGAAAAACACAAAACATCCATCATACAACAATCAAGACATACTCAATTCTATCAAATACATATGCATAGATAAATTTAGTACAACCTATAAAATTTTAAGGTAACTTACTAGAAGAAAACAGAACAGTTTTTAATTACTACTGTTTTACAGTTTCTTATTTGGAGCATTTTGAATTAGCTTTAGTTTCTGCAGATTTTTGATAGCTAAATTTTAAAAGAGGAAACTGTTTTTAAGATAGAAAATTTACTCACCTCAAAATTGAAAAAGAGAAAGCATCCATCTGTAATCCATTTTCCTTGCATTGAATTTGCTTGCATGTTGGTTAGAGGTGATTATAACTTGAAGTATGCAGGCCTGAGAACTGTATTTAGTGATAGCATGTTGCTTTCAGGTTTTGGAACTGCATTTGCCAATGATTTTGGTCTGCATGCTTCCAGATTCACCTTGCTTGCATTGATCTTACAGATTGCAGATTTGAATCTACAGGTAGTATACATTTTGCTTGCAGGTTACATGATCTACAGATTTGTGAATTTGGATTTCCATTTTGCAGAGTTTAAAAGAATGTGTTTGCAGATCTTAATAAATATGATTTGCAGATTGAGTTTGCAGATCTTATTGAATTTGGGTTGAGGTATTTTGAGAGTGAATTGGATTTTAGTTTTCTCAGATCTGAATTTTTATTTAGTAGAAGATAAAAATGTTGAAAACAAAAGATATGTTTTAAGTTTTATCTAAACTAATAAATTCAAATATTCATTTGTATTGCCACTTGTTAATTAGCTATGAAAATAAATTACAAGTGTCTACTTAAAACATGAATGTTAAACACTTGTAAGATTTTAAATATAAAGATAAATTCTATGTTTACAAATGTTTTTAATTAAAGATAAAACCAATTCTAATTTAAATTTAAGATGTTTATATATGTTTCATATGTATTTAGTCTTTACAAATGAATTATCCAAACATATACAAATATTTGTTTGAATATTTTAAGAATTATTTTAAAACCAATTTCAAAAGAGAAACTTTTTAGAAAGAAAAGAACAATGTTGAATTATATTTTATTTAAAAGATTTCAAATCAACATATTATACTTAAATATAAATAAACTAAATTTATTTCAAAACAATTTTAAAATAAAACAAAATAAACTTTATTGTAAAAATACAATTCTTAACTATATATTTATAACAAAGTATTTACTATAATTTCTTCCAAAAAAATACAAGATAGATTTATAACTTGACTTATACAAAGTTCAATACTATTTTCAATTTAATATAAATCAATCCATAAATTATACACCTATATATATTATAAATTTGAAAAGATCCTTTATTAAATTTAAAATTAAAATTTAAAATCAAAACTCCTATTTACAATGTATACACATATATACATTATAAATAAATATTTTTAAATCAGCTTAGAAAGGAAATTTTATCATAAAAATATTTTTAACATTTTAAAACAATAAGCTTTTCAAATTAAATCATTATTATAAATTTTCAAAATAATATCATTTATTAACAAAATAATTATAAATTTTAAAAAGAAAATTATATTTGAATTGGATTATTAAATCAGTATTTCACATTTTAAATTAAATTATAAATGAAATTATTAAATAAATATTGCCCAAATTTCCGGGACATCACATTCCTCCCCCCTTAAAAGAATTTCGTCCCCGAAATTTAAAGGCAAAGGTAATTTAATAATCTCTTTAAAGATTTTATTTAAAACACAAGCATATATCAAACATATGCTAACAATCAAAACAACCAATTCAACCAATCAAACAAATCTAATTATCCTGACAAATTCTGGATAAAATTCTATCGAGTTTCCCCTAGGTATAAATATATACCGGGATACTCGCTCAAGAGAATCCAAACAATCAATACTAAGAAGCTCCAAAACTCCTATACAACTATATCTACAACACTAGACAAGTTATCAAACTACAAACGAGTCTGACTCAACAACCAAAACTTCAGAACTGCTGGTTCCATAACCAGGGATAAATCATACACGTATTCCCTCAGAGATACATGAAACTCATCGAATCCCAGTTATCCAAACTGGAAATCCAATCCTGCAGATCAATCACTTAACCTTTAAGAGAAAACAGAAAGGTCCAATCTCTTATCCACAAATCTTTCCTGTCGATCCTGGGCTGCCTTCAACTTCTAGATCAATCCAATCCTTCACACAAACTCTACTACAAATATCAAAAGACTTCAGACAAACAACACTTATTCGGAAAACAGAACAGATGCACAAGACATCCAAGTCTCCAGATTAAGCGAATTTCCCGTAGAAATCCTCTGATCCAAGACAAAACACAAATCCCCAAAGAATCGGGTGCTCCTATTCTGGAATAGCTGCCACCATGCTTCCACTGCGCAACTCTGATTTGAGAATGCTGTTGACGAACACAGGTATAAACTTGATCAACTTACCCCGAAAACATTGTTCATCAAATCCCATAAAATCTCAAAAAACCAAGTCGAAACAGAACTCAATCTCCTGATGCGGATGCAAAACTTAACTCCTTCGAAGACATCCAGAAAATATCAAACCACTTCGATAACTCAAACATCTTCTAGAGATGCTTCGATCCAAACAAAGATTACTCAGAAAACTTCCGGATCATCGCAAGTCACTTTTGCGATTCTACTCAGTTCAGATTGTTCTCTCTTCAACAATCAGAACAGCCAAGCCTTCAAATCAAAGAGAAACTAGTGGTCCATCTTCAACCACAAACATCACACCCAGCTGAGCTTCCAGAAGAAACGGACAAGCTTCACCATCTGCCTGGCCTACTGACAAAAAAATCACAGAGACTTCAGAACCAATGAAGAAACAGGCCACTCACGGCTGCTACTACTGCCAAAAACTTTCTTACCAAAAACTCATCGAATCTCAAAGCTACACCTGCCACTTCCACAAAAGAGCCTTCAAAAGACAGATATCCCTCAGGAAACTCGCCTTCAAACCAAACACAAAATACTCTGCCAAACTGAGTCTCATACTCAAATACAGACAGAACTCCTTCCTAAGGTTGCCAAAATATCATTGCTGGCTTCAGTACTCCAAACTGATCCAGACTCAAGAAAATCCATTCACACGAGTGAAATCAAGCTTAACATCCAAAGATACACTCCGAATCTTGAAAAGATTCTCCTTCAGAGATCAGTGAAATCCTTCACACCAAACTGCCAAACTACCCAAGATGCTCAACACTGCCCTAGCAGATCTCTTCCAAGCTCAAACACTCGGAACTCTAACCATTGGTAGTTGTGTTACACACACCACTACCCTATCTACCTTTATTACTTATTTTGGAAAACCTGAACAGGTAACCCAACAGATAGGTAGAATTAAATATATTTATATTTAAAATTACAAGTACGCTCTCTCAAGAAAAAGACACCACTACAGAGCCTAGGTATTCACTCAACCTAATGCTCTGATACCACGTTGTAACGACCCAACGTTTAATTGGAATCGATGTGGTTTTCGGATATCCAAATATGGAAACCCGATCCCGGTCTCACCGAAACCAAACGCCATTTTAATGTCCAAGTTATACTTAAGGGTTTTAAACAATTAACTCATTTTACTTTTATCTATTTCACTCAGATAGATAAACTACATATTCACATCATAATAGATAACTCATAACATTATCACAATAGATAATCATCACAACAGCCAAACATCACAACAACAACCATCACAACCAAATAATCCATCATACTTTAACTAAGCATCCATATCCTATAGATACCACTCATCTCATTTCTGAGATCACAACCATCCAAAGGTATATCAATATCATCCATAAACAATGATATATTATCCATCATTTATAATTAATTTAAAATGAATTAAATTAATTACTTCTATCTTTAATTAATTTAAAAATAAATTAAATAAATTACCATCCTATAAATCCTGCTTAAAAATCCATTGATTAATCAACCTAGTTAATTAATCATTCATAAAGTATTTAACTTGGTTAAACATCTTTGATTAATCATTCACTAATTAAAATAAGTAATTAGTCTTAAATTAATTTCATAAAATTAATTAACCTTATTCATAAGTAATTAACATTTAATTACTTCATTAATTAACTATAATTAATTACATTTATCCTTAATTAATTACAATTGATTAATCACTTAATTAATTAATTATTACTTAATCAACAATTCTTAATTACATCATTAATTATAATAATTAATGATCTCTAATTAATATTTAAATTAATTACTCAATTAAATTAATTACAATTATTAATCACCTTGATTAATATTTAAATCCAGTAATTAACTACCTTAATTACTCATTTATAAATTAATTATCCAATAATTAATTATCTATCTTAATTTATCCTTGATTAATTACAAAAGTAATTATCCAAATTACTTTTAAATAAATCACCTTTCCTTAATTACATTCCAGTAATTATTACTTCTCTAAGTAATCCTGCTCCATAAATTACATTAAGTAATTATTATCATTTAATTATTAAATTATTCTTAAATTAATTAAACTAAATTAATTAATTTAACAAAATACATTATCAGAATTAATTACAATATGTAATTAATCTCTTAATTACTTTTATAAAGTAATTACTTAACAAATTACAATTGATTTTCTTAAAATAATTAATCTAATTAATCCATCAAAATTAATTACATTAATTAATTATTAATTATCCTTAGATAATTAACAACATTTTCATTAATTCCTTACTTAAGAATAATTACCTTAAATTAATTATTCATTAATCATCTTTAATTATAAATTAATTCAAGTTATTATTTAAAATCAAATAAATAAGTAAATCCTTAATTATTTCAAAATAATTCATTTACTTATTTATAACTTAATTAATATTCAAAATGTATTAAAATAATACATTCCTAAAATTTACTTCAACTTTCAATTTAAAGTTAACATATCATAATTTTATTTAATACTTAAAAGAAGAAATCTTTTAAATTTAAACCTTTGTTTGAAATCAAATTTATATTTGAATTCTCCTTAATAACATTTTTGTTCAATATTTAAAACTTTTCAAACTTGATTTGAATTCAAACAGGTTTTAAAGTAAAAACTGAAATCATATTTGAATTTGATTTCTAACCCAATTTTTAAATCTTGCTTATCATTCAAATATTTCATTTTGAATTCAAAGTATTCCTGAATCTAACTCAAATTCAAACCTGAATTCGAATCTTAATTTTAAACATTGAATTCCTTTAAAAAAATTTAAAAAGAAACAAAACTGTTTTTAATAAAAATCTGGATTTAAAACCTGAAAACTACACTTGCACTGTTTCCATATTTGAATTTAAACTCAATTCCAATTCAAACCTAAATTTGAATTTTGTTTTAAATATTGAATCCACTTTTAAATTTTTAAAAGAACAAATTGTTTTTAGATAAAAATCTGGATTCAAAACATAAACTACATTTACTGTTTCTCCCAGATTTAAAATTTAAATCTCCCTCAAATTTAAATTATCATTTAAACTTCCTGAATTCAAAACTTTCTTGAATTCAATTCAAACTATACTTGAATTTAATCACAGCTTTTAAACACTTGAGATCTCCCAGATTTCATCAAAAACAATACTCAGGTTAAAAACTGCACTATATTCATACAGTTTCAAATTTAAGTTTAAATCTTACTTTATATTTGAATTCTTCAATTTAAACTTTTTAAATCCATAAACTTACTTGAATTCAATTCAAACTATTCTTAATTTTAACTCATAGCTTTTTAGACATTTGAGTTTTTTTTTTCAGATTTTTAAAAAAAACAAAACTCAGGCTAAACCCTGCACAACTTACCCGAGGCCACCACAATTTACTTCGAGTCAAATGCTATCATACTTCGGGTTATAACACAAACTGCACGGGTTCAACTCCGAGTCACTCAAAGCCTGCACCAAAATTTCCACCAGAGGCAACCCAAAACTGTCAATCATTACAACTACCTACTCCGGCCATTTCATGACCTCCAACTCCACCCTTTGCCCCACCTATATACCCACTGCAATACCCCAAATCCTCAATCCAGTCGAACCACCACATAGTTCAGACAGATCAAGACCCTTACTCCATTCAAACAAGGGATTCAAACCTGAAAAAAATACTCCACTGTCATCATACCATTCTCTGATCATCTTCCCTCTATTTCTCCCACTCTCTCCAGTCAACTTCCCACCTTCAGGCAGCAAATCCAAGTTCAAAAACCCATTCCATGATCAGATACCCAAACTTCAAAATACTGCACAGACCTTAAACACCTAACCCCTCAGAAGATATCAAAACTGATGCATGCTTCTATGTCCATAGTTTTAAAACATGCACTAAAGCTTTAACTTGTTTTGAAAAATTTTAAGATGTTTGATAATATTTTTTTTCCAGAAACCATTGTATGTTGTCACTGGTTCCAGAAGTAACAGGGTTATATTTTCCTAGATTAAAATTTCTAACCTAAATCAATGCTACACAAACACAAATTGTTTACATAAATAATTCCTATTTAAGCTACATACATAAATGAGTGGATTTGTATTTAAAATCCTAATAAGAGCAGAAACAGGTCTGCTAGAAGGTTTGCATTCACACCTATGTGCATATTCAAAATGTACACAGAATATCCATCAACAACAGTCACATGCATATTCAAGAAAAACACAAAACATCCATCATACAACAATCAAGACATACTCAATTCTATCAAATACATATGCATAGATAAATTTAGTACAACCTATAAAATTTTAAGGTAACTTACTAGAAGAAAACAGAACAGTTTTTAATTACTACTGTTTTACAGTTTCTTATTTGGAGCATTTTGAATTAGCTTTAGTTTCTGCAGATTTTTGATAGCTAAATTTTAAAAGAGGAAACTGTTTTTAAGATAGAAAATTTACTCACCTCAAAATTGAAAAAGAGAAAGCATCCATCTGTAATCCATTTTCCTTGCATTGAATTTGCTTGCATGTTGGTTAGAGGTGATTATAACTTGAAGTATGCAGGCCTGAGAACTGTATTTAGTGATAGCATGTTGCTTTCAGGTTTTGGAACTGCATTTGCCAATGATTTTGGTCTGCATGCTTCCAGATTCACCTTGCTTGCATTGATCTTACAGATTGCAGATTTGAATCTACAGGTAGTATACATTTTGCTTGCAGGTTACATGATCTACAGATTTGTGAATTTGGATTTCCATTTTGCAGAGTTTAAAAGAATGTGTTTGCAGATCTTAATAAATATGATTTGCAGATTGAGTTTGCAGATCTTATTGAATTTGGGTTGAGGGATTTTGAGAGTGAATTGGATTTTAGTTTTCTCAGATCTGAATTTTTATTTAGTAGAAGATAAAAATGTTGAAAACAAAAGATATGTTTTAAGTTTTATCTAAACTAATAAATTCAAATATTCATTTGTATTGCCACTTGTTAATTAGCTATGAAAATAAATTACAAGTGTCTACTTAAAACATGAATGTTAAACACTTGTAAGATTTTAAATATAAAGATAAATTCTATGTTTACAAATGTTTTTAATTAAAGATAAAACCAATTCTAATTTAAATTTAAGATGTTTATATATGTTTCATATGTATTTAGTCTTTACAAATGAATTATCCAAACATATACAAATATTTGTTTGAATATTTTAAGAATTATTTTAAAACCAATTTCAAAAGAGAAACTTTTTAGAAAGAAAAGAACAATGTTGAATTATATTTTATTTAAAAGATTTCAAATCAACATATTATACTTAAATATAAATAAACTAAATTTATTTCAAAACAATTTTAAAATAAAACAAAATAAACTTTATTGTAAAAATACAATTCTTAACTATATATTTATAACAAAGTATTTACTATAATTTCTTCCAAAAAAATACAAGATAGATTTATAACTTGACTTATACAAAGTTCAATACTATTTTCAATTTAATATAAATCAATCCATAAATTATACACCTATATATATTATAAATTTGAAAAGATCCTTTATTAAATTTAAAATTAAAATTTAAAATCAAAACTCCTATTTACAATGTATACACATATATACATTATAAATAAATATTTTTAAATCAGCTTAGAAAGGAAATTTTATCATAAAAATATTTTTAACATTTTAAAACAATAAGCTTTTCAAATTAAATCATTATTATAAATTTTCAAAATAATATCATTTATTAACAAAATAATTATAAATTTTAAAAAGAAAATTATATTTGAATTGGATTATTAAATCAGTATTTCACATTTTAAAATAAATTATAAATGAAATTATTAAATAAATATTGCCCAAATTTCCGGGACATCACACTACCGCCCACTACGAATCATGGCCATAGTTGCCCATCCATACGAGAACTTTGGATCCACCAATGCCATAGCCTAGTTCACCATAAGATGGCCTTGTACCCAAAACCTTAGCACACTACCCTTTATGCCTATGTTGTTAAAGCGATTAGCGGTTCCATAGTGGTGTAGGTGCAAAAAGTTATAGTGGAGATAAAGCGGGGATATAGTGGAAAATAGCGGAGATGAAAAAAGCTTTATCAGATAAAAAACCAATTATCTGAAGTTAATTTATACTAATTCTCACATCATTTGAGTTGGAAAAGGAAATATTGTTCAATCTTATATAGCAAAATTGAAGAATATTTGATTTGTGCAAACTAGATTTGGTGACTACAATAGATTTCTAACCTATAGTGAGCGTTTATGCCTTAAAATTAGGTCTTTATCCTAACTTTGTTGATTTTTTTTTTACAAGAGAACTAGTCAAATCAACCTTTGTATATTAATGTTGCAAAAGCGAATGCTAAAAAGCCTTGATTTAGTGGATGTAGCGGAAAATAGTTAGGCTTCAAGTGATTGTACTATTTAATAGCACTAAACTAAAAGAGCATAGTGGTCGAAGAGCGCTATGCGCTATAACGGGGATTTTTAAGGCTTTAGCGAGGCTTTAACTACAAAGCTTCACGCTCATCACTTCAAATCTGACCGCAACCTCTAATAAGCACCCACGTTTGTAGATCTAGGCTACCCAAGTATAAAGATCTATGTTTTCCCATTTTTTCAATGAGTATAACATTTGATTTTGAATTTTTAAGGTGTAGGTTTTCTTTTTGTTGGTTTTTAGAAAATGGATAATGGAAAAGTGAAAGATAAAAAGGAAAGTACGTGGATTGGTTTTTCTTAAGTGTTAGGTTAGTTTTATATTGAAGTTTTTGGCATTTTGTCACACGGAATTTTGTTCGCATACGAACAAAAAATGATAAAACAAAATACGATCGCATACAAAAATGTGATGCGATCCCAAAACAATAATCATATATGCTAGTTGACCGATTGGTTATCAAGTTAAATTTATGTAACAAAATAACATAATTTCTCCTAGGGAATATTTCTAACTCTATTAATCTCTCACTAACACATAGGGTCAATTATGGAGTCTTAATCCAAATTTTGCAATTGGTTTCTTCAAAACCAGTCATGTTGGTCCCTCGGTGAATAGGTATGCTATTATGTTTCAATTATTTACTATGTTAATCAACTCTCTCCAGCGCCAATAAACTACCTTTACCATGTGGAACAATTCGCAATATGTATCTCGACCTCCAGTGAGCTCTAAATTCTTTTATGAACTATGTCACGATATTATTATCATATAACAATGTTATGTGATTCTCACCATTTGGAATCACCCTTAAACTCAGTAATAAATTTGTGCATTTACCATGTATATATATTGCTTTTATTATTGCACTATTCAAGGTGACATACTTGGTCTTTTATTGAGTCATCCACAATCTTTCATTTAGAACATTTCTAACTTAAAGCTTCTTAACCATTGAATATGAATTTTATAATGACATACCATACTCAATATAACATATGATGTTCGAGTTTGAATACTCCTTCATAAGTTATTTGTTATTTCCATAAACGATTCTCATGTTTTTTGTAAATACATGAGAACACTCTAAACTACCATTTAGTAACCTTAATTAGGATTTAACATTTCTTCATGTATCAAATACATGATATTTTAGGCAACATAACATGTATGATAATTCGTATTGCCAATGCATAATAAATCCATCTTATATGTATCTTATTAAACATTTTAATATGATGATTTTATTTATTATTTGGGACATTCCCAAAGTCCTTTATACTCACTATAAAAGACATCATTTGAAAATCTAACATCAAGTGTTAAAACAACTAGGATTTTATTTTTAACGCAAGTACATCATTACAAATCAACAACGTGTTATTTACATATGTTTAGAAATATCAATTACCTTCACTGTTCTTTTTTATGGACGCACGCTTCCTCTACATTTTAACTAAAATCAAGCTATTTGATATTTCTATCAAAATACTTGTTCAATTTTGATGCTTGTTGAACGATACTTTCGTATCAGTAATAGAAAAGAAGCAAATCCACAAACTCAATAATGCTTCCACTGACTTCGAGACACTTTGGTTGTTTTGTGCAAATAGTCTAGTCCAACTCTTTATTTTCAATTTTCTGTTTTAATGTATATGTGCCAAAACACAAAGTCATACCAGGAAATAATTTTATGAGTAAATCTGAATCAACTTGAGCATATCGAATGGTGAATATGTTACACTAATTTCAATCATTGAAATTCACGATGTTATTGTCATCTATATAGATAATTATATTCTAACTGCGTTTTTTTTCTCTTAAAGACACATTTGTGATCGATGGGTCATATCTTTTTTGGGACAACTATCAAAATCATATTTTGGCAATGTATTTGAAATCTACTTCAGATTTGTGCATCGTACCACATCATAGAGTCAATACTCTTAATTGTTTAATTAAACAACCGAGGATTACTTATTATTGACGTCGACAAGAAACTCATAGTTTCTCTTTGATGTGTAATAATACTGTGTAATAATACTCATTAGACATTCTAATGTGTTGTGTAAATTTAGGTTTGACTAATTCATTTATTCCCTTGTAATGAGTTATATAATCTTAGGTCGTATCCATATCCATTTTACTACCAATAATTTCTCAATGGCATTCCTTTAGCTATGAAGTTAGTATTTTTTGAAACAACAATTGTTTCTTATTGCAATCGAATGGGAATTCGTATACATTTTATGAAATGCTATACATAAAATAGATTTGGTATTAGCTCATAATATTTATGTCCATAACATAAATCGATCTTCTAATGAATATCATCCCAAACTTCTTTTGGTTTAATTCACGCAAGATCTCTTTCATACAATTAATACATGCAGTCTTTTGACTTACACAACCCGCCAACTCCTTAGCCTAGGAAAAGATAGGGTTTCTTATAAACCTTTATCTTGTATGATTTGGTAAAGTAATTTTCGAATGTTATTAATTTTAACTTTGCTATTACTCTTAAGTACATACCCTATAGAAAGCATTAAACTCAACTTCACTCAATATTAGTCGTGTTTTATCCATAAAGTTCGATTATTCCTTATTAGTACATCATTATGTATTATAGGGAGGAGTGATACTTCAGACCAAATCTATATTTATATTAGGTACGTTTGAAACTCTTTTCTCTATACCTACCCATTTGATCAAATCGAACCATCTCCTTTGTTATTTTATTTTACTTCCATTTTATATTTCTTGAATTTATCATAAACATGCACTATATGCATCAAATACACACACTCATGCTTGCGATAATCCATCGGCGAATATAATGAGCTTATGCGGAACCATTTTGGTATTATTAGACTAGTGACTGCATACATCTGTATGCATCAACCTGAAGAATTCATCAACTATTATGATGCTTCCATTGAATGGGTGCTTTGATTTTAATTATCCGATATATAATTCACCAGTACCATATGATTCATAATCATATAACTAAAGAATTGCTTCTCAGAACCATGGCTTGTCTATAATTCCAAAATAATTGTAAATAGTTTCAAATACTTCAGTATATTCCAATGCATCACTTTTCTTAGAAAATAAATGCTGAATTATAGTTTTATTTCTTAATGAATATTCATAATATTCTTATTGAAATAAAACCATGTCTATTCTTCAATCATCATCGAAGAACATATATAATTTCATAGATAATGTGCGGTACATTTTATGAAAATAATTTTCGTAATCTAATGCAATCAATAAGTGCAATGTGACATGCTCCCAGTATTTCCGTCATTATTATAATAGCATACTAAATATGAAGGTCCATCGTCCACTTAATATAAGTATTTATTTCATATATTATAACTAACTTATAGTGGGGAGTTTTTGATTAATTATCTGAAACTTAAAGAAATAAATCTCATAGAAAACAATTTTATATATGAAAATACATTTTAGAATAGAAATCATATTTCTTATTCTAATGCTCGGCATCAATTATTATTTTATAATTTTAGTTTACAACGTTTCTTTATGAAGTAGAAGTGACCATTCACTTTCTTTATCCCAACTGTACCTTAAATAATCTCTACCCTTGTATATCTGTTTTCCCTTTTGAATGGTCAAACCATTCAATAGACAAACCTTAGTACAATATCACAACAAACTCTTTATAAAAGTGCGTTCGATCATCCTTAACATTCAAGGATATTAATCATGTGGCACTTTACGTAAATTGATCAAAACTGACATTTCAACGATCAAGTTTTTAGATTCTTTTCGTAATATTTATCTGATGTTACATTTAACACAATATGATCTTCATTGTAATCAACCAAATTGATTACTTAATCTTATAGTATGGTTTATTTGCTTATTTCAATGAACTAATTTGATCGAAGTGTCGTACATTACGAATTATGACCATTTACGATATAGTACTTATATGTGATAGTATATGGATCAAATATCCTAAGACTTGTATTGCTTTAGAGTTCGAAAATCATAGTATGCAATACATGATCTTAGCCAAATAAGTACATAAATGACTAAATCAAAAACACGTTTAGTTGATGTAAAATTAGGTTCTTGCTTTGGAATTGAAAACATTAACATGTAAGAAGTATTTAATAGTAGGTATATTTTATGTTTCCACGTATCAATCTTCGATTCAGTTCATTTTAATGCTTTAGTTGATAAACATCAACCATATTAAATTCATAAATTTATCAATGCAAATTATTGTAACCATATATAGCATACGTTATTGCAATATTACAAAGGTTAAATGTTACCGTTTCATTTTTTAATAAAGCTCCCATTAGATTTTTATGTTTGCCAAAACCCTAAGAAAAACATAGAAATCATTTGATTTCTCCAGTGGATGTTAAGGCTCGTTTGCTTTGGGATTTTAACCTTGAGAAATATCAACAAATCATTGGCCCTCAAGTGACAGATAATGCTTTACCAATAGTGTCAAAAACAACTCCTAGTCCATGGTCTTTTTCTTAATCTCATCTCGACTTTGAGGAATATCAAAAAATCGAAAGAGATTATTCACCCATACCCACTATTTGTGATAGTCTAAGTACAATGCATGTATCTTAAGGATAATCAATAAATATATGCATGTTGATACCTCGTCTAGTTAATATATTAATAGTGTTACACATAACATCTCTAGTTTAAGGAATATCAACAATTAGAGAGTATGCTAGCAATTTATTGATATATAAATGGTGGAGAAAAACTTTAAATTAAAGATCCTTAATCATTAATATAATATACTGAGTGATATCGAGTTATGGAATAATGTATTTCCTGTGAAATACCCTTATGATTCAAGTGTCAAACATATCAAAAATCATGGTCTACGTACATTTACGTATGTGTTTATTCCTTAATGTATTTGGGTTTATTTAATGTTCCACCTTTAGTTTATACGTTCATATTATTTAAGTTTAATTATTATATAGATTTTGTATTTCATTAACTTATATGATAATTTACATATAACATTATATTATTAAATCTTATCTAATTATTCTATTATTCTAATATAACATTTATATTGAATATTCATATATATGACATAACCTTAATAATATAACACATATTATATATGTGTATGTGTATTTATTTAGTTAATTAACCTTTAACTAATTTATTTATTTAAAAAAAAATTAATTAAATATATTAATTTCAAAATTTTACCTTATATACATACATGTAGACTTATGTTGTCTTAAAAAGTTTAAATATAACATAATATATATCAATATAAATAATACATGCATATAAGTATTAACTAATAAACATATTTATTTTATTTATTTTATTAATCTTATTAATAAATTTTAAATATTGAAATTAATATTTAAATATTTTCAAACATTTTGAAATTTTCATTACCTTTCAAGCGTTTTGATAATTTATGTAATATTATAACCTTTTATACAAAATTGACTTTTTAATTCAAAATCTTGTCTTAATTTTCAAAACTATTTTGAAAATTAACCTAATGCCTAATTCAAATTGGGCCATTTTTATTAGGGGCCACCTTTGGGCTCATTTCACCTTTCAGGCCAGGCCGGTAACCATGTAGGACATGATACTTAATTATCCAGTTCCAATCCTTGACAGTACCTTTTTAGACACCATACTAAGTGGGCAAGCTTAGTTAGTTAGAGATAATATGATTAATTCTCATACGCTATTGGGCTTTAAAACCATTGAAGGAAATAGGGCAGGCCGTAGCGGAGTTAAAGGGTAAATTTCAAAAAACTTCCTTCATGAGCTATTGGGATTATGAAGGCTTAAGGAAATTTTAGATTCCGTCGAAAATATTTTTAAATAAAATCCTTTTTTAAAATTTACATGAATTTAATGTTGACATAAATTAGAGTATATCAAATATACTCTTTTGTGTCTATGTGATTATTGCTTGTTATATTAAATTTTGGGAAGGAAATCTTTCATTTCTTTCCCTTAACTTATTCAATGAGGGGATATATGGTTATAATTAGAGAGAGAAAACTTTTCTTTTCTTTCCCTCTAATTAAATAATTGATGGATTAATTAAATGACATAGTTAACCAAATTTATACTTAGAATATATTGTCAGTATGTCCAAATATACTCTAATGTATATTGGGTAAGTGCAATATATCATATTGTGTACATAGTTAATGTGTATGTGTTTCGGTGTTGGAATTTACACACAACAGACATATTCTCCCTTTGTATATGCATTGGTTGTCGAAAACGTTGCTCAAAATTATGTGAGTGTGTGTGTATAAATATATTTATTTGAAAATGGGTAATTCTTTATCAAGGCTAAAGTAGCCCTGAGCCCATGGCCATTGTGAGTGCATATTTATATATGTGTGTATGTGTGTGTAATGAATCCTTTAGTTGGTCTAAATTAATTCAACCAAGTCGACTAGTTTGAATTCAAGATTTATTTCCGAAACATATAATGATCTGATATAGTTAAACAATTTTCTTAATCTAGAAATCCAAATATAACCTACATTTGTATGTTAATAATTTAAAGTAAGCTAAAATGTAGGTACTTTATAAGCAATGATAAAATAAAATTCCTTAAATAAAATTAGAATGTTGATACACGTAGACATCAATGTTAAAAACAGATCTCCATTAATGTTAACATGTGTATGTATATATGTGTGTGTTTATAAATGTTTTTTAAAACATTCATTGTAATATAGTTTTCAAATTAATTTTGATACAAGTACATATATATACATACGTATACATACATACATATATACAAACATATGTGTGTGTGTGTGTTTTGAAATAGAAAACTAATTGTGAAATAATGAAATCACTATTAACATTCAATTATATATATATATATATAATAATTAATTAGTTATTGTATTTACATCTAAAATAACACCAACATTGACCTAAATAAAATAATAAGAATCAACAATCTAAACCATTTTTATTATTCTCGGATCCACTTCAAATCAACAAATCAAAAATCTCATATGTATACATATACAAATTAAAGATGGTCAACAAATGCATATACAACTTTCTGAAAATAATAAAATAAATAGATCTATAACATCATGATGAATATACAAACAAAATAGAATAGATCATACCTAATAGATGTAGCCTTTGAATTCACCTTTATTGATAGATGCTTCAATATCCAAATCTAAATCGGTTTTCTACCTTTGCAAGAGAAGGAGAACCACCTTCTATTTGATTGATTTAATAGGATGTCATTAAAACAATTCTTTTTCCTTTTATTTTTTCTTGAATTTTCAGCCAGGGATGTGAGAAAAAGAATATGGAGGCTAGGGTTTTGAAATAGAATGATTAAGAGAGGCAAGTGAATGAAAGGTACGGTATTTATAGAGGTAACCTTCCTTGACCTCCTTTGTTTCGTTTTCTAGATCCAACCATTGGATATCTTGCCTCTTTTTCTTTACATGGATTGTAATGAATGAGGTTTTATGACCATTTAATTTTTTCAGTCACACTTAGCAAGTAGTTACATTTAAATCAAATTTAAAAGCCTATCGATATCTTACACCGTTTTGTGCATATGCAACTTTTATATACGCACTCAAGTAAATGCTAATGACATAAACAACTAATAGCATCTAATACATCAAAACAAAAAATTAATTTTTTCTAAAAATATTAGTTAATTCACAACAACTTATAAATCAATTAAATCATATGGTATTTCGAAGAATCTATTAATGAGGTCGTGCAACTCAATTGTGTAAATTCAATCAATGATTAATATCAAACTATTCAAATATTAATAGCTAGTAAAGTGACATTTAATCGAATTTATGGCTTATATGTCTTCTCGGTAAAATCCAATTTTACTTATTTAAGCATTATCTAGTAGTGACAGTTATTTACAGCAATTCTTTTTGTTAAAATTATATCCATTTGGACATATGGAAGTTCGCTTTGGCCAAAATTCCAATGTCATCTATGATGGTCGTGGGGTCCAAACCCTTGCTATCTTGGAAAATAACACTACGCACTGACCAATAGGCTAAAACATCCTTTTTAAACTTTCCAACAACCCCCCTCCCCACCTAAAAGGCCCAATGTCCTTGTTGGCTCATCATCACACACCATCCAGGCATCGTGCACATAATCTGCATCAATACCACATCAACTGACATCCGCAACATTACACATACAATTTTGGCTGGGTATAGCCTTTGACACCAAATGCAAAGACAATTGGATTCAAACCTCTACCATCTTGGAAAGCAACACCATGCACTAATCTTTATGCTAAAAGATTTTTTGTTAACTTTTCGAAAGGGATGTCACAGCATTCGTATTCAACTCTATAGTCCAAACATGAAGTCCTTGGTTCAATAATAACAATAATTGTTAACTGTTAACCAGGTTTTTATCCAAGCAGAATTCAACCGTAAGTAGAAGGTCAAGACAAAGACGAAATGGCTCAAGAACTTGGAAACATAATCAAAAGGGGAAGAGAAAAGAACTCACGAGAAATCATCACTTTTGTAACTAAGGAAACCAGTCGGTACTGAGAGGAGAGGTTTCCTCTCAGTACCAAAAGGCTTTTCCTCCTGTTTTTGCAACATAAACCCCCCACACTTCATACTCTACTCCAACCTCTCTTGGTAAAGTGTTTTTCTCAATGTTTGAATGAGTAATTCTTAAGATTAATGAGAAGAAAAGAAAGAAAGTAGGATAGTTCATTTGTTATCAGGAGAATCATCGATATCAACTAAAAGTCTATAGAAAAGAGCTAAAGATGCATCAAATAGGAAATAAAAGAATGACACAAATGAAAGAGGCAACTTTGCACAAGGTAAAACCACTCACTGTCAAGAAGTTTCTCTCAGCACTAAGAAGTTTTTATGGCCTCTAGGCCTTATGTGTTCACTTGTAAAAAATAGACTAGCTTTTGAACTTCACTGAAAGCGGGCTCCTGAACCTATACAAATGCTCTCTATAAATATCAACCCTCCCATAACTAAAGAAAGATCTTCACTTTGATCCTAGACTTTGCTCCTTCTTTACCTTCTATCTCTCCATCACAGTAGTCACCCAGGTCAATACAATTGGCAGTTCCAAGCTTAGGAATCTATCAATCAATAAAACTATAAAGTGGACATAAACCAGAGATTGCCGAACCACTAAAAAAAATTTGTGTTCTCTATAATTTCTATATTTTTTTGCATTTTCTTGTTATTCTTGCCAGATCTAATCCTACAGCAGGTCATATTTATGTGTTGTGCCACTTCTGGCATCAACATTTTGGTGCTTTCATTGAAAAATTCATCTCAGAGTTAGATCTAGCTTACTACTTCGGATTTGGAGAGATCCAAAAGTTTTTCTTCAAGAATGGAAAGTTTATTATTTGAAGTCAATGGCTCCCAAGAGGTCGAATAGGTCATCGGAGCGGTAGTTGAATGTGATGAAGGGGATCCTTGCCAAGCTGAAGTTAGTAATTAACACGCGATACCATGATCATCTGCTCGATAAGAGGTGTTTATTAGAAGAGAATTTGATAAAATGATACAAGAGCTTAACCAAAAGATAGCCAGAAATCTCTAATGGATAAGATGGATGCTTTTCTAACCTTGCAATTGGCGAGAACTGAAGGAACTAAAAGGGAAATTTCACATGTGGTAGAGTAAGAGAATTCCTCCGTTTTTGACTGAATAGAAGAGATTATAAGCAAAAACAAAAGGTAGGAATCACTAGAGTTGTTGATGGACTTGCAAGAGAAAGCGTAAGCACTCCCTATATTAGAAAATCAACCGATATCGAGAGAATTTCTCTTAGTACCAAGAGGAATCTAGGATGGGGGTGATGAACAAGAAGTTGATACAATGGTGGTCTTTGATGACGAAATGGATCTACAGCTTGACGATGATGGTTTTGAATTGGATTTCAATGCTAATGGAAATGGGGTTCAAATAGTTGCGGCACAACCAACCGTATGCCTATGAAATACCGAAGGAACTCTTATCCTAGAGACAGGTGGACCTAGACATCGGCTGGAAAACCGAGACCATTTGCAGAGTAAAACACTTGGTGTATCCCCTGATAGTTGACATGTGGATTACCATGATAATGAGGATTACATAGTGATATGGTTAAATATTTGGTGGAGGGAAGTAGCGGCATGAAGAATGAAGATTGGTGTTCCATGATAAGTAGGTCTCCATTTACCAAAAATATTCTGAGAGAAGAGCAGCCTAGATAGTTTATGATGCCAACAATGCCATCATATGATGGAACTACCAACCCCAGACAATACTTACTCAAGTATGAATGGCATATGGGTGGAGCTAAAGCTACTTATGCTACTCATTATAGATGTTTCCCCATCTTCCAGGAATAAGTCGCTTCTATGTGGTTCACCAGGCTTATGCCAAGGTCTATATCTGCTTTTGATGAATTAGATATGAAGTTTTAGAAGTAGTTTAGGCTCAATGCTGCCCAACAAAAGGACGTGATGTCCCTATTTGGCTTTCCTCGAGGACTCAAGGAGTCACTGAAGGGTTTCTTGAAATAATTCAACATCGTTATTATGGAGGTTATAAATCCAGAGGAAGATTTTGTATTCATAGCACTGGTCTGAGGCATTCACCAAGACATGTATTTTGGTTGGTGGTTGAAGATGAAATAATCAGCTACTATGGAAGAATTCTATCGAAAGGAAAACCAGTTTTTGCAGTTAGAGGAAGCAAGCCTGGCTGAAGGAAAGTTAGCAACGGACAGTTGGAGGAGGTAACTAAAAGCAATATAGTGGTTAAATAGGATGGAGAAAACTCTAATGAAGCTATAAGAAATACAAGAAATTTTAGGAATCAGAGAAGGAGGACCAAAACTCAAGTAACAGGCGTAATGAGAACAAGAAGCGCCCTAAGAATATGCAACCAGAAGATTATATGCCTCTGAATGACAAATTGAAAAATATTCGTCTTGCTACTCAAGGAACCGAGCAATATAAGAAAACACCCAGGAAGGAGACGATGAAGAAAGAGAAACATTATGGAAAGTTTGCCGCTTACATGAGACTCATGGGCACAGCACGAATGAATTCCATTACTTGAAGGATTTGATTGAGGAGATGATATAGAAAAACAAATTCCAACAGTATGTTAAGAAACAACAGAACGCTGACTAAACTCCGGGTCCCAGGAAACCCCAACTTAAGGAAAACCCCTTGGACCTAATAGTGAAGGGCGCATATGTATTGATGGATGGTTGCTAATTAATACCATAACTGGTGGACCATACCCAATAGAGAGAAGCTGGGGTGAGATGGAGAGGATGTGAATTCAGTGAAGCATGCGCCACAGGAAACTTGCTATGCCATCGAAGACGAAACTCTGACTAAGCAATAAAAGATGATAATGGATGATATTATGTTGAAAAACCAAGATTCTGATGGAGTTGATGTGCCAACCTTTGATCCCATGCTGATAACAGCAGTAATTGGACTAGCAGCAGTGCATCAAGTTTTGTGGATAACGAAAGCTCAGTTAGCATTCTGTTTAGAAAGACTTTCAAGCAGACGAAAATCAGTATGAAGGATGTGATTGCATGCTAGACGAAGATTTAGGATTTATGGGTGAAGCTAAGTAGTCGATTAGGATAATCGATTTACTCAACTTAATAAAGGAGAACGTAGGGTGGTTCACATTCGGACATTTGTTAACCAACCCTAGATGATTTTTAGGATCGCTTTGGTTCCATGAAATCTGACGATGAAGTTCCTTATAGAAAATGGGAAAGGATAATGCAAGGAGACAAAAAGCACGCTAAGAGAATGCTGCACTGTAGAACTATAGGAAGCTAGGTGTTAGGAGAATGGAAAGAATATAGGGAAGACTTTCCACATTCAAGAACCAAAAGCACAACACTTACATAGCAGCCCCTGGCTTGGGAACCATAGTCGAATCCACAATTCTATGGATCCTAGAAAGAAGTCAAGGGAGGTACAGGCAACACCGACAGAGCCTACAATGAGTGTCCCTATTGATATGGATGACCTGATTCGAGTATTGAAGATTGGTTCTCAACTTGGAATTGTATTACAGAAGAAACTAATTAATTCCCCTTGAGGGAATATGGATGTGTTTCTTGGACGCATTTTGATATGTGCACATATCGTTTGAGATAGCGCGTCATGTAGTAAATATCGATCCTAAGTTCACACCAGTGAAACACGGAAGACGTGGCCTGGATCTGAAGCGAACCACTATGTCGAAGGAAGAAGTGGATAAGCTATTGACTAATGGCTTTATCCATGATTCTTTATACCTTCAATGGGTTTCTAGCACTGTATTGGTCATGGAGTCAAATGAAAAGTGATGAATGTGCATCGATTACTCGAATCTAAACAAAGCTTGCCCAAAGGACAACTTACCTTTACCTATAATTGACTAGCTTGTTAATGGAACAACATGGTATGAATTATTCACATTTATGGATGCTTATTCTAGATACAATCAGATCGTGATGCATGAGCCAGACTAGCTTTATCACAGATTTGGGAATGTAATGCTACCGGGTAATGATGTTTAGTTTGAAGAACGTTGGGGCTACATACCCATGACTGGCAAATATAATTTTCAAAAATAAAATCAGATAGTGGAAGATATGCTTGTAAAGTCACTAGTGTTTCGAAATTATTCAGGTGATCTCTCGAAGATGTTTGAGATTCTACGGAAATATGAAATGAAGCTAAATCCGTTAAACTATTCTTTCGATGTAGCTTCTTGGAAGTTTCTGGGATTTTTGTGAATGCACGAGGCATTGGGGACAATATGGAGTATATTAATGCTTTAAGAAATGTAACTGCCACATCCATGAAGAAACAACTTCAGAGCTTGAATGGAAAGATCGCTGCTTTAGGTCGATTCATCTCAAGGGGAAAAGATAAATGCATACATTTCTTCGATGCCCTCATGAAAGGAAGAAAGATTTTTTTAATGGAATCAGGATTGCCAGAATGCTTTCGAATAGTTATTAAGGCATATGAAATGCCACCGGTCTTATCTAAACTGCTAGTCGGAGAGGATCTATTTATTTACTTAGCAGTGTCTACTCACGCACTGAGCACAGCATTGGTACCTAAGGAGGCAAGGATTCAAAGACCAGTCTACTACATTAGCAAGTGATTTACACAAAGTTGGAGAAACTTGCATGTTGCTTGCTGATTGCATCAAGGAAGTTGCGATGGAATTTTCAAGCTCATCCGAACAAGGTGCTGATAGATCGCCTCCAAAATAGGTATTATACCGACCTAAGACTTCGGGAAGGTTTCTGGAATAGCATATTGAGTTGAGTCAGTACGATATAACCTACCATCCAAGGAAAGTGATAAATGGGATAACATTGGCATACTTCATCACAAAGTTTACTACATGTGAGAATGAATAGGAAGAGGATGTTGCAATTGCAGCTTCTCCTTAAAATTGTTTATAGATAGTGCTTCGAATGAATTTATCTCGGGGACAGAAGTGTATTTGTAACATTGGAAGGAAAATCAATCCACTGTTCACTGAAGCTGGAATATCCTACGACTAGTAACGAAGCTGAGTACGAGGCATCAATAGTAGGATTGAGGATAGCGAATGAAATGGCAATAAGGACACTACACTAATTTAGTGATTCCTAACTAGTGGTTTTCCAAATCAAGAAGGAATACCAGGCCAAGGGTGCAAGACTAGGCCCTTATCTATTGAAGGCACTAGAGTTGCTTGAAGACACAGAACATTATACCATAATGCACGTCCCTAAAGAGGAAAACATGAGGGCTAATTCACTTACCAAGATAGCTAGCTTCAAGGAAGCACAATTAATGGGGTTGGTTCCAATGGAAGTTTTTGACAGCTCCTAGTATCGATCAGATGGGTGTTGACTAGATTCTGGAGACTATAGAAGAGGAGTGGTCATGGATGACTCCAACCAAAAGCTATCTTATCAATGGAACTCTCCCAAGAGACATGAATGAATGAAAATTCTTTAAAAAGTGCCATGGTTTGTAATGCAAGATGAAATGTTATATAGAAGAGGATTACCAACTCCCCTACTATGGCGTGTAGACAGGATGAAGCTAGGAAGATCCCCATGGAAATCCATAACGGCAGCTATGGCCATCACATCGGCAGGTAAACTCTGGTGAAGAAGATACTTCGCTACATATATTTGTGGTCGATAATAAATCGAGATGCAGTTGACTACACAAAATGATGTGATCAATGCTAGAGGTTTACAAAGATTACAAGAGCCTCATCATCAGTGCTTACACAAAGGGTTAGCCCATGGCCATTTGCAATTTAGGGAGTCGACATTATCGGTATGCTACCAATAGCTATAGGAGGAGCTGAATATGGTATTGCTGTAGTGGGTTACTTTGAAATAGGCTGAAGCGGAACCGCTTGCCACAATTACAATGAAAAAGGTAATCAATTTCATAATGAAGAATATTATTTACAGTTCGGAGTACCCCAAAAGATCATCACAGACAAGGGAACTCGGTTCGAGAGTGCCGAATTCAAGGATTTCTGTAAATGGTATAGAATTGAGAAGAGCTTCTCCATGGTGGCATATCTATAGGAAAGTGGGCAAGTGGAAGCAGTGACCGAAATCATCAAATACACCTTGAAAAAGTGGTTTACTAGAGCTAATGGCAACTAGGTTGATGAGCTTCCACTAGCACTATGGGATTATAGGATGTCACATAAGTCTGCAACTGGACACTCACCTTTCACTTTGGCATATCGATAGAAAGTAATTATCCGATATAGCTAGAGGTACCTTCTCATAATTAATGGCATTTTCACTAGAAGATGTCCTACTCAAGTCTCTCCACTTGGTTGATGAGAAAAGTGAAGAAGCCGAATTAAGAGTTGTTGCCTACTAGCGTGACACTTCTACGCCAAGGTTTGCAACCATACTTTTGAGGTAAGGAATCTCGTTCTGAAATGAGTTCTCCTGGGTATGGGGGCACTTGGTCCGAATTGGGAAGGACCGTATGCAATTGATCAAAAGCTTGGAGATGGAACTTTCAAGCTAGAAACCGTCGATGGAATCCCGATCCCACATACTTGGAATAATGACTTATTGTGGCACTTCTCACTTAGTTTCTTCTTTATTTTTATTTTTTGCAAATAAGCCATTCAGGGACACTGGGGCAATGTAATAAGGAGGACTTGCCACTTTTTCCATTCGCAAATAAAACTAGCTTCTTGAACCAATGGAATAGTGCTCTTGTAGGCACAACTCCTATGCCACGTGATTAGCGACGTAATCAAGGAAATGTTCCTCCATCTTGGGATAGTGGATGAAGAGTGTGGAGTCAAACTGCCGAGTGAGATGGAGAAAATTGACCCGTAAGCTTTTGAGAACTGGCGTTGCCCGAAGATAGGCGACGTCGGGAAGGATAAACCGTCTGGTCGATTATGAAAATCGATCCTTGAGCTTCTGAGAACTAGAGATAGGCAACATCAAAATGGATAGAACCGACAGTATTGCCCAGAGATAGGCAACGTTGGGGAAAGATTAACCTGTTAGATCGACGAGGAAAATCGACCCAAATCTACAAAAATTCGACATGACCCAGTGGTAGGCAATATCAAGAAAGCTTACTTACTCTTGGGTCAATCGGATAATTTGACTTCCTTCTCTAGCTATTTGGTGTTGCTCGAAGATAGGCCACAATAGGGAGAAGAATCACTAGCCCTCAGGAAGTCATTGTTGCTCAAAGATTGACGACGACGAGGAGGCTTCCCGACTCAACTAAACTTTGGGAATTTGTTCTACCAGAAGACGGGCAATGACGAGAAGGTTCGACAACTCAATGATCGATTGGATAATTCGATCACGATGTACACGGATACATCATCGCCCGAAGGTAGGCGATGCAAAGAAGGAACCTTCAGTTTTAAGCTATTCATGCACTAACTTCTGAAGGTAGAAGCCAGCACTTGATTAAACTCACTAACCCTCAGGAACTTGCCATTAGCTGGAGATAAGGATGATGGGAAGGTGAACTTAATTTAGGGTCGATCGGATGAATCAATTCTAGCTTACAAGTTCCACCAGTTGCGTAGAGATATGCAACGTCAGGGAGAAATCCCAGAAGTATAAACATAGGTGCATCCTTGAGGTTGACGGCATCGAGGATATAACTCTTGGAATCGAGCGATCAAATCACAAGTTCCTAGAAATAGGAACTAGCATGTAAATGGGACTTCTGCTACAATGCTGGCGATCGAGTAGGGCATGCTCGGTCGAGGATGGGAAAGGATAGTCATAAAGAGTCAAAAGCCGAGATTATCAGACGTACTCAATCCTAGAGTGGGATTGAGGACCGATTAGAAAGCAATTAGAAAAATTGCCCATAAAATGTAATCTCTCGCAAATACCTGGACTTTGGCACTTAGAATAACCAGCCATGTAAACAGAAGCATGCATATAGGCACTTGGTCAAAAGGAATTTTTATCGATCCTGAACAGGGGTAACCACAGAGATGGCTAAACAACAGTTATTTTTCACTAAATAGAGCCTTTTGGCAGTCGTGAACATGGCAAAGTAACTGGATATAAGCAGAGAAATTACAGGAAAACTATTTATATGCATAGAGCTGCAGTAAATAAGCACATTGCATAGAAGTAAACATGTGTATAATTGTAGAACAAGTAGTTATATCATATACATAGGTAGTAATAAACAAGCAGGCAAAGTACATAAAGGAACGGAAAGGTAAAATGCAGAGTAATTACATCACAAAAGTTAATCTTTCTTTATCAATAGATTTTTAGGTATAATATGAAGCGGGGACCGCACCCGCACAATCTTAGCCCGCTCAAAACCAAAAAAACAAAAAATACAGAATCGACGATAACGTAACACAAAATATGAACTGCCACACTAAATCTGCCTTCAAGCACTTTCCACTTCTTCCTTTTTTTACTGCCCTTTCCACTATCTCCTCTAGGGCGAGTATAGTCCTTTTTCTTCTCGTCTTTAATCATTCTGCCTAGGGAAGTATCGCCCTCCGAATGTGTAGACTCCTCACTGGTTGTGGTATGAGGATTGTCATATTTACTGGTAGTTTCTTTGCCAGGCTTAGTCTAGGGAGGCCTGATCTTGAGCATAGGAATTATGAAGGTGGGGATTATTGGAGTAGAACTGGTGGGCTTCGCGATGCCCGGCTTAGACTTTTCAGAAACCTTCACAAAGCCAAATTTAATCTCTCCGCGATCATGGTGTGATCGATGGGGTCTACAGAGCCCATGATAGTGAAGTCTTCTTCTTCCCGAGACATGGAAATGTCCTCTATCCCCTCCAAAGCTGGAATTTTCTATGAACTAGAACCGGGCGTACGACCAGAGGGTAGGAGAAGAACGACAAGTCCCATAGAAACAGAAGTTGACTCTCAGAATGTAACAGCAGCGCCTAAGCCCTGGGTAGTTGAAAGTGGAGGAGGAAGGTGTGGTTAACCTACAAGTTGACAAAATGCATGGTAAAGTTTAATGGGGATTCACAGGAGAACTGAAGCTTCTCAAAGATTGGTGAGATAAGAGATATAGCTGAGTTTGGGATACGATTGCTATAGGAGATCATGAACTCCCCTTCTTCGGCCCCATATTCTTGATGGAGAGGTGTAAGAATCGACAGTTATGGCCACTACAGAAGTAGGGATCACCTAGCTGGTTTCAAAACTAACCTCTAGGGATGCAGGAATAATTGTCGCTTACTTTCTAGATTTTCGAGCAAATACTTCATGCTAACCCGATGAGCCCAAGCCAGTGAATGCTTTGGCCATGATGGTAGCATTAGCCTCTTTTTTCAACTAGGATCTTCTTTCCCACGATAAGCATATTAATGATCTCGACATAGAGGCACCGTGCCATCAGCTCTTCCTCAAAGTAGTTATCTCCAATATGCATAGTTCGGCCTAGCACCTCTTCCCAGGCATCAGCGAGAGTTGCAGGATGGTATTTCCCTAACCATTTCAAGTTCTTATACATGATGACACTAGCATAGAAGTGTTGGAGATTGTCGTTGAGCTCATCCCTCTCCCTAGCCTTTGCTTTCTAGACTCCTTTGAGCTCACATTGGTAAATTTCAAGCTCAATATCATATGCAAGCTTGTCAATCGATAGGAGCTCCACGTTATCGACTAGCTTTTTGTTCCCATCGTGAAGCTTTTGGTTCTCCTCTTAGCTGCTCGAGCTCGGCTACCTATTCCGAGATGGTATGGTCTCCGAATTGAATTATCTCTTTTTTTTAGCGAGAGCTTGAACCTTCACGTCTACTTGCTTCTTAAATTCAGCACCTTCAGCAAGAGCAGCTTTTAACTTATTCCTTATCATGAGCTCAATGGTAGCTTCGACGCTCTTTATCTCTTCCTTTAGGCTAACAGACTTAGCCTTTGTTTCAGGGGTTGCACCCTCTCCCCGGTGACCTTCATTGAGTCCTCTTCCCTTTCCTTTATAATCCTCTTACAAGTCACCTTCTCAGAATTGAAGGACTGGATGTTGGTGTAGTTAATTTTATTCACATCCGAGAGGACCTTGCACAACTTCTTCCATTTATACCCTTTGTCGATATTTTTTTGGACACTTTAAGCATCCCGATCTGCCACCTCCTTTGGGATGTCCTCAATGTCTTGATTAAATTTAATGTTGTATAAGAAGAGATCGAAAAATGCAAAATGTAGGCATGGAGGGCCAGTCGAAAGAGTAAACGAGGGAGTAGAGAATCCTTTAGAAGAAGGTGGAACTATTGTAATAAGAACATGGGAAGCGGGAACCTATTGTTGAAAAGTGGTCTAAGCTTCAGAGTATGGAGGAACAACACCTGAAGAAGGGCCATGACACTCAGCAGATTCTCTTTGGCATTTAGCAGGATCACATGCTAGCAAAGTATTAAAAATTTAAAAGATTGAATGCTTTTAAAATTAATTGACTTGGGTTTGAAATAATTATATACAAGGTAACTAACTTGTGCAATTTATTAAAGGCAATTAATGATTAAAAGATTAATTAATAATTAAGGGTTAATTAATTAACTTAAGTAATTTAAATATTTATTAATGTGATTAATTACGGGTTAATTAGTTAATAATCAATGGTCAATTAATTTATGATTAAAAGATAATTGATCAATGATTAAAGGTTAATTAATCAAGTGATAGTTACTTAATGTAATTAATTAAAGGGCAAGTAATTAAAGGATAATTACTCAATGAGATTAACTTAAGCTTAATTAATTATTAAAGGTTAATCAATTAATGTGAGTGATTAAGAAAAACTAATTTCTTAAAGGTTAATTACTTAAAAGGTTAATTAATTTAAGGATAGTCAATTAATGTAAAATAATCAAGGTGATTAATTATTGTGATTAATTAAGAAATTAAAGGTAATTAATTTAATTTATTTAGAGATTAAATTAAATTAATTACCTTTAGTTTATTAATTAATCACATTAATTAATCATAGGAATTGAACAACTAATTAATCTTGCTTATGGATGATTAGTGCCTTGGATTATTTGATATCTCTTATATGAGATTTGTAGTGCTATGTGGTATGGTATCTTTGGATTGAACTATGATAATACGGATTATCTATCTGTAATGGAAACGTTGTGTGAATATAAATTGTATTGTATTCATTTAACAACTTAGATTAAAAGGGGTATTGGATTCGAAGAGACCGGGATTGGATATCAGCAAATACCCGAAACCACTTCGGTATGTAATCTACAATAATTCTTTATGGATTTGACTTTAGAATCATATAGGCTGGAATGGAATAAATTAAGCCATTTGAACTGAAGTGATTGACTATAACAAGTTAAGAACTCGTAGTGGAGTACGAGTTACGTCGGGTTTCAAATAAGGTTTATATCTTAGTATTTCTAGTTATATAGGTTTATTCACGTTGTTTTCCAACCTGAATCGGGTGTTACATTAATGTAATGCTCGGTTCAGACCGAGTATTGTAGATTTTCAAGTTAGGACGTTCTGAAGCTCAAGAGGCGAGCTGGATCGTTGGGATGTATGGAGTATATTCTGTTGTGCGTTTGAGAGTTGTATTGATTATTCTAGGACAAGTTAATTATAACTGTCCAGTTTATGTGAGTATGGTTGAACTCTGATCTATTGTATGTGAATTAAAAAATATAGATTTTTCTTTGTATAAATACTATTATGTGATATTATATTTTGATCCACTGTGAATGTAAGATTCTATGTTTTGTTTCCTGTTTCTTCTTCTACCACTTTCTTCTTAACCCTAACAATCTAGAATTTTCAGCATTCGGAAGCTCGGCACTTCTACGGTGAACGTATTAGTGTCGAATTTTTAGGGTCGAAAATTTCAGATCGTTACAGTTGGTATCAGAGCTGAAGGTTAAGGAAGAACCTTGGCTCTGTTGGGTTTACTCATTAAGGATAGGGTCAATAGTACCCTAGAATGAGATGAGTGTATTATATGTGAGGGCGTATTTATTATTTTCTTATATAAAGATTTTAAAAACGGTTTTAAGATTAGGTTTATATAAACTATATTTTGATATAAAGCAATGGTTTTTCTAATTATTATATTTATTAAAGTAAATGGTTGTCCATTATTGGAATTAAATGAAATAATAAGAATTAAGTGGTAGTAGAAATACAACCAAATAAGAATTAGATAATATGAACTATACAAATAAGATAAGCTAGAAATGGATTCGAACCAGAGAATAAAATCCTGAAATTTGTAAGAGTATTTTCAAAATGCTGAATTAAGTGATTTTATTATCCAATAAATTATGAGATAATATATAGTGAATTGATTTCCAGTTATGATAACCTTGGTTATTATCATAAAATGTTTGTTGTATCTTGATAATGGAATGTTTGTTAATGATTAAGCAGAATGAAATGTTTTAAGGAAGTAATAATTTAGATAAGTATGACTTATAAATTAGAATTGAAGATAATTTAAATTGTGAAGTTTTAAATTTAAGTCCAGAAAATTTGAAATTGTTTCAAAATGTTAAAAGATATAATATATAATATTTTTAAATATAGGAATGTTATCTTAAAACAAGAATTGTTTTAAATTTTAAAGAAACATGTTTTGAACTAAAAGCCAAGAATGGTTTAAAATTCAAAATATGTCTTGGGGTGCAAAGAAATGAATATGTATACATGTGGGATATACATAAGATCCAAGTTGATTGGAAGTAAACATTAAGTGTTGAGTTTTGAATTTTCCCGGAAATGTGATGTAATAACCCAAAGAAAAATAAGTTTTCGAACTTATAAATGGGAAAGCATATTGATAAGAAGTGTGAAATTTGAAATGTAGAATTTAAATTGAATAAGTTGACTGGATTAAATAAATTGAATTTAACTTAGGGGAAGTTAAATAAGTTTAGAACAAACAACCTAAATTGGAAATTTCAAGATGAAATTGAGATTTAACTTAGGAAGTTAAATGGGTTGATTTGAAATGGGAATTATGTGTGATCCCAAAACAAGTTTGAGATCAGGAAATTGGTAATGGATGTTGTTGATGGATGTTTAGATAATTTGGATGTTTATTTGCCTTAACTTAACCTAATATCATCCTGTTGTTATTAATAATTTATGGAACTATGAATTGGATTATTTTAATAAAAATTATGAAGTGGATTGAGATAATATATGTATCCACTGCTGAGATAAAATGGAAATAAAACTTTAATTTGAAATTATTTAAATAATTTTGATTTTTAGAAATAAAATTGAAAATATGGGTATGTAATCACTTTGAACTTAAGATTTAAATGTTAAAAATAAAGTTGCAAACTAAAATTATTAAGAATTGGGTAATAAATTGGATTCTGAAAATTAAATTGTTTAAAAAGGTTTTGAACTCCTACTTGAACTTTGAAATAAGTTAAGCAAAGGTAATTTAAAATGAATTTTTGAAATTTGGACCCAGAATTAAATGATTCAAAGATTTAAGTTGTTAATTTAAAAGTAAAGGTTGATTTAATTAAAGGGATTAAATTAACATTTAAAAATTTAACCCGAATTTATGTAATTCGAGATGGATTAAAATTGAGATGGGAATGGAGATAAATTCAAATGGAAAATTTGAATCGAATTAATTGGAAGAGAGGTTGAAGTTGAATAAGTTAAATTCAAATGAAAATGAATTTGGGATAGGAATTGAAGTTAATTCAAACTGAATTGGAATTGAATCAATTTAATGAGATGGGAAATTGATTGAAATGAGAAATTGGGAAATTGAACCGGTTTGACTCTGAAAACTTTTTCAAATAAATTATTTTAGTGTAAACTGTTTTAAATCTATTTTCCTAGCTATTTACTATACAACCTTATTTTTTAAAACCAAACTATCTTATACTTATTTTACAATTATTTTGAAAGTTAATTACTATTTTACATCTGTTTTGTAAACTAATTATTATTTCACAACTATTCTACAATTATTTTGCTATTTTACCACTAATTTACAATTAATAACTATTTTTCAACCACTTATCTATTTTTAATTTTTTCAAGCTATTTTCTAAATTTAAGATGGTCAGAGTGCAAACTGTTTATAGTTAAATACCAATTGAGAGAAGAATTAAGTAATAACCCAAATGGAAATTGAAGCAATTGTGAATAAGTGAACAGAAATGAAAATGAATGTGAATAGAAAGAATATTGATTTAGCTAATAAACAATAAAGATAAACATGTAGGATGTACGTATACTATTCTATTCGCATAATGATTTGATCCGGATTCGAGCACAGAATTTCGAGATAGTATATCGATCCGAGTTGGGATTTTTCCCTCGATTTTCGACGGTGAACCCTGGATATGGATTTTTGATTGATTCTGAAAATTCTCTATCATAGTTATGGATATGCAAGGAGATGATGGTTTCTGATCAAGAAACCAGATCTAAGTCCGCACTAGGAAGCCGGGTGGACGATACTGGTTCGAAAGTGAAATTTGTGTGATCGAGTAAGCAATCGAAAATTATATTGCGTATGAATGATATAAGTACATCGTACGTGCTTGAATGAAAAAGATATCGAAAATTTTGATAAGAAATGTTAAATGATTTTTGAAATAAAAAGGTATATTTTGTGAAATATATGATGAATATAAGTAAAAGTTTATGAAAAGTAAGCAATAGGTTAAATAACCATATAAAGAAATCATACCTGAATATTTGATTTGGAATAAATAAAGATATATATATATATATATATATATTTGTTACATACGATAAACTTCCCTTTGTTGAATCTAAAACCAGAAGAAAAGGATTTTTGAAATATATTTGAAATATAAAAAGGGAATTCATAGAAATATGAAGTGATTCAAAGATTTTTCAAGATTATATATATATATATATATATAAATGATTTCATAAGAATGATTTTGGAAAAAGGTTTGGAACCAATGGATTTTGGGAAAGGCTTTTGATTTTTGGGAAAAATCAATTTTGGGAATTTGGAAAGCCAAGTTTGGAACTATCGATTTGAGATATCGATTTTGTGTAAAGGAGATTTATGTGAATCATAAAGAGTATGATTTGAAAGATACTATAAGTATATAGTGTAAAATGTTTTAAGATTGGCTCTAGGGAAAAAGGCGCTCCCATGAATGAATTTCATAGGAGATCCACGGGGTGGTTGTGCCTTGATCCCTAAGGAGGGTTCTAAACTGGATTCTGGGAGGAAGTCCGGACAAACTGAAGTTCCTGAGTATTCTGTGTGGGTAGCGAAAGTTGAGGGCGCTGATGCCTACAGAGACATTTGGGTTACGTTGTGACGATAGTGTAACTCGATGTCACTATGATCTACTACGGACCATAGCGGACGTCATGTGGCAGTGAGTGCCAACGGCCTACGTTTGATTCTGCCGTGATGGCAACGTAACATCGGTAGACTGCGATCTATGAAGACATAGAAAAGGTAGTGTGGCGGTGAGTGCGTACAGGTTATATTGGGACTCGACTAATGTAGTCTGCGATCTATTTAGGAGTGGTGAAGTTTCATTTGGCAGCGAAATTCAAGGGCACTGATGCCTATAGTTACATGGGTTTTTGCCATGATGGCAACGTAACCTTGGGTGTAGCTGCGATCTGTGGCGGGTTCCATGGTGTAATCGAGGGGCGTGGAGTGCCTACAGTTTTCTATGGGTTTTGCCGGGATGACAATGTGACGACCCGCCCTTCTACTACCAGAAAGACGTATCATCATTAAGAAAAGAAAGGGATAGAAATAGAAAAGAAAAGAAAAGAAGGACAACAACATCAGAATCTCACAGCGGAACGGAACAAAATATAATATATCACATAACTATTACATAGTTTTACATATATCAGAGTTATACAATTTCAATACACATGACACCCATACATATATCTGTCACTACATACATCAGAGATACAGTATACATCAACTACTGACACAGCGGAACTAGATAGATATCTACATATGTCTGGAACTCCTGCTCCAAGCTTCTCCAGAAATCAAAGTCCAAAACCTATCACTTGGCTACTCATAAAAATTTCAGTACCCAAGAGTTTATGAAAAAACAAAATATAAACTCCGGGTCAGACATGGGTCTGGTATGAGTTAACGGTTTAAAGTTGTTTAACTTTGAAAAACATTTGAAAATAAAGGTATCACGTAAGACTCCCCACAAATAAATATGGGTAAGTTTTTACCTTACGCTAACCAAAACATTTCATAGGAAATCCAGTGATATTATAATAGTGTCTAGGGTTTCCAAGTAAATAGAAAATAGCCGAAATTGTTACATTCATTAAATTCTAGCTACTAGCCACAAGAGTGGGTAATACAAATCAAAACCGTAGGGTCTCGTAGGGAAAATGGATTTCCAACAATGGCAGGGCTACTGGGGTACTGCCCGTCACAGTACGGGGCCTAGATCACCGTACCGAGGATCACTGCCGACCCCCTACAACACAAGGCCGGAACCATTTCTTACTGACCAGTCCCAAACAAGATAAACCCCACGGTTGTAGTTAGCAACCGCCCACACAGCCGAAATAAAAAGGGACATCTAGACAGGGGAATATCTTGTCCTGCTTGGGCATGACCCACCTAACCTTGCTGCACCTCCCCTGTTTTATCCATTCCCAGTTGATGAGGCTTGAGGCTACGATTACCTTTACAGGACATATCACTTAGAATGCTCATGTCCGCCTGACGATGTGCTGAAAGCATTCAATCCATACAAATTCGTTCCAGGTTCGAACGAAACCGAAGGCATTATCTCGTCACACTCATTTTGGAATCACCCTCAGAGTCGACGACGATAACCCTTGCATTCTGAAAACACCATCTCGATCTTCATTTCAGAATTCATGACCTATCGTTTAAATTGGATCGATGTGGTTTTCGGAATATCAAGTGGATACCCGATCCCGGTCTCATCGAAATCCAAACGCCATTTTAAAGGCCAAGTTGTCTAATTAACTGAAATAGTTTAATTCAACTTATTAAATTAACATAGCATTTATCCTAGATAAACATATACAAGCATCATAGATATAACACAGCATATCACAGAGCATCACAGAATATCATCAAATAAATATCACAATCAGATATTCAACATAACAATCCGTAAGCAGTCATCTTTAAGTCTTATTTGTAATTAATTAATTTAGAATTAATTACCTGAGAGTTAACCACTTAACTCTTTTTAATTAATCATTAATTAACAATTAATTACCTATTTCATTTCAAATTGTTTAATTAATGATTCCTTAATTAATTATTAAGTCTTAATTACATAATTATTTTATTTCACACTATTAATTAATTACTTCCTTAATCAAGTGATTTAACTTTAATTACTTAATTAACTGTTCCCTGATCATTAATTAATATCTTTAATTATTTATTAATAAAACTTAATTATCCAATTATTATCTGCTAATTACTTAATTAATCAATAATTAATTCTTAATCAAGTTACTTAATTAATTAACTATTAATTCATAATTAAATTACTTGATTAGTTAACTATTAATTCATTCATTAATTAACTTAAGTAGTTGATTTCAATTTATTAATTACTTATAATCCATCACTTATTATACTTTAATTATTCTTAATTACTTAACTACTAATCATTTATTTATTTACTCAAGTAGCCGATTACTATTTACTTATCATGTAATAGTTACGTAATCTAAACTCTAATTAAAATTAGATTGTTAATCATTCTTAATTACCTTCTAAAAATAATTAACATTTATTATTCAACTTAATTAACTTTTAAAGGAAATTTTCTTTAAATTTTGAGAATCAAAATACTACTAACTGGGAACTTAAATGTTAATCAGTTTCAAATCTAACTTTACGTAATTATTTAACTTTATACTTGACTAAATTGATTACATGATTAAATAAAAATCAAGGGCTTAAACATCGTTAAGTATTAGCGAAAAATAATTAAAAACATGTATCAAGCTTCTAACTTAAAACTATTTAACAATTATTAAGATTATGGTATTAAGCTTGATGAAAATCCTTCACTCAGCATTACATTTGAAAATACACTCTGCAGTTTTGTTTTTTTAGAAACCCGAGAACTACCCTACAAAAACTCGAGACCTCCCCTATTCAAACCCGAGTGGCACTTCGTGTTATCCATTCTTTTCCCCGAAACCTCCCTGTACACTCATCTTCTTCCCCTTCTTTTTTTTATTTATATCTATAAGTTAAGCTTTGGGCTGAGTAAAAATAAAAAGAACAGCAGGCTAATCACTCGCAATCGAAGACCAACCCGAAGATATCATCCCACTCGCTCGAGTAATACTCGCGACCCCCTACATCATGGCGTGACACCAAATCACCGCTGCCATGCACATGCACGGCAGCGCGACCCAACTCCGGCAGTCACCATCGTCTCAGGCAAGTCCCAAATCACACGAATAAACGAAAGACGAACTCGAATCGCCTCAAAGAATATCGCATCGAAGTTAAGCAATTCCGTAGAAAACTACAAAACACAACCCTCGGCAATATGCCTTGCGATCATCAATCAAGCCACCGGAGTTGGCGAAACCTCACCTACACGACGACGACATGCTAAACCATCAACCCACAGAATCTCGTGTAACTCGGTCACGTGATGATGACGAACTCGACACCTAACTGACATGACCAAAAATTCTATCTAAAACCCTACTATGATCTCGTATGCTAAACTTACACAATAGAAAAATTATTGAACATTTTTCTTGAAATCACAATCATTTACACTTGCTTCACTTCAAGTTTCACCATTTATTAATGATTCCATTTCGAGAAATTGGTAAAAATTCAATTTTTATTCAGGTTCGAACTGCTATTGAAATATTGAGTAAAATATCTTCGTTCAAATTTTAAAAATCATAACTTTTAGTATTAATTCAAAATATAAACTCGAGTTAACAATTTATTGCATTCAAATTTATCAAAAAAAATATTTGATTTACCTGTAGCACAAGTCATAGTGATGTATTACTTTTAACATAGTTAAATTTGCTTTTAACAATTTTAATTTAGTCTAAACATGTTATTTAGGTTAAATACTTACAGATTATAAATGTTTGAGGAGAATAACTTGAGTTTTAAAAAAAAATGCTACTGTAGCAACAAAGTAACATTAGCAGAGAAGAACAGTTTTTATGTACCCAGATTCACATCCATATAAAACACATACCACCTATATATTCCATCAATCATCATATTGTTTTTAATTAAACTTGAGCTTGCAAATTTTAATGTTTACTCACCAAATAATTTAACAGAGATCAATTTCAGTTTCCAGATGAACAGGGTCTTGATTTATTTCCCAGTCTTCAAGCTTTTATCGAGTTGTTGAGTTTTGTTCAGATTTGTTTGCATATATAATTTTTTATTTCAGGCTTATCAACGAAATGAAACGTACTAGATGATATATATATAAGAAACCAAATATGCAAGCTTGATGTACCACTACTAATCACAAAGATTTTTAGTTGTACTAGTATATTTTTGTTTATAATTTGGCCAGAGATATTTTTATCAAAATGGAGGCTGAAAAGAATTTTGTTGTGCTAGCATTTAATGACCTTTGGCATGTTCTATAGGCTTATATTTATCCTTCTCTTTTTTTTTATAGGTGCAGCCTGACTTGTCTTAGTGGCATACATATATATATAGTTTGTTCTTGTTTCATTTCGTACTTAACATCATCTCTTCGTTTGTATAACCTGATTTGTTTTGAGGATAAAGATAAACTTGAATATGCTGTAAACACTTGTCTTCTTGCATACCAGATGTGAATTCTTGCATTGAACAAATGTATTTTACAGTTCATTGTTAGCATATTAGTTTTACTTTACTTGTATTGTTCATGTATGATTATTATGGTTAAAATTTCTAAATTTTATTCTATTGGTAATTTATATGTTCAAATCTTTGATTTATAACATACTTGTATTTTATATTTCAATTTATAACTTATGTTTTATATTTCTAGTTATAACTTATGTTTACATATTTGTATTTTTAGTTACATCTTATATTTTATAATTATGTGTTATACCTATGTTCATAATTATGATTTATACTTGTTTTGTATGTATATGTTTATAACCATTTATATTGTTTTATACTTAAGTTTTAAATTTCCATGTTTAATATTCATATGATTGTTTATTTTCATATGATTGTTTATTTTTAAACTTATTATTTAAAGTCTACAATTAGATATACTACGTATATTATCAAATATGAAAATATTGAACCTTTTAATTCAATAAGAAAGATTTTGTTGTAAACAATTTTAAAGATTTTCTTTACAGTCACATGTATAACTGGTAAATGATTGAGATCTCATCAGTTTATAATTTGAAAAGCTTGTATTTCATTTAAATGAGAGTAATTATTATTTAAATATATTGTCAAAAATTCCGGGTCGTTACATTCCTTCCCCCTTAAAAGAATTTCGCCCCCGAAATTTAAAATAAAGATAATTTAAAAGCTGTTATATCAACCATTTAAACATGCATATCATTTATACATTAGTGAACAATCAAACAGTCTATCCTAATAAACATTTCTAGCTATCCGAACATGAATCCGGATAAGTTTTCCTAAAACTATCCAGAGTTGTCTCTCGATGATCAACAATCCAAACTGGATTCCTGACCACAATCAAATTTGATTCAACTTCCAAATCTTCCTGAACTACTGGTTAATGATGAATCATGAACAAATTCCCTTAGATGGGATATATGGAATTTACAATGAATTCCAAGTATCCATTGAAGCAATCCAATCCTGAAAGCTTCAGCACCAACTCTTTCCCAATTTTATTGACTTCTTTATAGAATTTAAATATCTATTCAATCAAGCCCGTACGATGTACATATCATTCGTACGCAATATGTAACGATCCCGAGTTTTAATTTATTTTAAATTGATAATTAAATTAATTTTTGATTTAAAATTGTGAAATTAAATGATAATCGATTGGAGTTTTCCAAATTCAAATGGTTTGTGTTATTTATTAATAAGAAAATGGTTTCTTTTGTAAATTATTTTAAATCAACAAGGAGTTTTTTTTATAACAATAAGTATAATAGCTTTATATTTATATACATGGAGTATAAATTCAAACAACATAATTAAAATAGAAATAAGTATATATACAAGGTAAAATTAAAAATATAGAACTTCATTTAGTTTTAAAGTAATAAAGCTACATTGTCAAATGAAAGAAGAAAAAAAATACATGAATTTGTACAATATAATCAATGCTAGCACACTTTATATCTTATCAGCCTCCAAATAAAGTTTCTTTAGTCAAACAAATAATGCATCTTCTCAGCACAAAGTATAGGCAGCCGAAATCTTGTTTGGTTAAAGCAAGCAAAGAAAAACAAATGTCTCTGCCTATTGTACATACTTCAGCCATGCTTAGTACTAAATAATATATTAACATGTTGTACTAATTATATGTCACCTGTACAAGCATCTTCAGCCTACAAACTTATTTTAATACCCTGTATAAACACGATGATATCAACCTGCAAACTTCACATATACATCACCCTCTTCACCTCAGTTTCATTTCTAAAAGCTGAGTAAAATCTAAAGTAATTAATGCAGCACCCAAAGTATTCTCATCAGCCAACAAAAGAAGAAAGGATGAATCTTTGCACTGTGTACAAACGTATAATTTATATTGAACAAAATAATATCTCCTGCAATTACTTTTCTATACATATCAGTCTCATTCCTTTTTCAAAGCTAAGAAAGAAAAAAATTGCTAAAGCCAGAAAGAAAAAGAAAAAAAATGGAAGCAAACATTAACTGGAAAGCAAAGCTTCAATTTGAAAAGAAATTCCAGTTTCACTGTGCTTTGTCTTCATGCCTGGTGAGCTAACTACCCTCTGGTTTTGTTTATATATTTTGATATCAGTGATTGATATTTGGGTATGTTGTGAGTAACTTATAGCTGTTTAAACTTGAATGTATGTTGCCATTTTTCTGTGTATGAATATCTACGCATATGTATTAGTGTATCTCCCTGTTTGGTCTCAGGACATAGAACAACCAAAGAAGATTCAATTTCTTCTCTCCTAATCAATATTAAGCTTTGATTTTAAAACAAGTTAGTTGTATTTAAGTATGGATTACAATTTAAAAATGGCTTCATGAAGTATATATGTATATAAAATGAAAGATCATATTTTTACAGTAAAAACTTAAATTTCTGGAAATTTCGTCCATCACGAATCATTAATTCAAGAATATAACTTGAATTTATATTAAAAGTTATGATTTTTAAGCGTGGTTTGATGATTTTTAGTTGCGTGGTTCAATAGCAGTTCGAAGATGATCAAAATGGGTATTTTGGCCAATTGCCGGTGATATGATGAACTGGAGGTGTCGGGGTTGTGTGAGGAGGTGGTCGAGCCTACGGTGGTGGTAGGAAAAATGACCGGAGGTGGCCTCGATCTTGGTGGCGAAAGCGGCGTTCGATTTTCTTTCGAAAACCTAAATTTTTGAGGGGTTGAACATTGGGTCGCCGCGCCTCCTCTCGTGCATCGAGCTGCACGACCTTCCAGGGGGAGTTAGGTGAGGGTGTGTCGAGTTCGTGGCCGGAGGCTAGTGACCTCGCGTGGTTGAAGTCGCGGTGTCAGGGTGTTTCTTTGGTTGGAGGTCTGTTCGGTGTTGATCGAGTCGTACTCGATTTCGACTTGTTGCCATATGGGATCGTCTGGGTGGTCGGAGTTGGTTTATGGGTTGAGTGTGACATGCCGGAGGTCTTGAAGATGGTCGGAGATGGTTCGGTCGGGTGTACACATGCATGTGCACGTTTGGTGCTCGGATGATCTTGTTTGGGAAGAAGATGTATCAGGTTTAAAAACCTGACCCTGTTCTATTTTGGCTTTTAACATTTTTAGTTTGAATTTCAAAGTATAAAAACAAAATTTTAAACTAAATTTTCAAAAGGTATGGGGGTGGAATGGTTTAGTCAGGGGAAGACTCGTGTAGATCTCGTAGTAGCTTTAAAATTTAAAACCAAAACAGAGTTTAAAAGAAAACAAGTTTTAAACCTAGTTTTAAAAATGGATTCAAGTTAAATTTGAATCTTAGCTGAAAAATAATGATTTCAAATTTAAAATTGTTAAATAACTTTAAAATGGTAACTGGTTTTAAACCTTATTAAAGATAAATGAGGGTTCATCTTAAAACTTGAGTTTAAAATAAAATTTAGAAAGATAAGTTTGAAATTAAAAAGGTTTTCAAACATGTTTGTAGATGATATTTAAATCACCACTAAGAATGAGTTCACCTTAAATTTAATAAAAAATTGAATGAATTGTAATACATTAATTATTAGATTAATTAGAATGGATAATTAATGTTCTGTATCAATTTAATCAGTAATGGTAAGTTTAACTTTATTAATTAAGGTTTAATTTCCTAATAATTAATTGGTTAATTAATTATGTAATTGGTTTAAAGATAAATTTAATTAATATAATTAATTAAGGATAATTTAATTAAATAAGGTGATTGATTTATTAATTTATATCAAATGATTTGTAATTAATAAATCAAGATTGGATAATTAATTCATAAGTAATTTATTTAATTGGGAATAAATTGAATTAATTAGGATTAAACAGTTAATTAATCCTACTCATAAATGATTATTAAATGTTTGACATTACTTATGAATGATTGTATTGTATTGTATGAGATACCTCAAATTGACTGTCATATCTGATCTATAATATTTTGTTCTGTGACTGTGTATAATTTATCCATTCATTTACATTGTTATATTACCTGTGAATGAAGATAAGCGTTGTAGTCTATATCGCTTATCGAATATATTGTTGTATTTAATCTGTGATGATTGATGATGTGACACTTTTATTGTGTTGAACCCCTGGACCACACCATACACACACAAATATGGATTTCACAAGGAAATCGAGTAAGTCACAGATTTTTGAAAATAGTTTTGAATTTAAATTTTTAAATTCAAATGGTTTGAAAATAAGATTGGGTTAAAGTGAAAAGCTTTTGAAATGGAATTTCAAAGATGAAATTTATTTTGAAGAACTTGATAAAGTTGGAAATTTAAATAATTTGATTTAAATTTAAATTCAAAGTGTGAATCTATAATTTGAAACTAGGGATTAAAAATGTTATACCAGTTATATACGGGTTAAACCATTTTAAAATGTATTAATTTGGGAATATGAATATAAATTAAGAACTTTAACTCGTACAAATATAATTGGATTTTTCTGAAAAGAAAACTGTTTGTTTTCAAATAATAAAAGCTTTCACATAAGTAATGAACTTCCAAATTTGTGTTAAAAAGATTTCTAGTTTAAAATGAAAATGATTTCCAAGTTATAGAAATGGTTTGAAAGCTATAAGTTAAATCTTTGATTTAAAGATTTAACGAGTTAATCCTATAGAAATGAAATTGTTTTGGAAATCTATGAATTGATCTTTTTGAAATAAATCTTTTTGTTTAAAGATTTGAAATGGTAATTGATTTAAACCAATTGGAAGAAAGTTTTGGGTAATAAGTTGTGACTTAATTGAAATCCCAATATCCATATGTTTTTAAATTTTGCGCTCACTATTCGGTTTAGCCGGGAGAGGACCTTTGTGTCATATATCCCATTCTGAATATGTGATACGTCGATATGGATAGCATTTGAAGACCGGTGATGAAGACCGGATATTTTCGAAAACGTAAGGAAAACACGTCGAATGTCTTTGCATCGACTGGTCCCCGGTATAGAGACTCCATATGTGATGGGAAGTCCGAACGTGATTAGTGAATATCCGGATTTGCATGGGCTTCTTTGGAAGTGCCTTCGGTTCTGTTCGAACCCAGAACATACTTGTATGGATTGTGTATCCGACATTACACTTTGAGATATAAAGCAGATTCCTTTCAAATACATTTTTGTTGGTGGCGGAGAATTTATTCTCTTAGCTTAACACCCTTCTCTGAGACGTACGAGCTCAGAGATTATGTAGTTGAAGGTTATCAGCGATATATTCCCAATCTGGTAATGTGACATGCTGAGTGTTGCTGTGAAATGATCATTGTGTTGATTATTTGTGATAGGATCATTTATTTGATCGTCTATCTTGGTGATCATTTCTATGATCATTTGTTGACCCAAAGCACAGCTTTTGTATAAAGCGTGGCTTTGTGGACGTGACTTCGTCGAACCTCACACCCCGGAATGGTCAAAACAGGAAAGATGCGGCAAGGTTATTAGGGGTAGCGCCCTTTAGGGTATGTTCATTTCCTTCTGGAAAGGGGTGGTATCATGGTATGGAGCCCAGATACTTACTCATGTGGAAAACACTCTATTTACTATAGTGTGATGTTGGTTATCGAGCGCTCGGTTAAAGGTCCTAAAGGACCGGGGGATGGCATACTCGTGTCAGTAGTTACCCAGTTAGGGGTAACCCGGCCTTGTGTTGGCAGAGATCCGGTTAGGTTCTCGGGACATCCTTCCAGAGGCGTTTCCATGTGGCAATGGGAAGTTCCTTGGCCTGACCATTTGTTGGAAATCCAAAGAAACAATACGAGCCTTGTACGGTTTTAGTTGTATAACCTGCTATGAAATGTGGCGATAACCTACTATTGAACATAGTAGCTATAGTAGGCATACGATAATGGTCGTATGTTGGCTAAGATTTATATTCTACTTTCGAAATGTTTTCTGCACCGTGCACTTATAATAATAATATCAAAGAAATTTTCTGCGTATTAAGCATGTTTGACTATCATAAGAAGAAATCTCCTCCAAGTCTGCGTTTGCATTGTGTGTGTGGTGGGAGGTCTTATGGTAGTTTCATTTTCAAAAAGCATTGCGAATTTATTTTAAAATTCTCTTGTTGATTGTTTTAAAAGATAAACTGTTTTTGTTGCTCACACCAGTCCCATGACTGATCCGGAGTTTATTGTTCCTTTCCTAAACTCTGGGTGCTCATTATTTTCTACACGAGCAGTCTAGAGTTGGGTTTTTCAGATACTTAGGTTCAGTAGATTTTATCTAGAGCTAGTTCAGTCTTTGGGTATGGACTGCACTTGCTTATCTATGGGAGTCCGAGCTATTGCTGGATTGGTTCTTGGAGATGGAGTTCAGATTTGGAGTTCTTCGTTGAAGACTATCTTAGAGTTATTTTGTTCCGCTGCTATTTTCTCATATCTCTGATGTATATTGATATCTATTGTATCATTCTGTTGTATCAGATATTGTATATCAATGTATTATTCTTTTATTCCGCTGTGATGTTTACTTAATTGTGTTATAAGCTCCGGCGAATCGGATTTGAACGATCGAGTCTACGGCATTCGAGTACGAATGAAGTATGGATGTCGATTTTTGAGCGGGCAAAACCCGTTCGTCACACAATATCAAATTCGATCGCTCGCTCGATCATACAATTTCACTTCCGAACTAGTATCGTCCACCCGACTTCCTAGTGCGGACTCAGATCTGGTTTCTTGATCAGAAACTGTCATTCTCCTTGCATAGCCACAACTATGATAGAGAATTGCCATAATCAATCAAAATCCATATCCATGGTTCGTCGTCGAAAATCGAGTGAAAAGTCCCAACTCGGATCGATATATAACTATCTCGAAATTCTGTGCTCGAATCTGGATCAATTTTCTATGCGAATAAAATAATATACGTATATCCTACGTATTTATATCCATTGGTTATCAACTATATCAATTTCTTTTATCCACATTATTTTGAATTCCATCCTCTTGGAATAATTTTCTCAATATCAACTTTACTTAAGAATTTCACCATTCATTTTTTTAAGTTTAATATAAGCATTATACATACTCTTATATTATTACTCTACCACTTTAGCCTTTATATCCTCTTACTTTAAATCTAAATTTCCAATTCCATGTGAATTCAATTTTTCTTCAATTTTGAATATTGAATTTTATTGACTATCTTCCATTTATAACTAATCCCTATCATTATTTTAAATTAGTTTCATCTAGTAATTTATTTCAATCTTCAATTTGAAATCGTTTTGTTGCTAAAGTTTTTATATTTTTAATTTCTAAATCCCAAAATTTTTGAAATTTTTTTTGGCAGAGTCTCCTTTGTTTAGCATTACATATTTTCATAAGCACATATGTAAGGTTTCAACACTTATTACAATTACTTCCTACCAATTATCAAATCATTCCCTTCAGTCTTAAGTGATTTACAACTTACTCGCTTATATATAATTCATTTAAGCAAAACAAACTCATATTTAAAATCATCCTATTTCGCTTCTAATAATTCATAGAATTTTATCTAATCTCATTTACTTCGAATGATCCATTTTCTTATGCAATTGAGCAATATTATTATGAATTAATAATTACTTAAACTTTATAACAAATTTTAAATTGATTCCAACTCAATTTACACTTAATTCCATCCCATTTTAATTTATTCACAATCTTTTCATTGCATTTTCTTTCCTTCAAAAGGTTTGATTCCAAACTATTTTATTAAACTCGACAACCCATATTTCAAATAACCATCTCACAGTTTACTCAAGTTATTTATTTTCTTCAACCTATTCCACCCAACAACTTAAGTTTATTCCATTCCACCGTTTTCCATTTAAATCTTTGATTTTATTTTCCTTTATTAAAATCCCAACTATTTACTAATTTATTCGATTAGTTTATTCTTTTATCCATTCTTAAATTTCAATTTACATTAACAATACATTATTGAATTTATTTATAATAAGGTCATTCAATTTATGCTTGAATTAGATTTGTTTACAACTCACACCAATTCTATTTTAATTCAATTCAATACTTACTTGGTTTACATTTACTTATTTACGTAAGAATTTTATTCCATTCAATGTTATCTATAATTCAATTGAATTCATTTACATTCAGTTTTATTCCAACTCAACTTCAGTTAAATCTAGCTACTTCCATTCTTTTAAATTTTATTACTCAATATATGAGTTCAAAACTTATTTATTTACTTAAAAGCTTATATTTCTCATTTGAGTCATTTCATCTTATAACCACAATTTCAGATTATATATATAACACTTACTATCTTAAGGTATAAATTTTCATTTCACAATTACAATCATTTTACCTTCCAATTTAGTTCAATTTCAATTTAATTTCAACTTCAATTTTATCTAACTTATCTCAGGTTAAATTCAAATATATTTTCTTCATTTTCATTTACTTAAGTTAAATTTAAATTCCCGGATTGAAATTCCCAATTTCTTCTTATTAATATCAACTTAACTTTATAAGTCCCATAGTTGATTCATTTATCTTTTCACATTATTTAAACAGAATTTCTTAGAATTCAATTGTCCGGTTTTCATTTCCAAAACATTTGAAATAATAACTACACATATCCACTGGGTATAACAAATCAAATCTCCAAATTCCAAACACTTTTTTTCACCAAAACAAAATTTTCCTTTTGAAATTTCTAAAACAACTTGTCCACCAAACAACCCCAAACAATATCATAACCAACTATCCTGGTATCAATCCATCACTTTAGAAACTCGAAAATGAATACTGATGATGTGGCCATCATCATCAGGACTATTTTCCAGCGACTGAAGTGAGTTCAGGGCTTCCTTACTCCCACAAATTCTTTCCAAAACAATTTCCATTCAACAATATTTTTCCAAAACAATACTTCATTTTTGCCTTCAAATCTTTGGAAAAACATTTCAAACATTCCCAAGATTTTAAATTCCCAAACCTTTCTTTTAAATTCATTTAAACACCTTTCAAATTTACGGGACTTAAATTCTGGTTTAATCGAATTTTAATTATATTCCTTTTTATTTAAACCTTACTTAGACAATTTTATTTGGTTATAAACCACTCGAATTTTAAAAAAAAATTATTCAATTGTATTATTAACAACCAAACATCCAAATATATATATAATAATTTCAGAAAAATATTTTCTTTTATGTCAAAATATAATTTTGGGTAAAATTATTTCATTTACCCTACTTTAAAAACAATACTGTGTCGGTCTACCTTGTTTAAGAGTTTAGAAATCCATATCGATGAAATGGCATCCTATACATCGACTAGAATCCATAAACACTCAACAGATAAGTCAACACAATATAAAAATAATTTCATATTCACTAACAAATACGTGCGCATATCTATTAATACACTCAAACTCATTTTAGAGTTCTACAAACTCTATTCTATGAGTAATTCCTACCAGAGCCAAGGTTATCACCAACCTAAGCTCTGATACCAACTATGATGACCCGCCCTTCTGCTACCAGAAAGACGTATCATCATTGAAAAAAAAAGTGATAGAAATAGAAAAGAAAAGAAAAGAAGGACAACAACATCGGAATCTCACAGTGGAACGGAACAAAATATAATATATCACATTACTATTACATAGTTTTAAATATATCAAAGTTATACAATATCAATACACATGACAGTCATACATATATCTGTCACTACATACATCAGAGATATAGTATACATCAACTACTAACACAGCGGAACTAGATAGATATCTACATATGTCTGGAACTCCTGCTCCAAGCTTCTTTAGAAATCAAAGTCGAAAACCTATCACTTGGCTACTCATAAAAATTTGAGTACCCAAGAGTTTATAAAAAAACAAAATATAAACTCCGGGTCAGACATGGGTCTGGTATGAGTAAACGGTTTAAAGTTGTTTAACTTTGAAAAACATTTGAAAATAAAGGTATCACGTAAGACTCCCCACAAATAAATACGGGTAAGTTTTTACCTTACGCTAACCAAAACATTTCATAGGAAATCCAGTGATATTATAATAGTGTCTAGGGTTTCCAAGTAAATAGAAAATAGCCAAAATTGTTACATTTATTAAATTCCAGCTACTAGCCACAAGAGTGGGTAATAAAAATCAAAACCGTAGGGTCTCGTGGGGAAAATGGATTTCCAACAATGGCAGGGCTACTGGGGTACCGTCCGTCACAGTACGGGGCCTAGATCACCATACCGAGGATCACTCCCGACCCCCTACAACACAAGGCCAGAACCATTCCTTACTAACCAGTCCCGAACAAGATAAACCTCGCGGTTGTAGCTAGCAACCGCCCACACAGCCGAAATAAAAAGGGATATCTAGACAGGGGAATATCTTGTCCTGCTTGGGCATGACCTACCTAACCTTGTTGCACCTCCCCTGTTTTAGCCATTCCTAGTTGATGAGGCTTGAGGCTGCGATTACCTTTACAGGACATATCACTTCGAGTGCTCATCGTCCGCCTGACGATGTGCTGAAAGCATTCAATCCATACAAGTTCGTTCCGGGTTCGAACGAAACCGAAGGCATTATCTCGTCACACTCATTTTGGAATCACCCTCAGAGTCGACGACGATAACCCTTGCATTCTGAAAACACCATCTCGATCTTCATTTCAGAATTCACGACCTATCGTTTAAATTGGATCGATGTGGTTTTCGGAATATCAAGTGGATACCCGATCCCGGTCTCATCGAAATCCAAACGCCATTTTAAAGGCCAAGTTGTCTAATTAACTTGAACGGTTTAATTCAACTTATTAAATTAACATAGCATCTATCCCAGATAAACATATACAAGCATCATAGATATAACACAGCATATCACAGAGCATCACAGAATATCATCAAATAAATATCACAATTAGATATTCAACATAACAATCCGTAAGCAGTCATCTTTAAGTCTTACTTGTAATTAATTCAATTTAGAATTAATTACCTGAGAGTTAACCACTTAACTCTTTTTAATTAATCATTTATTAACAATTAATTACCTATTTAATTTCAAATTGTTTAATTAATGATTCCTTAATCAATTATTAAGTCTTAATTACATAATTATTTTATTTTACACTATTAATTAATTACTTCCTTAATCAAGTGATTTAACTTTAATTACTTAATTAACTGTTCCCTGATCATTAATTAATATCTTTAATTATTTATTAATAAAACTTAATTATCCAATTATTATCTGCTAATTACTTAATTAATCAATAATTAATTCTTAATCAAGTTACTTAATTAATTAAATATTAATTCATAATTAAATTACTTGATTAGTTAACTATTAATTCATAATTAAATTACTTGATTAGTTAACTATTAATTCATTCATTAATTAACTTAAGTAGTTGATTTCAATTTATTAATTACTTATAATCCATCACTAATTATACTTTAATTATTCTTGATTACTTAACTACTAATCATTTATTTATTTACTCAAGTAGTCGATTACTATTTACTTATCACGTAATAGTTACGTAATCTAAACTCTAATTAAAATTAAATTGTTAATCATTCTTAATTACCTTCTAAAAATAATTAACATTTATTATTCAACTTAATTAACTTTTAAAGGAAATTTTCTTTAAATTTTGAGAATCAAAATACTACTAACTGCGAACTTAAATGTTAATCAGTTTCAAATCTAACTTTACGTAATTATTTAACTTTATACTTGACTAAGGTGATTACATGATTAAATAAAAATCAAGGGCTTAAACATCGTTAAGTATTAGCGAAAAATAATTAAAAACATGTATCAAGCTTCTAACTTAAAACTATTTGACAATTATTAAGATTATGGTATTAAGCTTGATGAAAATCCTTCACTTAGCATTACATTTGAAAATACACTCTGCAGTTTTTTTTTTTAGAAACCCGAGAACTACCCTACAAAAACTCGAGGCCTTCCCTATTCGTGTTATCCATTCTTTTCCCCCAAACCTCCATGTACACTCATCTTCTTACCTTTCTTTTTTTTATTTATATCTGTAAGTTAAGCTTTAGGCTGAGTAAAATAAAAACAACAGCAGGCTACTCACTCGCAATCGAAGACCAACCCAAAGATATCATCCCACTCGCTCGAGTAATACTCGCGACCCCCTACATCATGGCATGACACCAAATCACCGCTGCCGTGCACGTGCACGGCAGCGCGACCCAACTCCGGCAGTCACCATCGTCTCAGGCAAGTCCCAAATCACACGAATAAACGAAAGACGAACTCGAATCGCCTCAAAGAATATCGCATCGAAATTAAGCAATTCCGCAGAAAACTGCAAAACACAACCCTCGGCAATATGCCTAGCGATCATCAATCAAGCCACCGGAGTTGCCAAAACCTCGCCCACACGACGACGACATGCTAAACCATCAACCCATAGAATCTCGTGTAACTCGGTCACGTGAGGATGACGAACTCGACACCTAACTGACATGACCAAAAATTCTATCTAAAACCCTACTATGATCTCATATGCTAAACTGACATGATAGAATAATTATTGTACATTTTTCTTGAAATCGCAATCATTTTCACTTGCTTCACTTCAAGTTTCACCATTTATTAATGATTCCATTTCGAGAAATTGGTAAAAATTCAATTTTTATTCAGGTTCGAACTGCTCTTGAAATACTGAGTAAAATATCTTCGTTCAAATTTTAAAAATCATAACTTTTAGTATTAATTCGAAATATAAACTCTAGTTTACAATTTATTGCATTGAAATTTATCAAAATAATATTTGATTTACCTGTAGCACAAGTTACAGTGATGTATTACTTTTAGCATAGTTAAATTTGCTTTTAACAATCTTAATTTAGTCTAAACATGTTATTTAGGTTAAATACTTACAGATTATAAATGTTTGACGAGAATAACTTGAGTTTTAAAAAAAATATGCTACTGTAGCAACAGGGTAACATTAGCAAAGAAGAACGGTTTTTATGTACCCAGATTCACATCCATATAAAACACATACCACCTATATATTCCATCAATCATCATATTGTTTTTAATTAAACTTGATCTTGAAAATTTTAATGTTTACTCACCAAATAATTTAACAGAGATCAATTTCAGTTTCCAGATGAACACGGTCTTGATTTGTTTCCCAGACTTTAAGCTTTTATCGAGTTATTGAGTTTAGTTCAGATTTGTTTGCATATATAATTTTTTATTTCAGGCTTATCAACGAAATGAAACGTATTAGATGATATATATAAGAAACCAAATGTGCAAGCTTGATGTACCACTACTAATCACAAAGATTTTTAGTTGTACTAGTATATTTTTGTTTATAATTTGGCCAGAGATATTTTTATCAAAATGGAGGTTGAAAAGAATTTTGTTGTGCTAGCATTTAATGACCTTTGGCTTGTTCTATAGGCTTATATTTATCCTTCTCTTTTTTTTTATAGGTGCAGCCTGACTTGTCTTAGTGGCATACATATATATATATATATAGTTTGTTCTTGTTTCATTTCGTACTTAACATCATCTCTTCGTTTGTATAACCTGATTTGTTTTGAGGATAAAGATAAACTTGAATATGCTGTAAACACTTGTCTTCTTGCATACCAAATGTGAATTCTTGCATTGAACAAATGTATTTTACAGTTCATTGTTAGCATATTAGTTTTACTTTACTTGTATTGTTCATGTATGATTATTATGGTTAAAATTTCTAAATTTTATTCTATTGGTAATTTATATGTTCAAATCTTTGATTTATAACATACTTGTATTTTATATTTCAATTTATAACTTATGTTTTATATTTCTAGTTATAACTTATATTTGCATATTTGTATTTTTAGTTACATCTTATATTTTATAATTATGTGTTATACCTATGTTCATAATTATGATTTATACTTGTTTTGTATGTATATGTTTATAACCATTTATATTGTTTTATACTTAAGTTTTAAATTTCCATGTTTAATATTCATATGATTGTTTATTTTCATATGATTGTTTATTTTTAAACATTATTATTTAAAGTCTATAATTAGATATACTACGTATATTATCAAATATGAAAATATTGAACCTTTTAATTCAATAGGAAAGATTTTGTTTTAAACAATTTTAAAGATTTTCTTTACAGTCACATGTATAACTGGTAAATGATTGAGATCTCATCAGTTTATAACTTGAAAAGCTTGTATTTCATTTAAATTAGAGTAATTATTATTTAAAATATATTTTCAAAAATTCCGGGTCGTTACAGACAACGTAACCATCGGATTAACTGCGACCATGGAGGGGGTGATGATTTCCAGAGCATTCTCACCAAAAATGTTTATATATTTTTCAAATATTTTCTCTATATTTTCAAAAAAAATTCTATGTATTTTCATTGGGTGTTGAAAAAGGGTTTACTAAGTACTTATAGATTTTCAGTCCTACACATGATCAACGTATCACCGAATTTCTATGAGAACGAGGATGGACTTATTGAGGCATCGAGTTATAAAAGTATTTTTATAAAAACTATTTTGGTAATATTATGAAGATTTTTATAAGTGTTTTAAAATTTCAAATTAAAAAGAGTTTGCAGTTAAAAATGTTTAAAGGACAATTTAACTCATAATAAACATTTTGATAAAATTCTAGCTTCGTTCCTTTTCGAGGACGAAAAGATTTAAAGGGGGAATATGATAACTGGGGTTTTTGGACATTTAGTAATTGAATAATTAATTGATTTTTACTATTGAGATTCTGATTTTATTTGGTTAAACAAATAAATCTGATAATAAATAATTATATCAATTTATAAATAATTTAGATTTCAAACTCTATATTTTAAAATTGATAATAAAATTATTTTCTAATTATACTATATATATTTATATATACAGTGATTTGGAAGTTATATTTTGAATTTAATAGTATAATAACTTTGGTTAAAATAAGAATTAATGAAAAGTTTAAAATACATTATTTTAAAATTTTATACATGAATAAATATAGTTTGTATATATATAACATATGTTATTATAAAAAGGAAATGCATTAATTAAAAATAGAAAAGTATAAAACATATATATATAACTAATTGAAAATATAATATAAGAATCATATAAACATATTAAAAACATTTAATTACATGTGTAACCATTTTAAACATGGAATTTAACAAGTGTAAGTATTTAAAATGCATTTAAACATTTGTAACAATATTATCGAGCAAATAAACATGTGTCACCTATTTTGTTCCATTTTCTTATTAATATAAAGGATACAAGATTTATATATACATCTATCTCCTTCTCTTCTCAATTTTCTTTCAAACATTTAAAGAAAAAATCAAAACAAAGTTCAAGTCTGAAAGCAAGCAGATCAACCCCGTTAAAAACAAGTTCCAGATCAAATAATTTCAAACCTGAAGCATAGATCATTTCAACTAAGCTAAAGATCAAAGCCAAAGCAATCTCTAGTTTCAAGTTTTAGTTTTCAAGTGGCAAATCAAATTCAAGTTTCCAATCAAATTCCAGTTTTTCAAATTTTAAAAGCATGTGCGCTGTTTATCAGTTACAGGTGAGTAAACTAACATTTTAAGTTTTAATCTGTTAAACCTTGATTTCAATGATAGAAACTTAAAGTATGTTGTGAAATTTTTTGAATGGATATAAATTATGCATGTCCATATATCTGATGTGAATGTCTGTATACCAATATGATTGCCCTGTTCTAGCTTTACAGAATTTAAAACTTGATAAAATCGAATCTCTCTCTCCCTGATTCTTTTTAGACTTAGATGTATAAACAAAACTTGTTTGTAATAACGAGATATTTGATCTAAAAATATTTCCAGGTAAGATTTAAGGGTAGTTTTAACATAAAGGAAGAATTATAGTAGAATTTCAAACATATCTAATCTCGACTAAAATGATATGTGGTTTCAGGTATATAGACTGATTTGTTATTGAAATCTATGACTTTTAAAAATATAATCATGATTTTTAAGCCTTTAAATCGAGAGTGTGTGCGACTTGAACATGATTTGGGTTTTGGGCTTTTTTTGATGATCGGCGAGGTTTGGGTGGTCGAGTTTGTTACTGGAGGTGGTTTGGAGGTCAGGGGTCACGGAAAAATTAGTCGGAGAATTACTCATCCATGGTAGTGGCCGGTCGACGTCATATTAGGATTTTCGAACCAGTTTTGATCGACTGGGTTTGCGAGGGGTTCGCGTCGTCAATGGGGCATCAGAGACGATCGGTCATGGAGGAAGTGAGGCATGGGTTGACAGCGGAGCTAGGGACGGGGTTTCAAAGACTCTGGTGGTCGGAGGCGTCAGGACGAGGTGGTTCTTGGTCGATGGGTTCCGTTCCAGTGGTTCGATCGAGTTGATTTTTATTTCACGATCGATATGGAAGTTTGGATGGTCGGGATCGAAGGGGAAGGTCATCGACGACTTGTCGATGGTGGCATGGATGACCGGAGCTCCTGTGATCAGTCGTGCACGTGCACGAGGTTTGCTGTGTATCAGTATTTGTTTTCGAAGAAGAAGAAGCATCCTTGGGTGGGAACTCGGGGAAAGGAAGGGTTTGCTCGGGGTTTGTTTCAGGTGAACGTGAGTGTTAATACATGTTAATAGTTTTAAAGTTTTAACCTAACAAGTTTTTTTTGAAAAAAAGAAGAAGTATCTCGGGACTAAGCTCGGGGATTTTGGGTTCTGGCTCGGGTACTTTTGCTATGGGCTTGGGTTTGTTTGAACCAGGTTTTTAGAATTATGGACAAGTTTTTCAAAGCAATTATTAAACAAAGTTTTCAATGCATAATGAAAATAAACAAGTTTTCAAAATAAAAGTAATTATCAAGTTCTTCCCAACAAGTTTCAAAGTATTAAAAATTTAAAAGATTGAATGCTTTTAAAATTAATTGACTTGGTTTTGAAATAATTATATACAAGGTAATTAACTTGTATGATTTATTAAGGATAATTAATGATTAAAAGATTAATTAATAATTAAGGGTTAATTAATCAACTTAAGTAATTTAAAGATTTATTAATGTGATTAACTACGGGTTAATTAATTAATAATCAAAGGTTAATTAATTTAAGATTAAAATATAATTGATCAATGATTAAAGGTTAATTAATCAAGTGATAGTTACTTAATATAATTAATTAAAAGATAATTACTCAATGAGATTAATTTAAACTTAATTAATTATTAAAGGTTAATCAATTAATGTAAGTGATTATGAAAAATTAATTACTTAAAGGTTACTTACTTAAAAGGTTAATTAATTTAAGGATAGTTAATTAATGTAAATTAATCAAGGTGATTAATTTATGTGATTAATTAAGAAATTAAAGGTAATTAATTTAATTTATTTGGAGATTAAATTAAATTAATTAGGAATTGAACAACTAATTAATCTTGCTTATGGATGATTAATGCCTTGGATTATTTGATATCTCTGATATGAGATTTGTAATGCTATGTGATATGATATGTTTGAATTGAACTGTGATAATATGGATTATCTATCTGTAATGGAATCGTTGTGTGAATATAAATTGTATTGTATTCATTTAAACAACTTATATTAAAAGGGGTATTGGATTCGAAGAGACTGGTGTCGGGTACCAGCAAATACCTGAAACCACTTCGATATGAAATCTACAATAATTCTTTATGGATTTGACTTTAGAATCATATTGGCTGGAATGGAATAAATTAAGCCATTTGAACTGAGTAGCAGTTCTTAAATATTGTTTTATAATAAGTGATTGACTATAACAAGTTAAGAACTCGTAGTGGAGTACGAGTTACCCCGGGTTTCAAATAAGTTTTATATCTTAGTATTTTTAATTATATGGGTTTACTCACGCTGGTTTCCAGCCTGACCAAGGTGTTACTTTGATGTAATGCTCGGGTCTGATCGATTATTATAGATTTTCAAGTTAGGACGTTCTGGAGCTTAGGATGCGAGCTGGATGGCAGGGACGTATGGAGTATATTCCACTATGTGTTTGAGAGTTGTATTGACTATTCTGGGACAAGTTAATTATATCTGTCGAGTTTATGTGACTATGGTTGAACTCTAATGTATTGTATGTAAATTAACAGATATAACTTTTCTTTGTATAATACTATTATGTGATATTATATTTTGATCCGCTGCGAATGTAAGATTCTGTGTTTTGTTTCCTGTTTCTTCTTCTATCTTTTTCTTCTTAACCCAAACATTCTGGAATTTCTGACGTTCGGATGCTCGGCACTTCTACAGCGAAAGTATTAGTGTCGAATTTTTGGGTCGAAAATTTCAGGCCGTTACAATAATTCATAAAATCATAAAACTTGAGCCATCTATAAAATACTATTTCTGACTATATGTCAAAAATGCAAGGCATTTGAACGTCATTTAATAGGTTTTTCAAGTTTATCCTTATCATAAAATCTATATGAAATAGCACAATCATCAACAAGTATGTGTATTCATTTAAACAATCAAAACATGGCAAATCATTTGCAAAATAAATTCGAAACTGCATTACAAACCAAAAATCATAAAAATGAGATGTAACCTATTATTCACCTTTATCTTGTATTAAAGAGGTGGAAATTTGCTCTAGAACTAATTTGATTAAACTTCCTTATTAAAATCTTGCTTATCTTCTCCTTGTTAACTTCTAATGGTGGTCGGCCAAGCTTGGTATATGATTTTTTTTGTGATGTTGCAAATGAGAGTGGGCTAAGGGTTTAGGGTATATGAATATAACCTATTCCTAATTTATCCTTATCCTATTATATTTTTCATTTGATTATTAATTGAGGCACGACTAGTTTATAAATTTACAAATCTCAATCTCCTAACCGCTTAACTTTACATTATTTTATTTAGTTTATCTAGTTAAATCTCTTGAATAATTTTATTTAGAATTATGGAAGTTACAGACTCCCCTCCTTAACGAATTTCATCCTCGAAACTAAGATAAGGTACTTATCAAAATCAGTCATAAAGGTAAAACATACCACGAAACAAGTTAGGATAAGCATCTCTAATCCTGCTCTCCGTTTCCCAAGTACAGTCCCTCTCGTCGTCGCTCCATTGGACATTAACTAATCTAACTGTCTTACTCCTTAGTCTCTTTTCATCCCTCGTGACTATACAAACTGGCTTTCTAACAACAGTCAAATTCGGCTCCACTACTAAGTCATCTATCATAGTCGTGCTATAGTAGTCTCTGGATCCCAAGTGCACTTCCTAAGATGAGAAATATGAAAAACATCATGGACTCCTACCAAACTATTTGGTAGCTCTATTCTATATGCTAGTTTCCCGATCCTTTCTACAATAGAGAACGGTCCAACAAACCTTGGCATCGATTTTCTTGATTTTCCAAATCTGATTGCACCTTTCATCGGTGATACCTTGACGAAAACATGATATTCAACTGAGAACTCTAAGTCTTTCCGTCTCATATATGCATGACTCTTCTGCCTAGACTGAGCTTCCTTGATTCTGGCTCGAATGAGCTCAATCTTTTCTACACCTTCTCTAACCAAATCTGGACCAAGAACTAACTTATTCCTGGTCTCTAACCAACAAACGAGAGATTTGCATGGCCTTTCTTACAAAGCTTCAAACGGTGCTATCCCTATGCTAGTTTGATAACAATTATTATACGAAAACTCGACTAAGTATAGATGGTCTTCCCATGATCCTCCAAAATCTAGCACATAAGCTCGTAACTAATCTTCTAAGATTTTGTTAACTCTTTCTGTTTTTCCATCATCTATGGATGATAAGTGGTACTCATCTTGAACTAGGTACACAAAGTCTCATGTAGACTCTTCTATAACTGTCTAGTGTATAAGGAATCTCTATCACTTACTATACTATTAGGAATTCCATAAAGTCTAACTATATTCTTCATGAAGACATAGCTAAAACAGACGTCGTCCTAATTGACTTAACTGGAATGAAATGGGCACTCTTGGTCACCTGTCCACTATGACCCATATGTTTTCATTTCATCTATTTGACCTTGGCAACCCGTCTATAAAATCCATTGAGATAGAATCTCATTTCTAAATTGGAACATCTGAAGGCTAAAGTAGCACACTTGGTTTCTGATGTTCGGCTTTTACCTGTTGATAGTTCAAACACTTTTTCACCCATAAGCGTGTGTCTCTCTTCATACCTTCCTAGAAGAAACTTCTCTTCATATCCTGATACATCTTAGTTCCTCTTAGATAAATGGTGAACTTCGAACGATGGCCTTCTTCAAGCACTTCCTTCTTAATGTTTCCACATTCAGAACACGTAGTCGTCCTTTCTTTCTCAATCACCCATTCTGGTCAAGACTGAAATATTTCAAGTTATCACTTTATGTTCCATTTCTTAACTTCTTGATCCGCTCAGATAATACCGGATCCTCTTCTTGCTTCGAAGCAATTTATTGATCACTACTGGTCGAACTTCTAAAATGATAACATTACTATTTCCTTACTAGATCTAGCTTCAAATTTCCACTGTATCCTGCATGTAGTCAATGCTTCTAAATCTTTCCACTCAGCTATCATTACCAACACTGCATTTTGATGTTTTACTAAGTTTATCTACAACATTATTGCCTTTTCCTGGTGTGTACTCAATACTAAAGTCATAAGAGGCTAAATACTCTAACCATCTCTATCGTCGCATATTCAACTCCTTTTGAGAGAATAAGTATCTCAACGACTTATGATCCGTATATAACTCAAATCTCTCTCCCAAAAGGTAATATCTCCACACCTTCAACGCAAAAATCACCGCATCCAGTTCCAAATTGTGAGTCGTGTACCTAACCACATGTGGTCTGAGCTGTTGAGAAGCATAGGAATTCACTTTACCTCTTTGCGTTAACACATCTCCTAACCCTATCCCACATGCATCTTTATACACTATTAAGTCCCGATTCCCTTCTGCAACAACTAACATAGGTGCATTTGTTAGTAAATATTTCAGCTTATGGAATGCTTCCTCACACTTATTGGTCCAGACAAACTTCACATCTTTTCGCGTTAGCTTGGTTATCAGTGCCGCTATCCGCTAAAAGTCCTTAATGAATCTTCGATAATAACTAGCTAATCCAAGAAAACTCTTTATCTTAGTCACTGTCTTTGGTCTTTTCCAATTATTCGCCTCCTCGATCTTAGTCAGATTTACATAAAACCCTTTTTCTGATACTACATGACCAAGAAACTTCACTTCCTTCTTCAGAAATGACACTTTAAAATTTTCACTTTCTGCTGATGCTGCCTCAACGTCTCAAGCACCACTCTAAGATGACTTAATGCTCTATTTCATCTTAGAGTATATCAAAATATCATCTATGAATTCTAATATAAACCTATCCAAGTGCTCTCGGAAGTCTCGGTTCATCAAACCTATAAAGAATACAGGCGCGTTAGTTAGTCTGAACAATATACTAACCACTCATACGATCCATACCTGGTTCTAAATGCTGTCAAAGGAATACTATCATCTGCCACTCTAAACTGATGGAACCCTATTACTAAATCCAAATGGGAAATTACTTTAGCTCCATTCAACTGGTCGAACTAATCGTCAATTCTAGATAACAGATACTGATTTTTATCGTCTTCTCATTCAACTTATGATAATCGATACATAACCTTAACGATCTGTCCGGCTTCTTGGCAAACGCTGTGGCAGCTCTCCAAGGTGAACTGCTTGGTCTGATAAGATTCTTTCCTTCCAAATCCACCAACTACAACTTTACTATCTCGTCTCGGTAGGTGTCATTCTACTTGGCGGTTTACTCACTGGTTTTTCTCCTGGCCTAAATCTATCCAAAACTCAATAGCTCGTTTCGGTGGTAATCCCACTGTAAGTTCAAAGATATCAGCGAACTCTCTAACAAAAAAAAACTCGATTCAACTCGTCTTCTACCTCCATAACCCCACCAAACAATTAACCTCCAAAGTAGGGTTTTCTACTGGGTATATAATCCATCACTACAATTGGGATGTCTAAGCGATATTTTTCTATCATGGCAATATATCCTAGCAACATATTTACTTAACCAATCCATACCCAAAATAATCCTGAACCCTACGAAATTAAACATATGCAAACAGCAAACAAATGTATGATCTAACAATTCAAACTTTAGGTGGTTACATCTCATCCCAAGAGTCGCATATCCTCCTACCAGATTTGCAACCCTTAAGGAAGTAGCTAAGTATGAGGGTTCTAGATTAAGCTTATCTACCAAACAATGAGATATAAAAGAATGTGATGCACCCGTATCAAATGAAACTATAACTGATACACCACAAATCAAAAGTGTACCTCCTAACAGCTTTCCCCTCTCCTCTACTGTTGGTCTCGAGGTAGTGGGTTCCAATGCAAACACTTTGCCTTTCCCATCCTTAGCTGGCTCCTTGCATTGGTTCTTATAGTTTCCAGTACGATTGTAGTTGAAACACCTCACCCATTTCTTCTTAGCAGCTTTCTTTCCTTTGAATGTCCAGCATTCATGAGCATGGTGCCCTTCTTCTCACACTTATAACAGACAACCTCTGCCTTCCCTTTCTAGCAGCTCCACCCTTTTGAGCCCCTTTCTTATGGAAAAACTTCCTTTTCTGACTCTTCCCTCCGTGAGTTTCCTTTGCCTTTTTCCTTCAAGAAAATCAAGCATCTCTTCCTACCATAAAGCCATCTCAAATACTACATCGCAAAGATCTTTAATATGCGATAATATGGCCTCAGCAAGCTCAGGCTTCAACCCACGAATAAATTTCTCGTTCCTTTTAATGACAGTATCAACTGTAGCGTATCCGTATCTTGCTAACTCCTCAAATATGGTTGCATTCTCAATCATTGTCATATCTCCCTGTCCAACTCAGCAAATTTCCTAAGCAGAATAAACTTAGCAATCTCTGACATAAATCTTTCCTCAAACCTCCTCCTGAACTCAGCCCAAGTCATAGTCTCCTCATTGACTCCTATAGTAACACTATTCCACTAGTAAAGTGCTGCCCCTTGTAGCTGTATAGAGGCGAGTCTTCTTTTCTTCTCATCATTGACCCCCAAATCAACATAAATCCTCTCGTAATGAAGTAACCAATTTTCCACTTTGATTGCGTCTTCAGTATCAATAAAGGGCTTTCCTCCTGGCCTGGCACAATCTCTACTCAATATAGCATAGTTATTAACCGCTGGAGCTTCCTGATTTCCTCCTTCAGCATTTCCTCCAACTAACCCTACAGCAACTCATGCTTGCATCATGTTAACGAAAAACTGATACATTGCTCCCATATTGACTTTTGGGACTGCAGCACCCACATTTGAAGCTTGTGCTTGACCGGGATTCCTTCTAGTGTTTGATCCGGCATTCTTATTGGCTGTGGTGCTTCCCACACCAAGGTTAAGACTTCCACTTCTAGCATCCATATCTTACGTCCTTAAAATCTACATTCGAGCCTTTGTAAGATATAGAAGAATAGCCTAAGAGAGATGGGATAATAGAGATAAAGCGTACACTTATATATAGCAAGTAAAAGTACGTTACTATCGCGTTATCCCATACCCCAATCTTTTCTTCAATTCCTTAGGATTATGTTTTCAAAATAATTTTCATTTAAATTTCTTTTTAAGTTTTTTCATAAACCTATGCTTTGATACCAAGTTATAGCACCCTTATCTTGAGTCTCGAAGCTAAGCGCTACAGATGTTGTAGTCATCTATAGTATCAACTTCCGGTGATAAAATACGGTAATGTTAACGGTATCCATAATAACGGAAGCACTTGAATGTGAAATAAAATCATAGATTCCGAAAACAACTTTATTGATTACATTTCAAATTCATGTTTTATATTCCATTATACAATTCCAAACGTTTCCTAGATTTTAATTAAATATAATTGTTACAAATACGCCATAAACAACTTATCATGATGCCCCCTTGGATGATCAGAGTACTAAATAGACATAAATGTTATCGATGATACACCAAAACGCAAGGCATTTGGATGTCATTTGATAGGTTTTTAAAGTTAATCCATATCACAAAATCTATATGAAATAGCATAATCATTAACAAGTATATATATTCATTTAAACAATCAATACATGGAAAACCATTTGCAAAATAAATTCAAAACTGTACTAGAAACCGAAAATCGTAAAAATGAGATGTAATCTATTTGTTCACCTTTAGCTCGTGACATACGTAAAGAGGTTGATATTTTCTCTAGAACTTATTTGATTGAGCTTCCTTCTTGAAATCTTGCTTATCTTCTCCTTGTTATCTTCTAATGATGACCGGCTAAGCTTGGTATTTAATTTTGTTTGTGAATTTGCAAATGAGAGTGGGTTAAGGGTTTAGGATATATGCGTATAGCATATTCCTAATTTGCCCTTATCTTATTATATTTTTCATTTGCTTATTCATTGAGGCACGACTACCTTATAACTTTATAAATATCAATCTCTTAACCATTTAACCATTACATTATTATATTTAATTTATTTAATTAAATCTCCATTTGATGTTATTTAGAATTAGGGGTGTTGCATATGTCACCTGTGGTCATTGAGGTGTATAATGAGACCTGGACAAATTCGACCACATTGGATGAGACTAGGCGTCTATGGTATATCGAGGTACTGACTCTATTTAACTTAGGCATGAGTCTACCGCAGACTCCATTCGTCAGTAATGATGAGTATTAATTTGTATTCTTCGGTTGTTTCTCATTGCTATGTTATGTGTGTAATTAACCGACTAATGTTATTATTGTTACTATTATTGTTGTGTACTTTGCGATAGACTTTTATCGTGATTACCCTACCTATGCATGTTAGGTTACCTATATCATGGTATATTGTTACATAGTAATAAATTTATATTAGTTATGCAGACTCCTTGATTACAAGAGAAGAGCAAGTTATGATATGATTTCATGTCTCTTTGATGCAGTTTACTTTACCCTTGTATGGGCTATCCGGATTACCCCTAAGCCACGTTTATAGCAAGGACAGGATGTGCCATAGTAGTTTATGTTATACATGTATACAGTTTTGATATACACTATTTTTAGTTAATTCCCCTGACACTAGCCTTTACGTCTGACCTACATTTCGTCTTTGTTTGTTAATTTCATGAAAACTCTTGGATTCTTGATTGAGTAGTTTGGGAATCAGATGTTTTAGGAATACACTACTAGAGTGTTGTAGCAAGAGCGTTGGAGGCAAAGATGATACATGAATATTTATGTATTTAATATTGTAGTAGGATATGACAGATGTTATTTATATATGGGACTTATTGTTTCAGATATTTTATTCCGACTCTCTGGATTGATATTTGTTTATCAGTTACTTCCACCAGTGTAGTCTCCTATGTATTTTTTATCCAACTAGTTCATGTATATTCAGTATATTATATGTTCTCATTACGATGTTAGATTTCATTGTTGTGCTTGGATATTGTGTTTTGTTCCTCTTTCTTTCCTCGACAAGCTGTCTTTATGGCATCCAAAGTTAGGCATTAATATGAGGCGCTGATTTTTGGGTATTATGAGAGGCCGTTTTTTACATCTCTCTTCCTTCTCTCCCTTTATCTTTCCTTCCCTTCTCTCTTTCATGATCCATGTTAGCTCGACGATCTTCTTTAGCCTTTCGGTCTTTTCTCCTCTACCACTCCTCATTGGCTCACGACAAATCTGATAGTTGGAGCGAGGCAAATAGGGATTGGGTGCCTTTCCTCTAAAATCATCTTCATTATGTGAGAGAGAACCATATTTTTCATGACCCATGGAACCTGAAAGAAGGAAAAGACAGTTTAAGAACCGGGACTTCAGAAAACAAAGGAATGCAGGGACGTATGCGCGTGATCCTAACAAAGTGTATACTGGTGCTAATGACCTCTCTAAGTACTTTACAGTTCGTGTTAGAAAGGAACTAAAAATGGGGTCTCACCACCTTCGCTTATAACCCTCCAGGCGAGAAGTTGAAGTCTGAGCATACTTCATTCGGAACATTATGAATTGAGGAATTGATTTCACCGATATCGCTCAAACCAACAAAAATGTTACCAAAAGAAAGGGACTAGGGTATTATCCCCTCTGTGGGTATCACAGTCTGATCTCCTTTCTCCTTTGGAGTTTCGACAACAATGTCCTGCGAATGGGGGAAGGGGCTAGGAAGTACCGAGCTTCTATGGGGAGTCTCTCTAAACGAATCACACTCCGCACTGGCCCGATAGTCGCTATCACTATTGCCAGACTTTCTCCATCCTCCTCTACTATTGGATCCTTTCCCTCTTTCCTTCCATGGCTTTTTCTTTCTCTTTCGCTTTCTTTGGAAATCGGTTGCATCCTGGCTCTTTCAGCTTGATCACTTGGGGTAACACCAGTAGCAGGCACTTCATATGCTTTTTAATAGGTTTTTAGGTAGGTGCCATGTCTGACGGTCCTGCGATTTCCCCTGAAAGATTCTTGTTGGAGCTACGAGTGGGAAATAAGAATGTGTATGAGCTCTAAAGCCGCTAGGTAGAGGTGACTCAAGGATGGTGAAACTGTCAGAATGCAGCAAACTACACCGCCATCGAAGGTTTTCATTCGTCAAAAGGGATGCGATGGTGCGATGTTGGAATCTAACCTCTCTCAGGACCTTAAGCATAGTCATGTGCTCCTTACATTCTTCTCGAGTCGAAATGCCTATGAATAAATAAACATTAATTTGATAACTTAAGTCAAAGATCCAAGAGTGGAAGGGATAAAGAAAAGAAAAACTACTTCCAGATAGCCAGAATCAGTTGGAGCCGTACATGCATCGTATAAAAAAGTACTCTCTTTGAAGTATAAGCATTTGTTGTTAAGCTTTTTAATGACCTTGCACTGGCACCAGGCTTTGGTTGTCATATATGATGGAGACTCCTACTTTTTCTTAAAACAAAGTAAATAGGTAAGTTTGTGAAAAGTAAGAGCTCGGCAGATCTGATTCATAAAAAGGATGTAGAGAACTCAAAAGAGCGTATCCATTTGGATGTATCTAAGACAAAGCCAACCGAAGTTCCTAAATAATCATTAGAGATAAAGGATTGAAAGACGGGATGACACCGCCCAAGCACATGTATCGGTCACATGCTGTTTATCATTTTGGGGGTTGTGTGCAAACTCGGCCCTTATTGGGAAACAAACATCATCTTCAGAGATTCTATATTGATGACAAATGTTCTGGATCATTCTAGCATAGTATTTTAGGCACTTGCACTGGCGGATCGTCCAATCTTCTCAGAACATATGAACTCGCTCAAAGGAGGCGGTTGACCCGCTACCGGCTCTACTAGAATCATTAAGCCTTGCAACTGTGATGTAGTAGGACGGCTCGACCCAACGAGAGTGGTTGGCAAAGCCTGAGCTATAGAAGACCCAGCTACAGAAGGAGTAGACATGTCATCAATGGACTTTAATCGAGGTGAACGATGAATCATTCTAGACAATAATACATGGCACTCAACATGGTCAGCGTGAGTCTCGCGTCACGTACACGACGAATGGACCATCCTGTGTAGATAGCTCGCTCGTTCTAGAAAAACAAGCCACGTCATACGATGAAATGATATTTTAGAACTTACCCACTATCATTGAATAATCGATAATAGAGCTATTGTCTAGAGAGATGCAAAAGCTTTTATTTCCAGAAACACAGAAGCGTAATAACAAGGAAAACCGATGCGTATGGAATTGTCCAATGCGATCGTTCTTGAAATAAATCGTCAACTGGAACTCAAACAACGACGTGGGTTTGGTTGAGCAAGAGATAGCCGAAGTCAAAGAGACAAAATTGTCTCCGAATTGACATGCACATGAATAAGGCAAAGGCTGAGTCTGTCATGGGTCGAGTGCAACCAAAATTCTAACTATCTTCTCTCAACTTGGCCACACCCCACCATCATCGTCATCGTGTCGTCCACCAATCACCAACCTTGTATAACTTGGGGCTTTGGGATCGGTGAATGGAAGTTTTAAGCTCTTGGGTTTGAGTGATTTTAGTGATGGTTTGAAGCAAGAAAGTGGCGGTGACTTTGTAGCGATGGTAAAGAGGCAACAGCGGTGGAGCAGCACTGTAAGAATGATCGGCGGTAGGTTGAAATCAAGGAAGGGTGAAATGCACTTGAGGCAAGCAAATCATCTCAGGGTGAAACAATCGGCACGAGAAAAGTAACTAAAATATTCTAAGTCCTAACTTATATAAGAGTTCGAGGGAGATCAAAGGTCTTGATATCAAGAGGAACCTTTCGATACCATGAGCTTTTTCCTCCTCGAAATCTTGCAGAAAACACAACAAACAGAGAGCATGTTCTAGAGTGAAGATTTGATCTTCGAAGCGTAGATCGAGTTCTTAGCATGAATGGAATTACAACTATGCAAAGAGGTTGAAGGAATATCTACCAAACAAAAACAATATTTCAAAAGGATACATGAATAATCAACCTAAATCCAAGAGATAGCAATTCAGAACTTGTCTCGATCCAGAGCGCACTTTGTTTGTAACAAAAGCATACTCTGAGGGGAAAGGGTTAACTGGGTTTTTAACTAAGCATAATTTAGCTGCAATAAGAAGGTCAAGATGAATATGAAATGACTCAAGAACATAGAAATGCAATCAGAAGGGGAAGAGAAATAAACTCAAGAAAAACCATCGACTTTGGAGGTAAGGAAACCATTTGGTACTGAGAGGTTTCCTCTCGGTTCCAAGAGGTTTTTCTCCTTACTTTTCACTTAAACCTCATACACTTCGTACTCTACTCCAACTTCTCGTGGTAAAGTGCTTTTCTCAAAGTTTGGATGAGCAATTCTCAAGATTGATGAGAAGAAAACAATAAAAGCTAGAAAATTCAAGTGTTATCGGGAGAATCATCAAAATCAACCCAAAGTCTATGGAAAAGAGCTTGAGACACATCAAATAGGAGATAGAAAAATGGCATAAGTGGAAGAGGCAACTTTGCATAAGGCAAAACCACTCGCTACCCAGAGGTTTTTATGGCCGTTGGGCCCCATGTGTTCACTTGTATGACATCGGGCTTGCTTCTAGACTTCACTACAAGAAGGTACCTGAACTTGTCCACCCGTTTCTTTATAAACATCAACTCTACTACAACTAAAGAAAGATCTTCACTCTGATCCTTGACTCTGCTCCTTCATCTCCTATTTCACCCTCACAATAGTCACCTAGGTAGATACTCTTATAATCTCCAAGCTTAGGAACCTGTCAATCTCTTATATTAGTGACTTTAATTCTCTCTCAAATCCATAATCAAAAAATTTTTAAAGTGGATGTAGACCATATATTACCGAATCACTATAAAAATATTGTGTTATGTTTTTACGCTTTTTTGTATTTTCTTGTTATTTTACTAAATCTAATCCTATAGTGGGTCATATTTGGATGTTGTGCCACTTTTGGCATCAACATTAACCGAACTACTTTGGCAAGTTTGATTTGACTTCAGCCGACCATGATACTAACCATATATAACTAAGAAGATGAACCCTATCATGAACAATTTTTTACTTCCAGTACTTCCACTCAACCCAAAGATAGTCGTTTGATGGATGCCATGCCATAATTTAGCTATAACCAAAGCTGAGATTTCATATTGAAGATCCTTAGTCTTCTCAAGTCAAGAGAACAATGTAAATTAGTCACTCTGATATTTTCTCTTTGACCTTAGCTTATATTAAGTAGAAAAAAACCATCGAGTGAGTCATTTCATAATTGTCCAATAACTATCAGTATGTAAACACTTCGTGCCCCCAGCAATTATAAGTAATACATTGCCCAACGTTTGGAGAGTATTATGTACTCTAGTCCCAACGAATGCAACGATATACAATCTCGATGCATTTTGACTAGGAATATTTAAAACAATATGTTTATTTTCATCGTGATAAATTTCTCATGGTTACAAAATTTTGTAAATATTATCACAAACATACCATTTATGGATGTTTATTAAATACACTAATTAAATTATTTAATTAATATAACATATTATTTCAAGTATATAATAGAAAGAAAACACCTTTATTTCGAACAGGATTGGTTATCGAGTTAGATTTACATAACAAAATTACATAATTGCTCTTAGGACATACCTCTAACTCTATCATGTCTATCATGATAGCTTCAAGCAGGGTGGTTAGACTAGCTTATGGACTTATGTCCTCTATGCAAGGACCGAGGGGGTTATCGTTGTTACTTCCCATACTAAGCTATAGGCTGCATTGATCCAAGACATAGATCATGTGACCGATGAGATACTTGGTCGGACGGACGTCTATGCACGAGTGCGGGAGCTCTGGTTGCCGCTGACCCACACAGATTAGTCCACCAATAATGAGAAAGAAGGAGATGTCATATCACTTGTTTCCACTTGCCAATGAGGGTGGACTAGTTCATTTCATGCGGTTAAGAGTTCCAAGGTCTTATTTGGGCTTGCCAGGGTGAACTAATCTTTAATATATCCACTCTGGCATGAATGAGAGAACTGTATGGTACTTGCATTCTCTTCGGGATGAGCTCGCTATAGTAAGGAGATGCATTTGATACTGCTTGAATGAGGGCTCCGTCAAGAATGGAAACCTCTAGGGGTTCACACAATCTATCGAAAGTTTCCTTATTATCGACGACATCGATGCGAGTGGGAAGGTTGTGTGGCTCTCGTGCTCTCTTGAGGGTTGATGAAGAATAAGGCACTTCCTTGGCACTATAAGAAGTAATGAAATGCTCTCACATCCTTTCTGGTTGGCCGTTGACAAGGGTTGTCGCCTCATGTTCATGGAGAAGTACTCTTTTTTTGGCTTGTTGTAAGTAGATGTTGTAGCAGTTCTTAGCGGCTTGTTGATTGTTGTTTGCACAAAAAATGGGCAAACACCTCCAAGTCGTATGATTTAGTTGATTATACGTTGTTCTTAGTGATTTGGGTGATTTATGCAAATATATAAAAAGTAGGGACTAAATTGTAAAAGACACACAGATTTATATTGGTTCGGCCAGAACGTGCCTACGTCCACTTTATATGTTATTCTCCTCTTCTATTCAGATTACAAGTACAAAGCTTTGATTACAAGTAACTGAAAGTTGTTTGAAAGTTCCATCCGTGCTTGAGCTCTCAAACTTGTCTGCCATTGTTGTACCCCTGCCCCTCTATTTATAGAGTGAGGCTGGGGGTAGGGGTCTTGAATGTATATAGCTGCTGATGGTCCTGGGCTGATGCTATCTGGCCTGGCAACGTTGGTTCGGCAAAGCCTTGGTTCGGTGATGCATGGAAGTGGATTGGTCCGGTAGAGGTTGGTCCGGTGGTAGGTGAAGTGGTTTGGTTCGGCGTTGTTTAGAGAGGAGGTGGTTCGGTGGTATCTTCCCAACATTGGTTCGGTGGTGCTTCTCTTGCTTCTGGTCCGGTGGTGATACTTTGATTTGGTTCGGTAGACACTTGGATCAGGATGGTTCGGTGATGGGGACGTAGCTTGGTCTGGTGGTAAGTGGATGAGGCTTGGTTCGGCTATGTAGGGGGAGATGGTTGGTTCGGTGGTATAGGACCGGTCGAAACACTCCCAACACTTGCCCCCCAAAGTAGGGCATGTGCATGCAGATGGCATACTTTGTTTTAACTTGGATGTTTCCCTCCAGTCATACGTGCCGAATCAATCGGTCCGGTCATCCTGCGTTCGTCTATAAGTAGGGGTGTTAGGCTTTCGTTATTCCTTTATCGTTTTGAGATAGCCGAATCAATTGAGTACCGGATCAACCAAGTGCCGAATCAACCAAGTGCCGAATCGATCGAGTACCGGATCAACCAAGTGCCGAATCAAACCTAACTGTCGGACCAGGTGAGTTTTCTTCTGCCGAATGAGTTCTTATGATGGGATACCAAATGAAACATGGGGTTCAAATGCCGAATGAATTCTCATATACTTATGTTTTGAATTACAAGTGAAATTCCGGACTACATATACTTGCATGTTTATACCTTCGATCTTAACGATATACTTTCTTGTGTTGCAGATAAATGTCTCATAAAGTGGAAACTCGATCAGATAAGAGGAAATCCAAGGACGAAAGAGAGTCTACTTTAGTGCCCCCAGCTCAGCCAGGACCGGAACGTCATGGGCCCACCCCGGGATCGCTAGTAAATGGGTATGGTCCCCAAGAGCTTCTGATTTCTCCGCCTGACTACTTTCCCAGCTCTCTCAGAGAGGAGCAGCTTGATGTTATCTCCCGCTCCTTTGGGATTGATAGAGCACGCATGCTGTTGTCAGGGAATGGGGTCATGCCATATAATCCCCCCGAAGGATACTTCGCTTATAGTAGGTACCACTGCATGTGCGGGGCCATTCCTCCAATCAATGCTTGGATAGTTAGCTTCGTCACCTATTTGAAGGTGGCCCCTTTCCAGCTCCAGCCCAACTCCGACGCTATCTTGGTGTGCCTATTCGTGATTTTCCAGAGAAAGTATGGGCGCCCCCTTCTAACCGGGAGATTCGGTATCTATAAAACTTGAGAGGTTACAAGAAGGGGTCCCCATACATCAGCTTAGAATCGGCCGTGTCCTTCAAGCCGGTCTTGGACTTGTATTCAAAGTTCACCATGTTTAAGAAGGAATGGTTCTTCGTCCAGGATGACACCGTTTCGATCCACCGCTTCACCTCTGGCTGTAAGTTGCAGCTTATTTATAATTTCTGCTCTGACTGAGATGCTTCTTCTTATGTGCTTTTATTTCTTGCTAGCGACAAGTGGTTTTGCGGTCGTGGAGAATGATCACCTGGTTCAGATGGCCGCGGAGATAGAGGCCATTTCGGGAAGGGATAGGTCAGCTTCTTGCCTAATCAGGAATGCCACTCTCCTGGGACAAAACTTGATTCTACCACATCAGTCTGTGGTCAAGCAGAGGGATACGGTTGAGGAAAGAGCTTCCAAAGCCAAAGGAGGGGCCACGACAAAGAGCAGCAAGAGGAGACCCTTCTCGATACCTCCAGTCGTCGGGGGGAAGAAGCACAAGAAATCTGATGGACCCTCTCCCAGCACATGCCCAGATGTTCCAGAGGAAGAAAGTGGAGAGGAGGAAAGTGGCGAGGAGGAGAGCGGAGGTGATGGAGAAGGTGATGGTGGTAACGGTGGTAAAGGACAGAGTGGTAGTGGAGTTGGTGCCTTGACCTCTGGGCAAGCAGGTGAGATTTAGGAGTGGACGGATGATGCTTTCCACCAAGCCTTTGAGGGGTTGGAGGAAGGGTCTGTTGAGTCACAGATTCTATGAAGTTTTTGATTTCTGACAAAGAAATAAAGGAGATCGACAAAACAAAGACATCATGGCTATAAAGAGGCACAAAAGAGCTACATATGGTACTCTAGATTATAGGTTGATTATTTGATATTGTAATAGTGATAAACTTGTTAAAATCTATCCTCAAATAATCATGCACCTCAATATAATCGATATATATACGTTTGAATAGCATTGCACATTCATTGAGCAATTTGACAGGGATCGGTCGACCGGTATTAAATCAGGCGGTCGGCCGTTTCTGTGTAAAATGCACAATGAACGTGCACACATGCACATAACGACTATATATTTGAAATCCTGTCTACTGGCCATTTTTTGACCTGTCGACCATTTTTTAAACAGAGAGCAACCTTTTCCAAAAGACACTTCTTTCTCCAATGGTTGCATCTCTTACCTTTCGTCAATGATCATATCTATTAATGGCTACTGTTCACAAAGAGTTACAACTATTTTTCTCTATATAAACTCATCTAAATCATTGATTCAAATATATAAATATATACGTTTTTTACTCTAATCTCTTATCTTACTTTATAAATACTCCTGCATTCTAAAAGCTCTCAATTATTTTAATTGCTTATTGAATCATTGAAATTATTTCATATCTTTTGATTCAATAAGTAATATACTTCCCTTAATCTTCACAAAACATCATTCACATATTTTGAGGATAAGATTATAGGAAGTTTGTACTACAAGTGACAAAACTGTGTTAGCAAGAACACATACCGTCAACAAACAATTATATTCATCTTTGTTGAAGTCCTCGGTGTTGTAAGAGGCAAGTGTTGAAGTCCTCGGTGTTGTAAGAGGCAAGTGTTGAAGTCCTCAGTGTTGTAAGAGGCAAGTGTTGAAGTCCTCAGTGTATTAGAGGCGTGAAATCCCGTTCGTTTGCTCGGGTGTTGTAAACCTGTTCCTCCGGGTGAAGCGAGGTAGTTAATAGTGAAAATCTAGATAGAAGTCTGGGACTAGACGTAGGACGGTGCTCCGAACCAGTATAAAAATCCCTGGTGTGATTTTTCTATTTTTATTTAGTTTGCTATTATCATCTATTTCCGCATTTATATTATATTCCATATTACACGATCCGTGTGTACTATATTAGCACGTGCACTTGTACACATACTTTTCATTTGGTATCAGAGCACGGCTATCATATAAACGTAACACAGTTATTTGATATATTCTTGTAATATGGAAAATAACGCAAGTACTAGCACTCAAAACACCACTTACATGGAAGGTCAATCGACACAAAGACCTCCATTTTTCAATGGTCTTAACTATAGTTATTGGGAAACACGTATGTCATTCTTTATGCAATCAAATAGCTATGATGCTTGGAATGCAACTCAAAAAGAAATAGTGAATCCAACAATAGATTATTTAGAATGGACTACGGCTGAGAAAACGGCAGCAGCCGTAAATGCAAGAGCAATAAATATGTTGTTTTGTGCATTCGACCAAAATGAATATAACCGTGTTAGTATCTGCACTACTGCATATCAAATTTGGCAAACGCTAAAAATCACTCATGAAGGTACTAACAAGGTTAAACAAGCCAAAATAGCCATGCTGAAAAGTCAATTTCAAAATTTCAAAATGAAACCAAATGAGACAATCAATGATATGTATTCACGGTTTCAAACTATCCACCATGCACTTATTGGCTTAGGACAAAAGTATTCAGATTTTGATGTTGTTTCAACAGTCCTACATTCTCTGACTAGTGAATGGGAAGGAAAAGTATTAGCAATTGAAGAAGCTAATGACCTTTCTGTCATGAAGCCAGATGAATTGATAGGAAATCTAATGTCCTATGAAGCTAACTTGCAGACTAGAAAGGAACAAAAAGAAGAAAAGAAAAACATGGCATTCCATGCTGAAAAAGACGAAAATGAATCAGAGTCTGAAGACGAAGATCTGGCATTCATAGCAAAAGGTTTCAAAAAATTCCTAAAACAGCGAAAAGCCAGTCATTATAATAGAAAGAAATCTGGATCAAATAAACCAACATCATCCTCTATAGAATGCTTCAACTGACACAAAAAGGGGCACATGCACAAAGATTGTCCGGAGCAAAAGAAGAAGTCAGAAAATGACAAATGAAGATACAAAAAGGACAAATCAAAGAAACGAGCATTCTCGGTAACATGGGATGATACAGACTCATCAGAAAGTGATAGTGATACGGAAGATGAACAAGCAAATGTATGTTTCATGGCAACAGAAGATGAGGTACAAATTCATACATTCGATGAAATGCTTGATATTAATGCTGAATTGATAGTCAAATATAAAGACATAAAACGACAGCTAAAAGAAACCAAAGCAGATTTGAGTAGAGCAGAATTTGAACGAGATATGTTAAAAGACGAGAATAAAATATTAGAAGAAGAACTTGAAAAATTTCAAGAATCATCATCTAATGTTGACTCTCAACTAGTTCTTTTGAGTCAAGAAATTGAAACTCAAAAAGAGAAAAATGATGCTCTCACTACTAAAAATCATGAGCTTGAGGCAAAAGTCAAAATTCTGGACCTAGAAAAGGCTAGTTTACAAACTAAGTTAGATAACATTACTCAAAATGTTTCTAACTTTAACAAAGGTCGAGAAAATTTGACAAAAATCATTGAAAGTTCACAATCTATTTCGGATAAACAAGGTTTGGGATATAAGAAACAAGAAACCAAGAAATATCTTGGAAATAAAAAGAAGAAGAAAGTACAAAAAACTAAAGCTAAGAAAAATCTTAGTTTATTATACTCCAAACCAAAATCAGTTGTGAAATTTCAAAGAAAAATGTCAAGACTATCAATATATGGGTTCCTAAAACAAATAACAATTTGATTAGGAACAAATATATTCAGAATTTCATGAATACTGTACATCTTAATATTAATTATGTATATAAAGGGGATACCAGACCCGTATGGGTTTGGACTCCTAAGACCCAACTCTTAGGACCCTATAAAAAGTGGGTACCATGGACTTAATTTTATTTTTTGCAGGTCCCACTTAAGAAAAGAGGAAAGTGGATATTGGACAGTGGTTGCTCGAAGCACATGACTGGAAACAAGAGCTTATTAACAAATATTACATACTCAGATGGTGGCTCCGTCACTTTTGGAGATAATTCAAAAGGCTATATCATCGGCAAAGGCGATGTGAGCAATTGCGGTACATCTAACATACCTCTTATTACTAATGTCATGCTAGTTAGAAATTTAAAACACAATTTACTTAGTATTAGTCAGTTATGTGACAAGGGTTTTACAATTTCTTTTTCAAATAATAAGTGTAGTATTTTAGATAAAGACCATAATTTAGTTTTCGAAGGTTATAGAGACAGAAATATATATATTCTGAAAATGAATATTAATCATAATTCAGATATGTGTCTTGTGGCTAATGATAATGATCCATGGCTATGGCACAAACGCTTCTGTCATATAAACTTCAAAACTATTGACAAGCTAGCCAAAAACAATCTAGTTAGAGGACTACCCAAAATGATTTTTAAGGTTAACAACATTTGTGATGCATGTCAATTAGGAAAATTGACCAAATCATCTTTTAAATCCAAGAAAGTCATATCAACATTACAACCACTTGAGTTACTACACATGGATTTATTTGGACCTACTAGGGTTCAGTCAATAAATCACAGTCGATATGTGCTTGTAATTGTTGATGATTTCTCTCGTTACACATGGACAATTTTCTTAAAAAATAAAAGTGACACTTTCGATCATTTCAAACCTTTCGTCAAAAGAATTCAAAAATCAAAAGGGATTAAAGTTAAAAATATAAGAAGTGATCATGGCGGAGAGTTTGAAAATAATGAATTTGAACATTTTTGTACAAATAAAGGTATATGTCATAATTATTCGTTTCCCAGAACTCCACAACAGAACGGAGTTGTAGAACGGAAGAACCGAACTTTACAAAAATGTGCAAGAACATTATTGAATGGAACCACCTTACGAAAACATTTCTGGGCAAAAGCCGTCGCAACTGCCTGTTATGTTTTAAATCGTGTGTCCATAAGACCTCTTACCAAGAATACTCCTTATGAATTATTTGACAAAAGAAAGCCTAAAATCTCATACTTCAAAGTTTTTGGTTCCAAGTGTTTTATTTTAAATACGAAAGACCAACTTGGCAAATTCGATCCAAAAGCCGATGAAGGAATATTTTTCGGTTATTCGGAACGAAGTAAGGCCTATCGTATATTTAATAAACCAACCAAAACTATTAAAGAATCACTTCATGTCTCTTTTGTTGAATTCTATCAGCATCCTCACACTATATCAAATGATGACGAATCAATAGTCACTGACAATCCAATCATCACAAATATTGATTCTGACTCAGAAATAATTATTGAGAATATTCCTCAAATATGTGAGTTACAATCACCACCAAGAATATTAAGAGACCATCCGGCCCAAAATATAATCGGTGAAGTAACATCACATGTCAGAACAAGGAGTCAACTCAACCAAATGGGTCATGTCGCTTTTCTCTCAAATATCGAACCTAAGAATCCAAAAGAAGATGCTACAGACGATTACTGGATCATTGCCATGCAGGAAGAACTAAATCAGTTCGAGCGCAATGATGTTTGGGAACTTGTTCCAAGACCATCTGATCAGTCTGTTATTGGTACTAAATGGGTTTATAAAAATAAGGCTGACGAATAAGGAAATATCACCAAAGCAAGATTAGTAGCACAAGGATATAATCAAGAAGAAGGTATCGTTTATGAATAAACTTTTGCACCAGTTGCTCGACTAGAAGCTATTAGAATCCTATTATCTTTTGCTTGTCACCATAATTTCAAACTTTATCAGATGGATGTCAAAAGTGCTTTTCTCAATGGATTTATCAAAGGGAATGTCTATTCGAACAACCTCCTTTGTTCGTACATGAAAAATATCTTGACCATGTGTTCAAACTTAAGAAAGCTCTGTATGGTTTAAAACAAGCACCTCGTGCTTGGTATGAACGACTACGTAGCTATCTTATTAACTCAGGATTTCAAATAGGCAAAGTCGATCAAACTTTGTTTATCAAACATTCTCAAAAGGATATTCTAGTTATCCAGATATATGTAGACGATATCATCTTTGGTTCAACAAACGATAAACTCTGCAAGGAATTTGCAAGTATTATGACCAAAGAGTTCGAAATGTCTCATATGGGAGAACTGTCATATTTTCTTGGACTTCAAATCAAACAACTTCTGAATGGTATCTTTATTAATCAAGAAAAATACTGCGGAAATCTTATCAATCGCTTCGGGTTAAATAACACATCTGGTAAACCTACTCCTATGAGTACAACTACACATCTTGAAAAAGATGAAAAAGGTAAGAGTGTTGACCAGAAACTTTATCGAAGCATGATAGGTTCTCTTCTTTATCTTACAGCAAGTCGTCCAGATATAATGATGAGTGTTTGTCTATGTGCACGCTTTCAAGAAGATCCAAAGGAATCACATCAACGAGCAGTGAAACGTATAATTCGTTATAATACCAAAGATTTCGGTCTTTTTTATCCAAAAGAATGTCCATTTGAATTAGTATCATATAGCGATGCTGATTTTGGAGGCTCTCGAACGGATATAAAGAGTACAAGTGGTACGTGCCATTTTATTGGAAAATCACTTGTCTCTTGGTTTAGTAAGAAACAAAATTGTGTTTCACTATCAACATGTGAAGCTGAATATACATCAGCGGCTCTCGCTTGTACTCAAGTACTATATATGCAACAAGCACTTCAAGATTTTGATATTCATTTATCAAATTCTATTATATACTGTGATAACAGAAGTGCTATAAATCTCTCTAAGAATCTAGTGAATCACTCTAGAACCAAACACATCGATATCCGTCATCATTTCCTTAGAGATAATATTGAAAAAGGATATATATGTCTTGAATATGTCCAAACTAATAATCAATTAGCGGACATTTTTACTAAGCCTCTGCTCGAATCTAGTTTTATTAGATTACGAAGAGAGCTTGGTTTAATTTCAAGAAAAGATCTTGACTAGTAATTACAAATGATTGTCTTTTCCTTTAGTTATATTTTAACTATAGCATTTTTTTTAAAAAAGCTATTTTTTTAATAAGAGCCTCTACTTTCTTTCACGGTCAAATTTCTTTATTCACTCTCATCCACAGGCTTATATATAAGGAATTTCTTTATAAGCTTGTCAAAATTTCTCTCTTAATTCATCTTTCCTTATCTGAGCATAAGGCTCTATACATAATTTTATATGGCCCACATTTGTGATGAGTGTGCTCAAAAATCACACATTTCCGTTACAAGTTCTGAGCCAGAGGAGTATTATTCTCCTGAAACACCAAAACAGAAACCAAAGTATCATCACCAATACATTCGTACTCCTGGCAGTACACCAACCTCAAAACGAGTAAAGAAGGCGCTGTTTTGTTCTCCTCGTACCAAAGCACAGATCGACGAGATTCACCACTATCGGAAACATCAAATAGATCTTCAAAGATAGCTCCATTATGGGCAAAGCCAGCTTTATCATGAGCAACAACGGACATCGGCACGTTTATCTGTTTTAGAAAAAGTGGCATCATTCTTTTATGGTTCAAACAAGCATGATGTGTATGAACCAATGCCGTCTAGGCCGTCAACATCTAGGAGTCCTAACTCTTGGGATCGGAATTATAACAGGAATGAAGGTGCTCAGAAAAACTGGAGTCCATGGACACAACATATTGAAGATAATAAAGAAAATTCTAATGACGAATCTTCCACTCCTCATTAGATTTATATATACATGTTGTATCGTTTTCTCTCTATCACTCATGTAATAACATTTGTATTTTATAATAAGAGTGAAATATGAATTATATAGCTCAATATATTCTCAAAAATTGCAAAACATACTGTTTTTCATCAGGCAACAAATCCGGTCGACCACCTATAATAGAAACGGTCGACCGTTTAGCCTCTGGATGAAAACGGTCGACTGGGCATATTATAGCGGTCGACCGGTATACGTAAATTCTGTTTTTATATATACATTGCGTCATTTTTTTTATCCTTCCTCTTCCTCATTTGTTTCAACCGGTCATTTATCCCCAAATCCCAAAAACCCTATTCTCTCAATTTCAAATTCCAATTCTCCAAATTTTCTACAAATGGCTCCTCCGCAAAAGAAACCCAAGAGAGGGTCATCCTCCAGAACTTCATCACTCAATATCTCCGCTAAGAAATGGCTCAAAAATCCGGTAGCTATCACAAGATGGAATCAAATGACTAACTACAAATTTCATCCGGGTTCTTACATCAAGTTTGATGATTTCACATCTTATGGAATCCGTAGGTTAGCAAATATCGATTTTTCTGATAACAATGTGGAAATAAATCACTTGATGATAAAATTGTTCTATGCCAACATGAACCTGGACGAGTATAAACCTGATGATCCGAACGGAGTCATTTGGTCTGTCGTATGTGGCAAACAAATTTTTATCACTCATGATAGGATAGCTTCTATACTAGGTATTCCAAATCAAGGCGATGAGTTTTTATCACATTTCTATGAAGTCTTCACTCGCAATAGCATCAGCCATCAATTCATACAGGACAACAGTGATGGCACAAAATCAATTGGACTTCGACCCACCGCCAGACTTCTAAATCGCATCTTGATGCTTTCTTTGTTTCCTAGACTAGGAAACTACGAAGCTGTATACAAAGAAAACTTCAAGGCCCTTTATGCTATTTATGGGGATATCCAAATCAATTGGGTTCATATGCTATTTGACGAGATTCTCAAGGTGAACAACTCTACGCGACCTCACTTTTTCTTCAATGAATATATCATGCGTATTTTGCTAGCTTGTGGCGTAAGGCCTCCTGACTCTGCCACCTCGAAACCAAAATGTATTGATTCCGTAACCATCAAACGCATGAAGCTTTCTCCTCCTTACCTTCAGATTATGCCGTTTGAACAATGGCAACAAAGAGGTCCAACAAAACAAAAAGCTACTTCCTCTCAACCTCGTTCCGAAGAAGTTAAACTGTTGAAATCAAAATCCTCCACAAAAGAATCACTTGAAACTACTGCGCGTAATCAATTCTTGCTTGAATCAAGACTCAAGCGCATGGAAACAAAAATTGATAAACGCTTCAACAAAGTCAAGTCATTCTTTGGTATTTTATGGGATGCTATGTCATGTAGCACATCCATCTCTGCTCAAGATCAGGACCCAGGCAAACGTCCTGCTCCTCCTGTTTTCAACTGGTCATCAACCGAGGAGTCTGCTGGTACTAGTGGACATGGTCATGGAGAATCATCTAGAGAGGACGATGATGAGGATGATGATGATGATGATGAGGAAGAAGATGATCAAGAGGAGACAGCATCTGACTCATCCTAGATTTTGTTTTCTATCTCTATATTTTGGTTTAGTACTTTAAACATCAGTCGACACTTGTACTAAACAGTGTCGTTACTGTTATTCGTATGATATTATGGTGTGTATGATACTCTGGTATGTTTGGATAAGTTATATTTTTTTTGCTATGCATGGATATTCTGGTTATACTCCTATATTATTCCATTATCTATTATTCCATTTTTATCGATGACAAAGGGGGAGAAAGTGCTAACAATTATTTGCAGGAATATATATATATAAAGAATACAAACAAAATCTCAGGGGGAGATCACATATTCAGGGGGAGATTCAGAACTTCAGATATATGTTTACATCAATCAAAAAGGGGGAGAATGTTGAGTCATAGATTCTACGAAGTTTTTGATTTCTGACAAAGAAATAAAGGAGATCGACAAAACAAAGACATCATGGCTATAAAGAGGCACAAAAGAGCTACATATGGTACTCTAGATTATAGGTTGATTATTTGATATTGTAATAGTGATAAACTTGTTAAAATCTATCCTCAAATAATCATGCACCTCAATATAATCGATATATATACGTTTGAATAGCATTGCACATTCATTGAGCAATTTGACAGGGACCGGTCGACCGGTATTAAATCAGGCGGTCGGCCGTTTCTGTGTAAAATGCACAATGAACGTGCACACATGCACATAACGACTATATATTTGAAATCCCGTCTACTGGCCATTTTTTGACCTGTCGACCGTTTTTTAAACAGAGAGCAACCTTTTCCAAAAGACACTTCTTTCTCCAATGGTTGCATCTCTTACCTTTCATCAATGATCATATCTATTAATGGCTACTGTTCACAAAGAGTTACAACTATTTTTCTCTATATAAACTCATCTAAATCATTGATTCAAATATATGAATATATATGTTTTTTACTCTAATCTCTGATCTTACTTTCTAAATACTCATGCATTCTAAAAGCTCTTAATTATTTTAATTGCTTATTGAATCATTGAAATTATTTCATATCTTTTGATTCAATAAGTAATATACTTCCCTTAATCTTCACAAAACATCATTCACATATTTTGAGGATAAGATTATAGGAAGTTTGTACTACAAGTGACAAAACTGTGTTAACAAGAACACATACCGTCAACAAACAATTATATTCATCTTTGTTGAAGTCCTCGGTGTTGTAAGAGGAAAGTGTTGAAGTCCTCGGTGTTGTAAGAGGCAAGTATTGAAGTCCTCGTTGTATTAGAGGCGTGAAATCCCGTTCGTTTGCTCGGGTGTTGTAAACCTGTTCCTCCGGGTGAAGCGAGGTAGTTAATAGTGAAAATCCAGATAGAAGTCTGGGACTGGACGTAGGACGGTGCTCCGAACCAGTATAAAAATCTCTTGTGTGATTTTTCTATTTTTATTTACTTTGCTATTATCATCTATTTCCGCATTTATATTATATTCCATATTACACGATCCGTGTGTACTATATTTGCACGTGCACTTGTACACATACTTTTCATTTGGTATCAGAGCACGGCTATCATATAACTGTAACACAGTTATTTGATATATTCTTGTAATATGGCAAATAACGCAAGTACTAGCACTCAAAACACCACTTACATGGAAGGTCAATCGACACAAAGACCTCCATTTTTCAATGGTCTTAACTATAGTTATTGGGAAACACGTATGTCATTCTTTATGCAATCAAATAGAAATGATGCTTGAAATGCAACTCAAAAATAAATAGTGAATCCAACAACTGATTATTCAGAATGGACTGCGGCTGAGAAAACGGCAGCAGCCGTAAATGCAAGAGCAATAAATATGTTGTTTTGTGCATTAGACCAAAATGAATATAACCGTGTTAGTATCTGCACTACTGCATATCAAATTTGGTAAACACTAAAAATCACTCATGAAGGTACTAACAAGGTTAAACAAGCCAAAATAGCCATGCTGAAAAGTAAATTTCAAAATTTCAAAATGAAACCAAATGAGACAATCAATGATATGTATTCACGGTTTCAAACTATCCACCATGCACTTATTGGCTTAGGACAAAAGTATTCAGATTTTGATGTTGTTTCAACAGTCCTACATTCTCTGTCTAGTGAATGGGAAGGAAAAGTATTAGCAATTGAAGAAGCTAATGACCTTTCTGTCATGAAGCCAGATGAATTGATAGGAAATCTAATGTCCTATGAAGCTAACTTGCAGACTAGAAAGGAACAAAAAGAAGAAAAGAAAAACATGGCATTCCATGCTGAAAAAGACGAAAATGAATCAGAGTCTGAAGACGAAGATCTGGCATTCATAGCAAAAGGTTTCAAAAAATTCCTAAAACAGCGAAAAGCCAGTCGTTATAACAGAAAGAAATCTGGATCAAATAAACCAACATCATCCTCTATAGAATGCTTCAACTGACACAAAAAGGGGTACATGCACAAAGATTGTCCGGAGCAAAAGAAGAAGTCAGAAAATGACAAATCAAGATACAAAAAGGACAAATCAAAGAAACGAGCATTCTCGGTAACATGGGATGATACAGACTCATCAGAAAGTGATAGTGATACGGAAGATGAACAAGCAAATGTATGTTTCATGGCAACAGAAGATGAGGTACAAATTCCTACATTCGATGAAATGCTTGATATTAATGCTGAATTGATAGTCAAATATAAAGACATAAAACGACAGCTAAAAGAAACCAAAGCAGATTTGAGTAGAGCAGAATTTGAACGAGATATGTTAAAAGACGAGAAGAAAATATTAGAAGAAGAACTTGAAAATTTTCAAGAATCATCATCTAATGTTGACTCTCAACTAGTTCTTTTGAGTCAAGAAATTGAAACTCAAAAAGAGAAAAATGATGCTCTCACTACTAAAAATCATGAGCTTGAGGCAAAAGTCAAAATTCTGGACCTAGAAAAGGCTAGTTTACAAACTAAGTTAGATAACATTACTCAAAATGTTTCTAACTTTAACAAAGGTCGAGAAAATTTGACAAAAATCATTGAAAGTTCACAATCTATTTCAGATAAACAAGGTTTGGGATATAAGAAACAAGAAACCAAGAAACATCTTGGAAATAAAAAGAAGAAGAAAGTACAAAAAACTGAAGCTAAGAAAAATCTTAGTTTATTATACTCCAAACCAAAACCAGTTGTGAAATTTCAAAAGAAAAATGTCAAGACTATCAATATATGGGTTCCTAAAACAAATAACAATTTGATTAGGAACAAATATATTCAGAATTTCATGAATATTGTACATCTTAATATTAATTATGTATATAAAGGGGATACCAGACCCGTATGGGTTTGGACTCCTAAGACCTAACTCTTAGGACCCTATAAAAAGTGGGTACCATGGACTTAATTTTATTTTTTGCAGGTCCCACTTAAGAAAAGAGGAAAGTGGATATTGGACAGTGGTTGCTCGAAGCACATGACTGGAAACAAGAGCTTATTAACAAATATTACATACTCAGATGGTGGCTCCGTCACTTTTGGAGATAATTCAAGAGGCTATATCATCGACAATGACGATGTGAGCAATTGTGGTACATCTAACATACCTCTTATTACTAATGTCATGCTAGTTAGAAATTTAAAACACAATTTACTTAGTATTGGTCAGTTATGTGACAAGGGTTTTACAATTTCCTTTTCAAATAATAAGTGTAGTATTTTAGATAAAGACCATAATTTAGTTTTCGAAGGTTATAGAGACAGAAATATATATATTCTGAATTTGAATATTAATCATAATTCAGATATGTGTCTTGTGGCTAATGATAATGATCCATGGCTATGGCACAAACGCTTCTGTCATATAAACTTCAAAACTATTGACAAGCTAGCCAAAAACAATCTAGTTAGAGGACTACCCAAAATGAGTTTTAAGGTTAACAACATTTGTGATGCATGTCAATTAGGAAAATTGACCAAATCATCTTTTAAATCCAAGAAAGTCATATCAACATTACAACCACTTGAGTTACTACACATGGATTTATTTGGACCTACTAGGGTTCAGTCAATAAATCACAGTCGATATGTGCTTGTAATTGTTGATGATTTCTCTTGTTACACATGGACAATTTTCTTAAAAAATAAAAGTGACACTTTCGATCATTTCAAATCTTTCGTCAAAAGAATTCAAAAATCAAAAGGGTTTAAAGTTAAAAATATAAAAAGTGATCATGGCGGAGAGTTTGAAAATAGTGAATTTGAACATTTTTGTACAAAGAAAGGTAAATGTCATAATTTTTCATTTCCCAAAACTCCACAACAGAACGGAGTTGTAGAACGGAAGAACCAAACTTTACAAGAATGTGCAAGAACATTATTGAATGGAACCACCTTACGAAAACATTTCTGGGCAGAAGCCGTCGCAACTGCCTATTATGTTTTAGATCGTGTGTCCATAAGACCTCTTACCAAGAATACTCCTTATGAATTATTTCACAAAAGAAAGCCTAAAATCTCATACTTCAAAGTTTTTGGTTCCAAGTGTTTTATTTTAAATACGAAAGACCAGCTTGGCAAATTCGATCCAAAAGACGATGAAGGAATATTTTTCGGTTATTCGGAACGAAGTAAGGCCTATCGTATATTTAATAAACGAACCAAAACTATTGAAGAATCACTTCATGTCTCTTTTGATGAATTCTATCAGCATCCTCACACTATATCAAATGATGACGAATCAATAGTCACTGACAATCCAATCATCACAAATATTGATTTTGACTCAGAAATAATTATTGAGAATATTCCTCAAATATGTGAGTTACAATCACCACCAAGAATATTAAGAGACCATCCGGCCCAAAATATAATCGGTGAAGTAACATCACATGTCAGAACAAGGAGTCAACTCAACCAAATGGGTCATGCCGCTTTTCTCTCAAATATCGAACCTAAGAATCCAAAAGAAGGTGCTACAGACGATTACTGGATCATTGCCATGCAGAAAGAACTAAATCAGTTCGAGCGCAATGATGTTTGAGAACTTGTTCCAAGACCATCTGATCAGTCTGTTATTGGTACTAAATGGGTTTATAAAAATAAGGCTGACGAACAAGGAAATATCACCAAAAATAAAGCAAGATTAGTAGTACAAGGATATAATCAAGAAGAAGGTATCGATTATGAAGAAACTTTTGCACCAGTTGCTCGACTAGAAGCTATTCGAATCCTATTATCTTTTGCTTGTCACCATAATTTCAAACTTTATCAGATGGATGTCAAAAGTGCTTTTCTCAATGGATTTATCAAAGAGAATGTCTATGTCGAACAACCTCCTTTGTTCGTACATGAAAAATATCCTGACCATGTGTTCAAACTTAAGAAAGATTGGTATGGTTTAAAACAAGCACCTCGTGCTTGGTATGAACGACTACGTAGCTATCTTATTAACTCAGGATTTCAAATAGGCAAAGTCGATCAAACTTTGTTTATCAAACATTCTCAAAAGGATATTCTAGTTATCCAGATATATGTAGACGATATCATCTTTGGTTCAACAAACGATAAACTGTGCAAGGAATTTGAAAGTATTATGACCAAAGAGTTCGAAATGTCTCATATGGAAGAACTGTCATATTTTCTTGGACTTCAAATCAAACAATTTCCGAATGGTATCTTTATTAATCAAGAAAAATACTGCGGAAATCTTATCAATCGCTTCGGGTTAAATAACACATCTGGTAAACCTACTCCTATGAGTACAACTACACATCTTGAAAAAGATGAAAAAGGTAAGAGTGTTGACCAGAAACTTTATCGAAGCATGATAGGTTCTCTTCTTTATCTTACAGCAAGTCGTCCAGATATAATGATGAGTGTTTGTCTATGTGCACGCTTTCAAGCAGATCCAAAGGAATCACATCTACGAGCGGTGAAACGTATAATTCGTTATAATACCAAAGATTTCGGTCTTTTTTATCCAAAAGAATGTCCATTTGAATTAGTATCATATAGCGATGCTGATTTTGGAGGCTCTCGAATGGATAGAAAGAGTACAAGTGGTACGTGCCATTTTATTGGAAAATCACTTGTCTCTTGGTTTAGTAAGAAACAAAATTGTGTTTCACTATCGACATGTGAAGCTGAATATATATCAGCTGCTCTCGCTTGTACTCAAGTACTATATATGCAACAAACACTTCAAGATTTTGATATTCATTTATCAAATTCTATTATATACTATGATAACACAAGTGCTATAAATCTCTCTAAGAATCCAGCGAATCATTCTAGAACCAAACACATTGATATCCGTCATCATTTCCTTAGAGATAATGTTGAAAAAGGATATATATGTCTTGAATATGTACAAACTAATAATCAATTAGCGGGCATTTTTACTAAGCCTCTGCTCGAATCTAGTTTTATTAGATTACGAAGAGAGCTTGGTTTAACTTCAAGAAAAGATCTTGACTAGTAATTACTAATGATTGTCTTTTCCTTTGGTTATATTTTAACTATAGCATTTATTTTTTAAAAAAAGCTATTTTTTTAATAAGAGCCTCTACTTTCTTTCACGGTCAAATTTCTTTATTCACTCTCATCCACAGGCTTATATATAAGGAATTTCTTTATAAGCTTGTCAAAATTTCTCTCTTAATTCATCTTTCCTTATCTGAGCATAAGGCTCTATACATAATTTTCTATGGCCCACATTTGTGATGAGTGTGCTCAAAAATCACACATTTCCGTTACAAGTTCTGAGCTAGAGGAGTATTATTCTCCTGAAACACCAAAACAGAAACCAAAGTATCGTCACCAATGCATTCATACTCCTGGCAGTACACCAACCTCAAAACGAGTAAAGAAGGCGTTGTTTCGTTCTCCTCGTACCAAAGCACAGATCGACGAGATTCACCACTATCAGAAACATCAAATAGATCTTCAAAGATAGCTCCATTATGGGCAAAGCCAGCTTTATCATGAGCAACAACGGACATCGGCACGTTTATCTGTTTTAGAAAAAGTGGCATCATTCTTTTGTGGTTCAAACAAGCATGATGTGCATGAACCAATGCCGTCTAGGCCATCAACATCTAGGAGTCCTAACTCTTGGGATCGGAATTATAACAGGAATGAAGGTGCTCAGAAAAACTGGAGTCCATGGACACAACATATTGAAGATAATAAAGAAAATTCTAATGACGAATCTTCCACTCCTCATTAGATTTATATATACATGTTGTATCATTTTCTCTCTATCACTCATGTAATAACATTTGTATTTTATAATAAGAGTGAAATATGAATTATATAGCTCGATATATTCTCAAAAATTGCAAAACAGACTGTTTTTCATCAGGCAACAAATCCGGTCGACCACCTATAATAGAAACGGTCGACCGTTTAGCCTCTGGATGAAAATGGTCGACCGGGCATATTATAGCGGTCGACCGGTATACGTAAATTCTGTTTTTATATATACATTGCGTCATTTTTTTATCCTTCCTCTTCCTCATTTGTTTCAACCGGTCATTTATCCCCAAATCCCAAAAACCCTATTCTCTCAATTTCAAATTCCAATTCTCCAAATTTTCTACAAATGGCTCCTCCGCAAAAGAAACCCAAGAGAGGGTCATCCTCCGGAACTTCATCATTCAATATCTCCGCTAAGAAATGGCTCGAAAATCCGGTAGCTATCACAAGATGGAATCAAATGACTAACTACAAATTTCATCCCGGTTCTTACATCAAGTTTGATGATTTCACATCTTATGGAATCCGTAGGTTAGCAAATAACTCCAATCTTTCTCCATTGATCGATTTTTCTGATAACAATGTGGAAATAAATCACTTGATGATAAAATTGTTCTATGCCAACATGAACCTGGACGAGTATAAACCTGATGATCCGAACGGAGTCATTTGGTCTGTCGTGTGTGGCAAACAAATTTTTATCACTCATGATAGCATAGCTTCTTTACTGGGTATTCCAAATCAAGGCGATGAGTTTTTATCACATTTCTGTGAAGTCTTCACTCGCAATAGCATCAGCCATCAATTCATAGAGGACAACGGTGATGGCACAAAATCAATTGGACTTCGACCCACCACCAGGCTACTACATCGCGTCTTGATGCTTTCTTTGTTTCCTAGACTAGGAAACTATGACGATGTATACAAAGAAAACTTCAAGGCCCTTTATGCTATTTATGGGGATATCCAAATCAATTGGGTTCATATGCTATTTGACGAGATTCTCAAGGTGAACAACTCTACGCGACCTCACTTTTTCTTCAATGAATATATCATGCGTATTTTGCTAGCTTGTGGCGTAAGGCCTCCTGACTCTGCCACCTCGAAACCAAAATGTATTGATTCCGTAACCATCAAACGCATGAAGCTTCCTCCTCGTTACCTTCAGATTATGCCATTTGAAAAATGGAAACAAAGAGGTCCAACAAAACAAAAAGCTACTTCCTCTCGACCTCGTTCCGAAGAAGTTAAACAGTAGAAATCAAAATCCTCCACAAAAGAATCACTTGAAACTATTGCGCGTAATCAATTCTTGCTTGAATCAAGACTCAAGCGCATGGAAACAAAAATTGATAAACGCTTCAACAAAGTCAAGTCATTCTTTGGTATTTTATGGGATACTATGTCATGTAGCACATCCATCTCTGCTCAAGATCAGGACCCAGGCAAACGTCCTGCTCCTTCTGTTTTCAACTGGTCATCAACTGAGGAGTCTGCTGGTACTAGTGGACATGGTCGCGGAGAATCATCTAGAGAGGACGATGATGAGGAAGATGATGATGATGATGATGATGATGAGGAAGAAGATGATCAAGAGGAGACAGCATCTGACTCATCCTATATTCTGTTTTCTATCTCTATATTTTGGTTTAGTACTTTAAACATCATTCGACACTTGTACTAAACAGTGTCGTTACTTTTATTCGTATGATATTATGGTGTGTATGATACTCTGGTATGTTTGGATAAGTTATATTATTTTTTGCTATGCATGGATATTCTGGTTGATATACTCCTATATTATTCCATTATCTATTATTCCTTTTTTGTCGATGACAAAGGGGGAGAAAGTGCTAACAATTATTTGCGGGAATATATATATATAAAGAATACAAACAAAATCTCAGGGGGAGATCACATATTCAGGGGGAGATTCAGAACTTCAGATATATGTTGGCATCAACCAAAAAGGGGGAGAATGTTGAGTCACAGATTCTATGAAGTTTTTGATTTCTGACAAAGAAATAAAGGAGATCGACAAAACAAAGACATCATGGCTATAAAGAGGCACAAAAGAGCTACATATGGTACTCTAAATTATAGGTTGATTATTTGATATTGTAATAGTGATAAACTTGTTAAAATCTATCCTCAAATAATCATGCACCTCAATATAATCGATATATATACGTTTGAATAGCATTGCACATTCATTGAGCAATTTGACAGGGACCGGTCGACCGGTATTAAATCAGGCGGTCGGCCGTTTCTGTGTAAAATGCACAATGAACGTGCACACATGCACATAACGACTATATATTTGAAATCCTGTCTATTGGCCATTTTTTGACCTGTCGACCGTTTTTTAAACAGAGAGCAACCTTTTCCAAAAGACACTTCTTTCTCCAATGGTTGCATCTCTTACCTTTTATCAATGATCATATCTATTAATGGCTACTGTTCACAAAGAGTTACAACTATTTTTCTCTATATAAACTCATCTAAATCATTGATTCAAATATATGAATATATATGTTTTTTACTCTAATCTCTGATCTTACTTTCTAAATACTCCTGCATTCTAAAAGCTCTCAATTATTTTAATTGCTTATTAAATCATTGAAATTATTTCATATCCTTTGATTCAATAAGTAATATACTTCCCTTAATCTTCACGAAACATCATTCACATATTTTGAGGATAAGATTATAGGAAGTTTGTACTACAAGTGACAAAACTGTGTTAGCAAGAACACATACCGTCAACAAACAATTATATTCATCTTTGTTGAAGTCCTCGGTGTTGTAAGAGGCAAGTGTTGAAGTCCTCGGTGTTGTAAGAGGCAAGTGTTGAAGTTCTCGTGTTGTAAGAGGCAAGTGTTGAAGTCCTCAGTGTATTAGAGGCGTGAAATCCCGTTCGTTTGCTCGGGTGTTGTAAACCTGTTCCTCCGGGTGAAGCGAGGTAGTTAATAGTGAAAATCCAGATAGAAGTCTGGGACTGGACGTTGGACGGTGCTCCGAACCAGTATAAAAATCTCTGGTGTGATTTTTCTATTTTTATTTACTTTGCTATTAACATCTATTTCCTCATTTATATTATATTCAATATTACACGATCCGTGTGTACTATATTAGCACGTGCACTTGTACACATACTTTTCAGGATCGGCCTTGGTGGAGAAACCGAAGAAATTTGATAAGGCCGGGACTGATGCCAGTCCATCTTCTGAGAGCATTTCTGCTAGGACAACTCCGGCGGTTCAAGGTAAATTTTCGACTCCTCTTTTAACTTTACATGTTTCTTGGATTATAGTCTCATGCACACTTGTAACACTTGGTTTTTATTCCAAGAACGGGTAAGGCGGCCAAGACATCAGACATTCGGCACCTGTTCGTCGACGGAAATTCTATCGGATTAGAAAACCATCGAACGAATTTAGAAATAAAATTTATAACCGCAAGCGCACGGCGTACACTTGAAGTACGTGGCGAATACGGCTCGATCCGCAGGGAATTGATATGTGAGTTGAGAGTGAAGTGCAACTGTAACAATAGATGTAAATGTAAAGGACTGTGGCTGGAATTGGCAGTAGGTTGGAGTTGCGTTGGCAGTTTGATGAAGGGGTTGTGGAGTTGACAGAGAAGGAGGATATTGTAGCACAGATGTATGCAAATACAGTGTAAAGCAAAAGATGTAACACTGAAATTCAAATGTAAAATGGAATGAAATTTGTTTTTTTTTTTTTACTGATGACACACTTGCACACAACTGAAACAAAAGAACACAGAAGTTACTAAAAACAGAGGTGACAAATGCAAACTAGAATGCACAGTATTGAATTGCAGTGTGATGATTTTTTATTTTTTCAATCAAAAGTGCAAATAGAAATGAAACTAGAACAACAAGCACACCAACAAATGCACACAAAAATCAAACAAACACACTATTTTTTTCTTTTCTTTTTTTAAACACAAACACACAAAATAAACACACACAAAAAAATGAAAGTAATTCGAAGAATAGAAAATCAAAATCAAAACAACTCCCCGGCAACGGCGCCAAAAACTTGTTCGTCGACGGAAATTCTATCGGATTAGAAAACCGTCGAACGAATTTAGAAATAAAATTTATAACCGCAAGCGCACGGCGTACACTTGAAGTACGTGGCAAATACGGGTCGATCCGCAGGGAATTGATGATTTAAAAAAAATCTATTCAATCAAATTATACCAAAGTCGAAGAGGATTTGTTAACTAGAAATAAATGAGGCTAACACTAGAAAATGCGATTCAAAAATTATTAGACTAAAGAACAATTTAGAGGCAAATCCACTCTCAAATTTTTGTAAATCAACAAACACATAATTTATGATCTCTAACTTTGATATTAAGTGAAATAATCATTGCATTTATCATAAGTATGGTTTGTTTATGTTATTAGTTAACATAACTCAAACCATCAAACTATAATACAACAATTATACCACTTACAATTCTCATGAAAAAGAAGCCAAAGCAAAAACTATTTTAAGTATGATCTATTTACTATTGCAACTAGTAACATAGAACATCAAATTTCATTTTTACTTTCATTTCATAATCAAAAATTAATTAGCAAATGTTGATGTAAATTGTGTTTATGTTGAGTAAGAATAGCTCATTTGCATAAGCAATATAAGCTATCAAACCCACTTGTATAAACTTACATCAAAATTCACATTCATGAAGCATAAACAAAGAGATCATAAATCATAAAAAAAATGTTGAAATTACATAAAGTTAGAGAGCTTCATCACCCCTAAATTGAAGGGGTTTAGCTACTCATTTGTGGCATTGAAGCATTACAAGTAAGTTTCAACATTAAAGAAAAGAAAATAGAAAATAAGCAAAGAAAGCAAAAGAGATTAGCTACTAACTACTTGCATAAATGTAAATCCAAGCTATGAACATAAAGAGAAAGAGAGCATATAAATAAACATTAACAATAAAACAAAGAAAAACATGTAGAAAAGAGAGAAGAAAGAGGCTTGGAAGCCATTTTTATTTCATAGAACATTGAGCTTACACTTTGATTTCTTAATTTCCTAAGTAAAATGAAAGAGTAGATGATGATCTTCATGTACATAAGAGGGCTATTTATACATGCATAAAACCCTAATTCTCTTTTTAGTGAGCTTCCCAAAATACCCTTGAGGTGGTGTAGCCTCCAAGTAATCATTAACATTCACTAATACCCCACTTAATATGTACATGAAGCTTTAAGTCCTTTTAGCATGTGCTTAGCTTCTAATTGGAAGTTAGGTAAGTGGGTGGGGTCCTCCATGATCTTGAACTTGAATTATTTCCTCTTCATTCCTTTGTATTTCCTTGTGCATGCATGTATCTTCATATAAGCCTCTTCCATATGCATCCAAATTCCTATAAAAATAATTAAAAAATGTCCAAGTAAAAATTCTTACATTGACATATGCACAAAAATGACCGTTTTGCCCCTGAATGATGATGAAAATATGATGGTTTGGAAATAATTGAATTTTGGTTTTAAACATGTTAAAATGCCCAAATATGATGATTATTTAAATAAAAAGAGATAAAATATGGATGTAAATATATGCACAATTACATGCACATCAGCACCGTCTCGAGCAATTCAAACTCTTCAAAGCTTCTACTAAACCGAAGCCCTCGATGGAACGTTCCGGGGGCGTAGTCGTCTACCATCCTCTTCTTGGAGTCATTGAAGAGGATATCAGAGAAAGAGGAGGCGTTCCATGTTTAAACCTTCACTTGGATTTCAGCCCCAACCCAGCCCATTCATGACATCACGGGGGAGGATACTGGGTCCATACCATCTTCGCATCCATCGGAGAATCCTTCCGTTACTAATGTTGATCGTCCCGGCTTGGCTCGTAACCCATTTGCGGGTCATCCAGATCTGGACCCGAGTTCTCATGATATTTCCTTCGATGAGGTTACCGGTGCACCTTCTACCCCGCAATCCTATGGTAAGGGTGCTTGATGAGGCTAAGTCTTTGGATCTCGACTTGTTGACCACTCAGATTGTGACTATGGAGGATGAGACCAAGGCAAACATCGATCGGGTGGCTGAAGAGACCAAGAAGTTGATGGGGCATCACGCCCGACTGGTCAAGGCTGGAGAGGAAATCGGAAGTGATAACATTCGGCTGCGGCTAATGGTTTCCGATTAGGCCAAACAGCTTGCCGATCAGGCCATTCAGATCTCCCAGCATGAGGTGGTCTCCAGGTGGCTAAAGAAAACTATGGAGGAGGCTAGTAGAGCCGAGCTACGAAAAATGGAGGCCATCTACAAGGAACGAATCGATATGGCCATTGCCACGGTGGATGAGGTTCGAAGAGCGGATCTTGAGCAGATAGAGGAGTTATCTGGGAGGCTTGAGGCCGTAGAGCTTGCTCAAGCCAAGCTGAAGGAGGAGATGGAGGCGATACGGAAATCCCTTCAGGCTGACTGCTCGAGATACCAATTGGAGAGAGATGCTGCCGTTGCAAGGTTGTCGGTTTTCGAGGCCCGGATGAGGGAGTTTGAGGAGAACGAGGGGATAATGGATGAGATGCTCCAGGACATGTACTTCCGTACTTGGAAGCAGGGCAACCTGTCCTGGATGGACGATTATCCCCGGGTCATGGATAGGATATATCTCCGGGCTTTGGAGGAGGCCAAGGCTGAGGCAGATAAGGAGGGTGGTGTAGCTTTCAGAATGGATGTGGTCACGGCCCAGTTTACTGAGGAGGAGAAAGTGGCAGTGAAGGAAGGCATGCGGCTGCTCACCGCCGAGGAAGTTGGTGTGCAGTTGGGGGATGATGATCAGGGAGCAGATGCTGGTAAGTCTTCCCTCTCAATTTTTCTTAACTTGATTGCGTATCATTTATCTAATGGATTCTTCTTCTGAATCGGACAGGTGGGACCTCTGGCCAGCATGCTGGGAGCTCTGATCCAGCGGTCAAGTAGGTCCTAGAGGGCTAGCAGGATAGCGGCGGAGCCCTGCTGCAGCTGACTACTTTTTTGGTTTACTTGGCATTCCTGAATATACTAGTCGAAAAAATTAATGTACTTTCAGGCTGTAATTATGTAATTATGTCATTGTAGCGAATGATTTCATTCTTATATAATTTTATAACATAAGCTGATTCTGTCACATTTGAATGCTGTCATTATTTTGATGTGTTGCATAAGAAATATAGCTGCGTATATGCATGTGCTTTAATCGTGTTCGATGCTAAGCTCTTGCTTAAAATATAATTTCATGTCTCGCAATGTTAGTGTGATGTGTGAATAGGCTATGGCTACATGTTTATGTACAAGAAAAGGAAGTACCCGCCCTTCATGCTTTAGTTGTAGACGGTAGCTTTGAATGTCTTGTGTGACTGAGAATGGAATGCAGCTGAGTGTCCTGTTATCCAGTTGTGAGTTCTCATTTCCACTAGCGAGTGTCTCCCATTTTGTGTCCTGTACTTTAGTGATCGTTATAGAGGATAGGAGGAAAGTTTTTATAAATAAAATGGAAATATAAGAAATAGTAAAACTTCCAATCACGGAAGGCCTTCGATGTGCTTAAGTTCGTGGCAAACGGGTTTTGTAGTCACTTTCCCTAGCTGTGGGTCTTGGAGACATTCGTCACCCATCTTACGCCTCCGCGGGGAGTTTTCTTTTTTACCACAGCCGTACTTAAGACACATCGGAGCCGAGATCAAGCACAGTAACTACCCGGGCCATTATGGCCCGTAATCGTCGGTATTATTCGATTTACCGTGGTCGGCTAGCGCGGGTGTCGATCGTTAACTGTGAACTGCCCCTGGCTGGCCACACCTTATGTTGGGGCTTATAATCGGTTCACAGTCGCCGGCGAGCCGAACGCCGTAATGAGCTGCCTCGGCTATAGTCGGCCTTCTCGGTGGCTTATGACCGGCTCATTACAGTTGGCTTTGAGAGCCATCGCGAGCAATGAGTTAACCCGCGGCAGAGGGATGCTGGAGCAAAAGTGTCTCATTGACGAGGGCATAGATTCGTATAGTACCTGTCAGTTCTTGTCCAGGTGAGGTTGTGCTGTGAAGTGTCCATAATGGACATGCCGTTATACAGGATTTTGTTCAACAGAAAATGATAAAGCTTAACAAGCAGCCAAGATATAAAGGAACAAGTTAAAAAAGAGACAAATTTTTTAGAGTGGTTTGGCACGAAAATGCCTACGTCCACTGATTCTCTTTATTAATTCACTTCATATGGGCAATACAATTTAAGGAAAGTATCGACGAAGGTGTTGGATGTTTCATGCCCTCTGGAACACCTCTCCGTCCACTGTTGACAAAATATAAGCTCCGTTGTGGAGGTCTTTATGAATTACATAAGGTCCGTCCCAGATTGGATCTAGCGCTCCGGGGCGTGGAAAGATCCGTTTGAGGACAAGATCTCCTTCTTGTAAGCTGCGGTGTTTGACTTTGGAGTTGTATTGTGCTGCCACTTTTTGCTTGTGAGCTGCCGCTTTGAGTGCTGCATCGTTTCTTCTCTCTTCAATTAGATCCAAAGACATGTGGAGGAGTTCTTCGTTCTCTTCTGGGTTGTAGTGGATCCTACGATGGGAGGGCACTACAGTTTCAACTGGGAGCATGGCCTCCGATCCGTATGCCAAAGAGAAAGGAGTATGTCCTGTTGATGTTCTGTAAGATGTGCGGTAGGCCCAAAGTGCCGTAGGAAGTTCATCCATCCAAGAGCCTTTTGACTTTTCAAGTTTCTTCTTGATTAGAGTTTTGAGAATTTTGTTGACAGCTTCGACTTGTCGTTTTCCTGGGGATAAGCTACAGATGAGAAGCTTTTGTGAATTCCTTGCTCTCGGCACCAGTTGGTGAATTCCTCGCTGTCAAATTGAAGTCCATTGTCCGATATGGTTTTGAGTGGAACCCGTACCTGCATAAAACATTTTTGATTAAGAAGTTAATAACTTTTTCCGAAGATATTTTATTTAGAGGCTCCGCTTCCACCCATTTGGTGAAATAGTCAACTGCCACTATAGCATATTTGGCTCCGCCTCGGCCCATCGGCAGTTCGCCAATCAAGTCAATTCCTCATACTGCAAAGGGCTAAGGGCTGGTCATTTGAGTAATTTCGTTTGTTGGCAGTCGAGGAATCTTAGCAAATTTCTGACATCTATCACATCTCTTGACGAAGTCTAGGGCGTCTTTGTCTAAAGTGGGCCAGTAATATCCATATCGGAGTATTTTCTTTGCTAGAGTCTGCCCTCCAGTGTGATCTCCGCAACTTCCTTGATGGATGTTGGACAGGACTTCCTTGGCTTCACTTCCAGCGACACACCTTAATAAGGGGTTGGAGAAGCCGCGCCGATAGAGGATGCCTTCTTGTATTGTGTAGCGGGAAGCTTTCCTCAAGATTTTCTTGACTCCGTTACGCCCGTCGGGCAGTGTGCCATCCTGTAAGTATTTCCGGATAGGAGTCATCCAGGTTTCTTCTTCTATTGCAGCTATCAGATTCTCTTGCTCGAAACTCGGGGCTAGTTGCTTTGAGATGGTTATTGCTCCGGAAGTGGTGTCGTCCTTCATGCTAACTTGCTTTGCCAGTTCGTCGGCCTCCTGATTCTCTCCTCGAGGAATGTTTTTGATTAAATAGTGATCCAATTGATTGAGCAGCAGCTTGGTCTTCTTTAGATATGCGGTGAGTCGTTATCCTCGAGTCTGGAATTCTCCCAGTATTTGATTTACAATAAGTTGAGAATCACTATGGAGGCATAAAGAACCGACTCCAATCTCTAGGGCAAGTTCTAATCCGGCTATCACTGCTTCATATTCTGCATCGTTGTTGGTGGCAGCGAATTCCACCTTTAGGGCATAGTGCAGCTTCCTTCCCCTGGGGGTGATTATCACAATACCTGCCCCCGAGCCTTGTTCGTTTGATGCTCCATCTACAAAGAGATTCCACTTGATATTTTTTGTTATTTCAGATCGATCTTTACCTTCGTTGATAGTGAATTCGGTAATGAAATCGGCCATGGCTTGTCCCTTCATGGCGGTGCGAGGGTGGTAGGTGATATCATATTGACTCAGTTCAATGCATCATTTAAGTAGTCGCCCAGAAGTGTCGAGGCGATGGAGTACCTGCCTTAGCGGTTGATCGGTTAAAACTCTGATGGAATGAGATTGGAAATAGTGTCGCAGTTTCCGTGACGTGATTAGCAAACAGTATGCTAGCTTTTCAAGTTTAGGGTATCTGGCTTTTGCCCCCGTAAATCTCTTGCTTACAAAGTATACGGGCCGCTGTGTGTGGTTGTCTTCTCTCACCAAAGCGGCGCTTAAAGCATGGGACGATACAGCAAGGTATAGGTATAGTTCCTCGCCCTCATTTGGAGTTGAGAGTACTGGTGGTCTCTGAAGGTGTTCGATAAATTTAAGGAAGGCTGTCGCGCATTCGTCAGTCCATTCGAACTTTCCTTTGTCTTTATTTAGAGCTTCAAAGAAAGGGATGCATTTGTCGATTGCTTTAGAGATGAACCTGCTTAGGGCGGCCACTTTCCCGTTTAGGCTTTGCATCTCTCTTCGAGTGGATGGTATCTTGATATCTTGCAAAGCCCGGACTTGTTCGGGGTTTGCTTCAATCCCCTGGGCATGGACGATGAATCCTAAGAACTTTCCCGACGATATTCCGAAGGAGCACTTTAGAGGATTCAGCTTCATTCCATATTGGCGAAGTACTTGAAACATCTCATCCAGGTGGTTTATATGATCGTTGGCTTTTCTCGATTTTACCAGCATGTCATCCACATAAACTTCCATAGTTCGTCCTATTAATTCCGCAAACATCTTTTTGACGAGGCACTGATAAGTAGCTCCGGCATTTTTAAGTCCAAAAGGCATTACTCTGTAGCAGTACAATCCCCGGTTAGTGATGAAACTAGTGTGGTCTTGATCGGGGGCATGCGTAGGGATCTGGTTATATCCTGAGTATGCGTCCATAACGGATAAGAGTTCGTGTCCGGCTGTGCTGTCCACGAGTTGGTCGATTCGGGGGAGTGGGAAGCAGTCCTTCGGGCAAGCGTCATTTAAGTTGGAGAAGTCGATGCATGTTCGCCACTTCCCATTAGCCTTATTTACCAGTACCGGGTTGGCGATCCATTCTGGATAGATGGCTTCTCGTATGAAGTTATTGGCAAGTAGATTCTTTACTTCTTCCTCGAGGGCTGCTGATCATTCTTCCCCCATGCTTCTCTTTTTCTGTTTTACTGGCACCTTGGTGGGATCGATGTTCAGTACGTGGCATGCTACGTCTGGGGAGATTCCAGTCATGTCAGCGTGTGTCCATGCAAATACATCCATGTTGTGGCGAAGAAAATCGATGAGTTGATCATTCAATTCCGCTCTTAACTGAGACCCGACTCTCAGCAGTTTACTTGGATCGTGTTTGTCTACAGATACAAATTCCATAGCCTCTGCAGGCTCGGTGGTGGCCTCCTCCTCCTTGCCCCTGCGGTCTAATTTGTTGAAAGGATCGCTGGTATATCGAAGAGGAGGGGCTTTCTTTAATTGTTATGCTTCCAAGTTTTTCTTGCAGAGAGAAGTCTCTGCATCCTTCCCTTTATCCTTCCTGCAGTTATTGCGAAGTTCAGTCACATAGCAATCTCGAGCGGCGTCTTGATCTCTCTCTATTTCTCCTATTCCGTTGTCTGTTGGAAATTTCATCTTCAGGCACCACGGGGCTAGGACAATTTGGAAGTCAGACAAGGCTGGCCTTCCCAAAAAGGCGTTGTAGGCCGAGTGGTTCTCTATTAGCACAAATGTTTGTTTTCTCACAACGGAGCGGGGATGACTTCCTATTTCGACAAAGAGGTCCAGTTGCCCGAGGGGCATCTTCGCATCTCCAGTGAAGCCATGTAGCGGTTTGCTGCAGGGAGACACATCCTTCATTGACAGCTTCATTTTGTCAAAAGCATGCTTGAATAGGATATTTACTGAGCTTCCAGTGTCTACTAGAATTCGAAAAGCCTTGGCTGGACCGAACCAGGAAGAGATGACCATAGGATCCATGTGAGGGTACTGCCTTCCCTCTAGATCACGCCTACTGAATGTGATGTCATCATTCTCTTTCCGTTTCGGGTGGCGTTCTTCTGTAACAGAATTAACGTAGCCTTCATTGTTTCTAAGTGACTTACTGTATCTCTTCATCTCTGTCCAGCTTCCGTCGGCGATGTGTGGTCCTCCTGGTATGGTAAGGACCATTATCTTCTCTTGACCGGAGCCGCTGGTGTTGCGATTTACTCCGCCTACTTCCGGGAGGGGCAGCCCTGGGTTCGTATTGACAGGAATTGAAGTCCTGTTCTGACCTTTCACATAGCGCTCTAGTCTCTTCCTTCTGATGTGTTCTTCAATCAAATCCCGGAGATGATGGCATTCATTGGTGTCATGCCCATGAGATCCGTGGAATCGGCAGAACTTTCCAGACTTAATTGCATTATCTGATTCCTTCTTGTGCGGGGGGCGCTTGTATCTAACTTCATCCTGGGTGACCAAGAAGATGTTTTCGATTGTTTCATTTAGAGGAGTGTAAGAGTCAAATCTCGGTCCTGGCCTATATAAGCGCTTTTCCCCCTTCTTTCCCCCAGCACTATCTCTGGAGTCATTTCTTCGAACGTCCTTTGCTACTGCGGATGTGTTGCCATGAGCTGCCTTGGTTTGTTGCCCTGTCTGCCTTTCAATGGCAGCGTCTTCAAGTCTCATATATTTCCCGGCTTCATGGAAGAAATCGGGTAAGGTGGCTGGCTTTTCTTTCGTTAGTCTCCTAGCAAACTTAGTATCCAGATCCACACCACTGCAGAGGGCCATTAGGATAAGTTTCTCGTCGGCATCTTGGACTGCGGCTGCTGCGGCGTTGAATCGGGTTAGATATTGTTGCACTGTCTCCCCACGCTTCTGTTTGATATTAGATAGGGAATAAGCGTCCTTGGGTTGTTCCACATGAATGCGGAACTGGCTGATGAACTTTTCTTTCAACATCTCCCATGAGCTGATGGATCCTTGGGGCAGATGGCAGAACCAGGAGGTAGCTAGATCTGCCAAGAATAGTGGAAAGCATTTACACAACACTCCTTCTGTTGCTCCGCTCATTAGCATATGCTGTGTGTATCTCTGCAAGTGTACAACGGGGTCCGAGGTTCCCTTGTAAGGTTCCATTGTTGGCACTTTCCATTCCCGGGGGGTGATGGCAGTTTCGATATTGCGGGTGAAGGGACTGGTTACCCTAGCACCGATCCCCTGATCCCTTTGTTCTCGTTGGACGCATTCTCTGAACAATCGCGTCATCCTTTCATCAGAACTTGGAGCGGATAGAAATGAGTTTGGTTCTTCCCTGCGGGATTGATTCCGTCCAGATGACCTGTAGGGATGGTATCGTCTATCACTCCTAACATTCTCCAACGGCTGCCTCTGGTCTTCTGGGGGCATGCTGGGGTCAGCCACAGTTGGCCCTTGCCTCGATCTTTCCCTGCTGGGTTCTCTTCTCGGTACTTCTTCGGGTCAAACTTCGGGCTGGACTCCAGCTCGGCCCCGTCCCTTGGTGTTTCCATGGTTAGGTAACATGGCGGGTTCAGCTACATCCGACCCTTGCCTGATACCTCCCCCGTTAGGTTCGGTTCCAAGCGTTTCCTCGGGTCGGAATTCGGGCTGAGTCCGGGCTCAGCTCCTACCATAGCTGTTTCTGTTGTTAGCCTATTCGAAGAAGAAAGACCTTTGTCGTCTCCTAGATCCTCCAGACCGGGACTCACCCCATGATTCAATGTTACGGTTGGTTTCTTCAACATCCCTTAAGCGTGACATGAGTTGATCCACCAAGGCTTCTTGTTGAGATGCGAAGCGGTTAGTTACTACAGCCACAACCCTCTCCAGATCCGCCCTTGTAATTGGTTGTTCCGTAGCAGGGGCTGTCGGATTTGCCTGATTTACATTTGCTGTTGGAACCGGACGATTGTCTCGGTCTCTGATCACTGGATCTGGGATACTGCCAGTTGCGATATTTTTTCCTTTGTTAGCATCTTTCTTCCGTCCGGGAGGCATGTTTTCCAAGCAATGAACGATGCTGATAGAAAAATGGTTAAGTGGGAGAAGCTGAAGCTTCGAGCTCCTGCTCTCAGTGAAAGCACCAAAAATGTTTGCACAAAAAATGGGCAAACACCTCCAAGTCGTATGATTTAGTTGATTATACGTTGTTCTTAGTGATTTGGGTGATTATGCAAATATATAAAAAGCAGTGACTAAATTGTAAAAGACACACAGATTTATAGTGGTTCGGCCAGAACGTGCCTACGTCCACTTTATATGTTATTCTCCTCTTCTATTCAGATTACAAGTACAAAGCTTTGATTATAAGTAACTGAAAGTTGTTTGAAAGTTCTATCCGTGCTTGAGCTCTCAAACTTGTCTGCCATTGTTGTACCCCTGCCCCTCTATTTATAGAGTGAGGCTGAGGGTAGGGGTCTTGAATGTATATAGCTGCTGATGGGCCTGGGCTGATGCTATCTGGCCTGGCAGCGTTGGTTCGGCAAAGCCTTGGTTCGGTGATGTATGGAAGTGGATTGGTCCGGTAGAGGTTGGTCCGGTGGTAGGTGAAGTGGGTTAGTTCGGCGTTGTTTGGAGAGGAGGTGGTTCGGTGGTATCTTCCCTACATTGGTTCGGTGGTGCTTCTCTTGCTTCTGGTCCGGTGGTGATACTTTGATTTGGTTCGGTAGACACTTGGAGCAGGATGGTTCGGTGATGGGGACGTAGCTTGGTCCGGTGGTGGTTGATTCGGTGGGACTTGGTCCGATGGTGAGTGGATAAGGCTTGGTTCGGCTATGTAGGGGGAGATGGTTGGTTCGGTGGTATAGGACCGGTCGAAACACTCCCAACAATTGTTATGGATGCAACCAATACCTTCATTGATAGGGAACTTCATAGTGATTCGTTGATGTTATCAACATATTTCCTGATTATCAAATATGATAGAAGAATTATTAAGGGATGTTGAGCATCTACGAGATGTCGAGTCTACTACATAAGAACCAACAAAATATGCGATAATGACTACGACTTAGAGTTGAAAGAAAAAGCTTTGGGAAATATAGAAAAGCTTCCTTAATAATACAAAAAGGAATTGATACAAAAGATCAAGACAACTAGTTTAAGGCTATGCAAAGAAAAGGGATTAAAAATCATCAATACAAGGAATGCAAAATCAAATGAATCAAGAGGATTTAGTGTATTTACTCTAGTTAAGCTTCAAAGGCATTCACATTCCACCACATCCTCTTTGTTGAGACCACCATCAAGATAGCAGTCCCTTGATATGGAACTTCATAGAGGTCATGACAAGCGGCACCATCAAGGCCATCCATCTTGCCAAGTTATCAATCTATGCCAATTCACATCAACCAATGAAAGCAAGCCTCACATCCCTCCAACCAGTATAAATAGAGGTTCCCCCTTCATGAAAATGGGTCCCTAATTTCTTTCACTCTCTTAGCATAAATCGCTTTATGGATTAGAACTTTTCTAAGCTCTTTCAAGAGCTTGAGAGCCATTTTAATGGCAAATGGCCAACGACAAAGAAGATGACATGAACATACGCATATAAGGACTTGGACAATTAGAAATTTTTGTGACATGCCTTATTATTGAACAAGGGACTTGATCTGTAAATACTGCCTATTTTACCCACTGATAATGAATTGACTTGCCTATATTGCCCTTGAACACGCAACTTGAATTTTGAATAATTTCATGAATTTTAAATAATTTTGTGCATAATTTGAAACGAATAAGTATTATTGGAATTTCTTCGAATATGCCTCCTCGTATAACATCTTAGGTGTTGAGCCAACTTTTGGTTTAACAATTAATATTTCATGAATACATCTAGATCAGCCAGTGTCAACTTACTCATAAGAATGTTATATGCAGATACCGTTAATCCCATCGTAGCGGGGATCACCGCCGTGGCACTAAGAGAAGCGGGGATCATGGAATAGATCTGATAGAACCATAGAATATACTAGTTATCGGACATAAGCAATTTTGTGGACAGTTGTGACATGCATAATGACAAAGATGCAAAGCCAAGACAAATGGCCTACCCAGGCAGTGACCATCAAGGTTGTTCACGGAACCGACTACACAGTGATGCAATCAAAAACTATCGTCAAGGGCGACAAAGAGATGATCTACAGTGACATTGTCGAATCACTATAAATTTTATGTCTTTTACTTTTCAACGCTATTTTTATGATTATTAGTCAGCGTAGTTGTTTATTCGTTTTCTATCTATGATTGTTATAGATTTTGATTGTTATAGTTATTTATGATAATCTATTTAGAAACTTATACAATATTTATGAATAATCTCCAAAAGAAAGTATATTTTTCTCCATGTTTGTAACCAAAACATAATAAACAATATGCATTATATCTATTCCAAAAGACATTCAAGCAATACGTGGAGTAACTCCCGATATAGCAGTAAAAGCAAGACGTGTAGGCGGGTCGACTCATCAAGTTCCTATTGAAATAGGATCTACACAAGGAAAAGCACTCGCCATCAACTAATTCAAGTTTCATATTTCAAAATATGGATAAATATTATAGATTCATGTCTAACATGTGTAAAGTACTATCTTGATTTAAGATTAAAAGCTAGTTGTAGCCAATTATTCCCAAAATGAATGGAAAATCCTAAAGAAATTTATTATAATCCAGAATTTTAGATCAATCACAATGTCTTGTATTACCAAGCCATTGCATTCATAAAGCACTGCGCATGTTACGTCTCCTATTTCATATTGTATATCACAATGTGCTATTAAGTAACATCATTTCCTAAAATACACCTTTATTATATTTTGAATTCTATAAAAATAATTCTTTTTATCATTGGCAGTAGAGAAATCCACACACACCTCAAATATGTATTCATTCTATAACTCAAATCTTTTACCATGTAAAAATCCTTTTAGGCCTACGACTGGATCCCACCCAGATGCCAAAAACTCTTTATTTTATTAGTAAGATAGAAAGAAAGGAAGGACGGGTTATTCACATTTAATTTGATGGTCAGAGGCGAATTGAAAGCTAAGCGGTGGTAATTATAAAGATCCCCCGGGGAAAAATAGAGATGCCTTCTATGTTACCTGTAATATGTGGAAGTATCGACGTAATTTCAAAGTCGGTTTCTACGAGAAATTCAAAAAGTTTAGATGAGACCTGCTCTCCAATGATTTGCTTAGGCATATGCCTAGACAATGTTTATTATCTCATATAATAATCTAAACATGTATTTAAACACTGGTTATACGTTATTTAAGATCAGTGTCGCGTATAAGTATCAATGTACTAGTTTTAGACGATCTTTCCTTCTTGACTGCTCCAAACGCATTCAAAATCTCAAATTTTCTATTTATATTAATCAACACTAAACAAAACACTAAAATTTGATTCAAAATACACGACTTATCAAAAAATGCTTAGTTCTGATTAATTCCTGCCCAAACGATTAACCCTGAATCCATATATACCGTCTAGCATCCGCTTAGCCCTTTTTACAACCTTGTCAAAATCAACAAATATGCATCTTTATCCAACATATAATAAACCCTTGCATACTCGGTCAAAATCCCCAAATATACATTCACGTGAAACAGATTATCAGTAATTATGACCTACTTAAACGTCAATGATCAAGGAGCAATTCTCTGACGCCAACCTAATTCTTGATCATAAAATTACTCTATATTAAGTCTCTTTCTAATTGTACTTTTAAGATTTGACTCTGAATTATTTACGAGTTTACTCTTAACTTCAACTCCAAGTTTAACTCCAGATTCTACAAGCGTTTTTCCAGCTTGAACCAACACCAAGTATCTAGCGCTACTTGCTTTTAACATTGATATATGACTATAAACACCCCAATTTGTACTTTTCAACACAATGATGTGGTGGCTAGAAGCACAAAACGGTGTGCATTTAACACCACAACCCCAATGAAGCTAATTGCATTATGTTTTGTGCTTGTGAGCACCATATCATGGTGTTGGAAACAACAACATGGACGCGTACAGCAGCAAACTAATGTTATACTTATTATCAGTGATTTTTCATATCACTATCTCAATCTATACATATTCTTTCTATACGAAATCAAAACAAGGTGTGATTAAGGTAGTGCATATGTTCCTTTATGGAAAAAAATACAAACCAATCAGAAAATTTTGGGAGATGATAAGAGTAACAGAATTCCTTTCTCATATATTCCATCAACCTATTACCTTTTAAATTGCTCAGATTCCACGCCACATGTAAAGAATATTTTGCTTTGTTATGACAAAGTTCAAATGAATAATTTTCCTAGTGCAACTTTAAGGAAACGACTGTTACAGTTGAAACAACACAATTCTGAAAATGAAAGTAAACTTACCACTGAACATAAGCTGTCGAAGAGGCGATAAGTTATGAACTTATTTAACTGAAACAAAGTACAAACACTGAATGAGATATAGTACCACACAATGTAAATGTCTTAAACATATAGTGCCACACAATGTAACTGTCTTCAATATCGACCCAATACTGTCTTTCACAAAATCAGATTTAGTTCAACGATGCCTGCTGTTTTCCATCTGGAATTGCAAAAAGAACGATAGATTTTGAAGAACTGAGGTACGGAACATCGCATTTGTAATAAGTTTTCCTCTCTAGCTGAAGAATTTCTCCTTTCTTCAAATTCCTCATATTGGCATCTCCCAATGCTGCTGTCTCTTTTCTAGTGATTGGGTTCAGATTATCCAAAAATTCCTCACCCTCTTCAAGCTGCAGGGTTTCATTATCAAAACAAAATAAGAGGCTTTAATTACTTACTGGTAGATATTACACAGTAAATATTACAGATCAATATACTGTAAGAATCAGCAATAACAGTACACATCTACAAGTATCACCCAGGTAAAAGTGAACCAAACTGACATAAGAAATTAAGAGAGAATTTACAAAGAAAGAAAATATATTTAGATTGCAACCGTACCTTTTTCTTTTTAATTAAGTAGTCAAAATCAACCAGTGAAAGCTTAACGAGCTCGTCCGTTTCAGGAAGCCATGTAAGCTTCAATTTGGTTGTTTTCACCGACCCTTCTGGATTAAGAACACCAATTAGTTCTTTAATTTCACCATTCTCTTTCTTTATTTCTTTGACTATGGCATTCCCCCAATCCATCAAAGTTATTTCTTCACCCTCAGAGATAGCACAAGCATCACTGTACTCTAGCAAAATTCTATTCTTAAATGTAGTGGCTTTAGTTCCAGCACCTTCATATTTCTTATGCCTTGGTAAAATACGAACAAATGGTTCATTGGGTCCGTTTGTCAGATGAAAAACTACTTTCCGGTCTTCAATTATAGCTGTATGTCTTGGACAAACCGGATCGATTATCTTCTTGTTAATGGTCCATAGTTTGTCCCATTCCATCAAGTTCAGATTCTTAGAAGCACCCTGATTTTGAAATATCAAGATATTAGGTTCTGAATGCATATATTATATTTCTCAATGCAGATTTTGGATTGATTTCAAAGAAAAGACTGGTGAGATATCATGTTTCCACTTTTATCAAAGTTTAATGTAGCATGTAAATTATATACCGTAGTACAGACCATAAACTTTTAGAAGAAGTTAAATATACTTATGTAATATATAGTACCTGTTCAAGAATGAACTGTATTAATGCCTCAATTTTCAAGCCTCTGCGTACTATTCCTTGCACAGTTGGGAAACGAGGATCATTCCAACCATCGACTTTCCCATTTTGAACAAACCAAAGCAGCTTACGCTTGCTAAGAAGCGTATATACCATATTTAATCGACTAAATTCATAAATTTCCACTCTCCTCAATCCCATGTCTCCAAGAATTCTATAGTATTGTGCATTTCGATCATGATATTCACTTGAACGAAGAGCATGTGTGACCCCTTCATACGAATCAACAAAAGGGCAAGCAAAGTCATATGTTGGATATACTTTGTATATCGATCCAATTCTATGATGTGGATCAGGATTACATCTATAATAAACGGGGTCCCTAAGTGATTTATTGGGATCCTGCATATCCAATTTACCACGCAAACAGCACTGTTTACCTCTATCAGAACCCGATTTCATTTCTTTCCATAATCTTAAATTTTCTTCAACGGTGTTATTCCTACATTTTGATTCTATACCATCCATTCTTTCTTTCTGCATCAGCTCCCTGGTAGTATCATCTACATATGCTTTTCCCTCTCGTATTAATCTCTCCGCCATTTCCATCAACTGTGGAAAATAATCAGATGTGTAAGTAACAACATCGTATTTGATACCCAGTGTATCGACATCTTTCAACACATTTTCAACAAATTCATTGCTTTCCTTTGAAGGGTTAGTATCATCAAAACGAATAATTAATCGTCCGTTATATCTGTTAGCAAAATACTGATTCAATAAAGCAGCTTTTGAGTGCCCAATATGGAGATATCCACTAGGCTCTGGTGCAAATCGCAAGAAAACATTACCATACACTGCTCCAGGAAGATCCACTTCAAACGTAGAAGTTTTCGATGTTGCAGTACCATTCAGTTTATTCCCATCGTTTCCTTTGATGGTTTGCTTTGTATCATTTTCAACTGCCTTGGGTTTAGGCACAACTGACTTTCCTAACCCTCTCTTTCCAACATATTTTGAGGTGATTTCGTTTAAAGACACACTGTACTCTTCATAGATGCTATTGTACCATCGAACCAGATTTTTATATTTCTTCGATTTTCTTAGGCTTTCCCACCTCTGTCCAGCACCTACATCAAGTTTAAAACATGAATTAGGAGTCGTCAGAATTTACTTACATAATCACCTCAAACCTTGCCCCGTCTCAAGGTTAGTTAATATTATACCACGTCCTACAGATGTGTTGAATTTGTTTAAGGCATGGTCAGGTTACTCTTGTTTTATGAAACATATACCATTGGATATATTTATATGTTCCGTCATTGAGTATAAAAGGATTGTTTCAACAACAAAAAATTCGAAGGATCGATGTTGGGATAATAAAGTTGCGTCATTGAGGAGGAAAAAGAATGGGAAACAAACAATGACGAATCAAAATTTCACCTGCAAGAGCAGACCATACAGCCACATCAGCAATTGACAAATTATAGCCAACTAGGAAAGTTCGGAGAGTTAGATGACCGTCAACTTGCCCACATGCATTCTCAAATTGAGAACCAGATGAGAAAATCGAAGCATAATCAAGCCACTCATCAATCTGCAAGAAAACGGTCGAGAGAGTGCAAAAACAAACATATATGATAAGATATGCATATTCAATTGCATTATGCTATACCTGCCCTGATTCTAGTGCATTCTTCCCATAAAAACTGGGGATGGCTGCTACACGTCCAAGGTACCGTACAAGATTATTCATCTCATATAATTTTGATCTGTAACAGGATTACATTGATTATCACCATCTCAGACAAGCTCAAGCATGGTACATTGGCAATAGTATACATATTTAAACATGAAACCTCTTTGTTTACTTTAAGATTTGTGCTATATACTTATTTGGATTGTAATACTAAGACACAGAAGTATTCCTTTGAAGTATTTATCTAACAGAAATATCCACTGTGTAAGCTTTACTAATGGATCATACAGTATTCTAAGCAGCAAAGGAGCAAAATGTTCAATTTAAGGGCAGTTCGACATACAATATTCAATATTTCTAGGATTTGCTTCATTGATGATAGGTTAACCAAATAACCATTGAAAACCTAAAGAGTATTTCGTATTATATGGGTGTCTCGATTGATTGACCAACTAAACAGCCATCTAAAGCCACAAACATGTTTGGAACTCTGACTTTTCCAAAGCATAATAACTGAACAGATCACTGTTTTGGACCTTAGGTAAGAGCCATAGACTAAGTAATGAGGGTATCGATATTTTTAGCACCTCCACCAACAAGTTGTAGGATATTTTTGAATTTTGTTGAACAAAGTGTAAATTCTTTTAGAAAAAATGGCATCCCTTATAAACATGAAAAGAGAAAACTGATAGTCCCACTCATCCAAATTGATTCACCCCGATAATCACCTTTCAGCACCCTGAAATTTCAGAATGATGGATCCTACAATATTGTACAAATCAACAATATAGTATTGATTACTTGTACAAAACAAGGATGAGCTTTTGAACTAACAAATAAAATAATGTAAAATAATTTGGTGTATGATAAAACTTTCAACTGTCAGATCTCGTTTAGGGTCTGAAATCTTCATGAGATGCCACTGTATAGTTCCCATTCTACGAATCTGCTATTTTCAATGAAATTTTTTGTAGGGACATGTTACATTTTCCCATATTATAACAAAGGATTGACCTTTCTAGTTGACCGGGTTTCATAAAGAAGGTTATTTCCATCAAAATCTAAATATGATTCCCAATTTCATGTTCACCTTGTCACGTTAAAGATGCAAGAATTCTGCAACAATCATGTATAACCAGAATTAGTTAACTGGTTTGTCTATCTAAAACATCTATACACTTAACAACATTTGATGTCAAAAATCACTACTTCCGATATCAAACTCAAAACAAGCAAGCAAAACGGCCCACTGTTTAACTGAACAACATCAAACCTAGAGTCCGCTATCTATTCAATATAATATAAACATTATGCCTATCAGGCTTCAACAAATTATAAAAAGCACAAATTCACTTTCAGACCAAAATTTTAAATCAAAACCAAAACAAAAGGTGCATCTTACCCATTTGAAAAATTGAAAGTAGGAACCAGCTCAGAAGATGAATCATCAATGGACATCTCAATTTGTGCAATTTTTGCAGTGGCAAGTACTGAAAGAGGAATTTGATCCTTTGAAAAACTGATGGAGATGAGCTTTTCTGCCATTTTGAGTAGAAAGAAAAAAGGGAAACCTAATTATCCCTCGAAATCAACTCGTAGTAGCTTTCAGTTCGACAAATTCCAAAAAAGAACGAGCTCAACAGTATAACCTGTATGTTGCACAAAGTAATGCTGTAATAACCAAATAATTAAATTTTAGACATATTATAAATAAATAAAATTCTTATGCAATATATCATTGATTTGTTTGGATGAATGAGTAATAAATTGAACGTGTTATTCTTTGTTTGAGTATATAATTTATGTTACGTGATTTACATATTTTAAATCTGAATAAAAATTAAATTCATAATTTTTTGTTAATATAAATGAGGTATATATTGAATTTGTTATATTTTTTATGTTCTGATATTTCTTACACAAACTAATGGATGTTACATAAATTCACTGATTTAATATTTAATATTTACTATGTTTATATTCAGATAAACATTTATTTAGAAACTTTTGAATTTGATATTAGATATTTAACATTCAATGCATTTGACTAGATAAATGATGTATCGATTGAATTTCAGATACTGTACGAGGGGATGATGAATATACAAAAACTAGAAGCGTACAATGAACAGATATATTTTTATGCGGTTAAACATTTAGGAACAATTCTTAAAATAATCATCCATAGTAAGAATCAAGGTTTGAAATTTTGATTTTCCATTTTGTTTCAATCATCTGAAAATTTCAAAAAAATTATTCTGCTTTGAAAATTGTGGCAAGTTTGGTTGCTAATTTTTTCTGGGTGCTTTCGATACTTTCTTCATGTGTAAATATATGATGAATATTACAAATTCTCATTCAGAAATACAAAGCATGGTATTCTGCATTAAAAACTGAAGACATAAACCAATTATTCAAGATTAGCATAACATTTTGAATTAATAATATAATTTGAGGTTTTTTTTTTTTCTGCTTGTTTTTACTTTTGTTTGAATCTCTTTTCCACTTTTGTTTGAATATCCCTTCTTTTTATAGTAATTGTGAAGTGAATTCAATCATTTGATTTTTACTAACTGAACACATATTTTTACATTTATTTGAGTTGATTGAATTGAAAAGAAGGTTTAATTTCGCACCAAATGTCTATATCAAAATCATAAATATTCAGTTACTGAGAAAGATTCAAAATTGCTAATATTTCTAACAGTTTATTTTGGATAAAAACATGATTTTTATTTTCCTTTGCAAGGTTGGTACCAAAACTGTAATTTTGGTTCCACTCCTATCCTCGCTGAAATCGAAACATAATCACCAAAATTTCAATTCGTCAAATGAAATTTTGAACCATTGTAAATACATAATATTATCAAATACAAACAGAACATGAGATTACAAATTAAAGAAGTGTTATCAATCTTTGAAATGTGAGAAATCAGATTGTTATTCAAATATTATCAGAAAGAATTTCCAGTGTTTAACCCATTACTGTATATTAATTATATTAATTTTTTGTGATAATTCAAAAAGTTTCAATTTACAACAATGAAAATAGTGCAAATGAGAGAGAGAGAGAGAGTAAATAAGCATATGATATTGTTTCTAGGACAAATTTTCATTTTAGGCTCTAAAGAAAACTTATTTCAAGTTTAGACCTATTTTCAGACTTATTATGAAATGCTATTCGGTTATTTTCCACTTGCGCATTCTAAAAATGAGCAAGAACATGCGCATTTTCAGAATGCGTAAGAGTGTGTGTGTGTACTTTAAATTTATACATGCGCATTTTTAGAATGCACATGTATAAAAATCATGTATATGTAAAAAGATGTCTATTTTCATAATAAGTTTTGAATAGGGCTTAAATTTGAAACAATTTTTTTTAGGCCTAGAATGAAAATTTATCCTTGTTTCTATTATTCAATGTAAAGAATATTACTGTTGATGCAGACATATGGATATTAACGCAGAAAAATAACTTATCTAACAATCTTATATTCTAAAGGATATGATTGTAAAATAACTAGAAATAATAACATAACAAATGTTGCAATTTACTATTATTTAATTGATTAGTGCATTGAACAAAAAAAAAAAGATTTAAAATATAGAAGAGGTAAACACGAAAAAAAGGACAATATTGAAGAAGAAAAGAGCGATGTCTTAGTTTAATACTTTTAATTAAAATTTTGATTTTGATTTGAGTAAAATCTTGCATTATTGTAGACTTGTAGTTGTTCAGAGGTAAAACGGTATTGTACATACATCTTTTCCAAAAAAAACTTTGTACAACCAATATATATATATATATATTAAAATATTTGTAGTAAAAAGGACTTGAGCGATTAAAATATATCCAAAGAGCTGGCGTCGGACAGGAGCGCGTAGAAGTTAGCGATCCACGTAGCAGAACTATGAGTTAGGAGTTTTTTTTTGCTTAGGGTTGGTTTAGTGATGGTGTTATAAATTTTAGATTATAGGACTAAGAAGCCTAAGACGTAGTGTTTGGTCTTCGGTCTCTATTACTATTAGTTCCATTATTATTATTATCATCATGGTTTTTAATTTCTTTTTATTTTTTTATTTTATTTTTATCTTTATTTTTATTTTATTTATTACTACTACTATTATTATTTGTTTAATTATTTTATTTTAATTATTATTATCATAGTGTTTAAATTGACTGTCATTTAGTTTTGGGTTTCATCTCTAACCAACCCCAACTTGTTTGGGTATAATGGCTTAGCTATTGTTGTTTGTACGAAAAAAGATCCTTTTGTCAATAAGTCCAAAAATTGTATCATTTTTATGGAAATGGTTGCAAAAAAATAGTTTCAATTTTTTCCATTAAGAACCATGTTCTAATATATTTCAACGTCTTGAAACCAAGTGGAAACAAACAACCTCACAGCAAATAGATAATTAGCTCAATAACCACAAAACCAAACTAAACACAGCATAAATCATTCGTTATTATGCTAGTATTATATTCTTTACATGTAACTCTCTTTGAATACATTTTTTTAATATTTAACTTTAGATCTTTATTATCTCAAATTACCCATAATTAGATATTTGAATTATGTTCTATTTTTACAATCATCTATCTATGTCAACATTTATCAAGCGATGTTATAATTTCCGAACTATTAGTTTGATTAGTGTTTGGATTAAAATCACATCCGAAATCTGCAATAAGAAAAACTAATGATTGGTTTTCATCACATAATGACAGTACAAATATGAATGTCACAATAAAGAATTCATTTAAAATATCAATAAGTTGCCATAGTCGTTTGTATTCGAAAAATCCTCACAAAACCAATAGGTGATTGAACGGTAATCTTTTAATATTTATGGAAGGCCAAATATATTCAATTAAAGGATGTTGAACTATTCTCAATAGACCCCTACATGTGTGATGTATCTTGAATTAAACACGTGAGCATTTATACAGATGACACGGAACATGTATGACATTTATACACACAAAATAGACCTAGCTCTAAGATCATATTAGAGAACCAATGAAGAGTAGTCTTTTAATGTTTATGGAAGACCAATTATGTTGTGTAGAGGAGATGGGACTATTCTCGGCAATTTGAGTGTCCAAACGCACGAAGGTGTAACCCAAATTGAGCCATTGGAGGTTTTCATGGAAGTTGTGATAATTTTCACCATATTGGAGAAATTCATCAAACGTCCATTCAAAAAAGTTAAAACAAACAAAATTAGCTAGTTTTGAGTAGTAAAGACATTTACAATTGATATGAGTTTCTCTCTCTCTTGATTTTCCATTTAGAGAATGTTAGAAGCAACCCGGAATTAAAGTGAAGTAAATAAGAGAGAGTACTTCACCTTTTCAAAAGCAACTAAACGTCAAGACCTGGCAGATGCAACGGCTCTAGATGAGAAGGTATGTGATGGCGGTGACGTCCAAAAAATGAGGAACATGAATCTCTAGCGTGCTAAATCGGAAAAGAAGTGATAAAACAATGACTGAAATTTGGAGAAGTGACTACAGAAACAGCGATTGAATGGTTAAAACCCTAGATATAGTAGTCGCCAATAATATTGGATTACAGAAAGATCCTTTGCTAATTCTTTTAAAGAAGTAAGAAGTGTGAACATGTGCTACGCATACTACATGATAGAAATTATTCAACTTAAAATGGTTAAAGCATCAATATAATGATTGCAATCATGATTCTGAAGCACATCCAAAAAATATTGAATAACTGCAATATATAAAGAGTTTGATGCATTATTAATAAAATTAATGTTTAATGTTAATATGTTGAGATTGACATACTTCTTTTTATACTTTTGACACATTAAGAAAAATCCTCATGTTGCATTCAAAATTTTAGGAACGAGATATTAGAACCGTAAGAAAATGAAAAGAGCATGCAAATGAAAAATATATATTTTGTAGAGCATCATATTATACAATTTACCGAAATTTGACAAACAATATGACACATAGTAATACAAAGCATTTGTAGCATGTCAAAACAAAAACTTTCTTCCAGCATTCCATCAATTGTACATTAGTTACAGGTATTAGGAGCTATTGTGATTTTTAATCGGACATCAGCTTGACAAACTTATAAAATCTAATTCAATATAATTAAAAAAATAAACAGAAAACAAAGAGAAAATAAACCTAAAAGAGGTTTGTGGATGATTGATTAAGAAGATACAGGACACCTACGTGCTCATAAGAAAGAATTACATGACTTGACTGCTTGAGTAAATTCTTCTTACTATTAAAATTGAAACAGTACAGACGATAAAACATGGCTAATAACACAAATCCACCGCTAAACTTCAAATGCATTTTTTGCTGGTCGTCCAAGGATGAAATATGTCAAAAAATAATTGATAAGACATCCTCATCGACCGCAGTAGTGATTGAGTAAGCATTACTGTGATGTTTTAATCATCAAGCATAACAAGCATCACTTACAAAGTTAAGAACATCAATAAAATGTAAAGCGTAACAACAATTTTGAACTGGGTTTCCAAAATATAATAGCCTATGAAATAGAATAGGCATGTCAGCATCTAATCATTATCAACCAAAAAATGATCGTTAACGCAAATTCTAAATTGGACATCAATACAAATGAGCAATAGTTAAAAGGGCGAAAGAAACAAAAAATAATTCAACTAAATAATAGAGAAAAAAAATCAGATGAAGTTACGGCAAGGTTAGTATGCAATAAATTAGCGCAATACCACCTCCAACCTGATTTAAATCTTAATAAAATACGTAAAAGAAAACTGAATTACCCGAATTTTTTTTCTTCCCCGTTTCGTCTAATTCAAGTAAGATGAGGGTCTAGTAAAATGACTGCTAGGGTTTTAGCAAATGATCTGTAATATCCGCATAGAAAATCGCTTTTAGCTCTACTGTTGCTTTTTTTTTACAAGGGAATTTTTTTTACGCTAGCAAGCAAGCAGAGCTGGGTCTTTTTTCCTATTCAGTGGTTCGGGAATTTCCATTCGATTAGACTCTGCTGTTCAAGAAGAATGTCAAATTTTAAGCTGACTGCACTGAAACAAAAAATTATTATGAAGATTCCACTAAAAAAAAATTCAGGAGGACCAAAAATAAACCAAAATTCACCCCAGATGTAAATATTAACGTGAATATGTTATGTGTTTTTCTATTTAGGTGCACATGATGAGATATGTTCAATCTCATGCTTTAAGGTCTATATATAAAGAAGTTTATGTAATGTAATTGCATTAATCATGCAACTGATATCAGTGCGAATAACATTTTCTCCTTTTTTCTAATGGCTTCTTATCTCTTTTTAGTTTATAACACGTTATAAGCACGAAGCTCTTATAAATCTTCTTTTTAATCTGATTGATCAAATCTTTCACATCTCATTTTATTAATTATATTTTTTTAGATTTCATGGTATCGCTGATCTAATTATTCCAGTTTTTTTTAAATTCTATTTTTTTAGATCTCTTGTAGATTTTACTATCATATTCAAATGATATATTTTTTAGATCTGTAGATTTTAATCATCGGATCTCTTATTTAATTTTTATTCATGTATATCTATTTTTTTGTGATAATTTTGAATTTGATCTTAAACTAAAATTGTTTCATAAATTAAAATGTAATTTCAGATCTTATTCTATTAGTCTTCTTTTCAGATCTTATCTATCATATATCTAATTTTTTAGATTTCATTATATATATATGTGTGTGTGTGTGTGTATTATCTCATAGATCTTGCTCTGTTAATTTTATCATTTAGATCTCATTATACCTTAGATCTAAAATTTTAGATCTTATTTCATTATTTCGTGGAAAAAAAGGGTTTGCATTTTGAAATTTTTTTGTTTGGATTTCGATTTGAGTGAGAACTATAGAAATGATTTTGCCACATGATTTATATTTCCAAAACAAATATTTCATTGTTTCTTAGAGAAACAAATATAAGGATAATACGTATCTAGAAGATAGTATTAAGTTTATACTAAAGAATAGGAATCTGAAGTTCATATGTGCGAAGGTGAAAGATTAAAGTTTTCATAAACTGAAATAAAGCCTTGAAGTAGATAAGCGAACAATTCCAGAAGAATATGTTGATATGTCCAAAAGGCATAACATAAAAACCATATGATGGAATAACATTACAAATGTGGTAAATACTATTTCCTCGAAAAGAAATAGTATATGATTCTCATGTTTGAATACAATTATGAAGAGTCCTCTTATTTCATTGTGTTTATTTAATATTGGAGACTTGAAGTTCTCAAATAAAAATTATGCATATTAGTTTGCATTCCTAAAAAAAAGGTTATATATCAAAACTCAAATATATAAAGTTGAGATGTGAAGTTTTGAATTATTAGAAAAGCTAATTCAGATTATGGTAAATTCCAATTGCAATCAAACCTGAAGTTTGATAATGAAAATCAAGTTGTACCATTTAGTATCTAAAGTACTAAACAAAGACTTTATTTTAAAGTGAAATTGGAACCTGAAGTTCTAAAAATATTTGCCAATGGTATTAACTACTAAACCAAATAAATGTATAGAAATTTGTTCACTCCAGAAGTGGTGATAATGATAATAAAAAAAATCTCCAGAAAAGATTTGTTGATATATTTGGTGCTTTTACTAAACCAAACAAATACATAGAAATATATCTACTCTCATACTCTCTTTCTTTTTAATAGAAAACAAGGTATTCTAATAGGAAGTTTATTTTCTAATTTTTTTCCTTCTTCCATGCATCCAGTCATGTCTTTCAAAAGGTAAAATATAATAGATCAAGTTTCTTTCCTTTGGCTCATCAAGTGAGTATTTTGGATTCTTCATAAAATGAATGTTAATATTTATACACGCATCAATTATGTTATATTATATATAAAACTCATTCATCTTTCCTCTTTCAACAAAGAGCTATTCCAATGTTTACTATTTTATATGCTTAATCTTTTACCTATTATTGTCATGTCACAAAAATATACTTATTGATGTTATCAATAGCTGTAACTCATACAACATACTTTTTAGTTGCTAAGTCAAACTATTTTGTTTTTCATGATACTATTCATACACTATGTGATGTACAAATTTTCTCTCTCTGTTTAGCCTACAATATGTCAATAACCGCATATATTAATTCATATATTAATCAGTAGCAATTAATAAATCATTAAGTAAAATTAATTGATTAATGAGAATGGTCCAACAAAGATGCGTATGAATACTTCATACATTTATTCTTCTTTTATATCTCTTATTGTTGACAAGGATCATAACGTATATACATGTTATATATTCATGTTTCTCACTATTGCAGTTGTTATGAATTAATAAATGGTATTTAATACTACATTTCATCTTAAATTTGCAATATTATGAAAGTAAACATAATCAAGTCAGCACAATCTTTGATTATAATTCATCTCTTCTCCACCAATCAATCCATATAAAGGTCTTTCTATATTTTCAAGAATAGTTTTGCATTTTCAAGGAAAGTATTGAATGCAATTAATGAGATTGGATCTGGAGCTATCAAAATGATGTAAAATTATAGTCGCTTTTATATATTATATTTGGTTGGCTTTTATTATTTTGCATTAATATTTTTATTCTTTCACTATAACTACTATCAGATATGGTTTCTTATTTTATGAAATGCATTGATTATATACCCATGAACAATATTTTGATGCTTATGCATTTTTATTTTCACTTATAGTTGGTAATATGATAAACACAGCCAAGCTTGAATTTAAAGCTTTTGACTTATTAGAAGATAAATTTTTGTCATAGATATTGGATGTTAACATCCAATTATAATCTTGTTGCTTAGAAAATGCCATAAAAATGATAATCCAATAGGATAAAACAATGGCTCTTATATTTTAAGGTGATATATCCATGACAATCTTAAAATAAAACATTTAACTGAAAAAGATCATCTTTACCTATGGAACTCCTTGAAGGAGCGTTATGACCACCAAAATATGGTCACACTTCTAAACACTAGACACGAGTGGTTGAACTTGAAATTTTAAGTCTTTAAATCTGTTAGGAAATACAATTCCTCTATATTTAGAATTACTTCAAACTAAAATTATGTGAAAGGACTGTCTAGTGATGCTAACCTGAAGTTAGATCATTTCTTGAAGTTGATGACGGAAACTTCATTGATGATGAAAATCTAAGTACGATAAGAAATGATATGGTCGAATTGATCAATAGTACGTAGCAGCCTGAAGTCTGCAATGTGGATTTTATTTTATTTCGGTTCAATAAATCGGTTGAAAGTTGGTGCTTGTATGTTTTTCCTTTCATAACTAATTGAAATAATGTACCGATAATATTGGCTTTAATCAGTAGTCTATTTTAAATTTTTGGAAAGTACTAGCATTTATTTATGCTTATAAATTTAGTAGTTGACTAACTATATTGTCTTTAGTTCTTAAGATATGGACCATCAATATTTGAGTGATAACATATGTCTACTAGATTGTGCAACTACTCATATTATTTTGAAAAACCAAAAGTTTTTTCTCCGAACCATCTGAAAATATTTAGTTAAAAATTTCAAGCATAGCAAATTTGCTAATATAATTGAAGGGTCCGGAAGAGCCCATATAGTATTACCAAATGGTACATATATCTTGATTCAAAATACATTATGCTCAAGCAAATTTAAAAGAAATTTGTTGAGTTTTGAGGATACATTAATGAATGGCTACCATGTTGGAACTATAATGAAAACGCCAAAGAATATCTTTGCGTTATTTCTAAAATTAAAAGCCAGAAGCCTATTTCAGAAAATTTTGATGCAATTTCAACTAGATTATATTTCATGAAATTTGGTATAATTGACCCATATTTAAACTTGAGCCAAAAGCTCACAAATGTCACTCGAATGCATCTTATCAATTGATAAAAGAATTATCCTCCTATCATTAATATGTATGGTCTATTTTCTAGTAGCAATATGATAATGGATCAAAATGAGAATCCAAAGATGTTTATTATTTAGTGTGACAATGTTTATCAACATCGAAGGGGAGGATAAAGCGATACAAGTTCATTTTGATCATCAGTGTCAAATATTTGCTAACATGCATAATGATGCAAAATATTAAGTAACTTGAATAAATATTAGTAATATCCCTAGTAGACTTTCTTCAATATAGATTTGAATCCCTAAAGGATTAAAATATGTAAACCACATCTGAAATATGGTACAAAAGTCAGTTTGAAATACTTTTGGAGTAAGTAATAAAGACGCCAAATAAAAGAGATGAGTGTTCTTGAAGAAACACTTAGGGGTGCTCTTGAAGAGACTAATAACATGATTTTCAAATTACCCTAGAAGTGGTTTAGGTACCTAAAACATGATAATTAAAGAGATCTCAATAAATCATATGTTGAACTAACAAGAAATAATCATTGATGATAAAAAAAGCGCTTATGTTTATAAAAAGATCAAGGATCTTGAATTAGGGGAAACATGACTAACCATCATGAATCCCTTACCAATAGAGAAATATGGACATATAGTCCGCAAAGTAGCGAAAGTGCTTGAAATGCTTAATATACCCCGAAGGTATAAATATGGTTTAAATCATGTTAAATGATGAAAGTATACAAATTCCTGAAGAATATAAATAACTTTTGTGGTTATAAAGAATGCAAAGAACAAGAAGCGTAGATTACAACCTACTTTTGAGTATTGTTGTAATGAAAATGTTGATATAATTCATGATGAGTAGATTACTTCCTATTTTTAAGTATCGTTGTAATGAAACTTTTAATATACATTGAAATGTTAGTTGCGATATGCAAAAATTATTCCCGAAGAATATAAATAACTTTGATGATTATAAAGAATGCAAAGAACATGGAATGTAGATTACAACCTTCTTCTAAGTATCGTTGTAATGAAAATCTTGATGCACTTTAAGATGAGTAGATTACTTCCTGCTTTTAAGTATTGTTGTAATAGACTTTTAATATTCATCAAAGATGTAGTTGCAATATGCAAAACTGATTTGAAGCATAAAAAATAAAAACACATGATGTGTTTTTCATAAAGGTAGCAAACAAAATACATAAAATACAAATCATATTTGGATTGGAAATTTTGATTGTATCGAAGGAAACTATTAATAAATTGTATTATTAATGAGATATATATTTATGGATCCAGAAGTATCTATAACCAATTTAAGTTATCGAAAGACGAATACGAATTCAAATGAAACTTTAAATCATAGGGAGCATCTATAAGTATTTTATAATGCACTCTTTTTCCTTAACTAAAATTTTTTCCACTGGTTTTTATTAGTAAGGTTTTATTGAGGTATTATCTTGATCCAGAAGTATCAATTCTCCGGTAACATTTGAAAATAAGTTACAATGTACTTTTTTTCCTTATTTGAGATTTTTCCCACTGGGTTTTTCTTACTAAGGTTTCAACGAGACATTATCTTGATCTAGAAGAATCAAACGTCCTTTCAAGAAATAACATCTCAAATATGTTATTTAAGTTAAATTGTATTTTTATTCTTGACTAAGCTTTTTCCCATCGGGATTTCCTTTGTAAGATTTTAATGAAATATTATATTGATCCAGAAGTATTAAACTCTATTTGATTCTGTAAATTATTGAAATCTCTCATACTATATTGTACTCCTTTTCCTTCGCTAAGATTTTTCCCATGGGATTTTTCTTAGTAAGGTTTTAATGAGACATTAGTTTGATCCAGAAGTATAGAACTTTATTTGAAGAAATGAGAAAATAAGATATGTCATTGTACTTTTTTTTCTTCACTAAGATTTTTCCTATTGGGTTTTTCTTAGTAAGGATTTTATGAGGCATTATATTGATCCTGAAGTACTAAACTCTTAGAAGGAATATCATTGTATGATATCTGTGATTTCAATTGCACTCTTTTCCTCGTCAAGGTTTTTTCCATTAGGTTTTTCCAATAGAAGTTTTTAATAAGGCAACATACAATATTCACAATGACTGAATGGATGTATGAAAGCAAGATAATAATGAGGGGGAGCAAGTCATGGACGTTTCAAAATGAACAATTTCTAGCAACCATATGAACATCCAAGATTTTAAAGATGCATATTTAAGGGGAAATGTTATAATATATGTAAATATAAAAGTGAATATGCTTTGTGTTTTTCTATTTAGTTCCACATCATGAGATATGTTCAATCTCATGCTCCAAGGCCTATATATAAAGGAGCCTATGTAATGTAATTGCATTAATCAATCTTATGCAACTGATATCAGTGTGAATAACATTTTCTCCTCTTTTCTAATGACTTCTTATCTCTTTTTAGTTTATAACAACAGATTAATTTTTGACGGGGTTTGCAAAAAATAGACCAAAATTCAACAGAGAATTACCAAAATATAAATGACAGTACAATTTATTTATTTATTCCAAGAGGTAGCAAACATTTTTGATACACTACTTAGTAATTTTCCAAAAAAGAAGAAAAATAGTCTGTTTGGTTTCATTTTGTATTTTGAGTTTTTTGTTTTCAACTTGCACTAAGAAATAGCAAGAAATAAGAGAAGAAGATTTATAATTCTTAGCCATTGCGACGACCAACAGACAAAAAAAGTGTTGGACTGTTTTCCATGCTTTTGTTATCTTTTGAAACACGAAAAACAAAATAATCTTGGTTTCTATTTTGTATGTTAATTTTATTTTTCAAAATTGTTTGTTTTTCAACAATACATACAATGGACACACTTTTGTATAGACGAAAACATAAAACTAAAAACGACAAGCCAAATGGATAACATTCTTTGTTCAAAACTGGAGCCTATATTCCAAAATTTCGGCCTCGTTTGGAATGTCGTTTTTAGTTTTGTGTTTTCGTCTATACAAAAACGCGTCAGTTGTACGTATCGTTGAAAAACAAACGATTTTGAAAAATGAATTAACATGTAAAATAGAAAATAAGTTTATTTTATTTTTCGTGTTTTGAGGGATAACAAAAGCACGGAGAACAACTCAACTCCTTCATTGTCCATTGGTCGTCGCAATGACTAAGAATTATAAATCTTCTCTTCTTTTATTTCTTTCTATTTTTTTGTGCACGTTAAAAACACAAAACTCAAAATACAAAATGAAATCAAACGGGCCCTTCAATTTCCGGTCTTTTCAAAATAAAGGATGGAAAGGAGTTCATTCCATTTCTACTTGGAAATTTTGAAATTTTTCGTAGGAAATGTTTTCTTTTTGCAAGTTTGAGTGTGGTCCATTAGGTCGGCCAAGCTCATAAAATACAGAAATAATCAGTTCATTTCTCTCTCCCCGCTTCAGTTTCAAACGCCACTTTTTAGCTAAAACCCCCAACCCTAATTTCATTCTCCCCTCTCACTTTCAATTTCGAACATCTGCCGTGAACTGCCGCTCCATGCTCCGTTGCTACTGCCTGCTTTCTACTACCCACGCTCCATGTTGCTGCTTGCCGCTCCACTTCCTTTATCGTTCAAATTGGTATAAGATTCCTTCCAGGTTTCCAACTTCTTCTGAAGTTCGTCATCTCTGTAACTGAAAGGTAATTTGTTTCCTATAGGACTTCATTATTAGCGATTTTTTCTCAATTCCTGATGTCTACTTTATCATATATCATTCCTAAATCCTATATCTCTTCATTTTCCGTCTTTTACTATATATATCTTGAGCAACTGTTGATTTTTTAAGCCTAGTTTAGGAATTAGAAACCGTTATCGATAGAGATAGTTACTTAATATTCATTACAACAAAATCTATTGACATAAAGCAAATAAAGTTTGTTTCAAATGAATTGATACAATCACAATTACTGTTAAGTTTCAAAGCTAATTTAATAACATACGTTTGATCATTCTAAGGCGATGGATTGATTTTATTACTGAATACTGTCATAGATGATAAAATAATCTACAATAGAGTATACCTAATCAACAATCCTAAAATTAAAAATCAACTTCTAATGTCTTATGTCCATATGAAAATGGTTATTCTTAACTATTTTATATAGATTTTGTATTTTTTTATGTTTTGTCTAAAAGTTTAGGTTAGTGAAGAGTTAATACTTGTTTCTGAAAAGTATTTTGACGTAGCCTCAATATGATAGCCAACAAGCTGTAAGTATATATTTTTTCCAGCAAATAATAAGCTATCACAAAACTAGACTAGTAGCATATATGCAATATTTATTGCCTTTGTTAATATCTGCAGTCTATAACTTGGTACATGAATACTTCTTGGATTATGCGCTTGTCTCTTTTGTATTGTTTCCTGATATATATTTTGCAGTTTATGCTTTCTAATAATAAGTTAAATTGATCATATTGATCTTGAGTCTCCCTTAAATCCATGGTTTTATCTGACACATTTTTCTTGCACTGTTAATTGTGAAGCTTTATAGTGAAACTTCTTAATAAATACACGGTTTGTAATCTAATTTTGTAGCGAAGTGTAATTCAATCATAATGTTGCAAAAGTAGAAAGTGAAACACTCTAAAAGTGTACATTCCTCCACTGTTGTTTGGTGCAATCAGTTCAAAGCTATCACACTTAGCATGCATCTTTTTCTAAATAAAAATGAAAACGAAAACAGTAGGGAGCCAAGAGGGAAATTGCTTTTGAGAAAAGGACTGGATGGTTAATAATTGATTTGTAGTGTTGTTTTAATTAATTGCTATTGGTTATTAGTAATTAGAAAGTAATTGATATGGAATAGGTATATATTATTTAAGGTGTGCAAGAGGGTATGTAACGACCTGTATTTTTAGCCATTTTAGATTATTAATTTAATGTAACTATTAAATAAAAATGCTTAAAAATAAAATTTAATGATTTATTAATGTAAGTTATTGAATATGAACTTGAATAAAAGTTTGGAATAACTAATTTCGAAGATTGTAACGATAATGAGTAATGGAATGAAATTCTATATATTGAATGCTTTAAAACCAATAGTTGGGATCGAATTATAAAATATTAAATTAATGTGAAATGAATGTAGCTGTTTTATTATTTAAATTTATTTTAAAATAAAATTTTATAAGTTGAATGTAACGACCCAGAATTTTTAGTATTTAAAATTTGAATATTTAATTAATTTTAAATATTAATAAGTGAATTTATAAGTCAAATAAATTTTTATTTGAATTATTGGATTTAATTGGATAATTAAATCGATAATTTAATATGTTAAATTATGGAAATAATTGGAAATTGAGTTAAATATGATTGAAAATGATTTGTAAAATTTTATTTTATCATATGGGAGTTAGAATGATATTTTAGAACTTTTAAAATCGAATTAAAAGTTAATTTGTGAAAATTGAATATTTTAATATTAAATCGACTAGTGAAAATAGTCAATTTTTGAACAGTCTCAGAATTGAACGAAACTAGTTTCATTGGATCCGTAATAGTTAGTTATTACCGGATTTCAATTTTCGTGTCAATCGGAGTTGTCGTTTGATCGTGGCAGCTCGAAACGCATCGAATTATTTTTAATTTTAATTTGGCGAGTTAAAATAGCCATTTTTCAAAAAGTCTCGGATTTCGACGAAACTAGTTTCATCGGATCCGTAATGTGATATTATTGTAAGGTTTCAAATTTCAAGTCAATTGGATTTACCGTTTGTCCGGTACGAATTAAAACGCCTAGAAATCAATTTAAATCGGTTTAATTTAAATTGAACGTTTGTAGCCATAACTCGCACAGATGTTCGAATTAGCTTCCGAAACCTATTCCATTGTGTCCGGAACGTGGGGTAAACCTTAGAAACGCTGGTTATAGCACGTAAATCGGAGTTCGGAATTTCCGGATGAATAGTGTTCGATTTTCTTCTATAAATAGAGACCCTTGCCTTCATAATTTAGAAAAAAAAATAATAACCCTAATAAAACCCTAGCCGCCAGTTTCATATGAATGGCCAGAAATTAGTTTCATTCATCCCTTAATTACTTCCAATCCGTGAAGTTTTAGGCCAAGTGATCAACTACAAAGATGAAGAGCAAGGCGAGAGCTTTCAATCCATACGGATTTGATGGGTTATGGTCGATCGAAGGGGAAGCTACAGGGCCGCGTCCTCCATGACTTGCGCACGCATTTCATGACGAAATGGGGGGCCGCACATGGTCGTTCTTGGGCCGTGCATAGGTGGTGGAAGGGGCTTCCTATTGCAAGTGGTTTGATCGAGTTTCGTCGTGAAATGAGATTGCAAATCGAAACCCTAATCTATTGCTAATGGGTTTGGTTATCTGTAGTTGTCGCGTGCGTGAATACTTTGGGGAAGAAGATGGAGGGGTTATGCGCACGGGCCTGATGTTATGGGCTTGGATCTAACGGTTATTATGAAGTTAGGTTATAAATTTTAAATAATTGTTGTAATTAGTTTAAGATAAAATTTGTATAAACTTGTAAAATCAATATCTTTTTCATACGAGGTCGAAAACGCGCAAAACCAGTCGCGTTGGAATCGTATCGTCGAGCACTACGCGATGGAGTTGGAGTGGAGTCGTTTGGAGTTAGTGAAAATTTTGGGTAAAATTAAACGTGCGTTTAATTTTATTCGAAATAAATCGCTAAAATGGAATTTAAATCAAGGTGAGAACTTCTCACTCAATCGAATCAGTTTCGATTTTATTTTAAATAGTTAGATTTAAAATATTTGAATGCATGTTTGAATGATGATTGATATCTATTGATTGTTAAAATAGACATTATACGCCGTTAGTAAGCGGATGTTATTTATTAAAAACATATACCGCGAATATTTCATAAACAGTGAAATTGGTATTATATATAATAGCAATATATATATATTGGCACCCTATTGCGCCGTCTATTAAGCGGATAATATTTAAATCGCATATACCGCGATAATTTCGTACTGGAGCGAAATTGGTATTGTGCTAATGTTTGTGGATGCAGGAAAATAGGTTGGAGGGATCCAACTGGATTCCTCAACAGTATTTATTTAATTATGGATATTTTGATATTCGTTGATTATCATATACGATATATGATATCGTTGTTGTCGTGATTGACTATTTGGTGTGTAGCATCATTGGACCAAGTTTTGGAATTTTAAAATAATGTATAAAGTGATTTTTGAAAATATACTATATGTTTGGAATTTGATCTATTTTAAATAAATAAACGTTATAATTTTTAAAGTTATAAAAATTATGATTTTTGAGAAAAATAGTTAAAAACTGATTTTTGAGAATATGATGCTAATGATTTTATAAAATGGTAAAATTGGGATTTTTGAATTTATTATGAAAAGTTGAAATATAAGATTTATGAAATTTAATTATTTTATGAATCAAAATGATGAAGTTTTTAAAGGAGTTTGAAGACGTTTTAAAAGAATAATATAAATTGGTTTATATTAAGAGATTTATAAATGGATATTTATAAATTGAAATATGGACATTATAGAACGAGTTTTTATAAGTGTTTGAATGAAGTGAAAATGAATTTCATAAATTGAATGAAATTTATAGAATTATAAACGGTGAAATTATAAATGGAATTTTATAAACAGTAGGTTTATAAAATTTATAAAGTCATTAAAAGAATGGTTTTGGATAAATAATTGAATCCTTTAAGTTATAAGATTTATGATTATGAAGTTCAAAAGAACGATTTTTGTGAACGAATAATTATAAGTATTTAACTTATAATATGAACCTTTGTTTTCTAATTGAGTTATAAACTAGAATAGATTAATAAAGGAGTTTATAAAAGGAAGTTCTTATAAAACAAATAGAAATAGAATTTATAAACGTTGTTTTATAAATTCGCAAACGACTTATTTTGATAAGTTAATTGTTGAAACTTATTAATGGAGTTATATTCACATTTTTGACTGTGAATGATCCTTTAAAATAAAATGAATAGAAATGATGAAATTGATTAACGTAGTATATTCACGTTTTTGAATAGTGAATAATATGTTAAAGAAAATATTTAGAATGTGATATTTTAAATAGAATCAAAACGATCTAACGATGTTTTAAAATATGTTGACATTCGAAACCATAGATTTCAACATTTATTGTTGAAATAGACGTTTTCGAGAAATAAAAGGAAATGGTGGACTATAACACTGTTGTTATAGTAAATGATTTCCGAAAGGAAATGTTTTGTATAGTATTGGGATTTATATATCTATTTTAATTTCAAATCCCTATATTAGTGATTTTGGGTTATCGTAACGATGTTTTACGCAACATTCGTTTTGGCCCAAATAAATATGTTTAAGAGAATGATTTCCTTAAAGAATGAAATATATACTTAATTTTGATTGAAGTATACTGAATATTTTTCCAAGTGTTGAAAAGTAAATAAAATTTGTGAATTACTTATGAATAAATAAGTATGGAAATGTTTTCCAATATAAAGTGAATATTTTGAGAATTTATCTTTTTGAAGATAAATTGAAAAGGAATATTGAAATGAATAATTGAAATCGAATATTCATAGATATTTTGGATTATAAATTCACTATAGAATTTATAAAAGAAAAAGGGAAGTCGTTTAAAAATAAATATTGATTTATTTTTGAAGTATTGAAATTATATATCTAGTGAAGATATTTTGGAAAATAAATAATTTGAAAAATTATTTGGAAACTGGTGATGTGTGCATATCCATTGATAGTTCAATAACCGACTATCAATATTTCCCTTTGAATGGGAAATTGATGTGATTTGTTTGAATTTGAATGCCACACTTATTTTTGAATAAGCGCTCACTATTCGGGTTAACCGGGAAAGGACCATGGGGTCGTATAACCCATTCCGAATATGTGATACGTCGTTGTGAATTGCATTGAAGATCGGTGTTGAAGACCGAGTATTTGCGAAAGCGATAGGATGACCTGTCGATTGACTCTGCACCGAGTAGCTACGGTATTGAGTTCTCCATATGTGATGGTGAATCCGATCAGGATCGTGAATATCCGGATTGCAAGGACTTCTTTGTAAGTGCCTTCGGTTTTGTTCGAGCCCGGAACAGACTTGTATGGATTGTATGCCTGACATTACAAGTTGAGATATAAAGCCGATTTCTTTCAAATATATTTCTGTTGGTGGCGGAGAATTTATTCTCTTAGCTTAACACCCTTCTCTGAGACGTACGAGCTCAGAGGTTATATAGTTGAAGTTATCAGCGATATATTCCCAATTTGGTAATGTGACATGCTGAGTGTTGCTGTAAATGATCATTGTGTTGATTATTGTGATAGGATCGTTTATTTGATCGTCTATCTTGGTGATCATCTCTATGATCATTTGTTGACCCAAAGCATGGCTTTTGTATAAAGTATGTTTTTGTGGACGTGACTTCGTCGAGCCTCACACCCCGTGAATGGTCAAAACAGGAAAGATGCGGCAAGGTTATGAGGGGTAGCGCCCTTTAGGATGTGTGCATTTCCTTCTGGAAAAGGGTGGTATCATGGTATGGAGCACAGATACTTACTCATGTTGAAAACACTTTGTTATGATTGTGTGAATTGATTACGAGCGCTCGGTGAAAAGGTCCCAAAGGACCGGGGGATGGCATATTCGGTCAGTTGTTACTCAGTTAGGGGTAACCCGGCCTTGTGTTGGTAGAGATCCGGTTTGGTTCTCGGGGATGTCCATCCAGAGGCATTCTCATGTGGCAATGGGAAGTTCCTTGGCCTGATCATTCGTTGGAAATCCAAAGAAACAATACGTGACTTGTACGGTTTTAGTTGTAGAACCTGCTTCCTCGGGAGGTAGCTATAGTAGGCATAATATAATGGTACCTATGCTGGCTAAGATCTATATTCTACTTTTGAAATGAATTTTTCCTACACTATGCACTAGTAATAATATGAAATATTATTTTAAATGCGTATCAAGCAGCTTTGACTATCATAAGGAAAAATCTCCTCCGATTCTGCGTTTGCATTGTGTGTGTGTGCGGGAGGCCTTATGGTAGTCTCATTTTTAAAAGCATTGCGAATTGACTTTAAAAATATTCCTCTATTTTGATTTTAAAGATAAATAAACTGTTTTGAGTTCTCACACCAGTCACATGACTGACTCGGAGTTTATTGTTTTCCTTCCTAAACTCTGGGTGCCCACCAATTTCTACACGGGCAGTCAAGAGTAAGGTTTATCAGGATATTCTGGATATTCTGGAGTTGCTGGAGGCAAGATGGATGGCATGGCGTATTACTAGTTTATATAGTATTTCTTTTTCCGCTGCACTGTTTGTTGTTGTTGTTATACACTCTGATGATATGATGTAATGTGATGAAATGTAATAACTGATATAGTTCTTTGTTTAAAGATTATTCATTTGTTATTATATGTTGTTCCGCTGCGAATTGTGAGATTCTGTTGTTGTTCTGTTGTTTTCTATTCCGTTCTATTCTCTTTTCTTTCTATTTTAAAATGATCTATTTTCCATTTTCTTTTCTCTATGTTTTCTATCTCTTCTCTATTTTCTGTTTTCTTTTCTTCTCTCCATCTTCTATCCTTTTCTCTTCTCTTTTCTTAAATTCTTTTTCTTAAACCATAACATTTCGGGTTTTTGGCCTTCGATTTCTCGGCAGCCGATAAAGTGAGTATCGATGTTGAATTTTCGAAAGTCGAAAATTTCCGGGGCGTTACATTTGGTATCAGAGCTTATGGTTAAGTGACAACCATGGTTCTGTTGGGTATTACTCATTAGAGATAGAGTCAGTAGTACTCTAGAATGAATTTGAGTGTAATAATAGCTATGAGAGCGTATTTGTTAGTGAATATAAAATTGTTTTATATTGTGATGATTGGTTTGTTGAGTGGTATATAGATTCTGGTTAATATGAGTAATTAACGTTGTTGATAGGGATCTCTAAACACTTGTACAGAACAATTCGACACAGTATTGTTTAAAATTGGGTAAATGAAATAATTTTACTTGATTATATTTTGTATATGAAGAAATAATTTTTCAGAATTATTAAAGTGTATATAAGTTGATTGTTTAGTTGTTTGAATAATCTAAATAAAGGAATTGTATAAGCAAAAAGAATTATAAGAATTGAATTATAATTAAAGTGATTTACAATTGTGAAATAAACTTATATATATAAGAAGTGAAACTATATGGATATATTTAGGAATTTAAGTTATGTAAAAACAAGTGATGTTTATAAATGGAAATATAACTTAATAAATGTTGAATGAAGTTGATATTAGTATCAAAGTAAAATAATAAAGTGAAGTGATAAATGTGAACTTAAGTTATATAAATGAAATTCAACTTTAGAAATTGAATTGAATTGAATTAATGGATTGAATATAAATCAATTAAATGTAAATTTAAGTTGATATGGAATAATGGATATAAGTGTTAATTCATTAAAATCTAATGTTATTTGAAAGTTGAATAATTGAATGAAAGTAAAGGTGTTAAACCAATTGAAAGCAAAGGAAATTTGGTTGAAATAAATATACATTGATTGAAATATGATTGTTAGTTGATTTTATAAAATTCATTAAGAATTAGTGAAATTGGAAGCTATGAAATTGAATTCAAATTAGAAGTAAATAAAATTTGAATAGAATTGAATTTGATTTGGAAGTGAACCAACTTGAATATGAATTAGTAAATATAAGCAAATTGAAAATGAATGTTAGTAAAAACATCCACTGTATATGAATCAAATATGATTAAATTGAAAACCAATTCATTGAATATTAATGAGAATATAAATGAATATTGATATTGGTTATGGATTATAGTTGGTTGATGTTTGCATTTGCTATGTTAACATATATAGTTATTATGTTGCTATATGTTGTATATTGATACTATTATCTATATGCATGATTCTCATGTTGTTTGTTGAGTGATTAGTAGGTGCGGATCGCGTTTGCTTCGCATTTGGAGCTCGCTTTCGCGCTATATTAGCCGTATATGCTTGCTAATAAAATATAAGGTACATATCTCGGATTACATACCGTACTTTTACATTTTTTCCCTGCGGGATGCCTCATTACTTGATGAGATGTATATTTGTGATATATATACTGTCATTTTTTTTCGGATCGAGCCGCGCAAAGGAGACTATGGCGAATTTTTTCGGAAATTTAAGGCGTTAGAAAAAATTTGAGAAAAATGGGAAAATTTTGAAAACTTTAACTTTGATTTGGAATTGAAGGTTAAACAATAGTAGTTGTTTTTGAAAAGATAACTAAGTATGATTTGAAAACTTAGTAAAGTATTATAAGAAGTTTAAATTTATTTTGGAAAATTAATAAATTCTGTAACTTTTCTTACTTAATAATTTCGAGGGCGAAATTCTTTTAAGGGGGGAAGATTGTAACGACCCAGAATTTTTAGTATTTAAAATTTGAATATTTAATTAATTTTAAATATTAATAAGTGAATTTATAAGTCAAATAAATTTTTATTTGAATTATTGGATTTAATTGGATAATTAAATCGATAATTTAATATGTTAAATTATGGAAACAATTGAAAATTGAGTTAAATATGATTGAAAATGATTTGTAAAATTTTATTTTATCATATGGGAGTTAGAATGATATTTTAGAACTTTTAAAATCGAATTAAAAGTTAATTTGTGAAAATTGAATATTTTAATATTAAATCGACTAGTGAAAATAGTCAATTTTTGAACAGTCTCAGAATTGAACGAAACCAGTTCCATTGGATCCGTAATAGTTAGTTATTACCGGATTTCAATTTTCGTGTCAATCGGAGTTGTCGTTTGATCGTGGCAGCTCGAAACGCATCGAATTATTTTTAATTTTAATTTGGCGAGTTAAAATAGTCATTTTTCAAAAAGTCTCGGATTTCGACGAAACCAGTTTCATCGGATCCGTAATGTGATATTATTGTAAGGTTTCAAATTTCAAGTCAATTGGATTTACCGTTTGTCCGGTACGAATTAAAACGCCTAGAAATCGATTTAAATCGGTTTAATTTAAATTGAACGTTTGTAGCCATAACTCGCACAGATGTTCGAATTAGCTTTCGAAACCTTTTCCATTGTGTCCGGAACGCGGGGTAAACCTTAGAAACGCTGGTTACGGCGCGTAAATCGGAGTTCGGAATTTCCGGATGAATAGTGTTCGATTTTCTTCTATAAATAGAGACCCTTGCCTTCATAATTTAGAAAAAAAAATAATAACCCTAATAAAACCCTAGCCGCCAGTTTCATATGAATGGCCAGAAATTAGTTTCATTCATCCCTTAATTACTTCCAATCCGTGAAGTTTTAGCCCAAGTGATCAACTACAAAGATGAAGAGCAAGGCGAGAGCTTTCAATCCATACGGATTTGATGGGTTATGGTCGATCGAAGGGGAAGCTACAGGGCCGCGTCCTCCATGACTTGCGCACGCATTTCATGACGAAATGGGGGGCCGCACATGGTCGTTCTTGGGCCGTGCATAGGTGGTGGAAGGGGCTTGCTATTGCAAGTGGTTTGATCGAGTTTCGTCGAGGAATGAGATTGCAAATCGAAACCCTAATCTATCGCTAATGGGTTTGGTTATCTGTAGTTGTCGCGTGCGTGAATACTTTGGGGAAGAAGATGGAGGGGTTATGCGCACGGGCCTGATGCTATGGGCTTGGATCTAACGGTTATTATGAAGTTAGGTTATAAATTTTAAATAATTGTTGTAATTAGTTTAAGATAAAATTTGTATAAACTTGTAAAATCAATATCTTTTTCATACGAGGTCGAAAACGCGCGAAACCAGTCACGTTGGAATCGTATCGTCGAGCACTACGCGATGGAGTTGGAGTGGATTCGTTTGGAGTTAGTGAAAATTTTGGGTAAAATTAAACGTGCGTTTAATTTTATTCGAAATAAATCGCTAAAACGGAATTTAAATCAAGGTGAGAACTTCTCACTCAATCGAATCAGTTTCGATTTTATTTTAAATAGTTAGATTTAAAATATTTGAATGCATGTTTGAATGATGATTGATATCTATTAATTGTTAAAATAGACATTATACGCCGTTAGTAAGCGGATGTTATTTATTAAAAACATATACCGCGAATATTTCATAAACAGTGAAATTGGTATTATATATAATAGCAATATATATATATTGGCATATGTATATATTGGAGTTATTGATTTCCCGCATTTTTTTTGTTTAGCGGATGAGACCATATTGCGCCGTCTATTAAGCGGATAATATTTAAATCCCATATACCGCGATAATTTCGTACTGGAGCGAAATTGGTATTGTGCTAATGTTTGTGGATGTAGGAAAACAGGTTGGAGGGATCCAACTGGATTCCTCAACAGTATTTATTTAATTATGGATATTTTGATATTCGTTGATTATCATATACGATATATGATATCGTTGTTGTCGTGATTGACTATTTGGTGTGTAGCATCATTGGACCAAGTTTTGGAATTTTAAAATAATGTATAAAGTGATTTTTGAAAATATACTATATGTTTGGAATTTGATCTATTTTAAATAAATAAACGTTATAATTTTTGAAGTTATAAATATTATGATTTTTGAGAAAAATAGTTAAAAACTGATTTTTGAGAATATGATGCTAATGATTTTATAAAATGGTAAAATTGGGATTTTTGAATTTATTATGAAAAGTTGAAATATAGGATTTATGAAATTTAATTATTTTATGAATCAAAATGATGAAGTTTTTAAAGGAGTTTGAAGACGTTTTAAAAGAATAATATAAATTGATTTATATTAAGAGATTTATAAATGGATATTTATAAATTGAAATATGGACATTATAGAACGAGTTTTTATAAGTGTTTGAATGAAGTGAAAATGAATTTCATAAATTGAATGAAATTTATAGAATTATAAACGGTGAAATTATAAATGGAATTTTATAAACAGTAGGTTTATAAAATTTATAAAGTCATTAAAAGAATGGTTTTGGATAAATAATTGAATCCTTTAAGTTATAAGATTTATGATTATGAAGTTCAAAAGAACGATTTTTGTGAACGAATAAATTATAAGTATTTAACTTATAATATGAACCATTGTTTTCTAATTGAGTTATAAACTAGAATAGATTAATAAAGGAGTTTATAAAAGGAAGTTCTTATAAAACAAATAGAAATAGAATTTATAAACGTTGTTTTATAAATTCGCAAACGACTTATTTTGATAAGTTAATTGTTGAAACTTATTAATGGAGTTATATTCACATTTTTGACTGTGAATGATCCTTTAAAATAAAATGAATAGAAATGATGAAATTGATTAACGTAGTATATTCACGTTTTTGAATAGTGAATAATATGTTAAAGAAAATATTTAGAATGTGATATTTTAAATAGAATTAAAACGATCTAACGATGTTTTAAAATATGTTGACATTCGAAACCATAGATTTCAACATTTATTGTTGAAATAGACGTTTTCGAGAAATAAAAGGAAATGGTGGACTATAACACTGTTGTTATAGTAAATGATTTCCGAAAGGAAATGTTTTGTATAGTATTGGGATTTATATATCTATTTTAATTTCAAATCCCTATATTAGTGATTTTGGGTTATCGTAACGATGTTTTACGCAACATTTGTTTTGGCCCAAATAAATATGTTTAAGAGAATGATTTCCTTAAAGAATGAAATATATACTTAATTTCGATTGAAGTATATTGAATATTTTTCCAAGTGTTGAAAAGTAAATAAAATTTGTGAATTACTTATGAATAAATAAGTATGGAAATGTTTTCCAATATAAAGTGAATATTTTGAGAATTTATCTTTTTGAAGATAAATTGAAAAGGAATATTGAAATGAATAATTGAAATCGAATATTCATAGATATTTTGGATTATAAATTCACTATAGAATTTATAAAAGAAAAAGGGAAGTCGTTTAAAAATAAATATTGATTTATTTTTGAAGTATTGAAATTATATATCTAGTGAAGATATTTTGGAAAATAAATAATTTGGAAAATTATTTGGAAACTGGTGATGTGTGCATATCCATTGATAGTTCAATAACCGACTATCAATATTTCCCTTTGAATGGGAAATTGATGTGATTTGTTTGAATTTGAATGCCACACTTATTTTTGAATAAGCGCTCACTATTCGGGTTAACCGGGAAAGGACCATGGGGTCGTATAACCCATTCCGAATATGTGATACGTCGTTGTGAATTGCATTGAAGATTGGTGTTGAAGACCGAGTATTTGCAAAAGCGATAGGATGACCTGTCGATTGACTCTGCACCGAGTAGCTACGGTATTGAGTTCTCCATATGTGATGGTGAATCCGATCAGGATCGTGAATATCCGGATTGCAAGGACTTCTTTGTAAGTGCCTTCGGTTTTGTTCGAGCCTGGAACAGACTTGTATGGATTGTATGCCTGACATTACAAGTTGAGATATAAAGCCGATTTCTTTCAAATATATTTCTGTTGGTGGCGGAGAATTTATTCTCTTAGCTTAACACCCTTCTCTGAGACGTACGAGCTCAGAGGTTATATAGTTGAAGTTATCAGCGATATATTCCCAATTTGGTAATGTGACATGCTGAGTGTTGCTGTAAATGATCATTGTGTTGATTATTGTGATATGATCGTTTATTTGATCGTCTATCTTGGTGATCATCTCTATGATCATTTGTTGACCCAAAGCATGGCTTTTGTATAAAGTATGTTTTTGTGGACGTGACTTCGTCGAGCCTCACACCCCGTGAATGGTCAAAACAGGAAAGATGCGGCAAGGTTATGAGGGGTAGCGCCCTTTAGGATGTGTGCATTTACTTCTGGAAAAGGGTGGTATCATGGTATGGAGCCCAGATACTTACTCATGTTGAAAACACTTTGTTATGATTGTGTGAATTGATTACGAGCGCTCGGTGAAAAGGTCCCAAAGGACCGGGGGATGGCATATTCGGTCAGTTGTTACTCAGTTAGGGGTAACCCGGCCTTGTGTTGGTAGAGATTCGGTTTGGTTCTCGGGGATGTCCATCCAGAGGCATTCTCATGTGGCAATGGGAAGTTCCTTGGCCTGATCATTCGTTGGAAATCCAAAGAAACAATACGTGACTTGTACGGTTTTAGTTGTAGAACCTGCTTCCTCAGGAGGTAGCTATAGTAGGCATAATATAATGGTACCTATGCTGGCTAAGATTTATATTCTACTTTTGAAATGAATTTTTCCTACACTATGCACTAGTAATAATATGAAGTATTATTTTAAATGCGTATCAAGCATCTTTGACTATCATAAGGAGAAATCTCCTCCGATTCTGCGTTTGCATTGTGTGTGTGTGTGCGGGAGGCCTTATGGTAGTCTCATTTTTAAAAGCATTGCGAATTGACTTTAAAAATATTCCTCTATTTTGATTTTAAAGATAAATAAACTGTTTTGAGTTCTCACACCAGTCACATGACTGACTCGGAGTTTATTATTTTCCTTCCTAAACTCTGGGTGCCCACCAATTTCTACACGGGCAGTCAAGAGTAAGGTTTATCAGGATATTCTGGAGTTGCTGGAGGCAAGATGGATGGCATGGCGTATTACTAGTTTATATAGTATTTCTTTTTCCGCTGCACTGTTTGTTGTTGTTGTTATACACTCTGATGATATGATGTAATGTAATGTGATGAAATGTAATAACTGATATAGTTCTTTGTTTAAAGATTATTCATTTGTTATTATATGTTGTTCCGCTGCGAATTGTGAGATTCTGTTGTTGTTCTGTTGTTTTCTATTCCGTTCTATTCTCTTTTCTTTCTATTTTAAAATGATCTATTTTCCATTTTCTTTTCTCTATGTTTTCTATCTCTTCTCTATTTTCTGTTTTCTTTTCTTCTCTCCATCTTCTATCTTTTTCTCTTCTCTTTTCTTAAATTCTTTTTCTTAAACCATAACATTTCGGGTTTTTGGCCTTCGATTTCTCGGCAGCCGATAAAGTGAGTATCGATGTTGAATTTTCGAAAGTCGAAAATTTCCGGGGCGTTACATTGAATGACTTATATTTCAATTTCAGTGATTTATTGGATAATTAAATTGCTTGAATTTAATATTGGAATTTTCAAATAATTGAATGCTGAATTTAAAATGAATGAAAATGATTTTTAAAGTTGATTTAGATGTTATTTAAACATGAATGAAGATTTTCAACACTTAAAATTTTAATTTAAGTGATTAATTGAAAATTTGGAAATTTCTGGTTTTAATTGACGAGTAAAAATAGCATTTTTGGCCACTGTCTCGGATTTCAATGAAACTAGTTTCATCGGATCCGTAATAGTGAATTATTATATGATTTCAAGTTTTGTAGCGATCGAGCTTGTCATTTGGCTGTGTGAGCTTGAAACGCGTAGAAATTAAATTCAGAATTTAATTAAAATAATTCGATTCGAAAAGCTATCTTCCACATACGATCGAATTAGGCCTTGAAACATGTTTCATTGTGTTCGGAATGCGGTTAAAATATTATAAACACTAGGCGACACGCTTTGTTTGGAGTTCGTTCGGGAAAGCACGTGAATGGTGAAAATAATAATAATATAATACGCATACACGTATATATGCTCGTATACACATATTCCCCTCAACCCTAACCCTAATAATAACGGGCCGCCATGCTCTTCTTTAATGGCTAAAACATTTCTGTCTTTCCTCTCGTTTTTCTCTTCATCCACATAATATTAGCCTTTGAGTCCAACATGAAAGTCGAAAAGCTCGTCAGGCTCTACGAGATGAACGGTGGTGATCGTCGATGGTAGCTTGGATTGGCCAGAATCTGCTCATGTGTGGGCGGCATTCGAGGGGGTTTTGTAGTGTTGTGTGGGGTCAAGTTCGTCGTGGTCACAACCCGTGGAGGAGCTTATGAAGGCACGACTCGTGGTGATGTTCGATCAAGCTCTAACGAGCTAGGGCTGGCGCGGTGATCAAAAGGAGGAGGGCGGCGACGGGTACAAACCATGGTACGAGGTTTCGGATAGTACCCTGAAATTTCGGGGGTACCGTACCGGTACCGCTGTAGAGCGAACCAAAATCGATCAACAAAATCGGTTTCGGTTAGGGCTAAAATAAGAAAACAAACTAATTAACTAAGCAAATCACAAAAAACTTGCCTAGCTTCAGAAAATCGCTTTAGCAAATCGCCCATCCACTTTGCCCTAGCTTCAGCAAATTGACTTGCCCTAGCTTCAGCAAATCAGCAAATCGATCGACTTGCCCTAGCTCAAATCGACCTTGCCCCAGCGTCATCTTCTTCTTTAGCAACATAGACCTTGGCTAGCGTTTCCTTTTTTCTTTACGTTCGTGCGTTTTTCTTTTTTTTGCCCTAGTAGTGTTATTTTCTTCTGCCGTAGCTTTTCTTTGCCGTAGCTTGTGTTTGACTAGCAGGTATGTTTTTGTGGTATGTGTTTGTGGCTGAACTATACACGTGTATGTTTGATAAGGGCAGAAAGTTCTGTGGGCTGAAAATGTGTTGGGATGAAATATTAAGTGTTGGGCAGGTATTAAATGATGATGCCCTAGTATTAGTTTTAATTAGTATGTGGTATCCTTTAATTTAGTTTTAATTAATATTTATTATAATTAGTTTCAGGGTATAACTTAATTTAGTTTTGATAGTATTTAGTATAATTTTCGTTAACAAACTATTGGAAATCGAAACCAGGACCGAAACCGAAACTTTCGAAATTTCTGAAAACGTCTGAAACTACCAAAAATTCAAATATCCGAAACCGAGACCGAAACCGAGTTCTTGAACCTTGGTACAAACGCGATTTTGCCCGGGAACGAAGAGTAAAATGCAACACCCATGATTTGTTGCTGGAAATCAAAGGCCCAAATGGAGGTTTAAAATATAAAAAGAAAATCGTAAATTTATTTATATAAACTATATTCAGTTTTTTTAAAAAGTGTATATCTTGTTCATACGTTGTTAGAATTGGACGACACAAGTGGTGATGGAATCGTGGCAATGAGTACTATGTGCAGGGACCGATCTGGAGTTGATTGGAGCTAACTAAAATTTTAGGTTAAATCGACCGTTGTTCGATTTAATTTAAAATTGAAAACTCAAGGTGAGTGAACGCTCACGATGTACTATAATATTCTTAGGTTAGTTAAATTAAATTTATGAAGTGATTTAAATTTATTGGTTGTTGGTTGATAATTTTTAATTGACATATAAATTGACACCCGATTAACTGTAGAAATTAAAATTAAACTGATTATGAAATTCCCAATTATTAATAATTGGTCAATTGTTTTGAATTATTGGTTGTTGGAGGGTTGTTTGTGATGGATGCTATTGATTGATGTTTTGGATGATTTCGATGTTTATTTTATATATATCATGATTTTGTCCTATAAACTATTTATATAGTATATAAAATTGTAAATTGGATTATTTTGAATAAATTAAGAAATAGGTTGAAATGATATATACATATGACATTTATTTTGGATTGAAATGATATATACATATGATATTTATTTTGGATTGAAATGATATATATATCCATCCCTGAATTAGATTGAAATCACTGATTCACTTGGCCATAGGATAGAAAATTACGTATGGACGCCGACTGGTTAAATTAAATGATTTAATTTTTTTGTTTTGAAGTTATTTAAATGATTTGATTTTAAGAAATAGAAATTCAAATTTATGGAAATCATATATTATTTCGAACTTGAGCTTAAATTGTGGAATTGAAATGCATAACAAAATTGTTTAAAAATGAAATTTGAGATTTCAAATTTATAATTGAAATATGATCTAAGTTTTGGAAATTGATTTTTTTTTTAAAAAGACTTGGATTTTACTCGAACTTTGAAATATTGCTAAGTAAACGTAATTTAAAACGATATTTCAAAATTGAGCTCGAAATTGAATTACTTTGACGATTTGGGTCTTAAATTGAATATTGAAGTTAAATTTGATATAAATGATTCAAATTTATATTTTGAAATTGAACTTGGAATTAATATAAACTGAATTGGTTTAAAATCGGTATTGAATTGAAATTTAAACTATTGATTTGAATCGTTGGATCGAATTTGAAGTTAAAAATGAAAATCGTAAATTGAAATTGATTTGAATGAAAATGGAAATTGAAGTTAATACAAATTGAAATCGGAATGGAATCGATTAAATTGAAATGGAAATTGAGTTGTTTTGAATTAGAAAATTTGGAATTAGATTAGTTTGACTTTGAAACTGTTTTGAATAAATTATTTATTATAAACTGTGTTAAAATCTATCTTTCAAAAGTACAAATTATTTGGTTCTTTCAAGCTATCTTCCTATATAAACCATTTTTAATACACAAACTATTTTCTATGAAACTATTTAACTACTTTAAAATTATTTAAATTATTTTCTAAAAATCCAAACGGGTCAAAAAGGGGTGAAATGTTTATATTTAAATCTTGGATTTAAGTGCGAATTGGGTTAAAGTGAAGTTATAACCTAAATTGTAATTCGAATCAAAATTTTGAAGTGAAATCGATATTTCAGACTGAATTGACATTTTGAAGTAAAATATGATTTGTGAAATAAATATGATATTTTGAAATGAAATTGATTTCGAAGAGAATATGGTATTTTGATATCAAATACGAATTGTTTTCGAAATGTAAAATTACCAACCGGTGTGTAAAATGACGTTTGGTTGTTAAAGAGACCGTTGCCTCTTATTGGTTTACTCTTTGTCAATATTGGAACCACTTTAACAACTGTGTACGTGGAGTGATGATGCAGAATGAAGTGGTTGGATTTTGCGTAAGTTTGCTGAAATTGAAGAAAGAGAATGATGATGGATTAGCCTAGCATTGTGCTAATTTGGAATGACTAAAACAGGAGCAGTCCGACCAGCGGGCTAGCTACCCCGAGCGGATATCCGTTCTTTGATTTTCTTAGACTCGGTCCATATTATTACTCTTGTTGTTGGTTTCGATTGGTGCACTCGATTTTGGGATAAACCTCTCTTTGACTCGATATGGGATGGATATACGCGATGGGTGATCATCGTTATTATGCGTTACCATTAGCCGGGAAGGGTAAACTGGTAGTATCCTACCTTGGACATTGCCTCACTTGCCTTGTCATACTTTTATCCTTAAACGAGACCCCTACGATTTTGGTTTAGTGTTGTCATATCACGGCGCATCCCTGACTACCGATGTGCTGCTAGTGGTGTCAAATGCAAATCTTACGACAATGCTTAAAAACGCGTTAAGGGAGATCAATGTAAAAGCCTTAATGCTAATAAAAATATTTATTTTATTAATTAAACACTATATATGTAGCGTATTCTACTATTTATAAATATTTTGACGGATCCTTAGGAGATGGAAAAATTGTAACATCTCTTGAGTTATTGCACGCACGTTGTACACTGGATAGGAGATATGAAATCCCGTAAACATCTCTGACACCACGACACTCATGTTTTGTGATATCGATTTGATTTACATACCCTGGTGCGGATCTTTCATTCAAAACATTGGAGTGAAGGACATTTTAGTCCTAACTTGAATGTTTTGTCTTTTCATTAAGTTCGAGTCATCCCTGAGTTTTTCAGTGCATTGAAGATCTTTCTTTGGAGGACGAAGATGAAGATTTTATATTATTTCTATTATTACCGTTGCATCATGTTAGCTGCTGCATTATTTTATTTATCCCTATTGTATATATAACTCTAATCAATATTTTATAAATTATAATCAAGTGTGTAGTATATAGCTTCATGAACTGCTTATTTGATTATTTTATTTTGCCATTCCGCTACGAGATTCTGTGTTTGTTTTCTTCTTCTTTTCTTATTTTTCTTAATTAACCTCATTGATTATCTATATTCCGGATTGTTTAAGTTGGATATATATGGATTATTGTCAATTTAAACCTTTTGAAATATGCGCCGTCACAGGGCATAATGCTATTAAATAGGTTATATTATTTAATTAAGGTTTTGGAACAGTATTAGAATAAACTAATTATCTCTACGTGAATAAAAGACATGGAAAATTTTATATGGAAAATCACAAAGCAAAACTATAGATATTAGGGATTCTTTATGTTCCCTAACCATCAATAGGCGGTGAAACTTTTCATATTTCTTATTCTTAGATATTTTTAACATTATGGTGCATGAATTAAACTAGAGATGCTCTAATGACTTCAACATATTGTATTTTTGCATGGGCTCTAAAGAATGTAGCATATTATTATTTATACCTTAGATGGTGTGCATTAATGCATATAAATTACAAGTTTACAATGTTTCATGATTCTAGGCATGCTTTCAGACTGTCGATCATGATTCTAGGCATGCATTGATCCTTTTTAAGCAAAGGATTTCTACGTTATCACTGAAAGCGATTGGAGTTTGTTGTGCCTTGGTCTGATCTCTCAACTAGTAGGCTGCTACTAATGAAGCTTATATCTGATTACAAATATGCATTACTATATTGTTCTTGTATTTCTTTTTTATTGTTGTTTTTGTTTGTGTTCATTGAATATTTTATTTCAGTGTTCAAGTTTGAAATATATGTAATGAGATACCTGGAATATTAGACACTAATCATTGTTCGGTTACATTGCAGTGTTATGAAATGAGACATTGATGCAATGTTGAAGTTCTAAGTATATATATTATTTTGTCTGTATATAAGTAAAGATTGTATATTGTGTTTAATTTATTAGTGGTTTGTATTTTACTAATTATTGATGTATATTCATCATTTAAAATGTTTCTTATCCGAAAAAATAAAATCCACGTTTCTTTCGATTTCCACCTAATGGAATTTCGAGGTTAGCGGTACCTAATACGAAACATGTTGTGTTATTCCATCAACGATTGGAAGAAGCGGAAAATGTAACACCCTTAGTTTTTAATAACATTACTCAGGAGATTTAATTAGATAAATTAAATAGAATAATGTAAATGTTAGAGCGATAAGAGGATTGAGATTTGAAAACTTAACTAAAGGTTGTGCTTAATTGAAACTAAAGAATGAGTTTATGGAAAAGGTTTCATATGTTAATTATTAAGAAAACAATTAATGCAAGGGCTTAATAGGTAATTGCCGCACCATAACCCCATTACTCTTAAAATCTCGTTTCCTTCACTTTGCATTTTCATTTTTCCAAGAACTCTAAAACGTAAAACATAAAGCTCAAGCCGGCCATTACGTAGGGAAGAAAGAGGAAAAATCAAATTTAAGCTAAGCAACCAAGCAAGGGGAATTAATCAAAGATCAAATCTCAAGTTCCTTATTCTAATCAAGGTGAATAATAATCAAAACCATCTCTATTTTTATTTCTAATGGTCGCTTGATTTTAAGTTTAAGTTTAAATCCATTATGATGATTTTTGATGATGATATGCTTGGATTTCATGATTTGTTATAGTCAAATAAGTTAGATAAATGTTCTATACGTTTTTAAGGCAAAAATCATTTATATTGTGTTTCGAATGCCATGAGGAATTTATATGTTATGCAAAACATTATTTTGGAGATGAGTTTTAATTTTCACAATTTTCCAAGCTATTTATTATGAATTTTCAAAGGAGAATATAAATAAATTGGATTTAAAGTTATTTTGGTTATTATTTGAAGGAATTTGGGTTTGAAATTTATGTATGTTAGATAACATATTAAAAGTGAATTTTTATGATTTTTGGGGATTTTTCCTAATTAAATTATTTTAGATGGAGGACTTAAATGTTCTATTTGTTTTGCTTAAGGAAGGGCTTATTTGCTAAATTATTTCAATTAAATCTGAAATAATTGTGGCAGTTCTATTTTGGAAAGAATTTGAAAAGTTTATGGCAACCAATTAAATGTTTACAAATAGGATGATTAGTTAAAAAGCAATTACTTAGAAAGGCATTAAAACGGTTTTTATCCAAAAATTATGTTTTGCCGCTTTCAGAAGCTACCTTTCGACCCTATACTTCCGCCTCAACCAAGTCGAAACCATCCAAATTGGTACCAATATACAAGGTATCAATATATTGGTACGTAGTGGATTGGAGAAAGATAGAAGGTATGGAGTCGAAACCAATACTTTTGAAGGGGTCGAAGCCATTATTTTACTATCCAACGAAATGTGCTTGCCTTGTTTCCAAAAGCATGCTTTCGAAAGGGTTTAATGTAGCTTTCAAAGAAGTTGCTTTCGAATACGTTGCCACCTTTTTGTTTAAAGTGAAGCTTTCGAAAGAGTTCTCTTATCTTTAAAATCAATGCTTTTGAAAGAGTAGTTTCAACCGGGTTGAAACCCTGCTATCGACCTTATGCCTTCCGAATGGGTTGAAGTCATTAACTAGTTCGAAATGTAGCTTTTGTTTTATAAATGCAATAAGCCACTTCCTTAAAGCTTTCGAAAGGGGTTTCGATGCTATCCTTCAAATATTTTACTTAAATGATTTAAGCTTTCGAAAGGATGTTTCTGAAGCCATCAGTTTTCCTACTCTTTTTATACCTTAATGTAGATTTTGCTAATCCTTCTATTTTGGATGCAAATTATATGGTTGCATCGATTAGCTCCAAACCCCAAAGCCAACCATCATATTATTCTATTATTTGAATTCCATCTCCTTGTGTATTCATCATTGCACTTCCCAATATAACCCATTTGATACACATGTAAGATTCATCCCACTATAAAATCAACATTCGTCACCTGAAAACTCTCAAAGTTTATGTAATCATCCATTTTACATACATGTAATCACAACATACAAAAACATTAAATTAAACATATCATATCATTCAAGCATTTCAACAAACATCTAAAATACGTAGATACGCATAAAGGATCTTAACGCATATTCCAAACTGTGCTTATTCATTTAAATATCATTAAAAGCTCATTTTCAAATCAAATTAAAAATTAGATGTACAAAATTGAATCCAAAACATTTTTAAAACATATATAAGTAACATTTTATAAACCATTCAACAAATGATGATCAAAACAGCCAAAAGCTATGAACCCAATCCAAACCAAAAATGAAAAGCAAAAGTACCATCAAAATATCACCATAAAAATTTATTTGATGATCTCTTGTTATGTCACTAGCCATTTATGTCTTAATCTAATGATTTCTCCTTAAAATGGTTGTTTTTAACTGATTTTGATTGAAGAATGTTTAATGGTTTTCATTAGCAACAAGAATCAACCTCCAATTTGGCTCTTTATAAAATTCATAGCCACTACAAGGTTTTAGTCTCAAGACGTTGCACAATTTTGCTTGAAGTCCAAAAATGTTAAATACACATTTCCCCAATGTTTTAACTCAATTTAAGGTCTTTTGGTTATGTAAGTCATATTTTCTTTATGTTATTATATATACTTAAAAGTGTAGACAGTTACATTATTCCCCATTTAAAAATTGCAACTTCAAAATTCAGCCATTGCACATATGCATAACCAGTACATCCAAGCAACCAAACATAAATGATACAAAAGCATTACACCCTATCTTGTATAAAGGACTAATAAGTAAGTAAACTTAAGGTGATCTTACCAAGTGAAAAACTTTGGATACGTGGTTCGCATGCTCTTAGTGGTCTCCTAAGTACTTTCACCTTTATTCTCGCTCTATTGAACCCTTATTAACTTTATGATCATCCTCTTAAGTTGTATTGTACTATGCTCAACTATATGAATAGGCCTTTAAGGTATGCCCATCTTAGATTCAACTTCTAAATCATCTAGTTGATCTTGTTCGATTAGTACGCCTGAGTCATGCACACACTTCCTAAGATGTCAGAGATGGAAAAAATTATGCATGCCTTTCATTTTATGAGATAAGTCAACTATATATGCAAGGTTCCCAATATTTCCCAGTGTCCAAAAGGCTCAAAAAATCTCAATGTCAACTTACTTATATTATTGAATCTAATTGAGTTAATTTATGGAGAAATTTTGACAAACGCCATATTGTCAACAGAGAACTCATGATCGCAACATCTCCTACCAACGTTAGTCTTTGTTTATCTTATGCTACCCTCATTCATTTTTAGATGGTCTCATCTTCTTTGAAGTTTCTCTCACCATAATTTACTAACACCATTGATCAATTATTACATACTTCAACTTTGGTGTAGGAGGTCGCAGGTTCGAAACATGTATAGCGTGATTCGAACTACTGGACATTTATTGGCATATAGTACGTTGTATACTACCCAAGACTTATAGTATTAATATGCACTACCATCCAAGTACCAAATTTCAAAAAAAACATGATAGGGTATGGCAAGGTAGCCCATATAAATGCCTCAAATAGTGTAATACCAATGTTTGATTTATAAAAATTATTGTAAGTGAACTCTATTATATGCAAGAACTCTACCATATGAAAATGGCCCTCCAATAGACCTTTAAAGTCGAGTATGCAAGCTCGTAAAATATCCTCAAGCACTCGATTCACCCTCTTTGTCTGAATATTTTTCTATAGGTGGTAAGTTATTCTTAAATTTAGCTATGTCCTTAACGCATCTTGCAAGAATCTCCAGAAACCACATGTGAATAATGAATCCCTATTGATTACAATACTCTTTGGTATTCCATGGAATAATACTACCCAGTATACATACAACTCAGCCTGCTTCATTGTCGTTCTATTAGACTTTAGATGTACTGTATATCGGTGATGACCCAAATACTATCATACCCTCTATTATCGTACTTAATTCATTAATGAAGTCCATGGATATCTGCTTCTACTTCCATTGTGAAACTTCAAGCGATTGCAACAACCTACTAGATTTCTTATGTTTAACCTGAACAAGCTTACAAATCACACACATGGAAATAAACTTTCCAACATCCTTCTTCATTCTTTCCCAATAAAATTCTTACTTCATTTAGCTATACATTTTATTGCACCTAGGATGGATTACCAACTTTGAATGATGACACTCTCCTAGTACCTCATCTCCTAGTCATCCAAATGAGGAACATAAAATCTCTTATCTTTATAGGGTAATCCATTGCTGTCTAATCCATATTCGTTCATGTTGGGTTGATTTTTATTCAAAGTTCAACGCCCCAGATTTGTAGAAGAAAGTTTTAGAAGCAGCAATATAAATTACAAGGTTCGGCTAAAGGCAAAATACAAAGGTCAAAAGTAGCAGAAAAGTAAAATGCCAGAAGTTAATACATGAAGATTTATAGTGGTTTGGAGTTTGTTCCTGCTTCCACTGTCAAGAAAGTTCTTTAATGTTCGATTGATGAAGCCATGAATGCCTTTACAAAGTCAAATTGACACACTTGCCACTGATCAAAAAGCTTAAGTATTAGAAGATTAAGATGATTATCAAATGATTGTGATGGTATGCTCTTAGGCTTTCAAGATTCAAATCCACTTTATGGAGATCTATGCCTTGTGTTTATAAACAACTCATAGCTTCGTCATTGGTATGGAACATTTCTCTTGGATTGTCGACATGGCCTATTTGTAGGACTAAGATTTGGACATGTGTAATCATCTGGTTACTTGTAGATTGAGGACATGACACTTCTATATATAGCTTTGGGTGTTGTATCTCGTTTACTTTGTATAAACTTTAGGTTTTTTGAGTCGTTGATATATCTGGAGGCTATTTTAGCCACTTGATCTTGGTTTTGTATTGTGGTTTAGGCTTCGAGTAGTGAGAGCTTTGGTCTCGTATGTTAAACTAGGCACTTTTGGCCTTTATTCTCGGTTATAGTTGCTTAAGGATAGATAATGACCTTTGGAGGGTCTCGGTACATAATCTGAAGGCATTATGTAGCCTCAGACTGTAGCATGCCTTAATGCCTTTAGTATTTTTTATATAGTTGATCTTGTAACTTATGTTTTTGATTGAAGGTCGGCTGGGTGACTGTTGCCTTTGGTATGAATAACACATGCAGTTCTTGTTTTTCCTTATATTATGAGGTAGTTCTTTGGGTCTTAGTATATTGTTTTATATTTATCCTTTAGACATTTGTTTGTGCTTTGGTATGAGATCTTATCCTTTGTATTAATATACTGAAATGGCTGTATAAAGCTATATAAAATATGTTTTGATATTTAATACATATGAGAAACTGAATATAGGGTAAAACTTTTGAGCTTAAGCCAAAGGGTTACAATCTTTCTGTATTTATGTACAATGAATACCTTGGGATATTCCTTTTGGGTTTTATCTTTTATAGCTAGAAGTTGAATATAAAGGCGTAAAAATCATGGTGTAACAGTTCATATCTTTAGACTCTACCCCTAACTCTAGATTACTGAAAATCTTCTCCACTATTCATGCATCATGCTTTTGACTAGCATCAATCGGCTCTATAAGAGTGGGTCTAGTCATCAAACTTACTAACACCTTCAGCTTAAGTTCACACTTAATTTGGAAAGTCATGCCCAGAGATATACTCTGACTGATTCCACTCTAGGGATATAGCTCCCAAATTAGCATATCTTATGTTCAGTGCATCTATTATTGCATTTCTCTTACCGGACATAAGGGAAATGTCAAAGTCATAGAAGCAAAAACTCTACCACCTCCCTTACCTCAAGTTAATATCCTTCGTAAAGGAAAGGTACTTAAATGGCTTATGGTTAATTAAAAACTTAAACCTTTCTCTTAGAAAGTAATGCCTCAATGTTTTCAATGCAAAGAATATAGTAGCTAACTCCAAATCATGAGTTGGATATCTGTTTTCATGCATCTTTAGTAGTCTACTTGCATGTTAATTTTACCTCCCCATATTAACTGCACTCTAGACCTAATGGCACAAGTATTTATGTATACTGCCAAATCCTTATTCCCATTCGGGATAACTAACATTGGTGCACTCATCGATTTCTCCTTTAAACAATGAATGCAAGCTCATATTTAGTATTCAAAGTTAAGTTCTAATTCTTCTTTGTTAAAGAGGTTAATGTTTCGGTTATATTACTTGATGAACCTCCATAATAACCTGTTAATCTTAGAAAACATTGTACATTTATTTCATTCTAAGGTCTCTCCCAAGCTTGGACTACTATTAACTTTGTAGGATCAACAACAATGCCCTGCTCCGAAAAAACATGGCGTAAGAACCTTAATTCTCTCTTCTAGACATGACACTTTAGAATTTTAGCCTCAGTAGTGTAGTTTCAATCCCCACTATCAAGTGTGCCGTGTGTTCCTCTTTCGCTGTTAATAGACCGAAATGTCATCGATGAAGACTAGTATAAACTTATTAAGATGATATTTGAAAATACGATTCATAAGATCAACAAAGTATGTCGGTGCATCGATTAGCTTGAACGCCATAACCAGTCACCTATAAAATATTGATTATATAGGGATGCGGTAATCAGCACACTCAATTGGTGGAAAACCATCACCAAATTTAATTGAGAAAACTTTAGGATATGTGAGTTACCATAACATACTTATACACAATGGACCTTAGGCTATTATTATACTGGGTGGGTGGATAGTGTATTTCAACTTTTTAACACTTAACTCATATTTTTCAAAGTAATTAATTCAAAATCACATACCGTTGCATCAAAAAATGACATAATGCCCTGGATTAATCAAAAATAAGATGAGCAGATCTAGAATCTAAACTAAAAGTATAAACACATGATATTTTAAAGCGGGTCGCCCTCAAATCACTATCTGCGTCCACTATTAATTTTATTTCAATAATTTTGCACAAGTATAGTCGAATTACAAAGATATCATATCGAGAAACCTATTGAAATTTGAGTTCAATGGCATTTTGTGGCAAAAAAGAAACAGAAATTCAAAAATCCCTTTTTCATTGCCAAAGGGTGGATATTTATAGACAAATTCATCCATCAAAGTCGCTATCTCAAGGAAGGCTAGGTAAAAGCTAGATCCACTCCTTAATGTATGAAGTACGAGTAAAACTCGTAACTCAAATCCTGTCTGTAATGATATGATTATGGTTGTGCTGACATGATTTTGCATCTTGTGTCTTTGATCTTTTTTCATATTTGTAAAAGTCTTCAAGTTTCCATGATTTACTGACAAAATTGCTCCTATAAGTCATGTCGATGTCTTATGTGAGTCTTGCCTTTTTCTTCAAAGTACAAGCCTTCTTCTACTGTTAAAAGTAAATCCCACTTCACAAAACAACTCAGCGCCGACATGATAGATCATGTCGGTGCCGACATGATAGATCATGTCGGTGCCGACATGATTTAACCTATGCAAATTTTCACCAAACTTCTTGTGCTTCTTTTTGTACCATTCCTAACATCTCCTAAGATTCTTGATCCATTTATGCATCATTTAAAGTCCATATTCATCGAGATGTTTCTTTGTTTAAATGTCGGATAACAATTGCCCCCTAAAGTATGCTTTTGTAAACTATAAAGCATGTTTTGGATCATGGCAAGCGACTATATCCAAATCCAAATTTGTAAAGAAGCTCTTATCTTCTAAACTAATTTATCGAAAAATCGCATCTTTCTCGAGAAGATCAGTGCAACATTTCAAACAGCTGTAGAATCACATCTCTTCAGAAATTTAAAATTAGAAGTTTTCCACCTAAAGTCTTCAATCATTTCCTAGAAGATACTCTATCTCTCGATTAGGTAGACTTCTTTTTTTTATAACATGAGGTAGAACATATCATTTAGAATATGTCGGTACCAACATGACTTTTGAGTTGAGTATAATTCGAGACCTAGATTTTTTTTTTCTAGTTCCATAGTCTCATTTGCCAGCATTCTTGTTCCTCAGCTTCGTGAATTCAACTTCAACATCATCCTAATTTTCTCAACTTTGCCGCTATCGATCTTCAATGCCACCATCATCGAAGTTTCCTCAATCAAGTCATCGTTCGCTCCCTCCCAATCATGTCATACATCAACTTTTCCAACTTAAGCATCATCGTATCTCATCGACTTCCGATCCAGGCTCCGACTTATGGTGGGTTGCCACCATGACCTTATTGCCATTAATACCATCGTCATCTCATCATTGTCTTGCCTCATCATTATTTCCACCATGGCCTTCGTCTTCGATTCACATACAAGGCCAAGTCAATTACCCCCTTCAAATCATCTGTCTTTACCGTAGCAAAGCCACGATCTGCTCCGGGCCTTATCTAAAGAAACTCATTGCCATTCTCGAGTTTGTTGAGAGAATCTCCAAGTCAAGTGAATCGACATGAGAAGATGGCTCAAGGGAAGCATTCCTAGTCCTTAAAATTATTGAATGTGGATTGGATGCCTTGGCATTAATGAGGCACTTTCAATAAGTTTCTTTATCGAATGTATTCCATCGTTCAATGAATTTGAGCATTCTCGCTCTAAACTGCACTTTACATTCTTATGATCCTACAAAGAAAAGCTTCAAGTCGCCCTAGACAATGGTTCAATTATCGTACATTCCATGATAGTGGTAAAATCCAGCACATAGTTCCATAGTGTGATAGAGCTTGTTTGCCAGCACGATCAGGCGATCTGCATAGAGTGTTCATGTGCACCATGTCATGGACATAGGACATATACGACATGGATTGACACATTGCACTACCCCTGTCAATGTATAGAGTCTGATTAGTCAATACACATCGACATCTATTAGACTTTGTACATGGCTACACGGGTTTTAACCAATGGAAATGAAGCGTCAAGATAAATCAACGACAGTTGTTATCAAGTTTTTTAGATAGAATGACAGACCTCAATCAATCTTCTCGTCTTTAAACTAGCATCAACCCTTCTATTCTTTTGGAAGCAAGTTCATTTATTGCCCAGGCATATATATTTACCTCATCAAAAATAAGATATTAAACTATGCGAGAACTTCAACTCCAAGTTGCTCCATCAATCGAACCTTAAGTCCCCAGTATTCCTAGGGATGATCGACCCATACTTATGATCTTGGACATTCCCCCAGATTATACAGCCTCCAGATAAACTACTAAGGAACTGATGCTGATTTGCTTAAAGCATGGGATTCTCGAGGATGAAATTCTCCTTCCTGAACCCAAACAAAGGGTTCATCTTTCACTAATGGCTATACCACATGCAACAGATACATGTGCCTCTCTAGCATCATTCCCCTAGCCATTCAATGAATTCCTTAAGTTCGTGCTTTAAGAGCTTAGGCTAGCTCCAATAAAATTTCATTCAAATGGCTACACCATGTAGTTTTAGCTCTTTTTTCATCATATTCATGATGCACTTGGGTCATTCCTCCACTTTTGAAGAGATCATTTATCTCCTAAACTATAAAACAAGATGATAAAATCCTTCATTATTGATCATTGAAATCTTCAACTGCTATAAGGTTGTTCAAGGGCTTCAAAACAAAAGAAGCTACTTAAAGGGTGAATACTTATCGTTTGATGTCCCAAAGGCTTCCTCCGCTTTCGGTTGTCTAGCCGTAAGCTTCCTTATATAGAATTTTCATTAACTTGGGTTACCCAAGCGGCTAATAATTCTTCTATATCCCTAATGGATATCCTTGAACGAGTCGCAACAGAAGCTTTCACAAATACTCCAACATTCCTAAGGGGGATCAATTCAGATTTGAGGAAGACTTCCTACCTCCTTACAAATGCTCATGTGCACCAGTTCCACCTTCTCTATAACGGTAGGAGCGTCCAACCAAATCCTGTTCCAACTAGATTAGCTTAAGCTGCTTATGGTCTTGCTATCCTAAGTAAAGATTTCAACAACAATGAACAAGGGAGCTATGGAGATTAAGGAACCGAGGCAAATCTTGGGGAGGAGGAAGGGAATAATGGAGATTAAAACTTCAATGAATAAGGGATAAGAGGAGGAGAAAATATAGATGAAGGATGAGACAAAGAAGTGGATGAAGGAGAAGATGATTGAGAGGACGAGGAAGATGAGGATGATAGTGTCGGTGAAAATGAAACATTCGAGGAGAAATCCCCTAAGGGCTCCATGGTCAAGTCACCTCCCAGGCCAAAATGATTAGTAATCAAGTCTTCCTAACTCGTGCTTGAACCAAACATTACGAGCCAGTTAAAGAGTCCTCCAACAGGCGCATTCGACAACATCTTCAGTTCTCTAAGAAATCTTAGGAACTCTCAAACTTCCCTCTGTTCGGTTGAACTTTAAAGACGTCCTAAACTCTAGCCCCCACGACTTCAGCATCTCTTTGAATAATATACTCAGAACCGTCAGTGGTGATAATACTCACCTTTAGAACCCCTCAAACATGGTTCATAGGCTGCGTACGACATGTCAACACTTCATACACTTCTAGGATCACAAGCACTTATACTCAACACTCATTCTTAACTTAGTGATTCAATTCTGATGTTATCCTTTTTCTTTTCAGGTTCAATGTGGAGAAGCAACTGAATGGGATAGACCAAGAATATTCCTAGACTACAGGGACCTCTTACCTTCATCATGGCTCCTACTATGAGTTAGAAATTGAAGGATTAAAGAGAAAGGATCAGGAATGATGTGATTTCGAGGAAATACAACACCACCTTGATGAATAGAGAGAACCATGTGGGGGGCACGACTTCGATTCCCACCATCAATAGCACTCGCACTCTTAATCTTCCCAACATCTCCAATCCTCCCACCTTGAACTTCCTCTATCATCTTGACCTCTTACAACCGCCATCACAGCTCCCCATCAATCAGCCCTTTTCATTCTCAACAATCTCGTAGGGTTGGAAAAGAAATAACTTCATGTCACATTGTTCCTCTTCTACCCCCATAAAGCCAATTCGTCTCACCCATTTCAAAGATACAGGCGGCCCTCCTGGGGATCTACTTAAAACGGGTAATTTTTGATTGTGATGTCAAATACTTTCTATAAAGCTATGCAAATGATGGCATCAATAGGCATCGAAAGATCGTGGAGCAGCTCTATCAATGGAAAAGATTGGCTAAGGGCCTTTCTGATATCACTTGTGCAAACCAATTGATCACACAAAGGTTTGGCATAGAAAGAGCCAAACATAACTGCATCTTCAAGGACTATAAAAAGGAGTTAGCTGTAATCAAGAAGAAAAGGAACCTAAAAGCTAAATCTGCTAACGATTCCCAGTAAAGGTTGATTGAGTTAGCTAAGGCTCATACAGATGAGATCTCAGTTCTTAATAAACAACTAAGGAATGCCCATTCCACCAGCATCTAACCTTGAAAAGGACAATAAGGTGAACGAATTCGAGAACGTTGCACTCTAGGCTGAGATCAAAAAAATCAAAGCTGACCTGAAGGCTGAAAAAGAATCAAGAGAAAAGGCTCAAGATGAGTCAATTTAAAAATCAAATTGGCCATAATAGAGAAGAAAAGGTACATTTCAAGGAGAAGACAGCCTGTGAAGAAACGGAAGCCGCTTTCCTTAAGTTCTTTGCAAATGCAGTAGAAATGAAAAATCTAAAGTGGTTGGAAGATGGCTACCTAGAGACATTAGTTGAGGGTTGAAATGAAATTCCGAGAAACGCTAAAGACTCCAGCAATGGTGTTGATAAACGGATCCTGAAGAGAGGATTTTTGGATGAAGAGGATTTAGTAGCCCTTGAAGAGGGTAGGAAAATCATGGCAACATGGGCTTTAGTCGAAGAATAGGTGCACACTGAGACTCCCGCTGATCCCAACTCTCCATATGATGCAGATGAGTCCATTCTAGCTCAAAAAGAGTCTTTAGTAAATATCATCGCTTTTGCGACAACTACTTTTGAGGTTGTAATAACTGAAACACCTATATTTGCGACTCTTAATATTAGCACTTCTAGTGGTTACAATCCCAATGCACTAGACTTCATTCCTTAGACAAGTCCTCCTATGCTGCCTACATTTTCAAAAAAATATGAAGGAAGAGGAAGTCGCTATGTCCCCCTCAAAAGAATCTTCACTTTCTCAAGGTAGATCTCTCATGTCTCTGATCTTCTTGAAGCTTCAGCTCTCACCCGAGGACATTTCTAATCTTTACCTTTCTCTTTCTAATTCTACAAGCTAGCAACATTTATGTTTCTAATTTTACAAGTCAGCAACCCACCATGCCTCCTCCATCACTAACCATCCATGCTTAAGGTCCCAGTGCCACCCAACTACGACTGCCACTATCACTACAACGTCCTTTCCTTTGTCTCTCCCCTCTAGCTCTGGCCACCGTACTGACTCTGAGAAGATAGGGTCATTGGAAGGCCTTAAGGACATAATTAGTGAAAAGGACCTGAATCAACTTCCATGGTGGAGAGATTAGCATTCGAAATGTCCAAGATCAAGTTCAAAGAGGAACCAGGCATGGAGAAGCCCTTACCTCCGATATTGACATCCTTACCTTGCTAAGCATTCACATTAAGCCTCATACTGGTCATGACAAGCCGTCTTCCACTCCTACTATCGGCGCTTCTAAAATCCCTCCCGGTGCTCATGGAAAACCCAAGGTGCCCATCCATTGGAATACCAAGGAAGAGACTTCCTACTCTGAGAAGAGCACCCTAGAAAAGAAGGAGGTGAAAAAGGTTAAGAGGAAATGCCTCGCTAAGAAGCATATGAAGGGAGGCAGGCAAGGGAGGAAGAAGTAGCTAGTTGTTGCTACTTTCAAATGACACTCTTTTGCCTTTTGTGTTTCATTCTTTTTGGCTTTTTCATGTATATAGGCCATCATTGTGTGGTTGCAAACCTTGTATAAAAGAAACATAAACAAAGATCGTTTTCTGTTCAACCTTTGTCTCACTTACATTACTGCATATTTTACTTCTTTTGCCTATATACCTACCTTTATATATAAATATATTCATCTGTAATTCAATTACTTATTTATTATACCTACTCGAGTCTATAATATGTGCAGTGCCATTATTTACTGTAACTTTATACATATAAATAAATTTCTACAATTGTCGAGTACTATTTTGGTATTTAGTTATGTTCATCATTGCTGTTCGATTTAAAAAAGTTGTATTTCACTAATCAACTTTGTTTATCTTCAACTGAATGTATATCACTCGGTCGTAAACCAAGTCGTACCCATAATAATATTCAATTGCAAACCACCTCCTATCTTCAGTAATCTGTGTCGTAGATGCCTATCTTTGGACATCATACCTCTACCTCGCTATCTTTGAGCATTGGTCAGAGAATATATATGAAGGGACAAATCATTTGATTGAACCCAATACAACTATACTCCAATAACTCGATCATGGATCGAAGGAGTTCGTTGATACCTATCTCTGGGTATCTAGACATTCGATTTTTCAAAACACAGAATGCCTGATTTGTCACTGATCATGTAGCATAAAGTCGTACTTTAAGAAAACAGTTTAATTGATTTAAAGAGCTAACTTTATTTATGAACGAAAAATTGGCAATCACTATCTTCTTACATCAAATCCCGATAAATAAGATGCTTTATTTGCAAAAATAAAACTAAGTGAAATAGCACCGTAGATGCTCGCTATTTCAAGCTGTAATACACTGGAAAATTTAATAAATATTTTTGTTAAATATGAATTATATAATATTATGATAATAATTGAATTTAATGAATTAATTCAATGAATTAAAAATTAGGAGGGGGCAAAATGATCATTTTTTTGACTTTGGAATTTTGTGACGAGATCAATGCTATTACGTCCATCTTGTTTTTTTGATTCACACAATATTATGGTTTTCCTCACTTGGAATTCGTATGAAGAAATTATGAGTGAAATAGCATCGAGTCGAATGGGTGCTAAAAACCTAGAGTTAGAATTTGAATTTGAGTGGACAAATCAGTTTTTCCCTCCTTAGTTTAAAACGTGAAGTCACATACTCTGTTTTCAAAAAAACTCCCCAATCACTCTCTTCTTCCTCCTTCTTCCTCTAAACCTACTAAAGATCAAAACTCCATATCTCCTGCTAAACTCAACTAAATCGAGCGATAATAGCAACATTATGGAGCTACTGGATAAGGTTACACAATAGTGATGATTTAGTGATGAAAATCTGAAGTGAGGAGGCGTAGTAGGCCGGATAATGAGGATATGGGTAGAAACAGGTGTTTGGATGAGTGATTCATCCTCTTACTTTCATGCAATTATAATCCTATATCCATGACATGTAGACTTAATTTAGTTTAACACCTAAAAACACTTAACATTGGATTTAAGGGGGATTTGGATGGGATGTGGCTAATAACAACACTTAGAAACTAGTTTATATTAAAATATAGTAATTCGATGTATGTTCAAATTTACGACATAAATCATCAAACCGAATTTAGGAACATAAGCTAGGTATTAAGTACATTCTCAGGCGATCAAAGGTAGATCGAAGGCCATGGGGGTGAAAAACGATGATGAAAACAACTAAAACCCATATTATGAAACTGCAAGGAACTGTGTATACTAGTCCATCGGTAGGCTGGACCAAGGCATCAGTGGCTTACTCTGGGAACAAGTTGAACCTAGACCCAAAAGGGTGTAACACCTCAAATTTTGGACAACATTATTTAGGAGATTTAGTCAGATAAACTGAATAAAATCATGTGTTGATAAAGGGATTGAGATTTGATTTAATTAAGGCAGCTATGCCTTTTAACTAATGAATTAAAAGAAAGGTTTAAAATGAATTAGAGAAAGGGTATTATGGGAAAGAGGCCATTCCTATATTGTCTTCCTTAGCACGTGTATTTCAAAACACACGTTCATTCTCACTTTCAAGAATTTAAAAGCTTGGCCGGCCACCATTAACAAAGGAAGAAGAAGAGGAAACAAAAGAGAAGTTAAAGTAAGGCAAATTCAAATCAAACTCATTCGAATACTAAGCTCCTTAATCATTAAAGCAAAAGGCGAATAATGTTTACATCTCTAAATATTGTTTTTTTGGTTTTAAGGTTAATTTCGAATCATTTTGCAAAGGTTTGCCATGTGTTTGAATGATAAAATTATTATATATACATATTAATGATTTATATATGTTCGTATAGATTTTATGACATGTTTTGAAACAAAAAACCTATTAAATGACACCCGTTAGCCTGCAAATTTTTATAGTGATCTAAAAAGTTATTTTAGAAATGGGTTTCGATTTTCAGAATTTTCAAAATTTTTGTGGAATTATTATGAAATTTCTAGGGTAGAAAAGGTTAATTTGCAATATAAAATTATTTATAGGAAAAATAATTATAGTTTGGATTCGAAAATTTTATATGTTAAAGAGAACATATTATTTGATTTTCTGGAATTTTTCAAAGATTTCTCAAAGTGTTTTAATAGTTATGTAAAATTATTTAGGTTTGAGATTTAAATGTTTTATATAACTGTAAAGGAGAAAGGGACTTTTTCAAAGTTATTAAAATTTCCAAATATGGAAAGTCGGCAGCACTTTTGAGTATAAAATTCTGGCAACCAATCAAATTTAGGAAAACAGGGCAGGTGGGGTACAAAGAACTGTTTTAAAGTACAAATAAATAGTCTTTCTTCTATTTCAACCCTTTCGGCAGAGCTATCGCCTTCATTTCAGACCTTTTGACAAGGTCGAAAGGTATCAAACCTATCGGCTAGGTGAAATACCAATGCACAAGGCATCAGGCAACTGGTAAGTAGTGAATTGGATGGAGTCGAAAGGTTTTGGGACGAAAGGTTTGAGCTTTCGAAGGAGATGAAACCTTGCTTTGATTTTAAAGAAAATACACCTGCTTGCTTTCAATAAAGAGCTTTCTATGTTGTCAAGTGGTTTTAAAAAAAAATGTTTCGATTGGTTTTCTTTCTTGTTTTAAACGAAATCTTTTGATAAGGTCAAAAGGTATAACTTCCGACAAGGCCGAAAGCTTAGTTGCCGCTTCCAACCTTTCGACATAAATGGAGTCAAAGGTTATCTTTTTTTTTTTCTAAAACTTGCCGCCTCTCTCTATTGATTTTGAAGGGTTGGTTCCAACACTAACACATCATGATTTTTGAATGGTTTCGAAAGCTTTTATAAAGGTTTCGAAGCAGTTGCTTTCTATTCCAATGCTCTTCTGATCCTTTTGCATGATCCAAATGTTTTAAGTCGAAACGTTTTAAAGATTTCAAAGTAGTTAACTTTGATAGGTTTCGAAAGGGTTTCCACCTATTTTAAATCATACCCAATGTCTTCGAAAGGTTTTGAGTTACATTGCTTACGAAAGGTTTATTATATAGGAGTGGTACCCCAGGCTTTCGACTAGGTTGAAAAGAAATCTTCCAACAAGGTCGAAAGGTAGGACCTTTCGACATGGTCTAAAGGTATGGTTTTTCAATGTTTTCGAAAGGCTAAGATTTAAAGGATTTAAAAGATGGATGTCATATGTTTTAAAGCTTGTAAAAGGAAAGCTTTTAAAAGGTTTAGAAGGAGTTACCTTCAATGATTTCGAAAGGTTTATTAAAGGATATGAAGGAGTTACCTTCAACACTTTTGAAGGGTTTTGTAAATGGTTTTGAAGGAGTTACCTTCTATGTTTTTGAAAGGTTGTTTAAAGGTTTTAAACAAAGGTTTTACATATAAGAACTAGGCAGATAGCCTAAGTGTTTTAAGTCATAAAGGACATTAACTTATTATAAAGGATAAACAATTCTTATTGAACATCATCAACATTATTTTGAGTAAAGTATATATAACATGGAAAAAATAGCTTAGAGTAAAGATAAAGATTATTTTCCTTGTATATATATATGATTTGATGGATTAAATCATTCTTAAAAGGTTTTAAGGAAAATTTAAAGAGCAGTTAGCTCAGATATATTACGGGGTAGTTAGCTCAAATATTTGAAGGTAGTTAACCCAAAATAAAATTCGGGCAGTCAGCTCATTTTAAATTTGGACAGTTAGTGCATTTTGAGTGCAGTCATCCCAGAGGATAGTTAGTCCAGAAAGAGTGGTCGACTCTGATATGAATAGATATTTCATTTATTAGCATAACGGACTTTGCTAAAATTTTAAGGACAGTTAGTCCATCCTTTTTATCCTTTTTGGGCTGATAACCCATTATCTAGCATAAAAGATATTGCTATAATCAATTTTAGGACAAATAGTCCAGAAAAGAGTAGATTGCTCAGAATCTAGAACATATAGTTTAGGTCTTAGATAGATAGTTATTTCATTTTTTGTTTTAGCATAATGGATATTGCTATATTATTATTATAATCAGTTGATTAAGCAGTTTGGTTGTAGGAAAGGATTTGCAAAATATATGTTTTAAAAATATATTAGTGAGGGTAAACACGTTCCGCTAAGCGGCGTGGTCTCACTATTTATTAGCAAACTGAGATGTAACATAAATTATTCATACCAGGCTTTAAGTCCAACTCGAAGTTGTTGTTTCCCCATAAACTCTTAGGTGCTCAAAATTTGATTTGGGTAGGCCGAGGGTTTAGGTTTTCAGTTTTTAGCAGATTTTGACGAATAAAGCATCCGAAGACGAGCAGGTGGCTGATGGATAGATAATTTAGGAATTGTGTTTTAAAATTGTTTCCGCTGTGTGTTAAGCAATTATGTCTGTATTGCTTTGATCGTCCAAGGGAGCATCTTCATATGTCGCTCTTAGCGTATTTTTGTAAATTATATTTAATCAATGCCTGAGATTACATTTGCGATTTTTGTTACTTGGATATGATTTATTTGAAATATAATCACTGAAATTATTGTTTCTGGAAATCTGTATACAAGTGCTTTTGATATTATGGATACCATTAACACTGCCGTATTTCGTCACCAGAATTTAATACCGTCGATGACCGCAACATCCATAGCGCTTAGCTTTGACCTCCAAATATGGGTTGTTATAAATTGGTATCAGAGCATAGGTTTATGAACTTTTTTTTACAAAAATTGGTTTCGAAAACAAAAATCCAAGTAAACTGGAGTAAGATTGGGGTTTCTATAGTAACGTACTTGTATTTGTTATATATAAGTATGCACTCTATCTCCATTCATATATCTTTGAGTAGGTTATCTTTCTGTATCTCATGAGGTTTGAATACAGATATGGAGGGTAGAAGAAGCAGAGTTAACCAAGGATGGGGAAGCACTAAAAGGAACGCTAGACCTAATGCAGGGAGGGGCCAACGTCAAGCGGAGAATGCTAGTGCAGAAGTCCCGTAGGTTAGAATGGAAGCCATGTATCAGTTTTTCAGAATATGATGTACGTAGGAGTTGCAGCCGGAGTGGTAGGAGGAAATGCCGCAAGAGCAAGGGTTCCAGAAGTTTCGGTAGTTAATCATTTCGCTAATATGAGCAGCGATTATGTGAAGCTAGGAGGGAAGTCGTTCATCGGAACGGAGGATGCTATTGAAGTGGAAAATTGGTTATGCACTATGGAAGGATTTTTGTAGATTTAGGGCTCAATGATGAGTAGAAGATGAGGTTGGCATCCAAGCAGCTTCAGGGGGCCGCATTGTTCTGGTGGAACAGTGTGTAACAACGACAGTTGATGAGGAGGTAATAACCTGGTAGGATTTCAAGAGGAGATTTCTAAAGAGGTTTATGTCGGTAATGGCATAGTCAGCTTTGATGAGGTAGTTTGCTGAGCTTGTGGAGGGAGAAATGTCTGTTTCTGAGTATGCCAAGAAGTTCAAAGAGTTGGCCTAGTATGGGTATGCTTTTATGGATACCTTGTTGAAATGGAATGAAAAGTTTATCAGAGGATTGAAGCTAGAATTGGCTAGTGCCACTTTGTCTCATCTTAGAGATCCTTCTGATATTGTTATAGAGATGGCTTTGAGGCAGGACAAAGTCCTTGAGTCTCTAGAGAAGAGCAAGGCAAAAGTGGTCCAGGTTCGGCCGAGCCAGAAGAGGAAGTTATTTCCCAAGAAAGGTGCTCAGAAGGGTGGAGTAGCCAAGAAAGCGAAGTCTAAAGTTGTCTACTATATAAAATAATTTAATTGAGAAAACAAGCTTTTAAAATGATTTTTCGAAATCAATTTTGAAAACAATATTTAAAAATTCCCTTATTATAGAGAATTCAAAGTATAAGTGGTTACTCCAAGTGATATAGTGTACCACTAAACAAGTGAATAATCTCAAAAGAGATAAACAATATTCAACAAAAGCGCTAAATATAGCATGTCGCATATCATTGGAATATCCCAAAACAAGAATAATGTAAAAATCTTGTTTTCTCAATTAAATTATTTTATATTTAAAATACACGTTCGTACTAAACGATTTACTAACTACTAGTAAATGCCATACTAGAAAGCAGTAAAATGTTTACCTCAAAGAAATCAATGAATTCCAACAGGAAATGAAAAAGATACACTATCTCAAACATGGACTCAGGCCATGTATAACTGCATCTGAACTAACAACTGAAAGAAATATGGCAGCATTTCAACAATAAAGGGCACTTTGCTAATGAGGGTCGCTTAGGGAAAGCGAAGGATGTGGCTAAGGGGAAGAATATCAGGTGTTTTAACTGTGACCAGATAGGCCGTTATAAGAACTAGTGCAAGGAACCCATTAGAGATGGTAAGGCCAAGGTGTATGCATAGAAGCCTGGCGCTTCCAAGCCAATAACCCAAGAGAAGGGAAACTCAGTTCTTGGGGGAACGCTTCAGATTCATGGTATGTCTTTAGCGTTTTATTTGATACTAGTGCATCGCATTCTTTTATATCTAGATGTTTGATAGATAAGCTTAACCTTGAACCCACATATTTAGTTATTTCCTTATGGGCGAATCCAATAGGAGGGTATGCAACTCTAGTGTTGAGGTGTGACCAGTTTAAGTTTGACTTGTTAGGTCATACTTTTAAGTGCAGTTTACATGTGTTTGATTCTGTGGGGTTTTGGATCATCATAGGTATGGATTGGTTAAGTGAGTAAGATGCTAAGACATTTTGCTAGGGTAGGAAGTTATCTCTTTGTCACCCGGATTGTAGCGATCATATTGTTTTCACCGTAGGAGCTTCTAGCGGTGCAGTGTTTGCTTTGTTGGGTGCAATGGATCCAGATGATGATTGAATTGAGTTTCCATGGTTAGAGAATTCTAGATGTGTTCGAGCCTGTAATTGGATTGTCATCGAAACGAGCTATTGATTTTCGGATAGATTTGGTTTCAAGAGCAGAATTAATGAGTAGACCGCTAAACATGATGACCCCTTCAGAGATGAGGGAGTTAAAGGTGCAGCTGGTGGACTTAGAGGGCAAGAGTTTGTCAGACCGAGCAATTCACCATGGGGTGCAACGGTAGTGTTTGCTAAGAAGCCGGATGGATCGTTGAGGATATGTATCAATTATAGTAAGTTGAATGAAAGGACGATGAAGAATCGATATCCAATGCCCAGGATTAACGATTTGTTCGACCAGCTAAGTGGAGCAATGGTATTCTCTCAGTTGGGTTTGGCTACGGGTTTCCATCAGCTCAGAGTAGAAGAGGATAGTATACCTTTGATAGCATTCAGGACCAGATATGGATCGTATGGATGGTTAGTTATGCCGTTCAGGCTGACGAATGCTCCACTTTCTTTATGGATTTGATGAACCTTATTTTCCGAGAGCACTTGGATAGGTTCATGCTGGTTTTCATAGATGATATCTTGATTTACTCTGAGGATGAAAGAGAGCATGAAGTTCATCTTAGAGTAGTGCTTTAGATGCTAAGGCAGCATCAGCTGAAAGCAAAGTTTTTGAAGTGTCGCTTCTAGAAGAAGGAGGTGAAGTTTCTTGGTCATGTCATCTCACGGGAAGGGTTATCAGTAGATCGGACTAAGATCGAGGTAGTTAATAGTTGGAAGAGACCCGAACAATAACCGAGATTAAGAGTTTCCTTAGGTTGGCTAGTTATTATCATAGATTCATTAATGATTTCTCGTGGATAGCAGCACTGATGACCAGGCTGACGAGGAAGGATGTGAAGTTTGTGTTGATCGATAAGTGTGAGGAAGCATTCTAAAGTTTGAAACACCTATTGACCCATGCACCTATGTTGGTAGTTCCAGAGGGGAATCGAGACTTGGTAGTTTATACCGATGTGGAACAGGATTCGGAGCTGTGCTGATGCAGAGAGGTAAAGTGATTGCCTATGCTTCTTGATAGCTTAGACTGCATGAGGTCAGATATCCAATGCATGATTTAGAGTTGGCTGCTGTGATTTTTTCTTTGAGTGTGTGGAGACATTACCTATTGGGAGAAAGGTTTGAGCTGTTTACAGATCATAAGTCGCTGAAGTATTTGTTCCCTTGGAAGGAGCTGAACATGAGACACCATAGATGGTTAGAATTCATGGTCGCTTATGATTTTTGGATTGAGTATACACTACGGAAAGGCAACCGGGTTGCATATGCACTTAGCATGAAACACCAGAATGTAGTGTTGACAATGATGGCTGAGTGGAAAGATTCAGAAGCATTAGCAGATTGCAGATTGCAGTAGAGATCTTAGTCAGGGTCAAGTGGTGATGCAGTTGTATTGTCTTGTTTAGAAGTTCTTGTTTAGAAGTTCGACCAGTTTTAATTGAACGGATTGCTTCTAAGCAGATAGAGGATCTAGCGTTAGCTGAACGGATCAGTAAGCTAAAGGAAGGAACCAAGAGTGATGACTTGAAAGATTTTAGTCTTGACCAGAATAGGCGGTTGAGAAAGAAAGGAAGATTATGTTTTCCAAGTGTAGAAAACATAAGAAAGGAAGTCTTAGATGAATGCCATCGTTCGAACTTCACTATAAATCCTTGAGGTACCAAGATGTATCAGGGTCTGAAGAGGAGTTTCTTCTGGAAAGGAATGAAGCGGGATATTGGTTTGTGCGTAAGGCAGTGCTTGAATTGCCAACAGACAAAGGCCGAACACCAGAAACCGAGTGGTTTGCTTCAGCCATTAGATATTCCAGTGTGGAAGTGAGATTCTATTTCTGTGGACTTTATAGACGGGTTATCAAGGTCGAACAGAGGAAGTGAAAGTATAAGGGTTATAGTGGACAACTGACCAAGAGTGCCCATTTCATTGCAGTTAAGTCAACCAGGATGGCACCTATTTTAGCAAGATTGTTCATGAAGAATGTGATTAGACTGCATAGAGTTCCAAGCAGAATAGTTAGTGATAGAGATTCCTTGTTCACCCACGAGTTTTGGAATAGTCTGCAGGAAGTTTTGGGAACCAATCTTATGATGAGTACCGCTTACCATCCATAGACAGATGGGCAAACAGAAAGAGTTAACAAGATCTTAGAAGATCTATTGAGCGCTTATGTTCTGGACTTTGGGGGATCATGGGAGGACCATCTGCATCTAGTCAAGTTTTCATTTAATAAAGTTATCAGACTAGTATTGGGATGACACCATTTGAAGCATTGTATGAAAGGATATGCAAATATTTTGTTTGTTAGTTAGAGACATGGAATAGGTTGATTCTTGGCCCAGATTTGGTCAAATAAGTTGCATAAATGATTGAGGTCATTCGAGATAGGATGAAGGAGGCTCAGTCTAGGAAGAAAAGTTATGCAGATAAGAGACAGAAAGATTTGGAGTTCTCAGTTGGGGACGAAGTTTTCGTCAAAGTATCACCGACGAAGGGTGTGCTTCAATTTGGGAAGTCGGGGAAATTATCTTCTAGGTTCGTAGGACCTTTTCCTATTCCTAAGTGGATCGGGAAGCTCGTGTATAAACTTGAGAGCAGTTTGGCAGGTGTCCATCATGTTTTTCATATTTTTCATCTCAAAAAGTGTGTTAGAGACCCAAAGACTGCTATTGCATCGAAAGTGCTAAATGATTCAGTGGTAGAACCGGACTAGACCATAGTGAGGAAGCCAATTCGCATCATTGCGAGAGATGAGAAGAGGCTTAGAATCAAGACGGTTAGATTTGTCAAAGTCCACTGGAGTGACGATGACTGTACTTGGGAGGTTGAGAGCAAGATTAAAGATACTTATCCTGAATTATTTTGATGGTATCTTTTACCTTCTTGTTTATTTTGAGCCTTATTGTAATTTTGAGGACGAAAATGTTAAAGAAGGGGAGTCTCTAACACTCCAGATTTTTGATAACATTATTTAGGAGTTTTAGTTAGATAAACTAAATAAAATAATGTGTTGGTATGGGGATTGAGATTTGATTTAATTAAGATAGTCGTGCCTTTTAACTAATAAATTAAAAGAAAGGTTTAAAATGAATTAGAGGAGGGGTATTATGGGAAAGATGCCATTGCTATATTGTCTTCCTTGAGTTAGGGATATGCCCTAGGGGCAATTATGTAATTTGTTACATATATCTAACTCATTGATCATTCTTGTTCGAAATAAAAGGTATTTTATTCCTAATATATACTTTATATAATGTGAATATATTAATTAATTAACTTAATTAAAAGTATATTTAATAGAAAAATCCATAAATGGTATATTTTATGATAGTAGTTACAAAGTGTTGTAACTGTGAATAATTTATCACAATGAAACAACATACCATTTTAAATGTTTCTAGTCAAGATGCATCGAGACCGGATATCAATGTATCCATTGAGACTAAAGTACGTAACGTTCTCCAAATGTTGGATAGTGTATCACTCATGACTATCGGGGGGCACCTAGGGGTTACATACTAATAGTTATTGTATAACTATGGAACGACTCGCTCGATAGTTTTCTGTTAGTTAATATAACTATGGTCAAACAGAAAATATCGATGTGACTGATTTATACAGTTCTCTCGACTTGAGAATACTATAGATCTTCAATGTGAAAGTTCTACTTTGATTATAGCTAAATCATGGCATGGCGTCCATCAAGTGACTATAGTTGGGTTGAGTGGAAGTATTGGAAGTGAAGCACTATTCAAGAGAGGATTCGTCCCCTCAGCTATCTGCGGTTAGTATCATAGTAAACTCAAGTCAACTTAAAGTCAAATTCTTCGGCCATAGCATTTTGGTTAATAATAATTGTTATTATTGAACCAAGGACTTTGTATTTGGACTATAAAGTTGAATGTGGATGAGGTTGGAATTTTGACCATTACCAAATTCCATAAGTCCAAAGCGATATAGTTTTTAAGAAGAGAATGAGGGTAAACAGATGTCACAGCCAGGTAATGCTTATTAAAAAAAATTAGATTTTACCAAAAATGAGTAAGCGATAAATTTGGCCATAATGCCACGCCACCTGCTAAGTGACGTGTGAACGTTAATATTAAAATAATTCGATGTTAATCGCTAACCAAATTTACACCCAAGAGTTACACAGCCGAAATGATGAATTCCCTTAAGACCAAACGATTTAATTAGTTTATAGTTGTTATAAATTAATTAATTAATACTTATGAAATATTAATTATAAAATTTGAATATGATTTGAGAAATAAATAATGTTATATATATTTATAACAATTATAAATGTATCGATTGTTATACAATATCGACAAGCGGTTAAATTACATTTAATTGCATAGTATTTTGGCTTAGGCTTAGAAGGGTTTAACGCCCATCATTAGGGCTGAAATTTTTTGGTTTTGGGAAGGTCTAGGGGTGGCTAAAACATAGGGAATTGGTTTGGGGATAATGGGTTGAGATCAAGTGAGAATGGGTAAAAAAGGTTTTCCTCGTTTCTCTCTAATACAACCCTATATATATGTATCTCTAAAAATAATGACGAACTTTTTTTTTGCCGCCATTACCTTCTACATTGCTGATTAAAATATAGCTCTCAATCCACTTCAAAATTATCAAACATATTTTAAATTAAACTACACTATTTGATAGTTAGAGGTCGGTGATTCCGGACTTGCAATCCGACGAATCAAGAACAGTAAAAGGAAGGGAAGTCATTGCTTCAATATGAATTCAAAGGTATAATTTTAATCGTATTAAAGTAATTAAATTATATTCTATGATCCTATAATGAGAAATTTCATATCTGTTTAAATATATTGCTATCATATGTTTAATTGGGTGAGATTTTGTAAGTAGATGTGGTTGTCACAAATCAGTTTGGTTATATGCGTAATTTTTTTATTATACTATTTTATTTATGTATAGAAAAAAAAATTTACTGCAAAAAAACCAATTTTTATAATTAATAATTGTTTTATATATATTTATTAATAAATTCATATATATATATATATATATATATATATATATATTGGTGTATGTGTCTCTCTCATAATAGCATATATGCATATATATATATATGACTAAAAAAATTCAGTACACTTATTTATATATAATATGAATTTACAAATTTGAAAATTAATTATCATACATATATTCATATTTTTAAATTAACGTTTATTGAATTTTTGAATTGATTATTATATATAAAATAATTATTACATTAAAAAAATTCAATTTTATATTGAAAAAAAATATTATATCATTTTAGAAACATACAGAAAAAATTTAGGAATTTTTCAATAAAGTTTTTTATTTTTAATAACTAATATTATTTTGGAAAAACAGTTTATGATTTATTAAAAATAATAATTTAATTGAAAAATTCTTCGAAATTTTTTGTGACTATTCATCCATGATCCTAGAATTTTCGAAAAATTTAAATTTAAATGTTTAATAAAACATTATTTCATATTAAATAATTATTGTCAAAATCAATGTATTTGTTTTTAAAAATAATATTCCAACTTCGAAAAATCTCTAGATTTTTTATAAGCTCTATTTTATGATCCTAGATTTTTAAAAATTGTTAAATTTGAATTTTAATAATAGATTAATTTGTGTTAGTTATTTATGGATGAAAACATTATTTTATTCATAATATGTACAAATTAAAATACTAAAATTATTATGTTTGCAAAACTAAGTTATTTTGAATTATAAATAATTTTTAATAATTGTTCTCTCTTTTTCTATATATATATATATATATTTATATATAAATGTTTTATGTTTATATATTATGTATAATATATTTATACATACATACATGTGTGTGCGCTTTGTAACACATATACATGCACATATTTGGACAACATACATGACATACAAAATGAGCTAATATGTCTGTTGCGATGTAAGCCCCAGCATCTACATATGGGCCTATTATACCTTTCACGGATTATTATGTTACACATGCACTCAAACGTATATGTATGTGATACATTTATGTATAAACTAAATAAAATCAAATTAATTTCCTATCATAATATATTTAAATTTGAATAAAATAAATGATTTTATTTAAATGAAAATTAAAAATGTTCTAATTCAATTAGACATCGTAGGCCCAATAAAAGATCCAATAGGGTAAATTTTTCGAAATTCACCCATAACTTCCGTTGCGGGCTAGTCCAGTTCTAACAATGGTATCGGAACCCAATAGCCTATGCGGTCGAAATTAATCATACTATTGCTAACTAATTAAGTTTTCCCACTTAGTACGGTGTCTTGAAAGGTAATGTTTAGGATTGGAATTGGGTAATCAAGTATGATGTCCCACCTGGTTATTAGCCTGGCCCAAAAGGTGAAGTGAGCCCAAAGGTTGCTCCTAATAGAAAAGGCCCAACTTAATTTAGGCCCTGGGCTAATTTTCAAAATCGTTTTGAAAACCAACGTTAAATATTTTAATTTTAATAGTTAAATTTAAAATAATGCATGTTTATTATAAAAATTATAATACTACATAAGTTTTCAAAATGTTCGAAAGGGTAATGATATTTTCAAAATGTTTGAAAATATTTATATAATAATTTCAAATTTCAAATTTACTAATAAGATTAATAAAATAAATAAATTAAATATGTTAATTAATTAATTAATGTATTTATGCATGTATTATATATGTTGATATATGTTATGTTATTTTAAAATGTTTAAGATAACATAAGTATACATGTATGTATACAAGAATTTTTAAAATTAATAAATTTTAATAAAAATTGTTTAATTGAATAAATTAATTAAACAAAATACACATATATATGATATATGTGCGTTACACTATAAAGGTTATAGTATACACTATAAATGTTATAGTAGATATGTCCAATATAAAAGTGTTACTGGAATACTAATTTAAAATTAACTAAAGAGTTAATTAATTAGAATTAATTAGATAAGTTTTAATTAATGATATATTATACATAAGACTATCATATAAGTAATATGAAATATAAAAGTTATATAACAATAAAACTTATATGATATGTGTATAAACTAAATGTGGAACATTAAAGATACCCAAATAGGCTTAAGAAATAAATACATATGTAAATATACATATACCGTTATTTCTGATGTGTCTGACACTTAAATCGCTAAGGTATTTCGTACGAAATATATTATTCTATAAGTAGATATCACTTAATATATATATTGAAGATCATGAATCTTCAATATAATGTTGTCCTCTACCATATATATATATATTAATAAATTACTTATATACTCCTTAGTTGTTTAGCAAACTCAAGCAAGGGATGTTATGCGTGGTATTATTAATATATTGAATAGACGAGGTAAGATAACTATATATATTTGTTGAACAAACTCAAGGTACATAAACTATGCTTAGCCCATCACAATATAGTAGCTATGAGTGAATAATCTCTTTCAATTTGTTGAGAAAATTCAAGGTCGAAATGAGATTAGAACAAGGAAAATGGGTTAGGAGTTGTATGTGATACAACCGATAAGGTGTTGTCCATCGTTTGTGGGGCTATGATTTGTTGAGAAAACTCAAGGTCAGAATACTAAAACAAACGAGTCCTAATGCCCACTAGTGAAGTTGTAAGACTTCCATGTTTCATCTAAGTGTTTGGAGAAACATAAAAGACTAGTGGGAGTCATATTAAAAAAATGAAATGGTAACAGTTAATCTTCCTAATACTGTAAGAACATATGCAATATAATATTATAATTATCTAAAATGATAAATTTGTGCATTTAATATGACTGATAAAATATTTTTCAATTAACATATATAAGCAAACTGAATTGAAAGTTGACAAATAGAAATATAATAATACCTACTAATAATTCTAATTGCATGTTATATAATGTTTCTATACACATCCAAGTGCCTAATTTCAACTACTTAATACATTTATAAGTTGGTCACTTATACGTTTATTTAGTTTAGACCGTGTACTGCATTTTGTGATTTTTTGAACTCTAAATGCAATTAAAGACCATGGATATTTGATCCATGTACTTTCACATATAAATGTTATATGGTGAAAAGTCATAGTTTGTGTGGTATAATATTTCGATGAAGTTAGTTCATTCGAAGTAACCAATAAACAGTATTTTAAGATCATGTATTCAACTTTAATGATTTCAAACGGATCATATTGTGTTAATATAACGCAAGACCATAAACTATGAGATACATCTAAGAAATCGATCGTTGAAATGTCATCTTGATCAATTTACATAAAGTGCATCATATTTGGTGTCTTAAATGTTAAGAATAATCGAATGCGCTTTTGTAAAAAGTTTGTTATGATATTGTAGTAAGGTTTTCTTTTGAATGGTTTGACCATTGGAAAGAAAAATGAATGTATAAGAATAGAGTAATTTAAGGTAAAGTTGGAATGAATAGAATGAATAATCACTTCTGCTTCATAGGGAAACGTTGGAAACAAGAATTGTATTAATAATTAATACTTAATATAGGAATATGAAATATGATTTTTATTCCGAAATATATTTTTATATAGAAAATTGTTCTCTATAACATTATTTCTTTGAGTTCAAGATATTTAATCAAAGAACTCTCCACTATAAACTAGTCATAGAATATGAAATAAGTAAACAATATTAACAATATTAAGTGAATGGTGGACCTCTAAATTTAGTACGCTATTATAGTAATCGCGGAAATAGTGGGAGCATACCATATAACACCCAATGATTACATCAAATTACGAAAATTGTTTTTGTAAAATGTACCGAACATTATTTGTGAAATAATGTTTATTTTGGTATTAACTGAAAAATAGACAACTATATTTCAATATGAGTATTATGAATATTCATTACGAAATAGAACTATATTACAGAATTTGTTTTCATAGTAAAAGTGATGCAACAAAAATACATGTGCCTAATATTATTTATAGTTGTTTTAGAATTATAGACTAAGCTGTAGTTTTGAGAAACAATTTTACTATATGATTATGAATCATATGATACTGGTTAATTATATCTCAAACAATTAATGGCTATGCATCCATTCAGTGGGAGCTTCTTAAGAGTTAATGAACTCTTTGAATTAATACATATTGATGTACGCAATCACAAGTCCATTAATACCAAAAGGGTTCCACATACTTGTTATATTAATCGATGATTTTTTAAGAACATGAACATGTGTATTAGATATACATGCAGTAAGTTTATGACAAAATCATACAATATAAAAGAAAAGTAAATAAAATAACATGCAATAAAATAAAATGATTTGATTTGGTCGAGTAAGTGAGTATATTGAAAAGAGTTTCAAATGTACCTAAAAATGAATATAGATTCAATCTCATAAGTCACTCCACCATGTGATACATAATGATGCATCGATAAGGAATAATCAAAGACATTGTTGGACAATTTACAATTATTATGAATGAAGTTGAGTTATTTTATTTCTATAAGGTCATGCACTTAAGAGTAGTGCACAAGGTTGATATTATTTCATCTAAACAATAGTTTACAAAATCATACAAGATAAGGGTCTGTAAGAAATCTCAACATATTGTAGGCCAAGGAGTAAGTAGGTTGTGCGAGTCAAAAGATTGCACATAATAATTGTTCATGAGGGATATTGTATGAATTTCCAAATTTTTTTGGAAAGGCCTGTCATCAAATGATAGACTTATGTTTTAAACATACTTTTTGTAAACTAAAACCAATTTTATAAATAAAAAGGTTCACAAAGTGTTTGTGAATCCCTATTCAATTTGCACTAAGAAACAATTGTTGATTCAAGATATATCAATTCATTGTGAAGGAATTTCTTTGAGAAATTTTTGGTAATTAAATGGAATTGGATCCAATCCAAAGATAGAACTGATTATATGAGATGAAGTATAATTAACCAACCTAAATGAACACACATCATTAGAATGTCTAATAAGTATTGTCGTACATCGAAGAGAAACTATGAGTTTCTTGTTAATGTCAAAAATATACATTACCTCGGTTGTTCAATTAAACCATTAGGATTGTTGACTCGATATGGTATGATGCGCAAATCTAAAAGAATTCCAAGTATGCTACCAAAATATGATTTTGGTGGTTGTAACCAAAGAAATGTGGTCCATCAGCCGAGATTGTGTCTTTATTGGAAATACTAATGTAGTTGGAATTAAATGAGCACTACTGATAAAAATAATATCGCAAATTTCAATTGTTGAAATTAGCATAATGGATTCGGTATTCAAAATGCTCATGTTAACTTAGATTTACTCACAACATTACCACTCGACAAGATTTAGTGTTTGGTACTTATGTATTGAAAAAGAAAATTCTAAATAATGATTTAGAGTAAGCTATTTACACATATTAACCAAAAATGCCTCAAACTCAGTAGAAGTGATATTGGATTTGTGAGTCTTTGGATATGATCCAAGAAATGGTACGAATGTATCATGTTATAAGCATCAAGATTGAATAAGTATTTTGATAGAAATATCAAATAATTTGATTTTCAATCAAAGTGCAGAGGAAGCATGTGTTCATACGAAAGAACGTTAAAAGGTACATTGATATTTCTAAACTATAAGTAAACAAAATATTGTTGATTTTAACAACATGCTTGTATTAAAATCAACTTTAGTTGTTTTAATACTCAATTTTGGATTGTAAATGATGTCTTTTATGGTGAGTATAAAAGATATAGGGATCATCCCAAAATGATATATAAGAGCACCCTATTAAAAAGAGAACATGAAAGATGGATTCCTTGCGCATTAGCAATATGAATTATCATACAAATAATGTTGTGTATGGTATTATGTTTTATTTATGTATTTGATACATCTATTTTATACATCGAGCAAATATAAAATCCAAATCGATATCACTAAATAGTTGTTTGTGGTGCTCTCGCATATTTATGAAATACTAGAGAACTGTTTATAGAAACAATGAACTTGTTATGATGGAACGTTTGGACACAAACTTTTATAAGTGATATTGAGTATAACATGTCAATGATAAAATCTTCAATTTGAAAATGTTTCAAAATAAAAGTGATTGTGGTCGATTCAATGAAATGTTGAGAACATTAACTTGAATAGAGCTACAATAAACCAATGTATATAGATGTAAATGCATAAATTTATAATTGAGACAAAGGTGATTCCAAATGTTGAGGATTCCATAATACTGTTATAAGATAACAATGTTATAAAATTGGTCATGATAGAACTTAAAGTTCACTAGAAGTCGAAAGACATAATTCGAACGTTCCAGATAATAAAGGCAGTTTATCAGTGTCAAAGAGACTTAATCGACAAGTAGATAATTAAAACATAATAGCATACCCATTCACTTAGGGATGACCTAATTGGTTTTGAGAAAACTGATTAAAGAAGTTGGACTTAGATTCCATAATTGACCCCAAGTGCAAATGGAATATTGGTAGAGTTAGGGGTATGCCCTAAGGGAAATCTTGTAATTTGTTACATATATCTAACTCGTTGATAAATCTTGTTCGAAATAAAATGTATTTTCTTCCTATTATATACTTGATATAATGTGATTATATTAATTAATTAACTTAATTAAAAGTACATTTAATAGAAAAATCCATAAACGTTATATTTTTTGACAGTAGTTACAAAGTGTTGTAACCGTGAGTAATTTATCACAATGAAACAAATATACCATTTTAAATGTTTCTAGTCAAGATGCGTCGAGATCGAATATGATGTATCCATTGAGACCGGAGTACGTAACGCTCTCCAAATGTTAGACAGTGGATTACTCATGATTACTGGGTGAAACTAGGGGTTACGTACTAATAGTTATTGGATAACTATGGAAAGAATCACTCGATAGTTTTCTGTTGGTTAATATAAGTAAGGTCAAACATAAAATATCTATATGACCGATTTACACAGTTCTCTCGACTTTAGAATACTGTGAATCTTCAATATGAAAGCTCCACTTTGATTATAGCCAAATCATGGCATGACGTCCATCGAGCGACTATAGTTGGGTCTAGTGGAAGTATTGGAATGAAGCACTATTTAAGAGAGGATTCGTCTTCTCAGTTATATGCATTAGTATCACAGTCAACTCAAGTCAACTCAATGTCAAAGTATCTGGTCAGAGCATTTCGGTTAATAATAATTGTTATTCTTGAACCAGGGACTTTGTATTTAGACTATAAAGTTGAATGTGGATGAGGGTGGAATTTTGACCATTACCTAATTCCATAAGTCCAAAGCGATATAGTTTTAACGAAGATAATTAGTGTAAGCAAATGTCACAATCGGGTAACGCTTATTAAACTAAAATTTGTTTTTTTTACTGAAAACAATTAAGCAATAAATTTGGCCATAATGTCACACCACCTGCTAAGTGACACGTGAATGTTAACATTAGAATAGTTCGATGTAAATCGCTGACTAAATTTACACCAAAGAGTTACACAGCTAAATGATGAATTCCCTTAAGACCGAACGATTTAATTAGTTTGTAATTGTTATACATTAATTAAATTAATTAATATTTATGAAATATTAATTATAAATTTTGAATATGATTTGAGAAATAAATAATGTTATATATTTATAACAGTTATAAATATATCGATTGATATACAATATCAACAAGCGATTAAATTATATTTAATTGCATAGTATATTGGCTTGGGCTTAGATCGGTTTAAGGTCCATCATTAGGGCTGCAAAATTTCGGTTTTGGGAAGGTCTACGGTGGCTAAAACATAGAGAATTGGCTTGGAGATAATGGGTTGAGATCAAGCGAGAATGGATAAAAAGGTTTTCCTTGTTTTCTCTCTAATACAATCATATGTATGTATGTATGTATGTATGTATGTATGTATGATGATGAACTTTTTTTTGGCCGCCATTACCTTCTACATCGCTGATTAAAATATAGCTCTCAATCCACTTCAAAATTCTTAAATATATTTAAAATTAAGAAAATACTATTCGATAGTTAGATGTCGGTGATTCTGGACTTGCAATCTGACGAATCAAGAACAGTAAAAGGAAGGGAAGTCATTGCTTCAACTTGGATATAAAGGCATCATTAAATTGTTAATTTTAATCATATTACAGTAATTAAATTATATTTTAGGATCTTATAATGAGAAATTTCATATCAATTTAAATATATTGCTACTATATGTTTAGTTAGGTGAGATTTTGTAAATAGATGCGGTTGTCACAAATCAGTTTGGTTATGTGCATAATTTGTTTATTATACTATTTGATTTATGTATATACAAATTTTTTTACTGTAAAAAATCAATTATTATTATTATTAATTGTTTTACACATATTTATTAATAAATTCACACACACATAGACACACACACACACACATATATATTAGTGTATATTTCTCCCTCATAATAGCATATATGAATATATAAGATACATATATGATTTAAAAAATTTAGCACACTTATTTATATATAATATGAATTTAAAAATTCAAAAATTAATTATTATATATATATTCATATTTTTAAATTAACAATTATTGAAATTTTGAATTGTTTATTGTATATAAAATAATTATTTCGTTAAAAAATTCAATTTTATATTTTTTAAAAATATTAATCATTTCAGAAATATACAGAAGAAATTTAAGAATTTTTCAATAAATTTTATTATTTTTTATAATTAATATTATTTCGATAAAACTCTTTATGATTTATCAAAAATAATAATTCAATTGAAAATTTCTTCAAAATTTTCATAACCTTTCAATCATAATCCTAGAATTTCTGAAATTTTAAAATTCAAAGTTTTATAACATATTATTTTATATTAAATAATTATTGTCGAAATCATTGTATTTGTTTTTAAAAATAATATTTCAACTTTGAAAAATCTCAAGATTTTTTTCTAAGTTCTATTTTATGATCCTAAATTTTCAAAAATTGTAAAATTTTAATTTTCATCAATTAGATATTTTATGTTAATTGTTTATGGATGAAAACATTATTTTATTCATAATATATACAAATTAAAATACAAAATTATTATGTTTGCAAAACTAAGTTAATTTTGAATTATAAATAATTTTCAATAATTATACTCTCTTTATATATGTATGTATGTATTTATCTATATATAAATGTTTTATGTTCATGTATTATATATAATATATTTATGCATACATATGTGTGTGTATCTTTTGTAACACATATAAATGCATATATTTGAACAACATACATGACATAAAAAATATGCTAATATGTCTGTTATGATTTAAATCCCAACATCTACATATGGACATATTATATATTTTACGGATTATTATGTTACACATGCACTCTCACATATATGTATATGATACATTTATGTATAAACTAAATCAAATAAAATTAATTTCATATCTTAATATATTTGAATTTGAATAAAATAAATGATTTTATTTAAATGAAATTTAGAAATGTTCTAATTCAATTAGATTTCATGGGCCCAATAAAAGATCCAATAGGGTAATTTTTTTGAAATTCACCCATAACTTCCGCTGCGGGCTAGTCCAGTTCCAACAAGGCCATGTATTTCAAAACACACTCATTCTCACTTTCAAAAATTTAAAAGCTTGGCCAGCCACCATGAACGAAGGAAGAAGAAGAGGAAACAAAAAAGAAGCTTAAGTAAGGCAAATTCAAATCAAACTCATTCGATCTCAAGCTCCTTAATCATTAAAGCAAAAAGTGAATAATGTTTACATCTCTAGATAATTTGTGTTTTGGTTTTAAGGTTAATTCCAAATGATTCTTCAAAGGTTTGCCATGTGTTTGAATGATTAAAAAATTATATATACATGTTGATGATTTATATATGTTCATATAGACTTTATGACATGTTTTGAGATTAAAATCCTATTAAATGACATCTGTTAGCCTTGCGAATTTCTATAGCGTCGTAAAAAGTCATTTTAGAGATGGGTTTCGATTTTTATAATTTTTTGAGTTTTTGTGGAATTATTATGAATTTTCTAAGGAAGAAAGTGTTAATTTGGACTATAAAATTATTTACGGGAAAAACAATTATAGTTTGGATTCAAAAATTTATATGTTTAGGAGTACATGTTATTTTATTTTTTGGAATTTTTCCAAGATTTTCCAAGGTGTTTTAATAGTTATATAAAATTATTTAAGGTATGTTACTCAAATGTTTTATATAATTATAAATGAGAAATGGGTTTTTTAAAAGTTATTTAAATTTTCAAATACAAAAAGTCGACAACACTTTTGAATGTAAAATTAGGGAAACCAATCAAATTTAGACAAACAAGGCAGGTGAGGTACAAAAGAACTGTTTTAAAGTACAAATAAATAGTCTTTCTTCTATGTCAACCCTTTGGTAGAGCTCCTGCCTTCATTCCAGGCTTTTCGACAAGATCGAAAGGTATCAATCCTTTCGGCTAGGTCAAATACCAATGCACAAGGTATCAGGTAACTAGTACATAGTGAATTGGATGGAGTCGAAAGGTTAGAGCTTTCGAAGGAGATGAAACCTTGCTTTGGTTTTAAAGAAAATACATCTGCTAGCTTTTGATAATGAGCTTTTGATGTTGTTAAATGGTTTAAAAGAAAAAGGTTTCAATTGGTTTCTTTTTTATTTTAAATGAAACCTTCCGACAAGGTCAAAAGTAAGCTTCCGACAAGGCCGAAAGCTTAGTTGTCGCTTCCTAACGTTTCGACATAGATGGAATCAAAGATTATCTTTTGTTTTCTAAAACTTGTCACCTCTCTCCATTGATGTCGAAGGGTTGGTTCCAACACCAGCACTTCATTGTTTTTCAATGATTGGTTTTATAAAGGTTTCGAAACAGTTGCTTTCAACTCCAATGTTTTTTTTGATTCTGTTGCATAATCCAAATGTTTTAAATTGAAATATTTTAAAGGTTTTAAAGCAGTTAACTTTGATTGATTTCAAAATGTTTTCCACCTATTTTAAATTGGACCCAATGTCTTCGAAAGCTTTTGAGTTACATTGCTTTCGAAAGGTTCATTATATAGGGGAGGTACCCCAGGCTTTCGAAAAATTTGAAAGGTAAAATCTTTCGACTAGGTCGAAAAGAAACCTTCCAAAAATGTTGAAAGGTAGGACCTTTTGAAAAGGTCGAAAGGTATGGTTTTGCTATGTTTTCGAAAGGCTAAGGTTTAAAGGATTTAAAAGGCAGATGTCATGTGTTTTAAAGCTTGTAAAAGGAAACCTTTTGAAAGGTTTATAAGGAGTTACCTTCATTGATTTCAAAAGGTTTATTAAAGGATATGAAGGATTTACCTTCAGTACTTTCGAAGGGTTTTGTACATGGTTTTGAAGGGGTTACCTTCTATGTTTTCGAAAGGTTGTTTAAAGGTTTTAAATATAGGTTTCGAATATAAGACTAGGCAGATGACCTAAGTGTTTTAAGTTATAAAGGACACTAACTTATTATAAAGGATAGACAATCCTTATTGAACATCATCAACATTATTTTGAGTAATGTATATATAACATGGCAAAAATAGCTTAGAGTAAAGCTAAAGATATATTTTCCTAAATCACTTTGAAAAGGTTTCAAAGAAAATTTATAGAGCGGTTAGCTAAGATATGTTGTAGAGTGGTTAGCCCAAAAGAAAATTCGGGCAGTCAGCTCATTTTGAATTTGAACAGTCAGTCCATTTTAAAGGCAATTAGCCAGATGTCAGTTAGTCCAAAAAGAGCAGTCAACGTTGATATGAACAGATAGTTAATTTATTAACATAACGGGCCTCACTAAAATTTTAAGGACAGTTAGTCCACCCTTTTTACTTATTTTTGGCTGATAGCCCATTATCTGACATAAAAGATATTGCTATAGTCAATTTTAGGATAGGTAGTACAAAAAAGAGCAGATATCTCATAATTAGAACAGATAGTTTAGATTTTAGACAGATAGTCCATTTCATTTCCTATTTTAGCATAATGGATATTGCTATATTATTATTATAATCAGTTGATTAACCGGTTTGGTTGTAGGAAAGGATTTGCATAATATATGTTTTGAAAAGAGATATCAGTGAGGGGAAACCCGTTCCGCTAAGCGGCATGGTCTCACTATTTATCAGTAAACTGAGATGTAACATAAATTATTCATATCAAGCTTTAAGTCTGACTCGAAATTTTTATTTCCCCTTAAACTCTCGGGTGCTCAAAATTTGATTTGAGTGGGCCGAGGGTTTAGGTTTTCAGGTTTTAGCAGATTTTGGAAAATAAAGCATCTGAAGACGAGCAGGTGGATGAAGGATAGCTAATTTAGGAATCCTATTTTAAAATTATTTCCGTTGTGTACTAAGACAATTATGACTATATTGCTTTAACAATCCAAGTGGGCATCTTCATATTCGCTCTTGGCGTATTGTTGTAAATTATATTTGATCAATGCCTGGGATTACGTTTGGCATTTTTGTAACTTGGATATGATTTATTTGAAATATAATCACCGAAATTATTGTTTTTGGAAATCTGTGATTTTGTTCATATTCAAGTGCTTCTGATATTATGGATACGATTAACACTGCTGTATTTCATCACCAGAAGTTGATACTGTGGATGATTGCGGCACCCATAGCGCTTAGCTTTTGGCCTCTTGATACAGAATGTTACAAAGGGCCTATATAAATAATAATCAACCAATTCGAATCTTGTTTCACTTGTGATCTAGAGGATAATTGGAGGCATTAACCCAGTGAATAATGGCATTATGGATTAAATGAATGTGTACGATGATTGGTTGCTATTTGAAGTGATTATATATTTCATGATGATATAGAAATGTGATATGATGATGGATGTGAACGTGAATGAGATGGCGACATAAGTAGATGACCTAAGAGATGTATATGGATATGAACCTATGACATAAGTAGGTGGTCCAAGCATTGCGTTGCTCCCCTATGGTGCTACGATGTACCGGTGGGAGGCAGTGGATTTTAAGCGATAATGTAGGGTATGAGGCTACTCCAGGATGTGAATCTAGTTGGTTAGCAAGAGGACAACAAGCAACCCTATAAGACATGAAGCTAGTCTAGGGCATGAGTCCTATATGTGATTTATGTGACGGTGTACAATAGGAAACACTGTAGCACATGAGGCAATTATATGGAAGTGAGTCTAAATAGATATGATGCAATATGACTAGATGTACATGACAGTTAGGTATGACATGGTGATAGGGCGTGTGGCAACTAAGTGATAGACTCATATCATGTCATATCATTATTATTGCAGTATATGTATAGTAAAGCATAGCTCACTCACTAGATTTATGTTTGATCTAATCCTATATTTCCCTTTATATATATATATATATGTGTCTACGTACGTATGTATGTATGTGTGTGTAGGTTGATGGAATTTGTAGATGAGACAGTCTCAGGGATAGAGATTCATTCGTGTATGTATATATGATGTATTTAAGTACCATGATCCGGATTTGATAGTATATGTCAATTGAGTTGTATTTCTATCATTTAGAAATAAGTATTTGATATTGCAAGCTTGTTATGGTGATATGACTATGGTATTTGTTGATGTACTATAATTTACTTCCTTCCACTGTGAGACTCTGAAAGTAGATAGTCAGTATTAGTTAGAATTGTAGCTGATATCAAATATCTATTTTTGTCTTTAATTGTTTATATTTTATTAACCCCCAACGACTCACCACTTTGACTCTCGGGTTGTCAGTGTTGGATGTAGAGAGTATCGAACTGAGCGTCGGACCCAGGATAAAGAGGGTGGGTTATCCACATAGACCTCCATAGTAGTTGTTCGATCTAATATTTGAACATTTTGTTCACCAGTTGCTGGTACGTAGCTCCAACATTATTCAGATCAAGTGACATGACTCGATAACAGTACATTGCTGAATCGGTGAAGCCTGTATTCTCTTAATCTGGGACATGCATTGCTATCTGATTGCAGTTGGAGTATGCATCCATAATGGATAGCGTTTCATGTCCGACTGATCTATCTGCATGTTAGTCGATCCTCATCATGGGGAAGCAGTCTTTCAGGCATACATATTCAAATCTAAAAAATCAATGCATACTTGCCATTTCCCTTCCGCCTTCTTGACCAATACAATATTTGATACCCATTTCGAGTATGATGCATCGTGGATGAAGCCATTTTCCTCTAGCACATCCACTTCTTCTTTAAAATGCAACAAACTACTAGGTTCCATATTGTGCTTCTTTTTTCTTCATAGGAGAGCATCTTCGGAGATATTCCATACATATTGGAACAAACATGTCCGTGTTTGCCCAAGAAACCCCACCAACTCCTTTCCTATCTTTAGGCTAGGTTGAGAATCGATCTTAAGAACCTTTGTTCGATCCTCATCATTGATTCAGATGGCGATCATCAGCTCAGCTTGGGCCACTCTTACATCCTCTAACTCTTTTTAGGGGTCTATTGGTTCATGAAACTTGCTATTAGACCTGAGCCAGGGTTTAGGCGGTAATTACTATGCGTTGGAAGACTTATTATAGAGAGGATTCCCTGCATCCTTCCCTTTCTTACATCGCTTTGCCTCTCTGAGGTTGGAAACATAACATGCTTGACCTATGTCTGGCTGCCTTGGATTGCCCCTACTCCATCTGTGGTTGAAAATTTCATCATCAGACATCACGGAGCAATTGTGATCCGAAAAAAAGCAAGGGATGATTGGCTTAGAAAAACGTTGTAAGCTAAAAACCATACACCACAACAAATGTCTGCACACACAACCTTGCGGTCACCTTGTGCCAACTCCACTGGCAAATCTATGCACCCTGCTAATTCCTTAGCCTCTTTGGTAGATCCTTGGATGTGGGATTTATAAGGCTTCAAATCCTTCTCATCAAGGCACATCTTGTCAAGTGTTTATATAACAAGATGTTTGCCAAGCTCCCACATTCAACAAGGACTTGATGCATTATTGCTGGACCTATCACAGCCATTATCACCATCGAGTCAAGCATTAGTACTTCGACCCCATCAAAATATCTATTTTTAAACATAATATCATCAATCTTTATCCTCTGTTGCTTTGCTGGGATCCAATCCTTTATGGCGAAACACATTTCTTAAGACACATGCCTTAATGAGCTTCCATAACACTCCATTTCATTTCAGATTTTTTTCCGTTGGATGTGTGCCCTTATATATAACATTAGTTGTAATTTCTCTCGTTTGTTGTCTTGGTCCCTCTCCACTGGACCCAACCTGCTTCCCTTGGGCAGGCTACCCTTGGGGTCTGTTATTCATTTGCCTGCCTGCTTGTGGGTTCCTGACATACTTCTGTAGCTTCTTCTTATGAATTAACTCTTCAATGACACCACTTAGATGCATGCACTAGTTAGTATTGTGCCACATGATTCATGGAAGCGATAATATTTCCCTGAATGTTTCATGGAAGGAACATACTATTATATTTTCTTCTAACGAATTAAAGTTTAATGACATTCATTTGCCTACAGATTGAGCAGTCTCTCCTTTAGCATGTGGAGATTCGTCATGACCTCCTTCAACAATGGTTCTAGATTTAAAGCACCTTTCCTTGGAGCTGTCTCTTATCAGATATGCTAGTAGATCCTTCTTCAATCCAAATAACCATAGCTCTTTAGCAAAAGAAGCTCTAGATCTACACTTTAGACTCTTCAAATCCAAAATTAAAGCGTAGATATACTCTTGAGAATCTTTTTTCTCGATGAAAGCACTAAAAATATGGCATCATAAAATGAAACAATACCCCAGATCAACCAAAAAATGTAACGAAATAATCTAAAATTGAATTTAAAACTATAAAACACATTTGATTTTAAAGTGGTTCGGCCTCAAATCACTACCTATGTCTACTATTAATTTTATTTCAATGATTTTGCTCAAGAACAGTCGAACTACAAAGCTTTTGATCTAGAAACCTACTAAAATTTGAGTTCAACAGGACTTCATGGCAAAATGAGATAGAAATTCAAAAAGTCCCTTTTTCATCGCTAAAGGATGGATATTTGCAGGTGAATTCACCCATCAAAGTTGCTAGCTCGTGGAAGAGCAGGTAAAAAGCCAAATCCACTCCTTTAGGCATGAAGAATGAGTAAAAAGTCATAACAAAAATCATGTCTGTGTCGATATGATCATGTTGGTAATGACATGATTTTGCATCTCGCATCTTAGATCTTGTCTCATATTTGCATAAGACTTCAAATTTCCAAGATTCGTTGACAAAATTGCTTTTACAAATCATGTCAATACCGACATGACTTTTCCTATGGAAATCTTGCCTTTTCCTTCAAATACATGCCTTTTTCTTCTATATTGAAAAATAAACCCTACTTCACAAAACAACTCAGGCCGACATGATTTGACTTATGCAAATTTTCATCGAACTTCTTGTGCTTCTTCTTTTTACCATTCTAACATCTTATGAACATTTTGATCCATTTCTTTGTCATCTTGAAGATCATTTTCATTGAGATGTTGCTTGGTTCAACTGCAAAGAATACATATACAATAAGTTAAAATAAATGCAGAAATAAAAGGCAGTAAAATAAAAAAAAGACACTAGAATTTTATACAAGTTCAGATTCCTAATCATACATTTAGTCTCATTCCTAGAATAGAATTTTCACTAACACAAACTTGCAATTTCATTGGTAGCAAACATACCTATACAAACTTGTCTTTGAATCGATTGACAAGTATACCTATCCTAATATTCCATAGGTGGCAGGACACAGTGGAACTCTTGAATTTCTAGGGATAGTCAAGATCACCTATGCACTCCTAACTTTTGATTGGTGGTAGGATGCACCTTCACAATTTAAATAGTGGTACAATAATACATCAAGAAATCGTACCTTTCGAATACAAAATCTTGCAGTAATCAGCACAAAGATCCTATGGACCTCCAATAACAATTTTTCTATGAAATCTAAGAGGAATTGGATGAGATCAGAAATAGAATCAAGAATTTAAGTATGAACTCTCTAATCTTATGTGGTATGCAAATACATGAAGAATAAGAGTGAACGAGTATGATTTCGCAAAGCAATTATAAATGAATTGAAAGATCTCAATGCCAAAGTAATTATGCTGAAAGATAGAGAAGAATGAGGGAATTATATTAAAATTTTGTTTTCTTTAACCTTTATATAGAAGATGAAGAGATATGACTTTTTGCGAAAAGGTTAAAAGAAGTGTTTATTCGTTTAAATGTAAAATCTCTTCAATGGCTAGTATGTCAACATATGGCTCAAGGATATGTCGACATATCCTAATTAATTTTGAAACTTTTTTTAAAAAACTTTTTTTTATCCTTGTAATTTTTAAATCAATATTGTAATTTTATCAGAAGGCTTTAGAGATGAAAATAAAGCTTTGTAAGAGAAATTTGAATGATATGCTATGGAATCTTTAACAAATACTTCTAAAACTAGGTAAATAGAGTTACTGAGTAATTGTAATGCCTTATGCTCTTCCATCTTTTTTTTCTTTAGTTTCTTATGTTCTCTTAACCTTGTCGTAAAATCTCTTGTGTTCTCTTAGTCTTGTCATTGAATATCTTATGTTCTCATAATCTTATTCTCGTCCTCCTAACCTTGATTCTTCAGGTCATCTTAATATGCCTTTAGTTCTTTTATTGATTTATCTTGATGTATAGTCCAAATGTATTTGTATGTTCCTGTAATGTATCTAAGCAGTATACCTGTGTTTCCTGCATTATAATCTACATAACTTGAAAATAATTACTAACAAATTTATATGGTAGTTGTCATCAAAATCAATACATTTGGTGTTAACAATCCACCCTTTTTTGATAATGACTATAAAATAGAATATAATAATATTAATTCCAACTTAAATTTAACACCTCATAAATCAATTAACCCCCCGACTTAATGCATTTCTTACTACCCTATCTTTTTGTTTGGTGAATATTTTATATTTTATACTTTTTCCCCCTCTCTGTCATCAACAAAAATAGGTATTGAATGTTTATAAAGTTAACGAGTATAAAAGGAGTATAGGGTGTTGACTTTAGGTATGTGTATGGAGAATTAAAATTAGTCATGTACAAGTGAGATGTATATCTAGTGCATTAATAACTATATATACTATGATAAAACATTTTATATTAATTCGCAAACATTGAGTTACAACAATTTACATACAAATTATAATTATTCAAGAAAGAACAAAATAAGAATATATTACAATAGTATATATAGATAATTATGGATAGACTCGGATAGATACTAAAGTTCCTTTGATGGAACTTTTACCCATCCTTCATTCGACCCAAAAATTTGGTCTATTGAAGTGACTTCCAACTGCTAAGTTTCTCCTTATCTATATCTCTTATCGGCTTTTAGACCAAGCAACTTTCAAATGAATTTGGACATCAAGATGGAGACAAGTGGTTCAAGGACCGAGAGGCATGCTTGGAATGATAATGGAAGATGCTTTAAAGAATGAGAATGCAAATTCGGCTAAGAGATTGGTCGGTACCGGCCTTTTTTAAGTTGGTATCGAGATAATTTTTGGCTCTTAAGAAGACTTTGAAGCTAGGTATAGGTGGGTAAAGTGATTGTCCTGGGTCCATTTTTGAAGGAGTGGTTGAATAACTCCAATAAGCTATGAAGAAAAGGACAAGTATTAGATGTGTCAGAACCTTTAAGCAATGACTTGATTTCTAAAGAAAAAGTGCCCAGAACTCGAAGGATCAAGCAAGGAACGGAAGTAGTAGAGGATAACAAGATTTGTAACCAATATTTCAGATCTGCACCGATCGCTTTTGATCGGTACCGACATGATTTTATCGCTTTGGGGCTTCATCTTCCCTCCTACTTTTGTAGTCTAGAGTTTGAAATGGTATTTCAAGATCCAGCGACTTAGTTAGATGATTTCTTTGTAAATAGAAAATAGAGAGCAATCGAAAGGAGACTTTCGGTACTTCATCTTCTTCATCTCCTGTCTCTACTCGATCTTGCCAAAAGGTAGCTACTTTTTATTGTTTTAGGTTATTTAGAATTGTAAATTCCTTGTACTTGTGAAACACTCGATATAATAACATTAAACTGGACTTAGGCCTCAGATTTGCCGAAGCATTATAAAATTTCGTGTGTTCCTCGCTTTGTTTAATTGTTTATAGCTAAATCTCTCTACTTTAATTTGAATTTGGAGTGTTGTGCAACTTTTTGGCCTAATTTTTTTTTTGAGATTTCTCTAAGAAGAGTGCTCCTCATGCATCGATCTAGCTATCTATTATGGATTAGAGCATTCTAGAGTCAAATCCAAATTTTTTTGTCTAAAGTCTAAAGGAAAATCATATTGGAAGAGATAGCACCAAGGAGATCTGAATGATTTACTGGAGTTACTGGTAGAGAAGACAGAGCTTCCCACTATAATGAATGACTAACAACTGGTAGCCACATTGCCAGGACCATCTGCTTCTTAGGAGATGGCGACGAAGGTGGAGTTTGACAAGATGGTGGTGTAGTTGAACCTAAGGACAATAGATAGTTAAAAGGCTCTCCTTAACAAGATGGATGTCAACGTTGCCTTGCTAATCTAGCAGTCTCAAAGGACTAGGAACGACAAGAGAGGATCATCACCAGCTGGTTCAGAGGAGGAAAATTCATCTACCTCGGGTCAAAATAGAAGGGATGGAAAGAAAAATATGAAGGGACATACCACTGGAGCAGCAAGGAGGAACGATAGAGGAAGTGGAAGAGCCCCTGCTAAGGGAATTAAGATCGGTACCGACATTAGTTTGAGGAGCTTAAAAAGGCAAAGTCCCAAGGCCGTCAACTTGTCAGATTAATTCCAAGGACGATTTGCACGATGCTAACAATGAAGATGAGCCAGATGTTAAAGCTCAAGATGTTGATGTTCAAGAAATCACTATAGAGCCAACTTGACGTTAATTAAGAACCGAAGGAGTGGTTCTCTCAGAGACCGGAGAACCTAGACATCAATGAGCAAACCGAGACCGTTTGCGGAGTCAAACAATATGCATAACTCCCGATAACCATTCTACGGATTACCAGGCTAGTGAGGAGCATATTGCGGACATGATCAAGCAGTTGCTGGAAGAAAATAAATGGAGAAAGAACAAAGATTGGGGTTGGCAACCAGTAGAACTCCATTTATGGGAAATATGCTATGGGAAGAGTATCCTAGGAAGTTTATGATGCCTTCAATGCCATCTTATAATGGGACGACTGACCCCAAGCAACATTTGTTTAATTATGTGTGGCACGTGGGTGGTGCCAGAGCAACAGATATGGTCCGATATAGGTATTTCCCCAGATTTTTAGATGGAGTTGCATTGATGTAGTTCACTGGCTTGCATGAAATCTCTCTCGACTTTTGATGAATTAGCTAAGAAGTTCTTAGAGCAGTTCAGGTTTCATGCTACTCGGCTTAAGGATGTGAGGTCCTTGTCGAGCCTTTCTTTGGGACCTAAGAGTCGTCGAAGGGATTCTTGAACATGTTTAATATTGCAGTTACTAAAGTAAATAATCCAAATGAGCAAATGTATAAATTTCTTTGGTCAGGGGATACATCTGGATATGATTTTGGAAAGTGGCCGAAGATGAAGTAGTCGACTGCTATGGAGTAATTCCACCGAAAGGCTAACCAGTTCTTATGCTTGAAAGAAGGAAGCCAGGTTGCCGAAAAGGCTGGTGGTGGACAGTTGAAGGAAGTTATTTAGAGCAACATAGCTATTAAATAGACTAGTGAGAGCACAGGTAATGTAGCTATGAATGTTGGGTACTCTAATAACCAAATAAAGAGGAATCAGGGTGTTGCGGGTAGGTAGAATGAGGCCAAAATGCATTTAAGGAATATGAGATCATATCGGTACACGCCACTCAACGATAGTTTGAGAATATATACCCTGCTATACAAGGCACAAAAATGTATAAGAAGCCGCCTAGTGCAGTATCGACTGAGGTGGAAAAGTGCTTTGGGAAGTAGGGTTGCTTCAATGAAACTTATGAGCACAGTATGAGCGAGTGCAGACATCTTAGAGATTTCATTGAAGAGTTGATATGGGAAAAGAAATTGTAGTAATATGTTAGAGAGCTATAGATGGTGGATAGAATGTTTGATCCCAAGGGCCAAACGTTCAAGGGAACCAACCTAGACCTAATGGAGAGGGGCCATAGTGGCCAGATGGAAGGATTTTTATTAATACCATAACTAGAGGACCTCATCTAGTAGAGAAAAGCTAGAATGAGATGTAACGGTATGTGAATTCGTTGAGGTATATGCCAAAAGAGTGCTGCTTCATCATTGAGGATGAATCTCCGGTTAAGCGGCAAAGGTTGATAATTGATGTCATTTTTTTCTGAAATAAGGATATTGATGGGGTTGAAGCGCCAACTTTTGACCACATGGTAATAACAACCATTGTATGCCTTGCTACTGTACGTCGAGTCTTGATGAATTATGGAAGCTTAGTGAATATTCTGTTTAGAAGAACATTTGATTGGATGAGGATAAGTTTGAAAGGCATCGAGCCTTATAAATCCAGGATTCAAGGATTTATCGAGGAGGCGAAGAAACGCATTGGGGCTATTGATTTGCGTGGAATTGGGAGATAGAGGCCTCAAGATTGTGTGGGTTTATAAGTTTGTGATTGTGGATGAGTTTTCAACATTCAATGCCTTTTTGGGCTGACCAGCCCTTACTGATTTCAAAATAGCATTAGCTCTTTAGTGCTCGATGATGGAGTTCCCTATGAAGAATGGGGTTTGGATCAATTCAAGGTGAACAGAATGCTCATCGAGAATGTTCAGTCATTGAGCTCAGAGAGGCAAAGCGATAGGAGAAGGGGATAAATACAGAGAAATATTTCTACATTAAAAATGCAAATGCATAACAATTAATGCCCAAGCCGTGGCTTAGGAACCATACCAAATTCTAGAAGTCAATGGATCCCAAGAAGAAGTCAAAGGAAGTGCGGGCAGCATAAGTTGGGTTGATGATCAATGTTTCGATCGATATGGACGATCCTACTCGGGTCCTTAAGATCGAATCTCAGCTCAATGTCAAGTTGAGGAAGGAAGTGGTTAGTTTTCTCCAAGCAAATCTGGAGGTATTTTCCTAGACACATTTAGATATGTGCAAGATATCGCTGGAGATAGCATGTTGAGCATCGAATATGGACCTAAAATATTAACCTGTAAATCTGAAAAGACAACATCTGGGTCTGGAGCTATCCACTACATTGAAGGAGGAAATGGATAAGCTGAAGGTAAACGACTTTATCCACGATGCTCTATACCCTAAATGGGTATCGAAACCCGTGTTGGTCAAGAAAGCAAACGGGAAGTAGCGAACAGGTATTGACTATTCAGACCTGAATAAAGCATGCTTGAAGGATAGCTTCCCGTTGCCCAGCATTGAACAGTTAGTAGACGAGACCATCGTACATGAGTTACTTTCCTTCACGGATGCTTACTCTTGCTATAAGTCAGATACCGATGCACATTCTAGGTCAGAAGCACACAAATTTTATAATGGATTTGGGACTGTACTACTACCGAGTGATGTTGTTCGGTTTGAAGAACATAAGAACTACTTACCAAAGACTGGTGAATTCCACATTCAAGGATTGGATCGGATGAATGACGGAAGTGTATGTGTATGAAATGTGCATGAAATCATGACTATCAAAGAACAACATGGATGACCTTTCAGAGATGTTTGAAGTGCTGCAGAAGTATGGGATGAAGCTAATTCCATTGAAGTGCACTTTAGTAGTTGCATCGGGAAAATTTCTAGGATTCATTGTGAATTTGAGGGGCATTGAGGCTAGTTTGAAGCAAAGTGATGCCTTAAAGAATGTGACTGTACCAACCATGAGGAGGGAGATGCAAAGCTTGAACATGAAGTTTTCCGCATTGAATAGGTTCATCTCAAAGGCAGCTGATAAGCGTACCATTCTTCGATGCCCTCAAAAAGGGAAAAATATTGTATGGACGAAGGCATGCCAGGATGCCATCGAGGAATCGTAAGGCATATTGAAACACCACCTATCATATCCAAACCTTTAGATGGAGAAGATTTGTTCAACTATTTGGCGGTATCTACTAATGCACTAAGTGCAGCATTGGTACGTGAGGAGGCAAAGATTAGGAGGCCGGTTTATCACATCAACAAGTGGTTATTGGAGCTGAAAGGAACTATCCAAAGCTAGAAAATCTTGCTTATTGCTTATTGGTTACATTAAGGAAGTTGTGACCACACTTCCAGGCTTACCCAATAAAGGTGTTGATGGATCGGCCTTAAAGCAAGTACTACATTGACCCGAGACTTTGGGAAGATTATTGAAATGGAACATCAAACTAAGCAGTACGACATCACTACCACCAGAGAAGGGTAATAAGAGGAAAAGCGTTGTTGAATTTACCATCCACGATAAAGAAGAGGAAGACAACATGGGTAACATTTTCTTAATGGAAACTATTTGTAGATGGAACTTCTAGTGAACGTAAATCTAAGGCGGGAGTGGTACTCGTGACTCTATAAGGATGATCGGTTTTCTATGCGTTAAAGCTAGAGTTCCATGTGACAAAAAACACGGTTGAGTATGAAGCTTTGATAACGGGACTCAGGATAGCGAAGGAACTAGGTTTATGGGTGCTGCATATATTCAATGACTCCTAGTTGGTGGTTTGCCATGAAAAGAAGGATTTCTAAGCTAAGGGTGCGAGACTTCCCCCTTACCGTATGAAGACACTAGAACTATTGAATAGTGTCGAGCATTACACAATTACTCACATCCCTGGAGAGGAGACTACAAAGGTCGATTCATTGGCTAAGCTTGCAAGCTCTGGAGAATGTGGAGGAAAAGGAGTCACAGATGACCCTGATCAAGGACTATCTATTGAAGGGAACTCTCCTACAAGGAAGGAATGAGGGGTTTGTAAATTGCCGCGATTTATAAGGCAAGAAGGAGTGTTGTACATGAAAGATTTTTCAACCCCTACTTCGGTATGTAACCAAGGATGAGGCTAGGAAAATCCTCATGTTATATGCTATATACATATTTCTTGAGTTTCTCATACCAGACTTATGTCTGACACTTGGTTTTTGTTTTCCCTAAATACCTCGTGTGCTCTTTTGAGTAGTTAGAGAAAGCCGGCTTCTCGTTGATGTTCTCTGGAGCTCGAGAAGATGAGCTGGATGTTTAGTATTCTTATTTTTGATGCATTAATATATTATACATATCAACATTTGTGAGGACACATGGTTATAACCGTCTAAGCTGATGATAGCAGTTAGGTTTTGTATTTTCGAAATTTCTGTATTGAAGTAACCATTTGTACAGTTCTTTTGATATTATATATTACCGTTCCACTAGTGAGATTCTTATATCGTGCTCTCTTCTTTCTTGTTCTATTTCTTTTTATTTTTTATAACAATTCGTCTTTCCGGCACTTAAGAGCTCAGCATGTGAATAATGTGGATGTAGTAGTGTCGACATTCGAAGGTCGAAAAGGCGGGTCGTTATAGTCAGAGTCTACCTAATTCCCATTAAAAAGGTATTAAGTGGCTTGGGAGCTATATCTTACATTGTTATGACATTATTGATGGTAAATATGAGTTATTGGATCGAATGAATAATGGTTATGGAATTAGAATGGGAAAGCATTTGGGCTTATAGTTGGAAGACTTATAATATAGTTAAGATACGTAAGACATATTCTTATTTAAATTATACTATCCGAGTACTATTATAGAAAGTCTTGAGATCTTATTCACTGGACATTGTTTTTCTGACTCCTCCTCGTTACAATACAGGTTAGAGATGATGATGCAGATTTTCGAAGATGATGGTGGAGGCGCAAACTTGTGGTAGTTGTTTAGCTATCTACATTATTTTTCTATTTTTGATGTACCCATTGAAACATGATGTATTTTAAAATACTGTATCTCGAATATTTGGCATTGTTATGTAGAATTACGTTGTTGTTTTTAACATTTGAATTTTTAATGAATGGGTGCTATTTTGATATTACATTTTATACTCCCTCTGTGACATTCTGAATATGTAGATAGATAGCTCTTTGTATTGCATTTTAAATAAATGTATCAACCAACAACTAGCTTTGGAATGGTTTTAAGGTTCGATGGGCCTTTTTTGGGTCGAAAATTAGGCCCGTTTCGAGGTGGGTTGTTGCATTTGGTATCAGAGCTGGTTGAAGCATGATAGGGGGTTCTCACATTGTGAACTATGGTGAAGCTTTCTCTCTTATCCCTACATGTCCTTGGATGGGTTGTTCAGGCGGTCAAAGAACTAGCTTAGGCAGTCGAGAGGCTGGCCGTAAACTAGTTGCCGAGGTTACCATTTGTAACCACCACCATTTAGGGTAAATATTACATTTGATATCAGAGCTTAGATTGCCCATTCAACAGGGATAGGCATACAAATGAGTGGCATACTTGTTATTTTCAAAAGTGTTTTCAAAAACCCTACTATATATGTACCATCTTTGAACATAAGCAAACACACTAGGCAAGCCTTTATTTCAGCTTATAATAATATCTTAGGAAATTATAACTGAAAGTTTAACCTACAGATGGTAGACTATGGCTGAAAATCATTCTTTTGAGACTGGGAACCCCTCCCAGGAGATATCCACTATTGAAGGGATGCCTGGATGGTTCCAAGAATACCTCAGGCATGTAGAACTAGTTCCACTTTTCAACCCGCTGCATCAGCGGATCTCACAGCCCTGCTTGCTGAAGTAGCACCCCGCCCCATAGACTTCTCCAAGATGCACAAGGATTTCCAAACCATGAGAGGAAGGGTGTATTCAGGAACAGAAGGTTTTGTGGAGATAGTGTAACAACCAGCAAATTTTACGCTTTTAATGTTAAAGTAATTAAAATGAATTTTTAATATAAATGAGAATTGGGTGTCATAGTTATAACGTTGTGAAAGTATTTGTGAGCTGATAAGTTTAATATATTTAAAGTTGTGGTTCAGAAGATATTGACATTTTGAGTCTAAAAGGTTTGCACTTATGACCAATTATTTCAATGTTCTAATTTTACAAACAAAAATATGTTTAGTGTAGTCTAAAAGCAATTGAAGTCTACCTTTTTAAACAACTACACCAAACACATTTTTGTTTGTAAAATTAGAACATTGAAATAATTGGTCATATGTGAAAATCTTTTAGATTCATAAAGTCAGTGTCTTCTAAACCATAACTCCAAATATATCAAACTGATCAGCTCGGAAATACCTTTACAATAATTATAAATAAAACATCCAATTCTCATTTATATTAAAAATTCATTTTCATTACTTTAATATTAAAAGCATAAAATTTGTGAGTCGTTACATTCTCCCCTCTTATAAAAATTGCGCCCTTGTAATTCCTTAAATACAATTTTCAACCAAATCAATAAAGTTTCATCATGTACTTAATCAAAAAATATAGGGAAACACATCAATCATAAGTGAACATAAAAATAGCATATAACGTCCACATAACACCATTAATCATGAGACAATGCAATTCATTCATGATAATAAATTCAATTTTCTACATGATAATAAATTCAATTTTCTACATACTATAATACCACATGTGCTTCCATAATCATACAATCCAAACTATAGTATGTAGAAATAACACTCCATCTACAAAAAACTGAAACAATCTCAGTCATAGATTAGCGTATATTATGTATCATCATAATTCAACTATAGTAAAAGTCCACAACAAAACATAAGCTAATGAAAACACGCATGTACAAATAAATGAATACACATAAGCCAAAAACCAACATAGCCTATTAAAATGAATACACATACCCAAAATAATATGGTATAATCATCATACTAACCTATCAACTAATTACACGTGTGTTAATTCCTATGCTGACTATGCAGCCATTATAATATGTGTGTCCACAGTACTATCGATGAACCTCTTCATAGTCTCATCTTCATAATACTCGGTGTAGCATTCCATTTTCACGCCATCTTGAATATCCTATGCACCCACTTATAATCTTATCCTCAAAATAACATGTGCCCAGTTATGGCTATATCCTCAAAATAATGTCTAGTCATAGCTAAATCCTCAAATTATTATGTCCATCTACTCATTCTAAAGTTGCATCAATAATCAATCCCCAAACCTACATCATAACGTCTCTTCTAAATGACCACCATCATAAGGTCCATGAATGCTCACCATCATTAGAGTATTACACTTTAGGATATATGAGTACTCATCATCGTTCGGTACCTTGCTCGCATTCATGCCACTTAGAGGGTCAAGAAACTAGATCGCCCGTTATGGAGATTAGATTATCCGTCATAGAGATCAGGACCCATCATGGTCCAAGTGGGTCCCCCTACATTACCATTTTTTTGCGAGAACACATCGAAACCTTCGAGTATCAATGATTCCTCAACACACTTCATATCCATAGTAGAGCACATCCTAGATCCACTTCACATGTTCCCATCATAGAGCTTACCGTTATGGATCATCATCACAACTCCCGTCATTGAGTCTTCAAGTCCGGAACTTCAACATCATATTTCATCCCTTCCGATCTTTAGCTCAAGTTGAAAAAATCCGATTCCAAAATCCTTCTATAATAATTTCTCCACTCGATGACAAAGATAAACCACCCAAAATATCCAAAAGGGATCCACGAGCGAGGAATGTTCCAATATATCTTCAAAATAAAACATTTTTATTTTCAAATCAAAGCTTACACCTATGTTTAAAACCGAAAATCCTTCTCGTTCTTGAAGTACTACCATTTTTTTAAAACAATTTCCTAAAATATTTCATCATTTTCAATCAATTTTTTTATAATTTTTTTGAGAAAACATTGTTTTATAAAAAATTCTAAATTGGAAACCCTTTATTCAAAATATTTATGGAAGCTGGTAATTATTTGAAAAAATGTAGATTTCAAAACACATACTTTGATAAATATATAGTGAACCTCATTAATCGTCATCTTGATCCTCTATGGTACTCGTCACGTCTTTAGTCACTAGAATTCTCTAATTACTATTCTCGTCTTTAAAGAACATCTTCAAATCTCCTAGCCATTCCAAAAAAATCTAGTCTTCCTCAAATTAAGAAACTATGTGCCCCATTATGACTAAACTAAATATGTCCCTTAACGTCCTGTTAGTTTCTCCAATGTAAGTCCTTCCAAAATCCAATATTGGATAACTACTTCATCATAAAGTTATAATACATAGCAGACTAACAAACAACAGGTAATAAACAAATTAACTATAATAAAATAACTATAATAAACAAATAATCAACAACAATCAATATAAGTAAGAGATTAATCCAAACATGTATGACATGAATTAATTGGTATAGATCAAACAAATAGTTAGAATAAATCATAGTTAAACAAGCAATCAATAACATGATACAAGCATAAGAAATTAATTTAAATGAGCACATCATGAATCAATAAGGAAACTTGGGTAGATAAGAGCTAAATTTTCTTGATGGGAAATAATCTAACAAACAACAATGTAAGATAAACAATTCAACCAAAGCAAGCCAACAAAAGCATAAGGTCACTATCCTTCACATCGAAATGGCAAGTCTCTATATCACATTCTCTCCTTCTCCATAAAAGGGAATAACTAGACATCCTTATAGCTCTTTAGGGAAAATCACACAATAATCATAAAAGTAACATCATCAACGTGGGTATTGGACAATTCAAAACTCATCTTACCCCATCATCTTACATCCTCTATTATAAAGTCTAGTTTTATAGTTCTCAATTAAATTGATCTTCAAATTACGTCTTTTCAACCAAAACTCTTTACTCAAAAATGTTTACTTTTTGAACATCATTTTTCAAAGCATACTAGTTATATGAAAATCCTTACAACCAAAATCAATTTTCAAAACAAAGTTTTCTAAAATCAAATATACCCCTTTGATAAAACTTTGCACTCAAATAAATATTTTGTTACATTCTTTACTTAAAAAGATACTTACGAAATAAAATACTTCCATCAATCATTTTCAAATATTTCAACTAATAATATAACTTCTCAAATAAAAATATTTCCGTTATATCATTTTCAAATTTAACTTTTGAGAAATTAATTCCTTTAAAATAAAATATAATTTTGTAGAAATAATCTCCTTGTAATAAATCTTCTTCAACTTATATAATATTTATTGTAAAAAAATGTTTCAACAAAATATTCTTTTCTTTTAAAATAAGGGTTCTCGCTAAATATTATCTAACATGGTACTTGAAAAAAATAGAATTGAATTCTGTACTAGTTTTCTCCTCTTTAAAACATTGTATTAAATAAATATTCCTCAAACCTTACATTATATACTTTAAAATATCCATTGAACTAAATATTTCTTTCCAAAATATCTCTCAACAAAATATTTTTGCAAAGAATTCTATGTCATAATGAGGTTAAAAATTACTCTTGTCAAAGACGTTCCTAAATTAAAGACAATTTTAAGTAAAATGTTTCCATTAAATAATCATGCCTAAATAAATATTTTATACCGAACATCCTTTTGTAAAAGAACTTTCAGATAAAATATTTACTAACAAAATTTATCTTTTAATTTCTTTTCCATATCTAAAAAAATATTTCTAAATCATAATAGTATAGACTCTAATAGAAGGCTTAAAATAAATATAGTTTCTCACATCTTTAAAGACTGAAATAGACTTCCCATATATTTAATTAATACACTTTCTTTTACTAAAAGTACTTTTAAACAATTTTTTTACTACGTTCACATTTCCTTTCCGAAAATATCATTGTAAAAATATTTTATATTTATTAAATTAAATACTTTATTCTCATAAAAAATATCAACAAATCACTTTGATGTTCAAAAATAACCATCTTCCCTTTTTAATAAAATATTTTTAAATCATTAGAGTATATTTTATAAATTTTCCAAACAAATATTATTCACTTTGAAAATAAAAAGTGATTCCATCTTATTAAGATGAGGTTTAAATTATAACTTAATATAGGATGTGTTTCACTTGAGTTATCACCAACATTTAAACCCTCTTATAAGTGTTCATCCTAACTCACTCCTACTTTATTTATCTTCCATCATCATAAATAAACATCATTTTCGGGTAAGTTAATGGTGGTTGACAAACAACCCATACATACAACGCATATAATTGTCAATCAAAACGCTCTCTCATTCTAAATATTAAACTAACCTAAGGTGTAACTCACAATAATCTAACGGTCAAACTACCCAAGGCTCAGGGAATTACTAAACCTAAGCTCTGATACCAAGTGTGATGACCCACTATTTTTAACATCTAAAATCAATTAGAAACGACAATAAAATACACTTACAACTAATTTTAGATATTAAAAGCAGTAGACTGCCGGTAGATAAAAATTGAATAAATTCTAAAACAATAAATAAAAGGGAAACCTCGTAACGGAATTTAAATATCATTGTATACATATACATACATACTAGTTTAACAATTCAAATATTACTAAATAAACATAGTTTATGCATTTTATTGCATAAATTATTAGACAACATAATTATAATGTAAGAGATATACTAATCTCATGTATACATGACTCCTCCTAGACCCATTGCTCCTTTCTTCGTTTTCACCTACAAATACACATATACATAGAGCAAAAGAAAAAGGTTTCAACTATGTTCGGACTGCGCCTAACGCTATACACCCCAGCCCAACCTAAGGGATCCAATGGTTATTGCATAGGAAAAGACAACCTACGTAACCCTTTTGTGGGATCAAACCCACATAGTTTTATTTCTTTCTCTTCTCCTTCATTCAAATACTTTTTAGTACATTGCAACTATAGCATCCATGCAACTATTGCAACCATCATAACCAATGCAATCAATGCAACTAAAGCAACCATTTCAACCATTGTAATCAATGCAACAAATGAAAACAGTAGAAGTAGAAAATAATATAACTACTCATTCATCTCAACAAATCATCATATGGGGACACAATAATAAAATTATTTTATAACTAAGAGAGAAACAATAGTAATAAATATACCATTATAGATGGATGTAATAAGTGATATGTCTGTTTTATGATGATGAAATTGCATTACGTTGGGTATGTAATATTTTACCATTATTAATACTAAATGATGGGTAGTTAATTACTACTAAATGGTAGGTCATCACACTAAGGAATAGATAAACGATTATAAGAGGATGTTTCGGGAGCTTGGTAGGGAGGACCAGATTATATGAAGAATAACAGCTTGGCACCTTAAAGGAGAGGCCTTAAATTGGTGGATGATTGTGGCTGAAGAGAATGAGGGTAGAATTATTACTAGGGATGGGTTCGAAAACCGATTTGACTTGCGATTTTTGTCGATGGTTGAGGTAAGCTTGCAGTTGGAGAAATTTATACAGCTTAGGCAAGGAGACTCAACTCTGAAGGAGTATATTAGTAAATTTATAGAGCTAACTAAGTTTGGAATGAGTTTGATTGATACCACAATGAGAAAGGCCATGAAGTTTGTCAAGGGATGAACTCCCCACTTAGAGAGTTGTTATTGACCCAAGTACCCACTGGCGTTACATATGAGATGTTGGTTGAGATGGCTTTGCCGTAGATAGCTAGCGTGGAGGAGAAGGAGAACGAGAAAGAAAAAGCATGACCTACTCACAATCAAGGAGGAGGCAAGAAATGAGGCTTTGGGTGAATAAGAAGACGAAAGGGAAGTTCAACAAGGAGAGAAAAGTGTGCAAGTGATGCCAAAAGAAATGACATATTGCGAAGGATTATAGACTGAACCTGTTAATGGAAGCTTTTAAGGGGAAGTGTTACCACTACAACGAAGAGGGACACTTCAAGAATCAATGTATGATGCTTGTAAAGGAAGGACATAGTTGGTAAGCCTATGCCATTGAGGCTGCCCCTATCTCGAGTAGACCGCTCTCTAGAGACAAACGGAAGGCAGAAATAGAAGGTATAACTTTTATTTTTGGGAATATAATTCATACCCTATTTAAATCTGGAACATCATATTCATTCATAGCTAGGAATGTAGTTAATTCCTTGAATCTTCAAACCTAAATTGTCACCCACCCATATTAGTCTCAAATTCTATTGGGGTTCAATGCATCTTTCTTAAATTTGCAAAGATCTAGTTACAGACATGTAACGTTGATTTCATATGCAATGGGCACGTTCTTAATTTTAAGGGTACGAACTTTTCTTAGGAAAGAATCGGTTGTCGTACTATGGAGTAGTCTTAGATTGCAATAGGAGGGTTGTATGGTTAAAAAGTAGGAAAGGGAGGGACATAGATGTTTTCTATACACCCCTAATTTCAGTCGAGTTAAGCTATCTACACTCGATGTCCTATCACAAGATGAACTCTCATCCATACATGTAGTTTGAGGATTCCCCAATTTCTTTGAAGAAGTCTCAAGTCTCCCACCCCATAGGGAGATCGAGTTTAGTTTTGATTGGGAGATGGACGCTAAACACAACGTTTTGCATTAAGGTACATGGCCCTTGAAGAAATGCAAGAGTTAGAAAAGCAGATCTCAAAGCTTTTGCAAAAAGGATTCATCCGATGGTGTACTTCAGAATGGGGAGCCTCTGTTGTCTTTTCTATTAAGGCAGATGGCATATTAAGGCTATGTGTCAACTATAAGGAACTCAAAATGTTAACGAAGAAGAATAGGTATCCCTTACCTAGGATAGATGATTTGTTCTATCAGCTTGTGGCAGCCAAAATCTTCCCCCAATTGGACTTGGTGACTTTATTTTATCGGATGAGGATAGCATATGATAACAAACCGAAGATCGCATTTTGCACCCCGAATGGACTTTATGAATGAGAAGTAATGCCTTTTGGATTAATGAATGCCCCCACATACTTTGTAGATTTGATGAGTATAGTATTTTGGGGATAGCTAAATAAATTTGTCGTAGTGTTTGTTGATGATATTTTAGTATTCTCTAAGAGTGAAGGAGAGCAAGAAAATCTCTCAAATGAGATATTAAGGACTTTGAGAAGGTACCAACTTAAAGACAAATTCTTAAAGTGTCACTTTTAGAAGAAGGAGGTGAGATTTCTTAGGCACATCATTTTTTAGCATCAATTAGCCGTGGACCCTGTAAAAGTGGAAGCTATTCAAGGGGAAGGTTCCGAAGAGTGCCATGGGGTTTAGGTGTTTTCTCCGGTTGGAGGGACACTACAAGAAATTCATAAAGGAGTTTGCAAAGATAGCAGTCCCTTTGACTCGCTTAACCAAGAAGAATCTAGTCTTTGCATGGAATAAATGATGCACAAAATCATTTGAGGAGCTAAAGGAACTATTAACAATTGCACTGGTACTTACCATTCCCGATGGGACGAAGCCTTTTACAGTAACGTGTTAGGAGTAGTTCTTAGGAAAGAAGGAAGGGTGATAGCTTATGCTAGTAGGCGATTGAAGGATCATGAGAACAGATACTCAACTCATGACTTAGAGTTAGTGGCTATTGTTTTTGTCTTGTAGATGTGGAGACATTAACTTTGGGGGGAAATATATGAATTGTTCACTGATCACAAATCACTCAAATAACTATTTTCCCAAAATGATTTAAATCTTAGGCAGCAGTGGTGGATGAAGTTAGCACCTTATGATTTGAAATACAGTATATCATCGGAAAAGAGAATGTTGTCGCCGATGCCTTCAAACTAAGGCATGCTACCTTAAGTGTTATATTTGAGTCGAAGCAGCTGGAATTTCTCTCGAATTTCATTTTCCAACCGCTAGCAAAACCCACTAAAAGCTATTTGGCAGTAATGGGGACTAAGAAAGCATTGATGGACCATATTGGACTTGAGCAAAAGAAGGATGAGGAGATAGTGATTATTTTGGTTAAGCTAAGTAGAGGAGAACATTTTCCCTACATCAGTAGATATGTAGTTGACAAGAAGAGATGTTCGAGGAGAGATGGACACCTTTGTGTTCCAAATATTTATAGTGCATTGGAGGAAGTACATGTAGAGTGTCACCATTCAAGGGTAACCATTCATCCTAGAGAAGATAAGATATATAGGGATATGAAGCGAATTTTCTATTAGCCAAGAATGAAGAAGAGAGTAGCTGAATTTATTTTTGGATGTTTGACATGCCAAAGAATAAAGGCTGAACAAGGGAAGCCTGAAGCATTGTTATTGCAATTAGAGATTCCGACTTGGAAATGAGAGCATATACCGATGGACATCATAGATGGGTTGCCTAGTAGCCAAAGAGGAAACGAACCAATTTGGGTCATAGTGGATAGACTCACTAAAAACACCCATTGTATTCCCGTTAGGAGCAATAAGACCGCAACATTGCTAGCACAAATTTATGTCAAGAAAGAGGTTTGACTTCATAGAATTTTGGTTAGCATCATTAGTGATAGGCACCCCTTATTTACTACCAAATTTTGGAGGAGTTTGCAGGAAACTTTGGGAACTTGTTGAATCTTAGTATTGCTTACCACCCACAGACTGATGGTTAAACCGAAAGGGTGAATAGGATCTTGGAGGATTTGTTGAGGGCTTGCATCATGGACTATGGAGGATATTGGCAGTAGCACCTACTTTTAGTCAAATTTTCTTATAATAATAGTCACTAAGCAACGATTGGTATAGAACCCTATGAAGAGCTTTATGGGAGGTCGTGCAAATCGTCAAATTGTTGGTGGAAAATCACCAACAATATCCTACTCGGACCAGATCTAATGCATGAAACTTCAGAAAAGGTAGAGTTGATTATGCAGCATATGAAGGTTACAAAAGACCACTATAAATCCTACGTGGACAAGAGAAGAAAGGAATTAGAGTTTGAGGTTGGAGGCATCATGTTTATCAAAGTTTCTCCTCCTAGAAAAGTCATGAGATTTGAGAAATTGGGAAAGTTGACACCAAGATTCATTTGGCCTTGTTGAGTCTTGGAAAGAATACGAAAACTTGCTTATGCAAGGAGCTACCAGATAAATTGGCAGATTCCATGAAGTTTTTCACATTTCACACTTAAGGAAGTGCCTTCATAGCACAGTCGTTGCAGTAGAGCCCGATCAATTGTGGGACATTAGAATGGAGCCAACATCATCCCATACCACCGCATTCATTATAGAGCATGGAACTAGGAAGCTCAATAACAAATAAATTAGGCTGGTTCGAGTACAATGAGGAGACAACCCGATGGAAAGCACATAAGAAACTGAAGAGAAGATGAGGACTTCTCACCCCGATCTTTTCACTAGTATAAACATTTCTCTTCAAAATTAGGTTTTGATTGCATCATAGTTGCTAGATTGGATGGTTGTAACAACACACACTCTAGTGGGCCCACATGTTCACTAAACCGAAAACCCCAGCCCACAAAAATACCGATTGTTGGTTTGATATCCTACAAAAGAGAAACTATATCAGAGCAATAATGGTAATAGCTCAAAGTGGAAATAAGTAAATATAATTGGTTATAATAATCACTGATCCAGAATTGACACTTCAAATGTCAAGTGCCTCAGTCATACCACCGCTCCGAACAGTACGAGTACCTGCCCTTCTAAATCCCGTGGGTTGTAATGAGGAGGGGGATAGAAGAACGTTCTGGTGACTGGTAAATTATGCATCTTATTCATAACACTAACTTATGCCGATTGTTAACCTTTTCTTATTATGTTATATTTATCATTAGTCCCTACGACTCCATCGCTGCGTACGAATCGTTTTCATCTACACTATGCAGATATATATATATATATATATATATATATATATATAAGTATATATGTCTCATCGTCCACTAATGGACCTAGATACTATCTCCACTAGTATCCATCACTCAACAACTCACAAAGATTCATCACCTCACTGCATCATGATCGTCATATAACTCGAGGAAATCTTATACCCGACGACATCCGGTTCATACGGTCTTGTATTATTCGGGGATTTTCATCTTTGTCCACTTTATATCATGGAATTCTGGCCCTACACACCTCCACCCTATCCATTTTTTGAAGGAATCTCTGATATGGGTTAACTAGCATTGTCTTATCAAACAGGCTAACAAAAACTGTGGTGATGCCAAACCCAAATGAATCAATCTTGATAGGCGGAAGAGATCAGTTAGGCGTAGCCTCGTCCTTTCCATTGACCGTAAGGCATGGATGTCGAGCTCGTTAAATATGCAACTCCTACCCCTTGTTTTAGTACATAGCACGCCGGCCTTTGCGCGCCCTGTAGCATAAGTCAGATCCCATCCATCGTCCATTTAGATTGCCTAGTGCTATCAAGGCAATATCCTCCTCTAACAAATTTGAAGCAGACTACTAGTGCTGTTACAATCTCGCAATCCGTACAAGGTCTGCCCATTGCCTATAATTACAGAGGTTCCTTTCCAAGAATCCCTAGACTTAAGGGTACCCCTTCATCTATACGCACTTGTATACTCTCCACGGGTCATACTGGGTGGATATGTTTCTAGCATCCCTACCCAATCTAATGAACTTAAGTCACCTATTATCTATAATTATAACAAATAATTTATAATTATTCACACCTATCATAAACCCATATCCAAGGCTACATATATACATATTTCATATTTATGTATTTTTTTTACATTTTCTTTACTGCCTCTGCGTCTTTTACGTTTGACCCAAGGTCTTCATTTTACTAAGCTTTAGCTTTTCACTTATCAAGTTCATTTAACGCTTCGATTTCAATTCCATTTCATCTAATTATCAAACTTAATCTTGACATCATTTAATTTAATTGGTTTAAGCAAATTAATCTATTTCATTCGATTATCAGACTTAATCCAGACATCAATTTCATTTCCCAGCTTCTTTTTCTTGCCTATCACTCAGATTTCCTTTTACATTGGTTTTCACTTTGTTGACTTTTTAGTGTCATTCTTATTTAAATATTACACCTTTGGATTTACTATATTTTAATAAATTAGAATCCAAGCTTTAACAATTAACTGTTATATAATAAATTTCCATATTTTGTCACGAAGAGTTTGTTTGTACGATGTTTGTAATTACGAGTTCTCTTTTTATTTATTGAAATAGACAGTACAAAATGCAGTAACTATCTTTATTTTGTACATCTCTTTCTTTTATAGACACACACACACACACACACACATATATATATATATATATATGTTCCTTGTCATTTCAAAAATCACACTTTTGCTAAATTTAGACTTGACAGTATATGAAATCCACTTGCAATAATATACGTTCCAATGAATTAAATATCACCAAAATCCCAAAAGTCTAATTGACTTTGTTTTCCAATATCAACCACCAATATCAAATAAAGTGAAATCCCAATTCATTATGTTTCAGTTAACTAATCCAATGAAAAATTGATAATTAAAATAATTTCGTAACTAAAAAATTGAATCTAATCATTTTTCTTATGTAATTGTCAATACAAACTTGTAGGCAAGTTTATAGTCTTCAACATTTCATACATGTGAATTTATTGCAATTTACATTCAATTCTTAGACATATAGAAATAGATCTGCAATGATATAATCTAGTATTATATAAAAATATATAATATTCCCGCTCGTCTTTAATTAGCGCTTCCAAATATCTTGATCTAACCCCGTTATCCGTATTCTCCTTTTTTGACTCCCTATTCGGATCCACAGACACTATTTATATAGATCTCATTAGAAATTAGATTAGGGAAAAGAGATTTAGATTTAGATTTATTAATTAGAATCAAACCTAAAAGTTTACATTTAATGTAGCAACCAGATCTGAACCAATTTCCTATCTTATGCTCTTTTCTATACTTCTCAAACATGTATCCGTGCTATCTAAATCTATTTATGTGTATTTGGAAATTTTGGAGGGGAAAGGAAAATGGCAGAGCTTTCATGATCATTAAAAAAATAATGAGTTAGAAGTGAAGCCCTAGGTCCTAATTTATAGAGGCTCAAATCATCGCTAGCAGTCGGACGGAGCATTGGTTGATTTAATTTATTTGTTTCTGTTTATTCTCCAATTAACGAGAACCAACATTATCTTATGGCTTGATTGATTTTCTTAAAAATTAAGCTACCGTTAACTTTAATGGTGTTAATCAATCATTAATTAATTTCAAATCATTCCCTTAATTATATATATAATTATTTCCAACTATGAAAATTCAAGCGCTGATAACTTTTCCTTTGAACTCCAATTTGAAAAGTTTATATATGAAAATTGATCAGAAAATCGCCATGAATCCAATTGTATACGTTTCGTAGCCAAATTCCAATATTTACAAAAATTCCATTTTTCATAGTTTATTATTTATTAATTAATTTATATTTTAATCAATTAATGTAAAAACACGGGGTGTTACATTCTTCCCCTTAAAAGAATTTCGTCCCCAAAATTCCATAAGGATACGATCATGTAAACCATCGCACATCCATTCTACACTAACAGTCAATTACCGTACAACCAATTTTTCAACAATTCGTGTACATGTGTACAATGCATCACAATACATTTGAACAATATTAAAATAGTATAATTTATGTTGTTGTTGCAATTTGAAAATTTACATTTTATTCTACTTCTAACTTTTCTCTTTTAATGTGATTAAGGGTTCTACAATTTTAATAAATAAGTTAGGAAATGATATGTATGGATTTCCCTATTCATAGTTTGCACTGCCTTTTTCGTAATTTAGATATATGAATCCCTTTTCATTGTATATGTAAAAGGTTAATAGAGTGTAAAAGGGTTCAAATTGTAAGTTCTAATGCTGCTGATTCTACTATTTTAATATATAAAAATAAGTTCGTAGATGATTCTATTTTCTTACACAAGTCTATTATTGGGCTAAGGATATTAGCTAATTTGTATGTTATGGTATGGATTGAAGTTTTGACATTTAAAGATTAGTATAAAATGCAAAACATTCGCACGCTTAGGAGTATTTAGTTACATATGCACACGCGCGCGCGCACACACACACATATACATGTACACACACACACACACACACACATATATATGCATATGAATAACGTATAATTAATAACGTATTAATCATAGTATAAATATGTTAGTAATTAGCATTAAACCCCTTAGGAAAGAAGTTAAGGCAATTATGGATAGTAATTTATAATTAAAGACAGAATAAGGAGATTTCCTTATAAGGCCTTAATGCAAAATGTGGTAAGGTATATATGGTAGTATGTTAGGAGAGTAGAAATTATGGCTAAGTTATAGGGTTGCGAGGTCAGTTAAAAACACATAAAAGTTTGCTTAGTTAATCTGGCTATCGGTTGTGTGATCCTGAGACTGATGTGAGACCTCACCTATAATAAGTACCTATAGAGGACGCGAGATTAGTCCTAATTCTTTAGGGTAAGTCTGCCCAGTTAATTTGGCTACCAACACCTACGATGGATGGAATAATGTGAAACGTCATAGTTTGGATTAAGGGTCATAAAGCCGAGGACCTTCTACTGGGTTGGAGATGTTAAGTGGCTATTGTAGCGTCCGCCTCTTTCATACTTAAGAAGTATTAAATGGTCGTGGTTATCGTTTAGGCACGGTAGCAGAAAATCATAGGAAGTGTTCGCTTCAGGTTCAAGGTATTAGATGGTTGTTGTAGGTCATTTCATATGGATTATAATTAGGATGCATGAGAAATATTCTTATCTAGTTATACTACCCATATATTAATATTGAAAGATTCGAGATTTTATTCACCAGACATTGTTTTTTTGACTTCCTCCTCATTACAGCACAGTTATAGAAGATGATATTGATTTTGGAGGTGAAGACAGATGTGAGTCTTATGGTAGTTATCCGTCTATATTTTTTTAATATTTTGATGTACCTATTTCAGACTTGGTGTTTTTATTGAGATTTGTACTTCAAATATTATGATATTATATTATGTTTCTGAGATTTGAATTTCTATAAAATGGGTACTATTTCTGATAGTATATTTTATCCTTTCAGCTGTGAGATTCTGATAGCATAAATAGGTATCTCTATGTATTGTTCATTGTATCAATTTTACCAACCAACAACATGTTTTAGAATGGGTCTAAAGTTTGATGGGCCTTTACTGGATCGAAATTAGGCCCTTTTCATGGCGGATTGTTACATTTGGTATCAAAGCTTAGGTTGCTCGAATAATGGGTATAGGTATACGTATGAGTGCCTACTTGTTGTTTTTGAAAGTATTTTTAAAAACCTTACAATATATATTTATATACTTATTTGAGCATACGCAAACACAGTAGTCAAATCTTTTATTTCAGCAAATATTACCATCTTATGAAATTGTAACTAAAAGTTTAAACCTACAGATAGTTGATTATGGTTGAAAATAGTTCCTCTGAGGCTGGAAACCCCTCTACCCAAGAAATGCCCACTATCTGAGGGACACGTGAATGGTTCAAGCAATACCTGAGGCATGCAGAGCTAATTCCTATTCCTTAACAAGCTACACCAGCGGCACTAGCTGCCTTGCCCGCTGAAGCAGCACCATGCCCTATAGACTTTCCCAAAATGCGTAAAGACTTCTAGAATATGCGGGGAAAGGTGTATGCGAGACTTGAAGGTTTTGTGGAGACGAAGGCTTGGATTAACGATTATGAGTGTATATTTCAGGAGCTTGGACGGGAAGACCAGATCAAAGGTGAATGGTGGCATGTGGAGAGGCCTTAGATTGGGGGACTATAGTGGCCGATGAGAATAATTAGGGAGGAATCACTTGGTTTGAGTTTAGAAACCGCTTTGAGTCATGATTCATGTCTACGGCTGAGGTGAATTTGCAATTAGAAAGGTTTATACAACTTACGCAGGGAGACTCCATATTGAAGGAATATATCGGTAGGTTCATATAACTTGCTAAGTTCGGAATGAGTTTGATTGACACTCCACGAAGAAGGCCATGAAGTTTGTTAAAGGGATGGATTCCCTACTTAAAGAGCTACTTTTGACCCAAGTACCCACCGGCGCCACTTATGAGATGTTAGTTGAGATGGCTTTCTTCAGAATGTTGGTTTGGAAGCGAAAGAGAAGGTGAGATCGGTAAAAACCAAGGTAGAGATAAAATGGGAGGATGTTGGGAAAACAGGAAGACCAAGGGAAATATCAATACGGAGGGTATAACATGTCGAAGATGCCAAAAGAAAGGACATGTTGCTAAAGACTACAAGGTGAGTTTGATGAGGGTGGAGTTCAAAGGTAAGTATTATCACTACCATGAGGAGGGACAGTATAAGAATCGATGTCCAAAGCTTGAAAAGGAGGGACAGAGTGGGGAAGTTTATAGCATTGAAGTTGTTCCTATCTTGAGTAGACATCCAAGAGATCAAGGAAAAGCCGTAATGGAAGGTATAGCTGTTATTTCTGGGCATACTATTTGTAAGACCCCACCTCTATACACATACTATCTAAGAGTATTTGTGGGTAATACTGCTAGACAATATAAAGAATATGACCATATGAGGTACACACATGAATATTACATCGGGCTAACATCGGTGCATATCTAAAAATCATAAACACCTCACATATACGTACACAATATCAACACAAAGCAATAAATACGTATGCCTCCAGGATGGAATAATACACAATATAAAATAAATCATAGTGAACACAGAGTCATTCATGTAGCTATAACATATAATAATAAATATGCATGAGTCCAAGCTGGTTTACAAAAATAGTCAAATACCTACTAACATCAAAAATATACAAAACAAGTCCAATATATACATCGCAACCACTCATGAACACATGTAGCTACAAATATACATAAAAATATACAAATACGATATCACCATTTATGCCTAACATCCATATATTGGTCATCTATCCCTGAACCTGAAATGTGTCGATCTGACCCGAGTATTATATAAATAACACATGGATCGGACTATGTCTAGAATGTAGATGTCAATATAAAATAACAACTGGCATGATGTAAACAAGTGCAACGCCGATGGTATGTGCATATCTTAAATGGTAATATATCTCAAAACCATGCACGTAAAAGATAATCCATCTCTAAGTAAAGTCGATCAACACATCAAACATGCATATAATCAAGTGGGTGAAATGACCATAATCTACTATCATCAACTACAAAACTCACCGATAATATAGGACATGCTCTCAGCAATGTCCTGGATTACCACTCAAATAATTGTAAAGTAGAAATGCCCGGAGTCTGTCTCATTCAATGTATATATAACATAAAATAATCACCCAAATGAAATATGCACGAAATATAAATATGGCATAACCTCGGTAGCTAGGGTCATCTCTCAGATAACCATATGAAAGTATGTACATGGTCCAACTCCATGCTCCGAGCATCTCTAGCTATCCTCGATAGCTATATAATCAATGTGTACGGGGTTACACAACTATATTGACTCTTAGTCTCGTAGATAATCCAGAAGATCGATAATCATATAATCACCATCTAGACTTTCAAACTCATAGTAATCGACTTAGCTCTCAACCAATAAAATAATCATACAGTCTCTCAGATCTCTACTAATCTACCCAACTCTCAGTATCGTAGATAATCATCGGGACTCTCTGTCCTTTATGCTCTAAGCATCGTAAATATCTATTTCGGCATCTATCTCGACAAATGATCGGATCGGCTCTCACCGTAAATACAATGATCTTATATAGGTGAATAGATATATATCCATAGCATCTCATGTTATCTCATGGATAATAACCAGATGGGAGACTGACAAATCTCATCCTTCTCTAGGAAATTTCTTCACATGCTCCCAGCGCTACTCCCATAGTCTTAGTTACCTAGACGGACATTGTGACCCAATATCCATTTAAGTGCACGACCACGCTATGTGATGGTCACAACCCTTTAAGTGCCTTTAATGGAAATAAACTGCTGGCCTAAGTGACACGGGGCAGTAACTCTCAGACATATACATCAGCAGGTGTGCCACGGATTCAGGGAGCGACCCGGCAATCAGGCTGCTAGGATGGACACTAGCCAAACTGATTTACTCCTCTACATATAATAGGAGTACACACAATAAATAGACACTCTTATGGTTCCCTGCCTACACACTCTTAGTGCGCATCACAATAAATATAATACCTCATATACTTGACTATATTCATGTGATATCTACTTATAGAAAATAACCGAACAATTATCAACTCAAGCATCCCATACCACCTGGTGTTACTCATCTGTTTACTTATTGCTCAGAAATTTCACTAATCATTACATAATTATTCTATATACCTAGTCCACAGAATAATAGAAAAAGTATTACCAAAAGTCTCATACGAGGCGGTACTATAACTCTGTTTATTCTAATTCCTTGTTACACAAAAAAATAAATTAATCAAAATATACAATTTTAATATATTTTTATATGAAAGGGGTTTTTAAAGTACATTTTCTCCCAAAATCTACAAAACAATTTCAAACATAAATTTTCAATCAAAAGAAAATGATGTTATGAAAAATTCATCTTTCCTTAAAATCCATTTTCTGTTTCAAACAAATAGTTGTAAATTTTTTATTTAGTTACAAGGGATTCTATAAATTACAATTTAATTCCAAATCCCTTGAAAACTCTTTTTAAAAATAATTCCTACATTTTTAAAGTTCTTCTCTAATAATTGAAAATAAATATAATATTAAATAAGTTTTATATTTCAAGATATCATTTAGAAAACGAATTTAAATAATTCTACTTTTCCAATAATGGTTTTCGATAAAAAAATCTTCTAAAGCCATAACATATAATTTCATAAATGAAAATTTACATTCAATAAATAAATTGCATTCCACTTATTAAACCTTAAAATATTATTTTTTATAAACTTCCAATCTATTAAATCCAAAATAAAATTAACTTAATACTTTTGAAAAAATCAATTTCAAATATCATTTCATAACCACCACTTAAATATTTTTATAATAAAAAATAAGTGAATAAAAATATTCTAAAATTTTACTTATTTAATAAAATCCCGAAAATTCATCATTTTCCAAACAATTTCTATTCGTAGAATACTCAAAACAATTTACTTAAATAATTTTCTATCATGAATAATATTTTTGATTTTAATTAAAAATCATTCAAAAACCACTATTTATTTCCATAAATATTTAATTTCCTTCAAAACCTTCTATTTCAATTTATTAATTCCCTTTTGATAATTTACTGATGTGATCTCATCGTAATAACAATCAATCCAAGCAATGCAATTCAATTCAATTTCATCTAATTAAATCCACAACAACAAACAACTCATCATCAAACAATCAACAAATTCATATAAAAATAGGATTTAGATCATAGTGGTGAGTTATCAAAATATAATTCACCCAAAAATGCCAACATACCAAATTATCTACTCAATAGCATAACACAATCAAGTAATTGCAATCAAGCAAATGCAACGTAATAGACAATAGTAATGAGTAAAAGAATTTACTCATCTTATTGATGCTTTCTCCTCTCTAGCAAGCATCCAATATTCCCAAATCACTACCCAAAATCCTATCACCACCACAGCCTTAGATGAACACCTTCTAAATTGCAATTAAATTACCGCTCGGTCACCATCCACTATTGAAGCAGTTATCAACATCTCATCTGCCACCACCGACTCCAGATGCTACCTCTAAGACACCAGCCTACATCACCATCGTAGCTATATTCATAATGACCCTCCCTTCGCCTTTTCTTATGATCACATGCACCAAGTCTCCAGTCGCAACTTCCCCTCACTCACATCGCTTTTTGCCATGTCGCCATCGTTGCCAGGCATGGTGCCTTTTTGCGCGGCTTACTTTTTTTCAGCGATTAAGGTTTTGATTTCCTCCAATTTAATAATTATGGCACAGTAGAAAATTTGAGGTGTTTGGGTCTTTGGGCTTTAATATGGATGGAAAGAGAGATTTCCAGAAGTGAGGAGAGAAAAATTGATTTAGGCCTTGTTGATTTTGGGCTAGATTTAATTTTTCTACTTTGCCCAATTATTTAACCATCTTTATATTTAAATTACCTTCTCATTAATTTGTATTTAAATTTCTAATCTAATTTAATTTACGTTTCACTCTATAGAATATTTATACCGACAACTGAACAGTTTTGTACAATTTGATGCCCGCTTATTTATTTTTCACTATTAATCACATAACAACTATTTACAATTGTAAAAATATTTTTTATCCAATTAAAACAAGTTTTTAATATATTTTTTGAAAAGAATTTATTAGTTTAATTTAATATATTAAATCAAAATCTTTTAATAAATAGAATTTTATTAACTAAAAATTTATTTTTAAAAGATTAATTATCAAAAATTAAGTTCAAACAATTTTATTTTAATTAAATTTATTTAATTTATGTCATAGAAAGCAGGATTGTTACACAATTCGTACCATATTTTCCTTCGGACCATCATATACATTCATAGCTAGAAGTATAGTTAACTACTTTATGAGTTTGAAAAACCAAGTTGTCATCAACCTAATAGATGTATCAAATCATATTGGGTGGTCGATACTCTTTCTTTAATTTGTAAATATCTAGTTATGGATATATGTGACATCGACTTTGCATGTAACATGTACATTCTAAGTTTTGAGGGGTATAGACTTATCATAAGGATGGACTGGTTATCCTACTACAGGGCTATCTTATTTTGTGATAGGAGGATTATATGGTTAAGGAGTTGAAAGGGATGAATATAGATGTTCGATGCTCACTCCAAAATTCGATCGGGTTAAACTATCTATATTCTCTTAGCCTATCACAAGATGATCTCTCATTCGTACCTGTAGTTCGAGAATTCGCTAATGTTTTTTATGAAGTCTCGGGCCTCCTTCCCCATAGGGAGATTGAGTTTAAGATTGATTTGGAATAAAGATGAGAGTTAGACAAGAAGATTTCAAAGCAATTATAGAAGGGATTTATTCATCGAAGTACTTCTAAATGGGGAGTACCCATTATTTTCGCCACTAAGGTAGACGGTTCATTAAGGCTATGCGTTGACTATAGAGAACTAAATAATTTGAGTAAGAAAATAGGTAGCCCTTACCCAATTGGACTTAGCCATTGGGATTCATTGATTAAGGATAGCCAAGGATAGCAAGTCGAAGACTACATTTCGCACTCCAGATGGACTGTATGAATGGGAAGTGATGCCTTTTGGATCAACGATTGCCTTGTATACCTTGTAGATTTGATGAATATAGTTTTGTAGGGGCAGCTGAATAAATTCGTCATAGTGTTTGTGGATGATATCTTAATATTCTCTAAAGTGAATGTGCATATGAAAATCACTCAAGGGAGGTAATAGGACTTTGAGAAGGCACCAACTTAAAGCCAAATTCTCAAAATGTCACTTTAGCAAGAAGGAGGTGAGATTTCTTGGACATATTGTTTTTGAGTAAGAATTGTCTATTAATCTCTCAAAGGTGGAAGTTATTCAAGATTGAAAGATTCTGAAGAATGCCACAAAGGTCGAGAGTTTTCTTAGGTTGGCGGGTTACTATAGGAAATTCATCAAGGACTTCACAAAGATAGCAGTCCTACTAACTCGCTTAACTAAGAAGAATCTAGTTTTTACATGGAATGAGAAATGCATGGTAGCATTCGAGAAGCTGAAGAAGCTATTAAGTAGTGCGCTAGTACTTACCATTCCCAATGGAATGAAACCCTTTACTATTCATACTGACGCATGTGGTATGGGATTAGGAATTGTTCTTATGCAAGAAGAAGGAGCGATGCTTATGCTAGTAGACAATTGTAGGACCATGAGAAGAGACAACTAACTCGCGACTTGGAATTAGCAACCATCTTTTTAGCCATAAAGGTGGGAGGAACTATCTTTTGGGAGAAAGGTTTGAGTTGTTCACCGACAACAAATCACTTAAATACCTATTTTTTAAAAAGATTTGAATCTTACGCAGCAGAGGTGGATGGAATTTATTGTATCATATGAATTGGGATATAGTATACCCTCGGAAAAGGGAATGTGGTCGTTGACGCCCTTAGCCGGAGGCATCCTACTTTAGGTGCTAGACATGAGTGGAGGTGGTTAGAGTTCCTCTTGAATTTCAATTTCCAACTGCCAATCGAACCCACTTTAGGTTATTTGGTAGAAACGGGGATTAGGTCGGCATTGATGGATCTCATCGGGCTAGAATAGAAGAAGGATACGGCGATAGTAGATATTTTAGGCAAGTTGAAGAGAGGAGAACGCTTTCCCTATGGCAGTAGGTATGAAATTGATGAAAGAGGGTGTTTTAGGAGAGATGGACGCCTTTGTGTCCCTATGGTTGAGGATGTTTTAGAGGAAATGCGAGCAGAGTCTCACCATTCCTGATGATCATTCACCCCGGAGGATATAAGATGTACAAGAATATGAAGTGAATTTTCTACGAGCTAAGGATGAAGAAGAGGGTAGCAGAATTTGTCTCTAGGTGTTTGACGTGCCAAAGAATAAAGGAAGAATATGGAAAGTCCGAAGGGTTGTTATTGCCATTAGAGGGGCCAACATGGAAGTGGAAGCACGTATTAATGGACTGTATAGATGGATTGCCTAGGGGTCAAAAAGGCAATGAAGCTATCTAGGCTATAGTAGATAAAATCACTAAAATCATCCATTTTATTCCTATTAGGAATAATAGGACTGCGACATCTCTAGCATAAATTTATGTTAAAGAGGTGGTACTTCTACATGGAATCCTAGTTAGCATTGTTAGTGATAGGGACCCCTTATTCACTAGCAAATTTTGGAAGAGTTCGTAGTCATCTTTAGGAACGGCATTGAATCTTAGCAGTGCTTACCACACACGGGCCGATGGTTGGACTGAAAGGGTGAATAGGATTTTGGAAGACTTGTTGAGAGCTTGCATCATGGATTTTGGTGGACATTTGGAGTAGCGTTGACCCTTAGTAAAGTTCGCTTACAATAATAGTCACCAAACAACGATTGGCATGGCACCCTTTGAAGCGTTATATAAGAGGCCATGCAAATCGTCTAATTATTGGTGGGAAACCACCAACTAAAATTTTACATGGATAAATTTGATTCACGAGACCTCAAAAAAGATAGAGATGATTAGAAAGTGAATGGGGGCCGCACATGATCGTCATAAGTCCTATGGTGACAAGTGAAAGAAGGAATTGGAGTTTGTGGTAGGAGATATGATGTTTGTTAAGGTTTCCCCTCTTTAGAAAGTTATGAGGTTTTGTACGTTGGGGAAGTTGGCGCCAAGATTGTTGGGTCTTTCCTGATCTTAGAAAGAATAGGGAAACCTGCATATTGGGTAGAGCTAATGGATAAGTTGGCAAGAACCCATGACGTCTTTCATATGTCACACTTAAGTAAATGCCTTCATAGCACCGCCACCATAGTAGAGCCTGAACAATTAGTAGACATCGAGACGGAGTCGATACCCCATGCCGTCGCAAGCATAGTGGAGCACAAAACTAGAAAACTCTGCAATAAATAAATTACGCTAGTTCGAATACAATGTGGAGATAATCCAGCGGAAAGCACATGAGAAACTAAGATAAGATAAGGACTTCTCATCCTGAGCTTTTCTCTGGCAAAATTTTCTCTCCAAAATTTTAGGCTTTTGGCTGTGTTGTAGTTGCTACATTGGATGGTAGGGGATGATTGCCACACTTTTTACCGTCATTTTTGCACCCATGTAGAATTCATCACATACTTAGGATGCTTACATATATGCTTATATGTCATGATCTTACATTAATGCTAGGAATAAGCTCACCTATAATATGTTGCATATAAAATCACATGCATTTTTGATTGAATAGATAATTGTGCAGATAACTTGGTCATTAAATGCATGTTATGCTATCTGTCCCTTATGGATTTGGAGACGAAATCATTTTTAAGGGTGGTTGAATGTAACACCCCGTAAAATTTAATAAAAATTAGTTAATTAATAATAAGGCTAAAAATGAAAAAAATTTAAATATTGGAATTTGGCCATAGAAGTTACACCATTGTGTTCGCGGCAATTTTCGGATCAATTTCCATATATATATTTTAGTAGCCGACGCTCGAATGGAAAAGTAATTGACATTTGAAGTTTTCGAATCCAAAATAACTCAAATGATATTCAAATTCAAATTTATAATTAATGTTGAAATTTGAAATTTGAAAGTTAACGGTGATTAATAAGCTAGGGTTTAAGGAAACGTTAACATAAACGGTAATGTTAAAACTAATTAAGGAATTAAATGATAATTAAATGAAACAATCAAATCGTTCCAAATTTAATAGGCCGATTGACCACCTTCCTTGGACCAGTCGACCCCTAGTGTTAGAAAAGGCCGGTCGACCGGTGAATGTAGAGGCGGCTTGGTTTTTGTGAGGCGTGAATGGCCTGAACTTAAATCCAGCAGTTCTCGTGTCTTCTAACCACTATAAATAAGGGGCCAGACCCCTCACTTTTATTTACAAATTATTTGGAACAACAATATAGCTCTATCAATTTATTCAATACGATTCAGAATTTCTTAGGATTTTCAAGTAAGGGATTACAAATATTTAACATTCAATTTATAATTCTATCCTTCTCTAATCGCTAAAATTCTTAATCTAATTTATAAACAATCCAATTGTTGTATATTTCAAAAAGAAGAAATCTTAAGAGATATCTACGAGTGGAAACATTATTATTTCTTCTTTTAGTAATTGTATAGTATAAGTTGGATTTGATGTATGCCTTGGAGAATTTTGTTTATGAAAACACCAAAATAAAACCCATAAAATTCCCCCAAAGTGAAATGTCAATTCTTATGTTATTGGAATCTCAATTATTCCATATTAAAATAGTAGAATTTGTGTAATTATTGCAATTTGAAAATTTTACATTCTATTCCACTTCTTACTTTTTCGCTTTTGATGTGATTTAGGGTTCTAAAGAGGAAATAAGTTAGGAAATGATGTGTAAAGTACAGATTTCCCTATTCGTAGTCTGCTTAGCCTATTTCCATAATTTAAATATGAATTCCTTTTTCATTATAAATGTAAAGGTTGAGTAGAGTGTAAAATAGTTTGAATTGTAAGATCTATTAGTGTTGATTCAACTATTTTAAAATAAAATAAGTTGGTAGTTGATTCTATTTTCATATACAAATCTATTATTGCACTAAGGATATTAGCTAATTTGTATGTTGAAAGTTTTGACATTCAAACGATTAGTATAGGTCACAAAACTATCGCACGCTTGGGAGTATATAATTATGTGTTTGTGTATATTATATATATATGTGTGTGTGTGTGTGTGCGTGCGTGTGTGTGTATTAGCGTATGGATAACGTATTAATCACATAGCACAAATAGGTTAGTAATTAGCTTCAAACCCCTTAGGAAAGAAGTTGAGAGAAGTGTGGAAAGTAATTTATAATTAAAGGCAAAATAAGGAGATTTCCTTATGAGGCCTTAATGCGAAATGTGATGATGTGTATATGGTAGTATGTTAGGAGAGTGTAAATTGTGGCTAAATTATAGGGATGCATGACCGGTCAAAAGCATTTGGAAGTCTGCCCAGTTAATCTGGATACCAACAGTGTGACTTTGGGGCTGATGTGAACATCACATATGATAGGTAACTCTGATGATGCAATGTTAGTTCCAATTTTTTAGCGTAAATTTTCCAGTTAATCTGGTTACCAATACCAGCTAATTTTAAAAATATGGATCGTAAAAATGTTACTAGGCTATATTAAATCTGGACCTAATTTAATTGTAAAAGTAATATTTTTACGATTCAATGATACATAAAAATGTGGGTTGTTACATGCTCATATGTATGTTATTACTCAACATCTATGATCTTGGGAATTAGGAACTAATGACCAATTATGGTTGTTCCAGTAGTGGGTATAATCAAACTTGATACTTGAGTGAGTACAATTACATCCAGTAGATCGGGAAGATCAAACTATGTTAGATTATCCAGAATCGATCAAAGGGCATGACTCATTGATATTTTAAAACCATATTTTTAGTTGGAGATCGAAGAAGGTTGCACCCTACCTTCTAACCATTAACCCCTGGTTGGTGGGGTCCACGATTTCAATGTGTAGGACTTTGCCGATAACGAGGATAAAATTTGGAACTATGCGTAGAAAGGGATAATGAGGCTAAAATTTGGAGTTATGCATAAAAGGGAACTCATAACATAGACGTTCACTATTGTTTTTTTTTCTGTTGGACAATAGCCTAATATTTCCTCCTGTTAGACGTGAGATTTTGGATTTTCTAGTTATATTTTTGTCCCGAGTCTGCCTGATATGTTTTTAGTTGGTTTGTGAAAACTAATAGGTTCATCGTGACCTTGGAAAAACTACGTCATGGAGTATTTCATGGTATTGGGCAATGAAGGAATGTGAAACCCTTTGACCCTAGTGAATGAGGGACTACTCATTTTGACCACTATACACGATATTGATTTTATGATTATGTTATAATCACTACGGTTACAGTATATGTTATGATTGACATGCTATTTGGTAAGATATTAATGACGAGAAACACGTTCCATGCTTCAACGGCATGGTCTCACTACTTATCTATTTTGGTTTAAGATGGACTAGGACTATTCACATCGGACTTTTTGCCTAAGCCAAAATTTATGATTTCCCCCTAAACTCTCAGGTACTCAATTGAAATTGAGTAGGCTGAAAGTATGCTAATTCAGGTTAAGAAAAATTATCTTTCGAAGACATGTAGGAGACAAGCTAAAATTAGGTGTATATTTCCACCGTGCAGTTTTAACCGCGTTATTTTAGTTGTGGTATGTAAAGACGAGCACTGCAACTATCAAGTAGTTAAGACTCTAATCATCTAAAGGGGCAGCATCATATATGTCTCTTGAAGTTATACTTGTATTTATTATATTTATCTAAATGATTTAACCATAGGGTTATATAATTGAAATGTAATGAATTTTCAACTTAATGAATGAAGCTTTTTGTCAGTCTTGTGCTCTTAATGTTAATGTTACAATAACTAATCTCATTTTGCCACTGGGAATAATACTATAGATGATTGCAACATCATTAATACTTATTTTTTATCCTTAAAATTAGGATATTACGTTGTCCATTTTCCTTTCAAATCCAACCCGTCCTTGACCATTTAGTTTGCTAAGTCCCTTGGATATGTTCCATCATCTTTATAGTCCTTCCATTCTGGTTTATACTCCTTTCGAGATATTGAACTAGTAGAGTGTACAAGTAGATATATTGGGTCTTTGGTCCCTTTTTGTATTTGACGATTGTTGGCCTCAACCTCCTTTTCCAAGTTTAAGTAAGGCTTTGTACAAGTTTTTATGATTTGGTGGTTTCAACTTCATTTTTCTTCTTGGGCTCTAAATTTCTTTATTGAGATTTTTACTCTTCAAAGTTGATGTATCAACATCTCTTTGCATAAATCAAGCCTCTTCACCATCATCACCCTTTGTCCTCCTAGTCATTCTTAATGATTTTTAGACGGCCATCTCAATCGACTCGTTAATGGTTTAAAGCTATCTATGCATAGGCCCGGTGTTGTTTCCACATTTTTTGCTCCTATAGGTATTGAGGCTTGAGATGCCTCAATATTTTAAATGTTAAACTTAGGTGCCACGTTCTACTCAAGAATAGTATGATGCAACGCCTCTTGTTCCTAAACATTAACTTTCTTTTCTTTTTTCCATTTATGTCAGAATAAGTGAAGCAGAGTAAGTTTCATTGAGTTCATTTCTCAGTGAAAGCACCAAACATGTTTGACCAAAAGTTGGTCTAACTAATGTTTAATTCATATAGTCAAGGAAGTTCAAGAGTACTTGGGCAAGAGAACTAAATATTGGTCAAGCATGTTCATGTTCAATTAAACAAGTTGGCAAGTACGGATTAGTCAAATGTTCAAGTCCTTAGTTGAAGAGTCACAATTTCAATTTGACCTAAATGGCCATCGATGTCCCCATTTCAAGATCTATTAATTCTCGATTAAAAAAATGAAAATGAGAAATAAGATAAATTTGGAATTCGACCTTTCTTGGTAGGATTACATGCATATTTATAAGGCAATTGTGCCTTCGGATCTTTGACACGTGACTTCCATTGAGGTTAGATGATTTGGATTTTTTTAAGGTGGCACATTGCCGATTTGACATGTGGCATAACTTGCTTTTGGTCTCGTCATGATGATATGGCACGACGGTGGTTTTTCTCAACATTCGATAGCGCTTTCCATTGGTCCATGATAGCTCTCATTTTCATCATACAATAGCTTCATGTTTCATGCTGTGCTTATATTGACATGCGATAACATTTGCATTAATATACGATAAGCACAACATGTGAAATCATCATTATGTGATAGTTGTAATACTTGATAACTTCAACCTACGATAGCCTCAAGATGCAGTAACATCATTGTGTGATAGATTTAATACCCTCAAGATGCAATAACATCATTGTGAGACAGATTTAATAATTGATAACTTCAACATACAATAGCCTCAACATGCAATAACAACATTGTGTGCGATAACATTACTTGATAACTTCAACTTACGATAGCCCATTTTCTTACTATGCAATATCTATTTCCCTCAATATGTGATAACTTTATCAGTTAATGATTTCAACATGTGATAGCTTCTTGTTATTTGATTTGCGATAGCTTTTTGCATCTCAATCTTCGATAGCCTTTGCATTTATTAATTTTCAATAGCTTTCCACCTAAATTTTTGATGGTTTGATTTCTTAATCCTTGATAGCTTTCATTTACGACCTTCGATAGCCTTATTTCTCAACACTCGATAGCATTTTATTTTGACTCAAAAAAATTGGGTTGTAACACTTGCCCCCTCCCCCCAAATAAGAAGTTTTTTATGCTATAGTTTTAGTAAACTTCTACTTTAAGCTTGCTCCTCAAATCCCTTCTTTAGTAGACGTAGTTCTTAGAAGCTTTTGATTGATTACTTCTTCTTTCTTGGATGATTGTTTGTTTGATGTTTGCTTTGGTCAGGCTCGAAGGCTATACCAAAGCCTTCGGTTAACCGTTACACTTTGGACGGATGTTTTAACCAGGCTCGAAGGTAGGACTAAAAGCTTAATTGACCATTATTCCTTGAATTATTTCCTTGGCCAGGCTTAGATGTAGGAGTGGATGCATCATTGGACCATCACTCTTTAGGTGGTTGCTTTAATCAGACCCGAAGGTGGGACAAAAGGCTATATTGACCATCATCCCTTGAATAGTTGCTTTGGTCAGGTCCGAAGGTGGAACCAAAGACTATATTTGACCACCACTCTTTTGGGTAGTTGCTTTAGCAAGACCTAGAGGGAGGAATTAAGGCTTAGTTGACCATAATCTCTTGGATGTGTTATTCACTAGCTCCGAATTGGGTTTCTTATGTTTCCCCACTTGCTTCGAGCATGGTTTCTTATATTTCCTCAGTCATTAGCTTGGTTTTTATGTACATTTCAACTCGATTTCATTTTCGATAATTTGACATACTTACTATAGTGCTGAAGGCAGCTTTGCCCAAATGAAAATTTAATATTTAATGGAGGCGTTAAAGGCAAAACTTGAGGTCAAAATAGAATAGTCTTTTTTTTTCTAAACAAAAAGGAGAAACCTTGAAAACAAATTTATTGCTAAAGTCATAATAATTTACTTTTCCTAATACCATGATAATTTTTAAAAATGACATGCTTAATAATACCATTATTTGTATTATTTTACTTGTTGAAAAACATCGTTTGACAATACATAACTACAAGGATTAGTCAATGATAATCGGAGAATCATTTGTTGGTTTTCACCATAAATGGAAAAAGTCATCGATCAATGATAAATTTCTCTAATACAGCAGTTATTGCAATTTTGATATTAAGAGGTTCTCGGATTTTGATGGGATTATTTAGAAAATTGAATAGAAGAAACCACATGTCTTGAATAAAAAATAAAAAATAAAAAAGAAAAGGGCCCCTTTTACTTCCAAAAGAAACATGGACCTGTATTATGCAAACTCGAGTGGTTCTTTTGATTGCATATGCACCCTAGTTCCTTGTCTAATCTGAGAAAATGGTTCCTTTTCGATTTCACCAGAGTCAAAGTTGATTTTTTGTACTATTTTATATCAATGTTGGAAGAATAAGTAATCAAAAAAGGAAGTAAAGGATAAAGTTGTTGTTGGGTATGGATCTATTTTGACCATCGGGCATGTAAATTTCGATCTGAACTTGAGGTTATTGCAACTAAAGGGGTATGGTTTCTCTATGTTAGGCACCGGTTGTTTATGCTTGTTTTTAGTCATCATATGTGCAGTTTTCAGGTTAAAATGGTGAGTTTGTGTTGAGTTCTGGTTAGAGAATTTAATGGGATCAGGTGAGATTGATGATGTAGTAGTGTTGCATAAAGTTGTACACAGAAGTAAGATAAAAATAGAAAGAAAGAGAAGATACATGTGTTGAAAAGATAACATATTTTCAAAAATGAAAATGAAAATTCTTATTAATTCTCTTAACACGCGTACTTACAATTCAACACCCACCACTATTTATACATATCATAAGTAACATCCACCCATCATTACATAGCATAAACAAGCCTTAAGTCACTAAAAAATCCATATTTAAACCTGCTTTCGAATTAGGGTTTTGGTCCGCATGTATAGCACGTGTACGTGTATAGGTGCAAGCATGATCTAGATGGTTTTGCGTGCCGCCAACTCTATGATTGGATTCGATTGGTCAAGCTTTGGCGATTCGTCCCCTAGGTTGGTCAACTCGGTCATTGGAACATCGCCAGTGGTTGCGGTAACAGCTTGAACTAAGGTTTTTGTTGAATTGACTCTTCCTTATATTGTCTTCCAACCATTTGATAATTTGTCTTTTCCTTCCTGCTTCTTCTCCAATGTGTTCGATAGTTTGACCAAAGGTATACCACTCCCTTCCCCTTCAAAATTTGACCTTATCTTTAGGTCAAAAGTAGGAAACCTTTTAGCCAGATCCTAATAATCTTCCCATTTCAATTCATCAATGGATCTTTTCTTCCATTTTATTAGTACTTGTGTTATAGCCTTATTGTGTATGGGGAAAATCCTTCTATCCAACATCAATTCTGGTTCACCAATCATTTCTTCAGTAAATGTGGAAGCATCCTATTGTATGATTACACCATGGCCAATTCTTCTTTTTAGCTGTAACACATGGAAAACTGGGTGAATTTTGACCTCAGTAGGTAGCTCTAATTTGTAATCCGCCTTACCTATTTTTGGTATGATTTTGTAGGGTCCATAAAACTTTGGAGATTGCTTAGTAGTCTTCAAGTTACTTGCTGTGATCTGTCTATATAGGTGAAATATACGATAGACCCAGTCCCCTTCCATAAATTGTCTTTCTGTTCTTTTTGCATCTATAAATTTCTTCATCATCTATTGTGCTAATGTAACATCCTATATCTTGAGTTCTGAAGCTAAGCGCTACAAATGCTGCAGCCATCTATAGTATTAAATCCCGGTGACAAAATAAGGTAAATTAATGTTATCCATAATACAGAAGCACATAAATATGAAACAAAATCACAGATTCAAAAAAAAAACAACTTTACCAATCACATTGCAAAACCATATTTTATATTCTATTGCATAATCCCATAATTGATTCTCAGATTTTTAATCAAATATGATTATTACAATTTGCATCAAGAGTGACATATGAAGATGCCCCCTAAGATGATCAGAGTACTAAATAGACATGTCAGTCTTAATACATCACATCGAAAATAAAACTAAATAGCTCCTATATAGCTAGCTTTGCCTCCTGCACATCTTCAGAAGCTTTATTCGTCCAACCTACTAAACCTGAAAAACCTTAATTCTCAATCTACTCAAACTGAATTTTGGGCACTCGAGTGTTTAAGGGGAAAATATAAACTTTGAGTCAGACATAAAGCCTAGTATGAATAACATTGTTACATCTCAAATTTTGATATTAAGTGAGACCACGCCGCTTAGCGGAATGGGTTTCCCCTCACTAATATCCCTTTAAGACATATATTTTTGCAAATTAGAATACTGCAATTAAACTGATTAAATCAATAATAGCAATATCATATTTTCTCACAAACTAGGTAATAAACGGACTATCTGTCCGGACAATATAGTTTTGCTTGGCTAACTACTAACAATTGGCTGACTCGGGCCTACCAGACAAAATAAATAATCTAACATCTGTTAGGCACACTTCTAGATGGTCTGTCCTTAACTTACTTCTTTGAGGGTCAACTGATCCTAATGGTTTTGCGGCTCACCAATAAACAATCCTCCTTCTCTATATATTCCTCTCTATGTGTAACAACATTAAATTCTTACCTATGACTAAGCCCTACACATTGGAATTTTAGACTGAATTAACCGAGGACTATAATTGATGTAAAAGGTGCGACCCTATACCAATCCCATCTGGTATTCAAATATCTAAGTCATTTACTTAGGGTTAACTAATCATCAAATTTTCCTCGAAAGCATTTCTTTCAAATTGATTATACACTTTAGATCATTCTTAAACAGGGAAAATATACTTTTTCTTTACTCAAATCTATTTTCCATGATATATGCTTTACACAAAACATTATTAATGAAAACCCACGAAACCGTTGTTTAAATGCTTTAAACAATCTCTTTCGAAATTTTTGAAAGTACCCCTTTCGGAACAAGTTACTACTTTACCTTGAAACTCTAGACCGAAAAGCCAAAACATACCTTCCAAAATCATTTAAAATAAACCTTTCAAAACCATTGAAAGTGTCCTTTAGAAAGCTTTATAAAACACTAAACGTCCTCTTTTCAAAACATTTCAAACTTGCCTTTCAAAAACATTGGAAACCTTCCATTCAATTGCTAAAAGTACACCTTTTGAAAACATTGAGGAACCTTCATGTAATACCTTTCGAAAGCATTAAAGTCATTAACTTATAACAAACCTTTCGAAAGCAATGGGTTCAGGTAAAAGTTTTGTGCAACATAGTTTCGAAACCACTTAAAACCATTTATTTCGAAATCTTTGGGTTTAACTTTCAATATATCAAAGGGTCATAAAAAATTGGGATGAAAGCATCTCTTTCGAAAGCATTTTCCTAAATAAAAGAAAGTGGATGGTGTCGAAATTAACCCCTTCGAAAGCATGGAGAAGCGGATTCAAGGTTTAAAACAAAAGGACACTTTAGAAGGCATTGCTTTGAAAGGTAGAAAGCGGCAGTATGGGTTTCGACCCCTTCGAAAGCTTCTTTTTAAAGCAAAAGCAGCAATCTCTTTCGAAAGCTATTTTCTTTAGAACATTCGACCAATTTGAAAGCTGTTTCTTTTGAAAGCCTCATTTATAGCCAAAATGGTTCTAAGTTTACCAAGGCTACTCCAATCCCTTCAGAAGCCTGTTTCGACTCCATACCTTTCTCTTAACTCCAATCCACTACATATCATGTCTGATACCATCTGTATAGATTTCGACTTAGATGAAGGCGGCAGTATGAGGTTGAAAGGTGGCTGCTATAAGTGGCAAAGCAGCAAAACCTTATAAAACTGAATTTTAACTTTTTAAAGTAATTTTTTTTCAACTAACTTGCTTTATTTGTCAGCATATGATTGGTTTCCAATTCTTTGTCAAAATCTTCTCTAAAAGTGCTGTCGATTTTCAAAAATTAACAAATTAAAACATTTGCAAATAGACCCTTCTCCTTTTATAAACATATAAAACATTTAAGTCCCATACCTTAAATAATTTTATATCTTTAACAAAATACATAAGAAAATTCTACAAAAATTCCCGTAAATCACTTTTGATACATTTTCTAACATATTAAATTTCCAACTCAAAGCTAACATATAATAGCTGTACTTAATTTTAAACCCAATTTAACCATTTTCTTCACTAGAAAATTCATAATAAATACACATCAATTCAGAAAATTATGAAACTTGGAACTTATCTATAAAATAATATTTCTGACCTTGTACCAAAATCGCAAGACATTTGGATGTCATTTGATAGGTTTTCAAATCATAACTTATCATAAAATCTATATGAAACAACAAAATTCATCAATAAGTGTGTGTGTGTGTGTGTGTGTATTTAACATTCAAAACATGGCATAATACTTTGCAAAACATATTCGGATCTGATCTAGAACCAAAAATAAGAGATATGAGATGTAATCTATCATTCACCTTAGCTTGTTGTTAAGGAGTTTGAGATTTGCTATTGAGTTGATTTGATTAAGCGTCCTTCCTTAATTCTTGCCTATCTTCTCCTTTATCTTCTTCTAATGGTGGCCAGCCTTACTTAAGTTTAATTTTTGTTGTGAACATGGAAAATGAAAGTGGTAGGAGGGCTTAGGGTATAAGAATATAACACATTCCTATTTTGCCTTTTTCTATTACCCTTCCTTATTTTATGTTAATTCTTTTTTTCCATTAGTTAATTAGGCACCGCTACCTTAAAATTTTACAAATCTCAATTCCTTTAAACATTTACATTATTTCATTTAATTTATCTAATTAAATGTCCTAAATAATGTTAATCAAAATTAGGGTCGTTACAGACTCCCCTCTTTATAGAGTTTCATCCTCGAAATGATGATAAAGTACTCATGAAATCAATCATAAAGGTAAAACATAACATGAAACAAGTCAGATAAGTATCTCGAAACCTGCTCTCAGTTTTCCAAGTACAGCCTCTCACGTCGCCACTCCATTGGACTTTGACTAATCTGACTGTCTTGTTCCTTAGCCTCTTCTCATCTCTGGCGACTATACGAACTGGTTTTCCAACTATAGTCAAGTTCGGTTCCACTAATAAGTCGTCTAACATAGCCGATGCTATAGTAGTCTTTGGATCTCGAATGCACTCCCTTAGATGAGTATGAAAAAATTGTGAACTCCTGCCAAACTACTTAGTAACTCCACTCTGTACGTGAGTTTCCCAATCCTTTCTACAATAGGAAATGGTCCAACGAACCTTGGTGCCAATTTTCCTAATTACACCTTTCATTGGTGATATCTTGACGAAAACATGATCTTCAACTGAGAACTCTAGGTCTTTTTGTCTTCTATTAGTATAGCTCTTCTGCCTAGACTAAGCATCCTTTATTTTGACTCGAATGAACTCAATCTTTTCGTAGCTTCTCTAACCAAATCTGGACCAACAACTAACATATCCCCGATCTCTAAATAACAAATGAGAGATTTGCATGGCCTTCCACACAATACTTCAAACGGTGCTATCCCTATACTAGCCTGATAACTGTTGTTATACAAAAACTTGACTAAGTGTTAGTGGTCTTCCCATGATCCTCCAGAATCTAGCATATAAGCTCATAACAAATATTCTAAGACTTTGTCAACTCTATTCGTTTGCCCACCACCTGTCTCTAGATGGTAAGCGGTACTCATCTTGAGCTTGGTACCCAAAGTCTCCTATAGACTCTTCCAGAATTCGCTAGTGAATAAGGAATCTCTATCACTTATTATGCTACTAGGAATTCCACGCAGTCTAACTACATTCTTTATAAGTAACTTAGCTAAAACAGGTGTCGTCCTAGTTGACTTAACCAAAATGGAATGGGCACTCTTGGTCAACCTGTCCACTATGACCTATATGCTTTCATTTCCTCTGTTTGGCCTTGGCAACCCTTCTATAAAATCCATTGAGATAGAATCTCATTTACATACTGGAACATCTAACGGCTGAAGTAACCCATTTGGTTTCTAATGTTTGGCTTTTACCTGTTGATAGTTCAAACATTGTTTCACCTGTAAGCACACATCTCTCTTCATACCTTCCCAGAAGAAACTTATTTTTGATCATCAACAGTCGAACGTCTAAACATGACAACATAACAGTTTCCATACTAGACCTAGTTTCGGATCTCCTTTATATCCTACATGTAGTCAATGCTTCTAAGTCTTTCCACTTAGCTATCATTGCCAATACCGTGTTCTGATGTTTTCTGCTAAGTGCATCCACAACCTTTTTACCTTTTCCTGGTGTGTACTCAATACCAAAGTCATAAGCGGCTAAACAATCTGGCCGCCTCTGCTATCTCATATTCAACTCCTTCTGAAAGAATAAATACCTCAGAGACTTATGATCCGTATAAAACTTGAATCTTTTTTCTAATAGGTAATGTCTCCACACCTGCAATTCAAAAATTACCATAGCTAATTCCAAATCGTGCGTTGGATATCTAAGCCAGTGTCTAAGCTATCGAGATGCATAGGCAATCACTTTACCCTTTTGCATTAACACGGCTCCTAGTCCTGTTGCACATGCATCTGTATATACCACTAAATCTCGATTCCCTTCTGGAACAACTAACATAGATGCATTTACTAATAAGTGTTCAGCTTCTGGAATGCTTCCTTACACGCATCAATCTGACAAAGTTCACATCTTTCCATGTTAGCTTAGTCATCGGTGCCGCTATCCACGAAAAATTCTAACGAATCTTCGATTATACCCAGCTAATACAAGTAAACTCTTTATCTCAGTTACTGTCTCGGGTCTCTTTCAATTATTCACTGCCGTAATCTTAGCTGGATGTACAAACAACCCTTTCTCTGAGACTACATGACTAAGAAACTTCACTTTCTTCTTCCAGAAATGACACTTCAAATTTTTTGCTTTTAGTTGATGCAGCCTCAACGTCTCAAGCACAACTGTAAGGTGAACCTCATGCTCTCTTTCATCTTTAGAGTATATCAAAATATCATCTTTGAAAACCGACATGAACTTGTCCAAGTGCTCTCGGAAAACTCGGTTCATCAAATCTACAAGGAATGTTGGCGCATTAATTATCCCGAACGACATTACTAGCCATTCTTACAATTCTTATCTTGTCCTAAACACCCTCAAAGGAATACTAACCTCAGCTACTCTAAACTGATGGAATCTTGTTTCCAAATCCAACTGGAAAAATACTTTGGCTCCACTCAACTGATCGAATAAGTCGTCAATTCTAGGTAATGGATATCGGTTCTTTATCGTTTTCTTATTCAACTTACGATAATTGATACACAACCTCAACGATCCATCCAGTTTCTTTGCAAACATCGCGGCTGCTCCCTAAGGTGAACTTCTTGGTTTGATAAAATTCTTACTTTCAAAATCCACCAACTACATCTTAGACTCACTAATCTCGGTTGGTGTCATTCTGCTTGGCGATTTACTCACTCGCTCAGCTGCTGTAACCAAATCTATCTGAAACTCAATAGCTCGTTTTGGCGGCAGTCCTACTATGGGTTCAAAGACATCTGCGAATTCTCTAACAACAAAAACTCAATTCAACTCATCTTCTGCCTCCATAACACCCAACAAAGCATTAATTTCAAAACTAGGGTTCTCTACGGAGTATATAATCCGATCACTACTTTCAGAATGTCTATGTGATATTTTCCTACGATGGCAAAATATCCTAGCATCGTATTTACTTAACCAGTCCATACCCAATATAATTCTGAACCCTACGAAACCAACCACATGCAAACTATAAACAAACGTATGACCTAATAATTTAAACTCTAGGTGGTCACATCTCATCCTAAGAGTCGCATATCCTCTTATCGAATTCGCAATCATTAAGGAAGTAATTAGGTACGAGGCATCTAGGCTAAGCTTATCTACCAAACAATGAGATATAAAAGAATGTGATGCACCAGTATCAAATAGAACTCTAACGATACACCAAGAATCAAAAGAGTACCTCCTAACATAGCTTTTCCCTTTTCCTCTGCTGTTGGTCTCGAGGTAGCAAGTTCCACTACAAACATATTGCCTTTTCCATCCTTGACTGACTCCTTGCACTGATTCTTCTAGTTTCTAATCTGATCACAATTGAAACATCTCACTCCGTTCTTCTCAGCAACTTTCTTTCCTTTTTCTATCTGAAATTCATGAGCATAGTGTCCTTTATTATCACACTTATAACAGACAACTTTTGCCTTCCCTTTCTTAGCAGCTCCACTCTTCTGAGCTCCTTTCTTATAGAAAAACTTCTCTTTTGGTTCTGCACTCCTTGAGCCTCCCTTTCTTTGTTTTCTTCAAGGTAAGCAAGCATCTCTTCTTACCTCAAAGCCATCTCAACAACTACATCGCACATATCTCTAATATGCGATAACGTGGCCTTAGAAAGCTCATGCTTCAACCCACGAATGAACTTCTCATTCCTTTTGATGACAATATCAACCGTGGCGTATCCGTATCTCACTAGCTCCTCAAACCTGGTTGCATATTCAAGCACTGTCATATCTCCCTGCTCCAATTCACCAAACTTCCTGAGCAGAGTAGACTTAGCAATCTCCAACATAAATCTTTCTTCAAACCTCCTCCTAAACTCAGGCCAAGTCATGGTCACCTCGTTGACTCCAATGGTAAGACTGTTCCACCAATACAGTGCTGCCACTTGTAGCTGTCTAGAAACGAGTCTGCTTTTTTGCTCATCATTGAGCCCAAATCAGCAAAAATCCTCTCGTAACAAATTAACCAATTCTCCACTTTGATTGTATCTTTGGTACCAATAAACGGCTTTCCACCTAGCCGAGAATATTCTCCACTCAAAATAGCATAGTAAGCGCATACTTATATATAGCCAAAATAAGTGCTTTACTATAGTGTTATCCCACACCCCGATCTTCTCTCTAATTACTTAGGATTATGCTTTCAAAATTATTTTAAATTTGAATTTTCTTTTAAGTTTTTCATAAACCTATGCTCTAATACCAAGTTGTAACATCCCCTATCTTGAAGTCTGAAGTTAAGCGCTATAGATGCTACAGTCATCTATAGTATTAACTTCTAGTGATAAATATGGTAACGTTAATGGTATCTATAATATCAGAAGCACATGAATATGAAAAAAATCATAGACTAATTTTTTTACTGATTACATTGCAGAACCATGTTTCATTTCATATTCTATCATACAATCCCATAATCGATTCCCAAGTTTTTGATCAAAAATAATTATTACAACTTACCCCAAGAGTGACATATGAAGATGCCCCTTTGGATGATCTGAGTACTAAATAAACATGTCGGTTTTAATACATCACAACGGAAATAAAAACTAAATAGCTCCTATATAGCTAGCTTTTCCTTCTGCGCGTCTTTGGAAGCTTTATTCGGCTAACCTACTAAACCTGAAAAACCTTAACTCTCAATGTACCCAAATTGAATTTTGAGCACCCGAGAGTTTAATAATACACATGATGAGCCTTTAAATCATTCTTAAATCGTCTTTCAAATTGATTTATGCCTTTAAATCATTCTTAAACAAGGAAAAATATATTTTTGCTTTATTCAACTCCATTTTCCATGATATATGCTTTACACAAAACATTATTGATGAAGACCCTCGAAACATTTGTTTAAAAGCTTCAAATAATCTCTTTGAAACTTTTGAAAGTACCACTTTCGAAACAAGTTAACTACTTTACCTTGAAACTCTTGGCCAAAAGCTTGAAACATACCTTTCGAAATCATTTAAAATAAACTTTTCAAAACCATTGAAAGTGTCCTTTCGAAAGCTTTATAAAACCCTAAACGTCCTCTTTTCAAAACATTTCAAACTTCCTTTCAAAAACATAGGAAACCTTCCGTTCAATTACTAAAAGTACGCCTTTCAAAAACATTAGGGAACCTCCCCTGTGAAACCTTCATTTGATACCTTTCAAAAGCATTAAAGTCCTTAAAAACAAACTTTCGAAAGCATTACATTCAAGTTAAACTTTGTGGAACGTGGTTTCGAAACCAATTAAAACCATTTCTTTCAAAACCTTTGAGTTTAGCTTTCGATATATCAAAGGGTCTTAAAGAATTGGGATAAAGGCATCTCTTTCAAAAGCATTTTCCTAAATAAAAGAAATAGGATGGTTTCGAAACCAACCCCTTCAAAAGCATGGAGAAGTGGCTTCAAGGTTTAAAACAAAAGGACCCTTTCTAAGGCATTGCTTCAAAAGGTAGAAAGCAACAGTAGGGGTTTCGACCCCTTCGAAAGCTTCTTTTTAAAACAAAGGTGGCGATCTCTTTTGAAATCTCCTTTCTTTAAAACGTTTGACCAAGTCGAAAGCAGGTTCTTTCGAAAGCCTCATTTTTAATCAAAACGGTTCTAAGTTTACCAAAGCCACTACAACCCCTTCGAAAGCCTGTTTCGACTCCATACCTTTCGCTTGACTCCAATCCACTATATATTAATGCCGGTACCATTTGTATAGGTTTTGACTTAGATGGAGGCGGCAGTATGATATCGAAAGGTCGCTGTTATAAGTGGCAAAGCACCAAAACCGTATAAAATCGAATTTTAACCCTTTTAAGCAATTTCTTTCCAACTAACTTTGTTTATTTGTCAACATATGACTGTTTGCCAATTCTTATTCAAAATCTTTTCTAAAAATGCCGTCGAATTTCAAAAATTAACAAATCAAAACATTTGCAAATAGCCCCTTCTCCTTTTGTAAATATATAAAACATTTAAGTCTCATACCTTAAATAATTTTATATCTTTAATAAAATACTTAGGAAAATTCTATATTCCCATGAATTACTTTTGATACATTTTCTAACATATTTAAATTTCTGACCCAAAGCTAACATATAATAGCCGTAATTAATTTTAAACCCAATTTAACAATTTTCTTCACTAGAAAATTCATAAAAATCCACATTATTTCATAAAATTATGAAACTTGAAACCCATCTATAAAATAATTTTTCTGACCTTATATCGAAATCGCAAGGCATTTGGATGTCATTTGTTAGGTTTTTTCAAATCATAAATTATTAGTATATGAACTGACAAAATTCATCAACAAGCATATACACCTATTTAACATTCAAAACATTGCATAATACTTTGCAAAACATATTCGAATTTGATCTAGAACCAAAAATAAGAGATATGAGATGTAATGTATTATTCACTTTAGCTTGTTGTGAAGGAGTTGGAGATTTTCTCTTAAGTTGGTTTGATTAAACTCCCTTCCTTATTCTTGCTTATCTTCCCCTTTATCTTCTTATGATGGTGGCCGACCTTGCTTAAGTTTAATTTTTGTTTGTGAACATGGAAATTGAAAGTGACATGAGGGTTTAGGGTACAAGAATATAACCTATTCGTGTTTTGCCCTTATATGTTGACCTTCCTTATTTTATGTTAATTCCCTTTTGTTCATTAGTTAATTAGGCACGACTACCTTAAAGTTTTACAAATCTCAATTCCCTTAACCATTTACATTATTTCATTTAATTTATCTAATTAAATGTCGTAAATAATGTTAATCAAAATTAAGGTCGTTACAACTAACTGCAAGCTATCTTTGAACAGTTGTAACACAATATTCTAGAATATAGATCTTATTCTACTAGAGGCAGTTTTGCTGTATTAGGAACATATGATAACATGGTAAGGGTTTACTCCATAAACAACTGTGTAAGATGTAGTGATAATGGAGCTTTTCCAACTAATATTGTACCAATATTCTAGATAGTAAGTTATCTAGATCATTCTTAAGGCTTAGGGAAAACAAAGCATCTAATATAGCTTTCCAATATTTTATTAATGGCCCGAATTTTCCCATTAGATTGAGAGTGGTAGGCTAAACTCAAATTTAATGTACATCCTTGCCACCTAAATCACTCTTGTCAAAATACACTTGTAAGTATAGAATCCCTATCACTTACTATGCTTTGGGTCATGCTATGTAACTTGAAAACACCATCAAAAATATTTTGCATGTGTCTTTTACTAAATAGGGATGCTGCAGTGGAAAAAAGTGGGAGTATTTTATAATCTATCGAAATTACAAGTATTATTATGTATTTGTGGATCTTTGGAAACCCTATAATAAAATCCATTGAAACATCACTCCGGATTATGGGTATGGGCAAAGGTTGCAACAGGCCAGGTAAAGTACATTTTCATGTTTATTTCTCTGGAAAACATCACATTCTCTTATAAATTTTCAACATCTGCTTTCATACCCTTCCAATAAAACACCTGTTTAAGCTTGTGCCTGGTTTTCTTGACCCCAGCATGGCCTCCTAAAGGAGTTGAATGATATCCTTGGAGTATGATTTGTATTACTTCTTTGCAATTATAGTCCAGTAGTATTCTATTTTTGTACATTGATAACTTAAGCTTGGCATCGGAGAATTTTTTTCTTTGTTTCTTTAATATAGTCATATTGCTCCATGCTTCTCTTAAGTTCTTGCATCCAACTGCTCTCAGTTGTAGTTATAGCTTAGGATTGTGCTATGTCATTGTTTTATTCCTCAAGTAGCCTAGAAAGTGCATCTGCCACTATGTTGTCTTTACCCTTCCTATATTCAACCTTGTAATCAAAACCATGCAACTTTGCTAACTACTTTCCTTGTATTCCAGTAGTAAGTCTTTGTGAAAGCAAACGTTTCAAAATTTGATGGTCAGATTTAATTATAATTCTTCTTCCAATAAGGTACCGTGACTATTTTTTAATGGCTAGTAGTAATGCGAGCAATTCTTTCTCATAAGTAGACAACAATAAGTTTTTTCCATTTAATGATTTACTGACATAAGCTATGGGTTTACCTTCTTAAGTCAAAACAACTACATTCCCTACACCATTAGCATCACATTCAATCATAAACTCCTTATTGAAGGCTGGCATGCATAAAAAATGGGGATTCATAAAACAGTGCATGAGTTTACTGTAAGCTTCTCTTGCTTGTTCACTTCATTTAAAAGCATACTTCTTTAATAAACCAATCAGAGGTTTGGCTATTAAACCATAATTCTTGATGAAGTTTCCATAATATGCAACAAAACCTAGGAAGCCACTTAAACCATTAATATTCGTTGGTTATCGCAAATTTTTAACTACACTGATTTTTTCAGTGTTTACTATGATTCCTTATTTTGAGATAATATGCCCTAAATATGAAACTTGTTCTTTGGAAAATGTGCATTTTGATAATTGGATCACCAGCTGATTAGTTCTTAAGACCTGCATAGTTAGCTATGGACGGTATATATATGCTCAGACCAGGTCTGGCTATAGATGAGTATATAATCAAAGAATATTGGTAGAAATTTCCTTAAGTAGGGTTTAATACATCATTCACTAAAGCTTGAAAAGTTGAAGGTGTATTAGAAAGTCCAAATGGCATAACAGTGAATTCATAATGACCTTCATGTATTCTATAACAACCCACTTCGAGACAGGCCTAAATTCCGATGTAGAAAAGCTCATCAAAACTTAGCCTCATTCCAAGGCTGGTTGTTGGTCGATAAAATTTGAACAATACACAGTACTCAAAGCTATCTATCTATAATTTTAGAATCTCACAATAGAATGGATAAAATATAATATCAAAAACATGTACCTATTTCATAAAAGAAAACCATTTTAGAAACATTCAAGTTATCACAGAATTTCACAACATGTCAACATAAAACCTCCAAGGTTCAATATTTCAAAGTACACAATTGTTTAAAAATGGTATATGAAAATACTAGAAAGAAAAACATAACTGGATAGATGACTGCCACAAGCTTTTTTCACCATCTTCGTCTCCTAAATCAGCATGGTCCCCTCTAACATGTATGTTGTAATAAGAAGGGAGTTAGAAAAACAAATATCTAGTGAATAAAAATCTTAGGCTTTGCCAAAATTGTATTTGGGCAGTATCATCTAGATAAGTAATATGTCTTACACTTTTAAACATTACCAAAAACTTCGACTGTAGGCCTAATGGGCATTCCTAGTCCAGTTATAATTCTAGCCTAATTATCATTAACGATGCAAGAGGAAGCACTCGAACCACTTAATATCTTTTAATGGGAATTAGGAAGACTCTGACCATTTAATACCTATAAAATAGGCAGGTTCCCATCATTTAATACCTAACCCAAGGCGGTCCATCTATGATTCTCCCTAGTAATCATAGGTCACTGAATACTTATGTGAAAAAGAGGCAGACCTTATAATAGTCACTTAATACTTCCAAATTAGAAGTTTACCCCTCTAAAGATCTCTAATCCTATCGTATCAAAAACGTATTTATGTCCAATAACCCACTGTGACGACTCAGATTAATCTTATTACTCATAAGTACTGGTGGCCAGATTGATGGGTAAATTTATCATATAGAATTCGAACTAGACTTGAGTTCGCCAAGGTTATTTATTATATATGATGTCTCACATCAGTACCCAAAGTCACACTGCTAGTAGCCAGATTAACTGGGTAGACTATTATGTGCTCTAGACTGAACTCGCATCGCTATAACTTAGTCATACCTTATATTTATGTTACAATTGTATATATACTATCTTACTGATGGCCGTATAAGGTAAAACTCCTTATTTTGCCTTTAATTATGGACTTGTTTCCATGATTATCATTTTCTATCTTCCTAAGAAATTTAATATCATTACCTACATCATTAATAATATTCAATATGCTATAACCAATACGTTACTAATTTATATATGTGCGTGTGTGTGTGTACGCGCGCGCGTGTGTGTGTACGCAAGAGATCTATGTTACCATTAATTATTCCTAATCATACACAAAGAAAATGCTTATTAAATTAATTTTATTGTCAAACTCATACAAATCCCAAGCTCCAAACAAAGATGGCTAATATCCTTAGCCAACACAACCAGATTTGTATATAAAAAATGAAATAATACCAAACTTATCTCACATTAATATAATAGAATAACTCTCTATTTCAAGGGGAACATCTTAAAGATTTAAATATTTTATATTATATTCAACTTTTGCAATTACCACCGTGGAGTGAAAAAGGGTTCATACTATTAAATTTATAGTAATAAGTGGTGCAAACTACAAATGGTCAAATTCATGCTTTGCACACCATTTTTAGCTTTATTTATTTTAGAATCCTTTAACACCATCAGAGAAGTCGAAGAGGTGAAGTGTGATAGACTATAAATTGTTTAAATCTCAAACATAGATCTGATTTTACTATGTTAATAAAAGATAACTGAAATTCCAACATATCCATAGATTGATGTTTTCTTGGGGAAATTCGAGAGGTTTTAGTAATATGTTTTCATTTTCCAAAATTTTGCAATGCATATATCAAATCTAAACAATTACTACACAATTACTAACACGGAAACAACTAAAATTTCCACTCATAGATTATTGTTTACTTCTAAATTGGATTTAATTCACACCATTCATATTTTCCTTTTCGGATCCTCTCCTTTTGGAATATACCATAAATAGATTATATATAGATTAAGTTAAACTTTTGAATCGGCAACTAGAGAGTGATAGAATTAGAATTGAAATAATTGGAGATCTAAACCTCTTACCTGGAAATCCTAATTGATTCTGAAATCTAAAGAAGAAGAGATCTGGCAGAGCTTCCTTGTCATCACTAGTATCTTATGAAGAAAAGTGAGGGATATAGGGCTCTATTTATAGAGTTGAGAAGAAACCAGAATCGTCGAATTTAAATAATAAAATATGGACCATTTAGGCCATTCAAAATTGTTTTTTTTTACACCTTCACCGGTCGACCTTTGACCTTGGGTGGTCGACCACTGTCCAAGGATGGTTGATTGGTCCTCTTCTATGACTGTATGTTATTTCCTTCCGTTTTTTAGTTTACTTATTACTCCATTTACTTCATACGTTATTGTTAATTCTAACATTTATTTAGACATTAAGTTCAAATATTTAAATTCAAATTTTAATCTTTTCAAATTTAAATTTTCAAATTCAACTCATTTAAATTACTTTAAATTCAAAAACTTCAAACGTCCGTCACTTCTTTGATTGATCTCCAATTACAAAACTTTATATATGAAAATTGATCAGAAAATCAACATGGATGCAATGGTGCAACTTCCGTGACCAAATTTTGACATTTACAAAATTTCTACTTTTAGCCTTTTGTTAAAGTTCTTATTAAATTTTATGGGGTTTTACACTTTACTCCTTAAAATGGATTTTCCCTCGGAATCCTAAAGGGAAAATAGTGTAACACGCACTCTACAACCATATTATGCAGCCAAGTTATCTATAAAACCATCTACCTAATCAAAAATGCAATGTGATTATGTATGCAACATACTATAGTTGAGCTCATTCCTAGCGTGAATGTAAGGTGATGACATATAAATATGTATGCAAACAACCATAATATACATGAAATTCTATATGGGTGCATAAATAACAGTAAAAAGTGTGGCAACCATCTCTTGCCATCCAATCTAGCAACCATGATATAACCAAATATTAAATTTGGAGAGAGAAATTTACCAAAGAAAAGCTCGGGATGAGAAGCCTTCATCTTTTCTTCAGTTTTCCATGTGCTTTCTATGGAGTTATCTCCCTATTATACTCAGGAAATTCTAATTTATTTGTTATGAAGCTACTTAATTCCATGATCCACTATGCAGGCAAGGCACGAGGGGCTAAAAGCTCCATCTCAACATCTTTTAACTAATCAGGCTCGGTCGTGTCATGCAGTCATTTCTTCAAGAGTGAAACATACCACGCAAATTTTTCCAGAAGCTTCATCCTGTAAGCATGTTTTCCCACCCTCTTTAGAATCTAGAAAGGCCCAACGAACCTTGGAGCCAACTTTCCAGATATACCAAACCTCATAACCATCCTAAGAGGGGTAACCTTGGCAAATACCATGTCCCCAACTGAAAACTCTAGATCCTTTCTTCGCCTGTCAGCATAGGACTTCTGACAGTCCTATGCGGCCTTCACTCACCGTCCAATTAATTCTACCTTCTTCGTGGTCTCATGGATTAAACCTAGTCCAAGTAATATTTTGTCAATAGTTTTCCACCAACAATTAGGCGATTTACACGGCCTTCCATATAATGCTTTAAAGGGTGTCATACCAATCGTTGCTTGTAAATATTATTATAAGAAAAATCACCAAGGGTAAATGTTGTTCCTAAGGTCCTCTAAAATCCATGATGCAAGCCCTTAACAAATCTTCTAAAATTATATTCACCCTTTCCATCCGACCGAAGGTCAGTGGGTGGTAAGCGGCGCTAAGATTCAAATTTTTTCCCAAAGCAGATTGCAAGCTCTTCCAAAATTTGCTAGTTAACAAGAGGTCTCTATCACTAACAATGCTAACCGAAACTCCATGTAGTCGCACCACTTCCTTAACATAAATCTTTGCTAGAGATAATGTAGCCCTATCATTCTTAATGGTAATAAAGTGGGTACTCTTAGTGGGTCCATCCGCTATAACTCAAATAGCTTCATTTCCTCTTTGACTTCTAGGCAAACCATATATAAATTCCATAAATATATGGTCTCACTTCCAAGTCGGAACCTCTAACGATAATAATATTCCTCTAGGCTTCCCTTGTACTGGCTTAATCTTTGGCATGTTAAACACTTAAAGACATACTCTGCTACCCTTTTCTTTACTCCTAACCAATAGAAAATCCTCTTCATGTCCCTATGCATTTTATCTCCTCCCTAGTCATCTCAAAATGGTGACACTTGGTTAGAACTTCTTCCAAACATCTTCTAATAGGGGACACATAGGCATCCATCTCTCTTCAAACATCCCTTTATGCCTATCTCATATCTACTCAAATGAGGGAAATGTTCTCCTCTAGTAAGCTTATCAAAAATTTATGCTAGCACCATATCTTCCTCCTGTCTTTACTCAATGTGATCTATTAAAGCTAGTCTTACCTCCATTGTAGACAAACATCCTTGAGTGAGTACTGTTAGCGGCTAGAAATTACAATTCAAGAGGAGCTCCAACTGCATCCACTTATATATAGCATTAAGAATAGCATGCCTATAACTGAGGGCATCGACAATGACATTCCCTTTGCCGATGGTATACTGAATCTCAAAGTCATATGATGTTATAAACTCCATCTATCTCTGTTGTTCAAGATTTAAGTCTATTTGGGAAAAGAGGTGTTTAAGAGATTTGTAATCGGTGAATAATTCAAACCTCTCCCCCAAAATGCCACTACATCTTTAAAGACAAAACAGTACCCGCCAATTCCAAATCATGAGTAGGATATCTCTTCTCATGGTCTTTCATTTGTCTACTAGCATACACAACAACCTTCCATTCTTGTATATGAACAACCCCTAGTCCTATCCCATAAGCATCAGCGTAAACCATGAAAGGCTTTGATTCATCTGGGATTGTTAGTACGGGTGCACTATTTAGTAGCCTCTTCAACGTCCTAAAAGAATTTGAACATCTTTCATCCCATGCAAAGACTAAGTTCTTATTAGCTAGGCGAGTTAATGGTACCACTTTCTTTGAGAAGTCTTTGATGGACTTTTAATAGTATCCCGCCAAACCAAGAAAACTCCCAACTTCTGTAGCATTCTTGGAAACCTTTCAATCTTGAATAGCTTCCACTTTAGCAGGATCAACAAAAATCCCTTCTCGGAAACAATATGAACTAGAAATTTCACCTCCTTTTTCCAGAAATGGCACTTGGATAATTTGGCTTTTAGCTGGTGTCTTCTCAAGGTCTCTATTACCACCCTTAGGTGCTTCTTATGTTCACCTTCACTCTTGGAGAACTCTAGAATGTCATCTATAAGCACTATAATAAATTTGTATGCATGCCCTCTAAAAAATCTGCTCATCAAATCCATAAAGTATGCGGGTGCAATTGTCAAACTAAAAGGCATTACCTTCTATTTATATAATCCACCAGTATGCGAAAAGTAGTCTTTGCCTTACTATCTTCGGCTGCCTTTAACTGATGAAACCCGATGACTAAGTCCAATTGTCAAAAAAAAATTTTTTGGCACCAACGAGCTGATCGAACAAATCATTTGCCCTAGGTAAAGGGTACCTATTCTTCTTTGTTAAATTGTTCAGCGCTCGGTAATTGACACATAGCCTTAATGAACCATCTGCCTTTGTGGCAAAAATAATCGGTGCTCCCCATTCTGAAATACTATGATGAATACATTCTTTCTGCAAAAGCTCTAAAATCTGCTTATCCGACTCTCACCTTTATTTAGGAGACATATGCCTCAACGACAGTGCGACAAGTCTAGCGTCATTCTCTAAATCAATTCTGAACTCGATCCCCTTACGGCGTGGGAGACCGAAGACTCCTTCAAAAGTTTCTACAAAGTCTTGGACTATGGGCACAAATGAGGGCTCATATAGTGATAGATTAAGAGAATACAAATAGCTCAACTTGACTGAGTTTTGGGGGTGCACAATTAACATCAATATCTCGCGCGTTACAACTCCTTAACCAAACGATTCTCCTCTCACAATCTAAGGAGGCTCTATAGTAAGACAGCCGGTCTATCCCTAGGATGAGTCCAGACCCTTTAAAACCAAGAACGTACGCATTACATGTAAAATCAGCATTACAAATGTTCATAACTAGGTCTTTATGGATTAAAGAAAGATATGTCAACCGCCCAATCGGATTGGATATGACTATTGGGTCAGTGGCAACTTGGATTTTCAAATTCAAGGGTTTAATTATACTTTTAGCTATGTAGGAATGGGATGCTACCAAGTTAAACAAGGTACTAATAACATGCCAAAAAATAATAATTGTACCTTCCAATGCAGCCTTCCCTTGGTCTCTCAAAGGTGGTCAATTGGAGATAAGAACCGCTTCAATAGCATAAGCATGCTCACTCTATCCTTCTTTAACAAGCTTTAGACACTTATTCTTGTAGTTCCCTTCTTCAAAGTAGTGATAGCACTTCCCTTTCAATTCCTCCATCATTAGGCTCATTCTGCAGTCTTTAGCAATGTGCCCCTTTATCTGACACCTCCTACAAGTTATTACCTCTTTCTTGACTTCCCTTTTCCTTTCTTGTTTACCTAAAATCCTCCCTTCTTTACTCCTCCCTAATTTTGTGTCATTCTACACTTCTCATTCCCTTTCTCTTCACCACCATCAGTTTGTAGCATAGACATCTCAACTATTGTTTCATAAGTGGCACCAGTAGGTATTTTGGTCAAAAGTATCTCTTTTAGTGGGGAATTTAGGCCTTTAACAAATTTCATGGCCTTGCTTGTGGGGGTATCAATCAAAGCCATTCCAAACTTTGCTAGCTCCATGAATTTGTTGATGTACTCCTTCAAGGTGGAGTCTCCTTGCTTCAACTATATGGATTTCTTTAACTACAGACTGACTTCAGCATTCAACATGAACTTTGACTGAAAGTGAGTCCTAAATATGACCTAAGTGATCTCCATCTTGGCATTTTCTTCTACTACAATAGTCTACCAATATAGTGAGATGCCATGTAGCCACCCTCCTTTTGATCCCATCTTCCCACCCAAGCTCTGTAAATATGTGTCCATGGTCACTGATCCAAGCCTTTGTCTTAAGAAAGTCCATGGCTTCGTTATACACTCTTCCGCCCATATTCTGGAAGTCCTTGTACATTTTAGGTAAGTCTAAAGGTCGGGGCGCTGCTTCAACAAGTGGAGTAGGTGGTGTTGTGGGAGCAGCTTGCCGTGGAATAAGAACCTACCCTACATGCCTCAAGTACTGTTCAAACCATTCTGGCATGCCTCCTATGTTGGGTACTTCATATGGGGATGGGTTCCTAGCATTTAAGCTTTCAGCCATATCAAATATATGTAAGTTTAAACTTTCAGTGATAGTTTCCTAAGATCGTAACAAGTATTTGCCTAGCGTGTTTGTGTATGTAACAAGTATGCATTCTTACGTATACCTATTTCCTTTTGATCGGGTAATCTAAGCTCTGATACCAAATGCAACAACCCACTTCGATACAGGCTTAAATCCCGATCCAGAAAAAGCCCATCAAAACTTAGACTCATTCCAAGGCTGGATGTTCGTTGATAAAATTTAAATAATACATAATGCATAGAGCTACCGATCTATACTTTCATAATCTCACAGCGAAATGGATAAAATATAATATCAGAAACATGTACCCATTGCACAAAAGAAAACCATTTTAGAAACATTCAAGTTATCAAATAATTCCATAACATGTCAACATAAAACCCCCACAGTGCAATATTTCAAAATACACAGCTATCTGAAACTGGGTACATAAAAATACTAGAAAGAAAAACATAAATAGGTAAATGACCGCCTCAAGACTTCTTCTCCATCTTTGTCTCCTAAATCACCACAGTCCTCTCTATCTTGAGCATTGTAATGAGAAGGGAGTCAAAATAACAAATGTCTAGTGAATGAAAATCTCAGATTTTACCAAAATTGTATTTGGACAGTGTCATCTAGTTAAGTAATATATCTTATGCTTCTAAACATTACCAAAAACTTTGACTATAGGTCCAATGGGCTTTCCCAGTCTAATTCTAATTCTAACGCAACTATCGTTAACGATGCAAGAGAAAGCACCCGAACCACATAATATCTTTTAGTGGGAACTGAGCAGACTCTGATCATTTAATACCTATAAAATAGGCACCTCCTTGCCATTTAATACCTAACCCAAGGCGGGTCCCTCTATGGTTCTGCCTAGTTAACATCGTAAGAAATCCATCAGTTACTTAATCTTCTTATGTGAAAAAGAGGCGGACTATGTAATAGTCACAAATACCTCTACAGTAGAAGCAAACCCCTCTAAAGATCTTCAATCCTATCATATCCAAAATGTATTTATGAATCATAAACCATTACAACCACTCAGATTAATTTGGTTATTCGTAGTTACCGATGCCAGATTGATTGGTGGATTTATCCTACAGAATTGAAACTAACCTCGCATCCGCCAAGGTTATTTATTATAGGCGATGTTTCATATCAGTCCCCAAATCGCATTGCTGGTAACCAAATTTAACTAGGCAGACTTCTGTATGCTTTAGACTGACATCATATCCCTATAACTTAGTTATACTTCATATATATATATATATATATATATATATATATATATATACACACACACACACACCAATTGTGTATCTACTGTCTTACTCGAGGCCATATAAGGTAAAACTCTTTATTTTTCCTTTAATTGCGTATTTGTTACCATAATTATCAATTTCTATCTTCTTAAGAAATTTAATACCATTAACTACACTATTAATAATATCCAATACGATCAATACACTATAATCAGTACGTTACTGATTTATATATTTGTATAAGCAAGAGATCTACGTTACAATTAATTATTACAAAGAAAACGCTTATTAAATTAATTGAAACGTCAAACTCATACAAAACCCAAGCTTCAAATAAAGATAGGTAGTATACTTAGCCGACACAACCAGATTTGTAAGTGAAATAATATGGAATAATAAACAAACTTATCTCATATTAATATAATAGAATCAACTCTCTATTTCAAGGACTAAATCTTTATGATTTAAACATTTTACATTCTATTCAACTTTTCAATTACCTCTTTGGAGTGTAAAATGATTCATGCTTATTAAATTTACAGAAATAAGCAATGCAAACTACAAATGGTCAAATTCATGCCTTGCATACCATTTCTAACTTTATTTATTCGTAGAATCCTTTTACACATATATGATTATACTATGTTAATGCAAAATAATTGAAATTCCAATATACCCATAGATTGACATTTGCTTGGGGAAATTCTTGGGGTATTAGTGTTATGTTTTTGTTTGTCTAAATTTTCCAAGGTATATATCAAATCCGAACAATTACTACACAATTACAAAAATGGGGAAAACTGGAATTTCCATTTATAGATAACTGTCTATTACTAAATTGGATTTGATTCACACCACTCTCATTTTCCCTTCAGATCCTCTCCTTAAGGAATATACAACAACCGTATTATAGATTAGGTTGGATTTAAAATCAGAAACTTGAGATGGACAGAATAAGAATTTAAATAATTGGAGACTAAACCCCTAATGTGGAAATCCTGACAGATTCTTAAATCTAAATAAGAAGAGATCTGGTAGAGCTTTGCAGTCGTCGCTAGAATTTTATAAAGAAAAGTGAGGGGTCTAGGGATCTATTTATAGAGATGAAAAGGAACCATAACCATCAGATTTAAATAAAAAACCAGCCATCCAAAACTGTTCGTTTTTACACCTTCATTGGTCATCCTTTGACATTTGGCAGTTAACCGCTGCCCAACGACAGTCGATCGATCCCCTTTTATGATCGTGTGTTATTTCCTTTCGTTTTTATTTTATTTATTACTCTGTTTACTTCATACATTATCATTTGTTCTAATGTTTATTTAAACGTTAAGTAACCCTTAAAATTGAATATTTAGATTCAAATATTAAACTTTTCAAATTTCAAATTCAACTCGTTTGAACTATTTTAAATTCATAAACTTCAAACTTTCATAACTTCTTCCTTTGAACTTCCATTACACCCTTTATATATGAAAATTGATCGAAAAATTACCAAGAACGCAATGGTGCAATTTCCGTGATCATATTCTGATATTTACAAAAAAAATATTTTTAGCCTTATTTTATTTATTAAATTTTACATGGTGTTACATGTTTTAAAAGTTGTTTTGTGAATCACTTTGATGCATTCTAACTTGATGATAGCTGATTTAAAATCCAATTTAGTAAAATAATTTGAGCCATAAAATTCATCTAATAATTCATCAGCAAGAGGTATAGGAATTTATCTTTGATGGTCTGACTGTTGAGTGCTCTATAATCCACACATATCCTCCATGTATCATCCTTCTTTCTAACCATAACCACTGGGGATGAATATTCACCGGTGCTACGCTAAGTTATCCCTGCTTCAAGCATTTCTTTGATGAGCTTTTCTTGTTCATTTTTAATGTGGTAGGAATGCCTAAAGAGTCTCAAGCATACGAGCTTAGCATCAGATACAAGGAGAATTTTGTGATCACATTTTCTACGAGGTGGTAAAGTAGTTTCAGGATTTATTACAGTAAGCAAATTAGCAAAGTTCTGTTGTATTCCTGGTGGTATTTCTATGATGTAGTTAGATGGTCCCGCTTGAATTTCCTTCGAATGTAGCAATAATGAAAGTTCACCCCCTTATACTCTCCTTCATAATGCCCTTGCCATCAATTAATTTGTTAATATCTTTGATTCCTTTCCATACATGCACTTTACCTTGATACTGGAATTTCAACTATAGCTTAGCAAAGTTGAATGAACTCTGTTCAAGTGTTTTGGAAATCTTATCGATAGCGTTGATAAGACGAATCGATCGGAAACCCATATCGACATCAACAACTCAAACAACACAATATTTAAAACATTTTAAATATTAGTTTATAAATACACTTCAAGAATGATTTGAAGATAAGTTGGAAACAAAGATGAGATGATTAAATAATAGAATAGGAAGATGGATAATCTTATAAATATCACGGGCAACCTTAACCAGGTCAACCATGACTTAAAGAATAAGATCGATGTAGATTTTCTGGGGTAAATCTACATTCGGTCTCAAGAGATAGAATTCAGAATTATAAGAGATACTGGCATCTAAATCGAGGATGTAAAATCGCTGGTAAATCGATGCCGTTGTAAAGGAGTTTCATCCCTTTTACAAATCAATTTGAGATTGGAGAGACCGCCGACTCATTATAAAGATCATTCGAAATGGAGTTATGGGATACTCCAGAATCAAAAGAAAAAAAATAGTGAGGGACACGAATGGATTTTGGAACCGCAGGGAATGTTCCAAAATTCAAAGGAATCGAGTCAAGAAGGAAGAGATTCAAACTCGAACGAAAGTTATTGAGCACCAGGTACTAGTTGACATCCTTTTAAGGGTATTAATAGTAAGTCAATTGGCATTTTGCGTCCTTCACACTTAAAAATTACCCTCTTGCATTCTCCTTGGCCTTGTATTTTCTCATAATTAGCCATTTGTACAATATGCTCTTGTGTTTCTTACACTGGCAGTTCAATCTTCCTAGCCATGTCTGAGTTAATAAAACTATGGGTAGAGCTAGAGTCGGTAAGGACAGTGATAGGGTAGCCATTAATGTAACCATTCACCTTGATGGTATAGAGTGTGGGTATTCTACACATAGCATTAAGTGTGATGGAAAACGCTTCCTCCTTATTTTCCTTCTGTAGAAAAAATGTCTTTTGAGTCTGATTCTTCATGCAATGTATTTCCTTCTCTTCTTGATCCATTTCTGTGTCGTGTAAAGGCATAATTCCTTCTATAATATACACTTTCTTATTCTTGCATATATGCCCTATATGCCACTTCTGATTAAGCCCAAAACATAAGTTCTTTATCCTTCTATCAATAATTTCTTGGGGTGTGAGGTTTTGCTTCTAGCAGACATTTCCGCATTAATAATGAAAATAGGTTATGAGATAGTGTTACATATTCTTTTGTATCAAGTCGGGTATTCTGTTTGCTGTCATTATAATCTGGTCCATGTAAGTATTGTTGTACATCGGCCCGCTTAAGTATTATTTATAAATACAAAGAGTACGGTCTGTACAATATAGCAATTAATAAAATACATTTCATTTTCACTTTTGCAAATTCTCTCATGGTATCAGAGCCTCTACCTAATGGCATCACTGGCTGATCAGTTTTAGTTCTGACTGAACTCCATCAGAGAGTTCTCATTATCTGAAGTTATACTCTCATTCTCTTCAGATTAAAAATCATCATCAGAGATTACTATTGATAATCAAGAAACGGGTTCTTGATTATATCTCTTGTAGAGAGCCCTGCCTGAAGATTCAGTTATGATCAACAGAATCTTGGCCGCATCTCAGCCATCATAGGAGATCAGCATCACCCTATCATCATCGATCTTCTATCTTTACACTTAGCTACACACTGCAGTGTGATACTCAATTTCAGTGTGTCTCGCCAAGAATAGCTGCATCATCTTTCTAATCCAGTGCCCACTATGTCAGAAGGAGGAGACAATGAGTCATCTGCCACTACTGTTCTTGAAACCACCAATCTATCTCTGTTAAACCCAAGAGCCATCTCAACAATATTCAACTTGATGAGAACAACTTCTTGCTTTGGAAATATCAAGTTGAACTGCCATAAATGGCTATGGACTTGAAGCATTTACCAAAGGAACTATTGCAATTCCACCTGTAATGACAGCAGACAGAGAGGGAAAAATGATAAGTAATCAAGATTATGTGAAATACAAGAGACAAGATAGTCTACTATCATTATGGCTTTTGTCGTCTATCAGTGTCAATCTATTACATCAAATTGTTGGATGCAGTTCATCATTTGAAATCTAGAAAACTATGGAGCAGATCTTTAATTCTCAATCTGTTGCACGTATTATGCATTACAAGAGAGAACTACAAAACTTGAAAAAGGAAATTATGTCTATGAGAGACTACTTAACCAAGATTAAGTCATTTTGTGATCTTCTAGAGACTGTAGGTCATAAAGTCTCTGAAACTGAGCAAAATTTGACCATAATGAATGGTCTTGGTGAAGAATATGAGTCTGTTATTGCAGTCATCTCTTCCAGAGAGACGCTACCCAATATGCAATTTGTTCACTCCTCTATTCTTGCTCATGAAGGCAGAGTTGAATAGAGAAAGTCAAGTACATCAGATTATTCAGTTAACTATGCATCAAATTCAAGATCAAGAATCAAGAAAAGACTCAAACCAACAGAGGTGGTCTTAATCAGAGAGGAAGAGGAAGGAGTGGAAGGTGGAACAATCAGAGTTAAGTGTCAAATATGCGAAAAATTTGGTCACATTGCAAGTAAATGCTACTAAGATACAATACTGACAGCAACAGTACTAATCAAAGTCAAGGCATTCAAAAAGGCTTTAATCCAAATGCAAATGTAGCCCAATTAAGGAATACAACAAGAAATCAGAATGGAGATACTCAAAGTACTCAAAGACTCTTACCAGACCTGAAGATATTCACTGTGAAGAATGGTATCCAGATTCAGGTGCCACTAATCATCTAACTAACAACATTCAGAATTTGAATCTTGGCAGCAAGGAATATTCAGGTACACAGTCTATTTTTATGGGTAATGGTGAAGCTTAAGTATAACTCATGTTGGAAATGGCAGCATCAAAGGTAAAAGACAACTTTACTTGAATAACTTGTTGACTGTTCCTCAAATTAAAAAGAATCTCATTAGTGTATCATAATTTGCCAATGACAACAATGTATACTTTGAGTTTCACCCAAAATTCTGCACTGTTAGAGACTTATCAAGTCAGGATATATTATTACAGGGTAGACTGTACAATAGGCTTTACAAATTCAATCCTGGGAATACAAAGAAATTCACTCATAAAAGGCCATGGTGCAACAATTTAGGAACTAATGTTACTAGCAATAAGAGTGTATTTGATGTATGGCACTACAAATTGGGACATCCCAATGTTAAAACTGTAGAACATGTTCTGAAAAGTAATAATATCCCTTTTGAAAATATTTATGTTCCATATATATGTACAAGTTGTCAACTTGGAAAAAGTCATAAACTACCTTTTGCAGACTCTATTACTGTTTACAATAAACCACTTAAGCTTATAGCTACAGATCTCTGGGGACCCACTCCAGTAAATTCAGATTATGGATTCAGGTACTACATTTCATTTGTCGATGCTTATTCTAGACACACTTGGATATATTTTCTCAAGGCTAAATCAGAGGTATGTAAAGTAGTTATTCAATTTATTAGTCAAGCTGAAAAACAGTGTAACAGTGAGGTCAAGACTATCCAATCAGATGGAGGTAGTGAATTTAAATCTCTAAAAGAATATTTCCAAAATAGAAGAATTGTACATAGAATTACTTGTCCACATACCTCTGAATAGAATGGTTTAGCGGAAAGGAAACACATGCATATAGTTGAAACTGGATTGACACTGTTGGCTCAGGGGTCCTTACCAATGAAATTCTGGCCTGATGCATTTACTACATCAGTTTATCTAATTAACAGACTACCAACTAAGGTTCTTGGTTGGAAAAGTCCAATTGAAGTGTTATTTAATATAAAACCAGTTTATTCAACTAAGAACCTTTGGTTGTTTGTGTTTTCCATGTCTTAGACCATATAACACTCACAAGTTAAGTCTTAGGTTTGTTCCTTGCACATTCTTAGGATATGCTAGTAACCAGAAAGGATATAAGTGCCTTAGCAATAATGGTAAAGTGTATATTTTAAGACATGTTGTATTTAATGAAACCATTTTTCCTTTTGCAGATAAAGGAATACAAACCACATAGAAAGTATATAACACAAAGGTACCAATACCACCAATACCTGAACTCACTGACTAGAACAGTGGGCAAGAAGCTGATAAGACATCGGACCACAACACACCTTGTCTTCCATCAGACCAGGTCATAGTCCAACTGAGTCAAGTGATCATCTCAACATCTCACCACATAACTGTTCCAATCCCGAAGAATGTTCAGAACATAATGAAAGTAATTCACCATGTTCCGAACACTCTAGTGTCAATGAACCACATAGTATTCCTACAAAAACAGAACATCATATGATTACAAGAGCTAAAAGTGGGATTTTCAAACCCAAAGTATACACAGCTCATCTAAATCAAAAGGAACCTACTACTTATGAAGAAGCTGTCAAGAATGATCACTGGAAACTAGCCATGGATGAAGAATATAATGCCCTCACAAGAAATAAAACATGGAGCTTGGTTCATCCACCCAGGCACAAAAATGTTATTGGAAGTAAATCGACATACAAAGTAAAGATAAATCCAAATGGTAGCATAGCAAGATACAAATCAAGACTTGTTGCAAAAGGGATATACACAACAGTTTGGTTTTGATTTTAATGAGACTTTCTCTCCTGCAGTGAAGCCAACCACTATACGAATTATCCTAACCATAGAACTACACAATCAATGGAGGGTTAAACAATTAGATGTAAATAATGCTTTCCTAAATGTGGAACTACAAGAAGAGGTCTATATGCAACAACCAAAAGGGTACATTCAAGGCAATAATGCAAATTTGGTATGCAAACTTCACAAGGCTATTTATGGGCTCAAACAGGCTCCAAGAGTATGACATGAAAAATTTCAGACAACTTTGGTCAGCTTAGGATACAAGCCAACCAAGTCAGACAATTATCTATATATAAAAACAAACCATGGGCAAACTATCTATCTACTGGTATTTGTAGATGACATAATGATCACAGGCAGTGGTAACAGTGAAATCAGCAAGACTATCCTACAGTTAAATCAAACTTTCTCTATCAAAGAACTTGGTGATTTAAGCTATTTCTTAGGTATAGAAGTTGTGAAGAAAAGCAACACAGAGCTAGTTCGAAATCAAAGCAAAAATATCACAGAGATTCTTGCCAGAGAAAAATGGATCTAGCTAAACCTTTACCCACTCCTATGACCAGTAACCTTCGCCTTTCAAAAGACAAAGGAGAACTCATTTCTAATGTTCAACAATATAGAATCATAGTAGGTGGTCTACAGTATGTTACTATCACAAGACCAGAAATATGCTACAGTGAACAAAATTTGTCAATTTATGCAACAACGAAAAGATGAGCACCGGAAGGCAGTAAAGAGAGTACCACGCTACCTCAGAGGAACAATTAATCATGGAATATCACTATATACATGCAAAGAGTTAAAATTACAAGTTTATGCTGATGCCGACTGGGCTACAGACCCAGACGACAGAAGATCCACTTCTGGATTCTGTATCTATCTTGGCGACAACCCAATATCATGGTGCTCCAAAAAGCAAGCCACTCACGCTCCAGTACCGAAGCTGAGTACCGAGCTGTTGCCAACACAACTGTGGAATTGATTTGGATCGAGCAATTACTATACGAAATCGGAATAAAGCAAATAAAAAGACCAATAATTTAGTGTGATAACCCGAGTACAGTGGCCCTTTCTGCCAATCCGGTTCTTCATTCTCGAACAAAGCACATCGAAATCGATTTGCACTTTTTTCGCGAACAAATCAGTAAAGGAAGACTTGATGTTCGCCATATCCCTGTTGGATACCAACGTGCTGATATATTAACAAAGGCTCTTTCCACCAAAAATTTCTCGAGACTCAAAATCGATTTAAAGGTGGTTGACTGCAACACCAGTAATGAAGCAAAAGAAACTCAGGAAAAGGGGTAGTCAAGACAAGCCAGATTCAGGAATTTATGAGATCCAGCTATTTTCTTAAGAAAAACTCTATTGCGGCGCAGGAGCAAGAGAAGGGTGAAAACCCTAGATATTTTTGAAGGGGCGTAATAACGAAATAGGTTATGAGATAGTGTTACATATTCTTTTGTATCAAGTCGGGTATTCTGTTTGCTGTCATTCTAACCCGGTCCATGTAAGTATTGTTATAGGTCGGCCCGCTTAAGTATTATATATAAATAGAAAGAGTGTGGTCTGTACAATATAGCAATTAATAAAATACATTTCATTTTCACTTTTGCAAATTCTCTTTCACTTAGCCCTTCCTAAATTTGCAGTTTTATTGTAATTATTTGTGACGGTTCTATTTGTAGAGTTTTTGTCCTTATTTATTTTCTTCCACATCCTTTTTCATTCAAAAATATTAGCTAGACTGACCACTTCTTTAAAGTTTATAGGATTAAGAGCAATTATATCAAACCTTATCTCTTCTTTCAACCCATCAATAAATTTTTCTAACAAAAACTGATCTGGTAAAGCATCACGTAACCCTTGTAACTGTTCAAATTTGGTGGGATTAGACTGCAATATTGAAGCTTGTTTGAGATTTGAGATTGCCCCATAGGGTCTTTGGAATTCTAATGGTGCGAACTTCACAAGTATTTCCCCCTTAAAGATTACCCAATGTTCATAGTTTCTGACCTTTTTTTGAGAGCCACTAAAACCATTGATGAGCTTCATTCTTCAGGGGAAAAGAACAGGTGAGAACCCACTCAATTTCTGGCATGTTATGATATTCAAAAAGTAGTTCAACCTGACTAAGCCATTACATCACACCACTGTCCCCATTGAATGTAGGGAATTCAAGTTAGATAATAGTATTCTACAGCAATCTTGGAGTGTGTTGCATTCTAGTTAGGTTTCTTGATGGTTCATTGAGAGAATCTCGATTTGTTCTAGATTGGGAGATCACTGTTTGGTGATGTCGATCATGTATTAGTGGATCTTGATTATTTGTTTGGAGATTCCTTTGTGATGGTGGGACATACGACTCTGTGTTCGATTGAGATGTGCTGCTTGTTTCCTCATTTCCGTTTACATGAATCCTTTGATTATAAAGTTCTTTTAACTCTCTTCCCGCACAATTGAGAACATCACTCATACTATCCATCTTGGTGTTGAGTTCTTAGGTGTGTTCTTGCAAGTTTTGGGTGGTGTCTTGAAGCATTTGATTGGTTTCTTTTAGTTTTTGATTGGATTTTTAAAGATCTTAATAGCTACTGCAGTCTTGAGATTAATCTGATCTTTTCTAGTCCCTTTAAGATCACTATCAGTTAAGGTATTACTAGTATTTTCTACATCTTCAACAACGTACAATTCAGGCTGGTTGTCTGAAGGTGGACGCTCTGATACCACTGTGTTAGGCCCTGGTTGTTTGCTCTTGTTTTTGGTCTTCATGTTTGTAGTTTTTAAGTTGAAATGGTGAGTTTGTGTGGAGTTCTGCTTAGACAAGCTAAGGGGAACAGGTGAGGTTGATGATGCAGTAGTGTTCTAGAAAGTTGTACACAGAAGTAAGATAAAGAATAGAAAGAAAGAGAAGATATATGTGTTGAAAGGATAACAGATTTTCAAAAATGAAAATAAAAATTCTTATTGATTCTCTCAACACACAAACTTAAAATTCAACCCCCATCACTATTTATACTTATCATGAGTAACATCCAAACATCATTATATAGCATAAACAGGCCTTAAATTGCTTAAAAACCTCGATTTGAACCCGCTTCAGAATTAGGCTTTGGTTCCCATGCACAGCACGTGCACGTGTGATCTAGATGATTTCGAGCGTCGCCAACTCCATGATTTGAGTCTACTAGTCAAGCTTTGGTGATTGGTGCCCAGGGTTGGTCAACTCAATCACTGGATCATCGTCAGTGGTTACGATGACAGCTCGAACTAAGGTGTTTGGTGAATTGACCCTTCCCTCTATTGCCTGCCAACTGTTAGATGATTTGTCTTCTTCTTCCTGCTTCTTCTCCAATGTTTTCTACTAGACCTCAAGTCAGTTCATCAGGCATGTGTAAGGAGCAGCATGAAGAAGAAGAAAATTCAACAAATGGTTTGAAGGCAACAGAAGAACGGGTCATTTTATCAAACATTTTGGTACAAGCCGACACCGCAGTTAGAGACGAAGATGCAGTGGTGGTGCAAACCAACTCAAAGCATCAAGGAGACTAACTTAACCATACTAGACCAATCACAGCGCCAACTCAATCTAGATCTGGCTAGGCCATGTATGCATATGCACAAGTGTGTATGTAGACCAAAAGCATATGTTAGAAGTCAATTTTTGTTAGTTATTTGAACGAGTCAAAGCCGGACTATGTCATGTAATGATTAGGGTTTGATGTTCAGATTGTGTACAAATAGCAGTAACAGTTAACATATAAAAGTATGTTGATGTTATGAAATGAAGAAAGCGGAAGCCATTAGAGAGAGAACAATTTTATTCGTTTATAGATTAGTCATACAATTACATTACATAGCCTACTTTATATAAAGGCTTCGGAACTAAGGATTGAACTTATCCCACGACGTGGGACAAAACAAAATAATATACAAGCATATTCACTTCATAATATACATATATTATAACACCCCCCTTGAATATGCGTCTTCAGAATCTTAAATGCTTGGATGATTTGAAATTGTCCCTTTTGTAATGTATATGATGATTGCTCTCCCTCATTATTATCTTGCTTGCATTTATCGATTCAGTCGATATAGAAATTGTCTGTTGCCTCATTAAAAACCTCTGTTAGGAAAACCCAGTGGGAAAAAACCTTGAACGAGGAAAAGAGTGAAACTTGTAAAAACATATTAAAAATGATATTCTTTCTAAAGGATTTGATACTTCTGGATCAAAACAATGCCTTATCAAAACCTTACTAAGAAAAACCCAATGGGAAAAATCTTATTGAAGGAAACAGAGTACAATGACATATTTTATTTTATTATTTCTTCAAATGAAGTTTGATACTTTTGGATCAAACTAATGCCTCGTTAAAACCTTACTAAGAAAAATCCTATGGGAAAAATCTTAATGAAGGAAAAAGAGTACAACACTGTATGAGATATTTCAATAATTTATAGAATCAAATAGAGTTTGATACTTCCGGATCAATATAATACTTCATTAAAAACCTTACAAAGGAAAACGCGATGGGAAAAGCCTTAGTCAAGGATAAAAATACAATTTAACTTAAATAACATATTTGAGATGTTATTTCTTGAAAAGACGTTTGATTCTTCTAGATCAAGACAATGCCTCGTTAAAACCTTAGTAAGAAAAACTCAGTGGGAAAAATCTTAAATAAGGAAAAAAAGTACATTATAACTTATTTCAAATGTTATTAGGGAGTTGATACTTCTGGATCAAGGTAATGCCTCATTAAAACCTTACTAATAAAAACCCAGTGGGAAAAATCTTAGTTAAGGAAAAAGAGTGCATTATAAAATACTTATGAATGCTCCCCCTGATTTTAAATTTTCCTCTGAATTCGTATTCGTCTTTCGATAACTCAAATTGGTTAGAGATACTTCTGGATCCATAAATATGTATCTCATTAATAATACAATTTATTAATATTTTCGTTCGATACAATCAAATTTTCTAAGGTTGTTTCTTCCAAATATGGTTTGCATTTTATGCATTTTGTATGCTACTTTTATGAAAAACACTTCATGTGCTTTCATTTTTGTGCTTCAAATTAGTTTTGCGCATTGCAACTATAGATCTTTCATGAATATTAAAAATTTCATTACAATATTACTAGAAAGCAGGAAGTAGTCTACTCATTTTGAAGTATATCAAGATTTTCATTACCACAATACTTAGAAGAAATTTGTAATCTACACTTCATGCCTTTTGCATTCTTTATAACTACAAAAGTTATATATATTCTTCAGAAATTTGTATACTTTAATAAGTATTTGCATATCGCAACTATCACTTCAATGAATATTAAGAGTTTCATTACAACGATACTTAAAAATAGGAAGTAATCTACTCATCATAAATTATACCAAGATTTTCATTACAACAATACTTAAAAGTAGGTTGAAATCTACTCTCCTTGTTCTTTGCATTCTTTATAACAATGAAAGTTATTTATATTCTTCAGGAATTTATATACTTTCATTATTTAATATGATTTAAACCATATTTATACCTTCGGAGTATATTAAGCATTTCAAGTACTTTCGCTACTTTGCGGACTACATGTCCATATTTCTCTATTGTTAAAGGATTCATGATGGCCAGTCATGTTTTCCCTTAATCCAGGATCTTTAATCCAATTATAAACATAAGCGCTTTATTATTTATAAATTTATCATCGATGATTATTTCTTGTCAGTTCTAGACATGATTTATTGAGATCGCTTTAATTATCATGTTTTAGGTACCCAACCCACTTCTAGGGTTATTTGAGAATCATGTCATGGATCTCTTTCAGAGCACCCTTAAGTATTTCTTCAAGAACACTCACCTCCTTTATTTGGCATCTTTATTACTTACTCCAAAAATATTTTAAAATGATTTTTGAACCACATTTCAGATGTGGTTTACACATTTTGTCCTTCGGGGATTCAAATCTATATTGGAGAAAGTCTACTAGGGATATTATTGATAATTTATTCAAGTTACTTATTTTAACAAATATTTAACACTGATGATCAAAATGAGCTTGTATCCCTTTATCCTCCCCCTCAATGTTGACAAACATTGTCACATTAAATAATAATCATCTTTGGACTCTCATTTTGATCCATTATGATATTGCTACTAGAAAATGCATCATACATATTAATAATAGGAGGATAATTCTTTTATTAGTTGATAAGATGCATTCAATTGATATTGATTATTAGAGTTTGTTCTCATTCATTGATCTAAGCAATTGGAGGAATTTACTTATTGTGTAGATCATTTGAATACATACATGACTTCAGGTCATTCAACATTTATGTTGACTGAATTTTAAATCACTAAATAATATCTATGTATAATCTATAAGATGAGCTTATAACAAACTTCAGGTTGTTAGCTAAATATTTACATAAATGGATGTATACATGCGTCCACGTATCACATATATATTATAAAATTTTCATATTCTTTCTCATTTGAATTAGTGATTTTTAGAACAAACTATTACAAGGATCCAAACTATTAATTTCTATTTATAAATCAATGTCAATGCAAACCTGTCAAAATCGCATGATAATGTTCAAAATATTTGGTTTGAAACCATATCGAACTTCTAGTTCGAACAAAATATACACATAACTTCAAGTTGTTAAGTTTTATTCCTAAATTATATCTCAAATATCAGTTTTGAATGCTAATTATGATTACTTATCAAGGAATAATTTTTAATTGCATGTAGACATTTCTACGCATCTCTATTGAGAGTTCTGTAAAAAAAATTACAACAAAAATAATAATAGAATCTTCTGGATACTTGGAATGTTATAGATACAGATTTCCTCAGGACCGTATGTATAGCTCTCAAACTTTTAGGATCTAATCTAAACTAAATTAGGATCCTTTATAATCAAATTTCTATGCATTTATTTGGTTTAATAAAATTACCAAATATAAAAGCAAATCTTTTCTAGAGATATGTTATCATTTCCTAATTTATTAGTCTGTTTGAGGGATATTTTATTATCACTACTTCAGGAGTGAATTTATCTCTTCTAGATATATATATATATATATATATATATATATGTACTATTGGAATATCATATCAATGTACAATGTTTCTATTTGTAGAAATTACATAATTACTACCTTTACAATACCATAAAATATCCCTACTGGAGATTTTTGTTGTAACTATCTTTGAAATGACATATCAAACTTTAAATACAGTAACAAAATTAGATGCACCAAATGAAAGTAAGATGCGAAGGTATAAAACCACTACTTCTGGAGTGTAACATTGGTATACAATATCATTTGTTTTTGGATAAATTATTGTTATTGCTCAAAAAAAAATTATATCATTATTCCTTCAGGAAATATAGTATTTCCTTTTAAGGAATTGTAATGTAACAAAAATAAAATTCCTATAACATCTCTTCTGGGATGTTAGATTTTGCAATATAAATATAAATAAATCTCTAAAACATATTTTCAAGAGATTAATACACACACACATCCAATGATGTTTGAAATGTCATATAACATAATATCTTCAGGATATTTGGTTAATATAGTGTAAATGTTAAGATATAAGGTAAGGTATACTTCAATTGGAGATTTTTGTATTCTCTTGAATGCAGCATCATTTTCTCATATGATTATTTATTAATTTTCTTTAACTTCTTCAGGAAGTACAACCTTATCATTTTACATAATTTCAATAGAGCTTCGGGCTTCTAATTCATGAACTTCAAGTTCATTAATTTGTTATGAACTTCAGGTTCTCAAATTTTGTGTAAACTTCTCCCCTCTTTTTTTCTGTACCATATTGTTACAAAATAAAAGTCTATTCTTATTTCAAGACCTGTACATTTTGACAAAAAAATACTGACTAGAATTCAGTTATACAACTTCTGGTTGAAAAAAAAAATCTTTGCACAACTTCAGGTTGTTGTTCAAACTTATTTCTTTCATTATATCGAGCATTGTTTGCCAAAATGAATATACCATATAATAAACCATATGTCCATTCTTATTCCAAACATAAAAATACATCATTTAATTTGCTGTAGCTAGTGCATTTATGATGATATGGTAATTTAATTTATTACCATGATGACAACATTTAATGCATTTATGGTCAAAAAATGAATGCAATTTACCATTGTTGTGGCATAAAATATAAAATATTATCACAACGAATTGATTTCTTTACAAACAAATAAATCAATCTAACTAACTTTAGTTAGCAAAATTTAATCTCAAAGCTAAGTTTAACATACTCAATCATAAAATCAAATGAATACCATAAGAGAAACTTTATTTCTTAATACCCAAAATTTCTAAAATAACTAAAATAACTCTTATATATATATATATATGTATATACATATATATATATATATCTCTTTTTTTTATAATTCAAGTTTCTGCTCTTTTATTGAAACTTCTGGCTCTTTATTATAAGAAAACCTGAAATTTAATAATTTGTGGAAACTCAAGCTTTTAGCATTATAGGAACTGCAGGTTCTCAACTTTTATTTCAAATGCTAGAAAATAAGTTTACCATATATGTTTTCATTAATGTTTCCATTCACTTCAGGTGTACTAATTCAATATTAATATTGGATCTGAACTAATATGATCTTCTAAATATGCGTTATTCTTGTATATGTTTCTCTAAGAAATAATAAAATATTTCTTCTGGAAATATAAACAATATATATCAAAATAATTTCCAAAATCAAAATCCAAATCAAAGAGTTTTCAAAATGAAAACTTCAATTATCAAACATGTATATATTACTTAGATCTATATCATAAACCAAAACGTAATAGATCAATAAATTTATTTGAATCAACAATAGAAATTGTCAAATTCAAAACTTGCTTTCCAAAATAGTGAACTCAAAAAAAAACATGTAATAATAAGCAAGTTTGAAATCAATTCAAATCCAAATTCAAAAACAAAATCACAACATTTTATTTTTAAACAATGTACGAATCTCAAAGGTATATTATTTGGGTGTGATTTTGAGATCTATAATATAATGAGATCAGAAAAATAAGAAAAAAAAGCATCGGATCTATTATAGGATGAGATCTGAAGTATAATGACAAAAATACATGTACAGTGGAATAAGATCTATAAATTTAGATCTATGACAAAATAAGATCTTGAAAAGATAAGATATATTAAAACTTAAATTCAAATCTGAAAAATTAGAAAATAGATATAGAACTGTGAAACAAGAATACTTAAATCTAGATCTAAATTGATCGCAAAATAAATCTAGAAAAGCATATCTAGAAAATTTCAAACCTGATTTCAATGGTTGAATAAGAGGAAGAAATAGATCTGATTTCAGTAACTGAATAAGAGAAAGAGATGTACCTATATGAAAAAAAACGGATCTAATCTTCTGGATTAGAATATCCAATACATTCAAGAAAAAGATCGTGCTGATAACGTGTTATGAAATGAAGAAAGTGGAAGTCATTAGAGAGAATAATTTTATTCGTTTAGAGATTAGTCATACAATTACATTACATAGCCTACTTTATATAAAGGCTTCGGAACTAAGGATTGAACTTATCCCACGATGTGGGAATAAACAAAATAATATACAAGCATATTCACTTCATAATATACATATATTATAACAGTTGAGAGAATTTTAATAAGAATTTTCATTTAATTCTTGACAAGTCTGTTACAAATTTTCTCTACAATTGTTACAATTTCTTCTTCTTCCTACAAATATTTTAGTATTAATACAATTACACTCTTCTGCACCTTCTCTTCCCCGACCAATCCTCATTGACACTTAGTCCATCACCCTTAAGTCTTCTTTGCAATCTGATTCTGCCAGAAAGATGACAAAAACCTACAGTTCAAAGCCTAGGCATAACACATTGGTATTAAAGCCATCAAACTCAGTTGAACAACCAGAATTAACTGATAAAGAAAACCTAGCAGATTAGGATGTTACAGCACTTGATGAAGGTCTTGAAGGGACCGGACAGGAGCAAATCAACTTGAAAACTGCTGTAGCCATTAGGGAGCAACAAGAATCAAATTTGAATCTGCAAGAATCCACATAAGATCTCAATGTAAAAATAGATAGCATAAATGAAGTTCTAAATAATGTAGCAAATGAATTGAGGGAACTTAAGAAACTGAAAGGGAGTGAAATCAAGAATGGACCTGCAGTCAATAACAGCCTCGAATTCAACCATCAACAATTCCACCCTATGTACCACCACCCCAAAGATGCCGCCAAAGACCATACCAAGAACCACATGTGCAAGAAATATCCTATCAAAGCTTTAACCTTCCAGTAAGAAATGGACATAACCATCACAGTGAAGCAACAAGAAGTCAGAATGGTTAGACAACAACACCGAAACTACTGCAAGATACAATTATTAAATTAGAATTCCCTACTTATGGTGGAGACAATGGAGTGGTAGAATGGATTAGTCAGGTAGAAAAGCTCTTCACCCATCATCATACCCCTAAAAATGAATGGGCTCCTACCTGTTCTTTCTATCTTAAAGGAGAAGCTCATCTTTGGTATGGCTGGATTATAAAGAAGATCAAGAATTATAATCAGTGGGTGATTTTTAAGGAAGAACTGCTGGTAAGGTTTGCCTCAAAATAACTGTAAAGACACTATGGAGCAATCTCTAATCTTAAATAAACAACAACTATTCGAAATTATCTTACCAAATTCAAGTAGCTACAAGGCCTATGTGATGCTCTCCCAGATCATATCTGCTAAAGAAATTCGTTGATGGGTTGAAAGAAGAAATAAGGTATGATGTTACAGCACTTAATCCTATTGACTTTAAGGAAGCAATCGCCTAGCTATCTGAATGAAAATGGAATTGCAAGAAAAAGAGTATAGGTAACAAACAGATAAAGAACATCACTCAAAACAATTATAACGAATGTGCAACTACAACTATGCAGTTAATGCCCCACTATTGCCCTGTTATAACCCTACTATATCTCATAGCGGATTTCTACCGCTACAATATTTCCATATAGCCCCAAATATAACCTTTTCGCTTTAAGCCCCGCTATTTCCACTCTATCCAGTTATTCCCGCTATTTCCGCTATATCTTCCTTAAAAGAAATGAATTGAAAAATGATATTAATGCATTATAAAAATTATGAAATTAATTTATTTAATTGAATTTTTAATATATTTTAAAAATTAAAATACTCTAATATTTTACTAAATTCAATTATATTATACAACAATTTTACGTTTATTTACATATATTCGCACATGTTTTTATTTGATATTATTTATGTACTAATTATAATTCAATTGAATATTAATTTTTCATTTAATTACCATTTATATATTTCTAAAAACACTAAGTATGATTTTTATATGCTATTTTAAAGTCATCCGCTCTATCCCGCCATGTCCTCGCTGTATCCCCGCTATGACTTTTCGCACTTCCCTAGCATTGAATCTGCCGAGCGCTTTAACTACATAGCACTATAGGAAAATTCAATGTGGAAATAACTGCTAAGAACAAAGGCCTCACACCCCCAAGACGTCATTGAAAAGAGAAGGAAGAACTTGTGTTATGAATGTAGCGAGAAATGGCACCTAGGTCATGCTTGTAAGAATAAGCAAGTATATATCCTGGAAGGGGTAATGTCATTGCATGATTCAGACGTAGAGCAAGAATAAGAAGATGATCCTATGCTACCTGAAGAATCAGATCTACAAGAAGGTTTTCATCAGGAAATGAACACTTGGAGGAAGCCTATGCCATCACAATTTATGCCCTGTGTAGTATAACTACTATTTATACCATTAGGGTGCAAGGTTACCTTAGTGGTCATCCTATCATTATTCTTATTGACTCAGGTTCTACCCATAACTTCATCAACTCAAACAGGGATAGAAAGATGGGACTGCCGGTGCAAGAAACACATGAATATGTTGTACAAGTGGCTGATGGTGATAAAATACATGGCAATGGGGTGTGCAAAGGGGTAACTTTTAAATGTCAGAGTCGTCAATTTCCAATTGACTTGTTGTTAATACGCTTAGAAGGATGTCAATTAGTGCTTGGAGCATAATGGATGAAGGAAACTTCACTTTGCTAAACTCCAATTGAAATTTCAGTATCTTGGGAAGGTACATATATGGTAGGGAGCCAAGGATAGTAATAAGGTAATTGACGACAAAAGTATTATCAAAGAAAGCACTAAGGGTCAACTGTCATTACTGCTATGTTCAAAAGATATTCAAGTAAGATCCTCCAACAGCAACCCAAAAACACACCCAGAGATACAACAGACCCTAGCAAAATATCCCACAGTTGTAGGTTCTGCAACTTCTCTACCACCCTCCAGAAAATATGATCACATAATTAACCTTATACCTAAGGCTAAACATGCTTGTTTGAGGCCATATAGACACTCCTACCATATCAAAAATGAATTAGAAAAGCTAATAAAGGAGTTGCTGGAAGCAGGAATCATACAACCCAGTACCAGTGAATATTCATCATCAGTGGTCATGGATAGGAAGAAGGATGGAACATGGAGGACGTGCGTGCATTATAGAGCATCAACAATCAAACCCTCAAAGATAAGTTTTCTATACCCCTTATTGATGATTTATTAGATGAACTACATGGTTTTATTAATTTTACTAAATTAGACCTAAAATCTAGATATCATCAAGTGAGAATGCATCATAGTGATATGCATAAAATTGCTTTTAAAACACATGAGAGACACTATGAATTTCTTGTCATGCCTTTTGGACTCTCTAATGCACCCAGAACATTTTACACATTAATGAACGACATATTTAAACCCTACTTAAGGAAATTTCTCTTAGTGTTCCTTGATGATATACTAATTTGGAACCAGACATGGTCTGAGCATATAACCACCTACAGTTAACTATGCAGGTCCTACATAACAATCAACCGATGATTAAATTATCAAAGTTTTCATTTGCTAAGGAGCACACATGTTTGGGGCATATCATTTCCAGGGAAGGGATTGTAGTGGACCCATAAAAGATCAAGGCTATTAAATAGCGGCCATAACCAAAAAACGTTAAAGATTTAAGAGGATTTCTTGGACTTACTAGATATTACAGGAAGTTTATCAGACACTATGGGATGATTTCCAAAACACTAACTAATTTATTGAAGAAGAATGCCTTCCACTGGAATGAACAAGCAACAGAAGCTTACAACAAACTCAAGCACTGCCTAATGAATCCATCAGTACTATGCATGCCTGATTTTAGTAAGGAGTTTATCATTGAATGTGATGCCAGTGGTGTAGGGATTAGTGATATTTTAACTCAAGATGGTAGACCCATTGCTTACCTCAACTAAGCATTAAGTGGTAAAAATTTATTGTTATCTACATATGAGAAATAATAGTTAAATTACTACTAGAAACAAAAAATGGTCATAATACCCTATAGGAAGAAAATTTATGATAAAGACTGATCACCAAAGTCATAGGCACTTGCTTCCATAAATTCTTACAACTGGGATACAAGGCAAATAGGTAGCAAAACTACATGGTTTTGATTAAATATAAAAAAGGAAAAGATAACACAGTAGCATATGCACTTTCTAGGCTGCCTGAGGAGCAAGGTAATAATACAGTGCAATGTCAAGCAATAACTTACGGTGGAAGGTAGTTGGATGCAAGAATTAAAATGGAACATGAACCAATCTGATTATCTAAAAGAGATGAAGGAAAAGTTATGTGGTGGCAAGCTTAACTCAACCAAGTATATATTGTTAGATGACTCGTTATATTACAAAAAAGAATATTGTTGGATCATATTTGCAAAGTGGTAATACAAATCTTACTTTAAGAATATCATTCAACACCTCTAGGAGGGGCTATTGGGGTCAAGAAAACCAAACACAAGTTCAAACAAGTGTTATATTAGAAGGGTATGAAGGATGGAAGGGTATGAAGGCAGACATTGAAAGATTTATATGAGAATGTGACATTTGTCAAAGAAACAAACATGAAAATGTACTTTTACCTAGCTTATTGCAATCATTACCCATACTTGGAAGAATCTAGAGTGATGTCTCCATGGATTTCATTATTGGCTTGCCAAACAGTCATAAGTACATAGCCATATTTGTGGTTGTTGATAGGTTGTCAAAATACTCTCACTTCTTTCCACTTCAGCATCCATACTGAGCAAAAGATATAGCAAAAAATTTCTTTGATGGTGTTTTCAAATTACATGGAATGGCAAAAAACAAAGCGAGTGATATAAACTCTATTTTTACAAGTATATTTTGGCAAAAGTTATTTAGGTTACAATGGTGTACATTAAAACTGAGTCCAGCCTTTCACCCCTAATCGGATAGGCAAACTGAGGCCATTAACAAAATTTTAAAAGGATATCTTAGACGCTTTGCTTGCCACAAGCCTCAAGAGTGGTCTAGATGGCTTACTATTGTAGAATAATGGTACAATACAAGTTGGCAAAGCTCAATTTATACTACCCCTTACACAGCAGTATATGGAGTAGACCCTCCTACAATATTGTCATATGTACCAAACATAGCGTAAGTGTCACAAGTCGAGTAAGAACTTTACTCCGGAGACATTGTGATACAACTTCTTAAGGATAGCTTAAAGATGACACAAGAGAGAATGAAGAAATTTGTGGATGCAAAGAGAACAAAGAGACAGTTTCAAGAAGGGGGTTGAGTCTACCTCAAACTATAGCCTTCTAGGTAGATTACCGCGAGCAACTTGAAGACTACCAGGCTCTTACCAAAGTTTTATGGGCCTTAAAAAATTGTACATAAGATAGGTGATGTAGCTTACAAAATGGATTTACCAACTGAGGCAAGAATTCATCCGATCTTCCACGTGTCACAATTGAAAAGAAAAGTTGGGCATGGGATAATCATACAACACGATGTGCCTGCATTCACTGAAGAAGTAATTAATGAACTAGAATTAATTTTGTATAGAAGAATTTTCCCCAAACATAATAAGGCAGTTACACAAGTGCTTGTGAAATGGAAGCAAAGGACTATGGATGACTCTACTTGGGAAGATTGTTAGGATTTAGTAAAGAGGTATCCAGCATTTGACCTTGAGACAAGGTCAAATTTTAAAGAGGGAGGTAATTTTAGGCCTCAGGTTAGTTCATCGGACATGTATAAGGAACAGCACAAAGAAGAAGGAGATTCAACAAACAGTTTGAAGGCAATAGAAGAATTGGTCATTTCATCAAACACTTTGGTACAAGTCGACACCCTAGTCATAGGCGAAGATGCAGTGGTGGTGCCGACCAACTCACAGCATCAAGGAGACCAACTTGACCATACGAGACCAATCACAAGGTCAACTTCATCCAGATTTGTCTAGGCCTTGTGTGCACGTGCACATGTGCACAAGTGTGCATGTTGACCAAAATCACATGTTACTGGTCAGTTTTTATTTGGTTAGTTGATCGAGTCATGGCCTGACTAAGTCATGTAATGATCAGGGTTTGATGTTTGGATTATGTATAAATAGCAGTAATAGTTAACATGAGAGAATTTTAATAAGAATTTTCATTTAATTCTTGAAAAGTATATTACAAATTTTCAATGCAATTGTTACAACTTCTTCTTCGTCTTACAAATATTTTAATATTAATGATGGTTTGGGGTCTCGGCTAGAATACCAAAATTCCAGCCACCTCGGTTCTATTTCGTTAGACTCCAGGACAAAACCCTATCTAGAATCCGGTTTCGGTTGAAAATGGGGATTTTTTTTTGAAATTTTCAAAAATTACAACCGTCTACTTAAATACATACCTGAAATTATAAACTTAAATCAAAAATCAAAGTTTCAACATGTTTATCGATCTACATCTCGTCGGCGATTTCAATCTCATCTTCATCTCATCATCGAGTTTATATTAGCGTACTTCAATCTAATTCCATCATCGAAGATATCTTTTTCCCTTTTCGTTTTTTTCAGTTTGGAGGAGAGCATGTTGATTATTTTCCTTTTTGTTTTTTCTAGGTTTGTAGAGAGCAATGATGTTTTTTGGGGATAGGTTTCTTTGGAATTAGAATATAATATGGGATTGGGCTAGACGTGTTTATGGTTAAGTTGTGCTAAATATTAAGCTTCGGTTTGAATGAGAGGGAGTGGGATATCATACTTTTTTTATTTCATAAGCTTGCGTGGATCAACACTGAATTATTTCGGGCTTGGACTGGGCTGGACTGAACTAATAATAGCTCCCTATTTCAGTAAAGCAATGGTTAATTAATAATTAGAACCATTAAGTAATCAGGGATTAGTTATTTGTTTATAAAATTGTATATTGTGTTCTATTTTTTTTATAAACTGTATTTTATATTTTATTTACAAGGATTATTATACATTTTCATTAACAAGTCATTAAATGTCAAAATAAACCGAAATCAAAACCAAAACTTTCAAAATTTCCAAAATCGTCCGAAACTAAGAAAATTTCAATTGACCGAAACCGAAATTGAGTTCTCAAATCTTGATATTAATACAATACACTCTTCTACACCCTCTCTTGCCCAAGCATATCCTCATTGTAAAGATTTAAAAGAAATTGAGAATGTTTTTATTACTGCAATTAATTGATTACAGAGCAGTTGCCTCAATTATATACGTGCTAGCAAATACACATATTGGGCTAAATACAAAGAAGGCCCATTACAATATAACATTCAAAAGAAATGTGGGTCGGGTAAGTACTACAAATGCTGGTATGCAGATCCATGATGCGGAGTTATACTAAGATAGTCGCAGTTATACTTCGTTATTTCAATACTTTATCTCCTCCTCTCAAAACTGAGATTAGGGAACGAGGCGATTTTCTTCAAAATTCTCCAAATCCTTTCATATCTGCACTTATATTTCAAAATTAGTGAGATATATAAGAGAGAGTAGTTGCAAATCATATTTACGCCCCTGATTTGATCTGCAAATTGTTTAATCTTCACATCTGAGATCAATCGAGATTTGGAGTTCCAGATCTAAAGATTTTCTTTAGATCTGTAGCTGGAATCTCGTCTCTACTAGGTTTTTCAGCACTATTATGACGCAGAGCTAATCCTTCGACTTCAACCGAAACTAGTTTTTACTTTGAGCTCGTCTTTGAATCTTGTGAATGTAACGACCCAGATTTTTCGACGTTTGATTTGGAACATTTAAATGGTTTTAAATATTGGATTTGAATTATAGATTGATTTTGAATATGGAAATTTGGTTTTTATCTATAAAATAAATTCAAATTTTAAAATATAGCGATTTGTTGGATAATTTAATTATTGAATTTTATAATTGAATTTTGGTTAAATTATTGTAACTTAAGTTTTAAGCTCGATAAAAATAATTTAAAGGCTTGTAAAACTTATATAAATAATAATAAAGATAATAAAAATTTTAAAATTGAATTTAAAAGTGATTTGTTCAATGTTAAAAATAGTTTGTTAAAATTGACATTTAAAAATAGCCATCCGGAACAGTCTCGGAATTCGATGAAACAAGTTCCATCGGATCCATAATAATGTATTATTATCAGGTTTCAAATTTCATATTGTTTGGAGTTATCGTTTGGTCGTACATGATATAAATGCGCAAAAATTTATATCAAAAATTCAATATAAATAATTGTGTCCAAAAAGCTGTCTTCTCCATACGATCGAATTAGGACTCAAAACCTTTTCCATTGCTTCGGAATAGGGGTATAGCATTATAAACACCTAGCGGCATGCCTCTTTAGGGTTCGCAATTTTAAGCAGCGTAAATCGAGGTATTTTGATAGTAAATAATATTATATATATACAAATTTCAATGTCAAATTATTCTATCTCTTGAACCCCATATAACCGATCAATCGTATAACCGAAGCCTCTTCTTCTTTTGCTTAAACTTATGGACTCCTTTATCTCTTTTCCTCTATACGAAATCGAATAGCACGATATAAAGAGAGAAAAAATAGAACGAAATCAAAGTTCACGATGGAGTGAGGGAAGTGGAACTACGCGCGTTCATGGGAGGAAAGGGGGAAGTCTCGGCACTTACAGGTGAGTGGGGTAAGGGATGCAAGGGGACGAGGCTGTTAGAAGGCGAGTTAAGGATAGGCGAAGTCGTGAGCATGGGAAGTGGTAGCTGTGATCGATGGCAAAGGCAAGGGTTTCTCTAGCGTGGGGATTGCATGTGCGTGCGTTGAGGAGGGGGGTCGCAATGGCGCAGGAGCTGGATGGCGATGCTAGGGTGGAGGACATGGACTTTGGTGCAGTGGCTGATGTGGTGATGTACGGTTGTGAAGGATGGCAGGTGATAACTGGATACAGTAGGTTTTTTAATCCATTATTTAGTTAAATCAAGTATTATTTATAAATCTATATTTATAAAATCATAACTAATTTGCACGAGGTTAAATTTGAACAAAAACAAGAAGCATTGTGTTCGCGACGTGGAATAATGCACAATAAAATTTGTTTGGAATTTTTAGGAGTTCGGTGGGATTTTTAAATTTGAATAGAATGTTGTTCGATTTAATCTAAAAATCGAAATGGATTTGCAAATAAAAATCAAGGTGAGAAAATTCTCACTCATTTGGATTACCAAAATTTAAAATTTAAATAGTTGAATTTAAATTTTGGATGCTAGTTGGATTTATGAATAATATAATATATATGGTAGTATATATATTGGTATTTGGAGTGATATTCCCGCATATTATAGCGGATGAGACCCTATGCGCCCTTATAATAGCGGATGACCCTATATACCACGATATCCTCCTAGAAGTGAGATTGGTATTTTTTATGTTGTATTATCATCTGTGGATGCAAGAAACAGGTTGGAGGGATCCAACTGGATTCATCAAATGTATTGTTTATTTTTCATATATAGTGATATATGATGTTAGTAGGTAACCTATTATAGATTATTGTTGAAATTGAAATTATTGGATGCTATTGTAGCACTGACTTGAATTTTTGATAAATTAAGTACCATAAATATAGTTTTAATATTTAAGGAATTAAAGGGAATTTGATATAAAAATATATATATTGGAGTTGGAAATTATTCTAAAGAAAATGAGTTCGAAAAATTATTAATTTTGGGTTATACTAAATTATTGTGAATTTTTAAATGGAGATTTTAAAAAATGAATTATATAAGAGAATTTATAAATGATATCCTGAAAATATAAAAGGAGTTGAAGTTGATATTGAAAATATATTTGAAGTTATAAATGGAATTATTAAGGCGATGGATTTATAAAAAAATGAAATTTTATAAATGAGATTGTTTTTATAAACAAGGAAAAAAATTCAAAGGAGTTATAAAAATTTATAAACGATGTTTATAAATAAAGGAAATCGATATCAGGATGATAAATTGGGAATATAAAAATCATTGGTGAAATTATATTAGAATATGAAAATAGGATGAGAAAAATAGGGGATTACTATTTTTGAGAAGTGAAAATGGTTAAGATATCGGAATGGAAGCGATTAATTTTGATGGAAATTGAGAGCAATTTATAAGTTGAATTGGTTATTGATATATATATATATATATATATATTAAATATTAAGAAGTAAGTTTGTTTTAAAAGGAAAATTTTATTATTTAAAAACTATGGAATTTTAACTAGTTGAGATTGAAATACTTCGTTAAGTAGATTTCCAAATATTAGGTATTTATTTAATAAATTCTAAATTTTAAATTCAGCTTTGGAAACTTATTTGTTCATTTAAAAAATGAGTTATTGATGTTATAAAAGTATTTTCAACGTTTAAAAAATATAACTTAAGCATATTTTAAATATATTACTATTCTTTAAAAATACTCGTTATATATATATATATAAGTTTTGAAATGATTGAAAATTTATTTATAAATTCTCTTGAGATGTGTAGATGGGGTTTATTAAAGGATGAGCTTTTAAAAGTGAAATCTTATAAATGGAATGTTAGAGACTTAAGAAAATTTTTGATGGCTAGATGCGATAACTTCGGGAAGATTTTGAACTCATTTAAAGGAGGTATAAATGGTTGGTTGGGATTATAAATAAGTATAATCGGTTTGGAAATCGTGGGAAGAATTTATTAAAATTTCCGGAGACTTATGAGACGAGTCATGAAATATTGCCAAGCTTAATCTTAAAACGATCTTTGGAAATTATATGTATAAATATTTTCCTATGTATTGGAAGGAAGGTTTTGGAAAAAACAATTTTAGTGGGAAATAATTTGGAATAGAGATATTTTTTAAGTGTTATAAAAAAATGGAAGTTAGAAATATTTCTATGTATTGAAAATGGTAAAATATCTTGTTATGGATACAAGTGTTGAAATTATTTCAAATATAGAAATATTGAAGAGATGGAATATATCTTGGTGAAGATGTTTTGGAATAATATTTTGTAGATTTATAAAATTTGGCCTAGTGACTACTTATGGATGTTTAATTGATAGCTAAATAACTGATTATCAATATTGGTCAATTTCATTAATCGTTTTGAAGAGACCGGGATCGGATTTAATTATCCGAAAACCAATTTAATCCGGTTTGAATATTACGAATGAATACCGTGAAGATGATGAAGACGGTGATTCGGTTTTCCCAGACCCAGGACAACTTGTATGGATGAATGCTATCAGAACATCGTCATTGGAGGACGATGAGCATTCTAAGTAGAATTATTTCTTAAAAGGTAACGCTTAGCCTCGATCCTCATCAACCAGGAATGACTAAAACATGGAAGATCCAGCAAGGCTAAGTGGATCGCACCCAAATATGGTATATTATCACTTTTCTCTAGATGTCCTTGGAAACCTGTTTATTATGGATATGGTTGTGCATGGAAAGAGCGCTCGATAGTAAGGGTGGGAACACCCGGGGTGATAACATATTCGGTCTATCCAGGTTAGTGGTAGGTCGTTCTTGTGTTGCAGGGGATCCCGGCATAGTCCTCGGTACATTATTCTAGAGGTGTACTGTAATGGACAGTACCCCAGTGGCCTAGTCATTCGTTGGAACCCATTCTCTAATACAAGCTTGTGGTTTCGTTTGTAGAGCCTAGTATCCTGGAATTTAATTAATGTAACAATTTCAGCTATTTGAATATAAGTATTTGTATTTAGACACTATTGTAATATCACCGGATTTTCTATAAAATGCTTTGGTTATCGTAAGGGAAAAACTCGTCGTGTTTACGTGCGATGCGGTCTTACGAGATACCATTGCTTTTCAAAGGATTTTGATAACTCTAATAATTCAAATTGAGTGTGTATTCTCATGCTGGTTTTCCAGACTGACTTGGGTGTAATTTTATTATAATGCTCGGGTCAGACCGAGTATTACAGATTACGACAAGATGCTATGGAGCTCAAGAGACGAGCTGGATGATGAAGACATATCACCTACTTGGCTTATATTCCGCTGTGTAAGGACAAGTTATATAACTATCCAGATTGATGGATTGATGATTGTACTCTGATGGTTGTAAGTATAAAACAGTTACAGATTCTTTTTGTATATAAAAATCTGTTATTATATATTATATTTTGCTCCGCTGTGATTGTGAGATTCTTTGTTGTTGTTTATTTTCTTATACCTTTTTCTTCTTCACCCTAAAGATTCATATTTTTCGTTCAGTTTGAGTTGAACTGATGTGAACTATGGTCGACTCAAGAGGTATTGATTTTGCGAGTCACTACACTTGGTATCAGAGCTGAAGGTTAAGCGAGAACCTTAGCTCTGGTGGGGATTTAATCATTATAGATAGAGTCAGTTGTACTGTAGAATGAGTTGAGTGTAATAATATATATTTGCACGTTTTTGTTAGTGCATGTTAACCCGCCTTTTGTCAAAGCCATAAGTAGGCGGATTCAACCTAACTAACTTCACAACTATCGAGGTTGGAGTATGATGGATTTGGTTTCGAAGGATGAAGTTTACTTGGATATGTCATTTGGTCAAGAAATGGAGGGAATGCACGGCACAAGTAGTTCATTCGGTCTACACTCCCCGCTCGGCATAAAGGAGTCGCACCTCGATACCTCGCACCTAGATACCTCGTACCTCGATACCTCGCACCTCGATACCTCGGTACCTCGCACCTCGATACCTCGATACCTTGCACCTCGATACCTCACACCTCGATACCTCGCACCTCGATACCTCGATACCTCACCCTTCGATACCTCGCACCTCGATACCACGATACCTCGCACCTCGATACCTCGCACGTCGCTCGGCATCGTACCAGGCTCGGCATGGGTCGCTCGGCGAAGATGGCTTGGTGGAAAGTCATTCGGCATAAGACGAATGTGGCTCGGTGGAAATTCTTAATGGGCCTTTACTGTTCAGAAAGCCCAGCAACTCAAAATTCGCCTATAAATACAGCTTGTAGGGGTTCAGAAAGGGGAGTCTTCTTCTTCTCTTCTGCTCTCTGACCTTTTATTTCCTAAGACTAAGGCCAGTCTACCACTTTGTAACTGTAATTGATTCGAACATCAATAAAAAGGAAACTTCTACAGTGGACATAGGACGAAATTATCCGAACCACTATAAAACTTGTTGTTCTCTACTGCTTTCCTTTTAGTTTTAACTGTTCTTCATATTATTACTATCTACACACACTTTATCTGTTATCAGCGACTGTTAGTTGGGGCTTTCATTTACATTTGGGTGTTAGTGACCAATATTGGCGCTAACATTTTGGTGCTTTCACTGAGAAGGCAAGCACTCAGGGATTTTGGAGCTAGGAACTTGGACTCTAGAAAGCAATGGCTAGGCCATCAACAAAAAAGCAAGTGATAGAAAGGAGCAATCAGAAGGGAAGTCAAGAGGCTTCCTCTGGAGCTGGAGCAGGTCAAACATCCATCTACATCACCAGAGACGAGATGGAAGCAATGTTGAAAAGACAAGAGGAGATGATGCAGACTCTTCTCAGACAATTTGCACAGGCAGGAAATGCAGGAGCTTAGGTCCGTGAGCAGGATCAGAAGCGCTCAACCAGAAAGCAGAGGGAATAGCTCAGCAGGGGGCAACACCCAATCAGCAGACGACTATCAATCTGGATGGATCTAGACTCGGGGGCATAACACCAGGGAATGCTGAACCAATCCATGGAGGGATACCAGATAACACTGTCCAACCCGACACCAATAGGAGTGCAGGAGTACGAGATGAGGAGTATGTGCCAGAATTCTCTCATCAACTCGGGGGACAGACCAGAGGCAACGGACAAGGATTACAGCTTGGTGACAAGGACAGACTGGCAGAGATGGATAGACGAGCTATGAGAGGTGGATTGGTAAACAAAGACTTGGAGGATGTGAATAGGAGTCCCTTTACTCCTACTATCAGGCGAGCTAGGAACCCACCAAATTTTAAGCTACCATCAGTGGAGATGTATAATGGGAGGACGGATCCTACGGTTCATCTTACAAAGTATATGAGGCATATGGAAGTGCTAGGGGCATCAGAGGAAATCATGGCCCGATGCTTCCCATTGTTTCTGACATACATAGCAGCACTACGGTTTAGAAAATTGGAAAGAGGTTTCATTGAAACATTTACTGAGTTGACTGAGAAGTTTATGAGGCAGTTCAGAGTTTACATTTCGAGACCTAAGAATGTGATGAGTTTAGCAACGCTAAAGCAGAGGACCGGGGAATCTTTGAGGAGCTTTCTGACGCGATTCAATGCAGCGGCAACATCGGTGGATCGACCAGGTCCATCCATGGTCTTAATGGCAGCTATATCTGGCACAGCTAATGGAACATAGTTCAAAAATCACTGACAAGGGATCCACCTATGGATCTAGGGGAGTTTTATCATGAGACCGAAGGATTTTTACGATTGGAGGATGCAAATGCTGAGAGAGAGGAAGGAGAAGGAGATGATGTTTATGCAGTCAAGGGTGAAAATCCTCCTAAAAAAGATTCAAGAACTGATAAAGGGAGACAGAAGGCCAGGGATAACGACGATGGACCAACGCGACCACGAAAGGAACCAAGATTCTCCTCTTATTCAGAGCTGAATGAGACTTTGGAACGAATTTACCAAGACACTAGGGGGAAGATTCCCTATCGGAGGCCAATGAGAAGGGATCCGACCAGCAATGAAAAAAGTCAGACAAGTATTGTTTATTCCACGAACTGAACGGTCATAGCACGAATGACTGCAGGCACTTGAAGGATGAGGTTGAGGGACATATCCGGAATGGTTTGCTATCACAATATGTGAGAAGGGGAACAACGACGGTGGAACGAGAGCGGCCACCACCTACACCAACTGGGAACGGCTCGGGATCGGGGCGTCAGCTTGTTATCAGCTGATTGAAATAATGACGAATAAGTGGCAAACTCCACACCAACGTGATTAAGTCATTTACACATGTACAGGACCACGAACGATCCTCAAGCATGCTCTGATACGATTATAAATTGCATCAATGTAGGTGTTTGCACTTGGACGTCCCTTTTTTGCTTTTATTTTCCATTTCTCATGTTTGGACTTGATTTAGTTTGACATTTCCGTTGAAAGACTTATTTTGAATGAAAATCTGTTGTTTGTGATTCCATGACGGCTAAGCCACTTACACATGTACGGGGTCGCGAATGGTCCTTAGGCATGCTCTGAGATGGCAATAAACCGCCACGACAAACAGTTCATAAACTCACTCGAACGTGAAATCTGACATTAATGATACTAAGTCTCCCCCGGGCACACACAACTCGTCTCGAACGGCACCCGACCATGAACGGTCACAATTCCCCTCGAACGGCACCAGATCGCGAACGATCACAACTCGCCTCGAACGGCACTCGACCGCGAATGGTCACAACTCGCCTCGAACGGCACCAGATCGCGGACGATCATAACTTGCCTCGAACGACACCCGACCGCGAACGGTCACAACTCGCCTCGAACGACACCAGATCGCGAACGATCATAACTCGCCTCTAACGGAACCCGATCGCGAACGGTCACAATTCGCTGCAAACGGAACTCGGCCTCGAACAGTCACATACCACCCTGAATGACATACGATCCCGAACGATCGTCATTCGTGGTCAGATAAGGCTATTAATTTCTTTGTAGGTCATTAACAGGATACGAACATCCAGCTTATTGTGCTACAAAACACACCTTCCATTAGCAAGGCATGTTTTGGGGGGTAAAGTGTTAACCCGCCTTTTGTCAAAGCCATAAGTAGGCGGATTCAACCTAACTAACTTCACGACTATCGAGGTTGGAGTATGATGGATTTGGTTACGAAGGATGAAGTTTACTTGGATATGTCCTTTGGTCAAGAAATGGAGGGAATGCACGGCACAAGTACTTCGTTCGGTCTACACTCCCTGCTCGGCATAAAGGAGTCGCACCTCAATACCTCGCACCTAGATACCTCGCACCTTGATACCTCGATACCTCACACCTCGATACCTCGCACCTCGACACCTTGCACCTCGATACCTCGCACGTCGCTTGGCATCGTACCTCGCTCGACATTGGCGGCTCGGCATGGGTCGCTCGGCGAAGATGGCTCGGTGGAAAGTCGCTCGGCATAAGATGAATGTGGCTTGGTGGAAATTCTTAATGGGCCTTTACCGTTCAGAAAGCCCAGCAACTCAAAATTCGCCTATAAATACAGCTTGTAGGGGTTCACAAAGGAGGGGTCTTCTTCTTCTCATCTGCTCTCTGACTTTTTATTTCCTAAGGCTAAGGCCAGTCTACCACTTTGTAACTGTAACTGGTTCGAACATCAATAAAAAGGAAACTTCTAGAGTGGACGTGGGCCGAAGTTAGCCGAACCACTATAAAACTTGTTCTTTACTGCTTTCATTTTAATTTTAACTGTTCTTCATATTATTACTCTCTACACACATTTTACATGTTATCAGTGACTGTTAGTTGGGGCTTTCATTTACATTTGGGTGTTAGTGACCAATTTTGGCGCTAATAGTACGTATAAAATGGTTTATATGTGTTGATTTATTGGACGAGTGGGATATAAATTCTGATCAAATAGTGGGACGCCACTTAAATCGATAAGAGTTTCTAAAAACTTGAACGCGATAGAACTGACGCGGTATTGTTTTAAAGTGGGTAAACGAAATAATTTTACCCAAATCATATTTAGATATAAAAGGGAATAATTTTCTGAAAATCATTACTGTGGTGTGTTTGGTTGTTATATATAATCAAAATAAGATTGTAAAATTAGAAATGGTTTATATAACCAAATATAGATTGTATAAGTACGAAGTATACAAATAAATTATAACTAAAAATGAATTCAAACCGGAGATTGGAAGAATTAAATCCTGGAGATTTTTGGAAATGTTTTCCAAAGTATTTTGAAATAAATAATAGTATTATTATTTTGGAGATATTTTTGAATAAAAAACTGTTTTAAATGGATTTTGGAAGTGATATAGCACTGAACTCACTTTAGTCGTTGGAAAATAATCGTGGTGATGACTGCAGCATCATCAGTGTTCATTTTCGAGTTTCTAGATGACAGATTACTACCATAGTGAATTGATATGGAGATTTTTGGTGAAAACAAATGTTGTTTCGAAAATTCCAAGGGAATTGTTTTGGGTAAAATCAGGTTGATTTTAAAATTCAAAGGAAGTGGTTTGTTAAACCAAAAAGAGTGTGTGTGTATATATTTGATTTCAAAGTGATTTGAAATAAATACCAGTTGTTTAAAAATTCTGAAATCCGGTGGATGATGATATTTTTAGGAGGAAAGTGTGAAAATTTTAAGTTGGAATAAAATTTAAAGTGGAAAAGTTAAAACTAGAAAATAGACACAAGGAAGAAGTTGAAAAAAAAATCAAGGACAGCAAGTTTACTTTTTAGTCTAAAAGACATATTTTAGTATGAATTGAAGATATTAGTTACAACTATCATTCTGTGATTTACACTAAAAATGACTTTGGGCCTAAAAAGCAAAATTCTTGTCCCTGCTAAATTTTTCTCCAACTTTTTCTTTGAGCCTAAAACCCCCCAAGTTAAAATGGAATTAAACTTAAGTTAAGTTGGATAAATTAAATTTTGAAAATTTAATTGACCAGATTTGAATTGAATTAATAAAGTGTATTAATGAAGTGGGAGTTAAATTAGCAAAGTAATTGAATTGTTAATGAAATTGAATGGATTAAAAATAAAATGGTTTAGAGTGGAATTAATTTAGGTATGAATAACTCGAATTTGATTTTGAATTGTTGGTTAGAAAGGAATTGAAATTTGAATAAAAGTGATTGGATTCGAATCATATGGAATTGAATTAAATATGTAAATGTGAATTATAAAGTGACTATATAACTTTAAGTTATAAAATTTGAATTTGGATTGGAGATGATATTGGGTTGTAGTAAATATAAATATTGAATTGTGAAATATTATAAAACCATATGGTATAAATTTTGAATGAGACAAAAATTTAATAAAAATTGGAATTGTGAATAAATAAATTGGAATAACATGCAAAGATCGAAATTTATGAAATAGAAATATACTTGGGCTATAAATAAATATATAACCTCCAGTAAAAAATAACATGTGAACATATTCGGGTATAAAATTGATGGAAATGGGAAAAATAAGTTGTGTGACTTATAAAATTGAAAATTAGAATAGATAAGCCGAAATAAAAGAGTTTGATATTTTGGAAACAAAATAAAAACCCAAACTTAAATTAAAAAAATAAATTTAAACTCGAATAAATGGATTGGAGTGATTTTTGAAACAAAAATTAGATATTGAATTATAAAGTGGAAATGAACTAATTAGGCAATTAATTAGTTAATTAGATATAAAATGGATATTAACTGGGTTGAATAAATTTGGATTGTGAGTTTAAAATGGAATTTGGAAATGGAACTTGAGTTATAAATAAAATTCAACTTAGATTGTAAGTGAATTAAATACAATTTGGAAAACGTGTCAAATAAAATGGAATTGAGTGGAAATAGAAATGGGTTGAGTTGCAAATAAATCCAATTTGAATATAGATGAATTAAATATGGCCTTGGATATTATTTTAACGAATTGAGTTCGGAATTAAAATTGAAGTGGATTGGATGAATGAACTGATTAAATTAACTAGTAAACAGAATGAAAATTGATTGAATAAAAATCAAATCAGTAATTTGAATTAGAAATTGTTTACCAGAAAAATAAACTTAAGGATGGAGTTGAAATAATTTGAAGTAAATAAATCAACTTAAGTAAATATTTTAAATAACAGCTTGGCACAAATAAATATGTAAAATGGCCATTAAATAAAATAGCATGGAATGTTTCCGAGCTAAATAAAATGGATTTGAGAGCAATGGTGGATATAAAAAGGATGTAAATAAATTGATTGAGAATAAATTTAAAATGGAATAGAATTAAATATAAATTGAGTTGGAATCAATTTAAAATAGATGAAACTACAGTGGATATTATATTAAGAATATATCATCGAATTTGCATAGAAAAATTAGTCGTTTGACGTAAACAAAAATAAATTAAAATTATACAAATCAAATGGAAAATAAATAAATTGATTTTTAATCAATTTGTAATGGATGTGAGTTTCTTTGGTGTAAAAATTAATTGAATGCATGTAAAGTGAGTTGTAAATCATTTGAATTGAATAAAATGAGATATGAATCGATTGAAAGTGATTAAATTGGTGTTGGAACCTAATGGTTGCTTATAAACAATTGTCTAACATGCATTGCTTACGAAACTTATGTGTTTTAACCATTTAAATAAGTGAAATGTTATTTAAACTCATGTTTTGGTACTTATGTGTTTGAATTGAGTAAGTACGGGTACATGGAGCTGTTTTGCTTGACTTTGATTGCGCGAATTGCAAAATAAATAAGTCGCTGGCTTAAAAATGATAAAATAAGGTACGTTTTCGGATTAACTACTACGAAAATATAAAATTTTGTTTTCCAACTGTGCGGATCGATGTATATATATTTATATCTCTTTTTATATTGCAAAAGCCTCTCTGTACAAGGAAGACTCAGCCAAAAAATTTCGAAAATTTAGGGTGTTAGAAAAAAAATTTGAAATTTTTTTTTGTTAGCAAAAATCGATTTCGAATTTATAATGGAAATAAAGGATATATTGGTTTAGTATGGAGAACTAATTGTTTTGAATGAAGGAAAAAGATTAAAAAAGTGAAATATCGGATTTTCACTAACTAGGTTTTAGTAAGTTAATGGGTTTGGAGCGTTTTTCCTACCTTAGCAATTTTGGGGACGAAATGCTTTTAAAGAGGGAATAATGTAACGACCCAAAATTTTCAACATTTAATTTGGAACATTTAAATGGTTTTAAATATTGAATTTGAATCACAGATTGATTTTGAATATGGAAATTTGGTTTTTATTTATAAAATAAATTTAGAATTTAAAATATAGCGATTTATTGGATAATTTAATTATTGAGTTTTATAATTGAATATTGGTTAAATTATTGTATATTGAGTTTTAAGCTTGATTAAAATGATTTAAAGGCTTGTAAAATTGATATTAAAAAAATGAAGATAATAAAAGTTATAAACTTGAATTAAAAGTGATTTGTTCAATTTTAAAAATAGTTTGTTCAAATTGACATTTAAAAAAAGCCATCCGAGACAGTCTCAGAATTCGACGAAACCAGTTCCGTCGGATCCGTAATAATGTATTACTACCGGGTTACAAATTTCTTATCATTTCGAGTTATCATTTGGCCGTACGGGATATAAACGCGCTAAAATTTATATCGAAAATTGAATATAAATAATTGGATCCAAATGCTATCTTCTCCATACGATCGAATTAGGACTCGAAACCTTTTCCATTGCGTTCGGAATAGGAGTATAACATTATAAATGCCTAGCGGTACACCTCTTTAGGGGTTTGCAATTTGAAGTTGCGTAAATCGAGGTATTTTGAGAAATAAATAATATTATATAAATTTCATTGTCAAATTATTCTATTTCTTGAACCCCCTATAACCGGTCAATCATGTCCAAAGCCTCCTCTTCTTTTACATAAACTCATGAACTGCTTTATCTCTTTTCCTCTATACTGTAACGACCCACAAATTTGTACCCCTTGAGTCAACACTATTCTACGTCAATCAACTCAAGTTGCACAGAAATACGAACCATTTGGGTTAAAGAAGAAGAGGTAGAAGAAGAAAATAGAAAACAAAAACAGAATCTAACCATCGCAGCGGAATAAAATATAATAGATATTAACAGATCTTTACACCAAAACAAATATATCTATTTATATATTACATCATCAGAGTACATCAATCACAGTTCAACATCAACAACATACAACTGGATATGCAGCTAATCAACACAGCGGAATATATATAAAACTAGTACGAAAGTATGTATCGTCATCCAGCTCGTCTCTTGAGCTCCACAGCACCATGTCCTGTATCCTATAATACTCGGTCTGACCCGAGCATTATAGTTAAATAAAACCCGAGTCAGTCTGGAATACCAGTATGAGAAAATCACACTCAATTAAATATTAAAGTTTCAAAAATCTTTTGAAACAAAAGCATCTCGTAAGACCATGCCACAAATAAATATGTCAAGTTTTTACCTTACGATAGCTAAAACACTTTTTATTAAAATCCTATGATATTATAATAGGGTCTATATACAAATATTTATAAAATAGCCGAAATTTTTACCTTCATTAAATTCCAGCTACTAGCCACAGAGTGGGTAATACAAACAAAAATCATAAAGGCACGTAGGGAGAATGAATTTCCAACTAATGACTAGGCACTGGGGTACCACCTGTCACAGTACGTGGCCTAGATCACAGTACCGAGGATCACTCCCGACCCCCTGCAACACAAGACAGGGACTACCCCTTACTGGATAATCCCGAGCAAGATCACCCCGCGGTTGGGATCACGCCCACTAAGCCGAAATAAAAAGGGACATCTAGACAGGGATGACCTCACCCTGAATGGGAGCTACCCACTTATCCTTGCCGTATAACCCCTGATTTTCAGTCATTCCCGGTTGATGAGGCTTGAGGCTAAGCGTTACCTTTTAGATCGTTCACTTAGAATGCACATCGTCCACCTGACAATGTTCTGAAAGCATTCATCCATACGAGTCTGTCCCGGGGTCGAACGGAACCGAAGGCACTACTCCTACTACATCCCATTTGGAAATATCCTCAGGATTAGTAGCGAATAGTCCTTGCACTTCACTGCTACATCTTCGAGTCCAAACTCGTTTTCTACGAAAACGTAAAAACCGGATCGAAGTGATTTTCGAGAAATAAATCTCGATCCCGGTCTCTTCGAAATGATCAAAGCATATGGCCAATATTGATGGTCGGTTATTTAACTATCAATTAACATTCACAACATCCATCCAACAATAAATAATTTCCTAAATTATTTATTTATCTCAAATTATCTTCGCGAGATATATTTCCATTTTCAATCCTTTGAAAACAGTTTCAAACCATCTTCCATTTCCAGAGTAAGCTTTCCCAAATATTTTCTATCTCCACTGAAATCATCAAGGACAACACTTAGATTTTAGAATAGTTTTAAAAACACTTTATTAGAAAATATACTTTAAATGATTTAAATTAAAAATTACTTCCGTATTTTATTAAAAAATATACTTTAGGAATATTTAAAAATGAGGTTACTTTTATAAAATATAAACCTAGATTTTCTATGTTAAAACAAATACTAAGACACTTTTAAATAATTTCTTATATAATAGATTAAAAGAAAATACTTACTTTAGAATTTAAATATTTAGAAATAATAATTTTTCCCAAAACTTGCTTTTCAAACAACATTAAAACCTTTAACTTATATTTAAAATTTTACTTTGAAAACGTTCTTGGTTATCCAGGGAGAATTTCCAATTTCATTCACTTTAATCAATTTTCCAAATTGACTTCCAATTTACTCCATTTGAAATAAATTTCTGTACTTACTCAATTTATTTCAAAATTCATTAATTATGGACTTTATTGTTATTATTATTATTTTCCGTTTAATTTTAAATCTTTTAACTGAAATATACAAATTTCAGATTTTTCCCAATTTCTTCTTTATTCTTTTCAATAATTTAAATCTTAAATTTTAAATAAATGTTTTGTTCTTTTAAATAATAACACTGAAGTTTAAAACTTCATTAACTTTCTATTTGTTCAAAAATTCCTTTCCATATACAGAATTTATTAATTAGCATTTTGAAACCATTAATATTCTTATCCAATTCATTTTAATTTATTTACATTCTTTATAATTATTTTCTTAAATGTTCACTCCTTTTATTTCTTTTCAAAGTCCAATTCTATATATTTAGATAAATCAGAGTACCGAAATATTCAAGCAGACTATAGCATTCAATATTCTAATATAATTCATCATAGAATATCAAATAATCACACAGAGAACATTGAATAATTTAAATGAGTGTTGAGGAATCCAGTTGGATTCGTCCAACCTGTTTCCCTACATCCACAAATGTTAGCACAACATAAAATACCAATTCCACTTCAAGGTGGAATATCACGATATATCGGTTTTAAATATAAAATCATCCGCTATCTAATGCAGGAAATCAAACATTCCAAGATATACTATATACTACTATATATTAGACACCAAATCAAATCAATCAATCAATTGTTTAAATTTGACTATTTAAATTTAAATTCAAATTCAACTGAGTGAGATTAACTCACCTTTCCTAGTTGTAGTCCACTTCATTCCCAACTTGTGTAACGTACGCGGTTTTTCGTTGCCGAAAAACCGAATAGTTATGGGTTTATAAAAAGAATTTAGGAAAAAAGAGAAAAGAAAAAGATAGAAATTAGGGAGGAGAGAAGATAGAAAATTAGAAAATTTTAGAATTGAAAGAAATAGAAGAAAAAGAGAAGAGAAAGGAAACAGAACAAAATAGGACGGAACAGAAAACAACAGAACTACTACTGAACAACATCAGAATCTCACAATTCGCAGCGGAACAACATATAATAATAAATGAATAATCTTTAAACAAAGAACTATATCAGTTATTACATTTTATACATTTCATTTCATTATATCATATCATCAGAGTATACAACAACAACAAAAAGTGAAGCGGAAAAAGAAATACTATATAAGTAATATGCCATGCCATTCATCTTGCCTCCAGCAACTCCAGAATATCCAGAATATCCTGATAAACCTTAACTCTTAACTGCCCGTGTGGAAATTGGTGGGCACCCAGAGTTTAGGAAGGAAACAATAAACTCCAAGTCAGTCATGTGACTGGTGTGAGAACTCAAAACAGTTTATTTATCTTTAAAATCAAAATAGAAGAATATTTTTAAATCAATTCGCAATGCTTTTAAAAATGAGACTACCATAAGGCCTCCCGCACACACACACATGCAAACGCAGAATCGGAGGAGATTTCTCCTTATGATAGTCAAAGATGCTTGATACGCATTTAAAAAGAACATTTGATATTATTACTAGTGCATAGTGTAGGGGAGAAATTCATTTTTGAAAGTAGAATATAAATCTTAGCCAACATACGACCATTATCGTATGCCTACTATAGCTAACTATGTTCAATAGCAGGTTACCGCCACATTCCATAGCAGGTTATACAACTAATACCGTACAAGTCTCGTATTGTTTCTTTGGATTTCCAACGAATGGTCAGGCCAAGGAACTTCCCATTGCCACATGGAAACGCCTCTGGCTGGACGTCCCCGAGAACTTAACCAGCTCTCTGCCAACACAAGGCCGGGTTACCTTTATCACTAGGTAACTACTACACGAATATGGCATCCCCCGGTCCCATTGGACCTTTTAACCGAGCGCTCGTCACCAACAACACCACACAGTAATAAAATATAGTATTTCAACATGAGTAAGTATCTGGGCTCCATACCATGATACCACCCTTTCCAGAAGGAAATGCACATACCCTAAAGGGAGCTACCCCTCATAACCTTACCGCATCTTTCCTGTTTTGACCATTCCGGGGTGTGAGGCTCGACGAAGTTTCGTCCACAAAAACATACTTTATACAAAAGCCATGCTTTGGGTCAACAAATGATCAACACAATGATCACCAAGATAGACGATCAAATAAACGATCCTATCACAATAATCAACACGATGATCATTTCAGCATCACTCAGCATGTCACATTACCAAATTGGGAATATATCGCTGATAACATTCAACTACATAACCTCTGAGCTCGTACGTCTCAGAGAAGGGTGTTAAGCTAAAAGAATAAATTCTCCGCCACCAACAGAAATATATTTGAATGAAATCGGCTTTATATCTCAACTTGTAATGTCAGACACACAATCCATACAAGTCTGTTCCGGGCTCGAACAAAACCGAAGGCACTTACAAAGAAGTCCTTGCAATCCGGATATTCACAATCCTGATCGGATTCACCATCACATATGGAGAACTCTATACCGGAGCAACTCGGTGCAGAGTAAATCGATAGTTCATCCTATCGCTCTCGCAAATACCGGGTCTTCAACACCGATCTTCAATGCAATTATAACGACGTATCATATATTCGGAATGGGTTATACGACCCCATGGTCCTTTCCCGGTTAACCCGAATAGTGAGCGCTTATTCAAAAATAAGTGTGGCATTCACATTCAAACAATTCACATCAAATACCCATTCAAAGGGAAATATTGATAGTCGGTTATTGAACTATCACTGGATATGCACACATCACCAGTTTCCAAATAATTTTCCAAATTATTTATTTTCCAAAATATCTTTACAAGATATATAATTTCAATACTTCAAAAATAAATCAATATTTACTTTTAAACAAGTTTCCCCTTTCATTTATAAATTCCTTAGTGAATTTATATCTCAAAATATCCATGCATATCATTTCAATTATCCATTTCAATTTATCTTCAAAAAGATAAATTTTAATTATTCACTTCATATTGGAAAACAATTCCATACTTATTAAAAATAAGTAATTCACAAATCTTTTTATTTTCAACACTTAGAAAATATTCAATATACTTAAATCGAGATTAAGTATATATTTCATTATATTAAGGAAATCATTCTCTTAACATATTTATTTGGGCCAAAACGAACGTTACGTAGAACATCGTTACAACGTCCCAAAATCACTAGTATAGGGATTCGAAATTAAAATAGATATATAAATCCCAATACTATACAAAACATTTCCTTTCGGAAATCATTTACTATAACAACAGTGTTATAGTCCACTATTTCCTTTTATTTCTCGAAAACGTCTATTTCAACAATAAATGTTGAAATCTGTGGTTTCGAATCTCAACACAATTAAAACTTCGTTAGATCGTTTTAATTTAATTTCAAATATCACATTCAAAACAATTTCTTTAACATATTATTCACTATTCAAAAACGTGAATATACTACGTTAACAACTTTCATCCTTTTATTCATTTTAATTCAAAGGATTATTCACAATTCAAGGATTGAATATAGCTCCATTTATAGGTTTCAACAATTAACTTATCAAAATAAGTTGTTTGCGAATTTATAAAACAACGTTTATAAATTCCATTTCTATTTATTTATAAAAACTTCCTTTTTATAAATTCCTTTATTAACCTATTCCAGTTTATAACTCAATTATAAACTAAAAGTTCATATTATAAGTCAAATGCTTATAAAACGATTATTTTACAAAATCGTTCTTTTAAAGACTTTCCAATTTATGAATCTTATAACTTATAAGATCCATTTATTTAACCAATCTATTCTTCAAATAATTTCACCAAATTTATAAATCTTACTATTTATAAATTTCTTTTATAACTTCACAGTTTATAATTCTATAAATTTCATTCATTTACAAAATTCATTTTCACTTCATTCAAACACTTATAAAAACTCGTTTTATAATGTCTATACTTCAATTTATAAATATCCATTTATAAATCTCTTAATATAAATTAATTTATATTATTCTTTAAAACGTCCTTAATTTCCTTTATAATTTCACCATTTTGATTCATAAAATAATTAAATTTTATAAATCCTATATTTAAACTTTTCACAATTATTTCAGAAATCCCAATTTAACTATTTCATAAAGTCATTAATTCCTTATTTTCAAAAATCAGTTTTTAACTGTATTTCACAAAAATCATAATTTTTTATAACATTAAAAATTATAACGTTTATTTATTTAAAATGAATCAATTCCAAAAATATAGTATATTTTCAAAAATCACTTTATAAATCATTTTAAAATCCCAAAATTTGGTCCAATGATGTTACACACCAAATAGTCAATCACGACTACAACGATATTATATATCAATATGAAAATCCATCAAATATCAAAATATCTGAAATCAAATAAATACTGTTGAGGAATCCAGTTGGATCCCTCCAACCTGTTTTTCTGCATCCACAAACATTAGCACAATACCAATTCCGCTCCAGTACGAAATTATCGCGGTATATGTTCTTATTAAATATTATCCGCTTAATAACGGCGTAATAGGGTCTCATCCGCTAAACAAAAAATGCGGGAAATCAACAACTGCAATATATACATATGCCAATATATATATATTGATATTATATATAATACCAATTTCACTGTTTATGAAATATTCGCGGTATATGTTTTTAATAAATAACATCCGCTTACTAACGGCGTATAATGTCTATTTTAATAATCAATAGATATCCATCAACATTCAAACATGCATTCAAATATTTTAAATCTAACTATTTAAAATAAAATCGAAACTGATTCGATTGAGTGAGAAGTTCTCACCTTGATTTTAATTTCCGTTTTAGCGATTTATTTCGAATAAAATTAAACGGACGTTTAATTTTACCCAAAATTCTCACTAACTCCAAACGACTCCAAACCAACTCCATCGCGTAGTGCTCGTCCATACGATTCCAACGCAACTGAGTTTGCATTTTTTCGACCTCGTATGAAAAAGTTATGAATTATTGAAGTTTACACGTATTTAAACTAACAAATTTGCAACTTAATTAATAAATTTATAACCTATATCCTCACAGCCGCATGATTAAAATCCAACGCCTCACGTTCATCTCCCCCACCCTCTCGTTCATCACGCACACCACCTGAAGCAAGCCGAACCCATACTTGCTTATTAGGGTTTGAATTTGCTCTCACCACACACGATTATATTCGATCACATCTCCGCCATCGCGAAGCCCTCCATCCCCTCCAACTTCGGCCTGAAGCTTAGAGAGCTCGGCTCTATGGTTGGCACGCACCACGAGGCCGTGCGGCCCACAAACGCACCCCCCTAGACGCCACCTCATCGCTCCGTTTTACATCACAACCGTTGATCTTGTAGATATCACCATGCTCTTCGATTCTCTAGTTGAAACTTTAGCCTAATTGTCGACGGATTGAAAGATAAAAGAGAGGGAAGGGGAGAGTTTTCTGGCCGTTCGTTGGGTAGTGGCGGCTGCAGTTTTTGGCTAGGGTTTTGTGTTATATATATATTTTTTTAATTTGTGTGAGGCTATTTATAGAGAAAACCGAAACACTATTCATCCCGAAAATTCCGAACTCCGATTTAGGCGCCGTAACCAGCGTTTCCAGGGTTTACCCCGCGTTCCGGACACAATGGAACAAGTTTCGGAAGCTAATTCGGAAGTATGTGCGAGTTATGGCTATAAACGCTCAATTTGAATTAAACCGATTTAAGCGATTTCTAGGCGTTTTAATTCGTACCGGACAAACCGTAAATCCAATTGACTTGAAATTTGAAACCTTACAATAGTATCACATTACGGATCCGATGAAACTGGTTTCGTCGAAATCCGAGACTTTTTGAAAAATGGCTATTTTCACTCGTCAAATTTAAATTAAAAATATTCAATTTTCACAAATTAACTTTTAATTCGATTTTAAAAGTTCTAAAATATTGCTCTAACTCCCATATGATAAAATAAAATTTTACAAATCATTTTCAATCATATTTAACTCAATTTTCAATTATTTCCATAATTTAACGTATTAAATTATCGATTTAATTATTCAATTAAATCCAAAAATTCAAATAAAATTTATTCGACTTATAAATTCACTTATTAATATTTAAAATTAATTAAATATTCAAATTTTAATTTCTAAAAATTCTGGGTCGTTACAACTTGATTCTCACGATTATAGACTTTGAAGAAATATTTATATAATTTTATAAATATTTGACTAATTGAACAATTAATGTCCATTTAATAGATTGGATTAACTAATTATTAAATCTAAAACTAAATTTCCTTTAATAAAATATTTTTTATTATTTAAAATAATTAAATACGTTTATTAACAAATAAATGTTCGTAATACATATATTATTATTTTAAAGAATAATTGATCAAGTGAAAATGTGTGTATTCAATTTCCTTTTGAAATTATTTGCTTAGATAAACAATATATTTATAAAGATTACAAAAATCCAATTTTAAATAAATTCTTCACATTTTAAAATCCCATCCATATAAACTTCAAAAATCTAAATTTAAAAAAACCTCACTTTCCTTTTTTTTAGATCAGACATTTTAAAATTCCTGTTTCAAAAAAAATCTTTTCCTTTTTACACATTATCTTTGTAACAGCACTAACAAAACCAATACTTATATAAGTTAAACCGACAACAGAGTACCTTCCACCAAATCGCCTGCTATTGCCATGCCCTCTAGCTACGATCGCGACCCAAAACCCTCAGCGTCGTGCTCCTATAACAGTCGCAAACCCAACCCTAATCGCGACCATCGTTGTCGTGCCCAAGACGTGGTTGACATCGAAGCCTTACAGCCTGCACCACTCGCGAGCTCACACGAGCTATCTCCTCGATCACCGAAACTTGACAGCCGCCTCCATCGCGACATTAGCCTCGCGTCTTCCCCATCCCACTCGAATCGTGTTTGAGCGTCGCCGCCTCGATTTCCCTTAGCCCTTCGATTGACGTCGAACCCCCAAAATCGCGAGCCTCCCCAGAATTTCACGCGACTTGGGTCGCGATTTCCCCTTAAGTTCGAACGAATAGAACTTGTCGTCCACCTTCGAGCTGATTCGATTCGATTCTAAGTGGCTGCCCTTTTTTTATTCTAGATGGAATTGAAACGAAAGGGCTCGGCCCTATTTTTTTCTTCTTTCAGTAAAACGAGAGTGTTAGCAGAAGGACGAACTATATCCTTTCGTTCATTAGCTTACGAACGAAGCCATTTCATTTTTTTAATCTATTTATTATTATTCTTTTCTTTCTCTGATATACGTTCGAATAGATGAGAAGAAGGGTGCGTGATTTGAGCTAGAAGAGTTCGGTTTTGGCTTTCAGAAGAAAGAAGGCGCGAGTAGAAAATTTCTACCAAATGTTAAAACAAATAAAACATGTAATTTACCTTTTAAAAACAGTATTATATTAAATACATACATATATATATATATATATATATATCTTTTTAAATTCGAATTTGAATTGAAATTGTCACAATTACGCAATTTGAAACTTCGATCTCCAATCAAGGCATACCGCTAAGCATTTCTAACGTACGCTCACACAACAACTCCAATCAATACGAAATTCGAGATTCGATAATAGTACAATATTACGGATCCAATGGAAGTGGTTTCATCCAATTCCGAGACTGTGCCTCGGAAGGCTATTTTTAAATTCAATTTAAACTATAAAATTTTAAAACTGACAAACCACTGCTAATTTCAATTTTACAACTTCTATTATCCTCTGTACTATCAATATAAATTTTACAAGCCTTCAAATTATTTTTAACAGGCTTAAAATTCTAGATTCAACAATTTACCCAACTTCAAATTATTTAATTTAATAAATTAATTATTAAATAAATAGTGATATTTGAATTCCAGTTAAAAATTAACTTTTAAATATTTAAAATCAATTAGATATTCCAATTTTAAATGCTCAAAAATTCCGGGTCGTCACATTCCTCTCCCCTTAAAAGAATTTCGTCCCCAAAATTACTAGTTAGGAAGAATGGTCCAATACCCATTTATTATTTTTCCCTAAAACCAAACAGTTTAATCAACTTGCCATAACATATTCTTTTATTAAAGACCCACTATTACTTCAACCAAGTTCCCAAAACCTTTTATAGTTCCCAATTAACTTTACTTATTCAACCATTCAAATTTAACTTTAAATCCAAATTTAAATTATCAAAATTTTCTCGAAAATTTTCTAAATTTCCGAAAAATTTCGCCAGCATCTCTTTTGCGCAGCTAGCTCGGTACAACTACAAAAGGCTTATACGGGCTCCCAAATTCCAAAAGAAAACAAAAGGCCAAGTAGCTCGATCAAAAACCCAATCAAATTTCATACCAAAATTTAAATACATACCCTTTTGTCGAGCAATTCAAATTTATCTTCTGAAATCAAAACCAATTTTCCTTTTCCTTTTATAATACCTGCATATCTTGCTTAGCACTAATACCCAATCACAACTTTCCAAAAACATTTTATCGACTTTCTTACAAAGTGTCAATATTTATTCATTCAAATATTAACTTAGATTATATTTGTAATATCAATTTCCAATTAAGAACTCACCATTCCTTTCTTAAGTTTAGTATAAGCATTTAATATGCTTCTTTATTTATTTTTCACCTTACCACTTTAGTTTATATATATTTCTATTCAAATAGATTCTTTCATTTCTATCTGAATTTAGTTTATTTTCAACTCTAAATATTTGAAATTTTATTTTCATTTATAACTTATTCATGTCATTATTTTAAATTAGTTTTATTTACTAATTTATTTCAATTTCCAGTTTGAAATCGTTTTGTCATTAACAAAATTTTCAAAAAATTTCTAACTCCAAAAATTTTCGAAAATTTTTGGCAGAGTCTCCTTTGTACGGAGGAGCTTTTGCAATTTGACAAGAGATATAAATATATATACATCGACCCACCCGGTCGGAAAAAAAAACAGTTCATATTTCCTATTTTCATTGCGTAGGCGTACCTTATTTAGCATTTTTAAGCAAGCGGCTTATAATTTTAGCAATTAGCGCAACCAAATCCGGCCACACGGCTTCCAAGTACCTGTACTTACTCAATTTAAACATGTAAGTGCCATATAAATGAAATTTAACAACATTTCACTTATCTGCAATAGTTAAACACATGAATTCTAAAAGAAAAGCACACCAAACACTTTCCGTAAGCAATTTATATAGTTTTCATACTAATTCAACTGTTTCAATTAATTTATAACCATTTTCATTAAATTTGAATGGTTTAAAACTCAATCGCTTACATTCAATTCATTTTTAATTTTCAACAAACCCATATTATTCCAATTGATTTAAAAATCAATTTTATTTACCTGCATTGATTCATAGAATTTTGTTTTCTTCTATTTTCGTTCAACGACCAATTTTTCTCATGCAAATGGTAATATTCATTCAAGTAAATAACCACTTAAGCCGGTGACCATTTTAAATTGATTCCAACTCAATTTATTATTTAATTCTCTCTATTTAAAATTCATTCACAACCATTTGATCTAGCTCGACACATTCTATTTAAATTTTATTCCTTTCCAATTTTATTCATGATCCATTCATTTACATTTCATTCCATATTTGTTTATTCCAAACTATTTTATTTAGCTCGAAAACAATCCAGGCTATTTCATTCAATAACTATTTCTCAACTTATTTAAACCACACTTCATTTTGAGTTCGGCTTTCATTCAACACTTACTTAAGTCAATAACTTAAGATCATTTCCATTTCTTTTTACAACAAGTTCTATTTCCATCTTTCATTTGATTCTTATTTATTCCATCCATTTATTTATTCAATATAATTAGTTTATCCACTCAATCCATTATGAATTTTCATTTCCTTACTCAATTCATCCAAGATTATTTTATTAATAACAAGGCCATTTCCAATGTATTCCACTTATTTCGATTTTATTTGCAATTCAAACCATTGCTATTTTAATCCAATTTCTTTTAATTTGGCAACAGTTTCAATTATATTTAATTTGTTAACAATTCAAGTCGAATTTTAATTAATAACTCAAGTTCTGATTCTACCATTCACTTTTAATTTACCATCCAATTTTATTAACTTAAAATTCAATTTCTACTTAACCAATTTAAATTCCATTAACAAATTCAATTAACTAATTTTATTCTAAATTAATTCTCCCCCTATTTATCATTCCATACTTGCTTTTTTTATCTCCAATCTCTTTATTTAATTTTCTTAAGTTTAATTTATTTTATAATTTAAGTCTGGTTTTTTTTCCTTTCGTTTTTTTCCAATTCGTTAAAAAGATTTATTTTGGGTTTTCTATCCCACTTTTCAATTCTAGAGGTCACAACATATATTTTACACATTTCCATTCATTCTAGGCTTGAATATATTCTTCTTTTATTTTTAACTCAAAATTTTCGCTTATTTATAACTCAAGCATATTTTTATTACCATGGATTTTTAATTCTTTTATAAGTTATTCTGATTTATTTATTTCAATCCAATCCTTATCCAACTTATTTTCCATTTATTCAAGTAAGAATTGAATTCCTTTCAATAACTCAATTGAATTTTTATTCCAATTCAATTTTATTTTAACTCGGATTTATTTAATTCTATTCGATTCAATTTTCTACCTCAATCCAAGTTAATCTTATTTTTAACTTTTCACTTTAAATTTAAATTCCAACATTCAAAGCTTATATTTTCTTCCTGATTTAAAAATTATCTCAATTTATAAGCTTATAACCTATCTTATCAGGTTTTTAAACACCCGACCTTTGGTTTCAAATTATTTTGAAATCTCCAACATCTCAAATAGCACTTCTCAAAAATTTAAACCAATCCTGTTTTTTTTCCAACAATTTTCCTTTGAAATTTCGAAAACAAACTGGTTTTCCTGAACAAATCAATTTGGCAGCAATCTGTCACTTAGAAATTCGAAAATGAATACATGATGATGCGGCCGTCATCAGAATTACTTTCCAATAATCCAAGTGATTTCAATGCTATATCACTTTCAAAATCCATTTAAAACAAATTTCCTTTCAGAAATACCTCTAAAACAATAATGTTATTATTATCTTCAAAACACTTCTACAAACCCTTTCAAAATCTTCGGGATTTTCTAATTTTAAATTCTGACTTAATTCAAATTTTAACTATAATTCATTTGCATAGTTTATGCTTATACAAATTCCCATTTGATTATATTTCAATTTATAAATCACATTTATAATTCATATTTATAAATTTCATTTCATAATGAATTTATTTCCCTAACTTTTAGTTATATTTTCAATTTCTAGTTAAATTTTTACCTAATAATGATAATAATTTAATTTTATTCTTCTTAACACCAAGTAACCATATATTAGCTAAAATAGTTTACGAAAACTTTTCTTTTATATCGAAATATATTTTGGGTCAAATTATTTCATTCACCCACATTTAAAACAATACCGTGTCAAATTGTTCTATTCAAGTGTTTAGAAACCCCTGCGATACAGTTGTCCAGACAGTGCCGACGAAGGTTCATATGCCACTCAATAACCCAATCAACACAATATTAAAACAATTTACATTCACTAACAAATACGCACTCATATCCATTAATACACTCGAACTCATTCTAGAGTACTACGGACTCTATTTGAGTAATTCCCACCAGAGCCAAGGTTATCACCAACCTAAGCAATGATACGAAGTGTAACGACCCGCAAATCCATACCCCTTGAGTCAACACTACTCTACATCAATCAACTCAAGTTGCACAGAAATACGAACCATTTGATTAAAAAAGAAGAGGTAGAAGAAGAAAATAGAAAACAACAACAGAATCTAACCACCGCAGCAGAATAAAATATAATAGATATTAACAGATCTTTACACCAAAACAAATATATCTATTTATATATTACATCGTCAGAGTACATCAATCACAGTTCAACATCAATAACATACAACTGGATATACAGCTAATCAACACAGCGGAATATATATAAAACAAGTACGAAAGTATGTATCGTCATCCAGCTCGTCTCCTGAGCTCCATGGCACCATGTCCTGTATCCTATAATACTCGGTCTGACCCGAGCATTATAGTTAAATAACACTCGAGTCAATCTGGAATACCAGCGTGAGAAAATCACACTCAATTGATTGTTAAAGATTCAAAAATCCTTTGAAACAAAAGCATCTCGTAAGACCACGCCACAAATAAACATGTCGGGTGTTTACCTTACGATAGCTAAAACACTTTTTATTAAAACCCTCTGATATTATAATAGGGTCTATTTACAAATACTTATAAAATAGCCGAGATTGTTACATTCATTAAATTCTAGCTACTAGCCACAGAGTGGGTAATACAAACAAAACTCGTAAAAGGCGCATAAGGACAATGGATTTCCAACTAATGACTAGGCACTGGGGTACCACCTGTCACAGCACGTGGCCTAGATCGCAGTACCGAGGATCACTCCCGACCCCCTGCAACACAAGACGGGGACTACCCCTTACTGGATAATCCCAAGCAAGATCACCCCGTGGTTGGGATCAGCAACCGCCCACTAAGCCGAAATAAAAAAGGACATCTAGACAGAGTTGACCTCACCCTGAATGGGTGCTACCCACCTAGCCTTGCTGCATAACCCCTGATTTTCAGTCATTCCCGGTTGATGAGGCTTGAGGCTAAGCGTTACCTTTTAGATCGTTCACTTAGAATGCTCATCGTCCACCTGACAATGTTCTGAAAGCATTCATCCATACAAGTCCGTCCCGGGTTCGAACGGAACCGAAGGCACTACTACTACTACATCCATTTTGGAAATATCCTCAGGATAAGTAGCGACTACCCCTTGCACTTCACCGCTCCATCTTCGAATCCAAACTCGTTTTCCACGAAAACGTACAAACCGGATCGAAGTGGTTTTCGAGAAATAAATCTTGATCCCGGTCTCTTCGAAACGATCAACGCATTTGGCCAATATTGATAGTCGGTTATTTTACTATCAATTAACATTCATAACATCCATCCAACAATAAATAATTTCCCAAATTATTTATTTATCTCAAATTATCTTCGCAAGATATATTTTCATTTTCAATCCTTTGAAAACAGTTTCAAACCATCTTCCATTTCCAGAGTAAGCTTTCCCAAATATTTTCTATCTCCGTTGAAATCACCAAGGACAACACTTAGATTTTAGAATAGTTTTAAAAACATTTTATTAGAAAATATACTTTAAAAGATTTAAATTAAAAATTACATCAGTATTTTATTAAAAATATATACTTTAGGAATATTTAAAAATGAGGTTGCTTTTATAAAATATAAACCTAGATTTTCTATGTTAAAACAAATACTAAGTCACTTTTAAATAATTTCTGATATAATAGATTAAAAGAAAATACTTACTTTAGAACTTAAATATTTAGAAATAATAATTTTTTCCAAAAATTTCTTTTTAAACAACTTTAAAACCTTTAACTTATATTTAAAAATTTACTTTGAAAACATACTTGGTTATCCAGGGAGAATTTCCAGTTTCAATCACTTAAATCAATTTTCCAAATTGATTTCCAATTTACTCCATTTGAAATAAATTTCTTTACTTACTCAATTCATTTCAAAATTCGTTAATTATGGACTTTATTGTTATTATTAAATCTTTTAAATGAAATATACAAATTTCAGATTTTTCCCAATTTCTTCATTATTCTTTTCAATAATTTAAATCTTAAATTTTAAATAAATGTTTTGTTCTTTTAAATAATAACACTGAAGTTTAAAACTTCATTAACTTCCTGTTTATTCAAAAATTCCTTTCCATATACAGAATTTATTAATTAGCATTTTGAAACCACTAATATTCTTATCCAATTAATTTAATTTATTTACATTCTTTATAATTATTTTCTTAAAAGTTCACTCCTTTTATTTCTTTTCAAAGTCAATTCTATATATTTAGATAAATCAGAGTACCGAAATATTCAAGCAGGCTATAACATTCAATATTTTAATATAATTCATCATAGAATATCAAATAATCACATAGAGAACATTGAATAATTTAAATAAGTGTCGAGGAATCCAGTTGGATTCCTCCAACCTGTTTCCCTACATCCACAAATGTTAGCACAACATAAAATACCAATTCCACTTCAAGGTGGAATATCACAGTATATGAGTTTTAAATATAAAATCATCCGCTATCTAATGCGGGAAATCAAACATTCCAAGGTATACTATATACTACTATATATAACACACCAAATCAAATCAATCAATCAATTGTTTAAATTTAACTATTTAAATTTAAATTTAAATTCAACTTAGTGAGATTAACTCACCTTTCCTCGTTGTAGTCCACTTCATTCCCAACTTGATTCTCGCGATTGTAGACCTTGAAGATATGTTTATATAATTTTATTAATATTTGACTAATTGAACAATTAATGTCCATTTAATAGATTGGATTAACTAATTATTAAATCTAAAACTAAATTTCCTTTAATACATTATTTTTTTAGTATTTAAAATAATTAAATAGATTTATTAACAAATAAATGTTCGCAATACATATATTATTATTTTAAAGAATAACTGATCAAGTGAAAACGTGTGTATTCAATTTCCTTTTGAAATTATTTGCTTAGATAAACAATATATTTATAAAGATTACAAAAATCCAATTTTAAATAAATTCTTCACATTTTAAAATCCCATTCATATAAACTTCAAAAATCTGAATTTAGAAAACCCCACTTTCCCTTTTTTTAGACCGGACATTTTAAAATTCCTGTTTCAAAAAAAATCTTTTCTTTTTTACACATTATCTTTGTAACAGCACTAACAAAACCAATACTTATATAAGTTAAACCGACAACAGAGTTCCTTCCACCGAATCGCTTGCTACTGCCATGCCCTCTAGCTACGATCGCGACCCAAAACCCTCAGTCTCGTGCCCCCATAACAGTCGCAACCCCAACCCTAATCGTGACCATCGTTGTCGTGCCCAAGACGTGGTTGACACCGAAGCCTCACTGCCTGCACCACTCGCGAGCTCACATGAGCTATCTCCTCGACCACCAAAACTTGACAGCCGCCTCCATCGCAACATTAGCCTCACGTCTTCCCCATCCCACTCGAATCGTATTTGAGCGCCGCCTCCTTGATTTCCCTTAGCCCTTCGATTGACGCCAAAACCAAAAATCGCGAGCTTCCCCAGAATTTCACGCGACTTAAGTCGCGATTTCCCCTTAAGTTCGAACGAATAGAACTCGCCGTCCACCTTCGAGCTGATTCGATTCAATTCTAAGCGGCTGCCCTTTTTTTATTCGAGATGGAATTGAAACGAAAGAGCTCGGCCCTATTTTTTTTCTTCTTTAGTAAAAATGAGAATGTTAGTAGAAGGACGAACTATATCCTTTCGCTCATTAGCTTACGAACGAAACCATTCCATTTTTTTAATCTATTTATAGTATATTTTTCTTTCTCTGATATACGTTCGAATAGATGAGAAGAAGGGTGCGTGATTTGAGCTAGAAGAGTTCGGTTTTGGCTTTCAGAAGAAAGAAGACGCGAGTAAAAAATTTCTGCCAAATGTTAAAACAAATAAAACATGTAATTTACCTTTTAAAAATAGTATTATATTAAATACATCTATATATATCTTTTTAAATTCAAATTTGAATTGAAATTGTCACAATTACGTAATTCGAAACTTCGATCTCCAATCGAGGCGTACCGCTAAGCGTTTGTAACGTACGCTCACACAATCACTCCAATCAATACGAAATTCGAGATCCGATAATAGTACAATATTACGGATCCAATGGAAGTGGTTTCATCCAATTCCGAGACTGTGCCTCGGAAGGCTATTTTTAAATTCAATTTAAACTATAAAATTTTAAAACTGACAAACCACTGCTAATTTCAATTTTACCACTTCTATTATCCTCTGTACTATCAATATAAATTTTGCAAGCCTTCAAATTATTTTTAACAGGCTTAAAATTCTAGATTCAACAATTTACCCAACTTCAAATTATTTAATTCAATAATTTATTTATCAAATAAATAGTGATATTTGAATTCTAGTTAAAAATTAACTTTTAAATATTTAAAATCAATTAAATATTCCAATTTTAAATGCTCAGAAATTCCGGGTCTTCACATATACGAAATCGAACAGCATGGTATAAAGAAAAAAACATAGCACGAAATCAAAGTTCGCAATGGAGCGAGGGAAGTGGAGCCATGCACGCGCAGGGGAGGAAAGGGGAAAGTCATGATACTTGCTGGCAAGTGGGATGAGGGATGCGAGGCGTCTAGGCTATCAAAAGGCAGTTTAGGGATAGGCGAAATTGCGAGCATGGGAAGTGGTGGCTGCGATCTACGACAAAGGCTAGAGTTTCTCTAGCGTGGGGATTGCGCATGCGAACTTTGAGGAGGGGGGTCGCGATGGTGCAGGAGCTAGACAGCAATGCTAGGTTGGAGGACATGGGCTTTGGTGCAGTGGATGATGTGGTGATTTACGGTTGTGAAGGAGGGCAGGTGATAGCTAGGTACAATAGGTTTGTTAATCAATTATTTAGTTAAATCAAGTACAATTTATAAATCGCATATTTATAAAATCGTAACCAATTTGCATAGGAGGTCCAATTTGAAAAAAAACAAGGAGCGTTGTGTTCGAGGCATGAAATACAGCACAACAAATTTTTTTTGGAATTTTTAGGAGTTCGGTGGGATTTTTAAATTTGAATCGAACGTTGTTCGATTTAATTTAAAAATCGAAATGGGTTTACAAATTAAAATCAAGGTGAGAAAATTCTCACTCATTTGGATTACCAAAAATTAAAATTTAAATAGTTGAAATTAAATTTTGAATGCTAGTTGAATTTATAAAATTTATTATCTTTGAATGATATAATATATATGGCAGTATATATATTAGTGTTTGGAATGATATTCACGCACATTATAGAAGATGAGAACCTATGCTCCCCGCATGATAGCATATGTCCATATATACCGGGATATCCCCTTCGAAGTGGGATTGGTATTTTTTATGTTGTATTAACATCTGTGGATGCATGGAAATAGGTTAGAGGGATCCAGCGGGATTCCTCAAATATGTTGTTTATTTTTCATATATAGTGATATATGATGTGACTAGGTAACCTATTATAGATTATTATTGAAATTGAAATTATTGGATGCTATTGTACACTGGCCTGAATTTTTGATAAATTATATACCATAAATATATTTTAAAATTTAAGGAATTAAAGGGAATTTGATATAAAAGTGTGTGTGTGTGTGTGTGTGTGTATATATATATATATATATTGGAGGTTCAAATTATTCTAAAGAAAATGAGTTAGAAAAATTATTGATTTTGGGTTATACTTAATTACTGTGAATTTTTAAATGGAGATTTTAAAAAATGAATTATATAAGAGAATTTATAAATGATCTCCTGGAAATATAAAAAGAGTTGAAATCGATATTGAAAATAGATTTGAAGTTATAAATGGAATTATTCAGTTAATGGATTTATAAAAAAATGAAATTTTATTAATAAGATTGTTTTTATAAACAAGAAAAAAACTCAAAAGAGTTATAAAAATTTATAAACGATGTTTATAAATAAAGGAATCGATATCAGGATGATGAATTGGGAATATAAAATTCAAAGTGGAATTATATTAGAATGTGGAAATAGGGTGAGAAAATAGCGGATTACTATTTTTGAGAAGTGAAAATGGTTATGAAAATCGGAATGGAAGCGATGTGATGTAAATTGAGAGGAATTTATAAGTTGAATTGGTTTTGAGATACATATATATATATATTAAATTTTAAGAAGTAAGTTTGTTTTAAAAGGAAAATTTTACTGTTTAAAAACTATGGAATTTTAACTATTTGAGATTGAAATACTTCGGTAAGTAGATTGTCAAATATTAAATATTTATTTAATAAATTCTAACTTTTGAATTCATCTTTGGAAATTTATTTGCTCATCTAAAAAATGAGTTATTGATGTTATAAAAATATTTTCAATATTTAAAAAAAAAACTTAAGCATATTTTAAATAATTTACTATTCTTTAAAAATACTCATTATATATATATATATATATATATATATATATATAAGTTTTGAAATGATTGAAATTTATTTATAAACTCTCTCGAGATGTGTAGACTGGATTTATTAAAGGATGAGCTTTTAGAAGAGATATCTTATAAATGGAATGTTAGAGACTTAAGAAAATTTCTGATGGCTAGATGTGATAACTTCGGAAAGATTTTGAATTCATTTAAAGGAGTTATAAATGGTTGGTTGGGATTATAAATAAGTATAATCGGTTTGGAAATATTATGAAGAATTTATTAAAATTTCCGGAGACTTATGGGACAAGTTGTGAAATATTTCCAAGTTTAATCTAAAACCGATCTTTGGAAATTACATATAATATTTTCCTAAGTATTGGAAGGAAGGTTTTGAAAAAAACATTTTTAGTGGGAAATGATTTGAAATAGAGATATTTTATAAGTGTTATAAAAAAATGGAAGTTGGAAATATTTCTAAGTATTTAAAATGGTGAAATATCCTATTATGGATACAAGCATTGAAATTGTTTCAAATATAGAAATATTGAAGAGATGGAATATATATCTTGGTGAAGATGTTTTGGAATAAATATTTTGGAGATTTATAAAATTGGGCCTAGTGATTGCTTATGGATGTTTAATTGTTAGCTAAATAACTGACTATCAATATTGGCTAATTACGTTAATCGTTTCGAAGAGACCGAGATCGGATTTAGTTATTCGAAAATCACATCGATCCGGTTTGAACATTACGAATGAATACCATGAAGATGATGATGACAGTGATTCGATTTTTCCAGACCCAGGACAACTTGTATGGATGAATGCTATCAGAACATCGTCGTTAGAGGACGATGAGCATTCTAAGTAGAATTGTTTCTTAAAACGTAACTCTTAACCTCGAGCCTCATCAACCGACAATGACTAAAACTAGGGAGATGTGGCAAGGCTAAGTGGGACGCACCCAATTAGGGTATGTTATCACTTTTCTAGATGTCCTCGGAAACCTGTTTATTATAGATATGGTTGTGCATGGAAGGAGCGCTCGATAGTAAGGGTAGGAACACCCGAGGTGATAACATATTTGGTCTATCCAAGTTAGGGGTAGGCCGATCTTGTGTAGCAGGGGATTCCAGCGTGGTCCCCGGTACACTGTTCTAAAGGTGTACTGTGATGGACAGTACCCCAGTGGCTCAGTCATTCGTTAGAATCCATTCTCCAATACGAGCTTGCGGTTTCATTTGTAGAGCCTAGTATGCTGCAATTTAATTAAAGTAACAATTTTAGCTATTTGAATAAGTATTTGTATTTAGACACTACTATAATATCATTGGATTTTCTATAAAATGTTTTGCTTATCGTAAGGGAAAAACCCATCGTGTTTATGTGTGACGCGGTCTTACGAGATACCATTGGTTTCCAAAGGATTTCGATAAATCTAATAATTCAAATTGAGTGTGTTTTCTCACGCTGGTTTTCTAGTCTGACTCGAGTATTATATTATTATAACGCTAGGGTCAGACCGAGTATTATAGATTCAGGATAGAATGCTATGGAGCTCAGAAGACAAGCTAGATGACAAAGACGTATCACCGTACTTGGCTTATATTCCGTTGTGTAAGGACAAGTTATGTAACTGTCCAGTTTGATGGATTGATGGTTATACTCTGATGATTGTAAGTATAAAACAGTTACAGATTCTTTTTGTATATTAAAATATGTTATTATTGTTAGTCCTTGAGAAGGATGGTTTTGATGACAACAACTTTAGGACTTACAATAAAATATAAATACTAACATTATAATTTAGACATATATGTATATACATGATATAAACATGCATGTACCAACAATGAAGACTGTACAGTATAGAGATACAAGACTGATGAATTCAAAAATCGAAGATATCAAGATTGAACACTCATGGCTATCAAGATATCAAGAGTTCAAGATTTCAAAGTACAAGATAAGTATTGAGTCTAGAATTATATTAAAACTTATTAAAAGCACTTGCATATTTATTCGAAATTTATTCGTGAAATAGAATCCACTTCGAGCCTGTTAAAGGGATGGAACCCACAACAATATCTAGTGGAACATATAGTGGTCCTATTTTGATATCCACTAATTTTATAAAAATGAGTTTCAAAAATATATCTTTTGTTTTTAAAAAATGTTTTCAAAACTTTCTTTTCAAAAAGACATCTCTCTTGGTTTTAAAATATTTTAGCCTCAAAATTATCTTTATCATTTTAATATTTTTGATTTCAAAATTGTCCTTGATTTTAAACTATCTCTTGTTTAATATTTCGTTTTAAATATTTATATACTTAGATTTTAAATCATTAAGATTATATATTAAAAATTACTTTCTAAACTCGTTTATTGTTTAAACTATATTCAAGCATATTTATAAAAGTTTAGAAATTGTTTTGAAAAATTATAGAAACCAATTTTAATAAGAAAATCAAAATCACCATTTTTGCCTAGAGCATGTCGACATACCCCTACCCCCCATGTCGACATGGTGCCCGTTAATTTTCAAATTTCAAATTTTCAAAAGAAGCGTCTATTCATCGTATCCTTTCACGAATAGATATGGCTGTTGATCTATACAAATACCAGTAAGTTCTAAACGAATTTTTACTAGATTTCCATTCATTTTCTCTCCTCTTCATCTTCCATATTTATTCTAAAGAATCCTAAACCATATTCTGCTGAAATACCAAGTGAATTGAGCTTGTTTATCTCTTGTTTGATTCTCTGCCACTCTTTACATAAGATCTCAGTGCTATTCAGAGTTATAGGATTATTTGTAAATCAAACTGTTGAGTAAAAGGTACGGTTGAGCCTTGAAATCAATTGGGTGTGAGTATTGCCTCGAAAATCATTTAGGTGATCTTTTGGCCTGGTAAATCAAGAGAGTTTGCCCCGGACTCGAATATAGAAGGGTGTACCTCATGGCCTTGAAATCGAGGGTGTAATCTGGGAGGTTATTTTGAAAAGAAATCCGTACAATTGTGCGAGACTGGATGTAGGGTAACTCCGAACCAATATACAATCCTGGTGTGTTCTTTCCTTACTGCTTTTATTTATTATTTGCATCTGTGTCTGATTCTGTGTTTATATATGTGTCTGTGTATTGCATTTGTTGGTGGCTAAATTACATAAGTTTCAAAAAGATTAAGTAAATCCACAAAACACTATTCACCCCCCTTCTAGTGTTATTCTAGACTTAAGACCCGTAGTTCGCATTTTTAACATTTGGTATCAGAGCAAGGTTTTCAAAGTTTTCATAACTGAATTTTGAACAATTAAAAAATGGCTATTTTTGGGAATTTTGTTAACCCTAATTTAAATCTGTTCAAATCATCATTGTCTCATAAGTATGCATATAGTTATTATATAAAATCAAATTTTCTATCAAGTTTGTATTCTATGCAGGAAGAAAAATGTTATATGGCCCTTGAAGAATCAACTCTCAATGGACAAATTATACAAATCAAGAAGAATAAGTGGATACTTGATAGTGGATGTTCAAGACACATGACTGGTAATCCAGATATGCTGAATGATATTAACTACAAAGGTGGAGGATTGGTTAATTTTGGAGACAACTCAAAAGATACGTGATTGGCATCGGCAATGTCGGTAACTCTAAAGCTCCTACCATTTCTAATGTTTTATTAGTTAAAAATCTGAAACACAATCTACTTAGTATTTGTCAACTTTGCGATAAAGGATACAAAATTAAATTTGTAAAAGCTAAATGTTACATCGAAGATAATAATTCACATATTATATTTGAAGGAATTAGGAAGAAAAATATTTATATTCTTAACATGAAAATGTCAAATGATAATCTATGTCTTTTGGCTAATACAAGTGACCCTTGGATTTGGCATAAAAGATTTGGACAATTGAATTTTAAACTCTTATCTAAAATTTCTAAACTTGATCTAGTAAGAGGTCTCCCTAGAATGAATTTTAAAATAGATAGTATATGTGATGCTTGTTAATTAGGAAAATTTAGGAAGAGTTCTTTCAAATTAAAAGATATTACCTCGACTTCAAAACCTCTTGAGTTACTTCATTTAGATTTATTTGGTCCATCTCAAATTCAATCAATAAATCACAATAAATATGTCTTTGTAATTGTAGATGATTATTCTAGGTTTACATGGACAATTTTTATAAAACATAAAAGCGATACTTTTGATTCTTTTAATTTTTTTGCAAAAAGACTTCAAAACATATTGATCACAGTGGGAAAATTGAAAATGAAAATTTTGAGAGATTCTGCAATAAAAAGGGAGTAACTCATAATTTCTCTTTTCCAAGAGCTCCACAACAAAAAGGAGTGGTAGAACGGAAAAATAGGACGATTCAAGAGTGTGCTAGAACAATGCTTTCAGATAGTAATTTACCAAAACATTTTTGGGCTGAAGCAGTTGCTACATCTTGCTACATTTTGAATAGAATATTAATTAGACCATTAACTAATAAAAGACTCTATGAACTTCTTTACATAAAGAAACCAAAGGTATCTTATTTTAGAATCTTTGGAAGTAATTGTTTTATTCTAAATACAAAAGATAATTTAGATAAATTTGATCTTGAATTCGATAAAGGAATCTTTATCGAATATTCTAATAGAAACTAAAGCATACAGAGTTTTTAATTTAAAAACTAATACCATTGAAGAAACATTGCATGTTTAGTTTGATGAAAATTTCAAAGATATTGAACAAATTAATGATGAAGAAGATTTTTCTATCCTAAATAATGAATCAATTGAAACAAATAATGAACTTATACATCTAAATAAAAAAGTTAAGCTTTTAAAAGATCATCCTATAGAAAATATACTAGGAAATATTGAATATGTTGTTAGAACTAGAAACCAACTAAATAATATGAGTAATGTAGCTTTTATATCATCTATTGAACTTAAAAGTCCAAAGGAAGCATCGTCTGATGATTCATGGATTCTGGCTATGCAAGAAGAACTGAATCAATTCACCACAAATGATGTTTGGGAACTTGCTCCTACACCAAAGGATAAAACTATAATAGGAACTAAATGGATTTATAAAAATAAAATGAATGAACTAGATGAGGTCGTTAGAAATAAAGCTCGATTAGTCGGACAAGGCCATTGTCAAGAAGAAGGAATAGATTCTGATGAAACCTTTGCACCCGTAGCAAGATTAGAAGCAATTAGAATTCTACTTGCTTTCACAAATTATAATAATTTCAAATTATTTCAAATGTATGTTAAAAGTGTTTTATAAATGGATTTGTTAAAGAGGAATTTTATGTTAAACAACCCCCACTCTTTGAAGATGAAAAGTTTCCAAACCATGTTTTCAAACTTAAGAAAGCTCTATATGGTTCGAAACAAGCTCCTAGAGCATGGTATGACAGACTAAGATCTTCTTTATTACAATCAAATTTTGAAATTGGTAAAGTAGATAATACTTTTTTCATTAAAAAAATAAAAATGATATCCAACTAGTACAAATATATGTAGATGATATTATTTTTGGATCAACTAATCATGAAATGAATAAAGAATTTTCTGAAAAAATGACAAAAGAGTTTGAGATGAGTCATATGGATGAACTTACTTTCTTCTTAGGTTTACAAATAAAATTTGGTATGACTATTGCGAGTGGAAAACCCACTCCCATGGCAACCAATGAAAATTTAAATAAAGAAGATCTTTCAAAAGCTGTAAATCAAAAACTATGTAGGGGAATGATTGGATCACCACTATATATCACTGCGAGTAGACCTGATATCATGCATAGTGTTTGTCTCTGCGCAAGATATCAATCTCAACCCAAAGAGACTCACTTAAAAGCTGTAAAACGTATCACAAGATATGTTTAGCATACCTTTGACTATGGGTTATTTTACCCTAAAATTGATTCATTAGATTTAATCCCTTATTGTGATGCTGACTATGCTGGTTGCAAATCTGACCGAAAAAGTACCAATGGAACATGTCACTTTTTGGGGCATTCTCTAGTTTCATGGTTTAGTAAAAAGCAAAATACTGTTTCTTTATCAAAAACTGAAGCAGAATATATCTCGGCTGCCTTGGCTTGTTCTCAAGTCATTTATATGCAACAAACCTTAAAAGATTTTGGATTAACAATTTCAAAATCACCAATTTATTTGATAATACTGGTGCAATAAATTTATCTAAAAATCCTACTCATCATGCTAGGACTAAACATATTGATATCAGACACCATTTTCACGGAGATAATATAAGTAAAGAGATTATTTCTCTTGAATTTATCAACTCAGAGAATCAAATTGCTGATATTTTAACCAAACTCTTAAATCAATCTATATTTTCTAAATTAAGAAGAGAACTAGGTATTTGTTCAGTAACTGAGTTATAGAATATAGACATACTAACATTTAAACAAATGTATAAAAGAATACCAAATTTTTCATAGGTATGTCGACATACCCCTACTACTCATGTCCACATACGACGGCAAATTTCGAAAATTCTATTATCCCTCTAAAAATAATTTGGTAGTTATATAAACCTATATATTTTGAATTTTTTTGTCTTCTCACTTCTCTTTCTCTGTATTAAACTTTTGAAAATTAAAATTAATGGCCTTCTCCAGAAAATCAAACCAAAACGACACCATTTCTTTTCCTTCTCCTCATTCTGGTCCATTCCAACGCACTACACTAGCACGTGTGATAAAGATTGAAGAGTCTATGAAGGAATTCATGCAAATGTTAACTGAACTTCAAGTTGTGCACATAAGGATGGCAAAAGAACAAGAAAAGCAAGGCAAAATTCTTCAGAATTTGCAAAAATTCCTAATGGAAATTCATGCAAATCCTATTGTGATTGAAGAAGATTCTTCTGACATTCAAGTGCATAACCCTTTAGATCACAGCGAAGAACAAGAAGAAGAAGAAGAAGAAGAAGAAGAGGAAGAGAAAGAAGAAGAAGAAGAAGCATCTATAAAAGAAGATGACAAGGTGGTCTGCGTAGGCGGAGTGTGTTTAGAAAAAGATGGAAATTTGATTGAACAACGTGGAAACTTTTGTTTTCATAATCCAAATTGTTCAATTCACAAATCTCCAATTGTCAAAAATCATCATTAGAATTATTTTTCTATAATTTGTGTACTTAAATATATTTGTGTGTCTATAATTCATATAAATATGTAAATATAACATGGTATATAATAACTTCTGTTTCACTTATTATACTTCCTTATTACTATTTAGTTTAGATAGTATTATATTAAGGGGGAGTAATATATATTAGTACAGCATTAGTTTTTGTTGATTACAAAGGGGGAGAATTATAAAATTAAGTAGTTAGAGTAGTTAGGCTTAGATTAAGGAGAAGTTATTAGTTTTAGGGGGAGTTATAGTAAAGGTGAGGTATATTTTATAAACACAGGTTGTCATCATCAAAAAGGGGGAGATCTTAGTTTTAGGAGGAGTTATAGTAAATGTGAAGTATATTTATAAACATAGGTTGTCATCATCAAAAAGGGGGAGATTGTTAGTCCTTGAGAAGGAAGGTTTTGATGACAACAACCTTAGGACTTATTATAAAATATAAATACCAACATTATAGTTTAGATATATATGTATATACAGGATATAAACATGCAGGTACCAACAATGAAGACTGTATAGTATAGAGATACAAGACTGATGAATTTAAAGATCGAAGATATCAGATTAAAGACTAATGAGTATCAAGACATCAAGAGTTCAAGATTTCAAAGTACAAGATAAGTATTGAGTCTAGAATTATGTTAAAACTTTTTGAAAGCACTTTCATCTTTATTCAAAATTTATTCATGGAATGCAATCCACTTCGAGCCTCTTAAAGGGATGGAACCCTAGTGGGATGGAACCCATGACAATATCTAGTGGAACATATAGTGGTCCTATTTTGATATCGACTAATTTTATAAAAATGAGTTTCAAAAATATATCTCTTGTTTTTAAAAAATATTTTCAAAATTTTCACTCTTGGTTTTAAAATATTTTAGCCTTAAAATTATCTTTATCATTTTTAATATTTTTTTATTTAAAATTGTCCTTGATTTAAAACTATCTCTTGTTTTAATATTTAGCTTTTAAATATTTATAGACTTGGATTTTAAATCATTAAGATTATATATTAAAAATTACTTTCTGAACTCTTTTATATGTTTAAACTATATTCAAGTATATTTATAAAAGTTTAGAAATTGTTTTGAAAAATTATAGAAACCAATTTTAATAAGAAAATCAAAATAACCATTTTTGCCTAGAGCATGTCGACATACCCCTACCCCCCATGTCAACATGGTGCGCATTAATTTTCAATTTTCAAAAGAAGTGTCTATTCGTCATATCCTTTCATGAATAGATATGGTTGTTGATCTCTATAAACACTAGTAAGTTCTAAATGAATTTTCATCAGATTTTAATTCATTCTCTCTCCTCTTCATCTTCCACATTTATTCTAAAAAATCCCAAACCATACTCTATCGAAATACCAAGTGAATCAAACTTGTTTATCTCTTGTTTGATTCTCTGCCACTCTCTCCATAAGATCTCAGTGCTATTCAGAGTTATAGGATTATTTGTAAATCAAACTATTGAGTAAAAGGTGCAGTTTAGCCATGAAATCAATTGGGTGTGATTGTTCCCTGGAAATCAATTAGGTGATCTTGTGGCCTGTAAATCAATAGAGTTTGCCCCGGACTCGAATACATGAGGGTGTACCTCGTGGTCATGAAATCAAGGATGTAATCTGAGAGATTATTTTGAAAAGAATTCCGTACAATTATGCAGGAATGGATGTAGGGTAACTCCGAACTAGTATAAAATCCTGATGTGCTCTTTCCTTTATTGCTTTTATTTATTATTTGCATATGTGTCTATTCTGTGATTATATTTGTGTCTGTGTATTGCATTTATTGGTGATTAAATTATATAAGTTTCAAAAAGATTTAGTAAATCCACAAAACACTATTCACCCTCCTCTAGTATTATTGTAGCCTTAAGATCCATAATCCGCATTTTTAACAATTATATATTATATTTTGTTCCACTGCGATTGTGAGATTCTATGTTGTTGTTTATTTTCTTATACCTTTTTTCACCTTAAAGATTCGTATTTTCCATTAAATTTGAGTTGAACTGATGCGGACTATAGTCGACTCAAGAGGTACGGATTTTGCCATCCGCTGTAGCAAAGTTCCTCGTTGATAAAGCTTTGGTAAGGACGTCAACTCTCTGGTAGGTAGTAGGTATATGGTTAACTAGTAGTTTTCCACTGATAATTTGTTCTCGTACAAAGTACAGACCTATTTCTATATGTTTTGCCTTGAATGTAGCACTGGATTTGCTAACATATGCACTGTGCTGAGATTATCACACCATATAACCGATTTCAGATCTGATTTGATTTTTAATTCATTTAATAATGACTGTATCCATAAGATTTTTGCTGTAGTACTAGCTAGACTTCTGTATTCAGCCTTTGTACTAGATCTAGTAATTGTAGACTGCTTTTTAGAGCACCATGATATGATATTTTCTCCAATATAAATGCAATATCCAGAAAAAGATTTTCTGTCATCTGGATCTATTGCCCAATCAGCATCTGTGTAGCCAACCACATTGAGATTGTTGCATTTTTGAAACATAGTCCATAATTTACAGTCCCTTTGAGATATCTTATGATTCTCTTCACAACCTTCTAGTGTTAATTAATGGATTCTACATAAATTGAGACACTTTGTTAACATTGAAAGATATATCAGGTCTAGTTATGGTTGCATATTGTAATGCTCCTAGAATAATCTTGTATTGTTAATATTAAATATTGGTTCTCCTTTGTTCTTAAAGAGCCGATGATTGCTTACCATTGGTGTTGGTTAAGGATTTGCATCATTCATTTTTTATTTATGCAGCAGCTCGGTAATGTACTTCTTCTGACTTAGAATCATTTTTGAATTTGATTTCCTTATCATCTGTATGCCCAGAAAGTAGCCTAGATCTCTAAGATCCTTGACAGAGAACTTTTTATCTAGACATTGAATGAGATTATTGATGTCTGTATCACTATTACCTGTAATATTTAGATCATCAATATATATTAGAATGTATATCATAGATTCTTTGTTATCTTTAATAAAAAGTGAATTGTCTGATTTGTAGGCTGAAATCCCAATTTGATTAAGGTGGTTTTCGGCCTATCAAACCAGACCCTTGATGCTTGCTTAAGGTCATATATTGCCTTAATAAGTTTGCACACATAATATGTATCTTGAATGTATCCCTGTAACTGCTCCATATAAGTCTCATCATGTAGAATGCCATTTAAGAAAGCATTATTAACATCAAGTTGCCTAATATTCCAGTTTTTATGCAAAGCAATAGTAAGAATAATTCTAATAGTTGCTGGTTTAACCACTGGAGAGTATGTCTGATTGAAGTCGAACCTATATTGTTGAGTGTAGCATTTAGCAGCAAGTCTTGCTTTATATCTAGCTGCAGTTCCATCTGGATTTCTTTTTAATTTGTAAGTCCACTTGCATCCCACTATATTTTTTTTTGTTAGGTGGATAAACTAGGTCCCGTGTTTTATTTCTCATAAGAGCATTATACTCCTCATCCATGCTACTTTCCAGTTTTTGTCTTTTACAACATGATCAAAAGTTTCAGGTTCCTCAGTTATAGTGGTTGCAATGTAAAGCTTTGGCTTGAATATGCCACTCTTTGCCCTTGTGATAATAGGATGACTTGATCTCACCTTTTGTTCTTCTCTATTAAATTGATCAACATTATCTCTTGATATATTTTGTTGAGTACTTGCACATTCTTCACTATCTTGCTGATCTTGATTGATAGGTTGAGAGGGAGACTGACTGAGATAGCTGGGTGTTCTCACTGGTTCATTATCTGCATGCAATTGTGAATCAGAAGCTCCTGTAGTCCTTTCAGTCCTTTTATGTTGCCAATTGTATGAGTAGACAGGTAGGTCAGGTATTGAAGATCTTGGATTGAAAATCTTCTTTGTTGTTTTCTTGTCTGAATTGCTAAAGGGAAATATATATGCTCATTAAATATAACATGTCCACTAATTAAAACTTTTCCTATGTCATCAGGACATTTATATCTCTTTTGATTTACACCATATCCTATAAAAGTACATGGTCTTGATCTATAGTCTAACTTGTTTTTGTTGTATGGTCTTAGATAGGGGAAACATAGACATCCAAAATTCTTGAAACTTTGATAGTCAGGTTTTATACCATATAATTTTTCTATGAGACTTACTCCTTTCAAAACCCTTGTTGGTAGTCTTTTAATTAAGTAGAGTGCTATGTTAAATGAATCTGGCATGAATTTTAAGGATAGAGAAGCCTGAGCTAAGAGAGTAAGTCATGTCTCAACAATATATCTATATTTTCTCTCAATTAAGCCATTTTGCTCAGAAGTATAGGGACATGTTATCCTATGAACTGTTCCCTTTTTATCAAAATAATTTTTGAGAGCTTTAAACTCTGTACCACCATTACATTGAATGGTTGTAATTTGACATCCAGTTTGCTTTTCTACTACAGATATGAAATGAACAACAGCATTATATGTTTCTATTTTAGCTTTTAACAATAGATCCAAGTATATCTAGTATAAGCATCAATAAAGGATATATAATACTTATAGCCATAATATGAACATATTGGGGCTGGACCCCATAGATCTGTAGCAACTAATTCTAAAAGATTAGAGTACACTGTGTGAGTTGCTAAATGGTAGTTTGTAACTTTTGCCTATCTGATAGTAAGTACAAACATATGGTAAAGGAATATCATCAAAAACAATTTTATTATCATTAAACACTTGTTTAAAAACATTCATATTTGGATGTCCAAGCTTGTACTGCCATAGATCTAAAATACTGTTACGATTTTCTATCTGAGTAGTTTCAGACAGATTACATATTTGTTGTTCTTTCCCATGGTTGATGCAGCTAACTAATTTGAAACTGTATAATCCTCTATCTGCATCATCCTGCAATAAAATTTCTTTAATTAGTATGTCTCTAACTAAACAGTACTTAGGAAAGAATTCAAAAAAGACATTATTGACTTTGGAAAATTGAGAGACACTTATGAGATTTTTCTTTATTTTTGATACTTCCAATAAATTATTCAGAAACAATTGGCTTACACCTCTGATATTGGCTTTTCCAGAATGAGTGATATTAATTGACTCGCCATTTTCCATGCAAATTGAATGTGTACCTTTATACTCTTTACATTCAAGATTCAAGTTTGTTTAGGTTGTTAGTTATATGATTTGTTGCTCCAGAGTCAGTGTACCATGTTTCATTTTGAATGTGCTCTGGCCCGGTGATCTGATTTTGTTGTTTTTTTGTTGATTGTTTGCCTTTGACTGAACTTGTGCCAAATTTGCACTGTAATTGTTATTTCTTTGATTACTTGAACTCTGCCCTAGAAGATAATTCAAGTTAAGTCTGAAGTAGCACTTTGGGGCAGTGTGACCAACTTTTTCACACATTTGACACTTTGGTCTATTGTTATTGTTGTTCCACCTTCCTCTGCCCCTGTTGCCTATGACTGACTGATTGCCTCTTTGATTCTGTTGCTCAGTTTTGTTATTATATTGTGCTTTACTTCTATAATTTGCTGCATAATTGATAGAAATGTCTGAATCAATTGGTTTCTTGAAGTCTTTCCTTCCTTTTTGTGCAGGAAGTATAGAGTGCACATCTTCTATGAGAGGTGTAGTTCTTTGAGATGATATAATAGCAACAACTACCTTGTATTCATCATTTAGGCCACTTAATATGATCAAAACTTGCTTTGAATCTGAAATTTTATGCCCAACCGCCTCAAGTAAGTCACAAGTTGTTTTGATTTTTGTTAAGTATTCACCTATAGATAGGTTGTCCTTTTTGATACTGTGTAATTTCCTTTTGTAATGCATTATCTTGGCAGCAGATTGAGAATTGAATATTCTCTCAACTATTGTCCATATTACTTGGATGTTTTGCTACCTATTACTTGTGGTAGTAATTTCATGCTTATGGAAGATAACAGTCATGAACATATTAAACTACCTTGCCTTTGGTACTTTATGTAATCTTTATTGCTAACTGTCTTGTTTTCTTGATCAGTTATGAACATTGGTGAGATGGTGATAGTACCAAGGAGAAATCCTTCGAGGTCATAGCCTCTGATTGCTGTTTCAACTTGGATTTTCTAAAGAAGATAATTATCTTCTTCAAGCTGAACAGTAATTAACCGACTCTGAGGGCTAATGATGGTTTTGATGAGATTTTCTATAGCAACCTAAAAGGAACCGGATGAATTGGATGAAGTGGCAGAGCTTCCTTCTGCCATAATGATGATTCTTGATGCAAGAACTAGCTTGAGGATTCAGATGCTTTCCTATCAGAACAAGAAATGCTGACACAGTGAGAGTATCAGGTATGTTGCAGCCTAAAATTCAATGATGAATTCACTCTGACAATTTTCTTGGCATGGCACCGTCATTTTTGCTGTTTTGATGTGTTTTCTTGATTCTGAGTTGAGATTTTCTGAGACTTCTTGTTGCCAAAATGATTTGCTTGTTTTTCTTTTGAAAATTTTGAGCAACCAGAAATTTGTACAATTTCTTGGCAAGACGCTGATTTTGTGCAGCAAATTCAAACAATAATCCAAATGATGATGACTTATTTGATGGGTTATTGAAGCATCAAATGATGAAACCAATTCTGACGATGTATCTTCACTTTGATATAAGATTTGTTGTGAATGTTGTTAATGGCTCTGATACCATGTAAAGATTTAAAAGAAATTGAGAATGTTTTTATTACTGCGATTATTTGATTACAGAGTAGTTGCCTAAATTATATAGGTGCTAACAAATACACATACTGGGTAAATACAAAGCAGGCCCATTACAATATAACGTTCAAAAGAAATGCGGGTCGGGTAACTACAACAAATGCTGGTATGCAGAAGTTATACTAAGATAGCCGCAGTCATGCTTCGTTATTTAAATATTTTATCTCTCATTTACACCTAATCCATCATCCTTAAGTCTTCTTTGCAATCCGACTTTGCCAGAAAAATGACCAAAACCTGCAGTTCAAAGCCTGGGCAAAACATGTTCTGACAGTTTGCCCAAAGGCATAACACTCTTCTCGGTTTCACTATTTGTTTAGAGTTGCTGAATTTGTTATTTAGGCAAATGACTTCAAAGAAGTTCTAAGAATTTGAAGTTGCATTTGTGTTTATAAAAAACTGTATTAAACATGGAAATAAATGGCTAACTAAATCTAAGGTCCCCTAAAACTCAGGGTAAATTTGCAGTGGATTGGCCTTACAGTTACAGGTTGTAACGAGCACAGTATTGGGTCAGCCTCATTAACTCCAACTGTTTTTCAACTTTAATGGAGCACTCGTGATTGACAGTAACGTCATTAATGTGAACCAAAATAAGCAGAAGAATGCTGTCCACTTCACAACCTCTTTTGAAGAGAGTGAGCTATCTCTATGGATTTCGTTCATTAAAGGAAAAGGTTTAAATGGTTGATACAAGGCAATAAAAAAAGTACTGAAAAATAATACTAAGAGTTTTCAAAGGAGAAGGAGAAAGACATGGCTGAGTCAACTCCAAATCACACCCAAACTGTAGCTGGTTGGGCTGCTTTGGAAGCCAACGCCCAAATTATTCCACACGTTTTTAAAAGAAGGTATGATGATATTTCAATTACGGATGAAGTATTTATTGTGTTTCTCTAAGTGCTAGTTTTCTGTTATTGTAGTGTACGTTTTTATTGTTCAAGTGTCTATGTTTTTTCTGGAAAGTCGTTGTTTGGTATTTGCATTTTGTTATTTTCAGTTCAGTGTGTTGTGTCTAATTTATCCCAACATCTGCTATCACTGGTTTATATTACAACAACCAGTTTTGTGTCTAGTCTCAAACCTTGACATTTAGTCCAAAATATAGCAAAGGGTTTCCTATAAGATGTTAAAAAAACACCAGATTTAGATAACAGGCATTTTAAAGAGGCTTTAAAGTTTGACTTTCTCCATTGAAATGAAATGGTATTTATGTACATAGCATGAAACTCCCATTGAGAAGAGGAAACAAAGTTCGCCGCACTCTATTCGAACAAAAAGACAAATCTTTGATGTCCAAATCTATAGTATCTTTAACAACCATTTTCAAGTATATCAGCATAATGGCTAATCAAGAAATAAGCTAGCACAAAGTAGTACATTATGTGCTAGTCGAAGTACATTAACTATGTCCAGTTTAATACACATAACATATACGAACTTAAACAGATACGATTGAACCCTTGCAAAACTGCTTCTAGTCGATTGCAGGGCCTTAGGATTGTGGGTCCTAAGATTCTGCAAATTGTGAGTCCTATGGTTTAGAAATCAAATTCACAATACATCATTAACCAATTATATAAAAAAAAAACATGCAGGAAGAATGGACCAGATGATGTGAGCATAAAGATATTGTACTGTGGAATGTGCCACACTGATCTTCATCACCTTAGAAATGATTGGGGTATCTCTATATTTCCTTTAGTACCAGGGTATGTACAATATTTTTTATTTTCTTTCCAATATTACTCTTGCTGATAGAGTTTGCAAATATCGTGGACATGCTAATTTTAATCTTTAACGCACTCTTCTTTTCTAAGCTATAAGCAATTATTGAGCATTCTATCCTCGACGTTCTGCTTGTGCAAAAAATTCACTCGCCTATTTGAACAAGTGTTACTGTTGCTGCTTATTTTCTTTATAGACATGCTATTTTGTTGCTTGATATAGACTTGATTTTCTAAACAGTGAGATTTCTTTTTCGAACATGCTTGGTTAATGCCAACAGGAGTCGATCTTGAGGATCAAACTCTTAATATTTAAGATCGTAATCTGAACTACCAACCAACTGAGCCAAACATGTTGGCTTCTAAACAATGAGATATTACTTGGTATAGATTTATTATTATGTTGTTTTTGTTTTTCCAATACTACTCTTTATTATATGCAACATTCAGTTACTACTTTATTATATGCAATATTCAGTTACTATGTTACTGTTGAAATCTGTTATATAAAGTTATAAACACAAGTATATCATCATGCATATGCATTAGAGAAGGGATGATCTGCAGGGTGAAGAACTGACTACTGAGACATACACAAGCTTGAACCTAGTATTTGAATTAATATGAAAGGTTATTAATTTGATTAAACACTCATATACACTTATTTGAGTTTCACAAGTATAGTAATTGTGTATTGAAATAATAATAGTGGCCCCTTACATTATTTATTGTAGCCATGAAATAACTGGTGTAATCACAGAGGTTGGGAGCAATGTGAGTGAATTTAAAGTAGGAGACAAAGCAGGAGTTGGATGCTTAGCTGCTTCATGCCTCAATTGTGAATTCTGTGACAAATCTGAAGAGAATTATTGCGAGCAGGTGCAATTCACATATGGTGGCATCTTTTGGGATGGCAGCATTACTTATGGTGGTTATTCAGAAATGCTTGTTGCAGATAAAAGGTACCTACATGTATTAAAATCACCTACTCAAACAAAAATCAATACAGAAATACATCATTTATCCAAAATACAAGGTGCTGGCATTAAACTGTATCAAAAATATTGTTTTTGCATATAGTTTAATTTGCACTGTGAGTTCAATAATTTATTAAAATGAAACTACACATTTACAGTTAATCTATGGATTCGAAAAAAAGTATATTTTAAGTTTCATATTAAGAAACATAAACCCTTAACTAGAATCCAAGCAATGCACCTGTTATTCCCTTCTATAATAACAAACTTATATGCATAATTTATTCCTTATTTTCATAATATTAGTAGTTTAATATTACTGTTTAAATATTTCATTAGTTATTTTTGTTTTCCTTAATAAATTTCTTTCAAAATATAGTGAACGTGAGAACACTGTTTATGTATGTATGAAACTAATATAAAAGACCACACCACCCCACCTCCCTCTCCCCCCCCCCCCCCCCCCCCAACCCACTCCCCCCACTTTATAAATTATTATTCAAGTCATGTACATTACATTTATCAGAATGTTGCTAACTGTGCGAGTATACTAGTTGATGCAAGGTTTATTTTGTGCATTTAGTTAAATGCAATAAAGCACTTAACAAAATAAAACATATTCAAAAATACATATTCAAACACAGAACATATTGTATATAGACAGTAAGCAGAGTTTAAACTTAAACATCACTCTAACTACATCACATTTGTTCTTTAACAAAGCTTATAAAACAAGTTATACATATGCAGAACTTACATACAGTCTATACTGTGGTTTTACCCAAGATTCAAATTTTCGTTTTCCGTTTCAATCAATGATAATTTTAAAATTTCCGGTTCCATTTTTGAAATTCCGAAAGTTTCACTTTAATTCCGGCTTTCTAATTCCTACACTTTTTTTGCTTTAATTTGCTATATACGCTAATAAATATTCAATGTTGTCATAAATTTATAATATATTTTTACATTACTATAAAATACACGCTTAAATTAAAAATCCATTGTGTAAGATTCTGTATTGTTCATTGGAGATTTTAAAATTTTGATCAACTTTGAATTTTTTATTATGATTCGATGTAAATTAACAAAAATATAACAATTTTTTTTATGAAACTACATGATTTCTTCTTCATTTATTTATTGTCCCGATTAATTTATTCTCTTGTTTTAATTACCATATGTTTGTTGTATTTTTTTTTAATATTTTATAACAAAAAATCATTATTTGAAAAGCAAATCCGGAATTTAAACCGGAATCGGAATTTTAACCGGATTCCATTCCGTTATGAGCGGAATCGGAACGGAATCACCGAAATAACCGGAATTTCGTCGGAATTTTGAACCAACTTTTTCCTAAGTAATGTGATACTGTGTTAAACCTCTCTCCGACCTTTCAATATTTCAGAAATCTTGTTTTTGTACGTGGTTTAATTATACATTATGGTATTCTTGTTATAGATACGTTGTGCATGTACCCGATAACTTGCCCATGGATGCAGCAGCACCACTACTATGTGCTGGCATTACAATATACAGCCCTATGAAGCAACATGGAATGCTTCTTCAGCCTGGCAAAAAACTTGGTGTTGTTGGCCTTGGTGGTCTTGGCCACGTTGCTGTCAAATTTGGCAAAGCATTTGGACTTCATGTGACTGTCATTAGCACCTCTCCTTCTAAAAAAGACGATGCTTTACAAAATCTTGGAGCCGACAACTTTCTTCTCAGTACTGATTACAAACAAATGAAGGTAAAAATATTTGTTTTTTCACTCTTCAGTTTCGAACGAAGACATGAGACGTTTATCAGAATTGTTCTTTGTATAAATTACAGGCTGGTTCAAGGAGTTTGGATTTTGTAATTGACACAGTTGCAGCAAAGCATTCATTAGGACCAATTCTTGACTTGCTCAAAGTTGATGGTACTTTGGTGTTTGTTGGTGCACCTGATTTGCCAGTGGAGCTGCCATCCTTTCCTCTCATTTTTGGTAAGAAAATCGAATTTTATCTACTGATATACATTTTTTGAGTTATGAAGCATTTTCTTGTTATATTTGAAAGCACAAGCGACGATTTAAAAAATTATTATTATTGTTTTAAAAGGAAGAAGGAAAGTAGTAGGAAGTCTGATTGGAGGTATGAAGGAAACACAAGAGATGATGGACGTCTGTGGCAAATTCAACATTACATGTGACATTGAGGTTGTAAAGCCTGAAAACATCAATGATGCTATGAAGAGGTTAGAGAAGAATGACGTTAAATATCGTTTTGTGATCGATATTGCAAACAGTTCTACTCTATAATCTGCTACTCAGCTTTACTGTTTTCAATACAGTGAGGTACGCAACTTGTGTTCTGTAATAAAATGTGTCATTGATATTTAAACTGTTATCATGTTTTTCTTGTTAAATGTTATGCCTACTCAACTGTACTGTTTTTATCAGTCAGGTTACTTTGTTGTGTAACAACATATATCATCGATACTTAAATTGTTACCATGTGTTTTATGAGAACGTTATTTTTTACTCTTTTATACGGCATGCACGGTTGGTTGCTATTTTTGTTGAGTGTATAATAAACAGTGAACAGATTTATTATATACCAAACAATGAAAATATTGTTGGGCACGAGAAAATTACTTGATCATGCCATTTAAATGTTCATTATTTTAGCTCTGCTTAAACAGTGAACGGATATATTATATAGCAAAAAATGAAAATATTGTTGGACACTAGAAAACCACTTGATCATGCTATTTAAATGCTCATCTATTTTAGCTCTACTTAAACAGTGAACAGATATATTATATACAAAAAAAATGAAAATATTGTTGGACACCAGAAAACCACATGATCATGCTATTTAAATGCTCACTTATTTTAGTTCTACTTCAACTTCACTTATTTAGAACAGATTCATCTTCCTCTGTGATTCAATGAATATGAATTGATGTTTACATAGTATAGTTTAATTGTTGATTGTAATTATTAGTTATTAGTTGATGGAATTATTGACAAATTGCTCTAAAACAATCATTTAGGAATGAGTGGAATAGTAAATATTTATTTATTTATTAAGATTTAGTTTGAAATAAAAGGTTCTACTATATTATATGATAACAATATAATAACAATTAAATAGCTCAAATGCCCCTCATTGTAATTTAGCAAATGAAAATGACATTAGTTAAGCACCCTAATAAAAGTCGGACTACTTACCAAACCCTTTTAGTTGTTCATTATAATCAATTTACCTTTCCACCGAAATAATTGCAAATATGGTTAAAAAAGTGGAATCGAATTATCAATAACCGCCGAATACATCACTATGAAATCAAAATTCAACTTTACAGAAGCTGGATTTACAACTGTTGTACAAGCTGCAAAACGATATATGCCACCTAATAATCTGATGTGCGATAGTCATTATAAAATGAAAACACTTATGTCGGCTTTCAATCTGACGTATCAAAAGATAGATACATACATAAAAGGTTGTATGCTGTATTGGAAAGATGGCATTAACCTTAGAAACTACATAATATACAATGAGGAAAGATACAAAACCAAGAAAAAAGAAAGGAAAGGAAGTTCCGCACAAGAGAATACATTATTTATCTATCACTTCTAGACTTCAAAGGTTATATACGTTTTCAGCTACAGTATGTCATATGCGATGTCACAGTGTGAGAACACAGAAAGAGAAAACTTCGACACATCCATCTTGTAACAATCCAAAAATTTTAATAGATATTTTAATTCATTTTATTTAAAAACTTTGGTGTTTAATTATTTAAAATTTGAATTTTGAAATTTTTTCCTGTATAATGTTGGAATTGGTTATAAATTATTTCCCTAAATTCAATGAAATAAACAAATTTCTGGAATTGTATATTTTAGGTCAAACTTTGACTTAATTTAAAATTTAAAATTTTCTATTCTAATCTTTTATTTAAATCTGTATATATTTATAACATCTGTTCTGCTTTTTGTTTCATTTAAATTTGATATATACTTTGGAAATTAGATAACATACAACGTTTTAAAAAACAATTAATCTCTGCGTTTTATTTTATATGTTTCTTTATCCATCTCCTTATTTATTTTCTATGGTGTTTGTATAAAATTCATTTTTATTTATCGAATGTTTCTTTGTATATATCTTTTAATTAATGACAAAGAAACAAATCAAATTTACGTATGTTACTTTGCTTTAAATTTGATATATGTTACATTTGCTTTATTTCTTACCTCTTTATTTACCTATCTATTTATTTCCTACCATAGTTGTTCATAACTTATGTTATTTTCTATTTGCGTGTATACACTTGAATTTATTTATTTGGATGTTCATTTGTATAGATCTTTATTTTATGAATAGGAAACATATCAATTAAGATACGTCACTTGTTTTAAATTTAGGCATACGTTTCATTTTTATTTCCTGCCTTTATATTGCCCACCCTTTTGATCTTCTGCCATAGCCGTTCCTTAATTGTAGCCTTGTATTCTATACCCTAGCCGCCTCCAACCTTATCATTCATGTGGAAAAAAAAACATCTCATCTTCATTTGTCTCCAGAGAGTAATACTGTAAGTCCATGGCTTCTTCCTTTTACGTTTTCTTTTATTTTTCTCGTGTTTTCTTCATAGAATGCTCGGCCTCCACCACTATTCTGACCACCATCTCCTCTCCTCCTCCACCATGACTTACCATCTCTCCTCTACTCACGACCATGAAACCCTAGATCTCAATATCCATCACCAAGTCAAGTAATAAATCCTGGCCAAGCCTATGGATGCAAACCCCTCCTTGTTTGTCTTGAAACCCGAGCCTACCCTCCCCTCCTTGCTTTGGCCATGACTATCTCCCCTCCTAGCCATGCTTTAGATCTGATTTAACCTAAGTCTAGTGTAATGTCCTGCCTTTTCGCACGCTTTAAATCGACACACGTGCCAATTCAAACCATACGGAATGACGGATTGTTATGGGGTAAATAAGGAAAACAAGAAAGAAATAAAATATAATAGAATCTCACAGCGGAAGGATAAAATATAATAATCAAATATACAGTTCATGAAACCGTTTACAGAATATTTAATTTTACTTATACAATATATATCACAGTTATACATACCATAGAATATCAATAATTCAGCGGAATACACTAGTGTAGTGGAACAATATAATATAAATTAATAATACTGAAATCTTCATCTTCGTCCTCCAGAGATAAAGCCTTCGATCCTGAAATGCGCGGACTGACCCGAGCGAATTGAAAAGACAAAACACTCGAGTCAGAACTAAAAGATCTTATATAAGTTAAATCAACAGAAATAAATATGAGTGCAGTAACTCAAGAGATGCTCGTGATTCACATCTCCTAAGGATCCGTTAAACTATTTACTATGTAGTAATATTTCGCTATTATAATAGTGTCTATTAGTAAAATAAACTTACTTTTTTCTTAGCATTAAGGGGTTACCTATATAGCCCTTAACACGTAATAGTCCCAGTAGTCCATCCAATATCATAGTCTCTCCTGATCGGGAAGCCACCAGAGAATACCACACGGGCTACGGGAGAAAACCAAACTCGTACAAGGCGCGATAGGATAGGTGACACGGCACAACTAGGAAATGCCAGGGTAGATATACCAATTACGCATCCGGGCTGGTGGTAACGCGTAGCCGCAGCTACCGCCCATCTCGAGCCACACCCCCAAATAAAAATCAAAAGTGGTCACCGAATCAATCCAAAAGTCAAAGTATAATATCGAAGAGATGTGTCCAATCAGAAGAATGACCTCATTGGCCCGAGAATCGCTTCTGTTTTAGCCACCTTATGCCAACTCATGGGAGTCGGGTCCACTTTACCTCAAAGGAAATGCCGCCACCATCCTACTTCATTCTGGAATCTCCACCGCGTACACGGTTGTTAAAGTGGTTTTCGGAGTTGGCAGAGAGTATGACAACTTTCGATCCCGGTCTCTTCAACAACCAACCGTCATTATAACACCGCGGACTTTCAAAATAATTTATACTTTTAAAAACAGAATATAATGTCAATTTCAAAGCCATATACAATATTATCTTCATTTTTAAAACCAAATCAATAAGTTATCCTTTCCAAATATATCCCTTTCTAAACCTATAATAATTTCAAAGTTATAATATTTCTAAACCCAACGCTTGAAAAATAGCCTTTCAAAATATGAACTTTGGATTTCATAACTTTGACATGTAACCCCACCACTTAAGTGGGTTAAATATAAATTTCTTTATATAATAAAATATTTTCTTCACCTACCCAAATCAATTCCAATTATAGATTTTAAATTTCCAAATAAACCATTTAAATTTCCATATATTTCAAATCTTTAAATATTACACCATTCAAACGAATTCTTTGATAATTTTCATATATGTCAAATTCCATTTCTATTATTTCGATTTGAAATATTTACTTAATAAATACAATATAATTTAAGTAAAACTTTTACTTCACCTAACTGGATATTCTTTCAATGTATTAACTTGGTATATCAACTTTATGTTCATTTAAATTCCTCTAAACCAAATTTAGTTATAAGAATCATACCCTTCAAAACCTTAATTTTATTTAAGTTTCTATTCAAATTTATTCGAGTATAATTCTTAAATAATTCAATTCAAACCAATTTCATATTTATCTTCTAACTTTAATTTTTATTTAATTCAATAAAACTTTATATATACAATATTTTGAACAGGTACTTAACCATATAATATAACAATCTAACTCCATAAATATACTTATTTTTATTACACAAATTTATATATAGCTTGAATTCAAGAAATTAACTGCATATATAAAATACTATTTATATAATATGAAAATTAAATTTATTAAACCGTATATTTCTTTGCAAAACCATAAAAAAATCATTTCAAAAAAATATATTTTATATATATACCGCGGTGCCTGTATAAAATTTTCTACCATATGGTCAAGTGATGCGGATATTTATCATTTCAATCCGCAATTTAAAATAAAAATGCGATTGTGTATCATTTCAAACCACAATTCCGAATGAAATGAAAATGCACAATAACTTGCAGTTTATACAATATAAAATACAGCATCCATTCATCAAATATCAATCATCAACCATTTATACAATCATCATTCAATATACACAAAAACATCACTATAGAATGGATAATAAACAACAAGTATTAACTAGCAGTTTACATTCAATAATAAATTTAAATAACTGTTTAACTGGCAGTTTATATGCAATGAATAATTAAATAAATGCGATTTAATTGAGATGATGAATAAAATATGCCAAACAGTCATAAATAAATTTCTACTCGTATCATAAATCAATTTAACAAACATAAGAAATTTTAGAAGTTGTGAGTGAGTTAAAACACTCACCTTTATACGAATCTGAAAATAACAGACTTCTAATCAATAGCTTCGCTCTACGTTTCCTTAGTCTTCTTCTTGATTGCTAGCTTTGTTCCGTAATTCTTTATCTTTTATTTTGATTTACTTTAATTCCCCTCCTTATTATATTAATATATATATATATGTATTTATGTATGTATTTTTAAAAGGTTTGAAAAAGATTTGAAAAATAAGAATTGAAAAAGAAAAGGATTGAAATAAGAAGAACTGAAAATTGTAGAGAAGATCAAGATTTGAAAAGAAAGAAGAAAGTTTGAAATAGAATAAAATTTGAGAAGAAGAATATTTGAAGAGGAAGGAAAAATTAAAATGAGATATAATAAGGAGATTTGGAAAAGAAAAAAAAAAGAAGAAGAAGAAGATTAGAATGGTGGCTAGGGTTTCATTTGCATCATATCGTATTTATAAGGTTAGAGTTAGGTTTAGGGACAAAGAAATTTGAAAAGAGAGGCTGCTATTAATTAGAAATAAATGAAATGACGTTTTGAAAAATGAAGTTGGAAATGAATGAAAAATAAAATAAAATAAAAATAAAGTAAATATGAACAAACTTGGTATTGAAATATAGTAAATATGAACAGCCTTTTTAAAAGTAGCAGGTATTAAAAAGAGGTAATTATTAATTAGAAAGGGAATGAATGGATTGACTCTATACTGTAAACAAACTTTTAGAATTCAAATTTCAAAACAATCGTTTACTTAATTAATTTGGTTAACCCTAAACATACCAAAATTAACATCTTTTAAATATTTACTTAGCATATAATAAATGAAAATAAATTCTCCACACAAATTTGTGTCATAAATTGAAAGAACATACAGCATTAAGAAATCTTCAATTCTTCCTCTTTGTGATTAGATTGGAAATTTAACAACATGTTAACATTTCGATTGAATGTTTTACAAGGAATGCATTAACATACATTCAAAAATATGATAGCATAAACAAGGTAATATAAACATGTGTATAATATATATGTACATTTTTATCGCCACTTATAGTTTACATTCATAAATAAAAGGTATGAAAATAATCCACATAAGGAGGCAATGAATGTAAGAGTAAAATAGAAAAGTGAAGATGGAAAGGTAAGTTATGTTGCAATAAAAATCCAATAAAGTCTAACTGGAAAGGAAATAGTCAAGTGTAAATCTATTTTACCCCCTTTATCATCTCCTATTAACATTTAATTTAACAACGTATGAGATTTCAATATAAACTAGCATTAAATTTTGATCTAAAACATAAGTTTGAATTTAGGTATAAACATATATGTAGTAAACTAGCATTAAATTTTGAACCATGAACTGAATCAATTTATTTCAATATATGTTTACAATTAACGTCTTCCCACTTAAAAAGGTTCCAATCATACTAATTGTCATTGATTTCTAAGGTAAAAATGAATGAGACGATTCAATCCTTTTTATAATAATTTAACTTATTTACGGAAATATTGCATACAAGTCAAATGTTATTAATTTATTATTTCTGTAATAAATTTAACAGCTACCAACATTTCAAATAAATAAACATATGATTTTTTTTAGTAAAGAAACGTATATCATTCTTTTTATTATGTTCATTACTACTCTAAAATCTGGTTAACCTTTGTTCAACCTTTCATTACTTTACTATACTCTAATTTGACAACTTCTAACATTGTAGTACATTTCACATTAATGTAACATTTATTAAAATTTATTTCCAATCCTAATCCCATCAAATATTTAAACAGGTAACTTATAATATTTGTTTACAAGCCAATTGTTACACATAAGTTTCTCATACTTCAACCAATTGTCATATTATGAACGGAATTAACATTAATTTCAAATATTCACTAATTTATTCCATTCTATTTTCATCCTTTTTTTTATTCGCATAACATTCAATTCTAATTGCTGCAATAATTACAGTTGTTATATGCTAGATTTCAAAGGAATGATTTGTTTATCTTTCATTACACTACTATATCCAATTAACCATCTTTCCTTTGTATGAACTCCTATTTTAACTTAATTTCAAATTAACGTACTACTTAATTTCCTTTGATCGCAAATAGATTTCCAATTTTTATTTAATAAACTAAAGAAATATGTAACACGTAATAATAGATACCGTTAAGTTTTATTGTTTCATTTCCCTTTCGATTCATATAAGGATTCATTCATAAAGTTTACATTTACTTTTTACCACTTTTACTTTTATTCATTGATTCAATGTTTATTTTAATTATTCCTTTATTACTAACAAACCTTATTTCATTCATTAATGCCATAATTTATCAATTATTACATAATTTCATTTATTAATATTCACGCTATTCATGTTTAATTCAATTCTTTTGCACATTAATTCATTTACTAAAGTTTACGATCATTTATTTATATTACTTACCTTCTTATTATATTAAATAAGTAGCATTTCAATTTTTCTTAAGTTTATATTTCCAGACAATTACTAAAATATCTTGCATTATATTGAATTCATTCAACTACCTCTGATTATAACATTTCATTAGTTAATTCAATATTCCTGTTTGTTTCCTATATTAAACTTATAACCAAGTATGACAATTTCCATAAATTTAATTAATTGCCATTTCAATTTGAATATGTAAATCTTAATTTCCATTACTACATGTAAATTTCTAACATTTGCTTCGTTATAACTTCTAATTTTTTTATTAAGTTTTCATTAATAAATCTTTTGTTCCCTTTCTTTAATTCAGCAACTTGTTCTATTATGAATACCATTAACATTATTTCCAGATATCCCTTAATTAACATTAACGTAAACTTTTATTTACTGTTATTGCAATTTTATACAAAATTCAACTTTGACTAACTTTATTGCCTAAATTTACATGCAGTTACTTTTAACAAATAAATTATTGCATTGGATAATCCAACAGTTACTTTCATTTCCTCATTTTATATTGTATAACTAAATGTAACAACTTACACTATTCATAAATGGGATTTCCCATCAATTGTCAAAATTAAATTTTTATAACCATTGCTAAATTACATTCTTAACATTTACTTCAACATAGGTTATAAATTTTTATTTCTTCCTAATTTAATTACAAAATCTTATTAATTTACCCAATTTTATTTACCAGAATTTACGGGTCGTTACACTCTCCCCTACTCAAAACTTTTCGTCCCCGAAAAGGAAAAAAAGGGGAGAAGAAAGAATTAAATAAACAATACGTCTTATTCAAAATAATAACTTTATAAACAAATAATTTACATTTATTACTTTAAATAAATATACCCATTTTATAACCATTAAATATTTTTATACTTAAATAAATAAAGTTTGGAAATCATTTTCAAAAATTTTCTAAGTTCAAAATTTACGAAAAATTTCGGCAGAGTCTCCTTTGTACGGAGAGGCTCGGGAAAAAATATAATATCAAATATAACAAAATATCACATATAATATCCAAAATATTATATCCCAACATTGGAAAATATATAAAATAGCGCTATAAAACCGTAATCCGAGAACGTACCTATTTGTCGGGTAATTAACGCTTAGTTATGAAACCAAAAGCAGTAGCAATTGCTTCCATAACCTGTATTTCACTTATATAATCCAAAAGAGTTAATAATTATGTAGAATGAAATATTTAGCGTTGTTTCAATCAATAACAAACAAATCCATCAATCACTAGCAACAAAGCATACAACTATCATATAAAAATCAACCCACATCAATCATTCATTCATATCAAACAAAACAAATAGTTGTTCGGGTTCACAAACTTCAAATCATACGGAATGAAAAATAAACTACTAAGTGTACCCTTCACTCAATAGTCTTAGGTGAAACTAAATAGATTATTCATTCATCTAAACAATCTTAAAGTATCCTTACCCAACCAACCATAGACCAAACAATAACAAATTCCAAACAATAAATCAAGTTAATTTTTGTTAATTTCATTTCAAACTATTGTTGTTTGATTTCCTTTTTATCCATATTCTGATTTATCTTTTTAAATTTTCATTTATTTTTTGCAAATTTTCATTTCTAATTCGATTCCTTTGCATATTTCTTCTAATTCATTTAATGTTCAATAATTATATCCTTTGCTTTTATTGATTATAAATTTCAACTTCCTTGTTATTTCATTATAACCTATCATTTAATTAAAGGCTCCAATTATTGATTAACTTCCATTTTACCACACTAATTGAAACTGTAAAATAATGGAAACTTAAGAATTTAAATACCGGGTTAATTTCAATCATTTTAAATAATAGATAAATATATATACTTACAGCTTATAAATCCAATTATATTTAAAACAATTTAAAACTTATATTTGTTTATCAAAATAAATCCGTAGTAAAACTACTACAATGGGCTTCCCACTTCGAAACTCGAAAATGAATGTTGATGACGCGTGCATTCATCACCGAAATTATTTTCCAACGACCGAGAGGGGAGTACAAAACTTATTTCTTTCCAAATTTCTTTTTAAAACATTTCTTTCAAATTATATTGAAAAATTTATATCAGAAAATACTTCTAAATAATATTATTATATTTCAAAATCCTTTGAAAGCAATTTTCAAAATCCTAGACTTAAGTTCCAAAATTTCCAAATTTCATTGATTTTATTTCTATCTCATTTTACTTATTATTTTTAAATTTTACTACCTAACAACCAATATAATACAACCAAATATAACCTTTGTAAAATTTACTTTATATATAGAAAATATAACAGGCAAAATTATTTCATTTGCCTATATTAAAACAAACATTGTGTCGGTCTGTTCTATTAAGTGTTTAGAAATCTCTGTTGATGTCATAGCATCCCATCCATCAACCAGAATTTATAAATACGAAATGGAACAGATTAACACAATATTAAAACCTTTTTATAACACTAACAAGTACGCTCTCTCATATATATGCTCAGTGACTCACCATAGAGTAATCCTACCCTATTAATAAAGAGTCAGACCCCACAAAGCTATGGTTTATCGCTAAACCAAAGTTCTGATACCAGATGTAACGTCCTGCCTTTTCGCACGCTTTAAATCGACACATGTGCCAATTCAAACCATACGGAAGGGTGGATTGTTATGGGGTAAATATGGAAAACAAGAAAGAAATAAAATTTAATAGAATCTCACAGCGGAAGGATAAAGTATAATAATCAAATATACAGTTCATGAAGCTGTTTACGAAATATTTAATTTTACTTATACAATATACAATATATATCAAAGTTATACATACCATAGAATATCAATAATTCAGCGGAATACACTAGTGTAGTGGAACAATATAATATATATTAATAATACTGAAATCTTCATCTTCGTCCTCCAGAGATAAAGCCTTTGATCCTGAAATGCTCGGACTGACCCGAGCGAATTAAAAAGACAAAACACTCGAGTCAGAACTAAAAGATCTTATGTAAGTTAAATCAACAGAAATAAATATGAGTGCAGTAACTCAAGAGATGCTCGGGATTCACATCTCCTAAGGATCCGTTAAACTATTTACTATGTAGTAATATTTCACTATTATAATAGTGTTTATTAGTAAAATAAACTTACTTTTTTCTTAGCTTAAAGGGTTACCCATATAGCCCTTAACACGTAATAGTCCCAGTAGTCCATCCAATATCATAGTCCCTCCTGATCGGGAAGCCACCAGGGATACCACACGGGCTACGGGAGAAAACCAAACTCGTACAAGGCGCGATAGGGTAGGTGACACGGCACAACTAGGCAATGCCAGGGTAGATATACCAATTACGCATCCGCGCTGGTGGTACCGCGTAGCCGCAGCTACCGCCCACCTCGAGCCACAGCCCCAAATAAAAAATCAAAAGTGGCCACCGAATCAATCCAAAAGTCAAAGTATAATATCGAAGGGATGTGTCCGATCAGAGGAATGACCTCATTGGCCCGAGAATCGCTCCTGTTTTAGCCACCTTATGCCAACTCACGGGAGTCGGGTCCACGTATTTACCTAAAAGGAAACGCCGCCACCATCCTACTTCATTCTGGAATCTTCACCGCGTACACAGTTGTTAAAGTGGTTTTCGGAGTTGGCAGAGAGTATGACAACTTCCGATCCCGGTCTCTTCAACAACCAACCGTCATTATAACACCGCGGTCTTTCAAAATAATTTATACTTTTAAAACCAGAATATAATGTCAATTTCAAAGCCATATACAATATCATCTTCACTTTTAAAACCAAATCAATAAGATATCCTTTCCAACTATATACCTTTCTAAACCCATAATAATTTCAAAGTTATAATATTTCTAAACCCAACGCTTGAAAAATAGTCTTTCAAAATATAAACTTTGGATTTCATAACTTTAAAATGTAACCCCACCACTTAAATGGGTTAAATATAAATTTCTTTATATAATAAAATATTTTCTTCACCTACCCAAATCAATTCCAATTATAGATTTTAAATTTCCAAATAAACCATTTAAATTTCCATATATTTCAAATCTTTAAATATTACACCATTCAAACGAACTCTTTGACAATTTTCATATATATATATATATATATATATATATACACATATATCAAATTCCATTTCTATTATTTTGATTTGAAATATTTACTTAATAAATACAATATAATTTAAGTAAAACTTTTATTTCACCCAACTGGATATTCTTTCAATGTATTAACTTGGTATATCAACTTTATGTTCATTTAAATTCTTCTAAACCAAATTTAGTTATAAGAATCATACCCTTTAAAACCTCAATTTTATTTAAGTTTCTATTCAAATTTATTCGAGTATAATTCTTAACTAATTCAATTCAAACCAATTTCATATTTATCTTCTAACTTAAATTTTTATTTAAGTCAATAAAACTTTACATATACAATATTTTGAACAGGTACTTAACCATATAATATAAACAATGTAACTCCATAATTACACTTATTTTTATTACACAAATTTGTATATAGCTTGAATTCAAGAAATTAACTGCATATATAAAATACTATTTATATAATATCAAAATTAAATTTATTAAACCGTATATTTCTTTCCAAAACTATAAAAAAATCATTTCAAAAAAATATATTTTATATATATACCGCGGTGCCTGTATAAAATTTTCTACCCTATGCTCAAGTGATGCGGATATTTATCATTTCGATCCGCAATTTAAAATAAAAATGCGGTTGCATATCATTTTAAACCACAATCCCGAATGAAATGAAAATGCACAATAACTTGCAGTTTATACAATATAAAATACAACATCCATTCATCCAATATCAATCATCAACCATTTATACAATCATCATTCAATATACACAAAAACATCACTATAGAATGGATAATAAACAACAAGTATTAACTAGCAGTTTATATTCAATAATAAAGTTAAATAACTGTTTAACTGGCAGTCTATATGTAATGAATAATTAAATAACAATTTAATTAAATAAATGCGATTTAACTGAGATGATGAATAAAATATGCCAAACAGTCATAAATAAATTTAACAAACGTAAGAAATTTTAGAAGTTGTGAGTGGGTTAAAACACTCATCTTTATACAAATCTGAAAATAATATACTTCTAATCAATAGCTTCGCTCTACGTTTCCTTAGTCTTCTTCTTGATTGCTAGCTTTGTTCCGTAATTCCTTTTCTTTTATTTTGATTTACTTTAATTTCCCTCCTTATTTTACTAATATATATATATATATATATATATATATGTATGTATGTATGTATGTATTTATGTATTTTTTTAAAAGGTTTGGAAAAGATTTGAAAAAGAAGAATTGAAAAAGAAAAGGATTGAAATAAGAAGAACTGAAAATTGTAGAGAAGATCAAGATTTGAAAAGAAAGAAGAAAGTTTGAAATAGAATAAAATTTGAGAAGAAGAATATTTAAAGAGGAAGGAAAAATTAAAATGAGATATAATAAGGAGATTTGAAAAAGAAAAAAAAAGAAGAAGAAGATTAGAATGGAGGCCAGGGTTTCATTTGCATCATATCGTATTTATAAGGTTAGAGTTAGATTTAGGGACAAAGAAATTTGCAAAGAGAGGCTGCTATTAATTAGAAATAAATGAAATGACGTTTCGGAAAATGAAGTTGAAAATGAATGAAAAATAAAATAAAATAAAGTAAATATGAACAAACTTGGTATTGAAATATAGTAAATATGAACAGCCTTTTTAAAAGTAGCAGGTATTAAAAAGAGGCAATTATTAATTAGAAAGGGAATGAATGGATTAACTCTATACTGTAAACAAACTTTTAGAATTCAAATTTCAAAACAATCGTTTACTTAATTAATTTGGTTAACCCTAAACATACCAAAATTAAAATCTTTTAAAGATTTAATTAACACACAATAAACGAAAATAAATTCTCCACACAAATTTATGTCATAAATTAAAAGAATATACAACATTAAGAAATCTTCATTTCTCCCTCTTTGTGATTAGACTGGAAATTTCACAACATGTTAACATTTCGATTGAATGTTTTACAAGGAATGCATTAACATACATTCAAAAATATGATAGCATAAACAAGTGTATAATATATATGTACATCTTTATCGCCACTTATAGTTTACATTCATAAATAAAAGGTATGAAAATAATCCACATAAGGAGGCAATGAATGTAAGAGTAAAATAGAAAAGTGAAGATGGAAAGGTAAGTTATATTGCAATAAAAATCCAATAAAGTCTAACTGGAAAGGAAATAGTCAAGTGTAAATCTATTGTACCCCCTTTATCATCTCCTATTAACATTTAATTTAATAACGTATGAGATTTCAATATAAACTTGCATTAAATTTTGATCTAAAACATAAGTTTGAATTTAGGTATAAACATATACGTAGTAAACTAGCATTAAATTTTGAAACATGAACTGAATTAATTTATTTCAATATATGTTTACAATTAACGTCTTCCCACTTAAAAAGATCCAATCATATTAATTGTCATTGATTTCTAAGGTAAAAATGAATGAGACAATTCAATCCTTTTTATAGTAATTTAACGTATTTACGGAAATATTGTACACAAACCAAATGTTATTAATTTCTTATTTCTGTAATAAATTTTTCAGCTACCAACATTTCAAATAAATGAACATATGATTTTTTTTTAGTAAAGAAACGTATGTCATTCTTTTTATTATGTTCATTACTACTCTAAAATCTAGTTAACCTTTGTTCAACCTTTCATTACTTTACTATACTCTAATTTGACAACTCCTAACATTGTAGTACATTTCACATTAATGTAACATTTATTAAAATTATTTCGAATCCTAATTCCATCAAATATTTAAACAGGTAACTTATAATATTTGTTTACAAGCCAATTATTACACATAAGTTTTTCTTACTTCAACCAATTGTCATATTATGAACGGAATTAACATTAATTTCTAATATTCACTAATTTATTCCATTCTATTTTCATCTTTTTTTTATTTGCATAACATTTAATTCCAATTGCTGCAATAATTACAGTTATTATATGCTAGATTTCAATGGAATGATTTGTTTGTCTTTCATTACACTACTATATCCAATTATCCATCTTTCCTTTGTAGAACTCCTATTTTAACTTAATTTCAAATTAACGTACTACTTAATTTCCTTTGATCACAAATAGATTTCCAATTTTTATTTAATAAACTAAAGAAATATGTAACACGTAATAAAAGATACCATTAACTTTTATTGTCTCATTTCCCTTTCTATTCATATAAGGATTCATTCATAAAGTTTACATTTACTTTTTACCACTTTTACTTTTATTCATTGATTCAATGTTTATTTTAATTATTCCTTTATTACTAACAAACCTTATTTCATTCATTAATGCCATCATTTATCAATTATTACATAATTTCATTTATTAATATTCATGCTATTCATGTTTAATTCAATTCCTTTGCACATTAATTCATTTACTAAAGTTTACGATCATTTATTTATATTACTTACCTTCTTATTATATTAAATTAGTAGCATTTCAATTTTTCTTAAGTTCATATTTCCAACCAATTACTAAAATATCATACATTATATTGAATTCATTTAACTACCTTTGATTATAACATTTCATTAGTTAATTCAATATTCCTGTTTGTTTCCTATATTAAACTTATAATCAAGTATGACAATTTTCATAAATTTAATTAATTGCCATTTCATTTTGAATTTGTAAATCTTAATTTCAATTGCTACACTTAAATTTCTTTATAACTTCTAAATTTTTTATTAAGTTTTCATTAATAAATCTTTTCTTCCCTTTCTTTAATTCACAACTTGTTCTATTATGAATACCGTTAACATTATTTTCAAATATCCCTTAATTAACATTAATGTAAACTTTTATTTACTGTTGTTGCAATTTTATACAAAATTCAGCTTTGACTAACTTTATTGCCTAAATTTACATGCAGTTCCTTTTAATAAATAAATTATTGCATTGGTTAATCCAATAGTTACTTTCATTTCCTCATTTTATATTGTATAACCAAATGTAACAACTTACACTATTCATAAATGGGATTTCCCTTCAATTGTCAAAATTAAATTTTTATTACCATTGCTAAATTACATTCTTAACATTTACTTCAATATAGGGTATAAAATTTTTATTTCTTCCTAATTTAATTACAAAATCTCATTAATTTATCCAATTTTATTTACCAGAATTTACGGGTCGTTACATCTAGCCTTAGGCCGAGTCATTTAGACCATAGGGCCTAGCCAAACTCCACTTGACCCATGTTTATACCATGTATTGCTTTGCCTTCCCCTTTACATGTCATGGCTGTACCCTACGACCATATAACCTAGCCTAACTTGCATCTAAACACCATGGCCGAGCCTATGGGTGATGAGGCCGAGCCTATAAGGGTTATGGCAAAGCCACTTGATGATTCATTCCATTTGGTTTCACTTTAAATTCATTTTTGCTCTTTGATTTGATAAAAAATTTGTACTGAATTTTGTTCTCATGGTTTAATCCATATTGGTTTGAGGAAAATCATATATTTATAATTTTTTTATTTGTTTGAATTACAAGATCTGAATTTGGTTGTTACTTCTTCCCAAATCTTGTCGTGCCTTCTCGTTCTTTATGGTGTATGGATCTTTTTGTTTTAATTGAGCTCTAGCTTTAGAAAAGGTGAGTTATTCACTCTAGACATTACGTACTTATATTATTGTGAAATGATGACAAGTGGATCTGTATGAATTGATATGTTATTCATATTGCCTGTGACGTGATTATATGATGTTAAATCATGTTTATAAGATTGTTGCACCATCTAATATGACATGTTATATTTAACTGTCCATTTTATTTCTGCATCTCACAATACAAGTTCCCTTATCACTATTGGTTGAAATGGTACATACCCGAACGGACTTTAGAATAAGGAAAAATCATTATGGGCTGAAATGATAGGCTCGAGTGATTTTTATTTGTATTTATTTTCTTGGGATTGTGGGTTTGAAATGATAAAACCCGGATTTTTCTTTTTAAATTACGAATTGGAATGATATATTATCTGTATCACTTGAACTAGGTTAGAAAATATTATACAGACCCGTGGTTATTTTTAAAGCATTATTTTTGAGGTATTAAGTATTTGAAATATTAAAATATGAAATTTTAGCAAAAAATTGGATTAAATGATTTAAATAAATTGTATAGTTATTTTCTATAAGTTAAGTATATAAATAAATGGAAAAATTGTATTTTTAGTATGAGTGAACTTGGAATTTGGTTTAAATGGAATTTTAAGTTATGTAAATAAATGGAAATTTTATTTTTTAGGAGATAGGTATGTTAAATAAAATGTTAAGTTATTAGTTTAAATGAAAGTTAAGCAATTTATAAAGTATTGACTCAACAAATGAATTTGTTCTAAATTGGATATTTATTAATAAAAATGTTATTTTATTAAAATTTATAAGTTAAATAATATTCAAAGAATTCTTTTTGAAAAGTGGAATAAGTTTTGATAAGCTAAAAAGAGAAAATTGAAGATATATTGTTTTAAAGGGTATAACAGAAATTATAGCGGTTCAGAAATGCTGTGAAAAATATGAACTATAGCTTGAGTTGTACTAAAAAGGACCTATAACAGCACTTCTGAAGTGCTGTAAATTCTGGAAATTTAAATGATGGCTGGAAATACACTAAAAGACCTATAACAACATTTCTAAAGTGCTGTAATTTCTGAAAATTTGAACTATATGCTGAAATTACTAAATGAACCTATAACAGCACTCCCAAAGTGCTGTAGTTTCTGAATTTGAACTATGTTTTGATATATACTAAATATACCTTTCGCAGCACTTTATAAGTGCTGTAGGTTTGAAAATTTCAATGCTTTGAAATGTTGAAATTGAACTAATGAACTTAGGAATTTCTAAAATTCTGGAAATTGAATAATTGATTTGAAAGGATAACTACTTCATATGTAAATGGTTTAAATATTTTTTCGATTTGGAATATAAACCATTTTCGAAATTTATAACCACGAGTGATAATAACGTTGGTTGTTAAAGAGACCGGGATCGGATATGGGCATACTCCATGTCGATACCGAAACCACTTTGACAACCATATACGCGGTGGAGATTCCAGTATGAAGTAGGATGGTGGCAACGTTCTATTGAGGTATATATGTGGACCTGACTCCCTTGAGTTGGCATAAGGTGGCTAAATAGGAGCGATTGACGGGCTAATGAGGTAGCACCTTTGATCGGACACACTTCTTCGTATGCCATTCTATTACTTTGTGATTGATTGGTGCGCACCTTTGATTTTGGGAGTATGATTCGAGGTGGGTCGTAATAGCTGTTACGCGTTACCATCGGTCCGTAAGCGTAATTGGTATATCTACCTTGGCATTTCCTAGTTGTGCCATGTCACCTACGCTAGCGAGCCTTGTACGAGTTTGGTTATCTCCCGTAGCCCGTGGAGTATCCTCTGGTGGCTACCCGATCAAGAGGGACTATGATACTGGATGGACTACTGGGACTATTATGTGTTAAGGGGGAGATTGGGTAACTCCTTAGCGCTATATTAAAGTAAGTTTATTTTACTATAGACGTTATTATAATATCGAAATGTTACTACATACTAAATAGTTTAATGGATCCTTAGAGGATGGGTGGTACCAAGCATCCTTTAAGTTACTTGTACCTTTATATTACAGTTCACTTGAGTTTGTTTACACTTTATAAGTATGTATGTCCTGACTCGAGTATTTGTGTTTATTTGCTTACGCTCGGGTCAGCCTGAGTATCACAGATTGGATCTATCTTATGGAAGTTAGAGATCTCTGGAGCTTATCTGCTTATCTAGCTTTAACTATTTCAGTTCAGTCTTTTTATTTTAGCTATGTATTAGAGACTTATGTACTTGGGATTTCTATTGTATTTGTTTTCAGACTATGTATTTTGTAACCGTTTTGAGACCGTGTTTGAGATTTAGTTTGTGGTGGCTTCATGAACCATTATGTTATTTTCAATTCCGCTGCGAGTATTCTGACTTATCTATGTCTGTGATTGGTTTTATTTGCTTCAAATTTTATTACAATCTACTGTTTTTAAGTATTCAAGTCAGACATTTGTGGATTTATTGTCGATTTGAATGGTCTAAAATAGTGGGTTGTTATATTTGGTATCAGAGCTTTGGTTTTAGGCAAAGCTTAGCCTGCGGAGCAAATACTCATTAGAGATAGGGTAGAAATATCCTAGAATGAGTAAAATCAATCTTAGAATCCTTTCTTTGTGAGAGAACGTATTTTAAAGTAAAAAATGATTTTTCAAAGAAAAAAAAGAAAACAAAAAAGTATTTTGATATAAAAACTTTTTGTTTTCAAAGCCAAATTTTCTTAACCGTCTTCTTTCTCTAATCCACCTTGTTAGTAATGTCTTTGTTTAGGACCTTCGTTAAGTTGAATCTTATCTTATTTAATCTTGTCCTGTTCCTAATTACTTTTGTCATAAAATTCATTCTTAATTTCTCAGGATGGACCGTAGGAATGCCAGAGGTAGGGATCGTGATGTTACCTCAGTCAAGTTCGCTAAGCTTTGTAAGGAATCCACCGAGCTTAATGGCACCAAATTCACCGGATCTGAGAGCATTATTGAAGCTCAATAGTGGTTGAGGGATTTGGAGAGAATCTTCTCCGGTCTTGAGATCGCTAATGCCCAGCAGCGTCAGTTGGCTGCTTGGCAATTGAAAGGAGCAGCTTTGGATTGGTGGTAGTCTGCTACAGCTCTCACCGCTGAGACTGACATTTCTTGGGAAAAATTTAGGTATCATCTTCTGTTGTTCCAAATTTTGGTTTAGTTTTCTCCCTTTTAAAATCTGTCTTATATCTCTTATCGTGCTTTAGGGATGCTTTTCTTGAGAAATGGATTCCCGAGGTAGGAAAGTCTCAGTTGTATCAGGAATTCATTGATTTGAAGCAGGGTGATATGTTTTTTGCTGAATATGAGAGGAAGTTCAATGAGCTATCGAAGTTTGGCCTTAATTTGATTGACACCCCTCTCAAGAAGAATGAGAAGTTCACTGCTGGCGTATGCCCGGAGTAATATCATCGCCTCATAGCCCATGTGCATTGTCCTTTCACCACTCTGATGGACATGGCTATTAGATATGAAAATCCTACTTCTAAGGATCCTCCAGATGCTCGTTCTGCTTCAGCTCAGTCTTCTTCTGGTAGTTCTAAGAAGAGGAAGTCCAACTTCTACCATCATAAAAAGAATTGGAACAAGACTCCAGGGTTAGGATCATCTTCTTCATCTTAGAGACAGTCTGTAAGCCTATCAGCCATTACTTTCTACAGATGTGATCAGAGGGGACACTATGTGTAACGACCCGCTATTTTGGACCATTCAAATCGACAATAAAACCGTACATGTCCGACTTGAATAATTCAAAATAACGAATTGTTAATAAAATTTGGCAAAACTTAAAATATACAGTAAATAAATCAATCATAGATCACTTACACAGAGTAATACAATGCAGCGGAATAGATAAAGAATAGTAGTTCATGAAGCTACTATATACCTCAGAGTTAGAAATAAAATACAACCGAATAGTTCAAATGTCATGAAGTCTCCAATGCAACAGATGGCTTCTCTGAACCAATCAACTGGATGACTGAAGGGATAGATAGCTGGATCTTCAAGCAAAGCTCCAACTTCGAAGATGAGTCTCAAATGCTGTATCTCTCAGTCTGACCCGAGCGTAAAGCAAAACACAAAACACTCGAGTCAGGATTAACATTCTTATATCTATAAATCTAACTCAAGTGAAATATCAACTGAAATATAATTAACTTAGAGGATGTTTGGGATAACCATCCTCTAAGGGTCCATGGAACTATCTAAAAGATAGAAATATACACTATAACACCGTAGTCTTTTCAACTTAATTTATACTTCAAAACCAAATATCATTTTCACTTCAAATATCTCTATACTTCCCAAATAGTATTTTTATATATTAAATAATTTGTACAGTAAAGAAATTTCAATTCCCTCAACTTAACAAATCGTTTAACATCAACCCGACCACCCCATTTAAATCTATTTCAATCTCAATTTATTAATTTAAATTCAACTCAATTTCTAAAATAACCACTTCAATTTTATCGATCTCAAATTCGGATTTGAAATCACAAAATACCCTTTATGTTCAATATATTTCAAAACTTTAAGTATTCAACGTTTCAAACTAACTTTTTAATCAATTTAGTTTCTAAATAATAAATTCAACTATACTGATTTCAAATACATATCCGAATCTCAAAATAAACCATTTAAATCCCAATATAGTTCAAAGCTTTAATATTTAATTAAATGTTCAATTTAATAGTTCCATATAGATCTCGATTTAACCTCATTATTATCTAGTCTAAAAAAAATCCCTCATTAGATACAATATCATTTAAGTAACCTTAAATTACATTTTACTCAATATTTTCTTTAATTTATTTAAACGTGAAATATTCATTAAATCACTTAAATAAAAATCCAGTTACAAAATCATACCCTTAAATTTCCCATTCAAGAATTTCAAATTGATTTAATTGAATAAATTCTTATTTAAATACCATTTAGATAAACCCACATTTATCTCCCAATCTTAGTAAATTGCAGAATACTTTTGGAATAAAATTTACATAAATATTTAGCATAATTTATGTATTAAATCAAATTTTGACTAAATTAAATATTATTAAATCTATATATCATTACCCTATATATATATATATATATATATATATATATATATATAAATTTAAGGATTAACATTTAATAAGACCATATATTTCTTTCCAAAACAATGAATTAAATTTCAAAATATTTATATATATGGACCAACGATGTCTATATATATTTCTTATCATATGGTCAAGTGTTACGGATATTTATCATTTCAATCTGTACACTAAATGTATACGGGTGGATAGCATTTCAACCCGTAATCCCAATTCAATTAAATGAAAATCGCTTGGGTTTATCATTTCAACCCATAACGATTTTCTCCTATTCTAAAGTCTTTTCGGGTATGTATCATTTCAACCCATAGTGATTTCTATACTAACAGGGAACTTGCAGAGTGATAACAGATATGTAAATAATAACAACAACACACATATATCATCAAAATAAATATATAAACAATATGATATGGTGTCATATCCCATAAGTGAATAGTTACAGATAATAGCATATATAACAATTTAAATAACTATAGCCTCATATTTCAATTGTCGTCTCAATTGAAATCAAATTTAGTAAATAAAAGAACGTTAATCGTGAGTGATTGCTCACCTTTCGGCGCTAGAGAGATAGACAACGAAGCTGAGATGAGATACGAATCAAAGCGAAGAAAGATCGGCACGAATCCGACGATCAAAGCTGATAACGAGAAATCGATGAAATCAAATCAGAATAGGATCGACAACAATAAATGGTATAAGGGAATTCATATAAACCACTATATATAACAGTTTATATCAAAGGAATCATATTTCAAACGTAATCATTTATTAAATTAGATATCTATATATGGTTTCAAAATAATAGTTTTAGATAAAGATCCATATTTAAAAATCAATCATATATACAATAGATTTCTAAATTCATATATAAATGTGCAGTGCATGTTCATTACGACATGTCAAATACTACCTCTACAAAATATAGTAACATTATGCAATATATACACGTATAACATTAACTTTATATGCACTGACAGAACAAAATATATATATATATGCAGACCTTAGGTATTTTTTTTCTTTCTTTTCATTTTTATTTTTTATTTTTTACAAAACGTATGTAAAAGGATTTACAGTTTTCGACAAATTTTATGTAAATTATATATACAGATATATGTCAAAAGCCTTTGAAATAAAATATGCTATAGTATCCCATGTTATAGAAAATACTGGTAAACGTATAGAGTTACCTATAAACATACACCATATGTACTCTTTAAAGGCTAACCTTTTTAAAATCTACAAATTTATATGCAACATAAAATCGTACTTACATACGTGTTACCCAGGAAATCCAGATTTTTATATTTGATATCAACTAAACTTGGTAATATTTAGAATACAAATAACTCACGGTATCTACCATCTATACCAACAAACACCTATAAACTATATTTGAAAATACAGTATTTGAAGTGTATTTATAAAACAAACTATTTAACAACTTATAATATATGTAAACAAATATATATACTATACATATAACTATATGCAGACCAAATACAAAAAGTTGCAAACAAATATTAAAATATATAACCCATATAGTACCTTAGAACTAATATACGTGAATATACACGTAAGCTAATATGTGAAATATTTTACACCAGATATTTTAGACATACAAAACCTTAAAACAGTAAGCAAAAAAATATACAATTCAAAAACCAATATAAAGTCAGTAACAAATTTTAAAACATGTTGAAAAGTTTACTTAATAAATGCAAAGTGATAAGGATATTATCACCAGTTATGCTTATGCAACAAAATTGCAAATAGGACAAGGGACAATAGCAGCCTTAGAACGAAATATATGTTTTGTCTTAATAAGATTTATATATAAAACTATATTTTTACAAACTTACTTGTAAAACAGAGTTTATACAATACATACATATTTATTATAAACTAACAATATCTGTACTGACCTGCTAAGAAGAAGGAATGAAGAGCTTGGAAAATCGGGTTGCCGGAGAAGTATGAAGGTGGACGAGGTGTATGGGAAAGAGAACCTGAAGCACGGCCTGATGATGGCTCGGCATGGGGAGAGTCGGCGGAGGAGAGAGGCTAGGTGCCGTGGAAGGCGGGGTGGCGGAGACGATCTGGTGCTTGGGCAGAGGACATGCGGTGGGAGGTAGGCTTTTGAGTGCGTGCGGAGGAGTCGTAGACCGAGGGGAGGCCGAAGTGGAAGGGAAAGAGGCGGGCAGAGAAGAGTGGGGGCGGCGGAGGAGATGGTGGTGGCGGTTACTGCGTGGCCGTTGGTGCTTGCGTGGGGTTTGATGGGTGGCCACGGCTTGGAGGGAGGATGAAAGAAGGTCGCGTGGGGAGGGAAGCCATGAATGTCAGCAAATGAAGAGCGTGAGCAAGAAATGCAAATGGTGGAGGAAAAGAATGGGCAAGCTACAGAAAGCTTTCTATTAAAATAAATATAGTCTTTCTTTTTAAAGTAAGGTGACCGTAACAAAATGTGAAAGGACAGAGCCATGTATTGAACTGTTGGAATAGAAAAAGGTCAAGCACAATTTCAGGAAATCAGCAAAACAGCTGTTTGAAATTTTAACCGCTGGAAATGTTAATAGTTAGAAATCGTAAATCAAGCAAATATTAAATGTAAATGGAACGGTGAAAACCAGCCCGGAATTCAGGCATAAATAAAATAAAATCTGATGTTTATAGCAACGGTCGCCCAAAATTTCAGCCAACTAATTAAAGCTGTTTGGGCAGCACGTCAAAAGTTTAAAAAGACAAAGGAAAACAAATGGTTTTAAAATGGATACCATTACAGGCTGACATTTTACAGATTCCGCCACGTACCGGATTTCAAAATACAGAATCTAATATACTATTGAGATCAGCATGACGAGACGATCAAAACGGCATACAGATATCAGTGATACGATTGAATTATAAAATTCGAATTTTCTCAAGTGAAGAAATGCAGCAACCAATGCAGAAAAATAAGACCGACGGAGCTAAAGAAGCCCGAGTTTGGAAAAACGAAAAACGACATCTCAGTCAGAAGATGATTTAGAATTTTTCTATGTAAAAATATTTTGCTTCGGAAAATATTTTATTTTCGACGATTATTAACTGTCTTTAAATTTAATAGAATTACATGATAAATAAACCTTCATAAAAAATTGAAAATTTACCATTTTCTATATTTAATTATATGTAATCCAAATATTTAAACTTTATTTCATAATATTATTATTAACAATTTCTCAAAAATCCAATTAAATATGTTATAAAACCAATTAAAATTATTAAAATTTTATGGGACGTTACACTCTCCCACACTCAAAACTTTTCGTCCCCGAAAAGGAAGGAGGTAGGAGAATAAAACAATCTGAAATAAAAGTAGATTGAAAGTTAAAATTAACATTAAATTTGAAGCTACATAAATTTTACCTGAAATATTCATTTGGAAGTTTTGTTTGCAAATCAATTATCTTTAATACTTTAATACCTTCAAAGCCCATTTGTAAAAATTTTGCTTCCCTTGTAAATCCCATTTATATGTTAAAATAACAACTTTATAAATATATGAAAATTATTTGGAAACAATTATTTACATTATTTGTTATATTTACAAAGACTATTGAAAATATTAAATCCAAGATTTATGAAATTTTTAATTTATCTCAAGATACCTTTCAAATATTATCAATAAATTAATAACCATTTTCTTTAAAGATGTTTTATTTAATTTATAACTTCAAAAATATTTATAACACTAAAATTTTATATAAAACAATGTAGTATACAAATAAGCAATATTTAAAAGATTTATTCAAAAAGGAAAGGAAGGTGGATTCCGAAAACGGAATATAGGTGAAAAATAAAGCTGAGCAGATGAGGTAGATTCAAAAGAATAGAATCGGGCACGAATAATTTATTTCAAACCATAAGAAATTAAATTTCAAATATTAATACAAATTTTTTTTGTTGAAAATACTTTTATAATAAAATACCTTTATAAATAAAATACTTTTATATCGAAACCAATTTTTCTTTCGAAAATACTTTTATAACTCGATGTTTTAACAAGTTTATCCTCGTTCTTGCAGACTCTGGCCATGCGTTGATCAGGCGCAAAGCTAGAATTCTTCAAGTACTTAGTAGACCTGTTTCAACACCCAGTGAAAATATTTGGAAAACCTTTTTAAAAACAGATATGGAAAGTACAATCCAAACAAACAACCAAACCAAAACCTTTGTCCGACCATGGTTCGCAGATACACAATGGTTACACCTGGATCCCCTAGGAAACAATCCGTATCCGTAAGCTTTCTCAGCCCTGCAAGTTACGCCATGATGACTAGTAGAGTGCAGGATACACAATGGTTACGCCTAGATCCCCCAGGAAACAATCTGTACCCCTAGGCAAGACTCAGCCAGGCACTTGCGCTACTATTCGCGACCTACACGGATTGCAGGATACACAATGGTTACGCCTGGATCCTCCAGGAAACAATCCGTACCCCTAGGCAAGACTTAGCCAGGCAATTTCGCTATGCATTCACGAGAGAAAAAAAACCATGGGTTACGCCACGGTGGGAACACTCGAGTATTACATCCGAAAAACCAAAATTCAGAGAGAATAATATCGATAGAATGAATCCACGATGTGGCCACAAAGTGGATATCAAGTAGAAGGAACTTTCCATATCTTTATTTCGAAAATATATATCATATATTACCTTTCCAAATACATTCAAATATCGTACTTATATAAAGTCCATATATATAGGATTCCTTTCTAAATCGAATACTTTCCAAATCAATAGTATATCAAAACATACTTATATAGACTTTGATTATATAAAATTCTCTTTCCAAATTGAGTACCTTTCAAATCAATAGATTTCAAATCAACTTTATACTTATACAAATCCATTTTATATAAGTTCGACCACTCCCAAATCAAGTGCTTAATAATATAAGGTTCTCAATTTCAAATCATTTCAATATCATATATGATTTCACCAAATTTTCTTCCAGATTAAATATCTAAATTTCAAAGTTCCCAAAATAATAGGTTTAGAAAATTATCCCAGTTTCCAAATTAAAATAATTCAAGTCAAACAAATTCATTTCCAAAATCACAATATAAGTACTGGTTTTTAATTCCAATTTAATTTCAAAACCAAATATTTTCCCAAAATCAATTATACTCAAAATGGTTTCCAAATTTATAATTATCCCTTTTTTTTCCTTTTAAACTATCTATTTCTATGTGAAATATCCAATTTACCTTTATGAAAACCATTATTCAACTATTTTTTCTTTTCAAAATATTTCAAAACTAAATTTATATTCTTTATCAAACATTTTATACTCTTCGAAATTTCTTAGCTTTGAAAATTTTAATCTCGATTTGGAAGTGTTAGAACATTCAAAATAGTTAGGGAAATCAAATTTTAAATTCAAGAGTTGAAAATCAACAATAAATCAATTATTAAATCTGAAACTCGAGGACTGAACACCGGTCTCACTTTAAATTGTTTCAAATATATACATATATCTTTGAAAATATCAAATTATACTTCGGAATTTGAAATCATAACGGTTTTACAAAATCACTCGCATAGCAAGCTATTAAAGTGGCCTCTCCCCCACTCTGAAACTCGAAAATCAATGTCGATGATGCGTGCACTCATCACCGAAATTATTTTCCAGCGACATAAGTGAGTTCTGGACTTCTATTTTCTTGAAAACTTCTTTGAAATTTCTTCAAAATTATTGGAATTTATTTGAACTCATTTGAAACCTTTCTGATTCGGAAAAATACCGTTAAATCGTATTATTTTTATATATTTTCCAAAATCTTAAAACCAATTTCAAAATACCGGAATTAAATTCTCGAATTTCAAATTTTACTCTACAGTTATAAATCATTTTTATATAAATCAATTTCTTATATTTTTTTCAAAATTTCAAATCCTTTCAAAACCCTTTTATATAGAATAACATTTCTTATTTGTTTTTATTATTATTATATATAGGTATATAATCCTTATCGAAAACAATTTCACTTTTATATATAGAATAAAATCATAGTTATCAAAATAATAATTTCGATATATAAACAATTTTAAAAATACAAACATGCCCGATTTTCAAAGAATGGGTTTCAAACAAAGATAGAGATTTAAATTAGCAGAACTCCAATCAATAGAATCCTGATTCGAAGATAGACTCGATCGAAGATGAGATAATTTAATTACAAAATAGAAGATGGATATACTTCTACAAATCATGAGCGACCTTAATCGGGTCGACCATGACTTCAGGGATACAATCGATGCGGAATTCCAAAACAAATCGACATTTGATCGCCAGAGCTGGAATTCGGCATATCAAGATATATCAGCACCATAAACCGAGGATACAAAAATCTTCGGTGTCAATGCCAATTGAAAAGGAGTTTTCACCCTCTTTACAAATCATTTAGAGGAGTTATGGGATACTCCGAAATCAAATGAATATAAATAGGGAGAGACAAGAATGAATTTCGGAACCGAGGGACATTCCAAAATCCAAAGGAAATCAAGTCAAAAAGGAAGGGATTCAACTCGAACGAAAGTGATTCTGTAAATAAATTTACCATATATGATAAGTTTTGCCTAGAGCCAAAGCTCTGATACCAACTGTAACGACCCGCTATTTTGGACCATTCAAATCGACAATAAAACCGTACATGTCCGACTTGAATAATTCAAAATACCGAATTATTAATAAAATTTGGAAAAACTTAAAATATACAGTAAATAAATCAATCATAGATCACTTACACAGAGTAATACAATGCAGCGGAATAGATAAAGAATAGTAGTTCATGAAGCTACTATATACCTCAGAGTTATAAATAAAATACAACCGAATAGTTCAAATGCCATGAAGTCTCCAATGCAACAGATGGCTTCTCTGAACCAGTCAACTGGATGACTGAAGGGATAGATAGCTGGATCTTCAAGCAAAGCTCCAACTTCGAAGATGAGTCTCAAATGCTGTATCTCTCAGTCTGACCCGAGCGTAAAGCAAAACACAAAACACTCGAGTCAGGATTAACATTCTTATATCTATAAATCTAACTCAAGTGAAATATCAACTGAAATATAATTAACTTAGAGGATGTTTGGGATAACCATCCTCTAAGGGTCCATGGAACTACCTAAAAGATAGAAATATACAATATAACACCGTGGTCTTTTCAACTTAATTTATACTTCAAAACGAAATATCATTTTCACTTCAAATATCTCTATACTTCCCAAATAGTATTTTTATATATTAAATAATTTGTACAGTAAAGAAATTTCAATTCCCTCAACTTAACAAATCGTTTAACATCAACCCGACCACCCCATTTAAATCTATTTCAATCTCAATTTATTAATTTAAATTCAACTCAATTTCTAAAATAACCACTTCAATTTTATCGATCTCAAATTCGGATTTGAAATCACAAAATACCCTTTATGTTCAATATATTTCAAAACTTTAAGTATTCAACGTTTCAAACTAACTTTTTAATCAATTTAGTTTCTAAATAATAAATTCAACTATACTGATTTCAAATACATATCCGAATCTCAAAATAAACCATTTAAATCCCAATATAGTTCAAAGCTTTAATATTTAATTAAATGTTCAATTTAATAGTTCCATATAGATCTCGATTTAACCTCATTATTATCTAGTCTAAAAAAAATCCCTCATTAGATACAATATCATTTAAGTAACCTTAAATTACATTTTACTCAATATTTTCTTTAATTTATTTAAACGTGAAATATTCATTAAATCACTTAAATAAGAATCCAGTTACAAAATCATACCCTTAAATTTCCCATTCAAGAATTTCAAATTGATTTAATTGAATAAATTCTTATTTAAATACCATTTAGATAAACCCACATTTATCTCCCAATCTTAGTAAATTGCAGAATACTTTTGGAATAAAATTTACATAAATATTTAGCATAATTTATGTATTAAATCAAATTTTGACTAAATTAAATATTATTAAATCTAAATATCATTACCCTATATATATATATATATAAAAAAAAATTAAGGATTAACATTTAATAAGACCATATATTTCTTTCCAAAACAATGAATTAAATTTCAAAATATTTATATATATGGACCAACGATGTCTGTATATATTTCTTATCATATGGTCAAGTGTTACGGATATTTATCATTTCAATCCGTACACTAAATGTATACGGGTGGATAGCATTTCAACCCGTAATCCCAGTTCAATTAAATGAAAATCGCTTGGGTTTATCATTTCAACCCATAACGATTTTCTCCTATTCTAAAGTCTTTTCGGGTATGTATCATTTCAACCCATAGTGATTTCTATACTAACAGGGAACTTGCAGAGTGATAACAGATATGTAAATAATAATAACAACACTCATATATCATCAAAATAAATATATAAACAATAGGATATGGTGTCATATCCCATAAGTGAATAGTTACAGATAATAGCATATACAACAATTTAAATAACTATAGCCTCATATTTCAATTGTCGTCTCAATTGAAATCAAATTTAGTAAATAAAAGAACGTTAATCGTGAGTGACTGCTCACCTTTCGGCGCTAGAGAGATAGACAACGAAGCTGAGATGAGATACGAATCAAAGCGAAGAAAGATCGGCACGAATCCGACGATCAAAGCCGATAACGAGAAATCGATGAAATCAAATCAGGATAGGATCGACAACAATAAATGGTATAAGGGAATTCATATAAACCACTATATATAACAGTTTATATTAAAGAAATCATATTTCAAACGTAATCATTTATTAAATTAGATATCTATATATGGTTTCAAAATAATAGTTTTAGATAAAGACCCATATTTAAAAATCAATCATATATACAATAGATTTCTAAATTCATATATAAATGTGCAGTGCATGTTCATTACGACATGTCAAATACTACCTCTACAAAATATAGTAACATTATGCAATATATACACGTATAACATTAACTTTATATGCACTGACAGAACAAAATATATATATATATGCAGACCTTAGGTATTTTTTTTCTTTCTTTTCATTTTTATTTTTTATTTTTTACAAAACGTATGTAAAAGGATTTACACTTTTCGACAAATTTTATGTAAATTATATATACAGATATATGTCAAAAGCCTTTGAAATAAAATATGCTATAGTATCCCATGTTATAGAAAATACTGGTAAACGTATAGAGTTACCTATAAACATACACCATATGTACTCTTTAAAGGCTAACCTTTTTAAAATCTGCAAATTTATATGCAACATAAAATCGTACTTACATACGTGTTACCCAGGAAATCCAGATTTTTATATTTGATATCAACTAAACTTGGTAATATTTAGAATACAAATAACTCACGGTATCTACCATCTATACCAACAAACACCTATAAACTATATTTGAAAATACAGTATTTGAAGTGTATTTATAAAACAAACTATTTAACAACTTATAATATATGTAAACAAATATATATACTATACATATAACTATATGCAGACCAAATACAAAAAGTTGCAAACAAATATTAAAATATATAACCCATATAGTACCTTAGAACTAATATACGTGAATATACACGTAAGCTAATATGTGAAATATTTTACACCAGATATTTTAGACATACAAAACCTTAAAACAGTAAACAAAAAAATATACAATTCAAAAACCAATATAAAGTCAGTAACAAATTTTAAAACATGTTGAAAAGTATACTTAATAAATGCAAAGTGATAAGGATATTATCACCAGTTATGCTTATGCAACAAAATTGCAAATAGGACAAGGGACAATAGCAGCCTTAGAACGAAATATATGTTTTGTCTTAATAAGATTTATATATAAAACTATATTTTTACAAACTTACTTGTAAAACAGAGTTTATACAATACATACATATTTATTATAAACTAACAATATCTGTACTGACCTGCTAAGAAGAAGGAATGAAGAGCTTGGAAAATCGGGTTGCCGGAGAAGTATGAAGGTGGACGAGGTGTATGGGAAAGAGAACCTGAAGCACGGCCTGATGATGGCTCGGCATGGGGAGAGTCGGCGGAGGAGAGAGGCTAGGTGCCGTGGAAGGCGGGGTGGCGGAGACGATCTGGTGCTTGGGCAGAGGACATGCGGTGGGAGGTAGGCTTTTGAGTGCGTGCGGAGGAGTCGTAGACCGAGGGGAGGCCGAAGTGGAAGGGAAAGAGGCGGGCAGAGAAGAGTGGGGGCGGCGGAGGAGATGGTGGTGGCGGTTACTGCGTGGCCGTTGGTGCTTGCGTGGGGTTTGATGGGTGGCCACGGCTTGGAGGGAGGATGAAAGAAGGTCGCGTGGGGAGGGAAGCCATGAATGTCAGCAAATGAAGAGCGTGAGCAAGAAATGCAAATGGTGGAGGAAAAGAATGGGCAAGCTACAGAAAGCTTTCTATTAAAATAAATATAGTCTTTCTTTTTAAAGTAAGGTGACCGTAACAAAATGTGAAAGGACAGAGCCATGTATTGAACTGTTGGAATAGAAAAAGGTCAAGCACAATTTCAGGAAATCAGCAAAACAGCTGTTTGAAATTTTAACCACTGGAAATGTTAATAGTTAGAAATCGTAAATCAAGCAAATATTAAATGTAAATGGAACGGTGAAAACCAGCCCGGAATTCAGGCATAAATAAAATAAAATCTGATGTTTATAGCAACGGTCGCCCAAAATTTCAGCCAACTAATTAAAGCTGTTTGGGCAGCACGTCAAAAGTTTAAAAAGACAAAGGAAAACAAATGGTTTTAAAATGGATACCGTTACAGGCTGACATTTTACAGATTCCGCCACGTACCGGATTTCAAAATACAGAATCTAATATACTATTGAGATCAGCACGACGAGACGATCAAAACAGCATACAGATATCAGTGATACGATTGAATTATAAAATTCGAATTTTCTCAAGTGAAGAAATGCAGCAACCAATGCAGAAAAATAAGACCGACGGAGCTAAAGAAGCCCGAGTTTGGAAAAACGAAAAACGACATCTCAGTCAGAAGATGATTTAGAATTTTTCTATGTAAAAATATTTTGCTTCGGAAAATATTTTATTTTCGACGATTATTAACTGTCTTTAAATTTAATAGAATTATATGATAAATAAACCCTCATAAAAAATTAAAAATTTACCATTTTCTATATTTAATTATATGTAATCCAAATATTTAAACTTTATTTCATAATATTATTATTAACAATTTCTCAAAAATCCAATTAAATATGTTATAAAACCAATTAAAATTATTAAAATTTTATGGGTCGTTACACTATGCTAATAGTTGTCCTACCTTGTGTGCTGCTATTCATCCAGCCCAGGTGATCAGGCGTGACCTCTGCCACATTTGTCTATAGCCTAGCCATTTCAAGAAGGATTATCCTACTCAGAAGAAGGGCACATCATCGGGTATCTTTGCTGTTACTTCTGCATCTTCTCCAGCTCCTGCACCTACCCCTGTTCCTACTCCTGCTCCTAGTGATAACCAAGGTACACTTCAGGGTACTTTTTCTCTGTTTTATATTCCGGTTCGTGTTCTGGTTGATACTGGAGCTTCTTATAGCTTTATCTCGGTTGATCTTTGTAATAAATTTGAGAATCTTCTTTCTTTCGAGTTTACTTCTGTGCCTTTATGTGTTTCAAATCCTATTGGTGGTCCTGCGAACCTTGGTAAGTTTTGTAGGAATGTGAAACTCTTCCATGATAGTTATCGATTTTCTGATGATTTCTATGTTCGAGGTTTTGATGCTTTTGCTCTATTTCTTGGGGATCATTGGCTGTTGAGGCATGATTCCTATATCTTGTAGTTCTCAAACTATTTCTCTTGAGGATGATTTTGGTAATTCTTTGGTGATTCAGTGTAGTTTTCCCCAGGATTTCGCTGGCAGCTTCATTTATTCTCTTGATACTTTTCCTGGTGATATTATTTTGACACCTATAGTCAATCTCTATCTTGATGTATTTGGTGAAGTCATTTCTTTACCTCATAAGCGGGAAATTGATTTTCGTATTGATCTTATTCCTGGAGCTCGACCTGTAGTTCTTCCTCCTAGAAGAATGAAACCCCATGGGAAGGTCGAGATAAGGAAGCAAATTGAGGACTTGTCCTCCAAGGGTCTGATCAGACCCAGCCATTCGGAATGGGGAGCAGTAGTGGTTTTCGTCACTAAGTCCGATGGTTCTTTGAGGATGTGTGTTGATTATAGGGAGCTGAACAAGCTCACTATGAAGAACAGATATCCTATGCCTCGCAATAATGATATGTTCGATCAGCTCTATGGAGCCACTATTTTCTCTCAGGTTGATCTTGCCACAGGTTTCCACCAGCTCAGAGTTGCAGAGGAAAGCATTCCTAAGACTGCTTTCCGTACTGGGAATGGTTTCTATGAGTGGTTAGTTACGCCTTTTGGTTCAACTAATGCTCCTGCTTTCTTTGTTGATTTGATGAATCGTGTTTTTAGGGATGTGCTTAATAAATTTGTTCTAGCCTTTGTTGATGATATCCTTGTCTTCTCCAAGACAGGGGATGAGCATGAGTCGCATTTGAAATATGTCCTTGAGACTCTTCGAAGTCATTAGTTGAAGGCTAAATTCTCTAAGTGCCATTTCTGGAGAGACGAAGTCCGATTCCTTGGACATATTGTTTCTAGTGATGGAGTTTCTGTTGATCCAGTCAAGATCGCTACGATCAATGATTGGGAAACTCCTAGGATTCCAACAGATATTCGCAGTTTTCTAGGCCTTGTTGGTTATTATCCAAGATTCGTTGAGAATTTTGCTTGGATTTATGCACCTCTCATCGCTTTAACTCGGAAGAATGCTAAGTTTATTTGGAGTGATGAGTGTAAAGCTGCATTCAATGAGTTGAAGCGTAAGCTTACTTCCGCACCAACGCTCACCGTTCCAAATGGAAATGAGGGATTAACGGTATATGCTGATGCTTGTCGTAAGGGTTTGGGAGCTGTTCTGATGCAAGATGGGAGGGTGATTGCTTATGCAAGTCGCCAGTTGAAGACTCATGAGGCCAATTATGCTGCTCATGATTTAGAGTTGCTTGCTTATCGTCTGGATTTGCCTAAGAAATTTTCCGGAGTATATAATGTATTCCATGTGTCACACCTTCGTCGCTATCTACATGATCCATCTCTTATTATCCAGCCTTCTACACTTGATAGTTTGGATATTGAGCCTAATCTGACTATTGAGAGGAAGCCACTTCGTATCGTCGATCGAGGAACGAGCATCTAAGAAGGAAATCTGTCAACCTGGTCAAAGTGTAGTGGAGCACTGATGAACGGGATTGTACATGGGAGATGGAGGAGAGCGTACGTGCTTCAAATCCGAAATTGTTTGATTCAAGTATTTTTGCGTTGCTATCTTATCTTCCTTTGTTTTCCTTCTTTCGTTCCTTTTCGAGGGCGAAAAGTTTTGAGTGGGGGAGAGTGTAACAACCCAAAATTTTTAATAGATATTTTAATTCATTTTATTTAAAAACTTTGGTGTTTAATTATTTAAAATTTGAATTTTTGAAAATTTTCCTATATAATGTTGGAATTGGTTATAAATTATTTCCCTAAATTCAACGAAATCAACAAATATCTGGAATTGTATATTTTAGGCTAAACTTTGACTTTGTCTGAAATTTTAAAATTTAATATTTTCTATTCTAATCTTTTATTTAAATCTGTATATATTTATAGCATCTGTTCTGCTTTTTGTTTCATTTAATTCTGATGTATACTTTGGAAATTAGATAACATACAACGTTTTAAAAAGCAATTAATCTCTGCGCTTTATTTTATATGTTTCTATATCCATCTCCTTATTTATTTTCTTTGGTGTTTGTATAAACTTCATTTTTATTTATCGAATTTTTCTTTGTATATACCTTTTAATTAATGGCAAGGAAACAAATCAAATTGACGTATGTTACTTTGCTTTAAATTTGGCATACGTTACATTTGCTTTATTTCTTACCTTTTTATTTGCCTATCTATTTATTTCCTACCATAGTTGTTCATAAATTATGTTATTTTTTGTTTGTGTGTATACACTTTAATTTATTAATTTGGATGTTCATTTGCATATATCTTTATTTTATGGATAGGAAACAAATCAATTAAGATACGTTACTTGTTTTAAATTTGGACATACATTTCATTTTTATTTCCTGCCTTTATATTGCCCACCCTTTTTATCTCCTACCATAGTCGTTCCTTAATTGTAGCCGTTTATTCTAAATCCTAACCGCCTCTAACCTTATCATTCACGTGAAAAAAAATCTCATCTTCATTTGTCTCCAGAGAGAAATACTGTAAGTTCATGGTTTCTTCCTTTTACCTTTTCTTTTATTTTTCTTGTGTTTTCTTCATGGAATGCTTGGCCTCCACCACTATTCCAACCACCATCTCCTCTCCTCCTCCACCATGCTTACCATCACTCCTCCACTCTCGACCATGAAACCCTAGATCCCAATATCCATCACCAAGTCAAGTAATAAATCCTAGCTGAGCCTATGGATGCAAACCCCTCCTTGTTTGCCTTGAAACCCTAGCCTACCCTCCCCACCTTGCTTTGGCCATGACTATCTCCCCTCCTAGCCATGCTTCAGATCTGATTTGACCCAAGTCTAGCCTTAGGCCGAGCCATTTGGACCACATGACCTAGCCAAACTCCACTTGACCCATTTTTATGCCATGTATTGCTTTGCCTTCCCCTTTACATGTCATGGCCGTACCCTATGACCATATAACCTAGCCTAACTTACATCTAAACACCATGGCCGAGCCTATGGGTGATGAGTCCGAGCCTATAAGGGTTGTGGCAAAGCCATTTGATGATTCATTCCATTTGGTTTCACTTTAAATTTATTTTTGCTCTTTGATTTGATAAAAAAATTGTATTGAATTTTGTTCTCATGGTTTAATCCATATTGGTTTGTGAAAAATCATATATTTATAATTATTTATTTATTTGAATTGCAAGATCTAAATTTGGTTATTACTTCTTCCCAAATCTTATCGTGCCTTCTCGTTATTTGCGATGTGTGGATCCTTTTGTTTTAATTGAGCTCTGGCTTCAGAAAAGGTGAGTTATTCACTCTAGACATTACGTACTTATATTATTATGAAATGATGACAAGTGGATCTGTATGAATTGATATGTTATTCATATTTAACTGTGATGTGATTATATGATGTTAAATCCTATTTATAAGATTGTTGCACCATCTAATATGACGTTATATTTAACCGTTCATTTTATTTCTACATCTCACACTGCAAGTTCTCTTGTCACTATGGATTGAAATGATACATACCCGTATGGATTTTAGAATAAGGAAAAATCATTATGGGCTGAAATGATAGGCTCGAGTGATTTTTATTTGTGACTATTTTCTTAGGATTGCGGATTTGAAATGATAAAATCCAGATTTTTCTTTTTAAATTACGGATTGAAATGATATATTATCCGTATCACTTGACCTAAGTTAGAAAATATTATACAGACCCATGGTTATTTTTAAAGCATTATTTTTAAGGTATTAAGTATTTTGAAATATTAAAATATGAAATTTTAGCAAAAATTGGATTAAATGATTTAAATAAATTGTATAGTTATTTTCTATAAGTTAATTGTATAAATAAATAAATGAAAAAATGTATTTTTAATACGACTAAACTTGGAATTTGGAAATTTGGTCTAAATGGAAATTTATGTTAGGTAAATAAATGGAAAATTTATTTTATTTAGGAGATAGGTATGTTAAATAAAATGTTAAGTTATTGGTTGAAATGAAAGTTAAGCAATTTATAAAGTATTGACTCAACAAATGAATTTATTCTAAATTGGATATTTATTAATAAAAATGTTATTTTATTAAAATTTATAAGTTAAATAATATCCAAATATTTTTTTTGAAAAGTGGAATAAGTTTTGATAAGTTAAAAAATGAAAATTAAAGATATATTGTTTTAAAGGGTATAATAGAAATTATAGCGGTTCAGAAATGCTATGAAAAATATGAACTATGGTTTGAATTATACTAAAAAGGACCTATAACAGCATTTCTGAAGTGCTCTAAATTCTGGAAATTTGAACTATGCCTGAAAATACACTAAAAGACCTATAACAACATTTCTGTAGTGCTGTAATTTTTGAAAATTTGAACTATATGCTGAAATTACTAAACGAACCAATAACAGCACTTCCAAAGTGCTGCGATTTCTGAATTTGAACGATGCTTTGATATATACTAAATATACCCGTCGCAGCACTTTATAAGTGCTGCAGTGTTGAAAATTTCAATGCTTTAAAATGTTGAAATTGAACTAATGAACTTAGGAATTTCTAAAATTCTGGAAATTGAATAATTGATTTGAAAGGATACCTACTTCTTATGTAAATGGTTTAAATGAATATTTTTTTGATTTGGAATATAAACCATTTTTGAAATTTATAACCACGGTTAATAATAACGTTGGTTGTTAAAGAGACCGGGATCAGAAATGGGCATACTCTCTATCGATGCTGAAAACCACTTTAACAACCATGTACGTGGTGGAGATTCCATTATGAAGTAGGATGGTGGCGACGTTCTATTGAGGTATATACATGGACCCGACTCCCGTGAGTTGGCATATGGTGGCTAAAAAATGAGCGATTGACGGGCTAATGAGGTAGCACCTTTGATCGGACACACTTTTTCGTATGTCATTCTATTCGTGATTGATTGGTGAGCATCTTTGATTTTGGGAGTGTGATTCGAGGTGGGCGGTAGTAGCTGCTGCGCGTTACCACCGGTCCGAAAGCGTAATTGGTATATCTATCCTGGCATTGCCTAGTTGTGTCATGTCACCTACCCTAGCGTGCCTTGTACGAGTTTGGTTTTCTCCCGTAGCCCATGGAGTATCCTTTGGTGGCTTCCCGATCAGGAGGGACTATGATAGTGGATGGACTACTGGGACTATTATGTGTTAAGGGGGAGATTGTGTAACTCCTTAACGCTATTTTAAAGTAACTTTATTTTGCTATAGCCATTATTATAATATCGAAATATTACTACATAGTAAATAGTTTAACGGATCCTTAGAGGATGGACGGTCCCAAGCATCCTTTAAGTTACTTGTACTTTTATATTACAGTTCACTTGAATTGGTTTACACTGTATAAGTATGTATGTCCCGACTCGAGTGTTTATGTTTATTTGCTTACACTCGGGTCAGCTTGAGTATCACAGATTGGATCTATCTTCTGAAAGCTAGAGATCTTTGGAGCTTATCCACTTATCTAGCTTTATCTATTTCAGTTCAGTCTTTTTATTTCAGCTATGTATTAGAGACTTATGTACTTGGGATTTCTACTATATTTGTTTTCAGACTATATATTTTGTAACCATTTTGAGACTGTGTTTGAGGTTTAGTTTGTAGTGGCTTCATGAACCACTATGGTTATTTTTAATTCCGCTACGAGTATTCTAACTTATCTGTGTCTGTGATTGGTTTTATTTGCTTCAAATTTTATTACAATCTACTATTTTGAAGTATTCAAGTCAGACATGTGTGGATTTATTGTCGATTTGAATGGTCCAAAATAGTGGATCGTTACACATCTGATGGAAAAGCATGAAAACATTTCGATAAAACATACCCTGCATTTGCTGTAGAAAGTCGTAACGTGAGACTTGGTTTATGTACGGATGGATTTTCACCATTCTCTCAGTTTGGTAGTAAATATTCATCTTGGCCTATTATCATTACTCCGCATAATTTACCTCCATGGATGTGTATGAAAACTCCATATATGTTTTTGATTGCTGTCGTCCCTGGCCCTATGACCCATTATAAGGAATCGAAGTTTATTTACAACCATTGATAAAGGAGTTGAAACACTATGGCATGAAGGAGTTGAAACATACGACATTTCGAGTAAAAAGAATTTTCGTATGTTCACTTCTTTGTTATGGACTATTAGTAATTTCCTTGTATATGGGATGTTTTCAAGTTGGAGCCGATCATCTAGCTTGTCTTTATTGCACGAAAGAAACATGAGCATTTTCTTTATGGTATGGAAAGTAAATTTCATAGTTTGATTATTATCGATGTTTTCTTCATCTCAATCATACTTTTAGAAGAGATAAAAAAACTTTAAATCTAATAGAGAAGAGAATATGCAACCACCAAAGGTTTGGTCAAGCAAAGAAATATATGAGATTGTGAAGGACTATCCGAAAATACATGAAACATAAGTGCAGATTGAAACTCTAGGTAAATCAGACATTCATAATTGGTGCAAACAAAGTATATTTTGGAAGTTACCATATTGGACAAATCTCTTACTCTGACATAATATTGACGTGATGCATAATGAAAAAATGTGTTTGACAACGTGTTCAATACCGCTATGAATATAAAGGGTAAAACTAAGGACAATTTAAATTCGAGACTTGATATATCATATTTTTGTAAATGTCCCGAACTTCATATGAAGCCTAATGACAATAGAAAACCCAAAGCATGCTATGAACTAGACAGCAAGCAAGTAAAACTCATGCTAAAGTGGATGGATGGATTAAGATGTCCTGACGGGATTTCTTCTAATCTCCGTAGATATGTTGACTTTAAAAACAATAAACTTAGCGGGGTAAAAAGTAACGTTTGCCATATCATGATGAAATATTTATTACCGGCGGTTTATAAAGAACTGTTGCTCGTAAAAGTATGAAGTCTTATAACAGAATTAAATATGTTTTATAAACAGCTTTGTTCGACGACGTTAAAAGTCGACTGTATACGAAAACCTGAAGGATAAATCCCTAAACACAAACTAGTGAAAATATTTTCGTCGGGTTTCTTTAATATAATGGAGCATTTACCTATTCATCTTCCATCTGAAGCACTTCTTCGAGGTCCTGTGTTATATGGATAGATGTATCCATTTGAGAGGTAATACTGACTATTCGTAATATTTATGTTATTCTAAATTGAATTCAATTAATTTTCTAATAGGTTTACATAAGAAAATTTGGATTGAAATAATTTTCTAATAGGTGCTTGAATCATCTGAAGAAAAAAGTTAGACAAAAAGCATGAGTTGAAGGGTCGATTTGCAAATTATATATTAAAGAAGAAGCTTCATTCTTTTCTCTCTCATTACTTTAGTGACCATGTGAATTTATCATTTGTAAGTGTTCCTCGTAATAATGGAGCCAGTGAACAAGATTCCTCTCAGGCAATGTTATCTATTTTTAGACAACATGACAAACCTATTGGAAAATATGTGGAGATATGGTTAGATGATAGAGATTATCATATAGCACACACATATGTTCTTCTTAATTGTGCTGAAGTTGCACCATTTGTTAGGTAATGATAAATTCATACATATTTCAGTTACACTTACATGTTACTTATAGTTGAACATATTGCATATATGTTCGCGATATATATGAATCACGGCATCCATCTGGAGATCTCAATAAAGACTTTGCTAAATAGATTTCGAACTACATTTATGATTCAAAGAACAATGTCGTTGATGAAGGATTACAAATCTTGCACTCGGACCAAAAAAAAGTCAAGACTTATCCAATATTCTTTGTTAATGGATTTAAATTCAACACTATAGATAATAATGTTGACAAATTAACATATAACAACGCTGTATTTGTCAAAGGTAGTAATGATCCAAATGAGCATATGAAAGATTTTTATGGCATCTTAACATAGGTTTTAGGGTTGACATATTATATGCAACCGGTAGAAAAAGTTTTTTTTATTCAAATGCAATTGGTTCAGCAATGTTCCTGATTCTGAAATCAACATGCACAAAGATTATAAGCTTATTAAAATAAAGCATACCTCACATTATTATAAGTATGATCCTTTCATACTAGCCAAGCAAGCATTACAAGTTTATTTTGCTCTGTAACCATCCTTAAAAAGAGATAAAGCAGATTGGTCGGCTGTTTTTAAAAAAAAGGCAGGATTTACATTTGATGAAATTAAATTCCAGACAAAGCAGCGTATCAAGCGGATCTTGAGCCAAATGATGAAATAGTAATAACTGCTGATATTGATGTAGGGTTGTTGAACGATGAATCAAATAAATTAATAGAAGCCTTTGAGAGCACAGAAAAAACAACATAGAGTAAGAGACCAATCTGAATCAAAAAACGACGAAGAGTGATAATTCTAAATGATGACTATGTTGTGAGCTATGTATCGGTTGTTATGTATTGTGTATTCTGAGTTTTCGATGTTATATGTTAACAATGATGACTATGTTGTGAGCTATGTATGAGTTGTTGTGTATTGTGTATTTTGTGTTTCTGATGTTATATGTTAACAATGGTGACTATGTAGTGAGCTATGTATCGGCTTTTGTATATTGTATATTTCGAGTTGTCGATGTTATATGTTAATATTGATGACTATGTTGTGAGCTGTGTATTGTTTTATTTTTTGAATTCTATGAAATAATATATTTTTATCACTATTGAAATGATTTGTTTGTAGTGGATATGCCTTTCAGGAGACATGGCACCAGGTCTCAACCTTCGCGGCCTTCTACTTCTCCTTCACCTGGCGTCAGTGCCAGCGCTAGATGTATGTCCTTGGCAGAGGTTATTCCTAAGAGCACTGGGTAAGTATCAAATTTATTGCTAGTTTTAATATTTAAAATTATACTTATTAAATTCCTACATGAAAATTTATATGGGGGTTTTGAAGTTGAGCCTTTGGACTACATCTTACAGGTACCCAGGAAGGCCTATATGAGTAGGATGTCCGGATGCTGGCCTCATTGGGATGACAAGCCAAACCTTGTTAAGAACGCTACATGGGCCGACTTGATGGTAAGTATAAATTTATAATTCAGTTGAATATAATGTACATAATTCTAATTGATTTCAATATACAGGCCGTCATCCATGACGATCCGCAGGGTATGGATGTATTTGCAAATCACTAGAACCAGAGGATGCAGAAAAATTATTGGGACACGCTCTCTAAAGCAAAGAATGCAAGAAAGAAACCGTTCGTGGATGAACGCCGATGTTTAGACCGAATTTCTCTAGCTGTGAGAAACCCTCGAAATGAAAGTACGTTACTTAATTTCATATTGTTATTAAAATTTGTTTAATTTTCGTATATTTGTTACATTAAATTAGTTAAACATGTCTTTAAATTTATAGGAACTATCAGCACAAAACCATGTAAATAGGAATAAAAATCCTGCTTCACACTATGGTGGATTTAAATCCTTTCAGCAACTTCATGCGGTGTTGGTAAGTTTAGTAATTGTGTAAACAGATGTAATATTATTTAATCATATTTGTAACCTTGTTCGTTAACATTGTTCATTGATCATATTTGTAACAGTTTAGGAAGCTAAGTCATGAGCCTACAATGGCTGAGGTCTTCACAATGATGCACGCTGTCAAGCAGAGAGACAAGGAAGGCAATGTGTCGTATACCTGTACAGATGATAAATCTGAATCAATAATGATAAACATGCTTTTTTACTTGAAACTTCAAAACTTCTAAATTACATATTTATTGTGGCGAAATTTTGATCGTGGTCGCATGCAAGATACGACACAGAGCATGCTCGAGTGGTGCAATCCACTGGCCGTCAGTTGACCTTAGAGGAGTCAAACAGTATATAGGATGCTTTGATTGAGCCTCCTTCGCGAAATAGGCGCTACGGTTTCGGAAATCAGGAGGTAAAATGCTTTAGTAACTAATATATAAGCAATATTAAATATTGAGCATAAATTATAACCCGCTATCCATAAATTACAGGCCATGAAAATCTAGTCGTCATACAGGAGATCTCAGGCTGAAGAGGAGATAGCTCAATTGAAACAATAGCTAGCGGAGATCAATGACTGGCGAAAGAGTGGGGCATTGGCGCAACAGCTAGATGAGCATATTGCGACATACTTAGCTGAGCATGGGATAATGCGAGGGATGACAACGATAATGAGGATGATGAGTAGGTATGGCTATGTTTCTGATGGATTTTGATTATTTTGTTTTGTACATATGTGATATAAGTTTGTACATTTATGGATCTGACACTTGTTTGTTGGTTGGATTGTTTGATGGATTGGTGGATGTTTTGTTTGATGTACATGAGTTGGTTATGATTTAATGAACTTGTTTGTAGGTAGATTCTATAGTATGATGAGATTTTAGTGTTGATTGATGAAATGGTAGTGTAAATATTGGTATTTGCTTAATATATTTGATTATACGTAATATGTATGAGATTATACAATTCTTGCATTGGTAGTAGTTTTGAAACTGAGTATATATGTGTTATAAATGAGGTAGATGGAGATTTGTGGGTTTGGATGGCCGAATGATAAGATTATGAAGGTAATTGAAGAAAAAAGTTCTCAAGTTAGCGACGGCCAGCTGTTTCCAGGTTGGTGACGGCCGTTTCGATTCAGATTAGCGACGGAAGATGTCGGTTTGCGGCAGCCCTTAAACTTTCAAGATGTTGCTGCGTGTCCACCTAGCCGTCACCAACCATCGCTAAAATGGCGACGAAGCCGTCGTTTTGTTTGTTGGCGATGAGGTAAATAGCGACGGCTAGCGATGGCCGCCAATGCCATTTTTTCGTCGCTAAATGAAGCTTGTTTTGTAGTGTAATGTAGAGTCATGTATGATACGTGTGGTTATCACCATTTGCTGTAATGGATCTAACTTGTATAACTTGATGTCCAATGTCAAGCTTAAACATTTTTTCGGTAACAGTTAACAATTAAGTTGTACATTTAAAATATAATTACCACTTAATTGATGAGAAAATCATTCACATAAATTACTAAGTGTGTACGTTCTGATATAAAAAGGAAAACATTATGTCACATATAGCGATGATAGAGTTAATTGTATACTCTAGAGACAATTATGTAATTTTATTATATATAATTTAACTCTAACAACGAATCTTGTTCGAAATAAAGTAAACACTTAGTTTTATTTTTTATTATATATATTTTTACAAAATGATATAAGTAATGTTTATCTATATTATACTATTAAAACCGAGAATGACTTTCTTTGAAGCCCCCTATAATTTATAAGTGCACTGTAACATGAGTTCGCCATGTGTATTTCTAATTTCAATCGTCACACTTTTTTCCATATTCAATGAACACTGTCAAGTCTTTAGAATTGACTCTCTCGAAAAAGTTATGAAAATTTGGTCCATATTGTTACTTTTTGACTAATTTATGAGACTTATGTCCATGATTTTGAACCTAACCCCATTTCCTTCCATTCTCCATCTCCACCTTAACCCTAAATGGAAGGCATTTTGATTTTCCCTAACCCACCATCGTGCAGTTGTTTTGCAATCACTTTTCCTAACACAGTCGATGGCGGCTACCACTCTTTGCCGATCGTCCGTCTAATTGCCCCCAAGGCGTTAAAAGGTCGTGAATTGTAGATACTCTCTGTCAGTTTTCCATCCGTTGCTTTTAGCTTCTTCTTCTAGCAGATATTTATGAATCATGGATTTATGAAAGGTCCATGATCTGCCCTTGACTTTAGTTGTAGGCTTGATATTATTAAATATTGACTTTTTATACTCTATATCATACATTTTCTCAGTTTTGATTGTAATCTTTAAATTGTACTTCCAATGCTTTTAATTTTCTAATGCAGGCTCAATGTTCTTAATTTGCTATAATTGAAGGTGGTGAATATCTTGTTATCTAACTTTCTTTTAAGCGAATTCTTCAGTTTGATGAAACAGTTTCTAGAATTTATACGTATATACGATGTTTGTTGCTCATTCAGAGAAATAGATTTCATTAACTAAGTAACAAAGTGATCAGTATAAATATATATTTAAGAAACTTTTGAATCAAAGTTTCAAACCACACGTAAATAAAAAAAATTAGCATTGCTTGCTTAGCTCTTAACACCGATAAGAGTACATCATCAGTACCAAAAATAAGAAAGATTTTTCTTTTTTCTTTGGAATTATAAACTAAGCATTGCATTGATCTTAATATTGAGTTTACAATACATACACACCCCACAAACACATATATATTGCTTACCTAATCGTTTGACCATTATTGACATTAAAAATATACTTTGTGGTATTTTATGCTTCTTAATACATAATCTTTGGTGATTATTAGGCACCAAACTTTTGAAATTACTTTTACTTTATACAGAATAATGATGCAAGCTTGGTTGAATCTGATATGGATTCACATGCCAGTATGTATAGATTATTAATATAATATGCCAATTGCCGAAATATTCAGTGGTATCCACAGGCATCTTTGTTGCTAAACCTGGATTTCTAGTAACCATCTCTCTTACATCTTGGGTCACTAATAAAATTCCGGATCCAAATAAAAGTTATATCTAATTAATTTATTTCAGATGAAGGGTCTTTCTTATTTTAGTTGTATCAGATATATCTTATCTCGTTATTTTTGTTTCATCTCAAAGGACACGTACTTTGAAATTTTATAGTTGGGTAATTTCCAATAGAGGTTTGATTCCATTGTTTTTATTTGGTTCAGCAAACACTAGGCGACTTGACATTGGCACATATTGTACCAAGTGTGTAATTACTAATCAAGACCTCCTTTTTGTTTTATTCTTTGGAATTTTTTTTGAATTTGGTGTGGTTTTTAAAGTTATTATCGAAAATAGCCTCGTTTTAAAATTAATATCTAATATAGCACTGTTTTGATCAGATGAGCAGTGACTGTCAAAATGCACAATTTTTTTTTCCGATGGCTTTCGTAAAGTCGCCATTGTTTTTTTTTTTTTTTTTAATTTTTTTTACGCTGACTTCTTTTCAAAAGTCGTCAATCTATTTTTTGAAAAAAAAATTACACTGCCGACTTTTGAAAAGTCGCCAGTGCATTTTGACCAGCTCAGCGCTGAGCTGGTCAAAACAGGCTTATATTTGATATTATTTTTAAAACTGGGTTATTTGCGATAATAAGTTTAAAAACGAGGCTAAAATGAAAAAAATTCTTTGCAGTTGGTCAATAATTTCTCTGTTATTATACGTAAGGTTCTTAGTTATGTCTAACCAGTTGTGGCTTTTTTTGGATACACTTAATGTTATCATGGTTCACTAAAGCTAGTGTACATCCTCAAAAGGTTAAAACTAAAGCTGTAGCAAAGAAACAAGAGGTAGGACATTGGTTGTCTTGATGAATTTTCTTTTTCCATATATGCGTACTTGGTCAACAGTTATTTATATTGACGTTTCTTTTAGGACATAAGCTCATTTTGAATACATGTGGTTTCACACGCTCTTTATTCTATGTAACTGGATATTTGAAAAAAATTTCAAAATTATATATGTTTGCTTGGTCGAGTTAAGATATTTTTGGGTAATTGGATTTTTTTTCTTTATTTCTAGGACATTGGTTCAATGTTGTGCTTCAAAATTTGAGCTTCATTGTAGTAACAATGATTTGGGATTAAAGATATAATGTGATTTTAGATATGTTATTATTTGAAATCAGCATTGCGAAATATCACGTTGATTAATTAGTTTTTTATTAATATTATTTTTATCATGCTATATGCAAAGCATGGGTTCACACTATTATTGTTAAATACATGAGTAGAAAATTTATAAGATAAAGCATTTAATCGATTGCAGTTATAAACATGTTCTTAACCATAAGAATTGGATCGTAAGTATAAACACTTATACTTAAATGTTCCGATTCAGGATGTGTCGAAAATGAGATATTGATACATTTTTGAGACGAATGTACGTAAAATTATCCATGCGATGGACAATAGTTTACTCATAATCGTTAAGTGGCACCAAGGGGTTATGTATTGTAGTTGTTTGGAACAATTACATAATGACTCGGTAAGAATCTTGTATTGGTTAAATATATCCGAGTCTAATAGTGGATTCCATGTGATGATGTTAGTAACATTTTACTTAAGATGTTATGAATCTTATTTGTATAAAACTTCACTTTGAATGTGGTCAATCATTTAACAATTAGGATCGTGTCATTGTAACACCCCGCAAAAATTAATAAAAAATAAATAAGTTAATTAATTAGAATAATGCAAAATGAAAATTTGAAAAAGTTAGAATTTGGCCACGAATGTTTGTCATTGCGTTTGTGATGATTTTCTGATCAATTCCATATATAATATTTTGAAAACGGAGCACAAATGAAAAGGTTATGGACGTTTGAAATTTCAGATTCAAATTTATTTAAATATAATTCAAATTCAAATTAATAATTAGTTCCAAAATTTGAATTCAAAGATTAATAGTGATTAAACTTGGGTATTAAGTAAACTTTAAAAATAAAGTTAATGTTAAAAGATTAATTAAGGAATAAAATAAAATAATCAACAATACACTAAAAAATATTCCTAGAATAGAGTATCGATCGACCGCCTACCCTTGGTCGGTCGACCGCTAGCGGTCGACCGCTGTTAGAAATGGTCGACCATTTTGTGGTGATAGCAGCCAGGGTTTTCTGCATTTGAAAGGTGCGGATTTTATTATTTTAAACTGACTTAAATCCGGTTGTTCTGCTACTTTCTAACCACTGTAAATAAGAGCATAACCCCTTCAATTTTATTCACAAATTATTTTGGGAACCAAGCGAAGCTCTGCCAGTCTCCTTCCTTAAAGATTCAGAAAATACTTTACGGTTTTAGGTAAGAATTTTAGGTATTTATTATTGTATTTCTAATCTTTTTCTCCTCCAACCCATAAATTTCTGAATCTAATTCATATACAAATCTCTTGCTGTATATTTCAAAAAAAGGTAGATCTAAAAGAGATTATAGAAGGCGTGACAAATTCACAAAGAGGAAGAGCAAATGACATATTGTGAGTGAAAATCTTAGTCTTTCTTATTTTAGTAATTGTATATATAGTTTGGATTTGATATATGCCTTGGATAATTTTGGTTGTGTAAACATCATATTAAAAACCTCAAAGGTTTGCTCAAAGTGAAATATCAATTCTTATGTTACATTTTATTACACTTCTTATCTTTTTCTTTGGATCTGATTAAGGTTTTTTGAATAAAAGAATAGGAAATGGTGTGCAAAGTATGAATTCTTTTATTCGTAGTTTGCACTGCCTATTTTTGCAATTTAAATAGAAATTTCTTTTTTTCTAATTTCATACAAAAAGAAGTTGAATAGAGCGTAAAAGTATTTGAATTACAAGTTTCTGTTATTGATTGATTCTCTTATTTTAGTTAAAAATAAATTGGGCATGGGCTGTATTTTATACAAGTCAATTGATTAAATTGTGGATATTGGATACTAGTATATTTGTTGACGTGGAATTGAACTTGTATAAATTTGAAGTTTTGACGTTTAAGTGTTAGTTTAGGGTGCAATCTTTGCACGCTTAAAAATGTATTAGGCACGCATTTATATACATAAATATTAGCATAAATAAGGTATTAATTACATAGTTAATAAGATATTAATTATTGCTAAATCTCCCTTATGAAAGAAGCTAAATGGAAAAGGCGAAATATAAGAATTTTCTTATAAGGTCTTGATATGAAATGCGGTGAGATGTGATAATATGTTAAGAGAGTGTTATTGATTATGAATAAGTTATAAGGATGCGAGTCAGTCAAAAGCACACAGAAGTCTGCCAAGCTAATCTGGCTACCAATAATATGACTTTGGGATTGATGTGGGACATCTTCTATAATAAGTAACCACAGAGAACGCGAATGTAGTCCCAAATTTTACAGGGTAAACCTGTCCAGCTAACCTGACTACCAGTAGTTACGAATAGTCAGACTAATGTAAAATGTCACCATGGGGTATAATTCACAATATGAAAGACCTGCTTGAGGGATTGAAGGTATTAAGTGGTTGTGTGAGGGCCCGCCTCTTCCTCGCATAAGAAGTGGTAAATTGTCAAGGCTAACAAATATGCACTGTAGAGGATATCTTGGAGAAGGTCCACTTCAGATTTGAAGTAGTAAGTGACTTGAAGAGATTCATTACAATGGTAGCTAAATAATTCCGGAGAGGAGTCCGTCTTGGGATATGCACTAAATGATTAGGATCTGCCTTAAACGATGTGCATTGTTTCCATTAAAAAGGTAGTAGATGGCATGGTTACTATCACTTACATTGTTAAGACATTATTTATGATGGGTGTGGGCTGTAACACCCTAGAAATTTTAACAACAATAAAAACTAATAAATGAAAAAGTCAATTTAAAAGCAATAAAACAATATTAGATATATATATATATATATATATATATAAGGTGAAAGTAGAAATAAAGATAAAAATAAAATAAAATAATTAAACAAATAATAATAATAATAATAGATCAAGAAATTAAAAAAAATCATGATAATAATAATAATATACTAATAGTAATAATTGTACTAATGGTAATTGATTCCGAAGAACAACGCCGGCTTTGGTTTCTATTCACTAGTCTTATGATCTAAAACTTATAACACTACCCCTAACTAATCCTAAGTAAAAAACTCCTAGCTTATATTTCTGGTACGTGGATCACTAACTTTCACGCGCTCTTGTCCGACACCAGCTTTTCAGATATATTCCAATCTCTCAATCCCTTTTTACTACGTCCTTCCATGTCAATCTTGGTAGACCTTTAGCTCCCTTTGAGCATTCGATAAGGCCTATAATTCCAACGTGGACAAGTGCCTCGAGAGGCCTCCATTGGAGATGTCCAAACTATCTTAAGCAATGTTGGACTAACTTCCCTTTAATTGGCGCTACTCTAAGTTTGTCATGTATGTCATTGTTCCAAATTCGGTTTCGTCTTGTATGACCACAACTTCATCGCAACAGATGCATCTTTGCTACACTTATCTTCTGACTGTGTTGTCTTTTAGTAGGCCAACATTCAACACCATACAATAGCGCAGGCCTAATTACCGTTCTGTAGTTCTTTCCTGTGACGACCCACAAATCCGTACCCCTTGAGTCAACACTATTCTACATCAATCAACTCAAGATGAACGGAAATACGAACCATTTGGGTTAAAGAAGAAGAGGTAGAAGAAGAAAATAGGAAACAACATCAAAATCTAACCATCGCAGCGGAATAAAATATAATAGATAATAACAGATCTTTACACAAAACAAATACTATATCTGTTTATACATACATCATCAGAGTACATCATCAGAGTTCCACATCAATAACATACAACTGGATACACATCGGAATAATAATCAAATATGGAAGTACGTATCGCCATCCCGCTCGTCTCCTTAGCTCTATAACATCATATCCTGTATTCTATAATACTCGGTCTGACCCGAGCATTACGGTTAAATAACACCCGAGTCAGTCTGGAATACCAGCGTGAGAAATCACACTCAAATTGATTATTAAAGTTTCAAAATCCTTTTGAAAACAAAAGCATCTCGTAAGACCACGCCACAAATAAACATGTCGGGTTTTTACCTTACGATAGCTAAAACACTTTTTATTAAAATTCTCTGATATTATAATAGTGTCTATAGAAAGTAAAATAGAATCTAGCTGAAATGCTTGCATCTCACGTTTCAGCAATGGTTGGGCACAATCAAAACCGTACGGGTGCGTAGGGAAAATGGATTTCCAACTAATAACTAGGCACTGGAGTACCACGTGTCACGATACCTGGTCTAGATCAGCGTACCGAGGATCACTCCCGACCCCCTGCAACACAAGACCGAGACTACCCCTTACTGGATAATCCCTAGTAAGATCACCCCACGGTTGGGATCAGCAACCGCACCACTAAGCCGAAATAAAAGGGACATCTAGACAGGGATGACCTCACCCTGAAATGGGTGCTACCCACCTAGCCTTGCTGCATAACCCCTGATTTTCATTCATTCCCGGTTGATGAGGCTTGAGGCTAAGCGTTACCTTTTTGAACGTTTTCACTTAGAATGCTCATCGTTCACCTGACGATGTTATGAAAGCATTCATCCATACAAGTCCGTCTCGGGTTCGAACGGAAGCGAAGGCACTATTCCTACTACATCCATTTTGGAAATATCCTCAGGATTAGTAGCGACTAGCCCTTGCACTTCACTGCTCCATCTTCGACTCCGAATTCATTTTTTCATGAAAACGTACAAACCAGATCGAAGTGGTTTTCGAGAAATTAATCTTGATCCCGGTCTCTTCAAAACGATCAGCGCATCGCCCAATATTGATAGTCGATTATAACTATCAATTAACGTTCACAACAACCATCAAACAGTAAATAATTTCCCAAATTATTTATTTATCTCAAAATATCTTCGCAAGATATTTCCATTTCAACCCTTTTGAAAACAATTTCAAACTACCTTCCTTTTACAGAATAAATTTCCCAAATATTTCTATTTCCACTGATATCACCAAGCACAAAACTTTAGATTTTTAAAATAATTTAAAAACACTTTATTGTAAAATATGCTTTAACATTTAAATTTAGAAAAACTACTTTAATACTTAATTAAAAATAATACTTTAGGATATTTAAAATAAGGTTATTTCATAAAATATAAACTAGATTTTCTCCTTTGAAACAAAATACTAAGTCACATTTAAATAATTACTACGATATTAGATTTGAAAAAAACTTACTTTAGAATTTAACATTTAGAAAATAAATTTCCTAAAACATGCTTTTTAAAACAACATTAAAACTTTCATCTTATATTTAAAAATTTACTTTGAAAACTTACTTGGCTAACCAGGAAAATATACTTCTCTACACATTCTTTAGAAATGGATCACTATTTATTTTAAACAAATGTTCTCATTCCTTTAATAAATTCCCATCATGAATTTATTTTTCCCCAAATATCCGCTAAGTTATTACTTTGCTTCTATAAATCCAGTTTATAAATTCCATAGCCACATTCTCCTTTAAATTTCCAATTTCAACACTTGAATCAATTTACAAATTTGATTTCCAATTTACTCCATTTTGACATAAATTCCTTCTTTATCTATTTCAATAAATTTAACTTGGATTTTTAAAATAAATTCTTTATTCCTTTAAATAATGTTACTTAAGGTTTAAAATTCATTATTTCTTTGTTATTCAAAATCCTCTTTCCATACTCGAAATTTATTTATTAGAATTTTAAAAATCACTTTTATTCTTTTCCAATTTATCCTTCAATTTATTCAGATTCTCTGTAGTTATTTTACTTACAAATTCACTCTTTTATTTTCTTTCCAAAAATCCAATTCTATATATTTAGATGACTTAGTGTACCGAAGTATTCAAACAAACCATAGCATTCAATATTCCAATAAATTCATCACAGAATATCCAAATAATCATAACAAAGAATATTAAATAATTTAAATCAATGTTGAGGAATCCAGTTGGATTCCTCCAACCTATTTCCCTGCATCCATAGACGTTAGCACAATATAAAATACTAATTCCACTTTGAGGTGGAATATCGTGGTATATAGGATTTAATATCATATCGCTCGCTATTATACGGCGCATAGGGTCTCATCCGCTATATAATGCGGGAAATCTATCATTCCAAGATATATTATATATTAAAATATAGCACATCAAATCAATTCATCCATTCAACCAATTATTTAAATGTAATCATTTAAATTTAAATTAAACCAGATGAGTGAGATTAACTCACCTTTGATTTTCAATTTGCAGTCCACTTCAATACTGCCTTGGTTTTCTCGACTTTTGACCTTGAATAAATATTAGATGATTTTATGAATATTCGAACAATTTGAACAAATCAATTTCTATTTAATAAATTTCATTTTACCTAATAAGTTAATTTCAAACTAATTTTCTTTTTATAAAATATTTTTCAGTTATCAAATAATTATATAAGTTAACTAAATAAATTGATTTCCATTTTATAAATTTAATTTAACTAAATCTTTATTTAAACAAATAATTAAATTTTCCTAAACTAATTTTCCCCTTTCTTTTGAAATCTTTTGTAACTAAACAATTTAATAATTTTGTTAACAGATTAATCTCCATAATGCATTATTTAAAATAAAAAGTAATTTAAAATGTGTATACTTATTTTATTTGGAAACTGTATGTGTATATATATATATATATATATATATATATATTGAAAAACTGCTTATAAAAATAATCTATGTAGATTTTAAAAATCTAGTTTTACCTACTGTTCAACAATTTATTTTACAGCCTATACGCACATACCTATATAAACCCATATCTTCGAGTAAAATTTGAAATTTAAAACCCAAACTTATAAAAATTTCAGCATCTGGCTATATATATATATATATATATATATATATATATATTTGAAAACAGCATTCTATCATCTTACCTTTTCTTTCTGTGCATATATCTTTTTATTTTTAAAACTTCTGAATTTAAAATTCAAATCCAACATCTAATTTTAAATTAAGCTATAAACATACCTAACTGTCTTCCCCAAATGTCGACAACTACTGAACTCGAAATGTCACCAAAACCTAACATCATCGCAACACATACGAATCCTTGAGCCCATCGTCACTTGATCGAAATGACATGATGGAGTTTGACTTTGTGATACATCGTCTCCAGGCAACGAATATCGAACGGCGGTAGATCCCAAAAACACAAAGGGAGGTGACAACGTGCTTTAGGCGACTCTGGACCGACAGTAGCAATTTTAGATCGTGATCTCGTCCACGACAGCGAAGCTTCAGCATCTACGAACGTGATCTCAAATAGCGTAACTACGATCGACATACGATCTGAGTTTTCACTCGATAGACACGAAATTGAAATTGCAAAGAGGGGAAAGGGAAAACGAAAGGGTGTCGGCCATTGTTGTCTTGATTGATTTTTAAAACATATGATATCGGTATTGAAATGAAATAAAGGAAAAGAAATGTCTGCGTGGAGCTGATTTTGCGTGTAGCATATGAGCTACAGTGATTTCAGAGGGAAAAAAAGCTGCTGAGGAGAAAAGGTTTGATGTGAATAAATTTCAGCTGAGGTGAAGTTCATTGACTGGCCAAACAAGGTGTATGTTATTTTAAATTTAAATTAAATTGTCCCGAATTCACCGCTTAAAATCTTGACATCGTATTGAGACGTGCCGCTCGGCGTTTATAACGTTATGCCCCTATTTCGAACATACTGGAAAAGGTTTCGAGTCCTAATTCAAACGCATAGAGAAGATAGCTTTTTGAACTAGTTATTTAATTAAGTTTTCGATATAAATTTCAGCGCGTTTATATATCGTACGCTCACACAACAACTCCGATCACTACGAAATTTGAAATCCGATAATAATACAATATTACGGATCCACTGGAACTAGTTTCGTTGAATTCCGAGACCGTGCCTCGGAAGGCTATTTTAAAATATCAATTTAAGCGATATAATTTCAAAACTTAACAAATCATTTTTAAATTTAATTTCAACACTTCTATTTTCTTCAGTATCCTCAATATAAATTTAACAAGCCTTCAAAATATTTTTAACAAGCTTGAAACTCAAGATTAAATATTTTACTCAATCTTCAATTATTGAATTGAATAATTATATTATTCTGAATAGATAAATCCAAGTTTTCCATATTCAAAACCAATTCATAATCCAAATTAATTACTTAAACTCATTCAAATATCTTAAATTAACCGTTAAAAATCCAGGTTGTCACATTCCTCCCCCCTTAAAAGAATTTCGTCTCCGAAATTACTAATTAGAAAGAATGGTCCAATACCCGTTTACTTTTCTCAAAACCAACAATCCAACATCCTATCAACTATCTATTTATAAAAGACCCATTATTATTTTTACTAACTATCCAAACCCTCCCATAGTTTCAACCAATACTATTTGCTCAATTTTTTTTCATATTTCAATTTGAAACCAAATTTTGAATTATCAAAATTTTCTCAAAATTTTTCTAACTTCCTAAATTTTTGAAAATTTTCGCCAGCGTCTGCTTTGCACGGCTAGCTCGATACAACTACAAAATGCCTCTACGAGCTCCCAAATTTCGAAAGAAAACAAAAGCCAAGTGGCTAGATTGAAACCCAATCAAATTTCATACAGAAATTTAAACACATACTTTTTGTCGAGCAATTCAAATTTATCTTCTGAAATCAAAATCCATTTTTCTTTTCCTTCATAATACTTGTATATTCTACTTAGCAATAATATCCAATCACAACATTCAAAATCATTTATTTGACTCCTTTATGAAATTTCAATATTCATTCCATTTAAGCCCTTACGATGTACCTATGTCATTCTTACGCAATACCGAATCCGATCGCTTACTCGATCACACAATTTCACTTCCGAACTAGTATCGTCCACCCGACTTCCTAGTGCGGACTCAGATCTGATTTTCTGATCAGAAACCGTCATTCTCCTTGCATAGTCATAACTATGATAGAGAATTTCTAAAATCAATCAAAATCCATATCCAGGGCCGCTGTCGAAAATCGAGTGAAAAATCCTAACTCGGATCAATATAACTACCTCGAAATTCTATGCTCGAATCTGTATCAAATCGCTATCCGAATGAAATAAGTATACGTACATCCTACGTATTTATATCCATCGATTATTAACTATATCAATTTTCTTTATTCATATTATTTTGATTTTTATTCACTATCCACAATTATCCCGATTCACAACTTTCAGTTTTAATCTTCATTCAATTTTTTTTTCAATACCAAATTTACTTTAAGGATTTCACCATTTATTTCTTAAGTTTAATATAAATATTTTATGCACTTTAAATATTTATTTTTATTTCACCACTTTAGTTTATATCTCTTTCTATTCAAATTGGTTCTCCCATTTCTATCTGAATTCAATTTATCTTCAACTCTGAATATTTAAATTTTATCTTCCATTTATAATTGATTCATATCGTTATTTTAAATTAGTTTCATTCCCTAATTTATTTCAATTTCCAATTTGAAATCATTTTGTCGCTAACTAAAATTTTTCTCGAAATTTTCAAAAAAATTTCTAACTCCCAAAATTTTCGGAAATTTTTGGCAGAGTCTCCTTTGTACGGAGGAGCTTTTGTAATTTGACAAGAGATACAAATATATATACATTGACCCACCCGGTCGGAAAAACAAAAACAGTTCATATTTCCTACTTTTATTGCGTAGGCGTCCTTTATTTAGCATTTTAAGCAAGCGGCTTATTATTTTAGCATTTCGCGTGATCATATCCAGCCAAACGGCATCCCGGTACCTGTACTTACTCAATTTAAACATATAAGTACTATATATAGGAGGTTTATAGCATTTCACTTAAACTTAAATAGCTAAAACATGGATCCTGTAACAATGCATGTTATATACTTTCATAAACACATATGTAAGGTTCCGGCACTTACTGCAATTGCTTACAACCAATTCTCAAACCATTTCATTCAGTTTAAGTGATTTACAACTTACTCGCTTATATTTAATTCATTCTAAGCACAAAAAACTCATATTCATTCCAATTGATTTCAAAATCATCCTATTTCACTTCTAATAACTCATAAAATTTTATCTAATCCCATTTACATCGAACGACCCATTTCCTTATGCAATTCGACAATATTAACGTGAATAAATAATTACTTAAGCTTTATAACCATTTAAATTTATTCCAACTCAATTTACACTTGATTCCATCCCATTTTAATTTATTCACAATATTTCATTGCATCTTCTTTCATTTCCAAAAAGTTTGATTCCAAACCATTTTATTAAACTCGACAACCAATATATTAAATAACCATCTCACAATTTACTTACGTTATTTATTTTCTTCAAACTATTCCACCCAATAACTAAGTTTATTTTATTCCACCAACTTCCATTTTAAATCCTTGATTTGATTTTTCCTTTGATCAAATCCCAACCATTTTACTAATTTATTCGATTAGTTTATTCTTTTATCCATTTTAAATTTTAATTTACATTAACAATTCATTATTGAACTTATTAATAATAAGGTCATTCAATTTATGCTTGAATTGGATTTGTTTACAACTCACACAAAATCTTTTTAATTCAATTTAATACTTACTTGGTTTACATTTATTTGTTTAAGTAAGAATTTTATTCCATTCAATATTATCTATTACTCAACTAAATTCATTTCAATTCAATTTTATTTAGCTTAACTCCAGTTAAATCTAGCTATATACCATTCTTTTGAATTTTGTTAAGCAAGGATTTAATTCCATTTAATATCATTCCAATATCCAATTTCAGTTCATTTACTTACAATTATAAATTCATTTATTCATTCACAAATTCATTTTCAACCAAGAATAAATTTTATATCCAAACATTGATTATTTTTAGTCTATTTGAACTAATTCTGAACTTTATTTTACACAATTTTAAATCAAACATCATCCAATATTCAGTTTCATTTCATTTGCATACCATATAATTCATTCAGTTACTTACTAATTTTAATCTCTAACTTTGTTTTATTTAATCAAACTTGACTAATTTTTCATTCAAACTTAAGTTCTACATTCAGTTTCAATTCCCTTTTTGCTTACACATTTAAACTCATTGCTAAAATGTTCAAAATTCAATTTTGAAAACATATATATCTAAACCAAACTATTCCTTTGCATTTTCAAATTCAAACCAAATTTCTCCAACAAACATTAATCCAAAACATCCCGGTAGCAATCCCTCTTTTGGAAACTCGAAAATGAACACCGATGATGTCGCGATCATCATCAGAATTATTTTCCAGTGACCGTAAAGAGTTCAATGCTTTTATCTCTTTTAAAACCCTTCAAATATTTTTAAATTCCATATCTCTCTAGATTTCAAATCCGATTCAAAAATATTTCTCATATATATATATATATATATATATATTATTTTTTCTAACTTTTTTAGAATCATTTTCAAATTCAAAGAAATTTAAATTTCCAAATCTTCAAATTCCAAATCCTTTAAATTTATATTCAAACATTACTTTGGAATTTTATCTTATTTTAATTATTAATCACACTATAATTCACATTTATAGTTTACATTTACAAATCTCATTTGTTTATGAATTTGTTTCTTAGTTTTTTTTATGATTTCAATATCTTATTCACTTTTACACATTAATAATAATAACTCAATATCATCATCCCTAACAATCATGCATCCATATGTAACTATAATAGTTTACGAAAAATCATCTCTTTTGTACACAAAAATAATTTTGGGTAAAAATATTTCATTTACCCTATTTAAAACGGTTTATCTTGTTTTAAGAGTTTAGAAACCCCTATCGATGACATTGCGTCCCACACATCGACCAGAATCCATAAACACTCAACCGATAAATCAACACAATATAAAAAAAAAATTATATTCACTAACAAATACGCGCTCATATTTATTAATACACTCAAACTCATTATAGAGTACTACGGACTCTATTTTATGATAATTCCCACCAGAGCCAAGGTTATCACCAACCTAAGCTCTGATACCAACTGTGGCGACCCACAAATCCGTACCCCTTGAGTCAACACTATTCTACATCAATCAACTCAAGATGAACGGAAATAAGAACCATTTGGGTTAAAGAAGAAGAGGTAGAAGAAGAAAATGGAAAACAACATCAGAATCTAACCATCGCAGCGGAATAAAATATAATAGATAATAACAGATCTTTACACAAAAACAAATACTATATCTGTTTATACATACATCATCAGAGTACATCATCAGAGTTCCACATAAATAACATACAACTGGATACACAGCGGAATAATAATCAAATACGGAAGTACGTATCGCCATCCAGCTGGTCTCCTGAGCTCCACAACATCATATCCTGTATTCTATAATACTTGGTCTGACCCGAGCATTACAGTTAAATAACACCCGAGTCAGTCTGGAATACCAGCGTGAGAAATCACACTCAAATTGATTATTAAAGTTTCAAAATCCTTTTGAAAACAAAAGCATCTCGTAAGACCATGCCACAAATAAACATGTCGGGTTTTTACCTTACGATAGCTAAAACACTTTTTATTAAAATTCTCTAATATTATAATAGTGTCTATAGAAAGTAAAATAGAATCTAGCTGAAATGCTTGCATCTCACGTTTCAGCAATAGTTGGGCATAATAAAAACCGTACGGGCGCATAGGGAAAATGGATTTCCAACTAATGACTAGGCACTGGGGTACCATCTGTCACGGTACCTCGTCTAGATCAGCGTATCGAGGATCACTCCCGACCCCCTGCAACACAAGACCGAGACTACCCCTTACTGGATAATCCCGAGTAAGATCACCCCACGGTTGGGATCAGCAACCGCACCACTAAGCCGAAATAAAAGGGACATCTAGACATGGATGACCTCACCCTGAAATAGGTGCTACCCATCTAGCCTTGCTGCATAACCCCTGATTTTCAGTCATTCCCAGTTGATGAGGCTTGAGACTAAGCGTTACCTTTTTGAACGTTTCACTTCGAATGCTCATCGTTCACCTGACGATGTTCTGAAAGCATTCATCCATAAAATGTCCGTTCCGGGTTCGAACGGAACCGAAGGCACTATTTCTACTACATCCATTTTGGAAATATCCTTAGGATTAGTAGTGACTAGCCCTTGCACTTCACTGATCCATCTTCGACTCCGAATTCGTTTTTCCACGAAAACGTACAAACCGGATCGAAGTGGTTTTCGAGAAATCAATCCCGATCCCGGTCTCTTCGAAACGATCAACGCATTGTCCAATATTGATAGTCGGTTATTTAACTATCAATTAACATTCACAACAACCATAAAACAGTAAATAATTTCCCAAACTATTTATTTATCTCAAAATATCTTCGCTAGATATTTCCATTTCAACCCTTTTGAAAACAGTTTCAAACTACCTTCCTTTTACAGAATAAATTTCCCAAATATTTCTATTTCCATTGAAATCACCAAGCACAAAACTTTAGATGTTTAAAATAATTTAAAAACACTTTATTATAAAATATGCTTTAACATTTAAATTTAGAAAAACTACTTTAATACTTAATTAAAAATAATACTTTTAGGAATATTTAAAATAAGGTTATTTCATAAAATATAAACTAGATTTTCTCCTTTGAAACAAAATACCAAGTTACCTTTAAATAATTACTACGATAATAGATTTGAAAAATACTTACTTTAGAATTTAAACATTTAAAAAAATAAATTTCCTAAAACATGATTTTTAAAATAACATTAAAACTTTTATCTTATATTTAAAAATTTACTTTGAAAACGTACTTGACTATCCAGGAAAATATACTTCTCTACACATTCTTTAGAAATGGATCACTATTTATTTTAAACAAATGTTCTCATTCCTTTAATAAATTTCCATTGTGAATTTATTTTTCCCCAAATATCCACTGAGATATTACTTTGCTTCTATAAATCCAGTTTATAAATTCCATAGCCACATTCTCCTTTAAATTTCCAATTTCAACACTTGAATCAATTTACAAATTTGATTTCCAGTTTACTCCATTTTGAAATAAATTCCTTCGTTATCTATTTCAATAAATTTAACTTGGATTTTTAAAATAAATTCTTTATTCCTTTAAATAATGTTACTTAAGGTTTAAAATTCATTATTTCTATGTTATTCAAAATCCCCTTTCCATACTCAAAATTTATTTATTAGAATTTTAAAAATCACTTTTATTCTTTACCAATTTATCCTTCAATTTATTCAGATTCTCTATAATTATTTTACTTACAAATTCACTCTTTTATTTTCTTTTCAAAAATCCAATTCTATATATTTAGATGACTTAGTGTAACGAAATATTCAAACAAACTATAGCATTCAATATTCCAATATAATTCATCACAGAATATCCAAATAATCATAACGGAGAATATTAAATAATTTAAAAAAATGTTAAGGAATCCAGTTGGATTCCTCCAACCTGTTTCCCTGCATCCACAGACGTTAGCACAACATAAAATACCAATTCCACTTTGAGGTGGAATATCGCGGTATATGGGATTTAATATCATATCATCCGCTATTATGCGGTGCATAGGGTGTCATCCGCTATATAATCCGGGAAATCAATCATTCCAAGATGTATTATATATTAAAATATAGCACATCAAATCAATTCATCCATTCAACCAATTATTTAAATTTAATCATTTAAATTTAAATTAAACCAGATGAGTGATATTAACTCACCTTTGATTTTTAATTTGCAGTCCACTTCAATACTGCCTTGGTTTTCTCGACTTTTGACCTTGAATAAATATTAGATGATTTTATGAATATTCGAACAATTTGGACAAATCAATTTCTATTTAATAAATTTCATTTTACCTAATAAGTTAATTTCAAACTAATTTTCTTTTTATAAAATGTTTTCCATTTATCAAATAATTATATAAGTTAAATAAATAAACTGATTTCCATTTTATAAATTTAATTTAACTAAATCTTTATTTAAAAAAATAATTAAATTTTCCTAAACTAATTTTCCCCTTTATTTTTGAAATCTTTTGTAACTAAACAATTTAATAAGTTTATTAACAGATTAATCCCCATAATGCATTATTTAAAATAACAAGTAATTTAAAATGTATATAATTATTTTATTTAGAAATTATATATATATATATATATATATATATATATATAAATTGAAAAACTGCTTATAAAAATAATCTATGTAGATTTTAAAAATATAGTTTTACCTACTGTTCAACGATTTATTTTACAGCCTATACCTACATACCTATATAAACCCATATCTTCGAATGAAATTTGAAATTTAAAACCCAAACTTATAAAAATTTCAGCATCTAACTATATATATATATGTATATATAAATTTGAAAATAGCATTCTATCATCTTACTTTTTCTTTCTGTGCTTATATATTTTTATTTTTAAAACTTCTGAATTTAAAATTCAAATCCAACATCTAATTTTAAATTAAGCTATAAACATACCTAACAGTCTTCCCCAAATGTCGACAACTACTAAACTCGAAATGTCACCAAAACCTAACATCATCGCAGCACACACGAATCCCTGAGCCCATCGTCACTTGATCGAAACGACATGATGGAGTTTGACTTTGTGATACATTGTCTCCAGATGATGAATATCGAACGGCGGTAGATCCCAAAAACACAAAGGCAGGTGACAACGTGATTCAGGCGACTCTGGACCGACAGCAGCAATTTCAGATCGTGATCTCGTCCACGACAGTGAAGCTTCAACTTCTACGAACGTGATCTCGAATAGCGTAACTACGATTGGCAAACGATCTGAATTTTCACTCGATAGACCGAAATTGAAATTGCAAAGAGGAAAAAGGGAAAAAGAAAGGGTGTCAGCCATTATTGTCTTGGTTGATTTTTAAAACATATGATATCGGTATTGAAATGAAATAAAGGAAAAGAAATGTCTGCGTGGAGGTGATTTTGCGTGTATCAGATGAGCTGCAGTGATTTCAAAGGGAACAAAAGCCGCTGAGGAGAAAAGGTTTGATGTGAATAAATTTCAGCTGAGGTGAAGTTCATTGACTGGCCAAACAAGGTGAATGTTATTTTAAATTTAAATTAAATTGTCCCGAATTCTCCGCTTAAAATCTTGACATCGTATCGAGACGTGCCGCTCGGCGTTTATAACGTTATGCCCCTATTTCGAACGCACTGGAAAAGGTTTTGAGTGCTAATTCAAATGCATAGAGAAGATAACTTTTTGAACCAGTTATTTTATTAAGTTTTCGATATAAATTTCAGCGCGTTTATATATCGTACGCTCACACAACAACTCCGATCACTACGAAATTTGAAATCCGATAATAATACAATATTAGGGATCCACTGGAACTGGTTTCGTCGAATTCCGAGACTATGCCTCGGAAGGATATTTTAAAATATCAATTTAAACGATATAATTTCAAAACAAAACAAACCATTTTAAATTTGATTTCAACACTTCTATTCTCTTCAGTATCCTCAATATAAATTTTACAAGCCTTTAAAATATTTTTAACAAGCTTGAAACTCAAGATTAAATATTTTACTCAATCTTTAATTATTGAATTGAATAATTATATTATTCTGAATAGATAAATCCAAGTTTTCCATATTCAAAACCAATTCATAATCCAAATTAATTACTTAAACTCATTCTAATATCTCAAATTAACCGTTTAAAAATCTGGGTTGTCACATTTCCTTTAAGCTTTTGTGGGACTTTCCCGTCACAGAGAATGATAGACGTTAATCGCAATTTCACCCATCCCGCTCAAATTTTAAAACTAACGTCTTCATCAATCTCACCATCATACTGCAACAATGACAATAAATATTGAAAGGATTCCTTCTTGGCCGTTGCTTGTCCGAATAGAATGACATCTCCATCCTTTAACACCGCTAAAGTCGTTTTTTATATACTCTGTTTTAGTTCTGCTAAGTCTAAAACCCTATGATTCTAAAGTCTACCTCCACAACTCCAGTTGTCTATCAACTCCTATCCTACTTTTGTCAGTCAGCACAACATCGTTAGGAAAGAGCATACACCAAGAAATTTCACGTTGTATACCCTTTATAACCTCATCCATCATTAGAGCAAAAATTGTAAGGGCTTAAAGCTGACCCTTGATATAATCCTATGTTAATGGGAAAGTCACTGGTTTCACCATCGCATGTTCTAACAGCAGTTACAACATCATCGTACATATCCTTGACAAGGGTAATGTACTTTGTTGAAACTCTCTTCTTTTCTAGAGCCTACCACATAACCTTTCTTGGTATTTTGTCATAAGCTTTCTCCAAATTGATAAATACCATGCGTAGATCCTTCTTTTGCTCCCTAAATCTCTTTATAAGTTGTCTTATTAAGAAAATCGCCTCTATGTCGACCTCTCAGGAATGAAACCAAATTGGTTTTTTAATAGCTTATCATCCTCCTTAATCGATGTTCAATGACTCTCTTCCAAAGCTTCATTGTATGACTCATAAGCTTAATTCCTCTATAGTTTGTGTAATTTTAAGTTATCTCCTTTATTCTTGAAGAGTAGAACTAATATGCTTCTCCTCCGCTCATCTGGCATCTTGTTTGATTTGAAATTATTATTGAACAACTAGGCTATCCCTGCATCTTCAAGGCATCTCCACACCTCAATGGGGATGTCATCATGCCACAATGCCATGCCTACTTTCAACTGTTTTAGTGCCTCATTTACCTCAGACTCTTGAATCCTCCGAACAAAATGTATGATGGTGTCATCAAATGAGTTGTCTAACTCGACCATACCGCTGTCACCTTTTTTATTGAATAACATGTCGAAGTATTCTCTCAATCTATTATTTCATCTCATCATCCTTCACCAAAAGTCCATTATTCTCATCCTTAATCTATTTAACTTGATTGAAGTCTCTCATCTTCCTTTCGTGGAGCTTAGCCATCCTACAGATGTTTTTTCCACCGTCCTTCATACTTAGCTTTTGATATAGATCTTCGTACACCCAACCCTTGCTTCAATCGCCCCTTTCTTTGCGTTCTTCTTTGCCGCTTCGTACTTTTGCTTGTTATCCTTGCTCCTGTAATGATGCAAGCATCTATAGCGGTCTTTCTTCTCTTTGATAGCCTTTTGTACGTCAATGTTCCACCACCATGAATCTTTAGGTTCGCTTTTATCTCCTTTGTTATCCGAAGCACCTCGGTAGCCACTTTTGAATGTGCATTGGCATCTCATCCCCATGTCATTTGCTTCTCCTTCCATATTCCATGCCCTTTTCTCATCACTCTATCCTTAAACATCCATGAGATGTCTCCTTTTATCTTCCACCATTTCATCCTATTAATCTTAGCTACCTTATCCTGTCGAACATGTATCTGAAGAAGAAACTCAAATATCAAAAGCTGAAGTTGTGAGATGATAATTCTCCAGGTATTACTTTGAAATCGACACAAGTTTGTTTGTTATCTCTTCTAGCAAGGACAAAGTCAATCTGGCTAGAGTGTTGCCCACTACTGAAAGTAACTAAATGCGATTGTCACTTTGTAAAGAAGTTATTAACTATCATAAGATCGTAAGCAATAGCGAAATTTAATAATTTTTCTCCTTCTTGGTTCCTATCTCTATATCCAAAACCATCATGCACTCTCTCAAACTCCCCACAAGTTGTGCCAATATGACCATTGAAATCTCCTCATATGAAAACTTTTTCACTACTGGGCACATCTCTCACCATGACATCTAGATCTTCCCAAAAATTCCTCTTAGTAGACATGCTTGTGGGGCATAAGCATTAATGACGTTCAGAACTATATCACCAACTACCAGCTTGACTATGATGATCATGTCTCCTTGTCACCTAACATTGACCACTTCATTTTTAAGGTTCTTATAAATTAAGACGCCTACCCCACTCTTGTTACATTCTTTTCCCATGCATCGTAACTTGAACCCTGTGTTCTCCACCTCCTTTGCCATCCGACCCATCCATTTGGTCTCCTGAATGCATAAGATATTTACACGTCTCCTAGTCATAGTATCAACAATCTCTCTTAACTTTCATGTTAAGGACCCTACATTCTAAATACCTACCGAATCCTACTTTCATTGACTAGCTTCCTTGCCCCTTACACTCATTAAGTAAAGTACGAAGACCCTTGCTCATTTATCACTACATTGGGGCATCGACGTAGCGCGCCACTAAGGGAGTGATGACTTTCATATTTATTACCATAACCAAGCCTTGATATGACATGCCACTAAGGGGATGATGACTTGCATATTTATTACCATAACCAAGCCTTGATATGACACACCACTAAGGGAGTGGTGACCCATCCCTTACTTATTTATCACTATACTCGAGCCTCGATATGACGCATTGCTAAGAGGGTTACCCCCTAACGAAATATAATACAGTTCCATTTCCATAAAAGCGGCTATGGTTTTTATATTGGCTCGCCAAGCCTATTACAAACATCCTTCTTTATCATGACTTAGGACAAGCTGCATAGAAAACTACACAAGCAGAGTTTTCTATAAATGAAAGATCTTGGAAATTTTAGTAATAAATTAAAATATTAATAAATGTAAAAGCTTGATTTGTCATTAAAGGACAAATTAGTAAATTTTTAGAAATGAAGGAATTTGGGGAATCCGACTTTTCCATTGAATCGTTAGATTTTTCTAGCCTAAGTTCACAAATAAGTTGTTAGAAATAGATACCGTATTTAGAAGATACAGAATGCTTATTGTAGCACGCATTTTACGTTTTACGCCTATTTTGGAAATAAGTTTGAAGACTAATAAAGAGTAAAGAAAAATTATTTGTTAAGAAATAAGTTGAATATGTATAAGTAACCCTTAAGGAAAAAGAAAAGAAAATAAAGATGGTACAATAATGATTGTGCATTTAAAAAAAAATCGATGGAAAAATATTTATGCATGCAAATGTAGAATTTTCTCTAAGGGAAAACATTAATTATGGTTGTAGTAGATAGACTGGATATACTAAAGAAATAAAAAGGAGAAAGAGTATATAAATATATATATGAAAGGACACAATTTTTTTAATGGACGTTAATAAATAAGAGGAAGACATTTAGCGCACTGAGAGAGGGCATTAATTATGCTTTTATGGAATTTATTGCTATAGATAACATATGTTACAAGTGTTAAAAGGAGAATACAGCAAAATACTTTAGAAAGGAAAGAATATATCTACTTTCATATATGTTTGAAAAATAAGAATAACAATATATGCACAAAAGTAAATGGTTATTTTGAAAAGAAAGACAGCATAATAATATATATATTTATTTATCTTTCACACATACAATTTTAGACATATGTAACTTTTATTAAATGTCTTCCCTTTATATATATATATATATATATATATATATATATATATGAATGTATATATAAAAGTTAAAAATCATCCTAAGAGAAGCATATCGATAAAGACACAAATTAATAGCGGGATTTCAAAGGTATGCTATGAAAGTTAGTGATGTGTATATGTATAGAATAACAATTAAGATATTAATTAAGACTCTAATCTTTAATTGACTGGCCTAAATTGTAATTTTTTGCACAAATTAAGGCAATGTAACCATTACATTAACAAAAAAAAAGATTTTATTTATATGTATGTAAGAGAACATGAATGAGGGAATGATTTTATAGGAATAAACTTCACATAAATTACCTCAATAAGTAAACGAAAAAACTATTCATATACATACATACATGTGTACTTTTAAAAACAAATATATGGCTCTCTGCCCTATTTAATAAAAAAATACGAATGAGTAGTATTGACTAAATTGGAATAAATGGTTATTGATGACATTAAAAAAAGGGGAGAAATATAATAACCTGGATGTGGAAAGTTAAGTACTAGTTATGTAATTGAAAAGCAAAAGTAAATTTAATAATCATTGTCAAGCTATGTGTGTGTGTGTATGTGTATTTATTCTTAAATTGTTAACAATATATGTATGTATATGTGTAAATTACTGAATTGATTAGAGTGACATAAACGGGGACGATGAGAAGATTCTATTTAGCATAGTAAAAGAAAGTAAATATAAATTGATTGATTGATGCTATTGAATGTACATATATTTTTAGCTTAAAGGAAGGTTTAAATATATACAAAACTTATTGTTTAAGAAGACGTCTAGGTTTAATGTATTTAATGTAATAGCTTAGATTTAACCAAATATCTTTACTTGGGAATGAAGTAATTAATTAACATAAGAAGAGAAAGATTCACCTAGGTTTTACCAACGATTAGAATTAATGTAAATATCCTCTAAGTACTAAGCTAATGAAACCCTAATTCTCACATAAACGATTATAGTAACCAAACTCTACCAAAATTTTAGCTTAACCAAAATTTTAAAATTCTAAAATTTAACTCAACCTAGAGGACCAAAGTAAGTAAATTAAGATGAATTGAGGAAATCTAGGGAGGAGCTATCGATTTGAGGGCCAAATTCTCAAGTACTAGCATTAAGAAGAGCTTAGGCTTGAGGTAAGTTGGTACAAATTTTGTAGTCTGATTAATGTAATTGGTTTTATATTTTTATAATTGATTAAAATGGTAGAAACCTTGGAATCAGATTTGTTAAATTTATATTGCTGGTGTTTAAACTCTGAATTTGATATCTAAACCGTAGAATTGAATTTGTTAAACTTATATTTAATGGAGAATTTAATTGGTTAGTTATACACTTGTTTAGTGTGAAATTTGTAACCTTAAATTAAAACCTTAATTAAATTAAAATTGGACATCATGATGACATTTGAATATTAGGGTAAATTAACTGGAAATTAGGATTACCTGGAATCATTATTAATTGAAAAATTAAAATCAATCGTGTTTAAGGAACGAAAATCAATCAACAAACAAAAACTAGAAACCCTAAAATTTGGTAACGGTTGATCTAGGGATTTCTAGGTCGATCGGTAGCAGTCAACCTGGGCAAGGTTACGATCGACCGTTCGAGTGAAAAGTAAGAAAATTGAACCTTGGCATAAGGCTCAAATTAAATGGAAGAAAATTATGTAATCCAGTTGGAAATTATGTAATTACTGAACGGGATTGTTGGACTAATTTGGGCTAAGTTACATACGTGAGAGGATAAGGAAATTTGGTTCCCTATTAAGACGGTTAGAGTGAATGTCACTTCGCAATAGTGGTGTTTGATTTTAGGCGAATTTCACTTCGCAATTGGATAGGAGCGAATTTCACTTCGCAATAGTTGGTATTAGATTGGGGTAAATTTTAGTTCGCATTATAGAGTTAGGTTAGGGTGAATTACTTCGCACTAAGCTCTGAAGTGTTACGTATGGGTGGGCACAACACTGGCGGAAACACTATCCGAGGAAGCACGGTACTAATGAGAGATCCAGGTACTGCACATTTTCTAATGAACTTTTATGGAACTTGGTACGGGTGGACGCCGGTGTAGTGCAATAAGTGGCTATAGGTATCGAGTTAAAGTAAGTGGGTCCCAGTATTAATGGGAGTTCACATAAGGTGGAAAAGGTAGCTGTACAATAAGTGGCTATAGGTATCGAGTAAAAGTAAGTGGGTCCCAGTATTAACGAGAGTTCACATAAGGTGGAAAAGGTAGTTGTACAATAGGAGGCATTTTTCCATTACGATTTAGGGATGAGCATAGGTGCATAAAATGAGCCGGTTGCGAGTTTATATTACGGGATTGTTCCTCTTCAAGCATAGTGCGATGGTAGGTATGATGGGACAGTAGTTCCCCGTTTGGTCGATTAGTGCGAGGTTCGAGTAGTAGATTCGATCGACTGAGTTAGAGAAGAATCCTTAGGTATTGGACCGTAGGAGTTCATAGATACCGTGTTTACACTCTGTATCACTTACAGTAGATTTAGGGTCAATTGCACTTGATCATCTTATTAAACTTGTTCACATATACCAGAATTTTTTTTGACTTACCGCCCTCATTTCATACTCCCTCGCCATAGGATGATATGTTAGCAGTTGAATTAGGCATAGTACGTTGAGGAAGGAGCTTCACGTTAGAGTTTCCTGTAAGAAATACAGATTACAGATCTTAAGGCAGAATTACCACTAGAAGGGGGTGAATAGTGTTTAATTCATTTTATGAATCTTTTTGAAATATTTTCAAATTAAATCCAAACTGATGCAATTTCCAAACACAGAAACAATCATAGATCAGACGCAGATGCAAATAGTAAATAAAAGCAGTAAAGAAAAGAACACACCAGAATTTTATACTCGTTCGGAGTTCCCTACATCCAGTCCCACACAATTTCTTGTGTAGCTTTATTTTCAAATATAATATCGATATTACAACCTCGATTTCAAGGCCACGAGATATACCCTCCTGTCTCCGAGTCGAGGGCAAACTCTCTAGATTTAACTAGGCTACAAGGTACCTAATTGATTTACGGGCTACAATCACACCCAATTGATTTACGGGCTACAGTCACATCGTATCCACTCACACTTTGATAGAGAGAGACTCAATACACTTTGATCTTTCAATTTTTCTGATGATGACAACCTATGTTTATAAAATCTACTCCAACAAACTTTGATTCTACTTCAACTCCCCCTTATTCCAACAACTCCTCCTTAATCTACTAACTCCCCTTAATCTAAGCCTATCTAACCTATTTTATAATTCTCCCCCTTTGTCATCAACAAAAAACTAAGCCTGAACTACATAACTCCCCTGTATAGTTTTTGATCAACATCTTTTGACGTGTCTTCTTTATTTAATGCTTCATTGGTTGCCATAGGAGTGGGTTTTCCACTCGCAATGGTCATACCAAACTTACTAACTAGATCCCTATCATAATTTTCTTGACTAATGAAAATACGACTTTTTATTTGCAATCTTAAAAAGAAAGTTAGTTCACCCATATGACTCATCTCAAACTTTTGTCATTATTTCAGAAAACTCTTTGTTCATTTCATTGTTTGTTGATCCAAAAATTATATCGTCTACATAAGTCTGTACTAATTGGATATCATTTTTGTTTCTTTTAATAAAAGAGTATTATCTACTTTACCAATTTCAGAATTTGATTGTAACACGTAATATCTTAGTCTGTTATACCAGGCTCTAGGAGCTTGTTTCAGACCATATAAAGCTTTCTTTAATTTGTAAACATGAATTGAAAACTTTTCTTCTTTAGAAAGTGGAGGTTGTTCAACATAAACATCCTCTTTAACAAAACCATTTAAAAGGCACTTTTAACATACATTTTAAATAATTTGAAATTGTTGTGATTTGCGAAAGCAAGTAGAATTCTAATGGCTTCTAATCTTGCTATGGTTGCAAAAGTTTCATCATAGTCTATTCCTTCTTCTTAGTAATAACCTTGCGCGACTAACCATGCTTTATTTCTAACGACCTCACCTTGTTCATTCGTTTTATTTTTATAAACCCATTTATTTCCTATTATAGTTTTGTCCTTAGGTCTAGGAACAAGTACCCATACATCGTTTCTGGTGAATTGATTCAGTTATTCTTGCATAGCAAGAATCCATGAATTATTAGATAACGCTTCCTTTGGATTTTTAGGTTCAATAGTTGATATAAAAGCTACATTACCATCTTATTTAGTTGATTTCTAGTTCTAACACCAGATTCAATATTTCCTAGTATATTTACTATAGGATGATCTTTTAAAAGCCTGATCCTTTTATTAGGATAAATAGTTTCACAATTTGTTTCATTTGATTCATTATTTAAAGTAACAAAATCATCTTCATCATCTATTTGAACAAAATCTTTGAAATTTTCACCAAAAGATACATGCGTTGTTTCTTCAATGGTGTTAGTTTTTAAATTAAAAACTTTGTATGCTTTACTTCTATTAGAATATCCGATAAAGATTCCTTTGTCGGATTTAGGATAAAATTTATTCAAACTGTTCTTTGTATTTAGAATAAAGCATTTACCTCCAAAAACTTTAAAATAAGATACCTTTGGTTTCTTATTGAAAAGAAGTTCATATGGTGTTTTATTGGTTAGAGGTGTAATTAAAATCCTATATAAAATGTAACAAGCTGTAACGACTACTTCTGCCTAAAAATTTCTTGGTAATTTACTATCTGAAAGCATAGTTCTTGCACACTCTTGAATCGTCCTATTTTTACGCTCTACCACTCCGTTTTGTTATAGAGTTCATAGAAAAGAAAAATTATGAGTTATTCCTTTTTTATTACAGAAATTCTCAAAATTTTCATTTTCAAATTCTCCACCGTGATCGCTACGAATAGTTTTGATTTTTAAAGAAAATTGATTTTGAATTATTTTTGCAGAATTTTTAAATAAATCAAAAGCATCACCTTTATATTTCATGAAAATTATCCCTGTAAATCTAGAATAATCATCTACAATTACAATAACATATTTACAATGATTTATTAACTGAATTTGAGATGGACCAAACAGATGTAAATGATGTAACTCAAGAGGTTTTGAAGTTGAAATCATATCGTTCAATTTAAATGAACTGCTTTTGAGTTTTCCTAATTGACAAGCATCACGTATACTATCTACTTTAAAATCCATTTTAGGCAAACCTCTTACTAGATCAAGTTTTGAAAGTCTAGATAAGAGTTTGAAATTCAAATGCCCAAATCTTTTACGCCAAATTCAATGGTCACTTGTATTAGCCAAAAGACATAGGTTATCATTTGAGATTTTCATACTGAGAATATAAAAAATTTCTTCCTAATTCCTCCAAAGATAATATTTGATTTATTATCTTCGATGTGACACTTATCTTTTTCAAATTTAATTTTGTAGCCCTTGTCACATAGTTGACTTATGTGAAGTAAGTTGTGTTTTAGATTCCTAACTAACAGAACATCAAAAAAAGTAGGAGTTCTAGAGTTACCGACATTGCCGATGCCAATCACATATCCTTTTGAATTGTCTCCAAAGTTGACCATTCCTCCATCTTCATAAATTATGTCATTCAGTATCTCCGGATTACAAATCATGTGTCTTGAACATCCATTATCAACCGTCCTTTTATTTTTCTTGATTTACGCCATTTGTCCATTGAGTGTTGATTCTTCAAAAGCCATATAACACATTTGTTCTTGCACAACACACCAATTAAGTAGATAACTTGATTTTCTATAATAATAATATGTAAACTTATGAGACAATGATGATTTGGATATTTTGAACTAGTGTTAATAGAATCTCCAAAAATGCCATTTTAAACTTTTTCAAAATTCAGATTATGGTAGCTTTGAAAACCAATGCTTTGATACCAAAGGAAATGCGGATTACGGATCTTAAGGAAGAATTGACATTAGAGGGAGGTGAATAGTGTTTAATTCATTTTATGAATCTTTTTGAAATCTTTTCAAATATAATCCAAAAAGAAGCAATTCACAAATACAGAAACAATCAATCAGACACAGATGCAAATAGTAACTAAAAGCAGTAAAGGAAAGAACTCACCAGAATTTTATACTAGTTCGGAGTTACCCTACATCCAGTCCCACACAACTCCTTGTGCGGATTTATTTTCAAATATAATGTCGATATTACAACATCGATTTCAAGTCCACAAGAAATACCATCCGATTTTCGAGTCCAGGGAAAACTCTCTAGATTTAACTAGGCTACAAGATCACCTTATTGATTTGTGGGCTACAATCACACCCAATTGATTCATGGGCCATAATCACACCGTTTCCAATCACACTTTGATAGAGTGAGATTCGATACACTTCGATCTTTGATTACAAATGATCCTATAACTCTGAATAGCACTGAGATCTTTGAGAGAGAGTGGCAGAGAATCAAACTAGAGACGATCGAGTTTGATTCACTTAGGATTTCGACAGAGTTTTGTTAAGAATGTTTGAATATAAGAATGGAAGAGAAAGAGGAGAGAAAACAAAGAAAACTTGGGTAAAAATTCATTGAAAACTACTGATATATATACGAGAATAACGGTCATGTCCATTCATGAAAGTTTATGACGAATAGGCACTTCTTTTGAAATTTTAAATTCTACGGTACCATGTAGACATGGGGGGTAGGGGCATGTCGACATCCCCTAGTATATTTTGAAATTGATTTTTATTTTAAAAGAGATTTTCTTTCTAAAGTTTGTCGAAACTATTTAGAACTTTGTAAACTATTTTGAATATACTTTATGATTATAAAAACCTTTGAAAGAGATTTTACGAAATATAAAAGTAATAAAAACTAAATATATGAATATTTTAAGATTAAAGTTAAAACATTAAAACCAGGAGATAGTTTTAAAACAAGAAATTGTTTCGAAAATAATATGATTAAAAATTGTTTTTGAATTAAGGCTAAAATATGTAAATAGAGAGAGATGTCTTTTTAAAAGATAGTCTTGAAAAAATCTAAAAATAAGTCATTTTGAAAATTTCTGTGGATTCCATTCCACTAGAGAAGATCGTGGTTCCATCACACTAAAGAGGTCATGGGTTCCATCCCGCTATTAAAGTGAGACGGTGGATTCCATTCAACAATTAAAATCTGAATAAAGATTTAAGTGTAATTATGAAATTTCAACATAAATCTAGATTCTATTACTTATCTTGATATCTTGAACTCTTGATACTCATGAGGCTTCAGTCTTGATTTCTTCAATCTTGAATTCGTCAGTCTTGAATCTCTATACTCAGTCTTGAATCTTTTTACTGTACAATCTTCATTCTCGGTACCTGCACATATATATATATATCCTACATATACGTATATATATATATATCTAGACAAGAATATTAATATTTATATTTTATAACAAGTCCTAAGGTTGTTGTCATCAATACCATCATCTCAGGAACTAACAATTCCTATATTATACAGTGTGTAACGCCCCAACTTTTGTGCCCTCGTTGACAAAGGATATTAATAAGTAATATCGTCCACTAATGCGGAGAATAAGGTTATTTAAGAGCGACCATCCGTTATATTAATTTGGGCAAGTATCGAATAAGTTGACATATATAAATTTATTCTTTTTGTGGAGAGGGATTCAACGTATACGATCCAGGCACAAAACAATAATATAGTGGCTTATTATGATTTAGAACAATGTAAAACATCATAGATACAGAATCATAGATCACATCGATAAATATAATACATGACATATCATATAACATAAAGTGAGTCAACTAAGAAGTGAACTAGACTCACATAAACCCATAAACATAAGGACTAAGGTACATCACCAAGTACAAAATGAGTATACATCTCAAATAATATACATTCTAACATAAGTGATCATATCAAAATGAACTAAGCGCATGTATAGATAACTAGCATAAACTTCTACCCAAGCAAGCTCAAGTCCAAATCCAAAAGTCTTTGCTATCTGTTAAGTCTCGGTTTGAACTAAGCATCAAAATAACACATGTGTTAGACATATCAAATTATCGCAAAAGGTTAGTCTATAATAATAATAGATTGCACAAGCATTAGGATAAAATACCATGGATTGTACTTCACTAATCTACTTTATACTTCATATAAAAATTCATGACTTAAGGTTAAGTTATACTCATTCATACAAAATGTCAAAATGGTATCAACCATTAATTAGAGCATAGAAATTCACAACCATAAATGCAAGCAAACGACAAGCACTTCGCAAGTCAATAATCATCATCATGCTCTTCGCATATAATTAAATAAGCACTTCGCTAGTCGACTATAAGACAAGCGCGTTGCAAGTCAACACCAAATATGAGCACATTGCTCATATTAATTAATAGCTAACCTAATAGACAAGTCCATCGCATGTCAACCCAAGGTGCAAGCACATCGGTAGTCATAATTTATTTGTAAATGAGTAATACCAAATGGACCTGAAAACCCATAAAATCTGCACTCGAGGACGAGTCAAAACTCGACGAATAAGTATTATATACTTTCTACAAGTAATCATTCAAGTAACGGCCACATGTCCCATAACCACTAGGGTTTACTCAAATGATTACTATAAGTTAGTAAACTCCACTCGATAAGTGTGGTCTACTACCAATTAGTAAATAGATAAATATCGTGCAATGTCCCATAACCACTTAATGCTACTTAATTATTACTAAGTGAGTATAAAATTCCACTCGTGCAAAATAAATGTTCATTCGAACATGTCCCGGAATTAACTGGTAAAGCAAAGCGTTTTATACCACTCATTTTATTAAACTGTTTAAACCGATTCCTTATTCAACTAATGTTATATAATTTTATAACATAATTTAATTGAAATCCTTCAAAAAACATATGCTTTTATACATTAGAATATTTTCATATGTTTTAGAAAGCCTTTGCAAATTTATACATTGTTGTTTATAAATACAATATTAAAAACATTGGTCCAAACAAATTTAAAACCATTGATTTTGCAATATATATATATATATATATATATATTAATTATATATATTCATAAATATATTAAAAATACCCTTTTTACAAATATGCATACTTGAATTTATTTGGAAAATGTTTGGATTAGAAAATACTTCTTTTGCAAACATTAGCTTAGAAATGTATAATGAAACATGAGTTTGTCTTCATCTATCCATAGTTGTATTTCTATGGTATTGTATCAGTAAATGAATTCATCAATTCAATAGTTTACATTTAAGAACATGCTTCTAAATCATCATGAACTAGGCATTAGAAAAACATAAGACATCAAAGATTAATGGAAAAACGGTGATCAAAACAGGGCTTCGGGAGGTCGTGCGGCACGACCTAGAACACATTCTAGCCGTGACCGGTGCATCGATTCACATGGACTGGTGCACCATGGCACTTCTTGGTCTGTGGCTCCTACATGGTCTGTTTTCGATGATTTTCGAACTACGACTTTTACTGGCTTCTAGGGTGACTAAATATGAATCACGCAAGCCTACAACATTATAGAATTGGTGCTATAAAAGATTAAAAGTCCAGGGGTTCCAACTAACAGTGAATATGTCATCCAAATATACAATATCACAACCAAATTTGAATTTAGTTCAATCAACAATTCATCCAAACAATTAAAACAATAAATGAATTCTGAGTAGAGGTATTTGTAGTTCTAAACTCATATTTCTCCTTGAATTTGATAGTGAAAGTACAACAATACTATGTTTTCAACCAAAATCCTAAAAGTATTTCATCAAAACAACAAAAGGGACAAAATTCAACAACTACAAACCGAATTAAAATCAATGGAAAAGAGAAACTTGTGTTTAGAATCTTTTACCTGAAAGTAATTTGGTTCTTAAGACCACTACTTGATTTTCTTAAGAATCAAAAATTATGAACTAGGGTTTTGAAAGAGGCAAGTGTTTCTTCTTTTAGTTCATTAACTATAAAATAGGAATGAGAAAAAAAAACAAAGTACAACCCTTAATAAAAATGATAAATCTTTCTCATTTCAAAGTAGGCTAATGGGTTTTGGGCCATACTAATTTACCTACAACCCAAAATGAAATAAAATGTTTTATTTTCCTTATTATTTTAATTAAATAGCTTTAATGAAAGAATCAACCACTAGTTTTAAAAATCTAAGTTCAAAGTAAATAAATAAAAATATGATTTCTTGAATACTTATCAAAATAAAGAGCCTCTACTTATTATTAAAAGGAATATTAATTTTTAACTCATCTTTTATTAACAAAATAAAAGATGCAAATCAAATTCTTTATTTTTCTTAACAAATGGTTTTTTTAAACTCCAAAAATATTCACTTCATAAATTAATTCACCAATATTATCAAAGTTTAAAATTCGCACTCTAAAGAATTCGCTTATTACTTAACAATATCAATCTTCTTATTTAAATTTTCAATTTAAATCATTATTTAATTTTTAATTGAACAACAAAAATACTGGATTGTTACAGACTTCCCTCTGAAGAAATTGCATCCCCGCAATTTCTTATTCTAGAAAGTCTATAATACATTTAAAGTTTAGCAATGCTTATTTACTAGAATTTTAAAGTTCAACCATCAAACATCGCACAAAAATCAATCGGGCACATTCAACTACCTTGTTATTCTTTTAAACATAATCAAACCATCAAAATTTTGTTATTAATATCCTAAATAGAGTTGGAAATATTGCTTAAATTTCTTTTTCATTATTAATTTAAGAAAATGACATGCATGCTCAACTATTATTTACAACTTTGATATTTCTCAAACTTAAAACTCTTCTATTTTCTAAATCCTTCATATAAATCGGTGTTTAATAAACAATAAAAAGCATAATTTTACAAAACTTATATAAAAAAAAAATTCCTTACAGTTATAGCTTTCCATAGAGCATAAGTTTACTGAAATCGACTTAACAGTTCAATAGTTATAACTAAAATAAGTTACGATTTTAACTCAGAAAATATACGACAGGAGAGAGTTTATAGCTCTATGTTTAAAACATGAATTTGACCCAGAAAATTTCAAAATCTGGAAAAATGATCGAAACAAAAGTTCTTCCTTATGGGGTTATCTTTCTTTTCCAAAAGGACTCATCAAAAATGGATTTACCAGTCAGAAGATATGTCATTTTTATTTCAGTACTTTTTAAAGTAACTTTCAACAATTATGTTACTTGAAACTTTTAATTTATCCCAAATTAAAATTTTAACTACGAGTCTTCTTTATTATAAGTCTTAAACTAATTTTTTTATTTCAAAATCTCGTTTTTGAAAAGTCAAAAGTTATGAAAATTAAATTCCCAGTACTAATTTCTCACAAAGAAAATAAAATAAGTTACACAAAGAAGAAATTAACTTCACATGCAATATGTAGCTCTAAATAAAATAATACACACACACTTCTAGATATAAAATAAATTTAGATTTTACCATGTCCCGGTGTCTCATTTAAGTGTTTAAGCAACATCTATCGACCAGTGTGCACCTGCATCGACCAAGATTCTTAACCACTCAACGAATAATTCGACACTTGAAATAAATTCTTAAAGCTTTTCAGCTACTTTATAAAATAATTTTCATAGTTAAATTTCCTTCTTAAGTCATATATTTCCTTGCATGAAAATATTTATATTTGAAACCATACATTCAGTTAGCTCATTTTTAGCAACTAAAATACTTCATTCATTCATTTAGTTGTAGGTATATATCAAGTTACTTAAGCATATGTATTTTTTCTCCTAATCCCATTTAAATTATTTTATACATATACTTTAATCATCATCCAAATAAAAGTCAATAATGTAAAACATTCATTGATCACAAACAAGCAACCACTCATTTTTAGTGAAAGACTATCTACTGATTTTTCACCACGCAGAAATACTTAATACTAGATCCTAAGAAAAGGAGCTAACATCCAATCATCCAAAGAAATAGCATTAAGGCTCTTTTAACATGGGTGAATAAAAGCAAGTGTGTTGATTGAACTCAAAGATAAGATCCTAAGAGGAAGAAATCCTAAGAATAGAAGAAAGAAAGAGAAGCTACCTAATGCTAGTTAGGACCTCCAACCACTTTCTTAGGTGCAACAGGAAAAGCGGAAATTAGATGACCTTCTTTCCTATAGCAGCGACACATCTTGAGCCTCGGACAGTTCTTGATGAAGTGAATCTTGGCTCAACAGTTGAAACACTTGCCTAATGCATGATTTTGGTTGCTATAGTTGGAATCTTGCTTTTTCGCCTCCTTATTTGGAACTTCATACTTCTGCTTGTCTTGTGGTCCCTTCTTATGGTGAATTCCTTCTTTGGCTGAGACTCTTCATCGCTACTCTCCTTCTCCATCTCCTCAAGTCTAAGTATATAATCCAAAATCTTCTCAAATGAAACTTCAAGCTAAGTCAAAAGTTCCCTCCTTAAAGTCTTCCTCAATCCATATACAAATTTTTGATTCTTATGTAGTGTTGTATGGATAAGCTCAAATCCATATTTGGAAAAGGGCCGAATATAGCCACATACTCTGAAACTGAGGAGATGCCTTGCTTCAAGTCAATGAATCTTCGAGCTAAGGTTGCCTTCTCTGCCTTTAACAAGAACTTCAACTCAAATATAGGCTCTGAACTCCTTCCAAGTCAACTCTGTCCCATCTATCTCTGCTACTAGCAAGTCTTACCAATTCAAATCTCTCTTTTGTAACTGATTCAATGCCACCTGAACTCTATGAACACCTGACAACTCCATGCAGTAAAGATCTGCTTGCATTTCTTTAGCCAAGCTTGAAATCCTACAGCTCCTTCGGTGCCGTAAACTGTTTCCCTCCAAGGTGAAGAAAATCATTGTACATGCGGGTGAAAACTGAATGGTGAATGAGAGGATGAGTAGGTGCTACACTAGGAGTTTGAACTGCTCGAAAAAACTCCAAACCCTGCTTATAAGTCTATAATACCCCCTCTTGTCCGAGAATACCGGATGTCCCTGAGTTAGAAGGAGTATTCGTACCTCTGGACACATCTCACTCCGGTCACACATGAGAGATAACCACATAGCTCATAAGAAATAGATAATACAAATATGTTCATATGATATCTCTTACTACTATATATTCTACTATCAGATTGAGGTAACATCTACCCTACATACCCTAGGAACAGGGCTCTAAGTTTGTCTAGGTTCGTGTTTCTCATATCCTATATTGTTCTGAACCTTGCTTTATACCAACTGTAATGCCCCACCTTTATGCCCTCATTAACAAAGGATATTAATAAGTAATATCTATAGGGACTAAGGCTGTTTAGGAGCGACCATATGTTATATTACTTTGGGCGAGTATCGAATACGATGAATTATATGAATTTATTCTTTTTGTAGAGAGGATTTCAACGTATACGATCCTTGCACAAAACAATAATACAATGACTTATTGTGCTTAAAAACAATATAAAACATCCCACACACAGAATCAAAGATTACATCAATAAATACAATACATGACATATCATATAACATAACGTGAGTCAACTAAGAAGTGATCTAGACTTACATAAACCTATAAACATAAGGACAAAGGCATATCACTAAGTACAAAATGAGTCTAGATCTCAAATAATATGCATCCATACATAAGTGAACATCTCAAAATTAACTAAGGGCATTTATATAACTAGCATAAACTTTTACCCAAGCTAGCCCAAGTCCAAAGCCAAAAGTCCCTACTACTTGTTAAGTCTCGGTCTGACTAAAGCATAAAAATAACATTCGGTTCGGACTATCTCAATTATCATAGAAGATTAGTCCATAATAATAATAGACTGCACAAACATTAGGGAAAAAATACCATGGATTTTACTTCACTAATCTACTTTATAGTTTATATTAAACTTCATGACTTAAGGTTAAGTTATACTCATTCAAACAAAACATCAAAGTGATATTAACCTTTAATTGGAGCACAGAAATTCACAACCATAAATGCAAGCAAATGACAAATACTTTGCAAGTCAATAATCATCATCTTGCTCTTCGTAAGCAATTAAATAATCACTTTGCCAGTTGACTATAAGGAAAACGCATTGCAAATCAGCACTGAATTCAAGCGTATCGCTCGTCATAATTTATAGCTAGCTAATAAACAAGTGCATCGCATGTTAAACCAAGATATAAGCACATCGCAAGACATACCTCATTCGTAAACGAGTAGCACCAGGTGGGCTTGAAAACTTATAAAACCCGTGTAAACGGATTACCCAAGGATGAGTTAAAACTCGACGAATAAGTGTTATATACTGTCTACATGTAATCATTCAAGAAACGACCGCATGTCCCATAACCACTTTGGTTTACCCAAATGTTTACTATAAGTTAGTAACTCCACTCGATAAGTGTGGTCTACTACCAATTAGTAACTAAATAAGTATCACGCAATGTCCCATAACCACTTAGCGTTACTTAATTATTTACCAAGTGATTATAAAATCCCATTCGTGCAAAATTAATTTTCATTCCAACAAGTCCAAGAATTAACTAGTAAAACAAATGCGAGCATTTCATACCACTCATTTTATTTAAATGTTTAAATTGAATCCGCATTCAATTGATGTTAAATAATTTTATAAAATAAATCACTTGAAATCATTTAAAAAATATATTCTTTTATACACTAGAATACATACATATATATTTTAGAAAGCCTTTCTATATCCATACGTTGCCATTTGTAAATAAAATTTTAAAATATTGGTCCAAACCCATTTAAAACCATTAATTTTATAGTAATTTTTTAATACATATTCGTAAATATGTTCTAAATACCCTTTTTACAAATATACGCATATATGAAATAATTTGGAAAACGTTTGGATTAGAAAATACTTCTTTTGAAACACTAGCTTAGAAATGTATAATAAAACGTGAGTGTGTCTTGTATTTCTATGGTATTATATCATCAAATGAATTCATCAATTCAATAGTTTACACTTAAAAACATGCATCCAAATTGTCATGAACTAGGTATTAGAAAAAGAACACAAGACATTAAAGATCAACAAGAAAACGAGCAGTCGAAACGGGGATTTGGGAGGTCACATGGCATGACCATAACACGTTCCGGGCTATGACCGGTGCACCGAACCATATGGATCGGTGAACCGGTGGTTCTACCTGGAACGTGATCCAAGCAGTGTCCACGGCTCTTGGATGGTCCATTTCCAACGATTTTCGAACTGCGTGATCTATTAGCTTCTAGGATGAGGAATTATGAAGCATGCAAGCCCACAAGATCATAGAATTGACGCTATAAGAGATTAAAAGGCTAGGTTTTTCAGCTACCAATGAACATGAGATCCAAAAATACAATATCGTAACCAAATTTGAGTTTAATTCAACTAAAATTTTATCCAAACAGTTAAATAGTAAATGAATTTTGAGTAGAGGTAGTCGTAAGTTATAAACTCACCTTTCTCCTTGAATTTGATAGTGAAAGTACATCATCACTATGGTTTCATCCAAAAACCTAAAAGTATTTCGTCAAAACAACAAAAGAGACCAAATTCAACAAATATAAAGTGAATTAAAATCTCTATAAAAGGGAAAATAGTTTCTAGAGTCTTTTACCTAAAATTAATTTGCTTCTTAAGATCGCTACTTGAATTTCTAGAGAATTGAAAATTATGAATTAGGGTTTTGAAAGAGGGCAAGTGTTTCTTCTTTCAGTCGTTTACTGTAAAATTAGAATGTGAATAAAACGATGTACAACACTTAATCAAAATAAGAGGTCTTTCTCATTTCAAAGTAGGCCAATGGCTTTTAGGCAATACTAACTCACTTATAACCAAAAACGAAATAAAATGTTTTATTTCCTTTATTCCTTCAATTATAAAGCTTAATGAAACAATCAAGCACTAGTTTTCTAAGTTCTGAGTAAATAAATAAAAATATGATTTCTTGAGTACGTATCAAAATAAAGAGTCTCTATTTATTATTAAAAGGAATTTATTAATTTTAATCATCTTTTATCAAAAAAATAAATGGTGTAAAACAATTTTTTTATTTTTCTTAACAAATGGAATTTTTTAAAAAAACTACAAAAATATTCACTTCATAAATTCATTTACCAATTGTTATAAAACTTTAAAATTAAAATTCTAAAGGATTCATTTATTGTTTAACAAAATCAAACTTCTTATTTAAATTTACAATTTAAGTCATTATTTTATTTTATTTTATCAAAATACAGGGTTGTTGCACAGTGTATATGTAAATAAAATATTTTTGGAAGTTGTTTTTATGAAATGTCTATTTTCTGTATTTATAGTTTAATTCCTTCCGCTGTGAGATCTGAAAGTGTAGAATGTCTTTGTACTTTATCCCTGTAGTTATGCTCTGTAATGTTTTAAAAACCCAACAGCTCGTATTTCTTGGTATGATTTGTGTCGGGAAGTGCAGGTTGTTACATAGGTTATTGGGTTGGAAGAATAATGGACTGGGAAAGACTTAGGGCTTATAGCCAAAAACTTATAAAATGGTTAAACATATAAAACGTATTCGTATTTAAAATTATATTGCTTAAGTACTGTTATAGAAAGGCTCAATATTTTATTCACCAAACAATTATTGTTCTGACTCCCTCCATGTTACAAAACATGTTAGAGATATTAATGTAGATTATCAAAGGTGGTAGTAGAGATGTAGGTTTGTGGCAGTTACTGTTTATCTACTTGTATAATTTCCTTCATTTCTGATTTGCCCATTAAAAGATGTTGTAACTTTATAATATTTTACTTCGGATAGTTGACGATTGCATGTGGTATTGTGTTATGTTTTTATGACATTTGGATTTTAAATAAAATGAGTAATGTTTTAATATAATATTTTATCCTTCTGCTGTGAGTTTTTGAATATGTAGATAAATAGCTTTGTGTATTGTTCTTTATACCAACCAACAACTAGCTTTGTAATAGGTATAAGTTTTGATAGCCTTTCTTGGTCGGAAGTTAGGTCTGTTTTGAAGCGGGTTATTACATTTGGTATCAGAGCTTTAGTTACTCGATCAACGGTGACAGGCATACATATGAGTGGAGTATTTTTCAATTTTTAAGTACTTTCAAAAACCCTTATATATGTGCTATTTTTGAAGATACACAAACACATTAGGTACCTTTATTTTAGCTTATAATACTACCTTAGAAAATTATAATTAAAAGTTTAACCTACAGATAGTAGACTATGGCTAAGAATTCTTCTTCTGAGACTGGGAATCCCTCCAAAGAGATACCCTCTATCTAAGAGATGCTTGAATGGTTTCGACAATAACTCAGGCATGTAGGAGAAGTTCCCACTCCTTAACCTGTTGCGGCATCGACACCCTTAGTTCCACCTGATGAAGTAGCATCTGACCGCATAGATTTCCTCAAGATATGAAAGGATTTTTTAAATATGAAAGGAAGGGTGTATTCAGGAATGGAAGGTTTCCTATAGACAAAAACATGGATAAATGATTGTAGGAGGATATTTTGAGAGCTTGGTTTGAAGTGCCAGATTAAGCGAAGAATGGAAGCTTTGCACCTAAAGAAGAAGCCTAAGATCATTAGATAGTTGTGGTTGAAGAGAATGCGGGTATAATTATTACTTAGGATGAGTTCACAAACCGATTTGAGGTGTGCTTTATGCCGTGGGCTGAGGTATGCTTACAGTTAGAGAGATTATATAGTATAAGCATGGAGACTCCACTCTAAAGGAGTACAGAGCTGGCCAAGTTCGGAATGTGTACCCTCATGAGGAATGCCATGAAGTTCGTCAAGGGCCTGAACTCCCTACTTAAAGAGTTGTTATTGACCCTATGTTAATACCTTAGTTATTAATTTTGATGATAACAACCTTGATAACAATAAAACATTCATATAAAATAAGGATACTAATGTTTTGCCAAGTTATATAGTATATAGTGCAAGATATTATACAAATAATGAATTGAAGACTATAGTATAAAAGACTCAAAGAATAGACATAAAGACTCATGAGTATAAAGATCAAGATATGAAGATCTCAAGACTATAGTATAGTGTATAGACTCATATAATATTGTTAAAGTCCCTGGTAGAAATCTTTGATTTTTATTTTCCATTTTTTAAATCCTTTATCTTTAAAACAAAGAATATTTTTAAAATATATTTACAAATATTTATAAATGTTTTTTACAGTTCAAAATGTTTATAAACTATGTTTAAACTATTTTACAAAGTATCGAATTATTTACATGGTATAGGGTTTTCAAAACATTTTAAAATAAACAAGTTTTTAAATTACACTAGCCTATTTCGACATATAGGCAGATGATATGTCGACATACATGCCATAATTTTGAAATTCATATTTTGAAATGAAGTGTCTAATGTCATAATTCTTCACGAGTGGACATATCTTCTTATTCTCTTTATATAAAGAGTTTTCAAACGAATTTTTATCAACTACTTTCATGTTATCTTCTCTCCTCCTACTTTGCCAAAATTTCTAGTAAAAAATCTATTCAAATCTTCTAAATTTCAACCAGAGTCAATTCAATCTGCATTGTATTGATTCTCTACTATTTACAATCTAAAATTAATCATCTCTCTATCTCAATCAAATGTCAAAGTGCTGTCGAAGAGGCTATAGGATCCATTGTATCCAAAGATCAAGAAACTGACTTTGGAAAGACCACCAAACTCTAGTTGTATTTATGTAGGTATGATTGTAGCCTGTTCAAATCAATTGGGTGTGCTTGGTAGCTCGAAAATCCGAGTGGGTTTTCTTGTAGCCCATCAAAATCAAATGGGTGTACCTTAAGCCCAGAAAATCAGGAGGGTGTGTCTTGTAGCCTCTGTATCGAGATTTTAATTGGGTTTTCCTTCTACCCATTGAAAGATTGGCATTTTGAAAAGAAATCAATACAAGAAATTGTACGGGACTGGACGTAGGGTAACTTCAAACTAGGATAAAAATCGACGTTGCGGTCTCTCTAATTATCTATTTTTTACTTTTTTGCATTTATATTTATCTGTGTTTGCATCTGTGATTGTTCATTCTACATTGTTTAATAATAATCTTAAAACAATTTTAGAAAGATATACAAAAATTAGAAAACACTATTCATCCCTTCTAATGTTTAACTAGCGTTAAGATCTATAATTCTTCAACCCACATTTGGTATCAGAGAGAGGTTTTTGAAAACTCGTAATTTGATTTTTGAAATTTTTTAATGGCTAGCAACACTGTTGGTACATTTGTTAACACTTTTGTCGAAGGAAAATCTACTGGTAGACCCTTACTTTTTAATGGAAGTAATTACACTTATTGGTCATGTAGATGAAGATCAATTTACAATCTAATGGTTCAGATATTTGGAATGTTACGCTAAATGAGTACACTAAACCACAAACAAATTTTGTATAATGGACTACTGACCAGAAGGCACTTGCACAGAATAATTCTAAAGCCATGAATATTCTATTTTGTTTACTAAATAAAAATAAATTTAATAGAGTCTTTATTTGTAAGTCTACATATGAAATTTGGAGAGCACTGCAAGTTACAATGAGGGCACAAGTAAAGTGAAACTGACTACAATTGCCATGTTTACCGATCAATTTCCTTTGTTTAAAATGAATCCAAATGAGTCTATTCTGACATGTACTGTAGATTTCAAGATATATTTCATTTACTGGTTGCACTAGGTAAAAAAATTCTGAAGAGGATCAAGTACGCAAAGTCCTCAATTCACTCATTTCAAAATGGTATTAAAAGAGACTTGCAATTAAAGAGGCTAATATTTTAGCACTCTGAAAGTTGAAGAATTAATAGGAAATTTAATGTCCTACAAAGCACAACTATAGGGCAGAAGAGAAAGTAAGGCAAAAGAAAAGAAATCCATCGCTTTCAATGCTATAACTAGTGATTTGGATTCAAATGATGAAAATGACGAAGAAATTGCTTTCATGACCACAAATTTTAGAAAATTCCTGAATAAATCAAAGGTCTCACCAGCAAATGATTCATCTAGAAAAAGAAAAAGGGCTTATATAGCAACTTTGGATGACTTAGAAACTTCCTTTAGTGATAATGAACAGATACTAAGAATGTAAATAGGTATTTCATGGCAACAACACACTAGTCAGAACTGATCAACAAAAAGCAGCAAAATCGGTATCTTTTACATAATTATTTTTATTATTTATTTTTTTGGTTGATTTTGGTTTTTAGGAATAACTTATAGATTAATAATAATATTGGATGAAGAAAAGTATATAAGTATATATATATAGGAATATATTAGCATAGCTTTATTTTTTGAAATTTCGGGCTATACATCTTAATACCCTCATGTCATATGTCGACATACATGCCAGAAAACTGAAAGTTGGAATTTGAATTAAAAATTCAAAATTCTCTCTATTTTAACTTACTCCCATGTTCTGAAAAGGCAGCTTTTAGACTAGAGAACATGACTCTTCACTTTCTATTATTTTAATCTATCTTTATCCATTCATTCATCACATTTATTTCAATATCTCTTTGTTATCCCACCTTTTGGTCAAGGCTAGAATATCGACAAATTGGCTAGAAAGGATGAATATCAGGATTGAAGATCGATTGGAAGCAAGGCTATGATTGATGTCGCCGAAATTTTGCCGAGCTCCAATCAAGGCGAGATTGATTGGGAATGACAATCTGTAACGATCGCGATTTTTCGTTGCCGAAAAACCGAATAGTTAGGGTTTTAAAAAAAGAATTTAAGAAAAGAAAACGACAGTAGAAGGGATAAGAAGGTAGAAAATAGAGAGGAAAGAACATAGGAGAGAATAGAAAAAGAACGGAACAAGAACTGAACAACTACAGAATCTCACAATTCGCAGCGGAACAACATATAATAATAAATGAATAATCTTTAAACAAAGAACTATATCAGTTATTACATTACATCACATTTCATTACATCATATCATCAGAGTGTACAACAACAACAACATCAAACAGTGCAGCGGAAAAAGAAATACTATATAAACTAGTAATACGCCATGCCATCCAGCTTGCCTCCAGCAACTCCCGAATATCTAGAATATCCTGATAAACCTTAACTCTTGACTGCCCGTGTGAAAATTGGTGGGCACCCAGAGTTTAGGAAGGAAAACAATAAACTCCGAGTCAGTCATGTGACTGGTGTGAGAACTCAAAACAGTTTATTTATCTTTAAAATCAAAATAGAGGAATATTTTTTTTTAAATCAATTCGCAATGCTTTTAAAAATGAGACTACCATAAGGCCTCCCGCACACACACACATGCAAACGCAGAATCAGAGGAGATTTCTCCTTATGATAGTCAAAGATGCTTGATACGCATTTAAAAGAACATTTTATATTATTATTAGTGCATAGGGTAGAGAAAAATTCATTTCGAAAGTAGAATATAAATCTTAGCCAACATACGACCATTATCGTATGCCTACTATAACTACCATCCAAACAGTGGGGCGCCACCATAAGTGAATGGCAGGTTCTACAACTAATACCGTACAAGTTTCGTATTGTTTCTTTGGATTTCCAACGAATGATCAGGCCAAGGAACTTCCCATTGCCACATGAGAATGCCTCTGGATGGACATCCCTGAGAACCAAACCGGATCTCTACCAACACAAGGCCGGGTTACCCCTAACTGAGTAACAACTGACCGAATATGCCATCCCCCGGTCCTTTGGGACCTTTCACCGAGCGCTCGTAATCAATTCACACAATCATAACAAAGTGTTTTCAACATGAGTAAGTATCTGGGCTCCATACCATGATACCACCCTTTTCCAGAAGGAAATGCACACATCCTAAAGGGCGCTACCCCTCATAACCTTGCCGCATCTTTCCTGTTTTGACCATTCATGGGGTGTGAGGCTCGACGAAGTCACGTCCACAAAAACATACTTTATACAAAAGCCATGCTTTGGGTCAACAAATGATCATAGAAATGATCACCAGGATAGACGATCAAATAAACGATCCTATCACAAATAATCAACACAATGATCATTTACAGCAACACTCAGCATGTCACATTACCAAATTGGGAATATATCGCTGATAACATTCAACTACATAACCTCTGAGCTCGTACGTCTCAGAGAAGGGTGTTAAGCTAAAAGAATAAATTCTCCGCCACCAACAGAAATATATTTGAAAGAAATCTGCTTTATATCTCAATTTGTAACGTCAGACATACAATCCATACAAGTCTGTTCCGGGCTCGAACAAAACCGAAGGCACTTACAAAGAAGTCCTTGCAATCCGGATATTCACAATCCTGATCGGATTTCCCATCACTTAGGGAGTCTCTATACCGTTGCAACTCAGTGTAGAGACAATCGACAGGTCATCCTATCGCTTTCGCAAATACTGGGTCTTCAACACCGATCTTCAATGCGATTCATAACGACGTATCACATATTCGGAATGGGATATACGACCCCATGGTCCTTTCCCAGTTAACCCGAATAGTGAGCGCTTATTCAAAAATAAGTGTGGCATTCACATTCAAACAAATCACATCAAATACCCATTCAAAGGGAAATATTGATAGTCGGTTATTGAACTATCAATAGATATGCACACATCACCAGTTTCCAAATAATTTTCCAAATTATTTATTTCACAAAATATCTTTACAAGATATATAATTTCCACACTTCAAAAATAAATCAATATTTATTTTTAGACAAATTCCTCTTTTCATTTATAAATTCCATAATGAATTTATATTTCAAAATATTCATGCATATACGATTTCAATTATTCATTTCAATTTATCTTCAAAAAGATAAATTCTCAATATTCACTTCATATTGGAAAACATTCCCATACTTATTTATTAATAAGTAATTCACAAAGTTATTTATTTTCAACACTTAGAAAACATTCAATATACTTAAATCGAGATTAAGCATATATTTCATTCTTTAAGGAAATCATTCTCATAAACATATTTATTTGGGCCAAAACGAATGTTGCGTAAAACATCGTTACAACAACCCAAAATCACTAGTATAGGGATTTGAAATTAAAATAGATATATAAATCCCAATACTATACAAAACATTTCCTTCTATTTCTCGAAAACGTTTATTTCAACAATAGATGTTGAAATCTATGGTTTCGAATCTCAACACATTTTAAAACATCGTTAGATCGTTTTAATTCTATTTAAAATATCACATTCTAAACATTTTCTTTAACATATTATTCACTATTCAAAAACGTGAACGTTAACAAAAAATTTTTTTCCATCCTTTTATACATTTTATTTTAAAGTATTATTCACAGTTCAAAAACGTGAATATAACTCCATTAATAGGTTTCAACAATTTACTTATCAAAATAAGTCGTTTGCGAATTTATAAAACAACGTTTATAAATCCCTTTTCTATTTATCTTATAAAAACTTCTTTTTATAAATTCCTTTATTAACCTATTCCAGTTTATAACTCAATTATAAACTAAAAGTTCATATTATAAGTCAAATTCTTATAAAACGATTATTTTACAAAATCGTTCTTTTAAAGACTTTCCAAATCATAAATCTTATAACTTATTCATTTATTTAACCAAATCTATTCTTCAAATAACTTCACAAATTTATAAATCTTACTATTTATAAATTTCATTTATAACTTCACCATTTTTAATTTTATAAATTCCATTCATTTACAAAATTCATTTTCACTTCATTCAAACACTTATAAAAACTCGTTTTATAATGTCAATATTCCAATTTATAAATATCCATTTATAAATCTCTTAATATAAATCAATTTATATTGTTCTTTAAAACGTCTTCAAATTCCTTTATAATTTCACCATTTTGATTTATAAAATAATCAAATTTTATAAATCCTATATTTTAACTTTTTATAATAATTCAAAAATCCAATTTAAACTATTTTATAAAATCATTAACCCTTATTTCTCAAAAATCAGCTTTTAACTATATTTCACAAAAACCAAAATTTTATAACTTTGAAAATTATAACGTTTATTTATTTAACATGGATCAATTCCAAAAATATAGTATATTTTCAAAAATCACTTTTAAAAATCATTTTTAAATTTTCAAAGTTTGGTCCAATGATGCTACATACCAAATAGCCAATTACGACAACAACGATATCATATATCGATATGATAATCAACGAATATCAAAATATCCATAATCAAATAAATACTGTTGAGGAATCCAGTTGGATCCCTCCAACCTGTTTTCCTGCATCCACAAACATTAGCACAATACCAATTTCGCTCCAGTACGAAATTATCGCGGTATATGGGATTTTAAATATTATCCGCTTAATAGACGGCGCAATAGGGTCTCATCCGCAAAACAAAAAATGCGGGAAATCAATAACTCCAATATATACATATGCCAATATATATATATTGCTATTATATATAATACCAATTTCACTGTTTATGAAATATTCGCGGTATATGTTTTTAATAAATAACATCCGCTTACTAACGGCGTATAATGTCTATTTTAACAATCAATAGATATCAATCATCATTCAAACATGCATTCAAATATTTTAAATCTAACTATTTAAAATAAAATCGAAACTGATTCGATTGAGTGAGAAGTTCTCACCTTGATTTTAAATTCCGTTTTAGCGATTTATTTCGAATAAAATTAAACGGACGTTTAATTTTACCCAAAATTTTCACTAACTCCAAACGACTCCAATCCAATTTCATCGCGTAGTGCTCGTCCATACGATTCCAACGCAACTGGTTTCGCGCGTTTTCGACCTTGTATGAAAAAGATATCAATTTTTGAAGTTACACGAGTTTATACTTAATAAAATTACAACATAAATTAAAATTATAAACCTACAACCCCTCATCACTCCTTGGATCCATTGCAAAGCCATCACCACCGCACGTTACCTTCATCTTCCCACTCCAGTAACTCACGTATGAAATCAAATCCATTAGCAACAAATTAGGTTTTGATTTTGCAACTCCATCGCTCGACTAAAACACGATCAGGAAGTTGCATTGCGAAGCCCTCACCACAAGCTTCTTTCGGCCCCAAGCTCATAGAGCTCGGCCCCACCTGGTGCCTAGGGTTGCGTGCGCAACCTGCAGGTGACGGCCCCCCTTGCTCCCTCCACGTCGCGCTGTTTTCGATCATCTCCGTATGAAATTAAAGCTCTCGTCGAGCTCTACAAGTTTCATGTTGAACACTTCGTGTAATTCTTGATGGATTGAGAGTGATTGAGGGATGAATGTGGGTGTTTTCTGGCCATCCATCATAAAAGAGGCGGCTAGGTTTAGAAAATTAGGGTTTAGTGTTTTTATTTATTTTATTTATGAAGGGTGGGGCTATTTGTAAGAAAATCGATCGACACTATTCATCCCGGAAATTCCGAACTCCGATTTACGCGCCGTAACCAGCGTTTCTAGGGTTTACCCCGCGTTCCGGACACAATGGAACAGGTTTCGAAAGCTAATTCGGACATCTGTGCGAGTTATGGCAATAAACGTTCAATTTAAATTAAACCGATTTAAATCGATTTCTAGGCGTTTTAATTCGTACCGGACAAACGGTAAATCCCATTGACACGAAATTTGAAACCTTGCAATAATATCACATTACGGATCCGATGAAACTGGTTTCGTTGAAATCCGAGACTTTTTGAAAAATGGCTATTTTAACTCGCCAAATTAAAATTAAAAATAAATCGATGCGTTTCGAGCTGCCACGATCAAACGATAGCTCCGATTGACACGAAATTTGAAATCCGGTTATAACTAAGTATTACGGATCCAATAAAACTAGTTTCGTTCAATTCTGAGACTGTTCAAAAATTGACTATTTTCACTAGTCGATTTAAATATTAAAATATTCAATTTTCACAATTTAACTCTTAATTCGATTTTAAAAGTTCTAAAATATCATTCTAACTCCAATATGATAAAATAAAATTTTACAAATCATTTTCAATCATATTTAACTCAATTTTCTATTATTTCCATAATTTCACATATTAAATTATTGATTTAATTATTCAATTAAATCCAATAATTCAAAATAAAATTTATTTGACTTATAAATTCACTTATTAAATATTTAAAATTAGTTAAATATTCAAATTTTAATAAATTAAAATTCTGGGTCGTTACAATCTTCCCCCCTTAAAAGAATTTCGTCCTCGAAATTATTAAGTAAGAAAAGTTACAGAATTTATTAACTTTCCAAAATAAATTTAAACTTCTTGTAATACTTTACTAAGTTTTCAAATCATACTTAGTTATCTTTTCAAAAACAAGTACTATTGTTTAACTTCAATTCCAAAATCAAAGTTTATAGTTTTCAAAATTTTCCAACTTTCTCAAAAAATTTCTAACGCCTTAAATTTTCGGAAAAATTCGCCATAGTCTCCTTTGCGCGGCTCGATCCGAAAAAAAAATGACAGTATATATATCACAAATATACATCTCATCAAGTAATGAGGCATCCCGAAGGGAAAAAAGTATAAAAGTACGGTATGTAATCCGAGATATGTACCTTATATTTTATTAGCAAGCATATACGGCTAATATAGCGCGAAAGCGAGCTCCAAATGCGAAGCAAACGCGATCCGCACCTACTAATCACTCAACAAACAACATGAGAATCATGCATATAGACAATAGTATCAATATACAACATATAGCAACATAATAACTATATATGTCAACATAGCAAATGCAATATATCCAACCATCAACCAACTATAATCCATAACCAATAAATATTCATTCATATTCTCATTAATATTCAATGAATTGGGTTTTCAATTTAATCACATTCGATTCATTAACAGTGGATGTTCTTTCTAACATTCATTTTCAATTAGTTTATATTCACTAATTCATATTCAAGTTGGTTCACTTCCAATTAAAATTCAATTCCATTCAAATTTATTTACCTTTAATTTGAATTCAATTATATAGCTTTCAATTTCGCTAATTTACTTTCATTAACACTTAATGAATTATATACAATCAATCAACAATCAATGTATATCAATTACAACCAAATTACTTTGCTTACAATTGGTTTAATTAAATTGATTCTCATTCAATTATTCAAATTCCAATAACATTAGATTTTAACGAATTAACACTTATATTCATTATTTCATAACAGCTAAATTCACATTCAATTTATTTACATTCAATTCATTAATTCAATTCAATTACAAAAGTTGAATTTCATTACATATAACTCAAGTTCACATTTATCCTTAACTTTATTAATTTACTTTGATACCGAAATCAACTTCATTCAACATTTTTTAAGTTATATTCCATTTTACAAACATCACTTGTTTTCACTTAACTTAAATTCCAACTTATAAATCAATTCAGATTCCAAATTCTAAAGTAAATTTCCATTTAACTTTAAATTCATTTTTATTACAACTCATATTCATAAATATATTCATATAGTTCCACTTCTTATATATATAAGTTTATTTCACAATTGTAAATCACTTTAATTATAATTCAATTCTTATAATTCTTTTGCTTATACAATTATTCTTAAATTTAGATTATTCAAACAACTAAACAATCCACTTATATACACTTTTAATAACTCTGAAAAATCATTTCTTTTATATACAAAATATAATCAAGGTAAAATTATTTCATTTACCCAATTTAAAACAATATTGTGTCGATTTATCTTGTTTAAGAGTTTAGAAACCCCTTTCTACGATAGTTAGCTAGACTACATCGACCGAAATCTATAAACAATCAACCGATAAGTCAACACAATACAAAACAATTATATATTCACTAACAAATACGCTCTCATAGCTATTATTACACTCAAACTCATTCTAGAGCACTACTGACTCTATCTCTAATGAGTAATACCCAACAGAACCATGGTTGTCACTTAACCATATGCTCTGATACCAAATGTAACGATCGCGATTTTTCGTTGCCGAAAAACCGAATAGTTAGGGTTTTAAAAAAAGAATTTAAGAAAAGAAAAAGACAGTAGAAGGGATAAGAAGGTAGAAAATAGAGAGGAAAGAACATAGGAGAGAATAGAAAAAGAACGGAACAAGAACTGAACAACAACAGAATCTCACAATTCGCAGCGGAACAACATATAATAATAAATGAATAATCTTTAAACAAAGAACTATATCAGTTATTACATTACATCACATTTCATTACATCATATCATCAGAGTGTACAACAACAACAACATCAAACAGTGCAGCGGAAAAAGAAATACTATATAAACTAGTAATACGCCATGCCATCCAGCTTGCCTCTAGCAACTCCCGAATATCCAGAATATCCTGATAAACCTTAACTCTTGACTGCCCGTGTGAAAATTGGTGGGCACCCAGAGTTTAGGAAGGAAAACAATAAACTCCGAGTCAGTCATGTGACTGGTGTGAGAACTCAAAACAGTTTATTTACCTTTAAAATCAAAATAGAGGAATATTTTTTTTAAAATCAATTTGCAATGCTTTTAAAAATGAGACTACCATAAGGCCTCCCGCACACACACACACGCAAACGCAGAATCGGAGGAGATTTCTCCTTATGATAGTCAAAGATGCTTGATACGCATTTAAAAGAACATTTTATATTATTATTAGTGCATAAGGTAGAGAAAAATTCATTTCGAAAGTAGAATATAAATCTTAGCCAACATACGACCATTATCGTATGCCTACTATAGCTACCATCCAAACAGTGGGGCGCCACCATAAGTGAATGGCAGGTTCTACAAATAATACCGTACAAGTTTCGTATTGTTTCTTTGGATTTCCAACGAATGATCAGGCCAAGGAACTTCCCATTGCCACATGAGAATGCCTCTGGATGGACATCCCCGAGAACCAAACCGGATCTCTACCAACACAAGGCCGGGTTACCCCTAACTGAGTAACAACTGACCGAATATGCCATCCCCCGGTCCTTTGGGACCTTTCACCGAGCGCTCGTAATCAATTCACACAATCATAACAAAGTGTTTTCAACATGAGTAAGTATCTGGGCTCCATACCATGATACCACCCTTTTCCAGAAGGAAATGCACACATCCTAAAGGGCGCTATCCCTCATAACCTTGCCGCATCTTTCCTGTTTTGACCATTCACGGGGTGTGAGGCTCGACGAAGTCACGTCCACAAAAACATACTTTATACAAAAGCCATGCTTTGGGTCAACAAATGATCATAGAAATGATCACCAGGATAGACGATCAAATAAACGATCCTATCAAAAATAATCAACACAATGATCATTTACAGCAACACTCAGCATGTCACATTACCAAATTGGGAATATATCGCTGATAACATTCAACTACATAACCTCTGAGCTCGTACATCTCAGAGAAGGGTGTTAAGCTAAAAGAATAAATTCTCCGCCACCAACAGAAATATATTTGAAAGAAATCTGCTTTATATCTCAATTTGTAACGTCAGACATACAATCCATACAAGTCTGTTCCGGGCTCGAACAAAACCGAAGGCACTTACAAAGAAGTCCTTGCAATCCGGATATTCACAATCCTGATCGGATTTCCCATCACTTAGGGAGTCTCTATACCGTTGCAACTCAGTGCAGAGACAATCGACAGGTCATCCTATCGCTTTCGCAAATACCGGGTCTTCAACACCGATCTTCAATGCGATTCATAACGACGTATCACATATTCGGAATGGGTTATACGACCCCATGGTCCTTTCCCGGTTAACCCGAATAGTGAGCGCTTATTCAAAAATAAGTGTGGCATTCACATTCAAACAAATCACATCAAATACCCATTCAAAGGGAAATATTGATAGTCGGTTATTGAACTATCAATAGATATGCACACATCACCAGTTTCCAAATAATTTTCCAAATTATTTATTTCACAAAATATCTTTACAAGATATATAATTTCCACACTTCAAAAATAAATCAATATTTATTTTTAGACAAATTCCTCTTTTCGTTTATAAATTCCATAATGAATTTATATTTCAAAATATTCATGCATATACGATTTCAATTATTCATTTCAATTTATCTTCAAAAAGATAAATTCTCAATATTCACTTCATATTGGAAAACATTCCCATACTTATTTATTAATAAGTAATTCACAAAGTTATTTATTTTCAACACTTAGAAAACATTCAATATACTTAAATCGAGATTAAGCATATATTTCATTCTTTAAGGAAATCATTCTCATAAACATATTTATTTGGGCCAAAACGAATGTTGCGTAAAACATCGTTACAACAACCCAAAATCACTAGTATAGGGATTTGAAATTAAAATAGATATATAAATCCCAATACTATACAAAACATTTCCTTCTATTTCTCGAAAACGTTTATTTCAACAATAGATGTTGAAATCTATGGTTTCGAATCTCAACACATTTTAAAACATCGTTAGATCGTTTTAATTCTATTTAAAATATCACATTCTAAACATTTTCTTTAACATATTATTCACTATTCAAAAACGTGAACGTTAACAAAAAATTTTTTCATCCTTTTATACATTTTATTTTAAAGTATTATTCACAGTTCAAAAACGTGAATATAACTCCATTAATAGGTTTCAACAATTTACTTATCAAAATAAGTCGTTTGCGAATTTATAAAACAACGTTTATAAATCCCTTTTCTATTTATCTTATAAAAACTTCTTTTTATAAATTCCTTTATTAACCTATTCCAGTTTATAACTCAATTATAAACTAAAAGTTCATATTATAAGTCAAATGCTTATAAAACGATTATTTTACAAAATCGTTCTTTTAAAGACTTTCCAAATCATAAATCTTATAACTTATTCATTTATTTAACCAAATCTATTCTTCAAATAACTTCACAAATTTATAAATCTTACTATTTATAAATTTCATTTATAACTTCACCATTTTTAATTTTATAAATTCCATTCATTTACAAAATTCATTTTCACTTCATTCAAACACTTGTAAAAACTCGTTTTATAATGTCAATATTCCAATTTATAAATATCCATTTATAAATCTCTTAATATAAATCAATTTATATTGTTCTTTAAAACGTCTCAAATTCCTTTATAATTTCACCATTTTGATTTATAAAATAATCAAATTTTATAAATCCTATATTTTAACTTTTTATAATAATTCAAAAATCCAATTTAAACTATTTTATAAAATCATTAACCCTTATTTCTCAAAAATCAGCTTTTAACTATATTTCACAAAAACCAAAATTTTATAACTTTGAAAATTATAACGTTTATTTATTTAACATGGATCAATTCCAAAAATATAGTATATTTTCAAAAATCACTTTTAAAAATCATTTTTAAATTTTCAAAGTTTGGTCCAATGATGCTACATACCAAATAGCCAATCACGACAACAACGATATCATATATCGATATGATAATCAACGAATATCAAAATATCCATAATCAAATAAATACTGTTGAGGAATCCAGTTGGATCCCTCCAACCTGTTTTCCTGCATCCACAAACATTAGCACAATACCAATTTCGCTCCAGTACGAAATTATCGCGGTATATGGGATTTTAAATATTATCCGCTTAATAGACGGCGCAATAGGGTCTCATCCGCTAAACAAAAAAATGCTGGAAATCAATAACTCCAATATATACATATGCCAATATATATATTGCTATTATATATAATACCAATTTCACTGTTTATGAAATATTCGCGGTATATGTTTTTAATAAATAACATCCGCTTACTAACGGCGTATAATGTCTATTTTAACAATCAATAGATATCAATCATCATTCAAACATGCATTCAAATATTTTAAATCTAACTATTTAAAATAAAATCGAAACTGATTCGATTGAGTGAGAAGTTCTCACCTTGATTTTAAATTCCGTTTTAGCGATTTATTTCGAATAAAATTAAACGGACGTTTAATTTTATCCAAAATTTTCACTAACTCCAAACGACTCCAATCCAATTTCATCGCGTAGTGCTCGTCCATACGATTCCAACGCAACTGGTTTCGCGCGTTTTCGACCTCGTATGAAAAAGATATCAATTTTTGAAGTTACACAAGTTTATACTTAATAAAATTACAACATAAATTAAAATTATAAACCTACAACCCCTCATCACCCTTGGATCCATTGCAAAGCCATCACCACCGCACGTTACCTTCATCTTCCCACTCCAGTAACTCACGTATGAAATCAAACCCATTAGCAACAAATTAGGTTTTGATTTTGCAACTCCATCGCTCGACTAAAACACGATCAGGAAGTTGCATTTCGAAGCCCTCACCACAAGCTTCTTTCGGCCCCAAGCTCATAGAGCTCGGCCCCACCTGGTGCCTAGGGTTGCGTGCGCAACCTGCAGGTGACGGCCCCCTCTTGCTCCCTCCACGTCGCGCCGTTTTCGATCATCTCCGTATGAAATTAAAGCTCTCGTCGAGCTCTACAAGTTTCATGTTGAACACTTCGTGTAATTCTTGATGGATTGAGAGTGATTGAGGGATGAATGTGGGTGTTTTTTGGCCATCCATCATAAAAGAGGCGGCTAGGTTTAGAAAATTAGGGTTTAGTGTTTTTATTTATTTAATTTATGAAGGGTGGGGCTATTTATAAGAAAATCGATCGACACTATTCATCCCGGAAATCCTGAACTCCGATTTACGCGCCGTAACCAGCGTTTCTAGGGTTTACCCCGCATTCCGGACACAATGGAACAGGTTTCGAAAGCTAATTCGGACATCTGTGTGAGTTATGGCAATAAACGTTCAATTTAAATTAAACCGATTTAAATCGATTTCTAGGCGTTTTAATTCGTACCGGACAAACGGTAAATCCAATTGACACGAAATTTGAAACCTTGCAATAATATCACATTACGGATCCGATGAAACTGGTTTCGTCGAAATCCGAGACTTTTTGAAAAATGGCTATTTTAACTCGCCAAATTAAAATTAAAAATAAATCGATGCGTTTCGAGCTGCCACGATCAAACGATAGCTCCGATTGACACGGAATTTGAAATCCGGTAATAACTAACTATTACGGATCCAATGAAACTGGTTTCGTTCAATTCTGAGACTGTCCAAAAATTGACTATTTTCACTAGTCGATTTAAATATTAAAATATTCAATTTTCACAATTTAACTCTTAATTCGATTTTAAAAGTTCTAAAATATCATTCTAACTCCAATATGATAAAATAAAATTTTACAAATCATTTTCAATCATATTTAACTCAATTTTCTATTATTTCCATAATTTTACATATTAAATTATTGATTTAATTATTCAATTAAATCCAATAATTCAAAATAAAATTTATTTGACTTATAAATTCACTTATTAAATATTTAAAATTAATTAAATATTCAAATTTAATAAATTAAAATTCTGGGTCGTTACACAATCAAGGCTAGGAGAGGCTACGTTTCAAATTTCAGGTTAATCGAAGTTCGTATATTCGAGATGTGATCGATACAATTCAAGCGGTCACGCTGTTTGTATCCATCAAAAAGCCGTGTTCGAATCGATCAGTTCAGACCCATCTAGAGCTATATTTTGCGTATCGATCTAGAAGGACCTTATTCGTATCGATCAAGGTCGACTATTTGCATTGATCCATCAGTGTCCTATCCATTATGAAGCCACTGTTCGTATCCATCACTTTGTATCGATCGATACGAACACAGCAAGATGATCGAAGCGAACGAAGCGAGTTCTGATCGATTCGAACAACGCATTACTGGTCGACTCAAACAACGTATTACCGATTGGTTTGAACAAAGCACGTGTATAGGGGAGACTTGGTCGATTAGGCGTGAACTTCGGATTGACCCTAAAATCACACGCCACGTCAACTTGCAGGCGCGTGCTCAACATCGGTTCGAATCGGTCGATACGTATATATCAATTCGAACCAAACAGCCCACCGAAAACTCGAATTTGCATTAATCATATCTCACAATCCACATGTCGAAATGCCACCAAATTTTCACGGGAGCCTACGTACAACCTAAAGAATATTCCTGCCAAATTTCGACTCGATTGGATCAAATCTTGATCGATATGAAATTCATTCGTATCGATCACGGATCGAGTCAAAATTATGTGGGATCAATCGCGTGCCAGAAGATGTCTTCCGAGATTTGAGCGAGATATTTGCAGCCTACTCCTATAAATAGCATCCTAGAGCCTACACAAAAGGGACTTTTGGTTCTTCAATGTCCAAACTCCGTTGAAATCACTATTATATTCGAATTCCATTGTTGTACTCAAGAATTATTGTTGTAATCCGCTGTAACCAGCCAGCAAAATCAATAAAAGATTAGCCTTTGAAGTGGATGTAGGCCGGAGATAGCAAAACCACTATAAATCTGGTGTCTCTGTCTATTTCTTTCTGTTTTAAGTTTATTATTCTTCATTTTTCATTCTCTACATTACCTAGATCTGTGATTTGTGATCATATACTATTGATCTGTGTTCATACACTGGTGCTTTCACGATATGTGGGGTTTGTGACCAACTTTGGCGCAAACACTCTTCATTATCTTATCTCCTCAAAAACTCAAAAATGGCTTCCTCTAGTCAAAATCCTAAAACCATAAGGCCCTCTTAGAAAACTAAAACATTTTTTCAATGAGAAAGATGCCATTGAAGCCTATATGGAGCATACTACTTCTGAAAAAGTTTCTCCTAGAAGATTTACAAAATTCGAAGATATTTCCTCTTATGTTTTATACGATCTTTGTTTTGAAAATAAAATTCTTTGTTTAATTGAATCATCTTAAAATGATTTTGTTTGTTATTCGGTCTTGGTCAAAATGTTTTATGCGAATTTAAACGAGAAATTTTATCAAGGAGAAGAAGGTCAAGTTTGGAGTAGTGTTAATGGTACTCACATAGTTTTGAATTATAAACTTTTGGGTAATATTTTTGGTTGTAAATCTAGTGGAATTGACCTCTTCACTTTTCAAATTGATGAACAAAATCATGATGTTTTTCATAATATTTTTGAAAGTGATGAAGAATTTGATTTTAAGCATAAGAATTTTCGACCAAAATCGAAACTTATCAGTCTTATTTTACAACAAAGTATCACTTCGACGAAGGGTAATTACGATAACCCTACTCAAAAAGCCTTTAAAGTTCTTTTTGCTATTTATGGTCATTACAAAATCAACTGGACAAAAGTCATTTTAGATGACTTTTTCGGAAGAACATTTCTAGACACGAGAACACACTCTTTCATGGTGTATATCTTACTAGAATTTTCTCATATTCGGTGTCGATTTAAAAGGAGAAAAATTCATTCTTCAAAAAGTTTTAGACAAAGCCAATATCTCACTTATTCACATTCCATCATTTTTCGAATCATATGAGACACTTCCCGAAAAGGAATAAAGATTGGCATAGGAAGAAGAACAAGAAATTCAATAGGAAGAAGTGAAGGAGGATGAAGAAGGGGATACTTCCTTAAAAAAATTTGACAAAACATCTCACCCCTCCATCAAAGAGATCCTTAAGAACCAAGAAAAGCTTCTTAAAAACCAAAATAAGCTTAGGTGCTCATTTAGTAAGAAATTCACTTCTCTTTCCAACAAACTGGATAAATACTTTGAAAAGATCATTCACAAACTTGGTAGCTCTTCATCATCGTCATCTACATAATTAGAACCCTATTTAGTTGTTTTCTTATGAAATATAGCTTTGTATTATGTGCTTTTTAGTTCAAATTCACGCCTTTTTTACGCATTTTCTTTTATTAATCATTGAAATCCATGTATCCTTTTATTCTATGTAATGAAATATATTTCTTACTGTCTTGTATTATTTATTAATCCCTTGAAGTTATAAATATATAACGATATACGATAAAACAAAAAATTATAGAAAATACACTTGTTTTGAAAATATATGTCACGACCCAAATTTCAGCATTTGAAAATCGACACCCGTACCTCACTTGTACTCGAATGTCGCAGATTCAATCGTTGAAATTCGACTCGTGCCGGAGCTTATAACACATTAAATACAACACAACGGAAGAAAATTGAACAATATCATATATCCCTAATGAATACAATGTCCAAATATGATACAACATTGATCATCAATGTTATCCCGCTTTTTGGCAAAAGCCGCGATACCAAAAGATCGATCGAAGACAAAAGACAGTTCGTCTCAAAGATTGGTTATACTTTGCTTCACTATGGATATCGCTGAATTTTGTCCGAGCTCAGATCAGGCTACAATTGATTGGACATGACATGCAAAGCCATAAGAACCAGCATTCCAAATTTCAAGTCAATCCGAGTTCGTATGCTCAAGTTATGATGGATATAAGTTGAAGGGAAAAGCTCCGGTTTCGTATCGATCATCAGGCTCCATTTCGTATCGATCGGTTTCGTATCGATCCAGCGGTTTCGAATCCATCGAAGAGCCGCAGTTTGCATCGATCAAGTTCGAATCCATCGAAGTGCCTCAGTTCGACTCGATCTCATTCGAGTCCATCGGCTCCTCCTTCGAATCCATTGGCATCGCCCCACTTCGCATCCATCGGCAGATAACCTACTTCGTATCGGTCAACTCCCATGAGTTCGTATCGATCAGGATTGGCCATTTTTGAATCCATCGAGTTCGTATCGATGGACTTCGTGCCCATCAGCAGATGATGCACTTCGTAACGATCGTGCAGTGTCTTCTCCGTATCCATCATAGAAGCATCCCTTCGAATCCATCAATAAGGCCTAATTCGAATCCACCGAGTCAACAAATTTGATGACGTGTCATCCCTCGATACGAACAAGGCGAAATATATGGAGTCGATGCAGTCAACTCGGAGTGAAGTCCGGATCGAGGCGAAGTTTGCGCTCCACGTCATCACGAAAGCACGCGCCATCATCGATTCGAAGAGACGGATCCGAACCAAATAGCCCAGTGAAGAACATCATTTCGTATCGACGATAACTCACAATCCACTGATCCAAATGCCATGAAATTTTCACAGGAGCTTGCGTACATGCCAAGGAATGCTCACACCAAACTTCAGCTCGATTGGACATCATCTTGATCGATAAAAAATGATTTCCTATCGATTACAGATCGACTTGAAACTTTTTGAGATTGGTCGCGTGGGCCCACTCACGTGCCAGAAAAAGTCTCCCGAGATTTGAGCGAAGTCTCAGCCTCCTACGCCTATAAATAGAGCCCCAGAGCTTATAGAAAAAGGATCTTTTTAGGACTCTAAAGCACCCAGACTCTGCCGGATCGAGATCTCCATCATCCTACAACATATTCTTGCTGTTGATTTGGAATTTCCAGTTGTAACTTACTGTTGATCGCTATAACAACTTGTAATCATTGAAAGAGAATCAATAAAACTGCAAAAAACTTCATAGTGGACGTAGGCAACACGCTGAACCACTCTAAATTGCTTGTCTATGCATTTACTTACTGTTGTTCGGAGTTTTTGTTAGATAATCCTCATTTTCAATTTACATTCTTCATCATTATCTCTTCAAAGACTCCCGAAGAGTGTTGTGACCAATTTTGGTGCAATCACTTTGGTGCTTTCACTGAGAGAACCCAGATTTTCTCCTGCTCTTTGGATCTGTCGTTGATACCGGATTGAATAAATCTAAGAGAGAGATCCAGATTACTAATTCAAGTCCAGATTCCTTCCATCCTATTCAGATTTGCATAAAGTCTAGGAAAGGAATTCAACCTTCAAGATGGTTAGCACAAGGACCACCTCTAACGCTATCAATCAAGAGGAACATGATAGACAGAATCCTGCGCCACTACCTCCCTCTAACCAAGATGCTACCGGACACTCGGAACCATCAGGTGTAGTTACCCGACAAAAGCTTCAACTGCTGCTCCAAGAGCTGACCCAGAGTCGGCAACAACTAGCAGAACAGCTACACGCTAACGCTGAGCTCACCAATCAGCTGAATCGCCAGAAGCGAAGGAGTTCTAGGAGAGACCATGCTTCTCACTCCTCCAACGAAAGTTCTTCATCTTCTGATTATCATAATCGATCTCCACGACCCTGGCTAGATGGGAGTCACATGCAAACTGCTGGATATCAATCGGAAATGATCGTTGGACAATTGAGAGTTGGCCCATCGGCCAGTTTCCAAACTGGGCCCTCCTCCCAAGGGGGTGCCGTTCCTCACTATACCATAGAATGTCGCGCCACGAACGCCTCGGATGAACCAAGGGTCGATGCCCAGAATGAGTCAAACCCGGACAGTCGTCAGCATGGGCGTACCCCTGAACCATACGTCCCAGGGGACTATGAGCCAAGAAGGAAAGATTTGGACCGTCGACAGCATCCGGTCCAACTCCAGAATGTGGGATTCAATCACACTCCGGCATAAGCCGCACAAAACGTACAAATGCCGGATCTTCCGGCCATGATACGTCAGATGATTCGTGAAAGCCAGGGTCTCACAAATGATGATTGGGGAATTTCTCGAAGTCACACTCCTTTTACGAACGATATTCTTACTGCTAAACCCCCACGGCGATTTACGATGCCAACTTTACCTATGTACGAGGGAAACTCCGACCCCAACCAACATATTCTGAAATATGAATGGTCGATGAGCACTGCCAGAGCCGACGATGCGGTGAAGTGTCGTAGTTTCACCATATCCTTGGGGGGCATCGCTACCATGTGGTTCACTCGACTGCCACCTCGATCCATTTCCTCCTTTCACCAGTTGGCCACAAAATTTGTTGAGCAATTCCGCATGCACATCGTAAGACCGAAAGACAACAACACTCTGTCTAGCGTCACCCAAGCTCCTAAGAGACGCTCGGACACTACTTAGAGAGATTTCATACTGCATGTACGGAAATCAGCAATCCGAATGATAACTCCATCCTTATGGCGTTGACTAAGGGGATTGGCCCCGACTCTGAGTTTGGCAATTGGTTGGCTGGAAAACCACCTGCATCATTGGACCGTTTCCACGCCAAGGCGGCTCAATTCCTGAGAAGGGAAGATGCGAAACAGTCTAGGAAGCATAATGATGCAGGGCCAAGCACGGAAGGGATCAAGAGCAATGCCGCGATCAAACAGTCCGATGAGAGCTCCGGAAAAGTTCAGTTGAACCTTCAAAACAAACAAACTCAGCGAAGAGAGAACGTGAATCAAAATAGAAAACGAGATCAAAATCGTGGCCCACAGCGCAAAAACCCTATGTTTGACAGTTATACTCCTTTGAATACATCACTGGAGAAATTGTATTTACAAACCTGTAATACAATTCAATACAAAAAACCTGCTCCAAGACCGTCGTCAGAGAGGCAAATCCAGACGGGAAAATTTTGCAGGTTCCATGAAAGCTATGGGAACAATACGAATGAATGTCGTCACTTACAAGATCTCGTAGAAAAATTGATTAGAGAAAGAAAGCTGGAACAGTTTGTGCGGGCACCACGGCCTGGAGAAGCGGGCCCATCAAATCAAAATAATGAATCCAATCGACCGAGACAGGAGGACTCTACATGTCCCCGCGGGAGATTGGTGATAAATGCCGTCAGCGACGGACCCACTTTGTCAGGAGCCTGGAATGGCGAGGATCTTCGTCACTGTTACACATGACAGGTTCTATCTAGTTTATGAATACTTTGCAATTTCCTTTGCATTTTGAAATTTGAATTTGTAATAAGGCACTGACTTTACCATGTTTTTCCGTTCCAGCAATAAATTACTATCTCTTCAAGCTAGAGCCATGATTCACCGAATGCGATATTCAACAATCACAACGCGCGAAGAGCTAAGTTCCAACGAACAATGGAATTTATTCAAATAGTGAGTGACTGTGATACGACCGACCACTCACTAAGTGAAACCTCAGCTCGGGGGCAAGCCATCACATCAAGGGCTGAACTGGACCGACACACGACAGTCCTACAACTAACTCCAAATTTCCAGAGTGCGAATTAGAGTATTCTCATCAACTCCAAATTCCCAGAGTGCGAATTTGAGTATAAACATTAGCTCTTGGTTCCCAGAGTGCGAACCGGAGTATAAATCCATCGTTCCCAGAGTGTGAACGGACTTCAAATTCCCAGAGTGCGAATTGGAGTATAAACATCAACTCTTGGTTCCCAGAGTGCGAACCGGAGTGTAAATCCATCGTTCCCAGAGTGTGAACGGACTCCAAATTCCCAGAGTGCGAATTGGAGTATAAATATCAACTCTTGGTTCCCAGAGTGCGAACCGGAGTATAAATCCATCGTTCCCAAAGTGTGAACGGACTCCAAATTCCCAGAGTGTGAATCGGAGTATAAACATCAACTCTTGGTTCCCAGAGTGCGAACAGGAGTATAAATCCATCGTTCCCAGAGTGTGAACGGACTCCAAATTCCTAGAGTGCGAATTGGAGTATAAACATCAACTCTTAGTTCCCAGAGTGCGAACCAAAATATAAATCCATCGTTCCCAGAGTGTGAACGGACTCCAAATTCCCAGAGCGTGAATTGGAGTATAAAATTCGAAGTGTCCGGAGTGCGAACCCAAACATACATGCTATCTCCAAATTCCTAGAGTGTGAATTGGAGCACAAATACCAAGTCAAAGTTCCTGGAAGTGCGAACTGTATTACAAACATCGATAACTCTCAAATTCCCAGAGCACGAACCAGATTTTCGATCACAGATTATCCTAAGTCCCCAGAGTGTGGACATGTGCTCAAGATTTGCAATAGGTGTGATCGACCACTGAAATACAAATGATGTTCCCTGGAACTGGGGGCAAAAAAACTTAAGTGTTAATCACTAACTGAACCAATACAATGTCCAAAGTTCAACTCATTCATCAATCACAACATGTGACCAAGATTTTCAGACTTGGCAAATAAAACAAACTCTACTTGACGGTAAAAACACCACAAGTACACCGAACTGAAAGCCAAACACTACAAATACTTAAGCACAAAAGAAATGAGAATTGAAACAAAGAAATTGAATTTTATTTCAACTAACTGTATGTGAAGATTCATGTACAAGTTATTCCAAAAAATTCCTACTAGCAGGGGGCCAAGCCTGCATCTATACATAGCCTACGAAAGAAAAATAAAAGTGACTTCCTAACTGCCAAAAATGCACAAGAGGGGATCGTCTACTTTTTCTTCTTCGGTTTTCTCTTCAACGCGGAACCACTGGAACCACTAACAGTCTTCCGCTTCGACCCCGTACCCTTTGGCGGATCTTCCTCTGAAGAAGGCATGATATCGATATATTCCTCTAAACTTGAACTTAAAGGAATATTCTCTTCTAGAGGAGTCGGAGGAGTCGGGTCTACCACCGGAGGAGGAATGGGTGCGCTGGTTCCGACAAGCGTGTCCCCAGAAGATGTCACCGCAAGAGGAGTGGGGCCAACCGCCGTCGTAACACACTCAGAATTACCGCCATGTGCTGCCGCTTCCATCTTTGCGTCAATTTGAGCCAGCATCTCAACCTCACAAGCAGCACGAGATTCACGATAGGTAGCGATGGGCTGTGACAATGCAATAGAAACAGGTGGGAACGCGCCAAGAACAAATGGCATGTCAACAAAGGGGTCACTGTGTTGGCTCAAGAGTTCATTCATCATCTGTTTGTTGAAAGTAATTGAACCTCCCTGCGTCATCTCGGTCGGTGTGGTTGTCGTCATGGTGATCGCTTTAGTAATAATGGCCTCCTGCTCTTGATGTGACTCTTGGACTGCATGAGGCGCTGTCGGTGTAACTTTGCTCACTGGACAAGAAAGAAAAGAAGTTGTCAGAACACGCTTCAATACAAATACTTCAGTTCAGACACACAATAGATTTGTGCAGAGTACCTTCCTCAACTTGACTCGTGGCTGACTGAACAACTTCAGAAGAATGCTCCCTTATGGGAGATAAGCGTGGCTGCTCAAGGTCATAGCCTGGGACCAGCTGCGGCTTAGTCGCTGGCGTCGGCTCCAATCCAGATGAAGTAATCATCTCTAAACTTGTAGCTGGGTGCGCGACGCCAGACCCCTCACCAACCTCCAAGTGTTGAGTACCCAGCCTCTCTCTAGCATAAGAGATCATGAAATCGTGGAGAACCTTCTTCTCATCATCAGTCAATATACGGTTCTCCAACTCGAACTCATCAAAAACTTCGCCTAGCTGTGCTGCTTTCTCTTCTTCGACTACTAAATTCCAGGCATTGAACAAATGTGTCGGATAATCGTCAAGCCACGTCAAATTTCTGTGCCTCAGCACATTAGCATTATAAGTAATGAGAAGTTCTTCTATCTCTGTCTCTAGCTTAGTCTCTGCTTGATGAACTTTCTCATCGACTTCGGCTTCCGTCTCGCGGACCTTTTCCAAGGCCGCATCTCTTTCCCTCCGAAATTCCACCGCCTGATCACACGCTTCCTGTGCGGAAACGTTAGCGGTGTCCCTCTCTTTCATAATCTCTGAAACTTTGGCCTTGAGCTCGTTTAGCTCTTTCACGGCCGCATCCCGCTCGACAATTACGATGGTGTTTCGGTGGCCCATGTCCTCCACCGTAGCATAATGCTCACGCTTCATCCTATCCATTGCTGCCTGAGCTTCATCAGCTTTTCTAAGAGCTGCAATCTCTGATTTTCGAGAGGACTCGGCCTCACTGCCGAGCGCCTGAATAATACGGTCTTTTTGACCAAGTTCCTTATCCAACTTCTCAATCGTGGCCGCTCGGTCAAAGGCCACCTTTGACGCTTTCTTTGCGGTTTTTGACCATTCCTGATACTGGAAGAATACATCTGATAGGTAATCATGCATCACAGGTGCAACTGTCGTCGGTATCCTTTTTAGATGCGGGGGAAAGACAAAACCATCGAAGCAAATTTCAAGAAAAATTTTCTTCAGCTGAGCAAGCCTGACTGCTCCTTCCCCCGAAGGCTCCGTCAATGTCTGCCCTGTTGTCAGAGGGGCCGCGATATCCGTTCTATGATGAGTATCAGACCTCGATGATTGGGAAGACGGCTTGTGCCGTGAAGTTTCTTGAGGCCTTGAAACATGAATCGAAGGCGGTGCGGGAGCTCTAGGAGGTGGCGTGCGAGATCGACGCCTATAATCTTTGCCTCCGTCAGAGCGCTCATGACTCGAGCGCCCATAGTCATACTCTCTATCTCCTTCTCTCCTATATGATTTGTAATATGAAGAAGTCTTGCGTTTCTTATGAAGACTACCAAGCATCGAACCTCTACCAGACATGGTATCTGCGAAGCAAAAAACATTAAAAGAAATTAGTAATCTCTCACAGTAAACATATTACACTTAGAAATCGTGTAGTGCCGTGAAGTGTGAATGTAGGTGCAACCCCCGGACCAACCAGATGTGTCAACCGCACTAGTGGGCAGAGACTCACTTAAAACTAAGGCTTTTGAAAGTTCGTCCAATCCGGCATCATGCTGCAAAGACACATCGTCCGGAATTGGAAGATCGGCGACCCCTTCATAAAGATTCTCAGTTCTCGGGGGAGACATCTCCGAAATTCTAATTTCGAAGGCGGGTCGGGCCGTGACAACCGATTTTCATCTTCCCTTTTTAGGTGGCTTAACAACGGCTGCCTTGCCTTTTCTTTGCTCTTCGGTATCTTGGGCTACATCCGCAGATTCGCCCAATGTTTCTTCATCGGTATGAGTTCTCTCGGAGTCAGCCTCCTCAATTATGAGTCAGCCTCCTCAATTGTGACAACTTTAGGCTTTCTTCGTTTAACTCGTTCTTTCGAGGCAGTTCTTAAGACACCGTCAAGCATTATGCTTTGTCTTCGTTCAATCAGTCCAAGAATCCTAAGATTCTTATCTGTCAATAGCAACTCGATATTCCTCTCTTCACTTGGGATTTCTTGAAAAACCCGAACTATCTCCTTGAAACGTTCACCTTCGGGTCGTTGAATTACGGCTGAAAAGGAAAAGAGATGTGAGTTTAACTTCAAATACATCAATCTTATCAACTACCCGAAAAAATAGCAATACTCACATCAAAATAGCCATCGTCGAGCGAAACCTGGGGGGCACCTAACATAAAACCACTTTGTCCTGAAGTAGCTCAATCTAGTCCAAGCCACTGTGATCACTTGGCAATTTCTTACCGCCTCCAGGAATGTCAAAGATGGACTATCGACCCGACTCTTGAAGTTAAACAAGTATCTGATCTCAATCAGGAGTGGCGGTCGATAGAGATACTCCATAAATGCAATGAACAAGCTATTGAGTGACGCATATCCGTTCGGATGCAGCCGAGATGGGGCGGTCCTCAAAAACGACAATACTTCTCTTATATACCGGTTAAACGGAGGGAGTGTCCCAGCTGCGCATGAGTGGCGATTGAATGCGGTATATCCCTCCGGTGGATTGTGCGGTCTATCATTTGGCCCCGGCAGTAACACGTCATCCAACGACAAGCCATGCCTTAAGAATATTCTTCCTAGCATGTCTTCCGAAATGTTGGACGGAACAGAGTATGACGGGTTACTAATGAAGGATGCATCAGGTAACTCATCCGGAGCTGGACCAATAACTTCAATCTCAATCTCTGGTACTTCAAGCAAGGGAGGGACTGAACTCTGAGTTTCTTGCGGTTGCGAACTTGAAGTTTCCATAACTAGCTAATGTTGATACATGAAGATTTTGATCAATGACAATGAGCTTCAACAAATAGGAAGAGATATATGCAAAAGCTAGAAGAAGATCGATGAAGACCAAAGTATAAACATTAGTATGATTTTCAATGTGTCTTAGTCTAGATTATTTGTTAAAATCTATCCTCAAGAGATTTGCACGAACGTTAGAACACATTCATAAAACTTCATTCACATGTTCACTGTGCATACTTTTATACTTCGGTCGACTGAACAGGCATGGCCAGTCGACTGAAACTGTACACATATACACAATTGCACAGTTTCAGTCGACTGAATTACCTGTGCATTCGACTGAAATTTTTTCTTCATATTTTCAGTCGACTGAATCTCCTGCTCAGTCGACTGAATTTAAATCTGCGAATTTTCTCTGAAAAGACACCTTCTTCCTCCCAAGAGTTGCAACCATTCATCAATGGAAATGGAAGCATCTCTTGTTTACAACCTTTGACAACATATGCACCTCTTCTACAAGTATATATACATGATTCTAACATCATTTAATTCACCGAATTCTCTTACTTTAATCTTACTATTCTCTTGTTCATATTCTATAGATATTCTCAAAGCAATCACCAACCTATTGCTTGAATCACTGTTTTTTATTATAACATTCTTTTGATTCATAGCAATTCACATTTTCTAAATCTTCACAAACACATTGCATATTCTCGAGGATAAGATTATAGGAATATTGTACTACATTAGACTCATTAGTGTTGACAATAACACAACAAGTCGAATATTGTATTTTAGTAATTGAGTTGAAGTCCTCTTCGGTAGTTGAGGCAAGAAACCCCGTTCGGTTGTTCGGGTAAGTTGTAAACCTATTCCTCCGGGTGAAGTGAGGGTGTTAGTTAGTGAAATTCCTAAGTGAATCTTAGGGGCTGGACGTAGGACAAGAGGTCCGAACCAGTATAAAATCCTGGTGTCACCTTGCATTTACCTACTTTATCTATCAAGACTATTTCATTATTCCATATTACACGATCCTATCGCATAGCATCTATCAATTGTAATCAAAGCAAGGCCGTCCTATAACCATAACACCATTATTAGACATATTGATAATATGGAAAATAACGTAAGTACAAGCACAACATCTGCTTATAGTTCTATATTTGCGGAAGGACAATCTACCCAAAGACCTCCTTTATTCAATGGACTAAACTATAACTATTGGGATACAAGGATGAGGATTTATATGCAAGCAACAAGTTTCGAAGCCTAGAATGCTACTCAAGCAGAGTTCGTTGTACCCACAACCGATTATCCTACATGGACACAAATTCAAAAGAATGAAGCTAGTGCAAATGCCAAAGCTATGAATATGCTATTTTGCGCCCTGGATAGAAATGAATTCAACCGTGTTAGCATATGTACTACTGCATATCAGATATGGGAAACACTCAAAGTCATACATGAAGGCACAAACAAGGTTAAACAAACAAAGATATCCATGCTGAAGAATCAATTCCAAAACTTTAGAATGCGACAAAATGAATCGATCAATGACATGTACTCAAGATTTCAAGACATTCATCATGCTCTAGTCGGACTAGGAGAAAAGATACACGGATTTTGACATTGTGTCTAAAGTTTTAAATTCACTCACTGATGAATGGGAAAGAAAAGTATTAGCAATCGAGGAAGCAAATGATCTATCTACAATGAAACCAGAAGAATTGATTGAAAATCTTATGTCGTATGAAGTAAATATGCAAGCTAAAAAGGATCAAGCTCAAGAAAGAAAGAATGTTGCTTTTCATGCGGAAAAGGAAGAATCAGAGTCTGAAGATGATGATCTAGCATTTATAGCCAAAAATTTCAAGAAATTCTTAAAGTATAGAAAAGGAAACAAAAACGGGTTCAAAAAGAAATTCTTGAACAAACCTTCATCCTCAAATATAGAATGCTTCAATTGTCACAAGAAAGGACACATGCAAAAAGATTGTCAAGAACAAATGAAGGAAAATCAGAAAAACTTCAACAACAAAAACAAGAAGGATAAATTCAAAAAGAAGGCATTTTCTGTAACATGGGACGATTCAGATTCATCTTCATCCGAAAATGATAGTGATAGCGACAATGAACAGGAAAATGTATGCTTCATGGCTCAAGAATCTGAGGTAAATAATTTAACTTTCGAAGATTTAATTGAAGTAAACACTGAACTTTTAAGCACAATAAAAAATCTTAAAAAGAAACTCAAAGAAACTCGTGAAAATAAAAACAAAGCTGAATTTGAAAGAGATATGTTAAAAGATGAAAAGAAAATCTTAGAAGAAGAACTTGAAAAAGTACAAGAATCTCATTCAAATTCGGAAACTCAATTATCACTCTTAAGTCAAGAAATTGAAACTCAAAAAACAAAGAATGATATAATTGTTTCTGAAAATCATGAGTTAAAAACTAAGATTAGACAAGTTGAGTTAGAAAATAATAGTCTTCAAGCTAGATTAGATGACATCACTAAAAATGTTTCTAACTTTAACAAAGGAAGAGAAAATTTATCTAAGATTTTAGAAAATTCTCAATTCTCTTCAAGTAAACATGGATTAGGATATAAAAAGGAGTCAAAAATTCCTAAAAAGAAAAATACAAATTTTAAGAGCAATATGGATTCGAAACAACAAATATTGCTAAAGAAACCTATTAAAACAAAAGTAGAAAACAAGGTAGTTAAAATTTGGATACCAAAGACTAACAATGTATTAATAAGAAATAAATACATTAAAACATTTATGGATAATGTTCATCATAATGAAAACTATATTTATAAAAAGGATACTAAATCAAATTGGGTTTGGTTTCCTACACTCTAACTTTTTAGGACCCTATTAAAAGGTGGGTACCAATAATTTCATATTTACTTTCAGGTCCCACTCAAAAAGAAGAAATGGATATTAGACAGTGGTTGTTCAAAACACATGACCGGAGACAAAGATATGCTTACAAACATCACATACTTTGATGGTGGCTCAGTTACCTTCGGAGACAATTCAAAAGGGTATATCATTGGCAAAGGAGATGTGAACAATTACGGTACATCAAATTTACCTTTTATAATAAATGTTTCATTAGTTGAAAATTTAAAACATAATCTACTTAGCATAAGTCAATTGTGTGACTAAGGTTTTAAAATAACTTTCTCGAATAATAAATGTAGTATTTTTGATCAAAACCAAAATCTTATTTTTGAAGGAAATAGAGATAGAAATATTTATGTTTTAAATATGAATATTAATCATTATTCAAGTATGTGTTTACTTGCCAAAGATAATGATCCTTGGTTATGGCACAAAAGATTTTGTCATATAAATTTTAAAACCATTAGAAAACTCTCTAAAAATGAATTAGTAAGAGGTTTACCCAAAATAAACTTTAAAATAAAAAATCTTTGTGATGATTGTCAAAAAGGAAAATTAACGAAATCATCTTTCAAATCTAAGAAAAATATTTCGACTTTACAACCATTAGAATTACTACATATGGATTTATTTGGACCAACACAAATTCAATCCATTAATCATAATCGATACGTATTTGTAATAGTTGATGATTTTTCAAGATATACATGGACTATTTTCATGAAAAATAAAAGTGACACTTTTGAGCATTTTAAAACATTTGTCAAAAGAATTCAAAACACTAAAGATTTGAAAATTAAAAATATTCGAAGCGATCATGGAGGCGAATTCGAAAATGAAGTTTTTGAAACTTTTTGTAAAAAGAAAGGAATAAATCATAATTTTTCTTTTCCTAGAACTCCTCAACAAAATGGAGTTGTAGAAAGAAAGAATAGAACATTACAAGAATGCGCAAGAATGTTAAATAGATGTTCTCTACCAAAACATTTTTGGGCAGAAGCTGTTGCTACTGCATGTTATGTATTAAATAGAATATCAATTAGACCATTAACTAAAAATACTTCTTATGAACTATTTAATAATAAAAAACCAAATATATCTTATTTTAAAATATTTGGATCAAAATTTTTAATTTTAAATACAAAAGATCAATTAGGAAAATTCGATTCAAAAGCTGATGAAGGAATTTTCGTAGCATACTCAGAACGAAGTAAAACATATCGAGTTTTTAATAAACGAACAAACTTAATTGAAGAAACTTTGCATATATCTTTTGATGAAAATTTAAATATAAAAGATAATGAAGAATTGATAAATATAGAAGAAATAAACCCTGAAAATAATAATAATGAATTAAGAGGCTCCTAGAATATTACGAGATCATCCAACTCAAAATATAATAGGAGAAATAAATTCTCAAGTTAAAACAAGAAATCAACTAAATCAAATGGGTCATGTAGCTTTCATTTCATCAATAGAACCTAAAAATCCAAAAGAAGCATCAATAGATGATTATTGGATTATCGCAATGCAAGAAGAATTAAATCAATTTGAACGTAACAATGTTTGGGAATTAGTTCCCCGTCCTAATAATCAATCAGTAATTGGAACAAAATGGATTTACAAAAATAAAGTAGACGAACAAGGTAATATAACAAGGAATAAAGCAAGACTAGTAGCACAAGGGTATAATCAAGAAGAAGGTATTGATTTTGAGGAAACATTTCTCCCGTTGCAAGACTGGAAGCAATACGTATACTATTAGCCTTTGCTTGTTTTCACAATTTTAAACTTTATCAAATGGATGTTAAAAGTGCATTTTTAAATGGTTTTATGAAAGAAAATGTATATGTAGAACAACCTCCTTTATTTATACATGAAAAATATCCGGATCATGTATTTAAATTAAAGAAACACTATATGGTCTCAAACAAGCACCTCGTGCTTGGTTTGAAAGACTTAAAAGTTATTTATTAAACTCAGGATTTAAAATTGGAAAAGTAGATCAAACACTTTTTATTAAAAATACTTCCAAAGATATTCTAATAATTCAAATATACGTAGACGATATTATTTTTGGTTCAACAAATGAAAATTTATGTAAAGAATTTTCAAATATAATGACTAATGAGTTCGAAATGTCTCATATGGGAGAATTATCATATTTTCTCGGACTTCAAATCAAACAATTAACAAATGGAATTTTTATAAACTAAGAAAAATATTGTGCTAATTTAATTAAACGATTCGGTATGGAAAACACTTCTGCTAAACCTACTCCTATGAGTACCACTACACATCTCGATCGAGATGAAAATGACAAAAGTATAGATTAAAAATTGTTTAGAAGTATGATAGGTTCCTTACTTTACTTAACCGCTAGTAGACCGGACATAATGATGAGTGTTTGTTTGTGTGCACATTTTCAATCCGATCCTAAAGATTCACACTTAAGAGCAATAAAACGAATAATGCGATATCTTAACAAAACTAAAGATTTCGGTCTTTTCTATCCAAAGGAATGTCCATTTGAGTTAGTAACATATAGTAATGCTGATTTTGGTGGATCTCGAATAGATAGAAAAATTACAAGTGGTACTTGTTGGAAAATCTCTTGTATCTTGGTTTAGTAAGAAACAAAATTGTGTCTCGCTTTCGGCATGCGAAGCAGAGTATATATCAGCTGCTTTAGCTTGCACTCAAGTTATATACATGCAACAAACACTTAAAGATTTTAATATAAATTTGACAAATTCTATAATATACTGTGAAAATACAAGTACAATAAACTTATCTAAAAATTCGGTTAATCATTCTCGTACAAAACATATAGATATTCGTCACCATTTTCTATGTGACAATATCGAAAAAGGAATAATTAATTTAGAACATATTTCTACCGAAAATCAAATTGCCGATATATTTACTAAACCTCTATTAGAAAACTCCTTTATAAAACTTCGACGAGAATTAGGTATAATATCCTTTAAAGATATTAATTAGAAATACATTAGAAATATTCCTACATTTCAGTTGACTAAAACAAAATGTTCAGTCGATTGAATAAGAATTTCAAATATTTTCAGCTATGTTATATGTTACATTATATAATTTATAGACCACACATTTGTAAAACTGAATTATTAAATAAGAAATGTACATTTTGACAAAATCCTCTTTACCACTAAATCTCTATACGGTTAAAAATTCTTATTAAATTATAACCGTTATTTGTTTAGTAAAATTCTATTATAAATAAACTCTTAAAAATGCTTTTATTTTCATCTTGATTTTACGAATAAAATCTTAATGAAATATAAAATGTCATCCAACAACTCCTTCTCTCCAATCAATATCACCTCCTCAGTTGACAACACTCCAACATCGCCAAAACTTCCCACACCAACACCTCCACATGAGCCTCTTTACAAATGGGAAAATTATCGTACTGGTTTCACTCCATAATCCAAAAAGGCGAAACGCGGACTCTTTATTTCACCTGACACAAAAAGAAAGATTGATGAAATTCATCACTTCCAACAACAACAAATAGATCTTCAAAGAGAACTATACTTCGAACAAAAAGTTACGGCAAAACGCTTAAGCTTCCTAGAGCAAATTGGTTTACGCTTTTGTGGATCAAAGAAGAACAAAGTGGCTGAACCCCTACCTCGCCCCGTTAGCTCCCTTGATCCTTCTTCATCTTATCGTACACCAGTCGATCCTATGAATCCTTGGATGTCTCCTAAAACTCTTCAATATAGTCCGAATTCATGGGATATAAATTACATGAAGAATGAAGGAAAGAAGTTTTCAAGTCCACCCCCAAAGAAATAGTTAAATTTTGACATATTTGTATGTTGTTACATCAATATTTTTGTAACTATTTCTTTAAATAAATTGTTTAATTTCAAAAATTAACCGAAACAACAAAAATGCATGTTTCAGTCGACTGAATGCCCCTGCTTAGTCGACTGAAAATATGACAGAAAACAATATATACAAAGTTCAGTCGACTGGAACCATCTGCACAGTCGACTAAAAATTCAATAGAAAATTTCAGCAACAAAATTAAGTCGACTAAATGTACTGCTCAGTCGACTGAATCTATCACAGAACACTTCGGCCTTTGATTCAGTCGACTGAACAGAACATTCAGTCGACTGAACGCTGCTTCCCAGGAAAAATTTCCCCTTTTAACCACCAGATTTTACCCTACCAATTCACTTTTACCTCCTACAAACATTCTTCCCTAAATCAATTGCGAAACCCTAGCTCCCAAATTCCTCAAAATCAAATCAATTCTCACCCAAATGGCACCAAAAAGAGCAAGAGCTTCATCTTCTTCATCCTCCGAGCCAATTGATGCTCAAATAGCACAATGGCTTTACGATGGAACCGCTATCACTCGATGGAACAAGATGAAGAATTCAAGAATTTTCGAGCATTCTTTTGTTGATTTTCAAAGTTTTCAAACCTACAACATCCAAGCATTAACAGATCCGGCAGGTCTAACTTCTCTTTTAGATTTGAAACGAAATGACCATGCCATTAATCATGTAATGGTAAAATTATTTTATGCTAATCTTAATCTTGGACACCAAACTCCAAGAAATCCAAACAATAGTGTTTGGAATATGGTGTGTGGAAAGAAAGTTTGGTTTTCATTGGATAGAATAGCACATATTTTAGAGTCTCCAAATGTCGGGAGAAAGTTAGAGGAAATAGAATTCAATCCACACATTCGTGACAACATCAACCATCGATTCATGGATGACAATATCAACTTTAGGGATTTTAAGTTCACCTCTCTTCGACCTATGGCGAGAATCCTCCATAAAGCCCTAATGATAACGATTACTCCTCGTACGGGCTCGTACGAAATTGTCTACCCAAATAACTATCGAGCTCTATATGCTATTTTTTATACAAGTTAATTGGGTACAGCTTATTCTTGATGAGTTTCTCACTTTCAACAATGGAAAAATGCGCACTATTTACTTTAGGGAGTACATCATGCGAATTCTCCTAAATGTTGATACGCCATTACCTGAATCAGAGAATACAATGGTCCATCAAATTAACCATCGGACCATAAGCCTAATGCAACTCCCATCTCGACCTCCTCGCATAATATCACTCGCCGAATGGGAAGCAAGGAATCAAGAACAACAACAACAAAAACCTCAACCTCGCCACAAAGAACATTTTGAGCAAGATGATGAAATTCATCTTGTTGACCCAAGCTTCACTACAAACCAATCCTTGGGGATTTTGTCAAGAAATCAACAAATTCTTGACACACGTCTTAAAAAGGTAGATCGTAAGCTTGACAAAATAAAAGGATTCTTCAACAAGCTTTGGTATGCAATCTCCTGCTTAAGCACCACTACTGCTTCAACATCACGCGGCAAACGTCCGGCACCACATTTACATGGACGACATCCGAAGAGCATACAAGTAGCAGTGCAAGTGGAGCTAGTTGTAACCAAGGAGGAAGAGCACATAGACCACCAACAGGAGGACCCGTCATACGTGAACCAACAGGAAAAGAAGGTTCATATGACTGGGATAAGGATGAGTAATTTTGTTGTTTTGATGTGTATTTTTAACTTTCTAATGGCTTGTATAAATAGCCATTTTATGCTTGTCTATCATAACATTTTTATTTCTCTTAATTCATGCTTATGCAAATATTCTCTATGATTTAGTGATTGTTTTGATATATTATTACTGCTGTTAGTTCTTCCTTTTTGTCGATGACAAAGGGGGAGAAAATCTATGGTACTAACTTTGTTTTGGAGGAAAGATAGTGCATACATTCAGGGGGAGAAAGTAAGTATATACATCTCTAGAATAGTATTGTCATCAATCAAAAAGGGGGAGAATGTTGATACACGAAGATTTTGATCAATGACAATGAGCTTCAACAAATAGGAAGAGATATATGCAAAAGCTAGAAGAAGATCGATGAAGACCAAAGTATAAACATTAGTATGATTTTCTATGGGTCTTAGTCTAGATTATTTGTTAAAATCTATCCTCAAGAGATTTGCACGAACATTAGAACACATTCATAAAACTTCATTCACATGTTCACTGTGCATACTTTTATACTTCAGTCGACTGACAGGCATGGCCAGTCGACTGAAACTGTACACATATACAAAATTGCATAGTTTCAGTCGACTGAATTACCTGTGCAGTCGACTGAAATTGTTCCTGAAAATTTTTCTTCATATTTTCAGTCGACTGAATCTCCTGCTCAGTCGACTGAATTTAAATCTGCGAATTTTCTCTGAAAAGACACCTTCTTCCTCCCAAGAGTTGCAACCATTCATCAATGGAAATGGAAGCATCTCTTGTTTACAACCTTTGACAACATATGCACCTTTTCTACAAGTATATATACATGATTCTAACATCATTTAATTCACCGAATTCTCTTGCTTTAATCTTACTATTCTCTTGTTCATATTCTATAGATATTCTCAAAGCAATCACCAACCTATTGCTTGAATCACTGTTTTTTATTAAAACATTCTTTTGATTCATAGCAATTCACATTTCCTAAATCTTCACAAACACATTGCATATTCTCGAGGATAAGATTATAGGAATATTGTACTACATTAGACTCATTAGTGTTGACAATAACACAACAAGTCGAATATTATATTTTAGTAATTGAGTTGAAGTCCTCTTCGGTAGTTGAGGTAAGAAATCCCGTTCGGTTGTTCGGGTAAGTTGTAAACCTATTCCTTCGGGTGAAGTGAGGGTGTTAGTTAGTGAAATTCCTAAGTGAATCTTAGGGGCTGAACGTAGGACGAGAGGTCCGAACCAGTATAAAATCCAGGTGTCACCTTGCATTTACCTACTTTATCTATCTAGACTATTTCATTATTCCATATTACACGATCCTATCGCATAGCATCTATCAGCTAACTCATGAGAAATCATCATTAGATGCTAAAGAGCCCGTGCATTCCCCGGTGTAAAGTGCATGAATGTGTTGTGCAGTGCTGTTCATTACTTGAGCAAATTCTACAGAATAAACTGAAATGTATGAACGACAAAACTCTGAAAATCAAACCGGAAATAACCGTCATCGCTGACCGTCACAACCGTGCCATCCAAACGCAAGCGGTCGATCCAAGTTGAAGTTCGTTATATTTTGGTTAAGTTACGGTTCCATCGGCAAGCTTCGAAAGGTAGTCCAATATGCAGTTCTATGGTCAAGTTCAGTCATGCAAGGCAGAAGCTCGTCGGAGTCAAGTATTCTAATGCGCAAAAGTTCTCTAAATTCGTCTAATTTCAACTTGGAATCGGTCGCCGCAGTCCAAATTCGTATCGAGTCGGAGATATATCATCGACCATGTTCGAATCGTTATGTTTCGTATCCATCAGGTCCGACTCGATACGTATCGTATCGATCAGGTCCGACTCGATATGTTTCGTATCGATCCAGTTCGAAACGATACGTTTCGTATCGATCGAGGGCACGCCAATTCGCATTGATCTGAGAACGCTGGCTTCGCATTGATCGTCGCTCTTGTATTCGCATCGATACGAAATCATATAATCTGGATCGATTCGAAAACTCCTATTACAGATCGACACGAAACGAAGGAGTCATTCCTCCACAACTCCTTCTTCTCCATAAAGGCCTCAACTCTATGACCACGCTCCATCCCCAATCTTGCTCTCACTCGTCTAGGTCTCAAATTCATCGAAACCGGTCATAAAAGCAAGAAGGATGGTTGAAATTTCGAGTTTCATCGTTCTGAACATGATTCTATCCATTAATTACCTGATTTTAATGTTTAATTTTGAAGGATTGAAGGACTGAATCGATTTGAAGGCTAAAACAGTTCTTTCTCTTGGACTCTCTATCGATACGAAAGCAAAAGGCGGCAGTAAAAGTAAAATAGTGAAAAATGGCTAAGTCCCAGCTATTTATATGAAGCATAGAAGGAACTGGGTCGATTCGCCTCCCATTCCACTTAACCGGTCACAACCGGCCAAACCGCGAATCAAATCGAACGCCCTGTTCGAATCCATCGGACCAAGACCCTCTATCGGTTCGAAATGGACAGTAGTTCCATCGATACGAAGCAAGCAGCAAGGAAAGCTGAAGATTGTGAACTCCATCGGCTCAAAGCCCTCGTTCGCATCAACAAGTTCGCAACTGCATCTACTGCATATCGATACGAACAACAATTTTGTATCCATCAAAACCTATCGATACGAACAGATATTTCGTATCCATCCAAACTCATCGATACGAATGGATGTTTCGTATCCATCCAAGATCATCGATAAGAACTATCATTTCGTATCCATCATTTCCCATCGATACGAACATATATTTCATATTCATCCAAACTCATCGATACGAATAGATGTTTCGTATCCATCCAAGCTCATCGATACGAACTATCATTTTGTATCCATCATTTCGACTCACATCGATTTGAAAAACACTTTTCAACCTTTTACATCGATTTAGGAGAGGATCGATACAAGAGGATAGTCAAAAACAACCATCAAGCGTTGTTTCAATTTGAATTTCAAATCGGTTCAGGAGAGAATCAATACGAAATTCAATAATAAACTAAACTGACAATGACTCGTGAACACACAACGTTAACGAGAGTCAAATTAACATATGTGCATATATGTCGGACTAATATTCGATTTTAAACATTCACAGGGATCGAATACTCATCTTGTTACGATTACAACAACGAACAGCTAAGCACTATTAACAGCAATCAGTTATATCAACGCAAGGTTACAGCAATATAGAGTATAATTTTCAACGAAAGAGAGCAATGATTGTTCAGAGAGAAATTGCAGCTTTTGTAAAGACCCGTAAGTCCGTACTCCTTGAATAGACACTAATCTCCTTTGTTTAATTCAAGATGAACGAAAATACGAACCCTTAGGGGTTTTAAAAAGATTTTAAGAAAAGAAAAAGTAAGAAAGAAGAAGAGAGAAGATAGAGGGAAGAGGAAATAGAAAATTAGAAAATAGAAGAACATAGAAGGGAACAGAAAACAACAGAACATCAGAATCTCACAATTCACAGCGGAACAACATATAATAATAAATGAATAATCTTTAAACAAAGAACTATATCAGTTATTACATTACATTTCATTACATCATATCATCAGAGTATACAACAACAACAACAAACAGTGCAGCGGAAAAAGAAATACTATATAAGTAATACGCCATGCCATCCAGCTTGCCTCCAGCAACTCCAGATTATCCAGAATATCCTGATAAACCTTACTCTTGACTGCCCGTGTGAAAATTGGTGGGCACCCAGAGTTTAGGAAGGAAAACAATAAACTCCAAGTCAGTTATGTGACTGGTGTGAGAACTCAAAACAGTTTATTTATCTTTAAAATCAAAATAGAGGAATATTTTTAATCAATTCGCAATGCTTTTAAAAATGAGACTACCATAAGGCCTCCCGCACACACACACAATGCAAACGCAGAATCAGAGGAGATTTCTCCTTATGATAGTCAAAGATGCTTGATACGCATTTAAAAGAACATTTCATATTATTATTAGTGCATAGTGTAGGAAAAATTCATTTCGAAAGTAGAATATAAATCTTAGCTAGCATAGACATTTCGAACTATGCCTACTATAGCTACCATCCAAACAGTGGTGACCACCATAAGTGAATGGCAGGTTCTACAACTAATACCGTATAAGTTTCGTATTGGGAATTGGATTTCCAACAAATGGTCAGGCCAAGGAACTTCCCATTGCCACATGAGAATGCCTCTGGAAAGACATCCCCGAGAACCAAACCGGAACTCTGCCAACACAAGGCCGGGTTACCCCTAACTGGGTAACTACTGACACGAGCACGCCATTCCCCGATCGTAAACGACCTTTCTCACGGGATCCCGAAAACCAACAACCACAAAGTAATAAATTCGTAGTAACCACATAGGTTAAATATCTGGGCTCCATACCATGATACCACCTCTATCCAGAAGGAAATGTACATACCCTAAAGGGTGCTACCCCTCATAACCTTGCCGCATCTTTCCTGTTTTGACCATTTCCAGGGTGTGAGGCTCGACGAAGTCACGTCCACAAAAACATACTTTATACAAAAGCCATGCTTTGGGTCAACAAATGATCAACACAATGATCACCAAGATAGACGATCAAATAAACGATCCTATCACAATAATCAACACAATGATCATTTCAGCATCACTCAGCATGTCACATTACCAAATTGGGAATATATCGCTGATAACTTCAACTATATAACCTCTGAGCTCGTACGTCTCAGAGAAGGGTGTTAAGCTAAAAGAATAAATTCTTCGCCACCAACAGAAATATATTTGAAAGAAATCGGCTTTATATCTCAACTTGTAATGTCAGACATACAATCCATACAAGTCTGTTCCGGGATCGAACAAAACCGAAGGCACTTATAAAGAAGTCCTTGCAATCCGGATATTCACAATCCTGATCGGATTCACCATCACATATGGAGAACTCTATACCGTAGCTACTCGGTGCAGAGTAAATCGACAGGTCATCCTATCGCTCTCGCAAATACCGGGTCTTCAACACCGATCTTCAATGCAATTCATAACGACGCATCACATATTCGGAATGGGTTATACGACCCCATGGTCCTTTCCCGGTTAACCCGAATAGTGAGCGCTTATTCAAAAATAAGTGTGGCATTCACATTCAAACAAATCATATCAATTACCCAATCAAAGGGAAATATTGATAGTCGGTTATTGAACTATCACTGGATATGCACACATCACCAGTTTCCAAATAATTTTCCAAATTATTTATTTCACAAAATATCTTTACAAGATATAAAATTTCACACTTCAAAAATAAATCAATATTTATTTTTTATACAAATTCCACTTCCTTTATAAATTCCTTAGTGAATTTATAATTCCAAAATATCAATGAATATTCGATTTCAATTATTCATTTCAATATTTCTTTTCAATTTATCTTCAAAAAGATAAATTCTCAAAATATTCACTTTATATTGGAAAACATTTCCATACTTATTTATTCATAAGTAATTCACAAATTTTATTTATTTTCAACACTTAGAAAATATTCAATATACTTAAATCGAAATTAAGTATATATTTCATTCTTTAAGGAAATCATTCTCATAAACATATTTATTTGGGCCAAAACGAATGTTGCGTAAAACATCGTTACGACAACCCAAAATCACTAGTATAGGGATTCGAAATTAAAATAGATATATAAATCCCAATACTATACAAAACATTTCCTTTCGGAAATCATTTACTATAACAACAGTGTTATAGTCCACCATTTCCTTTTATTTCTCGAAAACGTCTATTTCAACAATCAATGTTGAAATCTATGGTTTCGAATCTCAACACATTTTAAAACATCGTTAGATCGTTTTAATTCAATTTAGACATCTCATTCAAACATTTTCTTTAACATATTATTCACTATTCAAAAACGTGAATATTCTTTGTTAACAAATTTCATCCTTTTATTTATTTTATTTCAAAGGATTATTCACAGTTCAAAAACGTGAATATAATTCCATTAATAGGTTTCAGCAATTTACTTATCAAAATAAGTCATTTGCGGATTTATAAATCAACGTTTGTAAATTCCATTTCTATTTATTTTATAACTACTTCCTTTATAAATCTCCTTTATTAGCCTATTCGATTTATAACTCAATTATAAACAATGGTTCATATTATAAGTTAAATACTTATAAATTTATTCGTTTGCAAAATCGTTCCTTTGAACTTCATAATTATAAATCTTATAACTTATAAGATTCAATTATTCATCCAAATATATTCTTTAATAACTTCACAAAATTTATAAATCTTACTATTTATAAATTTCACTTATAACTTCATCATTTATAATTTTATAAATTCCATTCACTTATGCAATCCATTTGCACTTCATTCAAACACTTATAAAAACTCGTTTTATAATTTCAACATTTTAATTTATAAATATCCATTTATAAATCTCGTAATATAATTCAATTTATATTATTCTTTTAAAACGTCTTTAATCTCCTTTATTATTTCACCATTTTGATTCATAAAATAATTAAATTTTATAAATCCTATATTTAGACTTTTCACAATAAATTCTAAAATATCTTGATTAAACTATTTTATAAACTCAATAGCATCATATTCTCAAAAATCAGTTTTTAACTATTTTTTTTTCTCAAAAATCATAATTTTTATAACTTTAAAAATTATAACGTTGATTTATTTAAAATAGATCAAATTCCAAACATAAAGTATATTTTCAAAAAATCACTTTATAAATCATTTTAAAATTCCAAAACTTGGTCCAATGATGCTACATATCAAATAGTCAATCACGACAACAACGATATCATATATCGATATGATAATCCATCAAATATCAAAATATCTGAAATTAAATAAAAACTGTTGAGGAATCCAGTTGGATCCCTCCAACCTATTTCCCTGCATCCAAAAACATTAGCACAATACCAATTTCGTTCCAGTACGAAATTATCGCGGTATATGTTCTTATTAAATATTATCCGCTTAATAACGGCGTAATAGGGTCTCATCCGTTAAACAAAAAATGCGGGAAATCAATAACTCCAATATATACATATGCCAATATATATATATATTGCTACTATATATAATACCAATTTCACTGTTTATGAAATACTCGCGGTATATGTTTTTAATAAATAACATCCGCTTACTAACGGCGTATAATGTCTATTTTAACAATCAATAGATAACATTCATCATTCAAACATGCATTCAAATATTTTAAATCTAACTATTTAAAATAAAATCGAAACTAATTCGATTGAGTGAGAAGTTCTCACCTTGGTTTTATTTCCGTTTTAGCGATTTATTTCGAATAAAATTAAACGGACGTTTAATTTTATCCAAAATTCTCACTAACTCCAAACGACTCCAAACCAACTCCATCGCGTAGTGCTCGTCCATACGATTCCAACGCAACTGAGTTTGCATTTTTTCGACATCGTATGAAAAAGTTATGCAGTTTTAAAGATTACACGATTTTAATTAACTAATTTACAACATTTACTTTAAAAATTATAACCTAACTCATCACAGCCACTTGATTCCTTCCCTTTGCATCCTGGCCGTCCCCCACCCTTCTTCCTCTTCACGCACGCCTCCAGGAACAAGAAGACACGGCCGAACCCACTTATGCAAATTAGGGTTTAAAAACACCGCTTCCTCAATCGCCTCTAGCTCGATCAACGACCACCATTAGCAAGCTCTACGACGCCTCAACGACCACCTTGCACCATATGAAGCTCGGCTCTCTGATGAGTCTCGAATTGCGTGCCAAACAAGCTGCGAACGGCCTCATATCTCTCCCCCTCCGTTGCACCAAAATCCATCATCACCGTATGGAATCGAAGCTCTCGTCGAGCTCTACAACTTCCGTGTTGAACACTTCGCGTGAATGTCAACGGATTGTGAATGATTGAGGGGAGAAAGAGAAGAAATACTGGCCTTTGAAATAGGGTAGTGGCGGCTGCAGTTATAAATTAGGGTTTTTTTTTTTTTTTTAATTTGTGTGAGGGCTATTTATAGAGTTTCGTTCGACACTATTCATCCGGAAATTCTGAACTCCGATTTACGCGCCGTAACCAGCGTTTCTAGGGTTTACCCCGCGTTCCGGACACAATGGAACAGGTTTCGGAAGCTAATTCGGACATCTGTGCGAGTTATGGCTATAAACGCTCAATTTAAATTAAACCGATTTAAGTCGATTTCTAGGCGTTTTAATTTGTAACGGACAAACGGTAAATCCAATCGACTTAAAATTTGAAACCTTACAATAATATCACATTACGGATCCGATGAAATTGGTTTTGCCGAAATCTGAGACTTTTTGAAAAATGGCTATTTTAACTCGCCAAATTAAAATTAAAAATAATTCGATGCGTTTCGAGCTGCCACGATCAAACGATAACTCCAATTGACACGAAATTTGAAACCCGGTAATAACTAAGTATTACGGATCCAATGGAACTAGTTTCGTTCAATTCTGAGACTGTTCAAAAATTGACTATTTTCACTAGTCGATTTAATTATTAAAATATTCAATTTTCACAAATTAACTTTTAATTCGATTTTAAAAGTTCTAAAATATCGTTCTAACTTCCATATGATAAAATAAAATTTTACAAATCATTTTCAATCATATTTAACCCAATTTTCAATTATTTCCATAATTCAACATATTAATTTATTGATTTAATTATCCAATTAAATCCAATAATTCAAATAAAAAAATTTATTTGACTTATAAATTCACTTATTAATATTTAAAATTAATTAAATATTCATATTTTAATTAATAAAAATCCTGGGTCGTTACAATCTTCCCCACTTAAAAGAATTTCGTCCTCGAAATTAACGAGTAAGAAAAGTTGCAGAATTTATTAACTTTCCAAAAATTTATAATTAAACTTCTTACAATACTTTACTAAGTTTTCAAAATCATACTTAGTTATCTTTTCAAAAACAACTACTATTGTTTAACTTTCAATTCCAAAATCAAAGTTAAAGTTTTCAAAATTTTCCAATTTTCTCAAAATTTTCTAACGCCTTAAATTTCCGGAAAAATTCGCCATAGTCTCCTTTGCGCGGATCGATCCGAAAAAAAAATGACAGTATATATATCACAAATATACATCTCATCAAGTAATGAGGCATCCCGAAGGGAAAAAAGTATAAAAGTACGGTATGTAATCCGAGATATGTACCTTATATTTTTATTAGCAAGCATATACGGCTAATATAGCGTAAAAGCGAGCTCCAAATGCGAAGCAAACGCAATCCGCACCTACTAATTACTCAACAAACAACATGAGAACATGCACATATGAAAATAATCTCAATATACAACATATAGCAACATAACTATATATGTCACATAGCAAATGCAACTAAACAACAAATGCAAACATCAACCAACTACCATTCATAATCATAAATATTCATTCATATTCTCATTAATATTCAATGAAATGGTTTTCAATTTAATCACATTTGATTCATATACAGTGGATGTTTTCTAACATTCATTTTCAATTAGTTTATATTCACTAATTCATATTCAAGGTTGTTCACTTCCAAATCAAATTCAATTCCATTTCAAATTTATTTACTTTCATTTACACTTAATGAATTTTATACAATCATCTAACAACCATATAACAACCAATGTATATTAATTACAACCAAATTCTTTTGCTTACAATTGGTTTAATTTAATTGATTTTCATTCAACTATTCAACTTTCAATAACTTTAGATTTAAATGAATCAACACTTACATTCATTATTCCATATCAATTTAATTCACATTCAATTGATTAACATTTAATCCATTAACTCAATTCAATTACTAAAGTTGAATTTCACTTATATAACTTAAGTTCACATTTATCACTTAAGTTTACTAATTTACTTTGATACTAATATCAACTTTATTCCATATCACTTAAGTTATATTCCGTTTAATAAACATCACTTGTTTTACATAACTTAAATTCATTTTTATTTACAACTCATATTCATAAATATATTCATATAGTTTCACTTCTCATATATATAAGTTTATTCACAATTGTAAATCACTTTAATTATAATTTAACTCTTATAATTCTTTTTGCTTATACAATTAATTCTTTAATTTAGATTATTCAAACAACTAACAATCAACTTATACACATTTTAATAATTTTGAAAAATTATTCCTTTATATATAAAATATAATCAAGGTAAAATTATTTCATTTACCCAATTTAAAACAATATTATGTCGGTTTATCTTGTTTAAGAGTTTAGAAACTCCTATCTACGATAGTTAGCTAGACTACATCGACTGGAATCTATAAACAATCAACCGATAAGTCAACACAATATAAAACAATTTATATTCACTAACAAATACGCTCTCATAGCTATTATTACACTCAAATTCATTCTAGAGTACTACTGACTCTATCTCTAATGAGTAATACCCAACAGAACCATGGTTGTCGCTTAACCATAAGCTCTGATACCAGATGTAAAGACCCGTAAGTCTGTACTCCTTGAATAGACACTAATCTCCTTTGTTTAATTCAAGATGAACGAAAATACGAACCCTTAGGGGTTTTAAAAAGATTTTAAGAAAAGAAAAAGTAAGAAAGAATAAGAGAGAAGATAGAGGGAAGAGGAAATAGAAAATTAGAAAATAGAAGAACATAGAACGGAACAGAAAACAACAGAACATCAGAATCTCACAATTCGCAGCGGAACAACATATAATAATAAATGAATAATCTTTAAACAAAGAACTATATCAGTTATTACATTTCATTACATCATATCATAAGAGTATACAACAACAACAACAAACAGTGCAGCGGAAAAAGAAATACTATATAAGTAATACGCCATGCCATCCAGCTTGCCTCCAGCAACTCCAGATTATCCAGAATATACTGATAAACCTTACTCTTGACTGCCCGTGTGAAAATTGGTGGCCACCCAGAGTTTAGGAAGGAAAACAATAAACTCCAAGTCAGTCATGTGACTGGTGTGAGAACTCAAAACAGTTTATTTATCTTTAAAATCAAAATAGAGGAATATTTTTAATCAATTCGCAATGCTTTTAAAAATGAGACTACCATAAGGCCTCCCGCACACACATACAATGCAAACGCAGAATCGGAGAAGATTTCTCCTTATGATAGTCAAAGATGCTTGATACGCATTTAAAAGAACATTTCATATTATTATTAGTGCATAGTGTAGGAAAAATTCATTTCGAAAGTAGAATATAAATCTTAGCCAGCATAGACATTTCGAACTATGCCTACTATAGCTACCATCCAAACAGTGGTGACCACCATAAGTGAATGGCAGGTTCTACAACTAATACCGTATAAGTTTCGTATTGGGAATTGGATTTCCAACAAATGGTCAGGCCAAGGAACTTCCCATTGCCACATGAGAATGGCTCTGGAAAGACATCCCCGAGAACCAAACCGGAACTCTGCCAACACAAGGCCGGGTTACCCCTAACTGGGTAACTACTGACACGAGCACGCCATTCCCCGATCGTAAACGACCTTTCTCACGGGATCCCGAAAACCAACAACCACAAAGTAATAAATTCGTAGTAACCACATAGGTTAAATATCTGGGCTCCATACCATGATACCACCTCTATCCAGAAGGAAATGTACATACCCTAAAGGGTGCTACCCCTCATAACCTTGCCGCATCTTTCCTGTTTTGACCATTTCCGGGCTGTGAGGCTCGACGAAGTCACGTCCACAAAAACATACTTTATACAAAAGCCATTCTTTGGGTCAACAAATGATCAACACAATGATCACCAAGATAGACGATCAAATAAACGATCCTATCACAATAATCAACACAATGATCATTTCAGCATCACTCAGCATGTCACATTACCAAATTGGGAATATATCGCTGATAACTTCAACTATATAACCTCTGAGCTCGTACGTCTCAGAGAAGGGTGTTAAGCTAAAAGAATAAATTCTTCGCCACCAACAGAAATATATTTGAAAGAAATCGGCTTTATATCTCAACTTGTAATGTCAGACATACAATCCATACAAGTCTATTCCGGGATCGAACAAAACCGAAGGCACTTACAAAGAAGTCCTTGCAATCCGGATATTCACAATCCTGATCGGATTCACCATCACATATGGAGAACTCTATACCGTAGCTACTCGGTGCAGAGTAAATCGACAGGTCATCCTATCGCTCTCGCAAATACCGGGTCTTCAACACCGATCTTCAATGCAATTCATAACGACGTATCACATATTCGGAATGGGTTATACGACCCCATGGTCCTTTCCCGGTTAACCCGAATAGTGAGCGCTTATTCAAAAATAAGTGTGGCATTCACATTCAAACAAATCATATCAATTACCCAATCAAAGGGAAATATTGATAGTCGGTTATTGAACTATCACTGGATATGCACACATCACCAGTTTCCAAATAATTTTCCAAATTATTTATTTCACAAAATATCTTTACAAGATATAAAATTTCACACTTCAAAAATAAATCAATATTTATTTTTTATACAAATTCCACTTCCTTTATAAATTCCTTAGTGAATTTATAATTCCAAAATATCAATGAATATTCGATTTCAATTATTCATTTCAATATTTCTTTTCAATTTATCTTCAAAAAGATAAATTCTCAAAATATTCACTTTATATTGGAAAACATTTCCATACTTATTTATTCATAAGTAATTCACAAATTTTATTTATTTTCAACACTTAGAAAATATTCAATATACTTAAATCGAAATTAAGTATATATTTCATTCTTTAAGGAAATCATTCTCATAAACATATTTATTTGGGCCAAAACGAATGTTGCGTAAAACATCGTTACGACAACCCAAAATCACTAGTATAGGGATTCGAAATTAAAATAGATATATAAATCCCAATACTATACAAAACATTTCCTTTCGGAAATCATTTACTATAACAACAGTGTTATAGTCCACCATTTCCTTTTATTTCTCGAAAACGTCTATTTCAACAATCAATGTTGAAATCTATGGTTTCGAATCTCAACACATTTTAAAACATCGTTAGATCGTTTTAATTCAATTTAGACATCTCATTCAAACATTTTCTTTAACATATTATTCACTATTCAAAAACGTGAATATTCTTTGTTAACAAATTTCATCCTTTTATTTATTTTATTTCAAAGGATTATTCACAGTTCAAAAACGTGAATATAATTCCATTAATAGGTTTCAGCAATTTACTTATCAAAATAAGTCATTTGCGGATTTATAAATCAACGTTTGTAAATTCCATTTCTATTTATTTTATAACTACTTCCTTTATAAATCTCCTTTATTAGCCTATTCGATTTATAACTCAATTATAAACAATGGTTCATATTATAAGTTAAATACTTATAAATTTATTCGTTTGCAAAATCGTTCCTTTGAACTTCGTAATTATAAATCTTATAACTTATAAGATTCAATTATTCATCCAAATATATTCTTTAATAACTTCACAAAATTTATAAATCTTACTATTTATAAATTTCACTTATAACTTCATCATTTATAATTTTATAAATTCCATTCACTTATGCAATCCATTTGCACTTCATTCAAACACTTATAAAAACTCGTTTTATAATTTCAACATTTTAATTTATAAATATCCATTTATAAATCTCGTAATATAATTCAATTTATATTATTCTTTTAAAACGTCTTTAATCTCCTTTATTATTTCACCATTTTGATTCATAAAATAATTAAATTTTATAAATCCTATATTTAGACTTTTCACAATAAATTCTAAAATATCTTGATTAAACTATTTTATAAACTCAATAGCATCATATTCTCAAAAATCAGTTTTTAACTATTTTTTTTTCTCAAAAATCATAATTTTTATAACTTTAAAAATTATAACGTTGATTTATTTAAAATAGATCAAATTCCAAACATAAAGTATATTTTCAAAAAATCACTTTATAAATCATTTTAAAATTCCAAAACTTGGTCCAATGATGCTACATATCAAATAGTCAATCACGACAACAACGATATCATATATCGATATGATAATCCATCAAATATCAAAATATCTGAAATTAAATAAAAACTGTTGAGGAATCCAGTTGGATCCCTCCAACCTGTTTTCCTGCATCCAAAAACATTAGCACAATACCAATTTCGTTCCAGTACGAAATTATCGCGGTATATGTTCTTATTAAATATTATCCGCTTAATAACGGCGTAATAGGGTCTCATCCGCTAAACAAAAAATGCGGGAAATCAATAACTCCAATATATACATATGCCAATATATATATATATTGCTACTATATATAATACCAATTTCACTGTTTATGAAATACTCGCGGTATATGTTTTTAATAAATAACATCCGCTTACTAACGGCGTATAATGTCTATTTTAACAATCAATAGATAACATTCATCATTCAAACATGCATTCAAATATTTTAAATCTAACTATTTAAAATAAAATCGAAACTAATTCGATTGAGTGAGAAGTTCTCACCTTGGTTTTATTTCCGTTTTAGCGATTTATTTCGAATAAAATTAAACGGACGTTTAATTTTATCCAAAATTCTCACTAACTCCAAATGACTCCAAACCAACTCCATCGCGTAGTGCTCGTCCATACGATTCCAACGCAACTGAGTTTGCATTTTTTCGACATCGTATGAAAAAGTTATGCAGTTTTAAAGATTACACGATTTTAATTAACTAATTTACAACATTTACTTTAAAAATTATAACCTAACTCATCACAGCCACTTGATTCCTTCCCTTTGCATCCTGGCCGTCCCCCACCCTTCTTCCTCTTCACGCACGCCTCTAGGAACAAGAAGACACGACCGAACCCACTTATGCAAATTAGGGTTTAAAAACACCGCTTCCTCAATCGCCTCTAGCTCGATCAACGACCACCATTAGCAAGCTCTACGACGCCTCAACGACCACCTTGCACCATATGAAGCTCGGCTCTCTGATGAGTCTCGAATTGCGTGCCAAACAAGCTGCGAACGGCCTCATATCTCTCCCCCTCCGTTGCACCAAAATCCATCATCACCGTATGGAATCGAAGCTCTCGTCGAGCTCTACGACTTCCGTGTTGAACACTTCGCGTGAATGTCAACGGATTGTGAATGATTGAGGGGAGAAAGAGAAGAAATACTGGCCTTTGAAATAGGGTAGTGGCGGCTGCAGTTATAAATTAGGGTTTTGTTTTTTTTTTTTTAATTTGTGTGAGGGCTATTTATAGAGTTTCGTTCGACACTATTCATCCGGAAATTCTGAACTCCGATTTACGCGCCGTAACCAGCGTTTCTAGGGTTTACCCCGCGTTCCGGACACAATGGAACAGGTTTCGGAAGCTAATTCGGACATCTGTGCGAGTTATGGCTATAAACGCTCAATTTAAATTAAACCGATTTAAGTCGATTTCTAGGCATTTTAATTTGTAACGGACAAACGGTAAATCCAATCGACTTAAAATTTGAAACCTTACAATAATATCACATTACGGATCCGATGAAATTGGTTTTGCCGAAATCCGAGACTTTTTGAAAAATGGCTATTTTAACTCGCCAAATTAAAATTAAAAATAATTCGATGCGTTTCGAGCTGCCACGATCAAACGATAACTCCAATTGACACGAAATTTGAAACCCGGTAATAACTAAGTATTACGGATCCAATGGAACTGGTTTCGTTCAATTCTGAGACTGTTCAAAAATTGACTATTTTCACTAGTCGATTTAATTATTAAAATATTCAATTTTCACAAATTAACTTTTAATTCGATTTTAAAAGTTCTAAAATATCGTTCTAACTTCCATATGATAAAATAAAATTTTACAAATCATTTTCAATCATATTTAACCCAATTTTCAATTATTTCCATAATTCAACATATTAATTTATTGATTTAATTATCCAATTAAATCCAATAATTCAAATAAAAAAATTTATTTGACTTATAAATTCACTTATTAATATTTAAAATTAATTAAATATTCATATTTTAATTAATAAAAATCCTGGGTCGTTACAATCTTCCCCACTTAAAAGAATTTCGTCCTCGAAATTAACGAGTAAGAAAAGTTGCAGAATTTATTAACTTTCCAAAAATTTATAATTAAACTTCTTACAATACTTTACTAAGTTTTCAAAATCATACTTAGTTATCTTTTCAAAAACAACTACTATTGTTTAACTTTCAATTCCAAAATCAAAGTTAAAGTTTTCAAAATTTTCCAATTTTCTCAAAATTTTCTAACGCCTTAAATTTCCGGAAAAATTCGCCATAGTCTCCTTTGCGCGGATCGATCCGAAAAAAAAATGACAGTATATATATCACAAATATACATCTCATCAAGTAATGAGGCATCCCGAAGGGAAAAAAGTATAAAAGTACGGTATGTAATCCGAGATATGTACCTTATATTTTTATTAGCAAGCATATACGGCTAATATAGCGTAAAAGCGAGCTCCAAATGCGAAGCAAACGCAATCCGCACCTACTAATTACTCAACAAACAACATGAGAACATGCACATATGAAAATAATCTCAATATACAACATATAGCAACATAACTATATATGTCACATAGCAAATGCAACTAAACAACAAATGCAAACATCAACCAACTACCATTCATAATCATAAATATTCATTCATATTCTCATTAATATTCAATGAAATGGTTTTCAATTTAATCACATTTGATTCATATACAGTGGATGTTTTCTAACATTCATTTTCAATTAGTTTATATTCACTAATTCATATTCAAGGTTGTTCACTTCCAAATCAAATTCAATTCCATTTCAAATTTATTTACTTTCATTTACACTTAATGAATTTTATACAATCATCTAACAACCATATAACAACCAATGTATATTAATTACAACCAAATTCTTTTGCTTACAATTGGTTTAATTTAATTGATTTTCATTCAACTATTCAACTTTCAATAACTTTAGATTTTAAATGAATCAACACTTACATTCATTATTCCATATCAATTTAATTCACATTCAATTGATTAACATTTAATCCATTAACTCAATTCAATTACTAAAGTTGAATTTCACTTATATAACTTAAGTTCACATTTATCACTTAAGTTTACTAATTTACTTTAATACTAATATCAACTTCATTCCATATCACTTAAGTTATATTCCATTTAATAAACATCACTTGTTTTACATAACTTAAATTCATTTTTATTTACAACTCATATTCATAAATATATTCATATAGTTTCACTTCTCATATATATAAGTTTATTCACAATTGTAAATCACTTTAATTATAATTTAACTCTTATAATTCTTTTTGCTTATACAATTAATTCTTTAATTTAGATTATTCAAACAACTAACAATCAACTTATACACATTTTAATAATTTTGAAAAATTATTCCTTTATATATAAAATATAATCAAGGTAAAATTATTTCATTTACCCAATTTAAAACAATATTATGTCGGTTTATCTTGTTTAAGAGTTTAGAAACTCCTATCTACGATAGTTAGCTAGACTACATCGACTGGAATCTATAAACAATCAACCGATAAGTCAACACAATATAAAACAATTTATATTCACTAACAAATACGCTCTCATAGCTATTATTACACTCAAATTCATTCTAGTGTACTACTGGCTCTATCTCTAATGAGTAATACCCAACAGAACCATGGTTGTCGCTTAACCATAAGCTCTGATACCAGATGTAAAGACCCGTAAGTCCGTACTCCTTGAATAGACACTAATCTCCTTTGTTTAATTCAAGATGAACGAAAATGCGAACCCTTAGGGGTTTTAAAAAGATTTTAAGAAAAGAAAAAGTAAGAAAGAAGAAGAGAGAAGATAGAGGGAAGAGGAAATAGAAAATTAGAAAATAGAAGAACATAGAACGGAACAGAAAACAACAGAACATCAGAATCTCACAATTCGCAGCGGAACAACATATAATAATAAATGAATAATCTTTAAACAAAGAACTATATCAGTTATTACATTACATTTCATTACATCATATCATCAGAGTATACAACAACAACAACAAACAGTGCAGCGGAAAAAGAAATACTATATAAGTAATACGCCATGCCATCCAGCTTGCCTCCAGCAACTCCAGATTATCCAGAATATACTGATAAACCTTACTCTTGACTGCCCGTGTGAAAATTGGTGGCCACCCAGAGTTTAGGAAGGAAAACAATAAACTCCAAGTCAGTCATGTGACTGGTGTGAGAACTCAAAACAGTTTATTTATCTTTAAAATCAAAATAGAGGAATATTTTTAATCAATTCGCAATGCTTTTAAAAATGAGACTACCATAAGGCCTCCCGCACACACATACAATGCAAACGCAGAATCGGAGGAGATTTCTCCTTATGATAGTCAAAGATGCTTGATACGCATTTAAAAGAACATTTCATATTATTATTAGTGCATAGTGTAGGAAAAATTCATTTCGAAAGTAGAATATAAATCTTAGCCAGCATAGACATTTCGAACTATGCCTACTATAGCTACCATCCAAACAGTGGTGACCACCATAAGTGAATGGCAGGTTCTACAACTAATACCGTATAAGTTTCGTATTGGGAATTGGATTTCCAACAAATGGTCAGGCCAAGGAACTTCCCATTGCCACATGAGAATGCCTCTGGAAAGACATCCCCGAGAACCAAACCGGAACTCTGCCAACACAAGGCCGGGTTACCCCTAACTGGGTAAGTACTGACACGAGCACGCCATTCCCCGATCGTAAACGACCTTTCTCACGGGATCCCGAAAACCAACAACCACAAAGTAATAAATTCGTAGTAACCACATAGGTTAAATATCTGGGCTCCATACCATGATACCACCTCTATCCAGAAGGAAATGTACATACCCTAAAGGGTGCTACCCCTCATAACCTTGCCGCATCTTTCCTGTTTTGACCATTTCCAGGGTGTGAGGCTCGACGAAGTCACGTCCACAAAAACATACTTTATACAAAAGCCATGCTTTGGGTCAACAAATGATCAACACAATGATCACCAAGATAGACGATCAAATAAACGATCCTATCACAATAATCAACACAATGATCATTTCAGCATCACTCAGCATGTCACATTACCAAATTGGGAATATATCGCTGATAACTTCAACTATATAACCTCTGAGCTCGTACGTCTTAGAGAAGGGTGTTAAGCTAAAAGAATAAATTCTTCGCCACCAACAGAAATATATTTGAAAGAAATCGGCTTTATATCTCAACTTGTAATGTCAGACATACAATTCATACAAGTCTGTTCCGGGATCGAACAAAACCGAAGGCACTTACAAAGAAGTCCTTGCAATCCGGATATTCACAATCCTGATCGGATTCACCATCACATATGGAGAACTCTATACCGTAGCTACTCGGTGCAGAGTAAATCGACAGGTCATCCTATCGCTCTCGCAAATACCGGGTCTTCAACATCGATCTTCAATGCAATTCATAACGACGTATCACATATTCGGAATGGGTTATACGACCCCATGGTTCTTTCCCGGTTAACCCGAATAGTGAGCGCTTATTCAAAAATAAGTGTGGCATTCACATTCAAACAAATCATATCAATTACCCAATCAAAGGGAAATATTGATAGTCGGTTATTGAACTATCACTGGATATGCACACATCACCAGTTTCCAAATAATTTTCCAAATTATTTATTTCACAAAATATCTTTACAAGATATAAAATTTCACACTTCAAAAATAAATCAATATTTATTTTTTAGACAAATTCCACTTCCTTTATAAATTCCTTAGTGAATTTATAATTCCAAAATATCAATGAATATTCGATTTCAATTATTCATTTCAATATTTCTTTTCAATTTATCTTCAAAAGGATAAATTCTCAAAATATTCACTTTATATTGGAAAACATTTCCATACTTATTTATTCATAAGTAATTCACAAATTTTATTTATTTTCAACACTTAGAAAATATTCAATATACTTAAATCGAAATTAAGTATATATTTCATTCTTTAAGGAAATCATTCTCATAAACATATTTATTTGGGCCAAAACGAATGTTGCGTAAAACATCGTTACGACAACCCAAAATCACTAGTATAGGGATTCGAAATTAAAATAGATATATAAATCCCAATACTATACAAAACATTTCCTTTCGGAAATCATTTACTATAACAACAGTGTTATAGTCCACCATTTCCTTTTATTTCTCGAAAACGTCTATTTCAACAATCAATGTTGAAATCTATGGTTTCGAATCTCAACACATTTTAAAACATCGTTAGATCGTTTTAATTCAATTTAAACATCTCATTCAAACATTTTCTTTAACATATTATTCACTATTCAAAAACGTGAATATTCTTTGTTAACAAATTTCATCCTTTTATTTATTTTATTTCAAAGGATTATTCACAGTTCAAAAACGTGAATATAATTCCATTAATAGGTTTCAGCAATTTACTTATCAAAATAAGTCATTTGCGGATTTATAAATCAACGTTTATAAATTCCATTTCTATTTATTTTATAACTACTTCCTTTATAAATCTCCTTTATTAGCCTATTCGATTTATAACTCAATAATGAACAATGGTTCATATTATAAGTTAAATACTTATAAATTTATTCGTTTGCAAAATCGTTCCTTTGAACTTCATAATTATAAATCTTATAACTTATAAGATTCAATTATTCATCCAAATATATTCTTTAATAACTTCACAAAATTTATAAATCTTACTATTTATAAATTTCACTTATAACTTCATCATTTATAATTTTATAAATTCCATTCACTTATGCAATCCATTTGCACTTCATTCAAACACTTATAAAAACTCGTTTTATAATTTCAACATTTTAATTTATAAATATCCATTTATAAATCTCGTAATATAATTCAATTTATATTATTCTTTTAAAACGTCTTTAATCTCCTTTATTATTTCACCATTTTGATTCATAAAATAATTAAATTTTATAAATCCTATATTTAGACTTTTCACAATAAATTCTAAAATATCTTGATTAAACTATTTTATAAACTCAATAGCATCATATTCTCAAAAATCAGTTTTTAACTATTTTTTTTCTCAAAAATCATAATTTTTATAACTTTAAAAATTATAACGTTGATTTATTTAAAATAGATCAAATTCCAAACATAAAGTATATTTTCAAAAAATCACTTTATAAATCATTTTAAAATTCCAAAACTTGGTCCAATGATGCTACATATCAAATAGTCAATCACGACAACAACGATATCATATAGCGATATGATAATCCATCAAATATCAAAATATCTGAAATTAAATAAAAACTATTGAGGAATCCAGTTGGACCCCTCCAACCTTTTTTCCTGCATCCAAAAACATTAGCACAATACCAATTTCGTTCCAGTACGAAATTATCGCGGTATATGTTCTTATTAAATATTATCCGCTTAATAACGGCGTAATAGGGTCTCATCCGCTAAACAAAAAATGTGGGAAATCAATAACTCCAATATATACATATGCCAATATATATATAGTGCTACTATATATAATACCAATTTCACTGTTTATGAAATACTCGCGGTATATGTTTTTAATAAATAACATCCGCTTACTAACGGCGTATAATGTCTATTTTAACAATCAATAGATAACATTCATCATTCAAACATGCATTCAAATATTTTAAATCTAACTATTTAAAATAAAATCGAAACTACTTCGATTGAGTGAGAAGTTCTCACCTTGGTTTTATTTCCGTTTTAGCGATTTATTTCGAATAAAATTAAACGGACGTTTAATTTTACCCAAAATTCTCACTAACTCCAAACGGCTCCAAACCAACTCCGTCGCGTAGTGCTCGTCCATACGATTCCAACGCAACTGAGTTTGCATTTTTTCGACCTCGTATGAAAAAGTTATGCAGTTTTAAAGATTACACGATTTTAATTAACTAATTTACAACATTTACTTTAAAAATTATAACCTAACTCATCACAGCCACTTGATTCCTTCCCTTTGCATCCTGGCCGTCCCCCACCCTTCTTCCTCTTCATGCACGCCTCCAGGAACAAGAAAACACGGCCGAACCCACTTATGCAAATTAGGGTTTAAAAACACCGCTTCCTCAATCGCCTCTAGCTCGATCAACGACCACCATTAGCAAGCTCTACGACGCCTCAACGACCACCTTGCACCATATGAAGCTCGGCTCTCTGATGAGTCTCGAATTGCGTGCCAAACTAGCTGCGAACGGCCTCATATCTCTCCCCCTTCGTTGCACCAAAATCCATCATCACCGTATGGAATCGAAGCTCTCGTCGAGCTCTACGACTTCCGTGTTGAACACTTCGCGTGAATGTCAACGGATTGTGAATGATTGAGAGGAGAAAGAGAAGAAATACTGGCCTTTGAAATAGGGTAGTGGCGGCTGCAGTTATAAATTAGGGCTTTGTTTTTTTTTTTTTTTATTTGTGTGAGGGCTATTTATAGAGTTTCGTTCGACACTATTCATCCGGAAATTCCGAACTCCGATTTTCGCGCCGTAACCAGCATTTCTAGGGTTTACCCCACGTTCCGGACACAATGGAACAGGTTTCGAAAGCTAATTCGGACATCTGTGCGAGTTATGGCTATAAACGCTCAATTTAAATTAAACCGATTTAAGTCGATTTCTAGACGTTTTAATTTGTAACGGACAAACGGTAAATCCAATCGACTTAAAATTTAAAACCTTACAATAATATCACATTACGGATCCGATGAAACTGGTTTCGTCGAAATCCGAGACTTTTTGAAAAATGGCTATTTTAACTCGCCAAATTAAAATTAAAAATAATTCGATGCGTTTCGAGCTGCCACGATCAAACGATAACTCCGATTGACACGAAATTTGAAACTCGGTAATAACTAACTATTACGGATCCAATGGAACTGGTTTCGTTCAATTCTGAGACTGTTCAAAAATTGACTATTTTCACTAGTCGATTTAATTATTAAAATATTCAATTTTCACAAATTAACTTTTAATTCGATTTTAAAAGTTCTAAAATATCGTTCTAACTTCCATATGATAAAATAAAATTTTACAAATCATTTTCAATCATATTTAACCCAATTTTCAATTATTTCCATAATTCAACATATTAATTTATTGATTTAATTATCCAATTAAATCCAATAATTCAAATAAAAAAAATTTATTTGACTTATAAATTCACTTATTAATATTTAAAATTAATTAAATATTCATATTTTAATTAATAAAAATCCTGGGTCGTTACAGCTTTTCAAAGCACGTCATGTTTCCACAAGACGTTCTTCGGGGGGGAAATGTTATCCCGCTTTTTGGCAAAAGCCACGATACCAAAAGATCGATCGAAGACAAAAGACAGTTCGTCTTAAATATTGGTTATACTTTGCTTCACTATGAATATCGCTGAATTTTTTTCGAGCTCGGATCAAGCTACAATTGATTGGACATGACTAGCAAAGCCATAAGAACCAGCATTCCAAATTTCAAGTCAATCCGAGTTCGTATGCTCAAGTTATGATGGATATAAGTTGAAGGGAAAAGCTCCAGTTGCGTATCGATCATCAGGCTCCATTTCGTATCGATCGGTTTCGTATCGATCCAGCGGTTTCGAATCCATCGAAGAGCCGCAGTTCGCATCGATCAAGTTCGAATCCATCGAAGTGCCTCGGTTCGAGTCAATCTCATTCGAGTCCATCGGCTCCTCCTTCGAATCCATTGGCGTCTCCCCACTTCGCATCCATCGACAGATAACCTACTTCGTATCGGTCAACTCCCATGAGTTCGTATCGATCAAGATTGGCCATGTTCGAATCTATCGAGTTCGTATCGATGGACTTCATACCCATCAGCAGATGATGCGCTTCGTAACGATGGGCCAGTGTCTTCTTCGTATCCACCGTAGAAGCATCCCTTCGAATCCATCCATGAGGCCTAATTCGAATCCACCGAGTCAACAAATTTGATGACGTGTCATCCCTCGATACGAACAAGGTGAAATATATGGAGTCGATGCAGTCAACTCGGAGTGAAGACCGGATCGAGGCAAAGTTTGCTCTCCACGTCATCACGAAAGCACGCGCCATCATCTATTCGAAGTCACCGATTCGAAGAGATGGATTCAAACCAAAAAGCCCAGTGAAGAACATCATTTCGTATCGACGATAACTCACAATCCACTGACCCAAATGCCATGAAATTTTCACAGGAGCTTGCGTACATGCCAAGGAGTGTTCACACCAAATTTCAGCTCGATTGGACATCATCTTGATCGATATGAAATGAGTTCGTATCGATCACATATCGACTTGAAACTTTCTGAGATTGGTCGTGTGGGCCCACTCACGTGGCAGAAAAAGTCTCCCGAGATTTGAGCAAAGTCTCAGCCTCCTATGCCTATAAATAGAGCCCCGGAGCCTACAGAAAAAGGATCTTTTTGGGACTCTAAAGCGCCCAGACTCTACCGGATCAAGATCTCCATCATCCTAAAACATATTCTTGCTGTTGATTTCGAATTTCCAGTTGTAACTTGTTGTTGATCGCTGTAACAACTTGTAATCATTGAAAGAGAATCAATAAAACTGCAAAAAACTTCATAGTGGACGTAGGCAACACGCCGAACCACTCTAAATTGCTTGTCTACGCATTTACTTTACTATTGTTTGGAGTTTTTATTAGATAATCCTCATTTTCAATTTACATTCTTCATCATTATCTCTTCAAAGACTCCCGAAGAGTGTTGTGACCAATTTTGGTGCAAACAATCAACATATATTAGAACACAAATACAATGCTACAGCGGAATAGAAAACTCCAGCAGCGGAACAACAGCTGAGAATGATATCACGACTTGAACTTCTAAGAGAGAGATCCAACATTTGAATCTCCATATCAAATGCTCCAATCCAAAACTAGCTCGAATCTTCTATCAAGTTGAATTAAGCACACGCGATCCACTACGCGATTGCCAAACAAAAGGCTTCGAATATTTCCGAAAGCTGCCAAATCTACATCTATTATTTATCTGAAAAACCAACTCTAGACTGCCCGTGTGGAAAATTGTGGGCACCCAGAATTTAGGAAGGGAACAATAAATTCCGGGTCAGTCATGGGACTGGTATGAGCAAACAAAAACTGTTTATCTTTAAATAAACAACAAAAGAATTTAAAACATTGAAACTCGTAATACTTTTTGAAAAATGAAACTACCATAAGGCCTCCCGGCACACACACCATGCAATCGCACACTTGGGGGAAATTTCTCCTTATGATAGTCAAAAATGTTTGATACGCGAAAACCATTTGATATTATTATTAGTGCATAGTGAAAACATTTGCAAGTATAATATTAATCTTAGCCAGCATATGTACCATTATAGTATGCCTACTATAGCTACCATGTTAGATGGTAGGTTCTACAACTAAAACCGTACAAGGCGCGTATTGGTTGATTGGATTTCCAACAAATGGTCAGGCCAAGGAACTTCCTATTGCCACATGGGTACGCCTCTGGAGGGACGTCCCGAGAACCTACCCGACTCTCTGCCAACACAAGGCCGGTTTACTCCCTTCCCGGGAGTAAGACCTAAGATATGCCCCCGATCGTTTGCGACCTTTATCTAAGAGCTCTCAACCACAACCATCACACAGTAATAGATTTATATTGTCCACATGAGTTAAGTATCTGGGCTCCAAACCATGATACCACCCTTTTTCAGAAGGAATGGACATACGGTGGGGATGCGACCCCTGCAACCTTGCTGCATCTTTCCCGTTTCGACCATTACCAGGTTGTGAGGCTCGATGAGGTCTCGTCCACAAAGCTACGCTTTTTCACAAAGCCATGCTTTGATCAACAAATGATTAGCAGCATTTCGTATGCCACATTACCAAATTGGGAATGTATCACTAGTAACCATCAACTACATGACCTCTAAGCTCGTACGTCTCAGAGAAGGGTGTTAAGTTAAGAGAATAAATCTCCGCCACCAAACAGAAATTTGTTTGATAGAAACCAGCTTTACATCTCAAAGTGTAATGTCAGACACACATCCATACAAGTCTGTTCCAGGTTTGAACAGAGCCGAAGGCACTTCCAAAGAAGCCTTTGCAAATCCGGATAATCCCTAATCACGTCCGGACTCCCCATCACATATGGAGATCTCTATACCGAGTCCATTTGGTGCAGAGACATTCGACGGGTTATCCTTTCGCTTTCGAAAATGTCCAGTCTTCACCACCGATCCTCATATGTTATCCATAACGTCGTATCATTATTCCGAATGGGTTATATGACACAAAGGTCCTCTCCCGGCTAAACCGAATAATGAGCGCAATATTTAAAAACATATAGATATTGGGATTTCAGTTAAGTCACAACTTTAAACCAAAAACTTTCCTTCAAATGGTTTAACAAATTACCATTTTCAAATATTTAAACAAAAAGATTCATTTTACAAAGATCACCGATCTTTCACAAAGATTTATTCATGGCACTTTAAAACAATTCCATTTCAAATTGGATTAACTCATTCGATCTTTAAAACAAAGATTCAAATCATAGCTTTCAAAATCGTTTCCAAAGATGTGACGACCCGGAATTTTTGAGCGTTTGAAATAGGAATATTTAATTAATTTTAAATATTTGAAAGGATGATTTTTAACTTGAATTACGAATATCACAATTTATTTGATAATTTAAATTATTGAATTTAAATAATTTAAAATTGGATGAAATGTTGAATCCAGAATTTTAAGCCTATTAAACATAATTTGAAGGCTTATAAAATTTATATTCGTATTACTGAGGATAACAGAAGTTGTAAAATTGAAATTAACAGTGCTTTGTTCAGTTTAAAAAATATATCGTTTAAATTGAATTTAAAATAGTCTTCCGAGGCACAGTCTCGGAATTCGACGAAACCAGTACCATTGGATCCGTAATATTGAATTATTATCGGATTTCAAATTTCGTATTGATTGGAGTTAGTATGTGAGTGTACAATTTGTAAACGCGCAGGACATTTAATTGATAATAATGTAATGAAATTAAATTTAATAAATCAAGCTTCTCGGATACGCCACCCATCTTTTCACGTTCAAATCATGTTCCTTCGTTCCCTTCGTTTTCCCTTTTACTCGAGCCTTCGTTTATTCAAAAAAAATATAATAAAAAAAAGAAAAATAGCGGCCGATGCTTTCCTTTCGGTTATCAAAATCGAAACCCATTCGACAAAATAAAATAAAAATAAATCTATGGTCGCTGGCCTCACTCGTTCGTTCCTCTCCTCTACAATTCCAAAACCCATCTTCAACTCGAGTTCGATTTCGCCTTGAATCGCGTAATACTCGAGCGTGCCATCATAGGAACGGGGAGAGGGGACTCGCGTCTTCGGGTTAGGGTTTCGAGTCGCGAGTGCTGGGAGGGGGAATTTGTATCTCGACGCATCGTGAACGCGCTCGCAAGGCTAGGGTTCGTTCGTCATTTGGCATGCGATTGGAAGTGTGTGGGCACTAAAGGAAGGCGCGACTTTCGAGGAGTGGCAGTGGTGTCTGGCTTTAGATGTTGGCTGGTGGGCGTGCGTCAGTGAGGGGAAGGAGCAGTTCATGGCAACCGTGATTTTGGGATGAGAGTGGCGACGGTCGATTTCTCGGTAAACTCTATTTTATGTTATTTTATTTTGTAGTTGATTAAACTTTTTGTTGTTGCAAACTGTAAGACAAGTTTTCTTAATTAACCTATATGATTTATTTTAGTTACTGGAAGACTTTAATAGGGAAAATAAGAGGAGATAAATTGATTTAATAAGCTTATCAAATTATTTTAGTCGAAAGCATTTTTATTAAAAGGAAGTTGTTAGAAATAAAATAATGATTTGGTAATTAATTAGCTTATTTAATTTATTCCGGTTACAAAAAGATTGTTATAAAAAGATTAGTTTAAATTTAAATTATTAGATTAAATAAAATTCTATTAAATGGAAATTAATTTTTCGCTTAGTTCAAATATTAATCATATGAATATTTATACAAGGTTAAAGGATCGCGAAGAAAACAATTCGAGATTTGGATTGGGATTTCAATAATCAAAGGTGAGTTAATCTAACTCAGTTGAAATTTAAATTTAAATGATTAAATTTAAATAATTGTTTGAATGGTTTAATTGTTTGATGTGCTATTATATGCTATATTTGGGAACTGATGCATTATTTTGTGCTAACGTCTGTGGATGCAGGGAAAACGGGTTGGAGGGATCCAACTGGATCCCTCAACATGTATTTAAATTATTTAATATCCACTGCTGTGATTGATTGATATTCCGTGATGAATTATATTAGAACATTGAATGTTATCGTCTGCTCGAATATTTTGGTACTCTATTTTATCCAAATATATAGAATTGGATTTTTGGAAAGAAAATAAAGGAAGTAAATTTGTGAGTAAAATAATTATGGAAATTTGAATAAATTTAAGAATGAAATAAAAATAAAATAAAGTGACGTAAGAATTCTAATTAATAAATCTTGAATATAGAAAGGAGATTTTTGAATTAATAGAAAGTTAATGAATCGTAAACTCCAATGCTAATATCTCAAAGAACAGAACATTTATTTTAAATTTAAGATTTAAATTTTGAAAGGAACAAAGAAGAAAAGGGGAAAAAGCCTGAAATCTGTATATTTCAGTTAAAGATTTAAAATCAAATAGCAAATAATAATAATAAAAATAAAGTCTATAATTAATGAATTTTGAAATGAACCGAGCAAGTAAAGAAATTTATTTCAAATCGAATGAAATGGAAATCAATTCGGGAAATTGATTTAAGTGCTTGAAGTTGGAATTCTCTCTGGATGGCCAAGTACACGTTTTTAAAAGTAATTTTGTAAATATAAATTAAATGCTTTAAAGTTGTTTTTTAAGAAAGCAAGTTTTGTAAAATTTATTATTTCTAATATTTAATTTCTAAAGCAAGTATTTCCTTTTAATATATTATAGCATTAATTATTTAAAAGTGACTTAGTATTTGTTTTAAAAGTGAAACCTGGTTTTATATTTTATAAAGTAATCTTATTTTCTCAAATTCATATAGTATGTATTTTTAACAAATTATTTAAGTAGTTTTATCCTAAATGTTTTAAAGTATATATTTCAAAGTAAAGTGTTTTAAATTATTTTAAAAATCTATTTTTGTGCTTGGTGATTTCAGAGGAGATATAAAATATTTGGAAAAGTTCATTCTGAAAAGAATGATGGTTTTGAAACTGTTTTCAAAGGATTGAAAATAGAAATATATCTTGTGAAGATATTTTTGAGATTAATAAATAATTTGGAAAATTATTTATTGGTTGATGGTTGTTTTATGAATATAATTGATAGTTAAATAACCGACTATCAATATTGGACAAATGCGTTGATCGTTTCGAAGAGACCGGGATCGAGATTTATTTCTCGAAAACCGCTTTGATCCGGTTTGTACGTTTCGTGTAAACGATTTTGGATTCGAAGATGGAGCAGTGAAGTGCAAGGGATAGTCGCTACTAATCATGAGGATATTTCCAAAATGGATGTAGTAGGAATAGTGCCTTCGGTTCCGTTCGAACCCGGGACGGACTTGTATGGACGAATGCTTTCGGAACATCGTCAGGTGGGCGATGGTCATTCTAAGTGAAACGTTCTAAAAAAAAGGTAACGCTTAGCCTCAAGCCTCATCAAATGGGAATGACTGAAAATCATGGGTTATGCAGCAAGGCTAGTTAGGTAGCACCCAAGCAGGGTGAGGTCATTCCAGTCTACATGTCCCTTTTTATTTCGGCTTAGTGGGCGGTTGCTGATCCCAACCGCGGGGTGATCTCACTCGGGATTATCCAGTAAGGGGTAGTCCCGGCCTTGTGTTGCAGGGTGCGGGCGTACTCCTCGGTACGGTGATCTAGGCCCCGTACTGTGACAGGTGGTACCCCAGTGCCTAGTCATTGGTTGGAAATACATTCTCCCTACGAGCCTTGTACGAGTTTTGTTTGTATTACCCACTCTGTGGCTAGTAGCTGGAATTTAATAGATGTAACAATTTCGGTTATTTTATAAGTATTTGTATATAGACCCTATTATAATATCAGAGGATTTCTATAAAAAAATTGTTTTAGCTATCGTAAGGTAAAAACCCGACATGTTTATTTGTGGCATGGTCTTACGAGATGCTTTTGTTTTCAAAGGATTTTTAAACTTTAATAATCAATTGGGTGTGATTTTCTCACGCTGGTATTCCAGACTGACTCGGGTGTTATTTAACTGTAATGCTCGGGTCAGACCGAGTATTATAGGATACAGGATATGATGCTGTGGAGCTCAGGAGTCGAGCAGGAGGGCGATACATACTCCCATACTTATATATATATATATATACATATTCCGCTGTGTTGAGTTGTTTTGTATCCATTTGTATGACATTGATGTTGAGTTGTGATTGATGTACTCTGGTGATGTAATGTATAAACAAAGATATTTGATGTTGAGTAAAGAGTATTTATTATCTATTATATTTTATTCCGCTGTGATGGTTAGATTCTGTTGTTGATTTCTATTTTCTTTTTCTACCTCTTCTTCTTTAACCCAAATGGTTCGTATTTCTGTGCAACTTGAGTTGATTTAGGTAGAATAGTGTTAACTCAAGGGGTATGGATTTGCGGGCTGTTACAGTTGGTATCAGAGCTTAGGTTAGCGATAACCTTGGCTTTGGTAGGAGTTACTCATAAAATAGAGTCTATAGTACTCTAGAATGAGTTTGAGCGTATTAATAGATATGAGTGCGTATTTGTTAGTGAATATAAATTGTTTTAATATTGTGTTGATTGATTTATTGGGTGGCATATGAACCTTCGTCGACACAGTCTACGCAACTGTATCGAAGGGGGTTTCTAAACACTTGAATAGAACAATTGACACGGTATTGTTTTAAATGTGGGTGAATGAAATAATTTTACCCAAAAAAAATATTTTTTCGATATAAAGAAAGTTTTTGTAAACTATTTAGCTAATATATGGTTGCTTGGATGTTAGGAATGATAATATTAAGGTATTATCATTGTTAAGTGAAAAATTTAATTAGAAATTGAAATATGATTAAAAATTTAAGGGATAAATTCATTATAGAATGAAATTTATAAATATGAATTATAGATGTAAATTATAAATTGAAATATAATTAATTGGGAATTTGTATAAGCATAAATTATAAAAATGCATTTTAGTTAAAATTTGAATTAAAATAGAATTTGAAAACTTTAAAACCCCGGAGATTTTGGAAGTATTTTGGAGGTAAATAGTATTGTTGTTGTTTTTGGAGATATTTCTGAAAGGAAATTTGTTTTAAAATGGATTTTGGAGGGTATATAGCATTGAATTCACTTCAATAACTGGAAAATAATTTCGGTGATGACTACAGCATCATCGATGTTCATTTTCGAGTTTCTAAGTGACAGAGTGCTGCCAAATTTATTTGTTTAGGAAAATCTGGTTATTTTTGTAATTTCAAAGGGAATTTGTTGGACATAAAAACCAGGATTGGTTTGAAATTTTTGAGAAGTGTGATTTTGAGATGTTGGAGATTTCAAAATGATTTGAAACCAAAGTTGGGTACTTAAAAATCCTGATGAGGCAGGTTGTAAGCTTACATATTGAGATGATTTTTGAATCAGAATGGGAATATAAGCTTTGAATGTTGAAATTTAAATTTAAAAAGAAAAGTTAAAAATGGAATTGACATGGATTGGAGAATAAAATTTAACTTGATTAAGATAAATTGAATAAGCTGAAATAATATCCAGTTGTATTCGAATTAAGTTAAAATCGAATTGAGTTAAATAAAACTGAGTTAAAATAAAATTTGAATTGGAATAAGAATTCAATTGAATTATTTGATGGAATTAGATTCTTACCTAAACAAATGGAAAATAAATTGGATAAGGATTGGGATTGAAACAAATAAACCAGAATAACTTATAAACGAATTAAAATCCATGGAAATAAAATATGCTTGGGCTATAAATAAATTGAAGGCTTGAGTTAAAAATAAAAGAAGAATATATTCAAGCCTAGAATGAATGGGATTGTGTAAACAATAAGTTGTGACTTATTAAATTGAAAATGGAATACAATGCCCCAAAATCAATATTTTGATGAATTGAAAAATGAAATGAGAATCCAAACTTGAATTATAAAATAAATTTGAACTTAAGAAAATTTAAATGAAGAGATTTTGAGATTAAAATCAAGTACTGTACTATAAGTTGGAGGAAAAGACTAATTAGATAATAAATTAGTTAATGAAATTGAATTGTGAGTTTATGATGAAGTTTGGAAATAAACTCAAGTTATAAATTGAATTCGACTTGAATTGTCAGTATAGTAAATGAAATTGAATCGTGAGTTCATAAAATTTGATGGTAAATTGAAAATGGATAGTGGATTCAAAACTTGAGTTATAAATTTAAAATTTAACTTGAAGTGTTAACAAATGAAATATAATTGGAAATGTCTCAAATAAAATGTAAATGGATTAAAATAGCAATGGTTTGAATGTGCAAATAAAATCCAAATAAGTGAAGATAACTTGGAAATAGCCAGGTAATAAATTGAATGAGCTGAATCTAGAAAGCTAAAATGTATAATAATTGATCAAATAAATTTGTAGTTGGAAATGGGATTGGATTAAAATAGAATCAAGATAAATTAAAAAGAGAACTTTGTTTGCAAAATGAGAATGAGCTTAAGTGTAAAATTTGAATAAATTGAAGTAAATTGACTTAAGCTAAATGAATGTAGGAGAGTTGGATTGAATTCAACTTAAACAAAGTTTAATAATATTGGATTGGTTTTAAATCAAGATAAATAAATTTTAAATTGAAATAAAATTCAGTGTGTTGCCGATAATATTTAATGGAATGAAAATGCTTAAATAAATAATTGTAAACCATTTAAATTATTAAGGGATTGAAATAACTTGAGACAATAAGAAAAATGGAATGTTTCAAGTTATTAGAATGGTTTAAGTGAATGTGGATAAACTAATTATATTGAATAAATAAATGATGGAATAAATAAGTATCAAATGAAATGTGGTTTAAATAAGTTGAGAAATGGTTATTGAATGAAATAGCTTGGACTATCTTCGAGCTAAATAAAATAGTTTGGAATAAACAAATATGGAATGAAATGTAAATGAATGGATTGTGGATGAGATTCAAACAGAATGTGTGGAGCTAAATAAATGATTGTGAATGAATTAAAATAAAAAGGAAATTTAATTGGTAATGAAGATGGACCTAACTTGTTAATGGGTGTGAATGAACTAGTTTGGTTAATAAAATTGAAATGCAATGAAACTGAGAATATATGGATTGTGAATAAATTTTAAAGGTGGAATAGAATTAAGTATAAATGGAGTTGAAATCCATTTAAATTGGTTATAAAACATAAATATTTGTTTGTTCACATAGATCTTGTCAAATTTGCATAGAATAAATATCATTGGATGTAAATGGAGGTAATTAAATTTCTATGAATTAATAGGAGTGAAATAAATTGATTTTGAAAGCAATGGAATTAAATATGAGTTCAGTTTGCTTAAGAATAAATTAAATATAAGTGATTGAGTTTTAAACCATTCAAATTGATGAAGTGGTATACGAATGGATTGAAACCATTCAAATTGAATGAAAATGGTTTATAAATAAGTTGAAACAGTTGAATTAGCATGAAAACTATATAAATTGCTTACGGAATAATGTTTGGTGTGAATTTCTTTTAGAATTCATATGTTTTAACTGTTTCAAATAAGTGAAATGTTGTTAAACTTCATTTATATCGCACTTACATGTTTAAATTGAGTAAGTACAGGTACTTGGAAGCCGTGTGGCTGGATTGGTTGTGCTATTTGCTAAAAATAATAAGCCGCTTGCTTAAAATGCTAAATAAGGTACGCCTATGCAATTAAAATAGGAAATATGAACTGTTTTTGGTTTTTCCGACCGGGTGGGTCGATGTATATATATTTATATCTATTGTCAAATTGCAAAAGCTCCTCCCTACAAAGGAGACTCTGCCAAAAAATTTCGGAAATATTGGGAGTTAGAATATTTTTGAAAATTTTTGGGAAAATTTTGTTAACGACAAAACAGTTTAAAATTGGAAGTTGAAAAAAAAGTTAGTGAATGAAAGTAATAAAAATAATGATATGAATTAGTATAAATGAAAAATAAAATTTAAAATATTCAAAGTTGAGGAATAAATTGAATTCATATGGAATGGAGATAAATCAATTTGAATAAAAATAGATATAAACTAAAATGGAAGATGAAATAAATATAAGAAGCATATAAAATGCTTATACTAAACTTAAGAGGGAATGATGAATTCTTAAATGAAAAATTGATACTACTAATATAATTTAAGTCAATATTGGAATGAATGGATATTGGCATTTTGTGAGAAGTCGATAAAATATTTTGGGAATATTGTGATTGGATATTAGTGCTTAGCAGGATATGCAGGTAATATAAAGGAAAAGTGAATTGGTTTGACTTCATAAGGATAAAAGTTGAGTTGCCCGACCAAAAAGGTATGTGTTTAAATTTCTGTGAAATTTGATTTGGATTTTGGATTGAGCCACTTGGCCTTTTTTTTTCTTTTTGGATTTGGGAGGCCGTAGAGCCATTTTGTAGTTGTACCGAGTCAACCGCGCAAAGGAGATGCTGGCAAAAAATTTCGAAAATTTAGTGAGTTAGAAAAATTTGAGAAAATTTTGATAATTCAAATTCGATTTTAAATTGGAATTTGAATTGTTAAGTAAGTATTATCGTTTGAGACTTATGGTTAAGTTGAAAAGTTAAGAAAAGGATTAGTGTATCATTGATAAAAAGATTTGTTGGTAAATTGATAAAAACTATTTGGAGTTGAGAAGATAGTTAATGGGTTATGGATTATTCTTCCAAACTAGTAATTTCGGGGACGAAATTCTTTTAAGGTGGGAGGAATGTGACGACCCGGAATTTTTGAGCGTTTGAAATAGGAATATTTAATTAATTTTAAATATTTGAAAGGATAATTTTTAACTTGAATTACGAATATCACAATTTATTTGATAATTTAAATTATTGAATTTAAATAATTTAAAATTGGATGAAATGTTGAATCCAGAATTTTAAGCCTATTAAACATAATTTGAAGGCTTATAAAATTTATATTCGTATTACTGAGGATAATAGAAGTTGTAAAATTAAAATTAACAATGGTTTGTTCGGTTTTAAAAATATATCGTTTAAATTGAATTTAAAATAGTCTTTCGAGGCACAGTCTCGGAATTCGGCGAAACCAGTACCAATGGATCCGTAATATTGAATTATTACCGGATTTCAAATTTCGTATTGATTGGAGTTAGTATGTGAGTGTACAATTTGTAAACGCGCAGGACATTTAATTGATAATAATCTAATGAAATTAAATTTAATAAATCAAGCTTCTCGGATACGCCACCCATCTTTTCACGTTCAAATCATGTTCTTTCGTTCCCCTCGTTTTCCCTTTTACTCGAGCCTTCGTTTATTTAGAAAAAAATAAAATATAAAAAAACGAAAAATGGTGGCCGATGCTTTCCTTTCGGTTATCAAAATCGAAACCCATTCGAAAAAATAAATAAAAATAAATCTATGGTCGTTGGCCTCACTCGTTCGTTCCTCTCCTCTACAATTCCAAAACCCATCTTCAACTCGAGTTCGATTTCGCCTTGAATCGTGTAATACTCGAGCGCGCCATCAAAGGAACGGGGAGAGGGGACTCGCGTCTTCGGGTTAGGGTTTCAAGTCGCGAGTGCTGGGAGGGGGAATTTGTATCTCGACGCATCGTGAACGCGCTTGCAAGGCTAGGGTTCGTTCGTCATTTGGCATACGATTGGAAGTGTGTAGGCGCTAAAGGAAGGCGCGGCTTTCGAGGAGTGGCAGTGGTGTCTGGCTTTAGATGTTGGCTGGTGGGCGTGCGTCAGTGAGGGGAAGGTGCAGTTCATGGAAACCGTGATTTTGGGATGAGAGTGGCGACGGTCGATTTCTCTGTAAACTCTATTTTATGTTATTTTATTTTGTAGTTGATTAAACTTTTTGTTGTTGCAAACTGTAAGACAAGTTTTTTTAATTAACCTATATGATTTATTTTAGTTACTGGAAGACTTTAATAGGGAAAATAAGAGGAGATAAATTGATTTAATAAGCTTATCAAATTATTTTAGTCGAAAGCATTTTTATTAAAAGGAAGTTGTTAGAAATAAAATAATGATTTGGTAATTAATTAGCTTATTTAATTTATTCCGGTTACTAAAAGATTTTTATAAAAAGATTAGTTTAAATTTAAATTATTAGATTAAATAAAATTCTATTCAATGGAAATTAATTTTTCGCTTAGTTCAAATATAAATCATATGAATATTTATACAAGGTTAAAGGATCGCGAAGAAAACAATTCGAGATTTGGATTGGGATTTCAATAAACAAAGGTGAGTTAATCTCACTCAGTTGAAATTTAAATTTAAATGATTAAATTTAAATAATTGTTTGAATGATTTAATTGTTTGATGTGCTATTGTATGCTATATTTGGGAATTGATGCATTATTTTGTGCTAACGTCTGTGGATGCAGGGAAAACAGGTTGGAGGGATCCAACTGGATCCCTCAACATGTATTTAAATTATTTAATATCCACTGCTGTGATTGATTGATATTCCGTGATGAATTATATTAGAACATTGAATGTTATCGTCTGCTCGAATATTTTGGTACTCTGTTTTATCCAAATATATAGAATTGGATTTTTGGAAAGAAAATAAAGGAAGTAAATTTGTAAGTAAAATAATTATGGAAATTTGAATAAATTTTAAGAATGAAATAAAAATAAAATAAAGTGACATAAGAATTCTAATTAATAAATCTTGAATATAGAAAGGAGATTTTTGAATTAATAGAAAGTTAATGAATCGTAAACTCCAATGCTAATATCTCAAAGAACAGAACATTTATTTTAAATTTAAGATTTAAATTTTGAAAGGAACAAAGAAGAAAATGGGAAAAAGCCTGAAATTTGTATATTTCAGTTAAAGATTTAAAATCAAACAGCAAATAATAATAATAAAAATAAAGTCCATAATTAATGAATTTTGAAATGAACCGAGCAAGTAAAGAAATTTATTTCAAATCGAATGAATTGAAAATCAATTCGGGAAATTGATTTAAGTGCTTGAAGTTGGAATTCTCTCTGGATGGCCAAGTACACGTTTTTAAAAGTAAATTTGTAAATATAAATTAAATGCTTTAAAGTTTTTTTGAAGAAAGCAAGTTTTGTAAAATTTATTATTTTTAATATTTAATTTCTAAAGCAAGTATTTCCTTTTAATATATTATAGCATTAATTATTTAAAAGTGACTTAGTATTTGTTTTAAAAGTGAAACTTGGTTTTATATTTTATAAAGTAATCTAATTTTCTCAAATTCATATAGTATATATTTTTAACAAATTATTTAAGTAGTTTTATCCTAAATGTTTTAAAGTATATATTTCAAAGTAAAGTGTTTTAAATTATTTTAAAAATCTATTTTTGTGCTTGGTGATTTCAGAGGAGATATAAAATATTTGGGAAAGTTGATTCTGAAAAGAATGATGGTTTTGAAACTGTTTTCAAAGGATTGAAAATAGAAATATATCTTGTGAAGATATTTTTGAGATTAATAAATAATTTGGAAAATTATTTATTGGTTGATGGTTGTTTTATGAATATAATTGATAGTTAAATAACCGACTATCAATATTGGACAAATGCGTTGATCGTTTCGAAGAGACCGGGAACGAGATTTATTTCTCGAAAACCGCTTTGATCCGGTTTGTACGTTTCGTGTAAACGATTTTGGATTCGAAGATGGAGCAGTGAAGTGCAAGGGCTAGTCGCTACTAATCATGAGGATATTTCCAAAATGGATGTAGTAGGAATAGTGCCTTCGGTTCCGTTCGAACCCGGGACGGACTTGTATGGACAAATGCTTTCGGAACATCGTCAGGTGGGCGATGGGCATTCTAAGTGAAACGTTCTAAAAAAAAGGTAACGCTTAGCCTCAAGCCTCATCAAATGGGAATGACTGAAAATCAGGGGTTATGCAGCAAGGCTAGGTGGGTAGCACCCAAGTAGGGTGAGGTCATTCCAGTCTAGATGTCCCTTTTTAATTCGGCTTAGTGGGTGGTTGCTAATCCCAACCACGGGGTGATCTCACTCGGGATTATCCAGTAAGGGGTAGTCCCGGCCTTGTATTGCAGGGGAGCGGGTGTACTCCTCGGTACGGTGATCTAGGCCCCGTATTGTGACAGGTGGTACCCCAGTGCCTAGTCATTGGTTGGAAATCCATTCTCCCTACGAGCCTTGTACGAGTTTTATTTGTATTACCCACTTTGTGGCTAGTAGCCGGAATTAATAGATGTAACAATTTGGTTATTTTATATGTATTTGTATATAGACCCTATTATAATATCAGAGGATTTCTATAAAAAAATTGTTTTAGCTATCGTAAGGTAAAAACCTGACATGTTTATTTGTGGCGTGATCTTACGAGATGCTTTTGTTTTCAAAGGATTTTTGAAACTTTAATAATCAATTGGGTGTGATTTTCTCACGCTGGTATTCCAGACTGACTCGGGTGTTATTTAACTGTAATGCTCGGGTCAGACCGAGTATTAAAGGATACATGATATGATGCTGTGGAGCTTAGGAGTCGAGCAGGAGGGCGATACGTACTCCCGTACTTATATATATATACATATCCCGCTGTCTTGAGTTGTTGTGTATCCATTTGTATGACATTGATGTTGAGTTGTGATTGATGTACTCTAGTGATGTAATGTATAAACAAAGATATTTGATATTGAGTAAAGAGTATTTATTATCTATTATATTTTATTCCGCTGCGATGGTTAGATTCTGTTGTTGATTTCTATTTTCTTCTTCTACCTCTTCTTCTTTAATCCAAATGGTTCGTATTCTGTGCAACTTGAGTTGATTTAGGTAGAATAGTGTTAACTCAAGGGGTACGGATTTGCGGGCTGTTATAAAAGATAACTTTCAAAACAATTTCCATTTCAAATCTTTTATATAAAAGATACACCATTTAAAATCTTCTTTGATTTCAAAACAAGGTTTAATAATCTTTCACAAAGGTTCGTTTATAGCTTTCAAAACAATTCACAATTTCATTTCAAACTTGAAACTTTTCAACACAAATTGGAAATCATTTCCTTATATGAAAGCTTTTATCATTTGAAAACAAATAGTTTTCGTTTCGGAAAATTTCGATTACATTTATACAAGTTAAAGCCCTTGGGTTAAATTCAAATTCTCAAATCAATATCTTTAAATGGTTTAAAACCTGTATAAACACATTTATGACTTGTATAACCTTTTCAAATCATAATTTCCAACATAGAATTCAATTTCAAATTTTGAATTCAAATTCAAATCAAACTATTTAAATTTCAAAACTTTATCAAGTTATTCAAAATAACTTTTATCTTTTAAAACCCCTTTTCAAAAGCTTTTTTCTATTTAACCCAATTCCATTTCCAAAACCATTTGGATTCAAAACTTAACTTTTAAAATCATTTTAAAATATTTAATTCAAATATCTGTGACTTAACTTCTCGTGCAATCCATATTTGTGTATGTATGGTGTAGTCCAGGGGTTTTACCCAATAGTGCAACAACATCAACAATCATTACAGATTCAAACACAACACTATCGATAAGCGGTATAATCCTATAGCTATCTTCATTCACAGATTCATATATAAATGTAGCACAGATAAATAAATAAAATAAATTTCACACGGCTCAATTCAGAGAACAGAATATCACAGTCCAGAGATAACAATCAATTCAAGGCATTTCATATAATGCAAACATTAATAAGCAATCCAAACATTCAGTAATCATTTATAAACATGATTAATTAATTGTTTAATCCTAAATTAATTTAATTTAATTTTAAATTAAATTAATTACTCGTGAATTAATTACTTAATCCTGATTCATTAATCACAAATCATTTAACATTAATTAATTAATAAATTAATCCTTAATTAACTATCTTAATTAATTACCTTTGGTTAATAAATTTGTCCTTAATTAATCTCTCATTAATTACATTAACCTTTAAGTTAATTACATAATTTATTATTCCTTAATTAATTATTATTTAACTAATTATCCTTAATTAATTAATTAACCCTTAATTAATTATCGAGTAATTATCCTTTAATCAATTATTAATTTACCTTTAATAATAAATTTAATTATTAATTAATCAACCTAAATAAATAAATCAATTAACCTTTAATCATTAAATAATTAACCTTTAATTATTTAATTATCCTTTAAATTAATTACCCTTAATCGATTAATTAATAAATTAATTAACCCTTTAATTGATCACCATTAAATTAATTATCCTTAATTAATTACAATAAGTGATTATCCCTAATCACTTGCATTAATTAATTTTTTAAATTTATTAATTATCCCCAAATTTATTATCTTGATTAATAAATCACGTTAATTAATTAATTACCCTCAATCATAAATTAGTTACTTTCATTAATTAACAAATACATATAATATCCGAAATAATTTATCTTTAAAACATTAAACTTTTAAAATTTAAACCTTGAAACTCGATTGATATCTTGTTCAATAATCTCACTTTGGAAAATCCAGTTTACAATCTTTTGAAAACTTATTTAATTTAAACAAACTTTAAAAATCGATTCATTTCCAATGCCCGAGACGAACGCTTGTCTAACCTGAGCTTAACTTCGAGTCAGACTTCAAAACCCCCGAGCCAAACCTCATTTTCCAAGCCTTTCCCTCTTCTTCTTCCTTTATTATTTTTGTTCTAAAACTAAATTTTGTTTTAAACATTTTAAACCCTGTACCCAGTGAAACGACTCGACGGCAAACACGAGCCAAAACCGGAGTTACTCATGCCATTCCCGAGTCATTACTTCTTCTTCTCCAATCCAAACTACCCCATCATCACAAATACACGGTGCACATGCACCACCTCTCTGATGACCCATCCGACCTCGCGAACCCCTGAGTCGACGCCCCTTCTTCTCCTGACCAACAATGCCCCGTCAACGATGACTCGAACCACCCCAGGTGAAAAACAATCCTCGCTTGAACCATCAGGAAAAATTCCGACTCAAAACTCGACAAACTTCTTCCACCAAATTCCACCGATTGAATCAACACCAGCACTGATCGATAGCCCTATCCTGAATCTTCCCCTCTGCCAAAGATCACTCATTCCGATTACGCCACAAATTTCCAAATCGATCGTGTTGCCACCCATACACACCCGGCCCTTAAACCCTAAACCGCCCCCTCGCCACCACCATGATCCGCTATAAATTCCTCGAACAATTTTCCAGTGATCATCAACATGCAAGCCACCTTCGACATTCATCTCGAATCGCCTCCCTCTACCGATCGATGGCAATTGGTAAAAAAGCAAATTTCGGTTTACTCCAGATTTCCCATTGAATACAAACTTAAATTTTTTGAAATGTTTTCCTAAAATCATCATTTCCTACTACAAATCAAATTATGGAACCCAAACTTGAATTCGTAAGCATTGATTTTTTTTCCTGTTTGAATATATTTACTGCAATTCCACTTTCCCAGATAAATTACTTACTAATTTCACTTGTTTTTATTTTTAAAAATTTGTATTACATCAACACGAACAAATTTCTTTTAAACATCATAGGTTAAAAGAAATCAGAAGAAGAGGATTAGAATTTTGAACTTGATTTTTTAAAGTCTCCAAATAAGAATAGAGCCCTATTTTATATATAGATACATATATACTCAGGCATTTGTACATATATAAACATGCGAGCGAATTCACACCATCACTCAAACATACTTCATATCATACTTCAACAGATCGTCAAGATAAGCAAGTTTAGGATCTTATAAAAAAAAGTTTGCTCACCTGTCCTTGGAAGAAGACAGAGAAGCAACAGAGAACAAAGGATAGCCTGGAAATGAAGTCTGGAAATTTTAAAACCGTGATGATTGATTGCTTTTGAGTTTGATCCTTGATTTGAACTTCTGCCTAGCTTGATTCCAGATTTTAATTTGGTTAATTTTGAGATGAATTGAACTTTGCTTTGCTTCAGCCTTTTGGTCTGGTTCCCAGGCTGATATGCTTGATTATATTTCCTGGTTTTACTTTAATTCCTAGGTTGAAATTTTTGAATCTGATCCATGAATGTCTTTGCTTGATCTTTGATGTTGAGATGATCTTTTACAGGTTTGTTTTGATTTTTGTATGAGTTGAGTTGAATCAGATCTGCCTGGATCTAATTTGTTTCAGGCTTTTAATTCTCATTGTTTTACAGATTTCGAAATTATGAAGAGTTTGAATTGAAAAATGAGTTAGCCAGAAAATTTTTTCTTTCTATTCCTTCATATTATTTATGTTTTAATTCTTTAAAGAAAAAAAAAGTAAAGTGTGACAGTTGTTAAATGGTATGATAGAATAGTTACAGGTGGCTAATACATGATAAAATTTACATACATTTATATTTTGCATGTTATTAAATGTTTTTAATATATTATCAATTCATTCTATTATTATAAATACATTCCCTTTTTAAATTTTGTTTGTGCAAATTTAGATTTTAGACCTTACTTTGTGTTTATCTTATTTATTCCAAAGGATATGTATATTAAAGCCTTTTATTCCCATTTTGGTTTTTATATTACAATTCAAATTTTAGATATATATATATATATATATATATATATACACACACACACACATATACATATAGGTGTTATAGTTATATTTATAAATACACAAACCATATTTATTAATTTGGGAAAATTTCAAATTACTTCATAAATATATTCATAATTTAAGTTCAAAAATTAAATTATCTTGGCTAAAATTCAGGAATATTACAATATATGTATGTATGTCGACAAACATATTACCTATATGTCGACATATAAGGGGCAGAAAGCAAGTTTTATAAAATTTCAAAATATAAATAACTACCATCCATCCATCCATTCATTCCAAATGACTTTCTACTCCTATATAGGCTTATTTCCTTCGGAAAACCCACTCATCATTTAATTTTATACTCTCTTTTCATTCTCAAACATAATTTTACAAATATATCTTCTCTATATTAAAAATTATGTGAAAATCTTGAACAAATATTTCAATCTTTCAAGGATATCCTCTTCTTTATCCTATGAAATCAAGGCATTTAGAGTTAAGTAAAATGCAGATGATCAAGTAATAAGAAAAAGATTTTGACGTCATTCGATGGATGATCTCTTTCTTAATCAAAGGCCAACCATCCAACAATCTAGAGTGCACTCTTATAAGGGTAATGAAGATTAGGATGCCATCAAAGAAGATCCAAGCTTTGGGTTCGACGGTTGGGTTACAGTTCCACGAAACATCTAGTTATTACATTTGGATTTGATATGCAAATATATACAAATATACGTACTCTTAGGATTTAGTTTGATTGACTTGTTTTGAATATTTGGATTGAATTTGATTGATTTGGATTGTTTGAATTTGTGTGTTTGATTTGGTTTTATTGGCTTGTACATAATTGGATATGTTTGTTCATATATGTATAGCGTGAATTGGGTAAATAAAATTTACTTTATAAGCCTTTATATCATCATTCTTGATATATATATATAATAATAGTGTAATTGTTTATCATATATCATCATTTATATATCATTTTAACTTTAATTATTGATTTTGAATCTATAGCCACTAAGAATTTAAATTAGGGAGAGTTTTTAAATTATTTTCACCCTTTTTATTGATGACAAATGGGGAGAAAAATGTAAAATATACATATGCATATATTCAGAGGGAGTCATCTAACTCAAGGGGAATTATATCATATTTTTTACAACAATTAATGGTTGTCATTATCAAAAAGGGAAAGAATGTTAATACCTTAGTTATTGATTTTGACAATAACAACCTCGATAATAATAAAACGTTCATATAAAATTTGGATACTAATGTTTGCTAAGTTATATAGTATATAGTCTAGCATATTATACAAGTATTGAATCAAAGATTATGCATTATAAAAGACACAAAGAATGGACATTAAGACTCATGAGTATAAAGATCAAGACATGAAGATCTCAAGGTTGTAGTATAGTATATAAAGTCATATAATATTGTTATAATCCCCGGAAGCAATCTTTGTGCTTTCAAAACATTTACAGACTATGTTTAAATTTACATAGTATCAAATTATTTTACACAATATTGGACTTTCAAAACATTTTAAAATAAACAAGTTTCGAAATTACACTAGCCTATGTCGACATATAGATAGATGATATGTCAACATACATGCCGTAATTTTTTGAAATTCAAATTTTGAAATGAAGTGCCTATTTATCGTAACTCTTCACGAATAGGCATGTCTATTTATTCTCTATATATAAGGGGTGTTTGCACCAAAATTGGTCAAAAACATATAATATATAACATTGCAAATTTAATATCCAAATCCAAACAGAACGAAGTAGAGAACAAAATATAAGGAAAGAAAATTAAAACGACAAGAAAATGAACATGAGAATTTATAGCATTTTGGTTGACTCAGGTCTACATCCACTCCAAAAGTTTTTGCTTTTATTTATACTGTTGATTACAATTAAAATGTTTTGAATTTGAGTAATAAAAATGGCGGAGTGTAGCCAAGAGAGATGAAGAAGAAGAGAGCCGAAAGCAAATCACTTTCCTTGAGCCAATTGTGACGACCCAGAATTTTTAACAATTTAAATTGAAATATTTAATTGATTTTAAATATTTAAAAGTTAATATTTTACTTGAATTCCGAATATTAATATTTACTTGATAATTAAATTATTGAATTATATAATTTGAAATTGGGTAAAATGTTGAATCTGGAGTTTTAAGCCTGTTAAAAATAATTTGAAGACTTATAAAATTTATAATAAAAATATTGAAGATAATAGAATGATTAAAATTTAATTTAAAGGTAATTTGTTCAGTTTTAATAATATATCGTTTAAATTGAATTTAAAAATAGCCTTCCGAGGCACAGTCTCGGAATTCGACGAAACCAGTTCCATTGGATCCGTAATAGTTAGTTATTATCGGATTTCAATTTTCGTAACAATCCGAGTTGTCGTTTGACCTTGTCAACTCAAAACGATTAGATTTATTTTATCGATTTAATTGAAATTTGATCGTTTTCTTTTGTAACTCGCGCATATGATCGAATTAGCTTTCGAAACACATTCTATTGTGCTCGGAACGCAAGTAAAACCTTATAAACGCCTGCCGGCATGTTTGATTCGGGGTTCAGGATTTCGCGTTATGGAAAACGAGATATTTTTATATTTAAATATATCAATCAGGCGTACTCTGGAAGCATTAGGTATTCTATTATATGTTTTCTTTCCCCCTCTTTATTCGCTTATCAGATCGATATTAAAAAAAATTAAGAATTATGGCGACCGAATCTCGGCGAATCGAATTAAGGAGCCGCGCAAGCTCAAGCTAGCGAGCTAGGTCGTGATCGAACGCGAGGAGAAGGGAGTGGCGTCGCGCGCGCTAGGGTTTCTTCTGTTCGAGCTTGGAGAATTCGAGGTTGCCGCGCGCGCGAAGCGAGAGGGAAGGGAGGCCGAAGGATTTTGAGGGCGTGGGAATGTCGACGTTGCTGTAGGATGTGGCCGCGCAGAGGAGGTGGTAACCTGGTTTGTCGATCGAGTTTTGTTTTCGCAGTAAGGTATTTCTTTAGATTCAATTATATATATATATATATAATCACTATTTATATATAATCACTGATTTGGTCAGAAGAAAAAAAGAAAGAGAAAAAAAATATATAATATATAGAGTATTTTTCTTTAACAGTAAGTTATTAGGAATTTTATTTATTTGAATTTAATGTGTAGATTAAACTAGAAATTCATGTTTATTTACTGGAAACTATATAAGGTTGAAACAGGAATTTTAAGACATCTCGATTTGAACATTTATATAAATTTGTACTTCCAGTTTATATAGATTATCTCATAAAAAATAATATAATGTATTTGAGTGATTTATTTGATTAATTAGTTATTAAATTTATTTAGTTAAATTAAATTGTTAGTTAACTAAGCGGTAATTAATTATTGGATCGATTTAAATATTAATAAACTACCCAATTATTTTTACAAGGTTAAAAATCGAGGAAACCAAGGCAATTTTGGGTGGATTGCAAATAAAAGCAAAGGTGAGTAAATCTCACTCAGTTGGATTTTTATTTGATTTAAATGATTGGATGAATGATTGAATTGTTTGGATGTGTACTGATGATCTAGTGATTTTAGATTTGGTTGTTTCTCGAGTCAATTGTGGTTTGACTCGTGGTATTAGGGTTTTAAAATGGTTTTAAACTTAAAGCATAAATGAGAAAATGGTTCTGTTTAAAATCAAATATGGTTTAATGATCGATAATTCATTAAATAGGTAGGATAATTTAAATGAAAAATTAATTAATTAAATTAATTAATGATTTGGGTTAATTAATTAAGTTTATATTAATTTGGAATGGTCATTTGATGGTTTAATAAGTAATTACTTAATGTAATTAATAAAATAAAACTACTGGTGTGATAAAACGAGAGATAAATTAAGATAATTAAATTAAGGAGAATTAATTCATTTAATGAAGTAAATGATAGGGTAGATAATAACAGGTTGAGATAAATCAAGAAAAATTAATGTTTGCGGTTCGATTAATGATTAATTATTTGATATAATTAATTTAGCTAAGGATAAATCGAAATATAATTGGAAATCATAAGCTTATATAATTTATGTTGTAATTAAAGATTGATAAATTGGAATTGATTAATCTATAACAATTGATGTATGAAGAATTAATTAATATAAGTACTTAAGAATTAAAGCAATTAATATAGTTAATTAATTCATGAAGAAATTAAGAGTACTTATTGATTTTGGTTAAGTATAATTAATATTGGGAAGTTAATTAAAGATAGATGCTAGAATGGAATTGAAGGATAATTAATTCGGGTTGATTAATTAAGATGAATATTGAAGAGATGATTGAATTATTTGATTTGAATTAAGTAATTGACAAGATAAAGAATCTAAGTGATTGGAGGTTAGAAATCCAATTAGAATTAATTGAATTAATTTGGAAGCGATAAAATTTGCTTATGAATGATTGATTGGTATTGGACGCTTTGAATGAGTTGATATCTCTGATATGAAATGTTATGTTTATCATTTGGATAACTTGGGATAGAATGGTATGAGACTCGGAGAAACCGGGATCGGGTATTGGGAGATACCTGAAACCACTTCGAATTTTTATAAATTGATTTGAGAAATCAATAGGCAGGAATGAAATGATTTAAGTGAATTGGATTATTTTATCTAAGTTTGGTACTTAGAAATTTATATGTGAAATAAGCGTTGTCTATAGCAAATTATGAATTGGTTAAATTGATATAAGTTACCTCAGGTTTTATATAAGTTGTATGCATGTATTCCATGTTGGATGGGTTTACTCACGCTGGTTTCCAGCCTGACCCGGGTGTTACTTTGGTGTAATGCTCGGGTCAGACCGAGTATTACAGATTTTCTGGTAGGTACGTTCTGGAGCTCAGGAGGCGAGCTGGATGGCAATAGCGTATAAAGTATTTCCGCTGTATTTATATAATGGTTAATCTGAGACATGATAATTGTATATATTCAGTGACTGTGTATATGTGAAACTCTGATGTATATTAAATGTAATCGACAGATATAGTATTCTTTTGTAACTGTTATTATTTATTTATTATATTTTATCCGCTGCGAATGTGAGATGTTGTTGATTTTGTTCTTCTTCTTCTTCTTCTTCTTCTATCTTTTTCTTCTTTTTCATAACTAACTGAAATTTTCAGCTTCGAAAATTTCGGGTCGTTACATTTGGTATCAGAGCTGAAAGGTTAAACGAGAACCTTGACTCTGGTGGGAATTACTCATTTAATAGAGTCTGTAGTACTCTAGAATGAGTTGAGAATATATATATATATATGTATATATATATATATATATGAGAGCGTACTTGTTATTTTCTTATATAAAGATTTTAAATGATTTTATATAAAATATATATTTTGATATATAAAGTATATTTCCTTCTAATAAATATTTAGGTGATTGGTTGTTAATTATTGAAATTAAAATTAAGAAGTAAAATAATACAACCAAATTGAAGTCTTGAATTTGAATTAAATTAAGTAAAAATGGAAATACAACCATATTAAAATTTAAATCACTTGAAAATGAAATTCAAAATCTGATTCCAGTATTTGAAATTTTTGTTTCAAAGTAATGAAAAATAATAAATAAGTATTATTTGGATAACTGGGACTTGCTACAAACAATGGTTGTTTGAAAATTTATTTGAATTTAAAACCGAAGGTGTTTAGAATTTTAAAACATGGCTGGGAGGGCCAAGAAATAAATATGTATATATGTATGGATATACATGATATCAAAGATAATTTGAAATAAACTCTAAGAGGTTAAGTTTTGATTTTTCCCTGAAGTGTGATGTGAAAACCCAAAGTGATATAAGTTTTGAACTTATAAGAGGGAAAGAATTTTGAAGTTGAAGCGGAAATCCAAATTGAGTAAGGTTGATTGGATTAAGTAAATTGGAATTTAATTTGGAAAGTTAAATGGTTGATTTGAATTGGGAATTTGTGTGATCTCAAAACAGGTTTGAGATTTAAAAATTGAAAATGGATGGACGTTTTAAAATAAATTGGATGATGTCATCCTATTGTTAATAAAAATCTTTAAATTGAGAATGGTATTGTATAAATAAAATAAATTTGAATAATTAAATTGTAAATTAAACTTGTTTAAGAACTGGCTTCAAACTGGAAGATAAAATTTAATAATAAATTAAATTTTTAAAATAAAATTGTATTGAACTCTTATTTAAACCTTGAAATATATAAGTTAAGTTAATTTAAAATGGAATTTTGAGAATTGAACTCAGAAATTAAATTGATTAAAAACTTTGAATAAAAGTTAATTTGGTTTAAAAGGATAAACCAACCTTTGAGAATTTAACTCGAATTTCTATAATTCGAGATAGTTTAAATTCAAGATTGAAATTGAATTAGTCCAAAATTGAATTTGGTTTGAAGTAATTGGATTGGTGATTGAAGATGTATAAGTTTAAAAATTTTAATGGGAAATTGAATTGGATTAAATTGAAATGATTTGAATTTGAAATGGGTTCAATTGATAATAATTCAAATTGATTTGAATAATTTGAAATTATAATTAAAGTGAACAAGATTAAAATCTAATGGAATTTGATTTAAATTGGGAAGGGAATCAGGGTTGATTGAACTTGAATTGGGATTAAATAAATTTCAATGGAAATTGGAGTTATTAAAATTGGAATTGGATCAATTTAAATGAAAGTGTAAATTTACATTGGATTGTTGGGGAAGTGAACAGTTGACTCTTGATTAGTTTCAATATAAATTGTTTTAATATAAATTTATTTTTCTAAGCTATTAAATATATACAATCTTTCTTTCTTAAAGCCAACTTATTTTATACTTGTTTTACAATTATTTTTGGAGCTATTTGAACAATTTTCAACTGTTTTCTAAACCAATTACTATTTTTCAACTATTTCACAAACTAATTTTTGTTTACGACTATTTTGCAATTATTTAAAATTCCTGAAACTATTCAACTATTTTCCGACTATTTTACAATTAGTTAACTATTTTATAGCTATTTTGTAAACTAATAATTATTTTCCAACTACTTATCTATTTTTACAATTTTCAAGCTATTTTCTAAATATAAATTGGTCGGAGTTCAAACTGTTATTGGTTTAAATACCCAACTGAGATAAGAATTGAAGTGACAATTCAATGAGAATTAAGGCAATTGTAAATAAGTGAAAGGGAATTTAAGGAAATGTGAATAGAAAGGGAATTGATTTGGCTAATAATCAATGAAAATAAATACGTAGGGTGTACGTATACTATTCTATTCGCATAGTGATTTGATCCAGATTCGAGCACAGAATTTCGATATAGTTATATCGATCCGAGTTGGGATTTTTCTCTCGATTTTCGATGGCGAACCTAGATATGGATTGTTGATTGGTTCTGGATATTCTCTATCATAGTTATGGCTATGCAAGAAGAATGACGGTTTCTAATCAAGAAACCAGATTTGTGTCCGCACTAGGAAGTCGGGTGGACGATACTAGTTCAGAAGTGGAATTGTGTGATCGAGCAAGCGATCAGATTGGTATAGCGTACGGATGATATGTGTACATCGTACGGATTTGAATGAAATTGATATTGAAAAGATTAATCAAAATTGAATATTTGATTTTAAATAAACAAGTTATATATCTTTGTTATATATGATAAATCTCCCCTTGTTAAATTTATTGCCGAAAGAAAAGGATTTTTAAAGGTGTTTGAAGTATAAAAGGAGTTTTATACGAGTTTGAAAGGATCCAAATTTTTTTTTAAAATTATATATATATATATATATAAAGGATCTTATGAGGATTTTGAAAAAAGGTTTTGGGAACCTTTGAATTTGGAAGGGCTTTTGATTTTTGGGTAAAATCAATATTGAATTTGGAAAGCCTAGTTGAGAATTATCGATTTTTGGAATAATCGATTTTGTGTAAAGGAGCTTTGTATGAGATCATACTAGGTGTATGATTTGAAGATACTATATGTGTATAGTATAAAATGTTTTGATGATGGCTCTGGGGAAAAGGCGCTCCCTTGAAATGAACTTCTCAGGAGTACCACCGGGTGGTGCTGCCTTGAGCCCCAAGGGGGGTTCTAAAGTTGATCCTGTGAGGAGTCCGGACAAAACTAGTTCCTGAGGATTATGAGTAGAGTATACCATAGCGAAAGCCGTGTGTCACCAAGAACCAACAGTCTGCGTTTGATTTTATATCGGCAGACTGCGACCTATGTAGGAGTGGAGAAGTTTCATTTCAACAGCGAAAATCAGAGGCCGCTGAGAGCCTGCAGTTACATGGACTTTTGCTGTGACGGCAACGTAACCCTGCATGTAACTGTGATCTATTGTGGGTTCCATGGCGTAATCGAGAGGCCGCGTAGTGCCTGCAGTTGTATGGACTTTTGCTGCGATGGCAACGTAACCCTGGAATGTTACTGCGACCATGGATGGGGGTGATGATTTCCAGAGCATTCTCACCAAAGATATTTCCTTTATTTTCAAAAAACTATTTTCTATATTTTCAATAAAATTATTTTCCAAGTATTTTCACTGGATGTTGAAAACGGGTTTACCAAGTACTTATAGATTTTCAGTCCTACGCCTGATCAACGTATGATTGAATTTCTGTGAGAACAAGGATGGACTGGTTGAGACATCGAGTTATAAAAAAATATTTTTTATAAAGAGCTATTTTATTAATATGATATGAATTTAAAAGCATTTCTAAAATTTTTAAATAAAAGTGTTGCAATTTTGAGGAAATAAAAAGGGAAATCCAAACTGGAATTTTAATGAAGTGATTTGTAATTAAAATCGAATATTGATTTAGAAGTTGGAAGAAAGCTAATTGGTTAAATAATTATTAGATAGAGTATATTAATAAAGTTTAACTCGGATAAATAAAATTAATTGTAAGTTAATAATGGAATTTGAAAATGAATTCAAACTGTAAATAGAATTCGACATGGATTTGATAATGAAATAAATTAAAAGAGATGTTGTAAAAATAAAAATAAAACAGAGTTGGATTGAAAAATGTGATGGTTTGAATTACAAATAAAATTCAAGGGTGATTTGAATAATATTTAATGAAATTTGCAAGTAAATTAGATATAAGAGAAGTGTTGTCAAATGAAATGAAAGTGAATTATAATAGAAATGGTTTGAGTGCAAACAAAACCCAAGTGAATAGAAATAAATTGAGAATGACTTTGTATTAATAAAATAAATTCGAAATGAGTTAAGTAAGTAAATTAAAATCTTAAAATGGGTTAATTGAGTTAAATAATAAATGGACGATGTCTGCTTAAATAAAAATTAAAACAAGGTTTTAACTGGAATTGGATTATCAGAATGGACTTAAGTTTTGAGACAAAAAAATATGAAGTAAAATTTCTTAAATCAATGAAAGTTTGGATTGAGTGAGAATAGTAAACCATTAAATAAGGACTTGGGTTAAATTTATTTTGGAAAAATGGATATTAATAATAAGCATGGAATGTTGTCAAGATGATTGAAATAATTTTAAAATGGAAACGATGCGGAAACGAAATGGAATTAATTACAGAATGAGTAGAAAATTAATTTAAAGTAGTTATAAACTGAAATAGATACTCTATTAAACGAATATCATCGAAATTGCATAAGAATAATTGTCGTTTGGTATAAGCAAAAGTAATTAAAATCCTATGAGTTGATAGAGATTAAATAAAATTTATTTTGTATCATTTAAAGTGAATATGAGCTTGTTTGGATTAAAAATCAATTGAATGTAAGAAATTGAGTTGCAAACCTTAAAATTGAAGGAAATGGTATATAAATTGGTTGAAAGCAATTGAATTAGTTTTGAAAACACATAAATTGCTCATGGAAGTTATTTGAATGCATTTCTTTTAGAATTGAAGTGTTATAGTTGTTTAAGTAAGAGAAATGTTGTAAACTTTATATATATAGTGCTTATATGTTTAAATTGAGTAAGTACAGGTACCTAAAGTCCGTTTGGCTAGTTTGGATTGCGCTAATTGCTTAAATAAATAAGCTGCTTGCTTAAAATGCTAAATAAGGTATGCCTACGCAATAAAAATAGGTTATATGAACTGTTTTTGCTTTTTTCCGACCGGGTGGGTCGATGTATATATATTTATATCTCTTGTCAAATTACAAAAGCTCCTCCATATAAAGGAGACTCTTCCAAAATTTTCGAAAATTTTGGGAGAAAATTTTGAAAATTTTTGGGAAATTTTTTGTTAACAACAAAACGATTTCAAATTGGAAATTAAAGTAAATTAGTAAATGAAACTAATATGAATCAGTTATACTTGAAAGATAAAATCAATATGCAAAATTTAAAATAAATTGAATTCGTATGAAAATGGGAAAACTAATTTAAATAGAAATGGATATGAAACTTCTATAAGGAAAGGTATGTAAAGATTTGAAAAGGGCTATGATTGAATGTTATTGCTAAGTAGGTTATGCAGGTATTAAAGGAGAAAGAAAATTGGATTTGATTCCAAAAGATAAATTTGAATTGCCCGACAAAAAGGTATGTATTTAATTTCTGTATAAGATTGGATTGGGTTTTTGATCTAGCCACTTGGCTTTTGTTTTCTTTTGGAAATTTGGAAGCCCGTAGAGGCCTTTTGTAGTTGTACCGAGCTAGCCGCGCAAAGGAGACGCTGTCAAAAATTTTCGAAAATTTGAAGAGTTAGAAAAATTTTGAGAAACTTTTGATAATTCAAAATTTGGTTTTAAATTGAAATTTAAATGATTGAGAAGAAGGGTGTTGATTGAAACTATAGGAGGTTTTGGGAATATGGTTAAGGTGATAGTGGGTTTTAATAAAGGATAGTTGGTAGGATGTTGAATAGTGAGTTTTGGAAAGATTTAAACGGGTATTGGTCCATTCTCCCTAACTAGTAATTTCAGGGACGAAATTCTTTTAAAGGGGAAGGAATGTGACGACCCAGAATTTTTAACAATTTAAATTGGAATATTTAATTGATTTTAAATATTTAAAAGTTAATATTTTACTTGAATTCCAAATATTAATATTTACTTGATAATTAAATTATTGAATTATATAATTTGAAATTGGGTAAAATGTTGAATCTGGAGTTTTAAGCCTGTTAAAAATATTTTGAAGACTTATAAAATTTATAATAATGATACTGAAGATAATAGAATGATTAAAATTTAGTTTAAAGGTAATTTGTTCGGTTTTAATAATATATCGTTTAAATTGAATTTAAAAATAGCCTTCCGAGGCGCAGTCTCGAAATTCGACGAAACTAATTCCATTGGATCCGTAATAGTTAGTTATTATCGGATTTAAATTTTCATAGCAATCCGAGTTGTCGTTTGACCCTGGCAACTCAAAACGCTTAGATTTATTTTATCGATTTAATTGGAATTTGATCGTTTTCTTTTATAACCCGCGCATATGATCGAATTAGCTTCCGAAACACGTTCCATTGTGATCGGAACGCGAGTAAAACCTTATAAACGCCTATCGGCTTGTTTGATTCGGGGTTCGGGATTTCGCGTTATGGAAAACGAGATATTTTTATATTTAAATATATCAACCAGGCATACTCTGGAAGCATTAGGTATTCTATTATATGTTTTCTTTCCCCCTCTTTATTCGCTTATCAGATCGATATTAAAAAAATTAAGAATTATGGCGACCGTATCTTGGCGAATCGAATTAAGGAGCCACGCAAGCTCAAGCTCGCGAGCTAGGTCGCGATCGAACGCAAGGAGAAGGGAGTGGCGTCGCACGCTCTAGGGTTTCTTCTGTTCGAGCTTGGAGAATTCGGGGTTGCCGCGCGCGCGAAGCGAGAGGGAAGGGAGGCTGAAGGATTTTGAGGGCGTGGGAATGTCGACGTTGCAGTAGGATGTGGCCGCGTAGAGGAGGAAGTAACCTGGTTTGTCGATCGAGTTTTGTTTTTGCAGTAAGGTATTTCTTTAGGTTCAATTATATATATAATCACTATTTATATATAATCACTGATTTAGTCAGCAAAAAAAAAGAAAGAGAAAAAAAATATAGAGTAATTTTCTTTTACAGTAAGTTATTAGGAATTTTATTTATTTGAATTTAATGTGTAGATTAAACTAGAAATTCATGTTTATTTACTGGAAACTATATAAGGTTGAAACAGGAATTTTAAGACATCTCGATTTGAACATTTATATTAAATTTGGACTTCCAGTTTATATAGATTATCTCACAAAAAAATAATATAATGTATTTGAGTGATTTATCTGATTAATTAGTTATTAAATTTATTTAGTTAAATTAAATTGTTAGTTAACTAAGTGGTAATTAATTATTGGATCAATTTAATTATTAATAAACTACCCAATTGTTTTTACAAGGTTAAAAATCGACGAAACCAAGGCAATTTTGGGTGGATTGCAAATAAAAGCAAAGGTGAATAAATCTCACTCAGTTGGATTTTTATTTGATTTAAATGATTGGATGAATGATTGAATTGTTTGGATGTGTACTGATGATCTAGTGATTTTAGATTTGGTTGTTTCTCGAGTCAATTGTGGTTTGACTCGAGGTATTTGGGTTTTAAAATAGTTTTAAACTTAAAGCATAAATGAGAAAATGGTTCTGTTTAAAATCAAATAGGGTTCAATGATCGATGATTCATTAAATAGGTAGGATAATTTAAATGAAAAATTAATTAATTAAATTAATTAATGATTTGGGTTAATTAATTAAGTTTATATTAATTTGGAATGGTCATTTGATGGTTTAATAAGCAATTACTTAATGTAATTAATAAAATAAAATTACTGGTGTGATAAAACGAGAGATAAATTAAGATAATTAAATTAAGGAGAATTGATTCATTTAATGAAGTAAATGAAAGGGTAGATAATCACAGGTTGAGATAAATCAAGAAAAATTAATGTTTACGGTTCCATTAATGATTCATTATTTGATATAGTTAATTTAGCTGAGGATAAACCGAAATATAATTGGAAATCATAAGCTTATATAATTTATGTTGTAATTAAAGATTGATAAATTGGAATTGATTAATCCATAACAAGTGATGTATGAAGAATTAATTAATATAAGTACTTAAGAATTAATGAAATTAATATAGTTAATTAATTCATGAAGAAATTGAGATTACTTATTGATTTTGGTTAAGTATAATTAATATTGGGAAGTTAATTAAAGATAGATGCTAGAATGGAATTGAAGGATAATTAATTCGGGTTGATTAATTAAGATGAATATTGAAGGGATGATTGAATTATTTGATTTGAATTAAGTAATTGACAAGATAAAGAATCTAAGTGATTGGAGGTTAGAAATTCAATTAGAATTAATTGAATTAATTTGGAAGCAATAAAATTTGCTTATGAATGATTGATTGGTATTGGACGCTTTGAATGAGTTGATATCTCTGATATGAAATGTTATGTTTATCATTTGGATAACTTGGGATAGGATGGTATGAGACTCGGAGAGGCCGGGATCGGGTATTGGGAGATACCCGAAACCACTTCGAATTTGTATAAATTGATTTGAGAAATCAATAGGCAGGAATGAAATGATTTAAGTGAATTGGATTATTTTATCTAAGTTTGGTACTTAGAAATTTATATGTGAAATAAGTGTTTTCTATAGCAAATTGTGAATTGGTTAAATTGATATAAGTTACCCCAGGTTTTATATAAGTTGTATGCATGTATTCCATGGGTTTACTCACGATGGTTTCCAGCCTGACCCGGGTGTTACTTTGGTGTAATGCTCGGGTCAGACCGAGTATTACAGATTTTCAGGTAGGTATGTTCTGGAGCTCAGGAGGCGAGCTGGATGGCAATAGCGTATAAAGTATTTCCGCTGTATTTATATTATGGTTAATCTGAGACATGATAATTGTATATATTCAGTGACTGTATATATGTGAAACTCTGATGTATATTAAATGTAATCGACAGATATAGTATTCTTTTGTAACTGTTATTATTTATTTATTATATTTTATCCGCTGCGAATGTGAGATGTTGTTGATTTTGTTCTTCTTCTATCATTTTCTTCTTTTTCATAACTATCTGAAATTTTTAGCTTCGAAAATTTCGGGTCGTTACACCAATGATCCATTATTTATACGAGAAGGCGATGAAATATCCAACTGAAAATTTGCGTGCAGAAGACAAGGCCACGATAGACCTACTCACCAAAAATGGGGCCCATTTGGGCCTCCTAGAGGGTTCAACCCCGATCCCTCTAAAGGGATATGCACCTATCCTCTAAAATGGTGGATAGGAGGTCGGCAATCCCTATCGTGGGTACTCCATGCTTCCTTTTCATGTTTCCGTTGTTGTTTGCTTGATTCCCCTAGTATTTGTTGAGTTATTGTGCGATCATCGTTGAGTTGAACTGCCAACCTGAGTGATCCATGGCCATAGTGATCCGATCTGATCTATTCCTAACCATATTTATCCGACCCGATCCTCTGTCTAGAGGAAGTGAAAATCCACACTTAGCTATTTCATAGATGCTACTTGCTTGAATCCAATTAACTATCATCCACAGTCTTACTTATAACTGATCTCTAAACCTGATAATCATCTTTTCGGGCTTCCTACCTTGATAATTGCTAATCCATTTAGCCAAATCAATGGTATCAAGGCCTTGTCTAAAGGCGGGATAAAATTTTCCTCCAAAAACATACCATTAGACTTGAAGGTGTTTTTTGAATTGCCATAAGTTTGAAATCCATAATCCATCGATAACCAAATTTTCCAATCCAGAATCCAATCTTTTTCCAAACCATATGTTGTAATCCGCGATCGCTCTGAGTTGATAGCTAATTCTAAAACCATTCCAAATCCTTAGTCAAATCCATATCCATCAAACCTAGTAAACAAATCCATGATCTCACTAGATCGTTTGCTAATTCCAATATGTCACCAGACCAATAGCCTGGCTCATAATCTCTCTGGATTGATCATTGCCTCTCCAAGCTTTTGTTGGAACTCATCCAGTTAATTTGCGACGAAAAGGGGTAGAGCGATAAGTAAGTCGATCCTGTAGCTCTCCGGCAAAACGTCTTACTTCTTGCACTCTAGTTCAGTGTTCCTGAATATAAAGAGATGTCATGGCCTTCCTAGGTCGATCATGGTCCCTCCGGACCCTTGCTGGACCTCACTTACTCTCCCGCCAGAAGGGCATAACGATAAGTAGGCGGATCCTATCGCTTTTCGACAAAACGACCTACTTCTTGATTCTTTAGTTCCGTCCATCTGGTCAGAATAGAACGCAATCTATGGGGTATTATTTTCTATCCTTGATCCTCTAATCGACAACTCAATCCATATGCGATTCCATCCTATCGCTATCCGGCAAAGGGGCTCGCACCTTGTGGTTATTGCTCCGTCTCCAGTCGGGACAACCGTGGCTAGTTTCATTTATTAATCTTAAATGCAGATTTGAGTATTTCAAATTCTGTTCATAAATTATTGAATTTAAGTCCTTACAAGAAAAAGAAAACAAAAACAAGAATAACCAAATACTGCCTCTCCAGACACGACGGTTTGTCCTCATCTCAGAGTATGCCTAAGGACCACCCTCGAACCCGTACATGTGTAACCAACGTAACCGTTTTATTACGGAGTCTATTAATTACTTAGTTCATGTCACCCCGATCAAGAGATGATGGTATGTGACCTCGATCCAAGGCCATTTCCATCTGATGCAGATGGTGGCTACTACTGTCCCACCGCCGCAGTCTAAGTCCTTATATATTGTGGTACCTGCCATCCTTGACGTTTTCATCAGCCATATCCTTCAAGTTCCTACAATTATTGGTAGTGTGCCCATCCAGCTCAAGGAATAAGTTGTATTTACCTGATGCTGGCTCGTGCTTTATGGGCTCTCTCCTTGACGGCCTTCGATATGGAAGGCATCCTCAAGTATCCACATAATCCATTCCAAAATCTCGTTCAAATTAGAGAATTTCGGTTCTCTCCTTTTCTACTTTGATCTATCAAAGCTATCATACACTTTCTTCTTTCCTTTATCTTTGCCGGAAACTTCCCTAGACATTCCTTCGTCCCTCATTGCATTTACCTCTTCTCTATCAACCTTAGCATCCTCCAACCGCAAGAACGTCTTATCTTCGTAAAAGAATTCCCTAAGATCCATTAGTGGATCCCACTCCAATGAAATCATAAAGTCTGTGTTGTCCGCAATCGCAGATGTCGTTGCTATTAAGACCATCGATGAATCCAGCTGATCCATTGAAGCAAATGTTGCAAAAAACATGTCAAGAATCTCCTTAGGGATTCTTCTTCCCATTGCTTTAGTGTTTCCAATGATATTATGCTCTTGGGTCGCATGACGTGGACCCAAAATTGCCACATGAATCTATCAACCAACTCCGTCCAAGTACCAATAGAATCGTTCTCCTATTACCTTAACCACATTGCAGCTATATCCTCCAAGTATAAGGGAAAACATCGTGCCTTAACTTCCTTCGATTCCTCGAGCACCTCTATATTTCTCATGTACCTCATCACATGAACAATAGAGTTTGATTTTTTTTCATATGCCCTAGTGTCGATAACTTAAACTCTGATGGATTCCTAGCTGGCCTGATGTTAGAGTGAATGGACTCCTATTCACATCTTCCAAATCCATGTTCACCAATCCTCCTCTCATAGCTTGCTTGATCATTTTCACAAACCTGTCGCTGCCATCCAAGGATAGACTCCATCCATCATTTCCAACCTATCCTCGTCTTTGCGAGGAAATTGAGAAACATACTCCTTTGAACGTGCATTCGCATTTTGATCTGCACCAAACTGGAGAGCAATGACCACTGGCATACTGTGAATCGATCCATCCTGGCCCAGGGGTATGCCCCCTTGCAATGGGTAATCGGTGCCGATCCTTATGGAGGGACATGTGCTGATCCCTTCCTATTGGCCAGGGTCTACCCTCGGCTACTCCATTCCATTTTCCTACCTATTAGATTCTACTCCATGCTCTCGGTTTTGATTTCCTCTAGCACTTACTGCTCTAATTCTTTGATCCAGATTGCCAGCTGCTTCAAATCATTGATTTTGTGCTCTAACTTGCCCAATTTGCCCAAGGAAATTTTGCATCATCTTCTCTTGCATCCTCGTCATCCGCTCCTACATAGAATCTACCATAGTTTCCATCTCGTTCCTAGAGATGTAGATAGATGGTTGTCTAGCTCTAGCTCCTAAGGATGCCTCCTGATATCCTTCATAGTGACTCCTATCTGTATTCGCTTTTCTTGCAGATTTGAGATGTAAACCAAGTTTGTGGCTTCATTACTCCTATTTGTGACCAATTTTGGTGCAAATAGGGGGTTTTCAAACGAAGTTTTAACAACCGCTTTCTTATTATCTTCTCTCCTCTTACTCTGCCAAAATTTCTAGTAAAAAATTGAAAAAATATCCTTAATAAGAATCAATTCAATCTTCATTGTATTGATTCTCTACTATTTATTATCAGAATTCAATCTCTCTCTCTCTCTCTTAATTAAAGATCAAAGTGCTATCCAAATGGCTATAGGATCCATTGTATCCAAAGATTATGAAATTGACTCTGGAAAAACCATCAAACTCTAGTTGTATTTGCATGGGTGTGATTATAGCCCGTTCAAATTAATTGGGTGTGCTTGGTATCCTAAAAATCCGAGTGGGTGTGCTTGCAGCCCATGAAAATCAAGTGGGTGTACTTTGAGCCTGGAAATTCAGGAGGGTGTGTCTCGTAGCCTCGGAATCGAGATTGTAACTGGGTTTGCCTTCTACCCGTTGAAAGATTGGCATTTTGGAAAGAAATATGTACAAGCAATTGTACGAGACTAGATGTAGAGTAACTCTGATCCAGTATAAAATCCATAGTGTGATCTCTCTAATTCTTTATTTTTTTTACTTTATTGTATTATAGTTATCTATATTTGTCTCTGTGATTGTTCATTCTGCATTGTTTAATAATAATCTTGAAACAATTTTAAAAAGATTTACAAAAATTAGAAAACACTATTCACCCCCTCTGGTGTTTAATTGGCCTTAGGATCGATAATTCCACAGCCTACACCCAAGTGCCCACTGGAGCTAAGTATGGGACATTATTGAGATTACTTTCATGCAGACAGCTAGTGCAGAGGAGAAGGAAAAGGAGTATGACAAAAAGAAAGTGGGACCTACTCAAAATCAAGAAGGAGCCATGAAGGGAAGCTTTTGGGAAAATAAGGAGGTAAAAAGGAAGTTTAAGGAGGGAAAAGCATGTAAGAGATGCCATAAGAAAGGGTATATCGTGAAGGATTGTGGAGTGAACCTGTTGAAAGAAGCTTTTAAGGGGATGAGCTATCAGTGCCATGAAGAAGGGCACTTCGAGAATCAATGTCCGATGCTAGCAAAGGAAGGGTAGAGCGGGCAAGCCTATGCCATTGAGGCTGCCCCTATCTCGGGTAGACTGCCTTCTAAAGACTAAGAGAAGGCAACAACGAAAGATATAGCTTTTATTTTTAGGAATACAATTCTTACCCTACTTGAGTCTATGGCATCACATTTGCTTATTGCTAGGAATGTTGTTAGCTACTTGAGTCTTCAAACCCAATTTGTCACTAACCCTCCAATGGTCTCAAATCCACTTGGAGGGTCGATACATCTTTTTTTTTTAATTTGCAAAGAACTAGTTATGGACATATGTAATGCCATACCTCGAGATCTACATTAACAAAGGGCATTACTTGATAATATTATCTGTTGGTGCAGAGAATAGGGCTGGTTAAAGACGACCATCTCTAAAATTCCTTTGGGCGAGTATCGAATATATCGAATAACATGACTATATTTTTATTTGTTTACAAGTGGTAATTCAACATATTCGATCTAGGCATAAAATAATAATGTACTACACAACTCATAATCAAACAATGCAAGGAAATAACATACATCAATTTCTTCTCAAAAATATAAGTCTACAAAAGAAAACACTAGACTCGCATTTGTATGCATATATATATATATATATATATATATATATATCAACTATAAATAATGATAAGCCTCAAATATACACAGCTACAAAGATTACGACATCAAAAAACATGTACACAAGGCTTAAATATTATATGATGAATAATGCCAACATCAAAATAGATGTCTAAAGATAGCTCTCATCCAAAGCCACCAAGTCTCAGTGCCTTCCAAGTCTCAGTCTGACCCAGGAATTAGAATAACATCCGAATCAGACTATCTCTAATTATCATGAAAGGCAAGATACCGATAATAATAAATTTGCATAATGTTAAGGATAAATATCCGTAGGTTATACTTCTCTAACATAATTATACTTTATTTAATAATTCACGGATTTTAACTAAGTTTATGCTCATTTACAACATTCATCCAAGTCAAGTAACCATAATAATAAGAGCATAAATAATCACATCAAAACATGCAAGCAATAGACTTGTACTAAACAAGTCAACACAATATGCATGCACATCACGCACCATACAAGAAGTTGCATTTCGCAAATATAACTTGCTAGGAAACAAGTATCACAAGATGAGCCTAAAAACCTATTTAATCCACCTAAATGGAATTCTCTAAGATTTAGTCCAAAAACTCGACAAATAGACAAGTGTCGTCCACTTTCAATTGTAATTATAAGAGTATGGACTAATGTCCCATGACCACTTAACGATTCTCAAATAAATACTAAAAGCTAGTAAAATTCCACTCGTGCAAATAAAACATTCATTTATATATGAATTTTTTTATACTAAATAGTTTTTCTTTGAAATCTTACTTAAGAATATCGATTCAAAAAGATTATAATACTTTATAGTAGAAACTACGATTTAATTTGCATCTATACTTATAGAAAACTGGCTTTGAAATCACTTTTGAATCTAAAGTATTTATAAATTTATATAGATTCTCCAAAATCCTTCTTATTCAAACCACCTATATTTTCCATACATATAAATTAGAAATCGATTTTACTTCCAAAAGAATTTCCTCTATAGTTAACTTCACAAAAACATGCAATTCAATTGTGTGCTCAACAACAATCATAAAGCAAGATTTCCATGCTAACAAGTTCAACAAATTAGATTCAAGCAGCCGAAAACGCACAAGTTATTCATCACAACCAAGCTTCAAAACAACGCTACAATCATAGCAAACATCAAGGCAAACAAGCAAGGTAACCAAGCAACACAACATGAGGTTGAATGGGTGAACGGGAGGCACTAGAACATCACCTAGAGCTCTGCCTAGGTGCATAACCAGTGCACCGGTTCCTTAGTACCGGTTCACCATTTGTGTCGCCTGGGCGAAGCCCCATGCAATTTTCTCACCTTCCAGTGGTCCGTTAACAGGGGTTTTTCTAGTGGTGAATACTTATAACCTTTAGATCATTATTTTTAGCAACATGCAACATATATCTAACTTCAATTTGATGGTTTAATGATCATATGACAAGGGTTTATAGCAAATAGGAAATAGGCAACAAAGCATGCAATTATACCACCAAACTTAAAACCAATTCAGTCATCAATTCATCCAAACAATAATTCAGTAATTTATAATCAAACAACAGTAGTTTTGAGTGATTAATTCATCTTAGTATTGAAAACTTCATAGCTACAAGCACTAACCTCAAGCCAAAACCACAAAATAGCCCAAATTTTCATCCTCGGTGTAGAGAAAAATTAACATAGAAAGTCTAAATATTTCCCTATGAAATTTTAAGTGAAGGTGTACATATGAATTGAGAACAACATATCAAAATTCTAGATTTTTATCATTTCTATAATTAGCTATGATTTTTACACTGACTTGCATTTTTCAACCCAAATATCACTTTTCCTCCTAGCTATTTAACCAATTATGATCTCTAACCATGGCCAAAACTTTAGTTTCTTGGATCTAAAAGATGGATAAGGTTGAGAGAAGCTAGATCTGAAGTTTTGAAATTTTTAGCAATTTATTTCTATTATAAAAAGAGGATCTTTAATTGAATAAGAAAAGGAATGCAAATCCTAGTTTTGCTTCCTTTTTGTTTTGTACGTAAGAAGGAAATTGTTCTTATTAGTTTAGAATGGGTCTGGATTTAGTTTAAGCCCATTAAAAAACTACAAGTTCTTATATATTAAAATAAGCATTACGTCTAATGCTGATTAACAAAACATAATTAAGGAATTAACCTAAACCAAGACCATATATCCAAATTATAATTTATTCTTTATACTTTATTTCATATAAATTTTAGGATCTAGAATTATAAAATAATTATTTTTCCACTAATAATAATAACATCCTTCAAAATATTTATTTACAAAAAGAACATTTTGTAACAATATTTTTATAATTAAGGAAAATATTTAATAAAAAAATAAAATCCTTATATTCTCTTCAAAATAGATTTATTTATTATTTATCAAAGAACACCAATTTTAAACCAAACAAATATTCTTATCCAAATTCTAGTTTCAATTATCTACAAGTAAAACAACCAAAATTATAGTTTCTCCAACTTCCATAAATAAGAAATCAAATTTCTTATTTATATTTCCAGTTTAAATCTTTATATAAATTTTTAAGCAACACTAGAAAATCAGGGTTGTTACAGACTTCCCTCCTTAAAGAAATTGCATCCTCGCACTTTCTAATTCGAAGCAAAGTCTATGGATAATAGAAATATTACTTATTAGTATTTCTATCAACATATAACTAACACTACACAATCAAACATCCAAGAAACCAATTAACCAAGCAATACAAGAAGATTTCTTGTATATATATTCATATAAAATCTTTTAACTTCCCTTTCTCAAAAGATTGAAATATCTAGTTTATTATACATCCAGTTTATTTTCAAGAATTTTATTTCTTCAATCAATTTCCAATAATTTCTTCTTCTATAAAAATTCACTTCTTTTTAAATCAATAACTCAATTGGTCCTTGTTTAATCTTTTCCAACAATTGTTTTCTCCAAAATTTTGCGCTTCACAAAATCATACCATTTAAAAACAAAGATTAACTTCTCTAAAAATTTGTACTTCGTAAATTTTACTTCGCAAACTATACTTTACTTTAAAATATTCTAATGGATTTATCATATTTTGAAATAACATTATTACTACAACACCATCCATCACACTTAAGATAACAATCAACACATCATCACAATAATCTAGCATGAAAGCAAGTATAAATCCATCAAATCAATAGTGACATGCACTTTGCAAACCCATACAAAAGACAGTACTTCGCATGTCGGCAAGTACTTCGCTTGTCTACGTAAATGTTTGCACTTTGCTATTCTAGGGCCAATGTCTATTACAAATGACTGATCTTCGCAATTCTACCTGCACATCACAAGTCTGACACAAATGACAGCATATCACAAATCTACCTGCACATCGCAAGTCTAACCTAAACGACTGTGTCGCAAGTCTACTTGCACGTCGCATCTAACATATGTGATTACGCATCGCATGTCTACCTATAGGTCTTGTACTTTGCAAGTTTAACATCAATGACTGCACATCATAAGTCTATCTGCCCATCGCAAGTCTAACGCAAATGACTGCACATTGCAAGTCTAGAATTAAGGCCTCTCATAACTGACTGCTCTTTGTAGGTCTAAGACATACACTTAACACATCGTCACAAAAGTGTCAAACACCTTCTAATAGTAATCATCCGGGTAACGCTAGTGCATCCCATAACCACTTGGGTTTACTTGAACATTTCCTACAAGTCAGTAAGCTCCACTCACTTCAAAATTTGGCAACCAAACATCATCAAAAGCATTGATCCATGATTCCTCTTTTAATTTTCATCCAATTCAAATTTCTTCATTTGAGATTTATAATTATAAAACTAACTTCTAATAAGAAGTTACATCTAATAATCAACTTAAAGAATTTTCCTTATATTGGAAAAGCCGAACTATATTCTCTTAAGGATCTATTGGTCCCACCAAACACCAAAAGAGAATACAACCCCAAAGTTCTAAGTACTTTCTAATAGCAAAAAAATAATTTAACTAAGGCATCACATACTGCCTGGTGAAATTTGAGTATTCGCTAATGGCTTAGTAAGTACCACTTAAACATTATATTCAATAAGTTGTACAATATTCGATGATGCGTTAATCGAAAGCATTTGAACTAGTTAGTGATACTATGCTGATTATCGGTACTCCTCATATTATAGAACTAAGGTCCTTAAAATATTTGTCTTATACAAATTTATAATCTAAACTCCAAAATTCGTTCAAAATTAAAATGATTTGATTTTGGATAAATCTCTTCTTTAAAATAATTTGCTAGCTCTATATTCTTCAAATAGTACATTATCTTCTTATGGTACTCAAATATTGATTCAAAGATTTATCATTTTAAATTCAAACTTTTTTTTCGATTTGTTCCATACTTTGAAATTCCAAAACAAATTACACAATTTCTTACATTTTCAGTTTTATCTTCATTTAAATTTGAACTCAAAATTATCATTCAATTAAATCATGAAATGATACACACAACAAAGCACAAACATCACAACAATTTAAAAAATATCAAAAATAATACAATGACACTACCGTGACATTTATTTATAGCAGATCGATTTGTCAGATGGCTAGGATGTTAATCATAAAATCAACATTGCCTCGCCATTGATCTTTGTTATTGCCAATGCTCTATAGCTACAAATGTCTTCAAAACCAATAAATGTAAAACATCTCTTAAAGTTTTAAATAAAGTTTTCTGAACCACAAATTTTTATTTAACACATATTTTCATGAAATAAATTTCTCTTCTTAATTTACCCTTCCAAAAACAGTTTCATTCAAAAGAATATTTAACTCCATTAAAACTTTATCTTCCTTTCAAATATTATTTATAACTTTTTTAAAACATTTATAAAATAATTAAACTTAAAACACCGTGTCTAGCTATCTCTTCGAAGTGTTTATGAATCCCCATTGGAAACTTTGTATAGTCGCATCGATAAGAATCCTTAACGCACTCAATGGGCAATTTAATACGAAACTAATTTCCAAATATTCTTTTATCAAACTATATACCTTCATATAATGGAACATCTATTAATAGAAAATTACAAATAAATCTATTCATCAATGCACAATCATGCAGTCAAATATAAATAAACATCTAAGTACTTGGCTCAGTAGAAACAAACTATCAGCTTTCGCTGCACAACTCTAATTACTAACTGATCATGACACCACTACACAACACTTAACTATTAAAACCATTTTATAAATAATTTATAAAGTAATTTAAATTTTCACAAATACGTCCTAAATGGATATTTCTAATAATCATTTATATTTCTATGCCAAATAGGAAATAAATCTTGATCTATAATCTACACACCCAAGGAACAGGACTTAAGTCAATCTAGGCCATAATACGTGTTTCTTTTATTCCATATTGTTCTGAACCTATGTTTTGATACCAAACTGTAACGGCCCACTTCCAAGACCTATACTAACAAAGGATATTTGTTGGGTAATACTGTTTTTTAGTGTAGAGAATAGGGAGTTTAGAGGTGACCATCTGTAAAATTTCAAATTGAGCGAGTATTGAATACATCAAATAACATGACTACATTTTTCTTTGCTTACAAGTGGTAATTAGACATAAACAATCTAGGTGCAAAACAATAATACAATGGTTTAACCTAATTCAAAACAATACAAAATATAATATACAACACATAGTCAAATATTGCAACAGAAATAACATACATCAATATCTTCTCAGAGTCTACAAAAGAAAACACTAGCCTTACACTTTTGTACATATATATCCAACCATAAATAATGATAAGCCTCAAATATACATGACTATAAAAGACTACAACATCAACAAACATATATACAAGGCTCAATAGTACATTACAAATAATGCTAACATAATAATCTACTTTTAAAGATAGCTCTCATCCAAAGCCATTAAATCCTTGTACCTGCCAAGTCTCGATCTAACTCGAGCATTAAAATAACACCCGAGTCAGACTATCTCTAATTATCATAAAAGGTAAGATACTGATAATAATAAATTTGCATAATGTCAAGGATAAATGTCCATAGGTTATACTTCACTAACACAATTATACTTCATTTAATAATTCATGTATTTTAACAAAGTTTATGCTCATTTGTGACATTCATCCAATCAAAGTAACCACAATAATAAGAGCATAAATATCACATCAAAATATGCAAGCAATAGACACGTACTTCACAAATCGACATCAAAATGATGAGAAGCCTAAAGAAGTTTAATTAGCATTTGTAAACATTATTTAGAAGAAGTAATCATTTTATAAAACAAAGGAATATTTTATAAAATAAGGATAGTAAGCTAATTAAGCGAGTGAGTTATGAGCTCTACACTTATTATCAAAGTGATTAAAGGTTTAACAAGATTAAGTAGTATTTATAATTATTATTTAAGTAGGAACTAATTTTATAAGTGAAAGATATATTTTATGAAATAAAATGAGATTTTATAAAATAATAATGAAGATGTATTTTATAAAATAGAATGAGATTTTATAAAATAGTATAAATGATATACTTTATAAAAGTATGAGATTTTATAAAATAATATAAAGGAAATATTTTATAAAAGTATGAGATTTTATAATATAATATATTTGAAGTATTTTATAAAAGTACAAGATTTTTTAAAATAGTAAGGAGGGATTATTTTATAAAGTGGTTATAAGATGAATAATTAATTCTTGATGAAGGAATTAAGTATTATAAGAGATTAAAATGATTTATAAGTTACTTTAGTATTTTATAAAATAATGGAATGATTCTATAAAATGGTAGAAAATTAGATTTGACTTTAAAAGAAAACATTCGATAAATAAAAGTTAGCTGAATATGAAATGATCAAACTGATATTTAAATATATGTGTATATATATCTATATGGAGAAGTATAGGTATACGTGTATTTGAAGTTATATAATAATCAATACAATTCTTATATTGTACTTAGAATAGTTGAATAGTTTGAATGGTTGATGATGTTTGCTTATTTGTGTAAACAATTTATACGCATATGGAAATGTCCATATGTGTATACAAGCGTGTTATGAGAAATCTCATATAACCATAACAACCATCGAGAGCGCTAATTTGCATGAGAGCATTCTAGGTTGAGTAATCGCTTCGCTGAGGCTCAAAACGCGGTTTGTGAATTTTTGTGTGTTTGCATATACATGTGTGCAAATGTGTGCATGAGCAGGTGTATCGAAACACATATGAGCATCACATGATGTGAGAAAGTTGTTTGTGTTTACTTGGGAAACTAAGTGGGCCTGGTCTGTTGAAATCGTCCTAGTGAGACTCTATATGAAAAAACCGGGATTCATATCAAAATCGATTTTAGAATACTTAAGAAACCACTTCCAAAACACCAACTAATGAACTTCGGAAGAAGTTCATGCAGGAAAGGAAAACTATGGGAGCTAGGAAACACGTCAAGCGAAGTGATGGAAAAGACGGGGCACAATTCAATGACCATTCGGGAGGTTCCTACCTTCCCCATGCTCACTACTTAGAAACTGTCATTTTCAGCCAATTGAGGGTTACATTTAGTCGACTAAATGTGTCTTATAAACATTCCTAAGGGGGAAAACCCCAAATAGAAGACTACAGGAGACTGGCTCAGTCGACTAGGAATAGGGTTCAGTAGACTAGATGGCATCCTCGGTTGGCTAAATGACTGGGCAAGGATGCCTTCGAAGATTTCTTTCTCCATTTGAGTGCGGTTCAACATGGAGTCTCGGCAAGGCTTCGAGGAAGCTTCGGGCTACTCGAGAAAGTGAGTTACAAGGCAAAGCTCAAGATTTAGATGCAATGTACAGTGCTATATGCACGATCAATGATGGTCGAACATGATGTTAATGCAGTGGTTGATAACACTGTCACATTAGGTGAGCATGTATGAATGAGTGGAAATAGTCGGTGTCCCTAGGATTTGACCTTGGTGTAGATATGTATTGATGCCAAAAATGGATCAACACTCAAGAATGAGTTACAAGGAACCTATGAGACCTAGATCTAGTAGATAATAGTAGAAATAAAGAAAAACAACTAGGAGACATACGATTTTTATAGTGGTTTGGCAATCTTTGGTGACATCCACTTTATATCTTTATTGATTATGGATCTGAAAGAGTTTTTATGAGATTACAGAGAATTAAATTCACGAATACAAGCGGTTGACAAATTCTAATGCCAAGAATTGCCAAGAGTAGCTGCCTTGCTGACTATTGTGAGGAGGTAAAATAATGAAGAGCAATGGAGTCCCAGATCTAGAGTGAAGAAAAAAGAACAGGGACAAGATCATGTTTTGGTTGCACTATGTCTTGTATTTATAGGGAAATAGGTGTACTAGGTTAGAAGCCTGCTTATAGAAGAGTCCAAACATTGGCCCAAGCTCACATAAACTCGGATGCAACCGAGTTGAATAAATAACTCGGTACCGAGAAATTTAACTCAGTGTTGAGTTATTTTCTTAAGTAGAAATTGCTCCAACTTTTTGCACATTCTCACATCCTCTAATTGATGTATTCCATGCTCTTTTCGTCAATTATTGGTTGATTCTAGTGATGTAACGACATAGAATTTTGAACGTTTTACAAATAAATATTGAAATTATTTAAATATCTAATTCGTGCATTTATTGTGAATAAAAATGATTTTTGTAATTAATGTGTGAAATTATCATTCCAGAGCACTGTCTTGGATTTTGATGAAAATAGTGTCATTGGTTCTAGAATGATAAGATGATGTACATCGACGAGTTTCTTAGTGATCCGACTTGCTATGTGATCATGCGAGTTCAGAACGTAGGACGATAAATTTGAGAGAGTTAAATATTATATAATTGTTTATAAATATCTGGACTTGGATATTTACTTTATCACTTTCATTATCTCCCTCTCTTCTCTTTTATCTGTTCGCAGCAAACAAAAGTGAGTAACTGCTATTTAAATTCAATTGCTCCTAGAGTTAGAGATGCCGATAGGATTCAACGTTGGATCCACTGGTTTCGTATTGGCGAGAGGTTCCTGATGTTGTGTGTCGATTTGGGTGTAGCAAAGGTTGGTGTTGTTTAACCGTGCATGGTTGTAGCTAGGGTTTAGGATTCTAGATTATTCAGGCAACAATAAGAGAAGGCGTAGGTGTCATTGGGTTTTCTATGTAAAGTCAAGGAGGTTGGAGTTAACTTGGTGAGGTCCAATCTCACTTTGGAGGCCGCGAAATTGGACTATCGTCTTGTAGTTATGGTACTTACAATGAAGAAGAAGGCGTCGGAGCTTGTTTTAAGCATGTGGATGAACTCGTGGGGACATAAGGAGTGATTTGGAAATGGTTGTTGGCGCTCTAGCGAAGGGGAGTAAAAAGCAACATTCACCATCGAATTAGTGCAAAAATGGCGATCGACAAGGAGGTGATCTAATGGGAAATAATGGGGGCCCACATGTCGAGCTCACAAAGAGGAATCCGTTGGCATAGACGACGTTCGATTCCGTTGACTGGAGCTCTATGTCACTGGTTGGACATGCATGCATAGATGAGTTTGTGCACAAGGGATCTGAAAATTGGAGAGGAGGAAAGAAATGATGAGGAAGGTAATTATAAAGTTAATTAAGTTAGTTAATTAATTATATTTTATAATTCAAATCCTTATAAAACTCCTAACTTTTACATAAGAGGTTTAATCGAGATGTCATTTTCACAGTGTAACCAATGTCAGGATTTTCTATATACGGGAGGCTTGGGTGAGTTTAAAGACCGGTTATGCGTATATTACTGTGTATATAATTGTTGCTGTATCAAAATATAATAGTATAATGAACAATGCAAATTATTACTTTTGTACCTCGCCTTGTTTTGTAAAACAAGTGACAACATTATTATGTAGTATAATCTCCCTTGTAATCATCAATAACATGTATCGTGGCCCATACTACTTTTTTACATGTTTGATTGGGTATTTGATTTGCTTGGAAATTATGTTGTGAATGTTTGAAGCAATATAGTCATTATAAACATGCTTTGAAATCCCTAATATTTGGCATATGTTAAATTGGATAAATTGTGATATATGGTGGATATATATATATATATATATATATATATGCATGTATGTATGTATACTTGGCTACGCACGTTTTGGTGTGCTTGACATAGAGGAATTGGTTTGGACATTTGTGGAAATTGGAATTGGAAGTTGTAAATATTAGAAGCGAAAAGGTCGTTATAGATGCACTTTGAAACCACCGTGATCAAAAATTTTAAAGTTAACTTTTAGGACATCCTATGGCTATACTATGAGTGTACTTATTACTGGAAAATAACAAGGTTTAAATATATTAATGATAATTGTTTATGAATTTTTAAAGTAATGGTTTTAAATTATAGAACGGGTTTTTATGGTTTTTAAATAAATGTTTTAAAATATAGTATAAGTATTTTAAAGTATAATTTTAGTATATATGGTTTTACAAAATCTATTAAAGATTTTGTTTAAGAAATAAAAGGCTTTTACATTATAATATCTTCAAATTGTTTATAGTATGTTATTAAATGTCTTAGTTTTATAAACAAATTAGTATGTGTGTGTGTATATGTGTGTGTGTGTCTATTTAAAGGTATTTTAGCATATTCAAAAGTTTTAAAAAGGAAGTTTAGTATTTGTAAAAGAATACACAGGAGTTTATAAATTATAACACTTATGTTATAATGGATGATTTTATAAATCGATTAAAAAGTTACATTACCTTGTTAAATAAGTGAAGATATACTTAGAGCTTTAAATGAACGTTTCAAAGGTAATGACAAGTGTAATAGAGAGTTTGGTTTATAGTAAACTGGACAACTTTTGTTTTAACCCATCGAACTATACTTTTGAAAAATAAATTAGATCTTTAAAAAGGAGTTTTAAAGATAATGATTAAGTGAAGTGTTTTTGGTTTATTTTATACAATGTTTTAATAACATTTGTTTTTAAACCCTTGAATAGTATTTTAAAGAGGTAAAATATTGTTAAATGATTTTGGGAAAATACTTAGATCTTTAATAATGGAATTTCAAAGAGAATAACAAGTATGAATTGGTTTTGGGTTTGCTGTGAAAATGTGTTATTAATGTTCATCTTTAACCCATTTTGACTATACTTATAAATATATAAATGTCATTAAAAACAATGTTTTAAAGATAATCATAACTGATATGGTTTTGGGTTTATAGTGACCATGTTTGAGTAACATTTGTTGTAACATTCCCGTTTTTGAATCAAATTTAAATTGGTAATTAATTTAATTTTTGAAATTAAATTGTGAATTAATTTGGTATTTTCCAAATTTAAATAGATATTTGTTTGTTTATCAATATAAATGTATATAAATATGATTTTAAATAGAATTTCTAATTGGAAATTAAGAAATAAATATTTTGAATAATATATTGAGTTTGAATTTATTTGTGAATTTTTTTGAGAAATAATTTGAATATTTGGGAATAAAAATAAAATATGTTGTAAAACAGAATTTGGATTTGAAATTCAAAAAAAAAATTAGAAAATTAATCGGATTTGAAAACATTATGTTCAAAAATTAATAAAATTTGTTTTCTAGTTATAATATAATTATTTGGAAGTTATATTTTGAAATTAATATAATAATTTTCTAAAAGTTAAATTTGAATATTTTGAACACTAATATTATTTATATAAATTTAAGTATAATAACTTAATTTTAAATTTATATATAACTAAATGTAATTTGTATGTTTATATATACATTTAAAAGTAAAATAAATTAGGTTTAAAATAGTATTGGTTATAAAAATTAGAAAAAATTTCTTTTTAACTTTTAGTTTGTAAATATATAAAAATATAAAAATAGTAGTATATATGTAAATAAATATAAAGCTTTAGAATGGATATATCTTTTGAAAGTATAAGTATAAAAAGGCCTAACAAATAGTTTGTATATACATAAAGATTTAAAAATACTAACTTATGTAAATATAAAATATAATTCATTAAATTTTAAGAACATTAGAGATAAGTTAATTCACATATTACAAAAAATGATAAGGCTTAAACTATAATTTATAAATAAATTAGAGACAAGGTCTAAACATAATTTTATCACAAAATGACATTTGTTGAATTGTTTTATTCATGCATTAACATATGTAAACAAAGAAGAACAAGTGGCATTTATCTTTTAATTTGAATTAAATAAAACATTATGAATTTGAGATGGAAACCATGCTATACTCAGATAAAACATTTTCTCAAACCTGAAACTTCAAAACAGTTTAAAAATAAAATCTCAAACAAATCAAAGACCTGGAAATAAAACTAAAACCTGGAAACAAGAAATCAATGCAAAATCAAGCAAGTGTTCAAGCTTTCAAACCTGGAACAAGAAACAACTTCAGGAAAATTAAAGATCAAACAATAGATCCTCACAATCAAACCTGAAGTTGGCAAGCACAAATCAAGTAACGAATCAGATCAGATTATCTCCAGATAAAAAATCAAGCAGATCAAATAATCATCAGTTCCAGGCCTAAATCTATCTCTGTTCTTCCCAAATCTCAGGTGAGCAAACTCACTTATATCTGCCTCTATGATCTGATGCTTGTGATTGATGTTTGAACATGTTATGAAAATGTTGCCTAGCTGTTAAATATGCTTGCATGTTGTGTGTGTGTGTGTGTCTATATATATATATGTATGTATGTATGTATGTATGTATGTATGTATGTGGATGTGCATGTCTGGAAATATCTCTGCTCTTGTTCACAGTTTTACAAGTTTTTATTCTTCAAAACAATCAATAATTCTTCCTCCAACTCATTTTACGCTTTAAGATATATATATGAAATATGTTTATATAATCGAGATTTAAACTCTAAAAATATATTCAAGTTAAATTTGAAGAATATATGATCTGGGTAGAAAATAAACAGTGGAATTCAAAAATATGTTGAAACTCAAATGTTACAATTGCTTGATTTACCTATACCATTCATCTCGGCTTCAAAAATCATGATTTTTAGAAGTAAAATTAGATTTTTTTTTTAGTGATGTATTGAGTGAGAAACTCAAGGTTGAATGGATTTGGGTCTTTTGGCCATCACTAGTCATCAGCATGATGAGGGAGGTCATGGTTATGGCTGGAGGAAGCCTAGGTGATGGGGATTCGTAAAAAAATGTTCTCTAATTTTATTATCGGTTGTGGTGAATGGGCGAGATGGTTTTGGGGGTTAAAACTGGTTTGTGGCCGAAGTCGGAATTTGTATTGCTACAACGTCGACAAGAAATGTGGGTTGATCACACGTGGGGGAAAAGGAGGAGGAGGCACAGGTGGACGTATGGATGCGGTGGCGTGGATGCAGGTGAACGGGGTTGTCAGTAGTGGTGCGATTTATCAATCAAGTTTAGTTACAGATGAAGTCGAAAAGCTTGTTTCTTGTGTCTAGGCGATTTCGTCGATCTGGTTGATCGGAAGGCTTGGGTAGGACATCGGGGACCTGAAGACGTCGGCAAAGGTGATCGGAGGTCCAGCGGCAATGTGTGCACGTATACGATATATCACTCGTACCTAGTTGCTATTGTGTTTGGGGAAGACGAAGATTTTCCATGCTCGACTCGAAAACGTTCTCGTGAAATAGGGACGATGACTCGAGTATGCTATCGGGATTAGAACTTAAAGATGCTAGCAGGTTTAAAAGTTTTAAAATTAAAAACATAAAATAAAAGAAATAGGAGTTACTCGGGGATGGACCCGAGAATTTTGGAGGTGGGCTCGGGTTTTTCCTGTGCAAGCTAATAGGTTTTAAAAGAAAAAGAAACCAAGGTTTTAGACAAAAGCAATACGAGTTTAAATTTTTAAACAAGTTTTATAAAGTTTCATCAAGTTTTAACGAATTTTGTTAAACAAACTCTTTTATAAATATGTGTTTATTTTATATTAATTAAAGGTTTTTAATGCAATTTATTTTAAAATTTATTAAGTTTAAAATGTATTTTTAATATATTTAAAAATAACCTTTGATATCTAAAGCAATTAATTAAGATAAAAAGGATCATCTTTTAAATTGATTAAAGTATTAAGTGATTAAAAGATTAATTACTTGATTTAAGTTATTAAAGATAATTTTTTTATGTAAGAAAATTTTAAAGATAATTACTTAATCAAAGATTTGATTAAGATTACTTAATTTAATAATTAAGGATAATTAACTAATTAGAATATTATTTAATATAAGTAATTAGAGATAATTAATTACTTAAAGATAATTACGTAGTTAAAAGTAATTAATTAACGGTTAAAGTTAATTAAGTAATTAGAGATGATTACTTATTTTAATTAATTAAGGATAATTAGTTTGTGTGAGTTATTAATTAATATGAGGATAATTAATTAAAGATTTATTTAATGAAAGTGAATAGGGATAATCACCTATTGTAATTAATTAAGGATAGTTAATTAAATGGTAAATAAGTAAGGGTTAATGAATTTATAAATTAATTAATAAAGGGTAATTAAATAATTAAAGGATACTTAAATAATTAAAGATTAATTATTTAATGAATAGAGGTTAAATAATTTATTAATTAAGGTTAATTAATTAATAGTTAAAGGATTAATTAGTTTATTAATTAAGGTTAATTAATAAACGATTAAAGTGTAATTAATTAAATGATTTGTAATAAATTAATGATTAATTAACTAGAATTATAAATTTATTCATAGGTAATTATCTGATTTAAATTAATCAGATGGTTAATTAATCTGACTTATTGGTGTTTGGATTCAACTGAATGATGAATTGTTGATATCTTTAATGTGTAATGCTTTGTGATATGCATTGTTTTGGTTCAAGCTGTGTTGAATGTAATTTATTTTATCTGCGATAAATGTATATTATTTATCTGTGTATCTGTGAATGTAAGGTAAGTGTTATAAGGATATACCGCTTATCGATATTTATATGCTTGAATCTATGATGATTGATGATGTTGCACTATTGTATAAACCCTTGGACTACACCATACACACACAAATATGGATTGCACGAGGAAATTGGTTAAGTCACAGATTTTTAAATGGTTTTAAAATTTAATTTTAAATCCAAATGGTTTTGGGAAATGGAATTGGGTTAAATACGAAAAACTTTTGAAAAGGAATTTTAAAGATAAAAGTTATTTTGAATAACTTGATCAAGTTTTGAAATTTAAATAGTTTGATTTGAATTTAAATTCATGATTTGGAATTGAATTCTATGTTTGGAAATTATGGTTTAAAAAGGGTATACAAGTTATAAATGTGTTTATATGGGTTTTAAACCATTTTAAAGGTATTGTTTTGGGAATTTGAATTAAATCCAAGTTTATACTTGAAGGGCTTTAACTCGGGCGAATGAAATCGGATTTTTTAGAAATGAAAACTATTTTTTTCAAATAATAATAGCTTTCATATAAAGAAAGGATTTCCAATTTATGTTGAAACGATTTCAAATTTGAAATAGAATTGTTTTGGAAGCTATGAATAAATCTTTGTGAAAGATTGTTGAACTTTGTTTTAAAATTGGAAAGATGTATCTTTTGTATAAAAGATTTGAAATGGAAATGGTTTTGAAAGCTATGAATTGAATTTTTAATTTAAAGATTGAATGAGTTAATCCAATTTGAAATGGAATTGTTTTGAAAGCTACGAATTAATCTTTGTGAAAGATTGGTGAACTTTGTGAAGTGAATCTTTTTGTTTAAAGATTTGAAAATGGTAATTTGTTTAAACCATTTGAAGAAAAGGTTTGGGGATTTAAAAGTGTGACTTAACTAAGATCCCAATATCCATTTGTTTTTAAAATATTGCGTTCATTATTCGGTTTAGCCGGGAGAGGACCTTGTGTCATATAACCCATTCTGAATAATGATACGACGTTATGGATAGCATTTGAAGACCGATGGTGAAGACCGGGTATTTTCGAAAATGAAAGGATAACCCGTCGAATGTCTCTGCACTGAGTCGCGTCGGTATAGAGATCTCCATATGTGATGGGGAATCCAATCGGGATTGTGAATACCCAGATTGCAAGGGCATCTTTAGAAGTGCCTTCGGTTCTGTTCGAACCCGGAACAAACTTGTATGGATGTGTGTCCGACGTTACACTTTGAGATGTAAAGCTGGTTTCTATCAAATACATTTCTGTTTGGTGGTGGAGAATTTATTCTCTTAGCTTAACACCCTTCTCTGAGACGTACGAGCTCAGAGGTTATGTAGTTGATGGTTACAAGTGATATATTCCCAATTTGGTAATGTGGCATACGAAGTGCTGCTGATCATTTGTTGATCGAAGCATGGGTTTGTGAAAAGCGTAGCTTTGTGGAAGAGACTGCATCAAGACCTCACACCCCCAAAATGGACGAAACAGGAAAATGTGGCAAGTTTGAAGGGGGTCGCGCCCCTAGGTATGTTCATTTCTTTTGGAAAAGGGTAGTATCATGGTATGGAGCCTAGATACTTAACTCATATGGACACTGCAAATTTATTACTATGTGATTATTGCTTTGTGGTTGAGGATCCTCGAATAAAGGTCGCAAACGACCGGGGATGGCATACCATTAGGTGTTACTCCCGGGAAGGGGGTAAACCGGCCTTGTGTTGGCAGAAAGCCGGGTAGGTTCTCGGGGAGTCCCTCCAGAGGCGTTCCATGTGACAATAGGAAGTTCCTTAGCCTGACCATTTGTTGGAAACCCAAAGAAACAATACGCGACCTGTATGGTTTTAGTTGTATAACCTGCCATGGAATGTGGCGGTAACCTGCTACTGAACATGGTAGCTAAAGTAGGCATACAATAATGGTTCTATGCTGGCTAAGGTTAATATTATACTTTCGAAAAGTTTTCTGCACTATGCATTGATAATAATATCAAGTGGTTTTCGCGTATCGAGCATTTTTGACTATCATACGGAGAAATCTCCTTCAATTCTGCGTTTGCATGATGTGTGCGGCGGGAGGCCTTATGGTAGTTTCGTTTTCCAAAAAGCATTGCGGATTTCAACTTTAAATCTTTTGTTGTTTGTTTTAAAGATAAAACTGTTTTCATTTGCTCACACCATTCCCATGACTGACCCTGAGTTTATTGTTCCCTTCCTAAACTCTGGATGCCCACAATTTTCCACACGGGCAGTCTAGAGTTGGATATTTCAAAAAATCAAATAATAGGCATTGATTCGATAGCCTTCGAAGTCTTTGGTTTGGTAGCATTTGGAAACTTCTTCAGTCTTTGGATCTTTGAAATTTTTGGTTTGGCAATCGCATTGGGATGGAGTTTGGTTCACTTCAGCATTGATGATGGTTCTAGCTTTCGATTTGGAGCTTGGAGTCTTTGGAGCTTTGGCTTTAGTGATGGAGTTGTTGGGATTTCTATCCTTCTTCCTTTTGAAAATAATGTTGGTGTTCCTCTGTCAAAGATTATCTTTCCGTTGTTATATTTTATCTTTGATTTGTATTGATATTCAGTTGTAACAAATGTTGTATATCAATGATGTTATTCTTTTTCTTCCGCCGTGTCATTATACTTAATGTGTTATAAGCTCCGGCGAACCAGATTCGACGTTTGGATCTGTGGCATTCGAATAGGAATGAAGTATGGATGTCGATTTTCGAACGTGAAAATTCGGGTCGTTACAATGGTATCAGAGCTGAAGGTTGAAACTTTAGCTCAGGAGTATAACACATTAGGTAACTCATTAGAGATAGGGTGAAGTATACCCTAGAATGAGTCTATCCCTAAGATATCTGTCTGTATGCCTCCGTAAATTCTCTTACTATCCACTGGTAGTGAGTATGAGTGCAATAAGAGGACGAGGTAGGGGACATGGAAGTACCACTACAAATGGTCAATACCCTGCAACAACAACAAGGAAACAGTTCTTCTCAATCTCCTTTGATCCAGTTTCAATTCTTTGATTGCTTCATGGCCGCTCGAGAGAAGAAGATTTGGTGGGGTGGCATTGCGAATCGTTGTAGAAAATCCTTACTTCATATCCTCACCGGTTTCTTATCAATCTTTCCATTTTTAACTCTAATGAATTTGAAAATTTAATTTGAAATAAATTGGTTAACTAAAATATGAAGTTAAATTTGATTGCCTCAATGAATCGATTTCGATCGAAACCAAATTTGAGAATTCTATTGTGATTTTTGGTGAGGAATCAAGTCCGAAGAGGGACAAGTTAATGTATACCTTGGGATATTCCAACCTGGATTGAATATCCATTGTCTATTCTTGGGGGTATTTCGACCTGAATTTGGAATCCATACCTAGTGTTTGAGAATTATGGAAGATTGAATCTATCTATCTATTCTCTGGGGTCCGATATATTTTACGAATGGTTAACTATCCTTCGAACAAACCAATGCCCTTGTATATTTCGTAGATCTGGTGACCCGAGTATCTTGTGTATTATTGTAAGAGTTTGTTCTTATATTGTTGATATTCTGATTTGGAAAGCCAAATGCAAAAAAGATATTCAGTTTGACCTGGAAAACCGTTTCTCTATCTCTGTGTGTCTATCTGTTCTTTGTTGTCTCCCTGGCAAATTTCGGGGACGAAATTTTCTTAAGGGGGGAATTTGTAACATTCCCGTTTTTAAATCAAATTTAAATTGGTAATTAATTTAATTTTTGAAATTAAATTGTGAATTAATTTAGTATTTTCCAAATTAAAATAGATATTTGTTTGTTATAAATATGATTTTAAATAGAATTTCTAACTGGAAATTCAGAAATAAATATTTTGAATAATATATTGATTTTGAATTTATTTTTGAATTTATTTGAGAAATAATTTGAATATTTGGGAATACAAATAAAATATATTGTAAAACAGAATCTTGATTTGAAATTCAAAAAATTTTTTTGGAATAAATTGGATTTGAAAATACTATGGTCAAAAATTAATAAAATTTGTTTTCTAGTTATAATATATTATTTAGAAGTTATATTTTGAAATTAATATAATAATTTTCTAAAAGTTAAATTTGAATATTTCGAACACTAATATTATTTATATAAATTTAAGTATAATAACTTAAGTTTAATTTTAAAATTTATATATAACTAAATATAATTTGTATGTATATATATACATTTAAAAGTATAATAAATTAAGTTTAAAATAGTATTGGTTATTAAAATTAGAAAAATTTTCTTTTAAAATTTTGGTTTATAAATATATAAAAATATAAAAATAGTAGTATATATGTAAATAAATATAAAGTTTTAGGATGGATATATCTTTTGAAAGTATATATATAAAAAGGCCTAACAAATAGTTTGTATATACATAAAGATTTAAAAATACAACCTTATGTAAATATAAGATATAATTCATTAAATTTTAAGAACATTAGAGATACTTAATTCACAAATTACAAAAAATGATAAGGCTTAAACCATAATTTATAAATAAATTAGAGACAAGGTCTAAACATAATTTTATCACAAAATGACATTTGTAGATTTTTTTTATTCATGCATTAACATGTGTAAAAAAAAGAAGAACAAGTGGCATTTATCTTTTAATTTGAATTAAATAAAACATTATGAATTTGATATGGAAACCAGGCTATACTCAGATAAAACATTTTCTCAAACCTGAAACTTCAAAACAATTTAAAAATAAAATCTCAAACAAATCAAAGACCTGGAAATAAAACTAAAATCTAGAAACAAGAAATCAATGCAGAATCAATCAAGTGTTCAAGCTTTCAAACCTGGAACAAGTAACAGCTTCAGGCAAATTAAAGATCAAACAACAGATCCTCACAATCAAACATGAAGTTGGCAAACACAAATCAAGTAACAAATCAGATCAGATTATCTCCAGAGAAAAAAAATCAAGCAGATCAAATAATCATCAAGTTCCAGGCCTAAAATCTGTCTCTGTTCTTCCCAAATCTCAGGTGAACAAACTCACTTATATCTGTCTCTATGATCTGATGCTTGTGATTGATGTTTGAACATGTTATGAAAATGTTGCCTAGCTATTAAATATGCTTGCATGTTGTGTGTGTGTGTATATATGTATGTGGATGTGCATGTCTGGAAATGTCTCTGTTCTTGTCCACAGTTTTACAATTTTTTTCAGAACAATCAATAATTCTTCCTCCAACTCATTTTAGGCTTTAAGATATATATATATATATATATATATATATATATATGAAATATGTTTATATAATCAAGATTTAAACTCTAAAAATATATTCAAGTTAAATTTGAAGAATATATGATCTGGGTAAAAAATAAACAGTGGAATTCAAAATATGTTGAAATTCGAATGTTACAATTACTTGATTTACCTATACTATTCATCTCGCCTTCAAAAATCTTGATTTTTAAAAGTAAAATTAGAATTTTTAGTGATCTATTGAGTGAGAAATTCAAGGTTGAACGGATTTGGGTCTTTTGGCCATCACTGGTCATCGGGGTGATGGTGGAGGTCATGGTTAGGGCTGGAGGAAGCCTAGGTGATGAGGATTCGTAGAAAAATGTTCGCTAATTTTTTTATCGATTGTGGTGATTGGGCGAGATGGTTTTCGGGTTTAAAACCGGTTTGTGGTCGACGTCGGAATTTGTATTGCTGCAATGTTGTCAAGAAATTTGGGTTGATCGCACGAGGGGGAAAAGGAGGAGGCGGCTCTGGTGGACGTCTGGATGTGACGGCGTGGATGCAGGTGAACGGGGTTGTCGGTGGTGGTGCGATTTATTGATCAAGTTTAGTTACAGATGAAGTCGAAAAGCTTGTTTTTTGTGTCTAGGCGATTTCGTCGATCTGGTTGATCAGAAGGATTGTGTAGGACGTCGAGGACCTGAAGGCATCGGCAAAGGTGACCAGAGGGCCAGTGGCGATGTGTGCACGTATACGATATATCACTCGTATCTGGTTGCTATTGTGTTTGGGGAAGACGAAGATTTTCTGGGCTCGACTCGAAGACGTTCTCTTGAAATAGGGATAAAGACTCGGGTATGCTATCAGGATTGGAACGTGAAGATGTTAGCAGGTTTAAAAGTTTTAAAATTAAAAACAGAAAATAAAAGAAACAGGAGTTACTCGGGAACGGACCCGAGAATGTTGGAGGTGGGCTCGGGTTTGTCCTGTGCAAGCTAATAGGTTTTAAAAGAAAACGAAACCAAGTTTTTAGACAAAAGCAATACGGGTTTAAATTTAAACAAATTTTATAAAGTTTCATCAAGTCTTAACGAATTTTGTTAAACAAACTCTTTTATACAATACGTGTTTATTTTTGTATTAATTAAAGGTTTTAAATACAAATTATTTTAAAATTTATTAAGTTTAAAAAGTTTTTTTAATATATTTAAAAATAATCTTTGATATCTAAAGCAATTAATTAAGATAAAAAGGATTATCTTTTAAATTGATTAAAGTCTTAAGTGATTAAAAGATTAATTACTTGAATTAAGTTAATTAAAGGTAATTTTTTATGTAAGAAAATTTTAAAGATAATTACTTAATCAAAGATTTGATTAAGCTTACTTAATTTAATAATTAAGGATGATTAATTATTAGAAGATTAATTGATATAAATAATTAGAGGTAATTAATTACTTAAAGATAATTACTTAGTTAAAAGTAATTAATTAATGGTTAAAGTTAATTAAGTAATTAGAGATAATTACTTATTTAAATTAATTAAGGATAATTAATTTGTGTGGGTGATTAATTAATCTGAGGATAATTTATTAATTAAAGATTCCTTTAAGGAAAGTGATTAGGGATAATCACATATTGTAATTAATTAAGGATAACTAATTAAATGGTAATTAACTAAGGGTTAATTAATTTATCAATTAATTAAGGGTAATTAAATAATTAAAGGATACTTAAATAATTAAAGATTAATTATTTATTGAATAAAGGTTAATTAATTTATTAATTAAGGTTGATTAATTAATAGTCAAAGGATTAATTAGTTTATTAATTGAGGCTAATTAATAAAAGATTAAAGTGTAATTAATTAAATGATTTGTAATAAATTAACGATTAATTAACCAAATTATAAATTTATTCATAGGTAATTATCTGATTTAAATTAATCAGATGATTAGTTAATCTGACTTATTGGTTTTTGGATTCAATTGAATAATGAATTGTTGATATCTCTGATGTGTAATGCTTTGTGATATGCATTGTTTTGGTTCAAGCTTTGCTGAATGTAATTTATTTTATCTATGATAAATGTATATTATTTATCTGTGTATTTGTGAATAGATGGTAAGAGTTATAAGAATATACCGCTTATCGATATTGATGTACTTGAATCTGTGATGATTGATGATGTTGCACTATTGTGTAAAACCCCTGGACTACACCATACACGCACAAATATGGATTGCACGAGAAAATTGGTTAAGTCACAGATTTTTAAATGGTTTTAAAATTTAATTTTGAATCCAAATGGTTTTGGGAAATAGAATTGGGTTAAATATGAAAAGCTTTTGAAAATGAATTTTAAAAATAAAAGTTATTTTGAATAACTTGATCAAATTTTGGAATTTAAATAGTTTGATTTGAATTTAAATTCAAGATTTGGAATTGAATTCTATGTTTGGAAATTATGGTTTAAAAAGGGTATACAAGTTATAAATGTGTTTATATGGGTTTTAAACCATTTTAAAGGTATTGTTTGGGAATTTGAATTAAATCCAAGTTTATACTTAAAGGGCTTTAACTTGGGAAAATGAAATCAGATTTTTCGGAAATGAAAATTTTGTTTTGAAATAATAATAGCTTTCATATAAAGAAAGGATTTCCAATTTATGTTGAAAAGATTTCAAAATTGAAATAGAATTATTTTAGAAGCTATGAATAAATCTTTGTGAAAGATTGTTGAACTTTGTTCTGAAATTGGAAAGGTGTATCTTTTGTATAAAAGATTTGAAATGGAAATGGTTTTGAAAGCTATGAATTGAATATTTGATTTAAAGATTGGATGAGTTAATCCAATTTGTAATGGAATTGTTTTGAAAGCTATGAATTAATTTTTTGAAAGATTAGTGAACTTTGTGAAGTGAATCTTTTTGTTTAAAGATTTGAAAATGGTAATTTGTTTAAACTATTTGAAGAAAAGGTTTGGCGATTTGAAAGTGTGACTTAACTAAGATCCCAATATCCATATGTTTTTAAAATATTGCGCTCATTATTCGGTTTAGCTGGGAGAGGACCTTGTGCCATATAACCCATTCCGAATAATGATACGACGTTATAGATAGCATTTGAAGACCGGTGGTGAAGAGCGGGTATTTTCGAAAATGAAAAGATAACTCATCGAATGTCTCTACACTGAGTCATGCCGGTATAGAGATCTCCATATGTGATGGGGAATCCAATCGGGATTGTGAATACCCAGATTGCAAGAGCGTCTTTTGAAGTGCCTTCAGTTCTGTTCGAATCCGGAACAGACTCGTATGGATGTGTGTCTGACATTACACTTTGAGATGTAAAGCTGGTTTCTATCAATTACATTTCTGTTTAGTGGCGGAGAATTGATTCTCTTAGCTTAACACTCTTCTCTGAGACGACGAGCTTAGAGGTTATGTAGTTGATGGTTACTAGTGATACATTCCCAATATGGTAATGTGGCATACGAAGTGCTGCTGATCATTTGTTGATCGAAGCATGGCTTTGTGAAAAGCGTAGCTTTCTGGACGAGACTGCATCAGGACCTCACACCCTGGAAATGGTCGAAATAGGAAAGATGCGGCAAGGTTGCAGGGGTCGCGCCCCTAGGGTATGTCCATTTCTTCTGGAAAAGGGTGGTATCATGTTATGGAGCCCAAATACTTAACTCATGTGGACACTATAAATTTATTACTGTGTGATTGTTGCTTTGTGGTTGAGGATCCTCGGATAAAGGTCGCAAACGACTGGGGATGGCATACCTTTAGGTGTTACTCTCGGGCAAGGGTTAAACCGGCGTTGTGTTGGCAGAGAGCCAGATAGGTTCTTGGGGTGTCCCTCTAGAGGCGTTCCCGTGTGGCAATAGGAAGTTCCTTAGCCCGACCATTTGTTGGAAATCTAAAGAAATAATACGCGTCCTGTACGGTTTTAGTTGTATAACCTGCCATAAAATGTGGCGGTAACCTGCTATTGAACATGGTAGCTATAGTAGGCATACAATAATGGTTGTATGCTGGCTAAGATTAATATTAAACTTCCGAAAGTTTTTCTGCACTATGCACTAATAATAATATCAAATGGTTTTCGCGTATCAAGCATATTTGACTATCATAAGGAGAAATCTCCTCTAATTCTGCTTTTGCATGGTGCGTGCGACGGGAGGCCTTATGGTAGTTTCATTTTCCAAAAAGCACCGTCGATTTCAACTTTAAATCTTTTGTTGTTTGTTTTAAAGATAAAACTGTTTTCTTTTGCTCACATCAGTCCCATGACTGACCCGGAGTTTATTGTTCCCTTCCTAAACTCTGGGTGCCCACAATTTTCCACACGGGCAGTCTAGAGTTAGGTTTTTTAGAAAATCAAATAATAGGCATCGATTCAATAGCCTTCGAAGTCTTTGGTTTGGTAGCATTTGGAAACTTCTTCAATCTTTGGATCTTTGAAGTTTTTAGTTTGGCAAATGCATTGGGATGGAGTTTGGATCATTTCAACATTGATGATGTTCCGTACTTTCGATTTGGATCTTGGAGTCTTCGAAGATTTGGCTTTGATGATGGAGTTATTGGGATTTCTATCCTTATTCCGTTTGAAAATAATATTGGTGTTCCTCTGTCGAAGATTATCTTTCGGCTGTTATATTTTAGCTCTGATTTGTATTGATATTCAGTTGTAACAAATGTTGTATATCAATGATGTTATTCTTTTTCTTCGGCTATGTTGTTATACTTAATGTGTTATAAGCTCCGGTGAACCAGATTCGACGTTTGGATCTGCGGCATTCGAATACGAATAAAGTATGGATGTCGATTTTCGAATGCGAAAATTCGGGTCGTTACATTTGTTTTAAGCTCTTTTAAATTGATTTGTGAATATACTTATGTGGTTGAAAAAAGTATACGAATACTTTTGAGAGTACTGAACATATAAAAATATATGTGGAAGTTTTAATTAATTAGTGAAGCTTAAGTAATAAACGAAGTTACATTTATACTGAATTTATTGAGTAAATGTGAGTTTTACTAATAAAAGATGTTTTAAATTATTTAAGGAAGATAATTTAAAAGGGGATTAGAAGTCATTTATATGACTTGATCATGCTTGCATGTTTTAATTGTGCTTTGTGTATTACTTGTTTATGGATAGTATACGGGACTTAGTTTTCTATGTACGATTGTTCTCATTGTTATTGAAATTGACCAAATATAACGAAATATCTAGAAGAAACATGGGAATTATATGGTATAGTTATCTTCGGTGATGTTATACTATACATATAACTCGTTTTGCTCTTCTAAGGCAAATGATTAGGATATCCACCCACTTAAACGATAAGGAAGTGATCTCCACTCTTATATATTATTTGTTTATTTCCTACATAATCGGAGTTGAGTTTACCAAAAATCCAACTATTGGTTTTTGGAGCACACGTTAAGCGGGGGAATGTACTTATATGAGATGACTTGAAACCATAACCACTCTAAAAACATATATGTGTTCTATGCTTTGGAAGAGGTTTCTGATTGGTTCAAGATGGTGGAATCTGTGTGGAGATTCGTGATTTGTTTGGAATGCTCGAACACATGTAGTTGTTCGTGATCTATTCAGGATATGGGAAACCATGTCTGATTCTGAGATTTATTGAGATATGGGAACCCATGTGTGGTTTCAGATCTGTTCGGGTTGGAGCTCGTGTGGAAGATCTATTCAAGTTGGGACTCGTGTGCTCGGATTCTGAACGTGATTTCACCATCGATAATGATAGGAAACAGAGATAGGAGACATAACTTATGGGATTTAGCTAACTTAAAGGGTGCAAGCACTCCATTCTAGTGTTTGTAACGACCCGTATATCTTAATAATTAAATTTGTTAATTTAATAAGATTTTGTTAACTTAATATTGAAGGAAATAAAAATTTGGAATTTAATAATGTAATGAATGCTAAAATGAAATGTAACAATGGGAATTAAAACTGATTATTGAAAATTGAATGAAATTACAATTAATTGAAATAATGTAAATTGTTATACTTGGTTATAAATTGATGTAAGAAAACAAATGCAAACATTAAATTAATAAATGAAATAGTATGAAATTAATGACCATTGAATACATAATTGGGTTATATAAGAATTGTAACAATTGTTTGTGAATAATGAATTCATAAGTGTGATTAAAAGTTATAGTAATGGTTGTCAGTAACTATTTAATTGGTCTATTAATTTAGTTGTAAATGTTGTATTTGGGTATGGAATTTGAATACAAGTAAATAAATGTAAGTGTTGTATAAGTAAAGGAATTTGTATGTAATTAATGATAATTGAATGAATTCGGTATTATGTATGTAATTATAATAATTGGTTGAAGTATAATAAACTTAAGTGTAACATTGGCTTGTAAACAATTATTATACGTTACATGTTTAATTAGTTGATTGAATTGAATTTGGAAGTAATTATTTAATAAATATAAATAAATGTTACATTAATGGAAAATGTAATGCAATGTTTAGGAGTTGTTAAATTAGAGTATATTAAGGTAATGAAAGGTAAAACAAAGGTTAACTACGTTTATAGAGTAGTAATGAACTTAATAAAAAGATTGGAATTGAAACAAATCAACTTATTGAGATTCAATTTATAATAAATGGAATTATTGTAGCAAATGAAATTAAATACAATGCAATTGAAAGAAAGATGAAATGGGAAAATATTAATGTATTAGAATATAAACCAATGTAAATGGTACCTAAGATGATAATATGATAATTGAATTAATATAACAAGATTGGGAAATAAAATAAATGGATTTATTGGAATTCCAATTGATAATTAATGAATTTATTGAAATTGAAATTTAACACTGTAATGGGTAAAATAATTTATATTAAATTGACATAGAAATTTATTTTAAAGGATTATAAATTTCTAAGTAAATCCAAAGTGATAGAAATGGTAAGTTATTAAACTTGAATGGAAAAGTGATTTAATTAATTAATTATTAATTTATTTAATTAACTGAAATATAGCCGCTTGGCCACTGTCTCGGATTTCGACGAAACCGGTTTCATCGGATCTTTAATAGTGGACTATTGTAGGATTTCAAGTTTTGTAACGATCGTACGAGCTCGAAACGCCTAGAAATCAATTTAATTGAGATCAACTGAAATCAATTGAAATAAGCTTATTTTAGCATAACTTCCTCATACGATGGAATTAAGACTTGAAACCTATTCCATTGAGTTTAAATTATTTGAAAACATTTATTTTGATATATGGGTTGACCCATTTTCGTTTCGGAGGCCGAACGGGCTTTTCGAATCGCTTATCTTTCCAACCCTATTCAAATCCGATCGGTTATTTCTATTTTCTAACCTACCTATAAATATCTCGTTATAAACCCTAGCCACTCCTCATATTCATTTGTCTGTATGTACATCTTCTTCTCAACCCCTCATTCCAATGGCAGGCAAACAAATTCAAGATCCAACTGCAATAATTCAAATCCAAAAATTCAAACTACTCAAAATAAATTCGAAAAATATATATATCGAAGATCTCAATGATATGATTCTACGTCTTCTGTTCGTTTTTCGAGACAGTGACCGGATTGATCAGAAATCGCGGACAAAGTCAAAAATTGGGTGTTTGATTTTGGCATCAATCCATGAAATTGTTTAGGGGGTTTCATCATGCTCGATGGCCGGAGTGGATTAGAGGTGGTCGCATGACCAGATCGTGGTTGTGGGGGCCGTAATCGGCAATTTAGGGTTTCGAAAACCCTAAAGGGTGGCAGCGGCGGCGTTGTTGCAGGAGGCCGCGATGGTGCCGGTCGATGGCAGTGAGGAGGAGAAGACCGGGGAAGGTGGAGATGCGGCGTACGGTGGCCGGAGGCATGGTGAAATCGCGATCAAAGGTCGGTGATGTTTTGCGTTCAGTTCTGGTTTGAGGTGTGTGCTCGCGAAGGAGAGATGCTGGCGTGGCGGGAGCTTATTGGTCTGGGTTCTTTTGTTTTTATTTTGTTTTAAATTTAAACGTGCTAATCGGCATAACTTTCGCATATGAGGTAGTTTCACACGCAGTTTTCTCTTTTGCGATCCTATCATGATTCCGGACATTTCGACGCTGGTTTGGATGAATTCGGAGACTGTTTGAATTTTGGGTTTAAATTGGATTTAAATTCAATTTAAATTTGAAAGGTGAGTGTTTTAATCCACTCATAACTTCAAAAATGTCTTATATTTGTTAAATTTAATTCATGATGTGATCAGGAATTTATTTATGTTTTTTGGTACATTTTAAATCATCATCTTAGTTAAACTGAGTTTATTTGGATTAAATTGTTATTTAATTTATTATTGTATATAAACTGCAAGTTAAATACCTATTATTTATTATCTATTTTGATATTTATGGATTGTTTTGGATGATGTGGATTTTGGATATTGGTTGAATGGATGTTTAGTTTATATTGTTATAAACTACAATTTCGTTATCGCTTATTATTAATTCGGGATTATGGTTTGAAATGATATACAATCGTAAAATATTAAATTGCGGATTGAAATGATAAATATCAGTATCACTTGACCATAGGATAGAAAATTATATATAGACACCGTGGTCTATATATAAAAATATTTTTGAAATGATTTCTATGGTTTTGTAAAGAAATATATGGTTTTATATAATTATTGACTTTAGATATTGTATAAATATTATTTTATTCTTTATTTTAAGCTATGTATAAATTTGTTTTTAATACAGAATATGTTTAATAATAAGTTGATTTTTATTGAATATAATATGGTTAAGTATTTAAATTATATTTTAATATAGAGTTTATAATTATTTAAATAAATTAAGGTTGGAAGATAAATTTGAAATTTATTTGAAATTGAATTGATTTAAGAATTAAACTCAAATAAGTTTGATGTGAAATTTATTAAATTTGAAATTTTAAGAGGTATGATTTTTATAACTTGATTTTGTTTAAGATGATTTAAAGTGAATATTTCAAGTTCAAATTAATTGAAGGAACATTTAGTATTTGGGGTTTATTTAAAAGATATTGGATTTGTTAAGAAAATATTTCAAAACTGAATAATAATAAAGTTAAATTAAGGTATATATGAAGTTATCAAATTTAGTTTTGGAATGGTGGAACATTTAAAGCTTTGAAATATATGGAAATTGAAATGGTTTATTTGAGGTTCAAATCTGCATTTGAAATTGATATAAATTGAAATGGTTTATTGAAACTGAATTGAGTTGAAATTTATGAATTGAGATTTGATATAAATTGAATTTTGGATTCAAGTTGATATGAACCAATTTGTGAAGTTGAGGAAATTATATTATTTTATAAAGTAATTCTAAATTTAAAACTATTATATATATATATTATTTGAATATCTAAACTATTTAAGTGGTGAAAGTTATGGTTTCGAAGCTATGAATTTCAAGGTATTATGTTTTGGAAATGTTACATTTTCAAATGTTTGGTTTCGAAAGTGTTATAACCTTGAAAATGCTATGATTCTAAAAATGGATATATATTTGAAACGAAAATGATATCGTATTTGGTCTTGAAATGGAAATGATATCGTATTGATATGGTTTTGAAATGACAACGATATTTTGGCTTTGAAGTATAAACTATTTTAAAATGATCGCGGTGTTATAATAACGTTTGGTTATTAAAGTGACCGGGATCGAAAGTTGTCATGCTCTCTACCAACTCCAAAAACCATTTTAACAACCGTGTGTGCGGTGGAGATTCCAAAATGAAGTAGGATAGTGGCGACGTTCTATTGAGGTATGTACGTGGACCCGACTCCCATGAGTTGGCATAAGGTGGCTAAAACAGGAGCGATTCCGGGCCAGTGAGATAGCTCCTCTTATCGGACACACTTCTTTTTATATGATTCTATTACTTTGTGATTGATTGGTGCGCACGTTTGATTTTGGAAATGTGGCCCGAGGTCGGCGGTAGTGGCTGCTACACGTCACCACCAGTATGGATGTGTAATTGGTATATCTACCTTGGCATTGCCTCGTTGTGCTGTGTCACCTATCCTAGCGTGCCTTGTACGATTTTGGTTTTGTGCCGTAGCCTATGGAGTATCCTCTAGTGGCTTCCCGATCAGGAGGGACTATGATACTGGATAGACTAGTGGGACTATTTATGTGTTAAGGGGAATATTGGCTCACTCCTTAATGCTATTTTAAAGTAAGTTTATTTTACCTTTAGACACTATTATAATAGTGTATATTACTACATAGTAAATAGTTTAACGGATCCTTAGGAGATGTAAATCCCAAACATCTCTTAAGTTACTGCACTCACGTTAGACACTGGATAGGAGATGTCAAAATCCGTAAACATCTCTGATGCCATTCCACTCATGTTTTACCATTGATTTAACTTACATAAGATCATTTAGTTTTTACTCGAGTGTTTTTTCTTTTCGATTTGCTCGGGTCAGCTTGAGCATTTCAGGATTTGAAGACCCTATTGCTGGAGGACGGAGACGAAGATTGTAATATTATTATTTATTATATTTCATTGCATCATGTATTTCGCTGCATTATTTATTATTCTCTGGTATTTGTAACTCTGATCTGTGTTGTATAAGTGTAATCAAATGTTTTATAAAATAGCTTCATGAACTACTATTTGATTATTATATTTTGTCATTCCGCTGCAAGATTCTGCTTTTCCTTATTCACCCCAATAACAAGCTGTCCTTATGTATGGTTTGAGTCGGCATGTGTGTCTGCATAAGACGTACAAAAAGGCGCGATGTTACAGTGTTACTTACAGATATTCAAGCAGGTGTGATGTGACCCGGTGCTATATGCTTGAAAGGATATATTCGATCCTTTTGCAAGGGATCATTCTCAAAATACCGAGGGCACCTTCGTGGAATCCAACGCTATTGGCTAACACGCCATATGGTTGTAATGGTATACGTATTATTGTTGTGATGTACACTCACATGCATCATAGCTACTTGATTATTTATATTTCATACCTTAGACATTATTATATTATAATTAGATTTTATAATAAAAACAGGTTGGTTATCGTAAGGTAAAATCTCATCCATGTTTATTGGTGGCATGGTCTTATGAGATACCCTTATTTTGAAGGGTTTTATAAATATAGCAATCCATATGATTTGAGATTCTGAAGCTGGTTTACCAAACTGATCCGGTGTTATTTTCTTATAATAAACGGGTCAGCTCGAGCATATTTTCAGATTTAGCCATGGTTCATTGGAGCTCTTGGAGAGGAGCTGGATGATTTCCTATCTTATTTTATTTTCCATTGCATTACTTCTTTGTGTATGTCAGCATTTGTGAGGACGGTTTGTTATAACTGTCCAGGCTGATGACATGTTAGTTTACTTTGATTGATGTATTGTATATCAACGTTTTCTTTTTGGTAAAGACCTTTGAGATATTATACGTTATCGTTCTACATGTGAGATTCTGATATTGTGTTCTTCTTGCTTGTGTTATTTATTTTTCTCGTTTTATTTTACCCTTATATTCTGTCTTTTCGGCACTTGGGTGCTCGACACGTAAATACCGTTGACGTATTAGTGTCGACATTCGACGATCGAAAAGGCCGACCGTTACATGTGGTATCAGAGTTGAAGGTTAAAGGATAATCTTGGCTTTGGTGGGTATAACTCATTAAGTGATAGGGTAATGGAATGCCTTATTATGAGTTGAGTGTATTATGCATATAAGAGTTTGCATTTGTTATTATTATATAAAGATGTTTTGTATTGTGTTGATAGGTATGTTGAGTAGATCATGTATTTGGTCAATATGAGTTGCTATCGTTATTGATAGGGAACTCCGGACACTTAAACAAGGCAAACCGACACAGTATTATTTTTGAAATTGGTAAATAAAATATTTTTACCTAAGATTATATTTTATATATAAAAGAATAATTTTCCAAAAAATTAAATAGTTATTTATGATGTTTTGCTTGTTAAGAAATGATAATAGTCAATTATTATCATTTATTATCTGATTAGTGTGCTCTACTAGTTTATGAGCAGTTTTACCTTTCACTCCACGGGTTGGGTAGATAGTACTTCATAAGAACATTGAAACTAATAGCTTGTGAATTAAGTTTCACAGTTTGACTATAAGGCGTTCGATGATAACGTTGGGTTAAAAGTTTGTTTTAATAAAACTAATTTTATTATAGACTTTGAGAAAGATAAGATAATTTAAAGATAAACACTCATGAAATAGTTTTATATAAGAAAGTGACTTATATAAATATGGTTTATAAATATAGTTTACAAATATAAAGAGGCTGAGAAATTGAAAACTTAAATCCCGAGGTTTTGGGAATCATTTTTCAATGTTTTTGGAAAATAATAGTATATTTGAAAATAAATATTTGGGAAATTGGTTTATGAAATTGATATCATGGTACTTAGTAATATTTACGAAGTAATTGATACCATTTTGGAGATGATTCTAGTTAATTTCGAATAGCATGGTTTGGATGTACTGAACTCACTCCTATCGCTTGAAAATAATTCTGTTGATGACTGTAAGATCATCGATATTCATTTTTAAGTATCCAAGTAGGGATGTTACTATAGTAGTTATGCTACAGGCTTGTTTTGGTAAAACAGATTTTGATCTATATCTTGGAAGTATGATTTGATATACACAAGTTATAAGTATATATTATTTCAAAATGAATTGAAATGGAAACCTAGTGTTGGTTCTTAAGTAGTATGGTTTTTGCATCTCATTATGATATGGTGTTAAGTAGTTTTCACCTGTTGAAATGAAATGGAATATTCGACGATTTTGGGCAGTCAAAACTTTAGATTTTGTATAAGAACTTGAAGCTATGTGTTGAAAAATATATATAAAAGTAGAGTTTTGTAACTCTAGATGGAAAGGTAGTAAGTTATAAACATGTTTTAAAATGTTAAACATACTTGTTAAGTAAGATTAGTTGGATGACTTCGTATATACTCTTAGGATGTAATGGAGCATTATACGAGTATGAACTTAAGTTATAAAATGTTTAATAACTTGAAGTAAAGTTTTACGAAATGATTCATAAGTGATTTTAGTATTAAATAATAAATACTGTAGGTGATATTGACAATAAATTAAAATGGACAAAAATTGGAGCAGTTAAGAAACTAATTGAATAGAGTACGTAAGTTGGACGTAGATCATTTTATTTGCATAACAGTTCTTGAACTAAATTTCGAGTACATTATTTCAAGTTGATTTACATAGGTCCGAGCTAGGATTTTTCACTCGATTCTTGATGGCGAACACTTGATACAGATTTTTGATACGATCCTGAAGTTTTCTATCATAGTATATGGATACATAAGGAGAACATAGGGTTCCAATCAAGGATTTGATCGGAGTCTGCGATAGGGAGGTCAAGTGATCTATACTAGTATGGACGTGAAATCTATGCGATCGAGCAAATTATTAGATTTGATATTGCATATAGATGGTATATATGCATCGTATGGGCTTTACTCTAGTTATATACTGTAACGACCTGCCATTTCGAACCATTAAAATCGACAATCATCCACTCATGTCAGACTTGAATCGCTCAAAACAACAGATTGTTATATATCTGGCAAAACTTAGCATATATAGTAAATAAACCAATTACAGAATCACAGACATAGAGTAATATAATAACAAGCAACGGAATAGATAAATAGTAGTTCATGAAGCTATTGTATAACAACAGATTCTGAAATAAAATACAACAAAAATCTGCAATACAAAGAAGTCTCGGATACAAAATCAAATGGAAAAACTGAACATAAACAACTGGAATAACTGATGGCTCAAAGATAGATCTTCAAGCATAGCTCCAAGCTCCAAAGGTGAGTCTCCAATGCTGTGACACTCGGTCTAACCCGAGTATAAAGAAAAACACAAAACACTCGAGTTAGAATTAACATTCTCATACCAGTAAATTCAACGCAAGTGAAATGTCAACTGAAATATAAATAACTTAAAGGGATGTTTGGGATACCCATCCTCTAAGGACCCGTTAAACTATCTACATACATAGTACAATACGCTACATATATAATGTCTACAATAAGATAAATTATTAAAATAGCGTTAAGACGTTACCCATATATCCTTTGACACATTTTATAAAATACCGTAGTCTATACAGTACTGTAAACTCCACCAAACCGATGGGCTATCAGGAAGCACTCTGTAGGTACGACACAAACCAAACTCGTAGATGGCGCGATAAGGCACGTGACAGGGCACGTAAGGCAATGCCCAAGGTAAGATACTACCGTTCTGCGGATTCGGACTGGTGGTAACGCATAGCAGCTTCTACCGCCCCACCTCAAGACACACTCTCATAATCAAAGGCTCACCCTATCAAAACACAAAGTAATAGAATGTTTCCTCCAATTTCAAAAATTAATTCAAATCAACTTTGGTTCCAAAAATCCAACCTACATCAATCTCAGTTCAACATTTTCGATTAAAAAGGGTAAAGGTTTAGTTCAAATTCTCATTAAAGCCATTTTAATTTATATCGATTTCAAATCCAGATTTGAACTACAAATTTAAACCATTTCAAATTCAATAGGTTTCAAAATCAAATATTCAAACAATTTACAATAACTCAATTTAATAAATTTCATTCATTTTTCAAAATTGAACTTCAATTTTACTTAATTTAAAATATTCACTTAATCATTTATAATAAGATTTAAATAAAATATCAAATTTAAATAAAAATCACAATTAAATATCTTACTTCGATTATATTTAATTCTAAAATTATTCACTTAATCAATTTTAATAACATTTAAATAAAGTCTTCAATTACACATTTAAATCAAACTAAATATTCAATATCAATTTATTTAAATTTGAAAATCTTCATTTAATCACCTTTAATCAAAATCAAGTTATAGAATTGTATCATTAAAATATCAAACTCAATAAGTTTCCATCAATTTTTATAAATACAATTCTTAAACAAATACAATTTCAAATCAATTTCAATTTATCTTCCCAACCTTAATTTATTAAAGTTATTACAAAATCTATTTTTAAAATATAATTTTAAATATATACTCAAACAAAATATATATATTAATTTAATTAAATTTTATTATATTAAATCTTATTTCATATATTTTTAATATAATAAAGTTATAAGAAAAAAATCTAAAAAATTATATTTTCAAAACTAACTTATAAATCTAAAATTTCCAAAATATATAATTTTAAAATCTAAATTTACACGTATATAAAATAACATTTAAATATTGTATTTTAAAAATCAATATTTATTAAAACTCATATATTTCCTTTCAAACTATGGAAATCATTTTCAAAATTTAGACCAGCGGTATCCGTATATAATTTTCTATCCTATGACCAAGTGATACAAATATTTATCATTTCAATCCGCAATTTATTTAAATATACAGGTATATATCATTTCAACCTGCAATCCCAAAATTCAAATCAATGAAAATCGCTTGGGTTTATCATTTTAACCCATAACGTTGTTTCCCTAATCTACAAGATCGTTCGGGTATGTATCATTTCAACCCATAGGGAATTTCTAAATATCAAGGAACCTGTAGAGTGAGAAAAATATGATAATAATATAACATAACAACAGCATGCATATATCATCAGTAACAAATTTAAATATAATATATATACAACAGGTTATGGTGTCATATGTCACAGGTAAACAATTGCAGATAATAGCATATCATATTTAATAATTAAATAACTTAACAATTCAATTAATAGCATATTTCAACCATTATTTTATGTGAATTAAGTTTACTAAATACAAGAATGTTACTCATGAGTGATTTCTCACCTTTCAAGGCTATGGAGACAATGATGGCGAAGAAAGTGACACGGACATGCATAAGGATACAGACACGACACTTGAATACGGATCTGGTTATCGACGAAGCTAGAAACTTGAATCGATGAGAATAAATCAAAGCTGGCTTGATGTAAATAAAACAAAAAATATATATTATATTTCTTTCCTTAAAATCAATATTCGATTTAAAATATATATCTAAAATAAAAAATTCCATATGATATTATTTTTTATATTTTTTAAAATCAATATTTAATTTAAAAATCATATTAAAATTATATATTTTAAAATCAATAATAAATTCTTTGATATGAAAACTTAGATTATATAATATACTCTATACATATACAACTCAAACAGATTTTATATATATATATATATATATATATATATATATATATATATATATATATATATATCATTATACTTTTAAATCAATATTTAATGTAAACACCTATAAAATAAAATCTGTATGTATAATATATGGAACTAAACTCATGTATATATAAACTAGTATATAAACTAATATATAAACAATCATACATATTATATTTTAAGATCGATATCTATTATAAAATCAATATAAACATGCTTTATTATAATATATACATAAACTCAACAGCTCATGTAGAAACTTATGTAACTTATAAATATATATACACACATAAACAAACATATACTTATATAAGTTTTTATATAGACAACCAGATCTTATACCTTATGAAAAACTATATATATATACACACACACAATTTAAAATCAATATTTAATATATAAAAAATATTGCCTTTCAACACATCATATATATACACGTACGTCCATGCTTATATACTTTTTTTAAAACAAGAAGGGTAGAAGCTCTTGCCAGCGGTGCATGGGCTGCAATAGTCGAAGGACAAGCTGGCGTTGGCTATTGGGGCTGAAGCACGGTGGTCGAAGCTGCGTTCGAAGGGGAAGGCGGAGTGAAAAGTGTGGGTGAGGGTGGAGCTACAGTGACGTCGATGGCGAGGCAAGCGATGGGCGAACCTGGAGGCTAGGTCGGAAGTTTGATGCGATGAGGGAGGGAGGGTGTGAGATGACAGGTTGAGTGTGGGGTTTTGGACAGGGAGGCGAACAGTGCGTAGGTCTGGTGTTGTGTGTAGGAAAATAACGGGATGTGGGTTTGGAAACAAAGTGACCTCATGACATGGGGGAATTCCGCACGTGCTCAGGGGGCAGGGGAGGCGGAGGCTAGGGGTGGAAGCAGGCTGTGGTCTCTGGCGTGACTAGAGGTGGCGATCGTGAAGGTGGAACCACAAGGGAGAGGGCAGTGATGGATGGTTGCAGGTGAACGACGGAAGGAGTTAGGAAGGAGATAGAGTGCTCAAGAAATACATAGCTTCGCATTCAACAATATTGTATTTCGATTTTTTTTCAAAGAGAAAGAAGAGTTACAAGAAAAGGTGGAAGCCATCAATTGAACTTATATAATAAATATATATAATGTAACGAAGCGATATATACTGATTGGTTATCTAGGGAAAAGAAGGTTGTAATGACCCATTTTTTTCATACCCTTTGAATCAACAGTAAACCACACATGTCCAACTCAAATTGCATGAATAAGCGGATCATTAAGGGTAGAAAGAAGATAAAGACAGAACAGAATCTCAAATGAATGGAATAACATATATTATTTCAATAATAATCTTTACAGCGGAAAATTTTAAAATACAATATCAGATTCTAACCTAAATTCAGCTTGGACAGTTATAAACATCTCTTCTTACAATTGCTGATAAACATCAAACCAAAACACACTAAGTACAATGGATAATAGAATATGTCCATACGTAGATGAATATCTCAAGCTCTCCTCTGGAAACTCCAACCGTCTTCGACAAAACCTGAAACTACTTGTATCTGACCCAAGTATTTCCGTTAACTACTAATTTCCTTCCACAAAAATACAACCCTTGATCTCATACGTCTCAAGGAGGGTGTTAAGCTAAGAGAAGTTGCCTTGTCCGCCACCACTGATGTACGTTTGTAAAAACCAATGTACGTAATCATTAGAAATGCAATGTTAGACAAACGTCCATACAAGTTGTCCAAGAACAGGACAAACCGAAGGCACTCTCCTACTACCACTAGTAGCAAGTAGTCCTTGCAATCCGAAAAATCTCCGTCACGAGGAGACCACTGCTATTAATAACTCTATAATGGGAGCACACTAGAGGATGTTCAATGAGCAGTCTTCATGCTGTGAAGATCCATGATCTTTGACAATCATCATCTTCAACATGTCTTCATATTCGAACACATTCATTGGTTCGAAGTGGTTTTCGGATAGGAGTTACCCAAATCTGACTCTGGTTCCTTCGATGCTAATTATCGATTTAAAAATGTTAAGTTCATATGTGGATTTCAATCATCAATCAATTGCTTCATCTTTTATAAAATATCTTTCTTAGGTTTTATTTTTTCAATTTATTCCATTTTCTTTTCAAGAGTATAAGGAATCATCAAGCCTCGTTTATAAAATCATTTAGTTTATTTAAACCTTTCTTAAATCCGAATTCCAAATCATTTTCTCTTTTACTTAGGAAAACCTTTCCAAATCATTCATTAAATCTTAATCATAGATTTTCTTTCTTAACTTTTAACTTAGGGAAAATATTCACTTCTTATAATATCACTTTCCAAAACATCCATTTAACTTAAAGGATTATTCACTGTCCAAAATCGTGAATATAATTCCTTTAATAAACTTTCACATTGAACTTATCAATTTAAATTGATTTTAGACTTACAAAACAATGTTTATAAATTGCATTTATATTTTATAAACTTCCATATACAAAATTTCTTACTAACAAATTCCATTTATATCTTATTTATAAGTCAAAATCCAATTATAATTTAATTACTTATAAAACTCTTATTTACAAATTCATTCCTTTCAAATCTTATTAGTTATAAAATCCAATATAAATTATTTTCTAAATTTCAATTGCAAACCCATATATTGATTGCGATCCCATTTCTAATATTTATAAAAAACTTTTATAATTCCATTACTTTTTATTTATAAAATATCAATTTTATAAATCTTATATATGGACCATTTTTAATAAATTCAAAGAATTTATTTCTTTTCTTTTATCTTAGAAAAAACTTAATTATGATCCTTTAGAGCATCCGGACTTTCCTTTCGATATGTTCCACCCCTCGCCTAAGAAAAGAAAACATAGGCCACGTAATTTCGAGGCACTGGTTACTCCATCCCTAACCTTAGTTAAACATCTTATTTTATCTTCCCAGACCTCACAAAGGGACGAATGCTCTAGTTGTTTCCACATACTCAGTTTGTTATTATATTTAATCTTCTTCATTTATTGTTTAAGTGGTATAAACAATTCCCCTTTTCGATTTATTCACACTCTCATTAAAACTTTCAAATCATCTTTAAATGACTCAATTATTCTTTTAAAATCATTCACAAAATATAGAGGAAATAATTGTTAAGTTTAAAACTGTATTTCAAAAGTTATTTCATACTGCTGCGAAAAGCGTTATGAAAAGTGTTACAAATAGCATTTTAAAATATATATTCTTTAAAACGACTTTTATATCATTTAAATATCCATATTTTCAACTTATATATCTTTTAAAACATTTTAAAAGATTTTTACAATATATTTTATATTTTTAAAATATCTAAAATATCAATTTTAAACTTTGGTCACTTTACTGTAAAAAGCGTAATTTTTTTGGAAAATTATTTTGAACATATTTAAAATGTACAAGATGAAACCTTGATTTTCTTCTTCATTACTTTAAACATATTTAAATGTTTATAAAACATTTCTAACTCATTTTAAAACTATTTCCAAAAGGTTTAAGTATTTCATATACACCATTTCATTTTCAAAAGGAAAGTGATTTCTTTTGTGCTTATCGACGTGTATCAACGTGACTTGGTAAAACAATTTAACAATCATATCAAACAACCAATAATTTATGATCAAAGCATATATAAGCATTCACAGCAATCATAACACAACATCAAACATGTATATATATAAATAGAGATGCTAAATAGAGTTTCTCACCATAAACCAAAGCGATTAACTTTCTACCAACATTCTAATCAATCAACACTTCACTAATTAATTCCTACTCCATTAAATACTTGAAAAAAATACCCTCTTCCTTTCAATAACTTGGCCCAGGCTTGAGACGGAGGTTGGCCGAAACTATAGAGAAGAAGCGGTAAAGCTTTGAACTTGAATTCTCAAAATTAGACCCAAAAAATAGGTTATCTTCTCTTTTGTTTTTGACTCTCTTACTCTCAAATTTAAAAAAACTTATTAACTGAAAAGTTGTTGAAAATTATATTCTCTGGAATTTAAAAAAAATCACTTTATTTTGATTGGTTTTGAGGAAGATATGATAGAATGAAGAAGAGGTATTATCGAATTGACAAAAATGAGGCCTGAAAATGTATTTTAAAGAATTGAGTTTTAGGTATAGCAAACCTCAAAACTGGAAAAAGCGATCGACATAAAAGTTGTATCCATTAGAATTTGAAAAAAAAGATATTGTATTTTGGTTTTGTTTTGAAGAAGTTATGGCCGAGAGAAGAAGAGGTAAAATGTGGAGAAAAAATGAATTTGATTTGAAGAGGATAAACATTGATTTTTTGAATATTTTGTAAATATTTTTACATTTTCTCTATCTAATTTTTTCCTATGGCTTGGGAGCCACTAAAGAGAAGAGGAAGAAGATAAAGAATATTTAGAAAATAAGAAGAAGAAATGTGAATGAAAGTGAAGAAGGAGGTGGGTATTTATAGATAAAGAAAGAAGTGATAAATTTACTAAAATGACGTCTTACCAAATTACCAAACTAAACTTACTTCAACTTAGAGAAATCTCCGCTTTTTCAATATTTAACATCATCCTTTCACTTCTTACTTCATGTCTTAGTCACTTAACTATTAAGTAAAGAATATCATAATTATGTTGGTTTTGATGTGATATTGATTTGATGTTTAAGTTTTCTTACTTTTGTTAATTCTTACTCACTTTTACTAATGAATTTTAGAAATTTTTTAATCTTATTTAGAAAAAATAAACATGCTTAGTTATTAAAATGTGTAATGTATATGTTAAAACATGTTAACAAAGGTGCGATAATGTTGCGACAAATTTTAATTGACAAAACGTTTTACGGTTACTTTTGACGTTTTTGTTAAACTATTTATCTATGTAAACCAAAATTCAAAATAAATTTCTTATAAGCTTTAATAATTAAAACAAGCATATTTATCTTATAAAATAATATAAAAAATATCCAAATCTTCTTATAAACATACGATATCGATTTATTGATATGCGACGAAATTTGTCAATTTTTATAAAACAAGTTTTATATATTTATCAAACCATTATAAATTAAATTACTATTATTGTTAAATGAGTTTGATGTCGGTTATATATCTATTTAAAAGGAATTATTTATCCTTTAAATAAGTTTCATGAATATTTATCTTCTTTATCGACTTTTGTCAATTTTATAATGAAAATCCAAAATCTTTATTCCATATCAAAAATAAGTTTACCATTCTTATTTATCATATAAAACGATTGTTTAAGTTTGAAAATTCTATAATTGAATATTTAAAAAATTAGATATTCCATTTTTAAAGTTGTAAATTTATGGGTCATTACATTCTCCCTTACTTAAAAAAACTTCGTCCATGAAATTACCTTGAACCTAAACCTACAATATTTTTTACCTAAATCATTATTTCACAAACTTAAACCCATAAGATGTACCCAAATCATCCGTATATAATATCGTATTTGATCTTCTATTCGAATCAACAACTTCATTTCCAAACTAGTATTGATCCACCTATCCTTTAGTGCGGACTTTAATCAAGCTCTTTGCTCAGAAACCTTTGCTTTCCTTGCATAGTGCTCAACTATGATAGAAAACTAAAGTATCTAACCAAACATCCTCATCAATGTTCATCGTCAAGAATCGAGTGATAAAACCTTTTTCGGACCATTGTAAACACATCAAAGTTCCGAACTCGAATCTTAGAAATTTTGTTATGAAATAATCTACATATAACATATGTATTTATTAACCCTCAAAACTTTCATAAACTTTTATCTTAAGTTCAAACACTTTATAAAGGTGTTTTTTATATAATCCCATCAATTATTTATTTCCAAATATTTTTATTAAAGGAATGTATTCCAAAAAAACCATTTTTCACTCAAAAGACAACTTATCTTTATAAAAAGTCTTCCCACAATCTTTTAACTCAGTATATTTCCTTTAACACTAATATTATTTATGAACCATTTTAAAATTCTATTACTTAAGTTTATTACATCTTATAACTTATGCAAATCAATCACTTTGAAAGACTTAAGTCCAAATTCTTAATTAATATTGGAATTCGTTAATAAAACATTTTCCAGGTTATAATTAGCTTTTTGAGGAGTCATTATTTTACTTAATAGCTCATGATTTAAATCTACATTTGTATGATATAACTTTACATCCTAACAGTATACATATATATATCCCAAATTCCCGAACGATTTTATATCCAGGTAAATTACAATTTGTGGTAGGTTGCTATCATTTCAAACTCAAAATTACAAAAATTATTTCTGATTTAATGCTATTATAAATTTCTTCACTTTTAAATCTTTTTTATTTATAATCACATTTATAAATTATACTTATCGAATTTCATTTACTTAAAACATTTCGTAATGGTTTATCTTTTACCAGAATATTCCATAAATTCCTTAGCTTTGAGTTTGTTGTGATTCAAAAAAATTTGACTGTCTAAATCCTCGAGAATCCCGCTTTATCTTATCAATTAGTGATTCCAAATTTATCTTTGGTTTAAACACTTTTTGAATATTACTAATTAATTTATCCATTAATGATTCACATTACCTCTTTAACTTAAGAAAATTATATATATCGAGTAACTCCTAAATAATACCGTTTTCAAAATCCTTTAGAGATTACTTTATAAAACTTATTTTATGAATTCATTTTATAAATTCATCTTATATTAATTAACTTCATTTGAATTACCACAATACTTTTAAATTACTCGAATTTTAAACCTTCATTCCTTTTATAATTTCCTTTTACATAATCATTTTATATTATATCATTTTTATCTTATATGTTCATTCCTTAAACCATTCTTACTATCAAACACCTTAAAGTCAAATCGTGAAACTTAATTCACAAGATATTTGTACGTTAACATTTAAATTAAATAATTGATCAATTTATGATAGTAACTTAACATTATCATTTCTTAATTTATTATTTTGGAATAAGTATTAAAGATCTTAAGTACCTTATCAGATTTCTTACTTATGATTATCTTTATGAAACATCTTATAGTCAAATCGTGAAATTCTAATCACAAGATGTTCATATTTAAATTTCACTAATCTTTTTTTTGGCAAGGCCAGCCCGTTTTATAGTGGACCGTCCACTTTTTATTACGAACATAATAAAAACGTGAAGTACAGGAGTAAGGCAAAAGCACCTTAACTACAAAGATAATAAGAAAATACAGCACAGGAGTGTGACAGACAAATCACAACTACATCTAACTACTATCAATCTAAGACTCCTCCGAAGAGGTAGTAAGTCGTACATCATCTTCCACCTGGGAAGAAACCAAAGAGGCGTTCCCAATAATACCATAATAAGGGCGAAACATGAGAGCAAGAGAAGGATCATAAATATCAGCATTAGAAGAGTAAATAAAAGATCAATCCCAAGTAATATCAGCAAGCATAATAGAAATTATCTCAGCATACGATCCATCCAAATCAAGAACTAAAGAATCTCCCGAAGGGGGATAATAAAGGCGCCGATGGTCCGAAGGATCACTAGAAACAAATCTAAAATATGAACCATCAACGGGGTTAAAACGCAAAGCAGACTGACAATCAATCCAACATCTCTCAGATTCATCCCAAACGACAGGCAACACAGACGAAACAAGATCCATAGCAGGAGAGGAGTCCGCAGACTCAATATTAGGGACAACGGGAGGGGGAGGGGATAGGGGCCGAGCAGGAGAAGACGGAGGAACTGGAGGAACTTTTGGAACCCATTTCCTGAGCGGAGGCCGGGGGAGAGGAATCCTAGACGCAGCAGCAGAAACAGCAGAGTGCGTGCAAGCAGATACCAAGTGACCAAAGGAGAGACAGGAGGTACAAATGTCCGGGACCCAACCATAACGAACACGAACATCCACCACATGGCCAACTGCTAACTGAACTGGAATAGAGGTAGGGAGAGGCTTACAGGGGGAAATCTCAATCAGCGCTTTAGCGTACACCAGCTTATCACGCGCAACAGTATTAGCATCAAAACATTTCAATTTTTCAACATTACATGCAAGCCAATTCAAGCCAAGCAGCGGCTGTAGTGCAGAAGGAATTTGAGAAAAATAAACCCACACAGGGATAGAACGCACCTTTTTTATTTTCACTAATCTTGATTTCTAACTATATAACTTTTCAAAATATATACTTTATATTCAAACATATACTTTATATTCAAAATATAATCCTAGGTAAAATTATTTCATTTACCGATTTTTCAAAACAAAACCTTTTTTATAAAATTAACAAATACGCGTTCGTATATATAACACTCTCATAACTCATTCTAGGGTGTTACCAACCCTATCTCTAATGAGTTACTCATCCTAAGGTATTACTAACCCTATTTTTGATGATCTTTACCCCGCCAAAGCCAAGGTTCTCGCTTAACCTTTATGATGACCCGGAATTTTGGGCAATAGCAATTTAATAATATTTATTAATAATTATTTAAAATGTGCAATTTTGGTTTAAAAGTCTTCATTTAGTAATTTAAATTAGCAGGTTTATTCTTTTAAAGGCTAATAATATTTAGTTGGTAAAATTTATTCTTTTAAAGCTAAATAAAAATATTTTCTATTTATAATATACATATTGGTATATATATTGTAAAATAGGAAATCTTTGGTTTTAAATAAAAGATGTGTTTTCAAATGATAATATATATATATATATATATATTGTGGTTTGAAATTATGTTTTAAAATTCAATGCAATGATTTTCAAAGTTAATATTAAAATTTGGTTCCATTTATAATGTATATATTTGCATGTATTGTAAATAGGAAAGCTTTGATAAAAGCATGTTCTCAAATTTTAATGTATATTTTGTGATTTGGAAATTATGTTAAATTCAATATAACACTTTTCAAAAGATATTTAAAAGGTTTATTATTATTTTCAAAACACGTAAAGTAAATATTTATTTATCTAAAAAGTATAATAATTTTGTTCAAATAAGACTTAATTAAAAGTTCATTTTCTTTTGTTTAAAATATTCTTTCTTTCTAAAAATTTAAACACGAGACCATTTGATTTGTAAATACATAAAAGTTAAAATAAAATCTACGAACATATAATACATTAATTGATTCAAAAACATAAATAATTTATAAATAGTTATTTACATAAATTCACGTTTGTATTTTACATAAGATTTAAAAACTTATTTATATAAAGATAATTATAACATACATTTAAAACGTAATGCATGAATATATATAAAAACTTAAAAAGTTGGATAATTAAATAAAAAAAATCTTAAAAAACATGTGTAAACATATTAAGGTGGTTTTTGGACATTTGTAAAATAAGTGAACAAGTGTAAGCTAAGTAATAACTATAATGACAAATGGCAACTATTTTCTTATGTTAATTAAAAACTTATAAATTATATAACAAAAATCTGGTTTACATTTTTAGTTATAAAACCTTTTCTTTCTTCTTCATATTTCAAAAATCAAAATTCAAAGAAAATAAATATACAAGCCTGGGAAACTAAGTTTTACAAGCTGTAGTCAAAAAAAGCTGTGAGGATCAAACAATAAACAACTTCAACCTGAGATCAACAGAAAGTATTCAAGGTTTAACTCTAGATCAAGCAAGATCAACTTCAGTAAAGAAATCAAAACAAAGTTCTAGGTTAAAAAATATAAACAGAGCCTGTACTCTACTTTCTGGTGAGTAAATTTTCTTTAAAAATAGTTATAGAATAAGTAATTAAACCTTGATGCTTGAGATGGAATGTAATATATAATGTTTGCACAAATGCTTGGATGTGAATGTATGTATAAAAGTATGATATGTAAGGGAATTGTCTGTATATATATATGCTCTGTTTACGGGCTTGTGAAACACTAATAAAATTCCATATCTCATCACTCAATCATTATTAGATCTTTATTTGTGAATGAAAAATGATTGAAATTGTGCAACTTTATTTTTAAAAATAATTTCAAGAATTTATATTTAGTAGTTATCTCAAAATATAATAATAACAGTGATGATCTTCATGTGTGTTTAAAATCAATTAGGCTAATTTCAAATTTTGATTATATAAACTGAAATGTTGAACAAATTATGGATTTTGGTATATGTTCGTCGACGGAAATTCCATTGGTTTAGAAAACCGTCGAACGAATTTTGAAATAAAATTTATACCGCAAGCGCACGGTGTACGAATGTAGCACGCGGCGAATACGGGTCGATCCGCAGGGAATTGATGATTTTAAAATTCTATTCAATCAAATTAACCAAACTTGAAAGTGTGATTAGCTAAAAATGTAAGAAACTAACAAAAACTAGCAAAAGAAAAATCGATAAAAATATGAGAGTTAAAAGAACAATTTAGAGATAAATCCACTCTCTAGATCATATAAATCAACAAAATGAAGTTATGATCTCTCTTTTCTTGTCATTAGTGAATTAGTTGATGTGCTTATCATAAGTATGGTATATTTGTGCTATTAATTAGCTCAATATAAACCATCAAACTATAACACAACCACTAATACACATTTAACTCTCATGAAATATGACAACAAAGTTGAAATAAAAATCTATTTTAAGCATAGCCTATTAACTATTGTTTAGAAATATAGGCTATCAAATTTCAATTTCAACATTCACTTCTTTGCCATAATCATATTTAGATGAAGAGGCAATTTGTGTTATGTTTGTTTAAGCATGGCCTATTTGTTATGAACAACATAGACTATCAAATTCAAAGCTAAAACAACAAGTTAAACCACTTCAAAACATTTCATTTAAGCACAAAAGAGAGCATAAACAACAAAATGTTGGATCTACATACTAGAGAGCTTCATTACCCCTAAATTGAAGGGATTAAGCTTTCATATTTGTTATCATATGAACAAATGTAGAAAACAACATTAAACAAGAAGAGAAAAAGAGAGCAAAATGAAAGGAAAAATTATTCTACTTGCATAAAAGTAAATCTACACTACTAGCATGAAAGGAAATGAACATGTAAGTAAAAGGAAACACTAATTAACATTGCATAAAATAAAAAGAAAATTACATAAAATAAAAATGGCTAAGTAGCCATGAAAATAGAAAGAGAGCTTTCTTTTATTTTTGATCTAAACTAAACTAAAGAGAAGGAGGCCTAAGAGAGACTAAAGAGAAGAGATCATGTTACATGAAACATATGGGTATTTATACATGTATGAAACCCTAATTCATATTTTTGGGGAATACCCAAAATGCCCCTTAGGAAGTGTGGAAGCCAAGTAACCATTAACATGTCTTAATCCCCCATTAAGTGTACATGAAGCCATTAAGTCCAAAAGCATGTGCATTAGCCTTTAATTTGTACATTAAGGTAGGTGGGTAGGTGGGGTCCTCCATGTTCTTCACTTTGAATTATTTCCATCTTCATTTGTTCTATTCACCCTTGTGCATACATATGAAGCCACTTGTGTTTGAATTTTAATTCCTACAAAATACATAGAAATCAATTAAATTTTCATAAATTAATAAATGCACAAAAAAGACAATTTTGTCCCTATATGAAGATGAATATGTGACAATTTGAAAATGATTTGAATTTGGTTTAAACAAGTTAAAATACCCAATATGATCATTTATTTAATTTAAATAGAATAGATATGGTGGTAAAAATATGCACATTTACGTGCACATCAAATACCCCCACACTTATCTTTTTATTCGTCCTCGAATAAACTAAAACTAAGGTAAATCCGTTTTCGTAGGGAGCACGATTGCATTGAGCGTATGCAATAAGCCGTTAAACCTCTGGGTGTCCCCAGTAGGACGAGTGTTGTCTCGTGAGGGTTTTCAGCGGATATTACCCACAAAATCCAAATGCATGATGAAAATATTTACAAAATGCAAGATTTATTTACAAAGAGATGAATGCAAATTTTTGAAAATATTTACAAATAAAGGATTTATTTTTAAATTGACACAAATAAGTTAAATATAGGTTTTGGTTATTATCTTGAAAATTTATGTCATTTACTCGTCAAAATTTCCAAAAAATCAAGTTATCATAACAAATAGACTATAGTTTAACTTATTGTTTCGGTAGATAACAAAGTGTAATTATAAAGTGGATCCTTAGTTGATTATCAAAGTTTATCAAAGTGGTATTTTCATTTCGTTTCAATAACAAATCAAATCAAATAAGTAAAAATAGTGCTAGGATTTCAATTGCTTGCTCTCTCATTATTTGCAAGAAAAATTACACACCTAGCTCAGGTAAACTGAGGCCAGATATACCACCCATGCATTGCCTTTCGGGCTTATGTGAGGGGAGTACAGAGCATGGCGAGTGCACACACTTTCATGCATACACTATCGACCGTAGGTGGTTTTTATTGTCTTTTTTTTACATGTGTTCCATCCATCATAACCGTGAGGACTTTTAAATGAGTATGAAATCACATAATCAAAAATTCCAAGTAATCACCCATGCATAACCGTGAGGACTTTTAAATGAGAGTGAATACTTGGATGTTATTATTTTTTATTTTTATATTTTTTTGAGAGGGAGTTTTGCAAAATCATCTTAGCACCATTTAACTTAGAAGACAAAAAAAATGTTATCTCCTTTACTTTAAATCAACCACTTTTTGAAACAAAGATTTTCAATTAGGATGTACTTCATAATTAACACGTATGAATCTTCCTATATACTAGTTAAACCATTATTATTTGTAATCAAACTTCATTTTTATTTTTGTTAAGACCAATAAATTTTCAAAAATTTCAATTTAATAAACCAAAGCCATATATTTATCTTATAGTGTTTCTTTTAAAAATAAAAAGAAAATTTGGTTTTGGGATTTTTTTTTTAAAATTTTTTTTGTGATTTTAAAGCAAAAATAAACCATGAAAAATAAAAAAAATTGAAGATGAGTCTCCCCCCCACACTTGATTTTTACTGTGTCCCCACAGTCAACCTAAGTGGAAGGAGAAAAATAAAATAAAAATCTAATATTTACATGAAAATGAAAAGATGATTATTTACAAGACATCAGAAAGTATGCCGTTAAAGAGTAAATGAAACGGTCTTCCAAAGACCGATTCATTTGTCTCGTCAAGTATGTGAGACACAGCTTAAGCGTAAAATATTTCGAAGTTGAATCTTGATTTGAAAAAACGAATGTTGTTTTGAAAATCGTACAAGTTGTTTCATTTTCGATGATTTTTGAGGTTGATAAAATAATTGATTGAAGTTCAAGTTTATTTTCACCAATTTGAAATTCAAGCTTATCATTGAAAACATTTTCAAAATTATTGATTTCAAAATCAAAATGGTGATTTTCATCTTCCCCATCGGAATTTAACAACTCGTCATCCAAAAGTCCAAAGAAATCGTGTTTATTGAATTCGTCTTCCTTTATTGAATTATCAACAACTTTATTACATGTGTCAAGTTCAAAATCCAAAGTTGTTGTATTTAAATTTTTGAAATCGAGAAAAGGAAGATCGAATTTTAAATTTAGTTCCACACCCTCAAAAGAATGGAAATCCAAGTCAATTACCGTGGTTTCAACAACTTCATTAAGATCATCATTTTCGGTTCCAAAAGTTGTTGTTTGAAAATCGTCGATTGTGGTAAAAGTTGGATTATCGTTTGACTCGTCACACGTTGGAATTTGATTTTGTTGTTCACATTGTTTCATATAAGTTTCAAGCAACAAATCCGTGTGATCATCGTAAATTTCATTCGTTTGTTCAACAAAATCCAATTTATAGTTATTAAATTGCGAATTTTCGATTTGGATTTGTTGAGAACAAAAATTTTCAATTTCGATAAACGGTGGGTTATTATTTGATTCTTCGCAAGTTGAGATTTGATTATGATTTTCACGAAAAGTTTTGTATTTTTCAAGTAATAAATCCCCGTTATCTTTTTCCATTTGGTCAACAAAATCAAATTCATGATTGTTAATTTGAAAATTTTCATTTTGAAGTTGTTGACAACCAAAGTTTTCAATCGTATCGTTATTGAAACTATTCCCATTGCCCAAATTATTTGAAAATTGGTTCACATTTTCGTCTTGAATTTTAAATTCATCTTGAGACTCGAAATTGAATTGGCATGGGTTACACTCGAAATCATTTGAATTTTGAAGTGAATTCAAACTTTGATTATTTTGAAAACCTTGATTCGAGTTATAGCACAAATATGAATTGCACAACTCATTTATCTCTTGATTTTGTTGCGTAGAGATTTCAAGTAACGATGAAATGATATTTTCAAGAGTTGAGTGTTGACCATTATTTTGAAAATTTGGTGGTTCAAAATTCGAATTGTCTAAACAAAAGTTGTTAAAATATCCATACGAATTTCGAGTGAACTCATATGGATTATATTGATTTTCACAACTAAATTCAAGCGAGTAAGAAAAAGGAAACTCGGACATTTTCAAGAATTGTTTCGGCTTCTTTTTTTTTTATAAAGAAAAATATTTACAAGTAGAATTTATTTTTCAAAATGGAAAATTGATTTTTGTTTTCATTTTTCAATTTTTTTTTTTGAATTTTGGTTTTTCTAATTTTTTTTGGATTTTTTTTTTTGAAATTTCAAAGAAAAGGATTTAAAAATTTCAAAGAAAAAGGAATATTTATAAATTTTTTTTTTAGTTTTGGATTTTGAATTTTTTTGTTTTTTTAAATATGCATGAACTAATGCAACTAAATGAATGTAAGGGTTAACTACAAATGATTTATCCTAAGTTGACACCAAATTGTATATTCACACTTTGTCTTAGATAAACAAGATAGTTCTCAGCCAGGTAACGGGCAGGATTTATCGGTGCACCACGAATCACCGTAGCAATGCAGCCGAAGGTTTAAGTACCTTCAGAGGAACAACCACTATAATATTTACGAATCACCGTAATATTTATAAATGGTTATTACTCTGCCGTAGCCTAGACACCAAGAAAATAAATTATTCAAAGAAGACAAATTTTCAATATACAATTAAGTGCTATCGATGTTTAACCATTATTATTAATTAAAATTCTAGCATGAAATGCAAAGCAGAAAATAAACGTGTATTAACAATGCAACTACGATGGGTTTTTTTTTTGATTTTTTTTTTTTGAATGCAAGCAAAAACAACAATGCAAGACACAGAAAAACAATAGATATATACAATGCAAGGCAAATAAAAAGAAAATTATAAATAAGCAAACAGGTATTTTTGGCAAGCTGAGCAAAGCAATTAATTTATTTTTTTGGCAAGCTAAGCAAGGCTAGCAATTTATTTGAGCAAACACTTCTACTCCTTCTGCAATTCTGCTTTGGCACCCTGAAATAAAAACAAGATATATACAAGAATTTTTTTTTTTTTTTTTTTTTTTGGAAAGGAAACTTAAAAGTAGGGTTTTACTTAAAAAAAAAAAAAAAAAAAAATATTTTTTTTTAATATAAAGCAAAAATCAAATCACAACAAAACGAACAAGTGAAAATAAAACCAATAAAACAAATTCCCTTTTCTTTTTCTTAAAAAGAAAAAATAATTAAAACTTAAACAAAGGAAAATAAGCTAAAAGAGAAAATTTCTTGTTTGAAAACAAGCTAAAAGGGAGGAAAAAAAAAACTAAAAAATTAACAACCTGGCCCAAGCTCAAACACGTTCCCACTTTAATAAAATCAAACACAACTACATGAGCCGATAGAAAAAATCATATTCCCCCAAATGCTCGAACACAATTTCCACAGCAAATTACTAAATCAAAATCTCCAATTCAAACAAAATTAAAGATGAACCGTTTCAAGAGTTTGAATAGAATCTCCAATCCAAAAACTTGTTCGAATTCGCCGTTTCAGGAGTTTGAAGTTCGCGCGTGGTCAATTTATTGGATTTGGCGATGGTTTTCGGGTTGAGGCGGTTGGTTGTTTGCTGGAGGTGTGGATAGTTTTTGATCGCGCGGTGGTCAGTTTCGTGGGTTGTGGTTGCAGTTCAGTCTATAAGGGAAATAAGGGAGGGGGACAGCAGCTGTATGATTAGTGGCAGTGATGTGGAACAGTTTGTATTGGTTGTAGGTGGAGATTGCAGTGGAATTTGAATAGTATGGGATGGTTGTATATGGTGGTTGGATATGTACAGAGAAATGCAAGTCAGGTTGATGGCTATGCTGTTTGTAAGAGGAGATGTCAAGTGTATTGGTTACTGGAAGATTGAGGGTAGCCAATGTTTGAGTTGCTTGGCAGTAGAAACAATTGTTGCTGTTGACTTGTGGAAGTCAAGATTGGTTGTGGTGAGAAGGGATTCGATGGTAGACTGCTTGGTCTTCAGCGGCAGGGTAGCAGTTTGATGGTTCTGGCAATTTGTTTGAGTGAGTTCGAGTTGGAGTATTGGAGAGGGGGCAAGGAGGAGTTTCTGGAGTTGGAGACGTGGTGGCCGCAATTGGGGATTTCAGATGATGACAGAATTGTAGGCTGGAGAGCAGTGGTTGTAGAAGTAGCAGTAGCTAAGTATGATGATAAATGGTGATTATTGGCAGTTGCAATGTAATGTCTGTTATGAGGATGGTTACGCAGTGGCAACTGTGGTGGTGAACTGCTGCTGAGGTGAGATGTATGGCTATGGAGCGACTTGCTACGGGGTGACGTGAGAAGTATAGAGGTTGACAAGGAATGTGTGTCAGAGGAAGTGATAGAGGGGTTGTTGGTAATGGCAATGCAGGTGGTTTGGCACTGCGGTCAGAGAAGAGTGGAGGTTGTGCAGGAATTCGTAATGGTTGATGTTGGTTGTATTGTATGCAGTTGCTGTTAGAAGCTCTCTGGTGGGTGAAGTAGATGTATGGATTAGTGGCTACTGCAGGTTGGAAGTGTTTGGGAGGACAGTGTCTATGGAAGACTGGCAGTTATGAATGGAGTAGTGGTTTGAAGATTGTGATGGCTGTAGTGGATGCACAGTTGCTGGTGGATGTTAGATGATGTGAATTTGGTTGAAGGCAGGAGGTGGAAGTTGAAGTGGAACTTTGCTAACAGTTCAAAACTGAAGAGAAGTTGAAGCAAGTGAGAAGTAGAAATGAATAGAGAAACTTGAACAGAGAAGTAGAAATGACTGCAATAGAACAGAAAAAGAAATGCACAGAGAGAAAATGCACAGAGTGGAACTATTTGCAAATGTGAAAGCTAAATTTGTGAAATCACAGCAAAAATTACAGATGCAAATGAAATAAATTGTTTTTTTTTCGTTTTTGTTTTCTGTATGTTTTTTTTTTAAAATATGAAATGCAAATGAACAAATCACTAGAAAACAACAACAAACACACAAACAAAAAACAATATCAAATAACAAACACAACACAACTTTTTTTTAATGCAAACAAACACACAAAATAAACACACAAAACCAAACAAAAATAATTCGAAGAATAGAAAATAAAAATCAAAACAACTCCCCGGCAACGGCGCCAAAAACTTGTTCGTCGACGGAAATTCCATTGGTTTAGAAAACCGTCGAACGAATTTTGAAATAAAATTTATACCGCAAGCGCACGGTGTACGAATGTAGCACGCGGCGAATACGGGTCGATCCGCAGGGAATTGATGATTTTAAAATTCTATTCAATCAAATTAACCAAACTTGAAAGTGTGATTAGCTAAAAATGTAAGAAACTAACAAAAACTAGCAAAAGAAAAATCGATAAAAATATGAGAGTTAAAAGAACAATTTAGAGATAAATCCACTCTCTAGATCATATAAATCAACAAAATGAAGTTATGATCTCTCTTTTCTTGTCATTAGTGAATTAGTTGATGTGCTTATCATAAGTATGGTATATTTGTGCTATTAATTAGCTCAATATAAACCATCAAACTATAACACAACCACTAATACACATTTAACTCTCATGAAATATGACAACAAAGTTGAAATAAAAATCTATTTTAAGCATAGCCTATTAACTATTGTTTAGAAATATAGGCTATCAAATTTCAATTTCAACATTCACTTCTTTGCCATAATCATATTTAGATGAAGAGGCAATTTGTGTTATGTTTGTTTAAGCATGGCCTATTTGTTATGAACAACATAGACTATCAAATTCAAAGCTAAAACAACAAGTTAAACCACTTCAAAACATTTCATTTAAGCACAAAAGAGAGCATAAACAACAAAATGTTGGATCTACATACTAGAGAGCTTCATTACCCCTAAATTGAAGGGATTAAGCTTTCATATTTGTTATCATATGAACAAATGTAGAAAACAACATTAAACAAGAAGAGAAAAAGAGAGCAAAATGAAAGGAAAAATTATTCTACTTGCATAAAAGTAAATCTACACTACTAGCATGAAAGGAAATGAACATGTAAGTAAAAGGAAACACTAATTAACATTGCATAAAATAAAAAGAAAATTACATAAAATAAAAATGGCTAAGTAGCCATGAAAATAGAAAGAGAGCTTTCTTTTATTTTTGATCTAAACTAAACTAAAGAGAAGGAGGCCTAAGAGAGACTAAAGAGAAGAGATCATGTTACATGAAACATATGGGTATTTATACATGTATGAAACCCTAATTCATATTTTTGGGGAATACCCAAAATGCCCCTTAGGAAGTGTGGAGGCCAAGTAACCATTAACATGTCTTAATCCCCCATTAAGTGTACATGAAGCCATTAAGTCCAAAAGCATGTGCATTAGCCTTTAATTTGTACATTAAGGTAGGTGGGTAGGTGGGGTCCTCCATGTTCTTCACTTTGAATTATTTCCATCTTCATTTGTTCTATTCACCCTTGTGCATACATATGAAGCCACTTGTGTTTGAATTTTAATTCCTACAAAATACATAGAAATCAATTAAATTTTCATAAATTAATAAATGCACAAAAAAGACAATTTTGTCCCTATATGAAGATGAATATGTGACAATTTGAAAATGATTTGAATTTGGTTTAAACAAGTTAAAATACCCAATATGATCATTTATTTAATTTAAATAGAATAGATATGGTGGTAAAAATATGCACATTTACGTGCACATCAGTATATAAATTTGGTTTTTTAAGACTGTGTGCATTGGGAATTTTCGAGTTTAACGATTTTGGATGTTTTGTCAACTAACGGTGATCGATGATGATTTGAAGGTAGGAGTTGTTATCGAAGAAGGCCTAAGGGATGATGATCGCAGGAAAAATACTGGTGGAATTTATAAATGGCCATAGTAATCGGAGTTTGGCGAAGTAGGGTTTTCCCTGACGATCTGATAGTCGTTGTTTTTGAAGTGATTGTGGCGACAGTGGGGCGTCGGGAAGGATGGTGAGGTCGTGTTCGACACGTTTGAGGTCGGGGAGATGGTCGGCATCGCGTTATTCACCGTGCATAGTGCATGCGTATACGATGTGTCAGGGAAGGGTAAGTTTGTGAGAGAAGCATTTCCTCAGGTTCAATCTCGTGTTTCTTGCGGGATGTCTCGAAGTAGAAGACACGATGGAAGTCTCGTGTTTTGCACGGGGAGAACATGGTTTCGCTCAGGTGGGGTTTTGTTGAACTATTTCTAATTGAATTTTGAAAATATTTCAAAGTTTAAAAGCAAAGTGAAATAAGTTTTAAAGTTATAGAAGAAAACATTTGTTTTCAAGATAAAGATTTAACCAGTTTCAAAATATATTTAAAGTAGTTAAGTTTTAAAAGATATTAAGTAAGTTTTTAAGAATAAGAATTTATTTAAGCAAGTTTGGAAATATTTCCAAAGATTTTAAATATTAAAATTAAATGTTTAAATTGTTTTGTTTTAAAGTTTCCATAAATGAAGAGTTTATTCTTAATTAGTAAAGGTTGAGATTAATTAATAATAAATAATTGGTAAAATAAATTAAAAGTTAATTACTTATTGTGATTAAGGATAATTACTTAATGAAAGTAATTAATGAATAATAATGAATGTAATTAAGGAGGAATCATTAACTAGTGATTAAGTGATAATTAAGTAATTAATATAATTAATTTAAGTTAATTAATTAGTTAAGTAATTAAAGATAATTGCTTAATGCAATTTATAAAGAATAATTACTTGGTGAAGCAATTAATGAATAATTACTGAATGCAATTAATTTAAGAGGAATTACTTAACGAACTAATTAGAAGAAATTACTTGATGGAAGTAATTAAGGATTAATTACTTAGTATAATTAATTAAAAGATTAATTAACATAATTAATTAAAGAATAATTAATTACTGAATGTGATTAATTAAGGTTAATTAATGAATGTGATTTATTACTTATTAAGGTAAAAAAATTTAATTAATGAAAGTAATTAGAGGATCTTTAATTAATTTATGAAAGTAATTAAAAGTTAATTATTGAAAATGATTGAGGATAATTAATCTATAATTAAGGGTAATTAATAAAGAATGATTAATTAAAAGGGATAATTAAGGGATAATTACTTAATGTAATTAAGGAATAATTAATTAAGGAAGATTAATTAAGGTAGATAATTAAGAGATGATTAATTAATTAATTAATGTTAAGTCGGATGGATTAAAGGTAATCCAAGTGATTAAAGGTTAGTAATTAATTTAATTAGAGATTAATTAAATTGATTAAGAGTGAATCAATCTTGTTTATGGATGATTGAATGATATTGGATGATTTGATTATCTTTGATATGTGTTATGTGCTGCTTAGTGATATGAGATATTGTGGTTGAATTGTGATTATATGAATTATCTATCTGTGATAATGTGAATCATCTATCTGTATATGTTGTTCTAAATAATAAGTTAAATGGTTTATATAAACAACTTGGGCATTAAAACGGCATTTTGGATTCGGTGAGACCGGGATCAGATTTCTGAATTGGATATCCGAAAAACCACATCGATCCAAATTAAACGTTAGGTCGTGAATCTCAAGTGAAGATGAAGACTCGAAGTGTAAGGACTATTATCGTTAACTCTGAGGGTGATTCCAAAATGAGTAAACGGAAATGGTACTTTCATATTCGAGATGAAGATTTAGAGTGCAAGGATTGTTGTCGTTAACTCTGAGGGTGATTCCAAAATGAGTGTAACAAGATAGTGCCTTTGGTTCCATTCAAACCCAAAACGGACTTGTATGGATTGAATGCTTTCAGAACAACGTCATGAGGACGATAAGCATTCTAAGATAGATGTGTTCTATAAAGGTAATCGCAGCCTCAAGCCTCATCAACCGGAATGGCTAAAACAGGGGAGATGCAGGAAGGCTAAGTGAGTCGCGCTCAAGTAGGACGAGATTTACCCCTGTCTAGAGGTCTCTTTTTATTTCGGCTTAGTGGGCAGTTAGTATGCAGCCAACTACGGGGTTGTCTTGTTCGGGATTGTCCAGTAAGGGATGGTTCCGGCCTTGTGTTGCAGGGGATCAGGGTGGATCCTCGGTACGGTGAACTAGGCCACGTATTGTGACGGGCGGTACCCTAGTAGCCCCGTTATTGTATGGAATCCAATCTCCAATAAGCGTCCTATGTTTGATTGTGCCCAACTATGTTGGAATGTGAGATGCAAGCATTCCAGCTATTTTCTATTTTACTTGAAAACCCTTGACACTATTATAATATCATTGGATTTCCTATCAAATGTTTTGGTTAGCATAAGGTAAAAACTTACTCATGTTTATGTGTGGGCAGTCTTACGTGATACCTTTGTTTTCAAAGGATTTTCAAAAGGTAAACAACTTTAACCCGTTTACTCACACCAGACCCATGTATGACCCAAGTGTTTATTTTTTGTTTTATTAAACTCTTGGGTACTCAAATTTTTACGAGTAGCCAAGAGATTCAGGTTAGCTTTGATGAATTCTGGAGGAGATTTGAAGCAGGAGACTTCAACGTGTAGATATATTATGGTTCCATTGTGCTAGTGTTTGTTCTATATCTTTGAGATGCACTGGAGTTGTATGATAGACAGGTGTTTATAACTGTCTAATATGAGTTCTTTAAGCTATGTAACTCTGATGTATATGATACTATGTAATATCTTATGTGATATATTATATTTTATTCGTTCCGCTGTGAGATTCTAATGTTGTTGAGTTTCTTCTTTCCTATCTCTTCTTCTTTTATCCCTTTCTTTTCTTTATCATGATGCGCCTTTCTGTGGTAAGAAAGGCGGGTCGTGACAGTTGGTATCAGAGCACTAGGTTGAGTGAATACCTAGGCTTTGGAGTGATTTTTATCTTGAGAGAGCGTATTTGTAATTATATATATATATATACACACACACACACACCTAATCTGTTGGGTTACCTATCCGGGTTTTCCAAAATAAGTTCTAAAGGTAGATGGAATAGTGGCGTGTGTGTAATACGACTACCACTAATGGAAGAGGTCCAAATTTTGTGGTCGGAAGAATATCTGCTGAGGCTGTAAACCTAATACTGCCTCGAGTAAGCTTTGCAGCATGGTGTAAGGATTTCTCTGATCTCCGAAGGAAATCTTTTTAAAGATTCGTAGTACATCATTGAAGTGTGAGCTTGGTTGTGCTCGTGTAAGCAGATTATCTAGAGTTTGGATCTGTTGGATGAGCAGAAGTGAGTGATGGTATCTTGGCAACTTCAGAAAGGAGTAGCTACGTAGTGGGATGGAATAACCATGGATGGTTCTGAAGATGATCCTCTTGTAGCAAGATTAAGATGGTACTGGAGGAACAGTTGATGCCTACCGTAGGGAAGACTCGGCTATTTAGGAGTTTTCTAGAGTTCAAGCTAGGGAGTTTGTCTGTATTGAAGTATAAGACTAAGGTCTATGAGTTACCTCGCTACGAATAAGGTCTCATTGTCACCCCCCTTAAGAAGAGTAAGTTGTTGATGTTTGATGTGAGGCCGAGTTTCTTGAGAAAATGGTTTCCCATTTCAAATAGCTTTTTTGTGGAGTTAGCTGATATGGCTTTGGGATTCGAGGAACCTATGGATAAAGAAGTATTTGGTTAGCTGTGGTAGCAGTGCAACTTGGAGGTGTCTGGGGTGCTTGAAGGAAGGTCGTCTGGCTAAGCTAAGACCTAGAGATAAAGTTCGAAAGCAGTAGAGCGGTCTCGTTTCTTCATTGGATCAGAAGTCTTTGTGATTTTACGGTCAGTAGTCCAGGCAGATGGTGAAGGCTTGCCCATTTCTTCTGGATGCTCAGCAGAGCAAGATGTTTGTTTTGAGGGTGAACCATCAGATTCTTCTTCTGGTAGTTAAGGCATTCTTGAAGGATTGACCTTGTTTGGAAAAGTTGTTCTAGTTTATGAAGAGAGAATAGCATCTTTGGAATCTGAACTAGGTAGGATCGCAAAAGTGACTTGCGATTAGTTTGGGAGTTCATCTTGGGTAATATTTTGCTTGAGATTGAGGCATCTCAAGTGGAAGTAAAAGCTATCAGAGTGATTGGAGATTTCCTGGATGTCCTCGAGGAAATTAGAAGTTTATCTGCATTTTGAGTTTGAGTTCCATATTGACTTGGTTCTATGAGAGACTTCGATGGTTCAACTAAATAGTAGATGGCTCCTAGAGAGAGGGAAGAGTTGGTGTAGTAGATCATGAATTTTTGGAAATGGATTGGTCAGATCTAGTTTTCAAATTTGGATTCTATTTTAAGGTGGTGTGACCGAGTCAGATGGGTCACAAAGATTTTATGGATTTAATGAACAAAGTTTTCGGGATATGTTGGATATGTTTGTGCTCGTGTTCATCATCGACATTCTCATCTACTCCTAATCAGAGTTGTGCAGAGGAAACAAGTAGTAGCTGTTCTAGAGGGTGGGCCAATAACCCACAGGTCCCAGGATCTGAAGGCAAGATTACCAGATGCACCTGTTTGGCTATTCCAGATTGGAGAAGTAAGTTCGAAGTCTTCTATTGCTTATAGAGCAGAGTTTGTGTTCTGGATTTCGAAAGATCTTGGGAGGACCTTTGTGTTGAGTAGGATCCATGGATTGGTTTGTTTTCGGTCTGGATTTGTTTCGAGTAGCATCAGCAAAGATTGGGTTGATCAAGAAGGATAAGGGCAGACCAAGATCGTTAGAAGGGTTAAGAAGATAAGAGACGAATGAATTTGGAATTCGAAGTTGGAAACTTCATTGTTGTTAAGGTTTCTTGAGCCAAAGGAGCTATAAGATTTGGTAAGACTGGAAAGCTAGCTCCGAAGTATTTTGGATCTTCCTCTATTTTCGAGAAGATTAGTTCTTTGGTCTACAGGATTGAATGACCAATCCGAATGACTGGGATTCACAATATATTTCACGTATCTCTGAGGGAATACGTGTATAATTCATCACTGGTTGTAGAACCAGCAGTTCAGAAGGATCTAAAAGTTGAGCCGGAGGGTGGTCTGATATCTTGTTCAGATTGGTAGATCAAGAGGAGAAGGGGCTCTGGATCATAATGGTGTAGTTAGTTGAGATTCATAGAGCGAGTATCCTAGTGATTTATACCTGGGAAACTCTTGATGATATTAGAAAGGCCTATCTTGAATTGTGTCAGGATAGTTATATTTGTTTGTTTGAATAAATTGGTTACTACGGTTGTTAATGTATGATTGACACATATAATTGCTGTTTGATATTAAAACTTTGTTGGTTTATTAAATTATTTTTGCTTTTAAATTTCGGGGACGAAATTCCTTTAACGAGGGAGGAATGTGATGACCCGAAATTTTAGGCAATAGTAATTTTATAATCTTTAATAATAATTATTTAAAATGTGCAATTTTTGTTTAAAAACCTTCATTTAATAATTTAAATTAGTAGGTTTATTGTTTTAAAGGCTAATAATATTCAATTGGTAAAATTTATTCTTTCAAAGCTAAATAAAAATATTTTCTATTTATAATATATATATATATTGGTATATATATTGTAAAATAGGAAATCTTTAGTTATAATAAAAGATGTGTTTTCAAATTATAATATATATATGTGTGTGCGTGTATTGTGGTTTGAAATTATGTTTTAAAATTCAATATAATGATTTTCAAAGTTAATATTAAAATATGGTTCCATTTATAATGTATATATTTGTATATATTGTAAATAGGAAAGCTTTGATAAAAGCATGTTTTCAAATTTTAATGTATATTTTGTGATTTGGAAATTATGTTAAATTCAATATAACACTTTTCAAAAGCTATTTGAACGGTTTATTATTATTTTCAAAACACATAAAGTAAATATTTATTTATCTAAAAAGTATAATATTTTTAGTTTAAATAAGATTTAATTAAAAGTTCATTTTCTTTTGTTTTAATGTTCTTTCTTTTTAAAAATTTAAACATGAGACCATTTGGTTTGTAAATACATAAAAGTTAAAATAAAATCTACAAACATATAATGCATTTATTGATTCAAAAACATAAATAATTTATAAATAGATATTTACATAAATTCACGTTTGTATTTTATATATGATTTAAAAGCTTATTTATATAAAGATAATTATAACATACATTTAAAACATAATGCATAAATATATACATATATAAACTTAGTTAGATAATTAAATAAAAGAAACCTTAAAAACCATGTGTAAACATATTAAGGTGGTTTTTGGACATTTGTAAAATAAGTGAACAAGTGTAAGCTAAGTAATAACTATAATGACAAATGGCAACTATTTTCTTATGTTGATTAAAAACTTATAAATTATATAAAAAAAAATATGGTTTACATTTTCAGTTCTAAGACCTTTTCTTTCTTCTTCATATTTCAAAAATCAAAATTCAAAGAAAATAGATATACAAACCTAGGAAACTAAGTTTTGCAAGCTGTAGTCAAAACAGCTGTGAAAATCAAACAATAAACAACATCAACCTGAGATCAACAGCAAGTATTCAAGGTTTAACTCTAGATCAAGCAAGATCGGCTTCAGTAAAGAAATCAAAACAAAGTTCCAGGTTAAAAAAAAATATAAACAGAGTCTGTTCTCTACTTTCTAGTGAGTAAATTTTCTTTAAAAACAGTTATAAAATAAGTAATTAAACCTTCATGCTTGAGATGGAATGTAATATATAATGTTTGCAGGAATGCTTGGATGTGAATGTATGTATAAAAGTATGATATGTATGTGAATTGTCTATGTATATACACACACACACACACACACACACACACACTCTACTTATAGGCTTGTGAAACACTAATAAAATTCAATATCTCATCACTCAGTCGGTATTAGATCTTGATTTGTGAATGAAAAATGATTAAAATTGTGCAACTTTCTTTTTAAAAATAATTTTGAGAATTTATGTTTTGCAAGTTATCTCAAAATATAATAATAACAGTGATGATCTTCATATGTGTTCAAAATCAATTAGGCTAATTTCAAATTTTGATTATATAAACTGAAATGTTGAACAAAATGATGAATTTTGGTATATAAATCTGGATTTTTAAGTCTGTGTGCATTGGGAATTTTCAAATTGAACGATTTTGGATGTTTTGTCAACCTACAGCGATCGATGATAATTTGGAGGTAGGAGTTGTTGTCGAAAAAGGACTAAGGGATGATGATCGTAGGAAAAATACTGGTGGAATTTATAAATGGCCGTAGTGATCGGAGTTTGGCGAAGTAGGGTTTTCCCTGATGATCTTATTGTCGTTGTTTTCGAAGTGATTATGACGACAGTGACGCACCAGACATGATCCGGAAGGGGGGAAAGGTGCTGGAAGTCGTGACGAATATTTTGGTGGTGTCGGCGGAGGATCTCGTGGTCGAGATCGACGGCGAGGGTGGTTTCCATCGTGGTGTTTTGGGTTCCTGTTTAGACTTTTTGCTCGATTTTGATTTGTTGACGGGATCGTTGAACTGGGGCGTCGGGGAGGATGGTGAGGTCGTGTTCGACATGTTTGAGGTCGGGGAATTGTTCGGTGTCGTATAGTTCACCATGCATAGTGCTCGCATACACGATGTGTAAGGAAGGGTGAGTTTGTGAGAGAAGCAATTTCCTCGGGTTAAATCTCTTGTTTCTTGCGGGATGTCTCGAAGTAGAAGACACGGTGGAAGTCTCGTGTTTTGCATGGGGAGAACATGATTTCGCTCGGGTGGGTTTTTGTTGAACTGTTTCTAATTTAATTTTGAAAATATTTCAAAGTTTAAAAGCAATGTGAAATAAGTTTAAAAGTTATAGAAGAAAAAATTTGTTTTCAAGATAAAGATTTAACCAGTTTCAAAATATATTTAAAGTAGTTAAGTTTTAAAAGATATTAAGTAAGTTTTTAAGCATAAGAATTTATTTAAGTAAGTTTGGAAAAGTTTCCAAAGATTTTAAATATTAAAATTATATGTTTAAATTATTTTGTTTTAAAGTTTCCATAAATGAAGATTTTAATCTTAACTAGTAAAGGTTGAGATTAATTAAGAATAAATAATTAGTAAAATAAATTAAAAGTCAATTACTTATTGTAATTAAGGATAATTACTTAATGAAAGTAATTAATGAATAATAATAAATGTAATTAAGGAGGAATCATTAACTAGTGATTAAGTGATAATTAATTAATTAATATAATTAATTATATTAATTAGTTTAAGTAATTAAAGATAATTACTTAATGAAAATTATAAACAATAATTACTTAGTGAAGTAATTAATGAATAATTACTGAATGTAATTAATTTAAGAGGAATTACTTAATGAAGCAATTAGAAGAAATTACTTAATGGAAGTAATTAAGGATTAATTACTTAGTATAATTAATTAAAATATTAATTAATATAATTAATTAAATATTTAATTAATTAATTAAAGAATAATTAATTACTGAATATGATTCATTAACGTTAATTAATGGATGTGATTTATTACTTGTTAAGGTAACAAAAAATAATAATTAATTAATAAAAGTAATTAGAGGATCTTTAATTAATTAATGAAAGTAATTAAAAGTTAATTATTGAAAATGGTTGAGGATAATTAATCTATAACTAAGGGTTATTAATCAAGAATGACTAATTAAAAGGGATAATTACTTAATGTAATTAAGGAATAATTAATCAAGGAAGATTAATTAAGGTAGATAATTAAGAGATGGTTAATTAATTAATTAATTAATTAATGTTAAGTAAGCTGGATTAAAGGTAATCCAAGTGATTAAAAGTTAGTAATTAATTTAACTAGAGATTAATTAAATTGATTAAGAGTGAATCGATCTTGCTTATGGATGATTGAATGATATTGGATGATTTGATTATTTTTGATATGTGTTATGTGCTGCTTAGTGATATGAGATATTGTGGTTGAATTGTGATGGTATGAATTATCTATCTGTGATAATGTGAATCATCTATCCGTATATGTTATTCTAAATAATAAATTAAATTGTTTAAACCCTTTAACAACTTGGACATTAAAACGGCGTTTTGGATTTGGTGAGACCAGGATCGGATTTTCAAATTGGATATCTGAAAAACCACATCGATCCAAATTAAACGTTAGGTCGTGAATCTCAAGTGAAGATGAAGACTCGAAGTGTAAGGACTATTATCGTTAACTCTGAGGGTGATTCCAAAATGAGTTAACGGAAAGAGTACTTTTAGATTCGAGATGAAGATTCAGAGTGCAAGGGCTATTGTCGTTAACTCTAAGGGTGATTCCAAAATGAGTATAATGAGATAGTGCCTTTGGTTCCGTTCAAACCTAGAACGGACTTGTATGGATTGAATGCTTTCAGAATATCGTCAGGAGGACGATGAGCATTCTAAGATAGATGTGTTCTATAAAGGTAATCGCAGCCTCAAGCCTCATCAACCGGGAATGGATAAAATAGGGGAGATGCAGGAAGGCTAAGTGAGTCGTGCTCAAGTAGAACGAGATTTACCCCTGTCTAGAGGTCACTTTTTATTTCGGCTTAGTGGGCAGTTGGTCTCCTGCCAACTGCGGGGTTGTCTTCTTCGGGACTGTCCAGTAAGGGATGGTTTCGGCCATGTGTTGCAGAGGATTAGGGTGGAATCTAGGCCACGTACTGTGACGGGCAGTGCCCCAGTAGCCCTGCCATTGTATGGAATCCAATCTCCAATAAGCGTCGTACGTTTTGATTGTGTCCAACTATGTTGGAATGTGAGATTCAAGCATTCCAGCTATTTTCTATTTTACTTGAAAACCCTAGACACTATTATAATATCACTGGATATCCTATCAAATGTTTTGGTTAGCGTAAGGTAAAAACTTACTCATGTTTATGTGTGGGGAGTCTTAGTGATACCCTTGTTTTTAAAGGATTTTCAAAAGTTAAGCAAATTTAACCCGTTTACTCACACCAGATCCATGTCCGACCCAAGTGTTTATTTTCTGTTTTATTAAACTCATGGGTACTCAAATTTTTACGAGTAGCCAAGGGATTCAGGTTAGCTTTGACAAATTTTGGAGGAGATTTGGAGCAGGAGGCATCAGCGTGTAGATATATTATGGTTCCGCTGTGCTAGTGTTTATGTCTATATCATTGAGATTTACTGGAGTTGTATGATAGACAGGTGTTTATAACTGTCTAATATGAGTTTTTTAAGCTGTGTAACTCTGATGTATATGATACTATGTAATATCTTATGTGATATATTATATTTCATTCGTTCCACTGTGAGATTCTAATGTTGTTGAGTTTCTTCTTTCCTATCTCTTCTTCTCCTATCCCTTTCTTTCCTTTATCATGATGCGCCTTTCTGGGGTAAGAAAGACAAGTCATGACAACCTTCAACTCTGATATCAAATGCAATGACCCACTTTTCCATACCCTTTGAATCGACAGTAAACCACACATGTCAAACTCAAATTGCACGAATAAGCGGATCATTAATGGTAGAAAGAAAATAAAAACAGAACATAATCTCACACGAATGGAATAACATATATTATTGCAATAATAATCTTTACAGCAGAACATTTTAAAATACAATATAAGAGTTTAACCTAAATTCAGCTCGGACGGTTATAAACATCTGTCCTTACAATTGCTGATAGACATCAAACCAAAACACACTAAGTGTGGCGGATAATAGAATATTTCCATACGTAGATGAATATCTCCAGCTCTCCTCTGGAAACTCCAACCGTCTTGGATAAAACTTGAAATTACTCGGATCTGAATGGAGTATTGAAAATACCTAGATCAGACTTGGTAAACCAGATATAAATGACATTTGTCATATATCAGCATTCAAAAAAAATCCTACAAAAAAAAGAGTATCTCATAAGACCACGTCCACACATAAACACGGATGGGATTTTGCCTTATGATAACTAAAACATTTTTATATCAAAATATTTGATATTATTTTTAATGACATCTCTTTGAAGTCATTTGCAAATAAACTTATTAATCTTAGCCGAAATTGTTATCATTATTAAATTCCAGCATGCTAGGCTCTACAAACACAACCATAGGTTCTTATTGGAGAATGGATTTCCATACAAATGACAATGTGAAGGATCTACCTTCCGAAATGGGTACACCTCCAAATGGATGCCCTGAGGAACAACACAAAGGAACTTCTACCAAATAAAGACCAGCCTACCTCTGTAACTATATAGTACTAAAAATGTCATCCCTCGGTCGTTACCGATCTTTATCCATGGAGCTCATAGCATACAAACCACATTAATTTACATCTCGAATGTCATGGCGGGAAGAAATATATCTAGAAAGGAATAACCATACCCTACTAATTGCCTTTCAAAAAAAATACAACCTTGAGCTCGTACGTCTCAAGAAGGGTGTTAAGCTAAGAGAAGTTGCCTTCTCCGCCACCACTGATGCATGTTTGTAAAAAAAATGTATGTAGTCATTAGAAATGCACTTTCAGACAAACGTCCATAGAAGCTGTCCAGAAAAAGAGAAAACCGAAGGCACTCTCCTACTACCACAATTAACGAGTAGTCCTTGCAATCCGAAAAATCTCTGTCACGAGGAGACCACTGCTATTAATAACTCTATTATGGGAGCTAACCAGAGCATGTTCAATAAGCAGTCTTCATGCTATGAAGATCCACGGTCTTCAATAATCATCATCATCAACATGTTTTCACATTCGAACGTACTTATTGGTTCGAAGTGGTTTTTAGATAGGAATTACCCAAATCCGACCCCGGTTCCTTCGAAGCCAATTATCGATTTAAAAGATGTTAATTTCATATGTGGATATCAATCATCAATCAATTGCTTCATCTTTTATAAAATATCTTTCTTAAATATATTCTTTTCAATTTGTTCCATTTTCTTTTCAAGAGTATAACGAATCATTAAGCCTCATTTATCAAATCATTTGATTTATTCAAACCTTTCTGAAATCCCGAAATAATTCCAAATCGTTTTCTCTTTTGCTTACGGACCTTTCCAAATCATTCATTAAATCTCAATCAAAGATTTTCTTTCTTAATTTTTAACTTAGGGAAAATATTCCCTTTCCAAAACATCCACTTAATTTAAAGGATTATTCATTGTCCAAAATCATGAATATAATTCCTTTAATAAAATTTCACATTTAACTTATCAATTTAAATTGATTTCAGACTTACAAAATAGTGTTTATAAATTGCATTTACATTTTATAAACTTCCACATACAAAATTTCTTTACTAACAAATTCCATTTATATATCATTTATAAGTCAAAATCCAATTATAATTTAATTACTTATAAAACTCTTATTTACAAATTCATTCCTTTCAAATCTTATTATTCATAAAATCCATTATAAATTCCTTTCTAAATTTCAGTTACAAACTCATATGTTCATTACAATGTCATTTCTAATATTTATAAAACACTTTTATAATTCCATTACTTTCATTTAATAAAATATCAATTTTATAAATCTTATATATAGACCATTTATAATAAATTCAAAGAATTTATTTCTTTTCTTTTACCTTAGAAAAAAACTTAATTATGATCTTTTAGAGCATCCGGGCTTTCTGTTCGATATGTTCCACTCCTAACCTAAAAAAAAGAAAACGTAGGCCAGATAAGTTCAGGGCACTAGTTGCTCCATCCCTAACCTTAGTTAGACAAGTTGTTTTATCTTCCTAGATCTCACAAGCGGTACAAATATACTAGTCGTTTCTGCATACTCAGTTTGTTATTATATTCATTCTTCTTCACTTATTGTTTAAGTGGTATAAACAATTCCCCTTTCCTATTTATTCAAACTCTCATTAAAAATTCAAAATCATCTTTAAATGACTTAATTATTCTTCCAAAATCATTCACAAAATATACATAAAGGAATTGTTAAGTTTAAAACTGCATTTCAAAAGTTATTTCATACTGCTGCGAAAAGCATTGCGGAAAGTGTTGCAAATAGCTTTTTAAAAGCTATATTCTTCAAAACAACTTTTTTATCATTTAAATATCCATAATTTCAACTTATACATCTTTTAAAACATTTTAAAAAAAATTACAATTTATTTTATATTTTTAAAACATTTAAAATATCGATTTTAAACTTTGGTCACTTTACTACAAAAAGCGCAATTTTTCTGGAAAATTGTTTTGGACATATTTAAAATGTACAAGATGAAACCTTGATTTTACTTCTTTATTTATTTAAACATATTTAAATATTTATAAATATTTCTAACTCATTTTAAAACTATTTCCAAAAGGTTTAAGCATTTCATATGCACCATTTCATTTTCAAATGGAAAGTGATTTCCTTTATGCTTATCGACGTGTATCAACGTGACTTGGTAAAAAAAATCTAACAATCATATCAAACAATCAATACTTTATGATCAAAGCATATATAAGCATTCATAGAAATTATAACACAACATCAAACATGTATATATATAAATAGAGATGCTAAATAGAGTTTCTACCATAAACCATAGCGATTAACTTCCTACCAACATTCTAATCAACCAACACTTTACTAATTACTATTCCATTAAATACTTGATAAAAACACCTTCTTCCTTCCAGTAGCATGGTCGAGGCTTGAGATGGAGGTTGGCCGAAAATATAGAGAAGAAGCGTAGAGCTTTGAACTTGAATTCTCAAAATTAGACCCGAAAAATAGGTCATCTTCTCTCTTTTTTTGACTCTCTTACTCGCAAAATTTGAAAAAACTATTAACTAAAAGTTATTGAAAATTATTTTCTCTTGAATTTTTAAAAAAAATCCCTTGATTTTGATTAGTTTTGAGGAAGATATGATAGAATGAAGAAGAGGTATTGTCGGATTGACAAAAATGAAGTCCAAAAATGCACTTTAAAGAATTGAATTTTAGGTATAGCAAACCTCAAAACTGGAAAAAGGGATCAACATAAAAGTTGTAGCCACTGGAATTTCATATAGTTTTAAAAATATAATTTCTTAATTTGGTTTTGGTATGAATAATTTATGATCAAAACAAAATGGCTTATTCTCTGACTTAAAAACTGGGCCAGAAAATACACTTGAAAGAAGTGGATTTTTAACATGGTTACTTTTAGAACGAGACAAAGTGGTCAATATTAAAGTTGTAGCCACTAGAAAAGTGCATAATTTGAAAAAAATGATTTTTTATTTTGGTTCTGGTTTTAAGAAGTTATGGCCTAAAGAAGAAGAGGTAAAATGTCGAGAAAAAATGAGTTTGATTTGAAGATGATGAACATTGATTTCTTTTGAATATTTTGTAAATATTTTGACGTTATATTTTTCTAATTTTTTTCTATGGCTTGGAAGCCATTAAAGAGACGAGAAAGAAGATGAAGAAGTTTGAGAAAATAAGAAGAAGAAATATGAATGAAAGTGAAGAAGGAGTTGGGTATTTATTGATAAAGAAAGAAGTGGTAAATTTACCAAAGTAAGCTCTTACCAAATTACCAAACTAACCTTACTTCAACCTAAAGAAATCTCCACTTTTTTAGTACTTAATATTATCCTTTCACTTCTTACTTTATGTCTTAGTAACTTAAAGGTCAAGTAAATAATATCATAATTATGTTGGTTTTGATGTGATATTGATTTGATGTTTACTTTTTCTTATTTTTATTAATTCTTACTTTCTTTTATTAGTGACATCTAGAAGTTTTCTAATCTTATTTATTAAAAGTAAACATGCTTAGTTATTGAAATGTGTAATGCACATGTTAAAACATGTTAACAAAGGTGTGACAACGTTGCGACAATTTTTAATCGACAAAACGTTGATTTTCGACAAAACGTTTTACGGTCACATTTTGACGTTTTTGTTAAACAATTTATCAAAGTAAACCAAACTTCAAAATAAATTTCTTATCATATTTAAATAATTTAAAAAAACTTATTTATCTTATAAAATAATATAAAACAATATCTAAATCTTCTAATAAAAATAGGACATCGATTTGTCGATATGCGACGAAATTTATCAATTTTTATAAAACAAGTTTTATATATTTATCCAACCATTATAAATTAAATTACTATTATTATTAAATGAGTTTGATATTGGTTATATATATATATATATATATATATATTTAAAAGGAGTTATTTATCCTTTAAACAAATTTCATGAATATTTATCTTCTTTATTGGAATCCGACTTTTGTCAACTTTACAATGGAAATCCAAAATCTTTATTCAATATCAATAAAAAAAGTTTACCATTCTTATTTATCATATAAAACTTGATTGTTTTAGTTTGAAAATTCTACAATTGAATATTTAAAATAATTAAATATTTTATTTTCAAAGTGGTAAATTTACGGGTCGTTACAAAGGTGAACAATTATCACAAGCGAAATATATATAAATGAACCTATATATCTTGTTCATCAGACCGGAGAGATTTAACTATTTTGAAAATGAAACGAAAACGATAAAAATGAACAACAAGAAATTAAACTAAAACAATTGGTATAGTGAAAGTCGGAGTTTTAATTTTTGATAATGTTAGAAGATAACGTTCGCTAGGTTTACCTGATGGACAAATGGAAGGACACAGAGAGCCCAAAAGGCCCAAAACGGTACCGATATGGCTAATCATTTTGTAGATTTCACAGCATACCGGACGTCGAAATACAGGAACGTATATACTGCGGAGATCAGCACGACCACACGTACAGAATGGCACACAAATATCAGCAATATGATCATCCTATCAAAATTCAATATTCGCTGCCAAAAATGCTGCTAATTCACCGAAAATATGAGAAACGGGGCTAGAGCAGTCCAAATTTGACGAGACGAAATAGGACATCTCACTTGGAAAATGATTTACATTTTTATTATGTAAAAAAATTCAGATTTCAAAAACATTTTATTTTCATCAAATTAACCGATTTTAAATTAAAATTGAAAATTACATTATGGAACTAACTTACATATTTTCCAAAGAAAATTTACCGTTTATAAGTTTAAATAGACGTATTTCAAATATCAATTTTTCACTGTTAAATTTAATTGTTTTATATTTATGAAAAATTTAGTTAGTTAAAAAAATTAGTTAATTACGCTAATTAAATCATTAAAATATACGGGTCGTTACACTCTCTCACACTCAATACTTTTCGTCCCCAAAGATGAACAAGATAGGAGAATAGGAACAACCAGAAGAAAAGGATAGATTAAAATACAAAATACAAAAATTAATTCAGAATCATATAAATTTTCATTAGTTTTGAAATTGATTAATATTTAACAAATTTGGGTTCTATGCCCTTTTATTCAATCAATAAATAGTCATTGTACTCACATTTGGTTGATTTCAATTCAAGGTACTTTCATTCAATTTGATTTTTTTTCAATTTATTAATATTTGTCACAAAATTTCTTTCAAAAAAAAATTTATTTGATTTGACTCATCTATTTAATCCATTTATCTTCAGTTAAGTTGATTCCACTTAAAAATTCAATTTCACTATTCTTAAGTTCATATTTATTTACTAAAATAGCATTCTCCTTTATTTATTTAATTTATTTCACTTAACTTATTTTGCAACATATGTTACTTGTATAAACATTTATTATAAATATATTATTCAATGAATTTTTTTTTCAATTTATTATTTATAAATTCCCTTATCAAAACATCATTTTTGGGCATCTTATCACTTACATTTTTGTATTGTATATTATTCAATTACATGTTTACATTCAAACTCCCTTTTTCTAGGTAAGTTTTATTAATGTTTCAAATGTAATTGAGTACAATGCAAATTTACCTGTTATTTATAATATTTTATTAAGAAAATTTTAATTCGAACAATTTATTACCTAAGTTTTCTCTTGTATAACCTTCAATTACACATTTACATTAACATTTTAACTTTTGAATATTCAAGTAAGTTATATATGTTTAGAAATGTAGTTGAGTATTATACAAATTAATTTTGTCCTATTTCAATTGTTTCCAGCTGTTACAATTATATTTCACATTTTAAACATTCCAATTATTCAAAAAATTTGCTTCATTGAAAATCATTACTTAATATAAAACTTAAGAGTTAAAATTTCGATTTCGCTTCAAACCATTTTGAAGTAAACAAATATATATATATATATATATTATACATCAAATCATACTCAAGAAATTGAAATCGAATCCATTTTTCAAAACAAAATGTAGCAAGCCACTGAGTGGTCTCCCCACATTGAGACTCAAAAATGAACATCGATGATGCTGTAGTCATCGCCGAAATTATTTTTCAACGACAAAAGAGGAGAGTACCGACTTACTTCTTTAAAATTCTTTGGAAACAGTTTCCATTTGAAAATACTTTCAAATGATATATTTTCTCAAGCTTTGAAAACCAAATTTTAAAAGCACCGTAAATTTAATTCTCAAATCCTAAATTTTAAATTCAATTCATTTACAAATCAGATTTATAAACCAAGTTTATAAAATTTTAATCCCCTATAACATATAATAATAATTAACGATTTAGAAATGTTGACAAAACAGTAAATGATAATTTTAGTATTATCATTTCTTACAACCAATTCATTTAACAATCAAAATTCAGGAAATTATACTTTTATATATAAAAATATAATCATACAAGAATTATTTCATTTACCAATTCCTAAAACAATATTGTGTCAGTTTGCTCTGTTCAAGTGTTTTGGAATCCCTATCGATGGCATTGGCTAGACGAATCGATCAAAACCCAAAATTCAAACTTAACAACTCAAATAACACAATTTAAAACATTTTTATATCAATTACAAATACACTCTATAACAAGATGATTCAAGAACGGATTTTAAAACAAGGCTAGAGATTCAAATTTTAAGAGACCATCAATCAAAGAGAATTCTAACAAAGAAGGTACGTTCGAAAGGAAGATAAGATGATTAAATTACAAAAGAGGAAAGATGGATAGATTTATACTAATCGCGGGCGACCTTAACTGAGTCAACCGAGATTTAGAAAGATGAGAATATCATCAATGAAACCAGGACAAACAGGTTGAGAACATCGTGGAAATCGCATTTCATGAGATCGACGAAGAAGCAGGAGCATTGGTTAATCCATAAGGCATGAATAACCATTCATAGAAACCATTGCTCTAGGAGAAAGGACAACAGTTCGAGCTCTAGGAATAAGGTTGATGTAGAATTCAATTTCCTGACTGAGAGGGAGAGAAGTAAATTCACCCTAGATATCCGGAAAGAGTTGGACAACTTGGAGACAATTGACATTCGATCATAAGAGAATTACCATGATCGTCTACTAAAGAAACAGTTCAGTCTTCGCAAGAGATAACAGCATCAAAACCGAGGATGTAGAAATCTCCGGTAAATGATGCTTGTTGTATAGGAGTCTCACCCCTTTACGGATCATACTTAGGTTGGCGGTACTGCCGACGGGATTAGTCACACATAGGACGAAGTTGACAGTTGACTTGACAAGATGTGCTTAAATCCATTTTAGAGATCAATGGAAATAGAGCTATGGGATGCTCCAATATCAAGAAGGACACGAATAGGAAAAGACAAGAATGGATTTCGGAACAAAAGAAAAGTTTCGAAATTCAAGGGAAATCCTAATAGAAGAGGAACATAACCAAGAATTTCAAGGAACGAATATGATTCTACAATTAAATTTTACTCCATTTGCTAAGTTTTGCGTGAACCGGAGCTCTGATACCAACTGTAATGACCTGCTATTTCAAACCATTCAAATCGACAATCATCCACTCATGTCAGACTTGAATCGCTCAAAACAACAGATTCTTAATTTATATTTTGCAAAACTTAGCATATACGCTAAATAAATCAATTACAGACACGGTGCAATATAACAATAAGCAGCGGAATAGATAAATAGTAGTTCATGAAGCTACTATATAAACAACATAGATTGAAATAAAATACAACAGAAATCTGCAATACAAAGAAATCTTGAATACAAAATCAACTGACAAGACTGAACATAAACAACTGGAATAACCGAGGGCTGAAAGATAGATCTTTAAGCAAAGCTCCAAAGGTGAGTCTCCAATGCCGTGACCCTTGGTCTGACCCGAGCATAAAGCAAAACAAAAAACATTCGAGTCGGGATTAACATTCTCATATCGGTAAATTCAACTCAAGTGAAATGTCAACTGAAATATAAATAACTTAAAGGATGCTTGGCATACCCATCCTCTAAGGATCCGTTAAACTATCTACATACATAGTACAATATGCTACATATATAATGTCTATAGTAAGATAAATTATTAAAATAGCATTAAGGCGTTACCTATATCCCCCTTAACATATTTTATATAATGTCGTAGCCTATACAGTACTACAAACTCCACTAAACCGGTGGGCTATCGGGGAGCACTCCATAGGCACGACACAAACCAAACTCGCAGAAGGCGCGATAAGGCATGTGACAAGGCAAGCGAGGCAATGCCCAAGGTAGGATACCACCGTTTTGTAGATCCGGATTGGTGGTAACGTATAGTAGCTGCTACCGCCCACCTCAAGACACACTCCCATAATCAAAGGTGCATCCAATCAAATCACAAAGTAATAGAATGGTATCGAAGAGATGTGCCGATCGGTGGTACGACCTCACTTGTCCCGACATGGCTCCGGTTTAAGCCACATCAAGCAGACTTACGGGAGTCCGAGCTGCATAATTACCACATGTAGAATCATTCGCCAAACCATCCTACTTCGTTCTGGAATCTTCGCCGCGTACATAGTTGTTAAAGTAGTTTCGATATTGGCAGAGAATATGACAATATTCGATCCTGATCTCTTTAACAAACAAATGCTTATTTCACACCGTGGTTATTTTATAGTGTCGAACGGTTCATACTTCATATCAGAATATCATATTCATTTCAATATCATATCACTTTTGAAAACAGTATTCACTTTAAAATCATATATATTTCCAAAATCTTAACCACAAAATTAGGTTAAACCATCGTATCAAATATTCACACTTAAATCCATTAAATCTAAATCATAACAATTCCAACTTAAACAGTTTGGATCTTGAAAATAGTTTAAATATTGAAATAGTTATAAATTAAAAATCATTTACATATTTAAAAATAAGTTATAAATTAAAATTTTATATATAAAAAGAGTTTATATACTAAAATAGTTTATATCAAAATACTTCGAATTAGCATTGTTTCCTCCAATTTCACAAATCAATTCAAATCAACTTTGGTCCCAAAAATCCAACTTAAACCAATCTCAGTTCAATAATTTCGATTAAAAAGGTTAAAGGTTCAATTCAAATTCCCATTAAAGCCATTTTAATGATATCAATTTCAAATCCAGATTTAACATTTCAAATTCAACAGGTTTCAAAGTTAGATATTCAAAAAAATTACAATAACTCAATTAATAAATTTCATTTATTTTTCACAATTGAACTTCGATTTTACTTAAATTTGAAATATTCACTTAATCATTTATAATAACATTTAAATAAAATCTCAAATTACAAATTCAAATAAAAATCAAAATTAAATATTTAACTTCAATTATATTTAAGTCTAAAATTATTCACTTAATCACTTTTAATAACATTTAAATAAAATCTCCAATACACGCTTAAATCAAAGTAAATATTCAATTTCAATTTATTTAAATTTGAAAATATTCATTTAATCACATTTAATCAAAATCAAGTTAGAAAATCATATCTTTAAAATCTAAAATTCAATAAGTTTCCAATCATTTTTTGTTATATTTATTTAATATAGTTTTTAAACAAGTACAATTTCAAATCAATTTCAATTTATCTTCCCACCTTAATTTATTAAAGTTATTACAAAATATGTTTTTAAAATATAATTTTAAATAAATACTTAAACATAATATATATATACTAAATTTAATTTAATTTAATTTAATTAAATCTTATTTTATATATTTTTAAAATAATAAAGTTATAAGAAAAAAAATTAAAAATTATATCAAAATTAACTTATAAATTTAAAATTTCTAGAACATATATATTAAAATCTAAATTTACACATGTATAAAATGACATTTATATATTATATTTTAAAAATCTATATTTATTAAAACCTATATATTTCCTTTCAAACTTTGAAAATTATTTTCAAAATATAGACCAATGGTGTCCGTGTATAATTTTCTACCCTATGATCAAGTGATACTGATATTTATCATTTCAATTTGCAATTTATTTAAATATATGGGTATATATCATTTCAACCTGCAATCCCAAAGTTCAAATCAATGAATATCGTTTGGGTTTATCATTTCAACCCATAACGGTTTTTCTCCAATCTACAAGATTGTTCGAGTATGTATTGTTTCAAACCATAGGGAATTTCTAACTATTAAGGAACTCGCAGAGTGAGAACAATATGATAATAATATAATATATCAACAGCAGGCATATATCATCAGTAACAAATTTAAATATAATATATATACAATAGGTTATGGTGTCATATATCACAGGTAAACAATTGCGGATAATGGCATATCATATTTAATAATTAAATAACTTAACAATTCAAATTTAACAGCATATTTCAATCATTATTTCATGTGAATTAAATTTACTAAATATAAGAATGTTAATCATGAGTGATTGCTCACCTTTCGAGGCTATGGAGATAATGATGGCGAAGAAAGTGACACAGGCATGAACATGTATACGGACATGACACTCGGACGCAGATCTGGTTAGCGACGAAGCTAGAAACTTGAATCGATGAGAACAAATCAAAGCAAGCTTGATGTAAATAAAACAAAAAAATGTATTTTTTTTCTTAAAATCAATATTCGATTTAAAACACATATCTAAAATAAAAAAATTCATATGATATATTTTTTAATATATTTTTTTTAGAAACCAATATTTAATTTAAAACTCTATTAAACTTATACATTTTAAATCAATAATAAATTCTTTGACATGAAAACTTAGATTATACAATATACTATATATATATACAACTCAAACAGATTACATACATACATACATATATATATATATCATACTTTTAAATCAATATTTAATTTAAACACCTATAAAATAAAATCTCTATATATATATGGAAACTAAACTCAAGTATATATAAACTAGTATACAAACTAATATATAAACCTTCATACATATTATATTTTAAGATCAATATTTATTATAAAATCAATATAGACATGCTTTATTATAATATATACATAAACTCAACAGCTCATATAGAAACTTATGTAACTTATATAAACACGCACACACACTAACAAACATATACTTCTATAGGTTTTCAAATGGACAACCAGATTTATACCTTATAAACAACTATATATATTTATATACATACACTTTAAAATCAATATCTAATAAACAAATATATATTGCCTTTCAACACATTATATATATATATATGTGTGTGTGTGTGTGTGCGCGGCCATGCTTATATGCTTCTTTTTTAAACAAGAAAGGTAGAAGCTCTAGCCAGCGGTGCGTGGGCTGCAACAGTGGAAGGAAAAGCTGGCATTGGTTATCAGGGCTGAAGCACGGTGGTCGGAGCTACATTCGAAGGGGAAGGCGGAACGGAAAGTGTGGGCGTGGGTGGAGCTGCAGTGACGTGGATGGCGAGGCAAGCGATGGGCGAACCTAAAGGCTAGGCCGGAGGTTTAACGTGGTGAGAGAGGGAGGGTGTGAGGTGACAAGTCGAGTGTGGGGTTTTGGATAGGGTAGAGATATTTTAGAGAGGGAGGCGAAAGAGTGGGTAGGTGTGGCGTTGTGTGGAGGAAAATAAACGGGCTGTGGGTGGGAAAAAAGTGATGTCACGACATGGGGGAAGGCCGCACGTGCTCAGGGGCTAGGGGAGACGGAGGCTAGGGGTGGAAGCAGGCTGTGGTCTCTGGCATGACTGGAGGTGGTGATGGCGAAGGTGGAACGGCAAGGGAGAGGATGGTGATGAATGGTTGCAGGTGAAGGACGGAAGCAGTTCGGAAGGAGATAGAGTGCTCAGGCAACACATAGCTTCGCATGCAACAATATTATATTTCGATTTTTTTTTCAAAGAGAAAGAAGAGTCACAAAAAGGTGGGAACCAGCGATTGAAGTTATGTAATAAATGTATATAATGTAACGAATAGATATATACTGATTGGTTATCTATGGAAAAGAAGGTGAACGGTTATCACAAGCGAAATATATATAAATGAACCTATATATATTATTTGTTTATCAGAACGGAGAGATTTAATTATTTTGAAAATGAAACTAGAAAAAATGAACAGCCAGAAATTATATTAAAACTATAGAGATAATGAAAGTCGAAGTTTTAATTTATGAGAATATTAAAGGCTAACATCCGTTAGATTTACCTGATGGACAAATGGAAGGACGCAGGCAGCCTAAAAGGCCCAAAATGGTACTGATACGACTAATCGTTTTGTAGATTTCGCCGCATACTGGAAGCCAAAATACAGGAATGAATATACTGCAGAGATAGGCACGATGAGACAAACAGAATGGTACACAAATATCAACGATACGATCATCTTATCAAAAGTCGATATTCGCCGCCAAAAATGCTACTAATCCGTCGAAAATAAGATAAACGGGGCTAAAGCAGTCCAAATTTGGCGAGAAGAAATACGATATCTCACTCAGAAAATAATTTACATTTTTACTATGTAAAAATATTCAGATTTCGAAAACATTTTATTTTCATCAAATTAACTAATTTTAAGTTGAAAATTACATTACAGAACTAACTTGCATATTTTCCAAAGAAAATTTACCATTTTCTATGTTTAAATAAACATATTTCGAATATCAAATTTTCATTGTTAAATTTAATTGTTTTATTTTCACAAAAAATTCAGTTAATTACGTTAATTAAACCGTTAAAATTTATGGGCCGTTACATATAATATGGTTGTTGACTTGTGGAGAGTTTGGGAAATGACTCTTCGAATTATGTATGATAACATGAGCGATCGACTATGTAATAACCTAAGGTTGTTGAGCGTATTGTAACACTTAGTAGATTGTTTGTCATTCTTGTGTGATGAGAACGTTTTGGAACCTCGACAAACCATGAGCTTGTTTGCTAGTGGCTGTAGTACTATGCAGTATTGTTATGTGATTATTTCTTTGGACTAGTGATTGCAATATCAATAGGTATTGATGTGTGATTATTGCTTTTGTTGCTCATGTTAGTATTTTGGGGACGAAATATTCTAAGAAGGAGAAAATGTAATGACCTAGAATTTTGACCGTTTTATAATTAAATATCTTAATTATTTAAATATTTAAATCGTGGATTTAATGTGAATAAAATTAGTTTTGAAAAATTAATTAAATTCTATTTAAATAATAATAAGGGAAAGCTTTTAATTTATAACTAAATATGATTAAAGTAGTTTTAGTAATAATTCTTTGTAATTAACATGTGAAATTATCATTCCGAGGCACTGTCTCGGATTTTGACGAAACTAGTACCATTGGATCCAGAATAATAAGACGATGCACGCCGACGAGTATCAAAGCGATCCGACGTGCTATGTGATCGTACAAGTTCAGAACATAGGATGATAAATTTGAGAGAATTAAATATTATATAGTTGTTTATAAATATCCACACTTAGATATTTACTTTATCATCGTTATCTCCTTCTCTTCTCATTTATTTGTTAATAGTAAACAGTGAGTAGCCGCCATTTAAATTGAATTGTTCCCAGAGCTATAGATGTCGATGGGAGACAACGTTGGATTTGTTGGCTCTGCATTGGCCAGAGCTTCATGAAGGTGTGTGTCGATTTGGGTGCAATAGAGGTTGGGATTGTTGGATTGTGTATGGCCGTAGCTTGGGTTTTGGATTCTTGGTGATTCAGGCAACGATAAGCGATGGCGTCAGTGTCGCTGGGTTTCCTATGTAAAGACAAGGAGGTTGGAGTTAACTTGGTGAGGTCCGATCTCACTTTGGACTATCATCTTATGGAGGTGGCAGTCGCGATGTAGAGGAAGGCGCCGGAGCTTGTTTTAAGTGTGTGGATGAACTCGTGGTGGCGCAAGGAGTGATTTGGCTATAGTTGTTGGTGCTCTAGTGAATGGGTGCAAAAAGCAACGTTCATCATCGAATTAGGCCAATAATGGCGATCGATGAGGAATTTATTGAGTGAGACGTGGTGTGGGTCCATGTGTCGATCTCGCAAAGAGGAATCCATTCGTGCAGACGGCGTTCGATTCCGTTGACCGAACCTCTGTGTCACTGCTTGGACATGCACGCATAGATGGGTTCATGCATAGGGGATTTGAAAGTCAGAGAGGAGGGAAGAAATGATGAGGAAGGTAATTGTAAAGTTAATTAATTAAATTTTATAATCCAAATACTTATAAAACTCATAACTTTTGTATATAAGATCCAATCAAGACGCCGTTTTCGCCGTTACATTCGTATCGAGAATTTCTACATCAAGGATTGATCTGGACTTGGGTGAGTTTATTCACCGGTTATGTATATTGTTGTGTGTATAATTGTTGTTCTATTAAAACATAAATAGTATAACAAACAATGCAAGTTATTGCTACTGAATCCCTGTCTTGTTTTGTAAAACAAGTGACAACATTATTATGTAGTATAATCTCCCTTGTAATCATTTATACCATGTATTATGGCACATACTACTTGTTTACATGTTCGACATCGCTATTTGATTTAGTTGGAAGCGATGTCGTGAATGTTTGAAGATATAGTTGTTATAAACGTGCTTTGAAATCCTTTATATTTGATATATGTTAACTTGAATAAATTGTGATATATTGTGGAAATTTATGTGTATATATATTTGGCTACACACGTTTTGGTGTGTTTGACACAGAGGAATTGGTTTGGACATTTGTGAAAATCGAAATTGAAAGTTGTAAATGTTAGAAACGAAAAGGTTGCTATGGATGCACTTTGAAATTGCTGTAATCAATGATATTAAAGTTAACTTTGACAGGTATTATACGGCTTCTTCGTATTTTTAATAACTATTGTGAGTGTACTTATTATCGGAAAATAACAAGGTTTAAATATATTATTAATAATCATTTATGCATTTTAAAATAATGGTTTTAAATTACAAAACAAATTTTTATGGTTTTTAAATAAATGTTTTAAAATATATTATAAGTATTTTAAAAGTATATTTTTAGTATATGTAGTTTTAGAATATTTGTTAAAGATTTTAGTTAAGAAATAAAAGGCTTTTATATTATAATATATTTCATATTGTTTATATTATGTTGAAGGTTACTACAATTGAAGGGGTATGGTTTCTCTGCTCGATTAGGCAAAGGACTCCGAAGGAGTTCTAAGAAGGGGGGATTAATTTAAAGGACAAATATTTGTATATTTTTTGCCTCAAGGACACGACATCAATATTTTTACCACAAGCACAAACATTCTTCTAAAAATTATTCATAAAGACAAACATTTTCCAAAATTATTCATAAGGACAACAAAACTGCTACCGAGCTAAAACTGATACCTAAAAACTGCTACCGATAACTACAAACTGATACCTAAAACCTGCTATCAATAACTAAAAACTGATATCTACAGAAAGTTGTCCTTCGGGATAAAATATTGAAGGTCTGTCCTTAAGGCTAAAAAGCTGTGAAATTTTGTTCTTGACAATAATTTCCTGTTCTAAGAATTTGACGTTGCATTTGTGTTTACGAAAGACTGTATTAAATATGGAAATCAATGATTAACTAAATCAAAGGTCCCCTAAAACTCAGGGTAAATTGCAGTGGATTAGCCTTACAGCTTATAATTAGCACAGTACTAGGTCAGCCTCACTTTGCCAACTATTTCTTCTTATCCTTAATGGAAAGCTCATGAATGACAATAAAGTCATTTATGTGAACCAAAATAAGCAGAAGAATGCCGTACATTTCATAACCTCTTATGAGTGAGCTGATTCTGTGGATATCATTCATTAAAGAAAATGTTTTAAATAACTGATACAAGGCAATAAAAAATATATAGAAAAATAATAATAAGAGTTTTCAAAGGAGAAGGAGAAATACATGACTGAGTCAACTCCAAATCACACCCAAACTGTAGCTGGTTGGGCTGCTTTGGAAGCCAACGCCCAAATTATTCCACACGTTTTTAAAAGAAGGTATAATGATATTTCAATTACGGATGAAGTATTTATTGTGTTTCTGTAAGTGCTAGTTTTCTGTTATTGTAGTGTACGTTTTTATTGTTCAAGTGTCTATGTTTTGTTTGGTATTTGCATTTTGTTATTTTCAGTTCGGTGTGTTGTGTCTAATTTATCCCAACATCTGCTACCACTGGTTTAAATCTTATTGTTCTAGTATATCACATTTGTTCAAAAGTTGTCGATGACCATTGATAAAACAACGAGGACTTTGGATTGTGGATCCTAAGGTAGCGTAAAAAAAATTGTGTTTTGCGTTTTCATTGTATACTTTAAAATGCACGAAAGAGGAGAAAGGTTGGAAAAAGGTCGAATTGGAAAATGGTTTTAACATGTAGAACTGGAAATGACTTTTTCTTGTTTTCCATCTTTGGGAAAATACCAAAAACTATCTTCTCTATTCGACTTCTCCCGTCTGTTGGAATGACTAGGATTTTCAAACTCATCTTTCTCTTCTACGTCAGTTGACATATATATTGAAAACGCAAAACACAAAACTCATTTTGAACCCAAACATTACCTAATATTTTGTGGACGGTGAGTCCTAAGGTTCTGAAATCAAATTCACTAGACATCATTAGCTAATTATAAGAGTATTGCAGGAAGAATGGGCCAGACGATGTGAGCATAAAAATATTGTACTGTGGAATGTGCCACACTGATCTTCATTATCTTAGAGATGATTGGGGCATCTCTATATTTCCTCTAGTACCAGGGTATGTATAATAACTTTTTCCCTGATATTATTTATATAATTGCTGATAGAGTTTGTGAATATCGCGGACATGCTAATATTGATCCTCGCTGCACTCTACTTTTTTAAGCTATAAGCAATTATTGAGCATTTTACCCTCGAGCGCTCTGCTTTTACAAAAACCTCACTCATCTATTTGAACAAGTGTTACTGTTGCTGCTTATTTTCTTTATGGACATGCTATTTTGTTACTTGATATACTTTTTTTCTTGTTGAAATTATTGAATAAAAGAAAATAAAATAAAAAAGAAGAGGGGGAGAGAGAGGAATAAAGCAAGGCCATTAAAACGCTACATTTTCATTGATTACTTGATTAATAGTTCAACAATACATGACTCATATTTATATCTAGATGACTTGAAATCCAAGTAATTATATAATTAGAAATATTATAACTAGGAGAAACTATCAAACATCCTTAACATATTTCTAAGCAATGAGATATTACTTTCTGGTTTTATTATTGTTTTGTTTTTGTTTTCCAATGCTACTCTTTGTTATTAATGTAGTATTTAAATTAATATGAATGGTTAATAAATTGATTAAGTAATAATATACCCTTATTAGAGTTTCACAGGTATTGTAGTAATGTATTGATTGAAATAATAACAGCGGTCCCTTACATTATTTATTGCAGCCATGAAATAACTGGTGTAGTTATAGAGGCTGGGAGCAATGTGAGAGAATTTAAAGTAGGAGACAAAGTAGGAGTTGGATGCTTAGCTGCTTCATGCCTCAATTGTGAATTCTGCTACAAATCTGAAGAGAATTATTGCGAGCAGATGCAATTTACATACAGTGGCATCTTTTGGGATGGTAGCATTACTTATGGTGGTTATTCAGAAATGCTTGTTGCAAATAAAAGGTACCTACATGTATTAAAATCACCAACTCTAACAAGAATCGTTACAGAAAAACATATTTTATCCAAAATACAAGGTGCTGGCATTAAACTGTATCAAAAATCTTGTTTTTGCACGTAGTTTAACACACACTGTGAGTTCAATAATTTATTAAAATGAAACTATAATTCACAGTTAATTCATGGATTCAAAAAAATATATCGAAAGAGGTATATTTTAGTATATGTAGTTTCATAATATTAAGAAACATAAACCATTAACTAACTATATATAATCCAAGCAGTGCACCTGCTATTCCCTTCTATAATTACAGAACTTCTATGCATAATTTATTCTTTATTCTTCATGATATTAATAGTTTAATACCACAAGATTAATATCACTGTTTAATTATTCCATTAGTTATTTTGGTTTTCTTGAATAATTTTCGTTCAAAACATAGAGAAACGTGTGAACATTAATTCTGTGTATTAAAAGATTCCCCCACTTTATAAATTATTAAAGCCATGTATATTACGTTTATCAGAGTGTTGCTAACTGTATGAGTATACTAGTTGATACAAGGTTGTACATCCAGTTAAACGCAATCAAGCACTTAACAATATGCAACATGATATCTCACTGCTAAAAAAAAGACCATTCTGCAACATACACATTCAAACACAAAACATACCATATAGAAAGTAAGTAGAATTTAAAGTTATACATCACTCGAACTACATCATATCGACATTTGTTCTTTAACAAGCTTATACAACAGGTTACATATATATACAGAACTCACATACAGTCTATACTGTGGTTTTACAAAAGTAATGTGATACTGTGTCAAACCTCTCCGACCTTCCAATATTTCAGAAATCTTGTTTTTGCACGTGGTTTATTTATACATTGTGGTATTCTTGTTATAGATACACTACAAGGGGAGGGGGGATTTCCGACGGCTGAAAACCGTCGGCGGCCGTCGGAAGCCGTCGGCGGCCGTCGGAAAAAGCCGTCGGAAATGAAGGCGTCGGGGAGCAGTATTTCCGACGGCTACCGACGGGTGATGCCGTATACATTATCGACGGTTTCCGGCGGTTTCCGGCGGTTTCCGACGGCTTCCGACGGCCGTCGGAAACCGTCGGAAACCGCCGGAAATCAGGCCAATAAGCCGTCGGAACCCGTCGGAAACCGCCGGAAAATTTCGACCAATAAGCCGTCGAGAGCCGTCGGAAGCCGTCGGAAACCTGTTGTTTTTTTTTAAAATCTGCTGCAAATAGAGCCTTCCAACCACATTTCTCTTCCAAACACTACAATATCAATACTGCACAATCAAATAAACAATAATCCAACCAAACATGCAAACCAATACTCCAAAATATTCAATAGACACAGAAATAAACTAAATTAGAATAAAAATAAAATACAAAATATACATAACATTCCAACATTAACAATAATACTAACAATAACTGTTCTAATCATGCATATCCTGATACAGCTACAGAACCAAGTGTATTATACATAATTATACATATCAACAATTAATTGTTCCTTCTACCAAATCATTGTAAACTAAAACTAAACATACCTGCACGAACGAATTAGAAAGCAATGAATCAATCTGCCCCAGATCCAGAGCCAGCCGATGAAGGGAAGCGGCCACCAAACTGCTGCATGTACTCAAATAACTGTGCCGTCTGCATGGCCTGTTGGCGGTTCTGCTCCTCCAACTGCTGAACTCTAGTCTGTAATTCTTCTATACTTGCTAGCTCGCTCTGAGGTCTACTCCGCCGTCTCCTACTCTGACTACTGGACTGCAATAATTGAAAAATAAATAAAATCAAAGTTTATTGTTTTGAAAAGGTAAGAATATCATATTTTAAGTATTTTAAGAAAAATTAAATTATTTACCGCTAAATTGCCAAATCCGTATCGTCGACCATGCTCTGGTGGACTCATAACGGACTCAAAAATAATGTCCTCTTCATCGGTCGTCAGCTGCTCTCGACCCGTATCAGAAAGGAGTTTCTGTCGCTGCTCCATAAACATCTCCTGCATTGACAAATTAATAATATCATATCTTATTTCATAATAATTTGACAACTAAAACAATTACTAATACTGAATAAAATGAAATATGCTTACATGGCTTTTACTGGATTTATCGTCCTGCCATGTGTACGAAACAGTCCCGTCTGGATTAACATGCTCAACAGCATGCGTACGGGTGAACACGTCCATATAGCTGACAGGACCATGTGCCTCGGCTTCCTGAAGTTGATTGTTACATACAATTATTATACATTTAAAATCATATAGCATAAACTATTTACATTTATTATTCAGTAATTAAATTTACCAACTCCTGCCGATACTGCTGAAACGACTTCGATCCTCCGCGATGAGTAACGGGATTCTTATTTCTATTTGCAGAGTTTCTATCTGACTCTGCCTGTACATTCAAAATTTGATACATTATTTTTCAATCACGTTAAATTAATAATTGAAAAAAAATTAGTATACTTGCCTTCGCCTCGTCCGTCTCCCAGTAGCTCAACCAAGCTTGCCACACGCTCTCCCCCATCCACCGTGGTCTCTTCCCGGATTTCTTAACCTCAGATATCGTGTCTCTGTAGTTCTTTCGCATCTTCCTCATCCAGTATGCTCGTGCCAGCTGCATATCATCTGTCTGGATGTCTATCTCAGCCTGTGTTAAAAAAAGATTACACTTTAAACGATAAACGGTAGAAAAACGACAAAAACGAATTAAAAATGGAAAACATAAAAATTACACATACTAGGACATCCTGCCATATGCACTCTATGATGTGCGGAGGGATGGTATCCCACTTTGGCCAGCACGCACTCATCCTACTACGATATGCTGCTCTGGAGACGTCCAACACTACCTTAGTGGGTAGTAGCTCGAACCCCCTGTTTTTAAGTACGATACAGATAAGTACATACGTATAGTATAGAAAAAATAAGATGATGAATAAGATTTAATTTTTACCCATCTGCTTTGGGGGCTAACGTAACAACTGGACGGTGTGGCGCTTGCGATGGGCCACTGCCATCGCCTCCTGAAGAACGGGAAGAGCTCCTCCCTCTATGTGACATAATGATAAACCTGTGACGTTTACACATCATTATATAAGAGAATAAAAACATGATAATGAAATATATTTCATATGAACATGACATCAATGGTATAAATTGCTTAATTATAATGACTGAAATGTAAATAGACATGTAAGTTTGTTATACCTGATTCATGATGGGTGTACTCTTCCTACGATAAGCAGAGTTCATTGCATTTTTAATAAAAATTGCTAAATAAATGACAAATTGAAATAACATAAAACAATAGTAAACGGATTTAGTTTCATAGTTACATCAATTTCATAATACATCAAGAATTCAACATAGTTACATCAATTGCAAAAAAACAGATTCAAATTTATATCAGTCATCATCGTCTTCTGATTCAGATTCGGTCTCGTTTTCGACGATATTTTCCTCTGCACTGTCAAACGCTTCTACCAAAACATTTGATTCATCGATCAAAGGACCAAAATCTGTATGATCGTCTGTAATTATTATTTCGTTATTTTGCTCAAGATCTGCCTGATAAGCTTGTTCGTCCGGAATATTCTTCCCATCGAATGTGAATCTGGCCTTTGTTTTAAAAACTGCAGACCAATCTGCTTTATCTCTTTTTAGAGACGGATAAGGAGCGTAATAAACTTGCAATGCTTGTTTGGCTAGTACAAAAGGATCATACTTGTGATAGTGCGATGTATGCTTTATTTCGATAAGATTATAATCCTTATGCACATTAATTCCAGAACCTGGAACATTGCTAAACCAATTGCATCTAAATAGAAACACCTCCTCCGCGGGTCTTGAGAAATATGTCAGTTGCAAAATTTGTGTTAGAACGCCATAAAAATCATTTAAATGGTTTTCTGGATCGTCACTACCTTTAACAAATACACCAGTATTATTTGTTAATTTTTCTGCACCGTATTCTTTAGTGTTAAATTTGTATCCATTGACGAAATATATTGGATATGTCTTGACCACTCTTTTTGGTCCCATTGCAAGATGTTTCAACCCTTCGTCAACAACACAATTTTTCGGCTCATAAACGTAATTTGAAAACCAACGGGAAAATTCTTTACTGAGATCTCCGTTCGGATGTTCCCGTTCATAAACACTGTTTATATAAACAAATTATTACATTAGGTTATACACGCGCATGCATTACAGAAAAGAATAAAACAAAAATTATTATTTCAGATTACCTAACAAACGGTGCAACCTCGGCACAATTTAGAAGAATATAAGTGTGTGCTACACGAAGATCTCTATCGTCTAGCCATATTTCCACACATTTTCCAGAAGGCCGACCATGTTGTCTAAAAATAGATAACATTGCTTGAGAGGACTCTTGTTCGTCGCCTTCATCATTACGAGGAACACTTTGAAATGAAATATTCACATGGTCACTGAAATAGTGAGAGAAAAAGAACGAAGCTTCTTCTTCGATGTAAGATTTACATATCGAACCTTCAACTCGTGCTTTTTGTCTCACTTTTTTCTTCAGATGATTCAAATATCTATGCAACATTAATTTATATTAACTTCATCTTTCAAATGCAATTAAATTACGTTATAACATATTACATACCTCTCAAATGGATACATCCATCCGTATTGGACAGGACCTCGAAGTCGTGCTTCAGATGGAAGATGAACAGGTAAATGTTCCATCACATTAAAAAAACCTGGCGGAAATATTTTCTCTAATTTGCAAAGCAATATAGGAATGTCCACTTCAAGTTTACGTAAACGTTGCACTTTTAAAGTAGTCGAACAAAGCTCTTTGTAAAACATACTAAGCTCCGTTACTACCTTCCAAACTTTTAACGGCAGTAGTTCTTTAAACATAACGGGAAATAAATTTTCCATCATTATGTGACAGTCGTGAGTTTTCATTCCGCTCAATCTACTATTTTTAAAGTCAACACATCTACGAAGATTTGATGATATCCCATCAGGAAATCTTAACCCTTCCACCCATTTTAACACAGCTTTAACTTGATTATTATCTAATTCGTAACAAGCTTTTGGTTTTTTACTGTCATTTGGTTTCATATGAAGCTCGGGACGTTTGCATAATTCTTCTATATCACGTCTTGATTTCAAATCATCCTTCGTCTTCCCTTTCACATTCAAAATTGTGTTAAACACATTATCAAATACATTTTTCTCATTGTGCATCACATCTATGTTATGGCGAAGCAGAAGATGTTTCCAATACGGCAACTCCCAAAAAATAGTTTGTTTGCACCAGTTATGAACAACTGATTTGCCTTCAATTTCTGTTTGCTCCCCCGTTTCATATATCTTTGGATAGTCCTTAACAAGTTCATATATGTCTTCGCTTGACCATATCGTCGGTGGTTGTCTATTTTCTACTCTATTAGCTAAAAAGTTTTTCTTGTCTCCTCTGAAGGGATGATTTACATGGAGAAAATATCGATGACAGTCAAACCATGAAATTTTCTTACCATGAGGTAAAGAAAACGCTCGTGTTTCATCCATGCAATATGGACATGCTAGACGACCGGCAGTACTCCATCCCGAAAGCATTGCATAGGCAGGAAAATCACTTATAGTCCACAACAAAGAAGCAAACATACGAAAATTTTTCTTCTTTGACACATCGTATGTTTCTACTCCTTCGTTCCACAGTATTTTTAACTCCTCAATCAACGGTTGTAAATATACATCGATTCCTTGTGTCGGATCGTCGGGGCCAGGAACGACAACAGTAAGAAACATATATTGCGTTTTCATGCACATCCATGGAGGTAAATTATACGGTGTGACGATAATGGGCCAGGATGAATATTTAGAACCAAATTGAGAAAATGGAGAAAAACCGTCCGTACATAATCCTAATCTAACATTTCGACTCTCCGCTGCAAAATTTGGATACGTTTTATCGAAATGCTTCCATGCTTCTCCATCGGCCGGATGTGTCAACGTACCCTCTTCCTCCGTTCTCACGCTATGCCACCTCATATTAGACGCAGTTACAGAAGATGCGTATAATCTTTGAAGTCTTGGAGTTATGGGTAAGTAGTGCATACGCTTGTACGGAACTTCCTTACCCTTCTTTTTTCTTGGTTTGTATCTCTCCTGGTTACAAACTTTACAATTTCTAAGGTTTGCGTCTTCTTTCCAAAACAACATGCATCCTTTTAAACATGTATCTATTTTCTGATACGGTAAACCAAAAGCCGACATAAGTTTTTTAACTTCGTAGTGATTTTCACACATTAGATTATCGGGCGGCATATGTCTTTTTGCAGCTTGTACAACAGCCGTAAACCCAGCTTCAGTGATGTTGTATTTTGACTTCATCGCAATGTATTCTGCGATTACTGACAGCTGCGTGCCGCTTTTACAACCATCCCAAATAGGTTTTTTAGCTGCATCTAGTAAATCATAAATTTTCTTAGCTTCAATATTTGGTTCTTCAACATTTACATCATCGTCGTCAACTTCAACCATAGGAAACATTGATCGTGCTGCATCTTCGACCATATTTTCTATACGGGTCGTTGAAACTATTTCGTTAACGACACTTTCAGACTCTACAGAAGTATTTGCTACAACTTCTCCATGCCGATCCCAAACATAATATTCGGGTGTGAAACCGTGTTGGCACAAATGAACTTTCACAATATCTGGTAACAAAAACTTCAAATGTCTACACCTACTACACGGACAACGAATTTCTGGATCGTTTCCGTTATTACTTAAGGCGAATTCAACAAACACGTTTATACCGTTATAAAAATCTTCTTTTATTGAGCCCCTCATTCCTTTTCTTTGGTACATCCATCTCCTTCGATCAACAAAATAATCAATCATTTTTCCTATTTGACAAAATGAGAAGTTCAAAATTTAATATTTATTTTGAAGAATACACATTCGAAAAAGATTATTTTCATGTTCGTATAATATTTTGAATTTAAAGAACAACTTCACAAATTTAAAAATATTTTCAAATAGGGCACATTTCATTTTTTAACGTACGTAACGATTAAAAATATATAATTTTTTTTCATTGGTCAGACATCCTACCTCCCATTACAAACACAGTAAGCATTTACATTTCGTATATTACTTCGTCCCAAACGATTCAATAAAATTTCGGCAGCATTTCCCTTTTGTTCCCTGCATTGTACACAAATGCGTGTACGCAGGAAACAAAAAAGAAAAGTTAGGGCGAAATTTTATGAACCGTTTGAGACGAAGTAGTATACAAAATGTAAATTCTTACTGTGTTCATAACTTGTCCAATACAGGGACAAATCCGACAAACATTGTACCAGATGAATATAAATGGTCGTTTTTCGAAAAAAACGACTATTTATACAACGATCATGTACAACACTCGTCAGACGGGGCCAAAAACTCTCTAAGGGACATTTGTCGGTTAACATGCGCGCATTTTACTCAAAAATACAGTTTTACTCACTGTTCACATTTATATATTAATTTCACACATTTATTCGACGTATTACGCATCAACTTAGGGCTGGTTTAACATTTTGTCATTTTTCAATACACACAATTATAATTTAGAGTAATGCATTTTTTTTGTGTCATAAGTAAAAACGTGCACAATATAATACTCCTAGTTCATTCAATCATTTTATCTTATTCCAAATAACGTATACAATCGTCGAATCAAGGCATACACAACAAAATACATATACATGAACATGCACAAATTATACGTGTTTATCACAATTTCACGATAAAAGATGAAATTGGTATACCATGTGATGCTATAAACCGTTATTACGCTAGTGGAAACAATTGCAATCATTAATTCGCCCTAATTTATCAATTTATGCAAATCTATAATTAGGGTAAAAACTGAATTTTTCATAAAAATAAGAGATTATACCTGAGATTAAGAGTACTGAAGCTTGATTAGAGTGCGTTGGAAGATCCGGAAGCTAAAAATTAGGGATTGGAAGCTTAGGGGTTGAATTTGGGGGGTTTTTTGGGTTTTTTTCGTATGAAATGGAGGAGGAAGAAAGGGCTCGGCTGGCTGGTATAATCGCAAATTTGCGACGGCTTCCGACGGCCGCCGACGGCCCGTCGAAAGCCGTCGGAAAATGGCCGTCGGAAGCCGTCGGTCTTGGCTGTCGGTATTCTGCCTTTTTCTTGTAGTGATACGTTGTGCATGTACCCGATAACTTGCCCATGGATGCAGCAGCACCACTACTATGTGCTGGCATTACAATATACAGCCCTATGAAGCAACATGGAATGCTTCTTGAGCCTGGCAAAAAACTTGGTGTTGTTGGCCTTGGTGGTCTTGGCCATGTTGCTGTCAAATTTGGCAAAGCATTTGGACTTCAGGTCACGGTCATTAGCACATCTCCTTCTAAAAGAGATGATGCTGTACAACATCTTGGAGCAGATAACTTTCTTCTCAGTACTGATGACAAACAAATGAAGGTAAAAATGTTTGTTTTTTGTCCCTCCAATTTTGAACGAAGATATAAGACGTTTATCGGAATTGTTCTTTGTATAAATTATAGGCTGGTTCAAGGAGTTTGGATTTTGTAATTGACACAGTTGCAGCAAAGCATTCATTAGGACCGATTCTTGACTTGCTCAAAGTTGACGGTACTTTGGTGCTTGTTGGTGCATCTGATTTGCCAGTCGAACTGCCATCCTTTCCACTCCTTTTTGGTAATAACATCGAATTTTATGTACTGATCTATATTTTTTCACTTACGGGGCATTTTCTTGTTATACCTGAAGGCATAAGCTTATTAAAAGAAAAATCGTTTTTTTTTTTTGTCTTGAAAGGAAGAAGGAAAGTAGTGGGAAGTCTGATCGGAGGTATGAAGGAGACACAGGAGATGATGGACGTTTGTGGCAAATTCAACGTTACATGTGACATTGAGGTTGTGAAGCCTGAAAACATCAACGATGCTATAAAGAGGCTAGAGAAGAATGACGTTAGGTATCGTTTTGTGATCGATATTGCAAACAGTTCTGCTCTCTAATCCGCTACTCAGCTTTACTGTTTTCAACACAGTGGAGTAGCGTTTGTTGTGTAATAGCATATGTCATTGATATTTAAATTGTTATCATGTTTTTCTTGTGAATGTTATGCCTACTCAACTGTTGTTTTTATTAGTCAGGTAACCCATGTTGTGTAACAGCATATATCATTGGTATTTGAATTGTTATCATGTTTTTCTTGTGAATGTTATTTATTTATTTATTATTATCATGCTATTCAAGTGCTCATTTGTTTCGGCTCTACTTCAACCTCGCTTATTTAAAATAGATTTATTTTTGTCTCTAATTCAATGAATCTGAGTTGTTGATAAATTGCTCTGAGGCAATCATTCATCAATGCTGATTTTAAGTTATTAGTTATTACTTAATAGAATTGTTGATAAATTGTTCTAAAGCAATCATTGCTCAATGTTTAGGAATGAGTGGAGTAGTAAATACATATTTATTTATTTATTAAGATTTTGTTTTGAAGTCAGGGCCGGCCCAAGTAATTTGGTTGCCCTAGCCCAGATTTAAGTAATATAACCAAAAATATTGCACTTTGCCAAGAATTGAACCTAGGTTGCCCCATTGTGGGGATAATGCAATTACCATTCCACCAAACACTCAATTATTAGTAATCTTCTACAAAATATTTTTATCTTCTACAAATTTTAAACAACCACCACCGCCGCTGGTTGCCCCTGCCGGATCCGTTGCCCTAGACGACCGTCTTGCTCGCCTTGCCCTAGGGCCGGCCCTGTTTGAAGTAGAAATTCTACTAGACCAGGTGAAAATTATATAATAACAATTAAGTAGTTCAATTAAATATCATTGTACCTCATCAAATAAGAATGACTATAATAAGTTTTCAACTACTTCGAACATAGAATATAGAATTATTAGTTACAACTTGAGAGTAATTTTTACTCTTAAGCACAATAATAAAAATCTACCTGCTTAGCAAACTGCTTTATTTATTCGTTATAATCAATTCCCCTACCCACCTTGTGAGAATAAATTGAAAACATGCAAAATTGTTTAGAAACAACCAAATCAAGGAAATTAGCCACAAGTTCAAAGAGGTTGATGCAAAAACAATAAAAATAAAACACAACTTATTCAATATCTTGACATTTTTTTTTTTAGTCTTTTTGAATCCATTATGTTAAGCAGTAAATAACATATTGAAGAAGACATCACAACAAGTTTATTTTATTATCCAAACTAGAATGAAATCACATATGCAATATGTGTCTGTCACCATTTGCAGTAAAGCTTCACAACTTGATGTTCACTGTGAAGCTTGAACTTTTTTACGGTAACCGTAGGCAATTAAATGATACATTTAATATATTATAGCAACTAAATTGATGAGAAAATCATGGAAACAAATTATTAAGTGTGTACGTTGTTAAAAGATGGAATATCATATGAAAAACATCATAGCAGAGCAGTGATAGAGCTAAGGGTATTTTTCCATGAGCAATTATACAATTTGATTGTATATAATTTAACTCTTATAAAGAGTCTTGCCCGAAATAAGTAACATTTTGATTTTATTTTCAATTGTATATATTTTTATATAGTGATATAAGTCATTTTTATAACGTTAAATATACATGTAGAAATTCTCTAGGATAAAGTATTTAGTGATCAAAGTTACAAATATGTTTATAATCATGAGTATTTAATCGTATGGATAAACACTTATCCTTGCATGTTCCTAGTCAAGGTTTATCAAAATAGAATATTGATACATTTCTTGAGACTAGTATATGTAATGCTCTTTATACGATGATACTTATAATTGTTAGGGGACACTAAGGGTTTTACTTGTAATTTATTAGAACGATTACAAAACGACTCATTGAGAATCTTCTATTCATTAAATATATCTAAGTCAAATAGAAGATCTTGCATGATAATGTACATCAACTTTTTGACTTGAGAATATTGTAAATCTTATATGTATAAAATTATATGTTGATCACGCTCAATCATATGACAATTATGATCATGTTACGATAAGTGAAACTATATCCAATGAATGATTAATCTCCTTCGATATAGAAGGTTAGTGCCACCTTAATTGGTAGTCAAGTTAAAGTCAAAATCTTTGGTCCTAGTAAATTGATTAGTCGGTAAATTTAATTGGATTGAACCAATGACTTTGTAATTTGGATTTCACAATTAATTATGGACATTATTAGAGTGTTATCATTGACCAAACTCCAGATCTCTTAGTAGCATAGTGATGATGAAGAAAAAACATGCATAATATATCGTTGTTGAAGCGTGCAATTTATAAAAAAAAATTAAATTTTCATTTGAATAATTCGTAAGAAATTAAACTTATGTCCACTACTATGTCCAAGCCAAGTTTGTACGCGAATTAGAATTTTTCTTTAAAATACTTTAGGTTGAGTTCACACCTAGGATCACACATTAATATGTTGACATATTTTCAAACTTAACCTAGTCAAATTAATTTACAGACGTTATAATTAAAATGGAGAAATTAATATAAAATCTCATATTAGTTTTTTATGGTTCATATTTATTTATCCGAGGCCTTAAAATTCACTAAAAATGGTATACAATTCCTAAATATCAATTTAATTAATTAAATGGACCTAAATAACTATTTAAATAATTAGCAATGGTTACTTTTTAGGCCCAAAAATTAAATATATTTGATATATAATTATGCTTGGCCATACTTGGTTTTTTGATCATTTATTGTTATATGAATTAATGTATGTTAAGTGCTTATAATATATGAGGCGAGAGAGGAATAAGGGAAATATTTATATATTTTATGGACTTCAGAGGTTATAATAAGCCCCTACTCGCATTCAAAAATCAAATACCCAAAACGTACAACCTAAAAACTTATTCTCCATTAGAGTAAGTTGAACCAATATTTAAGCATTGCAAACAATGTAAGGAGGAGGAGTTCTCCAAGGGGTAAACAGGTTGCAATATAATGTGTAATCGACTAACTAGAACTGTCTTAGGTATAATTTCTCTTAATAATTTCTATTACTATATATTATGTTTGGTTGCACCCAATTAAAGAAGGAAATGCATTTTTTTTACTTCAATAAAACATACATTTTTCTATTATATATAATTCAATAATTATCTAAGTTAGTTTAATATTTATTAAATAATATATGTAATTTTCAATTTAATTTTTTTTGAAAATCATCTATTTTCTATAATTAATTATATTTTAATTGAATATATGTTAAAAATACTGTGATATACATATTAATTAACAAACATTAAATTTATATACATTTATAAATATAGAATAATTAAATAAACATAATATATATACACACATTCATAGTTATTTAACTAAAAAGAAAATAATTTAGCCATGAAATATATTAATTATATACATATATTTGACAAATTTAATGCACTAATTTTGATTAGGTTAATGATATTTTAAATTTTAAATTCAACTTTCTGATTTAAATATGTGTGTATTTAAGGAAAAAAGTTCTTTGCATGTAGTATATAAATATATAAAATCTTTATTTTATAAAATAAACTGAAATATGGAATATGCCCAATTAGTAAAATTAATGTTAAAATTATAACATTATAGTTATGTACGTGTGTAAAATGTTATTCAAATTTTGTATATAATTTTGTTATTCAAATATATATATATATATATATATATATATATATATATATATATATTTGTGTGTATGTATGTATATATTTGTGTGTATGTATGTATAGTTGGAATAGAAACATAATCATTTGGTCTGACTACAAAGTTCTAAAAATACCTTTGTATGCAAACAAAAGATCAGAAGTTCGAATCTTAAAAAAGAATAAAAACTTACATCTATTTTCAAATGGAAATTTTGGAATGTAAATACGGTTAAAAGTTCAAAATTTTATTCCAACAAAAAATTATAATTTTTTTGTTACATTTTCCAATTTATTTTTATCAAAACTACATTGAAAATTTAAATTTTATATATTTACTAAAAAGATTTATATACAAGTCTGTTGCACGTGCCATAAAAACTCTTGTGTATATGTGTGTATGAGCTCGGATCAATAGCCCACTTTATTTAGCACTACTTATAGTCCTCTGATATCAGTCACAAGTTATATTTAAATATTTGGTCCATGTGACAAGAGGGAGAAAGAATAAATATTTAAATAGAAACTTGTGGCCGATATCAAGTGGCTATGAAATAGTGCTAAATAAAGCGGATATATATATATATATATGCACACACACACACATATACACACATATGTACGTATGTATATATGTGTGTGTGTGTATAGATACATATATATATACATATATATATACATATATATATATATATATATCCCTTTTATGTGAACATACATATAATTACATACATACATACATACATACATATAATTTTCCCATTTTGGCCATGGCGAACGAAGGCTTAGAAGCGAGAATGGTTATCGAGTACCCAATTTCCCCAAATTTGCTTTATACCCATCCACTACCAGCAGATTCGCCATCCCCTACGACCGTACCTATAGGGGAAGTGACTCAAGCATCCGACCATTTGCCTACTTCCCCGACCCGGAGTTCTGTCTGTCAAGAAGATGCGCGGAGAACAACTGCAAAATCGTGGCAAAAATCATGGCCTCAAACAGTTATGGATTTTGCAATTAACAAAGAAGAAGACATCACAGATCTTTTGTACTACCCTTCACGTAAAGATGATGATACAACTTCAGGGCTCATGCCTGAAACAGTTTTTTCCACTACCACTCAGAAATGGAACAACACGCTCGTTGTTTACATCCTAAGGAGACGACCAGTAGATGCAAATTTTAATATTGATAAAACGTGGAGGCTATATGGTTCGTATGAATTATACTATAAGAAGAATGGACTCATATTTGTTAAATTTTACAATTCAGAAGATTGTTCCAAAATTATAAGATCTGTCCATACACTATTGGATCTTGAATCTTGATTATAAAGAAGTGGAAACCGGATATTATGTTAGCAAAGAATCGTTTTCTACTATACCAATTTGGGAAAGATTTACTGATTTGAAATTGGAGTATTAGAGTATTGAGGGCATTAGTCGTATTGCGAGTGTTTTAGGACATCCTATTCGAATGGACTCCACCACGGCTATGGATAACAGATTGAATTATGCTCGAGTTTTAATAGAAGTGGATGTTAAGTTTTCTTATCCATCTACCATTCATCTGCAGTTGTATAATGGTGCTATAGATGAAGTATCAGTTGAATATGAGCACAAATTTATTCCTCATACAGTTTGTAATTCGTTCGGTCATTCAGATTTTAACTACAGTAATCAAACCAAGAAAGAGCGGCGACCAAAACAAAAAATATCGGTTACAAATAGTGCACAGTCCACTGTTCATATTACAACAGATTCAAATGATAGAGCAGAAGTAGAAAATGAGTCTAGTAAGCGGCCAACAGCGAACCGGTCTTCATCTGTGCCTCATGTAGTGGTTACCCTTCACAATTCATATTTTGTTCGTGCAGACTCCAAAGAAAGGCCTGACCAGACCAACAGCGCGCTTGACTAGACTAACAGCGCTTCCCTGCCTTTGATCAAGCTTCTATTCCTCCTGAAAATCTATCCGCATGTTCGAGTCCTCCTGCCAAAGTCACAACAGAGAAAATAGATAGTAATAAAGGAAAAGCAGTCGATACTAATGACAGTTATGAAAAATGTAGATGAACTGATTACTAATGTTGCATCATTCAAGAAATAGGAATTAAAAATTATCTAGACATAACTATCTCCTCCTTGGTGTTGAAAAACCCTAATTTTATGAAGAAACGTGAAAATACTGCAAATCCCAAGAATCCCGAATTGGCTCCTCCTAAAAGATCTACTAGGAGCCCTTCTATGGGTAAATGAATTTAATGAGCTGGAATATTAAAGGCATGAATACTGACAATAAGATTAGTCATATATTCACGCTTCAAAATGCTCACAAGCTTCGTATTCTAAAGCTTAGTCTAGACCAAAATTTCTACTCAAAATATTAACAACTTGCATATTAAGTTTCCAAAATGGAGTATTATTCATAATGATGGCTGTTATCCCGCCTTTTGGCAAGGCCGTGATACCAAAAGATTGATCAAAAAACCAAAAATAGTTCGTCTCAAAGATTGGTTATACACTGCTTCGCTGTGGACATCAATGAATTTTGTCCGAGCCCGGATCTGGCTACAATTGACAGGACATGACAAACAAAACAACAGAAGCCAGAACCTTAAATTTCAGGTTAATCGGAGTTCGTATGAACGAGATATGATCGATGCAAGTTAGCCAAAGTACGCTGTTCGTATCCATCAAAATGTTGAGGAGATGTCCATTTCGAATCCATCGGGTTTGTATCCATCAAGATCGAATCCATCAGGTTCCATATACTTCAAATCGATCGAGTTCGAATCGATCAGTAACATGATATCGGTCCATTCGAATCGATCGGTTTCGAATCGATCAAATAGGCATCGCCTCGACATGTTCGTATCCATTGAGTTTAGAGCAGTTCGAATCCATCGTTCGTATCCATCAGAAAGTCATGCATTGGTCTATTCGAATCCATCAGATTCATATCCTCCAGGTTCGAATCGATGACGTTCGCATCGATCAACCCACACCGCTTCGCATCCCTCGGTGTACCCTACTTCGAGTCGATCGGTCTCATATCCACCCCCAAGCACTGCTTCGTATCGATCGTCCTCGCATCCATCAACAGTGACAAGTCGTTGTTTCGTATCCATGAAATCTGCCCTGTTCGTATCCACTTGGTTCGTCTCGATCCCATTCGTATCGATCAATGATTCGTATCCATTGATGCAAACTTGGTCGTGGCACTTGATACGAACAAGGCGAAATTCGTGGGTACGAACCGGTCAACTCGGAGCAAAAATAGAATCGATGCGAGGAGTGCGCGCCACGTCACTACAGTACCACGTGCTCCATCGAGTCGAAGGGGATGGATACGATGGCATGGATTCAAAGACAGCAGGAAACGAAAATCACCATCTCGTATCGATCATATCTCCCAAACCACTGATCCAAATGCAACGAAATTTTCACCGAAGATTCCATACAAGGTAATGATTGCTCCTACCAAGTTTCAGCTCGATTGGATCATTTTTTGATGGATACGAAATCACTTCGTATCGATCTCAGATCGAGTCGAAACTTGGTGGGGTCGGTCGCGTGGGCCCACTCACGTGCCAGAAAAAGTCTCTCAAAGTCTGAACGAGATCTGAGCCTCCTACGCCTATAAATAGCACCCTGAAGCGTGCAGAAAGGGGATCTTTTGGCCATTCAACGTGCAGACTCTGCCGGATTCAATTCTACTCTTCATTACCGCTGTTGTAATCAGATTTCAGAGCTATTATCAGCCGTAATCCACTGTAATTGATTGAAATCATCAAGTGAATCAATAAAGACATAAACTTCAAAGTGGACGTAGGCAAGATCGTCGAACCACTATAAATCATGTGTTTGTGATTGTTATTTCTGATCTGCTGTGTTTGATATTGCTTAGATCTGAGATTTGTGTTGAATATCGCTGATTTGTATTCATAAACAGGTGCTTTCACGACTATCGGGTGTTTGTGACCAATTTTGACGCAAACATTTTGGTGCTTTCACTGAGAAGGCTAACTCTGGAGTTCTATCAATTAAGAATTGAATCAGAGAGTTTGGGGATTCATGTCTGAAGAGTTATGACGAGGCAATCGAGTAGAAGACAAAAACCAGAGAGAAGTCAAAATGAAGGAAGTCAAGAGGCTTCCTCAGGAGCGAACCAATCTTCAGTCTTCGTCACCAGGGACGAGATGGAGACAATGATGAGAAGGCAGGAATAGATGATCCAGAATTTGCATCAACTGATTGGGCAACTTGGAGCGCAGAACAGAGGAGCTGATGGAGTTCAGAATGAAGCGGGACCATCCGGCGTAGCACCCGGATTAGGAGGCACACACTTGGAGCATGTTGATCCAATCCAGGAGAGAGAGAGAGATAGGAGCATCTGCGCAACCTGGAGGTAGCAGAGGGATGAACGCTCAGTCAAGGGGGCAGATACCAGAAGGCTCTCATGGACTAGGGGGAGGTCGATAGCGATGAACGAGGATTGCATCTTAGAGATAATGATAGATTGGCGGAGATGGTCAGGCGAGCCATGAGAGGCGGATTAGTGAACAGAGATCTAGAAGACGTGAACAGGAGTCCCTTTTCTCCTGCAATAAGGATGGCTAGGAACCCACCAGAGTTCAAGTTACCATCGTTGGAGATGTACGATGGAAGAACGGATCCCGCAGTCCATTTGACAAGGTATATGAGGCACATGGAAGTGCTGGGAGCATCACAGGAAGTTATGGCCCAGTGCTTTCCATTATATCTGACGGATATCGCAGCGTTATGGTTTAGGCAGCTGGAGAGTGGATCCATAGGAACATGGGCAGATTTAACTGAGAGATTCATGAGGCAATTTAGGGTTCACATTGCAAGACCCAAGAATGTGATGAGTTTGGCAATCTTGAAGTAGAAAGCTAGGAAATCTTTGAGGAGTTTTCTGATGCGATTCAATGCGGCAGCAACATCGATGGATCGGCCAGATCCATCCATGGTTATGATGGCAGCTGTGTCCGGAATAGCTGATGGCACGGATTTCAAAAATTCGTTGACTAAAGATCCGCCTATGGATCTAGGAGAATTCTATCATGAGGCAGAAAAGTTCTTGCGATTGGAAGATGCGAGTGCAGAAAGAGAAGAAGGAGACGAACTTAATGTTTATGCGGTCAAAGATGGCAATCCCCCTAAGAAAGGTACAGAAACTAGCAAGGGAAAATGAAAGGCTGAGAATAACGGTGACAGGTCAAAGCGGCCACGGAGGGAACCGCGATTCACCACTTACTCTGAGCTGAATGAAAGTTTGGAACGAATTTATCAGGATACAAGAGAGTAAGTTCCCTATCGTAGACTAATGCGAAGGGATCCAACTGTTGACGAGAGAAAATCTGACAAATATTGCTTGTTCCACGAACTGAACGATCATAGCACAAACGACTGTAGACATCTGAAGGATAAGGTGGAAGGGCATATCAGGAACGGTATGCTACTTCAGTATGTGAGGAGGTGAGCTCCAACGGTGTAGCCGGAGCGACCACCGTCTATTTCGGGTAGGGGTGACCCTGAACCGGGACACCGCATGATTATCAATTGATTGAAATAACGATGAACAAGTCGTAAATTTCTCACTAGCACAATTAAATCATTTACACATGTATGAGATCGCGAACGATCCCCAGGCATGCTCTGAATGATTATTAACCGTCTCGTAGTGAGAATTTACACTTTGACATCCTTGCTGTGCTTTTGTTTCATTTTGATTTGGACATTTAGACTCTGCTTGTTTGGACATTTCTGTTGTGGGATTCGTATGATTATTGCTTTGATATTTGCAATTCTGTGAAAGAATTTATTTGTATGCCCGTTGGATCGCGAACGGTCCACGAGCATCTCTTGTATGGCGATGAACCACCAAAGTCTTTGATTCAGAAACTCTCCTGAACGTGAAACCTGGCATCGATAATACTAAGTCCCCCCTCCCTCGGCAAACATGATTTGCCTCGAAAGGCGCCCGACCTCGAACGGTCACAATTCGCCTTGAACGTCACACGATTGCGAACGATCACAATTTGCCCCGAACGGCACCCGACCGCGAACGGTCGCAACTCACCTTATATGACATTCGATCGCGAACGAACACACCCGGCCTCGAACGGTCATGATTTGCCTTGAACGCCACCCGACCTCGAACGGTCACAATTCGTCTTGAACGACACCTGATCGCGAACGATCACCGTTTGCCGCGAACGGCATCCAACCACGAAAGGTCCCATTGCATCATTTTCCGCGAACGGCATCGACCGCGAATGGTCCCATTCCATCCTTTGCCGCAAACTGCATCGACCGCGAACGGTCCCGATTCACCTCAAATGGCACACGATCCCGAACGATCGTTATTCGAGGTCATATGAAATTATCAAGTTCTTCACAGGTTGTTGATAGGATATGAACATCCAGCTTATGGCATTACAAAACAAACCTTCCTATCGCAAGGTATCTTTTGGGGGGCAAATGTTATCCCGTCTTTTGGCAAGGCTGTGATACCAAAAGATAGATCGAAAAACCAAAGATAGCTCGTCTCAAAGATTGGTTATACACTGCTTCGCTATGGACATCAATGAATTTTGTCCGAGCCCGGATCAGGCTACAATTGATAGGACATGACAAACAAAGCCATAGAATCCAGCACCTCAAATTTCAGGTTAATCGGAGTTCGTATGAACGAGACATGATCGATGCAAGTTAGCCAAAGTACGATGTTCGTATCCATCAGAATGTTGAGGAGATGTCCATTTCGAATCCATCGGGTTCGTATCCATCAAGTTCGAATCCATCGGGTTCCACATACTTCAAATCGATCGAGTTCGAATCGATCAGTAACATGATATCGGTCAGTTTGAATCGATCGGTTTCGAATCGATCAAATAGGCATCGCCTCGGCATGTTCGTATCCATTGAGTTTAGAGCAGTTCGAATCCATCGTTTGTATCCATCAGGAAGTCATGCATTGGTCTATTCGAATCCATCATATTTGTATCCACCATGTTCAAATCGATGACATTCGCATCGATCAACCCACACCGCTTCACATCCATCGGTGTACCCTACTTCGAGTCGATCGGTCTCGTATCCACCCCCAAGCACTGCTTTGTATCGATCGTCCTCGCATCCATCAACAGTGACAAGTCGATGTTTCGTATCCATGAAATCTGCCATGTTCGTATCCACTCGGTTCGTCTCAATCCCTTTCGTATCGATCAATGATTCATATCCATCGATGCAAACTAGGTCGTGGCACTTGATACGAACAAGGCGAAATTCGTGGGTACGAAGCGGTCAACTCGGAGCAAAAATAGGATCGATGCGAGGAGTGCATGCCACGTCACTACAGTACCACATGCTCCATCGAGTCGAAGGGGATGGATATGATGGCATGGATTCAAAGACAGCAGGAAACGAAAATCACCATCTCGTATCGATCATATCTCCCAAACCACTGATCCAAATGCGACGAAATTTTCACCGAAGATTCCATACAAGGAAAAGATTGCTCCTACCATGTTTCAGCTCGATTGGATCATTTTTTGATGGATACGAAATCACTTCGTATCGATCTCAGATCGAGTCGAAACTTGGTAGGGTCGGTCGCGTGGGCCCACACACGTGCCAGAAAAAATCTCTCGAAGTTTGAGCGAGATCTGAGCCTCCTACGCCTATAAATAGCACCCTGAAGCGTGCAGAAAGGGGATCTTTTGGCCATTCAATGTCCGGACTCTGCCGGATTCAATTCTACTCTTCATTACCGCTGTTGTAATCAGATTTCAGAGCTATTATCAGCTGTAATCCGCTATAATTGATTGAAATCATCAAGTGAATCAATAAAGACATAAACTTCAGAGTGGACGTAGGCAAGATCGCCGAACCACTATAAATCTTGTGTTTATGATTGTTATTTCTGATCTGCTGTGTTTGATATTGCTTAGATCTGAGATTTGTGTTGAATATTGCTGATTTGTGTTCATAAACGGGTGCTTTCACGACTATCGGGTGTTCATGACCAATTTTGGCGCAAACAATGACATTGGAACGAAAGGCCGCATTGTTATCATGCTTGACAAAACAGTATGGCAATATGTTGTTATTAGTTCCTCATAGCAACATATTACTCTGCTGTTACAAAATCAAGGAGGGCTACAATTATATTGTATGTGTGTTTATGCAAGTAATTCCTTTTCAGAGCGATAGATTCTATGGGATTTGTTATACAACGATGCTTCCTCCATGAGGTCTCTGTGGCTAGCTATAGGGGATTTTAATAACGCCCTCAACCCAAAGGATACAAAAAGGGTCCACCTATCCTTTTTTTCTACTTGAATATTTTTAAAAGTTTCTTGTATAACTGTGGTTTATTGAATCGCCTTTGCAGGGACGTAAATATACATGGCGACGATAGGGAATTGCAACATACATAGACAAAGTTCTAGTTAATTATGATTTCATGTTCCCGCAACTCCGCACTATTGCTCTACCATCGTCAATGAGTGACTATACCCCTATTTTAACGTGTTTCAACTCGCATCACAAACCTAAAATGCACTCCTTTTCGATACATCAATAGTTGGTGCTATTTATAGCGATACACTTACCATGTTATGAAGGGCCTGTCTACTACCACTTAGGAATCCCATTTTGAACAATTAATCTGCAAATTGAAAGCTGTTAAAGTTGAGTTGAAAAAGTGGCATAGATTAAGAGCTTCAAACAATCAAATTAACGAAATGTAGGAAGAATTTGAATTATTGTTCTACAAGGCTGATCAAGATCCAGAAAATGATACATTATACGAAAACATGTGTGAACTAGGCCAGAAAATAAATGAGTTCACACAGCAACATAATGAATTTCTCAAACAACAAAGCAAGGTATTGTGGCTACAATATGGGGATAACAGCACCAAGTTTTTCTACTCCAAGATGAATATAAGAAGGCATAGAAATAAAATCAATGCATTGCTCGACTCTCAAGGCCAATATCTATATGGCTATAGTAACATTAAAGATACCGCTATACAGTTCTACCAGGAGCAATTTAATGTGACGTAGTTTCAAATTTTTTGCATATTGAAACTAGAATGAGAGTTAACGCAGCGGGACAAGAATACTTAACTTCCTCTATTACTATGGAAGAACTCAAAGAGGCTGTCATCTTCATTAACGATGCCAAGAGTCCAGGTCCTGATGGTTTCTCCACCAAATTTTATAAGTTCCATTGGGATGACCTAAAAGATAACATACACAAAGCGATGTCAGAATCTTTTCAAACAGCAAAGCTACCAAAGGGGGTTAATCATACTTTCATTACTTTAATTCCTAAAAAAGGTAAGCCACAACTAATTTTAGACTATCATCCTATTGCATGTGCTAATGTGATATATAAATTCTTTCAAAAAAGCTGAAGCAGCATTCTTACTCTAAATATATACAACGGCTCTATTCATGGCTGCCCAGATCTGAGTCTTGCGAAATTCTTCCTCTCTTCTCCGTCTCCTCGAATACTTCTGTGATCTCACTAATTTCATCTATTATTACTGCTGTTGGATCTCTGTTTGTCATCTTCTATGGAAGATAGAGGGGAGTTCGTTTTGTCGGGCTCATTTGTTCGAAGTTGTCCCTCTTTTGCAGCCATCGGCGCTGCCCTGCTAGCGGTGGTTGATGCCCCAATATCGGTCTGCTTCTCTGGCCTCAACTCTATCGAAATTAGGGTTTATTCCCCAATCGATTTTGGGGCTTTAGCTCGTAATCGGTTTTTGTGGGTTGATAACGGTTTCATGGAGCTTGTTCCGGTGTATTGTGGTGGTTTTTCTTCAGTCCTCTCCCCGCGTCAGACAGTTTCTTCGGCATCGACGTCGTCTTTCGCTTCGGCATCAGCTGCTGGCTCCAAGAAGGATTTCGTCGCCTTCTTCGAGCCTCGGCTTTCTTTTGCCAGTGATTGTGGGTTGGTTCCGTCAGGTGAGGTTCCGGTGTTAGTGGGTTCGCTTTGCTGTGGCTCTGCTGAGGTATCGGTGGATTTGCCTTGTGCGGCGGTTCAGGGGGATTCGGGTCCGGTGGAATTTTTGTTTGAAAGTGATTTGGACTCGCTGGAGGAAGGGGAGTTCATCACCCCTCCGCCTCGGGGCCGGTCGGTTTCGAATTGGTCCAGATCATCTGGTTCTGGTGTTATTGTGGGTGTTTGTGTTGGCAATTTTGAGCAGATCGTTGGATTTGTTTCTGTGGGTCTTGTTGGTGGTGTGTCCGATAGCGGTGAGGTTGTTGCTCTTGGTTCCCTGTTTGATGTGGCTTTGGTGTTCTCTGGGTGGGAGGAGTTGTTGTCCCCCTTTCGGCCACTTGTGGTGGTGCGTGTTTCTTCGATGGGGCTGGTTGTTGTTGGCTTTCCCGCTGGTGGTTGTGGTTGGTCTGTTATTTTGGGTGGTCTAGAGTGGGGCGGTCAGTTTTCTGGTTCGGTTCCTGTTGATATGGAGTGTGGTTTGTTGCTGCCGCAGGTGGTGGGTGGCTGTACTTTCTCTGATGCTGTCTCTCTGCAGCAAGTTTGGCTTTTGTTTGGTGTTCAGGTGACTTTTTCGTCGTTGTTTTTCTTATTTTTGGGTAGTTTTGGTTTGATGTTCGTTGGGTGGAATCGTTATGCTGGATTGTGGTGTGGCTTTATGAGCATGGTTGCGTTTCGGCATGTGCTCCCTGACACAGACCCACTCCCGATGGTTGAGTGTGTGTCAGGTCACTTTCGCTTTGTTTTAACCGTTAGGTGCGATCAGAGTTGTTGTTTCTGTTGGGTATGTTTTTCGTGTCATTACGAGGCCTGGTCCGTGTCGTGGATGACGTTTTTTCGCGACTTCTCCTTGGTTGGTCCATCCTTGTCCCGTCGGAGAGATCTCCCTGTCAGGGTCGATTGGCTCAGGAGGCATTCCAACCCTGTGTGCATAGTGTACCATGCATCGGTCCACTATGCGGGCAGCCTGAAATGTTGCCAGTCACTGTCGACTAGAGAGGGAGATATCTCAGCCAGGGACACCTTGCGAACCATTCCTGTCTCGCGGGGCTGTCTGTTTAGTGACAGTCCGGCATGGGTAAGGTTCCTACAACATCGGGGGATGTGTATTATTAGCTCCCCTACATTCTTTCGGTTTCCCCTTTCAGTTTCGTCTTCTCCTGCTTCTCCGTCAGCTCATTGCTCATCCGTTTGCTCTCTTCCTTCGTCTTCGTGTTCTATTTCGATCGTCATTCCGATGCTTAGTCCTGCGGAGATTGCAGCGATTAATGAGCGTCTTTCTCGCCTTACCGAGAATTCTGCTCCTTCCTGTGCTTCTTCTTCTTCTTGTTCTTTGGTGTGTTTTGATGATTCATCGGCGTCCGAGCCTAGGCGTCAGTCTAGACGCCGTGCTGCGCGTAGTAGTTCGAGAGGCGCTGCTGCCTTGCCTCGTACTATCCGTACTCGCTCTATAGCGGCGACTGAGCTGTCCGAGAGGACGGCTCGATCCTCTTATTATCGTATCTGAGCTTCATTCGTGCTGGTCTTGGGTTGTATCGTTATTCTTGTTGCTGCTCTCCTCATGTCGAACTTCCTTTTCTGGAACATCCGTGGTATTGGCAATGAAGCTTCTGCTGCTAGACTTAGGAGGATTGTGCGTAAGCATTCCATTGGTCTGGTGGCACTTTTGGAGCCGTTGGTGGGTCCCGGCGCGATCTCTCAGACTCTCTTGTCTCTTGGCTTTGGTGGCGCGCTAGCTAATGAGTCTGGTAAGATCTGGATACTTTGGTCCAGAGATTGCGTTGTTCGCCCTGTTTTTGATTCTTCCCAACTTTTGTCTGTTCTGTGTCAATCTCCCTCTTTCCCGCAACCGTTCATATTTTCGGCGGTTTATGCCAAGTGTGAACGGTCTGAGAGATTATCTCTGTGGGAGGACATCTTGTCTCTAGACGGTGTTGGGTGCTCCGTCTCCGTCGTCGGAGGTGATTTCAATGTTGTTGCTAATCAGGCAGAGAAATTAGGAGGGAGGGCTGTCAACCGGCAATCGGTTTCTGATTTCAACTCCTTCATTGTTCGATCCGGTTTAACTGAGTTTTCTTTCGTTGGCTCTGCTTTTACTTGGTCTAACAACCAGGAGGGTCCGAATCATATTCTCTCTAGGTTGGATAGGGTCTTTGGCTCTGCGGATTGGTTTAACCTTCCTTTCTCTTTCTCCCTTTCTCATCTTCATCGCTCTTGCTCTGACCATGCGCCTTTGATCTTACGATGCGCTTCGCGGTCGTTATCTGGTCCTACTTCCTTTCGGTTTCTGAGCATGTGGAATTCCCATCACTCTTTTTTACAAGTGGTGGAGGATTCGTGGACCGCTCCGATTGAGGCTGCTCCGATGGTGGCTTTCTCTCGGAAACTGAAACGTCTTAAGCTCTGTCTTAAGTCGTGGAATTCCCTTATTTTCAAGAACGTTTTTGATCGTGTGAGAGCGGCTGAAGAGTCCTTGATTCTAGCCGAATCCTTATTCGACGAGAATCCTTCGGCCGTAAATAAGGAGAATTGGGCTCTCGCCCAACTGTCTTTCTCATCGGAACTCCGTATTGAAAACTCTTATCTTAGTCAGAAGGCCAGGATTAAATGGGTGGTGGAAGGTGATATGAATTCCAAGTTCTTTCATTCTTCAATCCGGAAGAAAGCAAATTTGCTCTCTATTCGTGAGATATTGAGAGAGGACCAATCTGTGGCTTCCTCTCCGGCTGAAGTTAGAGATGTTATTGTCTCCCACTTCCAGACTTATCTTGGCCTTCCTTCTGCGTCTGAATCGCAATCGGACCTTTTGTCCTTTATTCCTAGGATTGTTGCGTCTGAAGGAAGTGAAGCCCTAGCGTTCCCTCCTTCGTCGGATGAGATTCGTGACAATGTCTTTGCTCTTAGTAAGGATAGTGCCAGTGGTCCGGACGGCTTTAATGGGTCCTTTTTTGGGCGTACCTGGCATATTATCCAAGCTGACCTCTGTCTGGCCATTCAGCATTTCTTCTCTGGTGGAAGCCTTCCCATTAGCTGGTCTTCCACCAACTTAATCCTCATTCCGAAGTGTGATAATCCGAAGGCGTGTTCGGATTTTCGCCCGATCAGCCTTTGTAATTTTGCCAACAAAATTATATCTAAGGTTTTGGCCACTCGTTTAGCTCCGTTGCTTGACCGTGTTATCTCTTCCTCTCAGGCAGGTTTTGTGAGAGGTCGTTTGATCTCTGACAACGTTCTTCTAGCCCAAGAACTTGTTTCTCAGATTGACCGCAAGGTTAGGGGTTCTAACATCGTTTTCAAACTTGATATGGAAAAGGCCTATGATCGCATGTCTTGGTTTTTCATTATCAAGATTCTCCGGGCTTTCGGTTTTCCTGAAACCCTGATCGATTTGGTTTGGAGGCTCATATCTAACTGTTGGTTTTCTGTTATCATTAACGGATCGACCAATGGTTTCTTCAGGTCGGGAAGAGGTATCCGCCAAGGAGATCCTCTATCTCCAACTCTTTTCGTTATCGCGGCTGAGGCCTTCATTCGTGGGATCCACACGTTGACTGTTTATGGTCAAATTCAACGCTTTGGGATTCCATCAGGTTGCCCGCTTATTTCTTCTCTGTCTTTCGCGGATGACATTGTCATCTTCTCTAACGGATCCAGGTCTTCTATTCGTCGTCTTTCTAATTTCATTCATCTTTACGAGCTTTGCTCGGACCAACGGGTCAACTCTTCTAAGAGCTGTTTCGTTCACGCGAAGGACATGGTCCGATCGCGTGTTTCTTGGGTCGAGTCTTTTACAGGGTTCAGGGCTACTTCTCTACCTCTCCCTTATTTGGGTGTTGTTCTCTACAGAGGTAGGAAACTTAACGCTATTTTTGATCCCCTGACGGACAAAGTCAGGGGAAAGATTATTCGTTGGAGTGCGTCTCATCTTTCTCAAGCGGGCAGATTGGTTCTGATACAATCAGTGCTATGCTCTATGGGCACTCATATCTTCGCCGCTATGTCCCCTACTTCCTCTTTCTTTCGATCGTTCCAATCTTTGGCTTCTTCCTTCTTTTGGGGTTCCAAGGGCGACAATCGTCGCCACCAGTGGGTTTCTTGAGATTCTATTTGTCGTCCAAAGAATGAGGGCGGGCTAGGTCTGCGCAACCCGAAGGACATCTGCTCTGCTTTCGCTTGTAAGTTGTGGTTCAGGTTTGGTACCAACGACTCCTTATGGGCGAACTTCCTCCATGCTAAGTATAGGAGACTGGCCCAGTCGGGCTATTCTGGCTCCCCGTCTTTCGCTAGTGAAACTTGAAAGCATATGCAATCTGTCAAATTGCTAGTTGATTCTCATAATGGTCTAATCGGATGGGATGGCGGTTCCTTTTCCATTCAAAAGGCCTGGGATGCTTCGAGAATTCATTCCCCGTCCCTTCCTATTTTTACCTTCATCTGGGACGCTCGTATCCCTCTTAAAGTTTCCCTACTATTGTGGAGATTACTCCATAAGGGGGTTGCTGTGGATGTGAATATTCAGCGAATCGGAATTCCTCTTGTTTCCCGTTGTCGTTGCTGTGGTAACGGGGAGTCGGAGTCAGTGGATCACTTGTTCTTCGGGGGATGGTGTGCTAGCTCCTGTTGGCATTACTTTGGCTCCTTATTAGGAGTTCGTGGCCCTATCTCCTCGTCTCAAGATTTGTTATCCTCTTGGTGGATCGGTAATTTAGGTAGATCCCTTCGCTCCATCCTTTTCCGCTTAATTCCTTGTCTTGTGTGCTGGCACATCTGGTGTGCGCGGAACAAGACAATTTTTGATGACTCTCCAATGAATCCGCTATCCGTTATCCGGAGGGTTCGTGAAGATGTATTCCTAGCTTTCCGAGGGCGTCCTTTCAGAGGTAGGGTCTCCTCTCGTTCCGTTCGTTTGGTGAACCTTTTATCTATCTCCTGTTCTCGCTCTTCGTCCAGAGCGGGTATCGGTTGATCGCTGTTCCGGAGACGAGTGGTTCTGCCCTCCAGTCTCCTTCTTGTCCGTCTTCCCCCACCCCTTTTTTTTTCTTTTTTTTCTTTTTTTTTTCCTTTTTTTTTTCTTTTTCTTTTTTCTTTTTTCTTTTTTTTTTTTTTTTTGGCTTTCAGGTTGTAGATTTCTTTGGGTGGTTTCAGCCCCTTCTCCTTATGGGCGTGTAGCTAGCTTGTGGCTGGATTTCGGGGCCCTCTTGGGTTTAGCAACCAGGGACATTCGTTTTCCACCGCCTATTTCTGGATTGTGGCCGACTATGGACTTTTAGCTTCTTCTTATCGACTGTCGGCCTTCTGCTGCTGGGTTGTTGGGTGGTTTCTTCTGCATTTTATTGCTTGGTCTCTTGCTGGTCTTGTTTTCTGTTTGTTGGGTAGAATCCGTTGTTCTGTGTCGGGCGGTGGCCTTGCCGGTGCTCGACTCGGATAATGGATGGACGGTGGCTTTCTGGGGCTCCTAGGTTGTGCTGAGTGCCTTTTGTTGTCGTCCTTTTGAGGTCTCCTAGGTTCTGGGGCTCCTCAGTCTGTCCTTTTATTTTGTTCTTTTCGGTTACCTGTCAGGCTTGTTGACAGCTTTTGGTTGAGCTGATATATATATTTCCTTTTTCTTAAAAAAAAAAAAAAGTGATATATAAATTCTTTCGAAAATCATATGCAATAGAATTAAATGGTTTCTCCCTTTTCTAATTGCAGGAAATTAATCGTCATTCATATCGGGTATAAATATTGGTGAAAATATGTTATTGGCTCACGAACAAGTAAGGGATTTCAACAAAGCTGGTAAAGGAAGAATGTGCATTAAAATCAATTTACAAAGGCTTATGATATGGTTAACCGTGAATTTGTGTGCTATACGCTTAAGTGTTATGGTTTTCCTTTACTTCTAATTCAACTAATATATGAATGTATTTCAACTCCTACATTCCTATCATGGTTGATGGAAGGTCAAACGCAACAAAGGCCTATGATAGGTTGACCCTGTATCCCTCTATTTGCTTTATGTCGCAATGGATTATTTTTCATTACTATTGGAAGAGCGTATGTCAGGAAAGTACTTAGAGCCAATTAATAAATTTCAGCCTGCCATCTCTCACTTACTTTATGCGGATGACGTTTTGATTTTTCTAACGGCAACTACATCAAATGCTAACTATATGACTTATATTTTCAAGAGAATGGAGGACACGGTTGGTTTACGTATTAATCAAGCAAAATCACAATTATTTTTCAGTAAAGGTGCTATGTGGAAATTTGAAATTACACGCATATTAAACATAGCAGAGAAGGAGTTACCTGTCAAATATCTTGGGGTGCCACTGTTCACTGGTTATATACATGCTTCCCACTATGCCTCTTTGCTGCAAAAGATTAATGCAAAATTAGAAGGTTGGGACAACAACTTTTTAACGGTGGCAGGGCGTGTAGAGTTGATTCATAGTACAATAACTCCAATAGTTATGTATTGGATTATCATCTACCATCTTTCTACTTCAATTATTCGCAAAATAGATCACCTATGTGCATATTTTTCTAGAAATGAAAGTTACACAAAATATCATGGGATATTTTATGTAAACCCAAACTGGAAGGGGGAATATGATTGTGAAAATTTACTGATCTCAATTCCACAGCCAAAATAAAATTATTATGGAAATTTTTAACTTCTAATTGCTTATGGTCTCGATGGATGAAAATTAAATACACGTCGAAGACAAATTTCTGGATTATGCATATTAATAATAATTTTTTTGGTACGATGAAATCTATTTTATGGTAACGAGATATGAAAGTTAAAATCATGAACCGTGTTACTGTAGCTGGGGAACATACAGACCTACGGTATGATCCGTGGATCAACCACAAATCCCTTGTTGACTTAATTAGTGGGGATAGAGTTTTCATATTGCATTCTAATCACTGTGCAGTCAGTAGTATAATACAGGGAGGACAACTGCAACCTAACATTTTGCTAGAGACTAGAGAGGTGGCTGATCAAATTAAACAAGTCCAATTATCTACAGACCAAAAGAAGGACTACTGGACTATTGTTCATCAAAAAACTTTTAATTTTGTCGCAATCTGGAATGAGATTCGTATTCATGCTCAACGAGATGATACTTTTAAACTTATATGGTTTAACAAGACCGCGAGAAAATTTAGCTACACTACATACATAGCTTATACACAGAGGTTGCCTACTTCCGATCGTTTATTGTCGTGAGGAATGACAATCAATGAACTGTGTGATATTTACAAACAACATGATGAATCACATCAACATATATTCATAGATTGTGTTTATAGCACTTATCTTTAGAAAAGTTTGCTGCACAGACTGGAGCTTTATCCCTAGGTGGAAAATTCTTTGAGACAACAATTCCTGACATTGCGACGAAGCTTCGCTCACAAATCAGGTGCTCTGCACCTTGCTTGCGTCACGGCAGCAACCACCATGCACCGCATATGGTTGGAGAAATCTCGACGTAGATTTGAAGGTAAGAACTGCTTTGGGGATCAGAGAAACAAGGCTATCGAATTAGATGTCCGCCTTCAACTTAGAAGTTGATTTCGGTGCTGCAATCTTTCATCTACCAATCGCCATCTTTTTCAAAAATGGGGGATTGATTTAGTTGACAATGGATAGTGACGCTGGCGGTTTGATATTGAGAGATTAGGGTATTATGTTCATGTAAAATGGGCCGGATCGGGTTGATATTCGGAAGTGGTGGTGTATTCGTCTTTAGCCTTTTTCATAGGCCAGATGCTTTGTGTTTCCTATTTTTATTTTGTTTTATTAAGTCCTATTTAGTTTAGTTTAGTTTTTTGTATATTTTTTACTGTTGATATAAAGGATGCCGTGCTATTTTTCCACACCACAATAGTAAGGTTTTTTAAGAAGACGAATCCTGCTATTGTATGGTTCTGATTGTTATTAATAAAAGAACATTTTCTTTTCAAAAAAATGCATATATATACATATACATATACATATACACATATATATACACGCTTGTGCGTGTGGGGTTACATGTAGATAAAAAGTAATGGCGGATTTTTTGACGTAATCCAAGTAAATCTCGCAAAATAATTCAAGTAAAATCAACGGACAAAATTTTGGATGCTGGCAAGGGAAAGGATTTAATGGAGGATTTGGGGATTGGAAGAAAGGCCATCAATGATTTTGAGATTAACAGAGCAGGAGCGGGTTCGAATAACCATGTTAGGTTTGGAGGGAAAGGACCAAAAAACGTGAGAGTGAGTGGAGACAACAATTATGTTGCTGGTATTGAAGGGGCAGAGCCACAATATTACTAGGGATGTGTCGCTTAAGTTGATGCTCATTCATTAAGGAAGGAGCTAGGCGTGCATGATGTGTTAAACATTTATACTCTAGTCTGCACTATGGAGACCAAGTGTACTCTAGTACATGCTTTGGGGACTTAGAGATTTTCTGAATTGTTCATAATCTAGTCCACACTCCGGGGACTCAGAGTACCCTAGTCCATGCTTTGGGGACTTAGAGATTTTTTGAATCATTTATACTCTAGTCTGCACTCCAGGGGCTCAGATTACTCTAGTCCACGCTCTGGGACTTAGAGATTTTTTGAATCGTTTATGCTCAAGTCCGCACTTCAGGGACTCAGAGTACTCTAGTCCATGGATTTTTGAAATCTTTTATACTCTAGTCCGCACTTGGGGGACTCAAAGTGCTCTAGTTCGCACTTTGGGGACTTAGACATTTTTTGAATCGTTTATTGATCGACTTTTTTTTTGTGCGCTCATACGCCAGACAGATTAATGCAATTTAATTTTTCCATGGAATTATAACACATGGAACATCAATAGTTCATAGAAAAAATCTTCAAGCCTTTATTGATTGTAGAAAATAAGGACAAACTGAAATGTCTTATTACATGTTGAAAACAAAGAACAACAAAAGAAACATATATTGGAAATAATTGATACTAAAATGCAAAAGAAATAAACTAAGTACAATAATGGTGCAAATGCTCGCTATTCCATGCTCTGGGGAGTGTCACGCCATCAACAGTCGCTAGCTTGACAGTTCCTTCTCCAAACCTCCGTTCGATGATGTAGGGACCTTCCCATGTGGGATTCATATGTGATGGGACCAGAAAAAATCGCTCCAAAACAAGGTCGCCCACATCGAAAGTTCTTGGTCAAACTTTTTCATCACAATATCGGACGACTTGGTGCTGATATGCGGCTGCCCTTTAGCCAGCTTCTTCACGCTTCTCGTCGATAAAGTTCAACGACTCTAGTAAAAGATCTCGGTTCGTCCTAGGATCATAATGAGTCACCTGGTGAGAAGGAACTTCAAGTTCCACTGATATAACGGCTTCAATGCCATATGCTAAGGCGAAAGGAATATGGCCATTTGTGGACTTGTACGAAGTTATGTAGGCCCAAAGTGATGTCGGGAGCTCATCCACCCACTTGCATCTAGCCTTCTTCGAACATTTTTTCAAGATGGACTTGATTATCTTATTTATGGCTTCAACTTGTCCATTCTCTTTAGGGTGAGCGATTGCTGCAAACCTTTTCTCAATGCAATATTTTTGGCAGAACTCTTTGAATTCTCTACTCTCAAATTGAGTTCCGTTATAGATAATGATTGTCCGTGGGAGACCAAAGTGGCATGTAATGTTTTGCACACCAAAGTTAACGACCTTTTTGGTGGCGATCATTGCTAATGGCTCCGCTTCTGCCCACTTGGTGAAGTAATCGACCGTGACGATTACGTATTCCACACCACCTTTAGAGATTGGCAACGAACCGATTATATCGATCCCCCACATCGCAAATTGCCATGGACTAACCATTTGCATGAGTTTCATAAGTGGTGATCTCGGGATCTTTGCGTACTTTTGACATTTGTCGCATTTCCTTACATAGTCAGCGGCGTCTCGATTCACAATCAGCCAATAGTGTCCATAGCAGAGTATCTTTTTGGCTAGTGCTGCCCTCTAGTATAGTCACTACATTCTCCATCATGAACTTCTCTCAAAACCCGCTTTATCTCGTCTTGGGAAATGCACCTAAGTAAGTGAACTGAGAATCCCTTCCGTTACGTCATTCCATCCTGCATTATATACCGTGAGGCCTTGCGAATGACTTGTCATCTCTCGTTATTTCTCTCTAGCAAGGTTCCATGTAGAAAGTATTCTTTGAACGGGGTCATCCACGACTCCCTTTTAGTTTCCATCTCTGGCACAAGATCTACCTCCATCTCGTTTATATTCGAGGGTTGTAAAGTTTCAACGGGAACCAAGCCCATCTGTTGTGCATCACCAGTGCTTGCAAATTTTGCTAAAGAGTCGGCTTTCCCATTTTGTTCACGAGGAATATGCGAAATATCGTAGTATTTGAGATCCGCCAACAATCCTCGAACCCGAGCAAGATATGGGGCAAGCCTTTGGCCCTTTGCCAGATAGTCTCCTCGTACTTGGTACACCACCAACTGTGAGTCATAAAAGATTTCAACCGATTTCACTCCAAGTTCTTTGGTAAGCTTCAATCCAGCGATCAATGCTTCATACTCGACTTCGTTGTTTGTAGCGGGGAATTCAAGTTTCAAAGCATAACAAATCAATCGGTTCTCGGGAGTTACAAGAATAATACCAGCCCTAGAATAATGGTGGTTGGATGCCTCATCGGTATATACCTTCAATCGAACAGCGGGAACCACATCACTCCCACTTGGCTCGTCTGATATGGTGAACTCTACAATGAAATCTTCTAGCGCTTGCCTCTGGATAGCCCTTCGTGGCAGGTAGGTGATGTCGAACCGACTCAGCTCAATGTTCCATTTGAGCAGCCTTCCAAAAGTCTCCGGTTGTTGGAGCACCTACCGCAGAGGTTGATCGGTATAAATACTGACCGGATGTGCACAGAAATACGGGCAGAGCCTGCATGATGTGATCACCAATAGTAAGCTAGCCTCTCAATCTTAGGATAATTTCTCTCTACCCCCGTTAAACGCTTACTAACATAGTACACTAGCTTTTGGATTCGGTCCTCCTCACGAACCAGAGCTACACTAATGGCATGCTAGGATACGGCCAAGTAAACATATAACTCCTCATGGTCTACGGGCTTTGATAGAAGAGTAGGCCTCTATAAGTGTCTTACCAGAGCTCGGAATGCATCCTAACAATCTAGCATCCATTCAAAATTTCTTTTACCTTTCCTTATCACATCAAAGAAAGGAATAAACTTGTTGGTTGCTTTAGATATAAATCGACTCAATGTAGCAACTTTCCCATTCAGGCTTTGTACTTGCTTTATAGTTATGGGTGCTTGTATGCCTCGAATAGATTGAATCTTTTCTAGGTTGGCTTCGATTCCCAGTGCGTTAAGAATGAAACCCAAAAACTTCCCCGATGCAACACCAAAGGAACATTTTAGTGGATTGATTTTCATTCTGTAAAATCCGAGTATATCAAACATCTCTGCTACATCTCGAATGTGGTCGTTTAATTGTCGTGACTTCATGAGCATATCATCCACATAGACTTCCATCGTTCTACCAACGTGGTCTTTAAACATCCGATTCACTAAATGCTGATAAGTTGCCCCTGCTTTCTTCAACTCGAAAACCATCACTACATAACAGTACAGTCCAACATCCATGAAAATACTGGTATGCTCCCGGTCCGGAATGTGCATCAGAATGTAATTGTATCCCAATACGCATCCATAAATGATAAAAATTCATGTCCTGCTGTCGAATGAACTAGTTGATTAATTTTGGGGAAAGGAAAACTATCCTAAGGTCACGCCTTGTTCAGGCCCAAGTAATCTACACAGGTCCTCCACTTTCCATTTGCCTTCCTCACCAGTACGTGATTAAATATCCATTTAGGATAGGGGGTGACGCGGACGAACCCATTGGCTTTGAGTTTATCCACCTCCTCTTTGAGAGCAGTCGACCTCTCCCGGTCCATGCCTTTCCTCTTTTGTTTCACTGGCACATACTTCGGGTCAACGTTCAACATATGACTTGCGATGGCGGGAGAAATACCACACATATCAGAATGAGTCCAAGCAAAAACATATAGATTCGCTTGGAGGAAATCGGTAAGATCCCCTATCATCGAGGGGTTGAGCTGTGATCCAATCTTGAGCACCCATGACGGGTCATCATGCTGACAGAAATGTCAATCGTCAGTTCAGCCGGTGCCGCCTTAGCCTCCTTGAGTTCTTCGTTGTCATCTCTCAGTTCTATGTCTCTATAGATCCAACTGCATTGCCCAAGCCAAGGCTCAAGCGCTACTTGTCAATTTTCAACAACATGGATGTGGATAGGGTTGTCCACACCCTTTCCCTTCTCTCTTCGATGGGCCTCTCTCAGCTCAGCCACATAACAAGCACGACCAGTTGCTTAATCGCCATGCACTACACTAAATCCTCTATCCATTGGAAATTCATGGTTAAATATCATGGTTCCAAAGCTGCCCTAAACTCCACCAGGGCGGATCGGCCTAGAAAAACATTATACGGGGAATCAACATTCAAAACAATAAACGATATGATCCGTACCCTCCTAAATTCACCTTATCTTAGTTCAACTGGCAATTCAACAAAACCTGTTGCATCAGTAGCTGCACCATTAAAGTTGTGAATGCGGACTTTAGATTGTTTTAGATCCTTCGCCTCCATTTCATTTGGTCATATGCCTTTCTGAAAATTATATTAATAGAACTCCCACAATCAATGTGTATCCTTCTCATAAGCACCGGTCCAATCATGGCTGAGATAACCATTGGGTCAATGGTAGGTGCCTCCACCTGATCGACACCCCTACTCCTGAATACTATATCATCAGTCATCATTTGCTACTGCTTCGCTGGAGGCCCGTCTCCTATGTTCGAGCAGCATTCGAAACCCGCATGCTTCAAAGAACTAGCACAGCATTCTATTTCTTGCTAACTCTTGTCTGCCGAATGAGGTCCACCTATTTTCATGTTTATGACCAACCTTCCTCCGGTCCAAGCAGGCTCCTCAGATTAATGTGAAGCTTTCCCATGATCGGGGTCAGATGTCCCCTGCCCGCTTTCCTAAGGATTCTTAACAAACTGCTTTAACTTGCAAATCTGCTTTTTTATAACATTATGGAGATGTCTGCACTCTTTAGTATTATGCCTGTAGGTCTCATGAAACCGATAATTCTTTCCCGTCTGCTTTTGTTCCTCAGTGGATTCCTTTTGGCGCTGCTTTCGGTATTGGAATATATTAAATTTGATGGATAGATATTCTCCAAAGATGTATTCAAAGGAGTATATTCGCTATTGGTTGGGATTCTTGGTTTCCACTTTCCTGCTTCCCTCTTTCATCCGGAATTTCCTCCTCCGGATCCTTTAGACTGCTCTGGCTTATTTTGAACATTGACTTGGATCTTGCTAGAGTTTTCGCTAGATTGCTTTACCGCAATGTTACTTTGCACTGCTTCCTTGTTGGGCCCTAGCGCACTGCTTCGTCTTGACCACCTGGCCTCTTCCCTTCTCATGAATTGGTTTTCCTTTAAATAAAAACATTCCAGGGTAGTCGGTGGTTTTCCCGACATCCAATCACCAAACTCTGAGTCCGGATCTACTCCTCACATCGCGGCCACAAGGATATCATTGTCATTCGGATTGCTAACTTCGGTAGCAGCAATGTGAAATCTTTGCAAATAATCCTTCAATGACTCCCCCGAAGCTCGGATCGCACTGGACAACGAGATCATGTCGTTTGGGCGAGTGGCATGGATCTTAAACGGCTCCACGAATTTGCCGCTAATTCATTAAACCTGAAGATCGATCGCGGGTAAGTCTGGTGAACCACATGTTAGCGATTTCGGATAGGGTTATTGGGAAGCATCTGCATTTGGTCGCATCATTTTCCTTAGCAAAGTCCATCATCCACTCGTATCTCATTATGTGCTGTTGGGGATCGATCTTTCCTTCATAAGCTGGAATAGCAGGCATGTTGAATTTCCGAGGCTACCCAGCTTGTAGGATGGTATTTGTAAATGGAATATGCCTTCTAGATATGCCCCCAATCATCGTTTGTTATGCCATGATTCTCCCTCATCAGTTTCCTGACTATAGCCTCAAATCTAGAGTCTAGATGGTAGGTGGCAAGTCGATATCCATCCTGCACGATTGTTCCGGCCGGTGCGTCCTCGACAGGCGATCAACTAATTGCGCATCCCGAGGACCTGCTTCACTATGACCCTGGAGAGGTGGTGGACCAGCTTCTAAGCGTGCTCCAGATCCTAAGTTTCTCACTTTAGGTTGGGAGCGACTGCCTTGATGTAGATGATGAGCCACGTTCTAGGTAAGGAATCTGGACCATTTTTGTTGGTTTGCTCTTGGAGAGTCGTCACTAATTGCTCTATTGCACCAGTTTGTGCCGTTTTGATCCTATGGCACCTATGCCTAGGGTGTTCATCTGACGAGGTGGATCTATCAGATAATGAGTAGGAAGCCGGGCTTACTCCAGCGTTCTAACGTTGCCGCTAAGCGATCTAGGTCATCAGGTTGGCGTTTGTTTGAATCTGCTCGTTAAGCTATCTCCTACTTTCCACGAGCTCCCTCATCAGCTCATTGAACTCTACCCTAGTGATAGTTTCTGGTTGGTTTGGGATGGCGGTGGGCTCTGCACCTGCATTAGCTTGCTTATTGCTGGGTCCTACTTGTTGGACGCTGGCGGTCTCATTAGAATCCGTGTTGTGGAAGGCGGATCTGGTACGTGGTCTTGCCATCTTATAGTTATCCGTGGGAACTCTGAGTAGAATCTATAAACTCTTGAGAATGATCTCGGATCTCCTTTGGGGGATCTCCTAAATCCAGTAGCGACAAAGTAGATCCTAACAGCCTGAGATACCCTCTCAGTGAAAGCACCAAAATTTCAGCACGAAAATTGGTCCCTAATACCCTTGATTAGAATTGTGTGGAGCGATTAGTGAAGAAAGTAAACTAAAGCAAAGAAGTAACATAATTGAGTGCAAAAGGAACAACAAAAATGAGAACACCAGATTTATAGTGGTTCGGCGTAATTGCCTACGTCCACTTTGAATAGGATCTTTATTACTTTTCCAATCACATAAGTACAGATACAATCCGTAAACAAATAACTTGAATACAAGTTTCAATATGAAAGAAGCGAGTACAGAAAATGGCAGAGTCTCACTAGAGTTCTCCAAAAAAGGTTCCTTCAACTGTGCCATTGCCCCTCTATTTATGTATGAAGATAGTCTGCTTTCCCATATAGGCCCATGACCAAGACACTTCGGACCACGGTAAAACTCATATTCTCAGACCCATGGATACCGACCATTGATGACCGACTTGCTAGCCACTGACCCACTTTGGCAGAACCAAGGGTCCAATTCGAATGACACGAAGAAAGCTGCCATATGACTCAGAGCAGTTAGACATGAGACTCGAAGTGAGGGAGCACCGATCGTATCCCTTTATGGTAATTTTTTGGCTTCCCCAATGCATACCGAACTAGGTATGCCGAGCCACCAAGACTGGATCCAAGCTGCCGACCCATACGTACTGAGCGATACATGCCGAACCATGCATGACCGGCCCACCTTATCCTTAAACACCATGACTGAACGACATGGTCTCCCTTTCTTTGATCGACGACCCTCTTTAGCTTTTGCAACATGACCCACCTAGGCTGAGCTGTGCATTACTTTCCTCCTTAGACCGAGCTACCCATACTGACCCATGCGTGTCGGGCCATTCGTGGATGCTGAACCAGACATGTCTCTGTCAATAGTTTCCCTCCAAACCACATATACAAGCTGACCCAAGCAAATTACATTAATCCTTCATATTCTCAGCCCTTTCTTGACCTGAGTCTCACTTGAGCCCAACCATGCCTTCTGCAACTACCGTCTCATAGTCGGGCCAAGTAGCCGGGTAATAGAAATAAATAGATATGTAAATCAAAATGGATTTGAAAGAGTAATTAAATATGAGTTTCAAATATGGTTTTGAGAATAATATAACACATGGAAATTTGAGACAACTTTGCGTATATAATTAAAATCTTGGAACAGTTCAGAATTATGAAATATTTTAGCAAATCTGTGAATATTATTATAAAGTTAAATTATAGATGGATTTAATGAAAACTATAATAAGTATTTTGAATAATAAACTCGAAAGAGAAAAATGTTTTGAGAACCTTCATTCTATAATTTAAGGAGCACTAATAACCGACTTAGTGTTATCGATTGGTTTAAATGCTTTCGAGTAACGCTTCATCGAATATGGTATAACTCATTGAATAAAACGTTTGAGTGGAATCTACTAGCCCATTAGTGAATACTCAAATTTCACCGGGTAGTATGAGGTGCCTTGGTTAAATTCATACGATTGCTATTAGGTAGTATTTTTACACTTTAGAGTTGTATTCTCTTCTGGTATGCGACAGGTGGTTGCTAGATGCTTAAGAGAATGTAGTTCAGGTTTTCCGGTGGTACTCTTAATAAATGATATTTACTGGCTTTTAGTAAATACTTGGATTTCACCATGCGGTATGAGACGTACTAGTTAAGTTTCAGTGATTACCGAAGGCGATAGTATATGGTGATGTGCGGCAAGTGGCTACTAGATCCTTAACAAGTTTATTCCTGGAATTCTTTTCGAACGTAATGATATAATAATATTAATAATCTAGATTTATCGAGTCACGGTTTCTACGATCATCTTGATTGGTATGGACTATCCTTGAGATCATTCTATGATTCTATGTTTCCGTTCTGAATACGATCTTTGGTATTGGAACGGTTCGAGTGATACCAATTTGTTTGCCATGGGATTGAGTACAATCATAGCGATTGTTTTGGACGATCATTATGATCGATTTGGATTATTATCTCTTGGATTCTGGATATTAGGATTATATGACTATTCTGAGTTAGTGAAATAAATATATATATATATATATATATATATATATTCTTGTGTTTTATGATGATGTATTATCTATTGTTATCTTGCCTTTTGGCAAAGCCGAGATACCCAAAAGTTAACTGAAAACCAATGATTACTAGTCATGAATGTCGATTATGCATTTCAGGTTCGCTATGGATATCGATGAATTTTGTCCGAATCTGGATCAAGCTATAATTGACAAGACACGACAAGCGAAGCCATGGAAACCAGCATTCTAAATTTCAGGTCAATCCGAGTTCGTATGTTCAAGTTATGATCGATGCAATTTGGAGGAAACAGCCTTAGTTTCGTATCCATCAATAAGCTCTGATTTCGTGTCCATACGGTTCATATCCATCGCTAAGCCATATTTCGAAACCCCTCCTCATGTCCTCGTTCGTATCGATCAGTTTCACATCTATCCTCAAGCAACTGTTTCGTATCGATCAACTCCACATCCGTCAACCAGTAACGCGCTTCGCATCGATTCGCCCAATGACTAGTTCGTACCCGTGATGGAGGTGTTTATTCGAATCCATCAGGTAGATTAAGTTCGTACCCATCACAAATCCACCATCGATACGAGCTAAGCCATCTATCTCGATTCGAAATAAACATACTGCGAATCGATACGAGGTGCACATGGTTGATTGATTCGAACTGTGTAAAGGCACTCGATACAAACGAGGCGAAGCTCATGGATACGACATGGTCAACTCGGAGCAAAAAGAGGATCGGTGCGAGAAGAGCGTGCCACGTCGCCGCATGGTCATGTGCATTATCGATTCGAAGCGGGTCGATTCGAAGCCATGGATTCGAACGAAATAGTACTCCGAGGAACATCATCTTGTATCGATCATAACTCGAGATCCACCAATCCAAATGCCATGAAATTTTCACACGAGCTTACGTACAAGCTAAAGAATGTTCCTGCCAAGTTTCATACCGATTGGACCATTCCTTGATCGATACGAAATCGGTTCGTATCAATCATAGATCGAGTCGAAACTTGGTGGGATCGATCGCGTGGGCCCACTCACGTGCCAGAAGGAGTCTCCCAAAGTTTGAGCGCGATATCAGCCTCCTAGACCTATAAATAGCCCCTCGAAGCCTATAGAAAAAGGATCTTTTTTGCTATTGGACGTCTAGACTCTGCCGGATTCAATTCTATATCTCATTGTTGCTGTTATATTCGAATTCCTTCATTGTAACTGTGGTAACCATTTGTAATCAGCAAAGAACATCAATAAAAGACAAACCTTTGAAGTGGATGTAGGCCGGAGATAGCCGAACCACTATAAATCTTGCGTTCCTGTTCGTTATTTTTGAATTGCTATTTGTTGTTGCTTAGACCTGAGATTTGTGTTTGGAATATTGCTTATCTATATCATGATACTCGGGGTTCATGACCAATTTTGGGGTAAACACTTTGGTGCTTTCACTGAGAAGAACTGGCACCCGCTACACCAGATTTGAAATTCAGATTTAAAAGCTTGAAGAATTCAGACAGAGTTAATGACTCGACAAACAAGCAGAAGACAAAGAGCTGAGAGAAGCCAACAAGGAAGGAGTCAAGAGGCACCCTCTGAAGCTGGAGGAGGACAAGCTTCGATCTACATCACCAGGGATGAGATGGAGGCTATGGCAAATTCGATGCATGAAAAAATAATGAAGAGTCGGCAGGAGATGCTGCAGAACTTTTTCGAATAGATGAGAGCAGCGAATGTGCAGAACCTTCAACCAACTACAACAACTGCGAATGATGAACAAGGAGTTAGGATTGCAGAAACCAACGGAGGTCAAGCTCAAGGTCAGAATGCAGAACCAGAAGGCAATCAGCAAGGACTTGGGGGCAGACCCTCAGGATCCGATACTGGAAGACCAATGGATGGAGCTCGATAGGCTAGAGCCAATGCTAGTACTAACGAGCCACACGAAGAGTATGTATCAGAATTCCCTTCGAGACTTGGGGGCAGGATAGAAACATGACAAGAGGGCAATCCCCGGATGGAGATGAAAGAATGATTGGTCTAGTGCGACGAATCATGAGAGGAGGATTGTCGAGCAGAGGATCGGAAGAAGTCAGTCGGAGTCCGTTCACTCCGAATATCAGAAATGCAAGGAACCCTCCAAAGTTCAAACTACCAATGCTGGAACCTTATGACGGGAAGTCGGACCCGACCATGCACGTTACTAGATACATCAGATATAAGGAAGTGCTGGGAGCATCCGAGGAAGTGATGGTACGATGTTTTCCTTTATTTTTATCAAATTTGGCTGCGCTTTGGTTCAGACAACTAGAAATGGATCAATCAGAACATGGGGCAAGCTCGTAGATTGCTTCATGAGACAGTTTAGGGTCCACGTGACGTGACCCAAGAGTGTGATGACTTTGGCTTCGATAAAGCAAAGGACCGGAGAGTCCATAAAAGATTTTCTACTATGATTCAATGCAACGGTGGCTTTTGTAGATCGCCCGAATCCATCGATGATTTTGATGGCGGCGGTGGTAGGAGTTGGGGAAGGCACCAAATTCAAAGATTCTTTGGCAAGAGATCCACCACAAGATCTTAGAGAATTCTATCATGAAGCTGAAAGATTCATTCGACTAGAAGAATCACGAGCCGAGAGGCAAGAAGCAAACGCTGTGCAGGTCGAAGGAACCGCCAAGGAACAGTCTAGAGCAGACAAAGGAAAGAGAAAGCAAGATGACAGACGTGATGGTCCTGATAAACGAAAGAAATTCCGAGAGCCTAGATTCAGGCAATACACAGATTTGATGGCAAGCTTGGAACGGATTTACACGGAAACTCGGGGGAAGCTCCCCTATCGAAAACCACCCAGGAGATATCCCACAGAGCGGGAGCATAGAAGTGGAAAATATTGCCTATTCCATGAGCTGGATGGGCACACTACCGATGAATGCCGCCACCTAAAGGATGAGGTAGAGGAACATGCCAGGAGTGGTAGATTGCCACAGTGCACCAGGGAACGGGTAGTGGCCGTGAGACCTGAACAACTATCACATCCACTTAACAGAACTGATCCTGGATCGGGATCGAGACTCATCATCAACTGATTATGATGGCAAGGGCCAAGTTCAGGATTTGAACTTTGATCGGTTAGATTTCTTAGATTTGATTTTAAAAATAAAACATCTATTCCACTTATACATGTATGGGAACCGGAGTGATCCCTAGGCATGCTCTGAGATGGAGATAGATTGATCTGCCCGGAGAGGCAATGTCTAGTTTTTCCTAATATTTGAGATTGAACATCTAGGATTTGAATTCAATAAATGAACTTGAATTTCTTGAAATAAACTTTTGATCGGAGAGTTAAAGGATGGATATTATAAACCAGTTTGAACACGATCGCTTTATGACCTTACCTAGAGAGGCGGGGTCTAGAGTGCAAGAAGTGAGTTGCTTCGCCAAAGAGCGACAGGATTGACTCACTTAACGTTGTTTCCCATTCACCGGAGAATGATTGGATCGGGATTCGATAAGAGCCCGGAGAGGCTGTGATCGGCCCCCGATTTAGGCCATGACATCGCTTAATGTTCAGATACACTGAACCAGAGTGCAAGAAGTGAGTTGCTTCGCCGGAGAGCGACAGGACCGACTCACTTAACGCTGTTTCCCCTTCACCGGAGAGTGACAGGATGGGATCCAACAAGAGCTCGGAAAGGCTACGATCGGTCTAGAACGACCAAGACATTGCTATACGCCCTAGCTAGGGCCATAATGCAAGGGATAGAAGGCAACGACGGAGTGCAACAGGATCTTTCTATTTGATTGCCAAGCCTGGAATGGACTTGACAAAGGTCCGGAGTGACCACTGATAGTCCGAAGCGACTGTAGAATTTCATTCTTAACTTCAACAGGAAGAAATGGATAATGATTTGGCTTCGAACAGCCGCAAACTTGATTGAAAATGCTATTAGCTTTAGATAAAACACGGACTCACTACATTCGATTTGAAGCTATTCAAAACACACCTTTTGCCAAAAGGCATGTTTTGGGAGTAAAGTGTTATCTTGCCTTTTGGCAAAGACGAGATACCCAAAATTTAACTGAAAACCAATGACTACTAGTCATGAATGTCGATTACGCATTGCAGGTTCGCTATAGATATCGATGAATTTTGTCCGAGTCCGGATCGGGCTACAACTGACAAGACACGACAAGCGAAGCCATGGAAACCAGCATTCCAAATTTTAGGTCAGTCCGAATTCGTATGTTCAAGTTATGATCGATGCAATTTGGAGGAAACAGCCTTGGTTTCGTATCCATCAATAAGCTCTGATTTCGTGTCAATACGGTTCGTATCCATCGTTGAGCCATATTTCGAATCGATCAGATTCGTACCCTTCCTCGTGTCCTCGTTCGTATCGATCAGTTTCGCATCCATCCTCAAGCAACTGTTTCGTATCGATCACTCCGCATCCGTAACCAGTAATGCGCTTCGCATCGATTCACCCAATGACTAGTTCGTACCCGTGATGGAGGTGTTTATTCGAATCCATCAGGTAGCTTAAGTTCGTATCCATCACAAATCCACCATCGATACGAGCTAAGCCATATATCTTGATTCGAAATAAACATACCGCGAATCGATACGAGGTACACATGGTTGATTGATTCGAACTGTGTAACGGCACTCGATACAAACGAGGCAAAACTCATGGATACGACGCAGTCAACTCGGAGCAAAAAGTGGATCGGTGCGAGAAGAGCATGCCACGTCGCTGCATGGTCACGTGCATTATCAATTCGAAGCGGGTCGATTCGAAGCCATGGATTCGAACGAAACAGTACTCCGAGGAACGTCATATTGTATCGATTATAACTCGAGATCCACCAGTCCAAATGCCGTGAAATTTTCACAGGAGCTTACATACAAGCTAAAGAATGTTCCTACCAAGTTTCAGACCGATTGGACCATTCCTTGATCGATACGAAATCGGTTCATATCGATCACAGATCGTGTCGAAATTTGGTGGGACCGATCGCGTGGGCCCACTCACATGCCAGAAGGAGTCTCCCGAAGTTTGAGCGCGATATCAGCCTCCTACACCTATAAATAGCCCCTCGAACCTACAGAAAAAGGATCTTTTTCGCTATTGGACGTCCAGACTCTGCCGGATTCAATTCTATATCTCACTATTGCTGTTATATTCGAATTCCTTCATTGTAATTGTGGTAACCATCTGTAATCAGCAAAGAACATCAATAAAAGACAAACCTTTGAAGTGGACGTAGGCCAGAGATAGCCGAACCACTATAAATCTTGCATTCCTGTTCGTTATTTCTGAATTGCTATTTGCTGTTGCTTAGATCTGAGATTTGTGTTTGGAATATTGCTGATCTATATTAATCACTTGGTGCTTTCACGATACTTGGGGTTCGTGGCCAATTTTGGGGCAAACATCTATATTGTTCTGGATAGATATTTACATGCATCATGTTCTATAATGTTCTAGATAGACTACAACTCTTTAGTTATTAGCCAGTTTTGACATTATCTATATTGTTCTGGATAGGTAAATTTGCGTAATCTATATTTTTATGGATAGAGTTATATAGGAGATAATATCTATATTGTTCTAGATAGATAATTCGACATTGTTCTGGGTTGCTCCTATATAAATATCCAAGTCTATATTGTTTCGGGTAGACTTTTATGTCATACTGCATCATACTAAAGAGGATTCCATATTAATTCATTACCGAAATGTAGAAATTTTATAGTTGGATACTTTCTTATCATTTGAGCTGTAAAGAATTTTGATTGTTGTCACCATATTTTAGATGATAGTCTATTATGACCTGAGATGAGTTTATGAAATGGTAAATTTGTTTTTTATGCCTTATTATTGTCAAGTTGAATTTGGCATATATATGTTGCTTGGGTATGTTTATTCGATATGACTTATTTTGTTATGGTTAAGTCATATATTTTGTTAACCTGCATATATATTGTTTGAACATACCTATTTGGTATGACTTAGTTTGATATAGTTAAGTCGTATACTCTTGTTATTAGTACCTCGCCTTTTGGTATTTAGAGATAGTCTGACCCGAGTGTTATTTGATGCTCGGGTCAGGCCAAGACCTTTCAAATTATAGGTTGACCTTTGGATGATTGGGCTAGCTGTGAGATATGCCTTTGGACTTTTTGTTTATCTCATTTAGCCATTTGGACATTGTATATTTGAGATGTATAGTTGAGATTATAGAATTGTCACATATATATTATGTGAGTCTAGTGTTCCATTTTGTAAACTTACAGTTGTATAAGTGGTTAGATTCATTATCCCATAATAATCTATGTATCTCTAACATTTGTTTTCATATTTTATACTATTCTGAATATTTTTAAATCGACATGTCTATTACTTTGTATTAATATTGTACATGTAAAATTTCAGTTCATATATTAAGTGAAAAGGTATAAATGACGTGTCAGTGTTAGTATAAAGATATATTTACATTCGATCGCTTTTAACAAGTCATATTCTTCATATTAGTAGACGACATTACTTGTACTATTCTGTGTTAAATTGGGTATAGTAGTGCAGTCGTTACACTGTGATTCGTAATGGAATTGGGTATTATACACAAATGTTGGAGATAATGAACCCCTCTGATGGCCTAGTTTCTCCTAGTTGTAGTAACCCATACTTATATGCTGGAAGTAACTGTTCTCCTCCCATGCATTATAGATTCATGCAATACATGATTTTACAACCTCCTTCGCAATATAATTTTCCATATTACACACCGCCTATGGATCCATTGACGAGTCATAGATAATGTTATGATAAATAGTCTAATAATTTATATTTCATTTTCTGACAATATCTTATTATGTAAATAGCTTCAGTAATAAACCTCTCAGCACAACTATCAGAACCATCAAATAATCATTTTTCGCATTCTTTGTATCCCACCGCGTCCGAACTTTATGATATGATTCACAGATATGCTTTTAAATATATTGTCTTCTTTATTGGTAGTCAACTGATTATTCTATTTTTAACAGATGTATGATACTTGATATCGCTCCACAATGTAGTATTGGACCATCGCATCATTCTCTGGATGCAAATGTTGACGCTGATATGGGTGTTGACGAGGGTACAACAATTAGTGATGATCCTCTAATTAGTAGCATGGCTGTTGCTACTAGGAATGATAATGACGAATCTTGGATTTAAAGGATGCAAGTTAACAATGAACCTTCGAACTATGACTCTTCGAACGGTGATGAAATCAATGGAGATAATGATGAAATGGAAGTATCTTGGGATGATGATGTATGTATTGCGCAAATGATGGAAGGATCTGTTATCGCTTATCTACAATTTGTGGGAAAATGATTTTCAACTACTTGCATTCAACATGGATTCCGTGCTGGTATGGTTTTTGAGACAAAAGAAAATTTCCTTTAACAATTAACCAAATGGTACATTTTACATGAAGTCTCGTATAAGCTAATCAAGTCAAATAAATTCATAGCTTTATGCGATGTTGATAATAACTGTCCTTGGAGAATACCTGGGATAGTATCGAAAAAATTGCCGTCTGGATGATGGGAAATTCGAAAATATCCAATTGAACATAGTTGTGTCAACCCAATAGTTAATTCAAACCATAGACATGCCACTTTAAAATTTCTTGGCACAAAGATCATGTCTTTTGTCAAGGCTGGTTTGGATATTTCGGTTTGATTAGTGTAGTACTTTTACATGACTAGTTGCTTATTATATCAGCAACATGAAATCTTTGCGAGTATTAAGCAAAGCAGTAGAAAAAATATATGGTGACTTGGCCGAATTATATGTGACATTTCCACAATATTTTGCGGAGATAAAGAGATCAATCCAGGGATTGTAGATCATGTGACCCATGATGATGTTGGAGTATTTGATCATGCCTTTTGGGCATTTGGACCTTGCATTACAGGTTTCTGCACTATCGGCTGTTGCTATGCATTGACGGGACACATTTTTATGGTAAATACAAAGGGATAGTGCTTGTTTCTAATGCAATAGATGTAGATAATTATCCTTTTCCTTTAGCTTATGCATTTGCTGAATTAGAGTCTTGTGATAGTTAGGGTTGTTTTTTCTTGCATGCATGAATTCATTCATAGTGTCCATGATCGACGTATTACTTTCATATTAGATAGGATGAAAGTAATTTTGAAAGCTTTATATCATAAATGAGGAGAATCACACAAACATAAATATTGTGCAAGACATCTAAAAAAACTTTCAAGCCACATGCTTTAGTGATAAACGATTAATTGGTTTATTTTGCTTGGCAGCATGTGCTTTATTGGAATTTGAATACATGAAAATTAGAGAGGAGATCAAAGCTACCAATCGACGAGCTCATGATTGGATTGAAAGAAGTTTGGGTAATTATGAGGAAAATTGGGTATTATGCAAAGACGATGGAGGGCGCTTTCATTTCACGACCACTAATGCATCCGAAAGTTTTAATGGTGTACTAAAAAGTGATCAACTTGAAGTTCTTTAAGTTTTTCTGCTATTTCCATGGCCTTGTAAATACCATCATCCTATGCATTTCAATATAAATTATCAATAAAAAAAAATACTAATTCATTTTATTCGAAATATCATTATTTAGTAAACTTACAACATTCCTATCAAGCAGTGCTCGTGGGGTGTATGGATTCCTTGGAACCGCTTCCATTGGCGCCTTTAGAACATATCGACATGTAATGTTCCAATACCACATCTTGTAATCTTTAACAGAAATGGTGGGCTCTCTCTCGACCAGAGTAAACATATGTTGTTGATTACGTAATTGAGTGGCAATGGCGTAGTCCTTTACTTTGTATTCCCGCTATATACAAGCACATTTTTTGATATATGTTACGCTATCCAAAACTGTCGCATAACTTATTTGGGTATGTGATATGTAGTCTGGCTCATGCAGATGAGGGGAACCCTGATGGTCCATAGGAACCTAGTTGTATGGGTAGTTGGAAGCTGCTCAAGCTCGTCCTGCATGCATGGTTCCCATGTCATAGAATCATAGTTCATCACATCCAACTCGTTACGGTAGAATCTAACATTTCTTCTTGGAGTTTGTGTTTGGGTCCAACCCACCTGACAAAGAATGCATTAACAAAATAATACTACATATGTATGAGCTATGAGTAGATTTGTGTTAACAGAAAATTAACCGCACCGAGATCCTAGAGCCAATGACTGATCGATAACAACATTTCTTACTTTTAGCCGACCCACAGGAAGATAGGTCCATGACCAAAGCTACATGACACAACAAACTATTAGAAAGAAAAATTAAGGAATTTCATATGAATGAATGAAATATGAAATTGGTTGCAAACCTATGCAAGCGTCAAACAACCATCAATAGACCTAATCTTCGATAGAGAGAGTTTGGAAAGCTCCGTATACGTGTAACACAACACTGCCCTGCCTTATGAATATTTTCCGCATTCACTTAAGTCGGCCAACAATGGTAGCCATTGAGATCCACTCTACTCTTGGAGCGATAGCACATCAACCAAGAAGTAATAATCGCAGAATGATCGCTTATGCACGCTGCTAAATCTGAGCGTCTATAGCGTTAGTAGGTATATCATAAGATAAATCTTGTCGGTACCACTTTACCACCACCATTTTGTTTCCCCTTGTTTGTTCAAAACGAGGCGCAAGACCCAATAATTCCTCACATAGTTGCATGTAAGCATACTGCTTATCAATAACCACTGGATTGTCTTCCGTAGGGACGCTTAACAACGTTGCCATGTCTCCAACGTGATAGTCTTCTCTCTAATAGTGAAGTGGAAAGTAGAAGTCTTTGGTCTCCATCTATTTGTTAAAGTAGTAATGAGATGGTGATCTAGCTGCTGTGACCTAACTTCATTACAGTCAAAAATTCTGCTTTATTTATCTCTTCCAAAACTCTAGGATGATGAGAAGTAACTTTCTTTAAAGAAGTGGAATGGTTGGATAATAAAGTTTTGATCTTCGTGCTGTTTAAAAATAAAAATGCATTACTTTTAACAAAATGTGAATAATAATGAGCCAAAAAAATTAAATTTAATGTAAGTTATGATTATCCAATTTTCATTCGAAGTGCGACGTGCCGTTTGAAGGAACAACATACTACCATCTACTGGACCGGGCACCAACTCAACATACTCTGCAACAAAACAAGAGTTTACTTTAAGCCCTTAAACAATACATGTTTTGTCCTAATCAGTCATACAATTTAAAATGAAATCATTCTTGTTAGTAACCAAACTACACTACTTAACGTACAAGCTAAACACTGAAGATATATATTAAAAAAAGTTTCATATCTACAAAAGCCTTATTTTGAAAAAAATACCAAATTGAAGAGTAAAATGATAAATATATCCTCTTCAATGTCGAATGTGCTAGCCACGGTTCGAAGTGAAGAAATTGATGAATTTAAGGGTTTTGGAAAATCTAGGCAAAATGGGTTTGTTTTAGAGGTATGGGAAAGTTTTGATAATGATGGGAGGTGGGCTTTGTGCCCTTTGTTTGTAGCAGGTTACGTACCGAATACGATTTTTCAGAAATTGCCTTCACTAATACCCTAGCAAATATTCATGACGGCAGCAACATGCATATGGACATCAAACATTTAATATAACATCAAACATTTTCAAAGATCTCCTTCAACAATATCTTCATTATCGACACAACAATAACTTCTGCTAAAACTACGTCAAACATTTAATAAGTTCAAGCACAACACAACTAGTACATATTACATAACTTTAACAAACAACATGGAAATTCAACTAGTACATAAAATCATATAACAAACAAGTGACGACGTTACATGATAATCGATCCACAACTAGAAAATACGTAAATACAGTACGACAAACAACGCTAAATAACCAATGCCTAAAAATATATTCAACAATAGTTCACTTTTTATCTGATGCTCTTATTGGTCCATACAAAGCAAAGTTGGGGCATATTATTGGCCCAAACCAACTATTTCCCCTTAGTTCACGATATAGCTTTTCCAAATGACTAACTTCGGCCTATATTTCAAGGGTATATTCAACTCCCATAGTACACGTTGGAGGATCTAGCCAGTCAAAATAATTACAGCAATCAATTTGATCAGGGTTTATTTTATGATCGTTATACGCACTACATCCGTAATATCGACGCCATGCATTCTTTTTAGTCTTAAAAACAACGAATTCACACTCGAGTCCACGATAACAAACTAGATATGCCGGTTGCTCGATTGTATAGCGGGAATAACATGTTGATATTCAACTACATCCCGACCAATGTAAATTTGTTTACTCGGTCTTTGATTCACTACAACTTTGCATAAATGAGGCTCTATCCTTGATGTTCCACAATATAATACCTATGGTAATTTATCAAATTGTATCTCCGAAAAATAATCAACTTCAAAGATATTGTCACTCTATGCCACATTACTTCTTTGAGTTTCATCAACGTTTCATCATCAATCTCCGAATCATCCATGTCTAACTTCAAAATAAGCTAAACAAAATTAATGTACAAAATATAACTAATATAGAAACTATGCTAAAAAACTTAATAAACAAATAGAAATAGTTCTATTACTTTGCAATGAAGAAGACATCTCAAACTTGATACTAATTTGACTTTATTTTGAGGAAATTAACTTGATTTTGGATTTGATCGGCATCTCAAACTTGGTAATTAATTCCAGACATCTGGATGAAGGAAATAGCTCTATTACCTTGCAATGAAGAAGGCATCTCAAACTTGCTGATTGGACTAAGTACAGGCATTTATTAAAGGTGATTTTTGAAATGTCATCCATAGGAAATTTTTCAAAAATTACCATTTTTTTTTGCCTAATATTGGGTGAAGGAAATTTTAAAAAAAAATTGCCTATATGCGGCTTTTCAAAAATCGCCTTCACAGTATACCTAATCAGCTGCTTACATGGCCAAAATAAGCCTATCAATGTAAATAATTTAAAAATAGGCCTAAACTTATTATTAATTTTAAAAACAGACACAAATCGGCAAAATTTCCAAATTTACCTACAATAAGCATAGATCCACCCTTCACGCAATCGAAAACAGTAGTTGATATGAAATACTGACCAAGAATCATTTAAAGTAGGAGATGGTAGAGAAGACGTGATGTAAGAAAGAATTAAAGGCATGAAACTAAGCAAATCTAATACATTTAGTACTAACAATGTTGTTACTTTTGAAAATGAGGTAAATATTAACAATGAGACTGATTTTTTTTAACTAACAACCCTGATAATACTGATGACATTAAATATTTTACAAACTATTTAAGTGAGAATCTCGATTATAAATTAAATAAAGTAAAAAAAGGTAGAAACCAAAAAAAATTATAACTTTGGCTTCTTTTAAAAGAGATAATTTAAGAAGCAAAAGTAAGACTAAATGATAATAATAAACTAGAATGTTTGGAGTATGAATTTGGACTCGAGAAGGAATGATATTAAGGAACTTCTAAGCATTCATAAACCATGTATTATTAGTGTAAACCCATACTACGCACATAAATTCACCATATAATTTATTTAATGGTTCATTTTTAAATTTCTATTTTGTAGTTATATAAAGATGAAAGTGTATGTTTGTGGATTCTAGTTTATTTAGATTAATCTTTTCTTGAACAGTATAAGCATATATTTGTTGATCAATTTTCCTAGATATTCTCAAAGCAAACAAAGTATAAAAAAATCTTATTAAAGGACAATAAATGTATATGGAAGTACTAACGTCAACTATCAATTATTCCTTAGTAACAATTATATTACCGAGTGTGACTATTGTTAACCCGCCTTTTGTCAAGGCCATAAACAGGCGGATTTAACCTAACTAATTTCACGATTGTCAAGGCTGAAATATGATGGATTCGGTTTAAAATAATGAAGTTCACTTGGATATGTCGTCCGATTGAGAAGTGGAGAAGATACACGGCTCGGTCTGGATGCTTTAGGTCGCTCGGCATTGGTGATATGGTTCGGCACTGGAGGATGGTTAGCCTAAAGGGTTGGAAAACGTCGCTCGGCATTGTACCTCGCTCAGCATCGAGGGTCATTTGGCATTGTACCTTGCTTGGAATCAAGAGTCGTTCGACATTATACCTCGCTCAGCATCGAGGGTCGCTCGGCACTGTACCTTGCTCAGCATCGTACCTTGCTCGGCATCGAGGGTCGTTCGGCAATATACCTCGCCTGGCATCGAGGGTCGCTTGGCATTGTATCTCGCTCGGCATCGAGGGTCGTTCGACATTGTACCTCGCTCGGCATTGGACGTCGCTCGACATCGTAGGTTGCTCGGCATCGAGGGTCGCTCGGCACTGGACCTTGCCCGGTATTGTACCTCCTTCGACATTGGTGAGGCGGCTCAGCATTGTGTTGGGGCCGGTGTGGCTCGTCATTGTGGTGAGGCCGGTGTGGCTCGACATTGTGGTGAGACTGAGGCATTGTAGAGGTATGTGACTCAGCATTGTAGATGTATGTGGCTCGGCATGGTAGAGGTATGTGTCTCGGTGGAAGGCCTTAATGGGCCTTTACCATTCAGAAAGCCCAACAACTTAGGATTTGTCTATAAATAGAGGGGCAGAGGCACAATGAAAAGGACCTTCTCTCCGCTCTCTAAACTTTCTATTTTCTAAGGGTAAGGTTACCCTACCATTTTGTAACTGTAATTGATTTGAACATCAATAAAAAGGAAACTTCTGGAGTGGACGTGGCTAGAGTTAGCCGAACCGCTATAAAATCTGTTTTTCTTCACTGCTTTCTTTTTAACTTTGACTGTTCTTCATATTATTATTCTCTACATATATTCAATCTGCGAGTTGTGACTGTTATTTGGTGCTTTCATCTAGATTTGGGTGTTAGTGACCAATTTTGGCGCTAACATTTTGGTGCTTTCATTGAGAGGGCAAGCACTCAGGGATTTTGGAGCTAGGACTTGGATTCTAAAGAGCAATGGCTAGGCCATCAAAAAGAAAGCAAGTGATAGAAAGGAGCGATCATGAGGGTGGTCAAGTGGCTTCCTCTGGAGCTGGAGCTGGTCAAGCATCCATCTACATCGCCAGAGATGAGATGGAAGCAATGTTAAAAAGACAAGAGGAGATGATGCAGACTCTTCTCAGATAATTTGCATAAGCAGGAAATGAAGGAGCTCAGATCCATGGAGCCGGATCAGAAGCGCTCAACCAGCAAGTAGAGAGAATAGCTCAGTGGAGGGCATCCCCTAATCAGCAGACGACTATCAGTCCGGATGGAACTAGACTCGGGGGCATACCAAAGGGAAATGCTGGACCAATCCCTGGAGGGATACTGGATGATGCTGTGCAACCAGAGACCAACAGGAGTGCAGGAGTATGAGATGAGGAGTATGTGTTAAAATTCCCTCATGAACTCGGAGGGCAGACCGGAGGCAACAGACAAGGATAGAGCTTGGGGACAGCGTCATATTAGCGGAGATGGTCAGACGAGCTGTGAGAGGTGGATTGGTAAACAAAGACTTGAAGGATGTGAATAGGAGTTCCTTTACTCCTACTATCAGACGACTATCAGTCCGGATGGAACTAGACTCGGGGGCATACCAAAGGGAAATGCTGGACCAATCTCTGGAGGGATACTAGATGACGCTGTGCAACCAGACACCAACAGGAGTGCAGGAGTACGAGATGAGGAGTATGTGTTAAAATTCCCTCATGAACTCGGAGGGCAGACCGGAGGCAACAGACAAGGATAGAGCTTGGGGACAGCGTCATATTAGCGGAGATGGTCAGACGAGCTGTGAGAGGTGGATTGGTAAACAAAGACTTGAAGGATGTGAATAGGAGTTCCTTTACTCCTACTATCAGACAAGCTAGGAATCCAGCGGACTTTAAGCTACCAATAGTGGATACGTATGATGGGTGAACGGATCCCATCGTTCACTTAACGAGGTACATGAGGCGTATGGAGGTACTGGGGGCATCGGATGAGGTCATGGATCGATGCTTCCCCTTGTATTTAACGGATGTCGCAGCTATGTGGTTTAGACAGCTAGAGAGTGGTTCTATCGGCGCATGGACGGAGCTGATTGTAAGGTTTATGAGATAGTTTCGGGTCCATATAGCCAGACCAAGAACATAATGATCTTGACATCGATGAAACAATGGAAGGGAGAGCCACTCAGGAACTTCTTAACTAGATTTAACGCAGCGGTAGCCTCAGTGGATCGACCCGATCCGTCAATGGTTTTGATGGCAGCAGTCTCAGGAATCGCGGATAATTTGGATTTCAAGATATCATTGGAACGGGACCCATCGAGGAATCTCGGGGAGTTCTACCATGCGGCAGAAAGGTTCCTGAGACCAGAGGAATGCGCAGGCTGAGAGAGTAGGAAGAGAGGCTGAAGCTTATGCAGCGAGGGGTAGAGGTCCACCCAGGAAGGATCTAAGTAAAGATGATAAAGGAAAAAGGAAAACAAATGGCAACGGCAGCACTTCGAAGAGGCCTTGAAGGGAGTCAAAGTTTTCTTCTTACACAAATTTAACTGAGACTCTAGAAAGGATTTACTTGGATACTCGAGGGCGCCTCCAATATCGAAGGCTGACAAAGAGAGAGCCTTTTGAATACGAGCGGGTATGGGAAAGCATTGCCTATTCCATGAGCTGGATGGGCACAACACGAACGACTGCAGGCATTCGAGAGATATCGTGGAGGAGCATGTAAGGAATGGTCACTTGCAACAGTACATAAGGAATCGAGCTGTGGAGGGGAGCAAGAGCGGCCACTGCCCACCTCGAACGATGGTGGTACTGGATCTGGTCAACACCAGCTTGTTATAAACTGAATGGTTTTACGGTTCTGAATAAGTAATTGTATCCAAAGTAATATGGCTAGGCCACTTACACACATGCGGGATCGAGGACGATCCCTAGGCGTGCTCTGAGATGAAAAAAACCGTACTACTTGGGTCTATGAAATCCTGTTTTCTTTCTGTGTTCTACAAATTCTGGATTCCTCTTTGGTACTTTGGACATTAACTTTTCTTTGGTATGGTTTTGGAGTTTGGATTGAACTCCCGGTTTGGTTGGTTTTTTGGTTTTCCATTTTGGTTTGGACGTTTGATTTTCGATATGGATTTCTGGTTTTCTGATTCGATTCGGATCAATGTAATAAACAGTTCAGGTTTTGTGATTACTGTCCCGACTGGAGAGACGGGGTAGTGATCGCAACTTACAAGTCCCTTCGTCGGAGAGTGATGGAATGGACTCGAACAGAATATCAAATTCCTTGGCCGGAGTGCGAAGGCCGATGAATATCAAAGTCCTTGGCCGGAGTGCGAAGGCCGATGAATATCAAAGTCCTTGGCCGGAGTGCCGAGGCTGGTAAATATCAAAGTCCTTGGCTGGAATGCCGAGGCCGGTTAATATCAATGTCCTTGGCCAGAGTGCCAAGGCCAGTGAATACCAAAGTCCTTGGCCGAAGTGCTGAGACCGGTGAATATCAAAGTCCTTGGTCGGAGTGCCAAGTTCGGTGAATATCAAAGTCCTTGGTCGGAGTGCCGAGGCCGGTGAATATCAAAGTCCTTGGCCGGAGTGCCAAGGCCGGTGAATATCAAAGTCCTTGGTCGGAGTGCCGAGGCCGGTGAATATCAAAGTCCTTGGCCGGAGTGCCAAGGCCGGTGAATATCAAAGTCCTTGGCCGGAGTGCCGAGGCCGGTGAATATAAAAGTCCTTGGTCAGAGTGCCGAGGCCGGTGAATATAAAAGTCCTTGGCTGGAGTGCCGAGGCCTGTAAATGTAAAAGTCCTTGGCCAGAGTGCCAAGGCCAGTGAATATCAAAGTCCTTGGGCGGAGTGCCGAGGCCGGCGAATATCAAAGTCCTTGGCCGGAGTGCCGAGGCCGACGAATATCAAAGTCCTTGGCCGAAGTGCCGAGGCCGTTGAATATCAAATTCCTTGGACGGAGTGCCGAGGCCGACGAATATCAAAGTCCTTGGCCGGAGTGTCGAGGCCGACGAATATCAAAGTCCTTGACTGGAGTGCCGAGGACGGTGAATATAAAAGTCCTTGGCTGGAGTGTCGAGGCCGGTGAATATCAAAGTCCTTGGCCGGAGTGCCGGGGCCAGTGAATATAAGAGTCCTTGGCCGAAGTGCCGAGGTCGGTAAATATAAAAGTCCTTGGCTGGAGTGCCGAGGTCGGTGAATACACAAGCCCTTGGCCAGAGAGCCGAGGCCAGGGAACATACAAGCCTTTGACCGAAGTGTCGAGGCAGGAACGGTATAACGCGACCCGGCGAGGTCTGCAAATTCAAGGTTAAACCCGGAGAAGTCATGGATTTAATAATATGGTTGTGAACTGGATATGGACTTTGGATAACGGATTTGAGGCTATTCAAAACACACCTTCCAATAGCAAGGCATGTTTTGGAGGGCAAATGTTAACCCGCCTTTTGTCAAGGCCATAAACAGACGAATTCAACCTAACTAATTTCACGATTGTTGAAGCTGAAATATGATGGATTGGTTTAAAAGAATGAAGTTCACTTGGATATGTCGTCCGGTCAAGAAGTGGAGAAGATACATGGCTCGGTCTGGATGCTCTAGGTCGCTCGGCATTGGTGACATGGTTCGGCACTGGAGGACGGTCGGCCTAAAGGGTTGGCAAAAGTCGTTCGGCATTATACCTCGCTTGGCATCGAGGGTCATTCGGCATTGTACCTCGCTCGGCATCGAGGGTCGCTCGGCATTGTACCTCGCTCGGCATCGAGGGTTGTTCGGCATTATACCTCGCTCGACATCGAGGGTCGCTCGACATTGTACCTCGCTCGGCATTGGACGTCGCTCGGCATCATGGGTTGCTCTGCATTGAGGGTCGCTCGACATTGGACCTTGCTAGGAATTGTACCTCGCTCAGCATTGGTGAGGCAGCTACCATTCAGAAAGCCCAACAACACAGGATTTGTCTATAAATAGAGGGGCAGGGGCACAGTGAAAAGGACCTTCTCTCCGCTCTCTAAATTTCTGTTTTCTAGGGCTAAGATTACTCTACCAGTTTGTAACTGTAATTGATTCGAACATCAATAAAAAGAAAACTTCTGAAGTGGACGTAGGCCAGAGTTAGCCGAACCACTATAATCTGTTGTTCTTTACTGCTTTATTTTTAATTTTGACTGTTCTTCATATTATTATTCTCTACATATATTCAATCTGTGAGTTGTGACTGTTATTTGGTGCTTTCATCTGGATTTGGGTGTTAGTGACCAAGTTTGGCACTAACAACTATTAACTTAGGAGATGCATAAGTTCAGGCATGGGTTCATTTAATCTAAAAAACTAATACAAATGCATACCGATGCCATACAATAATAATATTTTATATCTAGCAAAAAGAAATCAAACTCAAAGTGAAACAGTGATTCTAATTTAGCTTAAATAAGAAATATCCTAATATTTACATTAGTGCACTTTCCGACACAACCAAATACTAATTGAATTTACAAAATTATTCGGTACCTTGAAATGTCGTATTTTCAAATACATATAGTATACTATTGCATAAGAAATATTCATAAATTATATATATCGTATATCATATATTGTTTTTGAATGCTCAGGTAATCCAGATAAGTAATGACTAGATAAGCTACCAATCAAGGACATCATATTTAATACCTCGAATAACCAAATAATTTTTGCCTTAACATCAAATAATCATATCAACATAATGAATGTATAAGACAAAATTTAGCATAGTTAAAAGAAGAAAAATATATCACTATGAAAAAAATTACCTGTCATACACAAAATATAAATGACAATTAAAATAACTATATGATTGAATGACATAAGAAAATAAGGTTAATGTAGCAAACTACTAAAATATCATGCAATTAATTAATTATGAATGTTTGTAAAAAAAATTGTATGTGCATCCAACACCGACTATATATAACCTAATACAATTTTTATGCATGTAAACTAATAGTTACTACTTTTTAAAATATATTAAATATATAACGTTTCATTTCAAGCATAAACAAATATATCAAACATACTATATTCCCTTTAAAGCATAAGCATTAAATAATTAAAGATAATTAAAGATAATTACCTGCAAATATATTTCTTCACAAACATTTCAATTTTATACCGGCCTTGTTAAACAAGAAGGAAACTATTGGCTACAAATAAGTAAAAGAGTGAACTAGAAAAAAGGACAAAGTTCAAGAAATTTTTTGAGCCAAGGATACCACATCAAAAGTTTAGTCTGAAGGAAAAACATTAACATAATGCTATATTAATATAACATTATCTGTATAAATGATAAATTGAATTAGCACTACTCTTACAGTAAAAATACCATATTTACAACAAATGCTATATATACATAGAATTACTTTACAACAAATGTCATATACATATAGCATTACTTTATCATTTAGCCTAAAAAAATTTGACCTGCGTCCATGGTTCAGAAGAAACCCTAAACTATTTCCTTCAGCCTATTTGCTTGTAAGTGATAAGTTCCAAAATTACTATTTCTCTTTGATACACATATTTCCTACATCGATGAAAGGTTTGTTAAATTTATAGAGCATGTCATGTTAAATGTTTATATAAATCCGAAATGTTGCTAATAAAAAGAAATAAATAAATAAAATTAATCGATCACATATTAATTCTATAATTGATTAGCATTAAAGTGAATTAATATTTATCTAATTATCTTATGAAATTGAATTAATGTTTGTATTTTCAATTCAAGTTGATAAAAACTAAAGGCAATTAATTCCTTTTATTTATTGTATGGTAATTTGATCCTTTTAAAAGTAGTTCACCTAGGACCATTATGAATAATAATATATCTAATAGTGAACTATAAACACTTTCAAACTGCAAAAAAATCAATTAATGTGACATAGAATAATTTCATAAAAATCATAACTAATTACCTCATTGTTGCATGTTGTCTATGAACATTTCATAGCCTATTAACTAACACAGTTAAAAAATATTAGAAGGCTATACTGATTGAGAAGGACGACGTTGGAATTTTAGAAAAAAGTTTTGATTATGAGTTACAAATTATTGACAAAATTTTAAGGTTAACTACCAAGAAAGTACAAAAGCATTGCTTATATTTATTCATTCCTAGGATAAAATAAGAGTTTTATTTTTTAAATAGTACTTTACTTCAGATATAATGTTTTCCCTCAAACTTGACTTTAGAATGTTTTTTCTCCAACTTGACTTCAGATGTAATGGTTTTCCTCCAACTTAACTTTCTTTTGTACTTATGTTTGAGAATGAAATATCGATCAACTTTACATCTTTTAATTGTATATAAAATTTTAATGTTTTTAAATGTGATGTATTGAGTGTTGGAACTAGGTCAGCATGCAGCAGGAGTTATCGATAAATTTCAATTTTTTTAACCATTTTGGATCTTTATAGGGCCTATGAAGCCTGATTTATTTAGAACGTTTCTAAATTTATTTAAATAAAACCTTTATTTTATTTAAATTCATGATATATTTTTTATTTAATTTTTTTATGATGAACACACATATATACACGCACACACATGTATCATATTCATACACACATGTGTGTGTAGAATATCAACCCGTGCAAGGTATAACATGCATGTATATAAAGGCTGAGATTTATATCGCAACAGACACGTTAGCTCATCCAATATGAAATTATATATTGTCTAAATGTATGTATGCATGTATGTATATAATATTATTTATGTATAAACATTATAAATATATACACATATATAGTTTTGTTTAAATAATTGTATGTAAGTATATAATTGTATATATATGTATATATATACATACATCTATATATATAACCATATAAATAAAATATTAATATTATGTATACATATTACATAATAGATTTATTTAAATATTAAAAATATTTTATTTTTATTTTATAAAACCGTGAGTAATATATATATAGAAATATTAATAAAAAATTATTATTTAAATAAATAAAAATATATACATAAAATATGCATAATGAAATATATATACATATATATAAATAATAAAATACTAAAAATATTTTTTTATTAACATAAAAGTTCCAGGTCTTATGCACAATTCAGTAAAATAAATTTTTTAATCAAATATCCATTCAATAATTAATATAATACCTGATTAAAAAAAATTCAAAACTTTATTTTCGAATTTTAGATTTCCAACAAATCATAAATGAAATTTTATGCTTTAGAAAAAATTTTAATAATTTTTTCCTGTTTAAAAATATCTTTTAAATAATTTTTTAATTTTTTGTCTAGAATTTGAATATTAATTTAAAAATTAAAAAAAATGTTTTTTAAATTTTCTTAGAGCTTATTTACTGTTAATATTAGTTTATTAAATACAAAATACAATTTTCATAATATATTTGAATTAATATAATTTATTTATGCATTAATTTGATTTAAATAATATTAAATAATAATAAAATAGATATAAAAATAATAATTTTCCACTGTCGAAAATTATCATAGCTTTACTTCTATACATATGAAATTACATGACTGTATTTCATTGAAGTTTGATATTGTAATTATTATAAACTACATATATTTTTAATAGATATACATGCATACAACTAAACAACTTTGTTACAGTGTTACTTGCATATCAGAATCATCATCTAACCAACAATTTGTAATATATACACATATAGTAAAACATTTTAATTGAGAATTATTAATTATATTTTGATTAGAAACATAACTTAATCCCGTTGTCTTAAAGTACACCCTGAAATGATGATTTTTGCCTCTTGAAACTATTTTCGATTCAATATAAAGCTAGTTTTTGAATCGTTGACCACCAGCTATCAAGTTGCAACTAAATTAACTTGATCTAAACTTGATAAGATGGAAGGGCTAGACATGATTTCAACTAATAAGGAACAGAGCAGGAGGAACAAAAAGATCAATGTCATATGAGGTTAGAGATGCTTGTAAAGAGGAAGGAAATGAGAGAAGTATGGATCTCATCTCTTACTTATTCTCCTTCAGTCCGAGCCATCCATTTTCTGGCCTTACTATCCCTAAGTTTTAGCCACATATTCCGCTTATTGCTCCAAAAATATCAGCCCCCATGATGTGCCTTTAACCCATTTAAGGCCAAATAAAATATTATAAGATTAAATCTAATTTAATCGCTTATCGATATCATATATCAATTGATATATTTATAACTATTACAAACATATTCAATAACATTTATTCATCAAATCATAATCAAATTTTATAATAATTATTTCATAAATATCAATTAATTTATAACAATTATAAATTAGTTTAAATCATTTGGACAAAGGAAAATTCATCATTTCGGTGTGACTCGCCAGAGTAAATTTGGTCAGCGATTAATATCGAACTATTCAAATATTAATGCTTACATGTCACTTAGCAGATGATGTGACATTTTGGTCAAATTTATCGCTTACTTGGTTTCAATAAAAATCCAATTTTACTTCACTATGCCTTACTCGATTGTGACTATTATTACACCAATTCTCTTCGTCAAAACAAAATCCCTTTAAACTTATGGAATTTGGCAATGGTTAAAATTCCAATGTCATTCATATTCAACTCTATAGTCCAAATAAAAAGTCCTTAGTTCTATAATAACAATTATTATTAACCCAAATGTTTTGGCTAGCAACTTTGACTTTGAGCTGACTTGAGTTGACCTTAATACTAACCACATATAACCGAGAAGATGAATCCTCTTTTAAATAGTCCTTCACTTCCAATACTTCCACTTGACCCAACTATAGTCACTCGATGGACGTCCTGCTATGGTTTGACTATAATTAAAGCGGAGCTTTCATATTGAAGATCGACAATGTTCTAAAGTTAAGAAAACTGCGTAAATTAGTCACATCGACATTTCTTTGACCTCGGTCATATTAACCAATAGAAAACTGTCAAGTAAGTCATTCTATAGTTATCTTATAACTATCCGTACGTAACCCCTTGGTGTCTCCATCAACCATAAGTAATACACTGTCCAATATTTGAAGATCGTTATGTACTGTAGTCTCAACAGATGTATCGATATCCAGCCTCGATACATCTTGACTAGGAATATTTAAAATGGTATATTTATTTTCACTTTGAAAAATTAATCATGGTTACAACCCTTTGTAACTACTCTCACGAAACATACAATTTATGAATTTTTCTATTAAATATACTTTTAATTAAATTAATTAATTAATATAACACAGTACATCAAGTATATAATAAAAATAAAACACCTTTTGTTCGAACAAGATTGGTTATTGAGTTAGATATATGTAACAAATTACATAATTGCCTCTGGCCATACCCCTAACTTTATCAATCTCACACTTGCACTTAGGGACAATTACAGAATTCTATTCAAACTTTGCCAATCAGTTTTCTCAGAACCAATCGAGTAACTCCCTCACTGAACCGATATGCTGTTGTTGACGCCAAAAGTGGCACAACACCCAAGAACCTGTTGAAAAGTTAAGATCGAACGGAAAGTAAATGTAAAATAGTAGGAATACCAAGATTTTTATAGTGGTTTGACAATCCCTAGCCTATGTCCACATACTTTAATTGATTATTAATTTTGGAGAAAATTTGAGTGGAATAGAGAGATGTAGAAGTTACAGGTACAAAGGATTGATGGGTTCTTAAATTTAGAACTGCCAATTGTTATCCCACCTTTTGGCAAGGCCGAGATATCAAAGAACTAAATACAACCTCAAGATTGAACGTCCTGGATGTCCAGTATGCACAGGCTCGCTATGGATATCGACGAATTTTGTCCGATTATGGATCGGGCTATAATTAACAAGACATGACAAACTAAGCCATGAAAGCCCGCATTCCAAATTTCAAGTCAATTCGAGTTTGTATGCTCAAGTTATGATCGATGCAAATTGAAGGTTATAATCCCATTTTCATATCCATTATCAAGCCCCGGTTCGAATCCATCACCTTTGTATCCATCGGAGCGGCGTCATCTTCGTATCCATCAAGGAAGCCCGTGTCGTATCGATCTCATTCGTATCCATCATCAGAGCGTACGTTCTGTATCGATCGGTCAGGTCCTACTCCGCATCCATCGTTATGCCATACTTCGAATCGATCGGTTTCGTATCGACCGATGAGTAGTATGCTTCGTATCGGTCAACTAGTGCCTAGTTCATAACCATCGGTCTTCATCTGTTCGTATCGATCAATGATTGCTGCTGTTCGAATCCATTGAGTTATGACTACTTCGCATCCATCAGCCGCGACAAGTCGTTGTCTCGTATCCATGAAGTAACTGCCCCTTTCGTATCCATCCACCTTTGTTAGTTCGTTTCCATCACAAAGCAAGGATTCGTATCCATCTGATACCCGATATTCGTATCCATCAGAGGGTTACATTGTGCATTTGGGGACTCATGTTCGAATCCATGGGTGATGGCTTGTTCGTATCCATCGGTTCGAACCAATATGTGATGACACGTTAATTATGGATATGGACGTGGCAAAATACTTGCGGTGACACGGCCAACTCGGAGCAAAAGGTGTATCGGTTCGAAATACGCGATCCACATCATCTCAGAAACACGTGCAACCATCGATACGAGGGGATCGATTCGAAGCTATGGAATCGAACCAAACAGCCATCCGAGAAATCTCAACTTGTATCGATCATATCTCAAAATCCACCGATCCAAATGCTATGAAATTTTCACAGGAGATTACATACGAGCCAAGGAACGTTCACACCAAATTCCAGCTCCATCGGACATGATCTTGATCGATATGAAATGATTTCGTATCGATCACATATTGAGTCGAAACTTTTTGGAATTGGTCGTGTTGGCCCCCTCACGTGCCAGAGCAAATCTCCCGAAGTTTGAGCGAAGCCTCAGCCTCCTACGCCTATAAATAGAGCCCCAGAGCCTACAGAAGAGGGATCTTTTGATTCTCAAGCGCTCAGACTCTGCCAGATCAAGACCTGCATCATATTGTTGCCGTTGAATTTGAATTCCAAGTTGTAATTTGCCGTTGCTTGCTGTAATCACTTGTAATCGACAAAAGAGAATCAATAAAGTTGCAAAAACTTCATAGTGGACGTAGGCAATACGCCGAACCACTCTAAATCGCTTGTCTGTGCATTTACATTCCTGTTGTTTAGAGTTTTTGTTAGATAACCTTCATTTTTTAATTTATATTCTTCATTGTTATCTCTTTAAAAACTTCCGAAGAGTTTTGTGCCCAATTTTGGTACAAACAATTTGGTGCTTTCACTGAGAGAATAACCCAGATTTTCTCCTGCTCCATGGATCTGTCATCGATAACGGATTGCATAAATCTAAGAGAGAGATCCAGATCACAAGTTTGATTCCTTCCACTCTATTCAGATTTGCAAAAAATCTAAGAAAGGAATTCAGCCCTCAAGATGGTTAGCACAAGAACCACCTCCAACGTTGGCGACCAGGAAGGCCGGGATAGGAAAAGTCCCACACAGTCCACCAACCAACCAGAATGCAACCGCACCTTCAGATTCACAAGGCCCGGTTACTAGGCAAGAGTTCCAGTTATTGCTACAGGAACTAACGTAGAGTCGACAACAGTTGAGAGAACAACTGCGTGCAAATGCTGAGCTGACCAACCAGCTAAACCGCCAGAAGCGCAGAAGGCATAGAAGAGATCAAGTATCTCGCTCCTCTACAGAAAGTTCTGCCTCATCTGGCTACAATCAAAGATCCATTCGTCCTCGACCAGACGAAGGTCACGCACAGGCCACCGGACATCAGCCCACCTTGACTGTTGGACAGCTAAGGGTTGGTCCATCGGCCAGCTTTCATACTGGACCCTCTTCCCGGGGGGGGTGGGGGAACTGTCCCTCAGTACACCACAGATAACCGTCCCACCGCTACTGCAGTTGTCATAGGAGTTGATGTCGGAAATCAATACGGACGTACTCCTAAACCTTACATCCCAGAAGACGTTGAGCCAAGGAGGCGAGATGTGGACCGTCAACAGAGCCCGGTCCAACCTCGCAATGTGGAACCCGACCACACTTTGGCCCAACGAGAACAGAACGTCGCAACGCCAGACCTTCCAGCCATGATTAGGCAAATGATCCGTGAAAGCTATGGTCTTACCAACGACGACTAGGGAATCTCCCGGAGTCATACCCCTTTCACGGACGAGATTCTTTATGCTGAACCTCCTCGGCGATTCAGGATGCCAACATTACCGATGTATGAAGGAAATTCGGATCCCAATCAGCTTATTTTGAAATATGAGTGGTCAATGAGTGCGACAAGGGCTGATGACGCTGTGAAGTGCCGTAGTTTTCCCATCTCTCTAGGGGGCATTGCAATAATGTGGTTTACAAGACTACCATCACGATCTATTTCTTCGTTTGACCAGTTGGCTACAAAGATTGTAGAGCAGTTCGTATGCATGTTGCCAGACCAAAAGATGTAAACACTTTATCTAGCATTACCCAGGCCCCGGGGGAAACACTTAGACGCTATTTAGAAAGGTTCCATGCAACATGTGCAGAGATCAATAATCCCAACGACAATTCAATTCTAATGGCACTGACTAAAGGGATTGACCCTGACTCTGAATTTGGGAATTGGTTAGTTGGGAAGCTTCCCGCGTCGTTGGACCGTTTCTACTCCAAAGTTGTTCAATTCTTAAGGCGTGAGGACGTGAAACAGTCTAGGAAGCAGGACGACGTGAGGCCCAGTAGTGAGGGGATTCAAAGTAATGTGGCAGTTAAACAGTCGGGTGAGAGTTCTGGAAAAGTGCAGTTGAATATAGAGAACAAGCAGTCTCAACCGAGAAACAATGACAATCAGAATAAGTAACGGGATTAAAACCGTGGCCTGCGACGTAGGGCTTCCATGTTTGATAACTACACACCATTGAATATGTCGCTAGAAAACGTGTATCTGCAAACTTGCAATGCTATGCAGTATAAGAAACCTGCTTCGAAGCCGTCATCGGAGAGGCAGATTCAAACGGGAAAGTTCTGTAGATTCCATGAGAGTTACGGCCACAATACCAATGGGTGTAGACATTTGCAGGACCTCATTGAGAAGTTGATCAGGGAGAGGAAGTTAGATCAGTTCGTGCATGCGCCGCAATCTGGAGGTGCGGGCCCGTCAACCCAAAATCGTATGCAGAGTCAAGAAAGACAGGAGGAACCCGCTCCTACAGGCGGGAGGTTAGTTATAAATACAGTTAGTAGTGGTCTCCATCCAGCAGACCGAAGCTGGAGGGATATGGAGTCGTATGCCAGTTCTATCAGGAATGTGGACTTCGAGTGTTGCAGTAATTTTGATGAAGGGGCTCTGGTCAAAAAACAGAAAATGATGAATGATGATATCGTGTTTAGAAACCGAGATGCTGATAGGGTCGAAGCCCCCACCATTGACCCACCGGTCATATCTGCCCAGGTTGGTCCTGCTTGGATGAAGAGGATCCTGATTGACAGTGGGAGTTTAGTAAATATTCTATTTAAGAGAGCTTACGATCAGATGAAGATGGAGGCCAAGGATTTAAAACCTTGCCAATCACGAATATATGGCTTCGATGGAAGTGCCAATGTACCCACTAGAGTAGTGGAGTTGCCAGTGGAGCTGGGAGTTGGAGAGTGCCGGAGAGTCCGGATATTGCAGTTCGTTGTGTTGGGTATTCAATCCCCATATAACGCATTTTTGGGCTGACCGGCCCTCGCTGAATTCAGGGCAGCAATTGCCCCGTGGTGTTTAACTTTGAAGTTCCCCACCGATCGTGGGATTGGAGTTATTCAAGGAGATCAGGCTGCTGGGAGAGCCTGTTATGTTGCAGAACTGCGCGATGCGCGACGACGAGAGAAAGGAAAGGGCGTAGAGGAATATCTCTGCGTCCATTTTGCAAATAATTGACAATCGGTGCCTAGGCCTCAGCCCGGGCACCACAACCAATTACAAAGGGATCTTGACCCTAGAGACAATAAGAACAGGGAAGAATCCATAGAGAGTCAAGCTTCCCCGGCTGAACTGACGATTGATGTCCCGATCGACGGCAACGATGACGATGATTCGAGAATGTCAAAAATTGGGTCCCAGTTGAGCCATTAGACGCAGCAAGAATTGGTTAAATTTCTCCGGGCGAATCTCGACGTATTCGCCTGGACAGATTCTGACATGTATGTGATCTCATCGGACATCCCGAGCCACACCCTGAATATTGACCCGAGGTGTATCCCGGTCAAACAGAAAAGGCATGGTATGGATCCAGAGAGATATGCCGCCCTTAAAGAAGAAGTCGATAAGCTCAAGTCGAACGGATTTATTCAAGATACTTTATACCCGGAGTGGGTATCCAATCTCGTACTTGTCCGAAAGCCAAATGGGAAATGGAGGACATGTGTTGATTATTCTGATCTAAATTAAGCTTGCCCCAAAGACAGTTTTCCACTTTCCAGGATTGATCAGCTTGTAGGTTCGACAGCTGGACACGAATTATTATCTTTCATGGACGCTTATTCCGGCTACAATCAAATACCCATGCATGTACCTGACCAAGAACATACCAGCTTCATAACCGATCTGGGACTCTACTGCTATGAAGTCATGCCGTTTGGACTAAAGAACGCCGAAGCAACTTACCAGCGTCTAGTCAACCGGATGTTCGCCAATCAGATTGGGAAGACCATGGAAGTTTATGTAGACAACATGCTAGTGAAATCACGATTCTCTACTGATCACATCAAAGATTTGGAGTCGATGTTTAACATCCTTCGCAAGTACGGGATGAAGCTCAATCCGCTAAAGTGTCACTTTGGTGTTGCATCCGGAAAGTTCCTTGGGTTCATTGTCAACACTCGAGGAATAGAAGCCAATCCAGAAAAGATTTGGGCAATCAGGAACTTGCGAACTCCATGAACAATAAACAATTTCAGAGCCTCAACGGGAAGGTAGCGGCGTTGAGCAGGTTCATATCGAAGTCTACCGATAAATGCATTCCTTTCTTTGATCTGATCCGAAGAGGAAAGCGGAACTTCGAATGGACTACGGAGTGCGAAGGCGCATTCCAAGCACCGGTTCAACATCTCTCCATGCCGTCAATTTTATCGAAGCCTATCAACCATGAGCAGTTGTATCTTTACTTGGCGGTGTCGAAAAATGCAATCAGCGCTGCCCTAGTTCGGGAGGAAGACCGAGTGTAGAAACCGGTCTACTACGTTAGCGAGCGGTTAACCGGAGCTGAGAGAAACTATCCAAAGTTGGAGAAATTGGCCTACTGCCTAGTCATTGCCTTAAGAAAGCTCCGTCCATATTTTCAGGCTCACCCTATCACTGTGTATACCAATCAGCCGTTACGACAGGTCCTCACGCGGCCTGAGACGTCTGGTAGGTTACTCAAGTGGAACATCGAACTGAGCCAGTTCGATATCACCTATACCCCAAGAAGAGCCATTCACAGTCAAATCCTAGCAGATTTTATAGACGAGTCCACCATCCCAGAGGACTTTTCTGAACCTACTAAATCTCCCGAGTATATATGGAAGCCGCATACCGATGGCGCATCCAATGATCGGTGCTCAGGTGCTGGGGTAGTGCTTGAAACCCCCGAGGGCCGATCCATATGCTACGCTGTGAAATTCGAGTTCTGTGCAACCAACAATGAAGCTGATTATGAAGCTTTACTTGCTGGGTTGAGGCTAGCCCGCGATCTGAGAATTACTGCTGTGGAAATTTACTATGACTCTCAGCTAGTCGTATGCCAAGTTCGGGGCGAATATCAGGCCAAGGATCAAAGACTGGCAGCCTATTTAGCTCGAGTTAAAGGAGTATTTGATCAATTCGATCACTACGCTATTTTCTGCATATCCCATGAGCACAACCAGAAGGCTGATTCATTAGCCAAGTTAGCAAGTATGGTCAAAGCACAACACATGGGGCTCGTTCCTATTGAAACTTTATCTTCTCCTAGCATTGATCAGATGGAAACTGACTTTGCATTTGAAATCGCTCCCGAAAAGGAGTCATGGATGACCCCCTACCGAAACTATATCGAGCATGGGGCACTGCCTGAGCGTAGGAGTGAAAGGAGACAGATTCTTCGGAAAGCCTCGTGGTTTACCATTCAGGATGGAATCATGTATAGAAGAGGATATTCCGTTCCTCTCCTCCGATGCATCGCCCACGACGAAATCAAAAGAGTGTTACATGATGTGCATGAGGGAGAATGTGGTGATCACACTGGGGGGCAAGCCCTCGCCAAGAAAGAACTTCGATATGGATATTGTTGGCCAACGGTGAACCGTGATGCATCAGATTATGCAAGAAGATGTGATAGATACCAGAGACATGCTCGAATTCCTAGGGCCCCACCTACCGAGATAACCCAAATGGTCAGTCCCTGGCCGGTTGCAGTATGGGGGCATTGATATCATCGGTACTCTACCACTTGCCAAAGGGGGAGCAAAATATGCCATCGTCACAGTTGATTACTTTACTAAATGGGCTGAAGCCGAACCACTTACGACTATCACAACGAAAAAAGTAATCAACTTCGTAATTCGTAATATCATCTGCCGGTTTGTTCTCCCGCATACCATTATCACTGATAATGGAGCTCAATTCAACAGTGTTGAATTCAAGGATTTCTGCCAACGGTTCCAAATCCATAAGAAATTCTCGGCGGTTGCACACCCTCAGGCGAATGGCCAAGTCGAAGATGTTAAGAAGGTTATAAAATCTATTCTGAAAAAACAACTGGAAAAGGCAGGGGCAAGTGGGTTAATGAATTACCTTGGCTTTATGGGCTTACCGAACGACCCATAAATCCACAACCGGACACACTCCCTTCTCTCTGTCCTACGGTTCAGAAGCCGTTATCCCAGTCGAGGTTGAAGTACCTTCTCATCGTGTAACTTATTATGACCCAAAAACGAACGCCATATTTCTCGCTGAATCTTTGGACCTACTGGATGAAAAGCGTTAAGAGGCTGATTTGAGGGCAGGCGCATATCAAATCGAGTCTCCCGATTATACAATGCCAAGGTCCAACCATGGACCTTCGAACTTGGCGATCTCGTTCTAAAAAGAGTTTATCCTGTCCCTTTACACATGAAGCCAAATTGGGAAGGGTCGTATGTGATCACTCAAAAGCTCGGAGATGGCACATTCAAGTTGTCGACCGTTGATGGGCATACTTTGCCAAGAGCTTGGAATAGTGAAAGCCTCCATCGCTACTACATATGACAGGCTTCATTTATCTGATTTATTCTTTTATTTGCCGTTTATTTTCGCATTTTGAAATTTGAATTTGTAATAAGGCAACTGACTTTGCCATGTTCTTTCATTTCAGCAATAAAATGCCGTCTCTTCGAGCCAGAGCTGTGATTTATTGAATATGACGTACAACATCACAATGCACGGAGAGCTAAGTTCCATCGAACGGTGGAATTTATTCAAATAACGAGTGACTGTGATATGACCGGTCCGCCTAACGACTTCGGCCGTATCCTAACCAAGTTTGAGGAGGATGGACCCGTCCGTCTAACGACCTCGCTCGTTAACTCGGGGTGGATACGATCCGACCATCCACGATCCCGATAAATCCATCGTTCCCAGAGTTTGAACGAACTCCTAAAAAGCTTAAACGAATGTGACTGACCATCTATCGGCTAACTCCAAATTCACAGAGCGTGAATTGGAGTATAAACATCAATTCTAGGTTCCCGGAGTGCAAACCGAATTATAAATGCTAACTCCAAATTCCCGAAGTGTGAATTGGAGTAAAATACTAAGTCAAAGTTCCCGAAGTGTGAACTGTGTTACAAACATTGAGAGTTCTTGGATTCCCAGAGTGCGAACCAGATTATCGATCATAGATTATCCTAAGTCCCTGGAGAGCGGACATGTGCTCAAGATTTGCAATAGGTGCGATTGACCACCGAAGTACAAGTGCTGGTCCCCAGAACTGGGGGAAAAGCTTAAGTGTTAATCACTAACCGAAGAGATACAATGTTCGAAATTCAACTCATTCATCAATTACGACTTATGATCACGATTTTCAGACTTGGCAAATAAAGCGAACTCAACTTGAAGGTAAAAACACCACAAGTGCACTGGACTGAAATTCAAATACTGCAAATACTTGAGCGTAAAAGAAATAAAAATTGAAGCAAAGAAACAAAATTTCATTTCATCTAACTGTATGTGAAGATTCATGTACAAGTTATTCCAAAAATTCCTACTAGCAGGGGGTCGAGCCCGCATCTATACATGACCTATAAAAAGAAAGACAAAAGTACATTCCTAACTGGCAAAAATACGCTAAAGGGGGCTTATCTACTTTTTCTTCTTCGGCCTTCTCTTTGAGGCGGAACTGCCGGAACCGCTAGTAGTTTTTCACTTAAAACCTTTACCCTTCGACGAATCATCCCCTGAAGAAGGCATGATATCAACATCTTCCTCCGAACTCGAGTCTACGGGGATGCTCTCTTTAGGAAGAGTCGGGGGAACTGGATCTGCAGCCGGGGGTGGAGTGGACACTCTAGTATCAACCAGTGTCCTTCCGGGGGATATCATCACAAGTGGAGTCGGACCCGACGCCATCACTCCACCCTCAGAGTCATCGCTGTGAGCCGCCGCCTCCATTTCGGCGTTAATTTGGGCCAAAATCTCTGCTTCATGAGTGGCACGGGATTCACGGTAGGTAGTGGTGGACTGTGACGAAGCAATTGAAGAAGGCGGGAACGCGCCAAGAACGAATGGCATGTCTGTAAAAGGATCGGTGTTTTGACCTAGGAGCTCGTTCATCATCTGCTCGTCCAAAGACAGTGAGCTCCCCTGTGTCATCTCTATCGGCGCGACCGCGGTCGTGGTAGTCGCCTCTGCAATAATGGCCTTCTGTGCTTGATGTGATTCTTGGATTGCAGGAGGCGCCGTCAATGTAACTTCGCTCACTGGACAAAGAAGAAAAGAGGTTGTTAGAACACACTTCGAAAACAAGCCCTTCATTTCAGATGCACATGAAATTTTTTCAGAGTACCTTCCTCGGTTCGGCTTGCGGTTGGCTGAATAGCTTCGGATGAATGCTCCTTAATAGGAGATAGGTGTGGCTGTTCAAGGTCATAGGCCGGGATGGGCTGGGGCTCGATAATTGGAGTGGGCTTGGATCGAGATGAAGTAACGATCTCGGAACTAGTAACATGATGCTCAACTCCGGAACCTTCCCCAGTTTCTAAATGTTGGGTGCCTAGTCTCTCACTTGCATGAGAGATCATAGAATGATGGAGAACTTTCTTTTCATCTTCATTCAGTATGCGGTTCTCCAACTCAAGCTCATCGAAAGTTCCACCCAGCTGCACTGTTTTTTCCTCTTCGACCAGCAAATTCCAGGCATCATATAGATGTGTAGAGTAATCGTCGAGCCATGCCAAGTTCCTATGTCTCGGTACGTTGGCGTTGTATGTGACGAGAAGCTCCTCTACATCCGCCTCAAGCTTGGTCTCTGCCAGCCAAACCTTCTCATCAACTTTGGCCTCCACCTCGCGGACCTTTACCATGGCCGTATTTCTTTCCCTCCGGAGTGCCACCGCCTGATCGCACGCTTCCTGTGCGACAACGTTTGCAGCATCCTTTTCTTTTATGATTTCAGAAAATTTGGATTTAATTTTATTAAGCTCTTTAAGGGTTGCGTCCCGCTCAGCAGTCACGATGGTGTTCCAATGGCCCATATCCTCTACGGTAGCATAGTGCTCCCGCTTCATCCTATCCATCGCCGCCTGAGCCTCATCGGCTTTTTTAAGGGCCTCAATTTCTGATTTGCGAGAAGACTCAGCCTCACTATTGAGCACTTGAATAATTCGATCCTTTTGACCGAGTTCTTTCTCTAGTTTCTCAATCCTGACTGCTCGATCAAAGGCCACTTTAGATGCTTTTTTAGCGGTCTTCCACCACTCCTGATACTGGAAAAATATATCTGCAATGTAATCATGAACCGTGGTTTCGTCCGACACCGGTACCCTTTTTAAGCACGGAGGGAAGACAAACCCATCAAAACAAATGTCGGGGAAATCCTTTTTCAGTTGAGCGAGCCTTATCGCTCCTTCTCCAGTGGGCTCGACAAGGGCCTGTGCGGTGGTCGAGGGGTCTACTACCTCAGTTTGGCGATGAGAATCGGACCGTGAAGAGTGGGAAGACTGCTCGTGCCGTGGAGTCTCTGAAGGCCTCGAAACATGAACCGGAGGCGGTGTGGGAGCTCTAGGAGGCGATGTGCGAGATCGAGAACGATGTACATGGTCCCTATCCCTATCAGTCCGTTCCTGGCTGGAATGCCCTTGATCATAATCCTGATCTCCTTCCCTTCTACACGGTTCAGAGTATGATGAAGATCGACGTTTGTTGCGCAGGCTGCCAAGCATTGAGCTTCGACCGGACATGGTATCTGCAAAGCAAAAAACGGAAACGAAATTAGAAATCTCTAGAAGAATGCAACTTACGGTTAAAAAATTGTGTAGTGCCATGAAGGTGTATGTATGTGCAACCCCCCGACCAACCGGATGTGTCAACCGCGCTAGTGGGCAGAGACTCGCTTAAAACTAAGGCTTGTGAAAGTTCGTACAATCCGACATCATGCTGTAAGGACACGTCGTCCGGAATTGGAAGATCGGCGAGCCCTTCATAAAGATTCTCTGTTCTTGGGGGAGACATCTTTGAAATTCTAATTTCGAAGGCGGGTCGGGACGTGACAACAGATTTCCATCTCCCCTTTCTGGATTGCTTAAAAACAGCTGCCTTGCCTTTTCTCTGCTCTTCGATATCCTGGGCTACATCCGCAGGTTCGCCCAACGGTTCCTTATTGGTGTGAGTTTTCTCGGAGTCAGCCTCCTCGATTATAACAACTCTAGGCTTTTTTCGTTTAACTCGTTCCTTCGAGGCAGTTCTTAATGCACCGTCGAGCATTATACTTTGTCTTCGCTCGATTAACCCAAGAGTTCTGAGATTCCTGTCCGTCAGGACCGAGTCAATATTCCTATCTTCGCCTGGAACCTCTTGAAGAACCCGAACTGTCTCCTTATAATAACCGCCTTCGGGTCGCTGAATTATTGTTGTAAAGAAAAAGAGAGTATGAGTTGGGTTTCATTTGCAACTGTCTTGCCAACAAAGATAGCAATACTCACGTCTAAATAGCCATCGTCGGGCGAATCCTGGGGGGCATCTAACATAGAACCACTCCGTCTTGAAGTAGCTCAGCCTAGTCCATGATCCCGTAATTATTTGACAATTTCTCACGGCCTTCAGAAATGTGAAAGATGGACTGTCTGTCCGACTCTTGAAATTGAACAGGCATCTTACCTCAGTCAGTCGAGGTGGACGATAGAGGTGCTACATAAATACAATGAACAAGCTATTGAGTAAAGCGTATCCATTTGGGTGTAACTGAGATGGGGAGATCCCTAGAAAAGACAACACTTCTCTTATATACTGATGGAACAGGGGGAGCGTCCCAGCTGCACACACCTGTCGGTTGAAAGCGGTATACCCCTCCGGTGGGTTGTGTGGTCTGTCGCTTGGTCCTGGCAATAATACATCATCCATCGGCAGACCATGCCTTAAGCATATTCTACCTAGCATATCTTCAGAAATATGAGACGATACAGAGTCTGATGGATTGTTGATGAAGGATGCGTCGGGTAATTCGTCCGGGGCCGGACCAATGACTTCGGCCTCGATGTCCGGTATTTCAAGTCTGGGAGGAGTCAAACTCTGAGTTTCCTGTGGTTGCGAGCTTGGAGTTTCCGTAGCTAACTAACTCACGAGAAATCATCATTAGATGACAAAGAGCCCGTGTGTTCCCCTCGTGTAAAGTGTGTGTTGTGCAGTGTTGTGCATTACTTGGATAAATTTTGCAGAGTTAGAGAAAAATTGGCAAACAACGAAGATAATCGGATTCCAGTTGGGATGACCGTCATCGCTGACCGTCATCACAAAATCATCTAAATGTTAGAAATCGATCCGGTTTAAAGTTGTTATGGTTCCATCGACGAGCTTCGAAAGGTAGCCAAGTATGCAGCTTAATTGTCAAGTCCAAGTATGCAAGAATGAAGCTCGTCGGAGTTATGCAAAAGAGTGTTAAAACATTTCGTATCCACCATGGCATGGATTCGAATCGATTACAGGAAGCTTGTTCGAATCCATCAGGATACGTGTTCGTATCGATCTCGGGGGCACGCTTCGAATCGATTGACAAGGTTCGAGTTCGCATCGATCAAAGAAGAATTACTTCGAATCGATCCTTGATTTTCAGGTTCGCACCGATCAGGAAAGTCTCAGCTAAACATCGATCACGTTCGAGCCGATATTTTTCATATCGAACATGAAAAGTAAAATTAGTATCGATCTAAAGCTGAGAACTTCGAAACGACCATTTACTTAATTTTCGTACCGATCATTTCGTATCGATACGATCCACCACCATCGCAATCGGTACGAACTGCGTCACTTCCATTAGAATATTCCAGAGATCGATGCGAAATCCAAAGAAAAGTATCATTGCCTTCATCGATTCGAACACAGGCCCCCAGATCGACACGAAACACAGATCAATTTGTTTTTTCCATCCTTTCTTCTTCAATCTACAGGAGCATCGCCATGGCCATTTACGGCCAAGCTTTGACCCAGATCTGGTTTTACTAATTGCCAGAATGGATAATTGATGAAGATGGAGTGGATCTGAGATAACTTCGTCGTTTGGATTCATAATTAATTACCTAATTTAAAATTGGTGTTTGAAGATTTGAAGGGTTGAATTTGATCGAGTCGATCGAAAGCACGGCACAGTTCTCCTCTATCGAGTTTCTGGATCGATACGAAAGTTAAAGGCGGTAGTAAAAAAGTAAAAAGTGAAAATGGCTAAAGTCCAGAGTATATATATGGAGCTTAGGGAGAAACCGGGTCATTTCGCCTCCTAGTCCGCGTGACCGGTCGCAACCAGTCTACTCGCGAATCAAGTCAAACGCTCTGTTCGTATCCATCTGACCAAAATTTCCATCGATTCAAAATGGACAGTGAATCAATCGATACGAAGCACACAGCAAGGACGGCTGAAGACGATGAAGTACATCGGCTCGAAGCCCTTGTTCGCATCGACAAGTTCACAACTCCATCCACTGCACATTGATACGAACAACGATTTCGTATCCATCATAACTTTTACATTAGCATCGATACGAATTGTGAATCGCCTATCCATGACAAACAACAGAATTCATCGATACGAAAACAGCGATAAACATCCATCACTGCGAGAACAACTTTTCAAACTTCTATATCGGTCCTGGAGAGGAACGATACGAAGGAACGCTAAAAAAAAGCAACTTTCAATCGTTGTTGCAACTCAAATTTCATGTCGGTTCAGGAGAGGATCGACATGAAATTTAATACAAGAAAACTGACAACGACTCGTGAGCGTGCAACGTTAGCGAGAGTCAGATTAACATATGTGCATATGTCAAAACAATATCCCATTTTCAGCATTAACAGGAATTGGATATTCATTCAAAAATGATTACGACGACAACAGCTAAGCCCTATCATACAACAATCAGTTATAGCAATGCATGGTTACAACCTTCGACACAAGAGCAATGACTGTTCAGAGTAAAGACTGCAGCTTTTCAAAGCACGTCATGTTTTCGCAAGACGTAATTTGTTGGGCAAATGTTATCTCACCTTTTGGAAAGGCCGAGATATCAAAGAACTGATTACAAGCTCAAAATTGAACGTCCTGGATGTCCAGTATGCACAGGCTCGCTATGGATATCGACGAATTTTGTCTGAGTCCGGATAGGGCTATAATTCACAAGACATGACAAACTAAGCCATGAAAGCTCGCATTCCAAATTTCAAGTCAATCTGAGTTCATATGCTCAAGTTATAATCGATGCAAATTGAAGGTGATAATCCCATTTTCGTATCCATCATCAAGCCCCGGTTCGAATCCATCACCTTCGTATCCATCGGAGCGGCAGCAACTTCGTATCCATCAAGGAACCCCGGGTCGTATCGATCTCATTCATATCCATCATCAGAGCGTACGTTTCGTATCGATTGGCCAGGTCCTACTCCGCATCCATCGTTATGCCATACTTCAAATCGATCGGTTTCGTATCGATCGATGAGTAGTATGCTTCGTATTGGTCAACTAGTGCCTAGTTCGTAACCATCGGTCTTCATCTGTTCGTATCGATCAATGATTGCTGCTGTTCGAATCCATCGAGTTATGACTACTTCGCATCCATCAACTGCGACAAGTCATTATCTCGTATCCATGAATTAACTGCCCCTTTCGTATCCATCCACCTTTGTTAGTTCGTTTCCATCACAAAGCAAGGATTCGTATCCATCAGATACCCGATATTCGTATCCATCAGAGGGTCACATTGTGCACTTGGGGACTCATGTTCGAATCCATGGGTGATGGCTTGTTCGTATCCATCGGTTCGAACCGATCTGGGATGACACGTTAATTATGGATACGGACGCGGTGAAATACTTGGGGCGACACGGCCAACTCGGAGCAAAAGGTGGATAGGTTTGAAATACGCACGCGACATCATCTCAGAAACACGTGCAACCATCGATACGAGGTGATCGATTCGAAGCAAAGGAATCGAACCAAATAGCCATCCGAGAAATCTCAAGTCGTATCGATCATATCTCAAAATCCACCGATCCAAATGCTATAAAATTTTCATAGGAGATTACATACGAGCCAAGGAACGTTCACACCAAATTTCAGCTCCACCGAACATGATCTTGATCGATACGAAATGATTTCGTATCGATCACATATTGAGTCGAAACTTTCTGGAATTGGTCGTGTGGGCCCCCTCATGTGCCAGAGCGAATCTCCCGAAGTTTGAGCGAAGCCTCAGCCTCCTACGCCTATAAATAGAGCCCCAGAGCCTACAGAAGAGGGATCTTTTGATTCTCAAGCGCTCAGGCTCTGCCAGATCAAGACTTGCATCATATTATTGTTGTTGAATTTGAATTCCAAGTAGTAATTTGTTGTTGCTTGCTTTAATCACTTGTAATCAACAAAAGAGAATCGATAAAGTTGCAAAAACTTCATAGTGGACGTAGGCAATACGCCGAACCACTCTAAATAGCTTGTCTGTGCATTTACATTCCTGTTGTTTGGAGTTTTTGTTAGATAATATTCATTTTTTAATTTATATTCCTCATTGTTATCTCTTTAAAAACTTCTGAAGAGTGTTGTGCCCAATTTTGGTACAAACACCAATAATGTCTGCCTCGGTGACTGTTGTGAGGGTAGATATGTAATGAAGAAGATAAAGCGCCAAAAGTCCTATTTCAGTAGTCATAGGGTTTGTATTTATTAGGGAATTCGTCGGTAGACTCGAAGGCTTATGAAGTAGATGGTCCAGATCCAAGTCCAAAGGTGCAGGAGAGCCAAAGTCGGCCCAATTTCCAATATAAAGCTTTCAGTATTGAGAAAATCCTCTTGATACCGATTAGTTTTCATGCGAAAATTCACTCCTTCTTCAGTTTGACCTTCATATCTCCGATTTGCATTCCACAAACTTTTCCTTGAAAATTGAGTTGTTCCTAATAATTTTCTGTATACTACTTTTCACCCTTGATGATCACTTAAGCATATATTTCAAGTACAAGTGGTTTGGGGGATCCACTACGGATCAAAAGGCTCTCGGTACCTATTGGTTCCTCTCGGTACCGAGTTGTCCACTTTGCCTCTTTTCCATTTGAAACTTGTTGAGTATAGTCCTATGATCCTTTTAAGTACATTTCCAAGTTCATGAACCATTTCCTCCTTGTCTTGACATTCTAACTTTTGTTGAAAATCTGCTTGGTCAAAAAGTCGGTTAACATTTTCCCTCCATAGTATGTTTTACTTAGAAACAAAGCATGCTCTAGATCAAGACGAGTATCAACTGTTTATTATCTCTTGGTTTCAATTTTTTATTCAGGAATTTCTTCGAAGCATTGCCTTCATCATATAGGTATCCTTTTTAAATGCTTTGCATAGCTAAAACTCCACCCTCCGTCCTAGGGACAAGATATATACTTTGCAAATTGCCTCATGCCCTAACTAAGATTTCACTTCCTCCTTTTTGGCTTTACCTTATTTTTCAGCTCAGAAATATCTCTTGGTACCAAGAGGTTCCTCTAGTTACAAATAATAGTCATTCGACCCCGTGACCTATATAAAAAACATTTAGAAAAAAATTCTTTACTTTTCATTCTTTTTCCTTTCATGCATGATAGTTCTAAGCATTTAATTCATCATCGATTCCTTGCAACAACCTTCTCACTACCTCAAACCACTCGCTAGCATTTTTCTAGCGTCATTGCTGATCACTCGAACCCGTCTCCCCACTCATGCTGTCACTATAACCATCGTCACCAACCTAGAGCTTTCACCGTCGACTCCTACTTCTTTTTAACCCAATTTCGCCGACACCTTCTCATTACTACCGATCACTGTTGCCTTTCATGAGAGCATGAATTCGATACCTCCATCAAGTTTGAGTCCTACTTCAAAAAATTAGTATGTAGGTTGTTATCGGTGATGTGAGTGTGGATGGTTTCGACAAGCTGTTAGTTGAAGCGATGTTATGATTTTCCTAAAGTCATGCTTGGGTCTGATTTGAGGTGCAATAGGGTTTTAATCCATGATGCACTTGGGAAAATTGTGTGAACCTTCATAACTCAACTCTCGAATAGTGAAGCCTTTTAAGTTGCTTCGATCGATGTTTGCCTAACCAAACATTGTCACTAAATGCTAAAATGATAGTTTTCTTTTAACGAATGGCAGTATTGAGCGGTTCCACTGCATTGTATTTCTAGTCCTTACGCCTTCCATGCTCTTGTTAAAGAAAAGCTTCCATGTCACTCTGGACAGCAGTTCCATTATCGATTATCTATCAATATGGGTAAAATTTGATGCACGGTTCTATCATGCAACAAGGCTCATCTTTCTAGCATAAGCATGCAGTCTAGGCTCTTTTGTCATGTATGGGATATAGGACACACACTACATAGGTTTTTCTTGTCCTAGTCAATATTAAGAATCTGATTGGTCAACACACACCGACATCATTTTGATTTCGAGCGTTGGTCACAAGGGTTTATTGCTTGAAATAAAACATAACTGACCGCGTTGAAGGCTAAGTTTTCTTGCCCAGAATGACTCGTCGATCTCTACATATTTTCACCGATATCGGGACATTTATCCCTCCCAAAGTCGAGTCTAGTACAGGCTCCACTACCTTTACCTATTAGGCCCGGTCGTTCAATCATTGTTACGTTACGGGGCGTAGTTATACCAGCGGACAGATTGCAAAAGCAACCTCCTCCTTGAACAAATACGCAAGTCCTAGGATCTTGGATGACCCGCTAGAACAAACGCCCACAACCCTTACTTTGAAGACGCCCCAAACATATGCCGCCAATACAGGATTCCTAAAAGCGAAATACTTCTCCCAACACAGGATGAATTGGCACACCGTTCTCCATTGGGATACACGGCATGTATGTATGTCTAGGTGGTTCTATCTTGCCTTTCAATCCTTTTATGTGCATAATGCTTCAACAGCTTAGGCAGACTCTATCTTAAGTTCACCTCAATGGGTATGCTTTCTTGAGCTTCTTTAATAAGTTAACTTATCTTCTGTACTTCAAGCAAAGGCATGACTCACCATCTTATATGATCATCGAGGCCTGGTGCAAGTGCAAGGTTATTGAAAATCTTCACAACAAATGTTCTTATTTTAAGAACAAAGAATTTTTTGTCCGGTACCCGTATGGCTTCAATGCGCTTGGCTTTTTGGATGTAAGATCCCTTCCTCTTTGTCCTTATGGTACTTGGATTCTTTTCATCCAAGTTCTTAGTCTATTTCCCACTTCCTCATAGATATTTCCATTTGAGATGTTTGCAACGAGCATGCTGACACTTTGACAGCTCTGAAGGAGTTTAGCTTCTAGCATTACACCACTGCATATCTCCTAACCAATGAGAACCTTTGGTAGTATGGTCATCTACTCGCTAATAGATTCGTTATTCCTATATTGCCTCCACCAAGCAGTTTCTGAGAATCTGCCCCCATCTCCTCCTCCACACTCCCAGCTCTAACGATAATCTTTAAGGAGAAGTTGAAGGTCCATCAGGTAAGGCACTTGCTAAGGAGCTCATTGGAAAGAGAGCAAAACAACTAGCTATAGGTGATGCCCCGAGAGGAAGGATAAAGGGGCTAGAATTCTGTTGTTCTTGGAGGAAAGTGAAAGCGTGGAAGGAAATAAGAGAAAGAGGAGATAAAGGACAAGGAAGGAGAAGAGGGCGCTAATGATGGGGTAGCGATAGCAAAAATAGTGTAAAGGGAGATGAATCATATGACAGGATGTCTCCTCAAGGTCCCGAGCTTCCTACTTCACCCCATTCATAACACATCATGGTCGAGATCCCAAAAGAGGTTGTAGAAACAAATATATTGCCTTTAGGCAGCGAAAATACCCCAGCTCGTTCCCCTAGAGATGTCTTCGCCGCATTAAGTGACTTCGATATATCAATTGGTGATCTTGTTGCCGAGAGTTCTTCAAACTTCATCTTCTTGCTTTGAGTAATCCTGGTTGAAGGTGGTAATGTCTTTACTTTCATGCAAACACGGTCTGTAGAGTATTTAGGGGGTCACCACACCATACATAGTCACTAGGATCACAAATATACATCTCTGCATTCATTTGTATTCCAAAATTCTGATTCTCATGCCATCTTTCTTCTTGTTTCAAGTTCCATCGCCAAAGATAGATATCGCAAGCTCCAACATAACACGGCGAGTTTAGGGGGAGAACCCCCGACCCGTATCCGCCTCATTCTAGGCGTCATGAATCTGACAAGGAAAAGTTCAAGCGGAAGGAATGGGAATTGGAGGAGGATCATAGAGCTGAGAAGGAAAGAAAGAAAAGGAAGGATGAAGAGAGATTGCCCTTCGATCACATAAAGAGTTGTAAGATCATCACGGCTCTTATTCTAGCAATCCACTGCCTAGCTTTGAATTTGAGATTCCCCCCACTGTCAAGTTCTAGTTTCAACATTCCTGACTACTATCGAACCACCACACTCTAAGGGAATCCCTATTCCCTTGCCTTCTCTCCTGGCAGTCCATCCATCTACAGGCTGCTCTTTCAGACCTTTTTCTATAGGGTGTCATGTTTGATAAAGGCATCAGAGATATTCCAAAGGAGGAGGTAGTTGGGATCACTAAACGTTTCGGTCGACAAATTTCTTTATTAACCCAAAATTTGCTAGGAAAATAAGTCTTGGCAAGTAGAAAACTTGGATAACCTTATATTAATCCACAAGAGGTATGCAAGTCTGAAGTGGAGTATGCATGTTCATGATTTCGATTCTTGAAAAGAAAATCCATGTGCATGTCAAAAATGTAAGTGCACAAAAGTAAAATGCAATTCATAAGTCCCATCATAGTCAAATGTGTTTATTCACTTATAATATGCTATGTAAAGTTTATTATTCAATCCTTTATATGCAAAAGTCACCATTTTACAATAGTCTTTACAAATCCCCAATTCGATATAAGGTATACAATTTTGAAAATAAAAGGAATACGATGAGAATAATTCCCCCCATCCAAGTTGTAATGGGGTCCATATTTATGGTGATAATGGTAGTGGCATGGCTGCCACGTGTCCATTCAATATGTAGTATATTTCCTGTTAAGATTATTGATCCTTGACATCTCTGCCTTTGGTATCCTATGTTCGAGATTCACCATAAACTACAAGTGTTTATGTAAGTTTGGCAACGTCATCTTCCTATGGAAGCCCAATACCTTTTCCACCTTCTGGACTTTGATATTCCTATAAAGTAAACCCAACATCTCTTTAGTATACATGTATTTCGGTACCATTTTCCTTATGGATTTTGGTAACTTAACTTTCTTTTGGTAGCTACTCACTTTCACTACGATAAGCTCTTCGCAATAGGACTAGGGTATCGATTTGATAGTAGATGTAAAATAATCATCTCCTAGAAGTTCAATATCCTCATTCTCTAGCTAGATACAACATCTTCCTGCCTTTAATATTTCAAGTCATAGTGGTTCGGTAACTCTATCTGGTTGTCTTCAGTTCTGATAGCCTTTGCATGATAGGGACTCGATATATGTTGATATTCGATACCACTTTAGTTTGTTATATGTTCGATATCTTGAGAAGTTATCGGAACACGATATCTCCTCTGCTTTACGTACCTGACAACCTTTATGGTTGTTGAGGTTTGTAGTTTATCAGCTTCCTTTTGTAGTTAAATATTTGATACCATATTATAGCCTTGTATCCCTCCTTTTCTTTCATTCTACAATATCTATCATGTGTCGTAGAAGCTCGTCATTCCTTTTAATTTTATTTAGGCTTTATAACATTTGTGACATATAAGCTTAACATCCTTTTTTTTCCCAAGCACCCGAAAGCCTTGGTTATGGAGGTTTACTGTCCTTTATTGAACACTCAATTGCTTTTCCTTCTTCATTATTCGACATCGCTTGTTATCTTGGACTCGGAATGCCTCTCTAGGCATTCAATATTTCTTGGGGAAAGGAGAGCTTCAAGAATTTGTTAACAAGATTCAAGTAAAAGGAAAATGTGTCTACGAAGAATAAGTGATCGATAAAGAGAAATGCTTTCTAAGGAGGATTTATAAAATAAATGAAAAAGTCTTTGATCCTGCCAAGATGGCGTCGTCAAAGCACCTCTAGGAGAAAGGTCAGAGTATGCCTCTGGTTCCTCCTATAAGGCTTGGCCAAAGCACTATAAGCCTCCGGTCCTGCCTATATGGCCTAGCCGAAGCACCTCCTAGATAAGTGGACGGAGTAAGCCTTTGGTCTTGCGTAAGATGGCCTGACCAAAGCACCGAACAAGCTTTGATTCTACCTAAAAGGCTTGACTGGAGCACCTCCCAGAGGAAGGACAAGTAAGACTTTGGTTCTGCTTAGGATATCTAACAAAACTCACCGATCAAAACCTAAATCATTACCTAGAGATGGTAAAAAGGGATTCAAATAAAGTCTAAGTCATTACATAAAGATGGTAATAAGGGATTCAATCTAAGCCTAAATCATCACTTAAAGATGGTGATAAGGGATAAAAGAAGTCGATCAAAACCTAAATCATTACCTGAGATGGTAATAAGGGATAAAAGAAATCAATCACATAAATCGAACTTTATCCTAAAGAATGGATCAAAGAAATCTTTTAGTGGAAGAACACTCAAACACATCTAGTTTTGCATTAAAGAAAAGTTAAAGCAACCTTCAAAGGAAGTGTCAAAAGCTATCTATTAAGAATTTTGATGATAGATATTGACATCTGAGAAATAGTGACTTATTACCTAGGCCTAGAGGATGATTCTTTGAAATACTGAATTAACTCTCAATCCTTGATTCCTAGATTAGAACTCGAATTGTCAAATAATGGGAATCTCTGATAATAATTAGAATTATAATCCTCAATTATCAAAAAATGGGAATCTCCATTAATAATTGGGTTTTCAATTTCGAATAACGAAAATTTTCGTTAATAGTCAAATTTATGCTCTTACCAGATAGGATTCTGGCCTTATCATCAAATGGATTTCTGATTTTCCTACCAGATAGAACTTTGTTCTTACTATCAAACAACTTTCTAATTTGCCTACCAGACCGAATTCTAGTCTTATTATCAAATGGATTTCTGATTTTCCAACCAGATGGAATTCTGATATAATTATCAAGTGGATTTATGATTTTCCTACATGATGGAAATCTTGTCCTATTATTAGGCGGATTTTCGGTTTATGGTCTTCTTACCAGATGAATTTTTGATATTTAAAGCAATCGTGATTACCTATAAAAGAAAGATAGAAAAGTAAATTGATCCAACTTATTTAAAGTTTCGCTTATATCAGTTTGAAAAATGAATTTCAAAACCAAACTTTTGGGATTTCAAAGATCAATAAGACAACCGTTCACAATAAATCTTTGGCATTTACAAAGAAAAACGATTAATTTGAGAATGGAATGATTTCTTTAAATTAAGAAAACCATTATCATAATTTATTCTATGTTTCTTCGGAGCAAAAAAAAGAGTCTCATAAAAAGTGTGAACCGAAAAACGCCGATCTAAAAGCATTCTGCCGGGAATAAAGAGCAAGCAAATCAACACATAATCGAAGACTACAGACTATATGAAATCTGACTAAAGCACTGAAGTAAGTAGAAAATCTCAAACAATTCAATGAGTTCAAATACAGAACAAAATAAAGGGGAAAGTATAAAGTCCATTCATGGTATCAATCGTTCAGGTACAAATTTATTTACCATTTTACATTTATACAACATCTACAAAGGTTACGGATAAAAGAAAGATTAAGTAGTAAAAGAATCCACTCAACAGTTTCCAAGCTACGTCATTTCAATTTTTCCCCATTAGGAATTAAGGTCTCGCATTTTCTCCTTTAAGTCATCAACAATCGAAGAAGGTTCGGTGATGGGACGAATCGCCACATCCAAAGTTTTATTAAGTTTATTCTCTTTCTTTCAGATAATATCTATTTCATTAATAGAGCTAATTTGAACCTTTAATGCGTGATCAAGCATCTTATTTTCTTTTTGAGAGTTTTGACATTGCTCAATAGTTCTTTAACTTTTTGCTAGGAGAATATTTTTCACGTCTTAATTCCTCCACATGAATTTGATACTTGTTGAGATATTCTAAGACCTTTTCATTCCACTTTCCTTTTGAAAATTGGACGCATTCATACCTAACTCTTTGGCACCATCTGGAGATTTCTCCGTAATCCAAACCCGAGGGTGGGTCCAACAAGGCATAAAATTATTTGTTGCTAGTCGAAGGGGTAGGAGTAGGAAGGTTGGATTCGCCTCCGCTTACCATGAGTTCATATTGGTAGGATACTTGGCTTCATGTCCACTTCAAGATCCATTACCCAGATGTAATCATGCAATTTCTATGTCAGCCTCGATTCTTTGGAATGAAGGTCCAGACTAACCAGCAATACTCGTATTCCCTTTTAGCTCTTGGATTTTTTTGGTCTTTCTTCTTAATTATCTTTTTTAAGCTAGAAGTCATTTCCATTATACTTCTTATAGTAGATCTCAATTGATAATATGTTTTCTACCATTTTTGCACATCTATATTATCTAGAAACAACAAAGTTGAAGCACCTTGAGAAGAACGTTTCTCCTCAATGACTGACCTTATCTTGGCTTTAATATTTTCCAATCGAGAAAGGAGATCCAAACTGCTAAACATAAGCTTTTTTTATTTTTCCTAATGAAAGTAAGTAAATAGGAAAAAGAGATTAATACATAAAAAAATGCATTCTTTATTAGTAGCAAGAAGGTTTACAAGCACAAACAAATTCAAATTGCCTAAACAATATGTACTTTATACCGACACACACACACACACACATACATACATACATATATATACACACACACACACACACGTATATAAAGTTTTAATACAGCAGTTTGAGCCTTTTTGGGTGAACCAATGGACATAGAAAGAGTAAAATGAAAAGGTACATTGAGCCTATAGGGCTATTAACTGGTGGGAACTGATGGTAGTCCCATTTCCCGCTCGGAGGACCTGCTTTACCACATAAAAATTTGGCATAATTTGTTCGTATTTCTTTAAGAAAATTGCCATTTTCATTTCCCAAGAAATCGAATGAAAGTATGCAAACCATGTGTAAACTTCCTGAAGAACGCTAAGGAAGCAGTATTTTGCTAACCGAGAGGTTTTGAGAATTAATGGTTTCTCTTTAAAGTCCATCTTTAATTTGATAAATTTACCTAAGAGTTCCATGGAAACAAGACTGCTTGATGATTCCATAATATGTATAATTTAAGAAAAACAAGTTAAGATGTAAAGAAGTGAAGATACTGCAATCCATAACATTGTCCAAATTACATATTATAACAACAAAATTACTTGGGTTCATATAATATTAACCTTTAGTAAAACTCGAAATTGAATCTCTCTTTATTGAACTTAACTTTCTCATAGGGGAGAGTGTTAGGGGAAAGAATAATAGTCGCAACCTTGAGAAGTTTCCAACATTCCTCATGTTGAAAATCGGTCCCATGCTCGTTTAAATATCGATTATGGAGATGTCTAATTAAACCTTCGCTCTTCTCCCCTAAGAATGAAAAGTCAACATAGACTCCTAGGATAAATTTTGTGAAGAAACTCTACTAAAGCATCCCTATCATCAATAAGCATCTAGAAGAGAGTATTTAGCTCTATATTTTTGCTTATAACTCTATCTTGATGAAGGCAAGACTTCTTCAATAAAGGGGCTACTTGCTCCTTTGAAATTTCTTAATTGTGTGCCATAAGCAAAAAGGCGCCATATTTCTCAGATAAAGTATCTAATCTTCAACTGCCTTCTTAATTTCTCTATTTAATTGCTTCACCTTCTTCTCATTCTTCTCATATAAAATCTCAAAGTAATAATTGTTTCTCTTCTTTAATTAAAGTAAATTTATTAACTAAAGCTAACAAATCGTTATAAGAATTTAGAGACGATAAACTATTTACATGTACCATAGGAGCTTGTGAAGAAGAAACCCAAGTTTTCTCCCTGCTCGATTCTTTGATAGAAGTTTGAATATCTTTTGCTGTGATGTTTTCATGATAAATATCATGAGGTTCGAGAAGATTAGGAAGATCAGCATCATAGGCAGACGAGTCTAAGCCTTGACCGCCTAATGCATTACATCCGTCTCTTGGTCCTTATGGATCTTTGTTGCTATCATCACCACATTGACCAACATTATCGTTGTCGTTATCTTCGTCATCATCCTCTCCTTTATCAGAATCTTCATCTCCTTCAAGTGAGGGGTCATCAAAAGTCAGCGGCTCCTTTGTGTTGACGGTTGCTTCTTTATGAAATTCATCTTGAAGCAATCCCTGAACTCTTCCCAGCATAAGATATAACATCCTCTTGAATTTGATATTTAATTTTGGGAGGGAAGGAAAGTCCAAATCAGGGCATTTTCCAAGGTTGTCATTATATGCTATAATAAGAGTATCTTCATAGCATTTCTCTATGATCTTCCTGAAGCCCTGATCAAATAGGAAAGAAACTTTCTTCATGGCATCTTTTATAATGTTGTTAGCATGAACTAGGGTGGAATCTTTAGTTTCCAACCGGCTTTCCAAAGAATTTATCTTAGCAATCATTTCGACTTTCTCTTTATTGGCTTGCTCAAGCTCTGTCTTCACCCTATCTTAAAGTAACAGTTTGGCATTTTTTCTCCCCATCAAGGAAGGAGGCAACTCTTCTCAGGAAAAGCCTCATCCCTTTCCACTGCAACATCTATCATTTGACTTTACAAAAGCTCGATTTTAGCCATTAACAAGGAAACCAATTCCTTAGGCTCCGTAACTTGACCAAAGGTCCCTAAGAGGCCAGTTGAAGGAATAACACGTGCTTGGTCGTCTAAAACATAAGTTAATATATACCAAATTGGAGTCTAGATTTGCCAAAATATACTGAAAGACACAAACCAAGAAAAGCTATTGATAAAGAACATAAAGATGATCAATTAAGAAAGTCGATGGCTGCAGTGGCATGAGAGAAGCCACTGTGGGAGATTGAACAGCTGAAGTAATGTGGTCTTTAAAGCCTATAGAAATAGTTTGAGCCTGGGCATTCGAAGGAAGAGATTTGGTAGGAAGCGGAGTCGGACCTAACTCCTCGAAAAAATGCTGGAAACCAAAAGCAGAAGCAGGAAGTGAGATATGCATTAAAGGAATCGAGGCGTGAACTTCCTCTGTACGTTCTTCAGCACTCTTGTCTGGAGAACTTAAATTAATCATGTTAGGATCATGAGTGACCAAACGAGCATCCACCTTCAACTCCTCGGCAACAATAATGGAAGCTTGGATTTCCCTAAACTTTGCAGTTTTGCTCACGGAGGGATTGAAACATTAGATGGAGTGCTAGAGCCTACCTTCCTTTTTATAGCATCGATAGCTTTAGCAATAGAAACCTTACCGGGGCGGGCTTAGTCGATTTAGCAAAAGAAGAGACGTGAGCTTTAGCCTTCTTATGCTTAGAAGCTACGAAATGGCAGATGAACCTAAACTAAAGGGAAATTCATAAGGCATTGACGTAAGAAAATTCATTTTAATTATAATGAAAACTCACTTGAAGAATCACATTAGAGGGAAGAGTTGGAAAAGGCATTATAGTTGCCTATCACCAGGAATTGTTTCCCAAGTGCATCTTTTTTTACCATAGGAGGTTCCCCAAGAACTTTTTGGCATTCCACAGTCAGGGAGTAGTTTTTGAGATTGGCCTCGGTCAGAATTTTATATCTACCTTCTAAAGCCTGCGATGTTGAGTTCAATTACCTGAGTTTTAGCTATGGAAGAATCTGTTCCCTTGGGGACTAATTCTAAAAGAGGGTAATAATTATAAGGAGATAATAGAAGATACTATAAACAATAGAGGAAAAGCGAAAAAGCTTACTAGGAGTAGAGAAAGGCCCTCCAATTTTAGGGGTGTGGTTTCTTAACATAGAGGAACTGATTTTTCCTGTCTCTACATTTATTTATCAAATTGCTAATCAAACCTGAAGATAACCAGGTAGAGTTATCGAACCGCTACAACTTCAAATATTACAAGGAAAGAAGATGTCGTATCTAACCAGAGAATGAGGATATTGAGCTTCTAAGAGATGATTATTCTATAGCTTAGTGAAAGATACTGAGTAGATACTAAAAGAAAGTAACATTACCGAAATCCTGAAGGAAAATGGTATCTAAATACATCGATACTGAAGAGATGTCGGGTTTTCTTGATAGGGATATCGAAGTCCAGAAGGTGAAAAGGATATCGGGCTTCTATAGGAAGATGACATTGCCAAACTTTCATAACCACTTGTATCTTATGGTGAATCTAAAAAATAAGATACCAAAGGCAAAGATGTCAAAGGTCAATAATCTTAACAGGAAACATACCGCATGTTGAATGGATACATGGCGACCATGCTGTCGGCCGTTACCGCTATAAACACAGACCCAATTGCTACTTGGAGGAGGCGAATTTTCTCATCACATTTCTTACGTTTTCAAAATTGTAAACTTAAATTGAAGGGATTTGTAAATCATATTGATCATTGGTAAATTTTTCACATAAGGACTTGAATATTAAACTTTTGCATAGCATATTGTAAGTGAATAAAAATATTTGACTATGATGGGACTTATGACTTGCATATGATTTCAGTGTACTTGCATTTTTGACATGCACATGATGCTCTTTTCAAGAACCGAAATCATGAACATGCATACTCCACTTTGGACCGACATACCTCTTGTGGATTAACATAAGGTTATCTAGGTTTTCTACTTACCTAGGCTTATTTTCCTAGCATATTCTAAGTTAAAAAAGAAATTTGTAAACAAGTTCAAAAGTATGTTGACCAGGGCAATAAATGGAAAAGGATCTACTTTCTCTCTCCAAGGTCAACAAAATTACATAAACCAACGTCCAGTCCTTCAATTTTGAAAAGAAGACCTATGAAAGAATCATCAAAGGTCATAAGAAAGACTTGGAGAAAGTGAAATCGAAAAAGGACACAATTTTAGAATCTTAAGCCAAGGCTGACAGCTTGATGTCAAAGATGTGCCCAAGATGATGCTGTAATCATGTTACAGATCATGCTGAAGAATGCCCATGAAGAGGGCACTGCCCTGAAAATGAAAATACTGAGATGGATCTGGCTATTATAAAAAATTCATTTGGGTAAGGGACCAACTAATCGAAGAGCATACGGCTGAACTTCAAAAGCTCCATGTAGAAAATAAGATGCCGATGAGTTGCTCCTTTTAAAAAACGAAAAATTCGTTATTGATATCGAGCTCGCCATCACCAAGCAAGAGGTTAAGAAGCCTAAAGAAGAGAGGGTGAAGTAAAGAGAAGAGCTAAATGATACTCTCCAACACTTCTATGAAAGCATAATTATTCATAAGATTCTGAAGTTGTTGGGAGCACATACACTAAAATCCTTGCAGATGCCTGGGAGGAGGTGCTGCATTGCTCTAATGTAGTCGGTGAATGCCTCACTTAGTAAGAAGTAATGGCTAAGTACCTCGACGTCGAAGACATAGCAAAGCTCGAGGAGGAAAGGTCATACTCACTATAGAAGACGCTGCTGCTGCTGTTGCCACTGTTGAGGCTTCTGCTCGCCGAAGTGCATCAAATCCAGTAACATCGCCAACTCCAACATCTGAGGAGCCTATGGTAGGTGCTCTTAAAGCTAAAGGGGCTAGCACCATGGCCACTCATTCCATCTCAGCTCCTACAATGACTTCCTTATCGAGCTATATGTTCCTTCCTTTGTTGACCAACCAATTCAATACTCTCCCCAAGGGGTGAACTTTCCAAGCCCCCTGTCTTTGAATTGACTCCAAGCGAAGGTAGATCTCTTGTTTTACCTATGTTCTAGAAACTTTAGTTCCCGCACGAATTCATCACTGACCTTTATCATTTTGTTTGTTAACCTATAGGTCAATTGCATCTTCCTCCTCTGCTTCCATCTACTCAAGGCTTGTGTTCAACGGCTATTTTCTCTACATCAACCCACCATTTCCATGGGACTTGTCTTTTTAGTTCCTCCCTACGAAGCTGGACTTGGACCTATTTTTAAGAAGATAAGGGATTTGGAGAACTAGGAGGATGTACTTCTGTCTAAGGAGGATGAACTTGTTGTTACCAGCGCTGTAGACCCAATAGACCATGCTTCCATGACCGAGAGATTAAAGGTTGATTTTGAAAAGATTAAGGTTAAGACTGAGCCTGGCACCAAAAGGCCCACTTCCTTCACTCCAAAAAGCCCTACTTCTAAATACCCTATGATTAAGTTGAGGCTGCTAAAGTCGAGCCTTTCCAAGACCCTACCGAGAAGTTCAATGAACCCTATGCCGCCAGTAGAGGCGAGTCTTCCCAGGACAAGGTCAACACTCCCAAAGGAAGGGTAATCAAAGATGAACAAAAGCGAAAGAGGCATCCTGGCAGATCCGGTGGAAAAGATGGAAGGAAAGGGAAGAATAAATAGGGTATTCCTAAAGCTTGTAGGCATGATGGCTCTTTTTTCACTCTTTGTATTTTCTTTTTTATTGCATACAAGCAGTGTTTGCGTGGGTGCGGACCCGCTATCCTTGTATAGAGAAGCTTATGTAATGAAAGATTATTTTGTCTTACAATCATTGTTTTTGTTTTACTTTCTACATTTTTATTTTCTGTACTTGTTTATGTGCAACTGCTCGTGTATATAATATAACTACTTGTCTATTATTTATCCATATTATATATAGATTCTCATTGTTTTAGCCCTGTTTATGGTTGCCAAAATGTTCCGCTTGGTGAAATAGGACCATCGTTTGACCACGTCTATGGTTATTCTGTTCATGTTGGGTCGAGCCTCTTCCGACCAACCACTAATCATGAATAATCCAAGTTCAATGTTGTTTGCTATCACCGTAGAGCAGCAGCTGAACAATTTCTTTCCTATTTATGAAGATTTATTGTACGCTTCTCCATGATTGTGGAACTTATGATTCTCAATGCCGTAATCCAAGTATTTATGGGACATAAATGTCATAGGGCAGATTATACGACTGTCCCCAATCCGGTCGTGGCTTTGCACTCTTAATCCTTGACCGAGAAGGCCCGATAAAACCTATTCTCTGGTTTTCAACGACTATCTTTGTTTATCCTTGATCGAGCATTTCTTGCTAGGCTACTGGCGCAGTTATGGAAACCTGTTTAGAACACTAGTTCCTATCTTTCGAGAATCGGTGGTTTAACTGCTCGATTTTGAGCATTCATTCTTTAGTTTTGCTGACTTTTGGGAAACAGTCGATACCTACAAGTCGAGGTCGAATTGTTTGATCGACCCTTGTGTGGCCAATCTTTCCCGACATTGCCAAACTCTAGGCAATGGCTAATTCCTGTATAGTCGGGGTCGAATTATCCGATCGACCTCTAAATAGTTGTACCTTCTTGTTGTTGCCTATCTTAAGGCAACGACAATTTTCTAAAGGTCGAGGTCGAATTATTTGATCGCCCCTAAGCGGTTGTACCTTCCTGTAGTTGCTTATATCCGGGTAATGGCAAGTTCCTAAAAATGGGGGCCGAATTATCCGACTGAATCCTAAGTATGATTTCCCCTTCCTAACATTGCCAATCTCCGGGCAATGCCTATCTGGTTAACCCCTATAAGAGTTTTTCCCTTCCCAACTTTTCCAATCTCTCGGCAATGGCAGATTCTTTATGGTTGGGTTGAATCATCCGATTGGCCCCTAAAACTATGCTCCCCGACCATGATTTGTGGCCTAAGGAGCATGTTCCTTGCCTTACTGCGAATTGTGTGATACGGGAAATTTGCTTACAAGAACACGATCCATCAGTTCGAGAAGCTAACCGATTTGTATAAACAAAAATCGTCAATTCTGGTGTTGTCATACTATTCCCAAAATCCTTAGGCGACTTATTTGCAAAAAATAAACTATAAGCTAAGTGTAGTAGTGCCGTAACAAATCGCTATTCCATTCCTATAGGACTGGGATTCCATCAACCATTGCAAGCTTCCCATCTTCGAGGCTCTAACGGACTACACAGGTCCGTCATGGTTCGAACCAAGTGCCCCCCTACATAGGAGAACTCGTTCAAATTGAGATCTCCTACCTCAAGATATGGCTTCAGACCTTGACATTGAAATGTCATGCTACTCTTCTATTGTGAGCATCTACCCTTAGTTCCACTTCTTTCCTTTTCTCATCAACCAAATCGAGGAATTCAAGCAAGAGTTTCTCTTTTACCTTTGGATTGTAATGCCTATATGATGAGAAAGGACTTCAAATTCTATCAGGATCATAGCTTTTGATCTATATTCCAAAGCAAATGGTGAATGTCTGATTGCTGACTTATGGGTTGTCTTATAAGCCATTATTGCTAGCGGAATCTCATCAACCCGATTTCCTTTGAATTTAGTTAATCGTTTCTTTAAGGTGGACTTGATGATTTTATTCACCGCCTCCACTTGTCTGTTTTCCTGCGGATGTTCTACCGCATAGAATCACTTCTTGATTCTGTATCGATTAAAGAAATCTTTAAACTTGATACTTTTGGATTCAGTTCCATTATCCACGATCTGAGGTACTCCGAACCTGCAAATGATATTCCTTGTCATGAAGTTGATTACATTTTTTGCGATGTTGTAGTTGGTTCCACTTCATCCCATTTTGTAAAGTAGCCCACTACGACTACTATGTATTTAGCTCCTCCATTTGCAATCATTAGCACTCTAAAAAACTCAATCCCCCAAACTACGAATGGCCAAAGGCTAACAATTTTCATAAGTTTTAAAGACGGGGCTCTCGAACTCTTTGCAAATCTTTAGCAATGGCCACATCATTTGGTGTAGTCGACTGCATCCTTATTTACTATCGACCAAAAATATCCATAGCGAATCATCATCTTTACCATAGTCTAGCCCCTGGCTTGATCACCATAGCTTCCTCCATAGATTTCCATGATGATCTTCCTATCCTCATCCTTATTTACATATCAAAGCACGCTGTAGAGAATCCTATCATGTACAATACTTCTTCCATCGTGAACCGAGGTGCTTTTCGAAGGATTTTCTTCCATTAGTTCCTTTCTCTCAAGAGAGTTCCATTGAGAAGATAGTCCTTGGTTATGGTCATCTATGACTCCTCTTCTTCTCTAGAATCCAGTAACTGTCTTTCTGGTCGATACTTAGGCTGTTAAAACCTCCATTGGAATCAAATACATCAGTTGTACTTCCCAAGAACTTGCCAAATTAGGCAACGAATCAGTCTATTCATTCTCCTCTCTAGGGATGTGAGTAATTTTTTAACATTATTTATCATCTAATAGTTCTAGCACTTCCGTTGTAGCGAGCTATCCTCGTGCCCTTAGCCTTGTATTACTTTCTTACTTGATAAACCATGAGTTAGGTATCACTAAATATGTGTAACATCCTTATTCCTAGCTCTTTAGCTATTCTCAATATCGTGATTACCGCTTTGTTTTTAGTTGTGTGAAACTTCAATCTTAGTGAATAACAAATCAATCATCCCTTTAGAGTTACCATCATTACTCCTGAGCCTGAACAATGTTTTTTCGATGCTCCATCTACGAACAATTTCCAATGAGAAAGTGTGACCGTGTTGTCCCCCTTAACCATCTTGTATGGTAAACTCACCGATGATATTTGCCAACGCCTACCTGTTTATATCTCTCCTAGGATGGTAAGTGATATCCTACTGGCTCAACTCTATGTTCCACTTCAACAACCTTCCTAAGGTTTTGGTCGTTACAATACCTACTTCTAAGGATGATCTGTCAGTACTTTCGAATGAGCTTGAAAATATGGCCGCAACTTCATAGAAGCAATTAACAAGCAATATGCAAGTTTATCCATCTTTGGGTTGTTCTTTTCAGCTTTAGTAAATTGCTTGCTAATGTAGTGAATTAGTATTTGGATCCTTTATCCTTACATACAAGTGCTGCACTCAGACACTACTAAATAAATGAATAAATCCTCCCTGTCCAGCAGTTTGGATTGGAACTGTGGTTTCTTCATATGTCTTAACAACTTCTTAAAAGCACTCTAATAATCCCGGTTCCATTTAAAGTTCTTCCTTCCCTTCTCGATAGCATCAAAAAAGGGTATGCATTTATCTTTTTCCTTTGAGATGAATCAACTCAAGGCAGCAATCTTCCCATTCAAGCTCTGTGATTCTTTCTTTGTAGTTGGGGCGATTATGTTTCTCAAGGAGTTAATCTACTTTAGATTAGCTTTGATGCCCCATGCATTGACGATGAATACCAGAAACTTTCCCGATGCTACCTCGAAAGAACAATCAAGAATTTAGTCTCATTCCATATTTCTGCAAAATTTTGAACTTCTCTAAAAGGTCATCCAGATGGCTATGTGATACCCACGATTTTAAAAGCATGTCATCTACATGCACCTCCATTGTCCATCCTATTTGATTCTTGAATATAGAATTTACCAATCTTTGGTAAGTAGCTCTGCTGTTTTTCAAATTGAACGACATCACTAGATAACAGTATAATCCCAAATCTTTTATGAAACTAGAGTTCTCCTGATCCAGTATATACATCGGGTTTTGGTTATAACCTAAATAAACACCCATAAATGAGAGCAACTCACGTCCTATAGTTCCATCCACTAGCTAATCAATCCAAGGCAAAGGAAAGCTATTCTTCAGACACACCTTCTTCAAATCTAATTAGTCGATACACATTCACCAATTTCCATTAGATTCTTAACCAACACAGGATTGGATACCAATTCAGGGTATAAAGCATCGTGGATAAATCTGTTCTCCATCAGCTTATCCACTTTGTCCTTTAATGCAACGGATTGCTCTGGGCTTAGACTATGCCTTTTTTGTCTTACTGGTGTAAAGTTTGTGTCAATATTCAGTGTATGACACACAATCTCCGATGATATCCTACACATATTCGAATGTGTCCAAGTGAATACATCCATGTTTCCATGGAAGAAATTAACCTCCTTAAGTTAGCATTCAGTTGAGATCCAATCTTCAAGACATGAGTAAAGCAATCCATATTGATTGGAACATTCCCCGTCAGCTCAATCGGTGTAGGTCGCCCTTCCCCTGACTACTTCCTAGGATCTGTTGCCTTATCAAACCTATAATGGCTCCCAATTCAGGGCCTTAACTTTAGTTTCTATGCTTGCAAATCCTATATGCAAAAGGTCCTTTCCATATTCTTACCTTTCTCACATCACTTCGCTCCTCCCAGTTTCGCAATGTAACATTTCCTTCCAATGCTCTGGTATGCTTTTACTAATCTGACCTCATTCTCTATATGGAACTTCATCACCAGGCACCAAGGAGCCAGTGCTATTCTAAAATCAACGAGGGCCGGTTGGCCCAAAAGGCACATTATATGCCGAGTATTCATCCATCATAATGAATTTTCGTATCTGGCTATCCCGTGATCACCTTCGCCCAATTCCATTGGCAAATCAATCGTTCCAATCGGCTGTTTTGCTTTGTCCGAAAAGCCTTGAATTTTGGTTTACAGGGTATCACCTTCTTCATGTTGATCTTTATCTGATCAGTTATTCTCCTAAACAGTATGTTCATAAAACTTCCAATATCCATTAAGACCCGATGATCTATCGTCGGTCCAATTCCAATTATTAACACCATGGTGTCAAAAGTTGGTGCTTCGACTCCATCTTCATCCCTATTCCTGAATACGATATCATCAGTTATTATCCTTTGGTGCTTAGCCAGAGCCCTGTCTTCTTCAGCGAAGCAACTCTCATAGGGTACGTGCTTTGATGAGCGCGCATACCATTCTATTTCCTAACATTTCTCCACTGGATGAGGTCCTTTTATTATGGTTTGATAATAAACTTCCCATCATTTCACCAAGGCCCTTCTCAACTTAGTCCAGGCCAATTCTCTTGGGCAAACAAAATTTGGGGTCTTAAAGCTTGATCTCCTTTCCATCGTACCTTAATATATGTCTGGAGCTATATTTTCTTATCGGTTCTTCAATGAGAACCCTCCAACACTAGTTAATGTTGCGTCCATGAATTTCAAGGAAACAACAGAAATTTTCGGAGCACCTTTCCTACTCGGCCGCCTCATTTCTGGAAGGCCTTTTATACTATTTCATCACTTAAGTAGCAAGTTATATTTTCTCCAGTGTATCAATTAGGGGCATATAGTCTTTCGGTTTCGTATTTCTCGGACATTTCTTGTTTTCGTTGCACCTTCCGCCTGGGCCTTGGTTTCTTTTCTTTTGACTAACAAAACTTCCAATTTTAATTGTCATGTTACCAGGGCTTTCTCTAGATTGTTTAATCAACACATTGCTTTGGATAACTTCCTTTGATTGTCCATCACTAGCTTATCCTGTAGCTAGACTCGCCTCTTCCAATCGCAGAGATTGGTTAGCCTTCCGATGAAACTCTTCCGTAGTAGTAGGTTGCTTCATTTTCAGCCATCTACCAAAATATGTGTCTGGGTATATGCCACGTACCAACACTATAAATACATGATCCTCCTATAGATTACTTATTCCGTAATAGCAATATCAAACAGATTCACAAACCCCCTTTAGCGACTTCTTAGGTCTTTGAGATAGGCTTGACAAGAACATCGGTGACGACCTGGAACTTTCGAGCAGTTAGAATCGGAATATTTAATTGATTTTAAGTATTCAATAGAGTAATATTAACTTGAATTACGAATATCACAATTTATTTAATAATTAAATTATTAATTAAATAATTCGAAGTTGAGTAAAATGGTGAATCTAGAATTTTAAGCCTATTAAAAATAATTTGAAAGCTTATAAAATTTATATTGATAATACTGAGGATAATAGAAGTTTTAAAATTGAATTTAACAGTGATCTGTTCAGCTTTGAAATTTTATCGTTTAAATTGAATTTAAAAATAGCCTTCCGAGGCACAGTCTCGGAATTTGACGAAACCAGTTCCATTGGGTCCATAATACTATATTATTATCCGATTTCAAATTTCGTAGCTTTCGGAATTATCGTGTGATCGTACGAGATAAATGCCTAGACAATAATTATTGTTTTAATTTAAATATAGTATATTGGGTCACAAAGCAAATCACAGTCGCCCTATGTTTCTTTTGCCGACCTATTCCCCTCTGTCTTCTGAAGCAAGCCAACTACTCACCTTCCCTAACACGCTTCTTTCCCTTTTTATACCTACAGCCGAATAAGTAAACGAGACTTTCTCTTCTAAATCCTATTTCTTTTCCCCAATTCGAAAAAAAACAAAATAAAAAAATCGACCGAAGCCTTTGCACAAAATAATGGCGACCGGGGGGGGGAGGGGGGGAGGGGAAATCAAATCGCCATCGCGTACGAATTGGAGGCGCGACGTCGTTTGAGGTGCTCGGCTGTAGCGCCTAGGGTTTTGGGAGGATCGAACTCAAGTTCGATTGAGAGGCGGTCGTTGGGAAAGGGGCGAAATTGTTCAATCCACCGCTGATCGTGTCGAGCTCGGAGGGGGCCGTGAGGGCAGCAGTGGATCGATTAGGGTTTGGAGCTGCTCGCGTCGAAGATGGTCGTGATTTCTTTGAGTGCGTGCGAGGAGATGGTCGTGGTTAGGGTCGTTTGGGGTAGCCGTACGTGGGTAGCTACGGTAAAGGGCAGTGGTTTCGATCGAAGCGCTGTGATGCTAAAGTCAGGGTTCGAGCATCTCTGGGCAGCGATGTTGGTCGCGTACTTTTCGAGCTCTGTTGTGAGGTATCCTCGAATTTTTAATAATTTTAATTCACTCGTATAAGCATTTTTGCTTAACAGTAAATATATACAGTAGATTTTAAAAAAAAAAAGATTTAAAGATTTATGTATTTACAATAAAATATTGTTGTTGTTATTATATAGAAAAATGAGGTAAGAAAATAAAAGGTATATATATAATTTTAATCAATTCAATTTAATTCTAAATTGAATTTTAAAAATGTACATATACTTAGTTATAAACGATTAAAAGAATTTCTTAAATGAAGGATGTAATTTTAGAAGTTTAGAAGAATCAGGTTTTAGGAATATATATAGGATATTTTTATATATGGTTGTAAAGAGATAAATATACGTTTACATATTTAATTTTGCTTAAGTATCTTTAAATTAAAAGTTGGGTGATTGATCTATTCTATTAGAAACTATTAAAATTATTTTTGTCAGTAGGAAAATTGTCCGGAAGGAAATTTATTTAAAATTTAATCATCAAGTAAAAACTAAATTATTAAATGAATTTAAAATTTTAAAATGGTGAATTGAATGGTTCGAATTTATTTCGAATAGTAACAAATTGTAAAATTGGTTTGTACAAGGTTAAAAATCGTGGAAACAAGACGAGTTTGAGGTGAATGGCAATCTTAGGCAAAAGGTGAGTTAATCTCACTCAGTTAAATTTAAATGATTAAATTTAAATAATTGTTTGAATGGTTGGTTTGATTGTTGTGCTATAGTGTGGTATAATTTGGAATTAGTATTTTACGTTGTGCTAACATCTGTGGATGCAGGAAAAACAGGTTGGAGGGATCCAACTAGATCCGTCAACATTTATTTAAATTATTTAATACCCTCTGTTGTGATTATTTTGTATTCTGTGATGAATATTATTGACAATTAGAATATTGGATGTTATGGTCTACCTGAATATGTTCCGGTGCACTAATTTATCAAGATATATAGAATTTGATTTTGGAAATAAAAAGAAGAGAATTTGTAAGTGAAATAATTATAGGGAATTTAAATAAATTAGGAATGAATCGGATAAGAATAATAATAGTTTTAAATTCTAATAAATAAATTCCGTATATGGAAGGGAAATTTTGAATAAACAGAAGATTAATGAAATTTTAAACTTCAGTATGATTAAAACATTTATTTAAAATTCAAGGTTTAAATTATTTAAGAAGAATGAAGAAGAAATTGGGAAAATCTGAAATTGGTATATTTCAGTTAAAAGATTTTAAATCAAACGAATAATAATAATAATAATAATAATAAGTCCATAACTAATGAATCATAAAATGAATTGAGTAATTAAAGAAACTTATTTCAAATAAAATAAATTGGAAATCAATTTGGGGAAATTGATTTAAGTGATTGAAGTTGGAATTTTCTCTAGATAGCCAAGTACATGTTTTTAAAGGTAAATTTTTAAATATGAATTAAATTTTTTAAAGTTGTTTTTTAAAGAAAGCAAGTTTTGTAAAATTTAATATTTCTAATATTTAAAGTCTAAAGTAAGTATTTTCTTTTAATCTATTTTAGCAGTAATTGGTAAGAAGTAACTTAGTATTTTGTTTTTAAAAGTAGAAACCTAGTTTTATATTTTATTAAGTAACTTTATTTTCAAATGTTTATATAGTATGTATTTTTTTAGTAAATTATTGAAGTAGTTTTAACTTAAATGTTTAAAAGTAAATTCCAAAGTAAGCATTTTGTTTAATCTATTATCGTAATAATTATTTAAAGAATGATTTGGTATTTTGTTTAAAGAAGAAAATCTAATGTATAGTTATAAGGTAACCTTATTTTAGTTATTTCTAAAGCATTATTATAAATTAAGTATTAAAGTAAATTTTTCTAAATTAAATGTTAAATATATTTTACAATAAAGTGTTTTAAAAATCTAAAGTTTTGTGCTTGGTGATTCCAGTGGAAATGGAAATACTCGGAATTTATTCTGAGAAAAGGAAGATAGTTTGAAAACTGTTTTCAAAAGGATTTGAAAGTGAGAATATATATTGTAAAGATATTTTGAAGTTAATAAATAATTTGGGAAATTATTTATTGTGTGATGGATGTTGTGAACATTAATTGATAGTTAAATAACCGACTATCAATATTGGACAAATGCGTTGATCTTTTCGAAGAGACCGGGATCGAGATTTATTTCTCGAAAACCACTTTGATCTGGTTTGTACGTTTCGTGTAAACGAGTTTGGATTCAAAGATGGAGCAGTGAAGTGCAAGGGCTAGTCGCTAATAATCCTGAGGATATTTCCCAAATGGATGTAGTAGGAATAGTGCCTTCGGTTCCGTTCGAACCCGGGACGGACTTGTATGGATGAATGCTTGCGAAACATCGTCAGGTGGACGATGGGCATTCTAGGGGATATGTTCTAAAAAGTAACGCTTAGCCTCATGCCTCATCAAATGGGAATGACTGAAAATCAGGGGTTATGCAGCAAGGCTAGGTGGGTAGCACCCAAGCAGGGTGAGGTCATCTCTGCCTAGATGTCCCTTTTTATTTCGGCTTAGTGGGCGGTTGCTGATCCCAACCGCGGGGTGATCTCACTCGAGATTATCCAGTAAGGGGTAGTCCCGGTCTTGTGTTGCAGGGGAGCGGGCGTACTCCTCGGTACGGTGATCTAGGCCATGTACTGTGGCAGGTGGTACCCCAGTGCCTAGTCATTAGTTGGAAATCCATTCTCCCTACAGCCTTGTACGAATTTTGTTTGTATTACCCAATCTGTGGCTAGTAGCTGGAATTTAATAGATGTAACAATTTCGGCTATTTTATAAGTATTTGTATATAGACCCTATTATAATATCAGAGGATTTCTGTAAAAATTGTTTTAGCTATCGTAAGGTAAAAACCCGACATGTTTATTTGTGGCGTGGTCTTACGAGATGTTTTTGTTTTCAAAGGATTTTTGAAACTTTAATAATCAATTAAGTGTGATTTTCTCACGTAGGTAATCCAGACTGACTCGGGTATTATTTAACTGTAATGCTCGGGTCAGATCGAGTATTATAGGATACAGGATATAATGCTGTGGAGCTCAGGAGACGAGCAGGATGACGATACGTACTTCCGTACTTGTTATGTATGTATATTCCGCCGTGTTGAGTTATTGTGTATCCATTTGTATGATATTGATGTTGAGCCGTGATTGATGTACTCTGATGATGTAATATATAAACAGAGATATTTGATTTTTGAGTAAAGACCATTTATTATCTATTATATTTTATTCCGCTGCAATGGTTAGATTCTGTTGTTGTTTTCTATTTTCTTCTTTTACCTCTTCTTCTTTAACCCAAATGGTTCGAATTTCTGTACAACTTGAGTTGATTTGGATAGAATAGTGTTGACTCAAGGGGTATGGATTTACGGGCTGCTACAACATCACATCCTTAGGCCGAGCAACATGGAGTTGAAACTGCTCCATGAACTTTCTAGCTAACCCATCAAAAGTTGATATGGATTTTAACACAAGCCTCGTGAGCCACATCGATGCAACTCCTTCTAGGAAAATAGGAAAGCACCTACATCGAACAACATCAATCAGCCTCGCACCATCGATGTGCCATTCATACTTAAGTAAAAATTCCTAGGATCAGTAGTCTCGTTGTACGATGGCATAGTATCATCGTAAACTTTCTAGGATACTATCCTCTCAAAATATTCTTTGTGAATGGAGTCTTGCTTGACGCAGAGCTCCAAACCCTGTTCTTTCTACCTTTTTTTCCTCGACAAACCGCTTAACTATGTCTGCTATGTATTCCTAGCTGGCAAGATATTCCAAAGGACGACTATTAAGGGTTGAGCCAAGTTTTTGGCTCTGCAAACGTTCTCGATTTGCTCATTGACATCTAGGTTCTCTAGAATTTAGGAGAACCATTCCTTCAGTTTTTCGTTAATGCCTAGTTGGTTCTGCTGCAGCTACTTGAATTCCAGCGCCATTAACTCCGACATCCAGTTCATAATCATCATCATCAAGATATATGTAATCTTCCGAGTCAAACTAATTCAGAGCTTCAATTCTCTATGCCCCATGTGGTCCAAAAAACCTCTTGGTACCGAGTTGATTTATTTGGTACCAAGTTGGTTTCTCTGAAGGGAACACTCTGACTTCCTCTAGTAAGTTCCTCCACTGCTCTATCAACCTTATCCTTCAATTTCTGCTCTCCATCTCGTCTGTTTTGACCAAAAATACATTATTTCTCTTCTTTAGATCTGGCAGGTAAGACCTATCTCCTTATTCTCTTCTTTATAGTAGCCAATTTATTTCGCTTCTATAGAGGAATTCGCTAGTAGACTCGTAGGCCAATGAAGTATAAGGTCTTGATCCAAGTCTAAAGGTGAAAAAGAGCTAAAGTAGGCCAAATATCCAATATAAAGCTCTCGGTACCGAGAGAATCCTCTCGGTATCGATTGATTTTCGTGGGGAAATTCTCTCCTTCTTCCTTTATTTGGCCTTCTATCTCCGATTCGTTGCATTTCAAGCACTTTTCTTGAATATTGAGTTTCTCCTGATAATTTCCTTAATACTTCCTATCACTGCGCGATGATCACTTGAATAGGTATTCCCAGTACAAGTGATTTATGGGGGTCCACTATAGAGAAAAATTACTCTCGGTATCGAGTGGTTCCTCTCGGTAATGAGTGGTCCACTTTGCCCTTTTACATTTTAAACTTGTTGAGTATAGTCCTATGATCCTTCTAAGTACGTTTCTAATTTCATGAATCAATTCATCTTCGTCTTGATGTTCTAACTTCCATTGAAATCTGCTTGGCCAAAAAAGCCGTTTAACAGCTATTATGTTTTAATTATCTATTTTCAATCAGCTCCCTCTAATGCCGCTAAACTACTTTTGTCATGTGGAACTATTTGGAGTATGTTTCTCGACTTAGCGAGCTCTAAGTTTAGTTATGAATTATATCACAGCATTGTCATCAGATAACAATGTTATCGAATTCTCAATATTTAAAATCACTTTCAGCTTAGTTGTAAACTTGTTGATTTATATTTATATACATCGTTTTTATTGCACGTTATTCAAGGTGATGTACTTAGCCTTTCTCATTGAACCAGCCATGGTCTTTCATAGGAACATTTCCAGTTTAAAGATTCTTAACATGAATTTATTATTGACATATTATACTCAACATCACTTACGAAAGTTTGAGTTTGAACATTCCTTTATAAGGAGTTGTTTCTGCAAACAATTCTCCAGTATTCCGTAAATACATGAGAACACTCTAAACTACTAATTAGTGTATCAATTTGGATTTAATATTTGATTCATGTGTCAAATGCATAAATAAATCATGATATCATAGACAATGTTTGAATTCAAATTACATATTTTTATCAATTAGAAAACTGCCGAATTAAATTATAATAAAATGCCGCAAGTGCATGGTGTAAAATTGTAGTACATATGCAAGTATGTGTCAGTCCCACAAGGAAAGGAATTTTTTTAATTTACTCAATCAAACTATACCAAAATGTTTTGAAATATTTTGAACTAAAAATTATAGAAATACTAGAGAAAAATTGGAATAAAAGCAATGAGATTGAATGGAAAATTAGAGAAAAAACCACTCTTACATTCAAATAAATCAGCTTATAACAAATTTATAATCTCTCTTCAAAAGTAGAATTAATTGATGTATTTATTTTAAGTACAGTCTAGTTAAGATATTAACTAAAACAACTAAAACCATCAAATTTTAATACATCAACCAAATCCACTTATCAAATCTAATGAAAATGATTATGAAATTAGAAATAAAATATATTTTATGCATGTTCTATTTACCATCTTTGATCAAGTAACATAGAACATCAAATTTTGATTATACTTTTAACTTTACTATAAAATTCAAATTATTAGATGAAGATGTAACTTGAGTCTACTTTTGATTAAGTATAGCCTATATGTGATTAACAACATAGGCTATCAAATCCATTTGTAGATATCAAACTTCCATCTACATCTAATAGTTACATTAAGCATAAAAACAAGAGATCATAAATGAAACCATATTGTTGAATTTACATGATTTATGAAAGCCTCATTACCCTTAAATTGAAGGAGTTTAGCCTCTCATCTTTGAATTCATTTGAACAAAAGTGGATTTCAACATTAACAAAAAGAAAAGCTAACTAAAAAGAAAGAGAGTCGACTAATTACATAAAATAAATCTACACTAATTTGTATAAAGTAAATCTAATCTGCTTGCATGAAATAAAATAAATCATGAAATAATAGAGAAGCCTAAAGTAAAAGTATGAAATAAGAGAAGCACAAAGTAAAAGCATGAAATAAAATAGCATAAAAAAGAAGGCTAAGAAGTCATTAAGCTAAAGAAGAGAAGAGCTTTTATTTACAATTTTGTGGCTACAACTACATATACACATTCACGAAGTATAAGAGGGTATTTATACAAGTCTAAAACCCTAATATATTTTAGGGTGCTACCAAAACTACCCTTCACTTTGTGGCCTCCAAATAATCATTAACGATAAATTAATCCATACTAATATGAGCTTTTGCTTTTAGTTTTGACCCATTTGTATGTGGTTAAGTGGACTCCTCCATGAAGTATTAATTCTTTCTTTTGGCTTCAAAAATGTGTGCATCCATAAATCGCTAAAGCCTTTTTCAATTTGCACTAATTTCCTACAAAATCAATTTAAAATATGCAAATAAATTTTTTCAAAATTAATGAATAAACAATATCACTGTTTTGCTTAAATGTAGATTAGTGAACGATAATTTGAAAACACTTTTATAAATTGATCAAAATGTGTAAAAATACCCTAATATGTCCTTTATTTTAATAGAAGAAGATTAAGTGTGGGAGTAAAATATAAATTTTAAGTGCACATCAAATACATTCGCACTTATCTTTTATTCCTCATCTAATAAAGTAAAACTAAGATAATATACTTTCGTAGGAAACATGGTTGCATTGAGCATATGCAACAGACTCTTAAACCTCTAGGTATCCCTGATATAATGAGTATTGTCTCGTGAGGGTTTTTAGTGGATATTGCCCACAAAATCCAAATGCAATATGCAAAGTTCCTAATGTGAAAGATATGAATGCAAGTTCTATTTATAAAATGAAGAATTTACTTCTAAATTAACATGAGATTGTAGTATACATGTTTCAGTCATCGTCGAGAAATTACATCCCTTTACTAATCAAAAATTCCAACAAAAATTAAGTTATCATTGCATTTGGACTCTGGTTTGGCTAGTTGTTTCGTTGATAACATAGTGAAACTATGAAATAAATTCTTTAATTGATTGCCAGAGTTTGTAAAGTGGCATCTTCTTTTCATTTTATATACAAGTCAAATCAGTAAAGTCAATATAATGCTCAGATTTCAATTGCTTACTCTCACTCTTTAATTATAAACTTTTTTTGCTAATATTAACATAATTATTATTATTTGCATACACCTAACTCAGAAAACTCAGGCCAAATATACCGTTCAGACACTGCTTTGTGGGCTTATGTGGGAAGAGTAAAGAGCGTGGTCAGTGTCTGCACCTAGTTGTGTACACCTAACTTTAGGTGTTTATTATTATCATATTTTTTTAATATACACACCTAATTCAGAATACTGTATTAATATACTTTTTCTATACACACCTAACTCGGAATACTGAGGCCAGATATACCATTCATGAACTACTTTGCAGGCTTACGTGAGAAAAATATAGAGCGTAGCGAGGGTACACACTTATGTGTGGACACGTGACTCTTGGTATTTTTTTTCTTTATTTTTCTTCTTCTTTTTCTTTAAGGAGAGAGAGATTTATGTAAAATCATCTTAGGACCACTTAACTTTAAAGATTAAAAATGTTAGCGCACGTACTTTAAATAAACCGCATTTATAAACAAACATTACAATTTAGAATACATTTCGTAACCATCACCTATGAATAACCATATATACTAGCTACACCAAAGTTACTTCGTAATTTAAACTTTTCTTTTATTATTCATCGAGATAAGTAATTTTCGAATTTTTTTAATCTAATGACCAAAACAGTAGGCTTACTCTATCATGCCTATTTAAAGTAAATTAACATACAATATCTTGTTTTTTATATATTTTTTTGAAAGAAAGGGAAAAAATTGCAGAAATCAAACCATGTGAAATCAAAATAAACATGAGAACTCCCCACCTCAAACACTTGATTTTGATTGTGCCCCCATAGTCAAGGCATGATATAATGAGTGTAGAGGAGAAGAATATACACATATTTACAAAAGAAGGTTAAAATTCCTTAGTAGACGTAGTTTGGCTCATGAAGAACTATGAGCTCCGCTTATTGGTCACTTGCTAATTCCAAGTAAGGTTTTAACCGATGGCCATTTACCTTAAAAATCAATCCATCCCTAGGATTTTCATTTCTACGGCATCGTGTGTAAGACAGTACGTAGTATGTATAGTCCTGTCCATCTCGATTTTAATTTACCATGGAATAAATGAAGTCGAGAATTAAACAAAAGAACTTTTTGATTGTGCGAAAACGTTTTTCTTAAGATCGACTTATCATGAAAAACTTTTGTTTTTTCCTTGTAAATTTTCGCGTTTACATATGCGTCATTTCTAATTTCTTCTAATTTATTGATTTTTAATTTTCAATTTTTGACAGCCTTTTAAGATCAAAGTTTATGTTTCTTATTGCCCATAATGCCTTATGTTCAAGCTTGACTGGTAAGTGACATGCTTTACTATATACTAGCCTATAAGGGGACATCCAAGATTAGTTTTAAAAGCAATTTTGTAAGCCCAAAGCGTATCCGTCAATTTTTAAGACCAATATTTTCGATTTTTTTAGTAGTTTTTTTAAAGAATTTTTTTTGTTTGTTGATTTGAAACTTCAAGGATGATAAGGAGTATATAACTTTTGAGTTATCGAGTATGTCTTCATTAAAGCTTTGAAAGATTGATTAAAAAAGGGGTTTCATTATCATTATTATTGTGCAAGTTGTGCCAAACCTAGAAAAGATGTTTTCTTTTCCGACTTTCACAAATTTATGGTCATTTGTTTTACATGGAACAGCTCCAACCCATTTGGAAATGTAATCGACGGCAAGAAGAGTATAACAATTTCCAAAAGAGTTAGGAAATGGTCCCATCAAGTCAATTCCTTAAACGTCAACGATTTCAATTGTTAGGATTGAGATCAACGACATCATGTTTCTTTTCATGATTTTTCGTAACATTTGATAATGATAACATGTTTTACAAAACTCGAACACGTCTTTGAAAAGTGTTGGCCAATAAAAGCCATATTGGAGCACCTTTTCTGCAGTTTTGTTTGGACCAAAATGTCCACCACAAGCTTGGTCATGATAAAACAAAAGAACGCTCTTGATTTCGCTACCCGGGACACATCATCGAATGATTTGGTAGGAACAATGCTTAACCATGTATGGACCGTTCTAATAGAAATATTTCACTTGGGATAGAAATTTGTATTTATCACGTTCGGATCATAATAAAGGATTTTCTTAGTGACTAAATTTTTCACTATATCGGCAAACTACAGATCTATGGAACCTGAAAAGCATTGTTCTTTTGGAAAATTCCCATTGATGGGTAAAGAAGATGGTATGTTTGGAAGATGAAATAAGTGAGTGGCTATGACTTTCATATCCTTTTTTATCTTTGATTGTAAGATCAAATTCTTGAAGTAACAGGATCTAACGAGACTTAGCGTCCTTTTTAGCCAAAAGGAACCTAACAACGGAATAATCAGCTTGGACCATGATATGTGAGCCTATCTAATAAGATGTAAACTTTTCTAGCGCAAAAACTACGGCTATAAGCTCTTTTTCGATGGTTGTATAGTTGAGTTGAGCATGGTTCAAAGTCATACTAGTGTAGGAAATGACGTAAAGACTTTGTTGATGTGTTGTCCTAGGACAACACCAACCACAAAATTAGAAGCATCACACATAATTTCAAATGGAAGATCCTAATTAGGCAACTAGATGATTGGAGCAGAAATGCATTCATTTTTAAGATGTTCAAAAAAAGAGACACAATTAGGACTGAAATCGAAAGGAACGTCTTTTCCTAAGAGTGTATTCATAGGTCAAGCAATTTTACTAAAGTCTTTTATAAAGCGTCGATAAAAACCAACATGCCGTAAGAATAGTAAAATGTCCTTAACGGATTTGGGAGTGGGTAGATTTAAAAGAACATTAACTTTTCTTTATCTACCTCAATGCCATTATTTTAAATTAAGTGTCTGAGGACTATGCCTTGTTTGAAAATAAGTGGCATTTTCCCCAATTTAAAGTTACATGTTTCTCTTTGCAACGATTTAAAATCAACTCGAGATGACGTAAGCATACAGAAAAAGTATCTACAAAGATAGAGAAATTGTCCATAAAAACTTCTAAAAGCAGTCGATCATGTCAAAAAGAATGCTAACCATGCATCTTTGGAAAGTCGCGCGGGGATCACAAAGTCCGAATGGCATACAGCGATAAGTAAAGGTCCTGAAAGGACAAGTGAAAGTTATTTGTTCTTCACCTTCGAAAGTGATTGGAATTTGGTTATAACCTAAATAACTATCAAGAAAACAATAATATTCGTGGTTGGCTAATGTTCAAGCATTTGGTCGATGATAGAAAGAGGGAAATGATCTTTATACATTGCAACATTAAATTTTCAATAATCAAAGCAAACATGCCAACCTGTTTGAGTACGGGTCGAAATGAATTCATCAGCGTTATTCTTGATTACCGTAATACCAAACTTTTTACACATAACATGAATTGGGATAACTCATGAACTATCAAAGAAGGATAAATGATACTATTATCAAGGGGCTTAAGAAATTCTTCTTGAACTGCATTTTTGATTTTTGGGTTAAGCCTTTGTTGCTCATCACGAGTGGGCTTGGCTTCATCAATTAAGTGAATGCATATTAAACAATTGCAGGGCTAATTCCCTTAATATCGGTTATGGACCACCCAATCGCTTCTTTGTTTTCTAAAAGAAGAGATGCTTCTTTAATAAGAGAAAGATCCGTAGAAATAATGATGGAAATTTTTTTATTGTCACTTAAGTATGCATACTTAAGGTGACAAGGAAGAGGTTTGAGCTCTAACCTAGGAGGTTACTCAACTAAAGAAATTGATTGAATTTTAGACTCAACCATGAGAGGTTCAAATGGTGCATGTCTTCAATCTCGTTTGGCATGCCTTGAAACAAATGTTTGTACCCATCCTTGTGTTTGCTATTAAAGTCAATTCTTTCATTTTCAAAGTTCTCATGAATAACGCTAACTTCCAAAGTGTGGTCGAATGGTTCATGACTAATTTTCTAAATTAAAGATATTAAGATCTTTGTTCATGTATCTAAAGGAAATTTTCATTGAACTATTTCGATTGTTGATGAAGAAATTCTAGGTGGTTAAGAAGGGTCATCCTAAAATCAAAGGAATTTGGCTAGTGAGATTATTTACAGGTTGTGTTTCTAAAATAATGAAATCGACAGGGATATGAATTCTTCTACCTTAATAAACACATCTTCAGTCTCGCCTATGGGTTTCTTTATAGAACGATCATCCAATTGAAAGGTGACTTTTGTCGGTTTAAGCTCACCTAAGCCTAATTGTTGATGCACAGAGCAAGGAAGGAAGTTTACACTCTCACCTAAGTCTAACAAGCATTTATTGATTTTGTTATTTCCTACCGTACAAGAGATTGTGGAGCAACCAGGATCTTTGTACTTCACAGGAATAGATTGAGAAATTTTTTCACTTAGACTGGCCACTAAGAATACTTTTTTAGTTACTTTAGTGTGTCATTTTTGCATGCATAAGTCCTTTATTTGGCATAGGTCAGGACTAATTTGATGTTATCTAAGGGAGGAATATTCACTTTGACTTGTTTGAAAATCTGTAAATCTTTTCCATTTGATCAAAATGTTTCTTAGGTCAATTTCGATGTGGAAATGGAACTCGAAACTCAGTAGGTCAGGCTGCATGAGTTAGAAAAGAGTTAATTTAGAATTTGGTTCGATGTTCAACTCATTGTTTTGACTAGAATTGTTTATGGTTTTCAAAGTGTTGAGAGGAATTTCTATTATCTCATTTGGACTGACAACTTGGTTATCAATTTGTTTACCAGATCGCAAAGTGGTATTATCGTTTACTTGATTCACATTGCTATCTTGAATGACATAAGCTTAGTTTGAGCTTATGTTTTGATTCCTAGGATTTGGAATAAGTTGACTCGGGAACATGCCTCTTTCCCTCTCACTTATTGTAGTGGATAACAGACACATTTGCATTTCAAGTTTATAGATTGATTACTCGTATTTTACACGTATGATGTTAACAAATTTTGCAAATTGTTTTTTGATTGAATATTTTGAGTTGTTGGCTTAGCCAAAGTTTCCAAACTTTTCTCGAGTGATGTTATTCGTTTGTCGTCTTGAGAAACAAAAGATTTTTGCACTTGGTTTTGAGAAGGTGGCGTAAATTTTTATTGAAATTGATTTGGTTAAAAAAGAGAATTTGAAGCAATGTTTGGAAATTCTTGAAAAGATGGTCGAATCAAAGTCGTATTCGAATTATTTTGGTTCTAAGTGAAGTTAGAATGATTTTTTTAAATAGGATTATATGTTGGAGAAAACAAATCATTCCTAACTTCGTTAAAAGCAATGATTTGTTCTAACGAATGAAGACATTAGTCGACGACGTGGTTTAGATGATTACATTTATAATACAAGACTTGAGAAGCTTAGTTCATTCGATTGGATGAAAAAACATTATCAAATTTATTTATCATTCCATTGTATTTTGCTTTTAAGGCTAATGATGATCTTATCGAATGTGCACTTAACCTTGAATAGATTGATTTCTCGTTAGATCGTTCCCATTAAATTGATTTTCAACTAAGTTTTCGAGAAACTGCCAAGCAACATTGTGATGTTGTGCTACAAAGTTTACTTGACATATTGACTAAAGCATTGTTCGAGAGCTATTTCCTAGTCTGTTGTATAAAATTTGGCAAAGAGTCTATTTTTCAAAATTGTGATGTGGATATTTATTAAAAGTTCCTTGAATCTTTCAAAATATTTTCCAAAGGATTCACCCTTAAATTATGAAAGTTTATAATTTGATTTCGAATTTTTGTCATTTTCTGTAAGAGGTAAAATTTCTTTAAGAAAGCTTTTACAAATTTCCTCTGTTTTGATTGGATTTGAAGGCAAGCTATACAACCATTTCTCAGCGTAGTCTGTAAGTTTGAATGGGTTTAACCTAAGTTTTATTCTATCGTCGCATAATTGTTGAAATTTTATAATTGTACAAAATTGTTTTAGTTTCATCAAAAAGATACAAGGATCGTCATGTTCAAAATTGCCCAATTTTGAAAGTGTGTTGTTATGACTTGAATGGATTGCAAAATGATTACTCATTGGGGTGGGTAAGATAATGCAAAAAGGGACAGAAACTTGATCGGGGAAAATTCAGTCCATGAGGGTACGACTAGGATTTTCGTTTGCTATAATTGAGGGATTATTTGTTTGAATTAAACAGTTCGTTGAAGTGTCGTAAGAGAGAAGATTAAGGGGAATGAGAGAAAAAGAAAAGGTGAACTGCTAAGATAAGAGAAAAGATTGACGTGCATTTATCTTTTTAGGGAAAAGATAAGAAAATGTTTTTTTGTTTTTTTTCATAAAAAACGTTTTTTTTGAATTATTTTTACATTGTTTTTTTGTTTTTATATATGCATGAAACTAATGCAACTAAATGAACACAAGGACTAAATTAGAAATTTTATGTCCCTATTAGCTACTAACACAAAATTGTATTATGACACTTTGACTTAATTCAATGAAAGATATTTTTAACCAGATAACAGATAGGATTTATCAGTACAGCACGAATCACCATAGCAATGCAGCTGAAGGTTTAAGTACCTTTAGAAAAACAATTAATATAATATCTTACGAATCACCGTGATAATTATAAATGATTATCACACTGCCGTTGCCTTAGACATCAAAAGAAAGTTTGTTAAAAGAAATCAACTTGTCAAAATACAAATTTTCCTAGATGAGCTCGTAACACCTTTAAGTCGAACGTCTCACATCTATTATTTGATTCAATTTTATACAATGAAATGCAATTTGTGGGCCAAGAAAAGGATGATAAAATCTCACCTTATGCGAATTTAAGTAGCGCACTTAAAAAATAAAAATAAATATGAAATGATATGAAACAAAAGTTAAACATGTGTTAACAATCCAACTACAAATGAATTTTTCTTTAGCTTTTTTATAAATGAAAGCAAACAACAATGCAAGAATAGTAAAAACAAGAGATAAGAACATGATACTGTGGTATGCAAAATTATTTGAAAATTTATTTAAAAGCAGCGAAGTTTTTTAACACAAAGTTGACAAGCAGAGTAGAGCAATTTTTTAGCAAATAATTCTTCTTCTTCTAATTTCCTACAATTTGCAATCTGTATAAGGTATTGACAAGGTCTTATCGTTCTTTTTATAATGTTGAAAACTAAAGCAATTTTTTTTTGCAAAGTCGAAAGAATGAATGTTAAAAAAAAGAGAACTTAAAATAATTTAAACTCAACCCAAGCCAAACGAAAGGAAAAAAAATTCTTTGTTTTTTTGCTTTTTTTTCTTTAAAAACAAATGAATTTACAAAAGAAAATGAAAATAAAAATAAATTGCCTACTGCAAGCCCAATATCTCAAAAACAAACAAAATTTTCTAAAAACAAAAAACTTTTTCTTAGTTTATTTTGGTTTTTTTTTCAAATTAAAGAAAGAAAAGAAAGAATAAAAAATTAAACTAAAAAAACTTAGTAAAACCAATATGGACGACCCATAAATCAAAGCCCAAATACGCACCCACTCCTGCCTCTCTGCTTAAAAAAATGCAAATTGAAAATAATTAAATAAAAGAAAAACTCGATTGAAAAAAATAAAGTTAGGATTACAGTAGTGTGGATTGAAGTTTTAATCAAATCGACGTCGGTTAGAAATTGCAATCGCAATTTGGATTTTCGGTTGGTGTCCGGGTTCATGCGATTAGATGGAGGCGGCGATGGTATGCGTGGATTTAGGTGATCGTGGATTATTTTAGGCTGTGGGCCGAAGTGGTTTGTCGATGTGGTTATGAAGTTGTGTACGAGGTCGGAGATTATGTGTGGCTGTGTGGAGGAAGTTAATGTTGTCCCAATTTGCTGATGAGAAGGAAGTTGCGCCATTTTGACTAGGCAATGTAGGGTGTGGTTTCAGTTAGGTGAGAGACGTGGTTGAAGGTCGTGACATGTGCAGGAAGCAGCAAGTTATATTGCAGCGTCGTGATCGAGCAGTAGTTGACTTGTTTGATGAGGGTGGAATTGAGGATGGATTGGAGAGGGATGAAGGTAGTGCAAAAGTTTAGGGTGAAGTGTTGAACATGTTGTGTGGAAGGAGTGTTTGTTATGCAAGGTTTGTTGCAAGGTTGTGTTTCGGTAATGGAAGTTTATGGATTTTGGGATTGAAGTTTGTGGTTTGTAGCAGGTTGTAGTATAGGATGTATTGGTACAGTTTTGAGTGGAAGACAGTGGGTTGTAGGTGGCTGTAGTGTTCTGTGAAGGTGATTGAGGAGAATGAAATGTATGTGATATACAAAACAGAACAAAATGAAACATAAAAACAGGAAATATGAAAACAGAAATGCACAACATAGTAACATTATAACAGAAAAAAGAGAAAAATGTAAAACAAGATGCAATGCAATTATTTTAATGCATTGTAACTTGTTCGAAGTATGCAATGCAATGTAGAAACAATATAAATATGACACAAAATAGAAATGTAACAAATGGAATGCAATTTTTTTTAGAAAATAACACAAAATAAAAGAAAACAAATATAAAAATAATTCGAAGAGTAAAATTTAAATTAAATTGCTTTTCCCGGCAACGGCGTTAAAAACTTATTTGAATTCGGATCACTGGTTTCTATCGATTAGAAAACTGTCGAATTATAATGTAATAAAATACCGCAAGTGCATAACGTACAATTGTAGTACATATGCAAGTATGAATCGATCCCAAAGAGAAAGAAAATTTTCAATTTACTCAATCAAATTATCCAAAAAGTTTTGAAAATATTTTGAACTAAAAATTATAGAAAAACTAGAGATAAATTGGAATAAAAGCAATGAGATTAAAAGGCAACGTGGTGGTAAATCCACTCTCACATTCAAATAAATCAACATATAAAAAATTTATAATCTCTCTTTTTAACCAATGTAGAATGGTTGATTTATTTTAAGTATGGTCAATTTGAGATATTAACTAAAACAATTTAAACCATTAAATTTAAATAGATCAACCAAGCCTACTTATCAAATCTAATAAAAATGATTATGAAGTTAGAAATAAAATTTATTTTAAACATGTTCTATTTATCGACTTTAATCAATTAACATGGAATATCAAATCTTAATTCTAATTTTAACTTCATTAACAAATTCAAATAATTGGACGAAGATGTAACTTAAGTCAAAATTTGATCAAGTATAGCATATTTGTGATTGACAACATAGATAATCAAATCCATTTATAGACATCAAACTTCCATCTATATCTAATATTTACATTAAGCATAAAAACAAAAGATCATAAATGAAACCATATTGTTGAATTTATGCGATACTGAAAGCTTCGTTACTCCTAAATTAAAAGGGTTTAGACTCTCATCTTTGAATTCATTTCAACAAAAATGGATTTCAACATTAAGGAAAAGAATAACAGAGCTAATTAAAAAAAGAAGAAAATGCTAACTAGTTGCATAAAAATAAATATGCATTAATTTGCATAAAGTAAATCTACTCTGCTTGCTGAAATAAAAGAGAAGCACAAAGTAAAAGCATGAAATAAAACAACATAAAAAGAGAAGGTGAAGAAGCCATTAAATTAAAGAAGGGAATAGCACTATTCATAATTTTTTGGCCACAACTACCTATATACATTCATGAAACACAAGAGTATATTTATACAAGTCCAAAGTCCTAATATATTTTTGGATGCTATCAAAACCACCCATCAATTTGTATGGCCTCCAAATAATCATAATGTTAAGTTAATTCCCACTAACATGTGCTTTTGCTATCAATTTTGGTGAATTTGTAAGTGGGTAAATGAGCTCCTCCACGAAATGTTAGATCTTTCTTTTCTTCTTTCTTTTGGCTACCAAAATGTGTGCATGCATAAATACATGAAGATTTTTCCAGTTTGCATTCAATTTCCTACAAAATCAAATTATAATTTGAAAATAAATTTCTCAAAATTTATGCATAAACAAAATATATTTTTTATCCAAATGTAGATGAGTGAACGATGATTTGCAAATACGTTTATAAATTGGTCAAAACATGTAAAAATACCATAATACGTCCTTTATTTTAATAGAAGAAGGTTAAGTATGAGAAGAAAAATATTCATTTTTACGTGCACATCAAATACTCTCCCCCACTTATCTTATATTTGTCCTCGAATAAAGCAAAACTAAGATAATCCACTTTTGTAGGAAACATGGTTGCATTGAGCATATGCAACATGTCGTTAAACCTCTAGGTGTCCGAAGTAGGACGAGTTTTGCCTTCTAAGGGTTTTCAATGGATACAACCCACAAAATTCAAATGAAATATGCAAAGTTCCTAATTTGAAAGATATGAATTCAAGTTCTATTTACTGAAAGAAGAATTTACTTTTAATTCAACATGAAATAGTAATATACGGTCATCGTCAAGAAATTTCAGTCATTTACTAATCAAAACTTCCAACAAAAATTAAGTTATCATTACATGTGGACACTAGCTTAGCTAGTTGTTTCGATTGATAATATGGTGCAACTATAAAATAAATTCTCTAATTGATTGCCAGAGTTTGCAAAGCAGTATCTTCATTTCATTTCATATAACAAGTCAAATCAGTAAAGTCAAGATAATGCTTGGATTTCAATTGCTTACTACCTCTTTTTATAATTTTTTTGCTAATATTAACGTTGTTGTTGTTGTTGTTGTTGTTGTTGTTATTATTATTATTATTTACATACACTAACTCAAAATACTGAGCCATATATACCATTGCAGGCTTACGTGAGAAGTATAACACATGGCGAGTTCCCATACCTAGGTGTGTACACTTGACTCTAGGTACTTATTACTTTTATATTTTTTATACATACACCTAATTTAGAATAACGAGGTCAAATATACCATCATGCACTGCCTTGTGGGATTACGCGAGAAGAGTGCAGAGCATGATGAGTATACACACTTATGTGTGGACACCAAACTCTAGGTAACTTTTTTTCCCTTTGAGGGGAGAGAGAGTTATGCAAAATCATTTTAGCCCACTTAACTTTATAAATTAAAAATGTTAACGCACATACTTTAAATCAACCACTTTTTAAATATAGACTACAATTTAGAATTCACTTCATAACCATCACCTACGAACCACAATATATAATAGTTACAGCAAAGTTTCTTAGTAATTTAAATTTATCCCTTTATCATTTGTTGATACAAGTAATTTCCTTAAAAATTCAATCCAATGACCAAAACTGTATGCTTACTCTATCGTGCCAATTTAAAAGTAGAATTAATATGCAATTTTTTTTGTTTTTGTATATATTTTGAAGAAAAGGGAAAGAAAATGCATGCAAAAATCAAACTATGTAAAATCAAAATAAATGTAAGAACTCCCCACACTTGATTTTGACTGTGTTCCTATAGTCAATGCATGATATAGTATGTGTAAAGATACATATTTACAAAAAATGATTAAAATTCCTTATTAGATGTAGTGGGCTCATGAATAATCATGAGTTCCTCCTCTTAGTCACTTTCCAATTACAAGTAAGGCTTTAAATAATGACCATTGACTATAAAAATCGATCCATCCATGGTTTTCCATTTTTAAGCCACCGTGTGGAAAAACAGTATGTACCACGTATGATCCTGTCCATCTCGATTTTAATTTAGCAGAAAATAAATGAAATCGAGAGTCATTTACAAATCCAACGTCAAGTATTAAAACAATTAAAGATTTTAACACAAGTATATCGTTAACAATCAACAATATGTTGTTTATTTATGGTTTAGAAATATCTAAGTATATTTTTAACGTTCTTTCTTATGGAGGCATGATTCCACTGCATTTTGACTGATAATCAGATTATTCATACATCTATTAAAACACCTATTCAATTTTGATGTTTTTCATAATAATGCTTTCATATCCATTCTTGGATAGTATCCGAAAAATCTACTAACTCAATATCGCTTCCGCTGACTTCGAGACACTTTGCTTGTTATCGCAAATAGACTAATGTAAATCCATATTCAGAACTTTCTGTTTCAATACATATATACCAAAACATAAAGTCATACTAGGCGATATGTTGTGAGTAAAATCCAAACCAACTTAAGCACATCGAATGGTGAATCTGTTACGTTAATTTCAACAATTGAAATTCACGGTAATGTTCTAATCAATATGGCTCGCTATATTCTAACTGCATTTGTCTTTCTCTTAAAGACACATTTGCGGCCAATTAATCATATCCCTTCGGGTATAACTACCTAAATCATATTTTGATAATGAAGTTGGAATCTATTTCAGATCTGCACATCGTACCATATTGTAGAGTCAATATTCTTGATAGTTTAATTAAACAACTGGTGATTACTTATTCTTGACATTGGCAGGAAACTCATAATATCTCTTTAATGTACAAGAATGCTCACTAAACGTTTTAATATATTTATGTTCATTTAGGCTCAGCCAATTTCATTTCATCCATTGTAACCAGTTTCATCACCGGATTGTATCCAAATTCATTTTATACCAATAATTCCTTAAAGAAATTCCTTCGCTACGAAGTTGGCATTTCTTGAAACAACAATTGCTTCTTAGTGCAACGGAACGGGCATTCATAAAAATTTTGTGAATTGTCATATATATAAAAATGATTTGGTTTTTAGTTTAAAAACTTATGTTCAAAACATAAATTGGTCGTCCAATGACAGACATTTCTAAACTACTTTTAAGGATGATTCATACAAGATCCCTCATGAACCATTATTACATGTAGTCTTTCGACTCACACAACCCACCAACTCCTTGGCTAAGGATATGTTGGGGTCTCCTATAAACCCTTGTCTTGTATGATTTTTTAAGCCACTCTTTAATTGAAATTAATTTTAGCCTCATGTAGTACTATTAGGTACACGATCTTATAGAAAGAAGTTAACTCAACTTCCTTTACAATTAACCGTATTTTGTTCAACAAAGTTTGATTACTTATTATCGATACATCTTATGTGTCATAGGGAGGAGTGAATTTTGAGGTTGAATCTTTATTCATTTTTTGGTATGTTCATAACTCTCCAATATACTCACTAGTTCGATCAAATCGAATAATTTTATTTTATTACACATTAGTTGGTTTACTTCCGTTTTATATTCTATGAGTTCCTCATATACTTATACATGACAATCAAATATACATGTCTATGTTTTTGATAACTCATCGGTGAATATGATGAAGTACGTGGAAACGTTTTGACATTAATATAGTTACATTTACATGCATCTATATGTACCAATCCAAAGAGTTCAACAGCTCTTTTGATGCTCTCGCCAAATGGGTGCATAGCCCTTAATTGTTTGAGATATAACTAACCAGTATCATATGATTCATAATAATCATATAATAAAAATTAATCCTCAAAACTATAGCATACTCTATAATTTCAAAATAATTGTAAATAATTTTAGATGCTTCAATATTTTCTGATGCATCACTTTTGTTCAGAAAACATATACCACATTATAGTTTTATTTCATAAGGAATATTCATAATATTAATACTAAAATATAACTATATATATTTTTCAGTCGACACAAACAAATAGTCATTATTTCATAAATAATGTTTGGTATGTTTTACGAAAACAATTTTCGTAACTTGATGCAATCAATAAGTGTTTATGGCATGCTCCCACTATTTTCACCACTACTATAAAGTGTACTGAATTTGGAGGTTCATCATTCACTTAATATAAATTATTTATTTCATATACTACAATAAGTTAATAGCAGAGAGTTCTTTGATCAAATATTTTGAACATAAAGAAATAAATCTCACAGAAAACAAATTTCTATATGAAAACAAATTCCTGAATAGAAATCATATTTCTCATTCCAATATTAAGTATCAATTATTATTACTACAATTCTCGTTTTCGATGTTTCTTTATGAAGTAGAAATGGCTATTCACTCTCTTCATCCCAACTGTACCTTAAATCACATATACTCTTGTACATTTGCTATTCTTTTTAAATGGTCGAACCATTCGGAAGAACTCTTACTACAACATCATAATGAACTCTTCACAAAAGCACTCTCAATCATCCAAAATTTAATGACATCAAATTTGTTGCACTTTGCGTAAACTAATCAAACTAACATTTCAGCGATCGAATTCTTATATCTATGATGTAGCTTTGGTCTGTGTTACATTTGACATAATATAATCTTTATTGTAATCAAAAAAGTTGAATACTCGATCTCATAGCACGATTTATTTTTGCTTATTTTGGATGAACTAATTTTATCGAAATATCATACACTATGATCATTCGTCATATATCATTTGTATGCGATTTTGTATAAATCAAATATCCATAGTCTTGTATTGCTTTTGATTTCGAAACTCATAGAATGCAATACACGGTCTCGACCAAATAAACACTTAAGCGACCAAATTAAAATATGTTTAGTAATTGTAAAATCAGGCGTTTGCATGGATATTGAAACTTTAATATGAAATAAACATTTATTAGCAAGTATATGTTATATTTCTATTTATCAATCTTCAATTTAGTTCAATTATACATCTTAATTGATAAACATTTTATCAATCATATTAAATGCATAAATTTATCAATATAGATTATTATAACATTATTGAATTTTCTCTTACAACATTAGGAATGTTAAATATTATCATTTCATTTTTCTAATAAGGCTTCCACTAGTCTTGTATGTTTCACCAAACCCAAAGCCGAAAGATGGAAGTCTTTCGACTTCACTAGTGGGTGTTAAGACTCGTCCACGTTAGAATTTTGACCTTGAGTTTGCTCAACAAGTTATAGCTTCATCGACGATAAATAGCTCCTTATCGGTTGCATCGTAAACAACTCCTAATTCTTCGAACCCTATCTTAATTTCACTTTGACCTTGAGTTTGCTCAACAAATCGAAATGAAATTATTCACTCGTACCTACCATATGCCTACGTATAGTGTATGTACCTTGAGTTTGCTCAATAAATACATATAGTTATCTTACCTTATATATTCAATATATTAATAATACTACATATAACATCCCTAGCCTGAGTTTGCTCAAGAACTACGGAGTATGCGAGTAATTTATTAATATATATATGTATGTATGTATGTATATGTGTGTGTGTGTATATGTATGTATGTATATGTGTGTGTGTGTGTATATGGTAGAGGACAACATTACAATGAAGATTCATAATTTTCAATATATTATATTGACTGATATCAACTTATGGAATAATGTATTTCTTATGAAATACCCTTGTGATTCAAGTGTCTAACACATCGAAAATCATGATATACATTACATTTACTTATGTATTTATTCCTTAAGTCTGTTTTGGATTTATTAACGTTCCACCTTTTATTTATACATTCATATTGTATAAGTTTTATTATTATATCTTTTATATTTCATGCTACTTATATAATAGTCTTACGTCAAATATTACATTAATGAAATCTTATTTAATTAATTTTAATCAATTAATATTTTAATTAATTTTATATTATCTTAATATAAATTTTATATTAAATATTTATTATAAATTATAACCTTTATATTATAACATATATCTTATATATGTGTGTTTTTATTTAACTAATTAACCTTTATGTAATGATCCAAAATTTTATCACTTTGATTTGAGAATATTTAATTAACTTTAGGTATTCAATTAATGGTTTTTAATGGTCAAATAACGCTCTTTTAATTAATAAATAATGATGGTGAACACATTTTAGAATATTTTTTACAACAAAAATATATTTTGAAGTAAAGCTGAAAATGTGACTGAAAACGTTTTATCGAAAATCAATTTTTCATTCACTAAAAGTTGTTCATATATTTTGGAACCTGTATGGTAGCAAATGAACACTTATACTAACAATTCAAAGTATATAAAATGGATTAATTAAATTAAAAAGTCACTAGTAATTTCTAGAATATGACTAAGTATATTAACAATAAGGTCAACTTTAAAAAGCATGGTTTTTGTGCAAATTACATAAGTGAAATGATATGCACAAGATTTAAGGTAAGCACATGAGTACTTATTTTTTTCACATCTCCTTTTCCATTAATTATTTTCATTTTTCAAAAAATTTAAAAAAGCTTTCAAAGTAAGAAACTTAAAATTGCCTTCTTTTTCCTTCCTTCCTTTCTTCACTTTTCTTTCTCAAATTAAATAACAAATCTTCTCTAAACCTCACCAAACTCAAGTATGTTCATTAGTACACCATAACATCCTCTTTTAGCATGTCAAAGTCAAGAGAAATGGAGCAAAATAGAGGGGATCAAGTAAGTACGTGAGCAAGAGGGAGATGACGAAGCCTTAGTTTTGGAGTTTTGTGGTAAAAGACGGTGGCTTTGGGTTATTGGTGATGGTAGGAACTTGTTCCATCATTCCAATGCTTAGTGGTGGTTGTTAGCATGTTTTTTATGTGAGATTTCTTACCTTAAAGATTCTCATTTTAATATATATGTATATATATGTATACGTGTGTGTATATATACATATGTGTGTGTATGTATTTATATTTATATACATACATATATGTGTGTGTGTGTGTGTATAACATAAAATAAGTATCTTATGTGATGGTTAAATTATGTTATGATGTGAAAGTTGATTCTTGCATTGAGAAACCATATTGTTGTATGCTGTAGCGATTTGGAAAGCACTTTGATTTGTTAGTTTAAATAGTATATGTAATAGACTTGAAACTATAGGATACATTTCAAAGCACATGTAAATCATACAAAATATGATTTTGTTTGGACTTGGACTTGTATTTTGAGCATATGAAAAGCACATAAAGATTAGTATGGGATTTGGACTTGAAATGGAAGTGTCCATTTAGCGATAGTTGTTATAATGGCATTTTGATGTCACGTATTTTATGCATGTTTCGTTATTGTGTTTTCATGTATATAATGTTGTACATATGAACTCTATACTTCTTATGATGTGATGTGCAATTGAGAATTATTATATGACTTAAGAGTTGAATTCTTTTGAAAATAAAAATAAATAGTGGTTTTGTTTAAAAGCCATAATAATTGTTAAGCCTCTTGCTGAATTTGAAAAGTTATTGTTTTTAAATTGGCTTCAATTTTTTTTAATATTTTAAAGTAAAATTTTTTCTCTATTTATAGTGGTTTAAAATATAAAAAGAAGATGTGTTTAAATTTATTTTATTTATAAAACCAAGTTTCGAAAGTTACGATCCGTATAGCGATAATAGCTATGAACGCAGTTTGAAAATCTATGATTTTTATAAAATATAAATGATCGTCTATTTTAGATAATTTGTAATTTCTTTTCAAATATGGTTTATAGAGTTCATATAAGTATTTTAGAAAAGATTTGTGATATAAAAGATTTATTTTGAAATATTTGAGCAAGTGGTTTATTTAAAGGAAATCAGTTTATTTTTCAAAGCCAAACTCTTTATAAAAGGTGATGGTTTCAAGTTATGATTTGGAAGTAAGTTTAACACTTGTTTTAAAATGTTTAAAGGGGATTTGAAATTATATAAGAGTTTTAAAATGATTATTTGATATAATAAAGTAAGTGTTTCCTTGTATACAAGGAAAAAGGTCTATTCTTTCATATCAAATGTGGATTTAAACAAGGATTAGATTTTTATGGAAATTTTAATGGGTATTTTGAGGATTTTGAAGTGGAATTTGAAAGTGAAAAGAAAGTTGGTTTATAAACCTTTTTGAAAAATGAAATATACAGAATTAAGAAGTTTTATACTTGATATTAATCTTCGAGGTAGGTAGACTTCTACCTGTGCTAAAGATAAGAATGTTATCTGTCAAGGTTTGAGAGGTAATAGTACCCCAACTTGAATGGTTTCATTGTTACCTGAAGGATAGTTCTTAGTTTGAAATCGAAGATTGATGTTAAGTATTTGAAGTCTTATTTCCTTAAGGAAATTCAGTTATTTGTGGAAATTTAGTAGTCCAATACTTAGCACTAAAAGTCAAAGAGTAGACTGAACCTCTATCTGTGAGATTTAGAATCGGGGTGTCTAGGCAAGGATCTAGCTTACCTGGCTTCGTTTCTAGGCGAAGGATGGAGTAAGTCAAAATACCAAAAAATGTTATAAGTGTTGGAGATTTAATTTTCATAAATGATCTTTATAACATATGGTGGTGTGGAAAGTATTTTTGTCATACTTAACACCAAATTCCAAGGTATGGAAATTCGTTTCCATCTCATGAATCATGAATGTATATCGAGGCAAAGATAATTTTCTAACTTGTCCAATTTTGTTGTTAGTCGATGGATAGTACTATTTGAAATTAAAAAGTGGTGGTAAGTATTTTTGGTCTAATTTCCATACGATTAATTTACTTTCACAAAAAACAAAAGTGAATGGGTTTATAGCAAACAATGTTCTAAGTGGCAGTTATTTTTGACCCAATTTAATATGGTTTGGAAAATATGAAAGCTTTCTTAAGATTTGAGAATATATTTATACCCTTGAGATAAATATCTGAATACTTTTCTAAGTATTGAAAGTGTAATGTTTTGTGAATACGCTTATACCGTTGAGATAAGTATATGATTTTTTTCCAAGCATTGATTATATATATATAAATGAAAGTGATTGATTAGTATACATATGTATATTATTGTAGAAGTATTTAATACAAGTATTTACAAAGAGATTTTAATTAATGAAGGGATTAATTAAAGAGGTTTAATGGTGGCTTATGTGCTTAAATCATGATTGGTTTCTTATGAAATTTATCATCTGATTTGATTGTTTTGTTTATTTGATAGTTAAATAACCGACTATCAAACCTTGAACAAATATAGCTTTGAAAATGTAGAAGAAATATGGAAATTATATGGTATAATATCTTTGATCATGCTACTCTGTACGTATAAACTCGTGGTGTTATTCTAAGACGAATGATATGAAAATCCATCCGCTTAAACGGTTAAGAGGTGATCTCCGCTCTCATGTATTATCTGTTTATTTTCAGAAGAATCAGATTTGATTTTACCAGAATCTATTGATTTGTTTTGGAGTGTCCAGTAAGCGAAGAAGCATAATATATGAGATGACTCAAAATTGTATCCACTCCAAACCATATGTGCATTCTACGCTTTAGAAGAGGTTCATGATTGATCCAAGATAGTGGAATCGAAGGAGTTCTTTGAAGTGCAAGGGCTACTTGCTACTAATCTTGAAGATGATTCCAAAACGGATGTAGTTGAAGTAATGCCTTCGATTTGTTCATATGCTGAACAACTTGTATAGATGAATGCTGACATTGCATCATTGTTTGGAGGGTAGTGTTAGCATTTCAAGTGGAATTTGCTAAGGGAGGTAAAAAATGTAATCGTGACTCATAAGCCTCACGACCCGGTAATGACAAAACAGGAGATATGCAACAGGGTTATGTTGTTCGCTACCATTAAGAGCATCATTCCTCGATGTAGATTGATACTTATGGACTTTGGTATGCGTGCGTGTGGAAAAAGGTAGGGTAGTGGCCTGGTGCAATGTTCACAGCCTCGGTTCCCAAGGGGTGATGTAATCCAACTTGTCGTGTAAGAAGGGCAGAGCCACTCTGTGTTGGATGGGGTCGAAAGGTTTTCGACCTCCGTACATTTTTCTAGATGTGTACTGTGACAGGGGTAACCCAATATGTGACGACCCGGAAATTTTTAACATTTTAAATTGAAATATTTAATAGATTTTAAATATTTGGAAGTTATTTTAACTCGAATTTCAAAGTATAACTATGGATTTGGCAATTTAATTTTTTGAATTTAATTCATTGAAGTTGGATAAAAATTCGAATCTTCAGTTTAAGGTGATTAAAAATATTTTCAAGGCTTAGAAAATTTATATTGATGATACTGGAGATAGTAGGATTTTTAAAAATTGAATTTGGAAACGTTTTGTTTAGTTTTGAATTTATATTGTTCAAATTGATATTTAAAAATAGCCTTCCAAGGTACAGTCTCGGAATTCGACGAAACCAGTTCCGTTGGATCCAAAATAGTGTTTTATTATTGGATTTCAATTTTCGTAGCATTCGGAGTGATCGTTTGGCCGTACGATAAGTAAACGCATGGAAAATTAAATCAAAATTTAATTTAATAACTGGTTCAAAAAGCTATCTTCTCCATACGATCGAATTCGGACCCGAAACCTTTTCCATTGCATTTGGAATAGGGGTATAACTTTATAAATGCCTAGCGGCACATCTCGTTAGGAGGTCGAAAATTTAAGCTACAAATTCGAGACAATTTGAAATCAATTTAAATTATATTTACTTATTCTTATTCCGACAATTCATACAACTAGCCACCATGTTGTCTCCTTCGTACCCTTCCTTTTCTTTCTTCCTCTCCTCAAATCTATCTTTTCAAATCGAACGAGATAAAATAGCTCCACTCCCTTGCTTCTTCATCTTAACGAACGAAATCAAAAGATAAGGAGAGATCGCTGCCTTCAATCCATAAATCATGAATTCATTCTATAAGAAAGGGTTTCTCGCAGTAAAGAATTAAATCAAGCAACACAATTCGAAATTTATCAATGGCCGAGGCCTCATTTAAAAGCCAAATTCATCGAGCTCGGTCAAGAAGCGATTGCGACGAGTGGAGTCACGAAGTATCGCGAATGGGGTGCGGCGTCGCCTGAGTCGCGATCACGCGCATCGTCAGCAACCACTGTAAGTTCATCGTTCCTTCCTCAATTTCAGCCTCCAAAAAATTCATGCATTTTCTCAACTTCAAAACAAATTTTGGTTCTCTCTTCTACCCTGAAAAAGTTCGAATCGATTTGCAAACCAGATAGGGACAGAGATCTTAGTGCTTCAGTTATGGCGGAGGGGTTTACTGATTTCACGAGTGATTCCAAACTAGAAGCAGAACCCAAGCCGAGGGAACCGAGTATATCGACGATTTGACTAGCGCTGAGAATTCTTTTGATCCTTAGGGGGCTATGAGCACTCCTATGTATCAGACATCCACATTTCATCAGCCTTCAGCTATAGAGAATGGTCCCTATGACTCCACCATAACTAGTAATCCTAAACGAGATGTCCTGCAAAGTCTTATGGCTAAGCTTGAGAAGGCCAACTCAGCATTTTGTTTTACTAGTGGAATGGCTGCGTTAACTACAGTCACAAAACTTGTTTCACCTAGTCAAGAAATTATGGCTGGCGATGATGTGTATGGTGGCTCTGATAGATTGCTTCAATTAGTTAGACAGAGAGGAATCACAGTGAAACAAGTAAACACAAGTGATATCAATGAGGTTATCTGGCTTTGGGGTGGTGGTGATGGCGACTGCCTGGGGTCTCGGGAATTATTAATTAAAGACTAAATCATTAGCTGATAACAATTGTCAACTGGAAATTTATCGTTCGATTGTTCAAATATTAATAAATCATACAATGCTATACAAGGTCAATGATCGTGAAGAACAAGTCATAAAGGAAATGGACTGCAAAACAATCTAAGGTGAGATCTTCTCACTCAAATTATAATAAATGGAAATTTCAGTTACCGATTGATTGTTGAATTGTGATAGTTAAATTTAATTTGTTGATTGTGTGCTTGGATGATTAATTTATTATTAGTTATATTAGTTTAGACCCTATGCGCTACATAATAGCGGATGATATTTTATAAATCTCATATACTGCGATATTCCACCTCGAAGTGGAAATGATATTTAATTGTTGTACCAACGTCTGTGGATGCAGGGAAAACAGGTTGGAGGGATCCAACTGGATTCCTCAAATATTTGAATTTGTTTCAATATGGTGTGTTGATTATTTATAATCTGTGTGTGATTTTCTTTGTGATTGAAATCGTTGAAAGCTATAATTAGCCGAATATATTTTTGGTATCGTAGGATACCAGGAATAAATAAATTGGATTTTTAAAATTCAAGTTGGAAATTTAAAATAAAAATTTATTTTTGAGAATTGGATAAATTTAAAAGAGAGAATCTTAAAAGGATAAAGTTATTTTTGAATCCTATTGAATAAATTCCAAAATATGAAAAAAAGTTTAATAAATGGATTTCAAGTAATAATACTCAAAAGGTGAAGAATTTATTTTAAAAATATGATTTTTAAATAATTTGGAAAAGATAAAGGAATTTATTTTAAAAAAAATATTTCGGGAATTGATTTGGTATTAATAGTGAATAAATATTTGGGAAATCCACAAGTAAATTGATATGATGTTTGATTAAGAATTGAATTGGTGTTGAAAAAATTCAGAAATCAATTTGGAATTTGATTTGGTGTTAAAATAAAATTTGGAAATAAATTTGAAAATTGATTTGGTGTTGATAGTGAATATTTTGGAATCGATTTGAAAATCATATATAAGTGGATATTTGGAAATTAAATTCACAATGGGAATTTTATAAAGTAAAGGGAATTTTGTTTCAAAAATAAATGTTTGTTTATTTTTAAAAGTGTGAAAGGAATTTACAGATTCAGAACGTAAATTTAAAATAAATCCAGAAAGATTTATTAATTGATTTTAATGAACCATTTTGAATGGAAATAAATAAATATTTGGAAATGTATTCCGCGTAAGGAAAAGTGATTTGAAATTTGTTTTCAAAGTATTGAAATGTGGAAAGTAATTTGAAATTTGTTTTCAAAGCGTTGAAGTGTTAAAATTATATCTTGCAAAGATATTTTGAAATAAATAATTGAATTTTTTTTATTTAAATCATGGTAATCGTTGTGAATGTTGATTGATAGTTAAATAACCGACTATCAATATTGGCCTTTAAATGGCATTTGAATTTCGATGCGACCGGGGGTCGGATTCCAAGTGGATACCCGAAAACCACATCGAACCTTTGTGATTGTGATGGATCTTTTATTTAAAAGATCAAAGTAGAAAATTTTGTGATTTGTTGAAAACTGAATGTAACACTTATTTTTAAAATAAGCGCTCGTTATTCAGATTAGCCGGGAGAGGACCTTGTGTCATAAAACCCATTCCGAATAATGATACGACGAAATGGGATTGCATTTGAAGATGGTGTTGAAGACTGGTTATTTTCGAAAGCGAAAGGATTACCTGTCGATTGTCTCTGCACCGGGTTGCTCCGGTATAGAGATTTTATCACCCTTTGTGATGGGGATTCCAGACGTGATTAGTGAATATCCGGATTTGCAAGGGCTTCTTTGAAGTGCCTTCGGTTCCGTTCGATCCCGGAACAGACTTGTATGGATGTGTGTCTGACATTACACTTTGAGATGTAAAGCTGGCTTCTATCAAATACATTTCTGTTGGTGGTGGAGAATTTATTCTCTTAGCTTAACACCCTTCTCTGAGACGTACGAGCTCAGAGGTTATGTAGTTGATGGTTACTAGTGATACATTCCTAATTTGGTAATGTGGCTTACGAAGTGCTGCTGATCATTTGTTGATCAAAGCATGACTTTGTGAAAAGTGTAGCTTTGTGGACGAGACTTCGTCGGACCTCACACCCCGGAAATGGTCAAAAAAGGAAAAATGCGGCAAGGTTATGAGGGTCGCGCCCTTTAGGGTATGTCATTTCTTTCTGGAAAAGGGTAGTATCATGGTATGGAGCCCAGATATTTTACCTATGTTGTTGCCGCAAATTTATTATACCTTGTGGTTGTTGCTTTATGGTTGAGGATCCTATGATAAAGGTCCCAATGGACCGGGGGATGGCATACTCGAGTAGTAGTTAGCTAGTTACAGAGGTAACCCAGTCTTGTGTTGGTAGAGAGATGATTAAGTTCTCGGGACGTCCCTCCAGAGGAGTACTCATTGACAGTAGGAAGTTCCTTAGCCTGACCATTTGTTGAAAATCCAAAGAAACAATACGCGCCCTGTACAGTTTTAGTTGTATACCTGCATGGAATGTGGCGGTAACCTGCTATTGAACATGGTAGCTATAGTAGGCGTAAGTGCGAAATGCCTATGCTGGCTAAGATTAATATTATACTTTCGAAATGTTTTCTACACTATGCACTAATAATAATATCGAAAGGATTTTGCGTGTTATGCATATTTGACTATCATAAGTAGAAATCTCCTCCAATTCTGCGTTTGCATTGTGTGTGCGGTGGAAGGCCTTATGGTAGTTTCATTTTTCAAAAGCATAGCGAATTTCTTTTTATTTTCTTTGTGAAAATAACTGTTTTTAAGATCTCACACCAGTCCCATGACTGACCTGTAGTTTATTGTTCCCTTTCTAAACTCTGGGTGCCCATAATTTCCACCCGGGCAGCCTAGAGTCAGGTTATCAGTTATTTGGGAGCGAAGTCAAGAGATGCTGTAGAGATCAGGAGCAAGCTGGATGGCGTAGCGTATCACTAGTATATGTTATATTCTTTTCCGTTGTTTGTTGTTGTAACACTCTGATAATGTAATGTGATGTAATGTAATAACTGATAAAGTTCTTTGTTTTAAAGATATTCGTTTATCTATTATATTTGTTCCGCTGCGATATGTGAGATTCTGTTTATTGTTTCCTCTTCTTCTTCTACCTCTTCATTCTTTAACCCTAAAGACTCGTAAGTTTGTTCCTCTTTGCCTGAATTGTTGTGGAATTTTGCCAGCTCAAAGGGGTACGGATTTGCGAGCCTTTACAAGTGGTATCAGAGCAATTGGTTAAGCGACAGCCCTGGCTCTGTTGGGTATTACTTATTAGAGATAGAGTCAGTAGTACTCTAGAATGAGTTTGAGTGTAATAATAGATATGAGCGCGTATTTGTTAGTGAATAAAAAATTGTTTTGTATTGTGATGATTGGTTTGTTGAGTGGTATATGGATTCTTGTCGGTATAGTCCGTACAACTCTATCGATAGGGATCTCTAAACACTCGTACAGAATAATTCGACACGATATTGTTTTAAAAATAGGGTGAATGAAATAATTTTACCCAAAACTATTTTCGTAGATAAAGGAAATAATATTTGTAAATTATTATAGTATTTGGTTGCTTGGTTGCTAGAAAGTGATAATATTAAATTATTATCATCATTGTATGAGGAATTAAAATCAAAACCAAAAGCTAAGAAATTAATATAAAAAATCCAAATAGGATTTGTAATTAAATTGTAAATGAGATTGATAATTTGAAATAGAATCCAGAGAAATACTTGGAGATGTTCTTGAAAATATTTGAAATTCGGGAAGTTTGGAAATTAAATTCCTTTTGGGATTGGAAATAGTTTTCAAGGGCTTGGAAAAAAGTGTTTTGAAGGGATAAAAGCTCTAAACTTTTTTCGGTCACTGGAAAATAATTCCGGTGATGATCGCGACATCATGGGTTTTCATTTTCGGGGTTCCAAAAGAGGAATTACTGCCAAATTGTTTTAAGTGGAAGTTGTTTGGAAAATTTGGGCTTGGTTTTGAAATTCAAAGGATAATTTGAATTGATTTTAAAAAAAGGGTTTTGAAAAGGTCGAAAAGACTCTGGAATTTTATTAAAAATAGTTATGGAATCATAAATAAATTTGAAATCTTAGGAAATTCAGATTTAAACTGAAATTGACTTGAGTTAATTTGAATAAAGGTGAATTTTTGAAGTCTAATAGACTAAAATGATTGGAATAAAATTATCAAGATGGAAAATAAATTGTGAATGAATGAAAAAATTTGCAATTGCAAGTACATGAAAGTAAATTGAATGTTGAAATTCATTTCGAATTTGTAAGCAAATAAAATTGAATTGGAATTGAATTTGATTTGTTATAAGCAAAGCGAAGTATTGAAATAAAAATTAATAAGTGAAACTAATTGAAGAAAAGACCAAATAGATATGGTTTGAAATGAATTCAATATTTATAAATAAAAGGTAAATTAAATTCAGAATTTGGAATCCAGTTTAAATATAAGTGGTTGTAAACTAAAATGGTGAATTGAAATTGAATTGTGTTTGGGAATGAATAAATGAATAAAACTAGAATTGAAACTGAATATTGAAACTAATTTGAATTGTTTGAGATAAAAAATGAATTGAATGTAAACAATGCAGTTTTAAACCATTCAAATTGAATGAAAATGGTATATGAATTAATTGAAAACAGTTGAATTACTATTAAAGCTATATAAATTGCTTACGGAAAGTATTTAGTGTGTATTCCTTTTAGAATTCATGTGTTTAAGTATTGCAAATAAGTGAAATGTTGTTAAACTTCATATATATGACACTGACATGTTTAGTTGAGTAAGTACAGGTTCAGGGAAGTCGTTGGGCTGGATTTGATTGTGCAAAATGCTAATTAAATAAGCCGCTTGCTTGAAAATGCTAAATAAGGTACGCCTACGCGATAAAAATAAGAAATATGAGCTGTTTTTGTTTTTCCGACCGGGTGGGTCGATGTATATATATTTATATCTTTTGTCAAATTGCAAAAGCTCCTCCGTAAAAAGGAGACTCTGCCAAAATTTTTCGAAAATTTTGGGAGTTAGAAAATTTTTGTTAGCGATAAACTATTTCAAATTGGAAACTGAAGTAAATTAGTGAATGAAACTAATTTAAAATAATAAAAATATGAATCAATTATAACTGAAAGATAAAATTCAATATTCAGAGTAGAAGATAAATTGAATTCAAATAGAACTGAAATTGTGAATTAAATTCAAAGGAAAATGAAAATTCAAGATTGAATGATAATGGATATAACTTAAATAGTGAAGTAAAATGGTATAAGAAGTATATATTGAAATTCCGTAAAGGAATGTGCAAAATAAATTTGAACGTTGAAATTGGACATTATGGATATCAGGATATACATGTATTATAAAGAGAAAGGAAAATTAGTTTTGATTTATGAAGATAAAATTTGAATTGCTCGACAAAAAGGTATGTATTTCAATTTCAATATGAAATTTGGTGATTTTCTTGTCCAGCCACTTGGCGTTTTGTTTTCTTTCTGAATTTGAGGGCCTGTGGTGCCATTTTGCAGTCGTACCGAGCAAAGGAGACGCTGGCGAAATTTTTCGAAAATTTAGGGAGTTAGAAAAATTTTGAGAAAATTTTGGAAGTTTAAATTTTGATAGTTTAAATTTTGAATTTAAATTTAAATTGTTAAAGAAAACAATGTTGTATGGAGCTTATAATTGAAGTTGGGAAGTTAGTTGAATTAATGATGGGTCTTAAATAAAAAGATTTGTTTTAGCAAAATTGATTAAACTGTTTGGTTTTGGATAAATGGCAAATGGGTTAAGGATCGTTCTTCTTAACTTTTAATTTCGGGACAAAATTCTTTTAAGGGGGGAAGGATGTGACGACCTGGAAATTTTTAACATTTGAAATTGAAATATTTAATAGATTTTAAATATTTGAAAGTTATTTTAACTCGAATTTCAAAGTATAACTATGGATTTGGCAATTTAATTTTTTGAATTTAATTCACTGAAGCCGGATAAAAATTCGAATCTTTAGTTTAAGGTGATTAAAAATATTTTCAAGGCTTAGAAAATTTATATTGATGATACTGGAGATAGTAGGATTTTTAAAAGTTGAATTTGGAAATATTTTGTTTAGTTTTGAATTTATATTGTTTAAATTGATATTTAAAAATAGCCTTCCGAAGCACAGTCTCGGAAGTTCGATGGAACTAGTTCCGTTGGATCCGAAATAGTGTTTTATTATCGGATTTCAATTTTCGTAGCATTTGGAGTGATCGTTTGGCCGTACGATAAGCAAACGCGTGGAAAATTAAAATCGAAATTTAATTTAATAACTGGATCAAAAGGCTATCCTCTCCATACAATCGAATTTGGACCCGAAATCTTTTCTATTGCATTTGGAATGAAGGTATAACTTTATAAACGCCTAGCAGCACGTCTCGTTAGGAGGTCGAAAATTTAAGCTACAAATTCGAGACAATTTGAAATCAATTTAAATTATATTTACTTATTCTTATTCCGACAATTCGTACAACTAGCCACCACGTTGTCTCCTTCGTACCCTTCCTTTTCTTTCCCCCTCTCCTCAAATCTATCTTTTCAAATCGAACGAGATAAAATAGCTCCACTCCCTTTCTTCTTTAGCTTAACGAACGAAATCAAAAGATAAGGGGAGATCGCTTCCTTCAATCCATAAATCGCGAATTCGTTCTATAAGAAAAGGGTTTCTCGCAGTAAAGAATTAAATCAAGCAACGCAGTTCCAAATTTATCAATGGACGATGCCTCATTTAAAAGCCAAATTCATCGAGCTCGGTCAAGAAGCGATCGCGACGAGTGGAGTCACAAAGTATCGCGAATGGGGTGCGACGTCGCCTGAGTCACGATCGCGCGCATCGTCAGCAACCGCTGTAAGTTCATCGTTCCTTCCTCGATTTCAGCCTCCAACAAATTCATGCATTTTCTCAACTTCAAAACAGATTTTGGTTTTCTCTTCTACCCCGAAAAAGTTCGAATCAATTTGCAAAGCAGATAGGGACAGAGATCTAAGTGCTTCGGTTATGGCGGAGGGGTTTACTGATTTCATGAGTGATTCCAAACTAGAAGCAGAACTGAAGCTGAGGGAACCGAGTATATCGATGTTTTGACTAGCGCTGAGAATTCTTTTGATCCTTATGAGGCTATGAGTACTCCTCTGTATTAGACATCCATATTTCATCAGCCTTTGGCTACAGAGAATGGTCCCTATGACTACACCAAAACTGGTAATCCTAAACGAGATGTCCTGCAAAGTCTTATGGCTAAGCTTGAGAAGGCCAATTCAGCATTTTGTTTTACTAGTGGAATGGCTGCGTTAACTACAGTCACAAAACTTGTTTCACCTGGTCAATAAATTGTGGCTGGTGATGATGTGTGTGGTGGCTCTGATAGATTGCTTCAATTAGTTAGACAGAGAGGAATCACGGTGAAATAAGTAAACACAAGCGATATCAATGAGGTTATCTGGCTTTGGGGTGGTAGTGATGGCGACTGCCTAGGGGCTCGCGATCGATTGTGAGGTATTTCTTGATTCTATTTTTCTATTTAATACTTAATTTGCAAATATATATATATAAGTAAATTAGAAAAAATTATATGTATATCTAGGAAATAAAGTCACAGAAAGTAAGGTTTTTAGTTTGTAAAGGAAAAATGTTAAAAATCAAAATTTTATAGTAAAGTGAAATACGGTTTGGACATTTATAGAAGAAAAGAAAAAAAAATTAATTAATTAGATTTAACAAAACCTATATAGATTTTGTTATAAGCAGTTTGAAAATGAGAAAAATAAAATGAAAATAAATAAATATACATACAAATTTACTAGTGTATTCTAAAATATTGTGGTATGGAGATTAACCTGTTTTATTAACCTATTAAATTATTTTAGTTACTAAATGGTTTTATTTCCTTAAAGGAAAATTATTAATTAAAGACTAAATCATTAGCTAATAACATTTGTCAACTGGAAATTTATCGTTCGATTGTTCAAATATTAATAAATCATACAATGCTATACAAGGTCAATGATCATGAAGAACAAGTCATAAAGGAAATGGACTGCAAAACAATCTAAAGTGAGATCTTCTCGCTCAAATATAATAATTGGAAATTTCAGTTATTGATTGATTGTTGAATTGTGATAGTTAAATTTAATTTGTTGATTGTGTGCTTGGATGATTAATTTATTATTAGTTATATTAGTTTAGACCCTATGCGCTGCATAATAGTGGATGATATTTTATAAATCTCATATACCGCGATATTCCACCTCGAAGTGGAATTGGTATTTAATTATTGTACTAACGTCTGTGGATGCAGGTAAAACAGGTTGGAGGGATCCAACTGGATTCCTCAAATATTCGAATTTGTTTCAATATGGTGTGTTGGTTATTTATAATCCGTGTGTGATTTTCTTTGTGATTGAAATTGTTGAAGGCTATAGTTAGCCCAATATATTTTTGGTATCGTAGGATACCGGGAATAAATAAATTGGATTTTTAAAATTCAAGTTGGAAATTTAAAATTTATTTTTGTGAATTGGATAAATTTAAAAGGGAGGATCTTAAAAGGATAAAGTTATTTTTGAATCCTATTGAATAAATTCCAAAATATGGGAAAAAGTTTAATAAATGGATTTCAAGTAATAATATTCAAAAGGTGAAGAATTTATTTTAAAAATATGATTTTAAATAATTTGGAGAAGATAAAGGAATTTATTTAAAAAAATATTTCGGGAATTGATTTGGTGTTAATAGTGAATAAATCTTTGGGAAATCCATATGAAAATTGATTTGGTGTTTGATTAAGAATTGTTGGTGTTGAAAAAAATTCAGAAATCAATTTGGAATTTGATTTGATGTTTAAAATAAAATTTGGAAATAATTTTGAAAATTGATTTGGTGTTGATAGTGAATATTTGGGAATCGATTTGAAAATCGTATATCAGTGGATATTTGAAAATTAAATTCACAATGGGAATTTTATAAAGGAAAGGGAATTTTGTTTCAAAAATAAATGTTGGTTTATTTTTAAAAGTGTGAAAAGAATTTACGAATTCGGAACGTAAATTTATAATAAATCGAGAAAGATTTATTAATTGATTTGAATGAACCATTTTGAATGGAAATAAATAAATATTTGGAAATGTATTTCGCGTAAGGAAAAGTGATTTGAAATTTATTTTCAAAGAGTTGAAGTGTTAAAATTATATCTTGCAAAGATATTTTGAAATAAAAAATTGAATTTTTTTTATTTAAATCTTGGTGATTGTTGTGAATGTTGATTGATAGTTAAATAACCGACTATCAATATTTGGCCTTTAAATGGCATTTGAATTTCGATGCGACCGGGGGTCGGATTCCAAGTGGATACCCGAAAACCACATCGAACCTTTGTGATTGTGATGGATCTTTTATTTAAAAGATCAAAGTAGAAATTGTTGTGATTTGTTGAAAACTGAATGTAACACTTATTTTTAAAATAAGCGCTCGTTATTCGGATTAGCCAAGAGAGGACCTTGTGTCATAAAACCCATTCTGAATAATGATACGACGAAATGGGATTGCATTTGAAGATGGTGTTGAAGACCGGTTATTTTCAAAAGCGAAAGGATTACATGTCGATTGTCTCTGCACCTGGTTGCCCAGTATAGAGATTTTATCACCCTTTGTGATGGGGATTCCGGACGTGATTAGTGAATATCCGGATTTGCAAGGGCTTCTTTGAAGTGCCTTCGGTTCCGTTCGATTCCGGAACGGACTTGTATGGATGCATGTCTGACATTACACTTTGAGATGTAAAGCTGGTTTCTACCAAATACATTTCTGTTGGTGGTGGAGAATTTATTCTCTTAGCTTAACACCCTTCTCAGAGTCGTACGAGCTTAGAGGTTATGTAGTTGATGGTTACTAGTGATACATTCCTAATTTGGTAATGTGGCATACAAAGTTCTGTTGATCATTTGTTAATCAAAGCATGACTTTGTAAAAAGTGTAGCTTTGTGGACGAGACTTCGTCGGAACTCACACCCCGGAAATGGTCAAAAAAGGAAAAACGTGGCAAGGTTATGAGGGTCGCGCCCTTGGGGTATGTCATTTCCTTTTGGAAAAGGGTAGTATCATGGTATGGAGCCCAGATATTTTACCTATGTTGTTGCCGCATATTTATTATACTTTGTGGTTGAGGATCCTCTGATAAAGGTCCCAAAGGACCGGGGGATGGCATACTCGAGTAGTAGTTACCTAATTACAGAGGTAACCTGGCCTTGTGTTGGCAGAGAGCTGGTTAAGTTCTCGGGACGTCCCTCCAGAGGCGTACCCATTGACAGTAGGAAGTTCCTTAGCCTGACCATTTGTTGGAAATCCAAAGAAACAATACGCGCCCTGTACGGTTTTAGTTTATAGCATGCCATGGAATGTGGCGGTAACCTGCTATTGAACATGGTAGCTATAGTAGGCATAAGTGCGAAATGCCTATGCTGGCTAAGATTAATATTATACTTTCGAAATGTTTTCTGCACTATGCACTAATAATAATATCGAAAGGATTTTGCGTATTAAGCATGTTTGACTATCATAAGGAGAAATCTCCTCCAATTCTGCGTTTGCATTGTGTGTGCGGTGGGAGGCCTTATGGTAGTTTCGTTTTCCAAAAGCATAGCGAATTTTTTTTATTTTCTTTGTGAAAATAACTGTTTTTAAGATCTCACACCAGTCTCATGACTGGCCTGGAGTTTATTGTTCCATTTCTAAACTCTGGGTGCCCATAATTTCCACACGGGCAGCCTAGAGTGAGGTTATCAGTTATTTGGGAGCAAAGTCAAGAGATGCTGTAGAGATCCGGAGCAAGCTGGATGGCGTAGCGTATCACTAGTATATGTTATATTCTTTTCCGCTGTTTGTTGTTGTAACACTCTGATAATGTAATGTGATGTAATGTAATAATTGATATAGTTCTTTGTTTTAAAGGTATTCGTTTATCTATTATATTTGTTCCGCTGCGATATGTGAGATTCTGTTTATTGTTTCCTCTTCTTCTTCTACCTCTTCATTCTTTAACCCTAAAGACTCGTAAGTTTTTTCCTCTTTGGCTGAATTGTTGTGGAATTTTGCCAGCTCAAAGGGGTATGGATTTGCGGCCCTTTACACAATAGCCTTGTCATTGTATGGAATCCATTCTCTAATACATGCCTTTACGGACTTAGTTGTATACCTAATATGCTGAAATATAATTAATGTAACCATTTAAGTTATGATTAAATATCTATTTTAAATCCTAAACATTTATTATAATATCACAAGGTTTCTTATAAAATGATTTGGTTATCATAAGGTAAAAACCTGTTCGTGTTTACATACGACATGGTTATACGAGACAACTTTATTCCTAAAATGTTTTATGACCTTAAAAATCCAATTGATTTGTGTTTCTCATGTTGGTTAACTAGACTGATTCGGGTGTTGTTTTCTTATAATACTCGGGTCAGACCTGAGTACTTTTCTAGATTTAGTCATAGATGCTTTCGAGCTTCAAGAGACGAGTTAGATGCTTTCAAGACGTATTCACATGTTTTTATTTCCACTGTATTTTCTTGTTTGTATTTATCAGCATTTGTAAGGACATGCTATTATAACTATTCAAGCCGATGTTAGGTTAGTTACTCTGATTAATATATGTATATCGCAGTTTTCTTTTTTAAAGATCATTGGTGTATTACAAATTATTCTTCACTTTATGAAATTTTGTGCTGTCTTTTTTTTCTTTCACCCCAACAATCTGTCTTTCCAGCACTTGGATGCTCGGCACGTGAATATCATAGTAGTATTAGTATCGACTTCCTAGGATCAAAAAGTCAGTTCGTTACACTTTAATTAATTTATTTAATTAAACAACTTTAATTAAATTATATTAATTTTGTAATACATTTATATATGCACATGTATACTTATGTTATTTTAAACATTTTAAAACAACATAACATATATCAAAATATATGATACATGTATACATTTTTCATTAATTAAATAATTTATCTATTTAATTAATCTTATTAATAAATTTAAATTTTCAAAACTAACTTATATTAATTTTCAAACATTTGAAAATTTTCATTATATTATAACTTTTATAATATATGTATATCTAATTTTAAATTAACTTTTAAATTTAAAATCTTATATTTTTAATTTTCAAACAATTTCAAAAATTAGCCTAAGGCCCAATTTAAATTGGGCATCTTTTATGAAGGGCAAAATTTTAGGCTTGTATATCTGTTTGGGTCAAGCCGGTAGCCAGGAAGGTCAAGTACTTAATTACTCAAATCCAATCCTTTGACGGTACATTTCTTAGACGCCGTACTAACTAGGTGGGAGCTTAATTGGTTGACCTTAACATGATTAATTTAAGATGGATATGCTATTGGGCTCTTACACCTTTGTTGGAGCTAGACCAGCCCTCAGCAGAAGTTATGAGTGAATTTTGAATTTCTTTTACCCTATTGGATCTTTATTGGACCTATGAAGTCTAGTTTATTGAGAAAATTTATAAATTTATTTAAATAAAATCTTTTACTTTATTTGAATGCATAAATTGATGTAGTTTTATTTAATTTAAATTATGATACACACACACACACACAAAAACAACACGTGTATCATATACACACATATATGTGCATGTGTGGTTTATCAACCCGTGTAAGGTATAACATGCCCATCTGTATATATGTTAGGATTTACATCGCAACGGACACATTAGCTCATCCAATATCCAAGTATATATTGTTCAAATATATGTATGTATGTATATATACTATTATTTATGTATAAATATTATAAATACACACACACACATATTAAGTTTTGTTTAAATAATTTTATATAAATATATTGGTATATTTATATAGATATAATCATACGAATAAAATAATAATATTATACAATAGATTTATTTAAATATAAATAAATTTATAAATTTAAAAAATATTTATTTTATTTTATAAAACCATATGCAATACATGCATACACACAGACACATATCTACATACGTAAACAAATGCAAAATGAAATATATCTACGTATATATAAATTAATGAAATACTCAAAAAATGTATTCATATAATAGTCCAAGTATTGCATACACTCAGTAAAATATTTTCTTTTAATTTAAAATAAAGTTTAATAAAATATCCATTTAAAAATTAATAAAATATTAATTAAAAATAATTTTGAAACTTATTTCAAATTTTAAATTTCTAGTAAATCTTAAATAATTCTTTTCTCTTTCGGGCAAAAAATTGAATTTTAATTTAAAAATTAAAAAAAGTATTTTATATAATTTTGCTGAGACCTTCTTTACTGTTAGTATTTTTTTAAAAAATACATAGTATAATATTCATAATATATTTGAATTAATATACCTTATTTATCTATTAATATGATTTAAATAATATTATTAATAATAAAATATTTATAAAAAAGGTATTTTTCCACTGATTATTATAGCTTTAATTCTTTACACATAAAATTATATGACTATTTTTTATTAAAGTATGACATTTTAATTAATTATAAACTATAATATATGTAATGCAATAATATATGCTAATTTAATAAAATATAAAAAATTATATTTTATTCAAAGTCATATTGAGATGTATATTTGATTACACACACACACACTTATATTTTAATATATATACATGCATACAACCAAATAACTTTATGACAATATCACGTGCATATTAGAATCGTCACCTAACTAACAATACATAATATATACATATATAATAAAACATTTTAGTTGATAATTAATATTATATTTTGATTAGAAACATACATTAATCCTAATGCCTTAAAGTACACATTGAAAAGATGAATTATGACACTTAAAACTATTTTCGATTCAACACAGAGCTAGTCTTTGAACTGCTGACTACCAGCTATCGGGTAGAGATTGAATTAACTTGATTTGAACTTGAAGAAACGGAGGGACTAGAGTTAATTTTTGGCTAACAAGGAATAGAGGAGGAGGCATCAAAATGATCAATATAATGTGGGGTTAGAGATGCTTATATAGTAGAAGGAAAGGAGAGAGATATGGATCTCATCTCTTACTTATTCTCCTTCAACCCAAGCCATTAATTATTTAGCCCTACCAACCCTAACTTTTAACTACGTATGCCCCTTATTGCTGCTGAAAATAATAGCTCCCATAATCTGCCTTAAACCCATATAAGCCCAAATAAATATTATAAAGTTAAATTTAATTTAATTGCTTATAGATATCATATATCGATTAATATATTTATAACTATTACAAATATATTTAATATTATTTGTTCATCAAATAATCATAAAATTTTATAATTAATATTTCATAAATATCAATTAATTTAATTAATTTATACTAGTATGGACCCATGCTTTGCACACAGACTGTTTGTATTATTATATACGTTGATATTTTGTTTGAGTGCAAACATGTAAATGAAAAGCAAGGGCATTTTTGGAATTTCAAAAAGACACCGGGTAAATTAGTTCAACCAATTTTCTTTATTAGTAGCAGAGATTATAAATTAGTTTAAATCGTTTGGTCAAAGGAAAATTCATCGTTTTCATTGCGTGACTTGTCAGGTGTAAATTTGGTTAGCGATAAATATGAAACGATTCGAATATTAATGTTCACACGTCACTTAGTAGGTGGTGTGACATTTTGGCCAAATTAATCGCTTACTTAGTTTCAATAAAATACAATTTTAATTTATTAAGCGTTATCTATTGTGATTATTATTTACACTAATTCTCTTGGTTAAAACTATATAATTTTGAACTTTTGGAATTTGGTAATAGTCAAAATTCCAATATCGTTCATATTCAACTCTATAGTCTAAACACAAATCCTCAGTTTAATAATAATAATTATTATTAAACAAAATACACTAGCCGAAAACTTTGACTTTGAGTTGACTTGAGTTGACTGTGATACTAACCACATATAACTGAGAAGACGGATTTTCTCTTAAATAGTTTTTCACTTCCACTCGACTCAACTATAGTCACTCGATGGAAGTCGTGCCATAATTTTACTATAATCAAAATGGAGCTTACTTATTGAAGATTGATAGCATTCTCAAATCGATAGAAATGTGTAAATTAGTCACATCTATATATTCTATTTGGCTTCAGTTATATTAACCAACAAAAAGCTATTGAGTGAGTCATTCCATAATTATCTAATAACTATCAGTACATAACCCCTTGGTGCCCTCATCAGCCATCAGTAATACATTGCCCAACGTTTGGAGAACATTACGTACTCTAGTCCCAATGAACGTATCAATATCCGGTTTCAATATATCTTAACTAGGAATAATTAAAATTGTATATTTATTTTCATTGTGATAAATTACTCACGATTATAACACTTTGTAACTACTATCACAAAACATACCATTTATGGATTTTCTATTAAATATACTTTTAATTGATTAATTAACTAATATAACACATTATATCACTATAATATAATAAACACCTCTTATTCGAACAAGATTGGTTATCGAGTTAGATATATGTAACCAATTACATAATTGTCCCTGGAGCTTACCTTTAACTCTATCATTAAGAAGCAAAAATCCATGCAAAATAGACGATGAATCCTAAGTTCATAGTATCACTAATAAAAAAACATATGAAACATAATATGATATAAAACACTGAAAGAAAAAAGTGTACTTTACCTATAACATATTTTATAGAACGGTAGAAACTTCTAGTTGTTATACATTTGAACTGCTGTTGATAAAAAGGAAAAAATAATTAGTTGAGTACATTTTAAATTTCTAATTGATTGACATAAAGTGACTTAATATATAAATGATTCTCTACTTAAATTGAGTTATAGCTTATGTAACGACCCGCAAATTTATCATTTTGATAAATTATATTTATTTCTAAATTTATTCAAATAAATGATTGATAATACAAAAAAATATTGTTTTGAGTGGCAATGAATCCTATTTTGAATAAATATTTACAAAAATATTTTCTTCGAAATTTAAATCGAAAAAACGGCTGAAAACCGTTTTATCGAAAACTAGCTCTATAATCGTAAAACTTGTGCACGGAGCTGAATATATATACTTATTTTTGTAATTAAAAAATAATATCAAATAAAACTAATTATTTTATTTTTGGAAATAAAGTGTATTTAAGACATCATCAGTGATGGCCATATATTTAACAATCGATTTATCAAATTTAATTGAGATTTAATAATTTAATAATTATTAAAATTGTATAAATATTATATTTAAAATGATAATAATTCATTTTAATTAGTTATATAGTAATAATGAATGATTTATACTGGTTTTATGAAGTTATAAAAGTAATTTGAAATTATAAGGAAAATAGATATCGTTTTATCGATATAATAGCAATTTTTGTAAATAATTTTTAATACTAATTTATATGGTTTTATAAATGAAATATCATCATTTTAATTAGTTAAAATTGATAAAAAAAATTATTTTCAAATTTCTTTTACATTTATATGTAATTTAAAATATAAGTGAAAATGCGACCGGGAATCGGTTTTCCCATTTTCAACGGTTTGACGAATGAAAGTTGTTTTTAAATCGTTGTGACCTTGTTTTTGTGTCATGTGCACATACACAATGTACACATGCATACCGTAACAGGCACATGAACATGTATACGCATACAAATAAATATACACATTTATATATATAAACGTATATAGGAAAAATTTAAGATATTCAGAAGCTTAACCCTTAAGCTTTCTTTAAGTCAACAATCTCATATCATAGTACATAACTGAGCACACACATGGGGGTTTACGATGATGGATGTTGGCAGCTAAAATGATGGATGGAAAGTGGGCACATGGGTGATGGAGATAGAGCATGTGATCGTGATGAGGGGGATGATGTAAAGGTAGATATTTTCCTCCTCTTTTCCTATAAATAGCCCCTCCACACCTTATTTTTTCATCCTCCATAACTTCATCATATCTGAAAGAAGTGAGAAAATTATTTTTTAAAACCGTTCAAAATTTCAGCGGTTACAACTTTCTAGTTGACAATTTCTTCCCATTCTAAGCTTAACTATCTCAAATCCCACTTCTTTCCATTGCATTTTCAGGCCCAAAATTTTAGTTCCTAGAATGTCCTCTGTTCTCTTGATCATATCTTCATCATAACTGGTCGAAATCGAGTGTTTGTTTTTTCAAATTATGGATGGAATAATCTGCAAGAATTTCCCTTTAGACACTTTACATAATTTTTTGAGTAACATGTCCAAAAATTAGCTAGAAGTCGACCCATTTACGGATGTGATTTTCGTAAATCTGAGGTTGCCTCTTCTTCGTTTGACCATATCTTATTCAAAACTAAACCAAATTGGATGATTCATTTTTTTGTAACCATGTAGAAAAGAATTTATACAACTTTCATGTTGACAACTTTTCCAAATTCAAAGAGTGGAATGTCCAAAAATCCGAGATAAAATGACCTATTTTCTAGTCCAGGTTAGTGAATTCATGGTCAAAGCTCTACCGCTTGTCATCCATACTTTTGGCCATCCTCTACCAGTCTTGGCCAAGCCTTGTCAAGAGTCTAAGGACCAATTCCATAAGCTTTTATGCGATCGTAGCAGAGCTATTATCCGTTTAGCGAAGTTACGAAGCAATGATAGTGAGAAACTCTTACTTATATTGTATTCTTGGATGATGATGATATGATGTTTGCAATGGATGTTTAATATGTTTTGATCATCAAGTTTGGTTGTTTAATATGAATATTGAATATATATGCAAGTCATGGAAATACATGCCGATAAGCACAAAGGAAATCACTTTTCTTTATTTAACGAATTGGTATATATGGAATGTTAGACCTCTGTAAAAAGGTTTAAAAATGAGTTTGAAATGTTTTATAAATATATGAAAGTGCTTTGGTGAAGTTTGAAAGGTATCTGAAAATTTAGTCATAATTAGGCGCGTCGAGTAACGTCAGTTAGCAATTTCACACCACACAAGTCAATCAAATGTATACAATGAAATATAGCTCGGAATTCTTTGAGATAAGAATTTTTCAAACTATTATATCTGTTGCTTTCAAATGAAGAAATAAAATCAAGTTTTCGATAAATAGATTTTGAAATATAAGTAAAACAAGTTTCTAAAAAAAATCACGGTTTTGTAGTTCGTAATCCATAACAGGATTTCTTTGAAAATGATATTTTAAAATTATTTAAAAACATTAAGTACATGCTAAAAATATTTTAAAACATTTTAAAAGTGATTTGAGTTCTAAAAATGAATTTTCAAATGATAAAAAGTTGTTTTGATCAACATATCTTAAAAAGCATTTTCTGTGGCACTTTTTCGCAACACTTTTCTATAACTTTTGAAATACAATTTTAAACACAACCATTTTTTTCTAAATCTTTTATAAATGTTTTCAAATGATTTATAAAGTATTCTAAAGATGATTTGCAAGATTTATGGAATGGTTAGATATTAAATGATGTAGAGTCGATCAAATAACCTGACCTCCTTTTGGGTGATAAAAAGATAGTGTCTAGGCTTGGGCTTGGAAAACCAATTTCCTGCTTTGCCTGGCTATCAGGACTGGCCCAATGGATGAGATATTAAATTTGATTTACTCGGATCAAAAATTTTCAAAATAGAAAAGATACGATTTTCCTAAATATTAATAATTTGGAGTTTATGAAGAAAATCTTCTTGTATTCAATGTTAAAACCCGAAGAGGGAACTCGTACTATCTGTGGAATTTATAAGGTGATTTCATCGTTATTCCACCCATAGTATCTGTTGAATACGAGAATTGATATTGAGTAGAATTTGATGATTTCTATAGATTCTACTCTCTTAATATTTACTGATTTTGGATTAACATCCTAGATAACTTGTTTTAACTTAATTAAAATTTTGAGTTTTGAGTTAAGAAAGTTATGATATTTTCCTAAGTAAATATGAAATGATTTTCGAATTATTCCTAGTTTAAAAAGGTTTAAAGTAATCAAAGGATACAATAATAGGGGTTTAATGATTCTGTATGTACTGGAAAGAATGCTTTAGAAATATATATCTCTAGAAGATATTTTGATAAAAAGAATTTAATCAATTAAAAAATAATTCCCTATTCATGGAACATCTTTTTATCAATGATTAGTTCGAAGGAAGCGGGGTCGCATTTGGATGATTCCTGTCCGAAAACCATTTTGAACCAATTCGAGTATTCGAAGTGGATATGATTTGGAAGATGGAACTAGGGCTGCTTGTCACTGACCTTCGGGGGAAATTTCCAATATCATATTATGTGGCAGTAGTTCTTCATTTAAGATCTTCGATGCAATCTCGCTATTAATCCTAAGGTAACTTCCGACAGGATGTGATAGGAGAGTGCCTTCGGTTTGTCCTGTTCCTAGACAACTTGTATGGACGAATGTCTGACGTTGCATTTGTAGTAACATAAATTTATCTCTATGAACAAATCATATGTTTGGTGGTAGAGAAGGCAACTTCTCTAGCTTAACATCCTTTCCTGAGACATATGAGCTCAGAAGTTATACGTTTGTAGAAATCAGTTGTGTGACTATGGGATGGCAATGTGGCATTCAAAGTGGAATGTGCTATGTGAAAAGTAATCGCTACCTCATGCCTCATCACTTGGTAATGGCTTAAACAGGGAACGCCGCAAGGCTATGTGGCTCGCAACCATTAGAGTATGGTCATCATCTTTCTAGACTACTCTCCATATGTCGAGTATGTGGTGTATGTTATGGGGCCTCGGATAGGTCGGTTATGACCGGGGTGATGTCGTATTCGGTTCTATCCAGGCCATGTATGAGTGCCAAATAAGGATAGGTCGGTCCAAACAACATTGTTTTCTTAATAATTGAAATTGAAATTTAAATTCAATTTTTTCTCAAATTTTTTTTCTAACTCCCAAAATTTTCAAAAAATTTCGCCAACGTCTACTTTGCGCGGCTAACTCAGTACAACTACAAAATGCCACAAGGGCCCCCCAGATTTCAAAAAGAAAATGAAAAACCAACCGACTGGACAAGAAAATCATCAAATTCTATACTGAAATTCAAATATATACCTTTTGACGAGAAATTTAATTTATCTTCAGAATCAAAATCTGATTCCCTTTTTATTTAAATCACCAGTATATCCTACTAGCAATGTAACATCCCGCTTTTTCGCACGCTTTAAATCGACACACGTGACAATTCAAACCATACGGAAGGGCGGATTGTTATGGGGTAAATAAGAAAACCAAGAAAGAAATAAAACAAAACAGAATCTCACAGCGGAAGGAAAAATATAATAATCAAATATACAGTTCATGAAGTTGTTTTTCAAAATATTTAATTATACTTACAATAAATATCAGAGTTATACATACCATAGAATATCAATAATGCAACGGAATACAATAGTGTAGTGGAATAATATAGTAGGTAATAGTAATACAAATCTTCGTCTTCATCCTTCAGAATAAAATCTTCAAATCCTGAAACGCTCGGACTGACCCGAGCGAATTGAAAAGACAAAACTCTCGAGTCAGAACTAAAAGATTTTATATGAGTTAAATCAACAGAAATAAATATGAGAGCGGTAACTTAAGAGATGCTCGGGATTCACATCTCCTAAGGATCCGTTAAACTATTTACTATGTAGTAATATTTCGCTATTATAATAATGTCTATTAGTAAAATAAACTTACTTTTAAATAGCGTTAAGGGGTTACCATATAGCCCTTAACACATAATATATTTCCATAGTCTATACAGTACTGTAATCTTCCCCGTACTGGGTGTCGTCAGAGGGCACTCCATAGGTATGGTATAAAAAAATCGTATAAGGCGCGCTAGGGTAGGTGACACGGCACTACTAGGCAATGCCAGGGTAGATATACCAATTGCTATCCGGGCTGGTGGTAACGCATAGCCACAGCTACTGCCCACCTCGAGCCACACCCCCAAATAAAAAAAATCAAAAGTGGCCACCGAATCAATCCAAAAGTCAAAGTATAATATCGAAGGGATGTGTCCGATCAAAGGTGCTATCTCATTGGCCCGAGAATCGCTCCTGTTTTAGCCACCTTATGCCAACTCACAGGAGTTGGGTCCACGTATTTACCTCAAAAGAAACACCGCCGCCATCCTACTTCATTCTGGAATCTCCACTGCGTACACGGTTGTTAAAGTGGTTTTCAGAGTTGCAGAGAGTATGACAACTTCTGATCCCGGTCTCTTCAACAACCAAACGTTATTATAACACCGCAGTTATTTCAAAATAATTTATACTTTAAAAACCAGGGTATAATATTCATTTCAAAACCATATAATTACGGTACCATTTCCCTTTTAAAACCAAATCAATATGATATCTTTTTCAATATATCGTTTTCTAAAACCATAACTTTTCATAGTTAAAATATTTCTAAACCAAACGCTTAAAATATAACCTTTCAAAACATAAAAATTTGAATTACATAACTTTGAAATACAACCGCACCACTTAAATGGTTTAAATATAAATTACTTTATATGATAAAATAGTTTATTCACCTTCACAAATCAATTCCAAATATAGATAAAAATCCAAATAAATCATTTCAATTTATATATATTTCAAAGCTTTACATATTCCACCATTTCAAAGCTAATTCTTTAATAATTCCATATACCAAATTCAATTGCTATTATTTAGATTTGAAATGTTTACTTAATAAATCCAATATCGTTTAAATAAAACTTTTAACTTCAAACAACGGGATATTCTTTCAATTTATTTAACTTGATATATTCATTTATCTCCACTTTATATTTATTTAAATCACTTTAAACCAAATCAAGTTATAAGAATCATACCCTTTAAAATCTCCATTTTTATTTATTTGTTTCAAATCAAATTTCACTTAAGCACAGTTTTCAAATAATTCAATTTAAACCAATATCATATTTATTTTCCAACTTAGATTTCATTTTAGTCATTCAAAAACTCTATATATACAATATCTTAAGTAGGTACTTAACCATAATATAAAACAATTAAACTCCATAATTAAACTCATTTAATTAATCAATTTTATACATTGCTTAAACCAAGAATTCTACCATATATAAAATAACCTTTATCAAATATCCGAATCAATATCTCATAAAACCATATATATTTCTTTACAAAACCATAGAAAATCATTTCAAAATATTTCTATATATAGACCGCGGTGTCTATATAAAATTTTCTATCCTGTGGTTAAGTGATACAGATATTTATCATTTTAATCCGTAATTTAAAACAAAAATTACGGTTATATATCATTTCAAACCGCAATCCCAAATGAAATGAAAATGCATAATAACTTGCAGTTTATAACAATATGAAATACAACATCCATTCATCCAATATCAACCATCAACCATTTATCACAATCATCATCAAATTCAATCAATAGCATCAATATAGAACGGATAATAAACAAAAGGTATTAAATAGCAGTTTATATTTAATAATAAATTAAATAACTATTTAACTGGCAGTTTATATGCAACGAATAATTAATTAACAATTTAACTGGCAGTTTAAATGCAATGAATAAATTAAATAGCAATTTAATTTAAATAAATGAAATTAACTGAGGTGATGATTAAAAATATGCCAAACAACCATAATTAAATTTTAAATCACATCATATATCAATTTAAAAGACATAAGAAATTTTAGAAGTTGTGAGTAGGTTAAAACACTCACCTTTTGAATTTAAATTGAATTTAAATCCAGTTTAAACCCAAAATTTGACCGCCTCAGAATTCGTCCAAACTAGCGCCAAAATGTTCGTAATTTCAATACGATCCTAACAAAAAAACTGCACGTAAATTGGTGTTCGTATGTAAAAGTTATGCCATTTAGAACGAATGAAAATTAAATTTAAGTGAAATAAAGAAAATAAGCTACACGTCACCTCACGTGATCTTCCTCTCCACAGTCACGACGTATTCCCTGTATTTTCATGAAATCCTAACGCAGCCGCCACCTCCATTACATCGACGCCGTTTTGAACACCCACTGCCTGCGTGCGCGCCAGGTGAAGCGCCGACCACCCTAGCGTCACGCGCCACCCCTCAAAACGCCACGCACGAGCCCCAAAAACGCCGGCCGCCACCATTAGCCAAAACCCTAGGTGAATTTTAGGGGCCGATCCGACCATCGATTCGATGCAAAACCCATACAGATGCGCTCCACTCAAGAATCTCTTCGACTTAGTAACATTGATTCGTCGATCAGGCAAAGTTGATTTCGACGCAAATGGATGGCCGAGAATTCACCCTCAATTTCTGGACAAACGGCGATTCGAATCGAAAAACGAATCACACCAGAAGATTACGCACTTCGAGAGCTTCAACATATATTTTTTCTGAATTTTTCTGAGGAGTTTGGATTTTTGACTTTGATTTGATTTGGAATTGGATCTAGAATTTGTTTTTCTGCCATTGAGGAGGAGAGAGTTGAGATATACGTACAGACAAAAGAAAATGAGGGGAATTAGGGTTTATAACCGGGTTTATATAGGTAGGTCAGAAATTAGAATGGATGGAAAAGATTGGATATACGTGTTAACGACAAAGTGGCCCAAAAAGCCCGTTCTCACCCGGAATGAAATTGGGTAAACCCATATATCAAAATAGGTGTTTAAAAATATTTTAAACGCGATGGGAAAGGTTTCAGGTTCAAATTGCATCGTATGGAGAAGTTGTGCTAAAATCATTATTTTTAAAATTGATTTCAATTTCATTTATTACAAGGCGTTTCGAGTCCGTACGATCAAACGACAAGTCTGATCGCTACGAAACTTGAAATCCTACAATAATTCATCGTTACGGATCCGATGAAACTGGTTCCGTCGAAATCCGAGTCAGTGGCCAAAATGGCTATTTTTCCATTAATTAAATAAATTAATAATTAATTAAATAAATTAATAATTAATTAAATAAATTAATAATTAATTAAATAAAATCAAAATTTAAATTTAAATCTTAAAATTGACCAATTTTATCACTTTTATATTTCTCAATCATTTACAATGTTTTAAACAAATTAAAAAGTCAATTTAAGTTGATGAACTTATCGATTTCAGTATTATCCTTAATTCCATTCAAAACAGAATTTAAAAACTTAATTCCCAAAATTCTATTTAATTTACTTTCATTCTATTTTTCAATTCATTGTTATCAACTAGATGAAATTTAACATTGGATTCAACATCTATTACATTGATCTTCTCACATTCCTTCTTTATTTCAATTAGCGTAAAATTTAAACGTTATATTTCATTTAATTTCAATAAATCCAATTTATAAAAATAAAAGTAATAAATCTTGATTCACATTCTTTTTATCCAGCCACTCATTATCTTATGGGTAAATTCAACCTTACGGTAAATCCAATTTCCCTAATGGTTTCCAGTAATCAACTAAATTCATACTAATGTGGTATTTAATTATGTTTAATTGCGATGGATTTAGATCTAATTCACTAAATTCAATAAATAGGTAAACAATTAGTAATTATCATAATTTTGCCTAATTGTTTCCCATTCATATTCTATTATCAAATGACTCATAATAAATTTACTTACCTAACTTTGACTATGTCAAATTATAGTTTACTGCTATTGTTACATCAGTTAATATAACTTTAAATTTATTTCCTAGTCTACCAATTACAATCAAATATAACCTTACAATTGGTTTCCATTAATAGGTATTGCAGTAAATTAGTTATTATTCAACTTGCATAATATTTAATTCCAATTGCTGCAAAATTTACACTTTATTATAAATTGGATTTAGATGGAATGATTTGTTTGTCTTTCATTAAACTACTATATTCAAAAATCCAGCCTTTCTTTGTATTAACTACTATTTCCATTTTACTATAATTGCCAGATATGTACATTAATTACGTTATATATTCTCAATCAATTTATTTACTTGGTTTCATACTTTTATTGCATCAATTACTACCTTATAAATAAATTTTACCTTACTATTTTAAATTTGCATTCACTATTTCTGTTATTATATTAATTGAATTCCATTCTAGTTAATATTATTATTAATGATTCACTAATTCAACATTCCCAATTGTTGCTTATATTAGACTTATAACCAAGTAAGACAATTTACATTATTTTCAATTAATTGCAATTTTATTCTAAATTGTAAATTTTAATTACAATTGCTACATCTAATTTCTAACATTGTATCACATCCCCATAAGTGTAACATTTATTTATATTTTTTTACTAAAATTTATTTCCAATTCCATCCACAAATTAAACATGTAACTTATAGTAGTTGTTTACATGCCAAGGTTACACTTAAGTTTATCCAGCTTCAACCAATTATAATAATTACCTACAAAATGCCGAATTCATTCAATTACTATAAATTATATACAAATCCTTCAATTCACAACACTCTAACGCTTATTTGCTTATTTTAAATTTGTACCCAAGTGCACAATTTACGCTATTTCACTTTTATTGATTTTACTTCAATTGTCAACAATTGGTTACTACAATTCATTCTTAAACTTTTATTTCGATATAAATTATAAAATTTTATTTCTTTTCTAAGATTTAATTACAAAATTCTTATAATTCAATAAATTTAATTATCGAAATTTACGGGTCATTACAAGCAATAATATCCAAATTACAACATTCAAAACCATTTTGCACATTTCTTTAAAAAGTTTGAATATTTATTTTATTAAAATCCGCACGATGTACTTATATAATTCGTACGCAATATCAAATTCGATCGCTCACTCGATCACACAATTTTACTTCCGAACTAGTATCGTCCACCCGACTTCCTAGTGCGGACTCAAATCTGATTTCTTGATCAAAAACCGTCATTCACCTTGCATAGCCGTTAAACTATGATAGAGAATTTCCAGAATCAACCAAAAATCCATATCCAGGTTCGTCGTCGAAAAATCGAGTGAAAAATTCCAACTCGGATTGATATAACTATCTCGAATTTCTGTGCTCGAATTCTGGATCAAATTGCTATGTGAATAAAGTAATACACGTACATCCTACGTATTTATTCCAATTGATTATTAGCTATATTAATTTTCTTTTGTTTTATTCACTTTAAATTTCATTCACTTGTTCACAATCATCATTTCGCAACTTTCAGTTGAATCTTCATTCACTTATTAACTTTGTATAATTTCAATATCAAATTTACTTAAGAATTACGCCATTCGTCTTCCTAAGTTTGATACAAGTATTTTACATACTTCCTATATTTATTTTCAATTAGCCACTTTGGTTAATATCTACTTATATTTAAATTGGATTTCAAATTCCATATAAATTCAATTTACTTTTCATTTATAATTATTGAATTCAATTCATTTCAAACCATATTTAATTTTTCATTTCTTCAATTAGTTTCACTTACCAATTTTTTTTCAATACTTCACTTTGTTTATAATCAAATTCAATTCCAATTCCAGTTCCATTTACTTACAAATTCGAAATGAATTTCAACATTCAATTTCCTTTTCATTTACTTGCAATTGTAAGTTCATTTATTCATTCACAATTTTATTTTCTACCTTAATAAATTTTATTCCATAACTATTTTTATTAGATTCCAGTGTCTTTCCAACATTTCAAAATCATTTTTGAAATCAATTCAAATTATCTTTTGAATTTCAAAACCAACCCTAGTTTTCCAAACAACTTCAATTTTTAAATAATTTGGCAGCAATTCCTCTCTCGGAAACTCAAAAATGAACATCGACAATGTCGCGATCATCATCAGAATTATTGTAACAACCAGGTATTTTCAACCATTCAACCAGGTATTTTCAACCATTCGCATCCATTATAAGTGTATAGGTAGACACTCATGCCGGAATTGGATTACTCAAAATACCGCGTTGTAAATAAAAATTTGGCAAATATCAGAATATACAGTAAATAAAAATCACAGATCACAGCACAGAGTATATAAAAATGCAGCGGAAGAAAAGGAGATAGTAGTTCATGAAGCTACTATATAAAATATAAGATACATCAGAGTTAAATAAGATACAACAGAAGAGTAACAGGATACATCAGGTACAAATCAGATACATCACTGAACCACTGGATACTGAGACAAAATAGATGGCTGGATCTTCAAGGAAAGCTCCAACGCCGAAGGTGAATCTTGAATGCTAACTCAATCAATCTGACCCGAGCGTAAAGCAAAACACAAAACCCTCGAGTTAGGACATAAATACATATAAGCTGTAAATCAACTCAAGTGAACAGTAACAAAATGCATCAGTAACTTAAAGGATGCTTGGGACCGCCCATCCTCTAAGGATCCGTTAAACTATTTACTATGTAGTAATATACTCTCTATACGGTAGTGTCTAATCAGTAAAGTATAATCAAATAGAAAATAGCGTTAAGGGGATGGTGAACCTTAACGCGGTTGGATCTTTAAAACCAAAATCGTAGTGGGCTCGATATAAGGATATGACACGGCACGCGAGGCAATGCCAGGGTGGATACACCGTTTGCACTCCCGAACCGGTGGTGATGGCAAGCCGCAGCTTTCGCCCACCTCGAGCAATACCCTCGAATCAAAGTGGCGCCACCGAATCGAATCACAACAGTAATAGAATGGTTTCCGATGGAGCATGCTCGATGAAAGGGTGCGACCCTTTGTGTAACCAGGTATAGCTCCTGTTTTAGTCATATATGCCAACTCACGGGAGTTGGGTCCACGTAATATACCTCGAGAACGTCGCCACCATCCTACTTCATTCTGGAATCTCCACCGCGTACACAGTTGTTAAAGTGGTTTTCAGTATTGGCCGGCTATAAGACAATATCCGATCCCGGTCTTTTTAACAACCAATCGTTATTATAACCCGTAGTTATGAATTTTTAAAACAATATTTATACTTCAAAATAAAATATTATTTCAACCCAAATCTTTATCAAAATAAAGATTAAATCATTCCAAAATATCATATCTTTTGGATCTTCCTTTCAAATCATTTTAATATCAAAATATCATATCTTTCAAATTCCATTTTCAAACCATCTTAATATATCAAAATATCATATGTTTTCAAAACCACATTTCAATCATTTAATATATCAAAATATCATATCTTTTTGAAACCACATTCATTTCAAATCATTATTCATTTTATTCAATTTAAAATATCATTTCAATCCATATTTCAAAACAGTATATATTCCAAAAATCATTTTTGATCATTAAAATGAAGTTATTATGTTTAATAATTAAATTATTAAATTTCCAAAATTTTCGACTTCCAAAGTTCATTTATTCACTTAAGTTTATCAAAGCAGTGAAAATTCACTTTTCGTGGCATTTAGAAAACGCTACGGAAAAGTACATTCAAAACAGTTCAATTTAACAAAAGACAACATTTTAACATGTTGTAATAGGGTTTACTTAAATTTCGAATAAACTTAGTCAAATTCAACAATTTATAGCACTTACAAAAATTGCTATAATAGCTTTTAATTCAATTTAGCTTTTTAGTTCATTATCATCAACTACAGCATTTTCAAATGCTGTAATATCATTTACATTGTAATTAATAGCATTTCAAAAATACAGTCAATTAAATTCAAATATTCAATATAATTTCTCAACCAATTATATTTTTATTTAAAACATTTTTAACTTATAAAATCATACATTTTCACATTTATAACATCATTTAATTTTTCCTCAAGTTCGTGATTTTATAAAGTTAAATTTCCATTCAAAAATCAAGATTTAATAATAATTCACTTATTAAATTGCAATGTTCAATTTTAAATCCATTACATTAAATTTCAACTTAACACTTAAGTTCAGATTCTCAAATATAACTTAATTTAGTTTTATTTACTTAACTAAAAGTTCACTTTTAAGTCAATTTCATAAATTTCCAATTTTAGTTATATTCAAAATTTCAAATTAAAATATTCATTCATTTCACATTTCAACTTTGTTAAAAAATCATTAATATGATATAAAATCACTTTTAATTCATTTAAATTCAAATTATCATAAATTTATCATAATTTCATATTCAATTTGATTTCCAATTATAATTAAATCAAATTTTCCAAAATAACTTACGTTCAAAATTTTCATTAATTCATTTCACTTACAATTGTTCAGAAAATCAATAATATTTTACAAAAATCATTTTTTATTAAATCTCAAATCAAAATATTATATTAATTAAATTTCTAAAATATTTTAAAAAATTTAGAAAAACATATTTTAACTACGGGCCTGTATAAAATTTTCTACGCTAGGTAAAGTGATACGGGTAATATATCATTTCAACCCGTAATTTACAAAGAAAAATCCGGGTTTTATCATTTCAAACCCGCAATCCCAAGTCAAAATGAAAAATTTAAAACCATTCAGGCCTATCATTTCAGCCCATAACATTTTTTTTCTAACAGGGAACTTGCAGTGTGATCATATGCAGAAATAATATAAACAAGGTCAATATCACAATATGCAGTCATATATCAGATGTCAGGTGAAAATTAACAGTTTTAACATGGTAATAATATGGTAATAACATGGAATAGCATATCATATGATCATCATTAACTTGCATAAACATTTTTTATTACTAAACACTTGTCATCAATTCACTTTTCATATGTATAAATGTCAGAGTGAGAAAGACTCACTTTTTCAAGCTGAAGACCAAAACAACAAACACAAGAGCGGTTCCAAAAGTATGACAAGCACGATACAGCACGACTTTTGATTTGAATGAATGGAGAGCCTTGATATTTGTCTTGTAAACAATAACCAAAACAAGACAATACACACATAAATATTCAATGCAAAACAAGGTTGAAACAATGAAAATACGAAGCAACAAAGGAATAGATTACTTGACCTTGCTTTAACCATTCAAATGCTTGGCCTAGGAGGTTCTTGGGTTCAGCCATGATGATGATATAGCTCAGGTTTGGCACCATAACTCACGGCTAGAAGGAGTATGGAGTGGTAGGGTTATAACATGAAGCATACAATTGATCAAGGCAACATATATGAAGTTTTTGAGCACAACAAGGCTCGGCCTTGGGTCAAGTGGGGCTTGGCCATACTTGTACAGGTTTGGATAGTAGATGGAGGGGTGTGGGGAGGTCTGGAAAAGGTGGTGGTGGCGGCCTATGGTGGTGGCCAAGGTGGTGGATGAAGATATGAAGTGATAGGGTGGCTATCATGTAACAATCCTAGATTTTTATGTATATTTTAATTTCAAATTTATTTCATTTTGAAATTATTTTAAACTTTTTTATTTTAAATATTCCATTTTTAAATATAAATGTTGATTATTATGGGAATTATAATTTCAAACTAGTATAAATTGGATATTTTACTGAAAAGTGTATTTCTGTTCAAACATTGACTTTTAAATTTCAAAATTTAAATATTTAAATTCTTAAATTTTATATTTTATTATGAAAATAGATTTAATAACTTGGATACTGCTTTTCGTTTCGTTGAAAACGGACGTAAATTGTGAAAGTTATCTATATTTCAATATTGAATGCAATTTGTTTTATTTAGCAATTTTGTTTATTTTAAATTATATAAATTATATTTTCTTTGTCATACTTTATTTTAATATGTGTTACTATGTTATATTATATATATTTTGTCTTTTAAATATTTTTAAAGTGTTGATAGAATTTTTCCAAAGCTTATTGAATCTATTTTCTAATTTTCAAGCCTAGTTTCTATTTTTCCTTGCTATTTGCTTAATTTAATTATATATAATTAAAATTTATTTATTTATTTTGTGCATTCACTCTTATTTTCTATGTTTTACTTTATTTTATTCATTTTACATGTATTTAAATTTAAATAAAATTTTCCAAAGTCTATTGAAGTTATTTCTAATGTTTAAAGCCTAGTTTGCAATTTTTAGCCATTTTCTTAATTTAAATTCTATTTAATTAGAATTTAATTTTTTAATTTTTTTTCATATCTGAGTTTCATCTATATTTATCAGTTTTATATGTATTTATAAATTACAAATTTATACAAAAGAAATTCGAAGAGTTTTGTGACTCTTTAGCTGCTTGAGACCTTTTGTTTTCCACCTCTTCGTTTTCCAACCTCTTGCATTCAATTGCTTTGGCCGACCTGATTCTTTCTCTCAGCCAATTAATTTTCTCATAATTCATGAATACAAACCTTCCTCATCTCCAAAATAGCCAGCCATGTCCATTGCTTGCAAAATTTTTGGTGAAAACTTCTTTTCTTTTCATGTTTTCTTTGTTTCCTTTTGTGATTGCACTTGCCTTCTTCATCTTTATTGGATCGGCCTGCCCTCCTCCACCACCTTGGCCGCCTCCACCACAACCCCCTCTGGTCAACATTTCCTCTAGCCCATCCCCTTGCCATAGACGTGTACCATGATGAAGTAGATCCACACAAAAATGAGGAAACTCCACATATATGTCCATATCCGAACTCACCTTGCTTCCATCACCTCCTCCATCACTTTGGCCGACCATACACCACCACCACCAGCAAATTCCTGATCTGAGCCCACTGACACATCATCCTCCAGCCCACTACAGACCTGGTCGTGCCCTCCTTGGCCTTGGCCGAGCCCACTACTGCATAGGAATCCATGATATTTGCCTTGTAGTGTTAGTTCATGCTCATATATCTTTGCTCCATCATTTTGCCATGCTAGGCCGACCTTTAAGAACCCAAACCAGATCCAACCATGCCTTTAGCCGTGCCATTTCAGATCTGGAGTTGAAGCATAGGTGGTAGAAAGCAAGTGCAAACACTTCGGTGATGTTTTGTGTATTCATTTCTAGCTTTGTTTAATTGAATTTGGGTTGAAAACTTATGTTATATTTATTTGTTTTGTCTCATGTATCCAAGTAGAATTAATCTTTGGCTCTTCCACTCATCTTCGTGTCGTGTTATCGTGCTTGTTTGGATCTCATTCGTGCATTCGTCGTTGTGTCTCCAGCTCAAAACAGTGAGTTATTCTCACCAGACAATATGTACATATATAACTAGTAAATCGACCCCTTTTGAATCTGTAAAATGCATTATCATGTTACACCTGCTATATTATGATTATATGATATTCACCCATGCTTATACACCTGTTATAACATCTGTTACTGTTATATTATGTTGTTCTGTTATTTTTATCAGTTTATCACACTGCAAGTTCCCTGTAGACTAGAATCACTATGGGTTGAAATGATACATACCCGAACGGACTTTAGAATAGGAGAAAATCGTTAGGGGCTGAAATGATAGGCCTGAATGATTTTCAATTATTTTCTTTTACTTGGGATTGTGGGTTTGAAATGATCAAACCCGGGTTTTCTTTGTAAATTACGGGTTGAAATGATATATACCCGTATCACTTTACCTAGGCTAGAAAATGAAATACAGACCCGTTGTTAAAATATGATTTTCTAAAATTTTAAAATATTTTAGAAATATAAATATTATAATATTTTGATTTAAATTTGATTAAAAATGATTTTTGTAAAGCATTATTGATTTTCTAAAATTATATAAGTGAAATAAATAAATGGTAAAATTAGAAAATCTGAAATGTAAGTTATTTTGGAAATTATAATTTGGTGATAAATGAAATTTAAATTAAATATGAAAATATAATAAATTTATGATATTTTGAGTTAAATGAATTTAAAATGATTTTATAATATATTAATGATTTTTGAATAAAGTGAAAATGTGAAATGAATGAATATTTAAGTTGAAATTTTGAAATATAACTAAAATTGGAAATTTGTGAATTTGGCTTAAAAGTGAATTTTTAAGTTAAGTAAATAAAAATGAAATTAAGTTATATTTGAAAATTTTAAACTTAAGTGTTAAGTTAAATTTAATTTAATGAATTTAAAATTTAATGTTGGAATTTAATAAGTGAATTATTATTAAATATTGATTTTTGAAATGAAATTTAACTTTATAAAATCATGAATATAAGGGTATTTGAATAATTGTTTTATAAGTGAAAATATGTGATTTTATAAGTTAAAAATGATTTAAATAAAAATATAATTGTTTGAGAAATTATATTGAATATTTGAAGTTAATTAACAGCATTTTTAAAATGCTGTCTTTAGTTAAATTGAATTGTTTTGAATGTAACTTTCCGTAGCATTTTCTAAATGCTACGAAAGGTGAATTTTCACTGTTTTGACAAACTTAAGTGAATGAACTTTGAAAATTTTAAATTTTTAGAAATTTAATAATATAATTATTAAATATAATAACTTCATTTTAATGATTTAAAAGGAAGTAATTTGTTTCGAAATATAAACTATTTTGAAATGTGTTTTGTAGTGGCATTTAAATTAAATAAATATGAATGTGGTTTGGAAAATATTATATTTTGATATTATGAAATGGATTTTGAATGATATTGAATTTTGAAATGATATTTTATTTTGAAGTATAAAATACCATTTTGAAATTTTAACCACGGGATGTATTTAATTTATAGTTTAACTGATTCTTAAAGGATGGGCGATCCCAAGCATCCTTTAAGTTATTGTGCATTTCTACTACAGTTCACTTGAGTTGGTTTACATTATATAAGTATATATTGTCCTGACTCGAGTGTTTTGTGTTTTACTTTACGCTCGGGTCAGCCTGAGTATTCACAGCTTTGGATTCTCTTTCTGGAGCTGGTCTTTGCTAGAGTTTCTGCTTATCTACATTTATATCTACTTTCTGTTTCAGCTATTCTAGTTTATCTCATGTATTAGTGAACTTCTATGTATTTGGGATTTCTATTATGTTGTTTTCAGACTGTATTATGTATTTGGTTTGAGACTCTGCCGTAGTAGCTTCATGAACTACTATGTATTCTATATTCCGCTGCGAGGTATTCTGTTTGTTCTATGTCTGTGATTCTATGATTGTATTTCATTTGCTCCAAATTTATTTACAATGCGGTATTTCGAGCAATTCAAGTCCGAAATGTGCGGCTGTGAATGGCTCAAAATATCGGGTTGTTACAGTTGGTATCAGAGCTTTGGTTTTAGGCAAACCTTAGCCTACGGAGCAAAAACTCATTAGAGATAGGGTAGAAATACCCTAGAATGAGTGAAATCAATCTCTGAATCCTTTCTTTGTGAGAGAACGTATTTTCGAAGTATAAAATGATTTCCAAATGATTTTTAAAAGATTTTCAAAGATTATTTTGGTATAAAAATGTTCTTATTTCGAAATCAAGATTTTCTAAACTTCATCTCTTCGGTATCCACCTTGTTAGAAATCTCTTGGTTAAGATTCTTATCGACTAGGATTCCTTGAACTTTGGAACACTCCCACTTGTTCTGGAATCCAGTCTTGTTTTCCCCATTTTTCCTTTTAGTTTTGGAGCATTCCGTAACTCTACTTTGCAATGACTTCTCTAAAGAGCAGTGATTCCGTAAATCTTTGAATGATTTGTAAAGGGGTGAAACTCCTTTACAATTAGCATTGATTCACTGAAGATTTTTCTATCCTCGGATGTCGATGCTATCTATCTCCTGCTCTACCCGGATTCTATCTCTGGCGATCGAAGGTCGATTTGCCTTAGATTTCCGTATTGATTATATTCCTAAGGTCTCGGTTGACCGGTTAAGGTCGCCTGCGATTTATATAGGCTTATCTATTCTCTATTTGGTAATTAAATTATCTGATCTTCCTATGAGTTTATCTTTGAACTAGAATTCTATTTGATTAGAGTTCCTCTAATTTTGAATCTTTGTTTGTTTGAAATCCTTCCTTGAATCATCCTTTGGAAATTTGTGTTTGGTTGTATTTTGAAATTGTGCATACATCAAAATTATTAAGGATGACCATATTTTGTATATAAAAAGTGAAATGTTTTGAAGGATTATATACCTTTTAAAATGAAAATTTAAAGCTTTGAAAGGATTTGAAATTTTGAAATTTATAAGAAACTTGATTTATACAAAAATGATTTATAACTGAAGGGTTTTGAATTTGAATTTCGAGGAATCAAACTCCGGTGTTTTGAAACCAGTTTTAAGATTTTGGAAAAATATATAATAATAATATGATTTAAAGATGTATATATATATATATATATATTTTCAAATAAGAAATGTTTCAAATGTATTCGAATGAATTTCAATGATTTCGAAGGAATTTCAAAGAAGTTTTTCAAAGTTAATTGAAGTCCAGAACTCACTTATGTCGCTGGAAAATAATTTCGGTAATGAATGCATGCATCATCGACATTGATTTTCGAGTTTCTGAGTGAGAGAGAGGCCACTCTAGTAGCTTTGCTATGCGAGTGATTTTGTGAAACCAATTTTGATTTCAGATTTCGAAGTATGGTTTGATATTCGAAAGATAGATCTTTATATATATATATTTGAAAGTTTTAAAGTAAGCCGGTGTTTAGTCCTCGAGTTTCAGATTTTGAAACCTAACTTTTGAAATTGATTTACTGATTTAGTGTTGATTTCCAACTCTTGGATTGAAAATATGATTTCTTTGACTATTTTAAGATCCGAGCACTTCCAAATCAAGGTTAACTTTTCAAAGCTAAATTTTTTTTGAAAGGTATAGGTATTTGATAAAGAATATAAGTTTAGTTTGTATGTTTCAAGTATGAAATAATATGATTTGTGTAAGTTGAAACTGTTTTGTTAAGTAAATAAATAAGACTATTTTGAATTATACTAATATGAAATTTAGTTTTGAAATGTTTTGGATAAAAATTAGTCTTCAAATGTTTGAGAAAAATTTGGTTTTAAATGTTTTAACTTAGTGACATCTTTATGAAACTATTTATTTAACAAGTTGGAATAGGTACATAAGTTGTACGTATGCTGTTTTATTCGCATAATTAATCTGATCCAAGTTTGAGTACACAAGTTCGAGGTGAATTACACCATTTCGTGTTAGGATTTTTCACTTGATTCTTGATGGCGAATATTTGATATGGATTTTGGGCTTGATTCTATAATTCTCTATCATAGTATATAGCTATGCAAGGAGACTGATGGCTTCTAGTCAAGAAACCATATCGAAGTCTGCATTAGGGAAGTCGAATGGACAATACTAGTTCGAAAGCGAACTTGTGTGATCGAGCGAGCGATCGAATGTAATGTTGCGAAATGATGACATATGTACATCTTATATCCTAATATCATTGGTATACTTGACGCTGAAATTGAAAGTTGTTGGGTTGTATATCTTTGTAATTTAATTGGAATTTTTCTTTTATGAAAAACCACTATCAAATTTAAAACCATTTTTCAAAAGTATTTTTTCTTTTTCTTAAACTAACTGTTTTATTCTATTTTTCATAAAAACTATTTTATATACAAAACTATTCTTAATTAAAAATCTTTTAGTAAGCAAAGATGTTCAATCCCATATGGCTTTTCATGCAGTGAAATTATTTTTTTGAAAATTTTGAACCTTATATAAGATAAACTTTACATAAGTATAAAATGATTTTGAAAACCATTGATTTTGTTAAATCAATAAATGAAGCTTGTATTAGTATGAAAGGATATTTGGTTTACCTGTAATTTGAGTTTATTTAAAAATAATGGATTTATGAAATAAATATTTCAACACTAAGCAATAATGAAGTAAAATTTGAGATATACGAAATTATAAAATTTAGTCTTGAAATATGGAATATTTAAGCCTTGAAATATATTTAAGACTGAATAATTTATTTTGTGGATCAAATCTATAAAAAAATATTAAGTGAATTGAACTGATGGTTTGAATTGAATTAAAATTTGAAAATTTTAGATTTAAGTTTAATTGAATAAATTTGTGAAATGTAAAGAATCAAGGGAATGTTTTATGATTTCAAATGTTATGATTTTCAAAGTGAAATGATTTCAAGTATTTGGTTTCGAAAGATTTATAGCTTTGAAAGTATTATGATTTTTGAAGTGAATACATGTTTGAAATGGAAATGAATTTATTTGACCTAAATTTTGTTGATTTGGAAATTTGGATTATTTTCTAAATCTATTGTTTAAGAAACTTTGAAACTAAATTTATGTAATTTGGAAGAAATGATTTGGTGAAATCATATATGATTTTGAAGCTGAATTGATATTGAAATGGTTTCAAATTGAGAACCTTGTTTATTTAAATACTTTGATTTGGGAGTTATCGAACTTATATAAAAATTGATTTGTGTAAGTGTGCAGTTGATTTGAAAACTATTGATTTGAGAACTGTTGATTTGAAAGGGTACCCAATTTTGAAAAGTGAAATCTTATATAGTCGAAATCTATATGAGTGTGATTTGATATACTAGTATTTTGAAAAGTACTTGATTTGAAATGAAATCTTATATAAAATGGACTTTATATAAGTATGATATTTGAAAGTGATTTTGAAAGGTACTATATGATACATATTTTCGAAGTAAAGATATGGAAAGTGCCTTCTGCTTGATATCCGCTTTGTGGCCACACTGTGGATTCATTCTATCGATATTATTCTCTCTCTTTGATTTGTGTTTTCCGGATATGATACTCGAGTGTCCATCGAATTCCATGGCGATCTCCATGGTCTTATGATCGTGACTGCATAGCGCAACTGCCTGGCTGAGCTGGCCTAGGGGTACGGATTGTTTCCTGGGGGATCCAGGCATAACCATTGTGTATCCTGCACTCTATGTAGGTCGCATTAGTAGCGCAAATGCCTGGCTGAGCTGGCCTGGGGGTACGGATTGTTTCCTGGGGGGATTCAGGCGTAACCATTGTGTATCCTGCATTCTACTCATCATCATGGCGTAACTCGCAGGGCTGAGAAAGCTTACGGATACGGATTGTTTCCTGGGGGATCCAGGCGTAACCATTGTGTATCTGCGATCCATGGTTAGACAACTGTTTCGGTTTGGTTGATTTGTTTGGATTGTACTTTCCATATCAGTTTTTAAAAGTGTTTTCATTATTTTCACTAGGTGTTGAAACAAGTCTACCAAGTACCTGGAGAATTCTAGCTTTGCGCCTGATCAACGCATATCCAGAGTCTGCAGGAACGAAAGTAAACTTGTTAAGACATCGAGTTATAAAAGTATTTTGATAAAGTATCATATAAAGAATATTTTGATCAGTTATTTTCCCTTCTAAAAATTTAAAATGTTTTAAATACTGTTTACTTTGAACCATCAGATTTGAATCAAATTACTATTCATCATACTAAAAAAAATTAAATTGAAATGTATAATGGTTCAAATAATGGTTCATCCTTGTCTTTCAACCTGCTTTAACTCCTAGCTATCTTTTTTCCCTACCTTCTTTCGGGGATGTATTCCAACCTATTGCTCTTTCTTGTGGTTTCTCCGCTTCCTTCCTTTTCGAGGACGAAAAGATTTGAGTGGGGGAGAGTGTAACAACCCTAGATTTTTATGTATATTTTAATTTCAAATTTATTTCATTTTGAAATTATTTTAAACTTGTTTATTTCAAATATTTCATTTTTAAATATAAATGTTGAGTATTATGGGAATTATAATTTCAAACTAGTATAAATTGGATATTTTACTTAAAAGTGTATTTCTGTTCAAACTGTTCAAACATTGACTTTTAAATTTGAAAATTTAAATATTTAAATATTTAAATTCTTAAATTTTATATTTTATTATGAAAATAGATTTAATAACTTGGATACTGCTTTTCGTTTCGTTGAAAACGGACTTAAATTGTGAAAGTTATGTATATTTCAATATTGAATGCAATTTGTTTTATTTAGCAATTTTGTTTATTTTAAATTATATAAATTATATTTTCTTTGTCATACTTTATTTTAATATGTTTTAATATGTTATATTATATATATTTTGTCTTTTAAATATTTTTAAAGCGTTGATAGAATTTTTCCAAAGCTTATTGAATCTATTTTCTAATTTTCAAGCCTAGTTTCCATTTTTCCTTGCTATTTGCTTAATTTAATTATATATAATTAAAATTTATTTATTTTATGCATTCACTCTTATTTGCTGTGTTTTACTTTATTTTATTCATTTTACATGTATTTAAATTTAAATAAAATTTTCCAAAGTCTATTTAAGTTATTTCTAATGTTTAAAGCCTAGTTTGCAATTTTTAGCCATTTTCTTAATTTAAATTCTATTTAATTAGAATTTAATTTTTTAATTTTTTTTCATATCTGAGTTTTATCTTTATTTATCAGTTTTATATGTATTTATAAATTACAAATTTATACAAAAGAAATTTGAAGAGTTTTGTGACTCTTTAGCTGCTTGAGACCTTTTGTTTTCCACCTCTTCGTTTTCCAACCTCTTGCATTCAATTGCTTTGGCCGACCTGATTCTTTCTCTCAGCCACTTATTTTTCTCATAATTCACGAATACAAACCTTTCTCATCTCCAAAATAGCTAGCCATCTCCATTGCTTGCAAAAATTTTGGTAAAAACTTCGTTTCTTTTCATGTTTTCTTTGTTTTCTTTTGTGATTGCACTTGCCTTCTTCATCTTTATTGGATCGGCCTGCCCTCCACCACCACCTTGGCCGCCTCCACCACAACCCCATCTGGTCAACACTTCCTCCAGCCCATCCCCTTGCCATAGCCGTGCACCATGATGAAGTAGATCCACACAAAAATGAGGAAACTCCACATATATGTCCATAACCGAACTCACCTTGCTTCCATCACCTCCTCCATCACTTTGGCCGACCATACACCACCACCACCAGCAAATTCCTGATCTGAGCCCACTGACACATCATCCTCCAGCTCACTACAGACCTGGTCGTGCCCTCCTTGGCCTTGGCCGAGCCCTCTACTGCATAGGAATCCATGATATTTGCCTTGCAGTGTTAGTTCATGCTCATATATCTTTGCTCCATCATTTTGCCATGCTAGGCCGACCTTTAAGAACCCAAACCAGATCCAACCATGCCTTTATCCATGCCATTTCAGATCTGGGGTTAAAGCATAGGTGGTAGAAAGAAAATGCAAACACTTCGGTGATGTTTTGTGTATTCATTTCTAGCTTTGTTTAATTGAATTTGGGTTGAAAACTTATGTTATATTTATTTGTTTTGTCTCATGTATCCAAGGAGAATTAATCTTTGGCTCTTCCACTCATCTTCGTGTCGTGTTATCGTGCATGTTTGGATCTCATTCGTGCATTCGTCGTTGTGTCTCCAGCTCAAAACAATGAGTTATTCTCACCAGACAATATGTACATATATAACTAGTAAATTGACCCCTTTTGAATCTGTAAAATGCATTATCATGTTACACCTGCTATATTATGATTATATGATATTCACCCATGCTTATACACCTGTTATAACATCTGTTACTGTTATATTATGTTGTTCTGTTATTTTTATCAGTTTATCACACTGCAAGTTCCCTGTAGACTAGAGTCACTATGGGTTGAAATGATACATACCCGAACGGACTTTAGAATAGGAGAAAATCGTTATGGGCTGAAATGATAGGCCTGAATGATTTTCAATTATTTTCTTTTACTTAGGATTGCGGGTTTGAAATGATCAAACCCGGGTTTTCTTTGTAAATTACGGGTTGAAATGATATATACCCGTATCACTTTACCTAGGCTAGAAAATGAAATACAGACCCGTTGTTAAAATATGATTTTCTAAAATTTTAAAATATTTTAGAAATCTAAATATTATAATATTTTGATTTAAATTTGATTAAAAATGATTTTTGTAAAGCATTATTGATTTTCTAAAATTTTATAAGTGAAATAAATAAATGGTAAAATTAGAAAATCTGAAATGTAAGTTATTTTGGAAATTATAATTTGGTGATAAATGAAATTTAAATTAAATATGAAAATATAATAAATTTATGATATTTTGAGTTAAATGAATTTAAAATGATTTTGTAATATATTAATGATTTTTGAATAAAGTGAAAACGTGAAATGAATGAATATTTAAGTTGAAATTTTGAAATATAATTAAAATTGGAAATTTGTGAATTTGGCTTAAAAGTGAATTTTTAAGTTAAGTAAATAAAAATGAAATTAAGTTATATTTTAAAATTTTAAACTTAAGTGTTAAGTTAAATTTAATTTAATGAATTTAAAATTTAATGTTGGAATTTAATAAGTGAATTATTATTAAATATTGATTTTTGAAATGAAATTTAACTTTATAAAATCATGAATATAAGGGTATTTGAATAATTGTTTTATAAGTGAAAATATGTGATTTTATAAGTTAAAAATGATTTAAATAAAAATATAATTGTTTGGGAAATTATATTGAATATTTGAAGTTAATTAACAACATTTTTAAAATGCTGTCTTTAGTTAAATTGAATTGTTTTGAATGTAACTTTCCGTAGCATTTTCTAAATGCTACGAAAGGTGAATTTTCACTTTTTTGACAAACTTAAGTGAATGAACTTTGAAAAGTTTAAATTTTTAGAAATTTAATAATATAATTATTAAATATAATAACTTCATTTTAATGATTTAAAAGGAAGTAATTTGTTTCGAAATATAAACTATTTTGAAATGTGTTTTGTAGTGGTATTTAAATTAAATAAATATGAACGTGGTTTGGAAAATATTATATTTTGATATTATGAAATGGATTTTGAATGATATTGAATTTTGAAATGATATTTTATTTTGAAGTATAAAATACCATTTTGAAATTTTAACCACGGGATGTATTTAATTTATAGTTTAACTGATTCTTAAAGGATGGGCGATCCCAAGCATCCTTTAAGTTATTGTACATTTCTACTACAGTTCACTTGAGTTGGTTTACATTATATAAGTATATATTGTCCTGACTCGAGTGTTTTGTGTTTTACTTTACGCTCGGGTCAGCCTGAGTATTCACAGCTTTGGATTCTCTTTCTGGAGCCGGTCTTTGCTGGAGTTTCTGCTTATCTACATTTATATCTACTTTATGTTTCAGCTATTCTAGTTTATCTCATGTATTAGTGAACTTCTATGTATTTGGGATTTCTATTATGTTGTTTTCAGACTGTATTATGTATTTGGTTTGAGACTCTGCCGTAGTAGCTTCATGAACTACTATGTATTTTATATTCCGCTGCGAGGTATTCTGTTTGTTCTATGTCTGTGATTCTGTGATTGTATTTCATTTGCTCCAAATTTATTTACAATGCGGTATTTCGAGCAATTAAAGTCCGAAATATGCGGCTGTGAATGACTCAAAATATCGGGTTGTTACATATCATGAATGTTTCAAGGCTTCATGCATTGTTTTTTTGGAGTTTTGGTTCATGGAGTCTTGGCCATGTCAATTTTAGATCTGGACAGAGGCTAAGATGAAGTGTAGTGGTGGTAGCAAGGTGGTGGTCGTGGCTAGAGGTGGTGGCCATGGTGAAGTATGAAGGTGGTGAAGTAATAGTGGTGGCTAGTGCATTGTTTTGGACATTATTTGCAATTTTGTGGAGTTTTGTCACCAAGGGAGGTGTGGTCATGGATGGATCTGAAATGATGGCTGGAGATGATGCCAAGGAAGAGTGGTAGGGGATGGTGGGTGGTAGAGGCCAATCCAGAAAGCATAGAAAACTAGGCAAAATACATAGAAAATGAGAAGAAAAAGGTAGAAAAAAGATGTAGCCATTACCAGATTTTTTTCTCAAGATGGAGGCCATGATTTTTAGGGTTTTGGAGCTTGAAAATTCGTGAATAATATGAGGTAGTCGGCTGCAAAGGATGAGGAAAGGAATGCTAAGATAAATTGATGTATTAATTGCAAAAAGAAACGGATAAAAAGCCTTTACGTTTCAGGATTTTAAGATCTCTTAACTTTCTAAACCTTTTGCATTTCCTTTTCTTTTTAATTTTATAAAAACAAAATAAACTCAGAAATGTTATTTAAAACCGAAACTAAGTAAGAATAAAATAAAATAAATAATTTATTTTAAGTAAAATAGAAAAAGGAAATAAGAAATTGCTTAAAAATAGCAACCCTGACATAAAAATTACAAGAAAATCTCCAATGACTTTGGAAAATTTATTACTTCACAAAAAAAATATTTTAACACAAAATTTGAATTAAAAATGGTTTTAAAACATTTTCAAGGTAAAATAATAATTTAATTTTACTAAATAGAAAGTTAAATAAAGAAAAATGCAGTAAATACCAGCTAGGCTTTATAAATTGAAATAAATTCAAATAAACTTTAGAAAAATTATATTATCATTTTAAAAATACTTAAAAGTCAAAATATACAAAATATAAAATATTATCACATATTAAAATAAAATATAACAAAGAAGAAGTAATTTATACAATTTAAAATAGTCATTATAAATAACCCTATATACGCACAATATTGTAACTTCCACGGTTTACATCCGATTTCAATGAAACGAAAAGTGGTGTTCTTAGAATTTTATGTACTTTCATAATAAAAGAAAAAAAATTAAAATTTTAAACTTTTAAAATTTTATCTTGAAAGTCACAGTTTGACTATTTTGACCAAAATCAGCATTTCAGGCAAATATTCAACTTACACAAGTTTGGAATTATAACTCATATAAAAAATCAAGATTATATTTAAATAATAAATTTAATCATTTCAAATAAGTAAAATAAGTTTTTAAATCAAAATATTACATTAAAAATAATTAAAATATACAATAAAATAATTACAAAATACAGGGTTGTTACACTCTCCCCCACTCAAAACTTTTCGTCCCCGAAAAGGAATGAGGTATGGAAGGGCACAGAAAAGATAGAGTGAAATAGGATTAAGATAAGATGATAAGAAGATTGAAGTTATACCTGATAACTGTTGTTATAGGTAAGTTTTACAAGGTGGAGGTGATCTTTCCAAGATCCTCCAGAATCAAGAACACAAGCACGAAAAAGGTGGATTCAAAATGATTACCAAAGGTCTATCAAAGATTATAGAAAGATTTCTAAACAGAAAGATTATAGAAAGATGCCTATACCGGTCTATAGCAAGATAAGGATAATAAGGACAACCAAAAGATAGTTTGAAAACAAAATAAGGAAATGAATTTGAAAGCATGGAAATTTCAACTTAAACAGAGAATAAATCTTTACACAAGTTAAATAAATCTTAACTATCTCAAATTTCATTATCTTATTATCCAATCATCTAAAATTAACCATTTTTAAAACCATGGGTTTGAAAAATAATCATTTATTACGCTCACAATGTACTTAATAAATTTTATTCTTCTTTATTCCTAATCAAAATTAAATTTATTCCTCTCAATATATTTATCACTCATGTTAAATATATTTACACTTTTTTTTATAACTACTTTCTTTTATTCTTAGTTCTTTTAACATCATTTTATTGTAAGTCATTCAATTACCCTTTATTATATTTACCTCTGTTAATCATTTTATAATTAAAATTTAAGTGTATAATATTTATTATAACTACTCAAATTTTATTTATAAAATCTTTTTATATCGTATATTATCCAATTACATTTTTAACTTCTGAAATTTTGGTAAGTTATATTTGAATGCAATTGTATTATACAAATAAAATTTCCAATTCAATCATTTCAAGCTTAAATCATTTATTCAATTTTTTTTATTTTCTCTTTATAATTGAAATTATTCTTTAAAAATAGAATTTAAGAATTAAATTTCCGATTTCTTCAGACCATTTAGAGATAAGAAATAATATATATACATATATAATATGTCAAATCAAATTTCAATCATATATCTATATATATACATATTATAAATCAAGTCATATTTTAGAAATTCAAATCAATTTAATTTCCCAAAACAAAGCTGTAGCAAGACTACAGAACAGTCTCTTAACTTCGAAACTCGAAAATGAACGTCGATGATGTCGCGATCATCACCGAAGTTATTTTCCAGCGACAAAGAGAAGAGCACAAATTTTAAACCTTTAAAATTCTTTGAAAACAAATTCTATTCAAAATACTTTAAATAATATAACCCTTTAAAACTTTAAACCAAAGTTCGAAATAATCGGAATTTAAATCCTCAAATTCTTGTTTTAAATTCATTTCAGTTCCCAAATAAATTTATAAACAAATATTTATAGATTTATTTGTAGAACAATAAATGATAAATCAAGTATTATCATTTCAAATTATCAATTTAAATCATTTCAATAAGTTCCATAAATTTACTTATATATCAAAATTTATTTCATTAACCATTTTTTTTTTAAAATATATTGTGTCCGTTTGTTCTGTCAAAGTGTTTTGGAAATCTTATCGATAGCGCTGATCAGACGTATCGATCAGAAACCCAACTCAACATCAACAACTCAAACAACACAATATATAAAACATTTTAATTTTAAATACTAGTTTACAAATACACTATACATGAATAGATTTTCAAAGAAGGATAGAGATTCAAATTTTTTTGATTAACACAAATCAAAGGAGATTATGATTTAAAAATAAGTTGGAAACAAGGATGACATGATTAAATAACAGAATAGGAAGATGGATAAGCTTATATAAATCACGGGCAACCTTAACCGGGTCAACCGTGACTTAAAGAATAAGATCAATGTTGATTTTTCTAGGGTAAATCTACATTCGATCTCAAGAGTTAGAGTTTGAAATAACAAAAGATATTAGCATTTAAACCAAGGATAGATAAGAATCTCTGGTGAATCGATGCTAACTGCAAAGGAGTTTTCTCCCTTTTTCAATTAAATTTGAAATTGGTGTGACCGCCGACTCACTAGAAAGATCATTCGAAGCGGAGTTATGGGTTACTCCAGAATAAAAAAAAGATGAATAGTGAGGGATACGAATGGATTTTGGAACCGTAGGGAATGTTCCAAAATTCAAAGGAATCGAGTCAAAAGGGAGAGATTCAAAGTCGAATGAAAGTGATTCTGTAAATACATTCACTCCATATGCTAAGTTTTGCCTAGAGCTACCAAATCTCTGATACCAACTGTAACAACCAGGTATTTTCAACCATTCGCATCCATTATAAGTGTATAGGTAGACACTCATGCCGGAATTGGATTGCTCAAAATACCGCGTTGTAAATAAAAATTTGGCAAATCGCAGTATATACAGTAAATAAAAATCACAGATCACAGACACAGAGTATATAAAAATGCAGCGGAAGAAAAAGAGATAGTAGTTCATGAAGCTACTATATAAAATATAAGATACATCAGAGTTAAATAAGATACAACAGAAGAGTAACAGGATACATCAGGTACAAATCAGATACATCACTGAACCACTGGATACTGAAACAAAATAGATGGCTGGATCTTCAAGGAAAGCTCCAACGCCGAAGGTGAATCTTGAATGCCAACTCAATCAATCTGACCCGAGCGTAAAGCAAAACACAAAACCCTCGAGTGAGGACATAAATACTTATAAGCTGTAAATCAACTCAAGTGAACAGTAACAAAATGCATCAGTAACTTAAAGGATGCTTGGGACCTCTCATCCTCTAAGGATCCGTTAAACTGTTTACTATGTAGCAATATACGCTATATACGGTAGTGTCTAATCAGTAAAGTATAATCATATAGAAAATAGCGTTAAGGGGATGGTGAACCTTAACGCGGTCGGATCTTTAAAACCAAAATCGTAGTGGGCTCGATATAAGGATATGACACGGCACGCGAGGCAATGCCAGGGTGGATACACCGTTTGCACTCCCGGACCGGTGGTGACGGCAAGCCAGCAGCTTCCGCCCACCTCGAACAATACCCCCGAATAAAAGTGGCGCCACCGAATCGAATCACAACAGTAATAGAATGGTTTCCGATGGAGCATGCTCGATGAAAGGGTGCGACCCTTTGTGTAGCCCGGTATAGCTCCTGTTTTAGTCATATATGCCAACTCACGGGAGTTGGGTCCACGTAATATACCTCGAGAACGTCGCCACCATCCTACTTCATTCTGGAATCTCCACCACGTACACAGTTGTTAAAATGGTTTTCGGTATTGGCCGGCTATAAGACAATATCCGATCTCGGTCTCTTTAACAACCAATCATTATTATAACCCGTAGTTATGACTTTTTAAAGCAATATTTATACTTCAAAATAAAATATTATTTCAACCCAAATCTTTATCAAAATAAAGATTAAATCATTCCAAAATATCATATCTTTCGGAAATTCCTTTCAAATCATTTTAATATCAAAATATCATATCTTTCAAAACTCCATTTTCAAACCATCTTAATATATCAAAATATCATATGTTTTCAAAACCACATTTCAATCATTTAATATATCAAAATATCATATCTTTTTGAAACCACATTCATTTCAAATCATTATTCATTTTATTCAATTTAAAATATCATTTCAATCCATATTTCAAAACAGTATATATTCCAAAAATCATTTTTGATCATTAAAATGAAGTTATTATGTTTAATAATTAAATTATTAAATTTCCAAAATTTTCAACTTCCAAAGTTCATTTATTCACTTAAGTTTATCAAAGCAGTGAAAATTCACTTTTCGTGGCATTTAGAAAACGCTACAGAAAAATACATTCAAAACAGTTCAATTTAACAAAAGACAACATTTTAAAATGTTGTAATAGAGTTTACTTAAATTTCGAATAAACTTAGTTAAATTCAACAATTTATAGCACTTACAAAAATTGCTATAATAGCTTTTAATTCAATTTAGCTTTTTAGTTCATTATCATCAACTACAGCATTTTCAAATGCTGTAATATCATTTACATTGTAATTAATAGCACTTCAAAAATACAGTCAATTAACTTCAAATATTCAATATAATTTCTCAACCAATTATATTTTTATTTAAAACATTTTTAACTTATAAAATTATACATTTTCACATTTATAACATCATTTAATTTTTCCTCAAGTTCATGATTTTATAAAGTTAAATTTCCATTCAAAAATCAAGATTTAATAATAATTCACTTATTAAATTGCAATGTTCAATTTTAAATCCATTACATTAAATTTCAACTTAACACTTAAGTTCAAATTCTCAAATATAACTTAATTTATTTTTATTTACTTAACTAAAAGTTCACTTTTAAGTCAATTTCATAAATTTCCAATTTTAGTTATATTCAAAATTTCAACTTAAAATATTCATTCATTTCACATTTCAACTTTGTTAAAAAATCATTAATATGATATAAAATCACTTTTAATTCATTTAAATTCAAATTATCATAAATTTATCATAATTTCATATTCAATTTGATTTCCAATTATAATTAAATCAAATTTTCCAAAATAACTTACGTTCAAAATTTTCATTAATTCATTTCACTTACAATTGTTCAGAAAATCAATAATATTTTACAAAAATCATTTTTTATTGAATCTCAAATCAAAATATTATACTAATTAAATTTCTAAAATATTTTAAAATTTTTAGAAAAACATATTTTAACTACGGGCCTGTATAAAATTTTCTATGCTAGGTAAAGTGATACGGGTAATATATCATTTCAATCCGTAATTTACAAAGAAAAATCCAGGTTTTATCATTTCAAACCCGCAATCCCAAGTCAAAATGAAAAATTCAAAACCATTCAGGCCTATCATTTCAGCCCATAACATTTTTTTTCTAACAGGGAACTTGCAGTGTGATCATATGCAGAAATAATATAAACAAGGTCAATATCACAATATACAGTCATATATCAGATGTCAGGTGAAAATTAACAGTTTTAACATGGTAATAATATGGTAATAACATGACATAGCATATCATATGATCATCATTAACTTGCATAAACATTTTTTCTTACTAAACACTTGTCATCAATTCACTTTTCATAAGTATAAATGTCAGAGTGAGAAAGACTCACTTTTTCAAGCTGAAGACCAAAACAACAAACACAAGAGCGGTTCCAAAAGTATGACAAGCACGATACAGCACGACATTTGATTTGAATGAATGGAGAGCCTTGATATTTGTCTTGTAAACAATAACCAAAACAAGACAATACACATATAAATATTCAACGCAAAACAATGTTGAAACAATGAAAATACGAAGCAACAAAGGAATAGATTACTTGACCTTGCTTTAACCATTCAAATGCTTGGCCTAGGAGGTTCTTGGGTTCAGCCATGATGATGATATAGCTCAGGTTTGGCACCATAACTCACGGCTAGAAGGAGTATGGAGTGGTAGGGTTATAACATGAAGCATACAATTGATCAAGGCAACATATATGAAGTTTTTGAGCACAACAAGGCTCGGCCTTGGGTCAAGTGGGGCTTGGCCATACTTGTACAGGTTTGGACAGTAGATGGAGGGGTGTGGGGAGGTCTGGAAAAGGTGGTGGTGGCGGCCTATGGTGGTGGCCAAGGTGGTGGATGAAGATATGAAGTGATAGGGTGGCTATCATGAATGTTTCAAGGCTTTATGCATTGTTTTTGTGGAGTTTTGGTTCATGGAGTCTTGGCCGTGTCAATTTCAGATCTAGACAGAGGCTAAGATGAAGTGTAGTGGTGATAGCAAGGTGGTGGTCGTGGCTAGAGGTGGTGGCCATGGTGAAGTATGAAGGTGGTGAAGTAATAGTGGTGGCTAGTGCATTGTTTTGGACATTATTTGCAATTTTGTGGAGTTTTGTCACCAAGGGAGGTGTGGCCATGGATGGATCTAAAATGATGGCTGGAGATGATGCCAAGGAAGAGTAGGGGATGGTGGGTGGTAGAGGCCAATCCAGAAAGCATAGAAAACTAGGCAAAATACATAGAAAATGAGAAGAAAAAGGTAGAAAAAAGATGTAGCCATTACCAGATTTTTTTCTCAAGATGGAGGCCATGATTTTTAGGGTTTTGGAGCTTGAAAATTCGTGAATGATATGAGGCAGTCGGCTGCAAAGGATGAGGAAAGGAATGGCTATGATAAATTGATGTATTAATTGTAAAAAGAAACGGATAAAACGCCTTTACGTTTCAGGCTTTTAAGATCTCTTAACTTTCTAAACCTTTTGCATTTCCTTTTCTTTTTAATTTTATAAAAACAAAATAAACTCAGAAATGTTATTTAAAACCGAAAATAAGTAAGAATAAAATAAAATAAATAATTTATGTTAAGTAAAATAGAAAAAGGAAATAAGAAATTGCTTAAAAATAGCAACCCTGACATAAAAATTACAAGAAAATCTCCAATGACTTTGGAAAATTTATTACTTCACAAAAAAAATATTTTAACACAAAATTTGAATTAAAAGTGGTTTTAAAACATTTTCAAGGTAAAATAATAATTTAGTTTTTACTAAATAGAAAGTTAAATAAAGAAAAATGCAGTAAATACCAACTAGGCTTTATAAATTGAAATAAATTCAAATAAACTTTATAAAAATTATATTATCATTTTAAAAATACTTAAAAGTAAAAATATACATAATATAACATATTATCACATATTAAAATAAAATATAACAAAGAAGAAGTAATTTATACAATTTAAAATAGTCATTGTAAATAACCCTATATACGCACAATATTGTAAAGGGTATAACTTCCACAGTTTACATCCGATTTCAACGAAACGAAAAGTGGCGTTCTTAGAATTTTATGTACTTTCATAATAAAAGAAAAAAAAAATTAAAATTTTAAACTTTTAAAATTTTAAATTGAAAGTCACAGTTTGACTATTTTGACCAAAATCAGCATTTCAGGCAAATATTCAACTTACACAAGTTTGGAATTATAACTCATATAAAAAATCAAGATTATATTTAAATAATAAATTTAATCATTTCAAATAAGTAAAATAAGTTTTTAAATCAAAATCTTACATTAAAAATAATTAAAATATACAATAAAATAATTACAAAATACAGGGTTGTTACAATTATTTTCCGGCGACCGAAAAGAGTTTAGAGCTTTCATTCTTTCAAAAACATTTTTCCAAACCTTTGAAAATCATTTCAAACTCAAAAGGGATTTAATTTCCAAAATTTCCAAATTTCAAATCCTTCAACTTTATTTTCAAATATTTCTCTGGAATTCTATTTCAAATTATAAATCACATTTACAATTTATATTTACAAATCCCATTTGTATACAATTTATGTAACCTTTGGTTATGTTTTCAATTTCTTATTCAATAATCAATGATAATAATTTAATATTATCACTTCCTAACAATCAGGCAACCATTCACTACTATAATAATTTACGAAAAATTATTTATTTTATATACAAAAATAATTTGGGTAAAATTATTTCATTTACCCTATTTTAAAACAGTATTGTGTCAATTTATCTTGTTTAAGAGTTTAGAAACCCTTATCGATACAGTTGGCTAAACTGCACCGACCAAAATCTATGAACAATCAATTGATAAGTCCACACAATACAAAACAATTTTATATTCACTAACAAATACGCGCTCATATCTATTACCAAACTCAACTCATTCTAGAGTACTACTAACTCTATCTCTAATGAGTATTCCCCCACCAGAGCCAAGGTTGTCGCTTAACCAAATGCTCTGATACCAAAATGTAACGATCCAATTTTTCGATATCCGAAAGTCGACATCGATACGTCCACTGTATCTAATTCCGCATAGTTGAATGCTGGAAAACCGAATCGTTAAGGTTTAAGAAGAAGAAAATAGAAGAAGAAACAGAAACAATAATAGAATCTCACGTTTCACAACGGAACAACATATAATAGATAAATGAATATCTTTAAAAGAAAGAATCATATCTGTTATTACAATACGTCATCAGAGTTTACAACAACAAAACAGCGGAAAAGAAATATTATATACTGGTGATACGCCTCGCCATCCAGCTTGAACTCCAGATCTACATAGCTTCTTTTCTGACTTCGCTCCTGAATAACTGATAACCTGACTCTAGGCTGCCTGTGTGAAAAATTATGGACACCCAGAGTTTAGAAAGGGAACAATAAACTCCAGGTCAGTCATGGGAATAGTGTGAGATCTTAAAAATAGTTATTTTCACAAATAAAATAAAAGGAGATCCGTTATGCCTTTGGAAAATGAAACTACCATAAGGCCTCCCGCCACATGCACAATACAAATGCAGAATTGGAGGAGATTTCTTCTTATGATAGTCAAACATGCTTGATACGCAAAATCTTTTTAATATTATCATTAGTGCATAGTGCAGAAAACATTTCGAAAGTATAATATTAATCTTAGCCAGCACATAACCATTATTGTATGCCTACTATAGCTACCATGTTCAATAGCAGGTTACCGCCACATTCCATCGCAGGTTATACAACTAAAACCGTACAGGGCGCGTATTGTTTCTTTGGATTTCCAACAAATGGTCAGGCTAAGGAACTTCCTACTGCCACATGGCTACGCCTCTGGAGGGACGCCCCGAGGACTTAACTAACTCTCTGACAACACAAGGCCGAGTTACCCCACGCTGTAATACAACTATAACATGAGTAACTACCACGAGTATGCCATCCCCGGTTGTTACCGACCTTTATCCGAGGATCCTCAACCACAAAGCAACAAACACAAAGTAATAAATTTGTGGTAACCACATAGGTTAAATATCTGGGCTCCGTACCATGATACCATCCTTTTCCAGAAGGAAATGGACATACCTTGAGGACGCTACCCCCAAATTGCCTTGCTGGATCCTTCCTATTTCGACCATTTCCAGGTTGTGAGGTCCAACGATGTCTCGTCCACAAAGCTACGCTTTTCATCAAAGCCATGCTTCGATCAACAAATGATCAGCAGCACTTCGTATGCCACTTTACTAAATGGGGAATGTATTACTAGTAACCATCAACTACATAACCTCTGAGCTCGTACGTCTCAGAGAATGGTGTTAAGCTAAGAGAATAAATTCTCCGCCACCAACAGAAATATATTTGATAGAAACCAACTTTACATCTCAAAGTGTAACGTCACACACACATCCATACAAGTCAGTTCCGGGATCAAACGGAACCGAAGGCACTTCAAAGAAGCCCTTACAATCCGGATATTCACTAATCACGTCTGGAATCCCATCACAAAGGGTGATAAAATCTCTATACCGGAGCAACTCGGTGCAGAGACATTCGACAGGTAATCCTTTCGCTTTCGAAAATACCCGGTCTTCAACACTATCTTCGAATGCAATCCCATTTCGTCGTATCGTTATTCGGAATAGGTTTTATGACACAAAGTCATCTCCCGGCAATTTCGAATAACAAGCACTTATTTAAAAAAAAAATAAGTGTTACATTTAGATTTCAAGTAGTTCACAACAAATTTCCACTTTGATCTTTTAAACAAAAGATCCATCACAAAGATCCGATGTTGTTTTCGAATATCCATTTGGAATCCGACTGCCGCTCGCATCGAAATTCAAACGCCGTTTAAAGGTCAATATTGATAGTCGATTATTTAACTATCAATCAGCATTCACAACAATCACCAGATTTCAAATAATTTTCCCCCAATTATTTACTTTAAAAATATCTTCACATGATATATCTTCACACTTCAACCATTTGAAAACAAATTTCAAATCACTTTTCACCTTTCAATCCTTTGAAAACAAATTTCAAATCGTTTTCCTCACGCGGAATAAATTTCCAAATATTATTTATTTGCATTGAAAATTTGCCGAGTTCAAATATTTCAAAATAATTTAAATTATTTATCCAAAATATATACTTGGAACATTCAGAATAAAAACTATTTTAAAACACTTTATTTAAAATATTAGTTATGAAAATATTATACTAATATCTCATATAAAAATTCAAGTCCAAACTAATTTTTAAAAATAAAATTATTAGATAAAGTGTAATTATTAATATATCCATTTTGTAAATCAAATACCAATTTAAATCTTTAAATAATCACTTCTATAATTAATTAAATAAATCTTTACTTTAAAGATTTTCAAAAAAACTTAAGAAATAATTTCTCCAAAGTATCCTTTCTTTTTAAAACCAATTCTAGAACTTTTAATTTATAGTTTTAAAAGCAACTTTGAAAATATGCTCGGCTTTCGAGGGAAAATACGCTTCCCTTTTCAAAATAGTCCATTTAAATCAATTAATAAATTCTTCTTGATTTATTTTAACTTACATTCGAAATCCGTAAATTCCTTTCCACACTTTTAAAAATAAACCAATATTTATTTTTAAAATAAATTTCCCTTTCCTTTATAAAAAATTCTCATTGTGAATTTAAATTTCCAAATATCCACTAATCTACAATTTTCATATCGATTTCCAAATATTCACTTTCAAACACCAAATTAAATTCCCAATTGATTTCCAAATTCATTTTCAAACACCAAATCAAATTTCAATTCGATTTCCCAAAGATTTATTTTCAAACACCAAAAAAAGTTTTATATCAATTTCCCAAAGATTTATTTTTAAACATTAAATCAATTTTCAAATTGATTTCCTAAATTTATTACCTTTTAAAATAAATCCCTTTATTTCCCAAATTATTTAAAATCTGAATTTTAAATAAATTCTTCAACTATTAAACAATATTACTTAAAATTCGTTTATAAAAATATTTTCCCATATTTTGGAATTAATTCGATAAGATTTCAAAAATTAACTTTTATACTTTTAAATTCCTTCCTTTAAATTTATTCAATTCCCTAAAATAAATTTAATATTTCTGGTATCCTACGATACCAAAAAAAAAATCGGCCAAACCATAGCCTACAACAATTTTTAATCACAAATATAATCATACGTAGATTATAATTAAATCTACACACAACATATGAAACAAATTCAAATGTTTGAGGAATCCAGTTGGATCCCTTCAACCTGTTTCCCTACAACGACAGATGTTAGCACAACAATTAAATACCAATTTCACTTCGAGGTGGAATATCGCGGTATATAGGATATATATATAATGTCACTATTATTATGCGGCGCATAAGGTCTCATCCACTATATAATGCGGGAAGTTAATCACTCAAAATACATATATAATACCAATTCCACTTCGAGCTGGAATATCGCGGTATATGGGTTTATATGATATCCTCCGCTATTATGCGCGCATAGGGTCTAATCCAATACAACTGATAATAATTAATCATCCAAGTACACAATCAACAATTTTAAATTTAACTATTTAAAATTAAACAGGAAATTCCAATTGAGTGAGAAGATCTCGCTTTTGACTGCACATGCAACCCATTTCCATTCCGGCTTGTTTTCTTTGCAATTTTGACCTTGTACAAACATTTATACAATTTATTAATATTTGAATAAATCGAACAATTAAATTACCATTTTATGATATGACTTAACCGATAATTAGTTTTAAACTAATTCCTTTTAAATACAATATTTTCTAGTTGCTAAAATAATTGCATAAGATAACTAAGTAAATTAATTTCCAATACAAATACAATATTTTAAAATAATCTAGTAAATTAAAAATATGAAAATGCGTATTTACTTTAGAAATCAAAATTTTAATTTATATATACTTTTCAACATTTGAAATTGTTATTTCCAAAATCTTATTCCCATATATATATATATTAACTGTTTAGATTAAAATATGAGTGTGGACATACATATATATTAAATTAGAAACAAAAATATATTTAACCTTACTAAATGTATTTTATCTATTCCCTGTGTATATAAAAATTTGCATATATATCTTCATTGTTATATATATATATTTTCTTTCATATATATATATATATATATATATATATATATATATATATATATTCAAACATACCTTACTGCCAAACCTGGCCACGAACGCCAACTATTCGCTCTCACCATTTCATGTTGCCATCAGCCATCATACCCGAGTCATCTCATGCCACGAAGACGAACGAGTCAGAACCCCAATCCATCACCTTCATCAGAGCACGATACACCCCCCATCACCTTGATTACGTCACCCAGAACCCATCGCCACGTTGTCTAGCTTCCAAAGCGCATCGCGATCCTTGCCTACCTCGCCAGAGTCGCGGCCTCTTCATTGCGCGTATGTGCATCACGCCAGCTCCACTCGAACATCGCGAGTGATGCCAGCCCGCCGCCTCGATTTCGATCGGGTTCGTCACCCGACTTCGAATCGCGCTACCCCGGGCGACGCGGCAACGAGGTCCGCGACTGATTCAACGCGATTCTAATCGCCTTTTTTTCCTTTTTCTTCTTTTGAATGGGAAGGGAAGGATAAAACTGTTGCCATTTTTCTTTATCGACCAAGCAATTGAATTTAGGGAGAAATCATTTTTTATTTCAAATGCTCAACTATTATTTTTGAATGAGAGATAAATGCCGCATGTTAAAACAAGTATGACAAGTGTATGAATTCTTCTATTACGTGTCCATTGCTACAGAAATGAAGTTATGTTATTTTTATTTTTGAATTCAAATTCAAATTTAAATCGCCTCGATTTCCTCAATTCACAATCTTAATCTCCTATCGAGGCGTGCAGCTAGACGTTTATAATGTTAAATCCCTATTCCGAACGCCATGGAAAAGGTTTCGAGTCCTAACTCGATCGTATGGAGAAGATAGCTTTTTAGACTCAGTTATTTAATTGAATTTTCGATATAGATTTTTAGCGCGTTTACAAACCGTACGATCACAGACAACTCCGAATGATACGAAAATTGAAATCCGATAATAATACAATATTACTGATTCAATGGAACTGGTTTCGTCGAATTCCGAGACTGTGCCTTGGATGGCTATTTTTAAATATCGATTTAACGGCATAAATTCCAAACTGAACAAATCATTTTCAAATTCAATTATGAAGCTTCCATTATCTTCAGTATTACCGATACGAAATTTTTCTAAGCCTTTGAAATATCTTTAATCAGCTTAAAACTGAAGACTCAAATTTTTGCTCAATTTCAATAAACTAAATTCAATAATTTAATTGTCAAATTCATAGTTATAATTGAAATTCAAGTTAAAATAACTTCTAATATTTAAAATCAATTAAATAATTTCAATTTCAAATGTTCAAAATTCTGGGTCGTCGCATATAATGAGTTTGAGAGTATTGTATATGAGCGCGTATTTGTTAATGATATATACAAATTATTTTGGTTTTGAAAATTGGTAAATGAAATAATTTTACTTAGGATTATATTTTGAATAGAAAGGATATTTGTCAAATAATATTTATTTGGTTAAGGAAATGATAATAATCAGTTATTATCATTGATTGATTGGTTGTTTAATTTAAAAGTTTAAACACAAACACCTCGTAAATTTAATTTCACAATTTGATTATGGGGTATTTAATAAATAACAATGTTTATTAAAGTAATTTATTTAAGATAAATATATCTTATGAATATATTTTATATAACTGATTTTATAAATTGGATATATAAAACATTTTTTATAAGCGAATTTTTTGAGAATTTAAATTCCAATATTTTTGAAAGGAATTTCGAATGGTTTCTATTTTTGGAAAGGAATAATAATAGTATTATTTGTAAAATGAGGTTTTGAAAATGAAAAACAATCTTATGATTAATTAATTCGAGTGGCTCGAAAGTAACTAAAAATGGGCAGGAGATGTGTTCGGATGGTAAACGCTTCTTTTAAGTATTCCCCTACTTGGTAAAAAATATGCAACACTATTGGTAGTACCCAGTTCCTTGGTATCAATTTTGAGTTACTCAATCAATATAATTTTCTATAGTTAAAAAGCATAATGTGAATCATTAGTGGATAAATTAATTGATGGTTGTAAATCTTTATCAAAGTGTATTATCTTAATTGATAAGCATGGGTATGCTTTGATCTTTAAAATGAATGTTTGAATTTATTAATAACTGTTTTGGGTTTGTAGTAAACGATGTTTTAGCAACATTTGTTTTCAAACCATTGAATTGCATTTTGAAAAGAAATGTGTTTTTAAGTAGAAATATTTGGAAATAAAAATGTAAAATGGTTATGTATCTTTATAAAAGTTTGAATAAAAGATGATAGTTTTTTGAAGTATTTTCATAAGAATTTTGGAAAGGTTAATAATTACATATGAAGTATGTGAATTATTTCGTCGCATGATTTAATCTAAGATTCTAGTGCAGAACTTTGAGGTGTTCACATCGATCCGAAAAAGTATTTATTACTCGGTTCTTGACGACGAACATTGATAAGGGTTTGTGATTGGATGCTTGAGTTTTCTATCATAGTTGAGAGCTGTGCAAGGAAGAACTAAAGTTCCGATCAAAAAGCCTGGTCAGAGTCCGCAATAAAGGATCGGTGGACCAATGCTAGTTTGGAAGTAAAGTTGTGAATTCGAATATCGAATCAGATATTGTGTACGGATGATCTATATATACCGTATGGATGTAAGTTTACAAATAAATATTTTGGATAAAACCTTTGGGTTTTTGTTTTGGGTAATTTCGGGGACGAATTCTTTTAAGAGGAGTAGTCTGTAACGACCCTCAAATTTATCACTTCAATAAATTATATTTATTTTTAAATTTATTCAAATAAAAGGTTGATAATACAAAAAAATTATATTGTTTTAGGTGGCAATGAATAATAAAAATTCTATTTTGAATAAATATTTACAAAAATATTTTCCTCGAAATTTAAATCGATAAAACGACCGAAAACCGTTTTATCGAAAACCAGCTCTATATTCGTCAAACTCACGCACGGAACTGAACATATACACTTATTTTTATAATTAAATAAAAATATGAAATAAAATCAATTATTTTATTTTTGGAAATAAAGTGTATTTAAGATATCATCAATGATGGCCTTATATTTAATAATTGATTTATTTAATTTGATTGAGATTTAATGGTTTAATAATTATTCTAATTATATAAATAATTGTTTTTAAAATGATAATATGTCATTTTAATTAGTTATAAAGTAAAAATGAATGATTTATGATGGTTCTATGAAGTTATAAAAGTAATTTGAAATTATAAGGAAAATCGATATCGTTTTATCGATATAATAGCGATTTCTGTAAATAATTGTTAATATTAATTTATATGGTTTTATAAATGAAATGTGGTCCTTTATTTAGTTAAAATTGATAAAAATTTATTATCAAATTTTGTTTACATTTATATGTATTTAAAATCTAAGTGAAAATGTGACAAGGAATCGACTTTCCGATTTTGAACGGTTTGACGAACAAAAATTATTTTAAATCATTGCGACCTTATTTTTGTGTCATGTGCACATATACAACATACACATACATACCCTAACATGCACATGAACATATATACGCATACAAATAAACATACATACATATATATACATATAAACATATATAGGAAAAATCTAAGATATTTTAGAAGCTTAACCCTTAAGCTTTCTTTAAGTCAACAATCTCACATCAAAGTGCACACTTGAGCACATACACATGGGGGATTATGATGGTGTACGTTGCCAGCCAAAATGATGGATGGAAAGTGGGCATATGGATGATGGAGATGGAGCATGTGATGATGATGAGGGGGATGATGTAAAGGTAGATATTTTCCTCCTCTTTTCCTATAAATAGCCCCTCCGCAACTAATTTTTCGTATCCTCCATAACTTCCTCATATCTGAAAAAAATGAGAATTTTTTTTTTTTCAAACCATTTATAATTTCAGTGGCTACAACTTTCTAGTTGACAACTTCTTCCCATTCTAAGCTTAACTATGCTCAAATCTCACTTCTTTCCATTTCATTTTCCAGCCCAGAATTTTATTTCCGAGAATGTCCTCTGTTCTTTTGATCATATCCTCGTCATGGCTAATCGAAATTGAGTGTTTCTTTTTCTCAAACTGTGGATAAAAGATTCTTCAAGAACTTTCCTTTAGACCACTTTACATTATTTTTTGAGTAAAATGTCCAAATATTAGCCAGAAGTCGACCCATTTTTGGGTGTGATTTTTGTAAATCCAAGAATGCCTCTTCTTCATTTGACCATATCTTATTCAAAACTAAACCAGATTGGATGATACTTTTTTTGCAACCATAGAGAAAAGAATTTTGTACAATTTTTATGTCGACAACTTTTCTAATTTCAAAGAGTAGAATGTCCAAAAATTCGAGATAAAATGACGTATTTTCGGGTCTAGTTTAACAAATTCATGGTAGAAGCTCTACCACATGTCTTCCATATTTTGGTTCATCCTCTTCCAGTCTTGTCCGAGCCTTCTCAAGAGTCTAAGGACCAAATCCAAAAGCTTTCATGCGATCGTAGCGGAGCTATTGTCCATTTAGCAAAGTTAGGAAGCAATGATGGTGAGAAACTCTTACTGATATTATTTTCTTGGATGATGAAATGATGTTTGCAATGGATGTATAATATGCTTTGGTAATTAAGTTTGGTTGTTTAATATGAATGTTGAATATATATGCAAGTCATGGAAATACATGTCAATAAGCACAAAGGAAATCACTTTCCTTTATTTAATGAATTGGCATATATGGAATGTCAAACCTCTTTAAAAAAAGTTTAAAAATGAGTTTGAAATGTTTTGTAAATATATAAAAGTGTTTTGGTGAAGTCTAAAAGTTAATTGAAAATTTAGTGAAAATTAGACGCGTCGCGTAACGGCAGTTCGTGATTTCGCGCCACAAAAGTCAAAATTTTAAACTATGTTAATAGAGATAGGCCAGTCTTGCTAGATGCGGAGGATTGTTTATGTATACTCGGTACATTTCTCTACAGATGTACTATATGAAAGGTAGTCTCTTACCTGTCATTGTATGAAAATCCATTCTTCAATAAGTGCCTACGGACTTGATTGTAAACCTATTGTGCCGTTAAATTTAACCAGTGTAACAACTTCGGCTATTCAAATATATTTACATGAAAAGTGTTTTCCAAAGAATGTCATTAAATATAATACCCAATGATTTTACGTAGCAAATGTTTTGGTTATCATACGGTAAAAACCCGTTCCATGTTTATATGCGACGTGGTCTTATGAGATACCTTTCCTTTTTCAAACTGCGTATTTTGAGTTTCTCACACAAGTCCCATGATTGACCAGGAATTTTTTTTCCTTGAACTCCGGATGCCCTAATTTTCTTTATGTAGCCTGGTAGTTAGGTTTAGTTAGAAGATATCTAGAAGAACTTGGAGCATGGAGTTAAAAGATTAGACTGAAGATTATTTCCACCCCACTTGAGTAGTACTGTATTCCAGCTTTGTAAGGACAGATATATATATAACGTCCATGTTTAACTCCGATAAATGTTTTTAAAATTTCGGCTGTAAAAGTTGTACGTTGAAATAATATACGTTATTCCATTCGTGTGAGATTTTGTTCTGTCTTTATTTTCTTTCTTACCCACGATAATCCTCCTCTTCGGCACTTGGATTTGCGATAAGTGAATACCGGGGATGTATTAGTGTCAATTTCTGAGGATCAAGGAGGTGGATCGTCTCAGCTTAATTGTCAAATTACTTTGAATTGCAATTGACTTAAATTGGAAGCAATTAGTTACTTTTATTTATTGTATTGTAAAAATATTTTACACGATTATTCCTATATTAAAATAGTTTACATATAACTGTTATTAATAATTATATCCTTGATTTATAATTATTTAATAAATTACCGAAGTACATAATGTTCAAAGTAATTTATTGTTTCATGAGATCACCAAGACTATTGATAATCATGAATGTGTGATGCATATTATATTTCAAAATCTGTTAGATCAAATAATATAAAAATATTAGACTTCTAGATTGATTAAGGAGAAAATATCAGAAATTACAAAAAAGTTTAGATTGATTGGGACTACATAAAATATTTAAACTAAAATGTTTTCAAAACACGTATTTAAAACCAAACATTTATCAAAATTTAAGTTTTTCCACCGAAAGCAGTGTAGAATTATTGCTTATACATTTATACCCATTCATCCAACTTGATTTTCATATATATATTTATGTTGAGAATGAACTAAAGACCAACTTTACCTCTATTTCACTATGATAGAGGAAAATAGAAGGTATTTTTTGTTTCTTTGTATTAACAAACCTATCTCTCTGCAAAATAAATAAAGGAATCCAAATTAATAATCTTTCCAATAAAAAAAAATTATGGAAACATAACTCGATGTAAAATGTGTGAAATAATAAATACTTAATTTTACCTATTGTAAATCCTATTGAATATCAGAAGGTTCTACTGTGCTTATGAATTAATAAATCCAATTAATTCTCATAAGTTAAAACAAACAAGCACAACTTAATTTTCTCCCAGGAGTTTAACAGTCCATCGGGTTCTCCTTAGTATAATTGAAAAAAACAATCCAACAAAATCTTGCAAAATAAATGAAGAAAACCAAGTTGATAATCATAATAATCAAAATAAATCAAAGGAAAATAGAAATTTAGGACATAAATTCAAATCAAGATATCAAAGCATAACTATAGAATAAAAACAATCATACAACCCATAATTGAAAGAAAAGATATAAAACAAAATATAGATCTAACCTTTAAATCAAAAATGTTGATCCAATAAGTCAAAATCTTTTGGTAGCATATAGATAATTTATCCTTAATAATCCTTACCCTAGCAACAGGTAGAAATACAACATAATATTAATAAAACAAAAAATTAAGGCGAAATTCAAAAGATGAAGAACTATTGATAAATTCAGTCAAATGATAATCATGATAACAAACTATGAGACAAATAAATAAATTATTTGAAAAGAAGTTTAGTTTGTTTCTGAATTTGAGTATTTTGATATGAAGCCAGAAATGACGAAGAAACAAAATAGTGAGAGGAGAGAAGAAATTAAAGATGTAAAAAATTAAGGAAATAATTTTCTTTAGTATCAAATGTGCTAAGGAGAGGAACATAACTCAGTTGGATTGCATACAAATATTAAATGTGGGAAGTAAGGTAGAAGGAAATATATGAAATAAAAGTTAAAATGATAGAAAGCTCTGATTTATTCTCAAACTTATGAGTAAAAAGGGTACAAATGGCCAAATATTGAAATTTTTATGTAATAAAAAAATTGATGCATTTACTATGAGACAAAAGTACTTATTATAAGAAAATTAAGCTAGAAATAAATTAAATCATGATAAATTACAATGAATGATAGTGGTCTTACTATTTATGAGCACTGTTTTCTTTTATATTAAATGCGTAAACATGAATTCTATTTCTCTCTAACATTACCATTTGTCTCTCCATTTAGTAAACCAACTACTACATAACTAATAAAAAAATCAAACAAAATTTAAATTTGAAAACTAAAAAGAACAAAAAATAAATAAGAATCCGATTAAGAAATTGATAATAAAATTAAAAAGTATCAATATACAACCTAAATCAAGTAATTGAAGAAGAAACAATTTCAGGAAATAAATTAATTCTACAAAATATACAATGGTATCTATAACAAGAATAAGTAAGTTATACATCAAAGATGTCTCAACCTTGAATACACATAACTTTCTTATACTACACCAAAATAGTTAGTAGTTTATCAATAAACAATGATAAATATGACTAGTGTAATAACCCTTGTAAATATTTTAAGTAGAATTTATTTGAAACTTTGGTTTTAAATCATTTAAAAATTTAAAATTTTGGAATTTTACAATGTAATTTTGGGATTTGTTGAGAATTATTTTTCTAAATATAATAAAATAAAGATTTTCTGAAAATTTTATATTTTGGTCAACTTTGGTCAAACTTTGACTTTTAGTTGAAATTTTTAAATTTGAATTTCAAATTTCCAATCTTTTTCTTTGAATCTGAACTTGATTCTAATATTCGTTCTGCTTTTCGTTTCATCAAATTCTGTTTTATACTTTTAAAATCTGATAAAACTCAGCGTTTTACATGCAATTATTTTCAGTATTTTATTATCTATTTTCTATGTTTATTTTCTATTTTATTTTGGTTGGGCTTTGATTTTTTATTGGGTTTTGAGCTTGTTTGTGGAATGGGCTTTGCATTTGGGCTTTGAATTTCCTAATGGACATTTGTGTGACTTTTCAATTTGAAGTGGTGTCTTTCCCCAAACCATAGCCGTTCAAAAACATCTTTCCTCCTTCTCTCTTCTCTTTTACATTAGTTTTTACTTTATTCCCCTTTCCTCCTCTTTTCTTTTTCTCTTTTCTTCCTTATACTATGTTCGGCCATCACCATCCATGCTTCTTTGCCGACTTCATCTCCTCATCACCATCCCCTACCCAGGTCGTGACCTTCCATGATCCAAAACCCCGTCGCCAAAGCATGTTGAAACCCTAGCCGAGCCTTCCTTGATCACCAATTCCTCTTTGCTAGCCTTGGCCACCACCAATTCCTCCACCTCCTATACCTTTCCATGACCACATCCTCCACCATAGCCATGACCAGATGATGACCTGACCACTTGACCAAGCCCAAGCAACTCAGGCCGAGCCACATTAGCCATAGGGTTGAACCCTTGTGCACTTGACCTTTCATCTTGCCTTAACCTTTTGCCTTCCTCAAGCCATCTCTTCACATTCCAGGACGTGCCCTTCACTTTCCTTGGTGAGCATACATGCCTCAAATCAAGTCATGGCTGAACACAAATTGAAGTGGCCGAGCCTATCTCTATGTTGGCCGAGCCCACTTGCATTGGTTTAGCAAACTTATTCCACTTTGTTCATATTTTTACATTGTTTAATTCAAATTCTTTTATGTTGAATGTATACTTATATTTGTTGTATTTGTTTGTTTACAAGACTTAGATCTTGGCTCTTTATCTACTTAAATCTAGTTCGTGCTTTGCTGTGCTTTTCGAAGTTTGGTCGTATGTCTTGAATTGTCATCTCTAACTTTAGAAGGTGAGTTTATCACTCTCGACATTCGTACTTATATATTAGTAAAATAATGACATGTGAATGTGTAGTAGTTGATATGCTATGATGATCAAAGTTCATATATGCCTGTTACAAGACTTTATATGATGTTTTAACCTGATTATATACTTGTTACATCACCTGATATGATATGATATGCTATACTGTTCATTTTATTTTCCGTTTCTCACATTGCAAGTTCTCTTTCACTATGGGTTGAAATGATATATACCCAAATGGACTTTAGAATAAGGAGAAATCGTTATAAGCTGAAATGATAGGCTCAGGTGATTTTTATTTTTATTTGACTTGGGATTGCGGGTTTGAAATGATAGAACCCAGGATTTTATAAATTATGGATTGAAATGATACATATCCATATCACTTGACTTAGGTTAGAAAATATTATACAGACCCATGTTAAAATTTTAAATTAATAGTTTTAAAATTATTAAGTATTTTGAATTTTAAATATATGAAGTTCAATCGTAAATTTTGATTTAAATGATTTAAATAATATATATTGGTTTTCTAGTAAGTTAAAATTGTATAAGTAAATAAATGGTTTAAACTAGAATTTAAAGATTCCGTCTATGATATAAATTTTAAACATAACTCAATGATTTAATTTAATTTGATATGGAATTTAAATCTAACCTAGTAATAATGATGAACTTTTATTTATGAAATGGATATGTTTTGTATAATAAAATAAAATTTTAAACTATGAAAAAATTTGAAATTATTATGTTTTTAAAACATGTTGTAGTAAAATTTTATAGCATTCTCAAAATGCTATGCTATTTTAGGTTATGTTTTAAAATGCTATGCTATTTTAAGTTATGTTTTAAAATGCTATGCTACTTTTGGTTATGTTTTAAAAGTGCTACTATTTCTAAAATGTAACATTGTCGAAGTGCTATTATATAAGGGTAACATTTTAAAAGTGTTATGGTTCTAACTTCTTGCATTTTAAAGTGCTATAATAAGTGCATAGGTTTTAAAGTGTTACAACTTTGGAAAATGGATATTATTGAACTTAAATGGTTTTAAAATGTATATGTTTGATTTGAAAGGATAAACCATTTGAAATATTAAACATGGGTTATAATAACGTTTGGTTGTTAAAGAGACCGAGATCGGAAGTTGTCATACTCTCTGCCAACTCCGAAAACCACTTTAACAACTGTGTACGCGGTGGAGATTACAGAATGAAGTAGAATGGTGGCGACCTCCTATTGAGGTATATACGTGGACCTGACTCACGTGAGTTGGCATAAGGTGGCTAAAACAGGAAAAATTGACGGGCTAATGAGGTAGCTCCTCTAATCGGACACACTCCTTCGATATCATTCTATTACTTTGTGATTGATTGAGTGCACCCTTTTATTTTTTGGGAGTGTGGCTCGAGGTGGGCAGTAGCTGCGGTTATGCGTTACCACCAGTCCGGAAGTGTAATTGGTATATCTATCCTGGCATTGTCTAGTTGTGTCGTGTCACCTACCCTAGCGTAATTGGGAGTGTGACTCGAGTTTGATTTGTGTCATACCTATGAAGTATCCTCTGGTAGCTTCCCGATTAGGAGGAACTACGGTACTGTATAAACTATTGGCACTGTAAAATGTGTTAATGTAGAAAATGTAAAGCCTTAGCTATTTTTAAAATATATTATACTTTACTTTAGACATTATTATAATAGCGTACATTACTACATAGTAGGTAGTTTAACGAATCCTTAAAGGATGGACGGTCCCAAACCTCCTTTAAATTACTTGTGCATTTCTATTATAGTTCACTTGAGTTGGTTTACATTGTATAAGTATGTATGTCCTGGCTCGAGTGTTTTGTGTTTTACTTTATGCTCGGGTTAGCCTGAGTATCACAGCTTTGGATTCACCTTCTGGAGCTAGAGAATTGCTGGAGATTATCTACCTATCTAGTTGTCTATCTATTTCTATTTCAGTTATTTCCTTTCAGCTTATGTATTTGTGTGTGTGTGTATTTGTATTTCCTATTGTATTTGCTTTCAGACTCTGGTATTTATACTTGCTTTGAGACTATGTTTGTAGTAGCTTCATGAACTACCATGGTTATTTTATTTCCGCTGCGAGTTGTTCTGAAATTTATGTGCTTGTGATTCCATGATTGGTTTTATTTGCTCCAAATTATATTACAATCTATTGTTTTGAAGTATTCAAGTCCGATATGTGTGGTTTTTATGTCGATTTAAATGGTCCAAAATAGTGGGTCGTTATATTTGGTACCAGAGCTTTGGTTTTAGGCAAATCTTAGCCTATGGAGCAAAAACTCATTAGAGATAGGGTAGAAATACTCTAGAATGAGTGAAATCAATCTTAGAATCATTTCTTTATAAGAGAACGTATTTTAAAGTATAAAATGATTTTTAATTGATTTTAAAAGGATTTTAGAAGATTATTTGATATAAATTTTCTTGTTTTGAAATCTAATTTTTTTTCTTAACTTCTTTCCTTGTCCACCTTGTTAGTAATTTCTTTGTTTAGGATATTCATTCTAGTTGAATCTTATCTTATCTTTTGTTCTCTATTACCTTTGTCCTAAAAAAATTCTTGATTTATTCAAGATGAATCGTAGGAATGCCAGAGGCAGGGGTCGTGGTGTTGCTCCAATTCCTGAGCCTATTGCACCCATAAGTTCACTACTCTCTGTAAGGAATTCACTCAGCTTGGTGGCACCAAGTTTTCTGGATTAGAGAGCATCATTGAGGCTCAGCAGTGGTTGAAGGGTTTAGAGAGGATTTTCTCCGATCTTGAGATCACTGATGCTCAGAAGCGTCAGTTGGCGGCTTGGCAGTTGAAGGAGGCAGCCTTGGATTGGTGGAAGACTGTTACGGCTCACATTATTGAGGCTGATCTTTCTTGGGACCATTTTAGGTATCCTTTTGTGCTAATTTTGAATTTGGTTCGGTTTTCTCTTTTGGAATCTTTCTTATGTTACGATATCGTGCTTTAGGGATGCTTTTGTGGCAAAATGGATGACCGAAGTAGGGAAGTCTCAGCTTTATCGGGAGTTTACGGATCTTAAGCAGGGTGACATGTCATTTGTTGAGTATGAGCGAAAGTTCAATGAACTTTCCAAGTTAGGTCCTAGCTTGACTGAAACCCCTCTTAAGAAGAATGAGAAGTTTATAGCTGGAGCTCGCCCAGAGTATTATGATTGTCTCATTTCTCATGTGCTTAGTCCCTTCACTGGTTTGATGGATATGGCCATTAGATATGAGAATCCTACTTCTAAGGATCCTCCTGTTGCTCATGCCCCTTCATCTCAGCCTTTCTCGAGTAACCCTAAAAGAGAAAGCCTAACTTTCATCAGCAGAAGAATAATTGGAACAAGACTCTAGGTTTGGGATCTTCTTCTTCTTAGAGGCAGCCTATCGACCTATCTTCCATGCTTGCTTCAAGTGTGATCCGAAGGGACACTATGTCAATAGTTGCCCTACTTCAGTTGGTGCTGCCGTTCCTCCCGCTAAGTTTACTAGGCGTGATCTCTGTCATATCTATTTGCAGCCTGGCCATTTCAAATATAATTGTCCTACTCAGTAGAAGGGCAAGCCTTCTAGTATCTTTGCTGTTATCTCTACCACTCCACCTGCTCTATCTGCTCCTGCTCACCTACACCTAGTGATACACAAGGTACTCTTCAAGGTACCTTTTCTCTGTTTAATTTTCCTGTTCGTGTTTTATTTGATACTATAGCTTTCTATAGTTTTATTTCTGTGGATCATTGTGATAAGTTCGAGCATCTCCTTTCTCCCGAGTATGCTCCTGAACCTTTATGTGTTAAAAATCCTATTGGTAGTCCTGCTAACCTTAGTAGGATTTGTAAAAGGGTGAAACTCTTCTATTCTAGCTATCGGCATTCTGGTGATTTCTATGTTCTGCGTTTCGATGCTTTTGATCTATTTCTTGGAGGTGATTTGCTGAAGAGGCATGAAGCTGTTATCTCTTGTAAAACTCGAACAGTTTCCCTTGTTGATGATTTTGGTTATTCTTTGGTGATTCAGTGCCGCATGCCTCAGGATTATGTTGGCAGCTTTATTTATTCTCTTGATTCTTCTCCAGGTTAATCTTCATTCAACTCATGTGGTCAAACTCTATCCTGATGTATTTGGTGAAGTCACTACTTTACCTCCTAAGCGGGAAACCGACTTCCATATTGATCTTATTCATGGAGCTCGGCCTGTAGTTCTTCCTCCCAGAAGAATGACACCCGTGAGAAGGTTGAGTTAGGGAAGAAAATTGAGGACCTTTTCTCCAAGGGCCTGATCAGACCTAGCCATTCCGAATGGGGAGCAGCGGTGGTTTTTGTCACTAAATCCGATGGTTCTTTGAGGATGTGTATTGATTATAGGAAGCTGAACAATCTCACTATGAAAAAAAGACATCCTATACCTCATATCAATGATATGTTCGATCAGCTCCATGGAGCTACTATTTTTTCTCAGCTTGATCTTGCCACAGGTTTCCACCAGCTCAGATTTGCTGAGGAAAGTATTCCCAAGACTGCTTTCTGTAATGAGAATGGTTTTATGAATGGTTGATTATGCCTTTTGGTTTGACAAATGCCCCAACTTTCCTTGTTAATTTAATGAATCGTGTTTTTCGTGATGTTCTTAACAAATTTGTTCTAGTCTTTGTCGATGATATCCTTGTCCTCTCTAAATCAAGGGATGAGCATGAGTCGCATTTTAAATTTATTCTGGAGTCTCTTAGAAATCATCAATTGAAGGCTACATTCTCTAAATGCCATTTCTGGAAGGATGAAGTCCGATTTCTTGGACATCTTTGTTATAGCAATGGAGTTTCTGTTGACCCAATCAAAATCGTTGCGATCAATATAAGTTTTTTCTCTCTTCTCTCTTTGCAATTTGATCATCCTATCTCTTTTGTAGTCCTTATTTCTCCCTATTCTGTTGCAGGATTGGGAAACTCCTAGGACTCCATCTTATATTCGTAGTTTTCTGGGCCTTGCAGTTATTATCGGAGATTCATTGAGAATTTTGCTCGGATTACTGCACCACTCATTGCTTTGACTCGTAAGAACGCTAAGTTTATATGGAATGATAAGTGTGAAGCTGCATTCAATGAGTTAAAGCATAAGCTTACTTCCGCACCAGTTCTTACCGTTCCAAATGAAAATGAGGGATTAACAGTATACATTGATGCTTGTCGTGAGGGTTTAGGAGCTGTTCTGATGCAGGATGGGAAGGTCATTGCTTATGCCAGTCGCCAGTTGAAGACCCATGAAGCCAATTATGCGGCTCATGATTTGGAATTGCTTGCTGCGGTTTTTTCTTTGAAGCTTTGGAGGCATCATCTTTTAGGAATAAAGTTTGAGCTCTTTACGGATCATCAGTCTCTGAGGTATATCTTCACCCAGAAGGATTTGAATCAGCGACATGTTAGGTGGCTTGAGTTCCTTGCTTCTTATGACCTCGACATCAGCTATACCCTTGGGAAAGCTAATATTGTGGCCGATGCTTTGAGTCGGAAGAAGGCGATGTTATGTTAGCTTGTTGTTTCTTCTTCCCCTCTTTTGGATCGTATCATTGCTAAGCAGGATGAGGATAGGATTATTAGATTGATTAAGGAGAATGTTCGTAGCAAGATTGGTGGTAGTAGTCAGGATGATAGTGGAGCTCAGATTGATGATAGAGGGATTTTGAGGATTAGTAATCGGATTTGTGTCTCGAATGTCGATGGATGGAGGCAAGAGTTACTTCGAAAAAATCATCGATTCAGGCTTTCTATTCATCCTGGTGTGACGAAGATGTATCAGGATATGAAGAAGCTTTATTGGTGGAGAGGTATGAGGCATGATATCTCTATCTTTATTAGTAGGTGTGCGACTTGTCAGTAAGTCAAGGCCGATCATTAGAAAACCCTTGGTTTATTGCAGCCACTTGAGGTTCCCAATTGGAAATAGCAATAGGTTTCTATGGATTTTATTGATGGATTACCGAGGACTAGGAGGGGTAATGAGAGTATTTGGGTTATTGTGGATATATTGACCAAGTCGGCTCATTTCATTCCGATCAAGTCTACCCGTCCTGCTTTTAGTTTGTCTGAGATTTATATGATGGAGATTGTTTGTCTTTATGGTGTTCCTGTCAGTATTGTTTGTGATAGAGATCCCATCTTTACCAGTCAGTTTCGGAGAGCTTTCCAGGAATCTTTGGGTACTCACCTAAATCCGAGCACTGCTTACCATCCACAGACCGATGGTCAAACGGAAAGGGTAAATCAGATTCTAGAGGATCTTCTTCGTGCCTGTGTTCTTGATTATGGAGGATCTTGGGAAGATCATCTCCAACTTGTTGAATTCACTTATAACAACAGTTATCAGGTATAATCTCAAATCTTCTATTTTAATGTTGTCTTAATCCTTTATCTATCTCATTTCGTCTTTGAATTCAGGCTAGTATTACAATGTCATCATTTGCTGTTCTGTATGGACGACCGTACAGATCTCCATCTTGCTAGATTGAATCTGGTAATCGTTTGGTTTTTGGTCCTGATATGATCTTGGAAGCTTCTGAGAAGGTTGAGGAGATTAAGAGGAAGAAGAAGAGTGCTTGGGATAGGCAGAAGAAGTATACCGATCGACGTAGGAGGAGTTTGGAGTTTTCGGTTGGTGATCAGGTTTTCTCCTTAAGGTCTCTCCCTTAAGGAATTTGATTTGGTTTGGTCATAGAGGGAAGCTTGCTCCTAGGTTCATTGGTCCTTTCCGTATCTTAGAGAGGATTGGTTCTTTAGCTTATCGTCTGGATTTACATGAGAAGTTTTCTGAAGTGCATAATGTATTCCATGTTTTGCATCTTCGCCGATATCTGCATGATCCATCTTTGATTGTCCAGCCTTCTGCTCTCGAGAGTTTGGATATTGAGCCAAACCTTACTGTCGAGAAGAAGCAACTTCGTATTATCGATAGCGGTACGAAGCAGCTGAGAAGAAAATCTATCAACCTGGTCAAAGTGCAGTGGAGTACAGATGATCGGGACTGTACCTTGAAGACGGAGGAGAGCATGCGTGGTTCGAATCTGGACTTGTTTGTTTCAGGTACTATTCGCTATTCTTTCTTATCTTTTCTTGTATTCGTGTCTCGTTCCTTTTCAAGAACGAAAAGTTTTGAGCGGGGTAGATTTTAGTAACCCATAAATTTTGAAAATATTTTAAATAGAATTTATTTGAAACTTTGATTTTAAATCATTTAAAAATTTAAAATTTGGAATTTTACAATGTAATTTTGGGATTTGTCGAGAATTATTTTTCCACATATAATAAAATAAAGATTTTTTGAAAATTTTATATTTTGGTCAAGTTTGGTCAAACCTTGACTTTCAATTGAAAATTTTAAATTCTAAATTTCCAATCCTTTTTCTTTGAAGCTAAATTTGATTCTGATATTCGTTCTGCTTTTCGTTTTGTCAAATTATGTATTATACTTCTAAAATCTGATAAAATTCAGCATTTTACACGCAATTATTTTCGGTATTTTATTGTCTATTTTCTATATTTATTTTCTATTTTATTTTGGTTGGGATTTGATTTTTTTATTAAGTTTTTGAGCTTGTTTGTGGAATGGGCTTTGCATTTGGGCTTTGAATTTCTTAATGGACATTTGTGTAACTTTTCAATTTGAAATTGTGTCTTTTCCCAAACCATAGCCGTTCAAAAACATCTTTCCTCCTTCTCTCTTCTCATTTGCATTTCCTAACAAAAGAATTTTACAGTAAGTTTTACTTTCTTCCCCTTTCCTTCTCTTTTCTTTTTCTCTTTTCTTCCTTATACTATATTCGGCCATCACCATCCATGCTCCTTTGCTGCCTCCATCTCCTCATCACCATCCCCTACCCAGGCCGTGACCTTCCATGATCCAAAACCCCATCACCAAAGCTTGTTGAAACCCTAGCCGAGCCTTCCTTGATCACCACTTCCTCTTTGCTAGCCTTGGCCACCACCAATCCCTTCACCTCCTATGCCTTGCCGTGACCACATCCCCCTCCATAGCCGTGACCAGATGATGACCTAACCACTTGACCAAGCCCAAGCAACCCAGGCCGAGCCACATTAGCCATAGGGCTGAACCCTTGTGCACTTGACCTTTCATCTTGCCTTGACCTTTCGCCTTCCTCAAGCCATCTCTTCACATTCCAGCTTATGCCATGCCTTTCACTTGCCTTGGCCGAGCATACATGCCTAAAATCAAGTCATAGCAGAACACAAATTGAAGTGGCCAAGCCTATCTCTATGTTGGTCGAGCCCACTTGCATTGGTTAAGCCATTTTATTCTTTTTGTTCATATTTTTGCATTGTTTAATTCAAATTCTTTTGTGTTGAATGTATACTTATATTTGTTATAATTGTTTGCTTACAAGACTTGGATTTTGGCTCTTCATCTGCTCAAATCTAGTTCGTGCTTTGTCGTGCTTTTCGGAGTTTGGTTGTGTCTTGAATTGTCATCTCTAGATTTAGAAGGTGAGTTTATCACTCTCAACATTCGTACTTATATATTAGTGAAATAATGACATGTGAATGTGTAGTAGTCGATATGATGATCTAAGTTCATATATGCATGTTACATGACTTTATATGATGTTATAACCTGATTATATACTTGTTACATCACCTGATATGACATGCTATGCTATACTGTTCATTTTATTTTCTGTTTCTCACATTGCAAGTTCTCTTTCACTATGGGTTGAAATGATATATACCCAAATGGACTTTAGAATAAGGAGAAATCGTTATAAGCTGAAATGATAGGCTCAGGTGATTTTTATTTTTATTTGACTTGGGATTGCGGGTTTGAAATGATAGAACCCAGGATTTTATAAATTATGGATTGAAATGATACATATCCATATCACTTGACTTAGGTTAGAAAATATTATACAGACCCATGGTAAAATTTTAAATTAATAGTTTTAAAATTATTAAGTATTTTGAATTTTAAATATAATAAGTTTTAACTTAAATTTTGATTTAAATTATTTAAATAATATATATGTTGGTTTTCTAGTAAGTTAAAATTGTTTAAGTAAATAAATGGTTTAAACTAGAATTTAAAGATTTCATCTATGATATAAATTTTAAATATAACTTAATGATTTAATTTAATTTGATATGCAATTTGAATCTAACCTAGTAATAATGATGAATTTTTATTTATGAAATTGATATGTTTTGTATAGTAAAATAGATTTTTAAACTATGCCAAAAATTGAAATTATTATGTCTTTGAAACATGTTGCTGTAAAAATTTGTAGCATTCTCAAAATGCTATGCTATTTTAGGTTATGTTTTAAAATGCTATGCTATTTTAAGTTATGTTTTAAAATTCTATGCTACTTTAGGTTATGTTTTAAAAATGCTACTATTTCTAAAATGTAACATTGTCGAAATGCTATTATATAAGGGTAACATTTTAAAAGTGTCATAGGTTCTAACTTCTTACATTTAAAGTGTTATATACCAAGTGTATAGCTTCGAAAGTGTTACAACTTTGGAAAATGGATATTATTAAACTTAAATGGTTTTAAAACGTATATGTTTGATTTGAAAGGATAAACCATTTGAAATAATAACCATAGGTTATAATAACGTTTGGTTGTTAAAGAGACCGGGATCGGAAATTGTCATACTTTCTGCCAACTTCGAAAACCACTTTAACAACTGTGTATGCGGTGGAAATTCCAGAATGAAGTAGGAAGGTGGCGACGTCCTATTGAGGTAGATACGTGGACCCGACTCCCGTGAGTTGGCATAAGGTGGCTAAAACAGGAGCAATTGACGGGCTAATGAGGTAACTCCTCAGATCGGACATACTCATTCGATATCATTCTATTACTTTGTGATTGATTGGGTGCACCCTTTGATTTTTTGGGAGTGTGGCTTGAGATGGGAAGTAGCTGCGGCTATGCGTTACCACCGGTCCGGAAGTGTAATTGGTATATCTACCTTGGCATTGCCTAGTTGTGCCGTGTCACCTGCCCTAGCGTGCTTTACTACGAGTTTGATTTGTGTCATACGTATGGAGTATCCTCTGGTAACCTCCCGATTAGGAGGGACTACAGTACTATATAGACTATTGGAACTATAAAATGTTTTAAGGTGGAAAATGTAAAGCCTTAATTCTATTTTTAAAATATATTATACTTTACTTTAGACATTATTATAATAGCGTATATTACTACATAGTAGATAGTTTAACGGATCTTTAAAGGATGGGCGGTCTCAAGCCTTCTTTAAGTTACTTGTGCATTTCTATTACAGTTCACTTGAGTTGGTTTACATTGTATAAGTATGTATGTTCTGACTCGAGTGTTTGTGTTTTGCTTTACGCTCGGGTCAGCCTGAGTATCACAGCTTTGGATTCACCTTCTGGAGCTAGAGAATTGCTGGAGATTATCTACCTATCTAGTTGTTTATCTATTTCTGTTTCAGTTATTTCCTTTCAGCTTATGTATTAGATACATACATATATTTGGATTTCCTATTGTATTTGCTTTCAGACTCTGGTATTTTGTAGTTGTTTTGAGACTATGTTTGTAGTAGCTTCATGAACTACTATGGTTATTTTATTTCCGTTGCGAGTTATTCTGATATTTCTGTGTCTGTGATTCTGTGATTGGTTTTATTTGCTCCAAATTATATTACAATCTATTGTTTTGAATTATTCAAGTCTGATATGTATGGTTTTATTGTCGATTTGAATGGTCCAAAAAAGTGGGTCGTTACAACTACGAGATGACAAGTCAAAAGAAATACAAAGTTTGAATACAAAAATTATAATAATACACAACTTACGTACAACTACAATTTGTAGACATCTATTATAGTCAAGATATATTTTAGTTATAACTAAATAATATAAATGCAAACTATTTAATAGTAGATAACATGAAATAAATAATAAAGTCCATGATCTAATCGAGCAGACGATAGAAGGAAAATACAATCATGGACAAATCTAATAATTTCCAATACAAAATTACAAAATCGCAAAATTTACCATAAACCACATACTAACAAACATTTAAATTTTATGGCACTATCCACCTGATTTCACAAAATTAAAAGGTGATCCCAATCGAATCTGCAAACTAGAAAAAGCAATCTTTGATTTATATACTTACTATTCATAATTTAGTATAAGAAGTATTAATTTCAAAATAAGATGAAACTTTTTTAGACATTTGTTGAAACTAATAAATATAAATGGATAACAATTAAAAGTAGTTGTAATGGAACAAAAGACAAAGTAAAATTTTTAACTGAGCATGCGATAGAAAAATATATGCAATCACCAAACCATAATATATCTTATATTAATGCATAAATCTAGAATAAATGGTTGGACTTATAGAATTGTAATTTAAATTATTTATTACATACAAAGATATTCACCTGCTGACAGTAAATGAGAAAATAAGCATGATAAAATTACAATTTTCAAAAATTACAAAGCCTTGGGCTCAAAAATCTGTTTTATCATTCTTAAATAAGAAATTAAGAATGACAATTGAAAGTTAAACAAATGATTAAAATATTAATACACAAAAGAATACCTTAAATTAAGTAGATAAGTATGGATATGAATTTAGAATGAACATGGAAAAAAATAGTCATCATATAAAATGGCTAGATGGATCGTGATTACAAAAAATCAGAGGGGTAACTGCAAATTGCTTACTCAAATCAAGAAGGCACGAGTATATGACTTCAGATTGAATGAGAACTTAAGCATACAAATAGTCACATGTTTCCTTTGGGGAGAGACAATTAATTTTCGTGACTAGGAAATAAGGAAGATGAAGAAGTATTGATGACAATGAAGTGGCTGAACATAATTGGAAATAAATTTAAGAAGAAGTGGAAAGAGATTTAGGATGTCAACATTTGAGCATTAAATAGAGAACTTATTTTGAATTGTGGAAAAGTTGAGAAGGAAAATGTATTAAGGTGCCATGAGAGAAAAGGAAAAAAATTGTGAGAGATTGGATTTATAGATAATAGAATAGATTAGGCTGCTAGAAAATAAACATTCTGATGAAAATTTGAAAAATTCAATGCAATATTGCAGTGGAAAATGATACATAATAATGATTGTGGTGCTAAAGAAAGAATTATGATCTTCTAAGATTCTTTAGTTTGGGATTTTGAATCATGAACAAAAGCAAGCAATATGTTAACTCTATTGTTAAAAATAAGGGTGGGTGTGGATTTATTATTTCATTTGTATACCTTAGCAACTTTTTGTAAGACACGGAAACGCCACGGGACATTTTAGATAAAGAGATTAATTAACATCAAAGATTGTCCGTTGTTATTAGTAGGGGAAATTGATAATGCTTTCTACACTAATGACAAGAAAGGGGGTCTTGCTATTCGGTTTAACCACTAAGGAGGATTCAATAACTTTTTCACGTCTATTGAACTTGTTGATGGTAAGTTCTATTCTCACATCAAAGATCATCTAACATACACCATTATTATTTTTACAAATAATTTATTACTGAAATCCACTTTTTCGTAATTGCATTTTTTTATCACTCTTATAGTTCATAGACTTAAAATTTTAAACTAATAAAATTTGGTCAAATATATACATTTTGGTGAAGAAGTTATGAATTTTATAGCCATAAACCTAAAATATCAATTATAAAAGCTTTCAGAACTGATTGTTGTAATTTAAAAGTATAGAGCTTCTTTTAAAATGAGGGTTAATGTGACGACCCAGAATTTTAACAATTTAAATTGGAACAATAATTTGATTTAAAATGTTCTAAAGGTTAATTTTAAACCTGAATTCAAGATATCAATATCTACTTGATAATTAAAACCATTGAATTATATAGTTTAAATATTGAATTTAATAATTGAAATTGAGTGGATTGTTGAATCTGAAATTGTAAGCCAATTTAAAATAATGTGAAGGCTTATAAAATTCATAATAATGATACTGGAGGAAGTAAAGGTGTTAAAATTGAAATTGGAGGTGATTTGTTCAGTTTTGAAAATATAATCGTTTAATTGAATTTAAAAATAGCCTTCCGAGGCACAGTCTCGGAATTCGACGAAACCAGTTCCATTGGATTCGTAATAGTTAGTTATTATCGGATTTCAATTTTCGTAGCAATCGGAGTTGTCGTTTGACCCTGGCAGCTCGAAACGCTTAGAAACTTTTAATCGATTTAAACTAGAATTGATCGTTTACTTCCGTAACTCACACATACGTTCAAATTAGCCTCCAAATCACATTCTATTTTGTTCGGAACACGGGTAAACCTTATAATCGCCTAGCGGCATTCCTTAAGTGAAGTTCGAAATTTTAAACGGCAATTCACGAGGCGTTTTGGAAGTTTTGTAATAAAAAAAAATTTAATTAAATCAACAAGTCAGAGATATTTTTAGTAAAGAGGCGTACTTAGGAAGCTTTCCTCTAACCTATTATAATCCCATCTTCCTCTCTCTCTCTAAGGGGCAAAAAAGAAGAAAAAAAACAGCAGATCGTTCGTTCTCTAAAAAAAAAAATGGCTAGCGAATTCAACTTCCCTCAAGATCGACGCCTTGCATCGGAGGGTCAGTGGTGTTTAGACTTCTGTGGAGAAGCTCGAGCAAGTTCGCGCGCGCGACCATGTGAACTCGTACGTTCGAGTTTCGGCAGGCGGTATGTCGTTTTGGTATCACGCGATCGAAATCGCGAGTTCGATTGGGCACGAGGAAGCTCAGGTGGTGGCGCGCATCTCGTGGTGGGGTTGAAATCGGAGAAACTCCTTCGGAAGCGCGCGTACAGTTAGTGAGGTAGCGCGCACGTCTTGGGTAGACTCGAGTTGGGGTATTGGATGTTGAACGAGGGCTTCGGCATCTCGTCATTACCAAAATAGTGTAGCTTGGTTTCGACTTCTGCAACATTTATTACTGTGAGTAAATTCATTTTTCATTTGTTATCTCTTTCAGAGTTTGAATTTTGGAATTTTTCTTGTTTCGTCTGAGTAATATGGTTTAATCATTTATAAATTCGTCAGATCAAGGGTCTTTCAAACTTTAATTAAGAACAGTTTACTTGTTAAAGTAAGTATGTTGAATACTTAAGGATATTTATATCTTAATCATTTTAAAAATATCGAAAAGGGTTATTTAAAGGTAAATGTTGGTGATGTGATTTAGTGCTTGACAAGAGGGTGATTACCCTAAGAATGATTAAGATTTGACAATTTATGAAATAAGTTAAAGACTAATTAAGAAATTAATGGGTAATTAGTGATTGATTAATTTATAGTTAGAAATTTACAAATGGGCTATTAAGTTTTATAAATTAACAATGAAAGTTATTAATTAATAGTTATGGAATAGTGAATTAGTAATTATTTGGGAAAGTAAATTTATTAATAATTTCTGGATGTAATTAATGTAATGATAGTTTGTTAACAAAAATAATTTGGATATACTTACTTCGGGAAATTAATCAAGCGATTAATTTAGATAGTTCATTAAGGAATAAACAATTTATTTAGCGAAATAAATAAAGTTGGTTAATTACGTGTTGATATAAATTGATAATGACTAATGCTGTGGGTGAATTAAAGAAATTAATTTAGAATCAGATCAATTAAAATATAATTGAAAATCATTAATTTATATAATTAACGATGCAATTAAAGAATGATTAATCAAGATGAATAAATCGATAATAAGTAACTTAAGATTTAGGATTTATGTAATTAATTATAGTTAATTACTTTGTGGGGTATTCAAAGATGACTCAATGATTTTGGGATAAGAATAATTAATCTAGTGGAATTAATTGAAGATAATCACTTGAATGAAATTGAAGGATAATTAATCTAGGATTAATCCAAGGTGATTAATTAATTGATGTTGAATGAAGATATCTAAGTGAATGAGGTTAGAAATCCAATTAGAATCAATGAAATTAATTTGGATGTGATCAAGCTTTGCTTATGGATGATTGAAAGGTATTAAATGCCTTGAATGAGTTAATACCTCTGATATGAAAAGTTGTGTATTTTATTTGAATAACTTGGCTTAGGATGACATAAATTTCGAAGAGACCGGGGTCGGGTATTAGGAAATACCCGAAACCACTTCGGATTAAAAATCAATTGATGTGTGAAATTAATTGGATGGAATGAATTGATTTAAGTGAATTGGATTATTTTATCAAAGTTTGATACTTATAAATTTATATATGAAATAAGCATTGTCTATAGCAAATTGTGAATTGGTTAATTGATATAAGTTACCCCGGGTTATATATGTTGATTGCTTTGGTATTCCATGTTAGTTGAGTTACTCACGCTGGTTTCCAGCCTAACCCGGGTGTTACTTTGGTGTAATGCTCAGGTCAGACCGAGTATTACAGATTTTCAGATAGGAACGTTCTGGAGCTCAGGAGGCGAGCAGGATGGCAATATCGTATAGAGTATATCCACTGTATTTATACTATTGTTAATCTGAGATAGAATAATTGTAAATATTCAGTGACTGTATATATGTAAAACTCTGATGTATATGATTGTAATCGACTGATATAGAATTCTTTTGTAAGCTATTATTATTTATTATTATATTTTATCCACTGCGAATGGGAGTTGTTGGTGTTTTAGTCCTTCTTCTTCTTTCTTTTTCTTCTTTTTCATAACTATCTGAGATTTTCGGGTTCGGAAATTTCGGGTCGTTACATTTAGTATCAGAGCCAAGTTGGTTAAGCGAGAACCTTGGCTCTGGTGGGGATTACTCATTTAATAGAGTCTGTAGTACTCTAGAATGAGTTGAGTGTATGTGTATATATATGAGCGCGTACTTGTTATTTTTTTTATATAAAGGTTTTAAATGATTTTATATAAAGTATATTTTGGTACATAAAAGGAATATTTCATTCTAATAAATATTAAGACGATTGGTTGTAAAATTATTGGAATTAAAATTTAGAAGTGATAAAAATACAACCAAATTAAAATTCTAAATCTGGTTCCAAGATTTGAAAATTTGTTCCAAGGTAATGAAAAATAATAAATAGGAATTATTCAGATAACTGGGACTTGTTGAAAATAATGGGTTGTTTGAAGTTTGATTTGAATTTAAAACCAAGGATGGTTTAAAGTTTTAAATCATGGCTGGGAGGGCCAAGAAACAAATATGTATATATGTATTGATATACATGATATCAAAGATAATTTGAAATAAACTCTAAGAGGTTGAGTTTTAATTTTTTCCCTAAGGCGTGATGTAAAAATCCAAAGTGATATAAGCTTTGAACTTTTAAGAGGGAAAGAATTTTGAAGTATGAAGCGGAGATTCAAGTTGAGTAAGGTTGATGGGATTAAGTAAATTGAAATTTGACTTGAGAAAAATTATGTGGTTGATTTAAATTGGGAATTTGTGTGATCTCAAAACGGGTTTGAGATCTAAAATTTAAAATGGATGGACGTTTTAAAATAAATTGGATGATATCCTCCTATAGTAAATAAAAATCTTAAAATTGAGAATGGAATCGTAAAAAAATAAAATAAAATAAGTTTGAATAATTGAATTGTAAAATAAACTTGTTTAAGAACTGGCTTCAAACTGGAAAATTAAATTGAATAATAAATTAAAATTTTACAATAAAACTGTATTGAACTTTGAAATACATAAGTAAAAATAATTTAAAATGGGAATTTTGAGAAATTGGGCTCAGAAATTAAAATGATTAAACACTTTGATTTAAAGGTTAATTGGGTTTAAAGAGTTAAACCAACCTTTGAGAATTTAACTCGAATTTCTATAATTCGAGATAGTTTAAATTCAAGATTTAATTGTCTTAGTTTAAAATTGAATATGGTTTGAAGTAATTGGATTGGTGATTGAAGATGTATAAGGTTAAAAATTTTAAATGGGAAATTGGATTGGATTAAATTGAAGTGATTTGGAATTCTGAAATTAAATTGATAATAATTCACATTGATTGGAATAATATGAAATTTAAAATTAAAATCGAACACGACTAAAATCAACTAGAATTTTATTTAAAATGGGGAAGGAATCAAGATTGATTCAACTTGAATTGGGGATTTGGGGAAGAGAACAGTTGGCTCTTGGCTATTTTCAATATAAATTATTTTCATATAAACTTATTTTTTTCCCCAAGCTATTAAATATATACAACTTTCTTTCTTAAAGCCAAATTATTTTATACTTGTTTTACAAATTATTTTTGAAGCTATTTAAATATTTTTCAACTATTTTATAAACTAATTATTATTTTTCGACTATATCACAAATTTACTACTAATTTTCAACTATTTTGCTATTATCTAAAATTTTTGTAACTATTCAACTATATTCCAACTATTTTACAATTAGTTAACCATTTCATAGCTATTATGTATACTAATAATTATTTTCAACTATTTATCTATTTTCAAATTTTCAAGCTATTATCTAAACTGGTCGGAGCTCAAACTGTTATTGATTTAAATACCCAGCTGAGATAAGAATTGGAGTGATAATCCAAATGGGATTAAGGCAATTATAAGTAAGCAAAGGGGAATTTAAGGAATGTGAATAGAAAGGAAATTGATATTGGAAAGAGTAATCAAATTTGAATATTTGATTTTGGGTAAACAATGGTATATATCGTTGTTAAATATAAGATAAATCTCCCCTTGTTGAATTTTATTTTGGAGGAAAAGAGATTTTTGGAAGTGTTTGAAGTATAAAAGGAGTTTATACAAGATTGAAAAGATCCAAAAAAAATTTTAAAAAAATTTATATATATCTGAATATATATATATAAAGGATCTTATGTGGAATTTGGAAAAAGGGGTTTGGGAACCTTTGGATTTGGAAAGGCTTTTGATTTTTGGGTAAAATCAATATGAAAATTTGGAAAACCTAGTTTGAGAATTATCGATTTGGGATAATCGATTTTGAGTAAAGGAGCTTTGTATGAGATCATACTAGGTGTATGATTTGAATATACTATATGTGTATAGTATAAAATGTTTTGATGATGGCTCTGAAAAAAGGCGCTCCCTTGAAATGGACTTCTCAGGAGTGCCACCGGGTGGTGCTGCCTTGAGCCCCAAAGGGGGTTTCTAAAGTTGATCATGTGAGGAGTCCGGACAAAACTAGTTCCTGAGGATTATGAGTAGTGTATACCATAGTGGGAGTCGTGTGTGCCGCTGAGAGCCAACAGTCTACGTTTGATTTTATATCGGTAGACTGCGACCTATGGTATAACATAGCGGAAGTCGTGTGTGCCGCTGAGAGCCAACGGTCTGCGTTTGATTTTATATCGGCATGCTGCGACCTATGTAGGAGTGGAGAACTTTCATTTCGATAGCGAAAATCAGAGGCCGCTGAGAGCCTGCAGTTACATGGACTTTTGTTGTGACGGCAACGTAACCCTGGATGTGACTGTGATTTGTTGTGTGGGATCCATGGCGTAATTGAGAGGCCGTGGAGAGCCTGCAGTTACGTGGACTTTTGCTGCGACAGTAACGTAACCCTGGGATGTAACTGTGACCATGGATGAGGGTGATGATTTTCAGAGCATTGTCACTAAAGATATTTCTTCTATTTTCAACAAAATTGTTTTCTATATTTTTAATAAAATTATTTTCAAAAATATTTTCACTGGGCGTTGAAAACAGGTTTACCAAGTACTTATAGATTTTCAGTTCTACGCCTGATCAACGTATGACTTAATTTCTATGAGAACAAGGATGGACTGGTTGAGACATCGAGTTATAAAAGTATTTTTTATAAAGAGTTATTTTAATAGTATGATGTGAATTTAAAAGCATTTCTAAAATTTTTAAATAAAGATATTGGAAGTTTGGAAAATAAGGAAACCCAAATTGGAATTATAAAATAAAATTTGAAACTCGGGAAATTTAAGAAGTGATTCTTTGTCATTAAAATCGAATATTGATTTAGAAATTGAAAATAAGCTAATTGGTTAAATAATTGTTTGATTTAATACATTAATAAAATTTAACTTTGGTAAATAAATGGATTATAAATTAATAATGGAGTTTGGAAATGAATTCAAATTGTAAATAGAACTCGACTTGGATTTAATAATGAAATAAATTAGAAGAGATGTTGTAAAAATAAAATAGGGTTGGATTGAAGAAACAAAATGTGATGGTTTGAATTATAAACAAAATTCAAGGGTGATTTGAATAATATTTAATGAGATTTGCAAGTAAATTGGATATAAGAGAAGTGGTTATAATAGAAATAGTTTGAGTTGCAAAAACAAAACCCAAGTGAATGGAAATAAATTGAGAATGACTTTGTGTTAATAAAATAAATTCGAAATGAGTTAAGTAGGTGAATTTAAAATTTTTAAATGGGGTGGATAAATTGGTTAATTAAATTAAATAATAAATGGATGAAGTCTGATTGAATAAAAACTAAATCAAAGTTGTGATTGGAATTGGATTATCAGTCTGAATTTAAGTTCGATAGCATCTTAATTTGAAATATAAATGAGTTAAGTATGTGCTTGTATATTATTTTGATAAATAGAGAAGGTGAATTAAAATTAAAATTTAAATGAATGGGCTAACTGAAATAAATGGCATTTGGTTAAATGAGAATCAAATAGAGGTAAACTTAAGTTTGATGTTGGAATAAGTTAAAGTAAATTAACTTAAGTTTAAAAATTTATGGAAGCTTGGATTCGAATAAGAATGAAAGCCCATTAAATAAAAACTTGGATTAAATTAATTTGGAAATGGTTATTAATTTATAAGTATTGAACGTGCCAAGTTAAATAAATTGTTTAAATTGAATCTAATGCTGAGGTAAAATGAAATGCAATGAATGGTTGGTAAATAAATTAGAAATGAAATAGAATTAATTATAGAATGAGTTGAAAGAAATTTTAAGTAGTTATAAACTAGAATAGATATTCTATTAAACGAATATCGTCGGGATTGCATGAATATGGTAGTCGCTCGGCATAAATGTAAGTAATTGAAATGCTATGAGTCGATGGAGATTAAATAAAATTGATTCTGAATCATTTAAAGTGAATATATGAGCCTGTTTGGATTTAAAATCAATTGGGTGTAAGAAATTGAGTTGCAAGTCATTAAAATTGAATGAATTGGCAGATAAATTTGGTTGAAAACGATTGAATAAGATATAAAATCATATGAAACTCTTATGGGAAGCATTTGGCACTTGTTGTGAATGTAATACATGTGTTTAGCTATTGAAAGTAAGTGAAATGCTAATAAATTTTCTATATATGACACTTACATATTTAAATTGAGTAAGTACAGGTACCAGGGAGCTGTTTGGTTGATTTGGATTGTGCTAATTGCTTAAATTAATAAGCTGCTTGCTTAAAATGCTAAATAAGGTACGCCTACGCAATAAAAATAGGGAATATGAACTGTTTTTTCTTTTTCCGACCGTGTGGGTCGATGTATATATATTTATGTCTCTTGTCAAATTGCAAAAGCTTCTCCGTACAAAGAGGACTCTGCCAAAAAAATTCCAAAATTTTGGGAGTTAGAAATTTTTTGTTAACGACAAACAGTTTCAAAATTGGAAATTAAAGTAAATTAGTAGATGAAACTACTATGAATTAGTTATAAATGAAAGATAGAAATTCAATATTCAAAATAGAAAATAAATTGAATTCGTATGAAAATGGGGGAAAACTGATTTGCATAAAAGTAAATGTGAAAACTTCTGTAAGGAAATGTATGAAAAGATTTTAAAAGGGCATGATTGGATATTGTTGTTAAGTAAGACATGCAGGTATTAAAAAGGGAAAAGAAAGTTGGATTTGATTCCAAATGATAAATGTGAATTGCCCGACAAAAAGGTATGTATTTAAAATTCTGTATGGAATTGGATTGGGTTTTTGATGTAGCCACTTGGCTTTTGTTTCTTTTTGAGATTTTGGGAGCCCGTAGAGGCCTTTTGTAGTAGTACCGAGCTAGCCGCGCAAAGGAGATGCTGTCAAAAAATTTCAGAAATTTAGGGAGTTAGAAAATTTTGAGAAATTTTTGATAATTCAAAATTTTGGTTTTAAACAGAAATTTAGATGATTGAGCAAAAAGAGGTATTGGTTGAAACTATGGAAGGTTTGCGAAGTTGGATAAGGTAATAGTGGAGCTTTAATAAAGGATAGTTGGTAGGATGTTGAAGTGTGAGTTTGGGAAAAAGTAAACGGATATTAGTCCATTCTTCCTAGCTAGTAATTTTGGGGACGAAATTCTTTTAAGGGGGGAGGAATGTGACGACCCGGAATTTCTAACAATTTAAATTGGAACAATAAATTGATTTAAAATGTTCTAATGGTTAATTTTAAACCTGAATTCAAGATATCAATATCTACTTGATAATTAAAACCATTGAATTATATAGTTTAAATATTGAATTTAATAATTGAAATTGGGTGGATTGTTGAATCTGAAATTGTAAGCCAATTTAAAATAATGTGAAGGCTTATAAAATTCATAATAATGATACTAGAGGAAGTAAAGGTGTTAGAATTGAAATTGGAGGTGATTTGTTTAGTTTTGAAAATATAATCATTTAAATTGAATTTAAAAATAGCCTTCCGAGGCACAGTCTCGGAATTCGACGAAACCAGTTCCATTGGATCCGTAATAGTTAGTTATTATCGGATTTCAATTTTCGTAGCAATCGGAGTTGTCGTTTGACCCTGGCAGCTCGAAATGCTTAGAAACTTTTAATCGATTTAAACTAGAATTGATCGTTTACTTCCATAACTCACACATACGTTCAAATTAGCCTCCAAATCATGTTCTGTTTTGTTCGGAACACGGGTAAACCTTATAATCGCCTAGCGGCATTCCTTAAGTGAAGTTCGAAATTTTAAACGGCAATTCACGAGGCATTTTGGAAGTTTTGTAATAAAAAAAAATTTAATTAAATCAACAAGTCAGAGATATTTTTAGTAAAGAGGCGTACTTAGGAAGCTTTCCTATAACCTATTATAATCCCGTCTTCCTCTCTCTTTAAGGGGCAAAAAAGAAAAAAAAAATAGCAGATCGTTCGTTCTTTAAAAAAAAAGGGCTAGCGAATTCAACTTCCCTCAAGATCGACGCCTTGCATCGGAGGGTCGGTGGTGTTTAGACTTCGGTGGAGAAGCTCGAGCAAGTTCGCGCGCGCGACCATGTGAACTCGTACGTTCGAGTTTCGGCAGGCGGTATGTTGTTTTGGTATCACGCGATCGAAATCGCGAGTTCGATTGGGCCCGAGGAAGCTCAGGTGGTGGCACGCGTCTCGTGGTGAGGTTGAAATCGGAGAAACTCCTTGGGAAGCGCGCGTACAGTCAGTGAGGTAGCGCGCACGTCTTGGGTAGACTCGAGTTGGGGTATTGGATGTTGAACGAAGGCTTCGGCATCTCGTCATTACCAAAACAGTGTAGCTTGGTTTCGACTTCTGCAACATTTATTACTGTGAGTAAATTCATTTTTCATTTGTTATCTCTTTCAGAGTTTGAATTTTGGAATTTTTCTTGTTTCGTCTGAGTAATATGGTTTAATCATTTATAAATTCGTCAAATCAAGGGTCTTTCAAATTTTAATTAAGAACAGTTTACTTGTTAAAGTAAGTATGTTGAATACTTAAGGATATTTATATCTTAATCATTTTAAAAATATCGGAAAGGGTTATTTAAAGGTAAATGTTGGGTGATGTGATTTAGTGCTTGACAAGAGGGTGATTACCCTAAGAATGATTAAGATTTGACAATTTATGAAATAAGTTAAAGACTAATTAAGAAATTGATGGGTAATTAGTGATTGATTAATTTATAGTTAGAAATTTACAAATGGGCTATTAAGTTTTATAAATTAACAATGAAAGTTATTAATTAATAGTTATGGAATAGTGAATTAGTAATTATTTGGGAAAGTAAATTTATTAATAATTTCTGGATGTAATTAATGTAATGATAGTTTGTTAACAAAAATAATTTGGATATACTTACTTCGGGAAATTAATCAAGCGATTAATTTAGATAGTTCATTAAGGAATAAACAATTTATTTAGCGAAATAAATAAAGTTAGTTAATTACGTGTTGATATAAGTTTATAATGATTAATGTTGTGGGTGAATTAAAGAAATTAATTTAGAATCAGATCAATTAAAATATAATTGGAAATCATTAATTTATATAATTAATGATGCAATTAAAGAATGATTAATCAAGATGAATTAATCGACAATAAGTAACTGAAGATTTAGGATTTATGTAATTAATTATAGTTAATTACTTTGTGGGGTATTCAAAGATGACTCAATGATTTTGGGATAAGAATAATTAATCTAGTGGAATTAATTGAAGATAATCACTTGAATGAAATTGAAGGATAATTAATCTAGGATTAATCCAAGGTGATTAATTAATTGATGTTGAATGAAGATATCTAAGTGAATGAGGTTAGAAATCCAATTAGAATCAATGAAATTAATTTGGATGTGATCAAGCTTTGCTTATGGATGATTGAAAGGTATTAAATGCCTTGAATGAGTTGATACCTCTGATATGAAAAGTTGTGTATTTTATTTTGAATAACTTGGCTTAGGATGACATAAATTTCGAAGAGACCGGGGTCGGGTATTAGGAAATACCCGAAACCACTTCGGATTAAAAATCAATTGATGTGTGAAATTAATAGGATGGAATGAATTGATTTAAGTGAATTGGATTATTTTATCAAAGTTTGATACTTATAAATTTATATATGAAATAAGCATTGTCTATAGCAAATTGTGAATTGGTTAATTGATATAAGTTACCCCGGGTTGTATAAGTTGATTGCTTTGGTATTTCAAGTTAGTTGAGTTACTCACGCTGGTTTCCAGCCTGACCCGGGTGTTACTTTGGTGTAATGCTCGGGTCAGACCGAGTATTACATATTTTCAGGTAGGAATGTTCTGGAGCTCAGGAGGTGAGCAGGATGACAATATCGTATAGAGTATATCCGCTGTATTTATACTATTGTTAATCTGAGACAGAATAATTGTAAATATTCAGTGACTGTATATATGTAAAACTCTGATGTATATGATTGTAATCGACCGATATAGAATTCTTTTGTAAGCTATTATTATTATTTATTATTATATTTTATCCGCCATGAATGGGAGTTGTTGGTGTTTTAGTCCTTCTTTTTCTTTCTTTTTCTTCTTTTTCATAACTATCTGAAATTTTCGGATTCGAAAATTTTGGGTCGTTACAGTTAATTTTGTTAAAATGGAGAAAAAATTTTAAAACATTCAAAGATGTTTCAATATTAGTACCAAAAATTAAAGTTCACTTTATCTGACGTTTAACATAATTTACTGTTTGGAATTTCTAGTTTTGTGTAAATGAGTTTCAGTTTGAAAAAAGGAAGGTAAGGAAGATGAAAGTAAGGATAATTTTGTAAAAAAAAAGGTTTATGTGATGTAATTTTTGGTGTATACTACCTTATTGTAATTTTTGGTGTATACTACCTTATTGTATTTTTTGGTGTATGTAGAATAATCATTGGTGCATAAATAGAATTAATCCTTGTTGATTGTGGACTTTAGGTGTTTAATTTCACTTGGAGAAAGAGAGAGACGACCTCTGAAGTGATAAAGTTCTTATCAATGATTTTCATATAAATTTATTTCCTCACTTTGTCTCAATTACTCTACCTAGTTAGGTTGTAGGAGCAAAATGTACAAAATAAAGGTTCCCCTTTAAATACTATAATACTTGGCAGGGATACATTAAGTGCTTTAAAATAGGTTTTGAAACTTAGACTTGGGGATCTAGACAACATAACTTGATACATGAATTGAGATAAACAAAAATGAATCTCAAGAAATGGAACAAAATCAGAAATAAGGTGAATTTGATACAAAAAATTATGTACTAAGTTACCAAAAGGAATTGAACGAGGCTGATGATGATCCGTCCAATCTTGGAGCATATAACAAGCATATGACAAGTTGATGGTAGTCGATAACAACCTAAAATAAAATTTAAAATAGCTCATGAAAATGCCAAACAAAAATCTAAAATAAACCAGCTTCAACAAGGGGACACGGCATGAGATTTTTTCATGGTAAAGTGTCAATAAGAAAACACAGAAATAACATGCATACTTTATTGAATGAAAAGGGTGAACTCGTGTATGATGCTGAAGTCTGCGGGTGCGGCGCTGTGGAAAGGAGGCTTGTGTTCGGGTAAAAAGACCAAGGTTTGATTCCTACCATGCGCTTATCTATCCCATATAAATTTACCATGGGGTATGGGAACTTGGATCAACGGTCGGCTTTACTATACCCTTCATAGGAGTTTACTAGCCCCATCGGGTTCTCTTGGATTTTCAAAAAAAAAATGTATGATGCTGAAAATTTTCAAAAGGAGGCTATGGACTTCTATTCAAATCTTTTCAACAATAAGAAAAAACAAAACTACCACTTTTCAAATATTCAATGCAGCAGGAGGGTTAATGAAAAAGTTAGAAAATATCCTTGCAAAGTTGGTTTCCATTAATGAAACTAAAGGGGAAATTTTCACTACAATTGATGATAAAAGTCCTAGGCCAGATGGATTTACTGCCACATTTTTCAAAATACACTGGTAGGGAATTAAAAATATCCCGTTGGAGACGGTTAAGGAAGTTTTTGGAACCGGTAAATTAGCCAGAGGGATTAATCACACATTTATTGTCCTGGTCCTTGAGAAAGATAAGACTATTTTTTTTATCGTCTAATATTTTATTGTAATACGTTTTATAAAATTATATCATTAATTATTTGCAACAAAATTAAATGTTTGCTCCCTTTTTTAGTTTGGATGATCGGTCTACATTTGTATCAGGTGGATACATTGTTGAAAACATACTAATGGCTCATGAACTACTTAGAAGCTTTAAATGAAAGGACACATCAAAAATTTGTGTTAAGGTCGACTTACAAAAAGATATGATCACATTAATATATAATTTATTAGCCATTGGCTTAAGATGATGAGCATCCCTTTAGAACTGATTGAGTTAAATAAAATATCTCCAATATATCACCCCTTTTATACATTGATGATTTGGCGATCTTTTGTAGCCGATGAGAAGAGTGTTTTTAACTTTTTGGAAATATTTTATGATATTGAGGGAAATGCTGGACTTAGCATAAATCGGACTAAAGCAAAGGTCTACTTTAGCAATGGATGTAGAAATAGGACGTTAACTAAAAACATCCGAAAGGTGGAGGAGAATTCTTTGGTAGTCAAATATCTTAGGGTACCTTTATCATTCAATTGTTTACACTACAAAGACTGCAGTAGTTTGCTGCATAGAATTAAAGAAAGAAATAGAGAATTGGGATATCAAATTATTATCTGTTAGAATAGCAAGTTATTATCTATAGTAGGGAGGGATGAATTGATACGTTATATTATTACCCTTATGATAGTACTAGTATACCGGCCGATGATATACTATGTTCCAGTAACAAAAATCGGGAAGATTAACAAACTGTGTGCTGATTTATTTTAGGGAAGCAGACAACATAAAGTAGCATGAGACATAAGTTGCAAATCAAAAGAAGAAGGATGAACTAGTCTTAGAAACTTCTTAGAAATTAATAAAGCTACTAGAATGAAACCGTTGTGATAATTTTTAACCAAAAAGAATCAATGGTCAATGTAGCTTTAAAATAAGTATTTCTCTCAAGAGAATTTTTGGACTATGAAATCTGAAAATAATAGTTCTTCTACTTGGAAAACAATCCATAAAGCCAGGGACATAGGATTAAAATATATTAGAAGAATTATTACAGATGGAGATTCAACATCCCTTTGGATCGATCCATGGATTAATGATAAATTAATGGTTGGCCTTGTGGGTTGAGATAAAGTAGAAATTAGTGCAATGCAGGCCTTAAAGTGAGCAGCGTCATATAAAAAACAACCTAGTTCCACATATTGTAACAAAAGCTAGAGAGATTGAGGAATTAATTAAAGAAGTTGCAATCTACAAAGATGGTAAGGAGGATTACTGGGTGTGGGATAATAACAAATTCACATCCAAAGATGCATGGAATAAAATCAGAATTCATCATGATAAGCAACCTTGGGCAAAAATATTTTAGAATAATATAAATAACCTTATGGCTTTTTGTGCATATCAAGCAGTTTTAGACAATTTAAACACTAAAGATAAAGTTATCCATTGGGATGATTCTTTCAATCCAGGCTGTATGCTGTGTGGACTAGAAATGAAAGTACTGACCATATTTTATACAAATGTGACTTTTGCTCATTTATTTGGGTATCATTGCAAATCAAATTGAAATGAAATCCACATAGCTCAGTAGAGCTTTTGGAAGAAATAATGAGCTTGAAACTAAATTTAGGACAATGGTCAAATAAAGATATTGCTTGCTGTCCCGTACCATCCTATATTTGTTACATATGCCAAGAACGTAATGCGCATGTTTTTTTTTGAATTACCAAGAGAACCAAGCTTTGCTTGTAAACTCTAGGGAAGTATGTGCCTGCCAAACACATACTTCGGGTACTTGTTACAGGGTTGTCAGTTTCGGGGTTCGAACTCGTGACCTTCGATCACGCAGTCCGGACCATCAACCAACTGCGCATGTTTTTCAAAGCAATAAAACAAATAAGTTGGAAGTTTTAAGGAGAATAGCTTTTGATATCGATACCAAGTTAAATCTCCACAAGAAAGATGCTGAATACATCTGTGAATCAGAAGATATTGGCGAGATGGGGAGTTGATCTAAACGACGCCGACGGACTTTTAGGAACCTTGAAAGCTCCATCGTCGCTGAGATAGACGGGAATCCTAGATAAAAAATGAAAGTTTCATCAGTCTCTTTCCTTCATCTTAAGTGGGGGATGTATATCCTGAATTAGGATGGGAATAGGGTATAGCGGAGTGACGAGGCGAGGTGATTTGCGATTGAAGAGGGAGACAATCCGGCTGATTTTTAGGGCTCAATTTTGGAAAGCAGTTTCCCTAAGGATGTTACCTTTTACTTTCTTTGTTTTAATTGGCTGATCATTTAGGTTGTTTGTAATTTGTTACTTTATACCGATATGCATTTTTTAAGCAATGAAGAAGCCATATTAGTTTTTCTCTCGTCTGAGATGGTCTAGTTCAGATTAGATTTTTAATGACATGACTATATCTATTTTCAAAAAAAAAAAATATTGTGTAAGTGTATGTACCTGTATATATTTTACATGAAAAACCATATTTATAACACATATTGCATGCTCTATAACATAAATATATTATGTGGTTCTAAATTATAATCATCATAAATGTGTATACTTATATTTATACTTATATATATCTATAATAGTATTTATCAAAGTTAGAATAATATATTTATACTCCCTTACACATTGTTATATTATTATACGTTGACATATAATGTTCATTATCAAATATTGCACAATATTAACTAAAATAGATTTAAACAATAAAATTTTAATGTACAAAATTCTTCATATAATAGTACATATGATTTATCGTAAACATATTTATTCATAATAACACATGTTATGATTTAGTGAAATAATTATAGGAGACCATTTTTCTAATATGGCCTAAATTGTTTGCTCCTTGATGCAGCTGATCCATTAACAGTGTCACAGTCTTCATTGTATTATTATGTATAATTAGTTAACACATAGGGAATACATATGAACATTCATATTAGATGGGTTTCTAAGGAAGTATTTTTTGAATGAAGGTCTAAGTATTATGAAACGTTTTGGACGAAAAACCTTCTTACTACATCGGCCTTTACCTAACATGTATGATGGTTTAGGTTTATAGATATCCCCTTAGCGTGCAATCGAAAAAGCCTTGGGTTGTGTAATGACCGCCATTTTCGACCCCCGACACTAATACATCTACAATATCCATGTGTCGAACATCCAAGTGTTGGAAAAATAGATCGTTATGGTAAAAGAAAGAAAAAAGACATAACAGAATCTCACATCGTGATAAGTAGTATATAATATACAATAGAACTTTGCAAAAGAAAACTATAGTATATATACATCAATCGGAGTAACTAACCTATCATCAGGCTGGACAGTTATAACAATCTATTCTCACAAATGCTAATAAATACAAACAACAAATGCAGCGGAAATAAAAGACACGTGAATACGTTTTGGAAGCATCCAGCTCAACTTCTGAAGCTCCAAAGCATCCATGACTAAATCTAGAAATATGCTCTTGCGGACCTGAGCATTATAAGAAAATATGTCTGGATCGGTCCAGTAAACCAAAGTGAGAAACTCAAATCATATGGATTTTTAATATTATAAAACCTTTTAAAAATAAAGGTATCTCGTAAGACTATGTCGTACAAAAACATTTACGGGTTTTTACCTTACGATAACCAAACCATTTCTATAAGAAATCCAATGATATTATAATAATGTTTGGGGTTTAAAATAAATATATAACATAGTTGGAATGCTTGCATCTCATGTTCCAACATATTTGGACACGCCCAAGTCCATAAGGCACTTTATTGGAAAATGAATTTCATACAATAACAAGGTTATTGGGATGCTGCCTGTCATAATACATCTCTAGAAAAATATACCGAGGGCTCACAGGGACCCCCCACCAAAAAAAGGATTGGCCTATCTCTTCTTGGATAGTACTAAATAGTCATCACCCTGTTTGTCGGTCAATAACCCTATCCAGTTACTAGCATACATCAATATCGATCTAGATCGGGTGATAACCAAACCCTAATGGCAGTGACCACATAGCTCCACCACATCTTTCCTGTTTTAGTCATTTCTGAGTGTGAGGTTTGGGACTACATTTTACCTTTTTAGCAAATCTCACTTGGAATGTTAATACTGCCCACCTGGCAACAATGCAATGCCAGCATTCATCCATACAAGATGTTCATGATACGAACAAATCAAAGGCGTTACTTCTACTACATCCTCAGGATTAATAGCAAGTAGCACTTGCACTTTAAATAACTCCATCTTCGATTCCGTCATCTTCAAGATGTCTTCAATTCGAACACTTACATCGATTTGAAGGGTTTTTGGATAACTCACGTTTATATGATCCCAGTCTCTCCGAACAGACAATTGATAATTGCACAACTAGCCAAAATTTGATAGTCGGTTATTTAACTATCAAATAAACAAACAATCCAATCAGAGATTTAATTTTATAAGGAAGCCAACCATGGTTAAGCACATAAGCAACCACTAAGCCTCTTTAATTAATTTTTTCATTAATTAAAACCATTTAATAAATTCTTGTATTAAAATACTTTACAAAGGATATATATATAAGTATAGTAATCCTTCACTATTTATTTATACTTTTTAATGCTTGGAAAACTATCCATATACTCACCTCAACGTATAAGTATATTCACAAACACTACACCTTCAATATACCATATACTTATCTCAACAGTGTAAGTAAATTCACAAAATCTTAAGAAAGATTTCACTTTCAATGCTTATAAAAAATTTCCATATACTTATATCAACAGTACAAGTATATTTACAAAACACTACATTTCCAATACTTAGAAAATATTTCCCCATTTTCCAAAATCATATTTAACCATGCCAAAACAAATGTCATTTAAAACATTGTTATAAACCCAAACCACTTTCCACTTGGTGTAAGTAAACAGATCATATGGAAATTAGTCTAAATATACTTATCACCACATTCCGATTTCAAACAGTTTATCCCATGATTAACAACAAAATCGGACAAGTTAGAAAACTTTCCTTGCCTCGACATTCATTCTTAATTTTTAAGATAGAGAAGAGTTTTCATACCTTAGAATTTAGTGTTAAGTATGAAAATAATACTTTCCATTCCACCATAAATTATAAAGATCATTTATGGAAATCAAATCATGTTCCTTTTATAAAACTCCTTTTTATAATTCACTTTTATATTTATAAAACTCCTTTTATAAGTCTCCAAATTTATTTACAAAACTCCTTTTATAAATCTCATTTACTTATCACAAATCTTCGATTCCAAAATGGACTAAATACTTTCCATTAAACCATCATTCCATATATCATTACAAATTCAAAAATGTGATTTATCTTTTCCAATTTATCAAAATGATATAATTTCCCTTTTATAAAATCTTATTTATAAATCTATTCTTTTATTTATAAAATACCATCTATAAATCTATCTTTCAATAAAAGGTTTTATATAAAGCGTTTCACAAATATTTATTCCAAGATATCCATGTTTTCGTTTAAAATAGAATCACTAAATTATAAAAGGTAAATTCCATTTTTCCCTTCATAATAAACATTATATTAACTTTCCCACAAAATAATTATTTTCCAAAACTTTTAAAACATTTCCAAAGTGGTTGAAGTAAAATATAGAAGTTCAAAAACCATTTCTATGCAAAATGCCAAAGAAAATTCCAAAAATCAATTTTAAAATCATGCTCCAAATCAAAACCATTTTCGAATAAAAAAACTTATAATAGTATTTCCATAATACTAAAATGAGGCCAATAGCAACAATATCACTTAACCAATGTTATCACTACCTTTATCACTAAAAAAGTTCAACTTTTAACATATATCAATGTTAGATCCATTATGGTCAAACCACCAAACGTTGACATTCAATAATTTGTACAATAAGTACATAGCTAAAATTTAAAATCACAACAGCGAGGAATCTGGGTTCCTCCACAAAATTCCATATATTTCATTTTATATGTCGTTTGCTTTTCAGAGCGGAAATTCGACCAAACTAAACTAATAAATCATTCAAGCACAAAAACAATAATCTATATCTACTATATATATATATATATATATCACATAGTATTAATCCAAATGTGAGTTAACTAATCAAGATTCCAGCTGACTCTTAAGCATTCTAGTTTGATCTAAAATTGAACGACGTTCGATTTAGCTCAAAATTCTGCTTGCTCCAAATTTGATGGAACCATTTCTAGTGCATAGATAACGCTCCTGCAAGTGCACCACAAAAGACCGCATCTCGATTGGACCTCATATGAAGAAGTTATTGATTTTATAAGATTTAGAGATTAAATTATTCATTAATTAACTTAATTGACGAAATTAATTACCCTAAATCCTTCTCCTCCAAATCTCAAATTCGTTAATAGTGCATAGGCTAGGTATACACACCCATGGCCGAACCTCCTCTCTCATCTTTTCTCCCTCCTTACCCCATGAAATCCATCACCGATTCCTTCGACGAACTCCACTCTGTGAGAGCTCCGTGTTCCACCCCACTTTGCCAAGCTTGGCCTATCCCTTCAAATTGCTACCTGACAATCTCCTTTACACAACCGAAATGTTGTGACTCCCAATTGTTGATTGCAACCCACCAAATTCCTAATGCCGAAGCTCCTTCGCACGACAAACTCAAATCCAACTTCACTGAAGCCCATCTCCGCCTATATCGCCGACCACGTCAAACCCTAGCTCCTCCTCCTTCAAGCCAATCATCTCCAACGTCGACTGCACCTACCAAACTCCATAAATTTGAAGGTCTTATCTATATGAACTCAACGGATCTAGCTTTGTATTTTTTTGTTACTTAAATCTCCCGATTTTGATTTTTAAAGGAAGCGGTCATTTTCTTTGTTTACAGGAAAATAAAAGAAGAGGGAAAATGGAAAATGAGGAATAGTCTAAGTGTTGAAGTTATTAAATTTATAATTTTCGGTGCTTTGCTACACAACATTTTGTTCACGTACGAACCGCAAACATTTGAAATAAAAATACAATCGCGCATAACTATGCAACACAATCTCAAAACAAAAAAATACACTGGATATCTTATTTCATGAAATTTATAAAATACCAACGTTTGTCGAAAAATACCTCAAACAGTAATTTAAATATTTTTCAAATTAAAATTCTATAATTTCATTTAAAATACATCATTATAAATCAAGTCATTTTATTAACAATTGATTTTCTTATCATTTTTTGCAAATCAAATTTGAGTATTTAAGTAAATTAAATATCCATATTTGAAACATTAAAAATTATGGGTATTTACAGGTTGGTTTGATTAAAAGTATTTGAATTATTAAATATTTATGATGGTTATAATGAAAAGCAAATTAAAATTGTTTCTGAGAGAGTTAGGGGTATGCACTAAGGATAATTATGTAACTTATTACAGATTATCCAACTCTGTAATAAATATTGTTCGTAATCAAGATGTTTGTTTTATGTTATATACTTTGTTATATTATCATATACTTAATTAAGTAATTAATTTAAGTATGGTAAGAAAAACCTAAATAAAATCATATGTGATTCCAATTGCAAATAGATGAAATTACGAGTAATTAATCACAAATAAAATGATAATTATTTTAAGTGTTCCTAATAAAGATGTTTCAATATGAATATAGATAAATCCGCAAAGACCAGAGTATGTAACGTTATGTTTGGCTGAGGTTTGAAAACAAATGACACAAACACCTGATAGATTTAATAGGGAATAAAAAGTGAAGAAAATAAATAAAAACATAACAAGAAAAATAGCACACAAGATTTATAGTGGTTCGGCATAGTCCGGCCTACATCCACTTCAAGTTTCATTTTTATTATACTGTGCTTTTAAAATACATTTCTTATAGATCAATATAAATCCATTTTGGATTGGTACCAATCTGTAAGCGATTACAACAAATCGGTATAAAAGGACAAGAGCTGAAAAGATCTCTAAAAATGAGACATGCCCTCCTATTTATAGAGGTAAGAAGCCTAAAATCTCATTTGAAATTCTTTACCTTGTTCTCCATGCCCGAGACTAGTTCTCTAAAAAAATATGGATGCCACTTCAGTAAAAACCATGAATCGGTACCGGTTCGTGGGCTTAGATCAGTACCGATCCACGATATAATCAAATTGTCATTGTGGACTCATTGTTTAAGCTACACTCTTTGTTAGCTTCATGATTCCATACTGGTTTGCACCATTATTTGCTTATTTCTGAGTTTAAATGATGGATCCATGGAGGAATAAAGTTGCCGATTCAAGTGCTCGTGGAGATCGATATAGAATTACATGGAAACAAGAAAACAATACTTAAAATGGGCTTCTAACATTATCATTGGCATGTGGTAGGAGTGGGACCGTGATTTGGCCAAGGTTTGTGGATTGATACCGATCCGTGATGTTGGATCAGTGTCGATCCAACACTTGGTTGGATCGGTAACCCCAAACTCTTGAGCTGGCTTAGTTTTTGTCTCGTGGCTTCGTTTGTGCTTAGTTTCTGGACTCTTAGGCTATCTCCTCAGGCTTCCTGTCTTAATAACTTTATAGTTTGACTCGTCGAGTTCATCCTATACTGCCGGGCCAAAAGGAGGTATAACACTTGCCCTCCAAAGCATGCATTGTGAATAGAAGGTATGTTTACTCAAGAACAAATGTTGAAGTCGATGGGACATTAGTAGTTGAATTTCTTCGTCATTAGGGAATCAAGCTACCATGAATCATCATGTTCCTTTGGATTCTCTTGTTAGTCACAGGTTGTTCTAAACCTATTACAGTCTAAGACTCTAGAATCTACCTAAGTGCAGTCTACACATCATTATCATTCTGATTTCATTCAGAGTTACTTCATCACAAATTAAAATCATCCCATGTTCATTAGGGATTTGTCAGTTCCATTCTAATTACAAGGCGTTCAAATCCTTTAATCAAATATGTATCTGTTCTAAGGTTCGATCTATCCAGGTCATTTCATATTTAATCTAAAACACGATCTATCTAAATCATTAAATTTTTAGTTTAATATGCGATCTCTCCGGATTGTTTAATGTTTAAGGGAAGAATCTCTTCGAGTCTTTAATCAAATTCATGGCCGAAAGTTAAATCCATGATCTCTCTGGATTGTTAGTCGAGGTCGAGGTCGTGGCCATTCGGGGCTGGCAAGTACATCCATGGTCTCTTCGGACCGCTAATCAAATCGACGACCATTCAGAGCCGGTAATCAAATCTATGGTCCTTCTAGACCGTTAATCAAATCCTTGGCCATTTGGGGCCAATAATTAAATCCATGGTCTCATCAGACCGTTAATCAAATCTATAGCCGTTCGGGGCTGATAATCAAATCCATGGTCTCTCTAGACTGTTAACCAAATCCATTGCATTTCGTGACCGATAATCTAATCCATGGTGTCTCTGGACCCTTGTTGAGCTCCATCTTCTCGCTCTTCGACGAGAGGAATCAAGGACAAGAAAGCCCATTCGTTCCAATGAGAGGACTTACTTCTTACACTCTGGTTCCATCTCTCCGAACAAAACTTTAAGCGATTATACAAGTCCATCCGCTCACTATCCGACAATGGGACTTGCACTCTACGCTCCGGTCTCGCCTCTTTGGACAGGACATAAAGCATCAATGTCAATCATCATGTTCAAGTAGGTTTCAATAACCAAAGATTTATCTAATGGAATCAAATTCAAATATAATGAAACATAAAGTCAAACATCACGATAACCACCTCTCCGGGCGTTATAGCCTAGCATCTAGCTCAGAGCGTGCCTAGCGACCGATTAAGGTTCCATACATGAGTAAGTGGCTAAACTGTGTTATTGCATTATTTATTGAAAAAGCAAAAAGAATACATGAATCGAACCTAATTCCTCGCCTCCCAATCAAGAGATGACCATCCTTGGCCTCGATCCAAGGTTGTTTCCATTTGTTGTGGTTGATGGTTGCTCCTGGTCCACCACCGCAGTTCGATTTCTCATATATTGCTATACTTGGTTATTTCATAACTGTTCTTTGATCAGATCGTGCAAGCGTCTAAATCATTTGTATTATGCCCATCCAGCTTATGGAGTAGGAAATATTTTCTAGACGTCCTCTCATGGTCCGTGGGTTCTTTTTTTGCTGGCTTCCAGTAGTGGATTTGCCCCCTAGTATCTAGATAAATTCGCTTTGGGGTTTCATTCAAATCCTTGTAAGAAGAGAATTTTGGTTCCCTTCTTTGCCGCTTTGATCCTTCAAAGCAATAAATTTGTCTTTCATTTTCCTTTTCCTCTGTTGGATCCTTCTCTGGGTGGTCTTCTGCCATCCATAACATTAATCACTTTCTGATTAGCCTCTGCGTCCACTGGCCTAAGTATGTCCTGGCCACATGATTAAATATTATGAGGTCCCTTGGGGGATCCCATTCCAAAGAAACTTTGAAATCAGTCTTAGTAACTATTCGTGAAACCATCGCCATCAAAACCATTGATGGATCTGGCTTATCGACCATGGCAGCTGCCGCATTAAACCTTGTCAAAAAACTACTAAAGGTCTCTCCAGCCCATTGCTTCATACTTTCTAGTATCATCACATCTTTGGGTCATGAGATATGGACCCAAAATAATTTCACGAATCTACTTACTAACTCGGCCCATATGCTAATGGAACCGTTCTCCAACTGTCTAAACCATAGTACCTTGGTCAAATATTAAGGGAAACACCATCCCATAACCTCTTTAGATGCACCCAGCACCTCGATGTGCCAGATATACCTCATCAAATGGACTATTGGATCAGTCTTTCCATCATACATCTTCAATGTAGACAGCTTGAAATTAAGAGGATTCCTAGCATACCGAATATTAGGAGTGAAAGGACTCCTGTTCACAACCTCCAGCTTCGAATTAGGCAATCCACCCCTCATACCTCATCTCAACATCGTATCAAGTCTGTAATCGTCATTCAAAGGTATTCTCAAGTTCACATTCTCTGCCTACCCATCCTTCCCCAACTCCACGGGGGAATTTTGGCACGTACCCCTCTGGTTATGCTTCCACATTGTGATCCACATTCAAATGCCCAACATCAATTCCAGGATGCACATCATTTCTTCCTAGGCCAACACGACCCATGCTCCTGAGTCCTTGTGGATCGGTACTGATCTATACCTATGGATCGGTACCGAACTGTGCAAGGCTTTGGCTTTAGGTCTTTGATTCTGGTTTGCAGTGACTCGCTATTCCTGCTTGTGTCATTCTCTTAAAGAAATTCTCCATCATCTCTTTCTAGCGAGGAATCATCCTTTCTTGCAATCCATTCTTCATAGTCTTCATCTTATCATTGGTTATACAGATGAACGGGGAGTTAGCATCAAAGTCAATGAATTCTAGTGTTTCTCAATGAAAGAACTAAAATGTTTGAACCAAAAATGGCACAACCGCCCGATAGATTTAGTAAAGAATAAAAAGCGAAGAAAATAAATCAAAATGAGTAAGAACTAGAATGCACAATATTTATAGTGGTTCAACATACTCCAAGCTATGTCCACTTCAAGTTTCCTTTTTATTATACTATTTTTTCAAGTTCTGCCCTTATGGATCGGTATAAATCCATTTTTTTTGGCATCAATCCGTGAGTGATTACAGGAAATTAAAGTTAGAGAACAAGAGCTGAAAAGATCCTTAAAAATGAGCCCTACCCTCCTATTTATAGAGGTAGGAACCTAAAATCTCACTTGAAGATTTCTACCTTGTTCTCCACGCCCAGGACTAGTTCTCCGAAAAATATGGGTGCCACCTCAGCAAAAATCACGGATCGGTACCGATCCTTGGGCTTGGATTATTACCGATCTACAAGATAGTCAAATTGGTTGTTGTGGACTCTTAATATAAGCTCGATTCTTATTTAGCTTCACGATTCCATACTTGTTTGCACCATTATTTGCTTGTTTTTGAGTCCAAATGATGGATCTATAGATGAATAAAGTTGCCGATTCAAGTGCTCATGGAGATCGGCATAGAATTGCATAGAAACGATAAAAAAATACTTGAAACGGGCTTTTAACATTATTATTCGCATGTAGTAGGAGTGAGGGCACGATTTAGCCAAGATTTGTGGCTCGGCACCGATCCATGATGTTGGATCGGTAACCCCAATTGAGTTAGCCTTGTTTTCATCTCGTGGCTTTATTTATGCTTGGTTTTTAGACCCTTGGGCTATCCCTTCGGGCTTTCTACCTTGATAGGTTTGAAGTCTGACTCATCGAGTTTGTCTGTATACTGCTTGGTCAAAAGATGGGGTAACCGCTGATTGCTCGAGTTGCTAAGGGGTCACATACTCATAGCCATTGGATAATTATGGAATGACTCATTGTGAGTTTCCTATTGGTTATTAACGATTAGGTCAAATGGAAATCTCAGAATAACGAAGTTACATAGTTCTCTTGACTTGAGAATACCATTGAAATTCTACAAGGACACTCCACATTTATTATAGTTAAATCATGGCATGTTGTCCATTGAACGACTATAGTTTAGTCTGAGTTAAAGCATCAGAAGTGCATATCTATTTAATAGGAATTCCTCTTCTTGGTTATATGAGGTTAGTACCACGACCAATTCAACCAACTCAAAGTCAAAATCTTTAGTCAGAGTAGGACAGCTAATAATAAATGTTATTATTGAACTAATGACTTTGTTTATGGACTGATCGAGTTGAATATGGATAATATTGGAGTTTAGACTAATACTTGACTCCATATATCATAATTTGACATAACTTTAGCTGGGAGAACGTGCGTAGATTATTCTTACCATTGGTACAACTTAAGATAATGTAAAATATGATTTTACCAAAAAAAGATATTAAAATAATGAATCTTGCTAGACTGTCATGTCAGTAGCTATTAACAAGTTAACATTAACATTTAAAATTTTCAATATTTATCGTTGACTAAATTTACACCTTTCAGTTAAACAATCACATTTTTGAATTCTCCAAAAAACCGTACGATATAATTAATTTATAAAGTGTTATACATTAATTAAATTAATTAGTAGTTAAGAAATGATGTTTTGGATATTGTTATTAATTAATTTTATATGTATCTAAAAGTTATATATGCACAAATGTGTGTGTGTGTATAAACAAGCTTTAAGTGTAATTAGTTACTTAGCGGGTGTATATGTGTGTGTGAATAAACAAGCTTTAAGTATAACTGATTACTTAGCGGGCTCTTGGAAAAATTGTTCCATAAAAGGAGAAAAGATATAACTAGCCATTCTAAGGAGAGAGGAAGGAAATTGGATGTGATCTAATTGAGAATTAACTAGGGAATTAATGGAGTATGTTTTTAAAGAAAGAATGGAAAAGGTTTTTGTTCTCTCCTTAAAACAAAATACCCTCATTCATTTCTTATTTTAATTTTTGTTTTCTTCATACTCTTTCAATCCACGGCCTCCACTTCCTTTCATCTCTAGGCCAAAATTTTGTCTTTAATAAATATTAAATAAAAGAAGATCATATGGTTCATTCGATTATAGCAAGACCGATTATAAGCGTTCTACGAGATGATTTGCAAAGCAAAATGCTACAAAGAGCTATACATTCTCAAGTTCTATTCTATTTTATTTTATTTCTTCATGATGTTTAACATGAACATAAATTGATAATATGTAAATATAGTATTGCCACCTATTGGATTTGATCTAAAACTATTTTTGTTCTGTCATTTAAAAAAATAAAACAAATTTTATGCAATTTGATAATACAAGTAGATTGTTAGTGTACATTTGATTACGCTATAATAAAATACCTAAATATTTTCACAAGTTTAATTTTTTTTTTTTGAAGTTATGGATTTGCTATTGAAATAATTGAATTGTATATATACATCTTCATGTTATTCAAAATAGTAAAATAATTTTGAGTTCGATCATTTGGTTAACTTAATTTTAATTCCAAACTAAAATATTCAATATTTTATTGTTCAATCAAATATATATATATATATATATGAAATTTAAATTAGAATTATAATATATATGTATATACATATGGAATGTTTTAATTAATTAAATCATGTAGTTGGATCATTATAAAGTTAATTTTGTTTGTGCACAATTTTATGTGACATTTCAATTTTGAAATATTGATGCTAAGATAATTTAAATAATGAATAAGTACAAAATCCTTTTTCAGATTGTTATAGTATTCACTTGGTGTTTATAAAATAGGAAGGTGGAATCAATTATGGATGTCACCTTTTAGATCCTTATTTTAGTATATTTAGATCTAATATATTCTTTTATTCCTATCTTCTCTTAACCATAAATCATTCACCAATTTTAATACTCGATGTTTATTATATAGATTTATTTTCATATGCATACATATACATATAAGTGGCAATACAGATATTTCATATATGTGTATGTACATCAAATTATATATGTGGGGTATTATAATATCCATATACAAATAATCAATACACATTGTAGTATATTTAAAGGTATACACACTCTCACACTTAGGCATTTATATTCTCGATATTCATATGAAAATATCATATGCATATCTGAGTATAATATAAATGTAAATACAATAGATATAAATCCCAATATATACATATATTATATATAATGAAAATTATATATATATGTGTGTGTACGTATGTTTATACTTTATTATACTATATTGTCATGTTATTTAATATATATTATTTATTCAAGTAAACATTTAATTGAATTAATTAATATGATTAATTAATAGACATGAATTAATTTTAAATATATTATGATTTTATTTAATAAGTAGATTGGACTAGTGATATTTAATACACTCCATTGGCCCATTAAGCTCCAAATAAGGATTTTTTTAAATTTACCCATTTTTCTACCAGGAAACAGATCGAGCACCAATAATGTTATCAAGGCACGTATAGTCTATAATGTCTAATTAGCTATAATTTGGGGTCAACTAATAAAATTTTCTATCTAATAGGTGTCTACAATAGTTATGTACAAACTTTGGGCTAAATAAAAAGTATTCTCCTTTCCTTAGCTACAGGTCTAGCCTAATGAGTGGAGTACGTCCAATAAGGTTGGCCTAAACATGGGCCTAGAGTTATTTAGGCATTGGTTAATTTTCAAATTAAGATTTAAAAATTTTAAAAATATTTTGAATTTAAAAGTTTAGTTCAAAATATCAAAGGAAATTTTATAAATATGGTAAACAAAATTACAAATTTTCAATAAATGTTTTGAGAAAGTAATTTAATATTTTTTTGAAATTTTGTAAATGTTCAATTAATATAATTAATTAAGAGAATAATTAATTAAAAGTTAACTAATTAAAAAATATTTGTTGATATATATGTGTATGTGTAACTTCAATGGTTATAGTTGAATATTTATCATAAAAATTGTTTAACGTAATTAAATAACTTTTTTGAAAGTTGTTCAAATGTTTAATTAAATAAATAATTTATTTGATAAATAATTAATTAAATGTTAATATATACACATGCATTGATATATATATATATATATATGTGTATGTATGTATATATGTGTATATGTATGTATGTATATGTGTATATATATTGAAGTGGGAAATTTTTTATTAAGGATATTTCAGCCCAAGATGATCGGCTCGAAACCCCATACAAACGCACACAAGAGACGCATACCAATATACAATACAAGACCCACTTTACAAAAGGCAACAAGTATTAGAGAAGAATTAAAGTGAATACTTTATAGATCTAATTCTCTATCATCTTCAACACACAAACCTCATGGCGGACGAAAATTTTCACTACTCGTATACAGGATTCTTTCCTGTTCAAGCCGACAATCCACTCTACAAACACATCTGCTACTCATTCCAAGTTGCTGGTAAGGAATTTTTGTTTAATTCTCTTTCTTGTGACCTTCATGTCAATGATAGTTAATTTACAAACTTCCAAAGCATTTTTGAATTTACTTTGAAATATTTGATAATTTCTTTCCTTCCAAATGCTCTAAACAGTGGCTGCAAGGAAATTCGCTTCAAGACAACTTCCAAGTTTTCGATGTGTCATGCTTAGTCAGATAATCTATAATTTTGTTTAAGTTGTTGCTGGAATTTGTGAAATTTAATGGATCCCAAACTTGCTTTGCGAATACGCACTCAAAGAAGAAATGCATGTGACTTTCTTCTATGTTATTGCACAAAGCACATATCTTTTCCTGTGTAATACCCCATTTCGCTATCTATCACAAGTTGGAAGTCTACCTAAAATGGCTTTGTAAGTAGTCAAAGCCATTTTAGGGCAGTTATCACAATCCCACTCAACTTCATGTTGTTTTGTGAAATTTTGTTCTTGTTTCATTCCAGGCAGGCTTAGTAGTAAAGTCTTTAGCTGAGCGTTTCCATGCCTAAATGTCATTTTCTTTTCCTGTATAGAGAGGCACACCTTATCTTTTCTACTTTTGAACCAAGTTGCAAGGAATTCTGTCGCTATGCACTTATCTTCTTGAATAATTGAATCTACTTTACTTGTCGGACAACGTACGCTAACTATGTGTCCTACCCCAGAATATCAATCAAAGATTCACCATCTATCCACGGGTCACACCACAAGTCTATTTCTCTCCCACTTGCTATTTCTCTTGAAAAATTAGCCGCAAGTTTCTCTCTGATTTTTTGGATAACTTTCCAAGTTAGAGAAGCGTTATTATCCACTGCCATTTGCTAGAAATTATTCTTGATATAACGTTGCTTCATCCACCTAGCCCATAAACCATCCAAACCTAACTCCCCTTTCATTCTTCGATCTACAAAGATCTTGGAATTTGACTTTATGTAACCCCCTTTCCAAATAAAATCCGCAAAAACACTTTTGAATTCAGCAATAGAGGCATTAGGTAATTGAAAAGTTTGTAACCAAAAATTAACTTTAGCTTGTACCATTGTATTCACTAATTCTATTCGACCAGCAAAAGATAAAAGCTTCGAACTCCATCCTTGCAGCTTCGCTCTGATTTTTGTGACCAATTCTACACATTTGTAAAACCCTATATTTTTAGTAACATTATTTATGATATTTACTTAGCTAAATAAAATAAAATAACGTAAGGTGATTAATAGATTGGGATTTGGTTTAACCAAGGGTAGCCATGCCATGTAAAATGTAAATCAAAACGAGATAGCATGAATAAAAGTGTTAGGAAATAAGGGAGGGTAAAATAGAAAATAGGATGAACTTATACTCCAAACCTTTAGGAAATCGAACACACGTTCATTTCATTTTTCTCAAGCAAAAATATTCAAAGGTCGGCTACCATTGTCAATCACAAGAGAAGATAAAGCTAGGATTTCAAGAGGAGGAAGTAAATCAACTTGTTCAACATCAAATCTCACGTCTTTAATCATAAAGCTAAGGTGAATGATTACTACATCCCATTTTTCCTATAGTTTTCGGGTTTAAGGATAAACTGAAATGATTTTGCATGATAATGCCTTGTTTTGGACGATTGGAAGTTTATATATATATATATATATATATATATATATATATATATTTGTTGATGATTTATACATGTTCATGTTAGTTTTTATGATATGATATGAAAACTCTATCAAATGACATCCAAATGCCTTGCAAATTTTAATGTAGATCGAAAATGATATTTTAGAGATGGGTTCCAATTTTCATAATTTTCTAAATTAATGTGGATTTTTATATTAGTTCTCTAGTGAGGAAAAATGATTTATTGGGTTATAAATTATTTACGGAAAAATAAATAATTATTTGGTCTGAAATCTGTATATATTAGGAAACATAATGAAAAGGATTTTCGGGAATTTCTACAGAATTTTCCTAAGTGTTTTGATGAATATGTAAAATTGTTTAAGGTATGGGACTTAAATGTTTTATATATTTAATTAAGGAGAAAGGGTGTTTTACCAATGATTTAAGTTAATTAGTTAGTTCTGAAATGTGCTGCACTATTTAGTGGTAAAGAAAAGAAGCAACCAATCAAAATTTGACATGTAATGTAGGTTAGGTGAAAAGATATATCTAATGTAGGCTTTTTAATTGTTTTATCAAAATTTGACACGTAAATAAGATTAAGTGAAAAGAACTATTTACTATAGGCTTTTTAACTGTTTTATTGCGTTCGACACATTCTTCAGCCTTGGTTGGCTTTCGACCAAGTCCCTCCGTTTTCATCACCATTGAAACCAATGCTTGGTATCAAGAAATTTGTATGTAGTGAATTGGATAGAACGCGAAAGGTATGAGGTCGAATCATAGATTTTGAAGGGGTCGAAGCATCACTTTGTTTTTAAATTAAAATGTGCCTTTTTGCTTTTGGCTAAATGGATTTCGATTCGGTTAGCTTTCGACTGGGTAAATGAATTTTAAAATAAATGGTTTCGAATGAGTTGCACTTTAGTTTTAAATGTTTTCTTTCGACTAATCCAAAATCTCTTTAGTTGTCGCTTTGAACCTTTCGACTATCATGGTTTCGAAAGGAATACTTTGGTTTTAAAAATTGGCCACTTCTCTAATGCTTTCGAAGGGATGGTTTCGACGCCATCACTTCTTTACTTAGGAAATGGTTTAGAAACAGAAGCTTTCGACTTAAATGTTTTAAAGACCCTTTTTCTACAATTGAAGTATAACCCAAATGGTTTCAAAAGAAATAGTTTTAAAGGTTTCTATAGGAGTGCTTTCGATGTCGATGAATTTCTTATCCTTTTGCTCTACTTGAAAATTCAAAAGGTTTCGACCTAGACGGTTTTCGAAGGATTCAAAAGGGTAAATTTTTGAATGGTTTTGAAAGAATTCCACATGTTTTAAATTGAACCCAAAGGCTTTCGAAAGGTTTAGTATTTTAATGCTTTTGAAAGAATTTTAATGAATGGTTTCGAATAGGAGGTTCCCCAAGGTTTTGAAGGGTCGAAAGGGAAGGTTTTCTTTTGTTTTCGAAGCTTTCAATGCAAAGAAAGGAAGGGTTATTCCAATGTTTTCAAAAGGTAATGTTTAAAGGTTTTAAAGAGGGATGTTTATTATTTTGAAGCTTTCAGAGAAAATAAAGGAAAGGATTTTCCAACGTTTTCGAATGATAAGGTTTAATGGTTATTAAAGGAGTAAATATTTTCATCTACCAGGAGTTGAGTTATATATATATATATATATATATATATATATATATATATAATGGCCAGGTGATTTTCAGTAAAGCATAGAGAATATGTATTTTCCTTATGTAACTATGATTTAAATAAATTTGAAAGAGTTTTTCAAAGAAAATTTAAGGGAAATTATCCCTAAGTAAAATGACTAAGATATTAGAATACAGATGGGACTGGTATAGGGTCACGCCTTATGCATTAGCTAATGGCCCCAGCTAATTTTGTCCAAAATACCAGTATGTAGGGTTTTGTTACTGGTAACACTAAAGTTATGATTACACATAGAAGATAATATAGGTTTGTATACAGATAGGTTTTTGATGAGTTCGAAAACCATTAGGATCAGGTGACCCTTGGAGATGTTAAGTTTGGGGCAGACCATCCAAAAGAGAAGTATTTAATAGATAGTTAAGGACTGACCGTCTAGAAGAGTTGTGTCTAACAGATGTTAGATAAATTTTGTTATTTTGTCTTGTAGTCCTGAGTCGGCTAGAGGTTAATGGTAAGCCAAACAAAATGTGACGCCCCACTCCGAGACCCACATTAGCAAAGAATATTACGTGGTAGTATCGTCTGCTAATGCGGAGAATAGAGCTGGATAGGAGCGACCATCTATAACCCTGTCTTAACTATCTACTGAATACGTCGATAAATGTAGCATTTTTTTATGTGGATCGGCATATCCAATAGATACTTATACAAAACTATAATGGCTATAAGATCTAACAGAACAAAATATAATAACTCAAATGTAAATCACATCACAGAACAGTAGCTCATCACATACATATACACATATACAGATACATCACAGAGTATATAAAATGATACATGTCAAGTGGTATAGCAACCACATTATACAGGCGAGTCAAAAGAATATGCATATCAGAGTTACAACAAAAAAGGACTATACAAAAAGCTATAACAAAAGGAGATAGCAGAAAAGTCCATGCGGAAGCAGAATATGCGAAGTCCAAATGTACCTAACCTGAAACACCTCGGTTTGACCCGAGTATAAAATACACGGGTCAGTCTAGCTAAACAAATCAGTTAGATAATCTCAATGATAATGAACATGCAAGGTCATAAAGTACCACAAATATCTCTAAAAGAGATTAATCGATCATCTAGCAAAAGATGAATCATAACAAGCCTCATATCATCGGTAACTCAAATAAACAAAGGATATGAATATCCCAAATCAAGCCAAAAGGCAAATCACAAATACCAATAAAGGTAACACAAGTTTCCACAAGGTAATCGCTATGTATCGAGTGGTTCAAAAGACCTACTCCGAAAAGCGATACTTTAGGGAAATATAAATATCAGTGAAGCAAAAGATGCACGTGCTCAGTACTGTATAAACAAGGATCCACAAGCCCGAAGGCGACAAACACAAGTATCTCTCGAGCGGTGGCGAAGGACCAACTCCAAAAGCGATACTATAGGGCAATAAACCCGGAGGCGACAAACCCAAGTATCTCTCGAGCGGTGACGAAGGACCAACTCCAAAAGCGATACTATAGGGCAACAAACCCGAAGGCGACAAACCCAAGTATCTCTCGAGCGGTGACGAAGGACCAACTCCAAAAGCGATACTATAGGGCAACAAACCCGAAGGCACAAACCCGAAGGCAACAAACCGTAATGGCGAAGGTCCAGAGGCCCAGTACTGGACACCACTAACTGGAAATATGTGTCACAAACTCTCGGAAAGGAACCTAAAAAGTGTTAACGTGTGTTCCGTACCACACGTTCGCACTAAACGGTTTACTAACCGTTAGTCAATTCCACACTCAAAGCAGTACAAAGTTTACCTCATGTCATCGGTAAACTAGACCCGAAGGTCAAAATGATCAAAAGAATATATTAGGAATTAATTGAAAAGATAAACGCACGTATTCTATAGTACGTGTTTTACCCAACCATTTAATTACCTTCCTACTTCGTTCGAAGTGCAAAAGAGTGTAATTTTACTCAGAAAATAATTTGGAACAAGTTTAGAAATCGTTTGAAAACACTTTGAAAATTGCCTTCGAAATTCTCCTATTATGGAGTAAATAATTTAATACTTAAAATAATACTAAATAATAATTTCACAAGCCAGTTTGTTTGAAAAACCCTTTAAAATGCTTTATAAAACCCGTGCACGAAATCTAGAGGGAAAACTCAAGAATTCGGGAAAATATCAAAAATGGCGGAAATTATTCCAAAGTATAAAAACCGCTGAAAACACGCTGCGAACCCAAGTTTGACAGCAGGTTTGGACCTGTAAACAGAGTCCAAATGACATGAAATTTTGTATAGAAATAAAAAGTTGGAGAAAACGAGCTTTTAAAACAATTTAAACCACTTTATAAACCGCTTTTGCAATCTATCTTATTATAGACATACTAAAATTTTACACTTGAAAAATAATATATAATAATTATTCAAAAACCAATTTACTTGAAAAACATTTCAAAACTCATTTATAAAACCCATGTATGAAATCCAGAAAGAGTCATCAAGAAATACAGAAAAATATCGGAAGTTTAAACTTATAAAATTCCAATAAAAACAAGCTGTGAGTGTGAGTTCAACAACAGATATATACAAGTTAACATGGTTTAAATGACCTAAAAATTTGTAGAAATAAACTTCAACATTTGCACTCTAATTTGAAATAAGAATCACTGAGTTCCGATAAGAGACGAAGAAACTGCGATGTCTCAAAGTCAGACTCATGCAAGGAAGTGAATACATAGGAAAAACAAAGTCAGCGGCTTGTCTAGCCAGTTCGCCCCTATTCAACCCAAAATTTGATAAATCACGAAACATGAAAGTTATAGAGGATATTCTAAGCTTTCCAGAACATAAAAAATTATTGAATTCGGATAAGAAATGAAAAGGTTATGATGAAAACAATTTTCAGATCTGAAGTTCACTACGGCAGTCGTTTTAGTCTCGGGACAGCGAGACTATAATGAACTTTAGACCATGTAAACTCCAAATTTTGATAATACTCACATAAAAGTTATAGTATACAATCTATGCTTTCCAGAACATCAAGAATCGTCAAACTTGGACATCAAACGAGAAAGATATGCTTAAATTACCAATGACATTTAGCACAGAAAATTACGGTTTTACAATGACAGGGAAGCAGGTTTACATCATGATTTTCGATCCTCTATGCTCAGTATTTTCGAAAGTGTTGAACGTGAAAGTTGTCACACTCTTTTAAGCTTTTCAGAACATCAAAAAAAATCCTAATTTCGATTTAAAACGAAAAAGATATGTGCAATTTACTAAAAGCAAATCGCAAATGAACATGCAACAAATACAATTGAAATTTCTTACCTTGAAATCTCAATCTAAGCTAGAAATGTGAGTTTTCAACTCACCTTAGCATTTATTGGCAGAAAACTAGTAGATTTAGCAAGTAAAGTAAGGAGCTTTGGCCTTGATTTGGTGTTAGAAACCTTATAGCCTTACTATTGCTCTTCTCCTTCCTCAATTTTTACCCTAAAACTTAATTTACCCTAAAACACAAAAAATGAAATTTCCCTCAACAATCAAAACTACAAATTCAGAATAAGATGAGGATATGATTGAGAAGTTTACCTGGATTTTACTGGGTTTTATTTCAATTTATTTGATTTTAAAACCATAATCTTTGCTCTCAACTAGGGTTGCAATGGGAAGTTTTCTCCGTTTGATAGTTTCTGAACGTATAGGAGAAGGAGTTGTTTCTCCTAATTAGCAAATTCACTAAGTGTCTAAATGGACTGCTATAAACTTAAAGCCCAAAACCCTCAATTTAATAAACCAACTTGTAAATTAACCATTCTCTAATCACATTTTATACCATTTTAAAACACCGTTATCTCATAGGTTAAGACACCTAAAAATTAATGTGAGTACACTAATGATAAGTATGTTAACTAATCTTTTCAACAAAATGATAAAACATAGATTTCACAATCATTTGACCCTTCAATTTTCTTATTGAAAATGACACTTTTTAACTTATAAAAAGAAATGTGACAACATGATAATTAAATCAATTAAACCCCAAAAATCATATTTTCTTATTCAATTAAACATCACAAACCATATAAAAATATTTTTACATCCAAATATTTTTTTTAATCAATATTACACATTTTTATTCACATTATTAACCATATTTAATTTTTAGCACATCATTAAAATTAACAAAAATTACCATTTGACCCTTATTTCCGCAATAATTGCATTTTATCAAATTAAAACCATTCAATGCTCATTATTATCCCAAAATAACATATTAAAGTTTTCAAAACTTTATTTTCTTCATTTTATTTTTATTTACAACAAATAAATGTTGAATTAATTTTATTTATCCTTATCTAAATGAAATTACCACCAAATAAACATAATTTTATTATTCTCACTTTGTTTACAACCAAACATCTTAATCTCCATTTTATTACACCAAAACCCGTTGTTTATTTTAAAAAGAACAATTTTAACAAATTTTACATCTAAAAATTTATTTGATTCCTCCATTTTAAATTAAAACCATCGTTATAATTTATCTTTATAGGTAATCACAAAACCAGGGTTGTTACACAAAACTATAGTATTCGAACAGATAGTCCATTTATTACTTGATATGTATGCTTACATAATAATGCTTTACAGTTTTAACCAGTTTTGGTTGCAAGAAAAGACTTGCAAATGATTTGTTTTAAAATGATGTTAGTGAGGGGAAACTCATTCCGTTAAGCGGCATGGTCTCACTTAACATTAATAACCGGGATGTATAGTATTTACTCACACCTGGCTTTATGTTTGACTCGAAGTTTATGTTTTCCTCTTAAACTCTCGGGTGCTCAAAATTGATTCGAGTCAGCTGATGGTTGAGGTTCTTTTAGGTTTTAGTAGAAGGACGAATAAAGCTACCGGAGAAAAGCAGGAGGAAACGTATAGCTATTTAGAAGTTGCAATTCTTTGTTTTGTGTTTATTTCTGCTGTGTATGTATTAAGTCAATTATGACTATATGACTTTGATCATCCAAGGGGGCGTCTTTATATATTGCTCTTGGCGTAATTTTTAATAAGCATACTTTATCATTGCCTGGGAGATGTTTTGGGATTATGTAATCTGAATATGGAACATTTGTTTTCTAATGTAATGGAAACAATGTTGTTTTGAAATCTGTGCTTTGTTTCATATTCAAGTGCTTCTGATATTATAGATATCATTAGCATAGATGCATTTAGTCGCCGAAAGTTAGTACTATAGATGACTGCAGAATCTGTAGAGCTTAGCTTTGGGCCTCTAGATAGGGGGTATTACAACTTAGTATCAGAGCATAGGTTTATGAAATACTTTAACTAAAAATTATTTTTGAAAGGTACCATTAATATAGCCGTATTTTGCTGCCGAAAGTTAATACTATATGTGACTGCAACATATGTAGTGCTTTGCTTTGGGCCTCTAGATATGGGATGTTACAACTTGTTATCAGAGCATAGGTTTATGAAATACTTTAACTAAAAATGATTTTTGAAAACATAATCCTTTGGAATTAGAGATAGGATTGGGGTAGGGGATAACGCTATAGTAACGTACTAGTATTTTCTATGTATAAGTATACGCTTTATCTCAAGACTCCTATCTTTGTTAGGCTATTCTTCTATATCTCACGAGGCTTGAATACATATATGGAAGGAAGAAGATGCAGAGTCAATCTAGGAGGAGACAATACCACCACAAATGGAAATGCCCTACCAAATGCTAGAAGAGGTCAGGCTCAGGCTGGGAATGTTAGTGTTGGGGTTCCCCAACTAGACATGGTAGCCATGTATCAGTTTTTCGTAAACATGATGCAAGCTGGAATCGCAGTTGGAGTTGTTGGAGGAAATGCTGTTGGAGGAGGAGTTCAGGAAGCTCCAATGGTTAATCAGTATGCTAATTTGAGCAAAGACTATACTAGGCTTAGACGAAAGCCATTTATCGGAACAGAGGATGCCATCGAAGTAGAAAACTGGCTGCTACATTGCGAGAGGATTTCTGCTGACCCTGCGCTCAATGACGAGCAGAAAAGGAGACTTGCTTCAAGACAGCTTCAAGGAGCTACTTTGTTCTGGTGGAACACTATAACTATTGGCATGGATGAAGAGATTATGACATGGGCAAAGTTTAGGAGGAGGTTTTAAGAAAGGTTCATGTCAGTAATGGTATAATCTGTCTTGGTCAGCAAGTTTTCTGAGCTGGAATAAGGAGAAATGTCAATTCGGGAATATGCTAGTAGATTTGGAGAGCTTGTCTAGTATGGTATGCCACTATTGACACAGTGTTGAAAAGGAATGAAAAGTTTATTAGGGGTCTGAAGCCGAAGTTGGCTAGAGTTACTCTATTGCACATCAGAGATCTGTGTGATGTAGTAGTGGAAATGGCATTGAGACATAAAGAGATATTGGCTTGCTTGGAGAAGAAGAAAGAGAAAGTGATCCAAGTCGCATAGGGCCAAAAGAGAAAGTTTTTCCATAAAAAGAATGCTCGGAAAGAGGTGCAGCAAAGAAAGGAAAGTCTGAGGTGGTCTGCTATAAGTGCGACAAGAAAGGCCGTTATGCCCATGAGTGTCGGATAGACAAAGGAAAGAAGGTTGCTAAGAAGAAAGGGATTGGATGTTTTAACTATAATCAAATTGCGCACTACAAGAGCTAGTGCAAAGAGCCAGCAAAAGGAGATAATGGCCAAGTGTTTGCATTGGAGCCTGCTACGTCAAAGCCGACAGTACAGTAGAAGAGAAAGGCTATGTTCTGGTTACGCTTTAGATCCATGATATGTCTGTTAGCATTTATTTGATACTAGCGCATCCCATTCTTTTATATCTTGATGTTTGTTAGATAAACTTGATCTACAACCCACATATTTAGGTACGTCCTTAAGAGTTGCAAATCTGATAGGAGGGTATGCGACGCTTGGGATGAAGTACGACCACTTAAAGTTTGACCTGCAGGTTACACCTTTATTTACAGTCTGTATGTATTTGATTTTGTTGGGTTCAAAATTATATTAGGTATGGATTGGTTAAGTAATTATGATGCTAGGATATTTTTCCTTGATAGGAAAATATCCCTTAGACACCAGGATTGTAGTGATCAGATAGTTTATACCGTAGAAACCCCCAGTTGTGAGGTGAATACCTTATTGGGTATTATGGAGTTGGAAGATGAATTGAATTGTGGTTTCATAGTCAGAGAATTCGTAGATGTGTTTGAGCCCGTAATTGGATTGCAGCCAAAATGAGCCATTGAGTTTCGAATTGATTTAGTGCTTGGTGCAAAACCAGTGAGTAAGCCACCAAGTAGGATGGCATCAACAGAGATGAGGGACTCTGGTGGTAGGTTTGGATGGAAAGAGTTTTATTAGACCGAGTAGTTCGCATTAGGAGTAGCAGCTGTATTTGCTAAGAAGCAGGATGGATCGTTAAGGCTATGTATCAATTATTGTAAGTTGAATGAGAAGATGATAAAGAATCGATAACCATTGCCAAGGTTTGACGATTTTTCGATCCGTTGAGTGGGGCCAAGATATTCTTCCAGTTAGATTTGGCAATAGGATTTCATCAGCTTAGAGTACCAGAAAATAGTATACCTTTAACGGCGTTGAGGACGAGACATGGGTCATACAAATGGTTAGTTATGCTGTTCGGACTCACTAATGCACAGACATTCTTTGTAGATCTGATGAATCGAATCTTTCGAGAGCACTTGTATATATTCGTGTTGGTTTTTATAGATGATATTCTGACATACTCCAAGGACTAGACGGAGCATGAAGTTCATCTTAGAGTTGTGTTGGAGACATTGAGACAGCATCAGCTAAAGGAAAAGTTTTCAAAGTGCCATTTTTGGAAGAAGGAAATGAAATTTCTTGGTCACGTGGTTTCGGAGAAAGGATTATCAGTTGATCTTGAAAATATTGAAGCCATTAATAATTGGAAAAGACCAAAAAAAGTAACTGAGATAAGAAGTTTCCTTGGATTAGTTGGATATTATCGGAGGGTTATAAAGGATTTCCCACGGATTGCAGCGCTAATGAATAAGCTAACACAAAAGGATGTAAAGTTTGTATGGGCCTATATGTGTGAGGAAGCATTTCAGAGCTTGAAGCACTTATTGACCCATGCATCTGTGTTGTGGTTTCGGAGGGGAATCAAGATTTAATTGTTTATACTGATGTGTGTGGTACTGGTTGGGAGCTGTACTAATGCAGATGGGTAAAGTGATTCCCTGCGCTTTTAAAAAGCATAGACCGCATGAGGTTAGGTATCCAACGCATGACTTGGAGTTAGCTATAGTTATATTTACGTTAATGGTTTGGAGGCATTATCTTTTGGGAGAAAGGTTTGAGCTTTATACAGATCATAAGTCATTGAAGTACTTGTTCTCTCAGAAGGAGCTGAACATGAGACCGCAAAGATGGTTGGAGTTTCTAGCCGCTTATGATTTTGGAATGGAGTACACACCTGGAAAAGGAAATAAGGTTGCAGATGCGCTTAGTAGAAGGCATAAAAATGTAGCGTTAGCTATGATAGTAAAAAGGAAAGACTTAGAATCATTGTCCGCTTGTAAAATACTACGGAGGTCCGAAGCTGAGTCTGGTGAAGAGTCTACTAGGTTGTCTTGTTTAGAAGTCCGACTGGTAATGACTGAGAAGATAACTTTTAAACAGGAGGAGGATCCAGATTTGACTAAACAATTTAGGAAATTAAAGGATGGGATGGAGAGCGATGACTTAAAGGATTTTAGTCTTGACCAAAATGGATGGTTGAGGAAGAAGGTTAGATTATTTATTCTAAATGTGGGAGACATAAGGAAGGAAGTCTTGGAGGAATGCCACCATTCGAAGTTCACTATTCGCCCAGGAGGAATGAAGATGTATCAAGATAAAAAGAGATGTTTCTTCTAGGAAGGAATGAAGAGGGATGTTGGCTTGTGGGTGAAACAGTGGTTGAACTGTCAGCAGGTAAAAGCTGAACATCAGAAGCCGAGTGGATTACTTCAGCCATTGGATGTTTCGGTTTGGAAGTGGTATTCTATTTCTATGGATTTCATAGATGGGTTGCCGAAATCTAATAGCGGGAATGAAAGTATGTGGGTCATAGTAGACAAATTGGCCAAGAGCACCCATTTCATTCCGGTTAATACCAATTGGACGACACCTATATTGGCTAAGTCATTTATGAAGAATGTGGTGAAACTACACGAAATTCCTAGTAGTATTGTTAGTGATAGAGATTCTTTATTTACTAGCGAGTTCTGGAAAAGTCTTCAGGGGAGCTTACGAACCAAGATCAAGATGAGTACCGCTTACCATCCACAGACTGATGGGCAGACAAAAATAGTTAACAAGATCTTGGAGGACTAGTTACATGCTTGTTTATTAGACTTCAGGGGATCATGGAAAGACCACCTACACCTAGTCGAATTTTCATATAACAATATTTATCAGACTAATATAAGAATGGCACTATTTGAGGCTTTATATGAAAGACCATGCAAATCCTCTCCATGTTGGTTAGAAACTGGAGGCAGATTATTTTTTGTTCCTGATTTGGTAAAAGAGGAAGAAAAAAAGATTGAGTCGATAAGGGCGAGAATGAAGGAAGCTCAGTCTAAGCAGAAAAACTATGCAGATCAAAGACGAAAAGGTTTAGAGTTCACTGAGGGAGATCATGCTTTCGTCAAAGTATCACTAATGAAAGGTGTTATTAGGTTCGAGAAGATAGGGAAGTTAGCACCGAGGTTTGTTGGACCATTTCCTATTATAGAGAGGATCAGAAAACTCGTGTATAGAGTAGAGTTACCGAGTAATTTGGTGGGAGTCCACGATGTTTTTCATGTATCTCATCTGAGGAAATGTGTTAGGGATCCAAACATTACTATGGCACCGACTATGTTAGAAGATTTAGCAGTGGAACCAGATATGACTATAATTAGGAAGCCTATCCGAATAGTCGAGAGAGATGAGAAGAACTTGAGGAACAAGATAGTCTGGTTAGTGAAAGTCCGATGAAGTGGCGATGCTAAAGGCTGCACTAGCGAAACTGAGAGCAGGATTATAGACACTTATCCTGATTTGTTTGATGGTATGTTTCACCTTTGAATGGTTGATGGTGTACCTTATCGTAATTTCAAGGATGAAATTCCTTAAGGAGAGGAGATTGTGACACCGCATTTCTTTAGTAACATTATTTAGGATATTTAGTTGGCTAAATTAAATAAAATGATGTAAGATGATTAATAGATTGGGATTTGGTTGAACCAAAGGTAGCCATGCCACGTAAAATGTAAATCAAAACGAGATAGCATGAATAAAAGTGTTAGGAAATAAGGGTGGGTAAAATGGGAAATAGGATGAACTTATACCCTAAAACCTTTAGAAATCAAACGCATGTTCATTTCATTTTTTTCAAGTAAAAATATTCTAAAGCCGACCACCATTTTCAATCTCAAGAGAAGATAAAGCTAGGATTTCAAGAGGAAGAAGTAAACCAATTTATTCAACATCAAATCTCACTTCTTTAATCACAAAGCTAAGGTGAATGACTATTACATCCCATTTTTCTTATAGTTTTTGGATTTAAGGGTAAACTGAAATGATTTTGCATGATAATGCCATGTTCTGGATGATTCGAAGTTTATATATACTTATTGGTGATTTAACATGTTCATATTAGTTGTTATGGTATGTTTGATATGAAAACCCTATTAAATGACGTACAAATTCCTTGTAAATTTTTATGTAGATCGAAAATGATATTTTAGAGATGGGTTTCAATTTTCATAATTTTAATTACTGTGGATTTTTATATTAATTTTCTAATGCGGAAAAATGATTTATTAGGTTATAAATTATTTACGGAAAAATTAATAATTATTTGGGTCTGAAATTTATATATATTAGAAAACATAACGAAAAGGATTTTCAGAAATTTTTATAGAATTTTCCTAAGTGTTTTGATGAATATATAAAATTATTTAAGGTATAAGACTTAAATGTTTTATATATTTAATTAAGGAGAAATGGGGTTTTACAAATGATTTGTTAATTAGTTAGTTCTGAAATGTGTAGCACTTTTTAGTGGTAAAGAAAAGAGGCAACCGATCAAAATTTGACACGTAAAGCAGGTTAGGTGAAAAGAACTATTTACTACAGGCTTTTTTTTTTTACTGTTTTATTACTTTTGGCACCTGCTTTCGTCTTGGTTGGCTTTCGACCAAGTCCCTCCGTCTTCATCACCGTTGAAACAAAAGTGCTTGGTATCAAGAAATTGGTACGTAGCGAATTGGATAGAAAGAGAAAGGTATGATGTCGAAACTATAGGTTCCGAAGGGGTCGAAGCATCACTTTGTTTTTAAATTAAAATGCGCCTTTTTTCTTCGGCTAAATGCCTTTCAACTTAGTTAGCTTTCGACAGGCTCAATGAATTTTAAAAGAAATGGTTTCGAATGAGTTGCACTTTATTTTTAAATGTTTGCTTTGGATTAAGCCGAAATCTTTTTAGTTGTCGCTTTCAACCTTCCGACTACCATGGATTTGAAAGGAATACTTTGCTTTTAAAACTTGGCCACTTCTCCAATGCTTTTGAAGGGATAGTTTCGACGCCATCATTTCTTTACTTATGAAATGGTTTTGAAATAGAAGCTTTCATCTTAGATATTTTAAAGACCTTTTTCTATAATTGAAGTGTAAACTAAATGGTTTCGAAAGAAATTGTTTCAAAGGCTTTGAAAGGAGTGCTTTTGACTTCAATAGGTTTCTTATCCTTTTGCTCTACTTGAAGGCATAATTCAAAATGTTTCGCTCTAGACGGTTTTCGAAGGATTCGAAGGGGTAAATTTTTGAATGGTTTCTAGAATTCCATATGTTTTTAAACTGAACCCAATGGCTTTCGAAAGGTTTAGTATTTTAATGCTTTCGAAAGAGTTTTAATGAATGGTTTCGAAGGGTGGTTCCCCAGTGTTTCGAATGGGTTTAAAGGGAAGGTTTTCCTTTCTTTTCGAACCTTTCGATGAAAAGAAAGGAAGGGTTATTCCAATGTTTTTGGAAGAAAATGTTTAAAGGTTTTAAAGAGGGATGTTTATTATTTTGAAGCTTTTGGAGAGAAGAAAGGAGTGGATTTTCCAATGTTTTTGAAAGACAAGGTTTAATGGTTTCAAAAGGGGTAAATGTTTTCAATAACAAGGGATTGAGTAAAATATATATGTGTGTGTGTATATATGTATATATATATATATAAAATGGCAAGGTGATTTTCAGTAAAGCATAGATAATATGTATTTTCCATGTGTAAGTATGATTTATAGATTTAAATCAACTTGAGAGAGTTTTTTAAGCAAAATTTAAGGGAAGTTATCCCTTGGTAAAATGACTCAAAAATTAGAATATTAGATGGGACTGGTAGAGGGTCGCACCCTATACTTTAGCCAATGGACCCAGCTAATTTAGTCCAAATTTCCAATGTATAGGGTTTTGTCATATGTAAGACTAAAATTATGATTACATATAGAAGGGAATATATGTTTGTATACAAACAGGTTATTGGTGAGCCCGCAAAACCATTAGGATTGAACTTGGGAGATGTTAAGTTAGGGACAAACCATCTAGAAGAGAAGTATTTAATAGATAGTTAAAGACAGAGCGTCCAGAAGAGGTGTGTCTAATAGATGTTAGATAAATTTTGTTATTTTGTCTGGTCGGCCAGAGTCAGCCAAAGGTTAATGATAAGCCAAACAAAACTACAATATTCGGACAGATGGTCCATTTGTTAACTAATATGTATGTTTACATAATAATGCTTTACAGTTTTAACCAGTTTTTGTTGTAGAAAAGACTTGCAAAAGATATGTTTTAAAATGATGTTAATGAGGGAAAACCCATTCCGCTAAGCGGCGTGGTCTCACTAAACATTAATAACCGGGATATATAGTATTACTTACACTAGGTTTTGTGTTTAACTCGAAGTTTATGTTTTCCACTTAAACTCTTGGGTGCTCAAAATTGATTTGAGTGGGCAGAGTGTTGAGGTTCTTTCAAGTTTTAGTAGGAGGATGAATAAAGCTACCAAAGAAAAGTGGGAGGCTAACGGATTGCTATTTAGGAGTTGTAGTTCTTTATTTTGTGTTTATTTTCGCCGTGTATGTATTAAGTCAATTATTACTACATGACTCTGATCATCCAAGGAGGCATCTTCACATGTCACTCTTGACATATTTTGTAATAAGTATATTTTATAATTTCCTAGGAAACATTTTGGGATTATTTAATCTGAATATGGAACATCCGTTTTTAAATGCAATGGAAAAAATGTTGTTTTGAAATCTATGTTTTGTTTCATATTCAAGTGATTCTGATATTATAGATACCGTTAACATAGCCGTATTTAGTCGTCGAAAGTTAATACTATAGACGACTGCAACATCTGTAGCACTTAGCTTTAGGCCTCTAAATATGGGATGTTACAACATTCTCTATCGGTTATCTTAGTGGCTGATAATGAGATCCTTAAATATTTAACGGGTAATTTCCTTCCTTCACTCCCAAAGTCTCAAGAACTACAGTTTTGTTTCTACAGTACTTGTTAAAATAGCATTTAGTCTTTAGTTTATTCACTTTAAGGCCCACAAACTCTTCCAACTTAAAAAATAAAATATTTTATAGTGGTTGCTGCTTCAACACTCGATTTTGTGAAAATTATCAGGTCATCCGCATATAGGAGGTAGCTCACTTCAGGTTGGAAATTGTGTATAGTTTGGAATAGCTTGTTGTGTTCAGCAATCTGCATTTGGAGGGGGAAAAAATACTCCATTGCAATAGCAAAATCGTAAGGAGATAAGGGATCTCCTTGCCCGATACACCTATTACTGCTAATATGGACCTTGGGAATACCATTCACCAGCATTGAAAAGGTAGAAGTGGTAATGCATTCACTAATTAAATCAAAAAAATTACCAGGGAACTCGTACTTCTAAGCATATGTAGGATGAAGTATCTATTACTCTTGTCATATGCTTTGTGGAGGTCAACCTTTAAACAAAATTTATCAGCTCCTAGTTTGTTATAATTTCTAATCAACTCATAAGCCAGTAATGAGTTTTCAGATATGCTCCTCCCCTTATTAAATGCACTCCGGCACTCAAAGTCATGTCAGGTAAAATATTCTTCATTCTATTGCATATGACTTTGCTTAAGATCTTATAAATAATATCACAACAAGCAATCAGTATGTGATCTTCAATTCTAGCTGGGTTGTTTTTTTTGGTATAAGGCATAAAAAATTATGGTTCACCTCATTCAAGATTTTACCAAAGTCAAATGATTCCTGAATTACTAACAGTATATGTTGTTTTAGGTAGTCTCAATGCTACTTGAAGAAAGTGGAACCCATACCGTCAGGACCGGGGCTAGAGTCCCCATGTATCGAGGCCAAAGCTTCCCAAATTACATCTTCAGACACACTTTTGCACAACATATTTCTGCCAATGGAATTCACGAGCTTTCTATATTCAATACTGGGTAAATTAATTTCAAAAGAACCATTATGATGATCATGACAGTAATTGAGAGCTTCATGTTTCATTTTATGTCGATCATTTAGCATCGCCCCTTCTTGGTCAAGACATTGTAGATTGTAGTTGATGTTTTTCTCGAATGGCATCTTTATATAAAAAATTTGTGCACTAATCCCCTTCCATAATCCATTTCTCTTTAGCGTTTTGTTTTACTTCCACTGCTTTAGACTTTAAAGCAACTTTGAATTAATTTTGCTTCATAATATGCTTACTAGATTCCATCGCTATTATCCGGGTTGTCATCAATCTATATAAGATAATCTTCATATAACATTTGCAATTGATTAACTTTGTCATTATCTTTAGGCCTGTGTCTATTCCATTCTTTTAGTTGTTGCTTACAAAACTTACCCATGTGAATGAGTTTATAAAATTGGTAACCTTTGACTTGAGGGCAGAGATCAAATTTACCAGCATCATTATATCCGCTCTAAGTGCACATACCATTTTCACGGACATTTGTGTGTGTGTGTGTGTGTGTATATATAATATAAAGAAAACTATAAAGGTTATAGTAAATATTCTTTTCAAATGGTTTAAGATGAATAAAATAACATTTCTAGAATTTAAAATAAAATTTAATCAAAATATTTAATCAAATTGAGAATTAAAATTAATTAAATATGATTTAGTTAAGTAGATACATTTAGATAATACATAAATTAATTAAATACAAGATTTATAAATTAATTAAACTTATATAATTATTGTTAACACAAGAATTGGTCACCAATACCCTTGAGAAAGATTGTGTAGAGAGATTAATGAAGAAAGTAAATTAAACAAAGAACTGTATGCTAAATTAAATGCAAAGACAAGAACACCGGATTTATAGTGGTTCGGCGTAACTGCCTACGTCCACTTTGGTTTTAATCTTTATTGCTTTACTTAAACAATTGATTACAGATACAATCCGTACTATAAAGACTTGAATACAAGCGCTAAGTAAAATAGAATGAGTCTTGAAAGCGGCAGAGTCTCCCCAGTGTTCTCGAAAAAAGGTCCATTTCACTATGCCCCTGCCTCTCTATTTATAGATGAAAATGGGTTGGACTTCCTTGATGGGCCTAGTAGCTAGACATCTCGGCCCAAAGTGAGTGACTTCCGTGTGTCGAACCACAAATGCCGATCGGCAAATGCCGTGCCATGTCTCTAAGCCAAACGGGGCAGTATGTTGAGTGAAATGGGTAGGACGAACGAGATCCGACGTCGATCGAGGGGAGATGCCGAGCGGCATGCTTATGCTGAGCGAAGCCATGTGTCGAACAAGGCTGGAATGCCGATCGCGGCATGAATGCCGAACGAGGCTGGAATGCCGAACGAGGCTGGATGCCTAACGAGGATGGAATGCCGAACGAGGCTGGATGTCGAACGAGGCTGGATGCCGAACGAGCTTGAATGCCAGTCGAGGCCTGGATGCCGAACGACCCAGTTGTGCCGAATGACGCTGGATGCCGAACGGTGCACAAATGCCGAGTCCCTAATTACCTGGTCAAACCTCCAGGTAACAGTTGCCCCATAAAGTGCTTCATGTGGTCGAACGTGATGCGCTTTGAATCATGAGTCCTCCATGTTTTGCTTCGAGCCTTGGCTTAGTCTTCTCGATAGTATTTTCTCTTGAATGCCGATTGAGTTAGTGTATGCTGAACGACATGCTGATGCCGAACGACATACAAATGCCTAATGACATAGCTGATGCCGAGCGATGGATGCGCTTTGACCGGTTCTACTGGTCATTGTCCCTTCGACTTCCTTTCTTCCCCCTAAAAAGGCCGGCACTTCTTTTCTTCTTCTCTTTTTTACTTTTACCTCCGCTATACTGTACTCACGAAACTTTCTTTTTAACATACTCCAAATAATTAACTACTCTTCCGTCCTCAAACATCATATGTTGCCTTACTCCTTTCCCAAATCAATCGAAACTAATTAAAACTGCGCTCCTTACTCCAGAATCCCCCCGAGTTTCGAGCCATTTATGAGGTATTAACCTATCTCTTTGAATGCTTTCCCCTGACTAAAAAACTTAGCACGAGGTTTAAGTTCGTAAATCTCTATAGAACCATGGCCAATAGGTATGGCGCGAATGAGGAAATCAAATCGTGATTAGGATATGTTCTATGGCTAGGCAGTACGGAGGAAAGAAGGAGGGGTCAGAGGTATGTGAATGAGAGGTCAGAGAAGGAGAGGTCAGAGGTATGCGAAGGAGGGGGTTAGTGGAAGATGTATTGCTGTGGTTCGGCATGATTCCCTCATGCCAAACGAGGTTGGATGGAAAAGCGGAGGAGGAGTAGGAATTGGCTAGAATGCCGATCGACATGGCTTTGTATGTCTTGCTGAAGGACTCGACAATGTCATTCGATAGGGATGGAGGAAAAGAATAAAATTGTTGTTAAAGACGGGGTGCCGAGCGTTGCGGCTCGGCGTAGTCGTGGTTCGGCATGATTCGTCGCATGCCGAACGGCGGAGTGGATAAGTGGAAGGGCGTTGTTGTTGAGGGTAGAATGCCGAGCGATGCGGCTCGACATGAAGGTGGTTCAGCATGACTTCTTATTTCGAACGGTGGAGAATTCAGATGGAAGTGTGGAATGTCGAGCGATGCGGCTCGGCATGATCATGGTTCGGCACACCTTGCCTCATGCCGAACAACAATGGTGGGTGATAGAGGAGTTATGCACAACAGCAATGCTAGTCGAACTTAATGCACAGTTGACTTAACACACCCCATGCCTGAACATATGTTAGTGAACAAGGACAGACTTAAACAGAAAAGCATATCGAACAATCCGGACTGATAACTCCCGTGTTTTAAACAACTAAAAACTTGGACTTAACCTGCTTGATAGTTAATAACCTTTCAAATGCAGTGATGATGTCGAGTTCAAAATGTAAACCGTCTCACAACAAGCTTTCGTAGACGGTCAGCGATGACGGTCTTCGAAGACGACAATTCAAAGCTTAAGCTCATTTTATTAATCCAGTGTCTTTTCACTGCTTGGCACTTACATTTGAATGATCGCACTAGTTCACACACCACACAGGGGAAATATTTATATTGTTTAAATCCAACGTCGATTGTTTTCCAAAGTATAGTTCAAACAAGTGCTCTGTTAGATTCAATCTTCATTAGAGATGTCTAGGAAATCTAGCTCTGCTATGATCTCAGACAGACCCAGCCATCTTCTTGACAAGAATTTTTGGATACTTCTAATCCATCAACTACCCCTGCTCAAAACTTACCGAGCGTTGCGACAGCATCTGTCAACTTGGCTCCCACGCTCTAGAGGCAGCAATTTTCCTAGACGACCTAATCGATTCCCAAGCTTCAAAGATTAACGAAAGTACACTCCGTCGGATATACTCTGTCCATGGAATCCCCTTTGACGATGTATTAGTTCCATCGGGGCATGATCATCCACACTTGCCACAGTCGGATACACAACTTGCAACAAATTCATGTGCTGGGTTGGCAGCGTGCCCCCGTTCAACTCAATCCTTCGAGAAATGTTGCAGTATATCGTCATTGCCCCATCACAACTTCATTTAAACAGCCACGCATTCATTTACGGCACTTGCATCCTCTTCGTGAGTGTCCTCTTCAGTCTTTCGACTCCTGGTGATATCCGATACATCTATTGCATCAAGTGACGGTAGGATAGCCCATCTTTCTTGTTTCTCGAGCCGCACAACAAATGTCAAATGTTGACTGGGGCATGGAGCAAGTTTGCTCTGTATAAACAGGAATGGTTTTATGTGTGTTGTCCTCCTGGCTTTGTAAGTAGATGGGTGGAAGGAAGTAAGTCTTTTTCCTGGACCAATACTCATGTTTGGTCGAAGCTGTACCTTTTCTAACTCTCTTCCATCTTTTCAGGTATTAACCCATGTCCTGAGGGACTCAGATAGTCTTAAGCCGTCGAAGCTATTCGAGCTATTCCTGCTGAAAACCGGGACATTAGAACTCCCATTTCAAATGAGTCACTTACAAAGTTTGGTCTGTTGACGGAAGGTCGCCGGATAAGCATCCCTTAGGGTGTTAGCATACCCAGTCCTGCTGCTGGCAAAGGGAAAAAATAGGGTGAGTCTTGGGCACGTAACGGCCCTGACACACTTGAAGAGGGGGAGATTAAGGAAACTGAAACGCGTGATGTACAAGATGAAAAGGTTAGTTCCACTCGGGATCCGATAGTTGAAGTTCACGACATCAAGACGTCGTCTTCCCCTTCAAAGAGGAAGAAGAAACTGACGTACACAAGGAGGAAGAAAACAGTGGGTAGAACTTCCAAAGTTACCCTTATTCCAACAGAGAAAGAAGCTTCCTCGTAGCATTTAGAAAGTTCTCTAAATGGCTTGTCGAACCTTTCCATACCTAATGATCTACTCAACTATGACTTCGACGATCTAGAGGCCCTTAAGCTTCATTCGCCCGCGAGAGGCGATACAAGCGTTCAAGCCCAATACCAGGGAGAAAAAACTCCTATTAGTAAATAAACTGGTCCGTCGGGGGGAAATACTAGGACACACACAAACACATGCACTTCACCTTGCACTTAAATTTCTTTTGTCATCCTGCTCCTTGCTAACTCGTCGTCATTTGAATTTTGTGTAGGTGACGTGGGGCGCACACATGGACTTGACCGCCTTCGTGGGTCATCGATTTTCTACCAATCTGGCCGGGATTCGGGATCCGGCAAGCGTCGAAATAGAGATGAATCTGACGATCGAGACTACCACCACCGAGAGTCATCACAACGAAGGAAAACTTATAACCAGACCTCACATCCTCGCGATCCTCCTTCTTAATCGGAGCACAGCAAAGAGAAATTTGGACATAAGGGGTCTCGACCTGAGGTACATCGGGATCAACACTCTGGTTCATCAAGTACCAGGCAATCTTGAGATCCCCACAGAACGCTTGCGGTCTCCAAGCGGACTCCTCTTACTCCCGTAACTGATCCAACGGTCGCTGAGCGACTCGCTAAGCTTAAAACTTCGTGGCCGAAGATATGCTTTAACGGCTTAAAGTTTCTTCCGGCGATTCATCAGATTCCAGGGCATGTTAAGCAAAGCGCTATCGCCTACACCAATGATGTCTACGTTCAGCACGATGCGTTCTTGCACTTAGCCGAGAAAGTTTCAGAAGTTTCGACAGAGCGTCAGCATGAGAAAGATCGGCTGAAGCTTAAGGCTATCCATGATAAATACATTATTAAAGCTCAGGACGAAGAGCTTGCTTCTTATAAGTCTCAGCTTGAAGCCACCCAGCAGAGCACTAAAGACACTGCCAAGGTCGTTACTCATCTGGAGTCAACCCATAAAAGAGAGGCTACTCACGCAAGGGAGGCTCCCGGTCCAGATGCTCAGGTGATCGAAGCGCTTGATGAGGATAAGTCTGAGGCTTCCTCTCCCATCGATGGAAGTTATGAAATCGAAATTACATGCGCCTCTGGGCACACATCTAAACTGAGCATGAAGGAACAGCTTGAGAAGGAGAAGATAAAGATGGTCGAGATCAAAGTCGAGCCTCAAGCTGTGGACTTGGACGATCCTCTAAATAAGCCGTTGAAGGTCATCCTTCCTGGCGGGTCCAGGCCCATGGAAGTTCCCCGTATTTCTTCAGTTGTCACCTCCCCATCAAGAAAAATATCAAGGGCAACGCACGGGGGAGGATTCATTTGGAAAAAAGTTGAAGAAGTGGTCGTCGCTCTAGTTCAACGAGAGTTAGTTTAGATTATGTAATTATTTTTATTTATTTTCGTAGCCCATGTAAATAAACTTTTGACTCCGAATTTTGGAGGAGTTGTAGTAGAACTCTTATTTGAATAAATAAAGCCTAGTTCTTTTGTCTTTCGAAAGACTTTTTTCATTCAGCTTTCTGTGTGATTGTGGTCGAAACCCAAGCTACTGTGAGTTAAATGAACTTCTTAATTCACCTTTATATAACTCCAAAATTCTTTGGAGTTGCTCATCCTGTGTTCCATGCTTCAAACACTTAGAGTATTTTTTAGTCCGTAGGCCGGGGACTTGATGACTTCAAGTCATTCACGTCCCGGCCCGCACTCCGAGGACTTAGAGAATTTCAAACCATTTATGCTCTGGTCCGCACTCTGGGGACTCAGAGTACTCCAGTCCGCACTCTGGGGACTTGGAGATTTTGAGTCGTTTATAATCTAATCCGCACTCTGGAGACTCAGATTACTCTAGTCCGCACTCTGGGACTTGGAAATTTTTAAATTTCGCACTCTGAGGACTCAGAGTACTCCGGTCCGCATTCCGGGAACTTGGAGATTTTTCAGTCGTTTATACTCTAGTCCGCACTCAGGGGACTTAGAGTACTCTAGTCCGCACTTTGGGGACATAGAGGTTTTTAAGTCGTTTATACTGTAGTCCACACTTAGAGGACTTAGAGTACTCAAGTCCACACTCTAGGGACATAGAGGTTTTTAATTCGTTTATACTCTAGTCCGCACTCAGGGGACTTAGAGTACTCTAGTCTGCACTCTGGGGACTTAGAGGTTTTTAAGTTGTTTATAATCTAGTCCGCACTCAGGGGACTCAGAGTACCCCAGTCGCACTCCGGGAACTTAGAGATTTTGAGTCGTTTATACTCTGATCCGCACTCTGGGGACTCAGAGTACTCCAGTCTGCACTCCGAGGACTTGGAGATTTTAAGTGCTCGTGCATGTTCGTACGTCAGACGGAATAATGTATCTCTTAGTTAATCATCACAGCGTTATCATACATAGAAACATCGATAATTCATGGAGAAAATGACTTTATTAATGCAAACAAGCTAAATTGTCTTATTACATGCCGTAAACTAGGAATAAAAACTTGCTGGAAATAATTGCAACTAAAATATGAAAGAAATGAACTAAGTATAATAATGCCGCAAATGCTCGCTATTCTAGGCTCGGGGAAGTGTCGCACCATCAACGGTCGCTAGCTTGAAAGTTCCTTCTCTAAGCTTCCGTTCAATGACGTATGGACCTTCCCATGCAGGGTTCATATGTGATGGAACTGGGAAAACTCGTTTGAGATCACCCACACCAAAGATTCTTCATCAGACATTTTCATTATAATATCGAGCGACTAGGTGTCTGTATGCGGCCGCTCTTAAATTAGCTTCTTCGTGCTTTTCATCAATGAAGTCCAATGATTCCAGCAAAAGATCTTGATTTGATTCAGGGTCATAATAAGTTACCCGATGTGATGGAACATCAAGTTCTATGAGTATAACAGCTTCCATGCCACATGCCAATGCGAATGGCGTGTGGCCAGTCGTGGACTTGTGGGTGGTTCTATAACCCCAAATCGCTGTTGGAAGCTCATCACCCACTTGCCTCTAGCCTTTTCCAAACGCTTTTTCAATATGGATTTGATTATTTTGTTCACGGCTTCTACTTGACCATTGGCTTTCGGGTGAGCAACTGTTGCAAACTTTTCTCAATACCATATTTCTGGCAAAATTCCTTGAACTCTTTGCTTTCGAATTGAGTTCCATTGTCTGTGATGATGGTTCGTGGAAGGCCAAAACGGCATATAATATTTCGTACAACGAAATTAATGACCTTTTCGGTGGTGATAATGGCCAAAGGCTCTGCTTTTGCTCACTTGGTAAAGTAATTGACCGCAACTATCGCGTATTTTGCACCACCTTTGGATACGGGTAAGGAACCGACTACATCGATCCCCCACATTGCAAATGGCCAGGGACTAACCATTTGTGTGAGTTCCGTTGGCGGAGCTCTCAGGATTTTCGCATATTTCTGGCATTTTTCACATCTTCTCACATAGTGTCCAGCATCCCGATTTACAGTCGGCCAATATTATCTATAGCGGAGGATTTTCTTCACTAACGCCTGCCCTCCGATATGGTCACCACATTCACCTTCATGGACTTCCTTCAGGACTCATTTTATCTCATCATGGGCAATGCACCGAAGTAAGGGGGTCGAGAATCCCCTCCAACACATTACCCCATCTTTCATTACATAACGTGAAGCCTTACGAATGCTTGTCGTCTTTCGCTCCTTCTTTCGGTCACGACCCCGTGTAACAAGTACTGCTTGAATGGGGTCGTCCATGATTCCTTTTCAATTTCTCTTTCTAACATGAAATCTACCTCCATCATATTTATGCTCAGAACATGTAAGGTTTCAATGGAAAACAATCTCATCTGCTGCGCATCGCCAGTGCTTACAAGTTTTGCCAATGAATCAGCTGCTCTGTTTTGCTCACGTGGGACATGTGAAATATCATAATACTCGAGATTCACTAGCAGCTCTTGAACCCGGACCAAATACGGGGTAAGTCTCTACCCCTTTGCTTGTTAGTCTCCCCGCACTTGGTACACCACCAGTTGCGAGTCGCAAAAGATTTCAACCAATCTTACTCCCAGCTCTTTGATAAGTCTTAAGCCGGCAATCAATGCTTCATACTCGGCTTTGTTATTCGTTGTAGTGAATTTGAGCTTCAAAGCGTAGCAAACTGATCCGTTCTCAGGAGTCACAAGAACTATGCCAACCCCTGAACAACGGTCGTTAGATGCCCCATCGGTGTACATCTTCCATCGAACGGGATGTATGACATTGTGGCCATTTGATTCGTCTGTCATGGTGAATTCAGCAATGAAATCTGCTAGCGCTTGCCCCTGTATGGACCTTCGTGGCAGGTAGGTAATATCAAACTGACTCAACTCGATTTCCATTTTAACATCCTTCCATAAGTTTACGATCGTTGGAGTACCTATCGCAAGGGTTGATCGGTGTAAACACTGATCGAGTGTGCCTGGAAGTATGGGCGAAGCTTGCGTGATGCAATCACCAAGCAATAAGCTAGTTTCTCAATCTGGGATAATTTATTTCTGCCCCCGCCAAACGTTAACTGACATAATATAATGGTTTTTGAACTCGGTCCTCCTCGCGAACCAAAGCCGTACTGATAGCATGCTGGGATACAACCAGGTATACATACGGCATTTCATGGTCAATTGGTTTTGATAGCACTGGTGGACTTTCTAGATGTCTAACCAGAGCTCGGAATGCTTCCTTACAGTCAGACTTCCACTCGAAATTCCTCTTTCCTTTCTTTATCACATCGAAGAAAGGGATGCACTTATCTGTGGCTCTAGATATGAATCGACTCAGCATGGTCACTTTTTTGTTCAAGCTTTGTACTTGCTCTATAGTTCTGAGCACTTGTATGTCCCGAATAGCCTGAATCTTTTCCGGGTTAGCTTCAATTCTATGTACGTTCACAATGAAACCCAAGAACTTCCCTGATGCAATGCCAAAAAAATAGTTTAAAGGGTTGATCTTCATACCATAAAGCCTGAGTATATCAAACATCTCTGCTAAGTCTCGAATATGGACGTTTGACAGTCGTGACGTCACGAGCATGTCGTCCACATAGACTTCCATTGTTCTGCCGATTTGATCTTTAAACATTCGGTTCACTAAACGCTGATAAGTCACTCCGTCATTTTTCAATCCGAAGGGCATCACTACGTAGCAATACAAACCAATGTATTTGACCTTAATAGAAATCAAGATGGTCGAACTTGGTACCGAGGAGGTTGATGAAGGTGCTTTGATAAAAGAATTTCTTAAGGGAAATGAGCCTTCAGACCTGTCTACGGCAAAAGCTCTTTACTGCAAAGGCTCCCCCTCAACGAAAGGGAAAGAGGTTATTGCCGGTCCATCCGGGATCGAGACTCAAGCTCATGCGCCTACTCAGCCGGCCGATCGGCCGGTACTTGATCCATTCGAGTTGCATATCGGTTATGACCTGGAGGACCCCGATTTTGGCGTTCACATTCTGTCTCCCATTCCAGAGGGCGAGACCCCTCGGACAGTTGAGAGCCAGTCGGAACCTGGTACATAACCCTCCACTTTAACATTCCAAAAGTCGTCGTTTCACGAGGGGCTATTGTATTCTAATGCTTGTTTTTCATGATTTTGCGCAAGCCGTTCTGATCCCGAGCCCACTTCGAGGAGCGATGTCGCCAAGGAGGTGAAGGAAAAGACAAGTGAAGCTACTCACGCAAGGGAGGCTCCCAGTCCAGATGCTCAGGTGATCGGAGCGCTTGATGAGGATAAGTCCGAGACTTCCTCTTCCATCGATGGGAGTTATGAAATCGAAATTACATCTAAACTGAGCATGAAGGAACAGCTTGAGAAGGAGAAGATAAAGACGGTCGAGATCAAAGTCGAGCCTCAAGCTGTGGACCTGGACGATCCTCAAATAAGCCGTTGAAGGTCATCCTTCCTGGCAGGTCCAGGCCCATGGAAGTTCCCCGTATTTCTTCAGTTGTCACCTCCCCATCAAGAAAAATATCAAGGGCAACGCACGGGAGAAGATTCGTCTGGAAAAAAGTCGAAGAAGTCAAAGAAGTAGTCGTCGCACTCGTTCAACGAGAGTTAGTTTAGATTATGTAATTATTTTTATTTATTTTCGTAGCCCATGTAAATAAACTTTTGGCTCCGAATTTTGGAGGAATTGTAGTAGAAACTCATATTTGAATAAATAAAGCCTAGTTCTTTGGTCTTTCGAAAGACTTTTGTCATTCAGCTTTCTATATGATTGTGGTCGAAACCCAAGCTACTGTAAGCTAAATGAACTTCTTAGTTCATCTTTATATAACTCCTAAATTCTTTGGAGTTGCTCATTCTGTGTTCCATGCTTCAAACACTTAGAGTATTTTTTAGTCCGTAAGCCGGGGACTTGATGACTTCAAGTCGTTCGTGTCCCTGCCCGCACTCCGGGAACTTAGAGAATTTAAAACCATTTATGCTCTGGTCCACACTCTGGGGACTTAGAAATTTTGAGTCGTTTATACTCTAGTCTGAACTCTAGGGACTCAGAGTACTCTAGTCCGCACTCCGGGGACTTGGAGATTTTTACATTCCACACTCTGGGGACTCAGAGTACTCTAGTCCGCACTCCGGGAATTGGAGATTTTTAAGTCGTTTATACTCTAGTCCGCACTCAGGGACTTAGAGTACTCTAGTCCGCACTCTGGGGACATAGAGGTTTTTAAGTCGTTTATACTCTAGTCCACACTCAGGAGACTTAGAGTACTCTAGTCCGCACTCTGGGGACATAAAGGTTTTTAAGTCGTTTATACTCGAGTCCGCACTCAGGGGACTTAGAGTACTCTAGTCCGCACTCTGGGGACTTAGAGGTTTTTAAGTCATTTATACTCTAGTCTGCACAGGGGACTCAGAGTACTCCAGTCCGCACTCCGGGGACTTGGAGATTTTGAGTCGTTTATATTCCGGTCTGCACTCTGGGGACTCAGAGTACTCCAGTCTGCACTCCGGGGACTTGGAGATTTTAAGTGCTCGTGCAAGTTCGTACATCAGACAGAATAATGTATCTCTTAGTTATTCGTCACAACGTTATCATACAGAGAAACATCGACAATTCATGGAGAAAATGGCTTTATTAATGCAAACAAGCTAAATTTTCTTATTACTTGCCATAAACTAGGAATAAAAACTTGCTGGAAATAATTGCAACTAAAATATGAAAGAAATGAACGAAGTATAATAATGTCGTAAATGCTCGCTGTTCGAGGCTCGGGGGAGTGTCGCACCATCAACGGTCGCTAGCTTGAAAGTTCCTTCTCCAAGGTTCCATTCAATGACGTATGGACCTTCCCATGCAGGGCTCATATGTGATGGAACTAGGAAAACTCGTTTCAAAACGAGATCACCCACACCAAATTTTATCGGTTGGACTTTTTCATTATAATATCGAGCGACTAGTTGTCTGTATGCGGCCGCTCTTAAATTAGCTTCTTCGCGCTTTTCATCAATGAAGTCCAATGATTACAGCAAAAGATCTTGATTTGACTCAGGGTCATAATAAATTACCCGATGTGACGGAACTCCGAGTTTTACGAGTATAATAGCTTCCATTCCATATGCCAATGCGAATGGAGTGTGGCCAATCGCGGACTTGTGGGTGGTTCTATAATCCCAAAACGCTGTTGGAAGTTCACCACCCACTTGTCTCTAGCCTTTTCCAAACGCTTTTTCAATATGGATTTGATTATTTTGTTCACGACTTCCACTTGTCCATTGGCTTTCGGGTGAGCAACTGTTGCAAACTTTTTCTCAGTACCATATTTTTTAGCAAAATTCCTTCAACTCTTTGCTTTCAAATTGAGTTCCTTTGTCTGTGATGATGGTTCGTGGAAGGCCAAAATGGCATATAATATTTCGTACAACGAAACCAATGACCTTTTCGGTGGTGATAGTGGCCAAAGGCTCTGTTTCTACCCACTTGGTAAAGTAATCGACCTCAACTATCGCGTATTTTGCACCACCTTTGGATAGGGTTAAGGAACCGACTACATCGATCCCCCACATTGCAAATGGAAAAGGACTAACCATTTGTGTGAGTTTCGTTGGCGGAGCTCTCAGGATTTTCGCATATTTCTGACATTTGTCACATCTTCTACATAGTCTGCGGCATCTCGATTTACAGTCGGCCAATAGTATCCATAGCGGAGGAGTTTCTTCCTTAATGTCTGCCCTTCGGTATGGTCACCACATTCACCTTCATGGACTTCCTTCAGGACTCGTTTTATCTCATCATGGGCAATGGACGGAAGTAAAGGGGTCGAGTATCCCCTCCAACACATTACCCTATCTTGCATTACATAACGCGAAGCCTTACGAATGACTTGTCGTCTTTCGCTCCTTCTTTCGGGCGCGACCCCGTGTAACAAGTGCTGCTTGAATGGGGTCATCGATGTTTCCTTCTCAGTTTCCGTTTCTAACATGAAATCTACCTCTGTCAAATTTATGCTCGGAACATGTAAGGTTTCAACGGGAAACAATCTCATCTGCTGCGCATCGCCAGTGCTTGCAAATTTTGCCAATGAATCGGCTGCTTTGTTTTGCTCACGCGGGACATGTGAAATATCATAATACTCGAGATTCGCTAGCAGCTCTTGAACCCGGACCAAATACGGGGAAAGTCTCTGCCCCTTTGCTTGATAGTCTCCTCGCACTTGGTACACCATCAGTTGCGGGCCGCAAAAGATTTCAACCAATCTTACTCCCAGCTCTTTGATAAGTCTTAAGCCAGCAATCAATGCTTCATACTCGGCTTCGTTATTCGTTGCTGTGAATTCGAGCTTCAAAGCGTAGAAAACTGATCGGTTCTCAGGAGTCACAGGAACTATGCCAACCACCGAACAACGGCCGTTAGATGCCCCATCGGTGTACATCTTCCATCGAACGGGAGGTATGACATTGTGGCCGTTTGACTCGTCTGTCATGGTGAATTCAGCAATGAAATCTACTTGCACTTGCCCCTGTATGGCCCTTTGTGGCACGTAGGTAATATCGAACTGACTCAACTCGATATTTCATTTTAACATCCTTTCAGAAGTTTCCGGTCATTGGAGTACTCATCGCAAGGGTTGATCGGTGTAAACACTGATCGAGTGTGCCTAGAAGTATGGGCGAAGCTTGCGTGATGCAATCTCCAAGCAATAAGCTAGTTTCTCAATCCTGGGATTATTTCTTTCTGCCCCCGTCAAACGTTTACTGACATAATATACTGGCTTTTGAACTCGGTCCTCCTCGCGAACCGAAGCGGTACTGATAACATGCTGGGATACAGCCAGGTTTACATACAGCATTTCATGGTCAAGTGGTTTTGATAGCACCGGAGGACTTTCTAGATGTCTAACCAGAGCTCAGAATGCTTCATCACAATCAGACTTCCACTCGAAATTCCTCTTTCCTTTCTTTATCACATCAAAGAAAGGGATGCACTTATCTGTGGCTCTGGATATGAATCGACTCAGCGCGGTCACTTTTCCGTTCAAGCTTTGTACTTGCTTTATAGTTATGGGCATTTGTATGTCCCGAATAGCCTGAATCTTTTCCGGGTTAGCTTCAATTCCACGTGTTTTCACAATGAAACTCAAGAACTTCCCTGTGCAACGCCAAAAGAACACTTTAAAGGGTTGATCTTCATCCCATAATGCCTGGGTATATCAAACATCTCTGCTAAGTCTCGAATGTGGTCGTTTGACCGTCGTGACTTCACGAGCATGTTGTCCACATAAACTTCCATTGTTCTGCCGATCTTATCTTTAAGCATTTGGTTCACTAAACGCTGATAAGTCGCTCCAGCATTTTTCAATCTGAAGGGCATCACTACGTAGCAATACAACCCAACGTATGTGACGAAAATGGTGCGTTTTTGGTCTGGAACGTGCATCGGGATTTGATTGTATCCTGAGTACGCATCCATAAATGACAGTAGCTCATGTCCGGCAGTTGAATCAATCAGCTGGTCGATCCTACGTAAGGGGAAACTATCCTTCGGGCATGTTTTGTTTAAATCAGAATAGTCAACACAAGTTCTCTACTTCTCATTCGCTTTTCTTACCAGCACAGGGTTAGATACCCATTTGGGGTAGAGGCATCGCGGACGAACCCATTGGCTTTGAGTTTGTCCACCTCCTCTTTGAGAGCAGCAGACCTTTCCAGGTCCATGCCTCCCGTTTCTATTTTACTAGGATGTACATTGGGTCTATGTTCAACATATGACTGGCAATGGCGGGAGAAATCCCACACATATCAGAATGTGTCCAAGCGAAAACATCTAGATTCACTCAGAGGAAATGAATAAGATCCTCGGCCAATGGTAGATCGAGTTGCGATCCAATCTTAAGTACCGTGACGGGTCATTCTGGCTGACTGGAATGTCAAACGTCAGTTCTGCCGGTGCTGCATTCACTTCCCTGGGTCCCTCATCATCTTCTCTTGGATCTATTTCTCTGTAGATCCGAGAATGTTGCCCGAGCCAGGGCACGGACACTACTTGTCCATTGTCAGCGTTTTGGATGCGGACGAAGCTGTCCGCAACCTTCCCCTTTTCTCTCCGCTGAGCTTCTCTCATCTCTGCCTCATAACATGCGTGGCCAGTCGTATAATCGCCATGTACTACGCCGACTCCTTTGTCTGTCGAAAATTTTAATGTTAAACACTATGTGACCAAAGCTGCCTTAAACTCTGCCAGGGCCGGACGACCTGGAAATGCATTGTATGGAGAGTCAACATCCATTACTATGAACGGTAGGATTCGCACTCTCCTACGCTCACCTTCTCCCAGTTCAACTGGTAACTCAATGTACCCCATCGCGTCGGTTGCGGCACCATTAAAGCCATGGGTACAGGCTCTGCATGGTTTTAAATCTTTTGTCTCCATCTTCATTTGTTCATAAGCCTTCTTGAAGGTGATGTTGACAGAGCTTCCACAATCAATCAAAATCCTTTTGACGTAAGCTGGCTCGATCATTGCAGATATGACCATCGGGTCGATAGTAGGAGCCTCCACCTTGTCTACATCTCGACTCCTGAACACTATATCGTCTTTCATCATGCGTTGTTGTTTTGCAGGGGTTCCATCTTCCACATTAGAACAACATTCATAATTAGCATGCCTCAAGGAGGTAGTATATCGTTCCATCTCCTGCCAATTCTTGTCTACAGGATGAGATCCTCTGGCTATAGTGTTTATGACCAACCTACCCACGATCCGGGCAGGTTCCTATGGATGGCATAAAGCCGGCCCGCGTCTGGGGTCTGATGTTCCTTGCCTACCCTTTAGTGGGTTCTTAACAAACTCCTGCAGCTTTTTCTGCTTGATTAACCTTTCTATGGCGTCATGGAGCTGTCTACACTCCTCAGTACAATGCCCGTGTGCCTCATGGAAGCGATAGTACTTCCCCGTTCGCTTTTGTTCCTCTATGGACTCCTTTGGGTGCGGTTTTCTGTATTGAAAGGTGTTACAGGTAGATAGGTAAATATTTTCAAGAGACGTATTTAGGGGGTGTATTCGTTGTAGGTCAGAATCCTCGACTTTCATTTCCCTATCTCTTTTTTCTTTCTAGGGCTTCCACCTCCGGATCCTTTAGATTGCCCAGGCTTGTTCTGGATGTTGACTTGAACTTTTCCCGAGTTGCCGCCGGATTACTTCACGGCGATGTTACTTTTCACAGTCTCCTGAACATGCCCGGGTGCCTTATCTCGTCTCGTCCATCGAGCTTCCTTCCTCCTTATGAACTGGTGAGCTTTGGAATAGAAACGCTCCAACGTAGTTAGGGGCTTTCTCGCCAACCAATCTCCAAACTCCGAGTCTGGATCTACACCTCGCATTACCGTCATCAAAATTGAGTGGTTGTTAGGGTTGCTAACTTCAGTGGCGGCAACATGAAACCTCTGCAAGTACGCTTTCAAAGACTCTCCCGGAGCCTGGATTACGCTTGACAAGGACATCACGTCTTATGGACGAGTAGCATGTATCCTGAATTATTCAACAAATTTCATTGCCAACTTGTCGAAGTTGGATATTGACCGTGGAGGAAGTCGTGTAAACCACATGGTGGCGATTCCGGACAAAGTGATTGGGAAGCACCTACAATTAGTCGCATCATTCACTCTTGCAAAATCCATCATCCATTCATATCTCATCACGTGTTGCTTAGAGTCAGTCTTCCCTTCGTAGGCTGGGATAGTCGGCATACTAAACTTCTTGGGATACTGAGCCCGTAGGACAATATCTGTGAAGGAAGTATGACTCCTGAACACTCCCCAATCTTCATTGGTCAAGGCTTAGTTCTCTCTCATTAACTTATTGACCATGGCTGATAAGTATGGAGTTTGTATGGAAGGTGGGAGGTTGGGTTCCGTTCCCCGGGACCGTGCAGGTTGATGTCCCGCCTGCTGGCGATCGGCCAAATATGCATCCTGAAGGCCAGCTCTATTAGGGTTTTGGTGAGCCGGGCATCCGGTCTCCTCACGTGCCTGATCCTTGGTGGATCGACCAGTGGCACCTAGCTGTGCAGCTTCAGTCTTATAGCGTCTACACCTAGGAGGTTCGTCAGCTGAGGCCGAGCTAACAGATGAAGAATAAGAAGCAGGGCTGCCTCCAGCATTCTGATGCTGCTGCTGGGTAAGCTGAGTCATGAGATTAGTATTGGCTTGAATCTGCTCAGCAAGTTGCCTTCTACTTTCCCTGAGTTCTCTCATCAAGTCATTGAACTCTGTTCGGGTAACGACTTCCGTTTGATTTTGGGTGAAGGGTCCTGCGCCTTGAATTGCTTGTTGGTTGCTAGGCCCAACTTGTTGCACACTAGCAGTCTCGTGGACGTCCGCATTGTGAGAGGCTGATCGGGTACGTGGTCTTTCCATAGTAGAGTCATCGGTCGAAACTGAATAGATTCAACGGGCGTCATATAAATAAGTCGGATCTCCTTCGGGGGATTTTTCAATCCAGTAGCTACAAAGAAGATCATTTTGGGTATGAGAATTCGACTCTCAGTAAAAGCACCAAAATGTTAACACCAGAATTGGTCACTAACACCCTTGAGAAAGATTGTGTAGAGAGATTAATGAAGAAAGTAAATTAAAACAAAGAACTGTATGCTAAATTAAATGCAAAGACAAGAACATCGAATTTATAGTTGTTCGGCGTAACTGCCTACGTCCACTTTGGTTTTAATATTTATTGCTTTACTTAAACAATTGATTACAATTACAATCCGTTCTATAAAGACTTGAATACAAGTGCTAAGTAAAATAGAACGAGTCTTGAAAGCGGGTGAGTCTCCCCAATGTTCTCGAAAAAAGGTCTATTTCACTGTACCCCTGCCTCTCTATTTATAGACGCAAATGAGTTGAACTTCCCTAATGGGCCTAGTAGCTAGACATCTTGGCCCAAAGTGAGTGACTTGTGTGTGTCGAACCACAAATGTCGATCGGGAAATGTCGTGCCGTATCTCTAAGCCGAACGGGGCAGTATGTTGAGTGAAATGGGTAGGTCGAACGAGATCCGACGCCGATCGAGGGGAGTGCCGAGCGACATGCTTATGTCGAGCGAGGCCATGTGCCGAACAAGGCTGGAATGCCGATCACGGCATGAATGCCGAACGAGGCACCAATGTCGTACGAGGCTGGATGACAAACGAGGCTGGAATGCCGAACGAGGTTGGATACCGAACGAGGCTGGATACCAGAACGAGGCTGGATGCTGAACGAGGATGTATGCCGAACGAGCTTGAATGTCGCTCAAGTCCTGGATGTCGAACGATCCAGTTGTGCCAAACGACGCTGGATGCCAAACGGTGCTCAAATGTCAAGTCCCTATTTACCTGGTCAAACCTCCAGGTAACAATTATGTATGAATAAATTAAATTAAATGCAACTATAATAAACCCAAATTAGATTTTTGGAACAAACACATACGCATGGTATGGATATTGTGATTTTAGATGTTGACACTGTAATTACGAGAGTATTTCATAAGAAATAATTTATTCCTTGAAATCCATTTCACTCCAATGTATGTATATTAAAGATTATGAACTCTTTAGTATAAAAGTTGTCCTCTATCATTCATATATTGATAGATTGCTTGCGTACATTGTTAAGCAAACTTTAACTAGGGCTATTATTTGTAATACTACTAATATATTGGTAGATGAGGTAAAATACATGCATGTACTTGTTGAGCAAACTCATGGTACATGCATTATACTTAATGGGTACAAGTAAGTAATCTCTTTCAATTTGTTGATCAAACTCAAGTTCAAGATTGAGATTATGATAAAGACCACTGCTAGGAGTTGTATATGATACAACCAATAAAGAGTTATCCATTGCTTGGGTGCCTTAGAAGGAGAGTCTTAACACTCACTAGAGGAATTAAAAGATTTATATATTTCTCTTGAGACTTTAAAGAGTATAGAAATCTAGTGGGAACCTTAGAAGAAAAATGAAATGAATACATTTAACCTTTCTAATATTATAAAAACATTCGATGTGTAACTATACCGATCAATTTAAATTAAATTCGAAAATAATGACTAACTTAAGATCACTTTTTTAAAACGATAAGCTTATCCGACCTAACTACACTAACTGGTTTAGAGCAATAAAGATAGTGCTAAGCTACAAACATTTATGGTATGTTATTTCTAAATCTTTAGAAACAAAACCCACTAAAGGAGGAGACTTAGTATGCATGGTTAAGGCATATAAAATTTAGTTAGCTAATTTTGACATATCCCAAGCCTACATGCTGTTTACTATAGGAAAACCATTGCAAAGTCAGCATGAGAGCATGTTTGTACACAAAATCTTTAATAACGTCGGAGCTTTGTTTAGGGGAAATCTCATTTCTACGAGGTACGAGTTACTAACAAATTGATCAATATTAAGAGGGTAAGCATTCATTTGAGGATTATGTAATAATGATGAATGCTATATGGGTAGACTTTTGAAGCTTGGTATTAAGCTAACAGAAGAGCTGTAAGTGGACTTGATCTTAGGCTCGATGACCCCATGGTTTGAGTCGTTCATATTGAACAACAATATGAACCACTTGAATATGGGCCTTATTGAGCTGCTCAATATATTGATTTCAATTGAAGCTTCGTTTAAAGGTCAAGGCATCGTATTTTATGTCAAAGGGAAAGCATCAACTTTGAAAGGTTTGAAGAAACAAAAGCATGGAAACAAGAGATTTAAGAAAAGTGATGCTGCTGACAAGAGTGAATTCCACCATTATAAAAAAAAAGGGCGTTTGAAACATAATTGTATAGACTATCTAAATATGGTTAAGGAGTGCAAGAGTCTGATTCTTTAACTCCTAAAGGTGTGTTTGACATGCAAAATATTATTGCAGTTCAAAAATATTTTGGGTTTTATCTACTAGATCTGGAACTCATATTTGTAAGTTGTTGCAGGGACTTAGGAGTAGATGGTATATGGGAAAAAGGAGAAATGGGCCTTCAAGTCGTTGATGGATCTATAGTAGATTAAACTACAGCTAGAGACTATCATTTATGTTTGCCACATGGATTTGATATTGTTTTAAATAACTATTATTATGTTTCAAATTTATTTTTGGTACTATATTTGTTTCAAGATTATCTGAGATTGGATTTAGTTTTATTGCAACAATAATGTTACAAACATATGTTTGACAGAAATAATTTCTTAAGTGGTGTTTTAAATGACGATATTTATATACTTAACTTTAATCATATTTATGCTATCAATAATTCTTCTACTATTAACGTTAAAGATAGTTAATCATGGCACTACAGGATAGGTCATATGAGTGACAAAAGATTGCACAACCAGAAAATCGAAAGTTTTGTACCATCATTTGACTATGAATCATTTGAAGTTAGTGAGTCGTGTCTCAAAGGAAAATGACTAAGCACTCCTTCAGTGGGAGCAATGAAAGAGTTATCGAACTCTTGGGTCTTGTACATTCTGGTATATGTGGCCCAATGCCTTAGTGACAATGGAAACCTCTACTTATTTCATAACCTTTTCTAGCGATTTATTAAGACTAGGATATGTTTATCTTATAAATAATAAATTTTATGTCTATAAGATATTTAAAGAGTACAAGAAGAAGTTGAAAATCAGACATACCGTATAATTACAATACCTCGATCCGATCGAGCTGGTGAGTACGGTGGACAAGAATTCCAATAATACTTAAAATATATTAGTATTATCTTATAAATTACTCCACCCTATACTCCACAACACCATGATATTTCAGAAAGAAGAAATTGAACTCTATTATATATGGTTCAGTCCATGACAAGAAGGGCTAAGTGACCACTTTCCTATTGGGGATATGCATTAGAATCCGCAACACACATGTTGAATTTGATGCCTACCAAGTCCGCACCTAAGACATCATATAAGATGTGGTATAGGAAGAAGCCGCACCATAAGTATTTGAGGGTGTGGAGTTGTCTAGCCTAATTTAAGAATGTTAGCCCTAGTTGACTTAAAGCAAGATCAATACTATGTAAGTTTATAGGATATCCTAAGAATTCTACGGGGTATATTACATGAATAACAGGTCATTGTATCTCAACACGCTATCTTTTTAGGAAATGAATTTCTACCAAATGAAACCAATAGTGAAGTTATAGACTTGGAGGAGATTCGAGAGGTTAACACAAAGACTGAACTGGTAGAAGAATCGAGTTCATAAATATATGTAAACATGCAACCCATTAGAAGGTCTAATAGAGAGTCTCGCGCACTAGAGATATACTACGATTTTCTTGTAGATGGTGAGAAAGAGGAACATGTCATAGAAGACAACACTCCCCTCACTTTTTGATAAGCACTGTATAGTAAAGAATCGATAGTGTGCCTTGAAGTTATGAAATCCAAAATGGATTCCATATGCTCTAACAAAATATGGACTTTGGATGATGTACCCTGAAGGAGTAAAACTCAATGGTTGCAAATAGATCTTTAAGAAGAAACTAAATATAGATGGAAAGGTAGAGACCAACAAAGAAAGGCTAGCCGCAAAATGTTTCTACCAAATTTAAGATATTGACTATGATGAAATGTTTACCTATAGCTATGCTTTAGTTATTCAAATATTACTTGCTGTTGTCGTGTTCCATGACTGCTAAATTTGAAATATGGACGTAAAAATGTTGATTCAGAAGAGACTGTTTTCATATCGTCTCCCGAGGGGTGAGGCCAGTAGAAGCGAGGCAAAGGCTTGTAAATTGTCAAGATCTATATGTGGTCTTAAACAAGCTTCAAGGAGTTGGAATAAATTTTTGGATAATGTAATCAAATAGTTTGGTTTCTATCAAAACAAAAGGGAAGCGTTTAATATTCCCCATTTTGAGGCCTGTAAAGTGCTACAGATACTCTAGTCATCCATAGTATTAATATTTGGTGACAAAATGCAGTTATGTTAATTGTATCGACAACAACAGAAGCACAAGAATATGAAATTTTCTTAACACAATTTCAAAAAAACTTCCATATTTCATTTAAGATAATATTTCTTATTCATTGCATAATCTAAAACTTTGCTTAAGTTCAGATGTCATATAATTATTACAAAATACTCCAAAAGCGGCATATGAAGATGCCCCTTTAGTTGACCAAAGTTTACTACTAAGGATTCATAACGTCTGTCATTACATACATTACAACAAAATGAAATTTCAAAAAAGCGGATAATACATACAAACAAACATATATATGTGCGTCCATAAATACACACACACACACACATACATACATATATACATACATATAGACACACACATGTGTGTATGTATACATAAGCTCCTACATAGCTAGATCTACCTCCTTCACGTCTCCCAAAGCTTTATTTGTCCAATCTAAATAACCAACAAATCCTTACTCCCGATCGACTCAAATTAAATTTAGACTACCAGAAGAGTTTAAGGGGAAACGTAAACTTCGAGCCAGAAAAAATGTTTCGTGTGAATAATAATATACCATCTCGATTTATGGATGTCTAGCGAGACCACGCCATTGAGCGGAACGGGTTTTCCCCTCACAACTATCTTTAAAAATATATCTTTCACAAATCAAACTTCTATAAACACAATGGTTAAAATAGACAATAAAATAGTAATACGCAAGCATGCAACATGGATAATCATGACCAATCGGTCTAAATCAATGGACTATCTGTCCCAACATCATATTTTTCTCAGGGTAACTATAAATCTATGGCTGATTTTGGCCTACCAGATATAAAAGGTTCTCCAACCTACTATTAAAAGACAACTGGACGGTCTGTCCAAAACTTACTATTCCTAAGGTCACTCTGACCCTAATGTTTTTGCGGGCTCACTGATATCTATCTCATCTTTGTATATTCCTTTTTCTACGTAAATCTACTTTTAGTCGTACCTATAACAAAGCCCTACACATTGGAATTTTTGACTTATATTAGCTAGGCGCTAATAACTGAAGTATATGGCGCTAACCTACACCACTCCTATCTGGTTTTCTAATCTCCAAATCAATTCATCCTATCACAATTTATCTAAAACAATAATCTCTTTAGTAAAATTATGGGCTAAATACCTTTTTAAATTCCTTAAAAACATAATTCTTTAAATGATTTGACCCTTGAAATCATGCATTAAAACAAGGAAAATATAGCCCTTTAATTTATTCAAATTATTTATGCCATGGTATATGCTTTTATATAATTATATCGATGAAGTTCAAAATCAGTTAGAAGTCATCACCTCTTAAAACCATAGGCTATGAAGCCAAAGTTAATAAAATACTAAATTGATAAAATCTATGACATATTGCGACTAAGGTTCTTCGCCCCATTAATATTGAAAATCATGTTAAAGAACTTGATCTAACAAAGCACATAGCCATAAGATCAAAAGCATGCATATCGCACTTCATAGAACGCCGATAACATCGAGCATAAAACTTGGTTTGCATAGTATAAAGCCTTAAAAGATAAGCGGCGACATTAAGGACTCTCCACGTTAGTGTCCAAAGGAGCAAACATAGGGATATAGTGGCGTCACTACCTTAAAGAGAAACGTGGCGGCATTATCACCGTTATAGGTCACTTTGAAAGTATAGGATCGACATCATAGTTCAAGACATATACTATAGTAAACAAGCGGCACAGTGGCCCTTATGGTGTTGACAACTTTATAGACATAAGCGACATCAGGCCATTTTATATAAAACGCAGCATCAAAGATCAACACTTATATTTGAAACCATACGGTATCAAGCTGATCGAAGTTCATGATGTCAACTTTGATGCTGTTCTTCCTACTTCAATCAAGCTGATCCATTCCATATCAACCGTAGTTGATATCCTATGCATTGCACCTTATTGACGTCGAAGACCATGGAGGTGGCATGATGAAGTGCGACATCGTTAACCTCGGCGTGGCAAAGATGTAATTACTGTTAAAATTGTTTTCTTACTAATAAAAGTAATTTCTTTTCACCAACTCCTATTGTTTGTCAAAATCTTATTGGGTAATAATTTTCTTTATCAAAAACCTTTTCAGAGAACTTCTATAGTGATTTTCCATTTTCAAAATAGTTTACAAACCTTACACTTTATATTAATATTTTAATATAATAGTTGAGCTTTTCTAGCTCAAATAATTCATATTAAATCAAAAAAACTTGGGAAAATCCCCCAAAAATCACAATAAATCAAGTTTAAATATTCTTTAACATCTAAAAATTTCGAGGCCAAAAGCGTTGTCTAATTATTTTTAATAATTAAAACCCGAAATAAACAACTTTCTCTACTTAGAAAATTCATAATAAATTCACGTTTGTTTGTAAAATTATGAATTAAAAATCCACTAATTAACAATCCACTTTAAAAATAATGTTCCTGATGTTATATCAAGATTTCAGGTTGATTGGGTATCAAAAAGTAGGTTTTCACACTAAAAACCTATTAAATAATTCTATAAGAAATCCAATAAACCATCAATAAGCATATAATCATGCAAATGATTAAAAAATTGCATAATACAAGCAAAAGGTTTGAATTTATACTCAAAACTGAAGATAGTAGTTAAAACTTGAGATGCATAACTATTATTCATCTTGATTTGACAAAGGAACTTGAGATTTGAATTGAGAATTGATTCCCCTATACTTTGACCTTGTTTCCCTAGCTTTTCTTCTTCTTAATGCTCTTGTTAATGGCCGACCTTGCTCTTTTAATTTCATTTGTATCAATGAAGTGAGGGAGGAATGAAAATGGGAAGGTTTATGTTAAGGAAATGTACCCTTTTCCTATTTACCCTCCTCATAATCCTCCTTCTTAATTATTGTTCTAATCAACCTTATTGTTCATTAATTAAGGCTCGACCCATATTAATTGTCAAATCCCAATCACTTATCATTTTACATTATTTTAGCTAATTTATCTAATTAAATATCCTAAATAATGTTAATCAAAATTTGGGTTGTTTCGGACCCCTCTCCTTAAATAATTTGATACTCGAAATTATGATAAGGTACATACCGATAATCATAACTATAAACATAAAACATACCATCAAACAAGTCAGAATAAATGTTTCTAATCTTGTCTTCTGTCTCCCAAGTACAGACTCTCTCATTGCCACTCCATTGGACTTTTACTAATCTGACTGTCTTGTTCCTAAGCTTCTTCTCATCTTTAGCTATAATACAAGATGTCTAACTATAGCCATGTCTGGTCCCACCACCAAGTCTTCCAAGGCAATCGGAGTGATAGTAGTCTCTGGATCTCAAACACACTTTCTAAGATGAGAAACATGAAACATTTTATGAATTCCTATCAAACTATTCGGTAACTCTATTATATAGGCGTGTTTCCCGATCCTTTCTATGATAGCAAACAGTCCAACAAACCTAGATGCCAATTTCCTTGACTTCCCAAATCTTACTACACCTTTCTTTGGCAATATTTTGATGAAAACATGATCTCCAACCGAGAACTCTAAGTCGTTCCATCTCTTATCTGCATAACTTTTCTACCTAGACTGAGCTTCCTTCATCTTGCTCGAATCAATTCAATCTTTTCTGTGGCTTCTCTTTCCATATCCAGACCAATATCTAATCTATTTTTGGTCTCTAACCAACATATGGGTGATTTACATGGTCTTCCATACAACGCTTCAAAAGGTTCCACCCCTATACAAGTCTGAATATTATTGTTATACGAGAAGTCAACTAAGTGTAGATGGTTTTCCCATAATCCTCCAAAATCTAGCATATAAGCTCTTAACAAATCCTCCAAGACTTTGTTTACTCTGTCTGTTTTCCTATCAATTTGTGGATAGTAAGTGGTACTCATCTTGAGCTTGGTACCTATAACCTCTTTTAGGCTTGTCTAGAATTCGCTAGTAAATGAAGAAATTCTATTGCTTACTATACTACTAGTAATCCCATGCCATGTTACTATATTCTTCCCAAATAGTTTAGCTAATACGGATGGCTCCCTTATCGACTTAACGGGTATAATTCATGCACTCTTAGTCAGTCTATCCACTACAACCCAAATACTTTCATTTCCTTTATTCAACTTTGGCAACCCGTTTATGAAATCCATAGATATAGAATTCCATATTCATATTGGTATATCTAAAGGCTGAAGCAGTTCACTTGGATTCTGATATTCGGCTTTCACTTTATGACAATTCAAGCATTGCTTTGCCCATAAGCCTACATCCATTTTCATACATCCCAGAAGAAATTTCTATTCATATCCCGATACATCTTTGTTCCTCCAGGATGAATAGTAAACTTTGATCAGTAACACTCCATAAGGACTTCTTTCCTTAGGTCTCCATCATCTGGAACACACAATCATTCCTTCTTTCTCACCCATCCATTTTGAGATAGAAACCTTTCAAATCATTAATCTAAGTTCCACTTTACAACCTTCTAATTTGTTCAGCTAGTAATGGATCATCACTTTGCTTGGAAGCAATCCTTTCAACCAATACTGGTTGAACTTCTAAGAAACATAGCATTATAGCACTCTGACTAGAACTAGCCGTTGATCTTAAATGCATATTACAGGAAGTCAATGCCTCTAAATCTTTCCATTAAGCTATCATTGCTTATAATGCATTTTGATGTCTTCTACTAAATGCATATACTACTTTGTTTCCTTTTCCTACCGTGTACTCAATTCCAAAATATAAGCAGCTATATACTCTAACCACCTCTGCTTGCTCATATTTAATTCTTTCTGGGAGAATAAATATCATAAAGATTTGTGATCCATATACAACTCGAATCATTCTCCCAAAAGATAGCACCTTTGCACCTCTAAATAAAATTACAGCAGCCAACTCTAAATCATGAATCGGATATCCAACTTCATGCGGTCTGAGCTATCAAGAATCGTAAGCAATCACTTTACCCCTTTGCATTAACACAGCTTCTAATCATGTTTCGAATGCATCGGTATACATAACCAAATCCTGCTTTCCATCCAGGGCGACTAATACCAGTTCATTGGTCAATAAATGTTTCAGCTTTTGGAGTTCCTTCTCACATTTATCAATCCAAACATACTTCACGTCCTTCCTTATTAACTTAGTGATAGATGCTACTATACAAGAGAAACCCTTGATGAATCTTCGATAGTAGCTAGCCAATCCAACAAAACTTTTTATCTCAGTCACTGTCTCAGGTCTCTTTCGATTATTAACTGCTTCTATCTTAGCTGGATCTATTAACAACCCTTCTCTTGAGACTACATGACCAAGGAACTTCACCTTGTTCTTCCAAAAATGTCACTTTAAAAACTTTGCTTTTAACTAATGCTGCCTCAGCATCTCAAACACTATTCTAAGATGAATCTCATGATCTCTTTCATCCTTAGAATATATCAAAATATCGTCAATAAATACTAACAAAAATCTATCTAAATGCTTACGGAAGACTCAGATCATTAGATCTATGAAGAATGCAGGAGCATTAATCAGCCCGAATGTCATTATAAATGACTAATAAGAACCATATCTTGTTCTAAAAGCCGTCAAATGAATATTGTCTTCTGCCATCCGCAATTGCTGGAACCATATCGCTAAATCCAATTGGGGAAACATTTTGGCTCCATTCAATGATCAACCAAATCATCAATTCCGGCCAGTTCATTCAATTTACAGTAATCGATACACAATTTTAATGATCCATCTGGTTTCTTCATTAATACCATGGCCACTTCCAAAGGCAAATTTGCCTGGTCTAGTAAAATCTTTTCAATTCTAAGTCCACTCACTGCACTTTTAACTCCTGCATCTCTGTATCTGCTAGGCGGTCTACTAATGGGTTCGGCTCCAGGTGCAAGGTCTATTCGAAACCCAATAGCTTGTTTCGGCGAAAGTCCTTTAACCAGATAAAAAACATTTGCAAATTTTCTAATGATATAAACTCGATTCAACCCATCTTCCTCCTCCATTGCACCCAATAAAGCATAAACATCAAAATTTGAGTTCTCTACTGAGTATATAATCTGATCGCTACTATTAAGGTTTCTTAGTGGTATTTTTCTATTTTGGCAAAATATTCTAATATCGTATTTACTTAACCATTCCATACCCAAAATAATCCCAAAGCCTACGAAATCAAACACATGCAAACTATAGGAAAATATATAACCTAACAATTAAAACTCTAATTGGTGACATCTCAACCCTAGAGTTGCATACCCTTTTATTGGATTCGCAACCTTTAAGGAAGTAATTAGGTATGAGGGTTCTAGATTAAGCTTATATACCAAACAACAAGACATAAAAGAATGTGATGCAATAGTATTGAACTATACTCTAATAGGTATACCATGAATCAAAAGTGTACATTCCATCACAGCTTTTCCTTTCTACTCTGTTATACGTCTCGAGGCAGATGATTCCAAAGCAAACACTTTTCATTTCTTCCCCTTAGTTGGTTCCTTACATTGATTCTTATAATGAAAATTCCGGTCACAGTTAAAGTAGCTAATGTTCTTTCTCCCAATCACCTTCTTTCCATCACTAAAATGACATTCATTTGCAAAATGTCATTTCTTGTCACACTTATAACATATAACTTCGGCCTTTCCTTTCTTAGTAGCTCCACCCTTCTGAGCTCCCTTTTTCTAAAAGAGCTTTCTTTTCTATCTCTGCCCACTCCGAGTCTCCATTTATTTGTTACCGCTAAATAAAACAAGCATCTCTTCATTCCTCAAAGCCACCTCCACTACCACGTCACATGGATCCTTGAGATGCGGCAAGGTTTCCTTGCAAGCTATGGTCGTGATCCATGGATAAACTTTTTATTTCTCCTTATCATTGTATCGACCGTGGTATACCCATATCTGGATAACTCCTCAAATCTTGTTGCGTATTCCAATACAGTCATTTCTCTTTGCACTAACTCAGCAAACTTCCTTAACAAGATTGACTCGATAATTTCAGACATGAACCTTTTTTCGTATCTCCGCCTGAATTCTTCCTAAATCAAGTTTTCCTTTGGGACCCAATAGTAACATTGTTCCACCAGTACAATGCCGCTCATTGTAATTGCCTTGATGTCAATCTTCTCTTTTGCTTATTGTTCAGACCTAAATCAGAAAAATTCCTTTCACAATAGAGTAGCCAATTCTCTACCTCGATAGCATCCTTAGTTCTAATAAATGGGTTTCCTCCAAGTCTAGCATAATCCCTACTCAAAATAACATAATTGTTGACAACGGGAACTTCGAGAATTGCTCCCGGAGCATTCCACCAACTAATCTAGTTGGAATTCCTACCTACATCATGTTGGCAAAGAACTGATACATGACTCCTATACCCACCTGCGGTGTTCCAGCACCCACATTAACAACTGTTTGTTGACCCAAATTCCTACCAATATTGGGCTCGATATTTCCATTAGTTGTAGTGCTTCCTCTACTGAGATTTACTCTTCCATTTCCCTCCTTAATATCTTACTTCCTTAAATCCGCTTTCAAATCGTAGTAAGATATAAAAGAATTGTCTAAGAGATAGGAATGTGGAAAAGGTGTATATATACACTTATATATAGCAAAAACAAGTACATTAATATAGCATTATCCCATATCCTCAACCTTACTCTCTAATTCATTTGGATTATGTTTTCAAAACTCCTTTTTAAATTTGAAATTCCTTTAGTCTTACATAAACCTATGCTCTGATACCATGTTGTAACATCCCCCATTTTGAGGCCCGAAACAAAGCGCTACAAATGCCACAGTGATCCATAGTAGTAATTTCTGATGACAAAACATAGTTATATTAATTGTATCAATAACATTAGAAGCACAAGAATATGATATTTTCTTAATACAATTTCAAAACAAACTTTCGCATTTCATTTAAGATAATATTTCATATTTATTTCATAGCCCCAAATGTTGCCCAGGTTCAGATAACATATAATTATTGTAAAATACTCTAAGAGTGACATATGAAGATGCCTCCTTAGTTGATCAGAATTTACTACCACACAGTCATAACATCTTCCATTACATACATTACAATAAAATGAAATTTCTACACAACCGATAGTGTGTGTGTGTTTATTATATATAAGCTCCTACAAAGACAGATCTACCTCCTACTCGTCTTCAGAAGCTTTATTCATCTAATCTAAATGACTTGTAAGCTCTTACTCCCGACCTACTCAGATTAAATTTTGAATACCCGAGAGTTTAAGGGGAAAACATAAACTTTGAGTCAGACAAAAATCCTGATATGAATAATAATATGCCATCTTAATTTCTAGATATCTAGTAAGACTACACCACCGAGCAAAATGGGTTTTTCCCGCACTAATATCTTTAAAAATATATCCTTTGCAAATCAAACTCCTACAACCACAATGGTCAAAATAAATAACAAAACAGTAATGTGCATGCATGCAACATGAGTAATCATGACCAATCTATCTAAACAATGGAATATATGTCCCAACATTGTAGTTTTCTCAAGATAACTACGAACATGTGGTTGACTTCGGCCTGAATATCAAGTTCTTTAACATATTGTTAGAAGACAATTAGATGGTCTGTCCAAATCTTATTATTCCTAGAGTTACTCTGATCCTAATGGTTTTGCAGGCTCACCAATAACCTATCTCATTTTTGTGTATTCCTTTGTGCATAAACCTACTTTTAGTCTTATCTATAACAAAGCCATCTGTACTAAATTTTTTGACTCATATGATCTAGGGCTAATAGCTGAAATATAGAGTGCTACCCTTTACTAGTCCTATCTAGTTTTCTAATTTCTAAGTGAATTCATCCTATCATAATTTATCTAAAGATGATAAGAGCAATAACCTCTTTAGTAAATTCGAGCTAAATACTCTTTTTATTTCCTTGAAAACATAATTCTTTATAAATGATTTGATCCTCGAAATAATGCTTTAAAACAAGGAAAATATATCCCTTTACTTTATTCAAATTATTTATGCCATGATATATGCTTTTATAAAATTATATCAATGAATTTTGAAATCACTTAGAAGTCATCGCCTCTCAAAACCATAAGATATGAATCCAAAATTAATAAATTTACTAAATTGATAAAGTTGGCGACCTTATCACCCCTAAGGGTCTTTGCCTCATAAATATCGAAAATCATGTTAAAGAACTTGATCTAACAAAGCATATAGCTATAAGACCAAAAGCATGCATGTCACACCTCATAGAGTGTCGACAACATTGAGTATAAAACTTGGTTTGCATAGTATAAAGCCTTAGAAGATAAGTAGTGACACTGACGACCCTTGGCTTCAGTGTCCAAAGGAGAAAACATATTGAAAATAGTGACATCACTGCCTTAAAGAGAACCGTGGTGTTATTATCGCTGTTATAAGTCACTTCAAAAGTATAGGGTCGAAGTCATAGTTCAAGGGTTTTACTATAGTAAACTAGCATCACTATGGCCGTTATGGTGTTGGGGGACTTTATAGAAATAAGTGGCATCGAGCAAGTTTATAAAATGCAGCGTCAAAGATCAATGCCTATCTTTAAAAACATATGGCATTGTGTCTACTTTGATGTTATGCTTCCTACTTCGATCAAGCTGATCCATTCTATATCGATGTAGTTGATATCCTATGCATCACACCTGATTGACGTCGAAGACCATAGGCGCAGCATAATGAAGTGCCGCATTGTCAAACTAGGCTTGGCAAAGCTTCAATTACTGTTTAAACTACTTTCTTACTAATAAAATTAATTTCTTTTCACTATTTCCTATTGTTTATCAAAATCTTATTAGATAATATATTTCTTTATCAAAACCCTTTCCAAGAACATCTATTGAGCAGTTTTTATATTTCTAAAATAATTTGTAAACCTTACAATTTATATTAATATTTAATATAAGAATTAAGCTTTTATAGTTTAAATAATTGATATTAAATCATAAATACTTGGAAAAAATCACCAAAAATCCCAATAAATCTAGTTTAATATATTCTTTAACATATAAAAATTTCAAGGCTAACATCTTTATTTAATTATTTTTAATAAATTAAATCTAGAATAAACCATTTTCTCCACTTAGAAAATTCATAATAAATTCATCTTGCTTGAAAAATTATGAAATTAAAAACCCACTCTAATGTTTCTAACATCATATCAAAATTTCAAGTCGATTAGGTTTCAAAAACTAGGTTTTCACACTTAAAACATATTAAATAATTCTGTAATAAATCCAATAATTCATTAACAAGCATATAATTATCCAAAAATTAAAACATGGCATCATACAAGCAAAAGATTCGAATTTATACTTAAAACTGAAGATAGTAAAACTTGAGATGCATAATTATTATTCACCTTGATTTGATAAAGGAACTTGAGATTTGAATTAAGATTTGATTCCCCCAATGTTTAATTTTGTTTTCCTAGCTTTTCTTCCTCCTAATACTCTTGTTAATGGTTATCCTTTCTCTTTTAATTTCTTTTGTATGAATGAAGTGGGGGAGGAATGAGAATGAGAACGTTTATGTTAAGGAAATGTGCTCTTTTCCTATTTTACCCTCCTCATAATACTCCTTCTTAATTAGTGTTTTAATCAACCTTTTTCAATAATTAAGGCTTGACCCATATTAATTGTCAAATCCCAATCTCTTTGTTATTTTACATTATTTTATTTTATTTTATTTATATTATTAAATATCACAGATAATGTTAATCAAAATTATAATTGTTACAAAGTGTGTGTGTATACCACAAGGAATATGGTAGTGCTATAGTATTTATTATTCTTTATGTCTATTATTTGCTCCTTGTTAATTGATGTAATATTGTTGCAATTGGTAAAGTTTGTTGTTTAAGAACTTCTTCATGAAGGATTTAGGGGTATTGACCTATATATTCGATGTTAAGCTTTATAAAAATAGGTTTATGCTAAGATTTTTTCAATCTCTGGATAGAGAGACCATAGTAAAAGGTTTGTTATGGAGAATTCAAATGTAAATGTTCCAATGCAATCGGGAATCATCATTTTTGGAAAAGGATGATCCTCATATTAATAAGGACAAAGAGCATATAAAGAGGATAACATGTGCATATACAACCGGATTCATTATGTATGCTATGCTATGGATGATACGAGATGTGGCTTATGCATTAGCACGCGTAAGTCAATACAAGTCAAACCTCGGAGAAAAACATTAGATAGTAGTGAAACATATTCTTAAGTATTTATGAAAAATTGAAGATTTATTCCTAATCTGTGGCGTGAGGACATCCTTATGACGGGACATATAAATTCGAGCTTTCAGAGTGATATTGGTGACAATAAAATAGTACCAAGATGAGTATATCTCCCTAGTTAAAGAAGCGGTCTAGAACATAAATTTATGACTGAGCTAGAGGCGATTCCAAACATTGAGAATCCCATAACATTGTTATGTGATAAAAATATCGTGACATGGATCACAAAGGATCCTAGAGCTCATAAGAAATTAAGGCATATACTATGGAATATAAACTCGATAAGAGAGTTTATAACATAGAAGTGATGATTACAAGAGTAGATAATAAAGAAAATATAGCAGACTCGTTCACGAAGTGACTTTGCTCTATCTTGGATTAAACTAATCGAAGAAATAAAACTACAAATCCATAATATGCCCTAAGTGCAAGTGGGATATTGAGAGAGTTAGGGGTATGCCCTAAGAGAAATTATGTTATCTATTACAAGTTATCAATTTTTTTAATAAATCTAGTTCATAATAAAGGTTTTTGTTTGCTATTATATACTTTGTCACATTGCAATATAATGAATAATTTAAAGTATATTAATAATAAAATTCCTTAAATAAAATGTTACATGATTGTAATTGAAAATAGTTGCAGTCATGAGTATTTGATCAAAAAATAAAATACCTTTTGTTTTAAATATTCTGTCTTAAGATGTTTTAAGAATGGATATTGATACATCCGTATAGACCATAGTACATAATGCTATCCAAATGATGGGCAGTGTATAACTCATGGTTGGTGGAGGCACCAAGGTGTTATGTACACATAATAGTTGGATAACTATGGAATAACTCGTTCAAAAGTTTTTTGTTGTTTAATAACAACTAGTTCAAATAGGAAATCTCAGAGTGATGATTTTACATAGTTCTCTTGACTTAAGAATACCGTGGAGCTTCAATATGGACACTCCACTTCTAACGTAGTTAAAATATGTTATGACATCTATCGAACAACTATAGTTGTGTCTAAGTTGAAGCACTAGAATTGAGGCACTGGTCAATAGAGAATTCTTCTCCTTAGTTGTACAAGTGTGGTATCATGGTCACTATAGTCAACTAAAAGTCAAAATCTTTGGTCATAGTAGAACTGTTAATAGTAAATGTTACTATTAAACTAAGAAATTTGTTTACAAACAAATCTAGTTGAATATGGATAATATTGGATTTTTGACCAATACTTAATTCCATACAGTGAATTGTGATATAGTGTTGGCTTAGAGAATGTGTTTAATTATTGTTACTATTAGTACTACTTAAGATAATGCAAAATATGATTTCACAAAAATGGTCTATAAGCAATGAATTCGGCCAAACTAACACACAACCAGATAAGTTGACATGTGAACATTTTTTTGATGATTCAATGTTAGATGCTAATTGAATTCACGCTTCTAAGTCAGACAACCGCATTTGTGATTTCTTTGAAATACACATGATCTAATTAGTTTATAAAGTGATATAAATAAATTAAAATTTAAGAAATATTATTTCTAATATACTTGATGTTATGAGGATTATCAGTAATTATTTTGATGTGTATATAACAGCAATATATGCACGTATCGATATACGATATCGATATATATTTAGACGGCCTTTAAACATAATGGGCTTTTGGAAAAATTGTTCCACCTAAGGAGAAAATATATGGTCAGCCATACTAAAGAGATCTAATTAAAAAATAACTCTAGAATTAAAAGGTGATGTTTTAAAGAGATAATGGAGAAGGTTTTTATTCTCTCCTTAAACAAAATCCTCTCATTCATTTCTTGATTTAACTCTCCTTTTCTTCCTACTTTTCCAATCCATGCCCATTACCTCCTTTTATTTCTAGGTCAAAAAATTTCTCCAGAAAAACATCAAACGGTATTAAAAGAATTTTTTTCATTCGAGTTTAGCAAGATCCGGTGGTGATTCAAGTGATCAATGAGATGATTTGGAAACCGAAGTGTTACAAAGGTCAATACCTACTCGTTTCAAATTTATTTTGTTTTATTCGTTCATGATATTTCACCTTAACCTAAATTCACATATATATAAACATAGTATTTTCACTTATTGATCTAATTTAGAACTATTTGTGATTGCCATTCGAAAACATAAAACCAATTTTACACATTTTGATAAAAGGAGTAGATTGTTAGTGCACATTTGATTTTTCTGTAATAAAATGTAAATATGTTTTCACAAATTTAATTTATTTAAAATTATGGATTTGATATTCAAATAATTTAGTTGTATATTGCATCTTTATATTATTCAAAATAGTAAAGAAATTTGAGTTAAATCATTTAATTATGTTAATTTTAATTTCAAACTAATATATTCAATGTTTTATTATTTAATAAAATATATATTTGAAATTTAAAATGTAATTATAATCTATACATATATACATGTGGAATGTTTTAATTAATCATGTTGTTGGAGCAATATATTAATTGTGACAATGCTTTAAGATAATTTTGTTCGCACATATGTTTATGTGATATTTTAGTTTTGAAATATTAATGCTAAATTAATTTTGATTATGAATAAACATGTGATCATTTTCCAGAGGTTGGTCATAATATTAGCTGGATGTTTGTAAAAGATGATGTTGGCCATTTTCTGTTCCTTTTTAAATCTCCTCATCCTGATTTGAATAGATTTAGATCTAATATATAATTTTATTCCCTTCCTCTCTTAACTACTAAGCGTTCACCTATTTTAAAGATGTCTGATTTTTACTATATACACTTGTTTTCATACACACACACATGCGTATGCGCACACATACAAATATATATATATACATATATAAGTGGTTATATAGATACCATATATATGTATATATATATGTCTAAACTATATATGTATGTATTTTTGTGTGTGTGCATGTATCCATATATATGTGGTACTATAAATATATGTATACAAACAATATACAAATATTATAATATATTTAAACACACACACAAACACACAGAGACACGCGTAGGCATTTATATTCCCAATATTTGTAAGAAATTATTTGATGCACATGCATATATAACATATATGTGTATACAACATATGTAAATCCATATATATACAAAACGCATACACAAGTATATATTTAGTCATACTATCTTGTCATGTTACTGAATGTATACATGACATATTCGAATAAAAATTTAATAAAATTAATTAATTAATTAATTAATATGAAATAATTTTCAATAAAATATGAATTTCTTTTATAAATAGATTATATGTAATCTAGTTAATAGACTTCACGGACCCATAAACATTCGAATTGGGAACGTTTTTTGAAATTTACTTTAATAATCCATAACTTTTAACACTTCCTATTTAAATATATGAATTATTTAAATGTTTGAACCTTGGATTTAATGTAATTAAACTGATTTAGTAACCTTGTTAAACCCTTTTAATTAATAATTATAGGAAACTTGTTTTTTAAATTTGTTTACAAAAATAAATAGTTTGAAGAAATATCGATAATATGATCGAAAATCATTTTATTGATAAATAAGCTTTTTTTCTTGGTAAAAGTTGTTCAAACTTTTTATGCTTTTCTAATATATTAATGTGTAATTAATTAGCTAGTGAAAATATCACTAATTTGGTTAACAAAATAAGCTTCTAGAAAAATTGGATATTTATGAGGGGAGAGGAGATATTTTGTCTTAGCTAATGACGTGGAATGTTTGCACGAGGAGACGCAAAGGAGGTCTAAGCCCTGGCTGTAAGCAACAAGCGGGCAAGGAAGTGTGGCCGTGAGCTTTTCAAGTGCAAAGGTGGGATCTTTTGCTTGTTTGGTTGAGGTAGGAAGTGGTCGCAAAGGTTGAGGATTGAGCTTGGTTTGTGCTTGTTGATGAGTGGGTGTTGAGGCCAAAAATGGATTAACACCTAAAGATAGGTTGCAGCGAACCTATGAGACTTACATCTGGAAGATAATAGTAAAAACAACAGAAAAAGAACAACAGGACATAAGATTTTTTATAGTGGTTCGACAATCTGTAGCCTATATCCACTTTATAGTTTTATTGATTGTTTTTAATAGATAATTGGAGAATACAAGTCACTAGTATAAGATTTGACAGGATCTAGAGTATAGAACTACAAATTGTAGCTGCAAAAGTGATTACTGTAAGGGAAATAGAAGATAAAGAAGAGAAGTAGAGTGAAGATCTTCCTTTAGGTTTGGTAGGGTTGATATTATAAAAAACAAGTGTACAGGGTCAGAAACCCACTTGCATTGAAGCCTAGGAGTGAGTTCATTGCCATACAAGTGAAAAAGAAGGGCCCAAAGCCTTAAATTCCTCTTGGTACCAAGAGAAAGCTCTCGGTACCAATAGGAATTGACTTGTGCAAAGTCAATCTTTGCGCTTCCTTCACTATTCTATATCATTTTTATGCTTCCCAAACTCTTTTTCATATGCTTTGGGTTAATTCTGATGATTCTCTTGTTATCACTTGAACTATCCTACTTTCATGGCTTTCTCCTCATCAAGCCTGAGAATCACTTATTCAAACTCCTAAAAAAACATTTGACCATGAAAGGTTGAGGTAGAACAAGAATCATATGGGATTGTAAAGCCAAGATGGGAAGGAAAACCATACCGCTACCAAGAGGAAACCTCTTGGCATCGACTCCTCTATTTATCTCCATATTAGATGAATTTTCAAGCGTTCCATTCTTTTATCCTTCTGGTTGTAATTACAAGTTCTTGATTCATTTCACCTTCGCATTGACCTTCTGCTTCTAGTTGAATTCTGCTTGGCTAAAAACTCAGTTAACACTTACCCCCCAGAGTATGCTTTCATTGAAAAACAAAGTTTGCTTTGGATTGAGATAAGCTATTGGTTGAGACAAGCTTTGGATTGTTATCTCTTGAGTTTAGGTGATTGCTCAAGTATCGTATTGAAACATTGTGTTCATTCTTTAGATATTTCTTTAGCTGTTCTACACAGTCACAACTCCATTTTTCATCCCAAGATTTTTAGTAAATCTTTAATTTTTGTAGAGGTAATTTTTTTACAAAAGAATAAAAGTCTATTTTGGAATATAACGCTTATGTTATAGTTAATGGTTTTGTAAAGTTAATTTATAGGTATATTACCTTGTTTAACAAGTGTAGATATACTTAGAACTTTAATTAAATGTTTTAAAAGATAATGACAAGTATTTTGGGTTTATTGTGACAATATGCTAACAACATTTTATATCTTTAATCCTATTTTATTATACTTAGTAAAGTAATTAGATCTTTTAAAAAGAATGTTTTAAAGATAACCGTAAGTGAATTGGCTTTGGGTATATAGTAAAGATATTTTATTGACATTTATTTTTAACCCATTAAAGCATGCTTATGCAAATGTGAAATCTTGTTCAAGATTTGCGAATATTCTTATACCATCTGGAATAAGAATATGGATATGGATACATTTCTAAATACTAAAAAGAGTATAAATGAATAGTAAAAGATTATAAATGAATATTGAAAAAATATAAATGAATAGTGAAAGAGTATAAATGAATAATGAAATAGTAGTATGCATGTAAATAACATTTTTAAAGGTATTTACATATATATATACAAATATTTACAAAGGAGTTTTAATTAATAAAAGGATTAAATTAGAAGCCTCATATGTGATTGAATCGTACTTTGTGTGACTTAATCGTGCTTTGTGTGACTCAATCGTGCTTTGTGTGACTTGGTCGTGCTTTGTGTATAGCTGCTACTTTATGAAAATTATTTAATCATATACTTAGCATTAAAATTCGACAAAGTAGATTTATTCCATCTATGAGAGTTAAGAATGATGTTCGAATAGGGTTTAGAAGCAACAATGCTCTAACCTATCGACTTCTTTCCTGACCGAGGGATAGTATAAGTCGAGAAAGTCGAAAATGTGATAAATATATAAGACTTGCTTTCCATATGTGACCGTTTATTTTGCACTTGATTGTCGATTAATTGACTATTGAAATTGACCAAATTAACTTTGAAAGTATATGTAAGCGTCACGTATTGATAAGGTTTGACATCCCTTAGGGAGGACTTATTTGTATGAATTGTCTCTCACTTTTTATATATATATATATATATATATATATATATACAAGATCCTCTAGGGAGAACTCCTTTATATCATTAATTTTCATTTCAAAGAACTAGAATTGAGTTAACCGAATATTCATTGGTCTAAAGAATCTGGGACTGCTTAATGTTTTACTTAACGAATACCACTATAAAATTGATATACGGATTCTTTGTTTTGAAAGAAGTTGTGAAGTGGAATGTTATATAGTTGAACTATCTATCCTAAGGTTAAGTCCAAGGGATATGTCAGCATTAGCATTCGTCGGATGACTTGTGTTGGAATCTTTATAGAGATTCGTGGACTATTTGAGATGTTGTAATCCAAAGAGAGATTCAAGATTTGTTCAAGTGGTGAACACTCATGTGAGAGATGCCGAACGTGACATCGACATTGGAAATGGCTAAAGATAGAGTAGGCTGTATACTTGGTATTTAACTAACTCACGACAGGGTATGTAAACTCCATATCTAGAGTATGCTTATTGATGTTATGTACGGGAGTTGATGGTACTTGGTTCCAGGTGGTTTATACCAATGTTCATGCATGGGCCAGTTGTGTTTACCTTATGGTATATTTTATATAGAAATATATGATGCTCTGAAGGTGGTTTCTAATCCTTGTACATGGAGACCCTCTTCAGTTTACTCGAGGTGTCTCCATGGAAAATCCATTATACGAACGTACCTTAGCAGTTTTAGATGTACTTCAAATTTTGTTATATCGTGAGATGCAAGAAACATAGTTATTTTCTGATTTACATTCTACACCATAGACATTATTTATTATATCACCTTATGTACTTTTTAGATGGGTGGTTCTTTTAAGGGGATAACAGTTATGGTATCCCGTACGGCCTTAAAAGTACTGTGATATATTGATCGCATGCATGGTTCTTCAGTTTCTCACAATAACTTATGTCTGACTTATGGTTTTATATTTCCCTTATTTTCATGTCTGCTCTTTCAAGTAGCTTGGGAAAGGCATGTTTTCTTCGATATCCTTTGAAGCAAGAAGAGACGAGCTTGATGCTTTCACCTACCGCAATATTATTATCATTCCTACTACATTACTATTATGTATATGTCAACATTGGTGAGGATAGGCGGTTATAAATATCTAGGCTGATGGTAGTACTTAGAATTGTAACTTTGAAATGCTATGTATCTTAGAGTGACAGTTTGTACTATTTTTTTGATAATGTATGTTATTGTTCCGCTAGTGAGATTCTAATGTTGTGTCCTCTTCCTTCTTGTCCCTTTTATTTACATTTTATTTAACCCTAACAGTTTGTCTTTCCAGAACTTTGATGCTGGGAACATGAATAACATGGGTGTATTAGTGGCGACATTTGGCGATTGAAAAGGCAAATCATTACACTTGGTATCAAAGCAAAAGGTTAAGCGAGAACCTTGGCTTGGTGGGGCTATAACTCATTAGAGATAGGGTGACTAGCACCTTAGAATGAGTTGAGTGCTTTTTTATATATAAGAGCATATGTGTATTTGTTATAGATTAGTTATATATAGAATTAAAGTTGATAGGGTAGTCTAATTTATGTACGGACTAATAATGTGTGTTTATTATCCCTTGTTGATTAGCTTAGTCATGCTCGGCCAGTTTATGAGCATTTACTATTATTTGCTGATTGTTGATTGTGCAAGACAAGTTTATGAGCAGTTTTAACCTTTCACCACATGGGTTAGGAAGATGGTAATTTTGGGTATCTTGAAACAATCATCTTATGAATAAAGTTTCACGGTTTGACTATTAGGTACTCGGCGATAATTTTAGGTAAAAGGTTAAGTTTAGTAAAAAAAATTATTATAATTTAATGGAAAGATAAGATGTTTTAAACATTTGTGGAAGGACTTATATAAGAAATGAACTTTATATAAATGTGGTTTATAAACAAAGGGGAATTAGGTTGAAGATTTGAGAACTTAATTCTTAGTATTTTGTAAATGGTTTTCATGATTTTGGAGAAAATAATAGTAATATTATTTGAAAGTATTTACGAATTCTAATATTTTGGAAAAAAAATTTCAAGTTCGAGATTTCTCTCGGAATCGATGAACCAATTCGAGAGTAAAGCATTTTTATGTTATCTAGTTAAAGTGGCTTGAAAGTTACTAAAAATGGGTAAGAGATGTGTTTGGTTGGTAAGCACTTCTCATGAGCACTTTCCTTCTTAGCATATATGGTACGATTTTGTAGGATCCATTTCCATGATATCATTTATGTGTTACTCGATCTATACATATATTTTCTATAAATTTTAAAGTAAATATTTGTGAAATTGGTTTATGAATTTTTTTCATGTTACTTAGTGATATTTACGAAGTATTTGATACTGCTTTGAAAATGAAAGTACGATTTGGTATACAAAAGGTACATGTATACATCATTATTTCAAATGATTTGAAATAAAACCCGATGTTTATTCTAAAAGTTTTATTTAAAGAAATTTGGTGTAAAACAAAGAGTAGTTAAATAAAGAATAGTTTTGGAAGATGTATATTTTGATATGAATTTTCTATAGAAAGGATTAGTTTGTATGCTATGTAGGGTGCCCGGGTGGTAGTGACATAACCCAAATAATCAAGAAACCTTATCTGTTTTCCTTTTGTAGTAAGTTTGTTTAATAAATAAGTGAAAATTAGATAAGTTGTTTTATTGACACATGGATCCTATGCATTAGAACAGTGTGGTATGTTCATCTTGTTATGATATGATTTTTTTTGAAAGTTTCCATTTGTTGGAAGGAAACTAAATTTTCAACGATTTTAGATAGTTAGAAACTTTTGAGTCATTATAGAAACTGAAGTTAAGTGTATTTGGAAATATAAAAATAAGCTTTGCCAACACTTTGAATGAAGAATGCAGTAAGTTAACACATGTTTTAAATTGGTTTGAACATTCATGTTAAGTAAACATTTGATGTTATTGTGCCGACTAATAAACATCGTTACCTTAGGGTTGTCTAAGGAAAGTAGTCCCTAGACGTAAGTTTGGATATCGGTGTCCTGCACTTCCTAGCTGCTTGCCTAAGCCAACAGTTAAAGAAGTCTAAAAGGTTGACTCGGTTATAAGATACAGATTTCTTTTACGCCTTTATCTGAAGTTTAGAAAGTAAAATAAATTTGTTGTTTCGTATATACTCTTAAGATGTAGTAAAGTGTTATACGAATAATAACTTGAAGTAAGTTATTTTGAAATGTTTTATCAATAAAATTATGTCTTAATAAAATGTTTATGAATTTTAAGTAATGTTTTATGAAATGCTTCATAAGTGATCTTAGTATTGAAGGACATACTTTTAGTGTAAATGAATGTGATTTAAAAAGATATTGGTATAGTAAAGAAACCAATAGGATAATATACATAAGTTGCAAGTAGATTGTTTTATCCACACAACTATTCTTGATCTAGGATTTGAATACATGGTTTCAAGGTGGTTTACACCAGGCCGAAAAAGTTTTCTATAGTAGAAAATGGATAAATAAGAAGTACAAAAGCTTCTAATCAAGGAACCTGACCGGAGTACGCACTAGAGAGGACAAGTGACTATACTAGTTTGGAAGTAAAATCTATGCGATCAAGCAAGTTATCAGATCGAACATTGCATACGGATGATCCATGTACATTGTACTAGCATAAGTATATATCCTTGCTATCTTTTGTTGGCTTATGGAGAGTTTTGGGAATGACACTTTGATTTTTCATAAGGTAGCATGAATAATCATAACCTGGGACTTTTGAATGTAAGGTGCGCTTAGTAAAGTATTTATCATCCTTGTGAGATGAGAGAGTTATTGTACCCAAACAAACCGTGAGCTTTTTTTGCTAATGTTTTGAATAATTTCAAGTATTGATTTATTCTTGTTTCTTTTATGTATTAGTAATGTTGGAATTTCAAGTACAAAATGTCATAAAAGGAGGAGAATGTACTGACCTGGAATTTTAAATTCTTCGTATTTAAAATTTGAATTATTTTGTATCAATCTGACTTTTGGACCCTCGAATATCGACAGTAATACATCCGTGATATTCATGTGCGAGCACTCAAGTGCTAAAATGACATTTTGTTAGGGTAAAATAAAATTGAAAATAAAAAAACAGAACAAGGAAAAGAAGAACACAATATCAGAATCTCACAACAGAACGATAACGTATAATATCAAAAGGCAATACAATCTGTCATTCGAAGATACATAGCATTTCAGCGTTAAAAATAAGTACTATCATCAGTTTGATAGTTAAAACAATCTGTCCTCACATATGCTGATATATACAGTGAAGTAATGAATCGAAAATAAGAATACCGTGGTAGGTGAATTCTAGCATCCGGCTCATCTCCAGGAGCTCCAAAGAATAACATGAAAAATTGCCTTTCTCGGACTACTCAAAAGAGTGCGCGAGGAATTTAGAGAAAACAAAAATCAAGCATCAGACATAAGTCTGGTATAATAAATTCAAGAAATACGTGTGACATATAAGAGCACCTTTTGAGACAGCATGGAATAGCATAATCCCCTCAAAAGAGCCAACCATCTATGAAGTACATACTTTGATATAATAGATAATGTCTAGGTGTAGATTATAAATAACAATTAGCCGTGCCGCATGCGTGTAAAACACAACAATAATAATTATACAATCAAAACTGCCAAGTCGCATTCGCATAATTATGTGGGATTCCATGGAAGTGGTCCCAATACTTCAAATATGATCGTCTTAAACGAGGATCGAAGATATCCTTCCAAGCATCATATTTCTCTAGATAAAATATACCATAGGAAAAATATAGTTAGTCCACGCCCGAACAAATAGCATCGGATCAAATCACTCTCGCATGCACATTCGTAAGCACACTAGAATGGAGTGCCTACACCCTTTAAGTTAGCTAAACCCCATAGGCTATGCCTCCTATCTCTGGTTTCCATCACTACCGATCACGAAGTCATGTTCATCATCTCGACACATAAGTAGCAACTCAAATTGATCTCTTTACACAAGGGCTAACTCGAACAAATCTTGAAACCATACATAGATTCTCATATCTCAACAGATCTCAGAAATACATGTCGATCCCCATATCTTGAGTAGATCACAAACAACTACATGTGTTCAAGAATCTTAAATAGATCTCGAATGTCCATATAGATTCAGCATCTTGAACCAGTCACAAACCTCTTCCAAAGCATTGAACATGTATATGGTTTTGGAGTGGTTACTGTTTCGAGTCATCTCATATAAGCACATTCCATCGCTTATCGGGTGCTCCGATACCAATCGGGAATTTTTTAGTAAACTCAATTTGGTTCTTTTGGAAACAAATAACATAAAAGCAAAGATCACCTCCTAACCGAAGAGGGTTGAATTTTCTTATCATTTATCCTAGAAGAGAAAAATGAGTTTATACGTATAGTATAGCTTCACCAAAGATAATCGTACCATATAATTTATGTGCTTCTTTTAGATATTTCAAGAATTATATTTGTTCAATTTTGATAGTCGACTGTTGAACCATCAATTTCAAAATAGACGATCGCATATGGAAACCAAGTCTCATATACTAATCAGGTTTTCGAAATTTCGGTGTTAAGTACACGACTAAATACTTTCCATAAACAAGTAAACACACAAAGCACGATCAAGTCACATAAGCGACTTCTATCCCCTTTTTATTTAATTAATAGTATTTATTAATTAAAACCTCTTATATTAGTAAAACTCCCTTTATCTAATAAAACTTTCCCTACTATTCATTTATAATCTTTCAGTATTTCAAAAAGTATTTATATACTTATCTCAAATGGTATGTATATTCAGAAATCATTAACAAGATTTCTTACTTTAAACCTATACTTTTCTATCTTTTTCCAAAAGATTCCATACTTATAATATCCTTCAAGAATAACCATTTTAATGACCTAAGTGCTTTCACAAATCCATTCAAAAGGTTTAAGGCTAATGTGACTTAAACATTGCCATTACAAACCCAAAACCATTTCGCTTATGCTTATCGTTAAATCGTTCTTTTAAGGATCTAAGTTAATATTTGATTAAGTTCGATAATCGACTGATCGTCTATTCGGTTCAAATATAGAAATCACATTTCAAATACTTAACTCATTTATGACATTTCAAATTATATTATCTCTCGTTCAAGAGTGAAGCCAGGAAAATTAGAGCAATGGTTGCATAACAAAGTCTTTCCTAGTATAACATCCCCTATTTAGAGACCGGAAGCTAAGCGCTACAAATGCTTTAGCCATCCATAGTATTAACTTTCGGTGGCCAAATACAGTAATGTTAATGGTATCTATAAAATCAAAAGCACTTGAATATCAAATAAAATCAGTACAGATTAAAGCATATTTCTAATTACATTTCAAAACAGCATTTCATATCCAAGTTACATAATCCTAAACGTTTCCCAAGTTCAGATCGAATAAAATTATTATATAAATACACCAAAAGCGACATATGATGATGCCCCTTTGGTTGATCAGAGTGCTAAATAGTTATAACAGACTTAATGCAACACAACAGAAATAAAACAAAACAACTCCTAAACATAGCTAGAATCAACCACCTGCTCATCTGCGGAAGCTTTATTTGTCCACCTACTAAAACCTAAAAATCCTCAACCCTTAGCCTACTCAAATCAATTTTAAGCACTCGAGAGTTTAAGGGGAATAACATAAACTTCGAGTCAAACATAAAGCCAGGTGTGAATAATATATTAATACTATACATCTCGGTCGTTTGATATTAAGTGAGACCATGCCGCTTAGCGGAACGGGTTTCCCTTCACTAATATCCTTTTAAAACATATCTTTTTGCAAAACAAAACCCTGCAACCAAACTGGTTAATAGAAAATATCATATATGCTTTAAATAAGTAATACATGGACCTTCCATCTGAAACAATGTAGTTTTGTTTGGCCGACTACTAACCTATGGCTGACTCGGGTCTACCAGACAAAATAACAAATAATCTAACATCCGTTAGACAAACTTCTGGATGGTCTGTCCCTAATTTACATCTCCCAGGGTCTCTTGATCCTAATGGTTTTGCAGGCTAACCAATAACCTATCTTCTTTTTCCACACATATATTCCTTTCCGTGTGTAACCATCATTTAAGTCTACCTGTGACAAAACCCTACACACTGGGATTTTAGACTAACTTAGTTTGGAGCTAAAGCTATTGCATAGGGCATGACCCTACACCAGTCCCATCTGGTCTTCTAATATCTCAGTCATTACTCTTAGGGTTAACTACCCCTCAAATTTTCCTTGTAAACCCTTCCAAAATGATTTAATCCTTTAAATCATACTTACACAAGGAAAATATACTCTTTGCTTTACTCCAAGCTATTTGCCATGTTATATATACTTTATCTAAAACAATTGATAAAATATATTAAGGATCACCTATCCCATCAAATAATTTGGAATCCTTTTTAACTTAAAACACTAGGGACATATTGCCAAGGAAAATTATTCAAAGCCTTTTTTTAAAACCTTTGAACAACCCTTTTGAAACTATTGAAAGTACCCCTTTCGAAACCATTGAAAGTACCCCTTTCGATACAAGTAAACTACTTTTCTTTGTAACCTTAGGCTGAAAGGCCAATACATACCTTTCAAAACCATTTACAATAATCCATTCGAAAATAATGAAAACCTCTCTTTTGAAAGCTTTATAAACCTTAGACATCTTCTTTTCAAAATATAAAACTTGCATTTCGAAAGCAATTGGAAACCCTCCATTTAAAATACCTTAAGTATCTTTCAAAACCTTTATCATTTACCTTTCGAAAATAATGGGGAACCTCCCCTTCAAAGCCTTTGTTAGTAACATTTCGTAAGCATTAAAGTACACTACTTAAAACAAACCTTTTTAAAGCATTGGGTTCAAGTAAAAGCTTGTGGAACATAGTTTCGAAACCATTAAAACCATTTAAGTCGAAACCTGTGGGTTTATCCTTCAATAGAATAAAGCATCTTAGAACAACGAAGTCGAAAGTACTCTTTCGAAAACAGTTTCCTAAGTAAAGAAAGTAGTGGCTTCGTTAGCATCCCTTTCGAAATATTAGAGAAGAGGCTTCTTTAATAAAGTCGAAAGCATCCCTTCGAAACCATGTTTAAAGGAAATGCGGCCTAAATTTGGTCGAAAGGGAGAATTGTGGCAACAAGGGTTTCGACACTGTCGAAAGCCATTTTAAAACAAAAGGCAGCAACCTGGGTCAAAAGCATATCTTTAAACTAGTTAGCCAAGTCGAATGCCATCTCATTCGAAAGCAAGCAAGCGCGTTTTCTTTTAAAAGCCAAAACAAAGTTTCAACTCATTTGGAAGCCATATTTTGACTCTATACCTTTCACCTATCTTCAATCCACTATGTACCAAGTCTTTGATACCATGTGTATTGGTTTCGAACTGGTTGGAGGTAGAGGTATGTGATCGAAAGTGTGACAACCTGGATTTTCGGACCAGTTAAAATTGCCAAAAAATCCGTCCGTTCTAAAACTATTAATGAAAACTACAAACTTAATACACCATATTTGATAAATATTCAACATTATTAAATGCATAGGATAAAATTTCACTTTTACCAGTTATGAGATAATCAATTTAATCTACTAGGTGTGCTTATATACAAACCAAATACAAAAATCTAACACTATAAACTCTGATGAGAGAGACAGCATGATCCTTACCTGCGAACTCAATAAACAATGTAAACGCGGAACAAAAGTGTAAGCAAGAATAATACAATAACACAAGATAAAGAACAAACAATAACATATATACATGAAAGGGTAATATTATTTTAGGGCCTACATCACTACCACTTGTGACAACCTACATACCCCTATCTAATTGGGTACCCAGTTAGATACAAGATCAAGCCAATGTAGTTCTCCTACCGCAAATAGGACTCATGGAGCCTACGATGCAACAAATAAATATGCAATTCCCAAAACTACCCACTTAGGCTTAATCTTCAATTTTAGATTTTCAAACCTAATTACCTTTACGGAAATTATCTATTTGGACTTTATTCTCGAATTCTTATTTCAAAACTTTTGAAATATATATATCCTTTATATTCAAATTATACTTTACTTCGGGATCTTAAATCAAATCACTTTTGAAAAGTTTATTTAGAAATTCCAAATACTGTAATAAAAAATATCAAACCATATGCAACCAGATTGGGAGGTTTTTCCCAATAACAAGGCAACTGGGTCCCAGCCTTAATACAATCAATAAATAAGTATATCCCTTTATTCTAAGAGCGGACTATACCAAAAACACATGCCTAACTTTTTAGTTATGGGTTACCCGAATCATTGGTAACATAACAAATCATTTTATAACCCAAAGCGATAAATCATTTCACACTAATACTCACAAGTACTTTCAAATCTATAATAATTTTCATTTCCCAAATTTGTTCAAAAATCATCTTTAAACTATCGGGTTTAGTCCTCGAAATTCTTTCCGTTTTATAAAACACTTTTATAAAACCATTCATTATATAAATCAATTTTATATACTATTACTTCAAAATATTCATTACCAAACATTTCTATTTCTTTTAAAGGGAAAACTTTTCATAACAATTCCATTTGAAAACCAATTTTCAAAACAATTCATTAAATTGAAGTGAACCAAATATTATCGCTAAACACCTTATAGTCAAATTGTGAAATAAATCACAAGGTGTTAGCCTACAATTATTTTCTACCCAGCTCATGCGTATGGATAATTAATTTTTCATAAACTAGTCGAGCAAAGTCAATAGTCAATAAATAATAATCAGTGCTCATAAACTGGTCGAGCAAAGTCAATAATCAATAAATAATAATCAGTGCTCATAAATTGGTCGAGCCTAATTCAAACAATCAATCAATGAAATAAAAGCAATAATAAATGATAAACAATGCTTCATTCTATCAAATATTTATAACACTTTAACGGTTTGATATTTATTTTGGAGCATCCGGGCTTTCCCTTCGACATGTTTCGTCCCTCGCCCAAGTCTCCTTAGATCTCACAGATGAAACACATGTACTAGTCCTTTCCGCATACCCCATTCAATATTTAACTTCTAAATTATAAATTACTTAATTAATCATCCAAAAATAATATCAAACAAGGAAATCAAACCATTGTTCTAGGAAACAAAGTAAATAAGCATTTAACTAGGATTTCCAAACAACTTAACACTTAAAGTTCTTTCAACATAGCAATGGTTTTAATGAAAATAAAATAAGAAATAACTTACTTCGTATTCCGCTCCGTTAAACTTTAAGGCAAGGAACTTAAGATCTAACGCATAATTCCTAATATGCTTCGAAACCAAATGAATATAAGCTCGAATTCCTCCTTCCTGGTGCTTGGCCAAGTCTTGAGATGGAAGTTGGCCGAAAGTATAAAGAAGAAGTGGTGGAGCTTTGAACTTGAATTCTCAAAATTAGACCCAAAAAATAGGTCATATTCTCTCTTGTTTTTGACTCTTTTACTCTCAAAATTTGAAAAACTTGTTAACTGAAAACTTTTTCAAATTATTTTCTCTTGAATGTAAAAAAATAATCATTTGAATTCAAGTTGGTTCGAGCGAGATATGATAGAATAAAGAAGAGGTATTGTCGGATTGACAAAAATGAAGCCCAAAAATGCACTTTAAAGAATTGAGTTTAAGGTATAGCAAACTTAAAAACTGAAAAAAGTGACCAACATAAAAGTTGTAGACAATAGAATTTCATATGGTTTGAAAAAAAGAATTTCTTAATTTGGATCTGTCATAATCAAGTTATGATCAAAACAAAATAACTTATTCTCTGACTTAAAAACTGGGCCAGAAAATGCACTTGAAAGAAGTGGATTTTTGACATGATTATCTTCATAACAAGAAAAAGTGGTCAACATGAAAATTGTATCCACTGGAAAAGTACATGGTTAAAAAAAATTTACAATTTGATTCAGTTTTGAAGAAGTTATGACCGAGAGAAGAAAAGGTAAAATGTGGAGAAAAGAAGAGTTTGATTTGAAGAGAATAAACATTGATTTCTTTTGAATATTTTGAAAATATTTTGACATTATTTCTTTTTAATTTTTGTATGCATGGAAGCCATTAAATAGAATAGGAAGAAGATGAAGAAGCTTAAGAAAAGAAGAAGAAGAAGAAAATGTGAATGAAAGTGAAGAAGGATGTGGATATTTATAGAAAAAGAAAGAAAGTGGTAATTTACCAAAATAACCTCTTACCAAATTACCAAACTAACCTTACTTCAACCTAAAGCAATCTACCCTTTTTCAAAACTTAACATCATCCTTTCTTTTCTTACTTTATGTCTTAGTCACTTAAAGATTAAGTAAAGAATATCATAATTATGTTGGCTTTGATTTGATGTGATTTAATGTTTACTTTTTCTCACTTTTGTTAATTCTTACTTACTTTTACTAATGACTTCTAGAAGTTTTCTAATCTTATTTAGTAAAAGTAAACATGTTAGGGAATTAATTAATACTTAAATTATTTAAATATATGTTTCTATATAAGAAAATAAAGATGCGGCGACGTTGCGATAATTTTTGATCAACAAAACGTCATTTTCGACAAAATGTTTTACGTTCACATTTTGGCGTTTTAGTTAAACTATTTATTTATGTAAAATTTAAAAATAAATGTATATAATGCAATTTAAAAATATAAACACCCATAAATAAATTAAAATAATTTATTAAACCGTTTAAACATACTTTTCTAAAATAGGATTTTGTCACTTTTGTCGATATAAGCAAATGTTACTATTTTGGTGTATACTTCTATTTTCAATCCTATCTAATATTATTTGAATCATGAAATCATTTATATTTTATATTTAAAATCACTTTAAATACTATATTTTAAAGCGGTCAAATTCTGGGTCGTTACAGAAAAGTTGCCGCCAAAGGTTGCGAAACATTATATACTTACAAAAACTGTTTTCTTTCCTTCTAAAGTAATTTCGTTCTAACTAACTGCTATATTTGTCAAAATATAACTGGTCGTTAATTTCTCTCCCGAAATCTTTTCTAAAAGTGCTGCTGAATTCAAATAAAATATTTAGAACATTTAGAAAATGCCCGTTCTTCTATTTTAAACATATAAAACATTTAAGTCCCATACCTTATAATATTATATACTTAACAAAACACTTAGGAAAATTCTCCAAAAATATAATAAATCACTATTAATACGTTTTCTAACATATTTAAATTTATGACTCATAGCCATCATATATTTGTCGTAAATAATTTTAAACCCAAAATAGCATTTTATTCACTAGAAAATTCATAATAGATCCACAATAATTCAGAAAATTATGGAACTTGAAACCCATCTTCAAAATAATATTTCTGACCTCGTATTAAAATTTCTAATCATTTGAATGTCAATTAATAGGTTTTCCAAATCAATTCTTATCATAAAATCCATATGAAATAGCCTAAATCATCAACAAGTGTGTGTGTGTGCGCACATCCATTAATCATTTAAAACATAGAAAAACATTTGAAAATAAATTTTGGACCTCAATTTAGTAACCGAAAAACAAAAACATGAGATGTAATATATTATCCACCTTTGCTTTGTTATTAAGGAGTTGAGAATTGGTTTAGGATTTAAGTTGATTAGCTTCTTCCTCTTGATTTAGCTTATCTGAATCTTTTTCTTCTTAAATGGTGACCGGCTTCTTGTTTTGTTTTAGGTTGTGAAAATGAACGCGTAAAATGAATGTGTATAAGGGTTTAGGGTATAAGGTTATTACTTATTCCTATATTGTCCTTGTCTACTACCCTAACTTAATTCATTTAATTCTCTTAGTTCATTAGTTCAACTAGGCTCGGCCACCCCTTAGATTATACAAATCTTAATCATTTAATCATTTACATTATTTCACTTAATTTACGTAGTTAAATGTCCTATATAATGTTAACCAAAATTAGGGTCGTTACAGACTCCCCTTCTTAAAGAATTTCATCCTCGAAATTACGATAGGGCGCTCGTTAAATTAATCAAAAGGGTAAAACTTACCATAAAACAAGTCAGGATAATTATCTCAAATCCTGCTCTCGGTTTCCCAAGTACAGTCTCTCTCATCGTCACTCCACTTGACTTTAACCAATCTGGCTGCCTTGTTCCTTAACCTCTTCTCATCTCTTGCGACTATACCAAGTGGTTTTCTAATTATAGTCGAATGCAGTTCCATTACTAAGTCATCTAATACAGTCAGTGCAATAAAAGTCTCTGGATCTCGAATATACTTCCTCATATGAGAAACATGTAAAACATCATGGACTCCTGCCAAACTATTCGGTAACTCTACTCTATATGCGAGTCTCCCGAATCTCTCTACAATAGGAAATGGTCCTACAAATCTCGTTGTCAATTTCCTTGATTTCTCGAATCAAATTACACCTTTCATCGGTGATACTACGATGAAAACATGATCTCCTACTGAGAACTCCAAGTCAGTCTTCTATCAACATAACTTTTCTACCTAGACCGAGCTTCCTTCATTCTAGCTCGAATCAACTGAATCTTCTTTGTCGCTTCTGTAACTAAATCCGAGCCAAGAACCAACCTATCCTCAGTTTCTAACCACCAAACTAAATATTTGCATGGCCTTCCATACAAAGCTTCAAAAGGTGTCGTCTCGGTTGACATAACTGGAATGAAATGGGAACTCTTGGTTAACCTGTCCACTACGACCCATATACTTTCATTTCCTTTGTTTGACCTTGGTAACACGTCTATAAAATCCATTGAAATCGGATCCTATTTCCAAATTGGTAAATCTAAAGGTTGAAGTATCCCATTTGGTTTCCGATGTTCAACATTTACCTATTGGCAGTTCAAACACTGCTTCACCCATAAGCCTACATCCCTCTTCATACCTTTCTAGAAGAAACTCCTCTTCATATCCTAATATATCTTAGTTCCTCTCGGATGAATAATGAACTTCGAACGATGGCATTCATCAAGGACTTTCTTCCTAATGTCTCCCACATTCGGAATACACAACCTTCCTTTCTTCCTCAACCATCCATTTTTGTCAAGACTAAAATCTTTTGAGCCATCGCTCTTTGTTCCATCCCTCGACTTCCTAATCTGTTCAACTACAGTGGATCCTCCATCTACGTAGAAGAAATCTTTTCGATCATCACTGGTTGAACCTCTAAACATAACAATATAGCAGTCTCCTTACTAGATTTAGCTTCAGATCTCCACTGTACTTTACATGTCGTCAATGCTTCCAAATCTTTCCACTTAGCTCTCATCGTCAATACTACATTCTGATGTTTTCTGCTAAGTGCTTTTCGGTGTGTATTCAATACCAAAATCATAAGTGGCTATAAACTCCAACCACCTCTATTGTCTCATATTCAACTTCTTCAGAGAGAATAAATACTTCAGCGACTTATGATTCATGTATAACTCGAATCTTTCTCCCAAAAGATAATGTCTCCACACCTTCAATCCAAAAACTACCGCATCTAATTCCAAATCGTGAGTTGGATACCTAACCTCATGCAGTCTAAGCCGTCAAGAGAATAGGCAATTACTTTACCTCTTTGCATTAACGCAACTCCTAACCCTTCTCCACATGCATCTGTATATATGTGATAACCCAGGTTTTCAGGCATCAGATAATTGAATAGTTATCTGATTTATCTTCTGAAAATACTAATTTATAAATTGAACAATTAAATGAGATAATCTCCTTTATAATTATTCAAAATTGATATAATTGATCATTTTAAAAACAATAATAATAATGTGTTATTTATATTTATATATATATATATATAAATGGATTTTAAATAAAATTGAATTTGTGTTTGTTTAAATATATATTTATATGAGTTGATTTTAATTTGAATTTGAAATTGAAATTCAAAAGATAAATATCTTAAAGTAAATTGAAATTAAAAATCATATATATATATATATGATTTTCTTAATATTTAGTTTTTTATTTTCATTTAAAGACCATATTAATATAAATAAAAGGAAGTGGTTGCTAAATAGAAATTTAATATAAGATTTTTATGGAAAACATTTAAAATATAAATAAAGTATATAAAGTATAATTAGTATATTTATATAACTACTATAAGTGTGTAGTTGGAAGTTTATATCATCAACTTTTAAAATTATAAAAAGATAAATATAAGAGAAAGAATAATATAATTAAGTAAGATTTATTTAAGATAAAATTTAAACATATCAAACAAAATGCATTTATAAATAAATAGATTAATTGAAATAATATATAAATACATATCAAAACATACTAAAACGTGGAAATTATAAATGTAAATCGTATATAATACAAGATTAACAAATGCAAGTCATTAAGCATAGAAATAAACAAATTAACAATTATAATACACATTTGAAACAAGTGTCATTTTGGTTTTATTTTGATAAAATTTATAAAAATAAGATTTAAATCCATATATAATATTTCATCTTCTCTTTCTCTCATTCTTTGTTCTTCATTTTAAATCTACAAGCCTAAGAAAATCAGATCCGAAAAAAAAATTAAAACAAACAGAAATTTTCGAAATCAAAAACCTGTATAGTAAAGCAAACCAGAGGAAAATAAGATTTAAATAAACCAGTATCAAACAATTTAAAGATCATCTCAGACCTTAATTGCTTGAGTAAGATCAAGGGCATACTGAAGCAATACAAGGATCAAATCAGTTTAAAAATTAAAAAGCAACAGTTTAAAACTCAAGACCAGGAAACAAATTCAAATTTCCAGCCAGGCTTCTATGTTTTTCCAGGATTGGTGAGTAAACGCAACTTTATTTTTGTTTTAAATCTGGATGCATGAATGAATCTTAGAAGTTTGATTGTAAAATTGTTTTCCTAATGATGTATGATATATATATATGAATGCGAAACTGTGTGTATGTATTGATGTTACAGTGTTCTTCTCTGTTTGAAATACAGAGTTCAAATTTTAGATCAAAATTCCAATTCTCTTAATCTAGTCTCTGTTAGGCTTAGGTATTAAACAAATTATGTTTGTTAAGATATAAGCTAAAGTTTAAAAATTTATTTCAAGTTAAATAAGTTTGAATATTTCTGGAATTTGAAATTTTACAGTAAAACTTAGAATTTGTCAAAATTTTAATTTCAACAATTTAATGTTTTATATATATATTCTGAATGGTCATCAAAATCTAGGATTTTTAAAATTAAAACCATGATTTTTAATTGGGTATTTCGAGAGATATTGATGGTCGAACGGAATTTGGGTTTCATGCTTTTTCTGGTGATCGTTGGATTATTTGTGATCGGAATTTCGGTTGAAGCAAGAAGGGAGGTCGGGAAGGTCGGCAAAAATAGTCGAGGCAATTCTAGTTCCTCTTGGCGTCAGGGATTGATCGAATTAGGGTTTTGTTGTAGTTTTTGGTCGTGGCTGGTCACTGCTCCATCATCGGAGCATCGGGGAAGGCCGGTTGTGGGGGAATTAAGGGGTTGGTTCGTGGTGAGGTTTCAGAGTAAGGTTTGTGTCCGCTGGTGGATGACGTGCCTGGTTGAGGTGATTTTTGGTCGGAGTATTGGGTTCCAGCAGGTTCGATCCAGTCAAATATCGATTTTGTGATCATTTTGAGATTTGGGTGGTAGTGATCGATGGAGGAGATGATAGGAGATTTGTGGGTGATGGTCGTGGATGCTGGGGCATCGCCGTCGATCAACGCATGTGCACCAGAGGTCTGTGCATTTGAGTCTGGGTTTTTGGAATGAAGGATTTCCTTCGGGTTGGTCTCGGGAGGGAAATTGAGTTGCTTGGGGTGTTTTTTTCCTTTCCCGTGAGTATTTCTTCAACTCATAGCAGTTTTAAAGAAAAATAGAAAGAAGAAGAATATGAGAGATCAGGGTGGAGGTTTTTGCTCGAAGAGATTCTCGGAGTTACGGCTGATTTGCTCGAGTGTGAATTCGAGATTTCTCGTGAGTGATGTTCCCGACTTGATTTTTTTAAATAAAAAACTTAACTAAGTTTTGAAAAGAAAAAAAGTAAAAACTGTTATATGATAAATGTTCTAAAATATTTGATTTACAAAGTTGTATGATCGGTTAACTTACGTTGTTAAATACTTAAGTTATTTTAAACATAAATAAAGTAATTTAATTAAGTAAGTTAATTTTAAAGATAAATATTTAAAATATGATTATGATAATTAAGCAATAAATAAAGATAAATGGTTTATCTTAAAGTTAATTAAGACCTTGGATGATTAAGGATTAACTGAATTAATAAGGTAATTAAAGAGTAATAATTGATTTAATTAAGTAATGAAAAGGGGCAGTTAATTAATTAATTTTGAGTTAATTAATTAAAGATTAATTAATTCATAATTTAGGATAAATTACTTAGAGATAAATTGCTTAAATGATAATAACTCAATGTAAGTAAATAAAAGATAAATTTGTTAATTATTAATTAATTTAATTGGTAATTAAAGTTAAATTAATTAATAATTGAAGGTTAATTAACCAATGAGATAATTACTTGATGAAGTACTTAATTGAAGAGAAATTACTTAATGAAGTAATTAAGGATTAATTACTTAGAATAATGAACCAAGGGTTGATTGATTAAGGTACTAATCAAAGGTTAGTTAGTTAATGAGTAAAGGGTAATTAATTAATGTAAGTGATTATAACGTAATTAATTTGAGTAACAAATTAAGGATAAATAAATCATTGTTAATTACTTTGTAAGAGCAATTAAGGGATTATTTAATGGATGGGTGAAGGTTAACTAATTTGTGTAATTAATTAAGATTTAATTACTTATTGTAATTAAAGGGTAATTAGTCAAGGGTGATTAATTATGATGGAAAATTAAAGGATGATTAATTAATTGGTTTGTAGTTAATTAATGTTAAGTAAAGGTAATCTAAGTGATTAAAGTTAGAAATTAATTTAATTAGAGATAAACTAAATTAATTTTGGAAGTGATCAATCTTGCTCATGAATGATTGAATGATGTTAAATGCCATGATTTGGTTGATATCTCTCGTATGAAATGTTTATGATATGTTTGAGTGGACAGTGATAATGTGGTTATCTGTCGATGATGATTTGCTATGTAAAAGGTGACATCCTGTATTTAAAGTTGAATTGTAATTCACTTGAATAACTTGGGTTAAGATGGTATTGAATTCGAAGGGACCGGGGTCGTGTATCAGTAAATACCTGAAACCCGCTTTGATCTGTAACCTATAACGATTCTTTATAGAATGATATGTGAAATCAATAGGCTGAAATGGAATAATTTAAATGATTGGACCATTAAACCAAGTAAAGGTACTTAGGAATGGGCTTTGTGAATACATTATTGACTATAATAAGTTGTGAACTTGTAGTGAAGTACGGTTACCCCGGGTATTAAATAAGTTTTATATTTCAATATTTCTTGTTAGATGGCTTTATTCACGCTGGTTTCCAGCCTGACCCGGGTGTTACATTGATGTAATGCTCGGGTTAGACCAAGTATTACTGATTTTCAGGTAAGGATGTTCTGGAGCTCGGGAGGCAAGCAGGATGGCAGGAACGTATGGAGTGTATCCGCTGTGATATTGTAGTTTATCTAGGACATGTGGATTGTATCTGTCCAGTGTTTGTGTATGTTGTAATTCTGATGTATTAAAGTGTAATTTGACAAGTGCAATTTTCCTTTGTAAACTGATATTATTGATATTATATTTTATTCGCTACGAATGCGATTGTGCTTTGGAGTTTTTGTTCTTCTTCTTCTATCTCTTTTCTTCTTTTCTCTAACTATCTGGAATTTTTGGGATCGAAAATTATGGGTCGTTATAATATACCACTCAATCTTGATTCCCTTCTGGAACAATTTACATAGGTGCATTAGTCAATAAGTATTTTAGCTTCTATAATGCCTCCTCACACTTGTCGATCCAAGCAAACTTCACATCTTTTCAAGTTAGCTTGGTCATCAGTGCTGCTATCCGTGAAAAATCCTTTATGAATCTTCGATAATATCCAGCTAATCCAAGAAAACTCTTTATCTCTGTCACCATCTTGGGTCTCTTCCAATTATTCACCACCTCGATCTTAGTCGGATCTACAGACAACCCTTTCTCTGAGGTTACATGACCCAAAAACTTCACTTCCTTCTTCCAGAAATGACACATCGAAAACTTCACCTTCAACTGATGCTGCTTTAGCGTCTCAAGCATCACTTTAAGATAAACTTCATGCTCTCTTTCATCTTGAAAGTATATCAAAATATCATCTATAAATACCAACATGAACGTATCCAAGTGTTGTCGAAAAATTTGGTTCATCAAATCTACGAAGAATGCAGGCGCATTAGTTAGTTTGAATGACATTACTAACTATTCGTACGATCCATATCTTGTTCTAAATGCCGTCAAAGGAATACTATCCTCTGCCACTCTAAGCTGATGGAACCCTATTGCCAAATCCAACTAGGAAAATACCTCGGCTCCACTCAACTAGTTAAACAAAACATCAATTCTAGGCAACGGATATCAATTCTTTATCGTCTTCTTATTCAACTTACGATAATTGATACATAGCCTTAATGATCCATCCGACTTCTTTGCAAACACCGCGGCTGCTCTCTAAGGCGAACTGCTTGGTCTGATAAAATTCTTGCCCTCTAAATCCATTAACTACACCTTTAACTCCATCATCTCGGTAGGTGTCATTCTGCTTGGCAATCTACTTACTGGTTCTGCACCCGGCACCAAATCTATTCGAAACTCAATAGCTCATTTCGATGGCGATCCTACTATGGATTCAAGACTTTGCGAATTCTCTAATAACGAAAAATCGACTCAACTCGTCTTCTACTTCCATAACACCCAATAATGATTAACCTCAAAACTAGGGTTTTTCTACAAAGTATACTATCTGATCACTACAGTCAGAATGCCTAGGCGATACTTTCCTATCATGGCAAAATTTTCTAGCATCATACTTACTTAACCAATCCATACACAAAATAATTCTGAACCCTATGAAATTAAAATATGTAAACTACAAACAAAGGTATGACCAAACAATTCAATCTCTACGTGGTCACACTTCATCCCAAGTGTCGCATACCCTCCTATCGGATTTGCAACCCTTAAGGAAGTAACTAGGTATGAGGGTTCTAGGTTTAGCTTATCCACCGAACAATGAGATATAAAAGAATGTGATGCATCGTTATCAAATAGAACTCTAACTGATACAGCATAATCAAAAGCGTACCTTTCAATATAGCTTTTCTCCTCTTCTCTTGGTCTCGAGGTAGCTGGTTCTAATGAAAACATTTTGCTTTTTCCATCCTTGGCTGACTCCTTAAACCGGTTCTTATAGTGCCCAATCCAATCACAGTTGAAACACTTTATTTAGTTCTTTTCTGCAGCTTTCTTTCCCTTTCCTATTCGGTACTCATGGGCATAGTTTCCTTTCTTGTCACACTTATAATAGACCACTTAGGCCTTTCCCTTCTTAAAGGCTCCACCCTTTTGAGCTACTTTTTTGTGGAAAAACTTTCTTTTCTGACTCTGCCCCCTTGAGCATCCTTGGCCATATTTATTTCATGAAAAGCCTGCATCTCTTTATTCCTCAAGGTCATCTCAACCACAGCATCACATGGATTCCTATATACGGTAACCTGGCCTTAGTAAGTTCGGGCATCAACCCCCTGATGAACTTCTCATTCCTCTTAATCACTATATCAATCATAGCAAGCCATATCTTGCTAGCTCCTTAAACCTTGTCGCATACTAGAGCATAGTCATGTCCCCCTGCTCCAACTCAAAATTCTTCCTAAGCAGCGTGGACATAGCAATTTCTGACATAAAGCTTTCCTCGAACCTCCTCCTAAACTCAGCCTAAGTCATATTCCCCTTGTTAACTCCAACTTTCACACCGTTCCACCAAAACAATGCTGCCCCTTGAAGCTTTCTAGAGGCAAGTCTTCTTTTTAGCTCAGCGTTGAGCCCTATATTAACGAAAATCCTCTCGTAATAAAGTAGCCAATTCTATACTTTGATTGCGTCTTTAGTGCCAATAAAGGCTTTCCTCCCAACCGACCAAAATCCCTACTCAAAATAGCAGAGTTTTTCACCACTGGAGCTTCTTGGTTTCCTCCTCCAGCATTTCCTCCAACTACTCCAGCATCAATTCTCGCCTGCATTATGTTGACAAAGAACTAATACATTGCTCCCATGTCCACTTGCGAGACTCCAGCAGCCACATTTGTAGCATATGTCTGACCTTGATTTCTCTTAGTATTTGGTCTGGAATTTCAATTAGTTATGGTGCTTTCCCCACTAAGGTTAACTCTTCCACTTCTAGCATCCATATCTATATTCAAGCCTCGTAAGATACATAAGAATAGCCTAAGAAAGATAGGAGAATAAAGATATAACATATGCTTATATATAGCAAATACAAGTATATTACTATAGCATTATCCCATGCCCTGGTCTTATCTCTAATTCCTTAGTATTATGTTTTCAAAAATCATTTTGTTTTAATGTTTTTTTCATAAATTATGCACTAATACCAAGTTGTAACATCCTTTATCTAGAGACCCAAGCTAAGTGTTATAGATGCTGGAGTCATCCATAGTATTAAATTTTGGTGACTAAATAAAGTAATTCTAATAGTTTCCATAAAATCAGAAGCACTTGAATATGAAATAAAATCATTACAGATTAAAACAATTTTCTAATTACATTTCAAAACAATATATTTTATCCAAGTTACATAATCCCAAAAAATTTCCAGGTTCAGACCAAATATAACTGTTAATAAAATATGCTAAGAGCGACATATGACTATGCCTCCTTGGTTGACCAGAGTACTAAATAGCCATAAGAGACTTAATCCAACACAACGGAAATAAACCAAATCAACCCTAAACATAGCTAGCATTAGCCACCTGCTCATCCTCGGAAGCTTTATTCGTCCACCTAGTAAAACCTGAAAATCCTCAACCCTCAACCTACTCAAATAATTTTGACCACTCGAGAGCTTAAGGGTAAAACATAAACTTCGAGTCGGGCATAAAGCCTGGTATGAATAATACTATATATCTCGATTATTTGATATTAAGTGAAACCACACCACTTAGTGAAACGGGTTTCCTCTCACTAATATCCTTTTAAAACATATCTTTTTGCAAATCAAAACCCTGCAACCAAACTAGTTAATCGATATATCAATAATAGAAAATATTATATATGCTCAAAACAGCTAATAAATGGACCATCTGTCCGAAGAAATGTAGTTCTGTTTGGCTGACTCGAGCCTATTAGACAAAATAACAAATAATCTAACAACTGTTAGACAAACTTCTGGATGGTCTGTCCCTAACTTACATCTCCTAGGGTCTCTTGGTCCTAGTGGTTTTTCGGGCTGGCCAATAACCTATCTTCTTTTTCTATACATATATTCCTTTCTATGTGTAACCATCATTTATTTTTATCTGTGACTAAGCCCTACACACTGGAATTTTAGACTAAATTAGCTTGGGGCTCAAGCTGATGTATAGGGCCTGACCTTGCACCAGTTCCATCCAGTCTTCGAATATCCGAGTTATTTCTCTTAGGGTTAACCACCCTTCAAATTTTCCTTGAAAACCTTTTCAAAATGATTTAACCCTTTTAATCATACTTGTACACGGAAAGTATACTCTTTGCTTTACTCAAAGCTATTTGCCATATTATATATACTTTACCCGAGACAATATTGATGAAATATATTAAGGATTACTTATCCCTCCAAATAAATCAGAACCCTTTTTAACTTAAGATACTTAGACTATATTGCCAAGGTAAACCATTCAAAACCTTTTTTAAAACCTTTAAACAACCCTTTCGAAACCATTGAAAGTACCCCATTCGATACAAGTAAACTACTTTACTTTGTAACCTTAGGCCAAATAGACAAAACTTACCTTTCGAAACCATTTACAATAATCCTTTCAAAAACAATGAAAACTCTCTTCTGAAAGCTTTATAAACCTTAGGCATCCTCCTTTCAAAACATAAAACTTGCCTTTCGAAAGAAATTGGAAACCTTCCATTTAAAATACCTTAAGTATCTTTCGAAACCTTTGAGGAATCACCCCTTCAAAACCTTTATTATTTACCTTTCAAAAATACCGGGGAACCCCCCTTCGAAACCTATGTTAGTAACCTTTCAAAAGAATTAAAGTACACTACTTAAAACAACCTTTCGAAAGCATTGGGTTCAAGTAAATGCTTGTGGAACATAGATTCGAAACCATTAAAACCATTTAAGTCGAAACCTATGGGTTTATCTTTCAATAGAACAAAGGATCTTAAAACAACGAAGTTGAAAGCACTCTTTGAAAGCATTTTCGTAAGTAAAGAAAGTAGATGGCTTCAATACCATCCCTTTCAAAAGCATTGGAGAAGTGACTTCTTTAATAAAGTCGAAAGCATCCCTACAAAACCCAGTTTAAAGGCCAGGTGGCCTCAATTGGGTCATAAGGTAGAATTGCGGCAACAAGGGTTTCGATACTGTCGAAAGCCATTTTAAAACAAAAGGCGGTTATCTGGATTGAAAGCGTATCTTTAGACTAATTAACCACGTCGAAAGCCATTTCATTCAAAAGCAAGCAAGCGTGTTTTCTTTTAAAAGCCAAAACAAAGTTTCGACACTTTCAAAAGCCATATTTTGACCCTCTACTTTTCGTCTATCTCTAATCCACTACATACCAAGTCTTTGATACCATGTGTATTGGTTTTGAATTGGTTGGAGGCGGAGGTCTGCGATTGAAAGGTTGTTGCCGAAGGTAATGAAACAACATATACTTGCAAAAACTATTTTCTTTCCTTTAAAAGTAATTTCTTTCCAACTAACTTACTTATTTGTCAAAATATAATTGGTTGTCAATTTCTTTTCCAAAATCTTTTCTAAAAGTGTTGTCGATTCAGAATCTGTTTATTTAAAACATTTACAAAATGCCCTTCTCCTATTTTAAACATATAAAACATTTAAGTCTCATACCTTAAATAATTTTATATACTTAACAAAACACTTAGGAAAATTATCCAAAAATTTCAATAAATCACTTTTAATATGTTTTCAAATATATTTAAATTTTTGACCCATAGCCATCATATATTGGCCGTAAATAATTTTAAACCCAAAATAGTATTTTCTTCACTAGAAAATTCATAATAAATCAGAAATAATTCAAAAAATTATGGAACTAGAAACCCATCTCCAAAATAATATTTCTAACCTCGTATTAAAAGCGCTAGTCATTTGGATGTCATCTAATAGGTTTTCTAAATCAATCCTTATAGTAAAATCCATACGAAATAGCCTAAATCATCAACAAGTGTGTGTGTGTGTGTGTGTGTGCGTGTATCTATTAATCAATTAGAACATGGTAAAACATTTGAAAATAAATTTCGGACCTCAATCTAGTAACCGAAAAAAAAAACATGAGATGTGACCTATTATTCACCTTTTCTTTGTTGTTAAGGAGTTGAGATTTGATCTTGGATTTAGTTTATTAGCTCCTTCCTCTTATTTAGCTTATCTTCCCCTTTTTCTTATTTAATGGTGGTCAGCCTCTTGTTTTGTTTTAGGTTCTGAAAATGAACATGTAAAATGAATGTGTAAGGGTTTAGGGAATAAGGTTATTCTTTATTCCCATATTGTCATTGTCTATTACCATAACTTAATTCATGTTAATTCTCTTAGTTCATTAGTTCAAATAGGCACGGTTGCCCCTTAGATTATACAAATCTTGTCATGGCCCATCCTTTTCGACCCTTGAAAATAAAAATAATTTACACCACAGTATAATATACCAACGATCAAGTGCCGAAAAGATAGACAATTGAGGGAAAAGAAAGAAGATAGAAGAAAGAAGGAACTAAACAATAGCAGAATCTCACAATCGCGGCGGAATAAAATATAATAGCTAATAACAGATCTTTACAAAAAAATGAAAACTATATCTGTTTTATATATTACATCATCAGAGTAACACACAGTCAAAAACAACAATTACCAGCCTGGCAGTTATAACAGCCTACCTCACAACTTGCTGGCAATTCAACAATCACAACAACAAAAATAAACAAATACGGGAATTTTATTTGCTCATGAAATTATAAGAGGTCTAGGGAGAAAAGATAATAAAAACATGTGTATCAAAATAGATTTAAAGAAAGCATACGATTCAATTAATCGAGACTTTGTTCTACACATGTTAGTTAATATGGGATTTCCAGATAAGTGGGTGACTGTTATAAAAAATATCATAAAAACCCCAGTGTTTTCTATTATAGTTAATGGAGAATCGCATGGTTATTTCAAAAGTTCAAATGGTCTTAGACAAGGCGACCCTCTTTCTCCCATCTTATTTACTTTGGTCATGGAGTACTTCACGCTAATTATGGATGAAAAAGTCAGAAAAGGTCTTATTTCTCCGATCACAGATTATGATAATAAACTGACTCATCTTATTTACGCTGATGATATTATCGTTTTTACTAAAGCTAATGTTCATACGGCAACGGTAATTCGTGATGTCTTCCAAACCATGAAAAGAGTTACTGGTCTAGAATTAAGTTGTGAGAAATCTAATGTTTTCTTTGGCAAAGGGGTTGACTACTGCACTGATATTAGCAATATTCTGAATATATAGCAGTCGGATCTCTCAGTTAGATATTTGGGAATTCCCTTGTCTAGTGCTAATTTGAGGGATAAATATTGTTCTCTGTTGCTAGAGAAGATTAAATTCAGAATTGGAGGATGGGAAACAAGAATGCTTAGTTTAGCTGGGAGACTTGAACTTATTAAATCCACCATTTACCCAATCATACAATTCTGGATGCAATGTTTTTGTCTCCCAGTTTCTACACCGCAAAAAATTAAACATTTGATTCTTAACTTTCTGTGGAAAAGTCGTAATAGTAAGATTCCCTGGGACGTTCTGTGTAGACAAAAAGAAGAAGGTGGTATGGGTCTGAGAAAATTAGAAGAAATGAATCAAGCATTATCTATTAAGTTGATTTGGAAAATAATTAATGTAGAAGGAATTTGGGCGAACCTTGTACATTGTAAATATATTGGTCAAAAAAGTTTTTGGGAATTGAATCAGCGATCAGATGACTCCGGAGTGTGGAAATTCATTCTGAAAAATAAACAGGTAGCTTTGAAATGTCTTTCTCTTAATATAGCAGATGGTAAAACAACATCATTGTGGTATGATCCATGGCTAAATGTTCTATTATGGAACGCATTGGTAGAGATACAGCCTTTAGAACTGGTACAGAAGATTTGATTCTTAGTAGAATTTTAAAGAACGGAGAATGGAAATGGGATTCATGCAGTTTTTTATTCCAAATTCATGCAGAAATAGAAGGTGTCAAAATTCATAAGGATAAGAAAAGGGATTTTTGGACCTGGAAGTGTACAAAAAATGGCTTGTACCAATTTAAAAATGTTTGGAATGCAATAAGAACCAGTTTTGGAAACAAATTTTGGTCATCTTTGGTTTGGAATAAAATTCATGTTCCAAAAATGGCGATATGTCTTTATAAAGTCATAAATGAATATTTATTGACAAAAGACAGATTAATACAGAAGCAGATAATGGTGGGTCCCATATGTGTCTTCTGTAATAATCATAGTGAAACTACAGATCATTTATTCTTTCAATGTGAATACACTGAAAACATATGGATGTGGAGCTGTAAAAAAAATTTCACAGCTCCGAAAAATATGTTTTCATTTAAACTAAAAGAAGATCTTCAGCAAATTGTTTCGCGATCAAAGGTTAATAGCCTCTACTCAGATTTGTTACAATTGTCTCTATCTACTTGTATTTGGCATATTTGGCAAGAAAGAAATGTAAGGATTTTTCAAAATCGCAGAACAGATATAACACAGATTTGTAAAAGCATCCATCAGACTATGAACATAAGGATGACTAGATCCAAGCATTTCAGAAACATCACTGATAAGGATGAATTAATTGCAAAAAAATGGGGATTTACCTCCCAACGCTGAATTGGGGTAATACTTGCATTATCATATGTTGAGTTCATCTTGAAGCTTTCTGTCTCTCTGACTTCTGATTCAGGTTCTTCTGTACCTGTTTTATTTTACAATACCCTCACTCCCTCTTTTAATTACATATTAATTTACAATTATTTAATCGAATTGACATAGACTGATAAGTTGCAGAATGAAGGATCTTCGGCCTTGCTAGCTGAAGTCCATAATGCTACAACACAACACAAAGAGATTAATTAGCATCTTATCAGTGTTAGTAATCTGTACGTTAGAGATGTACCTGTTCTTGAAGTGGTTCAAGCTATCGGATTCATGCTTGTCTCTGTTCTGAATGTTGTGTTCGGTCTCGAGTTCCCTGATGGTTTAAATCCATATTAGTCGCAAAATAAAACTCAAAATCACATTTTGTGTGTCAAGAATCTTATCTGATAATGTTCTGGGCTTGATCTTCTAGAAAAAACTGTGGATCTCTTTTCTGTTGCCGTATCTGCTGTAAATAGACAAAAGATACTTAGATCTGGTAGTATTAGGCTCATAAAGCTTAAAGACTTCATATTTTGGAGTTTAAATTACTTATCTTTTTCAGATCTGGGACATACGAGTTAAAGACCTACATAATAGTAAGATTTGCTAACTCGTCTTCAATTTCTCTCATAGCTGAAAGATCTGGGTGCCTCGTTGAGAGTATTGAAGTAGTTGAATAGTATTTTAACTTCGGTGGCTTGGCAGATTGAAGATAATATTTTCATTTTCATCGTGCCGCCATTAAAGGGCATTAGTTTGGAGTTGTGTTAATGTAGGAGTTCGAAGTGAAAACCTACCTTATTTACTCGTCTGCATTCGAGAAGATTCCTCGCATGGGCTTTGATTTTATTTAGTTCGGCCTGGTTCCTCATGTGTTTATTAATAATATAGAGGCCTGCTGTGTTTTTATTTTTTGTTATGTACATAGTGTACTTTGCCTTACGTCATTTGTATTTTGATTTACTCGAGTAATAGAAAAGTTTGAACCCTTCTTTAAAAAAAAACAAATACGGGTAATACGTCTCGGTCTCCGGCTCCTCTCCTAAGCAATCAAGCATCCTAACCTGTAATTTATAATACTCGGTCTGACCCGAGCATTATAATGAAATAACACTCGAGTCTGTCTAGAATACCATCATGATAAAAATACATCCAAATCGATTATTAAAGTTTCAAAAATCCTTGAAAATCAAAAACATCTCATAAGACCACGCCACAAATAAACACGTTGGGTTTTTACCTTACGATAGCCAAAACATTTTTATCGAAATCCTCTAATATTATAACAGTGTCTATAAACAAATACTTATTCAAATAGCTGAAATTGTTACATGATTAAATTCCAGCATACTCGCCACAAGGTGGGTTCTACAATCAAAACTGTACAAGGCTCGTAGGGAGAATGGATTTCCAACTAATGACTAGACACTAGGGTACCACCTGTCACAGTTGCTGGTCTAGATCAGCGTACCGAGGATCCCTCCCGATCCTCTGCAACACAAGACCGGGATTACCCCTTACTGGATAATCCTGAGTAAGATCACCCCGCGGCTGGGATCAACAACCGCACCACACAGCCGAAAATAAAAAGGGACATCTGGACAGGGATGACCTTACCCTAATAGGCGCGACACACTTAGCCTTGCTGCATAACCTCTGATTTTCAGTCATTCCTGGTTGATGAGGCTCGAGGCTAAGCGTTATCTTTTTAAAACATTTCACTTAGAATGCTCATCGTCCTCCTGACGATGTTCTGAAAGCATTCATCCATACAAGTCCGTTCCGGGTTCGAATGGAACTGAAGGCACTACTCCTACTACATCCATTTTGGAATCACTCTCAGGATTAGTAGCGATTAGTCCTTGCACTTCACTGCTCCATCTTCGACTCCAAGCTCTTGTCTTCATCACGAAAACATACTAATTGGATCGAAGTGGTTTTCGGATTACAAATCCGATCCCGGTCTCTTCGAAACAACGTTCGCTATTTCCCAGTTAACACAACCCCGGTTTTTAGGAAATACACACTCGAAGATAAGATCAGAGTTCACCTCCTGACCATTAGTGGACGGATTTCCTTACCAACGTCCTAGAAGAACAAACGAGATTATACAGTATAGTACCTCGAACGGTAAATGTACTATATAATTCTTATACCTCTTCTAGATATTTCCAAAGTTATATTTGAGTCCAGATTTGGTAGTCGGTTATTTAACTATCAAATAAACAAACAATTCAACCAATCGTATTATTTCAACTGAAAACACCAAGTCTTTTAAATTTAGATTTTTATAAAATTTAAATCACTTTTCTCCAAAAATATATACTTAAAACATTTAAAGGTAAAACTGCTTAAGTCACTTTACTCAAAATAATAGTTATGAAAATTCTAAAATAATTAAAAATAATAAATCCTCGAAAACATTCTTTTTAAAACAAAATTTAAAACTTTAGGCTTACACATAAAAATTCCTTTGAAAATATACTTGGGTTTTCAAGCAAACACACTTCCATTTCAGAATAACCCATATAACCCTTTATAAATCCTACTCAATTTGTCTCAATCCAAATTTATGTATCAATCCCGTAAATTTATTCCCACACTTTAAAAATAAACACCTTTTTATTTTTAAAAACATTTCCCTTTTCCCAAGAAATCACTTTCAAAAGATATGCTTAAATCATTAAAAAAAGTTACTAAAATTACTTTAAATAAAAATAATACTTAAGAAATTCCTTAAGGGATTCTGAGTAATTTAGACCAAGATTACCATTTGAAATGAAGTTATTAAATCAAATATTTATATTAAAATTTCCTATTGAAAACATAATACCAATTTACCTTTAAATAATTAAATAGCGTAATTACTTAAATAAATATTTACTTATACTTAAAAATAATTAAAAATAATACTTCTATAAAACATTCTAAAACCACATTTTTCATAAACCTCTAGATTATACTTTGAAAGCTTTCCTTTGAAAACAAACTTAGTCTTCCAGGCAAAATACACTTCCCATCTTTTTAAAAATAATCTCACCTTTATTTTTAAAACGATTTGTACCTTTCTTATAGAAATTTCCACCTGAAATCTATCTTACAAATTTATCCACTGATAAATATTCCACTTCATTTATAAACTCAGTTTATAAATTTTCATTCCTCCTTTCCTTTTAAATCACAGATTTCAAAAGACTTAACAAATCCCGAACCAATTTCCTGAATTTAATTTCCCTAAATTCATTACCTGAAAATTTCTTTTCATTTCCTTATAAAGCCAATTCATTTTATTTTTATATATCATGTTATATTCATCCAACCATAACACTGCATGACAAAATTCCCAAATTAAACTATCAAAGGATATCCATATCAATAAAATACAACACAGGTTATAATGATAATTTCTATTTTGTGAGGAATATAGTTGGATCCCTCCAACCTGTTTCCCTGCATCCACAGATGTTAGCACAACAAATAAATATCGCTCTGTTCTGATAGTAATTTCCATATTCAATCAATCAATCAATCATTTAAATACTAACTATTTAAATTAAATTGCATCAAGATGTGAGACAGATTAACTCACCTTGAATTTCAAAACGTCAAGCGTTCAAATTTTACATTAAATCGAGCACGTTCGATTTAATGTAAAATTTTCACTTGCTCAAAACGATTCCAAATCTACACCATAGCGGGATGCTCGTCGCTGTGATTCCAGCGCATGTTGTTTCGTCGGAATCTGACAAAGTATGCATGAGATATGGATTTTTAAGTGTTTGAATAAATTAATATAATTAAATTTGCTTTTCTTTTAATTCTATACCCAAATTCAATTTATCCATTCATCTCAAAGCTCAAAATCAAGGCTGCTGAAACCCTTCTTCTCTCACGCTCAAGTCTAGGTTCGAACGAACCCATCAACGCCTCCTTCTTTTACAAGCCGTGGCCACCACATCGATCTAGAACACGATCAACACCCACCACGACGAAGCCCCACACGGCACGCACCCATGGCCAGAAAACGAACGAGCTCGGTTCACCTATGGCCTCAAAAATTGAGAGCAAACAGTGGCACAATCGGCTATGATTTCTCCTTCGTCATCGCTCGAGACACGATCACCACAGTTGGTCGAGAAGATCTCTCCAAGCTCTATAATTTCCTAGTTGGAGATTTCCGATGAAAGTTGTTGGATTGAGAGAAAAAAAGGGAGGAACGACATGAGTTTTCGGCCATTGAACAATTTCTGCGGCGGTTGAGAAAAAGAAACTAGGGTTTCGGCCCTTATACGTATATATATGTTTATAATTATTATTTTAATATTAAATTCACATTTAAACAACATTTTCAAACGAACTCCGAATCAGACATGCCGCCAGGTGGTTATAAGGTTCTACCCTCATTCCAAATACAATGGACCGTGTTTCAGAGGCTAATTCAATCATATGTGGAAGATAGCCTTTTGAATCGAGTTTAAATATTAAATTATCGATTTAAATTTAAACGCATTTCTCACCCGTACGGACAAGCGGTAAGTCCAAACACTGTGAAAATTGAATCCAATAATAATACACTATTACGGATCCAATGAAACTGGTTTCGTCAAATTCCGAGACTGTGCCCCAGAAGGCTACTTTAACTCATCGATTAATTCGAGCGATTTCCAAAATCGTGGAAATCACTTAAAATTCACTTTTAAAATTTTACTAACTTAAATATAAATCATATAGAATTTATAACCACATTAGAAATCATCCTGATTCATTTCGAATCAAAATCTGATTATTTTCATTAATATATTAAATTCCATTATTAAACTAGTATAAAAATTCCAATTTTAATTTGTCTACTTTTGATTCCATCCAAAAGTCCAATGTTATAATTCAAATCCAACTATATATTTTAAATAAATTTTAGAAACCATTTACATATCTAATTATACCAGATTTATAAACTATCACAATTTTCAAATAATAAATTAATATTATTATTCAAATTCAATTGAATTACCGTATTTGAAATTTTAATTAATTTTATTAATTTAACCAAAATTTCCTTATTTAAAATCAAATTATAATTCACATTCAAGATTTAAAATGAATTAGATGTTCAAAAACTAACGACCAAACTTTCGGGTCGTTACATTCCTCCCCCCTATAAAAATTTCATCCCCGAAATTTGCAAAGGTAGGAAAATGCTACTAAACTCATTTATTTACCCCAAACTTACTTAGTTAAAAACTTACATTCACTTTACCAAAACTTTTAGCTCAATTCCAAAACTATTTGCATTTATTTCTAACTCAAAAGCTTTGTTTTCAACATCATTTCAAAAAACAACTTTCCTAGTTAACCAAAATTTCCAAAATCCCTAAAAAATTCTAACTCCCAAAAAGTTTGAAAATTTTTGACAGCGTCTCCTTTGTACGGAGAATGTTTCACAATATGGCAATAGACATAAATATATATGTACATCGACCCACACGGTCGAAAAACAAAATATACCATAATATATCACAATATATTATCATTTTCCAATTTTATTGCGTAGGCGTACCTTTGATTAGCATTTTAAAAGCAAGCGGCTAATTAATATTGCATTTACGTGCTCCAACTCTATCGATTGCCTCTCGTACCTATACTTACTCAATCAAGTACATAAGCTTCCAATAATATGAGATTTTACAACCTTTCATTCATTAATCTTAGCCAAACAGATCAATCGCATAGCCTAAACAAAAAATTTCATAATTCAAAAAGTTAACCATCTTTATAAGCAATCCCCAAGTTTTCAACTCCATTTTAATTACCTAATAAATCCAGACTTCATTTTATTTCACTCGAATGATTTACATTCAAGTTTACTACATACAATTCATATTTGTACCCGTTAATCTCATATTCACAACAAATTGTTTTATAAGCCTTACTTACATAAATTTCACCCTTTCCAATTCCAAATTGATTAATTTGCATCATATTCATAATTCACTTTCATTTATATGCAAATCCACTAAATTAAATTTTATCTATTCCAATTGATTCAAAAACCAATTTTATTTACTTCTTTAAATCAATTTACTTCCATTTACGACAAAACGACTAATTTCAATGCAAGTTTGATGTTATTCAAGCAAATAGCCATTACCTAAGTTTTATTCCCATTATAAATTAATTCCAACACAATCTATATTAATTTCAACCCATACCAAATCATTCACGACCTTTACATTCTTATTTCCATTTCAAAAATTAAATCCCTATCCTTACATTTCAATTTTATTATCCATACAGGTTAATTCAAGACCATTTCATAAGGCCGACAACAACCCTTCCACAATTTCTTAAGTTATTTCAACTCTAAAATAACTATATTCCTTCTTACATCAATATTATTTCCATTTCAATTTGATTCTCATCCAATCAAATTCTAATCCATTTACAAATTTTAGTCCAATTAGTTTATTTACTCAACCCATTCTAATTTTGATTCACCTCCTTAATTCATTTCTGAATTAATTAATAACATGACCATCCCAATTATTCTAAACCAAAACTGGATTTTATTTTGCTTTTTCAAAAATTTTACAAGCTACCAAAAATTTTATTCATCCGATTACTCTTTTCATTTAATTTAGCTTACGCTAAATTCATCTTCAAACAATCTTTTTGAATTTAATTGAGTGAGAGTTTAATTCATTCGCTATCATTTCAACTTAAGTAAATTTTCTTTCAATTCAATTCTTTTCCAAATTTAATCCAAGTTCGACTAAATTTTATTTAGCTAACTTAAATTCATACCATTTCCTTTACTATTTTAAATAAGAATTTAATTCCATTTAATATTATTTATGACACAACTGAATTTTGTTTTTTACTTCAATCCAAATTCAACTCAATTCCTTATTAGTTTAAATCAAATCCAATTCGATCCAATTTTATTTCTCCATTCAATTGAATTTTTTTTACTTTCTAATATATAAGTTTTAAAACTTATTTACTAACCTAAATCCATTCACCCTTTTTATATTTCACTTTGTCGTACCTCACTTTACATTTCATTTAGGATTTAAATTTTGAATTTCCCATAAAATTCCAACCATTTTATTTTGGTTTTATAATTCATTTCCCTATTCGTAAGTTCCCTAACTTATTTACTTAGAAGCTTATATTGCTCATTTTAGTCCATTTACACCTTATAATCACAATTCTAGATTATATATGTAACACTTAATAGCTTAAGTGTATAAATTTTTACTACAAAATTATAATGGACAATTATATAATCATTTTACATTTCAACTTTATATCCAATTTAATTCAATTTCAATTTTATTTTAACTTATCTCAAGTTAAATTCAAATATATTCTATTCACTTCCATACACTCAAGTTAAATTCTAATTCAGGATTAAATTTTCATTTCCCTTCTTAATTAGTTCAACTTCGCTTTAAAAGTTCAATAATTGATTCATCTTAACTTTACACATTATTTAAATAGAATTTTCCAAAATTCAATTGCTCGGTTTTATCTCAAAACCATTTTGAAATAACAATCAACACATACCAACTTGGTATATCAAATCCAATCTCTGGATTCCAAAACAACTTGCTTTTACCAAAATAAATTTCCCCTTTGAAATTCTAAAACAACTTGTATACCCAACAAGTTCAAACAAATATCATAACCAACCCCCATGGTAGCAATCCAACACTGTAGAAACTCGAAAATGAATACTGATGATGTGGCCATCATCATCAGGATTATTTTCCAGTGACCGAAGTGAGTTCAGTGCTTCCTTACTACCACTAATTCCATTTCAAAAACAATTTTCATTCAAAAATATTTTCCAAAATAGTACTCCATCATTGCCTTCAAACATTTTGAAAAACATTTCAAACATTCCCAAGATTTTAAATTCCCAAAATTTTTGTTTAAATTCATTTTAAACACTTTTCAAAATTTCGGGATTTTATTCCTGGTTTAAATCAAATTTTAATTATACTTATAGAATTCTATTTTGTTATAACCACTTTAAATTTTAGATTTTTATTTGATTATAATATTAACACCCAACATCCACTTATATATATAATTTTAGAAAATTATTTCCCTTATATCAAAATATAATTTTGGTAAAATTATATCATTTACCCACTTTAAAAACAATACTATGTTGGTTTATCTTGTTTAAGAGTTTAGAAACCCCTATCGATACGGTTGTACTTCCTGTACCGACCAGAATTCATAAACACTCAATCGATAAGTCAACACTGTACAAAAACAATTTTTATATTCACTAATAAGTACACACTCATAACTGTTAATACACGCAACTCATTATAAAGTGCTATTAACTCTGTTTAATGAGTAATTTCCCACCAGAGCCAAGGTTATCGCCAACTTGAGCTCTGATGCCAACTGCCACGGCCCGTCCTTCTCGGCCCTCGAAAATCGACACAATATACGCCACAGTATAATATGCCGACGATCGAGTGCTGAAAAAACAGATAGTTGAGGGAAAAGAAAGAAGACAGAAGAAAGAAGGAACTAAACAATAACCGAATCTCACAATCGTAGCGGAACAAAATATAATAGTTAATAACAGATCTTTACACAAAAATGAAAACTATATCTGTTTTATATATAATATCATCAGAGTAAAACATAGTCAGAAACAACAATTACCAGCTTGGCAGTTATAATAGCCTGCCTCACAACTTGCTAGCAATTCGACAATCACAACAGCAGAAATAAACAAATACAGGTAATACGTCTCGGTCTCTAGCTCCTCTCCTGAGCTCCCAAGCATCCTATCCTGTTTTATATAATACTCGGTCTGACCCAAGTATTATAATGAAATAACACCCGAGTCGGTCTGGAATACCAGCGTGATAAAAATACACCCAAATTGATTATTAAAGTTTCAAAAATTCTTTGAAAATCAAAAGCATCTCGTGAGACAACGCCATAAATAAACACGTTGGGTTTTTACCTTACAATAGCCAAAACATATTTATCAAAATCTTTTGATATTATTATAGTGTCTATATACAAATACTTACTCAAATAGCTGAAATTGTTACATGATCAAATTCCTGCATACTAGCCATAATGTAGGTTATACAATCAAAACCGTACAAGGCTCGTCGGGAGAATGGATTTCCAACTAATGACTATGCACTGGGATACCACCTGTCATAGTACCTGGTCTAGATCAGCGTATCGAGGGTTCCTCCCTGTCCCTTGCAACACAAGACCGAGACTACCCCTTACTGGATAATCCCTAGTAAGATCACCCCGCGGTTGGGATCAGCAACTGCACCACACAGCCGAAAATAAAAAGGGACATCTAGACCGGGTTGACCTTACCCTAATGGGCGCGACCCACTTAGACTTGCTGCATAACTCCTGATTTTCAGCCATTCCCAGTTGATGAGGCTCGAGGCTAAGCATTACCTTTTTAGAACATTTCACTTAGAATGCTCATCGTCCTCCTGACGATGTTCTGAAAGCATCATCCATACAAGTCCGTTCCGGTTTCGAATGGAATTGAAGGCACTACTCCTACTACATCCATTTTGAAATCACACTCAGGATTAGTAGCGATTAGCCCTTGCACTTCACGGCTCCATTTTCGACTCCAAGCTATTGTCTTCATCACAAAAATGTACTAGTTAGATCGAAGTGGTTTTCGGATTACAAATCCAATCCCAGTCTTTTCGAAACAACGTTCGCTATTTCCTGGTTAACTCAACCTCGATTCTTTAGGAAATACACAGTCGAAGATAAGATCGGAGTTCACCTTCTAACCATTAGTGGACAGATTTCCTTACCAACGTCCTAGAAGAACAAACAAGATTGTACGTACAGTATAGTACCTCGAACGATAACTGTACCATATAATTCTCATACCTCTTCTAGATATTTCCAAAGTTATATTTGGGTCCAGATTTGATAGTCGGTTATTTAACTATCAAATAAACAAACAATTCAACCAACCATATTATTACAACTGAAAACATTTCTGGTAAGGTAAAACTGCTTAAGTCACTTTACTCAAAATAATAGTTATGAAAATTCTAAAACAATTAAAAATAATAAATCCTCCAAAACATTCTTTTTAAAACAAATTTTAAAACTTTTGGCTTATACATAAAAATTCCTTTGAAAATACACTTGGTTTTTCAAGTAAACACACTTCCATTTCAGAATAACCCATACAGCCCTTTCTAAATCCTGCTCAATTTATCTCAATCCAAATTTACATATCAATCCCGTAAATTTCTTCCCACACTTTAAAATAAAACTTTTTTATTTTTAAACACGTTTCCCTTTTCCCTGGAAATCACTTTCGAAAGATATGCTCAAATCATTAAAATAAGGTTACTAAAATTACTTTAAATAAAAATAATACTTAAGAAATTCCTTAAGGGTTTTTGAGTAATTTAAACCAAGATTACCTTTTTAAATAAAGTTATTAAATCAATTATTTATATTAAAATTTCCTTTTGAAAACATAATACCAATTTACCTTTAAAATAATTAAATACCATAATTACTTAAATAAATATTTACTTTTACTTAAAAATAATTAAAAATAATACTTTTATAAAACATTCTAAAAACACATTTCTCATAAACCTCTAGATTATACTCTGAAAGCTTTCCTTTGAAAAAAGACTTAGTCTTCCAGGCAAAATACACTTCCCATCTTTTTAAAAATAATCTCACGTTTATTTTTAAAACAATTTGTACCTTTCTTATAGAAATTTCCACCTAAAATCTATTTTTCAAATTTATCCACTTATAAATATTCCACTTCATTTATAAACTCAGTTTATAAATTTTCATTCCTCCTTTCCTTTTGAATCACAGATTTCAAAACACTTAACAAATCCCAAACCAATTTCCTGAATTTAATTTCCTTAAATTCATTACCTAAAAATTCCTTTTCATTTCCTTATAAAGCCAATTCATTTTATTTTTATATATCAAGTTATATTCATCCAACCATAACACTGCACAACAAAATTCCCAAATTAAACTATCACAGGATATCGATATCAATAAAATACAACACAGGTTATAACGATAGTTTCTATTTTGTGAGGAATTCAGTTGGATCCCTCCAACCTGTTTCCTTGCATCCATAGATGTTAGCACAACAAATAAATATTGATCCGTTCTGATAATAATTTCCATATTCAACCAATCAATCAATCATTGAAATACTAACTATTTAAATTAAATGGCTTCCAGATGTGAGTGAGATTAACTCACCTTGAATTTCAAAACGTCGAGCGTTCAAATTTTACGTTAAATCGAGCACGTTCGACTTAATGCAAAATTTTCACTTGCTCAAAACGATTCCATATCTACACCATAGAGGTATGCTCTTCGCTGCGATTCCGGCGCATGTTGTTTCGTCGGAATCTGACAAAGTATGCATGAGATATGGATTTTTAAGTGTTTGAATAAATTAATATAATTAAATTTGCTTTTCTTTTAATTCTATACCCAAATTCATTTCAGCCGTTCATCTTAAGGCTCAAAATCAAGGCCGCTGAAACCCTTCTTCTCTCACGCATAAGTACAGGTTCGAACGAACCCATTAACGCCTCCTCCCTTTACAAGCCATGGCCACCACATCGATCTAGAACACGATCAACACCCACCACGACGAAGCCCCACACGGCGCACACCTATGGCCAGAAAACGAACGAGCTCGGTTCACCCACAACCTCAATAATCGAGAGCAAATGGCGGCGCAATCGGCTATGATTTCTCCTTCGTCGTCGCTCGAGACACAATCACCACCGTTGGTAGAGAAGATCTCTCCAAGCTCTATAATTTTCTAATTGGAGATTTCTGATGAAAGTTGTTGGATTGAGAGAAAAAGAGGGAGGAACGATATGATTTTTCGGCCATTGAATAATTTCTGCGGCGGCTGAGAAAAAGAAACTAGGGTTTCGGCCCATATACGTATATATACGTTTATAATTATTATTTTAATATTATATTCACATTTAAACAACATTTTCAAACGAACTCTGAATCAAACATGCCGCCAGGCGATTATAAGGTTACTCGCATTGCAAACACAATGGAACGTGTTTCAGAGGCTAATTCAATCATATGTGGAAGATAGCTTTTTGAATTGAGTTTAAATATTAAATTATCGATTTGAATTTAAACGCGTTTCTCACTCGTACGGACAAACGGTAACTCCAAACACTACGAAATTTGAAATCCGATAACAATACACTATTACGGATCCAGTGGAACACGTTTCGTCCAATTCTGAGACTATGCCCCGGAAGGCTACTTTAACTTGTCGACTAACTCGAGCGATTTCCAAAATCATCGAAATCACTTAAAATTTCACGTTTAAAATTTTACTAACTTAATTATAATCATATAGAATTTATAATTACATTAGAAATCATTCTGATTCATTTCGAATCAAAATCTGATTATTTGCATTATTATATTAAATTCCATTATTAAATTAGTATAAAAATTCCAATTTTAATTTATCAACTTTTGATTCCATCCAAAAGTCCAATGTTATAATTCAAATCCAACTATATATTTTAAATAAATTTTAGAAACCATTTACATATCTAATTATACCAAATTTACAAACTATTACAATTTCAAATAATAAATTACTATTATTATTCAAATTCAATTGAATTACCATATTTGAAATTTTAACTAATTTTATTAATTTAACCAAATTTCTTTATTTAAAATCAAATTATAATTCACATTCAACATTTAAAACGAATTAAATGTTCAAAAACTAACGTCCAAAATTCCGGGTCGTTACAAACCTCAATCCCTTAACCATTTACATTATTTTGTTTAATTTACCTAATTAAATGTCCTAAATAATATTAATCAAAATTAGGGTCGTTACACCTAGACACTTCATTCTTAAATCATAGATTGATAAGTCAACCTTATTGGCTTTTAGTGCTAAGTGTAGTATTAATGACTTTTATAAATGAGTATGAAATCAAATGATTAATATGTTTTTGACATTCCCTGCTTAACTAGTCCTCAGTCAAGAGGGAAGCCGGTAGATTAGAGCATTATGGCTTCTGTCAATACTTGAACATCAATCTTAACTCTCACAAATAGATAAGCCTACTTCGTCAGCTTTTAGTGTTAAATATGGTTAATTTCCTTTATCAAAACTTATACACACACACATATATCTATATAAGTACTTTAAAAATACTTATAAATAGTTTTAAATATATATATGTACAATACTACATGAAATAACTAATTTATAATTGATGAAAAACATATTTTATTATTTAAAACCCCTTTATTTTCAAAATTCATAAAATATTAAAAATATACTTAAACTTCAAACCAACTTTATAACACTAAATATGCTAGAAAAACATTCTTAAAAATATAAGAGAAAAAATAAAAAATTTAAGTATCATTTTTAAACATAAAACCATAAGCAACTTAATACAGCATTTATAAATGCTGTTAAAGTCCTTGTTAAAGAACAATATTGAAAAGAATAATTTTTTGACTTGTTTTCACCACTTTAACAAGTGATTTAAGACTTTAAAATTTTAAAATAAGTGCTATCCTTGTGGTTGTGGTACTTAAAAACTATTAAAATTTTAAAATAAGTGTTATCCTTGTGGTACTTAAAAACTATATAAATAAACCCGTAAGAGTATCTATTAATTTATTTATGACTTTTTTTGAAAACAAGATATATTTATAAAGTATATTTATAACCATATTTTTGGTCCAAATTTAGCCATTTTCTTTAACCATTTTCAAAATCTTTTAACCTCCAATTATTTTTCAGTAATAAGTATGCATATGGTATTTATTAAAAAAAGGCAAAGAATCCTATAGGATTCTCTCAAAGTTAACTTTGAAAATCGCCGAATACATGGCATTTTCAAAGTGCATCCATAGCGACCTTTTCGTTTCTAACTTTTACAAATTTGGTTCATAATTTCTATAACTTTTTAGACTATTTATTTACTATCCCTTAAACCAAAATATGTGCAGAGAACAACCAAATCAAATTATCACAAATTAAGATCATAAATCTTTCGTTTTGCACAAGTTAAAGTTAATGGATATGGAAGTGCAATTATCGCAACTATTCTTGCTTCAAACACTTTCAAACATACTTCATTAAACACATAGTCCAAATAATCATTTAAACATCAAGTCAAGGATATGCCATATGTTTAACTGGGTAATAGGAGTAATGCTATACAATATAAAGTTGTCATTTGATTTCAAAAGCAAGAGGGGTCAAAAATTTATAACTTTACTCGGTTAATGTCGCTTTAACTTTATATTTCAACCACATAACATATATACACAATATACACATATAATATAGTGAGATAACTCACTTATATCCATCAGCAAACACATGCTCAAATACACATGAAGCCAAAAACACTCCTTATCATCTCCAAAATCATAAAAATCCAACTTTTAACACCAAAACCACAAAGACATGGCAGCATTTCCCCATTTCTTCCATTGCTCATGGCGTTACCATGCACCCCTTATTCCATCCATAATTTTTCACTTTTGACTGTAGATCCTTGCTTCCTAAGGTATTGGTGAAAGTTTAATAGAGTTTGAAGAAGATTTGAGTTAATTAAAGAAAATAAGTGAAGAACAAACTGGATTAGTGCTAATCCATTTCCACCATTTTCTTGATTTGTTTAAGTGATTATTCATACCCTTAAGGTGTATTTATAAACTTTTTTAATAGCTCACAACCTCCATCTAACTTCCATGGAAGGTCAAAAAGGAGCCTCCCTCTCACATGCTACCTTTACACCTTTATATTTTTACTTAACGCTTAAGATTTTCCTTAAAGGCTCATTTTCAAAATATCCCCTAACGTCACCCATGACATCATCAAAACATCATTTCCATAAATGGTAAAATATTTTTATTTCATTTTGATGATTTATGAAGCAAATTAGCGCATGCAAGAAAATTTTGAACAACTTCTGATGAGTAAAAAGTTATTTATCGATAAAACAATTTTCGGTAACATTATTGATATTTCTTCAAAGTAACTATTTTTGTAAATATTTTTACAATACAACTTTACAATCATTATTTTTGAATTAAAAGTGGGTTAACAAGGTTATTAAATCGTCTTAAAAACATTTAATCCAAGATTCAACTTTTTAAATAATTAGATATTTAAATACGAAGTGTCCGAAATTTCTGGTCGTTACATAATTAAATGTTTAAATCTTGGATTTAATGTGATTAAATTGATTCCATAACCTTATTAACCTCCTTTTAAGTAATAACTGATGATAGGATTTTTTTTTTGAAATTTGTTTACAAAAATAAATAGTTCGAAGAAATATCGATAATATGACTTAAAATTGTTTTATCGATAAATAATTTTTTCTCGGTAAAACTTGTTCAAACTTATTGTGCTTTTCTAATATATTAATATGTAGTTAATTAGATAAAATTTGGTTAACTAAATAAGCTTCTATAGGTTTCTAGAAAAAATTAGGTGTTTGTGATTGCAGAGGAGTAAAGTGTGGCATAAAGGGTGGTCTAGGCCATGGTCATTAGCAATAATGGGCTAAAGTGTGGCTGTGAGCTTTTTAAGTGCAAAATTGGGACCTTTTGCTTGTTTGGATATGGTAGGAAGTGGTTACAAAGTTTGAGGCTTGAGCTTGATTTTGTACTTGTTGATGGAAGAGCTAACTCACCATTTATTAATGCCAAAAATGGATCAACAATCAAAGATAGGTTGTAGGGAACTTATTAGACCTAGATCTAGCAGATAATAGTAAAAACAATAGAAAAAGAATAGCAGGACATAAGATTTTTGTAGTGGTTCGGCAATCTCTAACGTATATCCACTTTATAGTTTTATTGATTGTTGTTTATAGAGAATTGGAGAATATAAGTCGCTAGTACAAGAGTTTGACTGGATCTATAGCTTAGAACTGCCAATGGTAGCTGCCTAGGCGACTATTGGGAGGGAGATAGGAGATCAAGAAAAGAAGCAGAGTGAAGATCTTTCTTTAGTTGCAGTAGGTTGATATTTTCAGAGAAACGGGTGTACAAGGTCAGGAGCCCACTTGCGTCGAAGTCCTGGAGCGAGCCCAATACCATACAAGTGAAAAAGTAGGTCCCAAATGCCATAAATTCTTCTTGGCACCGAGAGAAATCTATCGGTACCGATAGGAATAGTGCAAAATCAATCTTTACACTTCTTTCACTCTTCTGTCCCCTCTTAATGCTTACTAAACTCTTTTTCATATGATTTGGATTGATTTTGATGATTCTCTTGTTACCACTTGAACTATCCTGCTTTCTTGGCTTTCTTCTCATCAAACCTGAGAATTGTTCATCCAAACTCCAAGAAAAATATTTGAACACGAGAGGTTGAGGTAGAACATGAATCATATGGGGTTGTGAAGCCAAGATAAGAAGGGAAATCATACCGGTGTCGAGAGGAAACATCTTGGTACCACTTCTCTACTTAGCTCCGAATTGGATGAATTTTCTTATGTTCCATTCTTTCATCCTTTTGATTGTATTTCCAAGTTCTTGAGTCAGTTCACCTTCGTCTTGACCTTCTTATTATAGTTGAATTCTGCTCAGCTAAAAACCCAATTAACACTTACACCACAGAGTATGCTTTTGTTGAAAAACAAAGTTTGCTTTGGATTGAGATAAGCTCTGGGTTAACACAAGATTTGGATTGTTATCTCTTGAATTCCAAGTGATTGCTCAAGTATCACTTTGAAACATTGCGTTTATTCTCCAGATATTCCTTCAGTTGTTCTACATAGTCAAAACTCTTCTTCATCCAAAGGATTAGATCTATGCTCTACAGATCATATCTCTATTTTAGACGCGTGTTCCTTCTCTCAGCCGTGCATTTTTCAAGACTCTAAGACAAAATATCCTCGTGGATCCAGAATGATTTTTCTTCCTAAGTTCCTTAATTAAGTTGATTTAGGGAATTAGAGAATTTTTACTTTCATTCCTTTCGTGCTTACAAATCTTTCTACCTTGAGTTCTTATTCACCGATCCCTTTAAGTCTCCAAGATCCAAGATGCCACTGTCCACTCCTCCAGCTCCATTCATCTTGCCAAGAAGCCGTTGATCATCAACACAACCCCCTACTAATCACCAATGCTGCCATAGTTCGAATAACCTTAAGAAAATTTCAGGCCTAAATACTCTTTGACCATCAATCTAACTTCTTGAGAGGTTGCGATTGGTTTTGGAACTTGGCACATCGAAGATGATGATGGTGGGGGTATGGTCGATTTGTAGTCAAGTGGAAATGGTCAAAATTTTGGTCGTTATCAATCTTGGTGAACTAGGGTTTCGTCTTGGACGTGCACATGGCATTCCGGAGATAAGTCTGACTCCATGACCTTGACTATCTCTTGTTGGAGCTTGGATAAATTTTTACCATTGTTTGAACTCCAATAAGATGGTTCTTGTCTGAGAACGGTTATGTTAGATGATTCCATCATGCCACTTTTCCTTATTACCGTCATTTCCTGGATTTTTAGAAAGAAGAGCTTCCACGTCGCTAGGGACAACGGCTGCATTATCGATTATCCATCGATAATGGGTTAAGTTCTGATATATAATTTCCACATTTTATGCGACTCGTTTTTCCTAATACGAACAAGCTACCTACGTAGGATGGTCCATTCATAGCACAGAGAATGCTAGGCTCACACTGCATAGATTAACATTTCTCACTTTCCCCAGTCAACGCACATAATCCGACTAGTCAACACATATCGACATCCTTCGAATTCTGGACATAGGTCATATCGGCTTGTTATTCAAAATAAAACATAACTGACCGTGTTGAACTCCAAGTTTTACTATTTAGAATCTCCACGACTCAAATTTGATAAGGCACATCCATTCCTCCTGAAGCTAGATCTTCTACAGCTTAGGTTTCGTCGACCATTCCCACAGAATTGGGTTGTCTTGTTACATCTGAATTAAAAGGCACGATCATTCTAGTAGTGCCAGCAGTAAATCAGCCGCTTCATCTAAATAAGCTCAAAGGTTTAAGAATATTGAACAATCCATCATAATAAGTGCCTATGATACTGAGGAATAGGATGTTCCAAATATTTGTCATCGGCACATGATTCCCGAAGATGATGTTCTTCTTCCTACAAGGGTTGAATTTGCATGCAATCCCCCAAAATAATATACGACATATAACCGGTACATGTGTTTAAGTGGTGCGGTCCCGCCTTTCAATCCTTTACTTCTGATGGTTCTCTAAGAACTCAAGCTGCTTCTGTCCCAAATACATCCAAATGGATATGCTCTTATAAGTTGTTAACATTCTTTTCATGAACCGGTTCAACCGGGCTCCAGATTTTCATGAGTTAACTTATTTACTTCACTTCAAGAAGAGGTGAGAATTTCAGTTTTATATGATAATCAAAGCTTAATGCCAATGTAAGATCATCAAGAAGCTTTGCAACAAACACTCATACTTCAAGAAAGAGTACTACTACGTACGATGCTTGTATGGCTTTAGTAGAGTCTGGCTATCTGGAAGTAGGTTTCCTTTCCTCTATCCTTTCCATAATTGGATTTCTTTAATTCAAATCATCAACTTGATTTTTTTCTTCCTTAATGGCATTCCAGATTGAGGTGTCTGGGAGAAGTAAAAGGATATGCTCATGAGCCTTCGAGAAATTAGGTTCCAAAAATGCACTATCGCATTCCTTCTAACGGATGAAAACTTACAACTGTGAATTTTGTTGGGCCTTGGTAGTCCTACTATCTCTAATTCACCTGCTCTTAGTGGTTCTCGAGCTCATACACACTCTTCCATACCCACTCGAAGCTTCGGCGAGGATCTTCGTAGGGTGTGGTTGGTTAATCTAATGCGGTTCATTCATAAAAGCTCGCTGAAGGAGAGCTCAAAAAGCATGCAGACGTTGATATTCCAAGTGGTAGAGATGAAAATATTGGAATGCCCCTGATTCCCAAGGAAGACGAGGAAGTCAAAAGCAGAGAGGGCAAGGATCTGATGGATGAAGAAGAAGAAGAAGAGGGCATCTGTGGTAGCTATAACGACTATCATGCTAGTGAAGGAGGAGAGGGCGAATCATTCAATAAGACGTCCTACTCGATCCCTGGTCTTCCCATCTCGTGCCATCAAGAGCACATTGCCGTAGATACTTTTAGTGCATCTAGAGTCTAAGCCATGATTCCTTTAGGAGAGATTCCATCTAGATCTCATCCCTTCGGTGATGTCTTCATCAGTTTAAGTGATATTGGCGAGATTGACTTTACCGTTCGTGACATTTTGGATAAAAACATCTTAGGCTTTACCTTCTCTCCATTAACTTTTATTAGAAAAGGTAGAGGAACTCTACCCTTATGCCCATTCAGACATGGTCCGTAGAGCACTTTGGGGGTCATTGGCATCATACACTTCATTGGGAACACAAACACGCTTCCCTGCATACACTTACCTTAAGTTACAATCCTTACACTATCTTTTCCTTTTTCAAGTACCATGGGTCGTGGCTATTACGAGAAGCTTGTCTGCAATGCTAGTAAATATAAAGGTCAAACACCTGATCCAAATCCACCTTGTCGCTACAAAACCAAGGAAGAGAGGCGTAAAAAGAAGGACCGTGAAGCTAATGAAGCCTGAAAATCTAAAAGAGAAAGGGATATGGGGGAGAGAAGGAGAAAAAGAAGAGAGATTCTGAAAATGAGCTAACATGTGATTCTGCTAAATGCTAGAGATAATCGATTGAGCACCCTAATGATTCTTCTAGCATTTTTCTATCGCACTTAGAAGCACATACCACCTCTCGAAAGTAAGTTCCCACTCCTCATGCCTTGATTCCAACAGTTCCGCCTGCTTCCAAGGGCGCTTCAATTATAAAGTTTGTTAGTCCGTGAGATGATGGTTTTGATGACGACAACCTTAGAATAAATTATAAAATATAAATACTAACATTGTAAGTTTAGATATATATGTATATGCAGATTTTAACCATGCAGGTACCAAGAATGAAGACTGTACAGTATAGAGATTCAAGACATCAAGATTGAAGACTCACGAGTATCAAGAATATCAAGAGTTCAAGAATTGAAGTAATTTATTCTTTAAGTAGAAATTTTATTAAAACTCATAGAAAAGCACTGGCATCTTAAAATCCAATTTATTCGTGGAATGGAATCTACTTCGAGCCTGTTAAAGGGATGGAACCCAAAGTAGGATGGAATCTACGAAAAATCCAGTGGAACATTGTTCTATATCCGCTAAATTTTTATTCAAAATGATTTTTCAAAATTATATCCTATTTTCAAAATATTTTCAAAACCTTCCTTTTAAAAGCATCAAAAACCTTTATCCTGATTTTAAATAATTTTAGCCTTAAAATTATCTTTAATTTCAAAGTCAAAATTACTCTTGATTTTAAACTATCTTTTAAAATAATATATTTAACTTTTAAATATTTATACTTAAGATTTAAATATAAAATTATAGTTAAATTTTATATATATTATTCTCTATATTTACTTATGAATTTTAACTATAGTCAAGTATATTAGAAAAGTTTAAAATAGTTTTAATATAAGATAAAGGTTATTTTCAAAGAAAATCAAATCATTAAAAATTGCTTTGGGATGTCGACATGCCTATGGTAACCATGTCGACATGGTGTCAGTTGAGTTCAAAATTTAATTTTCAAAAGAAGTGTCTATTCACCATAACTCTTCATGAATGGACATGGCTGTTATTCTTCTATAAATAGGGGTTAGTTTCAACGAATTTTATATTAGATTTTCTGGTTTTTCACTCCTCTTCTTCTTCCACATTTCTTAATACATACTCTTACCATTACTCTACTGAAATCAATATTGAATCATACTCGATTACTTCTAGTTTGATTCTCTATCACTATCTCAACAAGGTTCTCAGTGCTATTCAGAGTTATAGACTTCTTTGTAATCTATTAAGCAAAAAAAGATGTGATTGTGGCCTTGAAAATCAATCAAGTGAGAAAATGTGATTATAGCCTTGGTAAATCAATTGGGTAAACTTGTGCCCGGAAATCAAGTATCTCTACCCAAAGGATTGAAATTCTGAAGGGTGTACCTCGTAGCCTTGAAATCGAGGGTGTAATTGTACAATTGCTTTTGAAAGGAAATTCGTACTTGTGTTGCGGGACTGGATGTAGGGTAACTCCGAACCAGTATAAAATCCGGTGTTCCTTCCTATCCTGCTTTTATTTTATTTCTACATCTGTATTTGTTTCTATGATTATCCATGTATTTGTAGATTGCATACATCTGTGTCTAAATTAACATAAACTCAAAAAGATTTAGTAATTCTTTATAAACACTATCCACCCCCCTCTAGTGTTAAACCTAGCCTTAAGATCCGTAATCCGCATTTCTTTCAATTGGTATCAGAGCGAGGTTTTCAAAGTTTCATAATCTGATTTTTGAAAAGTTTTCAAAATGGCTACCAACACTGGTACTGTTACTAACAGTAGTATCCCTGTCACTAGTTCATTTGTAGAAGGTCAGTCTACTGTCAGACCACCACTTTGTAATGGCAGTAACTATGCATATTGGGCACGTTGGATGAAAATATACTTACAATCTATAGGATTAGACACTTGGAATATTACACAAACTAAATATTTTGAACCCACAACTGATTTTGCACAGTGGACTGCTAAGCAAAAGACTGTTGCACAAAATAATTCTAAGGCAATGAATATTTTGTTTTGTTCACTAGATAGAAATGAATTCAATAGAGTGTCGGTTTGTAAGTCTACATATGAAATCTGAAAAACTTTGCAAGTTACTCATGAAGGAACAAGCAAAGTTAAACAGACCAAAATTTCTATGCTCACAAATCAATTTCAATTATTTAAAATGAATCCTAATGAGTCTATTTCAGATATGTATAGTAGATTTCAGGATATTGTTTTCATTCTCTAATATCTTTAGGAAAGGAATTTTCTGAAGAAGATCAAGTCAAAAAGATTTTAAATTCTCTTACTCCAGAATGGGATCAAAAGACACTTGCTATCGAAGAGGCAAATGACATCAGTACTTTAAAGATAGAAGAATTAATTGGAAATCTAATGTCGTATGAAGTTCAAATGATCGAGAGAAGAGAAAACAAAGAATCTGAAAAGAAATCAATGGCATTCAATGCATTGACCGATGGATAAGACTCAAACAGCGATAATGATGAAGAGATAGCCTTTATGACCAAAAAATTTAGAAAATTCCTGAAATACAGAAAGATGAATAATCTCAAGAGAAACAACTATAAGAACTCTAGAAATCAGAGTGTAGTGCCAAATAATGTCAAATGTTACAACTATGATGAACCAGGCCATTTCAAAAGAGATTGTCTGTATCCAGATAGACAAAATCCTCCTATAAACAATGATCTAGCAAAGAAACGGAAGCGTACATTTACTGCTACTCTAGATGACTCAGACTCGTCCTCAAGTGATGATGATCAGAAGACAGATAATTTGAATTTGTGTTTCACACTGTTCACGACTCCGACGAATTCAAAGAAATGGACTCAGAAAAAGGTACACGTTTACAATACAATTGGTTGAAATTGCTTGCTTAGAATTAGTTGCTTGATTGCTTGATTGATTGATTTTGAATTGGTGTGTTGTTTGAATTATAATTTTTATCTTATTATTTTATTATTATTTATTATTTTTTAATAGTATAATTTTCTGAAATATACTATAAATATTTCAGATATATATATATATATATAGACATTAAAAATAATCAGTATATTTATATGTGTATATATATATTAGAGAACTTAGGAAAAATAAATTATCAAAATTCACCGGCACATGTCGACATGGTCCCTACCATGATGTCGACATGGGTACCAAAATTTGAATTTTAAAATTTGAATTCAAATGTTTGAAAATTCTCCATCTTTTCACTTCATTCAATTCTCTGAAAAGCTACCTTTTGACCAGAGAATATGTCCTTTGAGAATTTATTTATTCACTATCTTTTATCATATCTTTTCACTCTCATTTTCAATTTCAAACTCTCTTTTCAAAATTTCAAGCTCTCTACTCTCTACTTTAATGGCTTCTTCAAGCAACCCCTCCAACATGAGAATTTCCAGAAAAATAAAAGAGCAATTATTCAATGATCTGGAGACAATAAAAACAAACATCAATTATGCTAATTATGCCAAAGTCCATCCCGGAAAGTTTGTTATTTTTCAAGATTTCTCTTCTTATGAACTTGATTCTCTTTTTGCAAACAATGGAGTTCTTAGTCTTATTGATGCTTCTCAAAATGATTTTGTTTGCTATCCAAATCTTGTCAAAAAAATTTATGCTAATTTAAACCGAGGATTTTATCATGGAAATGAGGATGAAATTTGGAGTAGTGTCAAAGGCACAAGAATTGTTTTGAATTGTGATCTTTTGGGTACCATTCTCAATTGCAAGTGTACGGGAATGGATCTTTCTAATTTTAAAATCGATGAAAATGATCGTGAGATATTTCATCACATTTTCAAAGGGAATGATAATTTTGAATTCAAAAATCCAAATTTTCGACCAAAGGCAAGGATTGTCAATCTTCTTTTGCAACATAGTTTGACCCCAAGGTCGGAGAATTTTAACAATCCTACTTTAAAAGTTTGCAAAGCTCTTTTTGCTATTTTTGAAAATTATGACATAAATTGGGCGTAAGTTATTTTGGATGAACTTCGTCCTAAAAATCTTGAAATGGGTGAGAATGCTTTATATCATGGAATTTATCTGACTCGGATTTTTAACTATTTTGGAGTGGATTTCAAAGGCGAATAATTTGTTTCTAGAAAAGTTTTCAATCATTGCAACATTTCGCTTATTATAATTCCATTTGTTTTTCAACCTTATGAGACCATTACCGAAAAGGAAGAGCGTTTGGCTCAAGAAGAAATGGAAGAAGAGGAAGAGGAAGAAGAAGAAGGGGATGAAATGGAAACTGAAGAAGAAGAAGACGAAACCTCTTTGGAAAGCATTGACTATCCTCCTAATCCATTCACCAAAACCCTTCTCAAAAATCAAAAGACGATTGTTGAGAATCAACGGATTCTTAAACGATCTGTTAGTAAGAAGTTGGACAAAATTTCATCCAAGATGAACAAGTTCATTTCCAAAGTCAGCAAGAAACTTGGACTTTCTTCATCATCATCATTATCCTCTAACTAGTTTTATCTTTTCGTATCTTGTAGTATGTGTTTTAGTTTGTTTAATTCGAAAGTTTTTGTAGTTTGGTGTGTGTTTAATCATTGTAACATCTTAGTATGCAATGAAATGAAATTTCTTTTCTGTTATCTACTTTATCTTATCTCCGGAATAAATGTTAGTATAGTATATAAATATATATACACACAATTATTCACAAAATCAAATTAGTCATAATTTTTCACTAACCCATGTCGACATCCCCTCTATGACCATGTCGACATGTACTGGTCAGAAATGACAATTGATTTTGAATTTGAAATTTGAATAACAACCATATATCTACTCATTTCAAATGAATTTCTACACCTATATATATTTATGTCTTCCAGAATTCTTCATTGAAAATTATTTCCTATCTTCTAGTTCTTCATTTCTTTCACAAATTCAATTATGGCTAATCCAATTCACAATTTATCTGAAAATCTTAAAGAAACTCTTAATTCGTTCAAGAGTATTCTCTCGTTCATTCTTCATAACCAGCGACACTTAGAATTGAGTCAAATGCAGATGATCAAGGAGCAATAAAGGCATTTCGATGCAATACGATGGATGATTCCTCCCTACACAAGGATGATAACGAAGCACATCCTCCGGTCTCTCTCACCAACGACAATGATAATTGGGATGCTATTAAGGCAGATCCAATCTTTGGAGAAGAAGGACAGGTGGAAGTTCCACGTAACATTTGATTTTTATTTTGTTTACTTTGTTTGAATTGTTTGTTTGAATTAATTTGATTTGGTTTGGATTGATACTCGGTGTAAATTGATTTCTTAAATTGGTTTGATGGTTGCTACATAAAACATGTATGTATGTATATATATATATATATATACACACACACACACATTGAAATGTATATAATCCTTGATTAATTATCATGTTCATAAGGATAATTATTTCTTAATCTATCTATTATATATTCCATTGTATAGTTTATTAATACAGATACTCTAGTCCAAGAATGAGGGGCAATTAGTTTTTGTTGACGACAAAGGGGGAGAAATATAAAATAGGTTAGTTAGGCATAAATTAAGGGGGAGTTATCGATTAAGGGGGAGTTATTAGGATAGAAGTAATATTTTATAAACAAAGGTTGTCATCATCAAAAAGGGGGAGATTGTTAGTCCGTGAGATGATGGTTTTGATGAAAACAACCTTGGAATAGATTACAAAATATAAATACTAACATTATAAGTTTAGATATATATGTATATGCAGGTTTTAACCATGCAGGTACCAAGAATGAAGACTGTACAGTATAGAGATTCAAGATATCAAGATTGAAGACTCATGAGTATCAAGAATATCAAGAGTTCAAGAATTGAAGTAATTTATTCTTTAATTAGAAATTTTGTTAAAACTCATAGAAAAGCACTGGCATCTTAAAATCAAATTTATTCGTGGAATAGAACCCTAAGTAGGATGAAATCTATGAAAAATCTAGTGGAACATTGTTTTATATCCGCTAACTTTTTATTCAAAATGATGTTTCAAAATTATATAATGTTTTCAAAATGTTTTCAAAACCTTCCTTTTAAAAGCATCAAAAACCTCTATCCTAATTTTAAATAATTTTAGCCTCAAAATTATCTTTAATTTCAAAGTCAAAATTACTCCTGATTTTAAACTATCTTTTATAATAATATATTTAACTTTTAAATATTTATACTTAAGATTTAAATATAAAATTATAGTTAAATTATATATATATATATATATCATTCTCTATATTTACTTATGAATTTTAACTATAGTCAAGTATATTAGAAAGGTTTAAAATAGTTTTAATATAAGGTAAAAGTTATTTTCAAAGAAATCCAAATCATTAAAAATTGCTTTGGGATGTCGACATGGCTATGGTGACCATATCGACATGGTGTCAGTTGAGTTCAAAATTTAAATTTCAAAAGAAGTGTCTATTCGTCACAACTCTTCATGAATGGACATGGCTGTTGTTCTTCTATAAATAGGGGTTAGTTTCAACGAATTTTATATTAGATTTTCTGGTTTTTCACTTCTCTTCTTCTTCCACATTTCTTAATACATGCTCTTATCATTACTCTGCCGAAATCAATATTGAATCATACTTGATTACTTCTAGTTTGATTCTCTATCACTATCTCAACAATGTTCTCAGTGCTATTCAGAGTTATAGACTTCTTTGTAATCTATTAAGCGAGAAAAGGTGTGATTGTGGCCTTGAAAATCAATCAAGCGAGAAAAAGTGTGACTGTATCCTTAGTAAATCAATTGGGTAAACTTGTGGCCCAGAAATCAAGTATCTCTACCCATAGGATTGAAATTCTGGAGGGTGTACCTCGTAGCCTTGAAATCGAGGGTGTAATTGTACAATTGCTTTTGAAAGGAAATCCGTACTTGTGTTACAGGACTGGATGTAGGGTAACTCCAAACCAGTATAAAATCCGGTGTGTTCTTTCCTTTACTGCTTTTATTTTATTTCTACATCTATGTTTGTTTCTGTGATTATCCCTGTATCTGTAGATTGCATACATTTGTGTCTAAATTAACATAAAATCAAAAAGATTTAGTAATTCTTTATAAACACTATTCACCCCCCCTCTAGTGTTAATCCTAGCGTTAAGATCCGTAATCCGCATTTCTTTCAAAGTTCACTCTTCCAGCTTGTTCTCCACGCTTATTAGCTGCATTTCTAATCTTTTCTTACAGGTGTTAAATTCGATCAGGATATCTTAGATATCTCGAAAGAGGTAGTGGAGTGAGATTTGTAGAATGTCCAGATGCATGTTGATGAGGGGTTTAAATGGAAGAATCCATGTATTTCCCTCTCTGAAGTGAATAAGATCAACTACACCGATATTAGTTCCTTCAAGTTCGAGAAGGCCGACTTTGAACGAATAATCAAGAGTCAGGAAGACGACTTGTTTAAGGTCACAAGAGAGAGGGACTCAACTATTAAAGAAAAATTCCACATGAATGAATTGATTGGAGAAATGAAGCATGCCTAAATGGACGCTGAGCTCATCTTCAAAGACCAGGTAAGATCTATCATTGTTGAAGGCATAGAGTTCAAGAAGCATACTAACGAGAAAGCCTAAGCTCTTATGCAGAAAGATGAGATCATTCAGGCCTTGGATCAAACTATCTCAGAACAAGTTGCTAAACTTGCTAGGCTCTACGAGGAGAATCAAAAATTCAATGAAGGGTAGAAGAAACTCCCCGATGAAATGGAGCAGCTATCGTTTACAAAATTTGACAACGATCTTGAACTTGCAATTTCCCAATGAGAGCTTAAAGAGCATCAGGAAGAGATGTCCATAACTATCGACGAGATCGATGCAAATATGTTACACTTCTATATCAGCGTAGTCATGAACATAAATCTGAGATGGTTTGGGGATGACTATCTTAAGGCCTTGCTGGCGTTGGGGCAGAAGTGCTACCTAGCTCTATGCTATCGAAGACAATCTCTTTAAGGTAGTGCTAATGGCTGCCTATGTTGATACTGAGGACATAAAGTCTCTCTCAGTTAGAAGGGTCCCCCTAGCCGAAGAGGTTGCCAATGTCGTTGCTGAAGTTACTGCCAAATCTCTCGCTGGTCCAAGCTCTTCGGGTCAGCACAAAGTGTCCAATTCAGAATCTAGAGAGTCGATGGCGACTATTCTGGCATTTGTGGGGGTTAGCACCGATACCACCTAGGCAATCCCTATTTCAATAGCTCCTACTTCTATTGGGCCTTATATTTCTCCTCCCGCCAGCCAAGCTAAAGAGCATACAGTAGAGAAAAGGTAATTTGAAGTCGATATTTGTGAACGAAGCCTTGGCCCAGTTATTTCTCTTATTATTTCATGTTTTCCAAAAGCTTCGGTTCACTCCCAAGTATTTTACTAAACTGTACTACTCCATCTGTCAACTTATAAGTCAACCATATCTGTCCCATTCGCCTCTGGATATGCAAGGGTTAGAAACAACCATTATCTTTACTGCATCAACCGCCGTCTCCATGGGGCTTACCGTGATTGCTCCAACTTCCTGTTCCTGCCCAAGTCCTTATTATGAGAAGATCGTTGCTTTAGAGAACTTGGAGGACATTTCTATTTCTCAGGAGGAGGATTTGATGATTCTGGGTGCTTCCGACCCAACCAACGATGAAACTATGGCGGAGAGCTCGAGGAAGGATCTGAACAAGATCATAGTGAAGAAGGAACTAGAGTTGACCAGCTCGCTTCCATAATATCGATAAGCACCCAACATAAAGACAAGCAAATATAAAATTTCCACACTGAAGGTCCGATCACCTAAAACAAAGCCTACTAAGACTCAAGCTGGACAGTTCGTAGAGCTATATACTACGAATGGCGGGGAACCTGCTCACTTGGAAGGGGTGACTCTTCTTGGCAAAGATTAGAAGAAAAGGCACAAGAGTCATCCTTCTAGCAGTAAAGGTTGAAAGATGGGAATAAAGGGAAGAGTGCATGAAGGCTGCTGGCGTGGAGCGTGATTTTATGTCACATTTCTGAGTCTGCACTTTTTGCCTTTTTGTTTTTAATAGGCCAAGCTTATGCAGGTACTTTCCTTGCCCTTTAATTGTGCATAAAATGATTGATAATGAAATATTTTCTTTGCCTTGTAATCTCTTTTAAGTTTACTCATCTACTTTTTATGTATTGTGCCGGTTAGTGTGTAACTGCCTGTGTACGTAATATAACTACTTGTGCCACAATTATATGTTTCTGTTTCTATGCAATGCACCTTTTTACCACAACTTTCTACATGTAAATAATACTCTTGCAAATTGCATTAATTATATCTTGTTACCTAGATCCGTTTGTAGGTGCCAAATTGTTTTACTTAGCAAAATATATCGGTTACTCAACCGACTCCGCGCTTATTCTTATTTAAACTTGGTTGGGATCCTTTCGATCGGTGGTTTGCATAAGTATCCTTGTTCTCAGAATTTATTATTCCAAATGCCAGACTCTAGGCATTTACGAGTGCTTACATATTATGGGAAATTTATCCAGTTGTCTTAAGTTCAGTTCTTAATCTTATTATGAGATCAAGTAACTATGATGATTCCAGCTTTCGATTCTTTATGACTACCCATTCTTATCTTCATCTGAGCATGTTCCACTCGGTTGTTAACATCATCGCAGAAATGGTGTTCGTATGATAGTTCATATCTCCAGGAACTAGTGACCTTATTACTTGATTCCAAGCGTTATGTCTTAGATGCTGCCAATCTTCTGGCTGCAACATTGGTTCTTGAAGATTATAGGGTTTAATAGAGTACCAGCTTCTATCTTCAAAATTTTGTGCATTGATATTTAGGTTCAAAGATTCCTTCCCATCATCCCTATCTCGGGGCAATGGTGCATCCCTATATGTTGAGATCGAATTATCCAATAAATCCCTGAATTTTTGAATCTTTTCGTTGATGCCTATCTTCGAACAATTGTGAATTCTTGAAGGTTCAAGTTTTGACCTTCCCTACATCACCTATCCATAGGCAAGGGCCGATTTTAGAAAATTGGGATCAATTTTAACCATTGACCTGGAGGTTTGAGTTAAGTTTCCTCGTCGACTCAGCAGTTTGGACCTTCCTGATGTTTCCAATCTCCGGACACCATCGGTTCTCAAAAGGTTGGAATCAGTTTTCACTACTGATCCGGTAGTTTGATCCTTTCCAGCATTGTTTGTCTCTGAATAATGTTGGTTAACAAAAGTTTGGGATCGAATTCCTCATCGATCCGGTGGTTTAAACATTCTCGACGTTGCTTGTCTCTCGACAACATCAATTCTTAGAATGCTGGAATTGTTTTTCCCTATTTATACGGAAGTTTGGTCCTTCCCAGCATTTCTTTTTTCTAAAAAACGTCAGTTTCAAAACGTTGGGATCAATTTTCCCATCGATCTGGCAGTTTGAACCTTCTTGGTGTTGCTTGTCTCTGAACAACGTTGATTCTTAGAAGGTTGGGATCGATTTTCCTTGTCGATTTAGCGGTTTGAACCTTCCCAACATTGCATGTCCATGGACAGTGTTGGTTCTTAGAAGGCTGCGATCGATTTTCCCCGTCGATTTGGCGATTTGAGTCGATTTTCCCCATCGACTCGGCGATTTGAGTAGATCTTCCCATTGTCTCGGTGGTTGGATTCTGTACTTTCCGTTTATTATCTTAGGACAGAGGAGTACTTTCTTGGCTGTGCTGTTAGTAGCTTAGCATAGAATTTTTGCTTACAAGAGTGCGGTTCCATTGGTTCAAGAAGCTATCTTTATATGCAAAAAGAAAGGTGGTAAGTAGTGCCTAATTATATTGCCACTAGAGTCCTTGGTTGTCTTATTTGTGAAAATAAAAATAAATAAAGCTAATTATAATAGATACGCAGCAAGTCACTGTTCCAAGCTCAAAGATTTAGAATTCCATCGACTGTAGCTACCTTGAATGTTCCATCTCCAAGCTTTTGTCCAATTGCATATGGGCCTTCTCAGTTTGGTCTAAATGCCCCCCTTACTCAGGAGAACTCATTTTAGGATGAGATCACCTATCTCAAAACTATGGTTTCAGACCTTGGGATCGAAGTGTCATGCTACTCTTTGCTAGTGAGCTACTACCCAAAGTTCCGCTTCTTCAATTTTCTCATCAACTGAATCGAGAGACTCAAGTAGGAGTTCCACATTTACCTTTGGATTGAATGCCTTTTACGGCAAGAAGGGACTTCCATTTCTATTAGGAGCATAGCTTCTAGTTCATAGGCCAAAGCGAATGGCGAATGTTTGGTTATTGATTTATCTGTAAGCCCACAACGTTAGTGGAAGCTCATCACCCAATTGCTTTTACCTGTAGCCAGCCACTTCTTCAGGGTGGACTTGATGATTTTATTCACCGTCTCCACCTATCTATTCACCTACAGATGCCTACTATTTAGAAGCTTTTCTTGATTCTATATTGACTGCAGAAATTCTTGAACTCCATGATGAACCGCTAGAGTACACCAAACTTATAAATAATGTTCTTAGTTATGAAGTTAATTATCTTTTTCATGGTGATTGTGGCTAGCGATTCTGCTTTAGCCTATTTTGTGAGGTAATCAACAACTATTGCGTATTTTGCTCTTCCTTCTATGATCGGAAGCACCCCAATATAGATAATTCCCTAAATTACAAATGGCTATGGGATTACGATTTGTGTACATTTTACAGATGGGTCTCTTGGGATCTTTGTAAATCTCTAGCAATGGTCATAACGTTTTTTGTTGTAGTGGCATCTCGATTTATTATTGGTCAGAAATATTCATAGCAAAGCATCTTCTTAGCTAGAGTCTGACCCCGGTGTTGTTCTGACAGCTACCTTCATGGATTTCCATAAGGATCTTCCTAGCCTCATTCTCGGTTACACACTAGGGCAGTGGGTTAAGAATCCTTTTCTGCATAGAACTCAACCCTGTGTCACAAACCATGGCATTTTCTGAAGGAGCTTCTTTTCTTTATTTCTGTCTTGATAGAGAGATCCTTTTAGCAAGTATTCCTTTATTAGGGTCATCCATGACTCTACTTCCTTCTTCGTCTCTAGAATCCAATCAATGTCCATTTCTTTGATACCTGGAGTCATCAGAACTTCTACTGGCACTACGCCTATTAGTTGCGCCTTCTTGGAACTAGCAAGCTTAGTCCGTGAATCAGCTTTCATGTTCTCTTCCCTGGTGATGTGAGTTATAGTTAATGTTCTATATCCTCTAGCAGTTCCAAAGCCTTTGACGGATAAGGAGCAAGTCTGGCTCCCTTTCCCTGATATTCCATCCTAACTTGACAAACCACCAGTTGAGAATCACTGAATATGTACAGCATTTTTGTTCCAAACTCCTTTGCAACCTTCAATCCAATTATCAACACCTCGTATTTAGCTTCGTTATTGGTCACGAGAAACTCTAGTTTTAATATATAACAAACTGATCATCCTTTTGGAGTTTCGAACACGACTCCTGCGCCTAAGCTATGTTCATTTGAAGCACCGTCAACAAATCACTACCAATAAGGCGCTGTAACCACATCATCATCGTCTTTCTCACCATCCCAGATTATGAGCTTGACGATGAAATCTGCCAATACCTATCCGTTTATTGCTCTCCTGAGGTGGTAAGTAATATTATACAAGCTCAAATATATATTCCATTTTAACAATCTTTTCGAAGTCTCGAGTCAGTAAACACTTGATAAAGAGGCTGATCAATCAATACTTTAATCGAATGGGCCTGGAAATAGGGTCGTACTTCCTTCATGCAATCAACAAGCAGTATGCAAGTTTCTCCAGCTTTGGGTAGTTCCTTTCAGCTCCAATAAACCACTTGCTGATATGGTAAACCATTCGTTGTACCGATGCCTCCTCAAGTACTGATGCAGCACTTAAAGCTTGAGCAGAAATGCTAAATAAACGAACAAATCCTCCTTGTCAAGCTATTTGGATAAGACTTTTGGTGTCTCCATTATCTTAACAACTCCTTGAAGGCATTTTGGCAATCCTCATTCCATTCAAAATTCTTTTTCCCCTTCTTGAGAGCGTTGAAGAAGGCTATACGTTTATTCATGGCCTTTGAGATAAATCTGCTCAAAGCCGCAATCTGGCAGTTCAAACTTTGTAATTATTTTTGTTGGTAGGATCTCTCGCATTCCTTATGGTGTCAGTCTGCTCTCGATTGGCTTCGAAGCGCCTAGTGTTGACAATAAATCCCAAAAAAATTTCTAACACCACTCCGAAAGAACATTTCAGTGAATTTAATCTCATTTTGTATCCCCATAGAACTTCAAACAGCATTGATAGATCATCTAAGATATTCCAAAACACCTATGATTTCACAAGCATGTCATCCACATATACCTTCATATTCCATCTGATTTGGTTCTTGGACATGTTATTTACCAATCTTTGGTATGTTGCTTCCATGTTCCTCAAACCTAATGCCATTACTTGATAGCAGTAAGTCCCAATTGCATTATGAAGCTAGTATTTTCCAGATTTGGTATGTGCATTGGTATCTGATTATACTTCGAGCAGTCGTCTATAAACAAGAGTAACTCGTGTCCTTCAGTGCCATCCACCAGCTGATTGATTCTGGGCAAAGGAAAGCTATCCTTCGGGCAAGCTTTGTACAGATCTAAATAGTCGATACACATTTGCCACTTTTCATTTGATTTCTTGAACAACACGGGGTTGGATACCCACTTTGAGTAAAGAGCATGGAGGATGAAGTCGTTTTCCATTAGTTTCTCCACTTCTTCTCTCAGTATAGTGGATCTCTCTGGACCCAGACTATGCCACTTCTGCTTTATCGGTGCAAATGTGGGATCAATGTTAAGTACGTGACATACTATCTCCTGTAATATTCCATACATATCGGAATAGGTCCAAGCGAACAAATCCAAATTTCCTCAAAGGAAACTCACTAACTCTTTTCTCAAGTTATCGTTGAGCTAAGATCCAATCTTCAAGACCCGAGTTGGGTCATCCAAATCGATTGGAACATTCACCATCAGCTCTGTTGGTGTTGGTTGCTCTTCCCCTGACTACTTCTTCTAATCCATAACCTTACTGAATCGGCTATGGTTACTAAGCCAGGGTCCAGGCTAAGTATTGAATGTGAAGAGTTCTCTCCACATTCTTGCCTTTTTCACGCCACTTTGCTTCTCATAATTCTGCAATGTAACATTCCCTTCTTGTGCTCTGGTTGACTTTTACCATCCTAATTCTGTTCTCTATAAGGAATTTCATTACTAAACACCGAGTGTTAGAGCTATCCGAAAATCAAAAAGAGCCAATGACCCAAGAAAGCATTGTATGTCAAATATTCATTAATGATCACAAACTTTGAGATTTGGACCATCGTGCGATCTCCCTCACCTAGTTCCAACGGCAAATCAAATGTTCCAATTGGTTGTTTGACTTCACCCATGAAGCCATAGATCTTGGTTTTACAAGTCGTCGCCTCCTTTATGCTGATTTTCATTTGATCGAATGTTCTCTTGGAGAGTATATTCACCGAACTCCCAGTATCCATAGAAATTGACGCATAATTATTGGTCTTATTCCTTCAAAATTACCATGGGGTTGAAAGTTGGCGTTATGAATCCATCTGAATCTCTATTCTGAAACACAATAGCATGCATTATCGTCGTTTATTGCTTAACCGAAGCTTCATCTTCTACGATAAAGTTGAAAGTGTGCATGCCGTATAGCTAACACTTAGGATCGTGTAACATGGAATGTATTATAATCTAAACGTTGAAAAGGATATTAATTGTAAAGTAAATAAGAATAAGCACAGCAGGAGTTTTTATACTGGTTCGAACTTCCCGTTATACGTCCAGTCCCAGACTTTCCTCTGGAATTTCTCTCAATAACCCCTCACTTAACCCAAAGTAATAGGTATACAACACCTGAGCAGGCTAATAGGATTTTTCCGCCTCAGAATCCAAAGAGGACTCTTCCATCTGATATAAACAAATAGGACTTCTACAATTTCGATAAAGTTGTTAACGCTTTGTGTTCTTGATAACACCGGTTTGCCTTTGATAGTACACCCTTCCTATAATCAAATCCTCAAGTATATATTGTGTGTGTGAAGATTACAAAGGAAGATATTTCTTTGAATCAAAGTATATAACAATTAACTCTAAGATTCAAGCAATATATCTTTGATTAGAAAACTTTAAGAACGTAGAAATGTAGTCATGAGATATAGATCAGAGAATAGAAAAGATTAAAGTAAATTGGATGATTAAAATCATGGATTTAGATTTATATATATATAGTATGTAAGGTTGCTACTATTCATGAGTAGTTTCAATCAAGAGTTGCATCCGCAACTCTTCGAATTGGATTGTTACTCTTAGCAATGAGAAGCAACCCTTCATGAAATTTGGAAGTTGCGTACGGTCATTCGACTGGTCAAAAATATTTAGTTGACTAAATATTCAAAGTGGTGTGCACGTGTGCATGTATGTGCAAAGAACACAGATTCAGTCGACTAGTGAATTCAGTCCAATCGACTGAACTGTTCTTTTTTTGCACAGTGAGCACTTTCCCACACTATTTTGTGTATATATATAAAACTTTTGTATAGTGTGTGTAAACTAATTGAGGAGTGATTTTAACAATTATAAACTATAACTATGACTCAAACAATAAAGATTTTTATAGCACACTCGGGTTTAAAGTCTAGTTTCCTTTGTTGTTCACCACATGCGTATAGCTTTCTCTTTTTTGTTGCTTTGATCATCCAATCTCATCATTGATCGTTGAAGCTTGTCATGAATCAAAACTCATGATTCAAAATTCTCCCCCTTTTTGATTGATGACAACCGATTTTGACGATTCTTTATATATGGAAATATATAACTTAGATTATATATTCCTTCCCCTAAATGTATGGCGACTTTTCTAATCCTGCATAAAAAGTTAGTATACAAATTTCTCCCCCTATGTCGTCGAAAAAAAGAATACTTAATTCAATAATTACAGAGTATTAATGAATATTTGTAGAATGAGACATTACGAATCATTACATATATGAACATAAACATTATCATACAAACATTCTCAAACATGTCACATTACAGACATTATTTTATGAACACAAACATCATGAGAGCACAGACGTTTGGTCAAAATGTCACAGACATAACATCATAAAGCATATCATAGTTTTTCACAAAAGAAGACCTACCAAAAAATAAAATTTTCACTTCCATTTTCCCTATCATTCATCGGGTTCTTCTTCTTCGTCATCTCTAGGAATCATTGGCCTCTTTCCCTTATCTTTGTCTATATCAATTTCTGTTTCCTCATCTGATGTTGTCCACATAAATTTTGGTGCTGGTTGTTTTTCAGATGAGGTAGATGAACTAACAATGTAAGAGATAGCTTCCCATAATGTGCCAAAGAAGCTCTTTATTTTATTGAACTTCTTATCAGCTTTCTTGTCGAGGAGTTTAACACGTGAATCTAATATCACTTGATTGCGAGCTATAAGATCGATTGCTTTACGTGTTCCTTGGGAAGGTGTAGTGGTTCGAATTTTATCGCCTTGTCTTTGAGGTGGTGCTTCTTCTTGATGTTCTTGGGGATGGTTTTACCACTATTCGAATGTCATGATACGGAGGGGTCTTGGGGATAATTTCATGAGGCTTATCGTCCGAGTATTAAGATTATTTACAATTGAAGTGCCCGAGTCGGGTATTGGCAATTGAAGGTCCACAAGCAATCTCATAATGTATTCTCCATAGTAGATTATATTTTGTTTCCCTTGATTGAAGACTAGAAGTTCGTCAAGAATAAGTTTCGGCCAATTTATTTGAACATTTTCATATATAGCGACAATGCTCTATGGTTCTCCAGATATACCAATTCATATGATCCGATTCTTGGAAGTATTGTTTTCATTAAGGCACGATGCAAAATTCTTACCGTTGGTCGTAGTGAAATAGATTTCAATTCTCTCATATTATCTTCAAGGAAACGATGGCTTATCTCGTCTCGAATATTGATATCGTAGTTAAAGTCTTTTAATGGTATTCCATCTACCGGAGTGCGAAGTATGTGTCATATTCTTGCTAAAGAGAAAAATACTTGTCGTCCACAAACTAGACTCTAAACATAATTTTCTCTTTTCCATTGAGTTTGGTGATCTAGATTGAGATTAGCGAGAAATAATTTCACCTTAGTGTGATTAATATTTACCATGTTTTGATTGTGGTCTAATAGCGATTCCAAACGACTTCTTCTTACCAAATCTTGAATTCCATATGCGTTGAAGTCAGGGTAAACCACAAACGATCCTTCTAGAAATCTTGATTCCTTCATTTTGTTCCACCGTTCAACCGCCACATGATTGTAAATCCATTGACCAATTTGCGTATCATTTGGATCTAGAGAGGTTGAGGTCGCTCTTCGTTGTCTTTTCTGAGGTCTAGGAGCCATGATGTTGAATGATTTGGAGAATTTTTGATTTAGGAATGCTTTGGAATGTTTTAAGTTTTTGAATTTTTGAGTGTGAAGGGAATTTATGAAAAAATTGTGAATGGTTTATAACCAAGGGTTTTTTTTGTGTCGCTGTTACGTCGTTCAGTCGACTGAACCCTTTTCCTGAAGCTATTTTCTCTGGAAATGAGTTCAGTCGACTGGACATTTTGGTCCAATTGACTAACTTCTGTCAGTGACTTTTCCTTGCTTTATATTGCAATGCAACTAAGTTTTTTTATACGATGATTTCATAACATAATATAACAATAAATTTACAAAAAGTATAATACCAATTGAAAATTTTATTTATATATTTATTGATGATTACACGAAGATATACATTAATAATAAAATTTCAAAAAACAAAGAGATCATCAACGAATATGATTTTGTTTGAAGGTGATTTCTTTGGAGTCTTAGATTTCTCCTTATCATCCTTCTTTGATGACGTGTTTGCTGGTGATTGATTGAATTTGCGATTCCATGAGTTTGGAGTTTGAGGAGATTATTGTGTAGAAGGATCCCACGGATTTTGATATCCAGCTGATGGGTCGAGCGATGAACACAGCTTTGGTAATGGTTCATATGTATCTATCTGTTTAGAGTTGCAAAATATGACTGCAATTTGTTCCAAAAAATTTAAGCGTCTTGCCGTCACTTTTTGAACCAAAAACTTTAAAATATGAAATATTTGGTTTTCTTCCATTTAGTAGTTTATATGGAGTATTTTTAGTTGGTGGTCGTATGGAAACACAATTCAAAACATAACAAGTAGTTGCTATAGCTTCTGCCTAAAACTGTTTTGGTAAAGTGGTTCCATTTAGTAAAGTTCTTGCACATTCCTGTAATATTCTATTTTTCCATTCTAAAACTCCATTTTGTTGTGGTGTTCTAGAAAAAGAAAAATTATGATTAATTCCATTCTTATTATAAAAATGTTCAAAAGCTTTATTTTCGAATTCACCTCCATGATCACTTCTAATATTTTTAATTCTTAAATCTTTAATATTTTCAATTCTTTTGAAAAATAATTTAAAATTTTCAAAGTATCACTTTTATTTTTCATGAATATAGTCCATGTATAACTGTAAAAAGCATCTACAATAACAAACACATAGCTATTATGATTGATCGATTGAATCTGAATAGGTCCAAAAGATCCATATGTAATAGTACAAGTGGTTGTTCTGTAGATATTACTTTCTTAGATTTAAAAGAAGATTTTGTTGATTTTCCTAATTGACATGCATCACAGAAGTTGTCAATTTTGAATTTTATATCGGGTAAACCATTTACTAGTTTATTTTTTGCTAATTTATTCATAGTTTTAATATTTATATGACAAAATCATTTGTGCCATAGCCAAGAATCATTTTCTTTTGCTACCAGACATATATTAGAGTTATTATTATATTCATATTTAAAATATAAATATTTCTATCTCGTATACCTTCAAAGATTAACACTTAATTTTTATTAGCAATGTTGCATTTATTTTTTGAAAACGATACATTAAAACCTTTATCGCATAATTGACTTATACTTAGTAAATTATGTTTTAAATTATTAACTAATAAAACTTCGGTAATGAGAGGTAAATTAAAGGTACCGTTGCTGCTGACATTGCCTTTGCCGATGATATAGCCTTTAGAGTTATCTCCAAATGTGACTAATCCTCCATTCGAACAGATAATGTTGGTTAGCATATCTTTATTACCAGTCATGTGTATAGAGCACCCGCTGTCCAATATCCATTTTCCTCTCTTTTTAAGTGGAACCTGCAAAAAAATAAAGAATAATATTGCTACCCACTTCCTCCGTTAGGGTTCTAAGAGTTAAATCTTAAGCAACCAAACCTAATAGGGTTTAGAGTTCCCTTTAAAAATATAATTATCATTATAATGAACAGCTTCCATGAACGATTTAATATATTTATTTCTAATCAAATTATTATTTGTTTTAGTAATCCATATTTTTATAGTTTTAGTTTCCATGGAAACTGTTGATTTGAAATATTACTAGAATTTTCTAATTTTGTTTTGAGACTAGAATTTTCTAATTCTAAAAGTTTATAATCAGATTTGAAATCTTTAATATCTACTGATAGATCATCATTCTAATTTTTCTGAATTTCTAATTCTTGAGTAATCAAAGATATTTGGGAAGTTAAATTAGAATTAAATTCTTGAGTATTCTCAAGTTCCTCTTCTAGAATTTTCTTCTCATCTTTTAGCATACTTATTTCTAATTCTGATCTATTCAGTTTTTCTATTATTTCCTTATTCTTCTTTTAATCTCTTTTACTAAATCTATTAATTCTGAATTAATTTCTACTAAATCATCAAAACTTATATCACTTACATCGTCTTTTGTACCATGAAGCATACATTAGCTTGTTCATTGTCGCTGTCACAATCACTATCTAATGAGTCTGATTCGTCCCAAGTGACTGAAAAAGCTTTCTTTCTAAAAAAAATCTTCTTGAATTTTTTCTTTTTATGTTCTAGACAATCTCTCTTCATATGACCCTTCTTATGACATTCATAGCATTTCATGACTGAAGATGATGGTTTATTGCTATCAGTATTGTTGTTAGAGCTGCTTTTGTTAAACCTGAACTTGTTATTCTTTTTGAATCTCAAAAAAAAATTAATTCTTTTGCAAAAAGTGCCATATCCTCTTCATCTGTATTTGAATCATCTTTTTCTGCTTGAAATGCTAGATTCTTCTTATCCTGTGTTTGAAGTTTCTTTGCCTGCAAATTCATTTCATATGATATTAGATTTCCTATTAACTCTTTTGGTTTTGTAGTGGAAAGATCATTTTCTCCTTCAATAGCTAAGATCTTTCTTTCACATTCATCCATTAAAGAGTTTAGGATTTTTGATACTATATCAAAATCAAAAAAATTCTCCTAGTCCTAATAACGAATGATAAATATCTTGGAATCTGAAATACACATCATTAATGGACTCATTTTCTTTCATTCTAAAATTTTGAAATTTATTCTTAAGCATAGATATCCTGCTTTGTTTAACCTTGTTAGTACCTTCATGAGTTATTTTCAGTGTTCGTTATAATTCGTATGTAGTATTACACACGATAACGCGATTAAACTCATTCTTATCCCAGGAGCAAAATAACATATTCATAGCTTTAGCATTTGCAAAGCATCTAATTTTGTGTGTTTGACCACGTAGAATATTCAGTTGTGGGTATATGACATTTAGATTGTGTGATATTCCATGAATCAAAACCATTTGCTTGCATATAAATTCTCATACGTGTAGCTCAATAAGTGTAACTCATGCCATTGAATAGTGGTCGTCGTGCAGTGGATTGGCCTTCTATAAAACTGCTGCTAGTGTTATTTTCCATATTACTAGAATATATCAAATAACCATGCAACGATTATTAGATGACCGTGCTTTGATACCAATTGAAAGTGCATATGCCGTATAGCTAACACTTAGGATCGTGTAATATGGAATGTATTATAATATAAATGCGGAAAAATATAATAATAGTAAAGTAAATAAGAATAAGCACACCATGAGTTTTTATACTAGTTCGTACTTCCCATTCCATGTCCAGTCCCAGACTTCCTCTGGAATTTCTCTCAATAACCCCTCACTTGACCTAGAGGAATAGGTATACAACACCTTAGCAGCCGAACAGGATTTTTCCGCCTCGACGGCCGAAGAGGACTTTTCCGCCTGATACAAAATAATAGGACTTTTACAATTTTGATAAAGTTGTTGGCGCTTTGTGTTCTTGATAACACTGATTTGTCTTTGAAGTACACCCTTCCTATAATCAGATCCTCAAGTATATATTGTGTGTATGAAGATTAGAAAGGAAAATGTTGCTTTGAATCGAAGTATATAATAATTAACTTTGTGATTCAAGCAATATATCTATGATTAGAAAACTTTTAGAATGCAAAAATATATTCAGTAAATATAGATCAGAGAATAGAATAGATTGAAGTAAATTGGATGATTAAAATCATGGGTTTAGATCAATATATATAGTATAGAAGGTTGCTACTGTTCACGAAGAGTTTCAATCAAGAGTTGCATCCGTAACCCTTCGAATTGGATCGTTACTCTTCGCAAGAGAAGCTACCCTTCAGAAAATATGGCAGTTGCGTACGGTTAGTCTATTGGTCAAAAATATCTAATTGACTGAATAATCAAAGTGGTGTGCACATGTGCATGTCTGTGCAAAGAACACAGATTCAGTTGACTGGTGAATTCAGTCTAGTCGATTGAAGTGTGCTTTTTTGCACAGTGAGCACCTGTGCACACTATTTTGTATATATATTATATATATGTATGTATATATATATTTAAAACTTTTGTATAGTGTGTGTAAACTACTTGAGGAGTGATTTTAACAATTATAAACTATAACTATGATTAAAATGATAAAGATTTTTATAGCATACTCGGGTTTGAAGTCTAGTTTCCTTTATAGTTCACCACGTGTGTATAGCTTTTTTTTGTCGTTTTGATCGTCTAATCTCATCATTGATCATTGAAGCTTGTCATGAATCAAAACTCATGATTCAACAAAAATAGTCTTCCTTTGGGACGTGCTTTAGCGAGCTCACATACCATTGCATTTCCCTTCAAGTTTTTCCGCTGGTTAGGTCCTCTAGTTATGGTAATAAGCAACTTTCGATCATTTTGCCTGGGTGCTTTTCTGCTTGGTCTAGATGGATTTCCCTGAGCAGACGACCCTGACAGTCTTGGAATTTAGTTATCTTCCTGTGGCATTTTAACGTAGTGCTAAAGCTTGTTCTCCTTTATCAGCTCTTCAATAAGGTCCTTCAGATGTCTACACTCATTCATGTTATGTCCTTGAGTTTCATGGAATCGAAAATACTTCCCAAAGTACTTCTGTTCATCTGTTGCTTCCTTTTTCTCATTGCATCGTCTTCTTGTACCTTGATTCCTCTTTTTTTTATTGTTGGAATTCCCAGTATTAACTGCTATGTATCCAAAGTTTCCTCCAGTTTTCTTAAACACAACGTTGCTCTAGATAACCTCCTTTGATTGTCCATCATCAATCTGTCTAGCTACCTAACTTGCTTCCTCCAAATGCAATAACTAATTAGCCTTGCTATGGAATTCTTCCATAGCCGTTTGTTGTTTCATTTTCACCCATCTTCCAAAATCCATGTCTAGGTGGATGCCTTGGACCAAAGCCATAAATACTAGATCCGCCTTTGGATTACTAACTTCAGTAACAGCTGTATTGAATCGATTTAGGAAACCTTTCAACGACTCCTTAGGCCTTTGAGAGAAACCTAATAGTTACAAGCATCTTTGGTCGTGTAGCATGAAGCCAGAACTGCTCTGGGAATTTCTTAGCCAACTCCACAAAGATCGATATGGATCTCGATGCAAGCCTGGTGAACCACATTGACGTGACTCCTTCCAAAAAGACAGGTAACATCGGCAGCCCTGGCACCATCCATGTGCCTTTCGTACTTGAATAAGTTATTTCCAAGATCGGCGATTCCATTGTACAATGTCATGGTGGGCATCGTAAACTTCCTAGGGTATTCTTCTCTTAGAATGCTTTCCGTAAATGAAGTTCAACTTCATGCAAAACCCTAATAATCATTCTTCCTGCCCTTTCTTTCCCCTAACTAACCGCTTAACCATATCAGCTATGTGTTCCTTACTAGCATGGTTTCCATAAGGAAACTACCAAAGGCTGCATCAAGTATTTATCTCTACAAACGGGCTCGGCTCACCGGTTAGCATTTAGTTCTTTAGTTCCTAAGAGAACCTCTCCTACGGCATTACGTTGCCATATGGTAGGTTCAGTTGTGGTTGTTTAAACCGCGATAGCATTTCCTCCAACATTTGGTTCAAAATCATCATCATCCAGCAATATCTCATCATCAGAGTCAGAAACCACCATTGCATCTCCCCCCATGCATTTTTATCCCTAAGATTCTTGTCGGTGCCAAAACGAAACCTCTCGATACTAGTATTTTCTTTGGGGGAATACTTCTACTTCCTTCTCTAACAAATCCTACAACTCCAGCAATTGCCACCTTTTGTTTTTGCTTTCTATCTCTTCGGTTTTAGCCATAAACTAAAGAGTTCTCTTGTTCTACTATAGCTGAAGTTTCCCTTCAAACTCTTCTCATTCTTTGTGGGTGCAAGGTTAGCAAAGCATCCATCTTGTCCGTTAGAGCTTTCCGGCTAACCACCATCTTCTGATTAAGCTCTTTTATCATCTTATCAAGCTCTCCTTTGGTAACCACTTCATTTTGACCTAAAGAGCTTAATACTGCGTGTTCATTGTCAACTTCCATTTGGTGAGTGTTTGCTTCATCAGCAATAGCTACTGCTCATGTGAATCTTCCAGATACAATTTTTTTGTTTCTAAGGGCCATGGATTTCTAATAGCAAACCCTCAAATTCTTCAAGTAAAATTTCTAGGTCTAAGTTTGGATCCTTCCAATCCTAAGTAGAGAGTTACATCTAAGCCTGTATTAAGATTTCTCAGTCAAAGTACTAAAATTGTGATACCAAAATGGATCAACACCTAACGATAAGTTGTAGGGAACCTATCGGACTTAGATCTAGAAGATAATATTAAAAACAATAGAAAATGAACAACATGACACAATATTTTTATAATGGTTCAGCATCTCTGACATATATCCACTTTATAGTTTTATTAATTGCTATTTACAGAGAATTGGAGAACACAAGTCACCAGTACAAGGGTTTGATAAGTTCTATAGCTTAGAACTACCAACGGTAGCTTCCCAGGTGACTACTGTGAGGGAGGTAGGAGATGACGAAGAGAAGCATAGTGAAGATCTTTCTTCCATTGTAGTAAGATTGATATTTAAAGAGAAATATGTATGTAGGATCAACAACCCACTTGCATCAAAGTCCAGGAGCGAGCCCAATACCATACAAGTGAAAAAGTAGGGCCCATTAGCTATAAATTCCTCTCAGTACCGAGAGAATGCTCTCAGAGCCAATAGGAATTAACTTGTGCAAAGTCAATCTTTGCACTTCCTACACTCTTCTATCTCCTTTTTCATGCTTTCCAGATTCTTTTCCATATGCTTCAGGTTGATTTTGATGATTCTCTTGTTATACTGAACTATCTTGCTTTCTATTCATCAAACCTGAGAATTGCTCATCCAAACTTCGAGAAAAACACTAAACCACGAGAGGTTAAGGTAGAACATGAATCATATGGGGTTGTGAAGCCAAGAGGTGAAGGAAAATCATATCGATATAGAGAGGAAACCTCTCAGCACCGACTCCTCTACTTAGCTCCGAATTGGATGAATTTTTTGCATTCCATTCTTTTATCCTCGTGATCGTATTCCTAAGTTCTTGAATAGTTTCGCCTTCGTCTTGACCTTATACTTCTAGTTGATTTCTGCTTGGCTAAAAACCCGGTCGACACCATTTAAAAAGGATATAAAGCATATAATGCTTCTTTATATTATAGCATTTGTTTGATATATAATATTGCTTTTTCTTGTGTTTTTCTTGCTTTAGAAAGAAAATGGTATATGTAATGATGTATTTGGACTTGTATTTTCTATGACTTGTTGCATAGCCTTGTAACAAAGCATATATGGTTTGGTTGGTTTTTGATTTGAACTGGACTTCAATTAGAAGTGGTTATATAGCAATAGACGCTATATAAGCACTTTGGAAAAATGCCTTTTGTTTGGAACTTTCAATGATTTTTTGTAGAGAGATCCTTTAGGGTTTCATGCCAAGATTGTAATGTATATGTGTATATTAGTTACTGTAAAACAATTAGATGATAAAAGGATTTTTTGCATATCGAAAAATGGCAAAAGTTTTAAGGATTCAAAACTTCTCCATTCATACTTTTATTTCTGCAACACTTTTAAAACACTATATTTGCCTCTATGCCTCTTTTATAACATTATGGAAATGCTATCTTTTTGTTTGAGGCTTTGAAATGACTTATAATTTAAGTATTTCACTTTAATCTTTCTAGAGATGTTTCTAACTTATATGAGAGTATTTGAAAAGTGGTTTGGAATTTTTTTGGATTTATAATAACTAATTATAAATTAGTAAGGTGGAAGGTTTTTTTTATAAATAAGAAAACGTGATTTTATTGGTTTTTAATCAGTTATAAAATAAATATTATTAGGTAATATCTTAAATAAATGTTTTAAATTATATTACAAGTAATTTTAAAGTATTTTAATTGTATATGGTTTTTAGAAAATTGGTTAATTATTTTATTAAGTATTAACAAGCTTTTGTAGTATAATATTTTTAAACTGCATTTAGAATTTGATTAAGTATCTTGGTGTTTGCGCCAAAAATGGTCACAAACCCCGAATATCGTTAAAGCACCAATATATGAATATAGATCAATGATACTCAAACACAAATCTCAGATCCAAGCAAAATAGATAACAATAATTGAACAATGACGAACAGAGACACGAGATTTATAGTGGTTCGCCTATCTCCAGCCTACGTCCACTTCAAATGATAATCTTTTATTGATGTCCTTGCTGGTTACAGCAAATTACAGCAATAATTTTTGAACACAATGATGGAGTTTGAGTGCAATCTTGATTCCAACAGAGTCTGGACATTCCAGAATCTAGAAGATCTTTTCCTGTAGGTTTCGGGGCTCTATTTATAGGCGTAGGAGGTTGATATTTCGCTCAAACTTTAGGAGACTCCTTTTGGCACATGAGTGGGCCCACACAATCGATCCCATGAAGATTCGACTCGATCCGTGATCGATACAAACCAATTTCATATCAATCAATATTTGGTCCAATCAAGTTGAAATTTGGCACGAGCCTTCTTCAGCATGTACGTAGGCTTCTGTGAAAATTTCATAGCATTTGGACTTGTAGATTGCGAGATATGATCGATGCAAGATTGCGTTTCTATGAGTGCTCTCGCGTTCGAATCGATCAGTTCGTATCGATCCAAGCACGTGATAGCACGTTGACGTGGCACGCACTCTTTGGAACGATCCAGTTTTTATGCCGAGTTGATCGAGTCTTATTTGCACCTTGTTCGTATCAATGGTTCGTGCTCTATTCGTATCGATGATTGTAGCTCTGTTCACATCGGTTGGTGGAGGGTCATTTCATGTCGACATTCGGGGGTACCATTTCGTATCGATCGTCAAAGGGGGCACTGTTCATTTTGATCTACCTTGATTCCATTCGTATCTATCAACAGATCGATACGAACTAAGGGTTTATGATTCCTGAGGATCGATACAAACAACGATTTTTGGATCGATGCGGACAAGGCTCCCATTAGATCGACACGAATAGTGTAATTCTTAGAGCAGGGTCGACGCGAACAGCACCAACGCGATGACTCCCTGAATCAATTCGAACACGTGGATATCTGATCGATACGAACTCGATGGAGGCGAAGCGAAGCCACACTGATCGATACGAAATCGATCGATTCGAACAGATCGATATCATGACTTTTTGATCGGTTCGAAAATGATCGATTCGAAATCAAACTTCCCCTGATGGATACGAACAGCGCGCCTTTTCTAATTTGTATCGATCATACGAACTCCAATTGACCTAAAATTTGAAACGTCGGCTTCTATGGCTTTGCTTGTCACGTATTGTCAATTGTAAACCGATCCGAGCCCGGACAAAATTCATCGATATCCATAGTGAACCTGTGATGTATAATCGATATTTGTGACTAGTAATCATTGAGTTCTAGTTAATTTCTTGATATTTCAACTTTGCCAAAAGGTGGGATAACACTTGGCATTATGAATTAATTAGTGTACATATAAATACACATATTCATACGTACACACACTCACAATATATATATATATATATATATGTGTCATTTTAAAAAGGTTTTTAGTAAATATATATGTTTTAGAAAAGTAAGTAAGTCTTTTACAAATGTATAAAAGGCAGTTTTTGATTATAACATTTATGTTATAACAAATGGATTTGTGAGTTAATTTAAAAGTATATTACCTTGTTTAGTATGTGTTGATATATTAGGATCTTCAATTGAATGTTTTTAAAGATAATGAAAAGCATAAATTGGTTTTAGGTTTGTTATGACAATGTGTTTAGAAAATTTGTCTCTATCCCTTTCTTATTATAATTTGTAAATTAATTAGATTTAAAAAAAGAATGTTTTAAAGAAAATCATAAGTGAAATGGTTTGGGCTTATAGTAACAATGTTTTAATGACATTCGCTTTTAACCCATTAAAGTGTACTTGTGTAAATATGAAATTTTGTTCAGGATTTATGAATATTCTCATACCATTCTGAATAAGAATATGGATATATTTATAAGTATTGAAAAGAGTATAAATGAATAATGAAAGGTTATAAATGGGTAGTGAAAGAGTAGATATAAATAGCGAAAGTTAGAAAAGAATCGTGAAATAGTAGTATACGTGTATATATGTCTTTTCTAAAGGTATTTTAAACATATACAAGTATATACAAAGGAGTTTTAATTAGAAGAGGGATCGGTTAAATAAAAAGGCATTAGAAACTGCTCATGTAACTTAATCGTGCTTTGCATGACTAAATCGTGCTTTGTGTGACTTGATTATGCTTTTTGTGGTTGCTTGTTTATGGAAAGTATTTAATTCTATATTTAGCGCTAAAAGTTGACAATATAGATTTATTCCATTAGTAAGAGTTAAGACTGATGTTCAAGTAGGGTTAAAAAACAATAGTGCGCTAAACTATTGGCTTTACTCTTGAACGCAGGATAGTATGTGTTAAGAAAGTCAAAAATGTGTTAAATCAAAAGACTAGGTCTCCATATGCGATCATCTGTTTTGTACTTGATAGTCGATCAGTCGACTATCGGAATTGACCAAATTAACATTAGAAGTATATTTAAGCATCATGTATCAAAATGGTTTGAGATCCCCCAGGAAAGACTTATTTATATGAATCGTCTCTAGCTTTAAGAATGTTTATATACGAGATCCCCTTGATAGGACTCTTTTATATCGTTTATTTACCTCTTAAAGAACCAGAATTGAGTTAACCAGAAATTCATCATTTTGAAGAGACTGGGATCGATAAGTGTTTCACTTATCGAATACCACTTCAAAACTAATATACAAGTTCTTTGTTTTGGAAGCAGTTGTGAATGGAATGTTATAGCGTTGAACTGTCCATCTTATGGTTAAGTCTAAGAGAGAGGTCAACATTAGCATATGTCAGATGACTTATGTTGGCATCCTTGTAAAGATTCGTGGACTGTTCGAGATGTTGGAATTCAAAAAAAGATTCGAGATCTATTCAAATAATGAATACTTGTGTTAGAAATGCTAAATGTGACATCGACATCGGAAATGGCTAAAGATAAAATGGGCTGCACAACCTGGGGATTAGCTAACCTATGATGGGATATATCAACTCCATATCTAGAATATGCTTAGCATGTTGCATGCGGGAGTTATGATATTTGGTTCTATGTGATTCATACCAATGTTCGAGCATGGCCAGTTGTGTTTACCTTATGGTATATTTTATCTAGAGATATACAATGCTCAGAAGGTGGTTTTAGATCCTTGTGCATGTAGATCTGCTTTAGTTTACTAGAGGAATCTCCATGGAAAATCCATTATGCAAACATACCTTAAAGGTTTTAGATGCACTTTAAATAGTTTTGTGTCATGAGATGCAAGCAGCACGACTATTTTCTATTTTATATTCCACACATTAGCCATTATCTATTATATCACCTTATATACTTATTACATTAGTGGTTGTTTTGGGGGGATAACTATTATGGTATCCCATGCGGTCTCAAAAGTAGTTTGTAACAACTATAAACACATGGTTTCTCGAAGTATTCTTCATTACGATTGTGTGAACCCGTATGTGTAAATTCTATCAGTGTATAATATCGAACAGTTAGAATATTAATGTTTATACATCACTCTAGTGGCTTAATAGTTTTTTCACTTACACATCCTTTCAGTAGAATTCAATTTTACAGCTTTAAAAGTTGCCCAGTAGTAACAATTATTTACACAAATTATGTACGTCAACACTATATCATTTTAGGACTTATGGAATTTGGTTCTGTTCAAAATTCCAATATTATCCGCAATTAACTTGGTTGGTCAGATTACAAAGTCCTTGGTTTAGAAACGACAATTGTTATTTACCATACTTCTCTGGCCCTATGACTTTTACCTTGAGTTGACTAAAGTTAACCATGATACTAACCCCATATAACTAAGAGGACTAATTCTCTATTGGATAGTGTTTCACTTCCATAGCACCAATACATACCCAAGTATAGTAGCTTGAGGATCACTATGTCATGGTTTAATTATAATCAAAGTGGAGTTTCCTCATTTAAATTCAGTGATATTCTCAAGTCAAGAGAATTATGTAATATTGTCACATTGACTCTTTTTGACCATATTATATTACTCAACATAAAATTCTTGAGTGAGTCATTCCATGGTTATCGAATAATCAGTAAGTAACCTGTTAGTTCCCCCAACAGACATTCAAAATACACTTCTCGATACTTGGAGAGCATTATGCGCTCTAGTCTCAATGGATATATCGATATCATATCTCAAAACATCTTAGCTAGGAATATTTAAATGTGGAAAATAGGCATAAGGACAAACTTTGAAAAAATTTAGGCTGAAAGACAACAAGTTTCGTTTTTAGGCCGAAGGACAAACTTTGAAAATAATTAGGCTGAAGGACAATGCCAGTTAGAACTAGCATTTTGTATAGTGTAAAAACAGAATTAAATGCTAGTTAGAAATAGCATTTTGTATAGTGTAAAAACTGAATTAAATGCTAGTTAGAACTAGCATTTTGTATAGTGTAAAAACTGAATATAATGCTAGTTAGAACTAGCATTGTCCTTCAGCCTAATTTTTCCCACAGTTTGTTCTTCAACCAAAAAATAAATCTTGGTGTCTTTGAGACAAATCTTTTTATCAAAGTTTGTCCTTTTCCCTCGTTCCCTCTATTTAAAATCATATGTTATTTTTAATGCGATAAATTTCTCATGATTACAACACACTGTAATTACTATGATATAACACATCATTGAAGGATTTTCTATTTAGTAACCTAAATTAAGTAATGTATTAACATATCACAATATGACAAGTGTATAATGAAAAGAAGAGAACCTTTTATTTTGAAAGAGATTTCATTAAAGATTTAATAATTTACAATAATACAGAATTTCATCTATAGCATATGCCTAAACTATTAATCCTCCACTTGTACTGGGGCTCATTTATGGAATCTCAATCCCATCCCTTCGATTAGTTTCTAGGAAATGACCGAGCTAGTATCTTCGTGAATGGATCTACTATGTTGTCCTTGATATCTACGCTATAAATTACAACTTCTTTATTAGCGATAAACTCTCTAATAAGGTGGAACTTTCGAAGAATGTGCCCTGAATACTTATGAGCTCTTGGTTCATTTGTGATCTGCATCGTGACATTTTTGTCACAAAATAATTGGATTTTCAACGTTTGGAATCACCCCTAGCTCGGTCATTAATTTGCGCATTTTGATCACTTCATTAGCTATTTTTTTTTTAGGCCAATGTGTTCGACCTCCATTTTTGAATCATATACTATTTCCTTTTTAACCTTTTCAACTAATAGCCCCACAATTAAGTATAAAAACATAACTGAAGGTAGACTTATTGTCATTGATATCACTCTAAAAACTGAAATCTATGTACCTCTTCATAAGAAGATCTTCCTTCCTGTATAAAGGAATAAGTCCATAGTATTTCTCAAATACTTAAGAATACATTTTACAGTAGTCCAGTTCTTCACTGGAATGAGATTAGTATCAGCTTATGCAATCTAATGCATTAGCCACATCTATATGGTACAAAAAATAGCTTACATTATGGAATTAATTGTGGATGCATATGGTATCTTTATCATACGCTCCTTCTTCTCATTTGTATGAGGAGTGTCCTTCCTAAAAAGGATAACTCCACATTGTATCGAAACATGTTCGTACTTTGAAATCTCCATATTGAATTTCCTTAGCATCGTATCTACGTAAAGGGAATAGGACAATCCCAACAACCACTTGGATATATCTTTGTAATATTAATACTAATTACGTAGGCTTTTTCTTCAAATCATTCATGTAGAAGCTCTTGGATAGCCATGCTTTCATCGGCTACAACATTGGATGTCACCATCAATCATGAGTAGAGTCAGTACTAAAATGTGACATCAACACACAAAGAATAAGTAGGGGATGAAATTAAAGAAAAAGTATATGAGAATATGTAAAAATAGAACAATGGTTATTTATAGTGGTTTAGCTAATCATTTCCTATGTCCACTTGAGATTTTTATTGATGATAGAGCTATTTTACAAGCGTTGTTCTTATGGTTCAGTCCACTCCACGGGAAATTACAAGAGAATATGCAAAAGTTGCAATAGAGCAAAAAGATCCCAAAAATGAGGCCTCGCCATGCCTACTTATAGTTTTAGGTTGGCAAGAAATGCTCCACCATGTTCTCCTCGATGATCTCCATGATCTAGAAGTAGTTTATCTCCTATCAACAAACAGCTATGGATCAGTATCAATCCATAGACATGAATCGGTATTGATCCATAAATCTTCTTATCGACCCTTTCACTTTGGTATAAAGCTATATGTCATTAGCTTTGTGTTTTGCAACTTGTTTGTATAGTTTTGAGGTTGTTTCTAAGTCCAAGTAATGGATCTGTAAAGGAGCATGATTGCTGATTTTTGGTGATTAAACCATTTAGTAGCAAACAATAGGCGATCGATCTTTGGAGCTTGGAATAAGCTTCTGGCATCAAGACTAAGTGGTACGAGGAAAATGGAGTGGTTCTGGGGAGATCTTATTGATTGGTACCAATCCATCAGATTGATGGATTGAGTTGCGGAACTTTTGGATTGGACTTGTTTTTTCCTATAATGTTAGTTGTACTTAGTTACTAGATTTTATGGCTATCTCTCCAAGCCTTCTATCTTAGTAGCTTTTAAATTCTATTTGTCAAGTCAGCCTAGATACTGCCTGGTCAAAAGGTTAGATAACACTTAAACCGCCAAAATGCAACTTGTTGCAAATACAATGCGCTTTGAATCGAGACAAGTCATGATTGTCACATCAGACTCTAATCTGTGCTCTGAATGGTTGTTATCCTTTCTTCGGACCTTTCCAGTAAAGTGTTGGTTTATAGCCAATCGTTATGATGCTTCGTTAACATTTGGGACTATAAAATTGGAGCATGCTTTCATGAACTGTCATTTCGAGCTTGCTGATTTGAACTAATTCCATTTCTGGATCTTTCATGTTTGAATCTATTCTTTTTCGATACCAGTTATTGAATGCTAAGCTTGCACATGCACAAGTGTTTTGATTTTCCATCACGCCTTGGTTCCATGTACACAAATTTCTGTTAAACATCAGATGCACATGCATGGACATATGTTTATTATGTGTGTGTACCTATATTACTATCGATCGTTCGGTACCGATCTATGGGGATGGATCAATACCGATCCTTGGCCTTAGAATACGGAGAATTTTTTGCCTATTCTTTTAGGTCATGGTCTATTTACTTGAACTGTTGACTTTTCTCCCTCACTTTATTCTTGCTATCCATTCTCGAGCTCTTGGCTGCCACAATTCAGAAAGATCAAGCAAAAGGCTCTGACGCCACTCCTTAGGATACCAATGTAGGCCTTATTTCCATACCTTCAGCTGCCTCTACCATTCTGTCAGACTTAAAGTATAATCCAGATGCACCATAACTTCACAATACAGGCATGTTATCTCATGTCCAGAAAGGCAACTCAGAGGGTATGTCTGCCTACACTGAGCCTCAATCAAGTAAAGGTATATCATTGACCTCATCTATAATTGAGAGTACCCATAGGACGCCAGTCGATGTAGCTAATCTCTCATCTCATCTTTCTCAAAGTTTAGGTCAGCCAACGTTCTCAAGTCCTCTGAAGGAGAGTTTCCAACTAGGACCACACACTATGACGACCGACTCAACTGCCGTAATTACCTTCAGGACGATCCCGAGCATCCTAGTTAGTGATGCTTCAGGGCTATTCACGCAAATGATCGGTGCATTATAAGAAGAGGGGCCTGGTGACTTCCAAGAGAGTCATGTGGATGATGATGTTGAGATACTAGGTTGATTGATCCTGCTTAAGGGCTTTCAATAAGCAAACTACTTGAACAACAGCTCAAGTCCACTGTAGAAATTAAGAAAATACAACTAACTTTTTTCCTCCTCTTCTATCAATAGCTTTGCTCGACGAGACCATTTACACTTCAGTAATGCGATGCAAGAGCGAGAGCACTTAAAGCATGTTTTCCACCGTGTTGCTTAGCCCGCCTTCGAACGTAAAGGGAAGTGGAGTAAGAATAAGGAAGAAACCAGAGGGATCCGGTGAGCCATCTTCTATATAGAAGGAAGAGAAAATGAAAAGGACTAGGAAATGAACATCTATCTCCTTTGTGCTTTCGATTGTATAGTTTTAGAAAATAGCTTTTGTTTCCAGGCTGGTTTTGTGCGGGTTCGGCCCCCGCTTTTGTTTTAAGTCTAGTTGTCAATAACACTTGTACATTTTCTTCTAAGTTTTATTTTGGTTGTGAATAATAAAGAATTTTTATTTTGTTCAAGTCTTGTGTGAGTTTGTCCAAATGTTCGAGAAATGCGCTTTACATTCAATGTATTTCCAGGCCACTTTTCATCATCATCGGACTAAGTTACTAGTCTGTTCCATTATTTGTAAGTAAAGAATGATCGCCAGAACGTCTATTCACATATTACTATATTTGACCATAGAACTTGATCAAACTCCACCTGGTTAGAAAATTAAACTAAACATCCATTTCAAGGATGTTTTGAGCGCGATCACGCCTAACTCCATGCATTAATTGAGGTAATTCATCTTCGGATGTCTCTTCGGACATTCTTCTCCAGAATACATGCCTTGACCTTGCCACACTCTGGGCATCAACCGGAGTTGACCAGTTAATCATAGTGGTCTAAATTCCTTTTTCTGGACATTTATCTTCGATCATGCCTAATTCTAGGTGTTGATCGACGTAAGTAACATCCTGCCTATCTTCGGGCGTAGATCTTTTATCCTACTACTCTGGGCAAGGTGTGGATGCTCTACCAGACTCTGGGCATGAGCAAAAGAGGCGAACCGTCTCATTTAAGCTTTGAATGTTTATCTCCCATTCTTAAGTCTTGGGTTAGAGAAGTTGTTTGGCATCTCTTCAGATGCCAAGTGTGGTTGAGCTTCGTGCATCCAATCATGGACCGCGGAAGCTTGGTTGACACCTATCTCCGGGTATCTACGCACGTGCATTTTGCACATGAAAGTTCACCTAAGTAAATGTCACTAATCCCAGTGCAAAGTCGGACACAAACAGATTTATAAGCTTCGTAAGTCATTTCTTGTATAAATACTAGAAATGGCAGATTCTGCCTGGTTACATAGTTTGGATTAGATATGTACAAATTTACATTCAAGCAAAATAGCCTTGCAAGTGTTCGCTATTCCATGCCTGAGGGAGTGGGATCTCGCCCACTATTTCCTATTTGAATATGTCATCTCCAAGCTTCTGTTCAATTGTATACAGACCCTCCCATGTCTGGTCCAAATTCATAGAACAAGGAAAGATTCATTTGAGAATAAGATCGCCAATTTCAAAGGTCTAAGTCTTAACCTTGGTAAGTAGTATTGAACGACTTGGTTCCGATGTGCGGTTGCTTTCAAGTCAGCTTCACCATGCCTTTCATCGATTATATTGAGAGACTCCAATAGGAGTACCTCATTCTTCCGTGGATTATAGTGAGTCACTCGATGAGAAGGTACTCCAAGTTCAACCAGGACCATTGCCTCTTATCCGTAGCTAAGGTGAAAGGAGAGTGGCCAATCATTGACTTATGGGTCGTTCGATAAGGCCAAAGTTTCGATGGAAGTTCATCAACCCACTTACCTTTAGCGTTCTCCATTTTCTTCTTGAGAATGGGCTTAATAATTTTGTTAATTGCCTCGACCTATCCATTCACCTAGGAGCGTGTTACCTTAGTAAATCTCTTCTCGATACGGTGCCTATGGTAGAAATCTTTGAACTCGCCATTGTCTAATTGGGTCCTGTTGTTAGAGAAAATCATTTGTGGAACCCCAAAATGACTGATGATGTTTCTGTCTATGAAGTTGATTTCTTTCTTTGTGGGGATCGTGACTAATGGATCTACCTCAGCCCATTTGGTAAGTAATCAACTGTGACCATGGCGTATTCATAGCACCCTTAAATATTGGCAACACACCAATGATGTTGATTCCCTAGACTCGGGAGAGGGCTAGCTATTTGAGCAATCTCCATTGGCAGGGCTCTTGGTATCTTGGCGAATCTCTAGCACTTGTCACACTTTCCGGTGCAATCAACTATTCCCGGTTGACAGTTGGCCAGAAAAACCCATAATAAAGGATCTTCTTCACTTGGGTTTTCCCCCTAGTGTGGTCGCTACATGTCCTTTCATGAACTTCTCTCAAGACTCACGTGGCCTCACTGTCGGCCACACACCAATGGATAAAAACTGAGAACCCTTTCCTATCATGTACTCCCTCTTGCATGATGAATCTTGCATCTTTATGAAGGAGTTAACGTTGTCCGTTCTTCTTGTCTGGAAGGATTCCTCCTTATTGATAGTTCTTTATCAGAGTCATCGATGACTCAGATTTGACCTTAAAGATCCAGTCGACATCTTGGTCGATACTTGGAGCCGATAGTACTTTTACCAAAACTAGGCCCATGTGTCGCGCATCTCAGAACTGGCCAACTTAGCTAGCAAGTCATTCTTCGTATTTTCCTCTCTGGGAATATGTGTTATCGTGTAATATTCAATATCACTAAGCAACTCAAGGGCTTGATCCAAGTAAGGAGCTAGTCTCGCTCCTTTCGCTTAAAATTCTTTTTGCACTTGACATACAACCAGTTGGGAATCATATAAGATATATAACCTCCTATCTCCTTGGCAATCTTGAGTCCCGTAATCAAGGCTTCATATTCTACTTTATTTATTGTTGCGAAAAAACTAAGCTTTAGGGCTTAACAAATCGGATGTTCCTTCGCAGTCAGAAGCATGATTCCAGCACCAGCACAACGTTCATTAGATGTACCATTAGTATTTATCTTTGATCTATCACTCTGCTCTCAACAACACTCTGGAATGTCATCTCAGGTAGTGTATTTGATAATGAAATCTGCCAAAGCTTAAACCTGGATCGCTCTTTGGGGATGATAAGTTATTTCGTACTAGCTCAAATCAATGTTCCATTTCAATAGCTTTTTAGAGGTCTTAGGTCGTTGCAGGACCTGTCTCAAAGGCTGGTTGATCAGAACATTTATCAGATGAGCCTGAAAGTAGGGGCAGAGTTTCCTTGAAGCGATTAGTAGGCATTATTCAAGCTTTTCCAGCTTTGAGTAATTTCTTCCTGCTCCTATTAACCGCTTACTAATGTTGTACACTGGTCTTTGGATTTGTTAGTGCTCATGCACAAGTGTGATGCTCAGGACATGCTCCAACACTCCTAGATAAATAAAAAAAAGTCCTCATCATCTGGTGGCTTTGCTAGAATGAGGGTCTCTCCGAGTGATCCACTAGAGCCTAGAATGCATCTATACATTCTTGTGTCCAAGTGGAATTTCTCTCACTTCTAGATCACATTAAAGAAAGGGATGCATTTGTTAATTGCTTTGGAGATGAAATTGACTCAGGACGATGAACTTTTATTCAAGCTCTGAACATCTTTGATTGTTTCTAGGGCTTTAATGTTTATCGGCGCTTTGATCTTCTCTGGATTGGCTTCGATTCCATGTGAGTTTATGATAAAGCCTAAGAATTTCCCTAGTGCAACGCCAAATGAGCATTTCAAAGGGTTAAGCTTCATCACATACTTTTGGAGAACACTAAACATCTTTACCAAATCATCAACATGGTTCCTCGATCGCCGTAACTTCACAAGAATATCGTCTATATTCTATTGAGCGTCAGAACTGATCTTTAAACATCATGTTCACCAATCTCTAGTAAGTCACTCCAGCGTTCTTTAATCCAAATGGCATAACAAGATAACAGTATAGTCCTTGAATGGGTATGAAGCTAGTGTGTTCCTGGTCTGGTATGAGCATGGGTATCTAATTGTATCTAGAATATGATCCTTAAACGATAGCTATTCATGTCCGATTGTGGAATCTACCAGCTGATCGATTCTTGAGAATAGGAAGCTGTCCTGCGGGCTGCCTTATTCTAGTGCATGCATGTCCTCCACTTCGTATTTGACTTTTTCACCAAAATTGGATTAGATACCTACTCTGGGTACAAGGCACCATGGATGAAGCCATTGACTTTCAACTTCTTCACTTCTTTAAGTGTAACGGAACTCTCCAAACCTAGGCTACGGTGTTTCTATTCCTTTTTCACAAGAACACATTATGGATTTATATTTAGTGTGTGCCTCCAACTATATTCCAACATAGCCAGGTTTGCCCAGAAAAAACCAACCAACTCCTTCACCATCCTCGTGTAAGCTACGATCCGACCTTCAAGACCCATGTAGGATTATCCTGGCTGATCGGGATGTTGATCGTTACCCAGTTAGAGTTGCCTTTCCATCCAGTGGCTCTTTTCATGGATCCATATTCTTATGGAACCAATTGTACTACCCAAGTTAGGGCTCAAGCAGTAGTTGCCATCTGTACAAAACCTTGATGCAAAGTGTGCTCTACATACTCTTTCCCTTTTCTATTTGCCTCGCCTCTTTTACCTCGGCGACATAACACTTGTGGCCAAGCCTCTGATCTCCTTAAATAATCCCCACACGATTCTCAGTTGGAAATTTCATCATTAAGCACCATGGAGCGATGGCCACTCTAAATTCAACAAGGTCCGGTCGACTCAAAAGAGCATTATAGGCAGAGTCAATATCCAACACAACAAAAAGCACGAACTGCACTTTCTTGCGATTGCCCTCTCCAAGTATCACCGATAGACCTATGCATCCCACTAGCTTAGTAGCCACTCCATTAAATCTGTGGACCCATGATTTACATGGCTTCAATTCCTCTACTTCCAATAGCATCAGGTCATAGACTCTCTTAAATAGAATGTTGGCTAAACTCTCACAGTCAACCTAAACTTTCCTTATAACAGCAAGGCCAATCATGGCCGAAATAACAAGCAGATCAATAGTCAGGTCCTCTACCCCATCAGCATCTTGATTATGGAAAAAATATCATCTTTTACACTCTAGGGTTAATTTTTTAGAGCACCGTCTTCGATGGTAAAATAGCTTTCGTTCACTGAATGCTTTAAAGCACCAACACACCGCTCCATCTCATTCTAACTCTTCTCATTTAGATGATGTCCACCGATTATATTATTGATTACAAGACATTTCTCAAGCCCCGTGGGCTCATCAACACTAGGCCTAGTTTTCTCTACTAAGGGTTTTAAGTTCTTTGCCTGCCATCCTGCGAGGCTTATATCAACTGTTGCAACTTCTTCTTACGAATTTAACTTCTCAATCACATCACACAAATGTCTGCATTCATCGGCATTATGACCACGTATCTCTTGAGATCTACAAACTTACCAGACATCTTTTCCTTCTCAGCTATCTTCCTAGATACCAGCTTTCGGTTAGCCAAATATATGCTCTCAATTGAATTTTTTAATAGAGTGTAATTGTCAAGCTTCGAGATTCTCGAATGTCTCCTTGAATTCGACTTCTTTTCCTGAGCTCCACTATTATTCTTACCTTGTCCACCATTTCGGTTCTCCACATCAACATCAACATTTTCAATCCCTCTAGACTATTTCACAGCAACATTACTCGGTATCACCTTTGCCAATTGTCCATCATTGGCCTTTCTGGAAGTAGTATTTGGTAACTCTAAGCGCAAGTACTGATTTTCCTTCCTATAGAATATATCCATCGTTGGTTGCAGTTTTATCTACAACCACCTCCTAAAGTCAGTCTCGGCATGAAACCCGCTGATTAGTGCCATCAACGCGATATCCTCTTAAGGATTCCTTACTTCCGTCACTGTAGTATGAAATCTATGTAAGGAATCCGTCAAAGACTCTCTCGCTCCATGAAAGAGGTTGGAAAGTGACATAACGTCCTTCAGACAGGTCATATGCATATGGAATTGTTCATTGAACTTCAATGCCAATTGATCGAAAAAGGATATAGATCTCGATGATAGCTGGGTGAACCACATCACCACTACTCTTTCCAAGAAAATTGGGAAACAACACCGTATAACATCTATAGCCTTGGCAGAATCCATATTCCAGTCATACAACATCAGATGTTGCCTTGGTCCATCTTTCCATTGTACGACGTAATCATTGGCATCATAAATCTTCTCGGCTATTCTTCACACAAAATGTCTTCTGTGAATGGATTTTGGCTCGCGGAGGAACCTCACTCATAGTTTGTCCGATGCTGGTTCTCAGTGATAAATCTCTTGACCATTTCAATCAAATCTAGTTCAGGTGGTGGATCAACTGAGCGACGCTAAACATAATTCGCCATAAATTTTTATCCCAATAAATGCTCTTGGTTAGTCTTATAATACTTGGGCTCCCTTGACTCTAGGTGAACTTTTCATTCAGTAGTTTTCATGCACATAGTCTTTTCATAGCGGATTTACAACACCCGCCCAACCTTCAACATTCTGCCCATCCCATCACATCCAAAAGCCAAAACTTCAACATCACATCCAAAAGCCAAAACTTCAACATCACCCATGGGTCAAATGCTTATACCCAAGTTGGATGGTTTGTTACCGATCCCTCTTGATGGATCGATACCAAACCATAGGCCTTGGCTGTGGCTCGGTCCCACCTTTTGTTTTCACTTTCCAGCATCCTTCTTAGCATTTTTGCTTTCCATGTCGTTGCCTTTGCTCTGACGATGAGGAACTATCAGGTTCTGAATCAAAAGACGTTCTATCCCTCTTGCTTCTTCTGTTGCTTTTTGTCAGTTGATTCAACAAATCTAAGCTTTCCATCATTTGTTGATTCTATTCATTTTTATTTTCTTGGACAGTGTCTTCCATTTGCTTCATCATACGGTCTATCTCAACCCCAGTAATCACATTTGTTGGATTCTAACCTTCATTAATGATTTGTTGTGCCACCTCCTCAATATTGTAACACTCCTGATTTTAGTTTACATACTTTATGGGAGATATAATTGGATAAATAAACTATAATAATGTAGTGGGACATGGGGATGAGATTTGACAATTAATAAGGTAGAGCCTTAACTAATTAACCAATAAAATTATTTTACTCAATGTAGAAAGAATAAATGAGAAGGGAAAAACAGGAATAGATCTCTCTTTTATCCCTTAAACCCTCACCTTCTTATTCATTTCTCATTTTACAATCACAAACTATCATCAAAATAAGAGAGGACAACCATAACCAAGGTAGAGAAGAGGAAATCAAACGAGAAACCAAGAGATTTGTTGGCGTCAAAATTGGCCACCAACACCCAGTTATAAGAAAGACCAATATTCAATCCAATCATAGAAATATAAAGAGAAAAAAACAAAGAACAAAATTATAACAATCAGAAAGCAAGTAAATAGAGACATAGATTATAGTGGTTCGGCCAACTCCGTCCAACGTCTACTCCAGAATAATCCTTTTTATTATACTGAAGTTTGTTTACAGTTACAATCTGAAATCCAAGAATAAAATTGACAAAGTGTGGCCTATGTTAAAGAAAAAGAGAAGCAGAAAGAATATCCCTTTTCTAAAGCCATGCCTATTGTATTTATAGGGGAAGACTTGCACGGATCGGTTGAAATTTCGACAGGAGATTCGAGAGACCAAGACAAGGCCATCCATAAATTTCCAAGCCTATTAGGGTCCACAATATGGATTAGTACAGATCTCTATTTTAGTATCCAAACGAGTATGATCCCTCTGGGGAGTTTCCTATGATGTTAGCTACATACCCTCCAAATTTCATATCATTTTGACTTATGGTTCGTGAGATATCATGTTTTCCATGGTGTTGTTTAAATCCTGATTTCTACTGATCCCTATGGAGGGATACGTAATGATCCCTCTAATTTCTTCCAAATGCCTTGCGATCCCTAAGGAAGCTTCTCCATGTTATATTATGCTTAGCCTCCAAGTTTCATGCCAACTGGATTAGTAGAACTCGAGTTATTGATCAATTTTTGTCGCAAATCCAACTAAACCAATTCTGAATAGGGATAGGTACCGATCCCTACCAAGGGAAGGGTACCAATCCATCCAAACCCCTCCAAATGACATGTGGTCCCTAGGGGAGGTTCCCTAGGGTCCATATAACTTGCTTTTCAAATTTCATATTGTGACGCCCTACCTCTATACCCACACTAGCCAAGGATACTACGGAGTAATGCCATCAACTAGCGTGAAGAATAAGGCTGTTGAGGAGCGACCATCCGTGTAATTGCTTTGTGTGAGTATCGATGTGCCAGATTTAAAATATAATCTTTTCATCTCGAAAGGCAATCCGACATACCGACACAAACTCAAAGCTACTACACAGTGGCTATATGTAATCTTCGGAAACAAATATAGAAATATCATAACACAAATCAGTCACAGAAGTTCATATCTCAAAGGCGAAAACAGATATGAATATTACACATAAAAGTGTATATTAGAGTAGTGGTCTAACAAGATCCACAACATCACAAAGGAATAGTTACAAGTGCTACACAAAAGAATAAGTATACATCATGGAGTCTACATCTCAAATGTATACAACAAAATAAACTGCTAATCAAAGTAGTTAGCCAAAAGTCAGATAATTCTCCCCGACAAGGAGTCAAACAGAAGCACCTGCAACATCTCGGTCTGACCCGAGTATTATTTAATAAAAAATAAACGGATCAGTCTAACTATATCATATAAAATGATATAGAATAAGAGATATGACAAAAACGTATGATAACCATAAAGCCATACTATGATAAGTATGTAATTGAAAATCAACCGGAGATTAATCAATATCACAAGAATCTTCTCAAAGATCAAAAGAATGTCTTACTCTTTAGTTTATTCACCAAGTCACAAATATCGACATCATATCGATGCCGATCATAAAAGCTGGTGGAACACAAATTCTAAAAATCATCAATAGAAATCCAGAAATCACAAAAAGGTAGAGGCCTATCATAAACGGGAGCATGAAAACTCACCAACACATGTATCACAAACGGGACACTATCCCATGGTCGCTAACCATAGAGCCGATGCAAGAACATAGTACAATATTGGTACGCCCGAGGAACCTAAAACTCGAATAGGTCGGAACATCGACGTAGTACAACGGTACGTCCGATGAACCGAACTCCATAAAAGAATATGGGTCGCTAGCCTACAAAAGTTGAGTCGAAACTCCAGGAAATAAATAGGTCGTTAGCCTATAATAGAAATGAGACGACATAAAACGAGGTACCATCCCCAACGTGGACAAAGAAACATAGCATATTTCTTGTCTAAATCACAAAAATGATCATCATCGATCATCAAGAAGTGTCAATTACACTAAGCTAGTAAATATATGAGTTTAGCTTTATGTCCCATAACCACTAGCTCAACTTAGATATTTACGAACAAATTGTAGATCTCCACTAGAAAATTGTCACAAGAGATTCAACCGAACAAGTCCAAGAATTAACCGACGAAGTGAACGCAAGCATTTCATACCACTTGTTTTACTAAGTCGTTTAATTAGATTTCTCATACGAGTGAGATAAAGGTTTGTATGTACTAGTAGATTGGAAAACGGTTTAAGAAAAGAGCTTTCTAATAATATAGTGTTGAAATCGCTTTGATGAAAGAGTTTTAATATTTACTACTAGTATTGAAACGTTTATATTTTTAAAGTGATAAATCACAAAAATGATTGTAGAAACGATCAATTTCCAAAATTCACGTTCACAGCCATGAATCAAATCCATATAAATCGATATCGAATCTATCAAATGGATACTCTCAAATATCCCAAAAAGGAAAAGTTATCAAAGTCAATAATAAATGATAACAATAAGTCGGATATACACGAATCGATTTAATTGGGAAACTAAGGAAAATAGGCATAACAGGAAAAATAGGAGCAGGTCAGTCGACTGATTCACTAAGTCAGTCGACTGAACACAGACCCTGAAAATTCTCGGGTTTCAGCTCAGTCGACTGACCCAGAGGGTTTGGTCGACTGAACATTATTTGCTTACATTCCTAACCTATTTTTAATTGAAGTGCAAACTCTCTCAATTTGCAATCGGACGAGCAATGGGCGCTAAGAGTTTACGCCAATCGACAACCCAGCCCTAAAGGCTCCACGATGCATCACCAAAAGCATGATCAAACATCAAAGTTATGATTTTCAAAGATTTGACTTCAAAACACCAAAAATTGGAATATTCATAAAAACCAATTCAAATCAAAAGCGAATGATCATCAATAAGTGTTAGGAATTCATACCTAACAACAAAGATAGATATAGACATAGATGTGAGATAAAAATCTCACCTTTAAACCAAAAACAAATGAAGAAGAAGCTATAGAGCAATGGCAAGGACAGTCACACTTCAATTCCAACCCAACAAGCTTGAATCTAAGTTTAAAAGAGAAACATTTCCTAAGTTAGGTTTTGGAATTTCTAAAATTGATAGGAGAATGAGTTGGAGAAGAAGAAGAGAGGGCTTACCAAAGCTTCTTCTATTAATTTTGAGCTAGAACTTGAATTTGCTAATGGAAACTAAGCTTAGGATTTCCTAATTCTTTTTCTCTTTCCCCATTTTTGATGAAGCTTAAATGTATTAGGAAATTATGGAGGAATGAAGAGAAGAGGGGGTGAAGCTTGGGTCTAGTGGGCTGAAACCAACCTAAAGCCCTAAGTGAAAAAGTAGCAAAATTCCTCTAACTCCAAATATATCGACGTTTATACTCAAAAAGGTCGCAAACGGCGTTTTGAACTCAATGAAAGTGGTCTCGAGTCCTAATTCGACTGTTTGCAAAAAGTAGCTTTTCGGACTTAAATCCGACTAACGATGCTATATTTAAATATTCAATCGTAAGATATGCGGGTTGTTACAAAATCCCCTCCTTAAAGAAATTGTGTCCTTGCAATATTTAAGAAGAAAAATAAAAAGTAACAACCATAAAAGCATATCAACACAAAAGAAATTTGAAATAAGAGTTCACCTCAAAGAGCACGAGAAAGTAATTCTGGATGTGTTCGCTCGATGAATTCTCTAGATTCCCAAGAGCAATCCTTAGGATTTGAGGACCATTGAACTTTCCCAAGAGGAACATCATTATTTCGAAGGCGTTTTACCTCCAAAGAAATAATACGAATAGGATTCTTCTCATGAGTCAAATTAGGTGAAACTTCAATTTCTTCCACAATACCGGGCTCAAGAATAGAATCGGAATCTCGAAGGCATTTCCGTAGTTGAGAAATATGAAACACGTCATGAATAGCAGAAAACTGAGCTGGTAATAAGAGGTGATAAGCCACGCAACAATTACGTTCGGTGATGGAAAAAGGACCAATATATCGAGGTACTAATTTTCCCGATCGACTGAAACGCACAACACCCTTCATAGGTGAAACATGAATAAAAAAGAAATTTCCCGCAGAAAATTCAAATTTCCTTCTTCGGTTGTCGGCATAGGATTTTTGTCTACTTTGGGCTTCTTTCATCCTATGACGAATAAGGTCAATCTTTTCTGTGCAGTCACGAATAAAATCTGGACCTAAAACCAGCTTCTCACCGGCCTCAAGCCAACAAGATGGAGATCAGCATGGCCTTCCGTAGAGTGCCTCAAAAGGTGCCATACCAATACTAGATTGGAAACTATTATTATAGGAAAACTCAACAAGAGAAATATGATCTTCCCAACTTCCACAAAAATCAAGAACACACGCGCGAAGAAGATCTTCAAGAGTTTGATTCACATGCTCGGTTTGTCTATCGGACTGGAGGTGACAAGCGGTGCTAAAATTAAGCTTCGTTCCCAGAGCTTTTTGAAGACTCTTCCAAAATCCACTAGTAAACAATGGATCACGATCGCTAACAATAGAAGTAGGAACTCCATGCAATTTAACAATTTCTTTAATAAAGAGTTTTTCCAAAAGAGGAACGGTCCGATTAGACCGAACGGGAATAAAATGGGCGGATTTAGTAAGTCTATCAACTATCACCCATAAGCTATCATGACCCGAACGAGAACGGGGAAGGCTGTCGATAAAATCCATGAAAATATGATCCCACTTCCAAATTAGAATGCCTAACGGTTGCAATAACCCACCGGGCCTTTGATGCCCGGCCTTAATGAGTTGGCAAGTCATGCAACGCTTAACGAAGTTAGCGATATCAAATTTCATTCCCTCCTAATAATAAAGTCGCTTCATATCCGTATACATTTTACTACTACCGGGATGAATAGTAAATATAGAACGATGGGAATCTTCTAAAATGTCTTTGTGAAGACCACTAATATTTGGCACGATAATTCTACCAAATTTTCGAATGCCGCCATGAGAATCAATATCAAAGTCTTTCAAACCTTCAATATCAATTTTATCCCTAAAATTTGGGCCAAGAAGAGCCAATTCGGGATCTAGCTTTTGAGCTTCAAGGATGCGGTCCAAAAGAGAAGGATGAGCCTCAAGGCTATATAAAACAAGAGATGCACATAAATTGGATTCACGTTCTCGAATCTCACAAGTGGATAAAGTCTCAAGATCATTCCATTCGGATATCATCGTGGAAACAACCGCTTGTTGCTTACGACTAAGTGCATCGGCAATTCGATTCACCTTTCCAGGAGTATAAAGAATATCAAGATCATATGATGCAAGGAACTCGAGCCAACGTTGTTGATGCAAATTAAGTCCCTTTTGAGAAAATAAATACTTCAAAGATTTATGATCGGTGTAAAGAATAAATTTGTCTCCCAAAAGATAATGACGCCAAATTCGAAGGGCGAAAACAATAGGCGCAAGCTCTAAATCATGAGTGGTATATCTAGTCTCGGCTGGCTTCAATTGCCTAGAAGCATAAGCAATAACACGTTCTCTTTGCATGAGAATGGCTACCAAACCAACACGACTAGCATCGGCATAAACAATAAAATCTTGATTCCCTTCGGGAATAACAAGAATAGGAGCATGGGAAAGGAGTTCTTTTAATTTCTGAAAAGAAGCTTCACATTTGTCTGACCAAATGTATTAACTCCTTTCTTTGTTAAGCTAGTAGAGGCACGTTAATTTTTGAAAAGTCTTTTATAAAACGGCGGTAGTTGCCCGCCAATTCGAGAAAACTGCGGACTTCCATAACACTCTTCGGTCTCTTCCAACTTTGAATCGCTTTAATCTTCGAAGGACCCATGGAAATTCCGGATTCGGAAATAATATGACCGAGAAACTTCACATGAAATTGCCAAAAATGGCATCTGGAAAATTTTGCTTTTAATTGATTGCTCCTAAGAGTTTCCAACACAATCCGAAGATGCTTTTCATGCTCTTCCTTGGTTTTTGAATACACAAGAATATCATCAATAAAGATGAGAACAAATCGATCGAGGAAATCTTTGAAAACTCGATTCATAAGGTCAACGAAATAAGACGGAGCATTCGTTAAACCAAATGGCATGACAAGCCATTCATAAGATCCATAGCGAGTACGGAACGACGTCAAAGGAATATTATCCTATGCAATACGAAGCTGATGAAAACCGGTTGCCAAGTCCAGTTGTGAAAAGACTCTAGCACCACTAAGTTGATCGAATAGATCATCAATCCGAGGTAAAGGATATTTCTTCTTGATAATAAGATCATTAAGCTTGCGGTAGTCAACGCAAAGCCTAAGTGTACTGTTTGCACCAAATTGGTCACAACACTCTTCGGGAGTCTTTGAAGAGATAATAATGAAGAATGTAAATTGAAAATGAGGATTATCTAACAAAAACTCCAATTAACAAGAATATAAATGCGAAGACAAGCGATTTATAGTGGTTCGGCGTGTTGCCTACGTCCACTGTGAAGTTTTTGCAACTTTATTGATTCTCTTTCAATGATTACAAGCAAGTACAGCAATCAACAGCAAGTTACAACTGGAAATTCGAATCCAACAGCAAAAGTAAGATGTAGGATGATGGAGATCTCAATCCGGCAGAGTCTGAGCGCTTGAGAGCCAAAAGATCCTTTGTCTGTAGGCTCTGGAGCTCTATTTATAGGCGTAGGAGGCCGAGACTTCACTCAAATCTCGGGAGACTTTTTCTGGCATGTGAGTGGGCCCACGCGACCAATCTCAGAAAGTTTTGATTCGATCTGTGATCGATACGAAATCATTTCGTATCGATCAAGATGATGTCCAATCGAGCTGAAATTTGGTGTGAACACTCCTTGGCATCTAGGCAGTCTCCTGTGAAAATTTCGTGGCATTTGGATCAGTGGATTGGGAGATATAGTCGCGAGATGTGTATTCCCGAGTGGCTGTTTGGTTCTAATCCATCTCTTCGAATCGATTGTTTGAATCGATGGTGGCACGCGTCTTCGTGATGACATGGAGCGCAAACTTCGCCTCGATCCGGTCTTCACTCCGAGTTGACCGCATCGACTCCATATATTTCGCCTTATTCGTATCGAGGGATGACACGTCATCCTGATCTATTGACTCGATGGATTCGAATAAGGCCTCACTGATGGATTCGAACTACTGATGTTCATTGGTTACGAATCAAGGCTTTCCTCGATGGACATGAAACCAACTGATGCGAACTGGAACCTTTCGATGGATACGAAATGCCCTGCCCATGATGGGTTCGAAGAGAAGTTTCCATGATGGATACGAAGTAGTGACCGTTGCCTCAGTTGATGGATGCGAAATGCCCTATCTGCCGATGGATACGAAGTAGGGAGATGCCAATGGATTCGAATAAGGAATTGCTGACCGATACGAAGTGTGGCTTTATGATGGGTACGAAGTCCATCGATACGAACCCGATGGATTCGAACACAGCCTAGTTCATCGATACGAACCGGTGCTCTTCGATGGATACGAAACCGCTGGACCCATGATCGATACGAAATCGATCGATACGAACTGGAGCATGATGATCGATATGAAACCAGAGCTTTTCCCTTCAACTTACATCCATTATAACTTGAGCACGAACTCGGATTGACTTAAAACTTGGAATGCTTGTTCTTATGATCTTGCTTGTTATGTCCTATCAATTGTAGCCTGATCCGGGCCCGGACAAAATTCAGCGATATCCATAGTGAAGCAAAGTATAACCAATCTTTGAGACGTACTGTCCTTTGTTTTCGATCGATCTTTTGGTATCGCGTCTTTGCCAAAAAGTGGGATAACATTTTCCCCCCAACGTACGTCTTGTGGAAACGTGACGTGCTTTGAAAAGCTACAATTTCCCTCTAAACAATCGTTGCTCTCTTTTGTTGAAAATTGTACTCTGTATCGTTGTAACCTTGCATTGATATAACTGACTGTTGTGTAATAGTGATTGGCTATTTGTCGCCCTAATCGTACTGAGACGAGTATTCGAACCCTGTGAATGTTGAAAATCGAATATTAGTCCGACATACATGCACATATGTTAATTTGACTCTCGTTAACGTTGTGTGTTCACGAGTCATTGCCAGTTAGTTTGTTATCGGATTCGTATCGATTCTCTCCTGAACCGAATTGAAATTCGAGTTGAAACAACGCTTGATGGTTGTTTTTGACTATCCTCTTGTATCGATCCTAGCCTGAATCGATGTAAAAGGTTGAAAAGTAGTTTTTTATATCGATGCGAGTCGAAACGATGGATACGAGTTGATCGTTCGTATCGATGAGTCTTGATGGATACGAAATATTCGTTCGTATCATTGAGTTTTGATGGATACGAATTTGCTGTTCGTATCGATGAGTTTTGATGGATACGAATTTGATGTTCGTATCAATGAGTTTTGATGGGTACGAAGTTGTTGTTCGTATCGATATGTAGTGGATGGAGTTGCGAACTTGTTGATGCGAACAGGGGCTTCGAGTCGATGGGCTCCATCGTCTTCAGCCGTTCTTGCCATGCTCTTCGCATTGATAGATCCACCGTTCATTTTGAACCGATAGAAATTCTCGATCAAATGGAGTCGAATAGGGCATTCGACTCGACTCGGGTTTTGACCTGTTGTGACCGGTCAAATGGACTGGGAGGCGAATCGACCCGGTCCATTTCTAAGTTCCATATAAATAGCTAGGACTTAGCCATTTTTTGCTTTTTTACTTTTCACTGCCGTCTCTAATCTTCGTATCGATTCGAAACATCAGGAAAGATAGAACTGCGCCACGCCTTCGATTCGACAAGATTCATCCCTTAAATTCTTCGAATCCTACCTTCAAATTAGGTAATCCAACATGAATCCAAGCAACGAAACTATTCCAGTTCTGCTCTTCCTTCATTATTATCCATTCGAGTAATTGATAAAACCAGATCTGGTTTGGAGAAGAAAGAGTGGGGAGGACAGAATCGAATCGATCTGGGGACTCGTGTTTGAATTGATGAAGGCAGCAATACTTTTCTTTAGACTTCGCATTGATCCCTGGGATGCTCTAATGGAGATGATGCAGTTTGTACCGATAGTTATGGTGATGGATCGTATCGATACGAAATGATCGATACGAAAAAAAATAGGTTGACGGTCGATTCGAAGTCCTTAACTTTAGATCGATACGAACTACATCTCTATTATCGATACGAAAAGTATCGACTTGAACGTGATCGATGTTAAGTTGAGGCCTTCCTGATCGGTACGAACCAGGCAACCAAGGATTGATTCGAAGTCGTCTCACCTTGATCGATACGAAATCGGCCCTTGACCATCGATTCGAAATGTGCCCCCTTGTATCGATTCGAAGTGATATCCCGATGGATTCGAACGAGCTTCCTATGATCGATTCGAACCCTCCCTTTGATGGATACGAAATTTTTAGCAATCGATAGCATGATTCCGATGAGCTTCATCCTTGCATATCTGAGTTTAACTATTGAACTGCAAACTTGACTACCCTTTCGAAGCTCGTCGATGGAACTATAACTTAACACCGTGATAACAAACTTTAACTCGAGTCGATTACCAACATCTGGATGGTACAATTGTGACGGTCAGCGATGACGGTCACTCCTACTGGACTCTGATCATCTTTGTTGCTTGCAAGTTTTCTTTAATTCTGTAAAATCTTTTCTAGTAATGCACAGCACTGCACAACACACACCCTTACACGTGGGGAATACACTGGTTCTTTATCGCCTAACGATAATTTGTCATAAGTTAGCCAGTTATGGAACCATCAAGTTCGCAGCCGCAAGAAATCCAAAGTACAATTCCTCCGAGACTCGAGATTCCGGACATTGAGTCCGAAATCATTGGTCCAGCCCCGGACGAATTACCCGATGCATCTTTCATTGCCAATCCATCGGACTCCGTTCGATCCAACGTCTCTGAAGATATGCTAGGAAGAATATGCTTAAGGCATGGCCTGTCAATGGACGACGTATTATTGCCGGGACCAAATGATAGACCACATAATCCGCCAGAGGGATACACCGCATTCAATCGTCATGCGTGTGTGGTCGGAACGCTCCCTCCGTTCAATGAGTATATAAGAGAAGTATTGTCTTTTTTGGGGATCGCTTCATCTCAGCTACACCCAAATGGATATGCTTTAGTGAATAGCTCGTTCATCGTCTTTATGGAGTATCTTCATCGACCACCAATCCTGATTGAGATCAGATATCTGTTCAACTTCAAAAGCCAAAATGATAACCCATCCTTTACATTCTTGGAGGCAGTAAGGAACTATCAAGTGTCACCGGGTCCTGGACCAGGCTAAGCTACTTTAAGACGGAGTGGTTTTACGTTAGATACCCCCCAGGGTTCGCCCGACGATGGTTATTCAGACGTGAGTGTAGCTGAGTTTTCAAGTAATTATTAAGGTTATTGCAGTTGAAGTGAAGCTTATATTCTTTCTTTTTTACAGCAATAATTCAGTGACCTGAAGGTGGATACTTTAAGGAGATAGTCTGGGTGCTTCAGGAAGTCCCGAGCAAAGATAGGAATAATGAATTGCTCTTGACGGATAGAAATCTCAGAATTCTTGGGTTGATCGAGCGGAGACAAAACATAGTGCTTGACGGCGCATTAAGAACTGCCCCAAGAGAGCGAGTCAAACGAAAAAAGCCTAAAATTGTCGTAATCGAGGAGGCTGATTCCGAGAGAACTCACACTGATGAGGAACCCCTGGGCAAACCTGCTAATGTAGCCCAGGGCACTGAAGAACAGAGAAAAGGCTAGGCATCCGTTTTTAAGTCGCCTAAAAAGGAAACACGGAAATCGGTCGTCACGTCCCGGCTCACCTCCGGAATTGGAATTTTGGAGATGTCTCCCCCAAGAACAGAAAGTCTCTATGAAGGGATTGCCGATCTTCCAATCCCGGACGATGTGTCTTTCCAGCATGATGTCGGGTTGGAGGAATTCCACCATACCTTAGAATTGAGCGAGCCTTTTACTATTAGCGTGGTCGACACTTCTGGTTGGTCGAGGGGTTGCACATTCATACACATTTCACAGCACAACACAACCCTTTACCGTAGGTCATCTGTTTCGAAAAGCCACTAACTCTATTTTCATTTTGCTTTGCAGATACTATAACTGGGCGTGGTTCAATGTTGGGAAGTCTTCGACAGGCTCGTAGATCTTCCACATATTACGAGTCGCAAAGAAGGGAAGGGGATAGAGATTACGACAGTAGATACTCTGGATATTCTAGCCAAGAAAGATATGATAGAGATAGGGATTACAGACGTCGATCTCGCACTCCTCCTCCCAGAGCTCCTATACAACCTCCTGTCTATGTTTCTCGTCCTTCCGAATCTTCGCGGCACAAGTCAGCTTCCCAGCCTTCCAGGTCCGAGCCCCATCATCCCAAATCTGAGGCAATAACCCCAGTAGTTGCGGAACAGCCTCCTACGAAAATCTTGAGGGAAGGAGCGATCAAGCTTTCTCAGTTAAAGATGGACTTCCCGAACATTTGTTTTGATAACTAAATTTTCCCTCTTCATTTGAAGAGAATCCCGTCGGAGGCTGAGCAGATGGCGCACGATTATGTGCATGACTTCTATGCCCAGTATAAGGCGTGGGCTAAAGCGGCTGAGAAAGCGTCGTCATTAGCCTTTGAATGAGCGGCCACCATCGAGAAGCTACAAGCCAAGCTAGCTCAAAAGGACCGTATCATACAAGTGCTGAACACTGAAGCCGAGTCATCTCGAAAGTCATAGATGGAGGCCCTTAAGAAAGCTGATGAAGCCCAGGCGGCAATAGACAGGATGAAGAAAGAGCATTATGTTACAGTGGAAGACATGGGCCACCGAAACACCATTGTAACCGCCGAGCGGGATGCGGCCTTGAAGGAGCTAAATGAGCTTAAGGCCAAAGTGTCGGAAATCATGAAGGAGAAGGATACCGCCAATATTTCTGCACAGGAGGCATGTGATCAGGCGGTAGAATTTCGGACGGAGCGAGACGCGGTGGTGGCTAAAGTACTGGAGGTCGAAGCCGAAGTTGATAGAAAAATTGAAATTGCCGAGTCTAAGCTGGAGGCCGACATCGAAGACCTCCTCATCACTTATAATGCTAATGTGTTAATGCACAGGAATTTGGCTTGGCTCGAGAATTATTCGGTACATCTTCATAGAGCTTGGGGCCGGTTGATTGAGGAGGAGAAAGCGGCGCATCCGGATGAGTCAATCGACCAATTTGAGCTTGAAAACCGGTTGCTGACCAAAGATGAAAAGAAAGTCCTTCATGATGACCATGATTTCTTATGAGAAGGAGATGGCCGGCGTCCGCCATCAGGAGGTCAGGGAAGGTTCAGGTGTTGAACACTAGGCTACAGTTCTTGAGATCACCACTCCACCCCATCAGAGCCTACATCCGTGGTTGATTCACAGCCTGTCCCAGCCTGTAACCCGGAACAACTGCAGCTATCACCTATTCGGGAGCATGTTTCTGAAGCCGCTCAGTCATCAGCAGCCCAAGTTGAGGAAGGTACTCTGAGCATATCTCAAGTGTGTTCCAAATAGAGAGTTTGTTTTGAAGCGATTACTAACAACTTCTTCTTATCTTTGCTCAGTGACTGGGATTGCGTCGATTTCTATGACTCAAGAATCAAGTCAAGGGCAGAAAGCCATCACTACCGAGACGACTGTCATGACAACAGTGTCAACTGGGATGACGCAGGGGTGCACACTATCTCTTGATGAGCAAATGGTGAGCGAGTTACTCGGCCAACATGGTGGCTCCTTCACAGACTTGCCATTTATCATTAGTGGACTCCCGCCAGCTTCCATCTCTTCAGGGCAGACTACAGATGACCCCAGCCAGGCCCAAGCAATTCGTGATGAAGAAATTCTGGCCGAGATTAATGCTGAATTAGAGGTTGCGGGGCAAGGTGGTAATGTAGGTTGTGATGCGGCGGTGCACAGCCCAGCGCCTCTAAGGATAATATCACCGGGTGGTACTGTTGTTGATACCCGGGTGTCTGTCCCATCTTCCGTTGCAGATCCAGTCCCTCCAACTCCTCCGGTAGGCAGTATACACCTGGAATCAAGCTCAAAGGAGGACGTTGACATTATGCCCCCAGCTAGAGAGCAACCATCGGAGGGGAAAATCTCAAAACGGAAGATCTCTAGTGAGTCTGAAGGTTCTCCGTTAAAGAGAAGACCAAGGAAGAAGAAATAGATGGCCACTTAAGCAAATTTTTGATAAATAGAAACTTTTTTTTGCTTCTCATTAGTAGGCCATGTGTAGATGCAGGTTCGGCCCCTGCTAGTAGGAATTTTTTGGAAGAACTTGCATATAAGCTCTTGTTTCCAGTTAATTGAAATAAAATTTAGCTTTCTTCATTTCAACTGTTTTTCTTGCTTTACTTGTTTAAGTGTTGTGATGATCTGCTCATGACCGCACCTGTCACAGATCTTGAGCACACATCCGCGCTCCGGGGACTTAGGATAATTTGCAAGCGATAATTTGGTTCGCGCTTCGGAAATCCGATAATCATCGATGTCTATGGCACAGTTCGCACTCCGGGAACTTCGAATTGATACTTACAGTCCAATTCGCACTCTGGGAATTTGGAGTTAGTTTTTTATACTCCGATTTGCACTCCAGGAACCTAGAGTTGGCCGACAGATGGTCAGTCACATCTGTCTAGGCTTTATGAGAATTCGTTTACACTCTGGGAACGACGGACTTATCGAGATCATGGATGGTCGAGTCACATCCACCCCGAGTCAACAAGCGAGGTCGTTAGACGGACGGGTCCATCCTCCTCAGACTTGGTTAGGATACGGCCGAAGTCGTTAGGTGGACGGGTCCACCCTCTTCGCAACCACATTTATATGTTTATACTCCAACTCGCACTCTAGGAGTTTGGAGTTAGAATTTATGCTCCGGTTCACGCTCCGGGAACCTAGAGTTGAAGTTTATACTCCAATTCGCACTCTGGGAACTTGGAGTTAATGTTTATACTCCAGTTCGCACTCTGGGAACCTAGAGTTAATGGAACGATTGTCATTTATCAATCCTTTTAAATGTTGGTGTGGTGACATGCCCCCGAGCTCGGGTTTCACTTAGTGAGTGACCGGTCGTATCTCAATCACTCCCTATTTGAATAAATCCCACCGTATGATGGAACTTAGCTCTCCGTGCATCGTGATGTTGTATATCATATTCAATAAATCACAGCTCTGGCTCGAAGAGATAGCATTTTATTGCTGAAATAAGAAAATATTGCAAAGTCAGTTGCCTTATTACAAGTTCAAATTTTGAAATGCGAAAATAAAATGCAAAGGAATAAATGGGCTAAAACAAATAAAGCCTGTCATGTATAGTAGCGATGGAGACTCTCGCTATTCCAGGCTCTCGGTAGAGTAAGACCGTCAACGGTTGATAACCTGAATGTGCCATCTCCGAGCTTTTGTGAAATCACATATGGTCCTTCCCAATTAGGCTTCATGTGTGAAGGAACAGGATAGATCCTCTTGAGCATGATACCGCCGAGTTCAAAGGTTCGTGGCCGGACCTTGGCATTGTATATTCGGGCGACTCGACTTCGATATGCGGCTGCCCTCAGATCAGCCTCTTCACGCTTTTCATCGAATAAATCTAAAGATTCAGCAAGTAGTATGGCATTCGGTTTTGGATCATAGTACGTCACACGATGAGAAGACACTTCCATCTCGACTGGAATAATGGCTTCTGAGCCATAAGATGGAGAAAATGGAGTGTGTCCGGTTGCAGTCTTGTGGGTCGTTTGGTAAGCCCATAAAGCCATGGGAAGTTCATCAACCCATTTGCCCCAGCCTTTTCTAGTCGTTTCTTCAGAATAGATTTGATAACCTTATTAACAGCTTCGACTTGGCCATTCGCTTGAGGGGGTGCAACTGCAGAGAATTTCTTATGGATATGGAATCGTTGACAGAAATTCTTGAATTCAACGCTGTCAAACTGGGCTCCGTTATCGGTGATAATAGTATGCGGGAGACAAAACCGACAGATAATGTTGCGTACTACGAAGTTGATTACTTTCTTCGTCGTGATTGTTGCAAGAGGTTCAGCTTTAGCCCATTTGGTGAAGCAATCAACTGCGACGATGGCATACTTCGCGCCACCTTTGGCCAAAGGTAATGTACCAATTATGTCAATGCCCCATACTGCAAATGGCCAAGGACTGACCATTTGAGTTATCTCAGTAGGTGGGACTCTAGGAATCCGAGCATATTTTTGGCATTTATCACATTTTCTGGCGTAATCTGCTGTGTCATGGTTGACAGTAGGCCAGTAATACCCGTGCCGGAGTACTTTCTTGGCGAGTGCTTGCCCTCCATTGTGATCGCCGCATTCTCCTTCGTGTACATCATGTAACACTCGTTTGATTTCGTCGTGCGCGATACACCGGAGGAGAGGAACAGAATATCCTCTTCGATACATAACTCCGTTTTGAATGATGAACCGCGAGGCTTTTCGAAGAATCTGTCTCTTCTCACTCCTATGCTCAGGAAATGTCCCATGCTCTATATAATCTCGATAAGGGGTCGTCCATGACTCCCTACTAGAAGTAATCTCGAAGGTGAAGTCAGTCTCCATTTGATCAATGCTTGGAGAGGATAGAGTTTCAACGGGGACAAGCCCTAACTGCTGAGCTTCGCCCGTACTTGCTAACTTTGCCAACGAATCGGCTTTTTGATTATGCTCTCGGGTTATGTATAAAATGGAATAGTAATCAAACTGACCAAGCACTTCTCGGATCTGGGCTAGATAAGCAGCTAGCCTTCGATCTTTCACCTGATACTCACCCCGGACCTGGCACACGACTAATTGGGAGTCACAATAGATTTCCACGGTGGTAATTTGCAGATCACGAGCTAGCTTCAACCCAGCAAGTAAAGCTTCATATTCAGCTTCATTATTGGTCGCACGGAACTCGAACTTTAAAGCATAGCATATGGATCGGCCCTCGAGGGTTTCAAGTACTACCCCAGCGCCCGAGCACCGATCGTTGGATGCACCATCAGTGTGTAACCACCAGATGCACTCAGGAGATTTGCTGGTCTCTGGCAAGTCTTCAGGAACAGTAAACTCGGATATAAAATCTGCTAAGACTTGACCGTGAATAGCTTTTCTCGGAGTGTAAGTGATATCGAATTGACTCAGTTCGATGTTCCATTTGAGTAACCTACCAGACGTCTCAGGCCGCGTGAGGACCTGTCGTAACGGCTGATCGGTGTACACAGTGATGGGATGAGCCTGGAAGTATGGACGGAGGTTTCTCGAGGCAATGACTAAGCAATAGGCTAATTTCTCCAGCTTCGGATAGTTTAACTTAGCTCCGGTGAGTCGTTTGCTAACATAATGGACCGGTTTCTGAACTCGGTCTTCCTCCCAAACAAGGGTAGCGCTGATTGCATTTTCTGATACTGCTAGGTAAAGATACAACTGTTCGTGGTTGACAGGCTTTGAAAGAATCGGTGGTGTGGAAAGATATTGAACCAATGACTGGAATGCGCCCTCGCACTCCGCAGTCCATTCGAAGTTTCGCTTCCCTTTTCGGATCAAATCGAAGAAGGGGATGCACTTATCAGTGGACTTTGATATAAACCTGCTTAACGCTGCTACCTTTCCGTTAAGACTCTGGACACGCTTTATAGTTCTTGGAGTTTGTAAATTTCTGATAGCCCAGATCTTTTCGGGGTTGGCTTCTATTCCTCTGGCGTTGACGATGAACCCAAGGAATTTTCTGGATGCGACTCCAAAATGACACTTAAGCGGATTGAGCTTCATCCCGTATCTCCGAAGGATATTGAACATTGACTCCAAGTCTCTAATGTGGTCAGTGGAGTATCGTGATTTCACCAACATGTCATCCACATAAACCTCTATGGTCTTTCCTATCTGGTCAGCAAATATCCGGTTAACCAAGCGTTGGTAAGTTGCTCCGATGTTCTTCAATCCGAAGGGCATGAAGCTTATATGCTCTTGGTCGGGCACATGCATGGGTATTTGATTGTACCCCGAGTATACATCCATAAAAGATAATAATTCATGTCCGGCCGTTGAATCTACGAGTTGATCAATTCGAGGAAGTGGAAAGCTGTCTTTCGGACAGGCTTTGTTTACGTCAGAATAATCAATGCACGTTCCCCATTTTCCATTTGGTTTTCGGACGAGTACAGGGTTGGATACCCACTCTGGGTATAGAGAATCCCGGATAAACCCATTGGCTTTCAACTTATCAACTTCTTATTTAAGGGCGGCAGATCTCTCTGGATCCATACCGCGCCTTTTCTGCTTGACCGGGATATACCGCGGGTCAATATTCAGGGTGTGGCTCGCGATGTCCGGCGAGATCCCACACATATCAGAGTGCGTCCAGGTGAATACGTCGAGATTCACCCGAAGAAAATCAACCAATTCATGTTGCATTTCTTGGCTCAACTGAGACCCAACCTTCAACATTCTCGAATCATCGTCGTCGTCACCATCGATTGGAACATCAATCGTCGGCTCAACCGGGGAAGCCTGACTTTCAATAGATTCCTCCTTGTTTTCATTGTCACTCGGGTCAAGATCCCTGTGGAATTGGTTGTGGTGCCCGGGCCGATGCCCGGGCACCAATTGTCAATTGTTTGTAAAACAGACGTAGAGAGGTTCCTCTACGCCCTTTCCATTCTCTCGTCGCTGCGCCTCGTGCAACTCAACCACGTAACAGGCTCTTCCAGCAGCCCGATCTCCCTGTATAACTCCAATCCCATGATCAGTGGGGAACTTCAAGGTCAAACACCACGGGGCAATTGCTGCCCTGAACCCAGCAAGGGCCGGTCGGCCCAAAAAAGCATTGTATTGGGATTGAATATCCAAAACAACGAACTGTAAAATCCGAACTCTTCGGCACTGTCCAACTCCTAACTTCATTGGCAACTCTACCACCCCAGTGGATATATTAGCACTCCCATCGAAGCCATGAATTCTAGATTGACAAGGCTTTAACTCTTTGGCTTCCATTTTTATCTGGTCGTATGCTCTCTTAAACAAAATATTTACTGAACTCCCACTGTCCACTAGGATCCTCTTCATCCAAGCAGGACCAACCTCGGCAGATATGACAAGTGGGTCAATAGTTGGGGCTTCGACCCTATCAGTATCCCGGCTCCTGAATACGATGTCATCTGTCATCGTCTTTTGTAGTTTGGCCGGAGCCCCTTCATCAAAATTACTGCAACACTCAAAGTCCACATGCCTGATAGAATTGGCATATGACCCCATTTCCCTCCAGTTTCAGTCTGCTGGATGGGGACCACCACTGACTGTATTAATAACTAACCTCTCGCCTACGCGCGCAGGTTCCTCCTGTCTTTCTTGAGTTTGCACACGGTTTTGATTGGATGGGCCCGCACCAACATTACTCTGAATCCCCTCACTGCTAGGTCTTACATCGTCCTGTTTCCTAGACTGTTTTGCATCCTCACGCCTCAAGAATTGAGCGGCTTTGGAATAGAAACGGTTCAACGATGCGGGAGGTTTCCCATCTAACCAGTTCCCAAACTTGGAATCGGGGTCAATCCCCTTAGTTAATGCCGTAAGATCGAATTATCATTGGGGTTACTGATCTCTGCGCAAGCGGCATTGAACCTTTCCAAATATTGCCAGAGTGTCTCTCTGGGAGCCTGAGTGACACTGGATAAAGTATTAACGTCTTTAGGCCTGGTGAGGTGCATGCGAAACTGCTTGACAAACTTAGTAGCCAACTTGTCGAACGAAGAGATTGATCGAGGAGGCAATCGTGTAAACCACATCGTTGCAATGCCCCCCAAAGAAATGGGAAACTATGGCACTTTACTGCATCATCAGCTCTTGCAGCACTCATCGACCATTCATATTTCAGGATATGTTGTTTGGGGTCAGAATTCCCTTTGTACATGGGCAGAGTCGGCATTCTGAATCGTCGAGGGGGTTCAGCATATAAAATTTCATCCATGAATGGAGTATGACTTCGGGTGATTCCCCAATCGTCATTTGTCAAGCCTTGACTCTGGCGAATCATTTGGCGTATCATGGCTGAAAGGTCTAGCATCGGAGCATTTTACGCACGTTGGGCCAAAGTGTGGTCGGGTTCCACATCGCGAGGTTAGACCGGGTGTTGTCGACGGTCCGTGTCTCGCCTCCTTGGCTCAACATTTTCTGAAACGTACAGTTCAGGAGTACACGCTTATTGGTTATGGGTATCAATCCCAATATCAGCTGTGGTAGCAGTGGCACGGTTATCTGTGGTGTATTATGGAACAGTGCCTCCTCGGGAGGAGGGTCCAGTATGAAAACTGGTAGAAGGGCCAACTCTTAACTGCCCGACGGTCAATGCTGGCTGGTGATCAATCGCCTGTGCATAATTTCCATCTAGCCTGGGTCGGGTAGATCTGTGATTGTAATCGGATGAAGCAGAACTTTCAGTGGAGGAGTGAGACGCATGATCCCTTCTGGCTACGCCCTTGGCGATCTAGTTGATTAGCTAATTCAGCATTAACGCGCAACTGCTCAGTTAGCTGTTGTCGGCTTTAAGTCAGTTCCTGGAGCAATGTTTGGAACTCCTGTCTTGTAACCAGACCTGATGGATCGGAATGCCCGGTATCGTCTTGAGTAGATGGAGGTATTTGCCCGGTATCGTCTTGAGTAGCCTGATCCGGGTTCGGACAAAATTCAGCGATATCCATAGTGAAGCAAAGTATAACCAATCTTTGAGACGTAATGTCCTTTGTTTTCGATCTATCTTTTGGTATCGCGGCTTTGCCAAAAAGCGGGATAACATGTACCATCAGATTTCTTCACGAAAATAGCCGTAGCTCCCCAAGGCGAGGAACTAGAGCGAATATATTGCTTCGTCTCTAATTCGGATAATTGTTTGCGCATATCCTCATTCTCTCTATTGGACATTCGATAAGGAGGACAAGAAATAGGTAGAGCTCCAGGGGTAAGATTAATTCTGAGCTCAATTGCTCGCTTAGATGGTAATCCTAAAAGGGCTCAAATATGTCGAAAAATTCACGAACAACGTGAATAAGAGAAATGACATCTTCCTCATCATCATTATCGTCATCATGAGGATTTAAAGAATATAAAGATGCTGCCACGTTAGAATCTGAATCTTTAAGTACAACGGAAATCTTCTTAACAGATTGAGGATGCCGAAGATGAATAGTCAGCTCAGGATACAGGATTTGAGCTTCACAACGGTTAAGCCAATCCATTCCCAAAATCATTCCAAAGCCTAAGTAACGCATTACATGCAAATCGGCTTGGAAAGAAAAATCATGTAAAACAATCTCGACATCTTTACAAAGTAAACTGAGTGTTGTGGATCCACCAACCGGATTCGCGATTCTCAAAGAAGTCGTTAAAGCAACAACACTTAAAGAAAAAGTATCAACACGTTCTTTTGATATAAAAGAATGGGATGTAGCCGTATCAAAAGGAACTCGAATAGGTTGATCACGAAATAAAATAATGCCATCAAGGATAGAATGAGAAATACCTTGATCACGAGAAGTGTTGCTAGGGGCTTGTGCAACATTTAACTTTCCCTCCTTCTTGCCTTGAAGTTTGGGACGTGAAGATAAAAGATGACCCGAACTTTTGCAATAGCGACAAAAGAGAGGTTTCGGACATCTATTGGCATAATGATCTTTAGAACCACAATTGTAGCATTGCCCACTACTAGGGGTAGGAGTCTTTGCTACCGAAGCTGCTTATTTTCCTTTCTTGTTGAGATTAGGGCCTTTGAATTTAATATGCCTTTTCTTGTTGTTGTTGAAGTTTGGTTTGGCACCCACCACTTCAACATCGCTCTCCCTATCCGCCTCTTCAAGACGAAGAGCGATATCAATGAGTTGATCAAAAGAAACTTCTAATTTTAAAAGTAATGGCTTCTTGAGATTTTTGTTCAAGCCATAGACAAATCTTTGGTTCTTCTTCAATGGGGTGTTTATGTTTTTGACCCCATATTTAGAAAGTGATTCGAAGGATGCAAAATAATCTGCCATGGAGGATTCACCTTGAACAAGGCCAATGAAAACGAGCCAATGTCACCTTCTCAGCTTCTGGCACAAACTTTAATTTGAATCGTTCCCATAATTTCTCCCAAGTAAGATCCGCTTCATTTATTTCAAAAATCAGAAGCTCGTACCAGTCTAATGCCCTTTCTTGGAGCATACTAGAGGCCACCTGAACTCGGTGAAGATCAATAAGATTCATGCGAGAAAAGATTCGATCGCATGTTCTTAGCCAAGCTTGGACTTCAATAATAGTTTCAGAACCTTTGAATGGCTTCCCACCCAAGTTGGTATAATCGTTGCACAAACGTGCAAATCCAGACTTAGGGTGAGTAGGCTCTGGATTAGGTCCGGCTGCCTGAGCATTCTTTACTAGATCAAGAAGCTGCTGGGCAGACATAAAAACTCCATCCTGGGGAGTAGCGCTGGATTGTCCAGCACTGGGACGATTTGATCTAACCATTTCTCTTCTTTAAGAAAAGTTCTTCTCCAAATAAATATCAAGCAATCTTGATAGTTAAAACAAGGAATCATAAAGAAAATAGGATGAATCGGTATGAAGACTCGAATTAAACCCTAAAGCATGACTACTAAGAAAGACTTAGGACAATGATCCTTGCAAGATTATTCTACATTTTTTCGAAGTCGGGCTCTGATACCAAGCTGTGACGCCCCACCTCTATACCCACACTAGCCAAGAAAACAACGGAGTAATGCCGTCAACTAGCGCGAAGAATAAGGCTGTTGAGGAGCGACCATCCATGTAATTACTTTGTGTGAGTACCGATGTGCCAGATTCAAAATATAATCTTTTCATCTCGAAAGGGAATCCGACATACCGACACAAACTCAAAGGTACTACACGGTGGCTATGTGTAAACTTTGAAAACAAATATCATAACACAAATCAGTCACAGAAGTTCATATCTCAAAGGCGGAAACATATATGAATATTACACATAAAAGTGTATATCAGAGTAGTGGTCTAACAAGATCCACAACATCACAAAAGAATAGTTACAAGTGCTACACAAAAGAATAAGTATACATCATGGAGTCTATATCTCAAATGTATACAACAAAATAAACTACAAATCTAAGTAGATAGCCAAAAGTCAGATAATTCTCCCCGACAAGGAGTCAAACAGAAGCACCTACAACATCTCGGTCTGACCCGAGTATTATTTAATAAGAAAATAATAAACGGATCAGTCTAACTATAAATATCAGATAAAATGATATAGAATAAGAGATATGACAAAAACGTATGATAACCATAAAGCCATACAATGATAAGTATGTAATTGAAAATCAACCAGAGATTAATCAATATCACAAGAATCTTCTCAAAGATCAAAAGAATGTCATACTCTTTAGTTTTATTCACCAAGTCACAGATATCGACATCATATCGATGCCAATCATAAAAGCTGGTGGAACATAAATTCTAAAAATCATCAATAGAAATCCAGAAATCACAAAAAGAGGGAGGCCTATCATAAACGGGAGCATGAAAACTCACCAACACGTGTATCACAAACGGGTCGCTATCCCATGGTCCCTAACCATAGAGTCGGTGCAACGACGTAGTACAATATCGGTACGCCCAAGGAACCTGAAACTCAAATAGGTCGGAACATCGATGTAGTACAATGGTACGTCCGATGAACCGAACTCCATAAAAGAATATGGGTCGCTAGCCCACAAAAATTGAGTCGAAACTCTAAGAAATAAATAGGTCGTTAGCCTATAGTAGAAATGAGGCGACATAAAACGAGGTACCGTCCCCAACGTGGACAAAGAAACATAGCATATCGCTTGTCTAAATTACAAAAATGATCACATCGGTCATCAAGAAGTGTCAATTACACTAAGCTAGTAAATATATGAGTTTAGCTTCATGTCCCATAACCACTAGCTTAACTTAGATATTTACGAACAAGTTGTAGATCTCCACTAGAAAATTGTCACAAGAGATTCAACCGAACAAGTCCATGAATTAACCGACGAAGTGAACGTAAGCGTTTCATACCACTTGTTTTACTAAGTCGTTTAATTAGATTTCTCATACGAGTGAGATAAAGGTTTGTATATACTAGTAGATTGGAAAACAGTTTAAGAAAAGAGCTTTATAATAATATAGTGTTGAAATCGCTTTGATGAAAGAGTTTTAATATTTACTACTAGTATTGAAACTTTATATTTTTAAAGTGACAAATCACAAAAATGAATGTAGAAACAATCAGTCGCCAAAATTCATGTTCACAGCCATGAATCAAATCCATATAAATCGATATCGAATCCATCAAATGGATGCTCTCAAATATCCCAAAAAGGAAAAGTTTTCAATCAATAATAAATGATAACAATAAGTCGGATATACACGAATCGATTTAATTTGGAAATCAAGAAAAATAGGCATAAATAGGCATAACGGGAAAAATATGAGCAGGTCAGTCGACTGATTCACTGAGTCAGTCGACTGAACACAGACCCTGAAAATTCTCGGGTTTCAGCTCAGTCGACTGACCCAGAGGGTTCAGTCGACTAAACACTGTTTTCCTGCATTCCTAACCTATTTTTAATTGAAGTGCAAACTCTCTCAATTTGCAATCGGACGAGCAACAGGCGCTAAGGGTTTACGCCAATCGACAACCCAGCCCTAAAGGCTCCTCGATGCATCACCAAAAGCATGATCAAACATCAAAGTTATGATTTTTAAAGATTTGACTTCAAAACACCAAAAATTGGAATATTCATAAAAACCAATTCAAATCAAAAGCAAATGATCATCAACAAGTGTTAGGAGTTCATACCTAATAACAAGATAGATATAGACATAGATGTGAGATAAAAATATCACCTTTAAACCAAAAACAAATGAAGAAGAAGCTATAGAGCAATGGCAAGGACAGTCACACTTCAATTCCAACCCAACAAGCTTGAATCTAAGCTTAAAAGAGAAACATTTCCTACGTTCGGTTTAGGAATTTCTGAAATTGATAGGAGAATGAGTTGGAAATCAATGGAGAACGATGATCCAATGCAGCCAATCATGCCGATCCCTTTTTCTAAAATACGCTAAGCCATCTTAACCAGTTATGCTTAGCCCTCCTTTGTGGATTGAATTATGCCAATAAGATATGCCGATCTATCTTAATTAAATATGTTGATCCCTCATTTATGGGCTGAAGTATGTCGATCCCTCTCAAGGAGCCAAGCTATACCGATCCCTTCCATTCACTTAGCTATATAATATATTTTAAGCATTTTACATTATTTATCCATCAAGTCCATTCAATCCTGACTTCAAGTTATTATCTGTAGTTAACTTCTTAGCCCCACAATCATCACTCTGGAATCATCGGTCTCGATAATCGCGAAATCTGTTGGGTTAAATCCGCCTATACAGCCTTAACAAAAGGTGGGTTAACATTTTTCCCTCCAAAACATGCCTTGTGATAGGAAGATGTGTTTTGAATTTTCGTGAATCCAAAATCTGAAATCCATGATCCATTGATAGCTGTATTTTCCAATTCAGAATCCGATCCATTGCCAATCCAAATCCACAATCTCTCTAGATCATTAGTGAAATCCATGATTGTTTCGAGTTGATATCCAATTCCGAATACATTCCAAATCCTTAGCCGAATCCATATCCATCCAAAGACAATAGCCAAATCCATGATCTTACCGAATCATTTTCCAAATCGAAAGCCTCGATCTCACTGGAACCTTGCTAAACACAATCCAAATTCAATGAAGTAGGCTGATCCATCATATTCGAGCGAAGCGACCTACCCATTACCAGGCATAGTCCAAACCTGATGATCTTGATCTCTTTGGATCCTTGCCGAGCCAAATCCATACTCGACAACCTGAGTAAGTCGATCCATCGCGTTCGAGCGAAGCGACCTATCCCCAGGCATAGTCCATACCTGACGACCTTGCTCTCTCCTGATCCTTGCCGGGCACAATCCATACTCGAAGACCTGAGTAGGTTGATCCATCGCATTCGAGCGAAAGGACCTACCCTTTGCCAGGCATAGTCTATACCTGATGACCCGTGTTATCCATTGCATTAATCCAAATTTATGCATTACCAAATCCATAAAATAAGAGTTCGAAGCAAACAAGAAGAAAAAACAAATTTCACAAACCCTAGCATTACGGTTCATCATCATCTCAAAGCATGCCTAGGGACCATCCTCGATCCCGCACATGTGTAAATGACTTAGTCGTCCTACTGTGGAGTTTGCTACTTATTACATGCCATCCCAATCAATTGATGACAAGTTGATGATGATGCCGTGATCCAGTGCCATTTTCATTCGAGGTGGATGGTGGCTGCTCCTGTTCCACCGTTGCAGCCCGAATCCTTATGTATTATTTTTAAATGACCATTCCTCACGTGTTCCTCAATGATATCCTTCAAATGCCTACAGTCATTTGTAGTGTGCCCATCCAGCTCATGGAATAGGCAGCGCTTTCCTGATGTCCTTTGCATTTGGAGGGTTCCCTCGTTATCGGCCTTCGGCATGGAAGACATCCTCGAGTATCAAGATATATCTGTTCTAGGGTTTCATTCAAGTCTAAGTAAGAAGATAATTTAGGTTCTCCCCTCTATTACTTCGATCCATCAAAGCTATTGTCCAAGTCTCGTTTACCCTTTCCTTTCATGAGCTTTCACCGGACGGTTCTCCACCTCATACCTAATTAACTTCCATTACCACTTTATCAGCTTTTGCTTCTTCCTATCACAGAAACCTTTCCGCTTCATGGTAGAATTCCCTGGGATCCATCAGTAAATCCCATATCAGTGATATCTTAAAAGCTGAATTATCTATAACTCCAGACACTGCACCATCAAAAACATCGATGGATCTGGTCAATCTACATAAAAAACTACTGCATTAAACCTGGTTAAGAAATTCTTGAGTGATTCTCCTACCCATTGCTTTCCTGATGTCAATGCCATCACATTCTTAGGATTCGTAATATGAACTCGAAACTGCTTTATAAATCTTTCGACCAATTTTGTCCATGTGCTAGTAGAACTGCTTTCCAAATGTCTGAACCATAGCATAGCTACATCCATTAAGTATAGAAGGAAAAATCATGCCAGGACATCTTATGATGCCCCCAGGACTTCCATGTGCCGTATATACCTCATCATATGCATAGTTGGATCCGACTTTCCATCACAAGCGTCCAGCATCGATAGTTTGAATACTGATGGATTCCTAGCACTCTTGATATTTGGAGTGAATGGACTTCTATTTACATCCTCCAGATCCCTGTTCACTAATCCTCCACGCACAGCTCGTCTTATCGTCTCCGCAAACCTGTCATTGTCTTCCAATGGTAGTCTTCTATCATCATGTCCAAGTTTCCCCCAAGTCTGTGAGGGAATTCCGAAATGTATTTCTCTAGACAAGCATTCAAATTTCGATTTGCACCAGGCTCCATGGGATCTATCGCAGGTCCTCCAGCATCACAATCAGTCGAACCTGGGGGCATGCCCCTTATCCTTTGGGGATCAGTATCGATCCCTCTAGAGGGATTGGTGTTGATCTCTCTAGGATGGTAAGGGTACAGCCCCGGCTGCTTTGATCTATTCCTTTGTCTATTAGCTCCGTTTCATGTTCTCGGTTCTGATTTCCAATGATTCCTACTGCTTCAACTCCATTATTCTATGCTCCAATTTGTCTAATCTATTGGAGTAAATTCTATAACATCTCCTTCTATCTTTTTAGCATCCTCTTCTATATAGCATCCATCATCATTTCATTTCATCCCTGGTGATGTAGATAGATGCTTAATTAGCTCCGGCTCCCAAGGGAGCATCCTAACTCCCCTCTTGGTGACTCCTTTTCGGTAACCCTTTCGTTGTTGATTTCCTAGCCATTGCTTTCTAGATCTAAGTATCCAAGCTTCCAAATCTAAGATCTTAGCTTCCAAATCAGCGGGTGCAAGTCTTTTTAGTGAAAGCACCGAAATGTGGGCGTCAAAATTGGCTACTAAAACCGAATTGTAAGAAAGCACCAATATCGAATCCAATCACAGAAATATGAATAGAAATAAATGAAGAACAAAATTAAAACAATCAAAAAGCGAAAAAATAAAGACACAGATTTATAGTGGTTCGGCTAACTCTGGCCTACATCCACTCTAGAATAATCCTTTCTATTATACTAAAGTTTGTCTACAGTTACAATCCGAAATCCAAGAATAAAATTGGCAGAGTGTAGTCTAGGTTGAAGATAAAGAGAACTAAAAAGAAGATCCCATTTATAATGGCATGCATGCTGTATTTATAGGGGAAGACGTGTAATGATTGGGCTAAAATTTCGACAAAAGAATCAGGAGACCAAGACGAGGCCACCTACAAACATCCAGGCCCATTGGGGACCACAGTAAGGATCGGTACTGATCCCTATTTTAGTGTCCAAATGCGGATGTAATCCCACTGGGGCCTTCCCATGCTGTTAAATACTTTCCCTCTAAATTTCATGCTATTTCGACAAATGGTTTGTGAGATATCGCGTTTTCCATGAAATGGTGTTGTGTAAATTCTGATTTTTATCGATCCCTATGGAGGGATAGGTACCGATCCCCCCAACTTCTTCCAAATGCCATGTGATCCCTAGGGGAGCTTCTTCATGTTGTACTATGCTTTGCCTTCAAGTTTCATGCCAATTGGATTAGTATAACTTGAATTATTGATCAATCTTTGTCGCAAATCCGACTAAACCAATTCTAAATAGGGGTAAGTACCGATCCTTGCTAAGGGAAGAGAGACGATCCCTCCAAACCCCTCCAAATAGCATGGGATCCCTTGAGGAGGTTCCCTAGGGTCCATATACCTTGCTATCCAAATTTCATGTGCTTTGGACTTGTAGATCTTTAGATATTGATTGTTATATGTAAGAATGCACTTGAACCTAAAGGAATGTCGATCCCTATCCAATAAAGAATGCTGATCAAATGTAACCAATCATGCCAATCCCTATCTAATAAAGAATGTTGATCAAATGTAACCAATCATGCCAATCCCTTTTTTATAATGTCGAGCCATCCAATAACTATGCCGAGCCCACTTTTGTGGAATGAAGTATGCCGATCCATCTCCTTTCATAAGATATACTGATTCATCCCAATCAAATACATTGATCCCTCTTCTATGGGCTGAAGTATGCCGATTACTCTAAAGGAGCCAAGCTATACCGATCTCTTCCATTCACTAAGCTATATTCCATTTTTAACCATTTTACATTGTTTATCCATAAATTCATTCAATCCTGACTTCATGCTATATCTGTACAGTACTTCCAGGCCCCACACTTATCACTTTGGAATCATCAGCCTTGATAATTGCAAAGTCTATTGGGTTAAATCTGCATATATACTGCCTGGGAAAAAGGTGGGTTTATAGGATTCAATAAGGAAAGCTTGGGGTAACTAAACTCTATCAAATCTCAACTCAATCATCCAATTTAAGGTGAATAATAGTTAACCATTCTATTTCTTGCATTTGAAATCGGTTGTGGATAATTTTCAAATTATTCTCGATTGATTTGCCATGTTATGGACCTTTGATCACTGTTTGAATAGAATAAAGATTTATGGAATTTTTATGAAATTATTTAGATAGGTTTTAAAGGTAAAAACCTAAATTTTAAGCTTCAATCGATTTGATTTTCTGGTATGTTTTGTAAAATATTATTTTTGAGATGATTTTTAATTTCATAATTTTTCATGTTAATACGAATTTTTTATAAATTTCTTAAGAAGGAAATGACCTTTATTTTGGGTTTGAATTATTAAAAATAATTAAATAATGATTTTGGTCCTGAAATTTTTATATGAAAAAGTGTATGTTAATTCCGATATTTAGTAATTTTTTAGGATTTTAACCAAAAGGTTAGATTTGTTATGAATTTAATAAGCTAGAAAAGCTTATGATTAATATTAAATTATAATATCAATTAATGGGTTTGAAATGGATTTAGAAGGAGAATAAAAATTGACTTGTAGTAGTTTTTTGAAAAGAAATTTTGTAAAGTAAGTTTTCATCCAATTGAAAATTGACAAGGGTTGAGAGTTTGTGAAAATAATTACTTTTAATGTAAATAAAATAGTTTTCAGTTTGATTACGACATTGATATGCCGCCTATATGTATACTGGAGTCCATAATGGCCGCTATCAATGCCATGGCTATGAGTTTTATCGTTAACATAGAAAGAAACATACGATGAGTACTTACATAGTTATGGAATGATTCTTTCAATGTTGAAGTAGGAATAAATGATTATGATATTCTAGTTATGTCGACATTGTGATCTCGTAACACCAGAACTACTCCGACTTCCCTTGTTTCTTCGTTTTGAAATCCATAACATACGGTATTTATGCCATGAGTTTTTATGCCGCAAGTCAACAATTTCGATATCAATTTATTTTATGGAAATAATGCAACTAAAATGTGATTTCGACTAAAATATTGATGTCGTGAGTTTTCCATACCGTCATCCTATGTTTTGTGGCATAATAGCCAAAGTATAATATTTTCAATATACTTTAATGATGCCAAATGTAAGTGATTTCGACTCTAAGTATTGATGTTGTGGTTTATCAATGTTGGCTTTCTTTGTCTCCTTGTTCTTGGCAACAATACCATGCGATATTGATGTCGATCTTTTCATTTCAATGTAGATGCCTATAGGTTGAGAAGTCTTATTTTAAGTGACATGAATGCCATGAGTTACTATTTCTTATAGTTTAATAAATAGTTCAACATGCATATGTTTTATGAGTTGACAACTTCATTGGGGGTGTCAATGTATATTATTTTCGATATGCTATGAGTTTAAGGGTTAACAATCTAATTGGGTATACCAATAGACATAGATTAGGCACTTGGGTAAATAAGATTAATTGTAATTTAAATTGAGAAGACATAGGTTCGTAGTCATCATAGCAAAACTATGATATTTATGATGGATAGTCCACATAATGCCAGAGATGGATAGTCTCTATATGGTTAAAGATGGGTTCATAGTCCACCTAGGAAAATTATGGGATGTGTGATGGATAGTCCACATCACTTTAGGTAAACGAAACATGTGTGGTAGATAGTCTGCATAAATTTTATAGATAAACTAGATAGTAAGATGAAATTAAGATGGATAGTCATTTAAAATTTTCTACATTGTCAATTAAATTAGGACAGGTAGCCCATGTATGATTTTGGATAGGGTAAGGGAATGGATAACACTATGAAGACAGATTAGTCAGACTTACCCATATTGCATGCCTACATATGATTATTTTATGTTTTTACCATAGTGGTTGTAGGTGCATGAATTTTGAGTATCATATTAGTTAAGGTATTAGTGAGGGCAAAACTTGTTCCGCTGAGCAGGGTGGTCTCACTAGATATCTATATTGGTTCGAGATGGCAGGTTATTATTCACACCAAACTGTTTGCCTAACTCGAAGTTTTTGTTTCCCTCCTTAAATTTTCAGGTGCTCCTTGAGTAGGCTAGGAGTAAAGGCTTCAAATTTTGTAGGTTAGATGAATAAGCTTCCAAAGACATTCAGGAAGCAAGCTGGCTATTATAATGAGCTTTTATTTCTATCATGTTGGTTACTTTGTTTGAATGGCTGTGCCGATAGAAGTTATAATTTTCAAGTATTAGACTCTGATAAACCAAGAGGGCATCTTCATATCTCGCTCTTGGAGTATTTTGTAATAGTTATATTTTCTCTGAACGTGGGATTTCGAATGGGATTATGCAATGAATATTAAACTAATTTATCTAATGAAATGAGAGTTTACTACTGAAATATGTTTGAAATTTTTCATATACTTATGTTTTTGGTGTTACTGAAATGATTAACATAGCTGTATTTTGTCATCAAAATTTAATACTATGAATGACTGCAGCATCCGTAGCACTTAGTTTCAGGCCTCAAAATGGACGATGTTACGGTTTGGTATTAGAGCATAGGTTTATTAAAACCTAAAATATTAAAATAGTTTTGAAAATGTAATCCAAATGAATTAGAGAATAAGATTGAGGTATACGATAACACTATAGTAATGTACTTGCATTTGCTATATATAAGTATATATTCTCCCATCTCTCTTAAATCGGTCTTCTATATCTTATTAAGGCCCATATGCATGAGAAATCAAGATATGGAAGCAGGAAATGAAAGAGTGAGTCTAGGTGGAGGAAGCACTTCAACCAACAGGAATGTTCGACCCAATACCAGAAGGAATCAAAGTTGACAAATAAATGCTAACCAAAATGCAAATGCCAATGAGCTGCTAGAACCCCACTAGTAGATATAAGGACTATGTATCAGTTATTTGTCAACGTGATGCAAGTTGGAGCTACTGCTGGTTTGGTTGGAGGAAATATTGCTACTGCGGGAGGAGCTAATCCCACGGTGCCAGTTGGCAATAACTATGCCAAGTTGTATCGTGATTATACCAGTCTTGGATGAAAGCATTTTCTCGGAATTGAGGATGCTATTTAAGTGGGGAACTGGCTATTGCACTATGAGAGGAATTTGCTGATCTAGGGTTAAACGATAAGCAGAAAAGGAGATTGGCTTCTAGGTAGTTGCAAGTAGAAGCACTATACTGGTAGAACGAGGTGATTGTAGGTGTACCAGAAGAGGAAATAATTTGGGCTGAATTTCACAAGAGATTTAAGGAGAGGTTATTATCTGAAGTAGCCAAGTCAACCTTGCTTAGGAAATTTGCTAGTTTGGTGCAAGGAGTGATTTCCGTGGAGTATGCTATTATGCTTGATGAGCTGTCCAAATATGGACATGACACAATTGATAGTATGATAAAGAGGAATGAAAAGTTTATCCGAGGATTAAGGCCGGAGATTTCTAGGGCAATCATGCCACATCTCAAGGATCAAGCGAATGTAGTTGTGAAGATGGAAGTAAGGAATGAAGAAATGCTTTCAACTGTTAGAAATGATAAGCAAGTGGAAACCTATAGTTCTCAGGGTAAGAAGAGAAAGTTCTTCAAGGGAATTGGAGCTCAGAAGGGTGGAGCTGCAAAGAATGAAAAAGCAGATATTATTTATTATAAGTGCGATAAGAATGGGCATTATGCTAATGAGTGTCAATCTGGTGATTGAAAGACAGTTGTGGGGAAGAAGAATGTGAAGTTCTCTAACTACAACCAGGTGGGGCATTATAAGAATAAATATCCAAAATGGAAAAAGGGAAGGTCTTTGCTTTGGAGCTATCATTTTCTAGGCCAACGGTAGAGGAGAATGGAAAAGATGTGATGGGAGGTACGCTTTTGATTCATGGCATACCTGTTAGAGTATTATTTGATAATGGTGCATCACATTCTTTTATCTTTCAATATTTGGTAGACAAGTTAGATTTAGAACCATTATAACTTGTTACTTCATTAAGGGTCACAAATCCAATAAGAGAGTAATCCGCTCTTGGGATGAGATGTGACCATCTAGAATTTGAATTGTTAGGTCATACTTTTGCTTGCAGTTTGTTTTTTTATTTTGTTGGCTTTGGGATTATTTTGGGTATGGATTGGTTGAGCAAATATGATGTTAAGATATTTTTCTAGGATAGGAAAATATCATTAAGATACCCTAATAGTAGTGATCGAATTATATAATCAGTTGACAATTAAAGTTTAGATGTTTGTGCTTTATTGGCTGCAACAGAAGTGGAAGATAAGTTGAGTTGGGTTTTAATTGTAAGAGAATTTGCAGATGTTTATGAATCAATTACAGGATTGCCACCTAAGAGAGTTACTGAGTTCAGAATTGATCCTGTACCTAGGGATGAACCTGTAAGTAGACAGCTAGTAGCACCTACTGAGAGGAAAGAGTAAAGATGGAGCTAGTGGACATAGAAGGAAAAAAATTTATTAGACCATGCAGTCCACTTAGAGGAGCGACTTTGGTGTTCGAGGAGAAACTGGATGAGTTGTTGGCGTTGTGTATTGATTATCGTAAGCTGAATGAGAAGATAATAAAGAGTAGTTGTCCTTCGCCGAGAATTGATAATTTGTTTGATAAATTGAGTGAAGACAAAGCATTTTCCTAGTTGGATTTGGCGACAATTTTCCATCAACCAAGTGTGGCAGAGGGTAGTATTCCATTGACTGTGTTTCGAACAAGATATGATTCGTACGAGTGGTTAGTAATGCCATTTGGGTTGTTAGTGCGCTGCTTTTTTATAGACTTGATGAATCGAATTTTCCAAGAGCACTTGGGTTGGTTTGCGTCGGTGTTCATTGATGACATGTTGATATATTCTACGGATAAAAGGGATTATGTGGTTCATCATAGGATAGTGGTTGAGATGTTGAGGCAACATCAACTAAAAGCGAAGTTTTCGAAGTATCATTTCTGAAAAGAAAAAAAGTGAAGTTTTTCGATCATGTAGTTTCAGAAAAAGGGTTTTCTGTGGATCTAACCAAGTTTGAAGCTATATATAATTGGAAGAGAGCCGAGACGATGACCGAGATAAAGAGTTTCCTTGGACTAGTTGGCCATTACCATAGATTCAACAAGGATTTCTCTTGGATCGCCGCAACTGTAACACCCTTAATTTTTTGATAACATTATTCAAAAGATTTAATTAGGTAAATTAAATCGAAAAATGTAAATGTTAATTGATGAGGGGGTTGAGATTTGAATAAATATAATTAAAGCTATGCTCAATTAAATAATTAAATGGGATAGAATGGTTTTTAGTTAACTAATCTACATAAGGTATAATGGGAAATTGCCGCACATAACCCCTTACCCTTATGTATATTCTTGTTCCCCATTCATATTTCGTTTTACCCATTCATGGTTCAAAATCAAAACGTAAGAAGAGGAGCCGACCATAATCAAAGGGAAGAGAAACCAAAGTAAAGCTAGGATTCAAGCTTAGGGGAAATTAATCAACATCCAGTCTCTTTATCTTAATCAAGGTGAATAATAATTCATTCCAACTCCATTTTGTTTTATAATCATATGTTTTCAGATTTAAGGGTAAATTCGTTTTTATGATGATTTTGATGATGATATGCTTGAACACAATTTGTTTGATTTAAACAAGAATGTTTAAATAAGATTATAGACGATTTTAGGACAAAACTGATTTATATTGATGTTTAAATGCCACGGAAAAAAATTTGGTTGTATAAAACATGATTTTGGTATTGGGTTTTAATTCTGATAATTTTCCAAGCTAAGGAAATATTACTATGAATTTTCAAAGGAAATTGTGATTAATTGGGTGTATAAATTTATGTCGGAAAATATATTGAGAATTTGGGTTTGAAATTTTAATATGTTAGATAACATGATTAAAGAGAATTTTTGGAATTTTTGGAGAATTTTTATAAGTGATTTTCTAAGCAAATTAAATTATTTTAGAAGAGGGACTTCTTTGCAATATTGATTTTGCTTAATGGAAGGGATTAATTGCTAACTTAACCATAGTTTAGATCTGAAATTATCAGCAGTTATTTTAGTAAAGAATTTGAAAATTTAAGGCAACCAATCATAAGTTACACATGGCAGGTTAGTTAGAAAGTGTTGCTTTAATAAGCATTAAATCAGGTTTACCTAGAATAGTTGGTCCCGCCTTCTTCAGAAATACATTTTGACTCGGATCTTCCGCCTTCAACCAAGTCAAAACCCTACTAAGCCGAAATCAATACACAAGGTATCACTTAGATGGTACATAGTGGATTGGAAAAAGGCGGAAGGCATGATGTCAAAACCATAGTTTCCGATGGGGTCGATACCTTTTGTTTTTTAAAAGTGAAGTGCCTGCCTTTGTTTTAATTAAAGCCTTCGAAGGAGTCGAAGCATATGTTTTCGAAAGAGGTTTTCTAAATTCTTTTAAAGGGTTTCCATCAACTTATGTTTTAAGGAATAAGCATTCGAATGGGTTCCTTTACTTATAAAATAATGCTTTCGAAAGATGGGGTTCCGACTTTATCGAAGCACAATGGCCGTTCTTTAGCGTTTCGAGTGTATTGAAGTCATCGATGCTTTCGAAAGATAGTGCTTGTTTTAAAGATATTTCAAGCCACTTTCTAAATGCTTTCGAAAGGGTCCAAGGGTTTCAAAGGCAATGGTTTCGAAAGGGAGTTTCGTCGTCCTTCAATGTTTTTTTAAAATGATTTGAAGCTTTCGAAAGGGATGGTGCGACACCATCAAGTTTTCCCCAATATTTTTATATGATAAAGGATGGTTTCGAAAGAGATACTTTTGCCTATATTCACTTTAACCCAAATGATATTTTTAAGTATAAAACCAATGGTTTCGAAAGGGGAACTTTCAATGGTTTCGAAAGTGGGACTTTCAATGGTTTCAGAAGGAATACTTCCAAAGGTTTTGAAAGGGGTACTTTCAATGGTTTTGAAGCTATGCTTCAAATGCTAATAAATATTACTTTATTACATTCGAAAGGTTTCGAAAGAGATGTTTTAAAATGTTTCGAAAGGCAGGGGCCTAATGTTTTGAAAAGAGATTTATAAGCTTTCAAAGGAGGTTATCCAATGAAGTCGAAAGCAAGGTTTTGAAGGTTTCCACAGCCTTAGTTTTCAAAAAAAAATAACCCAATCTCATTTTTAAAGGAATACCATGGCATAACTAAATAAAGTGTTTTAAAGAGGAGTTTTTAAAGAAGCTTTTTTGGATTAAAAGGTTAAAGGGATTAACCAAGTTATTATGTATGCTTCTTCATATATGTATATATTCACATTATAATGGACCCATAACTGAATCTTAGGGAAGGGTAAAATAACTAGCTAGGTTGACCCAGTAGTGAATATAAACTAAGTTAACTCCTAAATGAGTAGAATTGCATCCAGATGATCAGGAAGACCAGAATATAGGATGCAAAAAAATTAAAGGAAATATATTGGCAAGGGCAATAGGTTCTCAGTAAGACCATGAAAACTGTGTATAGGAAATGATATTGGCAAGGGCAAATAAGTTCATAGTTATCCCATGAAAACTATGTATAAAGGAAGATGACAGAAAGAAGATTCATAGTAATCTCATGAAAACTATTATTTTGATACTAGCAGGGGCTAGTCGGTTTGTAGTTAGCCATGAATACTATATCCAGATTAAGATATTGACAGATATCAATAGGTTCCTAATCAACCCATGAAAACTGGGATAAGAAGAGAAGATATTGGAGTCGCCAATAGGTTCCTAGTCAACCCATGAAAACTAGGATAAGAGTAAAGGTATTGGAGTTACCAATAGGTTCACAGTGATCCCATAAAAACTATATAATTGGACATGGAGTGCTTAAACATATTACTGGTTATTAGTTGGCCCATGAAAACTAATAGGTTAATAGTAATCCTAGAAACTATAACTGGGACAGATAGTCAGAATGAATGGGGATGGGTAATCCGGAATTGATTTGTTTGTTTTGCATATTATTATATTCTAATGTTCTGAATTATTTTTAACTATTGTGGATGCAGGAGCAAGGTATATGGTTTTATAATGGTGTTAAGATACTAGTGAGGGGAAACCATGCTCCGCTAAGCGGCATGGTCTCACTAGATTTCTAAATGATTTGAGATGGTAGATTATTATTCATACCATGCTTTATGTCTGACTCAAAGTTTACGTTTTCCCCTTAAACTCTCGGGTACTCAATTGATTTTGAGTAGTTTGAGAGTTGAGGTTTTCAAGTACCTCATTAGATGAATAAAGCTTTCGGAGACGTGTAGGAGGCATGATAGATATGTAGAGTTCTCTTTTATTTGATTCCATTGTGTTGTTTGTAATTGCAAAGTTGTTAAATTGCGTATAAATACTCTGATCGTCCAAGGAGACATCTTCATATGTCACTCTTGGCGTATATTGTAATAAATATATTTTCTCCAAACGTGGTTGATAATTATGGGATTATGTAATAAATTGAAAATGTTTTTGAAATAGAATGTGATCTTTTTTGAAGTTTTAAATTTTTTCCATATCCATGTTTTTTCTACGTATGACTGAATCTAACACCATCGTATTTGGTTGTCGAGGATTAATAATTATGGATGACTGCAGCATCTGTAGACTTTACTTTTGGGCTTCCAAGTAGGGGGATGATACAAGTTGTTATCAAAGCATAGGTTTATGAAACTTTAATAGAAAGTTAAACAATAAAGCTATTGAAATACAATCCAATGAATCAGAAATATGATCGGGGTTGGGATAACGCTATAGTAACATACTTTTATTTGATATATAGTTATATATATTATTACGTATTCCCCTCTCTCTTAGATCGTTCTTCCATTTTTTACTAAGGCTCTTATGTAGATTTACGAGAATGAAGATATGAAAGCAGGAAATGAAAGAGAAAATTTTGGTGGAGGAAACATTATAACTAATGGAAATGCTCGAACTAATACTAGGAGGAACCAAGCTCGACAGGCTGTTGCTAACCAAAATGCTGAAGCTAATGCGGGTTCTAGAAATTCAACAATGGATATGAGGGCGATGTATCAGTTCTTCGTCAATGTGATGTAAGTAGGAGCTGCTGTTGGAGTTGCTGGGAAGGTTGGAGGAGCTAATCATGCGGCTGCAGTTGGGAATAACTATACTAAGTTGAGTAGATACTACACCAGTCTTGGTGGAAAACTGCTTATAGGAACAGAGGATGCCATAGAAATTGAGAGTTGGCCGTTGCATTATGAGTGTATATTTGCTAATTTAGGTTTGGACGATGAGCAGAAGAGAAAGTTGGCCTTTAGACAGTTGCAGGGATCAGCATTTTATTGGTGGAATAGTGTTACTACCGGAGTTCTAAAGGAAGAGTTGACATGGGTTGAATTCAAAAGGAAATTTGAATAGAGGTTCTTATCTGAAGTTGTTAAGTCAGCGTTATAAAAAAAATTCATGAATCAGATTAGGGAGAGATGTCGGTTATAGAGTAGCTTCTAGGTTTGATGAGCTATCTAGATATGAGTATGCTATTATTGACACTGACATTAAAAGGAACGAGAGCTTCATTCAGGGATTGAGACTTGAGCTTGCTAGAATATTGTGTTTGTGGAGATGGCAATTCGCCATGAAGAAATGCTTGTATTTTTGCTAGGATAAGCCAGTTGAAACCTACGGTTCTCAAGGAAAGAAGAGAAAGTTCTTTAAGTAGAAGAGAGTCTAGAAAGGAGATGCTGCCAAAAAGGCAAAGCTGATTTTGTTTGCTACAAATGAGACAAGAAGAGTCATTATGCAAACGAGTACCAGTCAGAAAAGGGGAAGAATGCCATAGGCAAGAAGAATGTGAAGTGTTTTAGCTGTGATCAAGTTGGGCATTATAAGAGCCAGTGTCCACAGCCAGTTAGGGCAGATAAGGGAAAGGTTTTTGCTGTTGGATCATCTGCTAAGCCGACTGCAGTTGATAAAGGAAAGACTGTGATGGAAGGTACATTTTTGATTTAGAATATACTAATTAGGATACTATTTGATACCAGTGCATCACATTAATTTATATCTCAGTGTTTGGTTGATAGGTTATGCTTAGAAACCACATACATTGTTACTTTTTAAAGGTTATGAATCCAATAGGAGGGTATGCAACTCTAGGGATGAGATGTGACCTGTTAGAACTTGATTTGTTAGGTCATAAGTTTTCATGCAGTCTGTATGCTTTCGATTTCGTAGATTTTGGAATCATTTTGGGTATGGATTGGTTGAGAAGGTATGAGGCCAAGATATTTTTCCAAGATGGGGAGAATCACTAAGACACCCTGATAGTCATAACCGAATTATATTCTCAACAGAGAATTCTGACCAGAGTAGTTGTGCCTTATTAATTGCAATTTAAGTGAGAGTAGAGAAAAATCAGGTTCGAGGTGCAAGAGAGTTTGCAAATGTTTTTGGACCAATCACGGGACTACCACCAAAATGAGTTGTTGAGTTTCAGATAGATCTTATGCCATGAGCTAAACCTGTAAGTAGACCACCTAGCAGGATGACACCTATTGAGATAAAGGAATTAAAGGTGTAGCTAGTGGATCTAGAAGGAAGGAATTTTATTAGACCAAGAAATTCGCCTTGGGGAGTGGCCACGGTGTTCGTGAAGAAACCAAATGGGTCGTAGAGGATGTGCATCGACTATTGTAAGCTAAACAAGAGGATGATAAAGAATAAGTATCCTTAGCCGAGAATTGACGATCTATTTGATCGGTTGAATAGAGCCAAAGTGTTTTCCTAGTTGAATTTGCCGTCGGGTTTTCATCAGTTAAGAGTGGCAAAGGACAGCATTCCTTTGACAACCTTTCGGACTAGATATGGTTCATATGAGTGGTTAGTAATGCCATTTGGATTGACGAATGCACCTGCTTTCTTTGTGGATTTGATGAACTGAGTCTTTCGAGAGTATTTTGACAGATTCGTGAGGTGTTTATGGATGACATTTTGGCGTACTCTAAGGATGAAAGAGAGCATAAAGATCATCTTAGAGTTGTGTTGGAGATGCTGAGGTAGAATCAGCTAAAGACGAAGTTTTCCAAGTGTCATTTTTGGAAGAAAGAGGTTAAGTTTCTTAGTCATGTGGTTTCAGAGAAGGGGTTATCAGTCGATCTAGATAAGATCGAAGCTGTTAATAATTGGAAGAGACCAGAGATGTTGATTGATATTAGAAGTTTTCTTGGACTTGTTGGCTATTACCGAAGATTTATTAAGGATTTCCCGTGGATAGCAATGCGTTTGACTAAGCTAACCAAGAAGGAGTTGAAGTTTGTTTGGTTTGACAAATGTGAGGAAGCATTCCTTAAGTTAAAGCATTTGTTGACCATTGCACCAGTAGTAGTAGTTCCATATGAAAACCAAGGGTTAATGGTGTATACGGATGCATGTAGAACTGGATTAGGAGTTGTGTTGATGTAGAAGGGTAAAGTGATTGCCTACGATTCACGATAGCTTAGACCGCATGAGGTGAGATATCCTACTCTCGATTTGGAGTTGGCTGCGTTGATCTTCGCACTGAAGATTTGGAGGCTTTATCTCTTAGGGGAGAGATTTGAGCTATACACAGATCATAAGTCTTTAAGATACTTATTCTCTAAGAAGAAGTTGAATATGAGACAGCAGAGATGGCTAGAGTTTTTGGCTGCTTATGATTTTGGTATAAAGTATACACTAGGGAAAGGTAATAATAGTGGATGCTCTTAGCAGAAGACATTAAAATGTGGTGTTGGCTATGTTGGCAGAATAAAAGGATCTAGAGGCTTTGGCCATTTGTGGTGTGCAATTAAGATTGACTGCTAGTTCTAGTCAGAGTATTGCCATGTTGTCCTGTTTTGAAGTTTGACCAGTGTTGATCGAGAGAACTGCTTCTAAGCAGAAGAAGGATCCATTATTAGCTAAGAAGATCAGAAGCTTGAGGTTGAAACTGAGATCAATGAATTGAAAGATTTTTGTCTTGACCAGAGAGGGTGGTTGAGAAAGAAGGGGGGATTATATGTTCCAAATGTTAAGAACTTGATGAAAGAAGTTCTTGGAGAATGTCATCGATCCAAGTTTACGATTAATCCTAGAGGGACCAAAATGTATCAAGATATGAAGAAAAGCTTCTATGGGAGGGTATAAAGAGGGATGTTGGCTTGTGGGTTAGGCAGTGTGCAAACTGTCAACAAGTGGAAGCCGAACATCAGAAGCCGAGTGGGTTGCTTCAGCCTCTAGAGATTCCAGTTTGAAAATGGGATTCGATATCCGTGGATTTTATAGACGAGTTTCCAAGGTCAAGTAGAGGAAATGAAAGCATATAGGTAATAGTGGACAGGCTGACCAAGGGTGCCCATTTCATTCCAGTTAGGTCTACCAGGACGACACCTGTTTAAACTAAATTGTTCATGAAGAACATAGTTAGACTACGTGGGATTCCTAGTAGCATAGTCAGTGACAGAGATGCTTAGTTCAATAGTGAACTCTGGAAGAGTCTACAGAATGTGTTAGACATTAAGCCAAGATGAGTACTGCATATCACCATCAGACGGATAGAAGACAGAGAGAGTAAATAAGGCACTCGAGGATTTTTTGAAAGCATGTGTGTTAGACTTTGGTGGATCTTGAGAATATCACCTGCAGTTGGTTGGGTTTTCCTATAATAATAGTTACCAGACTAATATAGGAATGGCGTCTTTTGAAGCTTTGTATGGAAGGCCATGCAAACCACAACATGTTGATTGGAGACTGGAGACATATTGGTCTTAGGTCCAGATTTGGTTAGGGAGGCATTAGAGAAGATTGAGTTGATCCTAGAATGGATGAAGGAATCTCAATCCAGATAGAAGAGTTACGCAGATAAAAGGCGTAATGACCTAGAGTTCTCAGTTGGAGACAGAGTTTTCATTAAGGTATCATCGGTAAAGAGTGTGGTATAGTTTGGAAAGTCAGGGAAACTGGCACTGAGATATGTTAATCTATTCTACATTATAGAGAGGATTAAAAAGCTCGCATACAGAGTAAAGTTCTAAGCAGTATGGTAGATATCCATAATGTAATTCATGTGTCTCATCTTCGCAAGTAAGTACATGATCCAGAGACTACTATTCCTCCGATATGGTTGGAATATCTAATAGTAAAGCCTAATTTGACTTTTCTTAGACAACCAGTTTGGGTTGTAGCGAGAGATGAGAAAAGAATGAGGAACGAGACAGTCAAGTTGGTGAAATTCAATGAAGCGACAACGAGAAGGACTGTACTTGAAAGACAGAGGATATAATTCGAGATACTTATCCTGATCTTCTTTGAAGGTATGTCTACATTAGATTTATATAGAAAATTCCTAGTCAAATATGGTTGTTAAGAGTCATTACAGATGATTGCTATGTTTAGTATTTAGTCCTTACTAAATTTCGAGGACGAAATTCTTTAAGGAGGGGAGCCTGTAACACCCCTAATTTTTTATAACATTGTTCAGGAGATTTAATTAGATAAATTAAATAGAATAATGTAAATGTTAAGCGATGAGGGGGTTGGTATTTGAATAAATATAATTAAGGCTGTGATCAATTAAATAATTAAATGGGCCAAAGAATGGTTTTTAAGTTAATTAATCTACATAAGGGTATAATGGAAATTGCCACATATAACCCCTTACCCTTATATATATTCTCGTTCCCTATTCACGTTTCATTTTTCCATTCACGATTCAAATTAAAAACGTAAGAAGATGAGCCGCCCAAAATCAAAGAGAAGAGAAATCAAAGTAAAGCTAGGATCAAGCTTAGGGGAAATTAATCTCAATCCAATCTCCTTATCTTAATCAAGGTGGATATAATTCGTTCCATCCCTATTTTGTTTTATAATCATACTTTTTCGAATTTAAGGGTAAATTCATTTTTATGGTGATTTGGATAATGATTGCTTGAATCGCAATTTGTTTGATTTAAAAAAGAATGCTCAAATAAGATTATAGATGGTTTTAGGGGAAAAAAGATTTATATTGATGTTTAAATGCCATGGAAAATTTTTATGTTGTATAAAATATGATTTGGAGTTGGATTTTAGTTTTTGATAATTTTCCAAGCTATGAAAAGATTGCTATGAATTTTCAAAGGAATTTATGATTAATTGAGTTTATAAATTTATTTCGAAAAATATATTAAGAATTTGGGTCTGAAATTTTAATATGTTAGATAACAAGATTAAAATGAATTTCTGGAATTTTCGAGGAATTTTTTCTAAGTGATTTTCTAAGCAAATCAAATTATTTTGGAAGAAGGACTTCTTTGCAATATTGGTTTCGCTAAGTGAAAGGGTATATTTGCTAACTTAACCATGGTATAGATCTGAAATTAGCGGCAATTATTTTAGTAAAAGAATTGAAAAGTTAAGGCAACCAATCATAAATTTACACATGGCAGGTTAGTTAGAAAGTGTTGCTTTAATAAGTATTAAATCAGGTTTACCTAGAAAAGTTGGTTCCGCCTTCTTTAGAAGTACCTTTCAACTCAGAGCTTCCACCTTCAATTAAGTTGAAGCCCCACTAAGCTGAAACCAATACACAGGTATCACTTAGATGATACGTAGTGGATTGGAGAAAGGCGAAAGGCATGGTGTCGAAAGCATAGCTTCCGATGGGGTCGATACCTTTTTATTGTTTTAAAAGTGAAGCGCCTGCCTTTTTTTGAATTAAAGCCTTCAAAAGAGTTGAAGCATATGTTTCAGAAAGAGGTTTTCTAAATGCTTTCGAAGGGTTTTCCATCAACTTATGTTTTAAAGAATAAGCTTTTGAATGGGTTCCTTTACTTATAAAAAATGCTTTTGAAAGAAGGGATTCCGACTTTGTCGAAGTCCAATTGTCGTTCTTTAGCCTTTCGAGTGTATTGAAGTCATCAAAGCTTTCGAAAGGTAGTGCTTGTTTTAAAGATGTTTTAAGCCACTTTCTAAATGCTTTCAAAAGGATCTAAGGGTTTCCAAGGCAATGGCTTTGAAAGAGAGTTTCAAAGTCCTTCAATGTTTTGTTTAAAATGATATGAAGCTTTCGAAAGGGATAGTGCTGACGCCATCAAGTTTTCCCCAATATTTTTATACGATAAAGGATGGTTTCGAAAGGGATACTTTCTTTTATATTCACTTTGACCCAAATGATATTTTTAAATATAAACCCAATGGTTTCGAAAGGGGAACTTTCAATAGTTTCGAAAATGGGACTTTTAATGATTTCGGAAGGAATACTTCCAAAGGTTTCAAAAGGGTTCAATGGTTTCGAAGCTATGCTTCTAAATGTTAGTAAGTATTACTTTATTAAATTTGAAAGGTTTTGAAAGAGATATCTTAAAGTGTTTCGAAAGGCAGGGACCTAATATTTTGAGAAGATATTTATAAGGTTTCGAAGGAGGATATCCAGTGAAGTCGAAAGCAAGGTTTTGAAGGTTTCAACAACTCTAGTTTTCAAAACAAACAACCTAATTTCATTTTTAAAGGAATACCATGGCATAATTAAATAAAATGTTTTAAAAAGGAGTTTTTTAAGAAGTTTTCTTTGATTAAAAGGTTAAAGGTATTAACCAAGTTATTGTGTACGCTTCTTCATATATGTATTATTCACATTGTAATGAATCCATAACTGAATTTTAGGGAAAGGCAGAATAACCAACTAGGTTGAGCCGATAGTGAATATAAATTAACTCCACTCCTGAATGAGTATAATTGCATCTAGGAAGTTAGGAAGACCATAATATAGGATGCTAAAACATTAAAGGAAAGATATTGGCAGAGGCCAAAAGGTTCTTAATAAGCCCGTGAAAACTGTATGTAGGAAAAGATATTGGCAAGGGCCAATAGGTTCGTAGTTAGCCCATGAAAATTATGTATAAAGGAAGATGTCAAAAAGACATGTTCATAGTAAGCCAATGAAAACTATGATTTTGATACTAGCAGGGGACAGTAGATTTATAGTTACACCATGAAAACTATATCCGAATTAAGATACTGACATATGTTAATAGTTCCTAGTCAGCCCATGAAAATCTAGGATAAGAAGAGAAGATATTGGAGTCACCAATAGGTTCCTAGTAAACCCATGAAAACTAGGATAAGAGTAATGGTATTGTATTTACCAATAGGTTCATAGTGATCCAATGAAAACTATGTAATTAGACAGGGAGTCCTTAAACATCTTACCGGTTATTAGTCAGCCCATGAAAACTAATAGGCTAATAATAATCCTAGAAACTATAATTGAGACAGATAGTCAAAACGAATAGGGATGGATAATCAAGAATTAATTCATTTGTTTTGCATATCATCATATCATAATGTTTTTAATTGTTTGAACCATTATGAATGCAGGAGCATAGTATATGGCTTTATATAGGTGTTAAGATTTTAGTGAGGCGAAAACCCGTTCCACTAAGCGGTATGGTCTCACTAGATATCTAAATGATTTGGGTTATTATTCATACCCGGCTTTATTCTGACTCAAAGTATATATTTTCCCTTAAACTCTCGGGTACTCAATTGATTTTGAGTAGTTTGAGAGTTGAGATTTTTAGGTACCTCATTAGACGTATAATGCTTCCGGGGTCATGCAGGAGGCATGATAGATATCTAGAGTTCTCTTTTATTTGATTTCGCTGTGCTGTTTGTAATGGCAAAGTTGTTAAATTGCCTTTATATACTCTGATCATCCATGGAGGCATCTTCATATGTCACTCTTAGCGTATATTGTAATAAATATATTTTCTCTGAACGTGGTTGACGATCGTGGGATTATGTAATGAATTTGAAATGTTTTAAAATAGAACGTGATCTTGTTTGAAGTTTTAAAAATTTTCCATATTCATGTGTTTCTGTGTATCAATGAATTTAACACCGCCGTATTTGCTCGCTAAGGATTGATAACTATGGATGACTGCAACATCCATAGCCGTTAGTTTTGGGCCTCCAAGTAGGGGGATGTTATAGCACTCTTGACTAAAATAAGCAGAAAAGATGTAAAGTTTTTGGTTTAGTAAATGTGAGGAAGCATTCCAAAAGATAAAACATTTATTGCCAATGCGCCCATGTTAATTGTGCCAGATGGTAATCAAGATCTAATGGCGTATATAAATGCATGTGGGATAAGATTAGGAGTTGTGTTGTTGCAAAGAGGTAATGTGATCGAATATGATTTTCAACATCTCAAACCACATGAGGTTAGATATCTGCCTCATGATTTGGATTTGGCATTGGCTATCTTTGCTTTGAAGGTGTGGAGGCACTACCTCTTAAGAGAAAGATTCAAGTTGTTTACGGATTATAAGTTATTGGGGGTTTTTATTCTCTTAAAAAGAGTTGAATATGAGAAAAGAGAGTGGCTAGAGTTTTTAGCAACATATGATTTTAATATTAAGTATACGCTAAGGAAAGGAAATAAAGTTGCAATTGCACTTAGCAGAAAACATCAAAATTCGATGTTATTTATGTTGGCAAAATGGAAGGATTTAGAGGCATTGACTACTTATAGTGTGTAGTTGAGATCGACTATTAGTTCTAGGCAGAATATTGCCATTTTGTCTTGCTTGGAAGTTCGGCCAGTATTGATTGAAATGATCACTTCCAAACAGAAAGATGATCCATTACTTGCTTAACATATTAGAAGATTGGAAGGTGGAACTGAGATTGATGATCTAAAAGATTTTAGTCTTGACCAGAGAGGATGGTTAAGGAAGAAGGGACGATTATCTTTGCCATATGTTGTCGACGTAAGGATGGAAGTTCTTAGGGAATGTCATCGATCGAAATTTACTACTCATCCTGGAAGGACCAAGATGTATCAAGATAGGAAGAGCAGTTTCTTATGGGAAGGTATGTAGGCTTGTGGGTAAAGAAATGTTTGGATTTTCCAACAAGTAAAAACCAAACATCAGAAGCCAAGTGGATTGCTTCAGCATTTAGATATACTGGTTTAGAAATAGGATTCTATATCCATGGATTTTAGTGATGGACCGCCAAGGTCGAATAACGGAAATGAGAGTATTTGGGCTATAGTGAATTGATGAACAAAGAGTGAACATTTCATTCCCGTTAAATTGACTAGGATGGCATCTGGATTTGCCGAGTTGTTTATGAAAAATATTGAATGGGATTCCTAGTAGTACAGTCAATGATGGAGTTTAATAGTGAGTTCTAGAAGAGTCCATAATAATTTTTAGGTACCAAGCTTAAGATGATTATTGCTTATTACATATAGATAGATGGTCAGATAGAGAGACCCAATAAGGTACTTGCGGATTTGTTGAAAGCTTGTGGACGAGACTTTGGAGGGTCATGGGAAGACCATTTGCACCTAGATTAGTTATCCTATAGTAATAGCTATCAGACTAGTATAAGAATTTCACCTTTTGAAGCTTTGTACGGAAGGTCGTGCAATTCATCAGCATATTGGTTGGATACCAAAGATAGATCGGTTCTTGGTCCAGATATAGTGAGAGAAGCCATGAAAAAGATTGAACTAATCCGAGTACGGATGAAGGAGGCTCAGTCTAGGAAGAAAAGTTATGCAGGTAAAAGGCGTAAGGATTTAGACTTCTCAATTGGAGATTAAGTTTCATTAAGGTATCACCAATGAAGGCTGTGGTATGATTTGGAAAGTTAGGGAAACTAGCACTAGCTATGTTGGACCATTCCCTATTATAGAGAGGATTTGAAAACTCGCGTATGGAGTAGAGTTACCAAATAGTTTAGTAGGAGTCCACACTGTTTTTCATATTTCTCATCTTAGAAAGTATGTGCATAATCCAAAAACTACTATTGCTCCGACTGCATTAGAAGATTTAGTAGTGGAACCGAAACTGACTTTTGTGAGACAACTAGCTCGTGTTGTAGCAAGAGATAAGAAGAAGCTAAGGAACAAGATAGCTAGGTTAGTGAATGTCTTATGGAGTGATATTGACAAAGACTATACTTGAGAGACAAAGGTCAAGATTAGGTATATTTACCCTGAGTTGTTATGATGTTGTTGCAGGTAGGATATACTAACATTATTTATTACAGTTGTTGCATGTTTGATGTGCTTTTATGTAGTCCTTACTGAATTTCGATAATGAAATTCTCCAAGGAGGGGAGCCTGTAACACCCCTAATTTTAGTTTAACATTATTCAAGAGATTTAGTTGGATATACTAGATAAAATAATGTAATGGGACATGGGGATGAGATTTGATAATTAATAAGGTTAGGCCATATGTGATTAAGCAATAAGATTGTTCTAAATTTATCATGGGAACTAATAAACATGAAGGGAAAAATAGGAATAAATCTCTCTTTTATCCCTTAAACCCTCACCTTCTCATTCATTTCTCATTTTATAGTCACAAACAATCATAAACATAAAAGAGGCTTGTAACGATCCTGAATTTAATTTATGTTAAATGGATAATTAAATTTATTTTTGAATAAAAATTGTGTAATAATCGGTAATTTTTATAAAATGTTAGTTAAATTTTAACAATCGAGAATAAATTTGAATATTTGAAAATAAATTATAAAACGGTAGATGGTTAAACTTTGAGAAGAAATAAAGTTTGTGATGATGTTAAACGAATATATAAGATAAATTATAAAATATAAAGCCAAACAACATATTTATAAACTATGTAAATTATTAAATGAATACATTCACATATGAACAAAGGCATGCAAGGAAATAAAAGTGAGACCAAATAATTTTCTACAAACAAAACAAACTTAAATTTATAAATATTTATGCAAAGAATATCAACACAAAATATCAGCCACAACAAAATGTATTCTCAACAAATACATATCATTTCAGCCACCTAGTAGGATATAAAATATAAACAAAGAAAATAAGAAAGATAATTAAGGCAAGTAAAAGAAACAAAGTATATAAAGTGAAAAAAAGCAAATGAAAAAAAAGTATGCAGCCTGTAAAGTTTAGTAGGCAAGAACAAAGTTTTAAGTCATGGCTGAAGTACTAAAGCAATTAATGCATTACATGTTCACACCTCTAGCAATTAATGAATACATCTTCACACATGCCTTTGTACAAACCAGATCATCACCTGTACAAAGCATTATAATATCACCTAAACAACTCATCTTATATATATTAAACTTCCTCTTCATTTTAGTTCGAGCACCATCATAACTGAAAGAAAGAAAAAAAAGAACATCATTATTTTATACATTTAAAGCTCAGTTATACAACAAAGCAGATTCAAGAAAAAGAAGAAACCGCAGTTCATCAAAACCTAAAAGCAACTCTCTGCTTCAAAATTTTAAAAGGTGAGTAACTTAACTTCTAAAAACAGAAATAAAAGTCCATAACTTGATGATTGCTTTGTATACATGTTACTTATGATCTGTTATTAATGTGAGGCTGTATGTATGTATATATAAATATTGAGATGCTTGTTTTTTACAGATTTACCCTGTCTGTTTAAAATTCACAGATCCAACCCTGATCAATAAATCAAATTTCTCTTTAACAAGTATGTATAAAATCTTAAGTATAGACAAAAGGTATCTGTTATTCTATGGATTTAAAATTTAAAAGTATAATTAGATCAAAATCTATATGGATAGACTCTGTTTACATCAAGTAGTAAATAAAGTGTGAAATGAACAAAATTTAATGGTCAAAATTTATAATGTCAGGATCATGAATCAATTTCATAAATCAAAATTTGATTTTTAAAACTAAAATGGGAATTTTTAGTGGAGAGTGGAATGTGCATTTCTGTGTTGAACAGAAATGGGATTTTTGGGTATATCTGCAGTTCTTTGAACCTGGGGAGGTCGGAATTGGTTCGGTGGTTAGAGGAGTGATCATTGAAGCTAGGAAAAATATTGGATCAAGGATTTAAGCTATGTGGATTTTGGGATTTGGATTTAAAATCTGTAAACCTAGTTTTTAGCTATGATGGAATTTTGATCACCTCGGCCTCAATGATGGATCGAGTGTTTTGATACTTCGGGTGGTAGAAGTTTGGGTGATGTCGAAGTCGAGGGCGGAGGTGGAAGCTCGCAGATGGTCGGCACGGCGTGGACGAGGCGATGTTGACAGGTTTGGGGGTGTTGAAGCTAGCGTGTTTCCAGGTTTGGAAATTTAACTCGATTTTGATTCGTATTGTCGTGATGGGTTTGGGTGATCGTAGTCACGTCTGAGGTTGGTAGGCGAAGTATTGAAGTGCTGGTGGGTGGCCGGAGATGGCCAGAACCATGGTGCATGAGCACCGTGCATTTCAAAGTTCTGATGAACTTTGTCCTGTGGAAGAAGAATCGATCTCGAGTTTTACTCGAGTGGTTTCGGGTTTTGCTTGATGTTTTTGGGTGTTTGACTCGGGGAGATTGGAGGGTTGGCTCGAGTCTAGTTTGGTTACAGGGTGTTTTTCCCTTGTCTACAGGTTTTCAGAAACCTGTTACACTAGTTTTTTTTTAAAATTTTTAAAATAAAATTTAAAAGCCAGTTTAAATGGGAAGCAAAAGTTTTAAAGCAAGTTTAAATCCAGTTTTAAGTTTAGTTTCAAATAACTTTGAATTTAAAAGTTTTAAACAGAAATTTGATTTTAAATCAAATTTGTAAATATTTACAAGGTGGATTTTCAGATTTTAAATCTGATTTTAGAATTTTAATTAAAATCTGAAAACAAGACTTAAATCTGGAATTTGAACCAATTTTCAAATCATATGTGTTTTAAAACAAGTATAAATCAAATAGCTTTTTAAAAGTAAATTTGTTTTCAAACCAATAACTAAACTTGATATTTGATAATTTGAATATGTAAGTTAAATAGTGGTGTATTTTAAAGGCTTAAATTTTTTTTAAATAAAATTAAGTAAATAGGGTTAAAGGCTTACATAAGCTCATATATTAATAATAAATGTTCTTTACATTTATTTTAAGATTATAAGTGGATATTTAAAATTGGTTAATATTTAGATATGTAAGCATTTTGAATCATAAATTCAAAATGAAATTTGAGTCTAAATTCAAATTTGAAATGTTTTACACTTAAATTATTGATGAAGTCATTAATAAGGAAATTAATTATCTTAGAGATAAAGAAGGTAATTAAAATGATTTAATTAAGAAGGTAATTAAAGAATGATTTATTTAATTTATAAACAAGTAATTTAGATTAATTAATTAGAAAAGATTTAAAGATTTAATCTAAGAAATTTTCTTAATAAGGTAACCAAAGAAAGTTAATAAAGATAATTACTAAAGATTTTCAAGTATTGATTAAAGTGATAAATGATTAATAATTAAATGGATTAATTAATTTAGAAAATCAATTATAAATTGTTAAATATAATTACTTAATGAAAGTAATTAAGGATTAATCACTTTTTGTAATAAATTTTAGATATTTTGATTAACTAAAGTATTTGATAAATAAATTAATATCAAATGATTTGTAATTAATTAAATAATCAAGATTTGATAATTAATTCATAAGTAACTGATTAAATTGGAAATGAATTGAATTAATCAGGATTAGACGGTTAATTTATCCTGCTTATAAATATTTATTAAATGCTTGGCATTACTTATGAATGTTTATATTGTATGAAATGCCTTGAATTGGTTATCCTATCTGATTTGTGATATTTTGATCTGTGAATTGTGCTATGAATAATTTTATTCATTTATTGATGATACATCTGTATACTATCTGTGAATCTGTGAATGGACGATGAGCGTTATAGTTTATATCGCTTATCAACTATATTTCTGTGTTTTAATCTGTGATGCTTGAATGATGTTGCACTATTGTGTTAAACCCCTGGACCACACCATACACACACAAATATGGATTTCACGAGGAAATCGATTAAGTCACGGATTTTTGAAAATAGTTTTGAATTTGAATTTTTAAATTCAAATGGTTTGAAATGGATTGGGTTTAAAGTGAAAAGCTTTTGAAAATGGAATTTCAAAGATGAAATTTATTTTGAATAACTTGATAAAGTTTGAAATTTAAATAATTTGATTTAAATTTAAATTCAAAATGTGAAATTGAATTCTATGATTTGAAACTAGGGACTAAAGATGTTATACCAGTTTATATGGGTTAAACTATTTTAAAAGTATTGATTTAGGAATTTGAATTTATATTCAAAGGCTTCAACTCGAGCAAATATAATTGGATTTTTCTGAAACGAAAGACTATTTGTTTTCAAATAATTAAAGCTTTCACATAGGAAACGAACTTCCAATTTGAGTTAAAATGATCTCTAATTTGAAATGAAGATAATTTCCAAGTTATGAAAACGATTTGAAAGCTATAAGTTAAATCTTTAATTTAAAGATTTAATGGGTTAATCCTATCGAAATGAAATTATTTTGGAAATTTATGAATTGATCTTTGTGAAATAAATCTTTTGTTTAAAGGATTTAAAATAATTGGTTTAAACCATTTGAAAGAAAGTTTTGGGTTTTAAGTTGTGACTTAATTGAAATCCCATATCCATATGTTTTTTTAAATATTACGCTCATTTATTCGGTTTAGCCGGGAGAGGACCTTATGTCATATATCCCATTCCGAATATGTGATACGTCATTATGGATAGCATTTGAAGACCGGCGGTGAAGATCGGATATTTTCGAAAACGAAAGGACAACTCGTCGAATGTCTTCGCATCGAATGGCCCCGGTATAGAGACTCCATATGTGATGGGAAGTCCAATCGAAATTAGTGAATATCCGGATTGCAAGGGCTTCTTTAGAAGTGCCTTCGGTTCTATTCAAACCCAGAATAGACTTGTATGGATTGTGTGTCTGACATTACAATTTGAGATATAAAGCAGATTTCTTTCAAATACATTTCTGTTGGTGGCGGAGAATTTATTCTTTTAGCTTAACACCCTTCTCTGAGACGTACGAGCTCAGAGGTTATGTAGTTGATGGTTATCAGCGATATATTCCCAATTTGGTAATGTGACATGCTGAGTGTTGCTGTAAAATGATCATTGTTTGATCATTTGTGATATGATCATTTGTTTGATCATTTATCTTGGTGATCGTTACTTTGATCATTTGTTGACCCAAAGCACAGCTTTTGTATAAAGCGTAGCTTTGTGGATGAGACTTCGTCGAGACCTCACACCCCGGAATGGTCGAAACAGAAAAGATGCAGCAAGGTTATTGGGGGTAGCACCCCTTAGGGTATGTGCATTTCCTTCTGGATAGAAGTGGTATCATGGTATGGAGCCCAGATACTTAACTTATGTTGATATCGCAGATATATATATATTACTTTGTGATTTGTTGCTGGGGCCCCGGATAAAGGTTGGATACGACCGGGGGATGGCATACTCGTGTCAGTAGTTACCCAGTTAGGGGTAACCCGGCCTTGTGTCGGCAGAGATCCGGTTTGGTTCTCGGGAACGTCCTTCCAGAGGCGTTCTCATGTGGCAATGGGAAGTTCCTTGGCCTGACCATTTGTTGGAAATCCAAAAAAAACAATACGAGCCTTGTACAGTATTAGTTGTAGAACCTGCCATTTACTTATGGTGGCGCCCCACTGTTTAGATGGTAGCTATAGTAGGCATACGATAATGGTCGTATGTTGGCTAAGATTTATATTCTACTTTCGAAATGTTTTTCTGCACTTTGCACTTATAGTAATAATATCAAGGAAATTGCGTATCATGCATGTTTGACTATCATAAGAAGAAATCTCCTCCAATTCTGCGTTTGCATTGTGTGTGTGGCGAGAGGTCTTATGGTAGTTTCATTTTTAAAAGCATTGCGAATTGATTTTAAAATCTTTTGTTGATTGTTTTAAAAGATAAACTGTTTTTGTTACTCACACCAGTCTTGCTTAGCTTAGGGCTATGTGATGGGGGGTTCTCGCTTCGCGGTTTGGTGGCGAACGGGAGACTCTTGCCCCCACACGTCCTCTTTACGGGGTTGGTTAGGCGTAAGCTGAGACAGTCGAGAGGCTGGCCGTAAAAGCAAGTTTGGGATATCAATGTAAGCCATGGTGGGGCTGGGATGGTTGAAAAGCCTACCGGTTGTGACCGCTGTCGTCGACTATTACATTTGGTATCAGAGCTAAGGTTGAAACTTTAGCTCAGGAGTGTAGCACGTTAAGTAGCTCATTAGAGATAGGGTGAAGTATCCCTAGAATGAGTATATCCCTAAGATATCTGTTTGAATGCCTCAGTAAATTCTCTTGCTATCCACTGATAGTGAGTATGTGTGCAAGAAGAGAACGAGATAAGGGACAGGGAAATACGACTATAATTGGTCAATGCTCTATAACAACAGTGGAAATAATCTTTCTCTGTCAATCTCCTTTGATTCGTCTTTTCAATTCTTTTGATTGCTTCGTGGCAACTGCAAAAAGAAGTTTCGGTGCGATAATGGCTCTACGAATCATTGTAGAAAATCTTTACTTCATATCTTTATCAGTTTCTTATCGGTTTTTGATTTTAAACCTTAATGAATATGAATTGGAAATTTGGAATTGAAAATTTAAATTAAATTGAAAATTTAAATTAAATTGAAAATTTAAATTAAATTGGAAATTTTTAAATTGAGTTAAATTGATTAAGAGAATATGAATGATAATTTGAATTGTATCGATAAATCGATTTCGTGTAAAACCAAATTTGAAATTCTATTATAATTTCTTGTATCTATTGTCGATATTCTGATTTGGTAAGCCAAATGCAAAACCGATATCCAGTTTGATCTGAAAAGATATTTCTCTATCTTCCTCCTTTGTTATCTCTCTCTGGCGAATTTCGAGGACGAAATTCTTTTTAAGGGGGGAAATCTGTAACGATCCTGAATTTAATTTATGTTAAATGGATAATTAAATTTATTTTTGAATAAAAATTGTGTAATAATCGGTAATTTTTATAAAATGTTAGTTAAATTTTAACAATCGAGAATAAATTTGAATATTTGAAAATAAATTATAAAACGGTAGATGGTTAAACTTTGAGAAGAAATAAAGTTTGTGATGATGTTAAACGAATATATAAGATAAATTATAAAATATAAAGCCAAACAACATATTTATAAACTATGTAAATTATTAAATAAATACATTCACATATGAATAAAGGCATGCAAGGAAATAAAAGTGAGACCAAATAATTTTCTACAAACAAAACAAACTTAAATTTATAAATATTTATGCAAAGAATATCAACACAAAATATCAGCCACAACAAAATGTATTCTCAACAAATACATATCATTTCAGCCACCTAGTAGGATATAAAATATAAACAAAGAAAATAAGAAAGATAATTAAGGCAAGTAAAAGAAACAAAGTATATAAAGTGAAAAAAAGCAAATGAAAAAAAAGTATGCAGCCTGTAAAGTTTAGTATGCAAGAACAAAATTAAAGAAATAAGTCATGGCTGAAATACTAAAGCAATTAATGCATTACATGTTTACACCTCTAGCAATTAACGAATACATCTTCACCCATGCCTTTGTACAAACCAGATCATCACCTATACAAAGCATTATAATATCACCTAAACAACTCATCTTATATATATTAAACTTCCTCTTCATTTTAGTTCGAGCACCATCATAACTGAAAGAAAGTAAAAAAAAAAAAAAAAGAACACCATTATTTTATACATTTAAAGCTCAGTTATACAACAAAGCAGATTCAAGAAAAAGAAGAAACTGCAGTTCATCAAAACCCAAAAGCAACTCTCTGCTTCAAAATTTTAAAAGGTGAGTAACTTAACTTCTAAAAATAGAAATAAAGGTCCATAACTTGATGATTGCTTTGTATACATGTTACTTATGATCTGTTATTAATGTGAGGATGTATGTATGTATATATAAATATTGAGATGCTTGTTTGTTACAGATTTACCCTGTCTGTTTAAAATTCACAGATCCAACCCTGATCAATAAATCAAATTTCTCTTTAACAAGTATGTATAAAATCTTAAGTATAGACAAAAGGTATCTGTTATTCTATGGATTTAAAATTTAAAAGTATAATTAGATCAAAATCTATATGGATAGACTCTGTTTACATCAAGCAGTAAATAAAGTGTGAAATGAACAAAATTTAATGGTCAAAATTTATAATGTCAGGATCATGAATCAATTTCATAAATCAAAATTTGATTTTTAAAACTAAAATGGGAATTTTTAGTGGAGAGTGGAATGTGCATTTCTGTGTTGAACAGAAATGGGATTTTGGGTATATCTGCAGTTCTTTGAACCTGGGGAGGTCGGAATTGGTTCGGTGGTTAGAGGAGTGATCATTAAAGCTAGGAAAAATATTGGATCAAGGATTTAAGCTATGTGGATTTTGGGATTTGGATTTAAAATCTGTAGACCTAGTTTTTAGCTATGATGGAATTTTGATCACCTCGGCCTCAATGATGGATCGAGTGTTTTGATACTTCGGGTGATAGAAGTTTGGGTGATGTCGAAGTCGAGGCCGGAGGTGGAAGCTCGTAGATGGTCGGCACAGCGTGGACGAGGCGATGTTGACAGGTTTGGAGGTGTTGAAGCTAGCGTGTTTCCAGGTTTGGAAATTTAACTCGATTTTGATTCATGTTGTCGTGATGGGTTTGGGTGATCGTAGTCACGTGTGAGGTTGGTAGGCGAAGTATTGAAGTGCTGGTGGGTGGCCGGAGATGGCCAGAACCACGGTGCATGTGCACCGTGCATTTCAAAGTTCTGATGAACATTGTCCTGTGCAAGAAGAATCGATCTCGAGTTTTACTCGAGTGGTTCCGGGTTTTGCTTGATGTTTTTGGGTGTTTGACTCGGGGAGATTGGAGGGTTGGCTCGAGTCTAGTTTGGTTACAGGGTGTTTTTCCCTTGTCTACAGGTTTTCAGAAACCTGTTACACTAGTTTTTTTTTTAATTTTTAAAATAAAATTTAAAAGCCAGTTTAAATGGGAAGCAAAAGTTTTAAAGCAAGTTTAAATCCAGTTTTAAGTTTAGTTTCAAATAAACTTTGAATTTACAAGTTTTAAATAGAAATTTGATTTTAAATCAAATTTGTAAATATTTACAAGGTGGATTTTCAGATTTTAAATCTGATTTTAGAAATTAAATTAAAATCTGAAAACAAGACTTAAATATGGCTTCAAGTTTAAAATCTGGAATTTGAACCAGTTTTCAAATCATATGTGTTTTAAAACAAGTATAAATCAAATAGCTTTTTAAAAGTAAATTTGTTTTCAAACCAATAACTAAACTTGATATTTGATAATTTGAATATGTAAGTTAAATAGTGGTGTATTTTAAAGGCTTAATTTTTTTTTAAATAAAATTAAGTAAATAGGGTTAAAGGCTTACATAAGTTCATATATTAATAATAAATGTTCTTTACATTTATTTTAAGATTATAAGTGGATGTTTAAAATTGGTTAATATTTAGATATGTAAGCATTTTGAATCATAAATTCAAAATGAAATTTGAGTCTAAATTCAAATTTGAAATGTTTTACACTTAAAATATTGATGAAGTCATTAATAAGGAAATTAATTATCTTAGAGATAAAGAAGGTAATTAAAATGATTTAATTAAGAAGGTAATTAAAGAATGATTTATTTAATTTATAAACAAGTAATTTAGATTAATTAATTAGAAAAGATTTAAAGATTTAATCTAAGAAATTTTCTTAAGAAGTTAATCAAAGAAAGTTAATAAAGATAGTTACTAAAGATTTTCAAGTATTGATTAAAGTGATAAATAACTAATAATTAAATGGATTAATTAATTTAGAAAATTAGTTATAAATTGTTAAATATAATTACTTAATGAAAGTAATTAAGGATTAATCACTTATTGTAATAAATTTTAGATATTTTGATTAACTAAAGTATTTGATAAATAAATTAATATCAAATGATTTGTCATTAATTAAATAATCAAGATTTGATAATTAATTCATAAGTAATTGGTTAAATTGGAAATGAATTGAATTAATCAGGATTAGACGGTTAATTTATCCTGCTTATAAATAATTATTAAATGCTTGGCATTACTTATGAATGTTTATATTGTATGAAATGCCTTGAATTGGTTATCCTATCCGATTTGTGATATTTTGATCTGTGAATTGTGCTATGAATAATTTTATTCATTTATTGATGATACATCTGTACTATCTGTGAATCTGTGAATGGACGATGAGCGTTATAGTTTATATCGTTTATCAACTATATTTCTGTGTTTTAATCTGTGACGACTGAATGATGTTGCACTATTGTGTTAAACCCCTGGACCACACCATACACACACAAATATGGATTTCACGAGGAAATCGATTAAGTCACGGATTTTTGAAAATAGTTTTGAATTTGAATTTTTAAATTCAAATGGTTTGAAATGGATTGGGTTTAAAGTGAAAAGCTTTTGAAAATGGAATTTCGAAGATGAAATTTATTTTGAATAACTTGATAAATTTTGAAATTTAAATAATTTGATTTAAATTTAAATTCAAAATGTGAAATTGAATTCTATGATTTGAAACTAGGGACTAAAGATGTTATACCAGTTTATATGGGTTAAACTATTTTAAAAGTATTGATTTAGGAATTTGAATTTATATTCAAAGGCTTCAACTCGAGCAAATATAATTGGATTTTTCTGAAACGAAAGACTATTTGTTTTCAAATAATTAAAGCTTTCACATAAGAAATGAACTTCCAATTTGAGTTAAAATGATCTCTAATTTGAAATGAAGATAATTTCCAAGTTATGAAAATGATTTGAAAACTATAAGTTAAATCTTTAATTTAAAGATTTAATGGGTTAATCCTATCGAAATGAAATTATTTTGGAAATTTATGAATTGATCTTTGTGAAATAAATCTTTTGTTTAAAGGATTTAAAATAATTGGTTTAAACCACTTGAAAGAAAAGTTTTGGATTTTAAGTTGTGACTTAATTGAAATCCCATATCCATATGTTTTTTTTAAATATTACGCTCATTTATTCGGTTTAGCCGGGAGAGGACCTTGTGTCATATATCACATTCCGAATATGTGATACGTCGTTATGGATAGCATTTGAAGATCGGCGGTGAAGACCGGATATTTTTGAAAACGAAAGGACAACTCGTCGAATGTCTTTGCATCGAATGGCCCCGGTATAGAGACTCCATATGTGATGGGAAGTCCAATCGAAATTAGTGAATATCCGGATTGCAAGGGCTTCTTTAGAAGTGCCTTTGGTTCTATTCAAACCCAGAATAGACTTGTATGGATTGTGTGTCTGACATTACAATTTGAGATATAAAGCAGATTTCTTTCAAATACATTTCTGTTGGTGGCGGAGAATTTATTCTTTTAGCTTAACACCCTTCTCTGAGACGTACGAGCTCAGAGGTTATGTAGTTGATGGTTATCAGCGATATATTCCCAATTTGGTAATGTGACATGCTGAGTGTTGCTGTGAAATGATCATTGTTTGATCATTTGTGATATGATCATTTGTTTGATCATTTATCTTGGTGATCATTACTTTGATCATTTGTTGACCCAAAACACAGCTTTTGTATAAAGCGTAGCTTTGTGGACGAGACTTCGTCGAGACCTCACACACCCCGTAATGGTCGAAACAGGAAAGATGCAGCAAGGTTATTGGGGGTAGCACCCCTTAGGGTATGTGCATTTCCTTCTGGATAGAAGTGGTATCATGGTATAGAGCCCAGATACTTAACTTATGTTGATATCGTAGATATATATATATTACTTTGTGATTTGTTGCTGGGGCCCCGGATAAAGATTGGATACGACCGGGGGATGGCATACTCGTGTCAGTAGTTACCCAGTTAGGGGTAACCTGGCCTTGTGTTGGCAGAGATCCGGTTTGGTTCTCGGGGACATCCTTCCAGAGGCGTTCTCATGTGGCAATGGGAAGTTCCATGGCCTGACCATTTGTTGGAAATCCAAAAAAACAATACGAGCCTTTTACAGTATTAGTTGTAGAACCTGCCATTTACTTATGGTGGCGCCCCACTGTTTAGATGGTATCTATAGTAGGCATACGATAATGGTCGTATGTTGGCTAAGATTTATATTCTACTTTCGAAATTTTTTTCTGCACTTTGCACTTATAGTAATAATATCAAGGAAATTGCGTATCAAGCATGTTTGACTATCATAAGAAGAAATCTCCTCCAATTCTGCGTTTGCATCGTGTGTGTGGCGGGAGGTCTTATGGTAGTTTCATTTTTAAAAGCATTGTGAATTGATTTTAAAATCTTTTGTTGATTGTTTTAAAAGATAAACTATTTTTGTTACTCACACCAGTCTCATGACTGATCCGGAGTTTATTGTTTTTTTTCCTAAACTCTGGGTTCTCAAAATTTTTCTACACAAGCAGTTTATAGTTGGGTTTTTCAGATAGTCAGATGTAGTGGATTATTTGGAGTTAGTTCAGTCTTTGGATGTGGACAAGACTTGATTGTCTTGGTGCATCGATATTGGAAGTTCGAGCTATTGCTGGATTGGTTCTTGGAAATGGAGTTGCAGTTATTTTGGAGTTCTTCCTTGAAGACTATCTTAGAGTTATTTGTTCTGCTGCTAGATGTTATCTATTTTCTTTTCCGCTGCTATTCTATTGTATCTCTGATGTATATTGATATCTATTGGATTATCTGTTGTATGAGATATTGTACCAAAGCTGTATATCAATGTATTATTCTATTATTCCGCTGTGTTGTTTACTTAATGTTGTTATAAGCTCCGACGAATCGGATTTGAACGGTCGAATCTATGGCATTCGAATACGATATGAAGTATGGATGTCGATTTTCGAGCGCGAAAAATCCGCGTCGTCACAAGGCTAGCCATAACCAAGGTAGAGAAGAGGAAATCAAAGGAGAAACCAACGATTCAAAAAGACAAAGCTTAAGGAAACAAAATTCCATCAAATCTCTATTCCATCGTCCAATTTAATGTGAACAATAGTTAACCATCTCTTTCACTTGTGTTTGAATTCGATTATGGATAATTTTTGAATTATTCTGGTTGTTTCGCCATGTTATGGATGTATGATCATTGTTTAGATAAAATAATAATATATGGAATTTTTATGAAACTATTTAGATTGGTTTTAAAGGTAAAAACCTAAGTTTTTATTCTCCAATTGATTTGATTTTTCGATATGTTGTGTAAAACATTATTTTAGAGATAGGTTTTTAATTTCATAATTTTCCAAGTTAATATGAATATTTATAAATTCCTTAAGGAGGAAATAGCCTTTATTTCGGGTTTTGATTATTAAAAATAATTAAATAATGATCTTGGTCTCAAAAAAATTATATGGAAAGAATATGTTAATTCTGTTTTTAGTGATTTTTGGGGATTTTACGCAAAAGATTTTGATTTATTATGAATTTGATAAGTTACAAAAGCTTATGATTAATATTAAATGATAATATTAATTAATAGGTTCAAAATGGATTAAGAAGGATAATAAAATTGACTTGCAGCAGTTTCTGAAAAGAAATTTTGTAAAATATGTTTTCATCCAATTGAAAATTGACAAGGATTGAGAATTGGTGAAAAGTAATTACTTTTAATGAAATAAACAGTTTTTAGGTTAACTACGACATTGACATGCCGCATGTATGATGGAGTCCATGATGATTGCTATCAAAGCCGCAGCAATGAGTTTCGACATCAATATAGAAAAAAGCATATGATGACTACTTACGTAATTATGAATGATTCTATCAATGTTGAAGTATGAATAAATTATTACGACATTCTACTAATGTTGACATTGTGATCTCATAACATGCCAGAACTATTCTGACTTCCCTTATTTCTTCCTTTTGAAATCTATAACACACGGTATTGATGCCATGAGTTTTATGCCATAAATCAACAATTCCGGCAATAATTTATTTTACGACAATGATGTCGCTAAAATGTGGTTTCAACAAAATTATTGATGTCGTGAGTTTTCCATGCCATCATCTTATGTTTTGCAACATAATAGACGAAGTATAATATTATAGATATACTTATAATGATGCCATAAGTAATTGATTTCAACTCAAAGTAATGTTATGGTTTATCAATGTCGGCATTCTTTGTTTCCTTATTTTCGAAAACAATGCCATGCGACATTAATGTCGTATCCTTTCATTTCAAAGAAGATGCCTTATAGGCCGAGAAGCCTTACTTTATGTCAACTATAAATCATGATTTAAAAGGTGGGATAGCCTATGTTTTAAAGAAGTCGAAAACCTTGTATTTTGACCTGAAGTTTTTATACTTGATAAATTCAATGTTTTTGTTTTCGAATCTTGGATAGGGGTTCGACGTTAGTTATGGCGACATGAATGCCGTGAGTTACTATTTCCTATAGCTTTATGAATGGTTCAACATGCCATATGTTTTATGAGTTGACAATTTCATTGAGGAAACCAATGTATATTAATTTCGACATGCCATGAGTTTGAGGTTTAACAACCTAATTGGGGATACCAATAGACATAGATTAGGCACATGGGTGAATAAGATTAATTATGATTTAAACTGAGAAGAGATAGGTTCATAGCCATCCTAGGAAAACGATGATATGTGTGATAGATAATCCAGATAATGCCAGAGATGGATAGTCTCTATATGGTTAAAAATGGGTTCATAGTCAACCTAGCAAAACTATGAGACATATGGTGGATAGTAAACATCATTTTAGGTAAATGAAACATGTGTGATAGATGGTCCCTATAAATTTAAATAGATAAACCATGTGTGATGGGTAGTCCATATGACTTAGGATAGATAATCCATTAATTTTTATATGTGAGATGGATATCCCATATAAATATAAGACAGATAGTCAGATGAATTTGAGATAGATAGTCATTTAAAATTGATGGATATTCAATTAAATTGGGATGGGCAGTCCATTGTATGATTTTGGGGAGGGTAAGGGAGTAGGTAACATTATGAAGACAGATTGGTCAGAATTACCTACATTGCATGCCTATATATGATTATTTTTATATTCTAACCATTGTGGTTGCAGGTGCATGAATTTTAATTGTCATATTGATTAAGATATTAATGAATGGAAAACCGGTTCCGCTCAGCATTACGGTCTCACTAGATATCGATATTGGTTCAAGATTATAAGTTGTTATTCACACCGGACTATTTATCTAACACAAAGTTTTTGTTTTTCTCTTAATCTTTTGGGTGCTCATTTAAGTAGGCCGGAAGTAAGGGTTTCAGGTTTTGCAAGTTAAACGAATAAGCTTTCGAAGACATTCAAGAGACAAGCTAGCTATTATTAGGAGCTTTTATTTTCCACTGTGTTGATTACTTTGTTTGAATTGATGTAATGACAAAATTACAACTGTCAAATATTAGACTCTAATCAACCAAGGAGGCATCTGATGTTCACGTAAATGTACATATTTTTACTTCCATATTTAATCCAGTTTAATTAAACAAATGAGCATATAGGGTATTTTAACATGTTTAAACCAATATTTCGATTAGTTTCAAATTATCATTTATCCTTCTTCATATAGGAGCAAAATTATCATTTTTGTGCATATATTAATTTAAGAATATTTATTTCCACATTTTATTTTATTTATAGGAAAATTGAATGGAAATATGATGAAGGTTTCATGAAAAATATGCATGCACAAGGATGGAAACAAAGGAATGAAGATGAAAATAATTCAAACCATGTATCATGGAGGACCCCACCTACTCACTTATCTTAATCTACAATTAGAAGCTAATGCACAAGTTAGTGGAGCTAAAAGTTTATGCATATTTAAATAGAGGATTATCGCATGCTAATCATAACTTGGTGGTCATACTTCCTAAAGGGAAGTTTGGGTAGTCCCCAAAAATATGATTAGGGTTTTATGTTTGTATAAGTACTCCATATGTTCATGTAATTAATCTCTTAGCCTCCTTTGAGCCTTCTCTTGTAGTTAGTTTAGTTTTAGGCGTACAAATAAACAAAAGCACACTTTTCTATTTCATGGCTTCTTAGCCATTTCTCTTATGTGATTTTCTTTAATGCAATTTTAATTCATGCACTCTTCTTTTATGTTCTTTTCTTATTTATTTCCTTTCATGTTAGTAACTTATTTTATTTTTATACAAGTAGATTAGCTCTCATTTTATTTTAATTTTCTTTTTAATTTCCTTTTGTTTTTATTTCATGTTGAATGCTATATTTGTTGAAGTGATAACAAATATGAGAGGCTAAATCCTTTCAATTTAGGAGTAATGAAGCTCTCTTAATCATGTAGATTCAACATTTTGCTAATTTTAATCTCCTTTTGTGCTTAATGACAATATTTGAATGGGTAAATCTTTTGTTGTTTTAGCTTTGAATTTGATACCTTATGTTGTTGACGCCAAATAGGTTATGCTTAAATAAACACAAACACAAATTACCTTTTCATCTACGTATGATTATGGTAATGAAGTGAATATTAAAATCAAATTTGATGGTCTATATTTCCAATAAATAGTTAATAAATCGTGCTTAGAATATTTCATTTTCTAGTTCATTGTCATTTTCATGAGAGTTAAAAAGTGGTTTAGCGGGTGTGTTATAATTTGATGGTTTATATTGAGATAATTAATAGCAGAAATATTTCATACTTATGATAAACGCATCAACTAAATTCATTAATGACCAAAAAAGAGAGACCGTAATTTCGTATATGTTGCTTTATGTGATCTTGAGAAGTATGTTGCCTTTAAATTGTCTTCTGCTCTCATATTTTTATCCATATTTTGTTAGTTTATTTATATTTCATTTTCAGCTTAACAAAACTCACAACTTTGGTTAATTTGGTTGAAAAGAAATTTTAAAATCTAAACTGTTCCCTGCAGATCGACCCGTATTCTCATACGTGCTACAATCGTACGCCGTGCGTTTGCGGTTATTTTATTTAAAAAAATTCAGCGATTTTCTAACTTATAGAGAAACCGTCGTCAAACAAGTTTTTGACGCCGTTGCCGGAGAATTAATTTGATTTTAATTTCTATTCTCCAAATTATTTTAGTTTGATTTTTGTGTGTTTTCGTTTTGCGTCTTAATTTGTATTTTAAAAAAATTGTATGTTTGTTGTGTGGTTTGATTTGTGTGCTTGTTGTTTGTTTGCATTTGCATATTTGAAATATATATAGATATATGTGTGTGTGTATATGTGTATATGTATATGTATATGTATATGTATATGTGTGTATATATATATATATGTATATGTATATATACGTGTATATATATAGAGTATGTATGTGTGTGTGTAGTATGTATGTATATACACACAATTTATTTGAAAAAGAGAAAAATTTAATTCATATACTTTTTATTTACATTCTGCATTTTTATTTACATTGCTTTCAAAAAAAAGATATAACACTGTACACTATGCATAGCCTCAAACAAGTGCGCATCCCCAAGCCAACATTTCATTACTTCATTACTGTGCACACAGTCCTACTCTCCAACATGTCACACCACCAAACTTCAACTACCTGAAAAACATCAAGCCACTTACACATTTCTGCCAAACTGTGCACATTTTTGTTCATACTTCCTCACCTCTGTCCTCTAAATACAACTCACGCATTACAACAGTTCTCCTCCGTGACCAGTCACATCATCACCACAAAACACTTTCAACCATCTTTGAAAACCTCTGCTCCTCCTTCATCATCCTCCTCGTACACTCACACTTGCAAACAAGTGCCACTGCTCTTACTTCCAATCATCAACATCATAACAGTTCCATTGCACTTCTGTGCACATTTCTGTGCACATCACAACCAAATAAACATATCAACTAAATTCACTAACAAAAAAGAGAGATAATAATTTCATATGCGTTGATTTATGTGATCTTGAAAAGGATATTACCTCTAAATTGCATTATATTCTCATATTTTTATCCATTTTCTTTTGTTAGTTTATTTACACGTTCATTTTTAGCTTAACGAAACTCTCAACTTTAGTCAATTTGATTGAATAGAGATTTTAAAATCCAAACAATTCCCTGAGGAACGACCTGTACTTGCATACGTGCTACAATCGTATGCCGTACGCTTGCGGCTATTTTTATTTTTTCTTAAATTGACAATTTTAAAACTCAGAAAAACCGTCGTCTAACAAGTTTTTGACGCCATTGACGGAGAAATTTTTGTTTCTGGGAATACATCAATTTTCCATAAAGGAGCCGAATGAAACAAAATTTTCATGTTCGGTTTTGAATTAGAGACGTTAAGAATGATAAGTGTTAATTTGCATTTTTTTTTTAATTTGTATGTTTGTCGTGTGATTTGATTTATGTGCTTGTTGTTTGTTTGCATTTGCACTTGCATATTTTAAAAAATGTATATATACACGATTTCATTTCAAAAAGTAAAAAAATTATTTCATATACATTTTTCGTTTACATTAACCATTTTTGATTTACATGGCTTTCAAAAAAAAGATTACACTGTGCAGTGTGCACAGTGTTATCTTTTGCACAGCCTCAAGCCAACATTTCATTACTTCATTACTGTGCACACAGTCCTACTCTCCAACATAACAAACCACCAAACTTCAACTACCTGAAAAACATCAAGCCATTTGCACATTTACGTCAAACTATGCACATTTTTGTGCACACTTCCTTACCTGTGTCCTCCAAATACAACCTGCACATTGCAACAATTTTCCTCCCTGACCACCTACCAGTCACATCATCACCACAAGACACTTTCAACCATCTTTGAAAACCTCTGCTCCTCCTTCATCATCCTCCACGTACACTCACACTTGCAAACAAGTGCCACCGCTCTTACTTCCAACCACCAACATCATAACAGTTCCACTACACTTCTGTGCACATTTCTATGCACATCACAACCAAATAAGCACATCAACTAAATTCACTAATGATAAATAAAAAGATCATAATTTTATATATGTTGATTTATATGATTTTGAGAGGACATTGCCTCTAAATTGCCTTCTACTCTCATATTTTTATCCATTTTCTTTTGTTAGTTTATTTACATTTTCATTTTTAGTTTAACAACACTCTCAAGTTTGGTTAATTTGATTGAATAGAAATTTTAAAATCTAAACAATTCCTAGAGGATCGACCCATACTCGCATACGTGCTACAACCGTACGCCGTGCGCTTGCGTTATTTTTTATATAAATTTCAGCGATTTTCTAACTTATAGAAAAACAGTCATCAAACTATCAACCACCACCAGCCCGTATTCCATCAGTAAAACCACCATTCACCGCCTCTTCAACAGCCCCATCACATTCACGCAATCATCATCAATTCCTACCCTGCTGCTGCCTCAATCTTCCACAAACTCCACCTCCTTGCTGTCAACATATACCCCTGACCATCTCCATTGTCTGCTTACAAACCCAACATCACCACAGAACTAAACATTTGCTGATTGCAAACCACCCAGTCACCATATAACATCCTCCAACTGCCTGCAAGTCTGTTCCCCCTGTCAAGTACATCAACCATCAACACCAAACCCACTGTCAACCAACTGTTGCTCCATCAAACATCTACCATCACATTCTATAAGAAACGAACAACCATCACCTCTGCCTACACTACCCTTAACTGTCTCTGCCTTCAACATCACCTCGAACATACTATTGTTGTCTACTTCAATCACCCTGCAGTCATTCCCACTACAACCACACTGCCACAATCCCACTGTCATAATCACACTGCCACAATCCCACTCAGTCAACCATCATCAGTCAACAAACCATATCCACAACCACCTAAGACTGTCACTGTCTTTTGCAAAAGTCAGTCAACCATCATCAGTTAACAAACCGTATTCACAACCACCTAAGACTCTCACTGTCTTTTGCAATCTACCCACAACCTACTTTTGCCACTTCCGACTTCATACTCCACCCACTAATCTCCATTCATATACATAACCACAGCTCTGTACTTACACTCACCACCTTCCCACTGCATTCACTCTACTACAGCAAACTGCCATTATCATATCTGCCATACTTGCACACTTGCATTTGCCATCATCATATCTGCAAAACTGTCAACAAACATTTCTTCTACCATCCACTATTGCATTGCAAACTGCCACTAGATACAAAACCCTATTCCATTACCACTATCAACTATGCATACTTCACTGTGCTTTCACTCGTTGTTCACTCATCAAAACTCCTCTGTATCAACACTGCTCTGGCGATTACTGCCTCTAACATAACCCATCTGAAGTAAGCAACCTAAACCACTGACCTATACATATCAACCGCAAGCATTCCTTCATAGCAGCACATTCATCTAACCACCTTCACCCATCAACACTGCCTCAACTTCCTTCAATCAACACCACTGCTGCCCGTAACCACTTGCCTTCCCTTCACAAGAATCCACATATATTTTCATCTCCAAACATCTTGTTGTCACCCTCATATATTTTCATCTCAGAGCACTTATATTTTCACAAAAGAAAAAAAAAAACATACAGCTGCAGTCACCTGCTATACCTTCATCATTAACATCATTTGCCAGCTTCTCCTCTCTTCTACTCTACTGAATTGCCATAACCAAATCATCTCCATCGCCTGAAACCGCTCCACCGAACCCACAACCTCTAGCATAGACCAACGCTTGCTACCTCAATCGCCTTGAATCTAGAACCACGACCATCCCACGCCTCATCAGCTCGAACCCGCAATCGAGTTCATTGAATTCGCTGTTGGCATCGTGAATTGAGAATTTGATTTCATGAATTTGTGAGTTCGTTTGCTGTTTAATTTGATTTCGTGAATTAAGTGGGTGTTTAATTTGCTGTTTAAATTAGTGCGTTCATTTATAAATGGTAGGGATTAGTTTTCTTTTGGGCCGGGCTTTTTAAGGTTAAGTGCATTTGTTTTTAGTTTTAGTTTAAAAAAAAAATTCATAATCCAATTTTTATGTTCAATTATTCTCATTTTTTTTAGTTTGTGACGGTTTGGTGAAGTTATTTTAGGTTCATTTGTTCGAGTTTCATATACACACACACGAGTATGGTGGCACATCTGTTGGACGTGTGCATAAAAGAAAGTGAGCAAATTTTCTATTTGGTACAATTATGGTATTGTGAGATATTAAAGTTTTCGGTCGTTGTTGTATATTTTTCTTTAAAATGCTAAATGCTAATGGAATAACACCACTTCCATCACACTGTAAACTTCTGGTAAAAGACTTCATATTTGTAAGTGAAGCAAGCTTGAAAACCGCTGAAAGAATTCCTATACGTAAGTGAAGCAAGCTTGAAATCTGCTATAAAGGTACAACAATCATACGTAACAAAGAAGCGGTATATTATTAATGTATTATATACCACAGCTTATCAGTTGCTACTAAATATACCGAAATCTGAAAACATGCGTCAGGAATTGGTCACACGTATATTTAAATACTAAACGACTGGATATATTCATTAGCTCCAACTATTCGTTTTTCTTCTTATATGCGCAAATGGAACTACAAACTATTGGTTTACCAATAAAAAAAGTAAATGAAGTAAAATTTGTGACAAATTGTGTTCTTTCATCACATGGAGTAAGAAAGCAGTACTTACTCTCTGCTTTTATTTTTCTCAAACCATAATAGATCACATCAAACTGAATTAAAAATGTTACAGAGAGAACAAAACATTAAAAACATCCTCAATTTTCATTACCAAATTTCACTCAACAACTGTCATCTTCCCTGTGCAAAACTATTGTTGCCTCGAGTCACTGTCATTTGTCTTCATAACATCCAAACATCTTTCACATCACCACTTCTGCCTTGCCATACTCATTCATCACAAACCACTACCCTTTCACTGCCCCTCCTTATCTATTACATCCAGACCACTACAGACCACAGCTATAGCCACATCCCTGCCTCACAACCCCCGGTCATTGATCACCACCCCTAAACAAATACATACAAACCACTTCATCCAACCCTGACTGGAACAGCCATCACACATTCAACAGTCAACTGCATTACCACAAACACCCCTGCCTGCACACTCCATATCACAGCCTACAACATCAAGTACTTCCCCTTCACATGACAATCAACTTCATTTGTGCACATCTCACTCATCTCCATATCCAATATACACACATAACAATCAACTTCATTGTTCACATAACGGTTGCCTTTACATCCTCTCCATATCCAATATAACCATCCATCCACCACTTTCCATCCTCTGCAAATTACAATGTGCACAGTTTACTCATCAACTTCCCCTACAACACCTCCATCCACTATCACACTGCTAGAACCATATATATTGACTGCACATATATGCATACACTTCACCTATAACCACCATTTACCTATACCCCTCACTGCTTTCATCCTACAACCATCAGGCTGGCCATTCTTCCCTGTCACCTACTCTCTGTCAGTTCACTTCTACACAACCACCATCTTCACTGTTTACTTGCCACTCCATCACCCCATAACTGTCAACTTGCAACACCATTGCATAGCATCCCACCTTTCTCATCATCATTACCACTTTCACATACATTAGCGCTAACATCTACAACTACACAGTTCAACCACCATTAATCTTCCCACTGCCTTCAAGTGCAACAATGCCTCTACTACATCATCTTCACCATCCACAACCACATTGTCAATCAACTACAAATACAACATACTGCATGGCTACACCCCTCTGACCCTCTGACCAAACATTATCACCTTCATCTACATGCACCACCAATCTCACTTCTTCATCACAACAGCAGCTAACATCTTCATCTCCTCACACTCACTACTTCTTTTATCAAAAATAAAATTCACCACAAACTCTGCTTTTATCATCACCACCTACAGAACATTTCACTACTGCTTTTATCATCACCACCTACAGAACCACAATCCAATAGCAATACACTCTGCAATTTGCATTGTCCATCCTCTCTTACCATTTCTTGCAACTACACCTTCATCATACTTCTGCTCTATTCACATATACAACCATCACATCACTGACTACGCCCTTCGATCACCTCTGTTCACAACAAATCTGCTGTCACCCTGCACCATCACTGAAACAACAACCATCCTACACCATCAAAACTGTTGTCACACTCTTACAATCTTCCTCTGTTTCAACTTCTGACTCACTTCTGAATCACTGCCAGCAGCCACAACCCTAGGGAAACACACCATTCAACCCTGTAAACTACCACCTTCATTGCTATGTCATATCATTTCCATCTTATCGCCAAACCCATCTTACACACCATCCATCATACCGCAAAACCATAACACCATATTTCAGACAACAAACTGACACATCTACATCAAAACTTATTATTTAGCTTTATCATGCATTATGCATATAATGAACTAAAGTTTTAATTATTTCTTCAAATGCTGATCGCAAGGAGATTATAACATGCAATATGGCATTGAGCTCAACTACCAAGTTGATTAAACTTAATTAATTTGAACATGCTAGTATTAGAAAATAGTAAATGAACTCGATCTCTTACAGTGTATATGATCACCCTAACATTGAGACAATAGGACATGTTGAAGCTATGTTCAATCTTATATTTGAATCATCCAATATATTTGTTTAAATTAAGTAAGCCAAAGAAAGTACTTTAAGTGTAGAACTTTTTGACTCCATGGCGATACCCAACTACGTGCCAATTTGCAATAATAATGGCAAATGTGCATACAAATACAACAGAGAATTAATAAAATTATGAATAGAAGTTCAAAAATAAAATTAGTAGACGGCTAAATATGTGAAATATAAAAAAAATTGAATAGAAATTCAAAAATAAAATTAACAGAGGGTTGAATATGTGAAGTACGATATAAGGTTATTAAACATCAATTCACCAAACTTTCAAACTTTCAACCATTGAACAGATTTGGTATAAACATGTTCATTATTTGGTACAACCTATATCCACATAAATCGTTTGAAGTTGAACATTCTTATTTATTTATAGAGTAGTTACCTCATATAGGCCACCATAGAAGTAGATTTCGTTGTGTTGCCTACTTTTTCTATTGGGAAATTGTAGTCCTGTTTCTCCCTTTGATCGATCCATGTGACTATTCTTATTTTTAAACAAAATATTCTGTAAACTGAGTATACTTTGTGACTATTCATGGGCATTAAGTCTTATAGTTCAAGAAAATTTAACCCGAGTATACTTTCACTTAAATTCTCTTATTATATTTTAGTTGATTCTTCCAGTTATATTGATTGGATTAAAGCTATTTAAGAATGAAGCCATGTAAAGCTGGAAAATAACAATTAAACCCATGTAAACTATCAATTTCTCTATTTATTGGACATATCCGTGCACATTTAAACAATGCATAAGATTTTTTAGTTGTCCTATAAATTCGACGTGCATTAACAAACATTAACACACGTTTTCGAAAATTAACCTACAGAGATAAATGCAATAACACAGTGAGATAAAGTTAGATACCCAGGCATGCATTTGTAATATCTTTTTTTATGTCTAAAAAAAATAATATAGTAATTTCTAAAGGGAGTATTTTAAGGATTTTATAATGAATTCCCATCGAATTCATAAGATGTATTTGCCTTACATTTCATAATTATAAATAGACATAATATATCGTGCAATTTGTTTCAGTAATTGGCATAATTATTTTAAAATTTATGAGATTTTCAAAACATTGATCTTGCAATTGAGAAGAGTAAGGACTTTCTATCTTTAAATCTGATACTAATTTTACAGCCATTTGAACTTCAAAGTTCCAGACTTACAACCATTTGGATTTGCTTCATGTATTTTTTTCCATTAACAGATGATGATGCTTTGGAAATAGAAATGATAGATGGTTTATGGATTGCCGGAGAAGGTGACATACACGACGATTATGTTTGGATAGGGGCATACTCTCTTGCTTCGCACGACTTGATACATTGTCCTGTGACATCTACACAGTATCAAATAAACGGAGAGTAATATTACATCTATGGGGAAGTTGATGAAGCCAATATGCAACTGCATATAAGACTTTGACTGTGTTTTGCTAAAGGTTTACACGTTTGTACTCCTAGGATGTATAAGTTTTTCATGTTGAATATGGGAGTGACTTGTATAAATTGTTGCATTAAGTTAAAAAAATGCCTCAGATATGATAACAGAAGTGAGAAACTGGTGAGATGTTTACAATCATGTTGGTGCATCAGTACCACTGCCTCAATGAAAATAAGCTGGAGACATAAATATGAAACCTCTTGCAATCATGTTAGGTAAAGGAGCATTAGGGATTATATCCAAATTAAAATGATAGTTTGACTCATGGGTTAATGATTTGAGGCCAGAGTGTTCTTTATTCTTCAAGTTTTACTAAACATATGATTTGAGAAATCCCATCACCAACATAAAATTAAGAAAAAAACCTAATATATTATTTCATAGTTACACATATGAAATATCATGCAACCACGTAACCAAATTTAACACTCATTATAAGGATTAAAAAGAAAACGCATACTGAAAAGTGCATCGGCAATCAAGTGTTGGTAATCCTCTTGTAGTCGATGATTGATTTTCAGCTGAAGTTCCACCTATATACAACCAATGAACTCATTAAGCATTGCCAAAGAAACATATCTAAAATAAATATAACAAACATTTCACCTCTAAACAAATTAAACATGTACTGAAAACACCTCCACTACAATCCTGCTACACTGTCCTGATGTCAAACCTAGAAGTTTACTTAACCTAAAATAATCATTCAAAATACACAGATAAATCTGAACTAAAACGATGATACATAAATCTGAAGTTAAATAAATCATGAAGAATTATTGTTTCTTTATAAAGCTTCCATCAGCTTCTTCTTTTAAATAAGCATCTATTTAACATATATTTCTTTGCCTTCAAAAAGAATATTGATTGCTCTCTTTTAAAGACTCTCTGCTAGAATCAAAATTGAAAAAACAGATGATAATATCATATTCTATTTTTTAACCTGAAAATGCAACACGAAATTCAATTAGAATTTGTTTGTAAAGATCACAATATGGATAAGCATAATTAGAATAGATTACGGGCATATTGAACCAATTTGATTTCATTATCATAATCCAATTTTTATGTTCAATTATTCTCATTTTTTTAGTCTGTGACGGTTTGGTGAAGTTATTTTAGGTTCATTTGTTTGAGTTTCATATATATATATATACATACATACATATATACACACATATATATACATAGATATATGTATATATATATACATAGATATATGTATGTATATATATATATATGCATGCATATATATATATATGTATATATATGTGTGTGTATATATATATATATATGTATGTATGTATGTATGTATGTATGTATGTATGTATGTATGTATGTATGTATGTATGTATGTATGTATGTATGTATGTTGTTTCTAATTTCGGGTTGCAAAAGCATAATATCAAAAGGAAGAAGTGTTTGCCAAAAATAATTGCTTGCTTATTTACTTCAAAAAATCGACGCTTAAAAAACAAAAAAATAACTTGCTAATAATCTGCATGCTCTGATATCGTTTTCTAATCTCTAGTTTTATTTTATCTGCATTATTGGTAGCTTGCATCTAAAAAGAATTCAAAAACAAAAACAAAAATCCATTCGTAGTTGCATCAGTAATTCACGTTTAATTTCAGTTTTGCATTTCATCTTAGAACTTGATTAATAATAACAGTTAGACATCGAACTTAAGGGTGTCACGAGCTCATCTTGGGCTGAATTGTATATTGACAAGTTATCCTCTTTCGACAATTTAATTTCTCGGTGTCTAGCTAAGGCAGAGCAATAACCAATTATAAATATTATGGTGATTCATAAATATTATAGTGGTTGTTTCTCTAAAGGTACTTAAACGTTTGGCTGCATTGCTACCGTGATTCGTGATGTACCAATAACTCTTGCCCGTTACCTGGCTGAGAACTGTCTTGTTGAATTAAGACAAAGTGTGATTATACAATTTTGGATTAGGAGCTACTTAGGATAAATAATTTGTAATTGAGTCCTTGCATTCATTTAGTTGCATTAGTTCATGCATATTTTAAAAAAAGTTCAAAAACCAAAACAAAAAAATTGTAAACAATTCTTAACTTAGTTTTTAAAATCCTTTCATTCGATACTTCTAAAGCAAATCAAAAATCCAAAAAAAATTAAATTAATTTTTTTTAGTAAAACAAAAATCCAAAAAATATATATATTACCTTTGCATAAACAAAAAAAATTAAAATCCAAAAACAATAGAAAAATCAATGTCCCTTTTGAAATATAAATTCCTGTTGGTAGAATTTTTTTTCTTTATAAAAAAAACCTCCTTAAAAATGTATGAATTTCCCTACTTACATGAATTTTACGATAATTGTGAAAATCAATATAATTCACATAATTTCACTCCAAATTCTTATGGATATTTTAATGACAGCTATCGTACAAACAATTCGAATTTTCAACCACAAAATTTTTAAAATGATGAAAAACCCTCAAATTTTGAAAATGGCATTGAAATGATTTCGTCTTTGCTTGAACTCTCCACACAAAAAAATCAAAGGATAAATGATTTATGTAATTCATATTTGTACAATGATTCAAGTCAAAGTTTCCAAAATAATCAAAATTTGAATTCACTTCAAAATTCAAATGATTTTGATTCTAACCAATGCAAATTCAATTTCAAACTTCAAAATGAAATTCAAAATCGAAACGAAAATGGGAACGACTTTTTAAATAATTTTAGCAATGGGAATAATCTCGACTACGATGCGATTGATAATTTTTGTTCTCAACAAGTTCAAATAAAATATTCTAAGTTAATAATTATAAATTGGATTTTGTTGAGAAAATGAACGAAATTTACAAAGTTCACACTAATTTATTATTTGAAATGTACATGAAACAACTTAAGCAACAAAATCAAAACACAATGAATTACGAGTCAAATAATAACCCACCTTTTACCAAAATTAATGATTTTCGAATAACAACTTTTAAAATTGAAAATGACAATCTTAATGAAGTTGTTGAAAATGCGGTAATTGAGCTGGATTTCAATTCTTTTGCGAGTAAGAAACTCGATTTAAAATTCGATCTTCCTTTTTCTGTTTTTAAAATTTTAAATACAACAACTTTGGATTTTGAACTTGAAATATGCAATGAAGTTATGAATAATTCAACAAAGGAAGATGAACTTTGTGAACATAAATTTTATGGACTTTTCGAAGATGAGTTGTTAAATTCTGAAGGAAAAGATTTAAATCACCATTTTGATTTTGAATTCATTAATTCCGAAGAAGTTTTTCAATGATAGGTTTGAATTTCAATTTGGTGAAAATAAATTTGAAATTTAGCCAATTATTCTGTCAACCCAAAAATCATCGAAAATAAAACAATTTGTACGCATTTTATAAAACGACATTCGTTTTTCCAAATCAACATTCAACTTTGAAATCTTTTATGGTTTGGTTTTCTGTGCTTACGCTGTATCTCTCATACTTGACGAGGCAAATGAATTGGTCTTTGAAAGATCGTTTTATTTACTCTTTAACAGTATATTTTCTCATGTCGTGTAAATAATAGTTGTTTCATTTTCATGTAAATATAGGTTGTATTTTCATTTTTATTTTATTTTTCTCTTTTACGTGGATTGACTGTGGGGACATGGTCAAAATCAAGTGTGGAGGAAAGTCTCATTTTCATTATTATTTTTCATGGTTTATTTTTATTTTTTTCTTTTCAAAACTTAAAAAAACAAAAAAATTCCCAAAAAAAAATTTCTTTCTAAATTACTTTTGAAGAAACATTATAGGATAAATATATGGTTTTGGTTAATTAAATTGAAACTTTTGAAAATTTATTTGTCTTAACAAAAACAAAAATAAGTTTGATTACAAGCAACATTAGTTTAACTAATATATAAAAAGGTTCATGGATGATATTTATGAAATATATCCTAAATAAAAATCTTTGTTTAAAATGGTATGTGATTTAAAGTAAAGGATATAACATTTTTGATCTTCTAAGTTAAATGGTGCTAAGATGATTTTGCGAAACTCCCTCAACAAAAAAAAACATATTTTATATATATATATATATATATGTATGTATGTATGTATTTTATTAACACCCAGAGTCATGTGTTCACACGCAAATGTGTTCACTCGCCATGCTCTATACCCATCTTACATAAGCCCGAAAGGCAGTGCATGATCGGTATATCCGGCCTCAGTTTATTTGAGTTGGGTGTATGTATATAAAAATTCTTTCATTAACAACGCCTACAGTCGATAGGTGTACACATGTGTGTGCGCACTCTCCATGCTCTGTATTCCCTTCACGTAAGCCCGAAAGGCAGTGCATGGGTGATATATCCAGCCTCAGTTTATCCCAGTTAGGCATACACAAATATTTTTAATATCAATATAATTTTCAAATAAAGAGGCGGTTGAAATCCAAACTATTTTCACTTGTTTGATTTGATTTGTTATTTGAAAGAAATGAAAAGATCACTTTGAAAAACTTTGATAATCAACTAAGGACCCATTTCACAGTTGCACTATGTTATTAACCGAAGCAACTAGCCAAACTCGAGTCTGTTTGTTATGATAACTTAACTTTTGTTGGAAATTATGACAAGTAAATGGTCTTAAATTTCTTGATAATGACCAGAAATATATTTAACCTATTCGTGTTAGTTCAAAAGTAAATTATTTGTAAATATTTTCAAAAAAAAACTTGCATCCATATCTTATAAATAAATCTGACATTTAGGAAATTTTCGTTTTGTAAATATTTTCATATTGCATTTAGGATTTTGTGGGTAGCATCCGCTGAAAGCCCTCACGAGACAACACCCATCATACTAGGGACACCTAGAAGTTTAACGGATTGTTGCATACGCTCAATGCAATCGTGCTCCCTATGAAAAAGAATTTATCTTAGTTTTAGTTTATTCAGGGACAAATAAAAAGATAAGTGTGGGGTAATTTGATGTACACGTCAACATGCATATTTTTACTTCCATATTTAATCTAATTTAATTAAATAAATGAGCATATATGATATTTTAACATGTTTAAACCAATATTTCAATTATTTTTGAACCATCATTTATTCATCTTCATATAGAGGCAAAATGGTCATTTTGTGCATATATTAATTTGAGAATATTTATTTCCACATTTTATTTTTATTTATGGGCAAATTGAATGGAAATCTGATGAAGGATTCATGAAAAATATGCATGCACAAGGATGGAAACAAAGGAATGAAGATGAAAATAATTCAAACCATGTATCATGTAGGAACCCACCTACCCACTTACCTTAGTCTACAATTAGAAGCTAATGCACAAGTTAGTGGAGCTAAAAGTTTCATGCACATTTAAATGGAGGAGTATCTCATGCTAATGATAGCTTGGTAGCCACACTTCCTAAGGGGTAGTTCCCAAAAATATGATTAGGGTTTTATGTATAAATACACTATATGTTCATGTAATTAATCTCTTTGCTTTCTTTGAGAGTCCTCTTGTAGTTAGTTTAGTTTTAGGCTCACAAATAAACGAAAGCTCTCTTTTATATTTCACCGCTTCTTAACCATTTCTCTTATGTAGTTTTCTTTAATGCAATTTTAATTCATGCACTCTTCTTTTATGTTATTTTCTTGTTTATTTCCTTTCATGTTAGTAGCTTAGTTTATCTTTATGCAAGTAGATTAGCTCTCATTTTATTTTAATTTGCTCCCTATTTTCATTTTGTTTTTATTTCATGTTGAATGCTACTTTTGTTGAAATGATAACAAATATGAGAGGCTAAATCTCTTCAATTTAGGGGTAATGAAGCTCTCTTAATCATATAGATTTAACATTTTGCTAAAAAAATTCTTTTTGTGCTTAATGACAATATTTGACACCAAATAGGCTATGCTTAAACAAATACAAACACAAATTACTTCATCATCAACTTATGATTATGGTAATGAAGTGAATATTAAAATCAAAATTTGATGTCTATATTTCTAATCAATAGTTAATAGATCATGCTTAGAATAGATTTTATTTTCAGGCTCATTGTCATTTTCATGAGAGTTAAAAAGTTGTTTAGTCGGTGTGTTATAGTTTGATGGTTAATATTGAGCTAATTAACAGTACCAATATTACATACTTATGATAAACACATCAAATAAATTCACTAATGACTAAAAAAAGAGATAATAATTTCACATATGTTGATTTATGTGATCTTGAGAAGGACTGCGATGATCCTCAAATCTGTATCCTTTGAATCGACAATAATCCACACATATCAGACCCAAAAAGCATCGAATGACGGAAAGTAAAGAGAAAGAAAAGAAGAGAGAAGAAGAGAAAAGAAGAAAGAGAGAAGATAGAACCAAACAGAGCAATATAGAATCTCACATCGCAGCGGAGAATATAAAATATCATATCAATGACTTTTACAAAATAGTAACTATATATATACTTACATCAATCAGAGTTCAACAATCGATCAATAGTTATCATCCTGGACAGTTAAAATAACTTGTCCTCACAATTGCCGATAATATACAACTAAGCAGCGGATAATCAATCATCAAAACCGTTGCGCGTATACGAAATGAAAATCTCCAACTCGCCTGCTGAAGCTCCATAATCACCAAATCTGAACCTGTAATATATACTCGGTCTGACCCGAGCATTGAAAGGGAACAACGCCCAGATCAGTTTGGTAAACCAACGCGAGAAACACACTCAACTGAATTTATTAAATTACCAAACTTTCCTTTTATCAAAACAAAAGTATCTCGTAAGACAAGTCCACATATAAACATGGACATGTTTTTACCTTACGATAACAAAAACATTTCATATTAAATCCTCTTATATTATAACAGTGTCTATTGCACAAACAATATTAATCATAGCCAAAATTGTTGCATTGATTAAATTCCAACATATAGCCCAAAATGGGTAATACAATCAAAATGGCAGGCGTGTAGTGGAGTTTGGATTTCTATACAAATGACCAAGTGAAGGGTCTACCTTCCAAATGAGTACACCTCCTGATGGATGTCCCGAGGCACATAACATCTGCCCTCTACAACACAAGACCGGCCCACCTCTATAACTAGATGGTACCGAATATGTCATCCTCCGGTCGTTACCGACCTTTATTTTGGGCCCTTATAGCATACAAACCACAATAATCAGATACACGACGTCATAACATGTAAAGATATATCAATAAGAGGATGATCATACCCTACTTGGGAGCGACCCACTTAGCCTTGCCGCATCTAAGCCTGTTTTGATCATTTCCGGTTGATGAGGCCTGAGGTAACGATTACCTTTCACATATCACATATCAAATCACTTTTCAACGCCACACGGCCAGTTCCACTAATTTCCTTCCACAAAAATACAACCCTTAAGCTCATACGTCTCAAGAAGGATGTTAAGCTAAGAGAAGTTTCCTTCTCCACCACCACTGATGTACGTTTGTAAAAACCAATTTACGTAACCCGTAGAAATGCAATGTCAGACAAATATCCATACAAGTTGTCCAGGAAGAGGAAAAACCGAAGGTACTTTCCTACCACATCTTGTTGGAAAATCCCTAGGATTAGTAGCGAATAGTTCTCGCATTGGATATTTCATAATGACGAGACTACTACTACTATATGTATATTGAGATTTTAACCCCAAACGATCAATAGGCAGTCCCCCACTACGAAAATCCGGAATATCAATATCATCACAAGCAACCTGCACAATCGTCGCATATACATTGGTCCGAAGTGGTTTTCGGATAAACCGATCCCAGTCCCTTTGCACCAACAACGCAAAAGCGTTTCTCAATCTTACGCAGAAACTTAGTCTCATAGACTTATCACGTCTCCAACTTTCAACTTGCTATCCTTCGGGCCAAGAAGGAAGCTCGATAGACTGGAGTAATACTCCGCACTATACGAATCAACATCCTCAACACGAATGATAATCAAACCTCCACAGAAGGCTACGTGCTAAGTGTACGACTAAATAGTTCCCACATCAAGTCGAGGAACTAAAATGGCCAAATTTGATAATCAGTTATTTAACTATCAAAACAAACAAACAAATATTTAGCACCATAACCATCACTAGGCCCTTTTAATTAATTTTTTTATTAATTAAATCACTTGTCAAATATTCACTTCAAAATATCTTTAAAACATATATTCTCAAAACCATTTCAACTTCTATATTGGAAAATATTTCCATTTACTTATTTAATAATAAGTGATTCACAATTCTCTTTATTTTCAACATTTATAAAATATTGCATATACTTAAATCGTGGTTAAGTATATATTTTATTCTTTAAAGAAAACATTCTTTTTAAACACATTTATTTGGGTCAAAACGAATGTTGCGTAAAACATCGTTACGACAACCCAAAATCATTAGTATAGGGATTCAAAAATTAGCTAGATATATAAATCTCATATACTATAAAACATTTCCTTTCGAAATCATTTACTATAACAATAATGTTATAGTCCGTCATTTCATTATCTCTCAAAAATGTCTATTTCAACAATAAATGTTGAAGTCTATGTATTCAATACTTAACACGTTTAAAACATATTCAAATCATTTAACTCCATTTAAAATATCACTTTTCAAAACATTTATTTCATTTAAAATATTATTCACTGTCCAAAATCGTGAATATACTTCATTTACCACATTCATTACTTCTACACATTAAAAATAATCCACTGTCCAAAATCATGAATATAATCCTTTTACCAAATTCATTACTATTGCACATTAAATTAAAGGATTATCCACTGTCCAAAATCGTGGATGAAATTCCTTTAATATAGTATAATAATTAATTATCAAATTCAGTTGCTTTCACATTTATAAAACAATGTTTATAAATTCCATTTATATTTTATAAAATCTTCATTTATAAAAACCCTTTATTTACCAATTCTATATATATCTCGGTTATATGCCAAAATCAAAATTATAAGTTAGTTATTTATAAATCTCTTTATTTACAAAATCATTCCTTTTATAACTTCACAAATTTATAAATCTTATTCACTTATAAGATTCATTTATAACTTCATTTTAACACTTATAAAACTCCTTTATAATTCCATCATTTTGATTTATAAAAATATCAATTCAATAAATCTTATATATAAACCATTTATAATAAGTCAAAAGTATCAATTTAAACTATTTACCAAATCATTAACTCCATATTTCAAAAATCATATTCGTATTATATTTCCTAAAAATCATAATTTTTATAACATAAGAATTATAGCTTTCATTTATTTAAAATAAATCAACTTCCTTAACCATTCAAAATTACATAGAATATCTATTTTGAAAATCATTTTGAAATCCTTTTTAATTTGAAATCCATCACTTTAACATTTTTAAATTATCAAAAATAGGCCGAATGCTGCAACAGCATTAAATACATCAATCACGGCATCCAAAATATTATATCTCATATGACAACAACATATATCACAACATTTGTAAATAAACCAATACTGGTCAGGAATCCAGTTGGATCCCTCCAACCTATCACCTGCAACAAATATATATGTTAGAAATATATATACAGTATCCACTTTGAGGCAGCGCACGTAAAAAGGGTTATCCGCTCATACACCGGAACGTATAGGGTCTCATCTGCTCCAATAGGTATGAATATATCCAAATACCAATCAATATATATACAATATATCATATATCATCCAAAAAATCATCGTTCAACGTAAATAAATTTATTCTCACTTATATAAAAATATCAGTGAGTCGGAAAGAGTTAGTTGTACTCACTTTAGTTCCAATAGCAGTTGCAGTGTTTTATTTTGAATAAAATTAAACAAGCGTTTAATTTTATCTAAAATTCATACTAGCTCCAATCAACTCCAACTAGCTCTAAAATGTAATGCTCATCAATACAGACCCAACGCAACTTGTTTCGTCAAAAACGGACCTTGTACGACACAGCTATGCAATTTTAAAATTTATACAATTTATATATAAATAAATTATCGATTTTTTATTAATATTTTTTTAACCTAGAAATCATTCAGGCCATTGATTTTCTTTCAAACAGATCCAGTCCGATCGCGAATGCTTCTTCCCCTTCCAGATTACGTATGCGAGGAAACCCAATGCTGCCATTTCGTTCACGAATTAATGCGACCCCATATGTCGATTAGAGGTCGACCTGGAATCACCATCGTATAGCCCTTCTCAAGCTCCACCTACACCATCCATATTGATGAATTTGGCTGCACCAAAATCGAGAAAAACGTTCCCAAACGCGTGAAGAACGCCAGCCATTTTCCCCCTCCACGTTGCTCCGTTTTAGATCACCACCGTTGGAAACAAAGCTCTCATCGTCCTCTACGTTTTTGTAGTTGAGAGACTTTGATGAAAGTAAACCGATCCTGAGATATTGAGGGAGAAATACTAGAGCATTTTCGGCCCCTGATGATAAAGAATGGCGGCCTGCCCTAGTTCATTTAGGTTTTTGTGAAAATGTGAAGTTATAACGTCCTTTTATAGAAAATTCCAAAATACTATTCATCCAAAAAAATTCGAACTCCAAATAAAGCGTGCTGCCTGACGTTTATAATGTTTTATCCCTATTCTGAACACAATGGAATATATATCGAGAGCCAATACGATCGTATTTGAAAGATAGGTTTTCAAATTGACTATTTAAACTTAAAATTTACTTTAACATATTTCTACGCGTTTTAGCTTGCCATGGAGAAACCGTAAATTTGATTGACATGAAATTTGAGATCTTACAATAATATAACATTATCGATCCAATGAGACTAGTTTCATCAAAATCCGAGACCGTATGAAAAATGATAATTTTTACACGTTACACTACTACAAAACAGGCCATTTGCATCGCCTCATTTGAATCGGTTGAAGTAAAAACTGATGCAAATAGAACTATTTGCATCAGTTTTGTCTTAATAACCGATGCAATTGGTATGTGGAAAGCAATATGTAATAAAAAATCAAATTTGCATCAGTTGTCACCAGCAACCGATGCAAATACGTCGATGCAAATAGTTTTAGTCGCATCGGTTTTAAAGTCAACCGATGCAACTACGTCCGAAATAATAATTTTTGCATCGGTTCCCTAGCGGAAGCGATGCAATTTCAAATTATTTAGTTTATTCGTTGCTCACCTATTACATCCCGCCTTTCCCATTTTTTTTCGCCGCTCCCATTCTTTTCCCCAAATATTTCGCCTGCTTCAAAACAAAAAAAAACCCTAAAATTGATTGTCACCGTACGTTATTTCACAGATTAATTTGGCCTACCAAATCACCGTTAAGCGATCAATTTCGAGTTTGCATTGTTGCTGAGTCAATTTCAAGTGATGAAAGTTGTGGCTCGTTCGTTTCTCTTCCCTTTTTTCTTTCTTTCGGATTTTGGGTGAAGTCGCAAGTTGCTGATGGTAATTGAAGGAAGGGATTTGAGTAAAGCGCAGTGATTAATGGTGATTATTGAGGGTTGCTGAAGAATTAGAGAAGGCGATTTTCGATTAGTGAAGAAAGTGGTGTCGTGTTTGTACTTGTCTGCTGTAGTGAGGTAGGAATTTTTTTTGGGGTTCATTGGTTCAGATGCAGTTCAGATTAAAACGTGATTTTTAGTGCATTTTTGTGTTTTATTGCGGAGGAAGGTCAACTGCTCTATTAACTTCAGTATTTCAGTTGATTAAAATATAGCTATTCATTAATATGATTTACTTCCACTGTATTTTTAGATCCGAACTAGTTTAAGAACTATTTTAATTCTTGAATCGTTAACCGAAAGAAAGATATTATATTTTCTATGATTTATTTTAGAAACCAAATTAAGATGATGAAAAATATTACAAGAAGAAAAATGATTGGACTGATTCATTATGTGCTATCAATGCATCCTAAAAACATATTGTTTCTAATTTTTGTTGCAAAGGTCATATTCGGCTGAACTAAATGCATCATTATTGTGGGGTAAAATATTGAGGTTATCTGATGTGTTTGTATAAAGTTCCGAGTAGACTGGCTCTGAATCTCTTTCATTATTACATATATGTGTAGCTACTATAGTGGTTATTTGACATGGAAAACAAACTTTAGTACTTTTGGTAAGGCACTAACATAGGTCAATGTAGTTTCATTCACTATAAACAACAATGATTTTGAGTTGTATGCAGCTACTTTTAGTTTGTTCCTGAAAATTCTAATATACAATTTTCTTAGTATAAAGTAAAATAGCTTCATGCTATCATGGTTAGTTATTAGAATTATTAGTAAATTCTTCATAAAACACATGGATGTGTGTGTATGTATTGTAGGAATAACGAGGAACCTTCAACCTATGATATAGTACAAAAGAATAATCCATTATGATTGCCATACCTTTAAAAGATTGACTGATTTTGATGATTATTGTAGAATAATGAAAAAAATTCAAAGGCTAATAACATAAATATACAAAATAGATGATGTGGGCACAATAGAAAAGGACTTAATGTGTTACTTGGTAGTAGTTGGGGCCACATCTACCGTTCATCTTCTTCTTAGCATGTGATGACTCCAAGATTTAAAGAGTTTTAGTTTGATTTTATAGCATACATGTATGGAATACATAGATGCTTTCCTTATATTTACTCTCTATAATTTTCTTTTATTTTTGCACATATGCAATTTCATATGGTTGTTAACTCAAACACATGCTAAACTTTTAAGGCATCTTTAGAATCGAATAACTTCGGACAACCCCAAAACACAAACAAAGCATATCAGATATAGAATACAAATACTATTAAAAAAGTAGCATTTAGATCAATATCAGAAACCATAATGTCATTTTTCAGTGCATCAGTTTTTATATTAAAAATAAATATGATAAAGGACAATCATCTAAACTAATGAACACAATAAAATAGTACAATATCCTATTTATTTTTGTAAAAAAACAAGACTGTATTTGAATCTGAATTAGTAATGTTGATCTGCAAATATTTGTGCACCATCTTTATTATTGGCTTATTGATAGTTTTGAATGAAGAGTCCTACATTATGAATATAATGTGCCAGCTGAGTAAACCATGATTTTGCACCTATTTATTAGAGTTTTCAGGTGTGTATCCAAGAGGATTTTTGCTAGCCCACTTCTATTAATTATTAGTAAAGAAAAGAAGAAGGCATCAACAAATGATGATAAAGTTTTGATAAAGCATATTGGTCAAGCGGACTTTTCTAGTGTCATCTTAAAAGTGTAAGGGTTCAAAAATGGAACCACATTATCACCAGTTTTGTAGTACTATAGTAGGTAGCAGGATCCACTGTGTCATTTAATTATTTTCTGAAAATTTTATTGCCATAATTATGTGTGTGTTCTGTTTAAGGTAATTGCGGGTATATGTCTACAATATATGCAGCTTAGCATAATTTGGAAACCTAAAATGTTAAAAGCCTAATTAAGTCAGTGTAATGGTTTGTTACAATAATGACCATTATTGTGTGCATGTTATGTTTAAGGTAATTGGCAAGTACACACTTGCAACACATGCAGCTTAACATAATTTGAAACCTAGGATGTTAAAAGACCAATTCAATTAGTATAATGGTTTGTTACAACAATGACCATTTTATTATCATGTACTTTGGTTGAAAGTTTTCGTTTCAAATTCTTGAATAGGTAGCTAGAAAAGAGTATTCTTTTAGCAAAGAAGAGATGGAACTACCTATCATTTTGAACCTCGTCGCAACTGGATTAAAGGTATTCATGTTCTTGCTCAGTTGAATATTCTTTATTAACTTCAAGAAATTTTTACAATTTATGTGCCTTAGATCCTGTTTACATGAGATATAATAGCTAACTGTGAATTTATAAGACCCAGTGTTTTACATCATTATAATTCCACACATTTATTACAATAAATAAATATTCTTCTATTATAGCAATAGGATTCAAATGTGGAATCGTTGTCATAATTAATATTATCTAGTGTGTTGCCATTTAAAACAGGTAAATACAATGGTAAGTTGGTTAATACATCAATGTTAATCGTATTTCGATCATTTATCATTTCAGTGTTCATACCTTAAATTTTTGATGCCTTGTGCATTTACCAGGGACTACAAAGTACTTGTAGCCTTGTTAACAACAAAATTTGATTAGTAACACTGCTGTGCCAAATCCAATGAACTTGCTTTTTTAGACTTGTAAAGATGGTCAATTTTTGGATGTGACTTGTAAAGAAGAAGAAATGTAGTTGATGAAAGCTTGTTTTTCATGTAATTCCTCTCTTTAGTTGGAAATATGTTAAATGAATCTTTAGTACTTGCACAGAGTAGCGCTAAGTAAAATAATTCTTTTTGTTGTCATCTATTTATCATAATCAGAAGTTATATGTCCTGTAGTTTTATTTTTCATTCCCAGGAGCTTTATACGTGCAAGAAATTGAAGAAATTTGATTTTATTGATTTTGTATCTAATACTTTTTGTTACAGAATGATTGAAATAGAACTGCTCATGTAAACAATATAAGTCCAATACATATAAGTCCACATGCTACAAAAAAGAAAAACTGGCACTTTCAATACCACAATATAAGTCCAATACATATAAATTGACAATGATGGAGGAGCTTTACTGAAAGCTAAAGAGTGAACTTAAATCTATGGGTGTACTGCCATAAACTTGTCTGGTTTTAAATGTTGAAATAGCTTATTGTATAGGTTTAATTGAACATGTGAAAAAAAAATTAACATATGTTATACTCATATTTGTTAACTAAACAAAAAGCAATCATTTTTCTGCACATTACCTCAAATTGCAGATCAATGTATTTAGTCTTAGTACCTTCATTCTATTAATCAACATTACTAGGAAGATTATTTTTCATGATGATTGATAATTAGTTGATGAATAACTAAACTGCACATTTCCTTTTCTATGATAATCATTTTTGATCTCTTTTGAATTTGTACTTGTAGTAGTATAGTTTAATTTAATGAACTCTTCTCCTTGATAGAGTTGGACCACATGGAAGCTTGAGTTTTGTAGGATCTCATGCTACGAGTGCAGAAGCTTGTACAAAGAGTGCAATTGCAACTCTCAGTTGATAAATACTTCAGGTGATCATTCATAAATTGTTTATTTCTTAAATGGTTTTGGTTGCAATGATTCATCATTAGGATTTAAGTTACCACTTGCCAAAATACAATCAGCGTCTCTTCTTAATAATATCTTTATCATTATAACTACTTGGTTACCATTGATTTAAATGTTGCCACCCAAAATTTATGAATAGTCAAGTAGTCAAGTGAATAATTTATTTTACAATTTGATTTGTGCGAAGTAAAGCCATATATATGATTTGTATTATATGCAGGCGTGTTTATAATGGTAGTTCTTCTTATAGCTTGAAATTCAGTTGTTGATAATAGTTCTCTAACATGCTCAAAATTCTGTTTTACCTACAGAAAATGATCAAAAGTATAAAGAAGACAATGAACAAGAAGATTTCACTCTATCAAAAAAGACTCGAAGAATCCACATATGCTTTCAACGGGTCTAATGCAATGGGAGAGCATATTGAGCCACCTTTGGAAAACGCTTATGTTGGTAATGCAAGCAACTCAATTGCAGGCACTACTATTGCAAATCGATGGAAATCTTGAAATATCAATGGAAATCTGAAGCCATTGATGTAAATCAGATTTTGAAAAAGAAGACTAGAGGCCAAACTATAGTGGAAAGTCTTCCTTCAGATGTTGGAAGCTGAATCCAAATTGAATTTAACTCATTGGCTGAACTGATAGGAAAAGGTTGATGATATTATCTTCTTATTTAGGGCCACTTGTGCGTGAGCATGTTCCGTTTACACTTGATGATTGGAGGTTACTTAGTGATGATTTGAAATTAGTTCTATGGGAATCCGCTCAGGTGTGCTTATTTTACATGTTCTTATTTAATATAATAGTAAACATTTTGAAAATCTTTTCTTTTGCATGGTTTGCATTAGAATATAGTGTTCTCTTCAATGCATGTATGGATAATAAATGTGGTGTTTAGAATAGAAAGTATACATATCCCAGATCCCCAGTTCACTATTATTAACCAAAATTTTTAACACGCTATCGACCAAAACTATACACAACTTTACACAACTAGAAATTGAGTAGGGATAGATGGGCCCTCTATAAATTATGTTCACATAGGTGTACAATTTTAAAGTAGATACTAGAAGGAATTTGTTTGATTAGTTGACCCAATGATAACCTTGGTCGTGTTGGATTACACAAAAAGAAAGATTAAGGTCAGGCCAGGGGTTACTTCTCATCTTCTTTATTTTTGGATACGTGCAGGTGAATGCAGCAGCAGAAGTAATCTATGACCTTGTAGATCCAGTAGCCAATTTAATATTTGGAGCGGTTTTGATCCATCACTCAATGGTCAGATAAGCTTTAGACTGATGATTATAGTATATTGGTTGCGTTACGAGATTGTTAGTCGTGACTATCTACACTCTGAACAAAATCATATTGGGCTTTGTTTGATTTTTTTAATTGCATTGTGGAGGTTCCTATATACTTTTTTAGTTGAAAGTTTAAAAAAGAAAAAGAAAAAAGAGGTGAAATGATGTGGTTGCTATCCAGATCATCAAAGTTAATAATTAAATAACTCATTTTTTAGGTTTGTATTCTGCAGGATCATTCCGCATATGCAGATTTCATCACGTAAGGAGTGGCATAAGGATTGCACAGCTTAACTTTAGGTAGCTCAAGTACAATATAGGATGAAGGTTTGTGCATTTGAAGACCATCTTCTGCTTAATTTATCCACTGTCAACGATACATTCTCTTTTCTGTATATATGTATTTTTGTGTGTCTACATATGACCCGCTGCATTTATTTTTTACTACTGACTATCTGATTATGTACAGTGGAATTTATTTACGTTTTTCATTCTTTTATAGAATTATTAAATCTGATTATGTATTTTCCATCAAATTTAATTTTGAATGATAGTAATATTGCATGCAATAATTGTTTGTTATAATCAATAATATATATAGTCTATTTGAGTACTGTAATAATGGTTTCTGAGAATGGATTTTTTGCATCAGGTATAAATAGCTGATGTAATAGAGAGATTAGTTTGCATCGGTTGTTATAAAAAACCGATGTAATAGAGGGATTAGTTGCATCGGTTTTCATTACAACCGATGCAACATGGGGGCTGTGTCCAAGCAACCAACCATGATATTTTGCATCAATTGTTAGTAACAACCGATGAAAAAAGGATCGTTTTGCATCGGTTTCAGAACTGATGCAAAAGTGTTAAGCCTGTTGCATCGGTTGCATATGCATCGGCTGTTGAACTGATGCAAAAGGGGGGTAAACAACCGATGCAAATGGCCTGTTTTGTAGCAGTGTTAATTAAATATTAAAATATTCAATTTCTGTAATTTAAATTTTAATTCAATTTCAAAAGTTTAATCATTCCAATTCAAATAGAATTAAATTCAACTTTATAAATCATTTTTATTCACATTTAACCCAAATTTCAATTATTTACATAATTTCAAATCTTGAATTAACAATTTAATTATCTAATTAAATCACTATATTCTAAATATAAGTTATTCATCTTATTAAATTAACTTTTGAATATTTAAAATCAATTAAATATACGAATTTCAAATGATTGAAATTTTGAGTCGTTACATTCTCCCTTACTTAAAAGAAGTCATCCTCGAAATTACCAAACTAAGAAAAAGGCACAAAATCCATTATCTTTTCAAAAATAATTTGTTCAAATTAGATATCAAATTCATTTAATCATTTTAACTTTTCCAAAATCCTTAGTTAAAGTTCTTATAAAAAGTTTTCTAAGTTTACAAATCCATTCATAGTTATCTTTTAAAAATTACTAATATCATCTGACCTTTTAACTCGAAATCAAAATTTTAGTTTTCAAAATTTTTCCAAAATTCCCAAAAAAATCCGCCTTAATTTTAGAAAAAATTCGTCAGCGTCTCCTTTGCGTAGTTCGATCGTAGTAGGATCACAACATATATATATCACAAATATACATCTCATTTTTGAGGATGAGGCATCCCGTAGAGAGAAAAAAAAGTAAAAGTACGATATGTAATCCAAGATATGTTCTTTATATATTATTAGCGAGCATATACGGCTAATATAGCGCGAAAGCGAGCTCTAAATGCGAAGTAAACGCCATTCACACCTATTAAATACTCAACAAACAAATAAGAAACATGTATATATGAAAGTAAAATGAATATACAATATATCAACACAACTACTATATATGCCAATATAGCAAATGCAACCAATAAACAACAAATTCAACCATCAAACAACTAACATCCAACTAACATCTAATAAACCAATATTTGTCCAATCCATCCACAACCAAATCAATATTAATTCACTTCTCATTAATATTCATTTAATTGGTTTTTCAATTTAATCACTTGATTCATTAACATTGAATTTTACTAACATTCATTTATTCAAATTCAATTAGTTTACATTCACTAATTCATATTCAAGTTTGTTCACTTTTAATTCAAATTCAATTCTATTTAGATTCACTTATTTCAAATTTGGATTCAATTATTTATCTTTCAATTTCATGGATTCAATTCCATATGAATCTCTATACAATCAACTAATCACCATCTAACAACCAATGCATATTCAACATAACCAAATTTATTTAATTTATTCTCAACATTCATATTTGGTTTAACACATTCAATTTTTATTAGTTTAACATTTAATTTGGATAGAATTCTAGTATTCACTATATTCACAACTTCTTAACTTAAGTTTTATTCAAATTCTTAACATCAACATTTCTAATCCATGTTTATTCACTAATTCACTTTTACAATTAAAGTTGAATTTCATTATATAACTCAAGTTCATATTCATCTCTTCACTTTATTAATTCATTTTGATACCAAATTCAACTTCATTCAACATTACTTAAGTTGTGTTTCATTTCATTCTCACTTGCATTTACATTCACTATACAACTTAAATTCACTTCTAATTTAATTCAAATTCTATTTTATATAACTTTTACTTAAGTCAAATTCATATCATTGATTCAAATTCAGATTTTGTTTTGCTTAACAAAATTGTTTAACCATTTTAACAATTGGTTTAACTTACCTTTTCTCACTCTATATGTTATACAACTTATTTATCTAAACTTCCAAATTCATATTATATAATCACTTAAAAGTTTAAATTCCATTTCAATAACTTATCTAATCTAGTCCAAATCCAATTCAATTTATGTAACTTTCTTTGGTTAAATTCCAAATCACATATTTATTATGCTAACTTAAATCTATTTCAACTTAGCCAAAGTTAAAATTTCTTATTCATATTATAAGTCCAAAACTCATTTCACTTATACTCATCAATTTCCATTTGGATTTTAATTCTAATTTGTTTATCAAAACAAACTTATATTTCAATTTACTATTGGTAGAAAATTCATCACACAGAAACTCGAAAATGATATTGATGATGTTATAATCATCACCTTTTATTATTTCCCAATAAAAGTAGTGAATTCAGTGCTTTATATTCTTTTTAAAAATCCTTTTATTTATAAATTATATTTATATATCTTCTTACTTATATAATTTCACTATTTTCCTTTACTTATATAAGATCATTCCAAATTCTTTTATCTTATTTAGATTTATAATAATATAATCTCTTTAACTTTGAAAAATATCTTTCAAAGTCAACGAGATTCAAAATTTCAAATTCTTAGTTTAAATTTGTTTTTATTTACAACTTATATTTATAAATATATTCATATAGTTCTATTCCTTATGTATAAGATCATTTGACAATTGTAAATCATTTTAATTATAATTCCATACTTTATAATTCATTTTCTTATATAATTTATTGTTTTACAATTGTTGTTTTATTTATATTATTCAAACATCTTTTATCAACTTATATATTTGCATTTTCAAATAATCAAACAATTAATTTATATACACTATAATATTTCTTGAAAAATTTGTTTCCTTTATATGTAAAATATAATCGAGGTAAAATTATTTCATCTACCCAATTTAAAATGAAACTATATCGACTTGCCTCGTTTAAGTGTTTAGAAATCCCTATCGATAATATAGCGTCCTATATACCGACTAGAATTCGCAAACAACTCAACGGATAAGTAAACACAATATAAAACATTTTATAACCACTAACAAATATGTGCTCATACATATAATACACTCAAACTCAATCTAGGGTGTTACTGTCCTTATATATACTGAGTACACATCAAAGCTTAGGAATATACAAAATCTAAGCTCTGATACTACGTGTGATGATTCGAAAATCCATACCTTTTGAATCAACAATAATCCACACATGTCCGACCCAAAAAGCACCGTCTGATGGAAAGTCAAGATAAAGAATAGAGGAAAAAAGAAGAGAAGAGAAGAAAGAGAGAAGATAGAACCAAACAGAACAATATAGGATCTCACATCGCAGCGGAAAACACATAATATCATATCAATAATCTTTACAAAACAGAAACTGTATATATACATACATCAATCAGAGTTCAACAATCGATCAATAGTTATCAGCCTGGACAGTTATAATAAAATGTCCTCACAATTCCTGATAATATACAACTAAGCAACGGATAATCAATAATCAAAACCGATGCGCGTATACGAAATGAAGATCTCCAGCTCGCCTGCTGAAGCTCCAAAAGCACAAAATCTGAACCTGTAATATATACTCGGTCTGACCCAAGCTTTGAAAGGGAAGAACGCTCGGATCAGTCTGGTAAACTAGCGTGAGAAACACACTCAACTGAATTTATTAAATTACCAAACTTTCCTTTTATCAAAACAAAAATATCTCGTAAGACAAGTCCACACATAAACACGAACATGTTTTTACCTTATGTCAACTAAAACATTTCATATTAAATCCTCTTATATTATAATAATAGTGTCTATTGCACAAATAATATTAATCATAACCGAAATTGTTATATTGATTAAATTCCAGCATATAGCCCAAAATTGGTAATACAATCAAAATGGCAGGCACGTAGTGAACTTTGAATTTCTATACAAATAACCAGATAAAGGAACAGCCTTCCGAATGAGTACACCTCTAGATGGATGTCTCGAGGCATATAACATTTTCCCTCTACCAATAGAAGACCAGCCCACCTCTATAACTAATTGGTATCGAATGTGTCATCCTCCGGTCGTTACCGTCCTTTATCGAGGGCCCTCATAGCATACAAATCACAATAATCAGATACATGACGTCATAGCGTGTAAAGATATATCTAGAAGAGGATGATCATACTCTACTTGGGAGCGACCCACTTACCCTTGCCACATCTAACCCTCTTTTGGTCATTTTCGGTTGATGTGGCCTGAGGTAACGATTACCTTTCACATATCACATGTCACATCACTTTTGAATGCCACAAGGCCATCTCCGTTGACTACTAACTGCCTTCCATAAAAATACAACCATTAAGCTCATAGGTCTCAAGGAGGGTGTTAAGTTAAGAGAAGTTGCCTTCTTCGCCACCACTGATGTACGTTTGTAAAAATCAATGTACGTAATATCTAGAAATGCAATGTCAGAAAAACATCCATACAAGTTGTCCAGGAACAGGATAAACCGAAGGTACTTTCCTACCACATCATGTCGGGAAATCCTTAGAATTAGTAGCGAATAGTCCTCGCGTTGGATATTTCATAATGAAGAGACCACTGCTACTATATGTATATTGGGATTTTAACCCCAAACGATCAACAAGAAGTCCCCCACTATGAAAATCTGGAATATCACTATCATCGCAAGCAACCTGCTCAATCATCACATATACGTAGGTCCGAAGTAGTTTTCGGATAAACCGATCCCAGTCTTTTCGCACCAACAACGCAAAAGCGTTTATCAATCTCACATAGAAACTAAGTCTCATAGACTTATCACGTCTGCAACTTTCAACTTGCTATCCTTCGGGCCAAGAAGGAAGCTCGATATATTGAAGTAATAATCCACACTACACGAATCAACATTCTCAACACGAATGATAATCAAGCCTACACAAAAGGCTACGTACTAGGTGTACGACTAAATAGTTCTCACATCAAGTCGAGGAACTAAATTGACCAAATTTGATAGTCGGTTATTTAACTATCAAAATAAACAAATAAATATTTAGCACCGTAACCATCACTAGGCCCTTTTAATTAATCTTTTATTAATTAAATCACTTGCCAAATATTCACTTCAAAATATCTTAAAAAAGACATATTCACAAAACCATTTCAACTTCTATATTGGAAAACATTTTCATTTACTTATTTTATAATAAGTGATTCACAATTCTCTTTATTTTTAACACTTATAAAATATCGCATATGCTTAAATTGTGGTTAAGTATATATTTTATTCTTTAAAGAAAACACACATTTATTAGGGTCAAAACGAATGTTGCATAAAACATCGTTACGACAACCCAAAATCACTAGTATAGGGATTCGAAAATTAGATAGAATTATACATCCCATATACTATATAAAAAAATTCCTTTCGAAAATCATTTACTATAACAATAGTGTTATAGTCCATCATTTCATTGTCTCTCGAAAACGTCTATTTCAACAATAAATGTTGAAATCTATGTATTCGATACTTAACACATTTAAAACATATTCAAATCGTTTAACACCATTTAAAATATCACTTTTCAAAATATTTATTTCATTTAAAATACTATTCATTGTCCAAAATCATGAATATACTTCATTTACCACATTCATTACTTCTACACATTTATTAAAGATAATCCACTATCCAAAATCGTGAATATAATTCTTTTACCAAATTCATTACTATTGCACATTAAATTAAAGGATTATCCACTGTCCAAAATTGTGGATGAAATTCCTTTAATAAACTATAATAATTAACTTATCAAATTCAATTGATTTCACAATTATAAAACAGTGTTTATAAATTCCACTTATATTTCTAAAATCTTCAATTTATAAAACCCCTTTATTTACCAATTCCATATATATAGCTCGGTTATATGCCAAAATCAAAATTATAAGTTAATTACTTATAAATCTCTTTATTTACAAAATCATTCCTTTTATGACTTCACAAATTTATAAATCTTATTCACTTATAAGATTCATTTATAACTTCATTTTAACACTTATAGAACTCCCTTATAATTCCATCATTTTGATTTATAAAATATCAATTTTATAAATCTCATATATAACCATTTATAATAAGTCAAAATTTTCAATTTAAACTATTTACCAAATCATTAACTCCATATTCAAATATCATATTCTTATTATATTTCTCCAAAATCATAATTTTTATAACATAAAAATTATAGGTTTCATTTATTCAAAATAAATCAATTTCCTTAACCATTCAAAATTACATAGAACATCTATTTTAAAATTCACTTTGAAATCCTGTTTAATTTGAAATCCATCACTTTAACATTTTTAAATTATCAAAAATAGGCCCAATGCTGCAAAGGGACTAAATACATTAATCACGACATCCAAAACATCATATATCATATGATAACAGCATATATCGCAATATCTATAAATAAACCAATACCGGTGGGTAATCCAGTTAGATCCCTCCAACCTGTCAAATGCAACAAATATACATATTAGAAATATATGTACAATGTTCGCTTCGAGGCAGACGCGCGTACAAAGGGTCATCCGCTCATACACGGGAACATATAGAGGAATATATCCAAATACCAATCAATATATATATAATATATCATATATCATCCAAACAATCAACGTAAATAAATTTATTCATTTATATAAAAATATCAGTGAGTCAAAAAGAGTGAGTTATTCTCACTTTGGTTCTAATAGTAGTTGTAGTGTTTTGTTTCGCATAAAATTAAACAGGCATTTAATTTTACCCAAAATTCATACTAGATCCAATCAACTCTAAACTAACTCTAAAATGTAGTGCTCGTCAATACGGACCCAACGCAACTTGTTTTGTCAAAAACGGACCTCGTATGACAAAGTTATGCAATTTTAAAGTTTATACAATTTATATATAAGTCAATTATCAAATTTTTTATTTTTTTATTTTTTTAACCTAGAAATCATCCATGCCGTTGATTTTCTTTCAAATAGTCCAGGCCGATCGCAAATGCTTCTTCCCCTCCCAGATTCCGTACGTGAGAAAACCCAATGCCGCCATTTCGTTCACGAATTAACGCGACCCCATCTCTCGACTAGACGTCGATCAGGAACCACCATTGTATAGCCCTTCTCGATCTCCACCTACATCGTCCATATTGATGAACTCGGCTGCACCAAAATTGAGAAAAATGTGCCCAAACGCGTGATGAACGCGGGCCATTTCCTCCCTTCAAGTCGCTTCGTTTCAGATCACCATCGTTGGAAACAAAGCTCTCAACGTCCTCTACGTTTTTGTAGTTAAGAGATTTTGATGAAAGTAAGCCGATCGTGAGATATTGAGGGAGAAAGACTAGAGCATTTTCAGCCATTGATGATAAGGAACGGCGGTCTGCCCTAGTTTATTTAGGGTTTTGTGAAAATGTGAAATTATAACGTCCTTTTATAGAAAATTCCAAAACACTATTCACCTGAAAAAAATTTGAAGTCCAAATGAAGCATGTCGTCTGGCGTTTATAATATTTTACCCCTATTTCGAACATAATAGAATATGTATCGAGAGCCAATTCGATCGTATTTGGAAGATAGGTTTTTGAATTGACTATTTAAATTTAAAATTAACTTTAACATATTTCTACGTATTTTAACTTGCCCCGGACAAACTGTAAATCTGTTTGACATGAAATTTGAAATCTTACAATAATATAACATTACGGATCCAATGAAACTAGTTTCATCGATATCTGAGACCGTATGAAAAATGATCATTTTTACACGTTAATTAAATATTAAAATATCAATTTCTGTAATTTAACTTTTAATTTAATTTCAAAAGTTTACTAACATCATTCCAATTAAAATAGAATTAAATTCAACTTTATAAATCATTTTTATTCACATTTAACCCAAATTCCAATTATTTACACAATTTCAAATACTAAATTAACAATTTAATTATCTAATTAAATCACTATATTCGAAATATAAGTTATTTAGCTTATTAAATTAACTTTTGAATATTTAAAATCAATTAAATATATGAATTTCAAATGACTGAAATTCTAGGTCGTTATACGGACATTACCTCTAAATTGCCTTCTACAATCATATTTTTATCCATTTTTTTCTATTAGTTTATGTAACGACCCGCAAATTCGTACCATTTGAATCGACAATAAACCACACATGTTTGACCCAAAAAGCATAGCCTGACGAAAAGTCATGAGAAAGAAAAGAAGAGAGAAGAAGTGAAGAGAAGAAAGAGAGAAGATAGAACCAAACCGAACAATACAGAATCTCACATCGCAGCAGTAAATGCATAATATCATATCAATGATCTTTACAAAACAAAAACTATACATAAATATATCAATCAAAGTTCAACAATCAATCACTAGTTATCAGCCAAGACAGTTATAATAACCTATCCTCACAATTGCCGATAATATACAACAACTAAGAAGCGGACAACCAAAACAGATACGTGTATACGAAATGAAGATCATCGGCACTCCTGCTAAAGCTCCAAAAGCACCAAAACTGAACCTGCAAATATACTCGGTGTGACCCAAGCATTGAAAGGGAAGAACGTCTGTATCAGTCTGTAAACCAGAGTGAGAAACACACTCAACTAAATTTATTAAATTACTAAACTTTTCCTTTATCAAAACAAAAGTATCTAGTAAGACACGCCCACATATAAACACAGACATGTTTATACCTTACGATAACCAAAACATTTCATATCAAATCATCTTATGTTATACTAGTGTCTAGTATACAAATAATAATCAAAATAGCCGAAATTATTACCATTATTAAATTCCAACATACTAGGCTCTACAAACAAAACGACAGGTACGTTGTAGAGTTTGGATTTCTATACAAATAAGCAGGTGAAGGGACTACCTTTCGATGGATACACCTCTAGATGGATGTCCCGAAGCACAGAACATCTTCCCTCTACCAACACAAGACCGGCCTACCTTTGTAACTAGATAGTACCAAATATGTCATCCTCCGGTCGTTACCACCTTTTCCGAGGGTCCTCATAGCATACAAACCACAATAATCATATACATGACGTCATAGCATGTAAAGATATATCCAAAAGAGGATGATTATACCCTACTTAGGAGCGACCCACTTAGCCCTGCTGCATCTAACACTGTTTCGGTCATTTTCGGTTGATGAGGCCTGAGGTAACGATTACCTTTCACATATCACATATCACATCATTTTTGAATGTCACGCGACCATTTTCGTTGACTATTAGTTGTCTTCCACAAAAATACAACCCTTAAGCTCATACGTCTCAAGGAGCGTGTTAAGCTAAGAGAAGTTGCCTTCTCCGCCACCACTGATGTATGTTTGTAAAAACCAATGTACATAATATGTAAAAATGCAATGTAAGACAAACATCCATACAAGTTGTCTAGGAACAGGACAAACCGAAGGTATTTTACTACCACATCTTGTCGGGAAATCTCTAAGATTAGTAGCGAATAGTTCTCGCATTGGATATTTCATAATGACGAGACCACTACTACTATATGTATATTGGGATTTTAACCCCAAACGATCAACAAGCAGTCCCCCGCTTCCTAGATTTTGAACATTGACCCGTGGCTCTGCAATATACTTTTCTAGCCCTTCGCTTGCCAAAAATTATCTTCCCAAAACTTTAAGTCTATTAGGACTTAATATTACTTTACTTTTAGTAGTTAATAAATTTTCTAATTTATTTTATAAACTTCTGGTCTTACTTGCATTAGTTAAGTGTCTACATGAAATTTCCTTACTTCCACGGTTTTCCAATTAATATAGCGGTCCTTCCTAAAAAACAATTTTTAAAAGGAATATTTCTTATAATATCATATGCGTTTTATAGAAAAAACTAATGCTTACAACCCAGACCTTAAAAGAACAATTGCTGGAAGCTGTCCTTCAATATCAGTTAACAATAATGATGTTGTGATCGTATCACTTCTTACTTACATTTAATGGGCTTCCTAACCTGTCATTCTACTGTAACCCTCATAACTTAACTTTCCTTTTTGTCATCTAATAATTATGGTCCACCCATTACTTCCATTACCATAGCTAATTATAGGACAAACTATGCATCTTCACACTATATCGGGTAAAAAATATAGCTATACATATATTTAGAATAACTCACTGGTAAATAGACTTGATGGATTAACTTTTCCGCCATCTATCTTGAGTCTACCAACGTCTCTATGTGTGTTTGCCATCTTATTACCCTCTATTATCATCTTCTCTTAATCCAAATCTTTTGATAGTATTCTCAAATTTTTCGTATTTAATATCCTTATCCTTGATTATTCTTGCGAGTTTGCTTTAGAACTCGTAGATTGTACTTTGATATCATTCATCTTTTTTTAGGTTCTTCTTATGCCTTGAACACATGTCTAATAAAACATTTCTATGTTCTTACTAATATTCCTTACACTATGGGGGTTCCTTTTTGCTACTCTATGAGCAGTTACAGCTATTTTCTTTATAGCCTTATCTTTTACCCCGTCTTATCTAGCAGTCATCTCTATCTACTCCACATTAAAATTTTGGTTTAGTTTTCGCCACTTATTTTCATAAAATAAAACTTCAAAACTTTTGAAGCAGTTAATCCAAAACTTATATATTTAAAAGATCAACTTCGAAATCTTTTATTAAATGCAAAAATAACTTGGCGCCATAATTTTTCACTACAAAAATAAGGACTTTTGATAGCATCAATATTCTTTTAAATGTTATGTAATGCAGGATATTTAATGCTACCAAGTTAGCAAATACGATGTATTCAGTGCTATACAATAAAAAAGGCAGGAGATAATTTATTTTGTGCGAGAATTAAAAAATTGCATTTGTAATTGGCGACCTCCTCAAGAAAACACTTGTCTTAATTTCCTTCGCTGCCACCTCCAGAAAACAACCAAACTCCGTGAAATTCCTAAAGCCAACATGCACACCAAAGTCTTGTATCATGAATCCCTAACCGCCGTCATCGACAATCGATCCCAAACTAGTGTTGTAGTCTCTCTCTTGCACAGTCGATCTCAATCCTTAAGCGCAACCACCAATTTGAACCATCATCATCAATTACCTATCTGTTATCCGGCACCTTGGGCCGGCTACAAAATGACAGGTGAAGATATTATTATTAGCACTAGACAAGATTCTGACCAAGAAGATCCTGGAGGTATAAGGTTTTGATGCAATCGACATGTTTCGGGATCCCTGGCACGGTGCAGACTGGAGGTATTGGCAAGTTGTCAGGCCTAAGGCAAAGCAAGAGCGTTTGGCCTGCCTAACCCGGTGCACAGAAGTCACCTACTATGGGCCGAGGTACCTTGTTCCTAAGCCCATGAGAGAAGTCCAACCCATCTTCGTCTATAAATAGAAGGGCAGTGACACAATGAAAGAGACCTTTTTTCCGAGAACATTGGGGAGACTCTGTCATTTTTTATACTCTTCTCTTTTTAATTCAAACTTGTATTCAAGTGATTGATTTACGGATTGTATCTGTATTCAAGTAATTGAAAAAGCAATAAAGATTAACTTCAAAGTGGACGTAGTCAATTACGCCGAACCACTATAAATCTGGCGTCCGTATTTTCTGCATTTAAGTTTGCATACTGATCTCTGTTTAACTTGACTTTCTTCATCTTTTGCATAACTCTACATAGGGGTGCTAGTGGTCTTCTAACCCCATCTAGAACCCTAAATCTGTTCCTCTTCCGTTTAAAACGCAGTGAGATGTACTACAACATTTATTATATTTTTTCATATTATTTTGGTTCGCAAGGACTTTATCGTATTGGGATAGCTGTTGTTGTCTAAAACTGTAATCAGTCTTCAAATCAAGAATGAGAATTCAGAGATATTATTAAGCAGCAATTCCTCTCTTATTTCAAAATTAGCGATTTCAAACGGCTTTGAAATCTTTGTTCAAAAATTGTAGCTCATCTTCCTCAACTCCGCTGTAGCAAATTCTTCATTTTGGATAAAATTTCTTTTGTTGGTATCTTCTGCTTTAGGTAGGAAAATTTTACTATTTTCCCTTTCTACAAAATCGAGATCGAAAAGTGAATTTATTTGCTGATTGCTAGCTAAAATATGTATAATTATATTATGGCATTAGCTAGAATTTTGCATTAAGACCTGAGAAGAATAGTTGAAGGTGAGAATAGGGAATGGAAGATTTGAGCAGGAGAATTCAATAGGTTGTCTAGAGAATTCTATATACCCCTTTATCTATAATTTTCATTATGCGTTCATTAAGCTGGAAAGACATTTCACTAATTTAAGATTTTAATGTAATGGAACTACGTAAAAAAGCATATAAATCAAAGTTAATAATTTAGGTTCTATTTCAGATTTTATTAACACACGAGTTAACCAAAGTAGAAGTAGTCTGTATTGATTCTTTGAAGTTGTGTGTGCACGTGAGTATTATGTGTTGATAATGACACAGACATATGATCTAAACTAATGGTGCTGATGATTAAGAAAAACCTACATTAAGCGTAAGGATTCTATGTCATCTATAATAGAACTACTTATTTTTGTAAGTTTTTGTAGTTTGCTTAACTTTATAGTTTACATCTAATTATTAACCTATAAAGTAAGGATAATGTACATCGGCTAAAAAATGATTTTATATTGGATTACAAACACAAAAAATTGTAGAAAAGAAGCATGCGAGGCATCGGGCATAATAGAGAACCAGTGCATGCATCAATGTTAATGTTAGCTAATTTTGAACTAGCAGCCAGTAATAACCATTTATGAAGTAATTTTTTCCATTTTCATCTACATTTTGTTGTACAGCATAAATCATTAATAGTTTTCATGCTTATATTCATTTTGGAAAAAATTTAAAAAGTTTAATTGTGCCCTTGATTATTCTGTATTTATTTCAATTCATGTACTTCGAATACGGAGCATATGTTAACTTGTTATGTTGCCATTAGTTTCTTTTTAGTGTATTGGCAAACATTTTGAAGTTATTTTTAGTTTATTTCAATTTCTCCGTTTGATCTGTGTAATTTACCAAAACAATATGCATATAAAAATGGAAATGACTTACTTCACCGGTTAACAGATGTTTGGATTTCTTTTTCCAAATCAACATAAGTACTCCATTTGGACATTGTTATTTCTAATGATCATGCTGCTTTCAGAAAAAAAGATTCTCATGTTATGAATACATGATTACATCACTCTTAACATAAATACTCTCTTCTAACATTATATCACTCTTGATATACGACCGTATCATTCTAAAGATTCTCATGTTATAGAATACTATCGTCAATATAGCTAACAAAACGACCATTAAGTGAGGCTAAAAGGTAATATATGAATTTGCAGATCACTGTTTTATGTATTTGTAGACAAAATTTTAATTTGAAGCAAGTTGTCTCCGCATATTCGTTTTTGCTTGGAATAAAATTTACCGAGCAGTAGATCTATTTCATAAAGTTAACATATGAGGTAGTTTAGTTATCTATGGTATATTTGCTTTCTAATTGAGCTTATTTTTTTCTTCTGTTTATTCATTATAGCTTTGTTAACTAGGGCTGGAGTCAAATAACTTGGTGGCTCAGCCACTAAGGTAATGTATATAAACAACTTTCTTGCCTCATTCAAGGGAAAATAATAATAAATTTTTGTCCAACTTTTATGAACATGAGGGTAAACGTAGGAATCATAGCAAAAGTCACTAACTCATTTATGTTCGCATGAAGAATGCACAAGGATTTTGACGAAAATCAGTAAGAAATTTGTAATATACACATAACATTCACACACATATGTATGTATGGAAAAGTGTTGCAATTTATTTGATGGGCCATTGGCATCTTCGAACTTTTGATTATGGATACTTCATCTTGCCTTAGCCTGAGATTACTTGTCCAGATTTCTATTCAGAGCAGAGGCATGTTTTTCTTATGCTACTTTTTCCATCTGCGTTTTCAGTGTTATGAATGAGATGCTTACAAATTATTTCTTCCTTTGTGAATTTGTTTGTATATGTCCATAAAACATTACATATTTTATATTTGTTGGCTACAGTGCACATAATGTACTCAGTGTTAATATGCTTGGTTTATAATTCTACTGTTTATGCATAAATAAACATTTGTTTTAGCACCTCCACAATATGGTTCATTTTACATCACTTATATTTTGTAGCTAAAAAAAATTTATGGCCTTGGATCTTTGAAACTAATCGCCTTGTTAGTTTAAACATTTACATTTATTTTTTCACAGCCCACAAGTTATTAAATCATCCATCTCATACACTTTAAACCTATTATATTGTAGTTTATCGTTTGCTTTTCATCTTTATTAGGGAATGGCTTAAGGTGAAACATTTAGATGCACTTTTTTTCAGTAAGCTTAGTAGAAATTTGTTCGTTTTTACCTATTTGTACCAAAATATATTTTGCATTAGATTTGTATTGTGCTTACAATTTTAAATGTTATGTAAAAGCAATTATGGATTGGTACCACCTAACATATCCATTTCATTTAACATATAAAATATTAATCTCGGCCCCCTATTTCACAATTGAATTGTTAAGTGGGTCTCTTAGTCGCTAATTATATCAATTAGGTCCCTGATTCTCTGACATCACAACAAACATTCACCAACTCATTTATTTTCAATCTTTAAAATGCGATAACCTTTTGTAGATTGATCGGATTTAAGAATCGTTTAGATCATTAAATCACAAAACAATAAACTTTCTGATCCGTTGTTGATATCTAAAAATAAAATTTAAAAAAACATAGTTTTACATAGTAGTTTTTAACAGCATTTTCATAATGAAATTAAATACTGCATTATAGTGGTATGTTAAAATCAGTTTTTAGCCACACTACTAAAATGCAGTTAAAAATTGCACAACTAAAATGCAGATTTTAATTGCATTTTATTAACGCAGTTCAAAAAAACTGCATTATAATGCATTTTTTAACTACATTTTGGTAATATAGTTAAAAAATGCATTAATATATTATGGTTTTTAACCGCATTACATAAACACAGTTAAAAACTGATGCATTTTAATGTAGTTTTAATTGCATTTAGAAAATACAGTAAAAAAACTGCATTAATATGTTGCAGTTAAAACTGCTGTATTTTAATGTACTTTTGAACTGCAACTAGAAAATGTCGTTAAAAACTGCTATATGTTAATGAAATTTTTAACTGCATTTTAAAAAGCAGCGAAATACTGCATTATAATAATGAATTTTCTAAAATTCGAATTTGAAAAAAAATGAGTTTCAAAATTTTAATTTTTACATATCTATAATACCTATCAATAGAAAAATAATTAAACCTGTGTTTTAACAGTGAAAACAGATTGTTAATCCAGTGCTTCTGGAAAAAGTTATTGTGTTTTAAAGATTGACAACAAATGGTTTGCGGATTTTAAATAAGAGTAAGAATAACGTCCACTTATGAAGGAAATGGATGTGCATGGACCTAATTTACATAAATTTTTTTAGGTATAGGTGTTTTGATTATTTTAATTAATGATTAATGATAGAGACTTGTCCTATGTCCCACTTTCCAAGTTAAACTTGCATTTGTTGCTCTTCTGTTCTCTTCATTTAATTGCTGCCTTGGTTTTTTTTTTTCCATCATATTTAGTAATGAATTCAAACTGATAAGTGTTATTTAAGTCATCGAACAGTATACCATCATAGAAAAAAGAATTTCTAAGAAGTATTTTTGTTTGATAATATTAAAATATATTGCCGCCTTCCCTTAAATTTTGCCCATTGACGTTCTTTCCCTTTCCAACATGAATTGAAGCACATAAATTATCATTGATTGTTCTAATTTTGGCTTAGTGTTTATTTGTATAAATTTAATGGATATGTTTGAAAATGCTAGCCTTCATCTATATTCATTTCAAATGTGAACGTTGTAAAATATGAAGTTACATCTTAAATTTTCAAGTTTTTTTCTAAATAATAATTTATTGATACGCTTACCTAGTGTGCACATTTTAAGATTTATTTTGTGTTGATTGGCTATGTGCCTTTTAAATCTTAGTCTAGGGTTCGTTACGACCTTATGGGAATTAAGAAGGAAAAAGTTTGTTTCAGTTCCTTCACATTTTTAAATATCTTATTATTATTATTATTATTATTATTATTATTATTATTATTATTTATGTATAAACTCAAGTAATCAAATAACATTCAAGGGTTGTTTTTATGATCTATTTGAAAAGTGTTACGATACAGTCACATAGAAAATCTAACATACTCAGAAGCAAAACATTAAGCAAAAGAAACACTTGCAGTTAACTTACTGATATCGCAGTATCAATATTTCTATTATGTAAATGCAGGCACAACATATATGAACATATATGTAGATAGTTGGTTCAAGAAAATGAAAGTAGGGAAGCTCAGACTTTGCCATGTGGAGATTACGACAATTTTTTTTAGCATTTTAATTTTCAGTAAGGCGAGCATGGTTTGAAATTTTGTTTTATTTGTACACATGTAGCATATATGAGTACTGCACTTTATTGCATAAGCTAGAACCATTATCTTTAGTAGGGTCAGAGGTATCTTGGAAGTTTTTTGGTGACATCCTGCAATAACTATGCTTTGATTATTAGAAGTTTCCAATTTATACAAATAATACTTGCATGCAACAAAATAAATAAACTCTAAAATTTAAACTATGTACAGGATTGTGTACCAAAGATAGTATGTATCATCTTTTGTTGTTGATAGTTGTTCAAGCAGACTTTAGCTTTCATTGAAGCTTGATCAATGTGTAAGGATTCCTAAAATACACCCCATGTGTCTTGTTTATTAATATAATATAATGGTGTTGTTACTCTATAACCATATTGAGATGTAACCTGAGAAAGATGAATTAACAAATTAAGCCAATGTTTTGAGTGTGAGTAAAGAACCAGCATATTGATTTATTATTTTAATTTGTTAAATATAATTAGAAAGAGAGATTACATTACTGCATATGTTTTGTGTTTGCTTATATAATATCTTATGATCATCATTGCTGCATAACAAAAAATTGAATGTCATATGATCTTCATTGCTATATAGGTACCCAAAGTCAAAGTTTTTTAGAAACTCCCGATACAGAGGACCTCCGGAAGGGACTCCAAGATGGGATTAAGTTGTGCATATCCGCTTCAACCATTGTCAAAGTTTGTTACCTGATCAGAAGATAATGCTCTTTTCATACTAACTGTAAGTACAAAACTTTCTATACTTCTCTCTATCTTTTTACTCATTTGTTATCACCATCCCAAGACTTAAATTATTTATAATAACACTGGTAAGGAAATTAAAGTTGATAATTTTGGCTTGACAAAATTGTTTAGGACTAAATCATATTTCATTATCAACCTCTAATTGGTAGTATAGACATCGGTTGAAATCTAATTAAGGTTGCTCATAATAGGCTACAAAGTATTTAACGAGTGGAAATTAAGAGGTTTGACTGCACAGTTTGCATTTTAAATGTAAAATCATGTAGAAAATTGAAATTACATTAAAAATTAATAAAACCTACAAAAATTTATTTTCGAAAAATAAAGTTAAATAATTAACCTATGAAAACCACGAGAGATTAAGAAAACAAGTAATGTCTTCTACATGCTAGGAAATCAGAACGTAAGACAATGTGCAGTTTGTTATCGTTGGTCTAACAACTGAAAACTTGTGAAAAACTTATGAGACATAGCATTTGAGAAATTATTACCTTACACCTACCAATTTATTTAATAAAAATTAGTTTAACAATGTAATGTTCCCCGTTTGAATTATTATGAAATTGAATTGAGATTTAGACTAAAAATTTTGGTTGTAGATAATTTTACAATATATTAGAGTTATCATATAATTTCTTGTTTTATATATTTGAGTGATCAATTAGATAGATTAGAGTTTATAGAACCAAATAGATTCTAAATTCGAGGATAGGACCATGGATGGCCTTTCTAGAACAAGCTCATGGATGCTGGTCATATTACCCATCCATCTCTAGCTTGGATGAATATTAACATGGATTTTGAATTACACGTTTGTTCCATTGTATTACATTGAGCATTAATTGTTATAATTATATTCTTATAGTTAACAATTACTATATTATTATTACTACTACTCTTAGAAATAATATCATAATTAATTAACTAGTACTGCTTTCATTAGCAATAGCAATATTATGATTTTCAATATATCCTGGCAAAATATTGTAAAGAAAACAAAAAATGCAAATACAAAGGTATGTGATTAATGTCATTTGTATTTAAATATGGGCTAGGGATCGAGTAGCTTGAACCATCCATGGTTTAGATATTGAATTATTGAAATGTAGGAGATTTTAGATGGAATTGTTGTTCGCAAATATCTGTTAACGGATTAATTAATTTGGACTTCTTGTTGTGATTACAAACAATCACCGTATCTAAGTTTATAGTTTGTTAGATTTTGGTGATACAATATTACATATTTAAGTAGATTTTGGAGATATTTGAATATGGCTCAAATTCATTTATTTTATAGAATTTGGAGATTTTGGAGAGTGATCAAATGACTCTTTTATTGCTTTAAAGAAGACAAGTATTTATCTACATGGGAAAGATCTATGAAAGTATTCAATAGCTTCTTAAAAAATATATTTCATCAAAACTATTATAAAGACATGTACATGATTCATTTGATGTGTGTGGGGAAAAGTTATTTTTCTAGGTTTTTTTGGCTTTCTTTAATAATAATTTGGTGAAATAATAAAGGTTTTGTTTGAAGAAATTTGTTTTACTTTTTTTTTCTTCGCTTCTTATCTCTTCTAAAATTTAATTATGTAGGGATCCTAAGAAAAACCCTAACAGTTGGCATCAAAAAATTCTATACAAATTTTTTAAAGAGGATTTTACTTAAGGAGAAGACAAGTGTTAAAAACTTAATGGGAGAAACTAGAGGTTATGGAAGGCGAAGATGAAGGATTTTCTATATCTCAATAATCTTCACCAACCATTAGAAAACAAAGGGGAGAAACCTAGTATTGTATCTAAAGAAGGGAGAAACTTTGGATTGAAAGGCTGCCACAGCTATTCCTTATTTTCTAGAGAATACGTTGTTTCTTATTATTGCTAATGAAACATCTGCTTTGGGAATTCGTAAGAACTTGGAAGGAATCTATACAAAGAACTTGTTGTGCAAAAATTGCACAAATGCGGAAAGACAATAAACAGGATCTAGATTTGCCAATTTGAACATCACTCAATCTAGCAGCAATTATTCCATTACTCCAAATAAATAGCAAATAACTATAAAAAAGAAAGAAAAGAGACGCAATATTTATATTGGTTCCACTATCATCTAGATAGTGTACGTCCAGTCCAAAGGAGAGAGATTTTATTACACTTGAGAGAATTACAAGAGATTACAAGATAAGAGTTTACATACCAAAGCCCTAAATTAAGGATAACAAGAAGAGACACACCATTTGGGGATCACTGGCTGAATACCAGGATGGGTTTACAATGAAGTCTACCCTCAATATATAGCCAACATAAATTCATGTGAATCATCAATCATATTACCAAAATATGGTAAGAAGATAATGGAGGCAAATTAAAACGGTAAAAAATCGTGCAAACATAGCAAGTAATTCACTCGTTCCAAAGATGGAAGAAAATAATTCTAAAGCAATGCGATTACGAAGAAAGAAATAATATGCATATCTTTTTGCATATATATTATTCCATAATATACGCATGCATATATTTCCTTACCATCTCATTCAAATGCAATCCAATTATTTATGCATTTCCATAATGAACAAACGTGATTACTTTTCCTTTTGCATATTTGTTTCCTTCTATTTGTGATTTTGTATCACCAAAATTTAACGCTCCACCTTGATGCAAAATCATATACCTTCAACACCCCACCTTGACTCAAGTTCTCTTTAAAACTCTTCAAATCAGACTCCACCTTCAACTAAAATCTCTTAACGAGATACAGACCAAAAATGAATATTTATCTAATGGGTTCCGGCAAGGCCACCCCCCATCACACCTTGCTAACGAGCTCAGATTATGTCTCCATCCGTCAACAAAATGTTGCAAATATCCAAAATCAAAAGAAGGTAGATACCAAAATAATCTCAAAGCCACAAATGCCAAAAAATTCTCTCAATCACCAATCCAAGTACAGAGCCAAAAAACAAAAGCCAATGAACATAACAAGGCTAATCCAAATCTCTGTATACAAGACAAATCTCTCTCCTTCCACATACTTTATCTGCTAAACAAATTTCCCATGGAAATCAACATAAGATGCTCACATCAACATCGAGCCATAAAGCAGATACAAGTTCCCAAATCCAGCTGTCTCTTCAACACACTAAACTCCTCATCACCAAATTTCCAAGACTGGAACACTCTTCTCTCTCAACATAATCTCCTCCACTCCATATTGTACAAAATCTCCTTTTCTGTCCAAATGAGTAATAGCATAATTACCACCGGATCTACCGCTCTTTCTAGATGCCATTGATGCACAAATTTGAACAAATCGCCTGGCTCTGATACCAATCTGTTGTGCAAAAATGCAAAAATGCGGAAAGACAAAAAACAGGATCTATATTTTCCAATTTGAACATCACTCAATCTTGCAGCAATTATTCCATTACTCTAAATAAATAGCAAATAAATATAAAAAAGAAAGAAAAAAGACACAATATTTATATTGGTTCCACTATCATCTAGATAGTGTACGTCCAGTCCAAAGGAGAGAGATTTTATTACACTTGAGAGAATTACAAGAGATTACAAGATAAGAGTTTACATACCAAAGCCCTAAATTAGGGATAACAAGAAGAGACACACCATTTGGGGATCACTGGCTGAATACCAGGATGAGTTTACAATGAAGTCTACCCTCAATATATAGCCAACATAAATTCATGTGAATCATCAATCATATTACCAAAATATGGTAAGAAGATAATGGAGGCAAATTAAAACGGTAAAAAATCGTGCAAACATAGCAAGTAATTCACTCGTTCCAAAGATGGAAGAAAATAATTCTAAAGCAATGCGATTACGAAGAAAGAAATAATATGCATATCTTTTTGCATATATATTATTCCATAATATACGCATGCATATATTTCCTTACCATCTCATTCAAATGCAATCCAATTATTTATGCATTTCCATAATGAACAAACGTGATTGCTTTCCCTTTTGCATATTTGTTTCCTTCTATTTGTGATTTTGTATCACCAAAATTTAACAGAACTCTGTAACAAACAAGGTTCTTCTAATGAGAAGATTGGTAAATCTAAAGTTTAGGGAAGGTGGGTCAATTGGAGAGCATCTCAATGATTTTCAGACAATTGTAAAGCAATTAGCGGCCCTAACAAGTTGGATGATGAAACACAAGCCTTGATGCTGATGAGTTCATTACTGGACATTTGGTGTGTGCTTGTGGTTGTATTGAACAACTCAAATTCGGATGGAGTTGTTTCAATGGGTTCGGTGGTTAATAGCCTACTTAATAAGATGTAAAGGACGAACCATATGGAAGGAGAGGACAAGGCGAAGAACGAAAGTAGAAATCCAATTGAAGAGGTTATCTTACAAGTAAGGTTAATCATCCAAATATTGGAAGATGGTCAAATAAATCAGACCTAAAAAGTGGTTTCATCTGCTATTGTTGTGAAAAACATGGCTATCACCTGAGATTTTGCAATAAGCTTAAAAATGGCAAGGAGATGAAGGCATTGGAAGAAGACAAAATGAAAAAAAGATAATAATGATAATAAGATGCTTGTTGTGAGTAATTTAGTGACAATGTCTTATATGTGGATAAAGTAAAAAGCAAAGATTGGGTGCTCGATTCAGTGTTTGTTTCCACATATGCAATTAAAAGGAATCATTTATTAATCACGAAGAGCAAGTTACTATGTGGAATCTACTAATGGTGGAGAGCTGGATGTTAAGGGAATATGTTATGTTAGATTGAAGATGCATGATGGAAGAGTGATGAAGCTTACAGGAGATGGGCACATCCTAGAAATTACAAAAAAATCTTATTTCGGTAGGACGGTTGGAGGTAAAAGGCTGCAACTTTTCAACTTAAGGTGGAGCCACAAGAGTTAGAAAGGGTACTAAGGAGGTGTTGCATGCAAAAAAAGGACGCAACAATATATACAAATTGCTTGGGAAGATGGTCGAGAATGAAGAAAGTTTTTAATTTGGAGTTAGGGAGACAAATTTGATTGAATTATGGTGGAGCATGCAACAGAGAACCACACTCTTCTTGGAGACCTTTGTGGTATTACAAATAATTTTGATTTATTGATAATATGCATGTTAAATTAGGGAGTGTTCATATATAGGTGGTTTGGAGGTTAGTCTATTTTTGAAATGATGGTATTTGTTTCATGGTAATATTGGAGATTGCTTGGAGTTTAAGGTTTATGGTGGAACTAAGATGAAATTTACGGAATATCATATCAACGTGGACACTGTTAGATTTTGGTGATAAACATTCCATATTTAAGTAGATTTTGGAGATATTTGAATATACGTGGGATTGCGACTCAAATTCATTGCATATTTTACAGATTTTGGAGGATGATGAATTGTCTCTTTTATTGGTTTAAAGAAGGCAATGAACAATCTATATGTTAAAGATCTATGGAAGTATTCAATAGCTTCTTAAAAAGATATTTTGTCAACACTAATATAAATAGGCATGTATAGGGTTCTTAGATGTATGTAGGGAAAACTATGTTTTTTCAGGTTTGGGAATTGAGATATCTTCTCAATTTTTGTCTTTCTTTTGTAATAATTTGGTGAATTAATAAAGCTTTTGTTTGGAGGAATTTTTTGTCATTCTTTTTTTCTCTGCTTCTTATCGCTTCTAAAATCTAATTGTGTAGGGATTTTAGGAAAAACCCTAATATAGTTATGCTGCAAATAACTTTTACACTAATAGATCGCCCAGTTTAGATTGAAAATCCTAAGTCATGATGAACAATGAATCTGGGGTTTCAATTTCTGATTAGATTTAGTGAAACTCTCATATGTAGAGGATGATTAGATATATAAATAGCTTCAAAATAATAGCCATTATGGGATTAGAAAGCCAAGTAATCATCAACATAGGAATATAGAAGCCCCAACCCCAAAATTGAATCAGCACCAATAATCGCACAATAAATCCAAAAAAAATTAATGGCATATGAAGTATACAGATGAAAATATGCATTGTAATTAATAATCTATTGTGAATCATGGTATCCTTATCAACTATACAGAAGTCTCTAATCAACAAAGCTCACATTACAAATTTATAATGTAGTCGTTCAATTAGTGTAAGCACCTACTTCAAGAATACATAGAGTCATATTCTGCGTACGTGTTAGGTTTCAGGTACTAAGCAAATAATTGTTCCTTGGGCATTTTCTATGCATGCATGTGAGTATAAGTATGTGATTAATATAATGTTGCTTATCGTTCAAGTGTTGATCAATGTCTGTTGCTAATAAATATTGATAATCGTTATGCTTTTTAAATGTTGATAAGTAATGCAAGTGAATTTCCATGGCGCTGTATGTTTTCCTTAGAAAATTGGAACAAGACAATTAAGTGGCCATCAGCTACTTAATATATTTGCTTGTATTGCGGTAATTTAGCATCTTTGACACCTAAATTTGTTCGATTGTACTACATATATTGCCTGTATTATAAACATTTTGATTGCTTGATATTGCAAATGTGAGAGAGAGAATCTCAAAAGCAAAGCAATGTGAAATCAACTATTTGGCTGGTCTATAAGTAAGTTGTTGATGCAAATATGTATAAAATATTACGCGCGGACAGGGGTAAAGATGTTTGAACGATATATATGAAATATTATATGTGGATATGGCAAAAGTTGTTTGAATAATATGTATGAAATATTTTTTTCTTTAATTTATATACTTTCATCTATGAGAATATGTTATACTTATTTGCAAAGGAGAAATAGGTAAATGGATATTATATATATGGAAAAGCTAAAACAACAGCGAAACTTTATTGTAAATTGATATTATATATAATAGCGTTTCATAAAGCTGTCATATACAAACGGTTGCTTATAGAGGCAACAGTTTGCGTCGGCTAGCGACTGCTAAAAAACATGGCCGATGCTAGCCGTCACATAGTCTGTATATGCAGACAACAACCCACGAACAAAACATTTCACTCTTTCTTCTCAAAACCAAAAAACTGCCGCCTCCTTCTCCATCTTCCTAGCCGTCAAGGCCTCCTTGTCGTCGCCTCCTGTTGTTGTTTGCTGCCATCAAAGCAGTCGCTCCTTCTGGTATCTCCTCCTCCAGTTTCAGCTTAATAATTTAGATATGATTTTGAAACCCTAATTTTGAAAATTTATGGATTATGGATTTGAAATTGATGATTATTTGGTATGAGTTAATAATAGTGTATTCTAAGTTGATTTAGGGGTGTAATTAAAACACTAATTAGAAAATTAGTTAAATATGGATTTGTAATTGATGATTATTGCGTATTGGTTATGTTAATATATAGTGTATTAGTTAATTTTGGAGATATTAATTAGTGGACCGATTATTTAATTTGGAACTAAAAATTAGGGTTGATTTAAAATATGATAATTAATTAGTATGTAATCGTTGATTAATACGCTTGTTGATAAGTGTACATGGAATGTTTCTGTTATTGTTTTGAACCATGTTTGATAAGCATTTGTTAATTATAAGTGTTGTTGGTTAGTATAAAATTAATTTAGTTTAATTTATTATAAGTGTCAACTTATAATTTTAGTTTACAAAAAAGTTAAGTTAAAAATTTAAATTGTTAACTGAATTTTAAAATAAGTTTTAAATTTTCAAATTTATTAAATAAAATATTTAAATAGTTGAATGAACTATTAAATTTTGAAAGAAGCATAACAACAAATATTCTACTAAAATCGATTTTGTAAAAAAAAAAATCAGAAATGAATATAACAACAACAAATATTCCACTGAAATCGATTTTGTAAAAAATAAGAAATGAACATAACAATAGCAAATATTCTTCTAAAATCGATTTTATAAGAAATTAAGAAATTAATATAGGAACATTAAATATGCTATTGAAATCAATTTTATAATAAAATTAAGAAATGTATATAACAACAATAAATATACTAGTAAAATCGATTTTGTAAAAAATGAAGAAATGAACATAATAACATTAATATCTTGCTAAAATTAGGAAATGAACATAACAACAACTAATATTGCACTAAAATCAATTTTGTAAAAAATTAAGAAACAAATATAACAACAACAAATATTCTACAAAAATCGATTTTGTAAAAAAAAACCGAAATGAATGTAATGTAGATTTGAAAGTAAGCATTAAGTATTATTTCAACAAATAATTGTTGCTAAAAAATTAAAGCCTTTGGTCCTAAAAGGTTTTAATTTAGTTTAGAAAATACAACAACAAAAATACACCTCTTGGATGCTAAGTTATGCGTAGAAGAGAAGTGAAGTGATGTGCTGTTGAAATTAGACAGAAGTGTGGTATGTGAAGCCTTTAGTCCTGATTGGCTTTACTTAATTGTAGAAAATACAACAATAAATATTCATGTAAATCGATTTGTAAAAAATGAAGAAACGAATATAATAACAATAAATATTTTGCTAAAATTGATTTTGTAATAAAAATTAGCAAATGAATATAACAAGAATAGATATTATACCCAAATCGATTTTCTAAAAAAATTTGAAACGAATATAATGTTGATTTGAAAATAAGCATTAAATATTACAACAAATAATTGATTCTAAAGAATTAAAGCTTTTACTCCCAAAAGGTTTTAATTTAGTTTAGAAAATACAACAACAAAAATACACCCCTTGGATGCAAAGTTATGCGTAAAAAAGAAGTGAGGTGAAGTGTTGTCGAAATTAGACGGAAGTGTGGTGTGTGAAGCCTTTAGTTCTAAATGGCTTTACTTTATTTAGAAAATGCAATAACAATATACCATATGAGTGCAAGTTACGTGTAGAAGAGAAGTGAACCGAAGTGTTGTCGAAATTACTAACATATCTTTTTAAATTAGGAACAATGTTCGATTATTTTCTCGACTATACTTGTATGTATGAAGTTAGAACTCGTATAAAAGGTTCGGTGAAGGAACATTTCTACAATGGCGTATACGAATTTATTAGATTCACTACATCTAATAATCGAAATAACAAAGAACTTCGATGCCCTTGTAATAAGTGCCAACATTTGAAGCATTAGAAACCAAACACGGTTAAAAGTACATTTGTATAAATCTGGTTTTGTGCCAAATTATTATTTTTGGGATCATCATGGAGAACATGTTGCACCTACACTTAATTATATAGCGTTAGAGGACGATCATGTTATGACGAACCCAATAGAAGATACGGTGGAAGATGCGGCACGATCAATGTTCCCTACTGTCCAAGTTGAGGATCTAGACGTAAACATCGAAGAAGAATCGAATGTGGGAGAAATTTTTTTTTATGATTTACTGAATGCTGCTAAGAGGCCATTGTGGGATGGTTGTAAAAGTGGAACCGGATTATCAATAACTGCCGAATACATCACTACGAAATCAAAATTCAACTTTACAGAAGCTAGATTTAGAGCAGTTGTGCAAGCTACAAAACGACTTATGCCACCTAATAATTTGATGTGCGATGGTCATTATAAATGAAAACACTTATGTCGGCTTTCGGTCTACCATATCAAAGGATAGATACATGTATAAGGTTGTATGTTGTATTGGAAAGATGAAATTAACCTTAGAAACTGCAAAATATGCAATGAAAAAACATACAAACAAAGAAAAAAGAAAGGAATGGAAGTTCCATATAAGAGAATGCATTATTTACCCATCACCCCTAGACTTTAGATGTAATATGCGTCTTTAGCTACGACATGTCATATGCGATGACACAATATGAGAACACAAGAAGAGGGAACTTTGACACATCCATCTGATGGAGAAGCATGAAAACATTTCGATAAACATACCCCGCTTTTTCTGTAGAGAGTCGTAACGTGAGACTTGATTTATGTACGGATGGATTTCCACCATTCTCTCAGTTTGGTAGTAAATATTCGTCTTGGCCTACTATTGTTACTCCGTATAATTTACCTCCATGGATGTGTATGAAAACTTCATATATGTTTCTGACTATTGTCGTCCTTGGCTCTGATAATCCAACATAAGGAATCGATGTTTATTTACAACCATTGATAGAGGAGTTGAATACACTATGGTGTGAAGGAGTTGAAACATATGACATTTCGAGGAAAAAGAATTTTTCATATGTTTGCTTTTTTGTCATGGACCATTAGTGATTTCCCTGCATATGGGATGCTTTCAAGTTGGAGTATAGCCGGTAGTCTAGCTTGTCCTTGTTGCATGGAAGAAACACTGGCATTTTCTTTACGATATAGGAAGAAAATTTCATGATTTGATTGTCATCGATGTTTTCTCCATCCCAATCATACTTTTAAAAGAGATAAAAAAACATTAAAGCTAACAGAGAAGAGAATATGCAACCGCTAAAGATTTGGTCAAGCGAAGAAATATATGAGATTGTGAAGGACTATCCGAAAATACATGAAACAGGAGTGCAAACCGAAATTCTAGGTAAATCATACATTCATAATTGGTGTAAACAAAGTATATTTTAGAAGTTACCATATTGGAATGATCTCTTACTTCGACCTAATATTGACGCGATGCACAATGAAGAAAAATGTATTTCACAATATGTTTATGTAACAACCAAGCATTTTCAACCATTCGCATCCATTATAAGTGTATAGGTAGACACTCATGCCGGAATTGAATTGCTCAAAATACCGCGTTGTAAATAAAAATTTGGAAAATCTCAGAATATACAGTAAATAAAATCACAGATCACAGAGTAATAATAATGCAGCGGAAGTAAAAGAGATAGTAGTTCATGAAGCTACTATATAAATATATCAGAGTTACATAAGATACAATAGAAGAAATAAATTACAACAGAAGTTTAAATATGATAACCAAGTACAAGCTGAATAGAACAACCGAACTGAAAGATGAAACTTGACAAGTAGATAATCTCCAGCGATTCCAATCTCCAGAAAGTGGAAATCCAAATCTGTGAATAACTCAGGCTGACCCAAGCGTAAATAAAGAATACAAACACTCGAGTCAGGACATACATACTTATACAATGTAAACCAACTCAAGTGAACTGTAGCAAAGGTACAAGTAACTTAGAAGATGCTTGGGACCGCCCATCCTCTAAGGATCCGTTAAACTATTTACTATGTAGTAATATACGCTATATACAGTAGTGTCTAATCAGTAAAGTATAATCATATAGAAAATAGCGTTAAGGGGATGGTGAACCTTAACGCGGTCGGATCTTTAAAACCAAAATCGTAGTGGGCTCGATATAAGGAGATGACACGACACGCGAGGCAATGCCAGGGTGGATATACCGTTTGCACTCCCGGACCAGTGGTGACGGCAAGCCAGCAGCTTTCGCCCACCTCGAACAATACCCCCGCATCAAAGTGGCGCCACATATCGAATCACAAAAGTAATAGAATGGTTTCCGATGGAGCATACTCGATGAAAGGGTGCGACCCTTTGTGTAGCCCGGTATAGCTCCTGTTTTAGTCATTTATGCCAACTCACGGGAGTTGGGTTCACGTAATATACCTCGAGAACGTCGCCACCATCCTACATCATTCTGCAATCTCCACCGCATACACAGTTGTTAAAGTGGTTTTCGGTATTGACCGACTATAAGACAATATCCGATCCCGGTCTCTTTAACAACCAATCGTTATTATAACCCGTAGTTATAACTTTAAAACAATATTTTATACTTCAAAATAAAATATCATTTCAGCCCAAATCTTTATCAAAATAAGGATTAAATCATTTCTAAACCATTTCAATATATCATCATACCATATCTTTCAATTCAAATATTTATCAAAATAAATATCAAGTCATTTCTAACCATTTCAATATATCAAATTATCATATCCTTTCAAATCATTTTAATATATCAAAATATCATAACCTTTCAAAGCTTCATTTCCAAAATATCATATCTTTCAGAACTTCTTTTCAAATCATTTTAATATCAAAATATCATATCTTTCAAAACTTCGTTTCAAATCATTTTAATATATCAAAATATCATATCTTTTCAAAACCACATTTCAAATCATTTTAATATATCAAAATAGCTATATATTTTTCAAAACCACCTTTCAAATCATTTCAATATACCAAAATATCATATCTTTCAGTACCACATTTTAAATCATTTTAATATATCAAAATATCGTATCTTTTCGAAACCACATTTCAATCATTTTAATATATCAAATAGTTATATTTCAAAACAAATTACTTCATTTTAAATCATAAAAATGAAGTTATTACATTTAATAATTAAATTATTAAATTCCAAAAATTTATACTTTTCAATGTTCATTTATGCACTTAAATTTATTAAAACAATGAAAATTCAAGTTTCGCAGCATTTGGAAATGCTACAGAAAGTTACATTCAAAACAATTCAATTTAACAAAAGACAACATTTAAAAATGCTGTTAATTAACTTCAAATATTCAATAGAATTTCACAAACACTATTTTTTTATTTAAATCATTTTTAACTTACAAAATCATACATTTTCACATTTATATGCATCATTTAATTTTCCTTAAATTCATGATTTTATAAAGTTAAGTTCCTTTCAAAAATCAATATTTATTAAATAATTCACTTATTAAATTTTAACATTCAAATTTAAATTCACTACATTAAATTTCAACTTAACACTTAAGTTCAAATTCTCAAATATAACATAGTTTTATTTTTATTTACTTAACTAAAATTTCACTTTTAAGTCAACTGCATAAATTCCAATTTAAGTTATATTTTCAAATTCAACTCAATATTCACTCATTAACATTTTAACTTTATTCAAAAATAATTAATATGTTATACAAATCATTTTAAATTAATTTAAAATTCAAAATATCATAAATTTATCATATTTTCAAAGTTAATTTAAATTCCATTAAAAATTAAATCAAAATTTCCAAAATAACTTACATTCAGATTTTCTAACTTTTCCATAATTTATTTAACTTATAGATTTCCAGAAAATCAATAATACTTTACAAAAATTATATTTTTATTTAATTTTAAATCAAAATATTATAATAATTACATTTCTAAAGTATTTTAAAGTTTTTAGAAAAACATATCTTAACTACGGGCCTGTATATAATTTTCTACGCTAGGTAAAGTGATACGGGTAATATATCATTTCAACCCGTAATTTATAAAGAAAAATCCGGGTTTTATCATTTCAAACCCACAGTCCCAAGTAAATGAAATAAATTGAAAATCGTTCAGGCCTATCATTTCAGCCCATAACAATTTTCCCTTATTCTAAAGTCCGTTTGGGTATGTATCATTTCAACCCATAGTGATTCTAATCTAAAGGGAACTTGCAGTGTGATGGACAGATAAAATAACAGAATAGCATGAAATAACAGTAACATATAATATAATAGGTGTAATAACAGGTGTGAACATCATATGATAATAATATAAGTAGTTATAACATGATCATATAGTTCTACGGATTCACAGGGTGTCAATTTACTACTTATATAAGTACATAATGTCTGGTGAGAAATACTCACCTTTATGGCTGGAGATTGCAAATCCAAATGACACAACGGATTACAGAAGGCACGATGACACAACAATAGGCTGAAATGGGAAGAGATCCAAGCTTAGAACTTGTGTCACAACCCAAACCAAACATCCAAACAAACACAAATTCAATACAACTAGATATGAAATAACTTTGAAATAAAAAGGAATAAAACAGATATGAATGCAACGACTTTTGCCTTACTTTCTCTATTCTTTTGCACAGCCTATGGGTTTATTTAGGTCAGGTTTGACATGACTTTGGCTCAGGTTTGATCATACGAATGCATGGCGTAAAGGCTAGAACATGTGGAGGAAGTTACAACATAAGAATATCAAGAGACTAGGCAACATAGTGGAGTTTTGGTGCACCACAAGGCTCGTCTACATGCATTGTTTGGCTCGGCTCTTCATGTTTCAGATCTGAACAGAGGATGAAGTGATGGGTGGTGGTCATATCAAGGTGGTAGTGGAGCAATAGGAGGTGGCCAAGGCAATCTAAGGTGATGTTGTTGAAGTTTGGCTCGGCTAGGCATGGTTTTTAAGGGTTTTAGCAATATTTTGTGTGGTTTTTGATCAAGTGGAGTGCATGACCAGTCATGGCCAGATCTGGAAAGAGGCTAAGGATGATTGATAGGGGTGTGCACTTGCTGGTGGCGGCTAGAGGTGTGGCCGTGGCCAAATATGGAAGGTATGGTGAAGTATTGGTTGACAGTGTATGGATTCAAGGAGTTTTTGCACTGTTTTGGTGATGTTTGCTCAACTTTGTGTTCATGGTCTGATTTGGACAGAGGGGTGGGGTGTTTGGCCATGGATGAGGAGGGGAGGGAGATGGTGGAGCTGATGGAGAAGGGCTAGGCCAAGCAAACTAGAAGAAGTGCAAGCATAAATACATAGAAAATAAGAAGGAAAAGATGAGATAAAGGAAGAGAGAAACCATGGCTTACCATTCTCTTTTGCCCGTGAATTTTTATGATGGAGAGAAGTGTTTTCACGTGAATGAAGTGAAAGAAACACACGGATAAGGATGAGAAGTGTATGGCTATCAATGAATGCAAGAGTTAGAAAATGAAAAGGTGGGAAAACAAAGAAACTTAAGCAAGTAAAGAGTCACAAAACCTTTCATATTTCTTTTATTCATTTTGAAATTTATAAATACAAATAAACTGATAAATAAAGATAAAAACTCAGAAATGAAAATAAATATATGAAATAAATAATTAAAGTTTAATTAAATAGGATTTAAATTAAGGAAATGGCTTAAAAATGCAAACTAGTCCTTAAAATTTGAAAATAAATTCAACGAGCTTTGGAAAAAACTTTATTATCACTATAAAATATTCTAAAACAAAATTTTGAAATAAAGTAATCTTTAAAAATATTCAAAGTGAAATAGATAATTTAATTTAGAGAAAATAGAAAAGAACTAAAGAAAATGTTTAAAAATTGGAAATAGGGAATGAAAATTACAAATAAAATATCACTATCCTTATAAATTTTCTATTTCACTTTAAAAAAAAAAATTCAAATAAGTAAAATAAATGATAAACAAAATAAAGTAGGAATGAGAATAAATAAGTTCTTAGGAAAATAAAATGATAAATAAAGAATTACTTTAATTATTTGAAACTAGGAATAAAAATTTATAAACAGAATACAGCTGACATTCGAAAATGTCAATAACACTTTTAAAAATGTTTAAAACCAAAATATATACATAGCATGTTATTTTACCCATATAAATATAATTTAGAACATTACATGACCAAATAAAATATTATTTATATAATTTAAAATAAACCACTTTGTTAAATACAGCAAATTGCACACAATAGTTAAAAGGGAATAACTTTCACACAATAAATCAGATTTCAACGAAACGAAAAGCAGTGTTCTTAAAATTTTATTTACTTTCATAATAAAAGATAAAATTAAAATTTTCAAACTTTTAAAAATTTAAATTAAAAGTCAAAGTTTGATTATTTTGACCAAGATTCACTTTTTGGAAAATATTCTTTTTAGTCATGCTTTGGAATGATAATTCATATCAAAACTAAATTTTATATTTAAAATAACAAAATTAATCATTCAAAATAAATAAAATAAGTTTTTAGATCAAAATTCAATTAAAAAAATTAAAATATACAATTAAAAATAATCACAAAATACAGGGTTGTTACACTCTCCCCCACTCAAAAGTTTTCGTCCCGTAAAAGAATCGAGGTATGGGAAAGCACAGAAAAGATAGAAATGAAATAAGATTAAGATAAGATGACCATAAGATTGAGATTATACCTTATAATTGTTGTTATAGGTAAGTTTGACAAGGTGGAGATGAACTTTCCAAGATTCTCCAAAATCAAGAACACAAGCACGCAAAAATAGATTCAAAATGAGTACCAAAATTATCAAAGATTATAGAAAGATTTCTAAACAAAAAGAATATAGAAAGATGCCTACACCAGTCCATAGCAAGATAAGGATGATGAGGACAAAAAAAAAAGTTTGAAAAACAAAATAAGGAAATAAATTTGAAAGCATGGAAATTTCAACTTAAATAAAGAATAAATCTTTTACACAAGTTAAATAAATCTTAACTATCCCAAATTTCATTATCTTGTTATCCAATTATCTTAAATTAACAATTTTTAAAACCATGGGTTTGAAAAATAATCATTATTGCACTCACAATGTACTTAATAAATTTTATTCTTCTTTATTCCTAATTAAAATTAAATCTATTCCTCTCAATATATTTATCACTTATGTTAAACATACTAACACTTATTATAACTGCTTTCTTTTATTCTTAGTTCTTTTAACATTATTTTATTGTAAGTTATTCAATTACCCTTTATTATGTTTACCTCCGTTAATCATTTCAAAATTTAAGTGTATAACATTTATTATAACCACTCAAATTTTATTTATAAAATCTTTTTATATTGTATATTATCCAATTACATTATTAACTTCTGAAATTAAGGTAAGTTATATTTGAATGCAATTGTATTATACAAATAAACTTTCCAATTAAATCATTTCATGCTTGATATTCATCTAAAATTTTGATTGATTTTTTTTTTATAATTGAAATTATTCTTTAAAATAAAATTTAAGAACTAAATTTCCGATTACATTCAAACCATTTAGAGATAAGTAATAATATATACATAATATGTCAAATCAAATTTCAATCATATATCTATATATATTAAAATCAAGTCATATTTTAGAAATTCAAATCAATTAAATTTCCCAAAACAAAGCTGTAGCGAGACTACAGAACAGTCTCTTAACTTCAAAACTCGAAAATGAACGTTGATGATGTCGCGATCATCATCGAAGTTATTTTCCAGCGATAAAGAGAAGAGCACTAATTTTAAACTTTAAAATTCTTTGAAACAAATTTCTATTTGAAAATACTTTAAATAATATATCCCTTTAAAACTTTAAACACAAGGTTTGAAACCATCGGAAATTAAATTCTCAAATTTCTTGTTCAAAATTCATTTCAGTTCCCAAATCAATTTATAAACAACTATCTATAAATTCATTTATAGAACAATAAATGATAAATTAAGTATTATCAATTCAAATAATCAATTTTAAATCAATTTATTAAGTTCCATAAATTTACGTATATATCAAAATTTTATTTCAGTAACCAAATTTTAAAATAATATTGTGTTAGTTTGTTCTGTCAAAGTGTTTTGGAAATCTTATCGATAGCTTTGATCAGACGAATCGATCAGAAACCCAATTCAACATCAACAACTCAAACAACACAATATATAAAACAAACATAGATATAGAAGTACAGTTCAAAATGTTTGGAAGAATAGATTGGAAACAAAAGACAAGATGATTAAATAACAGAGTAGGGAGGTGGATAAGCTTAAATAAATCGCGGGCAACCTTAATTGGGTCAACCGTGACTTAAATAATAAGATCGATGTGGATTTTTAGGGTAAATCTACATTCGATCTCAAGAGTTAAAGTTTGGAATAACAAAAGATATTAGCATCTAAACCAAGGATAGATATAAATCGATGGTGAATCGATGCTAATTGTAAAGGAGTTTCCCCCCTTTTTTTTCAATTCAATTTGAAATTGGCATGACCGCCGACTCACTTGAAAGATCATTCGAAGCGGAGTTTTGGAATACTCCAGAGTTAAAAGAAGATGAATAGTGAGGGACACGAATGGATTTTGGAACCGTAGGGAATGTTCCAAAATTCAAAGGAATTGAGTCAAAAAGGAAGAGATTCAAACTCGAATGAAAGAGATTCTGTAAATACATTCACTCCATATGCTGAGTTTTTCCTAGAGCTACCAAAGCTCTGATACCAACTGTAACAACCAAGCATTTTCAACCATTCGCATCCATTATAAGTGTATAGGTAGACACTCATTCCGGAATTGAATTGCTCAAAATACCGCGTTGTAAATAAAAATTTGGCAAATCTCAGAATATACAGTAAATAAAATCACAGATCACAGACACAGAGTAATAATAATGCAGCGGAAGTAAAAGAGATAGTAGTTCATGAAGCTACTATATAAATATATCAGAGTTACATAAGATACAATAGAAGAAATAAAGTACAACAGAAGTTTAAATATGATAACCAAGTACAAGCTGAATAGAACAACCGAACTGAAAAGATGAAACTTGACAAGTAGATAATCTCCAACGATTCCAATCTCCTGAAAGTGGAACTCCAAATCTGTGAATAACTCAGGCTGACCCAAGCGTAAATAAAGAATACAAACACTCGAGTCAAGACATACATACTTATACAATATAAACCAACTCAAGTGAACTGTAGCAAAGGTACAAGTAACTTAGAAGATGCTTGGGACCGCCCATCCTCTAAGGATCCGTTAAACTATTTACTATGTAGTAATATACGCTATATACAGTAGTGTCTAATCAGTAAAGTATAATCATATAGAAAATAGCGTTAAGGGGATGGTGAACCTTAACGCGGTCGGATCTTTAAAACCAAAATCGTAGTGGGCTCGATATAAGGAGATGACACGGCACGCGAGGCAATGCCAGGGTGGATACACCGTTTGCACTCCCGGACCGGTGGTGACGGCAAGCCAGCAGCTTCCGCCCACCTCGAACAATACCCCCGAATCAAAGTGGCGCCACATATCGAATCACAAAAGTAATAGAATGGTTTCCGATGGAGCATGCTCGATGAAAGGGTGCGACCCTTTGTGTAGCCCGGTATAGCTCCTGTTTTAGTCATTTATGCCAACTCACGGGAGTTGGGTCCACGTAATATACCTCGAGAACGTCGCCACCATCCTACTTCATTCTGGAATCTCCACCGCGTACACAGTTGTTAAAGTGGTTTTCAGTATTGGCCGGCTATAAGACAATATCCGATCCCGGTCTCTTTAACAACCAATCGTTATTATAACCCGTAGTTATAACTTTAAAACAATATTTTATACTTCAAAATAAAATATCATTTCAACCCAAATCTTTATCAAAATAAGGATTAAATCATTTCTAAACCATTTCAATATATCATCATGCCATATCTTTCAATTCAAATATTTATCAAAATAAATATCAAGTCATTTCTAACCATTTCAATATATCAAATTATCGTATCCTTTCAAAACCTCCTTTCAAATCATTTTAATATATCAAAATATCATAACCTTTCAAAGCGTCATTTCCAAAATATCATATCTTTCAGAACTTCTTTTCAAATCATTTTAATATCAAAATATCATATCTTTCAAAACTTCGTTTCAAATCATTTTAATATATCAAAATATCAATATCTTATCAAAATCACATTTCAAATCATTTTAATATATCAAAATAGCTATATTTTTTTCAAAACCACCTTTCAAATCATTTCAATATACCAAAATATCATATCTTTCAGTACCACATTTTAAATCATTTTAATATATCAAAATATCGTATCTTTTCGAAACCACATTTCAATCATTTTAATATATCAAATAGTTATATTTCAAAACAAATTACTTCATTTTAAATCATAAAAATGAAGTTATTACATTTAATAATTAAATTATTAAATTCCAAAAATTTATATTTTCAATGTTCATTTATGCACTAAAATTTATTAAAACAATGAAAATTCAAGTTTCGCAGCATTTGGAAAATGCTACAGAAATTACATTCAAAACAATTCAATTTAACAAAAGACAGCATTTAAAAATGCTGTTAATTAACTTCAAATATTCAATAGAATTTCACAAACACTATTTTTTTTATTTAAATCATTTTTAACTTACAAAATCATACATTTTCACATTTATAAGCATCATTTAATTTTCCTTAAATTCATGATTTTATAAAGTTAAGTTTCTTTCAAAAATCAATATTTATTAAATAATTCACTTATTAAATTTCAACAATCAAATTTAAATTCACTACATTAAATTTCAACTTAACACTTAAGTTCAAATTCTCAAATATAACATAGTTTTATTTTTATTTACTTAACTAAAATTTCACTTTTAAGTCAATTTCATAAATTCCAATTTAAGTTATATTTCCAAATTCAACTCAATATTCACTCATTAACATTTTAACTTTATTCAAAAATCATTAATATGTTATACAAATCATTTTAAATTAATTTAAAATTCAAAATATCATAAATTTATCATATTTTCAAAGTTAATTTAAATTCCATTAAAAATTAATCAAAATTTCCAAAATAACTTACATTCAGATTTTCTAACTTTTCCATAATTTATTTAACTTATAGATTTCCAGAAAATCAATAATACTTTACAAAAATTATATTCTTATTTAATTTTAAATCAAAATATTATAATAATTACATTTTTAAAGTATTTTAAAGTTTTTAGAAAAACATATCTTAACTACGGGCCTGTATATAATTTTCTACGCTAGGTAAAGTGATACGGGTAATATATCATTTCAACCCGTAATTTACAAAGAAAAATCCGGGTTTTATCATTTCAAACCCGCAGTCCCAAGTAAATGAAATAAATTGAAAATCATTCAGGCCTATCATTTCAGCCCATAACAATTTTTCCTTATTCTAAAGTCCATTCGGGTATGTATCATTTCAACCCATAGTGATTCTAATCTAAAGGGAACTTGCAGTGTGATGGACAGATAAAATAACAGAATAGCATGAAATAACAGTAACATATAATATAATAGGTGTAATAACAGGTGTGAACATCATATGATAATAATATAAGTAGTTATAACATGATCATATAGTTCTACAGATTCAGAGGGTGTCAATTTACTACTTATATAAGTACATAATGTCTGGTGAGAAATACTCACCTTTATGGTTGGAGATTGCAAATCCAAATGACACAACGGATTACAGAAGGCACGATGACACAACAATAGGCTGAAATGGGAAGAGATCCAAGCTTAGAACTTGTGTTACAACCCAAAACAAACATCCAAACAAACACAAATTCAATACAACTAGATATGAAATAACTTTGAAATAAAAAGGAATAAAACAGATATGAATGCAACGACTTTTGCCTTACTTTCTCTATTCTTTTGCACAGCCTATGGGTTTATTTAGGTCAGGTTTGACATGACTTTGGCTCAGGTTTGATCGTAGGAGTGCATGGCATAAAGGCTAGAACATTGGAGGAAGTTACAACATAAGAATATCAAGAGACTAAGCAACATAGTGGAGTTTTGGTGCACCACAAGGCTCGTCTACATGCATTGTTTGGCTCGGCTCTTCATGTTTCAAATCTGAACAGAGGATGAAGTGATGGGTGGTGGTCATATCAAGGTGGTAGTGGAGCAATAGGAGGTGGCCAAGGCAATCTAAGGTGACGTTGTTGAAGTTTGGCTCGGCTAGGCATGGTTTTTAAGGGTTTTAGCAATATTTTGTGTGGTTTTTGATCAAGTGGAGTGCATGACCAGTCATGGTCAGATCTGGAAAGAGGCTAAGGATGATGGATAGGGGTGTGCACTTGCTGGTGGCAGCGGCTAGAGGTGTGGCCGTGGCCAAATATGGAAGGTATGGTGAAGTATTGGTTGACAGTGTATGGATTCAAGGAGTTTTTGCACTGTTTTGGTGATGTTTGCTCAACTTTGTGTTCATGGTCTGATTTGGACAGAGGGGTGGGGTGTTTGGCCATGGATGAGGAGGGGAGGGAGATGGTGGAGCTGATGGAGAAGGGCTAGGCCAAGCAAACTAGAAGAAGAGCAAGCATAAATACATAGAAAATAAGAAGGAAAAGATGAGATAAAGGAAGAGAGAAACCATGGTTTACCATTCTCTTTTGCCCGTGAATTTTTATGATGGAGAGAAGTGTTTTCACGTGAATGGAGTGAAAGAAACACAGGGCTAAGGATGAGAAGTGTATGGATATCATTGAATGCAAGAGTTAGAAAATGAAAAGGTGGGAAAACAAAGAGACTTAAGCAACTAAAGAGTCACAAAACCTTTTATATTTCTTTTATTCATTTTGAAATTTATAAATACATATAAAACTGATAAATAAAGATAACAACTCAGAAATGAAAATAAATATATAAAATAAATAATTAAATTTTAATTAAATAGGATTTAAATTAAGGAAATGGCTTAAAAATGCAAACTAGTCCTTAAAATTTGAAAATAAATTCAACGAGCTTTGGAAAAAACTTTATTATCACTATAAAATATTCTAAAACAAAATTTTAAATAAAGTAATCTTTAAAACATATTCAAAGTGAAATAGATAATTTAATTTAGAGAAAATAGAAAAGAACTAAAGAAAATGTTTAAAAATTGGAAACAGGGCATGAAAATTACAAATAAAATATCACTATCCTTATAAACTTTCTATTTCACTTTAAAAAAAAAATTTCAAATAAGTAAAATAAATGAGAAACAAAATAAAGTAGGAATCAGAATAAATAAGTTCTTCGGAAAATAAAATGATAAATAAAGAATTACTTTAATTATTTGAAACTAGGAATAAAAATTTATAAACAGAATGCAGCTGACATTCGAAAATGTCAATAACACTTTTAAAAATGTTTAAAACCAAAATATATACATAGCATGTTATTTTACCCATATAAATATAATTTAGAACATTACATGACCAAATAAAATATTATTTATATAATTTAAAATAAACCACTTTGTTAAATACAACAAATTGCACACAATAGTTAAAAGGGCATAACTTTCACATAATAAATCAGATTTCAACGAAACGAAAAGCAGTGTTCTTAAAATTTTATTTACTTTCATAATAAAAGATAAAATTAAAATTTTCAAACTTTTAAAATTTTTAATTAAAAGTCAAAGTTTGATTATTTTGACCAAGATTCACTTTTTGGAAAATATTCTTTTTAGTCATGCTTTGGAATGATAATTCATATCAAAACTAAAGTTTATATTTAAAATAACAAAATTAATCATTCAAAATAAATAAAATAAGTTTTTAGATCAAAATTCAGTTAAAAAAAATTAAAATATACAATTAAAAATAATCACAAAATACAGGGTTGTTACAGTTTAATACTATTATGAATATAAAGGGCAAAACTTAGGACGATTTGAATTCGAGACTTGATATAGCACACTTTTGTTGATGTTCCGAACTTCATATGATGCACGATGACAATAAAAAACCCAAAGCATGTTATGAACTAGACATCAAGCAAGTAAAACTCGTGCTAAAGTGGGTGGAAGGACTAGGATGTCCTGATGGGATTTATTCTAATATTCGTAGATCTATTGACTTTAAAAACAATAAATTTAGTGGGATGAAAAGTCACGATTGCTGTAACGATCCTAGATTTTAATTTAATTTAAATTGATAATTTAAATGAATTTTTGAATTAAAATTTGTAAAAATTGATTTTTTAAATGATGCGAGTTTCCCCGATCTCAAATAAAAATGTGTTAAATTACTTGCATTTAAATCTTATATTAGTGGTTTGAAAAATATATATTAAAGTATATACATGGACACAAGTACGAAATGAATAAATAAGTGAATTGTTAATTTATTATTGATGGTTAAAATATATATAATAAATACAAGACAATAAATAAGAAGTAAATAAAATATAAGATATAACAATATAAAGTAAATATATATATATATATATATATATATCTTAATCTCATATTAATAAATCAATACAAAATAATACAAATGGTGTAGGCTACAAAAGTAATAAGAGTAAAATAAAAAATAGAAGTTCACTTATTTTGTAAAGTAAAATAATTCATACTTAAGCTATGAATAAAAATAAGAACATTGATATATAAAATATAATCAATAAGGATTCAAAACAAATAAATAAGCAAAGTATGAATCAAAACAAAGTAGAACATAGAAACAAATTAATTAAATCTAACAACATGTTATTCATCAAAATTACAAAGCAATATATATACTCAGCTGAAAATAAGAAGTAAGTAAAAACATTAACTAATAACTTAACAACATAATTAAAATAGAAACTTATTTACATTATAAAGTGCTAATTTATAACCAATATATGAAGTGTGGTATTAACAATTGTATACAACAAGACAGTAAAACATGTTTATGCAGGCAAGTAAAAATAAAAGATCCATCTACATACACAAATAAAATAAAAACATGTACAAGCTGAAGGGAACAATAAGTACTAAGGCATGTAATGCCATTACCTTTAGTACACAAAATTTTATTTTCCCAGTCAAAACAAATATGCATGCAAGTATCTATAGCCACCAACTATTACAAATAAACAAAGCATAAAGCACAACTACTCAGCTAAATATAAAACTGCAAACAAAATAATAAAATAACATAAGTGTGAACACTTAAATAAGAAACAAAACAAAGCATAAAAATTGAAATGTAAAATATACAACATACACATATGCAAATCTCAAGACAACAAACAATATATATACATATGTATCAAACAACATACCAGCCATGCCTATTATACTAAACAAAAAGAAGACAAAGTGATAAAATAAAGTAAAAGTAAACAAATGCATAACGAAGTACTGATGCATTTAATGTTTACACCTCTAGCCTATAACAAAGAAAAAAAAAATATTATCACTTGTACCAGCAAAGAAAATATCCCTGCACACTGTCTTTTATATGCATCATTGCCTTTATACCAACCTTCTCCCCTCATTTTAGTTCGAGCACCATCATAACTGAAAGAAAAAAATTAATATAGCAGTTTCAAAAAGAGTATTCTCTGTTCCAAGCATGTACAGAGTGCATGCAGTTTTAAAAAAGCAAAGCAAAATTTGTAAAGCAACTTCAAGAAATGCAAAGCTTCAGCTCAAGTTTCAATTTGCATTCAAAACTTCGAGTAGCAGTTCAAAAAAAATAAAAATAAAACTGGGCAAGGCAAAGGCAACTCAGGCCTAAGATTTTTCTCTGCTTCTCTGTCTTTCTTCTCTGTCAAGTGAGTAAACTTATTCTTCTACCTGAGATCTTCTTGAACAATCTGGTTTGCATGTATTATCTTGAAAGTTATATGCTAATATGGTTTCGTGTTATAGCCTGTATGTATATTTAATTTGTGTGCATGTCTGCGGTAATAGGAAATAAGGCCTATGTTATAAAAGTACAGGTCATAACTTAGTTCAAAAAATTCAATTCCACTTGCTCTTAACATTTTTAGCTAATGATGTCAAAACAAAAAAAAATGTTTGGAATTACCATAATTAGATTTTAAAAATGCATTTCAAAATTTATACGAAGGAGTTGCAGCCTGACACAAGAAAGAACAGTAAAAACTTTAATCTCTAGGAATTTCGAACTTCACGAAATATTGATTCAAGTATATAACTGGAATCCTTACCGGAAGTGATGATTTTTAAGGTAGGTTTGATGATTTTTCATTGCGTAATTTGAGAGCAATTTTCTTTTGTCTGCAAATGGAATTTCGATCGAATTCTGGTGATCGGAGGTTCTGGGGGTGACGGGGTTCTTCATGGTGATGGAGGGGCCTATGGTGGTCCCAGGAAAGATATCGTGATGGTTGGGCGATGACCATGGTGGCGGCAGGAGGCATTCGAATTTTGGTGACCTAGTTTTCGCGTGGTCTGGAGCCAAGGTGATTTCGTCACCACGAAACGATCGAGTGTAACGTGCTTCGAGATGATGGAAGTTGGGGCGATGATGAGGACATGGCCGGAGGTGGAGGTCCTCAGATGGTCAGAGATCGGAGAGAGGCGCGTTGACAGGTTTTGAGTGTTTCCTGTATTTCTTGCTTCCAGGGTTCGTTTTGGGTTTTTACTCAAATTCGATCGAGAGGGTGGAGAGTTATTGGGGAGGTGGCAGTGTGATCAAGGGATAGAACGTGACTTGTAGGTGTGGCCGCGACGGCAAGATGGCCGTGGATGATGGTGTGCACGTGCACGTGTCACAGCGTGTATCAGGGAATTGAAATTTTTTTGGGGAAGACGAGACGTGTTGGAAGATGAAATTGTGAAATTCTGGGGAGGTGGCTGCTCGGGTTTGAAGCAGTGATGATGCTTGCGTATGTGCTTGCCTGAAAAGAAGCAGGGGGGAATTCACGCGTCGAATTTGTGAAATTCTCATGCGTTTGGAATTTTTGCTCGAAGCAAATAGAAGGGGGCTCGGGTCAAAGTTGTTACAGTTTTTAACCTGATGCTTTAATTCATAGTTTAGGTAAAACTTAAACTACAGTAAAAAAAAAAGAAAAAAAAAGAGGAAGAAGAAGAAACGAAGGTGACAGGGGGTGGAGCTCGGGGAATTAGGCCAGGAAACTCGGGTTCAACACGGGTAAACTAGGTTTTTGCCTGGGTTTGTTTCAATGCAAGGTTTTAACATCAGTAAATATAAACAGGTTTTGGTAAATACAAGATAAATACAAGACAAAGGTTTTAATTACAAATTTAAGACCTAATGGAAATTGTAATTAAGAGATGTCATTGCTAATTAAAATATTAATAAGTAAAAAAATTAACTAAATTGAGTTAATTAAAGAATAAGAGTTAATTAGTTTAAATTCTAATTTAGAAGTAATAATTTGTTGATTACGAAAGTAATTTAGTAATTAACGAATAAATAAAAGGGTAATTAATTAAATAAAAATTAATCAATTTTGGGCTAATTAATTAATTAAAGATCATAAATGAAAATGGTATAATCAAAGGTCAATTATTTAGTAATTTAAAAGTCGACGAAATATAATTAAAGGTTTAATTACTTAATTAAAGTTTAAAGATTTATTAAGTTAATTAATTTGTAAATTAAGAATTATTAATTGGATATTAATTAATAATTAAAGTTGATTTAATCAAGTGATTAAGCAATTAATTGATTTAAGGATAGTGTGATAAATTAATTTAAGTAATTAATTTGAGAATAATTAATTTATCAAGGGCAAATTATTAAATAAAAGTGATCAAGAATAATTATTAATTAAGGAGTAATTAATGATTAATTAAAGGATAGTTTATTAAATGTTTTAAAATTAATTGATTATCAATTTACCATAACTAGAAAATTTATTCACGGAAATTTATCTAATTAAATTAATCAGATAATTGAATGAATCCTACCTATGGATGCTTGGATTAATTGGATGTTAAACTGTTTGATATCCCTGATATATGATGCTTTCTGATTATCCTGATTTGTGTTGTGATCTGTGATATAGTTTATTATTTGTGATATATATATCTGCGAATCTGTGTATGAAAGATAAGCGTTATAGTTATATCGCTTATCGAATATATTGTTGTACTTAAATCTGTGATGATTGAATGATATTGCACTATTGTGTATAACCCCTGGACTACACCATACACACACAATTATGGATTTCACGAGGAAATCGGTTAAGTCACAGATGTTTGGAATAGTTTTAAATTTGAATTTTTAAATTCAAATGTTTTGGAAATGGAATCGGAATAAATGTGAAAAGCTTTTGGAATGGAATTTCAAAATAAAATTTATTATTTTTAAATTACTTGATTAAGTTTTGGAATTTAAATAATTTGATTTAAATTTAAATTCAAGACTTGAAATTGAATTCGATAATTGGAAATTATGGTTAAAGATATTATAAACATGTTTGTATGAATTTAAACCATTTTAAAGGTATGGTTTTGGGAATTTGAATTTAACCCAAGGATTTCAACTCGTATAAATGAATCAGATTTCCAAAATGAAAACGGTTGTTTTCAAATGATAAACACTCTTAAATAAGAACTGAGATTCCAGTTAATTAGGGGAATTTCAAGATTGAATAGAGAAATGATTTTCCTAAGTTATGAATGAATTCTTTTTGAAAACCAAGGATTAAATCTGTTTATTTTTAACAGATTTAAATTGATGATTTGTTTAAATCAAATTGAAATGAAATTGTTGTGAAGGCTATAAGTTAAATCTTTGATTTAAAGATTTAACGAGTTAATCAGATTGAAATGAAAATTTGATTTGGAAAATCTGTGAATGAATCTTTTATTTAAAAGATTAAAATGTGAAAATTGTTTAAACCGTTAAAGGTTGTGAAAAATGAATCTTTTTGTTTAAAGATTGAAATGGTAATTGGATTAAACCATTTGAAAGAAAGTTTTGAATTATTAAGTTGTGACTTAATTGAAATCCCATTATCCATTTGTTTTTGAAATATCGTGCTCACTATTCGGTTTAACCGGGAAAGGACCTTTGTGTCGTATAACCTATTCCGAATATGTGATTCGACGTTATGGATAGCATTTGAAGACCGGTGTTGAAGACCGGGTATTTGCGAAAGCGATAGGATGACCTATCGATTGTCTCTGCACTGAGTTGCAACGGTATAGAGACTCCCTAAGTGATGGGAAATCCGATCGGGATTGTGAATATCCGGATTACAAGGACTTCTTTGTAAGTGCCTTCGGTTCTGTTCGAGCCCGGAACAGACTTGTATGGATAGTATGTCTGACATTACAAGTTGAGATATAAAGCCGATTTCTTTCAAATATATTTCTGTTGGTGGCGGAGAATTTATTCTTTTAGCTTAACACCCTTCTCTGAGACGTACGAGCTCAGAGGTTATGTAGTTGAATGTTATCAGCGATATATTCCCAATTTGGTAATGTGACATGCTGAGTGTTGCTGTGAAATGATCATTGTGTTGATTATTTGTGATAGGATCGTTTATTTGATCGTCTATCCTGGTGATCATTTCTATGATCATTTGTTGACCCAAAGCATGGCTTTCGAATAAAGTATGTTTTTGTGGACGTGACTTCGTCGAGCCTCACACCCCGAGAATGGTCAAAACAGAAAAGAAGCAGCAAGGTTATGAGGGGTAGCGCCCTTTAGGATGTGTGCATTTCCTTCTGGAAAAGGGTGGTATCATGGTATGGAGCCCAGATACTTACTCATGTTGAAAACACTTTATGATTGTGTGAATTGATTACGAGATCTCGGATAAAGGTCCCAAAGGACCGGGGGATGGCATATTCGGTCAGTTGTTACTCAGTTAGGGGTAACCCGGCCTTGTGTTGGTAGAGATCCGGTTTGGTTCTCGGGGATGTCCATCCAGAGGCATTCTCATGTGGCAATGGGAAGTTCCTTGGCCTGATCATTCGTTGGAAATCCAAAGAAACAATACGAATCTTGTACGGTTTTAGTTGTAGAACCTGCCATTTAAAATGGTAGCTATAGTAGGCATAATATAATGGTACCTATGCTGGCTAAGATTTATATTCTACTTTCGAAAGGAATTTTCCCTACACTATGCACTAATAATAATATCAAATGTTTCTTTTTAAATGCGTATCAAGCATCTTTGACTAGCATAAGAAGAAATCTCCTCCAAGTCTGCGTTTGCATTGTGTGTGTGGCGGGAGGTCTTATGGTAGTCTCATTTTTAAAAGCATTGCGAATTGGTTTTAAAAATATTCCTCTATTTTGATTTTAAAGAAAAATAAACTGTTTTTGTTGCTCACACCAGTCCCACGACTGATCCGGAGTTTATCGTTTCTTTCCTAAACTCTGGGTGCTCATTATTTTCTACACGAGCAGTCTAGAGTTGGGTTTTTCAGATAGTTAGATATAGTGGATTATCTGGAGTTAGTTCAGTCTTTGGATCGCACCAGTCTTGCCTATCTTTGTGCATCGTTATTGGGAGTTCGAGCTATTGCTGGATTGATTCTTGGAAATGGAGTTTCAGTTCTTCCTTGAAGACTATCTTAGAGTTATATTGTTCCGCTGCTAGATGTTATCTATTTTTCTTTTCCGCTGCTATTTATTGTATCATATCTCTGATGTATATTGATATCTATTGGATCATCTGTTGTATCAGATATTGTATCAAATCTATATATCAGTGTATTATTTTTTTATTCCGCTGTGTTATTTACTTAATGTTGTTATAAGCTCCGGCGAATCGGATTTGAACGGTCGAATCTATGGCATTCGAATACGATTTGATGTATGGATGTCGATTTTCGAGCGGGCAAAATCCGCCTCGTTACAATTGCCATAACATGATGAAATATTTACTATCGGTGGTTTTTAAAGAACTATTGCCTGTAAAAGTATGGAGTGTTATAACAGAATTAAGTATGTTTTATAAACAGCTATGTTCGACGACGTTAAAAGTAGACCATATACGAAAACTTGAAGTAGAAATCCCTATACTGCTCTGTAAAATGGAGAAAATGTTTCCGCCAAGTTTCTTTAATGTAATGGAGCATTTAGCGGTTCATCTTCCATCCGAAGCACTTCTTCGAGGTCCTGTGCAATATGGATGGATGTATCCATTTAAGAGGCAATACTGCCTATCCACAATATTTATGCTATTCTAAATTGAATTAAATTAATTTTCAAATAGGTCTTCGTTTGAGAGGTAATTCAGATTTACATAAGAAAAATTGAATTGAAATAATTTTTTAATAGATACTTGAATCGTCTGAAGAAAACAATTAATCAAAAAGCACGAGTTGAATGGTCGATTTGCCAATCATATCTTGAAGAAGAAGCTTCATTCTTTTTTCTCTCATTACTTCAGCGGCCATGTGAATTTATCATTTGTAAGTGTTCCTCGAAATGATGAAGCCATAGATCAAGACTCTGTGAGAAATTGTGGATTAAGGATCTTAATGCTAGGATTAACTCTAGAGGGGGAGGGGGGTGAATAGTGCTAATAAAGAATTACTAAATCTTTTTGAGTTTATGTTAATTTATACACTGACGTATGCAATATACAGACACAGATATGATTATAGTAACAAACAAAGATGCAGAAATAAAATAAAAGCAGAAAAGGAAAGAACACACCGAATTTTATACTGGTTCGGAATTACCCTACATCCAGTCCCGCAACACAAGTACGGATTTCCTTTCAAAAGCAATTGTACAATTACACCCTCGGTTTCAAGGCTACGAGGTACACCCTCCAGAATTTCTATCCTCTGGGTAGAGATACTTGATTTCCGGGCCATAAGTTTATCCAATTGATTTACCAAGGCTACAACCACACCTTTTCTCTTTTGATTGATTTTCAAGGCTACAATCACACCTTTTCTCTTTTGATAGATTACAAAAAGCCTATAACTCTGAATAGCACTGAGAACCTTGTAGAGATAGTGATAGAGAATCAAACTAGAAGTAATCGAGTTCGATTCAATGTTGATTTCGACAGAGTAATGGTAAGAATATGTATTAAGAAATGTGGAAGAAGAAGAGGAGTAAAAACTAGAAAATCTAATGTTAAATTCGTTGAAAATAACCCATATTTATAGAAGAACAACAGCCATGTCCATTCGTGAAAAGATATGGCGAATAGACACTTCTTTTGAAATTTAAATTTTGAACTCAACTGACACCATGCCGACATGGGGTACTTGGGCATGTCGACATCCCAAAGGATTTTTTGGTGTTTTGATTTTGTTTGAAAATAACTTTTATTTTATATTAAATCTATTTTAAACTTTATAAATATACTTGACTATAGTTAAAATTCATAAGTAAATATAGAGAATAATATATATAGAATTTAACTATAATTTTATATTTAAATCTAAGTATAAATATTTAAAAGTTAAATATATTATATTAAAAGATAGTTTTAAAATCATGAGTAATTTGACTTTGAAATTAAAGATAATTTTAAGGCTAAAATTATTTAAAATCAGGATAGAGGGTTTTGATGTTTTTAAAAGGAAAGTTTTGAAATCATTTTTGAAAACAAGTTAATTTTGTGAAATAATCTTGAATAAAAAGTTGGTGGATACAAAACATTGTTCCACTAGATTTTTCGTAGGTTCCGTCCTACTTAGGGTTCCATCCCTTTTAGAGGCTCGAAGTGGATTTTATTCCACGAATAAATTGGATTTTAAGATGCCAGTGCTTTTTTATGAGTTTTAACAAAATTACTAATAAAAATACTTAACCTTGAAATCTTAAACTCTTGATAATCTTGATACTGATGAGTCTTCTATCTTGATATCTTGAACTCTATGCTGTACAGTTTTCATTCTTGGTACCTGCATGGTTAAATCCTGCATATATATCTAAACTTATAATGTCAGTATTTATATTTTATAATCTATTCTAAGGTTATTGTCATTAAAACCATCATCTCACGGACTAACAATCTCCCCCTTTTTGATAATGACAACCTTTATTTATAAAATATTATTTTTATCCTAATAACTCCCCCTAAAACTAATAACTCCCCCTTAATTTATGCCTAACTACCCTATTTTATATATCTCCCCTTTTGTCATCAACAAAAAACTCGCTCCCCCTCATTCTTGGACTTCAGTACCTGCATTGATAAACTATACAACGGAATATATCATATATAGATTAATAATTATACATATGAACATGATAACTAATCAAAGACTATGTACATTTCAATGTATATATATGTTTTATACAACAAACTTCAAACCAATATCAAGAAATCAATCCACACAGAGTATCAATCCAGACCAAATCAATCAAAGCAAACAAATAAAAATCAAACGTTACATGGAACTTCCACTCATCCTTCTTCTCCAAAGATTGGGTATGCCTTAATAGCATCCCAATTATCATTATCATTGGTGAGAGAGGCATGAGGGTGTGCTTCGTTATCATCCTTGTGCAGAGAGGAGATCATCCATCGTATCGCATCGAAGTGCCTTTCTTGTTCCTTGATCATCTGCATTTGACTCAATTCCAAGTGACGCTGGTTACGTAGAATAAATGAGAGAATATTCTTGAACGAATTAAGGATTTCTTCAAGATTTTTAGATAGATTGTGAATAGGATTATCCATAGTTGAATTTGTGAAAGAAATAAAGGATATAGATGATAAGAAATAAATTTCAATGAAGAATTCTGGAAGAAACGGGTATTTATAGGTGTAGAAATTCGTTTGAAATGAATAGACATTTGAAAATTATTCAAATTTCAAATTCAAAATCAATTGTCATTTCTGATCGGTACATGTAGACATGGTCATATAGGGGATGTCGACATGGGTTAATGTAAAATTATGACTAGTTTGATTTTGTGAATAATTGTGTGTATGTGTATATATTTATATGATATACTAACATTTATTCTGGAGATAAGATAAGGTTGATAACAGAAAGGAAATTTCATTTCATTGCATACTACGATAATACAACGATTAAGCACACAACAAACTACATGAACATTCGAAATAAAGCAAACTAAAACAAATACAACAAGATACGAAAAGATAAAACTAGTTAGAGGATGATGATGATGAAGATAATCCAAGTTTCTTGCTGACTTTGGAAATGAACTTGTTCATTTTGGATGAAATTTTGTCCAACTTCTTACTAACAGATCTTTTAAGAATCCGTTGGTTCTCAACAATCGTCTTTTGATTTTTGAGAAGGGTTTTGGTGGATGGATTAGGATAATAGTCAATGCTTTCCAAAGAGGTTTCACCTTCTTCTTCTTCATTTTCCATTTCATCCCCTTCTTCTTCTTCTTCCTCTTCCTCTTCTTCCATTTCCTTATGAGCCAATCGCTCTTCTTTTTCAGCAAGGGTCTCATAAGTTTGAAAAACAAAAGGAATTTTCATAAGCGAAATGTTGGAATGATTGAAAACTTTTCTAGAAACAAATTCTTCGCCTTTGAAATCTACTCCAAAATAGTTAAAAATCCGAGTGAGATAAATTCCATGGTATAAAGTATTCTCACCCATTTCAAGATTTTTAGGATGAAGTTCATCCAAAATAACTTGCGCCCAATTTATGTCATAATTTCCAAAAATAGAAAAAAGAGTTTTGCAAACTTTTGAAGTAGGATTGTTAAAATTCCCCGATCTTGGGGTCAAAGTATGTTGCAAAAGATGATTGACAATTCCTGCCATTGGACGAAAATTTCGATTTTTGAATTCAAAATTATCAATTCCTTCGAAAATGTGATGAAATGTCTCACGATCATTTTCATCGATTTTAAAATTAGAAAGATCCATTCCCGTATACTTGCAATTGAGAATGCTACCCAAAAGATCACAATTCAAAACAATTCTAGTGCCTTTGACACTACTCCAAATTTCATCCTCATTTCCATAATAAAATCCATGGTTTAAATTAGCGTAGAAAATTTTAACAAGATTCGGATAGCAAACAAAATCATTTTGAGAAGCATCAATAAGACTAAGAACTCCATTGTTTGCAAAAAGAGAATCAAGTTCATAAGAAGAAAAATCTTGAAAAATAGAAAATTTTCCGGGATGGACTTTGGCATAGTTAGCATAATTGATGTATGCTTTTATTGCCTCCAGATCATTGAATAATTGCTCTTTGATTTTTCTGGAAATTCTCATGGTAGAGGGGTTGCTTAAAGAAGCCATTAAAGTAGAGAGTAGAGAGCTTGAAGTTATGAAGTAAGAGTTTGAATTTGAAAATGAGAGTGAAAAGGTATGATAAAAGATAGTGAATAAATAGACTCTTAAAGGACATATTCTCTGGTCAAAAGGTAGCTTTTCAGAAATTGAATGAAGTTAAAAGATGGAGGCAAATTCAAACATTTGAATTCAAATTTTGAAATTCAAATTCAGGTACCCATGTCGACATCATGGTAGGGACCATGTCGACATGTGCCTTTGAATTTTCATGAATTGGTTTTTCCTAAGTTCTCTAATATATATATATATATATAAATATATTTTTTAATGCCTATATATATATATCTGAAATATTATTAAACTTAAAGTATATTTCAGAAAATATTATTATACTATTAAAAAATAATAAAATAATGAAATAGTAATAAAAAATAGAAAACAAATTTTAAAATTCAAACAACACACCAATTCAAAATCAACCAATCAAACAAACAAGCAACTAATTCTAAGCAAGCAATTTCAACCAATTGTATTGTAGACGTGTACCTTTTTCTGAGTCCATCTCTTTGAATTCGTCGGAGTTATGAACAGCTGTGAAACACAAATCCGAATTATCTGTCTTCTGATCATCATCACTTGAGGACGAGTCTGAGTCATCTAGAGTAGCAGTAAATGCACGGTTCCGTTTCTTTGCTGGATCATTGTTCATAGGAGAATTTTGCCTATCTGGATACGGACAGTCTCTTTTGAAATGGCCTGGTTTATACAGTTGTAACATTTGTCATTATTTGTCACTACATTCTAATTTCTATAATTCTTATAGTTGTTTCTCTTGAGATTATTCATCTTTCTGTATTTCAGGAATTTTCTAAAATTTCTGGTCATAAAGGCTATCTCTTTATCATTATCGTCTGATCCATCGGTCAATGCATTGAATGCCATTGATTTCTTTTCATATACTTTACTTTCTCTTCTCCCGATCATTTGAATTTCATACGACATTAAATTTCCAATTAATTCTTCTATCTTTAAAGTACTGATGTCATTTGCCTCTTCGATCGCAAGTGTCTTTTGATCCCATTCTGGAGTTAGAGAATTTAAAATCTTTCTGACTTGATCTTCTTCAGAAAATTCCTTTCCCAAAAATATAAGAGAATGCACAATATGCTGAAATCTACTATACATATCCGAAATAGACTCATTAGGATTCATTGTAAATAATTGAAACTGATTTGTGAGCATGGAAATTTTGGTCTGTTTAACTTTGCTTGTTCCTTCGTGAGTGACTTGTGAAGTTTTTCAGATTTCATATGCAAACTTACAAACTGACACTCTATTGAATTCATTTCTATCCAGTGAACAAAATAGAGTATTCATTGCCTTAGAATTATTTTGTGCAACAGTCTTTTGCTCAGCAGTCCACTGTGCAAAATTAGCTAATGGTTCAGAATATTCAGTTTGTGTGATATTCCAAGTGTCTAATCCTATAGATTGTAAATATATTTTCATCTTACATGCCCAATATGCATAGTTACTGCCACTAAAAAGTGGTGGTCTGACGGTAGACTGACCCTCTACAAATGAACTCGTGACAGGGATACTAATGTTAGTAATAGTACCAGTGTTGTTGGTAGCCATTTTGAAAACTTTTCAAAAATCAGATTATCAAACTTTGAAAACCTTGCTATGATACCAATTGTGAGAAATTACGGATTAAGGATCTTAAGGCTAGGATTAACACTAGAGGGGGATGAATAGTGTTAATAAAGAATTACTAAATCTTTTTGAGTTTATGTTAATTTATACACTGATGTATGCAATATACATACACGGATATGATCACAGTAATAAACACATATGCAGAAATAAAATAGAAGCAGTAAAGGAAAGAACACACCGGATTTTATACTGGTTCGGAGTTACCCTACGTCCAGTCGCACAACACAAGTATGGATTTCCTTTCAAAAGCAATTGTATAATTACACCCTCGGTTTTAAGGCTACGAGGTATACCCTCCAGAATTTCTATCCTCTGGGTAGAGATACTTGATTTCCGGGCCACAAGTTCACCAAATTGATTTACCAAGGCTATAATCACACCATTTCTCTTTTGATTGATTTTCAAGGCTACAATCACACCTTTTCTCTTTTGATAGATTACAAAAAGCCTATAACTCTGAATAGCACTGAGAACCTTGTAGAGATAGTGATAGAGAATCAAACTAGAAGTAATCGAGTTCGATTCAATGTTGATTTCGGTAGAGTAATGGTAAAAATATGTATTAAGAAATGTGGAAGAAGAAGAGTGAAAAACCAGAAAATCTGATGATAAATTCATTGAAACTAACCCCTATTTATAGAAGAACAACAGCCATGTCCATTCTTGAAGAGATATGGCGAATGGACACTTCTTTTGAAATTTAAATTTTGAACTCAACTGACACCATGTCGACATGGGGTACTTGGGCATGTCGACATCCCAAAGGATTTTTTGGTGTTTTGATTTTGTTTGAAAATAACTTTTATTTTATATTAAATCTATTTTAAACTTTATAAATATACTTGAATATAGTTAAAATTCATAAGTAAATATAGAGAATAATATATATGGAATTTAACTATAATTTTATATTTAAATCTAAGTATAAATATTAAAAGTTAAATATATTATATTAAAAGATAGTTTTAAAATCAGGAGTAATTTAACTTTGAAATTAAAGATAATTTTGAGGCTAAAATTATTTAAAATCAGGATAGAGGGTTTTGATGTTTTTAAAAGGAAAGTTTTGAAATCATTTTGAAAACAAGATAATTTTGTAAAATAATTTTGAATAAAAAGTTAGTGGATACAAAACAATGTTCCACTAGATTTTTCGTAGGTTCCATCCTACTTAGGGTTCCATCCCTTTAACAGGCTCGAAGTGGATTCCATTCCACGAATAAATTGGATTTTGAGATGCCAGTGCTTTTCTATGAGTTTTAACAAAATTCCTAATAAAAATACTTAACCTTGAAATCTTGAACTCTTGATAATCTTGATACTCATGAGTCTTCTATCTTGATATCTTGAATCTCTATACTGTACAGTCTTCATTCTTGGTACCTGCATGGTTAAATCCTGCATATATATCTAAACTTATAATGTCAGTATTTATATTTTATAATCTATTCTAAGATTGTTGTCATCAAAACCATCATCTCACAGTCTTCATTCTTGGTACCTGCATGGTTAAATCCTGCATATATATCTAAACTTATAATGTCAGTATTTATATTTTATAATCTATTCTAAGATTGTTGTCATCAAAACCATCATCTCACGGACTAACAGATTCCTCTCAAGAAATGTTATCTATTTTTAGTCAGTATGGAAGACCTGCCAGAAAATGTGTAGAAATATAGTTAGAAGCTAGAGATTACCATATAGCGCACATATATTTTCTTCTTAATTGTGCTGAAGTTGCACCGTTTGTTAGGTAATAATAAATTTATACTTATGTCAGTTATACTTACATGTTACTTATAATGGAACATATTGCATACATATTCGCATTATATATTAATCACGGTATCCATCTGGAGATCTCAGTAAAGACTTTGCTAAATCGTTTTCGACATATTTTTGATCCAAGAAACAGTGTTGTTGATTAAGGATTACAACATCTTGCATTCGGACCAAAAAGACATGTCAAGATTTATCCAATATTCTTCGTTATTGGATTTAAATTCAACACCATAGATTATGGTGCTGACAAATTAACACATAACTGTGGTGTATTTTTCAAAGGTAGTACTGCTCCAAATGAGCATATAAAAGATTTTTTATGGCATCTTAACACAGGTTTTAGAATTGATATATTATATGTAACCCGTGGAAAATGTTTTTTTAATCAAATGCAATTGGTTTAGCAATATTTCTGGTTCTGAAATCAACGTGCACAAAGATTATAAGCTTATTGAAATAAAGCATACCTCACGTTATTATAAGTATGATCCTTTTGTATTGGACAAGCAAGCATTACAAGTTTATTTTACTCGATATCCATCCTTAAAAAGAGATAAAGCAGATTGATTGCTGTTTTTAAAACAAAGGAAAGATTCACATTTGATGGAATTAATATTCCAGACGAAGCAACGTATCAAGCGGATCTTGAGCCAAATGATGAAATAGTAATAACGAATGATATTGATGTAGGGTTGTTGAATGTTGAATCGAATGAATTAATAGAAGCCTTTGAGAGCATAGAAGAAAATCATGTAGAGTACGAGACTGAGTCTGAATTAGAAAACGACGAAGACTGATAATTTTTAATGAGGACTATGTTATGAGCTACATATCGGTTGTTATTTATTGTGTATTCTGAGTTTTCGATGTTAGATGTTAACAATGATGACTATGTTGTGAGCAATGTATCGGTTGTTGTATATTGTATACTCTGAATTGTCGATATTATATGTTAATATTGACGACTATGATGTGAGCTATGTATTTTTCTGTTTTTTTGAATTCTATGAAATGTTATATTTTATCGCTATATGAAATGATTTGTTTGTAGCAAATATGCCTTTTAGGAGACATAGCAGCAGATCTCAGCCTTCGCAGCCTTTTACTTCTCCTGGTGTCGGTGCCAACGGCACAGCGCTAGATGTACGTCCATTAGTAAAGATTGTTCCTAAGAGCGCGGGGTAAGCATCAAATTTATTGCTATTTTTAGTATTTAAAATCAGACTAATTAAATTCTTACACTAAAATTTATATAGGGTGTTGAAGTTGAGCCTTCAGACTGCATTCTACATGTATCCAGGAAGGCCTGTATGAGTCGGATGTTGGATGCTGGCCTCAATGGGATGATATCTCAACATGTTAAGAACGCTATATGGGCCGACTTGATGGTAAATATAAATTTATAATTCATTTGGAAAATAATATAATGTACATAATTCTAATTAATTTCAATATACAAGCCGCCATCCGTGTCGATTCATAGGACATGGATATATTTGCAAATCACTAGAACTAGAGGATGTAGAAAAATAATAGGGACACGCTCTCCAAGGAGAAGAACGCGAGAAAGAAACAGTCGTGGATGAGCGTCGATGTTTGGGAAGAATTTCTCTAGTTGTGGGAAACCCCTGAAATGAAAATAAGTTATTTAATTTCATATTTTTATTAAAATTTGTTTAAATTTTGTATATTAGTTGCATTAAATTAGTTAAATTTGTCTTTAAATTTATAGGTACGAAGCCATGCAGACATGAATAAAAATCCTGCTTTGCACCGTTGTGGATCTAAATCCTTTCAGCAATATCGTATAAAGTTGGTAAGTTTAGCAGTTGCGTTTATAAACAGATGTAACATTATTTAATCATATTTGTAACATTGTTCGCTAACATTGTTCGTTAATTATATTTGTAAAAGCGTAGGAAGTTAAATCGTGAGCCTACAATGGCTGAGGTCTTCACAATGACGCGCGTTGTCGAGCAGAGAGATGAGGAAGGCAATGTATCATATACTTGAGCAGATGATAAATCTCAATCAATAATGGTAAATATGTTTAATTTTTTTTACTTCAAACTTCGACATTTCTAAATTGAATATTTATTGTGGCAAAATTTTGTTCTTGGTCGCACGCAAGATATAACACAGAGCATGATCGGGTGACGCAATCCACTGGCCATCAGTTGACCTTAGAGTAGTCAAACACTATATGTGATGCTTTGATTGACCCTCCTTCGCAAAAAAGGCACTACGGCTTTGGAAATTAGGAGGTAAAATGCTTTATTAATTAATATATAAATAATATTTAATATTGAGCATAAATTATAACCCACTATCAATAATTTACAGGCCGTGACGATCCAGTAGTCCTACGGGAGATCTAAGGCTGAAGAAGAGATTCTTAATTGAACCAACAGTTAACGGAGATCAATGATTGACGAAAGAGTGGGGTGTTGGCAAAGAAGCTAGATGAGCATATTGCGACATACTTAGCTGAGCATAGGACAATGTCGGGGGATGACGATGACGATGAAGATGACGAGTAGGTGTGGCTGTGTTTCTCATAGATTTGATCATTTTATTTTGTACATATGTGACATTTGTTACATCTATGGATTTGATACTTAAATTTGGTTAGGTTGTTTGATATACATGAGTTGGTTGGGATGTTTTCTTTGATGAACTTGTTTGTAGGTATGGTTTTGTAGTTTGATGAGATATTGGTGTTGATTGATGAAATGGTTGTGTAAATATTGATATTTGCGTTATGTATTTGATTATGTGTAGAATGTATAAGATTATATGATTCTTGCATTGGTAGTAGTTATGAAACTGAGTATATATGTGTTGTAAATGAGGTGGATGTAAATTTGTACGTTTGGATGGTCGAAGGAGAAGGTTTGTGCAGAAAATTGTTTCCAGATTAGCGATAGCTAGCGACGGTTTGCTGTTCAAAGTCTAGCGACGGCCTTTTGGTTCCAGATTAGTGATGACCGATATCGGTTTGCGGCAGCTCTTCAACTACTGAGATGTTACCACGTGTCCACTTAGACGTCACTAAACTTCAATAATATGGCGACGAATCCATCACTAAGCCGTCGCTTTTTTTGTTGGCAATGAGGTAAATAGCGACGGCATATAGCGACGGCTGAAGACCGCCGCCGACGCCAATTTACCATCGCTAAATGAAGCCGCTCTTGTAATGATATCAAATGCTATAAAAAGCATCCTCTTACGCATTATAGAAATTTACATAACAAACACTATATAAAACTATGTAAAACAACTAGATAACCGCTATAGAAATATTCACAAAAACGCTATCATAAGTATGCACAACAAATGCTATAGAAATATGCATAAAAATGCTATAGAAAGTGAATGGGAGATATATTTCCTGTTGCATTTTTTATTAATAGCATTATACAAACGCTATAGAAAATTATTTCTTAGTCGTGATTTTGCACCGGCTATTTAAAGTTTATGGTCTACCATAGCATGTCGTTCCATAGCGTTTTATGAAACACTATAGTAAGGTACAACAGAATTTTTTTAAACTCTATTAAAGTCCTAGTTTGTTATAGTGTTTAAAAATATAATTTAGGATTTTTGAGTTAAGCTTATACACAAGCCTAAAAGAAAATGTTAGTATATTAAAATTTAAAAGTTCTTTTCCTTTTTCCTTCAAATCAAATTTTCTTTTACAACACTTTTTCAACAACAAGGATTTTTACTTTTCTGATTTTTAATGCAAATAATTTATCAAGTTTTGCTTTTATACCAGACCATTTCTGAAAAATACACTTTGCAATGTTTTCGAAACATCTTTTAAAGTTTTAAACAATTAAATCTGTAGTAGACAAGGGCACTTCCATCCTATTATTTTTCCATTACTCATTCGATCTCTACTTCGAATCCTTGGTGGAATCTCTAATATCATGTGAGGGGGATTTTTGAATAAATACGTGCAATAAATGCGCACAATAATGGAAAATATCAATTTTCCTTTATTTTGGCTTTAATTTCCAATGTTTCTTCTAATTAGATTACTGACATGATTTTATATAAACTCCTAATATTGTTTTTATTTATAATTCACAATGTTAACACTATTCAACTTTCTTTTATCAAAACCGCTCTTATTTCCTTGTTCCAATCTTCTTTTCCCATTCTATTTACCCCATGCAAAACTAGTACCACTTTCTATTATCCACTCCCAAAAAGAATTATACAACTATAAGAAAATTAATGAGCTATACATATGCTCTATACATTTTATCAAAAGAAATAACTTTTTATTAAACCACATTTACTGAAATTTCCAATTTAACTAATTTTATTCGAACTTAACTTTTTATTTCAATAAATTGTCGATATTTTACCTTTTTCCAAAAATTTACGTTTGCTTACTTTTCAAAATTATGTTTTTTTATACCGTAAATTAATTCCTTTGAAAATCATTTCAATTACTATTTTTTTCCAAACTTTTAAATAAGTCTCTTAAGAATCATTCTAACATATTATTTATATATTTTTCTCAAAATTCTATATTAAAATTATTTCAACTTTTGTACTAAATTCTTTCATATAGGGTTGGACTCAAAGTGGATTTTTTTCATTTGTCCCTTCTTTTGGACATTTTTCTTCTTTCAACTTACTTATTGACTTACATTCTTTCAGATATCAAAATCTAGCTATCATCTTGGAGTGACTGCTCCACACCATCCTTTAGGAACTTAATTAATTCTTGCTTTGAGATATCTATAACATATGGACTCTTACTTTCCCCTTATCTGGACCTTCTGTACATCATCAATCTGAGATGTCGGATGCAAGGTGACTCGGTGTATAGTGATATATATATGCGGTCAATGACGATAGGATATGATATCAATGTGGTGATCGATTACACGGTCATGTTTGGTGAGCATGTACAATTGAGTTAGTCAGCACCCATTGGCTGACCATAGGGTAGGTATGTTTGAGGAATGGTATTGGTCTTAAGATTGTGACCGTACCCCGTGTTGATCTTATATTAGTGATCAGGCATCGTATTGGCTTTATATTAGCAGCTATTTGTATTATTGGTCTTTCTGTAGTGACCATACATATAGATAGACAATGATGATATATTAGTCTTTATTTGCGATTGGTGTATTTGATTACGCGATGTTCTATTTGATGTGTGCATATGTATATGGCATTAGTGTTCCTTCGTGGTCTCGATGGCGTATTACATGAGACACAACCTTCATTCTCTTTTTAATGAGAGGCGTACACTTGTTATTTGAGAAATCCTTGATGTCCTATAGGGGGATGATGAAAATCATCTACTACGGGATCTTAGAACACTTATGCTCATTATAGGGGTATAATAGGATTCACAAAGGTTCTATCTATTTATAATAGGTCATATAACAATTATGCTCATTATAGGGGTACGGTGGTTCTATTTACTATAGGGACTAGGTTTCAAGTATATAGGTGCTAGGCGCAGTCGTGTACTTAATCTATTTATGTTGAACTCTCGAAGGGAATCATTAGATCATGATAGATATCTGGATGCATTAGTATACCGACTCTATTAATCATTGGATAGCGATAAAAGTTTGAGTGTATTAGTGTAATAACTTTATTAATCATTGGATCGTGATAGATGTCTGAGTGCGTTAGTACCGACTCTATTAATCATTTGATCGTGATAGATGTCCAGGTGCATTAGTATACTAACTCTATTAATAATTGGATCGCAATTACTATTGTAGTTGACCTCACCCATTTTTGAGGATGAATATTGATTTTTTTCTTAGTTAACCTTCATTTGTTATGTATGTGCGCTGTTAGTTGACTGGTGTTGTGATTGCCGCATTTACTATTATTTCGTACTTTGTGATAGACTTATATTATGATTTCCCTACTTTTGGATGTTGAGTACCTATATCATAGTATGATTGTTACGTTTCAATCATGTTACGTAGGTTATGTCGAATCGTTGATTTCAGGAGAAGAGCAGGTTATGGTATGATTTTCTATCTCTTATGATCGGTTTACTTACTTATGTATAGGCTGCCTAGGTCATCCCTAAGCCACGTTTATGGAGAGGACCAGATGCGCTTCAGTAGTTCATGTTTTATTCTGTGTATAGTTTTGATATAGAGTATTTCAAGATAGTTTCCGTTACACTAGGCTTTATGTCTGACCCATATTTTGTCTTTGTATGTTTATGTCATGGCAACTATCGGTTACTCGATTGAGTAGTTTGAGAGTCTGGTGCTTTGGGGGATATGCTATCAGAATGTTGTGGTTGAAGCTTTAGATGTAAAGACGATAGTAAGATATTTAGATACTTGAGATTTTATAGTACATGACATAAGTTATTTGTATATTAGGCTTATTATATCAAATGTTTTATTCTTACTCTCTGTATTGATATTTATTTATCAGTTATTTCCGCCAGTATAGTCTCTTATATATTGTTCATCCTATTCTGTTCATGTATATATATTGTTCATCCTATATTGTTTATGTATATTCAGTACATTATATGTTATCATTTTGATGTGAGATTGCGACATTATGCCTGGTTATTTTGTTTCGTTTCTTCTGCTTTCTTTTTTCCCTCGACATGCCATCTTTTGTGGAATCAGAAAAATCATTTTTATGGATTTTTTGGGGTTTCATGAATGGCGGCTTGTTATATTTGGTATCACAGTCTAGGTTTAATACTTAGGACCAAGTAGACCAGTTTATGTTTGTAACAACCTAAAAGTTTATGTAAAACTTAATAAGAATTTAGTAGAGATTTGAGTGGAAATATAAAGAGAAAATTTAATTAAAATGAAAAAGGAAATAAAAGAAAATTTTCACAAATGTCTAAATTTGACTACGAAACTTGCATCGTCTTATTTGTAGCGATTTTCTAGATGATTTTTATATATAACACATTGTAATCCGAATTAGTATAAAGGAGTTATGGATGTTAGAGCGAAATTAGAATTAAAAACTAAGATTTAAAAAAATTCCACCATTCAACCTATGGGGTTTCTAGGTCGACCAGTAACGGTCCGCCATGGTGGGTGATCGGTCGACCCACATGTATATTTAATCGTGGGATTATTGTTTCCTAGGACGAAGATGATGGGACGAGATTGTTTTCTTGGATATGAAGTATTACATGAGTGGACTAGATCTTCCCTAAACTAATATAATGGCCCTAAACCTAAGTTTAACTCTATAAATTTGTAGCTAATGAAATCCTAATTCACTAACGAAGGTACATATAAACTGAAGTCTTTAAAATTTTCTGCTTAAAAACCCAAATTTTCTTAAATCAAAAAGGTTTTTATCAAAATTGGGCACAACACTCTCCGAATATGTTTGAAGAGATAAAATGAAAAAATAAATACAAAATGAGGTAGATCTAACAAACACACCAAATAGTTGATAAGAAAAATTGTAGAAACATACAAATTTAGAGTGGATTGGCGTATTGCCTACGTCCGCTATGAAATGGCTGATGTTTATTGAACTTTACTCGATGATTACAAAAGATTACAACAATACAACTATAGTACAATGTTGATTTCGGTAGAGTATCAGTGTAGAGAAGACAAAAGTCCCTTTTCTGTAGGTCCAGGGTCACTATTTATAAGTGTAGACAGCAAATATCTCATTTAGATCTCGGAAGACTTCTTCTCTCACAGGAGTGGGCCCATGCGATCGAGTTTAGGTGATTTTGACTCGACCTGGAAGCGATATGAATTGGGTTTATATCGATCCATAAATGGTCCTTTCGGCCTAAAATTGATTGAGTACATTCTTGAGGTTGTAGGCAAGTCCTGTGAAAAATTGGTGGCATTTGGACTTGTAGATCTCGAGTTTTAGTCGATGCAAGTTTGGATTTGCAATGGGCTTTCGAATTCACATCGCTTCCATTTGTGTTGATCTCATTCGTATTGATAGCATGCACATGTTGGCTTGGTGATGTGGCACTATCTTCCAGGATCGATCCAATTTTTATGCCGAGTGACCGGGTCTCCCTCTTGATTGTGCCTCATTTGTATCCATCTGTGTAGGCTCATTTGTATCCATCGACCACACCTTGCCTCGTATTGATGACTCTGTATCGAGGCCACTTCATATTGATATGCTCTCATTCACTTCATAACGATGGAGGAAAGGTGCCTTCATATTGCTCGAGGTTCATATCAATCATATCAATTCTCTGGTCAATCGATACGAGTTGTTGGGGGATCAAAGCGATACGAATGGTATAAGGAGGGAACGATACGAAACGTTTCTAGGCCAATCGATATGAGACCTAGTTGATGTGATGGATACGAATTGTAGGAGTGAGGGGGATACGAACGAGACAACCTTTCATGGATACGAACGCGATGTTGCTTTTCATGGATACGAACCACTACTTCTTTCCCTGGAGACGAATTGCAGCCGACCATGATGCATACGAAACAAAGGGTTCTCTAGTAGAAAAGAAGGAGGTCTCTTGAGAGGATGGACATGAATACGGTGTTTTCTCCACAGATACGAAGTGGTGAGTATGTGATGGATACGAGATAGAGGAGCAAGGTGGATACGAATGTAGTGTTTCACTTGGATTTTGATGAATCAATATCTTGATCATACATACTCCGATTGACTTGAAATTTGGAATATTGGCTTTCACAGCATTACTAGTCATATCATATCGATTATAGCTCGATCCAGACTCAAATTTTTTTTCCAGTATCCATAGTTAACCTGTGTGTAATCAATCTTCAGGACGGACTGTCCTTGGTTTCTAATCGAGTTCTTTGTGTCACGGCCTTGTTAAAAGGCGGGATAACATTTGCCCCTAAAGAACGTCTTGTGCAAACACGACGTGCTTTGAAAAGTTGTGACCTTCTGTCTGAAATTTCTTTAAATCTAACTTGACGTATAGTCGTTGTATTTTCGCCAAAAGATGTAACTTTTGATTGTCACTCAGTAATTAAATATTGAATCATCGACTGCCAATGTTTGTACTGTACACTGTTGAAGTTGAGTGTTGAATGATAGCAAACTATTGTTCAAAGTCGTAATTGACATCAGGTGAGCGTTCAATTCCAATGAATTTTGAAAGTTGAATGTTAATTCGTCACATACATAAATGATGTTAATCTGACTCCTATTAATGTTCGTACATCCACAAGTCGCAGCTAGTTTCTATATATCGAATCCTGCATTGATCCTCTCCTGAATCGATATGAAACTCGAATTGCAACAACGCTTGACAGTTGTCTTAGGGTATTTTTTGTATCAATCCTCTCCTGGATCGACGTGAAAAGGTGAACAATTGTTTCGGTATCGATGTTGATCGAAACAAATTTGGCTGGCATTTTATGGCAGTTCGTATCGATGGTATAAAGTTAGTATATGGTTCTTCGTAGCGATGACTGGATGGATACGCAAAGTTCTGTTTAGGGTGGGTTATGGATAGATACGAATTGAGTAACTCGTATCGATATAGATTTGCGGCTCAAAATCGATCATTTAGTAGCTTTCACATCGATGATCATTGATACATGTCGACGTAACCTTGGAGCACCTACTTAGCATCGATGTAAAAGTATGTGGTAGCAGTTCTCGAATGGATATAAAGCATGGTTTCTTCAGACAGATAACATATGGATACGAATGGCCGAGTTTTGGATCGATGGTGAATGGATTTGAACACATCACTTCATACCAATGGGAAGTGAAACTACTTTTAGCTGGTCAAAGTTATGGGATAAGATATGTCATCGCTTAGGGGGTCAAACCATATAAATACCATTTTGTACTTAATTTTTTTTCACTTGCCTTCATACTTGCTATTTGCTTGCGTATCGATCAAAAAGTCAAGAATTGAAAACTGCCTTCGTTTCTGAACATCGAATCACTATTCCTTTGAACCATCTGCCTAAATTAGGTAATCAGCTAGTGAATTCACATTAAACCCAATGGGATTTGAGTTTATTTTCCATCTAATCAGGTTTATGGTCAATTTTGATGATGTTGAGGCTGTGGATGGCTGGAGCGAAGTCGAGGGAGGAAGGAAATGTTGTTTAGGCCATTTAAGGAAGAAGGCATACGGTTACGAAGGAGCTCGTGGAAGAGCTTTCGTGCTTCGAACTCGTATCGATGGGAGAAGGCATGTTCGTATCGTTCTACCAAGGGAGACTCGTATCGACAGACAGCAGAGAGTTACAAGGAGGAAATTCGTATCGCTTTAGGATTCATGCTATCTCATATAGATTTTTTTCAATACCTAGCTCGATACAAAGTAAAGCAAAGGTGATCGATACGAAAGTGGTTTGGGTGATTGATACGAAACCTCATGAAGCGATCCATACGAAACTATGTACTATGATTGATACGAACTTCGTAATGTGATTGTTACGAACTTGGGTTCTCTAATCGACACAGGTTGAAGCAAAGATGACCGATATGAACTGTTTCGTTCTCTCATCGATACAAATTGTCCACGCGGAGATCGATCTAAGTTTTGAATTTGGTGGAGATGAAATCCTTCGCATATTCGAATATCTGATTCCAACGAGCTTATGCCTTGCATAATGGGACCTAGTCGTTTTTACCACATATTTGACTGCATTTTGAAGCTCGTTGGTGGAATTATAACTTAACAATATTTAATGAATCTCAATTTGGATTGATCTCCAAAGCCTGGATGGCACGGTTGTGAGAGTTAGCAACGACAGTCACTCCGAATGAATTTCAAAGTCTTGGCATTTAATTACTTCGCTGATCCTTATTGAATTTTCTTGAGTAACTCAGAGCATTGCACTGTATAACACATTCATGCATTTCACACTAGGGAACACACAGTGTTATTGTCACCTAACGATGGTTTTTGGTGAGTTGATTAGCTACGGAACCCGGGAGTTCATAGAAAAAGGAGGCTCAAAGTCCAGCTCTTCCGATAATAGAGATGTTGGCCATTGCAGTCGAAGTCATAAGTCCAGCTCCGGATGAGTTACCAAGAGCAACCTTTATTGGGAATCCACAAGATTCTATTCCATCCAATGTTTTTGAAGATATGTTGGGGAGAATTTGTTTGAGGCATGGGCTATCGTTGAACAATGTCCTACTACCAGGGCCGAATGACAAGCCATATACTCCTTCGGAAGGGTAAACTGCTCTTAATCGATTTTCTTGCACAACTGGGTTGCTGCCACCACTCAATCAATATATTCGAGAGGTGCTATCTTATTTGGGGATTGTCCCGTCACAGTTGCATCCAAACGGGTACGCTTTGCCGAATATCCTATTCATCATCTTCATGGAGCACCTTTTCCGACACCCTACTGTAGAAGAAATCAGATTCTTGTTCACTGTGAAGAGTCGGGGAGATAATCCCTCTTTCACATTCTTGGAGGGAGCCAAAAACTTTCAAATTATGATTGAACTTGGACCAAACTTAGTTACTCCAAAATCAAGCGATTCTATGTTCGATGCCTGCCAAGATTCCCTAGAATATGGCTAGTTGGACATAAGTGTTGCAATTTCTCTGGCGACTAATGGGATAGTTGTTATCGATGTCGGGTTTAACATTTTCTTTCTTTTACAACTTCAATTCCACGACTAAAGGTACTATCACATTTAGTTGTAAAAGTGAGCACCTTTAGTCGTGGAATTTCTTTGGCGACTAATGGGATAGTTGTTATCCATGACGTCACTATCACATTTGAGAAAGAGAGACTCGGTACTCAGCATCCAGAGGCTGGAAAAGGCTCTGGCATCGAGCATCGTGATGCGGGCCTCGAAATTCCTTTGCCAACCCAGCCCGAATTTACTCCTGTGGTTGATCCTCAATCTATACCTACATACAATCCCGATCAACCGCAGTTGTATCCCGCTCACGAGCATGTCCCTGAAGCTGCTCCGACTCCACCCACGAGCCATTTCGAGGAAGGTATTATGAACATTTCTTGCATTTACTCGAAGTCGGGATTGTTGTTTGAAGTAGTTACCAACACTATTTCTCTTATTTCTATCCAGCGATAGGATCTGCATCCGTCGTGCCCCCTGTAACTCAAGAGCCGTATCACGAGTAGGAGGCCCTTATAACAGATGCAACCACAACAACAGCTGCTGCACCAACCGATGGAGCGTAAGGGAGCACTTTTACTTTTGATGAGCAGATGATGGAGGAGCTTCTTGGTCGTTAAAGCGATCCACTTACCGACCTACTGTAACGACCCAATATTTTCAACCATTCGCATCCGCACATTGTCGGACTTGAATTGTTCAAAATACTGCGTTGTAGAATAAATTTGGCAAAACTCAGAATATACAATAAATAGATCACAGAATCACATACACAGATATCAGAATCTCGCAGCGGAAATTAAAAATTTAGTGGTTCATGAAGCCACTGATATAACTTCAACAAAACAGAACTTACATTGTCTATAATCCTCAATACAAATTTTAAGACATAAATAGAGATAGAGTCTTCAAAGTCTTGAATTCCAGAAAAGATAAAGGCTGAAACAACTTCCAGCAGCGCGAATGATCTACTGAGTGTCCTAGCTACGGAGAAGAAATTGAAGCTGCAACTCAGGCTGACCCGAGCGAAAAATAAAACATAACACTCGAGTCAGGACATACATACTTATATAATGTAAGCTAATTCAAGTGTACTGTAATATAGAGCAAGTAACTTAAAGGATGCTTGGGACCGCCCATCCTCTAAGGATCCGTCAAACTATTTACTATGTAGTATATTGCGCTATTATAATAGTGTCTATTTATAAAATAAACATACTTTTAAATAGCATTAAGGCTTTACATTTTCCACCTTAACACGTAATAGTCCCAGTAGTCCATCCAATATCATAGCTCCTCCTGATCGGGAAGCAACTAGAGGATACCACACGGGCTACGGGAGAAATCTAAACTCGTACAAGGCTCGGTATGGTAGATGACACGGCACAACTAGGCAATGCCAGGGTAGATATACCAATTGCTATCCAGGCTGGTGGAAACGCGTAGCCGCAGTTACCGCCCACCTCGGACTAACTCCCCAAAATCAAAATATAGAGGTGGCCACCGAATCAATCCAAAATCATAGTATAATATCGAAGAGGAGCGTCCGATCAGAGGAATGACCTCATTGGCCTGGAATTGCTCCTGTTTTAGCCACCTTATGCCAACTCACGGGAGTCGGGTCCACGTATTTACCTTACAGGAAACGCCACCACCGACCTACTTCATTCTGGAATCTCCACCGCGTACACGGTTGGTCAAAGTGGTTTTCGGTATCGACAGAGAGTATGTCCATATCCGATCCCGGTCTCTTTGCCAACCCATCGTTATTATAACCCGTGGTCATTTAACAACAATTTATACTTTAAAACCAGTATAAACATTTCCATTTCAAAACTATAAATACGATATCATTTAAAACCCAAAACAACATGATATCGTTATATTCAAATATAATTCTTTTCCAAAACCATACTGCTTAAAATTTATAATATCTGGAAACCAAATATTTGAATTATACCTTTAAACCATAATATATTGGAAATTTTTCTTTAAAAAAAACATAACTCCCAAAACACAAATGGTTTGGATATAAATGGTTTAACTTTATGGTTACTTTGTAAAGAAGATAATTTACATAGCTTTACAAATATATTTCTTTATTTTAAACCATAATTTAAATATCACTTCATGTTCCCAAGACCATTTCAATTCCTATATATATATCCAATTGGAGTATTAATATTCAAAACTAAGGTTGGATATTTTTTCTTTCAACAAATTAGTGTTTATTATTTCGTCTTGAATATTCCCATAAATTCCATAGATAAAACTCCAAAATTATGCCATTAAATAATTTCAAAATTTACTTAACACTAGAATGTTCATCTTAAATTTATTAAGAAAATCCAGTTATAAATCTCATATCTTAAAGGTCTCCAAAACTTAAACATAAATATAATTTATCAAATTCCTTAAATTTCAAAACAATCAAATTCCAGATTCTATAGCACTTAGGAAATGCTACCTAAAGTTACGGGTAAAACTAGTCCAATTTCAAAAGACAGCATTTAAATGCTTTAGTAGATTGTTTAACTTAATAAATATTTCCAAATATAACTTATATATATATATATTTCTTAACTGAAATCTTATCCTTTCAAAAATCCAGAATTTCCAAAATAAGTTATATTCCAAAATTTTATTCAAATATTTATTTATTTATTTATTAACATTTATAACTCATTCAAAATCAATATAAAATCCTTTAAAGATATTAAATCAAATATTTAACTTCCAAAATAATTTTAAATATTTCAGAAAATATTATAAGGACCACGGGCCTGTATATAGTTTTCTAGCCTAGGTCAAGTGATACGGATTTATATCATTTCAATCCGTAATTTACAAACCCCGGGTTCTATCATTTCAAACCCGCAATCCCAAGTTATCAGTTAAGCAGTTAACAGACTAGTTTAACAATAATCATTATTTCAGCCCATAACAATCCAACTTTAACAGGGAACTTGCAGTGGTGATTTAAGCAGTAAATAACAATTAATAATATAACTGCAGAAATAATATAACAGATAATACTGATGAGGTGTCAATTTAAATGGGGTCCATCATTCTATATTACATTACAGACAGATAATAGTGAAATACAATTTTACACATACACTTGCAATAATTTACCAAAATATAAATACGTATGTCTGGTGAGAAATACTCACCTGAAAGCTGCAGAAAATTTGATTCAAGCGAAAATGAAAAATCCACCAAAAAAAAAAGAAACGCACAGAGGGTAGCGATCAAATTTCCCTGGATGTCACGTCTAGATTCAAATCTATAACAAGATCCAAATACCGAATACGTGACTTTTAAAATTTATGGTCAACGCAAATATTTGAAACAATTGGAACGAATAGAGTCAAAGAAATTTGGCACGATACGCTCGACCACTACACCACCCTACTTGACGAACAACTCGGCCCAAAATAAAATCTTTTTTTTTTCTACCTTTTATATATATACTCTATTATTTAATTAAACAAAACGCACAACCACCACATTACTAAACTTCAACTGGAAGTATGCATAAGGTCACGGCCCAAGCCTATATCAACTAAGAATGTACGCTCACTGTAACCCAAAGAAATGCAAATACTTCACTCCCTTAATTTTTTCCCTTCACGCAAAAACACACTGCCTATTTCCTACTAGATTTGCGTGTACACATGCAAAAGTTTTCACCCAGCCTATACTACAAACTAATGCATGGATAGTACATTATTTGATCTGCACGTTACTTCCTTTATAAAATTTTATTATATCATTTCTAAATTATAAATATTCTCTTTTTTTTTTATATGTGTAACGACCTGTCATTTTCGTTAATTAAATTTGTCATTTTAATAAGATTTACGCAAATTTACTTTAGAAGAAATAAAGATTTTAAAATTAATAATGAAGCAAACGTTGAGAAGGAAATGAAACCATGGGAATATAAGGCTAAGTATTTACAGTTGAAACAAAATGACGAATAAATTGAAGTGATGTAAATTGTTATATTAGGCTAAGAGTTGCATATAAGAGAACAAAGGTAAGTAGTGAATTTAGTTAATGAATTAATAATATTAAATAGTAAATTAAATTAAATCAATGTCCGGTACAAATTGAAATATTGTTTGGAATGAAAGCTTATAAATTGTAAGCATTTAATCCAGTGTGTGTGTTTTTTTTTTTTATAAATATATATATCACATGCACAATTCGCCCAATCTTTCGACTAAATGCATGGATCTTTTTTAATAGATGCTTGCACACACACTATATGGTCTGAACTATATTTATGTTAAAAATATGCAGGCACTGCTTCCTATATGATATGCATTTAGTACAGGTAAATTATCTAATATATGCAAAAAGGCAAAGCTTCTCACTGATACACGCATGTACAGGTACCCTCAAATCTCTCCTCTCCCTCTCCCCTTCCTCTCCTTCCTCTGTTTTACATATATATTTCTTTTTTCTTTCTTTTTTCTTTTTTTTTTCTTTTTTTTTTCAATGAACATTATTGACTTTCTATTTTGTTTGACCCAAAACTAAGTATGATATATACAATGAATAACCCATTTTTCCGTAGTGATAGTACGCGTAAACTTTAAGCTAGCATTAAATTAAATCTGGGTCAACTACACCATCTCTTTGCACACACATATTAGATTTCTACAGATGTGATGACTCATAAATTTCCAAAGTTTGTCAACTAGATCGGGTGAAGTAGATGGGTTGGAGTGGCCGAGCATATCAAATGAGAACAAAAAAAACTGAGGAAAGGAAAAAACTGGAAGGAAAAGAAAGAGAAAACAATAAGACAATTACCTGATGCTTCGAACGAAATTGCCAGAGGAAAATTTGCAATGCTTTGAAGAGTGGTGAGTTTTTTTTTCTTTTTTTTTTGAGATGTGGATCTCTGGCATATTTATACACGAATTTGTGAAACGGCAAGGCAGTGATCAAGGGATGTGGCGTGATTAACTCATTTCAGTTTTGCAAAAGGATAAATTTTTTTTTTCCAACGTATAAAGTTTGATCAGTATTCGAAAATTTGTAAACAAAAAGGCAGAGAAAATGGCAGCTTGGATTATGGGAAATAAATGACTTGCGTGATACATGGTTTGATTTATAAAGTTTGTACGTTACTTAAGGGGAATATTGATCAAAGGAAGGGCAAGCGTGATGTTTGGTAAAGCTGATGACAACAGAGGGTAAGAGGAATAAGCAAAAATGCGAACGTTACATATATACAAATGCACTAATGTTGCTCACGTGTGATCCATTTTATTTTAGCTAAAATCTTGATTTTAGTTTGATACCCATAAATGAAAAGGTGAATATTTATGTAAGCTTTAGGCAAAGAACGTATACCATTTATTAAAAGAAATCAAACGGTCCTTTAAAACAAAATAACGTCCGTCTTAAAATCACTGACTGATATTTTTCTCCATAAAGATATTTAAATACGATTTTTTTTACTTTATATGCGTGATTATAGGAACGAAAAAATTTTTATCTTGCAAAATAAAGGCAGTTGAAACAGAGAGATATAAATAGGAATGTGAGAATTTGAAAAGATAGGCAAGGTTAAATTGAATGCATGAGTTGATTTTTAGGCAATCAAATATATTAGTCCATTTAGGTTGCGTGAATAAATGAATACAGTGACATGCTCAAGAAACAAATGGTAAGAGGCAAATGTCAAAAATGTTAAAAGAATAAAATTTTGTGTCACGCGCAAAGGAAGGCAAAATTGATTTTCTTTCAAATGATATATGCGTGATTGTAGATTTAGGCAGATAAGGTTTCGTGATCAGAGGAATGGCAAAATATGAACCGTTCCAATTATATGAGAATTGATATATTATTTTTTTTAGTTTGATTTAATTAAATGACGGCAAGAATTTTTCAAAGCTTTTGGAAATGGAAATGTATATACACATTTTATTTAAAACCAAACTGTCAGTTACAACCAAAAGTAACGTTCGTCTTAAAAATCACTAACTGATGTTTTAATACATAAAGGTGTTTATATATGATTTTAAAAGTACGTCAAACTGACGTAATACAAAACATCAAAAATATATATATAAAATAACGTTTTAAATTTTACACGTTTTATTACATTACTTACCATAAATTTTACGCGTCCTTTTAAACGCGATATTTAACAGTTTATAAATACACTAAATCCTTCAAAAATAATACTTAACTAAAATTTAAATTGGTTTACATTCTTCATATTTTATATATATATATATACACGGTACTTATTCCCTAGATTTAGGCGCCCTTTTTAACGCGTGATTACCCAGTTCATTTATACATAAAAAAAAATTCGAAATTCTGACCGTGTTGAGACTCGAACTCGTGACCTGTCATGAATAGCCCAGATGTCTTAACCACCTAAGCTATAAATGTTTTCTTAATTAAAACTTGATTTTTTCAGAGATCTTATTAGTTAGTCCTAATTTTTTTTTCATATTTTGTTTTAATCACTTTAAATAAACCCCAAAGTTTTTTTTTTCAAAAAAAAAAAAAAATACAAGTGAAAAATACTTGTAAAAAAAATTGGGCTGTTACACTCTCCCCCACTTAAGAACTTTTCGTCCTCGAAAAGGAACAAAAGAAAAGAAACAAAGGAAGATAAGCTAGATAAACAAGAACTTTAAACGAATAGTTCCGGATTTGAAGCACGAAGAAGATCTTCTAGAATCGGTTTTACTCTTTTCAGTTCGACCGTCGGTCTATGGGTGGTAAGCGGTGCTCAGGCCCCGATGAGTAACAAAGATTTTTAAAGATTATAGAAAAGATTTCTAAATAGACTGGTATTAGCAATAGCCTCTTCATTCTGTAGCAGATAGGGAAACCAAGGACACTTAAAGATAGTTTGAAAACAAATAAGATAATAAATTTGCAATCATAATGCTTTGAAATCATTAAATTTATAAATATTATCATTTGGAAATCATGCTACTAAAATCATAATACCTTTAAAATAATCTTCATTTATACCTTTTAAATTCAATGCCAAACAATATTCATTTCAAGGTTGAAATATTCCTAAGTTCATTTATAAAAAAAAATTTCCAAAACATTTTATTTTTAGAAACAGCAGCACTCATAATATGCTATAGTAGATATAATAGTATTCCTAATCAGTTTATTATGTACTTAACTCTGAATTTTAACAAATAAACTAACACTTTATTAAAAATACTTATCTTATAAATAAGATATTCCTTCAATAAGTTACCCTTGAATTTCCATTTGAAAACCAATTCTCAATTATCAAAATTTAGTGATATTAGAATACGTCTTAACTATTTATTTAGACATCAATTAAACTATGATTTGAAGATATATAATCCTTACTCCAAAAATATCCCTTTCAAATATATTTTCCTTATTCAAAGATACCTTGTTTATTACACAAACATATTCATTTCAGGAAATAACCTTTTATTAAAATCTCTTGGTTAGATTTACGGATCCATATTAAATTAATTTGATTATTAAGACATTTGAATAAAATTCCTTAAATTCCTTTTCCTTATTTATCCCCATTAATCTTTTATAACTAAAATTTAAGTGTATAATATTTATTATAACCACTCATAAAATCCTTTTATATTGTATATTATCCAATTACATGTTAACTTTTGAAAATCAAGGTAAGTTATATTAAATGAAATTGGGTGTTATACAAATAAAACTTTCAATTTAATTATCTCCAATTGGAACCTTTTTATTCAAATTTTTGTTATTATATTTATTTTCCTTCCTCAAGATAACTTTAAGAATTAAATTCCTGATTCCCTTCAAACCATTTAGAGATAACTAAATATATATACCTAATATGTCAAATCAAATTTAAATTATATATCTATATATATTAAGTCATACTTTAGAAATTCAAATCAATTAAAATCTCAAGGAAACACTGTAGCCAGACTACAGAATGGTCTTTTCACTTCGAAACTCGAAAATGAATGTCGATGATGCTGCAGTCATCACCGAAATTATTTTCCAGTGACAAAGAGAAAAGCACTAATTTTAAAATTTCTTTGGAAACAAATTTCTATACAAAAATACTTATTACATCCTTTTAAAATTTAAACACAAGGTTTGAAATCATCAGAAATTTAATTCTCAAGTTTTAGTTTTAAATTCATTTCTGTTTCCAAATTAATTTATAACCATTGTTTTATATTCACTTATTTATTAGACAAACACATGGCTTACAACACCATAAATAAAATCAAAACTATTATCTCTTGACAACTAGTTAAATTAATTATAAAATTTTGAAAATTATACTCATATATATAATATTAGATTTTAATTTCAAATATAGGAATAAACTTCTCAAACCAGGATAGAGACTCAAATTTGATGAACTCAAATCAAATAGAATTCAAGATAAATTGAAATCAGAAGATCAGAATAAGGAAACTGGGTAAGTCTATATAAGTCGCGGACAACCTTGACCTAGTCATCCGTGACTTAAAGAGCCATATCGATGTGGTTGGGGTAAATCTACATTTGATCCGAAGAGATAGAATTTGGAATAACCAAAGATACTAGCATATAAACCGAGGATAAATATAAATCTCCGGTGAATCAATGCTAATGGTAAAGGAGTTTCACCCCTTTATTAGAATAATGGCGAGACCGCCAATTTACAATAAAGATCATCCGAAGTGGAGTTATGAGATACTCCAGAATCTAAAGCAGATGAAAAAGTGAGGGATACGAATGAGCTTTGGAACCGTAGGGAATGTTCCAAAATTCGAAAAGAGAGTGGTTCAATCTCGAATGAACGTGATTCTGTAAATCAAATTTACCATACATTCTAAGTTTTGCCTAGAACCAAAGCTCTGATACCAAATGTAACGACCCAATATTTTCAACCATTCGCATCCGCACATTGTCGGACTTGAATTGTTCAAAATACTGCGTTGTAGAATAAATTTGGCAAAACTCAGAATATACAATAAATAGATCACAGAATCACATACACAGATATCAGAATCTCGCAGCGGAAATTAAAAATTTAGTGGTTCATGAAGCCACTGATATAACTTCAACAAAACAGAACTTACATTGTCTATAATCCTCAATACAAATTTTAAGACATAAATAGAGATAGAGTCTTCAAAGTCTTGAATTCCAGAAAAGATAAAGGCTGAAACAACTTCCAGCAGCGCGAATGATCTACTGAGTGTCCTAGCTACGGAGAAGAAATTGAAGCTGCAACTCAGGCTGACCCGAGCGAAAAATAAAACATAACACTCGAGTCAGGACATACATACTTATATAATGTAAGCTAATTCAAGTGTACTGTAATATAGAGCAAGTAACTTAAAGGATGCTTGGGACCGCCCATCCTCTAAGGATCCGTCAAACTATTTACTATGTAGTATATTGCGCTATTATAATAGTGTCTATTTATAAAATAAACATACTTTTAAATAGCATTAAGGCTTTACATTTTCCACCTTAACACGTAATAGTCCCAGTAGTCCATCCAATATCATAGCTCCTCCTGATCGGGAAGCAACTAGAGGATACCACACGGGCTACGGGAGAAATCTAAACTCGTACAAGGCTCGGTATGGTAGATGACACGGCACAACTAGGCAATGCCAGGGTAGATATACCAATTGCTATCCAGGCTGGTGGAAACGCGTAGCCGCAGTTACCGCCCACCTCGGACTAACTCCCCAAAATCAAAATATAGAGGTGGCCACCGAATCAATCCAAAATCATAGTATAATATCGAAGAGGAGCGTCCGATCAGAGGAATGACCTCATTGGCCTGGAATTGCTCCTGTTTTAGCCACCTTATGCCAACTCACGGGAGTCGGGTCCACGTATTTACCTTACAGGAAACGCCACCACCGACCTACTTCATTCTGGAATCTCCACCGCGTACACGGTTGGTCAAAGTGGTTTTCGGTATCGACAGAGAGTATGTCCATATCCGATCCCGGTCTCTTTGCCAACCCATCGTTATTATAACCCGTGGTCATTTAACAACAATTTATACTTTAAAACCAGTATAAACATTTCCATTTCAAAACTATAAATACGATATCATTTAAAACCCAAAACAACATGATATCGTTATATTCAAATATAATTCTTTTCCAAAACCATACTGCTTAAAATTTATAATATCTGGAAACCAAATATTTGAATTATACCTTTAAACCATAATATATTGGAAATTTTTCTTTAAAAAAAACATAACTCCCAAAACACAAATGGTTTGGATATAAATGGTTTAACTTTATGGTTACTTTGTAAAGAAGATAATTTACATAGCTTTACAAATATATTTCTTTATTTTAAACCATAATTTAAATATCACTTCATGTTCCCAAGACCATTTCAATTCCTATATATATATCCAATTGGAGTATTAATATTCAAAACTAAGGTTGGATATTTTTTCTTTCAACAAATTAGTGTTTATTATTTCGTCTTGAATATTCCCATAAATTCCATAGATAAAACTCCAAAATTATGCCATTAAATAATTTCAAAATTTACTTAACACTAGAATGTTCATCTTAAATTTATTAAGAAAATCCAGTTATAAATCTCATATCTTAAAGGTCTCCAAAACTTAAACATAAATATAATTTATCAAATTCCTTAAATTTCAAAACAATCAAATTCCAGATTCTATAGCACTTAGGAAATGCTACCTAAAGTTACGGGTAAAACTAGTCCAATTTCAAAAGACAGCATTTAAATGCTTTAGTAGATTGTTTAACTTAATAAATATTTCCAAATATAACTTATATATATATTTCTTAACTGAAATCTTATCCTTTCAAAAATCCAGAATTTCCAAAATAAGTTATATTCCAAAATTTTATTCAAATATTTATTTATTTATTTATTAACATTTATAACTCATTCAAAATCAATATAAAATCCTTTAAAGATATTAAATCAAATATTTAACTTCCAAAATAATTTTAAATATTTCAGAAAATATTATAAGGACCACGGGCCTGTATATAGTTTTCTAGCCTAGGTCAAGTGATACGGATTTATATCATTTCAATCCGTAATTTACAAACCCCGGGTTCTATCATTTCAAACCCGCAATCCCAAGTTATCAGTTAAGCAGTTAACAGACTAGTTTAACAATAATCATTATTTCAGCCCATAACAATCCAACTTTAACAGGGAACTTGCAGTGGTGATTTAAGCAGTAAATAACAATTAATAATATAACTGCAGAAATAATATAACAGATAATACTGATGAGGTGTCAATTTAAATGGGGTCCATCATTCTATATTACATTACAGACAGATAATAGTGAAATACAATTTTACACATACACTTGCAATAATTTACCAAAATATAAATACGTATGTCTGGTGAGAAATACTCACCTGAAAGCTGCAGAAAATTTGATTCAAGCGAAAATGAAAAATCCACCAAAAAAAAAGAAACGCACAGAGGGTAGCGATCAAATTTCCCTGGATGTCACGTCTAGATTCAAATCTATAACAAGATCCAAATACCGAATACGTGACTTTTAAAATTTATGGTCAACGCAAATATTTGAAACAATTGGAACGAATAGAGTCAAAGAAATTTGGCACGATACGCTCGACCACTACACCACCCTACTTGACGAACAACTCGGCCCAAAATAAAATCTTTTTTTTTCCTACCTTTTATATATATACTCTATTATTTAATTAAACAAAACGCACAACCACCACATTACTAAACTTCAACTGGAAGTATGCATAAGGTCACGGCCCAAGCCTATATCAACTAAGAATGTACGCTCACTGTAACCCAAAGAAATGCAAATACTTCACTCCCTTAATTTTTTCCCTTCACGCAAAAACACACTGCCTATTTCCTACTAGATTTGCGTGTACACATGCAAAAGTTTTCACCCAGCCTATACTACAAACTAATGCATGGATAGTACATTATTTGATCTGCACGTTACTTCCTTTATAAAATTTTATTATATCATTTCTAAATTATAAATATTCTCTTTTTTTTTATATGTGTAACGACCTGTCATTTTCGTTAATTAAATTTGTCATTTTAATAAGATTTACGCAAATTTACTTTAGAAGAAATAAATATTTTAAAATTAATAATGAAGCAAACGTTGAGAAGGAAATGAAACCATGGGAATATAAGGCTAAGTATTTACAGTTGAAACAAAATGACGAATAAATTGAAGTGATGTAAATTGTTATATTAGGCTAAGAGTTGCATATAAGAGAACAAAGGTAAGTAGTGAATTTAGTTAATGAATTAATAATATTAAATAGTAAATTAAATTAAATCAATGTCCGGTACAAATTGAAATATTGTTTGGAATGAAAGCTTATAAATTGTAAGCATTTAATCCAGTGTGTGTGTGTTTTTTTTTTTTATAAATATATATATCACATGCACAATTCGCCCAATCTTTCGACTAAATGCATGGATCTTTTTTAATAGATGCTTGCACACACACTATATGGTCTGAACTATATTTATGTTAAAAATATGCAGGCACTGCTTCCTATATGATATGCATTTAGTACAGGTAAATTATCTAATATATGCAAAAAGGCAAAGCTTCTCACTGATACACGCATGTACAGGTACCCTCAAATCTCTCCTCTCCCTCTTCCCTTCCTCTCCTTCCTCTGTTTTACATATATATTTCTTTTTTCTTTCTTTTTTCTTTTTTTTTTCTTTTTTTTTTCAATGAACATTATTGACTTTCTATTTTGTTTGACCCAAAACTAAGTATGATATATACAATGAATAACCCATTTTTCCGTAGTGATAGTACGCGTAAACTTTAAGCTAGCATTAAATTAAATCTGGGTCAACTACACCATCTCTTTGCACACACATATTAGATTTCTACAGATGTGATGACTCATAAATTTCCAAAGTTTGTCAACTAGATCGGGTGAAGTAGATGGGTTGGAGTGGCCGAGCATATCAAATGAGAACAAAAAAAACTGAGGAAAGGAAAAAACTGGAAGGAAAAGAAAGAGAAAACAATAAGACAATTACCTGATGCTTCGAACGAAATTGCCAGAGGAAAATTTGCAATGCTTTGAAGAGTGGTGAGTTTTTTTTTCTTTTTTTTTTTGAGATGTGGATCTCTGGCATATTTATACACGAATTTGTGAAACGGCAAGGCAGTGATCAAGGGATGTGGCGTGATTAACTCATTTCAGTTTTGCAAAAGGATAAATTTTTTTTTCCAACGTATAAAGTTTGATCAGTATTCGAAAATTTGTAAACAAAAAGGCAGAGAAAATGGCAGCTTGGATTATGGGAAATAAATGACTTGCGTGATACATGGTTTGATTTATAAAGTTTGTACGTTACTTAAGGGGAATATTGATCAAAGGAAGGGCAAGCGTGATGTTTGGTAAAGCTGATGACAACAGAGGGTAAGAGGAATAAGCAAAAATGCGAACGTTACATATATACAAATGCACTAATGTTGCTCACGTGTGATCCATTTTATTTTAGCTAAAATCTTGATTTTAGTTTGATACCCATAAATGAAAAGGTGAATATTTATGTAAGCTTTAGGCAAAGAACGTATACCATTTATTAAAAGAAATCAAACGGTCCTTTAAAACAAAATAACGTCCGTCTTAAAATCACTGACTGATATTTTTCTCCATAAAGATATTTAAATACGATTTTTTTTACTTTATATGCGTGATTATAGGAACGAAAAATTTTTTATCTTGCAAAATAAAGGCAGTGGAAACAGAGAGATATAAATAGGAATGTGAGAATTTGAAAAGATAGGCAAGGTTAAATTGAATGCATGAGTTGATTTTTAGGCAATCAAATATATTAGTCCATTTAGGTTGCGTGAATAAATGAATACAGTGACATGCTCAAGAAACAAATGGTAAGAGGCAAATGTCAAAAATGTTAAAAGAATAAAATTTTGTGTCACGCGCAAAGGAAGGCAAAATTGATTTTCTTTCAAATGATATATGCGTGATTGTAGATTTAGGCAGATAAGGTTTCGTGATCAGAGGAATGGCAAAATATGAACCGTTCCAATTATATGAGAATTGATATATTATTTTTTTAGTTTGATTTAATTAAATGACGGCAAGAATTTTTCAAAGCTTTTGGAAATGGAAACGTATATACACATTTTATTTAAAACCAAACTGTCAGTTACAACCAAAAGTAACGTTCGTCTTAAAAATCACTAACTGATGTTTTAATACATAAAGGTGTTTATATATGATTTTAAAAGTACGTCAAACTGACGTAATACAAAACATCAAAAATATATATATAAAATAACGTTTTAAATTTTACACGTTTTATTACATTACTTACCATAAATTTTACGCGTCCTTTTAAACGCGATATTTAACAGTTTATAAATACACTAAATCCTTCAAAAATAATACTTAACTAAAATTTAAATTGGTTTACATTCTTCATATTTTATATATATATATATATACACGGTACTTATTCCCTAGATTTAGGCGCCCTTTTTAACGCGTGATTACCCAGTTCATTTATACATAAAAAAAAATTCGAAATTCTGACCGTGTTGAGACTCGAACTCGTGACCTGTCATGAATAGCCCAGATGTCTTAACCACCTAAGCTATAAATGTTTTCTTAATTAAAACTTGATTTTTTCAGAGATCTTATTAGTTAGTCCTAATTTTTTTTTCATATTTTGTTTTAATCACTTTAAATAAACCCCAAAGTTTTTTTTTTCAAAAAAAAAAAAAAAAATACAAGTGAAAAATACTTGTAAAAAAAATTGGGCTGTTACACCTACCATTCATCATGGGCGAAGGCACATTGATGGCCAGCTCTTAGAGCCCAACAGGTAGCATTCCTGCGAACGCTCAAACAATTCAAGAAGAAGAGATAGTAGCTGAGATCAATGCCGAGATGGAAGCGATCGCACGGGCCAGTGGTATTGGAGGTGGGATGGTGGGTCCTGGTCCAGTCCTTTGCAAATGAATTCTCCAGGTGGTATGCTTGTCGACACCTGTGTGCCTCCCTTACCTTCTAACATCGGAAATGTCCATATCCCTCCGGCTCAACATTCGAAAAGTATTCCAATTCTTGTGAGTTCGAGGGAAGAAGTCACCTTAATGCCCCAAATTGGAGATCAACCATCAAAAGGCAAAGGCTCGAAGAGGCACCTGAGCGGTAGCTCCAGTGGGTCAATGCCAAAGAAGAAGAAGAAAAAAAATGAGAGAATAACATGTCTTCTTGCCTCATTTTTGGTGGACAGATAGGAATTTCCTTTTGTTTCTTGTAGGCGGTGTATAGATGCAGGTTTGGCCCCTGTTAGTAGGATTTCGTGGAATACTTTTATACCTATCCTTCTTTTTTAAGATTAGTTAAAATAAAATTCCATTTTGTCTTCAGCACAATTTTGTGTCTGTTTGATTAAGTGCTTAAGCGCTTGAACTTCTGTCTAATCTACTTGTGAGGCCTTAGTCTCTGAATCATATCTGAGTTTATTTATTAAGTCCCGAAGTTACGACTTAGGGTTATAACCAAAATTTAAGTTGAATCTCAATGTTGTACCGTTTCAATCAGTAGCTGGTACTTAAATTTGGGCAGTCGCTTTCCTCCTTCGATAAATCAAGCTTAACTTAGTCGAAACGAAGCTGAAAAGAAACAGGTTCAAGTGATCGGATCACACTTGCTCATCTATTGGAAATTGCATCCACACTTTGGGGATTGAACTTGTACGTTGGTGGTTAGTCATGCCCGTTTGATGATTAAAGACACGCCCATGCTTCGGGGACTTAAGTTATTCTATGGGTGGTCAGTCACACCTATTTCATATTTAAAATTTAGTCCACATTCTAGGGACATAAGTTACTTTACGGGCGGTCGGTCACACCCATTTGATATATGGAATTTTGTCTACACTATGGGGACTTAGATTGATTCGTGGGTGGTCAATCATACCCAATTTGCGATTATAATCCGACCCGCACTCCGGGGACTCGGAGTTGTCTCATGAGTGGTCGTTTCATACCTGATTTGTGTTCATACCCCAATTCACACTCTGGGATTAGAGTTAGCCGATGGTTGGTTGGTCATACCCATTTTGATGTTTATACTCCAGTTCACACTCTAGGAATCTAGAGTGGTTAACAGACAGTCGATCACATCTGTTTGAGTTTTTGGATTTCGTTCGTAGTCCGGGAACGATAGAATTATTAGGATCATGGATGGTCGGATCACATCCACCCTGAGTTAACAAGTGAGATCGTTAGATGGGCCGGCACATCCTCCTTGGACTTGGTTTAAACACGGGTGAAATTGTTAGATGGACGAATCCACCCTATTCGAACACGCATTTGTAAATTTATACTACAACTTGCACTTTGGGAGCCAGAGTTAGTTAGAGGATTGTCGTGTGTCAATCCTTTTTTGGCTTTAGTGTGATGACATGCCCCCGAGCTGGGGTTTCACATAGTGAGTGACTGATCATATCACAATCACTCCCTATTTGAATAAGTTCCACCGTAGGATGGAAATGGAACTTAGCTCTCTGTGCATTTAGATGTTCACATGATACATTTCAAAAATCATTGTTCTGGCTCGAAGAAATTGCATTTTATTGCTGAAATAAGAAAGTATAGCAAAGTCTGTTACCTTACTACAAATTCAAATTTTGAAATGCACAAACAAATTGCAAATGAAAAGCATACTGAATGAATAAATAAAGCCTGTTATGTGTAGTAGCGATGAAGACTTTTGCTGTTCCACGCTCTCGGCAAAGTGAGACCATCAATGGTTGATAATTTAAAGGTGCTGTCTCCAAGTTTTCTTCGATAACATATGTCCCTTCCCACATTGGTTTCATATGCAAAGGGACTAGGTAAATTCTCTTAAGGACGAGATTGTTGAGTTCAAAGGTTTGAAGTCAGACTTTGGCATTGTAAAATCGAACGAATAGATTTCGGTATGCGGCTGCACTCAAATCACGCCTCTCATCCAATATGTCCAAAAATTTGGCAAGTAATATAGCATTTGTCTTCAGATCATAATATGTCAGACGATGAGAAGGCATTTCCAACTCAATTGGAATAGCGACTTTAGAACCTTAAGAAAGTGAAAATGGAGTATGGCCGGTCATGGACTTGTGGGTTGTTCAATATACCCATAGGGCCATAGGAAGTTCGTCTATCCACTTGCCTGTGGCTTTTTCCAATTATTTCTTTAGAACGGACCTTATAATTTTATTAACAGCTTCGACTTGTCCATTCAATTGAGGGTGCACAGCTGTAGAGAACGTCTGGATGTGGAATTGTTGACAGGAATTCTTAAATTCGACGCGATCGAACTGGGTTCCACTGTCAGCGATGATGGTATATGGGAGACCAAATCGACGGATAATGTTGCATACAACAAAGTTGATGTAACGACCCTGGATTTTGGTCCTATTATTTTAATAAATATTTAATCTAATCAAATAAAATGTAAATTGATCATTTTAAAATGAATAAATCTTTTGGAATAATTGCCATTTATTTGTATGGATTTGTATTTTTGAAAGGAAATTGATTTGAAAATTTAAAATAAAATATCTTAATAATATTTACAATAAAAATTTATCTTATGTAATTGAATTAAAATACTTTGTTTACATTTGGTAAATATACATATGGATGATAATGTTTAAAATAAAATTTAAATTCTATCAATATAAAAATTAAGTATAAAATATAAATAAAACATATGAATATAACTTAATTATTGATAGTTAAAATGTAGATAGAAATAAATATAAAAATAAGTATAAATTCAAGTAAAACTTATGAATCTAATTTAGATATTAATAGTCAAAATATAAAATACAAATGTAAATAAAAACAAGAATTTAATGAAACACTAAGTATAGAATAAAATAAGCACAAGGTATAAAAAGTAAACCTGACAAACATGTGCATGAAGTTCAAACTAGAAGTAACAAGACTAACTATCTAACTGCAAAGTAATTGTTAACAAGCAAATATTTTTATACAAACTATCTTCATATACAACACCATGGTCTACCTGCAAAGTGAACATTTGCATACATAATATCTTCACATACAAAACAAACATTTTTATACACAACATATCTTCATATACAAGCCATATGTCCAATTGCAAGGTGTACTTTTACATACAAATATCTTTACACAGCCAAACATAATTATAGTATGTGAACTAATTAGGAAACCTAAACATTTAATGCTACCTGCTCAAGCCTAAATTTTGTCATCTCAAATCTTTACATTTCAGCAATAAAATCCGTTCATATCAATCTTAAAGAAGAAACTGACCAGTTATTACCTTCACTTATAACATCCTGTTATCTTATATATGTGACCATTTTCTATTTAGTTCGTTCAGCAATTATATAAGAAATAGAGATAAACATCTTCATTCTTCAAAACTGAAAACAAAACTCAAGCTTAAATTTAAAACAGAAAAATACACGGGCAGTTTCCAACTGCAGTTTTCTCAATCATCAAGTGCTTTCTGTTCAAAAGGATTTCCAGGCGAGTAAACATGAAATTTAAAGCTTCAAGTTTAATTTAAAACAGTCCAAGATTTATTGATAATCTGGTTTGTATGTGTGTTGATCTTGATTATAATTTTGTGTTGCTATATTTGCTCTGTATGTTGTTACAGGTACATATTTCTTTCCAAACTCAAATTTATGCTCATCAAATTTTTGTACAACTTTCAGTTTCAATCAAAACAAGATTTTTAAAACTTAAATATGGTTTTTCAAAGATGGTTAAACAGGTTAGTGGAATATTTTTACTGGAAGCCTTGATTACAGTTAATCAAGTAATAAATTGAAAAAATTCAATTGTTATAAAAAGTTAATTCAAGTTTATAACTTGAATGTTTACTGAAATTTATGATTTTTAAACCGAAAATGAAGATTTTTAGATTTGTATTTAAAGAGGAGTTCGTATATAAACAAAGATTACATTTTTGCAAATTTCTGGTTATCGATCCAATTTAAAATGTTGAAACTTGAATTGAAGTTTGTATGGACATCATTGATCCTGGGAAAATTATCAAATAATTTTTCCATTGCATATATTGATGGGTCGAATTCATCTTAAGGTTTTATTCAAGTTTTTGTTCATATCAATAATGTGATGAGTACGACTCCTATGCGCGATCGAGTTGCATGAATTTTTGAAGGATGGAAGCTTCGTGCGTTGTCGTGGTGCGGAGGAATTTTGGGTGACTTCGGTGGTTTGTGCGGCAGTGGCGTAGTCGTTATGTCGTTTTGGTTGAGCTTCTGTTTCAAGCAGAAGGCTAATTTTCAATTCGAAATTTCTGTAGGCGATTTGAGTTTGGATTTCGTGCTTTGGGTGAATTACGACTTACCGATGATGTTGGTGATCGCCGGAGGTCGGTCGTGACGCCGTGCACGTGTACGGCGAAGGAGAGTTGGTGTCGGTGTCGTTGTGTGTGTGTCTCGAGTCGTGCTCGAGTAAGTGAGGTGTTAGCTTCGAGTTTTGATCGTATGCGTGAATAGGTACCTGATGCTATATTTATAACTTAGTTTAAACTTAAAAAAACTTACTGGAACAAATAAAAAAAAGAGGGAGAAGAAGAAGCTGTGTACAGGGAAGACTCGTGTGAATCGGTGTTTAACTCGAAGTACTACTCGAGTTTTATTAGGGGAAGTCTCGGGTTTATCCCAATTGCAGTATTGAATTATAAGGGTGAAGTTAAGTAACTTGTTTTTCTACAAGTTTTAAGTACTGTAACTTAATAAAGGGTTTAACTGTTTAAGTCAAGAATTTAAAACAAGTCTTAATAATTTTTGTTAATACTTTAACGATGTTTTAAACACTTAATTATTATTTTAATTGAGCAATTAATTTAAGTATAAAGTTAATTAACAATTAAGTTTTGTAGTTAAAAATGAATTGATTTTCAAATTTAAAAGAAGTCTTTTTAAATGTTAATTAAGTTGAATAATTAATATTAGTAAATTATTTTAGAAAGTTATTAAGAATAATTACTTTATAATTGTAATTAGAGTTTGGATTAATTAATGATTAAGTGATAAATAAAGTGTAATTAACTACTTAAGTTAATTAATGAATGATTAATAGTTAACTAATTAAGTAGTTTAATTAATAATTGATTAATTAAGTAATTAGTAGTTAATAAATGGATAATTAAGTTTTGTTGACTAATAATTAAGATTATTAATTAATGATTAAGGGTAATCAATTAAGTAATTAAGGTTAAATAAATTGATTAGGAAGTAATTAATTAAATAGTGTGAAATAAAATAATTAAGTAATTAAGACTTAATAAATGATTAAGAAATGATTTATTAATTAAATAATTTGAAATGGAATAAGTAATTAATTGATAATTAATGATTAATTAAACAGGGTTAAGTGATTAACTTTCAAGTAATTGATTTTAATTGAAATTAATTACAATAAGAATTTAAGATGATTGCTTATGGATTGTTGTGTAAGTAGAATATCTGATTGTGATATTTATTTGGTGATATTCTGTGATGTTTCTATGATATGCTTTGAGATATCCATGATGATTGTGTATGATTTATCTGTGACAAATGCTATATGAATTCAATTGTTGAATTAAACTATTTAAACTAATAAATAATTTGGCCTCTAAAATGGCGTTTGGATTTCGATGAGACCGGGATCGGGTGTCATTTATGATTATCCGAAAACCACATCGATCCAAATTAAACGTTAGGTCGTGACAATTTCAAGTGAAGATCGATATGGTGTTTTCAGAATGCAAGGGTTATTGTCGTTGACTCTGAGGGTGATTCCAAAATGAGTGTAAAGAGATAATGCCTTTGGTTTCGTTCGAACCCGGAACGAACTTGTATGGATTGAATGCTTTCCGCACATCGTCAGGCGGACGATGAGCATTCTAAGAGATATGTTCTGTAAAGGTAATCGCAGCCTCAAGCCTCATCAACCGGGAATGGCTAAAACAGGGGGTGTGCAGCAAGGTTAGGTGGCTCATGCCCAAGCAGGACGAGATATACCCCTATCTAGATGTCCCTTTTTATTTCGGCTGTGTGGGCGGTTGCTAGCTACAACCGCGGGGTTATCTTGTTCGGGACTGTTTAGTAAGGAATGGTTCCAGCCTTGTGTTGCAGAGGAGTTAGGGTGGCTCCAAGATACGGTGATCTAGGCCCCATACTGTGACGGACGGTACCCTAGTAGCCCTGCCATTGATGGAAATCCATTTTTCCTACGAGACCCTACGATTTTGATTTGTATTACCTACTTTGTGGCTAGTAGCTGGAATTTAATCATGTAACAATTTCGGTTATTTTCTATTTACTTGAAAACCCTAGACACTATTATAATATCACTAGATTTCCTATAAAATGTTTTGGTTAGCGTAAGGTAAAAACTTACCCGTATTTATGTGTGGGAAGTCTTACGTGATACCTTTATTTTCAAATGTTTTTCAAAGTTAAACAACTTTAAACCGTTTACTCATACCAGACCTACGTCTGACCCAAAGTTTATATTTTGTTTTTCATAAACTCTCAGGTACTCAAATTTTTATGAGTAGTCAAGTGATAGGTTTTGGATTTTGCTTTCTGGAGAAGCTTGGAGCAGGAGTTCCAGACGTACGTAGCTATCTATCTAGTTCCCCTGTGTTAGTTAGTGTATGATGTATTTTGAGATGTATGTAGTGACAGATGTATGTATGACTGTCATGTGTATGATATTGTATAACTCTGATATATGTAAACTATGTAATAGATATGTGATATATTATATTTTGTTCCGTTCCGCTGTGAGATTCTGATGCTGTTGTTCATCCTTTTCTATTCTTTTCTATTTCTACCCCTTTCTTTTCTTAATGATGATACGTCTTTCTGGGAGTAGAAGGGCCTGTCGTCATAGTTGGTATCAGAGCGCTAGGTTAAGCGAATACCTAGGCTCTTGAGTGATTTCTTTCTTGAGAGAGCGTATTTGTAATTTTGATATATATATATATACATATATTTATTTATTTCTACCTATTTGTTGGGTTACCTGTTCTGGTATTCCAATATAAGTTATAAGGTAGATAGGTAGTGGTGTGTGTAACACGACTACTAATGGTTGGAGTTTGAATGTTTAAGGTTGGAAGTGTATCTGTCGAGACTGTAGACCTATTACCGTCTCGAGTAAACTTTGGGTGTTGTAAGGATTTCATCGATCTCTGAAGGAAATCTGTTAAGGTTCGGAGTTCATCTTTGAAGTGTAAGTTTGAATGAGCCAGAGTTTGGATCTGTTGGTTGGACGGAAGCAAGTCATGTTATCTTGATACCTCAGGATGTAGTAGCTGTGTGATGAGACACAGTGACTATGGATGTCTTCGAAGATGTTTCTTTGGAACAAGTTAAGGAAGTATGTCTGCTTCGGAGTTATGGCTAAGTTCAGTAGGGTGTTTCTGTTTGGTTTGAGGTCCGAGTTTCTCGAAGAGCTTTGGATAGGAAGTCCTTGGGCATCTGGGTCAGCATTGTAGCTTGAAGTGCTCTGTGTGCTATCAAGAAGGTCTTCTGGTTAGCAGTTTTCTTTAGATAATTTCAGAAACATCAGAGTTGTTCCATTTCTTCGATGGATTGGCTCGATAAGTATAAGGCTATTCTGAATTGTGATGAGAGAACAGTTTCGTTGGAAACTGATTTGGGTAGGATTTCTAGAGTGTAGTGTGCTAATTCTAGAATTCACTTGAGTAGTCTTTTGCATGGAATTGAGACTTCTCAAGAGAGGGTTGAAGATATCAGTGTGGTCCAAGATTTCCCTGATGTTTTTGAGGAAGTTAAGTGTTTGCCTCTACATCGAGAGATAGAGTTTCACATTGATTTGATTTCAGGAGCAGTGCTAGTGATTCAGCCTAGTAAGAGAATGGCTCCTAGGGAGAGGGAAGAGATAGTTAAGCAGACTCAGGATCTTTTGGAGAAGGGATTGATTAGGCCTAGCTTTTCTTGTTGGGGTTCTGCTGTAGTGTTTGTCACCAAATCGGATGGATCACTAAGTTTCTGTGTGGATTTTTGTGAATTGAATAAGTTTGTTCTGGTATTCATCGATGATATTCTGGTCTATTCTAAGTTTGAAGAAGAGCTCAAGCAGCATTTGAGGATAGTGTTGGAGACACTGAGGAGGCATGTTTTGAAGGCGCAATACTCTAAATGCCATTTCTGGAAAGTGGAAGTCAAATTTTTGGGGCACATTGTTTCTGGTGAAGGTATCTCCGTAGATCCAGCGAAGGTCGAGACTATTCTGGAGTGGAAGTAACCGAAGTCACCGACGGAAGTTCACAGTTTTTTGGGATTAGCTAGCTACCATAGGAAGTTTATCAAGGATTATTGCAAGATTTCTACACATCTGACTAAGTTGACAAGGAAAAAAGCTAGTTCAAATGAACACTCCAGCGTGAAGAAACTTTCCGAGAGTTGAAGACGAGGCTAACCAGTGCACCGGCGCTAGCTAATCCGGATGGGAAGAGCAAATTTGAAGTTTTTACAGATGCTTGTATAGTTGGACTAGGAACAGTTTTGATGCAGAATGGAAGAATAATTGCGTATGCGAGTCGGCAATCAAAGCCACACGAAAGGGACTACGCTACGCACGATCTTGAGTTGTTAGCCATTGTTTTTGCTTTAAAGATCTGGAGACATTATCTCTTTGGAGAGAAGTTTGAGTTATTCACGGATCACAAACCGTTGAAGTATCTTTTCTCTCAAAAGGATCTTAATCCGAGGACACAGCGGTGGGTCGAGTTTCTGGCATCTTATGATTTGGATGTTCTGTATACCCCTGGAAAGGCGGATGTTGTGGCTGATGCTCTTTAGCAGGAATGCAATTTTGTTTCTTTTGGAAGTTGTTCCATCTCTCCAGGAAAGAATCATAAGTAAACAAATGGAGGATAGATCTTTTATGGAACTGATTCTTGGAACTAAGAATGGTCAGTATTCAGATTTCAAGGTGGATGATCAGGGTGTTTTGAGGATTAATGGTTGTTTGTGTGTACCTAATATAGATGGATTGAAGCAAGAAGTCTGTTACCTGGAAAATCGACCAGGCAACTAGAACGTTCGGTATTCAGAGTTGCACTCGGCATCGAAAAACTTTTCGCCATTCAGAATTACACTCGGCATAAGGAGCGCTTGGCATACGTGACAACCGGCATCTATAGACAGTCGGCAGGCAAGAACATTCGGCACCAGATAGTGCTCGGTAGTCCAAAATCGCGCTCGGCATAAGATCGTTCGGCATGAAGAAGCAAAGGATCGTTCGGCCTCCAGAAGATCGTTCGGCATCCCAGCATCGTTCGGCGTAGTTCATTCAGCACAAGTGCTCCCCAGAGAAGTCAGCATGCTCGGCTTGAGATCGTCCGGTATCCAGAAGATCGTTCGGCCTTGAGTCATTCGGCTGAAGAAGCCATTCGGTCGAACCCTTCACTCGGCCAAGCCCTTCACTCGGCATTACTATCGTTCGGCATTCCTGCCCCATTCGACCTGCATCTCTCATTCAACCTCTCGCCTCGCTCGGCCTAAAGAGGGGAGGCTCGGCATGCTTCGTTCGGCACAAGGAGTTCGGCTCGGCATGCCTTGTCCGGCATCCCTGGTTCGGCGTACAGTACATACACTACTTGGACCAAGTTATTCGGCCACCTGGCCCACCAGGGAAGTCCAACCCACTTTCGTCTATAAATAGAGAGGCAAGGGCACAGAAAACGGGATCAGATTTTAGAGAGCACTGGGGAGACTCTGCCACATTGAATCCTCATTCAAGACTTATTTCTTTTACCTCGCAATTGTATTCTAATACTTAAGAACGGATTGTATCTGTAATCAAGTATCAAGTGGAGAATAAAGATCAGCTTCAAAGTGGACATAGGCCACTGCGCCGAACCACTATAAATTTGGTGTTATACTTCCCGCATTTTAATTTATGTTTTCTTCTCTTTTTCAGTTTGTTTTCTTCATTATTCTCTCTGCACAATCTTTCTAAGGGTGTTAGTGACCAATTTTGGTGCTAACAAAGTCTTAGCTGAGTGTCATTGCTCCAGACTGAATATTCATCTAGGAATTTCTAAGATGTATAAAGATATGAGAAGAATTTTCTGATGGCCGAGCATGAAGAGGGATGTAGCTGCTTTCATTAATAGTTGTGCTATCTGTCAGAAGGTGAAAGGAGATCAACAGAAGTCAGCGGGTTTGTTGCAACCTTTGGAAATCCCAGAATGGAAATGGGAGATGATTTCGATGGATTTTAACGACGGTTTGTTAAGAACCAAGAAAGGAAACGTTGGAATATGGATTATTGTGAATCGATTAACTAAGAGTGCCCATTTTATACCGGTTAAGTAACTCGTACTACAGTTTCTCTGGCAGAGATTTTCTTGAGGGAGATAGTCAGATTGCATGGTATTCCTGTTAGCATAATAAGTGACCGTGATCCTATTTTCATCAGAAAATTCTAGGAGGCTCTACAATCAGCTATGGGAACGAGTTAGAGATTGATTACAGCCTAACATCCTCAGACAGATGGACCGATGGAGAGACTGAATCAAATTCTAGAAGATATGCTGCGAGCTTGTGTTTTGGATTTTGGTAGATTTTGGGAAGACCATCTTCATTTAATGGAAATTCTCATATAATAATAGTTACCAAGCGAGTATTAAGATGGCACCTTATGAAGCTCTGTATAGAAGACCATGTAGATCCCCATCCTGTTGGATAGAATCGAAAGATCATCTTGGGTCAGATTTGATTCGTGTAGCTTCTACTGAAGTTGAGCTTATCAAGAAAAGGATGAAAGCAGCTCAGGACCGTCAGAAGAGGTACGTAGATAAGAGAAGGGGATAATTGGAATTCGAGATTGGTGTTCAGTTTTTATCAAAATTTCCCCGACTAAAGGAGCTATTAGTTTCGGAAAGACAGGAAAATTTTCCCCGAGATATATAGGACCATTTCGGATATTGGAAAAGATTGGTGACGTAGCTTACAGAATTAAACTGCCAGGACGGATGTCTGGAATTCATAATGTATTTCATGTATCCCATCTAGGGAAGTTTATTCATGATCCATCATTAGTTGTAGAACCAGTAGTTCAGGAAGATTTGGAGGTCGAACCAATTTGATTGTGGTCAGGAATCCAGTTTGGATTGTTGATCAAGACGAGAGGCAACTCAGGAGTAAGGTAGGGAAGCTTGTCAAAGTGCAGTCGAGCGAGGATCCCAGAGATTGCACCTGGGAAACTTTGGATAGTTTTAGGAAAGATTATCCGGATTTGTGTTCGGATAGCTAGTGATGTTTGTTAGGATAGATTGCTTGATTGTTTGCTAAAGTATGAATGATATGTTTGTTGAATGGTTGGTATAACAGCTTTTGAATTATCTTTTGTTTTAAATTTCGGGACGAAATTCTCTTAAGGGGGAGGAATGTAACGACCCTAAATTTTGGCCCTATTATTTTAATAAATATTTAATCTAATCAAATAAAATGTAAACTGATCATTTTAAAATGAATAAATCTTTTGGAGTAATTGCCATTTATTTGTATGGATTTGTATTTTTGAAAGGAAATTGATTTGAAAATTTAAAATAAAATATCTTAATAATATTTACAATAAAAATTTATCTTATGTAATTGAATTAAAATACTTTACTTTGTTTACATTTGGTAAATATACATATGGATGATAATGTTTAAAATAAAATTTAAATTCTATCAATATAAAAAGTAAGTATAAAATATAAATAAAACATATGAATATAACTTAATTGTTGATAGTTAAAACACAATAGAAATAAATATAAAAATAAGTATAGATGTAAGTAAAACTTATGAATCTAATTTAGATATTGATAGTCAAAATATAAAATACAAATGTAAATAAAAACAAGAACTAAATGAAACACTAAGTATAGAATAAAATAAGCACAAGGTATAAAAAGTAAACCTGACAAACATGTACATGAAGTTCAAACTAGAAGTAACAAGACTAAATACCTACATGCAAAGTAATAGTTAACAAACAAATATTTTTATACAAACTATCTTCATATACAACACCACAATCTACCTGCAAAGTGAACATTTGCATACATAATATCTTCACATACAAAACAAACATTTTTATACACAACATATCTTCATATACAAGCCATATGTCCAACTGCAAGGTGTACTTTTACATACAAATATCTTTACATGGCCAAACATAATTATAGTATGTAAACTAATTAGGAAACCTAAACATTTAATGCTATCTGCTCAATCCTAAATTTTGTTATCTTAAATCTTTACATTTCAGCAATAAAATCTGTTCATATCAATCTTAAAGAAGAAGCTGATCAGTTACTACCTTCCCTTATAACATCCTGTTATCTTATATGTGTGACCATTTTCTATTTAGTTCGTTCAACAATTATATAAGAAATAGAGATAAACATCTTCATTCTTCAAAACTGAAAACAAAACTCAAGTTTAAATTCAAAATAGAAAAATACACAGGCAGTTTCCAACTGCGGTTTTCTCAATCGTCAAGTGTTCAAAAGGATTTCCAGGTGAGTAAACATGAAATTTAAAGCTTCAAGTTTAATTTAAAACGTCCAAGATTTATTGGTAATCTGGTTTGTATGTGTGTTGATCTTGATTATAATTCTTTGTTGCTATATTTGCTCTGTATGTTGTTACAGGTACATATTTCTTTCCAAACTCAAATTTATGCTCATCAAATTTTTGTACAACTTTCAGTTTCAATCAAAACAAGATTTTTAAAACTTAAATAAGGTTTTTCAAAGCTGGTTAAATAGGTTAGTGGAATATTTTTACCGGAAGCCTTGATTACAGTTAATCAAGCAATAAATTGAAAAATTCAATTGTTATAAAAAGTTAATTCAAGTTTATAACTTGAATGTTTACTGAAATTTATGATTTTTAAACCGAAAATGAAGATTTTTAGATTTTTATTTAAAGAGGAGTTTGTATATAAACAAAGATTACATTTTTGCAAATTTCTGGTTATCGATCCAATTTAAAATGTTGAAACTTGAATTAAAGTTAGTATGGACATCATTGATCCCGAGAAAATTATCAAATAATTTTTCCATTGCATATATTGTTGGGTCGAAACCATCTTAGGGTTTTATTTCAAGTTTTTTTTCATATCAGTAGCGTGATGAGTACGACACGTATACGCGATCGAGTTGCATGAAGTTTTGAAGGATGGAAGCTTTGTGCGTTGTCGTGGTGTGGATGAATTTGGGCGACTCCGGTGGTTTGTGCGGCGGTGGCGTAGTCGTTATGTCGTTTTGTTTGAGCTTCAGTTTCAAGCAGAAGGCTAATTTTCGATTCGAAATTTCTATAGGCGATTTGAGTTTGGATTTCGTGCTTTGGGGTGAATTACGACTTGCCGATGATGTTGGTGATCGCCGGAGGTCGGTCGCGACGCCGTGCACGTGTACGGCGAAGGAGAGTTGGTTTCGGTGTCGTTGTGTGTGTGTCTCGAGTCGTGCTCGAGCAAGTGAGGTGTTAGCTTCGAGTTTTGATCGTATGCGTGAATAGGTACCTGATGCTATATTTATAATTTAGTTTAAACTTAAAAAAACTTACTGGAACAAATAAAAAAAAGAGGGAGAAGAAGAAGCTGTGTACAGGGAAGACTCAGGTGAATCGGTATTTAACTCGAAGTACTACTTGAGTTTTATTAGGGGAAGTCTCGGGTTTATCCCAATTGCAGTATTGCATTATAAAGGTGAAGTTATGTAACTTGTTTTTCTACTAAGTTTTAAGTACTGTAACTTAATAAAGGGTTTAACTATTTAAGTAAAGAATTTAAAACAAGTCTTAATTATTTTTGTTAATACCTTAACGATGTTTTAAACACTTAATTATTATTTTAATTAAGCAATTAATTTAGGTATAAAGTTAATTAACAATTAAGTTTTGTAGTTAAAAATGAATTGATTTTCAAATTTAAAAGAAAACTTTTTAAATGTTAATTAATTTGGATATTTAATATTAATAAATTATTTTAGAAAGTAATTAAGAATAATTACTTTATAATTGTAATTAGAGTTTGGATTAATTAATGATTAAGTGATAAATAAAGTGTAATTAACTACTTAAGTTAATTAATGAATGATTAATAGTTAACTAACTAAGTAGTTTTATTAATAATTGATTAATTATGTAATTAGTAGTTAATAAATGGATAATTAAGTTTTATTGACTAATAATTAAGATTATTAATTAATGATTAAGGGTAATCAATTAAGTAATTAAGGTTAAATAAATTGATTAGGAAGTAATTAATTAAATAGTGTGAAATAAAATAATTAAGTAATTAAGACTTAATAAATGATTAAGAAATTATTTATTTAAATAATTTGAAATGGAATAAGTAATTAATTTATAATTAATGATTAACTAAACAAGATTAAGTGATTAACTTTCAAGTAATTGATTTTAATTGAAATTAATTACAATAAGAATTTAAGATGATTGCTTATGGATTGTTGTGTAAGTAGAATATCTGATTGTGATATTTATTTGGTGATATTCTGTGATGTTTCTATGATATGCTTTGAGATATCCATGATGATTGTGTATGATTTATCTATGATAAATGCTATATGAATTCAATTGTTGAATTAAACTTTTTAAACTAATAAACAACTTGGCCTCTAAAATGGCGTTTGGATTTCGATGAGACCGGGATCGGGTGTCATTTCTGATTATCCAAAAACCACATCGATCCAAATTAAACGTTAGATCGTGACAATTTCAAGTGAAGATCGAGATGGTGTTTTAGAATGCAAGGGTTATTGTCGTTGACTCTGAGGGTGATTCCAAAACGAGTGTAACGAGATAATGCCTTCGGTTTCGTTCGAACCCGGAACGAACTTGTACGGATTGAATGCTTTCAGCACATCGTCAGGCGGATGATGAGCATTCTAAGAGATATGTTCTGTAAAGGTAATCGCAGCCTCAAGCCTCATCAACCGGGAATGGCTAAAATAGGGGATGTGCAGCAAGGTTAGGTGGGTCATGCCCAAGCAGGATGAGATATACCCCTGTCTAGATGTCCCTTTTTATTTTGGCTATGTGGCTGGTTGCTAGCTACAACCGCGGGGTTATCTTGTTCGGGACTGTTCACTAAGGAATGGTTCCGGCCTTGTGTTGCAGGGGAGTTAGGGTGCCTCCTCGGTACGATGATCGAGGCCCCATACTGTGATGGGCGATACCCCAGTAGCCCTGCCATTGATGGAAATCCATTTTCCCTACGAGACCCTACGGTTTTGATTTGTATTTCCCACTTTGTGGCTAGTAGCTGGAATTTAATCATGTAACAATTTCGGCTATTTTCTATTTAATTGAAAACTCTAGACACTATTATAATATCACTAGATTTCCTATAAAATGTTTTGGTTAGCGTAAGGTAAAAACTTACCAGTATTTATGTGTGGGAAGTCTTACGTGATACCATTATTTTCAAATGTTTTTCAAAGTTAAACAACTTTAAACCGTTTACTCATACCAGACCCATGTTTGACCCGGAGTTTATATTTTGTTTTCCATAAACTCTTGGGTACTCAAATTTTTATGAGTAGCCAAGTGATAGGTTTTGGATTTTTCTTTTTGGAGGAGCTTGGAGCAGGAGTTCCAGGCGTATGTAGCTATCTATCTAGTTCCGCTGTGTTAGTTAGTGTATGCTGTATTTTGAGATGTATGTAGTGACAGATGTATGTATGACTGTCTTGTGTATTATATTGTATAACTCTGATATATGTAAACTATGTAATAGATATGTGATATATGATATTTTGTCCTGTTCCGTTGTTGGATTCTGATGTTGTTGTTCTTTCTTTTCTATTCTTTTTTATTTCTGTCCCTTTCTTTTCTTAATGATGATACATCTTTCCGGGAGTAGAAGGGCGGATCGTCACAGTTGATCACTTTCTTCATTGTGATAGTAGCAAGGGGCTCGGCTTCTGCATATTTGGTAAAGTAATTAACTGCAATGATGGCGTACTTCGCGCCATCTTTGGCTAAAGCTAGAGACCCAATGATGTCGATGTCCCATGTTGCGAACGGCCATGAACTAACCATCTGAGTTATTTTGATAGGCAGAGCTCTTGGAATCCGAGCATGTTTCTGACATTTGTCACATTTCCTGGCATAATCTGATGCGTCGCGATTTACAGTCGACTAATAATAGCCGTATCGGAGCACTTTCTTAGCAAGAGATTGCCTCTTGGTGTGATTTCCACATTCCCTTTTGTATACATTGTGCAATACTCAGTTGATTTCTTCGTGGGCGATACATTGGAGTGAAGGAATAGAATACCCTCTTTTATACATGAGTCCATCCTGAATAGTGAACTGCGAAGCTTTTCGAAGAACTTGTCTTCTTTCACTCCTGCACTCAAATAGGGTCCCATGCTTAAGGTAATTCCTGAATGGAGTCAACCATGACTCCTTATCAAGCACGATACCTGGTCGGTGTCCATTAGATGAATACTCCAGGAAGATAATGTCTAAACCAGAACGAGTCCCATTTGTGGTGCTTCACCGGTACCGGCCAATTTTGCTAAAGAATTGGCCTTCCGATTGTGTTCTCGGGGTATGCAATATATGGCATGATAATCGAACTTATTCAATATTTCCTAGACCCGAGCGAGGTAAGCAGCCAGTCTCCAGTCGTTAGCTTCGTACTCCCCCCGAACTTGGTACACGACCAATTGTGAATCGCAGTAAATCTCCACGGCAATGATTCTTAAATCTCTGGCAAGCCTTAGTCTGGCGAGTAGGGCTTCATATTTGGCTTCGTTATTAGTCACATGGAAATCAAACTTTAGAGCATGGTATAAAGATCGGCCTTTAGGAGTTTCAATCACAACCCCAGCGCCAGAGCAGCGGTCGTTTGATGCACCATCAGTATGCAACTTCCAAATATATTTAGGAGATTCACTGGTTTCGGACAATCCCTCTGGTATAGTGATTCCAGTGATGAAGTCTGCCAGGACTTGTCCTTGAATAGCTTACCTTGGTGTGTAAGTGATGTCAAACCGACTCAGCTAGATATTCCACTTAAGTAACCTACCAGACGTCTCATGCCGCATAAGGACCTGTTATAACGGCTGGTCGGTGTAGACAGTGATAGGATGAGCTTAAAAATGCGGACGAAGTTTCGTCAAGGCTACGACGGGATGGTAAGCTAACTTTTCCGGCTTCGGATAATTTCTCTCTGCTTCGGTCAGTCGTTCTCTTATGTAATAGACTGGCCACTGTATCCGGTATTCTTCTTGATTTAAAGCAGCACTGATTACGTTTTCCGACAATGCCAAATAGATGTACAACCTTTCGTGATTGATGGGCTTTGACAAATTGGGTGGTGTGGATAGGTGTTGAACTAATGCTCGGAATCGCCCTCAAACTCTGCAGTCCATTCAAAGTTCTGCTTCCCTTTTCTGATCAGATCAAAGAAAGGAACGCATTTGTCGAGGGATTTTGAAATGAACTTGCTCAGTGCTGCTACCTTCCCGTTGAGGCTCTAAACATGCTTTATAGTCCTTGGATTCTCAAGATTTCTGATTGCCTAGATTTTTTTAAAGATTGGCTTCGATCCCCCGAGCATTAAAGATGAATACAAGGAATTTTCCAAATGCGACTCCAAAGTGACACTTCAACGGGTTGAGTTTCATTCTATACTCGTAGAGAATGTTGAACATCATTTCCATATCTTTAATATGATCGGTGGAGAATCGTGACTTTACCAACATGTCATCCACATACACCTCCATGGTCTTTCCAATCTAGTTAGCGAACATTCGGTTGACAAGTCTCTGATAGGTTGACCCAGCGTTCTTAAGTCTGAACAGCATCACTCTATAGCAGTAAAGTCCTAGATCGATGACAAAACTGCTATGCTCCTGATTGGGCAAGTGCATGGGTATCTAATTGTAGCCAGGATACGTGTCCATGAACGATAAAAGTTCATGTCCAACTGTTGAGTCTATGAGCTGATCAATCTAAGGATGTGGGAAATTATCGTTAGGGTAAGCTTTATTCAAGTCCGAGTAGTCAACGCATGTTCTCCATTTCCCGTTAGGTTTCCTGACAAGTACAGGATTGGACACCCATTCTGGGTATAACGCATCTTGGATAAACCCGTTTGACCTGAGTTTATCTACTTCTTCCTTAAGGGCGGCAGATCTCTCTGGATCCATGTCACGCCTTTTTTTCTTGAACGGGACATGCCACGGGTGAATATTCAATGCGTGGCTTGTGATATCTGGCGAGATCACACACATGTCGAAGTGCGACTAGGTAAACACGCCGAGGTTTACCCATGGATATTCAACCAATTCCTCCTTCATCTGCTGGTTTAATTGGGATCCAATCTTTACCATTTCAGAATTTTAATCATCATCAATCGAAACATTGATTGTCAGCTCTACCGAAGAAGCCTAACTGTCTTTGACTTCGTCTTCAACCACGGCATCTGTCGGGTCAAGATCTCTTAGGAATCGGTTGTGGTGCCCTGGCCCGGGCCTGGGCGTTAACTGTCAATTATCCATAAAATGGATGCTGAGAGATTCCTCTACGTCCTTTCCTTTCTCTTATTGATGCGCTTCACGCAGCTCGTCAACATAATAGGCTCGTCCACCAGCTTGGTCTCCCTGAACTACTCTGACTCTTTTGTCGGTAGAGAATTTCAAAGTTAGACACCAAGGGGCGATAGCGGCCCCGAACTCAGGTAGGGTCGGGCCCCGAACTCAGGTAGGGTCGGTTGGCCCAAGAATGCACTGTACGGTGATTTTAAATCCAATGCAATAAACTATAATATTCGAACTCTCCGGCATTCTCTAACTCCGAATTCCGCTGGTTGCTCCATCATCCAAGTGGGCATAGTCACACTTCCATTGAAGCCATGAATACGAGACTGACAAGACTTCAAAATTTTCGCTTTCATCTTCTTTGATCATAGACTCATTTAAAGAGTATGTTCACTGAACTTCCATTGTCCACTAAAATCCTCTTTATCCAAGTAGGATCTACCTGAGCTGAAATGACTAGTGAAAAAATGGTTGGGGCTTCGATTCTGTTGGCATCCCTGTCTCGAAATACGATGTCATCTATCATCGTTTTCTGTTGTTTGGCCGGAGCCTCGTCTTCTAAATTACTACAATATTCGAAGCTCGCATTCCTAATAGAGCTGACATATGACTCAATTTCCCTCCAGCTTAGATCCACTGGATGAGGACCACCACTAACAGTGTTAATCACTAGCCTTCCACCGGTACGAGCGGGTTCCTCCAATCTCACCTGTTTAGTATTTGGTTTTTATTTGATGGGCCTGTGCCTCCAAACTGTGGTGCCTGTACAAAGTGCTCCAACTTTTTTTCTCGCATCAACTTCTTGATAATATCTTGTAAATGATGGCACTCGTTCGTGTTATGGCCATATCTATCATGAAACATACAAAACTTCCCAGTTTGAATCGATTTCTCCGATGATTGCTTTGGAGCAGGTTTCTTATATTGGATAGTATTACATGTTTGTAAGTACACATTTTCCAAAGATGTATTTAGAGGAGTATATGCACCAAACATGGGAGCCCTACATCACGGTCCGCGATTCTGATCCCGTTTCCTACCCTGATTTTCATCGCCTTTCCGATGATTATGTTTGTTCTGTATGGTTAACTGCACCTTTCCAAAACTCTCCCTGGTTTGTTTTACAGCGATATTGCTTTACATTCCTTCCACATTGGGCTCTATGACATCCTTTTTCCTAGACTGTTTCACATCCTCTCTTATCAGGAACCGAGCTGCCTTGGAATAGAAACGGTCCAATGATGTAGGGATTTTTCGACCAACCAGTTGCTAAATTCGAAATCGGGACCGATTCCCTTAGTCAGCGCCATCAGAATTGAGTTGTCATTAGGCTTACTAATCTCAACGCACGCAACATGAAACCTCTCCAGATAACGTCTATGTGTCTCTCCGGGAGTTTGAGTGACGCTGAACAAGGTATTAACATCTTTGGGCCTCATGACAAGCATGCGAAACTATTCAACAAACTTCATTGCCAACTGGTCGAAACATGAGACAAATTAAGGTAGGAGGCAATTGTACCACATAGTCATGATGTCCCCTAGAGAAATTAGAAAACTTCGGCACTTGACCGCATCATCAGCCCGTGCGGCATTCATTAACCATTCATACTTTAAAATGTGCTGATTAGGTCAGAGCTCCCTTCATAAATAGGTAGAGTTGGCATTTTGAATCACCGAGGTGGTTCAACGTAGTAGATGTTATCCGTGAAAGAGGTATGACTCCGGGAGATTCCCTAGTCATCATTAGCAACACCCTGACTTTTATAGATCATCTGATGGATCACTGTCGGGATGTCTAGCATATGGACATTTTGGGCATACTAAGCCACGGTGTGGTCGGGTTCCATAATGCGAGGATGGGTCGGTCGCGGTCGATGGTACATATCTCGCCTCCTTGGTTCTAGGTCTTTAGGAACATAAGGCTCAGGAGTATACTCATGCTGGCGACGGTTTGGATCCGTTTGGTTTTGCGTGTCAACTCCTAACTCAATAGCGGCGACGGTGGTGCGGTTGTCAGTCGGATGATAAGAAACTATTCCTCCTCGGGAAGAGGGTCCGGTCTGATGGCTAGTTGATGGACCATCTCTCGGTTTTTCCCAGATTCAGAGTGCGCTGATGTCCGATAGCCTGTGTATAGCTTCCACCCAGCCATGGGCACGTGGATCTGTGATTGTTGTAAGACGCTAAACATCCAGTGGATGAGTAGGAAGCTTGATTCCTTTTGGATCTCCTTCATCTTTCATGGTTTAGCCAGTTATTAATTGCATGTTGGCATAGAGTTGCTGGGTAAGCTGTTGGCGGCTTTGGGTCAGCTCTTGCATCAGAAGGTGCAACTCCTCCTTGATGATAGGGCTTTGTGGATCCGAAGGTCCGGTATTGTTCTGGTCGATAGAGGGAAGTTGCAAGGGGTATTGTCTATCCCGTCCTTTTGGATCTACAACTGTCGAGGTAGTCCTGGTAGCAACTATGGTGAACGGTGAAGTTCTCTCCTAGACTTGGTGCAAATGTGAATAGGGTAGAAGAACTTCTACGCTTGAGATCTGGATCTTCTCCTTAAATTCTTGCAATCCAATATCGGCAGTAGATCCAATGAGCATGAGAAAAGCTAGGTTTTCTCAATGAAAGCACTAAAGTGTTTGCACCAAAGTTGAGCACAATACTCTTCGGATATGTTTGGAGAGATAAATTGAAAAACAAATATAAAATGTGATAGATCTAACAAACATACCAAACAGTAGATAACAAAAATTGCAGAAACACACAAATTTAGAGTGGTTCCGCGTATTGCCAATGTCAATTGTGAAATGGATGATGTTTATTGAACTTTACTCGCTAATTACAAAAGATTACAACAATAAAACTGTAGTATAGTGATGATTTCGGTAGACTATCAGCATAGAGAAGCCAAAATTCCCCTTTCTATAGGTCCAAGGTCACTATTTATAGGTGTAGGCAGCAAATATCTTACCCAGATCTCGGAAGACTTCTTCTCTGACGTTAGTGAGCCTACGGGATCGAGTTTAGGTGATATTGAGTCATTTTGGGAGCGATACGAATTATGTTCGTATCGATCTATAAATTGTCCTTTCGGCTGAAATTTATCAGGTACATTCTTGAGGTTGTAGGCAAGTTTCTGCGAAAATTTAGTGTCATTTGGACTTGTAGATCTCGAGTTACGATCGATGCAAGTTTGGATTTGCAATGGGCTATCGAACTCGCATCACTTCCATTCATGTCGATCTCGTTTGTATCGATAGCAAGCACATGTTGGCTAGGTGACTTGGCGCTATCTTCAAGGATCGATCCACTTTTCATGTCGAGTGACCTGGTCACCCTCTTGATTATGACTCGTTCATATCCATCTATGTGGGCTCATTCGTATCCATCGACCACACCTCACCACGTATCGATGATTTCATATCAAGACCACTTCGTATCAATATGTTCCTTTTCACTTTGTAACGATGGAGGAAAGGTGCCTTCATAACACTCGATGTTCATATCAATCGTATCGATTCTCTGGTCAATCGATACGAGTTGTTGGGGAATCAGAGCGATACGAATGGTATAAGGAGGGACCGATACGAATCGTTTCTGGGCCGATCGATATGAGGCTGATTTGATGTGATGGATACGAACTGTAGGAGTGAGGGGGATACGAACGAGGAAACCTTTCATTGATATGAATGCGATGTGGCTTTCCATGGATGCGAATCACTGCTTCTTTCCATGGAGACGAATTGCAGCCAACCATGATGGATATGAACAAATGGTTCATTAGTGGAAAAGAAGGAGGTCTTTTGAGAGGATGGACACGAATATAGTGTTTTATCCATGGATACGAAGTGATGAGTATGTGGTGGATATGAGATAGAGGAGCAAGATGGATAAGAATGTAGTGTTTCACTTGGATTTTGATAAATCAATATCTTGATCATACAAATTCCGATTAACTTGAAATTGGAATACTGTCTTTCACAGCATTGCTACCATATCATATCGATTGTAGCTCGATCCGGGCCCAGACTAAATTTATCAGTATCCATAGTGAACATGTGTATAACGGATCTTCGTAATGGACTGTCCTTGGTTTCTAATCGAGTTCTTGGTGTCACGGCCTTGCCAAAATGTAGGATAACAAAAATCATACCCTAATCAATCTAAGAGGCAAGAGAAAGTAATCAAAGGGGTCTAAGGCGGTTTAGGGAAGGAGCTATCGATTGGAGGCCGTATTCTCAGGATCTAGAGCTTAGGCTAGAGGTGAGTGGGCACAGATATGATAATTTGATTAGTTTAATTAAATTTAAAATATCTTAATTGATTTAGGATGTTAGAACCTTAATTTGACATGTTGAAACCCTAAAATTGAACTTGTTAACTTAAAATTGAAACTAACTAAACACTAATTTGATCCCTAAAACCATAGAAATCAATTTACAGTAATTGGAAATCTAATTAGTTAAATTAAAGACTTTTTTGGTGCCAAACTTAAAACCCTAAATCGTAAACCCTAGATTGACTGATATTGAAAATTAAACAACTTGAAATTAGGGTTAATTGGAATTATTAATTGATGTGATTAAGGAAAATAGGTTGACAATTAGTAATGAAATAATCCTAAAAATTAATATGCCATTGGCCGACTTGGGTACCCTAGCGGTCGACAATAGAGTCTCGGTGGTCGACCGTTTAACATGAAAAATGCACATCTTGAACCTTGGCCTGAGGCCCAGGTTTATAATCAAAATTCGTTATAAAATTATATAAAATAGTAAATTGATTGTTTGAGCCCATTTCTAAGCTATGTAAACATACTAGAGATGGTTGTCGACAAAAGGTTATTTCGATTTTGTTAACAGTTGATTGCCTAGATATGAATTAGAGTTTACTAGGACGATGTATCTCATGGACACTCAGGGGTTATTCTATCATGGTGGCATGCACCACTTATGGAGGTATATGTGGATGAGGGTGTTGGATGATAAGAGGCTATGACAAGAGACATTTGGCATTACGATCGAGAGGTGGACAATAGGTGCATACTATGAGTCACATTATTGGTTTGCAATATGATATTTCATTTTAGGGTTCTCCTCTCGAGCGTAGTAATGATAGGTAGTTTCAGATAACTTAATGGATGTTGTTTGATCGTCAATATGAGGCTCAGATTGTAGTTTGACCCACTATGTCAGATAAGAATCCTTAGGTATTTGACCTTAGGAATACATAGACACTTATTACATACCCTTCATCACTTAGGGTAGTTTTAAAGTTAATTGCACTTAATCATCATTTATTGAACTTATTCTCATTCGCCAGACTTTATGTATGACCTGTTCATTTTTCATCTTTTTTCTTACTAAAGGTGGATAGGGTAGTAGGTGATTTACCCATTTCAGATAGTTGGAGATAGTCGTGCTTTTCTTGGAGTCTTCATTACTAAATCTTCTCTTCATGATCATTTTATCATATCTGTATAGTTATTTTTTTGTATCAGACTTTAAGGGATATTTTTCTTTGTACTCTATTTTGGAACACGTACTGATATTTTTCTAAGACTATGATTTTATTTTTTTAGATCGATATTTTCTAAGATAATTATATGTCATATTTCCTCAATTGTGATACGTATTTGATACTTAGTTCATCTTAGATTATATCTGTCTATCTTAATCTCTAAGATTTTAAAGTTTTAAAAACTTGACAATCTATAATTCTTGATAAGACGCATGCTCGAAAGCCACTTAAGGAAGGAGTGTCAAGTGGGGTTCATGCCCGCCCATATATTGCTTAGGACTTTGCTAAGCTATGAAAAAAAATATTCTAATCTTGGAGGCAGGCCGTATATGGGGACAAAGTCTTACATGGATTCGAAAGCATGGATCCACGTTTATAAGAGGATATTTGGCCAGATACGTTTGACCGATGTTGTGAGGAGGCAGTTAGCTACATGGCAGTTGTAGGGAGAGGCTTTGAGTTGGTTGGAGGTTATTGAGTCTAAGAATGAAGGGGATTATATTTCTTAGGGTGAATTACATACGATGTTTGAGATAAAGTTTCTTTCTACGGTGGAGGAAGGTATTCAGTTGGAGAAGTTTATTCATTTCAAGAAGGGAGATATATCCATCAAGGAGTACGTGAATCAGTTTAATAAGCATAAGCCAGCTAGATTCGATATAGAGTTGATTAGTACACCACAAAAAAAGGCTCTTAAATTTGCTAAAGGACTGAACCGACCTCTCTAAGATTTGGTTGTGAGTCACATTCCGATGGGTGTTACCTATGAGGGGTTAGTGGAGTTGGATTTGCTCTCAGCAGTCTCCAAGGAGGAAGAGAAGGAGGAGGCTTCGAAGGTTGGAGAGAAAGGGAACCATAAGAATAAGAAGAAGGGAGGATTTGTACTAAATGGGAAGATTTAGAAGAAGATATGATGTGTAATAAGTGTAGCAAATCATTTTGCTAAGGTGTGTATGGTGGATCGCTCAAAGTTGAAGTGTTATAATTGTGATTAAATTGGTCATTTGAAGTGAGCTTCCCAAGCACCACCGAAAGCTCATACTCAGACTTCTACTCAAGTGGTTCCAGCTTATGCACTAGAGGCAGTCCCTCGCTTTAGTGCACAACCAGTGGCAGACAAGGTTAAGAAGGTGGTGATCTAAGGTGTGTTGCCTCTTTCTAGTTTATCTGTTCACACTTTGTTTGATACTGTGGCTTCACGTTCTTTCATTTCGATTAGACCTATTGATGATTTGCACTTACATGCTAGTATAGTCATGGACCCCATGGTTGTGTCAAACCACAGGGGAGAATCAACCTATTTGTCTATGTAATGTAGGGGTTTGAAATTATTTACCTTAGGGGTCGAGTTTGATTTGATGCCTTTGTATTGGAATTTTCTGGGTTTGGTTTGATATTAGGAATGGATTGGATGAAAATGTATTGGGATATTATAGACTGTGATAGGAGGGTTATTAGGTTGAGCACTTGTAGTCGATGTAGCTTAGAGGTTTACTGCATTCCTTGAGGATCTGTTATGTTGAGTAACCTATATTCATTGGATCGATCATATGACGAGCTTAATACAGTGCCTGTAGTTAGAGATTTCCCAAATGTTTTCATTGAGGTTACCTGTCTACCCCCCCCCCCCCCACAAAGAGATTGAACTTAGGGTCTATCTTGTTGAGAATACAAGGCCTATTGCCTTACCACTAAGGCATATGGCTCCAAGGGAAAAACACGGTTTGAATAATAATTAATGAGCTATTAGAGATAGGTTTATATCATGAGGAGTATTTCTAACTGGGGAGCACCAATTGTATTTTCCACCAAGGCGGATGTTTCTCTAAGACTTTGCATCGATTATAGGGAGCTAAATAAACTGATGAAGAAGAATCATTATCCATTGCTCCGCATAGAAGATCTTTTTAATTAGTTGGTTTGAGCTAGAGTATTCTTACAGCTTGACTTGGCTATCGGATTCCATCAGTTGCATGTTGTCGAGGACAACATCCAAAAGACGGCGTTCCATACACAATAAGTGGTTAGTCATGCCCTTTGGACTGACTAATGCACCTGCCTATTTTCTAGATCTGGTGAGCCAAGTACTTAGGAGGTTACTTAACAAATTCCTTATGGGATGATATTATTGTATACTCAAGGAGTGAGGAGGAGCATGCATTGTATTTTGGAGAAGTGCTCAGTACATTCGGACTGCATAAGGTGAAGGCAAAGTTTTCTAAATGCCACTTTTGGAGAGAGAAGGTATGTTTTTTAGGACATATCGCCTGAGAAAGTGGATTAGCAGTTGACCCTACTGAAGTGGTAGTAGTTCAAGAAGGCATGTTTCAAAGAATGCCACAAAAATGGGAAGTTTCCTTAGTTTGGCGAGCTACCTTCGCAAGTTCATTAAGGATTTTGTAAAGATCTATGCCCCATTGACCTGTCTTACCAAGAAGAATTTAATTTTCTCATGTAATGCGAAGTGTGAAGATGATTTTATCAAGTTGAAGGAGGCATTGACTAGTGCCCTAGTTTTGGTACTACTGGATGGAATGAAGCCATTTATAGTTTATATCGATGCGTGTGGAATGGCGTTTTGTGCGTTATTATTGCAAGAAGGAAGGGTGATGAGTTATGTGAATAGGCAGCTGAAGACCCATGAGAGGGACTATCCTATACATGATCTTGAGTTAGCAATCACTATCTTTGCACTCAAGTCGTAGGGGCACTATCTTTTAGAGCAGTAGTTTGAGTTATTTATGAATCACAAGCCCTTGAGGTATCTCCCAAAAGGACTTGAACTTGAGGCAACAAAGGTGGAAGGATTTATTGGCATCATATTGCTTTAATATCTCTTATAACCTGGGTAAGGATAATTTAGTGGCCGAAGCTTTGGGTAGACAACGTGCAGCGTTGAGTCCCTTGTTTTTGGAGAGGAGACATTTGGAGTATATTGCTACCATTGATTTTCGACTATTATCAGATATTACCCTTAGACTACTAGAGGATTTGGATGTTCAGCCTACATTAATGGAGCATGTTCGATCTGAGCAGAAGGAGGATAAGGAGCTAATTGTCATTTTTGAGAGGATTGGTCGAGGAGAGTCATCAAGTCATTTGAGGCATTATGACATTGACTCAAGAGGATAGTTATGGAGAGATGATAGTCTTTGTATTCCTCGTAGTAAAGATTTGATTGACGCGGTACTAGTAGAGTCTCACCATTCTAGGATGCCATTTACCCTGCTATAGACAAGATGTATCGCAAGATGAAGTGAGTTTTCTATTGGCCCGGTATGAAGAAGCAAGTAGTTGAGCATGTAGCTGGATATATGACTTACCAAAGGGTAAAGGCAGAGCAAAAGAAGCCAAAGGATTATTGTAGCCATTGGAGATTCCTCAGTGGAAGCGGGAGAGTATCTCCATGAATTTTGTAGATGGTCTACCTAGGAGTAGGAGAGGGAATGAGAGCATTTGGATCAAAGTCAATTGGTCGACCAAATTCACTCATTTCATACCAGTAAGGAGTACTAGACGACATTGTTGTTGGAGGCTCTATATCTGAGAAAGGTTATGCGGTTGCATGGAGTTCCTATTAGCATAGTTACCGATTGAAATCCACTTTCACTAGCGAGTTCTGAAGGAGTCTACACGAGGCTTTGGGGACTGAATTGAATTTGTGTACTGCGTATCATACATAGACGGACAAATAGATGGAGAGAGTGAATCGAGTTTTGAAGGACTTGCTATGGATGTGCATTATAGATTTTGGAGGTTCTTGGGAAGATCATTTGCCATTAGTGAAGTTTACTTACAACAACACTTATCTCATAAGCATTGGGATGATACATTTCGAGGCGTTTATGGTAGACCATGTAGATCATCGTTGTGTTGGTGGGAACAACAGATAGGATTATTCTTGGGTCGAAGATGGTAAGGGAGAAATCAAAAAAGGTGGAACTGATCCGTAGAAGGATGAAGACTGCATAGGATAGATAGAAATCTTATACTGAGAGGAGACGTACGGAGTTGGAGTTCGCTGTAGTAGACATGATATTCGAGAAGGTTTCACCCCTTAGGCATTGATGAGATTTTGTAGTTCTAGGAAGTTAGCACTAAGATTTATAGTACCCTTCCCGATATTGGCTAGAGTAGGAAGTTGGTATATAGAGTAGAGCGTCTAGATAAGTTGGAAGGGGTAGATGATGTTTTTCTTGTGTTGCACTTGCAGAGGTGCTTACACAATGCAACTACTATGATCGAGCCGAGTCAATTAGGGAAGGTTAAGATTGAGCATGAGTCACTTATTCGCCATGCATCCACTCGTATTCTTGAGTAAGGTTCAAAGCGACTCCACAACAAGGAGATCAGACTTGTTAAATTCCTATAGGGAGATGACCGAGCAGAGACTACATGGGAGCCTGAGGAGAAAATCCATGCTACCCATCCATAACTCTTTTCTATTACGTTTCCAATTTAATTCTCATAAGTGTGGATTTCTCAATGTAGGACTTAGGTGGTATACCCTTTAGGTAGAGATTATTGGATGTCGGGAATGCTATAAATATGTCGATAGGACGTGTTATGGATGATGAATGATGGATGTTAATGGATGTATATGGATGTATTATTTGCATAATGCTCATCTACACATTAGAATAGTATATCCTTTAGGTTCACACTTTCACACTTGTATTTAATTGTGTGTGATTTCTTGATTCTTAGATGCTAGTGGATGTTGTGCATAAAGATGTTGCATATGAATTGTATGATTATGCATACATATAGAACTGTAAGTATATCTACTTAGATTGTTGCACACATTTGGATCCATGGCATGAGCATTTTTGCATATCGAGGATCGATTGAATCAGTGGACCACCTAATTTTGCATTAATATAGATTCACGTGCATTTCGTGTCGCATATATGTATATGTTGCATTACAAATTTTTAACGATAATGATTGCTCGTGGATGTTGGTTGAGTGGATGGTTATAGTTATTGATTGTTGTGTGTATGGGTTGCATTTTTCCATCTATAGAGATTTCGATGATGAAATTCTTTTTTGGGAGGAGAATATAACACCTCGGAAATTTATGTAAAATTTAACAAGAATATAACAGAGACGTAAAAAGAAATTAAATGAGCAAATTAATTTAAAACAAAAACCATAACTTATTTTTTTTATATATGTCCAAATTTGGTTACGAAATTAGCACCATTTTGTTTATATAATTTTTTAGATGATTTTAACATATAACACTTCATAATCCGAGGTAGTTTGGAGGTGTTATGGCCGTTAGAATGAAAATAGAATTTAAAAACATAATTTTTATAAAAAAATAATACCATAAATTGACCTATAGGGTTTCAAGGTCGACTGGTAGCGGTCAATCGTGGTGGGTGACCGATCGACCCGCATGTATATTTATTCGTGGGATTATCACTTCCAGAGACATAGATGAAGGGACAAGATTACTTACTTGGATATGAAGTATTGGATGAGTGGATTAGACCTTCCATAGGTAATCTATTGGCCCTAAACCTAACTCTAACTATATAAATTTGTAGCTAATGAAAGTCTAGTTCTCTACCAAAGGTTTACTGTTACTAAACTCTATCAAATTTTCTCCTCAAAACCCTAATATTTATAAATCAAACCCTAACCAATTTAAGAGGCAAAAGCAAGCAATCAAAGGAGGAATAATGCGATCTAAGGAAGGAGCTATCGGTTGGAGGTCGAATTCTCAGGATCTAGAGCTTAGGCTCGAGGTGAGTGGGCAAATTTGATAATTTGACTAGTGTAATTAAATTTAAACTATTGTAATTGACCAAGGATGTTGGAAGCCTAATTTGATGTGTTAAAACCTTAGAATTTTACTTGTTAACTTAAATTGAAATTGTCTGAACACTAATTTGATCCCTAAAACCCTAAAAATCAATTTACAGTAATTGGGAATTTATTTACTTAAATTAAACACTTGTTTGATGTCAACCTATAACCCTAAATCACAATCACTAGAATTGATTGAAATTAGAAAATTATTTAACTGTAAATTAAGGTTCACTTGAATTATTAACTGTTTTGATTAAGGAAAATTAAATAAAATCCATCGACAATTAAAAACAAAATAATCCTTAAAATTAATAAGCAACCAGTCGACCGGGCACCCTTACGGTCGATCGGTAGCAGTCAACCAGTAGTGGTCGGCAATAGGGCCCAAGCGATCGACCGTTAGACATGAAAAATGCAGATCTTGAACTCCGGCCTAAGGCCTAGGTTTATAGTAAAAACTTATCTAAATTTATATAATATTATATAAAACGGTAAATTGATTGTTTGAGCCTATTTTTGAGCTAAGTAAACATATTAGGGATGGTAGAGTCATAAATCCCCTAAAAATAGAATGAAGGGCCATAAATCCCCTACCAAAGCATAATAGGTTATTGCAGTTTTGGTAACCGTTGAGTACCCAAATATGAATGAGAGTTGGTTAGGACAATGTATCCCGTACACACTCAAGTGGTATTCCATTATGGTGGCGCACAATACTTATGGAGATACCAGGTAAATGAGCCCGATCCTAAGGGGAGTTCCTATATGCATAGTTCTAGTTTGACATGGACAGGAGAATGCCGGTGCAAGATGATAAGAGGTCACAACAAGAGACATTTGGCACTAAGTTCGAGAAGTGGACGGTGGGTGCATACTATGAGTCGCATTATAGTTTTGCAACATGAGTTAGCATTTTGAGTTTCTCCCCTCGAGCGTAGTATTGATGGGTAGTTTTAGATAACTCAAAGGTTGTTGACATATCATTAGTGCGAGGCTCAAATTGAAGTTTGACCCATTATATTAGATAAGAATTCTTAGGTATTGGACCTTAGCAATACACAGGTAATTGTTACACACCTTTATTATTTAGAGTAGTTTTAAAGTTAATTGCACTTAATTATCTCTTATTGAACTTGCTCTCATTCACTGGACTTTATGTCTGACCCATTCATTTTCTATCTTTTTTCCCTCTATAGGTGGACGGGGCAGTAGGCGATTTTCATGTTTCGGATACTTGGAGAGCGTCGTGCTTTTCTTGGATTTTATTTTACTACATCTTCTCTTCGTGTATCTTTTATCATATCAGTATAGTTATCTTCTTGTTCAGATGTTTAGGGATATTTTGCTTTGTACTCGGTTTTGGAACCCGTACTGATATTTTCTAAGACTATGATTTGATATTTTTAAGAACAATATTTTCTATGATAATTATATGTCATATTTCTTCTGTTGCAATACACATTTGATAGTTTGTTTGTCTTATATCTGTCTATCTTAGTCTCTAGGATGCTAAAGTTTTAAAAACTGGACGATCCACATTTCTCGGCATGACGCGTGGTCAAAAGGCACTTTGAGATTTTGATCGGTTTGTCGAGAGGTGCAGTTTGACACATTGTTAAACAATAAAAGGAGATAGGTTGACAGCGCGTACTTGTATTTTTCTACTATGTACAAAGTTGCTTACACCACGTGTCTTCTAAACTATGGTTCATCACTATCACTAGCTGCTAAGGTATTTTCATTTAGGCTATCAGGATGAGCAGTTAGGATACACGTGCGGTGGTCGTGGGTGTTAAAGGCAGTGTAACAACTGAGAGTACTGTAATTTTAGCTTGATGCATGAGCTTTCAAGTTGAATACCATCAGTCGATGAAGTGCGATTTGGATTTATATCAAAGTAGAATTAGTTGGCTACCTAATAATTGGTAAAACCGAGAGGATGACTTATTAACACTTTGTGTGGGTGTTTGAATGGTTTTCTTTACATTAGTAAATCTTAGGCAATGGGAATAATCCCATTTGATGAAAGGATATTTTCTAATGATTAGTTTATTCATGTACTAGTTTCTAATCCCTATTTCGATCACAAGGCTCCCAAATGAATTGCACTAATCGGGCAAGGGTTGTCCACTCAATTCTTATAGGTACGCACTTGAGTTGGATCCTTGGGAAGACTGGTAGATTATTAAAGCATCATTCGGGTCGTGTGAAAGATTTTTCGCAGTCGGATCAAGGCATGTCAAAGTTCTCACAAGAAGAGTCAGGTGGCCAACACTAATTTAACAAAGGAATCGGACGAGCAAATGAAGGGTTGGAACAAGCATCGTGTCATTTTAGGTGATTCTTAATCATTGTAAATTATAAATTATAAATGTATTATAGTTAAGGTTTCTTGGAATAGTTTGGGGAAGGACTTCTTGACTAGTTTTGTGAGCTTCGAATAATTTTCTAAGTGGCAGTATGTCGCTTGCCTAGGCAAGTGTCATGATACACTTAGTATATTATCCTTATTGACATTATGCAGCTGATGTGAGTTTGAACCTGAGTAAGCCCAAGCATTCTTAAATTTTTATTTGATAATAATTTGATAAGTAAAGTTTTATCCTTTGGAGAATGAATTCTATTTGGAATGAAAAAAAATTGAGACTTAGGTTGATGGACTTATTTGGGACCTTTGAGACTCGTTGATCTAGCATATCGAAGAAGTCTTTCTTTTCAAAATGGGGGTGTACTAGTCTTTCCTACATTGTATTCATGAAATGATAGTTATACCACTTAAGCAATTTGTTCATTGTGAATGCTATATAGGCTCATTGGAGCCTATAGTTCGCCGTGCACGTTTTAACTATTAATGGGTTATCGTGCATGTCGATATAGACACTTTTCTATGTTTCATTATTATGAATACTCATTGTTTATTATTGCTTGCTATTATTTGGTTGTTGCTTGCATTTTCTTGCTATTGTATAATGTTGTTTGTTGTTGATTGATTTTGATTTTTGTTGATTTATTTTTGTTGCTCATTTTTATGATTGGTTCTTTGTATGTTGAGTGTAACTGTTTATTTTTTGTTGTTGATTGCTTATCGCTTCTTGGTCGATTGATTGATTGTTGGTATTCTGCTCCTGGTCTGCATGTTTGATAGTTTGTATGCAAGTTATTGTTGCTTATCATTGTTTGTCATTATTTTATTTTTGCTTGTTACTTGTTGTGGTTGCTTGTGTCTTAGTTTAAATTTCCTATTAAATATTTCGGAGAGAGTGATTGTTATAGGTATCTAAAATAGATCATGTCATCCATTGCAATTATAGGGGTCGAAATAGGGTTTATAAGAGTCGATTGCCTTTTGATGTGACTCGGAGTCAATGATATATTTAGATATTGACTTGTTTGATTTTACTCTCTAATTGATTTTCATGTATGATTGTGGTAATATCCATTACTACAGTAAAATTATACGTGTTTTGATTGTGTGTTACTATAAAATAGGTGCATAATCCTCTTTGTATAGTACAATTAGGTAATTAAGAGTTAAAATATAGCTATCTAGATGCTTATGTGTTGAAAGATTTACTTAAATAGTGAGAAATTTATCAAAAAAGGTATGTATCGTTAGGAAATGTGGGATAATGCAGGTTATCGTGTATTCCTTAGATTTGATATGTGTTTTTATTTTGGAATTTCCGTAATGTTTGATGTGCAAAGGAATCGAGATTTTCTGAGGTTTAGACTTGGGAATTTTTAGTTAGTCTTGTTACTGTCTCATACTTATAGGAATTTAGAGGAAGAAATTCTTTTAAGGAGGGAAGAATATAACACTCCATAAATTTAATGGTTGAATATTTAAATAATTAATTAAATATTTAATCGTTAATCGATGTAGCTTCCATTGTACTCGATTTTCCAAAGATGGAGGAATTGGGCCTCTAGACACCCATAGTTGAGAATACTTTTTCGATGCAAGAAAAATGAGTATAAACTGGACTATGTTTAGAATTGATAAATTTCGGGGATGAATAGTGTTGGATGGAGAGGATTAGGCTAAAGCCTATAAGCTAGCCTATAAGTTAGCTAAACCTCTTCATAATTCTCATTCACTTTTCATTCTATATTTCTTTTCCCTCTTCTTCTCTAATTACGCCTTAATCCTCTTACCCTAAATCACTAATTCATGCTCAAATAAAATTTTATAATTTTCGATAATATAACCAAAATTCCTCTCTTCTCAATCTCTACAAACCCATAAAGGAATTGGCTTGAATCGGAGATTGGGTTGAGATATTTTGGCATTAAAGATAGCATGGAGATGGGTTCTGGTGATTTTGAGCTCGGTTTGGAGAAGAAGAGGTAAGTGGGATGATTCTCTTGCTTAATTTACATATTATATTTATATATTTGTTTGTTTATAATTATGAAATGATTTAGGGAATGTTAGTAATATAATTTGGCTTATTTTATGCCTTAAACATGTTTAGATCACTAAACTATTTATGCGAAACCTTAAAGACCATGTATTGAAAATTTAGTAAGCCTTAGAATTGATTTGGGGCTAATTGGATGATTATTGTGATCCCATGATTAGACTAGTTATTAGTTAATTAGTATAATGATGTGTGCATCATTAGGAAATATTAATTAAACCATTTGAATGATGCTTAGGAAAGTTAGTATGCTAATTAAGTGGATTTAGAGCTCTAAACTTATTATTAAAGCGATGAGAGACCTATTGATGCTTAAATAGTATTTGTAAATGTTATTTAAGAGGAGAAATGTATTTTTTTAAAATAATGGGATTTTCTATAAAAAGAAGTTAGTAAGTTAATTAAGCGAGTTATGAGCACTACATTAATTATCAAAGTGATTAGAGGCTTAACGAGCTTAACCGGTACTTATAAGCATTATTTAAGTAAAGAAATAATTTTGTAAGTTAATGATATATTTTAAAATAAAATGAGATTTTATAAAATAGTAATAATGGTATCTTTTATAAAATATAATGATATTTTATAAAATGGTAATAATGATATATTTTTAAAATAGAATGAGATTTTATAAAATTGCACTAATGATATATTTTACAAAATAAAGTGAGATTTTATAAAATGGTACAAGAGCGATATTTTATAAAAGTATGAGACTTTATGAAATGGTAAGAATAGATTATTTTATAAAGTGGTTATAAGGTTTTATAAAACAATTATAAGATGAATACTTAATTCCTGATGAAGGAATTTAAGTATAACAATGGCTTAAAAAGATTATAATCTAGATTTATATTTCATAAAATAATGTAATGATTTTATAAAATAGTAAGATATGAATATTTAATATAAAAAAAGAATTGATGAATAAAAGTAAGATTCGATTGTTAAAATAATTGAATTGTTATTTAAATATATGTATATGCATCTATGTTATGAAAAGCATGCTTAAGCATCGCTTAGGCATTGCTTAAGCACTAAATGCATGTGTAACGCTTAAATTTTTGAAAAAGTAATAGAATTAAGCAATGAGCACTTAAGTGAAAAAGTAATAGGCTTATCTTCACTTTGCTTAAATTTGAGCGATGATTAAGCACTACTATGCAAAAAATATATTATTTTTAAAATAAAAGGAAATGGGTTATAGTAAAAAAAACCACATCCCTAACAAAACATTCTCATCTTCTATCATATGAACCGATGGATGATGAGTAGTTTTTCGCATTAACATATGATTATATTTTTTTAACAAATGTGCATAGTTTGTACTTAAATTGAGTATGCTTACTTTAGAAAATAATGAAAGTCAACCGAAGCTTTTGCAACTATAAATTTATAAGTTAACTTCAAAGTTAAACTTTACTTCTTTATGATCAATTTGTGTATACACTGATGATGCACTTAATATAATCCCTTTACATAAATTTATGTCAATACAAATAATATATGCTAAAAAATTAAGCAGCACTTAGCCAATGCTTAAGCGGTACTTAAGTGACTTTGTGCTAAGCAAGACTTCTATTGCCTTATCTTGCTTAGCGCTTAATATAACAAGGGTATGCATACGGACATGAGTAAGAATACTATATGTGTATTTGAAGTTTAATAATATTAAATACAATTCTTGAATTGTAATTGGAATTGTTAATGATGGCTGTATGCGTGTGAATGGATGAAAATATTTGTGTGATTGATTCCATATGTGTACATATATGCTGCGAGCAATCTCATGTAGCCATAGCGACCACCGGTGGGCTAATTGCATAAGAGAGTACCAGGTCGAATAATAGCTTCGGTGAAGCTCCAAATGTGATTTGTGAAGTTTACATGTTTGAATATATATATATATATATATATATATATGTACATATGTGTGCATGAGCGGATGTATCGACACATAAGTGAGCATTACATGAGGCGAGAAGTTGGTTGAGTTATTAGGGTATGTTAGAGGAGCCTGGATCGCTAAAATCATCCTAGGGGGACTCTATACAAGCAAGAGTAGGATTTGTATCGAAATTGATTTGCGAATACTTAAGCGACCACTTCCAAAACATCAATCAGTGAACTTTGAAAGAAGTCCAATGTAGCACAACTAGATAGAGGATTTAGATGACTCATTGGGCAAACAATCGGGAGAAATGAGACTTGAATCAGCGAGTGGCGGCTAACCTTAATTATTGTCCTGGGTTCATTGCCCAAAAGTACACGGGCTCAGTCAACTGAAGTGGACATTCAATCAGATGGCCTTGTGTATAAAACGTTCTAGAGGGGGAACCCCAAACAGAAGACTAGGTAAAGTAAAATCAATCGACTAAGCTCAGTCAACTGAATGGCATCCCCAGTCAACTGAATGCCTAGGGCAGGGAATGTCTTTAGGGTTTTCTTTCCCCATTCGACTACGTTTCCTCATGGGGTCTTGGCACGAATTTCGAGAGACTTCGTGCTACTCGATGATGTGGGACACAAGGCAATGCAGTGTATAGTGAAACACGTGCGGTCAACGATGACCTGATATGTACACAATCATTTTGACGAGCATGTAGATTGATTGGCTTTAATCAGTACCCCTTGGCTTTGGCCTTGTGGTAGGTATGTTTGATGAATTCTATTGGTCTTAGGATTGCATCCATATTGACCTTACATTAGTGACCATACATGGTATTGGCCTTATATTAGTGGCCATGCATATTATTGGTTTGTCAATAGTGACCATATGTATATATATACGATGATGAGATATTGGTCTTCGTTTATGATTGGCATATTTGATTGGATGATGTTATATTTGATGTGTGCATATGTATATGGCACCAGTGTTCCTTTATTGTATAGTGCATCACGACCTTCGTTCTCTTTTTGATGAGATGCATACACTTGTTATTTGAGAAATCATTGAGGTCCTAGAGGGGAATGTTGAAAATCATCTACTATGGGATCCTAGAACACTTATGCTCATTATAGAGATACGGTGGGATCTGAAAAGGTCATAGTTATATAGAATAGATCATATAATGCTTATGATCATTATAGGAGTATGGCGATTCTATTTACTATCAGGACTACGTTTCGAGTATATAAATGCCTGGACGTGTTAGTGTACTAACTCTATTTTTCTTGAACTGTCTAAGGGAATCTTTGTATCACGATAGATGTCAGGGTACGTTAGTATGCTGACTCTATTAATCATTAGATCATGATAAATGTGTGGATGCTTTAATGTACTGACTGTATCAGTCATTGGATCGCAATAGATGTATGAATGCATTAGTTTACTGACTCTATTAATCATTTGATTGTGGTAAATGTCTGGATGCATTATTGTATTGACTCTATCAATTAAATCGTGATTGATATTCGTTGACCTCACTCATTTTTAAGGATGGGTATTGATTTATATTTCTTAATTACCTTTTATTTGTTATGTGTGTGTGTTATTAGTTGACTTTTGTTATGATTGTTGCATTTACTTTCATTTTGTACTTCGTGATATATTTATATTATGATTTCCTTGCTTTCTGATTTTGGGTTACCTGTATCATAGTATGACTGTTACCTTTCAATCACATTATACCGGCTATGCTGACTCATTGATTTTAGGAGAAGAGCGGGTTATGATATGATTTCCCATCCCTTGTAGTAGGTTTACATACTTGTTTATGGGCTGCCTAAATTACCTCTGAGCTACATTTGTAGAGAGGATGTGATGTGCCTTAGTAGTTTATGTTCTATTTTATATATAGTTTTTATATATAGTATTTTGAGATAGTTCCCCTCGCATTAGGTTTTATGTCCGGACTGCATTTTGTCATTGTCTATTTGAATGAGTAGTTTGGGAGTCAAGTGCTTTTGAGAATAGCTATCAGAGTGGTGTAGCTGAAACTTTGGAGGCGAAGACGACAGTAAAATATTTATATACTTGATATTGTAGTAGTACATGACAGAGGTTATTTGTATATGAGATATTATCAGATGTTTTATTCTGAGTCTTTGTACTGATATTTATTTAGTAATTACTTTCGCCAGTATAGTCTCTTATATATTATCTATGTATATTTAGTGTATTATATGCTATAATTCCGAAGTGAGATTGCGACGTTGTGCCATGTAAATATGTTTAGTTTCTTCTTCTTTCTTTCCATTCTAGACAAACCGTCTTCTGTGGAATTCGTAAAATCAATTTTGTGGATTTTTCGAGTTTCATGAAGGGTGGGTTATTACACTTCGACAGAGGTAAACCATCGTAATTTGGTATATTCCCTTCACCTATACGTGAACATATAATCCCATAGGTCCTATAGTTGGTGATGTCTCACATCAGTACAATGTATACACAATCGCTGGTAGCCCCTTTCGGTGGGCAGACTTCTGTTGGGTAACATTATTAACCTCGCATCTCAATCTATACTAATGACAATGTCAGTTCTATTTAATCTAAGCTATTGCTTGGATTCAATAATTGGCACCCGTCATTAACGCATACTTGAGGCTATATACTTATTTAATTACTACATCGTTTATGTTCGACTATTGTATTCGGTTATTTTTACATAATTTTCTTCTTATTTCATTTATGCTATTTTAATACCATTTACCGCTTACTTCTAATTAAATGGTTAATTACCTTTTTCTACTTAACTTACGCTTGGTACTATTAAGTATATTTTACCGTTCCCTTTTTAATTGTTACTATCTTCCTTTGATTACTATAATCTTTTTATTTGCTCATTTCACTGTTTTACATATACTTTATCACTTATTGTTTATTTCCTAATTTATTGCATATATTAGGTTTTATAGTGGAATTGTTGTTGTTATCTTTACTTACAATACTTTGTTTAAACTTAGGGATTTCTGCATTTTAATGTGTTGGAGTTCACTCCTTCAAAAGGAAATACTAACATTGTAATTTTCATAACTTACATAAAAGTGGTCCTGTGTTAAGTTCCAAATTATGAGGAATTATCTTTTCTGTTATTGTTGAAATAGACAGTACAAAATACGGTATATATCCCTATTTTGTACATCTCTTTCTTTTTGGCGTAATCCTTGCTATTTCAGATTTTACATATTCATTTATGTTTATAAAAATGGATGATTTATAAAAATTTACATTATAACAAACTTCATTCCAGTGATTAAAAGATAACTCAAAATCCTAATCTAATTTATAATAACGTCCAATTCACCTTTACTCACACATATCGTTTAACCAACAAACCTGGAATTATTACACATTCTTATTAATTCAGGGACTACTTTTACCCTTACTTTCCATATTTAAATATATGCAATGTTAAAACAATGTTAATCATTTAATACACATGCATGATATATCAATTTATTACATGTATATATTTAAGCCTACAACTCCAAAATTACTTTCAGGCATACAGAAACAGACTTACAATGATATAAATTCAATATTATATAAAGATGTATAATTTCTCACTCACTTATAAGCTTCTAAATCTCTAAATTTAAACCATGTTATTCCTGTTTGACTTCCTTGTCTTCCTACTGAAATATGTACTGAAAGAATATACATATTCATTAGAAATTTAGATTCGACGAGAGATATGAAATTAATTTAGATTTGGATCTATAATTTTACCTTGCCTTTAGTGATTCGATCTGATCCTATTATTCTTTTCTATTATTCCCCGTTATTCCACTTGTATAAAATATATATATTACTGTTTTATTTAGATTTAAGAATTTATGGAGAAAAGAAAATGACAATGCTTCGTTGTGCTTTAAAAATATAAAAAGAAAAGTGGGGTTAGGCTCGTATTTATAGAAGTTTGAGTCAGTACCATCTATTAACTTTGAATCTTCTAAATCCAGGTCATTTGGCCTAGGATCAATTCACAGTCGCAATAGCACTATCGTTCGACCATTATACATCTACCGGTTGACCGCTAGTGGTCGACTAATGATCTTAGGAATCGACCAGTTGGGTTTATTTTGTAAACACTACTTTGTTTCCTCTTCAATTTTATTTAACACAATTTTATATAGCATTTGATTAACGTTAAGCTTGCTTAAACATTAAGTATTGGATGTTAGTTATTTGTATTTATTTCCTTAATTGCATGTATAATTACTTCTGATCTAGAATATTTAAACGTTAATAACTTTTTTGTTTAAACTCCGACACTAAAAACTTATATATTAAAAATGATAAAAAAGTCACCATGAACATAAGGATGTAAGTTTCATAGCCGAATTCTAACATCTGTGGAAATTCTATTTTTGACATTATGAATTATTAATTAATTCTTTTTAATTAATTATCTTTAAATTCATGAAGTGTTATACTGTCCCTCCTTAAAAAAATTCATCTCCTAAGTTCCTCAAAGACCGAATCATGTAACATAGCATGCAACCAATTTAAGTTATCCAGTCAATTAGTATGCAATAAATTATGTAGCCAATCGTGTACTATACATGCACGATGTATCACAATACATATGATATGTATGATGAATGATTCTAAATTACCGCCTCTTATATGACTGCATTCTTTAAAACATTTTTGAAAATATGGTGCAAACAACTTATATGTACTAGCATTTCTATATGTATGCAAAATTTTAAAATCAAAGTGCATGTTTTCGTATCAAAATTTTCTCACACTTCTACAAATAAAAGTATAGTTCAACCAATTTTATATCAGATCTCTAGCATCCAAAATCCTAGCACCATTTCTAACATCCAATATTTTGAATAATTTAGTTTTCCAAACCTATATTCTTATGCTGAAAAAGGATTTAGATAGTGAATTCCAAATTTCCATCCTTCTCTCTTGTATGCATTCTGCCGCACTTTGGAACGTTCTCTTTTGTCCAAATCATTTTTCCAACTTTTCCATGTATAATTCGCATAAGCAAATTAAATTCAAATTTTTAAAACATAATTGTTTAAAATCCAGTTTTTTCCTATGAACAAGGTATGGAAAAAGAAATTGCAAAGCTAAAACAGATTTTCCCTCATTACTAACTTTATTTTTATTACTGTCACTACTGCTGCATAGTAAAATACTTATTTGCCAATCCATCAACTTTCCTGTGCTAAGCATATGGCTTGTCAAAAATCAAGATTTTTCCTTTTCCGTTCAAAATCCTTTTCATTTAAATTTTTTAAATAGTTGAAATTTTTTCAAATAAAACTTTGCTTTTTCACAAATTTTTTCCAATTTTTTTTTATTTAAAACTAAAGATTTTTTAACAAAATTTTCAAAAGTATCTATTTTATTCTCAAAAACAATTTAGCCACATCCTATGCAGTCGAGGTTTAGTCATGAGTGTAACATCCATGATTGACATTTATCCTATTACATGGTAAATTTTCAAATTTCAAAAACTTTACTTTAATAGCACACAAGTTCATTTATAAATTTTAACTTTTAAGGTATAGTGATAATGGAACACAGTTTTACGACAACCTTTCTCTATCCTTCACTTGCTGAAATTTATCTCCTAAAATTTTAAGGCTTTTGGTACTTAACATTATTTACTTTTAGCAGCTAATAAGTTTTCTAATTTATTTTATAAACTACCAATCTTACTTTACACTAGTTAAGTGTCTATATCATATTTCATTATTCTGCTTTCCAACATATGACTTTCCATCCGGAAATTCAACATGGAAATAGAGAATAACCTTTCTAACAAAATATCATACGTGTTTTTATATAAATAGAAACAACAGATTCTTATAAGCCAACTATCCTAAAAGAACTAATTGTTGGAAGTTGCCCTTAAACATCAACTGACAATAATAATGCCATTCTATCTTAACCCACATATCTTAATTCACTTTTTTGGCTTCTGATACAGAAGGTTCATCCATTACTTTAATTGTTACAACCAAATATATTAATATCTTCTTCTTAACCCAAATTTCTTGATAGTATTCTTGTTATCCTGCCTATTGGCAAGGCCATGATACCATGTATTCGGTTAATGGATTTAGTTGTCATCGAGGTAGGAAACCTAGAGAGATGGCTATTTGGTTCAGAGATCTAAGAAAGGCTATGGATGATAGTCAAGCGGATTCAAGCAAGTAGTGCTCAAGAATTGGCTAAATATAAATTTGCACTTCCCCTAGGTCGGAGATCCAATCAGATCAATATGGTTAGGAACGGATTGAATCGATTCACTATGACTTTGGATCAGTCTGATTAACAGTTCAACTCAATGATGATCGCTTGATATCTCAACAAATACGGGAAAACTACGTAAGCGAATATGGAAATATGAAGCGACATAAGAGGGGGTCGCACCATATGGATCACCGACCCCCTATCCACTATCTTAGGGGATCGGTGTCTAAGCCCATACAAGGATCGGGGCCGATCCCTCTTAGAGGCCCAAATAGGGCCAATTTTTGGCAAGTGGGTCCGTCTTAGCCTTAGGCTTCTACACGTGGATTTTCATTTGGATATTTCAGTATCTTATCCTATAAATACAAGATTATTGGCTCATTCCAAAGGATCTTCTTTTGGCTCTTATTTATTTTTTCTCTTTCCTTCCTCCATTAATTTTATAAGGCTAAAACAAACTGCATTTGTAATCCAACAATATAATAAAATGGTTGTTGGAGTGGATGTAGGCCAGAGTTTAGCGAACCATTATAAAATTCATGTTTTCATTTACTTTGTTGCTATTGAATCTGTAATCTATGCATTTAATTCTCTGTTAGGAAATTATGACTGGATTGGTGGTGCTTTCATACAGTTTGGGTGTTGGCGACTAATTTTGCTGCTAACATTTTGGTGCTTCCACTGAGAGAGGGACTTGCACCCGCGAATTTGGAAGTTTGGATCTCTGATTAGGAAGCTTGAATACTTGGATCTTGGAATCAGTGTCGAGGCAATCAGAAAGGAGAACATTAGCAGATAGGAATCACTATAGAGGAAGTCAAGAGGTATTTGCACCAAAATGTGGCACAAAAACCCAATAGAGAGCTTATAAAGAAACAAACGAAGAATCCAAAATGAAAACAGAGGATACAAGTTATGAAATAGTAGAAAATCAAAGCAATAAAAGGAGCATAATGATTCATAGTGGTTCAACGTTGTTTGCTTACATCCACTTTGAATGGATTTCTTTATTAATCACTTTGAAAACTATGTACAACATGGTTCAGATGAAAATCATTAGTTACAATAGAGTATAAAGCAATTGGCAACATAAAAAATCATGAAAACGAACAACCAAGCCTGTATTAATAGAAGAAGATGACCAAATATCTCCTTGAAAATTCGACAGAACCAAAACCATATGGATCCATCAAAGGGTTCGCATGGGTTAAATCCCAAGGAATAAGGATCGAAGCCAATCCCTATTTTTAAGGAATTTTGGAGTGTGATTCCTATTGTATCTTTTCCATGTTGTGATGTACTTAGCATCAAAGTTTCATTCCAGTTGGATTGGTAAAACTTGAGTTATTACTCATTCTTTGCTTCAATATGAGTTGCCTTTTAATTTCAACCGATCCCTATTTAGGAAAGAGGGTCGATCCCTCTTATTCATGAGGTGCGATCCCTAGGGTAGGCTCCCTTCATCCTGCTCATAAAATTTCATATGCACAGGACTTATGAATCTTGAGATATAGATTGTTTTCTATTAAATTGCACTTGCTTCCTGAAACACGTCGACCCGTATGTTGGGGAATGGTTATAGCCAATAGCTACTCTATGTTGAACTATATTCCATATTTCTAACATTCAGTATTGCATATTTCTCAATTCCGTTCGATCATGACTTCATACTACCATTTTTACTTGACTTCTAGACCCCATAATCATCACTCTGAACTCACTGGCCTTGATGACAGTCGAATGTGACTTGTCCAATCAATTCTAATATAACAAGCTCAAAATGTCGAATACTACGTGCCCTCTAAAGTACATCTTGTGCCGAATATGATGTGTTTTGAATCAAAGCAACTTAAAGTCATCGGTAAGAAATCCATCCATTTTCCGGAATAGTTGCTATCCTCCCCTCGAATTATTTTCCTAAAGTGTTGTATATCTTCTTGATTACAATGACGCTTGGTCGATTTCCAATAGTATAAATTCAAGATTATACCCTGTCAGCTAATATGTATGTTTGGTTCTATGAGACTAGTAAGCTTTGGCCAGCCTATCCAGTCCCGACCTTAAAATCTTCAGATTTGAATTTAATTTCTGTCGATTTCAAAAATTGAACATTTAGAATATTTATGTGCATGTTCGGGTACACGTTCTTGTCGTTGGCTCCTGGACACATTTGCATGCTCACAAGTTGTTGTCTATTTTCATTGAGTTAGATGCAATTTCATTACATTTTGTATATATGTTCATGTCCATGTTTGTATGCACATATGCTCATAGCTGATCCCTTCTTTTTTTCATTTTTATGTCTATAGGGATCAAAATTCTTTTAGCTGATCCTCCTCCTTCTTTCTTTTCTTTATTTATATTTGTTCATTAGGATCGGCATTCCTTTAGTCGATCCCTTACTCCTTTCTCTGACCTTGTGGAGAGTGAAAACATGGGCCTTACCCTCCCTTCCCATATATAAGTCTAAATCTTCTTACTTATCCCTCACTTAACCACTTCATTTCCATTTCCTTTTATCTTCTTCGATATTGAACAATTTCTAATTTTCCTTAAAGCCAAACCCTTCCCTCTCTCTTCCTTCCTCTGTTTCGAAACGAAATCTAGTGCAATCCAACATACCTCTGCGAATCCAATTCCTCTTCCCTTCAATCTCGATCATCTCCAAGCCATTCATCATCGGCACTAACATATATATATATATATAGGTTTTCTTGTCTTTAACCTTCAATTTGTGACAAGCTAATAGGTATTGTTTATGATAGTCGTGGGTTAAGTTTGGATGAGAAGAAATTGATGATAGAGATGCAAGGTTCGACGAGATAGTGAAGGAGGAGGAAGAAAAGAGGGATCGATAGTGGTGAATTACGGTGGAGAGGGGTCGATGATTTTGTTGATATGTTGGTGAAGGAGAGGGTTTGTTATTGAATTGAGGGAAGCATAAGAACATTGAAGGAAAGGGATTGGCATTGGAACTTAAGGAGTGTAAATGCGGCTAAGTAGAGGGATTGTGTTGTGGATGGAGGGATTGGTTGTTATCATGGAAAGGAATCAACACAAATAGTTTAGATAGAAGGATCGATTATTCTGCTTTATAATAGGGTTCGGCTGTAGGCCTTGTAATAGGGATCTGTTGTTTTGCATAAATAAGGATCGGCTATTTGTACTTGGCCGATTCTAATCTTTGGATTGAACTTGAAAACCAACCATATTCACTTGTTTTAATAATTAAAACCAATCAATAACTAAAACCAATCTCATTCCAACGAGCTTGACCGATAATGAGCAACATGACTTGCATATCCAATATCGGACTCAAAATCGAACGATCAAACTACTAGGACTTAGAACAGGACTAAAACTTAACATATAAACTTTAATAATGGACTTCATACTTTGACATGCTGATGGTGACATGCTGATGGTCGATCGTAAAGCTTACACAACTAATCAATCTAAATGCCAGTTAAGATAGTCAGTAATGATAGTCATTGTGGTCAGAATCCACAATCTCATCATCTACTTTTGCTTTTAATTTTGAATTTCTTATCTTTGCACTCCACCACACTATTAAACACTTAGCATAGTGATATAGGTAAAATTTTATAATCTCGATTATCTACTGAGTTTAGTCAAGATGGGCTCTAGACTTTAAGAGCGTTTAGCTGCAATGCCTTCTAGACAACCTTCATGACTTAGCAATCCCGTAGCCGAGTCGAGTTCTACAGCTATTTCCGAAAGACTTTCTCCTGATCGTCCTTTTGAGTGAACGAAGGTTTTCTCACATTGACCGACCTATTTTTTGATGTTCCCGTCCTTTCGGCGGAAGATATAAGTCTGGCCCCCAAAACTGTAGAAGGTACTTTATTTCTAGATAAACAGACAGATTTCCAAGCCTCTAGAATTGGCGAGGCCTCTCTTTGCTGATTATGCTCTAAACATGGGATTCCTTTTGGAGATATTATGGTCCCTTCAGTGAATGATAGGGCCCATTTTCCCCAGAGGGATATATCGCACGCAATAAATTCATATGCTGGGACGAATGGGTGCCGCCATTCAATTCTTTCATCCGTCAAGTGCTAAATTGCTTAGGAATAGCTCCCGCCCAGCTGCACTCGAATAAATATTCTTTTCTCCATGGAACTTTATTTCTTTTTAGAGATGTTCTATTCCATCTGCTATCTCCTAAGGACATTCAGTTCATTCACAATTTCTAACGACGAACATGAAGCCTTTTTTACACTTTCCTCGAACCTTTGCCCAACTGTCAAGTTCTAACTGGTGGTTGGAACAAGCTTAGCACCTTCAAAGGTGAATGGTTTTTCTTTCGTTGCCCGCATGGCTTTGTGAGGCAATAGTTGGAATGATGTAAGTATTGTCTTCACTTTATTCTCATAAAGTCGTATCATGAACTAACTTATAATTTGAAAATTCACATGTATACAGATTATAGTTTTATTTCGAATTATTAATTTTTGGAGAGAAGAAAATATTAGAGCTTTACCATTTTTTCAGAAAATATGAGAAGAAAAGTGAGGGGTTAGGCCAATGTTTATGGGGCTTCAACAATATGCCAGCCATTAGATTAGATTTTTTAAATTTGGGCAGTTTGAGCTAGGTTCGACTCACAACCACCATAGCACTACCGGTCGACAGCTTCGGTGTTGACCGAGTATGTTTATTTTGTAAACACTACTTCAATTCCTCTTTAACCATATTATACAGATTTGATTAACGTCAAACTTGTTTAAACGTATTATTAATGCTATTTAACATTAACAAATTATGTTTGTTTCCTTAATTAAATATAAAATTATTTTTGATGCAAAATATGCAACCGTTAATAAATTTTTCATTTGCACTTAGATCAAAAAAAACTTATATATGAAAATAAATCAGAAAACCACCACGAATGTAACAGTGCAGTTTTGTAGCCGAATTCTGATGTTTGTGAAATTTCTGTTATTGGCATTACTAATCATTAATTAATTTCTTTTTAATTAAATATCATAAAATTCATGGGGTGTTACAATATATCTTTCCCAACTCTATGTGATCGAAGAGTAGTCAAAGAGCTGATGGTTTAAGATGTATGGGATGAGTGAACTAGACTATGGGGTTGTTAGGGATTGATAAGTTGAAAAAATGTTTGATTGAAGAGGTTGGTAATCTTAGGAGGATTTTAGTGGGGAACATCCATGATAAGGGAATCCATGTCATGCCTAGAACGATCGCATGAATCCATATGCTCGTCAAAGTAAAGACATCTCTCCTCATCCCTTTGCATTTCCCTTGTTTTTCTCCTCGCCCTTTTATTGTTGAATTCATGATAAGGGCCATGGTATGGATACGAATCTCCTGAGACTGGGAGCGATCATAACCAATACACACATAAACTACATCGAGTCAGCTATGTTATCTAGTTGTACCTGAAAAAAAATAAAAGATTGAATTAGAATCAATGAACTAGAATGGGAACAAGTGCGTAAGGACCATGCTCATAATCATAGAAGTGTCTAAAATGCTGGCAAGTCCTAAGTGTTCTACGGACTATGTCCTTAGTGTTAGAGAGATGGAGTTTCCTCCCATATGAAGTGTAACGACATGTTGGTTTGAGTTAAGTTGAAGGCTAATGGATTGGATGTTTGATGATTGTGGAAGTTGTGATCAGCCAAAGTTAAATTTGGAAAGCTCCAAATGTCACTCAAAGAACCGAAGACGGCATCTATTATGCCCAAAAGGGTTGATTCCCCAATAGGTCCCTATGTGGTTTAGGTTCTAGGAGCAAAGTTTTGATGATGAGTCGTCAACATTTAGAGGTAGGTGTATCCTAAGTGCCATCAAGAGAGGTTTCCCCCAATGATACATACTCTTCTTCTTCATCTTCCTCCTTTTCTTCTTCCGCTTGGATGTTCTCTTACTCTATGACTCCACTTTCTGCTTGTTGTTCTTCTTTATCGAAGCTTGAATTCCTTCTAATTTCTTGAAGACTCCCTAAGGGTGGGAGGTTTATTTGTCGCCTGGGTAGCTCTAGGAAGATTCGGTTGAGGTTGGATCCTCCATCACTATGGAGAAATTAATATTGACGCATTACGACATTAGTGAGTAAGAAAGAAGTATGTTTTTATTCTTTTTCAATCCCTTTGATTAGTTTTCTTATAAATGAGATATATGGCCCTTTGAGGGATATCGATGAGAAATCTAAATGAAGGTTAGTCACATAGGAAAAGAAAGCTTGAATGTGATGAAACTATTAGATGAAGAGCTTATGTCCTAAGAGCCATTTTTGTTTGAAGCCTTCTGGAGATCAAACAAAGAAGTATTTGTTCTTAAAGTAACTCCTATTATTGTGTAGTCCCTCGATGACTTTGCATTTATTATAGGACTCAAGAACTAAGAGTGAAGGGTGGTCGGATCTCTTATTGAAGTAAAATTTGAAGGAAATCTCTCCAAACATTGGAAATCTTCCCATATGCATCCTAAAGAGTATATAGATGGAGTTCAACATGATATAACTATTGGATGGTGTTTCGATGGGGCAAGGTCCAACATCTGCAATGTAACTCTTAAGACGAGGTTTGATGGAGGGATGACCTAGGATAAGCACATATAATGGTTACAAGCGGTGTAAACTTCTGGGGGATCATGAACCCTCTAGTTGGGTAAATGAAGGAGCATTTTTCTTTCAAGAATCTAGTGCTTTTTGCAGATCCTCCATAGTTCCACAATAGTCAGCTCTAATGCCATAGAATCAAGAGGGTTGTCTAAAATCATGATGCCGGGTCATTCAACAAGTGGATTAGCATCACCCTGAGATTTTGCTATGGGAGCAATCTTAAGTTAGAGTTCTTGAGTAATGGAATGTCCATCTCTTTTCAGAATAGAAAAGAGTGCTAAGGAAGAAGATGAGCCTACTTTTGGAGGAATAGAAGGGTCGCCGATAGCAGAGAGATAAGGAGATCGCCCGGATCAACCATTCAATGTTGAACATTAAGAACAAGCAAGGTCAGGTATGCTTTGTTTCATTGCTTACTTTGATCAGAACTCATGTAACCGGTAGAGAACCTACAGCTGTCGATATGTGTCGACCAAGTAAATTTTGTATATTGACTAAGGTAGTTCGGCCTATGTAGTGTGTATCCTATGCCCTTAGCATAGTATGCGAGAATACTGTGTAGATAGTCCATCCATGCTAGAAAATGAGCTCTGTTGCATAATAGAACTATGTGTTGGATTTCACCCATTGTCGAAAAATTTATGATAATGGAACCATTGTCTAAAGCGACACGGTGCCTTTCTTTTTTGGACTATAGAATTGTCTTATTTGATTTCTAGCATCAATGGGTCGAAAATCCCATAGTGTTAACACTTAAATTCATTGAAAGGCCAGAGAATGCTCGACCAGGCGATTTATGCAAAATAATGATGGCAAAGTTCAAGAGTTCAATTACCACGAAAGATGGGACATCGCTTCATTCCACCGCCATCTCCCCAATTCCCTTTACTTTTGACCACTCAAAGCGGAGTCCATAGTTAAGATAGGCCGAGACTAAGGGATAGTTATGATGGCGTGAATCAACGGTAGTGGTGGATGATTGAATGACAATGATGATGAGATGGGTATCGATGGTGGTGAGAACCTAAGTGATGACGACGCCAAGCCAATAATAGGACCCATCTTCGGGAATAAGATCTTAAAACAATGATGGTTGGAGATGGTGCTATGAAAGTGGATGGCAACGATTAAGTTGGCAAGAAATGAACATGGTGGCATCATTATAAGTTTGAGGTGATGACGGAGGCAAGAGATCAAAGTAGTCTGAAATGTCGTAAAGGAAAAAAAGGTAAGAGTGGAAATGAAAGTAAAGTTCCTAAAAAATTATAAATGTTGATTTTGTACAGAACTTAGAAAAATATCAGTCATGGTTAGTGCCGATAGGTTTGATCAATCTTTAAAAATCATAAAAATGAAAGAGACAATACAGTATAACAATGTGCCCAAAACAAAACAAAAGCTTTTACAACAGTTATTAAAAATAACTTTTCACCAAGCTCTTTAATTTTTCTTTTTAAACCATTCCTATAAAATATGTCTGAATATTTTATATAAAATCATTAACCAAAACTTTTCTATTTAAAATACCAGATATCTGTCGTTTCTAACATTTTGTAAGCATTTTCATTAGTTTATCATTTGAGTTGGAGTAGACAATAGTAACCTAATTACCTAAGCCCACTTATACCTAACATTGCTCCAACTGCATAAGGTTTCTGCGTTCCCTTTCAAAGATGGTTACCTCAAGTCTATTTCCCAATAAAGTGTCCAGTTTAATATGGAAATGATTCTAGTTATACCTTTATGTAAACATGATTCTTACAACTATTACCAATATGAAGATATGGTTTCTACTTTAACTGGGGAAATTTGACTTTAATTTGAAAAATTCTCTTCGATGTTTCTCTTTTACTGTCAATATCATATTTCTTATTTTATGGATTTTATGGTACTAGTCCTCTTCATTTACCCATAAATTCATAACTTACTTGTTAGTGCTAGTTGGTATAGGAAACCTTTACTAGCTTTTTTTTGTGGGGTAAATCATAATAAATGTGAAAATCTATTTTTCACCTCAACTGTTATAGCCTAAACATTTATCCTAACCCACAATTGTTTGCTTACATAAGGGGATAGACCAACAACTATCTTATGGATCAAAATTTATAGGGTATTGTGTATCAATACACATATCAGAAAATTATAATTACAATCCCTTAGTCAAGTTAGGCTCATCTTGTCTCCTCGCTTTAGATACCGATGGATCAATATAGAGATGTTCATGTTTGGAATCTTAGCTGCTTTTCCAGAGCCATTTCTCTAGAACCTATAGTCATTCTCACTATCTATGTTTGGGTATTATTTTTAACTTTCCATAGATAATATAGGCATGAATAAAAAGAAATCTACATATATAGATAAAATATTTAGAAATCTCTTTGATATCTTTTATATATACATATATATTTTTTCAAAACCTATTTTTGAAAAAAAAAATTGGAAAACATTTTTGAAAGCTATTTTTTTCAAAAACTTTTCTTGTATGTTCCCTCAATATGTCTCCAAGCCCTAGGGTATCCTAACCTAAGCTTTGATACAATATTTAACAACCCACACCTCTCAACACACGATCCAAAGCCTAATGTGATCTTGGACACGTCATACCGAGAAATATGAGCAGTTGGGATTTTGAAACATTACAAAACATAAGAATAAGAGTGGATTTCTAAGGCGTTCCACACTTTTAGATCTCACGGTGGAAGAAATTTACAAGTATACAGAATATACATCTCGGAAAAACAGTTTCCAAAATACTTATTTTACGTATACATTGTTCTCAAAGTACAATAGAAGCTTTACATATATTTAATACAATAGATGCCTACTCAGGAACGACGAATAATATGAGAACTCCAACGTGAAGCTCCTTTATCCATGTACTATGTCCAGTCATCTGTTAATCTATCATCTTGTGGTGGTGTAAATTGGAAAGAAGGGGGTGGGTCAGATAAAAGTCTAGTGAATGAGAACAAGATTAACAAGATGATTAAGTGCATCCGACCTTTAGTTTACTGTAAATGATATAGAATGTAAGTCTCTGCGAAATGTCGAGGTCCAATTCCATAGGATTCTTATTGAACACAATGAGTTAAACCTACCGATCGAACCTCGTAAACAAAATGTGTCAAAACTACTGATCAAACCTCACACTACTGATCGGCCAAAATGGGAACTACTCTCTCATCAAAATGATATTAACACTACATAGAAGAGGGAGAACATTGAATATGAAAACTCGTGTAATGACTCATCGTACCCATGTTCATCACCTCATTGTAGTGGCAAAATGCATCTTATTGTACCACATCGAGGTCTACCCTAATTAAACACCCATTAGCACAAGCTCAAATTTAATACCTATAGCCACTTATTGTACCGCACCGGGGTTCTGTAGGAACTCCCGTTAGTACATGGCTTCAATTTAGTTGATACCTATGGCCACTTATTGTAATACACCGCTGTCTATCTGTACTACGTTGTGCAAGAAACATGCATATACGGATCTCCCGTTAGTACCGTACCCTCTCAGAAAGCGTCTCCGATAGTGCTGCGTCACCTGCATAAATCACCCTAATCAACCCATGTATACGATATACATCGCCTCTGCCAACTCAACCATTGCGAAACATATTCACCCATATCAATGCCAAACATTAAGAAATCTATTGTCCAAACCACTCTAATAGGGAATTAGTTTCCCTATTCTCTCCGACATGTGACTTAGCTTAATTTAGTCCAAGAAACCAGTTCACTAATTACATAATTCCAAATCAAATTACATAATTTTGAACCATTTAATTTGGGCCTTAGGACAAGGTCCATTTTGTCTATTTTTAACTTGGATGGTCAACTTCAGAATTCTTAGGTCGACCGCTACATGACGACCTGGGCTACCTAGGGTTGACCATTCATGTTATTTTTATTAGGTTTCGATTCCTTTTCAATCTCGATTAATATTTTTATTAACATTGTTATTTCGATGCCATTAATTACTATAGTTAGCCCTAATTTTCCAATTAACCACAATCTACATTTTCTAATTATCAATTTCACATTAAAGGGCTCTCAACTTAGGTTCCTCAATTTAGCATGTCCAATTTACCCAATTTCATAATCTAATTTCAATTTAAATTATATGGTTTATGATTTAGTCAATTTAATATCAAGTTAACAAGTTAATTAGGGGTGTCCACAATTCTAATCACTTAAAATTAGTTTAAAATCAACTGTACTAACAAGATTATTAAATCTATTCCCACTTACCTTTAGCCTAAACTCTAGATCACCTCCAATCAATAGCTCTCCTCTAGATCTCCTAAGTGGCCTCTTTCATTGCTTGCTTTGCTCCTTAAATTGATTTTGATTTGATGTGGATTTTGATTTTGATTTTGATTTTCGAGATTAGGAGAATTGGTTTTTGTAGAAAAACTAACAAAGATTTGTTACTGTCGATCAATGAAAGAGCTTAGGGTTTAGATTATAGATTAATTTATATGGTTGGCTTAGAATCTAGGACCACTGGAAAAACCTAGCTACAATCCGTACCATACACCGTTTACTTTAAATGCAAGCAACCATCTAGGCTGTTCAAGTGAATCGACACAGACAAATAATCACCCAAAAATTAAAGCATTGGGTCGACCGCGCATGGGTCTAGGTCGACCGCTGCCAGTCGACCTTAGGCCTATATTGGTCGACTAACCTTGTTTTATTTTAAATTTATATTTTAAATTTTCGTTATCGTTCTATCACTTCTAACTCTCTCATACTAACTCAGATTACGACAAGTTATACATGAAAATCTTTCAGAAAATTGCTATGAATGCAATGGTGTAAGTTTCGTAGCCAAATTCGAAAGTCGGTAAAAAATTCTTTTTAGTCCTTGTTTTATTTAAATTTACTTCCCTTATTAATTTCCATTTAATTATCCATTAAATTCTTGCTAAATTTTAAGTAAATTCCGAGGTGTTACATTCTCCCCCCTTATATGGATTTCGTCCCTGAAATCTTAATGAATAGAAAAGGTAACTCATACATACAACAACCAATGACAACAAACATTTACTTATCCATCATCCACGAGCAATCACGGTCCTGAGAAATTTTTGTAATGCAATGTGTGCGTGTATGCAACATGGAATGTTCATGAAACTATACTAATGTAAAAGGAGTAGGCTGTCTACTAGTCCAGTCAACCTCTTGTCATACCAACGCTCATGCCATGCATCCTAACGTTGCAACATCCTAAATAAGTAAACTTGCAATTCTATATGCATGCATGACCATTTCATCCATCCATATGCCTAATACTCAAATAAGATAAACAATAATCTATAGCGACCCGACTTTCTAACACCAGAAAGACGCATCACTATTAAAGAAAGAAAGAGATAGAAGAAGAAAAGAAAGAAAAGAAAGAACAACAACACATCAGAATCTCACAGCGGAACGAATGAAATATAATATATAACATATATATAATATCATATACATCAAAGTACACAAATATACATCTCAATTTAGACAGTTATAATATTCTGTCTAATGTACAATACAAGAACATCAATACAGAATACCACACAGCGGAAACTCTATCTATATATCTACACGCTGAAGCCTCCTGCTCCAAAGCTCCTCCAAAATTCGTCAAGAATACCTGAATCACTTGACTACTCACGCATAATATGAGTACCCAAGAGTTTAATAAAATAGAAAATAAACACTCGGGTCAGACAGGGGTCTAGTGTGAGTAAACGGTTTAAGATTGCTTAACTTTAGAAAATCCTTTGAAAAGAAAAGGTATCACGTAAGACTTCCCACACATAAACATGGAAAAGTTTTTACCTTACGCTAACCAAAACATTTGATAGGAAATCCAGTGATATAATAATAGTGTCTAGGGTTTTCAAGTAAATATGAAATAGGCGAAATTGTTACATCATTAAATTCCAACTACTTGCCATATAAGTGGGTAATACAAACAAAACCGTAGGGTCTCGTAGGAAGAATGAGTTTCCATCAATGGCAGGGCTACTTGGGTACCGCCCGTCACAGTACGTAGCCTAGATCACCGTACCGAGGACCACTCCCGATCCCCTACGGACCATTCCTTACTTAACAGTCCCGAACAAGACCACCATGCGGTTGGCTGCAGATCCAACCGCCCACATAGCCGTAATAAAAAGGGACATCTAGACAGAGGTAAATCTCGTCCTACTTGGGCATGACCCACTTAACCTTGCTGCACCTCCCCTATTTTAGCCATTCCCGGTTGATGAGGCTTGAGGCTGCGATTACCATTATAGGACACATCTATCTTAGAATGCTCATCGTCCACCTGACAATGTTCTGAAAGCATTCAATCCATATAAGTTCGTTCCGGGTTCGAACGGAACTGAAGGCACTATCTCATTGCACTCATTTTGGAATCACCCTCAGAGTCAACGACCATAGCCCTTGCACTCTGAATCACCATCTCAAACCTGTAAGTACTATTTCCATCAAACTCATCACGGAATCACCCCCAGAGTTATACTGACAAATAGTTCTTACACCTCGAGTCTTCACTTGCACTCCACTTGGATTCACGACCTAACATTTAATTTGGATTGATGTGGTTTTCGGATATCCAAATATGGAAACCCGATCCCGGTCTCACCGAATCCAAACGCCATTTTAATGTCCAAGTTGTACTTAAGGGTTTTAAACAATAGGTATTCAGAATATCATAAATGGATGATTCATAACACACAGATAGATAATTCATTATTATCACATTCATCCATACATATCACAAAGCAGCATATATATCACATCTCAGATATATCACATCCATATCATCACATATCAATCAATGACATCCAATATCATCCAATATCATTAACTCATCCAATGATACTTATCATCCAATCATTAATCAGATAACAAAATTGATCCAAACTTAATTAATTTAATTAATCCTTAATTAAATTAATTCCTTATTTAATCACTTGGATTATCATTAATCCATCTTACATATTAATTAATTATTTACAAATTAATAAATAAACATCCCTTAATTATCAACTTTAAATTAATCATCCTTGATTAATTATTACTTAATTACTTTAAGTAAGTATTACTTGATTACAAATTTAATTAATCATCTTGATTAATTACTTCTTAATTATATCAAGTAATTATCTTTTAGTTACCCTTTTAAATTAATCACACCTGATTAATCACCTTATTAATTAATCATACTTGATTAATTACTTTTAATTAAATACTCTTGATTAACTATTGTTAATTAATCACATTTAATTAATTACTTTTAATTAATCATATTTGATTAATTACTTTTTAATAATATTGAGTAATCAAAACTTAATTATAAATTAATTATCCTTTAATTATTAATTAACAATTAATTAATTATTTCCATTAATTAATGATTACTTCCATTAATTAAATTTCTTCTCTTAATTGATTACTTTAACAAGATATTAATCACGTTACTAAATCCTCTTGACCCTTTTATTAAATAACCATTAATTAAATAATTTTAAACTTTTAATTAATTGTATTAATTAATTCTTTAATTAATAACTCATGTGATTAACCCTTAATCACATCTACTTAATTACTTTCATAAAGTAATTATCTTTTACTTAATTACCTCCAGTAATTAACCACTTAATTACTTCACCCAGTAATTATACTTAATTAACTCCAAAGTGATTATCTTTAAATTAATCACTAATTAGTTACTTAATTAATTATTTAGTTAATCATTTAAATTAATTAAATGATTCTTTAACTTCTTATATTACAAAGATCCTTAATTAAGAAAACCATTATCTTAATTAAATCATTTATATTAACTAATGTCACTTTAATTATTAACAATAATTGAATTGTCTTAATTATTTTCATAAATTTATTTATCTTTAATTAAATCAAACTTCTAATTTCTTAAATTATAATTGATTTCTAAACTTTAATCATTAAACCTTATTTAAGATAAAATATTTTTAAAAATCAAATATAATTAAAACAATTTAAGTATTCAAATTAAACTATTTAAATCTATAAACTTCCCATAGTTATTTAAATAAAATTTAATACAAACTTTATTCCAAAAATCCACTTATTTTATTTTAAAACTTTCATAATTTAAAACATGTTTAAAATTTAATTTTGAGACAAATTTAGTTTTATAAATAAAACTTGTTTAACTTTTGTTTTTAAAACTTTAATCATTTTCAAAATCAAGTTTTCTTTTGTTTCAAAATTTAAAAAAAAACATTACTGTTTATTTAAAAACCCTGAACAACAAAACTACTCAACATAAAACCCGAGCAACCCACTGACATCCTCCGTGTTTACCCCGAGTTACCCCAAACCAATCCTTTCTTCGAGCCAAAGCATCACGCACCCGAAGTAATCTTCGAGCTCGAACCATCTTCTCCCACAACCCACTGCAAAGGCACGAAATCGTGCACGTCAACGTGCACATCGCCGCCGGACGTTGGCGAACTCCACGCCAGCCTCCAATCAGTCGCACTTCACCCTTACAACAATAATCGAAGCCCAGAAATCGTCACTTGATCGGAAGTCAAAAATTGACCATCGAACCCAAATTGTTTGAAACCACTATGACCAGAAAAATGATCACCGCCGACCATCCCCCTCTCGAGACACCTCGCCACCTTAACCCTAGCTGCGCCTCACTCCCCAGCGTCACCAGAACCAACCGCGATTGCCTTCAGTAGCCTCTCGACGCTGCAAAACCAATATGAACAGCGACGACAAAAACAAGGTAGTTAAACCCTAACTCGATCCATTCCAACCATCCCCCTCGTCAATAAATTCCAAATTTATTTTTCCCATGATCTCCATTTCCCCCTCCACCTTCGAGCTCAACCACATCCCCAATTTCGCCGTTGTTCGCCGTAAATTGGCCATTTAAGCTCGAACACTTATCACCAAATTTCACAACCAATTCAAATCTAAAAATCATGATACATAGTTTAAAAATCATGATTTCCAGTATGTAATCCAATTATGAAATCAAAACTAGAATTTGAATTTATAAATTTTGACCCAAATTTGATTTTTTTACTGTAAATTCAAAGATTTATAACCAATTATTTATTTTTAAAACTCGTAATTTTTCTAGATGATAGCTCACTTGATTTCAAACAACTTCCATTTACAAATCAAAGTCTAATTAGAATTCAAAATCAAATTATTGAATTTATTATAAAATTGTAACCCTGGTTTTTTTTACACGGAGCATAGTTTTCAACTGCACAGGAAATCAATCATTCACAATTCAAACATGCATCAAATTTTAAATTCAAGTATTCATCAACATCATGATATTCATCATAAGAACATGATAAAATTTAGGTTTAAAATTGTTTTTTTTTAAATTCCATTTACTCACCTTTATACGCAGAGGGTTACAAACTGTTTCCAGGCTTTTGATTTCACTTGCATGTTGAATTAAAATCTGCTGCAGTTGATTTTGAATCTAATTTTGCATGCTGAATTTTCCAGTTTTGCTTGATGAAGTTTACATCCTGTTGCTTGATTGTATTTGAAATCTTGCATTGATTTGAATTATCCAGATTTTCTGTTTTTTACTTTTTTTATTTTTGATCTTTGTTTTGATTTACATTTTGGTTGAGAATGAAGAAAGAAATTTGCTGAAAATAAAACTCTTCCTTCCTTTTACAATTTAATTTTAAATTTAATGATTATAGAGAATGACATATGTCTTTTTAATGCCTTAGTTTGCTTACAAGTGTTTTTAACATGTATTATAATGTTTACAAGTGTTGTTTTTAATGTTTAATTAATATTTTGAATGTTTTACAAATATTACTTTAAGGTTTTATTAGCGATTTATAAATGTTATTTTCTTATTTATAATTTATTTAAACTATGTATATGTAATTATGTGATATTTATATGATTATAAAATGTGTATTTATCTTTTAATAAATATTCATGTGAATTCACATAACTTATATTTTGATCAAATCATATAACATATGTTTATAAATTTGAAAATTTTATTTTATTTCTTTATGAATTTTTTTAAAACAATTTATTTTATGATAAAATTTCAAAAGGAAAGATTATTAAAACAATTGAACTTTTTAAATTTAAATCTTAACTAAAACTCAGGTTTAAAATATATGTTTATAATAAATAAGAAATTAACTTTGTTATTTAAATTTAAATCTCAAATATCATTTTTAAAAGTATTAAGACAAATTAAATTACAAATTATATATATAACAAAGTTTTGAAAATACTTATTAAATTCAAATCAATACAATTTTCCCATTTCCAATATATACAAATATATATATATATATATATATCAAATGGAAAATCATTTTAACATTAGATTTGATAATTATTGTATTAAATTTTAAAACACAAACCAAATCATAATATATACACTCATATATATTACAATTTTAATATATAGCTTTAGAAAAATAAATCTTACAAAATTTTAAATTGCTAAAATAAATATCTCCAAATCATTAGTTTTAAAAAGAATTAAACTTACCTATTTATATTGTTAGGAAAAATGTTAATAGATATTATCAAATTATATTATCAGCCTTTAAAAGAATTTTAACTTATCAATTTATAATGTAAAATGATCAAATCAATTTAATTATTATCAAAGATTATTAAATTGATATTGCTTAAAATTCTGGGTCGTCACATAATCATACATCCATATATATCATGTTTAACTAGCTAGAAAATAAATAAGAGATAACATAAATGTGTGTGTGCTACCAAGAGGATATACTATTCCAAACATTTTAAAGCAAACAATCCAACCAATATATCCAAATATATCCACTAGCACCCAGTATACATAACATGTCCCACTGACATGTTTGCAACCGTTCCTATAATCCAGTGGTCTCTACCTAGACTAAAACCTAAGTACATAAGTAATCTATAATTTCCTAACTAAAATGGAAACCTGCAAGAAAATAGTTTGAGATGGGTAGCTCGGACTTTCTCCTCAAGTTCCCTTATACATTCAACTGGATCGTCTCCCTACTTGACTCTAACTACTTTTTTTTACTTTATTACGAAATCATTTTGCTCTGTGCTTAAAATACGATATGTGAACAAGAGGCTCACCTATCCTTCCTAACTTTCCTTAACTAACATGGCTCGACCAAGGTATCTGCATCTCATAAACACTTTCGCAAGTATGACATAAAATAAACTTTATGAACTACTACCAACTCTCTAGGAAGCTCCGCTCCATGTGCTAATTCCCAAACTCTATCCAATATCGAAAAAGGCCCTACAACCCTCGATGTTAACTTTTCTAAACTATCAATCCAGTACCTATTAATGAGGCATGGTGTTCACATGGACTTTATCACTACCGCGGATCTCGATGCCATGCATCTCCTGTCAGTATATGCTTTCTTATTATCTTACGCAGTCCTTATCCTTGTATAAATAGAATTCATTTTTCAACTACATTTCTTATCCTTTTCCACTGGTGTGAACCTTTAATCCAAATGTATGTGCATCGGTAATTTCTCTACAATGCTTGGTACTAACTTAAATAATGTCAACTTGCATCACTCTAAATAATCTTAGGCATAAATATGATCTTACGAAATTGTACCCTCATTCCATTCTCAATGAATAACCAAATTGTCTTAAATTATCCAGTAGTATATTTAATTACTTCATCCCTTATATACCAAGTGGGGCAACCCAAAGGTGCATGATGTCTCCTTACATGGTACTTCTTATTTAGCTCTATTTTTACCAATGGGAATCCAAAATTGTTGATTCCTTAACTATCGAAATAGTGTGTGTGTGTGTGTGTCTATATATATATGTCTTCTAATTTGATTATGCTTAGGTCATTTCATTTTTCGTTTTGAATCGTTCCTTTAGTCCTTCAAAAATATACTAGAGCTATAATCTAGATTATTTTAGCATTAATGATAATCACCTAAGTGATACTTTGTTCGTATGCAATTGTTATGCAACCAAAAAATATGTATTCTAAATTAATCTTCTCCTCATTCAAAGTATTATTGGAGAGAATCCTTTTTATCCCTTACTCCAAATCTTACCAAGAATTTCCAATCTTATTTCTTGTAAAATCGCCCTTGCATTCTCAATGCGTGCAAATAACAATATCCTTTTTCTTGATGGGGACCTAAATCCTTTAATTAACCTTCCATTGGAGAATCTTGCCTATAACTTTCATCTAGGATACCTACGAGGTTTGAACTTCCAAAACTTTACCATTTCTCAATGTCCTCCCACAACTTCTTATTACTCTATTCCAATTATTGCAACTATTTTATGGTTAAGACAACTTAACATGGAATGGCGCCATGCCATCTTAATCCAATAAACATGCTAACCATTGCTCTGATTTTTACTTAGTGATTTCTACGTTTTAATGCATTGGAACTACACCTTTTGCCATAAGGAAATATGAACTCTGTAACCTTCCATATATTATCAAAAAGATGATTTGGGTCATGTTTGGAATTACAAGTAACTATCTTTTCTATTAATATTGAAATAGACTGTACGAAATACGGTAACTATCCCTATTTTGTACATCTCTTTATTTTGGGGTATATTCCTTATTGTTCCAAACGATATACTTTTGTGCCAAAACTGGATAATTTATAGAAATTTACATCACTACATATTTCATTCCAATGAATTAAAATGCTGCTTAAATCCTGCTCTATTTTATAACCACTTTTAATTTGGTGTTTGCTAATCCATATTAATTACTCAAAAATTTGCTACAATGACTAAAGTCTACATTATTATTTGCTTGAGTCGTATAGGTCTATAAATCTAGAACTTATGTGAAAACCCCATTTTTGAAGGTTTAAGTTGACAATAATCCACACATATCCAACTCAAAACAATCTGGAACACAGATAATCAATAGGTTTAATTAAGAAAAATATAAGAAAAGAAGAAAACAAATACAGAGTCTCACAGCAGAATGATAAAATTTAATAATCAAGTAAATAGTTCATAAAGCTGTTTATACTATACATTTGATTAAAATTTTACAACATCTATCAGAGTTATATGTACAACAGAACAATAGAATAATGCAGTAGAACAACATGATGTGGGAATAATAAATGTAATACAATATACCAAATCTTCGTCTTCATCCTCTAGAAAATAATCTTCAATGCACTGAAGTAATTAGGGCTGACCCGAGCATAAAGTAAAATAATACACTCGAGACTGGACTAAAATATCCGTATGTGAGTCAAATCAATATCACATATAACAGGAGTGTAATAGCGTTAAGATGTTTACGGGATTTCACATCTCATATCCAGTGTATAACGTGTGTGCAATAACTCAAGAGATGCTATCAAATTTTCTATCTCTTAAGAATAAGTCAAAATATCTATATATAGTAGAATACGCTATATGTGTAATGTCTAGTCAATAAAATATTATTTTCCTACCGTTAAGGCTTTACATTAATCCCCCTTAATGCATTTTTAAGCATTGTTGTGCAGTTTGCATATAACACAACCAGTAGAACGTTGGTAGATAAGGATGCACTGTGATATGACAATACTAAACCAAACACATATTGGTCTCATTTAAGGATAAAAGTATGACAATGCATGTGAGGTAATGCCCAATGTAGGATACTACTAGTTTGAGTCGCAAGGCTAGTGGTAACTTATCGTAGCCACGGCCGCCCACCGCGTGCACCCATCCATATCGAATCAAAGAGAAGTTATCTAAATCATGGTGCACCAATCGAAACCAGCATCAAAGCTAATATTATGGACCGAGTCCACAAGAAAATCGGAAACGGGTGTCAACTAGGGGTAGCTAGACCACTTAGCCTAGATCAAGCCACCCTGTTTTTGTCATTTCAAACTGACACAAGTGTTGGGTCAATCATCATCGTTTGCGTTCTTCAAACCCAGCAAAAGTACACCAAATCCAACCACTTTATTCTAGAGACTCCTCGGCGTACACAGTTGTTAAAGTGGTTCCAATACTGACAGAGAGTATGCCAATAAAAGGCCCAAGTATGCTTAACAACCAAATGTCGTTTTATGCATCGGTTGATTCTTTTACATTTTGAAAACAATTCATACTTGATATCATAATATTATATTCATTTCATATTCAATTTCATTTCAAAATCATTTCATTCACTTCGAAATCAATTTCACTTCAAAATCATTTCATTTTAATGTCTCAATTACGCTTCTAAAATCGTTTTATATTTCAACTTAGGTTATAACTTCATTTTAACCCAATTCGCATTTAAATCCATGATTTAAATTTAAACAGTTCCCACTTGAATAGTTTGACTTTTTAGAAAATAATTTGAATAGTTTTAAATAGTTTAAAAAGTTAAAATAGTTTGAAGCAATCTCCATAATTCAAATCATATTTCGATTATAACTTCAAATTTCAAATCAAATTCTTTAGACAATTTCCTTGAACCAATCTCACTTCCAATGTTTCAAAACTCGATTTGAAAATAATTCAATTACCATAAATTCAAATTTCTTTCAAAACAATATCATTTAAATAATTTCAGAACCAAGAATTTAAAACCATTTAATTTAACTAATCCAATGTACATATATAATTTTCCATCTTACGGCCAAATGAATAGTTATTCCAATTTAATTTCAAGGATGGATATATATCATTTTAACCAAATCTCAGTGTCGTAGGTGTTTATACCAAAGTTGGGCACAACACCCTTCGGAGGGCTTCGAAGAGATAAAATGAAGAAAGTAAATGTAAAATGAGGTGGATCTAACAAGCACACCAATCAATAGACAAGAAAAATGCAAAAAGCACACAAATTTAGAGTGGTTTGGCTTATTGCCTACGTCCACTATGAAATGATTGATGTTTATTGAATTTGACTTGCTGATTACTAGAGATTACAACAGTACAACTGAAGTATAATAGTGATTTCGGCAGAGTATCAGCGTAGAGAAGCCAAAATCCCTTTTCTGAAGGCCTAGGACTGCTATTTATAGGTGCAGGCTGAAAATATATGGCTCAGATCTCGAAAGACCCCTTCTCTCATGTGGGTGGGCCCACCAGATCGATCCTTGGAATTTGGGATCGATTCATGATCGATACGCGTACAATTTATATCAATCAAAAATGACTCCACTTGGGTTGAGATCGATCAGGGACCAAGTAGAGGTGGTGCGTAAGCTCCTGTGAAAATTTGGTGGCATTTGGACTTGTAGATTTTGAGTTATGATTGATCCAAGTTTGTGTTTGCAAAAGGCTGTCGAGTTCATATCGATCCCATTCGTATCGATCGCTTCATATCGATACCATATATATCGATCAGGGTGATGTGGTGTTATACTTCAGGATCAATCCACTTTTCATGCGGAGTGACCGAGTATTCCATTTTTATGTTCCTTGCTCGTATCGACCCAACGTAACTCCATTCCTACCGTTTCCTTAGAGTTGCTTTGTATCGATTCCTAAAGCTACTTCGTGTCGATCACTGGAAGGTCAATTCATATCAATGCTCTACGCTCCGCTTCGTATCGATGACTTAGAGAACACATTCGTACCGATCACTGAATAGTTAGTTTCGTATCAATGTTTTGAGGTGCTACTATCGATCGTTGGCCGATCGATATGAACTGTGTTGACGGATGATCGATACGCAATGCGTAGGAGTGGAAACGATACGAAATACCTTCAACTGATGGATACGAAGTGGAAAATACATGATGGATATGAAGTAGAATCGGCATGATGGATACGAAGTAGAAGAAGTAGGATGGATACAAAGAAGCGTAGTTATTGATGGATACGAACTGGCACTTCCTCTCTTGAATTTTATCGATCCATATCTTAAGCATACGAACTCCGATTGACTTAGAATTCAAAACGTTAGCCTCTATAGCTTTTCTTATCATACCATATCGATTGTAGCTCGATCTAGACTCGGACAGCTGATCTTCATGACGGACTGTCTTTGGTTTTCAGTCAATTCCTTGGTGTCATGGCCTTGCCAAAAGGTGGGATAACATTCGCCCCCCAAAGTACATATTGTGTGAACATGACATGCTTTGAAAAATTGCAATCTTCATTCTGTAAAGTTCGATCTGATTCGTTGAGCAGTTATTGCCTTTTTATCAATAGATGTAAGCTTCGACTGATTTCTAGTAATATAAATGCTAAATTGTCGACTGCCAATAATTGTGCAGAGCACTGTTGTAACTGAGTGTCAACTGCTAGAAATTTATTGTTCACGGTTGTAATTGTCACTGTGTGAGCATTCAATTCCTACGAATTTTGAAAATTGAGTATTAGTCCATCATACATGCATGTGTTTTAACCTAACTCCCGTTAACATTTGTACGTTCACGAGTCGTTGTCAAGTTTTTTGTTCTTAATCGAGTTTTGTATAATTCCTCTACTGGATTGATGTGAAATTCGAGTTGTAAAATGATTGATGGTCGTCTTAGAGTATCCCTTCATATTGATCCTCTCCTAGATCGATTTGAGGAGTTGGGATAGGCATTTCATATCGATGGCCATCGGTATGAATTAATGGTCCTCTGAAATGCTGCGTATCGATGGATACAAATCCTGGTGGTCTTCAAAATGATGGATACGAAGTTGTCACTTCGTATCGATGGATCAGTGATGGATACAAACAATCCAAATGATTCTCTATGTATCTTCCATATCAATGTGTTATCCATGGATACGAACATGTGTTACTTTAGATCGATGATAAATGGATATGAACAGGCTACTTCAGATCGATTGGAGGAGAGACCGCTCCTACAGGTACACATAACTAGGAGACGAATCGACTTCAGCCTAGGTTCGATCCATATAAATATGGTTTAGGACTTAGATTTTTTTTTACTTGTTCTCCTTTTACTTCCAACCACCTATATCAATCCAAACTCGAGAAAAGGAAACTGCTTTTGCTTCCAAATCAAACCAAACTTTAATCCCTTGAACTAATTGCTCAAATTAGGTAATAATTGACCAATCTAATTTAAAATGAAAAGACTCCAATTTTCGTGCCATCCCACTCGTATTCGTGGTTGATTCTGGTGATGCAGAGGTCAGACAAAGATGGAAGCAAGGTTGAGGAAGGTTGGTATGACATTTGTGTTGCTTGGAGAAGAACAAGTGTAGATGGGTATGAAAGATGCATTCATATTGAGGATGGGTGATGGAGTGAAGGATGCATTGGTATCGATGACGGATAGCAGACGAGTGCGTATCGATTTGGATTAAGAGGGAGTTCTTATCGACCCAAGTAGTGGAAAATCGCACCGATGGAGTGGGAAGCTTCGTATCGATCTATGGTGGGAGTTCGTCTCGATCCAAAGCGATTGATGTGAAGGCTTGGATCTGGGGATTGATATAAAGGCGCTGTATGCGATCGATATGAAGTCAAAGGTTTTTGATCGGTACGAATCGACCTTTCGGTGATCGATACGAAATTTTGACTTCTCTGATCGACACGAGTGGTACTTCTGGTGATCGATCTGAACTTGCACTCTGATGGATACGACATTTTTGCACACTCGAACATTTGACTCCAACGAGCTTCTACTTTGCACAATTGGACTGAACCGTTTCACTGCATACTTGATTGTGGTCGAAGCTCGTCGATGGAACTGTAACTTTACCAATTTGACGAACTTTAACATGGATCGATTTTCAAAGTCTGGATGGCACAGTTGTGACGGTCAGCGATGACGGTCACTCCGGTTAAATCTCGAAGTCGTATCGTTTGAACATTTCAAATCCCATAGAATTTCTAAGTATTATGTAGCACTGCATGACACAACACATTCACGCACTTCACACTTACGGAAACATCGGTTTATAGCCGTCTAACGATGATTTTGACTGAGTTCAATAACTATGGAACCTAGAAGTTCGAAATCACAGGATGTCTAGAGTCCACCCTTCTCGTAATTGAAATACCGGTTATTGCAACCGACGTTATTAGCCCTGCTCCAGATGAAATTGCCAGGAGAAGTCTTTATTGCACACCCACAAGATTCTTTTCCTTACCATATTTCTAAAGATATGTTGGGCGGGATTTGCCTAAGGCATGGGATGCCGACAAACGATGTCCTGTTACTAGGGCCAGAGGATAAATCTCACACTCCCTCGAAAGGGTACACAGCCTGTAATATATTTATGTGTGTAGATGGGACACTCCCTCCATTCAATTAATTCATCCGAGAAATTCGTTCTTAAGGATCTCTCCATCCCAATTGCACCCGAATGGGTATTCCTTGCTAAACAGTTTATTCATCATCTTCATGGGACACATTTTGACCCCCAACTCCAATGGAAGTCGGATATTTGTTTAACATAAAGAGTCAAGGAGATAATCCTTCCTTCACTTTCTTAGAGGTAGTTAAGAACTGTCAGATTGTGGCCGGGGCTTGGAGCAAGCTGATCTATATCAAGACCGAATGGTTCTATGTTTGGTGTCTACCGGGGTCTGCCAGACGGTGGCTAGCAAGATGTAAGTGCCATAGCCTCCTTGCCGATTAACTGGATAATATCATTTGATGTCGAGTCTAACTTTTTCTTTCTTTATAGCTTCAATTCCGTGACCTGAAGGTGCTCAGTTTAAGGAGATAGTAAGAGTTCTTTAAAGATGCCCGTCGAATACAGAGAGATCGATGAAGTCCTTATGGACGAGAATCTAGTTGCCGTTGGGCTAATTGACATAAATCAAAGCATTGGACATGCAGGGGTTCTTAGGACGGCCCCGGTGAGACAAGCTCGAAGGAGAGCTCTGGGGATAGTAATTACTGAATAAGGTGGTGATGAGAATATGTCTACTTGAAATGAGCCCGCAGTTGGACCTTCGCAAAGTCCTCAATCTTTAGAGCGGAAGAGAAGGGGCAAGTCTACCGCTTGAAAATCTGTAAGGCACGAAACCTCATAGTTTCTTTGTCTGCTACTAGTCAAGAGATTCCTCCTTCATAGATGGAGAGTTCTTTTGTGGGACTGGAGGACATCCCCATTCTGGATGACTACCTTTGCACCAAGATACTAGGTTAGAGGGGCTTCAAAGCGCCTTAGACATTGGAGAGCCAACTTCTTCGAGTACGGCTATTAGAAATGGTTGGTTGGGAGGTTTTTGCACATGCATACACTTCACAGCATGCATAACTTCTAATCACAAGCTATCCATCTATGAAGTTTACCAGCTCTGTTTCTCTTTTCATTTTACAAATACGATGTCAAGGCGGGGATCTATGCTTGGCAGTCTTCATTTTGCACGCCGTTCATCTAGCTCATATTCTGAGTCTCGCAAACATGAGGCCGATAGAGAATGCGATCGTGGCTACTCCAGTCAAGAGAGGGAGCGCTATGAGAGGGAAAGGGATAGGGAGCGACAGTATAGGCACCATTCTCGGTCGTGCTCTCCGCCACCTAGATGTCCAACACAATCTTCTAGTTCTAGCAAACAACCCTTAGAATATTCGCGTCAAGTACCACCTTTGCAAACTTCAAGACGCGACGAACAACATCGGAGGATCGAAACGGAGACCCCTTCACCACTAAACAAGCCGTTACAGAACACACCGGGGAAGGGGCGATTAGAACCGCTAAGCTGAAAACATATTTCTCGAATGTCTGCTTCGACGGCTTCATATTTCCACCACACTTAAAGTGAATTCCTAATGATCCAGAAAAAATGATGCAAGACTACATATAAGATGTTTATGGCCAATATAGAGAATGGACGAAGACTGTAGAGAAAGTATCAACGGTGGCATTTGAGTGGGCAAAGACAATCGAGAAACTAGAAATCAATTTGACTCAGAGGGATCGCTTTGTGTAAGTCTTCACTGCTAAGAACGACATTCTGAGGAACTCAGAAACAGAGGCTATGAAGAAAGTCGACGAGGTAAATAAAAAGATGGAGAAGATGAGGCAAGATCACTAACTTTGGTCGATGATATGGGCCATAAAAATGCCACCGTCACAACCGAGAAAGATAATGCGCTCAAGGAGCTCAATGAGCTTAAGGCGAAGTATGCTGAGGTCGTCAAAGAAAATGACGATGCTAATAAGGCTGCCCAAGAGGCATGTGATCAAGCTGTGGAACTTAGGAGTGAGTGGGATGTGGCTGTACTAAAGGTACTGAAAGCCGAGGCTAGGTTTGAGATTGAGGTCAGAGCAATAGAGGCTAGGCTGGAGGGCGACATTGAGGGTCTCTTTATTACATATAATGTCAATGTCATGAACTACTGAAATTTAAGCTGGCTCGAAGATTACCCATCACATCTGTATAATGCATGGTGCCGCTTGGTTGAAGATGAAAAACCAGAGCATCATATTAAATCTGTTGATGAGTTTGAATTGGAGAACAGGGTGTTGACTGAGGATGAGAGAAGAGTTCTCCACGACGCCACTATCACATTTGAAAAAGAGAGGCTCGCCACTCAACATCCGGAGGCTGGAGAGGATTTTGTCATTGAGCATCATGATACGAGCTATGAAATTCCTATGCCAACCCAGCCTAAATCTACTCTTGTAGTTGATCCTCTATCTATTCCTGCTTACAATCCTGATCAATTGCACTTGTCTCTAGCTCGCGAGCACATCTCCGAAGGAGCCCCGGCTCCACCCGCAAGCTAACCTGAGGAAGGTATTATGAGCACTTCTTGAATTCATTCCTAGTTTTGAGTATTATCAAAAGAAGTCACTAATATTTTTTCTTATCTTCATCCAGCAACAGGAGCTACACTAGCCCCCAAATGCAACATCATGAGCAGGAGGCCCTTATGACAGAAGCAACCACAATAAAGGACGCTGCACCAACTGAGGGAGAGTAGGGAAGCGCTTTTATTTTTGATGAACAGATGATGGAAGAAATCTTTGGTCATCAAACTGACCCACTTACGGACCTGCCATTCATCATGGGTGAAGGCACATTTACAGCTAGCTCTTCGGGCCCAACTAGCAGCATTCCCATGGACGCTCAAGCAATTCATGAGGAAGAGATAATGGTGGACATTAACATTGAGATGGAAGCAGCCGCACATGCCAGTGGTATTGGAGGTGGTATGGCGGGTCCTAGCTTAGCTCCTCTGTGAATGATTTCTCCCGGTGGTATAGTTATCGACACTGGCGTGCCTCCCTCGTCTTCCACATCGAGAGTATTCCTATTCCTCCGACTCCGTATTCAGAAAGTATTCCAATTTCTGTGAGTTTGGAGGAAGAGATTATTATAATTCCTTTGGTTAGAGACCAACCACCAAAAGGCAAAGGCTCAAAGAGGCATCCAAGCGGTGGTTCCAGTGGGTTGACGTCGAGGAAGAAGAAGAAGAAGAAACCGAGGGAGTAGACTTGTCTTCTTGCTCCCTTTTTTGGTAGATAGATAGGAATTTCTTTTTTCTCCCTATAGGCCGTGTATAGATGCAGGTTCGGCCTCTTCTTCTAGGAATTCTTGGAATAATTTTTGTACTTATCCTTCTCTTTCAAAGAATAGTTGAAATGAAATTCCATTTTGTTTTTAGCATAATTTTGTGTTTATATGCTTAAGTGTTTTAGCATTCGAATTTCCATTCAATGTACTTGTGAGGCTTTAGTCTCTGAATTGGACTTGAGTTCGGTTGTTAAGTCCTAAAGTTATGGCTTTGAGTCATAACTGAACGTTAAGTCGAGTCCAATATTGCACTATCTCAATTAGTAGCTGGTACTTGAATTTTGCCCCCAGTCCCGGGGGTAAATTGAAGTGGTCGATCGAAAGTCGCTTTTCGCCTTCGATAAATCAATCATAACTTAGTCGGAACGAAATTGAAACGAGACGATTTTGAGTTTAAACTCGCTCATCTACTGGTAATGACATCCACACTCTAGGGATTGCACTTGTGTGCCAGCGGTCGGTCAAGCCTGTTTAATGTTTAAAGATATGTCCGCACTTCGAGGACTTAAATTATTTTACGGGCTGTCACTTACACCCGTTTGATATTTAGAATTTCGTCCGCACCTTGGGTACTTAGACTGATTTATGGGTGATCGATCACATCCAATTTGTGTTTATACTTCGGTCCATACTCTGAGGACTCGGACTTGTCTCACTGGCGATCAGTTCACACCCGGTTTGTGTTTATACCCCAGCCACGATCTAGGAACTTAGAGTTAGTCGATGGGTGGTTAGTTACACCCATTTTGATGTTTACACTCCAATTTGCACTCTGGGAATCTAGAGTTGGTCAAAAGATGGTTGATCACATCTATTTTGAGTTTTAGGATTTCGTTTGCACTCTGGGAACAATAGATTTATCAGGATCGTGGACGGTCGGGTCACATCCACCCTGAGTTAACAAGTGAGGTCGTTAGATGGATGGATCCATCCTCCTCGGACTTGGATTAAACACAGGCGAAATCACTAGGTGGACGGATGCATCCTCTTCGAGCTCATATTTGTATGTTGATACTCCAACTTGCACTTTGGGAGCCAGAGTTAGTTAGAGGATTGTCATGTATCAGTCCTTTTTGGCTTCAATGTGATGGCTTGCCCCCCGAGCTCGGGATACACTTAGTGAACGACCGGTCGTATCACAATCACTTCCCATTTGAATAAGTCCCACTGTAGGATGGAACTTAGTTCTCCATGCATCGTGATGGTTGTATGATGCATTTTAAGAATCACTACTCTGGCTCGAAGAGATGGCATTTTATTGCTAAAGTAAAAAAGTATGGCAAAGTAGATTGCTTTATTACAAATTCAAATTTCGAAATGCATAAACAAATTGCAAATAAAAAGCAGACTGAATGAATAAATAAAGCCTGTTATGTGTAGCAACGACGAAGAATCTCGTTGTTCCAGGATCATGGCAAAGTGAGACCATCAATGGTCGATAATTTAAATGTTCCATCTCCGAGTCTTCATTCAATAACATACGGTCCCACCCACATTGGTCCCACCTACATTGGTTTCATATATGAAGGGACCGGGTAAATTCTCTTAAGGACGAGATCGCCAAGTTCAAAGGTTTGGGGTCGAACCTTAGCATTGTACAATCGGGTGACTCGATTTAGGTGCGTGGCTGCCCTTAAATCAGCCTCTTTTCATTTCTCATCTAGTAAGTCCATAGATTCAGCAAGCAATATAGCGTTTCTCTTCAGATCATAATAAGTGACACGATGAGAAGGTACTTCTAATTCAACTAGAAGGATGGCTTCTGAGCCATAGGAAAGTGAAAATGGAGTGTGGCCGGTTGCGGACTTGTTGGTTGTTCGATAAGCCCATAGGCCATAGGAAGTTCATCGACCCATTTGCCCTCGACCTTTTCCAATCTTTTCTTCAGAATGGACTTTATAACTTTATTAATAGCTTCAACCTATTCATTTCCTTGAGGGTGTGCAACTGCATAGAACTTCTTTTGGATACGAAATCGCTGACAAAAATTCTTGAACCTGTCACTATCGAATTGGGCTCCATTATCAGTGACGATGGTATGTGGAAGACCAAATCGACAGATAATGTTGCATACCACAAAGTTGATCACTTTCTTCATTGTGATAGTAGCAAGGGGCTCGGCTTCTGCCATTTGGTAAAGTAATCAACTACAACGATGGTGTACTTGCGCCACCTTTAGCTAGAGGTAGAGACCCAATAATATCGATGCCCCATATTGCGAACAACCATGGACTGACCATCCGAATTATTTCGGTAGGTAGGGATCTCAGAATCCGGCATGTTTCTAACATCTGTAACATTTCTTGGCATAATATGATGCATCGTGATTTATAATCAGCCAATAATAACCGTATCGGAGTATATTCTTGGCAAGAACTTGCCCACGGTGCGATCGCCACACTCTCCTTCGTGCTTATCATGTAATGCTCGTTTGATTTCATTGTAGATGATACACCTGAGTAAAGGAACATAGCTCTTCTATATATGACTCCATTATGGATAGTGAACCGTGAAGTCTTTAGAAGAATTTATCTTTTCTCACTTCTACGCTCTGGTAGGGTCCCATGCTCAAGATATTTTTTGAATGGAGTTATCCATGATTCCTTATCAGTTACCGCTTCAAGTACCTAATCGGTCTCCATTTGATCGATACTTGAAGAAGATAGTGTCTCAATGGGAACGAGTTCCATTTGTTGTGCCTCACCGGTGATGGCTAACTTTGCCAAGAAATTGGCCTTCCGATTGTGTTCTCAGGGTATGCAATAGATGGCATAAAAATCGAAAAGATTTAATATTTCCTGGACCCGAGCAAGATAAGCAGCCATTCTTTGGTGGGTATGCAATAGATGGCATAAAAATCTAATAGATTTAATATTTCCTGGACTCGAGCAAGATAAGCAGCCATTCTTTGGTTTTTGGCCTGGTATTCCCCTCGAACTTGGCACACGACCATTGTGAATCGCAGTAAATCTCTACAGCACTAATTATTAAATCTCTGGAAAGCCTTAGTCCGATGAGTAGGGCTTCATATTCGACCTCGTTGCTGGTCGCACAGAAATTGAACTTCAAAGCATAGCATATAGATCGGCCTTCAGGACTTTCGAGCACAAGGTCGGTGCCTGAGCAGCGGTTATTTGATGCACCATCGGTATGTAGCCTCCATACATATTTGGGAGATTCACTAGTTTCAGGGAAGTCCTTCGGAATAGTGAATTCGATGATGAAGTCTGCTAGGACTTGTCCTTGAATAGCTCGCCTCAGTGTGTAAGTGATGTCGAACCGACTCATCTCGATTTTCCACTTGAGTAACCTACCAGACATCTCAGGCAGCGTAAGGACCTGTCCTAATGGCTGATTGATGTAGTTAGTGATAGGATGAGCCTAAAAATACGGATGGGACTTCCTCGAGGCAATGACAAGATAGTAAGCTAACTCTCCAACTTCGAATAATTTCTCTCCGCTTCAGTCAGTCGTTTGCTAACATAATAGACTGGCCGTTGTATCCGATCCTCTTCCCCAATTAAAGCAGCACTGATTGCATTTTCTAACACCACCAAATAGATGTACAATCTCTCATGATCAATAGGCTTTGACAGAATGGGTGGTGTGGATAGGTGTCGAACCAGTGCTAACAATGCGCCCTCACACTTTGTAGTCCATTCAAAGTTCCGTTTTCCTTTTCTGATTAGATCGAAGAAGGGAATGCATTTTTCGGTGGATTTTGAAATGAACCTACTCTGTGCTACTACCTTCCCGTTGAGGCTATGAGCTTGATTTATTGTCCTTGGAGTCTCAAGATTTCTAATTGCCTAGATTTTCTCGGGATTGGCTTCGATTCCCCGAGCATTAACGATGAATCCAAGGAACTTTCCAAATGCGACCCTAAAGTGACACTTCAACGGGTTGAGTTTCGTTCCGTACACTCGGAGGATGTTGAACATCATTTCTAGGCCTTTGATATGACTGGTGGAGAATCGTGACTTTACGAGCATGTTGTCCATATACACCTCCATAGTTTTTCCGATCTGGTCAGCAAACATTCGATTAATTATTCGTTGGTAAGTTGCTCCAGCATTCTTGAGTCCAAATGGCATGACTTTATAGCAGTAAAGTCCCAGATCGATGATGAAGACCGTATGCTCCTAATAGGGTAGGTGCATGGAAATCAGATTGTAGTCGAAATATGCATCCATGAAGGGTAAGAGCTCATGTTTGATTTTCGAATCTACAAGTTGATCAATCCAAGGAAGTGGAAAAATGTTCTTAGGGCAAGCTTTATTCAAGTCTGAGTAGTCAACGCAAGTTCTCCATTTCCCAGTTAGGTTCTTGATAAGTACAGGGTTGGACACCCTGGATATAACGCATCATGGATAAACCCGTTCGACCTGAGTTTATCTATCTTTTCCATTAGGGTGGCAGATCTCTCTGGATCCATACCATGCCTTTTTTGCTTGACCGGGACATGCCGCGGGTCAATATTCAATGTGTGGCTCACGATGTCTAGTGAGATCCCATACATGTCAGAGTGCATCCAGGCAAACACATTGAGGTTTGCCCAGAGAAATTCAACCGATTCCTCCTTCATCTGTTGGCTTAACTCTGCCTGAGAAGTCTGAATGTCTTTGACTTCGTCCTCGCTTTCAGTATCTCTTGGATCAAGATCTCTTGGAAATTGGTTGAGGTGCCCGGCCTTGGCCCAGGCGTAAACTGTCAATTATTCACAAAGCGGACACAGAGAGATTCCTTTACGCCCTTTCCCTTCTCTTTTCGCTGTGCCTCCCATAGCTCAACAACATAACAGGCTCGTCCAGCAGTCTGATCTCCCTGAACGACTCTGAATCCATTGTTGGTCGGGAATTTCAAAGTTAGACACCAAGGGGAAAAAGTAGCCCTATACTCAATTAAGGCCGGTTAGCCCAAGAAAGCGTTGTACGGTGAGTCAATATCCAATACGATAAACTATAATATCCGAACTCTCCGATACTCTCTAACTCCTAACTCCATGGTAGCTCTACCATCCCAATGGGTATAGTCGCACTTCCATTGAAGCTATGAATACAGGACTGACACGGCTTCAAATCTTTCGCTTCCATCTTCATTTGATCATAGGCTCGCTTAAAGAGTATGTTCACTGAATTTCCACTGTCCACTAAGATTCTCTTCATCCAAGCAAGACATATCTGAGCTAAAATGACTAGTGGATCAAAGGTCGGGGCTTCAAATCTATCAGCATCCCTGTCTCGAAATACGATGTATTCTATCATCTTTTTATATTGTTTGGCCGGAGCTCCGCCTTCTAAGTTATTGCAACATTCGAAGCTTACATGCCCAATAGAGCTGGAAAACAACTCAATTTCCCTTCTGCTCCGATCCGCTGAATGAAAACCACCACAAATAGTGTTAATTACTAACCTCCCGCTTGTACATGCAGGCTTCTTCGGTCTAACTAGACTTAGTATTTGATTTTGATTTAATGGGACCTCACCTCCAGCCTGCGGTACCCGAAGGAACTGCTCCAACTTTCTTTCTCGGATCAACTTCTCGATAACATCCTGTAGATGACGACATTCCTTCGTACTGTGGCCATACCTATCGTGAAATCTACAAAACTTCCCAGTTTTAATCTTCTTCTTTGACGATTACTTCGGAGCAGGTTTCTTATATTGAAGTATTACAATTTTACAAGTACACATTTCCCCGAGATGTATTAAAAGGAGTATAGGTGTCGAATATGGGAGCTTTACGTTGCGGTCTGTGATTCTGATCCCGCTTCTTACCCTGAATTCCATCACCTTTCTGTTGATTTTGCTTATTATGTATATTTAACTGCATCTTTTCGAAACTCTCCCCGGTTTGTTTCACAGCGACATTACTTTGGATTCCTTCCACACTGGGCCCTATATCATCCTTTCTCCTATACTATTTCGCATCCTCTCTTCTCAAGAACTGAGCTGCCTTGGAATAGAAATGGTCCAATGATGTAGGGGGTTTTTCGGTCAACCGGTTACTAAATTATGAATCGGGATTAATTCTCTTAGTCAGTGCCATTAGATTGGAATTGTCATTAGGGTTACTAATCTCAACGCATGTAGTGTTGAATCTCTCCAAGTAACATCTAAGTATCTCTCCGGAAGCTTGAGTGACACTGGAAAAGGTATTGACATCTTTGGCCCTTGTGACATACATGTAAAACTACTCGACAAACTTCGTAGCCAACTAGTCGAAACATGAAATAGAGCAAGGTGATAGGCGAGTAAACCACATAGTCACGATGACCCTAGGGAGATCGGGAAACTTTGGCATTTGACCGCATCATCAGCTCGTGTGGCATTCATCAACCATTCACACTTTAAAATGTGTTGGTTAGGGTCAAAGCTCCCTTCATAAACACGTAGAGTTAGCATTCTGAATCGCCGAGGCGATTCAGCGTAGAGGATGTCATTAGTGAAAGGGATATGACTCACAGGAGATTCCCCAGTTGTCATTGGCGAGGCCTTGGCTTTCATGGATCGTATATGGATCATTGTCGGGATGTCTGGCATCTGGACATTCTGGGCATGGTAGGCCAAGGTGTGGACGGGTTCCATAATACGAGGATGGGCCAAGCGTGGTCGATGGTCCATACCTTGCCTCCTCGGCTCTAGTTCTTTAGGAACATAAGGCTTGGGAGTATAATCATGTTGGCAATGCTTCGGATCCGTTCAGTTCCTAGTGTCAGATCCCAACTCGATGGCAGCGGTAGTAGTAAAGTTGTCAGTAGTGTGATAAGGAGCCATTCCTCCTCGAGAGGAGGGTCCAGTCTGGTGGCTGGTTGATGGACCAACTCTCACTTGTCCAAGATTTAAAGTGCGTTGATGTGCGGTAGCCTGTATATAGCTTCCATCCAACCATGGATGCATGGATCTGTGATTGTAACTAGAAGAAGCTGAACTTTTAGCAGATAAGTAGGAAGCTTGATCACTTCTGGATCTCTTTCGTCTTTCACGGTTCAGCTATTGGTTAACTCCACGTTGGTAGGGAGCTGCTAGGTAAGCTGTTGGCAGCTTTAAGTCAGCTCTTGCATCGGTATCTAGAACTCCTTCCTAGTGAAAGGGCCTTGTGTATCCGAAGGCCCAGCGGCGTTCTGGTCTGCAGAGGAAAGTTATGAGGGGTTCGACTTATCCCGTCTTTCTGGATCTGCAGTGTTTGAGGTAGTCCTAGTAGCGATCATGGCGAATAGCGTTTCTCTACAAGACTTGGTGCAAATTTAAATAGGATGGAAGAACTTCTAGGCTGAGATCTTGATCTTTTCCTTAGATTCTTGCAATCCGATATTGGCAGTAGATCCAATGAGCAGGAGAAAAGCTAGGTTTTCTCAATGAAACCACCAAAGTATTTATACTAAAATTGGACACAACACTTTTTGGATGTGCTTAAAGAGATAAAATGAAGAAAGTAAATGTAAAATGAGGTAGATTTAACAAACATACCAATCAGTAGATAAGAAAATATGAAGAAAACACACAAATTTAGAGTGGTTCGGCATATTGCCTATGTCCATTATGAAATGATTAATGTTTATTTAATTTGACTTACTGATTACAGGAGATTACAACAGTAAAAATGAAGTATAATAGTGATTTCGATATAATATCAGTGTAGAGAAGCCGAAAGTCCTTTTCTTGAAGGCCTAGGACTGCTATTTATAGGTGTAGGCTGAAAATATCTAGCTCATATCTCGGGTGACCCCTTCTCTCACATGGGTAGGCCCACCATATCGATCCTTAGACATTTGGGATCGATCCATGATCGATATGCATGCAATTCATATTGATAAAAAATGAGTCCATTTGGGTTGAGATCGATCAGAGACTAAGTAGAGGTGGTACGCAAGCCCTTGTGAAAATTTGGTAGCATTTGGACTTGTAGATTTTGATTAATGATCAGTCCAAGTTTGTATTTGCAAAAGGCTGTTGAGTTCGTATCGATCGCTTTGTATCAATACCATATGTATTGATCAGAGTGATGTGTTATACTTCAGGATTGATCCACTTTTCATGCCGGATGACCGACTCTTCCATTTTTCCATCCCTTGTTCGTATCGACCCAACGTAACTCCATTCATACTGTTTCCATGGAGTTTCTTCGTATCGATTCCTAAAGCCACTTCGTATCTATGGCTAGAAGGTCAATTCGTACCAATGCTCTATGCTTTGCTTCGTATCGACGACTTAGAGGACCCATTAGTACCGATCAATGGATAGTTAGTTTTGTATCGATGTTTTGAGGTGCTACCACGTATCGATTGTTATGTGGCATGTCTCGTATTGATTGTTGGCTGATCGATACGAACTGGGTTGATGGATGATCGATACGCAATGCGTAGGAGTGGAACTGATATGAAATACCTTTAACTGATGGATACAAAGTGGAAAATACATGATGGATATGAAGCAGAATCGGCATGATGGATACTAAGTAGAACAAGCAGAATGGATACGAACCGGCACATCCTCTCTTGAATTTTATCGATCCATATCTTGAGCATACGAACTCTGATTGGCTTGGAATTTGAAACGTTAGCCTTTATAGCTTTGCATGTCATACCATATTGATTGTAGCTCGATCTGGACTCGAACCAAATTCACAGTATCCATAGTAGACCCATGTATAACTGATCTTCAGCATAGACTGTCTTCGGTTTTCAGTCTATTCCTTGGTGTCACAGCCTTGCCAAAAGGCAGGATAACAATAGATATATAACATTTCAACATATTTCTTAATTTATTCGAAGTAATTCAGTTTACAGTTTTATATACTATCAATGATATACATAGTGATAATAGGATATATATATATATATATATATATAAACATCTAATTATCTAATATATCAACCAATAGTCATCCATCACAATCAACATCTAAAAAAGCCATAAATCACAACAGTTAGCTAATTATCAATATCGAGGATTTCACTAGCAATTCAATTTCAATTTAATTGTTAATTCTAAATTTCTAACATGTCTATTTCTATGTCGATTTCCATGTCAGTTAAATTACCAAACAACAATCAATAAAATTAAATCACTTCATGATTTCAATTTAACTAACATCAGAATATTTTATGAATTAGTGAGAGGTTTAAAACACTCACCTTTTTTTGAAACTAGAATTTTTTTCAGCTTCCAATAAATACAAATTCAATTCCACGCCGTAGACGTCATCGATATGATTCCAACGCGACTCGTTTCGCTCGAATCAGACCTCGTATGGAAAAGTTGCGAATTTATTAATATAACGATTAAATTAAATTATAATTAACAAGTTAAATAATATAATTAACTTAAACAAAACCTAAACTATACCTTCCTCTCTCTTGTATGCAGGTAAAAAAAAATCGAACCCATCTATCATGACCCGATATCTACGTGTGCGCCACCCTGAATCCCACCGGAGCCCCATCCAACCCCACCATTTGATACGCCACGCGCTACATCACCACTGCCCCAAGTGCGGTCTTCTCTAGTGCCACTATCGTAGGGAACGGAACCCACAACCACACGAGCTTCAAACTTCGATTTTGGTGATTTTGAAACGATACACTTCTATCCAACCGTCCATAACGTCGATGTAACGACCCACCTTTTCAGATAGTTTAAATCGATAATAAAACTCACATGTCAAACTCAGACCATTTAAAATGGAGGAATGTTATGGGGTGAATAAGAAAAAAGCAGGAAGAAAAAGAAAAAAACATAAAATATCACAGCGGAATGACAAAATAAAATAATCGAATAAACAATTCATGAAGCTATTTTACCAATAACATTTGATTGTACTTTCATAATACAGATCAGAGTTACATACAACAGAATTAAATACATAATGCAGGGGAATACACAAAATAAATAGTATAGTATACAAATCTGCATCTTCGTTCTCTAAAAAAGCATTCTTCGATGTACTGAAAAGCTCAGACTAACCCGAGCGAATTGAAAAGACAAAACATTCGAGTTAGAACTAAAATATCTTACATAAGTTAAATCAACAGTAAATAAATATTGGTGTGACGGAGTCAGAGATGTTTACGGGTTTGACATCTCCTATCCAGTGTCAACGTGAGTGCAATAACTTAAGAGATGTTTGGGATTTACATTTCTTAAGGATCTATTAAACTATCTGCATACATAGTACAATACGGTATTATAATAATGTCTACAGTAAAGTAAAGTATCAAAATAGCATTAAGGCGTTACTCATATCCCCCTTCACACATTTTATATATTTCCATAGTCTATACAGTACCGTAAGCTCCTCCATGAGGTTTACTCAGTGGGCACTCTATAGGTATGGTATAAACCAAACTCATAGAAGCCACGATAGGGCATGTGAACACTGCACTCGAGGCAATGCCAGGGTAGGATTCTACCAATTGTTGATCCAGACTGGTGGTAATGCATAGCGGCTACTACCACCCCCTTGGAATATACTCCCATAATCAAAATTAAGGGGTGGCCGCCAAATCATCACAAAGTCATAATATGATATCGAAGAAGAATGTCCGATATGAGAAATGACCTCACTTGGCCTAGCATGGCTCCTGTTTTAGTCACATCTAAGCTGACTCACGAGAGTCAAGGTCACATAAATACCTCATATAGAATCGCTCACCAAACCATCCTACTTCATTCTAGAATCTCCACCACATATACAGTTGTCAAAGTAGTTTCGGTATTGGTAGAGAGTATGATAATATTAGATCTTGCTCTTATTAACAAACAAACGCTTATTTCACACTAGATGGTTCTTTTAAATTTCCAAATCTGATTCTTAATTTATATCGAAATATCATATTCTCAAAACCGGTTTCAAACACTATTCCCTTTCGAAAACATATTCACTTTCGAAAACATATCACATCTGAAATCATATCACTTCTGAAATCATATTTACTTTCGAAATCATACTTACAAAATAGGTTAAATCTCATTTCAAAATCATGATATCCAATCTAATATGTCATTTAAATTACAACACAGGTTATAACATCATTTAAACGTATTCTCCTTAAAAATCAGGGATCTAAATATAAACTTCCACTTTACAAAACGTGAAATTTAGAAAATAGTTTAGATAATTTAAAATAGATTAAAATGGTTTTTAATAGTTTTTAAATAGATTGAAGTGGTTTAGGTGGATTTAAGATAGTTTAAATTTAATTTAAAATATGCAAAATAGATTTAATTAGATTAAATGGATTTAAAATAGATTAAATAGTTTTAAAGTAGATTAGATAGATTTAAATTAGATTAGATAGATTCAAAATAGTTTAAAATGGGTTAATTAGGTCAAACTGGCTAAAATAGGTTAAATTGTATTAAATAGATTAAAAAAAGTAAATTAGTTTAAATTGATTAAAATAGTTTAATTTGATTAAAATAGTTTAAAATAGTTCAAAATAGCTTAAATTATTAATAGTTTTAAAATCTTAATAATTAGATTTGAAACTGATATATTTTAAAACAGTTTATATTAAATATAAAAAATTTGAAATTAATATCAAATCGGACTATTTCTTCAATTTAACACATTTGGACCATGCCCAGCTTTTAAATCAACGATTAATTTTGTCTTTCAATTAAATTTCTCATTTAAGACCATTTGATCAATATCAGTTCAAATGCATGTTTGAATTATCAATTAAAAAACTTCAATTTAAATAGATTTCAACATTATATTCAAACATTTCAATAACTCAATTTCGATAAAACTTATTTATATTTGACAATTCAACTTTGAAATTCCAATTTTAAATCCTTTAAACAATTTATCAAGAATAATTTCAATTTCAACATTTAAAGCCTGGATTTTCGAAATTAGTTTAGTTTATACAAATCAAATTTTATTTCAAAACATCACTGAATTGAAAATTTATGAATTTAAAATCATTTAATTTAACCAATCCGGTGTCCGTATATAATTTTCTATCATGTGGTCAAGTGAAACATATATTTATCATTTCAATCCGCAATTTAATTTTTAAGGGTATGTATCATTTCATCCCGCAAACCCAGAATTTCAAATCAATGAAAATCGCTTGGATTTATCATTTCGACCAATAATGATTTTCCTCTATTCTATATGATTGTTCGGGTGTGTATCATTTCAACCCATGGGGATTTTCTAATAATAAATAAAGGAACTTGCACTATTATAACAATATAAATATAACATCAAATCATCTAATATCAACAATCAAACTAATCACAATCATCATTCACATCAACAATAAATAACAATAATTTATAACGGGTAATAACATGCGATTTAGAATTTAATATTAAATTAAATGACGATTACATGTAATAAAAGTCATATTTAACTGCAATGACAATTTAAACATAAAAAACATTAAACAATCAATTTCTAATCATGTCATAAATTTAATTTAACAAACATAAGACAATTTAGTAGTTGTAAGTGGATCAATACTCACTTCGATTTTTCGTCGATTTAAAATCCAAAGTTAGCCCAAAAATTTAATAGTCTCAAAATGTAGCTAATCTAATTCCTAAATGTCCTAAATTTTGATACGATCCCAACGGAGAAAACCGCGTGTGAATCCGAGCTCGTATGCAAAAGTTATTAACGTTAGAAGACTGGAAAATTTCGACGTTGGGTATTACTTCGAGTCGCGGCCTCATTTAACCGGTGCTTAATCTGATTTTATGCCAAAATGATCCAAGACCCGAATCATTTGGCTCCTATTTCGAAGTCACTGCAGGGTTTCCGCCTCTGTAACTTGAAGCGCGGCCAGATTCACCTTGTTTGGCATGGAACTCTCTCTAACCCGAAGTCGTTGTAGGGTTTTCGCCTCTAGAACTCGAAGTGAACCTCTGTAAACCTGGAGCAACATTTTTTTTTGAAATTAGGTATTGGAATTTGGAAATTAGGTTTGATGTTCTGATGTTTGAGAAGGAAGAAGAAGATGTACGTATAGAAATAATAAAATGAGAAACAACTAGGGTTTATAACAGCCTATATATAGGCAGAGTTGGATCGAAACGATAATGACGACCCAAAAAGCCTATTTCATTCCCGAATCGAAAATGGGTCATCCAATATATCGAAATACAAGTTTTCAATATTTTTAAACTCAATGGAACATGTTTCAAGTCCTAATTCCATCCTATAAAAAAGTTCAAATTGAATTCAATTAAATTGATTTCTAAGCGTTTCAAGCATGTATGATCAAACAACAAGTCCGATCGCTACGAAAATTGAAATCCTATAATAATTCACCATTGTGGATTTGACGAAACTGATTTTGTCGAAATCAGAATCAATAGCCAAAAAGGCTATTTTCACATTAATTATATAAAATAATTAAGTCACATTTTCAATTCAAATTTAATAACCAATAAAAAAATTCATTTTTGATTACTTGGGCATTTACAACAATTTAAAACAAATTCACATGTCAATTCAATGTTAATTATTTTACTAGTTACGGTGATTAATCTCAATTGAGATAAATATAGTGATTATTACTTTAAATTCTAATAAATTCATTTTTTCGCCTTGTCATCTTATTATTCAATCGATTTTCATCTCATAGTTATAATTAACATTTGTTTATATATTATTACACTAAAATTTTACAATTACCATCTTAATTTTTATTAACGTAATATTTAATTACATTTTATTACAATAAATCCATTTATTATAATTTAAATTCTAATAAATTGATCAAACTTGATTTCAATCTTTTTATTCGACCAATCATTACTTATGGAAATTGTTAACAATGGTTTACATCTTATTGCACTAATATTCCACAATTTAATTAACATTAACTGCACTAATTAAGTGAATTTGTAATTGATTTCCAATTTATTATCAATGAATTAAATAGTGAATTTATAATTAAACCATTGTTATAACTTACCATTTCAAACACATTTCTATGTTCATTATTAACAAACAAAACTAATAAATTCACATACGGATTAATTATTCTATTTTAATCGATTTCAGTTTATCACATATTATTTCACCATTTAATACAACATTCGATTTATTTACTTATTTACAGTTTATGCCCAATTCTAACTTGAAAATCAATCCAGCTAATTAAAATTTCAGTAAAATAGTTATCAATTGCCTTATATTAACATTATTAAATTTCAATTAACTGAAATTGCATTAAAATGCTTATCCATTAACTTACATTAATATTATTACATTTCATTCTAGTTATTATTCTTGTTATTAAACTTAAATTTTTAATTTTTCACAACATTAAATTCCAAAATTTATTTAATTACTAAATTTAATTATCGAAATTTGCGGGTCGTTGCACTCTCCCCCACTCAAAACTTTTCGTCTTCGGAAAGGGAAAGAAGGAATTAATATATTTTATTCAAAATATTCAATTTATAAAAATTAATTTACATAATTAAGTATTATAAAAATATCAGTTAATAACCAATTAAATCCTTTATATTCAAGTTAATAAAAGTTTGAAAAACATTTTCACTTTCACAAAAATTTCTAATTCCAAAATTTTGACAGAGTCTCCTTTGTACGGAGAGGTCCGGGGGGAATAATAATATCAATAATAAACATATATATATATAGATGTATTTATGTATCATATTTCAAAATAAAATATCCCAAACCATGGAAAAAACAATATAATATCGCTAGAAACCCGTAATCTGAAAACGTACCTATTTGTTGGGCGAACATTATGAAACCAAAGCGGTAGCTAATGCTTTCATAAACTTGTATTTCACTTATATAATCCAAAAGAGTTAGAATTATGCAAAAGGGAAATATTAATGTCGTTTTAATTTATAACAAAACAAATTAACACAACATAACAATAGTCATTTTGCAAACAAAACATACAACCATCACATGCAATCAAAGTAATCAATTATCCATCCATAGCAATCAAAACAAATGGTTTGTTTAGATGTAGACACTTCTAATTGTATAGAATGATAAATAAACTACTGAGTATACCATCCCCCAAACAGTCTTAGATAGATCAGTATAGATTATTTATACACCCTAAACAATTTAAAGTATCACTTCCCAATCATCCCATAAGCCATACAACCACTAAATTCAAATGTCATGTAAGTTTTTCTTATTAATCTCCTTTCACATTATTTACTATTCATCATCATTACTATTTTCATACAACGATTATGTTTGATGTGATTTTTTGTTTGATGATAACAAACATATATATATCAATATATATATGTGTTTGCAGTTTGGACTATATACAGAAAGGAAGAAATATTCATATTGAATAATTATACTATTGCACAGAATCTATATAATTCAACTAGTATTTTTTATTCAATATAATATTTTATTACAACACTTAAACAATACAAAGTTTTCTGCTCTCTATATATATATATATACATACATCAGTTCATGCATTTTACTTTTCTCACTACAACACTCAACACTCAGTTTTTCACTCTGTCTGCACATCTGCATCTATCTGCATTGTCCAGCTCCACTTCTCGTCCTGTCTCCTGTGTACCTGTATAATTAGCAACTACAACAGTAATCTGAAAACAAACAAATTTAAATTTGCAAAAATAAAATTTGTTTGTGTCTCAGATACATGGGTTATTGTCATCATCCTTGATTGTGCAATATCTATGCATATCAGTAATTTTTTATCAGGGACAGGCAATTATAAGTGGCTGCAGTACACACGTGTACATTCGTATACGTGTGCACTGCCACGCCAACTCGTGTGCACAAACTACAACAAAACACAAATTCATTCAAAGCAACATAACAGAGAAGAACAAAGACCAAGTGCAGCATCAGTCACACTTTATCAAAAATATGCAAGACAGTGGTCATGAATGCATTAACAACATCGAGCCAGAAACAGTCAAATATCCCACAAATGTCCAGACCAACAAAAACTTGAATACTGCACCAACCAGAATGAACCAGTGATACAAGGCAACAAGTACAACACTGCACAAATTCAACATGAAGCAGTGCAAACTCCCAAAGATACAACAGTGAAAGAAACTGCATCACAGCAGCATGAAAAAGCATATACAACATCAAAATACACAAAATATGGAAACTGCACCAATGCAAATCAGAACATAGCATATATAGTAACCAAAGTGCAGTGCAACTACAAAGAAGTCAGTGACAAGCTACAAACACCAAGTGCAACAGTGAAAACAATGTACTTGCCAACAACAAGTCATGAAGCAATCAACATGAATATCACAAGAGTCACAGCAAAAAATGAAGACTGCAAACTCAAGTGATAAAACATGTGTCCAGACAATATTTGAGTACATCGAACCAGCTTTCAAATGAAACAAGGAACATAAATACTGCAACTACAACAATGGAACAACAGCTCATATGAACAAGTGTACAAAGGCAACATGAACAAGTGTAGCATCTGTATCAAAGCAGTGGAAACAAACTCAAATGCACGTGAACATGGCAGCAGACCAGTGACAACAACCAAGTAAAGAACATGGATGTACAAGGCAATACACCAATGCAAGTGACTAATGCAACATGAAGTGAATCAAGTTCAAAACATCATAACAACAAGTACAGTGTTCCTCAAAGATGAATTCGAGCTAGAAACAAATGACATGCACCAGCAAGCTATCAAGAATCAGATCACAACTACATGCAGATCAAATGAAGTTCCGATTTAATCCCATAGCAAAATCAAGTCACAATGAAAGTACAAACCCAAGAATATATGCATACACACATACATATGTATGTATGCACATATATAGTAAACAGGTGAATGTGCAGTAGGAAACACAAGACAGTGGCAAGTACAAGTCAGTGCAGAAATCAAGCCAAAGTTAAAGATCAAATTCGTATTTTTAACTAAGTCAAAGAAATCAAATTTTGGAAAGAAATCTCTGCATCAAACTTCTCGACTAAATATGGTCAGTATTAATTCAAATAGGGGCCGAGACAACAAATAAAGGAAGATATCTTCGAATCAATTAATTCGAATACAAATATGGTCAGCAATTATTCGAAATTGAATCAAGAAAGGAATACTCCAAATCCAGAACAAATTCAGGAAAATAATCAACGACGTGAAGAAATCAAATCTGACAGTGGTTATTAGGGTTTCAACCCTATAAATAAACCCCAAGAAATCATCATAGAACACAGAACAATCGAGTTAAAAAGCAAGCAATCAAATAAGCAACAAAAGAAATTACATACCGAACCATCAACAAACTCGATCAACAGAGAACGAGCTAGCAACAAGCATCAATCATCAGAGGACAAGCAAGAGCTTAATCAGACATCAGAAAGAAGCCGAAGCCCCAAATTCGAGGAAGAAACAGAAGCCCTAATTCAGATCGAATAAACAGAGGGCCGCCATTTTTTTTTACAAACAAAAGAAAATGGACCGGGTGAAATAAGATAAAGGGAAGTGACCACATATCTTTTGTTTGTTTTGGGTTAGGGTATTTTTATTTTTATTATAAAGGCAAGATAATTTAAATTGTTTTAAATTTAGTGCTTGCTTTTATAATTTGCTTTATTTGTATGTTCTTTTCAAAACAAAACATGATAAATTATCACCTAGGGTTTAGGTGTTGTCAGCTTGTCTAGTTAGAGTTAGTCTAGTTAGCAGGGTTTGCAAGTTTGCAAAACTCTATAGGCGGTAGCAGGGTTTGAAAGTCTGTTAGAGTGTTTGTAAGCGGGAAACTGTTTAATTCTAATAGAAATCTGGGAATGCAGCAGTAGGCAGGGGTTGTCGAAGCTGGGTAAATTCTGTGTGTGATTTATTTTTCAGCATATTTATTTCTGCAGTTTGCTTCTGTGTTTAATTCGCAAAAATTTGTTATAACCCTATTCACCCCCCCTCTAGGGTTAATCTAGATCCTACAAGTGGTATCAAAGCAAGGTATTTTACTTTAACTCTAGAGTCATGAATCCACCAAATAATGCTTTTTCTGAGGGGCAATCTATTGCTAGGCCACCCATGTTTAATGGGAATGATTATGCTTATTGGAAAGTTAGAATGAGTATTTATCTTAGTTCTGTCGATTATGATGTTTGGGATATTATTGAAACTGGCTATAAATCTCCCACTATAGTTGTTGGTGATACTGAGATTCCTAAACCTAAGGATAGGTGGGATGCTAACGATAAGAAATTAAAAACTACAAATGCCAAAGCAATGAACGCTTTGATCTGTGCTCTTGATAAAAATGAATTTAATAGAATTTCACATTGTACAATAGCACAGGAAATTTGGCACACTCTGGAGGTGACACACGAAGGAACTTCTCAAGTCAAGGAGTCACGACTAGCTCTATCTAGCAATGAATACGAAAACTTTGTGATGGAAAAGGGCGAGAGCATAAAAGATATGTTTGGACGATTTTCAACTTTGGTGTACAATGCTAGAGCGCTTGGGAAGGTCTTCACTGAAGTAGAGCTTGTACAGAAGATACTGCGAGTCTTACCAATGAACTTTGAGGCAAAAGTCACTGCAATACAAGAATCAAAAGATCTGAGTAAACTAAGCATGGAGGAGTTGATCGGAAACTTGATGACATATGAGCTTGAGCTAAAGGCAAAGGAGGAACGTAACAACTCCGAATCAAAAAAGAAGACGATTGCCTTAAAAAGCAAAGAAGAAAGCGGTGAAGAAGAAGAAGATCCAATTGAAGAGCTTGCGATGGCTGTCAATAATCTTAGAAAATGGTCAAAATTCAGGCCACGCAAGAAGAAAACAAGTGGTAATAAGTCAAAAGATTCTGATGATTCCGATAATGAATTGACATGCTTTAACTGCAAAAAGCCTGGCCACTTCAAACAAAAATGTCCACTTCTCAAGAACAACAAAGGAAAGAAAAAGAAGAAGAAGGCCTTTGCAGCAACTTGGGATGATGAAGAAGGAGAAGAAGTTTTGGATAATAGCTCAGAAGAGGCTAACTTGTGCCTTATGGCAAAATCAGATTCAGAAACAAGTTCAGAGGAATCCAGTGAGGTACGTGACTATTCTTATAAAGAACTTGTTTTGATGTGTTATGATCTTACTAATACAATTGATACTCTTGAAACTAAAATTGAAAAATTGAAGTCTGACAGGAGAGAACTTGTTCATGAGAATACTAGGCTAGAAACTGAACTTGAGAATTTTCAAAACCTAGACTGCAAAAAATGTAAAACTTTAGATTCAGAAATATCAAGACTTAAGAATAGCTTCGATAATCTTGAAAAAGAAAACTCAAGTCTTAAGGAAACCATTGACACTAGGAAAAAGGATTTTATAAATAGATGCACCACACTTGTAACTGAAAACACAACACTAAAAACCAAAGTCCAAAATCTTGAGAAATCTCTGAATAACTTTTCAAGAGGAGAAAAATCGTTTAACATGTTATTAGGAAATCAACTCTTTGCTAACAACAGAAAAGGACTAGGTTTTGGGAAAACACAGGTTGACGATCATGCAAAAGGTAAGAGTGTCTTTGTTAGAAGTGAAATTGGACATCGTGTTGAAAATTGTAGTCATAGGAACAAGAACACAAAATTTATACAAGTTTGGGTTCCTAAGAATTCTACAAACAAATTTCATGTCTATAGGAACAAAAATAAAAGGACAAAACAAGTTTGGGTTCCAAAGGGATTGTTTGTTCACAATGCTTCAGTTACTAATATCATTGGACCTAAGAGTTTCTCTAGGTCATCCTCCTCTCTCTTTATGTAGGTCTGTTGGCGGGCTAAGGAGCAACAAGAATGGTTTCTAGATTCAGGTTGTTCTAGACATATGACAGGTGATAAATCTAAGTTCCTTAGCCTAGAGAAGTTTAGAGGTGGAAATATGATCATGGGAGATAATAGCAAGTGTAAGATTATTGGGAAAGGTGAAGTAAGTAATGGTACTTTTTCCTTGACTAATGTTTTATACGTTGATAATTTGCATCACAATCTCATTTCTATTAGCCAACTATGTGACAAAGGTATGAATGTGGTTTTTGAAAGTGATACTTGCAAAATCATTGATAAAACTTCTAATAACATTGTTTTTATGGGCAAAAGAAAAGGAAATGTTTACTCACTTTCGTTTGACAATCTAAATCTTTCCAGATGTTTGGTAGCCACTGACGAAGAGGCATCTTTATGGCATAGGAGACTTGGACATGCTAGCATGAGTCTCTTAAGAAATCTTGAAACGAAAGAATTAGTCAGAGGGTTACCACATCAGAATTTTAAAGATAACAAAGTGTGTAAAGCATGTTCCTTGGGCAAGCTTAGTCGATCATCATTTCGCCCTAAAAACATTGTTAGCACATCAAGGGTCCTCGAATTAATTCATATGGACTTATTTGGACCAAATGAAATTGCAAGCTTGAATGGAAAACGTTATTGTTATGTATTGGTTGACGATTATTCTAGATTTACATGGGTTTATTTCTTAGCCAAAAAGTCTGAATCTTTTGATTATTTTTCAAAATTTGCTAAACTTGTTCAAAATGAAAAAGGAGTTTCAATTAAAACTTTGAGAAGTGATCATGGAGGCGAATTTGAAAATTCAGAATTTGAAAACTTTTGTGAAGAAAATGGTTTAAAACATGAATTTTCTGCCCCACGAACACCTCAACAAAATGGTGTGGTTGAAAGGAAAAATCGTACATTACAAGAATTGGCTAGATCCGTGTTGAGTGAGTATAAACTACCTCTAACTTTTTGGGCAGAGGCGGTGAATACTTCGTGCTACGTAATGAATAGAGTAATGATTAGACCAATACTTGGCAAAACTGCTTATGAAGTGTGGCATGAAAGGAAACCTAACATCTCTTATTTTCGTGTTTTTGGATGCCCTTGTTTCATTCTTAACACAGGTGATCAACTTGGAAAATTTGAATCAAAGGCCGATGAGGGAATTTTCATGGGCTATTCAACAAGGAGCAAGGCTTACAGGATATACAACAAACGAACAAAGACAATTGTTGAATCAGTCAATGTGAAATTTGATGAATCTGATCTAGAAAGGACGACTGAAAAAACGGGTGATGATGGGGTAGATCATGAAGGCATTAAAGAAGGGACATCTACTGAGAAAGATGGAAGTAGGACTGTTGATGCTGATAGATTGAAGTTCAAATCCAATCATCCTCCTGAATTGGTTATAGGAGATCCTACGGAAGGTATACGCACTCGCTCTGCATTTGATAAAAATTTGTGTGCGTTTTGTTGTCATAGTGGTTTTATATCTGAAATAGAACCTGATTCTGTTGAAATGGCTCTTAATGATGAAAGTTGGGTTTTAGCAATGCAAGATGAACTTAATCAATTTGAGAGAAATAAAGTTTGGAAATTAGTTCCTAGGCCTAATGACTATCCAATTGTAGGAACTAAATGGGTGTTCAAAAACAAACTTGATGAATCAGGAAATGTAATTAGAAACAAAGCTAGGTTGGTCGCAAAAGGATATAACCAAATAGAAGGCATAGATTTTGATGAGACATTTGCACCAGTTGCTAGGTTAGAAGCCATTAGGATTTTGCTCAGCTTTGCTTGTTATAAAGGTTTCAAACTAAAACAAATGGATGTAAAAAGTGCATTTCTAAATGGTGATCTGAAAGAAGAATTTTTTGTTGAACAACCCCCCGGTTTTGAGAATCATGTTTTTCCAAATCATGTGTATAAACTTGAAAAAGCATTATATGGTCTTAAGCAAGCTCCTAGAACTTGGTATGACTGCCTTTGTACATATCTTTTGGAAAATGGCTTTGAAAAGGGGAGTGCTGACACGACACTGTTTCTATTACATAAAGGAAGTGATTTTTTGATTGTTCAGATTTATGTGGATGATATCATTTATGGTGCTACTAATGAACTCTTGTGCGAGAAATTTGAACAAGTCATGCAGGCTAAATTCGAGATGAGCTTGGTTGGAGAATTGAAATATTTTCTTGGATTTCAAATCAAGCAAAGCAGTGATGGCATTTTCATTTCGCAATCCAAGTATGTGTTGGAACTGTTGAAGAAATTTGGAGTTGAGAACTCCAAACCATTGAGAACTCCTATGAGCCCATCAACAAAGTTGGACAAAGACGAGAAAGGAAGTGCTGTTGATCAGAAAAAATATCGAGGGATAATTGGTTCACTTCTCTATCTTACTGCTTCTAGACATGATATTATGTTTTCTGTGTGTTTGTGTGCACGTTTTCAATCTAATCCTAAAGAATCTCATTTGAAAGCCACTAAACGAATTTTGAGATATCTTTCACACACACACAAATTTGGATTATGGTACCCTTCTTGTGAAAACTTTGATTTAGTTGGTTATTCTGATGCTGATTATGCTGGTTCATTGGTTGACAGGAAAAGCACCAGTGGGACATGTTTCATGCTAGGACATTCATTAGTTTCATGGTCAAGTCGAAAACAGAATTGTGTTGCATTATCCACCACTGAAGCAGAATATATTGCTTTAGGAAGTTGTTGTGCTCAAATTTTATGGATGATGCAAACTCTTTCTGATTTTGGCTTAGTTTATAAACAAGTTCCATTAAAATGTGACAGTAAAAGTGCAATAGACTTATCAAATAATCATGTTCATCATTCACGCACAAAACACATTGATGTGAGACACCACTTTCTTAGAGATCACATTGCTAAGGAAGACATTTGCATTGAATATATTTCAACTGAGGCTCAACTTGCTGATATTTTCACAAAACCCCTCCCCGAAGACAGATTTTCTAGATTACGTTTGGATTTGGGGATTATAGAAATTGACTAACCATTTTTCATTGTTAGGTTGAAATATTCTTGGATATATACTTTCAACTTCAATTTCTAGGATTCAAACAAGTTTTGGATATTTTCCAAAGATTGATTCGAATATGGTATTCAGTACTGGATATTACATAATATAATTAACTTGGTAACTTATTTCACGATCATTTCTATTTCTACCATCTTTCTATCATTCATAATGGTTTGATAAAATAAGAAGAGTGAATTATTTTTAAATTAAAAAAAAAAATAATAATAATAAATAAAAAATAAATAAAAAAATTTAATAATAAATAATAATAACTCTCATGCATCCATTCTCATTTAAAAGTCCTTATGGTTATGCATGGATGGAGCATGTGAGTGAATTATTTTTATCATTACTCCATTCTCATTTAAAAGTCCTTATGGTTATGCATGGATGGAGTATGGTAACTAAGTATTCTGGTCTCACTTAATAATCTGGATGCTTAGACTAATAAGTAACTGCTAATCCCATTTAAAAGTCCTTATGGTTATGCGTGGTTAGTAAGTGCTTATTTTTTTTGTTTTTGTGCTTAAATGTCAAATTAATGTTAAAATATCTCTCTTCTTATTAAAACTGATCATCGATCCATCCTCTACAATATGGAATTTTTTATCTCGTTATGATATATTATTTTTTGTTCCTACCGTTCCATTGTTTTTTTGTCAGTCTTTTGATAATGACAAAAGGGGGAGAAGAACAAGATTTTGATGAGAAAGTAAATATTTTGTGACCTATTTCAACAAATTTGGTTAAATGTTGTTAGTTAATTTTTCTTTAGTTCTTTTATTCTTTTGTAATTTTTTGTTATCTTCTAAATAGGGAGTGGTCTTGGTTGTAGGGGGAGCATTCAAATAGGGGGAGCTAAAAATTTCATGTTCAAACACATGTATTAGCATTTCAAAATCTTTAATATATATGTTTGTCATCATCAAAAGGGGGAGATTGTTTGATGTGATTTTTTGTTTGATGATAACAAACATATATATATCAATATATATATGTGTTTGCAGTTTGGACTATATACAGAAAGGAAGAAATATTCATATTGAATAATTATACTATTGCACAGAATCTATATAATTCAACTAGTATTTTTTATTCAATATAATATTTTATTACAACACTTAAACAATACAAAGTTTTCAGCTCTCTCTATATATATACATACATCAGTTCATACATTTTACTTTTCTCACTACAACACTCAACACTCAGTTTTTCACTCTGTCTGCACATCTGCATCTATCTGCATTGTCCAGCTCCACTTCTCGTCCTGTCTCCTGTGTACCTGTATAATTAGCAACTACAACAGTAATCTAAAAACAAACAAATTTAAATTTGCAAAAATAAAATTTGTTTGTGTCTCAGATACATGGGTTATTGTCATCATCTTTGATTGTGCAATATCTATGCATATCAGTAATTTTTTATCAGGGACAGGCAATTATAAGTGGCTGCAGTACACACGTGTACATTCGTATACGTGTGCACTGCCACGCCAACTCGTGTGCACAAACTACAACAAAACACAAATTCATTCAAAGCAACATAACAGAGAAGAACAAAGACCAAGTGCAGCATCAGTCACACTTTATCAAAAATATGCAAGACAGTGGTCATGAATGCATTAACAACATCGAGCCAGAAACAGTCAAATATCCCACAAATGTCCAGACCAACAAAAACTTGAATACTGCACCAACCAGAATGAACCAGTGATACAAGGCAACAAGTACAACACTGCACAAATTCAACATGAAGCAGTGCAAACTCCCAAAGATACAACAGTGAAAGAAACTGCATCACAGCAGCATGAAAAAGCATATACAACATCAAAATACACAAAATATGGAAACTGCACCAATGCAAATCAGAACATAGCATATATAGTAACCAAAGTGCAGTGCAACTACAAAGAAGTCAGTGGCAAGCTACAAACACCAAGTGCAACAGTGAAAACAATGTACTTGCCAACAACAAGTCATGAAGCAATCAACATGAATATCACAAGAGTCACAGCAAAAAATGAAGACTGCAAACTCAAGTGATAAAACATGTGTCCAGACAATATTTGAGTACATCGAACCAGCTTTCAAATGAAACAAGGAACATAAATACTGCAACTACAACAATGGAACAACAGCTCATATGAACAAGTGTACAAAGGCAACATGAACAAGTGTAGCATCTGTATCAAAGCAGTGGAAACAAACTCAAATGCACGTGAACATGGCAGCAGACCAGTGACAACAACCAAGTAAAGAACATGGATGTACAAGGCAATACACCAATGCAAGTGACTAATGCAACATGAAGTGAATCAAGTTCAAAACATCATAACAACAAGTACAGTGTTCCTCAAAGATGAATTCGAGCTAGAAACAAATGACATGCACCAGCAAGCTATCAAGAATCAGATCACAACTACATGCAGATCAAATGAAGTTCCGATTTAATCCCATAGCAAAATCAAGTCACAATGAAAGTACAAACCCAAGAATATATGCATACACACATACATATGTATGTATGCACATATATAGTAAACAGGTGAATGTGCAGTAGGAAACACAAGACAGTGGCAAGTACAAGTCAGTGCAGAAATCAAGCCAAAGTTAAAGATCAAATTCGTATTTTTAATTAAGTCAAAGAAATCAAATTTTGGAAAGAAATCTCTGCATCAAACTTCTCGACTAAATATGGTCAGTATTAATTCAAATAGGGGCCGAGACAACAAATAAAGGAAGATATCTTCGAATCAATTAATTCGAATACAAATATGGTCAGCAATTATTCAAAATTGAATCAAGAAAGGAATACTCCAAATCCAGAACAAATTCAGGAAAATAATCAACGACGTGAAGAAATCAAATCTGACAGTGGTTATTAGGGTTTCAACCCTATAAATAAACCCCAAGAAATCATCATAGAACACAGAACAATCGAGTTAAAAAGCAAGCAATCAAATAAGCAACAAAAGAAATTACATACCGAACCATCAACAAACTCGATCAACAGAGAACGAGCTAGCAACAAGCATCAATCATCAGAGGACAAGCAAGAGCTTAATCAGACATTAGAAAGAAGCCGAAGCCCCAAATTCGAGGAAGAAACAGAAGCCCTAATTCAGATCGAATAAACAGAGGGCCGCCATTTTTTTTTACAAACAAAAGAAAATAGACCGGGTGAAATAAGATAAAGGGAAGTGACCGCATATCTTTTGTTTGTTTTGGGTTAGGGTATTTTTATTTTTATTATAAAGGCAAGATAATTTAAATTGTTTTAAATTTAGTGCTTGCTTTTATAATTTGCTTTATTTGTATGTTCTTTTCAAAACAAAACATGATAAATTATCACCTAGGGTTTAGGTGTTGTCAGATTGTCTAGTTAGAGTTAGTCCAGTTAGCAGGGTTTGCAAGTTTGCAAAACTCTATAGGCGGTAGCAGGGTTTGCAAGTCTGTTAGAGTGTTTGTAAGCGGGAAACTGTTTAATTCTAATAGAAATCTGGGAATGCAGCAGTAGGCAGGGGTTGCCGAAGCTGGGTAAATTCTGTGTGTGATTTATTTTTCAGCATATTTATTTCTGCAGTTTGCTTCTGTGTTTAATTCGCAAAAATTTGCTATAACCCTATTCACCCCCCCCCCCCCTCTAGGGTTAATCTAGATCCTACAGGTTATTCTCTTTAATTTACATTCATTACTTACAAAGATTCATTTCCCATTCATTTATTCATATAATGCCAAATTTTCTCTTTTCATTACTTTACGTTCATTGTTACATAAGTTATTTCCATTCAATTATTTAGATCGTCCATAATCAGTTTCTATAATATGATGTAAGTCCCTTTACAAAAAAAATTCACCATTATTAATTTCTTAAATTTCCTTTTTAACATCCATATTCATTTGTGGAGCGACACCTACTTGAATTTATATTCTTTTTCTTTTCACTTTTATTTCTTTCACATATAGTATTCACTTTTACTATTTACTTTAATTGTAATTGACTCCAAACATCACTTAAGTTTATAATCATTTACCTACAGTATTCATCTTCGATAAAATTTAATTAGTAGCATATCAAATTATTAACTTAGTTTATAACATTTTTGTAACACCTATTCTTATTTATAGAAATAATTCTATTGAACACCTTCATTAATAAAGTTTACTTGTGCAATATTCTACTACATATTTATATTAACATTTCACTTTTAATATTTGGTCAGTTAAATATATGTCCTTTATAATGTAATTGAATGTTACACAAGTTTTTTTTATTCATTTTGGTTAACAAAATTTTCGATAGTTACATCTTCTAGATTTTCATATCTACAAGTTACGGATTTTCAATTTCTTATATATTTCATTAATCACTTAGCATCTGATTTCTTATTTTCCATTTTTAGAAGTTTCCAATTATTAAATGGTTAAGATTTCATTCATTACTCTAATTGAAACTACTAATTATCAAAAAGTTTTAAGAACTAAACTTCAGGTTGCATTTCAAATCATTTTAATAAAAAATATATATTCATATTCTTTATAGATCAAATCTTATTTAGGAGTTCAAAATTTAGATTTGTTTATCAAAACAAATGTGCAATAAAATTACAACGCGGTCTTCCCACTTTGAAACTTGAAAATGAACGTTGATGATGCATGCACTCATCATCGAAATTATTTTCCAACGATAGAGTGGGGAGTAAAGAACTTATTTCCTTCCATAATTTCTTTAAAACATTTCTTTCAAATCACATTGAAATATTTATATCAGAAAATACTTCAAAATAATATTGATATTATATTCCAAAAAAATTTCGAAAGAAATTTCAAAATTCTAGTACTTAAGTTCTCAAATTTTCAAATTTATATTCATTTTATTTACATCACATTTTTTGCAACTAATAATTATAAATTTCACTTCCTAAGAACAATCAAACATATCAATTTCAATTATATACATTTATAAAGATTATTCTTTTATATGCAAAATATAATACTAGGTAAAACTATTTCATTTAGCTATACTTCGAAAACAATATTGTGTCAGTCTGCCCTATTAGTGTTTAGAATTCCCTGTCGATGTCATAACGTCCCATGTACCGACTAGAATTTATAAATAATAAATAGAACAAATTAACACAATATAAAAACCTTTTATAACACTAACAAATATGCTCTTCCATATATATATATATATATATATATATATATATATATATAGACACACACACACACTCAACGACTCATTCTAGGGTATTACTACCCTATTCTCTAATGAGTTGGACCCCACAAAGCTCATGTCATTGCTAAACGAAAGCTTTGATAAAAACGTAATGACCCACCTTTTTGGACAGTTTAATTGACAATAAACCTCATGTCAAACTTAAACCATTCAAAAGGGAGGATTGTTATGGGGTAAATAAGAAAAAAAAGCAGGGAGAGAAAGAAAACAATTAAGAATCTAACGGCGGAATGACAAAATATAATAATCAAATAAACAGTACATGAAGCTGTTTTACCAACAACCTTTGATTATACTTTTACAATACAGATCAGAGTTACGTACAACAAAATTAATACATAATGCAGTGGAAGACATAAAGTAAATAATACAGTATACAAATCTCCTCTTCGCCCTCCAAAAAAGCTGTCTTCGATACATTGAAAAGCTTGGACTGACCCAAGCGAACTGAAAAGCAAAGCACTCGAGTTAGAGCTAAAAGATCTTATGTAATATAAATCAACAGTAAATAAATATGTGTGTGACAACGTCGGAGATGTTTATGGGGTTTGACATCTCCTATCCAGTGTCAACGTGAGTCCAATAACTTAAACGGTGTTCGGGATTTACATCTCCTAAGGATCCGTTAAATTATCTACATACATAGTAAAATATACTATTATAATTGTGTCTATAGTAAAGTATTGTATTAAAACAGCGTTAAGGCGTTACCCTTATCTCCCTTAACACATTTTATATGTTCCCATAGTCTATACAGTACCGTAAGATCATTGTGAGGTTTCCTCAGAGGGAACTCCATAGGTATGGTACAAACCAAACTTGTAGAAATCATGATAAGGCATGTGAACACGGCACTCAAGGAAATGCCAGGGTAAGATTCTACCAATTGCGGATCCGGACTGGTGGCAACACATAGCAGCTACTACCATCCACCTTGGAATACACTCCCATAATCAAAGGGTGGCCACCAAATCGTCACAAAGTCATAATATGGTATTGAGGAAACATATCCGATAGGAGGAATGGATTCACTTGGCCCGGCGTGGCTCCTGTTTTAGTCACGTCTAAGATGACTCACGGGAGTCAAGGCTACATAAATACCTCATATAAAATCATTTACCAAACCATCCTACTTCATTACGGAATCTCCACCACATACATAGTTGTCAAAGTGGTTTTCGGTATTGGCAAAGAGTATAACAATATCCTATCCCAGTCTCTTTAACAACCAAATGCTTATTCCACACCGGATGGTTCTTTTAAATTTCCAAAACCGATTCTTAATTTATATCAAAATATCATATTCCCAAAACCTATTTTGAACTCAAATTCACTTTTGAAAACATATTCACTTTCGTAAAATATCATATTTGAAATCATATCACTTTCGAAAATCATATTTACTTTCAAATCATACTAACTGTTATCCCATTTTTGGTCAAAACTGGAATATCAACAAATTGGCAAGGAATGTTGGATATCGGGGTTGGAGATCGATTGGAATCAAGGCTGCGATCGATATCGTCAAAATTTGGTTGAGCTCCGATCGAGACGAAATTGATTGGAAATGATGATAAGGACTAGGAAAGGCTATGTTTCAAATTTCAGGTTAATCGGAGTTCGGATGAAGGAGATATAACCGAGCCAAGTGAAAGGAAGCACTGCCGAACCATCCATCCTCTACTCCCAAGCACTGCCGGTCCAAACTTCCCTTCCTAACCGAACCAACTCCACTTCCCTTCCTAGCCGAACCAACTCCACTTCCCTTACTACCGAACCAAAGTGCAACCGAACCAGAACCTATACCAATCACCACCGAACCAAACTCACTCCCAACCTACCACCGGTCCAAACAACATACCACTCTCCACCGAACCAAGACGTTCCAGATCAACTTAGTCAGGCCAGATAGCATCAGCCCAGGCCCACCAACAGCTATATACATCCAGGACCCTTGCCACCGGCCTCACTCTATAAATAGAGGGGCAGGGGTACAACAATGAGGGACAAGTTTGAGAGCTCAAGCAAGGAAGGAACTTTCAAACAACTTTTACACGCTTGTAATCAAAGCTTTGTACTTGTAATCTGAATAGAAAAGGAGAATAACGTATAAAGTGGACGTAGGCACGTTCTGGCCGAACCACTATAAATCTATGTGTCTTTTATGGTTTAGTCCCTTCTTTTTACGTATTTGCATAAACCACCCAAATCTCTAAGAACAATATAAAATCAACTAAATCCTACGACTTGGAGGTGTTTGCCCATTTTTTGTGCAAACACTTTGGTGCTTTCACTGAGAAGGACTAGCACCCGCTGCACCGGATAGAAGTTTGGATTTGGAAGACAATGACTAGGCAAAATAGTAGAAGGCAAAGGGCTGAGAGAAGCCAACCGGTAGGAAGTCAACAAGCATCCTCCGGAGCTGAGGAAGGATCGGCTTCGATCTACATAACCCGGGATGAAATGGAAGCCATAACAAATTCACTGCAAGAGAGGTTGTTGATGAGTCAACAGGAGATGATGCAGACTCTCTTGGAGCAAATGAGAGCTGCGGGGACGCAGAACTTAGGAACAGCTACAGCGGCTGTGGATGCAGGACAAGGAGCTAGGGTTATGGAACCCAATGGAGGACAGGATACAGAGCCAGAGGGAAATCGACAAGGGCTTGGGGGCAGGCCCACAGGATCCAACACAGAAAGATCTTTGGAAGGAGTTCAACAGGCTAGAACCAACGTTGCTGCTAGCGAGCCACATGAAGAGTATGTACCGGAATTCCCTCGGGGGCAACCCCCGACAAACAACGCTGGATTGGTAGATATAATCAGGAAGACTATGCGAGGTGGTTTGACCAACGGAGACTTGGAAGGAGTGAACAGGAGTCCGTTCGCTCGGGAAATAAGGATGGCTCAGAATCCACCTAAGTTCAAGCTACCTAGCGTGGAGGTATATGATGGCAAGGCAGACCCTACGGATCACTTGATGAGGTACACCAGACACATGGAGGTGCTGGGGGCATCGGAGGAAGTGATGGCCCGATGCTTCCCTTTGTACTTGACGGACTTAGCTGCGATGTGGTTTAGGCAGTTGGAAGAAGGATCTATCAGGACTTGGAGGGAATTGGTGGAAAGGTTTTTGGGAAAGTTTCGGGTTCATCTCAAGAGACCGAAGAACGTGATGACATTGACATTGGTAAAGCAAAGGATAGATGAATCGCTTAGAGCTTTTCTAACTCGATTCAGTGCCGCAGTTGCTTCGGTGGATCGGCCCGATCCATCGATGGTTTTAACGGCAGCAGTATCAGGAGTCAGGGAGAACTCAGATTTCAAGGTATCTCTGATACGAGATCCCCCACGGGATCTCGACGAATTCTTTCACGAGGCAGAAAGGTTCCTTCGGCAAGAAGATGCGAGTACGGATTTAAAGTTGAAAAGGTTAATGCAATTGAGGTTGGAGGACCATCCAGCAAAGGTTCGGATAAAGACAAAGGAAAAGGGAAGTTGGACGATGATTCTGGAAATGCTAGGAAGCGATGGAAGGATCCAAAGTTTTCCACATACACAGGATTGAACGAGACGCTGGAGAGGATATACCTGGATACTCGGAATCGCCTTCCCTAACGAAGGCCGGCTAGGAGAGAACCAACAGAACGGGAAAGGACATCAGGAAGGCACTGTCTCTTCCATGATTTGGATGGACACGACACCAACAGCTGCAGGCACCTAAAGGACATAATTGAGGAGCATGTAAGGAACGGACAGCTGCCACAATATGTTCGACCTCGGAATGCAACGACGGAACAGGAGTAACCGCCGCCTACCTCAAGCTACGATGGTGGGAGGCCCAGGAACGATGGTCAATTGATCATCCATTGACCAGGATAATATGGAATAAGTAACGAACCAAGTCATTTACACATGTACGGGGACAGAGATAGCCCCTAGGCATGCTCTGAATGACGATAAACTGCAATGCTATGGTTTGTGAAATTTATCTTTTGCTTTTGGATTGGACACTGCTTTTCTTTTTGGTTTTTGGTTTTGGAGTTTGGATTGAGCTCCTGGTTTTGCTTACTTTTTGATTTGGATTTTCCTTTGGATGATTGTTTTCGGTTTTGGATGCTGGTTTCGATTTCTGGCTCTTTGGTTTTGATTTGGATTTTGGATTTGGATTTTGGATTTGGATTTTGGATTGGATTTTGATTGGATTTTTATCCGGTTTTTGATAAACGATCATCGGGTATGGATTATGCCTGGCAAGGGGTGAATCGCTTTGCCCGAACGTGGTAAATTGACGCATTCAGGTCGTCGAGTATGGATTATGCTCGACAAGGGTCCGGAGTGACCAGGATTCGGCCTAGGACTTAGGCCCTGTATTATCAATTGTTATTTTCAGGTCGTTGAGTATGGACTATGCTCAACAAGGGTCCGGAGAGACCAGGATTTGGCTTAGGACTTAAGCCATGGCATTGTACAACGTCCAGGGACACTGGACCAAGGTCGTCAAGTGTGGATTACGCTTGGCAAGAACTCGGAGAGGTTAGCTCAATGTCCAGGGACATCAAGTGTGAATTGCGCTTGGCAAGAGCCCGGAAAGGTTATGGATTCGGATATCAACCTGGAGAGGTCTTGGATTTGGTTATTGGCTATTGGATAAGGATGGATTAGGACTCGGTTGTCGAGTTCGAATGGATATGGAATTGGCCAAAGCTTTGGTTATTGGATTTGGAATTGGACATCGACTCAGAGCAGTCAAGGATGATATACTCTGGCAATATGTCTATAGACTTTGGATATTGGACTCAGAACTATTCAAAACACGCCTTGTTATCACAAGGCATGTTTTGGGAGGCAAAGTGTTATCCCATTTTTGGTTAAAACTGGAATATCAACAAATTGGCAAGGAATGTTGGATATCGGGGTTGGAGATCGATTGGAATCAAGGCTGCGATCGATATCGTCAAAATTTGGTTGAGCTCCGATCGAGACGTAATTGATTGGAAATGATGATAAGGACTAGGAAAGACTATGTTTCAAATTTCAGGTTAATCGGAGTTCGTATGAAGGAGATATAACCGAGCCAACTGAAAGGAAGCACTGCCGAACCATCCATCCTCCACTCCCAATCACTGCCGGTCCAAACTTCCCTTCCTAGCCGAACCAACTCCACTTCCCTTCCTAGGCGAACCAACTCCACTTCCCTTACTACCGAACCAGAGTGCAACCGAACCAGAACCTATACCAATCACCACCGAACCAAACTCACTCCCAACCTACCACCGGTCCAAACAACATACCACTCTCCACCGAACCAAGACGTTCCAGATCAACTTAGTCAGGCCAGATAGCATCAGCCCAGGTCCACCAGCAGCTATATACATCCAGGACCCTTGCCCCTGGCCTCACTCTATAAATAGAGGGGCAGGGGTACAACAATGGGGGACAAGTTTGAGAGCTCAAGCACGGAAGGAACTTTCAAACAACTTTTACACGCTTGTAATCAAAGCTTCGTACTTGTAATCTGAATAGAAAAGGAGAATAACGTATAAAGTGGACGTAGGCACGTTCTGGCCGAACCACTATAAATCTGTGTGTCTTTTACGGTTTAGTCCCTGCTTTTTACGTATTTGCATAAACCACCCAAATCACTAAGAACAATATAAAATCAACTAAATCCTACGACTTGGAGGTGTTTGCCCATTTTTTGTGCAAACACTAACAAAATAGGTTAAATCTCATTTCAAAATCATCATTATTCAATCAAATATGTCATTTAATTTACAACTTAGGTTATAACATCATTTAATCATATTCTCCTTAAAAATCATGGATTTAAATACATACTTCCACTTTACAAAACCTGAAAATTAGAAAATAGTTTAGATAGTTTAAAATAGATTGAAATAGTTTTTAATAGTTTATAAATAGATTGAAATAGTTTAGGTGGATTTAAGATAGTTTAAATTTAATTTAAAATAGATTAAATTAGATTAAATGGATTTGAAATAGATTAAATTAAAATAGTTTAAATAGATTCAAAGTAGATTAGATAGATATAAAATAGTTTAAAATGGGTAAGTTGGGTTAAAATAGATTAAAATAGATTAAATTGTATTAAATAGATTAAAATAAATTAAATTAGTTTAAATTTATTAAAATAGTTCAAAATAGCTTAAATTAGTTAATAGATTGAAAATCTTAATAATTAGGATTTGAAAATAATATATTTTAAAACAGTTTATATTAAATATAATAAATTTGAAATTAATATCAAATTGGATTATTTCTTTCATTTCAACACATCTGGACCATACCCAGCTTTTAAATCAACGACTAATTTTGTCTTTTAATTAAATTTATCATTTAAAACCATTTGATCAATATCAGTTTCAAATCCATATGTGAATTATCAATTTAAACCACTTCAAATTAAATAGATTTCAACGTTATATCAAAACATTTCAATAACTCAATTTCGATAAAACCTATTTATGTTTGACAATTCAACTATGAATTCCAATTTAAATCTTTTGAACAATTTATTAAAACCAACTTCAATTTCAACATTTAAAGCTTGGATTTTCAAAATTAGTTCAGTTTATACAAAACAAATCTTATTCCAAAATATCATTTAACTAAATTTAAAATTTAAGCATTTAAAATCATTTAATTTAACCAAGCCGGTGTCCGTATATAATTTTCTATCCTATGGTCAAGTGATATGGATATTTATTATTTCAATCCACAATTTTAAATTTACGGGTATATATCATTTCAACCCGCAATCCCAAAATTCTAAATCAATGAAAATCGCTTGGGTTTATCGTTTCAACTCATAATGATTTTCCCTCATTCTATATGATTGTTCGAGTATGTATCATTTCAACCCATAGGGATTTTTTAATAACAACTATGGAACTTGCAATGTTTTAACAATATAAATATAACATCAAATCATGTAATATCAACAATCAAATATTAATCACAATCATCATTCACGTCAACAATAAATAACAACAATTTACTGTAATGGGTACTAACTGGCGATATAGAATTTAATATTAAACTAAATGACGACTAAATGCAATAAAAGTCATATTTAACTGGAATGACAATTTAAACATACCAAACATCAACCAATCAATTTCTAATCATGTCATAAATTTAATTTAGCTAACGTAAGATAATTTAGTAGTTGTGGGTGAATCAAAATACTCATTTCGATTTATCGTCGATTTAAAATCCAAAATTAGCCCAAAAATTTAATAGCATCAGAATGTAGCCGAACGAGTTCTAAAATGTCAAAAATTCCAATTTGACACCAAGGAAGATAACTGCGTATGAATCCGAGCTCGTATGCAAAAGTTATTAACGTTAGAACATTGAAAAATTTCGACATTGGGTCTTACTTCGAGTCGCTGCCTCAATTACCCGGTGCTTGCTTTGAGATTTTGCCAAAATGACCGGAGACCCGAGTCATTTGGCTCCTGACCCGAAGTTGCTGCAGGATTTTCACCTCTAGAACTCGAAGCGTGCCCGGATCCACCTTATTTGGCATGGAACTCTCTCTGACCTGAAGTCGCTGCAGGGTTCTCGCCTCCAGAACTCAAAGTGAACCCCTTCCCGACTCGAAGTAAACCTGGTGTAACATTTTCTTTTTGAAATTAGTTTTTGGATTTTGAAAATTAGGTTTGATGTTCTAACGTTTGAGAAGGAGGAAGAAGATGTAAATATAGAAATAATAAAAATAAGAAACAACTAGGGTTTATAACAGCCTGTATATATAGGCCGGGTTGGATCGAAACGATAACAACGACCCAAACTGCCTGTTTCATTCCTGAAACGAAAATGGATCTCCAACATATTGAAATATAGGTTTTCAATATTTTTAAAATCAGTGGAACATGATTCAAATCCTAATTCCATTGTATAAAAAATTAGCTTTAAAATTAGCTTATTTCAAATTGAATTCAATTAAATTGATTTCCATGTGTTTCAAGCCCGTAGGATCAAATGACAAGTCTGATTGCTACGAAACTTGAAATCCTATAATAATTAAATGTTACGAATCCGATGAAATTGATTTAGTCGATATCTGAATCAATGTCCAAAATGGCTATTTTCAGATTAATTATATGAATTAATTAAATCACATTTTCAATTCAAATTTAATAAGTAAAAAAGTTTATCACTTTTGATTACTTAGACGTTTACAATAATTTAAAACAAATTACATGTTAATTAAATGTTAATTATTTTACTAGTTATCGTGTTTAATTTCAATTGAAATAAATATAGTGATTATTACTTTAAATTCTAATAAATCCATTTATTCAACTTTTCATCTTATTAATCAATCATTTGTCATCTCACGGCTATAATTAACATTTTTTTATATCTTATTCACTAATATTTTACAATGACCATCTTAAATTTTCATTAACATAATATTTAATTACATTTAATTGCAATAAACCCATTTATTATAATTTAAACTCCAATAAATTGATCAAACTTGATTTCAATCTTTTTATTTAACCAATCATTACTTATGGAAATTATTAACTTTGGTTTACATCTTATTGCATTAATATTATACAATTATCAATCTAATTCACATTGCATAGCGATGTTGAGAATGTCTCTTTATCTCAAGCTTATTTTCTTTTCTTTTTGAGTGATGAAATTAAATAGTTAAATACAAATTCTTCTCTAGGAATTGTGAGGATGCAATTTTGTTAAGGGAAGAGTCTGTAACAACCATGGTTTGAATATTACCTTTCAATATTGAATTATAATGATAATTATAATTTAATATTGTAAATTAAATTAAAATTGGAGAAATTAAACTGTTTATTTGAAATAAACTATGGATTTGGAATTTAAAATGAGAAAATGAAATTCCAAGCTTTATTCTATTTTGTTTGGAGTGATAATAAATTGATTATGGACTTCGAATAATGAAAATGATTTCATTTTAGAGAAAATGCAATAATTATATTAATTATTGCCCATTTGTTTCTTTTAATAATTTTTAAAAGAAGTATGTAATTTTTTAAGGTGGTTTATTGAATAAAAGGTGGAAAATTGGGTTTAAAATAAGTTTTGGCTATAAATAATATTTTTAAATGGTTTGACATATTTTTCTAAGTGATAAATTAAATTTTGTGGAATTTTAGGAGTCAAAAACATGGTTTTATCCATTTATCTGTGTAAATTGTGTATTTTTGGTAAATTAAGGATTTTAAAAATATAAATTAGTCTTTTTAAATTATAGTAAATGCTTTACTTTAAATGCATACAAGTTTTCATATATTTCTTGTGTGAAAATTTAGAGAAATGCATTTATATTTATGTGTATTTGTGACATGCACACATTTATTTGCTAAGTGTTGATTTAAACCTTAAACTATCTATTTAAATTTTTGAACCCAATTAGGCCCATTAACCCTTAACCAGTTGAGAAATGAGAAATAGTGAAGAGTCTATGTGTTCATTTTCAGTCTCTTCTTCCCTCCTCCAACCTGAAAAGAGAAAAAAGTAAATCACTTTATCAATTTCTCAAATCCAAGCAATTCCTTCATTTCAATTCAACAGATTCAAGGATTTTTAAAATCTAGTGATAAATAAAAGATAAACAACTCCAAATTACTGAATTTCATCACCAAATTCTTTTACAGTAAATGACTTTCTAATTTTTAATATAAATATTGTTTTGCATGTTCTTCCTATCTCTTGTACAGGTATTTAGAAGCTTCAATCTTGCAAAAAGGCTTCAACTTTACTGCAAAATCTGAGCTTTTGCAACAAATCAGCAAGGCGAGTTGAATAGCTTACAATTCTAGCTGAAGCCAATGCTTCAAACTGCTCAAATCTGTGGAAAATTTTCTCTGTAATTTGTTTTTACTTTCAATTTTGTTTCTATCAAAAGCTTCTCTGGTTGGTACTTTGCATGCAAATATCTTTCAATTTCGGCAACGAAATGCTGGCGGATTTTCTTCTGATGATAGTTCGGATGCAGTATTATATTCCTATAAAATTTGATTGCAAAATATTGTCATTTAAGTGTTCAAAACATTATTGCAAAATCAACAAAAACCCAGATTTTTCCTGGGTATATTTTGTTTGATTTGCTGCAAACATGCCCGTAGTTCATGTTTGAGACATCATAACTTTTTCATTTCCAGTCGGAATTTATTGATTATTTTTTTGAAAGATGAATTTTTCCACCATGTGCAAACAAATTTTCAACTCAATATGAAGTCGTTTGGTCCTCTATTTCATGACTGAAAGTTGGACCTGAAATGGTTTTCAAGCGATTCCAATTTGTTTTTTTGAACTGTTGCAAACATGGCCTGAGTACATGTTAAAGACAGTGTAACCTTTTCATTTCTAGTTGGAATTTGTTGATTCCTTTTTTATTTGAAAGGCGAAGTTCTCTAGTATGTGTTTACCAATTTTCAGCTCAATATGAAGTGGTTTGGTCTCTATTTCAGGCCTGTAATTTGGACTCATGATGGTTTTCAGGCCTGGGCACATTTTTTTTTTGAACTGTTGTAAACATGTCCTGAGTCCATGTTTGAGATAGCTAAACTTTTCCATTTATAGTCGGAATCCATCGATACTTTCTTATTTGAAAGCTGAAGTTTTCTACTATGTCAAACCAATTTTTAGTTCAATCAAAGGTGGTTTGGCTACCTGTTTCATGTCCGAAAGTTGAACCTACAAAAGATTTGAGGCATGGGTATCATTTCGCATATGCATTTTTATGTTCTTTTTTCATCCGAATTTTGACTTTTACTTCATATTTTTCGATATTTCTAAAAAAATTGAGGGCTAAGATATCCATCAATAGGCTAGCCAAGTTTTGATGAATTTGAAATTCAAATTTGGATTGAATTTGAATTGAATTTGAACTGAATTTGAATGACGGTTTTGAGTGATTTCATTGATTTCGAGCATGGATTTTTCCAAACAATTTTGAAATAATTTTTAAAATAAATTGGCATTTAAAATAATTAGTATATATTATTTTAAGCTATAAAATCTATTTATTCTCTACAATAAAGGAATTTTCAGATATTGTTTTCAAAATTTGATTCCGAAAAATGGTTTTAAAAGCTTGTTTTCTCAAATAAAGTATTTTATTTATAAAATACATGTTTTTGCACTATTCGAGGAAATGAGAATTACACATGGTATAGGACACGTGCGTTTATCATATCGGTTAATTTCCGACTTGTCCGTTTGATCGTTCTAACCTTTGGGTCGAGTTTACCGACGAGATGAGGTAAACTTTTTACTGCTTTGAGTGTGAAATTTGCTAGCAGTTAGTAAACCGTTTAGTGCGAACGTTTGGTATGGAACACACGTTAACATTGTTTGGGTTCCTATCCGAAAGTTTGTGACACATTTTTCTAAGGCACGTATTAGCCAGTACTAGACCTTCGGGTCATTTTTCCTTCGGGACGTTTGTCTAAGAGACGTATTTGTCCACTACGACATATTCGTCCTTCGAGATGTTGTCCTTCGGGATTTTTGTCTAAAAGACGTATTTATTTTCCTTCGCGACATTTGTCTAAGAGACATGGCGCCTTATTTTGAGAGAGCAATACTTAGCGGGCTTCAGCCATACTCATATGCTATATCTTTGAGATGATTTCGTTGATGTTTGTGATTTCGCTAGTGTATCGTGTTTTTCCAGAAATGGTCCTTTGAATCATTCGATATATATTTGTGGTGACTACCTTTCAAAAATTTGAACTCTTAGGAGTTCTATTTTTGAGATTTGAATTGCCTATACTGACGTTATATAAGATTTTCATTTTGGCATTTAATTGAGATTTTATTATCCTCTTTGGAGATATATTTACCTTATGGTATGTTTGAGATAAGATCTCTTTATACATGTTTTGGGTTTGCCAAGATGGCGGGTTTAGGTTTTCTCTTAAACCATATTTGATGTTTTGTGAATGCCGATGGTACGAGGCTTGCTACTTTTAGCGTTTTATGGGTTATTTTATCTCTCTTCAGATTATATATTTTTGTAGTGATACCATATCATCACTTGATGTAATCATACATTTTAACTGTCCCTTCTTATTTGAGAATATTATCATATTATCATTATGCTTATATTATCGTTTATCCGTGTAAACTGATTTATTTAGCTAGACTGACCTATGTATTTTTTACTCGGGTTAGACCGATGTGTTTCAGGTTAGGTACATTTGGACTTACCCTATTCTGCTTCCGCATGGACTATTTTGCTAGCTCTTTTTGTTATAGATTTTTGCGTAGTCCTTTTTGGTTACTACTCTGATATGTATATTCTTTTGACTCACTTGTATAGTGTGGTTGTTATACCACTTGACATGAATCATTTTGTATAATCTGTGATGTATCTGTATATGTGTGTGTGTGTGTATATGTGTGTGATGATCTACTGTTCTATGATGTGTTTTCCATTCGAATTGTTGTATTTTGTTCTGATAGATCCTATATCCACCTATGGCTTTTTATTAATTATTTATTGGATATGTCGATCCACTTGAGATAGAAAATAAAGGCATTTGTTGTATTCAATAGATATTTAAGGCAACGCTATAGATGGTTGCTCCTATACAACCCTATTCTCTACATTAGCAGACAGTATTACCCAGTAATACTCTTTGTTAATGTGGGTCTCGAGGTGGGGCATCATAATTATAGTTATTATTCTCGTTATTAAACTTAAATTTTTAATTTTTCACAATAGTAAATTTCAAAAAAAAATTAATAAATTTAATTATCGAAATTTACGGGTCGTTACAGTCAAGCTCAACGAGATCTTTAACTTTGCTTCTGGTGGCAGTTGATTTCTTTAAGCAGGTTGAGAGAAATCGAAGAGAGAAGGTTGAGGATTTTGACCATTAATCACAAAGAAAACACGGCTGATGTTTTATTAGGGTTAGGGTTACGCGAATAAAGATATACACGTCCTATTATATAAATTTCTGACCCGATTCATCCGTAAAAATTTTGAACTCCAAATGAAGTGTGCCGCCTGGTGTTCAATATGTTATACCCTCATTCCGAACATGATTGAATAAGTATTATGACCCAATTCCATCATATTCAAAAGATAGCTTTTCAAATCAAATTATTTTAATTAAATTTCTAAAAATAAATTCTACGCGTTTCAAGCTCGCACGACTAAATATTAAGTTTGATCGCCGAGAAACTTGAAATCCTATAATAATTCACTATTATGGATCCAACAAAACTGGTTTTGTCAAAATTCGAGACAGTGGCCTAAAGAAATTTTTTACACGTTAATTAAAATATAAAATTTCCAATTTCTATTTATTCACTTTTAAATTCAAATTTTAAAAGTAAACAATCTTCATTCTTGTTTAAATAAAATTTTAAATCAACTTTCGACGTCATTTTTCATATTAAACTTAGGGTTCAATTATTTAAATAATTTCCATTATTAAATTTAAAAAATTTAATTATCCAATAAATCGCTATAATTTAAATACAAGTTATTCAACTTATAAAGATTAACTTATAAAACAAATTCAAATAACAAAACAACTACTACACTCTTTATAAAATTATAATCATAGTCTAATAATACGTACTTATATAAATTATTTCATATATCATTTTATAAATAGAATGTTCGTTCTTATTCAATACACAAATGTTTTCATATTAAATACATAGATTGCACTATTTTACACTTCTTTATTTAAAGTATTCCAAAAATCCAATTTCGATGAATTCCTATATCAGAATTTCAATAAATTCCAATATTAGATTTCAAATAAATTTTAGTTATAAAATAATTATTTTATTTTCATCTAAATAATTCAACATTCATTATTCAATCCTAGCTTTTTGATAAACACATTCAGTACATAGAATTTCATTTCAATACTTGTTATTGCCTAAATCTTCGAAATTATTTATTTCAAAATTTTATTCAAGTTCATATTCAATAAACTATATTAATAAATCATTAAATTTTTATTTGTAACCTTTTTTAATAATTATATTAAATTTAATAATTTAAAATAGTTAAAAAATATGAGTCGTTACAATCTTCCCCACTCAAAACTTTTCGTCCTCGAAAACGGGTTAAGTAGAGAATCAAACCTTTGATATATTTTGCTCAAAATAATCAATGTATAAACATAAAAATATTATTTTCAAAACCTTTACTTTTCTTCCGCTACGCCATTATAATATCGGCTTAAGTTATAAAATTTTAAAAGTCTCAAAATTTTCTAACACCTGGATTTACGAAAAATTTCGACAGCGTCTCCTTTGCGCGGCTCGATCGTAAAAATTTACAATATATATATCTTAAATATACATCTCATCTCAATGATGAGGCATCCAGTAGGGAAAAATATAAAAGTATGGTATATAATCCGAGATATGTACCATATTATTATTAGTTCGCTCATATCAAGCAAGCAAACGTAAATCAAATCTGCATATACGTCCAAATGGTCTTCGTATGTACCTATCTCAACTCAAATTAGGATATTAGTCATTTATAAAAAGATATAGAAAGTATTCATGAGTTTAATAGAACTATATAACATGAATTTTGAATCCAAACCATACACAAGCACTAATACACAACATAACAATCATAAGTAATCAAAAGCAATAATAACAATGATTTACAATAAAAGAAACCATTCAACAATTAATATTCATCTATTTTATTCACATCCATTTGATTCACTTTATTAGTTCTTTCACTAACCCATATCTTTAACTTTACTTAAGTAAATTTTATTTTATAACTCAAATTCATATTAATAATTTTTCTTCTTTTTATCACAATCAATTTCATTCAACTTAAAGTAATTTTTTTTCATAATTCAAATTTCAACTTCCTTATTTCATTAATTATTTTTTAAGTTTATAATCATTTTATACAGATATATCTTTTTTTACACAATATTATTCAAATTATAATTATCTCAAAAAGCTACAACTAAATCTTAAAACATCCTTTGCAAAAAAAAAAAATATTTTACAAACAATTTACAAAGATATGATTTAATTTATTATTTGTTTACCTTCTCTTAAGTTCGTATCTAAATAGTCTTTTCTTTTTACTACTTAAATTATTCATTTAATATTTCTTAGAACATTAAAGTAAGAGTGTAACATTTCTTGTAAACATTTCTTTAAACAAAATTTCAATTTGAAACATTTTTATTACTTAACTTCGTACTTGTATAATATTCTGTTACTTATCTATATTTAATAATTCAATTTTGTAAACATTTCTGGTAAATTTTATATATTTTTTAGAATGTAATCGAGTGATATAAAAATTTATCTTATTCATTTTCGTTAACAAGAATGTTCAATAATTTACACAAGTTTAAATTTCCATTATCTTGAAATTTAAGAGTTATAATATAACTTTTCATATTTCATTTAAACACTTACCTTCAGTTTCTTATTTTCCATTTTAGAATTTTTTGACTATTCAAGAAATTCACTTTATTACAACAACTGAAAATCATTAATTAATAGGAACTTAAGAATTCAAATACTGGGTTCATTTCAAATCATCTTGAAATAATACATATACTCATATTTTTATATAATCATATTTAGATATTTTAAATCAAAATCTGTTTATCGAACTAAATGTGTAGCTAAGCTACTAAGTGGCCTCCCCCAATTTGAGGCTCGAAAATGAATGTCGAGGATATGACCGTCATCACCGAAATTATTTTCTAATGACAAAAGAGGGGAGCACATGACTTATTTCCTTTTAATTCCCTTTGAAACACTTCTATTTGTAAATATTGTTAAATAATACTAATTATTATTTCACAATCTTAGAAAACAATTTCAAAAGCACCGGGATGTAAGTTCTCAATCCTTTCTAATTATAAGTTATATTATAAATATAGTTATACAATTCCATTACCTTATTATGAAAACATTTCGTTAGTTTACATCTTTGTTATCGCAAACAATTCTTATTGTAACTAGATTTCAATTCAATCTAATTATTGAACGCTTTATGAAACATAGTTCGAAAGTATTCGTTTTTTAGTTTAATTCAACCAATAATTGATGATAACTAAATATTATCATCTCCTAATAACTAACTTCTATAAATAAGTTCATATTTTCATAAACCTATATGGTTATTTATGGAAGTTTTTTTTCTTTTTATATGTAAATTATAATTTAGGTAAAATTATTTCATTTACTCTATTTTAAAACAATATTATAACGATTGCCTCGTTTAAGTGTTTAAAAACTCCTATCGATAACACAGCATCTCACTCATCGACCATTATTCATCAACTGCTCAACGGATATGTAAACACAATATAAAACAACTTATAACAATAACAAGTATGCAGTCTCATATATATATATATATATATATATATATATACACACACACACACACACACACACACACACACATAGATACATACACTCAAACAAACTTATTCTAGGGTATTACTACCCTATTTCTAATGAGTCAAACCCCACAAAGCTAAGGTTATCACTAAACCAAAGCTCTGATACCAACTGTGACAACTCCAATTTCGAAAGGTTTAAGTCGATAATAAACCACACATGTCTAACTCAAAACAATCCAAAACGTAGATAATCAATGGGATTATTTAAGACAAATATAAGAAAAGAAAAAAACAAATACAGAATCTCGCAACAGAATGAAAAAATTAATAATCAAGTAAACAATTCATGAAACTATCTACACTATACATTTGATTAAAAATTTACAACATCTATCAGAGTTATATATATAACAGAACAATAGAATAATGCAGCAGAACAATATGATGCGGGAATAATACTAGTAATATAATATACCAAATCTTCATCGTCATCCTCCAGAAAATAATCTTTAATGCACTGAAATACTCAGGGCTGACCCGAACATAAAGTAAAACGATGCACTCGAGTCAGGACTAAAATATCCTTATATGAGTCAAATCAATATCACATATAGAGGAGTGTAATGTTAAAGATGTCTATGGGATTTTACATCTCCTATCCAGTGTATAACGTGCGTGCAATAACTCAATAGATGTTGCAGAATTTTCCATCTGTTAAGGATCTGTCAAAATATCTATATATAGTAGAATGCACTATATATGTAATGTCTAATCAATAAAATAAATATTTTTCCTAGCGTTAAGGCTTTACGTTAATCCCCCTTAACGCGTTTTAAGCATTGTCATACAGTTTGCATATAACACAACTAGTAGGACGTCGGTAGATAGGGATGCTCCATGATATGCCAATACTAAATCAAACTCGTAGTGGTCTCGTATAAGAATAAAAGTATGACAAGGCACGTGAGACAATGCCCAAGGTAGTATACTACTAGTTAGGGTCGCAAGGCTGGTGGTAAAGCATCGTAGTCACGACCGTCCACTGCATCCAGCCATCCCATATCGAGTCAAAGGGAAGTTATCCCAATCAAGGTGCACCAATCCAAACTAACATCAAAGGTAATAGTATGGACCTTGTATATAAGAAAATCAAAGAACGGGTGTCTGGTAGAGGTAGCTAGCCCACTTGGTCTGGATCAAGCCGTCCAGTTTTAGTCATTTCAAATTGACACAAGTGTCAGGTCTATTCATCATCGTTCTCTTTCTTCAAATCCAGTAAACGTGCACCAAATCCAACCATTTCATTCTACAATTCTCCATGTACACAGTTATTAAAGTGGTTCCAATATTGACAGAGAGTATGCCAATAAGAGACCCCGACCACTTTAATAACCAAACGTCATTTTACACACCGGTTGGTTCTTTTATATTTCGAAAATGATTCATACTTGATATCACAATATCGTATTCATTTCGAAATCAATTTCATTTCAAAATCATTTCACTCACTTCGAAATCAATTTCATTTCAAAATTATTTCATTTCAATATCTCAATTACGCTTCCCAAAATTGTTTTGTATTTTAACTTAGGTTACAAAATCATTTTAACCCAATTTGCATTTAAATCCACGATTAAAATACAAATAGTTCCCACTTGAATGGTTTGACTCTTTTAGAAAATAGTTTGTATAATTTTAAATAGTTTAAAAAGTTTAAATAGTTTAGATAATTAAATAGTTAAAATAGTCTGATATAAAATGGTTTGAGTATTAAAATGGTTTATATAGTAAAATTGTTTTGAAAATCAAAATAATTTGAATATTTGAAAAGATAAATTTTAAACAGTATATATTAAAATAATTCGTTTGAAAATAGTTTCATATCAAACTGCTTCTTTCCATTTCAACCGATCTGGATCCAGTCCAAATTTCTATCAAATAGATTCAAATTAACATCTTTAAATTTTAAATCATCTTTAATTTCAATTGAATTCAAATCGACTCAATTTTGATTTCAATTCGAATTAACTTCAATTTTAGTTTCGATTCAAATTAATTTCTATTTCGATTTTAGTTCAGATCAACTTTAATTTCGAAACGTTCATTTTTTGATTCAACAATTCGATTCAATGGTTTAAATTTCAATTCAGTTCTTATTTTACATCATTTCAATTTATATCAGTTTCAAGTCCAATTTCAATTTACCGATTTAAATTACTTAAACTAATTAAACTTCAATGTTCAGCTTAATGTTCAAATCTTTAAAACAATTCAATTCCGAGCTCAATTTTGAAATATCCACTTAAATTACTTTTACTTGCATTTATTTCAAAGTTCGAATAAAAGTTCAAACTTTTAAAACAGATCAATCTCCATAATTTAAATCATATTTCAATTCTAACTTCAAATTTCTAATCAAATTCTTTAAACAATTTCCTTAAATCAATTTCACTTCCAACATTTCAAAACTCGAATTGAAAACAATTCAATTATAATAAATTTAAATTTTCTTTCAAAACCGTATCACTTAAATAATTTCAAAACCAAGAATTTTAAAACTGCTTAATTTAACCAATTCGGTGTCCGTATATAATTTTCTATTGTACAGCCAAGTGAATAATTATTCCAGTTTAATTTCAGAGATGAATATATAACATTTCAATCAAAATCTCTGTGTCATAGGTATATATCATTTCAACCCATTTCTTAATTAATTGAAATAATTCAATTTACAGTTTTATATACTATCAATAACATACAGGGTAAGAACATGACATATATATAAATAATTAAGCATCCAATAATCTAATATATTAACCAATAGTCATCCATCACAATCAACATTCAAAATAGCCAATAATCCACAACAGTTTACTAGTTATCAATATCGGGGTTTTAACTAGCAATTCAATTTGAAAATATGGCGATGACAAATTCATATTCTTATCTCTTATCTTCATCGTTCTCTTTTTCACGTCCAGATTCATATTATCATTGCTTCTCAAATTCTTTCTTTGATTCCAACCAATGCTTTCATAACCGAACGGTGAATCAAACCGTAAGGACTCAAGGTTCGAGGTTTCGAGGGTTCGACCGGTCGAACCCTCGAGAACCGCATATACTTTTTTTTGAAAATTAATACATTTAGATGCAACGTATCAACCATAAATACACAATAAATCAACGTCTTCAATAAATATATACGATATTAATTCATAATCCACACATTAATTCAAATATGAAAAATTAAACAAAATTTATTACGCTAGCTGTACTAATTACAAACATAAAACGGACGGAGATTTGAAAACATATTTTGAAGCAAAGAAATTGCGCATATGAGAGGGTTCAATCGGGTTCAAAGGAAGGGTTAAACCGCCAATTCAAAGTTTGAACCAAGGTTCTTGCATGAAGAAGGTTTGGTTGAGTTTCCGGCCTTTGACCCCCACGGCTCGGGGTTATTCGCGGTTCAACTGCGGCAGGGTCGGGTTATGAAAACTACGATTCCAACCATGCTGCTAATCGATTGTATGCTTATGTTTTAAAGGATTCCTCGTTTCCTGCATCGAATACTTTTTACCATAGATTTTCATCCAAGAAATGGATTGATTCTAGAAGAGGAAAAAGATTTTGCTTTAGATGCAATGATTTATCCCACATAGCTAATGCTTATCGAGACCCCAGAAAAAGTTTTGATTGCGGTGATGTTGGCCATAAAAAATACAATTGTTTGAAGAATCTTTATTCTTCCTCTGGCAATGCTAATGCGAGAAGCTCAACTGATGGGAATTGAGGGAATCACAGTATAAATGATCACGGGTTTCGGTTTGTTTTAAAGTGTATGAGATTGAAGCAGATTTTATTGAATAGTCTCTGGATGAAGAGAACAGAAGGGATCAAATTGTTGGAGGAGTTATTCAAGCATTTTGGGGTGATAAATGAAGTTAATATTGGTAGCAATTATAAGAAGAATTTTGGTGATCCTTCTGATTATTTTGGAGATGTCGAGTCTTACTTGAACAGAAATGGAAGTGTTTTTGATGAAGAGAACTATCTGAACAGAATGTTCGAGTTTTCTTACAGTCAGAGTGAGGAAACTTTGGGGCTATCAAATGAAAATCAGATGGAGTTTTTTCATTCAGATCCTATGCTATTTGATTCTGAGATAATGATGTTGAATTCGAATTCCAAAGTGTCGAATTTTGTTTTTGAGGAAGTCATTCATTTTCAAGAGGATGGCCATAGTTTTATTCAAGAAAAGAATAAAAAAACATTCACATATATCATGCAAGAATGGGGGTCTAGAGATTGCTTTATCTAACTGTTTTGACAGTCTATATGATTTGGATGATACTATCTTTTGCTCTGATCAGATACATGAAACATTGGATAATAATATGAAAACCAAACGCCTTGAAGATAAGGTGGATTCATACAAAAAACGTTTAATACAGATGTTACAAAGGAGGTTCTCATTCAAACAGAGGATTCCCAGATTGTTGTTGATAACTATATAGTGACTTCTGATAGTTTTCAATCAGTGAAGGACATATGTGTATTTATAGATTTGGATGGGTTCATTCAGGAATGCGTTTCAAGTGCAAAGTCTACTTATGATAAAATTTCGAACGGTGTCATGAATGATAACAAATGGTCCAGTTTGAAAATTGGTTCAGACATGCACACACAATTTCTGATACAACGTGTATAGGTATGGAAAGCAGGGATTTCATTCATGATGATTCAGTGGTTTTTGCTTTTCAACCAGCATCAGTGGTATTACATAGTGATGATGGTATGCATGCTGATGAATTACAGCATTCATCAAGTTGTTATACTAACAATGTTTCTGAATTAGGAGCATTAAATGTGGTTGATAAGTACTCTGTTGATAAATGGGACGGAGATGCTCTGCCTGCTGTCATTTGTGGCTCTGTTCTTAGTATAGCTGTTCGTAGTAATGTTAGTTGTGGCCCTGATATGGTTTCGTTCTGGGATAATACCCACATGAATGCTGTTAAACACAAAAACATTTTGATGATGCTGCTATGTCAGATGTTGGAGTTTGTTCTTCATTTTGGTGTGGCATAGCAGTTTGTAAATTTGGTATTGAGTATCTATCAGAGAAGGGTGATGATGTTCCTTTATTACTTGATATTAAAGGGATAGTTCGGTCTGATGTTGATATTTCTGATGAGGTAGTGAGTTAGAGAGTGAGGTTGAGCATATCTGAAACTTTTATTGGAGAAGTCGATTTTGAGCAGCCTGTGTATTATCATACCGGAGGAATTAGATTTGTAATGTATTGCTGTCTTGCATCTATAGGTAAATTTCCACATCCTTGTATTAACGTTTGTGATTCGACTCATGCATTCAAATTTGGTAAACGAAATAGTAAGAGTTATTCATCTGTTAATAATAGGAGAAGTTCTCGTTTAAAACTTAAAGCTTCTAAATCATATGCAAGTGTTTTGATGATTTTTTGGGGAATTATTTTAGTGATTGTCGTTTGGGAGACTGCATGTGGCTTGAGCAGGTGCTGTTTATTATTCTGAGGTTTTTTCAGATATGGTTGTTGAGGTTGAGGTTGTCGAAGTTATTATTGATGGCAACGTATCTTTTGGGGACATTTTAGGGTTTAGTATCTTGATAGAGTTGTTTGGTTAGTTAGAGTCTTTAATTTTTTAGGCTTTTGGGAGGGTTTTATATTTTTTCTTTTTGTATAGAGAATTTTTGCAACCTACCAGGCTTGTTGGCAGCTACTTTACTTTTTGTGATATATTTATTTATGTACATGTGTGCTCTCCTCTACTGTAGAGGACCATACATTTCTCTTTAAAAAAAACTTGCAATTCAATTTCAATTTAACTGTTAATTCTAAATTTCTAACATGTCGATTTCTAGGTCGATTTCCATGTCAGTTAAATTACCAAACAACAATATCAATTTAACTAACATTAGAATATTTTAGTAATTCTTGAGCAGTTTAAAACACTCACCTTTATTTGAAACTGAAAACAGCTTCAAATAAATAAGAATCCAACTCCATGCCTTAGACGATGTCAATATAATTCCAACGCGACTCGTTTCGCTCGAACCAGACCTACTATGAAAAAGTTACAAATTTATTAATACAACAATTAAATTAAATTATAATAACAACTTAACTAAAATAATTAAATCAAACGAAAACCCGTACCTTCCTTTCTCTCGTACGCAGGCAACAAAAAATAGAACCCATCCATTGCGACCCGATCTCTACGCACGAGCCACCCTGTAACCCACCGGAGCCCCATCCGACCCCGCCATTTGATGTGCCTCACACTGCTCAACCACCGCCCCAAGTGCGGTCGTCTCCAGCGCCACCGTCGTCACGAATGGAACCGACAACCGAGCGAGCTTCAAACTCTGATTCTGGCGATTCGAAACCATACGCCTCGATCCAACCGTCCATAACGTCGAGCTCGACGAGATCTTCAATTTTTTTTGGTGGAAGTCGGTTTCATTGAGTGGATTAAGGGAAATGGAGGAGAGAAGGTTGAGCAATTTCGACCATTAATCGGAAAGAGAACACGGACGATGTTTTGATAGGGTAAGGGTTTCATGAATGAAGATATACACGGCCTATTATATAAATTTCCAACCCGATTCATCCACGAAAATTCTGAATTCTGAACGAAGTATGCCGCCTGCCGTTCTATATGTTATACCCCCATTCCGAACACAATGGATAGGTACCGGGAGTCAATTCCATCATATTCAGAATATAGCTTTTCAAATCAAATTATTTTAATTAAAGTTCTAAAAATAAATTCTACGCGTTTCAAGCTTGCACGAGCAAACGATAAGTCTGATCGCTACATAACTTGAAATCCTATAATAATAAACTATCACCGATCCGATGAAACTAGTTTCGTCGAAATTTGAGACACTGACCAAAAAGACTATTTTTACACATTAATTAAAATATAAAATTTTCAATTTCTATTTATTCACTTTTAAATTCAATTTTTTTTTTAAATAAAATTTTATATCAACTTTCGACATCATTTTTATTCATATTAAATTCAGGGTTCAATTATTTAAATAATTTTCAATATAAATTTAAACAATTTAATTATACAATAAATCGCTATAATTGAAATACAAGTTATTTAACTTATAAAGTTTAACTTATAAAACGAATTCAAATAATAAAACAACTACTACACTCTTTATAATATAATCATAGTCAAATAAGACGTACTTATACAAATTATTTTCAAATATCATTTTATAAATAAAATGTTCATCTTTATTCAATACACAAATGTTTTTATATTAAATTCATAGATTACACTATGCTACACTTCTTTATCTAAAGTATTCCAAAACTTCAATTTTGATGAATTCCAATATTAGAATTTCAACAAACTCCAATATTATATTTAAAATGAATTTTAGTTATCAAATAATTATTTTATTTTCATCTAAATTATTCAATATTTATTATTCAATCCAACTTTTTGATAAACACATTTAATACATAAAATTTTGTTTCAATACTTTCTATTGCCTATATCTTCGAAATTATTTATTTCAAAAAGTTTATTTAAGTTCATATTCAATAAACTACATTAATAAATCATTAGATTTTTGTTTCTAACAGTTTTTTTTCAATAAATATATTAAATTTAATAATTTAAAATAGTTAAAAAATACGTGACGTTACAACTTATCGGATTATTTCCTTTATGATGGTTTTCATTAATTTGGAGACTACTTTCCCCTTATTTTCTATATTCTGTTTATCTTACACTTAACCATACAATTCCAAGATCTACATTAGGCATACATAGAACACATCTACAATGATACTATTCCAATAACATGTATAAAATCGATACATTTCCACTTTTGTCCACTTGGTCTGCCCATAGCCTACAAGGGACAACACAATACCTAGACTGCCCATAGCCTACAGGTATATAGTTCTCATCTATATGGTATCAACCAATATCTTGTTGCTATAGCGCCAAGTCTATACTTACTGTTCCATTTAAGTTTGCCTAATGTAATTAAGGAAATGCCTATTTGTTACTTTACACTCCTAATATGGATTGAAATATACCAACTTGTCCCTTTAACACTTCAAATCGAAATACTTTTCGCACATACAACATTCTTAATATAATAAAGCATCTTAGCTTACTATTTCCTTATTTGGAAATATGTTTACCCAAATCATACTTTTCAATCTTGCTTACACAAGGATCCTACAATTCCAACTATACTTGAGTGGAAAGATACATGGTGGTGTTTACTCTTCATCATTACAAAAAGTTCGACTTGATACTTTATCCTTTCGATTCAACCATTAATTGAAATGGTTATAACTTCCCATATTTCCTTTTTATCTCTATCCTAACCATTTAACGCTTCCAAATTCCACAGTTAAATTCCTTCCTAGTAGGCTGTTTAATCATATTTGTCTAACTCTAATATATTTCTCTTCTTTTAAGTTTAAGTGATCAATATTACCTTTTAAAATCAAAATCTTTGATTTTTAACCATATTGTCCACTAAATTAGTAAGTTTTAAAACTGTAAAACTCTCCTTTTATATCCAACAATCGTTTCCTTTTTAGTAAGATCTTGATATTTTTCTTTAATCAAATCATCAAAATGATTAACTTAACCTAGTAAAAATATACATAGAACACATCATTTTAAATTTTTCTTTCATAAATAAGAAATTTTTACAAAACGAATTCTTAAAGAAAATGTGGTATCTTTAACTTATTATTATTAGAGTTTAACAAAAGCATCTATAAAAGACATTTTCAAATATTAACTATTTCTTATTTATAAAAAGAATTCTAAAGTCGGATCTTACATACTTCTCATTTTTTCAAAAGTTCTACTATTAAAAGCATTATTAAAAGCAAAGTATAACAATATACCTAAAATAAAACAAAAGCTTTTAAAACAGTTGTTTAAAATAACGGTTCACCAAACACTTTAATTTTTCTTTAAAGAAGTCCCATAAAGTTTATCTGACTATTTTATATAAAATCATAAACCAAAACTTTTCTATTTAAAATACCAAATATCTATCAACTTAACTTTTTGAAAACATTTGCATTAGTTTATCACTTAGGTTGGAGTAAACACTAGTAACCTAATTACCTAAGCTCACTTATACCTTACAATGCTCCAATTGCATAAGGTTTCTGCCTTGCCTTTCAAAGATGGTTACCTCAAGTTTATTTCCCAATATAGTGTCCACTTTAATATGGAAATTATTTTAGTCATACCTTTAAGTAAACACGAGTTCTTACAACTATTACTAATATGAAGATCCGATTCCTTCTTTATCTAGGGAAATTTTCCATAAGCTTGAAAAATTCTCTTTCATGTTTCCCTTATATTGTCAACATCATATTTCTTATTATATGGGTCTCAAGGTACTAATCTTCTTCTTTATTTAAACTCAAATTCATAATTTACTTGTTACTTCTAGTTGGTATAGGAAACCTCTATTAGCATTTCTTTATGGGGTAAATCATAATAAATGTGAAATGTCTATTTTTCACCTCAATTGCTATAGCCTAAACATTTGTCCTAACCTATAATTGTTTTCATGAATAAGGGATAAACCAACAACTACCTTATGGGTTCAAAGGTATAGGGTGATCGGTATTGATACACATCAAAAAATTATAATGACACTCCCTTAGTTGGGTTAGGCTCATCTTGTCTCCTCACTTTAGATATCGACGGAACCATCTAAGGATGTTCTTGCTTGGAATCTTAGCTGTTTTTCAAAGCCATTCATCTAGAACTTGTACTCTTTTCACTATTTATGTTTGATAATTATTTTCAACTTTCCTACATATAGTCTAAGTATGAATAAAATGAAATCTCCATATATAGGTAAAATCTTGGAAATCTCTTTGAAAACTTATATATAAATATATTATCAAAACCCATTTTGAAAATTTTTCTAAAAACATTTTTGCAAACTATTTTTTTAAAAAACTTTTCAAGTATGTTCCCTCAATACATGCCTAAGTCCTAGTGAATTCTAAACCTAAGCTCTGATGACAAATATAACAACTCGCACCTCCCGACACACCGAACCAAATCATAATGTGATCATAGACACACCATGCTGGGAAATATGATTGGTTGGGATTTTAAAACATTACAGAGCATAAGTATAAGGGTAGAGTTCTTAGACATTATACAATTTCAAATCTCGTAGCAGAAGGAATTAAAATATAAGTACACAAAATAGACATCTCAAAAAAATAGTTTTCAAAATACTTGTTTCACATACACACTGTTCTCGAAGTACAATATAAGCTTTACAAATATTTAAAACAATAGACGCCTACTCAGGAACAATGAATAATATAAAAACTCCAACACGAAGCTCCTTTCTCCATGTACCATGTCTAGTCATCTGCGAACATGTCATCCCGTGCTAGTGGAAATTGGAAAGAAGGGGGGCGGGTCAGACAAAATTCTAGTGAATGAGAAAAAGTTTAACAAGATGATTAAGTTCAGTTGACCTTAAATCTAGTCTAAGTGATATCGAATGTAAATTCAGTGTCCATAAACTTTTAAGGTCCAATACTAAGGATTCTTATTTAACTCAATAAGTCGAATCTACTGATAGAATCTCATAAAAAAATGGTTCGTTTTAACCTAAAAAATGGATCTACACCTTGGAGTGTGATGTGAAAGCACTAGCCATGTTAGAGCCAGTGTTGTAAAAATCCTTCTAGCACCTGACTAGGTGCTAGGCTAGCATAACCACCTATGATTTTGATTAGTCTGCCTAAATGCAACATACCGCACTGTCTTAGCATATAAACCGGTTTATAAGCCCTATTTATATACCAATTTAGGTTTTATGCCTCTTATAAGCATCAGAATGTTTGTTTCAAGAAATTTTATCTCCATGGTTGCTTCCAAGACCATCTAAATCCATGATATCACATTATGGATCAATTAGTACTAAAAAAGCTAATATTTTATCCAAAATCCATGAATTTATCTAAAATGCCTAGCCCTGATTAATCCCCGCCTAGACGATTAATCCCTAGTCCATGCTTACCGCCTAGCATCCGCTAGCGATTTTTACAACCTTGGTTAGAATAGAGCGAATATAATAGAAAGGTAATGGAAAAGTAAATAAACATAGAGAATTTTATAGTGGTTCGACTTAACTAAGCCTATGTCCACTTTATAGCTTAGCTTGTTATATTGATCTTGATAGAATATGATTACAAAAGGATGGAGAGAGAATTAGTCACAAGCATAAGGGCTAGCCAAGTTCTCAGTCCTAGAAATATATGCAGTTTCTACCTTAGTAACTGTGATGTAGAGAAAGAATTGAAGAATAGATGGAGATCCCACGTAGTGATAGCATAATCTAGATCCGATCTATGTTGCTCTATGGATTGTATGTACAGTGGTAGTAGTCGCATTAGGCTAAATAGAGAGTTTGGCAAAACATAAAAGTTGGCCCAGAAGAGTGTGTAAAATCTCGACTTCATCTAGATTAACCAGAGAGTCGGTATCGAGTTCTAATGTTGGTGTCAACCTTTGTGGTTAATTCCAAAGAGATCAAGTTCTTTTACATTTGTCTTTCTACTTGATTTAGAGATCTTCCATGTAGTTTGTTTAGATATTTAGTTGATATTGGTGATGGCTCCTTCATCACATGGTTTATCCTGCCGTTCTGACTGCTAACTCTTCAATCTTGGAATTTAGTTGATTAGATTTCTTTGATATTGCTTAGGAACACATGAAATAGGTAGGGAAGTATCTCTACAAAGTTTAGTGAAGAAATGAGGGAGTGTGAGATGTTACTACAGGCATGAAGAGGTCGGTGTCGACTTCTTATCCGTTGAAACTCCTTTGAGTTGCTTCTCTAGCATATCTAAGTATGCTTCTAACATTTCAAATCATTTCGTCTTCGTCTCAACATTCTAACTCCTATTGGTTTCTGCATGGTTAAAAATCCAGTTAATATTTTCCCTCCCAGAGTATGCTTTCGTTGAAAACAAAGTGTGCTCTGGAGTGAGAAAAATTCCATATGGTTATCTTGTACGTCATAGTTCAACCATTTAAGCATCATCTTGAAATGCTGCTTTTATTTTGTTAACCTAAAAAATGGGTCAACACCCTGGATTGAGTGTGAAAGCACTAGCCATGTTCTTACAAAGCAATAATATAAAAAATAAATGTACATAGATAAGAAATAGTAAAGAGACAAGAAGATTTTTATAGTGGTTCAGCTATCAATGAAGCCTACGTCCACTTTATAACGTTTTATTAACTGACTGTTGTAACAGGTTGAACCGATTATAATATGACTGAATATCTTAGGTTAGGCCAAGTCACAATACAAGAGTTCGTTGGAGAATCATAGTAAACCCCTAGATGACTATTGTGTGGGAGAAGAAGAGTAAAGAATAATTTCTACAAAGTTCTAGTAGCCAGTTCAAAAGATCCCTTTTGCGTTGCAGGTAGGATTGTACTTATAGCGGTAGGGGAGTAGTTGGACCAAGGCCGACTTGTCAGAAGCCTCTACTCAGTGCTAGGAAGAAGACTAGAAAAACTCAAGGCGACCCGAGCTAACATAATTGATCGCTAGCAATCCATGCCCTTAAACTATTTTTGAGTCTATTCTTTTGGGTTGCCTTCCTTTCATCTATTTGAATGCCTTGTCCAAATATCAAGTTGTTTGGAGTTTGCTTGATCATTCGTCTTCGTGGGTCATCTAGTCCAGAAGAATCATCCATAAATCACTCAAAACTTAATGAAATCAAATGAAACTTCGTAGGTATACTCTAGAGGGTGTCTCAAACCAACCCTAAACTTTTCACATGGTAGGGTCCAATCTGCATGGATTGCTTGTGATCCATTTAGGTGGATCGCTAATGATCCATCTAGCGTTATCCAATCAAGTCCATTTTTTGGGGTGCCATTATTTACATCTTCTAAGTATTCTCCTAAAATTTCAAGTCAATCTAACTCCATATGAGTTCTCTGGGTCTGTTTTAAGTTAGCAGCTTTGGTTAAAAGGTGGGTAAACACTTGCCCTCCAAAGTACGCCTTTTGAATGAAAGGTGTGCTTTGGTTAAGAGTTAGTTCCTATCTCCGATATTCGACAGTTTAGCTTTCAAGCTTAGTGAATTGTCCAGTTCATTCTCTTGCCAATCACAATTCGTTCTAAACCCTTTACACCCTAAGATCTAGACTCTACCTAAGCGTGATCTATAAATCACAATCATTCTGATTTCATTCGCAGTCATTACATCACACATCTCTAACCATCCCGTGTCCATCCGGGATTTTCATTATTATCATTCCGACTCTCATTCAAAGTTATAACATCATATATCAAAATCATATTATATATCAAAATCACATCATATCATATATCAAAATCACATCAAATATCGAAATCATCCTGTGTTCATCTTTGGTTTATCGGTTTTATTCTATTTATAAGACATTCAAATCCTTTTATTAATTCAAATCGTGATCTCACTGGATTGTTTAATTTTTAGCTTAATGTTGAAGTTAAGGGGGATGATCTCTCTAGATCGTTTGTTTGTTAAGTTAAAAGGGATTAAATAGACTCATCTGCTCACTCTTCGGTAATGGGACTTACTTCTTGCACTATGGTCTCGTCTCTTTGGTGGAGACTCAAAGGTGATCAATATTGTATAAGTCCATCCAATGGGACTTATACCTTGAACTTCGATTCTGTGTCGGGACTTTAAGGCAATAAATATTGTACAAATCCATCTACTTGCTTTTCTGGCAAGGGGACTTGCACCATGCACTTCGATCCCGCATCAGGGCTCTAAGGCGATCACTATTAGTCATCACAATCAAAGTGGATTTTTCAAAATACAAATTTTCAAATAAAAAAACAAGCAAAAATCAAATAAGCAAAAATCGAAAACAAGTAGAAATCCTAAATATTCACCTCGAAGATCCAACTCAGAGTGTGCCTAGAGAGTAATATGGATCTCGTACATGTATAAGAGATAAGAGGTTATTATTATCCAAAATAGTCATCTCAGGCATCCGACTTAGAGCGTGCTTAGAGACCGTTCGGGATCCCATACACATGTAAGCGGCCTGAGGTTATTAATGTGTAAATAAAAAAAGAAAAGTGTGGAAAAAGAAACGAAAAAGAAAAGCATATGAGCCAGATCCGACTCCCACCTACTCTGATCATGGGATAATATGTCTTGCTTCAAATCCCTGGGTGTTTCTTGCTACATTTGTCACGGATGATGGCTGCTCTTGAAATTCTACCATAGTTCTATTCCTCACGTACTATGGCAGCTGGCTCTTCTGAACTAGTTTTTCTATTAGATCATGAAGGTGTCAGCACTCATTTTTTCATTCCCATTCAGCTCATGGAAGATACAAAACTTTCAAAATCTTTTCTCTCGATCAATGGGCTCCCTCTAGGTGGCCTCGGGTAGAGGTTCTGCCCCCGAGTGTCCAAATATATCCTCTCCGGGGTTTCAGTCGGTTTAGCATATAAAGAGAATCTCGGCTCCTTCCTTTGTCGTTTCGGCTCCCTAAAGTCGTCATCGGTTTTCTTTTTCCCTTTGTCTTTTCCAATTCCAGCTCCGGATGGTCCCCTGTCCTCCACAACATTTATTTCAGCATCCACATCTTCATCCTCTGCTTTAGTGGCTTCCAAAAGCAAATATCTCTCAGCTTCATAGTAGAATTCCACAAGATCCATCTGTGGATCCCTTTTCAATGCAACTTTGAAATCACTCTTACTCGTGACTCCAGATACTACTTCCATTATGATAAACGGCAGATCCAACTTGTTGACCACATCTGCCGCCGCATTGAATCTTATCAAATAACTTCTTTAGGACTCTCTAAGCCTTTTTTTGCATTTAAGAGTGTAAGTACATTCCTCGGTTATGAGACATGAACTCTAAACTATCTCAAGAACTTGCTTACCAAGTCGGTCAATGTGCTTAACTTCTTATTGATTTATTCTTCGACTATCTGAACTACACTTCAGCCAAATCGGTTAAGTATAATAGGAAGCACCGCGCCATTACCTCCCCAAAATCACCCAACACCTCCATATGTTGGATATATCTCATCATATGAATTTTTCGATCGATTGCCCATTGTACATTTCCAACATCGAAAGCTTGAAATCTGGAGGATTTCTCGCATTCCGGATATTAGTAATAAATGGATTCCTATTCACATCTTCTAGACCCTGATCTGAGGGTCCTCCTTTAGTAAAATTCTGTACCAATTCAACAATTCAATTCTCACCGTCGAATGAAGGTCACCGTCCTAAAGCAATGTTTGGCCCCCTGTTCATGTGGGGGTATCCCGAGATTTACTCTTCCGGCTGCATGCCTGTGTTCTGAATCATAACTCTCACTTCATTCAAACCTTTGTTTCGTCGAGGAAGTTCTGGTACACATTCTTCTGTCGGTTGGATCCACTATTTGTATTATCTCCAATACCACCAGTTCCTAGTGTTTCAACAGTCAGCCGGGCATTGGGATTGATTCTCATGTTGATTATAGCATTGCCTTCAAGTATCGTTTGCTATAGGCATAGGGGCTAGACTCCATCTTGTTCTAATCCAACTCTGGTTGCTTCTGCGTTGTTCCCTGGAGTTTGATTTATATTCCCTATAGATCTAGCCATCCCTTTCCGCTCCATCTTCTGGAAGAAGCCATCCAACATCTCTTATTGTCTAGCTAAGATTCCATCCTGCATCTCTTTCATCGTCATTTCCATCTTCTTTCTAATCACATAGTTGGGTTGATGAGAATTTGAAGACATATCATGGCTGCTCCCAGTCTCTGGTTGATTTGCTCCATCTCTACATCTGGTATTAGGCCTGCTCATCTTCTCCAAGTCTTCGATTCAAAGTTCAAGTCTTCAGATCTAGCCCTGTGTTCAGTGTTCTCAGTAAAACCACCAAAATATTAACCCAAAAAAGGAATAACACCCTGGATTGAGTGTGAAAGCACTAGCCCTGTTCTTATAGATCAATAATATAGAAAATAAATGTAAAAAGAGCTGAAATGGTAAAGAGACAAGGAAATTTTTGTAGTGGTTCGGCTGTTAACGAATCCTACGTCCCTCTCTCTCTCACTCTCTCTTCTTCTTCCCAGTTTATTCTCATTTTCATTTTTTTTAGTAAAATTAAGCTGCAGTAACACACACACGAGCAAAAGCCCGAAGACTCGATCGAAGCAACACTCGAATTTCTCGAGTACACGCACGTGACCGCCCCAGAAAAAAACATGCCAGGCACCTCTTCGCCACCGTGCACGTGCACGGTGGCTCGCCTCCCCTGCGGCGACCCACTACCGTACCCACAAACCTCAAAACATCCCAGGTATCACAATCGAACCCCTGTTTTCAATTACAAGTTGAAAATGAAAAAAAGACCAGGTGCTCGAAATAAGCAACAGCTACTTCCCTGACAATATGATCGCGCGGCCACCACACCTCACCAGAGGTGATGAAAATTCGCCTGAGCGTCACTCACACCTCCACCTAGCTCCACCAAAAATCGTACTACACTCGGTTTCTTATTGGAGCTGGAATCAAATTTTTTTACCGAGCTTTGAAAAATATGGGCTTAAACCCTATTCTTGATTCAAACTCAAAACATATGCTTTTGAAAAATAAATTGATATTTTTCTAGAATTAAGTAGTTTACAAACCTGCTTCCTGTAAATTTACAGAAGTTAAAATTGACTCAAACTTCCAGAATTGACACAAACCCCACTTAGTTTCATTTTAAAACTGCACCTTTGATCTTTGCCTAAAAATCAAGATTCTTATGTTAAAAATCATAGTTATGTATATGAACTCTAAATATGTTATTCAATTTACAAATTCAAATATTCAAAATTTGGCCTTTGGTTTCTTTTACCTGAGATTTGAAGAAAACAGTGTTACATCTTACTGTTATGGTTCAAACATAATCTCAAACTTTGTTTTATATTAAACAATTGGAATTACTTACATCTTTTAGGTTAAAACTTAATTCAAGTGGGAGAGTATTAATATCTTTTACTTCTTCTATTCAGAAGTTCAGAAGCTAGAACAGAATAGGCATAGAAGCTTCTATATATACAACAATCGCACAAATCAGAAACTAATTATCATGTTTAAAATTTAAGAAAGCATGTTTACTCACAAGCCAATTTTTGTTGAAACTGAAATGTTAAAGCTGCAAACTTGAATCAGCTCTTACAAAATTAAATTTATTAGTTTTCTTGCTTGACTTCCTGAAAACTTAACCTTCAGTAAATAGTTTTCTTAACTTGTTTTAAATTTGTTTCCAAAGTCTGGTTTAATGTTCTCAACATCCTGTTTGTTGGGAAAACAAGCTAACAAAGGTTTAAATAAAAATAACATGAGTGTTAAAATCAACTATATGATCTGCATCCATCACAGAGAAACAACAGAGCATAACCCAGATATTCACAAACTCCTACTCACCCATCACTGATTACATTCCATAAATAAATGAAATCAACTTATTTGAATTTAAATAAACTAAAAATTTAAATCTTGATGTTTACTCACCAGGAAAATTCCAGAATCAAAGAATCAAACAGAGGTGATGAAACTGCAGATGAATCTGCTCCTAACCTCTGATGATTTAAAACTGTTTTTGAATCTGCCTGTTTCTTGTTTTGAATTAAAATGTTGATTTTACTGCCTATTTCCTTCTTTTGTTTCCTCTGATTTACTATGGCTTACAGAACAATCTAAAAAGAATAGAGGTAAACGTATATATAAAGAAGATATAGATGTTTAAAAGAAGGTGGTTTCTAGTGTAGTTATTATTTGTTCTAATATGACAGATTTTATCTACTGCAAAGGAAAGATTTGTTAAATATCCCTGAACTGGCAAAGATGTAGGCTAGAGCCGATAGTATTAAATGCTTGCTGTAAAATGTGTTTACATAATTATCATTATTTCGGTTGGAAAGTTTTCTTTTGTACTAAAATGTTTACATATAAGCTTACACTTACAATGGCCTGCTGACCAATTTTGTACAAAAGTTTTGTTATTATATTTCTTGTTTTTAGTAACCTTCAAGTTTACATTGCCTAGCTTAAATAATTATATACATACTTGCTGTAGATAGATATTAGTATGCAGATTGTACTTATGGCAGGTAAGCAATTATGGCTTGTGTATGAAGCTTTGAATAAAGATCTTTGTTTTGTTGTTAAAATCTTGTCTTGTATTATGTTATACTTGTTTTTATTTCATTTTATACTTTGAGTTTGAATTACATGTGAAGATATTGTATATAAAAGAACAGTTTTTATTATTTGCTTGCTTACTTATTTATATTTGTATTTTATAATTTGATTATCAATATTTACATTATGTTCTTAAGTTTTACCTATATTTAATACTTATTTTTATAATTATTTCCAATTATAATTTATTCAAATTATACACATAAGTTTGACTCGTATTTTACATTTATATTTTATATTACTAGAATTTGGTTTTAAATTTCAAACATTATCAAGCATACGGATTTATTTAACTAATGTTAACAATGTATAGCATTCTAATTTAATTATATGAGTTCAATTTTATTAAGAATATTGTTAAGAAACTTATTTTAGAATTTCAACATTATCATCAATACGTATTATTTTATACTAAATAAAAACAATGTAAAGTATTTTAAGTAATTATATAAAAATAGATTTTTATCGGGAATATTATTGAAATACTTATTTCAATTTTCAAATCAATTTCCCTTTTAAAAAAAAATAGTTTATATAAATAGATGGCAATACTTTCAAAATCATATTCGTTTAAATATGAACAATTCATATTTTATATTTAATTAGATTAAACATTTATAAAAAAAAAATACAGGGCCGAAATCCAGGGTCGTTACATTCCTTCCCCCTTAAAAGAATTTCGTCCCCGAAATTTAAACAACAGTTAATTCAAAAGTTTTTATATTAACCATCCCAACAAACATATCCTTCATAAAATAGCAAACAAACAAACAGCCTATCCTTACAAACAATACTAGCTATCCGAACACAAGTTTGGATAAGTTTCCCTAAAACTATCGAGAGTTTATCTCTCGATGATCAATAATCCTAACTGGATTCCTGACCACAATTAAATTCGACTCAATTTCAAATTTCCTGAATTACTGGTTTAACAACTAATGATAAATCATGAACAAATTTCCTGAGATATATGGAATACACAATAAATTGCAGACATCCATTCTAGCAATTCAATTCTAAAAGTTACAATATTAACTCTTTCCAAATTTAATTGACTCTTTTACAGAATTTCAATATCTATTCAATCAAGCCCGTACGATGTACATATACCATTCGTGCGCAATATCAAATCCGATCGCTCGATCACACAATTTCATTTCGAACTAGTATTGTCCACCCGACTTCCTAGTACGGACTCAGGACTGGTTTCTAGATTAGAGTCTGTCATTCTCCTTGCATAGTCACAACTATGATAGAGAATTCCCCAGAATCAATCAAAATCCAAATCCATGGTTCGTCGTCGAAAATCGAGTGAAAAATCCTAACTCGGATCGATATACCTATCTCGAAATTCTGTGCTCGAATCTGGATCTAATTGCTACGTGAATAAAATCATATACGTACATCCTACGTATTTATATCAATTGATTATCAACCATATCAAATTTCTTTTTATTCACATTATTTTGATTATATCCACTTGGAATAATTTTCTCAATATCAAATTTTACTTAAGAATTTCACCATTCATTTATTAAGCTTAATATAAGCATTATATATACCCTTGCATTATTATTCTGCCACTTAAGCCTTAACCTTCTTATTTAAATCTGAATTACCAATTCCATATGAATTCAACTTTCTTAATCTCTGAATATTGAACCTTTATTGATCATCTCCATTTATAACTGATTCCTACTATTATTATTTTTAAATTAGTTTCATTCATTTGTTTACTTTAAATTTTCAATTTGAAATTGTTTTGTTGCTAATTTTTTTTTTTATAGTTTTCAAGCTTTGAAAAGTTTTGACAGAGTCTCCATTTGTTTAGCATTACATATTTCCATAAGCACATATGTATGGTTCCAATCCTCAACACAACTAATTTCAATCAATTCTCAAACCATTCCCTTTTAATTAAAAGGAATTTACAACTTACTTGCTTATATAATCCATTTAAGCAAAACAAACTCATATTCAAAATCATCTTATTTTGCTTCCAATAATTCATAGAATTTATCCAATTCTTATTTACTTCAAACAACCCATTTCCTTAGGCAATTTAACAATATCATTGTGAATAAATAATCACTCAAGCTTAATAGCAATTTCCTTTCTTTTCAACAGGTTTGATTCCAAACCATTATATTAAATTTGACAACCCATATTTTAAATTAATCATCTCACAATTTATTTAAGTCATTAACTGTTTCACTTAATAACTTAAGTTCATTCTATTCCACCAATTCCCATTCAAATCTTTGATTTGATTTTCTTTTAATCAAATCCCAACTACTTACTGATTAGTTTATTCTTTTATCCATCCTTAAATTGTTAATTTACATTAACAATTCATTATTGAATTTATAGGAAAGTCATTCAATGTATGCTTGAATTAGATTTGTTTATAACTCACACCATAACCAACAATATTTTCCAAAACAAGATTACATTGTTTCCTTCAAATCTTTTGGAAAAAACATTTCAAACATTTCCAAGATTTTAAATTTCCAAATCCTTTGTTGAAATTTCATTTAAACATCTTCCAAATTTCCGGGACTTAAATTCTAGTTTAATCAGATTTCAGTTATATTTCTTTTGTACTTAGATAATTTTATTGGTTTATAGACCACTCAAATTTAAATTTTTATTTGGTTGTAGTATTAACAACCAAACATCCAAATATATAATCATTTCAGAAAAATACTTCTTTTATATCAAAATATAACTTTGGGTAAAATTATTTTATTTACCCTACTTTTAAAAACAATATTGTGTCGAATTGTTCTATTTAAGTGTTTAGAAACCCCTTCGATACAGTTTTTGAGGCTGTGCCGACGAAGGTTCATATACCACTCAATAAATCAATCAACGCAATATAAAACAACTTTATATTCACTAACAAATACGCGCTCATATCTATTAATACACTCAAACTCATTTTAGAGTTCTATTGACTCTATTCTATGAGTAATTCTTACCAGGGTCAAGGTTATCACCAACCTATGCTCTGATACCAACTGTGACGACCCGCCCTTCTACTACCAGAAAGACGTATCATCATTAAGAAAGAAAGGGATGAGAAAATAGAAAAGATAGAGAAGAAAGAACAACAACAACCGAATATCACAGCGGAATGGAACAAAATATAATATATCACTTAAATATTACATAGTTTAATACATCAATCTGAGTTATACAGATCATACACCACACACTAGGCAGTTATAAACTCCTGTCTAGTTAATACAACTCAATACAATACAACTCAAACAATATGACTCAGAGATACCAACACAACGGAACTATATATATATCTACAACGCTGAAGCCTCCTGCTCCATTGCTCCTCCAGAATTCGTCAAAGCTAACCTGAATCCCTTGGCTACCCGTAAAAATTTGGGTACCCGAGAGTTTATGAAAAACAAAAATAAACTCCGGGTCAGACATGGGTCTGGTATGAGTAAACGGGTTAAAGTTGTTTAACTTTGAAAACATTTGAAAATAAAGGTATCACGTAAGACTCCCCACAAATAAATACGGGTAAGTTTTTACCTTACGCTAACCAAAACATTTCATAGGAAATCCAGTGATATTATAATAGTGTCTAGGGTTTTCAAGTAAATAGAAAATAGCCGAAATTGTTACATGATTAAATTCCAGCTACTAGCCACAAAAGTGGGTAATACAAATCAAAACCGTAGGGTCTCATAGGGAAAATGGATTTCCAACAATGGCAGGGCTACTGGGGTACCGCCCGTCACAGTACGGGGCCTAGATCACCGTACCGAGGATTACTCCCTTCATCCCCTGCAACACAAGGCCGGAACCATTCCTTACTGAACAGTCCCGAACAAAATAAACCCCGCGGTTGTAGCTAGCAACCGCCCACTAAGCCGAAATATAAAAAGGGACATCTAGACAGGGGAAATATCTTGTCCTGCTTGGGCATGACCCACCTAACCTTGCTGCACATCCCCTGTTTTAGCCATTCCCGGTTGATGAGGCTTGAGGCTACGATTACCTTTATAGAACATATCACTTAGAATGCTCATCGTCCGCCTGACGATGTGTTGAAAGCATTCAATCCATACAAGTTCGTTCCGGGTTCGTACGAAACCGGAGGCATTATCTCGTTACACTCGTTTTGGAATCACCCTCAGAGTTAACGACGATAACCCTTGCATTCTGAATACACCATCTCGATCTTCATTTCAGGAATCACGACCTAACGTTTAAATTGGATTGATGTGGTTTTCGGAGAATCAAAATTGATTCTTCCGATCCCGGTCTCATCGAATCCAAACGCCATTTTAAGGGCCAAGTTGTCTATTTAACTTAACAGTTCAATTAAATATTAGGAATTAACATAACAGATATAACAGATAAATTATACACAGTTATCACAGATACCCATAATACATCACAACATATCACAGAAATATCATCAACAGATATCAAAGCAAATCAAATAGAATTATGAATGCATTCCAAATAGTTTGGTTTTACTTAACTTAATTATTTGCTTAAGAATAAACTACCCTATTTTATTTAATTAATGAATAATTGATTCACTTACTAATGATCAATTAATTACTCAATTAATCATAAAATTTGAATTTATTAAGTATCAAATCTTTAATTAATTATGTAATTAATAAACTTCTACTCATTTACGGTTACTTAATTACTCAGTTAATTAATTGATTGATAATTATTAATTATAAACTTCCTTATTTATAATTACAATCTTATTACATATTTACTATCACAAATTTATTTAATTAATCATTTATTTATAATTAATGAATTATCAATGATTGAAACATTTATCTTTACTTAATTACTTAAGTAACTACCATTGATTAATCTAAACTTGAAGAAATTAATTAACGTTCTTAAGTTAGGTTGATTAAACATAGGATTTATTTCAAATTTCAAATTTAATTTAAAGGTATTACTTTAATTAAATCACGAGTATAAATTAGATTTTAATAACCTTATATTTTACATCAATCATCATCTTCCTTCACAATCCTTACTTAACTAAATTTTTAATCAAATATTAACTTAAACTAACCAAGATTATTCCCTTAATTACTCTTATTCTTTGTTAACCCAAAATACTTAGGTATTCGAGTAAAAACAATCAGACTCGAGACAAGTATTACTCTGACCCGAGAAATTCCCAGGCAAAACTCGGGTTGGACTCGAGCATTTCAATGTTTTTCCCGAGTTCTCCTGCGTCCCTCTCTCTCTCACTCTCTCTTCTTCTTCCCAGTTTATTCTCATTTTCATTTTTTTATAGTAAAATTAAGTTGCAGTAACACACACACGAGCAAAAGCCCGAAGACTCGATCGAAGCAACACTCGAATTTCTCGAGTACACGCACGTGACCGCCCCAGAAAAAAACATGCCAGGCACCTCTTCACCACCGTGCACGTGCACGGTGGCTCGCCTCCCCTGCGGCGACCCACTACCGTACCCACAAACCTCAAAACATCCCAGGTATCACAATCGAACCCCTGTTTTCAATTACAAGTTAAAAATGAAAAAAAGACCAGGTGCTCGAAATAAGCAACAGCTACTTCCCTGACAATATGATCGCGCGGCCACCACACCTCACCAGAGGTGATGAAAATTCGCCTGAGCGTCACTCACACCTCCACCTAGCTCCACCAAAAATCGTACTACACTCGGTTTCTTATTGGAGCTGGAATCAAATTTTTTTACCGAGCTTTGAAAAATATGGGCTTAAACCCTATTCTTGATTCAAACTCAAAACATATGCTTTTGAAAAATAAATTGATATTTTTCTAGAATTAAGTAGTTTACAAACCTGCTTCCTGTAAATTTACAGAAGTTAAAATTGACTCAAACTTCCAGAATTGACACAAACCCCACTTAGTTTCATTTTAAAACTGCACCTTTGATCTTTGCCTAAAAATCAAGATTCTTATGTTAAAAATCATAGTTATGTATATGAACTCTAAATATGTTATTCAATTTACAAATTCAAATATTCAAAATTTGGCCTTTGGTTTCTTTTACCTGAGATTTGAAGAAAACAGTGTTACATCTTACTGTTATGGTTCAAACATAATCTCAAACTTTGTTTTATATTAAACAATTGGAATTACTTACATCTTTTAGGTTAAAACTTAATTCAAGTGGGAGAGTATTAATATCTTTTACTTCTTCTATTCAGAAGTTCAGAAGCTAGAACAGAATAGGCATAGAAGCTTCTATATATACAGCAATCGCACAAATCAGAAACTAATTATCATGTTTAAAATTTAAGAAAGCATGTTTACTCACAAGCCAATTTTTGTTGAAACTGAAATGTTAAAGCTGCAAACTTGAATCAGCTCTTACAAAATTAAATTTATTAGTTTTCTTGCTTGACTTCCTGAAAACTTAACCTTCAGTAAATAGTTTTCTTAACTTGTTTTAAATTTGTTTCCAAAGTCTGGTTTAATGTTCTCAACATCCTGTTTGTTGGGAAAACAAGCTAACAAAGGTTTAAATAAAAATAACATGAGTGTTAAAATCAACTATATGATCTGCATCCATCACAGAGAAACAACAGAGCATAACCCAGATATTCACAAACTCCTACTCACCCATCACTGATTACATTCCATAAATAAATGAAATCAACTTATTTGAATTTAAATAAACTAAAAATTTAAATCTTGATGTTTACTCACCAGGAAAATTCCAGAATCAAAGAATCAAACAGAGGTGATGAAACTGCAGATGAATCTGCTCCTAACCTCTGATGATTTAAAACTGTTTTTGAATCTGCCTGTTTCTTGTTTTGAATTAAAATGTTGATTTTACTGCCTATTTCCTTCTTTTGTTTCCTCTGATTTACTATGGCTTACAGAACAATCTAAAAAGAATAGAGGTAAACGTATATATAAAGAAGATATAGATGTTTAAAAGAAGGTGGTTTCTAGTGTAGTTATTATTTGTTCTAATATGACAGATTTTATCTACTGCAAAGGAAAGATTTGTTAAATATCCCTGAACTGGCAAAGATGTAGGCTAGAGCCGATAGTATTAAATGCTTGCTGTAAAATGTGTTTACATAATTATCATTATTTCGGTTGGAAAGTTTTCTTTTGTACTAAAATGTTTACATATAAGCTTACACTTACAATTGCCTGCTGACCAATTTTGTACAAAAGTTTTGTTATTATATTTCTTGTTTTTAGTAACCTTCAAGTTTACATTGCCTAGCTTAAATAATTATATACATACTTGCTGTAGATAGATATTAGTATGCAGATTGTACTTATGGCAGGTAAGCAATTATGGCTTGTGTATGAAGCTTTGAATAAAGATCTTTGTTTTGTTGTTAAAATCTTGTCTTGTATTATGTTATACTTGTTTTTATTTCATTTTATACTTTGAGTTTGAATTACATGTGAAGATATTGTATATAAAAGAACAGTTTTTATTATTTGCTTGCTTACTTATTTATATTTGTATTTTATAATTTGATTATCAATATTTACATTATGTTCTTAAGTTTTACCTATATTTAATACTTATTTTTATAATTATTTCCAATTATAATTTATTCAAATTATACACATAAGTTTGACTCGTATTTTACATTTATATTTTATATTACTAGAATTTGGTTTTAAATTTCAAACATTATTAAGCATATGGATTTATTTAACCAATGTTAACAATGTATAGCATTCTAATTTAATTATATGAGTTCAATTTTATTAAGAATATTGTTAAGAAACTTATTTTAGAATTTCAACATTATCATCAATACGTATTATTTTATACTAAATAAAACAATGTAAAGTATTTTAAGTAATTATATAAAAATAAATTTTTATCGGGAATATTATTGAAATACTTATTTCAATTTTCAAATCAATTTCCCTTTTAAAAAAAAATAGTTTATATAAATAGATGGCAATACTTTCAAAATCATATTCGTTTAAATATGAACAATTCATATTTTATATTTAATTAGATTAAACATTTATAAAAAAAAAATACAGGGCCGAAATCCAGGGTCGTTACATTCCACCTCCAGTCCCAAATCTTGTGCCGAAAAGATCACAACGTTGGAAGGGCTGGAGGCTATTGCCATATAATAGAAGGTTGATGCTCTGATAGTTAGTGTTACCGATTAAACTGGGGACAAGATGATGGAAGAGCAGATTCAAGAGGAAGAAGAGAAGGAAAAGCTTAAAGCGAAGCTAGATGCTGCAATGACCAGGATCCTCCCATTCACCATCAAGACTAGCAAGATGAAGTTCATAGATGAGTCTATCGGTGGGTCCAAGGAAACTTACTCAAGCAAGGTGGCAGTGAAGAAGAAGAAGAAAACCCTAACCTGACTTGGTAAAGGTGGTAAAGGTGGAGCGAGAAGAATTGATGGGATCGAGTATCAGTGGAGCCTGGTTTTCGTTGTTCTTTTAGTTTGCATCTTTTGATTTTTGAGTCTTTTAGTACAAATACAGAGTTAGTACTTAGCATCTTTTCTTTTTCTCTTGCATTAGTAGAGTCTGACTTCTTTTTGGTGTTTAAACAGGCTGACATTGTATAGGAATGGCCCCCGTTGTTTGATATTGTACATAAAGTGATCTAAGAATGAAAAGGCTAGTATTTCTATTGTAATCTCTTTTATGTACTTCTCTACATTCTGTATACCGTGTCTGTTTATATACCACTGTATGTGTGCATAAAACGATTTCTCAACTCAAAAGTTTCATATTATAAACAGATGTACTATATGACATACAATGTGTTTATTTACTGCAATTCTGTGCATGTAAATAGTGTAACTTGTAGTTATTTAGTTTTACTACTTTACTTAGCTTTGTTGTAGCTGCCAGCATTTTTGTTTGGCATAATAGAACCGTGGAGTGACTTTTACTCTGAATAAGTGTTAGTATGTTGTGTGCCCCCAGTCCATGGGGCTGGTTACTTCGAACACTTGATGCGAGACTGGGCGCTGCGGGCTACTCTTTGGTTGCCCCCGTCAAGGATGTATTACAGCTCCTATCTCCAAGAACATGTAGCTTGAATGCTTGATTCCAAGCACTATGTACTTTGGTTACGGCTGATTTTCTCAGAGTTTGGTATTGAGGCTCTATCCGTACACCAGTCTCTGTTTCTTGAGACCTATGGATAACTCAATTCCTTGGATTTTCCTTCAAAATTGCCGATGCCTAGGTGAAGTTGAGTTTTGGACGGTGGGGAATAATTTCTGATAGTCCTATAACTGACAAATTTCTCGATACTACTGGAGCAACGTCAGTACTTTGAGGCTTTGACAAACTGATGATATTACCATAGTAATATCGATGATACCGAGTATGCTTGAACGTAGTTCCGCTGGTTCAAGCGATAAAGGTGTGGATGCTTGTTTGAACGCAGTTCATTGGTCTAAGAAATGATGAAGTTAGGCACATTTAAACGCAGCTCCATCGGTTCAAGTGGCTAGGGAATGAAAGATTACTTGGATATGGTTTTGTCAGTCTAGGAAGCGAAAGAAATGAGGTGCACTTGAATGTAGCTCCATCGGTTTGAGTGGCTAAGGAAATGGGTGCTTTCTTTGGTATGTGGTTCTATCTATCTAAGAAGTGATGCATAGCTTATAGATGCGCATGAGGGTTTAGGCTTTCCCGATGTGGCTGGAGCAACACCGGTTCTCAAAAGGCAGGGATTGATTTTCTCGTCGATTCGGCTGTTTGAGTCGATTTGCTTCAGTCGACTCGGTGTGTTGCTTACTTGAATGAAGTTCCATCAGTTCCACTTTTCCAAGTAGCAAGTGAATTGTTTTCAAGTCGATCTGACCCCGTCAACTCAGTAGGTTGCTTACATGAACATGGTTCCATTTGTTCAAGAAGCAAAATAACTTTATCGATAAAATAAAAAGTAAACCCTACCTATTTACAATGCCTCTAGTATCCTTGGGTGGCTTATTTGTGAAAATAGGAAATGCATATATAGAAATTTAAACAAAATAGCATCGTAGTGAATTGCTTGCCAAGCATGAGTAATCTAGATTCCATTGACAATTATGAGAATGAAAGTTCCATCTTTTAGTTTCTGGCTGATATCATAAGGTCCTTCCCAGTTTGGGCCAAGTGCCCCCGTACTCGAGCAGATTTGTTTTAGGATGAGATCTCCAACTTCGAAAGCGCGGTTATGAACATTGGCATTGAATTGTCATGCCACACACTTTTGATGAATAGCAGTCCTTAGCTTAGCTTCTTTTTCACTTCTCATCGATTTGATCAAGCGATTCAAGTAGGAGCTACGCGTTCTCACTTTGGTTGAAGTGTCATCTCCAATGAGAGGGAACTTCGAGTTCCATTAGAATCGTTGCTTTCGAACTATATGACAAGGCAAAGGGTGAGTGCTCGATCGCTTATTTATGAGTGGTTTTGTAAGCTTATAGTGTAAGCTGAAGATCATAAACCCAATTTCTTTAGCTTTTATCAGTCGTTTCTTGATGGTGTATTCGATGATTTTGTTCAATGCCACCACTTGCTCATTTGCTTGCAGGTGTGCCACCGTGGAGATGCTCTTCTCAATTTGGATATGCTCGCAAAAGTTCTTGAATTTGGCACTCTCAAACTGAGTTTCATTATCTGTGATGATTTTCTACAGTACTCTGAACCTGCATATAATATATTTAGTAACAAAGTTAATTACTTTCTTAGCATAGATGGTGGCCATCGGTTCTACTTTGTCCCATTTGGTAAATTAATCAACTATGACGATAGCATATGTAGATCCCCTTGGCCATTGGTAACACATTAATTAGATTGATTCCTCACATTGCAAATGGCAACGGACTGACCACTTACGTCAGCTTTATAGACAGGGTTATCATAACTTTGGCAAATCTATGGAACTGATCGCAACGTCTAGGATAGTTTGTTGCATCTTGGTTGACCAATGGCTAGAAATATCCATAACAGAGGACCTTCTTTGCAAGTGTCTGCCCTCCGATGTGGTTTCTGCAACTGCCTTTGTGAACTTTTCAAAGGATCCTCTTTGCTTCGCTGCAATTAAACATCTGAGTAAGGAGGTAGGGAATCCCCTCCTTTAGAGCACTTCATCTTGCAGCACGAATTGTAACGCCTTTCGAAGAAGCTTCACCCGCTCAATCTGATCCCAAGGGAATGTCCCTCTGAGAAGATAGTCTTTGATTGGTGTCATCCATGATTCCTTGTCCTCTGTAGTTTCTAGAATCCAATGGACATCCATCTGACCTATGCCAAGAGCTGTTAGTGTCTCAACTGGAACCAGCCTCATTGGTTGTGCTTCTTTAGAATTGGTAGTTTAGCTAGGTAATCTGCTTTCGTATTCTGTTCTCTTCGAATATGACTTATGGTATAGTATTCAATGCCATTCAGCAATTCCCATGCCTTTGACAGGTAAGAGGCAAGGTTTGTCCCCTTAGCCTGGTATTGCCCTTTCACTTGTTTGATAGCAAGTTGAGAATCACTGTAGATGTGCACAGCCCTTATTCTTAATTCCTTCATAATTCTCAGTCCTGCTATTAATACCTTGTACTCCGCCTCATTGTTAATAGCAGGGAACTCCAACCTCAGAGCGTAGCAAACAGACCGTCCTTTGGGAGTTTTGAGAACAACTCCCACTCCTGAGAAAAAATAATTTGATGCACCATCGACAAACAGTTTCCACTATAACACTACTACTGGAGTGTTTTCTTCTTCGTTATCTCGTATTGTGAACTCAGTGATGAAATCTACCAATGACCATCCATTGATTGCCCTTCGGGGGTGATAACTGATGTCGTACTGATTCAACTCAATGTTCCATTTAGGAAGTCATTCCGACATCTTTAGGCGGTACGTCACTTGCTTCGAAGGTTGATTCATCAACACTTTGATCAGGTGAGCCTGGAAATATGGTCGTAACTTTCTTGATGCATTCAACAGGCGATAGACTAGTTTTTCCAACTTTGGATAGTTCTTCATGGTCCCTGTACTAATGTTGCGCTTAGTGTATGAGTTGATATTGCTAGGTAGATGTATAGGTGTTCCACATCCACCGGTTTAGGTCAAACTGGTGGGGTCTCCATATGTCGTAATAATTCTGCAAAAGAGCTTTGATAGGCCAAATTCCATTCGAAATCATTCTTACCGTTCTTTGATAGGTTGAAGAACGGTATGTACTTGTCTGTTGCTTTGGAAATAGATCGGCTCAACGCTACGACATTTCCATTTTGACTTTTCGATTCTTTTTTCATCACAGGGGCTTTGACTTTATGCAGCGCAGTAATTTGCTTAGGATTAGTTTCAATGCCCCGAGCATTCACAATGAAACCTAAAAATTTCTCTGAGGCCACGTCGAAAGAACATTTCAATAGGTTAGCTTCATTCCATTCTTTGGGAGAATCTCAATCATTTCCAAGAGGTTGTCCAAGTGATTTCCTGACACACATGACTTGACTAGCATGTCATCTACGTAGACTTCCATCATTCATTCGATTTGATCCTTTAACATTGTATTCATCAAGCATGGGTAGGCTGTGTCGGAACTCTTTAGGCCGAATGGCATCACTCGATAATAATACAATCCGAGGTCGGTGATGAAGTTGGTGTTCTCCTAATCGGGTTCATGCATCATAATTTGGATGTATCCTAAGTATGCATCCATGAATGAGAGTAGGTCGTGGCCTGCAGTTCCGTATACAAGCTGGTCGATTCTGGGTAATGGGAAGTTGTCCGTTGGACAGACTTTGTTTATGTCCAAGTAATCAACACAAGTTCACCACTTCTCATTGGAATTCTTAACTAGAATTGGATTTGACACCTACTCGAGATAAGTTGCATCATGAATGAAGCCGTTAGCCAGCAACTTATCCACTTCTTCCATCAGGCAGCAGATCGCTCCAGACCCAGGCTGCGTCTCTTCTGCCTCACTGGAGTGTACTTGGGATTGATATTAAGTGTGTGGAATGTTATCTCTAGCGATATCCCATACATATTGGAATGCATCCAAGCGAACACATCCAGGTTGGCACAAAGAAATTTGATCAATTCTTGTTGCATTCTAATCCCAAGTTATGACCTTGTATTTAAGACTCGAGTTGGGTCATCCATATCAATAGGGTATGGCATCGCAATCTCTACTAATGCCGCCCCTTCCTCCCCTGAACTCTTCTTTCTAGGGTCCAAAAACTTTTCGAAACGACTATGCTCCCCGAGCGAGGGGCATTTCTGCAATTACTATGCTAACGATTCACGAATGTGGAGAGACTTCCCCACATTTCTCCCTTCTCCTTTCGTTTCGTTTCATGTTACTTAGCAACATAACATTCTCTAGTGATGCTTTGATATCCCTTTATAACTCTAAATCCATGCTCCATCAAGAATTTCATGGTTAGGCATAATGGACGCAAAGCATTCCCAAAATTAGCAAGTGCCGATCGACCCAAGAAAGCATTGTAAGCTGAAATTTCATCCACGATTACGAAGGTTTGGATTAAGGACTACCCTTTGTTATCCTTCTTCGAGCTGAACAGGCAAGTTAATCATCCCGACTAGCTGTCTTGATTCTCTCGTAAGCCCTTGATTTTACTTCGACAAGCAGAAACATCCTTCATGTCGATCATCATCTGATGAAGGTACGTTGAAACAAGATGTTGATAGAACTTCTACTATCCACTAGGACTTGACGTACAACCATCAGCCCGATTTCAACGGTCATCATCATCGAATTGAGAGTCGGCGCTTCTACTCCTTTACTGTCTTGGTTGTAACCACTATATCATCATTAAGTGTCCTTTGTTGATTGGCTAGGGCACCATTCTTAATCGCAAAACAAGTTCCTTTTAAGCATGCTTTAGCGAACTCGCGTATCGCTCCATCTTCCCCCAACTCTTCTGTGTTGGGTGAGGTCCTTCAGAAATAGTGTTGATAACTAGTCTCAATTCTGTCGGTTTGGATCTCCACTGGGTCCAAGTTGGTTCCCTTAAGTACCTGGAACTTGAGGTCTAGCAGGTTGGTAAAAATTTTACGATTTCTTCATGCATTACTGTAGCCTATTGTTCCTAATCAATTCCTCGATTAGATATTTTAGATGTCGGCACTTGTTTGTGTTATGCCCGTGAGTCTCGTGGAAATAGTAGAACTTCTCTGATTGCTTCTATCATTCAGATTCTTCCTTTCTATGAGCCTTGTTGTATTGCTTGGTTTCCAAAGTTGCAAGGTGGATGTTCTCTAGGCTATCATTCAATGACGTATACCCCTCGAGGTCTTAGGTTCCTGATCCACTTTCTATTCCCATTACGCCTACTAGTGTTCTAGTTCTTCCTATTTAGATTTCCAACTTTGCCTACATTTCCTATCTCAGCTCCAGAACCATTTCCATCCTGGTTGACCGCTACATTGCTCTGATCTGTTTCCATTGATTGCACACTGGCAGTCTTGCCCTCTAATGCATCCGCCTCTTCCCCTCTCAGATACCGACTCATCTTTCGGTTGAATGCCTTTATGGTGGTGGGTTGTTTCATCTTAATCCACCTTCCAAAGTCTGTGTTCGAATGGATAGCTAAGACTAAAGCCATGAATACCATATCTTCATTAGGATTGCTCACCTCGATAATCGTAGTATTAAACTGGTTCATAAACGTTTTTAACGACTCATTTGGTCCTTGGAAAAGGTCAGACAGAGACATCACATCTTTTGGCTATGCCATGTGAAGCTGAATTATTCCAAGAATTTCCTTGCTAACTTGTCAAATGTAGAAATGGTTCTTTGTGGTAGTCTGATAAACCACATAGAAGGACCACCTTCTAGGAAGATAGGAAAACATCTACAGCGGACTATATCCATTCCCCTAGCTCCGCCCATATGCCAACTGTATTTGTACAAGTGTGGTTTAGGGTCCACTGTTCTATTATAAGTAGGTATAGTAGGCATAGTGAACTTCTCGAGATACTTCTCCCTTAGGATATTTTCAATGAATGGAGCTTGGCTTGGTGCAAAACCTTAGTCATTGTCTTTTCTACCCTTACTTTCATCCATCAAGTGTTCGATTATGTCTGCTGTGTATGCCACACTAGTCCAGTAATCCACAGGTCGACTGTCAAGGGCTCCGCCAAGCGTTTAACTCTACAAATGGCCTTGGCTTGCAAATTAAAGTCTAAGTTGTCCTTTTTGGGAGAACCACCTCTACAGGACTCCGCTGGCACATGGTTGGCTTTATAGTGCCAATTTGAACTTCTTTTCTCACATTTTTCCTTCCTATATCAACAATCAACTCTAATCCATTAGCATCAAGTCGCATGTCATCTTCAGAATAGGAGAGAAGCATTGCAATATTCCCTTATCGAGCCTTTGCTCTAAGGTTGCGGTTTGTGGCAGGTTGTCCTCCGATGGGAGGGGTACTTCCATTATCTTTAATAACCCCAGTCGCTCCACCAACTATCTCCTTTTGTTTTTTGCTTTTTCTTGCCCATCCCTCCTATTCAAGTTTGAGACAGAGGAATTTTTGTTCCATATCTTCTATAGATTTTGGCCTAGTTCTTGGAGAAATCAGTGGTTTTCGCATCGCCAGCAAAGCGTCCATCTTGTTCCTAAGAGCTCTTTGGCTATCAACCATCTTTCGTTTAAGTTGATCAACTATCTAGTTAAATTCTCCTTTCGTCATAACTTCATGATGAGTAGAAGATTCCGGTGCTTGATTTCCAGCATTAACTCCTGTTGGTAAGTTAGTGGTGTTGTTGACTTTAACCTGCTGGCAGTTTGGTCCAACACTACCAACTATTGCACTGATAGATCTCCCAGAAGTTATTCTCTTAATTCCCACCATTGATCTTCAACCATGAGTCTTTAAATTTCTTTTGAAAGCAGAATTTTGGGATCTACTTTTAGACCTGTCTGACCTAAAGTGGAGAGCTTGATCTAAGCCTAAGTTCACCGTTTCTCAGTGAAAACGCCAAAATATTAACCCAAAAACACTCTGGACTGTGATATGAAAGCACCAGCCCATCATATCAGAGCGAACATAATAGAAAAGTAGTAGAAAGGTAAATAAACATAGAGAATTTTATAGTTGTTCGGTTGTTAACTAAGCCTATGTCTACTTTATAGCTTTGCTCATTAGTTTGATCTTGATAGAATATGATTACAAAGAGACAGAGAGAGAATTAGTCACAAGTATAAGGACTAGATAAATTCGCAGTCCTGGAAATATCTATATTTGCTGCCTTATTAACTGTGATGTACAACTAAGAATTAAAGAATAAATAGAGATCCTACATGGGAGTAGCAGAATCCGATCTAATATAAATTACTCTATGGATTGTATTTATAATGGTAGTAGTCACATTGGCCTAATAGAGGGTTGGAGTAGGACATAAAAGTCGGCCCAGAAGAGTGTGTGAAATCTCAAATTTATCTAGATTAACCAGAGATGTTGGTACCAAGTTCTCATGTCGGTACCGACCTCTATGGTTAATTCAAGAGAGATCGAGTTCTTTCGCACTTGTCTTGCTACTTGATTTAGAGATGTCCCATGTAGTTTGTTTGGATATTTAGTTGATATTGATGATGGTTTCTTCATAACATAGTTTATCATGCCGTTCTGACTGCAGACTCTACAATCTTGGTATTTAGTTAATCGAAATTCTTTGATATTGCTTGGGCACATATGAAATAGGTAGGGAAGTACCTCTGCAAAGTTTGGTGAAGAAATGATTAAGTTTGCAATGTCACCACCGACATGAAGAGATCAGTGCCGACTTCTCATCCTTGGTCCAATTGTGTTGAAATTCCTCTGAGTTGCTTGTCTAGCCTATCTAAGTATGCTTATAAGATTTCAAGTAGTTTCGTCTTCATCTCCATGTTCTAACTCCTATTGATTTCTGCATGGTTAAAAATTCAATTAGTAGGTCGAATCTACTGATCGAACCTCACACTAACACTAGGCCAAAACAGGAGCTACTCTCCAATCAAAACTATATTAACACTATGTCGTAGAGGGAGAACACAAGAAAATGCAAACTCACGTAATGACTCATCATATGCACTAATGTTTGTCTCCACATCAAAGTGGAAAAATACCTCTTATTATACTGCACCAGGGTCCACCTTCCATGAACACCCATTAGCATCAGGCTCAAATTTAATACCTATAGCTACTTATTGTACTGCACCGGGCTCAAATTTAATACCTGTAGCTACTTATTGTACCGCATCGGGGTTTTATAGGAACTCCTATTAGTACAGGGCTCCAATTTAATCGATACTTATAGCTACATATTATACAACACCAGCGTTTACTCATACCATGTTACACAAGAAACATGCATACCTGGATCTCCCATTAATACTGGACTCTCTTTGAAAGCATCTCCGATAGTTTTGTGCTCACCCATACGAAACTCCCCTGAGCCTATATAAAATAAATTTCCCTTATCAACTCCTTATATTTTGTATACATCGCCCCTACCAACTCAACAATTGCGAAATGTATTCACCTCTACCAATATCAAACACTATGAAATACATTGCCCTATGTACTTTGATAGGGAACCAATTTCCCAATTCTCTCCCACATGTAACTTAGTCCAAATTAATCCAACAAATCAGTTCATTAATTACATAATTCCTAATTAAATTACATAATTTTTATCCATTTAATTTGGGCCTTAGGTCAAGGTTCATTTTATCCATTTTTAACTTGGACGGTCGACTTGAGACATCCCAAGTCGACCACTACCGGTCGATCTTGGCTACCTAAGGTCGACCATTCATGTTATTTTTGTTAGGTTTCGATTTCTTTTTAATGTCCATTAATATTATTATTAACATCGTTAATTCGATGTTATTAATTACCGTAGTTAGCCCTAATTTTCCAATTAACCATAATTCACATTTTTTTTAAATTATCAATTTCAAATTAAATTTGGGTTCTCAACTTAGGGTTCTCAATTTAGCATGTCCAATTTACCCAATTTCATAATCTAATTTCAATATAAATTTATAGGTTTGGGGTTTAGTTGATTTGATATAAAATTAAAAAGTAAGTTAAGGGTATGAATAATTCTAATCAGTTGTACTAACCAAATTATTAAATCTGTGACCATTCACCTTTAGCCTAAGCTCTAGATCTGAGAAAACTGGCCTTTTATCAATAGTTCTCCTCTAGATCTCTTATTCTCCTCTTTGATTCCTTACCTTACTCCTTAATTTGATTTTAATTTGATGTGGATTTTGAGTTTGATTTCAAATTTTAGAAGAATTAGGGTTTTAGTAGAAAAAGTGGCTACGTTTTGTTCTTGTCGATCAACTAAAGAGCTTAGGGTTTAGATTAAAGATCAATTTATAAGGTCAGCTTAGAATCTAGGGCCATTGGTTCAACTCAGCTAGCCATCCAGACCACACATCACTTATTTCAAATGTAAGCAACCATCTAGGCCATTCAACTGAATCAATACAATTTAACAATGACTCAAAAATTTAAGCGTCGAGTCGACCACCACTAGGTCTACGTCGATCGCCACCGATCGACCTAGAGTCTGTATTGGTCGACCTGACATTGTTTTATTTTTAATTTATATTTTTAATTTTTTTATCATCCTATTGTTTGTATCTCTTTCATACTAACTCAGTTCACGAGAAATTTTATACGAAAATTATTCGGAAAATCGCTACAAACACAATGGCATAAGTTTAATAGCCAAATTCGAATGTTTCTGAAAATTTTCTTTCTTTTCCTTATTTTAATTAAATTTACTTTTCAAATTAATTTTCCTTTAATTCTTTGTTAAATTCTTTTTAAATTTAGGTGAATTCTCGGGGTGTTAGATTCTAAGAGTAGATGCAATGTTTCGTGATAGTACTTCGGGTAATGAAAGAAACTCTACAGATCGAATTCGGTCGCTTGTCTCAATCCAAAGAATTCTTTGATTTCACAAAGCACACATTGAGGGCAAGTGTTATCTAGCATTTGCACCAAGAAATCTCTCGATGAATATGGATTTCAAGACGATAAACAAATGGATTAAGAAGCTTGGATGGTATCAGGATTAAGGAACAAGAGGATCCCAAAAATTTCGACCAGATATAGGCAAAGTCAAATTGGTCAGTATCTAAAGGTTCGATCTGTTCAGCACTGAGTAGTCCAACTAAGATGTGAGGACCCGCTATTTCATACCATTCAAATCGACAATAATCCACACATGTCGGACTTGAATGAAGCAAAATAACAGATTGTAAATAAATTTGGAGCAAATGAAATCAAATACACAGAATCACAGACACAGAACAATCATAATAACTCGCAGCGGAATATAAAATAACATAGTAGTTCATGAAGCTACTATAACAAAGTCTCAAACAAATACATAATATCAGTCTGAAACGACATAATAGAAATCCCAAATACATAGAAGTTCACTAATACATGAGATAAACTAGAATAGCTGAACTGAAATAGATATAAATATAGATAGGCAGAATCACCAGCAAAGACCAGCTCCAGAAAGAGAATCCAAAGTTGTGAATACTCAGGCTGACCCTAAATACTCCACAGGCAATGGGAGAAAAACAAACTCGTAGTAAAGGCTCGGTATGGTAAGTGACACGGCACACAAGGTAATGCCAGGGTAGATATACCAATTACGCACACGGGCTGGCGGTAACGTAGCATCCACTACGCCCACCTCGAACAACACTCCAAAATCAAGGGGTGCACCCAATCAATCACAACAGTAATAGAATGGTATCGAAGAAGTATGTCCAAACAAATGAGCTACCCTTTTCGGCCCGAGATCGCTCCTGTTTTAGCCACCTTAAGCCAACTCACGGGAGTCGGGTCCACGTAATGTACCTCAAGAACGTCGTCACCATCCTACTTCATTTTGGAATCTCCACCACGTACATAGCTCTTAAAGTGGTTTTCGATATCGACAGAGAGTATGTCCATATCCGATACCGGTCTCTTTAACAACCAATCGTTATTATAACCCGTAGTTATAATTTAAAAATGGTATTTATACTTCAAAAATTAAATATCATTTCAAAAATTCAATATCATTTCAAATCCTTTCAAAATAATCAAAATATCATATCTTATTCAGAACCACATTCATTTTATTCAAATTTAAAAATACCATTTCAACTCACATTTCAAAATAGTTTATTTTTCAAAATAAATTACTTCATTTAAATTATAAAATTGAAATTATTATATTTAATAATTAAATATTAAATTTTCAAAATTTTAATCTTTCAAAGTTCATTTATCCACTTAAATTTATCAAAACAGTGAAAATTCACCTTTTGCAGCATTTAGAAAAATGCTACGGAAAGTTACTTTTAAAACAATTCAATTTAACAAATGACAGCATTTAAAATGCTGTAATAGGGTTACTTTAGTTCAAATAAAACCTTAGTTAAATTTAGCAATTACAGCACTTACAAAATGCTATAGCAGCCCTTAATTCAATTTAGCCATTTAGTTCATTCTATCAACCATAGCATTTACAAATGAATATCATTTACATTAGAAATAATAGCATTTCAAAAATGTTGTTAATTAAATACCAAATATTCAATATAATTTCACAAACAATTAAATTTTTATTTAAACCATTTTAAACTTATAAAATCATATATTTTCCCTTTGAAAACAATCATTTAAATAGCCTAATATTAATGATTTTATAAAGTTAAATTTTCATTCAAAAATCAAAATTTAATAATAATTCACTTATAAAAATTCAAGCATTAAATTTTAATTCTTTAAATTAAAATTTTAACCTAACACTTAAGTTTAAATTTTCAAATATAACTTATTTTTTTCATTTTATTTACTTAACTTAAAATTCACTTTTAAGTAAAATTCACAAATTTCCAATCTAAGTTATATTTCGAAATTCAGCTTAAATATTCATTCATTTCACATTTAACTTATTCAAAAACCATTAATACTTTATAAAAATCATTTTAAATTCATTTTAAATCAAATTTTAAATCTATTTATCATATTTTTCTATTTGATTTAAATTCCATTTATAACCAAATCAAAATTTCCAAAATAACCTATATTTCAAATTTCTAACTTTACCATTAATTTATTTCACTTAAAAAATTTTAAAAAATAAATAATACTTTACGAAAGTCATTTTTAATTAAGTTTTAAATCAAAATATTATAATATTTACATTTATAAAATCCTTTAAAAAATTTAGAAAAATATATATTACCACGGGTCTATATAAAATTTTCTAGCCTAGGTAAAGTGATACGGATAATATATGATTTCAATCCGTAATTTACAAAGAAAACCCGGGTTTTAACATTTCAAACCCACAGTCCCAAGTAAAATGAATAATTAAAAACCGTTCAGGCCTATCATTTCAGCACATAACGATTTTTCCCTATTCTAAAGTCCGTTCGGGTATGTATTATTTCAACCCATAGTCATTCTAATCTAAAGGGAACTTGTAGTGTGATAAACTGATAAAAGTAACAAAATAGCATTGTATAACAGTAACAGATGGTATAACAGTTGTATAAGCATGGGTGAACGTCATATGATCATAGCATAGCAGATATAACATAATGATATGTTTACATATTCAATTGTAATTAGTTTACTAGTCATATAAGTATAAATCCGATCTGGTGAGAATACTCACTTGTATAAGCTGGAGATGACAACCAAATGCACAAACAAAGATCTTCAAAGGCACGATAACACGACAATGATTTTGAGAGTGGGAGAGCCAAAGAAAATTGCCTTGTCAAATATAAAACAAAACAAAGTACAATATGAATTTCACACCAAAACTGTTTATAAACAATGCTAGGAATAAATACACAACTCAAAGCTAAAGCTTTTGCACTTGCATTCAACAACATATGCTTCAGCTATAGGCTGGAAAAGCACTGTTATGGGATGGATTTGGATCAGGTTTGGATCAAGTTAAGGGTATATAGGTCGGCCATAACAATATATAAAGGATAAGAAATATTGTGTGCATGAACACACAACTACAAGGCAACTACATGGATTTCAAGGCCATAAATGGTCTCGGCCAAGCATGGATGGGCAAGGTCAGATCTGGTGAGTGCATGGGGTGATGTGGCAGGGTCTTAGGCTCAGTTTCGACTAGTGGTGGTGGTGGTGCACAAGTCGGCCAAAGTGGTGGTTGAAGTGGTGGAAACAAGGGGGAGTTCGACTAGCATGTTAAAGTGGAGATTTCTTCATTTTCTTGGTGGATCTTCACTTGGATGGCCATGGCAATGGAATGGCAGTGGAAGGGAGGAGATGATGGCTGGTTGTGGTGGTGGTAGAGGTGGCCAAGGTGCTGGAGATGGAGGGGCCGAACTACATGAAGGTGAATGCAAGTACAAAATCAAACAAACAATGAAAAAAATGAAAAAAAAAGTGAAGGATATTTACCAAAATTTTGCTTCAGGTGCAGGCCGATTGTTTTTAGGGTTTTTGAATTTTTTTTTTCATATGAGAAACTGAAGTGGAGTCGGATGAAGAAAGGGTATTATGGCAGCAAATGAAGTGATGCATTGATTGGTGAAAAGGTGGAGTGAATATGAAAAGACTATGTACATAAAAGTTCACAACTTTTCAAATTCCCTTAATTCTTTTTCAATTTTTAAATACATGTAAAATACATATAAATAAAAATAAAAACACAAAAATATAATGCATGCATAAAAATAAATAAATAAAATTTAATTAAATATAATTAAATTAAGAAAATAGCAAAAAATGGAAACTAGGCTTTAAAATTTGAAAATAAATTCAATAAATTTTGGGAAAATTTATCCACTTTAAAAATATTTAAAAATGAAATCTTACAGTAAAAACAAATTAAAAATAATTTCAAAATAAAATAAAGTCAAATTCAAAATTATATTCAAAAATCTGGGTTTACTACATAAGATAAGGCCCACTTTAACTTATTGGTGATGCTATTTTCAACTTTGAAGAAAATGATAAGTTTTAGATAGGAAAAATCGATTGATACCGACCACTCCTTGATAGGCAATTTCATCAATGAAGATCTAAAGCCTGAAGACTTAAACAAAGCATGAACAAAAGGTAAAGATGCGACATGAGAACTATTCGACACCGACCAAAACCAACACTACTGAATGGTAGGACTTTTGGTAGTTTGTCGTTTTGACTCTTTCTTCTTTGTTGGAAACTCAGATCTGTAGAAATACTTTCTTAAACATACTCTCATGACTTTGGTGTAGATATATCCATATAAATAGTAAGTTTTAAGCAACTAGGAAAGGACTTTTGGAACTCTATTTCATTTTTGTACTGAATTACTACCATTTTCTAGGATCTACTTCATTTCTAAATTGAAATTCTTATAGAAGTTATTGCAGTTGCAAAATAAACTCAAAATAATATTGATAATTGATGTTGGTTTAAGATTATAGTCGAACAACTTTAAATACCATGTCTTTTCCTCATTATCCTTTTTTACTTGAATGCATCTTGTTTTGTATTTGATTAGGGTCTTCGTCGATTTTTCGTAAAAACATGAACAATATCATTCGGCATTGATTGATATCACATCATAGCCTTTCATACTTCTTCACTCATGCGAACATAGTATCGTTCAGTTTCGGCCCATATCGGTCATTATCAACCGTATCACTTTATTAAAACTTAGCCCAATTTTGTCCATTCTTTAATTTCGGCATCTCCTAAGCATCTTAGTCCATTCCTTGATCATCTAGTCGTCTAGTTTCTCTGATTTGAGTCAACTCCGAGATAGTGGAAATTTTATAGCTAACAACAAGAAATAAGTAAAAATGTTTTTATAAAAGCTAGCTTAGGATTCAATTTGATGTAAATTGGATACCATCGACCAATAAATGAATTGACTGCATATCCATATAAGAGAAGCAATAATTTGGCTTTATAATAACCCAATTGTATCAAACCATCTGATATCAATAACTAAAAATCTAACCATTGATATCGAACAAATTCCAAAAGTTCATATTAGTAAACTAGTAACAGCTAGAAAATTTTACCCATAATAATTAATTTGTTAATTGATTAAATAATAAAAATAACTTTGTAAAATTATCAGAATTGAGCCACGGGAGTTGCACCATTGTGTCCATGGTAATTTTTTTGGTCAATTTCCATATATAGAACATTAGTATCTGATCTAGTATGGAGGAGAAAAGGAATAAACAAAAATCAAAGAAACAAAATAAAATGAATAAATAAATACAGATCGACCAACCGGTCGACTAGTCGACCTGTGCAAAGGACGGTCGACCGCCCGGTCGACCCGCCTCAGGTGAAGGAACAAAAATCATTCCTTCGTTCCAGTATGTTCCAACGAACTTTTTGCACGTTATTTGCATCCTTTATTTCAATCTGGTCCTTCAAGTTTTGCATCCGATGGCTCCTATTCAGCCGGTGACGTGGTTGCATCATATTCAATCCCTAAATCCAACGATTTGAGATTCACTTTAGGCCCTATAAATAAACACCTAGACCTAACAATTTTCTCATTTTAGGTTTTCTCCAATCGGGTTCGCCTTTCTAGGAAGGAATCTAAACGGAATAATTTTTCCAAAGGAGAAAATCGTTAAGAATTAAATTATTTTACAACTCCAAGTGGATCCGAGAAGACCAAAGGAAGAGCATAGGACCAATGGTGAGTGATTATAATTATTTTAAGATTTCTTTAAATAATTTAAAATAATAGGGTTTTCAATAGTTATAATTTTACTACGATTTTTGGAATAGCCTTTTTTACAGTTTTTAATATTATTTTCAGTCTATTTCCTTTCTACTGTTCTTTTCAGTAGTTTTAGTTTATTTCTATTAATTATAGCCTTTTTATTTATTTATAGTTTATTTACAGTATTTTAGCTTATTTACTGTTATTTATACGTTATTTACATCTTCTTTCTACGCTTTGGATTTTCTTCTATTTTCATTTTTCTTTTATTCCTCCTTCTTCTTCGTATATGGATTAGAATAAGATTAACGCAAATATGGATTAAATTGAAAGAAAACTGAAATAATGGAATATAAGATGTGAACTTCAAAGACTGTAATATAAATGGAATTGAACTGAAATTACGCCTAATAATGACGTTAATTGGATTGAATTAAAGAGATTGGCCTATTAATAATTATGAGATGCAAATTATAAAAACGGTAATATAAATGGAATTGGAATAAAATTATGCCTAATTTTGATTGGAATTAGACTAATTAATTAGCGCAGTTATAACATAGAATTATCACGCTTAACCTTGGGCTAAGTAATGAGCATGATTATAACGTTGGTTACAGTAAGAAAAAGAATAGAATGAGGCTTATTTTAAGACTTGGGATAAATTGATAAGTGTAGAAAGTAAAGACAATAATAAAGGTTTATTTAAATAATTTATCTAAGTTAACAAGCAAAGATGAAAGTAGGACCTGTACCAAATAACAATCCCTATTTACCCGAAACGGTGGTCTCACATTAGCTTAAAGCGAGATGAGGTCACACTTATGCTAAGAATGGTAATAATATATTAAATAGAAGTCCAAATCATGGGGGATCAAGATAATGGCACGACTAGATATTATTTGGATGAAGGGCCAGTACTAATAGGCATTACCCTTATTTTCACACGATGATCTCACATTAGCCTGAAGTGGGATGAGGGGCACGCCTTATGATGGAATTGGAGGTAATAAGAAGAACCAATAAGTGGAGAAAAAGGTAGCATGGGTATGGTGGTAGTTACGCATGCGATTTCCATTTGGGTACTCGGTAATAGTTATGAGTTCCAAGCACTTATTATGGGTGTCTTCCGTAGACACCAATGCCTTCTGTGTAGGAAGCTATATATGTCGTCTGGTCCACAGTAACATTCTGTGTAGAGATTTATATGCATTATCTAGTCCACAGTAAATAAATGCCTTCTGTGTAGGGAGCTATATATGTCGTCTGGTGCACAGTAACATTTTGTGTAGGGGGTTATATAGCAGCTGGTCCACAAAAAGGTGCTATAGAGTAGCGGGTCGACCAAAAGGGTAGGATTAGGGTACATCCTAATTATTGGATTAGGAATTCATCCTAATCAAAGCATAAACCAAGGATAAGTGCAAACAGTCAAAGTTTAACCTATCTTATAGTTATTGTATTTATTTTCAGTTCATCTCTTTCCTATTTCCTTCATTTCTTCTTATTTGTGCAAGAACTGTTGTAGAGTCCATTACTTTTATCTTGCTTAAAGACTCTACTAATCGCTATCATTCACCAGACTTTTTGTTTGACCCACTCCTCTATTTTCCCTTTTTCCCTCCGTTGGCGATCAAGGGAGAAGTCGATAGATTGCTGTTGCTTGGATTTTTTTGGGAGGAGTTCTCTACAATGTATTTCTTTTATTTCAACTTTAGTTCTTTCTACGTACCGGCTTATTATGAGAGATATTATGTACTTTGATTTTAGAGATTATGATTTTTTGTTTCATGAGACATATTGGATTTTTAGACATGTATGTGGTATTTGACTTATTTATGAAGCAAATATGAATTTTTGTTTTAATTAAGTTATTATTTTAAGTTTCCATTTTATTTATCTATATTTGTCTTGTGAATCTTAGTCTCTGTTAGCTTTAGTTATACCTATAAGGCACCATGCCTTTTAATGTGTCCTTTTGTGTATATTAAGGAGTGTGGGGTGTTTCATTTAGTATCAGAGCGAGGTTAAAGGATTCCTAAAAATTTATTTTTAAAAGTAAAGTGTTTTGCAAATTAACTTGTTTTAAAAGTATTTTTTTAGAAAAGAACTCTTAGGAAGAAAAAATAAGTATAAAAGAGTTTTTATAAAAAACCCCCTCAAAGTCCAGTTCAACCTTCTTTCGATTGTTTCAAGCCTAAGTTTCCTTTTCTTTGCATAGTATGGCTAACTGGTTCCCTAGACCTACAGTACCAAAGGTGCAAGGGCAAGCGCCCAATATAACACCGGCAGGTAGGAATCCCATTAATCCACCTTCACCAGCCGATTTTTCTAAACTATGCAAGGACTTCACTAGCATAGGGGGCGGAACATTTTCTAGCACGAAGGATTTTTAGGAAACACAAGCTAGGTTGGAAGATATGGAACGAAAGTTTAGGAGGTTAGGTTTGGAAGACCGACAGAGTGGTCAACCTATATCTTGGCAACTGGAAGAAGAGCTTAGGGCAGTTCCTACATATTCTTAGAAGCCATGGTGGAGGGGCATGAAGGATAAGAGGAAAGGGAAGGCCCTCAGAAGCAAATCATAAAAAGTGGGAGATGTAACCGTTGTGGAATGACTGGTCATTGCACAAGAGATAGCAAAAGAGAGGAGGTAAAGAAGTGTTACGGCTATGAACAACCCAGTCATCTTAGTAAGTTTTGTCCTTAGAAGATGGGGCAGGGAGCGAGTGCACCTGCAGCGTAGATTTAGGCATTAGATGCAACACCTTCCAACAGAAGATGGAATCGAGGCAAGAAAATTTGGTTTCTATTTTTTATTTTCTCATTCAGACTCTTTTCGATCCTAGAGCATCACACTCTTTCATCTCTAGCTCTTTGGTAGATTGTTTGCACTTAGACATCTCTTTAGTAGTAGACCCCCATTGTTGTTTCAAACCCTATGGGAGAATCTGCACTTTTGCCTATGGTTTGCAGGGATTTGAAAATTTATATCCTTGGCGTAGAATTTGACTATGACGCCTATATTTTGGGATTTTCGGGGTATGGGATGATTTTTGGAATGGATTACTTATCCATATATGAAGTTATATTAGATTGCGAAGGGAGAGTCGTTAGACCAGAGACATGCGTCAATAGGACTCTTGAGGTTCCTTGCGACCCGCAAGGGTCAGCTATGTTAAGCTTTCTTTATTCCCACGATTCATCATCATCAGAGTTAGATCCGGTTCCTATCGTCAGAGATTTTTCCGAACATCTTTGAGGAGGTTAGGGGACTACCCCCAAGAGAGAGATTGACTTAAGGATTTATTTTGCTGGCCAGTAGCATTACCCATAGGGCATATGGTGCTTAGGGTCGGGAAAGGAAGGGACTGAGAAAGCTGATCTGTGAGCTTTGGAGAAAAGTTTCATAAGATGAAACATATCATTTAGGGAGCATCATTCATCTTCACAACCAAAGCAGGTGGTTCTCTTCGACTTTGCTCTGACTATAGAGAATTGAATAAGCTCACAAAGAAGGACCATTATCCACTGTCTAGGATAGATGATCTTTTCAACCAGTTAGTTGGCTCTTTAGTATTTTCTCAGCTTGGTCTAGCCATCGGATTTCGTCAGCTTAGGGTCGCTGATGACAACATTGATAAGACTGCATTTAGGACACTTGACGGATTCTTTGAGTGATTGGTTAGGCCTTTTGGGCTAACCAATGCCCTAGCCTATCTTATTGATTTGGCTGGCCATGTTTTTAGAGATGTCCTAAAATAAAATTCGTGTTGGTATTCGTGGTCGACATTTTGGCGTTTTTCAAAAGTATGGGAGAGCATGTTATTCATCTAAAGGAGGTTCTTTGTACATTTCGTGCTCATCAGCTGAAGACGGAGTTCTTGAAGCATCACTTTTGAAGTGCATTTATTAGGACATGAAGAATGCCTGCGCAGGGTGGGGATTTAAATAATGGTTTTTAGGATCCAGATTATGGAAATCCAGAGAGAGGTAGGCAAAGCTTAGATATGTACAATAAAATTCAGTAGACATGCAAAGAAGAAAGTCCATGTCTAGATAATTGTAGAAATTATAACATTCTCAAACAAGTGGATTTGACGATGATGCCTTAGAATAAATATGAGTATACAAGAGGAATAGTAATAAAAGCCTTTAGGTTAAGAAAAGTACTCCTAGGTTAGTAAGGACAGAATCCACTTTATGTCAAGACCAATAAAATGAAATTTTGAAATTTGAAAATTTGAAAAAATGTAGTTGTTAGAATTGAAAATTTTTATCGTTAATATTTTCTTTTAGAAAATAAATATGGGGTTTTTGAAGAATGGTATGAAATTTGTTGGTTTTTATATAATAAAAAATTGGAATTCTTTTTAAAGAATTAGGGGAGTGTGTGTGTGTATAACTCACTAGTTTCATTGTAAGTAAATAACGATTTTAAACATAAAAACCTAGAGTGTATCAAGTATCAAAAACGTAGATTACGACTTGTATTGTTGTAACAAATGTTTTCGCGGAAAATAAGTGGAGCATAGGCTATAACACTATTGTTATAGTAAGTGACTCTCAAGAGAAATATTTTACATAGGTATATGAGATTTATTGGTATTCGTTTAACTGAATCCATACACTAGTATTTTTGGGTTGCAGTAACGGTGTTTTACGCAACATTCATTTTAACCCAAATAAAAATGTATTTTAAGAGGTAATTTCTAAGTGGAGAAACAAAATGGTTTGTAAAGTACACTTATTATTAATAAGTATATGGAAGTGTTTTTTGCAGTTATGGAAATATTAAAACAGTTTTGAAGATGAGTTTTTCTGAAAGGAAAATGTGTAACTTAGATATTTCTAAATATTTATCGTGGAAGAATATAATTTAAACATATTTTAGTCTATTGGAATGAAAATAATAATGGTATGATTTTTTATGAAACCGATAAAAAAAGTTTTGTGCAAGTTACAGGGAGTACATGAAAGTGATATATAAGGTATGAAAAGCATCATATTCTGTATAACCTATTTCACATAAACATGAAAAAAGGTTCATAGAAGATTTTAGCGTTAACAACTTCTCATAAGAGAAAGTAATTCTAATAAACTCAAATATAAGACTATTACGTGTAATAAGAAGCTGTTTTGAAAACACATAAAGGATATTTCAAAGATATTTTAAAATAAAATGGTTTGGAGAAAAATTAAATAAGTTTTTTAAATGAAAAGCTTAATAAAAATAAATTTTGAAAACTTAGATTTTTATAGAAAACTGTAAGTCATTAAAAAAAAAAAGAGATACAAGTTTTAGACTTAAAATTTGGAAGTTTTTCCCTCTATGTTTGGAAAATAATATTAAGTGACCAAGTATTTTTAAAATTAATAGAAATTGAAAAGATAACACTTTTAAAGAAAAAGATTTTGAGATTTGATGTTTTAAATTTTTTAGAAACCGTAGTTTTTAAAACAAGGTGATAAATGCCAAACCAAACTCTTAAATGTGAAGTAGATAAGAATCATTACCTTGGAGTAATGGAAAAGGTGTAAGGTGGTAGCAGTAATTACTTTTAGAAGTAATAATAGAAGTTTCCGTAAAGAGGATAGTACACCAGTGAGAACCTAGGAATGTTGATTCATGAAGAACAGTAAAATGAAATTAGTAGGATAGTAAGACATGCATGGTTGAGAATGAGTATTCTTGATTTTGGAAGAACTTAGGGAAAACATCTTTCCTTAGTGGAATTCATATGGTTGTAGTTTTGAAGCTACACATTTTGAAGCACTTTTTAAAGGTTGTGTAAGACATCTTCATGTTGGTTGGAGTCCACGGAAAGGTTGCTTCTTGATTTCGACATGGTTAGAGAGATTTCGAAGAACATTAATTTGATTAGGAAAAAATTTGTATCTCATATCCATGTCTCTTTGATGAAAGGTTTTAGAATTTCCTTTTTCCATCTTTAGTTTTATATAGGTTCTTTCCTTTACTATTCTTTGGGAGGGTAGAACTTTGGATTTAACCTGTGGATGGTAGATGCAAACATGTTAGTATAACATGTTATGAATGATGTATGCTAGTGGTTGCAATTGTTTGCTAGTGGATGCTAATAGGTGTATATAGGTACACTAGGCACTATTATTTCTTTAGGGATCGGCCTAACTAGTACACTAGAGCATATGCATATGGATGTGTGCGCATTTTTATTTTACTTCCATGGTTGCTATAAATGGATGTTTATCACATGATTGTTGCATTTGGATGATGTTAGTAACATGCATATGGAATTATCAGTATCATTAGGAAATTTTTGCATTCATTTGGATACATGGCACGGACATGATTGCATAAAAGGAGGTTAGCTGAATCAGTGAACTACCTAATCTTTTGCATTAAACAGGAACATTTACACTACACTAATTGCATAAGTATCATAAATTGCATTAGAAAAACTTAAGGACAACGGATGAATGGTTGATTGAATATATGGTTGTAGAATTGGATGAAAACATTTAGTACATTCTTTTATCCTAAGAGATTTCGGGGACGAAATCCCTTAAGGAGGAAAGAATGTAACAACCCGAAAATTTAACCCATGATAATTAATTCGTTAATTAACTACATAGTAAAAATAACTTTGTGAAATTATCAAATTGAGCCACGGGAGTTGCACCATTGTGTCCGTAGTAATTTTCTAGTCAATTTCCATACATAGAACGTGAGAATCCGAGCTAGTATGGAGGAGAAAAACAATAAACAAAAATCAAAGAAATGAAATAAAAAGAAAAATAAATAAATAAAGACAGGTCGACCGGCCGGTGGACCTGGGCAAGTGGGCGGTCGACTGCACGCCCGCCTTAGGTAAAGGAATGAAGAATCATTCCAGTATGTTCCAACGAGTCTTTTACACGTCATTTGCATTCTTTATTTCAATCTGGTCTTTATATTTTTGCATCCAATGGCTCCTATTCAGCCTATGACGTGTTTGTCTATTCAATCCCCAAATCTAACTGTCTGAGATACACTTCTACTCCTATAAATAGACCCCTAGACCTAACACATTTTCTCATTGTAGGTTTTCTTCAATTGGGTTCACCTTTCTAGGAAGGGCAATAAATGGAATAATTTTTCCAAAGGAGAAAATCGTTATAAATTAAATTATTTTATGACACCAAGTGGATCCGGGAAGACTAAAGGAAGTGCTAAGGACCGAAGTTGAGTGATGTAATTATTTTAAGATTGCTTGAAGTAATTTAAAATAATAAGGTTTCCAATAGTTGTAGTTTTACTACGATATTTGGAATAGCCTTTTTTACAGTTTTTAGAATTATTTTCGATGTATTTCCTTTCAACTATTCCTTTCAGTAATTTTAGTTTATTTCTGTTGATTATAGCTTTTCCATTTATTAACAGTATTTTAGCCTGTTTACTGTTATTCATACATTTTTACATCTTCATTCTACGCTTTGGATTTTCTTCTATTTTCAGTTTTCTTTTATTCCACCTTCTTCTTGACGTATGGATTAGAAATAGGATTAACGCAAATAGGGATTAAACTATAAGAAAATCGAAATAATGGAATACAAGATGCAAATTTCAAAGTCTGTAATATAAATGGAATTGGACTGAAATTACGCCTAATTATGACGTTAATCGGACTGAATTAAAGAGATTGGCCTATTTATAATTATGAGATATAAATTATAAAGACTGTAATAAAAATGGAATTGGACTGAAATTATGCCTAATTTTGAGTAGAATTAGACTAATTAATTGGCTTACTTATAACATATGATTTTCACGCTTAACCATGGGTTAAGTAATGGCATGATTATAACATAGGTTATAATAAGAAAAAGAATAGAATGATGCTTATTTTAAGACTTGGGATAAATTGTTAGGCGTAGAAAGTAAAGATGATAATAAGGCTTATTTAAATAATTTATCTAAGTTAATAAGAAAAGATGAAAGTAGGACCTGTACCAAATAGCATTCCCTATTTAGACGAAACAGTGGCTCACATTAGCCTGAAGCAAGATAAGGGAACGCTTATGCTAAGAATGCTAATAATTGGTCAAATATAAGTCCAAATCATGGGAGATTTGGATAAGGGGCGCGAATGGATATTGTTTGGATGGAGGGCCAGTACCAACATCATTACCCCTATTTTCTATAGATACACGACGATCTCACGTCAGCCTAAAGTGGATGAGGGGCAAGGTTATAAGAAGATCCAATAGGTGGAGAAAAAGGTAGCATGGTCATGGTGGCAGTTACGTGTGCGACTTCCATTAGGTTGAGCGATTAGCGTGGGTGTCTTCCATAGACACCAACGCCTTCTGTCTAGGAACTTATATATGTCGTCTGTTCCACAGTAAGTTTCTGTGTAGAGATTTATATATGGTGTCTGGTCCATAGTAAATAAATGCCTACCGTGTAGGGAGCTATATATGTCGTCTGGCCCATAGTAACATTTTATATAGAGAGTTATATAGCAGCTGGTCCACAAAAAGTACTATAGATTAGCAGGCCGATCAAAAGGGTAGGATTAGGGTCATATTCTAATTACAGGTTTAGGAATTTAGCCTAATCAAAGCAGAAATCAAGGACAAGTGCAAACAATCAAAGTTAACCTATCTTATAGTTATCGTATTTATTTCCAATTTATCTCTTTCCTGTTTCCTTTGTTTCCTCTTATTTATGCTAGAACTATTGTAGAATCTATTACTTTTATCTTGCTTAAAGAATCTAGTAATTAATATCATTTACCAGACATTTTGTCTGACCCACTCCTCCATTTTTCCCTTTTCCCCTAGGCAATCAAGGGAGAAGTCGGTAGATTGTTGTTGCTTGGATTTTTCTGGGAGGAGTTCTCTACTATGTATTTTTTAATTTCATCTTTATTTCTTTCTATGTATTGGCTTATTATGAGGGATATTATGTACTCTGATTTTTGAGATTATGAGTTTTTATTTCATGAGACATATTGGATTTTCAGACATATATGTGGTATTTGGTATTTGACTTATTTATGAAGCAAATTTGAATTTTTGTTTTAATTAAGTTATTATTTTAAGTTTTCGCTGTATTTATCTATTTTTGTCTTGTAAATCTTAGTCTCTGTTAGCTTTAGTTATACCTACAATGCACTATGCCTTTCAATGTGTCCTTTTTGGTATATTTAGGGGTATGGGGTGTTTCAAAACTCCGCCAAACAATATTTCTTTTGTATCTTTCAAACTATAACTCTAATTAGAGAATATTTTCACCATTGTGATCTTGACAGAATTCTTTTTAATTTAGTATAATCTATCATATATTCAGCATCTTATAGGCGAATTTGACTTTTCCTCTATATGTATAGTTTGTACATGCTTTATCGTTGAATGAGAATGTAACATTAAGGAAAGAATTATTATGCATGTGTTGATCATTTATTCAAATAAATGCACTCTTTTGTATCAAAATTATATGTAACTAATCTTACCAACTTTTTGGTTTAACTTGTTCAAATTTCATCTCATTGATTTATACTACTTTACATGAAATTTTGTTCACTTTGAAAATTTGCACGCTGCTCAACTAAAAAAATATCAAATGAAAGTATGTATTCGTCAACAAAAAACAAGATTAGTAATAGTCATACCTTATAATATCATGATGTGATATTCATTCTATTTAGTTTGATAAATGGTTGTTTTTTCATTCTATATGTGAATAGCATATAACAAAAAATGGATAGCTATAATTCAATATTGAGCATGCTTATATCATTTACCAACGATGTAATTATTCAACATTCACATATATTTTTTACATATTTGCTTGCACATGCAGATCATGCCACTTGATGCAAGAAATAATTTTACAATGGTTTTTATTATATGTGTGCAATTGGGTTGATTCTTCCTGTGGATGAGTGGTTTGATCATACTATTTTTGTCATTATATGTTAAAATGATGTCTTAACTGATTTTTGAACTTTAAAATTTGAATGATGATAGATAAAAGTTCACAAATAATTTATAAATCAATTTAAATGTGTTTTAAAGTGATTTTGAATTCAAATCTACTTATGTTCTTCTAGATATACCATTTTCTGAATTCACAGATCTAGCTCGTAATTTGATGTAAATCCATGTTTGGTTGATTAGTATGTATTTGATATAATGTATGTATTTTATGTTTGATTGCTTATATGTTAAATTGCTTGCTTGGTTTCAAACGCCAATCGATGGACGACATAGAATAGGGATGTGCTATTTGATTTAGGTCTAAAGCATATTTGATATTACACAAATGATGATGATTCAAATTAGTAGAAAAAAATGGTAGGAAAGAGTTGGAGTGGCATAGGAGTCGTTCGGGAAAAGAAAAGTGATGGAAGGATGATCGATCTTATGGATTGGATCCTACTCATCAAAGATGTCACAATCAAGTTGCAATCAGTATGCGTGATAAGGAATGCTCCTAGATGGTATGATTCAAGTTTCAAGTCGACTGGAGTTGATTTGCTCAAGCTATCGATGTTTGAAGATGGAGCGGTTGCAAATGGATCGGTACTGGACCGACTTTGTGTTTTTGAAGGACAGTTTTGAGATTTCCAAGCAAAAACCTAGGCTTACTTGGAGCCCCAGCCAAAAGGCAGAAAATTTTAGGGACTAGCCAAAAATGGCAAAGTCACGACTCTAAGGATTGGTACCACCCCATGCAAGAGTTTGTGCCGAATAAAGAAAAATAATAGGTTTGAAGCTGCTTCGAGTATAGGAAGTGTTGCGTCGAGTTGATACCTATCCTTCCCTAATCTAGGCCATCAAAATGACTTTTTTAGATTGGCATTGAATTTAGAGGGACGTTAGATGGCTATGTTAGGGAGCTACGGGTGAAGTTTGGTAGCAATCCAACTATTGTACCTTGTGATATGACTGATGTAAGATCCATGGTGCATAGAATTGCCTTGAGACTACTTAGGACTTAGGAAAATTAGGTGACTACCCTGAGTCGGACCTAGGAAATTTCCGAGGACGCTTTGGGATAACATGATGATTATAACTACTAGTGGATATAAAGCTTTATTTTGGGCTAAACAACTAATGATGCGAGTTGTATTAAGATCCATAAGGACAAGTTTTAGGATGCAAATTTGTGAAGTAGAGCAAGGATGCACTCTACTATGGATACGATGTGTGCAAAGGGATCATTATACTAGAAGGTTTCAAAGCATACTCATAAAGATGGGATATGTATGGACGCTCACCTAGGTGAAGGCGTGTCCCAACTATTCAAACAAGCGATCTGTCATACCTTAGACTGCGATGCCATGCAATTTAGTTCTCAGCCTACTGAGTAGCATGGATTCGAGTACCAAGAAACTGGAATGTTGAGTTGTCTTTGATCAAGGATAGTGTCATGTGAGTTATCATATGTCCAATGCATCGAGTGATTGACGTAAGGATGGATGATGGGTGCTATATTTTATTTGTTTGCTTGGTCATAACATGACGTAGGTATCATTTACATAGATATCTAGACGCTTCATATGTACTCCGATATATAGCACACCCATGATAATTACTATGTAGAGTAACATATTTTTATGTTGTTTCTTAACACTTTGGATTCAGGGACTCTCAAGTATGATTCCTCGTACCCAATGTCATATTATATTGAATTTTATAGTATTTTGACATACTTTACCTCTGAAATAAGGCTATTGTCTAACTTGGGATTTTATGCTTTGCTTCTTGTTATTTCGGGTACTTTTAAACGAATAGACTAAGGATAGCCGATCTAGTAATCATGTAGAGAGTTATGAGCAGGAGGCTACACTTTTCATATACTATATTTGGGATTATTACTACTTATTATTCCAACATGCATCATTGTGGAGATTATTGGTGCTTTTATTTATATAGAGACAATATAGAGACAATACATGTAATTATTTGGATTTAGTACTCTATCACTTACGTTGTTTAACTTTAAAGGATCTCTTCACTCTAATATGATTTTAATTCATGTAGATATATTTACTTTCTTAACAGTTTTATATCTCTATGTGATATTATATTTATTCGATGTACTGTGAGATATATGGTAAGTTCTAATTTGGGTATTATATTTATCTTACAACCTTGATAATCATCCTACATTGACCAAGCATTATGGTATATTGGATGGCAGGGGTATAAGGCACTCATTACACACTTTATGATGGCTTAAGAAATGGCTAAGTGAAAAGCCTAATAGTGAATAGTTAGGTAATGGATTCGATATTGGCATAAGGCTTTGGTAGTAGTCAAGAGACCAAAATGATGGAATAAGGCCCGTATGGCGTCCGCAGAAGAGAACGAAGGTGTAACACCCCATATTCTGGGGTACCATAATATAGGAATTAATCAAATAAGAAATTATTCAAAGTAATTTATGAAGATAAAATAAAGGAAGTGATTTAAAACTGAAAAAAATTAAGATGAAGGGTTGGAGGAATTAATAAGAATGGGCTAGAATGGGGTTTTAGTCCAAAGTCTAAATTACTAACCCTCCCACCTTTCATTCATTCCACCATTTGCTTAAAACTAAAAACAAAAATAAACCAAAAGGAGGCCGACCATATTTTTAAAGGAAGAGAAGAAGAAAATTTAAAGGAAAAGAAGGAGTTTACTTCATAAGGAGAAGTAAAGCTCTAAATCAAGTGTAATAAAATAAAAGAAGAGTAGTTCTTTCTATAAAAACATCTAAACCTGTATGGATTTGGATTGTATGTATTTGTGATGTTCTGAATGTTAATGAGCAAGTTTAAGAAGACTAGAAAATATTTGTTCATGTTTGGGAATTTAAAGATGATTTATAAAGTGTTCAAGGAAAAATGTTAGCCGATCCAAATCATTTGAAATTTTTATATGAAGTGTAGATAATAATGACGAGGCTGGTTTTTAACTTCATAATTTTCTTAAATTATTTGCAATTTATATAAATTTTCTAAGTTGAGAAAATTCTTATTTAAAATATAAAAAATAATTATTTGGCCTGAAAATTTTATATAAGGAAAAATATGATGATTATACTTTTGATGAATTTTTTGGATTTTCACCATGCATTTTCCAATTCATATGAATCAGTTGATAAAGAAAAGGGATAATTACACAAGGGTAATCAACCAATTAACTTCAAAATGAAATAATAAGTTATAAATAGAATTCTAAAAAGAAAATTATAAAGGCTTTCTTAAACTAATAATAATTAAACCTATGTCATGGTCAAGTGAAAAGAAGTTGCACTAGATGGAATAAACAGTTTTCACGATAATTACTAAAATGCAATATCAACCATTAATAGCCATCGTCAATTTGCGATAGCGAAAGAAAGCTCAACCTGCGATAGCTAATGTAAACACAAACTTGCGATTGCCATATAAAGTCAACCAACGACAAGACTAAAATTACCAACATGAAAAAGCTCTTATAGACATCAATTTGGGATAGATTAAATATGTATCAACATGGGGTAACTAAAATAAATGTCAAGTTGTAAAAGCTAACTAATGCATCAACTTGCGATGGCTAGGGTAATGCCAACCATGATAATTTCAAGATGTTCAACATGCAACGACACTTAAGTGTTGAAATGCATAGGCTTGGGGACACCAATATGCGATAGCCTATAAATCAACTTGCGATCGTTAATGAAATTTTAATGTGCGCCAGCATAGGTCTAACATATGATGGCTGATGTGAATATAAGATAGCTAATAATGTTAAGAAATACTGAGCAAGGTAGTGGAGATTTGTAGCTCTTTGCAAGCCAACTTCTAAAGTGATGGTTAAGAATTTCATAGGAATGAAATGGCTATAGTGAATAATTAGCTAAGGAGGAATAATTTATTTAAAGACTATAAATTTAGATTTAGCTTAATGGCTTTGTGATAAAAAGTTGAACCATAAGAAATAATGGAAGCGTGTATATAAGGCCTTAGTGGCAATTATTATCTAAGCATGACGTTATTTTCGGTAATTTTGATGGAAGGCCATAGTGGCTACCTAATGTCAAAACATAACATTAAATTTGGTAAGACTGATGGTAGGCTTTAGTGGAAATTTTATATCTATTCATGACAATATACAAGACTGATGGAGTAAGGCTTTCATAGCATCCATTTTTCTATTCATGACATTATATTTGATGGTTGTTGATGTAAGTCCTTTGTGGCAATCATCTGTTTATACATGACAAAATAGGCGATGATTGTTGGTGTAAGGCATGTGTAGCAACCGTCTGTCTAAATACCACAAAATAAATGATGATTGTAAGAGTAAAGCCTGTATGGCAACCGTTTGTCTAAACATGACATAATAGATGAGGGAAAATGGTATAAGGCCTTGGTGGAAACCAAATTACCTATTCATAGTGAAATTGAGTGAAAATAAGATCAAACTCCTAAGCGGAAATTTTGTGTGTCTAGTATAGTTATTGAATTGGTAAGAATAAGGCCTAAGCGACAATTTAAAATGAATTGACTATAGAAGCTAGTCGAAATTGTACGAAGGAAATGTCATGATTATGATTAATTAATGGTTTATATTTGTTTATGTCATGATGTTGTTGCATAGTATGATGTAAGTGATGATGATTGGAATAGTGAGGGGAAAACCCATTCTATATTTTAGTGACATGGTCTCATAATATAAATGTTTGCTTAGAGTAAATTTTTTCTCATACCACGCTTTTATGTCTAACCCGTGTCTTTATTATTTCCTATAAATTCACGGGTATTCATTCGAGTAGGATGAGTTTGTGGTATAGTTTGGTAGCTTTTGAAAAATGTGAATAAATATTTTAAAGGTGAAGCAAAAGGATTATTTTGCAAATAAAAGTAATTTTGAAATTCCATTGCATAAAATCCGAACTAATAATTGGTTAAGCATCTATGTCGGCATGCTCATACGTCGGATATGGCACTCTATTTATATCGTATTATATATTTACCCCTGCATCGGAATGAGATGGGTTAATGATGATGTAACAACTTTCGTAAAACATTTTGATGTAATGAAATAATATAGCTGCTCTACTTACTTTATATTGTGAAAAAATTATACTGATCTCACTTTGTTACTAGAAAATAAATTTGGTGATGACAGTGGTATCGCCGGCGTAGATTTTCGAGTCTTGAAGCGCGGGATGTTACGATTTGGTATATGTGCTTATGTTAAGGGATATCTAAGTAAAATAAAGCTATGTAGAAATTAAATAATGGAAAAAGAACACCTTAGGGAGGGAATGCACTATATAACATACTTATGTTTTGGTACAAGAATATAGAAGAATATATCTACCCATCTACTATTTCTCTCGCTCTCTTTACTTCTATTTCTACAAGCCATTGCTTACGCTAAAAGAAAGAATAGACTTACATAATAGGCATTTGACTATAGCAAGTACAAGAGAAAATGCCAGTAGGGGAGCCGATAGTACACAAACTAACAACAAGGAGGGAAGGAAGACCTGAAGTTAGTACAGAAGCCAGTAATGAAATGTCTGTCCCGACTGTGGGTAATCTGGATGCGAATGTGCTATTTATGGCAAACTTATTGCAGCATCAGGCACCACCGTAGGCCCATGATGTACCAAAGGACCTAGTGCAGCCATTTAAAGAGAACTTTCTTGAAATGAATAAGGAATTTGAAAGCCTGTGAAGAGAAATGTTTGATGGGATAAAACAGACGTTGGATGCTAGTGATTGACTAACGATGTGTGAAGGTACTTGTAAAGACCTAAAATTGGCATATGCTCAAAACGTGAAGCTTGTATCTAGACAGTTCAAGAGACTAACAATTGTTTGGTGGGGAATTATGAGAGTAGAGATTCCTAAGAAACAAATCATTTAGGAAAGATTTGGGGAAATTTTTGAGGAATAGTATATTCCTGGATTAGTGTTGTCAGAAATATTCCGAGAGTTTGTGAAGCTGCAGCAGAGGAGTTTAACGATGCCAGGGTATGTGCTGAGTTTTAATGAATTCTCTATGTGTGGACTTGATCTGATTAAGACTTTGAGAAAGGATGTAGATAATTTCATCTTTGGTTTGAGGTCGGGATTGAGTGACAGGACAATGGCTCATCTAGCACTTCCATTCAATGAAGTTGTAGATATGGGGAGACGGTATGAGCTGATGTATTCTTGAAGGCGAGGAGTAGGCTAGAGAGCTTAGTCTGATAAGAAGATGAAATTTATTCCTTGTTATAAAGGCAAGAAATCCTAACAGCAGAAAGGTAAGGCACAGGGTAAAGAGTGGAAAGATGTGGCAAAGATATAGCGACCTGTATTTTATGTATCGAATGATCGTAGTATATTTTTATTTTATTCGAATGAGGTCATATGGCTCTAAAAATTTTAAAAGTGACTCTTTGCGACATTTTCTACATCTATGATTTTTTCCAAAATTCTGTATAATCATTATGACCTTGAAAATCTTGTTTGGACTATAACTTTTGATAGAAGATGAGTTAGGGACTCAAACCACTTCCATTGCTTCAAGATGATGATTTCTCATTCCATTAATTAGTTAAAATAGAAAAATGGACTTACCATTTGAAATAATAGTTGTTTTAAGTTTTGGCTGCTGCTAGATAGCATTAGCGGGTAATTAATTAAGCCCGTGCTTAGGCCCACAACCCCACCATAAAATTTGTGCTAAGGGAAGGTTGTATGAACTGATCTATGTTATTTCCATCTTCCTCAAAATAGCTCTAGACCTCTATTAACCCTAATTTCGTCAAAAATCCTGCATTTTCCTTACTAATCTTAGCCAAATCAGTAATTAGAGGGGTGATTAGCATATAGGAGCTTGATATTATCACTTTGGTTGATTTGTGTTCTTCTTGCTTGTTGTCCACTTCAGATCTAAGGGACGGATTGGTATTTTAGGTATTTGGTGGGTGGCTCTTGACCTCTCACTCTATTGTGCATGTTTATATGATTAAAAATGATGTTTTTAACATGATTTTGATCATTTAATGTTTTCTAACATTAACCAAATTTTTATAGATGTTTATGGCCTAATTTTAAAGATTTTAAAGTCCCTTTTAAATGGTTTTGCAACCCCTTTTGTTCATATTCATATGCTCGTGTAAAAGTTAGATTAAAATTAAGATTTTCTTAATTATCATGTTATTATGTATTGCAAGTATGAGTGGATAAATATGTATAATATTCCATGTTTGTATGTTGTGCTTTGATGTGGTTTTCTAGTGCTTTTAGGTAGTTAGGAAAGAGGTGGTCAAATTGGCAAACCGAAGGTAAAGATGGTTGGAATTGGATGAAATTGGAGGAGAGTCTCTTGAGCATAGGAGGAGCTAAGGGTTCAAATCGCATCAAAATTGGAGTAGAGTAGAGGAGTCAGGACCAAGAGGTCGTTTCGATGTCGAGGGCTCCTACTTGATCAAAATTGTCTTGGTGGATGATGGTCCTTCTAGTTAAGGCTAGGGGTGAAGTGAAGACCAAGTGGAGGAATTTTGCTAAGTATTTGACTTGGTATTGAGAGTTTTGGAGGGCGTGGAGACAAGAGCTTTTGGACCTAGGAACAAGAGCTTGGAGTTGATGTCAGAAGCTCCAAAGAAAAGCAGTTAAGGTCCAAGCACTTAGAAGATGGAATAATCGATGAAGTGGAAGAAATTTAGCCAAAATTAGCAAAGTACACCTCTCGATACCAAGAGGACCGATTGATACCGAGAGGTTTGGTTTGTAGGCTTGGGATTGCACTTCTAAGAAGGGGAGTAGAGGCTATGTAGGTCATGCTGAAGGTGTTTTTTGTTCGCTTGGGTTTTGATAGCGATGTAGTAGCACGATGATAACTTTGGGACTTCAATGATAGAAACTTGACAGTGAACGGAGTTATGTTCCGATGATGGTGGCTCGATGTTGAAAGAAGCCGTGAGACAGTTATCCACAAAGGGTGGGTTCTGGAAAGGGTGACCCATGGATAGAACGTGAGAATGGTTCTATCATGGAATGGAGGGATGTGGAATGGTTCCTTAAGAATAATGGAAACTATGTGAGCAAGTAAAGGGCTCAGGTATGCATGATAAGGGATCCTATATGCTCGGATTATTTTCTAATGTATTCAAAAGCAGGGGTATTGTAGGAATGCTTGTGGGTGCTTTGTTTGGCTACCCCAGGTTAGATGATTGGATCCGCATACCCTGGACTTGTGGATTTGGGTCTAATTTCAACTTTAGGCTTGTTATCTAACCTTTTGACCAGGCAATATTTGGATAGGTTGGACGAATCAGACTTTGAAACTATCAAGGAAATAAAGCCTAGAGAGATGGCCCAAGAGTCCATAAACCAATCATAAACAGAACTATGAGGTGAAGACCAAACCATCCCAGGAAACCAGAAGCAAAAGTTCACCCAAGTGGTGGACTGGTACCAACCCAACCACTTGATCGATACAAATCCACAAGCACTCCATCAAATTTGCCATCACACTTGATGTAACGACCCGTACATTTAGCCAAATTTTACAAAAAAGTTATGGAATTTTTGAATTAAATATTTTAAAATTTTAAATAAATTTGAATTTAAATAACGATTTTGTGACATTGACGAATATATTTTTCCAAATTCAATAAAATAGAAAATTTTATGAAAATTAAAATTTTGGTCATATGTAGTCAAAGTTTAACTTTTGGTTGAAAATTAAAAAGTTTTAAAATTTAAATTTATTCTTTTATTCTAATTCTAGACTGAATTCTGATATGGTCCCCACTCGTTTTGCTAAAATCTGACTCCTACATTTTCAAATCTGCGATTTTCTACGTGAAAACGTGCATATATTTGTGCGTATTTTTCTTTTTTATATTTTATTTAGGTTTTGGGTTTGTATATATTTGGGCTTGATCCATTGGGCTTGAATAACCTTTATACTTCCTGACACCTCGTTTCCTTCACGTCTTTTCTAAAAATAAACTTTTTGTACGTATTTTCTTTCTGACTATCTCTTCCTCCTTCTCATTTGATTCAGAAACAAACTACAAAACTCCATCTCCTTCCTCTATCTCCATCTCCCAATTTCCTAAAGCCTATCCAAGCTAAACCCTAACTCCTTGCCTTCCTCTCCTCTCTCTCCCTCCTCTTCTTCCATCACCTTGCCACTGTCGCTCCTCTGCTTACCCCATACCCACCCTCGGTCGTACACCATCACCCAAGGCCCAAATACCCTTGGCCTTTCTCCACACACACGCCACACCCACCATCCACACACCTACAACCAACTCTTAGGCCGTCGTGCCCTCCTCCTCTACCCACCAACCCTTTCGGCCACCCAAAACCCGAGCCTACACTACGGCCACACCATACCTACCTACTCACACACCCGCCGCTGAAGCCCTAGCTCGCAACACACACACCCCACGCACCAACACACACATGGCCAAACCCATAGGCCAAGCCTAAACCCAAGCTAGGCCGAACCCATTTGCCTCCTTTTCTCTTCATTTGTAAAAAAAATATTTTCAAAGGTATTAGATCATGGATCATTCGTGTTCGTGTCGTCGTTTGGAGCTTGATTTTTTTTGTGCTTGTGGTCTCCATCTCCGTATCCGCTTCATGTCCGTTTGTGTAGCTGTCGTTAGCCATGAAAGATGAGAAATCACTCACGACTAATTTATTATAATTAAGTGAATGGACACAAATTGAAATGTTGTTATAGTTAGATTTGCTTAGTTAATATTATATGATATGATGCTCACCTGTGACACGGTATGATATGTTTTATGATATACTCTGATATGTTATGATTATTTGTTTATTTACATCACACTGCAAGTTCTCTAACTATAGGTTGAAATGATACATGCCCGAACGATCTTTTAGATTAGGAAAAATCGTTATGGGTTGAAATGATAGACCCAAGCGATTTTATTGATTTGAAACTATTACTTTGGGAAATGGGTTGAAATGATTTATACCTGGAAATTTAATTATATATATACCCAATCACTTAACCATAGGATAGAAAATTTTATACAAACACTATTGGTCGGTTTTAAATTATTTTGAAATTATTTTCTAAATTATAAACTATGTTTTGATTTAGTAAATTTGATTTTTAAATTTTAGATTAATTTAATGATTTTATTTAAATATTTATATTTGGAAAATAATAATATTTTATATGTTTTAAGTTTTAAATTATAAGCTAAATGTAATTTTAAGATTTTAGCTTATAATTTTATTTGGTTTTAAAATATATAATCAAAAAAACTTAAAATTTAATTTAATGAAATGTTTAATATAGTATTAATTTAATATAATAAATATAGTTTGATTTAATATACTTAATATAGCTTTAATATAATAATAATATAGAATTTTATATAATAATTTTGGTCAATTAACTTTAAGAAGTTGAGTGGAGAATAATTCGTAATTAAATTTTTATTTAAAGGATTTAAAATTATATAAGATTTTATTTAAGTTTCAAAGGTATTAATTTTGGAATGTAGTATATTGATTTAATATGAATTGTAAGATAAATATTTTAATCTAAAATATAAATGAAGTTAAACAGTTTAGTATTGATTTAAATTATAATTTAAGATTTATTATTTAAATGTTTCATAAAAATGACACCGTTGTGAAAAATGCAAGCGTTTGGTTTTTAAAGAGACTGGAATCGTATATTGTCATATTTTCTTCTAATTCCCAAACCGCTTTAACAACTGTGCACGTGGTAAAGAATCCAGAATGAAGTAGGATGGTTTGCCGGATGCTACTAGTATGAGGTAAGAAACGTATCCCTGACCCTCAAGTTAGCTTGATATGATTAAAACAGGAGTCATAACCAGGCCAAGTGAGGTCGCTTCTCCTATCGGACATACTTATTCGATACCATATCTATTACTTTGTAATTGATTGGTATGCACATTTGATTGGTACGCACATTTGATTATAGGAGTGTTGTTCTGAGGTAGGCGATAGCTGCGGCTATGTGTTACCACCAGCATGGTTTAGCAAGACGGTAGAATCCTACCCTGGGCATAGCCTTGCATGCCTTGCCATATGCCTTATCGATCCCATTATGATTTTGGTTTGTATCATACCTATGGAGTGCTCCTTGATAGCCCACTGTTGTGGTGGAATTTAGAGAATTGTATAGACTATGGTATTTATAAAATGTGTTAAGGGCGATATAGGTAACGCCTTACGTTATTTTCAATATATTATGCTTTACTGCTAGACATTACATATATAACGTATATTACTACATATGAAAATAGTTTAACGGATCCTTAAAGGATGGGAATCCCAAACATCCTTTAAGTTATTATTGCATTTCATTTGTTACATTTCACTTGAGTTGATTTACGTACATGAGAATGTGACTCGCCTTTTGGAGCTGGAAACTTTACTGGAGATCTATCTATCTATCTGCTTTGATTTTTTGGTTATTTCAGTTATTTCTATTGGGACATTTGTCATTTGCTTATGTATTAGCGAACTTCTATGTATTTGGATTTCTGTTGTATTTGCTTCTAACTCTGTTGTTTCTATAGTAGCTTCATGAACTGCTTTGTTTTATTTATTCCGCTGCATATTCTCTGTTTGTGATTCTGTGATTGATTCTATTTGCCCCAAAAATAATTAACAATATGTTGTTTTGACTGATTCAAGTTTAACATGTGTGGTTTTATTATCAATTTGAATGGTTCAAAATAGCATATCGTTACAATTGGTATCAAAGCTTTGATTTTAGGCAAACCTTAGCCTATGGGGTAAAAACTCATTAGAGATAGGGTAGTAATATCCTAGAATGAGTAGAATTAATTAAGGAATCGCTCTAGTTTCAGCTTTGGTTTTAGTTAGAATTCTCTTTAATAAGGATTACTTTGAATTTTATTCCTTTCCTTTGTTCTAAAATCCATTCTTGAATCTTCCAAATGAATCGTAGGAATGCCAGAGATAGGGATTGAGGGATTACCCCAGCACCAGAACCCGTTGTACCAGTCAGATTCACCTCTTTGTAAGGAGTACACTCAGCTTGGTGGTACCAAGTTTACTGGAGAAGAGAGCATCATTGAGGCTCAGCAGTGGCAAAAGAGTTTAGAAAGGATTTTCATAGGTCATGGGATCATCGATTCTCAAAAGCGTCAATTAGTTGCTTGGTAGTTGCAGGAGGCAGCCCAGTATTGGTGGGAATCTATTACAGCCCACACTATTGAGGCAAATATTTCTTAGGAGCAGTTTAGGTATAAATCTTGAGTTTGATTCAACTTTGGTTTAGTTATCTCTTTGAAATCTACTCTAAGTCTTGAATACCATTTCAGGTATGCGTTTGTAGCTAAGTGGATGCCCGAAGTCGGAAAGTCTCAGTTATACAAGGAATTTATGGACCTTAAGAAGGGGAATATGACATTTTCTAAGTATGAGAAGGAGTTCAACGAACTGTCCAAGTTTGGTCCTAGCTTGATTGATACCCTGCTTAAGAAGAATGAGAAGTTTGTAGCTAGAGCTCTCCCTGAGTATTTTGATCGTTTGATTGCTCATGTGAATAGCCCTTTTACTGGATTGATGGATAGGGCTATTAGGTATGAGAACCCCACTACTGAGGAAGCAACTGTTGTTTGTGCGCCTTCATCTCAGCCTTCTTCCAGCGGCTCCAAGAAGAGGAAGTTCAACTTCCAGCAGTAGAAGAAGAATTGGCAGAAAACTCAGGATTTAGGATCTTCTTCTCGGAGGCATCCTATTGACCTATCTTCTATTACTTGTTTCAAGTGTGATCAGAAGGGACACTATGCCAACAGCTTCCCTAGTTCAGTCGGAGCTTCTATCCCACCAGTTCAGATAACTAGGGGTGATCTATCTCATATTTGTTTGCAGCTAGGCCATTTCAAGAAGGACTGTCCCACTCAGTAGAAAGGCAAGGCATCTGGAATCTTCATTATTGCTTCTTCCACTCCTACCGGTGATGATACTAAGGGTATGCTTCAGGGTACCTTTACTTTGCATTCTCATCCTATTCATGTTTTAATTAACACCGATGCATCTTATAGTTTAATCTCTATTGACCTTTGTAATAAGTTTGAGCACATTCTTTCATCTGAATATGCAATTGAATCCCTATGTGTGTCTAATCCTTTTGGTGGTCCAGCGAACCTTAGTAGGATTTGTAAAGGGGTGACACTCCTTTACAAAAGGCAAGTTTCATTAGCAACTTCTATGTTCTTGGTTTTGATGATATTAACATTTTGCTTGGAGGTGATTGGCTGAAAAATATGAAGCTATTATCTCTTGCAAAGCCCGAGCTGTTTCTTTAGTTGATGACTAGGGTAACTCTTTGGTGATTGCATTTCAAATGCCTCAGGATTATGTTGGCATTTTTATCTTTTCCCTTGATTCTCATCCTAGTGACCTTGACTCTACTCCTACTATCAAACTCTTTCCTTATGTTTTTGGTGAAATCTCTTCTCTTCCTCCTAGGCGGGAAATCGAATTCCGATTGATCTTATTCTTAGAGCCCGGCCAATAGTTCTTCCTCCTAAAAGGATGGTACCCAGAGAGAAGGTCAAGTTGAGAAAGTAGATTGAAGATTTGTTTTCTAAGGGTTTGATTAGGGTAAGTCATTCGGAATGGGGAGTAGATGTGGTATTTGTCACTAAGTATGATAGTTCTTTGTGGATATGTGTTGATTATAGGGAGATGAATAAGCTTACTATGAAAAACGGATATCCTATGCCTCGTATCATCGACATGTTCGATCAGCTCCATGGAGCTATCTCTCATCTTGATCTTGCCATCAGTTTCCAATAGCTTAGAGTGGCGGATGAAAGCATTCCCAAAACTGCTTTCGAAACTAAGAATGGTTTCTATAAATGGTTAGTTATGCCCTTTAGCTTGACTAATGCCCTAGCTTTCTTCGTCGATCTTATGAATCGTGTTTTCCATGATGTTCTTAACAAGTTCGTTCTTGTCTTCGTTGATGATATTCTTGTCTTTTCTAATTCATAGGCAGAGCATGAATTGCATTTGAGTTTTGTCCTTGAAACCCTTAGGAGTCATCAATTGAAAGCTAAATTCTTGAAATGCCATTTCTGGAAAGATGAAGTCCAATTTCTTAGACATATTATTTCTGAAAATGGAGTTTTGGTTGATCCAGTTAAGATCACTGCGATCAATGTAAGTCTATCCTCTTACTTCTTTTGAAATTTAATTATCATATCTTTTCCTGTAATTCAAAACCTAAGACTCCTTCAGATATCCTTAGCTTCTTAGTCCTTGCTAGTTATTATCATAGGTTTATTGAGAAGTTTGCTCGAATAGCTGCACCTCTCACCACTTTGACTCATAAAATGCTAAGTTTATATGGAGTGATAAGTGTGAAGCTGCATTCAATGAGTTAAAGCGCAAGCTTACATTTGCACCAGTTCTTACCGTTCCAGATGAAAATAAGGATTAAGGTATACACTGATGCTTGTCGAGAAGGTTTAGGAGCTGTTTTGATGCAGAATGGGAAGGTTATGGCTTGTGCCAGTCATCAGTTGAAGACCCATGAAGCCAATTATGTAACTCATAATTTGGAATTGCTTACCGCGGTGTTTGATCTGAAGTTATGGAGGCACTATCTTTTGGGAACTATGTTTGAGCTCTTTACGGATCAACGGTCGTTGAAGTATATTTTCACCTAGAAGGATTTGAACTAGAGGCAAGTTAGATGACTCGAGTTTCTAGTTTCTTATGATCTCGACGTTAACTGCACTGCAGGGAAGGTTAATGTGGTAGCTGATGCCTTAAGTCAAAGAAGGGCCATGTTATGTCAGATTGTGGTTTCTTCGTTCCTTATGGATCGTATTATTGCAAAGCAAGATGAAGACGAGATTTTAAGGCTTATTAAGAAGAATGTTCATAATAAGGAAGGTGGTAACCAAGATGGAATGGGAGCACAGATTGATAATAAAAGAATTTTGAGGATTAATAATCGGATTTGTGTTCCGAATGTCGATGGTTTACGGCAAGAAGTGCTTAAGGAAAATCATTGGCCTAAACTTTCTATTCATCTCGGAGATACGAAGATGTACCAAAATGTGATGAAGTTGAATCGGTGGAGTGGTATGAAACGAGATATCTCCCTTTATGTCCGTAGATGTGCCACTTGTCAATAGGTTAAGGCTAATCATCAGAAGATAGCTGGATTATTGCAACCCCTTGAGATTCCCAATTGGAAGTGAGAACAAGTTTCTGTGGATTTTATTGATGGATTACCGAGGACTAGAAGGGGTAATGAGAGTATATGGATAGTTGTTGATAGACTGACCGAGTCAGCTCATTTCATTACGGTCAATTCGAATCGCACTGCTTAAAGTTTTGCTGAGATTTATATGAGAGAGATTGTCAGACTTCATGATGTTCCGATCAATATAGTATGTGATAGAGATCCTATCTTTACCTGCCAATTTTGGAAAGCATTTCAGGAAGCTCTGGGTACTCATCTGAATCTGAGCACAACTTATCATCCATAGACTGATGGTTAGACGAAAAGAGTTATTCAGATTCTGGAAGATCTTCTTCATGCCTATGTTCATGATTATAGAGGATCTTGGGAAGATAATCTCTATCTCATTGAATTCGCTTATAATAACAGCTATCAGGTATAATTTTAATTTTTAAATTAAGGTTACTGTAAGCATCAATCTATTTAATGTCATCCTTTGAATTTAGGCCAGTATCGCAATGTCTCTGTCTGCCGCTCTTTACGGACGACCTTGTAAATTTCCATCTTGTTGAATTATATCTGGTGATCGTTTGGTTCTTGGACCTGATATAATTCTAGAGGCATCTGAGAAGGTTGAGGAGATCAGTAGGAAGTGAGGATTTCTTAGGATAGGCAGAAGAAGTATGCCGATAGGCGGAGAAGGAATTTGGAACTTTCAATGGCGATCAGCTTTTTCTTAAGATCTCGCCACTGAAGAATGTGATTCGTTTTGGAAGGAAGGGGAATCTTGCTCCTAAATTCATTGGTCCTTTCTGCATCTTAGAGAGAGTTGGTCCTTTAGCTTATCGAGTGGATTTTCCTAAGAAGCTATCTGGAGTGCATAATGTGTTCCATGTTTCACATCTTCACAAGTTTCCCCATGATCCTTCTTTGATTGTTCAGCCTGTTTTACTCGAGAGTTTGGATGTTGATCCAAACCTCACTATCGAGAGGAAGCCAGTTCGTATTTTCGATAGAGGAACGAAGCAGCTACGGAGGAAATCTGTCAACCTGGTCAAAGTACAATGGAGTACAGACGATCGAGATTGTACCTGGGAAAAGAAGGATAGCATGCGTGAATCGGGTACTATTCATTTCAAATCTATCTTATCTTTTCTTCTTGTTTTTATTTTCCTTTTTTGTTCCTTTTCACGGATGAGAGTGTAATGACCCATAAATTCAGTCAAATTTTAAAAGAAATTTTATCAAAATTTTGAATTGAATATTTTAAAAATTCAAATAAATTTGAATTTAAATAACGATTTTGTGACATTGAGTAATATTTTTTTCCAAATTCAATCAAATAGAAAATTTTCTGAAAATTCAAATTTTGGTCGAATTTAGTCAAAGTTTGACTTTTGGTTGAAAACTTAAAAGTTTTTAAATTTAAATATTCTTTTTTTCAAATTCTAGACTAAATTCTAATATGTTCTCCACTTTTCATTTCGTTAAATTCCGATTCCTAGATCTGTGATTTTCTGGGTAAAAAAGCGTGTATATTTGTGCTTTTTTTCTTTTATTTAAGTTTTAAGCTTTGGATTTATTTGGTTGGGCTTGATCCATTAGGCTTGAATAACCTTTAGACTTCCTGACTCCTCGTTTCCTTCACGCCTTTTCTGAAAAGAAAATTTCTGCATGTATTTTCTTTTTGACTATCTCTTGCTCCTTCTCATTTGATTCAGAAACAAACTACAGAACTCCATCTCCATCTCCCGATTTCCTAAAGCCTAACCTATCCAAACCCTCGCTCCTTCCCTTCCTCTCCTTCCATCACCTTGCCACCACCACTCCTCCGCCTACCCCCATACCAGCCCTCGGCTGTACACCATCACCCTTATCATTTCCCCACACGCACACCACACCCACCATCCACACACCTACACCCCACTCCTAGGCCGCCGTACCCTCCTCCTCTAATCGCCAACCCTCTCAGCCACCCACACCCCCACCTACCCACGTAGCCACCCACACACCTGCCACCCAAGCACTAGCTCGTGCATGCACACACACCTATGCACCACACACACCCCCACACACCCTCACACACATGGCCAAACCTATTGGCAAGCCTAAACCCAAGCTAGGCCGAATCCATTTGACGTCCTTCTCTCTTCATTTACAAAAAAATTTCGAAGTTATTGGATCTTGGATCGTTTGTATTCGTGCCTTCATTTGGAGCTTGATTCATTTTGTGCTTGTAGTCTCCATCTTCTTATCCTCTTCATGTTCGTTCGTTGTCACCATCGTTAGCCACAAAAGGTGAGAAATCACTCACAACTAATTTCTTATGATTAAGTGAATGGACACGAATTGAAATGTTGTTATGGTTAGATTTTCTTAGTTAAATTATATGATATGATATGATGCTCACCTCTGACACGATATGATATACTCTTATATTTTATGATTATTTGTTTATTTACATCACGCTGCACGTTCCCTAACTATGTGTTGAAATGATACATACCCGAGCAATATTTTATATTAGGAAAAATCGTTAAGGGTTGAAATGATAGACCAAGTGATTTTATTGTTTTGAAAGTATTAATTTGGGATACGGGTTGAAATGATATATACCCGAAAATTTAATTATAATTTTTGGTTGAAATGATATATACCCAATCACTTGACCATAGGGTAGAAAATTTTATACAGAGACCGTTGGTCGGTTTCAAATTATTTTGAAATTATTTTCTAAATTATAAAATATGTTTTGATTTAATAAATTTGATTTCTAAAATTTAATTTAATGATTTTATTTAAAGACTTATATTTGAAAAATAATAATATTTTTTATGTTTTAAGTTTTAGATTTTAAGCTAAATGTAGTTTAAATGTAATTTTAAGATTTTAACTTATAATTTTATTTGGTTTTAAAAATATATAATTAAAATAATTTTAAAAATTAATTTAATAAAATGTTTAATATGTTTTTAATTTAATATAATAAATATGTTTGATTTAATATACTTAATACACTTTTAATATAATAATTAATATAGAACTTTATATAATAATTTGAATAAATAAACTTTAAGAAGTTAAGTGGAGAATAATTTGTAAGTCAATTTTTAGTTAAAGGATTTAAAATTTATATAAGATTTTGTTTAAGTTTTAAAGATATGATTTTTGGAATGTAATAATTTGATTTAATATAAATTGTAAGATAAATGTTTTAAATCTAAAATATAATTGAAGTTGAATATTTTAGTATTGATTTAAATTATAATTTAAGATTTATTATTTAAATGTTTTATAAAAATGATCACGGTGTGAAAAATGTAAGCGTATGTTTGTTAAAAAGACCAAGGTCGGATATTGCCATACTCTCTGCCAATTCCCAAACCACTTTAACAACTGTGCATGTGGTGTAGAATCTAGAATGAAGTAGGATGGTTTGGTGGGCGCTACTGGTATGAGGTAAGAAACGTAGCCCTGACCCTTGGTTCAGCTTGATATGACTAAAATAGGAGCCATAACCAGGACAAGTGAGGTCCCTCCTCCTATCGGACACGCTTCTTCAATACCATATCTGTTACTTTATGATCAATTGACGCGCACCTTTCCTTATGGGAGTGTTGTTTCGAGGTGGGCGGTAGCTGCGACTACGCGTTACCACTAGCGTGGTTTCGTATAACGGTAGAATCCTACCTTAAACATAGCCTCGCGTGCCTTGTCATATGCCTTATCGAGCCCACTGTGGTTTTGTTTTGTGTCATACCTATGGAGTGATTCCTGATAGCCCACCGGTTTGGTGGAGTTTATAGTACTGTATAGACTATGGCATTTATAAAATGTGTTAAGGGAGATATGGGTAACTCCTTAATGCTATTTTCAATATATTGTACTTTACTGCTAGATATTACATATATAATATATATTACTTCATACGTAAATAGTTTAACGAATCCTTAAAGGATGGGAATCCTAAACATCCTTTAAGTTATTGCTACATTTCATTTGTTACATTTCACTTGAGTTGATTTACTTACATGAGAATGTTAATCCTGACTCGAATGTTTTGTTTTACGCTATGCTCGGGTCAGTCTAAGTTTCACATCATTTAGGACTTACCTTTTGGAGCTGGAGATTTCACTGGAGATCTATCTATCTATCTGCTTAGCTATTTCAGTTATTTCTGTTCATACATTGGTCATTTGCTCATGTATTAGTGAACTTCTATGTATTTGGATTCATGTTGTATTTGCTATTGACTCTGTTGTTTCAGTAGTAGCTTCATGAACTACTATGTTTTTTTATTCCGCTGCATATTCTGTGTCTATGATTTTGTGAATGATTCTATTTACCTAAAAATAATTAACAATCTGTTGTTTTGAATGATTGAAGTTTGACATGTATGGTTTTATTATCGATTTGATTCATTCAAAATAGCAGGTCGTTACACTAGAAGCCCATTCCAAGTGTTATTTCATCGATTCCATGAAATTCTCTACTGATCTTCACAAGCACTGGAATCAGAAACTCAATTTCTCTACCGATCCATCATCTAGACTGAGGAACGAGCAAACAATGGTGCAAATGAGTTTGGAATCATGAAGCGAACCACAAATCGAGCCTAGACAAGCAGTTCAATAAAGCCAATTTGACAATCTCATGGATCGGTATCGATCGAAGCCCACGGATCGATACTTTGATTGGTACTGAGCTATGGAAACTGCTAAGATGTCCATATATTTTCATGGAGAGTTGGCCTATGGCATGGAAAATGAGTTGAAGATCATAGGGGCGAGATTTTAGGCTTCTTACTTCTATAAATAGAGAGATGGGGACAATTTTTATGGATCTTTTTGGCTCTTACTCTCTCTACTCTAATGTCTTATAATCATCCATGGATTTGTATCAATCTGTAGGAACAATTGTTTGTAATCTAGTGATATAAGCATTAAAATCAATAAGTGGACGTAGGTCAAGATAAGCCTAACCACCATAAACAATGTATGTTCTTTTCTAGCTCATTTTCATTTATTATCATTACTTTTTATTCTCTACACAATCTTTTGGGTTTTGTATCGTTTTTGGTTCAAACATTAAGAAATATATTCCTAGGCCACTTGGATCCATCATCTACAACTTCCAGAGCTTCTAATGATGCTGAGTACCAAAACACTCACCGTGTTGGGTGTAGTTGCCCAACCAGACTAAATTAAGATTCAAAATCCATCTAAAGTTGTGACTAGAATGGAGATGGATCATATGATGAAGCATATGGAGGATAGGTTTCAGGAGACTTACAATGAGATGAAACAGTAGATGCAGCACAGCTTGAGGCTACTAAATGAATTAACTCAGGATAGCCATAGGAAGAATAGGAGCGACTAGGCCATTCAAGTTCGAAATATGAAAGTTCTTCATGATCCGACCAAAGACGAAGGGATAGAAAGCGGAAGAAAATGAAAAACAGGGTGGGAACCTCAAATCAAGCGACGAAACAAACTCTTGGCTTGAGTTTGTGGATCAATAACGATCCAAGAGGACAAATCAGTACCGATCCAACTTATGTTGGAGTACCTTGCCCTTTGGATGGTGGTATGGATGTGACCTTTGGACATGCTCTTGATGATTAGAATGTGGAATATTGAGCTATTACTAATGATATAGCATACGTGAATCAAACAGGAGGGACTGTTGGATGAATGGATCTTGTAGAGTCTGAAGAGCTTAGGCATTGATAGCCTACTTGAAACTGTACGCTGGCCTAAACACTTGGGGCGAACTCTTATTACGGCCGTTTAGTCGAACCTATAGACAAGGAGCACTTGGAAGATATGGTCAGAAGACTTATAAATGAAAAACGATTAAGAAGCAACGATGAGTGGGGTACCTTTCCTTGTTGGAATTCGTTTTGCTAAGAACATTCTACGTGAGAAGTATCATGGAGTTTTGTAATGCCAACGATGTCGTTGTACAGTGGAAAGATAGATCCAAGGCAGCACTTGATGAAGTATAAATGGCATATGGACTCTGCTAGAGTATCAGATGCCATTATATGTTGTTGTTTTTCAATTTCCTTGAGGAAGTAGCGATGATGTGGTTCACTAGGCTCCCACCGAGATTCATATCGTCTTTCGCTGAGTTGTCATAAAAGTTTTTAGAGCAATTCCATATGCACACTTCACGTTCGAAAGATGTTATGTCATTATCAAACCTCTTCCAAGGAGTGGGAGAATCATTAAAGGATTTCTTGGACGGTTCTATACAGCAGTGACGGAAGTAACAATCTCAATGATGACATAGTGTCGATGCCGTTGATCATGGGGATTCATCCTAAAGCTGATTTTGGGAAGTGGTTGGAAATGAAACCGTATTAACGATGGATATTTTCTACAGTAAGGTTAACCAATTCTTGCATTTGGAGAAGGCACATAATTGTCCCTGAAGAGGTGAGCCTAGGAGTTTAACTAAAGTAACGCATAGCATCATTACTGTAAAGTGGTCCAGCAGAAGTTTCGGAAATATGGATGTGTACATTGGCAACAAGAGAAGTGGTAAAAAAACAAAATGACATTGGGATAGAAAGTGAAAGCCTGATAATAGGAATCGTCCTAGGATTCCTCGGTATGGTAATTATACTGAGTTGAATAACTCAATGAAAATATCTAACAACTCAAGGTACCGAGTGGTACCAAAAGCCGACGCCGAGCGAGTCGACTGAGAAGGATAAGAGATCTGCCAAGTTCTTTAGGTTTCGTGAGATACACGGTCATAAATCTAATGATGTAGATACTTGCGAGATATGATAAGGAGCTGATCCACAAAAAGAAGTTGTTGCAGTTTGTGAAATCCCTGTAGGATGGTAGGCAAGGATATTCTAACCTACTTGGGTCGTCTTGCAAATGGGGGGAAATTGAGCCTAGTGGTAAAGAGCCTAGGCGGCCTTAAAAACATTTGATGATAAATACAACCATCGACAGACTACATCTAGCTTGTATGAGTTTGAATGAGATGGATATGTATGTTGGCGCACTGAAACACATGGAGAGAATGAGAGCTGCTTTGCTATAGAGGATGGAACTCCAGCAAAACAATTCAGAGCCATGATAAATGACGTTCTTTTCCAAAACAGATATGCTGATGGGATGGAATCCCGATGGTTGACACATTGGTGATATAAGCCGTAAAATCACTAAGTGGATGTTGAACATGATTAACCAAAATACTATAAATGATGTTTGTTCTTTTCTTGCTCATTTTCATTTATTTTCTTCACTTTTTATTCTCTACATAATATTTTGTGCATTTATGCCATTTTTGGTTCATACAAGGCTAAAGATGAATACACCGAAAACCAGGATTTCCATAGTCCCTGGCATAGGAAAGGCCATAGAGTTATCATTTGTCTAGAGCACATTGAGTGATAATGAGAATTGTATGATGGCTTCTATAGTTTCTTTAGTTGTTTTTCTTTCATAGTCTGTCACTCTAGGGATGTTACCGTATATAGGTATTAAGGATCGGGTTACCTCGACACTCGTCATCATACTTAGTTTGTAGTATACCTTTATCATTTTCGTAGAACGGCATAGTATGTTCATTATGTGCTAACTCTTTGCTTGTAGGGACAAGTCAAGTATGGTTCGTATACCATTGTTCCTTACTATATCCACTCGTATAGTATTTTGAGATTCATTTATCGCTCATACCAAGTTGTTGTTTGACTCAAGATTTTATGCTTTGCTTCTTATTATCTCAGGTATTCTTACATGATTAAATTAGATAACAGGTCACATGCGATGCAATGTTTATGCAATAGACGAGTTAGATGTAGCCATCTCATATTATATATGGATTGTGATGCATACCCTATTGTGCAAAGTTATGGAGCCTTGACAGTGTTTGCTTATAACTACATTACGAGACAGATATTCGAGTTTATTTCTGTTTTTTATAAACTCTATTACTTGGTGTATAACTTTATGGATCTGTACTATGATATTTGGACATCTTAGTTATTATTATTATTATCTTTTTTTATATTTATAACGTATATTATATTTTATTCCATGTGCTATCAGATATACGACAGGTTCTCTGTTGTTTTATTTCATTTTCAACCTTTGATGATCATCTTACATTGGTCGGCCATGTCGGCAGCGCACTATTCAGTTACATCGAGTGCCGGTGGTATGCGGAGGTCATTACATTTGGTATCAGAGCTTGGGTTACGCGATTAACTGAGTGGATACCATAGCCCAGTAGGGATAGGGAAGGAGTTATCACCCTATATTGGATTATGTTAGAACCAAAAATGGCGCAAACACCTGATAGAAAGTCGAAGTGAATAAAAAGTGAAGAAAATAAATAAAAATTAGTAAAAATAAACTCACAGACTTTTATAGTGGTTCGGCAAACTCCGACCTACGTCTACTTAATGATTTTATTGCTTAACTTCTTACATGGGGGTAGAAGTTTTTAGAAGTTAGTACAACTCCGACAATTAGATTTTCAGAGTTATAAGAATATAGAGTAGAGCGGGGTTTGAACCAAGAGGTCCTGAAAAATTAGCATACCTCTCTATTTATAGAGGTATGGAGCCTAAAATCTCATTCAAAATATCTCTAGGCCGCTACTCAAGATTTAGACCAATTCTTCATGGAAATAGGGTGCCACATCATTAAGATCTACGGTCAGTACAACTCCATGGGTAGGGGTCAATACCAATCCCTAAGAAGGCTGATTTGGTTGCCGTTAATTCTTTGCTTGAGCTCACCTGTAGTTAGCTTCATGATTTCATAGTTGTTTGTAACAATAATAGCTTGTTTCAGAGTCCAAAAGACGGAGTTGTAGAAGAACAAATCTGATGGAGTGTTAATGGGGATCGGTAGAGACCTTTAGTGAGCAAAGAAAGCAACACTGGAAATGGGTTATTGCCATAAAGTGGGACCCACAAGGAGAAGATAGGCCCCTAAGGGGAGCACTCATGACTCGACACTAATCCCTAATGTGGAGAAGGTATAGACCCCTTAGGTTGGTGGTTGTCCCTTGGTCTTGGGTTGGTTTGGTGTGCACTTTGTGATCTTGTTTGTACTTTGCTTTTGGGGTTTATGTTCATCTTTTCAAGAGTCTTGTTTGATAACATCAAAGTTTGGTTCATCTGGTTCATCCATATACTGCATGATCAAAAGGTGGGATAACACTTGCCTCCCAAAGTATGCCATGCGAACGGGAGGTATGCTTTGTTCAAAAACAAATGTGTTGTCAATCTTTGACAGTGGAGCTCTCTGCCTACTTCAATCTTGGTGAATTATCCAGTTCCTTCGGATTTTCTTACCAATTATGGGTCGTTCCTCACTTGTCATAGCCTAAGACCATAGACACTGTCTAGGTGCTATCTATACATTATTACAATTTCGATTTTATTCAGAGTCATTGCATCGCATATCGCATCGCATATCAAAACCAATTCATGTTCATCTAGGATTTACATCATTCATCACTCTGATTTCATTCAGAGTTATTACATATCAAAATCATCCCATGTTCATCCGAGATTTATCTATTTCGCTCTAATTTTAAACCGTTCAAATCCTTTTGTCAAAATTGATATATACTTTAAGATTCGATTTCTCCAGATCGTTTCAGGTTCAGTTTAAATGTACAATTTCTCTGAATTATTTAATGTTTAGTTTTCAACATGCGATCTCTCTGGATCAATAATCAAATTTGCGATCATTCAAGGTCGACCGTTATGAGTAGCCGTTCAAGGTTGATAATCAAATTTGTAGTCGTTTAGGACCGATAATCAAATCCTTGGTCATTCGGGACCGATGCTATTCGAGGCGGATGGTCGTTCAGGGTCGACAATCAAATTCATAGCCATTTGAAATGGATGACCGTTCAAGGTCCAAGATTAGATTTTCTACCTATAAAACATTCTCATGAATAAAAGTATGAAAGAAGGAACACAGTAGGTTTGACAAAAATCCAAAAGCGCCAAGATAGTCTAGTTAAACATAGCTTCCAACAAAGATGTAGCAGCGCTAGCAGTACCTTTCGAAGTAGGATAGAGGGATGTTTTGACTATGTCAAAGGAGAGCTTTCAACAAGGTCACCGGCTACCTTTCGGAGGCGATAGAAAGCATGTTAACAGCATCCAAGTCACTCAAAAGGACACCTCTCGAAGGCAATGGATAGCAGATACCCTACATTTTGCACCAAACCATTCGAAACGTCTTGGTTTTGCCTTCATTCACTTTCGCCAGAGTAGTATTCAACAAATTCAACCCTTTTGAAAGCTTATATAGCCTTTAAAATGGTTAGGACCACCCTCACCTAAGAAAGAAGAACTACATGTCTATTACCATAAAGGTATAAGGTTCCAAATTTGATAGGGGAGAGGCTTCTGAAAGAGTCCATGTGAAACAAAGCCTTTTTAGGCGTTTCGACTCATTCGAAACCAAAGAAGGACATATTTCGACAACGTCGAAGGCTACCTCCCAAGTCAACTTATGCGGCACATCAACATTCAAGACAAAAGCACATCAGTAAACCTTTCGACGTGGTTGAAAGCTATCAAGCGGCACCTATCGATGAAGTCGAAAGGAAACAAAGCAAGAGAGAAGCCCAGCTTTGAGCGGCCACAGAAGAATAGCTAAAACCTTTCGACCAAGTCAAAAGGTATGGCTTAGGAGATATTCACGAAAGCAGAAAGACTGACCTTTCGACTGCGTCAAAAGCTTGGAGTCGAAAGATCCAAACCCGCACATATAAATATGACCCCAGGTGTCAGTTATGGGGGATCCGATTTCTTCTACTTCTCACTTATATTTTTCTTAAACTAAAAAACCTTGATTCTCAAATCAGATTGGAGATTTTCTTAATATGTTCAATTAAGTTTAATGAAAAAGGATTATGATAATTGCATTTACTTAGCAGTTCAAATTTCCATGTATTTCATAAATGTGTCAACCTACAATGGAGATGGTTAAAAGGATCCCTTTCGACTAGATCAAAACCCCTTAGCATACTTATTTCTTAGAAGCTTAAGCTTAAATCAATTAGACTGCAAGTATCACCCCTTTCAACAGAGTCGAAACCAATTCAACTCTGCTATTTACAAAGATCCTTAGGTTACTAATCCATGCTCCCGTGCCTACGTCGAAAGGTGGTTTCGATATGGTCCTCTGTCATCTCATTCGAAAGAACTATATGGAGAAAGACCACCCTTTCGACTGAGTCAAAAGGTAACATAGATGAATTTCTGATCACTTTTACCTATCTAAAAGCTTTAGCAATCTTCACCTATTCAAAAGGTGGTTTCGAACGCATCATTCACATCATAATCTTCAATTTGAGAGCGTTGGCAAGTTTTCTTGTTAAAAATTTTGGCGCTAGAAGAAGGGCTCGAACCTTCGATCCCTGACAACTTTAATTTCAGATTATTTGCATAAAGTCGGTCGTTTGAAAGAAGAAACATGGTAAGAGCAAGGAGTAATAACACCAATCCAAGTGAAGAGGCTTCTTTACAATCAACTTTGAAAGATCACATGATCTAAACTCTAACTTAGGGATTATAGGAGTTGGGCAACCCTCGACCCTAGCAAAATTGGAAAGCAATGTGATCAAGTTCCAGAATCAACGGCCACAAATGTAGCAATACAAGAATATCCTTAAAGAGCTCCATCCTGGAAATCAGTAAGAATTATGGAAATAATGGATGAAGCATGACTTCCAAATGAGGTAGAGGATTAAGAGTTAAACCAAGAAATTCAAATAAAAGGGTCCCTCCAACGATCGAGTAGCCCAGTCCAAGGAAACAGCATGAGTAGTCACAGAAATGAAACTGACCAAGAAAATGTCCAACACCAAATAATGATGAATACACTTTGAGAAAAGGAAATTTTTGACCCAGAAGAATATTTTGTCCTGCAAAAGGCACCCTTTTTTGAAGAAATAATGGCAAAAAATCTCCCCCCACACATCCAAATTCTTTCACTAAAGTATGATGGAACAACTGATCTAGATGACCATCTTGTCGTCTTTGAAACTTGGATGAACTTATACAATGTTCTAGAGGCAGTTCGTTGTAAAAAATTCCCATTAATTTTCAAGGAGCGGCTATGAAATGGTGAAGGAGTTACCGAATGGAAACATTTATTCTTGGGAACAATTTACTTGCGACTTCATGGCCCAATTTTCTATATTCAGAGATACAACTATGTACTTTATCTTGCTAACAACCATCAGACAAAAGCCAAGGGAACTACTTGGCGAATATTTGAACAGATTCAGTGCAAAAGAATTAAGGGCAGAAGGTACAATGGATAAAGAAAAGCATACAGCAGTTCGATCGGGGCTAACTGAATAAACTCCATTTTGGTAAGACCTTTATATCAATGGAGGCAAAGATCTATAATATTTCTCTCCGGGTAAAGAAGTTTACTAAATTGGACGAGATGCACCAGCTAAGAAAGAATTCAATCGAGAATCCAAGAAGGAGAAATCTAATTTAAGGCATCTTGACAGAGACCAAGGGAAAGTGATCATCCAAAGGGAAATCGAAGAAAGAATTCAAAAACAAATTATCCAGTCTTAAAAACCCCTCTCCAATATATTCGCCAAGATGAAAGGAATTGAGAATTTTACTGCACCTCATAAAGTTTGGAGCGCCCCAGAGCCAAATAAAGGAGGAAGTTACTACGAATGCCATAAAGCAAATGGACAAGAAACCGATGAGTGACGATGAATGCCATGTCCAGTGATATAAGTAATAAAATCACTAAGTGGACGTTGGCCAAGATTAGCCGAACCACCATAAACAATGTATGTTGTTTTCTAGCTCATTTTCGTTTATTATCTTTACTTTTTATTCTCTACACAATCTTTTGGGTGTTTGTGTCATTTTTTGTTCAAACATTTTGGTGTTTTCACTAAGAAATATATTCTTAGGCCACTTGGATCAATCATTTACAACTTCCAAAGCTTCTAATGATGTTGAGAACCAAACCGCTCACCATGTGGGTGAAGTTGCCTAACCAAAACATGTTGAAATTCAAAATCTAGCTAAACTCGCGACTAGAATGAGATGGGTCGTATGATGAAGCAGATGGAGGATAGGTTTCAGGAGACTTACAATGAAATAAACCAGTAGGTGCAGTAAAGCTCGAGGCTACTAAATGAACTAACTCAGGATAGCCGCAGGAAGAATAGGAGGGACTAGGCCATTCAAGTTTAGAATTTGAAAGTTCCTCATCATCCAACCAAGGAAGAAAGGAATGGAAACAAAAGAAGATGCAACATGGTTGGAACCTCAAATCAAGGGACGAGACAAACTCGTGACTCGAGTTTGTGGATTGATATCGATCCCAGAGAATAGATCGATAGTGATCCAACTTATGTTGGAGCACCTCGCCCTTTGGATAGTGGCATGGATGTGACCTTTGGACATCCTGTTGATGATTAAAATGTGGAATATTGAGCTATTGCTAATGATACAACACATGGGAATCAAACAAGAGGGACCGCTAGAAGAATGGATTCTGTATTGTCTGGAGAGCCTAGGCATCGATAGCTTACTTGAAACTGTATGCCGGGAGAAACACTTGTGGCGAACTCCGATTACCACCGTTTAATCGGACTTCTAGACAAGGAGCACTTAGAAGATATGGTCAGAGGACTTGTAAATGAAAACCGATTCAAAAGAAATGATGAGTGGGGTACCTTTCCTTGTTGGAATCCGTTTACTGAAAACATTCTACGCGAGAAGTATCCATGGAGGTTTGTAATGCCAACAATGCCACTGTAAGTTGGAAAGACAGATCCAAGGCAGCATTTGATGAAGTATGGATGGCATATGGACTCTGCCAGAGTATCAGATGCCATGATATGTTATTGTTTTCCAATTTTTCTTGAGGAAGTAGCGACGATGTGGTTCGCTTGGCTACCACTAAGATCCATATCGTCTTTCGCTGAGTTGTCATGAAAGTTTCTGGAGCAATTCCGTATGCACGCTTCGTGTTAGAAAGCTGTGATGTCATTATCAAACCTCTTCCAATGAGAAGGAGAATCATTAAAGGATTTCTTGAGTGGTTTTATACATCTGTGACGGAAGTAACAATCTCAATGATGAGATGGCATTGATGCCATTGATCAGGGGGATTTATCCCAAGACCGACTTTGGGAAGTGGTTGAAAGTGAAACCCCTGTTGACGATGGATATTTTCTACAGTAAGGCTAACCAATTCCTACATTTAGAGAAGGCACATAATTGTCACTAAAGATGTAAGCCTGGGAGATCAACTAAAGTGACGCATAGCACCATTACTTTAAAGTTATCCAGAGGAAGTTCTCGGAATATGGATGTGTACATTGGTAACAAGAGAAGTAGTAAAAAATGACATTGGGGCCAAAAAGTGAAAGCCTGGTAATAGGAATCGTCCTAGGATTCCTATGTATGATAATAATACCGAGTTGAACAACTCGATCAAAAATTTCTATCTGACAACTCTAGGTACCGAGCGGTACCGAGAGCCGACGCCGAGGGAGCCGACTAAGAAGGAGAAGAGATCTGCCAAGTTTTGTAGGTTACGTGAGATACATGGTCATAAAATCAATGAGTGTAGACACCTACGTGATATGATGAGGAGTTGATTCGCAAAAATAAGTTGTTGTAGTTTGTGAAATCCCCACAGGATGGCAGGCAAGGAAATTCTTACCCACTTGGATCGTCTTCCAAATGGGGGAAAACTGAGCCTAGTGGTGAAGAGCCTAGGCAGCCTAAAAATGTTTGAAGATAAATACAATCATCGACAGACCACATCTAGCTAATAAGAGTTTCAATGAGATGGATAGGTATGTTGGCGCACTAAAACACACAGAGAAAATGAGAGCTGCTTTGCTAGAATAGATATGCCATGATAGGGTGGAAATTGTTTTCAAAGCCATGATAGGGTGGAAGCCTTGACGATTGAACACTTGGTTATAACGGCCACGAATGGATCTGCTATTGTACGAAAGGTGTTGGATGACTGTAGGAGTTCGGTCAACATTCTATTCAAAAAAATCTTATAACCAATGTTTTTTAAAGGAAAGGACTTGAAACCTTGTATATCTCGAATATAGGAATTTAACAGGACGGCTACGGAGCCAGTTGGATATGTGGAACAACGGATGGTACTTGGAGATGGCAACTGCAAATGAGTGCAGCTCGTGCCATTTGTGGTGTTGGATATTTACTCTACTTACAATGCATTTTTGGGCTGACTGGCTCTGACTGGATTTAGAGCAGTTATATCTCCTTTGTGTTTGATAATGAAGTTTCTTAAACCGAACCCTTAAGCTATTTAGTTACATTGAATATTACATAATAATGCATACTCGTAGAGAGGAAAATGCGAAGGCCGACTCATTGGTGAAGCTGGTCGGTTCTAGAGATGCGCAACGCATGGACCTAGTTTTGGTGGAAGTATTACCAACTTTGAGCTTCAACCATTTGGATGTCAATTGGATCTTAGAGTCGGAGCAAGAAAAGGAGTCACGGATGACCCCTATAAAAAATTGTTTGCAGAGGGGAATCCTTTTGGATAGGAAGAGCGAACGACGGAAGCTCCTTTGCCAAGTTTCGAGATATATCTTTCAACAAGAAGCATTATACAAGAAAGGATTCTTAGTCCCAGTGTTATAATGTGTTTCCAACAAGGTTAAACAAGTCCCAAAGGAAGTCCATGAAGCGGCATGTAGCGACCACACCGAGGGGCAAACCTTGACGAAGAAGATTGTCCTCTATGGGTACTTCTGGCCAACTATCAACCGAGGCTCGGCTAATTACACAGAAGGTTTGACAAGTGCTAGGGTTTGCTGAGATTCCAAGTGCCCCATTGACGGTGATGGATTAAATGGTCAGTCCCTGGCCATGTACAGTCTGGAGAATTTATATCATTGGTGTCGATATCTAAAGATAATTCGAAGTACGCCATCATTGCAGTTGATTGCTTCACTAAATGGGCTGAGGCAGAGCCATTAGCCATAATTACCAAAAATAAAGTAATTTATTTCGTGGTTCAGAAAATCATCTGTCATTTTGGCGTCCCACAAGCAATCATTACTGATAACGGAACCCAATTTGACAGCACCGAGTTTAAGCATTTCTACTGCCGGCATCGGATAGAGAAGAGATTTGCTGTGTAGCACACTCCCAGGATAATGGATAAGTTGAAGCTGTAAACAAGATTATCAAGTACATTCTAAAAAGGCAAAAGGAAAAGGTTAAGGGCAAGTGGGTTGATGAGCTTTCATTATCACTTTAGACTTCAAACGACCCACAAATCAGCGACTGGCCATTCTCCATTAACCTTAGCCTACAGATCAAAGGCTACAATTCTAGTCGAACTGGAAGTACCTTCTAATCGAGTGATTTACTATAATCCATGGACGAATGAACAACTCTTTCTAGATTCTCTTGAAATGATTGATGAGAAGTGAGTGAAGCTGACTTGAGAGCAGCTGCGCACTGAAACTGAGTCATTCGATATTACACTACGAAGGTTAGGAATCAAACATTAATGGTTGGTGATCTGATTCTCAAACAAACCTTCCCAGGCCCTAGGAACTTGAATTTGACATAGGAAGGTCCGTACACAACAGAGAAAAAGCTTAGAGATGGCACTTTCAGGCTAGCTACGGTTGACGAGATCTTACTCCCAAGGGCATGGAAGAGCGAGCTCTTTCGACGTTATTTCACTTAGAAATAAATTTGTGCATAACTAGATAAAGCCATGTAATAAGCCAAAACCTATCATTTCCCATCTTCAATAATTGGCTTGCCGAATCTGTGTCTTTATCTTTACATAGCTTAAGAGTTGTGAAATATGACTGACTCGAACAAATCTATATGTATATAATGCAGGTATGTAGGTACTTGGATTTAGGTGCTAACCAAACTTTTATGATCCATGATTGGACCCTCGGAATTCAACCATTCTTGGCACTCAGAGATGGATGCCAATTAACTATTATCCTTGATGTGGAGGCAACAATATTTGTGTATACCAAAATTGGACACAACACTCTTCAGACATATTTGAAGCGATTAAAGTGAAGGATATTAATGAAAAATGAGGTTAATCTAACAAATATGCCAAAACAGACAAATAGAAATGTAAAAACATAAGAATTTAGAGTGTTTCGGCGTTATAGCCTACATCCACTATGGAAAGTTTGCTGTTTTATTGACTTTGGTAACTGATTACAACTAATTACAACAGTAAACACTCAAGCACTTAAGATACAATGGAGTTTCCGGCAGAGTATTGGTGTAGAAGAGTCAAAAGTCCCTTTTCTAGAGGCATATGGTCGCTATTTATTGGCGTAGGCAGAAAATATCAGGCTCAGATCTCGGAAGACGCCTTTTCTCACACGGATGGGCCTACTAGATCGATCCGAGGTGGTTTGGAATCGATCCATGATCGATAAGTGCACCATCCACATCAATCAAAAATGACTCCATTTGGGCTGAGATCGATTTGAGACAATGTAGAGGTGGTACACAAGCTCCAGTGAAAATTTGATGACATATGGACTTGTAGATTTTGAGTTATGATCGATCCAAGTTTGACATTTCAATAGGCTAGCGTCTTCATATCGATCTGATTCGTATCGATTCGTTCATATCCATCACATGTGTATCGATCGGGGTAACATGGCGCTAAATTCTAGGATCGATCTACTTTTCATGCCGAGTGACCGAGTCTTCGACTCTTACGTACTTTGTCCGTATTGACCTGGAATTACTCTTCGTATCGTTTTGGACAGTTCTTCTCGTATCGATGCTCGGTGCTTTACTTCGTATCGATGACCAAAGCCACTTCGTATCGATGGCTTTCACTTCAGTTTGTATCGATCATACTCATTCCTTTCATATCGATATTTGCTTATACGTTCTGTATCGATCAGTGGTCGATCGATGCGAACTGTCTGGACGAGATGATTGATACGAATAGCTTTAAAGCTAAAATTATGGAAGTCTGATCGATGGGGGCAACTGATGGTATGAAGGGATGTGGTGAGTGATGGTTACAAACCATTGCTTTCTTGAGGGATGGATACGGAATCATATGCATACAAACAGAGCTGGCTTTCTTAAACTTGATTGATCCATATCTCAAGCATATGACCGGTTGACTTGAAATTTGGAACGGTGACTTTTATAGCTTTTCTTGTCGTACCATATCAATTGTAGCTCGATCCGGACTCGGAAAAAATTTGTCAGTATCTATAGTAGACCTGTGTATAACTGATATTCAAGATGGACTGTCTTCAGTTTTCAGTCAATTCCTAGGTGTCGCGGCCTTTTCAAAATGCGGGATAACATTTGCGCCTCAAAGTACGTCTTGTGTAGACATGACGTGCTTTGAACTACAATCTTTAGTCTAAAAAGTTCTATCTGATTCATTGAATAGATGTTGTCTATTCATCAAAAGATGTAACCATTGATTGATTTCCAGTAATACAAATGCTGAATTGTTGACAGTCAATGATTATGCAGCGCATTGTTGTAACTATGAGTTGAGTGTCAGCAACCTGTTGTTCACTGTTGTAATTGTCACTAGTTGAGCATTCAATTCCTGTGAATTCTGAAATTTGAATATTAGTTCATCATACATGCATTTATGTTAACCTGACTCCATTAACATCTGCACGTTCATGAGTCGTTGTCAAGTTTTTATATCGAGTTTCGTATCAATCCTCTCCTAGATCGATGTGAAATTCAAGTTGTAACAACGCTTGATGGTCATTTTTGAGTATTCCTTTGTACTGATCCTCTCCTGGATCGATTTGAGAAGTGGAAAAATCTTCTTTGTATCGATGGTTATCAATACGAATCAGTCTGCCCTTTAAAACGATTCTTATTGATAGATACGAATTTCCGTGGACATCAAAACAATGGATACGAAATTGCCATTTTGTATTGATTAATCTCTAATGGGTCCGATTGGTTTGAACGAGTCTTTGTCTTGTCTTTCGCATCGATAGCTTGATGGATGCAAAAAGTTGTGCTCCGGATCGATAGTAAATGGACACGAATAGGTCACCTTGTATCGGTTGGAGGGGAGACCGTTCCTACCGGTCAATCATAACTGGGTGCCTAGGTTTGAACCATATAAATATGGTTTTGTACTTAGAAATTTTTTATTCGCTCATATTTTTCTGCCACTTTCGTATCGTTTGAAAAACCAAGAAATAGAAACTGCTCTTGGTTTCAGATCGAACCAAACTTCAATCCCTTGAACTAATTGTTGAAATTAGGTAAATAATCGACCAAATTCAATCTTAAAATGATGAGATTTGAATTCTCATGTCACCCAAGGCCGGAGATGGTCGAAATAAGGTCGAGGAAGAAGGAGATGGAGCTCGGGATGATTGGAGAAGAAAAAGTGTCGATGGACACGAAAGGAGCTTTCGTACCAATGTTGGATGAAGTCGAGTTCGTATCGATGTATATATAATGCGGCTTCGTATCGATTGGCAGATTTCCTTCATGTCGATGGAAGGTGGACCTTTGTATCGATCGATTGATGATTGATAATCCTATCAATCCAGAGAAATCAATACGAAATTCTGGGCCTGGCGATCATTGCAAAAATGTCGTTGTTGATCGATACGAAGTAGGGAATTTTGGATCGATATGAAATAACCTTCGAGTGATCGATACGAAGTGGTGTACCGTGATCGACACGAACTGCTGTTTCCATCACCGATACGCATTGTAATCCTGGCGAACGATCCAAGTCCAAACTTTGAAGGATATGAAATTTTTGCACACTTAAACATTTGACTCCGACGAGCTTCTGCCTTGCATAATTGGACTTAGCTGTTTCACTGCATATTTGACTGTCCTTCGAAGCTCGTCGATGGAACTGTAATTTGACAAATTTGATGAATTTTAACTTGGATCGTTCTTCGAAGTCTATATGGCATGGTTGTGACGGTCAACGATGATGGTCACTCCGGTTGAATTTCAAAGTCTTGTCATTTGAACACCCCACAAATCCCATAGAATTTCAAAAATATTATGTAGACTGCACTACACAACACATTCATGCACTTCACACTGGGGGAAACACGGGTTTATTGTCATCTAACGATGATTTTTACTGAGTTCAATATCTATGGAACCCGAAAATTTACAGTAGTAGGAAGCTCAGAGTCCACCTCTTCCTGTAATAGCTATGGGTTGTCACTGACCAATGTCTTACTACCGGGCCAGAGGATAGATCCCATAACTCCCCGGAAGGGTACACAACCTGCAATAGGTTTATGTTTGTAACCGAGACACTTCCTCCTTTCAACCAGTTCATATGGGAAGTTTTACTTTTCTTGAGGATCGCTCCATCTCAGCTGCACCAGAATGGATATGCCTTGCTCAATAGTTTGTTTGTCATCTTCGTGGAGCACCTCTTCCATCCTCCAATGGTAGAAGAAATCAAATTCTTATTCAATATAAAGAGCCGCGGGGACAATCCTTTACTTTCCTAGAAGCAGTTAGGAACGGTCAAGTCGTGGTTGGGGCTTGGAGCAAGCTGAGTTACTTAAGACCGAATGGTTCTTCGTCCGGTGTCCATCGGGGTTTGCTAGAAGATGGTTGGTCAGACGTAAGTGCTTTAACTCCTTTGTGATTAACAGGATGGTATTAATTGATATGGAGTTCAACACTTTGCTTCTTTTACAGCTTCGATTCCACGGCCCAAAGGAGCTCGGTTTAAGGAGATAGTAAGGTTTCTTCAAGAGGTGCCCGCCGCATATAGAGAAATTGAAGAAGTCCTTACAGATAAAAATTTGATTACTGTGGAGTTAATTGATAGTGACCAGAGCATCGGACTTATAGAAGTTCTCAGGGCAGCTCTGGCGAGGCAGATGAGAAGGAGATCACATGGGATTGTCATAACCAAACAAGGCGATGACGAGAGCTCGCTAGCTAGTGATGAGTCCATAGTTGTGCCTTTCCCAAACTCTCATGCAATGGAAAAAAGAAGAGGCAAGACTGTTGTCTGCAAATCTGTAAGGTGCAAAATGGTTATGGTGCCTTTGCCAGTTACTAGTCAAGATATTCCTCCTCCGTCGATGGAGATTTATTTTGAAGGACTGGCAACATCCCTATTCCGGATGACATGCCTTTACATCAAGATACCGGACTAGATGGGCTTCAAAGTGCCATAGACATAGGCGAGCCAACTCCTTCGAATATAGCTACTACAACTGATTGGTTGGGGGTTTGCACATGCAAGTACACACTTCACAGCACCACACAATCTTTAATCACATGATTTTCAAAACTCTGAAGCTATCTAACTCTGTTTCTCTTTTCCTGTTACAGATACGATGTTGAAACGAGGATCTATGCTCGGCAGTCTTCGTTTTACGCGCCATTCATCTAACTCATATTTCGAGTCTCGCAGGCGTGAGGCCAAAAGAGAATGCGATTGCGGCTACTCCAGTCAAGAGAGGGAGCATTACGAGAGGGAAAGAGATAGGGAGAAGCGGTATAGGCGCCATTCCCAGTCGTGCTCTCCGCCACCTAGAGGTCCAATGCAAATCTCCGACTTTGGAAAACAAACTACTGAAACCTCACACCAACCAGGTCCTCCACAAACTTCGAGATCCAACGAGTAGTGCCATAGAACTGGGGTAGATGTTCCTAACATCACTACATCAACGACTATGGAGCCATGGGATAGGGATCCATCCGAATAGCTCAGTTGAAAACGGATTTTCCTAATATTTTCTTTGACGGCTTTCACTTTTCCTCGAACTTGAAGAGAATTCCGAATGGGGCTGAAAACTGTGCATGACTATATATATGACATCTACAACCAGTATCGAGAGTGGATAAAGGCCTTAGAGAAAGCCTCAGCGATGGCTTTTGATCGGGCAAAGACAGTTGAAATTCTAGACTCCCAAAAAGATTGCATAGTGCAAGTTCTTACCACCGAAAATGACACTTTGAGGAACTCAAAAACAGAGGCCTTTAATAAAGTCGACGAGACAAACAAGAAGATAGAACAGATGCGACAGGAGCGTCTAACCTTGGTTGAGGTGATGGGCCACAAAACTGCCACCATTATGGCAGAAAGAGATGTCGCGCTTAAAGAGCTTGAGGAGCTTAAAGCCAAATTTACCGAAGTCATCAAAGAGAAAGACGATGCTAGCAAAATCTTCCCAAGAGGCATGCGATCAGGTCATTGCACTTATGGGTGAGCGGGATGCGGCTAAGTTAAAGGTTTAAGAAATCGAGGCCAAAAACAAAACCGATGTTAAAGAGGCAGAAGCTAGGTTGGAAGGTGACATCGAAGACCTCCTAGTCCCTTATAATGTCAACGTCCTGAAGCACCGCAACCTAAGCTGGCTTGATGACTACCAGTGTCATCTATACAAAGCCTGGTTCCACTTGATAGAGGATGAAAAGGCGAACCATCACACAACGTCTATCGATGAGTTTGAGCTGGAGAACCGGGTATTGACTGATGATGAGAGAAGAGTTCTCCATGATGCCACTGTCACATTTGAAAAGGAGAAGCTTGCCACTCAGCATCTGGAAGTTGGAGAAGGGTTAGGAGTTGAACATTGCGAAACAAGTTCTGATCTACCTACAACAACTCAGCTTGAGCTAACTTTTGCAATAGACCCTCTAGCTATTCCAGTTTATGACCCCGATGGACCGCACACGTCTCCAGCACACGGGTACGGCTCCAAAGGCGCGTCAGTCCCGCCTATAAGCTAATCTGAGGAAGGTATTCTAGACACTTCATGTGTTCAATCAAAGTTAGGAGCATTGTCAGAAGATGTCACTAATATCTTTTCTTATCTCCATTCAGTTATAGGATCTGCACCAGCCGAGTCTCCTGAAACCCAAAAGCTGCATCATGAGCATGAGGCTATTATGATGGAGGCAATGACCACTACAGATGCTACATCGACCGGGGAAGTTCATGAGAGTGCTTTTATTCTCGATGAACAAATGATAGAAGAACTCCTCGGTTATCAGAGCGATCCACTTACCGACTTGCCTTTTTTCATGGGCGAAGGCACGTTCACAGCCAATCCATAGGTCCAACTAGCAGCGTTCCCATGGATGCTCAAGCAATTCAAGAGGAAGAGATAACGGCGGAGATCAATGATGAAATGGAAGCAGTCGCTTAGGCCAATAGCATTGGAGGTGGTATGGCGGATTCTGGCTGGGCCCTTTTGCATATGATTTCTCCCAGAGGTACAATCATTGTCACTGGCGTACCTCCTGTTTCCTTCCATATTGAAAGTTCCCCTATTCCTCCGACCATGCATTCAGAAAATATTCCAATCCCCATGAGTTCAAAGGAAGAGACTACAATAATTCCCTTAGCGGGAGTCAATCAAGTAAAGGCAAAAGCTCGAAAAGACACCAAAGTGGTAGTTCGAGCGGATCGACTCCAAAGAAGAAGAAGAATTCGAAGGATTAGGCATGTCCTTTTTCTCTTCTTTAGGTAGATAGGTAGAATAGGACTACATTTTACCTTCTGTGGGTTGTGTATAGATGCGGCTTCGGCCCTTGCTTATGGGAATTCTTGGAATAAGTTTTTGTACTCGTTTTGTTTCCAAAGAAAAGTTGAAATAAAGTCTCCTTTTGTTTTTGGCATAACTTTGTATTTATTTGCTTAAGTGTTTCAGCACTTGAATTTCCATTCAATGTACTAGTGAAGCTTTAATCTCTGGATCGGACTTGGGTTCGATTGTTAAGCCCCCGAGTCATGGCATCGAGTCGTAACTAAACGTCAAGTCGAGTCCCAATGTTGCGCTGTCTCAGTTAATGGCTTGTACTTGAGTTATGCCCCCAGTCCTGGAGAGAATTGAAGTGGTTGGATAATAGTCGCTGTACGTCTTCAACAATTTTGATTTAACTTAGTCGGAACTAAGTCAAAGTGAGATGAGTTCGAGTGGTCGGATCACACTTGCTCATTTATTGGTAATTATGTCCACACTCTGGGGATTGAACTTGTATGCTGGCGGTCGGTGACGCCTGCATGACGTTTAAAATTATGTCCACGCTCCAGGGACTTGAGTTATTTTATGGCGGTCAATCACACCCATTTTGTGTTTACACTCCAGTCCATGCTCTGGGATTTAGAGTTATTCAATAGGTGATCAGTCACACCCATTTTAATGTTTATACTCCATTTCGTTCTCTGAGAATCTGGAGTTAGTTAACAGACTGTCGATCACATCTGTTTAAATATTGTGATCTCGTTCGCACTCTAGGAACGAGGAATTGATCAGGGTTATGGACGGTCGGATCACATCCACCCTGAATAGGCAAGCGTAGTTTTAGATGGACAGATCCATCCTTCTCGAGCTTGCAAAAATGGAGATGAGGTCATGGATAGACGGATCCGTCCTCCTCAAGTTTAGACTGCACATGGGTGAAGTCGTGGGTGGATGAATCCACCCGCCTCGAGCCCATTTTGAGAGTTTATACTCCAGCTCGCACTCTGTGAGCTGGAGTTCATTAGAGGATTGTTGTGTATCAATCCTTTTTGGCTTTAGTGTGTAGCTTGTCCCTGAGCTTGGGGTTTCACTTAGCGAGTGACCTATCGTATCGCGTTCACTCCCTATTTGAATAAGTCGCACCATGGGATGGAACTTAGATCTCTGTGCATTATGTTGATCGCATGACACATTTCAAGAACCACTGCTCTGGCTCAAAGAGATTGCATTTTATTGCTGAAATAAGAAAGTATGGAAAAGTCAGTGCCTTATTAAAGTTCAAATTTCAAAATGCATAAACAAATTTCAAATAAAAAGCAGACTAAATGAATAAATAAAGCCTGTTATGTGTAGTAGTGACTGGGACTCTCGTTGTTCCAAGCATTCGGCAAAGTGAGACCATCGAAGGTTGCCAGTTTGAATGTGTCGTCTCCACGTCTCCGTTCAATAACATATGGTCCTTTCCATGTCAGCTTAATGTGCGAAGGAACCGGATAGATTCTTTTGAATACGAGATCGCCAAGTTCGAAGGTTCTGGATCAGACCTTAGCTTTGTATAATCGGGCGACTCAACCTCAATGTGCGGCTGCCCTCAAATCAGCTTCTTCACGCTTATCATCCAGCAAGTAAAATGGCATTTGTCTTTGGATCATAATAAGTCACACGATGAGAAGGCACTTACAATTCGACCGGAATAATAGCTTTGGAGCCATAGGAAAGTGAAAATGGAGTGTGGCCGGTCGCGGTCTTGTTGGTAGTTTGATACGCCCATAGGGCCATAGGAAGCTCCTCGACCCATTTGCCTCCGGCCTTCTCCAGTCGTTTCTTCAATATGGACTTCATAACTTTGTTAGTAGCTTTGACCTGTCCACTCGCATGAGGGTGAGCAACTGCTGAGAACTTCTTCTGGATATGGAAACGTTGATAGAAGTTCTTGAACTCAACAGAATCGAATTAGGCTCCATTGTCGGTGATAATCGTCTGTAGAAGGCCAAAACGATAGATGATGTTGTGTACAACAAATTTGATTACTTTCTTTATCGTGATAATAGCAAGGGGCTCAGCTTCCTCCCATTTGGTGAAGTAGTCAACTGTGATGATGGCGTATTCCGCGCCACCTTTAGCCAAAGGTAAAGACCCAATTATATCGATGTCCCGTATGGAGAATGGCCATGGACTGACCATTTGAGTAATTTCGGTAGGAGGGGCTCTTGGAATTCGAGCATGCTTCTGGCACTTGTCACATCTCCTGGCAGCATCTCAATTCACAGTTGGCCAATAATATCCATATCAGTGTATCTTCTTAACAATTGCTTGCCCTTCGGTGTGATTGCCGCATTTTTCCTCGTGCACATCATGTAACACTCGTTTGACCTTATCGTGGGCGATAAACCAGAGTAAAGGAATAGAGTATCCTCTTCTATACATGATTCCATTCTGGATAATGAATCATGAAGCTTTCCAAAGAACTTGTCTTTTCTCGCATATGCGCTCAAGCTAAGCTCCATGCTCGTGATAATTTCTAGATGGGGTCATCCATGAATCCTTCTCGGCTGTGTCTTCGTGCACCCAGTCTGTCTCCATCTAATCGATACTCAAAGAGGTAAGTGTCTCAATAGGGATGATTCTGATTTGCTATGCTTCACCGGTGTTGGCCAGTTTTGCCAAAGAATCGGCTTTTTGATAGCGCTCTTGGGGTATGCAGTAGGTGGCATAATAATCGAACCGATTTAACATTTCCTGGACCCAAGCGAGATAAGCAGCCAACCTCTGGTCTCTTCCTTGGTATTCTTCCCGAACTTGGCATACGGCTAATTGTGAATCGTAGTAAATCTCCATGGCAATAATTCTCAAATCTCTGGCAAGTCTGATCCCCGCGAGTAAAACTTCATGCTCGGCCTCATTAATAGTCGCACGGAAATCAAACTTCGAAGCAGAACATATGGATCGACCTTCTGGGGTTTCGAGTACAACACCAGCACCTGAGTAACGGTCATTCGATGTGTCATCTTTGTATAGCTTCCATATGTATTTGGGAGATTCACTTGTCTCAGGCAAGTCCTCTGGGATAGTAAATTCAGTAATGAAGTCCACTAGAACTTGTCCTTGGATGGCTCACCTTGGTGTATAAGTAGTGTCAAACTAACTCAGCTCAATTTCCATTTGAGCAACCTACCAAACGTCTCAGGCCGTGTAAAGGCCTGTCGTAACAGCTAGCCGGTGAGACTGTAATCGGATGGGCCTGGAAGTAAGGACGGAGCTTTCTCAAGGCAATGACGAGGCAGTAAGCCAGCTTATCCAACTTCGGATAGTTCCTCTCCACCCTGGTCAATCACTTGCTAATGTAATAGACCGGTCATTATATCTGATCCTCCTCTCGAATCAATATAACACTGATTGCGTTCACTAAAACTCTAGATAGATGCATAGTCTTTCATGATCAATCGACTTTGACAGAATATGTGGCGTTGTTAGATGCTGAAACAGTGCTTGGAGTGTGCCTTCACACTCCTCAGCCCATTCGAAGTTCCGCTTGCCTTTCCTGATCAGATCGAAGGAGAGAACGCACTCACTACACCATAAATGACAATTTGATACGGCTCTTAGCCGTATCTAATAAGATTAGATATGTCTTATAGCCATGTCAAAATTTTGCGAGCTTATAGTTTTGATACGGCTCAAAGCCGTATCTAATTTTCCATTTAGGTACAACTAAAAGCCATATCTAAAAGTCGAATTAGATGCGGCTCAAATTCATATCTAATTATCCGTTTAGGTACGGCTAAAAGCCGTATCTAATATTCAAATTAGACATGGCTCAAAGCCGTATCTAATTGTCCATTTAGGTACAGTTAAAAGCCGTATCTAATGACCTACTCCTACGTACCTGTTTAATTTCATACTAATTCTAGATTTGGGATTAACCGTATATTTAGCACATATAGGCACATTAAGCACAAAAAAGATCTCACACATAAAATAGAACTTACCATTGATAGTAGTTTGCAGAGAAAAATCAATTTGGATTCAAATGACAACCGAATGCATAAAAGATTTGATATCATACACAGCATTGCCATTTGGAAACATAAAATGCATGTCCAAAGTAAATTAATAACATTGCACCATCTAGTCAGAGAACATTGATAAACAATAATGTTTTGAAAAAGGAATTATCATGTAAATTGAGCCGCTTATGTCTTCTTGGGTGGGCAACCAACCGTTTAAGTTTTCTTCCTGTAAAACAAAATTTGCCATGAAAAGATTATTATAAAAGTTGACGACTTAGTAAATCAAGTTGAAAATTTTTAGATCCATGTAGGTAGTATATCAGTATGAACTTAGCATTGGACATCAAGAAAATAACATTGATGGGGTTGTAAACTTGAAACTTATTTTTGTATTATGTAGTCAATGTTCCAAGACATTAATCTAAAGATAGTAATAATTAGCCATGACTCATGGACATTTGCAGATAATGCACCTAGTAGTTTTCATACTGTTTAACAAGTCCCAAAAAGTAAATCAAAGCACTGCATTTTTATTTTCCATTATAGACACAGTTTTGATGCTCAAACTGGTATGGTTCAGAAAATGCAATGCTTTAACCTAACTACACAAAGAGTAGTATCAATTTGAGGTTATTGATGGCATAATAAAATTAAATTGTAACAAATAAAGAAAAGTGTACATTCATTTGATGAGTTGCAGTCATTCTTATAACTTTAGGATAAGTTAGGTTTTTCTTCCACACAGCACACAGTAGGTGATTTTCAAAACATCAATAAAAGGACTGCATAACTATAAACTATAAACTATGTCGTTAAATTAACCAAGTCCATCCCTTTTTCACTGCATGCAACAAAAGCACAGGCTTAGTAAGCATCACTATGCGAAAGCAAACTGCATAACTATAAACTGTAGACTACTTGGCATTTAACAGAGACAACAAAGGTATTAGCACATGCAGTTACAATCATCTAATTATTGACTACTTGCTTTATCAAAATTGCTTAATAGGTATCTTATACAATCTACTACAGTAAACCATCCCTAACTTATATGCGAGTTTACTTATTCATTGAAAAATGGTTACCACATATAAAACTGAAGTAAAATTGACTCTGAAAAATTCCTTTAATATATCATAGTAGGCAATCGATGTTGATAATGTTATTGTCAATGTAAATGCAATAGTGCAACAAGCACAATACGATTTCCAAGTTGCCTAAATTTCATCCAGGAATTCAAATTTAAACGTTACAAATGCGATTAAATTAGTTCTTGCTACATTAAAAGGGTATACTGCTAAAAATATCCAAATATGAACTTCTTGATATCATAATGGGGTATCAAAAAGCGTAAAATCTAATGACCTTAGGTTTATATGGAGGTGTGGTATAATAAACACCAACTTATGCATTTTCTGATACCATGCGCCATGACATTATGAAGTCCAAACTTGGACAATTTTAACACTATAGTTAAAATACTTGTAATTTTTTCAATATATATTATATATAAAACAGAAGGTCGATGCTTTAAATATACAATTTTCCAATGCAATTTTATGGAAAATGTGTAGTTAAACCATACCGCTGTACAAAAAATATACATGTGACATGTCATGTATATAGTGGAAGAGGTTTCAAAAAACAATACATGGTAAAATATTAACATAAACAGAAAATATACCTGCTCCAACGTCTAAAGAAATTGAATAAGACCATTCGGATGGCACACATACCCACCCACTCCAACTTCAGCAAAGGTCTCTGCAAATTGATGATTTATTTTGCTGGTTCTCTCATCTGGTAACAGTATGTTGTCCAACACCACTTTTTCATGTGTGGGTGGTACAGATTTCCCATGGATTTTGGACGATGTAGAATCTCGACATACAGTACCTGTTGCAATAAATATGTTTAGATCTATCCAACAAAATATCTGCTCGAAAGCAACTGAAAATATAAATCTTGTAATAAATACCTTTTGCTATTATGTCTAAATCAGAGTTGAGGATTTCACATCTTTGATTGTTCGCTGTATCGGTCGAATTCTGGAATTGCGAAGCAACGAATTTAGGAGCATTGAATTGTATGGTGCGTCCTCCATCAGAAGAATTGACCGGTGCGTGAATCCCCTGTTCGATGTTTCCCACCATGTTGATCAGAACCTCCATTTGCCCAGACAAATTTCTCACTGTACCCTCCAAACTTCCCACCCTCATTTTTAACTCATCATGCTCTCCATGAACATGTCTGAGTCGTTTCTGTGCAATGGCACAAGCCTTAACTTTAGTCTTTGGTATAACGGTCCCAACATCGCGGCTCCTACCCCTTGCATCCTTACCAAGCACTTGTGACAAGATGTCTTCATCCACTGTCAATTTTTCTTCATCACTATCATTGATCTTTTCCTTCGCTTTCGCAATTTGATCCTGAAATATGATAATACTTATATGAATAAGGAATTTTAAAGAATATGCAAGTTAGCATTTTTTATAAGTATGAAGAAGTGGCATACACATATTTTAGCATCTAATTAGTATTTGTTTATCTTACAAAGTATGAAGAAGTGGCATCTGATATGCTACCATCTTTTTTCCTGTGTTTCTTTTTCCATACTTGACGACAGCTAATATTTTTTGATGGACTAGCAACGATCTGCAATACAAGTACAAATTTAATTGAAATAGTTGATGTTTGTACACATGTAGATGTATGTATGTAAAATTTAGATACAGTGAATACTAAATCATATGAATGAAAATGGATATAAATTACCATTTATTTTTCTATTTTAGCATGACTTTTACGTCCTGCATGGTGACCATAACTGAGCAATGCTCTGTTCTGTTTGCCTGTCTCCCTTCTTCCGCTCGCTTCAGGCGTTGCTTCATTTTTTATGAACTGTTCCCAATCTTCTTGAGCAACTGTAGGTGGAAATTTTTTTAACCGTTCTTCGTCATTTTTGAAAGTGTCATAATAAACTACTCTCAGGTTTTTCTTATATCTCCTAAAAGCCTCGGCCATTCTCTTTAAAAACATTTTCTTTGAAAGTAGATCGAGCTCATAAATTTTCTGCAAAAATAACTCAGCCTGTTCACTGAAAGTTTAGATACTTCAATTCATGCAAAAAGAAAAGTGAAAATGAATACTTTGTAAAATAGTACACATACAGTTGGATATCATTCAAATGCTGAAATTTTTACAAATACTTAAGAAATTACAAGAGCCTCAAAGGGTGTGGATGGGATATATTGATAATATATCCATAGAAGATAGTCCTGCCTCCTTTCTTAATTTATCAATCTGTGTTGGCATTATTCATATCATATTGTAACTTACAATTACATTAACCTTTTGTTGCAAAATGAATGCAGCATTCAAAAATGAAGAAGAATTATTTGTACTAACATGCATACCAAATAGCTTTAGGTAAACACAAGAATTTTCTACGGGCGTAAAAATAAAGCAGCCTTTCTGGGAGATTTTACTGTGTTCTTAAGCAGATAGGAATTTGTTCTCTCTTCCATTTGAAGTTATATTTTGGCTATGTATATTTATCATTGCTTGCTATCGACATGGAATTCTGCAATTGACTAAACAAGGAATTACTTGCATTATATAAGCACAAAGAGTTGACTAAACAGGATATGCACATTTAGAATCATGAATATCTAAAGATTCACAATTTTAACTCTAACTCATTTTTTGCACTACAGCAACTACTTACATTATAAGCACAAAATCCTTACGAAGATTTTAATAGTGTAATAAGAGAAACCAATTATACAGGAAACTCAGCAAATTGTTCCAGTAGGTGACATAACTACTTCAGAAAATTAATAAAACATTATATTAATATTTGAATCTTTATAAAGCTGAACTCCAAAAGAACTGAAACCATAAACAAAAAAATAAAGCGATGAAAAATGAAATCTCATGTCTAGTTTTTTCATACTTTTATGTCAAACCTAAATATTGTCTTGTTTGTTATGGTGATTGTATGATGAATAATAGTATTTGTGGTGGGTGTTGAAGTTTGGTGGTGGTTCAGATGGTAGTTTTTCTTTTTTCTTTTTGAAATGCAAGGGGGATGGTGAGGGTTGTGAGAGTGTGTATTGTTTTGGATTGTTGAAGTCGCAGAGAGCTGCAGTTATAATTGTGTTATGTGCACTGATGATTTTATGACAGTAGTATGGCACTAGGTAGTGTTTTGAGTATTTGGAGTTGGGGTATTTGCTCAGTGGTATGGGTGAGTGTAGTATGATATATTGGCACAGTTTGTTCAATGGATTTGAAGGAGTACATGGTAGCGTGGTGTGGTGATTTCAGTCGTACAAGGAGGTGGTCAGCAGTTTTGAGTTGAAGTTTTGAGGGAAGTAGTTTATTGAGGTTGTCTACAGTGAACAAGTGATGGTCAAGAAATAAGGCAGCAAGGTGAATGAAAAGAGAAGGAGCAAGTTGGCAGTTGCACTGTTATATATTACAGAAGTGATGGACAAAACTTGTTGCCTGTTTTTATGGCCAGAAAGCAGGGTGATATGGTCAGTGAGAAAACAGAGGCAACAGAGGAAGCAATAGGTTATGATTGAAGTTTGTGGAGATGGTGTGAAGGCAGAGCACTGTGCGGTGAATAAGGTTGGTGATAGGTAGTTGTTGATAGAGTTTGGTCTGGTGCAATTAAAATGCAATTGATGTAAATAGTGTATACAATTCAGTGAAGTAGGAAATTGAAATGCAAGGCAATGTAAATAGTGAATATAAATGTAAACAATAATGTGAACAAACTTGTAAAACCGTGAATGTAAAAGCAAGTGCAAGTAATAATTTTTTTTTTAAATATGCAGACGCAATTCAAATTAAAAAGACTGTTTGTTTGAAGTCAGTGTAATCCAACTCAAGTATCTGTTGAATGACTCCATAATACGTTGTTTCTGCTTCCTTATAATTTTTATCCTTACCACTCGCTCTAAATTTTGTAATTGCTCTCATGCATACACCGCTATTTTTTGATACCATACGGTCTTCATACTTTTTCGTGGAAAATGAAAATCCATTCACTTGGTACTTCACATAACTACGCGTTATGAACTTCGGCCCGTGCACTAGCCGCCATAGAGTTGGATCAACATCGATGGTCTTTAACAGGTACATAAAACAAAATAAGTAAAAAAGCATAATCACGAAGGTGTATTGCACACTTATAAACGTATGAAATATTTAAGACGATGTTATACCTCATTACGTAACCATAGATAAAAACTTTGAACGACTTCCATGGTGGTAGCCCTGCCTCGAGGTTGAAATCTAGTACTTTTCGCATAAGAGTTATACCTCCTACGAAAAACACATATCAGAATGTATATATAAAATGAATTAAAAAAATTGAAATTCCAGACAAGTTCGTGAACTTACTTCTTCCATTCATCCAATCCATCGTACTTATTAAGGCCCATCTACGCACTTGTTCAAACTGCACTTGGGTTAACGTTATATCTTTACCATTATCCAGAGGTATCTCACCAGCAAACTCATCGTCCTCGTCTAAAAACGCTTCGCGGGTATGTTTATGATTGCCATCACCTCCGTTTGGCATATATTCCATGCAGTAAAGACTAGCTTCTTGTATGATATATCCTTCTGCAATACACCCTTCAATGTATCTTTTATTGCGCACATATCCTTTATATGTTTTCATCAACCTGTAATCAATTATATATTGTAGATGGTATCTATTTATATGAAATAATGATGTACATAACTGAAATTAGAAATTTACCGTTCAAATGGATACATCCATCTATATCTGACAGGGCCACAAATCAACGCTTCATCGGCTAAATGAACCATAAGGTGGACACTGATATCAAAAAATGCAGGTGGAAAATGTTTTTCAAAAACACACATTGCTTCTACTAAACTAGCCTTTGCTTTTTAAAGATGTTCCCTATTGATCACCTTTGAACACAAAATGTTAAAGAATAAACTAATACGATGAACAACATTTCGCAGATCCTTATGTTGTGGATAAGAATGTTGAAGCAATACCGGAAGCAAATGCTGCATTATGACATGGTAATCATGTGACTTTGTATTTCTTAGTTCAGGAGGATTGATGCTCACATTGTTGTAGAAGTTAGAAGAGAATTTGCTAGGCACTTTCAGATTTTTCAAAACAATGCAAAACTGTATCTTTTCTTCTTTGCTCAAAGTGAAAGTTGCCTTTGGTATGCTTATTTTATTTGTTTCAGGATCTTCCATCACCCACAACTTTTGTTTTATACCCTTGATTTTCAAATCCTTGCGTGCATTGATGCCATCTTTTGACTTATCTTTATGGTCCATAATGATGCTGATGAGATGCTCCGTGACATTCTTTTCTGTATGCATAACATCAATATTATATCGGATCAAATTTTCTTTCCAATATGGTAAATCAAAAAAGATAGACCTCCTATACCATCCAGAAATATTGTCAACATCTTCATTGGTTGACTTTTTCCGTTTTCGTCCAATTTCTTCTTTTTGTTTACCAACTTTCATTTTGATATTCACTACTTTCTTTTCAACTTGAAAACCAGTCAATGGCCATTTAGGACGACGAAGTTCTTCTTCGTTGTTGAATTTTTTTTATCGTATCGAAACTTGTGTTCGCTAGGAAGAAACATTCGATGTCCCATGTAACACATCTTCTTACTTGCAGGAAGATGATAAGAACAAGTGTTTTCCCCAAAAATAGGACATGCAAAGTAACTGTGAGTTGTACATCCCGATAAAGTCCCAAAAGCGGGGTGATCACGGATTGCCCACAGCACCCTAGCTCTCATTGTGAACTCAGATTTACGTAACAAGTCAAATGTAAGGACTCCTTCCCATAACTACTTTAACTTGTCTATCAACAGCTGTAAATAAACATCAATATTTTTTCCTGGTTGTTTTGACCCAGAAATCAACAATGTCAACACTGAGAACTCCCTTTTCATGCACATAGACGGAGGAAGATTATATGGTACTACAATTACTGGCCAACAACTGTAAGGGTTGGAGAGAGAAGCATGTGGACAGAAACCATCTGTTGCTATTCCAAGTGTGACATTTCGTGGCTCAGCAGCAAAAGTTTGGTCAAAGAATCTACGGCTTTTTCCATTGAGAAGTGTCACATGGATGACGCATTACGGTTGGATCAGACTTGGCACGACCATGCTTGGTCATCGCATCTGCTATCCGTGGTACAGTATATAGTCTCTTCAATCTAGAAATTAAAGGAAAATGTCTTAATGTCTTTCGTGGTACTTTGGTACATTTTCTCTCTTTGTTTAATGATGTCATATATCTAGGTTCATTGTAATTTGTACAATAAACTTTGTTCCCATCATCTTTCCAGTACAATATGCAATCGTTGGTGCATGCATCATAAGTTTTGTAATTCATACCAACTTGCTTAATAATCTTCTTCACGTCGGAGTACTTTGTCGGCATCGTGTTATCTTCGGGGAGTAACTCCTTTATTAGTTCGAGAAGTGCAATCACACCATTATCTGAAAATCCGTATTAAGTCTTCAAGCTATTCAGTTTCACAATGGCATACAGCTTCGTAGTCCCTTTTGAACATGAAGGATACAATGGCTCTTTTACGTTACCAAAAAGTGATTTACACTTCTTACTTTCATTGGCCTGCCAATCTGGATGATCAGTAGACTGCTCTCCAACATTAGCATGATCAGGCAACGGATTTGTAGGTTGAAAATGATGAAATCTATCTGCATCATTGACTAGATCTTTTATCCTAATATGTTCAGACTCATCAGTAGTTGTGTCATGACTAACTGGTTGTTGTTTTTCCATCTCCGCCCCTTTTTCCTCATGAAAATACCACATTGTATATGATTGGATGATACCCCATCTAAGCAAATGAAAATGAATTTCGTCTAATTTGATCGTCTTCATATTTTTGCACCGGGTGTAGGCATAAATACACTCCTTTCTTACCACTATTTTCTTCAACAAAACTAATGAACTTCTGCATCCCGTCTATATAGAATGTAGATCTTAGATCTGATTCAGTTATCCATTGTTTGTCTATGCTGAAAGACATACTGCCCTCATATATCATATATAACAGAACATGAGACTTTCCCTTCAATGGGTCCTCGTTCCAATTGCTCAAAAAGAAATTTTTTGAAAAATTCAAGTGGGAAATTATTGATTTTTTTTTGAATTGAAATGAATTATTAAACATTGATTTTATTATAAATAGGTTAGGAAATAAGTATTCCAATTATCTTAAAGTAGAATATCGTAACAAATGCATGTACATATAGCAACCCTCCATTTTTTATTTTTAAAAATGTACAACATTTTTTATGAATAATATATTATGCTAAAGTTTGTTAGAATTGAAATCGTGTATAGAGTTTCTGGGATACTTAGCAAATTACTAAGTATTGAGCATAATGTTTTGCTTTGACATTTATTGGTCGTACATAGCAATGTTAGTAAATTTGACATATTGGGATTCAACATCAGCATTAATTTTTAAGCACAAGCCTTTTCTTTCATTATGCGTTTAGGTTTAGAGCCAAATATCTTAAACTTGAAGTATTTTTCTCACACATTTCATGTATTGCTTTAATAGTTATTAAGTTACCACCATTTTGATCATGAATTTAGTTTTAGATGCAGGGGAAGATCATGTTGCTATCGAGGTATACTTTTTATATGGATCTGTATTATAACTTAGAATCTGATCCTGCTGCTAGAAAGATAACCTTTTTTCTTTACTTTCATTTTACTAATTAGGAGGTTAAATTTGGAATACAATCATAATGATTGAACTATAATGTTTTTGGTTTCTATTTCTTCTTTAATGCAGCCAATTTTGAGTCAATTTGGCTGTACATTTTATATGCACAAATATCACATCAAAACTTTCAAGAATTCTCAGTTATTGGTACCAATAATGATGATTAAGATTTATTGATGTGGTATTGAATTCTTTTAAGCTTATAAGTTGTAGATATTAATAATATAACCTTTACTGATCTTAGTTGTTGGACCGCTAATAGGCCTTATTATTAATGTGAAATGCTATCTTATTGTGCAATCGCTACTGCCATTGGTTAAAATCTTTTTTAGACTAACAATTTCTTCAGTACATCATCAGGTTACAATTTATAGTGCCATATATATATAAATAGAATCATGATTTTGTTCATTTTTATAATTATCTAAAATAATTCATGTATGTAAATTAAGTTGACCTTACCGCTTATTGTTCATAATATATTATGTAAGTTTCACACATAGATGTTGATGCACATTAATAACCAGAAATGTTGCAAATATTTTTATGTATTCTTACCTGCAGTAGCTTGAATGAAATAGCCTGCCTTTTCTTCTTGTTATGTGTCGTAACTAATAGCTTTCGTGTATTAATGTACAGTGATGGCAGTGAACAACCAATTCAGCTGCTGAAAGAATTGATTATTTTTATGACTTCTAAATGTATTCCTCCTTTGCTTTTAAGTTGAGTCACACTCAACACTATATTTAGTCTCCATTGCCCTCTACATGTATTCTTATAAACGTATAAATTTATACATCAAAAGGTATCTACCGATTATTAAAATTTATATTTTTTTGTTGCTTACCATTCCTGTAGTTTGACGACATAAGCTTATTTCTTTAAATGCCAACCTACATATTTGTCTTTGTTAGCTATAGTATATAGACAAACTAACAAGTAGAACAATAGAAGCGAAGAGCAAGTAGAGATATACATATTAACTTTGAACAACTAAAGGCAATGGAATTTTTTGCTAAAATACATGGCACTTTATCTTGCTGGTCTTCATTTTTTACCATTAAAGTAATACCTTTGGACACTAACAATTAGAGTTATGTTATTAGCATCATTCTTGTTATGTTTGAAAATATTTTTAACTAAATTATCAAGCGATTTTTTTTCTTTTAATTCATGAGGCATCTACTCTTGCTTTGACCACTTCAACGACTTATACGTTGCCACTTGTAAACACGTTAACGTAGCAGAAGTGTCCACCACCAACTAATCCTTTACTTGTGGCCATTGACTGAAATTTTAATCTTCTTCTTGTAAATTTCTAATCATTATATTCAATTATTGCCTATTATAGTAATATGTAATATAGCTCGAATATTCTGAACAAATTATATTAATAACAGCTTAATTATCTGAATTTTTTATTTCTTTCTAAAATTGGTTCATATTTTATTATATGGCTTTATTTTTGTTTGTCCCGAATAATATCTTTTTGCCTAATGTTACTAAATCATATTACCATTAAATTAGTGGATGTTTGTCTCATTTTCAATCTTTATGATTATTAGATTCCAAGTAAAAAAGAAGCATTTCTTTCATAATTTTACAACCATTATGCTCTTTGGTGTAGCTGGGACGCTTATCTCCTTCTCTATAATTATTTCTGGTAAGACCTTAATTTTAGGTTTTTTTTTGTGTTATCATTGTTACATTGTCATTTATATTAGGGAAATGACGTGTAAGCAAAATTTCTGACTATTTAATTGGTATACAATTAATTTGGTATATGCCATTTATGGCGCTCTATTTCATCTATATGCTTCAATAAATCTGCAAACGAAGTATAGAAAAGTACTACTAAAAGGATTGGATATTTTATGTAGACATTTGAGGACATGTTTTAGGATATTTTATGTGCGTTAATAAAAGCCCTAAATCAAGCTTAAGGACATTTTTGAGTTATTATTTAGTTAACTATTTGATATAAAATGAATCAGTCCTACATGTTCAAAAAAGAAATATATAGGTCACATCAACTTTGAATCTTTAAGTTGTAGAATAATTTATTGTATGATGCACTTTGTGTTAGAACCTTGTTTCAGTGATAACAAAACTAATGAACTTTTGCACCCCGTCTATATAGTATGTAGATCTTAGATCTGATTTAGTTATCCATTGTTTATCTATGCCGTAAGACATACTGCCCTCCTATATCATATATAACAGAACATGAGACTTTCCCTTCAATGGGTCCTCGTTCCAATTGCTCGAAAATAAAAATTTTAAAAATTCAAGTGGGAAATTATTGGAATTTTTTTGAATTGAAATGAATTATTAAAAATACGAGAAGAGATATTGATATAGACTATTTTCTATGATACTCTTAATTATAAAAATAGCATTTCTGTAAAAGTTAACGTTAGCACCAAACTGTTTCCAAAAATTTTGCCATTACAACGATGCTATTTTGTAGCACCGGAGTAATATCTATGCATTACCCCTCTCCTGACTTGGCTTGCACCATTAACAACAATTTTATTCCTAATATTAACACACTAACCATCTACAACACATGAACGAAAAATCTTCATTCCTAATATTCATAACAGGATCATGGTAAATGCATACAATTGCATCTAGTTTTATAAATATCATTCTAATAACATCATACATATCATAATAAATGAGTGTTGTCCTACTTTCATTTCAACTTCTATCCTACAAATAAAAATATTGATTGCATGCAAACTGAAATGTTAAATTTATGAACTCCATAAGCTCTCAAATAGCAAAATGGTATTAAAACAGTTTGGCCTTTCAGGTTGTATCATTATGATAGTTCCTTGCGGGCATGTACACTCTCTGTTTTTTTATGACATCCCGGTTCACTAACAACCGGGTACGTGTATTTGATGTACATTACTTAGATTTTACCTGTGATGGAAAAAAAGGGAACATGCAAAGTTTTATAATTAGTACTAGTACCACTTGCATATAACATATGAAACTCTCCATATATAGGCTTAGACGACAGTATAAAAAGTATATTTCCATTGACAATAACTGGCAATAAACCATACCAACATCTTTGTTTATTGCCAAAACAAAACTCACAAACTAGTTGATTCCACCAAATGAAAGATTCCAATATCTTCAAAACAAATAACTATGTAATAAGAGAATATAAACAATCTGACACCAAAAAATGAACAACGTTCAGCTGGTTCAACAAAATTATTCCCATCCTTTAAAGAAAGTAATTGTTATACAAAAACAAGAAACATGTATAAAAATAATTAGAAACTATATTAAAAGCAATCATAGATCCAATCATTCCTAACAATTCATAATTACTGCACTACAAGTTTCAAAGCAGATTTGTTTAAAGCAACAACTAATGAATTAGCTAAAATTTATTTAAACAATGAGGTCTTGAATAATGGTTAATTTCAAATACGTCATCATCTTATATCATTTGCTACCAAACTCTTATATCCTAATTACTCTCACTCATTTTCAACGCATTCCTTCTTTGTCTCATAGCATACTTGATCAATTAAGGCATTTCTAGGAACATTCATAACTATGCTCCCATTACACACAAATGTTTATCTTATCAAATGGAAGGTAATGAGAGTGGGATAACTACACCAAATGTTATTTTTCAATAAAAAGCTCCTAATTTTTTGTTATTGTCTGGTATCGTTGTAAACATGGTTTATTCAATAAAAAGCTCCTAATTTAAATAGAAAAAATTTACCTGCAAATGAAGCTATCAGCAGGTGAATTGAGGGGAGCCAGCAATGATTTGCGATGGGATGGGAGAGCACGAGATTGATATGAATTGGGAAAACATAGAGATTGATATGGATTGGGGAGCCAACAACCCTATTGTAGAAGAAATGGAATTTGGGGAAAATGATAAGTATGAGGAGTGTTTTTCCAACAAAAGTTTCGCACCAAAAATAGGCACAACAATTGATACGGCTAAAGACCGTATTCTATATGATACGGCTAAGACCGTACCTAAATAAGAGGGAAATCGAATTAATTTAGAGGGAACCATGCGTTTTGGGTGTAAAAGTTTCTGCCAATAGTAGGCACGAAAATGGATACGGCTGCAAGCCTTATCAAATTTGATATGGCTATTAGCCATGTCCAAACTATTAGGTACGGCTTCGAGCCGTATCAAATTTGATACAGCTTTAAGCCGTATCTAAGAAGGCAGATGGAGGGGTGGCTAAAACTATTTTTTGGTGTAGTGACTTGTCAGTGTATTTGGAGATGAATCTGCTCAAAGCTGCTACCCTCCCGTTAAGGCTTGCTTTATAGTTCTGGGAGTCTCAACATTCTGAATCACCCAGATCTTTTTTGGATTGGCTTCAATTCCTCGAGTGTTGATGATGAATCCAAGGAAATTTCCGGATGCGAATCCAAAGCGACACTTCAACAGGTTGAGCTTCATTCGATACTCTCGGAGGATGTTGAACATTGCCTCCAGATCTTTGACATGGTTAACGGAGAGCCATGGCTTTACAAGCATATCGTCCACATACACCTCCAAGGTTCTCCTGATCTGGTTCGTGAAGATCCGATTCACAAGTCGTTGATAAGTTGCTCTGGCATTCTTAAGTTCGAATGGCATCACCTTATAGAAATAGAGTCCTAGATCGGTGACAAAACTAGTATGCTCCTGATCAGGTATGCGTATCTGTATCTGATTGTATTGAAATATGCATCCATGAAAGATAAGAGCCCAAACTCGACCGTTGAGTCCATAAGCTGATCAATTCTGGAAAGTGGGAAACTGTCTTTAGGGCAAGCTTTATTCAAATCCAAGCAGTCTACGCAAGTTCTCCATTTTTCGTTGGGTTTCCTAACAAGCACTGGTTTGGATACCCATTCTGGATATAATGCATCTCAAATAAACCAATTCGACTTGAGCTTATCCACCTCTTCCTTCAGAGCAGCAGATCTCTCCATATCCATACCGCGCCTTTTCTGCTTGACCGGGACATGCCATGGAACAATATTCAATGTATGGCTTGCGATGTCCAATGAGATCCCACATGTCTGAGTGTGTCCAAGCAAACATGTCGAGGTTTGCCTGAAGAAATTCAACAAATTCCTCTCTTATCTGTTGGCTTAGCTAAGATCCGACCTTTATCATTCTTGAGTCATCAGTATCATCGATCGGAACATCGATCTTTAGCTCTGCGGGGAAGCTTGATTGCCTTTGACTTCCTCTTTATTATTATCATCTCGTGGATCAAGATCTTTTAGGAACTGGTTGTGGAACCTGGGTCAAGGCCCAGGCGTTAGCTATCAATTATCAATGAAATGGACGTAGAGAGATTCGTCTGCATCCTTTTCCTTCTCTTTCCGCTGCGCCTCCCGTAGCTCAGTCACATAATAGGCATGTTTGGCTACCTAATCTCCTTGGACAACTCTAACCTTGTTTTCTGTGAGGAACTTAAGAGTTATGCACCATGGAGGCAATGGCTGCTCTGAATTCAGCTAGGGTCGGTCGGCCCAAGAATGCATTATACGGAAATTTGATGTCCAACACAAAAATCGTAGAATCCAGACTCTCCGGCCATCCCCTTTTCCCAACTCCACCGGTAACTCCACCATCCCAGTGGGTATCGTTGCACTTCCATTAAAGCCTTGTATGGGAGACTGACATGACTTCAAGTCCTTAGCTTCTATTTTCATCTGGTCATAAGCTCATTTGAGAATATTTACGGAGCTTCCACTATCTACCAAGATCTTCTTCATCCAAGCAAGACCTACTTGAGCTGATATGACCGGTGGATCAATGGTGTGGGCTTTGACTTTATCGGCATCTCTTTCCCTTAAAACGATGTCGTCTGTCATCGTTTTTTGCTGTTTCATCGGAGCCCCATCGTCAAGATTACTACAACATTCGAAGTGTACATGCCTAATTGAGCTGGCATACGACTCCATTTCCTTCCATCTCCGATCAACTAGATGAGGACTACCACTAACTGTGTTAATAACCAACCTCTCGCTAGTAATCAAGGGTTCCTCCAGTCTAGCCGGATTCTGACCTTTATTCTAGTTTGATGGGCCCGCACCTCCAGTCTGTGGTGGCTGAACAAGCTGTTCCAACTTCCTTTCTCGGATTAGCTTCTCAATTATGTCTTGTAGATGGCGACACTCATTGGTATTATGATCATAGCAATCGGGGAATCTACAAAATTTTCCAGTTTGAATCTGCTTTACTGACGATTTTTTCGGAGCAGGCATCTTTTATTCACCAGTATTACATGTCTGTAAGTAAACATTCTCTAGAGAGGTATTCAAATAGGTATAACTGTCAAACATGGAAGCTCAGGATCTCATTCCATGATTCTAATCTCGCTTCTTACCCGACCTCCATTTCCTTTCTGTTGATTTTTCTTATTTTGTATATTCAACTGCACTTTACCAGAACTTACACTAGTTTGTATCATAGCAACGTTACTTTGAATGCCTTCTACACTGGGCCCTGCATCATCCTACTTCATGGATTGTCTAAAACATTCATGCTTCAAGAACTGGGCCACCTTAGCATAGAAATGATCCGATGAAGCAGGGGGTTTCCTAGCCAACCAATTGCCAAATTCGAAATCAGGATCGACTCCTTTGGTCAATGCCATCAATATGGGATTGTCAGTAGGATTATTGATCTCTACAAAAGCGGCATAGAACCTTTCCAGATAACGTCTAAGTGTCTCTCCCAGAGCTTGAGTGATGCTAGATAAGGTGTTAACATCCTTAGGTCTCGTGATGTGCATACGAAACTGTTCAACTAATTTTGTAGCTAACTGATCAAAGCATGAATGGATCGGGGTGGTAGGCAAATTGGACACATGGTTGTGATCCCCTCTAGGGAGATATGAGAGCTTCTACACTTGACCGCATCGTCAGCTCGTTCAGCATTCATGAGCCATTCATACTTTAAGATGTGTTGGTTAGTGTTGGAACTCCCTTCGTAAATTGGTAAAGTCCGCATTTTGAGTCGACGGGGTGGTTCAGCATAAAGGATGTCATTGGTGAATGGTGTATGACTACAGGAACTCCCAATCGTTCTTTGTGATGCCTTAACTTTCACGAATCATCTAACGGATCATGGTTGGAATGTCTGGCATTTGGACATTCTAGGCCATGGTGTGGTCGGGTTCCACAATACAAGGACGGTCCGGGGGCGGTCGACGGTCCATGCCTCGCCTCCTTGGCTCCAGATCTTCGGGCACATATGGTTCAGAAGTACGATTGCTTTGATGATGGATCAGATCTGTTTGGTTTCGAACGTCAGCTTTCAAGTCTACAGTGGCGGTAGCTATATGGTAATCTGTGGTGTGATAGGGAAGTGCCACTCCTTGGGAGGAGGGTCCAGCTTGGTGTCTTGTGGAAGGTCCGGCTCCAGTTTGTCCAACGTTCAGAGTATGCTGATGCCCGAGGGCTTGAGCATAATTTCCATCGAGCCTTGGATATGTAGATCAATGATCAGAAGAAGTTGAGCTTTCGGTGGATGAATAGGAAGCACGATCCTTTTTGGATCTCCTTCGTCTCTCCACGTTTAGCCGGTTGGTTAGCTCCGTTTTGGCACGGATCTGCTGGATAAGTTGTTGACGTCTTTGAGTCAGTTCTTGCATTAACATCTGGAATTCCTTCTTTGTGATAGCGCCTTGTGGATATGAAGGTCTAGTTGAGTTTTGACCTGTAGCGGGCAGCTACGCACGGTTCTATCTGTCCCGTCCTTTCGGATCTGCAACAGTTGAAGCGGTCCTTGTAGTAACCATAGTGGATGATATAGCTCCTTCCTAGATTTGATGCAATCTGAATAGGTTGTAACGAACTACTGGATGTTGATCTAGATCTCTTCCTTAGATTTTTTAATCTAACAATGACAGTAGATCAAAACAGCAGGGGAAAAGCTGGGTTTTCTCAGTGAAGGCACCAAAGTGTTTGTACCAAAATTGGGCACGACACTCTTTGGACGTATTTGAAGAGATTAAAGTGAAGAATATAAATGAAAAATGAGGTTAATCTAATGACACACCAAAATAGACAAACAGAAATGTAAAAATGCGAGAATTTAGAGTGGTTCAGCATTGTAGCCTACGTCCACTATGAAAAGTTCGATGTCTTGTTGACTTTGCTAACTGATTACAGCTGATTACAATAATACACACTCAAGCACCCAAGATACAATGGAGTTTCCAACAGAGTATCGGTATAGAAGAGTCAAAAGTTCCTTTTCTAGAGGCATATGGCCGCTATTTATAGGTGTAGGCTGAAAATATCTGGCTCGGATCTCGGAAGACCCCTTCTCTCAAGTGGATGGGCCCATCAGATTGATCCGAGGTGGTTTGGGATCGATCCATGATCGATACATGCACTATTCATATCGATCAAAAATGGCTCCATTTGGGCAAAGATCGATTTGAGACAAAGTAGAGGTGGTACTCAAGCACTATGAAAATTTGGTGACATTTGGACTTGTAGATTTTGAGTTATGATCGATCCAAGTTTGACATTACAATAGGCTTGCGTCTTCATATCGATCCGATTTGTATTGATTCGTTCGTATTTATCACATGCGTATCGATCGGGGTTACTTGGCGCTAAATTCCAAGACCGATCCACTTTTCTTGCCGAGTGACCAAGTCTTCCACTCTTACATGCTTTGTTCGTATCGACCCGGAATTACTCTTCGTATCGTTCTAGGCAGTTCTTCTCGTATCGATGCTTGGTACTCTATTTTGTATCGATGGCTCTTGGTTGGCTTCCTATCGACGACCAAAGCCGCTTCGTACCGATGGCTTTCACTTCAGTTTGCATCGATACGTACTCATTCTCATATCGATATTTTCTTATACGTTTATATCGATCATTGGTCAATCGATAGGAACTGTCTGGAGGAGATGATCGATACAAATAGCTTTAAAGCTAAAATTATGGAAGTCTGATCCATGCGGGCTACTAATGGATACGAAGGGATGTGGTGGTGATGGATATGAACCAATTCTTTCTTAAGGGATGGATATGAAATCGTATGGATACGAACAGAGCCATCTTTATTAAACTTGATCGATCCATGTCTTAAGCATACGAACTTCGATTGACTTGAAATTTAGAATGTTGACTTCTATAGCTTTGCATGTCGTACCATGTCAATTGTAGCTTGATCCGGACCCTGGCAAAATTTGTTAGTATCCATAGTAAATCCACGTAAAACTGATCTTCTAGATGGACTTTCTTTAGTTTTTAGTCAATTCCTCATGTCACGGTCTTGCCAAAAGGCGAGATAACAGTATAGACCAAATAGGATGTGATTTGGCTGCCCTCTAATAACACTTGTCCTTGGTGTAGGGGCAAGAGTATGAACCAAATAGGAAGTGATTTGACTGTTCATTAGAAAAATCTTATCCTTGATGTAGGGCGGGAATATTAACCTAAAAGGACGATATTTAACCATGCATCTGCTAACTCTCACCCTTGATGTGAGGGTAGGGGTATAATTCAGAATGAATGTGACATAACCATCTAATCGCTAACAACTTGCCCCGAGTAGGAAAGACAAAAGATTTATGCCAGTTGTAATATGGGATCTTACTTATAAACTTTGATCAACGCCCAGAGTTAGGTGTGATTGAAAGTAAACATCCCAGATGAGGATATGCAAACTACAATCGTAAGTAGTTATCTCAACCAGCACTCGGAGCTTGGCACGATCAGATGTCATTATCCTAAAAAAGAATACCTGACCCGTTACACTAAACGGTTTACCCCAATTGATGCTCAAAGCTTGGTACTTCACGATTGCTTTGCATTTACTAGAATGACAAAAGGTCGACGGATGATGTAATAAGCTAGTAACTTGGTCATACAATAATCATGAAAAGAAATGGATCACGAGTACATATAATGGAAAGCACATTTCTTAAGTACTTACTCAAATTTAAAAAAAGATTTGGAAAAACAAAATTCTTTATTATTTAACGTCAAAATAAGACTTAGAAGCTAAAGTACATGTTTTATTTACACCTAAGCTGGAAAGCAAAAGCAGAAGCCGAATTCGCACAACATCGACCGAAAAACAAAACGTACAGCAAAAAAAGAGCCTAAATACTGTTGTACAACCAAAAATGCAAAGAAGACGGATGAACACTTCTTAGCCCTCTTTTCTCTTTCTTTCCTCTCCTTTTTCTATGTAGAAGATGGCACAGGATCATTCTAGTTGCTTCCATATACTTCACCAACTTCATGTACCTTTAGGTGGAGTGCTCTGCGATAATCCAGCAGGAACGCTATGGATGCTCCCAAGTGAAGAAAGAGTGACGAGAGCAAAGATAGTTTGACCAGGTAGAGCTATGGACAAAGAAGGAGAAAAGGTCACTATCTTTTCTAGCTTGACCTCTTCGGCTAGGACAAGTTCCTGCTCAAGCGCACTCGTGGTGGGACCTCATAAGGGCTCGTAGGACACAGTGGTAATAGCACCATTGTCAGTTTGAGCTCCATGAAGCTCACCGATCCCTTCATCTTGTAGAGCATCTATCATTCACCAACCAGGCCCAGGTGTCTTACCAGTCAGGATACTCGGCACCATCGTTGAAGTGATCATCGTTACTGATTCTATTGTAGATGCTTGTTATCCTAACTAGAGATCTTTGACGGGAAGCAGGATGACCTGGGGCTGACCTAGAACTTGAGAGATATAAAAGGAGAGATTAGTGATGTCAACCGATAGCATATAGGCTCTTTGAAATACAGGTGAGGCCAGTGAGACACCTCCTTCAGTTTAGGATTCAGTATGGGTTGGGGTGCTGTAGAAATTCCCTTCCAAGATGGGAGAAAGAATGGTGGACTTTGGCATTTGTGGTTGTTATGTACTATATCCCAAGACAAAAGATGAATCATAAGCAGTTTTTGGTCCAAAGGTGTCCCTAATAGTGGCATCCTGGGGCGATGATCCAAAGCCTTCGCCCAAGTCTTTCTACACTATATAGGCAAGATTGGGGTGGAGAATAAGCTGGGCCTTTTTTTAGCACCTTGAGCTCATCTCCTATTAACATCTCCTTCTCAAGTTGTGCTAGATCCACCTTACTATCTTTTACGAATTCCTTTTCTTCCTCGATAACTTGTTCCCAATCAAGTGCAAGAACTCTGGACACGCGGTAACTAGCTCTTCCCAATAACCTTGAGCTTCTTGGAGAGCATCATTCTTTTCCTTTGTTTCAATCTCAAGCGTGGATGATAGCTCACTTACTTATGTAGTTAGAGAGTCTTTTTCTAGCACTAAGTCGCAATTATGATAAGGTGCGATATCCACCTTATTGTGATGCTTGGTCCTCTTGCTTTTTAGTGCCTTGGTAGGATCCTCGACCATTTTCTCAGCTTCATAGTGTGATTTTCTCAAGTTTTCAACTTCGGCATCGAGATGACAAATGATCCTTTAGACACTTTCTCAGTTGCCTATGCTCATTAATTTATATTGGTCGTAAGCATCCGATATATAAGTGACTGTCGTATCTCTGACCTTAGGTGCAATTTTCTTTAAATTGGGCACAAACGTGAGACCATCAAAGCATATCTCTAAAAACGGTTCACTTAGTTCATCCATTCGAGCATTAGCGGCAAGCTATTGCTCCATCGTGATGATAGGAGCTTCAATCGGCTTCTTACCAGCCTTTTAATCAGAAGTATCAGAACTTCTCTTATAGTACCTACGGTTAGAAGATTGTCCGAAATGGATGGTGCCAAATGTTGCACAGGAATGGAAGCTGAAGGTGGTGCACGAGAAACATCGTCCGCTTAAAAATCGTCACGATGGTCAAAATGTTTTTACGAGCTCCTTAGTGCAGGTGATCTGGACTTAGAACGATGTCAGGAAATAAACTCTCGCAATGGATAATCTCTGTCATAAAAACCTTTGTCCCGACTACCCCTATTGCGGCTAGACAGATGGCTAGATTCGAGATCTCAACCACTGCCCTGGTGGTAAGTGCTAGGACAATGCCTATGCGGTAAGGATACATTTTCCTCTAAAGATTGAAATATATTTTGTTTCCTCTCCATGGATCTTTCAAATGAAACAAGAATAAATTAGTATCAACTAGAGAGGATGTGAGTAAAATGCAATGTAATGCATGTGAGTATCCCTAAACGGATTGTGTTATGGAGCTTTTCTCATGGGAGTGATCTCTCATACGCTGGTACGAATGATGTCATCATTAAAGCAAAGGGAAGAATCAAGACCCTATAAACTCATGGTCCCAATACCGAAGGAGCCAAACTCGGTAGAAATTCGCCCTAAGTTAACAAATGTGTCCGTTGAAGGAAGGGAAGGAATTTTCTCTACGGTTATGATCAGTGGAGGGTGTGTAGAAGTTTGCGCTTTAGTAATCTTTATAGCTAGCCTTTTCTTCAAAATGAGTTGTTAGTCGTCCTTGGACTACTAAACCAAGGGCCCGCTGCCTACATTAACATCATCGTAGCCAGCTTCCCACCATCGCCTATGATTTTGCCTTCTTTGGCATGTTCTTGCTCTCTTCAACCTTTGGCCCCTAGACTTGGAACAGGGGCCATGTCAGGATTCATATCGCCACCGACAGATGGGTCATTATCATCATTGTTATCACTATCTTCATCAAAATCTACTTGGACTAGACTAGTTCTATGGCCCACCTCTAGCAAACTATCTAGGAGATTCTCATCAAAGAGAAGAACTCCAATATCTATATCCTCCTCTAGAATTGTGACAAGAACTCTGATGGAATCTACAAGAGCAGCGTCGTTGGGTCCCACCGAAACATCTGAATGAAAATAAGAATATGGGTTAAGCTTGCAAATTCACAAGGCAAATTCATAGCAAACAGATGAAGTATAACTTACATCCGAATAGCCATCTTTATGCAAATTTAGGTGGACGTTGAACATAGAACCGTTCACTCTTGAAAGAACTTAACTTATTCCACATACCGATGATGACCCTACAACTCTTGGCCGGTTCAAGATAGATCAAAGAAGGGCTTCCATTTCGGCTCTTAAAAATATACATATACTGAGTCTCCTTGTAACTGGGAAACTGGTGAAAATATTGATCAAAGACAATATAAGTGTCGTGAAGTAAGGCATAGCTATTCAGATGTAGTTGTATTGGGATAATCTTATGAAGTTCGAAAATTCTTGAATAAATTGGTTAAATGGCGGAACACATCCCACCAAGCACATATATCTGCTACAAGCATTATAACCCTCCAAGGGATTATAAGCCTTTAGTGATGGGAAGGAACTAGTACATCCTCAAATGGAATCCCGTATTTATCACAAATTCTACGGAGTGACCCATCTTATATATTTGAAGCAATGGAATCGACATGATCGTCTAGAATGAAAACATCCTTGAGAGTGTCAGGACCAGATTCTATTTCTACTTTAAAGCCTTCTACAGGAACTTAAGGAACATCTGACTGAGGTTGATTTACTTGTCGATTTTCAACTGGAGGTATGGGTTGTGCTGGAGATTGTTGTGTGAGCGGAACCACACTCAAGCGTGACCCGGTATTAGATTCGACATATTTGGAAGTAGATTGACCTATGGCTTAAGTGGCAAGACGCTTAGAATGTATATGCTCCATTTCTATAAATACTCAATAGATTATAAACATCAGATTAATTATAAGCCAAACCTCTCATGCTAAAGTGAAAGCTAGTGCGGTGTTGTATAGTGTCATGCAGTACCGGTTTTCAAAATTATACAACTTTCATTTTAAGGATTTGGATATTGTTCGAAATAACCATCATCGCTGACTCCCAAACGGACTTCCCGTCAGTAACCATGCATTTAGAATTCCTTGGACATCAGAAGCGAATATTTGACCTTGTTCATTTCTGATCGATGGAACAAAATTCGATATGAATTTTTAAAACAAAAAACCCACCAAGGATAGGATTGGCATTGATCCAAGCTCTTGGGTGGATTTTTGATCTCTTCCTCTATCTCCTTACTAGTTCCAAGACATGGCCATCCATGCAACTTCATATATGCCAATCCTAAACTCCTCCACTTAACTAAAAGGTACCGATTCCAATTATCATTCAAACAAGGATTCGGTTTTGAGGCTTGGAGTTGAATTCGATTATGGTTCGACGGGCTCGTTTGAGGCTAAGTTCAGGAAGGCGATAGTGGTGGTTTCAAAGCTGGAGTAAGAGGCGTTGGTCGACGATGTTCGCAAGCAAAGAGATGCACAAGTTCGAAAGGCTAAGGGTTTTCAATGGAGGAGCTCAAGTTTTGGGTCGGTACAAAATGAAGAGAAGGGATGGAGTATAGACTTATAAACCTAGCATACCCGATTTCTTAGGCATAAAAATCTAATATTTTTCGAAGTCTTGGTTCGGTACCGAGTCTTAATTTAAAAAATGGACGATGGAATTGACGTTTATATATGCTTACATAGATACATGCATATGATAGTGGAGTTATTCAAGAATGTGCCCGTGAATGCATGTGCGTGTACATATCCAAGCCCGAACAACAAGAATCCAAGGAAATTAGATTCAATCCTGGAAAATTGATGAAAGAAATCGGTTCAAAATTGTTGAACTTGGAATAATAGATCATGAGAGCATACTTCAGTTTATATTATTAAATGCTAGAAAAGTGTCGCGACGAATAGCTATAGATATAATTCTTCATAGAAATGATCTATAGGAAGGATAATGACCATTCAAAGCATAGAGTGGATTCCTTCATATTTATAACTTATTTCTATTCAAAGCACATCATGTTCAAAGCACGATGTACTTTAGGGGATAAGTGTTATCCGGGCCTTTGACTAGGCAATATTCGGATAGACTAGACAAATCGGACTAGGAAAATAACAAGGCAGTAAACCCAAAGAGATGGCCTAAGGGTCCTGAAACCAAGCATACTTAGAATTATGGGTTGAAGGCTAAAACCATCCCAAGAAACCAGAAGCCAAAATCCACCCAACTGGTTGATTGGTACCGATCCAACTACTTGGATCGGCACCAATCCACAAGCATTCAACCAAACTTTCCCCGGTTTCTCCTATTTAATCTACTTGATACTAGAAGCCTATTCCAAGTATTATTTGTCGATCTATGCAATTCTCACTCGATCTCTACAGGCATCGGAATTAGCAACTCTACTTCTCTACCGATCCATGATTTGGACTCAAGAACAAGCAAATTATGGTGCAAACAAGATTGGAATCATGAAGCTAACCGTGAATCAAACATAGATAAGGAGTTCAGGATAAACAATTTGACCATCTCACAGATCGGTATCGATCCAAGCCCAAGGATCGATACCGATCCACGCAAACTACTGAGATGTCCACTTATTTTCTGGGAGAATTGGCCTATGGGATGGAAAACAAAGTTGAGATCATAGGGGTAGGATTTTAGGCTTTCTATGTCTACAAATTGAGGAGCAGGGATCATTTTTATGGATCATTTTAGCTCTTGCTCTCTCTACCCTAGTTTCTTGTAATCACTTACAGATTTATACCGATCCGTAAGAATAACTACCTGTAATATAGTGATATAAGCAATGAATTCACTAAGCAGACGTAGACCAAGATTAACCGAACCACTATAAATGTTGTTTGTTCTTTTCTTGCTCATTTTCATTTATTTTCTTCATTTTTATTCTCTATACAATCTTTTGGGTGTTTATGCAATTTTTGGTTCAAATAATGCTAAAGATGAGTACACTGAAAACCAGGATTTCCATTAGTCCCTGGCATAGGAAAGGCCATACGAGTTATCATTTGTCTAGAGCATATTAAGTGATAGTGAGGATTGTATGATGGCTACTATAGTTGCTTTAGTTGTTTTTCTTTAATAGTCTGTCACTCTAGGGATGTTATTGTAGATAGGTATTGGGGATCGGGATACCTCGACGCCCATTATCATACATATTTTGCAGTATACCTTTATCATTTTCGTAGAGTGGCATAGTATGTTCATTATGGGCTAACTCTTTGCTTGCAGGGACAGGTCAGGTATGGTTCGTATACCCTTGTTTCTTACTATATCAACTTGTAAAGCATTTTGAGATTCATTTATCACTCATACCAGGCTGTTGTCCGACTCAAGATTTTATACTTTGGTTCTTATAATCTCACGTACTCTTACATTAGTAAACTGGATAGCAAGTCTATGTGCAACGCTATGGCTGTGCAATGGAAAAGTTGGACGTAGCTATCTCATATTATACATGGATTGTGATGCTTACTCTGTTGTGCAACGTTGTCGAGCTTATCAATATTTTGCAAGACAGATATTCGAGTTTATTTCTGTTTTGTATAAACTCTATTACTTGTTGTATAACTCTATGGATTTGTACTATGATATTTGGATAGCTTAGTTTTTATTATCTCTTCTGTTTTATATCTGTGATGTATATTATATTTTATTCCATGCGCTATGAGATATACGACAGGTTCTATGTTATTTTATTTTATTTTCAACCCTTGATGATCATTCTACATCGATCCGTCATGTTGACAATGCACTGTTCAGTTATATTGGGTCTTGGTGGTATATGGAGGTCATTACATTTGGTATCAAGGCTTGGGTTACACAGTTAACCTGAGCCGATACCATAGCCAATAGGGATAGGGAAGGTGTTCTTACCCTATACTGGATTATGTTCGAAAAAGGCACAAAAACGTAATAGAAAGTAGAAGTGAATAAAAATTGAGGAAAACAAATAAAAATAAGTAAGAATGAACTCACAGGCTTTTATAATGGTCCGGCAATATCTGACCTACGTCCTCTTAATGATTTTATTGCTTAACTTTTGTCATAGGGTTAGAAGTTTTTAGAAGTCGATACAACTCCGACACTTAGATTTTCAGAGTTACAAGAATATAGAGTGGAGTGGAGTTAGAACCAAAAGATCCTGAAAAATTAGCATACCTCTCTATTTATAAAGGTAGGGAGCCTAAAATCTCATCCAAAATATCTCTAGTCCGCTACTCAAGATTTAGACCAATTCTCCATGGAAATAGGATGCCACATCATCAAGAGCTATGAGTCGTTAGGACTCCATGGGTAGGGGTCGATACTGACCTCTACGATGGCTAATTTGATTGCCATTAACTCTTTGCTTAAGCACATCCTGTGCTTAGCTTCATGATTCCTTAGTTGTTTGTATAAATAATAACTTGTTTTAGAGTCCAAAAGATAGAGTTGTCGAAGAATAAAGCTGATTGGGTATTCACGGGGATCGGTAGAGAACGTTATTGAGGAAAGAAAGAAACACTGGAAATGGGTTATTGACATAAAGTGGGACCCACAAGCAGAGGATAGGCCCCAAGGGAGTACTCAGGACTTGGTACCAATCCCTAATGTGGAGAAGGTACAGACCACTCAGGTTGGTGGGGTCTTGCCTCTTTGGTCTTGGGTTGATTTGGTGTGCACCCTGTGATCTTGTTTGTAATTCGGTTTTGGGTTTTATGGTCATCCTTCCAAGAGTCTTGGTTTGATAGTTTCAAAGTTTGGTTCATCTTGTTCGTCCATATACTACATGGTCAAAAGGAAGGATAACAATTGCCTCCCAAAGCATGCCATGCGAACAATAGGTGTGCTTTGTTTAAGAACAAATGTGTTGTCAATCTTTGATAGTTGAGCTCTCTAGCTACTTCAATCTTGGTGAATTATCCAATTCGTTCGGATTTTCTTACCAATTTTGGGTCGTTCCTCACCTGTCATAGCCTAAGACCATAGGCATTGTCTAGGTGTTGTCTATACATTATCACAATTACAATTTTATTCAGAGTCGTTACATCCCATATCAAAACCATCTCATGTTCATGTAGGATTTACATCATTCATCACTCTGATTTCATTCAAAGTTATTACATATTAATATCATCCCGTGTTCATCCAAGATTTATCTGTTTCGCTCTAATTTCAAAGCATTCAAATCCTTTTATCAAAATTGATATATACTTTAAGATTCAATCTCTTCGGATCGTTTTAGGTTTGGTTTAAATGTAAATTTCTCTGAATTGTTTAATGTTCAGTTTTCAACATGCAATCTCTCTGGATTAATAATCAAATTTGTGATCATTCAAGGTCGATAGTTAAACCAGCAGCTGTTCAAGCTTGATAATCAAATTTGTACTCAGTACCGATAATCAAATCCTTGGTCATTCGAGACCGATGCTAATCGAGGTGGATGGTCGTTCAGGGTTGATAATCAGATTCATAGACGTTTGAGACAAATGACTGTTTGAGGTCGATGATCTGATTTTCTTACCCATAAAACATTCTCATGAATAAAAGTACGAAAGAAGGAACATGAAAGCATTGATAAGAATCAGAAAGCACCAAGATGGTCTAGTTAAACATAGCTTCCAACAAGGATGTAGCAGCACCAGCAGTAACTTTCGAAATAGGACAAAGGGATGTTTCGACCATGTCAAAGAAGATCTTTCGGCAAGGTTGGAGTCTACCTTTCAAAGGCAATAGCAAGCATGTTAACAGAACCCAAGTCATTCAAAAGGACACAACTCGAAGGCAAAGGATAGCAGACACTCTACATTTTGCGCCAAACCATTCGAAACATCTTGGTTTCACCTTCATTCACTTCCACCAGAGTAGTATTCAAAAAATTCGACCCTTTCGAAAGCATATATAGCCTTTCGAAATGGTTAGGGCCACCCTCACTTAAGAAAGAAGAACTATACGTCTGTTACCATAAAGGCATAAGTTTACAAATCAGATGGGGGATGCCTTCTGAAAAAGTCCATGTGCAACAAAGCCTTTTTATGCGACACATCAACATTTAAGGCAAAAGCGCATCAGTAGAACATTTGACGAAGTTGAAAGCTATGAAGCAGAACATATCTATGAAGTCGAGAGGAAACAAAGCAAGAGAGAAGCCTAGCTTCGAGCAGCCACAGAAGAATAGCTAAAACCCTTTCGACCAAGTCAAAAGATATGGCCCAGTAGACATTCACGAAAGAAGATAGACTAATCTTTCGATTGCATCGAAAGCTTGGAGTGGAAAGGTCCTAACCCGCACCTATAAATATGACCCCAGGGGTCAATTATAGAGGATCTGATTTCTTATACTTCCAACTTATATTTTTCTTAAACTAAAAAACCCTGATTCTCAAATCGGATTAGGGATTTGGTTAATATGTTCACTCGAGTTCAATAAAAAAGGATTGTGATAATTGCATTTACTTAAAAGTTCAAATTTCCATGTATTTCATAAATGTGTCAACCTGCAACGGAGATGGTTAAAAGGATCCCTTCCGACCAGGTCGAAACCCCTGGTATACTTATTTCTGAGAAGCCTAATCTCAAATCAATTAGATTGTAAGCATCATCCTTATCGACGGAGTCATAACCAATTCAACTCCACTATTTCTAGAGATCCTTAGATTACTAACTCAAGCTCCCTTGCCTGCGTTGAAAGGTGGTTTCAACAGGGTGCCAGTCATCTCATTTGGAAGAATTATAGTGGGAAAGACCACCCTTTCGACTGAGTCGAATGGTAACAGAGATGAATTTCTGATCACTTCTACCTATCTGAAAAGCTTTAGTAATCTTCACGTATTCAAAAGGAGGTTTCGAAGGCATCATGCACATCCTAATCTTCAATTTGGGGGTTTTGACAAGTTTTCTTGTTAAAATTTTTGGTGATAGAAGAAGGGCTCGAACATCTGATCCCTGACAAAATCCATCTCAGATTAATTGTATAAAGCTAGTCATTTAAAGGATGAAAAATGGTAATAGCAAGGAGAAATAATGGCAATCCAAGCAAGGAGGCTGCTTTACAGTTAACTTTGAAAGATCACATGGTTCGAAAATCTAACATAGGGAATACAGGAGTTGTGCAACCCTCGACCCTAACAAAATTGAAAAGCAATGTGATCAAGGTCCAGAATCAACAGCCACAAATGGTAGCAATACAAGAGTATCCTAAAAGAGCTCCATCCTAAGAATCAATAAGAAACGTGGAAATAGAGGATGAAGCGCGACTTCCAAATGAGGTAGAGTATCAAGAGTTAAACCGAGAAATTCAAATAAAAGGGTCCCTTGAGCGATCGAATAGACCAGTCCAAGGAAACAGCATGACTAGTCACAGAAATGAAACTGACCAAGAAAACGTCCAACACTAAATAATGATGAATGAAAAGGAAATTTTTGATCCAAAAGAATATGTTATCCTGCAAAAGGCTTCCTTTTTCAAAGAAATAATGGCGACAAATCACCCCCCACACATCCAAATTCCTTTTCTAAGGTACAATGGAACAACTAATCCAGTTGACTATCTTGTCGTCTTTGAAAATTGGATGAACTTATACAACACTCCAGAGGCAGTTTGTTGTAAACTTTTCCCATTACTTTTCAAGGAGCAGCTATCAAATGGTATAGGAGTTACCCAATGGAAACCATTTATTCTTGAAAACAATTTACTTGCGACTTCGTGGCTTAATTTTTTATACTCACAGATACAACTATAGACTTAAGCTTCCTAGCAACCATCAGATAAAGCCATAGGAACTATTTGACGAATATTTGAACGGATTAAGCGCAGAAGCATTAAGGGAAGAAAATACAACTGATAGAGAAAAGCTTACGGCAGTTCGATTAGGGCTAATTGAACAAACACCATTCTGGAAAGACCTTTGTATCAGTGGATGCAAAGATCTACAATATTTCTTTCTTCGGGCAGAGAAGTTTATTCAATTGGACGAGATGCACCATGCTAAGAAAGAATTCCATCGAGAATCCAAGGAAGGGAAATCTGATTTTAGGGGTCTTGACAAGAGACTAAGGGAAAGTGAAAACATGAAGGGAAGTCGAAGAAAAAATTCCTAAACAAATTATGCAGTCTTAAACAAACCCCTCTCCTACATATTCGCCAAGATGAAAGGAAATGAGAAATTTACTGCACCTCATAAGGTTCGGAGCGCCCCAGAGCCAAATAAAGGAGGAAGTTACTGCGAGTGCCATAAAGCAAATGGACATAAAAACGATGAAAGCCATGTCCTATCAGAGAGAATTCAAGGCATGATCAGGGCAGGGTTCTTGTAAGAATTCATTAAAGAAACCTAAAGGACATCTTGATCAAGCTAAGAGGGAAGTAGCTAAGAAAATTCTAAATACAGATCTCTGTCAAGTCATGAGAACTCGTGGCATTAGCTCAACTATGAAATTTCTCTCCCTCTTTTCATATCTTTATTACTTAATTTATATTTCATTCATACTTAGATTTGTGTAGTGTATTGACCATATCCTGATTAAAAATTGAGTGTTATTGCAAGTAATACAGAATCCGACCAAAGCATTCAACATACTCTTAGAGAACAACGCACTCCTAGCTACTTGAAAAGGGTAGCTTAGATGCTAGATATGCGGTAATTATTAATGTTCTAGTCAACGCAATACAAAGGCTACCCTCCAAGAAATAGCAGATCGTCATCAAATCCAACATCAATTTAGGGGAAAGTCCATATATATCAACTCTATTTTTAGATAATAATTTTAAAAGAAATTTTTCAAACATATCATCTTAAGAAAACTATTTTCAATTACCATACGGCCTGGGAGAAAACAAATACTTATTTGTCCTAAACGATGGTTTATGCGACCTATTTGAGATATTATATAGCATTAGTGAATGCAAACCGAAGACTTCAAACTGGTCAATTTTAATATTTCAAAGTTTTCTAAAAATTATGGGGAGAGAAAAGCATATTCATACCTTTTCAATAAAGTTTTAGAAATTGTCAAAAGTTTATTGAAACTCAGATTAGAGAATCCTATTGTCAACTAAAAGGCTATTGGTTCATGAATCATGACCTCCTAGTCTCCTATTTGAGATTTGTGTCTCTATTATGAGAACGGCAAGAAAGTTCTCGCATAAGTCCATATTGAGAAAAATTCTTTTATCAAAAGGATTCATGAGTCCAAACTATTTTTCAAAAGATAATCCCTTAATATACTAAGAGGGGTTAACTATAAAATTCTTTCTCTCAAAGGAGACTCCATTTTAATTTACCAAAAATATTTTTATATACAAATACTCAAGGCTGTTATGTTATTCCGTAGCACCGCCTAGAGGGAGGGACATAGGCCCACAACGTTGTTCCATGGCACCACTTAGAGGGAGGGACATAAGCCTACGATGCTATTCTATAGCATCTCCTAGAGGGAGAGATAGAACACCTAACGTCAAAACCACCTCATAGGGAATGGGTCAGGATAGTACCCATCAGAAAAGTTTTGGAGGAAGGTTAGCTCAACATTGACAATATCCCTTTGAGACAAGGAAAGCCTAAGATATCCAAGCCCAAGAGGAGGCTCATTAAATAGTGTACTAAGTTTTCCAAGCCCAAAAGGAGGCTCATTAAACAGTGGATTAAGATATCCAAGCCCAAGAGGAGGCTCATCAAATAGTGGACTAAGATGTCCAAGCCCAGAGGAGGCACCGAATAAAAGAAGAAAGACAAAGATGTCTACAACTTAAAACAAAAGGTCAAAACCCAAAAAAAATTAAGGTTTAAGGAAAGTAATATATCCCTTATTTGAAATAAAGATGAAACCCAAGAGAGGAAAATGAACAAATGCAGAAGGGATAAAGGTATCCAACGCCCAAAACCTGGAACGGATAATGAATCCAAAATCATATTCAGAGGGGACAAAATATGGAATAACAAACCTAAGAATATCCAATGTTTGAAAAGTAATTTCTACATCAAAGGGCTAAGAATTATGCATCCTAAAGAGATGACGCGAGATAAAAGAATGGGTAAAAGGGATCCATAATATGATGCTAAAAGCAAGGATCTGTACAAGATCTAAAGGAATGGAATAGATAGAAAATTTTGTTACAAAGATAAAAGTGACCTCATTTGAGGAATGGACTGAATACACCACTCTTGAATTCTCAAAAATAGGAAAATCCATTGGATAAAAGAAATAATATATTAGATGTGGAACCACTATTCCAAATGGATACAAGGTTTTCGGATACAAGCTAACTCCAATATAGCAAAAAAATTCTACTGGCCCATAGATCTTGAAATTATTTGTTTAGATTTACTGAATTTATTATGGCCGGGTAAATTTCTAATTTCGGTATTGGATGAATTTTTAATAATCTATTTGTCAGATGAAATCCTAATAAGATTTTGATTAAATTCCTGATTTCGTGGACTTTTAGTTCCTTTTTTTGAAAATTTGAATTTAGTCAGTCCTAAACTCCTGCATTGACTTTATAATGATTTATTGATTTTGCCTTCCTAATTCCATCGGTGAATTTCCATAGTGATTTCTTACTAAATTATTAGTTTCATGAATTTTCAATTTCCTCATTGACTTGATGACGGTTCATAAATTTTACATGTTGCAATACCTAATTGAATTTTCGTGATGATTTCCTATTGATCGCTTTGTTTTTATAAGTTCATGATTTATTAGCTCCCTTTAGTGAGTCTGCATGACAATTTGTGGATTTCCCATTGATTTTCTGTTTTTGAGTTAAAATGGACAGATTTCTAATCACATTTTTGGATTCCTGGATTCTTGAGTTCCCTCTTTATAGCAATCTCCCGATTTAATGGAATTTAGGTTACCTTGCTGATTCTTGTAGTGATTGATAAGTTCCACATTCTTGATTTCCTTTTTTGGATTTTTGACGATCCTTTATTGAGCTTTCGACTTGACGAATTTTGAAGTTACGTGTTGATTTTCATGATGGTCTGTGAATTTCTGCTTTCTTTATCAGGTGTTTAATAATCCCTTATAAGATTTTTGATTTTGTGAATTCCAAATTTCCTTGTGGATCTTTATGATAATTTGCGACTTTTGCATGCTTAGTTTCCTCATTGGATTTAAGATGATCTCCTATTGGATTTCTGGTATAATGAATTTTAAATTGTCTTGCTGGCTTTTATAATTATTGATGAATTTTATGTTCCTTATTTCCTTATTTTTATTTTGGTGTTCTAATGCTCATTTTCTAGTTTGATGAACCTTTCATATGGATTTTAATCAAGTTTTATGGTTTACATATTCTTGACTGCCTTATTAGATCTTTGGATCTGTGGTTTTAAGAATCTTGAATTTCCTATTTCATTTTCATGATGATTCGTGAATTTCATATTCCTGATTTTTGAATTGAAATTTTTGATGAATACTTATTGTATTTCTGGTTTAGCGAGTTTCAAAATTTCCTCGTGAGTTACATTGATGATTTATGGATTTCGTGCGCATGATTTCCTTATTGGATTTTGGATGATCTATTGTTAGTTTCCAAATTTTTGCAAATCATAAAATTCCTTGTGGTATTTAATATTAATTTATAGGTTTTCAAATTTCTGATTTCCTTATGGGACTCTTATTACTCTCCTAACTTTGAGAATCACGTATTCTACTATTGAATTTTATGATGACTTGTAAATTCTTCATCGAATTTAAAATTTGATTTCAATGTAAGATATTTATATCGCCAAATGAAATCAATACTATGTTACTTGCTATTTTATCATTAAATGACAATATCTATCCAATGGCATAAGGATGAAAGGAAGGTTAACTTAAAGGGATGAGTAAAGGTCACTAAAGGCTCAAAATTGATATCTATAGGTTGAAGGAGGTTTAGCTCAAGGCAGTAATATCTAAAGTAGATAGTAGACTTTGTCCAAAGGTTCATTCATTTAAGCCAATGTCAGCAAATCAGGTGATATTATTCCACATTCTTAAGGAAATTTAATTATGTACATTTTAGAGCATTTTATTTAATAATATTACCAAATGGAATCTTGAACATTGATTTCATATGTTTAAGATTACTCATTAAGGTCTCATAACAAGATCACAATATCAATAGAGGTTATTATTTGTTCTCGTAGCAAATCAAGAAAAAAAAATTCCTTGGAGTTTTTGTCCTAAAAAACAAAAGCTTCTTTCATATAAGGGGGCTAAATGTTACCTACAAAACATTCTCAGAAATAAAAGTATGAAAGAAGGAACACAAGAGCATTGACAAGAAATAGAAAGCACCAAGATGGTCTAGTTAAACACAGCTTCCGATAAGGATGTAGCAGCACTAGTAGTACCTTTCGAAGTAGGATAGAGGGATGTTTCGACTATGTCAAAGAAGATCTTTCGACAATGTCGGAGGCTACCTTTCAAAGGCAATAGCAAGCATATTAACAGCATCCAAATCACTCAAAAGGACACCTCTCGAAGGTAATGGATAGCAGACACTCAACATTTTGCGCCAAACCATTCGAAACGTCTTGGTTTCACCTTAATTCACTTCCGCCAAAGTAGTATTCAACCAATTCGACCCTTTCGAAAGCATATATAGCCTTTCGAAATGGTTAGGGCTACCCTCACCTAAGAAAGAAGAATTACACATCTGTTACCATAAAGGCATAAGATTTCGAATTAGATGGGGGAGAGGCTTCCGAAAGTGTCCATGTGCAACAAAGCCTATTTAGGTGTTTAGACTCATTCGAAGCCAAAGAAGGACATGTTTCAATAGCATCGAACACTAGCACCTAAGTCAACTTATGTGACACATCAACATTCAAGACAAAAGTGCCCCAGTAGACCTTTCAACGAGGTTGAAGGCTATTAAGCGGCACTTATCGATGAAGTCGAAAGGAAACAAAGCAATGGAGAAGCCCTGCTTCGAGCAGCCATAGAAGAATAACCAAAATCCTTTCGACCAAGTCGAAAGGTATGGCTCGGGGGACATTCACGAAAGCAGAATGACTAACCTTTCGACCCCGTCGTAAGCTAGGAGTCGAAAGTTTCCAACCCGAAGCTATAAATATGACCCCAGGGGTTAGTTATGGGGGATTCGATTTCTTTCGAAAGGTTGCTCGGTCATCTCATTCGAAAGAATTATAAAGATAAAGACCACCCTTTCGACTGAGTTAAAAGGTAATAGAGACGAATTTCTGATCACTTTTACCTATCTTCAAAGCTTTAGCAATCTTCACCTATTCAAAAGAGGTTTCGAAGGCATCATTCACATCATAATCTTCAATTTGGGGCGTTGACAAGTTTACTTGTCAATAAGATTCATATCCATTCGAGGTGGATGACCGTTCGAGGTCAATGATCAAATCAATGGTCCTTCGGACCCTTGTTGAGCTTAATCCGCTCTCTTTCTAGCAAGGGGACTCAACGATAAGCAAGCCAATCTGCTCACTCTCCGATTACATTTTACACTCTGGTCCCATCCTTCAAAGTGGGACATAAAGCTATCAATATCATTCATCATGTTCAAGTGGATTTTATAATCAAAGGTTCATCTAACAAAATCAAGTAAAAACATATAAACATAGAGTCTAATATCAAGATAGTTGCCTCTTCGGGTGTTACTGCCTAACATCCAGCTCATAGCATGCTTAAGGACCATTCGGGATCCTATACATGAGTAAGTGTCTTGATTGTATTATTGCACGGTTTATTAAAAATGGAAATAGAGTGCGAGAACCATACCTAATCTCCTGCTATCCCAATCAAGAGATGACTACCCTTGACCTTCATCCAAGGTCATTTCGATTCGCTGCGGTTGATGGCTGCTCTTATCCCAAAAGTTTGGTTTCTCACATATTGCTTTAATCTGTTTTCTCTGACCTATTCCTTGATCAAATCCTTTAAGTGTCTGTTGTCTTTCATGTTATTCCCATCCAGCTTATGGAACAGGAAGTATTTTCCTTACATCCTCTCATTGTTTATGGGTTCTCTCCTTATTGGTTTTCGGTAGGGGATCTATCCCCTAATATCCAGATAGATCCATTCCGAGGTTTCATTTAAATCCATGTAAGAAAAGAATCTTGGCTCCCTCCTTTGCCTTCTTGATCCATAAAAGGTTCCATTCGCCTTTCGCTTTCCCTTATCCTTGCTAGATCCTGCTTCGAGCGATCCTTCTCCCCTTAGAGCATTAACCTCTTCCTCATAGGCCACAACATCTTTCAGCCTTATGATAAAACTCTACCAGATCCAATGAAAGATCATGTTCCAGTGCGATCTTGAATTCTTTCTTAGCAGCAATGCTCGAAACTTCTGCCATCAAAACCATTGAATGGTCTATCTTATCAACCGTGGCAGCTGCCACACTGGATCTTATTAGAAAACTTTTAAGGGTCTCTTCAGTCATGCCCGACATTTCCATGTGTCGGATGTACCTCATTAAATGAATTGTTGGATCCATCTTCTCATCATACATTTCCAGCGTATTAACTTTAAATCAGGTGGATTCCTAGCGTATCAAATACTCGGAGTGAATAGACTCCTATTCACATCTTCCCTGCTCTGATTAGGCAATCCATCCTGCATAACTCACCCCACCATCTTAGCAAGTCTTCCATCGTCGTTCAAAGGAATCCTAAGTTAGCTTTCTCAACCCGTCCTCCGAGGGAATTTCGGTAAGTACTCCTCCGGTTGTGCTTTTTTCATTTTGATCGGCGTTCAAATGCTCTATTTTAGCTCCAAAATGTTCGCCATTCCTTTCCGAAGCAGAACGACCCATGCCCCCAAATCCTTAGGGGTTGATATTGACCCATACACTTGGCTCGGGATTTGTCCCAAAGCTTTTTACCATAACTCCAGTTGACTACGCTCTGGTTTTCAGTCTTCGATTCCGATCTGCTGCAAACTCAACTGTTCCCATCGGTCCCGTCCATTTAATGAATTTCTCCATCATCTCTTCTTGGCGTGCCATTATCCTTTCCCATAATCTACTCATCATAATTTCCATTTCATCCCTAGTTATGTAGATTGATGGGGGTTAGCTTCTGAAGATGACTTTTGGCTACCCTCTGGTTGATTTCCTCCAACAACAGTCCTTTTAGTTGATTTTCTAGCCATTTAGAATCTTCTCAAATCTTAAATCGGTGAGTTTTTGTGTTCTCTTAATGAAAGCACCAAAAAAATTAAACCAAAAATGGTACAAACACCCAACAGAAAGTAGAAGTAAATAAATTTGAAGAAAATAAATTAAAATAAGTAAGAAATGAATATATACACTTTTACAGTGGTTCGACAAACTCCGACCTCGTCTACTTAATAATTTTGTTGCTTAACTTCTAACTTGGGGGCAGAAATTCTTAGGGATAGGGGTAACTCTAACACTTATATTTTCGAAGTTATATAGTGTAGAGTAGAGTTATAATCAAAATATCCTGAAAATGAGCCTTACCTCTCTATTTATAGAAATAGGGAGACTGATTTCTCGTCTAAAATATCTCCAGGCCATTACTCAAAATTTAGACCAATTCTCCATGGAAATAGGATGCCACATCATCAAGAAACTACGAGCCGATACAACTCCATAGTAGGGGTCGGTACCAACCCCTTGGATGGCTGATTTGGTTGTCGTCAACTCCTCGCCTCGATTCATTCTATGGTTAGCTTCGTAATTCTATAGTGTTTGTGTCAATATAGCTTATTTTAGAGTCCAAGAGATGGAGTAGTAGAAGGACAAAGTTGCTGATTTGGGTATTCGTGGGGATCGGTCGAGAACATTACTGAATAAAGACTAAAAATGGATTACTGACATCTAGTGGGACCCATAGGTAGAGGATGGGCCCACCAAGGGAAGCATTCATGACTCGATACCGATCCTTAATGTGGAGTCAGTATTGACCCTTTGGGTTGGTGGGGTCTAGCCTCTCCAGTCTTGGGTTGGTTTGGTGTGTGCTTCTTTATCTTGTTTGTACTTGGTTTTGGGTTTTGTGGTCATCATTCCAAGCGTCTTGTCTTTCTAACTTCAAAATTTGGTTTGTTAGGTTCGTCCGTATACTTCCTGGTCAAAAGGCCAGATGATAGATCAAGAGATATGTATATACAAGAGAGTGCATACTTGTTATACATTTTGGTTTTCAAAACTATATAGTAGTATATAAGTTGCATGAACACACAAGTACCCTCGACAAAAATTTCTTTCTAAGGGACTAATCATTTTCATTACAGATCAAGAATGAGATGACAAATAAGAAACACCACAAGGAAGTCCATCTCTTGAGTTGAGGAAGGAGCAGGTTTGGGGGCTACTAACATTGACTTGCCAGCTATGTTCAATATGATGATGGCGAACATGCTACAAAATGCTCAAACGAGTGCTCCAAATGTAGCAATTGGTGGTGGTGCTTAGGTATAGGCATCAAGGGCTGACTTTTCCAAGTTATGCAAAGATTACTTCACCTTGGGAGGCAAACCATTTATGGCAATAGAATCGGTCATCGAAGTGCAAGATTGGTTGGATACCTGCTAGCATACCATTGGTGACATGGAAGTAGATGATACCATGAAAAGGAAGCTAGCCTCTAGATAACTTCAAGGGAAGGCCATGAACTACTGGAATGTTATTACTATTGCTACACCTGAGAATCAGTTTACTTGGGACTAGTTCAAGGTTAGGTTTAAGGAGAAATTCATCTCGGCTGCTCAGAAGTCGATGCTATTCAGGAACTTTGCTGATCTGAAGCAGGTATATATGTTTGTCTTCTAGTATATTACCATATTTATACTTTTTCAAAGTATGGGATGTCTTTCATTGACATTGTATTGAGGAAAATAAATTTTTTATTATGGGTTTGGAATTTAGGAGAAGTTGGTGAGTCATATCGATGAGCCATTCAGGAGACCTATGGAGAAAGCTCTTCACCAGGAGTGTTTATACCCCAAGTCTAAATCAGCTGTATTCCCTAAGGAAGAACCAAAGCTACAACAAGGCGATGGAGGCAAGAAGAAATGTAATGGAAAGAGAAAGAAGTTTTAGGGAAAGAACGCTCGATAGAAGGATAAATGGAAACCCATTTGTTTTAGTCATGGAGACAAGGGTCTCCTGATCAGTGACTGCAAAGCTAATGGGAAGAAGAAGTGTTATAACTATGGAAAGCTCGGACATATGCAGAAAAGTTGTCCAGAACCAGCATGGTAGAAGCAGATTATGAAGGCATATGCTTTGGAAGTTATTCCGACTTCATCAAGTGCTCCCTCAATGAAAGAGAATGGGAAGAGCGTTGTTATTCGAGGTATGCTTTCCACTTATGATGTTCCCAAACATGTTTTATTCGATACCGAGGCTTCACATTCCTTTATATCTAATGACCTAGTAGATAGATTGGGATTAAAACCCAAAATAAATATCCTACCTTTGATTTTGACGAACCCTATTGGAGGCTCCCTAGCCTATATATGGTTTGTCGTGGTTTGGTCTTATCGAGTCATGGATGATCTTTTGTTTTTGATTGCTTTGTTTTGAACTTCTTTGGGTTTAGGATTATCTTAGGAATGGACTGGCTATGGAAGTATGCAGTTGTAATGGATTGTGAGAAGATATTGGTGACGATCGGGGTCGTGGAGGGGCGGATGGTAGTGGTTGGCTACCTACAGGAGGATAGGGTTATAGTTAGCATTCTATATTTGCTCGAGGTTCCATAGTATAGGTTGCCATTTATGCCTATCGTTAGAGACTATATGCATGTGTTTGAGGAGGTGCACGGATTACCATCGCATCAAGAGATTGAGTGTTGTATGCACTTAGCAATGGATGCCAAACCCATAGTTATGACTTTGAGGCGTATGGCACCTAGAGAGAAAAAGGAGTTGGAGGTGCAAGTAAATAACCTATTGAAGAGACGATCCATTCATAGGAGTATATTTGAGTAAGGTGCACCTGTATTATTCGCCACTATGGTGGATGGCTCTTTAAGGTAGTGCTAGATTACCGTGAGCTAAATAAGGTGATGACAAAACAAGTATACACTCCTATGTATAAATGACTTGTTCGATCAACTCCATGTTGCTAAGGTATTCTCCCAATTGGATTTGGCGATGGGACTTTACTAGTTGAGAATATCGAAGTAAAGTTTGGTGACCACCATGTTTCATACGCCATCTGGTTTCTATGAGTGGTTGGTACGCCATTCAAGCTAACTCCAGCATACCTTATTGGTTTCACGAACCTCATCTTCGAGGATCGACTAAATAAGTTCGTACTTTTGTTCATGGATGATATTCTTGTCTATTTTAGGATAGAGGAGGAGCATGAGATGCACTTGAGCATTATTCTTGATGTATTGAAGAGGCACAAGTTGAAAGTGAAGTTTTCAAAATGTCACTCCTGGAGGAGGGAAGTGAGATTTTTAGATCATGTCATCTCAAAGCAGGGCATCATAGTAGACCCTACTAAGGTGACAGTGGTTTAGGATTAAAGCCAACCCAAGAATTTTTTGGATGTGAGGAGTATCATAAGATTGGTGGGGTATTATAGACGTTTTATCATGGACTGCTTGAAGATAGTAGCACAGTCGATCAATTTGACAAAGAAGAATCAAATTTCTGTACGGACGCGAAATGTGAGCATGCATTTGTATGTTTGAAGGAGAGGTTTATGATCACATCAATATTGACCATTCCAAGTGGGCATGAGGACCAAAATAGTATACACAGTTGCATGTGGTACTGGATTAGGTGCGGTGTTGTTGTAGAAGGGAAAAGTTATTGCCTACGCTTGTCGATAGCTGAAGCCGCATTGGAAGAAGTATCCAACCCATGATTTGGAGTTAGTGGTGACAGTGTTTTCTTTGAATATTTGAAGGTGCTACTTCTTAGGAGAAAGGTTCGAGCTATTCACGGATCATAAATCCTTAAAGTGCCTTTTCTCCCAGAAGGATCTCAACCTTCGCCAATGGAAATGGTTGGCATTCTTGGCCTTCTACGACTTTGGTATTTCCTATACACCTAGTAAAGGAAATGCAGTCCTAATGCATTAAGTAGAAGACATGCCAGTTTGTGAGTGATATACATGGAGTGGAATCAGTTAGAGTATATCGTTGGCTATGACTTTAGACCTCACTATGAGTTAGAGGCAGAGATGTTAGCGAGTTTGTTGATCAAACCTACTTTGATTGAGCGAATCGATACTAGTTAGAGGTGAGATTCTAGACTAGAAGAGATCATGGTGAAATTAAAGGAGTAGAGTCCAAGGATAAAATCAATACGAGCTCAACCTAGAAGGTTAGGTCCATAAAGATGGGAGATTATTTATTCCAGATGTTGATGGATTGTGAGACGAGGTGCTGACTATACATCCTGGTGGTAATAAGATTTACTATGACATGAAGCAGACATATTATTGGGAGGGATGAAGAAGGATGTCGGAACACTCATCTCAAAGTGTTTGAACTGCCAGTTGGTGAAGGCAGAGCAAAAGAAGGCAAGTGGATTATTGCAACCTCTTGAAGTTCCCAAATGGAAGTTGGAGCAATTATCGATGGATTTTATCAATGGAATGCCGAGGACTCGAGTAGGGTACGATAACAATTGGGTCTTAGTCAATCGATTGACCAAGAGCACTAGATTTATACCCATAGGTCAAGTAGAACGACAGCAAAACTGACTGAGTTGTATGTAAAATGGGTTGTGCAATTTCATGGTGTTCTAAAGAGTATTGTGAGCGACCGAGACCCGTTTTTCACTAGTGGGTTTTGAAGAGCTTATAAGAGGCATTGGGAACCAAGCTGCATCTCCATACAGCTTATCGCTCACAAATAGATGGGTAGACTGAGAGAGTAAATCATATAGCGGAGGATCTCTTGTGGGCTTGCACACTCGATTTCAAAGGCTCGTAGGACGATCAATTGCATTTGGTGGAATTTGCATATAGCAATAGCTATCACTCTAGTATCAGTATGGCAACATATGAAGCAGTATAGCTGAGCGTCCCCTTTGTGTTAGTGGGAGGTGAGCAAAAAACTGAAACTTAAGCTAGTTATGATTAGAGAAACCTCGGAGAAGATACAGATCCTTTGGTAATGAGTGAAAGCTACTCAGAATAGGCAAAAGTGCTACGTTGATAAGAAACGTAAAGATTTGAAGTTCTCCATTGGCGGATAGTGTTTGTGAAGATTTCTCCTTAGAAGAATGTTATTCGATTCGGTAATAAGGATAAGTTGGCATCGAGATTCGTATGTCCTTTTCTGATAGCAAAGAGGATTAGGAACCTAGCATTTATGGTCAATTTACCTCATAAGATGGCGGGTATGCAAAATGTATTTCATGTTTCTCATATATGAAAGTTTGCGCTTGACTTAGGCATAATGATTGCATGGGATCAGCTTGATGATATCAAGATTGAACCAAAAGCTTCAAGACCATGTAGTTTAGCTCGTATTGTCGAACGTAATATGAAGCACCTTATGAGGAAGACAGTGAAGTTAGTGAAGGTCCAATGGGGCGAAAGTGAAGGCGACTGCATGTGGGAAACCAAGGAGAGCATTAGAGCCACGTATCTAGAGCTCTTTGTATGGTAACACCTATAGTTTATCGTATTCACTTTCACCTTTGATATCATATAGAGTAGTTTAGTATCTCACATGCTAGGATAGGTTTACCAACATTATTAGTTTCATGGATGCTTGTTTGATGTGTATGATGGTTGCATGTGATTGTTAGGTATGCAGAGTAACTACTTTTGACAATTTGGGAATTTCGGGAGCAAAATTCCTAAAGTGGGGAGAGTGTAACGACATGTGTTTTACATATAAGATGATCGTAAAATATTTTTATTTTACTCATATGAGGTCATAAGACTCTACCATTTTGGTAAGTGAAACTTAGGAAGATTTTCCACATTTGTGATTTTTTTTCTAATTTCTATGAGACCGTTTTGACTGTGAAAACCTTGTTTGGAATATAAATTTTGATACGAGCCAAATTAGGATCTCAAACCACCTACCTTGCTTTAGGATAAAGGTTTCCCATTTCATAAAGTGGTTATAATAAAATGGACTTAACATTTGAAAGTTATAGCTATTTTAAATTTTAGCTGCTAGTGGTCTACATTGGTGGGTAATTAACTAAGCATGTGCTTACTAACCCACCTCAAAAATTGCACTAAGGGAGGTTGTAGGAACTCTAACTTGATTCCATTTTCCCCAAAATTGCTATAAACCTCCATTAACCCTAATTTCATCAAAAGCCTACCTTTTCCTTACTAATCCTAGCCAAATTTTCAATGAGAGGGGTGATTAGCATATAGGAGCTTGAGATTATCATTTTGGTTGATGTGCATTCTTCTTCCTTGCTGTCCACTTCAGATATAAGAGGCGGAATCGGTATTCTAGTTATTTGATGGGTGACTATTGACCTCCTACTCTACTATACATGTTTATATAATTAAATATAATGTTTTTAACATGGTTTCAATCCTAGTTTTCTAATTTAACCATATTTTTATTGATGTTTATGGTCGAATTTTAAAGGTTTTAAAGTGATTTTTAAATGGTTTTTCAACTCCTTTTGTTCATATTCATATTCTAGTGTAAAATTTAGATTTAGATTAGAACTTGCTTCATTATCATGTTCTTACGTATTGCGTGTATGAATAGATGTATATGTATGATCTTCCATGTTTGTATGTTGTGCTTTGATTTGATTTGCAAGTAATTTTAGATAGTTAGGAAAGAGGTGGCTGAATTGGCAAATCGAAGGAAATGATGGTCAGAATTGGATGAAACTTGGAAGAGGGGCTCTGGAGAATAGGAAGAGCTAAGGGTTCAAATCGCATTGAAATTGGATTAAAGTAGAGGAGTCAATATCAAGAGGTCATTTTGGTACCAAGAGCTCTTGTTTGGTTAAAATCATCTTGGTGGATGATGGTCTTTCGAGTCAAGGCTGGGGGTGAGGAGTGATGACCAAGAGCGGGAATTTGGCTAAGTATTAGACTTGGTACCGAAAGCATTAGAGGGAGTGGAAACAAGACCTTTTATACCTAGCTTCAAGGACTTTGGTGTTGATGCTAAGAGCTCTTAAGAGGTATGGTCAGGATCTAAGCACATAGAAGATAGAACACTCGAAGAAGACGAAGCAATTTGGCAAAAACTGGCTAAGTTCACCACTCAGTATAGAGAGGAATGGTCGAAACTGAGTGGTATGATTTATTAGGATCAGGGTGGCACTTCTAGGAGGGGGAGTGGAGGCTTGCAGGTTGTACTGAAGGTGTTTGTTTGTTAGCTTAGGGTTTGACAGCGATATGGTCGCATGATGATAACTTTGGGGCTTCGGTGGTAGCACCTCAACAGTGAGCGAAGTTAGGTTTTGATGATGGTGGCGCGATGTGGAAAGGACTCGAGAGATGGTTGTCTACAAAGGGTGGGTTCTAGGAAGGGTGACCCATGGATAAAACATGATAATTGTTCTATCATGGAATTAAGGAATGCGGAACGATCCTCGAGAATAATGGAAACTAGATGGAGTAAGGAAAGGGATCAGACATACGTGCTCGGAGTCTTCTCTTATGTACTCGAAAGCAAGGGTGTTATGGGGACGCTCATGTGTACTATGTTTGGTTATGTGGGATCTGATTATTGGACCCATATACCTTGGATCAATGGATTTGGATCTAGTATCATCTTCAGGCTAAAGACGAGTACACTAAAAACCAGGATTTCCATTTTCTCTGGCATAGGAAAGGCCATTTGAGCTATCATATATCTAGAGCACATTTAATGATAGAGAGGATTGTTTGATGGATCTACGATTGCTTTGGGTGTTTTTCTACCATAATCTATCATTATAGGGATGTCGCTATAGATAGGTACTGGGATAGGGATACCAAGGCACCCGCCATCATACTTAGTTTGCAGTATACCTTTATAATGTTCGTAGAGTAGCATATTATGTTCGTTATGCACTAACTCTTTGGTTGTAGGGATATGTCAAGTATGTTGGTCGGGTATAGTTCGTATACCCTTTTTCCTTACTATATTGACTTGTATAGTATTTTGAGATTCATTTATCGCTCACATCGAACTATTGTATGACTCGAGGTTTTATGCTTTGCATCTTATTATCTTGGATACTCTTGAATCTGTATACTAGATAGCATATCTAGGTGTGATGTAGTAGTTGTGTACAGGACGAGATCGACGGAGCTATATCGTATTATATATGAATTTCTATGCTTACTCCATTTTGCAATATCGTAAAGCCTTGACAGTGCTTACTTATTACTAGTTTATGTGATGGTTATTTGAGTTTATTTCTGTTTTGTATAAATTTTATTCCTTCTTGTATAACTCTATGGATTTGTACTCTGATATTTGGATTACTTGGCTATTACTGTCTCTCATGTTTTATATCTGTGATATATATATATATATATATATATATATTATATTTTATTCCACGTGCTGTGAGATAAACGACAGGTTCTGTGATCGTAACACCTTGTAATTTAGGTCAATAATTTGATAATTAGTTAGGCTCCACAAATGGAATTTGAGAAAATGGTGGAATTTGGCCACAAAATATGCATTATTGCGTTCATGGTTATTTTCTAGGCAACTTTCATATTTAGAGTTTCGCGATCGGAGTTCAAATGAAAAATCAATGAGTGTTTAAAGAATACTACATGAATATAATTAAATAATCAAAAATTGTGTATATAATAAAATTCACCAGGCATCACTGATTGACCACCCTCAATGGGTCGATCGACCGTCCATAGAGGTGCAGTCAACTGGTCAAACCCTGGCAACTAGGGTTTAAGCCTCGCCTAGCAACCCAGATTTAATATTTTTAATCGAATGAGTGCAATTGATTCGAGGGCCTATAAATTCAGGCCTAACCCATGACTTCTCTCTTCATATTTTCTGATTCTAGTAGCGAAACTCTACCACTTTCTCTTCTCATTATTCCTCTTAACTATAAAATAATTTGTATTTATATAAATTGGAGAAGAGCATAAAATAATAAAGAAGAGAAGAAGCGGATAAGTGTTGCACAGTGACAAGTAAAATTTCAATATTATAAATCTATGTTCCCCTTAGTCCCAAATCTCTTTTCAGATCTATAGTTGTAATGGTATACATACCCTGTTATGCATATTTCTTTGGATGAAAATGGAGATGAAGTTGAATCAAGGAATCAAGTTTAGGTCTAGAGATTTGAAAAGCTTAAAATGGCGAGTGAGATATTATTTAATTTATTTATGACATTGGAATTTATTTCGTTGGATTTTTATTATAACTTGTCATGCCTAAATACAGATCTAAGGGTAGTGGGCTCAAATTAAATGCATAAATCATTGTCTACATATTTTGCAATTTGGAAAAATTGAATAGGACTGTAATTTACACCCAAGTTTGGAAATCCGTCCCTAAGTTATTAGAAGTTAAAATATGGATAAATATGTAGCATTAATTCTAGATAAACTAAGGACTTGTAGAGACATTAGTATGATTTACATTTGCTCTGATTTCATTAGAATGTGAATTTTTGTATTATAATTTGTTAGAAATATTACATGTTTAACCTTCATAAATCTATCTAATTTCTTAATGACAAAGAAAAAGTGCATTGTTTGATTTGACAAGGAATATATAAAAGAGGAAAGAGATGTATACAGTAAGAATTTCTCTTTTGTAGTGTACATCATCTATTTCAATAAAAGGAAACAAATAATTCCTTGTAATTTCAAACGAAGCAAATCTCTTGTCTTTGGTTGATTTATGGAAAATTATAACGGAAAACCTTTTAGAAAAGATACTTCTAATGGATTAAAAGATGGAAATGACTATTATAGATGGGAATTAATAACTAGAAATACAAACGAAACAAATATGTAAGAACGTAAAGTCATGCTTAACATTGGAAATAAAATGTAACTAATGCTGCATTATACACATTAATATTCGCATTAGTTATAATTAGAACGTTAGAATAAAATTCACAACAAAAGATATAACTAGTAAATAAAGATAGGAAGGTTGTTACTCCAAAATTTATAGATAATAAAAATACAATAAATTAGAAGTTACAAGAATTTAAGTAGGTCGAAAATGGAATAATAGGGCTAGTTAATGAGATTATTAGGGTTATTATGGACAGAAAAGGAAGGAATAATATGTAAAATTTGAATGAGTAAATAAATGTCGTTATGAAACAATCGTTAAGATAATAATCATTAATTTCAAACAAAGGAACATTTACAGAGATAATAAATAAAACATGCTAGGTAATAATTTAATGTTATAAGGCAGTATAATTGTCACTGGAGTAAATTATATAGCCTTATGCAAATATAGATTAGTGTGCTTTGCCTAATATTAAAGCTTATGATAATTAATTTGATTTGGTGGGTTGGGAGATGAGGTCAGTAGAGTTACACAACAGAAGTCTCTCCTTCACTCAAAGGCTACCAACAGTTGCATACACTTACTACTGATGTGTGACATCTCCAACCTTAGGACCCATGGGGAATGGATTTACGTTGCAGATAGATTGGGGGAAATATGCTTGGGAATTTGCCTCGGATTTGACGTATTAAATGGCCCGGTACCTTTTGGAAAATAGGTTCTGCTTCATATCCAATAAGAGGTCATAAGAAAACAAGGGAGGTATTTTCCTTAGCTTAGATTAGTCTAAACTGGGATGTCAGTTGTGGAGGGTAAGCGGGCTACGTCAAAATTGGTACCAATATTTAGTAGTAGGTCTGGCATATAAGCTTGATTCCCAAACGATCCCAAGTAAGCATTAGTTAAGATTTGGGTGACGCCATAGCGAATTTTGCTTCCTACTAATGTAGAATCCTTATAGGATACGCATAGACCTCATGATAGAGTTAATGGAAAATTTTATTTAATGGAGGTGGGCTAGTTAACCCTTTGATGAGTCTTTGAATGGCAATAATAGTACGACAACTAAATTATATATATATATATATAGTAAAGTCGATATGGGAGTCATTAGTATCTGTAGCTAGGATTAATAGACTAGCGACGATGATGCACAAGGCCCGCTTCATAGTTAAGAAGTATTAAGTGGCTAGGGTTGTGGATAGAAAATGGTTTAAATGAATACATGTACATAGGCTTGTATATATGTATAGTATATCTTGGGAAAAAAGGTTAGAGTAGATATATCGTACACACATATAATAAATTAAATAGATTAGTCGTAAATAACAAACATAACATTTAAATGGAAACCAAATGGTGTAGATTATCTTACGGATAAAGTATGCACTTTTCCATTCACCAAAACATTGTTCTAACCTACCTTCTCATTATAATCCACATGATAGATTTAGAGGAACATGTCACTGGAGCAAGATGGAACAGTTGATGGAAAAGTCTTCTTATTCATGCTCAGTACTAATAAGACAATTTGATGTCCAAGGAATAACATTGATCCCAAGGTAGTGGCCTCAGTTAATATTTATATCCTATTATATTTACTGTTCTGCTGTGAGTTTAGCACGATTGATCTTTGATATACTTATGTTTATTATAGGCCGCCAAAACCAACGATTTGTACCCTATTTGACTTGGGCTTCGATTTTATCAAAATTCAGGCCCGTTAAGGTGTGGGTTGTCATATTTAGTATCAGAGCCTAGGTTAGTCGATCATAGGATTAGGATAATCTGAGAGTACATATTTATATTTTCTTGCTATAAATATATATTATATGCCAAACTCTATTAATTCCTACTATGGAATGGTTACGACCATATTCCAAAAGGTTGGGGGAGGCAGTTAGGAGTAAGGAAAAATTATATAGAGTTAAAAATTTCACACTTACTCTGATTACCCCATGGAGCGTTAGCTGCACGTAAGGCATTAACCTAAGAGGGCAAGAGCACGACATATGGAAGGATCCCAAAGGTTGAATGGTGGTTGACTTGATTGTAAAGACATAGCTATCGTATGATTGTGAATTTTGATGGATTGGCAAATGAATATGCACATTTTATCTAGATAAGAAGAAAATATGTGTCTATAAGTCGCAAAAATCTAGAGGAGATTTCTCGTAGAGAATGTTCATTGATCACCACAAGGCGACGAACTAGATTTTGTCAAAGAAGAGTAAAGTCCATTTCTAAGCAGACCCCAGGTGAGAGAATTTGATAAAATATTTTGAAAATGCCTTGAAATGTTTGAATGGGTATTTCAAAGGATTTTCTAAAGGTTCTATTTGGAAATTACTGATTTGAGAAGTAAGTAAATATTTAAATTTTATTTGGTTGTGTTGAAAAGTCTTGGTTCAAAAAGAGCAAGTATTGAAATTCTTAAATATATATACATATAGTAAAATAAAAGCTTGGTTTTGGCTCAAAAAGGTTGTTGGGTGGAAAATGTTTCTCATCTTTGAAACAACTGAAATGTGCATATATGCAGCTCGATAATTTTAAAAATTGGAAGCTTTTAAAATTTATCCATCTTTTAAAGGGGCGGATAAAATAGAAATAACACTTAACTTTGTTGGTGTATGTAGTTAAGAAGTGTGTTGAATGCATACAACCAAATCGGAGGAATATTCCCACATACAAATAATACAGAGAATAGTAGCTGGAATAACTTGGGGATCTCAAAGTTGTTGATGGCATGAGTATTATAAGTTAAAAAACTCTGAAATAATTTAGGAGAAGGTTCGAAGAGCTAGACGATGAGCTAGGGCACCACCGTGAAGTTGACAAGAATTTTTCGGATTGTGTCGGACCAAAGAAAATGGTGCGAGACGATAATTATTATTGTTATTATTAATTAGCTTGGCATGAATAGGATCCAGGTTCAATCTAAAAATTCGACAACCAGTCAACTGGTATCCCAAGGGCGGTTGACCAGTTAACAGGTTTGAGGCGCAACCCAAACTTGGAATGTGACATATAGTCACCTTTAAACTTCAACCGCCCCATCTTTCTTTCGTTCTCTTTTCCCTCAAATCCAAACCCTCATCCTCCCTCCGAACGATCCACCGACCTCACCTCCTCCTCCACATTAGGCACGACGTTGCTTCTCCCCCTCACTGTAACAACAACTGAGCCTCCCAACACACCCTTTTTGTGCTCCAGATCTAACCCTGCTACCTATCTAAATCTAAACCAAATCTTCCTTATCTGACCCCCAACTCAGTCCTTGGCACCACCTCGAAAATCCTGCTCTTCCTCATGTCATCTAGGTCTTGGCCCTTAAGAGATCGCTTGGCTAGACCGAAACGATCAAAAAATCTTTGATTACTTGGACTTATCAAATTTCTTCTTTCTTCGGGGACGACCGGTCAAATTTGGAGATTTCACCACCTTCGGACTCGAGGAATTATTCATGGTAGCAGGATTAGCACAGATCTTCCACTACTATACTTTTGAGCGGGAATGCTACCTAAGTTGCAAAAGGCTATTGGACACCCATTTGTCATACAACTTTGATGAAGATAGCAGCAATCTCAAATCGAAAGTGAAGGGAGTCAAGATTGATCTATCTGACAATGATTTCGATAAGATTTTTAGGATTGCTATAGAGGGAGTGGACTTGGACAATGCAGAAATGACCGATTTAGAGATGTTGTAGTAGATCTTTTCTAGAGATATCGGTGTCTGAAGGTCAGTCAATTTATGACCTATGGACTGCCTTACCGTTTGCATAGTTCAGCGGAACATCATTCCAAGGAAAAGGAGTTTCAATCAGATTTACCCGCTTGTGTAGAAGGCCACATACACCATCATGGGTGGCATAGCTATCAATTGGGGACGTGCTATCATGAGCCATTGTATTAGTCCTAGAGTTGGCACTCCCTGGAGCTCCATTCTGTATTGCCACTTTTTCACTCATGTATTACACAATATAGAGTGAATCTCACTCAGGAGCAGGTCCGGGAGATGGTCCCTCCCCATTTGACTGAGCCTCACTCAAGAAGATGGGGATCCCTGAGCCACTAGCTTGGGTAGTAGAGCCAACAGCCGAAGATTAGCTGTGGTAGGAGGCGCAGCAAGAACAGTGCATTGAAGGATACCAGAGCCCCAAGATATTTGCCATCTAACTGGTTCAGGCAGAGATCCGAGAGATTCTAACTAAGTAGCGGAACTAGAGCCATGAGATTAAGTGTATAGCTGCTATGCTACACTCGTTTCGAGGTTGCGGCAATGGCTCGAGCTCTCGTAGAGGATCGAAACCATCCCATAAGATAGTACCTTAAGTCTAGTAGTGTTGTTATCATTTCCCTTCCTACATTTGTTCCTTTCTTTTCTTTGGGTTGTAATAGTAGGTTGTCTCTTGTATAAAAAGATGAATACGATATATTATTAGAAATATTACTATTTATTCATTGTGCTATTGTTTTTGGATATGTCGACCATTCTTATATGTGTATTTGAAAGAAACAGTATAAATATGAAATATCATAAAGACACTTAACCAACGGTAAATGCGATGTAAGACTGAAAGTTCATAAAATAAAGGCTATGCTAAGTTTGTTGTGAAATCGTTGGACATTATTTCTATTCCTTAAAAAGTTAAAATTTATAAATAGGTTTGCATGTTGTCATTTTAAAATAAATGAATAAATAAGGGTAAAGAAGTAAGTTTTAAATTATAAGATTAATTGGGGAATGCTAGGATTGAAGATATGTATTAACTCATAACTGAATCCTAATTACATTAGAATGTGGCTTAATTTTTTTAAGGGGTTTTAGGCTAAAGGAAAAAATTAGAGAAAAATTTAGTTTCAGGGACAAAAAGTTTGTTTTTTAGCCTGAAGGACATTTTTTAGTGTAAATCGCAGAATGATAGTTGTAACTATCATTTTCAGTTTACACTAAAAAGTGTCCTTCAAACTAAAAAGCAAACTTGTTGTCCCTGGGACTAAATTTTTTTGCAACTTCTTCCTTGTGCCTATTTACCTGTTTTTTAAAATAGAAAATGCGGATGTTTGAAAGAATTTACATTCAATTTTTTTTTTACAATTTTTGACCAAATTGTTTTAAGGAAATTAGCATTCAAATGTTTTTAGAAGTTGACTTTTCAAATCATGTGCAAATTTGATTGAAATATGGAAAAGATTTTTATAGGAATTTTTTATGTTTGAATGTCATATACTAAGCGTAAGAAGTTAAATTAGTTAATAGATATGAATTTAGCGGTGCATTAAGGTCGAGGCTAGGATAAAGTGTAGACGCTAATAAGGGAAAAGCTGTTTGGCCTTGGAATTTCTATTTCCATACTTTGCCAATGACATGTGAGAGTCTGTGTTCAATTCCATTTTAGAGCATGAAAATATGCCTCCTTATGCGTATTGTACATGGAAATTTTTTTGATAAAATCCAGGGCAACGAGGAAATTTTCTGATGTACAATGGGATTAGTACCAAATAGAGTAGAAAGAATCTAAAATTCTCCACTAAATTCCTTTTCTGGCATAGGAGTAAATGTTTAGAAAATGAAAATTCGACGTGTTAGATTTTTAGATGGTGGAAGTGAATGCAAAATTGGTTGAACAATGCTTATATTCGTAGTAGTTGAGAATTTTTGTGTGAAAATGATCTTTCAAAACCTGCATGCATATAGAACTGCCAGTATATATAGGTTGTTTGCAACATATTTTCAAAAATGTTTTTAAAGAATGCATTCATATATGAGGGCCTGATATAGAATTACATGTTTTCTTTGTTGTGATACACTATGCAATTATGCATGTTTGGCTGCAAAATTGGTTATACACTAATTTTTTGGGTAGTTTAAGATGATTACTGCATTACCCCATGATTAATCATTGGAGTAATTTCAGGGATGACATTCTTTGGAGAAAGGAAGAATGTAACATCCCATAATATTTAGGTTAATAATTTAATAATTAATTAGGCTCCAAAATAGAATTTGGAAAAATGATGAAATTGGCCACGAAACTTACACCATTGTGTTCGTGATGATTTTCTAGGCAACTTTCGTATTTGATGTTTCGCAATCGAAGTTCAAACGAAGAAGTATATATTTTATTCTTTAAGGAAAACATTCTCTTTAAACACATTTATTTGGGTCAAAACGAATGTTGCGTAAAACATCGTTACGACAATCCAAAATTAGACGTATAGGGATTCGAAAATAAGATAGATATATAGATCCCATATGCTATACAAAATATTTTCTTTCGAAAATCATTTACTATCGAAATAGTGTTATAGTCCATCATTTCCTTACTTCTCGAAAACGTCTATTTCAACAACGGATGTTGAAATCTATGTATTCGATACTTAACACATATTAAAACATTTTCAAATCATTTAACTCCATATAAAATATCACTTAACAAAACATTTATTTAACTTCAAGAGATTATTCACTATACAAAATCGTGAATATAATTTGTTTACCAAACTCAATAATTTATTAAAGATAATCCACTGTCAAAAATCATTGATATAATTCATTTACCAAATTTATTGCCTCTATATATTCATTTAAGGATTATCCACTGTCCAAAATCATGGATATATCTCCTTTAATAAACTTCTATATTTAACTTATCCAATTCAATTGATTTCGGAATTATAAAACAATGTTTATAAATTCCATCTATCTCATTTATATGCCAAAAATCCAATTTATATGTACTTATAATTCTCTTATTTACAAAATCATTCTTATTATAACTTCACAAATTATAAATCTTATTACTTATAAGATTCATTTATAACTCATTTTAACACTTATAAAGCTCCTTTTATAATTCCAATATTTTAATTTACAAAATATCAATCTTATAAATCTTCTATATAAACCATTTATAATAAATCAAAAATTCACATTTTATACTATTTCACCAAATAGTTAACTCCATATTTCAAAAATCATATTCTGATTATATTTTCCAAAAATCATAATTTTTGTAACATAAAAATTATAACATTTATTTATTTAAAATAATCCATTCACTTAATTCAAAAATCAATAAAACGTCTATTTTCCAAATCACCTTAAAATCCTTTTTAAGTTTGAAATCCATCACTTTAACATTTTTAAATTACCAAAAATATGGCTAAATGCTGCAACAACACTAAATACATCAATCACGGCATCCAAAACACCATATATCATATGCTAACAGAATATATCACAATAACTGTAAATAAATCAATACTGGTGAGGAATCTAGTTGGATCCCTCCAACCTGTCGCCTGCAACAAATATACATATTAGAAATATATGCACAATGTCCGCTTCGAGGCAGATGTGCGTACAAAGGGTCATCCGTTCATACACGGGAACGTATATGGTCATCTGCTCTAATAAGCAGCAATATATCCAAAAGCCAATCAATATATAGATAATATATCATATATCATCCAAACAGTCAACAATCATCATAAATAATATTTATTCTCACTTATATAAAAATATAAGTGAGGCAGAAAGAGTGAGTTGTACTCACATTGCTTGTAGTCATCACGATAGAGATTTATTGCGATTAAAATCAAACAAGCATTTAATTTCAACCAAACTTTTTACTAACTCGAATAAATCTCAATCCAGCTCCATAATGTAGTGTTCTTTAATACAAACCTAAAGCAATTCGTTTCGTCAATTTTCGAACTCGCATGCAGAAGTTACAGTATTTAATAGTTTATACAGATAAAAAGATAATTAATTTATAAATTTTTATTTATTCTTAAACCTAACTCGATCTGGGCCATAGTTTTTTCAAAGAAGATCGTGGCTGAATGCTACTTCTTCCTCATCGTGAAAATCATGTACGCGAGAAACTCATATCTCGTTCGCTTCCATCAATTGCCGCGGCCATCACGAGCCGCTTGAAGACGATTGGCGACCATGGTTTCGAAGCCCAACACGAATGCAACGTTCATGTTGTCCCCTCACCATGATTTGGACCCACGAACGTGCAACGTTCATCATCCAATTGCCACTGATCCATTGCATGAATCACGATCATGACCGTTGGAATTATAGATCTCGCTGCCCTCCATCATTTTGTAGTTGAACGTTTTCTATGATTGTTGGTGGATTGGAAGAAAAAGGAGGAAGAACGTCATGCATTTCTGGCCATAGAACGTTAATGGCGACTGCAAGGGCTTAAATCCCTAATATTTTGCAAAATAGAAAAATTGATGTCCTTTTATAGAAAATTTTGCGATACTATTCATCCTGAATAATTTTCAAATTCGAAACGAAGCGTGCCGCCTGACGTTTATAATGTTTTGCCCCTATTCCGAACATAATTATCAAGAGCTAATTCGATCGTATTTGAAAGATAGATTTTCGAATCGAATTATTTAAATCTAAAATTTACTTAAATGAATTTCTAGGCGTTTTAGCTTGCTCCAGACAAACCGTAATCCGATTAGCATGAAATTTGAAACCATATAATAATATAACATTGTGGATCTAATGAAAATGGTTTCGTCGAAATCCAAGACTGTATGAAAAATGGATGTTTTTACTCGTCAATTAAATATTAAAATATTCATTTTTTGCAGTTTAACTTTTAATTCAATTTTAAAAGTTCTCCAACATCCTTGTAATTCAAATAGAATTTAACACGCCTTTATGAATCATTTTTATTCTTATCCAATTTCTAATTATTTCTCCAATTTCAAATATTAAATTAACAGTTTAATTATCTAATTAAATCACTATATTCGAAATATACGTTATCCAGCTTATAAAATTAACTTGTGAATATTTAAAATTAATTAAATATACAAATTTCAAATGACTAAAATTTTGGGTCGCTACATTCTCCCCTACTTAAAAGAATTTCGCCCTCGAAATTACAAAGCAAGAAAAAGTCACAAAATCCATTAAATTTTCAAAAACAATTTGTTCAACTAGATTACCAAAATCATTATTTAACCTTTTAACTTTTCCAAAATCCATAAGTTAAACTTCTTACAAAAACTTTACTAAGTTTTCAAATCCATATATAGTTATCTTTTCAAAACCAACCAACTGTTTAATATTATAACTCAAAATCAAAACTTTAGTTATCAAAAAAAAATTCCAAAATTCTCAAAAAAATTCTTACACCTTAGATTTCAAAAAAAATTCGCCAGCATCTCCTTTGCGCGGTTCGATCGTAGTAGGATCACAACATATATATCACAAATATACATCTCATCTTCAAGGATGAGGCATCCCGTAAGAAAAAAAGTGTAAAAGTACGAAATGTAATCCAAGATATGTACCTTATATATTATTAGCGAGCATATACGGCTAATATAGCGAAAGCGAGCTCCAAATGCGAAGCAAACGCCATACGCACCTACTAAATACTCAACAACGAATGAGAAAATGTATATATGAAAAGTAATATCAATATACAACATGTACCCACAACTACTATATGTCAATATAGCAAATGCAATCAAAAGCAAAAAATCCAATCATCTAACAACTATCATCCAACTAACATCCAACAACTATCCACTCTATCCATAACCAAATCAATATACATTCATATTTCATTAATATTCACTGATTTGATTTTAAATTAAATCACATTTTATTCATTAACATTGTATTTTACTAACATTCGTTCATTCAAATTCAATTAGTTTGCATTCACTAATTTATATTAAATTTGGATCACTTCCAAATCAAATATAATTCAATTCTACATAGATTCACTTAACATCCAATTTGAATTCAATTATTTAGCTTTCAATTGCATTAACTTAACTTCATATAAATTTCTATACAATCAAATAACAACCATCTAACAACCAATGTATATCCAACATAACCAAATTAATTTACTTTAATTTCAACATTCAATTTGGTTTAATATTCAATTTCTATTACATTCTAGTATTCACTATATTGTCATTTCTATACAACATTTCTAATATTGTTATTAATTCATAACTTCTTAACTTAATTTTTATTCAAATTCTTAACATCAACATTTCCAATCCATGTTTATTCCCTAGTTCACTTTTACAGTTAAAATTGAATTTTATAATATAACTCAAGTCCATATTTTTTAATGACTTCATTTCATTACTCACTTTATTAATTTACTTCGATACCAAAATCAACTTAATTTAACCTTACTTAAGCTATGTTTCATTTCATTCTTACTTGCATTTACTTCCACTATACAACTTAAGTCCATTTTAACTCAATTCAAATTCTACTTTATTTAACTTTTACTTAAGTCAATTTCATATCACTATTCAAATTTAGATTTTTTGTTTTGCTTAACAAAATTGTTTAACCATTTTAACAATTCATTTTACTTACATTTTCTCATTTTAATAAGTTATACAACTTATTTATTTAAACTTCCAAATTCATATTAAATGATCATTTACCACTTAAGTTAAATTTCATTTCAATAACTTATCGAATCTAGTTCAAATTATTTAACTTTCCTTTAGTTAAATTTCAATTCATGCATTTATTATGCTAACTCAAATTTATTTTAACTTTACCAAAGTTAAATTTTATCATTTCATATTATAAGTCCAAAATTCATTTCACTTATATTTATCAATTTCAAATTGGATTTAAAATTCAAATTTGTTTATCATAACAAAACTTCAATTTCACTTTACTATTGGTAGCAAATCCATCACACAGAAACTCGAAAATGATACTGATGATGCTGCAGCCATCACCCTTATTATTTTCCAGCAACGGTAGTAAATTAAGTGCTTTATATTCTTTCAAAATTCCTTTTATTATTTATAAATATTATTACTTATATAATTTCACTATTTTACTTTACTTATATAAGATCATTTCAAATTCTTTTATCATATTTAGATTTATAATAGTATAACATCTTTAATCTTTGAAAAATAACTTCCAAAATAAACAGGATACAAATTTTCAAATTCTTAGTTAAATCCATTTTTATTTACAACTCATATTTATAAATATATTCATGTAGTTTTACTTCTTATATATAAGATTATTTGACAATTTCAAATCATTTTAATTATAATTTCATGTTATATAATCCACTTGCTTATATAATTTATTTTTTACAATTGTTGTTTTTATTTAGATTATTCAATCATCTTTATTAACTTTTATATATTTACATTTTCAACAACCAAACAATCAATTTATATACACTTTAATATATTCAAAAAATTGTTTCTTTTATATATAAAATATAATCGAGATAAAATTATTTCATTTACCCATTTTGAAATAATACTACGTCGACTTGCCTCGTTTAAGTGTTTATGATATGGCATCCCACTTCAGGACCAGAATTCACAAATAGCTCTACGGATATGCAAACATAATATAAAACATTTTATATTCACTAACAAATACGCGCTTATATATATAATACACTCAAACTCAATCTACGGTGCTACTGTCCCTATCTATACTGAGTGCACATCAAAGCTTAGGAATATACAAAATTTAAACTTTGATACCAAATATGACGAACGGGCAACTTCGCATCCGCCCTGGTAGGCTTTTCAACTATCCTGCTACCATTCTGCTTTTCAACATGGGGGTGCTTCTACTTTTCAACATGGAGGTGACTATAAGTGATACCTCGGAATTGCTTTTACAGCAAGCCTCTCGACTATCAACCAACCCTTTCACACTAGGGACATGTAGGGCAAGAGTCTAAGCTTCGTCACTATTCACAAAGCGAGAACCGTCTATCAGGCTGAACATAATCAAGCAAAACTGATGCACATGATCTTTAGAAATGCAATGTCAGAAAAACATTCATATAAGTTATCCGGGAACAGGACAAACCGAAGGTACTTTCCTACCACATCCTGTCGTGAAATCCCTACGATTAGTAGCGAATAGTTCTTGCATTGGATATTTCATAATGAAAAACCACTGCTACTGGATGTATATTGGGATTTTAACCCCAAACGATCAACAAGCAGTCCCCCACTATGAAAATTCGGAATATCAATATCATCACAAGCAACCTGCACAATCGTCGCATACAAGTTTGACCGAAGTGGTTTTCAAATAGATCTGATCCCGGTCTCTTTGCACCAACAACGCAAAAGCATTTCTCAACCTCATGTAGAAACTAAGTCTCGTAGACTTATCACGTCTTCAACTTTCAACTTGTTATCCTTCGGGCCAAGATGGAAGCTCGATAGATTGGAGTAATACTCCGCACTATACGAATTATCATCCTCAACACAAACGATAATCAAGCCTACACAAAAGGCTACGTACTAAGTGTACGACTAAATAGTTCCCACATCAAGTCGAGGAACTAAAACATGGGCAAGTTTGATAGTCGGTTATTTAACTATCAAAGCAAACAAACAACTAGAAAATATTACATATACTTAAATCACAATTAAGTATATATTTTATTCTTTAAGGAAAACATTCTCTTTAAACACATTTATTCGGGTCAAAATGAATGTTGCATACAACATCTTTAAGACAACCCAAAATCAATAGTATAAGGACTCGAAAATAAGATAGATATATAGATCCCATATACTATACAAAATATTTCCATTCTAAAATCATTTACTATCACAACAGTGTTATAGTCCATCATTTCCTTACTTCTCGAAAACGTCTATTTCAACAATGAATATTGAAATTTAATTGTTCGATACTTAACACATTTTAAAACATTATCAAATCATTCAAATCCATTTAAAACATAACTTTCCAAAACATTTATTTAACTTCAAGAGATTATTCACTATCCAAAATCAGGAATATAATTCGTTCACCAAACTCAATATTTCTACACATTTATTAAAGATAATCCACTATCCAAAATCATGGATATAATTCATTTACCAAATTTATTGCCTCTATATATTCATTTAAGGATTATCCACTGTGCAAAATCGTGGTCGTGGATATATCTCCTTTAATAAACTTTTATATTTAACTTATCCAATTCAATTGATTTCGGAATTATAAAACAATGTTTATAAGTTCCATTTATCTCATTTATATGCCAGAAATCCAATTTATAAGTAAATTACTTATAATTCTCCTATTTACAAAATCATTCTTTTTATAACTTCACAAATTATAAATCTTACTACTTATAAGCTTCATTTATAACTCATTTTAACACTTATAAAACTCGTTTTATAATTCCAATATTTTAATTTATAAAATATCAATCTTATAAATCTTCTATATAAACCATTTATAATAAATCAAAAATTCTCATTTTATACTATTTCACAAAATAGTTAACTCCACATTTCAAAAATCATATTCTAATTATATTTCTCAAAAATCATAATTTTTATAACATAAAATTATAACGTTTATTTATTTAAAATAAATCCATTGCTTAACAATTCAAAAATCAATAAAACATCTACTTTCCATATCACTTTAAAATCCTTTATAAATTTGAAATCTAACATTTTAACATTTTTAAATTACCAAAAATATGGCCCAATGCTGCAACAGCACTAAATAAATCAATCACGGCATCCAAAACATCACATATCATATGCTAACAAAATATATCACAATATCTGTAGATAAATCAATACTGGTGAGGAATCCAGTTGGATCCCTCTAACCTATCACCTGCAACAAATATACATATTAGAAATATATGTACAGTATCCGCTTCGAGCCCGACGCGCGTACGAAGTGTCATTCGCTCATACACGGGAACGTATAGGGTCATCTGCTAAAATAGGCAGGAATATATCCAATACCAATCAATATATAGATAATATATCATATATCATCCAAACAGCCATCAATCACCATAAATAATATTTATTCTCACTTATATAAAAATATCAATGAGGCAGAAAGAGTGAGTTGTACTCTCATTGCTTGTAGTCGTCGCGAAAGCGATTTATTCCGATTAAAATTCAACAAGCGTTAATTTCAACCAAATTTTTTAATAGCTCAAATAAATCTCAATCCAGCTCCATAATGTAGTGCTCGTTAATACGAACCCAACGCAATTCGTTTCGTCAATTTTCCACCTCATATGCAGAAGTTACAGTATTTAGAAGTTTATACAAATAAAAAGATAATTAATTTATAAATTTTATTTATTTTTAAACCTAACTTGATCTGGGGCATAGATTTTGTCAAAGCAGATCATGGTCGAATGCTGCTTCTTCCTTATCGTTAAAATCACGTACGCGACTAACCCATATCTCGTTCGCTTCCATCAATTGCTGCGGCCATCACGAGCGGCTTGAAGACGATCTGCGACCATGGTTTCGAAGCCCAACACGAGTGCCACCATCGGCCAGAGTATGGTTGAACTCGATCGTTTCCTCAATGTGATTTTGACCCATGAACGCGCAACATTCATCATCCAATTGCCGCTGATCCATAGCTTGAGTCACGATCATGGCCGTTGGAATTATAGGTCTCGCTACCTTCTATCATTTTGTAGTTGAACGTTTTTGATGATTGTCGATGGATTGGAAGAAAAACTAGGAAGAACGTCGTGCGTTTCTAGCCATAGAACGTTAATGGTGGCAGCTAGGGTTTAAAACCCTAAAATTTTGCAAAATAGAAAAATTGATATCCTTTTATAGAAAATTTCGTGACACTATTTATCCTGAAAATTTTGAACTCGAAACGAAGCGTGGCGCCTGGCGTTTATAATGTTTTACCCCTATTTAGAACACTATGGAATATATATCGAGAGACAATTCGATCGTATTTGACAGATAGGTTTTCGAATCGAATTATTTAAATTTAAAATTTACTAAAATGAATTTCTACACGTTTTTGCTTGCTTCGGACAAACCGTAAATCCGATTGATATGAAATTTGAAATCGTACAATAATATAACATTACGGATTCAATGAAACTGGTTTCGTCAAAATTCAAGATAGTGTGAAAAATGACTTTTTTTACTCGTCAATTAAATATTTAACATTCATTTTCTGTAAGTTAACTTTTAATTCAATTTTAGAAGTTCTCTAACATCCTTCTAATTCAAATAGAGTTTAACACGACTTTATAATCATTTTTATTCTTATTAAATCTAATTTCCAATTATTTCCGCAATTTCAAATGTTATATTAGCAATTTAATTATCTAATTAAATCACTATATTCGAAATATACGTTTCCAACTTATAAAATTAACTTGTGAATATTTAAAATTAATTAAATATACAAATTTCAAATGACAAATTCTAGATCGTTACACTCTCCCCTACTTAGAAGAATTTCGTCCTCGAAATTACAAAGCAAGAAAAAGTAACAAAACACATTAAATTTTCAAAAACAATTTGTTCAACTAGATTATCAAAATCATTATTTAACCTTTTAACTTTTCCAAAATCCATAAGCTAAACTTCTTACAAAAACTTTACTAAGTTTTCAAATTCATATATAGTATTCTTTTCAAAACCAACCATATCGTTTCAATAACTCAAAATCAAAATTTTAGTTATCAAAAAAAATTCCAAAATTCTCAAAAAAATTCTAACTTGGATTTCAAAAAAATTCGGCAGCGTCTCCTTTGCGCGGTTCGATCGTAGTCGGATCACAATATATATATATATGTGTGTGTGTGTGTGTGTGTGTGTGTGTTTGCGCCAAAATTGGTCACAAACCCCAGATACCGTGAAAGCACCAGTGTATGAATACGAATCAACAATATTCAAACACAAATAACAGGTCTCAGTAAATAATAAGCGGCAAATCAAAAATAACGAGTAGTGACACAAGTTTTATAGTGGTTCGGCTATCTCCGGCCTACGTCCACTCGAAAGTTTTTTATCCTTTTATTGTTTATCCTTGATGATTACAGATGATTACAGCAATTACAAAGTCCAAAACTCGAAATAAATAGCAGTAATGATGATATGGAGTGATTCTGGCAGCGTCCGGGCGTGCTTTCTCTCTCCAAATTCTCCGACCTCTTTTCTGAATGACCAGGGGCTCTATTTATAGGCGTAGGAGGCTGAAAATTCGTTGGAAACTCGGAAGACCGCTTCTGGCACGTGAGGGGACCCACACGCCCGTCCTTAGGAAATTGGGCCCACATTGGGATCGATTCGAAGTAAGGTTCGAATCGATCAAGAATGCATCCAATCGAGGCGAAATTTGGTGTGAACATTCTTCAACATGTATGTAAGCTCCTATAAAAATTTCATTGCATTTGGATCAACGGTTTGGAGGATATGATCGATTCGAGATCAAGGCCACATGTGCTCTGCCTGGTTCGAATCCATGCTTCGAACCCACCTCCTTCGACTCCATCCAAAGTGCATGCGCATCGATGACGTGTCATGAATTTTCCGGGTCGATCCACCTTTGTCACCGTGTTGAACGTTTCTTCCCCTGTTCGTATCGATCGCTTCGAATCGATACGAACATTGTCCCTAAGTCCTTCGAATCCATGAAGTCGACTCCCCGTGTATCCTTCTCGAACGCTCTCTTCGTATCGATAGGTACGAATCCAGAATCCCAAAACTGCTACTTCCTTTTTGTATCGATCCAATGCTTGATCGATACGAGGGACTTCTGCGCATTCATCCCATTACTCTACAACGACCCAAAGCGCATCGATTCGAAACAAACTCTTACATTTCCCCTTGATCGATACGAATTGTGTCGATTCGAGCCACCATTGATAAGATCTAACCTGTGTACACCTTATGGATGCGAAGGAGATACATGCTGTGATCGAATCGAAGTCCACCTGTTCTTCTCATCTGATCGATATGAAGTAACCGAGTCGAACCCATGCCGATCGATACGAAGTATATCGATTCGAAGAGGTATCGTTACGGACCGTATCTATACGAACGCAACTCCTGATTGATTCGAACCATCCTCGCGTGCCGATGGGTTCGAACAGTATGCCCTTCTTACCTTGAATCGATCATATCTCCTTCATACGAACCCCGATTAACCTAAAATTTGAAACATAGCCTTTTCTATTCCTTTTCATCATCTCCAATCAATTTCATCCCGATCCGAGTTCAACCAAATTTTGACAACATCGATCACCGTCTTGCTTCCAATCGATCTCCAATCCCGATATCCATCATTCCTCGCCAACTTGTTGATATTCCAGTTTTTACCAAAAAGTGGGGTAACACTTTGCCCCCCAAAACATGCCTTTTGGTAAGAAGGCGTGTTTTGAATAGTTCCAATTCCAATATCCAAAGTCCATAGCCATATCGCCAGAGTATGTCATCCTTGACTGCTTCGAGTCGATGCCCATTTCCAAATCCCATAACCCAAGCCTTAGCCAATTCCATATCCATTTGAACTCGACAGTCGAGTCCTAATCCATCCTTATCCAATAGCCAATAACCAGATCCAGGACCTCTCCGGGTCGGTATCCGAATCCATAACCTCTCCGGGTTCTTGCCAAGCGTAACCCACACCTGACAACCGTGGTCCAGTGTCCCTGGACGTCGAGCTAACCTCTCTGGGTTCTTGCCAAGCGCAATCCACACCTGACGTCCGTGGTCCAGTGTCCCTGGACATTGAGCTAAGCCATGGCTTAAGTCCTAAGCCGAATCCTGGTCTCTCCGGGCCCTTATTGAGCATAGTCCATACTCAACGGCCTGAAACAATAATCGATAATATGGGGCCTAAGTCCTAGGCCGAATCCTGGTCACTCCGGACCCTTGTTGAGCATAGTCCATACTCAACGACCTGAAACAATAATCGATAATATGGGGCCTAAGTCCTAGGCCGAATCCTGGTCACTACGGACCCTTGCCGAGCATAGTCCATACTCGATGACCTGAATGAGTCAATTTACCATGTTCGGGCAAAGTGACTCACCCCTTGCCAGGCATAATCCATACCCGACGACCATGTATCAAAAAACAGATAAAAATCCAATCAAAATCCAATCCAGAATCCAAATCCCAAAAATCCAAATCAAAATCAAAGAATCAGAAATCCAAACCAGCATCCAGAACCAAATACAATCATCCAATGGAAAATCCAAATCAAAAAGCAAGCAAAACCAGGAGTTCGATCCGAACTCCAAAACCAAATCCAAAAAGAAAAGCGGCGTCCAATCAAAAAGCAAAAGACAAATTTCACAAACATCAGCATCGTAGTTTATCATCATTCAGAGCATGCCTTGGGGCTATCTCCGTCCCCATACATGTGTAAATGACTTGGTTGCTTGCCAGTAGTTCGCTACTAATTTCACATTATCCTGATCAGTGGATGATCAATCGACCATCATCCTTGGGCCTCACATCATCACGGTGTGAGGTAGTCGGTGGTTGCTCCTGCTCCACTGTTGCATTCCGAGTTCCGACATATTGCCGTAACTGTCCATTCCTTACATGCTCCTCGATTATATCCTTTAAGTGCCTGCAGTTGTTGGTATCATGTCCATCTAAATCATGAAACAGGCAGTGCCTTCCTGATGTCCTTTCCCATTCTGATGGTTCTCTCCTAGCCGGCCTCCGGTAAGGAAGGCGATTCCGAGTATCCAGGTATATCCGCTCCAGCGTCTCGTTCAATCCTGTGTACGTGGAAAACTTTGGATCCTTCCATCGCTTCCTAGCGTTTCCAGAATCATCGTCCAATTTCCTTTTCCCTTCGTCTTTATCCAAGCCTTTGCTGAATGGTCCTTCACCCGCAGTTGCATTAACCATTTTCACCTTTAAATCCGTACTCGCATCTTCTTGCCGAAGGAACCTTTCTGCCTCGTGAAAGAACCCGTCGAGATCCTGTAGGGGATCTCGTATCAGAGATACCTTGAAATCCGAGTCCTCCCTGACTCTTGATACTGCTGCCATTAAAACTATCGATGGATCAGGCCGATCCACCGAAGCGACAGCCGCACTGAATCGAGTTAGAAAAGCTCTAAGCGATTCATCCATCCTTTGCTTCACCGATGTCAATGTCATCACATTCTTCGGCCTCTTGACGTGAACCCGAAACTGTCCCAAAAACTTTTCCACCAATACCCTCCAAGTCCTGATAGATCCTTCTCCCAGCTGCCTAAACCACATTGCAGCTAAGTCCGTCAGATACAAAGGGAAGCATCGGGCCATCACTTCCTCCGATGCCCCCAGCACCTCCATGTGTCTGGTGTACCTCATCAAGTGATCATTTGGGTCCGCCTTACCATCATATACCTCCACGCTAGGTAGCTTGAACTTAGGTGGATTCTGAGCCATCCTTATTTCCCGAGCGAACGGACTCCTATTCACTCCCCCAAGTCTCTATTGGTCAAACCACCTCGCACAGTTCTTCTGATGATTTCTACTAATCCAGTATTTTCTGTTGGGGGTAGCCCCCATTCCCCTGAGGGAACTCTGGCACATATTCCTCGTGTGGTTCACTAGCAGCAACGTTAGCTCTAGCTTGTTGAACTCCTTCCAAAGGTCCTCCTGTGTTGGATCCCGTGGGCCTGCCCCCAAGCCCTTGTTGATTGCCTTCTGGCTCTGTATCTCGTCCTCCATTGGGTTCCACGACCCTAGTCCCCTGTCCTGCATCCACAGCGGCTGTAGCTGTTCCTAAGTTCTGCATCCCTGCAGCTCTCATTTGCTCAAAGAAAGTCTTCATCATTTCCTGTTGGCTCTTTAACAATCTCTCCTGTAAAGAATTCGTCATAGCTTCCATTTCATCCCGAGTTATGTAGATTGAAGCCTGTCCTTCCCCAGCTCCGGAGGATGCTTGTTGACTTCCTTCCTGTTGGCTTCTCTCAGCCCTTTGCCTTCTACTGTTTTGCCTAGTCATTGTCTTCAAATCACTCCTCAAACTTCTTCAAATCTGAACTTCGAATCTGATGTAGCGGGTGCTAGTCCTTCTCACTGAAAGCACCAAAGTGTTTGCGCCAAAATTGGTCACAAACCTCAGATACCGTGAAAGCACCAGTGTATGAATACGAATCAACAATATTCAAACACAAATAACAGATCTCAGTAAATAATAAGCAGCAAATCAAAAATAACGAGCAGTGACACAAGTTTTATAGTGGTTCGGCTATCTCCTGCCTACGTCCACTCCAAAGTTTTTTATCCTTTTATTGTTTATCCTTGATGATTACAGATGATTACAGCAGTTACAAAGTCCAAAACTCGAAATAAATAGCAGTAATGATGATATGCAGTGATTCTGGCAGCGTCCGGGCGTGCTTTCTCTCTCCAAATTCTCCGACCTCTTTTCTGAATGATCAGGGGCTCTATTTATAGGCGTAGGAGGCTGAAAATTCGCTGGAAACTCGAAAGACCGCTTCTGGGACGTGAGGGGGCCCACACGCCCGTCCTTAGGAAATTGGGCCCACATTGGGATCGATTCGAAGTAAGGTTCGAATCGATCAAGAATGCATCCAATCGAGGTGAAATTTGGTGTGAACATTCTTCAACATGTATGTAAGCTTCTGTAAAAATTTCATTGCATTTGGATTAACGGTTTGGAAGATATGATCGATTCGAGATCAAGGCCTCGTGCGCTCTGCCTGGTTCGAATCCATGCTTCGAACCCACCTCCTTCGACTCCATCCAAAGTGCGTGCGCATCGATGACGTGTCACGAATTCTCCGGGTCGATCCACCTTTGTCGCCGCATTGAACGTTTCTTCCCCTGTTCGTATCGATCGCTTCGAATCGATACGAACATTGTCCCTAAGTCCTTCGAATCCATGAAGTCGACTCCCCGCGTATCCTTCTCGAACGCTCTCTTCGTATCGATAGGTACGAATCCAGAATCCCAAAACTGCTACTTCCTTTTCGTATAGATCCAATGCTTGATCGATACGAGGGATTTCTGCGCATCCATCCCGTTACTCTACAACGACGCAAAGCGCATCGATTCGAAGCAAACTCTTACATTTCCCCTTGATCGATACGAATTGTGTCGATTCGAGCCACCATTGATACGATCTAACCTGTGTACACCTTATGGATACGAAGGAGATACATGTTGTGATCGAATCGAAGTCCACCTGTCCTTCTCATCTGATCGATACGAAGTAACCGAGTCGAACCCATGCCGATCAATACGAAGTGTATCGATTCGAAGAGGTATCGATATGGACCGTATTGATACGAACGAAACTCCTGATCGATTCGAACCATCCTCGTGTGCCGATGGGTTCGAACAGTATGCCCTTCTTACCTTGAATCGATCATATCTCCTTCATACGAACTCCAATTAACCTAAAATTTGAAACATAGCCTTTTCTAATCCTTTTCATCATCTCCAATCAATTTCGTCCCGATCGGAGTTCAACCAAATTTTGACGACATCGATCGCCGTCTTGCTTCCAATCGATCTCCAATCCCGATATCCATCATTCCTCGCCAACTTGTTGATATTCCAGTTTTGACCAAAAAGTGGGTCAACAATATATATATATATATATATATATATATATATATCACAGATATACATCTCATCTTCGAGGATGAGGCATCCCATAGGGAAAAAGTGTAAAAGTACGATATGTAATCCGAGATATGTACCCTATATATTATTAGCGAGCATATACGGCTAATATAGCGCGAAAGCAAGCTCCAAATGCGAAGCAAACGCCATACGCACCTACTAAATACTCAACAAAAAATGAGAAAATGTATATATGAAAAGTAATATCAATATACAACATGTACCAACAACTACTATATGTCAATATTGCAAATGCAATAAAAAGAAACAAATTCAATCATCAAACAACTATCATCCAACTAATATCCAACAACTATCAAATCAATCCATAACCAAATCAATATACATTCATATTTCATTAATATTCACTGAATTGGTTTTCAACTAAATCACATTTTATTCATTAACATTGGATTTTACTAACATGCGTTCATTCAAACTCAATTAGTTTGCATTCACTAATTTATATTCAAGTTGGTTCACTTCCAAATCAAATCAAATTCAATTCTATTTAGATTCACTTAACTTCTAATTTGAATTCAATTATTTAGCTTTCAATTTTCTTAACTTAACTTCATACGAATTTCTATACAATCAACTAACAACCAATGTATATCCAACATAACCAGATTAATTTACTTTACTTTCAACATTCAATTTGTTTTAATATTCAATTTCGATCACATTTTAGTATTCACTATATTCACATTTCTATACAACATTTGTAATATTATAATTAATTCATTACTTCTTAACTTAAGTTTTATTCAAATTCTTGACATCAACATTTCCAATCCATGTTTATTCCCTAATTCGCTTTTACAATTAAAGTTGAATTTCATAATATAACTCAAGTCCATATTCTTTAATGACTTCATTTCATTATTCACTTTATTAATTTACTTCGATAACAAAATCGACTTCATTTAACCTTACTTATGCTATGTTTCATTTCATTCTTACATGCATTTAATTCTACTATACAACTTAAGTTCACTTTAATTCAATTCAAGTTCTACTTTATTTAACTTTTACATAAGTCAATTTCATATCACTATTCAAATTTAGATTATTATTTTTGCTTAACAAAGTTGTTTAACCATTTTAACAATTCGTTTTACTTACATTTTCTCATTTTAATAAGTTATACAACTTATTTATTTAAACTTCCAAATTCATATTATATAATCACTAACCACTTAAGTTAAATTTCAATTCAATAACTTATCTAATCTAGTTCAAATTATTTAAATTTCCTTTACTTAAATTTCAACTCATGTATTTATTATGCTAACTCAAATTTATTTTAACTTTACCAAAGTTAAATTTTACCATTTCATACTTTAAGTCCAAAACTCATTTCATTTATATTTATAAATTTCAACTTATATTTAAAATTAAAAAAATTTATCATAACAAAACTTCAATTTCATTTTACTATTGGTAGCAAATCCATCATACAGAAACTCGAAAATGATACCGATGATGTTGTAGTCATCACCCTTATTACTTCCCAGCAATAGTACTGAATTTAGTGCTTTATACTCTTTCAAAAATTCATTTTATTATTTATAAATCTTATTACTTATATAATTTCACTATTTTACTTCACTTGTACAAGATCATTTCAAATTCTTTTATCTTATTTAGATTTATAATAGTATAACAACTTTAATCTTTGAAAAGTAATTTTCAAAATAAACAGGATTCAAATTTTCAAATTCTTAGTTAAATCCATTTTTATTTACAACTCATATTTATAAATATATTCATGTAGTTTTACTTCTTATATATAAGATTATTTGACAATTGCAAATCATTTTAATTATAATTCCACGATATATAATTCGCTTGCTTATATAATTTGTTCTTTTACAATTGTTATTTTTATTTAGATTATTCAAACATCTTTATTAACTTTTATATATTTACAATTTCAACAACCAAACAATCAATTATATACACTTTAATGTATTCAAAAAAATTGTCTCTTTTATATATGAAATATAATCGAGGTAAAATTATTTCATTTACCCATTTTAAAATAATACTACGTCGACTTGCCTCATTTAAGTGTTTAGAAATCTCTATCGATAATATGGCATCCTACGTCACGACCAGAATTCACAAACAGCTCAACGGATATGCAAACATAATATAACATTTTATATTCACTTACAAATGCGTGCTTATATATATAATACAATCTCAATCTAAGGTGCTACTGCTCCTATCTATACTGAGTACACATCAAAGCTTAGGAATATACAAAATCTAAGCTTTGATACAAATGTGACAAACGGGCAACTCCTGCACCCGCCCAGATAGCTTTCCAACCATCCGGCTACCCTTCTTCTTTTCAACATAGGGGTACTCCTACTTTTCAACATGGAGGTGACCACAAATGATACCTTGGAATTTCTTTTACGGTAAGCCTCTCGACTATCAACCAACCCTTTCACACTAGGGACATGTAGGGACAAGAGTCTAAGCTTCGTCACTATTCACAAAGCGAGAACCCCCTATCAGGCTGAACATAATCAAGAAAAATTGATGTACGTAATCTTTAGAAATTCAATGTCAGATAAACATCCATAAAAATTCTCCAAGAATAGGATAAACCGAAGGTACTTTCCTACCACATCCTGTCGGGAAATCCCTAGGATTAGTAGCGAATAGTCCTCGCATTGGATATTCATAATGAAAAGACCACTGCTACTAGATGTATATTGGGATTTTAACCCCAAACGACCAACAAGCAGTGCCCCACTATGAAAATCTGGAATATCAATATCATCACAAGCAACCTGCACAATCGTCGCATATACGTTTGTCTGAAGTGGTTTTCAGATAGATCTAATCCTGGTCTCTTCGCATCAATAACGCAAAAGTGTGTCTCAACATCACGCAGAAACTAAATCTCATAGACTTATCATGTCACCAACTTTCAACTTTCTATCCTTTGGGCCAAGAAGTAAGCTCGATGGATTGGAGTAATACTCTGCACTATACAAATCAGCATCCTCAACATAAACGATAATCAAGCCTACACAGAAGGCTACGTACTAAGTGTATGACTAAATAGTTCCCACATCAAGTCGAGGAACTAAAATTTGGCCAAGTTTGATCGTTTGTTATTTAACTATCAAAGAAAACAAACAAATATTTAGCACCATATATAATCACTAAGCCCTTTAATTTATCTTTTACTAATTAAACCATTTTCCAAATATTCACTTCAAATTATCTTTAAAAAGAAATAATTCCAAACCATTTCAACTTTTCAATATTGGAAAAAATTTCATATACTTATTTAATAATAAGTAATTCACAAATAAATTTATTTCAACACTTGGAAAATATTACATATACTTAAATTCATGATTAAGTATATATTTTATTCTTAAGGAAAACATTCTATTTAAACACATTTATTTGGATCAAAATGAATGTTGCATAAAACATCGTTACGACAACCCAAAATCAATAGTATATGGATTCGAAAATAAGATAGATATATAGATCCCATATACTATACAAAATATTCTCTTTCGAAAATCATTTATTATCACAACAGTGTTATAGTCCATCATTTCCTTACTTCTCGAAAACGTCTATTTCAACAATGAATGTTGAAATCCATGTATTCGATACTTAACAAATTTTAAAACATTTTCAAATCATTTAACTCCATTTAAAATATCACTTTCCAAAACATTTATTTAATTTCAAGAGATTATTCACTATCCAAAATTATGAATATAATTCGTTTGCCAAATTTATTGCCTCTATATATTCATTTAAGGATTATCCACTTTTCAAAATCGCGGATATATCTCCTTTGATAAACTTCTATTTTAACTTATCCAATTCAATTGATTTCGGAATTATAAAACAATGTTTATAAATTCCATTTATCTCATTTATGTGCCAAAAATCCAATTTTTAAGTAAATTACTTATAATTCTCTTATTTATAAAATCATTCTTTTTATAACTTCACAAATTATAAATCTTATTACTTATAAGATTCATTTATAACTCAATTTAACACTTATAAAACTCGTTTTATCATTCCAATATTTTAATTTATAAAATATCAATCTTATAAATCTTCTATATAAACCATTTATAATAAGTCGAAAATTCTCATTTTATACTATTTCATAAAATAGTTAACTCCACATTTCAAAAATCATATTCTGGTTATAATTCCCAAAAATCATAATTTTTATAACATAAAAATTATAGCATTTATTTATTTAAAGTAAATCCATTTAATTAACAAATTAATAAAACATCTATTTTCCAAATCATTTTAAAATCCTTTTTAAATTTGAAATCCATTACTTTAACATTTTTAAATTATCAAAAATATGACCCAATGCCGCAATAGCACTAAATACATCAATTACGGCATCCAAAACATCGTATATCATACGCTAACAGAATATATCACAATATCTATAAATAAATCAATACTGGTGAGGAATCCATTTGGATCCCTCGAACTATCACTTGCAACAAATATACATATTAGAAATATATGTACAATGTCCGCTTCGAGGCAGATGCACGTACAAAGGGTCATCCGCTCATACATGGAAACGTATAGGGTCATCTGCTCCAATAGGCAGGAATATATCCAAATATCATTCAGTATATAGATAATATATCATATATCATTCAGATAGTCATCAATCATCATAAATAATATTTATTCTCACTTATATAAAAATATCAGTGAGGCAGAAATAGTGAGTTGTACTCACTTTGCTTGTGGTCATCGCGATAGCGATTTATTCTGATTAAAATTAAACAAGTGTTTAATTTCAACCAAATTTTTTACTAGTTAAAATAAATCTCAATCCAGCTCCATAATGTAGTGCCCATCAATACGAATCCAACGCAACTCATTTCATCAACTTTCGACCTCGTATGCAGAAGTTACAATATTTAGAAGTTTATGCAAATAAAAAGATAATTAATTTATAAATTTTTATTATTTTTAAACCAAACTCGATCTGGGTAGATTCTTCCTAAGCAGATCATGGCCAAATGCTGCTTCTCCCTCATTATGAAAATCACGTACATGAGCAACCCATATCTCGTTCGCTTCCATCAATTGCCACGGCCATCACTAGCGGCTTGAAGACGATCGACGACCATGGTTTCGAAGCCCAACACGAGTACCACCATCGACCACCTGGCGTGTATAGAGTGCAAGAGCCAATTCGATCGTATTCGAAAGATAGATTTTCGAATCGAATTATTTAAATTTAAATTTACTTAAATGAATTTCTAGGCGTTTTAGCTTGCCTCGGACAAAACATGGATCCGATTGACATAAAATTTGAAATTGTACAATAATATAATATTATGGATCCAATGAAACTGGTTTCGTCGAAATCCAAAATTGTATGAAAAATGGTTATTTTTACTCGTCGATTAAATATTAAAATATTCATTTTCTGTAATTTAACTTTTAATTCAATTTTACAAGTTCTCTAACATCCTTCTAATTCAAATAGAATTTAACACGACTTTATAAATCATTTTTTTCTTATTAAATCCAATTTCCAATTATTTCTGCAATTTCAGATATTAAATTAACAGTTTAATTATCCAATTAAATCACTATATTCGGAATATACTTTATCCATCTTATAAAATTAACTTGTAAATATTTAAAATTAATTAAATATATAAATTTCAAATGACCAAAATTCCGGGTCGTTACATGAACAGGGACCTGAGCAGCAGAACAGGATTTCGTCTCAGCGGCCGAAGAGGACTTCACACGCCTAAGCAGTCGAACATGACTTTTACAAATAAAGTTTTCTTGACTCTATGTGTATTTTAATAACACGAATTTGTCAATTATAGTACACCCTTTCTATAATCTTCTCCTTTATGATGTATATATTAATACATAAAGAATAAGGAAGTAATAGAATGAATTTGTATGAAATTGAATGCACAAGAGTGTTAGAATCAAAGAATATGAGAGTAGAGTAAGAATAGATTGAATTAAGTCATGGAAACATGATTCTAACGTGTTTATATGGATTACAAATAGTTGCATATGTTCTTGAAGAGTAATCATGAAGAGATATGGTCATATCTATTGAAATGAAGAACGCATCTCTTCACGAATGGAAGTGCTTATTTGAAAATATAGTCGCTATAGATATTCAAACTTCAGAATTGAATAATTCAGACTTCTAAAATTGCACAAGCTCAAACTAGAAAGGAAATAGGCTAAATATTACCATTTTCAAATGTCTAAAATGAACAAGTCAGACGCCTGAATGTTGTATTAAACAATATTCATTTTTTCAGATTCAGACGTTTGATTTGGTATATTTAGACGTCTGAATGTACTAAAAATAAGAATATGCAAAGATTATTATTGTATGCTAATGAAATTAAAAAATGTCAAAATATATATTATTTAAGAGAGATTCAATGAGTAAACTCTAAACACAGACTCCATACATACTTATATAAAATTTAAAGCTTATTTGAATACGGTCTTGATTAATCCCTGTAAAAAGAAGTTAGTATATAATAATGACTTGTATAGTCGTCGTAGTCAATATATTGAGATTACGAAATATCGTAAATACGAAGTTTCAACAGTGACGATGGTGATTATTGTACTGGGCGTTAGATGGTAAGTCTAGAAATCTTTGTCCTGATTTGTTTTGACACATATGATTAGACATGTAATTTTTATTGCTTAGACTAGTAGCGATATTAGTATGAATTTATGTTATGATATGATTGTGTGAGGTAGTAGTGGCCCTAATACATTATAATTTTATCAAAGCTCTCATTTATGTGGTTTATCGAGCGCTCACTTGAATATTCATTCATTCTAGTAATAAACTTCTCATTTTTCTTCAAAGAAGCATTGATGAACAACGTCCTTATTTCAATAGGTACAAATTCTCTTCAAAATTAATCTTAAGTTGATCTCAAGTGAATTGACCCTCGAGAGTGACAGCGTTGGTTGCATTCCATTAACCTATGCCTCTAACCAGAAATTATCATGAGGCTAACTTAGTCTTATGAGAATTCTCTAGTTCCAAGTCATCAAAGATGCTCTCATAAGTATCCAATAAATATTGCACCTACAATTCATCAAGACTGGAATAATCCTTGTTACACTTTGTGAACTATACCTTTTACATATGCACTTGCCCACCACCAGCCAGAATACCAATATCCCCTTCCAAGGTGATCTACATTATGTTCATCATCACCGGAATATTGCTTATATATTGATGTTAGCATCTTCTCCATTGCTTGCTCCACTCACTCCTTCTACTCCTCTCTCTACCAAGTTCCTCGTTAGGTTTCTTATATGCATGATCGTTCCTACAATCTACAACAAAAGGTGATGAGTGTCTCAGAAAAGATAATAGTATAAGGTTGATATGTATGCAATACTTCTTATCATATATATATATATATATATATATGTATGTATGTATGTATGTATGTATGTATGTATGTATGTATGTATGTATGTATGTATGTATGTATGTATGTAAACTATATAGTTGAAAATCTATAAATAATAAGTACGCTCTCTTCTACAATGTTCAGTCCATTCTAGGAACTATAACTTACCCTATCTCTAATGAATCGAACTCATATAAACTTACATGCTTGCTATGCATAAGCTTGATACCAGCTGTGATGCACCCTCTGCCTTTGATTCCTATATGAAGGGTATCTTACATTGTACTTTACCAGTCCCATGGGGGAAACATCATTTTTAAGATAAACTGAACTAGCTAACCTATCATATATCTCATAACGCAAAGGTAAAATGTAACATTGAACATAGATATATAATAAACAAGATAATGGTATGAACGTCTAAAAAAAAGAATACCCAAAATAAACCCCATCAGAGTGACATGTGGTTCATATACCTATAAATCAAAAGAAGTATATCTCATGTACTATGTTACACCCATTTTTGATCACAATGTATGGAGCACAGTACAATTAGCAAAAGAATTATAAAGTATAGTAGAATGGCCCTAAATGCATGTAATAGACTAGGGGGATCCCTAGAAAACATTATGTGTAAAGTTCAGTAAAACAAAGTAAACATAATAAAATGACCAACCAGGCCAATAAAATAGATTTTATCTGTACATCAAGTAAGCCATACCATGAAACGTTCTGTTTATATCCAAAGCATTTAAAATAACTAAAATACTTCAACGAAACAGACAAAAATACAAACAAGAACCGTGCTGCTATAAGGCAAAGTAAATTCCCGAACTTCCCAGAATCAACGGATCCCATATACTAGACTGCACCCTATCTTCGATGAACACTGCGCCATTACGCCATCTTCTAGTGGATTTATTCATATAAATAGAAAGATTAAACAGAGGATCCTCTTTCCACATATCTATTCATCACTGCTGTGGAATTTTTCTCTTTATAAATGGAATATAAGCAAATTCATGGAAACTTAAGACCCACGATAGAAATAAACTATGTATAACACATTTATTATATGTTGATGATTTATTACTATTTTTAAATGCAGATGAATTGAGTGCAAATGTTATTGCAAAGCTTTTTGAAAAACTATATTAATTCTTTAGGCTACAATTCAATGAATGCAAAAGCAAAATATACTTCAACAAGGGATGCATAAGAAAATTATAAATTCTGAACACTTTAAAATTTCAAGAGGGAACTCTATCAGTAAAATACTTGGTGCTTTCATTTAGTATGAATAAGATCAATGACATGGACAACACAAGGCTATTATTTATATGATATGGATAATATATAATTAATAAGGTAAACCATATAAATAGGAGCATGAAATACTAGTTTATGCCGGCTGACTGTTTTCCATTACGTGTCATATAACCACTTGGAAATTCATCACTTTGAATTTTTTTTAAATATTCTAATATAAGATTTTTAAGCATATATGGTAGTCTTATTTGAATCAATATTTACAAATATATATATATATATATATATATATATATATTAAAAGATATATTGATAAAATAATCAAAAATTGTTTTATCGATAAACGGCTCTTTAGCCATCCAAAGTCATGCATGGAGTTAGATACATACACTCATTTATATATGAGGAGAATATGTAGTAAAACTATTTATTTTATTTTTGTAAATAAAATATCTTTATGACATCATTAATGGTATCGTTATTCTTAAACAATTGATTTTTGAATCTAAATTGAGTTTGAGTCTTTTAATAATTATTTTAGAAGTCAAATAAAGCACTTTTAATTATTATATAATGACAAAAATATTATATTCAAACTTTATTTACAAAGATATGTAGCTAAAAAGTGAAAATCTGATTGGAAACCATAATCAGATTTCGTAAACATTCAACATAAAAAAGTTGTATAATGTTATGGATCATTATGACATACATATGCACATATACACGTGCATATGCATATACATATACAATACATATGCACATGAGACACACAACACACACACACACACACACATATATATATACGTACAAATAAAAAAAATGAAAGATAAACGAATAATATCATGATATTTACAAATAATAGTAAACCATCAACTTACCGTCACACATACACTTGAGTAGGCTCATGGGGGGTACTTTCGGCTATGGGTAGTGATGTTAGGGAGGAATGTGGTGGTGATGAAATAATAATGTATTTTCACTTAAATATCATTATATTTTATCATTTCCATTTGCCTATAAATACTCACAATCCATCTTCACTTCCATTCAAATCTTCTCCTTCATTTTTCCTAAGCTTTTTCACCGCTTTATACTCCTTATTAAGGGCTTTTTACCTTAGGATAGTTATAGATAAAAATATTACAAAATTAATTAACTTTATACAGTAAATATATATTATCCAAACACCTCAAAACCAAAGCAAAACTCCTCCTTTCTCTTCTTGAAACCCACGGCCACCACCATCTATCACCAAAGTCCAAGCCTTCCCTCTCTTTTAAGATAGGCAGAGAGCATCAAAGCACCAAAGACCAAGGCTGAGCCCCCCCTCCCCCCCAGGAAGCATTAATACAAGCTTCGTGAACTTCAATTTTGAGATAGTGGCAAATGTTTTGGTTATCATAAGTCAAAACCCGTTCTGTGTTTATGTGGACGTAGTCTTATGAGATACCCTTTGTTTCAAAATATCCGTATTTGAGTTTCTCACATCAGCCCCATATTTCGGGTAGCCATGCAGTAAGTAGTATGGAGAATATTTGAAAGGAGCAAGAAGTATGGAACATGGAGCATTTTGGGTTGCTTGTAGAAGTTATCTATTAATTTCGTTGTATTATGTATTCTCTATCTACCAACACTTGTAAGGATAGGTAGTTATAACTATCATAGATAGATTAGTACTTACTAGAACCCTAATGGAGCAATTTGGAGTATTTGCATGTACTACTCATATGTATAATTAAATGTTGAGTGCAATGTGAGATTTTTTTTATTTTGTTTTCTATCTTTATTTTCTTTACTCCTTGATAATCCGCCTCTAAGTCACTTGGATTTGCGGCATGTGTGTTAGCGCCAAAATAGGGCACAAACCCCAAATATCGTAGAAGCACTAGTATATGAACACAGATCAACAGTATATAATCACTGACCTCAGACCCAGATAAAGTAGAGAATAAAAATGAAGAATGATAAACTTAAACCAGAAAGAAATAGACAAAGACACAAGATTTATAGTGATTCGGCTATCTCTGGCCTATGTCCACTTCAAAAGATAATCCTTTATTGATTTTGCTCGCTGGTTATAGTGGATTACAGCAGTAATTTTCGAGTACAACAATCGAGTTTTAGTGCAATCGTGATTTTGGCAGAGTCCAGACGTCGCAGGATTCGAAAGTCCCTTTTCTATAGGCTTTAGGATGTTATTTATACGCATAGGCTGCAATATCTTGCTCGAACTTCGGGAGATCTCTTCTAGCACGTGTGCGGGCCCACGTGATCGATCCCATGTAATTTTGAGTCAATCCGTGATCGGTATGAACATAAGTCGTATCAATCAAGATTTTGTCCAATGAAGTCGAAATTTGACAGGAACATTCTTTAGCTTGTACGTAAGCTTTTATGAAAATTTCATAGCATTTGGAGTTGTAGATTGTGAGGTATGATCGATGCAAGCTTAGGTTTTTGATAGGCTATTTGGTTCGTATCGACACTTTTCGCATCGATCTCTTCGACTAGATATCGAGCACGTGTGTGAAAAGTGACGTGGTGCGAGATTCTTGGATTGATCCACTTTTTGTGTCGAACGATCGAGTCTTCCTTGTGCATAAGCCTTGTTCGTATCGATCACTCATAAGAGCAAGATATACTGTTCATATCGATCGATTTCGTATCGTTCTATTCGACTCGATTCACTATGGCTCAGTTCGCATCGATCGCGATGGTCTTGTTCGTATCGATAGGATGGTTCTGTTCGCATTGATTTCGGTGGATGGATACGAATAGAGTGACATGTGTTGGATACGAATACTGGGACATTTGATGGATACGAACAAAAGGACGTGAAGTGTGGACACGAACAGAAGGATGTGAACAGCGTAATTCCGGATGGATGCGAACAGTACCGATTTGAACAGGGCTTCATGATGGATTCAAACGACGTATTTTCCTTAACTCGTATCGATCATATCTCGAGCATACGAACTCCGATTGACTCGAGATTTGAAGCGTTGGCTTTTGCTACTTTGCTTGTCTTGTCTTGTCAATCGTGGCTTGACCCGGACAAAATCATCGATATCCATAGTGAACCTATGCATAATCGATATATAGGATGTGCGATCACAGATTTCCAGTTAATTTATTGATATCTTGGCCTCGCCAAAAGGTGGGATAACAACGTGAATATTAGGGATATATTATTGTCAATTTCTAAGGGTCGAGGAGGTATGTCATCACATTTGGTATCAAAGCTTTTGGTTGAGCGAATGCCTAAGCCTTGATAGGATCAACTCATTAGAGATAACGTAGTAATGCCCTAGAATGATTTTTGTCACACAGAGCGCATATTTGAAATTTTATATGATTAAGCATTTACTTGCTTTAATTACTTTACTCAGGTATGTATGTGAACGCGCAAATTATACAACCTCCTACGTCACCAGACAAGAATTGTTGACTGAAATTCCAATTTTTAAGGAATTTTTGGATGTTTTTGAGGAAGTTAAAAGTTTACCCCCACATAGTGAGATTGAATTTCAAATGTGAGATCTGTTTTTCACTCTTATCAAAGAATGGACCTAAAAGAAGAAAATGAATTAAAAGTTCAAATAGGTGAGCTGTTGAAGAAAGGGTTGATTTGACCAAGTCGCTTAAGTTGGAGCGCGATAGTAGTTTTCATTGCAAAGTCAGATGGCTTCTTAAGACTTTTATAGAATATCGAGATCTAAATAAGAAAATGACTAAAAGCAAGTATCCTCTGCGTCGTATTGATGACTTGTTTGATCAACTTCATGGTGCTCAAATATTCTCCAAAATGGACTTATCTATAGGATTCCATCAATTAAGGATAGAAGAAGATTGATTTCCTTTAACTACATTCAAAGGACCAATGGATTTCTATGAGTGGTTGGTTATGCCTTTTAGGCAAACCAATGGTCCCACTTGTTTTGTGGACCTTATGAATAGAGTGTCTAGATATGTGCTCCATAAATTCGTGTTGTTTTTTATTGATGATATTTTTATATATTCAGGTACTGGAGAGGGACACGAAAGACATTTAGAGATTATACTAAAAATATAGAGGAATGCGCTTAAGGCTAAGTTCTCAAAATACCACTTCAGGGAAGAAAAGATAAGGTTCCTTGGACATGTTGTGTTAAAGGAAGGAATCTTAGTTGGTCCCAAAAAAATAACAGCCATTCTAGATTGGAAGCAACCACAGACTCTGAAGGACATTCGTAGCTTCTTAGGTTTGGCAGGATATTAGCGGAGATTTAATCAGGACTTCTCTAGAATTTCCTATTACTTAACAAAGTTGACTATGAAGGATGTTAAATTTTAATGGACACCGAAATATGAGGAAGGATTCTAAGAGCTCAAGAAAAGGTTGACCACAGCACCAGTCCTAACCATTATTGATGAAAGTGGAGGATTAATTGTATACGTTAATGCTTGTGGATAAGGTGTAGGTGTGGTACTAATGTAGCAAGGGAAAGTTATCGCTTATGCTAGTAGGCAGTTAAAGACTCAAAAATGAAATTATGCAACACACGACTTAGAACTATTAGTCGTTGTGTTCATATTAAAGATATAGAGACATTTACTAGGTAAGAATTCCTTATGGTTTATTTTAATAAACTTTAATTGATCTCGGTAAATAATACTCCTTCTTTAAATTGGTGAAAAGTTCGAACTCTTCGCAAATCACAAATATTTGAAATACATTTTCATGTAGAAGGACTTAAATGTGAGACAGCAGTGTTGGCTAGAATTTCTCGCATCATATGATCAGGATATTCTATATATACCAGGGAAAGCCAACACGAAAGCAGATGCATTAAGCAAAACACAGTCACTATACCTTATCTAGTAGTGACTCTGACTCTTCTAGATTGAATTGCCAACAAACAAAGAGAAGATCAGCGACTAAGGAAGATTATTAAGGATATAAGTAGAGGGTATAATTCAAGTTTTGAAGTAGATAACCATGGGATATTATGGTTAATTATAAGTAGAGGGTAGAATCCAAGAAAAAAATCCCTTGCAGTTAATAAATTGTACAAAGATGTGAAACGAACATTTTGGTGGGAAAGCATGAAGAGGGACATCTATATCCATGTTAGTAGAAGTGCAAATTGCCAGCAAATTAAAAGCGATTCGCAAAAGACTACTGGATTACTTCAACCTCTTGAAATTCTGACGTGGAAATGGGAACAAATTTCGATGGATTTCATCGACGACTTACCTCTGTCAAGAAAGGGAAATGAAGGCATTTAGGTTATCGTAGATCGATCAACCAAAAGCGTAAATTTTATCCCAGTAAAGCCAACAAGAACCGCTGCAAGTCATGCAGAGACATACATGAGGTAAATTGTTCGATTGCACAGTATCCCAAGTAGCATAGTCAGTGAGAACGCATTACAAACAGCTTTGGAAACGAAGCTGAGTAGAAGCACCGCATACCATCCCTAGACTGATGGGTAAATAGAGTGTTGGAAATCTTCTGAGAGCTTGTATCTTAGATTTTGGAAGTTTATGGGAAAACTATCATCATCTGATGGAATTCTCTTATAATGACAGCTATTAGGCAAGTATTGGCAAGGCACGATATGAAGCTTTATATGGTCGTCCATGTAGATCTCCAGCATTTTGGAAGATTGGTCAGTATTTGTCATGATACGATTCGAGAAACCTCAGAAAAGTTAGACCTGATTAGAAAGAAGATGAAAGAATCCCAGAGTAGGCAGAAGAGTTTTGCCAATCAAAGACATAAAAATTTGGAATTTTCAGTTGGAGATTTAGAATTTTTGAAAGTCTCTCTGGTTAGAGGAGTAGTAAGAGTTGAAAGGGTAGGAAAGTCAGCACCGTGGTTTTTTGGACCTTTTCCCGTTATTGAGCGGATTGACCCATTGGTTTACCGAGTGGAGTTGCCAGAGAGGTTGTCCATTGTGCACAATGTCTTTCACGTATCTCATCTATGAAAATATTTGCATGATCCGGAGCAAATTATAGAAATAGCTGCCTAGGAAGATTTAGAATAGAACCCCACTTGATAGTTATCAGATGACCAATTTGAATTGTAGATCATGATAAGAAACGATTAAGAAGAAAATTTGTAAGATTGGTCAATGTTAAATGGAGTGGTGATGCCAAAGGCTACACTTGGAAAACGAAAGATAGAATGAGGAAAGCATATCATGAGTTTAGGATGGATGGACGGTATGTATATATATTGTATCGATATAGTGTACTCAACACCTATTTATAATCACTTATCATATCCTGCATACATTTCATCTTATCATATATATATATATATATATATATATATATATATATATATATATATATTGAACTATCTTCTTCTCATCCTTAATTTTGTAATTTTGGAGGATGAATTCTTTTAAGAGGGTAAGTATGTAACGACCCGAATATTCATCACACTAATTTTTTTTATTAAAATATTCAAATATAAGATTTTTAAACATAAATAATGATTTTTTAAACAAAAATGAAACACCCCACACCCCTTAGCATACCCAAAAGGACAAACTAAAAGGCATGGTACGTTGTAGGTATAGCTAAAACTAGCAGAAACTAAGATTCACAAGACAAAAATTAAATAATAATAATAGCAATAATAATAATAGCGCAGCAGAAACAATTATAGTACTTTGGTAAAAATCAAATTTCATAATATAAGATGATAAAATTAAGTCACCAAATACCCAATATATCATATGACAAAATACCTATACAAGTGTCGTGAAATCCAAAAACCCAAAGCCTCAAATAATATCAGAGTACAATACATCCCTCATAAAATACCAACTCAGCAAAAGAACTAAAAACTGGAAATGAAGGAAAGAAATACACAATAGAATCCCAATAGGATTCCACGAAGCTGCGGACTACTATCCTTGCCCCTGATTTCCTACTGGAGAAAAAGGGGAAATAGAGGAGCGGGTCAAACTAAAAGTCTGACGAATGATAGTAATTATTAGAATCTTTAAGCAAAGTCAAACTAATCGACTCTACAACAGTTCTAGCATGAATAAGATAACAAAGGAAGTAGGAAAGAAATAAACTGGAAATAAGCACGATTAGATATTGCTTAGATAGGTTAATTTTGATTGTTTACACTTGTCCTTGATTTCTGCTTTGATTAGGCTAAATTCCTAATCTTGTAATTAGGATGTAACCCTAATCCTACCATTGATCGGCCTGTTATTCTATAGTACCTTTCTGTGGACCTGCTGCTGCATAACTCCCTACATAGAATGTTACTGTGGACCTGAAGACATATATGGCTCACTATACTGAAGGCAGTTATTTACTATGGACCAGATACTATATATAACTCCCTACACAAAAAGTTACGGTGGACCATATAACTATATAGCTCCCTATATAGAAGGCAATGGTGTCTACGAAAGACACCGATACTAAGCGCTTGGAACTCATAACTATTATTGAGCACCCGAATGGAAGTCGCACACGTAACTACCACCATTCCCATGCTACCTTTTGCTCCACCTATTGGGTCTTCTTATTACCTCAAACTCCAGCATAAGTGTGCCCCTCATCTCACTTCAGGCTACTGTGAGGTCACCGTGTGTCCATAGAAAGTAGATGAAATGCTATTGGTACTAGCCCGTCATCCAAAAAATATCTATTTGCGCCTCTTGTCCAAATCCCCCATGATTTGGACATCTACTTGACCAATTACTACCATTCTTAGCATAAGTGTGCCCTCGTCTCACTTCAGGCTAATGTGGGACCACCGTTATGTCTAATAGGGAATGCTATTTGGTACAGGTCCTACTTTCATCTTTGCTTATTAACTTAGATAAATTATTTCAGATAAGCCTTTACAATTTATCCCTATTATCTTTGCTTACTAATTTGTCCTAAGTCTTGAAAGAAGCCTTATTCCATTATTATTTTCTTATTATAAACTACGTTATAATCATGCTTATTACTTAACCCAAGGTCTACGTGTGAAAATAAGCTTATTTCATCTTTCAGTATTTTTAGTTATTATTCCAAGTTATAACCAGGCCAATTTTTTATTCAGTTCAATTAACGTCATAATTAAGCATAATTTCAGTCCAATTAGGCAAATTTCACTCCAACCCTATTTATATTACAGTCTTTGTAATTTACATCTTATATTCCATTATTTCAGTTTTCTTACAATTTAGTTCATATTCACATTAATCCTATTCTAATCTATACTGAAGAAGTAGGAATAAAGAAAACTGAAAATAGAAGAAAATCCAAAGCATGGAAAGAAGATGTAAATAACGTATGAATAATAGTAAATAAACGGAAAAGCTATAATTAATAGAAATAAACTAAAATTACTAAAAAGAATATATAAAAGGAAATAGACTAAAAATATTTCTAAAATCTGTAAATAAACTACTGAAAAGGTTATTCCAAAAATCGTAGTAAGACTACAACTATTGGAAATCCTATTATTTTAAATCACTTAAAGAAATCTTTAAAACAATTACAGTCACTCACCTATGGTCCTTAGCTCTTCCTTAGGTCTTTTCGGATCCACTTGAGGGTATAAAAATATTTTTATTAAAAAGGTTCTCTCCTTGAAAAATTATTCCTTTTAGGGTTCTTCCTATAAAGGTGAACCCAAGCAGAGAAAATCTAGAATGAGAAAAAGTGTTAGGCCTAAGGTCTTATTTTTATGGGTAGAAGTGGATCTCAGACTGTTGGATTTGAAGATTGAATAGAATGCAACCAAGTCATAGGCTGAATAGAAGCCATCGATGGAAGCACGAAGTGACCAGATGAGCCAAGGGAACGAAAATGATTTGTTCGCTGGCTACTGGAATGAAGGAACAAATCCTTCATTCATTCATTTGAGGCAGGTCGACCTTGGTCGACCGCCCACTATGCCAGGTCGACCAGCCAGTCGAACTAGGCTATGGGATGGTCGACCTCCCCATACAGACATACACCCACACATACACACACACACGCACACACACACACACACACGCACACACACACATATATATATATATTTCAGATTCTTGATTATTTTGTAACTCGTTCATATTAGCTTAGATTCTAGCGTTCTATATATGGAAATTGACCAGAAAATTACCACGAACACAATGGCGAAACTCCCGTGGCTCAATTCCGATAATTTCACAAAGTTATTTTATTATTTAATTAATTAACCAATTAGTTATTATGGGTTAAATTTCGGGTTGTTACATTCTTCCCTCCTTTAGGGATTTCATCCCCGAAATCTCTAAGGATAAAAGAACGAAATAAATGTTTTCATCCAATTCTACAACCAACTACTCAATCATCAACCATTCATCCATTGTCCTTAAGTATTTCTGATGCAACTTATGATACTTATGCAATTAGTGTAGTGTTAATGTCCCTAACTAATGCAAAAGAGACGGTCCACTGATTCAGTTGACTTCCTTTTATGCAATCATGTTCGTGCCATGTATCCAAGAATGTGAAATTTTCCTAATGATAACTGATAATTCTATATGCATGCTACAAACATCATCCAAATGCAACAATCATATGGTAAGCATCCATTTATAGCAACCATAAAAATAAATTAAAAATGCATACATCCATATGCGTATGCTCTAGTGTCCTAATTAGGTTCGTCCCTAAGGGATAATCGTGCCTAGTGCACCTATATGCGTCCATTAGCATCCACTAGCAGACACTTGCAATCACTAGCATACATCATTCATAACATGTTCTATTAACATGTTTACATCAAATCCTACCATCCATCGTTAATTCTAAGTTCTACCCTTCCAAAAGATAATAAAGGAAAGAACCTATTCAAATCTAAAGATGGAAAATAGGAGATTCGAAAAATTACTATCAAAGAAATACAGATATGAGATACGAATTTTCTCCAAATCAAACTAATCTTCTTCGAAGTCTCCTTAATCGTGTCGGATCCAAGGCAATCCATCTGTAGACTCTATCCAACACGACGGCGACCTGTGCGGTCTTCCATAAAGAGCTTCAAAAGCTACCACTCCAATGCTAGCTTGAAAACTATTATCATATGGGAATTCCACTAAAGGAAGATGCTTCTCCCAAGTTCTTCCAAAATCAAGGATATCCATTCTCAACCTTGCATGCCTTACTACCTTACTCATTTTACTTTACTGTCTACTTTAGTCCGCACACATTAATCATCATTCCTAGATTCTTACTAGGTCCTATATACTTTACGGAAACTCTATTATTACTTCCAAAATTAATCATTGTTATCCCCTACATGGTCTTGCACTTTTTCCGTTACACCTAGAAAATGATTTCTCTATACTCCATATATATATAAGAGTTTGGTTGGGTATTTATCATTCCAAAACTAAGACTTCTAAATTTTCAAAACATTAAATCCCAGAATATTTGTCTTTAAAAAGTGTTATTTTTGAGTTTCTATTAAATTCAAAAATATTTAAAAATATTTGGTTACTTAACATTATTTCCCAACTTAGAGGGGAAAACTTTCAAATTCTAAGTCCAAAACTTATTCCTCATTTACTTTTAAAGACCTTTTCAGTTTTCTATAAAAAATTGAATTTTCAAATTCTAATTTTATTAATTTTTTGGTTTCCAAAAACTTATTTACTTTTTCACCAAACCATTTTCTTTTAAAATATCTTAAAAATATCATTTATGTGTTTTCAAAACAACTTCTTATTACACCTAATAGTCTCATATCTTAATATATTAGAACTACTTTCTCTTATGAGAAGTTATTGACACTAAAATATTCTATGAACCTTTTAAGAGAGAATTTCATGTTTATGTAAAACTACAAGGAACTTATTTTATATTTTTCGAAATAGGCTATACAAAATATGGTGCTTTTCATACCTTATATATCTCTTTCATGTATTCCTTGTAGCTTGCAAAATTTTTTTTTATTAGTTTCATAGAAAATCATACCATTATTCTTTTCATTCCAATAAATTAAAATATGTTTATATTATGTTCTTCCATGATAAATATTTTCTAATATCTAACTTATACATTTTCCTTTTAGAAAAACTCATCTTCAAAACTATTTTTATATTTCCATAACTGCGAAAACAATTCCTTATGCTCATTAAAGATAATAAGTGTACTTTACAAACCATTTTGTTTCTATACTTAGAAATTACATTTAAAAATATATTTTTATTTGGGTTAAAACATATGTTGCATAAAACACCATTACTACAACCTAAAAAAATATACTAGTGTATGGATTCAATTAAATAAATACCAATAAATCTCATATACCTATGTAAACAAATTTCTCTTGGGAGTCATTTACTATAACAATAGTGTTATAGCCCGTGCTCCACTAGTTTTTCACGAAAACATTTATTACAACAATAAAAGTTACAATCTACGTTTTCGATACTTGATACACAGTAGGTTTTTATGTTTAAAATCTTTGGTTACTTACGATGAAACTAGTGAACTATATATACATATACTCTATAATTCTTCAAAAAGAATTCCAATTTTTCATTGTATGAAAACCAACTTAACTTTCATACCATTCTTCAAAAACCCCATATTTATTTTCTAAAAGAATAATAATGAAAAATTTCAATTCTAACAATTATATTTTTTTCAAATTTCAAAATTTTCATTTTATTGGGCTTGGCATAAAGTGGTTTTTGTCCTTACTAACCTAGGAGTACTTTTCTTAAACTAAAGGCTTTTACTCCCATTCCTCTTATATACTCATATATATTCTAAGGCATCATCGTCAAATTTACTTGTCTGAGACAATTATAACTTCTACAATTACCTATACAAGACTTTGTTCTCTGCCTACTGAATTTTTATTTTCCATCTCTAACCTTTTCCTACCTCTCTTTCGATTTCCATAATCCCAATCCTAAATGTACAAAACTGTTCCTTAAATCCCTATCATGTAAAGACATTCTCTATGCCCTAATAAACGCACTTTTTCAAGAACTCTGTCTTCATCTGATGAACACGAAGCATACAAAGAACCGCCTTTGAATGAATAACATGCTCTCCTATACTTCTTGGAAAATTCCAAAATGTCGACCATGAATACCCCCACGAGCTTTATTTTAGGGCATCTCAAAAAACATGGCTCACCAAATCAACAAGATAGGCTGTGGCACTGGTTAGCCCAAAAGGCCTGACCAACCACTCATAGATCCTTTGGGTGTCCTAAATGCGGTCTTATCAATGCTTTCATCAGCAACCCTAAGCTGACAAAATCTAATGGCTAGACCAAACTGAGAAAATACTACCAGCTAACTGGTTGAAAAGAACATCTATCCTAGAGAGTGGATAATGGTTCTTCTTTGTGAGCTTATTCAATTCTTTATGGTCAAAGAAAAGTTGAAGGGAACCACCTACTTTGGTAGCGAAGATGACTGGTGCTCCCTATTTCGATATGTTTCTTCTTAGGAAACCTTTCCCAAAGCTCACGGATCTGCTTGCTCAATCTCTTCCTTTTGTTAAGCACCATATGCCCGATGGGTAACATTACTGGCTAGCAAAATAAATCTCGAAGTCAATCTTTCTCTTGAGGGGTAGTCCCCTAACCACCTCAAAGATGTCTGGAAAAATCTCTGACGATAGGAACCAAATCTAACTCTGATGATGATGAATCGAGGGAATAAAGAAATCTCAACATAACTGACCTTTGTGGGTCATAAAGAATCTCGAGAGCCTATTGACGCATGTCTCCAATCTAACGACTCTTCCCTGGCAATCTAATATAGCTCCATTTGTGGATAACCAATCCATTTCCAAAATCATTCCATACCCCGAAAATCCCAAATATAGGCGTCGTAGTCAAATTCTACGTCGAGGATATAAATTTTCAAACCCCTATAAATCATTGACAAGAGCGTCAATCCTTACATAGGGTTTGAAACAATAATGGGATCTACTACTAAAAAGATGACTAAGTGCAAACAATGTACCAAAGAACTAGAGATGAAGGAATGTGATGCTCTAGGATCGAAAAGAGTTTGAATGGGAAAATTAGAAATAGAAACCAATTTTTCCTACCTCGATCCCGTCCGCTGCTAGAAAGTGTTGCATCCAAATCCTGAATCTGCGCTGCAGGTGCACTCGCTCCTTGCCCCACCGTTTGAGGAAAAAACTAACTAAAGCGACCAAGCTGTCCATAATTAAAGCATCTTCCCTCCATTCCTGCCTTCTTACAATCTTTTTCATAATGAACATTCATTCTACAATGCTTACATTTCCCATTTTTCTTGATTTGCTTCTAAGGTCCTAATCTAACATCCTAAACCTTTGTTCCATAACCTCCAACCTTGATCGTGCCTCCTCGAAATCCTCTATGTCAGAAATCGTTCTGCCACCTAGACTAGCAAATTTCTTGCATAGCTTAGAAAAAAAGGCTGGTGTAGGTGAATTAAAGGGATTTCCACCTATCGGTGTTGTATTGGTCACTTGCCCATGCACCTTAGGTACTGTAGCTCTACGGAATCAGTCAGCTATATGATAAAAAAAGAACAAAACTTAGGCTTGAAAGAATCGAAAGAAGGTTGAACTAGACTTTAAGGGGATTTTTAAAAAAAAAATTGTACTTGAAAAACTACTTCAATAATAATAGTTTCTTTCTGAAAAATACTCCTAATTTGAAGATGCGCTACTTAAAAATAAGTTGCTTTTGGAAAAATACCTTATTTTTAAAACAAGTTTTTAGGAATCCTGCAACCTCAGGCTCTGGTACCAAATGAAACACCCCCACACCTCTTAGTATACCCAAAAGGACACACTAAAAGGCATGGTGCATTGTAGGTATAACTAAAACTAGCAGAAATAAAGATTCACTGGACAAAAATTAGATAATAATAACGATAATAAAAATAACGCAGCAGAAATAATTATAGTATTTTAGTAAAAAACAAATTCTATAATATAAGATGAAAAAAAATAAGTCACCAGATACCCAATACATCATGAGACAAAATACCCATACGAGTGTCGTGAAATCCAAAAACCCAAAGTCTCAAATAATATTAGAGTACAATACATCCCTTTTAAAATACATCTCAGCAAAAGAACTAAAAACTGGAACTAAAGGAAAGAAATACACGATAGAATCTCCAATAAGCCTTTACGAAGCTGCGATCTATTATCCTTGCCTCTGATTACCTATAGGAGGAAGGGAAAATAGAGGAGTCGGTCGTACTAAAAGTTTGGTGAAAGATAGTAATTATTAGAATCTTTGACCAAAATAAAAGTAATAGGCTCTACAACAGTTCTAGAATGAATAAGGATAACAAAGGAAGTAGGAAAGAAATAAACTGGAAATAAGCACGGTTAAATATTGCTCAATTTATAAGATAGTTTAATTTTGATTATTTGCACTTGTCCTTGATTTCTACTTTGATTAGGCTGAATTCCTAATCCTGTAATTAGGACGTAACCCTAATCCTACCCTTTTTGATCGGCTTACTACTCTATAGTACCTTTCTGTGGACCAGCTGCTATATAACTCTCTACACATAATGTTACTATAGACCAGACGGCATTTATAGCCCCCTACACAGAAGGCATTTATTTACTGTGGACCAGATACTATATATAACTCCCTACACAGAATGTTACTATAGACCAGACGACATATATAGCTCCCTATACAGAAGGTAATAGTGTCTATGAAAAACACCCATACTAAGCGCTTGGAACTCATGGCTATTACTGAGCACCTGAATGGAAATCCCATGTGTAACTGCCATCATGCTCATGCTACTTTTTGCTCCACCTATTGGGTCTTCTTATTACCTCAAACTATAGCATAAGTGTGCCCCTCATCTCACTTCAGGCTAATGTGAGATTACCGTGTGTCCATGAAAAATAAGGAAAATGCAGTTGGTACTGGTCCGTTATTCAAATAATATCTAGTTGCGCCTCTTGTCCAAATCCCCGATGATTTGGACTTCTACTTGACCAATTACTACCATTCTTAGCATAAGCTGTCCATCTCACTTCAGGCTAATGTGGGACCACCATTTTTCCTAATAGGGAATGTTATTTTGTACAAGTTCTACTTTCATCTTTGCTTATTAACTTAGATAAATTATTTTAAATAAGCCTTTATAATTTATCCCTACCATCTTTGCTTATTAATTTATGCTAAGTCTTGAAATAAGCCTAATTCTATTCTTTTTCTTATTATAACCTACGTTATAATCTTGCTTATTATTTAACCCAAGGTCTACCAGTGAAAATAAGCTTCTTTCATCTTTCACTCTTTTTAGTTATAATTCTAAGTTATAACTAGGCCAATCGTTTTAATTCAGTCCAATTAACATCATAATTAGACATAATTTCAGTCCAATTAGGCATAATTTTAGTCCAGTTTCATTTATATTGCAGTCTTTGTAATTTACATCTTATATTCCATTATTTCAGTTTTCTTACAGTTTAGCCCATATTCGCGTTAATCTTATTCTAATCCATACGCGAAGAAGAAGGAGTAATAAAAGAAAACTGAAAATAGAAGAAAATCCAAAGCGAAGAAAGAAGATGTAAATAACGTATAAATAATAGTAAATAAACTAAAATACTGTAAATAAGTTGTAGATAAATGGAAAAGCTATAATTAATATAAATAAACTAAAATTGCCGAAAAGAATAGCTGAAAGGAAATAGACTGAAAATAATTCTAAAAACTGTAAATAATCTATTTAAAAGGTCATTCCAAAAGTCGTTGTAAGACTACAACTATTGGAAACCCTATTATTTTAAATCACTTAGAGAAATCTTTAAAATAATTACAATCACTCACTTGTGGTCCTTAGCTCTTCTTGGATCCACTTAAGGGTGTAAAGAAAAATATTTATAAAAAGATTCTCTCGTTGGAAAGTTATTTCTTTTAGGGTTCTCCTTGAAAAGGTGAACCCAAGCGAAGAAAATCTAGAATGAGAAAAAGTGTTAGGCCTAGAGTCATGTTTATAGGGGTAGAAGTGGACCTCAAACCATTGGATTTGGAGATTGAATAGCATGCAACCACGTCATAGGCTAAATAGAAGCCATCGGATGGAAGCACGAAGGAACCATATGAGCCAAAGGAATGAAGATGATGTGTTTGCTAGCTTCTGGAACGAAGGAACGAATCCTACGTTCATTCACTTGAGCCAGGTCGACCTTAGGGTAGATCGCCAACTATGCTAGGTCGACCTTGGTAGTGGGATGGTCGACCACTAGGCCAACTTCCCTATATTTTTTTTTGGATTCTTGGTTATTTTGTATCTCGTTCATATTAGCTCGAAATTCTTACGTTCTATATATGGAAATTAACCAAAAATTACCACAGACTCAATGGTGCAACTCCCTTGGCCCAATTCCAATAATTTCACAAAGTTATTTTATTATTTAGTTAATTAATGAAATAATTATTACGGGTTAAATTTCGGGTTGTTACAATAAATAATATTGATAATATTATATGAATGAATATTTAAAAAATATATATACTTTCGAAGATATATCGATAACATAATCGAAAATTATATTATCGATAAACAGCTTTTTGGCCATCCAAAGTCATGCACAGAGATGGATACATATACTCATATATATATGAGTGAGAATATGTAATAAAATTATTTATTTGATTTTCGAAAATAAAATGTCCTTATGACATTATTAACGATGTCACTATTTTTGAACAATTAAATTTTGAATTTAAATTGAGTTTAACGATTTAATAATTATTTTAAAAGTCAAATGAAGCCCTTTTAATTATTATATAACGATAGAAATATTATTTTCGAACTTTGTTTACAAAAATATGCATATTAACTAAAAAGCAAAGATATGACCAGAAATCGGAATGGATTTCGTAATGATTCAACGTAGAAAAGTTGTATAAAGTTACGGATCACTGTGACATATATGTGCATATAGAAATACGTATACACATGCACATGAAAACACACACACAGATAAATATATTTACAAACACAAATAAAAAAAGATAAAAGAAAATATCATGATATTTTTTATAAATATATGATGTTTTCCAACCAAAGTCAACCGTCAACTTACCATCACACACACACACTTGAGTTGGCACATGAGGGTACTTTCGGCCGTGGGTAGTGATGTAAGGGAGGAGTGTGGTGGTGTTGAAATGATAATGTGTTTGCACTTAAATATCATGATATTTTATCACTTCCATTTTCTATAAATACCCACCATCCATCTTCGGTTCCATTCACATTTCCTCCTTCATTTTGCTAAGCTTCTTCACTTATTTATACTTCTCAATAATGGCTTCTTACCTTAGAAAATTTATGGATAAAAATATTGCAAAAGGTAATCAAATTCATATAATAAATATGTATTATCCAAACACATCAAAACCAAAGCAAAACTCCTCCTTTCTCCTCTTGAAACCCACGGCCACCGCCTTCTATCACCAAAGTCTGAGACTTCCTTATCTTTCAAGCTAGGCCGAGAGCATCCAAGTACCAAAGGCCGAGCCCTCTAGGAAGCATTAATACAAGCTTCGTGAGCTTCAATTTTGTGATAGTGAAGCTACAGTCATTTTAAAGTTAGAACAATCTAATTCAAGGTGAGAAATATCTATTTATATTATACTATGATATGGATGATAATATAATATGTTTTGAATGATTGGTTGTTATGTTTTGATAATCATGTTTAACACACGTCAAAATTACACAATAAATCACTTTACGAAATGAAATATTAAAGTTTTGCGAGATGATTGAACCTCTTTGAATTGGCATATAAATGGTTTATAATCACTAAAACTTAATTTGGTGAAGTTTTGAAAAGAACTAAATTGGAATCAAAAATAGGTGGTCGCGTAATGGCAGTTCGCGATATCGCACTGTAATAGTTTAAACACATATTTACGATGGATTCGAAGTTAGAATTCTTTGGAATAAGAATTTTCCAAACGCTTATAATTATCGTTTTTCAACAAAAGAAAGAGATTGAGATTTTATTTAGTAGATTTTGAAATATGAGTGAAACAAGTTTTCAAAGTAGTCGTGCTTTGGCAGTTCGGAAACCAAAGCGATAAATTCTTTAAATAGATATTTTTAACTCTTTAAAAATATGAAATAATTTCCATAAATATATTAAAATATTTTAAAAGATATTTAGTTATAAAAAGGGACTTCCAATTGATAAAAAAGTTGTTTTGATCAAAGAAGCCTTAAAAACATTATTTGCAGCATTTTTTTCGCAACACTTTCTAGTAACTTTTGCAAACAACAGTTTTAGCTTAATTATTCTTTCCCGAATCTTATGGGAACATTTTCAAATAAATAATTAAGTATTTTAAATATGATTTGTAAGTTTTAAATTACTTTTAAAGAAGTCAAATAAATGTTTAAAAGAAAAGCTGTTATATATAAATGATTTAATTTTGGCTCTAAAATTCCATGAGTAGCCTGAATTTTTTTATTCGTGAGATCCAGATGTGGGTTTCTTAAACCAAGGAGATGTTTAAGAGTAACCAATGCCCTAAATCACTTGGCTTCCTTTCTAGGCAAGGAATAGACGAGGTCGAAATGTCGAAAATGAGGCAAGCATAATAGATTCAAATTTATAAATTTAATACAACTTGGATTGTGTAGAAATAATCTTCTTACAATGGTATTAAATTCCAAGAAGGGAACCCATAATATCCATGTGAATTTATAAGGTGATTCCATTATTGTTCGATGGATAGTAAAGGTTGAATACAGAAATTTATATTAACTAGAATTAGTATAATTTCTATCAGCCTTTTTTACTCAATAAGGTTTTGTAATGTGATTTATGAGAAATGATTTTGATTTAGTATTTCCAAAATTAAAAAAGGTTAATGATCCGTATATACTGGAAAAGAATATGATTTAAAGATTTATATCTTTGAAAGGGATATTTTGTTTGATAAAAGATATTGATAAATGAAATGATAATTACCCTCAAATTTAACATCTTTTATTGATGATTGGTTCAAAGGAACCAAGATCGGATTTGGATGATTCCTATTCGAAAACCACTTCGAAATAATATACGCATTCGAAGTGATGACATAGAATGATAATAAATTGGAAGATGGAACTAGGGCTGCCTGTCACTGATCCTCAGGGGAAATTTCTCATATCATATACACATGGCAGCAGTATCTTCAGTTGATCTTTGATGCAAAGGCTGTTGGCTACTAATCCTATGGTGATTCGTGATAAGATTTAGTAAGAGAGTTACTTTGGTTTGTCCTGTTCTTGGATAACTTGTATGAACGTATGTCTGACATTGCATTTCTAAAATGCACGTATATTGATTTTTACAAACATGCATCTGCTTGGTGGTGTGTGAGGTAACTCTCCTATACTTAGCACCCTTCTCTGAGACGTATGAGCTCAGAGGTTGTACATTTGTGGAAATCAATAGTGTGTGATGGAATTAGCAATGTGGCATTCAAGTGAAATGTGCGCTATGAGAAAGGAAATCGTTACCTCAAGCCTCATCACTTGGAAATAGCTTTAATAGGGCATGTCGTAAGGCTATATGTAACATTAGGGTATGGTCATCACCTTTCTAGATAACGCTTTATATGTTGAGTGCATTGTGCATGCTATGCGATCTCGGATAGGTCGGTTAAGATCAAGGTGATGTCATATTCGGTTGTATTTCCGACACCAGGAGGATCTTCGGTTAGGCTGGTCTTGCCAGGTGCAGAGTTTCAAAGGTGTTGATCCTCGGTACATCCTCTAGAGATGTACTGTACGGAAGGTAGTCCCTTACCTACCATTGTATGAGAATCCATTCTCCAATAAGTGTCTTCAGACTTGATTGTAGAACCTATTATGCTGGAATTTAATCAATGTAACAATTTCGGTTATGATTATATAAGTTTACTCGAAAAGTATCTTTAAAAGAATGTCATTAAAGATAATATTCCCAGATTTTGTATAGCAAATGTTTTGGTTATCATAAGGTAAGCCATACCGTTTTTATATGCGGCGTGGTCCTATGAGATACTCTTTATTTCAAAATATCTGTATTTGAGTTTCTCACACCAGTCCCATGACTAATACGGAGTTTATTTTTCTTTTCCCTTAAACTCTGGACTCTTCGTTTTTCAGGCAACCAGGTAGTAGGTTGTATGAAGCATTTTGGAAAGGAGCAAGTAGCATGGAACATTTTGGGTTTTTTTATAGAAGTTATCTATTAATTCTGCTATATTATGTATTATGTATCTGCCAGCACTTATAAGGATGGGTAGTTATAACTATCTTGGCTGGATTAGTACTTACTAGAACTTTGATGGAGCAATTTAGAGCAATTGCATGTACTACTAATATGTATAGTCAAATGTTGAATGCGATGTGAGATTCTATTTTGTTTTATCTTCTATCTTTATTTTCTTTACCCCATGATAATCCACCTCTTTAGCACATGGATTTGCGGCACATGAATATCGAGAATATATTATTGTCGATTTCTAAGGGTCCGGGAGGTGGGTCGTCATATGTTATGTCTATCTTTAAAGCTTGATTATTTTGACTTCATGGAATTATACGATACACCTAACCTACTCGAGGTATAGAATAACTATATATGTATATATTTTTATGTGTTTGTATAAGTAGCACAGTCCCCTATGGACCAAGATATTCGCTGTTAGTATTTGTAACTCTACACTATGTCAGGCATCCACCATCACTGTCTAGGCCAAATTGCCAGCGTACACCGAGGAACCTCCCATTAGTTCCTATTAGCGACATTACAACTATTTAGCCATATTCTAATTCGTCTCAAAGACTCATCAAGAATTTTGTAGCCTTGACTCCTAACAAAAAACTAACTAACAATTCTGAGGCAGTGCATGTCCCATACGAAACTTATTCTAGTAAGAAGTGTAGTTTGTTTAGACATAATCCAAATCTTTCAAATGACCACTCCAGGATCGATGACCCTCATGACCTATGTGTACAATCCTACTCATTGCATATATAATGCCTGCCTTGATGACATAGTGCCAAGCCTACACCCTTCATCCCATTTACATTTTCTAATGTAATCAAGGAAATGCCCGCTTAGTTACTTTGTACCCCTATAAGGATTGAAGTAGACCCTACTTTCTCATTTGAGACTTCGACCCATGGCAAACCCACTTTGGTATATTCCCTTTAGCTATATGTGAACATATATTAGCATGGATCTTACAGTTGGAGATACCTCACATCAGTATAGTGTATAGACAATAGCCGATAGCCCCTTCAAAGGGTAGACTTCTGTTGTGCAACATTATTGACCTCACATCGAACCCTTATGACTACATTGTTTATAGTTAATTTAAACATTTGTCTAGATCTAATAATTACACCAGTCATAACGTACGCTTGATGCTATATAAATTTAACTGTAAATTATTGTATCTTCTAAGTTTAATTATTAGTATTCCGCTATATTGTATTAAGCGCTAGGCGAGACAAGGGGATAGAAGTCTTGCTTCACTTTATGTCGCTTAAGCGCTGCTTAAGCATAGCCAAAGTGCTACTTAATTTATGCATACGTTATTTATATCAATATAAATTTATGCAAAGAGATTATATTAAGTGCATCATTGTCCGTATATGCATGCATTAATCACAAAGAAGTAAAGTTTTGCATTTAAGTTAACTTACAAATTCATAGATTGCAAAAGTTAGATTTGACTTTCGCTATTCATTAAAATTATGCATAATCGAGTTGAGTACAAACCATGCATATTTGTCTAATAAATTGTCATACCTTAATGTAAAAAACAACTTACTATCCCTCAGCCCATATGGCAGAAAATGAAATTTTTTGCTCAGGAGTGTCGCTTTTATGTTATAACCTCATTTCTTCTTATTTTAAAAATAATACGTTTGTTGCTTAGCGCTTAAATTTAAGCAAAGCATAGATAAGCGCCAATTAAGAGCGCTTAAGCTCTCGTCGCTTAATTTTATTGCCTTTTCAAAAAAAATTAAGCATTGTACATGCATTTAGCGCTTAATTGACGCTTAAGCGAGCTTTTCATAACATAGGTATTCCAAAACTTTTACATGAACTTAATTCTTTCTTCTTTAATAATTAAATGTCATTTACAACTTACTAATAGATTAAATACTTTATACTGCTTAATTTCCAATTAATACTATTAGATATATTTTACAGTTCCTTTTTAACTAATAGTTGCCTTTCTTTGATTACTATAACTTTCCTAATTCCTTGTTCAATTGTCATATTGCTACTTTTATCACTTATAGTTTATTTCCTAATCTTCAAACACATATATTAAATTAACAACGAAACTATTGTTATTACATCTATTTATAATATTTTACGTTTAGGGATTTCTATATTTTAATGCATTAGAACTACATTTTCGCAAAAGGTAATGTTAACACTGTACTTTCCCTAAATTACCTAAAAATAGATTTGTGTTATCTTTGGAATTATAAGAAATTATCTATTATATTATTATTGAAATAGATGGTACAAAATACGATAAATATCCATATTTTGTACATCTCTTTCTTTTAATCATATTCATTATTTTTTCAAACAATACACCTTCATACATAATTATGAAGTTGGATAATTTATAGAAATTTACATTGCAAAATACTTGATTTTAATGTATTAAAATATTACTTAAATCCCAATCTAATTTGTAACAGTCTTCAATTCATGTTCAATAATATATAACATTCAAAAAAGAACCCTAGAGGTTACATTAATGAATTATTCACAACTTTTAGGGACTACTTTCACCCATACTTTTCAAATTTGGGTATACACGATAGTTAATCAGATTTAGCAATTTATAGAATATGCAGGCAAGGTTCTCAAATTTATTGCATAATATAAACCTACAACTCCCAAATTTACAATTAGGCATATAAGGAACAGATTAACAGTAATATAAATCCAATATTATATACAAATATATAATTTTCTACTCACTACTAAGCTTTCAAATCTACATATCTAAATTCGTTCTCCTTATTTAACTCCCTTTTCTTCTACCAAAATATGTACCAAAAGTGCGTATGTATTTACTAAAATTATAGATCTGAGATGAGATTTGAATTAAGCTTACTTTTAAATTTAGATTTAGAATTTTCATTTTCTTCGTAGGATTGATTCACCACTTATTCTTCTTCTCTTTTATTTTCCGCTATTCTACACACACAGAGAGACACGCGCGCGCACACATATGTATGTATGTATGTATGTATGTATGTATGTATGTATGTATGTATGTATGTATGTATGTATGTATGTATGTATGTATGTATGTATGTATGTAATATACTATTTTGTTATTTCTATATTTCTTAGAATTGGTGGAGAAAAGAAAATTACAGAGCTTTAATCCTTGATTCAGAAAATATAAGGAGAAAAGTGAGGGGTAGGCCTATATTTATAGGCACACGAATCAATTCAATACTTAGGTTTATTTACCTCAAATTCGAGTCGTTCATCCTAGGTTCAATTCATAACCGCTAGCCTTCTATTGGTTGATCGTTTTACCTTACCAATCAATCAGTTGATCTTATGGTGACGACCAGTGGATCATTTATTTTGTTGGCCTTTTTCCATATTCATTTCCTGATTTTCTTTCATTTAACATTAACGCCCTTATTAATGTTTGTTTTATCGTTAAAAAATTATCACTTATTTCCTTCTATGCTTAAATTTAATTTGATTAAATATTGTTAATTAACATTCATATTTAAAGGTTGATTTAACGTTAGGCTGATATGTAATGACCCTGACTCGTCCTTTGAAAATCGACACCAAATACATCACCCATATTCGAATGCCGCAGATTCAAACGTCGAATCTAGTTTGCCGGAGCTTATAACACATTAAGTACAACAACACAGCGGAAAAAGAAATGAATATCATTGATTCAACTCCATGAATACAACATCTTTTACAACAATGATATAATGAAATGTTCAACATTATTAGAGATACAAGACAATAACAGAAAAGGTATCTTCATAGACTCCAAGAGAAAGAGAGAATCCAATAGAATGCATCTCTATTGCCAAAGCTCCAAAGGCTCCAAACCAATAAGCTCGAACCACCAACAAGTTGTATTAAGCAAGGTCAGTCATCGATGCGATCGCCAAGATCCAAACACTTCAAAGACCAAAGACTTCAAAGAATTCCAAATAGAAAGCTGAAGGATGTCGAATCTATATCTACTAGCTGATTATCTGAAATTCTGACTCTAAGCTGCCCGTGTGGAAAATTATGGGCACCCAGAGTTTAGAAATGGAACAATAAACTCCAGATCAGTCATGGGACTGGTGTGAGCAAACAAAAATAATTTATCTTTAACAAAAGCAAAACAAAAGAATTTAAAAGAAATCCGCAATGCTTTTTGAAAAATGAAACTACCATAAGGCCTCCCGCCGCACACACAATGCAAACGTACAATTGGAGGAGAATTCTCCTTATGATAGTCAAACATGCTTGATAAGCGAAAATCTTTTGATATTATTATCAGTGCATAGTGTACAAAAAAATTTCGAAAGTATAATATTAATCTTACCGAGCATACCACCATTATGGCATACCTACTTTGGCTGCCATCTAAACGGTGGGTCGCCACCATAAGTAAATGGTATGTTATACAACTAAAACCGTACAAGGCGCGTATTGGTGATTGGATTTCTAACAAATGGTCAGGCTAAGGAAATTCCTGTAGCACATGGGTACGCCTCTGGAGGGACGCCCCGAGAACCTAACCGGATCTCTGCCAACGCAAGGCCGGGTTAACTCTGTAACTAGGTGACTACTGACACGAGTACGCCACTCTCCGGTCGTTACCGACCTTTATCCGAGAGCTCTCAATACCAAAAAATCGCAATAAATTTGCAAAAACCACATAGGTTAAATATCAGGGCTACATACCATGAGACCACCTTTTATCCAGAAGGAAATGGACATACCCTAAGGGGGGGCGACCCCCAATAACCTTGCCGCATCCTTCCTGTTTCGACCATTCCGGGTTGTGAGGTCCGGCGAAGTCACGTCCACAAAGCTACGCTTTTCACAAAAGGCATGCTTCGATCAACAAATGATCAGCAACACTTTGTGTGTCACATTACCAAATTGGGACTATATCACTGGTAAATATCAACTACATAACCTCTAAGCTCGTACGTCTCAAAGAAGGGTGTTAAGCCAAGAGAATAAATTCTCCACCACCAAACAGAAATGTATTTGATAGAAACCAGCTCTATGTCTCAAAGTGTAACGTAAAACATACATCCATACAAGTCTATTCCGGGTTCGAACGATACCGAAGGCACTTCACAAAGAACCCCTTGCAATTCGGATAATCCTTGATCACGTCCGGACTCCCCATCACAAAGGTTGATCAAATCTCTATACCGAGGCCATTCGGTGTAGAGACATTCGACAGGTAATCCTTTCGCTTTCGAAAATACCCGGTCTTCACCACCAGTCTTCAAATGCAATCCATAATGTTGTATCATTATTCGGAACGGGTTTTATGACATAAAATCCTCTCCCGGCTAAACCGAATAATGGGCGCTTAATTTCAAAAACATATGGATATTGGGATCTTAGTTAAGTCACAACTTATTACCCAAAACCTTTCTTTCAAATGGTTTAATCAAATTACCATTTCAGATCTTTTAAGCAAAAGATTCGCGTCTTTAAAATCACTTTCAAATTGAAACAAAGTTTCACAAACCTTTTACAAAGATCCATTCATAGCTTTTAAAACTATTCCATTTCAAATTTGAAACCTTTTCAACAAAAACTGGAAATCCTTTCTTTTATATAAAAGCTATTATTATTCGAAAACAAAGAGTTTTTGTTTCAGGAAAATACGATCAAATATGCACAAGTTATAACCTTTAAAGTATAAACTTGGGTTAATTTCAAATTCCCAAAATAATATATTTAAAATGGTTTAAAACCCATATAAATACATCATACAACTTGTTAAACCATAATTTCTAAACTTATATTTATAGAACTCAACTTCAAATCTTGAATTCAAATTCAAATCAAACTATTTTAATTTCAAAACTTTAAGAAGTTATTTAAAATAATTTTATCTTCAAAACTCCTTTCAAAAGCTTTTTATATTTAACCCAATTCCATTTCCAAACCATTTGGATTCAAAATTCAATTTTAAAACCATTTCATTATTTTAAATAAAATAATATTAAATTCAAATATCCGTGACTCAGTCAATTTCCTCGTGCAATCCATATTTGTGTGTGTATAGTGTAGTCCAGGGGTTTTACACAATAGTGCAACATCATCAACCATCACAATCCAAGCACAGCAATATCGATAAGCGGGATAATCCTATAATGCTTATCTTCATTCATAGGTTCTCAGATAAATAATCATCACATGACAGATAAATAAATTACATTCATCACAGCTCAAATCAAATTATTTCATATCATAAAGCATCACACGTCAGGGATATCAAATAATTCAAAACGTTTCATATAATCCAAACATTCATAAGTAAGATCAACTAATCATTAGATAAATAAATTACTAATTCTGGTTAACTAACATTAATTAATTTCAATCCTTTAATTAATCATCCTTTAATCATTTATTAATTAACCTTTAATTAATAAATTAATTAATCATTAATTAATCAACCTTAATTAATAAAATATCAATCAACCATTAATCATTAGATAATTATACTTTAATGATTTAATTATTCTTTAATTAATTAATTTAATTTAATTAATTAATTAACCCTTAATTAATTACCATTTAATTAATTATCCTTAATTAATTATAATAAGTGATTATCCCTAATCACAAATTAATTACATCGAGTAATTGTCCTTTAATTACTTAATTAATCAACTTTAATCATTAATTAATTACTTTTAATTAAGTAATTATCTTTAAGTAATTAATTACCTTAATTACTTTTATTAATAAGTTAATAAATCACATTAGTTAATTATCCTTTGATCATAATCAATTAATCTTTAATTTATTAATCACATTAATAAATTAGCCTTAAGTTAATTACATAATTAATTAACCTCAAATTGATCTTTAATTACCTTCATTAGTTAATTTTTCTTTAAGTAATTATCCTTAATTAGCCACCTTTAATCATTAATTAATTAACCTCTAATTAATCACATAATTAATTAATCACTTTGATTAATTAACATTAATGTCTTTAATTACTTGATTACATCATTTAAATCTATTATAAATAAATATTGAAACTCGTATAAAGATTCACTTTAGCTTTAAAAACTTTGAAACTTATAAAAAAAACTTGTTTAAATTTTTACTTTTAAATTTACATTGCTTTTTTACTTTAAAACTTAGTTTGAACATAACTTTTTTTAAAAAAACCGTTAACCTTTTAAACCCAGTGACAAAATAAAGACCTGAGACAATCTTATCATTTACTCGAGCTAATCCTGAAGAACTTCCCACGCTCTCGTCTTCGAGCCAAAACACAATCAACTTCGAGTTCATCCCCGAGCAAATCTTCTTTCCGATCCTTGAAACCAACCCAGGCAAGTTTGCACACGCGTGCAACTGAATAGGTGGTCCGACCACCTCTGGTTAATGCTATGATCATCGACAGGTCGCTGTCCCCCACCTCTATCTCCTCGACCATCCAATTTGACAAACTTGACTGGAAATCAAAATTCAACCACTCAACACAACCTGGAACAAATCCCGACCATCGAAATCACCTGCTCCTCCTAGCTCTGACCACCGGAGATCACATCGACCATCTAACAACCTCGCCACTATCCAATGCCACAATTCCCTTTTGCTCTGGTCAAGCTCGATGTGACCACGACGCCAAAATTTACTCTCAAACATTATCGACTAGACCTGGTCGTTAAACCCTACACCATCATTTTCCGGCCACCACGACTTACGAGAACCCCAACTGCCATTTTTCCCCTAAGCACTGACCTTCAATCTTTCTCCAGCCACCATCCCGAGATTACTGGACCTTGCGATCGCCGGAAATCAAGAGAAATCTCGATGGCGTTCAACTCATAATCTTTTACAATTCTCTAAACTAAAAATTTTGAATTTACCTTTAAAATTCAAGGCTTTAGAAAACAAATCAAATTATATAAATGAAACTTGAAACCATGATACTCGAATATGATAAGTTTTTATACTTCCATTGTAAATCTTCTTTCAGCTAAAAACTATTTCCAAATTATTCTTAAAAGTACTTTAAAAACTTTGGTCTTGTTAATTTGAATACATTTTGTCTAAATATCAAAGTCTATAAGTGAATGATTTAAGATAATTTAATTTTGGTTTTTTGTTCTTAGCCTGTAAATACAAGAACAGTTATATATGTATGTACATGCATATTTTAATTCTTATATATATACACACATGCAGATATATTCACTCAATAATACAAGCATAATTACATCACAACTTCAAGTACAAAATCAAACATCAAGAGATATAACAAGTTCAAATGGCTTGCTCACCTGGATAAAACAGAGAAGCAGAGAAGAAAGCCTGAATGATATTTGATTTTAAAACTTGAAAACTAAGTTGATCTGATCTTGCATGCCTGTTTGTATTCACTTGCATTTGAATCTGAAATTGATCTTGCTTTCCAGATTTGCTTTTGATTTTTATTTCTGTTTTTGCTTTGGGTTTCCAGGCTTTGGTATGTTTGCCCAGGTCTGATTTTTGATTTTTTTTTTTTAGGTTTTGATCTGAGTTGAATCTAGATCTCAGCTAGCTTTGCTTTTGATCTGAGATGATCTTTGCTTTGCTGAAACAATACCTAATTGCTTCAGGTTTTCAATTTCTTTGAAAATTGTTTTAATTTTTCTATTGTCTGCTTTTAATTTCTTAAGTTTGTTTTCAGGTTTTTTTTGATATTATCAAAGAAATGAGAAATGAAAGGAGTGGGTAATGATGTATATAAAATCTTGACTTTAATTTTGTTTATTATTTAAAAATGAAAGAAAACATGACACTTTTTAATAACAAATTATACTATGCTCACGTATGTTAATACATGTTAAAATTAGGCATACACTTATTAGTCTTCTTATTTTACTGCTTACACATGTCATTTAAATGTTTAAATATGTGTTATTATATTTCCAATTTATATTTCCTTTTATATATGTATTACTTTTAAGAAAAAGAAGATTATTCCTTTATTAATATCTTATTCAAATTATATTTATCTTATAAATTTTCAAAAGATATGTATATTTGTTTTCTTATTTATATTTTTGCCTTTATATTTTTATATATTTATACGACCCAACTTTAGATATGTATATATGTCTTTAAATTTAATTCATACATTTTCCATATTTATACTTGTATAATTTTTTTTAAAAGAAAATGATTTAAACTAAATTATATGCTAATAAATATGTATATTAAAATTTAATCCTTAAATACCCATTTTATTATATTAAATTTAATTCATACTTCAAATCAAAATGCCTATTTAATACGATTAGAAAACTATTTTTTATTAATTAAAAATATAATGCTTTCAAATTCAACTTATTTTTTCAATATATTTATTTTTGAGTTTCCAATTCAAAATAAAATCTATTTATATAAATAAACAGGCACATATCTTATTAAATTTGAAAAATTCAAATTAATTCACCAATTTATGCACAAATTTATATTAATTACCAAATTTATTTCGCTCTAAAAACTGGGATTGTTACAGATTCCACCCTTAAGAAAATTTCGTCCTCGAAATTTGCTAGACAGGGAGGCAACAAAGAATAAATAGAGAACATTGTACCAGATCAAGCTGAATATTTATTCTGCATTTGGCTTACCAAATCTGAATTCAACAATAAATACGAGATCAAACTCACTCAATACTTTACGAAATACTCGGGTCATCCGGTCTATGAAATATGTAGGGCATCGGTTAGTTCGAAGGGATAACTAACCATTCGTAGAATACATCGAGACCCCAATGAATAGACAAATGGATACAACTCAATTCAGTTACATATTTCGTTAATCAATTTATTTTAAATAGATTTCAAATTTATTAAAGTTAAAACGAAAAAGATTGATAGAAACTGATGAAGAGAATACGAAACAGGAATTTATCTGCACGATTTGCAGGGCCATCATCACACCAAAGTTTCTTCTTATAGTTGCCATGAAGTCATTAAAGAATTGAATCGGATGATGATCAAAGAGATTGATAGATAATGTTGTTTCCGTTGTTGTTGCAGAGTGTCGACCATATGAAGTGGTACTCCCCGGTCCCTTACCTCGTCCTCTTCTTGCACTCATACTCACTACCAGTGAATAGTAAGAGAATTTACTGAGGCATACAGACGAATATCTTAGGGATATACTCATTCTAGGGCATTTGTAACCCTATCTCTAATGAGTCACCTAATGTGTTATACTCCCGAGCTAAATTTCTTACTCAACGTTCAGCTCTGATACCAATTGTAATGACCCTGACTCGACCTTTGAAAATCGAAACCAAATACATCACCCGCATTTGAATGCCGCAGATTCAAACGTCGAATCTGGTTCGCCGGAGCTTATAACACATTAAGTACAACAACACAGCGGAAAAAGAAATAAATATCATTGATTCAACACCATGAATACAACATCTTTTACAACAATGATATAATGAAATATTCAACATTATCATAGACATAAGACAACAACTGAAAAGATATCTTCATAGACTCCAAGAGAAAGAGAGAATCCAATAGAATGCATCTCCATTGCCAAAGCTCCAAAGACTCCAAACCAATAAGCTCAAACCACCATCAAGTTGTATTAAGCAAGGTCAGTCAACGATGCGATCGCCAAAATCCAAACACTTCAAAGACCAAAGACTTCAACGAATTCCAAATAGAAAGCTGAAGGATGTCGAATCTATATCTACTAGCTGATTATCTGAAATTCTGACTCTAGGCTGCCCGTGTTGAAAATTGTGGGTACCTAGAGTTTAGAAAGGGAACAATAAACTCCAGGTCAGTCATGGGACTAGTGTGAGCCAACAAAAATAGTTTATCTTTAACAAAATCAAAACAAAAGAATATAAAAGAAATCTGCAATTCTTTTTGGAAAATGAAACTACCATAAGGCCTCCCGTCGCACACACAATGCAAACGCACAATTGGAGAAGATTTCTCATGATAGTCAAACATGATTGGAACGCAAAAATGTTTTGATATTATTATTATTGCATAGTGCAGAAAAACATTTCGAAAGTATAATATTAATCTTAGCCAGCATACCACCATTATGGTATACCTACTATAGCTACCATCTAAACGGTGGGTCGCCACCATAAGTAAATGGCAGGTTATACAACTAAAACCATACAAGGCGTGTACTAGTGATTGGATTTCCAACAAATGGTCAGGCTAAGGAACTTCCTGGGACACATGGGTACGCCTCTGGAGGGACGCCCTGAGATCCTAACCGGATCTCTACCAACACAAGGCCAAGTTAACCATGTAACTAGGTAGCTACTGACACGAGTATGCCACACCCGGATCGTTACCGACCTTTATCCGAGAGCTCTCAACACCAACAAATCGCAATAAATTTGCAACAACCACATAGGTTAAATATCTGGGCTCCATACCATGATACCACCTTTTATCCAGAAGGAAATGGACATACCCTAAAGGGCGCGATCCCCGATAATCATGCTGCATCCTTCCTATTTTGACCATTCCGAGTTATAAGGTCCAAATAGGTCACGTCCACAAAGCTACGCTTTTCACAAAAGTCGTGCTTCGATCAACAAATGATCAGCAGCACTTTGTATGCCACATTATCAAATTGGAAATATATCACTGGTAAATATCAACTACATAACCTCTGAGCTCGTATGTCTTAGAGAAGGGTGTTAAGCTAAGAGAATAAATTCTCCGCCACCAAACAAAAAATATATTTGGTAGAAACCAGCTCTACCTCTCAAAGTGTAACGTCAGACATACATCCATACAAGTCCATTTCGGGTTCAAACAGAACCGAATGCACTTCACAAAGAAGCCCTTGCAATCCGGATATCCGTAATCACGTCCGGACTCACCATCACAAAGGGTGATCAAATCTCTATACTGGGGCCATTCGGTGCAGACATTCGATAGGTAATCCTTTTGCTTTCGAAAATACCCAGTCTTCACCACCGGTCTTCAAATGCAATCCATAACGTCGTATCATTATTCGGAATGGGTTTTGTGACATAAAGTCCTCTCCTGGTTAAACCAAATAATGAGCGCTTAATTTAAAAAACATATGGATATTGGGATCTTTGTTAAGTTACAACTTATTACCAAAACCTTTCTTTCAAATGGTTTAATCAAATTATCATTTCAAATCTTTTAAACAAAAGATTCACCCCTTTAAAATCACTTTCAAATTGAAACAAAGTTTCACAAACATTTTATAAAGATCCATTCATAGCTTTTAAAACAATTCCATTTCAAATTTGAAACCTTTACAACAAAAACTAAAAATCCTTTCTTTTATATAAAAGCTATTATTATTTGAAAACAAAGAGTTTTTATTTCGGGAAAATCCGATCAAATATGCATAAGTTATAATCTTCAAATTATAAACTTGAGTTAAATTTAAATTCCAAAAATAATATATTTAAAATGGTTTAAAACCCATATAAATACATTATATAACTTGTTAAACCATAATTTCTAAATATATATTTATAGAACTCAACTTCAAATCTTGAATTCAAATTCAAATCAAACTATTTTAATTTCAAAACTTTAACAAGTTATTTAAAATAATTATATCTTCAAAACTCTGTTCAAAAGCTTTTTATATTTAACCCAACTCCATTTCTAAACCATTTGGATTCAAAATTCAATTTTAAAACCATTTCATTATTTCAAATAAAATAATATTAAATTGAAATATCTGTGACTCAACCAATTTCCTCGTGCAGTCCATATTTGTGTGCGTATAGTGTAGTCCAGGGGTTATACACAATAGTGAAACAGATCAATCATCACAATCCAAGCACGACAATATCTATAAGAGGTATAATCCCATAATGCTTGTTATCCCGGTTTTTGGCAAAGCCGTGATACCAAAAGATCGATCGAAAACAAAGGACAGTTCGTCTCAGAGATTGGTCATATTTCGTTTCACTATGGATATCGCTGAATTTTTTTCGAGTCCAGATTGAGCTACAATTGGTAGGACATGACAAGAAAGATCATAGAAGTCAGCATCTCAAATTTCAAGTCAATCCGAGTTCATACGCTCAAGTTATGATCGATTCAATTTCAAGGGAAAGGCCTCAGTTTCGTATCCATCCTCACGCTCCAATTCGAATCGATCTCGTTCGCATCGATCGAGTTCGAATCCATTGGGATGCCTCAGTTCGACTCGATCACGTTCGAATCCATCGGCTTCCCCTGCTTCGTATCCATCGTGGAAGTCCCTCGCATCCATCTGTCTCGAGTTCATCAGGTGACTTCGTATCCATGGAGAAGCTACAAGGCTCGTATCCATCAAAGGGGTGATGTTCGAGTCCATCAGTAACATCAAACTTCGATTCCATAACACTTAAAACGATCGAAAGGAAGATAGCCTCGCCTCCATCTGGTTCGAATCCACCGAACTCGCGGTAGTTCGAATCCATGGGAACATTTCTCTTCGAATCCATTAAGTTCGTATTGATGGACTTCACACCCATCAACAGCTGCAGTTCGTATCCATGAATGCGGCACCATTTGAATCCATCGAGTCAACTAGCCATGGTGACGTGTCATTCATCGATGCGAACGTGCCGAGATATATGGAATCGAAGTGGTCAACTCGGAGCCAAATCCAGATCGAGGCGAAGTGTGCGCTCCATGTCAACACGAAGGCGCGTGCCATCCTCAGTTCGAAGCAATCGGTTCGAACGCATCGATTCGAACCAAACAGCCACTCGAAGAATCCCATTTCGTATCGATCATATCTCTCAATCTACTGATCCAAATGCAACGAAATTTACACAGAAGCTTGCATACATGTTGAAGGATGTCCACACCAAATTTCACCTCGATTAGATGATTTTCTGGTCGATTCGAATGGAGTTCGAATCAATGCCAAAGTGGGCCCAAATTTCCTGAGGCCGGGCGCGTGGGTCCCCTCACGTGCCAGAAGTGGTCTCCCGAATTTTCAGCGAAATATCAGCATCCTATGCCTATAAATAGAACCCCAGAGCCAACAGAAAAAGGATCTTTGGATTCTAAAGCGCTACACTCTGCCGGATCGAGATCTCCATCATCCTACATCATATTCTTGCTGTTGAATTCGAATTTCTAGTTGTAACTTGCTATTGATTGCTGTAAAAACTTGTAATCATCGAAAGAGAATCAATAAAACTGCAAAAAACTTCACAGTGGACGTAGGCAACACGCCGAACCACTATAAATCGCTTGTCTACGCATTTACTTTACTGTTGATTGGAGTTTTTGTTAGATAATACTTGCTTTGAATTTACATTCCTCATTATTATCTCTTCAACGACTCCCGAAGAGTGTTGTGACCAATTTTGGTGCAAACACTTTGGTGCTTTCACTGAGAAAACCCAGATTTTCTCCTGCTCTTTGGATCTGTCATCGATACCGGATTGAATAAATCTAAGAGAGAGATCTAGAACATCAAATCCAACTTCCTTCCCTTCTATTCAGATTTGGACAAAATCTAGGAAAGGAATTCAATTTTCAAGATGGTTAGCACAAGGACCACCTCAAACGCTGTCAATCAAGAAGAACAGGATAGACAGAATCCTGCTCCACTACCTCCACCTAATCAAGATGCTACTGGACACTCGGAACCGTCAGGTCCGGTTACCCGACAAGAGTTACAGTTGCTACTCCAAGAGCTGACCCAGAGTCGGCAACAACTAGCAGAACAGCTACGTGCCAATGCCGGGCTGATCAACAAGCTGGATCACCAGAAGCGAAAGAGATCCAAGAGAGACCATGCTTCTCGCTCCTCCAGCGAAAGTTCTTCATCTTTCGATTATCATAATCACTCTCCACGACCCCGGCTAGATGGGAGTCACATGCCAGCCGCTGGAGATCAACCGACACTGACCGTTGGACAACTGAGAGTTGGTCCATCATCCAGTTTCCAAACCGAACCCTCCTCCCGAGGAGGTGTCGTCCCTCACCTCACAGCAGAATACCGCACTACTAACATTGCGGCTAAACCAGGGGTCGACGCCCAAGATCAGTCGAACCTGGACCATCGTCATAGCAGACATACTCCTGAACCCTACGTCCCAAAGGAATGTGAGCCAAGAAGGCAAGACTTGGACCGTCGACAACGTCCAGTCCAACCCCAAAGTATGGAACGTGATCATACTCCGGCGCAAGCCGCACAGAACGCGCAAATGTCAGATCTTTCAACTATGATACGCCAGATGATCCATGAGAGCCAGGGACTCACGAATGACGATTGGAGAATTTCCCGAAGCCACACTCCTTTTACGGATGATATTCTTACTGCTGAACCCCCACAGTGATTCAGGATGCCAACTCTACCCATGTACGAGGGAAACTCCGACCCAAACCAACATATTCAGAAATATGAATGGTCGATGACCGCTGCCAGAGCCGACGATGCAGTGAAGTGTCGTAGTTTCCCCATATCCTTAGGGGGCATCGCTACCATGTGATTCACTCGATTTCCACCTCGATCCATCTCTTCTTTCGACCAGTTGGCCACAAAATTCTTTGAACAATTCCGCATGCACGTCGCAAGGCTCAAAGATGTCAACACTCTATCCAGTGTCACTCAAGCTCCTGGAGAGACGCTCAGATATTATTTAGAGAGATTCCATACTGCATGTGCGGAGATCAGCAATCCAAACGATAACTCCATCCTTATGGCGTTGACTAAGAGGATCGACCCCGATTCTGAGTTTGTGTGAAGACCCGCAAATCCGTACTCCTTGAATATACACTAATCTCCATTGATTAACTCAAGATGAACGGAAATACGAATTCTCAGGGTTTAAAAAGAAGAAAAAGATAGAAGAAGAGAGAAAACGTAGAACAGAACAGAAAGAAAACAACAGAACAATATCAGAATATCACAATCGCAGCGGAACAACATATAATAAATAAATGAATAATCTTTAAACAAAGAACTATATCAGTTATTACATTACATCACATTACATTACATTATATCATCATCAGAGTGGACAACAACAAACAACAACAAACAGCGGAAAAAGAAAATACAATATACTAGTAATACGCCATGCCATCCAGCTTGCCTCCAGCAACTCCTGAATTCCAGAATATCCTGATAAACCTGACTCTTGACTGCCCGTGTGGAAATTGGTGGGCACCTAGAGTTTAGGAATGAAAACAATAAACTCCGAGTCAGTCGTGTGACTGGTGTGAGAACTCAAAACAGTTTATTTATCTTTAAAATCAAAATAGAGGAATATTTTTAAAGTCAATTCGCAATGCTTTTAAAAATGAGACTACCATAAGGCCTCCTGCACACACACACACAATGCAAACGCAGAATCGAAGGAGATTTCTCCTTATGATAGTCAAAGATGCTTGATACGTATTAAAAAGAACATTTGATATTATTACTAGTGCATAGTGTAGAGAAAAATCATTTCGAAAATAAAGATATAAATCTTAGCCAGCATAGGCATTCCGCACTTATGCCTACTATAGCTACCATGTTCAATAGCAGGTTACCGCCACATTCCATGGCAGGTTATACAACTAAAAGCGAACAAGATCGTATTGTTTCTTTGGATTTCCAACAAATGGTCAAGCCAAGGAACTTTCCATTGCCACATGAGAACGCCTCTGGAAGGACGTCCCCGAGAACCAAACCGGATCTCTGCCAACACAAGGCCGGGTTACCCTTAACTGGGTAACTACTGACACGAGTATGCCATCCCCCGGTTCTTTGGGACCTTTATCCGAGCGCTCGTAATCAACATCACACCAAAATAATAAGTGTTTCAACATGAGTAAGTATCTGGGCTACATACCATGATACCACCCTTTTCCAGAAGGAAATGCACATACCCTAAAGGGAGCTACCCCTCATAACCTTGCCGCATCTTCCCTGTATTGACCATTCCGGGGTGTGAGGCTCGACGAAGTCTCGTCCACAAAGGCACGCTTTGGTACAAGCCATGCTTTGGGTCAACAAATGATCATAGAAATGATCACAAAGATAAACGATCAAACAAATGATCATATCACAGATGATCAAACAATGATCATTTCACAGCAACACTCAGCACGTTACATTACCAAATTGGGAATATATCGCTGATAACCATCAACTACATAACCTCTGAGCTCCTACGTCTCAGAGAAGGGTGTTAAGCTAAAAGAATAAATTCTCCGCCACCAACAGAAATATATTTGAAAGAAATCAGCTTTATATCTCAATTGTAATGTCAGACATACAATCCATACAAGTCTGTTCCGGGATCGAACAGAACCGAAGGCACTTACAAAGAAGTCCTTGCAATCCGGATATTCACTAATCACGACCGGACTTCCCATCACATATGGAGTCTCTATACCGGGGACCAGTCGATGCAAAGACATTCGACGAGTTGTCCTTTCGCTTTCAAAAATATCCGGTCTTCAACACCGGTCATCAATGCTATCCATTACGTCGTATCACTATTCGGAATGGGTAATCCGAATAACGAGCGCAATAATTTAAAAATAAGTGTGGCATTCAAATCCAAGCAAATCACAACAAATACCTATTCAAAGGTAAATATTGATAGTCGGTTATTGAACTATCAATGGATATGCACACATCACCAGATTCCAAATAATTTTCCAAATTGTTTATTTTTCCCAAAAATATTTTTACAAGATATATAATTTCAATACTTCAAAAATAAATTAATATTTATTTTTGAACAAATTCCCCTTTCTTTTATAAATTCCATAGTGAATTTACATTCCAAAATATTTATGAATATATGACTTCAATTATTCATTTTCAACTTATCTTCAAAAAGTTAAATTCTCAAAACGTTTCATTTCACATTGGAAAACATTTCCATACTTATTTATTAATAAGTAATTCACAAATCTATTTATTTTCAACCTTTGAAAAATATTCAATATACTTAAATCGAAATTAAGTAGATTTATTTGGGTCAAAACGAATGTTACGTAAAACATCGTTACGACAACCTAAAATCACTAGTGTAGGGATTCGAATTTAAGATAGATATGTAAATCCAAATACTAAATAAAACATTTCCTTTCGGAAATCATTTACTATAACAACAGTGTTATAGTCCACCATTTCCTTCTATTTCTCGAAAACGTCTATTTCAACAATGAATGTTGAAATCTATGGTTTCGAATCTTAACACATTTTAAAAACATCGTTAAATCGTTTTAGTTCTATTTTAAAACATCACATCCAAAACATTTTCTTTAACATATTATTCACTATTCAAAAACGTGAATATACTACGTTAACCAATTTCATCATTTCTATTCATTTTGTTTCAAAAGATTATTCACTGTCTAAAAAGTGAATATAACTCCATTAATAAGTTATAACAATTCACTTATCAAAATAAACCGTTTGCGGATTTATAAAACAACGTTTATAAATTCCATTTCTATTTATTTTATAATAACTTCCTTTTATAAATCTCATTTATCAATCTATTCAATTTCATATCTCAATGATATACTAAAAGTTCATATTATAAGTTAAATGCTTATAAGTTATTTGTTTACAAAAATCGTTCTTTTAAACTTCCCAATTTATAAATCTTATAACTCATAAGATTCATTTATTTATCCAAATCTATTCTTCAAATAACTTTACAAATCTTATAAACCTACTGCTTATAAAATTCCATTTGTAACTTCATCGTTTATAATTCTATAAATTTCATTCATTTATGAAATTCATTTACAATTCATTCTAACACTTATAAAAAATCGTTTTATAATTCAAATATTTTAATTTATAAATATCAATTTTATAAGCTTTTAATATAAATCAATTTATATTACTATTTTAAAACGTCTTTAATCTCCTTTATAATTTCATCATTCTCTTTGATTTATAAAATAATCAAAATTTATAAATCCTATATTTTAAACTTTTTATAATAAATTCAAAAATCCCAATTTAAGCTATTTATAAAATCATTAACTCATATTTTCAAAAATCAAATTTTTATAACTTTAAAATTATAACGTTTATTTATTTAAAATGAATCGATTCCAAATTTATTTTATAAACATATACTTTCAAAAATCACTTTAAAAATCCTTTTAAAATTCCAAAATTGGCCCAATGATGCTACACACCAAATAGTCAATCACGACTACAACGACATCATATATCGATATGATAATCAACGAATATCAAAATATCCATAATCAAATAAATACTGTTGAGGAATCCAGTTGGATCCCTCCAACCTGTTTTCCTGCATCCAAAGATGTTAGCACAATACCAATTTCGTTCCAGTACGAAATTATCGCGGTATATGGGATTTAAAAATATTATCCGCTTAATAGACGGCGCAATAGGGTCTCATCCGCTATATACTGCGGGAAATCAATTCCAAGTACATAAATAATACCAATTTCACTGTTTATGAAATATTCGCGGTATATGTTTTTAATAAATAACATCCGCTTACTAACGGCGCATAATGTCTATTTTAACAATCAATAGATAACAATAATCATTCAAACATGCATTCAAGTATTTTAAATATAACTATTCAAAATTAAATCAAAACCGATTCGATTGAGTGAGAAGTTCTCGCCTTGATTTCAATTTCGTTTTAGCGATTTATTTCGAACAAAATTAAACGGACGTTTAATTTTACCCAAAATTCTCACTAACTCAAAACGACTCCAATCCAATTCCATAGCATAGTGCTCGTCCATGCGATTCCAACGCAACTGATTTCGCGCGTTTTCGACCTCGTATGAAAAAGATATGAATATTTAAAGCTACACGATTTTATATTCATAATTTTACAACATAATTTAATTTTTCTCAACCTAAATCAATCTAAGCCGTGAGATCCATCACCCTGCAATCCAGCCCGTCCCTTTGCTTCTCCCCCAAACTCATGTTACTTCTACAGGTCCCAGCCGCACCAAGAAACCCATTAGCTTCAAATTAGGGTTCGATTTTGCAATCACCACGCTTGTCGAAACTCCATCACACCACCACCACGTGAAAGCTCATCACCACCACTATCTTCTGCTACAAATTGGTTGAGCTCGGCCCCCCATAGATGTCAAAGACTGCGCATGAACGGCAGCCCATACACGGCTATTTTGACAACGATCCGAAGCTCCAAATACGATCATGACCGTTCAGATTGAAGATCTCGTTGTCGTCTACAACTTTCATGTTGAAAGATTCTTGAATCGAGTTGTGGATTGAGAGGAATTTGAGGGAGAAGATTGATAATTTTTGGCCATAGGTTCTGTAGGTGGCGGCCTGAAGGTTATGAAACCCTAGGGTTTATTTTTCTTGCAAATGTGAACATTTAGGGCTTTTATAGAAAATTCGCGCGACACTATTCATCCCGGAATTTTCGAACTCCAAAAGAAGCGTGCCGGTTGGCGTTCCTAAGATTTACCCCGCGTTTCTAACACAATGGAACGTGTTTCGGGAGCTAATTCGGTCATCTGTGTGAGTTATGGCAATAAACGTTCAATTTAAAATTAAACCGATTAAACGATTTTCTAGGCGTTTTAGCTTGCACCGGACAAACGGTAAATCCAATTGACATGAAATTTGAAACTATACAATAATATCATATTACGGATCCGATGAAACTAGTTTCGTCGAAATCCGAGATTGTTTGAAAAATGGCTATTTTAACTCGCCAAATTAATATTAAAAACAATTTCGATGCGTTTCGAGCTGCCACGATCAAACGATAACTCCGATTGCTACGAAAATTGAAATCCGGTAATAACAAACTATTATGGATCTAATGGAACTGGTCTCGTCCAATTCTGAGACTGTTCGAAAATTGGCTATTTTTCACTAGTCGATTAAATATTAAAATATTCAATTTTCACAATTTAACTCTAAATCCAATTTTAAAAGTTCTAAAACATCATTCTAACTCCAATATGATATAATAAAATTTTACAAATCATTTCCAATCATATTTAACCCAATTTTCAATTATTTCTGTATTTCCAACTATTTAATTATCGATTTAATTATTCAATTAAATCCAATTATTCGAAATAAAATTTATTCGAATTATAAATTTCATTTATTAATATTTAAAATTAATTAAACATTCAAGTTTTAATTAATAAAAATTCTGGGTCATTACAGACTTCCCCCCTTAAAAGAATTTCGTCCTCGAAATTATCAAGTAAGAAAAGTTACAGAATCTATTAACTTTCCCAAAATTCATAGTTAAACTTCTTACAATACTTTACTAAGTTTTCAAGTCATACTTAGTTATCTTTTCAAAAACAAGTACTATTGTTTAACTTTCAACTCCAAATCAAAATTATATTTTCACAATTTTTCCTAAAATTTCCAATTTTTCTCAAAAATATTCTAGCGCCTTAAATTTTCGGTCGCCAGAGTCTCCTTTGCGCGGCTCGATCCGAAAAAAATGACAGTATATATATCAAAAATATACATCTCATCAAGTAATGAGGCATTCCGCAGGGAAAAAAGTGTAAAAGTACGATATTTAATCCGAGATATGTACCTTATATATTATTAGCGAGCATATACGGCTAATATTGCACGAAAGCGAGCTCCAAATGCGAACCAAACGCGATCCGGACCTACTAAACACTCAACAAACAACATGAGAACATGTATATATGAAAATAATATCAATATACATCATATAGCAATATAACAACTACATAATATAGCAAATGCAACTAAAGCAACAAATGCAACCATCAAAATCAATATAAATTCACTTCTCATTAATATTCATTGAATTGGTTTTCCAATTGATTCATTAACATTGGAATTTTTACTAACATTCATTCCTATTCAATTTCAATTAGTTTGCATCCACTAATTTATATTCAACTTAGTTCACTTCCAAATCAAATTCAATTCTATTCAAATTTACATATTATCCATTGGAATTTAATTACATAGCTTCCAATTTCGCTAATTCACTTTCATTAACACTTAATGAATTTATATACAATCAATCAACAATCAAATAACAACCAATTTTTATCAATACAACCAAATTTATTCACTTTACATTCAATTTGGTTTAATTAAATTGATTTTCATTCAATTATTAAACTTCCAATAACATTAGATTTTAATGAATTAACACTTACATTCATTGTTTCATATCAACTTAATTTACATTCAATTTGATTAACATTCAATCCATTAATTCAATTCAATTACAAAAGTTGAATTTCATTTACATAACTCAAGTTCATATCTATCACTTAACTTTATTATTTTACTTTGATACCAACATCAACTTCATTCAACATTACTTAAGTTATACTTCATTTTATAAACATCACTTGGTTTTACATAACTTAAATTCCCACTTATAAATCAATTCAGATTCTCTAAAGTAAATTTCCATTTAACTTTAAATTCATTTTTATTTGCAACTCATATTCATAAATATATTCATATAGTTTCACTTCTTATATATATAAGTTTATTTCACAATTGTAAATCACTTTAATTATAATTCAATTCTTATAATTCTTTTGCTTATACAATTATTCTTTTATTTAGATTATTCAAACATCTTATTCAACAACCAAACAATCAACTTATATACACTTTAATAATTCTGAAAAATTATTCCTTTATATATAAAATATACTCAAGGTAAAATTATTTCATTTACCCAATTTAAAACAATATCGTGTCGAATTATTCTGTACAAGTGTTTAGAGATCCCTATCAACAACGCTGATCACACATATTAACCAAAATCTATATTCCACTCAACAAAGCAATCATCACAATATAAAACAATTTTATATTCACTAACAAATACGCTCTCATAGCTATTATTACACTAAACTCATTCTAGAGTACTACTGACTCTATCTCTAATGAGTAATACCCAACAGAGCCATGGTTGTCGCTTAACCATATGCTCTGATACCACCTGTGATAACCCGCAAATTCGTACTCCTTGAATATACACTAATATCCATTGATTAACTCAAGATGAACGGAAATACGAATTCTCAGGGTTTAAAAAGAAGAAAAAGATAGAAGAAGAGAGAAAACGTAGAACAGAACAATATCAGAATCTCACAATCGCAGCGGAACAACATATAATAAATAAATGAATAATCTTTAAACAAAGAACTATATCAGTTATTACATTACATCACATTACATTACATTATATCATCATCAAAGTGTACAACAACAAACAGCGGAAAAAGAAAATACTATATACTAGTAATACGCCATGCCATCTAGCTTGCCTTCAGCAACTCCTGAATTCCAGAATATCCTGATAAACCTGACTCTTGACTGCCCGTGTGGAAATTGGTGGGCACCCAGAGTTTAGGAACGAAAACAATAAACTCCGAGTCAGTCATGTGACTGGTGTGAGAACTCAAAACAGTTTATTTATCTTTAAAATCAAAATAGAGGAATATTCTTAAAGTCAATTCGCAATGCTTTTAAAAATGAGACTACCATAAGGCCTCCCGCACACACACAATGCAAACGCAGAATCGGAGGAGATTTCTCCTTATGATAGTCAAAGATGTTTGATACGTATTAAAAAGAACATTTGATATTATTACTAGTGCATAGTGTAGAGAAAAATCATTTCGAAAATAAAGATATAAATCTTAGCCAGCATAGGCATTCCGCACTTATGCCTACTATAGCTACCATGTTCAATAGCAGGTTACCGCCACTTTCCATGGCAGGTTATACAACTAAAACCGTACAAGATCGTATTGTTTCTTTGGATTTCCAACAAATGGTCAGGCCAAGGAACTTCCCATTGCCACATGAGAACGCCTCTGGAAGGATGTCCCCGAGAACCAAACCGGATCTCTGCCAACACAAGGCCGGGTTACCCCTAACTGGGTAACTACTGACACGAGTATGCCATCCCCCGGTCCTTTGGGACCTTTATCCGAGCGCTCGTAATCAACATCACACCAAAATAATAAGTGTTTTAACATGAGTAAGTATCTGGGCTCCATACCATGATACCACCCTTTTCCAGAAGGAAATGCACATACCCTAAAGGGAGCTACCCCTCATAACCTTGCCGCATCTTTCCTGTTTTGACCATTCTGGGGTGTGAGGCTCGACGAAGTCTCGTCCACAATGCCACGCTTTGGCACAAAGCCATACTTTGGGTCAACAAATGATCATAGAAATGATCACAAAGATAAACGATCAAACAAATGATCATATCACAAATGATCAAACAATGATCATTTCACAGCAACACTTAGCACGTCACATTACCAAATTGGGAATATATCGCTGATAACCGTCAACTACATAACCTCTGAGCTCGTACGTCTCAGAGAAGGGTGTTAAGCTAAAAGAATAAATTCTCCGCCACCAACAGAAATATATTTGAAAGAAATCAGCTTTATATCCCAATTGTAATGTCAGACATACAATCCATACAAGTCTGTTCCGGGATCGAACAGAACCGAAGGCACTTACAAAGAAGTCCTTGCAATCCGGATATTCACTAATCACGACCGGACTTCCCATCACATATGGAGTCTCTATACCAGGGACCAGTCGATGCAAAGACATTCGACGAGTTGTCCTTTCGCTTTCAAAAATATCCGGTCTTCAACACCGGTCATCAATGCTATCCATTACGTCGTATCACTATTCGAAATGGGTAATCCGAATAACGAGCGCAATAATTTAAAAATAAGTATGGCATTCAAATCCAAGCAAATCACAACAAATACCTATTCAAAGGTAAATATTGATAGTCGGTTATTGAACTATCAATGGATATGCACACATTACCAGATTCCAAATAATTTTCCAAATTGTTTATTTTTCCCAAAAATATTTTTACAAGATATATAATTTCAATACTTCAAAAATAAATTAATATTTATTTTTGAACAAATTCCCCTTTCTTTTATAAATTCCATAGTGAATTTACATTCCAAAATATTTATGAATATACGACTTCAATTATTCATTTTCAATTTATCTTCAAAAAGTTAAATTCTCAAAACGTTTCATTTCACATTGGAAAACATTTCCATACTTATTTATTAATAAGTAATTCACAAATCTATTTATTTTCAACCTTTGGAAAATATTCAATATACTTAAATCGAAATTAAGTATATTTATTTGGGTCAAAACGAATGTTACGTAAAACATCGTTACGACAACCTAAAATCACTAGTATAGGGATTCGAATTTAAGATAGATATGTAAATCCCAATACTAAATAAAACATTTCCTTTCAGAAATCATTTACTATAACAACAGTGTTATAGTCCACCATTTCCTTCTATTTCTCCAAAACGTCTATTTCAACAATGAATGTTGAAATCTATGGTTTCGAATCTTAACACATTTTAAAAACATCGTTAAATCGTTTTAATTCTATTTTAAAACATCACATCCAAAACATTTTCTTTAACATATTATTCACTATTCAAAAACGTGAATATACTACGTTAACCAATTTCATCATTTCTATTCATTTTGTTTCAAAAGATTATTCACTGTCTAAAACGTGAATATAACTCCATTAATAAGTTATAACAATTTACTTATCAAAATATGCCGTTTGCGGATTTATAAAACAACGTTTATAAATTCCTTTTCTATTTATTTTATAATAACTTCCTTTTATAAATCTCCTTTATCAATCTATTCAATTTCATATCTTAATGATATACTAAAAGTTCATATTATAAGTTAAATGCTTATAAGTTATTTGTTTACAAAAATCGTTCTTTTAAACTTCCCAATTTATAAATCTTATAACTCATAAGATTCATTTATTTGTCCAAATCTATTCTTCAAATAACTTTACAAATCTTATAAACCTACTGCTTATAAAATTCCATTTGTAACTTCACCGTTTATAATTCTATAAATTTCATTCATTTATGAAATTCATTTACAATTCATTCTAACACTTATAAAAACTCGTTTTATAATTCAAATATTTTAATTTATAAATATCAATTTTATAATCTTTTAATATAAATCAATTTATATTACTATTTTAAAACGTCTTTAATCTCCTTTATAATTTCATCATTCTCTTTGATTTATAAAATAATCAAATCCTATATTTTAAACTTTTTATAATAAATTCAAAAATCCCAATTTAAGCTATTTATAAAATCATTAACCCATATTTTCGAAAATCAAATTTTTATAACTTTAAAATTATAACGTTTATTTATTTAAAATGAATCGATTCCAAAAATATTTTATAAACATATACTTTCAAAAATCACTTTAAAAATCCTTTTAAAATTCCAAAATTGGCCCAATGATGCTACACACCAAATAGTCAATCACGACTATAACGACATCATATATCGATATGATAATCAACGAATATCAAAATATCCATAATCAAATAAATACTGTTGAGGAATCCAGTTGGATCCCTCCAACCTGTTTTCCTGCATCCAAAGATGTTAGCACAATACCAATTTCGTTCCATACGAAATTATCGCGGTATATGGGATTTAAAAATATTATCTGCTTAACAGACGGCGCAATAGGGTCTCATCCGCTATATACTGCGGGAAATCAATTCCAAGTACATAAATAATACCAATTTCACTGTTTATGAAATATTCGCGGTATATGTTTTTAATAAATAACATCCGCTTACTAACGGCGCATAATATCTATTTTAACAATCAATAGATAATAATCATCATTCAAACATGCATTCAAGTATTTTAAATATAACTATTCAAAATTAAATCGAAACCGATTCGATTGAGTGAGAAGTTCTCACCTTGATTTCAATTTCGTTTTAGCGATTTATTTCGAATAAAATTAAACGGACGTTTAATTTTACCCGAAGTTCTCACTAACTCCAAACGACTCCAATCCATTTCCATAGCGTAATGCTCGTCCATACGATTCCAACGCAACTGATTTCACACGTTTTCGACCTCGTATGAAAAAGATATGAATATTTAAAGCTACACGATTTTATATTCATAATTTTACAACATGATTTAATTTTTCTCAACCTAAATCAATCTAAGCCGTGAGATCCATCACCCTACAATCCAGCCCGTCCCTTTGCTTCTCCCCCAAACTCACATTACTTCTACAGGTCCCAGCCGCACCAAGAAACCCATTAGCTTCAAATTAGGGTTCGATTTTGCAATCACCACGCTTGTCGAAACTCCATCGCACTACCACCACATGTAAGCTCATCACCACCACTATCTTCGGCTACAAATTGGTTGAGCTCGGCCCCCCATAGATGTCAAAAACTGTGCACGAACGGCAGCCCATACACGGCTATTTTGACAACGATCCGAAGCTCCAAATACGATCATGACCGTTCAGATTGAAGATATCGTTGTCGTCTACAACTTTCATGTTGAAAGATTCTTGAATCGAGTTGTGGATTGAGAGGAATTTGAGGGAGAAGATTGATAATTTTCGTCCATAGGTTCTGTAGGTGGCGGCCTGAAGGTTTTGAAACCCTAGGGTTTATTTTTCTTGCAAATGTGAACATTTAGGGCTTTTATAGAAAATTCGCGCGACACTATTCATCCCGGAATTTTCGAAATCCAAAAGAAGCGTGCCGGTTGGCATTGCTAAGGTTTACCCCGCGTTCCGAACGCAATGGAACGTGTTTTGGGAGCTAATTCGGTCATCTGTGCGAGTTATGGCAATAGACGTTCAATTAAAATTAAACCGATTAAACGATTTTCTAGGCGTTTTAGCTTGCACCGGATAAACGGTAAATCCAATTGACATGAAATTTGAAACCATACAATAATATCACATTACGGATCCGATTAAACTAGTTTCGTCGAAATCCGAGACTGTTTGAAAAATGGCTATTTTAACTTGCCAAACTAATATTAAAAACAATTTCGATGCGTTTCGAGCTGCCACGATCAAACGATAACTCCGATTGCTACGAAAATTGAAATCCGATAATAACAAACTATTAAGGATCCAATGGAACCAGTCTCGTCCAATTCTGAGACTGTTCGAAAATTGGCTATTTTTCACTAGTCGATTAAATATTAAAATATTCAATTTTCACAATTTAACTCTAAATTCAATTTTAAAAGTTCTAAAACATCATTCTAACTCCAATATGATATAATAAAATTTTACAAATCATTTTCAATCATATTTAACCCAAATTTCAATTATTTTTGTATTTACAACTATTTAATTATCGATTTAATTATTCAATTAAATCCAATTATTCGAAATAAAATTTATTCGACTTATAAATTTCAGTTATTAATATTTAAAATTAATTAAACATTCAAATTTTAATTAATAAAAAATCTGGGTCGTTACAGTTTGGCAACTGGTTAGCTGGAAAACCACTTGCATCGTTGGACCGCTTCCATGCCAAGGCGGCTCATTCCTGAGACGGGAAGATGCGAAACAGTCTAGGAAGCTAACCGATGCGGGGCCAAGCACGGAAGGGATCCAAAGCAATGTTGCAATCAAACAGTCCGGCGAGAGCACCGGGAAAGTTCAGTTGAACGTTAAAAACAAACAAGCTCGGCGAAGAGAGAGCGTGAATCAAACTAGAAAACGAGATCAAAATCGTGGCCCGCAGCGCAAGAATCCAATGTTTGACGGTTACACTCCTCTGAATACATCACTAGAGGACTTGTACTTACAAACCTGTAATACAATTCAGTACCAAAAACCCGCATCAAAACCGTCATCAGAGAGGCAAATCCAGACGGGAAAATTTTGTAGGTTCCACGAAAGCTATGGGCACATACGAACGAGTGTCGTCACTTATAAGATCTCGTTGAAAAATTGATCAGAGAAAGGAAGCTGGAACAGTTTGTGCGGACACCGTAGCCCAGAGAAGCGGGCCCATCCAATCCAAACAATGAACCCAATCGACCGAGATAGGACTCCACTTGTCTCCGCGGAAGATTGGTGATAAATGTCATCAGTGGCGGACCAACTTTCTCAGGAGCCTGGAACGACGAAGATCTTCGTCACTGTCACTCATGACAGGCTCATTTAATCTATGAATACTTTGCAATTTCCTTTACATTCTGAAATTTGAACTTGTAACAAGGCACTGACTTTGCCATATTTCCTTATTTCAGCAATAAATTACCATCTCTTCAAGCTAGAGCTGTGATTCACTGAATGCAACGTTCAACAATCACGACACACGAAGAGCTAAATTCCATCAAACAATGGAATTTATTCAAATAGCGAGTGACTGTGATACGACCGGCCACTCACTAGGTGAAACCCCTGCTCTGGGGCAAGCCATCACATCAAAGGCTGAACTGGACCAACACACGACAGTCCTACAACTAACTCCAACTTCCCAGAGTGCGAATTGGAGTATAAACATCCAACAACTCGTTCCCAGAGTGCGAACGGACTCCAAATTCCCAGAGTGCGAATTGGAGTATAAACATCCAATAACTCGTTCCCAGAGTGCGAACGGACTCCAAATTCCCAGAGTGCAAATTGGAGTATAAACATCAAATAACTCGTTCCCAGAGTGCGAACGGACTCCCAATTCCCAGAGTGTGAATTGGAGTATAAACATCCAACAACTCGTTCCCAGAGCGTGAACGGACTCCAACTTCCCAGAGCGCGAATTGGAGTATAAACATCAAACAACTCGTTCCCAGAGTGCGAATGGACTCCAAATTCCCAGAGCGCAAATTGGAGTATAAACATCCAACAACTCGTTCCCAGAGCGCGAACGGACTCCAACTTCCCAGAGCGTGAATTGGGGTATAAACATCCAACAACTCATTCCCAGAGCGTGAACGGACTCCAACTTCCCAGAGCGCGAATTGGAGTATAAACATCCAACAACTCGTTCCGAGAGCGCGAACGGACTCCAACTTCCCAGAGCGTGAATTGGAGTATACACATCCAACAACTAGTTCCCAGAGCGCGAACGGACTCCAACTTCCCAGAGCGCGAATTAGAGTATAACATCGAACAACTCGTTCCTAGAGCGCGAACGGACTCCAACTTCCCAGAGCACGAATTGGAGTATAAACATCCAATAACTCGTTCCCAGAGTGCGAACGGACTCCAAATTCCCAGAGTGCGAATTGGAGTATAAACATCCAACAACTCGTTCCCAGAGCGCGAACCGAAGCATCCGTGCTAACTCCAACTTCTCAGAGCGTAAATGGAGTATAAACATAAATTACAGGTTCCCGGAGTGTGAACTCAAACATACATGCTATCTCCAAGTTCCCAGAGTATGGATTGGAGCACAAATACCAAGTCAAAGTTCCCGGAGTGCGAACTGAAATATCAATACTAACTCCAAATTCCCAGAGCGTGAAGTGGAGTATAAACATTAATTCCAGGTTCCCGGAGCGCGAACCGTGTTACAAACATCGATAACTCTCAAATTCCCATAGCACGAACCAGATTATCGATCACAAATTATCCTAAGTCCCCAGAGCATGGACGTGTGCTTAAGATTTGCAATAAATGCGATTAATCATCGAAATACAAATGTTGTTCCCCAAGACTGGGGGCAAAAAAGCTAAGTGTCAGTCACTAACCAAAGTGATACAATGTCTGAAGTTCAACTTATTCATCAATCACAACATGTGAACAAGATTTTCAGACTTGGCAGATAAAACGAACTCTACTTGACGGTAAAAACACCACAAGTGCACCGGACTGAAAACCAAACACTGCAAATACTTAAGCACAAAAGAGATGAGAATTGAAACAAAGAAATTGAATTTTATTTCAACTAACTGTATGTGAAGATTCATGTACAAGTTCTTTCAAAAAATTCCTACTAGCAGGGGGCCAAGCCTGCATCTATACATAGACTACGAAAGGAAAACAAAAAATGAATTCCTAGCTGCCAAAAATGCACTAGAGGGAATCATCTACTTCTTCTTCCTCGGTTTCCTCTTCAGCGCAGGACCACTGGAACCACTAGCAATCTTCTGCTTCGACCCCGTACCCTTTGGCAGATCTTCCTCTGACGAGGGCATGATATCGATATACTCCTCCAAACTTGAACTTAAAGGAATATTCGCTTCTCGAGGGGTCGGAGGAGTCGGGTCTACCACCGGGGGAGGAACGTGCGCAGTGGTTCCGACTAGCGTGTCCCCAGAAAATGTCACCGCAAGAGAAGTGGGATCAACCGCCGTCGTAGCACGCTCAGAATTACCGCCGTGCGCTGCCGCTTCCATCTCTGCTTCGATTTGAGCGAGTATCTCAGTCTCACAAGCAGCACGAGACTCACAATAGGTAGCGGTGGACTGTGACGATGCAGTAGAAGCAGGTGGAAACGTGCTGAGAACAAATGACATGTCAATAAAGGGGTCACTGTGCTGGCTCAAGAGCTTATTCATCATTTGTTCGTCAAAAGTAATTGAACCCCTTGTGTCACCTCAGTAGGCGCGGCTGTCGTCGTGGTGATCGCTTCAGTAATAATAGCCTCCTGTTCTTGATGTGGCTCCTGGACTATAGGAGGCGCTGTCGATGTTACTTTACCCACTAGACAAGAAAGAAAAGAAGTTGTCAGAACACGCTTCAACACAAGTACTTCAGTTCAAACACATAGTAGATTTGTGCAGAGTACCTTCCTCAACTTGACTCGTACCCAACCGAGCAGCTTCGGAAGAGTGCTCCCTGATGGGAGATAAGTGTGGCTTCTCCGGGTCGTAGCTTGGGACCAACTGTGGCTCAGTCGCTGGCGTCGGCTCCAATCCAGATGAAGTGATCATCTCTGAAATTATGGATGGATGCGCAACGCCAGATCCCTCACCAACTTCCAAGTGATGGGTGCCCAGTCTCTCTTTTGCGTGAGAGATCGTGAAATCGTGGAGAACCTTCTTCTCTTCATCCGTCAATATGCGGTTCTCTAACTCAAATTCATCAAAAACTTCGCCTGGATGTGATGCTTTCTCTTCTTCAACTAGTAAATTCCAGGCGTTGAACAAATGAGTCGGATAGTCATCAAGCCATGTCGGATTTCCATGCCTCGGCACATTAGCATTATAAGTGATGAGAAGTTCTTCTATCTCCGTCTCCAGCTTAGTCTCTGCTTGACAAACTCTCTCATCGACTTCGGCTTTTGTCTCACGGACCTTCTCCAAGGCCGCGTCCCTCTCTTTCCAAAATTCCACCGCCTGGTCACACGCTTCCTGTTCGGAAACGTTAGCGGTGTCTCTTTCCTTCACAATCTCCGCAACTTTGGCCTTGAGCTCGTTTAGCTCTTTCAAGGTCGCATCTCGCTCGGCAGTCGTGATGGTATTTCGGTGGCCCATGTCCTCTATCGTAGCGTAATGTTCACGCTTCATCCTATCCATCGCTGCTTGAGCTTCATCCGCTTTTCTGAGAGCTTCAATCTCTGACTTTCGAGAAGATTCGGCCTCACTACCGAGCGCTTGAATAATGCGGTCTTTTTGACCAAGTTCTTTGTCCAACTTTTCAATCGTAGCCGCTCGATCAAAGGCCACTTTTGACGCTTTCTTAGCGATCTTCGACCATTCCTGATATTGAAAGAATACGTCCGAGAGATAGTCGTGCATCATCGAAGCAACTATCGTTGGTATCCTCTTCAGATGCGGGGGAAAAACAAACCCGTCAAAGCAAATTTCAGGAAACTCCTTTCTCAGTTAAGCAAGCCTAACCGCTCCTTCACCCGAAGGCTCCGTCAATGTCTGCTATGTTGACGGGGAGGCCGCAATTTCTGTTCAGCGGTGAGTACCAGACCTCGGTGTTTGGGAAGACGGCTTGGGCCGTGAAGTTTCTGGAGGCCTAGAGACATGAACTGGAGGCGATGCGTGAGTTCTAGGAGGTGGCGTGCACGATCGAGACCGCCGCCTATAATCTTTTTCTCCATCAGAGCACTCATGACTCGAGCGCCCATAGTCATAATCTCTGTCTCCTTCCCTCCTATAGGGATCATAATATGAAGAAGACTGACGTTTCTTACGGAGACTGCCAAGCATCGAACCTCTGCCAGACATAGTACCTGCAAAAACATAAGGCGGAATTAATAATCTCTTACAGTGAATGTATTACACTTAGAAATCGTGTAGTGCCGTGAAGTGTGAATGTGGGTGCAACCCCCCGACCAACCAGATGTGTCAACCGCGCTAGTAGGCAGAGACTCGCTCAATACTAAGGCTTTAGAAAATTCTTCCAATCCGGCATCGTGCTGCAAGGATACGTCATCTGAAATTGGAATATCGGCTAGCCCTTCATAAAGATTCTCCGTTCTCGGAGGAGACATCTCCGAAATTCTAACTCCGGGAGCGGATCGAGCCGTAACAACTGATTTCCATCTTCTCTTTTTAGATGACTCGACAGCGGCTGCCTTGCCTTTTCCTCGTTCTTCGGTATCTTGGGCTACATCCGCAGATTCGCCCAATGGCTCATCATCAGTATAACTTCTCTCTGAGTCAGCCTCCTCAATCACGATAACTTTAGACTTTCCCCGTTTTACTCGTTCTTTCGAGGCAGTCTTTAGGACACCATCGAGCATTATACTTTGTCTTCTTTCAGTCAGTCCGAGAATCCTAAGATTCTTATCTGTCAATAGCAACTCGATATTCCTCTCTTCACTCAGGATTTCCTGAAATACTCGAACTATCTCTTTGAAACGTTCGCCTTCAGGTCGCTGAATTACGGCTGAAAAAGAAAAAAGATGTGAGTTCAACTTCAAATATATCAGTTTTATCAGCTACTTGAGAAGATAGCAATACTTACGTCTAAATAGACATCGTCGAGCGAACCCTGGGGGGCACCTAACATAAAACCATTTCGTCCTGAAGTAGCTTAATCTTGTCCAAGCCCCCGTGATCACTTGGCAATTTCTTACAGCCTCCAAGAATGTGAAACATGGACTATCAGCCCGACTCTTGAAGTTAAACAAGTATCTGATCTCGATCAGAAGTGGGGGCCGATGGAGATATTCCATAAATGCAATGAACAAGCTATTGAGCGACGCGTATCCATTCGGGTGCAGTTGAAAGGGGGCGATCCTCAAAAACGACAATACTTCTCTTATATACTGGTTAAACAGAGGGAGTGTCCCAGCTGCGCACGCGTGGCGATTGAATGCGGTATATCCCTCCGGTGGATTGTGCGGTCTATCATTTGGCCCCGGCAGTAGCACGTCATCCAGCGACAAACCATGCCTTAAGCATATTCTTCCTAGCATGTCTTCCGAAATGTTAGACGGAACAGAATCTGATGGGTTACAAATGAAGGATGTGTGAGGTAACTCATCCGGAGCTGGACCAATAACTTCAATCTCAATCTCCGGTACTTCAAGCACGGAAGGGACTGAACTCTGAGTTTCTTGCGGTTGCGAACTTGAAGTTTCCATAACTAGCTAACTCATGAGAAATCATCATTAGATGCTAAAAAGCCCGTGCATTCCCCGGCGTAAAGTGCATGTGTCGTGTCGTGCCGTGCAGTGCATTACTTGAACAAATTCTATGGAATAAACTGTAATGTATGAACGACAAAACTCTGAAAATTAAACCGGAAATGACCGTCATCGCTGACCGTCACAACTGTGCCATCCACTTGCAAACAATCGCCCCAAGTTGAAGTTCGTTACATTTTTGTTAAGTTACAGTTCCATCGGCGAGCTTCGAAAGGTAATCCAATATGCAGTTCTACGGTCAAGTTCAATCATGCAAAGCAGAAGCTCGTCAGTGTCAAGTATTTTTATGTGCAAAAAAATTCTCTAAGTTCATTTAATTTCAACTTGGAATCGGTCGCTGCAGTTCAAATCCATATCGAATCGAAGAAATATCATCAACCATGTTCGAATCGATACGCTTCGTATCGACCACTTTCGAATCGATACGCTTCGTATCGATCGCATTCGACTCGATACACTTCGTATCGATCAGTTCGAAACGATGAGTTTCGTATCGACCCAGTTCGAAACGATGAGTTTCGTATCGATCAAAGGCACACCATCTCGTATCGATCCTAGAACACCGGCTTCGCATCGATTGTCGCTCTCACATTCGTATCGATACAAATTCGCATGCTTTCCTTCGATTCGAAAGCGCCACAACTCCTTCTTCTCCCAAAACAGGGCCTCGACTCCATGGCAACGCATCCATCCCCAACCTTGCTCTCACTCACCTAGATCTACAATTCACCAAAACCGATCATAGCCACAAGAGGGATGGATTGGAACTTCGATTTTCATCGTTCAAAACACGATACTACCCATTAAATCACCTGATTTTAATGTTCGACTCTGAAAGACAGAAGGATTGAGTCGATTCGAAGGCTAACAGTTATTCCTCTCTATCTGTTCGAAAGTAAAAAGCAGCAGTGAAAAGTAAAAAGGTGAAAAGTGACGAAGCCCGCGCTATTTATATGAGGCTATAGGAGAACCGGGTCGATTCGTCTCCCGGTCCATGTGACCAGTCATCACCGGTCACCCTAGCACTCGAGTCGAACGGTTGGTTCGAGCCCATCACCGAAGATTTCTATCGATTCGAAATAGATGACAGACCCATCGATACGAAGCAAGCAGCAGGAACAGCCAAAGATTGTGAACTCCATCGACTCGAAGCCCCTGTTCACATCAACAAATTCATAACTCCATCCACAACTGATCGATACGAGCAGCAATTTCGTATCCATCCTTTCTCATCGGTACGAATGGGTGATTCGTACTCATCCAAGCCATCGATACGAATGTCAATTTCGTACCCGTCATAGCATAAGCATACTTCATCAATACAAATGTTGATCTCGTACCCATCAATGCTCGTACCCATCGATTCGAAATATTACATTCGCGCAACACAAAGTCGATTCCTTCAACCTTCTATATCGGTTCAAGAGAGGATCGATACGAAGGGACTTTTCAAAACAACCATCCAGCGTTGTCTCAACTCAAATTTCCAAACCGGTTCAGGAGAGAATCGATACGAAATTCAATAGCAAACAAAACTGACAACGACTCGTGGAACCTTTGACATTAACAAAGGTCAAACTAACATATGTGCATATATGTCGGACTAACATTCGATTTTAAACATTTACAGGGATCGAATACTCATCTTGTTACGATTACAACAACCAATGGCCAAGCGCTGTTCTACAGCAATCAATCATATCAACGCAAGGTTACAGCAATACAGAGTACGGGACTCAACAAAAAAGAGAGCAATGATTGTTCAGAGAGAAATTGCAGCTTTTCAAAGCACGTCATGTTTCCACAAGTCGTACTTTGGGGGGCAAATGTTATCCCGCTTTTTAGCAAAGCCGTGATACCAAAAGATCGATCGAAAACAAAGGACAGTTCGTCTTAGAGATTGGTCACATTTCGTTTCACTATGGATATCGCTGAATTTTGTCCGAGTCCAGATTGAGCTACAATTGATAGGACATGACAAGAAAGATCATAGAAGTCAGTATCTCAAATTTCAAGTCAATCCGAATTCATACGCTCAAGTTATGATTGATTCAATTTCAAGGGAAAGGCCTCAGTTTCATATCCATCCTCACGCTCCAATTCGAATCGATCTCGTTCGTATCGATCGAGTTCGAATCCATCGCGATGCCTCAGTTCGACTCGATCACGTTCGAATCCATCGGCTTCCCCTGCTTCGTATCCATCATGGAAGTCCCTCGCATCCATCTGTCTCGAGTTCATCAGGTGACTTCGTATCCATGGAGAAGCTACAAGGCTTGTATCCATCAAAGGGGTGATGTTCGAGTCCATCAGTAACATCAACCTTCGAATCCATAACACTTAAAATGGTCGAAAGGAAGATAGCCTCGCCTCCATCTGGTTCGAATCCACCGAACTCGCGGTAGTTCAAATCCATGGGAACACTTCTCTTCGAATCCATTAAGTTCGTATCGATGGACTTCACACCCATCAACAGCTGCAGTTCGTATCCATGTATGCGGCACCATTTGAATCCATCGAGTCAACTAGCCATGGTGACGTGTCATTCATCGATGCGAATGTGCCGAGATATATGGAATCAAAGCGGTCAACTCGGAGCCAAATCCGGATCGAGGCGAAGTGTGCGCTCCACGTCAACACGAAGGCACGCGCCATCCTCGGTTCGAAGCAATCGGTTCGAACGCATCGATTCGAACCAAACAGCCACTCGAAGAATCCCATTTCGTATCGATCATATCTCTCAATCTACTGATCCAAATGCAACGAAATTTTCACAGAAGCTTGCATACATATTGAAGGATGTCCACACCAAATTTCACCTCGATTGGATGATTTTCTGGTCGATTCGAATGGAGTTCGAATCGATGCCAAAGTGGGCCCAAATTTCCTGAGGCCGGGCGCGTGGGCCCCCTCACGTGCTAGAAGTGGTCTTCCGAATTTTCAGCGAAATATCAGCATCCTACGCCTATAAATAGAGCCCCAGAGCCAACAGAAAAAGGATCTTTGGATTCTGAAGCGCCTAGACTCTACCGGATCGAGATCTCCATCATCCTACATCATATTCTTGCTGTTGAATTCGAATTTCCAGTTGTAACTTGTTGTTGATTGCTGTAACAACTTGTAATCATCGAAAGAGAATCAATAAAACTGCAAAAAAACTTCACAGTGGACGTAGGCAACACGCCGAACCACTATAAATCGCTTGTCTACGCATTTACTTTATTGTTGATTGGAGTTTTTGTTAGATAATATTTGCTTTGAATTTACATTCCTCATTATTATCTCTTCAACGACTCCTGAAGAGTGTTGTGACCAATTTTGGTGCAAACAATGCTTATCTTCATTTACAGATTCTCAGACAAATAAATTACATTCATCACAGCTCAAATCAAAATAATTCATATCACAAAGCATCACACTTGAGGGATATCAAACAATTCAAAGCATTTCATATAATCCAAATATTCATAAGTAAGATCAATTAATCATTAGATAAATAAATTACTAATTCTGGTTAATTAACATTAATTATTTTCAATCCTTTAATTAATTATCCTTTAATCATTTATTAATTAGCCTTTAATTAATCATTAATTTATCAACCTTAATTAATAAAATATCAATCAACCATTAATCATTAAATAATTATACTTTAATTATTTGATTATTCTTTAATTCATTAATTACATTAATTAATTACCATTTAATTAATTATCCTTAATTAATTATAATAAGTGTTTATCCCTAATCACAATGTAAATACATCAAGTAATTGTCCTTTAATTACTCAATTAATCAACTTTAATCATCAATTAATTACTTTTAATTAATTAATTATCTTTAAGTAATTAATTGCCTTAATTGCTTTTATTAATAAATTAATAAACCACATTAATTAATTATCCTTTGATCATAAATCAATTAATCTTTAATTTATTAATCACATTAATAAATTAGCCTTAAGTTAATTACATAATTAATTAACCTTAAGTTGATCTTTAATTACCTTCATTAGATAATTTTTCTTTAAGTAATTATCCTTAATTACTTAATTAACCACCTTTAATCATTAATTAATTAACCTCCAATTAATCACATAAATTAATTAACCACTTTGACTAATTAACCTTAATGTCTTTAATTACTTGATTACATCATTTAAATCTATTATAAATAAATATTGAAACTTGTTTCAAGATTCACTTTAGCTTTAAAAACTTTGAAACTTATAAAAAAAACTTCTTTTAATTTTTACTTTTAAATTTGCATTGCTTCTTGCTTTAAAACTTAGTTTGAACATAACTTTTTTTTTAAAAATAACCCTTTAAATCCAGTGATAAAATAAAGACCCGAGATAATCTCATCATTTACTCGAGCCAATCTCGAAGAACTTCCCATGCTTTCGTCTTCAAGCCAAAACAAAATCAACTTTGAGTTCGTCCCCGAGCAAATCTTCTTCGCGATCCTTGAAACCAACCCAGGAAAGTTTGTACACAGGTGGTCCGACCACCTTTGGTCAATGCTATGATCATCGACAGGTTGTCGAACCCCACCTCAGTCTCCCCGACCATCCAGTTTGACGAACTTGACTGGAAATTGAAATTGAACCACTCAACACAACTTAGAACAAATCCCAACCTTCGAAATCTCTCGCTCCTCTTAGCTCTGACCATCGGAGATCACGTCGACCATCTTACAACCTTGTCACTGTCCAATGCTACAATTCCCTTTTACTTTGGTCAAGCTCGATGCGTCCACGATGCTAAAATTTACTCTCGAACATCATCGACCAGACCTGGCCGTTAAACCCTACACCATCATTTTTCGGCCACCACGACTTACGAGAACCTCAGTCGCTTTTTTTTCCCTAACCACTGATCTTCAATCTTTCTCCAGCCACCATCCCGAGATTACTGGACCTTGCGATCGCCAGAATCGAGAGAAATCTCGATTGCGTTCAACTCGTAATTTTTTACAATTCTCTAAACTAAATTTTTTGACTTTACCTTTAAAATTCAAGGCTTTCAAAAACGAATCAAATTATATAAATGAAACTTAAAACCATGATGCTCGAATTTGATAAGTTTTTAAACTTCCATTGTAAACCTTCTTTCAGTTAAGAACTATTTCCCAATTATTCTTAAAAGTATTTTTAAAACTTTGGTCTTGTTAATTCGAATACTTTTTGTCTAAATATCAAAGTCTATAAGTGAATGATTTAAGAGAATTTAGTTTTTGATTTTTTGTTCTTAGCCTGCAAATACAAGAACAGGTACATATGCTTGTATATGCATATTTTAATTCTTATATATACACACACATGTAGATATATTCACTCAACCATACAAGCATAATTACATCACAACTTCAACTACAAAATCAAACATCAAGAGATATAACAAGTTCAAACGGTTTGCTCACCTGGATAAAACAAAGAAGCAGAGAAGAAAGCCTAAATGATATTTGATTTTAAAACTTGAAAACTAAATTGATCTGATCTTGCATGCCTGATTGTATTGAGTTTATTTGAATCTGAAACTGATCTTGCTTTCCAGATTTGCTTTTGATTTTTATCCCTATTTTTGCTTTTGGTTTCCAAGCTTTGGTATGTTTGCCCATGTTTGATTTTTGAATATTTTTTTCCAGGTTTTGATCTGAGTTGAATCTAGATCTCAGCTAGCTTTGCTTTTGGTCTGAGATGATCTTTGCTTTGCTGAAACAATACCTGATTGCTTCAGGTTTTCAATTTCTTTCAAAATTGTTTTAATTTTTCTATTGTCTGGTTTTCATTTCTTAAGTTTGTTTTCAGGTTTTGTTTTAATATTATCAAAGAAATGAGAAAAGAAAGGAGAGGGTAATGATGTATATAAAATCTTGATTTTATTTTTATTTATTATTTAAAAATAAAAGAAAACATGACACTTGTTAATTACAAATTGTACTTTGCTCACACATGTTAAAATTAGCCTACACTTGTTAGTCTTCTTATTTTATTGCTTATACATGTCATTTAAATGTTTAAATATGTGTTATTATATTTCCAATTTATACGTCCATTTATATATGTATTATATTTAAGAAAAAGAAGATTATTCCTTTATTAGTATCTTATTCAAATTATATTTATTTTATAAATTTTCGAAATATATGTATATATGTTTTTTTTTCCATGTATATTTTTATATATTTATACAACCCAACTTTAGATATGTCTTTATATTTAATTCATACATTTTCTATATTTATACTTGTATAATTTTTTTTAAAAGAAAATGATTTAAACTAAATTATAGGCTAATATATATATATATATATATATATATATATATATATATTAAAATTTAATCCTTAAATACCCTTTTTATTACATTAAATTTAATTCATACTTCCAAATCAAAATGCCTATTTAATATAATTAGAAAACAATTTTTTTATGAACTAAAAATATGATGTTTTCAAATTCAACTTATTTTTTCAATATATTTATTTTGAGTTTCAAATTCAAAATAAAATCTATTTATATAAATAAACAGGCACATATCTTATTAAATTTGAAAAATTCAAATTAATTCACCAATTTATCCATAAATTTATATTAATTACCAAATTTATTTTGGCCTAAAAACCGGAATGTTACATGATAATATTTATTGCCTTTTTTATTTTTAAATGTTAACAATTATTACCTTTACCGACGTTAATTTTTATTTATTTCATTTCCAGTGCCGATTTAATTAGATTTACCAAAGCCAATTACTTTAACATTAATTTTTGTATTACATGTTCACTTTAGTGCTAAGTTATTAACATTTATTTCCTTAATTGGTTCTAAATTATTTCCAATCCAAAAGCTTCAAGCGTTAATAATTTTTTCATTTGAACTTCGATTGTCAAAAATTTATGTACGGAAGTTGGTCAAAAAATTGCAACAAACACAATGGTATGGATTTCGTAGCCAAATTCTAAAGTTTTCAAAAATTCTATTATTTGTCTTTAATCGTTACTTATTAATTCTTTTTAATTAATTGTTGTTAATTTATAGGGTGTTACAGCATAAGGCGAATGCGATGTTTTCTAAGTGTCATCTTTGGAAGCAAGAATTTAAGTTCCTAGGTCTTGTGTTTTCGAAGGAGTGATTGACAGTGGATCATCCGAAGGTCGAAGCCGTGAAAGACTGGAATAGACTGTTACTGCAATAAGGAGTTTCTTGGGTTTAGTTAGATACTACTGGAGATTCATTAAGGACTTCTTTAGGATAGCAGCACCATTAATTAGACTTACTCGGACGAATGAAACCTACATTTGGGCCACAAAATGTGAGATAGCATTTCGGGAGTTGAAGCTTCAGTTGACAAAAGCTTGGGTTCTGGTAATGTTGGAAGGGAATGGAGAGATGGTAGTATACCTAGATGCTTCGAGTTTTGGGTTAGGATATTGATGTAGATAGGCAAAAGTTATAGGTTATGCATCTATGCAGTTGAGACCCCATGAAGTTCGTTATCCAATTCATGATTTAGAGTTAGTAGTAGTTATCATTGCACTAAAGATTTAGAGGCATTACTTTTTAGGGTAAGGTCTGAGTAGTTTACTAATTATAAGTCTTTGAGATATTTGTTCTCTTAGAAGGAGCTGAACATGGACAACAAAGATGGTTAGGGTTCTTGGCATCTTATGATTTTGGGATAAGTTATGCCCTAGGGAAAGGAAAAAGGTTATCGATGCCTTAAACCTAAAAGTAGCAAATTTATGTATTGGATATAACTAAAGTGTGAAATGTTTTAAAGATTCTAGCTACTTGTAATGGGCACTTTCGATTGAGTGCTAACTAATTGAGCTTTTAGGACTTTGCCATGTTTGGAAGTTCACGTAGCTCCTATTGAGAGGATTGTCGAAAGGAAAAAGGAAGATATGTTATGTTAAGGATCTAAGGCTTGAAAATTAAAACTGAGATCGAAGGGTTGAAGAGCTTCGGTATTGATCAAAAAGGTTAGCTTCAAAAGAAGGGAAAGGTTGTATGTTATAGATAGTAAGGATCTTAAATTAATCTTACACCAATGTCATTGTTCAAAGTTTTTATTCATCTAGAGGCACTAAGATGTAGTGTGGTATGAACCAAAGCTTCTACTGGGAAGAGATGAAGAAAGATGTTAAAGAATGTGTGAAGAGATGTTTCAAATGACAATAGGTTAAGGCGGAACATTAGAAACCATGTGATCTTTTGCACCGTTTGAAACTCCAAGTGTAGAGTGGGATTCTATTTCGATGTATTTTGTTGACGGTTTGTCAAGGACCAGGGTTGGGTTCAAAAGTATATAGGTCACAGTTAACATATTGACTAACAATGCCCATTCCTATAAGGAAGTAAGTCAAATTGGCCAAGATATATGTTAAGACAGCAATGAGACTTCATGGAATTCTAAGCACTATAGTTAGTGACCAAGACCCGAGCCCACAGAGTGATCTAGGTTTAGAGTTATGCATAAATACTGCTTATCATCCATGAGTATATGTCCACACCAGGAGGATCAACCGAGTGTTGGAAGATTTTCTAAAAGCATGTGTATTAGACTTTGGTGGATCTTGGCAAGACCATTTGCACTTAGTGGACTTTTCATACAATAATAGTTATCAACCCAATGTTGCGATGGCACCTTTTGAGGCATTATATTGAAGACTTTATAAATCACTAGTAAGTTAGTGCGAGATATGAGATATTTGTTTTACGACCAGATCCGATAAGAGAAGTTTTAGAGAAGGTTTACTATATTCAGTAAAGGATGAAGGATGCTCAATTAAGTCATAAGCGCTACGCCAATACGAGCGAAAAGGACTTGGAGTTTGATCTATAGGATAATGTGTTCATTAAGGTATCATCAATAAGAGGTGCTATAAGGTTTGGAAAAGTTGAAAAATTAACGCCAAGATATTTTGACTATTTTTGATATTAGATAGAATCAACAAAGTAGCTTATGGAGTTGAATTAACAAGTGCTTATGTCAGGATTTGTAATGTGTTTCATGTATCACATCTACGAAAGTGTGTTCGAGACCCTAAGGATGATATAATTTTAAAAGCAATGGAAGACTTGGTTGTTAAGCCAAATACGACCAATGTTACGAATCCCGTTCGAATTATTGACCGAGATGAGAAAAACATTTGAAATAAAGCAGTGAAGCTTGTTTGGGTCCAATAGAGTGAGGATCGAGATTATTATACTTCAGAGATAAAGGATAAAGTCAAGAAGACTTATCCTGAGTTGTTTGTTTAAATTAGCTTAAATGTTTGCTATGTTTGTTGTAAAATATAATGTGTGTGTACATATATATTTGATTATGGTTATGTATTGGTAGATGCACTAGTACATTTTTTTAAGGACCATAGGTAGGGGATGGTTTGAGAATTGCCAAAGTGCCTTATTTGAATTTTAAGGACGAAATCCCTATGTGAAGAAGCCTTTAACACCCCATAAGTAAGTGAACAATTCATTAAAGAATAAATTAAGAAATAAAATTTAAAATTGTTAAATTATGAATTTAACCAATGTAATGTGATAAGTATTTGGGTGTACATATACTTATCAAAGTGTAGCGTTAAACTAAAAATTGGTATAACACCAATGGTACTGAGTGTGATGAGCTAAATTTGAGTTTTTAACACATGTGATGACATGACTAAGCATGACTTAGTTGGTGTTGGCTAGATAGTACTAATGAACAAAGATTAGGCTTAGCATTCAGTTTAAGTATAAGATGATGTCATTAAGAAATGATTCCATGATGCTTATAAACTCTTGGAATACGATATTTGAAAGCCATATGATTTCTTGGAACAATATATTCGAGATCCCTTAAGGTCACTTGGAATAAATATTCGAGAGCTCTTAAGATCACTTGGAATAAGAATTCAAGAACTCATATAGTCTTTAGGAATAGGATATTCTATGGCCTAAGTCATATGTCCAACGGAGAGAGTAAGTAAGCCGCGAATGTGTGCAATAGCCCATTAAGCCCTTAATGGACTTGATAAGAAATCCTTCTACCCCATAGTCCAGATTCTTGTATTTTTCTTTTGTATTCATTTTTTTATTACTTTTTATATAAAAAAAATATTGTGCCATTTCATTTCGTATAGCATTTTCAAACCTATCATTTTTTAAATATCTCAATGGGGTGCCCATATTTAATAAGCAAGATAGAGGCTATGCATATAAACACTAGTTTAAGCTTATGTGATTTTATAGAATCATGTTAAGCTTAGGGTCTAGAGATCTCTATTATATGCATATCTATGTTAATTAAATCCAAAGTGCACAATCAAGGTAATAGACATGTTGAAGTCCTTGTTCATATAAATTGTGTGTGATTATAATCAAATCGTAATTTTCCCCAATTCAATTTAGGGTTACAAGAGTTTAATTTTGAGAGTAGAGCAAAGAAATGAGCGACCCTTCCTTCATGCCCCTAGGTCCATATTTATAAGGGTAGATGGATTCGGCGTGATGCTTTATGCCACCTTCGGCATGACTTATCTTCGGCATGCATATTCTTCGGTAATCTTAATGATGCCCTATATCATAGATGATCTTCGGTATTCTTCATCAATAGGAGGTGGCGTCGACCTGAAGTGGCATTGACATGATGTAGTATTAATATGAAAAGGAAATGTTATGAAGCGGCATTGATATGGTGCAACATCTGTCTTGATAGCCTTCATGCATAGTGACATATTCTTCGATAATCTTAATGATGCCCTATATCATAGATGATCTTCGGTATTCTTCATCAATAGGAGGTGGTGTCAACCTGAAGTGGCATTGACATGATGTAGTATTAATATGGAAAGGCAACGTTATGAAGCGGCATTGATATGGTGCAACATCTGCCTTGATAGCCTTCATGTATAGTGACGATGTTCATCATCAATGTCGCTATAAAGGTCAATGATGATATCCCCAAAGTGCAGTACTAATGTAATATGGCATTGATGATATACGTCCTCACTGGAACACGGCATTAAAATAAGGCAGCATGAATATGAATGATATTCTCTGCAATGACATTGATTCTTGATGTTGACAAGGAGCAACATCGACCGGAGGTGATATTGATTGAGTGTGATATCATCCCCGACCTTACACGATATTGTTTTAGAGATGGCAGTGAAGAGTATTGTCTTTGAATAGAGGTGGTGTTGTTAGTTTATGATGCCCCCGCTTGATTTGTTGCCTATTGACAAAGTGCGATATTAATGGAGCATGGTATGAATGGAGTGCAACATTACTTGAAATGTAGTATTGAAATTATGCGATACTGATGAGATGCGATGTGGATGAGATGCGATATAGATGAGAGACGACATTGTTTATAAACTCCTAAGACGATGAGCAACATTGTAGTCCATTAGCACCAATTATTCCCTATCCTTTTAGTATTGCCTGATGTCATAGTTATGTCATTATATCGCATATCTTCAGCATTAACAATGATAATGGTAAAGGTTTCCTTTATGTTTGTTGTATTTGCGAATGTCGATATTCATCCCTAAGGGCCCGGAGCGAGCTTCTTTGCTTTACCGGTTTTACTCTTTCGGCATTATTCTATTGATGAAAGATGCCCTTGATTCTTCAGGGCGCATAGTTCCTTATTATTGCCGTCGACATTGTAGCTTTTCAATGTTGCATTTACCCTATTAATTTGTATGATGCTTGTTGTTATGTCAATGATCCACGGCATGCTCCCCTTTGACATTCTTTTACTTTGGTATGATGATGCACCTTTGAATAACCTTGCATTTCTTCTTTTCTTCTAGATTTTGAAAATGAACTCCTTAATTTTTGCATAAAGCTCGTAGCTTTAACTTTGACTTGAATTTGAGCTTTTGCCTACGTCCTTTACAAATTATGTGGGTAACATTTCCCCCTTATATAGAAGAAGCTTTTTACACTTTAGTGTAAAACTAAGAATGTTCTTTTCTTTCTCGATTCCTTGTGAGATTTTCTTTCAAATCTTATTTTCCTGTAAATCATAAAGTGAATGATAAATTTCATTATTAACTTTAAACTCAATTTCAATTTCATGCAATCCCTTTTTGGATTGGATTGAGTTATAAATAGGTGTACATTGTCTACATTATGTATGTGAGTCAATTTGCTTTAAGAGATTAATAAATAACAATAAATTTTCAAACGAAATCCCAAAAGATTATCTGGTAAAATCATTGGAGGGATCATCATAAATTTTCTCTAGCAACATCATGAACAAAAAACTGGAAACCCATTTGGCAGCAATAATATTCTGAGTAGAAAGCTTGAAAGTTATTTGAAAAGATGACCAGAAAATTCATCTAAATAGAAGATCGGAAAACCTTCTAGTAGTAATAGAAGACTAGAAATCCATCTGGCAATAATAATAGAAGTCTAGAAAAATCCATCTGGCAATAATAATAAAAGACTAGAAAATCTATTTGACAAAAATAGTAGAAGACGAGAAATATGTCTGATAATTTATAGTAGAAGTCCAAAAAATCCATCTTGTAATAATAATAGAAGAACATAAAATCCATCAGGCAATAATAATAGAAGACCGGAAATCCATCTAATAATTAATAGTAGAAATCTAGAAAATCCATCTGGCAATAATAATAGAAGACTAGAAAATCCATTTGGCAATAATAGAAGAATACCATAAAATTCAACAAGCACAATAATAATTGGAAACTAAAAACATCATGCAGCAATAATAATAGAAGACCTCAAAATCCATCTGGTCATAGAATCTCATATGCCGATGGTAGAGTACCGTTTCCTTTGGAGATTGTTTTGTTTTTCTTGGGATCGAAATTGTCTGTGTTTTATTGTTCTTCCTTTAGAAGATTGCTTTGATCCATTCTTAGAATAGAATTTAACCCACTCAATTGATTTCCTTATCACCATCTTTATGTGATGATCTCAACTTAGATCAAAACCCTTACCACTATCCTAGATTATTGTTTAGGTCTTGTTGTCTAGTGCATTTGGTTAGTTATATCAAGCAGAACCATAGATTCACTTGACCATCCTCTAGGAGGTGCTTTAGTGAGGCCTTTTGATGATGGAACGGACTAAAGGCTGGTTCGGCGCTTTGGGTGCTAGCAAAATCAGAGACTTACCCAATCTCCCTCTCTTTAGTGAGGCCTTTGATGACAACAATGAAGGCTGGTCCGGTGCACTGGGTAGCTATCTTAAGCAAAACGAGAGACTTATCTGACCTCCCTCTAAGAAGAGATTTAGCAAGGCCTTTGATGATGGCACTAAAGGCTAGTCAGGTACTCTAAGTAGCTATCTTAACCAGAACCAGAGACTTATCCGAACTCCCTCTAGGAGGCGGTTTAGTGAGGCCTTTGATGAGGACACTAAAGGCTTTTTCCACTTATTTAAGGAGAGTCTTACTCCTGATCCAGTAGACATTCTTATTTCAACTTCTTTATTCATCCATTGTTGGAAAATATGGCCACAAATGTTCATCATTCCATGTTCTGGCTATCACATTGCCATTTGGTTGGCATAATTTGTAAGTCCCAAGTGGGATTACTTTGTGTATGATTAGGGATCCTTCCCAATTTGGCCCAAGCAGTCCATTTGCTGAAGCTTTAATATTTGCCATAACTTTTCAGAGCACCAAATCTCCTTTTTGGAATGACCTTGCTTTTAGTTTTGAGTTGTAATACTTGGATATCCTTCATTGGTATTCAACTATCTTTATCGCTGCCTCATCTCTCAATTCATTAATCGGATTGAAAGAATCTTTCCTCAATTCCTGATTCGGATTGAATGTATATGCAATTCTTTGATGAGAGGGCATTTCCACCTCAACTAGAAGAATTGCTTCACATACATAGTTAATGAGTACGAGGTATGTCATGTTGATATTTTATAGAAGTTCTATAGGCCCATAATACCAAAGGTGGCTCTTCTATCAGTTTCCTTTTGCTTTATCTAATCGTTTCTTGAGAATGGTTTTGATGGTTTTAATGGCTTCCTCAACGGTTTCATTAGCCTTAGGGTGAGCCACAAATTAAAAGATCTTAATGATTCCATTTTTATTGCGGAATCGAGTGAATTTTTCACTTTTAAATTGAGTATAGATATTATCTTTTGTAGGATTCCAAATCTGGTAATGATATTATTGATTACAAATTGAGCACCTTTCTAGATGTGATGTTTGGCAGGGGTTCTGCTTCTACCCACTTATTGAAATAATCAATAGCTACTATAGTGTATTTGGCTCCTTTTTGGAGATAGGCAGTGGTCCTATTAGATCAATTCCCATATTTCGAAAGGTCATGGGCTTGAGATTGAAGTCAGTTTGCTTAGCAGAAAATGTGGGATTTTAAAGAATTTTTGGCACTTGTTGCATCTTTTTACATAGTCAATGGCATGGTTAGTCATTCGAGGCCAATAGAAGCCATGTCCCATGACCTTCTTAGCTAGTTTTATTCATTGGCTTCTTTCAATATTTTTGTCACTTTCTGGATTCGCACATCTTAAGTAGGGAAGTGAGTATCCTTTCTTATAAAGTATTCCATTCATCATAAGGAAAGTCAGAGCCTCACGCTTAATCCTTCTTGCATCATTTTTATTTCTCGATAATGTTCCATTTACAAGGTATTCCAAAATGGGCGTCTTCCAATTATTCTTATAGGGATCATTTGTCTTCTAATTGGAGAATTTCTCTTAAGGGTTTTCATTTCATTCTCTTCTTCATTCTCTATATATGCTAGAACTTGAGATCTTGTAACATCTCTATCTAGAGGCCCAAAACTAAGCGCTACAGATGCTGCAGTCATCTATAGTATTAGCTTCCGACGACTAAATACGGCTAGATTAATGGTATCTATAATATTAGAAGCACTTGAATATGTAACAAAACACAGATTTCAAAAAAACTTTTACTTTATTATGTTTAAAACGGATGTCCCATATTCAACTTACATGATACATATACGTTCCCAAGCACAAATAAAATATACTTAATATAAAATATGCGAAGAGCGGTATATGAAGATACCTCTTTGAATGATAGGAGTCATATAGTCATAATAGACTTAATACAAACACGGTGGAAATACAACAAAAAATAAAACTGCAACTCCTAAATAGCTATCTGTTTACCTCCTGCATGCCTCCAGTAGCGTTATTCATCATCCTACTACACCTGGAAAGGAACCTTAACCCCTCATTCTATTCGAATTAATTTTGAGCACCCGAAAGTTTAAGGGGAAAACATGAACTTCGAGTCAGACATAAAGCCTGGTGTGAATAACATTATACATCCTAGAATAATTATGTTAAGTGAGACCACGCCGCTTAGCGGAACGGGTTTCCCCACACTGACATCCTTTTAAAACATATCTTTGCAAATCCTTTCATAAAATCATATACTGTGCTCCTACATCCATAATGGTTGAATACTGTAAAGCAATCGTTATGTAAACAAATATACATATCAGATAATAATGAACTATCTGTTCAAACATGCAAGTTTTGTTTGGATAACTTTTAACCTTTGGTTGACTCGGACCCACCAGACAATATAATCAAAATTAACCTAACACCTGTAAGATATTCTTCTTCTAGATTATCTATCCTTAACTATCTGTTAAACATTTCCTATATGGACGGTCTGTCCTTAACTATCTGTTAAATAATTCATTTCTGAAGGGTCTGTCCCTAACTTAATCATCTCCTAGGTCATCCCAATCTTAATGGTTTTTTGGACTCACTAACAACCAATTTGTATACAAACATATATTCATTCAGTGTGTAACCATAATTTTAGTCTACCTATGATAAAGCCCTACACACTGGAATTTTGGACAATAATTAGTTGGGGCTATTGGCTAATTTATAGGGCGCAACCCCATACTAGTCTCATCTGGTTTTCTAATATCTGAGTCATTTTCACTTAAGGACCTCTTTCCATAATTTTCCTTGAAAACATTTTCAAAATTATTTAAAACCTTTAAATCAAACTTAAACAAGGAAAAATATATAATTTTTGTACTTTATTCAAAATCATATCATAATGCCATGTGTGTGTGTGTGTGTGTGTATATATATATATATATATATATATATTCTTTACTTAATTCTTAGTTGATGAAAATGTTTAAACACTTGAAAGATACTCTTTCTAAACCTTTGAAATCATCTCTTTCAAAACCAGTATCAAACCTTTCAAAATCATTGCTCAAACCTTTCGAACCCATTGAAAAGCACACCTTTCGAAAGCTATAAAACTTTGGACATCCTTCTTTAAAACCCCTTTGAACATTGCCACAGAAAAACCTTGGAAAACCTTCAATTTAAACCTTTCAAATCCATTGAATTAAACCTTTCGAAATCATTCAGCTAAAACCTTTCGAAACCATTCAATAAACCTTTCCAAACCATTCAACTAAAACCTTTCGAAACCATTCAATAAACCTTTCGAAATCGTTCAACCAAAACCTTTCAAAATCATTCAACTAAAACCTTTCGAAATTGTTCAACTAAAACCTTTCGAAACCATTCAATAAACCTTTCGAAACCATTGAACTAAACCTTTCGAAATCATTGGAAGCAACAATTCGACTTAGTCGAAAGCTTTGCTTCGAAAGCTTTAATCATGTCCTTTAAAATAATTCTTTCGAAAGCTTTGGGTTTTACGTCAATTCATAAAACAAGGGTGAATCACCTAAATCGAAAGCTTCCTTTCAAAAGAATGGAGAAGCGGCTAGTTTTTAAAACAGGTAAACCTTTCGTCTTTGTCGAAAGGTACGAAACAAAATATTTATAAAGCGGTAGTAACCCTTCGACTGTGTCGAAAGGTTTAAAAATAGAAAAGCGTTAAAACAGTAGTAACCTTTCAACTATATCGGAAGGTTTAAAACCTTTATATTTGACCTGGTCTAAAGCAACCAAGTCGAAACCTCTTATTCGAAAGCAAAGCAAGTGAAAGCTTTTGGTTTATAAAACAAACATATATCAACCTCTTTGGCTATCAGCCCTTTGACTTAGAGCCCGTTAGCTTTGTCCAATTCATTACGTACCAAGTTGCTTGATACCATATGCATTGGTTTGACCTTTTTCGAAAGCTTTGAACCTCTCGAGGGTCGGAAGGTTAGTTGCCGTAAAGGCTGAAATGTGCAAAAAAATTGATTTTATTTATTTTTAATTTAAAAAGGAAAACTTTTCAACTAACCCGCCTTTGTTTGTAAAAATTCTTATTGGTTAACAATTACTTTTTAGAAATGTGCTGCCACAATTTTTAAAACAAATTAATCATTTTATTTTACAAAATGCCCCTTCACCTTAATTAAATATATAAAATATTTTAGTCTCATACCTTAAATAATTTTATATATTCATCAAAACACTTAGGAAAAATCTAAAAAAATTCTAAAAAATCTATTTTAATATGTTTCCTAACATATAAAAATTTCAACAACAAATAATTATTATTTCAGCCGAATAATTTATAACCCAACAAACAATTTCCTTTACTAGAAATTTAATATAAAATCCATATTAATTCATAAAATTAAGAAAATCAAAGCTCATCTTTGAAATACCAATTTCTTACCTATATTTAAAACTTCAAGGCATTTAGATGTCATTAAATAGGGTTTTCATGTTAAACATATCATAAAACTAACATGAACATATATAATCCATCAATATATATATATATATACATATATATATATATACATATAATTTTAATCATCAAAACATGACATACTTGCCAAATAATTTTGTGTCTAATCTTAAAACTAAAAACTAAAAGAAATGAGGATGTAGAAAATATTCACCTTAGCTTTGAGATTTTAGATGTGAGATTAGATGTTGATTTAGTTAATTGTTTCCCTTCCCTTAAATCCTAGCTTTAATCTTCTTCTTGAGAATGATAGTTGTGTCCGACCTTAATATTTTTAGTTTGAGTAAAATGAAACGAACGTAGGCATTCTATCTCATAAGTGTTTAGGGTATAAGCTCCACCTATTTCCTATATTGCCCTTCTCATATCCTAACACATTAGCTTAGGTTATTTCATTTTAGTTTGCACATTAACATGGGCACGACTACCCTTAGCTACTCAATAATCAACTTATTAATCTCCACATTATTTATTTAATTTACCCAATTAATTATTCTAAATAATGTTGTAAAAATATGGGGTGTTACAGATCTGGTCAATGTTATCGATTCTTTTCCTGACTCGGGAATCTTTTCCTCTATACTTGGATATGGCTGATGGCCCATTAGAATAATTCGGGTTTCTAGTGCTCCTCTTAAACTAGCCAGTTTAATTAAAGAATTAGCCTGGGAGTTCTTTCCACTTGGTACTTGGTGTATTAAGAAATCGTCAAACTGGTTCAACATTTTTAACACCTTCTTTACATATATGACTAACTTGGCATCCTTTGTTTGGTATGTTTGTTTCAACTGATTCACAATTAATTAGGAACCACTAAAAATTTCAATTTTTGGGATTGGTGGTGTGATTCATTTGAAGCACCTTATTCATTTGAAGCTCCATCTGCAAATAATTGCCAAGTAGGCTTTAGATCCTTGTCTAACTTTTCTTTGATGATACTTGTACCCTCACTAACAAAATCGACTAAAGCCTGTCCTTTGATTGTCGCTCGAGGTAGAAATTCAATGTCATATTGACTAAGCTCTACCCTTTATTTTTCTAATCTTCCTGAAGCTTCTAGTTTGCTGAAAATTTCCTTAAGAGGGAAATTGGTTAAAACCTTGATTGTATGTGCTTGAAAGTAAGCTCTTAGCTTTCGTGCTATAAGCATTAAGCAGTATGCTAGTTTCTCTATGACTAGATATCTAGTATATGCATCTTTTAGCCTTCTACTTACATAGTATATCGGAAGATGAATCCTTTTCTCTTCTTTTATCAATACTAAACTAACTGCATATTTGGAAACTACCATATAAAGATAAAGGTTCTCTCCTTCTACAGGACTAGATAGGATTGGTGGTTTTTCAAGATGGTCTTTCAACTCCTTGAAAGATTTTTGGCAGTCTTCTCCCTATTCGAAGTACTTTTTCTTAATCAGGTCGAAGAATGGAATGCATTTGTTGGTGGCCATGGAAATGAACTTATTCAATGCCGCCATTTTTCTATTTAAACTTGTTACATCTTTACTTGTTTTGGGCTTTGTCATGTCCTTAATAGCCTGAATCTGGTCAGGGTTAGCTTTAATTCCTCGAACATTGACAATATATCCTAGGAACTTCCAAGATTGAATTCCAAAAGTGAATTTCTATGGGTTGAACTTCATTTGAAACTTTCGCAATACCCTACACATCTCCCTAAGATTTTTAAATGGCTACTCCCTTTGTGAGACTTAACTAGCATGTTATCCATGTATATTTCCATATTCCAGCTAATTTGCTTGTTGAACATTTTGTTTACCAATATTTGGTATGTGGCATCGGCATTCTTTAACCCAAAAGGCATTATCTTATAACGATAGGATCCATAATCCATTATGAAACTAGTGTTCTCCTCATCTGACTTGAATATGGGAATTTGATTGTAGCTGGAATTAGCATCCATGAAAGACAAAAGTTGTGCCCACTTGTTGCACCAATCAACTGATTTATTCTTAGAAGGAGTAGCAGTCTTTTGGGCATGCCTTGTTTAGATCAATATAGTCAACACATGTTCTCCACCTGCTGTTGGATTTATTGACTAACATTGGATTGGCCAACCACTTTGGATAAAGTAAATTTCTGATGAACCCATTCTCAAGCAATTTTTTGACTTCCTCTTTCAAAGCATTCAATCGAATTTTATCAAATTGCATTTTCTTCTACCAAATAGGTGTGATATTTGGATCTATATTCAAAGCTAAAATGAGCATGTTCTGTAAATTAGGTAATTGGAATAGGAATGTTATTTACACCCTAATCTGGAAATTTAAAAATCAGTCCCTAAATTTGTTAAAGTTGAATGTTGATAAAGTTCTAAAGTTTATCCTAAATTTATAGTTGGATAGTAAAATGTTACTATAAGTTTAGATTGCTCTAATTTTACTTGAAATGTGAATTTCTATGTTTTAATTTATCAAGAGGGGTATCTATTTCCATGTAATTTCCATAAATTATCGAATTTCACAAATGTATAAAAAAAGTGCGTTATTTGAAATAATAAAGAATATACCAAAATGAAAGAGATAGGCAAAGTCAAGATATTCTCATCCGTAGTTTGCATTGTTTATTTCAATAAAAGAAACAATTCCTTGTAATTTCAAATAAATCATGATTTCACTTTTGATTATTATATGGAAAGTTATAACAGTAATCCTTTTAGGAAGGATAGCTTTGATAAATTAAAATGTGGAAAAGAATGTTCTAGTTTTGGAATTAATAGTTAGAAATAGGAATATATACATATACACACGTATAACCACACGTAGTGATTAAAAATAAATATGTATACATAACGTAATTTACGATGATATTTGTTTAGTTATAATTTAATGGATAGTAACTCATAATATATTAAATTATAGGATTATGAGGTGTAGATGGAGTGACAGTAACTCCAAAATTAATAGGTCCATAATAGGCAACTAATTGGGAGTTACATGAATTAAATAAGGACATAGATGCATTTATTGAGACTAGTAAGAGGATTTAATTTGGAATTTATGGGAAAAGGAAAAGGGCATAATATGTTGAATTAGAAAATAAATAAATGCCATTAGAGATTGTTCAATTAGAATAAAGATTACCATTTATCACGGACAAATATATGTAATAAGCATATAAGGTAAGAATTAAATACTGGGAGACAATATGATTTTTATTGTAGGAAATTACATAGCCTTAATAATACATTAGGATGAGCAAGAATTAGTGGGCCTAGCCCAATAGTTAGGCCTGGGATGTTTGATTTGGTTCAGTATAGGTTGGGATGCGAGGTCAATGGTTTACATAAGAGAAGTCTGGCCTTCACCTAGAGGCTACTAGTAGTTGTGTGTACTTACTACTGATGTGGGACATCTTGAACCACAGGATCCATGGAGAAGGGATAAGCATTTGCATATGGGTAGGGGAAAATATACTAAGGGTTCGCCTCGGATTTGAAGTATTAAATGGCTCGGTACTTTTGAGGAAATGGGGTCAGCTTCATTTCTAATAAGAGGTCTTAAGTAACTAGAATGGATAATTTTTTTGACTTACATTAGGTTAGTTTAAATAGGATTTCGGCTGTGGGAGGTCGACGGGCTATGTTAATGTTGTTGTTGGACTGATATTTAGTAGTAGGGTTAGCATATAAGATTTGACAACCAACGGTCCTGCGCAGTTGTTAGCAAAGAGTCGAGTTATGTCCTGATGGATTTTGGTTCCACTGGTATGGAAATCGTACGGGGTACACAAAGACCTTAAAGTTTTATTTAGTTATTTGTTGTTTGTTTGGTGGAGGTGGGCTAGTTAACCCTTAGATGAGTCTTTAAGATGCGGTAGAAATACGATAATTAAATTATAAACCCATATCTAAGGATCATCGATCATTGTAGCTAGGACCGATTGGCTAGCGTGTACGTTGCAAAGGGCCAGCTTCGAGGTTGTGGTCTTAAATGACCTTGGGTCTGCCTCCTCCCTATTAAAGAAGAATTCCGTGGCTGAGATTTTTGGGTTGTACGTCGTTTATGTATATGCATGTGCGTGTGTGTGTGGCTATATGTATGTATGTATATAGCTATACCTAGGAGTAGGTTAGGCATATCATACGTGCATATAGAATTGAATAGATTAGCCATAAATAATAGATATAAAACTTAAATAGGAATCAGTTGACATAGATTAATGCTAAGGTCAAAGTACATAAATTTCTAGTCATCGGAACGTTGTTCTGACCCCCTCCTCATTACTATCCATGGAATTGATTTAAAGAGATAGGCTATTAGTGAAAAACGGAAACAACAGATGGTGAAGTATTCTCATCCATACTCAATGCTGATAAGGCAACTAGATATCTAAAGAATAATATTAAGTCCAAGGTGGTAGCCTTAGTATGTGTGTGTGTGTGTGTGTGTGTGTGTGTGTTCTACTATATTTATCTATTTCATTGTGAGTTTATATTGATCACGCTCTGATGTAATTGTGTTTATTATAGGTTACCAAAACCAACGATCCATGCCCTAATGGACTTGCGGTCGATTTAGTCAAAATTCGGGTCCATTGAGGTGCAGGTTGTTACATAAACCATTTACGAAATCCATGGAAATATGTTCACACTTCCAATATGGAATCTCTAAATGTAATAATAAACCATCAGGCTTCTTTTATCTAGCCTTAACTCATTGATAATCAAGCACTTTTCTAAAAACTCCAAATAGTGTTGTTTCATACACTAATAGTAATACGTACACTTTAGATCATTGTACATTTTACTGCCACCGGGACGAATGATCATCCTAGAATGATGACCCCCTGAAGTACTAAATCAATCAAAATTCCCACTTTAGAAACACATAATCTAACATATCTATAAAGCCCATCCTCTAGATCAATAGAATACCAATTTATATGACTAGACTTCTCTTCCTACAGAATCTCGTCCAAGATCTCTATTATGCTTACATCAAGCCTTTAACTAGAACCGATTTGATTTATAAGTGAGGGTCTCACTTCTATTGTACCAACAAACCAGGAAACATGTCATAAGAAGGTCTAAAATAGAAATCCACAATATATTCCAAACCCTTCCTTTAAATAAACATAGAGCCCGACATAGCATGCCTTCTGTGCAATGCATATGCTATAATATTTTCCTTTCTGAAAGTATAGAAACATCAATCATACGATACTAGGAATTTCATCCTTCTTTTTTTACCTATGTCTGAGATATTTTTAGGAGAATGAAAGCTTTAAAGATTTTTGATAGGTGAATAGCTTTAACCTCTCACCCAACAAATAATGTCTACATGTCTTCAAAGTAAAGAAAATAGCCGCTAACTCCAAATCGTGAGTTGGCTATTTTTCTTCGTGAATATTGAGTTGCTTATAGCATACATAATCACTTTCCTTCTTGCATGAGAAGCACATCGATTTCCATACCACATGCATCAAGGTATATGGTAAATGATTTAGGTTCTTCTAGTATAACAAGAATTAATGCATTAGTCAATGATTCTTATATTTTAATAAAAGAGTTTTCACTATGTACTCCCAAGAGAAGACTTGGTTTTTCTTAGTTAGCAGGGTTCAAAGTGTAGCAACTTTTGTAAAATCCTTAGTGAACTTTCGATAATATCCCATCAAACTAAGAACCTCGATTGCGATACTCGATACCTTCTAATCTTACAGTGTAGCAACCATACTTGGATTAACAAAATCCCATGTCTGGATATAACATGACCGAAGAATCTCACTTCTCTTCTCCAAAAGTGACAATAAGAAAACTTCACTATCAAGTGATTATGCCTCAACACCTCCAACACTTTCTTTATATACAATTTGTGCTCTTCTTCGCTTTTTAGAGAATATCAAACCGTCATATATGAATACCGCCACAAATTTCCATAAATTTATTGAGTTAGTACCGAAAGACGTGACTCATAAGATCAAAAAATATGGTGGTGCATTCGTAAGACAAAATGACAGCACCAATTATTCATAAGATGCATCAGGAGTTCTAAAGACGGTCTTTGGAATACTATATCTACAAACTCTTAGTTGATGAAATACGTACTAAGATCAATTTGAAGGAAAATCTTTGCCCCTCTGAGTTGGTCAAATAAATCATCAATACAAGTAAGATGATATTTATTTCTTTCTTATGAACTTATTCAACTCTATATAGTCGACCATAATCTCAAGGATCCATTGCTGTGGTGGAGAACACGATGATTACACTTCACTCCAATGTACTTCTTTGGGTAGACCCTCCTTTGAAAACTCAAGAATTTGATTTTTCTCTTTTTTATCTTAGAGCCATGCATCTAATAAGTAAGACAACTGGCTTTGCGTCTTGCCCTAAATCAATACAGAATTCAATTTTCCAACGAGGGGGTAAACTCGAAATCTCTTCATGTACATTCGCAAAATTCTACATAACGAGAACTTGCACCAACCCATCATCACGCGAGATAGCCAATAAGAAAAAATAGCGTAACATCATTGAACTTTCAGGCCCACAATAAACATTAAGCCCCTCATCACTACTATCCTTCATACAAATTACCTGACCATCACTTTTCTAACAGCCCAGTCGATCGGTCGGGAAGGTGGCGGCTAGGGTTGAACCATAGCTGAATAGTCTGGATTTTATTTTATAAAAACAACGGATATGATTGATTCGAGTGCCTATAAATACAGGCCTAGCCCCTTACTTTTCTTTTCATATTTTCTTATCAAAGTAGCGGAGCTCTACTCCTTTTATACTATTTCTATTAATTATAAAATATTATATGTATATAGAATCAGAGAAGGACAAAAAATAAAAGAGAAGAAGAGAAGGAGTGAACCGATACGGTAGAAAAAAGTGAATTTCATAATTATAAACTATATTCCACTTAAACCAAATCTTTTCCCCAATTTGTAATTCTAATGGTATGTATATATCTTGTTATACATCTTTTTTGATTGGAAAGGAAAACCAGTTAATTAAAGGGATGAATTTGGATTTAGGATATTTGGAAAGCTTGAAAGATGAGTGGAAAATTATATGATTTATATATAACATTGAAATTTATTTGAATTTATTTAATGTTTATGCCTGTGCTAGATGTGTTGAGTTGTAGGCTTAGGAAGAACGTATTCGAATAAGTCTCTCTTACATGTTTCTTTAAGTTAGGTAATTAGAATAGGAATGTTATTTACACACTAATCTTCAAATTGGAAAATTGGTCCCTAAATTTGTTAAAGTAGAAAGTTGACAGGATTGAAGGATTTATTCCGGATTTTAGATAACTGGCTATAAATTGTTGGTATTAACTTAGATTGCCCTTATTTGACTTGGAATGTGAATTTATATCTTTTAGTTTATTTGAAGCAACATGGATACAATTTAGTTATATATATTTCATTTAATTTTTACACATTATCTAATTCCATAATTTTGTATAAAAAGCGAGTCGTTTGAAATAGTAAGAAATATACAAAAAGGAAAGATATATGCATAGTATAGATGTCCTCCTTCGTAGTTTACACTGTCTATTTCAATAAAATAAAAGAGAAAATTTATTATAATTTCAAATAGAGCAAAAGTCTTACTTTTAGATAATTTATGGAAAGTTATAATGGTAATTCTTTTTGGGAAGAATAACTCTAAATTAAAATGTGAAAATTGATGTTCTTCATAGAATATACATATAAGCATATGTTCTGGAATTCCTAAGCGTAGCAACTAATGAGTTTGAAATAAGAATACACACACATGTATAACCATGCCTACCAATTAAATATATATATATATACAATGCAATATACATCAATACTCGTATTAGTTATAATTAGGATGTCTAGTTATTAGTGGCGTAGTAAATTTTAGGAATAGGAGGTGTAGAAAAAAAGAGATAGTAATTTCTAAATTGGTAGGGCAATAACTATACAGTCAATAAGAAATAACAGGAATCAAATGGGGACATAAATACGTTTAATGAGACTGGTTAAATTATTTAATATGACATCTATGGGGAAATAAAATTGGCATAATAGGTTGAATTAGAACAAATGATTGTCCACTTTAAATAATAATGACCCTTTATTATGTAGAATTGACTTTTGTGGGACGTAAGAGAGAAACAGAGAATATATGTAATAAAAGTATAAGATATGAATTAAGTATTAAGAGATTATATAGTCATGGTAGGAAATTATATAGCCTCAATAATACATTTAGGATGAGCGTGAATTAGTAGGCCTAGCTCACTGTTTAAGCCTGGGATAATTGGTTTGGTATGGGTTGAGATGCGAGGTCGGTAGAGTTACACGACCAAAGTCTTCTCTTCACTTAGAGGCTACCAGTAGTTGTGTATACTTACTACTGATGTGAGACATCTCCAACAATGAGGCCCGTGGGGAAGGGATATGCATTTGCATATAAGTGTGAGAAAATATATTAGGGATTCGCCTTTAAATTGAAGTATTAAATGGCTCGGTACCTTTAGGGATGTGAATGGGTTTGCTTTGGGGTAGAAGGTATTAAATGGCAGTTGGGTTTGCCTCTTTCCGATATAAGAAGTCTTAAATAACCTACGATGGCACCTAATAGGGAAGTAGGGTCTACTTCATTTCTAACAAAAAAGTATTAAGTAACTAGGATTGGTATTTTTCCTTAACTTACATTAAGTTTGTCTAAATGGGATTTCGAATGCGGGAGGTCGACGGGCTATGTCAGTGGTGTTGCTGGACTGATATTTAGTGGTAGGGCTGGCATATAAGCCTTGACCACCAATGATGTTGAGCAGTCGCTAAAAATGACTCGGGTTATACCCTGACCAATTTCACTTCCTACTAGTGTAGAATCCACATAGGATACACAGAGACCTCAAAGTTTAGCCAGTTATTTGTTTGTCGAAGGTGGTCTAGTTAATGCTTAGATGAGTCTTTGAGATGCGTTAATAATACAACAATTAGATTCTAAATTTGTATCTAGGAGTCATCAGTCTCTGCAGCTAGAACCGATTGACTAGCGTTTACATTACAGAAGGCCCATTTTGAGGTTGAGATATTAAATGACCGTTGAATCTGATTCCTCCAATTTAAGCACGTTAAGTGATCGGGGTTTTCTTTTGGGTAGTACAATGTCGAGATGTGTATATAAGCAGATATACAGTTATACCTCGGAGAAGGTTAGATATAGCATACACGTAAAAGGAATTACACAAAATAGCCGTGAGTAATGGGTATAACACTTAAATGGAAATCAATCGGCATAAATTAGTGTTATGGGTAATGTATGTAATTTTCTAGTCACTGGAACGTTGTTTTGACCTCCTCCTTATTATAACCCACATGATAGATTTAGAGAGACAAACTATTGGTGTAAGAAGAAAACTGTAAATGCTAAAGTCTTCTAATTAATATCGATAATCGCGATGTAGTCAGACGCTAAAGGTATAATATTGATTCTAAAGGATTAGCCTTGGTCACCATATATGTTCTATTGTATTTTTCTATTCCACTTTGAGTTTATGTAGATAGCTCTTGATGTACTTATGTTATTATAGGTTACAAAAACTAACGATCCATGTCCTAATGGACATGGGTTTCGATTTATTTGAAATTTGAGCCCATTAAGGTGTAGGCTGTTACATTGGGCCTATGTACTCTAGTTAATTAGAACGTTACTAAGTTTCTTTGAAATAAAATCATTATTTAATATAATTTTATGAATAAAGCTTTACTTTATATTATTATGTATTATGTTTGAATATGTGCATCATGTACATATATGTTTGCACGTGCACGTGCAACATAATAAGTGTGTATGCTTTGACATGGCCATATATATGTGTTGAGATTTACACTACAATGGGCTTGTTAGCCACTCTTGTATTCTATGTGCTAACTAAACGAATGTGCATATATATATATATATATATATATATATGTATATGTTTAAAATTATGCATATGTAAAATATAATTATACACACACACATGGAATTAATAATTGCAATAATTTATATAAAATATTTAAAATGTATTTGTACAAATGATCTTTTTTATTAAATAACAAAATCACTTAGTAATTAACATAAACTTAAAAAAATATTGTTATCTAAATTGCCGTTGCAAACCTAAGGAAAAAATTAATTTTTTTTATTAAATTATAAGCATTTTTAAACATACAAACATATATACATAAATATGTGTGTGTGTGTGTGTGTGTGTGTATTAATATATATTGACTTTAAGCTCACAGCACAAAAAATTAATTTTTTTTGGATTTATAAAATGATTTTTGACTAAACAATTATAAAATAATTTGAGAACCGATTTAAATTTATTGTTAAAAAAAATCATTTCTGAAATTAGAAAATTGTGCAACAGTATTATGTAAAATTTTGTACTTAATTTCAATTTATATTAAATAAATGTATTAACTTATATATATATACGCACATAATCAATTTTTAGTTAATCAAATAATTATATTAATAACTAAATATAAAATAAATATTAATATGTATTAAGATTGAACATTCATTGCTGTAGAATTATTATTGTGCATTTTTTTATAAATTGTTTATTATATGATTTTAATCTTTTAGATATAATTTATTAATTAATAAAATCATATATAATGTTATGTAACTAAAAGAATGTTTTTTTAAAAATTTAAAGCCATGAGTTTAGTACTAGTATGTATACAAAATGATTTTTTAATTAACGTATATGTAGATGTACTAATATATTCAACCATCTAATATGTGACAAAACATTGATGCACTAGATTCGTGATATAATCTAACAACCTATAATACAATGCAATAATATATAATAATGTCAAATAAATCAATAAATAAGTTGTGTACCTTTCAGCAAATCCTAGGGTTCATAGGTTGAGACGCTGGAATAAACTCCTTGAATATTATCACAATCCAAAAGATGCTAGCTTCGAGTTACTAACTACTGAGTATTGTATAATTTTGATTTTATTTGATTTGATGCTAGAAATTTTAGAGGAGGGATGGGTATAGAAACACCCCCACCTCTATACCCATACTAATCAAGAGCATTACAATGTAGTATTGTCAGATAATACAGAGAATGAGATGATATGGGGGTACACACATGAATAATCTCTTGGACTAACACCGGTACAGATGTCATAACATATAAAACTCATCGTAGATTACACGGTCTCAGTACAATGCAATAAATACGTGTGCTACTAGGATAGAACAATAGATAACCACAAAATAATATCAAAGTGCACAGAGTCATAATGTAATAGATAAAATATAACACACAACATAATACATAATCCAGGACTACAAAATAATAGTCTCCATCCCTCTGTAGAATACATCATCACATACAGCTAGTAATACATCAATGAGGCTACAAAAATGTATAGGGTAGGTATCTTCCTATAACTACTACTAGCCTCCCTAAAATACCAAAATATGTCCAGTCACCTTCATAGTACCTGAAACTTCAAGATCTCGGACAGACTCGAGTATAAAACACATGGGTTAGACTATGTCTGAATCAAATTCAAAGGTGATATAATGACCATAAATAATCCATAACAATATAAGTAAGAAACTCTAATTCCCTATGTATGGATAATATCAAACCATATTTTCTTATTGTAGAAAATATCATAACAAAAGGATGAGTATAGAGATATGGTGACTGACTACACTTTAGACTCAAAATCTCTAGTGTAGTCATACTCAGCATCAAGGGAATATAAGTAGTATGTACCTCTGTACCCCCCCCCCCACACACACACACATCGGAACCAGATGAGAGACTGACAACACATCTTCTAGCTCAAGGATCCACACATGTGTCTGATTGAAATGACTCCTACAGTCATTGGTTACCTATCGTGACAATTTTCCACCAAAATGCTTGGCATTGCGAGGACTCTTCGCTAATGAACCATCACGTGCCCCTATGGTAACTAGTTGCTGGCCTATTGACATAGGGGCATACATTCGGCAACTTCTCACAACCAAATAATATAAGGGTGCCATGGATATGGGGCACGACCCCACAATTAGGCCACTAGGCTGGATACTGGCCAATCTGGTTCACTCCAAAACATAAAGGAAGCTGGACAAGGACAGGTAGACATATAGTACTCATATTCGATAGCCAACACATATCTTTAATCATATGCCGATAAAAAGCTCCACATATAGGTCAACTCATGGCTATAGTATACTCATCGCAACAAATATCATCACATACACAAGAGGAATCCCAATGTGAGTGATGTTTAGTTCAATGAATAACCACAAATAACATAATGGAGTATCATACCACCACATGATATTCTAATGTTTATTAAGTGTTCATAAAATGCACTCAATCCACATTAAATATTTCTATGTAACAAGTCAGATGAATAACCGAAAAAGTATTACCGAAAGCTCCATACCAAATGGTATTACCGATCTGGAATTTCTCGACACGTAGAAATGAAAAAAAACATATACAATAATTAATGTAATTATATTTGAAATACACACACACACACAACCTATAAGAGTCATTACAGTTATAGGAAATATAAATATATTTTTGAAATCTATAATAGATTTATAGTATAGAGGATATATATGTATTAAATTTGAATAACATGTATATAGATATATTTAAATAAATTTCTAAACATCATAAATGGATTTTAGGAAGTTCTTAATACATAATATAAAATAAACATCCATAATCATTCTTTAAATACAACAAAATAATATAAAAGTATAGAAATATCATTTCAGAAAAATAAGAAATATAAAGAAATAGTTGACCAAAACCTCTCGTGGGTCAACTGAATATGTCAACTGATAAGCCCTTTTATCCTTTTGAATTTGGGTTGTCTTCTCAAGAATAAATTTTACAAAGGGTCAGTTGACTGATTCCCACTGCCAGTCGCCTGAATGTCTAAGCCAAAAATGGTTTTCATGAATTCCTCCCTTCGATTCTACTGGTTGTTTAACTATGTGATGTGCTTATTAACTTCTATTTACTTATGCTTCAACTACACTATAATCACTCATAATCAATTCTACTTATGAAGCACAATCTACAAATATAGAGGAATGATCGTCTCAATCAATGTGAAAATTTGATTACTTAAAAAAATGATCATTGATCTTTGATCATTCTATCAAATTAGACATAACAGTGAGTAGAAGGACTCACCTTGATTGAAGGATCACACCAGATTCTCCTTTCTCTTCTCTTCTCCCTTTTTTCCTTCTTTATAAGATTACATCAATTTAAGCTGGATGATCAACCTTATGCTTCAATTTATTTTTTGGTGTAGATAGTTGTCTAGAATTTGTATATGATTGTAGGGATTTATAGGATTTTATGTGAATTTATTTTAGTTTTTAAATTGGTAGAGTGTTGGTGGGATATTCAAAATTTCCACGATGATGAAATTAGGAGTTGGGTTTGTATATATAGATGGAGGTGAAATCTCTAGATTTTAGAAATCTCTGAGTCCATTTCATGAAACAATATTCACATTTTAGTTTGGATTAAACTAATATAGGCTAAGGGATAGTTGGGCCTTTCATAATTACTGATTCCTTTTCTTCCTTAGCCTTAATGAAAATAAGTTTCTACATAATTCTAGGCCAAATCATTTTACACAAAATATGTTTTGGATTTGGGCTTATGTATTATTGGGCCTTGCTTACGTTTCTTATTTTTTTTTCTTTCTTTTCTTTATAAATCCATTTTTAAATAAACTTTAAACTCTTTTAATATTATAAAATCCTTTCTAACATCAAAATAAATTTTAACATATTTGTCACAAGTATCATTTTTCTATTGAATTTTTTTATCAATTCATTCCAAACAATTAATTCATAATTTCATATTTTAAAATAACCAAATAAATTATCAAATCAATATTATTTTCAAATTAATTTCTTATCATTTTAAAATATTTCTTATCTAATTTCCAAACCATTTCATAAATTCATATTAATCAATTCTGATCCCATTTATTACGTTAATTTACATTTCATTATTTCAGAATAACCCAATCATCAAATAATTCCTTATTAATAAATTCAAATCATATTTAATTTACTAAATTTTACTATTTAATTATTAATTAATTTCTTCTTGACAATAGGTTGTTATAGACTTCCCCCTTAAGAAAATTAAAATTGCGTCCTCGTAATTCCTTATTAGGGAAAATCTTTAACTAGCTAGATAGATTCTAATTTGTCTACACCATTAATTAATTAAACAAGAAACAAATTACATACCTGACTCTTGTGCATTAACGAAAAGCTTAGGATAAGATTATTCCATGTACTCCAAAGTCTCCCAGGTACAATCTATTAGATCATCGGACTATTGTACCTTCACTAATGGAACTCTCTTGCTTCTAAGTTGTCGGATTTCAAAGTCAACTTTCGAACTGGATGTTGCACATAAGTTAGGTTACATAATAACTCAAGCTCTTGAATGTCTCTAGGCTCGATGCCAATCTCTATATCCAAAGACACTTTCACAACTGTGAAACATAAAGGACAATATGAATTCCTGAGAAATGATCTGATAATGCAACTATGTATACAACTCTTCTAATACGTTCCACAATCAGGTACAACCCCACATAGCAAGGTGCTAACTTCCTTGATTTACTAAATCCCATGACTTCCTTCAAAAGAGATATCTTCACATACACAAGAGTATTAGGACATGAAGAGAAGTTTCTTCTAGGAAGGTATGAAGAGAGTTATAGGCTTATGGGCTAAGCAATGTTTGAATTGCCAATGGGTGAAAGTCGAGCATTAGAAACCAAGTGGGTAATTCAACCTTTAGATGTGCCACTTTGGAAGTGGGATTCTATATATATGGATTTAATTGATGGGTTTCCAAGGTCAAATATGGATAATAAAAGTATTTGTGGCATGATAGATAGACTGACAAGTGTGCACACTTTATCCTTATTAAGTCGACAAGGATAGCACCTACTTTGCTGAAGTAGTTTATTAAGAATATTATAGGCTTGCATGGGATTCCTAGTAGTATAGTCAGTGACAAAGATAGTTTGTTCACTTGTGAACTCTAAAAGAGTCTACAAGAAGTGTTAAGTACCAAGCTGAAGATAAGTACCACTTAACATCCACAAACGGATAGGCAAACGGAAAGAGCTAACAAAGTTCTTAAAGATTTGTTGACAGCTTATATACTAGATTTTCAAGGATCATGGGAAGACCATTTTCACTTAATTGAGTTTTCCTATAATAATATTTGTCGGGCTAGTATAGGAATGGCGCCTTTAAAAGCTTTATATAGATGGTCATGCAAATCACCAGCATGTTGGCTAGAGATCGGAGACAGATTAATTTTTGGTCTAAATACGGTGAAAGAAGCCATAGAAAAGATTAAGTTGATTCGAGTACGGGTGAGGGAAGTTAAGTCTAGGCAGAAAGTTGTGTAGATAAGAGGCGTAAAGATTTAGAGTTCTCAGTTGGAGACCATGTTTTCTTTAAAGTATCACCGATAAACGATGTGGTACGGTTTGGGAAGTCAAAAAAATTAGCACCAAGTTACATCGGTCCATTTTCTATCATAGAAAGGATTGAGAAACTCGCTTATCGGATAGAGTTACAAAATAGTTTGGGTTATGAGTCCATAATGTTTTTCATTTTTCTCATCTTAGGAAGTGTGTGCATGATCCAAAGATTACTGTTGCACCGACTGTGTTGGAAGATTTAGTGGTAGAACTGGATATGACTTTTGTTGGATAACTAGTTCATGTTGTAGAAAGAGATGAGAAGGGACTAAGGAACAAGACAGTGAAGTTAGTGAAAGTCCAGTGGAGCAACAATGATAAAGACGGTACTTTAGGAGATAGAAGACAAAATAAGAGATACTTATCCTGAGTTATTCTGATGGTATGTTCTGTATTTATCATATAGACTTTTTACTAGTCAGATAGGCTAGTATTGTTGTTATGTGTTGTCACACAAGTTGGCATCATTGATATGCTTATTATTTCCTCATCTTAATTTCGAGGACAAAATTCTTTAAAGGGAGAACCTATAAAACCCCTAATTTTTTTAACACTATTCAAGAGATTTAATCAGATATATTAAATAGAATAACATGATGTAAGGGGATAAAGAGAATGAGATTTTACAATGGGTCGTGCCATAATAAACCAATTAATAAGATTGATAAAAGCATAAAATAGAAGGGAACTAATAAGAAGGGCAAAGTGGGAAGAGTTCTTTATTTCATTCCTAAAACCCTTTCCTCCCCCATTCATTCTCTTTTTAATTTTACAAACTCCAAAGCAAACATAAGAGGCCAGCCACCACCAAGATGAGGAAATCTAAAGCATTCAAAGGGAAAGGCTTAGGAAAATTAATCAACAACAAATTTCAGTCTCTCTTATACAATCTAAGGTGAATAATAGTATCCATCTTATTTATTTATGCTTTTTTGGATCAATGTTTGATTTCTGAATTGTTGTGATAATATGTCATGCTTGGAAGATTTATATCATTGTTTGATTGAATGATGACTATCAGAATTATTATGGAATTATTCTTATGGGTTTTAAAGGTAAAACCCTAATTTTTTATCTTCATTTGACTCAAAATTTGAATATGTTCTGTAAAACATTATTTTAGAGATGGGTTTTTAATTTTCTAATTTTTCAAGTTTACATGAATATTTTATGAATTTCCTAAGATGGAAAAGGAGTTCATTTCAGGTTTTAATTATTAAAATAATTAAATAAATATTTTAGCCTCGAAATTTTTATATGTAAAGGAAGATGGGAATTCTGATTCGGTTATTTTTGAGGATTTTTCCCAAACAATTATGATTTTCTATGAATTATTTATGGAAGAAAGGCTATTAATTAATATTAATTAATGATTTTATTTACAAGGATTTGCTAATTATTTTGGGAAGGTAAAACGAAATATTTTAGTAAATTTTTTAGAACATGAAAAGTAATTTGTTAACTAATTATATTTTGACAAGAGGTAAGAGTTGGTGAAAAGATTTATCTCTAAAAAGAAATAAATCATTTTTATATTTATTCACGGAAATGTCATAGTGCTAAACCTTGAGGTTCGACGCCCCTATTCTTTACCCTTGAAATCTATGAAATTCGATACTTGGAATAACTAATTATAGTTATATGAGGTATGGAATTAATAAATTTGGCATCTATTTGGGACCAGGCATGCGATTTCTACTTCGTAGATATGTGATGTATCATCTCTTATAGAGATTCGACACCAAGTAATTTAAGGGTTTGATATCTCTACTTTGTAAAGACTCGACATCATATGGTTTCAAGACTCGACACCATTCTTTTAAAAAGTTCGGCACCTATTTTGTCTATGGATTTGACAAACACATGATTTTAAAGAGCCGACACCAACGAGTTTTAGAGGCCTGGTACCCTAAATTTTTAAGGGTTCGATAACCCTAAGTGTTTTACCCGAAACCTCTTGTCCCTAATTTTTTTAATACCTATTTTTGTGATATAGTATTCATATGTTTATAAACTCAGTATCATTGTTTATAGGCTCGAAAGCCTTATGATACGCAAGCCAGAAAGCTATGTCTTAAAGGTACGGTAGCATATGTATTATAGAAACTAGATAGCCACATATCTACGGCATTATGGCCATATGTTTTAGAAACTCAATATAAAGGCTCGACACCCTATTTTAGCGGCACAGATGTCGCATGAATATAAATTGAATAGCTTTATTTAGTGGCTCGATGAGCCACATGTTCTAGAGGCTCGACAACCTCATTTTGATACCAAATGGTTAAAAGAAGCTAACGAAAGATGATCGTATTTTGGCATAAGATTCTGGCTAAGTAAAGGGGATATGTTTTCTGTTTTAAAGAACGATTTTAAGGGATTAATCATTTGTAAAGATAAATGATTTCAAGGAAATAAATAGTGTTTAAGCCCAAGTTTTGCATGGATTTTGCCAAAGGAATTATTACTTAAATAAATTAATTTTGGGATGCCAATGACTATTGATTTACCATATGTTGTTGAATGATGTTATATGTTTTTATTATTATTTGATTGGTTAAATTTAGATATTTATCATTGTCATACTCACATTTTCATGACCTAACATTGCATCTTGGGATTTGGGAATATAATTACCAGTTAATTTGTTCCAATAATGAGTATGGTCAAACTAAACTCTTTAATGAGTAGAATTGCATCAAGGGTATCAGATAGATCAATTATGTTAGGACACCCTGAACCTATCAAAAGATAGGACTCATGGATTAAAAACCGGATAAGGTTGTAGGTGGGACTGATGTAGGTCATGCCCTATGCTTATGCCATTAGCCCCCGGTTGGTAAAGGTCCGTGATTCTAGTGCGTAGGGCTTGTCAGTAGTGAGACAGAATGATGTTTACACACAGAAAGGAACTCGTAGCACTATATGCTCACCAGAATATATAAGTTGTTTTACTTCAAATCGTATTTGGAGACACCAACCATATCTAGAGATTTTGAATATATGGTTAAAGTTTTTGGTCCGAGTCAGCCCAATGGGTTATTACTTAGCCTGCAAAACCATGAGATTCATAGTAACCTTAGGAACACTATCATTTCAAATAGAAAGTCTATTTTGGGAAGGGTAAACCTTAGGTGTGCATGACCGTAGGATGACAGACTAGTCAAACTTATCCATGTTGCATGCATGCGTATGATCATGTTATGTTTGTTCTAACCATTGTGGTTGCAGATGCATGATTTATGATTGACATATTTGGATAAAATTATAGTGAGGGGAAAACCCATTCCGTTCAGCTGCGTGGTCTCACCGGATATCTATTTTGGTTCGATATGGTATATTATTATTCACATCAAACTTTTTATCTAACCCAAAGCTTTTGTTTTTCCCCCCAAACTCTCGAGTACTTATTTGAGTAGGTCAGAAGCAGGGATTTTTGGATGAGATGAACAAGCTTTCGGAGACGTGCAGGAGGCAAGCTAGCTAATATTAGAAGTGCATTTATGCTATGTTTTTTAAAGTCTACGCTATGTTTAAATAGGTGCGATGATAGTATTTATAACTATCAAGTAGTTAGACTTTGATCAACCGAAGGCATCTTCATATTTCGCTCATGAAATGTAGCTGTAATTATTATTATATTTTCTCTAAACGTGGAATCGATCAAATTATGTAATGGAATGTGATGAATACGATAATTATTAATGAAATAAGTTTTAAAAAATTTCACATTTATATGCTCTTGATGCAACAGATACAATTAACTGATTTTATTTTGTCATCGGAAGTAGTACTATGGATGACTACAGCATCTGTAGCGCTTAGTTTCGAGCCTCAAAATAGGGGATGTTACAACTCCTTGGATTTCTTTAAGATGTGCTTTCTTTTCATAATTTGGTATGATTTTGGAATAACGAAAGTATAAAAATCAAATGGAATTATCATCCTATTTATAGCCTTTATTCATCGATACTTTAGATTTTTCAAATTGGGACTCTCGTCCCATGCAAATATTAGGGCAACAACACTTGTCCTTTGGTTGTCACCTTAATAATCATGGTGATCTTATAAGCTTACATATCATTAGCCGATGTGTGACTCCCATATTTTAAGTACCATGCTTAATGCCACCCCATGCTTTCTCACATGGAACTTCCATGTCATCCCACTTACTCATATAGTTTCAAAATTTTGATATAGTTTGAATAAATATGTAAATTAAAAGGTTTTATAGAGTTGGAAACACTATTTTCTCATTCTCGAACCACCCAACCACAATTTTGGTATCTTATTTCTAATTCATTTTTAACCTATCAAATCACTAGATTATATTTTGGTCTTTGAAACAAAGTTGTAACTCAATATTTCATCTTTCAAACTATTATAATATTATTTCATTTTGATATATAAAAACACAAGAAAATAAACCCCCTCTTAGAAGAAGATTTCATCCTCAAAATCTAGTCTTCAACTAACTCCGGATAATCTTTAAGCATTTTGATTCAAGTTCCCACGATGCCCCATTTTCATCATGATTCGGGAGGTAATATTCTTCTCAAGATGCTTCAGCCTGGTCGTTTTCGGATAAAGAAGCTCAAGAATTGTATACCAAGTACCACAGAATGAAATCAATAATAAGTGGTGTAGAAGTGATGATTTCAAAGGTAGAAGAGAAAATTAAAAATACGATCGAAGGTATTCAAAGGATGAAGGAGTGCCTAAATGCCATAAGACGATTTGATATTTCGAGCCAAAGAACCAAAGATGACAGAGATATTGCTCGACTATTCCAAAGAATAGAAGGCCTAGAAGTAGATTTGTTAAAAAGTCAAGTATTTTGTCAGTCTCTGGAGCTTATTGTCAGTGGAGGTGAACCTATTACTTCCATTCCTTCTCATGTGAGAAGGACTAGATCCCAATATGCTGCCGTCGAAGACAAATTCTCTTCTTAAGTAAACCCACCTCTAGACTTGAATCATGAAGAAATCAATCGATGGCACCAAAAGGTCGAACACAACTGCTTTCAGTATTTGAGGAGTAAATGGGATGGTCGGGTTTTAAAATATCTGAACAATTATCAGACTCAAGTTAAAGGGTTAGAGCATGAAAATACGCTCTTAATCAGGCGATCAAGGTATCAGAGAACAATATCAAAACTCTTTTAGGAGCAAATGAAATACTCAAGCATGCGTTGGAGACTCAAGTCAATTCTATCGATAATGCCAGTATTATTCGAGAGAGAGAAAAGAAGCTTAAAGAGCTGTTGTACATGGCAACTTTCCACATCGTTGAAGCTTCTTCTACCACTAAAAGTTTGACAAATAAAGTTAAAGATCTTGAATCTCAACTGAAGATAATTGAAGTGATGTTGCTTGTAACTTCTCGTGTGGATTCTCTTATTGATTATTTACTTGAAGTAACAGTCGGTTTTGGTTTAGAAATTAACTACTTTTTCCTAGGTCTAGATATGAATTCAAGGTTAAAAAGAGCGGTCGAAGCTGGGTATAGACGATATCAACATTTCTTTTTTATAGATGTTTCGATTTTCTTAAAGATATTTGGGATCCTCCCATTTTGCTTAAAGATGGGCATCTTCAAGTGAAAGACACTCGTGCCTTCTTGAAGTTGAGGGAATAGGGAAGCAGAAAGTTTATCAACACCATCCACTCCCTCATCCCACTCCTACTTAGGGAGATCTTAGTTTTTTATTTATAATTTTTGTACATTGTAATTATATATGGTAAACAAAATTATACTCAATCAATTGATATTTTGAACCTATATTTTCTTTCTTCACTTTTATCTTGTCGAATTGCTAGGAATTCATAGTCTTCTTCAGTTGTTGAAATTTTGAAAGAGGAGATGCAAAAGCTTGTCACTTAATGGAAAATCACTTATGAGTCTTTGGGTGGATTCTCTTTTGGCTACCTGTAATCGTGTATATATACAATATGTAAAGTAATCAATTTGTATTCGAATAATCATTACCTTCGATGAACTTTGAATTCTTCTTTTTGAATTTGTTGAGTTGTTTGTGATACACATTTTTCTTTTGATGTTATTATCCTTTGATTAAGTATCAGTTTGTCTTCTCGATATAGATCTTGTCCTTGAAATCTGTTTTGACAAAACGATTAGTGATTCATTTGATCATAATTTAGAAGAACCTTCCTTTTAGAAATTCATTTGATAATGAAGATTCTCATTGCTGGAACACTTAAACCTCATTTTAGGAGAATTTGATTTAGCACTTTAAGGAATGAAGCTTTTAATTACTTTATTTTGGCTTTATCACTTAGAACTTTAGAACTTAGAACTTTAGAGCCTGATGTTTGAAGCTTTAATATCCATAAAGTATTTATTAGGAAGTCAATTGATAATTGCCTGCATTGAAGACTAGAAATCCTTAATAGTGTTCCTAATAGTAGACAGGAAATTCATCTGGTAATAATGATTTGAATAGAAGATCAGAAACCCCATTTGGTAATAATATCACTTGAATAGAAAACCAGAAAATCATCTAGCATTAATAGAAGACAAGAAGACTAATTTTGGTAATAAGAAACCCAATTATAAGAAAACCAGGAATCCATCTACTTATTAACAAAGATTCCCATTATTTGATAATTCGAATTCCAATGGATTCCAATCTAGGAATCAAGGATTGAGAAATAATTCCATGTTTTTAAGAGCGGAGCTTAATGCATAATTGAATGTGTTAGATTGTTCTTCCTCTAGAAGTAGGCTTTTGATCCATTCTTTAGGATAAAATTAGATTTTTTTTGCATTCGATTGATCTTCCTCTAGAAGATTACACCGATCCTTCTTTAGGATAGAGATTAGTTTGCTTTTGAATTTGATTAATCTTCCTCCAAAAGACTGCCTCGATCCCTCTTTTGGATCGAGTTTTACAAGTCTGCATATGAAATTTAATTAAGTTCCTAAATGCAAGTCTGCATATGAAATTTAAAGGAACATTGCAAGTCACATGTGAGAGCACTAGTAAGTAAGACAAACTAAAATTTATATGCTAACTAACCAGTTTCAACGTTTTCAAATGAAACTAAATGGGTCTATTTCTGATATGCATTCTAGATTTCAAGATAAAGTATATGCATTAATATCATTAGGAAAGAAAATTACTAAAGAGGACCAAGTCAGAAAGATCTTGAATACACTTTCTAGTGAATGAGATCAGAAGACTCCGACAATTGAAGAAGTTAATGATATTAGTACTATGAAAATAGAAGATTTAATTGATAATTTAATGTCCAATGAAGTAAAGTTGTAGGTTAGAAAAGAGAATCAAGCAAATGAGAAGAAGTCACTAGCACTTAATGCTATAAATGTCAATGATGAACCAGATAATACTGACGATGATGATGTTGAAATCGAGTTTATGACAAAAATTTCAAGAAATTTTTGAAATATTGGAAAACGGAAAAACATCGAAAAACTAATAACTTTAATTCCACAAATGGAAATGTTGTTAAGTGTTTTGAATGTGATAAATCAGGTCATTTGAAAAGAGATTATCCCAACCCGAAGAAATCAAAGTACTCTTCAAACTCTTTCAATAAGCTTTCAATGCAACATGTGATGATAGATACATCATCAAGTGATAGTGGTTCAAAAACAAAAAAGGCCAACGTGTGCTTCATTGCAAAGGGTGACTAGATATGGAGTTTTAATAAAGGAATTATGCATGTCTTAAATGATATGTACAAGGGATATAAAACTCATAGGAAAGAGTTCAAGAATAGTTCAACAGAGACAGATAAATTAAAAATGTTTAATAAAATGTCAACTGAAGAAAAACAATGCCTAGAAGATGAAATTGAAAGATTTAATGAACATAATGATAAAAAGAATTTAACACTTAAAAGTTTTGAAGAACCGAAAAGTGGAAACGAATCTTAAAGATCAGAAAATCTTTCAATGAAGTCAGAGATCACTGATCTAAATGACAAAATAACATCTCTTGACAATGTTATTCTTAACTGTAACAAGGATTTTGATAAATGAAAACTGATGTTGATAAATTTAACAAAGGGAAAAATAATCTACAAAATTTAGTATTCACATCTAAACCCATTAACAATAAACATGGACTTGGATACACCCCTAAGGCCAAATCGAAGAAAAATAGTACTCAAAGTACTAAATTTGTTAAGGCTACGAAGTTCAAAACAAAATCTAGAAATTAAAGTTAAAACCTCCATATAATTTCATTAATTTATGGGTTCCTAGAAGGTTAGATACTATTGAGAAAGAAAAATATATTAATAAAGTTCATTTATCTAATGATTATATTTTGAAAGGACATTCAAACTCTTCATGAGTTTGGCTTTCCAAAACTTAACTCCATGGACCCAAAACAAAACAAGGTACCCATGTGCATATATTATATTTTTCACGTACGGACAACGAATGTTCAAAGCATATAATCTGTAGATACCAAGCGAGCATTATATACAAAGATGGTAAGAACTTTAGATATAATTCAAAAGGATATGTTATTGGCATTTTCAACGTTAGTAACTCTAAAAATCCTTATATTTTAAATATTTGACTTGATAAAATTATTCCATGCTTTGTATTGATTTTGATTCCCTTCATAAGTTATAGTTATATATATATATATATATATATATATATATATATATATATATATATATCTACAAACCTTATATTTTTTGTCTAACTGTGCTTAAGCGATTCTTTTTTGCCCTTTTTGTTGATGACAAAGGGGAAGAAAAATTATAAATATACTAGGCAAAAGGATGAAGTGCATAGAGTTAAGGGGAGTTAAGTATAAGAGTATTATATTTTATATCTCAAATATTTATATGGTTGTCATCGACTAAAAGAGGGAGATTATTAATACCCTAGGTATTTATTTTGATGATAACAACCATATAAATACTACCACTAGTGTATCTCCAATTTGTGCAGTTATTTCAGATATATTGCTTAGACATTTGCAAAGATAAATAAGAACTCAGTGGAAGCAAATGAATAATACATAAGATGATTAATTAGAGCAATGGAAGAACAAAACTAATTGAAGAAGAATACTGAAAGGACAGAGGTGTTTGAAGCGATGGGTAGTTGGTCAAGTCTCGAAATTCACTATTAAAGACCCCATGGTAATTACACTTGAAGATCATCAACCATTGACCTCAACCAAATCATAAAAATCCACAAATATGAGGTACTTTTGAAATTTGAAAATCTTAAACACCTTATTGGTGTTACTATTTCTGAAAACAAAATATGTCGACATATCACATTTAAGTATGTCGACATATTTCCATTTTCACATATATGTCAACATATGCACACCAACTATGTCGACATACTACCCGTTTTTCAGAATTTTAAATTTTAAATGAAGAGGCATTTCTCTCCACCTCTTCACCAAAAGAGTATTCTCTTCAACCACTATATAAAAGCCTTGGAAAATGAATTTTCAAATAATAATTCTCATTTTCTCTTACTTTTTCTTCTCCAAACATTCGTGAGAGAAATCCATCGAATACTCTTTCATTCTCTTTGCAAATTCACACTCTTTCACTCCAATTCTTCATTGATTTGCAAACCACATAATATCAGAGCGTTTGTAATTGAATTCACATCATTCTCTCTTTGATTTCATCATATTCCTCAAAGAATTCAAAGATATATTGCCACTGGAGGTCTATAGAATCATTGTACCGAATCTACAAGAATCTACATTGAAGATACACCTACTTGCTGTTAACTGTATTCTTAAGTCAAGGGAACTATGTAATTTTGTCACATCAATATTTTTTGTTTTACGTTAATTATATTAACCAATAGAAAACTATAGAGTGAGTCATTACATAGTCATTCAATAACTATTAGTACATAACCCGTTGGTTCCTCCAACGGTCATGAGTAATATATTGTCCAATATTTGGAGAGCGCGGTGTACTTCAGTCTCAACAGATGCATCGATATCCAATCTCGATACATCTTGACTAGAAATATTTAAAACGGTATGTCTAATTTCATTGTGATAAACTACTAATGTTTACAACACTTTGTAACTACTATCACATAACATTTCATTCATAGATTTTCAATTAAATACACTATTAATTAAATTGATAAATTAATATAACACATTATATCAAGTATATAATAAAAAGAAAACACCTTTTATTTTGAACAAGATTGATTATCGTGTTAGATATATGTAAAAAGTTATACAATTGCCCCTAAGACATACCTCTAACTCTATCAGCATGCAACCCAGATATTATTTTTTCGATAAGTGGAATTGAAACTTTTCCATTAAGTTTTCAATAAATCAATGGTTCTCGGAATATTATTATGATATCGACAATTGAAACAAACTGCAAATAGAATTCCAAAAAGAACTTTCGGTTTGGCTCATACCTTTATTCTTATCTTTAGAATATTCGATCCAACAAAAAGCTAACTCAAATTACTCGTCCGGGGACCATTTTCGTTGTTTAGGGGCCTTTGGTAATGGACCTCCAATATCAGTTGGGGATCATTGATGTTAATTCCCATCGGTTGTCTTTTCCTTCCAGAGCGGTAGATGAAATAAAAATCCCAGAAACATCTTCTTTAGTGGTTAAATTATTTTTGAATGGAAATTCACAATTTTCAACATCATAGTCATCGAAATGATCGTTTAAATTTCTTGTCATGTTTTGTGTTTGGTTAAGCATCCATGATGGGAGACATTAATTTGAGTCGTAGTTAAAATTTTGTTGGAATGAAATTTTTTATTAGTAATTCATATTTTGTGACGATTCGAATTTTGTTGTGAATGGTTGGAATTTTATTTATGTGGTGAATGATAAGAATTCAGATTTTATTGTGAAAAATCGATACTCGAATTTTGAGTTCGTTCACGAGAATTTTAGAACTGATATTGAGCTTGATTTGCTTGTGAACGAAAAATATTTTGATTTTTCCGAAGTGGATTTTTATTTTTAGGATTATGTTGTGATAGAAAATCGGAATAAGAAGACTCTTGAGATTTTTTTTTTAAATTTTTTGATATCATTATAACCTTTGGAGTAGAGAATAAGAAAATATTAGAAGAGAATAAGAAAATTTTGGGGTATAAAGCAATTGAAATGGATAAAATACGGTGAATATATATATAGGGCGTAAATAAAAAGGTGGGGGCAACCCACGAAGAGCCATGCCAACCCGTTGGGCGGCTTGCGTTGGGACTGGTTTGGGAATGCTCCAAGAACTCCCGCGAAACAACTTAACAAAATTTGATGCCAGATCAGCAGCCTTTTCACTCGCTCGAGAGGCAGTATTTTCAGTTCAACCCTTTGAAACAACGAATTTATTATTATTATATATAAAATAAAACCAAGTAAACTTTTTTTTTCTCTAGTCATTTGTCGTTTCGTTCCTCTTCGCTCTCATACTCTCATTTTTCGATCTCATTCACCATCATTCAAATATTTTTTAAAATTTTCAGTTTATCCTTGCCTTAGTTTCTCCTCCACACGATCTCCGGTTCCTAATCTTCTATAATCTCACCACCACACTCCTTTTTTTCCTCCCACCTCATAATCGATTAGCTGAAACGAACGACAATAATGGCTGCGAGCATTCCAAACCCGATTCCGACGAAGCTGCTCCCGACACGAAATCTGATGGTGTCATACTCGCTTGTAAATCGGAGCACCGTGTTTGGCGACGTGTCCAGTTTGAATGTCAAATCGAGGAAGTTGGTTAAATATGGTAGCGTGAATAGACGAAGCACATGGAATTCTTCGAATTACTTGATTAGGTCTGTACTTGAGCTGGATGGAGTCGGTTCAAGTGTTAGATTTGATTCTCAACAGAAAGAGTATCAGCCGAAGGTCTGACTTATTATTATTATTTAATTCATTTCTATTGTCCTTTTCGAGCTGGGAATTGCACTTGTGTACTGCTATTGGCGCATAAAAGTGCTTTAACGCCAAATTCTATATTGTATGGTGGCCAAATTCATTCACGGTCAATTCTTTTATATGCTACTTAACACAAATTCTACTTTTTTTTTTTCTTTTTTTCATTCACATAAAACAACTGTTCGTCTTTGCTTTACCACGGCCATTAACTGCAGTACTATTGTCCAGCGCCGTTGCTCTAAGTTCATTAATGGCTTTTAACTACATAAGCAGCAGATAATTGAAATATAGTATTTGTGTGCCTATTTGATGAAACAAAATGACGTATGGTAATAGTAAGCATATAAGCAATTTTTATAGGTGGCCATTATAATGGGAGCCATACGAGATTTTCTTGGTGCCAATAGTAATGCACTTGCAATATTTGGGTTTAAATAATGATTCTTATTTCGAATACAGAAAATGGTATGGAAGGGTAAAGTTATGTTGTAGGGATTTGTTTGTTTGTGATGAACTGTCTTTTTATGCCTTATTGATATTTCATTTACTGGCCTTGGAATAATTGTAATGGATGGTTTATCATTTTCATCCATCAGGACTAGAGTATTCCAATACTCTTCCAAGCATTGCTCTAGACGTTACTACGATGTTTTATTTTTTGGTAGAAAGTATTTTTATACCCAATTTTTTTTCCTCTACTAAAAAGCTGCGTAGTTAATGCTTCATTGAGTTTAAGTTTAGCTGTATAAGTTCAAACATCAAAATAAATCAAATTGTGTACAATCATCAAAATATCTACGATTTACTATTTGGATCCTATTTCGATTTGAGGTTTGAACTTTACGATTTACGATTTAGATCCCATTTTGAAAACATTGATAAAATACCTTGTCCACTTACTGCCATTTGTGTTCAATACCAAGGATATTCAGGATAAAGTTTCACATAGTTTCATAGCTTGAAAGTTGAATGGTGTGATCATGCAGTGCTAGCATACTTATATAATTTGTATTTTCAGGTTGCAAATTTAAAAGATATTTTATCGGAAAGAGGAGCATGTGGGGTGGGGTTTATTGCAAATTTGCGCAATGAAGCATCTCACAATGTAGTTGAAGATGCACTAACAGCTCTTGGGTGTATGGAGCATAGAGGCGGTTGTGGTGCTGATAACACCTCAGGTGATGGATCAGGAGTAATGACTTCTATACCGTGGGATCTCTTTGATAAATGGGCTCAAGAACAGGGGATTGGTTCATTAGACAAGAAGCGTACTGGTGTGGGAATGGTTTTCCTACCTAAAGACGAAACCCAAATGAATGATGCAAAAAAAGGTGAATCTTCTGTTATAAGAATTCTACATTCAAACCCTTAATAGCATTTTCATGAAAATAAAAATAGGTGAACATTTTTCGATGATCAGAATTGAACATACTCCAGCAGTGTTTGTTTGTAGTTTGAACTCGGAAGCTTTTGTTATGCTCTTTTTTTCTTCACTACGGACATATTGTGTATCATCTTCACGCTATGACATTCTTTCTGTTGGGAGAGTTGCATTGGCATGTGGTATTTGCTTAATCATTATCTTTTTTCTCAAATATGTTTCCCAATTTCATTCTATTATCAGACAAGATTCAAATCGTAAATTGTAAAGTTCAAACTTTAAATCGAAACGAGATTTAAATTGATATTTCTAGGTTTGTACACAATTTTAATTTGATTGTGAATTTTGAACTTCGACATGTAAAAATATCAATTCAATTTTCTTGCTTGTTCCATTTTTATTTTGTTTAGAAAACACCAAACTTGGGATTATGGATCTAAATAGGCATATTGAATATATATATATATATATATATATGTATGTATGTATAAGTATGAATTGAATGTTTTTTCTGAACTACGGTTTTAATTGAGCTTGAATCAGAATACAAATCGAACTAAAACGTGAGAAATCTGATCTCAAATGAGATTTAAATCATAAGATTTTCGATAACAGTAAATTTTAATATTGTTCGCCATGTGTTAAAATCCACGTATAATGTTAAATAGCATAACATCAATGTGTAGAAAGTCCACCAATAGAGTTTTTCCTAATTTCATCCAGTTGGAAAATTATCTAGTTGAAACCACTCTCTGGTTAGATGACAAGTATAGGGGAAATTATTTTTCCAATAATTGTCAAGTTTGATGCTGGTAAGCTTTTGTGATCATCTCCATGTTATAATCTTAGAACAATCTCATGGATTTGTTCAAAGTTTCAAACTGTAAAATTGCAAGATGGTAATGCAACTACGATTCCATAAATATAGAACATAGACAAGGCAATGAATATATAAATATAAGTACAATTATGATTCTATGAATCCCAAAACAATAACAAAAACAAATATCTTAGACCTTTAGGTAGTGTTTGGTTTGTTATTTTTAGTTTTGGCTCTTCGTCCATACAAAAATGCACACAACGTATTTATATTGTCGAAAACGACCAATTTAGAAAACGAAATTAACATACCAATTAGAAAACAACTTTTTATTTTATTTTTTATGTTTTGGAAAATAACACAAGCACGTGAAGCAATCCATTCTTCTGTCGTCCCTCTATCTCCTTCATCCTCTTATCCGTCTTTCTTTTATCTCTTCCGCCGTCCCTCCATTCTTCATTTAAAGCGTATGCGGAGATACAAACGAAAACAAAACCTAATTTGGTGAACAAAATAATTACAACATGCAAGTTAGTTATTCATTGAATTAAGAGGATATACCAAGATGCCTATGAGGCCGCTTGTTCGAACTAAAAGTAAAGTAACATCAAGGTTGCGAAGCTCCTACTTTGGTATATGGAGTCTCCAAGTTGTGATCTCCTAAGATACAAGTACGTCCTTTGTAGATAAATTATGTAACCTCAAATATTTTGCCTTCAAGGATGATATGGTATAAAGCATTGCAAATGCAGATGTTAGGTTGTAGGCTATGAGTAACATGCATACTTGATTATAATGTGGATACGCCAATGTGAATTGTTAAAGGGAAAACCACATTGCATAAGGGCCACCAAGGTTTTAAATCTCGATTTTGGTCGCGTCTCATCTCAAGAATTTTACACAATATATATTGGATGAGATCTCGAGCGAGATGAATGTATATCTTTGGTGTACATCTATGATTGGCATATTCGATTTTAAAGTCTATCTCAACACTATCGTGGAGTAAACTAAACATCTAAAAGTGACAGTTTATAGATTTTTATCGTAATGATTATCAAAATATAAATAATTTAACATACCCGATTATACAAAATGATCATATTAATTTTTCTTTTTAACGTTTTTCAGCCCATAATGTTTGGTATTGATTGAATGAATTTTACTCATCTAAATATTAAAAATAAAATAAAATAAAATAAGTTTGTTATTATTTTCACTCGTAAAAAAATAAAAGCCAGAATTAGAGGGCTAGTAATATGCCATTAGAACGCAATTTCTTTTTGGCTAACATAATAAGAAATAAAGAAAATTTGTAGAGAAATCATAACTTTGTATAAGATCTTTTATTGGGATGTTACCTTAAATTTCGTTTGAGATCTTAATATCTTAGACGGGATAAGTGTCAAATAATATCTTAATAAAATTTAATCTCATTTCGCCAAATCTCATTTCGCTCAAGTTCTAAAATGAAATCTCGGGCGAGATCTCGGGTGAGATAAACAAGATTTGAAATAGTGAGGGGGAACCATTGAAATTGTTGTTTACGGCAAAAATTAGTTTGATAAGGGGAGTGAACAATATGTCTTTTTCCTTTGTAAAAATAACTAATACTAAGTTTTCACCATTTTAGGAAATACATCAAAAATCGGACATTTGAAAAAATAATAACATAAAAATCAATCTTTTTTTTTTACTCTGACAGTTTTAGAAGACTTTAAAATATTTAAGATAAAAATTGTGGAGTTATAAACAACTCAAAGTTCATATTTTTTTTGAAATATTCTATTTTTATAACCTATTTTTTTTTTAAATTTTCTAAACTTTAGATTTTAAACCTAAGATTTTGATTTTTTTTGGCTTGGAACTTTGGTTTGATATATTTTTTCTAAAATTTCAACTTTTCATTTTCCATCAAATTATTAATTTTTTGTATAAGAGTATTTTGGTCAATATTGTTATAAAAACAACATAATCATTTGAACATTTTATCCCTATAAAAATTATATTTCCAAAAAAATTTCCATAGACAATCATGCCCCGTGTTCAATTTATTTTTTTCTTTAACAACCACCAAATCAATTATGTATTTTATCTAGCAAATTTACCTATGTATCGGGATTCATTATTATATAAGCCTTTTCATATCTTTAATATTACTCATCAGTTTGGTCACCATCATTCCATAAACTCATAGTTTCTATATAGTTGGGTTACATGAACCACTTCAGCTCGTGTATCTATGAATGTCCAGTGATTTACTGTTATAATCTTTTCCATATGTTTGTAAGATCTATTTTTGAGCTGTCTAATTAAATACTCGTAACCTTAATATACTTGATAACATGACTGCCACTTAAGTAGTTCGATTTCGTATGAGTCATGATGTGATCAATAAAATCTGTCCAAGAACCGGTAGTCCTAGACGAATACAAAACTGTGCTAATCCCCTAATGATTATTTGTTTTATATAAGTCATTTGTTTATTAACCACACTCTTTGAAACATAATAGGACCCCGGCGCACTGTGACCAAACATTGTGTATAACCTCTAAGGGCCATCAGAGGACACTACATCCATATCCTATTTTATAAACAATTTCAAGAAAGTGAGGTCATTTTGCACATTTCATGACATGATACAGTCGATGATAGTGACACTCACCCTTGAAATACACCAGATCTTTACTCTCTGATAGTGATAAATCTCTCCCTTTCCTTTCACTTAATAATACCCAATTGTTTGCTATTATTGTTATGTTAAGAAATGACTAACTTGATTAATCTCAATTATTTTGTTTACTTTATTTGGGTTTGTTTACTGTCTATTCAAATTACATATTATCATAATTAAGATTTCAATTGATTTCAAGTAACTGGTTATGCTTTAGGTTTTTTTAATCAAATCGAGAATCTTATAAACATTAGGATCTTGTGATAATGAAAATATATACAAATTAAGATTTAGTCAAATCAAGACTTGATTAAATTAGAATTTCATATGAATTGGGAATTTAACTATATATTTTCATATTGAAATTTGGGAACGACGATAGATTTTATGATATTAAAGCTAAGTTTAGATCTGACTAAATTGGGGCTAATTTAAGTCATGGAATTGAGGTTGAATTTAGGGTTATGAATCAATGTCTCAAATCCAAGTCCAACAAAATATCAGTTACCGTCATGTCTTAATTTAATTATAAAATCCGTCTTAATTTGTTCACGACAAATTCCAATGTGTCACCGATTCAGTTGACAATATCTTCTTTATACAATTCAAAATAGTATACCACGATTAAAGTTTAGAGAGTTGATGTTATAATGATTCAGTATCATAGGAATTTTAAACAATAAGGGTTGCAAAATTTTTATGGTACTTATAGTTCTCTCCTTAAGTTATAACAATCATGCCAACCAACGTAGAATGTGGTTTAATCTATTGTTAATATGTTATACTGCAACATACTTGCCTTAAATCGTCATATGCATGTTATAGAGCATAAAGAATAAGGTAAGCTTAGTGAGCAACGACCCATTGAAGCGGAAATCAGTTGGACGAACATGATGTGCCTTATTTCCCTTCACTGTGTGCCTCTTCTGGGATAGAATGCCTCAATTTTCCAGCTTTGGGTTAAAAATCATAGTCTAGCATGCTGAGTTGCTTTGTTTTATATTTCGAGACTTATATATGACTCGATAAAATTAGGTCTGTGGCATCTTAATTATTGAAGTTGGTTGATGTTACGGCCAATTGCATTAATTTTTTATTATGAGAAGCCAATTGCCAATCAAACTGTCAATGTTAAGTTTACAAAATTAATTGAGACTTAACAACATACCAATGTTGCAACTAAATTTCTAGTTCATTTATTAATAATTTGGTACAAATATTCTGATTAAAGGTGGGCCCAGAATTAAAAGTAAAGAGTTTAAAATTGATTAAATGTGGCAGAATCCCTCATTTGCTTAAAAGTAAAGATTTAAAAATTGACTAAATGTTCCTTAATTGCTTAAAAGTAAAAATTTAAAAATTGATTAAATGTGGTAAAATGATCTATCAATTGCTGCGGCGTTTGAATTGTCATTTTTTGATAACTCACTTGACATATTTTAAGCTGATTCAACCAATTGCTTTGTCAATTTTTGATGGATGCATCATTAATTTATTTTGGCTTTGGCAATTGATTCATAAATAGATACAATCGCTTGAGCCTCAGGTAATGTACTTTTGCACGTGCATGCGCGCACACCTCCCACGTATTTTATTTTTACAAATTTTATTTATTTATTTTGCTATTATATTATTATTTCCAGTATTACTAGTTATCTTTATAAATAAATCTTTGTAATATTTACTATATCATATCATATCATGTATAATATTTATTTTATATTTGCATGGTATCAATTTGCTAACAACCTTTAGATTTTCTAGTAGTTACAAGTGACTTGACTATTTTCTTTACTTCAGATACTCCTTCAGCTATACCTATTCATTTAAATCATGAAAATAATTTTTCCGCAATAAATCTTTTTAGAAAATCAATTAAAATGGGGAAGCTGATGGAGACCTGCCTCTTCAAATTATCAGTTTTCGGAGGTTATATCGTATTACAAATCTTTAATAGTTTTTGCACTCATTCTACAGTTATAATGAACATATTCATTGAAGAGGGTTTGGAGATTCTTGGATGGAGACCTGTACCTACAAATGCATCAATAGTTGGTTTTTATGCAAAAGAAACTTTGCCTAACATACAGCAGGTCATGGTTAGAGTTTCAAACGAGGAAAATGTTGATGACATTGAAAGAGAACTCTACATCTGCAGAAAGTTGATTGAAAAGGTGGTAAAATCGGAGGTCTGGAGTGATGAGCTTTATTTCTGTTCTTTGTCAAATCAGACTATAGTATACAAGGGCATGCTCCGTTCAGAAGCTTTGGGATTATTTTATTTGGATCTTAAAGACTCTCTTTACAGGTCACCGTTTGCCATATATCATAGAAGATACAGCACTAATACTAGTCCGAGATGGCCTCTTGCACAACCAATGAGGCTACTTGGTCATAATGGGGAGATAAACACAATACAGGTTGATTATTGTATTTGGATTTTGAATTAATACGATTTATTTTTATTTAGCAAATGCTCACATCGGCAAAGTAAATGCACAGGGAAACTTGAATTGGATGCAGTCTCGAGAAACAACAATCAAGTCCCCTGTTTGGCGAGGTCGTGAAAATGAAATTCGTCCTTATGGAAACCCAAAGGGATCGGATTCAGCCAATCTTGATAGCGCAGCAGAAGTATGTTACTTAAAGCTTCTTCCTACTATATGTTACTTGTGCACGCACACATATGAAACTTGGTTCTTTAGGGTACTTTATGCATGTACTCACACAAACGTATATTTATAAAATCGATATTGAACTCCGTGAAATGTAGATATCAAAAAACAAGTTGGGCACGAATTGGGGATACAAAAAAGTTGGGATGCAAATCCCTCGTCTCTCTATACATTTACGTACATACATTATATATCTACACATACATTTTATATGTATGTATGTATGTGTACACACAGAGGTCAGTAATAAGCTTGAAATTAACTCTGTATATACATGTATGTACATACAATAAAAAGTCATATTATAGTCTGTATTGAAACTATAACTACATCGACTTTGAAATTTTAATATAACCGACGTACTCATAGGGTGCGTTCGCATGAACATTTTACCCCATTTACGTTCGAGACGTGTCGGACGCGTCACGAACGTAAATGGGTCAAATTTCCCGTTCCGTTGAATGATAAAAATTGTTGCACTTGTTATTTAATTACCGTTAATTAATAAAATTTGTATTCTTATAAATTTCTAAAATTAATAACTTGTGCAAATGATGTCCGTTTGATACGTGGTTTTTTGCATTGCGATCGTATCAAAGTGCTCTACATTATGGAGTTGGTTTGAACTAAATCCGAGCAGTTTATAATTTTACAATTTATTTATTTTTGCAAATTATTGACATATATTATTCATTAAAAAACAATTAACCAATTAATTAATTATAACTCAATTAAATTAAAAATTACAACTTAAATGCCGTGCTCGCTCAAATACCCCGTTCATAGCTGCAAAGGCATTCTCCGTTCACTCAACTTCCCCGCTAAAATGCTCCCGTTCAAATTCTCCGTTTTCGTTCATTGCAAACGCACCCATAGATCAGTAATAAGCTTGAAATCAACTTACATCACAGTTATGAAAGACATGCTGTGGCACAATGCACGTCGCCGCGCGGTGCCTGCGCCTTTCTTCGTATGGCACGACACATGAAAAAGCACAACGAATGTCGCAAGTGTCACGCGTCTCAAAAATGGCGTGTCTTTTCGTAATTTTATTGTTTTTTACTTATTTTTTACATTTTTCACAATCCAAACTAATCTCCAACAATTGTTAAATGTATTATATTTTTTAATACAATGATACACTTACACTTGAACTAATCTCCAATAAACTTTGACCTATCTATTTATATTATTGCCACATCAAATTACGATGGGCAATAAGAACTCAGATCCGCAATTCCGAATCCGACCGATTCGAACTTGACTTTAACCCGATGGGTCCCGGATCGGGTCTAATTGATGAAAAATAACATGAATAAGCAATTCGACTTGAAAGATTAGACGAAAAAAGAGAAAGTATACACATTTCTAGTGTTATTATCCAACTGGATCCGAACCGATCCGATCCGATTTGAACCTTGGGTCATGTCAAAGTTTTAAAATATACACGTTGGACTTGAAAAAATCCAACCTAAGTAGAATTAAGACAGCTAAATTGGGTCCAGATCTGACCCAACGGGTTTAACTACGGCCATTGCACTGAACAAATAATCTCGTCACATTCTCCAAATTAATCTCGAACGAACTTCGAATTACTGTTGCATCGAACAAAGTCTCGAATGGATGTTATTTTAGTCTCCAATGAACTTCAAACCAACTTCTCTTATAACAATTGCACTGAATAAATTGTGAATCGAAGACAAGGAAGACGTCGAATCTTATGAATGTGATTATGCAGATATAGACTTAGAAAATATGATAGATGAATCAAATTCAGATTTTTAGTTTATCTGTAATATGTACTATTATTTTGGGGTTTAGTTTTAAAAATATTATGTTGAAATTCTATGCTTATGATATTATACTTGATGATGTTATTTGCAAAATGTCAAAAAATCTTTATTACATATGTTAAATATAAATTATATTGAACTTTTTAAACTAATTATATATATATATATATATATATATATTTATATATATATATATATATTAGATTTATAAAAAAAATTGTAAACATGCGCAGTAAATTGAAAAGGCGTGCTTCATTTGTCGCGCCATGCTCCAAGGCTCCATGAAGGCTTTGCGCCTTTTTGCGTCGTGCGCCATTAATAACTATGACTTGCATTGATATCGTTTTTACATTTATTAGCTTGGAAATTATCTAGTTTCCTGTTTTGTAGTAATAAACCTTTTTGATCCCTGCACCTGCCTATAAATTTAATTTGACTCACTTTTCAATACTTTAAGGTTATGATATATGGTTTATTTTATTTTATTTCTTTATGATAGCTATTTTTAAGAAGTGGTCGAAGCCCTGCAGAAGCCTTGATGATACTGGTACCTGAGGGATATAAGAACCACCCGACCTTGATGATAAAATATCCAGAGGTATGGAGTTTTCATATCGTGGCTGTAACAGTTATTTAATATTTCTGGACATATTACATCGTGCGGTCACTTGTGACTTATCTTGTAATTTTGTCTGGTAGAAAATTAACGATGCAGTTGCATGTTTATTGTTTCCTGTTATTGTCATATACTTCTATGATATGGTCACTTAAAATGTTCATGCATATTTATAAACAGACTGTCTCTATTGATGTAGGTTGCTGACTTTTATGACTATTACAAAGGACAGATGGAGGCATGGGATGGACCTGCATTACTTTTGTTCAGGTATATCAGATAAATACCAAAAAATGTTAGATGAGCAGATAAAAATGGAATACTGCTTCACTACCTCATTGATTATGAGGCCTACATATAAGTCTCCTTCTCTCTCTCACTCGCCCCCCTCCCTCCCTCCCTCCCTCCCCTCTCTCTTTCTCTCGCGCGCGACACACACATATTTACAATCTTTATTCTTTTGTGTAAGAAGTTACATGTTGGTAAAAGTAGAAGCAACATTTTGATAGAAAATGGTACCTGCATAGTTGAACCTCCATTTGCATGTTGTACAGGCTGCTTGTATTACAACACATTTTTTTGGTCAATTGATTATATGTACGATCATGTGAAGATAGTTGATTATGATGGAAATAATCAACGTTTAGCAATCGGCCATCGGGTACTTAGTTATGAACCTTAACTGATTTACTAATTACTTCTGATCAGTGATGGGAAAACTGTTGGAGCTTGTCTTGATAGAAATGGTCTTCGCCCAGCTAGATACTGGCGTACTTCAGATGATATGGTTTATGTTGCATCAGAGGTAATAGAATGTTCTCATGATATACATTTCAGACAAATAGAAAGTAATTTCCTTGATAACTCAGAGAGCTATATACTCTCGGTCATTGTGTAATTTTTTTCTTACCTTTATTTTTTTTTGTTTTTTTTGTTTTCTATGCATTGTTGGTTTTGAATTTTTAGAATTTTTTGGCTGATCTAATTGGCTTGTGTATTTTCAGGTTGGTGTTATCCCGATGGATGAATCGAAAGTTATAATGAAAGGTCGGTTAGGTCCAGGAATGATGATAACAGCTGATCTACAAAGTGGACAGGTGTATAGCCAATAAATTCTGTTTTATGCTGAGTTTTTTTCTTAGAAGATATATGTTCTAAATATGTCATGTGATTTTAGAAGCTTTATGATCAATAATTACAAATTTATCCATTTTTTTTACTTAGAACTCGGCAAATCGTTAGCAGTATTTGAAATTACTTTGGGGTCACAACTTTTGATGTGGGAGGGTAGAAATTTCTCAAAATCTCCTTTAATCATTTAATATAATATAAAAATAAAATAAATTCAAATATAATAACTAACCATGTAACAAGTATGGATATGAGTCTGTACCAACATTACCATAATTCAAAATAATTGAGCAAAAAATATAGATAATATCTTTTAAACAAAATTAATAAAAATAGTCAAAATAACTAAACAAAAAATATCAATAAAAAAATTAAACATATGTTGTTTTTTCGAAACTGGCTATAACTAAAGACAAAAAAAAGGAGAAATATTTAAAAAATAATATTAAAACACAAAATAAACTACTTACATAACAAAACCTAATAGATTTACAAATTTCTCCAAGACCTATTAATGTTAAAAAATAACAAGCTTAGAATAATTATTTTGCATCAGAAAATGTTGGTTCACAAATATTCACACACAAACACACACACACTCACATGTTCCATTTGCCTTATTCTTTCTTCAGCTTTTGTTTTATTTTTGATTTAAAAACAAGTTTATAATTCTAGTTTCAAAGTGCAAAGTATATGTACAGTACTGAAACAATAATTTTATCATTTATTCAATATGGTGGGATATTTTGCTTAAAATGTCATTGTATTTCAAATCCGTACTAGTTTTAAGAGTTACAAAAAAAAAAAGGAGAAAAAAAAACTTAATGTGAGCGGGCCATAGTCATATTATGGTGTTTTGCTACATTCGTAATACAAATTTTCTTGATTTGAATTTCAATTTCAACAGGAAAAAACTTGTTGGTTTCTAAAGCATTGATATTGTTTTTGTCTTTCATATAAAATGTTGTATGTTTTTTAAATTTAGATTCAACCTTTTAAAGTACAAACATTTCATTAAAGAAATTAATTTTTACCTAAGCTTATCTTAACCCAACTAAATTCTTGCTAGCATTTAACATTTAAAATCAATATGATGCAAAATAAATTACGCATAACGATAAATATTAATCTTTTTTTTTTTGTTTTCGTAGTTTCTTAAGATTTATTATTACAATATTGCATGCTTACTATTTTGTGAAAGAGAAGTAAAATAATTGAACTAAGTGTCTAAGTCGGTTAAGACAAGCTTCAGAGAGAAAATATTTTCCTTAGCAAAGGTGAAATAAATTTTCAAAAAATACGATATTTTCAACATGTAAAATTAGAAATTAATATGTTGTGCAGAAAATAATACATAATGGAAAATATTAATCTTCAAAAACAATATTTTCTTAAGATTTTTTTTTACAACTAATGTATGCTTATTTTATTTTAAAAGAAAAGTTAAAATTTTAGTCTTTGATGAACTGAACTTTTGAGGTTGTTCGTTCTTTTTCTAAATTCTCAAGTTCCATTTTTTTTTTTCAAATTGAATACTCATTTGTAAACTATGTGTCATATTTTTTGTTAAAATATTCGTTGTGTCATTTTAGTTAAGATTTGTTATAATTATGTGAAAAACCTGTTCTTTTTTGAAATGAGTGAACACTTGCAATCTTACAGACTATATATATGCTATTTACATGTGGTGAAACTTTTAAAATTATGATAACAATTTTGAATCAAAATCCTTTCTATAGTATTTTTTTTTTTTTAATGCACAATCACTGTTAATGTAAAGTAATGATATCTATAATTCCTCTCAGAGTAATCTTTTTATGTCTTATGCAGTCTTAAACCTATCAGCCTTATAAAACCACAAGTCTTTTGCACGATATGCAATTTTGTTGTCCAACAACTGAATTCTTGCTCTCTTATATGTTATAAAATATCTAGGCTTTGATCTTGTCCATGTTGTTATCTGGTTTTACTTTAGATACATTACATGATTATAATTTGAACGAATGACACGTAACGTATTGTCTCAGAATAATTGATGGGCTTGTGACTTATCTTCCATCATTTATAGAGCATGAAAGGTTGGTTTGTTTTCAAAACAATAATATGCCGTAACCTATATGATTTAATGTTGATGGTTTGATTTCCACGTTAAGTCTCAAATGCTTTATGTTTGTTACAGCTTGCATAATGTGGGACCATTCAAATTTCTATGCTAATTAATAATCAATAACGGACCATTATAATAATTAGACATTTTCAATTCTGGAGTCGGAAATAATCGGAGGAGACATCACATGGCATCAGATGAAGTATTTAATGCCGCATATATACGATACAATGAGCAAATTACTAAAAAAAAGTGTTTGATTAGCCAGAAATATATGCATTACAAAATTATGCGAGAAAGTTGATTAATAATGGAATGAAGTTATTAAAACTCTTGTTGGTGTAATGTTCGCATATGATTAACAACTATCACTCAGTAACAACAAGGTTTGAATTGATGAATCTTGTCCTTCTCCTCCTTTGTTTACCAACTCAATCCATCGGTAGCTTTAATTAACACTAAAACCTTGCTTGTCAGATGTACAAGGGTGACTTACAAAATATGCTTGCAGTTTATTAAGATGTAGAACATTTTTTATATTCATAACTTGGTAATCTACTTTGTACCTTGATTCAATTTGATATTTATACGGGGATTTAATATTATCGTTCAAATCCAATATATTTGTATTTAACCTTTTGAGTCTTCTATATGTACACTTGTTAGATTAAGCACACATGAAAAATAGATGTTGACTGGCGTTGCAAAATGAGAGACTACTACATAATTTATCTCCATGCATTGTTAATGTTTTGTACATTGCATCTCATTCTTTCTTTATCATGGTTGTACAATTACTTTATGTCTGCCATTCATATTGTTATGTGTTTACACTTTCTCACTCTCCTTTATATTTTGGACTGATAATATTGCTTATAGTCCCTGTGCTCGTTACTTTGCTCGTCAAGTTTATACAATCCTCAGAATTTCAGTTTTGGGCACGGTTATGTAGGTTTACGAAAATACTGAAGTTAAAAAGAGAGTTGCATCATTGCATCCATACGGGGAGTGGTTGGCTGAGAGCATGCGTACTTTGAAACCTGTGAACTTCTTATCATCTCTTGATATGGACAATGAAGAAATTATGAGACACCAACAGTATGTCTTTTTTTCTTTTTCATGTGCGTGATTCAGGTTAATATTGTTTGGATAAAAACCATCCAACTTAACTTTTTATGATTTATTTAGCATAAAATATGCGATCCCGATTGATCATCTGTTGTAATACGAACATTTTGGCTTTATAGGCGTTTTCAAGAGCAGATCTTTTGGTTGACGTATGCATACACATACATATAGGTGCACGCGCGCACACATACAGACATGCATGCATGCATGCATGTGTGTGTGTAGAGAGGCATTTGAAACACCTTATATTTTGGTTACCCGTTAACTCACCTTTAATTTTTGAGACATCCTAATTATTTGTAGATAGTCAGTCAACTCTATGCATACCATTTCTATCAATAATCATTAAAAATTCAACCCCTTTAAAATTGCTAGCCAATATTACCGTAAAGCATTTATTTCAGCTGTTTGAAAAATTTAGTTGTGTGAGGATCATAACTATAATCCAATTTTTTTTTTATAGTAAAGTTGGTCTTTAAGTACTATGGGAACATGTGCAATCTTTATAGCATTTAGAATTGCATAGCTTAGAAAATCTAGGGATGCTAGTGGGATGTTAAGAAATAAAGGTGTTCCCTTTTCTGAGAACAAGAAAACACATTGATGGGTTTTGTTTGCACATTCACTAGACTGCGTACAAGTCATGAAAGCGAAAGACATCATTGTCAGTTAAAGCATTCAAGCAATTAAAATAGATTCAACAGAATTAAATTCGAGTAATGTAGTATATCAGAGGTTCGGGGAACCAACTTGAACCAACTTTGCCAAGTTGCAATTTGCTGAATGATCCAAGCAAGTGCTGGTCAGTAATCTTATAATTCCAATTTTTCTGGGGACACACACCTCTCTTTGCATCCACCCATAAATATATTTTTCATTCATCTACCGCACTGTTGTCCTTGTTCGACGCAATTCTAATATTTATCCTTGATGTTAGGTATAGTAAGACTGGAGCGGTATGTTGATTGTGCTGCTATACATAAGAATAGCTAAGAAAAACATGTTTGATGAATCCAAAACTTTTCCTAGCGCTGACAATATTTGTTAATGTCTATTTCCCCTTTCATAGAATAAGTTACTGCTTCTTGTATTATGGGATATGAAATGGAACTCTCTTCATTTGGTTGTTTGCTGATCAGGGCTTTTGGGTATTCAAGTGAGGATGTTCAAATGGTTATAGAATCGATGGCATCGCAGGGAAAAGAGCCAACCTTCTGCATGGGCGATGATATTCCTTTAGCAGCATTATCACAAAAGCCACACATGCTGTATGATTATTTCAAGCAGCGGTTTGCTCAGGTTTGTCATTTCTTTGTACTTTATTGTGGCAATAATATGCACACAGCTTCTCTTTTCATATTACATATCCATCTTTGAGTTACTTGATTTCAACAGTTTGCTTATCCGCTAATTAAATAACCATGTATACAGCTTGACAATCTTTAAGTTGCTTATTTATTTTTGATACATTCTTACACTACTTTGAGTGTTTCTAGTATACATGGCTTTACAATCCTTTTATAGCTTTAAAATTTCCTTACGGAGTACGTTGCAAATTCTATAGCACTATATGCATGTTATAGTCTTACATAATACATACACGCACACACAGATATGGGTGTGCACTCATATTCCGGTGATACCTTTTGTGATGTGAGACTATTACTTCCTGGGGGTGAGACTATTACTTCCTGGGGTGTTACAAAATATAACATCCTTATATATCGTAAAGATTTGATGCTTCTACTCTACATGCTTTACAAATGTAATGTCCTTTTATATCTTGAAGATATCTCTTCCAGTGTTGCAGATTTATAGCTCTGTACTTGTTCTTTCATTCAGGACTTTAATACCTTATTCAGCACATTGTTTCAATTTAGGTCACTAACCCTGCAATTGACCCTCTGAGAGAAGGTCTGGTGATGTCACTAGAAATAAACATTGGAAAACGAGGAAATATACTGGAAGTCGGCCCTCAAAATGCATCTCAGGTTTTTCACACACATACATAAGCAGAGATATTGTTCCTGAGTATCGACTTTATCCCTTTTTCTTTTGTGTAATATATGGTTTTTCTTCTTCTTGTTGTGATCAGGTCAGTTTGTCAAGTCCTGTGCTAAATGAAGGGGAGCTTGAAGCATTGATTAAAGATCCCCAATTGAAGGCTGAAACTTTACATACATTTTTTGATATCCGTAGAGGTTTGGATGGTTCTTTGGAAAAAACATTGAAGAAACTTTGTGAAGCAGCTGATGATGCAGTTCGAAATGGTTCCCAACTTCTTGTTCTTTCTGATCGTTCCGAGGAGCTGGTGAGAATTATAGGAGCAAAATCATGCTGTTTGATATGCCTCGATCCTATACAAATTATTTATATTCATAATTTATGTATACCTGTTTCCATAATGAGACTAATTCACTAGTTATGGTTTTGTTATATTCATTGATAGACAGACTAGTCTGTGTTTCTGTTTTTACTCATGAAGTTTTACTTTTCCATAACAGTATATAACTTACTGTTTGAACAAAATCTTTATTTCTAAGCAATTGCTTCCCTAGTTAACAAAAAATCTCAGTTAGTTTTATTGCACATCAGACACACGCCACCTGCATGCATGCGCGTGCACTCACTCACTAGCGCGCGCACACACACCCACATGTATGAATGCCACTTTAAAAAGCTTACTTGCTTCCTTGTTGTCAGGAAGCCACACGTCCCGCTGTTCCTATATTGTTAGCGGTAGGTGCTGTTCACCAGCACTTGATACAAAATGGCTTGAGGATGTCGGCTTCTATTGTTGCTGACACTGCACAATGTTTCAGCACACATCAATTTGCATGCTTAATTGGATATGGTGCCAGGTAATTCTCTCCTTGTAGAAACTATGTCATGCATCACTTTTTTGTTCTATCAAACTCACTGTGTGCATCACCTTGCGTATAGTGAATAGTGTTAGTGTAGTTGGATAAAAGAATCAACTTAACATTGCATACACGATCACGAATCTGTTACTACATTTGTGATCTGGTTCCAATATTTCAATTAGATAAAATGAACTTGAAGTAAATTTTCAATTCTCCATTTTAAGCATTAGAAGATTTGCATCAAGAGATCATGCCATTATTATATGGTGAGATTTTTCACTTTTTGTGGACCCATCCCATTAAACTTACATGTAGTTGATCTTAAATAACCGAGCCACAAAGAGTGGAGATCCGATCATAAACCAAAAAATAGTCAAATCTGTTGAAGCAATGTTTTTATGCTTTAAATGGTACTTAATTGCTTTTTTTTCCCTGAAACTTCTTCACTAATCCTAAATTCTATAAGTTTGACCGATGTTATGTCATTGAAATATTTTCCTGGAACTTCCTTCAAATTCTAGAATTCCTGCAAGGCCGATTGACATTATTGCCTATTTTGCTTCACAGCCTGAATCACTGGATCTAGGTCTATTCTAGGCACTTGTTATTTAAATTCTTTCTTTATGCGACTCCGGTTGACTAGCTTTGTTTTAAGGTTTAAAAACCATTGATGAATTTGAGATTGACAACAAAAGTCAAGCATCAAATGTAAGCTTCAGCCTACTACAAAGCGCACACGCATGCACACCTGCACACATATCAGTATACCACACTCTTCATTTCTGAACTTTGAGGTCTCTCTCTATACATTAGATAATTGAATATTCAAAATGAAATTGACGATAAGCAATCACCATTAAGAAGGTATGTACAAATACAACGAAGGTGATCAAACAAGCGTTCATAACAAAGTGGCATAGACCATTGGTCTCTATTCTGTAGGCAGTTTAAGCTGTAAATATAAAGTGCAGTGATCTCGATTCAACATCAAACCCAGATAGGATCTTAATGTAATATCTCATTAGTCTGATATATTTGAAAATATGGTAAACTTGAGAAGATGAGAAATTGTATCCTTCAGTGGCATGAATCATGAATATAATCTTCCTAGATGCAAACAATTTCCTGAATTGCAGGCATATTTAGTGATGAATTTCTGTTATCTGACCGTATTAACAAACCTTTAATATTACATGGCTGAAGATTTTGAGGTATTTATTCAATTGACCCGTTTGACTAAAACCGTTGTTATTGTTAATTATTTTGTAGTGCTGTATGCCCATATTTGGCACTAGAAACATGCAGGCAGTGGAGGTTGAGCAAGAAAACTGTTAATTTAATGCGGAATGGAAAAATGCCTACAGTGACAATTGAGCAAGCACAAAGGAATTATGGAAAGGTTTGTGTCTTAAAGTTATATTTTAAGAATCAACCTTCCAAGTCTTATCATGGCACTCAATTTTCAGAGTTTGCTATCTTACTGTCTCATATAGCATTGTTTAGTGTGTTTTTTAAGAGCGTTAACTGTGAGCCATATATAGCAATTTGTATGATTAGGCACTACAATATCTAGAGAAGCTATTTGTATATTTAATTTTCATTGTTTGCTACAGGCAGTAAAATCTGGTTTGCTCAAGATTCTCTCTAAAATGGGGATCTCGTTGCTTTCTAGGTTTGCAATTTGCTCCAATATAAATAGTGTGGTATCACTGTAGCTTTTTTGAACAGTCAATTACCTTGCATAAATCCCTTTTCAAACAGTTATTGTGGTGCTCAAATATTTGAAATATATGGCCTGGGACAAGATGTGGTTGATCTTGCTTTTACTGGTAGTGTGTCCAGTATTGGTGGCCTAACACTTGACGAGGTAACATAAATATTTTATTATGACTTTAATTGCCTTTTTTGCTGTTGTTTTTTTATAAAGGAACCAAATGACATTTTAGGTTGTGAATATTTAAGATATAGTACAACACTTTATCAGTTGATTCAGTTTGCCATTCTTTATTCAAATTGCACATAAATTTTTACAATACTGTCTATTATACGGTAGCTTATCCCATCCTATGACCATTCGTACACCAAATTTTGAAGTCAACGTTTCATTAACTTGTTTCTTATGGAGTTTTTGTTTCTTTTTTCTTAAAGCTGGCAAGAGAAACCTTGTCGTTTTGGGTGAAAGCTTTCTCCGAGGACACTGCTAAAAGACTCGAAAACTTTGGTTTTATTCAGAACAGACCAGGAGGTAGTATTTCTAGTTGCGAAATATATATTAACTCATATGTATAAATGTCATATAGCAACCCCCAGTACTGATTCCTGCAACCTATAGATGCAAAACATGGTAAATAGAAACTAACACTTGGTTAGAACTTAGATTATACACTACAATTTTTGCCAGACAGTTGGGTAGTTCATATCTCCAGCAGTGTATATATCCATTACTGTCCAATTCAATAAGCATTTAATATGACAAAACATGTGGAAATAGTGTTTTTATTTTGCTGTCTGTGTTGCTGTTAATGAAATAGTCCTTTTAGTAGACACCGATGAATCTTTGGCACATAGATAAACAGACTAAGATCCAGATAAATACCAGACATGCAACTCTAGTGTGTGGTACTTCTTTTCCTGCAATATGCCATGCTCTTACTAATCAATTTGTGATATTGCCTTTGAGGGTGATTTCTGTTATCCCAACTTTTGGCAAAGTTGAGATACCCAAAATTTACTAAAAATCAATGACTATTATTCTTGAATATCAGCTATGCGTTGCAGGATAACCATGAATATCGATGAATTTTGTCCGAGTTCAGATCAGGCCACAATTGATAAGACGTGACAAGCAAAGCTGTAGAAGCCAGCGTTTCAAGTTTCAAGTCAATCCGAGTTCATATGCTCAAGATATGATGGTTTCAATTTGAGAAAGATAGCCCCTTGTTCGGTTCGAACCCATAGGGTATCCATGGTTCGAATCGATGGTCAGAGGTTATGTTCGAACCCATTGCTTCGAAACCATCTACTCCGAAACCATCCGGTATCCTTGCTTCGAACCCATGAAGTTCGAAGCCATCATCCTAGCAGTAGTTCGAACCCACGAGACATAGCCGTGCTTCGAATCCATCAGCCACCATGTACTTCGAATCGATTGCATTCGAATCCATCAGCACGTTCGTATCCATGACTAGAGCACTGTTTCGTATCCATCAATGGGTCGCGTCTTTGTGTCCATGAGCTTCGTATCGATAACGCCAACACCTAGTTCGAATCGATGATCGTTCGAACCCATCACGGGGCTTCAGTTCGTATCCATCACATGTATCGATGCGAACTTACCATCGATGCGAAGGAAGCCCCCTCTCCTCGATTCGAACTAGGCAGATGCAGGCCAACACGAGACTTAAGTAGTTGATTGATCCAAGCTATGCAACGGCCATAGATACAAACGAGGCGAAGAACATGGGTGCGAAGCGTTCAACCCGGAGAGAAGACCGGATCGACTCGAAGGACGTGCGCCACATCACCACATCACCACGTGCGTTCATGGGTTCGAACTCATGGGTTCGAAGCGATCGATTTGAACAACACAACCAACCGAAAAACTCCAATTCGAATCGATTGTATCTCCTAAACCACTTATCGAAATGCAACGAAATTTTCACAGTAGCTTCCATACAAGATAAAGATTGTTCCTGCCAAGTTTTAGCTCGATTGGACCATTTCTTGATGGGTTCGAAATCACTTCGAATCGATGTCAGATCAAGACGAAACTTGATGGGGTCGGTTGCGTGGGCCCACTCACGTGTCAGAAGAAGTCTTTCGAAGTTTGAGTGAGATCTGAGCCTCCAACGCCTATAAATAGAGTCCCAGAGACAACAGAAAGGGGATCTTTTTCGGATCTTCCGCCATTGAACGTTCAGACTCTGCCAGATTCGATTCTACTCGTAACCATCACTGTTGTTAACGAGTTATTTCACCATAGTCGCTGTAATCGATTGTAATCAGCAAGGATAATCAATAAAAAGGAAAACCTTTGAAGTGGACGTAGGCCGGAGATAGCCGAACCACTATAAATCGTGTGTTCATGTTCATAATTTCTGTATTGCTGCGTGTTGCTTGCTTAGATCTGTGATTTGTGTTTGAATATTGCTTATTTGTATTCCAACACTGGTGCTTTCACAATACTTGGGGTTGGTTTGTGACCAATTTTGGCGCAAACACTTTGGTGCTTTCACTGAGAAGGAACTAGCACCTGCTACATCAGATTCAGAATTCAGATTTAAGAGTTTGAAGACTTCCAGTTCAGAGACAATGACTCGATAAACAAGACAAATGGTTGATAGGAGCCAACAAGGAGGAAGCCAAGAAGCATCCTCAGGATCAGGAGAAGGACAAGCTTCCGTCTACATCACCAGAGACGAGATGGAAGCTATGGCTAATTCATTACGCGAAAGCATGATGAAGGCTCAATAGGAGATGCTGCAGAATTTCCTCGAACAAATGAGGGCGGCGAACGTGCAAAACCCTGAACCAACTACAACGACTGCAAGTGCGGGTCAAGGAATCAGGATTGCAGAAGCTAATGAAGGTCAGGTTCAAGACCAGAATGCAGGAGTTGAAGGAGACCAACAAGGGCTTGGGGGCAGACCCTCAGAGTCCGATACTGGAAGGCCAATAGACGGAGCTCAACAAGCTAGAGCCAATGCATATGCTAACGAGCCACCAGAAGAATACGTACCATAATTCCCTTCAAGGCTCGGGGGACAGGATAAGAACTTGACAAGGGGCCAACCCCTAGACGGAGACGAGAGAATGATTGGCCTGATGCGACGAATCATGAGAGGAGGACTGCCTAGTGGAGGGCTAGAAGAAGTCAGTCGGAGTCCGTTCACTCCAAACATCCGAAACGCAAGGAACCCTCCAAAGTTTAAGCTACCAACGCTAGATCCTTATGATGGGAGGTCAGACCCGACCGTGCATATTACCAGATATATTAGGCACATGGAAGTGCTGGGGGCATCCGAGGAAGTGATGGCACGATGCTTCCCTCTATATTTGTCAGATTTGGCAGCGCTTTGGTTCAGACATCTAGAGACTGGATCAATTAGGACATGGAGCGAGCTTGTAGACTGCTTCATGAGACAGTTTAGGGTCCACGTGACGCGACCCAAGAGCGTGATGACTTTAGCTTCGATCAAGCAAAAGACCGGAAAGTCCATAAAAGATTATCTACTAAGATTCAATGTAACAGTGACTTCTGTAGATCGTCCGGATCCATCGATGATTTTAATGGCGGCGGTAGCGGGAGTCGTGGAAGGTACCAAATTTAAGGATTCTCTAACTAAAGATCCACCACAAGATCTTGGAGAGTTCTTCCATAAAGCTGAAAAGTTCATCCGATTGGAAGAATCACGAGCCGAGAGGCTGGAAACAAATGTTGCGCAGAGCGAAGGAATCTCCAAAGAACAGTCCAGAGCGGACAAGGGAAAGAGGAAACAGGATGACAGATATGATGGTCCTGATAAACGGAAGAAATTCCGAGAACCAAGATTCAGGCAGTATACCGATCTGACTGCAGGCCTAGAAAGAATCTACACTGAAACTCGGGGGCAACTCCCCTACCGAAAGCCACCTATAAGGGATACCACTGAGCGAGAGCGCAGGACTGGAAAATATTGCCTATTCCATGAGCTGGATGGGCACACCACGAATGAGTGCCGCCACCTAAAGGATGAGGTGGAAGAACATGCCAGGAGTGGTAGATTGCCACAATTTGTCAGAGAACGAACAACGGCAGCAATACCTGAACAACTGCCGCCTCCAAATAATAGGAACGATCCTGGATCGGGATCACGATTCGTCATCCACTGATTGAAGATGGCAAGGGCCAAGTCCAGGATTGGGACTTTGATCGAATAATTTTATTTAGATTTGTTTTCAGAATAAACGGTTACTCTACTTACACATGTACGGGAACCGGAGAGATCCCTAGGCATGCTCTGAGATGGAGATAAGCCGATATGCCCGGAAAGGCAATGCTTAGCTTTTTCTGATGTTTGAGATTGAACATCTAGAACTCGAATTTTAATAAGTAAATTAGAATCTCGTACGACAAATCTTTTCACCGGAGAGTCAAAGAATGAACATCAAATACCAATATAAACATGATCGCTTTATGACCCTACCCGGAGAGACGGGGTCCGGAGTGCAAGAAGTGAGTTGCTTCGCCGGAGAGCGACATGATCAGCTCACTTAAGCGCTGTTTCCCCTTCACCGGAGAGTGACAGGATGAGATCTAACAAGAGCCCGGAGAGGCTATGATCGGTATCGAATGACCAAGACATCGCTTAATGTTCAGATACACTGAACCAGAGTGCAAGAAGTGAGTTGCTTCGTCGGAGAGCGATAGGATCAGCTCACTTAAGCGCTGTTTTCCCTTCACCGGAGAGTGACATGATGGGATCCAGCAAGAGCCCGGAGAGGCTATGATCGGTCTAGAACGACCATGACATCGCTATACGTCCTAACCGGGACCAGAGTGCAAGGGATAGAAGGTAACGCCAGAGTGCAATAGGATCTTTCTATTCAATCACTAAGTCTAGAACGGACTTAGTAAGGGTTCAGAGTAACCATTAATAGTCCGGAGAGACTACGGAACTTCATTCTCAACTTCTACGAAAAGAATGAATGCCGATTCGGCTCCGAATAGCCACAGACTTGATTGATAATACTGCAGCTATCAACGAAACATGAATTTACTACACTCGATTTAAGATCGTTCAAAACATACCTTTTACAAAAAGGAATGTTTTGGGGGGCAAAGTGTTATCCCAACTTTTGGTAAAGTTGAGATACACAAAATTTACTAAAAGTCAATGATTATTATTCTTGAATATCAGTTATGCGTTGCAGAATAGCCATGGATATCGATAAATTTTGTCCGAGTTCAGATCAGGCCACAATTGATAAAACGTGACAAGCAAAGCTGTAGAAGCCAGCGTTTCAAGTTTCAAGTCAATCCGAGTTCGTATGCTCAAGATATGATGGTTTCAATTTGAGAAAGATAGCCTCTTGTTCGGTTCGAACCCATAGGGTACCCATGGTTCGAATCGATGGTCAGAGGTTATGTTCGAACCTATTGCTTCGAAACCATCTACTCCGAACCCATCCGGTATCCTTGCTTCGAACCCATGAAGTTCGAAGCCATCATCCTAGCAGTAGTTCGAACCCACGAGACAGCCGTGCTTCGAATCCAACAGCCACCATGTACTTCGAATCGATTGCATTCGAATCCATCAGCACGTTCGTATCCATGACTAGAGCGCTGTTTCGTATCCATCAATGGGTCGCGTCTTTGTGTCCATGAGCTTCGTATCGATAACGCCAACACCTAGTTCGAATCGATGATCGTTTGAACCCATCACGGGGCTTCAGTTCGTATCCATCACATGTATCGATGTGAACTTACCATCGATGCGAAGGAAGCCCCCTCTCCTCGATTCGAACTAGGCAGATGCAGGCCAACACGAGACTTAAGTAGTTGATTGATTCAAACTATGCAACGGCCATAGATACAAACGAGGCGAAGAACATGGGTGCGAAGTGTTCAACCCGGAGAGAAGGCCGGATCGACTCGAAGGACGTGCGCCACATCACCACTGAACCACGTGCGTTCATGGGTTCGAACTCATGGGTTCGAAGCGATCGATTCGAACAACACAGCCAATCGAAAAACTCCAATTCGAATCGATTGTATCTCCTAAACCACTTATCGAAATACAACGAAATTTTCACAGTAGCTTCCATACAAGATAAAGATTGTTCCTGCCAAGTTTCAGCTCGATTGGACCATTTCTTTATGGGTTCGAAATCACTTCGAATCGATATCAGATCGAGACGAAACTTGGTGGGGTCGGTCGCGTGGGCCCACTCACGTGTCAGAAGAAGTCTTCCAAAGTTTGAGCGAGATCTGGGCCTCCAACGCCTATAAATAGAGCCCCAGAGACAACAGAAAGGGGGATCTTTTCTGGATCTTCCGCCATTGAACGTACAGACTCCGCCAGATTCGATTCTACTTGTAACCATCACTGTTGTTAACGAGTTATTTCACTATAGTCGCTGTAATCGATTGTAATCATGAAGGATAATCAATAAAAAGGAAAACCTTTGAAGTGGACGTAGGCCGGAGATAGCCGAACCACTATAAATCGTGTGTTCATGTTCATAATTTCTGTATTGCTGCGTGTTGTTTGGTTAGATCTGTGATTTGTGTTTGAATATTGCTGATTTGTATTCCAACACTGGTGCTTTCACAATACTTGGGGTTTGTGACCAATTTTGGCGCAAACAATTTCATAGGATTTTCTTCTACGCATTGAGTTGTTTTGTTGATCTTGTGATCAGTTCATACAGTTTTACGACAGCATATAGATTCATCAAACAACCAATCATGTTGTCTTGCTTTTTCGCACATCATTCATATATTTTATACATATAGTTCTTCCCCTAGCGAATCAAAGATGAGCTGTGGCATCAGACACTCGTCAATAAAATTATAATATGTGATTAATTTTATCAGATTCCATAAAAGATGAAAATTTGAACTTGGGAATTATAATTCTACCCAGCTATTTTTACATGTTTTCTGCTGTATATGCAATTTAATCCATGTCATTGGCTTTTTTTTTTTTTTTTTTTTTTTTTTTTTGTGATTTAATCTTGCTGTATTTGTTGCATCAGGATCTTTTAGTGAAATTCCTTTTTTTTGTTTTCTTTACTTTTGTACTTTTAGGGGAGTATCATGGAAATAACCCAGAAATGTCAAAATTACTACACAAAGCAGTTCGCGAGAAGAGTGAAACGGCTTATTTTGTTTACCAGCAACATTTAGCAAACCGACCCGTGAATGTGAGTCATGCTTTTTATTTTACAAGATTTTTACCCATGTTTTTCGTAGCTAATTCTCCATATTTCTTATGTTTGTAGGTTCTTCGCGATCTTCTTGAATTCAAAAGTGACAGGGCTCCCATCCCTGTTGGAAAGGTTGAACCTGCATCCTCAATTGTTCAGCGTTTTTGCACTGGTGGTATGTCCCTTGGTGCTATATCGCGAGAAACACATGAAGCAATTGCAATAGCTATGAATAGAATAGGCGGAAAATCGAACTCTGGAGAAGGCGGGGAGGTACTAGTTTATCATTCATAACTTAACTGAATATATATTTCTCACATGGTTGTTAATAGATACAATAAATTTCATCAAGGATCCGATTCGTTGGAAGCCACTAACAGATGTAGTTGATGGTTATTCTCCAACACTACCTCACCTTAAGGGTCTTCAGAATGGGGATATGGCTACTAGTGCAATCAAGCAGGTAACACACCTTTGCTTATTTGAAGATATTTTGATGGTTTATCAGTACTGTTTTGCCTATGCAAGTGACAGATGATATGTATGGCCACAACATGCATGTTTGCAAGCAATAATAGTTCAAAATAATATATGAATAGAGTTAAACTAGTGCAGATGAACGAGTCATTGCTCTATAGAGGAGCGAGTTGATAAAATGTCAGGTTATTGATTCTCAAATATTATATTATATATATATTTATATAACTGTATCACTCCAAAATATACTACTACTGCAACCTTGCAATAATTAAGAACCATATTTAAATATATTGATTTTGTTTTTATTAAATGCTTAAGTTCATATATTCCAAAGAGTTCAGCAATTTTAAATATTGATCTACAGCTAACAAACTCATAACAGGAGAAATTATTATATGCAGCCTAAAAAATAAGATAAATCCAAATATATGTATCAGGGAATAAAGTAAATGCAAATGAGCTATTCTTTTGGTTTGTAGAGAAATGATTTGATAGAATGTCATATTGAATCACATATATTATTTTAGTTATAACTGTAACACTCCAAAATGTACTAATACTTTGCAATAATTGAGAACCATACTTAAATATTTTCATTTTGTTTTTATTAAATGCTTGTATTCATATCTCCCGTAAAAGAGAGTTCTGTAATTCAAAATATTGATTTACAGTCAACAAATTCATGAAGTATCAAATTATGCATGTTTCATAGAAATATACATACAGTTATACAACCAATACTCTTCTTATAGCTGTCTAAATTCTCATTTGCATCCTTCCATTTTGAAACGTCCCTTCAAAAAGTTTGCCTTGGGCGGAACCTAGTGCAAAACATTTCTCTCTATGCAAGGATGTAGGAGAGGTTATTTTGGGAACTGACTTACCCTTGAAATGAAATATATGTATATATATGTGTGTATCAGCTATTGAGACACAAAAGTAAACAGAAAATGTGGCACAATTGACCTTAACGTTGGATCTCATTGTGTTCACATATGGGAAAGAAATCAGGGGGAATATAATGGTTGAGATCCATTGTATCATCGTTGTGTCACCATTTTGTGTTCTAATGGATTTTCCTACACACACACACACACATCAAGAGGCTATGTCCTTGTTTCAAGCCTGCCACTAGCAGAAAGTGAACACAATCGCTTGTCTTGCTGTGATGTCAAGTATGCACCATAAGTTGTCCTTATATGACAATCTGACATGGCTTGTTAAGTAAGTTGGCTGTAAGTTCCCCGTTGAAGGATATTTGATCACAACCCAAGTGGAATAACTGTTTTCCAGCTAATCAAATACACTGTAACATTCAAATGACTTTATTCAGACACCACAAACAATTTGCATTTTTCTTTCTTTCATTTCATTCATTGTTAGTTTTATGATACAACTTCGAAAATTACCAGGTTGCTTCTGGACGTTTTGGAGTGACTCCAACTTTCTTAGCAAATGCTGACCAGTTGGAAATCAAAATTGCCCAAGGTGCTAAACCAGGAGAAGGCGGTCAACTTCCTGGTAAAAAAGTCAGTGCTTATATTGCTAGGTTAAGAAATTCAAAGCCTGGAGTTCCACTTATATCTCCACCTCCGCATCATGATATTTATTCAATTGAAGATCTTGCACAGTTGATATATGACCTCCATCAGGTTAGTTGTTTTGCGTCTAAAATTTGCTGCTTTAATATTTTTCTATAAAAATGCATCGATCCTCATCTATTATTTTGTTGACATATCATTGTTTGCTGATGAATATAGGTGAATCCCCGTGCTAAAGTATCTGTTAAGCTTGTGGCAGAAGCAGGTATTGGGACAGTAGCTTCTGGAGTGGCCAAGGGAAATGCTGACGTAATACAGGTAATGACGATAATGGGTTTCTTAATTACTGATGTTTGATTTATCAAGTGTATTATAGATGATAAATACTCCAAACATTGCATTAGGAACATGACCACCAGTGGCTATGCTTCATATGAGAACTAGTGAGAACTAGCATATTTTGCAACTAATAGAAAGGAAATATATATTTACACACCTACAATATACTGACTTAAGAACTAAAGCTAAGTGAAGTATTTTTCCATATGCTATATTATCTGCTATCCAGAAAGACAAAATGAGCTAATTTGATACTAATAATATTTTTTGGCGTACTGCAGATATCTGGCCATGATGGGGGTACTGGAGCAAGTCCTATAAGCTCCATCAAGCATGCTGGAGGGCCATGGGAACTTGGTCTAACCGAATCTCATCAGGTATGTGTATCTGTGCTTATGTAAGTGTGTATGTATATGTATGTATTTGGCGTTTACTTAAAACAATAAGATCTATGCAAGCCTCTTTGGTCAATGAGTCATAACTTTTCTGCAGACACTTATTCGAAATGGATTGAGAGAACGAGTGGTTTTGAGAGTTGATGGTGGATTTAAGAGTGGAGTCGATGTTTTAATGGCAGCAGCCATGGGTGCTGATGAATATGGTTTTGGTTCAGTGGCAATGATTGCTACAGGATGTGTTATGGCGCGTATTTGCCATACAAATAATTGCCCAGTTGGTGTTGCTAGCCAGGTGCCTATTTTCTTTTACATCATGATGTTAGTATTAATATGCTTGTGTAGTTTAACTGATACTTTAACGGAAAGTATTCCCTACAAGATCCCAAAAAACTTAACAAGACAATTCAAATATCCTTTCTTCTCCAGTTTAAAAAACTTGGCAATCTGGAGAATATGATAATAAGTATTTTTAATTGAATGATAATAAGTATTTTTAATTGAAAGTTTGTTTCGTGGTATGGTAGGATGCCAGGAGTGTAAAATTTTACACTTCCTTGGATTGGTTGTTCAAAGACGGAACCATATTTATTACTTTATAAAGTAACATGTTTTTATGCATGATCAATCAATTGATGTGAGTGTATACCTTGATACCCACTGAAAGAGTTACTTTATAATTTATAACAAAATCATATACATGATCAACTAATTTAAGGATGTTGTAAACTCTAACGCTCCTTAGAAGAGTGAGTAGCATTCCTCTCTGGTAGTGATAGTGACAAAAACTTGTTATGTACATATATCACTGGTACAATGTTGTTTGGCAGAGGGAAGAGCTCCGTGCACGTTTTCCTGGAGTTCCTGGAGACTTGGTTAACTACTTCCTGTACGTTGCTGAGGAGGTAAGCCATTTAGAACTTTCATTATTGGATTATTATGGCTTATGGTACTCCAAAGATAAATGAAAAACTTGTTAACGTTAAAAGTTGCATATACTCCAACTTGTTTCGAGGCAGAGTTGCAACGTCTATATTTATATTACTTCTTGATTGTAACATTATATTCTACTTAAATTTCATCAGGTGAGAGGAATCTTGGCTCAACTAGGTTATGAAAAGCTAGACGATGTTATTGGACATACTGAATTGCTGAGGGCAAGAGATGTTTCTTTACTGAAGACCCGACATCTTGATCTCGGTGTCATTTTATCGGTACTAAAGCTGGCATTTCCCTAAATCAATGCTATCCTTACACACCTCATTAAGAGTGTGAGGGCTTACACTCTATGATTGGTTGAACAATCATTGGACTCATCCAACTTGAATTAAATGTTGAGTGTGGATATTTATTTTTCTCCAATCACAGCGTATAGATTCACACTTCTTACAGGAGTGCAAGGAAAAACTGCTCTTTCCTTGAAACTTATGGTTGAAAGTAAAATAATTAAAAAGTTACTGATTACTGGAACTTCTATATACCATCTATTTGCAGAGTGCTGGATTACCAAAACTAAGTAGCACAGAGATAAGGAAACAGAGTGTCCATACAAATGGTCCTGTACTAGATGAGACTATACTTTCTGATCCTGAGGTAAGATTTAACAATGTATGCCTCAGCATCTTCACCTTATTGAAAGGTCCTATTCACTTGTTACATTTTGCTTTATGCAGATATCTGATGCAATTGAGCATGAAAAAGAAGTTTCTAAAGTGGTGAAAATTTATAATGTTGACCGTGCTGTTTGTGGCCGAATAGCTGGGGTGATTGCTAAGAAGTATGGTGACACAGGTTTCGCAGGACAGCTCAATTTGACGTAAGCTTCGGTGTCAGAGACTCACCTACACTGATTATCATTCATGCGTAGAATCTAACTGTAACTCTTATGTCCCTCAGATTTACGGGAAGTGCTGGGCAATCTTTCGCATGTTTCTTAACTCCAGGAATGAACGTACGCTTGATAGGAGAAGCAAATGATTATGTTGGGAAGGTACTTTGTTTTGCTTCTCTTCCATCTCGTACTTCACAGGTTCTTCCTTTTGGGGTCAAGAACCACTTTACCTAAATGTAGAACATGATTTATTTGGAAAGGCAGGATGCCTATAGGTTTTGAATTATTTGTCGTTAATAAACTTCATTTGAAACAAGAACCTCCTTAAATTTGATATGGATTAGACAAAAATAAACGTTACAATTAATCTTTTGGTTTCACCTTATTTTATTCAGGGAATGGCAGGAGGTGAGCTTGTAGTAACTCCAGTTGAAAACACAGGTTTTGTTGCAGAGGAGGCAACTATAGTTGGAAACACATGTCTCTATGGTGCGACCGGCGGTCAAGTTTTTGTAAGAGGCAAAGCAGGGGAACGATTTGCTGTAAGGAACTCACTTGCACAGGCAGTAGTTGAAGGAACTGGAGATCATTGCTGTGAATACATGACTGGTGGTTGCGTTGTAGTACTTGGAAAGTATGTTTTATTCAAAATACCCTTTCTGATTATCCTTTTTAGTGTCTATATATTACTATTTCTAACTGAATGACCGAAACTTTTGATTTTTTAGAGTTGGGAGAAATGTTGCAGCTGGTATGACTGGTGGTCTTGCATATATACTCGATGAGGATGATACTCTTATACCAAAGGTTTGAGCGTCTTTATCTAAAGTTATAGGTTGTAACAGCGTCCAAATTGCACCTTTTAATGAGTTATACTGCATAACCTTAATTAAACCTTGAGACATCAAAGCAAATTATACATTATTGGTTTCTCCATGGCTAGCAGACATTGAAAAGAACAAAACCTGTTTCTAACATTATATATGTTTAGACAGTGCTAATTCTGTTTATGCTTATGTAAAACTAAAGGGTTTACCAATTTTAGGACTCAACATTCTGTGAGTAGATGTTTTAGAATTTACAGATCTGCTGTATACGGTCATTGCACATTAATTAGTCAAATACATCCATTAGTATCTTTGCACCTGAGTTGTCAAGTTTAGGATGTTTATTTATCCAAATGATAAATGCTTTCTTAGTTCATATTTATTGGAGACATGCTCATAGTAGTTTTATCGTTTAATGGGCAACAGGTGAACAAGGAGATTGTGAAGATCCAGAGAGTGAATGCACCAGCTGGTCAGATGCAGCTTAAAAGCATGATAGAGGCCCATGTTGTAAGATTATACACGCCAAATTGCCACTTACCGTGTTTTTTTAGTTTGTTCATTAAATAAATTATTTTCAATGAAGGAAAAAACTGGAAGCGAGAAAGGCGCTGCTATATTAAGGGAATGGGAAGCACACCTGCCCTTATTCTGGCAATTAGTGCCACCAAGTGAAGAAGATAGTCCCGAAGCATGTGCAGAGTTTGAGAAAGTAGCAGCAGCTGGTCGTGTTCCCGTGCAAACAGCTTAAAAGTTAAAAGCAAATCGCTGGATGTGCATTAACATCTACCTAACACAGCATTATGGAAGGACTCGAGGGATTTTACTACCATGACCATGGAGCCAGAAAGAGATATTTTTTTTCCTTGTATACCATAGCATAAGGAAGGAGAGTTTTCACCCTTTGCGTTACCTTCAATAAATTAGTGATCTCATTGCTCACTTGTAAATTAGAGATTGCTGGTATATTTGGGTACATTGTAAAGAAACCATCTGAAGACAATGTACAGAACTTTGCCTGTCTTGCTGGACATGGATTTTAAAATTAGGGTAATTTGTAGGTTTTTCTTCTTTTTCTTTATAATTGTTATGCTGTAATTTTCCTGCACTGAAAATTGATCGCTCTGTAACGTGTATATGCAACTGTATATGGTGGCTTCCGCCAAGTACTGAACCGAAGCTGTAGGTTTTGTATCATGTAGTCTCTACTGGTGTCATCTTCTGCGTGTCATTTTATGTTTGTCTGTTCTTAGTTCTGAAATTGATCTATTGGAAAATCGATGATTCTTAAATGCAAGAAAGATCCAAAGTCGCACTTTGATTGGGTGGGACTTAATTTTTTTCAATCAATGTTACACAGGTGGGTTCCGTCACATATTAATATTATAAAGTTTTCCTGTTTAATAGAACTAGGAGCGAGGAGCAGAGCTTCCTCAATAGTGGCTGGATAGCTTCTCATCGTTTTAAGTCTATATGGTGAGATGCATAACATAGGCCGCTCCAGCTGGTTGGATATTAATTTGTGGAAAAAACGGTGAGAAGGCTTAGTAATATTTAATAATCAAAAATTGGATTGTGCTTTTGGCTTATTTACAGAACAGAACGCCTTTTTAAAATTTTAAGTCCTACCTTGGAAAAATTATTCATTCTTTTACATGTACAAGGACATTTATATCCTTTGGATAAATATTTTAACATTTCGTATTCAACCTGGATCAGATTAACGTCATTAATAACGAAGTTTAAGAGAAAATTTTGAAGTATTTTAACATATTGTTATTTTATTGTGTGTAAATTTAATCTTATTTCAATTTTTTTTCAGTAATGATTATATGATTTTTCACTGTATTGTATTTTCTTATTGCATCATAAGAACTTACATAATTTATCTTAGTTTCTTATTTGAATACAAGATCATGTTCTAATTTAGAGTAACTTTTAATATGCTAAATCAAAGTTTCGATATTGATACCAATATTTATAAGTTATTGTGGGGAGTTATGGTGTGTTAGCTCTGATATGTACATACGACAATTTCGATTTGATATAACACTATGTTCAACTTTACAAAGACATACGACACATTAAACTAATATCTCATGCGTAATATCGATTTTGTCTAATTTGATATATATACAAACATACGTATACAAAAGATTTTGCTCTAGTTTAATTTTTTTTTGAGAGAAATGTATGATCCTCTAAGGTAGAGGAGAGCGTGCGCGCGCGCACACGCATATTTTGGTTTTTTGAACTGTTGCAAGCATGGATTGAGTTCATATTTGAGACAGCGTAACTTTATCATATTCAGTTGGAATTCATCAATTCTTTTTTTGTTTGAAAGCCAAAGTTTTCTACCATGCGCACATCAATTTTTAGTTCAATCAAATGTCGTATGGCTACCAGTTTCATGTCCGAAAGTTGAACCCAGAGAAGATTTCAGACCTGAGTATTGTGTTGCCGATGCAGTTTTATGTTTTTTTCCGTCCGACTTTTGACTTTTAATTCATGTTTTTATGATATTTCCGAATTTTTTGACGCCATGATGTCTATCTGTAGACTCGCCAAAGTTTGGAGATTTTAAAATTCAAATTTTGAATTAAATTTGGATTCAATTTGAATTGAATTCGAGTATCGGTGTGAGTGATTTCTTGTGTTTTTATTCGTTTTCGAGCACGGATATTTCCAAACCTTTTGGAAATAATTTTTAAAATAAATAAGGCATTGTTGACGTTCAATAGATATTTAAGATAAGGCTATAGATGGTCGCTTCTATCCAACTCTGTTCTCTACATTAGGAGACAGTATTACCCAGTAATACTCTTTGTTAATGTGGGTCTCGGAGTGAGGCATTATAGCTTATATATATATATATATATATATATATATATATATATATATATATATATAAAATCAGTTATAAAGAAGCTGCCAACAAGCCTGACAGGTAGCTAAAACCTCGCATACAAAAAAGGAAAAAATAAAACCCTCCCAAAAGCCTATAAAACTAAAGGTTCTCTCTAAGCAATCTACAAAAATCAGAAACAAATGACTGAAACGACTCCACGAAAAGAGCAACCTTCTACAACAATTCTCACAACACCAACCTCAACAACCAAAACTTGAAAAACCTCAAAATAACAAACCGCATAAACTCTAGCCACATACAGACTCCAAAACAACAAGCACCATAAAAACACCCCCAAACAATCATCCACCCTCATGCATAAGATTTAGAAGCTTTAAGTTTCAACCATGGACTTCTTCTAATGCTAACATCTGAAAAACACCTACTGTCTGGTACATAGAGACATCTGACAAACACATAATGCATAAGATTTTGCTCTAGTTTAAAAGTGATATCCGATACAGTAAACCAAAATGTCGTTTATTATATTTATATTTATTGATTACATATACATACAGGAACACACACACGTACGTACGTATGTACATACGTACACACACACTGTTTGTTCTGATTCATGTATTTAATATTTCGGACTTGATTATAAGAATGTTTTGAGTTTTAAATAATATATTATGTATTAAAAAAAAAATTCGTGTACGATTCTAATACTTATCAACTTTTTTTTTGAAAAGAAATACTTATCAGCTTATATAATATATATAAGCTTGATATCTATTTCCTACATTTCTAACTTGAATATTAGATTATGCTCAACTTTACAATAAATTTTGGTTCATTAAATCCAAATTTTGTTTATGATAATGATATTTATCAGCTTTGACGTTTATGTGTGTATATGTATGTATTTATATATGCTAGAGCATCTCCAATGGTTTGTTGGTTAGATATCACATTTTTACATATTACAAAATGTAACCTGGTTCATTTTCTAGCGCTTTACCGATCTAGGCATCTGTTGGACGGACGCCCAGATGCTGGCACCTGTTCATATGTGTTTGAGATTAGATGCGTATTCAATAAGTGCCCAGGTATGAGGCGCTTATTGAGCATACGCTTGATGCCGCTAGTGCAGTGGATTCAATTGACCATGGATCGTTTTAAGATAAAATATAAAACAGAGCACGGAGCACAGAGCTATCTACAATATTCAAAACTTTTGAAAATCATAGCGTAAAGAATAAAATATAATACTTAAAAATACCATAACCCCATATGAATAAAATAAACTGTCACTAATAGTACTCAGTTACAAAATATCTCTAAACATAAAATAAATAAAGAGTCCGAATATCCCAAAAACATCAAATAAATAGTAAATAGTTAATAAAAAAATGTGTGAGACTCCATTGTACCATCTCGTCTCCAAGTCACTACTAATTCTCTCCATCAACATATAAGAGTATAACTAAAAAGAAGAAAATGATAGAGTGGTCAAACCTACGTAGTTAAATCTCCACAAAATCCTCATTATAGCACAAAGCGCTCTTTGACGACTACATTATTTTAATTTAGCATTATTAAACTGTAGATCCGCTTTAAGCCTACTATTTTCCGTTACACCCGCTAAATCAAGGCTTTTTAGCATTCACTTTAGCAATATTAATATATAAAAATTGATTTGACTAGTTGCCTTTTAAACCTTATTAACAAAGTTAGGGTTAAAACTTAATTTTAAAGCATAAGTGTTCAATATAAGTTAGAAATCTATTGTGGTCATAAAATCTAGTATGCATAAATCATGATGTTCTTCGTTTTTGTTATATAAGATTAAAAAAATATTTCTTTTTCCTACACAAACAACGTGAGAATGAAAATAAGTTAACTTTAAATATTTAGTTTTATAGTTAATGAAGCTTTTTGCACATGCGCTGTTTCTACTATATCACCGCTATAACCTTTTGCACATTTACCGCTATGCAACTGCTAAGCGCTTTAATTGCATAAGGTCAAATACAAATCTAGTGAATGACACACATTAGATATGTATGTAATACTAATAATCTAGTAAAACAACACTTATGCTCGAAAACCATATCTTAACTTATGTCAAATTCACCCAACAAGTAAGCTAAACACAATATAATACTATATTGACATCATTTACTAAGGACTCACTAAAATCTATCATATCTCTAATCATATACGCACGATAGAGCCCAACTCACATGCCGATGATGTATGTAAATCATTACCGAGGAAAGATGTCTCACCCCACCATGGCCAAATCGTACACCGATGACTCAGCCCCTCTGAACGTATCGTATTGTCAAACCGGATGCGACTTACTATTGAAGAACTACATGTCTCGGCCCGCCATCACCAAATCGTATATGGTTCGCTACTGAAATACTACATCTCTCAGCCCACTGTTGCCGAATCGTAAGTGACTCACTATTGAGAAACAAAATGTCTTAGCCCACTATCGTTACATCGTAAATGACTTGCTATTGAGGAATAATGTATTTCAGCACGGTATTGCTAAACCATAAGCGATTCGCTATCACAGAATGATATGTCTTAGCTCACTATCGCCAATCGAACAATGTATAACGCATGTATCCGTACTAAGACACTTTTTGTAGTATCTCAAAACACAGCAAATAGCATATTGAAACGTTCCCCATTTCTTCGTGGTCCTGATATCACAGATTACTTGTGAAACAGAGGTCATGTGCGAAAGTTATAAGCATTTAAAGTTTAGGGGCATTTTTTTAATCATTTAATTATTATAAATATTTTAATTTTTTTGTTTAATGTTTTTTGGTCAACACATTGCTACAGAATGGCAAAACCCTAACTTTACCAACCGCCACCAAGATCTTCTCACCCTCACGCTTATAAGCGTCTAACCATCGATCGACTACCTCTATCGACTCCTTCATTATAAGCCAAGCAATTCTGCACCACCGCTTAATTTTGGTCCTATGGACTGTTGTCTATTCCAGCTAATCCTGACAACCAACGACTGATCCAACATCGTTGTGACTATCTGCTCATCGTCCTCTTCACATACTTAGTCCTCGATTGTCGTATCATCGTTATTTCACCGTTGGTTCAAAACGAACGATTCATGTTCGTGGAACTTTTGATGTGTTTTCTGACCAATACGTACCCCCAGTGATGAACGAATAGCGCTGGTGGTTTGCACCGTCGAGAACTACAATTCAAATACATAATACGTCTAATTTAGTATACTTTTGTATTTTATACTTTTTAATTAGAAAGTGATTTACTTTGGCTAATTTCAATTAATAAAAATTCGCTTTTAATCATCTAGCCGTAACGTACTACCAGGTGTGTATAAAAAAACCAACTTTTAATTATCAATTTTGTTACCTACATTTTAATTTACGACCATAAGGTGAATTTCTATGTATTACCACTATATGCCCAAATACGATAAGTCACACTCACTGATTAGCCACGCATTCTCTCTGATCTGATGTGAGTCCTCCTCTTCTTCACTTTTCGAAAAAAATTCCTTCAAAACTCTAATTCTCGCGATGACTTTTATTTATCTGCTTACTCTCTTTGAGATGATCGATTTCATATATTAATCGTTCAATTTGGATTTAATTTGGAGAATTTATAGTTGATTCAAGGATTAAGGTTTTATAATTGGAGAGAATAATTTTAAAGCAAAAGAAATAGAATTAGAGATTTATTTATAAGCCGAAAGGATTATATTTAAGCTGAAATTTCATAATCAATATACTACGATAGTGCCACTAGGTTTGACTCTTTCTAACTTTTAGCGTGCTTAACCAAATTCAGCAAGTCATATATGTTTTCTGGTTGTAAACGCTATTCGAATGCAATGGGATAGACCCCAAAGCCTAATTCTAGCTCTTGCAGAAATTTACTATTTTGCCCTTTATGTAAAATCACGATTTTAGCATATTTAATTTTAAACAATTGCTTAAAATTGTGGGGTCTTACATTCCCTCCCCTCTTTAAATGAATTTCATCCCTAAAATTTCATGAGACAGACAATGCAACTCACTTTATAGCATACAAACATACAAAACAAATATAGCTACATCCATTTAGCATCTATCATACATTACAAGCAAAATACAACCAAGAGTGTATAATACATACGATACATAAAAGTATAATGACATGATGTGAGATGAGTGCAAAAGAAAATCGGCCTTCGATATGAATGCATACGTAGTGACAACCAAAAATATACGCAAACATCCTAATATATGCAAATATATATTTCTATATGTATGCACATCCATATGCAACATCCATACCAAAAAGCAAGTAAATAACCACGTCCATAAACAAACGATATGTAAACACAAAATAAAGAAACAATAAATAGTATATATATAATCATCTAACCTAATTTAGAGTACACATGAGTATAGGCATCTAACAAAGTAAGAACTAAACTAGCAGCAGTCAAACAAAGCCATCATAGCAACCAAAACGTGTCATAAGGACATGCATACAACCAATCTTAGCATCCATACATCTATACCTATGACAACTGGCTAGTTAGAGCAACCATGCCAAAAACAAATGACCTAACGAGCAAACTAACATACAAAATAACTAAAAGAGGAACTTGTAGAAGAGAGGTTGTGATGGGAAACTTGGATTCTCTCCTTCAGTTTCCACGTACTCCCATCCAAACTTTTTCCCGATGTACTTGGATCAATTTCGTTTATCTATTTTTATGTCGTATCACATCAATCTCTATGATACGAATATGCCTACTGAGTATTCTAGACTTCGCCTTTAAATTCACCTCATCAAACTGATTAGGCTCTATTGTAATTGCTAAATCATCAATGTATGTTCGTAGATGGGATAAACTAAATGTATGTAGTCACTCGCCAATTTTCAAGAAGCCCCACTCAAACATGTTGACTCCCCTACTCTTTATAACACCAGGAAAGATCCAGCAGCTAATAGCCCTAGCTTTCCCATATAACATATCCTAGTAGCGAGTCTATACATACCATGCCACCTACTATGAACTCTCTATATGTGTCTATCATATGCAGTTTTCATTCCTTTGCGTACCACTTCAACTTTCACTAAGGTGTCTTTAATCATATATTGTCCAAGTATGACTTTAATTTAAATAGATTATACTATTGGTATATCTCCTTCACCAATTGTCTTGCAACATACTCCATTAATTGCACCTTCATCTCGGCTAATATAAAACTCTCTTTGTATCCTTTGACATGGCCCACTAAACTCCTTTATTAAGTCCAAAGGCGTGGCACATGATAACATACGATGTCTTCCCTCTAAGTGGACTAATATTTAGGATTTTAGGCAAACCGCGTACTTCATCACTATTTAATTAAGGATGTCATAGACAAAGGTTCCTTAACTTCGGTAAATATAACATTACTTCAACTAAAAAGCTAGATTTAAAAAACTTAATGTAACTAACAATAAACCTATAAGTCCTATATAAAAGAATCTAAGGAATCACTTTATACTATCCTAAAACTCAACCAACTAATTACTACAACACAAACTCATAGATTAAGTTGTGCAATTTTCACATATTTTTCGCTACATCGAATACTGAAAATAAGTTGCATAAAATGTTAGTATTTCAGAAAATTGACTTAATAAGATAGTTATTTCAATCCCAGTAACAACTGAAAAGAACTTGCGTAGTTAAAGCCCCGTAGAATCTCTGTTACAGCGTATATAGTGCTCTTCAACCGCTGTGCTATTTTAATTTAGCGCTATTAAACAGTATATCTACTTTAAACCTTGTTATTTTTTTGCTACACCAGCTAAATCAAGACTTTTTAGCACCCGCTTGAGCAACATTACATACAAATGTTGATTTGACTAGTACTAAATCACAAAAGTTAGGGTGAAGACTTAATTTTAAGGCATAATGCTCAATAAAAGTTAAATATCTATGGCAGTCACCAAATCCATTCTGCATAAATCATGATATTCGTTTATTTTGTTATATATGATTAAACAATATCTTTTTTTGACACAAATGCCGTGAGTATAAAGATAAATTAACTTTACATGTTTGACTTTATATCTAGTGAATTTTTATGCATCTTCTCTATTTTCTGCTATGTCCTCGTTTTATCTCTGCTATAACTTTTTGCACCTTCACTGCATAAAACCACCAAGTGCTTTAATTATACAAAAAAGACCTAATCTCCCTCATTGCTAATTTTCTTCTAAATCACCAATTCTTTCCTTCATTAAAATTGCCTTCATGCCTTGGCACATGCAAGTCAAGATATTTACTTCATGTCTTGAAATCATACAATGTTTGATGCTTCAAAAAAAAAAAATATTCACTCCATATGCTCATGAAGTCCTTTAAACTAACATACAGCTAAAGTTCATTTATATGCATAACCATACTACAAAAAACACTTTGTGTATGATTGCTTAATGGTATCTTCTTTAACGCAGTGCCATCATCGACTGACTTCCTAAGTATAACATATGATGTAACACAATATCAAAAGTGCCTAGTCCTGCTAACTTTAAAATAAAACATTTAGTAACCAAATAGCATAGCTTCTATAAATTCCACAACTAGGAACATCGAAAGATGGATCGATGTCCTAACATAATGAACATGAAGTTGAGCACCTATCACATACAACTACCTATACATGATATCAAAATCATGTCCTAACGAAGCATACCCAAATGCTAAAACCATGACCAAAACGAAAACGATTCCCCTCTTTGGGTAATCTATACATAATCATGACTCAAGAGAAACATACTCAAGTATATAATATCATAACATAGCCTAAGTGTATCTACTGCGAGATAATAACCAATACCTGGGTGCATCATAAACCAAAACAAACACATGTGTCATAACACTATCTGATACATCTGTATAATGTCACACTACATAAACAAGTATAGTCATCCTCTATCATCGACTGTCACATGCAACCATTTTCTATTACAACCATTTAAGGAAACTTCACACGCACCTACAATCTCATGCTTCACAGCGCCTTGTTTGAGCGTATCCTAGCCCTTAACATCACCAAATCGTCGTTTAATTTAACATCTCTTCTCTGTGATTGTATGGTAATATTTTGGCTTTCTCTTGCCTTACTTTAAAATTAAATATATTTTAGCCAAATCTCATCTCTCAAGTCATCTTGTGCTAAGCTATAATAACTTAAACCATATTTTGGGTAAAAGACAAAAAATTTGGCACTCTACCCTTTAATCTAAAGTGTCGATTGAAAATCCACCAAATCTCTATTCTAATTTTGTTCAAATCTTCCAACACTTCCCATCTCCATTATGTTCAATATTAGCAAGTCCTTAGCATATTGGCATATTGACCATTCTAGCTAGTTCACGATCATTAATTTAAACATTATAGGCAGTGTAATTCTTTTCTACCTTCCATCAAAATTTCAAGTGAAAATATCAATATTTATTTCTCAATTCGGTTTTTGAATGAAAATTCTTTGATTTATAATTTATTTTTTCACAATATTAGCATATTCATAAAACTATAAAGTTCTCTGCTAATTTTAGTAAACTTTAATAAAATCATAACACATTGTTTATTCACATTAAATTCTTTATATTCTGCTTAAATAATTTTTCAAAAAGGTTTACTTAGATGTTTCATGTTATTTCATAGGAAATTATAACCCAAATTTATTTTGAGTTTCCAAGTTAATTTATTCCTAAAATTCTTAAAAGTATATATTCTTAGAAATATTTTACTTCCATAAATCAATTCCTTATAGCTATATCGAATTCAATATAAATACTCAGAATATAATTAGATTTAAAATAACTTTGGTTATTTTCTGAAATACTCAAACTTCATTTTTACAACATTATTTCATATAATGTAACCATTTTATCATATCATTTTATTTTATAATTAGCCTATTTCCAACATCTTAAACAATACATCATGTATACATATAACAATATATTTCTAAATTTTGGTTTTGGCAGCCAACTATTTTCATATCGAATCCTAAAATAGTTTTTCAGAATTTAAAATCTTTCATTAATGCATATTTTATATAGTTTATATCACAAATCCTTTAATTTCTATTTAAAAAAACATACACGTTAAAATGGAAAAATTCGATAATTTTAAAATAAAAGTTTAAATCTTCCTTTTTACCAATTTAAATTCCATCTAAACTAGTTCAATTTCACGTAAAACATAAATTTTTAAATTTTAATTTTTATAAATAAGAAATGTTCACAAATGCGAAAATAAAATGTAACATTTTATTTTTTTCCAAATTATGACCAAAATATTATAAAATAAAATAAATTCAAAAAAATGCGTATACTTACTTTTTAATTTACTTTCAAAAGTTTCTTTGTAAGCAAAATATACATCAAAATATAAGTGCAATAATGTACCTCACACTGAACTCTTAACAAAAATAAAGCCTTTAAAGTAGTAACGGGAAATTATTAATATTATTATTAATTTTTCCATGTTTAAAGCTTAAAATAAGGGGCCATTATTTTAATATAATGAACAATATTCACTTCTATATTTTTTCAAAAAATCTCATACAATAATATTTCACACTTTTTAGGGGAAAAATTTCAATTAATTTAACTAATTTAATCAGCATAGATAACATAACTTAAACAAGCCCAATTAGGTCTTGCAATCTAACAAGGTTTCGTGTGCCTCCACTATACCTTATCAACGTCACACTTATTTTTCACCTCAAAAATATTTTTGATCTTAACATTTATTTGACTCATAGTTGTTTATTTCTATAAGGGATAAGCCAAAAACTACTTGTACGAGTTAAAATATATGGGCGTGACGCATAAATAAATTTATATAATATAAATATTAGAAAATTATAAATACACTCTTTCGTACATCCTAATTTAGTTGGAATCACAAATTTGACACTTCTAATATTAGAGTAATAAAAATGAATTTTTAATAAAAAGGTAAATTGAATGTTGTATTTATAACAGTTGTGATGGTCTCTCCAAGCTTGTCAGTTTGAAATCTAATTTTGATGGATTTGTTGCGGTTTGTGAAATAGAGTCGATGTAGTATTTTAATAGAATACGTTGCCTTTTTTAGACCAAACGGTTAGACAAAACTGAACTCGCCTCGTTGCCATGCTTAGAAACCTTAAAGGATATCTGTTACGTCAGTCCTTCCTCTCTAATCCTAAAATTCATTATCATCTCATTTTAATGGCAGATGATTTTCGCTAATTACAGATTGTTTCAAAATTCAAAATGTTCAATACCCATTGAATTATATAGGAACTTTCAAAGCTCTCGGCGAGGTGAATCAAATGCAAGTAGTCGTATGTTAAAAAACCACCCGAGTCAACCAGAAATCATAGTCAAAGTTTCTACTGGCGAAACCCTATGTTTTGAATTGGGGTTTTTTGATTTGGTAATCGATTGATGCAATTGAAGGTGTAGAGTTGCAGTGCTCGGCAAGAGGAATCTAGATCTAGCTTCGATTTGGAGAACAGGCTAGCAAGGTGGTCAGAATTCTATTTTAAAGTTCATAAGGGCCTTAACTTTAACCCACAATTGCAGCAATTCATGCATCTAGTCGATGCGATGGCGGTCAAGTTGGATAGAGGAGGTCGGCTATAACGACCTATATTTTATGTATTGGAGGATCGTAAAATATTATTGTTTAATTCATTTGAGGTCGTATGAATCCATAGTTTTGGGAAATGACTTCTATGGATATTTTCTATCCTTATAATTTCTATTGAATAGTTTTGGCCTTGAAAATTTTATAGAGCCTATGGCTTTTGATAAAAGCTGAATGGGGGTCCAAAACCATTTCCATTAGATTGGATGATGGTTTATCTTTCCATAGAGTGGTTATGATAGAAAAACATACTTACTATTTAGGAGATATGACCGTTTTAAGTTTAGACTTCTATTGGTTAGATTAGTGGATAATTAGTTAAGCACATTCTTAAGCTTACTAACCCAATTTTTATATTTTTGCTTAATAGGGTATGTTGGGACAAATCTAATCATTTTCCCACTTTACAAAACAAGTCTAAACCTTCATTAATCCATTTTCTATCGAAAAGCTTCTCTTTCCCATACTATAATTAGCCAAAAATCATCGTTAGAAGGTAATTAGTAAGATGAATCTTAAGATCTATCATTTGGCTACTTTAGGATCCATGTTATTACTATTCATCTCAAATTTGGAACAATTATTGGGTAATTTGGAGGCTAGATAAATGATATTACTTCTCTCACTATATATATATATATATATTGATATGGTCAAATTATGGTTTTGAAGTTAATTTTCGTAATTAATGACATTTAAAAGTTATAAATGATATTAACAACACCTAACAACCATGTTTAAAAGATTGATTTTAGTTTTGATTCGACTTACACCATTTACCCATCATAATTGTTATTTTCTAGAAAACTAAATCATGGGTGGTTTATGCTATGAAATTATGCTTGGATGATTTGATTTGTTATTTGGATGTCATAGAATGATGTTCTATATTTGGATGAATTCTTTTGATATGTTTTCTAATATTTTAGATAGTTAGCAATATGATAGGCCGTTTGGTAGAAACGATGCCAAAGTGCTCGAAATAAGAAGCAATTTGGTTATGATGTGCTAGAGTTCGTGGGGAGTCTACTCAGAAAATTTTAGACAATTTCGAGTTGATTAGGTGCCTCAAAATTTAAACATCAAAACACATCAGTTGGATAAATTTTGATCGGTGAGAATGGAAATTGGTTAGGATTAGCGATGCTTTGAGTCCAAGCAAGGGTTGCTTTGGGTTTTTTATCGAAGTGCTTTGGGTCAGGCTCAAGGAAGATGTGGCAAGGTAGTTTCAGACGTAAGTAAATATTTAAGGGAAAGAGGTATGGTCGGTACCAAGTAAAACTTGAGTCAAGGAGGCAAGTGCTTCCGGTCTTGTATGGGATAACTTTGGGATGATCATGAAGTGTTTGGTACTCAACCAAATTCAAAAAAGGGAGGTATGATCGGTACCGATCGCTTGCTCTTCTAGTTTTCAAGGTAGCAACTACAAGTCAGGAATGAGGTAACTTCGAGTTATTGGGAGGCAAGCCTAGGTGATGAGTTTGGGAACTTGGCCAAATTTGGCCGACCAAATATGGTCGGCTACCGACCTTACACAGTTGGTACCGATCATGTCAAGGGTAAGAAAATTGGAGCATAGTAGTGTCTCAATATATGTGCACATTTGTTCGTTTGATTTTTTTGGCATTCGATTGTGATGATGGCAACGTGATGAAGATCAACGATAAAATGATGAGGAAAAGGAGCAATGCTTCTACACGATGGCTTCAGAACTTTGTTATGCCGATTCTATGTCTAATTAGGATAAAAAGAAGTATTCCGATGATGGCGGCTTAATGTTGATGGAGTCATGATGGCGATGATCCACCAAGGTGGGCTTGTTGAAGGGAACTCATGGATATGAGGGTTTTATAATGAAGAATGAAACATTAAGGGATTCCATGATGAAGAATAGAAATAGATAGAGAAACGGAGGGCTTAGATACACAATCTAAGGGATAATTGACACTCTGAGTGTTTTTGATGTACTTTTAAGTTGGGGTAATGTAAAGATGCTTATTGGATACTTTGATCGTTATCTCAGATCGTTGAACGTATCCATATACTCTGGATCATTGAAGTGATCTAGTGTCAGCTATGAGCCGATGTTAGCGTACATAGAAAACTCGGATTTTACGTTAATCCCTGGCAATTGATGGTCATACGAGTTATCATATATCCATGATACATTAAGTGGCAGCAAGGATTATTTGATGAATGCTATGTTTTCCATGATTACTATAGTTGTTGTTTGTCACTCTAAAGATGTCACATGATGTAGGTATCCAATAAATTGATGCCTAAACACTTGATAATATACCAGGATGTTTGAATATATTATGATGACAGTATAATAACATATTATTATTATTATGTGCTAACTCTTTGGACGTAGGGATATGTCAACTATGATTCTCTATACATTTGTTTCTTATTATATCGACACTTATAGTACTTTGAGATCATTTATCACTCACACCCAACTGTGAGATATACAATAGGTTTGGTGATGGTCTCATCTTCTTTTTTGACAATCGCCCAACATCGAGCATACATCGTAGTAGCGCACTCTTCAGGTATATTGGATGCCAAAGTTGTAAGGTGGTCGTCACATTGGCAGCATTAAAGCACCGGTGGTGGCATGGAAAACAAAGCTCTGTAGCAGTGGAAAATCACGGTCAAAATTAACCTATAGAAGGTTGACCCAGCGTTGACAAGATATGGAGAGGTAATTTTGTAGAAAAGTTCCTTTATTATTATTAATTAAACATTAAAATCTAAAATCTCTAACCTTCATTATTTTTAAATATGAACCCTGATCCACACACGGTTTCTTTCGTCAGACTCATGGCGGAATTCTAAACATTGGCGCCAGGTTGCTAATTTTGGTGGCTATTTGCAAAAGCACGTTGATATGGTACTTAGTTTAATTAATTGAATGTTTAAAAATAAGATATATATACTATCAATGGAATTTTTTATTTATCAACATATGTTGTGTTCTATGAATGATTGTTTGGTTTTATAATAATTTGGACGTGTTGTACCTTGATTGGATAGTTACTATTGCTTATAGTATTTTTGGTTGTTTAATTATAATTAATTTATGGTTTGAACTGGGAAAGAATTAACTGATATAAAATGTATAATAATGAGAAAAATTAGATAAATGAACGATAAATAAGGTATTTATAGATTTCGAATGATAACCGTAAACAACAATGATTTAATGAATATTACTAAAATTAAAAAATGGAATTTGATAAAGTTATTATTTATGAATTCCTAGGAATATTTGTAAATAATAACCAAATTTATAGTTTTTAAATTGAGATTTGTGAATTTTATTATTATTAATAAAATGAAAGGAAATTTTCATAATAATATGAATTTGAGTGAAAATGGTATTATTTTCTGTAATGACAAAATAATTGGTTTTACTGTATTTATAGTTGGAAATATTATTATTATTATTTGAGTAAAAGAATTGAAGACATTTTTTAAATAATAATAATAGTAAAAGATATGTTTCAAAAGTTTTTTGGGGTAAAATAATTACTATTTTAACAAGAATAGATATAAAAAGGAGTTTTGGCGATCTAAAATGAAATATTATTATTTTTGACATAAATTGGTTGTGGAAACTAGTGTTGTGATTTTAAATAACAATATTATGGTTTTGGAAAGTAATTTGATGCAAATTATCATTTTGACTAAAATATGATGTTTTAAGGTATTCAAAGAAATAGAATTAAAATAAACAATTTCATAAATATATTATTGCTTTTAAAGAGGTAGAATTGTTGTGAGATGCAATAAATAAATAAAGCTTCCATAATAAATGATAATAATAAAGTAATTTTATACTTAATAAAATAATGGTCGTACATGTAATATTTAGATAGTCTTAAAATGTACGATTAATTGTCGATTGTAATTATCACATATTTGAGTTTGGTGACGATATTGCATTTTTGTGAATATTCGATATTCTACCATTATTGCTACAAAATAATGGGTAGTTGATTATGATTATTTGATGATGGATGTTGTGTTACTATTGTGGAATGATTAGTACACACTTGATGAATTATACTTACATGGATGATGATAATGTATGTAAGTATATTTGTGTTATTATTATTCTTATTTAACGATGGAGGTTGGCATTGGGTGTCATTAATGCTTGATGGTTGTGTGTTATATCCCATGTGATGTTTTATTTTGATGGATGAGTTGAAGTACTATTTTCTACTTGCATTGTTATCATTGATTGTAGCGGTTGTATAGGTTTTATGGACGTTATGGTTGTTATGTGCTAATAATTATTTAGATGCAAGAGAAGAGCAGGAATAAAGCTACGTGGGTTTGATCCCCCAAATTGGTAAACAAACAGTCTTTTTCTATGTAATAACCCATGATTCACTTATGGTCGAGGTGTGTAGAAATTAGTTAGTCGAACATAGTTAAGACCTTTTCCTTTTTGTATATATCTATTTGAAAATCGGCAGGTGGAAGAAAGTAAAAGTAAAGGGAAAGAGCTTTGGTTGTATGCTACATTTATAGGTTGTTTATTTAAAATTATTTCCAAGTATTACCTTTTTATTGCTTATGAATTAAATAAAGGACCAATGTGTAAAAAGATAAAGTTGTTTTTTGTTTATTTATTGAGCCTTTTATGGTTTATTGGGATATGTATACGTTGCTGAAAATTATGTATATTTTTATTTTTATTTCGCTATGAAGTTTTCCTCTTTCTACTTAGAATTTAATGTTATAAAACTAACAGTCCACTGTTTTTAATGTCTTATGTTAATTTGCAAGCGTATTTTGGTAACTTTTTTCACTGACCTTATATGTTAGAAATAAGTAGCCATCATATGTGGTATCAATGCTTAGGTTTAGCGATTCCCTAAGCCTTGGGTAGGTTTGAACTAATTCGGGTAGTTTAATTTATACATTAGGTTGGCAAGAATATAGAATGAGAGAGCATTTTAATTGATAATTATATGCTATGTATGTATGAGTTTTTTGCTTAATCACCATTACCTCACTTAATTAGGGGTTAAGTGTTAGTTGTAACCCAAATGACACACACGTATGATGTTAAACTTTAATTAAAATCTGACTTTAATAAGATGGAATCACTTTTTACTTTTATGTGAATAATATTTGTCTGGAGAATTTATAAAATATACATTTTTTATTTCAAAGATATTTTATTACAAAGTGAAAAATGTTTATTTTTAGGCTTAAATGAATTTTTGAAATTCTTGGTAAGAATAAAGTATTTAATTTTGGAATAAAATATTTTTATGAAAGTATTTTTGTAAGAAAAACTAATATAGCAAAAATATTTTATTTGGAAGTATTTTTGCATAACAAGGCATTCTTGTTAGAAATTGGAAGTTGAATTTTGAGAAATATTTTAGTATGAGGTACTTTGATTGTTTTTAAAACATCATTTGTATTGTATTACTACAATGACATTATGATTTGGAAATGCTTTGTTAGAAGCAGAAAATTTTTATCTAAGGAAAGAGAATTTTTTTTGATAAATATTTTAATGAAAGGATGTTTCGTTTAAGATATTTGTTTTGTTATAATTTTTTAATGAGAATATCTTAATTAAAATTGTTTTTACTTTAGGAACATCCTTTGAAAAAGGTAAACATTGAATGGTATTTCGTAACCTCATTAGGATTTAGAATGCTTTGTAAAAATATTTTGTTGAGGGATATTTTAGGAAGAAATATTTTTGTTAAAGGACAGTTTAAAATATATATCCTAAGGTTTGAAGGGTATTTATTTAAAAAGATGTGTAGAGGGAGAAAACAAATACTATAAGATTTAAAATGGTTTTGTCAAAAGTATCTTGTTGGAGAATACCCAGTGACAGCCCTTATATTAAAGAACAGAATATTTCATCGAAACATTCCTTACAATGGATATAATATGATTTGGATAAGATTTATCATAGGTGGATTATTTTTAACAACAAGACATTTATTTTGAAAGAATTTAAAAAATATATTTGAAAACAATATGGCGGGAATATTCTTATTGACAAATTATATTGGCGGGAATAGTTTGATGGAAGTGAAAGTCTATAAGCTATAAGATCTTTATAAATAATGGAACTTACACATGCACACACGCACGTGTGAGTGTATACTACTAACTATGTTAAGAAAAAGAACAATAATTGAATATAAGATAAATAATAAAAATGATCACACCAGATATTTTGTATTGGTTCAGACCTCTCGTCCTACATCCACCTTCGAAGCTCCCCTTTGGTATTTCCTTTAACCAACTAACCCTCGTTTAGTCCAGTGGAATCGGCTAACACAAAAGTATATCTCTGAAAATTTTATGTTCCAAATAACATGAATTTTGATTGATAGCACAAATCTTCCTATGATCTTCTTTGAGTATGTGAATGTGAATGTTTTGAGTTGTAGGAAGTGGTTTAACCAAAATTATTTTTTGGTTATAATAGATTAGGAGTATACAAGTAATGAATGCACAAGAAAGTGATAAGAAATCAAGAGAGAATTGATTTAATGTAACATCTCCCTCTTGGAGGCAATTAACTAACAGCTACGGATGCTGTAGTCATCCATAGTTATTAATCCTCAACGATCAAATACGGTAATGTTAGATATATTAATACAACAGAATAACATGGATAAGGAAAACTTTTAAAATCAGAGAACAACTTTCACGTTCTATTTCGAATCATTTCCAATTCATTACATAATCCCAATACGAGAACCACGTTTAGAGAAAATATAATTATTACAACATACGCCAAGAGCGACATGTGAAGTTGCCCCCTTTGAGGATCAGAGTATATAACTAGGCAATTAAACAACTTTTCCTTTACAACAAGATACAATGGAATCAAAATAGAAAAGAACTCTAAATAGCTACCATGCCTCCTGCACGTCTTCAGAAGCTTATTCGTCTAAAGAGGTACTTGAAAACCTCAACCCTCAAAGTCAATTGAGCACCTGAGAGTTTAAGGGGAAAACATAAAATTCGAGTCAAACATAAAGCCTGGTATGGATAATAGTCTACCAACTCAAACCATTTTGATATCTAGTGAGACCACGTCGCTTAGCGGAACGGGTTTTTTCCTCACTAGTATCTTATCCAAAACTTTATAAAAACCATATACTGTGCTCCTGCATTCACAATGGTTAAAACATAACAATTAAAAATATTGTGATGATATGAAAACAGGTAAATCAATTCTGGATTTCCCATCCCCATTCATTTCTAACTATCTGTCTCATTTATAGTTTCTAGGGCCACTATTAACCCATTAGTTTTCATGGGCTGACTAATAACCTGTTTAAAGCTTACGGACTTTTGTCCAATTTTATAGTTTTCGTGGGATCACTAAGAACCTATTGGCCACTGCCAATAACTTCTTCATTCTTGGGTCCTCCGTGAACCTATTGGTATCTCTAATAACTTCCCTCTTATCCTAGTTTTCATGGGTTGACTAGGATCCTATCGACATCTGTCAATAACTTAAACTGGATATAGTTTTCATGGGTTCACTACCAACCTATTGGCTCCTGCCAATAACTCTTTCTAATCATAGTTTTCATGGGTTTACTATGAACCTATTGGCCATGCCAATAACTTTTTCCTATACATATATTTCATGGGTTTACTTTGAACATGTCTATACGACAACTTCTTTAATCAGTGTTTAGGCATCCTATATTATAGTCTTCCTGACCTCCAGAATGCAATTCTACTCATTAAGGAGTTAACTCAATTTATATTCACTACTTGGTCAATCTAATTGGTTATTCTGTCCCTTTTTCCTAAATTATAGTTATGGGTACATATTAATGTGAATATGTAAACTAGAAGAAGCAAACACATTAACATAATAATCACAAACATCTGTGGTTTAATATCTTTGAAATCATTTTCATATAAAACATGGTTTATCCATTTAACCTATTATTTTACCAAGAAAAGCTTCTTAAAAAACTCCAATTTAAATGCATTTAAAAGCTCTTTTATAATGCCATGGGTTTTAACTTAAAATTTGAGATTAGGTTCTTTGTTTTGAAAACTAAGGCTTTCGAAACCTTTACTCTTTACTTTCGAAACCATTAGAAAACTTCCTTTCAAAAGCATTCAAATCTTCCTTTCAAAACACTAGGCACCTGCCTTTCGAAACACTTTAAAACCTTTCTTTTGAAACCTTTTGAATGTATTAAAGTGAAACCATTCAATTATATAAGAATATCTTCAAAACCATTTGAAAACACCCCTTTCGAAATAATTGGGTTTAATTTAAAACATTACTTATTGGGTCTAAGTGAATGCACGCGAAAGTACCTCTTTCGAAACCGTTAAAAAGAGTTTGGGGAAAAACAAAATGCTTCATCACCATCCTTTTGAAAGCTCAAACTTTTTTAGTAAAACATTTTGAAGGATAGCTTCGATACTCCTTTCGAAGCCATTGCCTTCGAAAACCTTGAATCCTTTCAAAAGCTTTAGGAAGTGGCTTAGTATAGATTTAAAATAGAGGCTACCTTTTGAGTTAGTTGATGACTTTAATCCATTCAAATGGCATAGGTGTGGCAAAAGGTTTCAACTTAGGGGAAATTGCTCTTTCCGGTAGCATTGATTTTAAACTAAGTAACTCATTCGAAAGCTAGTATTTAAACAAGAAGCGGAAACCCCTTTCGGAAGTAATTTAAAAGCACTCCTTTGAAAGCATATGTTTCGACTCTTTCGAAAGCATCTAGTAAAACAGGCAAACAAATTTTTTTTGAAAATAAAACAAAGGTTTCGACCCCATCGAAAGCAAGGGCTTCAATACCATGCCTTCCACCCTTCTCCAATCCACTACGTACCATCATTGTGATACCTTGTGTATTGGTTTCGGTTTAGTTGGTTTCGACTGGGTCAAAGTGAAAGTATGAGGTCGAAAGAAGGTTTTTGAAAGAGGTAGAACCTATTTTTCTAGGTAAAGGATAAATTAATGCTAGTTAAAGTAATTACTTTATAACTAACCTGCCTATGTTAGCACTTAATTGGTTGCCATAAACTTTTCAAATCATTTACCAAAATAATCGCCGCATAATTTCAGATCTAAAGAAAGATTAATTTTTACAATCAAGCCCTCCCATTAAGAAAAATAGTTAAAACATTTAAATCCTTCTTGTAAAATAATTTAATTTCCATAGTAATTTACATAGAAAAAATCCCCAAAATTACAGAAATTCAATTTCAGTATGTTATCTAACATATATAAGTTCTAGACCCAAATTCTTCATAAAATATTCGAAATAAATTTCTAAACCCAATTATACATATTTTCCTTTGAAAATTCATAGTAAATTTTCCATAGCTTGGAAAATTATAAAAATTAAAACCCATCTTCAAAATCATGTTTTACATAACATATAATTTCCTCACGGCTTTCAAAATTCATTATAATCGGTTTTACCCTTAAAACCATATAAAACTATTCCAAACAATCTTGTTTAAATCAAGCATGTTATAAAATCCAAGCACATCATCATCAAAATCATCATTATAATGGATTTAATCTTAAACCCAAAAATCAAATGATCATAAAAACAAAATAGGGACGATTTAGAATATTATTCACCATGAGTAGGATAAGGATTTTGAGATTTGATTGAGATTAATCTTCCTTGCTTAAATTCCTTAGCTTTAGATTATTCTCTTCTTTTCTCTTAAGTAATGGTCGGCTCCTCTTTTGATTTACATTTTTTTGTATTTTGTAAAATGAACGTGAATGGGAATGAAGTCAGAATATAATGGTAATGGAAGTGTAGTGCGGTAAGTACCCTAATACCCATGCATTAATTAATTAACCATTTATAAGCCCATTTATTTAGATAAGCATGGACTCTAATTTATTTTCAAATCTCAATCCCCTTATCACTCTAATATTTATATTATTCGATTTAATTTATCTAATTAAATCTCTTGAATAATTTTACTAAAATTAGGGGTGTTACAGGCTCCCTTGCTTAAAGAATTTCATCCTCGAAATTCAATAAGGACTAAATACTAAACATAACAATCATCTGTAATTACTCCTAACAACCATACTAGCCTACTTGACTAGCAACTATTTGTATAAAGCTAGTATAGATATACCCTCAAAGCAGATCAGGATAAGTATCTCTAATCCCGTCTTATATCTTCCAAGTACAGTCCATCTCGTTGTCACTCCACTAAAATTTCACCAACTTGACTATCTTGTTCCTCATCCTTTTCTAATTTCTTGCTACAACCCGAACTGTTTGTCCAACAAAAGTCAAATTAGGCTCTACTATCAAATCTTCCAACCCCGTCGGAGGAATAGTAGTATTTGGATTAGGCATGTGCTTGCAAAGATGAGATACATGAAACATATTATGAACACATGCCATACTGCTTGGTAATTCTATTTTGTATGCGAGCTTTCCGATCCTCTTTATAACTTGGAAGGGCCAACATATCTCGGTGCCAGCTTCCCTGACTTTCTAAATTGAACCACACCCTTCATCGGTGATACCTTAATGGAAACCTTATCTCCAACCGAGATCTCTAGGTCTTTACGCCTCTTAGCTGCGTAACTCTTCTGTCTAGACTGAGCTTCCTTCATCCTTACTCGGATTAACTCAATTTTCTTTGTCGCCTCTCTAACCAGATCTAGACCTAAGACCAATCTGTCTCCAGTCTCCAACCAATATGCTGGTGAGTTGCATGGTTTTCCATACAAAGCTTTAAAAGGCGCCATTTCTATACTAGTTTGATAACTATTATTATAGGAAAACTCCACTAAGTGTAGGTGATCTTTCCAAGATCCACAAAACTTCAACACACAAGTTCTTAATAAATCCTCGAGTGCCTAAATGACTTACTCTTTCTGCCCATTCGTTTGAGTGTGATATGCAGTACTTAGCTTAAGCTTGCTACTTAACACATTCTGCAGACTCTTTCAAAATTCACTAGTAAATAAAGCATCTCTTTCACTGACTATACTACTGGGAACGTCAAATAGTCTAACTATGTTCTTCATGAACAACTTAGCTAAAACAGGTGCCATTCTGGTTGACTTAACTAGAATTTGGCATTTTGGGTCAACCTTCCACTATCACCCATATACTTTCATATCCTCTGTTTGACCTCGGCAACCCACCTAAAAAATCCATGGATATCGAATCACATTCCCAAACTGGAATCTCCAAAGGTTGAAGCAACCCACCTGGATTTTGATGTACGGCTTACACTTGTTGATAGTTTGCACACTGCCTAACCCACAAGCTAACATCCCTCTTCCTACCTTCCCAATAGAAGCTCATCTTCATATCTTGATACATCTTGGTCCCTTTAGGATAAATCATAAACTTGGACCGATGACATTCCTCATGAACTTCTATCCTTAAGTCTTCCACATTCGAAACACACAACCATCCCTTCTTTCTCAAGCATCCTTTCTGGTCAAGACTAAAATCCTTTAGATCATCGATCTCAGTTTCAACCTCATGCCTGCTGACCCTCTCGGCTAATACTGGATCCTCTTTCTATTTAGAAGCAACCCTTTCAATCAATACTGGTTGAATGTCTAAGTAGGACAACATGGTGGTACTCTGACTAGAACTAGGAGTTAATCTAAATTGCACACTTGTCATGAACCGTCTTCCATCTACCAGAAAGACGCATCATGATTTAAGAAAGAAAGGGATAGAAGAAGAAAAGATATGAAAGACGATACTCAACAACGTCAGATACTCACAGTGGAACGAATGAAATATAACATGTCACATAAAATATTACATAGTATCATATACATCAGAGTTACACAACTTATACTACTCATATTAGACAGTTATAAACACCTGTCTAAGTATACAACTCAAGATATCACAGAGATACAAACACAACACAAACACAGCGGAACCACTATATATCTACACGCTGAAGCCTCCTGCTCCAAATCTCCTCCAGAATTCATCAAAGCTATCCTAAATCCCTCGACTACTCATACATAATACGAGTACCCAAGAGTTTAATAAAACAAAAAATAAACACTTGGGTCAGACATGGGTCTGGTGTGAGTAAACGGTTTAAAATTGTTTAAATTTGAAAACCTTTGAAAAGAAAGGCATCACGTAAGACTTTCCATACATAAACATGGAAAAGTTTTCACCTTACGCTAACCAAAACATTTGATAGGAAATCCAGTGATATTATAATAGTGTGTAGGGTTTTCAAGTAAATAAGAAATAGCTGAAATTGTTACATGATTAAATTCCAGCTACTAGCCACAAAAGTGGGTAATACAATCAAAATCGTAAAGGCTCGTGGGAAGAATGGGTTTCCATCAATGGCAGGGCTACTGGGGTACCGCCCGTCACAGTACAGTGCCTAGATCACCATTCCGAGGATCTATCCTAAATCCACTGCAACATAAGGCATAAACCATCCCTTATTGGACAGTCCCGAACAAGACCACCCCGTGGTTGGCGCGACCAACCACACACTAAGACAAAATAGAAAGGGACCTCTGGACAGGGGTAAATCTCGTCTTACTTGGGTGCTACCCACTTAACCTTGCTGCACCTCCCCTGGTTTATCCATTCCCGGTTGATGAGGATTGAGGCAACGATTACCTTTATAAAACACATCTATCTTAGAATGCTCATCGTCCACCTGTCGATATTCTGAAAGCATTCAATCCATACAAGTTCGTTCCGGGTTCGAACGAAACCGAAGGCACTATCTCGTTACACTCATTTTGGAATCACCCTCAGAGTTAACGACCATAGCCCTTGCACTTTGAATCACCATCTCGAACCTGAAAGTACTATCTCCGTCAAACTCATCTCGAAATCACCCTCAGAGTTATACTGATGAATAGTTCTTACACTTCGAGTCTTCACTATGCTCTTCACTTGGATTTACGACCTAACGTTTAATTTGGATCGATGTGGTTTTTGGATATCTAAATATGGAAACTCGATCCCGGTCTCACCGAAATCCAAAATGCCAATTTAATGTCCAAGTTGTTTAAGGGTTTAAACAATTAAACTTATATTTAGAATAACATAAACAGATAGATGATTCACATAATCACAAATAGATAATCCATATTATCTAAATCAACCAAACATCTCACATCATAAAGCAGCACATATCACATATCCGAGAAATCATATCCGAATTATCCAATATCATTCAATCATCCAATATCAATCATCCATAAGCAGGTTTGATTCACTCTTAATCAATTTAATTAACCTCTAATTAAATTAATTACTATCTTAATCACTTGGATTACCTTAATCATGCTTACTTATCATTAATTAATTACCAATTAATTAATTAATCATCTCCTAATGATCCACCTTAATTAATCTTCCTTGATTAATTATCCTTTAATTACATAAATTAATTACACAAATTAATTATCATAACCATATACAGTAATTAACCTTTAATGACTATAATTAATTACATTAATTAATGATCCTCCATTTACTTCCATTAATTAATTAACTGTAATTAATTACATTAATCCTTAATTAATCATAATTAATTAATCATACTTTAATTAATTACTTCCATTAATCAACCTTGATTAATTTCATTAATTATATTAATTAATGATCCTTATTAATTAATTAACCCTTTAATTAATTAAACAATTAATCTTTAATTAACCACCTTCATTAATTAGTCTTAATTAATCAAAACAGTAATTAATCATTTTGTAATTACTTACCTTAATTAATTAACTCCTTAATTAATTATATTAATCTTTGATTAATTACACTAATTAGTTAATCCTTAATTACTTCATTAAGTAATTGTTAATTAATTACATTAATTAATAATCCTTAATTAATTACTTTATTAATTAATCACATTTTTAATTAATTACATTTAGTAATTAATCTTAAATTAATCACATTTATTAATTAATTCATCACATTAATTAACTAACCAAATTAACTAAGTAATTAACCCTTAATTACTTCCATAAGTAATTATCCTCTAATTACTTTCATTAGTTAATTACTCTCTTGATTAATTACCTTAACAAGGAATTAATCACATCATTAATTAACCTTAATCCTTTAATTAATAAATTACTCTTTAATTAATTAATTTTCAAATCAATTATATTAATTAATCCTTTAATTAATAACATCAAGTGATTAACCCTTAATCACTTCCACTTCATAAGTAATTTCCCGCTAATTACTTCCATAAGTAATATATACACTAATTACTTCCATAAGTAATTTCCCATTAACTACTTCCAGAAGTAATTCGCTTAATTAATTACATTAAGTAATTAATCCTTAATCAATTTCAAGTTTATCCTTAATTAATTAAACCAATTAATTATCTTAAATTAATTACCTAAATTAATTAATCCTCTCTTATCTCTTAACTACTAGTTAATGATCCCAACATTAACTACCATTAATTACTTACTCTAAGTAATTATCTTTTAATTTATTTCATCATTAATTTATTCTCAATTAATTACATTCAGTAATTAACTTATCCTTTAATTACTTCCATTAATTAATTGTTCTTTAAATTAATTACCTTAGTAATTATCCTTTGATTATCAAAATTTATTTATTACACCAATCAATTTTATTAAGTGATTATCCATTTAATAAATCTCATAATTTAATTAATCTTAATTAATTACAACCTTAATTAATTTTTAAAGATAATTCTTTGTCTTTATTAAATACTTAATTATATCATTTAACTTCCATTTGAAAACATTTTGCAAACCATTTTATAATTGAAAATATATAATTTCCTTTAAACAAACAATTAAGCTTTAATCTAGTTATCAAAATCTTTGAAAACTTGTTCAATAAATTCTTATTCTTTAAAAACTAAATTTTCATTTCCATTAAAACATTTACTTTAAATATATTTAAAAATTAATTAAACATTCTTTTTAAAACCTATTGTAAACATTTTGCTTTTAACTTGGAAAACTTGTTAAACAATTTCTTTACCTTTAAACTTTGATTTCTTGCTTTAAAAACTATTACAGGCTTTCTTTAAAACTTGGTATTTGATTTTACTTCAAATTTTAAAAACCAGGCTCGAAACAACCCTAACCCGAGCCCAACATTCGGACAACTTGACCAAACACTCGAGTCACTCGCCGCCGTTCACGACTTCGAGTCATCCTTACATTCGCACGAGAAAAAACCCGAGCCACCACTTGAACTCATCGTCCAGACACAATGTGCATGTGGTGCACGTACACCAGCGCCTCCCACCTCTGATGATCGTCACGACGATGCTTGTCCATCACACGAACTCATGCAACCACACTCGAACACCTAGATCGAACGAAAACCAAACAAATCGAAAACGAGGCTTATCGACCAAATTTGAAAACCACCATGGCCAGAAAACTCCTTCTTTCCGACGCCTCCGACCTCGAGATCGTCGACCATCATCACCAAAGCTTCGTCATCCTACCCAGCACCCATTAGCACCATCGCGAACCACTCCGGCATCTCCATGGCAACAAAAAACTCACGAACCCATCGATTAACAAAACAGACCTGAAACCCTACTTCCACGCTGCCTGGCCACCACGGCCGATGATAAAATCCACAGCTATTTTTCCCATGACCGTCAACACTTCAGCCGCCATCAACCTAAAAATCATCAGACATTACCAAGCCGATTGCCAGAATTCGATCGAAACCCAATTAGCATTCATCCCAGAATATCACCATTTACAAATCTAAAAATTGTAATTTTAATTCCTAAATTCATCATTTTCTATCACTAATCTGGATGTATAATTCAAACTCCAAATTACCATGATCGATTTTTAACCCAAATTTGATTTTCACTGTCATATACAAATTTTTTTGAGATGAATACTTAATAAAATTTCCTATTATCATTTTTAAATTAATATTATCATATTGTAGTGCTTTTATTTTTAAACATCATGGCCTAACAACAAATCATTTGGAAGAAAGGAATTTTGTTCTGTTGCTTGGAACAGAAATCATCACAGGGTCGAGCTATATACATACAGACATATACATTCATATGCATAGATATTCATATATGTATATATACACATGCATTCACATCATAAACATCTACAATCATATCCTTCAACAATTTATCACAAACATTTAAGCATTTTCACAGGTTTTAAAAACTGTTTTTAAGCTCAAATGTTTACTCACCTATTTTTAAGAATAGAGAACTCTACAGGCTTTTAAGTTGATATCTAGAACTTGCATTCTAAATTGGTCTTTAAATTTTTGAAATCTTGTTGCTGAGTTGAATTTGTACTTTGCATGTTGAAGGCTGAAAACCAAGCTGTTGAATTTGAGATAGTTGCAGATTTAAATTTCAGGCTTGATTTTGCTTTTGGTTTCAGTTTTCAGGTTTCCGGTTTGTACCTTGCTTATAAATTAAATTTTTAAATAACAAAATAATGTTGCCACTTGTTAATTAATTTAGACAAATGTCATCACAAATTTACTTTATCTTACAAGTGTTTAAAAATGGATTACTATGTTTAAATCCCTATTATAAAAGTATTTATGTTTTCCTTTAAATTGTGTAATATGAATTTGTATTTATATTTATGTAAATGTGAATTTAGTAATTTATATATATATATATATATATTACTTATGTTTACAAACTATTCTAGTTTAAGAGATATTTTAAAAAGAAAGCTTATTTAAAACTATATATATATATAACCATTTTAGTTTAGTACTTTTTTTAAAAGAAAACAAAACAAAATAAATCTTATTTAAACTATCACATATTAAATTTAAAACAAAGCTTCAAATCACAATATATATTATAATTTGAAAATACATCTTCGTATTAAATTTAAACTAAAGACTTCCTATTCCTATTACAATGTATATATATATATATACACATTATGATAGAATATATTAAATTTCAAAACAACTCCAAATTATAACATATACATACATATATATTACAATTTGAAAATACATCTTTTATTTAACAAAAGACCTCCTATTCACAATATATACCAAATATATATATATATTATAAATAGAATATAATTTTATTAGCTTTAAAAGATAAATTTACCCATTTTTTTAAATTGTTAGAAAAGATATAAATCAATATTGCCAGATTAAATATCTATTAGCCTTTAAAAGATTAAATACCCATTTAAATTTAAATTATAAAGGAAAATTATTAATTCAATTTAATTATTAATAAAGATTATTAAATTTATATTTCCCAAAATTCTGGGTCGTCACAACACTGCACTAGTCAAAGCTTCTAAATCTTTCCATTCCGCTAACATAGCTAACACCACATTCTGATGTCTTCCGCTAAGAGCATCCGTTACTTTATTTCCTTTACCAGGTGTATACTCTATACCAAAATCATAAGCTGCTCAAAACTCCAATCACATTTGTTGTCTTGTATTCAACTCCTTCTGAGAGAATAAGTACCTTAAAGACTTATGACCTGTGTATAGCTCAAAACTCTCTCCTAAGAGATAACGTCTCCATATCTTCAATGCAAAAATCACCGTAGCCAATTCCATTTCATGAGTGGGATATCTCACTTCATGCGGTCTAAACTGTCTTGAAGCTAGGCAATAACTTTACCCTTCTACATCAACACAGCTCCTAATCCAGTCTCAGATGTAGCGGTATACACCACCAACCCATGGTTTCCATCTGAAATACTAACACAGGTGCATTGGTCAAAAATTGCTTTAACTTAAGAAATGCTTCCTCACATTTGTCAGACCAGACAAATTTCACATCCTTCTTGGTTAACTTAGTCAACGGTGTTGCTATCCGCGAGAAATCCTTGATGAATCTATGGTAATAGCCAACAAGTCCAAGAAAACTTCTAATCTCAGTCACTATCTCTGGTCTCTTCCAATTATTAGTATCTTCCATCTTATCTGGATCGACTGACAAACCTTTCTTTGAAACCACATAACCAACAAACTTAACCTCTTTCTTCCAAAAATGACACTCGAAAAACTTCGCCTTAAGCTGATGCTGCCTCAGTGTCTCAAGCACTACTTTAAGATGATCCTTATGCTCTCTTTCATCCTTAGAGTATACTAAAATGTTATCTATAAATACCAACACAAGCCTATCCAAGTACTCTCGAAAAACTCAGTTCATCAAATTCATGAAGAAAGAAGGTGCATTCGTTAACTCGAATGACATTAATAACCACTCGTACGAACCATACCTTGTTCGAAATGCTGTCAAAAGAATATTGTACTCTGCCACTCTTAACTAATGGAAACCTATCGCCAAATCCAAGTGGGAAAATACTCTGGCTCCACACAATTGATAAAATAGATCGTCTATTCTCGGCAAAGGATACTTATTCTTAATCATCCTCTCATTCAACTTACAATAGTCGGTACACGTCATTAACGACCCATCTGGTTTCTTCATGAACACCATGGCCGCTCCCCAAGGCGAACTTCTTGGTCTAATAAAATTTCTCCCTTCTAGATCCACTAGCTGCACCTTCAATTCCTTCATCTCAATCGGTGTTATTCTATTAGGTGGTCTACTCATAGGTTCAGCTTCTGGCACTAGACCTCTCCGAAACTCAATAACATTTTGGTAGCATTCCTATAACCGTCTCAAAAACATCTGCAAACTCTCTTGCTACGCGAACCTGACTTAACTCTTCTCCTATTTCCATAGCACTTAGAGTTAAGTACAACTACGGCGGTCAGAATTCTCCATGGAGAATATAATTCGGTTATGACTACCAGGGTATCTTAGTGATATTTCCCTATCCTGGCAAAATATCTTAGACTTATACTTACCCAACCAATCCATACCCAAGATGATCCAAAAATCTTCGAAATCAAAAACAAAAAGATAGCATGCAAACTTATGACCTAACAAATCTAGTTCTAACTGGTCACGTCTCATCCCTAGAGTTGCATATCCTCCTATTGGATTCACAACTCTTAAAGAAGTAACAAGGTATGTGGGTTCTAAACTTAACCTATCAACCAAACACTGAGATATAAAATAATGTTATGCATGGGTATCAAAAAATACCCTAACTGGTATACTCTGAATCAAAAGCATACCAACCATCACAGTCTTCCCTTTTTTAGCTGCAGTTGGCATAACAGATGATGGTCCAACAGCAAAAAAATTCCCTTGTCTGCCCTAACGGGTTTTGGACACCGATTCTTATAATGCCCAACTTGGTCAAAGTTAAAGCACTTCACATTCTTCTTTTCTACAGCCTTCTTCCCCTTGCCTAACCGCACTCAAGATCATAATGACCTTTCTTCTCACACTTGAAGCAAACTAAATCAGCCTTTGCCTTCTTGGCAGCCTTCCCCTTCTAGGCTCTCTTCTCCTTAAAGAACTTTCTCTTCTTTCCTTGAAAACCCTAGGTTTCAACCGGATTTTCTCTAGTACAAATAGCAAGTATCTCCTCATGTCGAATTACCATCTCCACAACTACATTACAAGGATCACAGAGATGTGGTTGGGTTGCCCTAGCAATCTCGCCTCAATCGCCGAATGAACCTCTCATTCCTCCTAATGTCGGTGTCTATAGTAACATGCCTATATCAGGACAACTCATAAAACTTAGTAAGAAAATCAATTACCGACATCTCTCCCTGCACCAGATCTGTAAACTTTCTCAGCCATGCCGACTTGGCAACTTCAGAAAAAAACCTATGTTCAAATTTCCTTCTAAACTCTGCCCAAGTCAACTCCTCCTCGGGAACCCCAACATAATACTATTCCACCAATGGAGTGTTTCCTCTTACAACTGCATAGAGGCCAGCCTCCTCTTCTGCTCATCATCCAAACCTAAATCAACGAAGATCCTCTCACAATGCAACAATCAATCCTCAACTTCTATAGCATCCTCCGTTCCCATAAACGGCTTCCTACCAAAACTGATGTAATCCCTGCTCAACTTAGCATAATTATTCCCAACTGGAGCCACATGAGTAGCTCCTCTAACATTCCCAGCAACACCAGTAGCAACTCCTGCATGCATTAGATTGACGAAGAACTCATACTTCGCCCCCATATCCACTTGTGGATTTCCAACACCCACATTGGCATCTGCATTTTTGTTAGCATTAGCATGTCAACCCGAGTTCCTCCTGGTGGGTCAAACATTTCCGTTGGTTGTGGTGCTTCCTCCACCGAGATTTCCTCTTCCGTTTCCTGCATCCATATCTTCTTTCTCGTAAATCTACATACGAGCCGTAGTAAGATACAGAAGAACGGAATAAGAGAGAGGGGAATACGTACCTATACACACACACACATATCAAACACAAGTAAGTTGCTATAGCGCTAACCCAAACCCCGATCTTATTTTATGGTTTATTGGATTATGTTTTGAAAAATCTTTTAGGTTTAAATTTATTTAAATTTTCATAAACCTGGCTCTGATACCAACTTGTAACATCCCCAACTTAGAGGCTCAAAACTAACGGCTACAGATGCTGCACTCATCCATAGTTATTAATTCTCGACGACCAAATACGGTAATGTTAGATACATTGATACAACAGAAACATATGGATATGGAAAAAATTAAAATCATAAACAACTTCCACGTTCCATTTCAAATCATCTTAAATTCATTACATAATCCCACTATGAGAACCATGTTTAGCGAAAATATAATTATTATAACATATGCCAAGAGCGACATATGAAGATGCCCCCCTGGATGATCAAAGTTTATAATTAAGCAATTAAACGACTTTTCCTTTAAAATAAAACGCAACAGAGTCAAAATAGAAAAGAACTCTAAAGAGCTATCATGCCTCCGCACGTCTTCAGAAGCTTATTGGTCTAAAGGGGTACCTGAAAACCTCAATTCTCAAACTACTCAAAGTCAATTGAGCACCCGAGAGAACATAAACTTCAAGTCAAACATAAATCTTGGTATGAATAATAATCTACCATCTCAAACCATTTAGATATCTAGTGAGACCACGCCACTTAGCGAAATGGGTTTTCCTCTTACTAGTATCTTATCCAAAACTTTATAAAAATAATATATTGTGCTTCTGCATCCACAATAGTTAAAACATAATAATTCAAAATATTGTGATGATATGCAAACAAGTAAATCGTCCATGCACATTCATTTTTGACTATCTATTCATTTATAGTTTCTAGGGCCACTATTAACTATTAGTTTTCATGGGCTGCTGTTTAAAGCATATGGGTCCTCCCTGAATCTATTGGTATCTCCAATAACTTCCCTCATATTCTAGTTTTCATGGGTTGACTAGGAACCTATTGACATCTGTCAATAACTTAATCCAGATATAGTTATCATGGGTTCACTACAAATCTATTGGCCCCGGCAAATAACTCTTTCTAATTATAGTTTTTATGGGTTTACTATGAACTTATTGGCCCCTGCCAATAACTTTTCCTATTCGTAGTTTTCATGGGTTTACTATGAACCTATCTATCTGACTTATTTAATCAGTGTTTGGACATTCTATATTATGGTCTTCTTGGGCTCCTAGATGCAATTCTACTCATTTAGGAGTTAACTCAATTTATGTTCACTGCTAGGTCAACCTAACTGGTTATTCTGCCCCTTTTCCTCAAATTATAGTTATGGGTTCATATTAAAGTGAATATGTAAACTAAAAGAAGCAAACATATTAACATAATAATCACCAACATCTGTGATTTAATGTCCTTGAAATCATTTTCATGTAAAACATGGTTAATCCCTTTAACCTATTATTTTATCAAGGAAAGCTTCTTCAAAAACTCCATTTTAAAAGCATTTAAAAGCTCTTTTATAATGCCATGGGTTTTACCTTTAAAAATTTAGAGTGGGTTCTTTTATTTTGAAAACTAAGGCTTTTGAAACCTTTAATCTTTACTTTCGAAACCACTGGAAAAATTCCTTTCGAAATATTATTTTCAAAACACTAGGCACCTGTCTTTCGAAACACTTTATAACCTTTCTTTCGAAACCTTTCGAATGTATTAAAGTGAACCAATCAATTATAGAAGCATATCTCTGAAACCATTTGAAATTACCCCTTTCGAAACCATTGGGTTTAATTCAAAACATAACTTATTAGGTTAAAGTGAATACACGTAAAAGCACCCCTTTCGAAACCATTAAAAAGAGCATGGGGAAAAACAGATGACTTCGGCACCATCCTTTCGAAAGCCCAAACCATTTAAGTAAAACATTTTGAAGGATAGCTTCGAAACCCCTTTCAAAGCTATTGCCTTCGAAACCCTTAAATCCTTTCGTAAGCTTTAGGAAGTGGCTTAGTACAGATTTAAAACAGAGGCTACCTTTTGAATCGGTTGATGACTTCAATTCATTCAAAAGGCATAGGGACGACAAAAGGTTTCGACTTGGTCGAAACTACTCTTTTCGAAAGCATTGATTTTAAACTAAGTAACTCATTCGAAAGCTACTATTTGAACAAGAAGCAGCAACCCCTTTTGAAAGCAATTTAAAAAGACTCCATCGAAAGCATATGTTTCGATTCCTTCGAAAGCATATGTTTCGATTCCTTCGAAAGCATCTAGTAAAACAGGCGAGCATATTTCTTTTGAAAATAAAACAAAGGTTTCGACCCCATCGAAAGCAAGGATTTCGACACCATGCCTTCAGCCTTTCTCCAATCCAATACGTACTATGATTGTGATACCTTGTGTATTGGTTTTGGTTTAGTTGGTTTTCGACTAGGTCAAAGCGAAAGCATGAGGTCGAAAGGAGGTTTCTGAAAGAGGCGGAACCTATTTTTCTGGGTAAAGGTTGAATTAATGCAATTTAAAGAAATTACTTTAAAACTAACCTGCATATTTGTAAGAATTTAATTGGTTGCCATAAAATTTTCAGATCCTTTACCAAAATAACCACCGCATAATTTCAGATCTAAACATAGATTAATTTTTACAATTAATCCCTTCCATTAAGCAAAATAATTGAAACATTTAAATTCTTCTTCTAAAATAATTTAATTTCCATAATAATCTACTTAGGAAAAATTTTCAAAAATTACAGAAATACACTTTCAATATGTTTTCTAACATATAAAAATTCTAGATCCAAATTCTTCATAAAATAATTGAAATTAATTTCTAAACCCAATTATACATATTTTCCTTTGAAAATTCATAGTAAATTTTTATAGCTTGGAAAATTATAAAAATTAAAACCCATCTCCAAAATCATGTTTTACATAACATATAATTTCCTTACGGCATTTAAAATTCATTATAATCGGTTTTAGTTTTATACTCAAACGATCTTGTTTAAATCAAACATTTCATAAAATCCAAGCATATCATCATCAAAATCATCATCATAATGGATTTAATATTAAACTCGAAAATCAAATGATCATAAAAACAAAATAGAGATGATTTATATTATTATTCATCTTGATTAGGATAAGGACTGAGATTTGATTGGCATTAATCTTCCTTGCTTAAATTCCTTAGCTTTAGATTGATTTTCTCTTCTTTTCTCTTAAGCAATGGCCAACCCCTCTTTTTATTTACATTTGTTTGTATTTTGTAAAATGAACGTGAATGGGAATGAAACGGAATATAAGGTAATGGAAGTGTAGTGCAACAATTACCCTAATACCCATGCATTAATTAATTAACCATTTATAAGCCCATTTATTTAGTTAAGCACGACCTCTAATTTATATTCAAATCTCAATATCACCCTAATATTTACATTATTCTATTTATTTTATCTTATTAAATCTCCTAAATAATGTTATTAAAATTAGGGGTGTTAGATATAATTAATTCAATTCAGTTGATCTCTAAATCTCAATCATGGTAGTATTCATAGATTCAAAAGGATGTAGATGAGGAGATGTTACTATTAGATAAGGTTTATTCATTTTAATGTCTGCAACCTTTCACTGAAGAGGTAATTTATTTTTGTCCAATGGAAGTGTCTATTCAAAAATTTGCAGTTTTTCAGATGACGGCCGTCTATGGTAAAACCTCAGACATCTGTGGCTTTAGAAATTTATTTTCCCGAGCATTTCCTCAAGCGTCAGTGATTTTATCTCAGACATCTATAGTTAGTAAATGCAGTTTCCTGCTGTATTGTGAAGTATTTGAATTTGTGTATGATCATGTGAGTATATATACTCAACGAGACCTTAACAACATTTATCTAAGACTCTTTTAAAGTAGAATAACCTTACTAACTACAGTATGGTCGATAGATCTTCGTTTGTCTTCGAGTCTCAATATCTTTGAGCATGATATCTTCTTGCAGTATATACATGTAATCTTGATAAGATGTGTGTGTATATATATATGGTTGTACAGTTCTTGTCATTGAAACATAAACTGGAGGTTCTAACATTCTACCCATTTATGATGACGACGACTATACAATCGAAATGGAAGAATTATTATATTTATTTATTCATAAAGTAAGCTTTATCTTCCTCTATGTATATGCATAAATTCCTCCCCTTTGTCATTGTCTAAGTGGAAGAAATGATATAAGATATAAATATAAATGTTAAATAGACATTTAATAGCATGTTATATATGAGATCGTGAATAATTAAAAACTAAATAAGAAAGTTCAAATAGAAAAACAGAGACTAATGTAGCATGAGATAAATAGTTAAATAGACAAGCATAAGCATAATGATGGAAAAATAATAAAAAAATAACTGAAAAAAATGCTAATTGTATTGATTGGAAGTGTAAGATGGGCCTCTATAATTTTCATACTATTCCCAATAAGATGAAGGATCCTGGTCATACATGCCTGGCCACTGTGTTCGGTCATTGTACTCCTCATCTTCTTGAATAAAGAGTCCTTGAAATGCCATGTACGATTGATGTTGAATGGTTTGAAATCTCCTGTCCGATATTGATGACTTCTCCAATGCCGTTGACAAATCCTGTTAAGTTTTCTCCAAAAGTTACAATCCTACCATCGATATATGTTATATTTGAAAACGTATTAGCATTTCCAGTCATGTGCTTAGAACAACCACTATCGAGTATCCATTTCTCTTTATTCTTAATTTTAATTTTGGGTACCTGCAAAATAAGAAAAATTTAATTGGTACCCACCTTCTTTGATTAGGGTCCTACATGTTAATGGAGGAAGGTAGCCATATCCATGAAGATTTGGTTCCTTTAAAAATATAATTTTTGTTATGTACAACCTTTTGTAAATATTCATCAATATATTTTTGTCTAACTAGTTTATAATTTGTTTTTGGAATCCATATTTTAACCATATTTGTATACGAATTCTTAAACTTAGTTTCTAATTTTGGCATTTTGAATTCTGTGTATAATGTGCTATATTTCTTTGACTTTTGTTTGTTTTTAAAACCTAATCCATTTCGATTTCCAGATGGTTTAGATATCTTAATTAAATTTTCTACGTTTTGTTTTCCTTTGTTGAATTTTTTCACATTATTTGTTATTTTATCTAATTTACTATTAAGGTTCAAAATTTAAATATTTCTAGAAACTAAATTTTCATGTAGTTCTAGTTTTTATTCTTCCAAATTAACTTTTTCTAACTTATAATTTTTTAAATCATTTAATAATTTGCCGTTTTGAGATAATAGTGTTGCATATTTCTTTTGAACAATTTCTAATTCTTCTTTTAAGATAATTTTTTCACCTTTTAATAATCCAATTTCTAATTCTGATTTAGTTAACTTTCCGATATATTTCATACTAATTTTTTGTTTCTCTATATTTATCATCTAATTCAATGCTTATTTCCATTATTTGATCATAAGTAAGTTTAGGACGTAGCTTATTAGTGTTAGCCATAAAACACACATTTGCTTATTCCGAGTCGCTTTCACTATCAATATCTGAAGAAGAAGAAGATGAATTTGAACCATCCTATCTTACTTGAAAATATATTTTCTTTTTATTGAATTTCTCTAATTTTCTTTTCTTTTTATCATTATTGAGCTATAGACGTTCCTTCTTCAAGTGGCCAAAATTTTCACACTTATAGCATTTAATCAATGTTTGATTTGAGGAGTTTGGTTTGCCACTATTTTAAAATTTGGTCATCTTTTTTAACTTCTTGAATTTGTTGTAGTTCTTGGCAATAGAGACAATTTCCTTTTCATGCAAGTATGAGTCTTTGTTACTTGCTTGGAATGTTATGTTTTTCTTTTCATGATTTTGATCCTTTCTAGCCTGCAAGTTAGCTTCATACGACATTCTATTTTCAATTAGCTCTTCGACTTTAAGTTAAGAGAGATCATTAGCTTCTTCGATGGCATCTTTCTCATTGATTTGTCAAAGAGTTTAAAATTCATATGACTAAATCAAAATCTGTGATTTGACTCCAAGTGCCATAAGATCGGGTTGAATGGTTTGAAATCTTGCATACATATCAATAATTGATTCACTTGTTTTCATTTTGATAGATGAATTTTTTTTGTAAAATCAAAGTTCTAGCTTGCTTGATTTTTTTTGTCCATTCATGTGTGATTTGTAAAATGCGCCATATATCATATGCTGTCTTGCAACGCATGACACATGAAAACTCATTTTTATCAAGTGAGCAAAACAATACATTCATAGCTATGGCATTGTTAGATGCCTCTACCTTTTGTGCATCAGTCCATGTTCTAATTTCAGTGTCAGGAAGTTCATATTTGTTTTGAGTTGCTAGCCTTATTTCTAAGCCATTGGCTTCCATAAAAATCCGCATATGTGTTGACCAATAAGCATAATTAGAACTAGTAAATAGAGGAGTACGAGCAACTGATTGACCTTCATGAAATGTGCTTGCCATTCTAATTTTTTTTCCTTTCAATTATGCATCACTGTATATTGAAATGACCTCGCTCTGATACCAATGAAAGTCTATTTGATCTTTATAAATAATGCAACTTATATATACGTGTTTGAGTGTATATTACTAACTATGTTAAGTAGAGAACAATAATTGAATATAAGATAAATAATAAAAACGATCACACCAGATATTTTATATTGGTTCGATCCTCCCATCCTACATACAATCCCAAAGCCCCCTTTCGGTATTTCCTTTAACAAACTAACCCTCGCTTTGCCCATTAGGAATAGGCTAATACAAAAGTATATCTCTAGCAATTTTGTGTTCCAAATAACACGGTTTTTGACTGATAGTACAAATCTTCCTATGATCTCCTTTAAGTATCTGAATGCGATTGCTTTGAGTTGTAGGAAGTGGTTTAACCAAAATTATATTTTGGTTATAATACATTGAGAGTATGTAAGCAATGTATGCACAAGAGAGTGATAAGAAATCAATAGAGAATAGATTTAATTAATTCAATTCAGTTGATCTCTAAATCTCAATCATGGTAGTATTTATAGATTTAAAAGGATGTAGATAAAGAGTTGTTACTATTAGACAAGGTCTATTCATTTTAATGGATACAACCTATCGATGAAGAGGTAATTTCATTTTGTTCAACCGAAGTGTCTATTCAGAAATATGCAGTATTTCAAATGACAGACATCGGTGGTAAAACCTCAAACGTCTGTGGCTTTAGTAATTTATTTTCCCGACTATTTCCTCAAACGTCTATGGTTTTATCTAAGATGTGTATAGATAGTAATGCAGTTTTCCATTGTATTGTTAAGTATTTGAATTTGTGTATGATCATGTCTACGTATATACTCAAGGAGACCTTAACAACATTTTATCTAAGACTCTTTTATAGTAGAATAACCTTACTAACTATAGTATGGTCGATAGATCTTCGTTTCTCTTCGAGTCTTAATATCTTAGAGCATGATGTCTTCTAGTAATATATACCTGTAATCTTGGTAATACATACATATATATATATATATATATATATATATATATATATATGATTGTATAGTTGTTGTCATTGAAACATAAACTGGAGGTTCTTACATTCTCCCCTTTTTTGATGATGACAACTATACAATCAAAATGGAAGAATTATTGTATTTTTTTATTCATAAATTAAGATTTTTCTCCCTTATGTATATGCATAAATTCCTCCTCCTTTGTCATTATCAAAATGGAAGGAATGATATAAGATATAGACATAAATGTTAAATAGACATTCAATAGCATGTTATAGATAAGATCATGAATAATTAAAAACTAAATAAGTAAGTTCAAATAGAAACAGAGACTAATGTAGCATGAGGTAAATAGTTAAATAGACAAGCATAAATGATGGGAAAATAAAAAATAACTTAAAAAGGCTAATTTTACCGATTGGAAGAGTAAGATAAGCCACAATAATTTTCATAGTGTTCCCAATAAAATGAAGGATCCTCTTCGTATGTACCTGGCTACTGTGTTTGGTCATTGTACTCCTCATCTTCTTGAATGGAGAGTCCTTGAAATGCCATGTACGATTGATGTTGAATGGTTTGAAATCTCCCGTCCGATATTGATGACTTCTCCAATGCCAGTGACAAATCCTTTTGAGTTATCTCTGAGTGTTATAATGCCACTATCGATATACATTATATTTGATAACATATTAGCATTTCCAGTCATGTGCTTAGAACATCCGCTATCGAGTATCCATTTCTCTTTATTTTTTATTTTAATTTTGGGTACCTGCAAAATAGGAAAAATTTAATCGGTACCCACCTTCTTTAACTAGGTCCTACATGTTAGTGGAGGAAGGTAGCCATATCCATGAGGATTTGGTTCCTTTAGAAATGTGATTTTTGTTATATACAACTTTTTATAAATAATCATCAATATATTTTTGTTTAATTAGTTTATTATTTGTTTTTGGAATCCATATTTTGACCATATTTGTATATGAATTCTTAAACTTAGTTTCTAATTTTTGATTTTTCAATTTTGTGTATAATGTGCTATATTTCTTTGACTTTTGTTTGTTTTTAAAACCTAATCCATTTCGATTTCCAGATGGTTCATATATCTTAATTAAATTTTCCACGTTTTGTTTTCCTTTGTTAAATTTTTTTACATTATTTGTTATTTTATCTAATTTATTTTTAAGATCACAAATTTCAATATTTCTAGAAAGTAAATTTGCTTGTAATTTTAGTTTTTCTTTTTCCAAATTAACTTTTTCTAACTTATACTTTTTTAAATGATTTAATAATTTGTCGTTCTGAGATAATAGCGTTGCATATTTCTTTTGAACAATTTCTAATTCTTCTTTTAAGATAATTTTTTTCATTTTTTGTAATCCAATTTCTAATTCTGATCTAGATAACTTTTCTACATATTTCTTATTTAATTTTTTTGTTTCTCTATATTTATCATCTAATTCAATGCTTATTTCCATTATTTCATCATAGGTAAGTTCAGGACGTACTTATCAGTGTTAGCCAAAAAACACACATTTGCTTGTTCCGAGCCGCTTCCACTATCACTATCTGATGAAGAAGACGAATTCGAATCATCCTATGTTACTTGAAATGATCTTTTCTTTTTCTTGAATTTCTCGAATTTTCTTTTCTTTTAATCATTATTTAGCTATAGACAATCCTTTTTCATGTGGCCAAAATTTTCACACTCATAGCATTTAATCGATGTTTGATTTGAGTAGTTTGGTTTGCTACTATTTTGAAATTTGGTCGTCTTCTTGAACTTCTTGAATTTGTTGTAGTACTTGGCAATAAAGACAACCTCCTCTTCATTTAAGTCTGAACCTTTGTTACTTGCTTGGAATGCTATGCTTTTCTTTCCATGATTTTGATCCTTTCTAGCCTGTAAGTTAGCTTCATACGACATTCGATTTCCTATTAGCTTTTCGAGTTTAAGTTGAGAGAGATCATTAGCTTCTTCGATGGCTAAAATTTTCTTTTCCATTCATTTGTCAAAGAGTTTAAAATTCGTGTGACTAAATCAAAATCTTTGACTCTAAGTGCCATGAGATCGTGTTGATGGTTTGAAATCTTACATACATATCAATAATTGATTCACTTGTTTTCATTTTGAAAGATGACAATTGGTTTTGTAAAATTGGAATTTTAGTTTACTTGACTTTTTGGTCCCTTTATTTGTGATTTGTAAAGTGCGTCATATATAATATGCAGTCTTTCAAAGCATGACAAATGAAAACTCATTTTTGTCAAGTGATCAAAACAATACATTCGTAACTTTGGAATTGTTAGATGCCTCTGCTTTTCATGCATCATTCCATGTGCTAATATCGTTGTTAGGTGCTTCATATTTTTTTTGAGTTGCTAGCCATATTACTAAGCCACCGGCTTCCATAAAAATTCGCATATGTGCTGACCAATAAGCATAATTAGAAATAGTAAATAGAGGAGGACGAGCAGTTGATTCTTGAAATATGCTTGCCATTTAAATGATTTTTTTCTTTCAATTACATGTTGCTTTAGATTGAGATGATGCCACTTTGATACTAATTGAAAGTCTATTGGATCTTTATAAATAATGCAACTTATATATATATACACACACACATACATATACACACACACACACATACGTGTATGAGGGTATATTACTAACTATGTTAAGCAGAGAAGGATAATTGAATATAAGATAAATAATAAAAGCGATCACACCAGATATTTATACTGGTTCGGACCTTCCGTCCTACGTCCAGACTCGAAGCTCCCCTTCGCTATTTCCTTTAACCAATCAACCCTCGCTTTGCCTGGAGGAATAACATAATACAAATGTATATCTATAACAATCTTGTGTTCCAAATAACATGGTTTTTGACTAATAGTGCAAGTCTTCCTATAATCTCCTTTGAGTATGATAATGTGAATGCTTTGAGTTGTAGGAAGTAGTTTAACCAAAATTATATTTTGGTTATAATAGATTGAGAGTATGTAAGCAATGTATGCACAAGAGAGTGACAAGAAATCAAGATAGAATAGATTTAATTAATTCAATTCGGCTGATCTCTAAATCTCAATCATGGTATTATTTATAGATTCAAAAGGATGTAGATGAAGAGTTATTACTATTAGATAAGGTTTGTTCATTTTAATGGCTGCAACCTTTCGAAGAAGAGGTAATTTCTTTTTGTTCAACAGAAGTGTCTATTCATAAATATGCAATTTTTCAGATGGCAGACATCTGTAGTAAAACCTCAGACATCTGTGGCTTCAGAAAATTATTTTACCGAGTATTTCCTCAGACATCTATGGTTTTACCTAAGACATCCATGGTTAGTAAATGCAGTTTTCTACTGTATTGTGAAGTATTTGAATTTGTGTATGATCATGTGTGCATATATACTCAAGGAGACCTTAACAACATTTTATCTAAGAATCTTTTATAGTAGAGTAACCTTACTAACTATAGCATGGTCAATAGATCTTCATTTGTCTTCGAGTCTCAATATCTTTGAGCATGGTGTCTTCTTGTAGTATATACCTGTAATCTTGATAAAGTGTGTATGTGTGTGTGTATATATATGATTGTAGTTGTTATCATTGAAACATAAACTGGTGGTTCTAAAGGAAGTATATCTGAGAAGTATTTTTTGAGATGAGAATGCGAAAAAATACTTATTTGAGAGAAAAGATTCATTAACGAATATATTTGATTTCAAAAGACTTTTGTTTGGAAATTGATTTTAATTATAAGGATTTTTACTTAGTGGATACCCTTTGATAAATGGTGTTTTGAAAAGTGAAACATTTTTGGGCAAAAATTATTGGTTGGAAAATACCTAATTTGAAATTTTGCTTTATTGAAAATATATGTGAAGATATATTATTGAGAAATGATGTATTATAAAGTATCTAATTTTACGATACTTTAATAAAATATTTTACTAAGATGAAGATGATTCGATTTGAAAAGTAAATAATTGAAAAAGTAAAGTATTTGGTTGAATAAAAAACTTGGATATTTGTTCAAAATGTATTTTTATTGAAAAGATGTAGAAATCTTAACTTTAAACTTAAAACTAGGCTTTATAACATGAAGTGTAAGACGATGGAGTAAGACGAGTTTGAGTTTACCTAACACTATTATGATGATGTTACATTTATGATTATTATGTGCAATTTTCCCTAATGAGCTATATGAACCTCTAGTTATTTCCTTACATGGAGAAAGTTAGGATTTGAGGAACAAACCGACCATTTGATGTTTCAATGACCCTTTTTATTGTATTTGTTTACTCTGGTTAGATTGTTCGAATTGATATGTTCTCTATTAAGCTATATTTGATTCTTTGTTTTTATTGAACCGTTTGACTGTTTATTTGGTAAATGTATGTCGTGCTTGTTTGAATTATTTTTCCTTATCCGTACTATGTTGTGGTTGTTTGTTGTGATTGGCTTTAATTATTTTTTGTTTTCTTTTTTATTTGCTTGGTTTCTTGTTGTTTGTTTGTTTGTCTACGTTGTTGTAATTGTTGCATTTTAAGCTTGGTTATGTTGCTTGCTATGCTGATAATTTTATAATGAAGTATCTATCCAATGTTAACTTTTAGTGGGATGTATACTGGAGAAACCGAAGGATTGCCAAGGTAAATATTTGGCATAGTCATAGTGGAATATTCTACGTTGAGAAAGACCAGATATTCAGAATGACTAAAAGATTTGATGATGTTCCTTAGAGATGAATAATAGCGATTAGAGAATTTCGGTGCAAAAAATTAGTGGGCATCACTCTAGAGTCAGAATGATGGATGAAGGGTTCATTACATCTTTACTGAAATATGGAGTTTTAATAAGATATATGTTCCAAAACCTATTTCATAAGAGCGATTTCTAGCTTCCAAAATTTTAATTATAGCTAATACTCCTACTTTGATTTCTTAAAGTAGTGTTTCTTAAAACAATCTTAAGTTGGTTTTTAAAAAAGAAAAGAAAATGTAGGTGATTTGGACAAAAGAAGTTTTGTTTTAAAAATAATATGGAAGCTTTGGTTTGAAATGGAAAATATTTTAGCAAATGCTTTAACCTGTAGATGTATTAGAATCCTCATCGTTATTAATGGTTGGTAGATCTATTTTGGTATTTTAGGCAAGTGATTCTTGTCACCAAATGGAGAAACCATTATAACAGGATTTTTTTGAACTGGATTTTTTAAAATGATCTGAAGATTAGAACAATACGATAGATTGATGTTGATGGAATTGTGTTTGGATGACATGACTCGTTGTAGATGGAGTTGTGTTTTGATGATGATAGCTCGATGTTCCTGGGGTTATTATATATGATGATCCATAGTGACAAGTTTGATGTTGAATGGAACTTGTGGGTGGAACATGATGAATGTGTTCTAATATGGATATGAACGAAATAGAATGAGGATGTGTTCGAGTGCTCGTAAAGTATGGGTATGTGTGGATGCTCACTTAGATATGTTGATGTGGTATTCTAAATCATTAATGTTGACCAGTATACCTTGGACCTTGTTGATGTGGGGTCTTGTTTGCTAAACTTCAGAGTGGCAAGAATTCGAGCACCGAGAAACTGAATTTTGTAACGACCCAGAATTTGACCACCTAAAATATACTATTTAAAGTGATTTTAAATATAAAATAGGTAAGGTTATATGATTCAAATAATATTAGATAGGATTTGAAAAGAGAAATATACATAAAAATAGTAACATTTGCTTATATCGACAAAAGTGACAAAATCTTGATTTCAGAAAAGTAAGTTTAAATGGTTTAATAAATCATTTTAATTAATTTATGAGTGTTTATATTTTTAAATAACATTATAAAAAATTAATTTTAAATTTTGTTTACATAAATAAATAGTTTAACTAAAACGTCAAAATGTGACCATAAAACATTTTGTCAAAAATCAACGTTTTGTCGATTTAAAGTTGTCGCAACGTTGTTGCACCTTTATTTTAAAATTCTTGTATATTTATATAAATGTATTAAGTATTAATTAAGTTGATAATTAAGTTTACTTTTATTAAAACATAATTATGAAATTCTGGAATATAATTAGAAAAGGTAAACTAATAAAAAAACATGTCAAATCAAAAGAAACATCATTATTACTTTATGTTTTCTTACTCCTTAAGTGATAAGGACATAAAGCAAAGATTTGAAAGGTGATGTCAAGTATTGAAAAAGTAGAGTTTGCTTTAGGTTGAAGTAAGGTTAGTTTGGTAATTTGGTAAGAGGTTATTTTGGAAAATTTACCACTTCTTTCTTTATCTATAAATGCCCACCTCCTTCTTCACTCTCATTCACATTTCTTCTTCTTCTTTTCTCAAGCTTCTTCACCTGTAGCTTGATGAATTGCATATTTGTTTGTTAAATTTCCGTAAAGGTAATTAGATTTGAAAATATACATTTAAAGATTAAACCAAAATGGGTAGCTTTGGGAATTGCATATTTGTTTGTTGCATCTTTGGCTCCATGAGTCCTATTTGCGGTAGGAGAACTACATTGGCTTGATCATGTATCTAATTGGGTACCCAATTAGATAGGGGTACGTAGGTAGTCACAAGTGGTAGTAATGCGCCCCTAAAATAATATAACTCTTTCATGTTTATCTGTTATTGGATGTTGCTTTTCTTGTGTTACTATATCTATCCTACTTACTACTTTATTCTGCATGTACATTGTTTATTGAGTTCACAGGTAAGTATAGTGCTGTCTCTCTCATCAGAGTTGTGCAGTGGTAGATTTATAGTCATTATATTTGGTATGTATTAAAGCACACTTTATAGGATTAATAAATAAATTAATTACTTTGATAAGTTGTATGACTGAAATTGTATCCTATACATTTAGTAATGTTGAATATTTATCAAATATGGTGTATTAAGTTGGTAGTTTTCATTAGTAATTTTAGAACGGACGGATTTTTCAGCAATTTTAACAGGTCCGAAAATCTGGGTCGTCAAATTTTTTTTCCATTAATCTCAGGTAGAGGAGTGACCATACGAGTTATCATATATCTAATGCATTTAAGTGATGCGAGGATATATGTAGCTACAATACGAGTGGATGACCAAATTATTTGGAGAATGTAGCCATGACTAAGCACATACTATTTTTTAGGATGTGACCACGAGTAAGAAGACACGATATTTTGGATGGTATAGGCAAGAGATGGTATGCCAGTTACCTTGACGATGAGACTAAGATAAGGTTCATCAATGTCTTGAGAATACACATATTATAGTGGATGTGTAGTCAGTATAATGACTAGCACACTCGTGTTATTTATTGGTATGATAGTGCAAAGTTACTTTCGAGTGTGCATGGTTTATTTTGATGAGTTATGTTGATAATTGATTTATGTATATTAATTTTTTTGTACATGCACATTTTGATCCACCTAAGTTTTTTGGTGGTTTTTTTGCAACGATCCTGAATTTCAGTCATTTAAATGTGGAATATTTAATTAATTTTAAATATTAAAAAGGTAATTTATAAGTTAAATAAATTATATTTCAGATATAGCGATTTATTTGATAATTGTAGTGTTAAATTTAATTTTTGGAATTATTTAATTAATTGAATCTTGAGTCCAATGTGAATGAAAATGATTTCAAAAGCTGATTTAAATTCTATTTAAATTAAAATGAAGATAGTAACTTTTGAAGTTGAATAAAAGTGATTAAACGGATTTTTATAATAAATCGTTTTAAATTAACGTAGGGAAATAGCCTTCCGGGGCACTGTAACGACCCGTAATTTTCGACAATTTAAATTGGTTAAATTAATAAGATTTTTGTAATTAAATTTAGTAGAAATAAAAAATTTATAAATTAATATTGAAATGAATGCTAAAATAAAATAATTTAATGGTAATTAAAACCTATTTATTAATAATTTGAATAGAATTCTAATAAATGAAAGTAGTGAAAAGATTATACCTGGATGTAAATTTGTATATGAGAAATAAAGGAAAGTATTAAATTAATTAATGTAATAAAACATTGTTAATAGTATTTGATTTTTTAATTAAGGAAACGTGTTAATGCAAGTTAATAATTAATAGACGTTCCAATTTAATAAAAATTCAAATATTATGACTTAGCTATAAATGGAATATAATAAGAACAAATGCAATTATTATATTAATGGGTGAAATAATATATTGATTTATTTGTAACTGAATGTAAATTATGCAAATATGTTAATGTAAGTTAATGAATAATTTATTTGGCGCAATCCAAATTAATTGAAATAACTGTAAGGTCATAATTTGTGGTATCTAGTAAATTTGGAATATATATCTCAATAAATGTAAAAAAGTATTGAAATGTATATTGTTTCCATAGGATAATATAAAGAAACGAAAACTTGCGACCTATGCTTGGAATAACGACCAAAATAAGTGAAATAGGGATAATGTAAGTATTTGATTAATTAATGAAATAATACAGTGTTAATGACAATTAATTAAAATTTGTGTATATATGGAATTTTAACCTGTGATTGTTAAGTAATAAACTTTTAAATGCAAGTAAAGGAAAATAGGTAACAATCTATATATGTTATTTATTTTATTTAGTATGTTTAATAAAATTTGAAAATCAAATTGCAATTAAGGGGAAATTTAGTAGTACGTTTATTGGAAATTAATTTTAATAAATGCTACATTAATGTGAGGAGTAATACAATGTTTGGAAGTTGTAGTTTAGAGGATATTAAGAATTAGGAATTGAATTTTTAATCAATTACAATAAAAATAAAGAAAATGTTAACGGAGGAAATTATTAATTAATTGAATGAAATTCAAAGCAGTGGAAATAATATAGTTGTGTACTTAGTGACAAATTGAATATATGAAAACAAAATGTAAACATTGAATTAAATTAAGGAATATTTGTAAGTAATGTTAAGGTTATTCATATTGGACAATATGTTGAGTTATAAGGATCGAGAATAAAGCTTTATTAATTTATTGGAATTTAAAAGTTAAATAAAAGGATTAATTGTAATTAAATGAATTAAATATTTAAAATGGGAATTTAGATGAAATGTGAGAATAGTAATGTAATGAATTTTGAATCCGATGTTAATCTCATCCGTTTGATAAATATGAATCGAATAATAAAATAAAAAGTAAATTTAATAGAAATTTTTGGAAATTAAATTTATAATTTTCGAATTTAATGAAACTAAGGTTAATCCGAAATTTATAAATTTATCAGCTCTAATTTGACAGTTAAATTTGGTTTAAATCATTGTAAGTGATTGAAAAATTTTAAAATGATAAGAATTGGTAATTATCAAATTTAAATTGAAAATTTGATTAAATTGACTAAATTTTATTTATTTAATTAATATAAAAATAGCCATTTTGGCCACTGACTCGGATTTCGACGAAACCAGTTTCATCGGATCCGTATCGATGAATTATTATAGGATTTCAAGTTTCGTAACGATCGGACTTGTCGTTTGATCGTGCGGACTCCCAACACCTTGAAATCGATAAATTGAAACCAATTTGAAAAATATTGATTTTAGCATAACTTCTTCATACGATGGAATTTGGACGTGAAACTTTTTCCATCGCGTTTAAAATATTTTTAAACACCTATTTTGATATATGGGTTTACCCAATTTCTTTCTGGGTCAGAACGGGCTTTTTGGGTCACTTTGTTGTTAACGCGTATATCCAACCTTATCCATCCATTCTAATTTCTGACCTACATATATATACCCGGTTATAAACCCTAATTCCCTTCATTCTCATTTGTCCGTATGCAATTCATCTATCTCTCCTCCTCAATGGCAGACAACAAAATTCCAGATCCAATTCCATTTCAAAATCAAAGTCAAAAATTTCAAACTCCCCAAACTATGTCAAATTATATATGGTTTCAAAGATACCGACAAATCGAGTCAACACGTGGTGTTCATTTTTCAAAACATTGCTTGGATAAGTCACGAATTTCGGTCAAAGGATTCAAATCGCAAACCAATTCTGTCGATTTGAGCGAATCCATTTCTGGCGATGATTTCGGCAATCGATGGCTGATTAGGTAAAGGACTTGAAGAGGAGTCGATTGGGGGCAGTATTGCTAGCCTGTTCGGCCAGAGGTGATTTTATTTTGATGATTTGGGTTTCAAAATCCTAGGGTGTGGCGGTGGCGGCACTGCCTGGGGAAGGCCGCGATAGTGCTGGGGTGTGCTGCGTGTCGTGGCAAGCGTGATGGAGGGGTCGACGCGGTGTACGGTGGTCCAGGGAGAGAGAAATCGATGGTCAAACGCCACGGTGAATGACATGGATGGGTTTCGAGCGCATGTGAGAGAGAAAGCGTGGTGGCGTGTACGCGTTTGTTTTCTTTATTTATTTTATTTTATTTTTATTTCAAATTTCAAGTGTTCTAATCGATGTAACTTTCACATACGAGGTTGAAATCACGCGCGGTTTTCTCTGCTAGGTTCGTATTGGAATTCCGGACTTTTTGGCGCTGGTTTGGATGAATTTGGAGACTGTCCAATTTTTAGGTTTAAATTGGATTTAAATTCAATTTAAATTCGAAAGGTGAGTGTTTTAACCCACTCACAACTTCTAAAATTTCTTATGTTTGTTAAATTGATATATGATGTGATTTGAAATTTATTTATAACTGTTTGGCATATATTTAATCATCATCTCAGTTAAATTGCATTATTTGAATTTAATTGTTATTCAACCTATTATTGCATATAAACTGCCAGTTAAATTAATTTATTATTGAATAATAAACTGTCAGTAATTGATTGTTATTTATTGATGTTATTATTTGAATTTGGATGATGTTTGCAATAAATGGTTGATGATTGATATTGGGTGAATGGATGCCGCATTCTATATTGTTATAAACTGCAAGTTATTATGCATTCTCATTTCATTCGGGATTGCGGTTTGAAATGATATATAACCGTAATTTTATTTTTAAATTACGGATTGAAATGATAAATATCCGTATCACTTGACCATAGGATAGAAAATTTTATACAGACACCGTGGTCTATATATATAAAAATATTTTTAAATGATTTCTATGGTTTTGGAAAAGAATATACGGTTTATTAAATATAAATTTTGATGTTATATAAATATTATATATATATATATATAGTTTAATTCTTGAATTTAAGCTATGCATAAAATTGTTTGATAAAAATGAGTTTAATAATGGGGTTTGATGGTTTATATTATATGGGTAAGTACATATTTAAGGTATTATATATATGGAGTTTAAATGACTTAAATGAAATTTAAGTTGGAAGATAAATATGAAATTGGTTTAAATTGAATTATTTAAGAATTGTACTTGAATAAATTTGATTTGGAATTTAAAATAAGTTGAGATTTTGAAGGGTATGATTCTTATAACTTGATTTGGTTTAAAGTGTTTTAAATGAATATAAAGTTGAGATAAATGAATATATCAAGTTTAATAAAATTTAAAGAATATCGAGTTGTTTGAAGTTAAAAGTTTTACTTAAATTTTATTGGATTTATTAAGTAAACATTTCAAATCTAAATAATAGTAATTGAATTTGATATATATGGAATTATCAAAGAAATTGTTTTGAAATGGTGGAATATTTAAAGTTTTGAAATATATGAATTGAAATGGTTTATTGAGAGGTTCAAATCGGTATTTGGGATTTATTTCAAAGATTAAAGAATCTATTTTATTATATAAAGTAATTTAATATGTAAACCATTGAAGTATATTAAGTTGTGTTTCAAAGCTATAGATTTCAAGGTATATAGATTTGAAAGTGCTATGATTTCTTGAAAAAGGATATATTTGAAATAAAATGATATCACATTGATTTGGGTCTTAAAATAAAATGATATCGTATTTATATGGTTTTGAAATGAATATTTTATTCTGGTTTTGAAGTATAATTATTTTAGAATGATCGCGGTGTTATAATAATGTTTGGTTGTTGAAGAGACCGGGATCAGAAGTTGTCATACTCTCTGCCAACTCCGAAAACCACTTTAACAACCGTGTACGCGGTGGAGATTCCAGAATGAAGTAGGATGGTGGCGGTGTTTCCTTTGAGGTAAATACGTGGACCCGACTCCCGTGAGTTGGCATTAGGTGGCTAAAACAGGAGAGATTCTCGGGCCAATGAGGTCATTCCTCTGATCGGACGCACTCCTTCGATATTATACTCTGACATTTGGATTTGATTCGATGGCCACTTTTGATTTTTGATTTCGGGGGTGTTGTTCGAGGTGGGCGGTAGTAGCTGCTACGCATTACCACCAGCCCGGATGCGTAATTGGTATATCTACCATGACATTGCCTAGTTGTGCCGTGTCACCTATCCTAGCGCCCCTTGTACGAGTTTCTATTTGTGTCGTACCTATGGAGTATCCTCTGGTAGCCTCCTGATTAGGAGGTATTACAGTACTGTATAGACTATTGGCATTATTTGTGTTAAGGGCTATATGGGTAACCCCTTAACACTATTAAAAAGTAAGTTTACTTTACTATTAGACATTATTATAATAGCGAAATATACTACATAGTAAATAGTTTAACGGATCCTTAGGAGATGTGAATCTCGAGCATCTCTTGAGTTACCGCACTCACGTTAGACACTGGATAGGAGATGTCAAATCCCGTAAACATCTCCGATGCCGTTACACTCATATTTTTCTGTTGATTTAACTCATATAAGATCTTTTAGTTCTGACTCGAGTGTTTTGTCTTTTCAATTCTCTCGGATATGTCCGAACGTTTCAGGATTAGAAGATTTTATTCTGGAGGACGAAGACGAAGATTTATATTACTATTATCTACTATATTATTCCACTACACTATTATATTCCGCTGCATTATTGATATTCTATGGTATGTATAACTCTGATATATATATTGTAAGTATAATTAAATATTTTGAAAAACAGCTTCATGAACTGTATATTTGATTATTATATGTTTCCTTCTGTCGCGAGATTCTGTTTTGTTTTTATTTCTTACTTGGTTTTCTTATTTACCCCATAACAATCCGCCCTTCCGTATGGTTTGAATTGGCACGTGTGTTGATTTAAAGCGTGTGAAAAGGTGGGATGCTACAGGCACAATCTTGGATTTTCACGAAACCAGTTTCATTGGATCTGTAATAGTGATTTATCATATGTTGTCAAATTTCATGGTGATTGAACGTATAGTTTGGTCATGCGAGTTTGAACGCATGTAAATTAATCTATAGGGATTTAAATTAATATAATTTGATTTCGAAAGCTAACTTCTATATGCAATGGAATCGGGTTCTGGTATGTATATTCTATTATGTTTGGAATAGGGATATAACATATAAAACGTTAGGCAGCACGCCTCGTTTGGAATTCGAAATTTTAAAGTGTGAATAGTGCTTTGAAATTTTCTATAAAAGGACATCAACTTTCTTCATTTGCAACTTAACCTTAAAACCAAGCTCCAGCCTTCATTTTCCAAACCCTAACATCAACGGCCAATGTTTCTCAACACAATCAAGGCCAAACTAGCCAAAACCTTCTACATGAAAGTTGTCGAGTTCCTCACCACGACTTCATCCATATAATCTGATCATCAATTGGATGCTTGAAGTGGTGGCTATTTGCGATGGACGCAGCACCATTCATTTGCGAAATCATGATGATTTAGGAGGTGGTAGTGGGGTCGTTCGACTCATCATCGATGGGGCTCCTCTCTGGTGAAGTGCGGTCGGCAATGGCGGAGCGTGGCGACACTAGTGATGGAAGGAAGTCGACGGTGAAGATTGGCTTCATTTTGAACGTGACCTGGGTGCTTAAACGAAGATTAGTGGCTAATCTAGGGTAATTAGCTATTAAGGGATGTAATTTATGAAATAACTGTATTATTTAAGATTGTAAAACTTATAGTGCAATAACTTTTTTGTACCCCGGGAGCGCATGAGACCCTATTACGTTTCCGTGTATGAGCAAATGACCCTTTGTATATGATCCCGCCTCGAAGGATTAATTTATATTATCTGATTATATACTATATGTGATGCAAGAGGATAGGTTGGAGGGATCCAATAGGATTCCTCATACCTTTTATTTTACTTTACATATATTTTGATATATGATGTGTTGGATGCTATATTTGATGATTTGGATATGTTTTTGCTTATTAGTGCTATAGTAACACTGAGCCATATTTTTAGTATTTTGAAATACTATAAAACAGTGATTTTGAACTGAAATGATTTTCAAAGCGATTTTGGAAGTATAGAGGTTTTAAAAGTTTTCAAATTATTAAAAAAGGAATGAATTTATTTTTAAATAAATCAAAAGTATGATTGTTGATGTTATAAAAGTATAGTTTTGTGAAATGTTTTAAAATAGAGATTTTTGAATAAGTTTATAAAAAGGATTTATAAAAGTGATATTTATAAATAGTGAAATATATTTATAATTAGAATTTGTAAATATTTTGTAAACGGATTTGAAATTTATTTGTTAATTGGAGTTATAAACGGATTTTTTAATTAAACTAGATTTATATAGAAATGGATTTATAAATAAATTTGATTTATAAAGAAATGGATTTAGAAGTGGATTTTGATAGTAAAATGAGTTTTTATAAAAGGTTGATCTATAAATAGAATTGTATAAATAAAGAGATTTTATAAAATAGAAGTTTTATAAAATAGAACGTAGATTTATAAACATAGTTTTATAAATATGGAAATGATTTATGTTGAGATTTAAATATGGATTTTTATATAAAGGAAATACATTTAAGTTTTTAAGAGTTAAATATTCCTTTAAAGGAATATTTTGAAGGTAATAGTTTTGATGAAGTTAATGGTTTTTAAAGTGATATTCTTTAAAAGTATAGTTTTGAAAATAATAATTCCAAATGGAGTTTAATTGTTTGAAAAATGATTTAAAATGTGTTGAATATCTAAAACATAGATTTCAACATTTCTGTTGTAATAGACATTTCCGGGGAAGTATGGAAGGCATGGACTATAACATTTTTGTTATAGTAAATGATTTTTGAAAGAAAATGTTTTATATAGTATACAAGAATTACATGTGTATATATATTATTAAATCGAATCCCTATACTATTGTTTGGGTTGTCATAACGATTTTTACACAACATTCGTTTTGACCTAATAAATTATATTTTGACCTTCTGTTGTGAAATACACGAATTGGTTCTATGATCGTACTAAAGGCTTGGTGGTATAGGAAGCATTGCTTCTTATACTTAACACCCATTTGGAGGTGTACGAACTCTAGAGTTGTACGGTTATAGAAATCTATTTGGCATGTCTCTAAAATGGTAGTGTTATTCGATATACTTATACCGGTGATATAATTATATGGAAATGTTTTCAAATGTCAAAGGATTGAAATGGTTTTGAGGATATATCTTTTTGAAGATAAATTTGAAGTAAACATTTGTAAATTTATTTAATTAATAAAAGATTAATTAAACGGGCCTAGTGACTGCTTATGTGCTAAATATCGTTTGTTGCTTTGATAGTTAAATAACCGACCGTTAGACTTGGCTATTTTTGGTTCCTTGACTTGATGTGGGAATTGATTAGTCATGCACTTAGCATGAAGCCGACTGAGTAGGCTTGATCATTGTTTGGATTAAGAATGTTGATTCGAGTAGTGTGGAGTGTCTATGGTACTCTAATCTACCGGGCTTCCTTCTTAGCCGAAGGATAGCAAGTTGAGAATTTGTATAGAAGAATGTGTGACATTGCATTTCTAATTACATTGATTGATCTCAATGAACGTATCATCAATTTGGTGGCAGAGAAGGCAACTTCTCTTAGCTTAACACCCTTTCCTGAGACTTACGAACTCAGGAGTTATACGGTTGTAGAAATCAGTTGTGTGGTTGTGGGAATGGGAATATGGCATTCAACGTGGAATGTGCTATATGAAAGGTAAATGTTACCTTAAGCCTCATCACATGGTAATGGCTTAAATAGAGTACACTGTAAGGCAATGTTGTTCGCAACCATTAGGGTATGATTGTCACCTTTCTAGATAACCCTCTGTATGTCAGGTATGTGGTGTATGCTACGAGACATCTCAGATAGGTTGGTAATGGCGGGGTGATGACATATTCGGTTTCTATCCAGGCCATGTATGAGTTCCAAATAGGGATAGACCGGTCTTGGCAAATGCAGAGGATTGTTTGTGTATCCTCGGTACATTGTTCTAGAGATGTACTGTATGGTAGTTCTACCTGCCATTGTATGGAAATCCATTCTCCAATACGTGCCTGCCATTTTTTTGTAAACCTATTATGCCGTCAAACTTAAACAATGTAATAATTTCGACTATTTTAATATTATATTTATAATAAACACTAGAATAATATAACATGATTTGATATGAAATGTTTTGGTTCTCGTAAGGCAAAAACTCGGCCGTGTCTATGTGCGACACGGTCTTACGAGATACCTTTGTTTTGATAAAGAAAAGTTTTTATAACTTTAAAACTCAGTTGAGATGTATTTTCCGATGCTGGTTTACCAGACTGATCCGGGCATTCTTCCCTTTCAATGCTCGGGTCAGACCGAGCATATTGACATATTTAGATTCAGATGCTTTGGAGCTTCAACAGCCGAGCTAGAGGACTTCAGGTCGTATTCATGTGTATGATTATTTTCCGTTGCATTGTTGTTTACATTATCAGCATTGGTGAGGATGTGTTAGTATAACTATCCAGACTGATGATTGGTGATTTGTTGTTGTACTCTAATGGATGTATGCATATGATAGTTTATCTTTTATAAAGTTCATTGATATTATATTATATGTTGTTCCGCTATGATTATGAGATTCTGTGTTGTTTTAGTTTCTCTTTCTCTTCTTCTTCTTCTTCTTCTTCTTCTTCTTCTTGTTCTTCTTTTCCCTTCTTCTTTCTTTCCCATAATCATCCGACTTTTCGTTTAATTTGGGCTCGACATGTGTGGTTTATTGTCGGCTCAAATTGTATGGGTTTGTGTGTCACTACACCTTTGTTATGATCAATTATCGTTGAATTATTGAAATGCATGATATGAGTTAATACATAATTGATATTGTTTCCCTTGTTAATGAAGTGTTATTTTACATGCTATAATATGGATTTCATGATTGAGGAAGTTCATGTGTTGCTATAATATGCATGTGCGGAAATTTGAATTCATTTTCGGTGAATTTGATTGTATCAAAGTTAACGTTATATGATCGTTACATACTGCTTTATAAGTAGTTAATTTACAATTGATGATTTCCCTATATTTTGTGATTAAACCAATAAGGACGATTTATAAATTTGGTTGAAGGTTTTATTTGGGAAATTCCGAGGGCACAATTCTTTAAAGGGGAGAAGATTGTAACGACCCAAAAATTTAGCACCGTTGATATTAAACCAATTACATTTTTTAATTAAAAGGTAAAGTAGGCGTTGTATTTATAGCCATTGTGAAGGTCTCTTCGAGTTGGTTAGTGTGGTATATAATTTGATGGATTTAAAATTATGGTTGACGAAATAGATGTGATATAGTGTTTAAATACAGTATGCAGCCGCTTTTAGGCCAAACAATGACATGTGACCGATCCCATCTCGTTGCCTATATAATTTATGCTTAGAAACCCTTGAGGACAACCTCTGCATAAATCCCTCCGCTATAATCCCAAAATTCTTAATCTTTAATGACGGATGGTTTTCACTAAATTACAAACTTTTTCAAAATTCAGATTGTTCGATACCCATCGAATTATATATCATTTCAAAGCTCTCATCATGGTGAATCAAATGAAAGTGGTTGTTTGTCAAAATCTTGCTCAATTTAACCAGCAATTATAGTCAACGCTCCTGTTAACAAAACCCTAGGGTTTAAATTGGTAGCTTTGGATTCAGCGACCGATTGATGTAATTGAAGGCGCAGAGTTGTAGTGCTTAACCAGAAGAATCTAGATCTGGCTTTGATTTGAAGGATGGGATAGTGAGGTGGTTGGAATTCCACTTTTAAGCTCCTGGTGGCTGTAACTTTGACTAGCAATTTGTGGCTTTGGTGCATCCAGGAGAGGCGGATGTGGTCTGGTTGGACAAAGGAAGCCGTTAGCTTTGAAATGTGAGTGGTGGCATGATGAATATAGCCATGTAGCAGTGGAAAGTCACGATTAGAATTGACCCATGTAGAGGTTGACTCAGTGTCGACCAAATCAAGGGAAGGTATTTTGTAGAAAAGTACCTTTATTCTTATTAATTACATATTAAACCTAGAAAATTCAAACCTTCGTAATTTTTACCTACTTATTATGATTCATTAGTAGTTACTTCCATTGGACTCATGGAAGAATTCAAATCAATTTATCACTAGGTTTGCTGAGTTTGGAAGTTGTTTATAAAATGCGTTGGTATGGTTTACTTAGTTTAATTAGATGAATTTTAAAAATATAAAATATATATCTGTCGACGAAAATTTATATATATTGACATATATTATTATATAATAATGATGTGTTGTGTCTTGATTGGATAGTTATTGTTGCTTGTAGCATTTTTAATGTTTAATTATAATTAATTTTTGATTTGAATTGGAAAAGAATCAATTGAAATAAAATGGATAATAATGAGAAAAATTAGATAAATAAATGATAAATAAGGTTATATACAGATCTGGGATGGTATTTGTAAAAAAAAAACAACAATCTAACAAATTATGCTAAAATTAAAGTATGGAATTTAATAAGGCTATTATTTATGAGTTTCAAGGGAAATTCATACATAATAACTAAAATTATGTTTTTCAATTAAGATTTTGAACGTTTATTATTATTAATACATTAAAAGGAAATTTTAAATAATAATAACATGAATTTTAGTGAAAATAGTATTTTTTGTGTAAATAACAAAATAATTAGTTTTACGGTATTTATAGTATGAAATACGATTATTGTTACAAGAGTAATAAAATAGAAGACATGTTTCCAAAAGTGTTTTGGATAAAATAATTACCATTTTGAGAAGAACAGATATAAAAGGCTCTTTAGGAATTTAAAATGAAATATTATTATTTTTGAGATTAATAGTGATAAATTGAATTTGAAAGCTATTATGGTGTTTTTAAATAATAATATTATGTTTCTGGAAAGTAATTTGATGCAAATTATCACATTTGACTAAAATATGATATTTTAAGATATTTGAAGAAATAGAATTACGATAAAATATTTTCGAAGTATATTATCATATTTAAAGAAGTAGTATTGTTTGAGATGTAATAGACAAATAGAGCTTTCGTAATAAACCGCAATAATAAAGCGATTTTAAACTTAAGAGAATAATGGTTATAAATATATTATTTGGATAGATGTAGAATGTATGATTAATTGTCGATTGTAATTATCACATATATTTGATGTTGGTGATGATATTGCATTTTTATGAATATGCGATACTACCATTATTACTGTTAGATGATGCGTAGTTGATTATGATTATTTAATAATGGATGTCATGTTACTATTGTGGAATGATTAGTATACATTTAATGAATTGTACTTGCATTGATGATTATGTATGTAAGTATATTCGTGTTATTTAATAATTATGGTTGGTAATGGGCGTCATTAATATTTGGTGGTTGTATGTTATTATTGTGTTACCCCATACCATAATTTATTTTTATGGACGATAGGAGTACCATTTTCATACTTATTACTATTTCCATTGATTACATTGGTTGCATTGTTCGCGTGGATGATATGGTTGGTATGTGCTAAAGACATATCTAGATGCAGGAGAAGAGAAGGAACATGACTACATGGGATCCCTAAAGGGGTACATAGTTAATCTTTTATATGCAATAACCTATGGTTCCCTTTCCATCGGGATGTATAGAAATTGATGCGGTCCAAGTATAGTGACGCCTTTTCCTTTTAGTATATATCCATTTGCAAAGTAGTAGATGGAAGAAAGCAAAATGAAATGGAAGAAATTTTGGTTGTATGCTACATTTACAGGTTTATTTATAATTATGTACATGTATTACTGTTGTATTGCTTATGAATTAAATAAAGGACTGATGTGTAGAGGGATAAAGTTGTTTTATTAGTTTATTTATTGAGCCTTGTATGATCTATTGGGATAAGTATACATTGTTGAGACTTATGTACATTATTATTTCTATTCTGCCGTTAGCTTTTCCATTTTCTACCTATATCTACTTTAGAATTTAGAATTATAAAACCTATGGTCCACTATTCTTAATGTTTGAGGTTAATGTGCAAGTGTATTTTGACAACGTTTGTCGTTGGCCCTAGATGTTAGAATAGAGGGTCGTCACACCGACCCATGTCTAAAAATGGCATCGGCAAAGCGGATGCCGCTAATAATGGATCGTTCTGAGATAAAATATAAAAAAGATCACAAAGCTATCTATAATATTCTACACTTTCAAAAACTCAAAGCGACAGGAATAAAATATAATACTGAAAAATACTATAATCCTAGATAAATAAAATAAACTGTAAATTGTATTTTTCTACTACAAAATATCTCTAAAAACTAAAAATAAACAAAGAGTCTGAATTCTAGGAACAAATAAATAGTAGATAGTTAATAAATAAATGTGCGAATCTCCATCGTACCATCACGCTACAGGTCCCCGACAATCCTCTCTATTGACCTACTGGCGTATAACTAAAAAGAAGATAATATAACGAGGTTCAAACTAGGTGAGTGAAACTCATCATATAAGTGTATAATACTAATAAGCTAATAAAATAATATTTTGGCTTGAAAACCACACCTTAACATGTGTCACCTATACCCAATAAGTAAGCTGAACACAATATAATAACATAGTGACATGATATGCTAAGGAATCACTAAAATCTATCCTATTCCTAATCATATTGTAACGACCCACCTTTTTGGATGGTTTAAAGCGACAATAAACTACACATGTCTAATTCAAACCATTTAAAAAGGAGGATTGTTAATGAGGTAAATAAGAAAATAAATAAAAAGTAGGAAAAATAAAACACAGAACCTCACAGCGAATGACAAAATACAATAATCAAGTAAACAGTTCATGAAGCTATTATACAAATAACATGTGATTACACTTTTACAATTCAAACCAGAGTTATACATACAGCAGGAATAAATAAATAATGCAGCAGAAAACATGATGTAGTGGAATAATTATAATAAACAGTAATAATATACTAAATCTTCGTCTTCGTCTCTAGAAAATAGTCTTCAATACACTGAAAAGCTCAGACTGACCCGAGCGTAACGAAAACAAAATACTTGAGTCAGAACTAAAAGATCTTGTGTAAGTCAAATTAATCTAAAATAAAATGTGAGTGCAATGCTTCAGAGATATTATGGGATTTTCCACCTCCTATCACGTGTACATAGTGAATATAATTATTAAAAGATTTCAAATAATTCGAGGTATCTATTTTAACCACTTTAATTAAAAAATTCGAAGTTTAACTTAAACCTTTTAAATAATTCAATTCCAATGCATAATCAAAATTCAAGAAATTGTATAGATGTATATAACATTTCAACCAGTATCTAAAATTAAAATTTTCAAATCAACGAAAACTGTTCGGGTTTATCATGTTAACCCAAAATGATTTCCCTAATCTATAAGATCATTCGGGTATGCATCATTTCAACCCATAGTGATAACAGAGATATAGGCATAATAAATATCCAATCATCCCAAATTTCAACCAATAACATCCATCACAATCAACATCCAAATTAGCAAATAAATCACAACAATTAATTGGTTATCATTATTAGGTGTTTAACTAGAAATTATATTCAGTAGTAATTACATGGCTATGAAATTCGATATCAATTCAAATTAAATATAAATGAAACATTAAAACACAAAACAACAATTAATAAACTTCAAATCACATCATAAATCTAATTAACCAACATAAGATAATTTAGTAGTTGTGAGTGGATTAAAACACTCACCTTTGATTTGTCGACGATTAGAAATCCAATTAAATACCCAAATTTGAATAGCGGACAAACCAAAAACTAGGCCATCTTTAAGAAAATATACGGACCAGCATATTACTGAATCTATGAAAGTGACTAACTAATGAGTTGTTGAAAATTCTTTTCTCTCCACTTTTAAAAAAGAATCACATAAAAATCATCTGTCTTGAGGAAGTTATGGTCAAAACAAACAGATGTATTTTCTGAGTTGAAAATCTGAGTTCAAATATACTTCGAAAATATTTGAGTTCTTGGCATATAAAATTAAGGAATTTGAAGAACTGATCTAAACTAAAGTTGAAGCCATTGGAAAATTAAATGGTTTGAAAAAAATAATCACATAATTTGGTTCATTCCTGAAGGAGATATGATTGGTACAATATGAGGTTTTTTCATCCAAAACTGGACCTGAGAAAGCACTCGAAAAATGGAGTTCTTGATATAGAAATATTCGAAATGGGAAGAAGGGCTCAACAACAAAGTTGTTGCCATTGAAATTATGTGCAGTTTTAAAAACAAAATTTGATTTGGAGTGGTTTAGCGGAATATAGAAGCCATGAAAATAAGGGGAAGGAAGAGGGAAAAGGAAAGGAGAAAAGAAGGGAAAAAAGAGTAAGGAGAGAAGAGAAAAGGTGGGGCTTTGGTGATGGGTTATTGCCGTGGGTTGTGGGTGGTGATGGAGGTGGGTGGCGGTAAGAGGAGAGAGGTAGGCTAGGGTTTTGAAGGAGTAAGGATGAAATTTGATTTGGAGATTTAGAAGTTTTGGGGTTTGGAGTTTTCTGTAGATTTGAGGAAGAAGAAGAAGAGTACGCAGAAAGTTTCTCAAATGAGGAATTTTTGTACGTACTTGGTTTTAGTCAGATAGGAAAATAGAAGGTCAATGTGTGAGAAAAGGAAGGATCCAAAGTCTCTTAAGGTTCCTAGGGTCTCTTGTTTTACTAAGGAGCCCATTAGTCTAAAATAAACCCAATAAGACTTAGCAAAAAAAATAGAACACAAATATACAGTGCAAATGAAAGAAATAAATTGCAAGTTATTTAGTAATTAGGAAATTAAGGTGGAGAGAAAAAATGTCATGTTTTATTTTGAAAGCTTCACGCATTGATAATGCATAAAAAAATATACATAGAAATGGAAAAGTTTGCAAACCAAAGGAAAGTAAAATTCTATACACATGAAAATGAGGTGGCAAGAATTAAATACAGCCTAGAAGTCTAGGCTCAGGTATTAAACAGAAGGAGAAATGAACGGGTCAAGTATTAATAATGAGATAACTATTTTAAAACGTACATGCAACAATTAATAACAAAAGAAATGAAGGGACCATGTACATCGCACAACCTTTTTGAAATTCAGTTTGTGAAACGTAACCAAATTAACTTCATTAACTCAAATAATATTCAAATTTGTACGCATTTAGTTTTTTTCTTTCTATGCATAATAAATAAAATTACTTACCATAAAGATGAAAACATTCAATTTGGTTTTTCCAAAATGATCTTTTATTTCCATTAAAACATCCTTTCTGTTTAACACAAAAGATGCGTTTCTTTTATTAAATCTATTAATTGCATCAACATTTTCTTCCTTTCTAATTGAAATATTTCAATTACATTAATTACAATTACTTACAAAGTCAAATTTCAAAACAGACAACTAAAATGGATGAATAATAGAATAACTGTCATTTAAACACGTTTATAATTTTTTTGTTTATACAACAGAGCAATAAATAACTTACTTAAATAAATTATTTTTCTACTCTTGTAATACAGCTATGCTAAAGCACAATTCAAGTATACATATTTCTTCCTTTAAATCAATCATTCTGTTCTTTATTTTAATGAAATTAAATCTACATTCACAAATGAAACATTCATTTTATTTGATATAAATATTCTTTTTATTAAACCAACTGTCCTTATATTTTGGAAGTTAATATTGTGAAAATGTTTTATATATGTTTTAAAAAATGAATTTGAATGTTACACAAGTTTTATTTTATTCACTTTAGTTAAAAAAAATTCAATATTTCATATCTTCCGATTTACGAGTTACAAATTTCCAATTTCTTATTATATTTCATTTATCACTTAGCATGTAATTTTCTTATTTCTCATTTTAGAAGTTTCTAATTATTAATATAGTCAAGATTTCATATATTATAATAAATGAATCCTATAATTTATAGAAATTTAAGAACTAAATGCTGAGTTTATTTCAAATCATATGAAATAATAAATATGTAATGATAGCTTTATATATCCAATCACATTTTTAAAATAAAATTAAGATTTGTTTATCAAAACAAAGGGGTAGTAAAACTACTATAGCGACCTTCCGACTTTGAAACTCAAAAATGAACGCCGATGATGCATGCACTTATCACCAAAATTATTTTCCAATGACAAAAGAGGGAAGTATAGAACTTATTTCGTTTTACAAATTCTTTTAAAATATTTTTTCCCAAATCACATTTGAAAACATTCATCCAAAATACTTCCAAGTAATACTAGTGTTATATTCCAATAATCACTTGAAAACAAATTTCAACCCCGAAACTTAAGTTCTCAAATTTCCATTTAAATTCATTTTATTTATAAATCTTATTTTGGAATCAATTATTTGTAATATTTCACTTCTATCAAACAAATATATCACATACAACTATTAATGCTTCAAAATCAAGTCAATATTCCAAAACATACTTCTAAATAACAATTACAATTTATTTTCAAGCATATTACTAAAATAAATTTCCCAAATCATTTAATATCTTAAAAATTATACATTCAAAAAAACTTACATAAATTTTACTTGAAATATTTTTTGAAAATTTCATTTGCAAATCAGTCATCCTTGATACTTTAACGCTTTTCAAAAATTTCACCCATAAAATTATTTGCTTCATTTATAAATACCATTTTAAAAAATCTTAAATAACATCTTTATAAATATATGTAAACTATTTGAAAATAATTATTTACTTCATTACTTATATTTAAAAGGGGTTACTGAGAATCTTAAATCAATTATTTACAAATTTTATTAGTTTTAAATCTAAAATAATTTTCAAACATCATTCATAAATCAGTAATCATTAACTTAAATATGTTTTATGGAATTAATAATTTCTCACAATATTTACAACATTGATAATTACTACTAAACCAAGTTGTACATAAATAAGCAATATTTTAAACAATTAAAAGTATTTTGAAATGAAAACAAAAAATGACCAAAATATCATTTATATAATACTTTATCAAAATACTTTTATAACTCGATGTTTTAACAAGTTTATCCTCGTTCTTGCAGACTCTGGTCATGTGTTGATCACGCGCATGGTTAGAATTCTCCAAGTACTTAGTAGACCTGTTTCAACATCTAATGAAAATACTTAAAATCATTAAAAATAGGTATGGAAAGTACATTCCCTCATGGATCGTAGTTACGTAATGGTTACGCCGCTATTCCAGCGGAATCACTTGTAACTGTGGGCATCTCGCCACTCGACTTACGCCATGGTGATAGATCGCAGGTATGCAATGGTTACGCTGCTATCCCAACGGAATCACTAGTAGCTGTAGGCATCCCGCCCCTCAATTTACGCCATCCAACAATATCAAATGAATATAATAAGTGACCCACCAAAGGGATCCGCCAAATGACCCACCAAAGGGATCCGAAAAATGACCCACCAAAGGGGTCCGATAAATGACCCACCAAAGGGGTCCAATGGAAGGTACTTCCCATATCATTTACTTCAAAATATACCATACTATAAATAGCACCTTTTCAAAATCATAACTTTAAATATCGTACTTGTGGCGACCCACAGTTCCGTACTCCTTTGAGTCGACAATATTCCTCATTAGTTCAACTTAAATTGGACGGAAATACGAACCATTAAGGTTAAAGAAGAAAAAGGTAAAATAAGAAATAGAAAACAACATCAGAATCTCACAATCGTAGCTTGAACAAAATATGATATTTAACAACAGATTTTTATACAAAAGAATCTATAACTGTATAATATTTACAATCATCAGAGTAAAATGCAATCCATAGCACACAATTGGACAGTTGTAATAACTTGTCCTCACAAAAGCTGACTATATAGCTTACACTGCACAACGGAATATACATCAAGTACGTGTGATACGTCTCGCCATCCAACTCGTCTCCTGGCCTCTAAAGCTTCATATCCTATATTTGTAATATTCGGTCTGACCGGAGCATTACAATAAATAACACCCAAGTCAGTCTGGAAAACCAGCGTGAGAAAACACACTTAACTGGATTATTAAAGTTTTCAAAATCCTTTGAAATCAAAGGTATCTCGTAAGACCACGCCACAAATAAACATGCCGGGTTTTTACCATACAATAACCAAAACATTTTTATCAAATTCTTCTGATATTATAATAGTGTCTATAAAAAGTAAACTAGAATCTAGCTGAAATGCTTGCATCTCAGGTTCCAGCATAGTTGGGCACAATCAAAACCGTACATGCTCTTATTGGAGATTTAACAAGGCTACTGGGGTAACGTCCGTCACAGTACTTGTCTAGATCAGAGTACCAAGGACCACTCCCGATCCCTTGCAATACAAGACCGGAGCTACCCCTTACTGGATAGTCCGAATAAGGTCACCCCGCGGTTGGGATCAACAGCCGCCCACTAAGCCGAATAAAAGGGACATCTAGACAGGGAAAATCTTACCCTACTTGGATGCTACCCACTTAGCCTTGCTGCACTTCCCCTGTTTTAGCCATTCCTGGTTGATGAGGCATGAGGCTATGTGTTACCTTTTTAGAACACATTTCACTTAGAATGATTATCGTCCTCCTGATGATGTTCTGATAACATTCGTCCATACAAGTTGCCCTGGGTCTGGACAAACCGAATCACCGTCTTCATCATCTTCACGGTCTTCATTCACAAACGTTCAAACCGGATCAAAGTGGTTTTTGAATAATTAAATCCGATTTTCGATCTCTTCGAAACGATCAACGCATTGGCCAATATTGATAGTCGTTATTTAACTATCAATTAGCATTCACAAGCGACCATTAGATTTTAAATAATTCTTCAATTTATTTATCTCAAAATATCTTCACAAGATATTATTTTCACTTTTTAACTCTTTGGAAATAGTTTTCAAACCCCTTTTTTATTCTCATAGAACACATTTCAACCCTTGCCCAGTACTTAGAATATTTCCCACTTCATTAGTTACTTAATACTTGGAAAATATTTAATTTTATTTCCCGTTCCTTTCTCAAAAATCATTTACAATTTCATATGTAAATTCCCAACCCGTTTCACTTGAATTCTATAAACTCCAAAATTCCTTAGTTAATTTCCTTTAATATTTTCAAAGCCGTTTTATGCTTATTTAAAATTCCAGTTTCACTTCTGCTTCTTTGTGAATTTTATTTCACCTTTCGAAATTTCGCTTATCTATTACTTAAAATTTTATTTAAGTCCTCATAATCCACTATAAGATCATCTACTAGAATCCAATAAACTTTGCTTCCCATCTCAAGAGGATTTTATAATGTACTTAAAATATATATATATATACTTATAAAATAAGAGTAAAGGTTTTATTTCAAAATATGGTTTAAGATAAAACTAACTTCGGAATATTCTAAATCCAATAATAGTTTATAGAAGTTATATAGTATAATAGATTTAAAAATTCACTTTAAAAACAATTTTACTTTACTCGACAAAAAGTCTACTTTAGAAAATCCAGTATCCACCAATTCGATTCATAAACTCCTCTTGATTTGTATCACATCGAATATAACCAAATTAATCACCGTTTCTCTTTTTTGAAATAATAATTCACTATTCCTTTTCAAAATAATTCCCATTGTCCGATATAAGTTCACATCATTAACTTAAATTTTCCACATATCCACTGATGTCATTTTATCTTATTTATAAACCCCGTTTATAAAATAAACTTCTTTGAGTTTTGCATTTATTTATAAAAACAATACTATTTATAATTCCATTTTATATTCTTCCTTTAATAAAATGCCGCTTTTATTTCAAAACTATTTGTCAATTCCAATGTCTCTTCAAGCCCTTAGTATATAATATTAATTTCAAATTTTTACTTAAACCAATTAACAAATAGTTAAATGTAACTCAGGCTAATATATTTGTAATCTACTTAATTCCTTTTTGAGATAAATCCAACTTTAAGTATAAATAATTTCTTTTTCAAATTTCCTTTTTAAACCCCTTCAATTTAATTATCTGTCGTATTTAAAATTTTCCAAATTCAATTCCCAGGCTATTTAACATTAACAGTTCAATTCACACAATCCATATCCGTTTATCCGTCCTATCATATATCAACATATATATGGACAATAAATAATTTTTAAGGAGTTCAGTTGGATCCCTCCAACCTGTTTTCTCTGCATCCATAGTTGTTAATCAACAATTTAAAATACCAATCCCACTTCGAGGGGGATATCATGGTATATAGGTCATCCGCTATTATGCGGGCGCATAGGGTCTCATCCGCTATATAATGCAGGAATGTCAATCACTCCAATATATATACTACTATATATATAATATCACCCAGCATATAATTACTTGATTCATCCTAGCACAACCAATAATTTAACATTTAACATTTAATTTTTAAGCAAGGCAATCCAAATGAGTGAGAAAATCTCACCTTTGATTTTTAATTGCAATCTACTTCAATCTCAACTTGGTTCCTTCATAGTTTATGAACTTATATAACATTATATGATTTATTAATTGTCACGACCCGAAATCCAGCGTTCAAACATCGATATCAAATACCTCATTTGTATTCGACTGCAGGAGATTCAAACGTTGAACTCCCGTTCGGATGGAGCTTATAACAACATTAGATGAATATAAAACAGCAGAAAACAAAAGATGATTTCATTTATCACAACACAGATACAACATGGATATATCATTTGATACAATATCATCAGAGTGCTATACAAAATACAACAACAGATAATAACGCCCCAATGGAACCACAATAAAGCTACAATGACTTCAATAGAGTCTTCAAAAGAAAGAGAGCAAGAATCCCAACTAAGCACTTTAGATCCAAAAAGCTTCAAAAGATCTTCAAACCAAAAGCTTTCCAAAATCCGACAGCTTCCAAAGACTTTTACCATCCAAGCTAGCTCCAAAACACGGATAACCTGCTTTTAGGCTGCTCGTGTGGAAATTTTGGGCACCTAGAGTTTAGGAAGGGAACAATAAACTCTGGGTCAGTCATGAGACTGGTATGAGTAAACAAAAATAGTTGTTTGAACAAAAACAATTTATAAAATAAATTCTATATGCTTTTGAAAAATGGAACTACTATAAGACCTCCCGCCATACACACAATGCAATCGCAGAATTAGAGGAGATTTCTTCTTATGATAGTCAAACATGCTTGATACGAGAAAATTCTTTGATATTATTACTAGTGCATAGTGTATAAAACATTTCGAAAGTATAATATTAATCTTAGCCAGCATACACATTTCGTAGTATGCCTTCTATAGTTACCATCTAAACGGCGGGTCACCACCATAAGTAAATGGCAGGTTACAACTAAAACTGTACGGGCGCGTATTAGTGATTGGATTTCCAACAAATGGTCAAGCTAAGGAACTTCCTATGCCATATGGGTACGCCTCTGGAGGGATACCCCGAGAACTTAATCGGATCTCTGCCAACACAAGACCGGGTTACCTCTGTAACTAGGTAACTAACTGTCATGAGTATGCCATCCCCGGTCGTAACCGACCTTTATCCGGGTCCCCAACAACAACAACCACAAAGCAACAAAATTGTAATATCCACATAAGTGAAGTATCTGGGCTCCATACCATGATACCACTTTTTATCCAGAAGGAAATGCGCATACCCTATGAGGCGCTACCCCCAATAACCTTGCCGCATCCTTCCCGTTTCGACCATTTCCGGGTTGTGAGGTTCGACGAAGTCTCGCCCACAAAGCTACGCTTTTCACCAAATCCATGCTTCGATCAACAAATGATCAGCATCACTTAGCATGCCACACTACCAAATTGGGAGTATATCACTGGTAACCATCAACTACATAACCTCTGAGCTCGTACGTCTTAGAGAAGGGTGTTAAACTAAGAGAATAAATTCTCCTCCGCCAACAGAAATGTACTTGATAGAGATCAGCTTTATATCTCAAAGCGTAATATCAGACATACAACCATATAAGTCTGTTCTTGGTCTGAACGGAACCGAAGGCACTTCGTCCAATAAAGGAAGAAGCTCTTGCAATCTGGGTATTCACAATCCCGATCGGACTCCCCACATATATGGAGATCTCTGTACCAGAGAAACTCAATGCAAAGTCACTCGATAGGTTATCCTATCATTCTCGAAGACACCTGGTCTTCACCACCATCTTCAAATGCTATCCATTTCATCGTATCACTACTCAAAATGGGTTATACGACACAAAGTCCTCTTCCGGCTAAACCGAATAGCGAGCACTTAATTTAAAAACACGTGGATATATCAATCACAATGATTCACCATTAAGGTTCGATGTGGGTTTCGGATAACCAACTGGAATCCGACTCCCTGTCGCATCAAAATTCAAATGCCGTTTTACGGGCCACAGGGTTTTCACATTCACAAAGTAATATATTCACAGATGTCACAACTCAGCACAAAGTAATTCATATCACGTAGCATCATAATCACATATCACAGATATCAATCAATACAAAGCATTCAATAATAATCAATCATCTACAATTAAGATGAATTAATCGTGTGATTACAATTAATTTATCACATAATTATTTTCACTAATTAACCTTAATTAATGATTAATTATCCTTAATTTTAATTTTATTAGTCCTTAATTACTAATTAATTAATCTTAATTACTTTCATTAATTAATTACATTAATAATTAATTATTAATTATAAATTAATTAACTTTAATTTAATAATTAATTAACCTTTAATTATTAAGTAATTATAAATCATTTATCTTAATTAGTCATTTAATTACTATCAAAATTTTAAATTAATAACCCTTATAATTAATCGTTATCAATATAAGAGATTAAAGTTAATTAAGAATTAAAAACAATATTTTATCAAATATTTATTTAAAATACATTAAGATTTAATTTATAAATAATGAACACATGATTAAAATAATCTTAATTACTTTAAACATAATCTTTTAAAAACCTTTATTTACCTAAGTTTAACTAGAAACAATTATTTTAAAAACATGGGTTAAAAATGTTTAAATTTTGAATTTATTTTAAAATTTTGAAAACTGTTTTGCAACAAACCCGGGAACTACCCGAGTGCTCCTCGAGACGAATGCGTGTTTGCTTCGAGTCGTCCCCGAGCTAACCACAAATTTTCATTTTTAAAACTTAGAATTTTATTTAAGTTTTTATCACCCGGTATGTATTCAAAAATACCCGAGACCTCCCTCGAGCCAGCACCCTGATTCTCCAAAGACCACTTCGAGTTAAAATCCTTCTTCCTCAACTCTTATCCACTAACACAAACCAGGGACTGTGCACGTGCACCAGATCTCTGACGAGCTTCGGTCGACTTCGCCGCCTTTCACAAGTTATTGACTATCCACTTAAGTCTTCTAGCCACCCAGATCAATGGACTCACATGCAAATCGAAATTGAGACATTTAGGCCACCTACTGGAACAACTGATCGTCAAACAACACCATGCACTTCCTTCTATGACCATCAGAGGTGACGCGAACAAAGCCAAAGTTTCAGTGATGTTTGACGCTTCGATCCCCCAATGCCCGGTGACATTCGATCCACCAGAGATGCTACAACACTTTGATTTTCGACCTCGACCCAAACTAGGGCTTGAACCCTACATCACCACTGTCTTGAAGCCACGATGGATTATAAATTCATCTGACATTTTTGCCTAGATCCCCAAGTCTTCCTCCACCTCCAGGCAAAACCCCGACTACCCCGAGTGCTTCGATCGCCAAAAAGCCTTAAGATAGACTTTCCGTTCAACTTATGAATGCTCGTGATTTCCTAATTTAAAATTTACGATTTTATTATTGAAAAACATAGTTTACGAAGATGAATCAGATCATGCAATCAAAACTTAGGTTTTAATCAATCAAATTTTTGAATAAAATTTGATTTTTCTGTGTTTTCATATTTCCAGTAAGGCTATTTACTTTAATACTCAAAAATATTTTTAGAATGGAGATCTTGCCAATCCTAACATATTTCATTTAGACATTAAAGTCTCAGGATGATCAGAGAGTGAGGTTTTGGTTTTTCAAACAGGTTTTGAAACCTGTTATACTTAGAACAGAGATATTTTTCTTTTCTCAAATTTTCACAGGCACATTTATATACATTTACACATAGACTTGTTCACATGCAAATGGTTTTCAACATCACTTCAGACATGATTACAAACAACAGTTAAAAATCTGGATTTGACAAAGGTTTACCCACTTGTTTGCTTTGAATAGAGAGAAGCCTGGGATTAAAAATTTGAAGACTGGAAATGTTTGATTGTTGAGTTTTGATCTTGATAGTTTTTGATTTTCTGAGTTTAATTTCTCTTTGCTTGATTTTTCTTGAACTTGATTCAGTTTTTAAAATGAAATCGCGCTTCAGATTGTAAAAGAGGATTGAATTTGGGAAATAATATTTTATTCCTTTGATATTGAGATGATCTAATTTTTAATTACTTTGGTTCAGGTTTGATTTGTTTAAAATTCTCTGGTTTGAGTTTAGAATGTACAAGCTTTTGTTTTTCTTTGGAAATGAATAAAAGAGATGAGGAAGAGGGAAATGTTGTGTGTATATATAATATTATTTCTTATTTTTATCAATTTTCTCAAAAACAAAACAAAAAATGACACTTGTTCATCTTCGTGCTTCATTAGTTAACACTTGTTAATTTACCCACTTAAAATTTAACACTTGTTTAACTTATGTTTTATAGATTAAACACTTGTCTTTTTATATTTTATATTTTATATTGTTTTTAAAATTACATTTCCTATATTTAAAAAATATATTCTCCTTTATTTAAAATATATACAATTTAAAAGAAAATGTTTAAAAACTAATTATACATTAAATAAATCACATATATATTATATTAAATCCAAATAATTTTACTAAGACATTTATTTAAATTTTTAAATTCAAATTCAAATTCAAATTCAAATATACCCATATATATATATTTTCAGATTCAAATAATTTTTAAAATATTTATTATTTTGAATTTTAAACTCAAATGCAATTTACAATCTTATCTATATATATACAAATCAACACTTATTTTATTTGTTTTGAAATTTTCAAATTAATTTCAATTTAATTCCAAAATTTATATTAATTACTAATTTTAATCTTTATGAAAATTAGGATGTTACATTAATATTTGAAATAATCGAACAACCAATTACCATTTAATAATTTTATTAGCGAATAGTTTAGTTAAACTAATTTTCCTTTAATAATTTCTTAGTAACTAAAATAATTAAATAGGTTTACTAAACAATTTAATTACCAATCCATTAATTAAACTAGTAAGTTAAAATGTTGTGGGTATTTTTTTTTCTTTTTATATATAAACCTTCAAACATTTACAGATTTTTATTTCCAAAACCTTATATAAACGTACATTTTCTTTTTTTAAACCTTATACACATATTTATAAGGTCTAGTAAAATGCAATTTCCTTTAACAAATCATCCTACACCTTATTGCATATTTTTTTTCCAACTTTATCTATATAAAATAATTTTCTGTATATCTATATACTTTTAAATAAAAAAAAGTATGGGTGTATGTCTATATATATATATATACATATATATATTTGTATTCTACTTTTCCTTTACGTATAGGTATATATACAAATGTAAACATACATCTTTTAATTGAAAAAATAATAATTTTGTACCTCACTGCTTCCAGTCGCCAAATTCACGCCGAACTCCGGCATCGCGGCCCTACTTCGCGACCTCATCGTAAGACAACACCTCCACCATCGACTCCTTCTCCCATCTCGATTTGAACGAAGAGATAGGTGGTGTGTAGGGCTATTGGCTACAGAGAAGGCAAAAAGCGTTAATGATGAAAGGAAACAGACTGGTGGGGGAATTTCAGTTGAAAAGTGGGTTTTGACTAGTCAAACAAAGGATATATTACTTAAATTTAAATCTAAATCGTGTTGAAAATAGTAGCTCAAAAACTTGACATATTCTGAACGCAATCAAAAAGGTTTCGAGTCCTAATTCGATCGTATGGAGAATATAGCTTTTTGGATCCACTTATTATACTAAATTTCGATATTAATTTCAACGCGTTTATATATCGTACGGTCACACGACAACTCCAAACACTACGAAATTTGAAATCCAAAAATAAAACAATAGTACGGATCCAATGGAACTGGTTTCGTCAAATTCCTAGACGTTGCCTTGGAAGGCTATTTATAAATGTCGATTAAACCGTATGTTTAAAAAAATGAATAGATCACTTTTAATTTCGATTTTAAAAGTTGCGTTGTCTCCCGTATTATTAGTATAAATTTTCCAAGCCTTTAATATATTTTTCACAAGCTTAAAACTCCAGATTCCGTATTTTAACCAATATCAGTTATAAACTTTAATAATTTAAATATTCAACAAATTGTTGTATTTAAATTCTAAATCCATTTTATCAAATTAAATCCCAAACTTTCATATTTAAAAATCAATCTATAATTCAATTTTTAATGTTTAAAAATATTTAAATATTCACAATTAATGCCAGAAAACTCGAGTCGTTGCATTTCTCCCCTTCAAAGAATTTCGTCCTCGAAATTGCTAAGGCAAAAGAATGCCCCAAACCCATTAATTTACTAAACCCACTTAGTGGAAAACTTGATATTCACTTTTTTTTTATCCTTTAACTTCCACCCAAAACAAATTTTTTTCATTTTCTAGTTCAAACCCTACATTTTCAATACAATTTGAAAATCAACTTTATGTTAACAAAAAATTTCCAAAAATTTTCGAATTTTTTTGGCAGAGTCTCCTTTGTACGAAGGATATTTTGCAATTTGACAAGAGAGTTAAATATATATACATCGACCCACATGGTCAGAAAATGAAAAAACAAAACTATACTTCATATTTCCTATATTTTCTTGCGTAGGCGTACCTCTATTTAGCATTTTTAAGCAAGCGGCTTATTTATTTAGCAAATGGCATGATCAAAATCCAGCCATACGGCCTCCCGGTATCTGTACTTACTTAATTTAAACATTTAAGTGCTAAATATGAGAAGTTTTGTTAACATTCACCCATTTACAATAGTTAAACACATGGATTACACAAGCAATGCATACAAAACAATATTTATAAGCAATTTTAAAATTCCGACTTTAATTTTAATTGCTTTCAACCAATTTACATATCATTTTCAGTTAATCCAAACGATTTCAACTCATCTGCTTACGCTCAATTCATTTTTAGCTTCAAACAAACCCATACTCATTCCAGTTAATTCCAAAATCAATTTATTTCACTTCTATCAATTCATAGAATTTTATTTTTGTTCCGTTTACGTCGAACGACAATTTATTCTCATGCAAATTCGATGACACATATTAAACGGGATACCCATTTAGCCCATAACCATTTTTAAATTGATTCCAACTCAAATTATTTTAATTTCATTTCATTTCTAATTTATTCATAATCCATACGTTCTCATTTTCATTGCATTTTTAATTTTAATCCATTCACTTGCATTTCATTTCATTAATCAAACAAGTTTCATTCAAAACAATCTCATAAAGCTCAAAAACATTCCATGCTATGGCTATTTCCTATTTTAACTTAAGTCAAACTTTCATTCAAATATTTACTTAAGTTATTTATTTACTTCAAGTTATTTTAGCTCCATAACGATTCCATTTCTTCTTGACTTGCTTGCGTCCAATGCTATTCCATTTATTTACGTATTCATTTTAGATTGGTTCTCATACAATCAATTTCATTGCAATCTATAGTTTAATTCAATTGATTACTTTATTCAATCCATTTTAAATTTTAATTCACCTTCTCAATTCATTCCTGAATATTATTTTACTAATAACATGGCCATTTTCAATTATTCAATACCCAAAATGGATTTATTTGCAGCTCAAACCATTTCTATTTTAATCCAACTTCATTTCATTTGACCATATTCCCCATTTTATCTAATTCACTTGCAATATATGTTGAATATTATTTATAACTCAGGCTCTATTTCTACCATTCACTTTTTTACTCACAATCCAATTTTATTAACTCACAATTCAACTTCTATTTAACCAATTTAAATCTCATTAACATATTTAATTAACTAATTTATTCTAAATTAGATCACTCCCAACTTACAATTCAATATTTGGCTTTTATCTCAAAAATCTCTTCACTATTTAACTTGAGTTAATTTTTATTTTATAATTCAAGTTCGGACTTTCTTTCATTTTCCAAAATATAAAAAAAAATTGATTTGGCTTCTATTTCAATTCTTAACTTCTATAAGTCACATATCTTATAATTTTTCATGCTTCTACCCATTCTAAGCTTGAATATATTCACTTTTCATTTTTAAGTTAGGATTATACACTTATTTATAGCCAAGAAAATTTTTATCCAATTCATTCCAATGTTTTTTTATAAGTTATTGGAATTTATTTCTCCCAATTCAATTTTTTTATTTAACCTGTCTTTAGTTAAATTTTTATCTCATAACATTCCTTTACATTCAATTAAGTGAGAGTTTCAATTCAATTCAATTCCAACTTTAAATTCTATTTTTAACTAAATTTCATTTAGTTTAAGTTAAATTCAGTTCATTCACACCCAATTTTTAATCCATTTAGCTGATCTACTTCACTAATTTATTTTCTTTCAAATCATCATCACTTAAATTCAAAAAATTTAATCTTTCAACTTAATCCAAGTTAAATTTTATTCTAACTTTCTTACTTTTAAGTTTAATTCCAACATTCAAATCTCATGCTATCCTTCCATATTAGAAAATCATTTCAAATTTTTAAGCTTAAAACTTATCCCCGACTAAATAAGGATTCCATTTTAAATCCAATCCAGTTGTACAATTTATACTTATGCAATTTCCTACATTAGTTATGTAAACTATTTCAGATTTAATAATCTTGTTTGACTATGGTATTATCATCCCAACACTTCAATTATATATAATTATTTCAGAAAATTATTTCTTTTTATATCAAAATATATTTTGGGTAAAATTATTTCATTCACCCACTTTTAAAACAACACTGTTGCAAATTGTTCAAGTGTTTAGAAACCCTTTCGATACAGTTGTATGGACTGTTCCTACTAAGGTTTATATGCCACTTAATAAATCAACCAACACAATACAAAACCATTTTATATTCACTAACAAATACGCGCTCATATCTATTAATACACTCAAACTCATTCTAGGGCACTACTGACCCTATCTCTAATGAGTAATCCCAACAAAAGCCAAGGTTCTCGCTTAACCTTCATCTTTGATACCAAGTATAGTGACCCGTAGTTCGGCACCCCTTTAAGTCGACAATATTCTACTTCATTTCAACTCAAATTGGATGCAAATACGAACCATTAGGGCTAAAGAAGAAAGAGGTAGAAGAAGTAATAGAAAACAACATTAGAATCTCACAATCGCAGTGGAACAAAATATAAAATATAACAACAGATTTTTATGCAAAAGAATCTGCAACTGTATAATACTTACAATCATCAGAGTACAACACAATCCATAGCACACAACTGGACAGTTATAATAACATATCCTCACAAAAGCTGACTATACAGGTTACACTGCACAGCGGAATATACATCAAGTACGTGTGATACGTCTCGCCATCCAGCTTGTCTCCTAGGCTCCAAAGCATCCTATCCTGTATCTGTAATACTCGGTTTGACCCGAACATTGTAATAAAATAACACCCACGTCGGTCTGGAAAATAAGCGTGAGAAAACACACTCAATTAGATTGTTAAAGTTTTCAAAACCCTTTAAAATTAAAGGTATCTCATTAGACCATGCCATAAATAAAAATGCCGGGTTTTTACCGTATGATAACCAAAACATTTTTATCAAACTCGTCTAATATTATAATAGTGTCTATAGAAAGTAAAATAGAATCTAGCTGAAATGCTTGCATCTCACGTTCCAGCATAGTTGGGCACAATCAAAACCGTACAGTCGCTTATTGGAGATTGGATTCCATACAATGGCAGGGCTACTCGGTATCGCCTGTGACAGTACCTGGTCTAGATCGGAGTACCGAGGACCACTCCCAATCCCCTATAACATAAGACCGGAGCTACCCCTTACTGGATAATCCGAATAAGATCACCCCACGGTTAGAATCAGCAACCGCCCACTAAGCTGACTAAAAGGGACATCTTGATAGGGAAAATCTTACCCTACTTGGATTCTACCCACTTAGTCTTGCTGCACCTCCCATGTTTTAGCCATTCCTGGTTGATGAGACTTGAGGCTATGCATTACATTTTTAGAACACATTTCACTTAGAATGCTCATCGTAACGATGTTCTGATAGAATTCATTCATATAAGTTGCCTTGGGTCTAGACAAACCGAATCACCATCTTCATCATCTTCACCGTCTTCATTCGCAAATGTTCAAACCAGATCGAAGTGGTTTTCGGATAATTAAATTCGATTTCCAGTCACTTCGAAACGATCAACGCATTGGCCAATATTGATAGTCGGTTATTTAACTATCAATTAGCATTCACAAGCAATCGTCATATTTTAAATAATTCTCCAAATAATTTATCTCAAAATATCTTCACAAGATATTATTTTCACTTTTTAACTCTTTGGAAATAGTTTTTATAATGAATTTTTATAAACTTCTCTTCACATATCAAGAGGATTTTATAATGAATTTTTAAAATACTTAAAAAATATATACTTATAAAATAAGAATAAAGGTTTTATTTTTAAAATATGGTTTAAGATAAACTAACTTCGGAATATTCTAAATCCAATAATAGTTTGTAGAAGTTATATAGTATAGTAGATTTAAAAATTCAATTTAAAAACAATTTTACCTTACTCGACAAAATGTCTATCTTTAGAAAATCCAATATCCACAATTCGATTCATAAACTCCTATTGATTCGTGTCACATCAAATATAACTAAATTAATCACCATTTCTCTCATTTGAAATAATATTCCACTATTTATTTTAAAAACAATTCCCATTGCCTGATATAAGTTCGCACCATTAACTTATATTTTCCACATATCCACTGATGTCTTTTTATCTTATTTATAAACCCCGTTTATAAATTTATAAACTCCTTTGAGTTTTCCATTTATTTATAAAATCAATTCTATGTATAATTCCATTTCATAATCTTCCTTTAATAAAATGCCATTTTTATTTCAAAACTATTTGTCGATTCCATTGTCTCTTCAAGCCCTTAGTATATAATATTAATTTCAAATCTTTACTTAAACCAATTAACAAATAGTTAAGTATAACTCAGGCTAATACATTTTTAATCTACTTAATTCCGTTTTAAGATAAATCCAACTTTATGTATAAATAATTTCTTTTCAAAATTTCCTTTTTACACCCCTTTAATTTAATTATTTATGGTATTTAAAATTTTCCAAATTCAATTCCTAGGCTATTTAACATTAACAGTTCGATTCACACAATCCATATCAATTTATCCATCCTGTCATATATGAACAGTAAATAATTTTTAAGAAATCCAGTTGGATCCCTCCAACCTATTTTCCCTGCATTCACAGATGTTAGTCAACAATTTAAAATACCAATCTCACTTCGAGTGGGATATCGTGGTATATAGGGTGATCCGCTATTATGCAGGCGCATATGGTCTCTCTGCTATATAATGCGGGAATGTCAATCACTCCAATATATATACTACTATATATATAATATTATCTAGTAGATAATTATTTAATTCATCCAAGCACAATCAATAATTTAAATTTAACAATTAGTTTTTAAGCAAGGCAATCCAAATAAGTGAGAAAATCTCACCTTTGATTTTTAATTGCAATCCTCTTCAATCTCGACTTGGTTCCTTCATGATTTAAGACCTTCTATAACATTATATGATCTATCAATATTCGAAATGATCAAACAACCAATTACCATTTAATAAATTTATTAGCTAATAATTTAGTTAAACTAATTTTCCTTTAATAATTTCTTAGTAACTAAAATAATTAAATAGGTTAACTAAACAATTTAATCACCAATCCATTAATCAAACCAGTAAGTTAAAATGTTATGGGTATATATGTACATATATATATATATTGTTTCTTTTTATATGTAAACCTTCAAACATTTACAAATTTTCTTTTTCAAAACCTTATATAAACCTACATTTTCTGTTTTTAAACCTTATATACATATTTATAAGGGATAGTAAAAATACAATTTCCTTTAACAAAATCATCCTACACCTTACTGCATATATTTTTCCAACTTTATATGTACAAAATAATTTTCTGTTTATCTATATACTTTTAAATGAAAATAGGTGTGGGTATATATATTTATACTTGTATTCTGCTTTTCCTTTACTGTATAGGTAGATATACAAATGTACACATGCATCTTTTAATTGAAAAAATAATAATTTTATACCTCACTGCTTCCAGTCGTCAAACTCACGCCGAACTCTAGCATTGCAACCCTACTTCGCGACCTTACCGTAAAACAACACCTCCACCGTCGACTCCTTCTCCCATCTCGCGCTCGCTGCGACTCCAGCAACAAACCCAAGCCCTAAATTGAAAAACCAGCCTCCTTAAACCATCGCAATTCACCCAAAGGCATCGCCCTCCCCTTCCTGAAACCACACGCCACTGCGACAGCGTGCTTAACTTCACCTCGAGGCTGCTGCCTCCATGCGTGCGGCGATGGGTTGCCCGAACATCGCGAAAATCTTGGGAGGTTTTTTTTATTTCGATTGCGATAGTATATTTTTTTTTTTTGAATTGAGATGAAGAACGAGATTTGGGGATTCTGATTTTGAAGAGGAGAGAAGAATGAATTTTCGAACGGGGGGGATTCATTTATTTGGCCATTAATATTATTTCTCTGTTGATTTCATGAAAGTGTGGAGGAAAAAGAAGATAGGCTTCGTGATTGAAAACGATAAGGGCGGCTTCGATTTGAACGAAGAGATAGGTGGTGTGTAGGGCTGTTGGCTACAGAGAAGCCAAAAAGCGTTGAAGGTGAAAGAAAACAGGCTGTTGGGGGATTTTCAGTTGAAAAGTGGGTTTTGACTAGTCAAACAAAGGATATACTATATTTAAATTTAAATTTAAATCGTCTTGAAAATCGAAGCTCAAAAACTTGACATCCTATTGAGGCGTGCTACTAGGTGTTTATAATGTTATACCCCTATTTCGAACGCGATGGAAAAGGTTTCAAGTCCTTATTCAATCGTTTGGAGAAGAGAGCTTTTTGGACTCAGTTATTGTATTAAATTTCGACATTAATTTCAGTGCGCTTATATATCGTACGGTCACACGACAACTCCAAACACTACGAAATTTGAAATCCTATAATAAAACAATCTTACGGATCCAATGGAACTGGTTTGCGAATTCTAAGACTGTGCCTCGGAAGGCTATTTTTAAATGTCGATTAAATGATATATTTTAAAAATTGAACAGATCGCTTTTAATTTCGATTTTAAAAGTTGCTTTGTCTTCCGTATCATTAGTATAAATTTTTCAAGCCTTTAAAATATTTTTCACTAGCTTAAAACTCCAGATTCCATATTTTAACCAATATTGTTATAAACTTTAATAATTTAAATTATTCAACAAATTGATGTACTTAAATTCTGAATCCATTTTATCAAATTAAAACCCAAACTTTCATATTTAAAAATCAATCTACAATTCAGTTTTTAATATTGAAAACCATTTAAATATTCACAGTTAATGCCAGAAAAATCTAGATCGTTACAGTACTTATATAAATTCCATTATATATAACATTTCATTTTCAGATAAAGTACTTTCCAAAATCAACAGTTTTCAAAATCAACTTGTACTTACATAAAGCCCATCTTATATAAGAATCAAAAATTTTCTAATATCAATTACATTGCATGAAGAGCCATATGAGATTGAACATCTTTGCTTCATAAAAGGTTTTGAATTTAGAATAGTTTTGTATATAAAAATCATTTTGTGAAATAGTTTTGTATATAAAATATTTTTGTAAAATAGTTTGTAAAATAGTTTTGTAAATAGAATAGTTTGTAAGATATTTTTGTAAATAATAGTTCATAAAATAATTTGTGCGTAAAATATAATAAAATCATCTGTAAAATAGTTTTGTAAATAGAATAGTTTGTAAGATAGTTTTGTAAATAAATAGTTTGTAAAATAGTTTGTATGTAAAATAGAATAAAATAGTTTTGTTTAAGGAAATGAATTAAAATGATTTTGTAAAATGGTTTTAAATTAATAGTAGTTTTACATAAAAGAAAAATTCCAATTTAAATTACAAAGATATCCAACCGAACAACTTTCAATTTCAGCATCAAAGCATATCAATAACATTAGAACATAAGATGTACATATGTCATCATTTCGCAAAATCACATTCGATCGCTCGATCACACTTGTTCGCGTTCAAACTAATATTGTCCATTCGACTTTCCAAATGCAGACTTCGATATGGTTTCTTGACTAGGAACCATTATTCTCCTTGCATAGCCATATACTATGATAGAGAATTCTTGAATCGAACAAAAATCCGTTAAATATTCGCCATCAAGAATCGAATGAAAAATCCTAACACGAAATGATGTAATTCACCTTGAACTTGTGTACTCAAATCTGGATCAAATTAATTATGTGAATAAAATCATATACGTATAACTTACGTATCTATTCCAACCTGTTTCAGCATAATTACATTTTCAATTTAAATTCGTTATAAATCTCATTGATTAACAAAAATATCACTTCATACTTTAATATTTTTTTCAAAGAATTTCTCCATTTAATATAAAACATTGATATATTATTCTCATAATATTGCATATATTTCCCTTCAATTTAAATTACATTCATTTCACATGTAATATTTCACATTTAATATTACATTTATTTGCGAATCATTTCATAAGAAATTTCCTTTAGTTTATAACCAATTTATAAAAGCCTAATTCCTTTTTATAAGACACTGTTGTTATTTAAAATTATCACAACTTTATTTATAACCATTTACTGCAATATCCATTTATTTCATAACAATTTACAAGTCATGGCTTTATTTATAATTATTTCACTTTCAATTCATATTTATATATCCAATTAGTTTTCAAATTCTACTTTTCAAATTTATTTATGACACATTTCATAAATTTTAATTAAGTTTATAAATACTTTTTTTTCAATTACAAACTCAATGACAGCATTTCCTTAATCACAATTTCGATTTAAACATGCCAAGGCTTAAAGTTCACACTTGTATATTATTACATTACATGCCAATAATGTATACAACAGTTCTATTCATTTACTAAACATAGATATAACAAATTTTACCTCGTTTCACTTTCTTTCAATTTAAGGTTACCAAATTCAACTGCATAATTTAATAAAATTTCTACATCAACTCATATATTAATTCAGAAGTTTCGACTATCCAAAATATCCAGATATTCCATTTTATTTCAGTAGTTGAGACTACCAATCAACAACAATAATATTCACAACAAAAACATTTCAATTTCATAATCAAATATCCTAATCATTCATTTTATTCTCTTTAATACACCATTACTAAACTAGTGTTTAGTCCATAAATTAAATCAACAATAATTAGACAATGCTTATAAACTAATAAAAACTCAACTAATCAATAATAAATGCTAATAACTAAATATTACCATTTCATATATCAAACACATTACAAATAACTATATCAGTTATAAAATTTTGTTCCTTTATATATATCATATAATATTAGGAAAAATTATTTCATTTCAAAACTCATATAAAACATTTTTATAAAACTAACAAATGCACGCTCTTGTATATACACTCAGACAACTCATTGTAGGGTATTACTACCCAATCTCTAAAGATTTAACCCCAATAGGCAAAGGTATGTCCAAACCAAAGCTTTGATACCAACTGTAACGATCCACCTTTTTGGACGATTTAAAGCGACAATAAACCACACATGTCTAATTCAAACCATTCAAAAGGGAGGATTGTTAATGGGGTAAATAAGAAAATAAAAGAAAAGTAGGAAAAATAAAACACAGAATCTCATAGCGGAATGACAAAATATTATAATCAAATAAACAGTTCATGAAGTTGTTTTACAAATAATATGTGATTACAAATTTACAATTCAAATCAGAGTTATACATACAATAGGAATAAATAAATAATGCAGCAGAAAACATGATGTAGTGGAATAATTATAATAAATAGTAATAATATACTAAATCTTCGTATTCGTCCTCTAGAAAATAGTCTTCAATACACTGAAAAGCTCAGACTGACCCGAGCATAACGAAAACAAAACACTCGAGTCAGAATTAAAAGATCTTATGTAAATCAAATCAATCTAAAATAAAATGTGAGTGCAATGGCTTCAGAGATGTTATGATATTTTCCATCTCCTATCATGTGTACAACGTGAATATAATTATTAAAAGATTTCAAATAATTCGAGGTATCAATTTTGACCACTTTAATTAAAAAAATCGAAGTTTAACTTAAACCTTTTAAATAATTCAATTCCAATACATAATCGAAATTCAAGAAATTGTATGGATGTATATATCATTTAAACAAATATGTAAAATTAAAATTTTCAAATCAATGAAAACCGCTCGGTTTATCATTTCAACGCAAAACGATTTCCTTAATGTATAAGATCATTCGGGTACCTATCAATTCAATCCACAGTGATAACAAACATATATGCATAAATAAATATCCAACCATCCAAAATTTCAACTAATAACATCCATCACAATCAACATCCAAATTAGCAAATAAATCGCAACAATTAATTGGTTATCATTATTAAGTGTTTAACTAGAAATTATATTCAATATTAATTACATGGCTATGAAATTCGACGTCAATTCAAATTAAATATAAATGAAAAATGAGAACACCAAACAACAATTAATAAACTTCTAATCACATCATAAATCTAATTAACCAACATAAGATAGTAGTTGTGAGTGGATTAAACCACTCATCTTTGATTTGTCGACGATTAAAAATCCAATTAAATGCCCAAATTTGAACAGCGGACAAACCAACAACTAGGTCATCTTTAAGAAAATATACAAATCAGCATATTATTAAATCTATAAAAGTGAATAACTAGAAAATTGTTGCGAATTCTTTTCTCTCTACTTTCAAAAAAATAATCACCTAAAGAGCATCTGTCTTGAGGAAGTTATGGTCAAAACAAACAGAGGTGTTTTCTGAGTTGAAAATCTAAGCTCAAATATACTTCGAAAAGATTTAAGTTTTTGGCATAGAAAATTAAGGAATTTGAAGAACCGATCTAAACTAAAGTTGAAAATAAATGGTTTGAAAAAAGAATCACATAATTTGGTTCATTCCTGAAAGAGATATGACTGATACAATATGGGGTATTTTCGTCCAAAATTGGACCCAAGAAAGGACATGAAAAATGAAGTTTTTGATATAGGAATATTCAAAATGGAAAGAAGGGTTCAACAACAGATTTTTTGCCGTTGAAATTATACGCGGTTTCAAAAGAAATTGATTTGGAGTTGTTTAGTGGAATATAGAAGCCATGAAAATAAGGGGAAGGAAGAGGGAAATGGAAAGGGGAAAAGAGGGAAAAAAGAGAAAGGGGAGAAGAGGAAAAGTGGGGCTTTGGCCATGGGTTACTGCCGTGGGTTGTGAGTGGTGATGGAGGTGGGTGGCGGTAAGAGGAGAGAGAGGTAGGATAGGGTTTTGAAGGAGGAAGGATGGAATTTAATTTGGAGATTTAGAAGTTTTGGGTTGGAGTTTTCTGTAGATTTAAGGAAGAAGAAGAAGAGTACGCAGAAAGTTTCTCAAATGAAGAATTTTTATACGTAATTGGTTTTAGTCAGATAGGAAAAAAGAAGGTCAATGTATGAGAAAAGGAAGGATCCAAAGTCTCTTAGGGTTCCTAAGGTCTCTTCGTTTACTAAGGAGCCCGTTAGTCTAAAACAAACCCAATAAGACTTAGCCAAAAAAAATAGAACACAAATATACACAGCAGATGAAAGAAATAAGCTGTAGGTTATTTAATAATTAGGAAATTAAGGTGGAGAGAAAAAAATGTCACATTTTATTTTGAAAGCTTCAGGCATTAATAATGCATAAATAAATGTACATAAAAATGAAAAAGTTTCCAAACTAAAGGATAGTGAAATTTTATATACACGAAAACGAGGTGGCAAGAATTAAATACAACCTAAAAGTCTAGGCTGAGGTATTAAACAGAAGGAGAAATGAACGGATCAAGTATTAATAATGAGATAATTATTTTAAAACGTACATGCTACAATTAATAACAAAAGAAACGAAGGGATCATATATATCGCATAACCTTTTTAAAATTCAGTTTTCGAAACGTAACCAAATTAACTTCATTAACTCAAATAATATTCAAATTTGTACGCATTTAGTTTTTTTTTTCTTTCTATGCATAATAAATAAAATTACTTACCATAAAGATGAAAACGTTCAATTTGGTTTTTCCAAAATGATCTTTTATTTCGATTAAAACATTCTTTCTGTTTAACACAAAAGGTGCATTTCTTTTATTAAATCTATTAAGTGCATCAGCATTTTCTTCCTTCCTAATTGAAATATTTCAATTACCTTAATTACAATTACCTACAAAGTTAAATTTTGAAACAGACATCTAAAATGGATGAAGAATAGAATAATTGTTTCCTTTAGTTATTTAACACGTTTACAATTTTGTTGTTTATACAACAGAGCAATAAATAACTTACTTAAATAAATTATTTTTCTACTCTTGTAATCCATCTATATGCTAAAACACAGTTCAAGTATATATATTTCTTCCTTTAAATCAATCATTCTATTCTTTATTTTAATGAAATCAAACCTATATTCACAAATGAAACATTCATTTTATTTGACATAAATGTTCTTTTCATTAAACCTACTTTCCTTATATTTTTCACAAAACATAAGCAACGTTTAATTACACCTATCATTAATTAAAATTATTCAATTACATTAATTTCAATTGTTTAAAAGGTGAACTTCAAAATGGACAAAATAAAAGCAATGATAAATAGAATAATTATTTCCTATTAAATAGTGATTTAAACATATTTATGCGCTATTGGATACAAATAGGAACTATACATTACTTACGAAATAATAGTTTCTCATCTTTGCAATCAATTTTTCAGCTACTAAACATTTCAAATAAATAAACATATGATTTCTTTTTTTATAAAGAAACATTTATTATTCCTTATTAACATTTATTATTCCAATCAATTGGAAATTTATACTCAGACAATTGTTAATATCATTCAAACCGATGTTATTAAAATACATACTAACATTTGTTATCATCCTTATATTATTGCAAACATATGTCATTAATAGAAATTTTGGTTAAGCTCATAACTTGTATTATAATTAAATTTGTATCAATAAAATCTTAATTTTATTCCTAACAACTTTATTCAAAAAATTTATTTAATTTAATACTTTTAAATGTTTAAAAATACGGGTCGTTACACATATGCAAGCGATTAAGCCGAAAGTCTCAATTTGCATGAAGTCTCAACTTGCATGCTGAATACATATGCGACTAGCTACAAAGTAGCTATGTGTCTCAGCCCACTATCACCAAATTGTGATGAATTTAGGGTATTCCCTATGGGGCAATTATATAATTTGTCACATATATCTAACTCATTGACCATTCTTGTTCGAAATAAAGGTGTCTTCTTTCTATTATATACTTGATATAATTTGGTTATATTAATTAATAATTTTGATTAAAAGTACATTTAATAGAAAATTCATAAATGGTATTTTCGGTGATAGTTGTTACAAAGTGTTGTGACCATAAGTAATTTATCACAATGAGACAAATATATCATTTTAAATGTTCCTAGTCAAGATACATCAAGACTGGATATCGATGTATTCGTTGGGACTACAATACATAACTCTCATGACTACTAGGGGCACCTAGGAATAACGTACTAATAGTTATTGGATAAATATGGAACGATTCACTCGGTAGTTTTATGTTGGTTAATATAACTAAGGTCAAATAGAAAATATCGATGTGTCTAATTTACACAGTCATTTCGACTTGAAAATACTGTGAATCTTCAATATGAAAACACCGGTTTGATTATAGTAAAATCATGGCATGGCGTCCATAAAGTGACTATAGTTGGGTCGAGTGGAAGTATTGGAAGTGAAGCACTATTCAAGGGAGGATTTATCTCCTCAGTTATATTGGGTTAGTATCATGGTCAACTCAAGTCAAACCAAAGTCAAAATCTCTAGCCAGAGTAGTTCAGTCGATAATAATTGTTATTATTGAACCAAGGACTTTGTGTTTGGATTATAGAGTTGAATATGGATGATGTTGAAATTTTAACCAATACCAAATTCAACAAGTCCAAAATGATATAGTTTTGATGAAGAGAATCGGTGTAAATAATTGCCATAACTGGGTAAGGCTTATTAAATTAAAATGAGATTTTTTCAAAAATGAGTAAGCGATAAATTTGGCTATAATATCACACCACCTGCTAAGTTAAGTGCGTCCGTTAAGCTTCGAATAGTTCGACGTTAATCGCTAACTGAATTTACATCAAAGAGTTATACAATCGAAATGATGAATTCTCTTTAGACCAAACAATTTAATTAGTTTATAATTGTTACAAATAAATTAATGTTTTATGAAATATTAATTATGAATTATGAATGTGATTTGAGAAATAAAATTGTTGCATATATTTATATAAGTTATGAATGTATTGATCAATATGAGATATCGATAACAAAACATGTTAAATATGATTGTACATATTTAATTTAGGTTTAATCGGCTCACAACCCATGAGATTTGGAGAGGATAGGTGTTGGTTTGGAGAAAGATAGGAGGTGGTTACAACATTTGTGATTAGGCTTTGAGATGTGTAATTGAGATCATTGTTGCTCTCTTGTCCTATCCATATAAAAGCCAACATCAAAACCCTAATTACAAGCTAATTCATTTTTGAGCCTGCACTTTCTTCTTCCTTTTCCTCATTTTAGTGGCAGCAAATTTCTTCTAGAATCACCCCTAAAATTCCAACATCCAATTCAAAATTAAAAATACTAATTTGTAGTCGTAGATCTCCAATCCTGGATTAGCAATCTAACGGATTGTGAATTTTCTTAGAAGAGAAATCATTATTCAATGTGGTCTCAATGGCTTCATAAGGAGGTGCACTTTTATTTCTTATCATTGTTTTGATTTTAACCTTTACAATAAAAATGTTGACTTGTATTCAAATCCTCTGTTTGTGTTCAGATTTGTTTATTGTTTAGATCATATGAGATTTTTATGGGACATGTGTTTGTTACAATTGAATTGGTTATCTGCATGTTATAATATTTTGTTTATTAATTTATTGTTGAATTAATTTTATCAAAAAGGTTTTAATTTTATATACATACATACATACATACATACATACATACATATATATATATATATTAAATATGTACTAATCTTCAGATTATGAATATGTGTAATTGTATATGTGTTTATATATCTTATATATTTAATCTTGAAATTTTCTTATGATGATTTATGAATCATAAAATATAAAAATATTTTATTAAATACGTATATACATATTTTATTATAATTTTGTGAACTGTTTATTATGAATACAATAATTAATCATTTAGAATTTCAATTTTATATTTTTTATATTTGCTGCACAATGTAATAAAATTATAGTAAGATTTTCAGATTATTAAAACTTAATTTATTATTTTTAAAAAGTAATTTACTTTCAGCCTACAATAAATTCTTTAATTAAAAATATAATTTCAATTGATAAAATTTTAGAAATTTTTCTTAAGGCTTAAATATGTTTCGGGAACCTTTAGAGAAATTTTTAGATTTTATAACTTAATTATTAATTTTTTGAATTTATTTATTTTTAAATGCAACTAATTATTTAATTAAAAATATGATTTCATTTGAGAAAAGTCTATAAATTTTTCCTGAGCCCAAAATTTGTCCTAGATACTTTTAAAAAAATTAGAAATTTTTAACCTGATTTCCTATTATTAAGAATAAACTTGATTACGGGCTATTATCAATTATTTAATAATAAATATTATTTTAATTATAAAAATTTCATAAATTAATATTAAGCCCAACGTGTGATTTGAAATTTTCTAAAATTTTAAAAACTTGTATTATTATCGTATAATTATTTTACATTAACTTGTTATGGCAGAAGCTGATTTATTCAATAAATTGCACACGCGCACACACATATATTATTATTATTATTATTGATATATTATATAAGCACATATTTAGAAAAATTATAGTACATACAAAATGAGCTAATGTGTCCGTTGCAATGTAAATCCCAGCATCGGTATTACACATGCACGCATATATATATATATATATATATATATATATATATGTATGTATGTATATATATATGTGTGTGTGTGTGTGTGTGTATGTGTGTATGATACATAAATACATATATATAATTGTACAAATTAAATTAAATTAGTCTCAAACTACAAATTATACAATTAGAATACATAAGGACATAGCAATAAATATTGCCATGAATAAATTATTAATAATAACATTTAGTGAATCGGTCAATTCAAATTAAAAAGAGAAAATGAAAGGTTTCTCTTTCCATTTAATACAATTAATGCTCTCAATTGATTCTTGTTTTAGGGAAATAAATAAAAGGTTTCATTCCCTATACATTAACATTTATAAATAAACGTTAGGTGTATTGGATACACTATACATTTGAAATTAAATTTATTTAAACTTCCCTTAAATATTTTGAATAGAACATAAGATTTTATTTAAACCAAATTAAAAAATTTTTTAAATGAAATTTAGACTTCGTAGGCCCATTAAAGATCCAAAATGTTTTTTTTTTTTGAAATTCACCTATTTCTTCCGCTGCGAGCTGGCCCAGTTCCTTTAATGGTATCAGAGCCGAATAACAAATATGGTCTAAATTAGTCATGTTTGGGCTAACTAATTAAAATTGCCCACTAAGTACCGTATTTAGAAAGGTAATGTCTAGGCTTGGAATTGGGTAATCAAGTACCATGTCTTACCTAGTTACCAGCCTGGCCCAAAAGGGTGAGTGAGTCCAAAGGTTTCTCTTAATAGAAAAGGCCCAATTTGATTTGGGCCTTGGGCTAGTTTTCAAAATTGTTTTCAAAATGTTTGAAAGGATAACAATATTTTTCGAAAATGATTGAAAATATTTATATACTAATTTCAAAATTTTAAATTTATTAATAAGATTAATAAAATGAATTAATTAAATATGTTGATTAATTAATACATATATGCATACATTATATATGTTGATATATGTTACCTTATTTTAAAATGTTTTGGATAACATAAGTTTACATGTATGTATGTAAGATAAATTTTGAAATTAATAAAATTTAATCATATTTTTTTAATTAAACAAATTAACTAAAGGTTAATTTATTAAATAAAATACTCATATATAAGATATATGTGTGTGTTATACTATAAAGGTTATAGTGGCACTATAAAGGTTATAGTAGATATGTCCAATATAAATGTTGTATTAGAATTATAATATAAAATTAATTAGCGATTTAATTAATTAAAATTAATTAAAAGTTAATTAGTTAAAAGTAATTAAATAAGATTTAATTAATATAATATTATACATAAGAATATTATATATGTTAATTAAGTTATAAAAGTTATATAATAATTGAGGTTATGTAATATGAATGTATAACAAAAGGTGGAACTTTAAAGAAACCTTAAATAGACTTAAGAAATAAATACATGCGCAAATATACGTATACCATATTTATGATATGTTCGACACTTGAATCATGAGGGTATTTCATAAGAAACACGTTACCCCATAAGTCGATACCACTTGATATAATATATTGAAGATTATGAATCTTTAATATAAAGTTGTCCTCTATCATTTATATATTAATAGATTACCTGCATACTCCTTAGTTGTCGAGCTTTCTATAACATCCCTAATTTTTGATAACATTATTCAGGAAATTTAGTTAGATAAATTAAATAGAATAATGATGAAAAGTGGATTGATATTAGAATAAATTATATCTATAGGGCCGTGCTTAATATTAGACTAAATAGGTTTAAATTGGTTTATAGGCAAATCAAATTTGCATAGGGACATATTAGAAAATAGCCACTTTATTATACAAGGCTATACTTCTTTGTAATTGTCCATTCACGTTTCATTTTTCTGACTTTCATAAACGAAAAACATAAACCTAACTTAGAGCCGGCCAGTAACAAGAAGGAAAAGAGGTAAAATTCAATCTAAAGATAAGGATCAAAGCTAGGAAAAATTAATCAACAACAAATCTCAAATTCCTTATCATATTACGATGAATAGTAAATTCATACCATATCTATTTTATTCTATGGTTATACATTTTTGGATTTATGATTAAATTCATTTTTCTGATGATATGGATGATAATATGCTTGAACTATATTATATTTAATTTAATTTAATTCATTCACATATAAATTTGCACGGTTTTGATGTAAAACCAATAGTCTATGACACTAGAATGCCATGGAAATTTGTTATGTTAAGTAAAACATGATTTTGGAGATGAGTTTTAATTTTTAGAATTTTCCAAGCTATGGAAAATTTATTATGAATTTCTATAGGAAAATATGATATTATTGGGTTTAAAAATTTATTTTGACAATTTCAAGAAGAAATTGGTTTGGAAACTTTAATATGTTTGGTTATATGATGAAAGAGATTTTCTATGATTTTTGAGGATTTTCCCAGTTGATTTATTAGGAAAAATAAATTATTTGAAAAGTGGGACATTTCTGCAAACATTGGTTTTGTTAAACGGAAGGGCTTTAACATCATAATTTCTTTAATTTAGATCTGATTAAATGCGGAAGTTTTATTTATAAAGTATTTGAAAAGTTTAAGGCAACCAATCAAAGGTTTACTAATAGGCAAGTAGTTATAAAGTAATTACTAAAAGTGGCTAAATTTTAGCCTTTAATTCAAAAAAGTTGGTTCCGCCTCAAATAGCAGTACCATTCGCCTGCATTGACTCCGGACCATCCCAGTTGAAACCTACATAGTCGAAACAAATACACAAAGGATCACTTAGATGGTACGTAGTGGATTGGAAGAAAGGCGGAAGCCATGGTGTCGAAAGGATTGCTTTCGATGGGGTTGAAACCCTATTTGGTTTTCAAAAGATAAGATATTGCCTTTTTTTCTAAAAGCTTTCAAGACAGTCAAAAGATATGCTTTTGAAAGGGTTTATATAAATAGCTTTTGGGGAAGGTTTCTTTATTATGTTAAAGTATTAGCTTTCGAAGGGGTACCATTTTCTTTAAATAAAAGCTTTCGAAAGGATTGGTTCCGACCTAGTCGAAACCCAGCCGCTATTTTCCTTCCGAGTGTATTGAAGCCACCAATGCATTCGAAAGGTTGTCTTTGTTTTAACCTAAGCTAAGCCACTTTCTAAACGCTTTCGAAAGGGGTTAAGGGTTTTGAAGGCAATGGAGTCGAAAGGGGTTTCGACTCTATCCTCCAAAGTCTTAATTTAAAATTTTATGCTTTCAAATAGATGGTTTCGACACCCTCAACTCTTTCCCTAAAACAAATTTATAATGGTTTCAAAAGAGATACTTTCGTATATAACCATTTTGACCCAAGTGATCTTTTTAAAAAGAAAAAACCCAATACCTTCAAAAGGGATACTTCCATTTGTTTCGAAGTTATGTTTTAAAGGACGTTTTGATACCGTCGAAAGGTATGTTTGGTTTCGAAAGAGAATATTTATCAAGGGCTTCGAAAGGTATGTTCATCATGTTTTGAAAAGAGGTCTTTGCTTTCGAAGAAAGTCATCCAGAGGTTTCGAAAGAGATGTTTTAAGATTTCAAAACATAAACCCAATCTCAATTTCAAGGAATTACCATGGCATAAGCAAATAAAAGGTTTTGAAACGAAGAAGTTTTCATTTATCATAAAGGTTAAAGGGTTTAACCATGATATATATATATATATATATATATATATATATATATATATATGATTCAAGGATAATAAACCACAGGTGTTGGTATTATTTAGTTGTTATGATTACTTCTTCATTTATTTATTCACATTGTAATTATCCCATAACAGTATCTTAGAGAAGGGCAGAATAACCAGTTAGGTTGACCCAGTAGTGAATATAACTTAAGAAATGTTAAAATCTTAATTAAAGATATTGGCAGGGGCCAATAGGTTCATGGTCAGCCCATGAAAACTATGATTGATATTACAAGGGTCAATAGGTTTGTAGTTATCCCATGAAAACTATATACGGATTAAGATATTGATAGTTAGTCAATAGATTCCTAGTTAGCCCATGAAAACTACGATAATAGAAAAGATATTGGAGTTACTAATAGATTCTTAGCGATCCCATGAAAACTATGAAATTGGAAAGATAGTCCATAACATTTAATAGGTTAATTGTAACTCTAGAAACTATAATCGAGATAGATAGTTAGAATGAATGGGGATGGATACTCCAGATTTGATTTACTTGTTACGCATATCATCATAATGTTTTGGAATACAACGTTTTAACCATTGTGGATGCAGGAGCGCAATATATGTTTTTATAAATGTTTTAGGTACTACTGTGGGGAAAATCCATTCCGCTAAGCGGCATGGTCTTACTAGATATCCAAATGGTTTGAGATGGTAAATTATTATTTATACCAGGCTTTATATCTGACTCGAAGTTTTTTCCCTTAAACTCCCGGGTACTCAATTGATTTTGGGTAGCTTGAGAGCTAAGGTTTCCAGGTGTTCTTTTAGACGAATAAAGCTTCCGAGGACGTGCAGGAGGCAAGCATGTTATTAGAGTTCTTTTATTTCCGTCGTGTGTTTGATTTTAAAGGAAAATTATTTTAGTGCCTTATTATATACTTTGATCATCCAAGGGGGCATCTTCATATGTAACTCTTGGCGTATTTTGTATTAATTATATGTTATCTAAACATGGTCTGCATACTGAGATTATGTAATGAATTTGAAATATTTTGAAATTGAATGTGGACTTTGTTTACTGTTTTAAAATTTTCCATATTCATGTGTTTCAATATATCAATGAATCTAACACCGCCATATTTGGTCGCCAAGGATTAATAACCATGGATAACTGCAGCATCCATAGCCGTTAATTTTAGGCCTTAAAGTAAGGGGATGTTACAAGTTGGTATCAGCGCCTAGGTTTATGAAACTTTAAAAGATATATAAACCTAAAAGATTTTTAAACATATTCCAATAAATCAGATAATAAGATTGGGATTTGGGTTAACGCTATAGTAATGTACTTGTATTTGATATATATAGTTATATATAAGTATGTATTCCTTGCTCTTTTAGACCGTTCTTCTATATCTTACTAAGGCTTGTATGTAGATTTATGAGAAAGAAGATATGGAAGCTGGAAATGGAAGAAGGAATCCCGGTGGAGGAAGCACCACAACTAACAAAAACGCTCGACCCACTACAAGGAGGAACCCGAGTCAACCGGCTAATGCTAGTAATCAACATGTGGATGCCAATGTGGGTGCTGGAAATCCACCAGTAGATATGGGGTTAATGTATCAGTTCTTTGTTGGTTTGATTCAAGCAGGAGCTGCTACTAGTGTTGCTGGAAATGTAGGGGGAGCTAATCATGTGGCTATAGTTACGAATAATTATGCTTTGCTGAGTAGAGAATACACTTGTTTGGGTAGGAAGCCATTCCTGGGAACAGAGAGTGCCATGGAGGTTTAGAATTGGCTGTTGCATTGTGAGCATATATTTACTGATTTGGTCTGAGTGATGGACAAAAGAGAAGGCTGGCCTCTAGACACTTAAAGGGGTCAGCACTATATTGGTGGAATAATGTCACTACCGGAGATTCGAAAGAGCAGCTAACTTAGGCTGATTTTAAAATGAGATTCGAACATAAGTTTGTATCTGAGTTTGCTAAGTCAGAACTGATGAGGAAGTTTATGGATTTAGTTCAGGGAAAGATGTCAGTAGTCGAGTATGCTACTAAGTTTGAAGAGCTGTCTCGATATGGGTATGCTACTATAGATACTGTGACATCAAAAGGAATGAGAGGTTTATTCGGTGATTGAGGCTTGAGCTTACTAGAATGATAGTGACACATGTCTGTGATCCTTGTAATATAGTGGTGGAAATGGCCATTCGCCATGAGGAGTTACTTGCTGAGTTTTCTAAAGAGAAGCCAGTGGAAACTTAGGGTACTCAAGGGAAGAAGAGGAAGTTATTTTAAAAGAAGGAAGCCCAGAAGGGAGATAATACTAAAAAGTCAAAGGCTGAGATAGTTTGCTATATTTGTGATAAGAAGGATCACTTTGCGAGTGAATGCCAATTAGGAAATGGGAAGAAAGCTGCAAATAAGAAGAATGTGAAGTGCTTCAATTGTGATCACGTTATGCATTACAAGAATCGGTGTCTAGAGCCAGTTAGGGAGAATAAAGGAAAAGTTTTTTCTATAGGACCAGATAAGCCTACTACAGCTGATAAAGAAAAGACTGTGATGGAAGGTACGGTCAGAGTATTCCAGTTAAAGTACTTTTTGATATCGGTGCATCACATTCATTTATATTTCGGTGTTTGATTGATAATTTATGCTTAGAAGCCACCTACTTTGTTACTACCTTAAGGGTTGCGAACACAATAGAAGGTATGCAACTCTAGGATTGAGATGTGACCAATTGGAGCTTGATTTATTAGGTTATAAGTTTGAATGCAGTTTGCATGTTATTGATTTTGTAGATTTCGGAATCATTTTGGGTATGGATTGGTTGGGTAGGTATAAGGCTAGAATATTTTTGTCAGGATAGGGAAATATCACTAAGACACCTTGAGAGTCATAACCGAGTGATATTCTCAGTAGAGAATACTAAACGGAGTGTTAGTGCTTTACTTAATGCTATGGAAGTAGGAAATGAGTTAAGTCAGGTTCGGGTAGCAAGAGAGTTCGCAGATGTCTTTGAGCCAGTTACCAGACTACCACCGAAAAGAGCTATTGAGTTTGGAATTGATCTTATGCCAGGAGCTGAACCTGTGAGTAGACCACCTAGCAGGATGACATCGATTGAGATAAAGGAATTGAAAGTGCAGCTAGTGGATCTACGAGGAAGGAATTTTATTAGATCAAGCAGTTCGCTTTGGGGAGCGACCATGGTGTTTGTGAAGAAACAGATGGGTCATTAAGGATGTGTGTCGGCTATCATAAGTTGAATGAAAGGACGATTAAGAACAAATATTCTTTGCCAAGAGTAGATGTTCTATTCGATCAGTTGAGTAGAGCCAGAGTGTTTTCCCAGTTAGATTTGGTAATAGGTTTCCATCAGCTAAGAGTAGCGGAGGACAGTATTCCTTTGGCATCATTTTGAACTTGGTATGGTTCATATATGTGGTTGGTAATGTCATTTGGATTAATGAATGCACCTGCTTTCTTCGTGGATTTGATGAACCTAGTTTTTCGAGAGTATTTGGATAGGCTTTTACTGGTGTTTATAGATGACATACTAGTTTACCCTAAGGATGAGAGAGAGCATGAAGTTCATTTTAGAGTGATACTTGAGATGTTGAGGCGGAATCAGTTAAAGGCAAAGTTTACCAAATGTCATTTCTGGAAGAAAGAGGTTAAATTTCTTCGTCGCGTGGTTTCAGAGAAAGGATTGTCAGTTGATCCAGATAAGATCGAAGTCGTGAATAATTGAAGAGACCAGAGACGTTGACTGAGTTCAAGAGTTTTCTTGGACTTGCTGGCTATTATCGGGGATTCGTTAAGGATTTCTCGCGGATAGCAACATTCTTAACCAAGATAACCAGGAAGGAGGAAAAATTTGTTTGGTCTGACAAATGTGAGTAAGAATTCCTTAAGTTAAAGCGTTTGTTGACCAATGAAACCCGTGTTGGCAGTTCTAGACGAAAATCAAAGGTTGGTGGTATATACTGATGCATGCGGAACTGGATTGAGAGCTGTATTGGTGCAGAATGGTAAATTTATTGCCTATGCTTCGCGATAGCTTATACCGCATGAAGCTAGATATCCTGCTCATGATTTGGAGTTGGCAGTTGTGATCTTCGCATTGAAGATTTGGAGATATTATCTCCTAAGGGAGAGGTTTGAGCTTTATACTAATCATAAGTCTTTACGGTATTTATTCTCTCAGAAGGAGTTGAATATGAGGCAGCAGAGATGGTTTGAGTTTTTGGCTGCTTATGATTTTGGTATAAAATATACACCAAGAAAAGGTAATAAGGTAGCAGATGCCCTAAGCAGAAAATATCAGAATGTGGTGTTAGCTATGTTGGAAGAGTGGAAAGATTTAGAAGCTTTAGTCAATTGTGATGTGCCGTTAAGATGGACTGCTGGTCTAGTCAGCGTTTCGCCAGGTTGTCTTGTTTATAAGTTCAACAGTATTGATTGAGATAACTTCTTGTAATTAGAAGGAGGATCCAATATTAGCTGAAAGGATCAGAAGGCTTGAGCATAGAACTGAGATTGATGAACTAAAGGATTTTAGCCTTGACCAGAAAGGATGGTTGAAAATGAAGGGACGATTGTGTGTTTTCCGAATATTGAGGACTTGAGGAAAGAAGTTCTTGGAGAATGTCATCTGTCCAAGTTTACGATTCAACGTGGAGGGACCAAGATGTATCAGGATATGAAGAGGAGCTTCCATTTGAAAGGTATAAAGAGGAATGTTGGTTTGTGGGTTAGGAAGTGTGCAAACTGTCAACAAGTGAAAACTGAATATTAGAAGTCGAGTGGGTTGCTTCAGCCTTTAGAGATTCCAGTCTAGAAATGAGATTCGATATTCATGGATTTTATAGACGGGTTGCTAAGGTCTAATAGAGGTAATGAAAGTATATGGGTTATAGTAGATAGATTGACTAAGAGTGCCCATTTCATTCCAGTTAAGTCAACCAGAACGGCACCTGTTTTAGCTAAGTTGTTCTTGAAGAACATAGACTGCATGGAGTTCCTAGTAGTATAGTCAGTGACAAAGATGCTTTGTTCACTAGTGAATTCTGGAAGAGTCTACAGGAAGTGATGGGTACCAAGCTTAATATGAGTACTGCATATCACCCTCAGACAGATGGGTAGACATGGAGAGTCAATAAGGTACTCGAGGATCTATTGAGAGTTTGTGTATTGGATTTTGGTGGATCTTGGAAGGATCACCTACATTCGGTTGAGTTTTCCTATAATAATAGTTATCAGACTAGTAGAGGGATGGCGCCGTTCGAAGCTTTGTATGGAAGACCATGCAAATCACATGCATGTTGGTTGGAAACTGGAGATAGATTAGTCTTAGGTCCAGACTTGGTTAGAGAGGTGTCAGAAAAGATTGAGTTAATTTGAGGAAGGATGAAAGAATCTCAGTCTAGACAGAAGAGTTATGTAGATAAGAGGCGTAAAGACCTAGAATTCTCAGTCGGAGATAAGGTTTTCGTTAAGGTATCACCTATGAAGGGTGTGGTGCGATTTAGAAGATCATGGAAGTTAGCACCGCGATATGTTGGTCCATTCCAGATTTGTAGAGAGGATTGGAAAGCTTGCATGAAGAGTAGAGTTGTCGAGCTGTATGGCAGGTGTCCATAATGTAATTCATGTGTCTCATCTTCGCAAGTATGTGCAAGATCGAGAGACTACTATTCCTTCGACAGAGTTAGAAGACTTAATAGTAGAGCCTAATTTGACTTTTGTTAGACATCTAGTTCGAGTTGTAGCTAGAGATGAGAAAAGATTAAGGAACAAGATAGTCATTTTGGTGAAAGTTCAGTGGAGCGACAACGAGAAGAATTGTACTTGGAAGACAGAGGACAAGATTATAGACACTTATCCTGATCTAGTTTGAGGGTATGTCTATATTAGATTTATATAGATAGTTGCTAGTCAGATAGGCTTGTATGATTTTTATGGTTGTTAGGAGTTGTTACATATGATATGCTATGTTTAGTATTTAGCCTTTACAGAATTTCGAGGATGAAATTCTATAAGGGGGGAGCCTGTAACATTTCTAATTTTTGCTAAAATTATCCAGGAAATTTAATTAGATAAATTAAATAGAATAATAATGATAAGGGAATTAAGATTTGAATAAATTATATCTATAGGGCTGTGCATAATAATGAAATAAATGAGATTAAATTGGTTTATAGGCTAATCAAATTTACATATGGACATATTAGTAAATAGCCACTTTATTATACACGGTTATACTTCTTTATAATTTCCCATTCAAGTTACATTTTTCTCACTTTCACAAATGAAAAATATAAACCTAAATTAGAGTCGGCCATTAACAAGAAGGAAAAGAGGAAGAATTCAATTTAAAGCTAAGGATCAAAGCTAGGAAGAATTAATCAATAACAAATCTGAAATTCCTTATCATAATTAAGGTGAATAATAATTTCATACCATCTCTGTTTTATTCTATGGTTATATGTTTTCGGATTTATGTTTAAATTCGATTTTATGATGATATGGATGATGATATGCTTGAACTATATTATATTTAATTTATTTTAATTCATTCACATATGAATTTGCATGGTTTTGATGCAAACCCGAGAGTCTATGATGTTAGAATGCTATGGAAAAAAAAATTTGTTAAGTAAAACATGATTTTGGAGATGAGTTTTAATTTTTAGAATTTTCCAAGCTATAGAAAATTTATTGTGAATTCCTAAGGAAAATACGATATTATTGGGTTTAAAAAATTATTTCGAGAATTTCAGGAAGAAATTGGGTCTGAAATTTTAATATGATTTATTATATGATGAAAGAGATTCTCTATGATTTTGGGGATTTTTTCCAGTTGATTTATTAGGGAAAATAATTATTTTAAAACAGGGACTTTTCTGCAAACATTGATTTTGCTAAGTGGAAGGGCTTAAATGTTATAATTTCTTTAATTTAGATCTGATTAAATGCGGTAGTTTTGTAAAGTATTTGAAAATTTTAAGGCAACCAATCAAAGATTTACAAATAGGCAAGTCGTTATAAAGCAATTACTAAAAGTGGCTAAATTTTAGCCTTTAATGCAGAAAAGTTGGTTCTGCCTCAAATAGCAGCACCTTTCGTCTCCATTGACTCTACACCATCCTAGCCGAAACCCACATAGTTGAAACCAATAAAAAAGGTATCACTTCGATTGTAACGATCCAGATTTTTAGCCATCCGATATTGGGATAATTAACTAATTTTTATTATTGAAATATCAATTTTTATAAGCCGAATAGATAAATTTTTCGGATATTTAAAATATCTGAATCTATAAATTTATTAAACTACATTTAATTTTAAATAATAAATTTTCTGAACAAGATAAATTTTATAGATATATGTACATAAACTTCACCATTCAAATTTAAGATAGAATATCCATATATATATATATGTATATATAAATTTATACAAAGCTTTATGATGTTTGAAAAAATATATAAATAAATAAATATGTATATATATATATATATTCATATGAAGTAATGTAAATATGTATAAAGGTAGATATGATAAAATAAATATGTATAGTGTATATGTATCCATACTTATATACTTATAAATGTATTTATAGTAAGGACAGTGTATATGACATTATATATAGGTATATAATGTAAAAGCTTCATGATAATAAACTCCAAACTTTGGATGAATAAATATATGTATGTGTTGATATGATAAAATATATATAAGTATATGAGTATGTATGTGTGTTAAATTAAAATAGTGGATAGTTAAACCTATATAAGAGTGTGTGTGTATGTGTGTATACATATATGTGTGTGTGAGAGTATACATAAGAAACATCATGATGGAAAGACATTAAATCAAGCTCACAAAATTTCAACTCAATCCATAAAAAATCAAATCAGCTTATATAGATCAAATCAAGTCTCTATAAATCAAATCAAAGATAAAAAAAATGAAAAATGAAATAAACAAAAAGGTACAAATCAAGTCTCTATAAATCAAATCAAAGATAAAAAAATGAAAAATGAAATAAACAAAAAGGTAAAGACCTGTATATATATACAGGCCGAGCTTGTTCTTGTTCATAAGAGTGCTGCCTTTAAATAAATAAGCCAAGAGTGCTTCCATTAAATCAAGAATGCTGCCATTAAATCAAACATAAGAAGATCAAAGACATAAATAAGCCAAGTTATTCAAAAAAAAGGAGCTTGAAGCTAGAACAAAAGTGAAGCGGTGTCCATCTTTTGTTACAGTGAGTAAAACATCCTCTTTGTTTCTCTTTTATCATCTATATACATATATGTGGCAATGATTATGATATGTGTTAAAAATATAAATATTAATATGAAGACGTGCCTTTATATATGAGTATTAGACCTGGTAGTACACTCAAGACTTCGTATTTCTTCCAGGAAATGCTCTGTTACATGTTGTTTTTTTGTTCAAAAGCAGTTAATTGATCAACTTCAAAAACCAAAAGCTCAATAACCAATTTGTTTTAACCTATGATTTCAAAACAAATGCTATTTGTTTTAGAGTGTAGATTACTTTAAAAATAGTTTCAATAAATTTCATCACGTATAAGTGAAGAAAGAAGGATGTTATAGTAAGTGTCTCAACTTTGGGTTAAATTCGAATATTAAATTTCAATGAATGGATTATATGTTTGGAATCGTTAGTGAAAATCAGGATTTTTAAGAATTATTTGGTGATTTTTAGTGTGGTATGGAGTGAGAAACAATGAGATGAACGGAATTGGGGGAACGTCAAAATTCCGGCCATCTACTCGATTTCATAGGTGGTCGTTGGATGTGGAGGAGGAGCAGACGATGGGGAACTCAAAAAAATGGTGTGACATTTTTTTGGGGCTTGTGGAAGCAGGTTGAGGCAGTTTTAGGGTTTAAGGGGGTTTGTGGAAGCAGGTTGAGGCAGTTTTAGGGTTTAAGGCGGTTTGTTCTTTGGCTTCTGTGTCACGGCAATGGTGACGTGAATGAGGCGTGGTTAGGGTGCGCCAGGTTGGAAAGATGGAGGAGGTTGTGGCGAACCAAGGGACAAGATCTAGTAGTCGACGGACGTGGTGGTTGGCAAGGGGAGGGGTTTTGATGGGTTTGGCTGTTATGCCATTTTTTGGTTGTGGTCGAAATTTTAAACTTGGCTTGGGGTCACGTTTTTAGGTAGGGAGGTGGACTGTCGCGGTCGATGGCAACTCGGGTGGGTGGTCAACGGTCGTAAAGGGCGGTTGTGGATGACGTCGCGTGCACATGTACGTGCACAGTTGGTTTGAGGACGGAAAAAAGGATGGAAGAAGAAGAAAGTAAAGAACTGGAGGAAGAAGGGAGAAGAAGTTTTCGGCCTTGTTGTTCTTCTTTTGGGCCATGATTTATTTATAGGCAGGGTTTGTTTTTCTTGTGTTTGGGCAGGACTGAGTTAATGCAAAGGAAATTAGTTTATTATTAAATAAATCCTTAAACATTAATTTATTTATTCCTTCATTTTAACCAAATCGACGAACATGTTTTTTTGGTCGAGATCCCACCATAGAATATTGTCATTCGAAATAATATCGCTGAGTTTCTATAAATGTAAAATTGAGTGATTTTAATATTTAAAAGTAAATGAAAGAGTACTTTCTTATTTAAATTAATTATTAAAAGATCTGTAAGATTTTAAATAGTTAGGATAAATTATTTTATTTCTTTGATTAACCAATAATCCGGATTTGAAAATATAATTTGACTAATTTTTTTGGAAAAACAGTTCAGCTTTGAATTGTAAATTTATTTAATATTAATTACTAAATCGTCGATTAAGTTAATAATCTATACTTGACTAAAATTGGCGTTTCTAAAATTATATATATATATATATATATATATATTATCGGTATATTGTAAGTTGAAGATGTATAAAAGGAAGTTTAATTGGATAAAATTTAATGGATTTAGGAATAGCCTAACTACGAAATGTTTTATATGGAAAATGTTTTCTAAGTAATGGATTACAAATTGGAGATTAGGAACATTTATAAGAGTTGGAAATATCCCGTTGTGAAAGTAAAGGATTTGAAATTATTAAATTGTTGTGAAAGTAATACAGATTCAGGTTATGTTGCTTTGGAGTTCAGGAGACGAGCTGGATAGCAGAGATGTATTACTCGTATTTGATTATATTCCATTGTGTATTGTAGGCTGTATATTCAGCATTTAAGGACAAGTTATTATAATTGTCCAGATCTATATGTTGATGATTGTACTCTGATAATTTGTATGTATATTAACAGCTACAGTTTTCTTTGTATAAAAGCTGTTATTGTATATTATATTTTGTTCCGTTGCGTTTGTGAGATTCTATATTGTTATTTCTATTTCTTCTTGTACTTCTTAACCCTAACAACTTGGTATTTTTAGCACTCAATTGCTCGGCACTCTATACAGTAGTGTCGATTTTCAAGGTCGAAAATCGCCCGTTCGTTACATAGATGGTACGCAATGGATTGGAAGAAAGGTGGAAGCCATGGTGTCGAAAGGTTTGCTTCTGATGGAGTCGGAACCCTATTTTGTTTTCAAAAGATAAAATTTTGCCTTGTTTTTCTAAAAGCTTTCGACACCCTCGAAAGATATGCTTTCGAAAGGGTTTATATAAAGAGCTTTCGGGGGAAGGTTGCGTTATTATGTTCAAGTATTAGCTTTCGAAGGTATACCTTTTTCTTTAAATAAGAGCTTTCGAAAAGTTTGGTTTCGACCTAGTCGAAACCCAGCCGCAATTTTCTTTCTGAGTGTATTGAAGCCATCAATGCCTTTGAAAGATTATCTCCGTTTTAACCTAAGCTAAGCCACTTCCTAAATGCTTTCAAAAGAGGTTAAGGGTTTCGAAGGCAATGGAGTCGAAAGGGGTTTTGACTCTATCCTCCAAAGTTTTAATTTAAAGGTTTATGCTTTCAAATAGATGGTTTCAACTCTTTCCCTAAAACAACTTTATTAAGGTTTCGAAAGAGATACCTTTGCATATAACCATTTTGACCCAAATGGTCTTTTTAAAAAGAACAAACCTAATACCTTCGAAAGGGATACTTTCATTTGTTTCAAAGCTATGTTTTAAAGGAAGTTTTAATACCATCAAAAGGAATGTTTGGTTTCGAAAGAGAATATTTATCGGGCTTTGAAAGGTATATTCATCATGTTTTGAAAAAAGATCTTTACTTTCGATGGTAGTCAACCAGAGGTTTCGAAAGAGAAGTTTTAAGATTTCAAAACTTAAACCCAATCTCAATTTAAAGGAATAACCATGTCATAAGTAAATGAAAGATTTTTAAATGAAGAAGTTTTCATATATCATAAAGGTTAAAGGGTTCAACCAGGATATATATATATATATATATATATATATATATGATTCAAGGATAATAAACCACATGTGTTGGTATTATTTTGTTGTTACGATTACTTCTTCATGTATTTGTTAACATTATAATTAACCCATAACATTATTTTGAGGAAGGGCAGAATAACAAGTTAAGTTGACCCAATAGTGAATATAACTTAAGAAACATTAAAAACTTAATTAAAGATATTGGCAGGGCCAATAGGTTCATGGTTAGTGCATGAAAACTATGATTGATATTGGCAGGGGCCAATAGGTCTATAGTTAGTCCATGAAAACTATATCTGTATTAAGATATTGACAGTTAGTCAATAGGTTCCTAGTCAGCCCATGAAAACTAAAATAACAAAAAAGATACTAGAGTTAGCAATAGATTCTTAGTGATCCCATGAAAACAATAAAATTGGATAGATAGTCCATAAAATTTAATAGTTAATAGTAACCCTAGAAACTACAATCGAGACAAATAGTCAGAATGAATGTGGATGAGTTATCCAGATTTGATTTACTTGTTTTGAACATCATCATAATGTTTTGAAATACTATGTTTTAATCATTGTGGATGCAGGAGCGTAATATATGGTTGTATAAATGTTTTAGAACACTAGTGAGGGGAAAACTCGTTCCGCTAAGCGGTGTGGTATCACTAGATATCAAATGGTTTGAGATGGTAAACTATTATTCATAGCAGGCTTAATGTCTTGAAGTTTTTGTTTTCCCCTTAAACTCTCGGGTACTCAATCATTTTTGAGTCGGTTGAGAGTTAAGGTTTCCAGTTGTTCTTTTAGACGAATAAAGATTCCAAAGAAGTGCAGGGGGCAAGCTTGTTATTTGAGTTCTTTTATTTCCAATGTGTGTTTGATTGTAGAGGAAAATTGTTTTAGTGCCTTATTATATAGTTTGATCATCCAAAGGGGCATCTTCATATGTCACTTTTGGCGTATTTTGTATTAAGTATATGTTATCTGAAGGTGATCCGTGTACCGAGATTATATAATGAATTTGAAATATTTTGAAATGGAATATGGGCTTTGTTTGCTGCTTTAAAATTTTCCATATTCATGTGTTTCTGCGTATCAATGAATCTAACACCGCTGTATTTGGTCATCGATGACTGTAGCATCCATAGCCGTTAGTTTTGGGCCTTCTTGTTAGAGGATGTTACACTTTCCTCAAGCTAGGGTTGTTAGGTGTAGTACTATTAATATCTTGAACAGATAAGGTAAGATAACCACACGTAGTTATTGAGCTTTCCTCAAGGTACGTGCATTATACTTAGGTCGTCGTGAAACGATATGTCCAAATGAGTAGTCCCACTTTACTTGTTGAGCTTTCCTCAAGGTAAAGCATGATTAGGACAATGTACCAAATGTTAGGAGTTGTATGTAATATAACCGATAAAGAGTTATCCATCGTATGTGAGCCTATGATTTATTGAACTTTTCTCAAGGTCAGAATACCAAGGCATACAAGTCCTTAAACCCACTAGTGAAGTTAAAAGACTTCTATGTTGCACTTAAGGTTTGGTGAAGCATAAAATACTACTAGGAGTCTTATTAGAAAAATAAAATGGTAACATTTAACGTTTCTTATATTGTAAGAACATATGCTAAATAATGTTCTAATTATCTGCAATGATAAATTTATGCATTTAATATGATGGATAAAACGTTTATGAATTAACATATACAAATGAACTAAATTGAAAGTTGACAAATGGAAATATAATACCTCTATAAAATGCATATTACATGTTAATTTTTTCTATACCATGAGTGCCTAATTTTTACAACTACTTAATACATTCGTAAAATGATCACTTACATGTTTATTTGATTTAAACTGTGTATTGCATTTTATGAGTTTTAAACTCTAAAAGTAATACATGACTATGGATGGATATTTGATTCATATACTATCACATATAAATGTTATATGGTGAACAATCATAGTTCGTAATGTACGATACTTCAATGAATATAGTCCATTTAGAATAAACCAAAAAATTGTATTATGAGATCGAGTATTCAATTTGATTGATTACATAAAAGATCACATTGTGTTAATTGTAGCATAAGACAAAACTACAAGATAGATCTAAGAACTCGACCGCTGAAATATCAGTTTAATTAGTTTATTAAAAAGCAACATATTTGATGTCCTTAAATGTTTAGAATAATTAATGCGCCTGTTCGAGTTCGTTATGATATTGTAGTGATAGTTTCCTTTTTAATTGATTGACCATTTAGAAAGGAAAATGAATGTATAAGAGTAAATGTGATTTAAGGTATAGTTGGGATGGAAGAGTGAATAGTCATTTCTTCTTCATAAAGAAACAACGAAAATGAGAACTATAATAATAGTTATTGATACTTAACATTAGAATAAGAAATATGATTTCTATTCCGAAATGTATTTTCATATAGAAAATTGTTTTCTATGAGATTTGTTTCTTTGAGTTAAAGAAATTCGATCAAAGACCCCTACACAACAAATTAGTTGCACCATATGAAATAAATAAATGTATATTAAGCGAATGATGGACCTCCGAATTTAGTATGCTATTATAATATTGGCGGAAATAGTGGGAGCATACCATATAGCACTTACTGATTGCATCAAATTACGGAAATTGTTTTCGCAAAACGTACCGACATTATTTATGAAATAATGACTATTTTTGGTAATCAACTAAAAAAATAGACATAGCTATATTTCTACGAATATTGTGAATGTTCATTATGTAATAAAACTATAATGTGGTATTTGTTATCATAACAAAAGTGATGCATTGGAGAATACAGAAGTATCCAATATTATTTACAATTATTCTAGAATTATAAACTAAGCCGTAGTTTTGAGAAAATAATTATATTATATGATTTCAATCATATGATACTTGTTAATTACATCCTAAATTATAAAGGGCTATGCACCCATTTAGTGGGAGCATCATAATAGTTGATGAACTCTTCGGATTGATGCATATGGATGTATGTAATCGTAATTCTATAAGTACCAAAGTAGTTCCACGTACTTCATCATATTCACCAATGAGTCATCATCGACATGGACATGTGTATTTGATACACATATAGTATGTCTAAGGTAAACTCATTGAATATAAGATAGAAGTAAAGATAACATGAAATAGAAGTGATTTGATTTGATCGAATGAGTATATTGGAAATGGTTCTAATCATACCTTAAATGAATAAAGATTAAATCTCAAAATAACTCATTCATGTGATACATAATGATGCATCGATATGGAGTAATCGAATTTTGTTGGACAATGTGCAATTAGTTATGAGTGTAGTTGAGTTAGTTTCTTTCTACAAGGTAATGCACTTAAGAGTAGTACATAAGATTAATATTATTTCATCTGAATAACAGTTTACAAAATCTTACAAGATAAGAGTTTATTAGAAACTCCAACACATCCAAGGCCAAGGAGTTAGTAGGTTATGCGAGTCGAAAGATTTCACATAATAGTTGTTTACGAGGGTCTTGTATGAATCTCCCCAAAATGATTTTGGAAGGGACGGTCATTGAATGACATATTTATGTTTTGAACATAATTTTTGTAAACTAAAACCAAATCAGCTTTATAAATAAAGAATTCATAAAGCTTTTATGAATCTTTATTCTATTTACACTGAAAAACAATTGTTGTTTCAAGATATGTCAACTTCATTGTGAAGGAAATTCTTTGAGGAATTATTGGTACTTAAATGGAATTGGATACGATCCGTAGATAGAACTGATTATATGAGATGAAATGAAATTAAATAACTTAAATAAACACGTAGCATTAGAATGTCTAACAAGTATTCCTATACGTCAAAGAGAAACTATGAGCTTCTTATTAATGTTGAAATTATATAATCCTCGATTGTTTAATTAAACCATTAAGAGTGTTGACTTTATATGGTATGAAGTGCAAATCCGAAAGAACTACAAGTCTGCTATCAAAATATGATTTTGATGGTCGTAACCGAAGGGATATGATCCATTGACCGAGATTGTGTCTTTATGATAAAGGCTAATGCAGTTGGAATTAAGTGAGCAACGTTGATAAAAATAATATCATAAATTTCAATTTTGAAATTAGCAAAATGGATTCGATATCCAACATGCTCAAGTTAATTTGGATTTACTCACAAAATTATCGCTTGATAAGACTTGTATTTTGGTACATATGTACTAAAACAAAAAATTCTAAATAACGATTTAGAATAAGTTGTTTACACGTATTAACCAAAAATATCTCGAAGTTAGTGGGAGCGATATTTAGTTTGTGAGTCTTTGGATATGATCCAAGAAATGATACGAAAGTATCATTTTATAAGTATCAAGATTGAATAAGTATTATGATAGAAATCATATAGTTTGATTTTCAATCAAAGTGCAGAGGAAGCGTGTGTTCATAAGAAAGAACATTTGAAAGGTACATTGATGTTTCTAAACTGTAAGTAAACAATACAATGTTAATTTTAACAGTGTACTTGTGTTGAAATCAACCTTGGTTGTTTTAATACTCAACTTTGGATAGTAAATGATGTCTTTTATAATGAGTATAAAATATATTAGGCATGTCCTAAATTGATACACACACACACACATAGACCCTTGTTAAATTGTTTAATATGGAACATGTGAGTTCCTTATGCGTGGACAATAGGAATTATCATACATGTTTATTGGTTACGATATCGTGATTTGTTTATGTATTTGATACATGAAGCATATATCAAATCCAAATTGATGTCATTAAATGGTTGTTTGAAGTGTTCTTATATATTTATAAAATACTAGGGAATTGTTTACAGTAACATAAACTCCTTATGAAGGAGTGTTCAAACTCAAACATCATAAGTGATATTAAGTATAATGTCAATAATATATTCAAGTTAAGAATCATTAAGTTGGGAATGTTCCAAATGAAAAATCATGGCTGGTTTGATGAAAAAGGTTAAGTACATCGTCTTGAATAGCATCACAATAAAAACAATGTATATAAATATATAAATGCACAAAATTACAACGAAGACGATTCCAAATGTTGGGAATTTCATAACACTGTTATACAATAACAATGTCACGATATAGTTTGTAACAGAACTTTGAGCTTACTAGAAGTTGAGAGACATAATCCAAATTGTTACACACGATAAAATAGTTTATCACCGTAGGATAGAGTTGATTGACATAGTAGATAATTGAAAAAAAAAGCTACCCATTCAAAAAGGGACTAACCCAATTGGTTTTGAGAAAACCGATTAGAGATGTTGGAATAAGATTCCATAATTGACCACAGTGCAAGTGGGATATTGATAAAGTAAGGGGTGTGCCCTAGGTGACAATTATGTAATTCGTTACATATATCTAACTCATTGACCAGTCTTGCTTGAAGTAAATGCCTTTTATTTCTATTATATACTTGATATAATGTAGTTATATTAATTAATTAATTAATTTAATTAAGTATATTTAATAGAAAATCCATTAACGGTATGTTTTGCGATAGTAGTTAAAAAGTGTTGTAACCGTGAGTAGTTTATCACAATGAAACAAATATATCATTTTAAATGTTCCTAGTCAAGATGCATTGAGACTAGATATTGATGTATCGGTTAAGACTACAGTACGTAACGCTGTCCACTGTTGGACAATGTATTACTCATGAGTGCTAGGGGCACCTAGGGGTTACGTACTAATAGTTATTGGATAACTATGGAACGACTCACTCGATAGTTTTCTGTTGGTTAATATAACTAAGGTCAAACAAAAAATATCGATATGACCAATTTACACAGTTCTTTCGACTTGACAATTTTATGAATCTTCAATATGAAGGCCCCGCTCTGATTACAGTCAAATCATTGCATAACGTCCATTGAATGACTATAATTGGGTCGAGTGAAAGTATTGGAAGTGAAGCACTATTCAAGAGAGGATTCGTCTCCTTAGTTATATGGGGTTAGTATCATGGTCAACTCAAGTCAACCCAAAGAAAAAGTCTCTGGCCAGATTAGCTCAGTTGATAATAATTGTTATTATTGAATTAAGGACTTTGTGTTTGGAGTATAGAGTTGAATGTGGATGATGTTGCAATTTTGACCATAACAATATTCAACAAGTCCAAAGTGATAAAGTTTTGACGAAGAGAATTAGTTTAAATAATTGTCACAACTAGGTAAGGCTTATTAAATTAAAATGAGATTTTTTTCAAAAATGAGTAATCGATAAATTTAGCCATAATATCACACCACCTGCTATGTGAAGTGTTAACGTTAACGTTCAAATAATTCGATGTTAATCGCTGACCGAATTTACACCCAAGAGTCACAAGTGAAACGATGAATTCTCTTTACACCGATAATTTAATTAGTTTATAATTTTTATAAATTAATTAAATAAATTAATATTTATGAAATATCAATTATAAATTTTGAGTGTGATTTGAGAAATAAAATTGTTGCAATTATTTATAAAAGTTATGAATATATCGATCGATGTGAGATATTGATAACAAAATATGTTAAATATGATTGTACATATTTAATTTGGGTTAAATGGGCTCACAACCAATTAGATATAGAGAGGATAGGCGTTGGTTTGGAGAAAGATAGGATGTGGCTACAACATGTGTGATTAGATTTTGAGATGCGTGGTTGAGATCATTGTTTGCGCTCTTATCCTATCCATATAAAAGCCAATCTCACAATCCTAATTACAAGATAGTTCATTTTTGAGCTGCCAGTTTATTCTTCCTCTTCCTCGTTTTAATGGCAAAAATTTCCTTCTAAAATCATTCCTAAAATTCTCAAATCCAATTAAAAATTAATAATACTAATTTGTACTAGAAGGTCATTAATCCCGGATTAGCAACCTGACGGATTGTGAATTGTCCTTGGAAGAGAAATCATTGTTCAACGTTGACTCAAAGGCTTCATTAGAAGGTGTATTTTTATTTATTATCATTTTTTACTTTTAGTTTTAGTTTTATCATTAAAAAGTTAATTTATATCCAAATCCTCTATTTGTATTCAGATATGTTTATTCTCTGGATTAGGTAAGACTTTTATGGGTACATGTGTTTGTTACAATTAGATTGGTTGTGTGCTTGTTATAATATTTTTTTATTGATTTATTGTAAAATTAATATTCTAAAAAAGGTTTAATTTTCATTTATATTAATATATATATATAGATTAAATGTATACATATCTGCAATTTATGAATATATATAATTGTATATGTCTTTATATATCATATATATTTAATCTTAAAATTCTCTTATGATGATTTGTACCTATAATGAATCATAAAATATAAAAATATTTTATTAAACATGTATATGCATATTTTATTATTATTTAATGATTTTGTGAATTATTTATTATGAATAAAATGATTTACCATTTATAATTTCAATTTTATATTTTATTATATTTGTTGCACCATGTAATAAGATTACAGTAAAATTTTCAGATTGTAACTTAAATTATTATTTTTAAAAATTAATTTACATTTGACCTACAATTAATTATTTAACTAAAAATATAATTTCAATTGTGAAAATTCAAGAAAATTTTCTTAATGCTCATATATTTATATGGAACCTTTAAAAAAAGTTTTATACTTTTATAACTTAACAAATAATTTTTGAATTAATTTAATTTCGAAATGCAATTAATTATTTACTGAAAAATATAATTTCAGTTGAGAAAATTCCAGAAATTTTTTCTTAGCCTAAAATATGTCTTGAATACTTCAATAATTTTTTTAATTGATTTCCTTTTTTAAGAATTAATTTGATTACGGACTATTATCAATTATTTAATAAGAAATATTATTTTAATTGTTAAAATTCCATAAACTAATGTTGGCCAAAAATGTGTTTCCAGATTTTCAAAAATTTTAAAAACTCGTATTATCATTGTATAATTATTTTACATTAATTTGTTATGGAAGAAACTGTTTTATTCAATAAATTTTGTGTGTATATATATAGACACACACATATATTAGTATTTTATTTTGACATATTATATAGACACATATTTCGACATATTCAGTACACACAAAATGAGCTAATGTATCTGTTGCAATGTAAATCTCAACATCTATATAAGAGCACATTATACCCTTTACGGATCATGATGTTACACATGCATGCACATATATATGTGTGTATATATGTATATGATACACACACACACATATATACGCACCCTTGTATAAATAAATAGAACAAAGTAAAATAAATCTCAAACTATAAATTGTACAGTTAGATACATATGGACATAGTAATAAATATTGTCATGAATAAATTTTTAGTAATGACATTTAATGAATCAATTAATTTAAATTAAAGAGAGAAAATGAAAGGTTTCTCTCACGATTTAATACAATTAACGCTTTCAATTAATTCTTGTTTTAGGAAAAGAAATGTAAAGTTTCATTCCTTATACATTAACGCTTATAAATAAATGTTAGGTGTATTTGATACATTATACATTTAAAATTAAATTTATTTAAACTCTCCTCTAACTATTTTAAATAGAATACAAGATTTTATTTAAACCAAATTTAGAAAAGTTATAAATGAAATTCAGACTTCGTAGGCCCATTAAAAATCCAAAATGGTAAATAAAATGAAATTCAATCATTTCTCCCATTGCGGGCTAGCCCAGTTCCTTCAAATCATACATTATGGATCCAACTCCTTTTAATTTATCGTATCGTTAGATTGTATGCAATTTGCTACTGAAGAATTACATGTCTTAGGCCGCAATCGCTAAATCGTATGCGACTCGCTACTGAAGAATTATATGACCCATCCCATTATGCCAAATCGTATGCGAATCGCTACCGGAGAATGCATGTCTTAATCCCATATGCTCAAATCATTTGCAATTTGCAACTAGAGAACCACATGTCTCACCCTACTATTGCCAAATTGTATGCGATTCGCTACTACGAAAAAAAATGTCTTTTCTCACTATCGCTAAATCGTAAGAGACTCGTTACCGAGGAGTAATACCTCTCAACCCATTGCTAAATCATAAGTGACTAACTATGAGTAATTATATGTCTCAACCTAATATCGCTAATTGAATAATGTATTGCTAACGTAACCAAGCTAAGGTACTTTTTTGAAGTATCTTAAAACATAGCAAATCACATTCCAAAACGTTTCTCTTTCGCCACGATCTTGATATCTTGAACCGCATGTGGAACAGAGGTCGTATGTGAGAGTTATAAGCATTTAAAGTTTAGGAGAATTTTCGTAATTATTTTTAATAATTTTAATATTATCATTTTTATTATTTAGTTTAACAATTTTCCGTCAACGCACTACTATTGTAGTGTAAAAACCTAACCTAACATACCTGCCCCCACTAAGATCTCCTTGCTGAGTCACCTACGAGCGTCTAATCATCGAACGACTACCACTAGTGACTCCCTATGATAAGATGAGTAATTCGCCAATGTAATGCCCTAAAAATTTAACAAGAAATTAAATAAGAAAATTAAAACAAAACAAGCGCTAAAAATAAATTTTTCACAAACTTTTGAATTTGGCCACAAAACTTGCACCATTGCGTTCGTAGCGATTTTTTAGATGATTTTCATATATAATGCTTTGTAATCGAGTTAATATGTAAAAGTTATGGGCATTAGAAGAACCGGAATAAAAATAAAACTTAAAGTAAATACTAACACTATAACCAGCCAACACAGGAGGGTCGATGTTCGACTGCTAGCAGTCGACCTAGGGTGATAGGCGGTAAACTGTGCTTGTGTGAAATATTCACTAACCTAAATCTAAAAGCTAGAATTCGATACTTGGGTCCGAAGAATTAGATGAGCGAACGTGATTACTGAAAATATTCATTAATCTAAGTCTAACGGTCTAGACCATTTTCCAAACCCTATAAATTCCAATCTATTCTAAGCATAATTTTCAGATAATAGTTTACAGTAACGAAACTATGATAACCCGGATTTTGAACAACTGTTAATCGGATAGTTAACTGATTGTAAACTATTAGGATACTGAATTATTATATGGATTAAACAGATAAATTTTATAAATAAAGATGTCTGGATATATATAAGTGAATTTGAAACTGCAATAATAGTTGAATTAAAATGATGAATCTAATAGCAGCTCATTTAATATATAAATAGATGTGTGTAAACTCTATTATTATTGAAATTTTAAGTGTGTCCATATACATGTATACAAGTATGTATGCATATATATATATATATATATATATATATATATATATATATATATATATATATTATGATTAGAAAGCTATTGTTTGAGTTCAACATGATAATTTGCAAAAGCTATTTAAAGTAAACTCTATATTTTTAAAACATAAGATGAACATTTATTTAAATATATGATAAGCTTAAAAAGGATTTAACAAAAAGGTTTATTTTGCTTTCTTTTTAATTTTACATGAATAACTAAAGATGGATATTTATTAAGTTAAAATATAATAGCAACGAGTTTAAAATAGTAATTAATAAAGATTAATACTTTCTTTGAATATATATAAGTTATATATATATAAAAGTATTGAACTTAAAAATATAAAACATTTAAAATATAAAACATTTGTAAACATTTAATTCTTGCATCCATACATTTGTAAGAAAATAATTATGTACATTGACATTTGTAAGCCTAGTATTGATAAGTGGCTTACTTCACTTCTTCTTTTAAATTTAAATATAAATAAATGATTTAAAGAAACCAGGCTAATTCAATCTCCTGGCTAATCTTACTTTTCTCAAACTAAAACTAAAAGAAATCTAAGCAAACAACTTCAGATTCAAGCTGAGCAAAGGCAAGTATATGTTCAAAAAAAATTTCAACTTAACATGAAATCAAGATCAGTTCAAATCAAGATCAGCTTCAATTTCAACCATTTTCCAGATTTCTAAACACCCTACCAGTGTTCTCAGTTAAAGGAAAAGGTGAGAAAATTAACATTAAGGTTTAAATTTGTTTAACTTTGATTGTATGTGAGAAAAACTTAGAGCATGTTGTGGAAAAATGTTTGCATGACTATAAATCTGCCTGCATGTGTATAAAAATGGAACTGATTGAGTCTGAATGCCTGTATGTATATATATATATATATACACTATTCTTATATCAACAGACTAAAAATCAGTTCAAAAATCAAATTTCTTACTTTCCGATCTCCTATAGGTTTTAACCTTTAAAGAAAATTTGGTTATGATAACTAAACTTGATTTTAAAAATATTTTTAAGCTTAATTAACAAGTTATTTTACTGGATGAAGAGATTACAGTGAAAATCTTAATCAATTTGAAAAATCAATCATTTTTATTTCATAATTGGATTATACAAACTAAATTATATTGAAAAATGGTAAATTTTGAGATTAATTTCAAGATTTTTAAGTGGGTTAATTGAGAGAAATCTCGAGTTGAACGTTATTAGGGAAAACGTCGATTCTCATCGATCGGGGGAGATATGATCATCGAGGTCTTGGCAAGAGAAAGCTTGGGAATCGAGGCGCATGGGAAAAATGGAGTCGCATTTTTCTGGGCGTCGTGGTGGTCGGACGACGAAGGTGTAGGGTTTTAGGCAGCATTTTGGTTGACGTTAGATTTTAGGGCAGTGTGACGACGAGGCGTAGTCGAGTTAAGCTAGAGTGAGGGAAAATGAAGTTAGGGGACTGGTGCAGCTTCAGGCTAGGCGGTGAGGTTTCAGATGATCGAGAGCTACAGAGCAAGGAAGATTTTGGCGATCGTCTTGTTTCTGTTTTGATCGATTTTGTTCGATTTCATTGTGATGGTTGTTTTGGATTTCTGGGTGATCGGAGCATGGGAGGAGATCGACGGCGACTTGGAAACGTCGTTGAAGTTGGTCGGTGTCGCCTCGACCGTGTGTACACGTGCACGAGATGTTCCAGCATATCTAATGGTTGCTGTGTCGTTGGCTCGGGAAGATGAGGAAGTTACCTCAGGTTGGAACTCAGGATATTATGGGTATGTCTCGGGTACACGATCGAGTTACTCGCAAGTATTAATATTTTATTACTGTTTTAAATTTAACAAGTAAAATAAAGAAAAGTTTTGACTCGGGTTTCAGGGTGATTCTTTCCCAGGTTTGACCCGGGTCAAAATGTGAGGATATTTTCAAGTTTGAAGTTTAGCAAAAATCAAGATTAAAACTAATTTTCTTAAAAACTATTTATCTTAAATAAACTTAAAGTTTTAAGTTAGTAGGTTAATGATATTTAATTCTAAGATTTATTAGAGAAGATTTAAATGAAAATTTAGTATTAATTAAGATAAATGGATTATCTTAAAATCTATTAAGATATGGGTGATTAAAAATTGATTAATTGATTAGAGTAATTAAGGATTAATAATTAATTAATTGATTAATTATAAAAGGTTAATTAATGAAGAAGTTAAAGATTAACTATTGATTAGTTAATTAATAATTATGGGTTATAAGTTAGTTAATTAGAGGTTAATTAATTTGTTAAGGATTATTATACTGAGGGTTAATTAATTTAATTAGTAATTAAAGGATTAAAATTAATTAATGATCAGGGTTATTTAATTGAGGATAATTAACCAATGAGATAATTACTTTATGGAAGTAAGTAAAGGTAAAGGGAAGTAATTAAGGATTAATTACTTAGTATAATTAATTAAAGGATTGATTAATTAAGGAAATTAATTAAGGGTTAGTTAATTAATTAAAGATAATTAATCGATGAAAGTGATTATGGGATGATTAATTTGAGAAATTAATTAAGGATAAATGTAATTAATATGAATGGGTGAAGGTTAATAAATTTTGTATTATTAATTAAAGGCTAATTACTTAATGTAATTAAAGAGGATAATTATAGGACCATTAATTAATAGTTTCTAATTAATTAATGTTAAGTAAGCAGGATTAAAAGTGATTAAAGGAATTAATTTAATTAATTTAAATTAATTGGAATGGTGTGACTAATTAATCTTCCTTATGAATAATTGAATGATATTGTATACCTTGAATTACTGATATCTTTGATAAGCGATTTGTGATGCTTTGTGATATGATATGATTGGACTGAACTGAGATAATATGGTTTGCCTATCTGTGATGAATGGCTATAAACTATGTAATTCTGGATATAAATGGAATTGTTTAAAACTTAAATTGCATTTTTTTTGATTCGAAGAGACTGGGGTCGGGTCTCGGTACATACCCGAAACCACTTCGAATTGTAATCTGCTGTAATTCCTTATGGACTTGACTTTGGAATAATTACGCTGGAAGGAATAAATGAAATAAATTTGGTCCTTTAATCTGAGTAATAATGCTTAAGATATGATTGTAAGATGTGTATTTGACTTTGGCAAGTTAAGAACTCATTGTGAGGTACGAGTTACCCGGGTTTTAAATAAGTTTATGTATCGGTATTTTCATGTTAGATGAATTTACTCACGCTGGTTTACAGCCTGACCCGCGTGTTACTTTGATGTAATGCTCGGGTCAGAACGAGTATTACAGCTTTTCAGGTTAGGACGTTCTGAAGCTCAAGAGGCGAGATGGATGGCAGGAACGTATGGAATTTCCGCTGTGAATATTGTTGTTTGTATTTCTGGGAAATGTTAATTTTAACCGTCTAGTCTATTTGTAAGGATTGTACTCTGATGTAATGTATGTAAAGTAATTATTACAGCTTTCTTGTACAAATGCTATCATTTTTTATTGTATTTTATCCGCTGCGAATGTGAGATGCTATTGTTTCTTCTTCTTCTTTTCTGTAACAATCTAAGATTTTCGAAATCGAAAATTTTGGTTCGTTACAGAAACTCTATCAAAATATCTCCCTCTCCTCTAAATCCTAAAATTTCTTAAAATAAAAATAAAATTAACCTAGAAGAAAATAAGCAATTGGAGGTAGACGGAGCTGGCATTTGGAAAGGTGATTCTCAGGCGAAGCTAATAGGGAGAGCTTAGACTTGAGGTGAGTGGGAACAATTTTAGTAAGATGATTATTACAGTTAGATTCAAACTATTTCGATTGATTTTGGGTGCTAGAAACCTAATTTGAAACTTGAAAAACTCTAAATTGAAATCTGTAAACTAGATTAGGATTGAACCTCTATAATTATGATGCTAGTACGTCTCTTTAATGATTACATTGCAAGCCCCTAAATCATTAAATCCTAAATTAAATTGCAAATTGTAACAGGAACTGATCATCTAGTAATTAGCATTCACCAATAACTTCTAATGGCATGGATTAAACAATAATAAACAGTCGACGGTTAAAAATGCATAAACCCTAATTTTAGTACGAGACCTGTCAACCCTGCAATCCTAGCAATTGACTCGTAACGGTCAACCATTAAGGTCTAGCGGTCGACCATTTGCAATGTAAATTGAAAACTTTAAACCTCATTCTAAGGCCTAGGTTTGTAACAAAATTTATACAATTCAAGTTAAAAATTATGTAAATGATAATTGTTTGTTTGAGCATATATTGGGCCAAGTGTACATGTAACATCCCGCCTTTATTGACCCTTGATAGTCGACGCTTAATAAATCCATGGTATTCAAATGGCGAACATCCAAGTGTCGAAAAGGCGGATTGTTAGGGTAAAAAGAAAAGACATAGAAAAAAAGAATAAAAGAAAACCAAACGCCACAGCGGAACAACATCATATAATATAACAAAGACATAAAAACTTTCACTCTAAAATACATGGTATATCAGAGTTAGAAACAAGTCTCATCGGCCTGGACAGTTATAACTTCCCGATCTTACAATTGCTGATGGGTATACTTAGCGAAAAATAAAAATACTATGACAAGTGAGCATCTAGCTCTACTCCATGAGTTGCATGTCCCATCTACGACAACTTGGGAAAACTCGGTCGGACCCGAGTACTATAATAAAATAACACCCGGATCAGTTTGGAAATACCTACATGAGAAAACTCAAATAATATGATGAACATATAATAATTTTATGGGATTATGCCGCTAATTCACAGAACGGGTTTTGCCTCACAAGAACAAATTCCCTACATGCATGAATAGAAACAAATTAAAAAAAATCCATACTTGAATGAATGGGCATAAACAAAATCAAAATCCAAACTTAAAGAATGAACACAAATAATTAAACATCGAGAAGAGCTCCAGGCACTACTTGATGGAATTAAGAAAACAATTCAAGGATTTGAATCAAATACAAGGAAAATGAATTTTCCAATAATGACTACGCGGGTGCACCCCCTCACTAAAAGTATACCCCGAGAAGTATATTTGAGAGAGTCATATACTCTAGAACTCTCTTGGGAATCTCCAAGTCAAAGCTCGCCAACCTTACCTAAAATTCGGGTATTTCAAATCTCCACGCGCATACCACCGAAACCAATCTAGAGTAGATGCGAAAATACTCTAACGTGAGCAAACCACCCAGCTTGTTCTCCGCTCTCCTTTTGGTTTTAGTCATTTCTAACAAAGGATATCAATGCTCAAATGAGCAATAAATCGTCATAAATTGACAATACCCAAAGAAGAAAGCTGAATCCATGGTCAGTAAATGCAACGACCCAAAATTTTAGTCATTTGGAATTCGTATATATAATTGATTTTAAATATTCAAAAGTAAATTTTAAAAGCTGAATAATTTATATTTCAAATATAAGTGATTTAATTGGATAATTAAATTATTAATTTAATACTTGAAATTGCAGAAGTAATACTTGAAATGAGTTATAAAGATGAATTAAATTCTATTTAAATTAGAATGATGTTGATAAACTTTTAAAATTGAATTAAAAGTAAATTTATAGAAATTGGAAATTTATCGATTTAATTAACATGTAAAAATAGTCATTGTTGACTCATTCTCGGATTTCGACGAAACCAGTTTCATTGGTCAATAACGTTATATTATTATAGGATATCAAATATTATGTCAATCGAACATACGGTTTAGTCGTGTGAAGCTGAAACGTGTAGAAATTTGATTAGGTAAATTTTTATTAAAAAAGTCGATTCGAAAACCTATCTTCCAAATACGATGGAACTGGCTTCCAATTTATATTCCATTGTGTTTAGAATAGAGGTAAAACATTATAAACGTCAGGCAACATGCTTCGATTGGAGTTTGAAAAGTTTAACGATGAATAGTGTCATGAAATTTTCTATAGAAGGCCACACATTTTTTCTTTTTGCAAACAAAACAAAACCCTAACCCTAAAAGAAAAAAGCTTCAGCTACCGCCACTTTCTTTTCAACGGCCTGCAACTTCTAGTCTTCCACCTCGATTATCATCTAATCCATTACCTGTATGAAAAACCTTCTACATGAAAAATGTAGAGCACGACAAGCTCTACACGTTCAACGGTCAAGATGGTGTTTGGCATGGTGGATTCGCCGTAATTGACTAATTAATGGTATGCATTTCAGGGCGAAAATCGAGGCAAAGGCGGCGATTGAGGATGGCGGTCGAAGGCCAGTGATGGAGCTAGCATTGGCGCACTCGATGGAAGTAGTCGATCGACCTCTCGATGATCGAGGTTGGAGTGTTGAGGAGAGAGGTAGGAACGTCAATATGGGTTTGAACGAACGAAGAAGAAAATGTAAGAGTGGCTAGATCTTGTTTGATGTGATCAACAGCCTGTGTAACGACCCAGAATTTTGAATAATTTAATTTGGGAATATTTAAATTATTTTAAATATTTAAATGATGGTTTGGATTGAATTTTCAATATAACTTTGAATATGGCGATTGAATTATAGAATTTAATCTATTGAGAGTTGAATAAAAATTTAGATCTTCAATTTTAAGCCGATTAAAAATATTTCAAAGGCTTGTAAAATTCATATTGATAATACTGAAGATAATAGAAGCTTCAGAATTTAATTTGAAAGTGAATTGTCAGTTATGAAATTTAATAGATTAATAAAGGAATTTATAAAAAGGAGTTGATATAAAATAAATAGAAATAGGATTTGTAAACGTTGTTTTATAAATCCGCAACGACTTATTTTGATAAGGAATTGTTGTAATTTATTTATGGAATTATATTCATGTTTTAGACAGTGAATAATTCTTTAAAATAAAATGAATAGAAGTGATGAAATTTATTAACAAGTGTATTCACGTTTTTGAATAGTGAATACTTTGTTAAAGAAATTATTTTGGATGTGATGTTTGAAATAGAATTAAAACGATCTAAAGATGTTTTAAAATGTATTGAGATTCGAAACCATAGATTTCAACATTCATTGTTGAAATAGATGCTTTCGAGAAATAAAAGGAAATGGTGGACTATAACACTGTTGTTATAGTAAATGATTTCCGAAAGGAAATGTTTTGCATAGTATTGGGATTTATATATCTATTTTAATTTCGGATCCCTATACTAGTGATTTTGGGTTGTCGTAACGATGTTTTACGCAACATTCGTTTTTGCCCAAATAAATATGTTTAAGTGAATGATTTCCTTAAGGAATGAAATATATACTTAATTTCGATTAGAGTATATTAAATATTTTCTAAGTATAGAAAATAAAAAGATCTGTGAATTACTTATTTTTAATAAGTATAGAAATGCTTTTCCAATATTAAGTGAATATTTGGAATTTATCTTTTTGAAGATAAATTGAAAATGAGTATTAGAAATTGAATGGAAATCGTATATTCATAAATATTTTGGAATGTAAATTCAATATAGAATTTATAAATGAAATTGGGAAATTAGATTTAAAAATAAATATTGATTTATTTTTAAAGTATGGAAATTATGTTTATATCTTGTAAAGATATTTTTGTGAAATAAATAATTTGGAAAATTATTTGGAATCTGGTGATGTTGGCATATCTATTGATGGTTCAATAACCGACTATCAATATTTACCTTTAAATAGGTATTTGTTGTGAATTGTTTGAAATTGAATGCCACACTTATTTTTTTAAAAATAAGCGCTCACTATTCGGGTTAACCGGGAAAGGACCTTGGGGTCGTATAACCCATTCCGAATATGTGATACGTCGTTATGAATTGCATTCGAAGATCGGTGTTGAAGACCGGATATTTTCGAAAACGAAAGGGTTTCTTGTTGATTGTCTCTGCACTGGCTGATCCCTGGTATTGAGATCTCCATATGTGATGGGAAATCCGAACGTGATTAGAGATTATTCGGATTGCAAGGACTTCTTTGTAAGTGCCTTCGGTTCTGTTCGAGCCCGGAACAGACTTGTATGGATTGTGTGTCTGACATCACAAGTTGAGATGTAAAGCCGATTTCTTTCAAATATATTTCTGTGGTGGCGGAGAATTTATTCTCTTAGCTTAACACCCTTCTTTGAGACGTACGAGCTCAGAGGTTATATAGTTGAAGTTATCAGCGATATATTCCCAATTTGGTAATGTGACATGCTGAGTGTTGCTGAAATGATCATTGTGTTGATTATTGTGATAGGATCATTTATTTGATCGTCTATCTTGGTGATCATCGTGTTGATCATTTGTTGACCCAAAGCATGGCTTTTGTATAAAGTATGTTTTTGTGGACGTGACTTCGTCGAACCTCACACCCCGTGAATGGTCAAAACAGGAAAGAAGCAGCAAGGTTATGAGGGGTAGCACCCTTTAGGGTATGTACATTTCCTTCTGGATAGAGGTTGTATCATGGTATGGAGCCCAGATATTTAACCTATGTGGTTACTGCGAATTTATTACTTTGTGGTTGTTGGTTTTCGGGATCCCGTGAGAAAGGTCGTTTACGATCGGGGAATGGCGTGCTCGTGTCAGTAGTTACCCAGTTAGGGGTAACCCGGCCTTGTGTTGGCAGAGTTCCGGTTTGGTTCTCGGGGATGTCTTTCCAGAGGCATTCTCATGTGGCAATGGGAAGTTCCTTGGCCTGACCATTTGTTGGAAATCCAAAGAAACAATACGAAACTTGTACGGTTTTAGTTGTAGAACCTATCATTCACTTATGGTGTCGCAACACTGTTTGGATGGTAGCTATAGTAGGCATAGTTCGAAATGTCTATGTTGGCTAAGATTTATATTCTACTTTCGAAATGAATTTTTCTCTACACTATGCACTAGTAATAATATCAAATGTTCTTTTTAATGCGTATCAAGCATCTTTGACTATCATAAGGAGAAATCTCCTCCGATTCTGCGTTTGCATGTGTGTGCGTGCGGGAGGCCTTATGGTAGTCTCATTTTTTAAAAAAGCATTGCGAATTGAAATAAAAATATCTCTCTATTTTGATTTTAAAGATAAATAAACTGTTTTGAGTTCTCGCACCAGTCACATGACTGACTTGGAGTTTATTGTTTTCCTTCCTAAACTCTGGGTGCCCACCAATTTCCACACGGGCAGTCAAGAGTTAAGGTTTATCAGGATATTCTGGACATTCTGGAATTGCTGGAGGCAAGATGGATGGCATGGCGTATTACTACTTTATATAGTATTTCTTTTTCCGCTGCATTGTTTGTTGTTGTACACTCTGATGATGATATGATGTAAAGTATAAAATGTAATAACTGATATAGTTCTTTGTTTAAAGATTATTCATTTATCTATTATATGTTGTTCCGCTGCGAATTGTGAGATTCTGTTATTGTTGTGTTGTTTTCTGTTTCGTTCCATTTTCTATTCTCTTTTTCTTCTATTTTAAAATGTTCTTTCTTCTTTCTTTTCTTCTTTTCTTTTTCTTAAACCCATAACATTTCGGTTTTTCGGCCTTCGATTTCTCGGCAGTCGATAAAGTGAGTATCGATGTTGAATTTTCGAAAGTCGAAAAATTCTCGAGACGTTACATTTGGTATCGGAGCTTATGGTTAAGCGACAACCATGGTTCTGTTGGGTGTTACTCGTTAGAGATAGAGTCAGCAGTACTCTAGAATGAGTTTGAGTGTAATAATAGCTATGAGAGCGTATTTGTTAGTGAATATAAAATTGTTTTTGAATCGAGTAAGTAAGATAATTTTGCCCAAAACTATTTTGTATAGAAAAGAAATGGTTTTCTATGAATTATTATAGTATATGGTTGCATGATTGTTAGAAGTGATAATATTGAATTATTATCATTAGTATATGGAATAAAATAAGATGGATTGGATTCAAGAAAATTAACTTGATAATTTATTCATTTGTGAAATAATTTCAAATAGAATGAATATGAATATGAAATGTGAGTAAAATTGAATAAAGATGGTATGTGAATTGGTCGTAAGCAATAAAAATTGAATTGAGTAATTAAGTAAATTCGAGATGAATTGAAATATTGAAATGAATTAGTGGATAAAACTAATTTAAAGTAGTAATAGGAATTAGAAAATGAAAGTAAATCGATAGAATTCAATATTTATAATTGAGAATTGAATTCAAATGAAATTGTGAATTGAATTGAAGAGTAAAATTGAATAAGAATTGAATATGTAACTTCAATAGTAAAGTAAAATTATATAAGAAACATATATCAAAATTTTGCAATAGAATTGGCAAATTGGTTTGAATATTGTATTTGGATCTATATGCTACTACTACTAGCAGGATATACAGGTGTATAAAGGAATTGAGATTTTGATTTCAAAGTAAAAATTGAATTGCTCGACAAAAAGGTACGTATTTGAATTTCAGTATGAGATTTGATGACTTTCTTCTCTAGCCACTTGGCTTTTCTCTTTTCTTTTTGATTTTGAGGGGCCGTGGTGCCATTTTGTAGTCGTACCGAGCTAGCCGCGCAAAGGAGACGTTGGCGAAATTTTTCGAAAATTTAGGGTGTTAGAAAAAAATTTGAGAAAATTTTGAAAGTTTGAAATTTGAATTTAAATTTAAATTGTAAGGAGAACAATGTTGTTTGGAACTTATAATTGAAGTTGGAAAGTTAGTTGAAATGATAATGAATCTCTAGTAAAAAGATTTAGGTTAGTAAGTTGATAAAACTATTTGAATTGTGAAAGATAATAGACGGGATAAGGGCATTCTTCTTAACTTGTAATTTCGGGACGAAATTCTTTTAAGGAGGAAAGATTGTAACGACTCAGAATTTTGAATAATTTAATTTGGGAATATTTAAATTATTTTAAATATTTAAATGATGGTTTGGATTGAATTTTCAATATAACTTTGAATATGGCGATTGAATTATAGAATTTAATCTATTGAGAGTTGAATAAAAATTTAGATCTTCAATTTTAAGCCGATTAAAAATATTTCAAAGGCTTGTAAAATTCATATTGATAATACTGAAGATAATAGAAGCTTCAGAATTTAATTTGAAAGTGAATTGTTCAGTTTTGAAATTTAATCGTTTGAATCGATATTAAAAATAGCCGTCCGAGGCACAGTCTCGGAATTCGACGAAACCAGTTCCATTGGATCCGGAATATTGAATTATTGCCGGATTTCAAATTTTGTATTTTTTGGAGTTAATATGTGAGCACATGACACATAAACACGTCGAAATTTTCAACGATTTAAATTTAAATTTAAATTTGGTCAAACGAACACACGTTCTTTTCCCTAAAGTTATGCCTAATATCACGATGAAGATCGTGCAGCCACGTTCTTCACCTTTTTAAATAACCCACTCCCTCTGCTTCAAAATCAATTCATAGAAAAAATTAATGGCCGCGTTGAGTAAAAAAAATATATATGAATGAAATATCGCGCTTCCAGTTCGAAATCAAACCACCCTCTTTCGCATTCATTCACGTCTCAGATTCAAATAAAAAAAAAATGGAGGCCGAAGCCCTAAATCCAATCGCGCGAGCGATAGAGGCGCGCGAGCATGATGTCGCGGTGGCGCTCGACCTGGGGATGCGCGCGATTTCGTGAAGGCATCGATTGGGGAACTCGCGATGTCGTGGAGGCGACAAGGCGCGGCGACGAAGCGTGCGCAACAGAAGGCGATGCCGTGGCGTGCGCGTGGAGGTGAAGGCAACGGCGACGCAATCGATGGAGCACGTGAGCATGGTGATGGCCGGAGACGAATAGCAGTAAGGTAATAATTTTCTTTTTTTCCTTTCTTTAATTTAAAATAAATTATATGCAGTGAAAAAAGAGAGGTTAGTTTGAAATTAAATTTCTAGTTAAATAAATTTATTTAAGCAAATTTAGTTGAAATTTAATTTGAATTGTAAAGACAGTTTAAAATTTAATTTTTAGTTAAATCAATTATTACAGCATTTAAAGGTGATTAATATAAAAAAAAAAATATATATAAGATTTGCTTTACTAGGTTGATAAAATAATTTAGTTAGGGTGTTTGATTTCATTTAATTAACTTATTTAATTTTTTAGAAATTGTTAAGGAAGATTTGTTAAAATTAAAATAATTTGTTAATTAAATCTATTAAACGATAATTGGTGATTTGAATTTTTCGAATATTAATAAAATAGTTGGTTAATTTAAATATCAAATAGAAGATATGTTTAAAATTAAATTTATTGGTTAAAACAAAATTATCAGTTAAATCTAAGTTTAGTTTCAAATGAAAAATATTTTTGTAAAAGAAAAATTTGTTAAGAATTCAAATCAATTGATAAAATAATTTATTTAAGGAAATTTGATTTTTTTAATTAAATAAAGAAGTAAATAAATTAAGCTATTAAAGGGTAAGTGATTTTTCACTTAGTTCGAATATTCTATTTAAAAGAAAAAAATTTATTTATGGCAAAATTAATAGTTAAAACCAAAATCTATTAGTTGATTTAATTTATGAAAAGGAAATTTAATTTAAATTGGAAATTTCTAGTTAGAATTATTTTAAAAAGGGAAAATTTGTTAACTTAATTTATTTAAGTAAGTTTAGTTGAAATTAAATTTGGATTAGACAAATTGTTAAGAGTAACATGTTTGAAATTAAAAGGAGTTATTTAATAAAGTTCATTAAAAGAAATTTAAATTTTAGTTAAATAAAATTTTAAAGAAGAAATTGGTTTAAATAAAACTATCAGTAACTTTAACTATTAAAAATGAAATCACCGATGAATTAAAATTTGTCAAATGAAAAATTAATTTATTCAATTGGTTCGAATATTAATAAATTGTATAAAATTGTTATACAAGGTATAAATGAAGAAAACAAGTTGAATTGGAAGTGGATGACAAACGGGAATAAAGGTGAGAACTTCTCACTCAAAAGGAATTTTATTGTTTATTTAAATTTTAAATAGTTAGATTTAAAATTTGCTTGAATGTGTTGATTGAATAATTGAATGATGATTGATATATATATTGGATGTGAATAGACCCTATACGCCGTTAGTAAGCGGAGGTTATTTATTACACACATATACCGCGATATTCCACCTCGAAGTGGAATTGGTACTATATTATATATAGCAATATATATATATTGGCATATGTATATATTGCAGTTGATTGATTTCCCGCATTTTCTTTTAGCGGATGAGACCCTATTGCGCCGTTAGTAAGCAGATATATATTTATAAAATCCCATATACCGCGATATTCCGTCTTGAAACGGAATGGTATTGTGCTAATGTCTGTGGATGCAGGGAAACAGGTTGGAGGGATCCAACTGGATTCCTCACAAATATTTATTTGATTTCATATATTGTGAGATTTGATTGTTATCATGGATGATATATGATGTTTGAAAGTTGTGATTGGCTATTGATGTGTTGCATCATCGGATCCAATTTTTGAAGTTAAAACAACGATTTTGATTTCTAAAGTGATTCTTGAAAATATACGCTTTATAAATATTTTTGGAATTGATTCATCTTAAATAAATAAACGTTATAATTTTAATATTATGAAAATTATGATTTTTGAGAAATACAGTTAAAAGTTGATTTTTTTGAAAATATGGGATTAGTGATTTTATAAAATAGTTTGAACTGGGAATTCTGAATTTATTATAAGAAGTTTAAAGATAGGATTTATAAAATTTTTATTTTATAAATCAGAAAGATGAAATTATAAAAGAGTTTAAAGATGTTTAAAGTAATAATATAAATTGATTTATATTAAAAGATTTATAAGTTGATATTTATAAATTTAGAATATCTTGAATTATAAAACGAGCTTTTATAGGTGATAGAATGATTTGTAAATGAATTTCATAAAGAAATGAAATCTATAGAATTTATCAAATTTGATTATTTTATAAATCAAAATGATAAATTATAAAGGAGTTGAAAGACGTTTTAAAGTAATAATATAAATTGTTTTATATTAGAAGATTTATAAATTGATATTTATAAATTAAAAATATTGGAATTATAAAACGAGCTTTTATATAGAAAGAATTGTGAATGAATTTCACTAATGAATGAAACTTATAGAATTATAACGGTGAAGTTATAAATAGAATTTTATAAATAAAATTTATAAAGTTATTTAGGAAATAGATGTGGATAAATAAATGAATCTTAGAAGTTATAAGATTTATAGATTTGGGAAGTTTGAAGGAATGATTTTTATAAATAAATAAATTATAAGTATTTGACTTATAATATGAAATTTTAGTATATCATTGAGATATGAAATTTAATAGATTAATAAAGGAATTTATAAAAAGGAGTTGATATAAAATAAATAGAAATAGGATTTGTAAACGTTGTTTTATAAATCCGCAACGACTTATTTTGATAAGGAATTGTTGTAATTTATTTATGGAATTATATTCATGTTTTAGACAGTGAATAATTCTTTAAAATAAAATGAATAGAAGTGATGAAATTTATTAACAAGTGTATTCACGTTTTTGAATAGTGAATACTTTGTTAAAGAAATTATTTTGGATGTGATGTTTGAAATAGAATTAAAACGATCTAAAGATGTTTTAAAATGTATTGAGATTCGAAACCATAGATTTCAACATTCATTGTTGAAATAGATGCTTTCGAGAAATAAAAGGAAATGGTGGACTATAACACTGTTGTTATAGTAAATGATTTCCGAAAGGAAATGTTTTGCATAGTATTGGGATTTATATATCTATTTTAATTTCGGATCCCTATACTAGTGATTTTGGGTTGTCGTAACGATGTTTTACGCAACATTCGTTTTTGCCCAAATAAATATGTTTAAGTGAATGATTTCCTTAAGGAATGAAATATATACTTAATTTCGATTAGAGTATATTAAATATTTTCTAAGTATAGAAAATAAAAAGATCTGTGAATTACTTATTTTTAATAAGTATAGAAATGCTTTTCCAATATTAAGTGAATATTTGGAATTTATCTTTTTGAAGATAAATTGAAAATGAGTATTAGAAATTGAATGGAAATCGTATATTCATAAATATTTTGGAATGTAAATTCAATATAGAATTTATAAATGAAATTGGGAAATTAGATTTAAAAATAAATATTGATTTATTTTTAAAGTATGGAAATTATGTTTATATCTTGTAAAGATATTTTTGTGAAATAAATAATTTGGAAAATTATTTGGAATCTGGTGATGTTGGCATATCTATTGATGGTTCAATAACCGACTATCAATATTTACCTTTAAATAGGTATTTGTTGTGAATTGTTTGAAATTGAATGCCACACTTATTTTTTTAAAAATAAGCGCTCACTATTCGGGTTAACCGGGAAAGGACCTTGGGGTCGTATAACCCATTCCGAATATGTGATACGTCGTTATGAATTGCATTCGAAGATCGGTGTTGAAGACCGGATATTTTCGAAAACGAAAGGGTTTCTTGTTGATTGTCTCTGCACTGGCTGATCCCTGGTATTGAGATCTCCATATGTGATGGGAAATCCGAACGTGATTAGAGATTATTCGGATTGCAAGGACTTCTTTGTAAGTGCCTTCGGTTCTGTTCGAGCCCGGAACAGACTTGTATGGATTGTGTGTCTGACATCACAAGTTGAGATGTAAAGCCGATTTCTTTCAAATATATTTCTGTGGTGGCGGAGAATTTATTCTCTTAGCTTAACACCCTTCTCTGAGACGTACGAGCTCAGAGGTTATATAGTTGAAGTTATCAGCGATATATTCCCAATTTGGTAATGTGACATGCTGAGTGTTGCTGAAATGATCATTGTGTTGATTATTGTGATAGGATCATTTATTTGATCGTCTATCTTGGTGATCATCGTGTTGATCATTTGTTGACCCAAAGCATGGCTTTTGTATAAAGTATGTTTTTGTGGACGTGACTTCGTCGAACCTCACACCCCGTGAATGGTCAAAACAGGAAAGAAGCAGCAAGGTTATGAGGGGTAGCACCCTTTAGGGTATGTACATTTCCTTCTGGATAGAGGTTGTATCATGGTATGGAGCCCAGATATTTAACCTATGTGGTTACTGCGAATTTATTACTTTGTGGTTGTTGGTTTTCGGGATCCCGTGAGAAAGGTCGTTCACGATCGGGGAATGGCGTGCTCGTGTCAGTAGTTACCCAGTTAGGGGTAACCCGGCCTTGTGTTGGCAGAGTTCCGGTTTGGTTCTCGGGGATGTCTTTCCAGAGGCATTCTCATGTGGCAATGGGAAGTTCCTTGGCCTGACCATTTGTTGGAAATCCAAAGAAACAATACGAAACTTGTACGGTTTTAGTTGTAGAACCTATCATTCACTTATGGTGTCGCAACACTGTTTGGATGGTAGCTATAGTAGGCATAGTTCGAAATGTCTATGTTGGCTAAGATTTATATTCTACTTTCGAAATGAATTTTTCTCTGCACTATGCACTAGTAATAATATCAAATGTTCTTTTTAATGCGTATCAAGCATCTTTGACTATCATAAGGAGAAATCTCCTCCGATTCTGCGTTTGCATGTGTGTGTGTGCGGGAGGCCTTATGGTAGTCTCATTTTTTAAAAAAGCATTGCGAATTGAAATAAAAATATCTCTCTATTTTGATTTTAAAGATAAATAAACTGTTTTGAGTTCTCGCACCAGTCACATGACTGACTTGGAGTTTATTGTTTTCCTTCCTAAACTCTGGGTACCCACCAATTTCCACACGGGCAGTCAAGAGTTAAGGTTTATCAGGATATTCTGGACATTCTGGAATTGCTGGAGGCAAGATGGATGGCATGGCGTATTACTAGTTTATATAGTATTTCTTTTTCCGCTGCATTGTTTGTTGTTGTACACTCTGATGATGATATGATGTAAAGTATAAAATGTAATAACTGATATAGTTCTTTGTTTAAAGATTATTCATTTATCTATTATATGTTGTTCCGCTGCGAATTGTGAGATTCTGTTATTGTTGTGTTGTTTTCTGTTCCGTTCCATTTTCTATTCTCTTTTTCTTCTATTTTAAAATGTTCTTTCTTCTTTCTTTTCTTCTTTTCTTTTTCTTAAACCCATAACATTTCGGTTTTTCGGCCTTCGATTTCTCGGTAGTCGATAAAGTGAGTATCGATGTTGAATTTTCGAAAGTCGAAAAATTCTCGAGACGTTACAGCCTGGATCGATTAAGGTTCATTAAAATAAAATAAAAATTTGTAAACTATTTTATTATAAAATCGTTTAAACTTTAAAATGTCATATCTTTGTCATACAAGGTCAAAAATTGACAAAACAATTTATATTGGGTTCGTATTGACGAACGCTACGCGATGCGCTAGATTGGAGTTGATTGGGGCAAGTTAAAATTTTGGGTAAAATTAAATGCTTATTTAATTTTATTCGGAATAAAAAACTACAACGTCTATTGGAACCAAAGTGGGTACAACTCACTCTTTCTGACTCGTATATATTTATATAAGCGGGAATAAATTTATTTGTGTTGATTGATGATTATTTGGATGATATATGATATATTATATATATTGATTGGTATTTGGATATATTCCTGCCTATTGGAGCAAATGAGACCTTGTACGTTCTCGTGTATGAGCGGATGACCTTTTGTATGCGCTTTTGCCTCGAAGTAGACAGTGTACACATATTCTCATATGCTTATTTGTTGCAGGTGATAGGTTGGACGGATCCAACTGGATTCCTCGTCAGTGTTGATTTTTATTTACAGATATTGATATATATGCTGTCATCATATGATATATGATGTTTTGGATGCCACGATTGATGTAATTGATGTGAATCGCCTTATTTAGTGCTGTTGTAGCATTGGGCCATATTTTAGAATTTTAAAAATGTTGAAATGATGGTTTTAAAGTGATTTTGAAAATAGATGTTTTATTAATTTTTGAATTGTTAATAGAAATGGATGAAAAAAGTTATAATTTTTATGTTATAAAAATTATGTTTTTTTGTGAAATATATCAAAATATGATTTTTGAAATTTGAAGATAACTATTTTGTAAAAGTTAAATTGAAATTTTTAACTTATTATAAATGGTTTATATATAAGATTTACAAAATTAAATTTTTATATATAAAAGTAATGGAATTATAAATGAGTTTTATAAGTGTTTAAAATGAAGTATAAATAAATCTTCTAAGTAAATAAGATTTATAAATTGATGAAGTTATAAAAAAGGAATGAATTTGTAAATAAGATATTTATAAGTAATTAACTTATAATTGGATTTTGGCATATAAATTTGATAAATGGAATTTGTTAGTAAAGGAAAATTTGTATATGGAAGTTTTTATAAAATATATATGGAATTTATAAACATTGTTTTGTAAATCCGAAGTCAATTTATTTTGATAAGTTAATTATGAAAGTTTATTAGAGGAATCATATTCACGATTTTGGACAGTAGATAATCCTTTAATAAATGTGTAGAAGCAACGAATTTGGTAAGAGAATTTCATTCACGATTTGGGATAGTGGATAATCCTTTAGATTAAACAAATGTTTTGAAAAGCGTTCTTTTAAATGGAGTTAAATGGTTTGAAGATGTTTTAAAAGGGTGTGAGCATCGAATACATAGAATTCCACATTCATTGTTGAAATAGACGTTTACGAGAAGTAAGGAAAGCATGGACTATAACATTGTTGTTATAGTAAATGATTTTCGAAAGGAGATGTTTTGTATAGTATATGCGATTTATATATCTATCTAATTACCGAATCCCTATACTAATGATTTTGGGTTGTCGTAACGATGTTTTACGCAACATCCATTTTGATCCAATAAAGCATGTGTTGAAAAATATTAAGCTTTCCTAAAGAGAATTGTGAATATGCTTATACTTTTGGAATAAATATATGAAAATGTTTTCCAAGTAGTGAAATGTTGAAATGGTTGGAATTATATCTTTTAAAAGATAATTTGAAGTGAATATTTAAAAAGTGATTTAATTAATAAATGATTAATAAAAAGGGCCTAGTGATTGCTTATGGTGCTAGATAATTGTTTGTTGCTTTGATAGTTAAATAACCGACTATCAAATTTGGCCATTTTAGTTCCTAAACTTTTTGGGGGAACTATTTAGTCGTACACTTAGTATGTAGCCATCTGTGTAGGATTGATTATCATTTGTGTTGAGGATGTTGATTCGTGTAGTGCAGAGTATTACTCCAATCTATCGAGCTTCCTTCTTGGCCGACAGATATCTAGTTGAAAGTTGGAGACGTGATAAGTCTATGAGACTTAGTTTTTGTGTGAGGTTGAGAAACACTTTTGCGTTGTTGGTGCGAAGAGACCGGGATCGGTATATCCGAAAACCACTTCGGACGAATATATATAAGCTCGATTGTGCAGGTTATTGATGATACTGTGATTTATGATTTTCATAGTAGAAGTTGCTTGTTTATCGTTTGGGGTTAAAATTCCAATATACTTGTAGTGGCAATAGTCTCTTCGTTATGAATTATCCATTACGAGGGCTGTCGCTACGAATCCTAGGGATTTCCCGATAGGATGTGGTAGGAAAGTACCGTCAGTTTGTCCTATTCCAGGACAACTTCTACGGACGTTTGTCTGACATTGCATTTCTAAGTTTACGTACATTGGTTTTTACAAACGTACATCGATGGTGGTGGAGATGGCAACTTCTCTTAGCTTAACACCCTCCTTGAAACGTACGAGCTCAAGGGTAGTATTTTACGGAAGATAATTAGTAGTCAACGGAAATGGCAGTGTGGCATTCAAAGTGATGTGATATGTGAAAGGTAATCGTTACCTCAGGTCTCATCAATCAAAAATGACCGAAATAGGGTTAGATGTAGTAGGGCTAAGTGGGTCATTCCCAATTAGGATATGATCATCCTCTTCTAGATATATTTCTTCCCACTATGACGTTCGGGATGTAAATTTATGTGGTTTGTATGCTATGAGGGCCCTCGAAAAAGGTCGGTAATGACCGTGGGATGACATATTCGATACTACCTAATTATAGAGGTTGGCCGGTCTTGTGTTGGTAGATGACAGATGTTCTGTGCCTCGAGACATCCGTCTAGCGGCATTAATAATGGTAACAATCTCGTCTATTTTAATATTATTTGTATACTAGACACTAGTATAATATAATATGATTTGATATTAAATGTTTTGGTTATCATATGGTAAAAACATGCCCATGTTTATGTGTGGGTGTGTCTTATGAGATACTTTTGTTTTGAAAGGAAAGTTTGGTAATTTAATAAATTTAGTTGAGTGTATTTTCTCACGTTGGTTTACCAAACTGATCTAGCCATTCTTTCCTTTCAATGATCGGGTCAGGCCGAGTGTATTTACAAGTTCAGATTTGGTGCTTCTGGAGTTTCAGCAGGAAAGTTGGAAGTTTTCATTGTCGTATGCACGTGTATGTTCATTATCCGCTTTGCTTAGTGTTGTTTTAAATTATCGGAAATTATAAGGGCAGATTATTATAACTGTCCATGCTGATGATTAGTGATTGATTGTTGAGCTCTGATTGATGTATCTATATACAGTTTCTGTTTTGTAAAGATCATTAATACGATAATATATGTTTTCCGCTGCGATGTGAGATTCTGTATTGTTCTGTTTGGTTCTATGTTCTCTCTTTCTTCTCTTCTCTTCTTCTCTTTTCTTTCCTTTCTCATGACTTTCCATCACTCTGTACTTTTTGGGTCGGATTGGTGTGGTTTATAGTCAGTTCAAAGGGTACAGTTTTGCGGGTCGTCACACGTGGTATTAGAGCTTAGATTTATTATGTTCATAGGTTTCAATGTGTACTCAGTGTAGATAGGGTCTGTAGCACCCTAGATTGAGTTTGAGGAGATTATATATATGCACGTGTATTTGTTAGTGATATAAAAATGTTTTATATTGTATTTACTTATCCGTTTGTGCTGTTTGTGAATTATTGTCGGTATGTGGGACGCCATGCTATCGATAGGGGTTTCTAAACACTTAAACGAGGCAAGTCGACATAATTTTTTTTAAATTGGGTAAATGAAATAATTTTACTTCGATTATTGTAACGACCCGCAAATCCGTACCCCTTGAGTCAACACTATTCTACCACAATCAACTCAAGTTGCACAGAAATACGAACCATTTGGATTAAGAAGAAGAGGTAGAAGAAAAGAATAGAAAACAACATCAGAATCTAACCATCGCAGCCGAATAAAATATAATAGATAATAAATGATCTTTACTCAAATCCAATATATATGTTTGTATATATTACATCATCAGAGTACATCAATCGTAGCTCAACATCAATAACCTACAACTGAATACACAACTAAACAACACAGCGGAACATATATATAAACAAGTACGGGAATACGTATCGTCATCCTGCTCGTCTCCTGAGCTCCACAACATTTCCTGTATCCTATAATACTCGGTCTGACCCGAGCATTACAGTTAAATAACACCCGAGTCAGTCTGGAATACCAGCGTGAGAAAATCACACTCAATTGATTATTAAAGTTTCAATAATCCTTTGAAAACAAAAGCATCTCATAAGACCACGCCACAAATAAACATGTCGGGTTTTACCTTACGATAGCTAAAACACTTCTTATAAAAATCCTCTGATATTATAATAGGGTCTATATACAAATACTTATAAAATAGCTGAAATTGTTACATGATTAAATTCCAGCTACTTGCCACAGAGTGGGTAATACAAACAAAACTCGTACAAGGCTCGTAGGGAGAATGGATTTCCAACTAATGACTAGGCACTGGGGTACCACCTGTCACAGTACGGGGACTAGATCACCGTATCGAGGAGTACGCCCGCTCCCCTACAACACAAGGCCGGGACTACCCCTTACTGGATAATCCCGAGTGAGATCACCCCGCGGTTGGGATCAGCAACCGCCCACTAAGCCGAAATAAAAATGGACATCTAGACTGGAATGACCTCACCCTGCTTGGGTGCTACCCACTTAGCCTTACTGCATAACCCCTGATTTTCAGTCATTCCCATTTAATGAGGCATGAGGCTAAGCGTTATCTTTTATAGAACATATTCCTTAGAATGCCCATCGTCCACCTGATGATGTTTCGCAAGCATTCATCCATACAAGTTCGTCTAGGGTTCGAACGGAACCGAAAGCACTATTCCTACTACATCCATTTTGGAAATATCCTCAGGATTAGTAGCGACTAGCCCTTGTACTTCACTGCTCCATCTTCGAATCCAAAATCGTTTTCACGAAACGTATAAACCGGATCGAAGTGGTTTTCGAGAAATAAATCTCGATCCCGGTCTCCTCGAAACGATCAACGCATTTGGCCAATATTGATAGTCGGTGATTTGACTATCAATTAATGTTCACAACATCCATCACACAATAAATAATTTCCCAAATTCTTTATTTATCCCAAAAATATCTTCACAAGATATATTTCTACTTTTCAAACCCTTTTTGAAAACAGTTTCCAAACTATCTTCCTTTCTCAGAAATAATTCCAAGTATTTTCTATTTCCACTGGAATTACCAAGCACAAAACTTTAGATTTTAAAATTATTTAAAACACCTTATTGTAAAGTACTTTTAAATATTTAAATTAAAAACCACTTTAATGCTTTATTAAAAATAATATACTTTAAAAATAATTAAAATAAGCTACTTTATAGAATATATAACTAAATTTCTCTTTTTAAAACAAAATACCAAGTTACCTTAAATAATTACTACGATAATAGATTTGAAAAATATTTACTTTAGAATTTAAACATTTAGAAATAATAAATTTTCCAAACATGCTTTTTAAAACAACCTTTAATTTTTATCTTATGTTTAAAAATTACTTTGGAAAGGTACTTGGCTATCCAGAGAAATGTACTTCTCTTCACAATCTTCTTTAAATTTCCAATTCCAAATACTTGAACTCAATTTCCAAATTGATTTCCAATTTACTTCTTCTCTTTTTTTTAATTCCAAAATCCATAAATTTTCAGATTGTATTCCTTAATTTTGATTCATAATACTTTTAATTGAAATACCAATTTTTAGATTTCTCAATTTACTTCTTTATCCCTTTAAATAAATTTAAACTCTAAATTTTAAAATAATTCTGATTACCTGTAAAATAATATCACTTGATTTTACAATTTATTAATTTCTTTTTATTCAAAATCTTTCCATACTCGGAAGTTATTTATTAGTATTTAAATATCAGTTCCATTTCCTTCAATTCATTCTTAGTTCATTCACATTTTCTATAGTTATTTCTCTTACAAATTTACCGCTTTATTTTCTTTCCAAGTCAAATTTATAAATCTTTTTTTTGTAGCTCATTTACCTAAATATATTCAATCGAACCATAGCATTCAATATTCCAACATAATTCATCATAGAATATCAAATAATCACAACAGAGAATATTAAACAATAAATGTTGAGGGGTCTAGTTGGATCCCTCCAACCTGTTTTCCCTGCATCCACAGATGTTAGCACAATATAATATGACAATTCCAAAATTACCATACTATAGCACATCAATCAGTCCCATCCATTCGAACAATTATTTAAATTTAAATTAACTAAGAGAGATTAACTCAAATTTGATATTATTTGCAATCCACTTCGCTTTTATTTTGGATTTCCTGATGTTTGACCTTGAACAAATATTTACATAATTTATCAATATTCGAATAATCGAATGATCCATTACCATTAAATAAATTTAATTAACGAATGATTTAATTTAACAAATCCCTTTTAATCAATTATTTTTAGTGACCAATTATAATTAATAGGTTAGTTAGAAAAATAAATTTCCATAATCCATTACTTTAGAATTAACTAGTAAGTTTTAGAATTTGTGCATATATACCCTTTTATTTTCTTATTTTTTTTAATTTTGAACTTCATATGCACTTAGAAAATAATCCATATAGATTTAAAAATCTAATTCTATATAAACTCTATAACATTTAAAAATTTCCCTTTTTTCAAAACCTTAAATCTAAACAGGTTCGTGTATATATATTTAATTCAAAATAGATAGGGACACATTATATTTGTATTACATTTTCCTTTACCACAGATTTAAAACTTATCTATCTATATATTATATATATATATTTTCTTGTCTGTTCTATTTATTATGTCTAAATATAAATATATTGAATAATTTTTTTTTCCAAAATCTTGCCTATATAGAATAATTTTCTGTTCGAAATCAACAACCTAAAATCCAAAAACTAATTAACATAAAAAAATCCTCACTGTAATACTTCCTGTATATACATCTATATAAATCATCTTATAAAAAAACTACTGTTATATTTCCTCTTCCGTGGATAACAAAACTATAAATTCTAAATATGTATACATATATGTGCATATGCTTTACTGTAAAAATATAATAAGGCTACATATAAAAATTTCAAAATTAAGACAAGGTATAATTTACCTTACTATCATCGCGCTCGATAACCCTAAGCACCACGTCGACTGCGCCGTTGCCGTGCTGCCACGAGGCCACCGCCGTCACCCTCCAACCGCACGCGAAGCGTTTCCCCTTTAATTGATTTGCGCGACTTTGACAGGAAGGGGATCGAACTTGATGCTGCTTCTATACTGCGAATCGAACGAAATGGAAGAGGCGACGAAAGCAAATTCGAAGAAGAAGAAGAAGGGTTTTGCACAACATTTTTTTTATATAGCCGAAGTCGATTTCGGCCATTACCCCTTTTTTTCGAGTTAGATTTTGATTGAGAAAGGCAATTGATGTATTGGGGAACGAAGAGAACCAATAAAATAAAGAAACATGATGGATTCGAGCAGAAGCTTTGAAAAGCTTTTGAACTGAGAAAAGAATGAACGTGACCCTTGCGTATAGGGATAAACTTACTACAGTTCTTGATGGGAAGGAATTTTTGACTGTGAAATAATACAATATATTATATTTAAACTTAAATTTTAAATCGTCACGAATTTGCAACTAAAAATCTCGACTTCCTATCGAGACGTGCCGCTAGGCATTTATAATGTTAAACCCCTATTCCGGACGCAAAGGAAAAGATTCCGAATCCTAATTCGATCGTATGGAGAAGATAGCTTTTGAATCCAGTTATTAATTTTAAATTTCGATATAATTTCAGCGCGTTTATATATCGTACGCTCACACGACAACTCCAATTGCTACGAAAATTGAAATCCAATAATAATTCAATATTACGGAACTGGCCTCGTCAAATTCCGAGACTGTGCCTCGGAAGGCTATTTTTAAATTCAATTTAACGACATAAATTTCAAAACTTAACAAACCATTCTTAAATTTGATTTCAACACTTCTATTCTCTTCAGTATTATCAATATAACTTTTATAAGCTTACAAATTATTTTTAACAGGCTTAAAGTTCCAGATTTAACATTTTATCCAACCTCAAATTAATTTAATTCTATAATTTAATCATCAAACAAATTGTGATGTTGGAATTCAAGTTAATATTTAACCTTTAAACATTTAAAATTAATTTAAATGTTCCAAATTTAAATACTTAAAAATTCCGGGTCATCACATTCCTTCCCCCTTAAAAGAATTTTGTCCCCAAAATTACTAGTTAGGAAGAATGATCCAATACCCATTTACTTTTCCCAAATCCATACAGTTTCTAATAATTCAACATCTTACCAACTATCTTTTTTATAAAAGATCCATTAATTATTATTCTTATTAACTTTCCAAGCTTTCTCATAGTTCCTAAATAACTCTACATATCCAACTATTCAAATTATAATTCAAAATCAAGTTTAAAATTTTCAAAATTTCTCAAAAAATTTCTAACTCTCTAAATTTCCAAAAAAATTTGCCAGCGTCTCCTTTGCGCCGCTAGCTCGGTACAACTACAAAATGGCTCTACGGTCTCCCAAATTCCAAAAGAAAAAAAGAAGTCAAGTGACTTGATCCAAATCCCAATCAAATTTCATACCAAATTTAAATACATACCTTTTTGTCGAGCATTTCAAATTTATCTTCTGAAATCAAAATCAATTCTCTTTATCTTTATATTACCTGCACATCTTACACAGCAATATGTCCAATCACAATATTCAAAAACATTTTATCGACTCACTTTCAGATGTCAATATCTATTAACTCAAATACTAACTTAGATTATATTTGAAATATCAATTTCCAATTGAGAATGCCTCATTCCTTACTTAAGCTAGTATAAGCATTTATGTGTTTCTTTGTTTGTTTTCACTTTACCACTTAAGTTAATATCTATTTCTATTCAAATTGATTTCCACATTACATATAAATTTTATTTATTTTCAACTTTGAACATTTAATTTTTTTTTTCATTTATAACTAATTTATGTCATTTTAGTTAGCTTCATTTACTAATTTATTACAATTTCCAATTTGAAACCGTTTTGTCGTTAGCAAAAGTTTCCAAAATTTTCAAAAAATTTCTAACTCCTAAAAGTTCTAAAAAAAATTTGGCAGAGTCTCCTTTTTATGGAGGATCTTTTGCAATTTGACAAAAGATATAAATATGTATACATCGACACACACGGTCGGAAAAACCAAAAACAGTTCATATTTCCTATTTTTATTGCGTAGGTGTACATTATTTAGCATTTTTAAGCAAACAGCTTATATTCTTAGCATCAAGCGTGACCAAAATCCAGCCAAACGGCTTGCCAGTACCTGTACTTACTCAATTTAAACACATAAGTAACTTATTTATGAAATTTATAACATTTCATTCATTTAAACTTCTACAACATATCAACAACACAAGCAATGCATTATAAATACTTTCATAAGCAATCTGTATAGTTTCCAAACTAGTTCAATTTGCTTTTAACGGATTCATATACCATTTTCATTCATTACAAGTGAGTTACCACTCATTTACTTATCTTCAATTCATATTTATGCCTAAACAACTCATTTTCGATTTAATTGACTTCAAAATCAATCTCTGCTACTTCTATCAGCTTATAATAAAAACAAGGCTATATATATATATATTTTAAACAATCTCTGATTTAAATTCTTGATTTGATTTTTTTATATTTACTAAATCCATTTCTCTTACTAACTTAACTCACTTTGTTTATTTATGTATTCATTTGAAATTTTTTAGTTCACATTCACAGTTCATTTCCGAATCTATTTATTTAATTATAAGGTCAATTCAAAATTTTATTTCCACTCTCTTGAATTTATTTGTAATTCAATCCATAATCTAGCTCTTTCATCTGACAATACTTCAATTTAGTTTACTGACAATATGCATTGAATATTATTTATAACCCAATTCTATGTCATAATCAAAGTTTATTAACTCTCAATTCAACTCATTAGGTTATCCCAAATTAGTTTACTTCCATTTTCAATTAAATATTGATTTTTATCACGGAATCACTTCATTATATTTTTATTATATATTTTTTTCGAGTTCAATTCAAATTTTATAATTCAAATTTGGATGTCTATTTCATTTCCAAGATACAAAATATTTTACTTTGACTTATTTATTCCACTTTTAAAGTTTTATAAATCACACACTCATTCATTTTCCCCCGCTTCCATTCATTTACACCCAAACACATTTATCTTTCACTTTTAACTCAAGATCTTTCCTTTATTAAGCCAAACATACTTTCATTTCAAGCAATTAAATTTCTTTTTATAAGCAATTGAAGTTTATTTATTCAATTTAATCCTTATCCAACTATTTCTATTCGAATAAGGATTTTATTTCATTCAACTTAAATTATTCAGGATTTTATTTAATAAACTTTCCACTTCCCTCGAAATCACCCTTCCATAAATTTTAATCTTAAGTTAATTTATTTATTTCAAATTTATACTTAATTTCATTTCCAATTTATTTGATACTCATGTAATCAAATTCCATTTACTTTAATTAGCCATTCTCATACATCCATTTAAATTTTGTTAGAAATATACCCAAGGCCATATTTAATTCATTCTTTCTCGAATTGGATTCATTTGAAAATTCAAACAGCTTTAAACTTAAGTTAATTTACTTCAATTCACCACCATTTCATGACTTAAGTTCATTCTCGTTTTAATTTATTCATACTCGAATTGGATTTATTTCATCACGAATCATTTTTTTATTTTAATCCAATTCCATACAACTCAAGCTTTATTCCCAAACTCTATTACATATTCACAATCTTTGATTTGATTTTCCTTTGATCAAACCCCCAACCATTTCACTAATTAATTTGATTAGTTTCTTCTTTTATCCATTTTAAATTTTAATTACATTAACGGTTCATTGTTGGATTTATAAATAATAAGGCCATTCAATTTATGCTTGAATTGGATTTGTTTATATTTCACATCATATCCATTTTAATCTAATTCATTCAACAACACTTCCAATTATAATCCAATTTAATTCAATTTAAATTTCAATTTTATTTAACTTATCTCAATTTAAATTCAAATATATTTTCTTCACTTTTATTCACTTAAGTTAACTTTTAATTGTCGGATTAAAATTTTCAATCTCTTCTTATTAATATCAACTTTACTTTATCAGTTTAATTATTTTTAGTCCATTTGAACTTATTCCAACAAATTCCTAATTTACATGTCATCAAACTTATTATATGCCATAAGCTTTGCTAGTTAAGATTTAAACAATCTTTCAACATTTCAAAATTCCCTTTGAAATCTTCTATATCCAAAATTCCTTTGATAAATACAATTTATCTCTTTGAATTTCAAAACTCACCCAGTTTTTGCAAACAATTTCAATTCAAAACAACTTGGTGGCAATTTTTCTCTTGGAGACTCGAAAATGAACATCGATGATGCTGCAGTAATCACCAAAGTTATTTTCCAGCGACCGTAAGAGTTCAATGCGTTTCTCCCAGATATATTATTTTTCCCAACCTTTGGAAATCATCTCCAAATTCAAAGGAACTTAAATTTCCAAATTTCCAAAATTTCAAATTCCAAACTCTTTAAATTTATATTCAAACATTACTTTGGAATTTTATCTTATTTTAATTATTAATCACACTATAATTTACATTTAGTTTATCTTTACAAATTTCATTTGTATACAAATTGATTTCTTAGTTTTAATTATAGTTTCGATATCTTATTCAATTATCATACAATGAAAATAATTAAATATTATCACTTTCTACCATCCAAACATCCATATATAACTATGAAAATTTACGGAAAAATCATTTTCTTTTATATACAAAAATAATTTTGGGTAAAATTATTTCATTTACCCTATTAAAAAAAATACTGTGTCGGTTTACCTTGTTTAAGAGTTTAGAAATTCCTATCGATGATATGACGTCCCATATATCGACCAGAATCCATAAACACTCAACCGATAAATCAACGCAATATAAAAATAATTTTATATTCACTAACAAATACGCGCTCATATCTATTTATACTATCAAACTCATTCTAGAGGACTACATACTCTATTTTATGAGTAATTCCCACCTGAGCCACGGTTATCACCAACCTATGCTCTGATACCAAGTGTAACGACCCGCAAATCCGCACCCCTTGAGTCAACACTATTCTACCACAATCAACTCAAGCTGCACAGAAATACAAACCATTTGGATTAAAGAAGAAGAGAATAGAAAACAACATCAGAATCTAACCATCGCAGCGGAATAAAATATAATAGATAATAAATGATCTTTACTCAAATCCAATATATATGTTTGTATATATTACATCATCAGAGTACATCAATCGTAGCTCAACATCAATGACATACAACTGAATACACAACTAAACAACACAGCGGAACATATATATAAACAAGTACGGGAATACGTATCGTCATCCTGCTCGTCTCCTGAGCTCCACAGCATTTCCTGTATCCTATAATACTCGATCTGACCCGACCATTACAGTTAAATAACACCCGAGTCAGTCTGGAATACCAGCGTGAGAAAATCACACTCAATTGATTATTAAAGTTTCAAAAATCTTTTGAAAACAAAAGCATCTCGTAAGACCACGCCACAAATAAACATGTCGGGTTTTTACCTTACGATAACTAAAACACTTCTTATAGAAATCCTTTGATATTATAATAGGGTCTATATACAAATACTTATAAAATAGCCGAAATTGTTACATGATTAAATTACAGTTATTAGACACGGAGTGGGTAATACAAACAAAACTCGTACAAGGCTCGTAGGGAGAATGGATTTCCAACTAATGACTAGGCACTGGGGTACCACCTGTCACAGTATGGGGCCTAGATCACCGTATCGAGGAGTACGCCCGCTCCCCTGCAACACAAGGCCGGGACTACCCCTTATTGGATAATCCCGAGTGAGATCACCCCGCGGTTGGGATCAGCAACAACCCACTAAGCCGAAATAAAAAGGGACATCTAGACTGGAATGACCTCACCCTGCTTAGGTGCTACCTACCTAGCCTTGCTGCATAACCCCTGATTTTCAGTCATTCCCATTTGATGAGGCTTGAGGCTAAGCGTTACCTTTTATAGAACATATTCCTTAGAATTCCCATCGTCCACCTGACGATGTTTCGCAAGCATTCATCCATACAAGTCCGTCCCGGGTTCGAACGGAACCGAAGGCACTATTCCTACTACATCCATTTTGGAAATATCCTCAGGATTAGTAGCGACTAGCCCTTGTACTTCACTGCTCCATCTTCGATCCAAAATCGTTTTCACGAAACGTATAAACGGATCGAAGTGGTTTTCGAGAAATAAATCTCGATCCCGGTCTCTTCGAAACAATCAACGCATTTGGCCAATATTGATAGTCGATGATTTAACTATCAATCAATGTTCACAACATCCATCACACAATAAATAATTTCCCAAATTATTTATTTATCCCAAAAATATCTTCACAAGATATATTTCTACTTTTCAAACCCTTTTTGAAAACAGTTTCCAAACTATCTTCCTTTCTCAGAAATAATTCCAAGTATTTTCTATTTCCACTGGAATTACCAAGCACAAAACTTTAGATTTTAAAATAATTTAAAACACCTTATTATAAAATATACTTTTAAATATTTAAATTAAAAACCACTTTAATGCTTTATAAAAAATATATATATACTTTAAAAATAATTAAAATAAGCTACTTTATAGAATATATAATTAAATTTCTCTTTTTAAAACAAAATACAAGGTTACCTTAAATAATTACTACGATAATAGATTTGAAAAATATTTACTTTAGAATTTAAACATTTAGAAATAATAAATTTTCTAAACATGCTTTTTAAAACAACCTTAAATTTTTATCTTATATTTAAAAATTACTTTGAAAAGTTACTTGGCTATCCAGAGAAATATACTTCTCTTCACAATCTTCTTTAAATTTCCAATTCCAAATACTTGAACTCAATTTCCAAATTGATTTCCAATTTACTTCTTCTCTTTTTTTTATTCCAAAATCCATAAATTTTCAGATTGTATTCCTTAATTTTGATTCATAATACTTTTAATTGAAATACCAATTTTTAGATTTCTCAATTTACTTCTTTATCCCTTTAAATAAATTTAAACTCTAAATTTTAAAATAATTCTTATTACTTGTAAAATAATATCACTTGATTTTACAATTTGTTAATTTCTTTTTATTCAAAATCTTTCCACACTCGGAAGTTATTTATTAGTATTTAAATATCAGTTCCATTTCCTTCAATTCATTCTTAATTCATTAACATTTTCTATAGTTATTTCTCTTACAAATTTACTGCTTTATTTTCTTTCCAAGTCAAATTTATAAATCTTTTTTTTGTAGCTCATTTTACCCAAATATATTCAATCGAACCATAGCATTCAATATTCCAACATAATTCATCATAGAATATCAAATAATCACAACAGAGAATATTAAATAATAAATGTTGAGGGGTCCAGTTGGATCCCTCCAACCTGTTTTCCCTGCATCCACAGATGTTAGCACAATATAATATGAAAATTCCAAAATTACCATACTATAGCACATCAATCAATCCCATCCATTCGAACAATTATTTAAATTTAAATTAACTGAGTGAGATTAACGCACCTTTGTTATTATTTGCAATCCACTTCGCTTTTATTTTGGATTTCTTGATGTTTGACCTTGAACAAATATTTACATAATTTATCAATATTCGAAATAATCGAATGATCCATTACCATTAAATAAATTTAATTAACGAATGATTTAATTTAACAAATCCCTTTTAATCAATTATTTTTAGTGACCAATTATAATTAATAGGTTAGTTAGAAAAATAAATTTCCTTAATCCATTACTTTAGAATTAACTAGTAAGTTTTAGAATGCGTGCATATATACCCTTTTATTTTCTTATTATTTTCTTTTAATTTTGAACTTCATATGCACTTAGAAAATAATCCATATAGATTTAAAAATCTAATTCTATATAAACTCTATAACATTTAAAAATTTCCCTTTTTTCAAAACCATAAATCTAAACAGGTTGGTGTATTATATTTAATTCAAAATAGATAGGGACACATTATATTTGTATTACATTTTCCTTTACCACAGATTTAAAACTTATTTATCTATATATTATATATTTTATTTTTTTCTTGTCTGTTCTGTTTATTCTGTCTAAATATAAATATATTGAATAATTTTTTTCCGAAATCTTGCATATATAGAATAATTTTATGTTCGAAATCAACAACCTAAAATCCAAAAACTAATTAACATAAAAAAATCCTCACTGTAATACTTCCTGTATATACATCTATATAAATCATCTTATAAAAAAACTACTGTTATATTTCCTCTTCCGTGGATAACAAAACTGTAAATTCTAAATATGTATACATATATATGCATATGCTTTACTGTAAAAATATAATACAGGCTACATACAAAAATTTCAAAATTAAGACAAGGTATAATTTACCTTACTATCATCGCGCTCGATAACCCTAAGCACCACGTCGACTGCGCCGTCGCCGTGCTGCCCCGAGGCCACCGCCGTCACCGTCCAACCGCGCGCGAAGCGTTTCCCCCTTGATTGATTTGCACGACTTTGACAGGAAGGGGATCGAACTTGATGCTGCTTCTATACTGCGAATCGAACGAAATGGAAGAGGCGACCAAAGCAAATTCGAAGAAGAAGAAGAAGGGTTTTGCGCAGCATTTTTTTTATATAGCCGAAGTCGATTTCGGCCATTACCCCTTTTTTTCAGTTAGATTTTGATTGAGAAAGGCAATTGATGTATTGGGGAACGAAGAGAACCAATAAAATAAAGAAACGTGATGGATTCGAGCAGAAGCTTTGAAAAGCTTTTGAACTGAGGAAAGAATGAGCGTGACCCTTGCGTATAGGGATAAACTTACTACAGTGCTTGATGGGAAGGAATTTTTGACTGTGAAATAATACAATATATTATATTTAAATTTAAATTTTAAATCGTCACGAATTTGCAACTAAAAATCTCGACTTCCTATCGAGACGTGCCGCTAGGCATTTATAATGTTAAACCCCTATTCCGGACGCAAAGGAAAAGATTCCGAGTCCGAGTCCTAATTCGATCGTATGGAGAAGATAGCTTTTGAATCCAGTTATTAATTTTAAATTTCGATATAATTTCAGCGCATTTATATATAGTACGCTCACACAACAACTCCAATTGCTACGAAAATTGAAACCCAATAATAATTCAATATTACGGATCCAATGGAACTGGCCTCGTCAAATTCCGAGACTGTGCCTCGGAAGGCTATTTTTAAATTCAATTTAACGACATAAATTTCAAAACTTAACAAACCATTCTTAAATTTGATTTCAACACTTCTATTCTCTTCAGTATTATCAATATAACTTTTATAAGCTTACAAATTATTTTTAACAGGCTTAAAGTTCCAGATTTAACATTTTATCCAACCTCAAATTAATTTAATTCTATTATTTAATCATCAAATAAATTGTGATATTGGAATTAAAGTTAATATTTAACCTTTAAACATTTAAAATTAATTTAAATATTCCAAATTTAAATACTTAAAAATTCTGGGTCATCACAATTATATTTTATATATAAAGATACAATTTTTCAGAAATTATTAAAGTGTATATAAATCAACTGTTTGGTTGTTTGAAAATGTAAATATATGTAAGTTTATAAAAAAGTTGTTTGGATAATCTAAATAAGACAATAATTGTAAAAGAATAAATTATATAAGCAAATGAATTATAAAGTATGGAATTATAATTAATATAATTTACAATTGTGAAATAATCTTATATATAAGAAAAGGAACTGTATGAGTATATTTATAAATATGAGTTATAAATAAAAATGAATTTAAATTAATAAGTTGAAAATTTGAATCCTGTTGATTTTGGAAGTTATTTTTCAAAGTTAAAGATGATATACTATTATAACCCTAAATAATAAATGAATTTGGAATGAATCTTATATACGTAAAGTAAAACTGTGAAATTATATAAGTAAGAATGTATAAATGTGATTTATAAATATAAAAAGAAATTTTAAAGGAATATAAAGCACCGAATTCACTACTGTTGCTGGTAATTAATAAGGGTGATGACCGCAGCATCATCTATATCATTTTTGAGTTTCTGTGTGATGGATTGCTGCCAATAGTAAATTGAAATTGAAGTTTTGTTGTGATAAACAAATTTGAATTAAAATCCAAGTTGAAATAGATAAATATAAGTAAAGTAAATTTTGGACTTTTAATATGAGATAATAAATTTAATTTTAGTAAAGTTAAATAAATTGAATTAGATTTGAGCTTGATTAGATAAGTTATTGAAATGGAAATTAAATGTAAGGGGTAAGTGAATATATAATATAAATTTGGAAGTTTAAATAAAAAAGTTGTATAACTTATGAAATGGGAAAATGTAAGTAAAACCAAATATTAAAATGGTTAAACAATTTTATTAAGCAAAACAAAATCTGAATTTGAATAGTGATATGAAATTTGACTTAAGTAAAGTTAAATAAAATGACTTTAGAAATGAAATCTAAGTTAAGTTAAGAGGAAAATGACCTTTGAAAATGAAATGTAACTTAAGTAAGAAAAAAAATTGATCTAATGAAATGAGTTAAATAAAATAGAATTTGAATTAAATTAGAAGTGAACATAAGTTGTATAGTCAAAGTAAATGTAAGTGAGGATGAAATGAAACCTAACTTAAATGATGATTGAATGAAGTTGAAATTGATATTAACAACGAATTAATAAAGTGAATAATGAAATGAAGTAATTAAATGAATATGAACTTAAGTCATAAAATGAAATTCAACTTTAGTTGTAAAATGAATTAGCAATTGAATTAATAAATGAATTGAATAGGACTAATGAAATAGATTAGTAAATAAATTATGGATTGAATGTTAATCAATCGAATGTAAATGAATTGAAACAGAATAATGGATATAAGTGTTAATTCATTAAAGGAAAATGAAATTGGGAATTGAATGTCAATTAGATATAAAACCAATTGAAATTAAAAAGTGTTAGGTAAACAAAGTAAATATAAATGTTCGGTGTAAAGTAGATAAATTTAGTTACGTTGGATATGCATTGGCTGTTAGATAAATGTTAGTTTATTGTATAGAGATTCATTAAATATTAATGAAGTTGAATTAATGAAATTGAAAGCTAAATAATTGAATCCAATTTGGAAGTAAGTGAATCTAAATAGAATTGAATTTGATTTGAATTGAAAGTGAACTAACTTGAATGTAAATTAGTGAATGTAAACTAATTGGATACGAATAAATGAATATTAGCAAAAAAAATCCAACGTTAACGAATCAAATGTGAGTAAATTGAAAACCAATTTAATGGATATTAATGAGAAATGAATTTATATTTATTTGGTTATGGATTTATTGAATGGATGTTGGTTTTTTGGATGTTAGTTTGAATGATAGTTGTTTGATGGTTGAACTTGTTGCTTTTGATTGCATTGCTATGTTGGCAAATATAGTTGTTATATTGGCATATATTGTATATTGATATTACTTTCCATATATACATGTTTTTCATTTTTTGTTGAGTGTTTAGTAGGTGCGGATGGCATATGCTTCGCATTTGGAGCTCGCTTTCACGCTATATTAGCCGTACATGCTCGCTAATAATATATAAGGTACACATCTTGGATTACACATCGTACTTTTATATTTTTTTTCCCATGGGATGCGTCATCCTTGAAGATGAGATGTACATTTGTGATATATATATATATATATTGTGATTTTTTTCGAATTAAACCGTGCAAAGGAGGCTATGGCGAAACTTTTAGAAAATTTAAGGCATTAATATTTTTTTGAGAATTTTGGAATTTTTTTTATAACAAATTGATTTTTGAGTTAGATATTAGTTGGTTTCAAAAAAGATACTTAAGTATGGATTTGAGAACTTAGAAAAGTTTTTATGAGAAGTTAACTAATGGATTTTGGAAAAGTTAAAAGGTTTAAATAATTTTGGTAAATCTAGTTTGAATGAGTTGCTTTGAAAAATTAATGGATTTTATAGTTTTTCTTTCTTGGTAATTTCGAGGATGAAATTCTTTAAGGCATGAGAGAATGTAACGACCCAGAATTTTAGTCATTCGGAATTCGTATATTTAATTGATTTTAAATATTCACAAGTAAATTTTATAAGTTGAATAATTTATATTTCAAATATAAGTGATTTAATAGGATAACTAAATTATCAATTTAATATTTGAAATTGCAGAAATAATTTTAATTTGAATTTAAGGTGAATAAAAATGATTTAAAAAGACGAATCAAATTCTATTTGAATTAGAATGATGTTGGCAAACTTTAAAATTGAATTGAAAGTAAATTTATAGAAATAGGAAATTAATCGATTTAATTAACGTGTAAAATAGTCATTTTTGACATAGTTTTGGATTTCAACGAAACTAATTTCATTGGATCTGTAATGTTATATTATTATAGGATTTCAAATTTTGTGTTAATCAGACTTACGGTTTAGTCGTGTGAAGCTGAAATGCATAGAAATTGATTAAGTAAATTTTAAGTAAAATAAGTCGACTCGAAAACCTATCTTCCCAATATGATGGAATTGGCTCCCAATATACATTTTATTGTGTTCGGAATAGGGGTAAAACAATATAAATGCCAGGCGGCACGCTTCGATTGGAGTTCGAAAATTTTAGCGATGAATAGTGTCACGAAGTTTTCTATATAAGGCCACATTTTTTCTTTTGCAAACAAAACAAAACCCTAACACTAAAAAATGCTTCAGCCGTCGCCACTCTCTTTTCAACAGCCATCAACTTCTAACCTTCCACCTCGATTATCTTCTACTCCATTAACTATCATGAAAAACCTTCTTCATGAAAAATGTAGAGCACGTCAAGCTCTACAAGTTCAATGGTCAAGATGGTGTTTAGCATGGTGGATTCTCCGTAGTTGGCTCATGTATGGCACGCATTTTGGGGCGAAAATTAAGGCAATGGCGGCGATTGGGGAGGTTGCGATCGAAGGCCAGTGATGGAGCTGGGGTTGATGCACTCGATGACAGTAGTCGATTCGAGGTTGGAGCGGCGAGGAGAGAGGTTGGAACAACTATATGGGTTTTAACATATGAAGAAGAAAAAGAAACAACAGCCAGATCTTGTTTGAAGTGATCAACGGCCTGGATCGATTGAGGTTTATTAAAATAAAATAAAAAGATTTGTAAATTATTTTATTATAAAATTCTTTAAACTTTAAAATGCCATATCTTTGTCATATGAGGTCGAAAATTGACGAAACAAGTTGTATTGGGTTCGTATTAACGAACACTACGCGATGGAGATGGATTGGAGTTGATCGGAGCTAGTGAAAATTTTAGGTAAAATTAAACACTCGTTTAATTTTATTTGGAATAAAATGCTACAATGTCCATTGGAACCAAAGTCAGTACAACTCACTCTTTCTGACTCGCTTATATTTTTATATAAGTGAAAATAAATTTATTTGTGTTGATTGATGATTGTTTGGATGATATGTGATATATTATATATGTATATTGATTGGTATTTGGATATATTCCTGCCTATTGGAGCAGATGAGACCCTGTATGTTTCCATGTATGAGTGGATGACCCTTTGTACGTGCGTCTGCCTCAAAGCAGACATTGTACATATATTCTCATATGTAAATTTGTTGCAGGTGACAGGTTGGAGGGATCCAACTAGATTCCTTAGCGGTGTTGATATATATGTTTTTATCATATGATATATGATGTTTTGGATCCAGGATTGATGTGAATCACCTTATTTAGTGTTGTTGTAGCTTGGGTCATATTTTAGAATTTCAAAAAATGTTGAAATGATTTCAAAGTGATTTTGAAAATAGATGTTTTATTAATTTTGAATTTTTCAAGGAAATGGATCTATTTTAAATAAATAAAAGTTATAATTTTTATGTTGTAAAATTATGATTTTAGTGAAATATATCAAAATATGATTTTAGAAATATGAAGATAACTATTTTGTAAAATAGTTAAATTGGGATTTTTGACTTATTATAATGGTTTATATATAAGATTTACAAAATTGAATTTTTATAAATAAAAGTAATGGAATTATTAATGAGTTTTATAAGTGTTTAAAATGAAGTATAAATGAATCTTATAAGTAAGTAAGATTTATAAATTGAAGAAGTTATAAAAAAAGAATGATGTTGTAAATAAGAGATTTATAAGTAATTAACTTATAATCGGATTTTGGCATACAAATGTGATAAATGGAATTTGTTAGTAAAAGAAATTTTGTATATGGATGTTTTTATAAAATATAGATGGAATTTATAAACATTGTTTTGTAAATCCGAAATTAATTTATTTTGATAAGTTAATTATGAAAGTTTATTAGAGGAATCATATTCACAATTTTGCACAGTGGATAATCCTATAATAAATGTGTAGAAGCAACGAATTTGGTAAGAGAATTTCATTCACAAGTTTGGATAGTGAATAATCCATTAAATTAAATAAGTGTTTTGAAAAGTGATCTTTTAAATGGAGTTAAATGGTTTAAAGATGTTTTGAAAGGGTGTGAGCATTGAATAAATAGATTTCAACATTCAATGTTGAAATAGACGTTTTCGAGAAGTAAGGAAAGCATAGACTATAACACTGTTGTTATAGTAAATGATTTTCAAAAGGAGATGTTTTGTATAGTATATGGGATTTATATATCTACCTAATTACCAAATCCCTATACTAATGATTTTGGGTTGTCGTAACGATGTTTTACGCAACATTCGTTTTGATCCAATAAAGCGCGTGTTGAAAAATATTAAGCTTTCCTAAAGAGAATTGTGAATATGCTTATACTTTTGGAATAAGTATATGAAAATATTTTCCAAATAGTGAAATGTTGAAATGGTTGGAATTATATCTTTTTAAAGATAATTTAAAGTGAACATTTGGAAAGTGATTTAATTAATGAATGATTAATAAAAAGGGCCTAGTGATTACGTATGGTGCTAGATAATTGTTTGTTGCTTTGATAGTTAAATAACCGACTATCAAATTTGGCCATTTTAGTTCCTCGACTTGTTGGGGGAACTATTTAGTCGTACACTTAGTACGTAGCCATTTGTGTAGGCTTGATTATCGTTTGTGTTGAGGATGTTGATTCTTGTAGTGTAGAGTATTACTCAAATCTATCGAGCTTCCTTGTTGGCCGAAGCATAGCAAGTTGAAAGTTGGAGACGTGTTAAGTCTATGAGACTTAGTTTCTAGGGGAATTTTAATGTAACGGCCTTCTTTCATCAAACGATTAGTTTGTAGGGCACAGCTTTAAATATTTACTTTGCAGGACAAAATTTTATACACGTTCCCTAGCCCTTCAATCAGTTACTTCATCCCTTCTTCCGTTCCATTTTCTCTTTCGCTTTGTACGATTTTTTAGAACTCCAAAAAAAACCAAAACTAGGTTTTAATAAACAAATGATTAATTTATCTTCCCAATATTTCTGCTAAAACAATTACAAACCATTTATTAAAGCTACATTTCAATTACAACGACTTCAGCGTCATCGATTTTAGCTTCATCGATTCTAGCTTCATCGATTTCAGCTTAAACTAAAATACTTTCAATCTCTGCAATCACCATAAACTTAAATGCGGAACAAGTAAACCTTATTTTATTTTGATGTAAATGTTTTAGTTAGATGATAAATCATAGTTAAATATTCATTCTTACCGATGTTGATAATAACTTTTATAATGAATTTAAGGTATTTTAGTTCTTGTTATAATTTAACATAATCAACATTTGTTTATTTAAGCATACCTAAATATTCAATGGTAGATGATATTAAACCCTAGGTGTTGAACTGAACAAGTTATTGTTTAGCTGTTGAAAAAGATAAACGTATCTATCTATTAATGTAAAAGATTTAGACTACATGCTAAACCCTAGGCGCGTTTCATAATTACTATTACTTATTAGATATAATTTTGTTTTTATAACGATTCAAAGTTATTAGAAAAAATATTCAACTAATTTAAACCCTAGTTCAAAAAGATAAAAGCATTTATGTTTTTATCTAAAACATTAAAATTCATAATAAATCCTAGATAATTTTCTATATCAGCTACTGCATATAACATAATAAATACTAAATTTAAGTCAATTGCAGTTTTCCTGAAGGATTTATGTGAAATAAACATACTTAATCAACTTTTAAGTACAAAAATATTATTCTTCACTCTTGCTAACATTTTATTATATATGACAATTTTTATGCAGCGTAAAGATGCACACAAGGTCTTCTAAATCAAAGTTATTCATTCGAAAAGCTATTTGCATATTAATAAATGAAGGAGGAACTCAATGCATAAACGTAAGTCCTGTATCTAGTTCTTTCTGCAATGAACATGGCCAGAGACCATCATTTTCTTTAACTCCATCGGTAACTGTTTTCCTACTTATGTTTCTTATAATATTTAGTTGTACTCTTCAATTTTTATATACATATTAAATTGGAAGCTAGATACCATATTTTAAATTAAAAAATAGTTAAATTTCAAAAAAGGTTATGACAACTAAAAAAGATAAACCGAATTATCTTTTTATATAAATTCTTGTAGAAATATTTTGGCATTTTCTATAATCTAGTTTGCAATTTCCATTCACCACTTTTATTCACTATTTCTTATTATTATTAAGTTGCATCTTCTATTTTAAGAGGTAATAATAAAAAGTACAAATTTATGTGTCCTCTCCTCTATTTGTGGAAGACCAAAAATTTTCTCAAAAAATATTTTTTTACTACTTTCTATTCACTTTTTCTTTACTGTTTACACATTAGACTCTTTATTCATTCTCTTTGTACTATTTATAAAGTAGCATGATTTCAAAAAAACTTAAACCAACTAAAAATGATAAAACATATAATATTTTCTTAAAAATTCCTATAAAGATATTTTGGCATTTATTTAACACAATTTTCAATATTCATTCAATATTTTCATCCATTGTTTGTTATTATCAACGTATTGCATTTTTTTATGAAATTTTCCAATATCCATTCACTATTTTCCATTCATTGTTTTCATTGATATTTGCAATTAATATCTTTATTCACTCACTTTATAGTGTGTATCAGCTGTTACATTGATCATTTTTATGTTTTCACTGTTGCTATTGCATTTTCAACTTCCTGTTCTACATTCATCATTGCTATTCCTATTTTTGTCTCCTATTTCCAATATCCATACAACATTTGATCTATGTTACCCATTGCTCCTTACTTGTCACCATCTATTTCTTCTCTATCTTCTACAACCACAATCGAAATTGCTTCTGCCTAAAAATGTTTTTAATTTTGAATGATAACTGATCAAAACTATGCATATTAAAAAACATGTTTAGTTATTTAAAAACATGTTATCAATTGTGAATATTGGCTATTTTGTGTTTCGTTCTCTTTAAGTTTTCAAATTTCTAATTGACCACTACTTAGACAACTAAAAAAGATAAAGCATATTATCTTTGTACACTTTGAAACTTTCTTCACTTACTTCTAATTGTAAATTTTCATTTCATCAAATAATGCTTGTTGATTTTTAGTTGTGAATGTTCACTTGTAACATTCCTGTTTTTAAATCAACTTTAATTGGTAACTAAATTAATTTTTGAAACTAAATTGCGAATTAATTTGGTATTTTCCAAATTAAATAGATATTTGTTTGTTTATTAATATTTAATGAATATAAATATGATTTTTAAATAGAATTTCTAATTGGAAATTCAGTAATAAATGTTTTGAATAACATATTGGATTTGAAACTCAAATACAAGTATTTTTAAAATAAATTGGATTTAAAACTTTATATTTTGGAAATTATAGAAACTTGTTTTTCAATTACAACAAATATAAATATATGTATTTTGAAAATTTTATTTGAATTTAGTATAGTAAATTTTCAAAAGTTATTTGAAAGTAAAACTCTATATCTTAATAATAGAAAAGAATTTATTTTGTATATATAATATGATGATTTGAAAGTTATATTTTGAAATAGATATAAATAAATTTACAAAAGCTATTTAAAAAGTTAAAATCAAATACACACACATATCTTTTGAAAAATTAATAAGATTTGAATAAAGTATTTAAAAAGGAAAAGTAATTATAAAAATAAATTGAAAATATATACGCATTTGTAATTAAGTTAATTAATCTTTAAAACATTTTCTTTTATACTTGAAATAAATTAGTTTTGTACATATTTAAACTAAATAGAAAATGTGTTACATAAACATATGTAAATATTAAGATTTAGTAATTTACAAAAGAAAGGGTTTAAAATATAAATTAAAATGAAGTAAGGTTTGTTTTAAATAAATTAAAACAAAGGGATAAACATAAATTTAATGGTATTAAACAAGTGTAAGTGTTTTAAAAATATATTAAGACATTTGTAACATTATGACATAAGTAAATAACAAGTGTAAACATATTAAACAGGTGGCAAAATTAACATTTCCTTTTAATTTAGAAATTACAGAAAATATGCATAAGAATAAAAACCAGGCTTCAATACTCCTTAACCTTCATTTTCTGAAAACAAAAGGTAAAAATTTAAACCAAGAAAAAGAAAAAGAAAATCAAAAACCTGGAACAAGGATCAGGATCAAGCATATAACAAAACTAAAGCAACTCTCAGATTTTTAAATCAGAAACATCTCCAAACAAGTTTCAGTTGTCAAACAAGCAAATCAGATTCAAGTTTAAACAATAAGTTCTTCAAATCTTCAACCTAGAAATGAAAATCAAAGCAAAAAGCTTCAGCTTGGAAACAAATCCTGTAATCAAAGTAAAGATCAATTCTTCTCAAACAAAACCAATTCAAAGACTGGGTTAAATTCAACAAGTTTCCAGATCAGATTTAGTTCAAACAACAGATAATTTTCTGGAATCAAGACTTGGAAATCTAAGCAAAACATGTTCCAGATTTAAAAGCTAAAATTGCTGCTCTGTTCCAAACTACAAGGTGAGCAAACCATTATCTTATGATTGAATCTGTTTATTTTTTTATGATAAATATACTTGAAGTTATTATGGGTTATATGATGCCTGCATATCTGAGTGTATATATAATGTTGAAATGCATGCCTGTATATATGTATAGACATATTTTCGTTTGGTAACAGGATAACAAAAAATCAAGAAAATTGATATCTCAAAACCTGAAAAGATTTAGGCAATGATTATTAAACAAAATTTGGTTGTATTTACCTAATTCAGATTTTAAAATTATTTGGAAGCATCAAATGAAAACGATATCACTGGAAATCTGGAAAAAATAGTAAAACTCAAAATGTCCCAAAATTTGATCATCCAGTTTCCTCGATTTGATTATATAAATTGATTCGTATTCAAAAACAATGATTTTTTAGGGAAACGTCAGGATTTTTAAGCTAGTATTTCGAGAGAAATTTATAGATGAACAGAAAATATAAAACTGGCAATTTCCGGTGATCGACAATGAATTAGGGATCGAGCTTGATGTCAGAGGAGGGTTAGGTGATGGGGGTTATGGAAAAAATGTTTGCAATTTTTTTAATAATTGTGGAAGACGATTGAAGTGGTTGCAGGGTTTAAGAGCAGGATTTGGTCGATGTTGTTCTCGAGTCAATTTCTTCGACAGGGATAGGCCAGAGTTGATCGGACCAAGGCAAGAGGGTGCATAGGTCTTCGGTGAGGTTGTGGACGAAGCGGCGGGGATGATCGGTGTCAGGTTCGTCGTCGCAGCGAGGATTCGTAAATCTGGTTGGTTCCAGGTTTTCGTTCGAATTGCTCGATTTTGTGTTGATGGGTTTTCAAATTTTCTGGGTTGTCGAGTGGATTGACGATGTCGTCGCCGATGTGATGGTGGCTACGACAACGGTCAGAGGGCGTTTTGATGATGGTGCACGTGCACGTGGTGTACGTTTGTATGTGTTATTGTAAATTTTGGGGAAGACGATGATGTGCTCGGGTACGAAATCGAGAAAAATGGTAATTTGCTCGAAGAAATGTAGGGTGAGGGAAACCCGAAGTAAGGCTCGGGAAAATTTTGAAAACACTTGGGTCTGTGGAATTAAGAGAAAAGCAGTTTTAAACTTTAAAGCAAATCAAAAATTTTATGAATGTTAGAAGTTATCCAAGTTTAAAATTGTTTAAAAGGTTTTAAATAAAATTATTTTAGATTAACTAAGTTTAAATGTGTTTAAGATATGTATAATCTATGTTTTAAAGTTTATTTTTTAAACTTAATAGTGGAATTAAGTGGTTAATGAGATTTCAGGAAGATAAATGGTTTATTTTAAATAAATGTTTTGATTGTTAATTAACTTAAAGGGTTTTAAAATTTAATTATTTATTATTAATGATATATTTTATTTAATGAGATTTAAATTAAGTAATCAATTAAGATAAAGAATTTATCTTGATTAATCAAGGTCTTAATCAGGGTTAATTTGCCAAAGTGATTTACTAATATGGTTAATTAGAGGTTGATTAATTAATAAATGTTATTAATTAAAGATAATTAATTTACGATTTAGGGTTGACTAATCAAGTGATTAAAGAATAATTTCAATTTGTGATAATCACTTAATTTAATTCATTAAGGATAATTAATTAAATAGTAATTAATTAAGGGTTAATTACTTAATGTAATTAATTAAGGATAAATAATTAGGAGTTAATTATTTAATGATTAGAGGTTGATTAATTTATTAGCTAAAGTTGATTAATTAATAATTTAAGGATAATTAATTTATTATTAATGGTTAATTAATAAATGATTAATGGTTAATTAATTAAGATGGTTTGTAATTAATTAATATTAATTAACCAGGATTAGTAATTAATCTTATTTAAATTAATCAGATAATTAATTAATCTTACTTATGAATGTTTGGATTCAATTGAATGTTGAATTGTGTGATATCCCTGATGTGTGATGCTTTGTGATATGAATTAATTTTGATTTGAGCTGTGATAAATGTGATTATCTGTGATGAATGTAATTTATTTATCTGTGATAAATTTATATTATGAATCTATGAATGAAGATAAGCGTTAAAGATTATACCGCTTATCGATACTGATATGATTAAATCTGTGATAATTGATGTTGTTGCACTACTGTTGTAAAAACCCTGGACTACACTATACACACACAAATATGGATTGCACGAGGAAATTGGTTAAGTCATAGATTTTTGAAATAATTTTAATACTGAATTTTGAATCCAAATGGTTTTGGAAATGGAATTGGGTTGAATATGAAAAGCTTTTGAAAAGTTGTTTAAATACATTTTGAATAACTTGATAAAGTTTTGGAAACTAAAATAGTTTGATTTGAATTTGAATTCAAGGTTTAAAAATTTAATTCTATGTTGAGAATTTTGGTCTAAAAAGGTTATACAAGTTATAAATGTGTTTATATGGGTTTTAAACCATTTTAAAAGTATTGTTTTTGGGAATCTGAATTTAATCCAAGTTGTATACTTGAAGGGCTTTAATTTGTGCAAATGTAATCGGATTTTTCCGAAACGAAAACTACTTGTTTTCAAATAATAATAGCTTTCATATAAAGAAAGGATTTTCAACTTGTGTTGAAAGATTTCAAGTTGAAATGGAATTGAATTTTTTTGAAAGCTATGAATCTTTGGAAATGGTTTTGAAAGCTATGAATCGATTCTTTGATTTAATGATTGGATTAGTTAATCCAATTTGAAAAGGAAATTGTTTTGAAAGCCGTGAATCAATTTTTGTGAAAGATTGGTGAACTTTGTGAAGTGAATCTTTTTGTTTAAAGATTTGAAAATGGTAATTTGTATAAACCATTTAAAGAAAGGTTTGGGTAATAAGTTGTGACTTAACTAAGATCCCAATATCCATATGTTTTTAAATATTGCGCTCATTATTCGGTTTAGCTGGAAGAGGACCTTTGTGTCATATAACTCATTCCGAATAATGATACGACGTTATGGATAGCATTTGAAGACCGATAGTGAAGACTAGATATTTTCAAAAATGAAAGGATAACCCGTCGAATGTTTCTGCACCGAATAGCCCCGGTATAGAGATTTGATCACCCTTTGTGATGGGGAGTTTGGACGTGATTAAGGATTATCCGGATTGCAAGGGCTTCTTTGAAAGTGCCATCGGTTCTGTTCGAACCTGGATCAGACTTGTATGGATGTGTGTTTGATATTACACCTTGAGATGTAAAGCTGGTTTCTATCAAATACATTTCGTTTTGGTGGCAGAGAATTTTTTCTCTTAGCTTAACACCCTTCTCTGAGACGTACGAGCTCAGAGGTTATGTAGTTGATGGTTACTAGTGATACATTCCTAATTTGGTAATGTGGCATACGAAGTGCTGCTAATCATTTGTTGATCAAAGCAACGCTTTGTGTAAAGCGTAACTTTGTGGACGAGACTGCATCAGGACCTCACACCCTAGAAATGGCCAAAACAGGAAGGATGCAACAAGGCTATCAGGGCTCACGCCCCTAGGATATGTCGATTTCTTCTGGAAAAGGGCGGTATCATGGTATGGAGCCCAGATACTTAACTCATGTGGACACTGCAAATTTATTACTTTGTGGTTGCTTTGTGGTTGAGAGCTCTCGGATAAAGGTCGCAAACGACCGGGGATAACATACTTGTAGGCGTTACTTCCAGGCAGGGGTAACCCGGCCGTGTGTTAGCATAGAGCCGGGTAGGTTGTCGGGGCGTCCCTCCAGAGGCGTTTCTATGTGGCAATAGGAAGTTCCTTAGCCTGACCATTTGTTGGAAATCAAATCACCAATACGCGCCCTTTACGATTGCAGTTGTATGACCTGCCATCTCAGGTGGTAGCTATAAAAGGCATAATATAATGGTACCTATGCTGGTAAGATTAATATTATACTTTCGTAGTGTTTTCCACTATGCACTAATAATAATATCAAAAGGATTTTGCGTAGTAAGCATGTTTGACTGTCATAAGGAGAAATCTCCCCCAAGTGTGCGATTGCATGGCGTGTATGTCCGGAGTCTTATGGTAGTTTCATTTTCCAAAAAGCATTGCGGATTTCAATCTTAAATTCTTTTGTTGTTTGTTTTTATTCAAAACTATTTTTGTTTGCTCACACTAGTCTCATGACTGACCTAGAGTTTATTATTCCCTTCTTAAACTCTGGGTACCCACAATTTTCCAAACGGCCAGTCTAGAGTTGGGTTCTTCAGATAATTAAATAGTATGAGTAGATTCGATAGCATCCAGCCTTTGGATTCGGGGATTGCATTTGCTCAAGGTGACTGACCTTGCTTAAGTCAACTTGATGGTGGTTCGAGCTTCTAGATTGGAATCTTTTGAGATTTGGCAATGAAGTTTTACATTTTGGATTATCCTTTGGAAGACCTTTTGGTGCTATTGTGTTCCGATGCTGTTGGAGTTATTTCGTTCTGTTGTATCTTGTATCTTTGATGATATTGATCAATTCTTGTTGTATCATTATTGTAATCAACTATTGTGTATCAATGATATTATTCTTTTTCTTCCACTGTGTTCTTGTACTTAATGTGTTATAAGCTCCGACGAATCGGATTCGAACGTTTGAATCTGCGGCATTCGAATACGAGTAAAGCATGGATGTCAATTTTCGAACGCGAAAATTCGGGTCGTCACATTTGGTATCAGAGCTAAAGATTTAACTTTAGCTTTTGGAGTATAACAAATAACACATTACGTAACTCATTAGAGATAGGGTTATAAATACCCTAGAATGAGTGTATCCATAAGATATCTGTCCGTACGTCTCAGTAAATTCTCTTATTATTCATTGATAGTAAGCATGAGTGCAAGAAGAGGACGAGGTAGGGGACGGGGAAATACCACTATGGTCAATACCGTGTAACAACAACGGAAACAACTTTCTCTATCAATCTCCTTTGTTGATCATCCAATTTCAATTCTTTGATGGCTTCGTGGCAGCTGCAAGGAGAAGCTTTGGTATGGTGATGGCCTTGCAAATCGTTGTAGAAAAGATTCTAATTCCTATCTCGTATCCTCGTTATCAGTTTTTCATTTTAACTTAAATGAAGTTGGAATTTTAAATTGAAATAAATTGGTTAACAAAATATGAAGATTTGTATCGATAAAACGATTTTGGTGAAAACCCAAATTTGAAATTCTATAGTAATTTCTTATGTGAATCAAAGCCCGAAGAGGGACAAGCTGGTGTAAACTTTTTGGTATTCCGACCTGAGTTTGGAATCCATATCTAGTGTTTGAGAATTATGGAAGATTGTTTCCGCTTGTTTGTTATTTTGGGTTCAGATATATTTTACGAATGGTTAAGTTATCCTTCGAACTAACCAATGCCCTGCATATTTCGTAGACCGAGTGACCCGAGTACTTGGTGAAATATTGAATGAGTTTGTTCTCATAATTATTGGTGATATTCTGATTTGGTAAGCCAAATGCAGAATAAATATTCAGTTTAATCTGGAAGAACATTTTTTATTTGTTCTTTTGTTGTCTCCCTGTCTTGCAAATTTCGAGGACGAAATTTTCTTAAGGAGGGAATCTGTAGCATTCCGGTTTTTAAATCAACTTTAATTGGTAATTAATTTAATTTTTGAAACTAAATTGTGAATTAATTTGGTATTTTCCAAATTAAATTGATATCTTTTGTTTATTAATATAAATGAATATAAATATGATTTTTAAATAGAATTTCTAATTGGAAATTCAGAAATAAATGTTTTGAATAAGGTATTGGATTTGAAACTCAAATATAAGTACTTTTAAAATAAATTGGATTTAAAAACTTTATATTTTGGAAATTATAGAAACTTGTTTTTTAATTATAATAAATATAAATGCATGTATTTTGAAAATTTTATTTGAATTTAGTATAGCAAATTTTCAAAAGTTATTTGAAAGTAAAACTCTATATTTTAATAATAGAAAAGAATTTATTTTGTATTTATAATATGGTGATTTGAAAGTTATATTTTGAAATAGATATAAATAAATTTACAAAAGCTATTTAAAAAGTTAAAATCAAATATATACATATCTTTTGAAAAATTAATAAGATTTGAATAAAGTATTTAAAAAGGAAAAGTAATTATAAAACTAAATTGAAAATATATATGTATATGTAATTAAGTTAGTTAATCTTTAAAACATTTTCTTTTATACTTGAAAAAAATTAGTTTTGTACATATTTAAACTAAATTGAAAATGTATTACATATACATTTGTAAATATTAAGATTAAGTAATTTATAAAAGAAAGGGTTTAAAATTAAAATTAAAATGAAGTAAGGTTTAAAACATAATTTTTAAATAAATTAACACAAAGGGCTAAACATAAATTTATTTGTATTAAACAAATTTAAGTGTTTTAAAAATACATTAAGACATTTATAACATTATTACATAAGTAAATAACAAGTGTAGACATATTAAACAAGTGGCAAAATTAACATTTCCTTTTAATTTAGAAATTATAGAAAATATGCATAAGAATAAAAACCAAGCTTCAATACTCCTTCGCCTTCATTTTCTGAAAACAAAAGCCTGTAAAAATTTAAACCAAGAAAAAGAAAAAGAAAATCAAAAACCTGAAACAAGGATCAGGATCAAGCAAACAACAAAACTAAAGCAACTCTCAGATTTTTAAATCGGAAACATCTCCAAACAAGTTTCAGTTATCAAACAGGCAAATAAGATTCAAGTTTAAATAATAATTTCTTCAAATCTTCAACCTGGAAATGAAAATCAAAGCAAAAAGCTTCGGCCCGGAAACAAATCCTGTAATCAAAGTAAAGATCAATTCTTCTCAACAAAAGAAATTCAAAGACTGGGTTAAATTCAAAAGGTTTCCAGATCAGATTAAGTTCCAACAAAAGATAATTTTCTAGAATCAAGACATGGAAATCTAAGCAAAACAAATTCCAGATTTAAAAGCTAAAACTGCTGCTCTGTTCCAAACTACAAGGTGAGCTAACCATCATCTTATGATTGAATCTGTTTATTTTTTATGATAAATATACTTGAAGTTATTATGGGTTATATGATGCCTACATATCTGAATGTGTGTGTATATCTGTGTAATGTTGAAATGCATGCTTGTATATATGTATAGACATATTTCTATTTGATAACAAATAAAAAAAATTCAAGAAAATTGATATCTCAAAATCTGAAAAAGATTTAGGCAATGATTTTAAAACAAAATTTGGTTGTATTTACCTAATTCAGATTTTAAAATTATTTGGAAGCATCAAATGCAAATGATATCACTGGAAATATGGAAAAAAAAGTAAAACTCAAAATGTCCCAAATTTTGATCATCCAGTTTCCTCACTTTGATTGTATAAATTGATTCGTATTCAAAAACGTTGATTTTTGAGGGAAACGTCGGGATTTTAAAGCTAGTATTTCGAGAGAAATTTATAGATAAACAGAAAATACAAAAATGGCAATTTCCGGTGATCGACGTTAAACTAGGAATCAGGCTTAATGTCAGAGGAGGGTTAGGTGATGGGGTTTATGGAAAAAATGTTTGCAAATTTTTTAAATAATTGTGGAAGACGATCGAAGTGGTTGTAGGGTTTAAGAGCAGGATTTGATCGATGTTGTTCTCGAGTCGATTTCTTCGACTGGGATAGGCCAGAGTTGATCGGACCAAGGCGAGAGGGTGCATAGGCCTTCGGTGAGTTTGTGGACGAAGCGGCGGGGATGATCGGTGTCAGGTTCGTCGTCGCGGCGAGGATTCGTAAATCTGGTTGGTTCCAGCTTTTCATTCGAATTGCTCGATTTGTGTTGATGGGTTTTCGAATTTTCGAGTGCATTGACGATGTCACCGCCGATGTGATGAAGGCTACGACAATGGTCGGAGAGCGTTCTGATGATGGTACACGTGCACGTGGTGTACGTTTGTATGGGTTATTGTAAATTTTGGGGAAGATGATGATGTGCTCGGGTAGGAACTCGAGAAAAATGGTAATTTGCTCAAAGAAAGGTAGCATGAGGGAAACCCGAAGTAAGGCTCGAAATTTTTTTGAAAACACTCGGGTCTGTGGAATTAAGAGAAAAGCAGTTTTATGCTTTAAAGCAAATCAAATTTTTCGAAGCGTTTTTGTTAAAACCAAATTTTTTATGAATGTTAGAAGTTATCCAAGTTTAAAATTGGTTAAAAGGTTTTAAATAAAATTATTTTAAGAAGATAAATGGTTTATTTATTATTAAACTTAGTAGTGGAATTAAGTGGTTAATGAGATTTTAAGAAGATAAATGGTTTATCTCAAATAAATGTTTTGATTATTAATTAACTTAAAGGGTTTTAAAATTTAACTATTTATTATTAATGATTTATTTTATTTAATGAGATTTAAATTAAGTAATCAATTAAGATAAAGAATTTATCTTGATTAATCAAGGTCTTAATCAAGGGTAAATTAGCCAAAGTGATTTATTAATGTGGTTAATTAGAGGTTGATTAATTAATAAATGTTATTAATTAAAGATAATTAACTTATGATTTAGGGTTGACTAATCAAGTGATTGAGGAATAATAACTCAATTTGTGATAATCACTTATTTTAATTAATTAAGGATAATAATTAGGAGTTAATTATTAATTATTAGAGGTTGACTAATTTGTTAAATAAAGTTGATTAATTAATATTTTAAGGATAATTAATTTATTATTAATGGTTAATTAATAAATGATTAATGGTTAATTAATTAAGATGGTTTGTAATTAATTAATATTAACTAACCAGGATTAGTAATTAATCTGATTTAAATTAATCAGATAATTAATTAATCTTACTTATGAATGTTTGGATTCAATTGAATGTTGAATTGTGTGATATCCCTAATGTGTGATGCTTTGTGATATGAATTATTTTTGATTTGAGCTGTGATAAATGTGATTATCTGTGATGAATGTAATTTATTTATCTGTGATAAATTTACATTATCTGTGAATCTGTGAATGAAGATAAGCGTTATAGATTGTACCGCTTATCGAAACTGATATGAATAAATCCGTGATGATTAATGTTGTTGCACTATTGTGTAAAAACCCTGGACTACACTATACACACACAAATATGGATTGCATGAGGAAATTGGTTAAGTCACAGATTTTTAAAATAATTTTAAAATTGAATTTTGAATCCAAATGGTTCTGGAAATGGAATTGGATTGAATATAAAAAACTTTTACAAAGGAGTCTAAAGATATTTCGAATAACTTGATAAAGTTTTGGAAACTAAAATAGTTTGATTTGAATTTGAATTTGAATTCAAGGTTTAAAAATTAATTCTATGTTGAGAATTTTGGTTTAAAAAGGTTATACAAGTTATAAATGTGTTTATATAGGTTTTAAACTATTTTAAAAGTATTGTTTTTGGGAATTTGAATTTAATCCAAGTTGTATACTTGAAGGGCTTTAATTTGTGCAAATGTAATCGGATTTTTCTGATTACGAAACTATTTGTTTTCAAATAATAATAGCTTTCATATAAAGAAAGGATTTTCAATTTGTGTTGAAAGATTTCAAGTTGAAATGGAATTGAAATTGTTTTGAAAGCTAGGAATCTTTGGAAATGGTTTTGAAAGCTATAAATTGAGTATTTGATTTAATGATTGGATGAGTTAATCCAATTTGAAAAGGAAATCATTTCGAAAGCCGTGAATGAATCTTTGTGAAAGATTGGTGAACTTTGTGAAGTGAATCTTTTTGTTTAAAGATTTGAAAATGGTAATTTGTTTAAACCATTTGAAGAAAGGTTTGGGTAATTAGTTGTGACTTAACTAAGATCCCAATATCCATATGTTTTTAAATATTGCGCTCATTATTCGGTTTAGCCGGAAGAGGACCATTGTGTCATATAACCCATTCCGAATAACGATACGACGTTATGGATTTCATTTGAAGACCGGTGGTGAAGATCGAATATTTTCAAAAATGAAAGGATAACCCGTTGAATGTCTCTGCATCGAATGGCCTCGGTATAGAGATTTGATCCCCTTTGTGATGTGGAGTCTGGACGTGATTAGAGATTATCCGGACTGCAAGGGCTTCTTTGGAAGTGCCTTCGGTTCTGTTCGAACCCGAAACAGACTTGTATGGATGTATGTCTGACATTACACCTTGAGATATAAAGCTGGTTTCTAACAAAAACATTTCTGTTTGGTGGCGGAGAATTCTTTTCTCTTAGCTTAACACCCTTCTCTGAGACGTACGAGCTCAGAGGTTTGTAGTTACTAGTGATACGTTCCTAATTTGGTAATGTGGCATATAAAGTGCTGCTGATCATTTGTTGATCAAAGCAAGGCTTTTTGTAAAGCGTAGCTTTGTGGATGAGACTGCATCAGGACCTTACACCCCGGAAATGGTCGAAACAGGAAGGATGCAGCAAGGTTATCAGGGGTCGAGCCCATAAGGTATGTCCATTTCTTCTGGAAAAGGGTGGTATCATGGTATGGAGCCTAGATACTTAACTCATGTGGACACTACAAATTTATTACTTTGTGGTTTCTTTGTGGTTGAGAACTCTCGAATAAAGGTCGCAAATGACCCAGGATGGCATACTTGTAGGTGTTACTTTCGGGCAGGGGTAACCTGGCCTTGTGTTGGTAGAGAGCTGGGTAGGTTTTCGGGGCGTCCCTCCAGAGGCGTTCCCATGTGGTAATAGGAAGTCCTTAGCCTGACCATTTGTTGGAAATCCAATCACCAATACGCGCCCTTTACGATTGCAGTTGTATAACCTGCCACCTCAGGTGGTAGCTATAGCAGGCATAATATAATTGTACCTACGCTGGCTAAGATTAATATTATACTTTCAAAGTGTTTTCCACTATGCACTAATAATAATATCAAAAGGATATTGCGTAGTAAGCATGTTTGACTATCATAAGGAGAAATCTCCCCCAAGTGTGCGATTGCATGGTGTGTGTGCCTGGAAGCCTTATGGTAGTTTCATTTTCCAAAAGCATTGCGGATCTCAATCTTAAATTCTTTTGTTGTTTGTTTTTATTCAAAGCTATTTTTGTTTGCTCACACCAGTCTCATGACTGACTTGGAGTTCATTGTTCCCTTCCTAAACTCTAGGTGCCTACAATTTTCCACATGGGCAATCTAGAGTTGGGTTTTTCAGATAATCAAATAGTAGAAGTAGATTCGGTAGCATCTAGCCTTTGGATTCGGGGATTGCATTTTCTCAAGGTGACTGACCTTGCTTAAGTCAACTTGATGGTGGTTCAAGCTTCTGGATTGGAATCTTTTGAGATTTGGCATTGAAGTATGGTGTTTGCAACAAAACTGGTCACAAACCCTAAATATCATGAAAGCACCAATATATAAATATAAATCAATAATATCCAAACACAAATCTCAGATCCAGATGAAATAATTGGAAAGTAATGAATAGAAACACAAGGTTTATCGTCATTCGGCTATCTCCGGCCTACATCCACTCCAAATATTAACCTTTTATTGACTTTCCTTGTTGGTTACAGTTGATTACAACGATTATAATAAAGAAATTCGAGTACAACAGTAGCTTAATGGTGCAAAAGTATTTCTGATAGAGTCTGGTCGTCAGATAGCCAAAAGATCCCTTTCCTGTGGCTCCAGGGCTCTATTTATAGGTGTAGGAGGCTGATATCTTGCTCAAACTTTGGGAGACTCCTTTTGGCACGTGAGTGGACCAATGTGTTTGATCCCATGAATTTTTGACTCGATACGCGATCGATATGAACCAATTTCATATCAATTAGGATTCGTCCCAATCGAGCTGAAACTTGGCAGGAACATTCTTTAGCTTGTACGTAAGTTCCTGTTAAATTTTCGAAGCATTTGGACTTGTGGTTTGAGAGATATAATCGATGAAAATTTGAGTCCTCGGTTCGCACCTCTGTTCGACATGATCCATTCGTATCATTTCCTTCGAATCGATCTCGAGCACGTGCGCACGGGATGACATGGCACAATGTTCCTGGTTCGGTCCATTTTTTGTGGCAGTTGACCGAATTGTTCGACCTAGTCTCGAAGCTTTATCAGTATCGATAATAGGAGGTGTATCTCGCATCGATCAAGGAACGTTGCTTATACCGATCGTTCGTGGTAACTTCGTATCGATCAAGGAATATATTATGTACCAATCGACTGTGATGTTTTGTGTGCGCTATGTATCGATCGATAGTTGACCGATACAAAACTCTGATCGATACTAAATTCATAGAATTTGATCGATATGAAATACATACCACAAACGATGGCGTGAACTGAATATGTGAGGATTGATCGATGTGACGCAGCCACTGCTGTATGGATATGAATAAGGCTTCGCCGAAGAGATACGAACACGATGGATTCAATCCTGATTGATTCAAACGTGATCGAATCGAACATGATCGATTCAAAGTAATGTATTCTCGATAGATTCTAACATGATGGATTCGAACAAACCAACACGACAGTTCTCTGATGGATACGAACAACGTATCTTTCCTAACTTGCATCGATCATATCTCCATCATATGAATTCCGATTGATCTGAAATTTGAAACGCAGCCTCTCCTAGCCTTGATCATCATTCCCAATCGATCCCGTCTCAATTGGAGCTTGGACAAATTTGGACGACATCGATCACAACCTTGTTTCCAATCGATTTCTAATCCTACCATCCATCCTTTTCCAGTTAATTTTTGATATTCCAGCCTTGACCAAAGGGTGGAATAACATTCGCCCCCCAAAACATGCCATGTCGATTTTCGAACGTGAAAATTCGGGTCGTCGCATCACTTTTCTATTTTATTAATTTTATCCTAAAGTCTTATTTAGTTTAACTTTCTAATAAACTTAGCATAGCCTTTATTATCAAAAACTTTCTCAATAATATATGCTGTAATATTTAGTTAAGATATTTGATATTTACCTTGTGAAAGAATATTTATTCATTGATAAACTAGTTAAGATACTTTAATGTCTGTATATCATCTATAATAAGAAAATTTTAAACTATGCAAATTGAATTTTACATAAAAGAAAAAATTAAAACATTTGTTCTTAACAAAAAGCTTGTTGGATGTAATTTGTATTTTTTTTTTGAAAAAGAGGTACTTTATATACTAAAAGTGCTTTATCTTTTTTTTTTGAAAAAGAGGTACTTCATATACCAAAAAATATCTTAATCCCAAAAAAATGCAGAATAATTAAAAAGATAAAGCATGTTATCTTTCTTTTCAAATTTTTATGCAGTATGCTATTTTTTTGATCAACTTGTTATTTTTACCTCCCAATTGATTTTATGATTTTCATAAATGTAGAATCAGACTAGACTAACACAAGAATTACTTGATGCTAATGAAAAATAAGACTTCACAGATAAGGACTTTAGCCATAATCAATTAGAAAACTCCAATGAAGAAAAAATGATTTCACAACAACTGGCTAAAGAAACTACTGACTCGGATGATATTGATCAGTATGAAATAAAAAAATACCCAAGAAGAAGAAAAAGCAGTAGTACACAGGTACATATAGATGTAATTTGGATGCAATCTATAAAGTGATGTCAATTATAAAGGAGAAAAACATACTTTCACCTAAAGAAAAAGCTTTTATAAAAAAACACCATTCAAAAACCTCTTCAATGTTTTTCTTAGAGATTCAATAGCATGAAAAAATTAAAGGAAACGTGCTCTGAAATAGATGGCATCATTACTTCTTTTGATGTAAAAGAAAATGCTTTCATATTTGGAAACAAATTACTCCAAATAAGTCCTGAAGAAGTCAGTCTAATATTTGGAATGCCATTAACTAGAGAAGACTTATTTCCTATATCAGCTTCTAACAAAGCCTCAGCCATGGAAAGTTTCTCCAATTTTTTAAGTGCCAATTTATATGAAGAAGACATAATCAGCCAAAAAATAGTAACAAAAAGATTGAATACAATGTTAGAAGAGGAAAAAGAAAATGAAGATTTAGTGAAATTGTTACTATTATTGCTGGTTATAACTTCTTTTTCCAAACAACCAAAGCTATATGCAATGGGGTTTCTTGCAGAAGTTGCTAATTTTAAAAAAGTTAAATTCAATCTCCTGGCCACAGCTAATATGTGAAAATGTTTTGAAAAAATTAAAAAGTATCATGCTGACCCTAGAAGTACACCATGCTATACTATGGTGTTACTGGTATGCTTTCATAACTTTAACTAAATACTAATATATTCAAATTTATATTTATTACAAAAAAATATATGTATTTATCTTTTTCTTCGAAACTGGTTTTGTGAACGAACACAAATAAGTTATGAGAAGGAAAATCTGCAAACCAAAACCCCAGGAATGAGAAAATGGGATTTATTAAAACTAAAAGATTTGGACCTCATTAAAGTTGACAATGAAAAATTATGCTAGTTTTTTTAACTGTACATTTTTTTTTAATTCCTTGGAATGCCATTTCTTGGAGTGTTAGTGGCCTAAATAATAGAAAACAAAATAAGTATAGAAAGTAAGCTAGTTTCAGTTGGTACAAATATAGGTTCATACCTCTATATGAATTGCATAACAATATTATATAAAGGCTTAAATACTGAAGTCACATTCCACTTTATAAGTTTGACATATTACACTTTTTCCCCATAGTTAAGGGTGTTTATTTTTATAAATAGCTAATAACAACAACAACTAGGAAGTTTGTAACTGATCTGATAAAAAATAGAGATGATCAACTTATCAGTTCTAGGAAAGTGGGACTACCCTTGTTCTACTATATAACTCTTTGATTCTACAAAATAAGTATGTTTATTAATTATTTAGCTCAGAACTATATTACCTCAAAACCAGTTGTGTGTAACTTGTCTAGTACTTGAATGACAATATATGTGCAAGCTTAACTTTAAATATGTTCCTTGTAGATTTAAAAAAAAATTGCAGCTGTAACAAAAGAAGAGAAAGAATTTCTTTCCAATAAAATAATAGCTATTGAGGTCGAAGAAGAACAAAACAACAAAAGGAAATTAGATGAGCACCAGGAAGACACAAGTCTGAAAAATATGCAAAAGAATGTGCTAATAACATAATGGAGCTAGAGTCAAAGTCACTTTTTTGACTACTGAGATGAAAAATGCTGCAGAAAAATTAAATGAGAAAAGATGTTTAAGAGAAATGGCTAAAAAAAGAATCCAGATTCTTAAAATGAAGATCCAGAAGTTGAAATTTTTTAAAAAGCGAGATGTGAAGGAAAAAGATAATTTGAATTAAAAAACCAAAGCTGAAAAAGGTAAGAAAAATAGAAAATTGTTGGTATAATTCGCATAAACAGTTCTGCTAATTTTTCAACTTTTGATATAATGCAAATTCAAGATTTCATATTAGAAAAGCAGACGCATGATAGTTTAAAATCTGACAATCTGAAAGTGCCTGCTCAAGAAACTGCTTCCAAAGTTCCTATTATTGTTGAAGATGTTGTCCTAAAAGGACCAAAAAGAAGAAGAAGCCAAGGAATGTTGAGAAATGTCCACTCCTTAATTATCTTACTAAAGAACAAAAAGCAATTGTCAAATTTTTTTTTTCAAAATTCTGGGAGGAAAACAAGTAAGTAACTAAACTACTTTTCAATCAATTGACTTAAATATAGAATTATTCTAATATGATATTGTTTCTGGTACAATATGATAACAACATATAATTCAAATAAAGCTTTTTATTTCAGCACCAAAATATGACGATTTACAAACTAGAAAAATAAAATTACTAAACAAAACTAAAAAAGGATAAATTAATTTATCTTTATATTTTCATTTTTAGTTTTGATGCTTTGCATTTTTAGGTTTGTTAATTATATGTGATGCAGACTACACAAATTTAAGTAATGGTAATAAAAAAGGTAGAAGACGTACCCAAAGCTAACTGTAAAAACCACAGTCGGTAACATTAACAATGAACTGTTATATTGGTTTGTCATGTTCTTTTGGACTTTTGAATTCAGTTACTTAGAAAAAAACGTAACATTAACAAATAGAATTAGTATTTTCATAAACATGCTAATTATATCTTTTACAAACATACTAATCTTAAATTTTCAGTGATGAAGCATTTACTTATGATGATGGAAACTTCATCACCATCACAAAAAGTATGATAGAAGATATTCTCTATGGAGAATATATTTCTAGTCATGTAAGCAGAAAAAACTACACTTTGCTTCATTAGAAATTCTATACATTGCTTCATTATAAATTCTATACTTAATCCATATTCTTTTTGAAATGTAGGATATTGATTAGTTTTGGCTCAGAAAAACAAAATTATTAGAACAAAGTTCTAGCATTATATACGTGAACACAACTATGATAGTAAGTGAACTATAATGTAAAATTTAATTTGTTTACAAGATAAATATTCTGAAATTACTTTTTAATAGAAAAGTGCAACAGATGAAAACATGGAAAATATCAAAAGAGATATGTTTAATCCTTTTATTAAACAAGCACTTCTAAATCCATTATGTTGCAATACATTATTTCCTATACACGGCAACGAACATTGAGCTTACTAGAACTAGTAGTGGAATCATGTACTTGGAACCATTATGATTCTCTACACTTGACCACAAGATATAAGACTTTAAGAAGTGGACATTTAAAGTTTGCTATTAATGTGGTAAGTAAAAATACACAGAAAGTAAATAAGATAAATAGATTTATCATTATTCTAAAAAAAATTATATATTTTTTTGGCAGAAAGCAGCGGTAAACAACATCAATAAAGAGCTACAAGATGCAGGGGAGAAAACAATTCTCGGGAAGTCTACATTGCTTAAAAATGTTAACCGTGCCTAACAAAGCAATGGGTAATTTTCAACGTACTGAAGATTTTTATACAAAAATGCATGTTACACAATAACTAAAATTAACAAATACAGGTTTGATTGTGGAGTTTTTGTAATGATGTTTATACAAAAGATTGCACAAGGAATGGACACTACATCAAAAATCAATCTAGAACAACTCAATGCATTTAGAGCACAAATAGCTGCATAAATTTTCTCAGATGAACAATACTGTTGGACAATTGAAATTTTTTGCAATTCAGCTTCAACAACAAAATATTCAAACTGAGAATGATAGCAATAATTTCTTTGATGTCTGACGGTCTTTTTATCATATATTTGTTAAAAAAATATTTGATGATAGATTTTAGGCAGTATATCTGATGAATTTTTAATGGCTGACCTTAAATAGCAAACAATTCCACAACTGATGTTAATTTGAAGGTGAAATTTTGATAACTGATTATGAATTTGTAATGGCTAATTTGTTTCTAATGCTCTATTAACAAAGATAAAAGCATTTATCTTTTATTCATAATATTCTGATGTCATAAAATAATACATTATTAACAGTATGATGTATCAGTCTTTTACAGTTTGCACTATTTTTATGTGTCCCGGATTTACATGCATAGCACTATTTATTTTATTTCATGTATAATATAACATTCTGCATATTGTCCTATGTCTTTATAAGAGAAAGCAGTCTAAAACCAAACAGATGGCACTGTTACAGAGAAAACTATTTACAAAAGCTTAAGTTTTCATCATGTTTACTTGATTCATGTAGCTACAAAAGCAAAAGAAGTGCCAATCTCCAATTTAAATTAACACTGGAAGATAATACGTGTCAATTAAAAAGTTTGTCAAAATTCAACATAAATCGGAAGAAACACTGCACATAAGAGAATAAAACATTTATTACTTCCTTTTTGGTCCATCAATATTACAGAACTAAGCTGATTATTCAAGATATAAACAAAAACATTAATTACATTCATGGTCTTAGTTGCACTGAAGTCATCACCTTGAAAATGACATTTGTAGAATTGATAGCCTAAGAAAAACCCTATACAACTTGTTCTTTTTAAAGCATATTATGTATAAATTCTGTTTGTTCATAATAATGCAAATAAAATTTGGGATAAGTACAATACAAGTGGTATTGCTGTCAGTTTTACTATAGAATCTTAATTTTATAAAATTAATATAACACCTAATATCTCATATAGCTTTTTCTGTATACCTGCAACATGTTCTGATTGAAAATCATTTAATTACAGATAAAGATAACAAGGAAAAATATTAAACTCTCTTCCTAACATACAACATGATAGAATTATTTAACCTTTTATCTAATAGTTTACACATACCAAATTATTAACAAAAAAATAATTTCTGGAAAGCAAACGACACTTGGTACATTGATGGAACTTTCAATCTACAACAGAACCAAAAAAAGGATATACGAATTTATCCTTTTCCACAAAAATAACAACAATATATACCAAATAACAATTAAACCTAAAAATTGCTTAAAACAAAAAATAATCAGAAACATATCAGCAATAATTCAATATACCCAATTATTCAAATATTCAACTAAAAATATTCAAAGAACAATCAATCAAATACATTGGATTAAAACACTCAACTCAATTATTCAAAGAACACCCCATTCTATTATGTCCTATTTTTTTTACACTTTCCACATCCGTTTTGCTTAGCATGAATATCAGCCCCTACAATTCTATTCATCCTAGGCCTACCAGCTCCACAAATAGGCTTAGGAAGAAGAAAAGTAGATGATTCCTCAGCTTCAATTGCTTCCTCATCAAAATTTGGAATAGGATTGATCACATGTGAATACGAAGCTCAATAATACTCAACAGTAAAGTAATTCTCAATATATTCATAAACAGAATTTATGATTAAAGAAATACACTTCAAAGCATGTGCAAAAGGAAAACCTGTCACTTTCTATTGATTGCAACTACATATACGATTTTTAGGATCAACTTTTTGCGAAGTTGGAGAATGAACTTCAAAAATATACCTACAAAATTTCAAAACACTTAATCAACGTATCAATTATATAAAAAAATCAACAGATTAAAGCAAAAATGTAAGCAATGATTTATTCTAAAAATTTACGCAACCACAATAGAAAATAAAACTGAGAATTTTAGCATCAACACAAATATTAGGAAAATCGTTGTCTGAAAATCCTAATATAAGATGTTTACCACTGTTACAAAAGAAACATAATAGAACTATGAAGACTAAATGCAATAACGGACGTTCACCATTATTACATTTGTTGTCAAATATCATTGGGCTAGTGAAGATTTTGTCTGATATCACAGACAAAGTTGACAGAACTGTTGATGTTAATTTTACCTGAATTTTCAACACACATCTCTTGTAAATAGCTTGAATCTAGACATCTAGTGTGAATGAAATCTAAATAGTTTTCATGGGATGTTAGATTGTGAGAGTTTTCATTGCAAAGAGTATTGCTTTCACTATGTTGGTATAAAGGCATCTTTTATATCATTCTTGATTGTTGAATCTAAATTTCCAATCATATTATTATTTGTATGACAAAAACTCTAGCAAAAGAGTGCCGGCTAAGTTTACAATCATTGATCTATGTCTACCCTATTCTTGTTCAGAATGTTGAACTAAAATTACAAAATGATTATCAAAATATCCTATTTTCCGTAACACATAAGATTCAAAGTATGTTCAAAAAATTATGTCAGTAACAAAATGAATTCTTTAATGCAAAAATAACATGCAACAAAAAAATCAAAACATAATGCACAGGATATATAGCAGATAGAAAAAAAGATAAATACATTTATCTTTTTTAGAAACTGTGAAAAGCATATAATAAAATACAATCACATACCTAGATGATTTAGAAACACTCCATTCAAATCCTTCTTCTTTCAATTTCAACAAACGAGCTTCCATTTTTGGACAAAGCACACTAGTCCATTTAGACGCCTCTTCTCTTCAATTAGATATTTGCATCATAAGTTTAACCCGAATACCATCAAGACATGAAGTGACAGTCAGACTTCTTTCATCAAAAATACAAGAATTAAACTTTCGGCTACATTATACTTATTTTCACCATATCTTTTTCCAAGAAAAAATAAATCAGCCCAGTGGTCATAAGGCTTATCATTCAAATATTCAATAACTTACGCACCTCCAATTTCTCTATACTTTGACATAGCCATTTCAAATTCATAACAATTAGAAGCTGAAGCACAACGTTCTAGTGAATGACCTACCCACAAACCTCTTCCACATTTCACAATACTAGCAATATTATTTTGCGTATGATACAAACAATAAGAATGATAACTATTTGGAAAATTTTAGGAATACTTAAAAGCAAACCACAATGTCTATCACTTAAAAAAGTCAATGGTATATCACAAGTAAGAGTATTCTTAAAGTGAGTCGAAAACCAACTCCAACACTCTTCATTTTCCTTAGGAACAAGAGCCATAGCCGATGGAAAAAAACCTGAAACAAAAAAAGAAAAATACCAATTTATAAAAATTACAGCAGCACAACCGTCAAACCCAAATTTATAAAAATAAATTATAGCAGCACAACTATCAATTCCAAATTTATAACGAAGAAGAAGATAACAAACTTACATTTAAAAAAGAAGAAGATAACAAACGTACCTTGATTCCCATTTTTTGTAGTAACTACCATCAAAATACCACTTCGACCTTTCAAAAATGTTGCATCCAAAAACACTATAGGACGACAATAACAAAATCCAAAGATACATGCCTCATAATAAACAAAAACTCTCTTAAACTGATTAGTATTTGGACCCACTTCCATACTTGAGTAACTATTTGGATTATTTCTTTCCATCGCCTTCAAATACCAAACCAAATCATTATAAGATTTCTTCTCATCACCACAAATATCATTCTTAGCCATTTTCTTACCCTTGTAAGCAAAATATAAGCTCAAATCCACATCATAATCTCTTCTAAAACTTTTCATAATATCCTTCGTTTTCCTTTTTGGCTCATCACGAATTTGATTAACAATTAATCTTCTCACAAGGTCGCTATTAATAGTTGACTACTAGTTGATCGAAATCCACCACCACAAGAATGACTTAAATGAAATTTTTTAACAAACAATTGGTCTAATTTCTTCAATTTGCAAGAAGCAATCCTGAAAGGACAACCATCTACAACACATTGAACTGTTAATCGTTCCTTACAATTCTTAACATACTGTACTTTAAACCCATTCTTCAAACAATAAGCACTAACTGTTCGATGAAATCCAAGAGCTGAATTAAATGTTGACCTACCCCAGTAAAAAATTCAAAATTTGAATTCTTCTTCATCAGCTCATGTAAATCCCTTTCTTGTGTAAACCCAAACTGTAAATCATCAGCACACTCTGACATATTACTACTTGATTCTCCAACAACAAGTGAACAAGATTTGCTACTTTCACCCACAACTGTATCTTGAAATTATTCTTCAACCTTAGAAAAAAACCAAATATTCTTCTTTCTTATACCAAAATAAGCATAATACAGCTTGAAGATCACTATTTGTTTCAACAATGGTGGTCTTTGATTCTCGAATATAAAAAAATATCGAAGCATAATGGAGTAAAATTATTCCACTCCTCACAAATCTTATTCCTAACACAAGAAATAGAAGCATCCAATCCAAAACGAGCACTAAAAGAATCCTTATTGAAATCAAACACAGCCATAACAGTTGAATAACACCTGCAATTAAAGATGTAAACAAATAAATATGTGTATGAAAATGTTTGAAAATATTTAATCTTAATTAACAACTAATAACATCACATAAGAAATGTTTGAAAATATTTGTATACTGCTTTTAACAAAACTAGAAATTCATTAAAAAAAATTGATGAGGAAGTAAGAACAGTGGACTAAAAACATAACAAATTGAGGAATTATTATCACAACCAAACAAAACAGATACTTAAATAAACAAAAAAACAATACCTTTCATCACCACAATCCATTAACCGATATCTTGAACATTAATTTTTAGAGCCCATTATCAAATTAGAAAGATCATCTGATCAATTTAAGAAATTCGCAAATCGCCTGATCAACGTAGAAAAATCACCTTTTGTAGATTTGGAGATCGGAAGAAATTGACTTTTACTGGTTTGTATATTAGGATAAAATCATAGATTAGGAGATTAGAAAAATCACCTTTTGCAGCTGAGACGATTTAATTTGAAAAAAATGGTTGGACGAATGTTTTTATCCTGCAAAATAATTCATTTAAAACTGTGTCCTAGAAAATAAATGGGCCTGACTTAGAGTCCCTTACCACTAATTTCACCAGTTTCTATGTGAGGTTGAGAAACGTTTTTGCGTTGTTGGTGCGAAGAGACCAAGATTGGTTTATCTGAAAACCATTTCGGACCAACGTATATAAGTTCAATTGTGCAGGTTATCGATGATATTGTGATTTAAGATTTTCATTGTGGAGAATTGCTTGTTGATCGTTTGGGGTTAAAATCCCAATATACAAATAGTAGCAGTAGTCTCTTCGTTATAAAATATCCATTGCAAGGGATGTCGCTATTAGTCCTAGGGATTTCCTTACAGGACATGGTAGGAAAGTACCAACGGTTTGTCTTGTTCTTGGACAACTTGTATGGATGTTTGTTTGGCATTACATTTCTAAGATTAAGTACATTGGTTTTTACAAACATACATCAGTGGTGGCGGAGAAGGCAACTTCCCATGGCTTAATATCCTCCTTCAGACGTACGAGCTCATGGGTTGTGTTTTTGTGGAAGGCAATTAGTAGTCAACGGAAATGACAATATGGCATTCTAAGTGATGTGATATGTGATATGTGAAAGGCAATCGTCACCTCAGGCCTCATCAACCAGAAATGACCGAAAAAGGGCTAGATGCGGTAGGGTTAAGTGGGTCATTCCCAATTAGGATATGATCGTCCTTTTCTAGATATATTTCTCCCCCCTATGACGATATATATTTCTTCCCGCTATGACATTCGGGATGTAAATTAATGTGGTTTGTATGCTATGAAGGCCCTCGGTAAAGTTTGGTAACGATCGAGGGATGACATATTCTGTTTTACCTAGTTACAGAGGTAGGTCGGTCTTGTGTTGGTAGAAGGCAGATGTTTTGTACCTTGGGACATCTATCTAGAGGTGTACCCATCGTAAGGTTGACCCTTTACCTGGTCATTTGTATGGAAATCCAAGCTCCACTATGTGCCTGCCAGTTTGTTTGTAGAGCCTAGTATGCTGGAATTTAATAATGGTTACAATTTCGTCTATTTTTATATTATTTGTATACTAGACACTAGTATAATATAATGTGTTTTGATATGAAATGTTTTGGTTATCGTAAGGTAAAAAAATGTCCATGTTTATGTGTGGATGTGACTTACGAGATACTTTTGTTTTGAAAGGAAAGTTTAGTAATTTAATAAATTCAGTTGAGTGTGTTTTCTCACGTTGGTTTACCAGACTGATCCGGGCGTTCTTCACTTTCAATGCTCGGGTTAGACCGAGTGTATTTATAGGTTCAGATTTGGTGCTTCTAGAGCTTCAACAGGAGAGCTGAAAGTCTCCATTGTCGTATACACGTATCTATTTATTATCCTCTTTGCTTAGTATTGTTTTATATTATCGGCAATTGTAAGGACATGTTATTATAACTATCCTGGATGATGATAGTGATTGATTGTTGAACTCTGATTGATGTATGTATATACAGTTTCTATTTTGTAAGGATCATTGATATGATATTATATGTTTTACGTTGCGATATGAGATTCTGTATTGTTCAGTTTGGTTCTATCTTCTCTCTTTCTTCTCTTCTCTTCTTCTCTCTTCTTTTCTTTCTAACGACTTTCCGTTAGTCTATGCTTTTTAGGTCAGACGGGTGTGGTTTATTATCGGTTCAAAGGGTATGGATTTGCGGGTCATCACAGTAAATCAACCGTCGTGAAAATCAAAATGATCTTACATGGAAATTAAATCTCATACCTTTTCCACTACTCGTTGATTTCAAACTTGTACTATTCCTCACTTAAAAATGAAGCCAGGAAAGTGAAGGTTGTATTATCTTTAGGCATTGTTTGGACGACATTTTTATCCTTCGAGATGGAAACGAGTTTCCATACCTTGACGTTTAGTGCTAAGAGTATGACTATGTTCTTTCCATATAAGAGATATCATTCACGAAAATTAAATTTCTTATCCTTTCCATAATTGAATCAAACTTTTAAACTTCTAAATAAAAACTTGTACTTGAATTTCACATCATAAATATTTGTAAAATACTTTTAAAACACCATTTAAAAATTTTCTTTTCAAAGAGCAAATTATAATTCTAAGTATTTTGGAAAAGAAGGGTCAAAAGCAAATGTCATTAAAATATTGTTTACTCAAAACCCCAAACAATTTACACTTAGCTTTAACCTATTCCTTTTAAAAGATTTTCTCATTTATAAACTATCATTTTAAATTTCAAACAACATTTATTATCCCGGAAGATAATAAATCAATTAAAATGCTTATATAAATTTAAAACAATGTTAATTGTCATGGATGATTGATATAATTCTTTTATTAATTTAAAACCATATTAGTTATCACAAGAGACAATTAATTAAACTTATAACTACTTTAATAAATCAATTAATTAATTTCAAACACTTTTTCTAAATCGGTCAATTAACTTAATCACTTTTGTTAAATTTGTTAATTAACTTTAAAATACTTTCGCTAAATCGGTTAATTAACTTTAAAAATCATTAATTAATTAACCTTATTACCGTTAATAAATAATTAAGAGTATATTTTAACCTCCAATTCTTTTCAAATACTTATGCAATCCTTACAAGCCCATTTGAAAGGAATTTACAAAATATTTGAGGCAAATAATCTTTATAAAATAAAACAACATTAATTATCCCATAAGATAGTTAAATCCAATTTATGGTCTTTAAAATTTTAATCAATACCTATCCTTTATTTTTAAAATTCTCAAAATATTTGAAAATATAGTTTAAACAACTTTTTAGGTGCAAAAACACGTTCAAACATTTATTTTGTAAAAATACAAGCTCAAGTTAAACACACAACAAGAGTTTAAGGAGATGATATTTCATAAGTGATGGTATAGCGATAATCACTATAACAATAGTTAAAAACCAATCAACATGTCACAAATATTTCAACCATACAATAATATAAGCAAAATCAACATGTAAGTAAATTAATAATAGTAAGAAACCCCTTAGGGTCTCTCTACAAAAGTCCCATGTAAATCTCACAGATGAATGTGAATTTTCAAAGTGTTCCGTAGCGACTTATTCACTACTTGCACTCTGACTCCTTTTTGTTTTTGTCCCCTGCAACACTATGGTTATTTATGTCATCTGGTTTTCAACCTGGAATTTAAATCCAAATAAATAATCAAACAATAATATAGACTATCATTCAAGCATTCAACAATAATAATGTATGGCAACATGGATATCGTATAATTTATTTAGAGGTGAGTAAACTTACCGAAATTCCGGTTGACGCCTTCGCGTTCCGGTTTGGTCTAAAATCGAACATTCGATTTTAGCCCAAAATTTAACTAGCTTCAGATTCAACGAATCAGGTCCAGTGCATAGATAACGTCGATACGAGTTCACTACAGAAGATCACGTCCAAATCCGACCTCGTATAGAGAAGATAATTATTTTGCAAGTTTTGAATTTATAAAATAATTAAAACCTTATTCTCTTTAATTAATAAATTAATTACCCAACTTAACTTCTTCTTCCTAAAATGTTTTCCCACTCATCTTCAGATACCGGTGCACGCATATATAAATGAACCTAGGCCGATGCTTCCACCATCAATTACTCTTCCATCTCGTGACGAAACCAACATTCGTCAACTCTGTTTGACTTCTCTTCGAAAACTCAACGCTCTCGACCAAAAAACATACCACTCGATCCCTTACATTAAAAAGCGACTAAGATGGCCCTAAGGAAAATCTTAATGTTGCAAATTGCTTAAGACGACCGCACCTACCCAATTTAACTTTATCCACTCCCCTTCACTCGAGAATACCAACACTACCATCAAAAAGATCCACCATTTCCTAAATCTCCAAAAATCACAATCTCTAATTGATGCCTATTTATTGACTTTGACCAAAAAATTGTCGCACACTACAAGGAGCACACCCACATGTAGATCTAGTCAAAACAATTCTAAAGATCTTTGTTTTGCAATTTCTCATTAATTAAATAAATTTGTTTTAACTTTTTAATGGAGGTGGTTAACTTTGTTCTTGCTTTTAAATGAACAAGAGAGAGAATGGAAAAGTGAAAGTATGTTCAATACTCTATCTGTTGAACTAAATTTATTTCACAGTTTCTAGCATCCCGCTACATACATTTTCGTCCGCATACGAACCGCAAACGATAAAGCAAAAACATGACTGCGCACGAAAAAGCAACACGGCCTCAAAACAATATTAAAATACACTGTTTAACTTATTCTATGAAATCTCAAAAATACCATCCTTTGTCGAAAAATCATCAAACGACAATTTAAATATTTTCCAAATAATAATTTACGGAAAACTCTATAATTTAAACTAATAATATTGCAATAAAAATCAATTCGTTTTACTAACAATTGATTTCCTTGTTATTTTTTTGAACCATGTATTATTGTATATAAGTATACAAAATGAGTTCGTCATTATTATTTATTAATTAAAAGGAGTTAAATAAGATTATTAAATTCATTAAATAAATACTAATTTACAATTCAAATATTTATAATCAATATATTGGACTTCAAGTTATTAAACATTAAAAACCAATTATTTCAATATCCAAAATTAATTAAATATTCAAAAATCAATAAAATTCCAAGATATTACATTCTCCCCCTTAAAAGAATTTCATTCAGATTCCCAAGGAAAATATCTCCGAACCCTTAAGTTTTAAAAACTATTAATTAAAATAAGTTCTTAAACCTTTAAAGTCCTTTATGTTACGGAAAATTTTGACAGCATCTCCTTTGCGTTGCTAGATCCAAAAAAATACACTCGCCACTGGCCCAAATCAAGAAAGAAAACATAAGCCAAGTGGCCTTCCATATCTAGGGCATAAAACCATCAATAAATCAAAATACCAATTTCCAAACCTACCACGTACCACTTTTACGTTAGCTTTTTATTTTGTAAGCAATACTTCATTATATTTACATAATTCAAAAGAGAATCATGCTGGCAAAAGAGAAACACACTAGCAACATAAATAATATAACAACCATATGCAATGTAAGTATAAAGAATGCTCTATAATAAAATACTAAGCATCAAATCTTTTCAAAAGATAAATTTAGAACTAAACGCTTCGGATTTGATATTTAAAATATATTTTCAAATTTCTCTAAAGAGAATAAATCAAAACCAAAATCAATAATGACAAGGAGGGGGCTCCTCCTACCGAAGCATGGTATAACACTAGAATCAAACAACACAGAGCATCTAATGGATTTCGGTTCCTTCAAAAACAACATCTAGATTAAACAAATATACCTAGTGAGTCTTCCAAATTGGAAAAGCCCAAATTGCCCAACTTTATTCATAACAAAAAATATTTGAAAAATCACTCCACAAGAACTGCTATCAAATATCTTGAAATAATAATACTTACCAAAGTTTCAAAATAATAATATTATTATTTCTTTCCCAAATTCTTTCGAAATCACATTTTCAAAAGTACCGGGATTTAAGTTCTAATAAACAACACCTTTTTAAACCATGGCCGGTAAAATCACAATACAATCAAATTCCAAAAAGGAATAAACCAACACTTAACACTATTTAAAATGTTATATAACCATCAAATAAGATTTAGAATTTTGCTTAGGTTCACAACTTTCTTAAGTCACACAACAAGTATACAAATATACTTAAGTACATGTGATACATAAATAATCCATATGCAATATATGATCTGATCACTTACTCAGATACATAGACTTTACTTTCGAAAGTAGTACCTCTCTAATGCAGACTCCGGTCAGGTTACTTGATTAGAAACCTTTGTTCAACTTGCATAGCTATATACTGTAACAAAAAACCTCAGTATTATGTCAAGAATCCAAATCAAGTGTTTACTGATAAAAATCATGTGAGAAATCCTTTTTCGAACAGGTGTGATCACCCTGAAGTTATGTACTCGAATCCTAGACCAAAACCATGCGAATAAAATGATCTATGTACAAGTTATGTATTTAACCCTATTGGTTTCTTAATTACACCAATCTCTTTCTAAATCATTTTCATTTATAATATTTCATTCAATTATAAAATTATTTATGAATTACTTCATAAATTTCCACTTAAGTTTATAAACATTTTATAAAGACACAACTTTATAAAACATTAAATTATAAACTTATTCCACTTTTATTTTCTTGTATAATACTCTTATAAATCCTAAAAGCATATACAAATGTCATTTTGTTTTATTTATTTATTTTTATTTTTCTCAAAATTCAAATGTGGGCCCAAACGAAATATGGGTCTTAAAACTTAGTCGACTACTTCGACCCCTTTACCTATCTAGTCCAGTAAGTAGCTAAGAAGAGTAGGATACCGGTATCCAAATTCAATCCTAGAATCTACTTCCCTTAGACATTCTTAAGGTAAAGATGTTTATTTTTGGCCTAAAAATATCAAATAGTCTACCCAACTGAGATATTTTAAACAAAACTTATGGTTTTAATAAAACAATGTTTATTAAAACCTCCATATCCAATTTAACCCATTTTATACTTGTATTAAATTACCCCTTTTCAATCCAAGGGTATGATTCCATTTATCAAATCATTTCATTTTTTTATTCAAAAATATTGTTTATTTTGTAATCAATTCCTTCTAAGGGAACACAAAAACTAATCACTAGGTTTTAATTTCAAAATCCTTTTTGAAATCATGGTACATATATTTCCATATATATAAAATAATCTGAACAATTTTTTCACTAACACTCGCTTTGGGTTTGTTCGGATTCGAACTCATTTCGGTCGCACTAGAACAAAGAGAATAATTTACTAAGTACCCTAATACGTTCGTCTAAGCAAATATTTGATCGTCACTTAGAAGATTATTCATATTACCACAAAACTAATTGAGATATTTTACCCAAATTATCCAAAGAAAATGTATCTTTGTTAAAAATTCTCTTTGACATACTTGTACTTATAAAAACATCAAAGTAATATTGCCATTACTTTTCTCAAACTCTTTTTGAAATCATTTCAAGCAATATTGGGATTTAAATTCTCAAAAACGTTCTTACTTATAAAACAACCTTTATAAGTCATATAAATTATTTTATATACCAAGTTTACATAAAATTGCCTTTATATAAAATCAGCATTTTTATAATAAAATTTTCTCTAATAGTTATCCTCTAAATGGTCTAAATGTCTTATCTTCCCATTTACATTATATTAAAAAAAAAATTACTTTTAACTTAACATTATTAGAAGATGACTTTTAACTTAACATTTTCCTTGAACAACTTATAGTCAAATTGTGAAACTTAATTCACAAGGCATTCATTTTAAATGTACTCACAATTATCAATAAATTCTAATAAAATAATCGAGCATAAATCAATAATCAACAAATAATTATCAATGCTCCTAAATTATCCGAGCACAAGAAATCAAACAATAATGATAATAAAGAGATATCATCATTAACAAACAAATGTACCTTGAATTACTATATAATTTTGAATTTTTTTCCTTTACATATATAAATATATAATCCCAAGTAAAATATTTCACTTACCAAATTTTCAAAAATCAATATTGTATCAGTTTTCCTTGTTCGAATGTTTAGAAATTGCTATCAACATCATGGTGTCCCACGTCTCGACCAGAATTCATAAACAACTAAATCGACCAATTAACACAATATGTTTTTATAACAATAATAAATACGCACTCGTATATATAATACTCTCAATTCATTCTGGGGCGTCATTTACCTTATCTCTAATGAGTTTACCCCACCAAAGCCATGGTTCTCGCTTAAGCTTCTGCTCTGATACCAATAGTAAAGACCCACCAATTATGACCTTTGAAAGATGATACTTAATACATCCACGATATTCAAATGTCGATCACAAAAGTGCCAAAAAGGCATATTGTTAAGGTAAAAGAAAAGAAAACAAAAAAAAATAACAGGAGGAAACAAAATCTCACAACAAAACTATAACATATAATATAACAAAGACGGTAAAAATTGTCTCTCTAAAATACATGGTATATCAAAGTTAAAAACAATTCAAATATTAGAATCAAACGCAAATGCAGTAATGCACTTCCCGATGAAATTAAGAAAAAATTCAAAGATTTCAATCAAACACAAGAAAATGGAATTTTCCAACAATGATTAGGAGGGTGCACCCTCCCCACCAAAAGTATACTCCTAGAAATATACTTGGGAGAGTCATATACTCTAGAATTCTCTCAAGAATCTCCAAGCTGGTCACCACCAACCTTATTGAGAATCTGAGAATTTCCCATCTCCTTGCATATACCAGTGAAACCAATATAGAGTAAATGTGAAAATACCCTAATGGCAGCAACCCCATATAGCTTGTCCCCTACCCACTTTTTGGTTTTAGTCATTTCTAATAAAGGATACCAACACTCCAATACATAACAAATCGTCTTAAATTGTTAACACCCAAAGAAGAAAGCTGAATCGATGGTCAATAAATCAACTATCGAGAAAATCAAAATTATCGTATATGGAAATTAAATCTCATACCCTTTCCACCACTCATCGATTTCAAACTTATACTATCCCTTGGTTAAAATGAAGTTGAGCAAGTAAAGGTAGTGTTACCTCTAGGCATTGCCTTAACAATATTTTAAACTTTGAGATGGAAATGAGTTTCCATATTACAGTATTTAGAGCTAAGAGCATAATTAAATCCTTTCCATATAAGCGATATCGTTTATGAAAATTAAATTTCTTATCCTTTCCAAACCGAATCAAAATTTTGAACTTTTAATACTAAATTTAATTTCACATTACACATATTTGTAAAACACCTTAAAAACACCCGTTAAAAATGTTCTTTTCAAAGAGCTAATTATATTTCTAAGTGTATCAAAAGGAAGGGTCAAAAACAAATGTCATTAAAACATTGTTTACTATAAACCCCAAATAATTTACACTTAGCTTTACTTTAGAAAAACCAATTCCTTTTAAAATATTTTTTCATTTATAAACTATCATTTATAAATTTAAAACAACATTTATTATCCCAAAAGATAATAAATCAAGTAAAATGCTTTTATAAATTTAAAATAATGTTAATCATCCTGAAAGATAAACTTATAACTCCTTTCTATATAAGCGATATCGTTTACGGAACTTAAATTTCTTATCCTTTCTATAACCAACTCAAAATTTTAAACTTTTAAACCGAACATGTGCTTGAATTTCACATCACAAATATTTGTAAAACACTTTAAAAATATTCTTTTCAAAGAGCTAATCCTATTTCTAAGTGTATTAAAAAGAAGGGTAAAAAACAACTGTCACTAAAACATTGTTTACTATAAATCTCAAACAATTTACAATTTTCTTTACTTAAAAAAATAATTCCTTCTAAAAGATTATCTCATTTATAAATTTCAAACAACATTTATCATCCTGGAAGAAAATATTTCAATTAAAATGCTTTGATAAATTTAAAACCACATTAATTACCCAAAGTGGCAATTAATTAAACTTATACCTCCTCTAATAAATAAATAAATTAACATTAAACACCTTTTCTAAATCAATTAATTAACTTAGTCACTTTTCTTAAATTAGTTAATTAACTTCAAAATACTTTCATTAAATCAGATAATTAGCTTTAAACATCATTAATAAATTTATTAATTAACCTGATTATGGTCAAGTAATAATTAAGAGTATATTTAAACCTCCAATTCTTTTCAAATACTTATACAATCCTTATAAAGCCATTTTAAAGGAATTTACAAAATATTTAAGGCAAATAACCCTTATAAAATTAAAACAACATTAATTATCCCGGAAGATAGTTAAATCCAATTTATGGTCTTTTAAAATTTTAATTAATACATATCCTCTATTTCCAAAATTCTCAAAATATTTGAAAATATATTTTAAACAACTTTCAAAATGCAAAAACACAATCAAACATTTATTTTGTAAAAATACAAGATCAAGTTCAACGCACAACAATAGTTTAACGAGATGATATCTCATAAGTGATGGTATAATGATAATCGCTATAACGACACTTACAAAAATCAATCAATATGTCATAAATATTTCAGCCAAATAATAATATGAGCAACATCAAAATATAATAAATTACCATTGGCAAAAACCCTTTAGGGTCTCTTTATGCTTTAGGGTCTCTTTACAAAAGTGCCAAGTAAATCACACGGACGAACGTGAATTTTCGAAGTGTTCCATAGTAACCTATTCGCTACGTACACTTCGACTTCCCCTTGTTTCTGTCCCCTGCAACACAATGGTTATTTATGTCACCCGCTTTTCAAGCAGGAATTTAAATCCAAATAAATAATCAAACAACAATATAAACTATCATTCAAGCATTCACAATAATATATAGTAACATGGATCTATATAATTTATTTGAAGGCAAGTAAACTCACCACAATTCCAGCTGACACTTTCGTGTTCTGGTTGGGTCTAAAATTGAATATTCAATTTTAGCTCGAAATTTAACTTGCTTTAAATTCAATGAAATCAGATCCAGCGCATAGATAACGTTAATACGAGTTCAACGCAGAAGATCGCGTCCAAATCTGACCTCGTATAGAGAAGATAATTATTTTACCAGTTTTGAATTAACTAAAATAATTATAACCTTAATCACTTTAATTAATAAATTATTTACCCAACTTAACTTCTTTTTCTCAAAAAAATTTCCTATTCGTCCCCGGATACCGATGCACACATACACAAACCCACCTAGGTTGATGCTTCCACCATCAATTACTCCGGCATTCCTCGACGAAACCAACATCCATGGACTACGTTCGACTTCTCTTTGAAAACTCTGCACTCTCAACCAAAAACATACAACTCTATCCATCACAATAAAAAGCGGTTGATACAGCCCTAAGCTAAAACCCTAATGTCACTAATTGCTCAAGACGATTGCACCTCCCATGTTTAACAGCATCGAGTCCTCTTCACTTGAGAAGACCAACACCACCATCGACACGACCACTCATTGCCTAAATCTCTAAAAGTTACAAACACTAGTCGATGCATGTTTATTGACTTCGATCAAAAACTTGCGGCACACTGCAAATAGCACACCGACATGTAGATCTGGTCAACACAAATCCAAGGATCTTTATATTCTAATTTATCATTGAGTAAATAATTTTATTTAATTTTTGAATGGAGGTGGTTAATTTTGTTCTCGCTTCCAGGAAATGATAAAAAGAACAAGGGAGAGAATGGAAAAGTGAAAGTGTGTCAATTGCTCTAGGTGTTGAACTTAGTTTATTTCACAGTTTTCAGCATCTTACTACACAGAATTCCATCCATTACGAACTACGAACGGCAAAACAAAAGTTCAATCATGCATGAAAAAGTTACACGATCTCAAAACAATAATAAAATACACTAGTTAATATTTTTTGTGAAATCTCGAAAATACCATTTTTTCCTAAAAAATCATCAAACGACAATATAAATATTTCCCAAATTAAAAATTATGAAAAAATTCTACACATTGAGTTAAAAAGACTACTAATAAAAAGCAAGTCATTTTACTAACAATTGATTTTCTTGTTATTTATTCGAACTATTTATTATTGTAAATAATTCTACAAAATGAGTTAGTCATTATTATTTCTTATTTAAAAGGAGTTAAATAAGGCTATTAATTCAAAGTTCAAACATTTAAATAATCTCTATTTTTGAATTCAAGTTATTAAACTTTAAAGACCAATTATTTCAATATTTAACATTAATTGAATATTCAAAATCAAATGACAAAAATTCTGGGATGTTACGATACATGCAAGAGATAGTAGGGAAGTTAATTCCCTGTCAAAGGACACTAGATTATTTTGGTGTTGGGTAAAATGTTGATTACCTCATTAAGAGTCAAGTGTTCGACTAGGGTGATACCAATGCATTCGTAACATAGGCACTCATGGGAGGTTCTGCTTTAATGGACGCGCAGCACTGACGGATGCTAATGGGTGACCTAGTGTTAACAGAGGGTTCTATAGACAGTTAGGCCCGACGTTGTACAATAAGTGACTATTAGGTAAAGAAGAAGGTTCCCATAATGGGAGTTTTTGTATGCATGGTTCCGATGCGATGTGGTATAAGTGGACACCTGCACTATATAATAGAAGGCATTATGCACTACTATAGAGAGATGAACACGAAGCCATGAGATGAGACACTACGAGAGTGTGTATTTCAGGTTGTCCCTCTCGAGGCGTAATGATGATTATAGATATTTATGGGAGAGCAGTTCCCATAGTATCCTATGGGCGATGTTTTCATATTGGGTAGCTCTAGAAGCGTTAGCCAATTGTTGGTGTAAGGTTCGATCTGTGGTTTGACCTTTGTGTTAGATAAGAACCCTTAGGTAATGTCCTTTCGAATTAAAGGACACCTTTGGTACATCCTGTGTCGTTTAGAATAGTTTTGAAGTTATATGCACGTGATCATCACATATTAAACTTGTACTCATTCACTAGACTTTCGTTTGACACAGCCTCTTTCCTTCTTTTTTTCCACCGCAGGTAGACAAGGTAGTAAGTGATTGGCCCATGTTTGATACTTGGAGAGTCGAGCTTATCTTGAAAGACTGCTTTCTATCATATTTTCTCTCCATGTATTATTCTATCTTATCAGTACATTTTGTTTCTTTTATCATATTTAGAGGATATTCTCCATGTACTCTGTGTTGGACCACGTATTGATTTTTTAAGACTGCGATTTGGATATTTTCTGATATCGACATTTTTCTATGTTATATGTTTTATTCCTTCCACTATGAGTTCTAAAAATATAACATATCTTAGATTATATCTGCTTTTAGTTGCTGTGATGTTAAGTAAAATCCTAATGATCCGCATTTCTAGGACGATATGACATTGAAAGCCACACTGAGCTTTGAATTGGCGTGTCAGGAGGTACGGGTTGTCATAGCCAGTACCAACTAGAACTCTGACACTTTCCCCTATTTACACCACCCTAACTTCTATCATCGATTCTAACAGGAGGTACGGGTTGTCATAGCCAGTGCCAACTAGAACTCTGACACTTTCCCCTATTTACACCACCCTAACTTCTATCATCGATTCTAGCTAATTCTGACAAACAATGACCAATCCAACACTGTCATGACCATTTGCTCGTCCTCCACTTCACGTCCTAAGTCCCCGTTCGTCTACTGTCACTATTTCACCATTGGATCTAAACAATCTATTCAAGTTTATTGTTTTTTGATCAATTTGTACACCGAATCGATTAAGGAACACCACCAGTGGGTTCGAACTACAACTCTAATATATAATATATTCAATTTGGGACGCTTTTGTATTTCACACTCTTTATTTAGGAGTGGTTAACTTTGGCTAATTATAATCAATAAAAATTCATTTTTTAATCATCTAGCCATGGCGTCTCCTAATAAAGTGCATATATAAAAAATAGTTATTAATTTCATTACCTAATTTTCAATTTATGACCATAAAGGGTGAATTACCTTGTCTTATTAATATATATCCAAATATGATAAGTCCCACGTACTAATTAGTCGTGCATCCTCTTCGATCTAATATGAGTCCTCCTCCAAAAATTCCTCGTTTTCAAAACTCCCATTCTCATAGTGGCATTGATTTATTTGTGTAGCTCTCTTTGTGATAATCGGTTTCATATATTATTTTGTTCAATTTAGATTTGATTTAGAGAAATTGTAGAGTATTTAACGGTTATGGTTTTATAAGTAAAGAAAAGATTTTAGAGTAAAAGAAAAGGATGTAGTGATATATTTATAAGCTAAAACAATAATAATTAGGTTGAATTTTTGTAATCAATATGTTACAAATGCCACTTAATTTGGCTCTTTCTAATTTTTATCCCGTCTAATCAAATCAAGCAAATTATATATGTAAACAATATTCTATGCACAATGGGATAAGATTTGAAGCCTAATTCTAGCTCTTGTAGAAATTAATTATGTTCTCCTTTATGTAAAATTAATTTTTTTCACCCATTCTAATTTAATTAATTAATTAGGTAAAATTACAGGGTGTTACACTAAAAAAACGTCTAGTTGAATAGCTGCCCACCACTGGATGTCCGCTGAACAGGAACTTATTCAAAAGTTGTTTATTGGCCAAATGTTCAACTAGAGCCCAACACGGTTACAGATCCTTAACCATTCCCCTTCAAAAGTAACCAATTACGAAATATAACCACTTTTGGAAGGAGTTTAAGGGTTACATATTACATTTTGTACAATGTAATCACTTGTTAGAGATGCTATTAGTTTTTATACACATGCATGTAGACATGCCCATACATATACATACATGCATACATGTATATGTGTGTATGTGTGTGTCTAGAGTAGTCCTTAAATGACACTGTCTAGCTTTAAAATAAATACTGATACATTAAAACAAAATTTGTTTACTATATTGATCAACTTTGATACATGCACATATATAACCTCTTACACATACACACACACACACACACACATATACAGCAATATTGATTTGAATATAAAACTTTGCTCAGCTTTGAAAGAATTTTTGTTAGATTAAACCAAATTTCCATTTATGATATAGATATTTATCAATCATGATACATGCATACACACAAACACATTTGTAACCACATTAAGATAATAAGATACACATTTATAGCATTTCTAGCCTGAATGTTGGATTATGTTTTGCTTTACAATTACTTTTGGTACATTAGACCAAATTTCATTGATGATACAGATTTTTATCAACTTTGATATGTGTATGTGTGTGATATGCACATAAATATGCATATATTTACATCCATATTTTATCTCTTTTTATTTAAATAAGCATCATATTTGGGCATTTTTACATGTTTAAAACCAAAATTCAATTATTTTCAAACCATCATATTTTCATCTTCATTCAAGGGCAAAAAGGTCATTTTGTGCATATATCAATTTAAGAATTTTTACTTAGACAATTTTTTATGATTTTTATAGGATATTTTGATGCATATGGAAGAGGGGTTCATGATGATATATGCATGCATAAGGAAATACAAAGAAATGAAGAGAAAATAATTCAAGTTCAATATTATGGAGGACCCCACCCACTTACCTAAATGTACAATTAGGAGCTAATGGACAACTAAGTGGAGGTTAAAGCTTCATGCACATCAAATGATGGATTAATTAGTGGCTTATGGTAACTTGGTGGCAACACTTCCTAAGAGGTATTTTGAGAAGCTCCCTAAAAATGGAATTAGGGTTTTATGCATGTATAAATAACCCTTTTATGTACATGAACATACCTTCTACTCTTTAATATTAGTTTGGAAATGAAAAATACAAGTAGTAATGGCGATGTTTCATGAAATAAAAATGGCTTCCAAGCCTTTTTCTTCTCTCTTTTCTACATGGTTTTCTTTGCTTTTACGTTAATGTTTATTTCTATGCTTTTTTTAATATTCATAGCTTAGATTAACATTAATGCAAGTTGTGTAGATTTATTTTTTATGAAAATAGTTAGTAGTTAATCTCTCTTTCTTCCTTTGCTTAGTTTTCATTTCTTTGCTTTTTAATGTTGAAATTTACAAGTGATGATTTGATAACAAAAATGAGTAGCTAAATCCCTTCAATTTAGGAGTGATGAAGCTCTCTAGTTTTATGTAATTTCAACATTTTCTATGATTTATGATCTCTTTTGGTTTATGCTTCATGAGAGTAAATTTTAATACAAGTTTATATAGGTGGGTTTGATAGCATATTTTGCCTTTGCAAATGAGCTATTCTTATTCAACATAAACGCAATTTGCATCATCATTTGCTAATCGGTTTTTGATTTTGAAATGAAAGTAAAAATGAAATTTAATGATCTATATTACTAGTTACAATAGTTAATAAATCATGCTTAAAATAGCTTTTGCTTTGGCTTCATTTTCATGAGAATTATGAGTTGTATAATTGTTGTATTATAGTTTGATGGTTTGAGTTATGTTGATTAATAACATAAACAAACCATACTTATGATAAATGCAATGATTATTTCACTTAATATCAAAGTTAGAGATCATAAATTATTTGCTTGTTGATTTACAAAAATATAAGAGTGTATTTGCCTCTAAATTATTCTTTAGTCTAATAGTTTTTAAATCAAATTTCAGTTCTAGTTTAGCTTCTTTTTATAGTTAACAATTTCCTCTCACCTTGGTTTAATTTGATTGAATTGAAAATTTTAAAAATCTTAAAAATTCTCCGTGGATCGACCCGTACACACATACGTGCTACAATCGTACGTCGTGCGCTTGTAGTTATTTTATTTCAAAATTTATCGGCATTTTTCTAATCGATAGAAAATTGGCCGTTAAATAATATACATTAGTTTGATACATGCTCATATGTACATACATAGATTTGCATAATAAAACATACACATGTGTGTCTATGTATACCCCGACATTTTATATATACCCATGCATGCGGATAGAATACCCCGGCTTTACGAGTACACATCAAAACCTACGAATATACACGTCATCCATAGTAGAGCTCATCTCAGAACTATTTTTCACTTGGTATCATTTTTCACCTAGTAGAGTATTATGGATCGACATCATTTTTCACTTGTGGTCGCTTGATCATGCTTATAATTTCTCTTTGGCTCATTACCCCTTTAAAGTTCGATACTCCTTCGTGCTCTGTTTAGATGCTTGACACTCCAATTACCATAAGGTTTGTCTTCACCTTGTTTTGGACGCTCGATACCCTCTATAAGTGTCGGGGCTTGATATCTCACTTGCTTTATGTGCTCAGCATCCCCTTTTTGTTATATGTTTGGCAACGTTCTTTATTGTAATGGCTCGACATCCCTTCTACCGTTGTAGAAGCTCGCTAACCTCAATTTTATATGCTCAAGATGATTTATGTTTATAGGTTCGGTAACCTCATCATTTTACAAAATCGACAACACCACTACATAACTCTGAGATTTCTTTTATGCTCGATACCATTCTTTATGGCTACAAAGTCTTGACATCCTTCCTACCTTTGAATTTGACATCCCTTGTCACTTTATATCTTCATGCTAGATGCTTGCTAGGTTATTAACTTGGGAACTAAATATTTAATCATCGATTTATTAACTCGACACATTTATAAGCTTGACATGCTTTCTTTAGATGCTCGATATATGTATTAGTAGTAACACTATCTTCCATTGCTTCCATATCCTCCTGCTTATTTCTCTTAAAATGGTAGTTAGAAAATATGTGGATAACCCATTTTATTTTAAACTGTGACTTATCTATCATTTCATTTCTTTTTATTTCGCTTCCGTTTTACTTATATTAGGCATATTATTTCCTTAGACTATTTTTATCACACTTGTAATTCTTTTAATTTATCCTTAGGTATTTTCTACATTTTAATGTATTGGAATTACATTTCTCCCAAATGTATTGGTTAAAACTGCCAATTTCTATATTTTATCCGAAAAGGAACTTGTTTTACGATTAGAATTACAAGGAATTATCTTCCCATATTTATTGAAATAGATAGTACAAAATACAGTAAATATCCCTATTTTATACATCTTTATTTTTAGGTGTATTCCTTGTTATTTCAATCACTACACTTTATTTATAAATGTAAAACTTGATAATGTATACAAATTCACATTGCAATACACTATATAATTCAATAAATTAAAATACTACTTAAATCCTTACATTTTACTATGATACTTCAACTTACTTTTTTATTCGCACAAGTCAAATTAAATTCATAAATCTTGGACTAACACATATTTCATAAATTTGAGGGACTATTAATATCCATTATTATCCAAATTTACATGCACGCAATGTACGATACAAGCTGTTAATAAAAAAAATATGTAGGCAGGGTTTATAATTTATTTCACATATACAATTTTAGCGTACAACCCCAATTTACATTTCAGGCATGCATGAATGGATTTATAACGATATAAATATAATATTATATAAAAATATATAATTTCTCACTCACCCTTTTAGCTTTCAAATCTCCAGATCCAATCCCTATTATTCCAGTTTGACTCCCTTTTCTTTCTATCTAGATTTATACACCGCAAGCTTACACGGATTTACCAAAGATCGAGATTAGAAAAGAGATTTGGAATTTGATTTATATTTTAGATCGGGGTTTACAATTTACCTTGGTTTTGACCATTTTATTTGTCCATGTTCTCTTCTTAAATCATCTTCTTTGATTCTCCAATTGTATATACGTATAGTTTATAACTGTTTCTAAGAATTTAAGATTTGGTGGAGAGGAGAAAATGGCAGAGCTCCAGCGTCGCTCTAAAAATATAAGATTAGAAGTGATATTCAGGTCTATATTTATAGAGGTCCAAATCAATGCTGACCATTCAACGAAACATTTTAAAATTGTGTACTACCATGATCTCCAATATCTATACTAATTAGTATGTAAAATTTATATGAGTAACTCCTAGCTTAATGCTAGGGAAGTGAAAAGTACGGATGTTAGGACACCGCCACTCTGCTATATTGTGGTAGAGTATGATCGCATAACTACATAGTCCTAATGGTAAACAATTATGATCACCCGCACCTTCCAACACCCTGATCCAAAGTCCAGGGTGACTTTCAAACTCGCATCAGTGCTAAGAAGTACGAGCTGTCGGGGTTTTTTTAACATTTCAAAGACCAAAGATACAAGGTTAAATCTATGACATACTATACTTTCAAATCTCATAGCGGAATGCCGAAAAATATAAATATCAAAAATAGTCAATTTACAAAATATCCAAAACTATCTCAGAACAATACATAGTCAAATCCATAGTATATAGAAATACAACAAATAGTCTGATAAATTACTAATTACGATAAGAAGTACATGGAGAGTAATAGGAAATGAAAAGTAACTCCAATGCAAGATCTTCTCTCCATGCACAAATATCCGGCCTGTCACCTACCGTCCTATACTCCTATGGTAGGAGAAAAGAAAGGAAGGAGTGGGTCAGACATAAGTTTGGGGAATGAGTTATATCATTAATATATGGTTATCTCATGCAATTGACTTTAGTAATACTCTATGTGTAACGACACGTATTCTACGTATCAAAGGATCATAAAATATTTTTATTTTATTCGTATGTGGTCATATAAATTTGTAATTTTGGGATATGACTCTTAAGTATATTTTACACGCCTATGATTTTTCACAAATTTCTATGTGACTATTTTGACCCTAAAAATCTTATTTCGGCTATTACTTTTGATAGGATTTGAATTAGGGTCTCAAACTAGTTCCATTGTTTCAGAAGATGGTTTTCCATCCTGTAGAGAGATCATAATAGAAAAGCGGACTTACAGTTAGGAAGTTATGCTTGTTTTAATTTTCTAAAGTTGTTGATCAGGAGTAGTGTGTAACTAGCTAAGCCCATTAACGAGCTCATTAGTCTAATTAGAGAATACTATAAATAGAGGGCTAAAGAGTCAGGTTAAATCTTTTCTCTCTCATTCTAAATCGGGTCTAAACACTAATAAACTCTAGATCCTCCCTAATTTCATCCAAAATTACCCAAATTGCTTTCGAAAACAAACTATATCACCAATTAGAGATTAAATCATCAACTAGAAGATAGAGATCATTTGCTTGATTTGAAGTGTATTCTATTAGTATCCGGATTGGATCTATATTCATATTGATTGAATTTGGTAATTGGTGGTGGTTTATGACTTATCACTAAAAGTGTTACCCGATACAATGGCTCAGCTACGTAAGGTTGATAATGAAGTTTAAATTCGAATGTTGATGGAAAGGATGATCACGAGGCAACATCCGCATAACCAAAGTATAATGTTTGAACAGTCATATCCAGACCAGGTTAAATATGGTCGTCAAATGGATAACACTGGATGTCGAAGTCTTAGAATTTGGTTTGGTTGGATTAGGAACCAGAGTGGATGATTAGGCAAATTGAATGAAACACAAAGGGGTCGGCATGGTGGGGGCTCGGGTAGGCATAGTGTATGGAATAGCTTGGGTCGACATGGTGCATGGTATGGGTCGGATCGACATGGCAGTGGTTATGAAAAGGGGTCAGCATGATATTGGGTAGGCATAGTATTGGATTGGCATTATAGAAGGATTGGAATATTGATGTGTTTCCAAGTATCAGGTTGGCATAGGACACGAAGACAATAGGGTCAGCATATCTAGATGGTTCAGGTTGGCATGATGATATACAGTTCGGCATAGTAAGTTAGGCTGAGTTTTCCTGATGGTGGGTCCAAGTGGTCAGGGGATACAGCTCTTGAGAAATCAAGCAGGGTTGAGGCTGCCTTCATCTATAAATACAGGGGTAGGAAGCCATTTTTGGGATCTCTCTTTTGGGGACTTACAAGTGAAACTCTGTTTTTTTGTAACCAGTTTTCTTTTGTCATTCTAACTTATTCTCAAGCTATTTCTTACTTATTGTAGCCATAATCAATTGAGTGGTAAAGCAATAAAGAAAGTATTCAGAGTGGGCAGAGGCAATCAGCACCGAACCATAATAAATCCTGTTTTTTTACTTTATGTTGCATTTTTATGGATATTTTGTGTTGTTCCTCTGTTTCCATTTAATTTATTCATTTGTTTCACTACTTAAACCTATTCTTGGGTGTTTGTAACCAATTTGGTTGTAAACATTTTGGTGCTTTCACTGAGAAACTTGATTGTTAGGCTATAGGATCACATTTGTTACTATTGAATGGCAGAAATCACCCAAAGGAGATCCAGGTTAACTTTTAGAAGCTTGGAGATACTATTCAGATTGTTCAAGATCTAACCAAGGAATTCAAGATGGTAAGGTGCACCAGATCTACTTCCCGCAATGTTGATGCCAACGAAACTACTAGTGTCCAACAAGAGGGCCCAAGCAACCAGCCTGTTAATGCAAATGTGGAGCCTGCTGCAGCCCAAAACCCTACAGATTACATTACTAGAGCTGAATTGAATGACTTGATGAAGGAACTGATGGAGAGCCATAAGCAACTAAATGAGAAAATCCATGCTAATGCCAACCTGATGAACCAGATTGCTCAACAGCAACGCCAAATCACCGGAGGAGTACTTGCTTCGTACTCAGCGTCAGGTAGCTCAACCTCATCGGATGAGCACCATAGGCATAGGCACCACAGGATTGAAAGCATATGGGCTAGGGAGATGGAGCAATATTTGACAGACCATTGTGGTCTGCCAAACCGGGTCAGTGCCGATCCCTCCCTACGGGTTGGTACCAATTCCTTGGCCAAGGGCACAGGTCCTCAACTGCAATTGGTGGGTTGCACATAGCTTGGAACCGAGAATTTGGACACTGGAACACGCATGGATGCTGGTCAATAACCTTTCCAGAATGACAATGAGGCGAATGCTCAGAATACGCCTCTAGAGGACAATAGCCAAGGAGGCATGAAATGCCTAGAAGACACAGACCAGAACATTCATACAGGGCAGAGCATGGCCACTACCTGGCGCCACCTATCCAGACACCAGATTTGTCTGCAATGGTTAGACAACTGATAAGGGAAATCTAGGGCTCGAAAAACAATGATTGGGGAGTCTCTAGGAGTCACACTCTGTTTACCGACAGCGTTTTACAGGCGGAGTATCCTATGAGGTTTAACATGCCTATGATGCCTGCTTATGAAGGGAAGGTCGACCCCGACAGCACGTCATGAGGTACGTTTGGCTGATGGACTCGGCATGAGTGAATTATGCAACCAAATGCAGATGCTTCCCTATAACTCTATCCTAGATTGCTACGATATCGTTCACGAGATCACTTTCACGATCGATCTTATGATTTGAAGAGCTAGCTATGAGATTTGTGGAGCAGTTCCAAATTCACGCCACATGCCCCAGAGATGTCATGTCGTTATCTAGTGTAATCCAGGCTCTGGGGGAATCACTGAAGTATTACTTGCAGAGATTTTGTGTTTCCGCCACTAAAGATAGTAACCCAATGACCACGCTACACTTATGGCTGTGATTAGGGGGTTGACCCAGAATTCGAGTTCGGTGACTGGCTAGATGGAAATCCGCTGGTCACGCTGGAGCACTTCTACACGAAGGAAAATCAGTTCATAAGAAAGGAAGAGGTCAGATTTTCCAGAAGAAGCAATGCTGCAGGACTAAGCGAAGAAGTGGTACAAAGCAACATCGCAGTGAAGCAATATAGCAAAAGCTCTGGAAAGGTTCAGGTTAATGTTTAAAACAAGCCGGGTCAATAGAAAAGGAGCGAAGAGGGAAATCCCGATCGAAAAAGGGAGCCTGGATAGTGAAAGTCAAGGATTCCTATGTATAACAACTATACACCTCTGAATGCATCTCTGGAGAACATTTATCTATCGACCTATAACACTTTTTAGTACAAGAAATCGCATCAAAAAGAATCGACTGAGGAACAAAAGCAAACCGGAATGTACTGTTGGTTTCACGAATGCTACAGGCACAATATTGACGAATGCAGGCATCTTCACGATGGCATTGAGAAATGATGCCCTATAAAAAGTTGTAGTAGTTTGTTAAGAATCTACAGGATGGAAGAAAGGAAATATCTGAGCCCAATCGAGGGAAAGCTCTGCGCCGGCCTGAAGAGCCTACTTAGACCGGTGGAAGGTTGGTAATAAACATGATATTTGGCAGACCGCATCCTGCGGATAAGAGTTAGCAGGAAATGGAGCGTTATGCTAGTTCAATGAATCATGTTGACTTTGAATGTTGTTTGCAAACGGAGGATGGAACTCCGACTAAGTAACAACTTACAATGACGGATGATATAGTGTTCAGAAGTAGAGATGCTTATAGAGTGGAGGCCCTTACTATTAATCCAACGATTATCTCTACCATGTTTGGCCCCGCTCCGATGTGAAGAATTTTGATTGGTTATGGTAGTTCTTTGAACATCATCTTTAAGAAAGCTTATGATCAAATGAGGATGAAGGATTTGAAATCATCAAAAGTTCATAAACACAGTTTCGACGGTGTGGCCACCGAGGCGGCAGGTTATGTTCAGTTACCGGTTGAGTTGGGAAAAGTTGAAAATAGGAGGGTGCGGATCCTACCATTCATTGTCTTGGACGTTGATTCACCATAAAATATTTTTCTAGGTCGTCCGGCCTAGGCTGAATTTCAGTCAGCCCTTGCCTCGTGGTGTTTGACGTTGAAATTTCCGATAGATAATGGAGTGGGAGTTGTATGTGGTGATCAAGCAACTTGCCTGGCCTGTTATATGGTTGAGTTAAGAGAGGCTCAATGAAAAGAGAAGGGAAAGAGTGTGGACAAGTCTGTCCGCATCCAGGTTACTGAAGATTGACAAATAGTGCCTAAGCCTTGGCTTGGGCACTACAATCAGTTCTATAGAGACATAGATCAAAGGGATGATGATGAGGAACCCAAAGAGCTCAAGGCAGCACTCGCTAAACTGACGATTGATATCTCAGTTAGCCACGATGACCCATTGCGAGCATTGAAGATTGGATCACAATTTATCCCTTTGATGATGAAAGAACTTACCGATTTCCTCCAAGCAAATCTAGATGCATTCGCTTGGAATCGTTCTGACATGTGTGGGATCTCGCCTGCAATTTACGAGCCATGCATTGAATATTGATCTGAAGTATGTCCCTGTGAAGTAGAAGCGACGAGGTATGGATCCGGAGAGATCCATGGGTTTTGAAGAGGAGGTGGATAAGCTTAAAGCCATCGGGTTTATCTGCGACGCCCTCTATCCCGAACGGATATCTAACCCCATACTAGTGAAGAAGGCGAATGGCAAGTAAAGAACATGTATTGACTATTCGGACCTGAACAAGGCGTGCCCAAAGGATAGTTTTCCCCTGCCTAGAATTGACCAGCTAGTTGATTCAACTACAAGGCATGAATTATTGTCGTTTATGGATGCATACTAGGGGTACAACCAAATCCTGATGCACGCCCTAGATCAGGAGCATACCAGTTTTGTCACGGATGTTAGATTATAATGTGATGTAGTAATGTCGTTCGGATTAAAGAATGGAGGAGCAGCCTATCAACGTTTGGTTAACTATTTGTCCAAAGATCAAATTGGGAGGATGATGGAAGTCTATGTGGATGATATGCTCGTGAAGTCAAAGCAATCAAACAACCACTTTCGAGACTTATCAGAGATGTTCAATATCCTTCCATTTTATAAAATGAAAATCAACCCTTTGAGTGCTCATTTGGTGTTGCCTCAGGAAAGATCCTGGATTTTATTGTCAATGTGCGAGGAATTGAAGTGGATCCAGGGAAGATTCAAGACACTCGGGATATACAAGCAGCCAGAACTATTAAGCAAGTGCAGAACCTAAACAGGAAAGACGCTGCCCTGAGTCGTTTCATCTCCTGGGTAATCGATAAATGCATTCCTTTCTTGGATTTGATATGGAAGGAGAAGAGGAATTTCGATTGGATTCAAGACTGCGAGGGCACGTTCCAAGCTTTGGTGAGTCATTTGGAGATACCCCCTATTTTGTCAAAGCCAGTAGATCATGAGGATTTGTATATTTACTTAGCAGTATCACCACATGCCACAAGTGCTGCATTGATTTGTGAGGATAACCTGATCCTGAGACCAGTGTACTATGTCAGTAAGCGATTGATGAGGGCAGAGAGAAATCACCCAAAGATAGAAAAATTGGTATACTACTTGGTTATCGCATCGTGCAAACTTCGCTCGTATTTCCAGTCACATCCAATCAACATCTACATCGATCAGACTTTACAACAGGTCCTACAATGACCCGAGACATCCGAAAGGCTACTTTAGTGGAACATCAAGCTCAGTCAGTTTGAAATCGCATATTTGCCTCGAAGGGCTATCCAAGGACAAGCACTGGCTGACTTCATAGGGAGTTTACCATACAGGATGAGCCCCTGGAGAGCAGTGTAATCCCTACTATATGATGGAAGTTATATACCGATGCAGCATCCAGTGATCATTGTTCCAGCACAGGCGTCATTCCTGTAACCCCTGAGAACTGGTCAATTTTCTATGCTCTGAAGCTCAATTTCCCTGCTACAAATAGTGAAACCGAGTATAAGGCATTAATTGCTGGACTTAAGCTTGCTAGAGAGCTCGGGTTGAAATCTATCGAAATCTTTTATGACTCGTAGCTAGTGGTGTACCACTTTAGAGGGGACTACCCGGTAAAGGGATAATGGCTTGCCTCATATCTTACTCGAGTTCAGGAATAGTTTGTGGACATGGAAAACTATGACATTTCGCATATCCCACATGAGTAAAATGGAGAAGCCGACTCGTTGGCAAAGCTCATGAGCACTGGTGATGCAAAACAGATGGGCTTGGTTCCAGTCAAGATACTAAATTCCCTAAGTTAAATGTGATGGAAGTTGATCAAGTACCAAAACTAGAATCCAAAAGGGAGCCATGGATGACTCTGTTTAATGAATACCTGCTGCATGGATTCATGCCTGAGAAAAGGTACGAAAAGCGACAAGTTCTTCGTAAAGCCTCACGGTATATTATGCAGGAAGGAACAACGTACCGAAAGGGATTCTCTGTTCCCTTACTCGGGTGTATCGCCCATGACAAGTTAAAGCATGTCTTGAAAGAAGTCCATGAGGGAGAGTGTGGCGATCACACTGGAGGGTAAATATTAGCTAAAAAGATACTCTGCTATGAGTACTACTGGCCGACCATGAACCGTGACGCCGCGGACCATGTGAGACGGTGTAGCAAATTCTAGATATATGCAAAATTCCCAAGAGCACCGCCTATACAGATCACGCAAATGGTTAGTCCATGGCCGTTTGTTGTATGGGGAATCAATATTATCCGCTCTTTGCCAATTTCCAAAGGTGGTGTGAGATATGCGATTGTCGCAGTTGACTATTTCACCAAATGGGCCGAAGCGGAGCTATCGACTATGATTACAACTAAGAAGGTCATTAAATTTGTTGTTCGAAACATCGTGTGTCGTTTTAGTCTTCCACGATCTATCATAACTGATAACGGAAATCAATTTGATAGTGCTTAGTTTAAGGAGTTTTATCGAAGATATCGTATTGAGCAAAGGTTTGTGGCAATCGCTCACCCTCAAGCGAATGGACAAGTTGAAGCTGTAAACAAGATTATAAACTCCATCTTGAAAAAGCATTTGGAAAAGATTAGAGGCAAATGGGTGGGTGAACTTCCTACGACAATTTAGGCCTACAGGACCACTCATAAGTCTGCGACTGGCCACAACCCATTCGCTCTTACTTATAGAGCTAAAGTAGTCGTTCCTGTATGACTTAAGTCCCTTCTCATCGGGTAACGTACTACGATCCCAGAATAAACTAAAATCTCTAATTGGAGTCATTGGACTTTATTGATGAGAAGAGCGAGGAGGCCGATTTGAGAGCGGATGCACATCGACATCGAGTTACCCGGTACTATAGTACTAAAGTATGACCGAGAACTATTGAAGTGGGTGACCTTGTCCTAAAACAAATCTTTTCAGTCCCATCGCACATGAAGCCGACATGGGAAGGGCCATACGTCATTGAACAAAGGCTTGGAGAAGGAACTTTCAAGCTAGTGACTGTTGATGGCGTAACGCTTCCAAGAGCGTGGAATAGCGAGCATTTATGATGTTATTTCACCTAAATTTTTTCTTTTATATTTTAGTAGTATTTTGTTTTCAATATTTTCTTTGATATTTGAATTTTTTGATATGTAATAAGGCAAGTTATTCTATCCTTATTTTTGTGATGAATAAAAGCCTGAAGCTCCCTTTGCGTAAATTATTGTTATTGCATGTTATGTTAAGTGTGTGTTGAAAATGATTGATATCGACATATGTAATATATGAACAGATGTGTAAGGTTAAAAATCTCTAAGTCCCCAGAGTGTAGACTAGAGTACTCTAAGTCCTCGGAGCGCGGACTAGAGTATAAACGACTTGAGAAAAATCTCTATGTCCTTGGAGTATGGATTAGAGTACTTAAAGTCCCTAAAGCATGGACTAGAGTATAAACGACTTGAGAAAAGTCTCTAAGCCCCTGGTGTATCTCTAAGTCTTCGGAGCACGGATTAGAGTACTCTAAGTCCCCGGAACGCAGAATAGAGTACAAATGACTTGAGAAAAATCTCTAAGTCCCTGGAGCGCAGATTAGAGTACTCTAAGTCCCCGGAGCACGGACTAGAGTATAAACGACTTAAGAAAAATCTCTAAGTCCCCAAAGCACAGACTAGAGTACTCTAAGTCCCTAGAGCGTGGACTAGAATATAAACGACTTGAGAAAAATCCCTAAGTCCACAGAGCGTGAACTAGAGTACTCTAAGTCCCCAAAGTGCATACTAGAGTATAAACGACTTGAGAAAAATCTCTATGTCCCGGAGTGCAGGTTAGAGTACTCTAAGTCCCCAGAGCGCGGATTAGGGTATAAATGACTTGAGAAAAATCTCTAAGCCCCCTGAACGCGGATTAGAGTACTCTAAGTCCCTGGAGCGTGGACTAGAGTATAAACGACTTAAGAAAAATCTTTAAGTTCCCGAAGTGCGAATTAGACTACTCTAAATCCCCGGAGTTCGAACTAGAGTATAAACGACTTGAGAAAATCACTAAGTTCCTAGAGTGCGGATTAGAGTATTTTAAGTCCCCGGAGCATGGACTAGAGTCTAAACGGCTTGAAAAAAATCTGCAACTCCCCGGAGCACAGATTAGAGTATTGTAAATCTCCAGAGCATGGACTAGAGTATAAATGTTTTGAGAAAAATCTCTAAATCTCCAGAGTGCAGATTAGAGTACTATAAGTCCTCGAAGCATGGATTAGAGTATAAACGACTTGAGAAAAGTCCCCAAAGTGAAGGACTAGAGTACTCTAAGTCCTCGAAGTGGACTAGAGTATAAACGAATTGATGACAATCTCTAAGTCCCTGAAGCAGATTCAATGTAAATGATTTAACGAAAAGTCTCGAATCACTGGCTATGGACTAAAAATTCCAATTCCCTAAACCACAGGCTAATTCAAAGGCCTAATCGATAGACATATGAGCTTTTGATCATTCGCTATCCCACGAATTTTGGTCTAAGACCAACGGAAGATGCTCGAACTGGTGGCGATGGAATACAACTGTTGGTTATGGTTCGGGCTTGGCATCGCCTGTGACTTAAGATGGAGCCTACAGAGAAGCTCGGAGACCAAGATAATGAGTTACCAATGAAACTTGAGAAAATTATAACAAATAGTTGAAATGAAAAGAAATTACTCTACTATGGGAGTAATAATTCACTCAGTATTAGCCGAGGAATAAAATACTTTTATTTACAACCCCAAATTTTCCTTACAAACCATTAGAGAATTCGGGATCCATGCCTGTACATGTGCTACTAAAAAGGAAAAAAGGGAAAACAACGCATGTCTAATTTATTTAGACCAAGTAAAATAACAAAAGACCCTGGCTATTTCTTTGACTTCCTCTCCTTCTTCGGCTTTCGGGGGCGCCTTGAGTGGAAGTACTAAAAGAAGGAGGAGGAACCACAATAGGGGTTAACCCATCGGGAGGGATGAATTGTAAAGGCCTATGGAGAGGATCCTCAACCACCACCACATTGGATTCACCCTTGACATTGATCTTTGATTTCTCCTCCTCTTCAACCTGTTCCTTTAAGCTGAACTTAGTAGTGTGCTCAAAAGTACCCGTAGCTACGACGTCATCATGTTCCTCGGTAAGTGATGGGTCTTCAGGCTTGTCCTCATTAAGCGCCCCAATCACTTGGGCATCGAACCCTGAAATATCTGCGGCAGCCGGAGCATCAACTACTTTTCCTTCCTGCTCCTTGGCAACATTGCTCCTAGGAGTTGACTCAGGACGGGATACCTAAAAATTTTCATAAAAAACAAGCATTAGACTATGGCCATTATCTATCGAAAGCAGCAACTTTTTAGATTCAAAAGGGCTCAATGTCGTACCGGCATCTTATTGGCTTTCGGTAGTCATCGGGGTGCTCCCTTAGATGATAGGGGATAATTTGTATGTGTCAAGTTTGGGTCTGTCCGAATCATAACCGACATGCTGCTCTGTGGGTTGAGAAGATGAAGTCCCGGCTGGCTGAACGGGAGGAGGACCCTGGGGCTCAGTTCTAGAGTACCCTACGTTATCTTCCTTTTCCTTGAGCGGCATACGAGCTTTGCTGAAATGAAGTTTTGTGGCAGCCAAGTCAGATGGCTCATTTTCTCGAAGCACTTTCTACACAAGTACCCCTTCATCAAGCTCTGCCACCCCCAACTCCTCTTTCTTGATCTTGGTGATGACATCCTAAGCCTCGGTAAGCGATTCAATATAGGCTTTGCCTAGGAAAGTTAAGTCACGGTGAAGGCGGACCTTTGTATTATACTCAATGATGAGTGGATCGAATATGGTCTTGATTTCCTCCCTATCGGACTCATTCGTCGCCTCGACTCAAGAATTGGCTTCCGCAAGCATCTCTTTTTTGCCTCTTCGCAAGCTGCTTCTTTCAAAGGTTTGATCTGGGAGAGTTGCTCATCAAATTTCGTTTTCAATTTCTTGTTTCAACAATCTCCTTGCAATAATTTTCCGATCCTTCTTGTGCCTGGAATTTCTCCTCCCTCTCCTTGAACAGTAATTTTTATATCTCCTCAACGCGGCGAGCTAGGACATCTTTGTCGTTCTGTAAGGAGTCTTTCTCTAGAACTAGGGCTCCACTGCGGTGGAGTGCGGTGTCCAATTCCTTCTTACGTGAAGTCTCTAATCGACTCACCGCCTCAGCTGTTTCCTCCGTATTTTTCTTCGTTGTGGCAAGTTGAGTCTTAACATCGAGTAATTTAGCTACTTGATATTTGATAATATCCTTGTCATGAATGGCCTCTAGCTTAAGGCGATCAATCTCGTGTTGGCACTGTATAGAAACTTCTGAGACTTTTTCGGTTAAGTGGATGAATGCTTCATGCTAAACGTACAAATCATTCATACAAGCCAATTTGGCAGTTCCAGGGATGATGTGTATGGACAGGAGGAATTTGAGCCCATCGAAGCAAATTTTTGGGAAGGTAGCCTTAGGTTTAGCTAGTTTCTCCATTGTGGTCGGATCATGGGTAGGAATTGGAGGAACTATTCAGACATAACCCAAAGTTGTTTACGGTGCTTACGAGATTGCTTGATATTTGATGATCCAGAGTGTTGGCCACGGGGAGCGGCAGATTGAGAACCCCGGTGCGCTGACTTGTCTCTACTGTGAGGAGGAGGGTTAGATGGGTCATTTTGATGTGAAGCATGTGCTTGAGACTTCCTTTTGGATAATGAAGAAGATTCTCGAGAATGATAGTCTCTTTCCTATCCTTCATCTCTATATCGGCATCTTCCGGATTCGGAATCCCGACTTAAAGGTGGAAGGTGGAAGGGCCATGGAGACGATCGAAAGCATGTGAATAAGACATTGCACCTGTAAAAGAGCCAAACGGGAGCATATTAGGAGTTGTTATGTCAAGAGTTAATCACAAGTGGATGGTAAAGTGCAAGTGCTTGTGTGTATCCTAGTGATTCTTCCTGACAGACCAGTAACGTTTGCATTACTCATCGGAGTTCTTTCCCCTTTATTGGAGGGTTGCATGCCTTTCCGCTTCTCGTGGGTGAATTAAGCCCTTCGACGTCGAGGTCGGTAATGTCGTAGTTTAATAGATCATCCAGGAACAAATATCGGAAATTCCCTTCAACGGTTCTCCATCTATTAAGAAAATGATCCTTTTTCGACTAGAATTATGACAAATTTAGGGATTGCTACGGTCTTCTTCTTTCGAATCTTGTATGCCAACACATTTCCCCTTCTCGAGGGAGGTGCGATTGGCTATTATGTGGTGCTTTAACTGCCGATGTTTTTCCATGGCCTGCGTCTTTATTTCTTGGCCCTACGTCCTTTGTTTTATTTATTTCTCCCTTTTTGATGCCTTCTTGGATTTCCTCAACAGGGTGCACTATAGGATCATTTGTTTCTTTCCCTCTCCTGGCAACAACCTTCGAAATCGCCGTACTTCCAGGGTGGCCAATCCTACGGCCATCCTCTAACAGTCCAAATAAAGAAAGCAACTCATTGGTGACGAGGAGTTTGATGTCTCGGTCCTCCACATGAGTAGCACAGAAGGTCTTGATAGTGCTGGAATATCTAATGCCTTCAGGACGAGGGCAAACCCTTGAAAGAATTGAAGGAATTAGTACGGCTGAGAAAGAAACTTTAATTTGAATCTTTGGGATAAATGCAAAAGATTAGATAGTACTTACGTCATTCCAACCACCTTCTTGCGAAGCTAGGAGGATACCGTACGTAGAACCATTCGTGTTTTAGTAAGAAGAGCTTATTCTACGAGCCCGTTAAAACTTGGCATTTGGGCATTGGTTCGAGGAAGAAGTACGAAGCACTATCAGCCCGTCTTTCTAAGTTATAAATGTACCTGATGTCCTTGGGAGTTGGAGATGAAATAGGACATTCATGAAGAGGAGAAAGGTGCCATGAACAAAGGCATAGCTATTGGGATGTAGCTGAGTAGGAGCGATTCCCATGAATCTCAGAACTTCCCAAATGAAAGAGTTAAATGGTAGCACACATCCAGCCCAGCATATGAACTTGTTATATGTAGTATATCCGGGTGGGGGCAAGTGTGGTCTATTTTGCCTCGATGGTATGAAAGTGTCTTCAAAAGGAATCCCGTGGATAAAATATAGTTAGTGGAGGGTGGCTTCACCGATTCTGAACGCCTGCAAGTCAACCAGATTATCTAGAATAATGGAATTCTTCGCGACATCAAGAGGTGGATCAATAACTTCTATGGGGAGAACTGGTATGTCGAAAAAAGATTTGCTTGTGGATTAGATGTCTCTATTTCTTCTCTTTGCTGACTTGATATAGGCTTGTCAGACAAGGTAGCGGGGCTTGACTTCATATCCGATCAAGAAGACATTGTGGTAGAACACTTCGTATAACTCGGGATCTATGTCAGCTATACTTAGTAGACAATCAATATTAGAAACAATAACCCGTCCCTCCATGCTATGTATGAACTAGTGCAATGAAATGTGAAATGAATGCAAATAGTTTGAATCAAAAAAGCAAAACTAAAACGTTGAAGCTTTGAGATTTCGTTCGGAAAGACTGTCATCGATGACCGTCTCAAACGACGTAAAAGGTGATCAACGAAAAAAGCTTTAGGATTGAATGTTGACGTTCTGAATTATGAACTCCATCATTCGAACATGTTGGGCCAGTGTTATACTTAACTCGCATTGAGTAGATTGGAAATTTGTTCATTCAAGTTTAAGTCCATTGATCCATATATGTTAGTCATGTTGTTATCGATCACTTTATGCTTGGGCAAGGCAGTATGCAGTCATATGTTCAAATAACTCAAGTCAAGATGGTTTTAAATGGCCAACACCGATCCATGCTATGTATTTCGACCCCTTCGCCTTAAACCCATAGCTGATCCCTATGCCTTATTCTTTTAGCCGAAACCTATGTTTGGACTTACTTGACAATACCGACCCCTCTAAATGACTTAGATGCCAAACCTTATGTTTTGATCTTCAGTGTCGATCCCTATGTCGAACTCTTTAAGATGACCCTTCCTTTTCAACATCTATACTGAGCCCTATAAGTGAACCTCTATACTGATCCCTCTAAACATACTCATCTATACTGATCCTTACACATAAGACGAAATACTGATCCCTTTCTTTTTTACCCTACACCGATCCCTCCATATATCCTAACATACACCAATCCCTAGTTCTATCGACCCGTCATTTAAACCTTCTTTACTGACCCCTCACCCATCCGCTTCACACTAAGTTTTCACCTTTACTCTCAAACCCATGTCGAGCCCTCTCCAACAAACGTCATCTCGTACGAACCCTCTTGCTTTTCTTTCTTCTTCCTTCCCTTTCTCATATTCCCTCATCTTCTCCTCCTCTCTTACGCTTCTCGATGAAACCCATCCATCGACACACCTAAGTGGCACTCGAACTCGAACAAGCTCAAAGATTATGACCCAGTAACGCAAATTAAGGAATAATTCATGCGTATAAGTGTTAAGTTGGATTGCGAATGGTCGGGTTTTAGGATCGAAGGTCAACAAGGAGCAGCTGTGGGGAATAACTCGAATTCGTACTGGGTTTTACGATTGGAAATTGAAGGAATTAAGTTTGTTGGAAGGATGGGTTTCGTGGTGAAGGGGGTTCGGTAAAGGAAATTTGAGAGTGCAAAGGAGAAAAGAAAACTTAGATTCTGTAAAAGGGGGTTAGGTTTTTATATGGGAGAAGTAAAAGGAAGGTGAACCAGTCTCATCCAAGAGACTGGATCATGATATTAGAAGGGGTCGGCCTTAAGGTATGCCGACCCTTATCTATGAAGATCCATCGAGGGATCGGCATGCCAATTGCCAACCCCTCTTCAAAAAATAAAAAATAAAAATAAATAATAAAGTGATGATGATATAAAATAGGTATATATATAAAAGATGGGAGATGTGCATAGGGTAAAAGGAAGAACAAAAGGTAATGGAAAATGTTTTGAAATACCAACTAACAAACGATACCGTAAAGGCTAAAATACATAGAAATATATGTCTCACCGTGCATGGAGGAAATTCATTGATTCGACCTTTGAATGGTTAAATCAGGGAGAAGCCTAGAAATTCCATATGACTAAATCTATGAATTTGACGGAACGAGACATCAGACCTGCTTCATCGAAAGTTAATAGAAAAACAATAACCAACCAATGACTTGAATATGCCTATTTACGGGAACCTGGCTTTCTTCAATTCAAAGCATGTCATGTTATTCACAAGACGTATTTTGGAGGGCAAGTGTTACCCGGTACAATGGCCCGGCTATGTAAGGTTAAACATGAAGTCCAAATTCGATTGTTGATAGGAAGGATGATCACGAGGCAACATTCGCATGACCAGAGTATAATGTTTGAACATTCATATCCAGCCTAGGGTAAATAAGGTCGACAAATGGATAACACTAGATGTCGAAGTCTTAAAATTTTGTTTGGTTGGATTAGGAATCGAAGTGGATGATTAGGCAAATTGAATGAAACCCAAAGGGGTCGGCATGGTGGAGACTCGGGTCGGCATGGTGCATGGAATGGGTCGAATCGGCATGGAAGTTGTTATGAAAAAGGGTCAGCATGATATTGGGTAGGCATAGTATTGGATTAGAATTGTGGAAGGATCGGCATATTGATGTGTTCCCAAGTATCGGTTCGGCATAGGACACGAAGACAGTGGGGTTAGCATACCTAAATGGATCGGGTCGACATGATGATATACAGTTAGGCATAGTAAGTTGGGCTGCGTTTTCCTAATGGAGGGCCTAAGTGGTTGGGGGGGGTCTAGGTCTTGACAAGTCAGTCAGGGTGGAGGCTGCCTTCATCTATAAATACAATGGCGGGGGCCATTTTTGGGATCTCTCTTTTGGGGACTGACAAGTGAAACTCTGCCATTTTTGTAACTAGTTTCCTTTTGTTCTATCTTGTTCTTATGCTATTTCTTACTTAATTTTAACTATAATCAATTGAGTGGTAAAACAATGAAGAAAGTATTTAGAGTGAACGTAGGCAATCAGCACTGAACCACTATAAACCTTGCTGTTTTAAATCTCTGTTGCATTTTCTAGATATTTTGTGTGATTCCTCTGTTTCCATTTAATTTCTTCATTTATTTCATTACTTAAACCTATTCTCGGGTGTCTGTGACCAATTTGGTTGCAAAACATATGCATGTTTATATGGTAGAATGATATAATTTAACATATTTTAAATCGATTATTGACTATAAATCCTTAATTACATGTTAAACTATTTATATGATCTAGATTGATTAGAATTCACCCCTGCTCATACCCATATATTCATGCTATATATAGATCTATATTAGAAATTGACTTGTTTGTCTTATTTTGATAGGTTTACATGTTTGAATGGAATAAATTACTTGTTATTCTATGTTGGATGATATGATTTGATGTTGTTTGTTATTGTTGTGATTGCATAGAAAGTTAGGTCGGAGAATCGAGAAAATCGAAAGCAAAGTTGGTCGAAATTGGACGAAATTTGGATGGGAGGCTCTAGAGTATTGGAAGAGCTTGTGGTTCAAGGAACATGTTCCAATTCATTAAATACATGAGTCGGTAACGAGTTAAGGGGTCGGCATCGACATGTGTTGTTTGGTCCATGGTGGCGACGACTTTAGGGAGAGCAATATTAGTAGGGGTTGCCTAAGGTGATGGATAGGTGATTGGCTAAGTGCTGGAGGCTATAATGACTTGTTTCTAAGGTATGAAGTAAGGTGCTTTGAAGAGAGAACTTGTACTATGATGACTTGATTTGTGTAGAGAAGTCGAGGTCAAAGCACCTGTGCAAGGAAGGAGTGGTAGAAAACTTAGCCATAGGTTGATTAAGTGTAGAGCTCGGGGCCAATGTATCACCCTCTCCCCTATACCCATACTATCCAAGAGTATTACAAAGTAATGTTGTCGGATAATACGAAGAATAAAATGATTTGAGGTACACACATGAATATTCCCTTAGACTAATGCCGGTATATATCTCGTATCATATAAAACTCAAATAAATGTACACGGTCTCAGTATAAAGCAATAAACATGTGTGTCTCCCGGACAGAAAAATACACAATGTACAGTAGATAACAGAGATCACAGAGTCAATCGCAACTATAATATATAATATATACAATCTACAAAGTATAATATACATTACTTGGTCGTATACATACATGAGTCTATACAATACAAATCTTATACATACACGAGTCTATACAATACAAACTATTATACAATAATACTAAATAACTAATCTCCTCTACGCCCAAATAATACAACCCGGTCTCAACGTCCTTGTACCTAAATATCTCGGACTGGCCCGAGTATCATAAATAACACAAGTGTGTGTGACTATATCTATAATGATAAGTGTAGGAAATATGAAAAACCAAACAGAAGGTACAATAATACCAGCAACGATAATAACAAGTTCAAATATCTCGAGATAACATCCATTACAAATCATAAAGTGTCATCACTGATACATTGTATATCAGTCAAAATCACGAAATCAATGTCAAATGGGTGAACCATCCATATTCAAAAATCATTATCAAAATCGATTTATATATAATGTAAGATGGCTTATCAAATCATCTAAACCATATTTAACATCCCACAACCACAATATAAATCATACGCGAACCAAATCACCAACAATAAAGTGAGGCTACCTTAAAAATACCAAATCATCAAAGAGTATGGGTATACGGGGACTGATTGCACTTTAGACTCAACTAGTCTCTAGTCTAGTCAACTCATTAGAGGAAAGAGACATATATGCCAATCCACCACACACACATAACCCTGAACCACGCAGGAGATTGATGGTTGCCTACCGCAAGCCTGCTCCAGGAACCTAGGTCTACTCACACACTACAAAGTAACCTTTTATTCCTTTAGTCTTAAGTTACCTTGACAGACATCATGACCCCATCGACCAATGAATCATCAATGCATAGCCTCGATCATGCCCCTACTTTGCCCCTAATGGTAACAGACTATCGGCCTATGTGATACAAGGGGCTTTGGGCAACAACCCATCTATTACTACAAATAATGTGATGTGCATTAAAGGGGCATATAAATACGATGTCATAGATCTAGGGCACGACCCCACAATCAGGCGTCAAGGTGGATACTGGCCAATCTAGTTCACTTTCGAAAAATAAAGGAAGCTGGACACAATATGGATGGTCATATAGAACTCATACCCTATAGCCATGCATATCTCTAACAGTAGGCCGATATACAGCTCTCAAAAGTCACCGCCTGACTATACGATACTCGAGACCGAGTATCACATATACACATGCATGAACATGTGACCATATGATAATCCTCATTGAGCATCACATACATTTATGAGTGTAATCCCTATTTGAGCGACATTTACTTACAATAAATAATAAAATAAATAAGGTTACGACGTCTCATACCACTACATGTTATTTGAATAATTATGCAATGCTCATAAATTACACTCGATCCACACTAGGTATCTCTATATGACAAATTCGGTGAATAACCAAAAAAATGTTTATCGAAAGTCTCATATTAGACGGTATAACTAAACCGTTTATTCAAATTTCTTGCCACATAGAAATGAAACCTCACAAATCAAATATAAAGATGTCACTGCCGTATCATTTTAAAAATATAACACAAATCAATATCAATGTCGAATCATTCACAATATCAAAATCTGTATAAAAAATGAGAAATAAAAAATATAGAAATCATAAAATCCCTGTAACAGCCCATAATTTTGTAAGTATTTTCAATTTAATTTTATTTGAAATCTCTAATTTTAAATTATTTAAAAATTGAAGTTTTGGAATTTTCTAACATAAGTTTGGAATTTGTTTGTAATTTATTTTCCAATTACAATAAATAAACATTTTCTAAAAATTTATATTTTGGTCAACTGAAAGTCAAAGTTTGACCATAGTTGAAATTTTTAATTTTGAAATTTTATTTTTAAATCTTTTTCTTTGAAGTAGAATATAATTCTGATATCTGTACTGCTTTTTATTTCGTCAAATTCTATTTTGTACTTTTTAAATTTGATAAAATACATCGTTTTACACGCAATGATTTTCTATATTTTATTTTCTATTTTTCCTTTGTTTATTTCTCTAATTTTTATTTTCTATTTTTATTTATATAAACTTTGGTTATATTTATTTGATTTTTGATTGGTTTTATTTTCAATAATAGCTTTGAAAATTTCAAAAGACTTCGGTTCCTCTTCCTTTATTTGTGCCTTTTCCTTTGTCTAGCCTCTCCATTTACCCTAGCCATTCACTTCCCACATCTTAGCAGTTCACTTTGGAAACCCTAGCCGCCACTACATTTTGAAAATCATGTAAAAAAAAGTTTCTCATCTCTCAAAAATTCATTTGCGTGGAAAAAATATACAAGCTCCAATTCATGGCTTCCTCTTCTCTTCTTTTATCCTTTTCTTTGGTTTTCTTCAAGCATGGCTTGGCCATATGCCTCTAGCCGACCTCTCCTCCTCCACCACCACCACAATGATCGACCTTCACCCAATTCCACCTCCTCCTTTACCATGCCATTGCTCCTAGATCAAACACATCACCAAAACATGTTGCAAACATCCCTAGCCGAGCCTTGTTCTATGCATCTTCCTCTTCTATGGCTTCGACCACAACACAAGACAACTCCACCTCCTTGCTTTTCCTTGACCGTACCACCTCTTGCCGTATGCCTTGACCCAATCCTAGCCAAGGTCGAGCCCACTTGAAGTCATGGCCGAACCAAATACATCTCAAACCCTTGCCTTTTGCCTTCCAATATATGTAACTTGCATATCTTATTATTCCATAACCTCTAGCTGTGTGTGTGCATGCTTTGGCCAAACCTAGCTTGCCTTTAACCCACCATTGCCGAGCATACATGATGGTGGTAAAGCCCACTATGACATGGCCGAGCCACTTGCATAGGTTAAAACAAGGTTATGTCATTTATTTCTCATTTATTTCCATTGTTTTAATCTATATTCTCTTGTATTGAATCATTCTTATATATATATGTTTGTGTTTTTGTTTGTATACAAGATTGGATCTTGACTTTTCATCCACTCAAAAATCTAGTCATTCCTGGTTGTGCTTTCCGGAGTTGTTGTGTATCTTAGTTTGTCAACTCTAGCTCTAAGAAGGTGAGTTTATCACTCTAGACATCCGTACTTATATAAATTATGAAATGATGACAAGTGAATTGTATAAATTAATATGCTATATTCATACGTGCCTGTGATATGTTATGTGATGTTAAATGCTATTATATACCTGTTACATCATCTGATATGATATGATAATATATGTTATACTGTTCATTTCATTTACTGTAACTTACACTGCAAGTTCCCTGTCACTATGGGTTGAAATGATACATACCCGAATGGACTTTAGAATAAGGAAAAAAATCATTATGAGCTAAAGTGACAGGCTCAAGTGATTTTTATTACATTTGACTTACTTGGGATTGCGGATTTGAAATGATAGAACCCGGATTTTCTTTTTAAATTACGGATTGAAATGATATATATCTGTATCACTTAACCTAGGCTAGAAAATATTATATAGGGCCATGGTTAATATTTTTAAAATATTTTCCTTAAAAGAGTTAATATGGAATTTTAAAATCTGATCTGGTAATTGCAATCAATTTTTGGTTTTGAAATGATTGTGGTTTCTATAATAAATAATGTACTTTGAATTGATAAAATGAAATGCAATTTGATTGGACTTTTGTAATAAAATTTATTTAATTTGAAATCATAGTTATTTGATGTCTAAATGAATAGATTTATAAAGAAATTTTGATTGTATATTAACTATGATAAAATATTTAATTTATGAAGTGGATATATTTGGAAAATGAATAATTATGTTTTAAATGGGAATGTATTTTTTGAAATATGCCTTAACTTAAAATTTTGAAATTTGATTTTTAAATGGAAATTTATTTTTATTTATGGAATGGGTAATTTAAAATAAAGTGTTAAGTTAATTGAAAAATAATAAGTTAAGAAAATAGTTTACTTTTGACTTAATAAGTGAATTATTGTTTAAATTGGATATTTATTCATAAAATTTTATTTTATTAAATCGTAAGTTGAATGATATCCAAGTGAATATTTTCTGAAGCGGAAAATATGATTTTTATAAGTTAAAAATGGCTAAAATTGAAGTTTTATCGTTTTTGAAATGTTATGATAAAATCTAGAATTTTATTGGTAGCACTTCAGAAATGTTGTAGTTATAAGATAGCATTGCTAAGTGCGATCAATTCTGAAACTTAACTAGGTTCTGAAATAACTAAATACCTACTATAGCAATTTTAAGTGCTGCTGTTTCTAAATTTAAACTATTTCTGAAAATACCTTTATATCTACTACAGCACTTTATAAGTGCTGCTGTTTTCTGAAAATTGAACTGTTTTGAAATATTAATACCTACTGAAGCACTTTATAAGTGTTGCTGTTTCTGAAATTGACAATGTTTTTGAAATACTAATTTATCTACCGTAAAACTTTATAAGTGCTGTTGTAACTGAAATTTACAATGTTTTGAAAATTTTATAATTGAATGAATGAACTTAGAAACATTACAACTTTGAAATGAATATTATTTAAAATTGAATTTAAATGGTTTAAATGAATATTATTTTAAAGGTGTTATGATGTCAAGTAGTATGATTTTCAAATGATAACATTTCTAAATTTTCATGAATTCAAAGTATTATGGTTTCAAAGTGTTGGTTTCAGAGTGGTTATAACTTTTAAAGTACTATGGTTTTGGAAATAAAATTAATTGAAATTATATTTAATTAAGAATTGTCTTTAAATATATTAATTTGAAACTTATTGAAATTGAAGATTTTAGAATATGACTTTATACAGTGGTTTGGGTTAAGATGATTTAAAGGAATATTTCAAGTTTAATAGAAGGAAATTTTCAGTGATTTGGAAATTTGGGTTTTATTTAAATGATATATTGATTTGGTTTGGAATTTAAATGATATATTATTACTTGGTTTTGAAATGGAAATGATATATTGATTTGGTTTTGAAATGAAATAATATAGTATTTAGTTTTGAAAGGGATATTATTTCGAAAAGTAATGGTATTTGATTTTAAATGATTTTGGAATAGAAATGTTTTGCAATAAATATCTATGGGTTATAATAACGTTGGGTTGTTAAAGAGACCAGGATCGGAAGTTGTCATACTCTCTGCCAACTCCGAAAACCACTTTAACAACCGTGTACATGGTGGAGATTTCAAAATAAAGTAGGATGGTGGCGACGTTCTATTGAGGTATATACGTGGACCGGCTCCCGTGAGTTGGCATAAGGTGGCTAAAGCAGGAGCAATTCTAGGCCAATGAGGCAGCTCCTCTTATCGGACACACTCCTTCGATACCATTCCATTACTTTGTGATTGATTGGGGCCCTTTGATTTTTGGGGTATGGCTCGAGGTGGGCGGTAGCTGCGTGCTACGTGTCACCACCAGTCCGGATAGTAATTGATATATCTACCCTAGCATTGCCTAGTTGTGTCGTTTCACCTACCCTAGCGAGCCTTGTACAAGTTTGTTTTGTGTCGTACCTATGGAGTATCTTCTCTTAGCCTCCCGATCAGGAGGTATGCTGGTGCTGTGTAGACTATTGGCACTATTTATGTGTTAAGGGGGATATGGGTAACTACTTAACGCTATTTTTAAGTAAGTTTATTTTACTGTAGACATTATTATAATAGCGTAATATTATTACATAATAAATAGTTTAACGGATCCGTAGAGGATGGGCGGTACCAAGCATCCTTTAAGTCACTTGCATATTTTATTATAGTTCACTTGAGTTGGTTTACATTGTATAAGTATGTATGTCCTCACTCGAGTGTTTTGTGTTTTGCTTTACGCTTGGGTCAGACTGAGCGATACAGCATTCAAGACTCACCTCTGGAGTTGGATCTTCACTTGGAGATCTAGCTATCTATTTCACTTTCAGTTATCTAGTTTATTCCAGTTATTCAGTTGAGTCCAGTGATGTATTCTGATTGTACTTGATTATCATATTGAGACTTCTGTTGTATCTTGTTACTTCTGTTTTAACTTTTTTAACTCTGATGTATATATAGTAGCTTCATGAACTACTATCTCTTTCTTCTGCTGCATTTTATTACTCTGTGTCTATGATCTATGATTTGTTTATTTACTGTATATTCTGAGTTATGCCAAATTTAAATTAACAATTCGGTATTTTTAATTATTCAAGTCCGACATGTGTGGTTTTATTGTCGATTTGAATGGTCCAAAATAGTGGGTCGTCATAGTTGGTATCAGAGCTTTGGCTCTAGGAAAACTTAGCATATATGGTAAATTTATTTACAGAATCACTTTCGCTCGAGCTTGAATCTCTTTCTCTTTGACTCAGTTTCCTTTGAATTTTGAAACGTTCCCTCGGTTCCAAATTCGATTATTGTCTCTCCCTATTCATCTTCTTTTGATTTTGGAGTAACCTATAACTCCACTTCAAATGATCTTCTAGTGAGTCGGCGGTCTCGCCAACCTCAAATTGACTTGTGAAGGGGTGAATCTCCTTTACAATTGGCATTGATTCACCGGAGATTTCTGTATCCATGGTTTACGTTGTTGCTATCTCTTGCTATGCTTGAATTCTATCTCTTAAGATCGAATGTAGATTTGCTTCAGAATACTGCATCGATCTTATTCTTGAAGTCACGATTGACTCGTTTAAGGTTGCCCACGATTTATATAAGCTCATCCATTTACTTATTCGGTTAGTTAACTATCTTACCTTTTGTTCCAAATTATCCTCAAATCAAAAATTTCTTTGATTTGAGTTAATCAAATTTGAATCTCTATTCTTGCTTTGAAAATCTATTCTTGTATAGTGTATTTGTAAATCTATATTTGAAATGTTTTATATATTGTGTGTTTGAGTTGTTGATGTTGGTTTGGGTTTTCGATCGATTCGTCTGATCAACGCTGCCGATAGTATCTCCAAAACACTTGAACAAAGCAAACCGACACAATATAGTTTTCAAATTTAGTAAATGAAATAAATTTTGTATAATTATATTATATATGCATTTAAGTATAATTTTTTTGGCTATTGATAGTTAATTTAGTTGGATGTTGAGAAAATATTATTGACTTTGTATATAGCTTGTAACCATTAGCTTTGGTTTACATATAAATAATTGAAATTATAAAATATGGTTATAAACTTCTTTGGAAATTTAAATGAATTTAAATCCAGAATTTGAGAATTTAATTTCCGATGGTTTCAAACTTTGTGTTTAAAGTTTTAAAGGGTGTATTATTTAAAGTATTTCAAGTAGAAATTGTTTCAAAGAATTTGTAATTTGTAAATCAGTGCTCTTTTCTTTGTCGCTGGAAAATAATTTCGGTGATGACTGCAGCATCATTGACATTCATTTTTGAGTTTTGAAGTGAAGAGACCATTCTGTAGTTTCGCTACAGTCTTGCTTTGGAGAATTAAATTGATTTGGATTTTTAGACTAGATTTATAATATATGTGATACATGATTTAAAAATTTGATTGACATATATTATGTATATATAATAATTTATCTCTAAAATAGTTTGAAGATTAATCAAAAATCTAGTTCTTAAACTTTGTCTTAAAGGATAATGTCAATTATAAAACGAAATCAAAATTTTGAATAAATATTTAAACTTGGATAATTGAATTAAGAAAATTTTATTTGTATAATATTCTATTGCATTCCAATATAACTTACCTTAATTATTAGAAGTTAACAATGTAATTGAATAATATACAATATAAAACGGTTTTAAAGGAATTGGAGTAGTAATAATAAATGCAAATATACTTAATATGTGTGATTTGATATATTAAGTGGAATAAATCTAATAATAATTTGGAATAAAGAAGAATTAAATTTATTGAAAAAAATTTATGAGAATAATAAATGATTTTCAAATTCATGATTTTAGAAATTGTTAATTTAAGATAATTGGATGATAAGATAATGAAATTAGAAATAGTTAAGATTTATTTAACTTAGGTGAAATCAAGTATTAATTTAAGTTGAAATTTTCATGGTTTTAAATTTATTATCTTATCTTGTTTTTCAATCTCTTTTCTTTCGGGATGTTCCTATTCTCTTAAATCCTAAGCGGGAAACTGAATTCTGAATCTATCTTATTCCTGAAGTTTGACCTATAGTTCTTCCTCCCAGAAATGCTTATTTTTACCTTTCAGTTTGGAAAAAATTTCAAGAACATTTGGTACTTATTTGAATCTGAGCACTGCTTACCAGCCATAGACTGATCGTCAAACGGAAAGAGTGAACCAGATTCTAGAGGATCTTCTTTGTGCTTGTGTTCTTGATTATGGAAGATCTTGGGAAGATCATCTCCATCTAGTTGGATTCACCTATGACGATAGTTATCAGGTATAATTTCAATCTTCTTTTCATCGTGTCTTAATCTTATCTCATTCTATCCTGTTTTTCCTTGTTTTCTCTGTCTCGTTCCTTTTCGAGGACGAAAAGTGTTGAGTGGGGGCGACAGTAACAGCCCATAATTTTGTAAGTATTTTTAATTTAAATTTATTTGGAAACCTTGATTTTAAATTATTTAAAAATAAAAGTTTTGTAATTTTTCAATGTAAGTTTGGAATTTTTTGTAATTTATTTTCCAAATACAATAAAATAAATATTTTCTAAAAATTTATATTTTGGTCAACTGAAAGTAAAAGTTTGACCACATTTGAAAATTTTAAATTTTAAATTTTATTTTTAAATCTTTTTCTTTGAAGCAGAATATAATTCTGATATCCATACTGCTTTTCGTTTCATCAAATTCTATTTTGTACTTTTTAAATTTGGGAAAATATAGCATTTTACACGCAATGATTCTCTATATTTTATTTCCTATTTTTCCTATGTTTATTTCTCTAATTTTTATTTTATATTTTTTATTTGTATAAACTTTGGTTATATTTATTTGATTTTTGATTGGTTTTATTTTCAATAATAGCTTTGGAAATTCCAAAAGAATTTGGTTTCTCTTCCTTTATTTGTTCCTTTGCCTAGCCTCTCCATTTACCCTAGCCATTCACTTCCCACATATTAGCCATTCACTTTGGAAACCCTAGCCGCCACTACATTTTGTAAATCACGTACAAAATTTTTCTCATCTCTCAAAAATTCATTTGCGTGAAAAAAATATACAAGCTCCAATTCATGGCTTCCTCTTCTCTTCTTTTATCCTTTTCTTTTGTTTTCTTCAAGCATGGCTCGGCCACATGCCTCTAGCCGACCTCGCCTCCTCCACCACCACCACCATGATCGGCCTTCACCCAATTCCACGTCCTCCTTTACCATGCCGTGGCTCCTAGATCAAATACATCACCAAAACATGTTGCAAACATCCCTAGCCGAGCCTTGTTCTATGCATCTTCGTCTTCTATGGTTTCGGCTACAACACAAGACAACTCCACCTCCTTGCTTTGCCTTGACCATGTCACCTCTTGCCGTGTGCCTTGACCCAAGCCTATCCAAGGCCGAGTCCACTTGAAGTCATTGCCGAACCAAATACATCTCAAACCCTTTCCTTTTGCCTTCCAGCATATGTAACTTGCATCTCTTATTATTCCATAACCTCTAGCCATATGTGTGCATGCTTGGCCGAGCCTAGCTTGCCTCTAACCCACCATTGTCGAGCATGCATGATGGTGGTCAAGCCCATTATGACATGGCCGATCCACTTGCATAGGTTAAAGCAAGGTTATGTCATTTAATTCCCATATTTTTCCATTGTTTTAGTTTATATTCTCTTGTATTGAATCATTCTTATATATATGTTCGTGTATTTTTTGTATACAAGATTGGATCTTGACTCTTCGTCTACTCAAAGATCTAGTCGTGCCTGGTCGTGCTTTTCGGAGTTGTTGTGTATCTCTATTTTGTCAATTCGAGCTCTAAGAAGGTGAGTTTATCACTCTAGACATCCATACTTATATAAATTATGAAATGATGACAAGTGAATTGTATAAATTAATATGCTATGTTCATACCTGCCTGTGATATGTTATATGATGTTAAATGCTGTTTATATACCTGTTGCATCATCTGATATGATATGATATTATATGTTATACTGTTCATTTCATTTACTGTATCTCACACTACAAGTTTTCTATCACTATGGGTTGAAATGATACATAGCCGAACGGACTTTAGAATAAGGAAAAAATCATTATGAGCAGAAATGATAGGCTCGAGTGTTTTTATTGCATTTGATTTACTTGGGATTGCGGGTTTGAAATGATAGAACCTGTATTTTCTTTTTAAATTACTGATTGAAATGATACATATCTGTATCACTTGACCTAGGTTAGAGAATATTATACAGGCCCATGGTTAATATTTGTAAAGTAATATTTTCCTAAAAAGGGTTAATATGGAATTTTAAAATATAACCTGGTAATTGCAATTAATTTTTAGTTTTGAAATGAATATGGGTTGTATAATAAATAATGTACTTTGAATTGATAAAATGAAATGCAGTTTGATTGGACTTTTGTAATAAAATTTATTTAGTTTGAAAACATAGTTTTTGATGTCTAAATGAATAGATTTATAAAGAAAATTTGATTGTATATTAACTATGATTAAATATTTTATTTATGAAGTGGATATGTTTGGAAAATGAATAATTATGTTTTAAATGGAAATGTATTTTTTGAAACATCACTTAACTTAAAATTTTGAAATTTGGTTTTTAAATGGAAATTTTAAGTTAAGTAAATAAATGGAAATTTAGTTTTATTTATGGAATAGGTATTTAAAATAAAGTATTAAGTTAATTGAAAAATAAAAAGTTAAGAAAATAGCGTACTTTTGACTTAATAAGTGAATTATTGTTTAAATTGGATATTTATTCATAAAATTTTATTTTATTAAATCGTAAGTTGAATGATATCCAAGTGAATATTTTCTAAAGCGGAAAATATGATTTTTATAAGTTAAAAATGGCTAAAATTGAAATTTTATCGTTTTTGAAATGTTATGATAAAATCTAGAATTTTATTGGTAGCACTTCAGAAATGTTGTAGTTATAAGATAGCATTGCTAAGTGCGATCAATTCTGAAACTTAACTAGGTTCTGAAATAACTAAAGACCTACTAAAGCAATTTTAAGTGCTGTTGTTTCTAAATTTAAACTATTTCTTAAAATACCTTTATATCTACTACAACACTTTATAAATGCTGCTGTTTTCTTAAAAATGGACTGCTTTGAAATATTAAAACCTACTTTAGCACTTTATAAATGCTTCTGTTTTTGAGATTGACAATGTGTTTGAAATACAAATTTATCTACCGCAACACTTTATAAATGCTGTTGTAGCTGAAATTTACAATGTTTTGGAAATTTTATAATTGAATGAATGAACTTAGAAACGTTACAACTTTGAAATGAATATTATTTGACATTGAATTTAAATGGTTTAAATGAATGTTATTTTAAAGGTGTTATGATGTCAAGTAGTATGATTTCCAAATGATAACATTTCTAAATTATCATGAATTCAAAGTATTATGGTTCAAAGTGTTGGTTCAGAGTGGTTATAACTTTGAAAGTACTATGGTTTTGGAAATAAAATTATTTGAAATTGTATTTAATTAGGAATTGTCTTTAAATATATTAATTTGAAACTTATTGAAATTGAAGATTTAGGAATATGACTTTATACAGTGGTTTATGTTAAGAAAGGATTATTTCAAGTTTGATAAATTGAAGGAAATTTTCAATGATTTGGAAATTTGGGTTTTATTTAAATGATATATTGGTTTGGTTTGGAATTTAAATGATATATTATTACTTTGGTTTTGAAATGGAAATGATATAGATTTGGTTTTGAAATGAAATAATATAGTATTTAGTTTTGAAATGGATATTATTCTGGAAAGTAATGGTATTTGATTTTAAATGCTTTTGGAATAGAAATGTTTTGCAATAAATATCTATGGGTTATAATAACGGCGGGCTGTTAAAGCGACTAGGATAGGAAATTGTCATACTCTTTGCCAACTCCTAAAACCACTTTAACGACCGTGTACGCGTTGGAGATTCCAGAATGAAGTAGGATGGTGGCGATGTTGTATTGAGGTATACACGTGGACCCGACTCCCGTGAGTTGGCATAAGGTGGCTAAAACAGGAGCGATTCCGGGTCAGTGAGGTAGCTCCTCTTATCGGACACACTCCTTCGATACCATTCCATGACTTTGTGATTGATTGGGGCCCTTTGATTTTTGGGGGTGTGGCTGGAGGTGGGCGGTAGCTTCGCGCTACGCGTCACCACATGTCCGGATAGTAATTGGTATATCTACCCTGGCATTGCCTAGTTGTGCCAGGTCACCTACCCTGGCGAGCCTTGTACAAGTTTAATTTGTGTCGTACCTATGGAGTATCTTTTCGTAGCCTCCCAATCAGGAGGAACGCAGGTTCTGTATAGACTATTGGCACTATTTATGTGTTAAGGGGGATATGGGTAACTCCTTCACGCTGTTTTAAAGTAAGTTTATTTTACTTTAGACATTATTATAATAGCGAAATATTATTACATAGTAAATAGTTTAACGGATCCTTAGAGGATGGGCGGTCCCAAGCATTCTTTATATTACTTGCAAATTTTATTATAGTTCACTTGGGTTGATTTACATTGTATAAGTATGTATGTCCTGACTCGAGTGTTTTGTGTTTTGCTTTAGGCTCGGGCCATACTGAGCGATACAGCATTCGAGACTCGCCTTTGGAGTTGGAGCTTCACTTGAGATCCAGCTATCTATTTCACTTTTAGTTATCCAGCTGATTTCAGTTATTCAGTTGAGTCTAGCGATGTATTCTGATTTGTACTTGATTATCATATTGAGACTTCTGTTGTAACTTGTTTAACTCTGATGTATATATAGTAGCTTCATGAACTACTATCTCTTTCTTCTTATGCATTTTATTACTCTGCGTATGTGATCTATGGTTAATTTATTTACTGTATATTTTGAGTTTTATCAAATTTAAATTAACAATTCAGTATTTTGAATTATTCAAGTCCGACATGTGTGGTTTTATTGTCGACTTGAATGGTCCAAAATAGTGGGCCGTTGCAATCCCAATTTTAATTCAAATATTGAAAATATAAAGTTCTTTAACAATTAAATCAAATATTCAAATATAAATATTTATAACATTAAAAATCAATTTATAGAATAAATTCCTTTAAGAAAATATTATTAAAATCATTCAAGTATACAAAATCATCAAATAAACTAATTCCGAACCAATAAATTTATATAAAAAAATTAACTTCCAAAACTCTTAAGATAGATTTTTATAGTCAAAATCTCCCTTTAAAATATTTCCTAGATCCATTATGTTAAATGTACACATTACAAAAGAATTTCACTTTTGGAGAATATTATTAAAAACCTCTCATTTATCCTTATTAAATTCCACGCAGTTCAATATATTTAAAATTCTATATTTTCTCCTTAAATCAACTTTTGTTTCTAAAAAAATTCTCATAAATAATTTCCCGAATCTTTCAAAAATATTATAAAACGGAAAAACCAATAAACTACCTAAAATAAAATCCATGGAGTAAAATTCTCTAAAACTCAACAACAAATCAAAAACATAATTTAATCGTGTGGCCGAGCCGAATTCCATCGAATTTTGATCATCTATACAATGTACATATATTATAAACGACACAATTCAAAATGCAAATAGACGCATCTCCTTTGCATTTTGGACATCTAGCAACCACAAAATTCCATTATTAACCACCAAAATAACATCCAATCAAATCAATTTTGTCCAATATCACACAATTCAATCCAATATATCAAGAAACTGATTCAATAACGTAGTTCAACAACAATCGGGATAACTGTAAGAATAATGGATTATAGAAATAGTTGTGAGTGTAGAAAACTCACCAACCTAAGCAAGTATTTATTATCTTCATCGCACTAGCACTACACGAGCAGCCCACGATCAACCTTGAATTGCAGTGACCCTTCTATTCCATTATCTCATTATTTACCACATCCTAGACCCTACCTTAGCCAACCATCACACACATGCCCGCTGCATCAAAACTTGCGCATGTCAGTATCTCCAATGTGTTGCATAGTTCGGCCCCCTCTACCTCACATTACCACCTTTTATCATAGCTCCACTCAACATCACGACTTCAGTTGGCTTCTACAATCGCCCCTCCTAGCTATCACTTCATGAACACTGGAATTTGGTCAACGATTCCTCTTCGAAGCCCGTTCGCAACGATCGATTTCCATGGCACATGACTTTCTGATTTTATTATCGGTTTCGTTTTTGGATTGCCTGTGTCCATTCAAAATTAGGGCAGAAAATGTAGAAGGCAGGCTTGATTAAGGGCTTAGGGAAAGATGGAGAGAATTCTCAAAAATGAAAGAAAAGAGATAGCTTTAAATAGGCTTGGACCTTAGCATTAAGCTAGATTTTAAATTTTCAATCTTTCTCTTTTTTTCTATAATTACCTCTTGCATTTATTTGAAATAAAATTCCAATCCTATGTAAATTGACTTACATATTATTGTGCAAAATATAATTTAATAACGTCATAATTTCAATTAACTCAATATTGTTTTACTTTATTTAATTATTCAATTTGTTATTAGAAAATAATTTATCAATTTAATTTATTCAAAAACAGAGATATTTTATTAATAGCTTACAATTAAATAAATATTCACTTCAAAAATAGTAATACTTGAATCTAAACAAATTTTTAATTTTTAATTACTTCACGTAAAATTTACGGCATAGAAAACATGGTTGTTGCAGCCGAGTTGAGAGGTCGGTGCCGCAAATGGAGCAAAGATGGGCTTGAGTGTATGTGCTAAGGAATCGTTAATGACTCGGAGATTTTTCAATTGTACTCGAAGCAGGGGTATTATAGTTGGGATGCCCATGGGTTAGGGACCTGTATACCCTGGACCTCATGGGTCTAGCGCCCAGCTTTAGGCTGCGAGACACGTATCCAGCTTTGGGCTGTGAGATACGAGAGTCCAACAGAGAACTAAGATTTCCATTTTTCCTTGGCTCGGAAATCATACAGGTTATCTTATATTCAGAGCACATGGAGTGATAATTAGGATTGTTTAATGAATGTTATGGGTGTTATGGTTGCTTTAGGTCCTCTCTTTAGTAGGCTACCACTCGTAGGTATCAAGGAAAGTAGGTATTAGAGATAGGAATACCCGGTAGACTGATATCCTTTATTTGATTTGTGGTATATCTTTATGATATTGTAGAGTAGCATATTATAGTGCTGTCTGCTAACTCTTTCGTTGCAGGGCTAACTCAGGTATGGTTCATGTACTCTTGTTCCTTAACATATTCACCTATTTAGTACTTTGAGACTCATTTACTGCTCATACCAGACTATTGTTTAACATAAAATTTTATGTTTTGCCTCTTATTATCTTGGGTACTTTTAAATGAGTAGACTAGATAATAGGTCTTTGTGACGACCGCCCATGACTCCCGCACCAAAACAAGGAGATAGTGCGCTGAAAGGCGTGCCAGGCAGCCATGGACGATAGTCAAGGTAAGATTAAACAGCGGAATCTATCGTATTACTCACAGCGCATGGAAAAAATACAATAGAAAAATATACATAGTGAAGCTCCATATAACAGCATCTCATCATATAAACTCTAATAGTTTGATACAACAATCAACAAAGTCAATACATCAAGCCTCACTACATAACACTCAGAGTATCAAACAAACAGCGGAACATCCAGTACATATAGTAAGAAAACAATATGCAAAAGCCTCCAGCTCATCTTCGTCATTAACAGCGTTGGTAGCCAAGAACAGCACCTGTCACCTGCTACCTAGTCTGCCCATCCCAACATGGATGAACAGCCCAAGGTAATAAGAGTTAAACATAAAACCTTGAGTCAGACAACAGTCTTAGTGAGCAGTAAATCAACTATCAAACATACCAAAAGAGCATAAAGGGTAAAAGGAATAGGAACCCAACCATCCCACTCCACCTCTTTCTACAGTGATAGCCCCCAGACACACTAAGCAGAAGTAAACATAGCAATTCAGACATTCAAAGCAAAGTAATTATCACTCGAGTCAAGGTCGGCGTTTTCCGAGTACAAAACCCCAAGGCCTAAACCAAGATCAGATAAGCACCCTGAAAACATCGCTCTTGATCCAAATGACGATACAACCAAACATCCAACCATCCATGACTCTGGCTATCACTGTTATCATTGCCTTGAATTCACCGTTAGTTGAATGACCGCCTGTCAAGGGCTAATGGTAACCCCGGTTCTAGACATAACTCCGCACGTCGTCGCAGCCCGTGCCTAGGAATTTTCGCAACTACCCAGAGTACTAGCACGTCGTTGCAGCCCGTGCTTGGAACGTCATCATGACCCGTCCCAACGTACTCTTTCTTTGAGCATACTAGAACCTTCAACAACGATGAAATCTCAGCCTTCTAGTCATCCTCCTCGACGACTATTCTCATACTAGCTCAAGCGCCTCTCAAGCTACCCATTATCCACAAACTCGGACCGCATCACCGAGTTATCAACATGCTTGGGATGATCCCGTCTGGATTAAACCAAGCCTTTCACACATCATGCTTTGCTTCATCGCATCATAGCAAAGTCCCATCTCAACATCATGGTTTGCCTCATCGCATCATGGCAAAGTCCCATCTCAACATCATCATCAAATCTATCCATATGAGCTTCAACATCCGCTTCATATGCCACAAGCAGCTTCCCTTATTCAAGAGCCTTTCCACTTAGCTTTTGAATCATCTTCGACCAACTTGTCCAAATCAAGTTATCAATCAACTAATCAATCAAATCAAACATTAATCCAAGTAATCAATCATTCAAACAAGATCTAAAAAAACAATTACAACAATAATAGCAATTTCGTAAATAAAGAGTCCAAATCTAACATGCATTCTAACAAGCATGAATTATGAACAATATCTCTACAACTTGATGAATGAACTTACATAAGTAAACAAGTACTAAAATGGATATCAAAACTTCATAGATGATGGATCTACATGCAGACTTAGGGAAAATGCAAGAAATCACTCTCTTTAGCACATAAACAAACCACCGATCCAATATACTCCTTTGGGTCCGTGTGATAGATAACCACCACTCACCAAAACACCTAAACACCTCAAAAACAACCAACTCCAGATCTGGACAGCAAAGAACTAAGCTTGATCCGGCAAAATCTCGCTTCAATCGATGAAATCTCTCTTTGTTGGATGAAGATCTTCAACTTTGGATCTTGGATCTTCAACCTTGATCTTCAATCTTGGATGGATGTAAGCACTAGATTGGAGTGGAGAAAAGAAGTGAAGAAGTGTTGTAGTCGAGCTCTCAAAATGGCAGCACTTCGTCGCTTCAAAATCCGGTGCCAAAAAGTGAGCCAAACCCCTCTATTTATAGGCTGGAAATCTTTAGGTCGTCGCCCCCTTAGGTCGTCCACGACCTAACTCTTAAGTCGTTCGCGACTTAGCGACATAAGCCTCCACGCGACCTATCACTCAACACAACAGCACGACCTAACGACATGGCCACCCTAACACTCACGTGACTTAACGCTACACAGGGCCGAACGCCTTAACCTATGCGCGACTCAACCCAGACACGACTCAACATACTCGCGACCTATCTGAGATGCGCGACCCAACTCATACGCGAGTTACGACTTATCCCTCAGCACAACTTTGCGACCTATCAACCTAACTCTGTCGCCGACCTAGCGACTTACAGACAGATGCGACCTAACAGCTCATGCGCATCCACGACCTACCGACCTAAGACCCCAACGACTCATGACTTAACTATTTTGCGGCATAGCGACCTAACACTAGCCTAAGTCCCAACGACTTATGACTTAACCCTAAGTCGCCTGCATCCTTAGGTCGACTTACGACCTAACTCTCACAACCCTTAAGTCGCTCTAACGACTCCTCTTTCTTAGGTCGCTAACACCGCTAACTCCTAGGTCGCTATCCTGTTAAATCATCCCAACCGACCTACGACCTAAGCATCTCACGACCTATCTCCTTAGGTCGCCTAAACCCTTAGGTCCCTAGCTGTCTTAGGTCGTCTACCTATGAGTCGCTCGAATCTATAGGTCGATAAATCTTAACCCGTTAACTTCCTTAACTCGCCTTACATTCTTAAGTCGTTAGCTCCACTAACTCACTCACTCCTTAACTCATTTAGGTCGTCTAACGACCTAACTACAACTTAGGTCGCTCCGCCTGCTAACTCCTGTAGGTTGTTAACTCGCCTAGGTCGGCCCAATCCTATAGGTCGTTACTTCTATAGGTCGCTCCACTCGACCTAATTCTCACACGACCTAAGCTCCACACAAGCTAATTCTTCTCGGGCTAACTTACACATGACTTAGGCTCTATACGACACTTAATACTAACAACCTAATTATAATTATACTACGATTTATCGACATGTAAAATACGGGTCGTTACATTCTCTCCCCCTTAGGAATTTCGCCCCCGAAATTCCAAACAAACAAGAGCAACCAAAACTATTCTGCATGCCTACCATCCATAGCAATCAACAAACCATGCATCCAATTACTAGCCTAGCATGCAGAATTCTAAGACTAGAACAAGTTACAAATTTATGAGATGCCACGACACCTTAAGGCCATACCTCGAAGAGTTCAGGATGAGCTGCCTTCACCCTCTCTTCCTCCTCCCATGTAAAGTCGTTAACATCATCACTCCATTGTATCTTGAGCAATGTAATCGTCTTCCTCCTAAGCTGTTTCGTGTCGGTTTCCACAACACGAAGCGGCTTGCGAGGTCTCGTAACAACTGGATCAACCTCTAAATCTTCACAGCTATCAGCAGAAACCACTGTATTCGAGTCGTGCACATACTTCCGTAGATAAGATACATGAAAAACATTGTGCACACTCGCCATCTTTTCTGGTAACTCCAATTTATATGCGAGCTTTCCAATTCGCTCGATGATCGGGAATGGTCCAACAAATCTCGGAGTCAATTTTCCTTTCTTCCCGAATCGAATAACATTCTTCAATGGGGAAATCCTCACAAAAACCATATCTCCTACGTCGAATTCCAAATCCTTACGACGCTTATCGGCATAACTTTTCTGACGGTCTTGGGCTACCTTCATTCGTTTCCGAATGATCTCTATACAATTCGAAGTCTGACGAATCATGTCTGGCCCAAGTATTAGCTTTTCTCCTGTTTCCAACCAACATGTCGGAGAGTTACACGGTCTTCCATACAATGCCTCATATGGTGCCATACCAATACTGGACTGATAACTGCTATTATACGCAAATTCCACCAAATGAAGATGGTCTTCCCATGATCCTCCGAAGTCCAAAACACGTGCTCTGAGGAGATCTTCCAAAACTCGGTTGACTCTCTCTGTCTGACCATCTGTTTGGGGATGATAAGCTGTACTCAAACACAACTCAGTTCCCAAAACTTCCTGAAAGCTCTTCCAAAATCCACTAGTGAACAATGGGTCTCGATCACTCACTATACTCTTCGGAATACCATGGAATCGAACTATCCACTTAACATACAACTCAGCCAATTTCGATGCAGTCCTAGTTGATCGAACAGGAATAAACCTTGCACTCTTGGTCAATCGATCTACGATGACCCAAATCCCTTCATTTCCTGCTCTGGTTCTAGGTAACCCATCGATAAAATCCATCGATACTTGCTCCCACTTCCATGTAGGAACTTCCAATGGCTGAAGCAATCCACTGGGCTTCTTCTGCTCAGCTTTTACCAACTGGAAGTTCATACATTTGGAAATAAAATTTCCAACATCCTTCTTCATACCTTCCCAGTAGTAAGTCCTTTTCATATCTCGATACATCTTATTTCCACCTGGATGAATTGTCAACTTCGAGTGATGACTTTCCTTCAGAACTTCATCCCTCAATTCATCTATATCGGGAACAACCAGTCGTCCTTGTTTCCGAAGCCAACCCTCTCGATCGACCTCGAATCCTTTATCATTTTCTGGATCCAATCCAGATTCCAAATCACAGATAATCCTGACAAGCTTATCTTCTCGCTTTTGGCTCTCGCCAATTCTTTCCACAAGAGTAGGTCTTATTGATAAGTTTGCCAACATCTCAGGTTCCAATTCACATCTAGGCCTGAAGTCAAATCCAGCCAAATACTCAAGATTCTTCCATTCCGAAAACATGGCTCCCAATCCTGCATGTCTTCGACTTAACGCATCTGCCACTTCGTTACTTTTTCCCGGAGTATAGGCTATACCAAAACCATATGATGCTAAGAACCCTAGCCATCGTTACTGTCGAAGATTTAAATCCTTTTGGGTGAAAAGATACCTCAACGACTTATGATCCGTAAACAACTCGAATCGAACTCCCAATAGGTAATGTCTCCACATCTTCAAAGCAAATACAATCGCCACTAACTCCAAATCATGAGTCGGATAATTCCTTTCATGCGGCTTCAGTTGTCGACTAGCATACGCAACAACTTTATCCCTCTGCATCAGTACTGCACCAAGTCCAGTACCACATGCATCGGTGTAAACCACCATCTCATCATTCCCACTCGGAATAGTCAAAACAGGAGCACTTGTCAGTCGCGCTTTCAGGGTTTCGAAAGCTTGCTCACACTTAGCATCCCATCTAAACACTTGGTTCTTTTTCGTCAATTCTGTTAACGGTGCAGCTATCTTGGAAAAGTCTTTGATAAACCGACGATAATATCCTGCTAATCCAAGAAAACTTCTCACATCAAATGCATTCTTAGGTCTAATCCAATCCTGGATCGCTGCCACCTTAGCAGGATCAACCGCTATTCCATTTCCAGAAATAACATGACCTAAGAATCTCACTTCTCTCTTCCAGAAGTGACACTTCGAAAACTTAGCCTTCAGCTGATGTTTCCGCAAGATTTCCAAAACAATACGCAAATGCGTCTTGTGCTCTCCTTCAGTTCTGGAATAAATCAGAATATCATCCACGAACACAAGTACAAACTTGTTCAACTGATCTCTGAATACTCTATTCATAAGATCCACAAAATATGCTGGTGCATTGGTCAATCCAAACGGCATTACCAGCCACTCATAAAAACCGGATGGTGTCCTAAAAGCAGTCTTCGGCACACTATCCTTAGCCACTCTCAACTGGTGAAATCCCGTTGCCAAATCCATCTGAGAAAACACCTTAGCTCCGTGAAGCTGATCAAACAAGTCATCTATTCTCGGCAATGGATACTTGTTCTTCTTAGTCACCTTATTCAGCTCACGATAATCCACACACAACCTCAACGATCCATCCGCTTTGGTTGCGAACACAACTGGTGCACCCCATTCGGACACGCTACGCCGAATGAATCCTTTCCGTAAAAGGTCATCAACTTGCACCTTCAACTCTTGCTGCTCCCTAGGCGCCATCCGCCTAAGAGGCATCACAACAGGTCTGGCTCCCTCAACTAGATCGATACGAAACTCGATCTCCCTATGCGGCGGTAACCCTTTGACCTCGTCAAAGACATCCTCAAATCCATTCACAATAGGCACCGATGACAGTCCATCCCGTGGAACAACCAGCGAATACATGAAGCTCATGAAGACGCCTTCCTCATGCTTACATCGTATCACAACCTTTCGCCCCTCCACATTCTCGACTGTCACCTCCAGCCTCTCACAATCAATCCTTGCCGCATACTTCCTAAGCCAGTCCATACCCAAAATAATTCCGAACCCCGCAAAGTTCAGAACAAAACAATCACAAACAAAAGAGCAATCATGACTCGATACAACTAGACCACGGCATAACATACACAAACAGGACGAACCCCCAACTGGATTAGTCACAACCAATGGCCTGTCAACAATATCCGGTTCCAAACCGAACCGGCATACAAGTTCATTACAAACAAACGAATGCGACGCCCCAGTATCAAATAACACTCTAACTGGAACACCACAAATGAAAAGAGTACCTTGAACCACCACACTCTTCCCCTTCTCTTCAGCATTAGGAGCTTTCAAAGATGATGGAACAGCTCCCAAAGCATAAGCTTGCACAATCTGCTTGTCCTTTCTTGGTTCTGGACAATTCCTCCTGAAATGCCCCGGCTTGTCACAGTTGTGGCACTTTGCCGGCGCCTTCTGATTCTTACAATCCCTGGAGAGATGGCCCTTCTGCTGGCAATTGTAGCAGGTCACTTCGCCCTTCGGCTTCTTCTGGCCATCCTTACCCTTCTGTTGCTGCTGCTTCCTCTTCTTGTTTCCACCCTGCTGTGGTTTGGACTCTTCCTTGGTCACAGCAACAACAGATCCTTCTTTAGGAAACAGACTCTCATGCCTGAGAGCTTTCTCCACAAGCTTCTCAAATGGATCGTCCAAATGATCCACCAACTGTCTCCCAAGGTAACTATCCAAGCCTGTCACAAACTTCTCATTCTTCTGATAGGGAGATTCAATATATGATCTGGCATACTTGGACAAAGCTTCAAACTCAGAAACATACTCAAGAACTGGTCTCCCACCTTGCTTGAGCTCCACAAACTTCTTAAACAGAACAGATTTCTGAGCTGTAGAAATGAACTTAGCTTCAAATCTAACTTGGAATTGCTCCCAAGTAATCTCTTCCTCTGGAGTATCAAGGGTGATAGAATTCCACCAATCCGAAGCTCTCCCTTGAAGCTGTCTTGATGCAAGCTTCCTCTTAGTTGCATCCTCAATTCCCAAATCACAAAAGATCCTTCTACAAGCATCAATCCATCTCTGAACTTCTATGGTTGATTCTGTTTCCAAGAAAACCTTTCCTCCAAGAGCAGTATAGTCCTTGCACAACTTAGCAAAATCCACTGGTTTTGGAGCTTGAAGTTGAACTCCAACATCTACTGATGGTCCTGAAGTTGGTATCCTTCTCATGATCGAAGTCATCATAGCTTCGAACATTGTAGCATAGTCAGTAGCTCCCCCAACAGCACGACTTTCCCTAGCAGCTTGTCTCTCACTTCGACTCATCCTTAATATCTACAAAAAGGAATGATTTAGAACACCTTGAGAAACAACTACATAAGGAGTTCAAATCCTTGTAAGCTACTATATTATATATAGTAATCATCCATCAAAATACAATTACGTCTCTCTTACGTGGTTACGTCAGCGAGCGTTGGCCAAAATCGATCAACCAAAGCTCTGATACCTAATGTGACGATCGCCCATGACTCCAGCACCAAAACAAGGAGATAGTGCGCTGAAAGGCGTGCCAGGCAGCCATGGACGATAGTCAAGGTAAGATTAAACAGCGGAATCTATCGTATTACTCACAGCGCATGGACAAAATACAATAGAAAAATATACATAGTGAAGCTCCATATAACAGCATCTCATCATATAAACTCTAATAGTTTGATACAACAATCAGCAAAGTCAATCCATCAAGCCTCACTACATAACACTCAGAGTATCAAACAAATAGCGGAACATCAAGTACATATAGTAAGAAAACAATATGCAAAAGCCTCCAACTCGTCTTCGTCATTAACAGCGTTGGTAGCCAAGAACAGCACCTGTCACCTGCTACCTAGTCCGCCCATCCCAACATGGATGAACAGCCCAAGGTAATAAGAGTTAAACATAAAACCTTGAGTCAGACAACAGTCTTAGTGAGCAGTAAATCAACTATCAAACATACCAAAAGAGCATAAAGGGTAAAAGGAATAGGAACCCAACCATCCCACTCCACCTCTTTCTACAGTGATAGCCTCCAGACACACTAAGCAGAAGTAAACATAGCAATTCAGACATCCAAAGCAAAGTAATTATCACTCGAGTCAAGGTCGGCGTTTTCCGAGTACAAACCCCTAAGGCCTAAACCAAGATCAGATAAGCACCCTGAAAACATCGCTCTTGACCCAAATGACGATACAACCAAACATCCAAACATCCATGACTCTGGCTATCACTGTTATCATTGCCTTGAATTCACCGTTAGTTGAATGACCGCCTGTCAAGGGCTAATGGTAACCCCGGTTCTAGACATAACTCCACACGTCGTCGCAGCCCGTGCCTAGGAATTTTCGCAACTACCCAGAGTACTAGCACGTCGTCGCAGCCCGTGCTTGGAACGTCATCGTGACCCGTCCCAACGTACTCTTGCTTTGAGCATACTAGAACCTTCAACAACGATGAAATCTCAGCCTTCTAGTCATCCTCCTCGACGACTATTCCCATACTAGCTCAAGCGCCTCTCAAGATACCCATTATCCACAAACTCGGACCGCATCACCGAGTTATCAACATGCTTGGGATGATCCCGTCTGGATTAAACCAAGCCTTTCACACATCATGCTTTGCTTCATCGCATCATAGCAAAGTCCCATCTCAACATCATGGTTTGCCTCATCGCATCATGGCAAAGTCCCATCTCAACATCATCATCAAATCTATCCATATGAGCTTCAACATCCGCTTCATATGCCACAAGCAGCTTTCCTTATTCAAGAGCCTTTCCACTTAGCTTTTGAATCATCTTCGACCAACTTGTCCAAATCAAGTTATCAATCAACTAATCAATCAAATCAAACACTAATCCAAGTAATCAATCATTCAAACAAGATCTAAATAAACAATTACAATAATAATGGCAATTTCGTAAATAAAGAGTCCAAATCTAACATGCATTCTAACAAGCATGAATTATGAACAATATCTCTACAACTTGATGAATGAACTTGCATAAGTAAACATGTACTAAAATGGATATCAAAACTTCATAGATGATGGATCTACATGCAGACTTAGGGAAAATGCAAGAAATCACTCTCTTTAGCACATAAACAAACCACCGATCCAATATACTCCTTTGGGTCCGTGTGAGAGATAACCACCACTCACCAAAACACCTAAACACCTCAAAAACAACCAACTCCAGATCTGGACAGCAAACAACTAAGCTTGATCCGGCAAAATCTCGCTTCAATCGATGAAATCTCTCTTTGTTGGATGAAGATCTTCAACTTTGGATCTTGGATCTTCAACCTTGATCTTCAATCTTGGATGGATGTAAGCACTAGATTGGAGTGGAGAAAAGAAGTGAAGAAGTGTTGTAATCGAGCTCTCAAAATGGCAGCACTTCGTCGCTTCAAAATCCGGTGCCAAAAAGTGAGCCAAACCCCTCTATTTATAGGCTGGAAATCTTTAGGTCGCCGCCCCCTTAGGTCGTCCACGACCTAACTCTTAAGTCGTTCGCGACTTAGCGACATAAGCCTCCACGCGACCTATCACTCAACACAACAGCGCGACCTAACGACATGGCCACCCTAACACTCACGCGACTTAACGCTACATAGGGCCGAACGCCTTAACCTATGCGCGACTCAACCCAGACACGACTCAACATACTCGCGACCTATCTGAGATGCGCGACCCAACTCATACGCGAGTTACGACTTATCCCTCAGCACAACTTCGTGACCTATCAACCTAACTCTGTCTCCGACCTAGCGACTTACAGACAGATACGACCTAACAGCTCATGCGCATCCACGACCTACCGACCTAAGACCCCAACGACTCATGACTTAACTATTTTGCGGCATAGCGACCTAACACTAGCCTAAGTCCCAACGACTTATGACTTAACCCTAAGTCGCCTGCATCCTTAGGTCGACTTACGACCTAACTCTCACAACCCTTAAGTCGCTCTAACGACTCCTCTTTCTTAGGTCGCTAACACCGCTAACTCCTAGGTCGCTATCCTGTTAAATCATCCCAACCGACCTACGACCTAAGCATCTCACGACCTATCTCCTTAGGTCGCCTAAACCCTTAGGCCCCTAGCTGTCTTAGGTCGTCTACCTATGAGTCGCTCGAATCTATAGGTCGATAAATCTTAACCCGTTAACTTCCTTAACTCGCCCTACATTCTTAAGTCGTTAGCTCCACTAACTCACTCACTCCTTAACTCATTTAGGTCATCTAACGACCTAACTACAACTTAGGTCGCTCCGCCTGCTAACTCCTGTAGGTTGTTAACTCGCCTAGGTCGGCCCAATCCTATAGGTCGTTACTTCTATAGGTCGCTCCACTCGACCTAATTCTCACACGACCTAAGCTCCACACAAGCTAATTCTTCTCGGGCTAACTTACACATGACTTAGGCTCTAGACGACACTTAATACTAACAACCTAATTATAATTATACTACGATTTATCGACACGTAAAATACGGGTCGTTACAGTCTTGGTCACGCAATAGTTGTTCAGAGGATGAGCTAGATGAAGTTATCTTGTATTATATACATATATGAAGTCTATGTATATTCCGATGTGCAGCACTGGGAAGCCTTAGCGGTGACTACTTACTATTTCTTTTTAAGACAGTTGTTGAGTTTGTTTCCATTGTATAAACTCTACTATTGATGTAGAACTCTGTGGATATTATACATTGATGATGATGGTATATTCACATTATTATTACTATCTCTTGTATTGTATATATGATATTATATACTTTCCATACGTTGTGTGATATACGACATGTCATATGCAATATCGGTTCATTCTAAACCCTGATGATCATCATATATCTGCAGGGCACAACAGCAGCGCACTATTTATATACTATTATTGCCGGTGGTATAGGAAGGTCATCATATCTGTTATCAGAGCTTTGGTTACATGATTAACTAGAGTTGATACCATAATCTATTAGAAATAAGGAAGGTGTTATCGCCTTATACTAGATCTAGAGTATGTATATGTACGAAAGAGTGCATACTTGTTATAAGTTTGGTTTTCAAAATTATATAGTAATATATTATGTAGTATAAGTCACATGCACATAAGCACTATAGACACGGTTTTCTTTCCAAGAGACTGATCATTCTTGTTACATATAAGAATGAGCCGGCATACAAGGAACACTGTGAGGAATTTTGCTTCAGGAGTAGAGAAAGAAGCGGGATCAAGCGCTGCTACGACTAATATACAAGCCATGTTCAATGCCCTGATGGCTAATATGATGAGGAATTCTCCTCGAGTGGGGAGAGGTGGAGGTACTCCTATGCAAGCGCCGAGGGCTAATTTCGCCGTGCTGAACAATGATTATTCCACTCTTGGAGGGATGTCATTCCATGAGACGGAGTCAGCCATAAAAGTCCGAGCTTGATTGGATACTTATAAGCGCATCTTCAGTGATATGGAGGTTGAAGATGCTATGAAAAGGAAGTTGGCTTTAATACAGCTACTGAGTCGAGCCATGAAAAAGGTGGAATTTTGCTACTATTACTGCTCCAGAGGATCAGTCAGCTAGGATCAGTTCAAGACAAGGTTCAAGGCAAAATTTATTCCGGCTGCTTAAAAGTCGGTTCTGTTCAGAAAATTTACTGATCTCATGCAGGTAGAGATAACACTTTCTGAATATGTAGTAGAATTTGACGCATTATCTAAGTACGGGATGTCGTTCATCGACACCCCATTGAGGAAGAATGAGAAATACATCATTGGTTTGGATGACTACTTGGGGGAAAAGCTAGTGGACCATATAGATGAGCCATTTGAGAAGCTTGTAGAGAAGGCGCTTCACCATGAGAGCTTGTACCTCCAAGGCTAAGACTACTATTGTTGTTTCTACTAAGGAAGAAGAGCCAAAGCCGCAGCAAGGTAGTGAAGGCAAGAAGAAGTGAAATGGAAAGAGAAAGTAGTCCCAGGGAAATGGTGGTAAGAAGAAGGGTAAATGTAAACCTACTTGCTTCGGATGCAACAAAAAGGGTCATTTTATTAAAGATTGAGAAATGAGTCAAAAGAAGAAATATTACAACTATGACATGCCTGGGCATTTCAAGAAGAGTTGTCATAAACCTGTGAAGATAAGCAAATAGTAAAGGCATATGCTTTGGACGCATTCCTAACTTTGTCGAGTACTCCCACGACAAAGGAGAATGGGAAGGAAGTCATCATTTAAGGTATGCTTTCTATTAGTGATGTTCATGTTCGAGTTTTGTTTAATACCAGTGCTTCTCATTCATTCAATTGTAGTGACCTAGTTAACAGACTGGGATTGGAATCTAGGATATTAGACCGATCTCTAATCATGATGTACCCTGTTGGAGGCTCTACTAGTCTTTGCATGGTTTATCATGGCCTATTTTTATCGAGTCATTGATGTTCTTTGGTTTGTGGTTACTTTGTATTGAACTTTGTTTGGTTTGGGATTATCTTCGGTATGGATTGCCTTAGGAAGTATGCGACCATAGTGGATTGCGAGAAGCCGTTGGCGACAAAAGGAGATGCATATGGACGAATGGTAGTGATTGGCTTCCTACTAGAGGATGGGGTGATGGTTAGCTTTCTATATTTGCATGAGGTTCCACAATAGGGATTGTCATCTATGCCTATCGCTGGAGAGTATCCAGATGTTTTCAAAGAACCAACGAGATTTCCGGCGCATAGAGAGATCGAGTTTCGAATGGACGTAGTAAAGGAAGCCAGACCGATAGTTATGTCATTGAGGGTATGGAACCCAGAGAGCAGAAGGAATTGGAGGTCTAAATAAATGACCTATTGAGAAAATGGTTCATTCGAAGAAGTGTATCTGAATAGGGCGCACCTGTAGTATTCATAACGAAGGTGGATGGCTCTTCTGTGCGAATTATCGTAAGGTAAATAAAGTGAAGAAGAAGAACAAGTACTCACTCCCATGCATTGATGACTTGTTCAATCATCTTCATAGTGTGAAGGTGTTCCCCAAATGGATGGCGATGGGATTTCACCAATTAAGAGTAGTAAAGGAGAATATGACTATATCTATGTTTCATACGTCGTCGAGTTTCTATGGGTGGTTAGTAATGCCATTTGGATTGACCAATGCTCTAGTATATATTATGGATCTCATGAATCGGATTTTCAATGACCAGTTGAATAAGTTCATGCTTGTGCTTGTGGATGATATTCTAATCTACTCCAAGAGAACAAGACAGGCTTGAGGATTATGCTAGAGATATTGAGGAAGAACAAGTTTAGAGCGAAGTTCTTTAAGAGTCACTTCTGGAGAAATAAAGTGAGATTCTTGAGTCATGTCGTTTCAAGATAGGGTATAGTAGTGGATCCTGTGAAGGTGGCAATGGTCCAAGATTAGAATCGGCCCAAAATGCTACTGATGTGAGGAGTTTTCTAGGATTAATGGGATACGATAGACGCTTCATAAAGGACTTTTCGAAGGTAGTAGCACCATTGACCAATTTGATGAAGAAGAATTAGACTTTTATGTGGGACGTTAAGTATGAGCATGCATTTGTGAGTTTGAAAGAGAGGTTGACGAGTGCACTAGTATAGACCATTCCAAGTGAAAAAAAGAGTTGACAGTATACATCAATGCTTGTGGTACTGGATTGGGTGTGGTATTAATGCAAAAGAGAAGGCTTGTCAGTTATGCGAGTCGACAACTAAAGACACATAAAAGTAATTGCCCAACTCATGATTTGGAATTGGTGGCAATTGTTTTCGCTTTGAAGATGTGGAGGAAATATTTGTTGGGAGAAAGGTTTGAGCTATTTATGAACCACAAATCCTTGAAGTACATTTTCTCTTAGAAGGATCTCAACCTTCGACAACAATAGTGGTTGGAGTTCTTAGCCTCTTATGACTTTATTAGTTCCTATACTCTAGGAAAAGGGAATACAGTCGTCACTGCATTGAGTAAAAGACATGCTAGGTTGGGAGAAATGTTCATGGAATGGAAGTAGATAGGGTATATTGTTGGATTTGATTTTAGGCCTCACTGCAAGTTAGAAGCTAAAATGTTGGAAAGTTTGTCGATTAGACCTACTCTAATAGAAAGGATCAGTACTAATCAAAAGCGAGATGCTAGGCTAGTGGAGATCATACCAAAGATAGAGGACTAGAGTTTGAAGACATGAAGCAATACGAACTCAACCAAGAATGTTGGCATCGTAAGGATGGAAGATTATTTGTTCCCAACGTTATTGGATTGAGAGATGAAGTGCTAAGAGAGAGTCATCATTCCAGATTGACCGTTCATCCTGGTGGTAATAAGATGTATTAAGATATAAAGTGAACCTACCATTAGAAAGGTATAAAGAGGGATGTTGGGTCATTTATCTTGAAGTATATAAACTGTCAGTTGGTAAAGGCAGAGTAGAAGAAACCTAGTGGATTGTTGCTACCTCTAGAGATCCCTGAATGGAAATGGGAATAAGTATCAATGAATTTTATTAATGCGTTATCGAGGACTCGAGCAAGGTACGATGGCATTTGGATCATAGTAGATCAATTGACTAAGAGTGCAAGGTTTATACCTATCAAGTCAAGTAGAATAGTATCCAAGCTGACATAGTTGTATGTAAAATGGGTAGTACGATTTCACAGTGTGCCAAAGATCATTGTGAGCAACCAAGACCCATTGTTCACTAGTGGGTTTTGGAAGAGCTTACAAGAGGCGTTAGGTATGGAGCTGCATTTTAGTACAGCTTATCATCCGCAAACGGATGGACGAACCGAATGAGTAAATCGTATATTGGAAGATCTCTTGCGATCATTTATTATAGACTTTGGTGGATCATGGGATGATCATCTTCCTTTGGTGGAGTTTGTATATAACAATAGTAATCAGTCAAGTATTGATATAGCTCCGTATGAAGCATTGTATGGCTCATCATGTAACGCTCCTTCATGTTGGTGTTAAGTGGTGAGAAACTGATACTTGGGCCAAATATGATTAGAGAGACTTCGAAGAAGATTGAAGTTATTCGACAATGAATGAAAGTTTCTTGGGATCGATACAAATGCTACATGGACAAGAGACAAAGAAATTTATAATTTATGTTGGAGATATGGTGTTTGTAAAGGTTTCTCCTCCAAAGAATGTAGTTTGATTCAATAGAAAAAGGAAGTTAGCACCGAGATTCATATGTTCTTTTTCAATAGTTAAGAGGACCGGGAAGCTAGCATATAGCGTCGACTTACCTCAGAAGATGGTGAGCACGCACAACGTTTTTCATGTCTCGTACCTACGGAAGTTTGTGCATGACTCAGGCATGAAGATCACATCAAATCAGCTAGAAGATGATAAGGTAGAATCAAAAGTTTCTATATCTCCTAGGCCGGTTCGTATTGTTGGGTACGATATGAAACGGCTTAAGAGAAAAATGGTGAAGTTAGTTAAGTTACAATGGAGCGGAAGTGAGGAAAATTATATGTGGGGATGGAAGAGAGTATGAGGACTTCTTATCCGAAGCACTTTGAACGGTAAGACCCATTTTTTATCATGTTTACTTTCACCATTGTATACTATATTTGATAGGTTAGTGTTCCATATGGTAGAACAGGTCACCTATACTACTGATTGCATGGCTACTTATTTGATATGTGTGATGGTTGCTTATGATTGGTAGTTCTGCATAATGATTATGATTGCTTATACTTTAGCTTGTCGAGGTTTTAAAAAATTTCATAGACTAAAGATACAAGGTAAAATCTAAGACATACTACATTTTCAGATCTCATCGTGAAATACAGAAAATATAAATATCGAAAATAACCATCTCAAAAGATATCCAAAACAGTCTCAAAACAATATATAGTCAAATGTGTAGTATACTGAAATACATCAATTAGTCTTATAAAATACCAATTACGATAAACCGTACATGGAGAGTAATAGGAAATGAAGCGTAAGCTCGTATCTTCATGCCAAATCTCCGGCCTATACTTGCTGCCTCATACTCCTGTGATGGGGGAATAAAAAGGACAGAATGGGTCAAACACAAGTCTGCTAAATGAAATACATCATTAATATATGGTGATCGCAATTAACTTTAGCAATACTCTATGTGTAACAACCCATATTTTAAAGAATCGTAAAATATTTTTATTTTATTCATATAAGGTCCTATGATTCTATAATTTTGGAATATGACTCCTAGGGACATATTACATACTTATGATTTTTTCCGTATTTCTGTGTGACCATTTTGACCCTGGAAATCTTGTTTGGCTATAACTTTTAAAAGGTATCGAATTAGGTCTTAAACAAGTTTTATTGCATTAGGATGATGGTTTTTAATTCCGTACAGTGGTTATGATAGAAAAATGGACGTACGGTTAGATAGTTATGCCTATTTTAAGTTTTGAAAGCTATTAACCAGGTTAATGTGTAATTAACTAAGCCTATTAGTGAGCTTATTAGTCTAATTAGATAATACTATAAATAGAGGTCTAAATAGTCAAAATAAAACTTTCCCTCTCATTCTAAATCAAGTCTAAATCATAATTAGCTCTAGATCCATCCTAATTTCATCCCAAATCACAAATTTCCCTCTAAATCAAACTAAATTGCAGGTTAGAGATTAAATCATCAACTAGAAGATAGTGATCAATGATTTTCTCGATTTGAAGTGTATTCCATCGCTGTCTGGATTGGATCTGCAATTCCTATTGGTTGAGTTTAGTCATTGGTGTGTGGTTTATGTCTTCTCACTATACTATGCACGTTCATATGGTAAAATCATAGGATTTAACATGTTTTAAGTTGATTTTTAACCATAAAACTTTTTTTAACTTTAAGTACACATGAAACTATGTACATGATCTAGATTGATTAGAAATTACCATTGTTCATGCTAACATATTCATGTTATATGTAGATCTATGTTAAAAATTGACTTTTTTATCTTATTTTGATTGATTGCATGTTTGATTGGATGAAATTGCTTGTTGTTCTATGTTGGATGATATGATTTGATGTTGTTTTCTAGTGTTGTGATTGCATAGAAAGTTAGGTCAGAAAAATGAGGAAATCGGAGGCAAAGTTGGTCAAAATCAGACAAAACTTGGAGGGGAGGCTCTGGAGTATTGGAAGAGCTTATGGTTTAAGTTGAAATTTCCAATTCATTAACTACACAAGTAGGCCCTGACATGTGCTGTTTGGTCCATGGTGGTGGCAACTTTGGGGAGAGTAATGATGTTGCTAGGTATCCTAAGTGATGGATAGGTGATTGGCTAAGTGTTGGAGGTTATAAATATTTTTTTTCTAGGTATGAAGTATGGTGCTTTGAGGGGAGGACTTGTTCTATGACAACTTGATTTGTGTAAAGGATTCGAGATCAAAGCATCTGGTCATGGAGTACTAGAAGCAAGGAAGGAGTGGAAGAAAACTTAGCCATAGTTTGGCTTAGTATAGAGCTCGGGGGGTTGAGTTGAGAGATCAATGCCGACTTCTAGGGTTAGGTCCAAATGGGATGGAACTTTTGAGATGTGAAGTAGAGGCCAGGTAGATCATGCTGGAGGTGTTGGCTCATTTGTATCAGTTTGGATGACGATATAACAGCATGATAAAAATCCTATGGTCTTCGGATGTTGGCTCGTATTGGGATAAGGTTCCGAAGATGGCGGCTCACAATGGGGGTAGGCTGTATGATCGAGGAGGGCTCCCTGTGAATAATGGATATTGGATTGAGCAAGACGTGCTCGATATCCAAATGGAGCAAATATGGGCTCGGGTGTATGGGCTAAGGAATCATTGATGACTCGGAATGTTTTTAGTTGCACTTGAAGCAGGGGTATTATAAGTAAGGACGCTCATGGATCAATAAAGGGACCTATATACCCATGACCTATAGTTTTGGGTCTAATGTCTGGCTTAGGGCTGCGAGATAGATATCGAGCTTTAAGTTGCGAGATATGAGAGTACAACAGGGAACTGGGATAGTCCCTGGCTCAGGGGTCATATGAGTTATCATATATTCAAAGCATATGAAATGATATTTAGGATTTGTTGATGGATGCTATGGTTTCTTTGGTTGCTCCCTTTAGCAGGCTATCACTTGTAGGTATCAAGAAAAGTAGGTATTGGAAACAGGAACACCTGAAAGATTGATATCCTTTATTTGGTTTGTGGTATATCTTTATGATATTATAAAGTAGTATATTATAGTTTTGTATGCTAACTCTTTTGTTGCAAGGACAAATCAGGTATGATTAGTGTACTCTTGTTCCTTACCAAATTCACATGTTTATGTGCTAAGGAATCATTGATGACTCGGAATGTTTTTTGTTGCACTTGGAGCAGGGGTATTGTAAGTAGAGATGCCTATGGATCAACAAAAGGGATCTATATACCTTGGACCTATAGTTTTGGGTCTAATGTCTAGCTTAGGGCTGTGAGATAGATATCCAGCTTTGGGTTGCGAGATATAAGAATAAAACAGAAAACTGGGATTTCCATTAGTCCCTAGCTTAGGGGTCATACGAGTTATCATATATCCAGAGTATATGGAATGATAGTTAGGATTTTTTGATGGATTCAATGGTTGCTTTGGTTGCTCTCTTTAGTAGGCTATCACTTGTAGGTGTCAGGAAAAGTAGGTATTGTAAACAAGAACACCTGGAAGATTGATATCCTTTATTTGGTTTGTGGGATATCTTTATGATAATGTAAAGTAGTATATTACAGTATTGTATGCTAACTCTTTGGTTGCAGGGACAAATCAAGTATGGTTTGTGTACTCTTGTTCCTTACCAAATTCACCTATTTAGTATATTGAGACTCGTTTACCGCTCATACCACACTGTTGTCTAACCCAAAGTTTTATGCTTTGCCTCTTATTATCTGGGGTACTCTTAAATGAGTAGACTAGATAACAGGTCTAGGTGATGCTGTATCCGTTCGAAGGACCAGCTGGATAGAGCTATCTTGTATTATATACATATATGGAGTCTATGCTTATTCCATTGTACAACACTATGGAGCCATAGCAGTGACTGATTACTATTTGTAGTTGAGACAGTTGTTGAGTTTGTTTCCCATTATATAAACTCTACTATTGATGTATAACTCTATGGATATTATACGTTAATGATGGTCTATTCACATTGTTATTATTTTCTCTTCCGGTATATGTGTGATATTATATTTTATCCATATGTTATGAGATATATGACAGGTTATATGCAATATCGGTTCATTCTAAACCCTAATGATCGTCCTATATTGGTTGGGCATGACAGCAATGCACTATTCATATACTATTGGTGCCAGTGGTATATGTTGATCGTCATACTAAGTGACTTAAGATATCCTACAAGTGTCCTTAAATTACTTGATTTCTTTACTTAAGGGATTTAGCCCAATACACTGCTACACTAATGACTTGTGCAGACTCGTACTTAAGGTCGAAAAACTAATCGAACCTCGAGACATCTAATGATCGGCTAATAGCTACTAGATCTATTCCACATAGGTTTCCTACAATATTCACCATGGGACTACATTTCCTACATTACGACTACACGTAATTCCTAACATAGGATTCCCTGCAATTTTCACCATGAGACTAAGCTTCCCACAATTATGACTACAACTATACTAGTTACACATTGAAGGGGAGCCTACAATGTTGACTGGCAAAACTATTTCATTTCTGCATCGATGTCCACCTTTCAATGGTAAGTAACGCCTCTTATTACACTGTGCTGGGATCCATCAACAACGAAGCATCACATCGCGTCACTGGGAATACCAAGAAACTCGCATTAGTGTCGGGCCATGCATCCATCAAGAATCATCATCTGTGTTGCGCATCTATCGTAGAACCTCATGTGAGTGCAATTTTTGATAGTATCGCACCCATCGAATATTGACCCTTGCTAGATAAATAACATTTATGCAATCCTGCAAAGTCCTAGTGTCGCCAACATATGGAACCAGCTTTCCCACTTATACTAAAATTTATATGTGCATACACTCATACATTCCTATTTAATTTATAACTTAGGCCTTTGGCCGAGTTCAAGCCTCATTAAATTTTTGATAATCGGTCGATCTCTATTCACCGGAGCGGTCGACCACTTGCCATCGACCGGTTGTAGTGAACCTTTCTATTGTTCATCATTCTTTACCCTTTTAATAGAGATTATAATCCATTTTGTTTGTTAATTACCGCCATTCCCAAATCCCATTACATGAAGTTGAATTATAATCCATCATACGGTAATTTAAATTACAATTGACCCAATTTGAGAATCTATGATTTGTAATTGTCAAAACTTCCTATTCAATTTCATGCAAGTATTTCTATTTGTGGTAATTCAATTTAATTTAGATTTAATGTCAACGGGTTATATTAATCCCTATCAAATTTGAATAAATGAGTATATTCAATTTCTTAATTTACAAATTTCCATTAGTCAGGCCTAGATTAGAAGAAAGGAATCATATTCATATAAACACCATTAAATTCCTAATCCAATTACACATTGTTTCCAATTCGATTTATAACATTTCTAGATCAAAATAGGATATAATAAAATTAATTACATCAACTTACTAATCATGAACTCACTCCCTTTAAAATCTATTCCCTTTTATTTGCTTAAAATCGTCTCTCTCCTCAATGTTACTATCCTTCCTTCGCTTGATTTCTCTTTCATTTTGTTTTTAATTTTTGATTTGAGAAATTAGGTTTAGAAGAGATAGAATTTTGGTATAACCCGGACGTACTGTAATAATTTTTATGAATTAGGGTTAAGTTTATCGTCTTATTTATAGACAGGGGACTCAATATCATCCGTCCGAAAAGATACGATCAAATCCCAATCATTTGAAATACATACAGTCAAATCTGGCCGTTCAGTCTAGGCAAACCCTAGCTGTAGAATGCCCACCAGTCGACTGTTGGGTCTTGGGTGATCGATCGTTACATCTCGACTGACCATACCAGAGTGTCTACTGCGGTTTAATTTTCAACGTATTTCTTTCTAAATTTATTTATTTAATTAATTAATTTCTATTTTGAAATTTCAAAAGTTGATAACTTTTTCATATTAGTTGCATTCTCAAAACATTATATATGAAAATTGTCTAGAAATCGTTACGAATGTAATGGTGCAAATTTCATAGTCAAATTTGAATATTTTTAAAATTTTCATTTTTTCCCATATTACTCGTTAAAAGGATTTCATCCTCGAAATCTCCAAGGATGGAAAAAGGTAACTCATGCGTGTAAAAATCAATAACTATAACCATCTACTCATTCATTAACCACTGAAGATCATTGTTCTTAGTTCAATTTCTAATGTAATATGTACATGCAGTCGTGGAATACATATAAACATACAATAATGCAATGATTAGGTGGTCTCTTGATCTACTTGATCTCCTGAAAATATGAAATGCAAGTGCTTAGCCATGTGTCTAAAATGTATGCAACATCATATGTAAATATACTGATAATTTATATGTATGCGCAATCATTCAATCCATATGCAATAACCATAAGCATATTGCTCAATTAAATAAAAATAAGCGATGGTGTGAGTATATGCTAACTTGAGAATGTAACTGCCTAGTGTGCAAAAACAATTTAATAAATAGATATATTATCGTCCATCAACCAAAACATGTCCTATTGACATGTTCTCAACCATTCCTAGCATTCAATTATCTTTACCTATGTGGTATACTAAGCTAGAATCTAACATGAGTAGTCTATACATATTAGACTAAAATGGAAATTCACTAGAAAAAATTTATGGATAGGTCGCTCGAATCCTCTCCTTAGGCTCCTATGTACTTATTGTCGAATCATCTCCATACTGAACCTTAACAAACTTGATTACTTTAATGCGGTGTCGCTTAGTACCATGCCCAGGAATTCGAGTGGGTGCACAACTCCCTCTCCACCTCCACCCCTCTAACTGACTTAGCTCGACTACAATTGCTGCATCATGTAGGCATTTTTGCAAGTAGACACATGGAAAATGTCATGTACTCCCACTGACTTCTCAAGAAATTTCATCCTATAAGCTAACTTCCCAAATCTACTAGTAATTGGAAAAGGCCCTACAAACCTCGGTGTACATCTTTCGAACTACCAAATCTCATAACACGCCTAAGCAATGAGACCTTCAAAAAAACCATTTCGTCCACTGCAAACTCTAACTTCATGCATCTCCTGTCAATATAAGACTTCTGCCTATCCTATATGGTTTTTAACCTCCTATGGAACAAGTCTACCTTCTATGATGTTTCCCTCACTATATCCGGTCCAAGAATAATCCTATTCATAGTATCCTACTAACAAGCCGGTGATCTACAAGGCCTCTTATATAACACCTCGAATGGTGTCATCCCAATACTCGCTTGACTGCTATTATTATAGGTAAACTCCACCAATTGCAATTGATCCTCCCAAGAGCCTCCAAAGTCCAAGATACAAATCCGAAGCAAGTCCTGCAATAACCAGTTTACCCTCTTCGTCTGCCCATCTATTTAAGGGTGATAATAATGCCTAAGTTTAACTCAGTGCCTAAAGCCTCCTGTAGACTCTTTCAAAACTCATTGGTGAAAAGAGGATTTCGATCGCTAACGATGCTAGAAGGAACTCCATGTAACTTAACGATCACTCTCATGTATTATGTCACCAAAGAAGCAGCAGTCCTCGTACTCCTAACCAGAATAAAATGAGTGCATTTGGTTAATCGTTCAACTATGACCTAAATACTCTTATTCGCTCTCATACTCCTAGGTATATCATCAATGAAGTCCATAGAAACATTATCCCAATTCCACTCCAGAATAACCAATGGTTGCAACAATCCTCTCGGCTTCTTCTGCTCCACCTTTACCCTTTAGCAAGTCATAAATTGAGCTACATACTCTTCCACATGATTCTTCATACCAGGCCAATAAAAGACACTCTTCACATCACGGTACATTTTGTCTCCGCCAAAATGAACAATCATCCTAGAGCGATGAGACTCGGCTGGTACCATGTCAATCAAATCCATAATGAGAGGAACACATAATCTACCATCTCTCTACAACCACGTCTTCGAGTCAATGGTATAACGCCTCAAGTGACTCGAATGCTCTCCTCTACTAAGCCTCTCAGAAATATCTGCTAACTCCTTGTCTTACTTCTAACTTGACCCAATGTGATCCATGAGCATAGGCTATATATCCAAAGCTGCCAACAATCCCGGAGTGTATGAGATATCAAAATCATATGATGTTAAAAACTCCATCCACCGTTTTTGCCTTAAATTTAAGACCTTCTACGAGAATAAATATTTTAGAGAGTTATGATCTGTATACAACTCAAACTGGACTCCTAAAAGATAGTGTGTTTTTGACTTGAGCGTAAAGGCAATGGCCATCAACTCAAGATCGTGGGTAGGATATTTACTCTTGTCAACCTTCAACTGCCGACTATCATAGCTCATCACTTTACCCTCCTGGATCAAAAACACTCACAAACCCATGCTGCAAACATTGGTATACACTGTGACTGCCTTCGCACCATCAGGTAATACTAGAACAGGTGCACTAGTCAACACCCACTTCTGCTTGATAAAAGCATCCTCATGTTTTGCATCATATGGGAAAACCAAATTCTTCTTGGCAAGGTGAGTCAAAGGGGTAAATATCTTCGTAAAATCCTTAATTAAACTTCCTATAGTAGCCCATCAAACCAAGAAAATTCCTCACTTCCATGGCATTCTTTGACATATCCAATCTTGTACTATAGCAACTTTACTAGGATCGACCATCAGCCCACTTTCAAAGACAATGTTTCCCAAAAAGCATACCTCCTCGCATCAAAAGTGACACTTGGAAAACTTCGCCTTTAACTTATGCTAACTAAGTGTATTGTGCACTTCTTCTAAATGAAACTTGTGCTTCTCCTTGTTATCAAATAGACTAATATGTCATCCTCAAATTCCATCATGAATTTGTTAAGCAACGTTATAATAGATTGTCTTAACAATCAAAAAAGCAGGAGGGTGCATTAGTCAACTCGAAGGGCATGACTAATCACTTATACAGTCCGTAGGTGTATGAAAAGCAGTTGTCTGAATACATTCTCAGCTACACGCAACTGATGGAATCTGCTAGCCAAGTCTAGCCGAGAGTACACCATCGCTCCAACCAATTACTCGAAAAGATCGTCTATGCGTGAAAATATGTAACGATTCTTCTTTGTTAGATTGTTCAACTCTCAATAATCAACACAAATCCTTAGAGAACCATCTTACTTGGTAACGAAGACAACTGGTGCTCCCTACTCTGAAATACTCCTAATGCAGCCCTTCTCCAAAAACTCATTCACTTCCTTATTTATCTCACATCTCTCCTTTGGAGCCATAGGCATCAAAGGTAAGGCAACGGGACTGAAGTTCTCCACAAGATAAATCTGAAACTCGATCTCTCTCTGTGGTGGAAGATCGGTAAACTCAAAAAGACATCTAGATGGTCTCTAACTACAGTCATTGAATCAAACTCATCATAGGATAGGTCTAATGAATATAGGTAACTCAACATAACCGAACCTCTAGGATCACAATGAACCTCTAGGCTGTGTCCACTATAAGTACCTAACTTAGCAACCTTTCAATCACAATCTATGATCATCCCATTAATTATCATCATCCAATCCATGCCCAAAAACAACCCTAATGCAGAAAATACTCAGACCAAAGCATCGCAATCAAACTCGACCCCTAAAATGAACAATTTCAAACCCGCACATATCATAGACAAATAAACCGATCCTCCAATAGGGTTTGATACTACTACATAGTCTGTAGATATCCTAGTGTCTAAGTGTAACTCGTCAACAAGTCTACTTGAGATAAAAGAGTGTGATGCCCCCATGTCAAATATGGTATGAACATGTAAATTAGATAAAGCTCACACACTTTTAGTTACGACCTTCTTCCCTTTATCCACGACTGGAGGCACACTCGAGCTAAGAACAACGTCCAATGCATAAACTAAAACCACTTGGGTAGAGGTCTTCTAAGATGGCAGACGCTCTCACCTTATATGCCCTAATTGATTGCAGTTGTAACACTTGATCTTCAAGTTTTCCACCTTACACTCCCTCGTAAAATACCCTTCCTTAGCGCCACTACAACTCTTACTTCTTTATCTTTCCTTTGGGTCCCATTCCCTTATTGCACTGGTTCTGCTGTGATGTCTTTCCCTCGGTCTTTTTAGGCTCACTCTTCACTTCCTCATTGGAAACAACATTCAATAAAGTGATCTCCACAAATACCTAAAAATTCAAGCCCATGGGAGTATGACTAAGGGCCAAATCCTGCAGAGATTGATTCAATCCCTTCGCAAACTTTAAATCTTTTTTGTAATGGGTATCGATCAGCTCCATTTCAAACCTAGCCAACTCACTGAATTGGTTAACATAATATTTAACTGGCATCTCTTCTTCTTGTAAATGTATGAACTTCTTGTAACAATCCACCCTGAGAAGGACCTAGTTTCAACCTAGAAACGACCAATCGAACCTTAGGTCCCTTCCAAAGTTGGCCATTTGGTTAGTAAATTTGATTTAATAAACAATAAACATAGTTATCTATCTACACATTTAGAATCTCATAGTGGAAGGATAAAAAATATAATATCAGAAACGGTACCTGTTTTATTAAAATTTTAAATGTCAGAAACATACAACACAATATCCAAGGCAGATTCCTCTTTGATACTATTTAGGTGACATTGCATGGAACCTCACCAAGTCAGTTAATACTTCCTTTTAAAGGAGATGGACCCTATAATAGCCACTTAATACCTCAAACCCGGAGTGGACCTTTCTCGAGATATCCTCTATCGTGCCTAACCGCTAACCCTAACCATTAATACTTCTAAAATAGGGAGGAGGCGAGCCCTCAATCAGCCACTTACAACCATCAACCACGAAGTAGGTCCTATGTATTATGAGTCATACCCAAACTGTGATGTCTTGTATTCGTCCAACTATTTGTAGGTACCGATAGCTAGATTAGCTGGTAGATTTACCATACAGGATTTGGGACTAACCTCGCATCCTCCATGGGTACTTACTACATGTGATATCTCACATTTGCCCCAAAGTCACACTTTTTGTAGTCAGATTAGCTGGGCAGACTTCCATATGTTTTTGACTGACTCTACATCGGTATAACTTAGTCATAATCTACACTCTCTTAACATACTATCACACACCTCGCTATATTCCTTATTAACACCTTATAAGGAAAACCTTTATTTCTCCTTAACTATCAATTTCTTTCCTAAAGGGGATTTAATACAAATTAATAACCTATTTACTATACAATTAATATGATATTGATTATATGTTATTTATACGCTAATATATATATACACACACACGTGCCTAAAATATTATTAAGCTTGCAAAGATTACATCCTAAACAAATCGTTTAAATGTCAATTCTTTAAATTTATACAAGTCCAATTCCATATTAACAATAGACTTGTATACAAATAGAACACAATGAACTTATTTATAATGAATTAGTAGAATCAACATTAATAAAATTTGCAATTCAAATCATTTTACGCTCTATTTAACTTCTACATATACAAATAAAAATGGGAATTCTTATTTAAACTACAGAGATAGGAAGTGCAAACTATGAACAAAGGGAATTCGTACCTTACACTCTATTCCCTAGCTTATTTCTTTTTAAAAACCCTTAATCAGATCCGAAGAAAAAGATAAGAAGTGGAATAGAACGTAAAATATTAAAATTGTAATAACTACAAATAACATTATTTTATTTTAAAATAATTGAGATTCCAACTTAAGAATTGACATTTTGTCTTAGCGAAATTTTGGGATTTTAATGTGATGTTTTCTTAAATAAAATTCCCCAAGGCATATATCAAATCCAAGTTATAGTATAAAATCACCAAAATAAGAAAAACTAAGGTTCCACTCACAAAATGTCCTTAGCTCTTCCTCTTGGATTTTTTTCGCACGCTTTAAATCTCTTTCAGATCTCTCCTTTTAGAAGTACGCTTTAAATCTCTTTCAGATCTCTCCTTTTAGAAGTATACAACAATGAAATTATATATCAATTAAACTCAGAAATTTAGGGATTATAGGAGAATATAAATAGAAATTGAATAATAGACCCCTAAAATTTCTTATCTGGAACCCTAGAGAATTTTCTGAATCTTTGAAGAGAGAGACCACCAAAGTTTTGTTTAGTTTCCAAAATAATTTTTGAATAAAAGTGAGGGGGCTAGGCTCATATTTACAGTGGTTAGAAAGCACCAGAATAAGCGAATTTAAGTTTGTTTAAATTAATATAATCTGGACCATTCCTAGTCTAGCTTAACCCTAGACATCATAATAGCACCGGTCGATTATTCTTCCCCAAGCGATAGACCTCTAGCAGTCGATCAGCCTAAGGAAGGCAGTCCAATGGTAGCATTTATTTTGGAAAGAATTGATTGTTGTCGTTGATTTATTATTCAATACCTTTATTATATTTAACGTTAACTTTTCTTTAACGTATACTTAACCCCCAAATCTAACAACTATTAATTTCAAATTTCAAACTTTAGCATTAATTATTTATTTTGAATTTGAATTACATTTAAATTTATTTTAAATTTGAAAATTTCAAACATCAATAAATTTTTCGTTTGAGCTTCAATTTCAAAACTACATATATAGAAATTGATCGGAAAATTTCCATAAACGCAATGACATAATTTTCGTGGCTAAACTCTGACATTTATGAAAATTTAATTTTTAGCCTTTTATTTATTTTTAATTAATTCTTTTCTATTTAGTTAATATCTCATTAATTTTTATGGGTGTTTTACATCCCCCACCCAAAGGATTTCATCCCCAAAATCGTCATGGAACAAATAGCGTAACGTGCATTAAGAATCCTTGTTATACAACTAAGTTATCTACACAACCATCTACTCAGCCAAAAGTGCAATTTGATTACGTATGCAGACATGTTACAGATGAACTTAATCCTAGTGTGTATGCAAGTGTCGTAGCCTATAGGAATGCATTCAAACATCCTAGATATGCAATAAGTTTTCTATATGAGTGCAAAAGTGATAGTGAAAAGTGTGGCAACCATATTCCACCATCCAATCCAGCAACCATGATCCAACCAAAACCGAATTTTGAAGAGAAAAGTTTGCTAGAGAAAATCTTAGGATGAGAAGTCATCATCTTCTCTTTAGTTTTCCATAAGCTTTCCATCATATTATCTCCCCATTTTACTCAAACAAGCCTAATTACTTTGTTGTAGAGCTTCTTAGTTCTGTGCTCCACAATGCTTGTGGAAGCATGGGATGTTATCGGCTCCATCTTAATGTCTACTAACTGATCAGGCTCTACCACTATAGCTATGCCATGGAGGCATCTCCTCAAGTGCGAAATATTAAAAACATCATGGACTCTTGCCAACTTTTCGGTAGCTCGATATGCAAGTCTTCCTATTCTTTCCAAAGTTTGGAAAGGCTCAATAAATCTTGATGCTTACTTTCCGACTTCCCAAATCTCTTCCTAAGAGGGGAAACTTTGAGAAACACCATGTTCTTTACCTCAATCTCTAACTCCTTTCATCGCTTGTCTGCATAGGATTTCTGGCAATCCTGTGTGGTATTCATTTGCCGCCTGATCAATTCTACATTCTTCGAAGTCTTGCGAATTAAATATGGTCCAAGTAGAATTTTGTTGACTGTTTCTTACCGACATTATGGCGATTTATGTTGCCTCCCATACAACGCTTTAAAAGGTGTCATTCCAATCGTTGCTTGGTTATTATTATTGTACGCGAATTCTACTAAAGATAAGTGCTACTCCTAAAGTCCTCTAAAGTCCTCCAAAGTCCATGATGCAATATCTTAACAAATCTTTTAGGATCCAATTTACTCTTTCAATTATACTATTGGTCTATTGGTGGTAAGCGGAGCTAAGATTCAATAAGGATCCTAAAGATGTCAACAAACTCCACCAAAATCTACTAAGTAAATAAGGGGTCTCTATCAGTAACAATGGTAATCGAAATTCCATGATGTCAAACCATCTCCTTAATATAAATTTGCGCTAAAGATATTGTAGTCCTATTGCTTCTAAAGAGAATAAAATGGGTGCTTTTAATGAGTCTAACCACTATGACCCATATTGCTTCATTTCCCCTTTAGCTCCTAGGCAATCCATCTATTAAGTCAGTTGATATATGCTTCCATTTCTAAGTCGGCACCTCAATTGGCAATAACAATCCTCTAGGCTTTACTTCCTCAGCCTTTACCCTTTGGCACGTCAAACATTTGAAAACAAACCCAACTACCCTCTTCTTCATCCCTGGACTAGAAAAAATTCCTTGCACATCCCTATATACATATCTTATCTCCTTCGAAATGAATGGTCATCCTAGAATGGTGACATTTTGTAAACACTTCTCTAAAACATCCTCAACCAAACTCTCAAACATCCTCTTTCGTCTATTGCATAACTAGTAACATAGGGAAAATGTTTTCCTCTACTCGGATTACCTAAAATATATACTATCTTTTCATCCTTCTTTTTCTCAAGTCCAATGCGGTCTACTAATACTGACCTAACCGCCAATAAATAGCCTAAAGTGGGTTCGACTGATAGTTAGAAATTGAAATTTGAGAGGAGCTCCTACTATCGCTAGTTTAGTGCCCTTATGAATTTTTTTCATTTACGATGTTTCTTAATATGTATATATTTATTTAGTGGTCTAATCCCATCCATAAAATAAACCCAATGATAAAACAGTAACATATTTCATACCATATCATATGCTTTTCTAATAAACTAAGGGTGATAACCAGAAATTACAACCTAAAACTCTAAAAGAAAATTTTGCCGGAAGCTGTCGTTCATCATTAACTGGTGTTGTGATGTTGCAGTTTTAACACCCCTTACAAATTAAGATGGACATTCCTAGTATGTCATTCTTATCATTACCCACCTTCCTTAATTCTCCATCTTAGTTTCTAATAAATGTGTTCCATCTATTACTGCAATTAATATACCCAATTATGGGATAAATTGTGCATTCCTATAAATGACGTATTAAATTCCCCAATCATTCCCTATTTAACTCCTTTTTATCTCTCTATTAATTACAAATTTATTGCCCATTAAATCTATAATTAATGTCTAGAAATCTTAGTCCTTTAAACATTATTAATACCTAATACGAATATCGTCGTAAATTACACTATTTATATATTTTTATTTTTGAGCATTAACCACAGTTATACGTGTTTATTTATTTATTTATAACGATTAGTTTCTAAAATAGAACACTCACTTCCACGTTTTAATTATCAGAGTTTCCTTTACAAAAAGGATTACCATTTTAACTTTCCATAATTAACCAAAAGTAGGATTTTTGCTTCGTTTGAAATTTAAGGAATTATTTTTTTATCTTTTATTAAAATAGACGGTGTAAACTATGGAAAAGAATATCCATATCTTACACATACCTTTCTCTTTTTGGCATATCCTTTGTTAATTCGAATGATGAGCTTGTATACATATTTTGGAATTGGATAATTTATGGAAATTACACAAAACCCGCTCCAAATAAATCAAATTATAGAAATTCACATTTCAAGTCAACTACGCAACCTAATTCACACTTCTATCCTATCATTTCCTATCATATTCCTAATGCTACTCTTATATATTATTTATAACTAGATTACTAATTTTATTTATATAAATTCATAATTCTATTAACGTTTAAATTTCCTAATATTGACTCTTAGTGTGTTCGCCTACTGCTTTAACCATATGGGCTTTTCTTTATTAATGTTTATAAATCTATTTCAGCTATTATTCTACGCATTTTCTTATGCGAGAATGTTCCTCGTACCTACATTATCGAGTATTCTTACCCTTCCATTCTCTCCACCTCATTTTAACCAAGTTCCATTTCCATTTATTCCTACTTTTAGAAAGAATTTTAAAAGAAGAACTTCAAATTTATGAAATAGAAAAAATCATCATGTCCAATCTATTCTTTATATTACATTTATTTCAAAAATGAAAAATCCCTTGATCGAAAAACATTAAATCGAAAACTTTTTGACCTAACCAAATTTAAATATGAACTTCAAAAATAAAAAACCATTTTTTCGAAAACCTTTTAATCGAAAAATTTCGAATCAACAAAAATTTTAAATTATGATTTTCCAAATTTCCTTACTTCTTCAAAATAAAAACTTCCTAATAAATCCTTTGAAAAACCCATTCAAAACATTTCAAGGAATTTTTCAAAAATCTTTGATCAAATTCTTTCCCATGGGAAAGGATTTAGAAATTGACGTTAATTGTCTTTTCTATTGGACTTTCCATCTTCCTACTCAATCTTCATAAAAATCCATCCTTGTGGTGATTAATTTACATTATCTTGTGGTGATTTAAGCCACTCTTTCTTCACATCTTGCTTCATTCCTATCATTCCATACTTCTGGATGCTTAAAACAATAGGTTTTTAACTCCTATATGTTTAGATGAAATGTACATCCACAATCGGCAATCTATCAAAGTCCACGTTCGTAAAGCAGTCTAGGTTTAACAAAAGAGTCAAGTACCATTAAACTTCTGGGGTGCTTCTATATCTCACGGTCATGATCTTCCTAGTCCACTCCATATGATATGACTTCTATCCTGTAGGATAACTGAGGTTGGGGTATAAATTTAACTCTATTTTATTTTTATTTTTATTTTCCAACTTATAGTCACCTAGCACATCCTTTTGGAATATGGTCGCAAATACTTCTATAGTCTGAATTTATAGAGTTATGTGTATGTTTAAAATAAGAGTGTAAACATATATATATATATACACACACACACACACACACACACAGAGAGAGTAAGGTTTTTGAAAAATACTTTCAAAATAACAAGTACGCCACTCATATGTATACATTTCCTGTAACAACCCTGTTTCAAAGCCGTAATATTCTACAAATTTAATAAAAATGTTCGAATTTTGATTTTTCATAATTCTTATTTTGAAATTGTCTTTTTACTTAATTGAAGTCTATTTAATAATAGACTTTTGTTTTAACAATTCGAGTTAATTAATAGATTCTTTTCTAAAATTATATTAAACTGAATAAAGTGTTATCGTTAAATATATAATATTTTGAAGTGTAAATAACTTTATATAATTGAAATAGGTGAAAAGATGTTTTATTTGATATATAATAAAACAAATAAATTGATGAAGGTAAACAACTATTGCATTAAAAAGAATTATGCAATTATCGAATTATATTATGTGAAATGAAGTGTTGACCAATTTAAATTAAATAAAAGTATATTTTTACATTCATAAAGAGAATTACTTTAAAAAAATTGAAATGAAAGGGAAATGGAAATATACATATTGAATCAAAATCTAAAAGGCCAAGCCTATAACTGAACAACACATAACCCACAGTCCCTTTATTCCAACTGTTTACTTTCTCTTCTCAAATTCCCAAATCAAAAATTATTATCAAAATTAAAATAAAAGAAAAAAGAGGGTATCGAACAAAATAAAGTGGGAACCTGGGCCGACGCAACAAAAGCGAGGTGGCTTATTTGTGCTTAACGACATCAATCGATTGGTGGCCACGTGATCAAGGGACGATAGTTGGTGAGGGTTGGAGGCGCGTGTGTTCACCCAAGGCATGGCACAAGCATCGAGGTGCAAGTTTATGGATCTGAGATGGCCAGAGATGTTCATGGATAAGTCAGATTTGGGTGACGACGACAGTCTTGCTCGAGGCATGGTGAAGGCATATAGTGTGACCTAAGGTTTCAATGCGACGCAATTCATCGGCATCAAGCGGTAGGTGACAATGATTGGCGACTGTAGACTGAAAAGAAAAAAGCAAAATTTCAGGAAGCTAATGGTTAAGGTGAGTTTTTAAACTCATGAATTCTATCTCTAATTATTTGAATCCCTTTTGCATGCCCAGATGTGGTTGATTATGTGATAATTTATGGTTGTTAATGATTGAACCGGTTGAGGTGAATTGTTGTCCACCTTTGTATTTTATTATTAATGCATGTGGTGTATTCTAGTTATTGCACATATTTTGGTGGACATTGGTGTTTCCTTTTATGGATTTTTAATGTAAATTTATGAATGGACCTTTGTCCGTTTGTAAATTAAAACTCTATATTATGTCCATACTTGTGCATTGTTTGTGTGACCGGAGTTGTTGGAATGCAGTTCAGATCGCTAGATAATTTTATGTTATGGAATGATATTTTTATATAGTAATGTTGGCTGTATAAGTTACATTATTGATGGGTTTATTGTTTGAATTGTTTAAATGTTGTTAAAAGAATTTCAAAATGCAATTATATTTATTTAATCCTTATTGGAATTTATTTTATATAATATAGTTAAATTATATCATATTCCCAACTTATATCTTATTTCAAAATTTCTATCCAAAGCATTTAAAGATGATTAATATTTATTCAAAAAACCTTTTCAAATATACTACTACAAGTATAAAATGATTTTAGAATTTTTTTAAAGGAAAAATATAAATATAGTATTATACTATAAAAGCTACTATGAAAGTAATAATTTTAATTCAAGCGATTTTAGTTATAAAAGAGGTTTACATTATTTTGACAGTATTCAATAGCCTTTGCAAATAAACAACTCTTCTGTAAAATGTTTTTAAGGATTTAAAGTTATTTTTGGAAATTATATCCTTGTATATATATAAAACTAATTTAAAACTCTTTTATTTTTGTAACGACCCAGAATTTTGAATAATTTAAATTGAAAATATTTGATTAAATTTAAATATTTGAATGATGGTTTGAATTGAATATCAATATAACTTTGAATTTGACGATTAAACTATAGAATTTAATCTATTGAAAGTTGAATAAGAATTTGAATCTTCAATTTTAAGCCAATTAAAAATATTTCAAAGGCTTGTAAAATTCATATTAATAATACTGAAGATAATAGAAGCTTCAGAATTTAATTTGAAAGTGAATTGTACAGTTTTGAAATTTAATCGTTTGAATTGATATTTAAAAATAGCCGTCCGAGGCACAGTCTCGGAATTCGACGAAACCAGTTCCATTGGGTCCGGAATATTGAATTATTCTAGGATTTCAAATTTCGTATTTTTTGGAGTTGATATGTGAGCACACGGTGAGTAAACGCGTTGAAATTGAATCGAATTCAAATTTAAAATTTGAATTTAAATTGAGTCAAACAAATACACGTCTTCCCTTAAAACACGCAGAGCATCACGCTCCTTTGTTTCAGCCTAAAATCATGGAAGAAGATCGTGATAAACATGCCTCTGTTAATTTTAAATATCATCTCCCCCTCGTTGAAAACAAACTCAACAGCGGCTTCAACGCAAAGAAAAAATGGCCGCTTCTTCAATTTCGTTCGAAATCCCCCTCTCTACATTCAAAATCAATGGTCGCTCCCCTAATTCGTAAGTTCGAAAAAAAAAAGAAAAAAAGAAAAGCCGAAGCCCAAATCGAAGACGCACGGCAGTGGGCGTGCGTAGGCGAGGTGGAGGCGGCAGTGGGTACTCGCGGCAATGAGGGGTCGCGCTCGCGTTAGTGGCGGCTAGGGCTTTCTCAAACAACTGATGGCGCGTGCGCGCGCATAAGGAAGGGGCTGCGGCGTCGCGTGGATCTAGGGTGCAGAAATGTTCGAGGCGAGGCTGGGGGAGGCTCGCGAACGCACGCGTGTGCGCGCACGTGGGCCGAGCGGTCGCGACACAGTGGAAGTAGGCGCGATGGATCTGGGCACGGCGGCGTGGGGGAGCTCGAAGGCGATGGTTGGGAGGCGTGGGAGTCGCGACGGCGGCGCGTGCGATGGCAGTAGTGGCGACATCGCGAGGCAGCGGTGGTGATGGCGTCGCGCTGTGCTCAAGTCAGTAGATGCAGTAAGGTAATAATTTTTTTTTTTATTATTTAATTAATTTAGATTGTATGCAGTAAAAAAAAAAAAATTAATATATCATATTTTAAGTAAATACGAGTAAGTTATATTAAAAGAAAATTTTAATTTTTAAAACCAAAATTTCAGTTAAACGAATTTATTAATGAAAATTTAGTTTAAAATATAATTTTTAGTTAATCGCAGTTGTTATTCAATTTAAAACTTAAATACAGATTTGAAAAGGAATTTGGGATTTTAAAGAAATTTATTATAGGAGATATGTTTAAATTTAAGTTAAGTGGTTAAAAATAATTTATTCAAAGGGAAATTAAATTGTAGATAAATAAATTTGTCTAAAGAAAATTTGTTTGAAGTTAAATCATTAGACAATTAAAATTATTAAACGGAAATGGTTAAAAAGAATTTAGTTTTAAATTTAGATTGTAGTTAAAATAATTTATTAAGAAGAAATTGGTTAGACAATTAAATTTATTAAAGAAAAATTTGTTAAGAATTCAAACCAATTGATAAAATAATTTATTTAAGGAAATTTGATTTTTTAGTTAAATAAAAAAAAAATTAAGCTATTAAAGGGTAAGTGATTTTTCACTTAGTTCGAATATTCTATTTAAAAGAAAAAAAAATTTATTTATAGCAAAATTAATAGTTAAAACCAAAATCTATTAGTTGATTTAATTTATGAAAAGGAAATTTAATTTAAACTGGAAATTTCTAGTTAGAATTATTTTAAAAAGGGAAAATTTGTTAACTTAATTTATTTAAGTAAGTTTAGTTGAAATTAAATTTGGATTAGACAAATTGTTAAGAGTAACATGTTTGAAATTAAAAGGAGTTAGTTAATAAAGTTTATTAAAAGAAATTTAAATTTTAGTTAAATAAAATTTTAAAGAAGAAATTGGTTTAAATAAAACTATCAGTAACTTTAACTATTAAAAATGAAATCACCGATGAATTAGAATTTGTCAAATGAAAATTTAATTTATTCGATTGATTCGAATATTAATAAATTGTGTATAATATTTATACAAGGTATAAATCAAGAAAACCAAGTCAAGATGGATAAATGATCGCTAATAAAAGCAAAGGTGAGAACTTCTCACTCAAAAGGAATTTTATTGTTTATTTAAATTTTAAATAGTTAGATTTAAAATTTGCTTGACTGTGTTGATTGAATGATGATTGTTATATATAGTTATTGGATGTGAATAGACCCTATACGCCGTTAGTAAGCGGAGGTTATTTATTACACACATATACCGCGATATTCCACCTCGAAGTGGAATTGGTATTATATTATATATATAGCAATATATATATATTGGCATATGTATATATTGCAGTTGATTGATTTCCCGCATTTTCTTTTAGCGGATGAGACCCTATTGCGCCGTTAGTAAGCGGATATATATTTATAAAATCCCATGTACCGCGATATTCCGTCTTGAAACGGAATGGTATTGTGCTAATGTCTGTGGATGCAGGGAAACAGGTTGGAGGGATCCAACTGGATTCCTCACAAATATTTGTTTGATTCATATATTGTGATATTTGATTGTTTATCATGGATGATATATGATGTTTGGAAGTCGTGATTGACTATTTGATGTGTTGCATCATCGGATCCAATTTTTGAAGTTAAAACAACGATTTTGATTTCTAAAGTGATTCTTGAAAATATACGCTTTATAAATATTTTTGGAATTGATTCATCTTAAATAAATAAACGTTATAATTTTAATATTATAAAAATCATGATTTTTGAGAAATACAGTTAAAAGTTGATTTTTGAAAATATGGGATTAGTGATTTTATAAAATAGTTTGAACTGGGATTTCTGAATTTATTATAAGAAGTCTAAAAATAGGATTTATAAAAATTTTATTTTATAAACCAGAATGATGAAAATTATGAAAGAGTTTAAAGATGTTTAAAGTAATAATATAAATTGATTTATATTAAAAGATTTATAAGTTGATATTTATAAATTTAGAATATCTTGAATTATAGAACGAGCTTTTATAGGTGATAGAATGATTTGTAAATGAATTTCATAAAGGAATGAAATCTATAGAATTTATGAAATTTGATTATTTTATAAATTAGAATGATGAAATTATAAAGGAGCTGAAAGACGTTTTAAAATAGTAATATAAATTGTTTTATATTAAAAGATTTATAAATTGATATTTATAAATTAAAAATATTGGAATTATAAAACGAGCTTTTATAAGTATTAGAAAGAATTGTGAATGAATTTCACTAATGAATGAAATTTATAGAATTATAACGGTAAAGTTATAGAATTTTATAAATAAAAAATTTATATAGTTATTTAGGAAATAGATGTGGATAAATAAATGAATCTTAGAAGTTATAAGATTTATAGATTTGGGAAGTTTGAAGGAATGATTTTGTAAATAAATAAATTATAAGTATTTGACTTATAATATGAATTTTAATATATCATTGTGATATGAATTGAATAGATTTATAAAGGAAATTTATAAAAGGAAGTTGTTATAAAATAAATAGAAATAGAATTTATAAACATTGTTTTATAAATCCGCAACGACTTATTTTGATAAGGAATTGTTGTAATTTATTTATGGAATTATATTCATGTTTTAGACAGTGAATAATTCTTTAAAATAAAATGAATAGAAGTGATGAAATTTATTAACAAGTGTATTCACGTTTTTGAATAGTGAATATTTTGTTAAAGAAATTATTTTGGATGTGATGTTTGAAATAGAATTAAAACGATCTAAAGATGTTTTAAAAGATGTTGAGATTTGAAACCATAGATTTCAACATTTATTGTTGAAATAGATGCTTTCGAGAAATAAAAGGAAATGGTGGACTATAACACTGTTGTTATATTAAATGATTTCCGAAAGGAAATGTTTTTTTGTATAGTATTGGGATTTATATATCTATTTTAATTTCGAATCCCTATACTAGTGATTTTGGGTTGTCGTAACGATGTTTTATGCAACATTCGTTTTTGCCCAAATAAATATGTTTAAGTGAATGATTTCCTTAAGGAATGAAATATATACTTAATTTCGATTAGGGTATATTAAATATTTTCTCAGTATAGAAAATAAAAAGATCTGTGAATTACTTATTTTTAATAAGTATAGAAATGTTTTTCCAATATTAAGTGAATATTTGGAATTTATCTTTTTGAAGATAAATTGAAAATGAATATTAGAAATTGAATGGAAATCGTATATTCATAAATATTTTGGAATGTAAATTCAATATAGAATTTATAAATGAAATTGGGAAATTAGATTTAAAAATAAATATTGATTTATTTTTAAAGTATGGAAATTATGTTTATATCTTGTAAAGATATTTTTGTGAAATAAATAATTTGGAAAATTATTTGGAATCTGGTGATGTTGGCATATCTATTGATAGTTCAATAACCGACTATCAATATTTACCTTTAAATAGGTATTTGTTGTGATTTGTTTGAAATTGAATGCCACACTTATTTTTTTAAAATAAGCGCTCACTATTCGGGTTAACCTGGAAAGGACCTTGGGGTCGTATAACCCATTCCGAATATGTGATACGTCGTTATGAATTGCATTCGAAGATCGGTGTTGAAGACCGGATATTTTCGAAAGCGAAAGGATTTCTTGTTGATTGTCTCTGCACTGGCTGATCCCTGGTATTGAGATCTCCATATGTGATGGGAAATCCGAACGTGATTAGAGATTTTTCGGATTGCAAGGACTTCTTTGTAAGTGCCTTCGGTTCTGTTCGAGCCCGGAACAGACTTGTATGGATTGTGTGTCTGACATTACAAGTTGAGATGTAAAGCCGATTTCTTTCAAATATATTTCTGTGGTGGCGGAGAATTTATTCTTTTAGCTTAACACCCTTCTCTGAGACGTACGAGCTCAGAGGTTATATAGTTGAAGTTATCAGCGATATATTCCCAATTTGGTAATGTGACATACTGAGTGTTGCTGTGAAATGATCATTGTGTTGATTATTGGGATAGGATCGTTTATTTGATCGTCTATCTTAGTGATCATTGTGTTGATCATTTGTTGACCCAAAGCATGGCTTTTGTATAAAGTATGTTTTTGTGGACGTGACTTCGTCGAGCCTCACACCTCGGAAATGGTCAAAACAGGAAAGATGCGGCAAGGTTATGAGGGGTAGCACCCTTTAGGGTATGTACATTTCCTTCTGGATAGAGGTGGTATCATGGTATGGAGACCAGATATTTAACCTATGTGGTTACTACGAATTTATTACTTTGTGGTTGTTGGTTATCGGGATCCCGTGAGAAAGGTCGTTTACGATCGGGGAATGGCGTGCTCGTGTCAGTAGTTACCCAATTAGGGGTAACCCGGCCTTGTGTTGGCAGAGTTCCGGTTTGGTTCTCGGGGATGTCTTTCCAGAGGCATTCTCATGTGGCAATGGGAAGTTCCTTGGCCTGACCATTTGTTGGAAATCCAAAGTAACAATACGTGACTTGTACGGTTTTAGTTGTAGAACCTGCCATCTAATATGGTAGCTATTAGTAGGCATAATACAATGGTACCTATGCTGGCTAAGATTTATATTCTACTTTCGAAATCGTTTTATACACTATGCACTAATAATAATATCAAAATTGATTTGACTTTAATGCGTATCAAGCATGTTTGGCTATCATAAGGAGAAATCTTCTCCAAGTCTGCGTTTGCATTGTGTGTGTGGCAGGAGGTCTTATGGTAGTCTCATTTTTAAAAGCATTGCGAATTGATTTTTAAAAATATTCCTCCATTTTAATTTTAAAGAAAAAAATAAACTGTTTTGAGTTCTCACACCAGTCACATGACTGACTTGGAGTTTATTGTTTTCCTTCCTAAATTCTGGGTGCCCACCAATTTCCACACGGGCAGTCAAGAGTTAAGGTTTATCAGGATATTCTGGATATTCTGGAGTTGCTGGAGGCAAGATGGATGGCGTAGCATATTACTAGTATATAGTATTTCTTTTCCGCTGTTTATTGTATGTTGTTGTACACTCTGGTGATTTGATGTAATGTAATATAATGTGATGTAATAACTGATATAGTCCTTTGTTTAAAGATTATTCATTTATCTATTATATGTTGTTCCGCTGCGAATTGTGAGATACTGATGTTGTAGTTCTGTTGTTTTCTTTCTGTTCCGTTCTATTTTAAAATTTTGTTCTATTTTCTATTTTCTTCTCTCCATCTTCTACCTTCTTCTCTTCTTCTTCCTTTCTTCTTTCTTAAACCCATAACATTTCGGTTTTTCGGCCTTCGATTTCTCGGCAGCCGATAAAGTGAGTATCGATGTTGAATTTTCGAAAGTCGAAAATTCCCGTTTGTTACAATTTTTGTTTATTATGGATTTTGATTTTATTGAGATTTTGTGCTTTTTTATGAAATGATGAATTTTAAACCATCGAATCGTATAGATTCCTATGTACCACTTTGTCGATTAATTATTTGACTCTTATAATGGAATAATTTATAGAGTGGAATTTACGATCTTTTAGTAAACATTAGGGTATCGCTTAGTGGTTACGGGTCATTTAGTGCAACATTAGTTTGATTAATAATTGATAGAATTTAACACTTAATAATTAAGCTGAGTGGAATTTACGATCCCTTAGTAAATATTCAAGTATCATCAAGTGGTTATGGGATATTTAGAGGACACTCGAGTATTTAACATTGAAAAATATACGACACTTTAGATCAAAAATGGTCTTTGGGATAACATGCATCTAGGCATGTACGACAAGTATCGGCTTGTCTTATTATGGCATGCAACCTGGCGTGATCGGTGGGTATCAGCTCGTCTTTTAAATAATATATTTTTAGATGTTTGGCAAGTATCGATTTGTCTTATTAAAGCAGGCATCTAGGCATATACGGTAAGTATCGGCTTGTCTTACTATGGCTTGCATTTAGGCGTGATCGATGGGTATCAGCTCGTCTTTTGATGACTCGCTTTCATGTGTGTCATTTAATTTATGAATTTATTTGTGGGATTTTGATTTGACATGCTTTCGTGCATGTTTTTAGTTTTGACTCACTTTCATGCTTGTCTTTGGTTTTGACTTGCTTTCATGCATATTTCTAGTTTCGACTCGATTTTATGCTTGTCTTTGGTTTCGAATTGCTTTCATGCTCGTCTTTTGAGTTCAATGTGCTTTTATGCTTGTCTAATGTTTTTCACTTGCTTTCATGCAATTTTATGATTTAGAACATGCGATATTTTGACTCAACATATTTTGAGACGATTTCTTATGATAAGCATGATATCGTTTTAAGACATGGTGAATTATTGTGATTATGTCATTTATGAATTAAAGGTTGGCATATTATATATGATTATGACTACATTATCATAGTCTCTTATATTATCTTGTGATCTCACTTTTGTTGAATTATAGATAGTCTGACCTGTTTATTATTTATTAAAACTTGGCTCAGGCCAAGAAATTTGGACTCATTGACCATGGATGTTGGGCTAACTTATACACACACATGCACATGATGTTTAGCTTCTAGACCTTAATGTTGGGTGAATACTTTGTATGAGTGGCTGACTTTTATGTCATATATATTTGGAGAAATGTTGTAGTCGATATTTATAACTATATTATGTGATTTTAGCATTTTTTGTAGACTCACTTATGTATACATCTTGTGTCAATATTATATATATTCCGATGTGTTCTATGATTTTCCGTTCTTCGTGATATATTATATATTTTTCTACTCTTTTTAGCCAACGTGTTTATTACTTTGTGCAGGGACTGTATATGTCAGTTATTCAGTTCAGATCCTTGGAATGTTGTATCGGTGTTAGCCTAAGGGAATATACATGTTTGGTCATTCCTAACCAATCTTATTCTCCATATTACAGACAATATTACAATATAATATTCTTTATTAGTGTAGGTCCGGAGATGGGGCATTATAGCTTGGTATCAGAGCCATGGTTCAGAATTATAGAGTTTTTCTTATTATATATGATTATGACTATGTTATCATAGTCTCTTATATTACCCTATGATCTCACTTTTGTTCATTTATAGATAGTCTGACCCGTCCCTTGGGTATGCAGGGTAGTATTTAGAATTTATTCCTATTTAGGATAAAAGACAAATGATTATTATGAATAATCATCAGGATGTGGTTGTCAAAAAGTCAAATTACTTTACAAATTATTGTTAAGAAAATTCTTCTGAAGTTGGAACTTATTTCTGTAAAGAGTGAGATTTAATCGATAATATAAATGAGTCCTTAGATGGCTTAGAATTGAATATTGATGTGTCATGTTCTGTTAGTGATTAGAGTTGTGTAATGAGAGCTGATTGACTATCTTCCACTGGGCACATTAATTTGTTTATCTTATATATGTTTGATTGGTTGATGAATGCTTGGTTGTTTTCAAATTTTTTAATAACGATTTAAATTTTATACTGAATGGGAATCAACACTTGAGAGTTTGAAACCTACTCTATATTAATAACAAGACCTTATGGTGTCTTCATTGGTATAGCAACCACAAGGGATATTGGAAGTTTGTTCTTTTATAAAAATAGAATATTAATCCATATGTATGATTAATTAAATACTAAGGTGAATTTAAAATTTTGATGGTTGCTTAATCTACGCATGGATGTATTATTGAATTGGAGGATATTCTTAATAAATAAAATAAGATATAATAAAAATCAAATGATTGCTCACTGTTGTGAATAAATGAATGTGTTGTGATGTATTGTTTGGAATACAAATTGTCGATAATGAATGTGTGCGTGTGTACACACACATATGGAAGTAATATTTTTATACAAGCAAGCAAATGATTTTGGTTAAGGGTGAGTAATAGTTTTTAAAGTGATTGGAAATTTTTTAAATTGGTTGATCGGTCAGTTGTGTAACGACCTGGTATTTTGTGCCATTCGCATCCACACATGTCGGACTTGAATTGCTCAAAATATCAGATTGTTAACTTATATTTGGCAAAACTCAGCATATACAGTAAGTAAATCAATCATAGAATCACAGACACAGAGTAATATAACAATAAGCAGCGGAAACAAAATGATAGTAGTTCATGAAGCTACTATATATATAAATAACAGAGTTTGAAATAAAATACAAAAGAATATCTCAAATACGAACAGATGATAAGTCTGAAAAAATCACCAGATAGCTGAAAGCTAAATAGATACACGTAGATCTCCAAGCGAAGCTCCAACTCCAAAGGTGAGTCTCAAATGCTGTGACACTTAGTCTGACCCGAGCGTAAAGCAAAACACAAAACACTCGAGTCAGGATTAACATTCTTATACCAATAAATCCAACTCAAGTGAAATATCAACTGAAATACAAGTAACTCAAAGGATATTTGGGATACCCATCCTCTAAGGATCCGTGGAACTATCTACTGTGTAGTAATAAATGCTATTATAGTATGTCTATAGTAAAGCAACGGTATTAAAATAGCGTTAAGGCATTACCCATACCCCCCTTAATACATTTTTATATATTACCATAGTCTATACAGTACCGTGATTCCTCCGTAAACTAGAGGTCTATTAGAGGGCACTCCATAGGTATGGTACAAAGCAAACTCATAGAAGGTGTGATAGGGCATGCGACATGGCACTCGAGGCAATGCCAAGGTAGATATACCATTTGCGTATTCGGACTGGTGGTAACGCACAACTGCTACTACCGCCCATCTCTTGACACACTTCCAAATCAAAGGGTGCACCAAATCACACCACAAAAGCAATAAAATGGTATCGAAGAAATGTGTCTGATAGGAGGAATGACCTCACTTGGTGCGTTATCGCTCCTTTTTTAGCCGCATCAAGCTGACTCACAGGAGTCAGGGTTATGTAAATACCATATAGGATCACCCCGACCATCCTACTTCATTCTGGAATCTCCACCACGTACATAGTTGTCAAAGTGGTTTTCGGTATTGGCAGAGAGTACGACAATATCTTATCCCGGTCTCTTTAACAACCAATTGTTATTATAACACCGCCGTCATTTCAAAACAGTTTATAATTCCAAACCGAAGTATCATTTCCATTTAAAAACCATATCAATACGATATCATTTCCATTTAAAAACCATATCAATACGATATCATTTCCATTTCCAATATATCCATTTCAAAAACCATAGTACTTTTAAAGTCGTAACACTTTCGAAACCAAAAAACTTGAAATTATAACACTTTGGAAATCAAAATACTTTCCTTAAATGGTTTAGATATTAATAACAGTATATAAAATAAAAAGTTTATTTAAAATAGCTATAAGTAAAAATAGTTTATATTAAAATAATTAGATATTAAAATAGTTTATGTTAAAATAATTTGTAAAGTAAAATATATAAATAGTTTAAATATAATTTTAAAATACTTTGTCTAATAAAATAGCTTTCTCAAATTTCATAAATCGATTCGAATCAACTCGAATTCCAAATTTCAATTTAATTAAATCTCAATTCATCAATTTCAATTCGATTCGATTCAATTTCTAAATAAACCATTTCAAATTATATCGATTTCAAACACACCTTTGAACCACAAAATAAACCATTCCAATTTCAATATATTTCAAAGCTTTACATATCCAAACATTTCAAAACTAGATTTGATAATTTCATATATATTAAAATTTAACTTCGTTATTATCTAGTTTTGAAATGTTTACTTAATAAATCCAATATCATTTAAATAAACCCCAAATTACAAATAAACTAGATATTTCCTCCAATTTATCTGAACTTGAAATATTCATTTAATTACCTTAAACCAAAAATCAAGTTGTAAAATCATATCCTTTGAAATCTCAATTTCAATAAGTTTCAAATCGATTTACTTAAATAAAGTTCTTAATTAAATACATTTTCAAACATATAAATTTAAAAATCTAAATTTTAAACCCTTATAAAATAAATATACATATAATATCTTAAAATCAATGTTCATTAAAACCAAAATATTCCGTTCAAAACCTTGAAAATCATTTCAAAATATATATATATATATATATATATATATATTGACCAGCGGTGTTTGTACATAATTTTCTATCCCATGGTCAAGTGATACGGATATTTATCATTTCAATCCGCAATTTAAATATATACGGATGTATATCACTTCAACCCGCAATCCCAAATTCAATTCAAGAAAAATCGCTTGGGTTTATCATTTCAAACCATAATGATTTTCTCCTATTCTATAGATCGTTCGGGTATGTATCATTTCAACCCATAGGGAATTCTAAACTAAAAAGGAGCTTGCAGAGTGATAACAGATATAATAATAATATAACAGGCATTTATCATCAATGGTTAGATAAAATATAAATAACAGGAAATTGTTTCATATCCCACAGGTGAACAGTTACAGATAATAGCATATAAATAGCAATGTAAATAACTAACAGCAACATAGTTCAATTGTCGTTTCAAATTGAAATCAAAGTTAATAAAGATAAGAATTTTAACCGTGAGTGATTGCTCACCTCCCGCGGCTAGAGAGGATAGACAATGAAATTGAGTTACGAAATGCAAGCAAGGCTTCCAAAGCAAAGCTATATGGGCATAAATTCGATGAACAGAGCTGATAACAGAAATTGATGAAAAAAATCAAATTAGCTTGATATGAACTAAAGAGAAAGGAATATTATATTTACCAATATTTCCCAGAATTTAATATGAAATTTAAAAACCCAAACTTATGTATACATATATAAACTTACACTACATATATATAAAAATAGTGAACCACTTGATAATCTGTAAATTGAATTTGCAAACATAAAAATTGTATATACAATCAAATACACATGTAGACTTCATGAACCTGGATTTATATACTAGATATCAATACAACAACTTATATAATATATATATATACACATATATACATATATATATTACGAATATGCATATAATATCCAATACAGTAACCTAGAGAAAAGACTACTGCTCACCAATATATATATATATATATATATATATATATATATATATATGCAGATCATATAAATAACAATAAATATATTTAGTTAATATATGGTATATATTTCTCTTCTCTTACTGTTCATATAATATACGAAGTCCTCAACTATCATATATATAATACTATTATAAAATAGATATATACCTATATTTATTTAAACCCAAATCCCAATATATATTTATATATATAAACCTATATAGAAACATATATTATTTTACACTTGTACCTCAATATTTAAAATAGATACCATTTATATAGTTTTCATATATTATAACTAAATATACAAAAAGAATATATATATATATATATATATATATATATATATCTACTACTTATAAAGAAAATTAGTTGAACTAATTTACTCAGTGTCCTTTTGAAATTCCAAAAATGCCCTTGCTTTCTGTTTACATGTTTGCATTTAAACAAACTATCAACCTATACAATAATACAAACAACCCACATGCAAAGCACGGGTTCATACTAGTATAATACGAAACTATCATATGCAATATACTGAGAACATAAACAACCTGTTATATCTATACTTTATAAATTATAAACTGTATAGCTTTGTAACTTTATAAACCTATACATATAACCCAAACGTCCCAAATATGTGAACTGCTATATATACAGGTTGTACAACTCATATAACTTTATTTGTAACAGACTTTATATAAACTATATATATATATATATATATATATATATTTAAATATCAACCACTTAAACTTGTATATATAAAGTACTCAAATGTTACAAACTAGGCCTTATATTCATTCACATCTTTAAACAGCAAGATAAATACAAAAGAAAAATAAAGTAGCTTGTATACAAATACACACACACACACACACACTCACAATTCAAAGTTTTGAAAATAACATGAACAACACATATTACACAATCGATAATATATATATATAACCTTTATATATATAAAACAAACAGAACTGCAACAAAACTTCTGTATACTATATATCCTAAAAGACTAATATATACACTAACAATATGTAAAACTTACCTATATAATATAAATAAGGAAAAATGGAACCGAGACCGGGACAGAAAAATGACTTTGGCTAAGCGTTCTATGTGAAGGAGAGGCGTGGGCTTAGGGTTTGCGGGATAAGCGGAGGCTTTAGGAGGAAGCGAAATGAGGCACGCGTAGAAGCTCGGTGAAGGCTTGGCTCACGGCCAGAATTTGAGGCCGAGATGGGTTCCAGTGATCAAAGTTGAAGGGAAGGCTGCAATTACGGTGGAGGCTCGAGTTCGAAAAATGAGAGTGGTCGATGGCAATGATGTGGCACAGATCTGGAAGAAAGGGGAGGAACGGTGGGTGTGGGTCTGGTGGAGGTTTGTCGATGCTCACATGTGCGTGGGTTGGAGGGCAACAAAGATGGGAATGCAGGAGGATAGGAAAGTGAAAGTAATTATGTGAAGTTTCCATTATAAAAGAAACAAAGTGGAAATGGAGTTGTAAAGGCAAATAAAATATGAACTGTTGCCAAATAAATGTACACAAAACGTACACAAATAAATGAAATGGAATGGGATGGCAACGGCCAAAATTTTTGGAATAAATATTGTAATGAATGCTAGTGGTTGTTTTATTCCAACCGTTTGAAATTGGAATGGGCACAGTTATCAAAAGTGTAAAGGTGGTACCGGTACAGTTAACCAGTTCATGGATTTTACCGCGTACCGGATTCGCAACACTCAAGTAAATATACTGCAGTGATCAGCACGACGAGATGATCAAAACGGTACATAGATATCAATGGTACGATCATCTTGTAAAAAGTCGATAGTCGATACCGAAAAATGCTTCAAATTTGCCAGAAATAAGATAAACGGAGCAAAAGCAGTCCAAATTTGGAGGAACGAAATATGAGATCTCAATCAGAAAATGATTTACAAATTTATTTTAGAAAAATATTTAGGTTTGAAAAATATTTTATTATCATTAAATATTAACTGATTTGAATTTAAATAAAATTACACAATAAAATAAACTTTCATATTGTCAATTGAAAATTTACCATTTGCTATGTTTAAATAGACGTATTTCAAATATTAAAGTATTATTTCCAAATTCAAATATTTAAAATTTCATAAAATTTCAGTTAAATACGTTATAAAATCAATAAAATTTACGGATCGTTACACTCTCCCCTATCCAGAACTTTTCGTCCCCGATAAGGAAGGAGGTAGGAGAATATGAACAACCAGAGAGAAAAAATAGGTTGAAATACCAAATACAACAATTAATTTAAAATCATATAAACTACACTTATTTTAAAATTGGTTTATATTCAATTAGTTGATTCAAACACAATTAATTTAATCAATCAAATTTATTGTGTTCACATTTAATTTGTTTCATTTCCATATTTTTTATTCCATCGATTTTTTTCCCATTTATTAACATTTATTACAAAATTTTCATAATAAAATTTGTTTTATTTGACTCGTTTATTAAATTTATTTGACCGACCATAGTTAATTCCACCTAAACATTCAACTTCCACTATTAAAAACCATATAAATGTCAATTTTAGATAAATTAATATTCAACAATTTGGTTTTATTCAACTAATAAATTGTCATTCAATTTAAAATTGATTTTCTTTCATTTTGTCAACATTTCTTTGAAACAAAATTCATTTATAAAATTAACTCATTTATTTTATCCATTTACCTTCAGCTAAGTTGATTCCACAAAATTCAAGTTCACTGTTCTTAAGTTTAAATTTACCTGCTTAAATTAATTTATTTCACTTAACATATTTTGCAACGTATGTAAGGTGTATCAACATTTATTATACACCTATATTATTCAAAAAAATTTATTCTCTTTTTATTATTCAATTGATTTTCCCATTTATTATTTATAAATTCTCTTAACAAAATATCATTTTTGTTATCCTATTACATATATTATATTGTATACTATCCAATTACATTCTAATTCCACTTAATATTTTCAAGGTAAGTTATATTAATGTTTCTGAGTGTAATTAAACACTATACAAACTTTTCCTTTTTATTTACGACATTTATATTAAGCCAGATTTTAATTTGAACAATCTATTACTTAATTTTTCTTCTTGTATAACCTTTAATTCTACCCTAACATTTTAACCTTTTGAATATCTTAGGTAAGTTATATATATTAAGATGCAATTTAGTATTATACAAATAATTTTGTTAAAATTCATTATTTCAGGTTGGTTTAATTCCATTTATCATTTCAGATATTCCAATTGTTTAAACATTTCACTTTATTTCAATAATTGAAACCATTGCTTAATATAAAACTTAAGATTCAAATTTTCTGGTTTCACTTCAAACTATTTTGAAATAATTATATACATATATATTATATAAATCAATTATACACAACAAAATTAAATCAAATCCATTTCTTTTTCAAAACAAAAGTGTGGCAAAGCTACTACGTGGCCTCTCCACTTCGAAACTCGAAAATGAATGTCAATGATGCTACAGTCATCACCGAAAATAATTTCCCAGCGACAAATGAGAAGAGTACTGATTTACTTCGTTAAAATATTTTGGAAACAATTCCCATTTAGAAATACTTTCAAAACATATTTTTCGAAATATGGAAAACCAAATTTAGAAATGCACCGTAAATTAAATTCTCAACTCTTTAATTTGAATTCATTTCATTTTTAAATCAAATTTTATAACCATATTTACAAATGGAAAAACAATAGTAAATGGTTTGGAAGTGTTAACCAAGAAATAAATGAGAACCAAGTATTATCATTTCTAACACCTAAATCGTTTAACTATTTAATTTCAGAAAATTATACTTATATATAATACGAAATTCATTTCATTTACCAATTTGGAAATAATCCTGTGTCGATTTGCTCTGTTTAAGTATTTTGGAATTCTTATCGATAGCGTTAGCCAGACGAATCGATCAAAACCTAAAATTCAAACTTAACAAATCAAACAACACATGTACAACATTTTAATATTAATTACAAATACACTCCCTCACTCGAAGATTCCAGAATAAATTCTAGAACAAGGATAGAGATCCAAATTAGAGGGACCCAAATCAAGAAGAATTCTAACTAATAAGGTAAGTTCGAAAGGTATAAAATGATTAAATAGCAAAAGAGAAAAGATGGGTAGACCAATATTAATCGCGGGCGACCTTAACCGGGCCAACCGTGACTTTAAAAATAAGATCGATGCAGAATCCTAAAGCAAATCGACATTTGATCGCAAGAGATAGAATTCAAGCATAGCAAGAGATAGCAGTATCTAAACCGATGATACAGAAATCTTCGGTTAATCGATGCATGTTGTAAAGGAGTTTCACCCCTTTACAATCATTCTAGGATTGGCGGGACCGCCGATTCATTATAGAGATCGACCAAAGTGGAGTTATGGGATACTCCATAATCAAAAGAACATGGACAAGAAGACAAGAATGGATTTCGGAACGAAGGGATGTTCTGAAATTCAAAGAACATCCAAATCAAAAAGGAAGAGATCCAAACTCGAATGAAGGTAATTCTGTAATTAAATCTACTCTATATGCTATGTTTTGCCTAAAACTAGAGCTCTGATACCAACTGTAACGACCCGATATTTCATGTCATTCACATCCATACATGTCGGACTTGAATTGCTCAAAATATCATATTGTTAATTTATATTTGGAAAAACTCAGCATATACAGTAGTTAAATCAATCACAGAATCACAGACACGGAGTAATTTAACAATAAGCAGAGGAAACAAAAGGATAGTATTTCATGAAGCACTATATATATAAATAATAGTGTTTGAAATAAAATACAATGGAATATCTCAAATACAATGAAGCCTCGAGTACGAACGGATGATACGTCTGAACAAATCACCGGATGGCTGAAAGCTGAATAGATACAAGTGGATCTCCAAGAGAAGCTCCAACTCCAAAGTGAGTCTCAAATGTTGTGACACTCAATCTGACCCGAGCACAAAGCAAACACAAAACACTTGAGTCAGGATTAACATTCTTATATCAATAAATCTAACTCAAGTGAAATATCAACTGAAATACAAGTAACTCAAAGGATATTTGGGATACTCATCCTCTAGGGATCCATGGAACTATCTACTATGTAGTAATATACGCTATTATAATATGTCTATAGTAAAGTAAAGGTATTAAAATAGCGTTAAGGCGTTACCCATATCCCCCTTAACATATTTTTATATATTCCCATAATCTGTATAATACCGTAATTCCTCCGTAAACTAGAGGGCTGTCAGAGGGCACTCCATAGGTATGGTACAAACCAAACTCGTAGAAGGCGCGATAGGGCATGCGACATGACACTCGAGGCAATGCTAGGGTAGATATACTGTTTGCATATCCAGACTGGTGGTAACTCATAGCAGCTGCTACCGCCCACCTCATGACACACTCTCAAATCAAAGGGTGCACCCAATCACATCACAAAAGCAATAGAATGGTATCGAAGAAATGTGCCCGATAGAAGGAATGACCTCACTTGGCCTAGCGTGGCTACTATTTTAGCTTCATCAAGATGACTCGCGGGAGTCAAGCTACGTAAATATCATACAGAATCGTCACCAAGCCATCCTACTTCATTCTGGAATCTCCACCACGTACACAGTTGTCAAAGTGGTTTTCGGTATTGGTAGAGAGTATGACAATATCCGATCTCGGTCTCTTTAACAACCAATCGTTATTACAACACCGTTGTCATTTCAAAATAGTTTATACTTCAAAACCAAAATATCATTTCCATTTAAAAACCATATCAATACGGTATCTTTTCCATTTCAAATATATCCATTTCAAAAACCACAGTACTTTTAAAGCCGTAACACTTTCGTAATCAAAACACTTGAAATTATAACACTTTGGAAATCAAAATACTTTCTCTAAACAGTTTAAATGTTAATAATATATAAAATAGAATAGTTTATTCAAAATAGTAATAAGTAAAAATAGTTTATATTAAAATAATTAGATATTAAAATAGTTTATGTTAAAATAATTTATAAAGTAAAATACATAAATAGTTAAATATAATTTTAAAACACTTTATCAAATAAAATAGCTTTCTCAAATTTCACAAATCGATTCAAATCAACTCAAATTCCAAATTTCAATTTAATTAAATCTCAATTCATCAATTTCAATTCAATTCAATTTCTAAATAAACCATTTCAAAATATATCGATTTCAAACACACATTTGAATCACAAAATAAACCATTTCAATTTCAATATATGTCAAAGCTTTACATATCCAAACATTTCAAAACTAGATTTGATAATTTCATATATATATATATATATATATATATATATATATATATATATATATATATATATATCAAAATTTAACTTCATTATTATTTAGTTTTGAAATATATACTTAATAAATCCAGTATCATTTAAATAAACCCCAAATTATAAATAAACTAGATATTTCCCCCAATTTATCTAAACTTGAAATATTCATTTAATTACCTTAAACCAAAAATCAAGTTATAAAATCATATGCTTTAAAATCTCAATTTCAATAAGTTTCAAATCGATTTAATTAAATACATATTCAAACATATAAATTTAAAAATCTAAATTTTAAACCCTTATAAAATGACATATACATATAATATCTTAAAATCAATGTTCATTAAAACCAAAATATTCCTTTCAAAACCTTGGAAATCATTTCAATATATATATATCGACCAACGGTGTCTGTATATAATTTTCTATCCTATGGTCAAGTGATACAGAAATTTATCATTTCAATCCACAATTTAAATATATACGGGTATATATCATTTCAACCCGCAATCCCAAATTCAATTCAATAAAAATCGTTTGGGTTTATCAGTTCAACCCATAACGATTTTCTCCTACTCTATAGATCGTTCGGGTATCTATCATTTCAACCCATTGGGAATTCTACACTAACAGGGAACTCGCAGAGTGATAACAGATATAATAATAATATAATAGGCATTTATCATCAATTGTTAGATAAAATATAAACAATAGAATATGGTGTCATATCTCACAGGTGAACAGTTAGAGATAATAGCGTATAAATAGCAATGTAAATAAATAACAGCATCATATTTCAATTGTCGTTTCAAATTTAAATCAAATTTAATAATATAAGAACGTTAATCGTGAGTGATTGATCACCGTTCAAGACTAGAGAGGATAGACAATGAAATTAAGTTACGAAATGCAAGCATGACTTCCAAAGCAAAGCTATATGTGCAAGAATTCGATGAACAGAGCTAATAACAGAAATTGATGAAAAAAATCAAATTAGCTTGATATGAGGTAAAGCGAAAGGAATATTATATTTACAAATATTTCCCTGAAGTTAATATGAAATTTAAAAACCCAAACTTAGGTATACATATATAAACTTATACCACATATATATAACAACAGTGAACCACTTGATAATCTGTAAATGGAATTCGTAAACATAAAAATTATATGTACAGTCAAATACACATGCAGACTTCATGAACCTGGATTTATATACTAGAAATCAATACAACAACTTATGTTTTATATATATATATATATATATATATATATATATATATATATTATGAATATGCATATAATATCCAATACAATAACCTAGAGAAAAGACTACCCAATATGTATATATGCTGATCATATAAATAATAATAAATATATTTAGTTAGTATATTGTATATACTTCTCTTCTCTTATTGTTCATATGATATACGAAATCCTCAACTATCATATATAATACTATTATAAAATAAATATATACCTTTATCTATTTGAACCCAAATCCCAGTATATATTTATATATATATGTATAAACCTATATACAAACATATATTATTATACACTTGTATCTCAATATTTAAAATAGATAGCAAATGTATAGTTTTCATACATTATAACTAAATATACAAAAAGAAAAAATATATATATAAACGAAACTGTTATATACATATATACTCAGACCATAAACAACCTGTTATATGTATACTTTATAAATTATAAACTGTATAGCTTTGTAACTTTATAAACCTATACATAAAACCCAAACGTCCCAAATATGTGAATTGCTATATATACAGGTTGTACAACTCATATAACTTTATTTGTAACAGACTTTATATAAACTATATATATTTAAATATCAACCACTTAAATATATATAAAGTACTAAAATGTTACAAGCTAGGCCTTATATTCATTCGCATCTTTGAACCGCAAGATAAATAAGAAAGAAAAATAAAGTAGCTTGTATACAAATATACACACACACACATACATACTCGCAATTCAAAGTTTTGAAAATAACATGAATGACATATATTACACAACTGATAATATATATAACCTTTATATATAAAAAACAAGCAAATCTATAACAAAACTTCTGTATACTATATATCCCAAAAGACTAATATATACACTAACAATATGTAAAACTTACCAATATAATATAAACAAGGAAAATGGAACTGAGACCGGACAGAAAAATGACTTCGGCTAAGCACGCTATGTGAAGGAGAGGCGTGGTCTCGAGGTTTGTGGGCTAAGAGGAGGCTTCGTGAGGAAGCGGAATGAGGCACGCATGGAAGCTCGGTGAAGGCTGGGTTTGCGGCCAGAGTTGAAGGCCGAGATGGGTTCTGGCGATTGAAGTTGATGGGAAGGCTGCGATTATGGTGGAGGCGCGAGTTCAAAAAACGAGAGTGGTCGATGAAAATGATGTGGCGCGGATCTGGAAGCAAGGGGAGGGGCGGTGGGTATGGGTCTGGTGGAGTTTTGTATGATGCTCACGTGTGCGTGCGTTGGAGAGCAATAAAGAAGGGGATGCAGGAGGATAGGAAAGTGAAAGCAATTATGTAAAGTTTGCATTATAAAAGAAACAAAGTGGAAATGGAGTTACAAAGGCAAATAAAATATGACATGTTGCCAAATAAATGTACGCAAAACGTACACAAATAAATGTAACCATATGGGATAGCAACAGCCGAAAATTTTGGAATAAATATTGTAATGAATGCTAGTGGTTGTTTTATTTCAACCGTTTGAAATTTGAATGAGCACACTTATCAAAAGTGTAAATGTGGTACCGGTATAGTTAACCGGTTCATGGATTTTACTACGTATCCGGCTCCGCAATACACAAATGGATATACTACGGTGATCAGGACAACGAGACGATCAAAATGGTACGTAGATATCAGTGGTACGGTCATCATGTCAAAAGTCGATAATCAGTACCGAAAAAATGCTGCAAATTAGCCAAAAATAAGACAAAACGGAGCCAAAGCAGTCGAAATTTGGAGGAACAAAATATGACGCCTCACTTAGAAAATGGTTTACAAATTTATTGCAGAAAAATACTCTGGTTTGAAAAACATTTTATTATCATCAAATATTAACTGACTGGATTTAAATAAAATTACATAATAAAATAAACTTTCATATTATCAATTGAAAATTTACCATTTGCTATATTTAAATAGACGTATTTCAAATATTAAAGTTTTATTTCCAAATTCAAATATTTAAAATTTCATAAAATTTCAGTTAAATACGTTATAAAAAATAAAATTTACGTGTCGTTACAAGTTGAGTGACTTATGAATTCTGGACAATACAAATAGCTAACGCATGATTGAAATTTCTAAATGCTTAAGCGAGACAAGAATTGGCACAATATTTTGGAAATGCAGAGAAATGTTTTGCTTGGAGTCCATAATGATTTATAAAATAATGCGTTAATTTAGAAATATAAAAATATTATTTTCTAAATTTAAGTATTTCGAAAAATGTATGCTGCCATGGGTTTGTGTGAAGTTGAGATAATGGTGGGGCATGTTGATGTAAAATTCTAAATAGTCAACACTGCAGCCAATTGACGAAACAAATTGCTAAAATCTTGTGGCACGATGATGTTGTATATTTTATTACAAATTAAATTTGAGAATTTTAAATATGAAATGATATATTTGTTAAAGTCGGATTCAAAAGCATTTTCCAACAATAAATCTATAGATATAATAGATCGTTTGAATTGAGGAAAAGAGATAAAAGTGAAATCTTCTAGTAGAAAATAAAATACTTTGGAAAGGAAAATTTTTCTCTGACTTTATAAGTTAGATTGCTAAAGTGAAATTGAATTTTTGCAACTCTTAGCTTCCAGAAATAAGATTTCAAAATGTATAGTATGGTTTATTATTGTAATTGTATGTTAAACTCATATGCAATTTTATGAAGTAGTGCCTTGGACTATATATGAGTTATAAAAGGATTTAAAAATTTAAAATGGATGGTTTGAAAGAGAAAAGGATAATGGAAGCATTAATTAATTAAATGTATATGAAGGTTATGAAAGATATATATATATATAATAATTGGAAAAATAAATTTGGAAAGTAAGTTTTTCAAGATACGGTAAGTTTAATTTTTTGTGAAAGAAAGGAGAAAAAAAGATAGAAAAATATATGAATTGAAATTTCAATTTAAAGTTTCTAAATAAGAATTTATAATTTAGCAAAGGTTGTTGTGTGATAGAAAACAATATTACGAGGAATGTTTTATTGTTTGGAATATAAATATTGATCATTTTCAATTTGTTATTAAATATTTGATTTTTGAAAAGTTTTAATCCAGAAATTATTTTGGAAAGAAAAAGTGAATGGTATTATGTAGGGAAAAATATAATGATATAGATTGGTCCTATTATGGAGCAAGAGAATTTGAAAATAAAAAACCATATGAAAGTTTTTGGGTCCATGGAATAGTAACGTAAGAAAAAAAATTATTCCTTAATAAGAAAAGTTTTGTGATAAAAGAAAAATAAAATTTTGAACTTGAAGTTAATAAGTAAAAATGTCTTTGAATAAATAAGGCTTTGGATGAAAGCAAGGGAAAGTGTTTGTTTTCAAATGATGCTTTACTCTAACTATAAATCTCAAACCGTCAACTCATTTTTGACGACTTTACTATGGTCGGAAGGTTATGACTTAGTCAAACAATTTTTCTTTTAACTGCAATGTAAGGTTATAAAATTTATTAATTCTAAAACATAAAGCAAGAAACAAAGTTCATCGTTGTTCTAAAGTTCAAAATCATCCAGAATCATGCTATGTTCATTTAGTCATAACTTTTGATTTAACTGTCCGGTTGTGACTATTTTTTTTAACGAAAGATAAATTATTATAGAACAACTTTTGCATTCATCACTTTTGAAATTTGGAATCTATTGTTGTTAAAGTACGGTTGAATTTAAATCAAAACTCTGGCTGGGGTTTTTAATTCTTGAGATTTTGAGTATAAATGTTTTGGTCATATCTTTTGAACGAGTTGTCTGATTTTATGATTTTGCACATTTCGAAAAGCTAGTTATATGAGCAACAACTTTCTTGCTAAGAGTTTTGTATAATTTTGTCGCTTCCCATGTTAAAAAGGCTATAATGAATCGAATATTCGGCCCTAAAAAATAGACACTAATATGTCCATTATATTACATGCCGAACATACAAGTGTTGGAACTACCAATCTGTTAGGGTGAAAGAAGAAGGTAGAAGATAGAGAAAACTAAAACAGCATAGAATCTCACAACGCATCGAATAATATATAATATAACCATGATCTTTACAGAAAGGAAACATCTTTATTCATATATACAACATCAGAGCACATTAGACTTATTCTAAATTTTTGGACAGTTACAGTAACCTCTCCTTTTATTGACAAACATACTGACTCTATAACATAATCGAAGTAAAAACACATGAATATGTCTTGCCCACCCAGCTCCAAAATATCTAGCCAAACTTAGGAAAAACATGCTCGGTCTGACCCGAGCTTTACATGGAATAACGCGCGGGTCAGTCTGGTAAACCAGCGTGAGTAAAACTTGATAATAAGTAACAACCAAACTGGTTTCTACACTTGAAAACATTTCAAAAAAAGGATATCTCGTAAGACCACACTGCACATAAAAACAGATGGGTTTTTACCTTACGATAACTAAAACATTTTATATAAAAATCCTGTGATATTATCATAGTGTCTAGGTTTAAAGTAAAAAGATAAAATAGATAAAATACTTGCATCTCACATTCCAACATACTAAGCTCTACAATCAAAAACATAAGGCACATATTGGAGCTTAGATTCCAACTAATGACTGTGCTACTAGAGTACCGCCTTCCATAGTACACCTCTAGAAAAATATACTGAGGTTGTACCTAACAACCCCTGCCAACACAGGACCGGCATACTCTTTGCTGAATAGCACCAAATATATCATCACCCCAGATTCTTTGCAACCTTTAACCGAGCGCTCCTACGTATATGAATTCATTGATGATTGTTCATATATCTAAAAGGGGGATGATATACCCTAATGGGTGCAACCCACAAAGCTCTGCTGCATATCTTCTATTTTAGTCATTCCCGTTTAATGAGGCTTGAAGCTACGTTTTACCTTTCTGAAAAACAATCCATCTTGGAATGCTAACACTGCCCTCCAAGCGTTAACGCAATTCCAGCACTCATCCATACAAGTTTGTTTTGGGTCAGAACGAAACCAAAGGCACTTACTCTACTACATCCATTTTGGAATCACACTTAGGATTAGTAGTAGTGGCCCTTTGTAACAACTCGTATTTTTAAGTATTCTAAATTAATAAATTTAGTGTAATTAATGAATAAAAATGGTAAAATAATTTTTTTAATGATTTATTAATATAATTAATGAATATGAACTTCAATAAATTTTGAGGCAAGTAATTTCGAAGATTTGGCGATAATGAGTATTGAAATGAAATTATATATATTGACTGGGTTTATAATCAATAACTGAAGTTGAATAATAATTGTGGATTATTAAGATAAAAATAAAATGATATTGATAACTAAAATTTATTTATATCTTAATGATTTATTTATATTGATTTATAGGATAATTAATTTGTTTAAATTTAATATTGGAAATTATTTGAATAATTGAATTCTGAATTTAATACAATTGAAAATGATATCAAAAGTTAATTTAAATTTTATTTAAACAACAATGAGGATTGTTAACATTTAAAATTGGATTTAAAAGTGAATAATTAGAAATTGGAAATTTCATGTTATAATTAACGAGTAAAAATAGCTTTTCGGGGCACAGTCTTGGATTTCGATGAAACTAGTTCCATTGGATCTGTAATAGTTTATTATTATTTTATTTCAAATTTTTTAGCACTTGGAGTTATCGTTTGGTCATAGGAGATAGACATGCGCTGAAATTAATATCGAAAATTCAATATAATAATTGAGTCCAAAACGATATCTTCTCCATATGATCGAATTGGGTCTCGAAATCTGTAACAACCCGGTATTTTCAGCCATTCGCAGTCGCACATGTCTGACTTGAATTGCTCAAAATACCGCATTGTAAATAAATTTGGAGCAAATGAAATACAAATCACAGACATAGAACAAATAGAATACCTCGCAGCGAAATATAAAATAGAAAGTAGTTCATGAAGCTACTATGGCAGAGTCTCAAGCCAAATACATAATACAGTTTGAAAACAACATAATAGAAATCCCAAATACATAGAAGTTCACTAATACATGAGATAAACTAGAATAGCTGAAACAGAAAGTAGGTATAAATGTAGCTAAGCAGAAACTCCAGCAAAGACTAGCTCCAGAAAGAGAATCCAAAGATGTGAATACTCAGGCTTTCCCAAGCGTAAAGTAAAACACAAAACACTCGAGTCGGGACAATGTATACTTATATATTGTAAATCAACTCAAGTGAACTGCAGTAGAAATGCACCATAACTTAAAGGATGCTTGGGATCGCCCATCCTTTAAGGATCAGTTAAATCATAAATTAAGTACATCTCGTGGTTAAAATTTCAAAAAAAGTATTTTATACTTCGAAATCAAATATCATTTAAAAATTCAATATCATTCAAAATCCATTTCAAAATATCAAAATATCGTATCTTCCAAACCACATTCCTTTTTATTTAATTTAAATACCATTTCAAAACACATTTCAAAATAGTTTATATTTCGAAACAAATTACTTCATTTTAAATCATTAAAATGAAGATATTATATTTAATAATTAAATTATTAAATTTCCAAAATTTTAATCTTTCAAAGTTCATTCATTCACTTAAATTTATTAAAACAATGAAAATTCAACTTTCGCAGCATTTAGAAAATGCTACGGAAAGTCACATTTAAAACAGTTCAATTTAAGAAAAGACAGCATTTAAAATGCTATAATAGGATTACACTAGTTTCAAATAAACTTAGTTAAATTCAACCATTATAACATTTACAAAAATGCTATAATAGCCTTTAATTAAATTGAGCCATTTGGTTCATTATTATCAACTATAGCATTTACAAATGCTGTATTATCCTTTACGTTAGAATTAATAGCATTTTAGAAATGCAGTAAATTAACTTCAAATATTCAGTATAATTTCACAAACAATTATATTTTTATTTAAATCATTTTTAACTTATGAAATCATATAATTTCACTTTTAAAACAATCATTCAAATACCCTTATATTCATGATTTTATAAAGTTAAATCTCCATTCAAAATCAAAATTTAATAGTAATTCACTTATTAAATTCCAACATTAAATTTTAAATTCATTAAATTAAATTTAACTTAACACTTAAGTTTAAATTTTCAAATATAACGTAATTTCATTTTTATTTACTTAACTTAAAATTCACTTTTAAGCCAAATTTACAAATTTCCAATTTTAGTTATATTTCAAAATTTTAACTTAAATATTCATTCATTTCACATTTTAACTTAATTCAAAAATCATTAATATATTATAAAATCATTTTAAATTCATTTAATTCAAAATATCATAAATTTATCACATTTTCATATTTAATTTAAATTCCATTTATCACCAAATTATTAATTTCCAAAATAACTTACATTTCAGATTTTCTAACTTTGCCACTAATTTATTTCACTTATAAATTTCAGAAAGTCAATAATGCTTTACAAAAATCGTTTTTAATCAAATTTAAATCAAAATATTATAATATTTACATTTCTAAAATATTTTAAAATTTTAGAAAAACATATTTTAACAACGGGTTTGTATTTCATTTTCTAGCCAAGGTAAAGTGATACGGGTAATATATCATTTCAACCCGTAATTTACAAAGAAAACCCGGGTTTGATCATTTCAAACCCGCAATCCCAAGTAAATGAAAATAATTGAAAATCATTCGGGCCTATCATTTCAGCCCATAACGATTTTCTCCTATTCTAAAGTCCGTTCGGGTATGTATCATTTCAACCCATAGTGATTCTAATCTAAAGGAAACTTGCAGTGTGATAAACTTATAAAAATAATAAAACAGCATAATATAACAGTAACATATGATATAACAGGTGTTTAAGCATGGGTAAACATCATAATATCATAACATAGCAGGTGTAACATGATAATGCATTTTACAGATTCAAAAGGGGTCAATTTACTAGTTATATATGCACATATTGTCTGGTGAGAATAACTCACCTGTTCAAAGCTGGTGATCGCTACCAAAGCACACACACTGACACAATGAAGGCATGATAATACAGACAAGACTTGAGAGAGTGGAGAGCCAAAGCTATATGGCTTGATAACATATACACACAACAATACATACATACATAAGTATTCAACACAATATATCATCAAATAACATAAGAATCAACACCCAAAGCAATATGCATTTGCATTGAACTTGCTCTCTACCTCATGTACTTCATTTATGCAGGTGTTTAGCTCGGCCTAGGGGTGCTATAGGTCTGATTTGGGTGTGCAAGTGGTCAGCCAACATTTGTTTTGAAGGTGAATAGGTCTAGGTGTACAAGGCTACAACATAAGGCAAATAACATCACATTTTGGCTATATTTTGGTTCGGCCAGAGGTCATGGCTCGCGGCCAGTGGCTCTAGGAGATGATGAGTGACGTGGAAGAGGGTGGAGGTCAGGCCAGAGGTGGAGGTAGTGGCGGCTAGAGGTTGAAGAAGGAGGTGTTGGCAAAGGTGGCTCATCTAGTGTATATAGTGATGGTTTTTGATGTATTTTGTGGTGATCTATGCCTTGGGATGGCTCGGCCCAAAGAGTAGGGGTAGTAGGATGGGTGATGGTCATAGGAATGGGTGGTGATGGTCGGCCAAAGCCTGGTTGAGGAGGAGTGGAGGCATGAATGTAGAGAACATATGCAAAATTCAAAAGAAAGTAGAAAAAACAAAGAAGAAAAAGAAGGTTTTTACCAAATCTCTTCAAGCAAATGGCCGCACAAATTTTTGTGGTTTTGAGAAATGTTTTTCTTGTGAAAAATGATGAAGAATGCAGCTGAAAGAAAGTAGGAAAGGTACGGCCAAAATCATAAAGAATGGAGGTTGAGAAAGTGAAAGGTTGGAAGACAAAAGGACCCTGGAATTTTAAGAGTTTAAACCTTTTCAAATTACCTTTAATTTATTTATATAAGTTTATATTACTAAAAATAATAATAATTTCAGTCAAAAATTCGAAAATATAACAAAATATGAAATATATATAAATATTTATTAATTATATAAGGTTAAAATAAGAAAATAGCACAAAATTGCAAACAAGTCTAGAAAAATGGAAAATAAACAGAATGAACTTTGGAAAATTTATATGAACTTGTAAAAATATTTAAAAAAAAGATAATAACATAAAATAAAAATGCATTCACAAAATAAATATATAAATTTTAATTAAATATAATTTAAATGAAGAAAATAGTAGAAAAATAGAAAACAGCCTTTAAAAATAGGAAATAGATACCGTAAATTTTGGAAAAAATTTATCATCACTTTAAAAATATTAAAAGAGAAAATATACATAAAATAACATATTAACAAATATTTGAATAAAATATGTAACGACCCGTGTGAATTCGATATTTAAAATGAATTAAATTAATAGGACTTTTATTTTAAATTTAGAAAGGAATGAAAATCTTATTTATTTATATGAAAGAGAATGTTGAAATTTGATGTGTCAAGGGTAATTAAAATTTACAAATTAAATTATATATTACAATTAATGGTAGTAGTGGAAATTGTGCATTTGATATAAAGTTGAATGAGTAAATTAAGGCAAGTATTACATTTATCAATGGAATAAAGGATTGATTTATGGAAAGTGAATATAAATGGAAGCAATAAAGTAATGCAGGACAATAAATAATTTATTTAGTACAATCCCTTTTATTTGTAAACTATGGTAAGATGTTAGTAAATTTAAATGTGAAAATTTGGAAAACAGATTCAAAATTTATGTTAGCCAATGAATTGCAATAATTAAAGTTAGTAATTAATGGATTTGATGGAATAATTAATTTGGATTTAAAATCTTAATTTGTATATGTGCATATATTTATAATGGAATGAAATGAATGAAATAAATGAATGTAAATGCATTCTAGGTTATTTATCAAATAAAGGAAGATATTAAATGTATTAATGTAATATAACATTGATTAACCGTAAATGGGAATAAATTTAAAGAATTATGTTAATGCAAGTGGATCATTTATAAACTTAAATGGAACATTCCGATTTAATAGAGTTATTCGAATGTTATGACTTATTTTAAAGGTAAAAATTGGATTTAATTGGAATTTGTTATATTTGGTTTAAATAGGAAAGAAATATACAAAAGTAACTGTGAATAGTGAAGTCGCAACTGTAAATGGAAGAAATTGAAATAAGGGCAGTAACCATTGAATAAATTAATAAGAATAAATGCCAACATTGTGTATAGATTGTAAAGTTATAATAATAAGTAGCAATTGGATGACATTATTACAAGAGTGTGAAACGTAAAGATAAGGGTTAAGAGTTGTTGGAATGGGTATATTAAAATAATTATAAAGCGTAAATGTAACCATTGATAGGGGCATGAGTTCTGAAGGAAATTAATTGGTAAAAGGGGTTTGGACTAAGGACATGTTATTGATTGTTTTTAAAACCTTAATTAATATGGCAGTATAGATTTAAGTATAGAAAGCGATATTTTAGTTTAATTTAAAGTATTGCAAAATAAGTGAAATTAACGTTAAATATTACGATAATAGAGATTTAACTAAAATTCAAGGATATTAAAATAATAGGTTTTGAACCCAACATGGAATCCATCTACTTAAAATTTATAGATGGAATAAACATTGATTATTTAATTTAATAGAAATTATGGGAACTTAATTTATAACTTTGAATATAATGAAATTGAAGATGGGATACTACAATTGATAAATTTATCTTCTCTAAATTGACATTTAAATTTTTGTTTAAATAATTGCAAATGATTGAGAAGTATAAAAGGGATAAATTGTTAATTCTATAATTGAAAAATAAAATTCGATTTAATTAATTTATTTAATTAATATAAAATAGCCATTTTAGTCACGAACTCGACGAAACCAGTTTCGTCGGATCCGTAACAGTGAATTATTGTAGGGTTTCAAGTTTCGTAGCGATCAGACTTGTCGTTTGATCGTATGAACACGAAACGCCATGAAATCGATTTAATTAAAATCAATTTGAAATCAATTTGAAAATATTGATTTCAGCATAACTTCTGCATACGATCGAATTTGGACGTGAAACTTTTTCCATCGCGTTCAGAATATTTTAAATTACCTATTTTGATATATGGGTTTGCCCAATTTCGTTCCGGGGTCAGAACGGGCTTTTTGGGCCACGTTAGCGTTAACACGTTTGTTTATCGGATCTATCTGTTCGTTTCAACCTCGCCTATAAATAGGTTGTTATAAACCCTAGCCTCCATCTATCTTCATTTGTTTGTGCATTCATTTTTCCTCAACTCTTTCTCTTCCTCAATGGATGCAAATTTCAGATCCAATTCTATTCAAAATTCTAATGGAAATTCAAATTTCTCAGAAAATTCCGAAAAAAATATATGTTGTAGTTCTCGAAGAGCGTTTTCTGCTGGCACTATTCGCTTTTAGAAACAATTCACCATTTAACCAGAAATTACAAATCAACCGTGGCCGTTCGTATTGGATTGGTGACGATCCGACGGTGAATCGTCGACCGTTTATCGATCAAGAGGTGTCGTTGTGAAGCTTATGACGAGCAGCCCACGGATCTTGCAATCGTTCGTCGCAAGAGGCAACGAGTTTGCCAGAATCTGGAGCTAAAGCTCGTGACGGCGGGGGGAGGTTCTGGCCTCGGTTTTCGTGCGCATGGCAGTTGTAGGGGCGGACGAGGCTGAGGATGGTTGTGGCGTGAGTGGATCGAGGCGAAAGTCGATGTGGAGGCGGCGCTAATTTCGTTTATCACAGCGGCTAGGGTTTCTCTGGTTCGAAGGGGAGATCGCGTTCCTGAGGGGAGCACGTGAGGGTGGATGACGTGGCCCTTACGTTAATTTTTCTTTGTTTATTTTATTTTAATTAAATTTCAACTCGTTCAAATTATCATAACTTTCTCATACGAACTCCGTCTCACGCGAATTTTTTTTTGTTAGGATCGTAATTAAATTCCTAATCTTTTGACGCTGGTTTGGATAGATTTGGAGACGTCGAATTTTTGGGTTTAAATCGGATTTAAATTCGATTTAAATTCAAAAGGTGAGTATTTTAACCCACTCACAACTTCTAAAATTTCTTGTGTTTGTTAAATTAATTTTAGATATGAGTAGGAACTTATTTATGACTGTTTGGCATGATTTATTCGTCATCTCAGTTAAATCACATTTATTTAATTTAACTGTTAATTATTTTATTTATTGCATATAGATTAACAGTTAGAATTTATTTATTTCCATATAACTGCTAGTTCAATAGTTATTAAATTTATTTATTTGCATATAAACTGCTAGTTTAACAGTTATTAAATTTGTTATTGAATATAAACTGTTAGTTAATACCTGTTATTTATTACCTGTATAATTTATATGCTCTATATCGATGATTGTTTAAATTGGATGATGATTGCAGATAATGTTTGATGATTGATATTTGGATGAATGAATGCTATATTTATATTGTATAAACTGCAAGTCATCATGCATTTTCATTTCATTCGAGATTGCGGTTTCAAATGATATACAACCGCATTTCTATTTTAAATTGCAGATTGAAATGATAAACATCCGTATCACTTGACTATAGGGTAGAAAATTTTATACAGGCACCGCGGTAAATATATAAAATTATTTTGAAATGTTTTACTCAGGTTTTGTAAAGCTATATATATATATGGTTTATGGGATATTGATTTGGTTATTTATATATATATATATATATAGTAAATTTTCGGTTTTTAAGCTTTGTATAAATTTGATTTGAAGTATAAAATAAAGTTTGATTTTCGAGATCAAATATGATTAAGAATTTATTTAAAATTAAATTTCTGGAGTTTTAATGACTTAAAAAAAAGAGTAAGGTTGGAAGATGAACATTAAGTTAATTGAAACTAAATGAAAAATTAGAATTTTTTTTAAGGATATGATTTTTGTAACTTGATTTTTGTGTAAAGTGATTTGAATGAATATCAAATTGATTTAAATGAATATATCAAGTTTAATAAAATTGAAAGATTATCCAACTATGTGAAGTTATAAGTTTTACTTAAAGTATATTGAATTCATTAAGTAAACATTTCAAGTCTAAATAATAAGTAATTGAATTTGATATATATGGGATGGTCAAATGAGTTTGTTTTTGAAATGGTGTAATATTTAAAGCTTTGAAACGTAAAATTTTAAAATGATATTTGGAAGTTTAAATCGATATTTAGAATTGATTTGTGAAATGTAAAGAAGCTATTGTGTTTTATAAAGTAATTTAATATTTGACCATTTGAGAGATGGAAATTAGTTTCGAAGTTATGATTTTCAAGGTAGTATGATTTGAAAATATTATATTCAAGAGTTTTGATTTCTAAATATTTTACTTTGAAAACCCTATGATTTTGGGAAAGAATATATATATATATATTGGAAAATGAAATGACATTATATGATTTGGGGTTTAAAACAAAATATAAATGATATCATATTTATATGGGTTTAAAATGGATATTTTATTCTGGTTTTAAAGTTTAATTTTTTTTTAAATGACCGCGGTGTTATAATAACATTTGGTTGTTAAAGAGACCGGGATCGGAAGTTGTCATACTCTCTGCCAACTCCGAAAATCACTTTAACAACCGTGTACGCGGTGGAGATTCCAGAATGAAGTAGGTTGGTGGAGGCGTTTCCTACAAGGTAAATACGTGGACCCGACTCCCGTGAGTTGGCATAAGGTGGCTAAAACATAAGCGATTCTCGGGCCAATGAGGTCATTCCTCTGATCGGACACTCCTCTTCGATATTATACTTTGACTTTGGATTGATTCAGTGGCCACTTTTACTTTGATTTTTGGGGGAGTTTGTTTCGAGGTGGGCGGTAGCTGCGGCTACGCGTTTCCATCAGCCCGGATAGCAATTGGTATATCTACCCTGGCATTGCCTAGTTGTGCCGTGTCACCTACCATACCGAGCATTCTACGAGTTTCTATTTGTGTCGTACCTATGGAGTATCCTCTGGTAGCTTTCCGATCAGGAGGTATTACGGTACTGTATAGACTATTGGCATTATTTGTGTTAAGGGCTATATGGGTAGCCCCTTAACACTATTAAAAAGTAAGTTTATTTTACAATTAGACATTATTATAATAGCGCAATATACTACATAGTAAATAGTTTAACGGATCCTTAGGAGATGTAAATCCCAAGCATCTTTTGAGTTACTGTACTCATATTCATTTCTGTTAATTTAACTTACATAAGATCTTTTAGTTCTGACTCGAGTGTTTTGTCTTTTCAATTCGCTCGGGTCAGTTCGAGCGTTTCAGGATTTGAAGATTTAGCTCTGGAGGACGAAGACGAAGATCCGTATTATTATTATTATTATTATTATTTATATTATTGCACTTCACTCATACTGTTCCGCTGCATTAATATTATTGGTATGTGAACTCTGATATTTATTGTATAAAGAAGAATCAAATGTTTGTAAACATTTTATGAACTGTATATTTATTATTATATTTTATCCTTCCGCTGTGAGATTCTGTTTTGTTTTATTCTTTCTCGTTTTCTTATTTACCCCTAACAATCCGCCCTTCCGTATGGTTTGAATTGGCACGTGTGTCGATTTAAAGCGTGCGAAAAGGCGGGACATTACAGTTGGTATCAGAGCTTTGGTTTAGCGATAAACCTTAGCTTTGTGGGGTTTGACTCTTTATTAATAGGGTAGTAATACCCTATGGGAGTCGCTGAGAGTATATATATGGGAGAGCGTAATTGTTAGTGTTATAAAAAGGTTTTAATATTGTGTTAATCTGTTCCATTTTGTATTTATAAATTCTGGTTGGTGCATGGGAAGCTGTGACATCAATAGGGATTTCTAAATACTTAATAGGACAGACCGACATAATATTTGTTTTTAATATAGGTTAATGAAATAACTTTGCCTATTATATTTTCTATATATAAAAATACTTTATAATGACATATATTTGGTTGCTATAGATTGGGTGTTAGGTAATGAAAATATAAATAATAGTTGAAACTAAGTTGAAAATAAAATAAATGGAATTTGGAAATTTAGAACTAAAGATCCGGGGTTTTGAAATTTCTTTCAAATAAATTTTGGAATATAATAATATTGTTTTTAAGTATTTTTGATATAAATATTTAATATAATTCGGAAGAATTGTTTCAAAGAAGATTTTGGAGAAAATAAGTTCTGTACTTTCCTCTCTGTCGCTGGAAAATAGTTTCGGTGATGGCGGTCGCATCATCGACTTTCATTTTCGAGTTTCGAATGGGGAAGGCCACTATAGTAGTTCTACTGCAAATTTATTTTGGAAAATATATAAATTTTGAATTGTTTTAAATATAATTAGAGATATGTAAGTGTAAGAGTATATTTATCTATTATTTTAAAATAAATTGAAATTTAACCCGGTATTAAATTCTTAAATTTCCATTAATTAATTGTTTCAATTATTGTAGTGAAACAGAATTTAACTAATAATTGGAAAAGAAATTTAATGCTAAGTATTAATGGATTTAAAGAAATTTGAAATTGAAACTTATATAAGCAAAGGATAGTATTATTGAATTTTAATTTGACTAAAGAAAATAGAACAGACTTGTATAACTTTCAATCACACTCTTAAATAACATATATGTAACTTACCAAATATAAAAAGTTGAAATGTTTAATAAGAAATGTAATGGAAATTATACAAGTAAAAGTAGGTAATGAAGTATTCAATGAATTTTCTATTATAAATGAGAATTTAATGTTATAAACTTAAAGTTATAATTCAAATTTTCCAAGTAAATATAATTAAAGGTAAGTATGACAAATAGATGATTATAAACTTAAGTAATTAAGTAATAAATCAATGAGGACATGTAATAATAAATGAATGAATAATTATAACGTAATAAAAGAAACGGGCATGACCTGAGTTAATGGATTGAATAATTGAAAAAAAAAGAGATAATCGAATAACAAAGGTATGAAATGAAATTAATAATAAGATAAATTGATTGTTGTTTGGATTTGTTGTTGTTTAGTTGATGGTGTTTGGGTAAGGGTACTTTAAAAAAATTAGATTTGGGTGAATGAACAATCTACTTAGTTTTATCTAAGACTGTTGAGTAAATGATGCGCTAGTAGTTTATTCTTCATTCCGTATAATTTAAAAGTTTTGAACCTGAATAACTATTTGTTTGTATTGGTTGAATGGTTGTTTTAAAATTTGTTGTGTATGCTGTTGTTAAAGTTGATGGTTGTTGTATTGATTTGTTGTTAGTGATTAAAATCACTTAATATATTTCAATTTATATAAATTGTTAACCATTTGGATTTTATAAGTGAAATGTAGGTTATGAAAGCAATTGCTACTGCTTTTGGTTCCATAAATTAAGTGTAATTTTCCCGACAAATAGGTACGTTTCGGATTACGGTTTATAGCGCTATTTTATATATTTTCCCGTGTAGGGATATATATTGTTTTGGAAAATATTTGTGTACATTGTAATATTTATATTTTATTTTCTTCCGAGCCTCTCAATACAAAGGAGACTCTGCCAAAATTTTCCGTAAATTTTGGACTTAGAAAAATTTGAAATTGTTTACAAACTTTAACAATTTATGTATAAAGGATTTATATGGGTATATTTAGTTAAAGTAATAAATTTTTAAAATTATTGTTTATAAGTTAAATATTTTGAATAACATGTATTGTTATTTAATTCTTTTTCTCCCTTCTTTCCTTTTCGAGGACGAAAAGTTTTGAGTGGGGGAGAGTGTAACGACCCGTGTAAATTCGATATTTAGAATGAATTAAATTAATAGGACTTTTATTTTAAATTTAGAAAGGAATGAAAATCTTATTTATTTATATGGAAGAGAATGTTGAAATTTGATGTGTCAAGGGTAATTAAAATTTACAAATTAAATTATATATTGCAATTAATGGTAATAGTGGAAATTGTGCATTTGATATAAAGTTGAATAAGTAAATTAAGGCAAGTATTACATTTATCAATGGAATAAAGGATTGATTTATGGAAAGTGGATGTAAATGGAAGCAATAAAGTAATGCAGGACAATAAATAATTTATTTAGTACAATCCCTTCTATTTGTAAACTATGGTAAGATGTTAGTAAATTGAAATGTGAAAATTTGGAAAATAGATTCAAAATTTATGTTAGCCAATGAATTGCAATAATTAAAGTTAGTAATTAATGGATTTGATGGAATAATTAATTTGGATTTAAAATCTTAATTTGTATATGTGCATATATTTATAATGGAATGAAATGAATGAATGTAAATGCATTCTAGGTTATTTATCAAATAAAGGAAGATATTAAATGTATTAATGTAATATAACATTGATTAACCGTAAATGGGAATAAATTTAAAGAATTATGTTAATGCAAGTGGATCATTTATAAACCTAAATGAAACATTCCGATTTAATAGAGTTATTCGAATGTTATGACTTATTTTAAAGGTAAAAATTGGATTTAATTGGAATTTGTTATATTTGGTTTAAATAGGAAAGAAGTATACAAAAGTAACTGTGAATAGTGAAGTCGCAACTGTAAATGGAAGAAATTGAAATAAGGGCATTAACCATTGAATAAATTAATAAGAATAAATGCCAACATTGAATTGTTATAAATGTAATTAAATATTTGTGTATATAATGTAAAGTTATAATAATAAGTAGCAATTGGATGACATTATTACAAGAGTGTGAAACGTAAAGATAAGAGTTAAGAGTTGTTGGAATGGGTATATTAAAATAATTATAAAGCGTAAATGTAAGCATTGATAGGGGCATGAGTTTTGAAGGAAATTAATTGGTAAGACTAAGGAAATGTTATTGATTGTTTTAAAACCTTAATTAATATGGGAGTATAGATTTAAGTATAGAAAGCGACATTTTAGTTTAATTTAAAGTATTGCAAAATAAGTGAAATTAACGTTAAATATTACGATAATAGAGATTTAACTAAAATTCAAGGATATTAAAATAATAGGTTTTGAACCCAACATGGAATCCATCTACTTAAAATTTATAGATGGAATAAACATTGATTATTTAATTTAATAGAAATTGTGGGAACTTAATTTATAACTTTGAATATAATGAAGTTGAAGATGGGACACTGCAATTGATAAATTTATCTTCTCTAAATTGACATTTAAATTTTTGTTTAAATAATTGCAAATGATTGAGAAGTATAAAGGGGATAAATTGTTAATTCTATAATTGAAAAATAAAATTCGATTTAACTAATTTATTTTAAATTTATTTAATTAATATAAAATAGCCATTTTAGTCACGAACTCGGATTTCGACGAAACCAGTTTCATCGGATCCGTAACAGTGAATTATTGTAGGGTTTCAAGTTTTGAAGCGATCGGACTTGTCATTTGATCGTATGAACGCGAAACGCCTTGAAATCGATTTAATTAAAATCAATTTGAAATCAATTTGAAAATATTGATTTCAGCATAACTTCTGCATACGATCGAATTTGGACGTGAAACTTTTTCCATCGCGTTCAGAATATTTTAAATTACCTATTTTGATATATGGGTTTGCCCAATTTCGTTCCGGGGTCAGAACGGGCTTTTTGGGCCACGTTAACGTTAACACGTTTGTTTATCGGATCTATCTGTTCGTTTCAACCTCGCCTATAAATAGGTTGTTATAAACCCTGGCCTCCATCCATCTTCATTTGTTTGTGCGTTCATTTTTCCTCAACTCTTTCTCTTCCTCAATGGATGCAAATTTCAGATCCAATTCTATTCAAAATTCAAATGGAAATTCAAATTTCTCAGAAAATTCTGAAAAAAAAATATGTCGTAGTTCTCGAAGAGTATTTTCTGTTGGTACTGTTCGCTTTTCGAAACGATTCACTATTTAACCAGAAATTACAAATCAACCGTGGCCGTTCGTATTAGATTGGTGACGATCCGACGGTGAATCGTCGACCGTTTGTCGATCAAGAGGTGTCGTTGTGAAGCTTATGATGAGCAGCCCACGGATCTTGCATTCGTTCGTCGCAAGAGGCGACGAGTTCGCCAAATCTGGAGCTAAAGCTCGCGGCGGGAGGAGGTTCTGGCCTCGGTTTTCGTGCGCATGGCAGTTGTATGGGCGGCCGAGGCTGAGGATGGTTGTGGCGTGAGTGGATCGAGGCGAAAGTCGATGTGGAGGCGGCGCTAATTTCGTTTATCGCGACGGCTAGGGTTTCTCTGGTTCGAAGGGGAGATCGCGTTCCTGAGGGGAGCAGGTGAGGGTGGATGACGTGGCCCTTACGTGAGTTTTTCTTTGTTTATTTTATTTTAATTAAATTTCAACTCGTTCAAATTATCATAACTTTCTCATACGAACTCCGTCTCACGCGAATTTTTTTTGTTAGGATCGTAATTAAATTCCAGATCTTTTGACGCTGGTTTGGATAGATTTGGAGACCGTCGAATTTTTGGGTTTAAATCGGATTTAAATTCGATTTAAATTCAAAAGGTGAGTGTTTTAACCCACTCACAACTTCTAAAATTTGTTGTGTTTGTTAAATTAATTTTAGATATGAGTAGGAACTTATTTATGACTGTTTGACATGATTTATTCGTTATCTCAGTTAAATCGCATTTGTTTAATTTAACTGTTAATTATTTTATTTACTGCATATAGATTGACAGTTAGAATTTATTTATTTGCATATAACTTCTAGTTCAATAGTTATTAAATTTATTTATTTGCATATAAACTGCTAGTTTAACAGTTATTAAATTTATTATTGAATATAAACTGTTAGTTAATACCTGTTATTTATTACCTGTATAATTTGTATGCTCTATATCGATGATTGTTTAAATTGGATCATGATTGCAGATAATGGTTGATGATTGATATTTGGATGAATGGATGCTATATTTATATTGTATAAACAGCAAGTCATCATGCATTTTCATTTCATTCGGGATTGCGGTTTGAAATGATATACAACCGCATTTTTATTTTAAATTGCGGATTGAAATGATAAACATCTGTATCACTTGACCATAGGGTAGAAAATTTTATACAGGCACCGCGGTAAATATATAAAATTATTTTAAAATGTTTTGCTATGGTTTTGTAAAGCTATACATATATGGTTTATGGGACATTGATTTGGTTATTTATATATATATAGTAAATTTTCGGTTTTTAAGCTTCGTATAAATTTGATTTGAAGTATAAAACAAAGTTTGATTTTCGAGATCAAATACGATTAAGAATTTATTTAAAATTAAATTTCTGGAGTTTTAATGACTTAAAAAAATGAGTAAGGTTGGAAGATGAACATTAAGTTAAATTGAAACTAGATGAAAAATTAGAATTTTTTTTAAGGATATTATTTTTGTAACTTGATTTTTGTGTAAAGTGATTTGAATGAATATTAGATTGATTTAAATGAATATATCAAGTTTAATAAATTGAAAGATTATCCAATTATGTGAAATTATAAGTTCTACTTAAAGTATATTGAATTCATCAAGTAAACATTTCAAGTCTAAATAATAAGTAATTGAATTTGATATATATGGGATGGTCAAATGAGTTCGTTTTTGAAATGGTGTAATATTTAAAGCTTTGAAACGTAAAAATTTAAAATGATATTTGAAAGATTAAATCGATATTTGGAATTGATTTGTGAAATGTAAAGAAGCTATTGTGTTTTATAAAGTAATTTAATATTTGACCATTTGAAAGATGGAAATTTGTTTCGAAGTTATGATTTTCAAGGTAGTATGATTTGAAAATATTATATTCAAGAGTTTTGATTTCCAAATATTTTACTTTAAAAACCCTATGATTTTGGGAAAGAATATATATATATTGGAAAATGAAATGACATTATATGATTTTAGGGTTTTAAAAAAAATATAAATGATATCGTATTTATATGGGTTTAAAATGGATATTTTATTCTGGTTTTAAAGTTTAATTTTTTTTAAATGACCGCGGTGTTATAATAACGTTTGGTTGTTAAAGAGACCGGGATCGGAAGTTGTCATACTCTCTGCCAACTCCGAAAACCACTTTAACAACCGTGTATGCGGTGGAGATTTCAGAATGAAGTAGGTTGGTGGAGGCGTTTCCTGCAAGGTAAATTCGTGGACCCGACTCCCGTGAGTTGGCATAAGGTGGCTAAAACATGAGCCATTCTCGGGCCAATGAGGTCATTCCTCTGATCGGACACTCCTCTTTGATATTATACTTTGACTTTGGATTGATTCAGTGGCCACTTTTACTTTTATTTTTGGGGTAGTTTGTTTCGAGGTGGGCGGTAGCTACGGCTACGCGTTTCCATCAGCCCGGATAGCAATTGGTATATCTACCCTGGCATTGCCTAGTTGTGCCTTGTCACCTACCATACCGAGCCTTCTACGAGTTTCTATTTGTGTCGTACCTATGGAGTATCCTCTGGTAGCTTCCCAATCAGGAGGTATTACGGTACTGTATAAACTATTGGCATTATTTGTGTTAAGGGCTATATGGGTAACCCCTTAACGCTATTAAAAAGTAAGTTTATTTTACAATTAGACATTATTATAATAGCACAATATACTACATAGTAAATAGTTTAACGGATCCTTAGGAGATGTAAATCCCGAGCATCTTTTGAGTTACTGTACTCATATTCATTTCTGTTAATTTAACTTACATAAGATCTTTTAGTTCTGACTCGAGTGTTTTGTCTTTTCAATTCGCTCGGGTCAGTCCGAGCGTTTCAGGATTTGAAGATTTAGCTCCGGAGGACGAAGACGAAGATCCGTATTATTATTATTATTATTTATATTATTGCACTTCACTCATACTGTTCCGCTGCATTAATATTATTGGTATGTGAACTCTGATATTTATTGTATAAAGAAGAATCAAATGTTTGTAAACAGTTTATGAACTGTATATTTATTATTATATTTTATCCTTCCGCTGTGAGATTCTGTTTTGTTTTATTCTTTCTCGTTTTCTTATTTACCCCATAACAATCCGCCCTTCCGTATGGTTTGAATTGGCACGTGTGTCGATTTAAAGCGTGCGAAAAGGCGTGAGGTTACAAAATATAACAAAGAAAATATGGTTTATATAATTTAAAATAGACAAAATTTCAAAATAAAACAAATTATACTCAAAATTGAAATACACATAACTTTCACAATTTAAATCCATCTTCAACGAAACAAAAAGCTGTATTCAAGTTATTAAATCTATTTTCATAATAAAAGATAAAATTTAAGAATTTAAATATTTAAATATGAAATTTAAAAGTCAAGGTTTGACCAGTTTGAACAGAAATTCATCTTTCAGTAAAATATCCAATTTACACCGGTTTGAAATTATAATTCACATAATAATCAACACTTATATTTAAAAATGAAATGTTTTAAATAAAATAAGTTTAAAAATAATTTCAAAATAAAATAAAGTCAAATATTAAAATATATGAAAAAAAATCTAGAGTTGTTACACTCTCCCCTACTCAAATCTTTTCGTCCTCGAAAAGGAAGGAAGCGGAGAAACAACAAGAAAGAACAATGGGTTGGAAGACATCATGAAAGAAGGTAGGGAAAAAGTAGCTAGGAGGGAAAGCAGGTTCAAAGACATGGATGAACCATTATCTTAAAATTTGTTGTTTTTTTTATATTTAATATGATAATTAGTTATTTGATTCAAATTTGATAGTTCGAAGTAAACAATATTTAAGACATTGTAAATCGTGATTAGAATATCCTTTATACAATACTTTACCCAAAATACTTTTATAACTCGATATCTTAACAATTTTACTTTCGTTCCTACAGACTCTGGCTATGCGTTGATCAGGCACAAAGCTAGAATTCTCCAAGTACTTAGTAGACCTGTTTCAACACCCAGTGAAAATACTAAAAAAAATAGGTATGAGAAGTTCCGCTCAAAATCCAATGTCAAATGATGATAATATGATAGCAGTGGCCCGCTGCTGATCCAATATTTACATAATGGACACAACACTTTCCAGAAGATCGTTCTACCTTCCGAATTCCAGAAAAATATCGTAGCCAGTTCGTAAACAAGGGACCATCGACCCCTGCTGCAGTGGTACGCTGCTGATTCAATGATTTACGCAATGGATGCACTTTATTCCCAAAAGATCCATAAACAACAGATCTCAGGATCGAAAGTGCCTCCATTGCGTAAAATAAAGAACTATCTACCCTAAAAAAATCGAGGAACTCATGAGTTTAAGTCCGGACAACCATATCAGTTCGAATCCATTTCTGAATTCACCCAAGTCCATTAGGGTTTATCGGTCGAATCCATTCCTGGATTCCCCAAGTCCATCTGGGTCGAAGCATATCACTATACTTCTTTCGGAGGGTACTTCCCATACCTCTTACACAAAAATATAATATACCATATATAGTAGCCCTTCAAAATCATAGCTTCAAATATCGCACTTATATAAATTCCATTATATATAAGATTTCATTTTTAAATCGAACACTTTCCAAAATCAATAGTATATCAAATCACACTTATATAGACTTTGATTATATAAGATTTTAATTTACAAATTGAGTACCTTTTCAATTCAACATTTTCAAATCAACTTCATACATATACAAATCCATTTTATATAAGTTCGATAACTCCCAAATCAAGTATTTAGTAAAACAAGGTTCTCAATTTTAATTTGTTTCAATAACATTTCAGTTTCAAAATCATATATGATTTCGCCAAATCATTTCTTCCAAATTACATATACTTAGTTTCAAAGTTTCTTAAAACAATAGACTTAGAAAATAATCCGAATTTCCAAATCAACAGAAATTTAGGTCAAACAAATTCATTTCCATTTCAAACATATATTCACTTTCAAAAATCATAATACTTTCAAAATTATAAATCTTTCAAACCAAAATACTTGAAATCATTACACTTTGAAAATCATAACTTTTCTAAATCATACATTTGAAATCATAAAACATTCCTTTAATTCTTTACATTTCACAAATTTATTCAATTTAATCCCAAGTCTACAAGTTCCAGCTCTAATTCAATTCAAACCATCAGTTTCAATTCAATTTAGTTTTCCAACAAAACCATTTCAAATATTATCAAATTTCAAATAAAGATTTGATCCACAAAATAAACTATTCAATCTTTAATATATTTCAGAGCTTAAATGTACCATATTCCAAAACTAAATTTTATAATTTCATATATCTCAAATTTTACTTCATTATTACATAGTTTTGAAATATTCATTTCATAAATCCAATACCATTTAAATAAACCAGAATTTCAAGTAACTAAATATCCTTTCATACTAATTTAAACTTCAAATATTCATTTATCAAAACCTATTATCATTCCAAATTCACATTCTTTATCAAATAAAGATATATCATTCAAAGCCTCATTATCAAATCATTATTTGAATTCAATTTCAAATATTCAAATTTGAATATCATTTAAAAAAAAAAATCAAATATGTCATTCATTTATTATTTCAAATATCATTACAAAATACATTTCAAAATTCCATTCATATATTCATTTATCTCATTACATTTCATTCAATTTAACACATAACCAAGTAAATCTTATTTAAATTCAAATTCAATTTAAATTCCTTAAAATTCAAATTTAAATATTAAATTATATTCAAAACTCCTTAAATTTCACAAATAATCAATTCCAAAAATTAAATCATTTAACACTTTAAAACATAACTCAAACAGTGTTAAAATCTATAACATTACGAAACATTGTCAAATTATATCTACGACAACATTTAAAAGTGCTATCGTAACTTATAGTTTCCAGAATAGTTTAGTTCAAGAATAACGGCATTTATAAAATGCCATAATAGATATTTAGTTACTTCAAACAAAGTTAAATTCAAAAACAACAGCATTTTAAAGTGTTGTCATAAAACTGTAGCATTTTAGAAATGCTATTAATAAAATTCCAGATTTTATTATAACTTTTCAAAAACAATACAACTTCAATTTTAGCAAATTTTAAACTTATAAATCATATTTGTAGACTTCAAAATTTCACATTTAAATAATTTTTAACATATGATTTATCACAACAAAATTTAAATCAAATATTCAATTTAAAACTCACATTCATTTGTTAAGTCAAAATTCACTATTTTCCTTAAATTATAAATGTAACAAAAACTCAACATTTTACTTCAAATATCTTTTTTAAACTATATTTCATACAAGTATAATTCAAAATAGTCTTATTTATTTCACTCCACACAGTTTCAAACTTATATAAATCATATTACTTTATACATTAATCATACCAAACTAAACTTATACTTTATCAAATACCTTATACCATTCAAAATTTCTTAGCTTTGAAAAGTTAACCTTGATTTGGAAGTGCTCAAACCTTCAAAATAGTCGAAGAAATCATATTTTCAATCCAAGAGTTGGAAATCACCAACAAATTAGTAAATCAATTCCAATAGGTAAGGTTATACCAAAACAAATCTAAATCTCGAGGACTGAACACCGGCTTATTTTAAATCATTTCAATTATATATATACACACATATCTTTCGAATATCAAACCATACTTTGAAATCGGAAATCAAAATTTGGTTTCATAAAATCACCGCATAGCAAAGCTACTAGAGTGGCCTCTCCCCCACACAAAAACTCAAAAATCAATGTCGATGATGCATGTATTCATCACCGAAATTATTTTTCAGCGACATAAGTGGGTTCTGGACTTTTATTTCTTGAAACTTCTTTGAAATCTCTTCAAAATCATTGGAATTCATTCGAATACATGAAACATTTCTTATCTGGAAAAATATCTTTAAATCATATTATTATATATTTTCCAAAATCTTAAAAACCCATTTCAAAACACTGGAGTTCGATTCCTTGAAATTCAAATTCAAAACCCTTTGTTTATAAATCATTTTTATATAAATCACAATTCCTTATAAATTTCCAAAATTTCAAATCCTTTCAAAGCTTCAAAATTTCATTTTTCAAAGGTAAAATTCCTTATTGAAAATATTTCACTTTTATATACAAAATAGGGTCATCCTTATCAAAATAATAATTTCGATGTATGCACAAATTCAAAATACAATCAAACACAAATTTCCAAAGAATGATTCAAGATTAGATTTCAAGCAATACAGAGATTCGAATTTAGAGGAACTCTAATCAAATAGAACTCTGGTTCGAAGATAAGCTCGAACGAAGATAAGATAATTTTATTACCAAATAGAAGATGATAAGCCTATATAAATCGCGGGTGACCTTAACCGGTCAACCGTGACTTCAGGAATATAATCAATTCGGAAATCTAAGGCAAATCGACATTCGATCGCCAAAGATAGAATCCGGGTAGAGCAGGAGATAGATAGCATCGAAAACCGAGAATACATGAATCTCCGGTGAATCAATGCCAATTATAAAGGATTTTCACCCCTTTACAAATCAATTAAAGATTTGCGGAATCACCTATCTTTATAGAGGTCATTCCAAAGTGGAGTTATGAAATGCTCCAAAATCAAAATGGATAGAATAGGGAAGACAAGACTGGATTTCAGAACAAGTGGGAGCATTCTAAAGTTCAAGGAATCCTAATCAATAAGAATCCTAACCAAGAGATTCCTAACAAGATGGATACTGAAGGGATGAAGTTTTTGAAAATCTTGGTTTCAAAATAAGAAAATTTTTATACCAAAATAATCTTTGAAAATCCTTTAAAAATCATTTGAAAATTATTTTATACTTCGAAAATACGTTCTATTACAAGGAAGGATTCTAGGATTGATTTCACTCATTCTAGGGTATTTCTACCCTATTTCTAATGAGTTTTTGCTCCATTGGCTATGGTTTGCCTAAACCAAAGCTCTGATACCAAATGTAACAACCTGGTATTTTCAGCCATTCGCAGTCACACATGTCGGACTTTAATTGCTCAAAATACCGCATTGTAAATAAATTTGGAGCAAATGAAATATAAATCATAAAATCACAGACATAGAACAAACAAAATACCTCGCAGCGGAATATAAAATACATAGTAGTTCATGAAGCTACTACGGCAGAGTCTCAAGCCAAATACAAAATATAGTTTGAAAACAACATAATAGAAATCCCAAATACATAGAAGTTCACTAATACATGAGATAAACTAGAATAGCTGAAACAGAAAGTAGGTATAAATGTGGATAAGCAGAAACTCCCGCAAATACCAGCTCCAGAAAGAGAATCCAAAGCCGTAAATACTCAGGCTGACCCGAGTGTAAAGTAAAACACAAAACACTCGAGTCAGGATAATATATACTTATATAATGTAAATCAACTCAAGTGAACTGTAGTAGAAATGCACCATAACTTAAAGGATGCTTGGGATCGCCCATCCTTTAAGGATCAGTTAAACCATAAATTAAATACATCCCGTGGTTAAAATTTCAAAAAAAGTATTTTATACTTCGAAATCAAATATCATCTAAAAATTCAATATCATTCAAAATCCATTTCAAAATATCAAAATATCATATCTTCCAAACCACATTCCTTTTTATTTAATTTAAATACCATTTCAAAACACATTTCAAAATAGTTTATATTTCGAAACAAATTACTTCATTTTAAGTCATTAAAATGAAGATATTATATTTAACAATTAAATTATTAAGTTTCCAAAATTTTAATCTTTCAAAGTTCATTCATTCACTTAAATTTATTAAAACAATGAAAATTCAACTTTCACAGCATTTAGAAAATGCTACGGAAAGTCACATTTAAAACAGTTCAACAAAAGACAGCATTTAAAATGCTGTAAAAGGGTTACATTAGTTTCAAATAAACTTAGTTAAATTCAACCATTATAACATTTACAAAAATTCTATAATAGCCTTTAATTAAATTGAGCCATTTGGTTCATTATTATCAGCTACAGCATTTACAAATGTTGTATTATCCTTTACGTTAGAATTAATAGCATTTTAGAAATGCAGTAAATTAACTTCAAATATTCAGTATAATTTCACAAACAATTATATTTTTATTTAAATCACTTTTAACTTATGAAATCATATAATTTCACTTTTAAAACAATCATTCAAATACCCTTATATTCATGATTTTATAAAGTTAAATCTCCATTCAAAATCAAAATTTAATAGTAATGCACTTATTAAATTCCAATATTAAATTTTAAATTCATTAACTTAAATTTAACTTAACACTTAAGTTTAAATTTTCAAATATAACTTAATTTCATTTTTATTTACTTAACTTAAAATTCACTTTTAAGCCAAATTTACAAATTTCCAATTTTAGTTATATTTCAAAATTTCAACTTATATATTCATTCATTTCACATTTTAACTTAATTCAAAAATCATTAATATATTATAAAATCATTTTAAATTCATTTAATTCAAAATATCATAAATTTATCATATTTTAATATTTAATATAAATTCCATTTATCACCAAATTATAATTTCCAAAATAACTTACATTTCAGATTTTCTTACTTTACCATTAATTTATTTCACTTATAAATTTCAGAAAGTCAATAATGCTTTACAAAAATAGTTTTTAATCAAATTTAAATCAAAATATCATAATATTTACATTTCTAAAATATTTTAAAATTTTAGAAAAACATATTTTAACAACGGGTCTGTATTTCATTTTCTAGCCTAGGTAAAGTGATACGGGTAATATATCATTTCAACACGTAATTTACAAAGAAAACCCGGGTTTGATCATTTCAAACCCGCAATCCCAAGTAAATGAAAATAATTGAAAATCATTCAGGCCTATCATTTCAGCCCATAACGATTTTCTCCTATTCTAAAGTTCGTTCGGGTATGTATCATGTCAACACATAGTGATTCCAATCTAAAGGGAACTTGCAGTGTGATAAACTTATAAAAATAATAAAACAGCATAATATAACAGTAACATATGATATAACAGGTGTTTAAGCATGGGTAAACATCATAAAATCATAACATAGCAGGTGTAACATGATAATGCATTTTACAGATTCAAAAGGGGTCAATTTACTAGTTATATATGTACATATTGTCTGGTGAGAATAACTCACCTGTTCAAAGCTGGAGATCGATACCAAAGCACACATATTGACACAATGAAGGCACGATAATACGGACAAGACTTGAGAGAGTGGAGAGCCAAAGCTATATGGCTTGATAACATATACACACAACAATACATACATACATAAGTATTCAACACAATATATCATCAAATAACATAAGAATCAACACCCAAAGCAATATCCATTTGCATTGCACTTGCTCTCTACCTCATGTACTTCAGTTGTGCAGGTGTTTAGCTCGGCCTAGGGGTGCTATAGGTCTGGTTTGGGTGTGCAAGTGGCCGGCCAACATTTGTTTTGAAGGTGAATAGGTCTAGGTGTACAAGGCTACAACATAAGGCAAATACCATCACATCTTGGCTATATTTTGGTTCGGCCAGAGGTCATGGCTCACGGCCAGTGGATCCAGGAGGTGGTGAGTGACGTGGAAGAGGGTGGAGGTCAGGCTAGAGGTGGTGGTGGTGGAGGTTGTGGCGGCTAGAGTTTGAAGAAGGAGGTGTTGGCAAAGGTGGCTCATCTAGTGTATATAGTGATGGTTTTTGATGGATTTTGTGGTGATCTATTCCTTGGGATGACTCAGCCAGAAGAGGAGGGGTAGTAGGATGGGTGATGGTCAGAGTAAGGGGGTGGTGATGGTCGGCAAAAGCCAGGTTGAGGAGGAGTGGAGGCATGAATGTAGAGAACATATGCAAAATTCAATAGAAAGTAGAAAAAACAAAGAAGAAAAAGAAGCTTTTTACCAAATCTCTTCAAGCAAATGGCCGCAAAATTTTTGTGGTTTTGAGAAATGTTTTTCTCATGAAAAATGATGAAGAATGCAGCTGAAAGAAAGTAGGAAAGGCACGGCCAAAATCATAAAGAATGGAGGTTGAGAAAGTGAAAGGTCGGAAGACAAAAGGACCGTGGAATTTTAAGAGTTTAAACCTTTTCAATTTACCTTTAATTTATTTATATAAGTTTATATTACTTAAAATAATAATAATTTCAGTCAAAAATTCGAAAATATAACAAAATATAAAATATATATAAATATTTATTAATTATATAAGGTTAAAATAAGAAAATAGCATAAAATTGCAAACTAGTCTAGAAAAATGGAAAATAAACAGAATGAACTTTGGAAAATTTATATGGACTTTTAAAAATATTTATAACAAAGATAATAAAAAAATAAAAATGAATTCACAAAATAAATATATAAATTTTAATTAAATATAATTTAAATGAAGAAAATAGCAGAAAAATAGAAAACAGCCTTTAAAAATAGGAAATAAATACAGTAAATTTTGGAAATTTTTTATTATCACTTTAAAAATATTAAAAGAGAAAATATACATAACATAACATATTAACAAATATTTGAACAAAATATAACAAAGAAAATATGATTTATATAATTTAAAATAGACAAAATTTCAAAATAAAACAAATTATACTCAAAATTGAAATGCACATAACTTTCACAATTTAAATCCGTTTTTAACGAAACGAAAAAGCAGTATTAAACTTATTAAATATATTTTCATAATAAAATATAAAATTTAAGAATTTAAATATTTAAATCTGAAATTTAAAAGTCAAGGTTTGACCAGTTTGAACAGAAATTCATCTTTCAGTAAAATATCCAATTTATACCGGTTTGAAATTATAATTCACATAATAATCAACATTTATCTTTAAAAATGAAATGTTTGAAATAAAATAAGTTTAAAAATAATTTCAAAATAAACTAAAGTCAAATATTAAAGTATATGAAAAACAATCTAGGGTTGTTACAAAACCTGTTCTATTGCGTTCGAAATAGGAGTAAAACATTAAAAATGCAAGGCGGTATGCTTTGTTTGGAGATTGTCCGAAAAAGCACGTGAATAATGGAAATAATAATAAAATATTATGTATACACCTATATAAGCATGCCCTGATTTTACGCTAGCCCTAATTTTATTCTGGCCGCCACTAACTTATTCAATCGCCGAAAATATGCGAAGCTCTTTCCCTAATTTCTCAAAATCCATCGACTATCAAAGAAAACTTTCAACCAGGAAATCGTCTAGCTTCTCGAGCTCTCTGCATCCATATGGTGATGATTACTTTTAATGGAGTGTGGAAGCCAAGTGGTCGCCGCGTTCGTTCATGCTTTGGATGCATTTTATGGTGAGAAGGCGGGGCTGAGCTCGATGGGGTCGTAGGCGAAGGTGCGGTAGAGGGAGGCGTTTCAAATGGCGGCGATGGATGGGATTCCGGTATAGTATTGGGAGATTGACGATGGATTGAACGAACGCATGATGGATTCGTGCATCGTTAGTTTTTCCTGGGAACGTGATGAGGAAGAGAGCGATGAATGGCCTTGATTGCAGATCTGAAATCAACGGCCTGGATTTAGAAGGTTTATTATTGGAAAAAAAGGAAATTAATTTATGTAAATTATATTGTTTAAACATTATTCAATCTTTAAAAACGTATATCTTTCATATATGAGGTCGGAATTGGATGAAACAAGCGGTGATGGAATCGTGGCAACGAGCACTACATTCTAGAATCAGTTTAGAGATGATTGGGAATGGCTAAAAATTTGGATTAAATCCAAAATCGTTCGATTTGATTTAAAATTGAAAACTCAAGGTGTGTGTTTTATAACGCTCACAACGTACTAAAATATTTTTATGCTAGTTAAATTTGAAATTATGAAGTGATATAAATTTATTGATCGTTGTTTGATAAATTTAATTGTCATTCGAATTAACAGTTAAAAATTAAAATTGACTGTTAAATTCGAAATTGGAATTTAATTGCCTGTAAAATACCCGATATTGATAAGTATGAAATTGTTGCGAATTATTGGTTGATTTGGATGTTGATTATGATGGATGCTATTGATTGACTATTTGGATGGTTTGAATGTTTATTTATTTTGATATATCCTGTTATCATCCTGTATATTATTTATAGCATATAAAACAGTAAATTGAATTATTTCTAATAAATTAAGAAATAGATTGAAATGATATATACCCATGACACTGTGATTTGGGTTGAAATGATATATATCCATCACTAAAATTAAATTGAAATAGCTGATTACTTGGCCATAGGACAGAAAATTATATACGAGCACCAGATTAGTTAAATTAAATGATTTTAAAAATTTTGATTTGAAATTTATTTAAATGATTTGATTTTAAGAAAGTAAAAATTGAATTTACGAAAATCGAACTATTTCGAAATTGAGCTTGGAAATTGAATTATATTTCAGGATTTGGATTTCAAATTGGGTATTGAAAGAAAATTGATTTAAGTGTTTTGAATCGATGTTTTGGAAATCGAACTTGGAATTAATAAAATTCGAAATGGTTCAAAAATTGAAATTGAAATTATCAAGGAATTGTAATTGAAATTAATTTGAAACTGGAATTGAAATTAATTTGAAATTGACTTCGATATTAATTTGAAATCAAAGTAAAATTCGACTTGAAATCGGAATTGAATCGATTAAATCGAAATGGAAATTTAAAAGTGATTTGAATTCAAAAATTTGAAAATTGAATCAGTTTGAATTTGAAACTATTTTCAAATAAATTATTTTGATATAAACTATTTAAATCTATCTTTTTTTAAATATTCAAATTATTTTGGATTTTCCAATCTATCTTGTTATATAAACCATTTTAATACTTAAACTATTTTATATTAATCTATTTTAACCATTCAAACTATTTTTAACTATTTTAATTATTTAAACTATTTCAAAACTATTCAAACTATTTTCAAAAAAATTCAAACTGGTCAAGGGGTGAAATGTTTATAATTAAATCTTGCACTTAAGTGCGAATTGGGTTAGAGTGAAGTTATAACCTAAATTGAAATTTGAAATGATTTTGGAAGCGAAATCGAAATATTGAGGCGAAAATGATTTTGAAATGAAATGGTATATTTTAAGTAAATATGATGATTTCAAAATGGATTTGATTTTGAAGCGAATATGTTATTTTGACATCAAGTGAGAATTGTTTTCAAAGGTAAAAGTACCAACCGGTGTGTAAAACGCCGTTTGGTTGTTGAAGAGATCGGGGCCGGATATGAGCATACTCTATGTCGATGCTGAAACCACTTTAACAACTATGTACGTGGAGTGATGATCCAGAATGTAGTGAATGGATTTGGCATCGTTTGCTGGATTTGAAGAAAGAGAACGATGATGGATTACCATGACATTTGTGCCAATTGGAAATGACTAAAACATGAGTCGTTCCGGTCAAGTGGGCTAGCTACCCCGAGCGGACACACTTCTTCGTATTACCATCATTTACATTGTGATAGATTGGTGTGCACCCTCGGATTTCGGTAGTGTTGGGCGCGGTAGGCGATCATGGCTATGATGCGTTACCACCAGCCGAGAAGGTAAACTGGTAGTATCCTACCTTAAGCATTGCCTCACATGCCTTGTCATACTTTTATCCCTATGGAGACCACTACGATTTTGGTTTAGTGTTGTCATATCACGGCACATCACTATCCACCGATGGTTTACTGCTATTTTATATGCAAACTGTATGACAATGCTTAAAAACGTGTTAAGGGGGATCAATGTAAAGCCCTAACAGTAAAAAATATATCTATTTTACTGTTTAGACATTATATATGTAGCGTGTTCAACTATGTATAAATATTTTGACGGTTCCTTAGGAGATGGATGTTGAATATGCTAGTATATGATTTTTGTTTGATGATAATAAACATATATACATTCATTCAAATGTATTTGTTAATGTACTATCTTATTTTTCACATAGTTAAATAAATATTTGCTGAATAAAATAAATAACACAGAATTTAAATTCAAACTAATATTTTATTCAAACAGATATTTTATTAAAATTTTGAATAGTATAAATTCGTGCTCTCACTATATATACAAAATTTCAATTACAGTACAGTTCAATTTACACAAATGTCCTCACTACATATCGCTCATTCATTTGCATTTATCTTCAACTCTATTCCAGAATGAATCCAGCATTTGAGCGATCTGCAAAATAAACACTGACGCGGTAAAATTGTAAAAAAATATTTTTGCAGTATAAAATAAAATGTGTTTTTGAAAATATTAGTTGCCTCGGTTATTTGGGTTGTCCATCATCATTAATTTTGAATTCATCATACACAAATAGCTTGTGGCATGCACAGTGTATCATTGTACATGCCACAAGGCCATGCACATCGATATACACTTGACAAAACAGCAGGGATAGGTGAGCACAAGGTCAAACCCAACTAAAATGCTTGATTCAACTCAAGTACAAATATTCAAGTGAAATACAAATAAAGTCACAATATGAGCACAAGGTCAAACTCGAGCCAAAGCTAGGTTCAACTCAGGTGTTTGCAATAACAAACCAATGGGTCAAGACACATAAAACAAGCCTCGACCAAAAATTCAGTGAGTACACATGAATAGCATTCGAGTTAAAACAAATACCAGAGCTAGCATATCAGACTGCAACAAGATAACAGTGGTGCACATGCATATATAGTTCAGAACTACTCCAGACAACATGTGTATACATGTGCAACACTGACATATATATGTTATGGATAAAAAGAACCAGGCCTGGTAAAAATAGAAAGCAATTCAAGTTCATATGCACTGGCTTGAACCATACGAAACTGAGGTGGCTACAGTAACAAGCACACATGCCCAGGCTCAAAGACACAAACTAATAAACAAGCTTCAGATTCGACCAAAACAACAAATTAGTTCAGGTTCAACCAGCTACCAAGTGAGCACATAAGTCAATGCATATATGTATATATTAGCATATGTGTACACATGAATCAAACGCACCAGTAAAGCAAATGACAAACCAGCTCAAAAAGACTCAGTACAATTCCAGGCAAATTACATGGTACAACAAGCATACATATATACATATGAAAATGCACATGTGTGTATATATACACGCACAGTGCAAACTTAAATGAATAGTGGACAGAGCTCAATGCAACCCAGATTAATATCGCACAATTAGGTCGAAAATGCTACAGGAATGAACACACACGTCGAACAGCATTGAGCAGTCGAGACAAGTCAATGGTTCAACTGGTCAGAGCAACCCAAACGATCAACAAGCTCCAAAGCAGACTACATGATGAAAAACAAGTAGCGTATATATATGTATATGCAACCAGACCAAATACAAGAAAACAGAGCGAGCCTGGCAACATGGAAGAAAATGCAAACTAGCTCGGAGCAACAACAAAGTGCAGACTTACATCAATCTACACCAGACTTCAACATGAACAAAGGGTGATGCCAGTAAATGGACAGTGCGACCAAGCAGCTCAAACGAGCAATTTCAAACATGACTCACATAACAAAGTGAACCCAAACCATTATGCAACATTGATATTAGAGACTACAAGACCGAACCAGAAATTACTGCACCGGGCTTTCAATAGATATGAAACTCGAAGTAATGCAAATAGAAACTCACAACACATATACACACACATACATATGCATGTGTACATATGGTGACACACTTCGAGTGGGACAATAAAATCAATGCAGACCAACCAAATGGCATAAGATAGTGAACAATGTAATGCAATCAACTGAAGTGAAGACCAACAGCAAGTACAACCAGATCAACACAGCAAGTAAGTATGAATCAAAACTGGTCAGATGTTGTGGGTCATCAAAGTAGAACTCGAACAAAGTCATAAGAGAAATAAATTCAAATCAAAGTTGTCAAAGTCCGGATTATCACAAATTCAAAGTGGCCTAAGTCAACAGGGAATAAAGAACGAAATTAATGTCAAGCAAAAAATCAAAGCTATGATGACCAAGAAAAAAAATCGAATAAGCTAAAATCAAAGCTGTGGTGACCAAGCAACAATAACAGCAAATATACGAAATTGAACCGGTCAGGATCATCACCAACAATCAAGCAAAATCGAACGGCTAAACTAAAATTATCAAACGATTTCAAAAATATATTCGAATGCAAATTTAGGGTTTTCAACTGTGACGACCCGCCATTTCGTACCATTCAAATCGACAATAATCCATACATGTCAGACTTTAATGATGCAAAATAACATATTGTAAATACATTTGGAGCAAATGAAATCAATACACAAAATCGCAGATGCAGAACAATCAGAATAATTCGCAGCGGAATATAAAAATAACATAGTTGTTCATGAAGCTATTATAACAGAGTCTCAACCCAAATACATAATAACAGTCTCAAACAACATAATAGAAATCACAAATACATAGAAGTTCACTAATACATGAGATAAACTAGAACAGTTGAAACAGAAATAGATATATAGATAGATAGGCAGGATCTGCAGCAAAGACCAGATCCAGAAAGAGAATCCAAAGCTGTGAATACCCAGGCTGACCCAAGCGTAAAGCAAAACACAAAACACTCGAGTCGGGACAATATATACTTATATAATGTAAACCAACTCAAGTGAATTGTAATAAATATACAAGTAACTTAAAGGATGCCTGGGACCGCCCATCCTCTAAGGATCTGTTAAACTATTTACTATATAGTAATATTGCGCTATTATGATAATGTCTACAGTAAAATAAACATAATTTAACATAGCGTTCCAGGCTACCCATATCACCCTTCACACATAATAGTCCCAGTAGTCCATCCAGTATCAGCATATCTCCAGATCGGAAGACTACCCTAAATACTCCGTAGGCTACGGGAGAAAAACAAACTCGTAGTAAAGGCTCGGTATGGTAGATGGCACGGCACACAAGGCAATGTCAGGGTAGATATACCAATTACGCACACGGGCTGGTGGTAACGTAGCAGCCACTACGCCCACCCCGAACAACACTCCAAAATCAAGGGGTGCACCCAATCAATCACAACGGTAATAGAATGGTATCGAAGAAGTGTGTCCAGCCAGAGGTGCTACCTCCTTTGGCCCGAGATCGCTCCTGTTTTAGCCACCTTAAGCTAACTCACGGGAGTCAGGTCCACGTAATGTACCTCAGGAACGTCGTCACCATCCTACTTCATTCTGAAATCTCCACCGCGTACACAGTTGTTAAAGTGGTTTTCGGTATCTACAGAGAGTATGTCCAATATAATTTCATACTCAAAACAGCTTAGAAAATGCTACGGAAAGTTATCTTTAAAACAATTCAATTTAACAAAAGACATCATTTAAAATACTGTAATATGGCTACTTTAGTTCCAAATATAACTTAGTTAAATTTAGCAATTACAGCACTTACAAAGTGCTATAATAACCCTTTTTTAAAATTTAGCCATTTGGTTCATTTATATCAACTACAGCATTTACAAATGTTGTAATATCATTTACATTAGAAATAATAGCATTATAAAAATTGCTGTTAATTAACTTTCAAATATCCAATATAATTTCATAAACCATTAAATTTTCATTTAAACCATTTCAAACTTATAAAATCATATATTTTTCACTTTTATAACCATCATTTAATTTTCCTTAAAATCATGATTTTATAAAGTCAAATTTCCATTAAAAAATCAGTATTTAATAATAATTCACATATCAAATCCCAACATTTAATTTTAAATTCATTAAATTAAATTTTAACTTAACACTTAAGTTTACATTCCCAAATATAACTTATTCTCATTTTATTTACTTACCTTCAAAAATTCACTTTTAAACAAAATTCATAAATTCCAATTTAAGTTATATTTCCAAATTTCAACTTAAATATTTATTCATTTCACATTTTAACTTTATTCAAAAATCATTAATATTTTATAAAAATCATTTTAATTTCATTTTTACTCAAAATATCTTAAATTTATCATATTTCACATTTAATTTAAATTCCATTTATCATAAAATTATAATTTCCAAAATAGCTTATATTTCAAATTTTCTAACTTTACCATTAATTTATTTCACTTATAAATTTTCAGAAAATCAATAATACTTTACAGAAATCATTTTTTAACTATGTTTAAATTAAGATATTATAATATTTACATTTCTAAAATATTTCAAAAATTTTAGAAAAATATATTTTAACCACGGGTCTGTATATCATTTTCTAGCCTAGGTAAAGTGATACGGATAATATATCATTTCAATCCGTAGTTTACAAAGAAAACCGGGTTTTATCATTTCAAATCCGCAGTCCCAAGTAAAATGAAATAATTGAAAATCGTTCAGGCCTATCATTTCAGCCCATAACGATTTTCCCCTATTCTAAAGTCCGTTCAGGTATGTATCATTTCAACCCATAGTCATTCTAATCTAAATGGAACTTGCAGTGTGATAAACTGATATAAATAGCAGAACAACATAATATAATAGTAACAGATGTTATAACAGGTAAATATGCGTTGGTGAACATCATTTGATCATAACATAGCAGATATAATATGGTGATGCATTTTACAGATTCAAATGTGATCGATTTACTACTCATATAAGTATAAAACTGTCTGGTGAGAATAACTCACTGGTATAAGCTGGAGACACAACCAAAATACACAAACTGATATCCACAAAGCACGATAGCACGAGAATTATTCGAGTGTGGGAGAGATAAAGCTAATAACCTTGCAAACATTTAAACAAAACAATACAAACAACATAAGTTTTCAACCCAATATAATTAAACAATGTTATAATAAATGCATAAAACAAAGCTAAAATCTTTGCACTTTCTTTCAACCACTTATGCTTCAGCCAAGGGTCAGAAACACACGGCTAAGCATGGGTTAGGATCTGGTTTTTGGGTTCATAGGGTCGGCCAAACATGGGTTTGATGATGGTGCGACATTGGGTGCATGAACAAAACAAGCTAAGGCAACACAAAAATGTTTCAAAGCAAATAGGTCACGGCCAAGCCAATCATGATCATGGCCACCTTTAGGTGGTCAACTACAGTTGTGGCAGAGGTTGTCAGGTCAGCTACAGTTGGAGGTGGTGATGTAGGTGGCGGTCAAGGAGGAGTTTGAGGCGGTGGTGTCTTGATGTGCTCGGCTATGGACATTTAGGTGAAGCTTTTTTTTGTGGTGGATATTCTACCTAGTTGGCTCGGCTTGGCTAGGTGGTTGGAGTGGTGAGGCCGAACCTGAAGAGGAAGGAAGCTAGAGCAAAATCACATAAACAATGAAAAAATAATGACAAGAAAAAGGAAGTTTTACCAAAATTTCTTGTGCAGGAATGGCCGAACTAATTTTAGGTTTTGGGAAAAGTTTCGTGTACGTGAAAACAAATGGAGAAGTTAGCTGATAGGTAGGGAGTTACGGCAGCAAATATGGAAAGGTGTTGGTTGAAATGTGAAAAGACAAGAATATAACAAGCCTTAAGCAAATCAATGGTCACAAATCTCTTCAAATTACCATATTTCTTTTGCAATTTTAAATATCTGAAAAACACATATAAATTCAGATAAACATACGAAAATTTAGTAAATAAACAAAAATAAATAAATAAATATTAATTATATATAATTAAATTAAGAAACTAGCAAAGAAAATGTAAACTAGGCTAGCAAATTTGAAAATAAATGAAATGTACTTTGGAAAAATTTATGTACTTGAAAAATATTTATAAATAATGATAAGAACACAAAATAAAATGCATGCATAAAAATAAATAAAAAAATTTAATTAAATATAATTAAGGGAAGAAAATAACAGAAAAATGGAAACTAGCCTTTTAAAAATAGAATATAAATGCAATAAATTTAGGAAAATTTTTGTTATCACTTTAAAATATTTATAAATAAAATCTTACAATAAAAAATTTAAAATTATTTCAGACAAAATAAAGTCAAATTTAAAATTATATTCAAAAATCTAGGGTTGTTACACTCTCCCCCACTCAAATCTTTTCGTCCTCGAAAAGAACGGGCAAGGAAAATAAAGAGAAACAAGATAGAAAAACAAAATAGTGCCTGAAACGAACAATTCCGGATTCGAAGCACGAATGCTCTCATCCATTTCCCAGATACAATCTCGATCATCAGTACTCCACTATACTTTGACCAGATTAACAGATTTCCTTCTGAGCTGCTTCGTACCTCAGCCGACAATACAAAGTGGCTTCCTCTCAATAGTCAGATTAGGCTCGATATCCAAACTATCATGAGCAGAATGCTGGACAATAAGAGATGGGTCATGAAGATGTCGGCGAAGATGCGAGACATGGAATACATCATGCACTCCAGAAAGCTTCTCAGGCAAATCCAAACGATAATCCAAAGAACCAACTCTTTCCACAATGTGGAAAGGACCAATGAACGTAGGAGAAAGCTTCCCTCTACGACCAAAGCGAATGACATTCCTCAAGGGAGAAACCTTAAGGAACACCTGATCACCAACAGAAAATTCCAAATTCCACCTACGCCTATCAGCGTACTTCTTCTGCCTACCCTGAGCGGCTCTCAACCTCTTCTTAATCTCTTCAACTCTCTCAGAAGCTTCTAAAATCACATCAGGACCAAGAACCAAACGATTATTGTATTCAATCCAGCAAGACGGGGATCTTCAAGGTCTTCCATATAGAGCAGCAAATGGAGACATTTTGAGACTGGCCTGAATGCAAATATGGAATGAGATAGATAAAAAAAGATCAAGAATAGACTGAAAAACAGAAGATAAGATTATACCTGATAGCTACCATTGTAGGTGAATTAGGCAAGATGGAGATGATCTTCCCAAGATCCTTCATAATCAAGCACACAAGCACAAAGAAGATCCTCGAGAATCTGATTCACTCTTTCTGTTTGACCGTCGGTCTGTGGATGGTAAGCAGTGCTCAGATTCAGACGAGTACCTAGAGATTCCTGAAAAGCTTTCCATAACTGACTGGTAAAGATAGGGTCACGATCACAAACAATACTGAGAGGAACAACCCTGGAGATGAACAATCTCTCTCATGTAGATCTTAGATAAGCTAGAAGAAGAACGAGTAGACTTGACCGGAATAAAATGAGCGGACTTGGTCAGTCTATCAACAATAACCCAGATTCTCTCATTACCCCTTCGAGTGCTCGGTAAACTATCAATCAAATCCATGGAAACCTGTTCCCACTTCCAATTGGGAATCTCAAGGGGCTGCAACAAACTACGGGTCTTTTGGTGATCGGCTTTGGCTTGCTGACAAGTCACACATCGACTAACAAGGATAGAGATATCCCTCTTCGTCCCCATCCACCAATAAAGCCTCTTCATATCCTGATACATCTTCGACACACCAGGATGAATAGAAAGTCTGGATAGGTGATTCTCGTGAAGCAACTCCTGCCTCAAACCATCAACATTCTGGACAAAAATCCTGATGTTAATCCTCACAATCCCTCTATCATCAATCTGAGCTCCATAACAACTACCACTACTACCACCAACCCCGCTACGAACACTCTCCTTCATTAATCTAAGCATCTCATCCTCATCCTGCTTAGCCATGATACGATCCAGAAGAGGAGAAGAAGAAACAACAAGCTGACACAACAAAGCCTTCTTCCGACTCAAAGCATCGGCCACAACATTAGCTTTACCGAGAGTATAGCTAATATAGAGGTCGTAAGAAGCCAGAAACTCAAGCCAACGAACCTGCCTCTGATTCAAATCCTTCTGGGAGAAGTTATATCTCAAAGACTGATGATCGGTGAAAAGCTCAAACTTGGTTCCAAGAAGATGATGCCTCCAAAGCTTCAAAGGAAAGACAACAGCAAGCAACTCTAAATCATGAGCAGCATAATTTGCCTTGTGGGTTTTCAACTGACGGCTGGCGTAGGCAATGACCCTACCATCCTGCATGAGAACAGCACCCAAACCCTCACGACTAGCGTCATTATATACCGTAAATCCATCACTTTCGTTTGGAACGGTAAGAACTGGTGTGGAAGTTAGCTTGCTCTTTAACTCATTGAATGCAACTTTACAGTGATCACTCCAGACAAACTTGGGATTCTTAAGAGTCAAAGCTGTGAGAGGTGCATAAATCCGAGCAAAATTCTCAATGAATCTCCGGTAGTAACCGGCAAGGCCCAGAAAACTACGAATATCAGATAAAATCTTTGGAGTTTCCCAATCCTGAAACAGAATAGGAAGAAATAAGGACAACCAAAAAGATAGAATTATTAAATGATAAAGAAAAGAGAAGGAAGAAAGAAAGACTTACACTGATCACAGCGACCTTGACTGGATCAATAGCAACTCCATTACTAGAAACGATATGCCCGAGATATCGGACTTCATCCTTCCAGAAATGGCATTTAGAAAATTTATCCTTCAACTGATGATTTCTGAGAGTCTCTAGGACATATTTCAAATGCGACTCATGCTCTTCCTTGGTCTTAGAGAAGACAAGGATATCATCAACAAAGACTAGAACAAATTTATTAAGCACATCATGAAAAACACGATTCATCAAATCAACAAAGAAAGAAGGAGCATTAGTCAAACCGAAAGGCATGACTAACCATTCATAAAAACCATTCTCAGTGCGGAAAGTAGTCTTGGGAATGCTATCCTTGGCAACCTTGAGTTGATGAAAACCGGTGGCAAGATAAAGCTGAGAGAAAACTGTGGCACCATAAAGCTAATCAAACATGTCATTGATACGAGGCATTGGATATTTATTTTTCATAGTGAGCTTGTTTAGCTCCCTATAATCAACACACATCCGAAAAGAACCATCAGACTTGGTGACAAAAACCACCGCGGCCCCCAATTCAGAAAAACTAGGCCTAATCAGACCTTTGGAAGACAAGTCCTCAATTTGCTTTCCCAATTCAACCTTCTCGCAGGGTGCCATCCTTCTAGGAGGAAGAAACAACAGGTTAAGCACAGGAATAAGATCAATCCGAAAATCAATTTCCCGCTTCGGAGGTAAAGAAGTGACTTCACCAAATAAATCAGGATATAATCTGTAACAACCCGATATTCGTGTCGAATTATAATCGACAATTTAAACGATTAATATTGACCCAAATTTCCGTTTGAATTTTTAAATTTGAATTAAAATTCTTTTATAAATGGATTAAAAGGAATTGTGGGCTTTGAAAATAATAGTGGTCCATTTTTTTTTTTTTGGGCTTTAAAAAAATCGTTCGGCCCACTTAATTATTATATGCCGTGATTAAAATTAATCCCGTCCCTCTCTTCATTTCTTTAACCCGATCCCCTCTTTCATTTTTCGAACCCTAGTTAAAGCAACACGCGAGAAAATTAATGGCGGCCCCTTTGCATTTGTCGTTCGTCTTCCTTCGCTTGCTCGTGGCTGCGTCGATCGATGCTCTCGTGCTCGGCTTCCCCTAAATTCGTCGACATGGTGAGTAATTACTACTCACATCTAATTTAAACTCTAGCTAGTTAAATCTTGTGCTTTTGTGATTTACTTGGGTTGCTTGATTTTACGATATTGATGTCGTTCGATTTTCGGCCTTGTTCGATTCGATTGTTGCCTTGAGTACTCGGTTGCTTTTAGCTTGATACACGTGGTTTTTGAGCTATTCGATTTCTGATAACCTTGTCTCTGACTTGTGCATTCCATTCTCATGAGTTCTTATCTGTAGTATATCCTGATGCTCTTGAGCTAGTCTGCAATGTCAGGGTGGATTTTGATGGTTGTTGCTGTGTTTCATCATGATTTGCATTTTTGATGCTCTTTGAGTTGCAGTGCTTCATTTCTGGTGACATGTGCATTTGTCTTTGCACTTGCATACTGTTGCCTGTTGCAGTTTGGTTACTTGTGTACATACTTTGTCGAATTCACTCGAGAAGTTTGGTTATTTGAGTTTTCACTACTACCATGTGTCACTATACATTGTTGACCATTGTTCCAGTTATGTGTTGTATTTGCACATGTTTGTATATGCAGATATTTGAGCATATTTTATTGCTGTCCACTGCCACTCTTGTTTGCATATTTATTATGCAGACACTTGAGCATTCCTTTGATTGTTCACTGCAACTTTTTGTTGTCCACTGCCACCCTTGTTTGCATATTCAATATGCAGACATTTGAGCATTTTTTTCTTTTGTTGCTTATTTGTCATTTCTTTTTGAGATATGACCTGACTTTGTTCAAACTGTTTCACTGTCGTACTATGTTTATGTATGTGTCATCTCCATGTATATACATACATATATGTATGTATATATGTGTGTGTGATGGCTCGATATCAATTCTGATTTCATGTTTTCAGGATTAACCAGAGCGTGTCTAAAATGTTTTGAGTTGTTTCTTTGTTGCAGATACACATGTCTGAATTTCCTTGTTAGACTTGGTATTGCACAAGAAGAACTAGTCATAGTGTATTGTTCTACTTCGAGTTAAATTGCCCTCGTTTTCCCTGAACTCCTGATTGCTTGAACATATTGAAGTCTTGTTACAGCTCATGTTCATGTACATATTCATATTTCATATGTTGGTCTGGTTCTGTTTCTTTTCACCTCTGCACATTTTGCGGTCCCTACTTGCTGTTGCACTTATATATAGCTATGTATGCATATGTTCTTGAGTCAGTTTCATTATGGTTGTGTTATCACCATGTTGGTTTGACTTGAACTCGATTCACTTGATACTGTTGGCATTCATATGTTTACAAGTACATTTCATATACTTGTAGCCATTCATTCAAAATTCCGCTGCCTTCTTCTGTTTCATTTCATTCTGGAACCATCATTTTGTGACCCTTTTCACTAGTGTTTTCCACTGTTGCATTGTTTGGGTGATCGTTGTACATATGAAATTGATTCATATGTATGCTAGGCAATGTTTACATTGTATTGCCTTAATTTTTGTGCTCTCCTCTTTAGCATATACCTGTACATTGCTATGTGCACTTATGTCCATGCTTTCATTTGATCTTGTGGTGTCTGCAATTCAATTGCAGTTTGTTCTTGTGTCTGTGTGTGTGGTGCCATACCCCTGGTGCCCTCACCCTCCTCCTATTTTTGTAGCTGTCCCACTGCTTTGTGTTTTGGATGCAGACTTGTTGCAGTCTCTCCTTTTCTGATGTGTGCTGTGGCACCATTTCATTGGTGCTCTCACCTTCATTTGAGTTGTGTCTTCATGTTATACACTGCATATTTGTGTGACAACCCTTTGCTGATGTACTTGAGCATGCATTCCTGATCATGCCACTGTTTGCATTTTTGATTTATGTGGTTTATGTGGTCGAAATGTTTTTATTGTGCATATCTGTCTACTTTGACCACCGAGTTCGTGGCATTGATATTTGAACCTTCGTTGATTTTGGTTCGTTGATCTTATGGGTACATCATCACTGTAGTGGCACGGCAGTGCACGCAAGCGTGAACTGCAGCCACACGGTATTCGGTTGAGTACATCATCACTATAGTGGCAAGGCAGTGCACGCAAGCGTGAACTGCAGCCACACGGTATGGCGTGTATGATATTCTTTTTGTTTTGACTTATGGATCTTTTTGTGTATTCCATATTCTGTAGTGGCGAGGCAGTGCACGCGTGCGTGTACTGCAGCCCTACTTGAATTAATATTTTAATTGATATTTCAATAGTTTGAACTGTTTGTTCATTTCAATTCAATATTCTGAATTGCATTCTGATTTGGTTTAATTACTGTCGTCTATTCAGTATTTAATTATTATTGCTTCTGTGCACTAATAACTGAGTTTGAATTAGACTGATCCGAGTATTATTTTCTTTTGAATTTAATACTCGGGTCAGACCGAGTATTTACAGGTTGTAGATATTCTGCTTTGGGTTGCTGCTAGAGCTATGAAGTTCTTTCATATCTTTTGGAGTAGTCGTCATTTGTAGTAGTCTGTATTATTGTATAGGAAGATATGTATTCATGTATATTATATACGTTAATGTACTTGTATATGAAACTTCCTGAGTTGACTATTGTAGTTGTATCACATGTACCGTGTAAACGTATTGTAACTGACATCAGTTATATATATATGAGATTTTCTGATTTATCTGTGTTCCGCATTTATATTTATCTGTGTTATTAGTTTATATTTGTCCTAGACTATTATAGCCACCGTGTGGTAGCTTTGAGTTTGCATCGGCATGCCGGATTCTCTTCTGAAATTAAAAGCATGTTTTTACTATCTGACATATCGGTGTTCGCACAAAGCAATTACACGGATGGTCGCTCCTCAACAGCCTTATTCTCCGTGCTAGTTGACAGCACTACACCGTAGTGTTCTTGGCTAGCGTGGGTATAGAGGTGGGGCGTCACAGCTTGGTATCAGAGCCTGGGGTTTAGAACAAATATAAAACATAACTTAGATAGTACATGTGTTACAACTATTTGTCGACGTTTTATTTATCATATTTGCATATGATTGTCTTTGAATTGTTAGGTATGAATTCCTAACTCTTATTCGTGAGTATTGCTGCTATTCTGTCGCACTTGCTCACTTGAGTTTACACTTCTAAGTATCAGAGTATATATGCTCTACCAAGTTGCATATTGCTGCAACTAGTACCCACTTCGATTTGAACTCGCATTGTTTATTCGAACTGCTATATATATGCATTCTTATCTCTGATTCGTGTACTTAATGCAGTCTCCATGCAATTAAGTTTTGGGTATCAATCTTTGAGACAAATTGAGTTTCAATTGTCGACTTGATCGATTCTTCCTTTCCGGTTAGTTGTTATCACCTTTGTTGACTTTGATAACTTCTATTTCAGGAATTTTGGGTATTCCTACTTTGATGGATTTGGAATCGAATTCTTTGTATTTTATTCACGTCTTCGAATGTGAATCTTAGTGAATTGATTTGGTTTTCGAATTTAATCGATTCTCGATTATTTCCCGATTTGTTGCTATCATTTATTAGCAACTTTGATGACCTTTTCTTCGGGATTTTTGTGAACATACCTTTCGATGAATTCGGTATCGATTTCTTTGGATTCTATTCACGTCTTCGTATGTGAATTCTTGTGATTGATTGTTTCTACAATCATTTTTGTGATTTGTCACTTTAAAAGTATAAAGGTTTCAATACTAGTAGTAAATATCAAAACTCTTTTATCAAAATGTTTTCAACTCTATTTTCAATACCAAACTCGTTTTTGAAACCGTTTTCCAATCTATTAGTATATACAAATCTTTATTTCACTCGTATGAGAAATCTAATTAAACGACTTAGTAAAACGAGTGGTATATAACGCTTGCGTTTACTTCGCCGGTTAATTCTTGGACTTATTCGATTGAATCTCTTGTGACAAATTTTATTAGTGAAGATTTACAGTTTGTTCGTAAATATTTAAGTTAAGCAAGTGGTTATGGGACATGAAGCTAAACTTTTATATTTACTAGCTTAGTGTAATTGACACTTCTCGTTGATCATGACGATCATTTTTACGGTTAGACTAGGCCTCATCGGTGTGATTTCGTCTCACACATATCTCTTGGGCTTTGAGGGTTGTCTAGACACCACTTGTGTGATTTCATTCACATATACTTTTCTTTTGATTGTGAGGTTAGACTAGACACCACTTGTGTGATTCCACTCACACATACCTCTTTTGATTTTTTTTGGTTAGTCTGGACCTCAATCTGTGTGATTTCAACTCACACATGTGGGGTAGCGCCCCACGGTCTTCGGGCCATTCGTGTGTCAAAATTAATGGCTTGCAACCATGAGATAGCGTCTCGTTATGCGTTGCACGTGTTGATGATTTTTCATGCTCGCGGGTAGGTGAGATTCCGTGCTCCCGTTCTCGCTTTGCGTTGCACGTGTTGATGATTTTTCATGCTCGCGTGTAGGTGAGATTCCGTGCTCCCGTTCTCGCTTTGCGTTGCCCGTGTTGGTGATTTTCATGCTCACGTGTAGGTGAGATTCCGTGCTCCCGTTCTCGCTTTGCATTGCACGTGTTGGTGATTTTCATGCTCATGTGTAGGTGAGATTCCGTGCTCCCGTTCTCGCTTTGCGTTGCACGTGTTGATGATTTTTCATGCTCGCGGGTAGGTGAGATTCCGTGCTCCCGTTCTCGCTTTGCGTTGCACGTGTTGATGATTTTTCATGCTCGCGTGTAGGTGAGATTCCGTGCTCCCGTTCTCGCTTTGCGTTGCCCGTGTTGGTGATTTTCATGCTCACGTGTAGGTGAGATTCTGTGCTCCCGTTCTCGCTTTGCGTTACATGTGTTGATGAATTTTCATGCTCGCGTGTTGGTGAGTTTCCATACTCTCCTTTGAGTTTTCATACTCCGTTTGAGTTTTCATACTCTGTTCGAGTTTTCATACTCCGTTTGAGTTTTCATACTCCGTTCGAGTTTTCATACTCCGTTCGAGTTTTCATACTCCGTTCGAGTTTTCATACTCCGTTCGAGTTTTCATACTCCGTTCGAGTTTCCATACTCCGTTCGAGTTTTCATACTCCGTTCGAGTTTTCATACTCCGTTCGAGTTTTCATACTCCGTTCGAGTTTTCATACTCCGTTCGAGTTTTCATACTCCGTTCGAGTTTTCATACTCCGTTCGAGTTTTCATACTCCGTTCGAGTTTTCATACTCCGTTCGAGTTTTCATACTCCGTTCGAGTTTTCATACTCCGTTTGAGTTTCCATACTCTCCTTCGAGTTTTCATACTCCGTTCGAGTTTTCATACTCGCGTTCGAGTTTTCATACTCCGGTTCGAGTTTTCATACTCGCGTTCGAGTTTTCATACTCCGGTTCGAGTTTTCATACTCGCGTTCGAGTTCTCATACTCTTAGCTTGTGTTTTCTGGATTTCTTGTGAGGATTTCTAGAATTTGTGCTTCACCAATTTTCGTGATTTCTATTGATAAGTTTTATCAATTCTTGTGCATTGGTGAATTCGTGTGTTATTGACTTGTTATGAATACAAGTTTAGGGAATGATACCCCTTTCTATCTTTGAGAAGATTCTTGTGACTCTTTGGATGAATGAAAATCCACTTATCGAAGTTGCTTCTGATGTCGTTGTTTTAATCACATATTTAAGGAAAAAAAAAAATTTGTTTCAAAATATAAATCAAAATTGTTTTCAAAATTTTTACGATTTGCGCTTTCAAAAGAATGAGGAAGCGAATTAAACGTTTCAGTAAAATCGAGGACTATGACCCCTTTCTTTTACTGATTCGCTTACTTCCGGACTTGTCCGTTTGAGAACGTAAAATGTTATTTACTTAAAATACACAATTTAACACTTTCAAGGAAACGATGAAGTGAATTAAACGATTTAGTAAAACTCGTGGTTGTGAGCCACGTGCGTTTGCTATTTCGGTTAATTTTGGACTCGTTAATTGAAAAATTTGTGATTTGAAATTTGATTACCGTTGTGGTAATTTCTGATTATCGTTTTGATAATTGGATGTTTATGATTTCTGATTTATCGTTTTTGATAATCAGATATTTATTGTTTCTAATTATCGTTTGTGATAATTAGATATTTGTGGTTTAATTATCGTTTGTGATAATTAAACATTTGTGATTTGAGATTTCTGAATTATCGATTGATAATTAGATTTTGTTGAGAATTTGTGAATTTCTCTTATGAAATTAAAAGATTTCTTTGGCGTTTATATTGTACTACGCCAGTGTACCGGCTCAATTTTCTACTATTCATGACGTTTTCTACGTCTTCTGGTTCCGGAAATGCCTTATGGATTTCCGATCCTTATTCTTGAGCAACCTTCTATTCACATCATTGCTTCGGGGGTGTAGCACCTTCGAAATAAAAATGTTTCACTTATGGAGATTCTCAATGGTTCTCAAATTCTATGGATTTCTCTTTGGAATCCAGGGAATTCATCGAGCAAACACGATCAGGCTTTCTCTATCATGCTCTTTATAGTGAACTTCCTACTTCGAATTTCTTCATCTTGGGATGACATGCTTTTATGGTTGTTACCTTTTGCCCATTTATTCCTTAAGATTGCGAGGACGCAATTTCTTTAAGGAGGGGAGTCTGTAACAACCCGATATTCGTGTCGAATTATAATCGACAATTTAAACGATTAATATTGACCCAAATTTCCGTTTGAATTTTTAAATTTGAATTAAAATTCTTTTATAAATGGATTAAAAGGAATTGTGGGCTTTGAAAATAATAGTGGTCCATTTTTATTTTTTTTTGGGCTTTAAAAAAATCGTTCGGCCCACTTAATTATTATATGCCGTGATTAAAATTAATCCCGTCCCTCTCTTCATTTCTTTAACCCGATCCCCTCTTTCATTTTTCGAACCCTAGTTAAAGCAACACGCGAGAAAATTAATGGCGGCCCCTTTGCATTTGTCGTTCGTCTTCCTTCGCTTGCTCGTGGCTGCGTCGATCGATGCTCTCGTGCTCGGCTTCCCCTAAATTCGTCGACATGGTGAGTAATTACTACTCACATCTAATTTAAACTCTAGCTAGTTAAATCTTGTGCTTTTGTGATTTACTTGGGTTGCTTGATTTTACGATATTGATGTCGTTCGATTTTCGGCCTTGTTCGATTCGATTGTTGCCTTGAGTACTCGGTTGCTTTTAGCTTGATACACGTGGTTTTTGAGCTATTCGATTTCTGATAACCTTGTCTCTGACTTGTGCATTCCATTCTCATGAGTTCTTATCTGTAGTATATCCTGATGCTCTTGAGCTAGTCTGCAATGTCAGGGTGGATTTTGATGGTTGTTGCTGTGTTTCATCATGATTTGCATTTTTGATGCTCTTTGAGTTGCAGTGCTTCATTTCTGGTGACATGTGCATTTGTCTTTGCACTTGCATACTGTTGCCTGTTGCAGTTTGGTTACTTGTGTACATACTTTGTCGAATTCACTCGAGAAGTTTGGTTATTTGAGTTTTCACTACTACCATGTGTCACTATACATTGTTGACCATTGTTCCAGTTATGTGTTGTATTTGCACATGTTTGTATATGCAGATATTTGAGCATATTTTATTGCTGTCCACTGCCACTCTTGTTTGCATATTTATTATGCAGACACTTGAGCATTCCTTTGATTGTTCACTGCAACTTTTTGCTGTCCACTGCCACCCTTGTTTGCATATTCAATATGCAGACATTTGAGCATTTTTTCTTTTGTTGCTTATTTTGTCATTTCTTTTTGAGATATGACCTGATTTTGTTCAAACTGTTTCACTGTCGTACTATGTTTATGTATGTGTCATCTCCATGTATATACATACATATATGTATGTATATATGTGTGTGTGATGGCTCGATATCAATTCTGATTTCATGTTTTCAGGATTAACCAGAGCGTGTCTAAAATGTTTTGAGTTGTTTCTTTGTTGCAGATACACATGTCTGAATTTCCTTGTTAGACTTGGTATTGCACAAGAAGAACTAGTCATAGTGTATTGTTCTACTTCGAGTTAAATTGCCCTCGTTTTCCCTGAACTCCTGATTGCTTGAACATATTGAAGTCTTGTTACAGCTCATGTTCATGTACATATTCATATTTCATATGTTGGTCTGGTTCTGTTTCTTTTCACCTCTGCACATTTTGCGGTCCCTACTTGCTGTTGCACTTATATATAGCTATGTATGCATATGTTCTTGAGTCAGTTTCATTATGGTTGTGTTATCACCATGTTGGTTTGACTTGAACTCGATTCACTTGATACTGTTGGCATTCATATGTTTACAAGTACATTTCATATACTTGTAGCCATTCATGCAAAATTCCGCTGCCTTCTTCTGTTTCATTTCATTCTGGAACCATCATTTTGTGACCCTTTTCACTAGTGTTTTCCACTGTTGCATTGTTTGGGTGATCGTTGTACATATGAAATTGATTCATATGTATGCTAGGCAATGTTTACATTGTATTGCCTTAATTTTTGTGCTCTCCTCTTTAGCATATACCTGTACATTGCTATGTGCACTTATGTCCATGCTTTCATTTGATCTTGTGGTGTCTGCAATTCAATTGCAGTTTGTTCTTGTGTCTGTGTGTGTGGTGCCATACCCCTGGTGCCCTCACCCTCCTCCTATTTTTGTAGCTGTCCCACTGCTTTGTGTTTTGGATGCAGACTTGTTGCAGTCTCTCCTTTTCTGATGTGTGCTGTGGCACCATTTCATTGGTGCTCTCACCTTCATTTGAGTTGTGTCTTCATGTTATACACTGCATATTTGTGTGACAACCCTTTGCTGATGTACTTGAGCATGCATTCCTGATCATGCCACTGTTTGCATTTTTGATTTATGTGGTTTATGTGGTCGAAATGTTTTTATTGTGCATATCTGTCTACTTTGACCACCGAGTTCGTGGCATTGATATTTGAACCTTCGTTGATTTTGGTTCGTTGATCTTATGGGTACATCATCACTGTAGTGGCACGGCAGTGCACGCAAGCGTGAACTGCAGCCACACGGTATTCGGTTGAGTACATCATCACTATAGTGGCAAGGCAGTGCACGCAAGCGTGAACTGCAGCCACACGGTATGGCGTGTATGATATTCTTTTTGTTTTGACTTATGGATCTTTTTGTGTATTCCATATTCTGTAGTGGCGAGGCAGTGCACGCGTGCGTGTACTGCAGCCCTACTTGAATTAATATTTTAATTGATATTTCAATAGTTTGAACTGTTTGTTCATTTCAATTCAATATTCTGAATTGCATTCTGATTTGGTTTAATTACTGTCGTCTATTCAGTATTTAATTATTATTGCTTCTGTGCACTAATAACTGAGTTTGAATTAGACTGATCCGAGTATTATTTTCTTTTGAATTTAATACTCGGGTCAGACCGAGTATTTACAGGTTGTAGATATTCTGCTTTGGGTTGCTGCTAGAGCTATGAAGTTCTTTCATATCTTTTGGAGTAGTCGTCATTTGTAGTAGTCTATATTATTGTATAGGAAGATATGTATTCATGTATATTATATACGTTAATGTACTTGTATATGAAACTTCCTGAGTTGACTATTGTAGTTGTATCACATGTACCGTGTAAACGTATTGTAACTGACATCAATTATATATATATGAGATTTTCTAATTTATCTGTGTTCCGCATTTATATTTATCTGTGTTATTAGTTTATATTTGTCCTAGACTATTATAGCCACCGTGTGGTAGCTTTGAGTTTGCATCGGCATGCCGGATTCTCTTCTGAAATTAAAAGCATGTTTTTACTATCTGACATATCGGTGTTCGCACAAAGCAATTACACGGATGGTCGCTCCTCAACAGCCTTATTCTCCGTGCTAGTTGACAGCACTACACCGTAGTGTTCTTGGCTAGCGTGGGTATAGAGGTGGGGCGTCACATAATCTAACCATAGGAGTTGAATCAAGATCACTGGAAGAAGAATCTAGAGAATAAATAAAGTTGCCAGCAAAATCCTGAGGCAAGCGGCACTGAAAATAATCAAGGAATTCCCTTGATCATCAACAAGATGAACAGTCCGGGCTATACAAGAGATATGAGCATCATGATTCACTAACCAATCCTGACCAAGTAATAAATCAAAACATCAAAGCCCAAAACATAAAGATCACCACAAAAGCGGTGATCAGAATGGAGAAGTTTCACTTGCTTACAAATCCTATTAAGGTTAGCAGGACCCCCAAGAGGATTTGAAACACATAATGGAACAGAAGCATACCCAGGAGATAGGAGATGCTCAAACTTATCACACAAATCAACAGAAATAAAACTTTGTGAAGCTCCAGTATTAAACAACACACGAACAGGATGATGGAATAAAGTAAATGAACCCTAATGAGTACCTTGGTCATCACTAGGAGCAGGAGCAGGTGGAGGAACAGGAGATGATATAGAAGTGACAGCAAATATACCAGAAGGAGTACCCCTATGCTGGGTAGGGAAGTCCTTCTTAAAATTACCAGGCTAGGGACATATATGGCAAAGATCACGCCTAGCCAACTGAGAAGGTGGTGGAATAGCAGCACCAGATAAAGTAGGACAGCTATTGGCACCTTCTGATCACACCTAAAGCAAGTGATGGAGGAGAGGTCAACTTGTTTCCTCTGAGCAGGAGCAGATGATGAAGATCCTAAACCAGAACGCTTCTGCCAATTCTTCTTCTGCTGCTGGAAATTAGGCTTACGCTTCATGGAATTAGCAGATGAAGACTGAGCACCAGAAACAGAAAGACCTTGGGATGTGGGGTTCTCATAGCGAATAGCCATATCCATAAGCTGGGTGAAAGAACCATGAACATGAGAAACGAGGCGACTATAATACTCTGGACGAGCACCACCAATGAATTTCTCATTCTCCTTGAGAGGAGTATCAATCAGGCTAGGACCGAAATTGGAAAGTTCATTGAACTTCCTCTCATACTCAACAAAAGACATGCTACCCTGCTTAAGATCCATAAACTCATGATAAAGCTGAGATTTCCCGGCTTCTGGCATCCATTTTGCCACAAAAGCCTCCCTGGAAAAGAGATACAGAACAAGCTTAAGATAGATTTAAAAGAAAAGGAAAATAGGAGCAAAATTCAAGATAACACAAGGGATACCTAAACTGCTCCCAAGTGATATCAGCCTCGACGGTGTTAGCCATAACGGACTCCCACCAATCTAAGCAGAATCACGCAACTGCCATGCTGCTAACTGACGCTTCTGGGCATCAGTAATATCAAGACCAGCAAATATCCTATCAAGACTCCGCAACCACTATTGAGCCTCAATGATGCTCTCTGAACCGGTGAATGGGGTACCACCTAGTTGAGAGATTTCCTTACAGAGAACAATAAACCGAACAGGAGCAACATGTTGAGGAGCTGGGGCAATACCACGGCCCCTACCACTGGCATTTCCTCGATTCATCCTGAAAAATATCAAGAATGAATTTAGGACAGGATACAGACAAGCCAACGATAAATTAAGATAAGACAAAAGATTACACTTGGATGAATATCCTAAAGAAAGAAAAATCTAACAAGGTAGATACGAAAGAAAGGAAGTTAGAAAATATTTCAAAATCCTTTAAAACAAGAAAAATTTATATATCAAAATAATCTTTGAAAATCTTTTGAAGACATTCTGAAAAATCATTTTATACTTTGAAAATATGTCTCTCACAAAGATATGATTCTGAGATTGATTTCACTCATTCTAGGGTAGAAATACCCTATCTCTAATGAGTTTTTGCTCTGCAGAGGCAATGGTTTGCCAAAAAAACCAAAGATCTGATACCAACTTTGACGACCCACCAATTCGTACCATTCAAATCGCTAATAATCCACACATGTCGGACTTGAATGATGCAAAATAACAGATTGTAAATAAATTTGGAGTAAATGAAATCAATACACAGAATCATAGACATAGAACAATCAGAATAACTCGCAGCGGGATATAAAAATAACATAGTAGTTCATGAAGCTACTATAACAGAGTCTCAACCCAAATACGTAATAACAGTCTCAAACAACATAATAGAAATCACAAATACATATAAGTTCACTAATACATAAGATAAACTAGAACAGTTGAAACAGAAAGAGATATATAGATAGATAGGCAGGATCTCCAGCAAAGACCAGCTCCAGAAAGAGAATCCAAAGCTGTGAATACTCAAGCTAACCCGAGCGTAAAGAAAAACACAAAACACTCGAGTCAGGACAATATATATACTTATATAATGTAAACCAACTCAAGTGAACTGTAATAAAGATACAAGTAACTTAAAGGATGCCTGGGACCACCCATCCTCTAAGGATCCGTTAAACTATTTACTATATAGTAATATTGCGCTATTATAATAATATCTACAGTAAAATAAACATACTTTAAAATAGCGTTCGGGCTACCCATATTACCCTTCACACATAATAGTCCCAGTAGTCCATCTAGTATCAGCATATCTTTAGATCGGCAGACTACCCTAAATACTCCATGGGCTACGGGAGAAAAACAAACTCGTAGTAAAGGCTCGGTATGGTAGGTGACACGGCACACAAGGCAATGCCAGGGTAGATATACAAATTACGCACACGGGCTAGTGGTAGCGTAGCAGCCACTACGCCCACCCTGAACAACACTCCAAAATCAAGTGGTGCACCCAATCAGTCACAACAGTAATAGAATGGTATCGAAGAAGTGTGTCCAGCCAGAAGTGCTACCTCCTTTGGCCCGAGATCGCTCCTATTTTAGCCACCTTAAGCTAACTCACGAGAGTCAGGTCCACGTAATGTACCTCAGGAACGTCATCACCATCCTACTTCATTCTGAAATCTCCACTGCGTACACAGTTGTTAAAGTGGTTTTCGGTATCGACGGAGAGTATGTCCATATTCGATCCCGGTCTCTTTAACAACCAATCGTTATTATAACCCATGGTTATAATTTAAAAATAGATTTATATTTCAAAAATCAAGTATCATTTAACAATTCAATATCATTTCAAATCCATTTCAAAATATCCAACTTATCATATCATTTCAAAACCACATTCATTTTATTCAATTTAAAATACCATTTTAACTCACATTTTAAAATAGTTTATATTTCAAATCGAATTACTTCATTTAAATCATTAAAAATGAAGTTATTACATTTAATAATTAAATTATTAAATTTTCAAAATTTTAAACTTTTCAAAGTTCATTCATTCACTTAAATTTATCAAAACAGTGAAAATTCATCTTTCGCAGCACTTAGAAAATGCTACGGAAAGTTATCTTTAAAACAATTCAATTTAACAAAAGACATCATTTAAAATGTTGTAATATGGTTACTTTAGTTCCAAATAAAACTTAGTTAAATTTAGCAATTACAGCACTTACAAAGTGCTATAATAACCCTTTATTAAAATTTAGCCATTTGGTTCATTTATATCAAATACATCATTTACAAATGCTGTAATATCATTTACATTAGAAATAATAGCATTACAAAAATTGCTGTTAATTAACTTTCAAATATCCAATATAATTTCATAAACCATTAAATTTTAATTAAAACCATTTCAAACTTATAAAATCATAAATTTTTCACTTTTATAACCATCATTTAATTTTCCTTAAATTCATGATTTTATAAAGTTAAATTTCCATTCAAAAATCAATATTTGATAATAATTCACATAGCAAATCCCAACATTCAATTTTAAATTCATTAAATTAAATTTTAACTTAACACTTAAGTTTACATTCCCAAATATAACTTATTCTCATTTTATTTACTTACCTTCAAAAATTCACTTTTAAACAAAATTCATAAATTCCAATTTAAGTTATATTTCCAAATTTCAACTTAAATATTCATCCATTTCACATTTTAACTTTATTCAAAAATAATTAATATTTTATAAAAATCATTTTAATTTCATTCTTATTCAAAAAATTATAAATTTATCACATTTCACATTTAATTTAAATTCCATTTATCATCAAATTATAATTTCCAAAATAGATTATATTTCAAATTTTCTAACTTTACCATTAATTTATTTCACTTATAAATTTTCAGATAATCGATAATACTTTACAAAAATCATTTTTTAACTAAGTTTAAATTAAAATATTATAATATTTACATTTCTAAAATATTTTAAAATTTTTAGAAAAATATATTTTAACCACGGGTCTGTATATCATTTTCTAGCCTAGGTAAAGTGATACGGATAATATACATTTCAATCCGTAATTTACAAAGAAACCCCGGGTTTTATCATTTCAAACCCACAGTCCCAAGTAAAATGAAATAATTGAAAATCATTCAGGCCTATAATTTCAGCCCATAACGATTTTCCCCTATTCTAAATTCCATTCAGGTATGTATCATTTCAACCCATAGTGATTCTAATCTAAATGGAACTTGCAGTGTGATAAACTGATATAAATAGCTGAACATCATAATATAATAGTAAGAGATGTTATAACAGGTAAATAAGAATGGGTGAACATCACTTTATCATAACATAGCAGATATAATATGGTGATACATTTTACAGATTCAAATGTGATCGATTTACTAGTCATATAAGTATAAAACTGTCTGGTGAGAATAACTCACTGGTATAAGCTGGAGACACAACCAAAATACACAAATTGATATCCACAAAGCACGATAGCACAATAATGATTCAAGTGCGGGAGAGACAAAGCTAATAACCTTGCAAACATTCAAACAAAACAATACAAACAACATAAATTTTCAACCCAATATAATTAAACAATGTTATAATAAATGCATAAAACAAAGCTAAAATATTTGCACTTGCTTTCGACCACTTATGCTTCAGCCAAGGGTCAGAAACACATGGCTAAGCATGGGTTAGGATCTGGTTTTTGGGTTCATCGGGTCGGCCAAACATGGGTTTGATGATGGTGCAACATTGGGTGCATGAACAAAACAAGCTAAGGCAACACAAAAATGTTTCAAAGCAAATAGGTCACGGCCAAAGCAATCATGGGCACGACCAACTTCAGGTGGTCAACTACAGTTGTGGCAGAGGGTGTCAGGTCAGCTACAACTAGTGGTGGTGATGTAGTTGGCGGTCAAGGAGGAGTTCGAGATGTCTTGATGTCACGGCCAAACATGGGTTTGATGTAGGTGGTGGTGTCTTGATGTGCTCGGCTATGGACATTTAGGTGAAGCTTCTTGCATTTTTGTGGTGGATATTCTACCTAGGTGGCTCGGCTTGGCTAGGGGGTACGAGAGGAGATGGTGATGACGAGTTCAAGTGGTGGTGGAGGCGGCAAGGTGGCTGGAGTGGTGAGGCCAAACCTGAAAAGGAAGGAAGCTAGAGCAAAATCACATAAACAATGAAAAAATAATGAAAAGAAAATGGAAGTTTTACCAAAATTTCTTGTACAAGAATGGCCGAACTAATTTTAGGTTTTGAGAAAATTTTCTTGTACATGAAAACAAATGGAGAAGTCGGCTGATAGGTAGGGAGTTATGGTAGCAAATATGGAAAGGTGTCAGTTGAAATATGAAATGACAAGAATATAAAAGCCTTAAGCACATCAATGGTCACAAATCTCTTCAAATTACCATATTTCTTCTGCAATTTTAAATATCTGAAAAATACATATAAATTCAGATAAACGTACGAAAATTTAGTAAAAAAATATTAATTATATATAATTAAATTAAGAAACTAGAAAAGAAAATGTAAACTAGGCTAGAAAATTTGAAAATAAATGAAATGAACTTTGAAAAAAAATTATATACTTGAAAAATATTTATAAATAAGGATAAGAATATAAAATTAAAATGCATGCATAAAAATAAATAAATAAATTTTAACTAAATATAATTAAGTGAAGAAAATAGCAAAAAAAATGGAAACTAGCCTTTTAAAAAAGGAAAATAAATGCAATAAATTTAGGAAAATTTTTATTATCACTTAAAAATATTTATAAATGAAATATTACAATAAAAACAAATTTAAAATTATTTCAAACAAAATAAAGTCAAATTTGAAATTATATTCAAAAATCTAGGGTTGTTACACTCACCCCCACTCAAATATTTTCATCCTCGATAAGAGCGCGCAAGGAAAATAAAGAGAAACAAGATAGAAAAACAAAATAGTGCCTGAAACGAACAATTCCGGATTCGAAGCACGAATGCTCTCATCCATTTCCCAGGTACAATCTCGATCATCGGTACTCCACTATACTTTGACCAGATTAACAGACCAAAGCGAATGACATTCCTCAAGGGAGAAACCTTAAGGAACACCTGATCACCAACAACAAATCCCAAATTCCACCTACGCCTATTAGCATACTTCTTCTGCCTACCCTGAGCGGCTCTCAACCTCTTCTTAATCTCTTCAACTCTCCTAGAAGCTTCTAAAATCACATCAGGACCAAGAACCAAACGATTATCGGATTCAATCCAGTAAGACGGGGATCTACAAGGTCGTCCGTATAGAGCAGCAAACGGAGACAATTTGAGACTGGCCTGAATGCAAATATGGAATGAGATAGATAAAAAAAAGATCAAGAATATACTGAAAAACAGAAGATAAGATTATACCTGATAGCTATTATTGTAGGTGAATTAGGCAAGATGGAGATGATCTTCCCATGATCCTCCATAATCAAGCACACAAGCACGAAGAAAATCCTCGAGAATCTAATTCACTCTTTATGTCTGACCGTCGTTCTGTGGATGGTAAGCAGTGCTCAGATTCAGACGAGTACATAGAGATTCTTGAAAAGCTTTCCAAAACTGACTGGTAAAGATAGGGTCACGATCACAAACAATACTGAGAGGAACACCCTGGAGATGAACAATCTCTCTCATGTAGATCTAAGATAAGCTAGAAGCAGAACGAGTAGACTTGACCGGAATAAAATGAGCGGACTTGGTCAGTCTATCAACAATAACCCAGATACTCTCATTACCCCTTCGAGTCCTCGGTAAACCATCGATGAAATCCATGGAAACCTGTTCCCACTTCCAATTGGGAATCTCAAGGGGCTGCAATAAACCAAGGTCTTCTGGTGATCGGCTTTGGCTTGCTGACAAGTCACACACCGACTAACAAAGATAGAGATATCCCTTTTTATCCCCTTCCACCAATAAAGCCTCTTCATATCCTGATACATCTTCGACACACCAGGATGAATAGAAAGTCTAGATCGGTGATTCTCGTGAAGCAACTTCTGCCTCAAACCATCAACATTCGGGACACAAATCCTGCCGTTAATCCTCACAATCCCTCTGTCATCAATCTAAGCTCCATTACAAGTACCACTACTACCACCAATCCTGCTTATCATATCATTTCAAATCAAGTATCATTTAACAATTCAATATCATTTCAAATCCATTTCAAAATATCTAACTTATCATATCATTTCAAAACCACATTCATTTTATTCAATTTAAAATACCATTTCAACTCACATTTTAAAATAGTTTATATTTCAAATCGAATTACTTCATTTAAATCATTAAAAATGAAGTTATTACATTTAATAATTAAATTATTAAATTTCCAAAATTTTAAACTTTTCAAAATTCATTCATTCACTTAAATTTATCAAAACAGTGAAAATTCATCTTTCGCAGCACTTAGAAAATGCTACGGAAAGTTATCTTTAAAACAATTCAATTTAACAAAAGACATCATTTAAAATGCTGTAATATGGTTACTTTAGTTCCAAATAAAACTTAGTTAAATTTAGCAATTACAGCACTTACAAAGTGCTATAATAACCCTTTATTAAAATTTAGCCATTTGGTTCATTTATATCAACTACATCATTTACAAATGTTGTAATATCATTTACATTAGAAATAATAGCATTACAAAAATTGTTGTTAATTAACTTTCAAATATCCAATATAATTTCATAAACCATTAAATTTTCATTTAAACCATTTCAAACTTATAAAATTAAATATTTTTAACTTTTATAACCATCATTTAATTTTCCTTAAATTCATGATTTTATAAAGTTAAATTTCCATTCAAAAATCAATATTTAATAATAATTCACATATCAAATCCCAACATTCAATTTTAAATTCATTAAGTTAAATTTTAACTTAACATTTAAGTTTACATCCCCAAATATAACATATTCTCATTTCATTTACTTACCTTCAAAAATTCACTTTTAAAAAAATTCATAAATTCCAATTTAAGTTGTATTTCCAAATTTCAACTTAAATATTCATTCATTTCACATTTTAAATTTATTAAAAATCATTATTATTTTGTAAAAACCATTTTAATTTCATTTTTATTCAAAATATCATAAATTTATCATATTTCACATTTAATTTAAATTCCATTTATCATCAAATTATAATTTCCAAAATAGCTTATATTTCAAATTTTCTAACTTTACCATTAATTTATTTCACTTACAAATTTTCAGAAAATCAATAATACTTTACTCATTTTTTAACTAAGTTTAAATCAAAATATTATAATATTTACATTTCTAAAATATTTTAAAAAAAATTAGAAAAATATATTTTAACCACGGGTCTGTATATCATTTTCTAGCCTAGGTAAAGTGATACGGATAATATATCATTTCAATCCGTAATTTACAAAGAAAACCCGAGTTTTATCATTTCAAACCCGCAGTCCCAAGTAAAATAAAATAATTGAAAATCTTCAGGCCTATCATTTCAGCCCATAACGATTTTCCCCTATTCTAAAGTCTGCTCGGGTATGTATCATTTCAACCCATAGTGATTCTAATCTAAAGGAAAATTGCAGTGTGATAAACTGATATAAATAACAGACCAGCATAATATAACAATAACAGAACAACATAGCAGATATAATATGGTGATGCATTTTACAGATTCAAATGTGATCGATTTACTAGTCATATAAGTATAAAACTGTCTCGTGAAAATAACTCACTGGTATAAGCTGGAGACACAACCAAAATACACAAATTGATATCCACGAAGCACGATAGCACGACAATGATTCGAGTGTGGGAGAGACAAAGCTAATAACCTTGCAAACATCCAAACAAAACAATACAAACAACATAAGTTTTCAACCCAATATAATTAAACAATGTTATAATAAACGCATAAAAAAAGCTAAAATCTTTGCATTTGCTTTCGACCGATTATGCTTTAGCCAAGGGTCAGAAACACACGGCTAAGCATGGGTTAGGATCTGGTTTTTGGGTTCATAGGGTCGGCCAAACATGGGTTTGATGATGGTGCAACATTGGGTGCATGAACAAAACAAGCTAAGGCAACACAAAAATGTTTCAAAGCAAATAGGTCACGGCCAAGGCAATCATGGGCTCGGCCAGCTTCAGGTGGTTAATTACAGTTGTGGCAGAGGGTGTGAGATCATCTACAGCTAGTGGTGGTGATGTAGGTGGCAGCCAAGGAGGAGTTTGAGGTGGTGGTGTCTTGATGTGCTCGGCTATGGACATTTAGGTGAAGCCTTTTGCATTTTTATGGTGGATCTTCTACCTAGGTGGCTCGGCTTGGCTAGGGGGTTGGAAAGAAGGTGGTGATGATGGATTCAAGTGGTGGTGGAGGCAACAAGGTGGCTGGAGTGGTGAGGCCGAACCTGAAGAGGAAGGAAGCAAGAGCAAAATCACATAAACAATGGAAAAAAAATGAAAAGAAAAAGGAAGTTTTGCCAAAATTTCTTGTACAGGAATGGCTAAACTAATTTTAGGTTTTGAGAAAATTTTCTTGTACGTGAAAACAAATGGAGAAGTCGGCTGATAGGTAGGGAGTTATGGCAGCAAATATGGAAAGCTGTTGGTTGAAATGTGAAAAGACAAGAATATAAAAAGCATTAAGCAAATCAATGGTCACAAATCTCTTCAAATTACCATATTTCTTTTGCAATTTTAAATATCTGAAAAATACATATATATTCAGATAAACACACGAAAATTTAGTAAATAAACAAAAATAAATTAATAAATATTAATTATATATAATTAAATTAAGAAACTAGCAAAGAAAATGTAAACTAGGCTAGAAAATTTGAAAATAAATGAATGAACTTTGAAAAAAATTTATGTACTTGAAAAATATTTATAAATAAAGATAAGGACACAAAAATAAAATGCATGCATAAAAATAAATAAATAAATTTTAATTAAATATAATTAAGTGAAGAAAATAGCAGAAAAATGGAAACTAGCCTTTTAAAAATAGAAAATAAATGCAATAAATTTAGGAAAATTTTTATTATCACTTTAAAAATATTTATAATGAAATCTTACAATAAAAACAAATTTAAAATTATTTCAAACAAAATAAAGTCAAATTTAAAATTATATTCAAATATCTAGGGTTGTTACATCAACCCTATAAAACCCGTTAACATCATAGGCAAGAAAATCAATCGAGTTCAAGCAACAACATAGAGAAATAAATCATTTAATTTGAATCAAAGTCAAGAATATTCAATAATTAGCAAAAGGCATTCACGTACCAATTCATGCATCAATCGAATTCGACAAATTTGAGGTAGTCGTGTGCAAATCGAAGAAACAATTGATCGACAAGCAAGTAATGTGAAATATTTACTTGATCGATCAATTGAAGTCGGCATCTTCAAAGAAAAAGCAAAGCCCCAATTGTTTGTAAGAGGAACGAAAGAGCATAGGAAAAGAGACAGATAACTTCACGAAGTAAAGGACGAGCCAAAGAAAATAAAGGGGGACATCTTTTCTTATGATTTAAAATAAAGTGGTCGGCTTTTATATATTATTTTTTGGGCTTAATTTATCAAATAGGGTTTTGTAAATTGTTTTTATAATTTTTATTTCTTTTTTAAACTTTTGTAAATCTAGTCGTGGGACTAGGGAATGAACTACGGTGGTGTAATTCGAAAATTTGCAACTTAGTGGCTGAGTTGTGGTAGGGTTTTGAGCGTAGAGTTAGGTTAGTCGATAGCTGGTGCAGTGAGTTTACGTGTGTAAGTGTCTGATTACTTATTAGTACTGTGATTATTTTATACTTCTACATTTAATTTTTGTAATTATTAGTATCACCATATTCACCCCCCTCTAAGGTGAAATCGATCATACAAGTGGTATCAGAGCTAGGAACAAAAGTCAATTTTTGTTTTAAAATTTGATTTTTTAAATGGCTTCTTTTAATAATGCTTTTGCTGAGGGTCAGTCCATAGGTAGACCGCCAATGTTCAATGGTGAATATGCTTACTGGAAAGTAGGATGAATTTTTTTCTAAAAACCATTTATGCTTGGAATATTGTTGAGACAGGATGTAGGACACCAAATATAATTGTAGATAATCAGAAAATAGATAAACCAATGGATCGATGGATAGATCTAGAAAATAGACTATAGAATGCTAATACTAAAGCTATGAATTATATTATATGTTCATTGGATTAAATTTAATTTAATTGTGTCTCACTTTGTCTAACTGCACAGGATATATGGCACACACTTAAAGTAACTCACGAAGGAACATCTCAAGTCAAGGAATCTCGCCTTGCCATGTTTAGCAGCGAATACGAGAACTTCACAATGGCCAAGGATGAAAACGTCAAAGAGATGTATAGATGACTTTCCAACATTGTATACAAATCAAAAGCACTCGGAAAATCATACACAGAATTGGAAATAGTGCGAAAAATCCTCAGAGTCCTTCCATGAAGTTTTGAAGCAAAAGTTACAACTATTCAAGAATCAAAAGATTTTAAAAAAAAATCAAAGTTGAAGAACTTATCGGAAATCTCACCACTTATGAGCTAGAAATGAAATTAAAGAAAGAACGCGAAGGAGGTGATATACAAAAGAAATCGATAGCACTTAAAGGAAGAACTGAAAGTGAACATGACGATGGTGATGATGGAGCAGTTGAATTGACACTGATGATGAAGAGATTCAAAAAGTGGAATCGCAAATATGGAAATCCAGCCTAAATCAACAACTGAAAAGCAGAATAGCCAAAGAACTTGACAACTCAGAAGAACAGGAGATCGTCTATAACAAGTGCAACAAACCCGGTTATATCAAGCCCAATTGTCCTCAGAATCGACTCAGCCATGGAAAGAAACCGAAAAGGAGAAGTTTTGCAACCACATGGGATGAAACTGATGATGATAATAAAAGCACTAGCAGTGGGAGTGAAAAAGTAGATCTGAGCCTTCGAGCTGATATAACCGATAGCGATGATGACGAGCCAAGCGAGGTATCAAAACTTACTCACACAAAATTACTTATATATTTTCACGAAGTAAATGAATGTTTCGAAAGACTTAGGGAGAATAATGCTAAAATTGAATCACAAAGAGATATATTGATAGATTTAAATAAACAACTTGACCACTTAGTCAAAAACTATCAAAACAAGTGCCCTAAGTGTGATAAGTGTCCATCACTTGGAGAAGAAATTAAAAAATCGGAAATTAAAATTAAATCATTTGAAAATGAAATTCTGATTTTGAAAGAAACTGAAAATACTATAAGAGAAAATTCTATTAAAAAGTGCACACAATTATTAAATGAATCTCTCAAAACACAAGTCCAACAACTGTCTACAATTTTAGGAAAATTTTCAAAAAGTGAAATATCATTAAATATGTTATTAGGAAAACGAATTGTTAATACAGTTAGACAAGGACTTGGGTATAATCAATCAGAACATGATAGAAATGAAATTAATCAAGTCAATTCAAAGTGCACGATATATGAAAAAACTGGACACAATTACAATATTTGCTGGTATAGACCCAAACACGTGAAAACCATTCCAATTTAGGTTCCAAAAGGCACAAATATAAAATACCTTAAAAACAAATCTAGGTGCCAAAAGGAATAATATGAATTCTCTTGGGTCTACTCAAACATATTTTTCAAAGTCTTTTGCCACTAACAATCATGGACATATAAGAATAAATAAGTCACAAAAATCTTTTCTCATATAGGTGTGGTGGCAGGCTAAGTAACAATAACAGTGTTATCTGGATTCTGGCTGTACACAACGGGCGACAATCAAGTTTCTTAGCCTAGTATAATGGTGGCAGAATCATAATGGGCAACAATGAAAAATTATCGTAAAGGTAAAATAGGTAAAGGTACATCTATCTTGAACGATATATTAAATATGATAATCTGCACCATAATGTGATTTAATTCAGCCAATAATGTGACAAAGAAATAAATGTTGATTTTGATTTTAAAAATGTTGTTCGATTATCTTTAAACTATTTCATATAGATATGCTTGGAATAACAATGTTGGTTGATGATTACTCAAGATTCATGTGGATATATTTGTTTGTTTTATTCTGTCATTATGTTCACTGTTTATTTGCATGGTTTCAATTCATATCCAAAACATTATCATTTAAAAGCTGTAAAAAGATTTTAAGGTATTTTGTAGCACACTTCACGGTCTGGTCTATAACATCCAACAATTGATAATCTTGAGTCAAAAGAAAATTCGGATGCAGATTACACTGGTAATCTAGTTCGTAGAAAAATTATTGTTGGAACGTGATTTATGTTGAGATATTTATTAGTTGCATCATGTTTTCAAAGCAAATATCTGCATATTTTTCATTTTAATTGATTTTCAATTAGCAGACATTTTTATTATAAATTCCTTTCCAGAAAAGAGTTGACCTTGTTTCTGATTAGTCATTTCAGAAAATTTGATTTTATAATTATTTTTGGATTTGATCTTAAATGACTACATTAACTAATCTAACTCTCTGCTGATTATCGAAAAGATAAATAGTGGTTGAAAAAGTGATGAGTGTTGATATTAATCATATATTATAACTTGAGATAGTACATTTAGTAAATTTCTTTAGAAATTTAAACAAGATTTATAATAACTTTTGATAGGTAAAAATTCCATGACCATATCTATTTCTATCATATTTCTAATGACCATCACTCATTAAAATCCAATATAGTATGTCAATATGTGGTATTTTAAATGGGAAATTATTTGGTTTTCATTTTATTATATTTTTAGCAATAAAAACATCCAAAGTATTCACTCTCATTTAAAAGTCCTCACGGTTATGCATGGGTGAATTACTTGAAACTTTTGATTATGTACTTTCATGCTCATTGAAAAGTCCTCACGGTTATGCTTGTATGGAACACATATCAAAATTGATTAATTAAATAGATAAGTTGATCCTAATCCCATTTAAAAGTCCTCACGGTTATATGTGGTTAGAAGGTACTTGAATTCATTTTTAAAAATTTGGAATGCTGCTAATCTCATTTAAAAGTAATAACGGTTATGGATGGCAAGTAGATATTCAAATTCCTAATATAAATATACCACAAATAGACATAGCTATATGGTTTTGCATCATCCCTATCATTCTAAAGTGGAATATCCGCATAACAGAGTATTTATGATTTTTATTTGATTTTTAATTGAAATTCAATTTTTATACTCGATTGAGTTTTAATGTTGTATCAATATCTATCACTTTAATTCTATTTTTCTAAACACTATTACTCTTTTGCTGATAAAAAAAAGGGGAGAGAAAAGTTAAGATTTTGGAAAATAAAGGTCAAATATTTTACGTTTTATTTGTATATTCCGATCTAGGTTCATTTGCATATTTTTATTTATTTTCATGCATATATGAAGGGGGAGCTTTGTTGTAGAGAGAGAGCATTCAAATAGGGGGAGCAAATTGAATTACCAAATACATTTAATAAATTCAAAATCTTAAATATGTGTTTGTTATCATCAAAAGGGGGAGATTGTTGAATATGCTAGTATATGATTTTTGTTTGATGATAATAAAAATATATATTCATTTAAATGTATTTGTTAATGTACTATCTTATTTTTCATATAATTAAATAAATTTTTACTGAATAAAATAGATAACATAGAATTTAAATTCAAACAAATATTTTATTATACTTTTGAATAGTACAAATTTGTGCTCTCACTATATATACAAAATTTCAATTACAATACAGTTTAATTTACAGAAATGTCCTCCCTACATAACGCTCATTCACTCGTATTTATCTTTAACTCTATTCCAGATTGAATCCAGCATTTGAGCAATCTGCAAAATAAACATCGAGGTAGTAAAATTGAAAAAGAAATATTTTTGCGATATAAAATACATTATGTTTTTGAAAATATTATTTGCCTTAGTTATTTCGGTTGTTCGTCATCATTTATTTTGAATTCATCATACATGAACAGCTTACTACATGCACAGCGTATCACTGTACATGCCATAAGGCCATGCACATCGATATACACTTAACAAAACTGCAGGGACAGGTGAGCACAAGGTCAAACCCAACTACAATACTGGATTCAACTCAAGTACAAATATTCAAGTGAAATACAAATAAAGTCACAATATGAGCACAAGGTCAAACCCGAGCCAAAGCTAGGTTCAACTCAGGTGCGTGCAATAACAAACCAATGGGTCCAGACACATAAAACAGGCCTCGACCAAAAATTCAGTGAGTACACATGAATAGCGTTCGAGTTGAAACAAACACCAGAGCTAGCATATCAGATTGCAACAAGATAACAGTGTTAGATATGCATATATAGTTCATAACTACTCCAAACAACATGTGTATACATGTGCAACACTGATATATATATATATATATATATATATATATGTATATATGTTATGGATAAAAAGAACCAGATCTGGTTAAAATAGAAAGCAATTCAAGTTCATATGCACTGGCTCGAACCATACAAAACTGAGGTGGCTACAGTAACAAACACACATGCCCAGGCTCAAAGACACAAACTAACAAACACGCTCCAGACTTGACCAAACAACAAATCAGTTCAGGTTCAACCAGCTACCAAGTGAATACGTAACTCAATGCATATACGTATATGTTAGCATATATGTACACATCAATCAAATGCATCGGTAAAGCAAATGACAGACTAGCTCAAAAAGACTCGGTACAATTTCAAGAAAACTACATGGTACAACAAGCATGCATATATACATATGAAAAATACACATGTGTACATATATATACACACAGTGCAGACTCGAATGAACAGTGGGCAGAGCTCAATGCAACCCAGACTAATATTGCACAATCAGGTTGAAAATGCTACAGGCATTAATACACACGTCGAACAACAATGAGAAGTCGAGAAAAATCAATGGTTCAACTGGTCAAAGCAACCCAAATGATCAACAAGCTCAAAAGCAGACTACATAATGAACAACAAGTAACATATGTATATGCAACCAGACCAGATACAATAAAATAGAACAAGCCTGGCAACATGGAAGGAAATGCAAACTAGCTCGAAGCAACAACCTAGTGCAGACTTACATCAATCTACACCAGACTTCAACATGTACAAAGGGTGATGCCAGAAAATGGACAGTGCAACCAAGCAGCACAAATGTGCAATTTCAGACATGACTCGGGTAACGAAGTGAACCCAAACCAATATGCAACATTGATGTTAGAGACTACAAGACCAAACCAGAAATAACTGCACTGGATTTTCAATTGATATGAAACTCGAAGTAGTGCAAACAGCAACTCGCAACACATACACACACATATACATATGCATGTGTACACATGGTGACACACTTCGAGTGGGACAAGAAAATCATTGCAGACCAACCAAATGGCATAAGACAGTGAACAACGTAATGCAATCAACTGAAGTGAAGACCAACAACAAGTACAAACAGATCAACACAGCAAGCAAGTATGAATCAAAACTGGTCAGAAGTCGTGGGTCATCAAAGTAGAGCTCGAACAAATTCATAAGAGAAATAAATTCAAATTAAAGTTGCCGAAGTCCAGATTATCACAAATTCAAAGCGGCCTAAGTCAACAGGGAATAAAGAAAGGAATCAATGTCAAGCCAAAAATCAAAGCCGTGATGACCAAGAAAATAATCGAACAACCTAAAATCAAAGTAGGGGTGACCAAGCAACCATAACAGCAAATATACGAAATTGAATCGGTAAGGATCATCACCAACAATCAAGCAAAATCGAACAGCTAAACTATAATTATCAAACGATTTCAAAAATATATTCGAACGCAAATTTAGGGTTTTTAACCCTGTAAAACCCGTTAACACCATTGGCAAGAAAATCATTTGAGTTCAAGCAACAATAGAGAGAAATAAATCATTTAACTCGAACTGAAGTCGAGAATAATCAATAATCAGTAAAAGGCATTCATGTACCAATTCACATATCAATCGAACTCAACAAATTTGCGGCAGCCATGCGCAAATTGAAGAAACAATCGAATGACAAGGAAGGAACACGAAAATATTAACTTGATCGATCAATTGAAGTCGGCGGCTTCAAAGAAAAAGAAAAGCCCTAATTGTTTGAAAGAGGAACGAATGGGCAAAGGAAAAGAAGCAGATAACTTTACGAAGTAAAGGACGGGTAAAAGAAAATAAAGGGGGACATCTTTACTTGTGATTTAAAATAAAGTGGTTGGCCTCTATATATTATTTTTTGGGCTTAACTTATTAAATATGGTTTTGTAAATTGTTTTTTTAATCTGTATTTCTTTTTAAAACTTTTGTAAATTTTAGTCGTGCGACTAGAGAACGAACTATGGTGGTGTAGTTCGAGAATTCATAACTCAGTGGCTGAGTTGTGGTAAGGTTTTGAGCGTAGAGTTAGGTTAGTCGATAGTGGGCGTCGTAAGTTTATGTGTGTAAGCGTCTGACTACTTAATTTCTAGTAGAAACCTTAGGGGCAACACGTAGGTAGGGTTTTACCAAAGCTGGGTAAATCTGTGTTGTTCTATTTCTGCTTTTTTTATTCTGCTATTATCCGTGTTGCTATTATTCTGTTATTATCAGTGCTGCAATTATTTTATACTTCCACATTAAATTTTTATAATTATTAGTATCACCCTATTCACCCCCCCTCGAGGGTGAAATCGATACTACAATGGAAAATCTCATAACATCTCTCAATTTATTGCACGCACGATATACACTGGATAAGAGATGTGAAATCTCATAAACATCTCTGACGCTATTACACTCCTGTTATATGCTATATTGATTTGACTTACATAAGGATATTTTAGTCCCAACTCAAGTGTTTTGTTTTTCCATTACGCTCGGGTCAGTCCTGAGTTTTTCGGCTTATGGAAGATTTATTCTGGAGGACGAAGACTTGGTATATTATTACTATTAGTATTACTGTATCATGTTGTCTGCTGCATTATTTATTTATCTCTAATGTATAAATAACTCTGATAAATGTTGTATAAATTATAATCAAATGTGTAGTAAACAGGTTCATAAAACTATTTATTTGATTATTATATTTTATCATTCCACTACGAGATTCTATGTTTGTTTACTTCTTCTTTTCTTATTTTTCTTAATTAACCCCATTCGTTATCCATATTCCGGATCATTTTTAGTTGGACATGTGTGGAATATTGTTGATTTAAACCTTCTCAAATGTGGGTCATCACACCCTTGCACTTCAAAGAGCACCATCTTCAATCATTATCAAGTTATCTTCCACTCAAATGTATATATTGGTTTGGAGTGGTTTTCGAATACAAAATTCTGATCCCGTTCTCATCAACAATCGTTAATTTCTGGTTGACTCATTCCCCGTTCTTTTAGAAGTAAGTACTTTAGTGCTTGTCGGAAACTCGAATTTTACATTCATACTTCCTAAGTCAAATTAGGTCAAATTTGATAGTCTGTTATTTAACTATCAAACAACAACAACAAAATGTACATATTTAATTATCCAAAGCTATGATTAAGCCTCAGAACCATTTTCATTTATAAATCTCCCTTTCCAAACATTTATTAACATTCATATACTTATCTCCTTTACATAAGTATATTCATAAAGCATTTATAAGATTTCTCATTTCCAAATCTCTTAAATGGATTTAACTATATTATTTAAATTGGAGAAAAGGATAAATCTAAGCACTGTTCCATCGGTGTTAAGTATGGAACGAATGTTCCATACTACCATTTTCTAAGAGGTCAACCTCGAGAAACCCGAACCTCGAATTCCTGTTGTAGTTATCTTCAATAAATCCTTTATAAATTTCTGTTACCCATGAAATCCTTTTTGCTTTAACCCAAACCCATTTACAAAAAATTTATCAACCTCCATACTCATTTATGAGACTCTTTATAAATATTCAAACCCAGTTATATAAACTTCTTTATAAACTTTCAAATCTTGTATAAAACTTCCCTTTATAGACATCCAAACCCGTTTATAAAATCTTTTTATAAACATTCACAACTATTTCTATAACTCCTTTTATGAGTACCCCAAAATTATTTATAAACTTCTTTATATAATTTCAAAACAATTGTAAAATCAATCTTCAAAAATCTTGCTCCAAATAAAATAACCTTGAAGACCATATGAAAAGAAAATGAAATATTAACCTTCCAAAACCAAACGGAGGCTTAATGACTACAATGGATCATTAAATTTCGGTTTACTTATCTAAGTTATATCATGGGTATTGCCTAACATCTAGTATGTAAGGGATTCACACATAACATGCAATCAATCATAGGTAGATGTCCAAGTTACAAATATAGATGCATCCATTATCGGTGAAAAATGTACATATAGAAGTATATTATATATGCTTAAGTTACCATGACCCGCTTATTTAAATTAACTTTAATTTCCTTGTGTTTATAACGTTACCAATATTTAACATTTGTGCTAAACATAAGTCAACTTACTTCCCATAAAATGGGTCAACGTTTTATAATCACTACTTTAATTCGTGCGACTACTTAATGATCCAAACGAGAGATCCTTTGATTTGAAATCAATTAACCTTAAAAAGAAAACCGACTTAAAACATAACCGGTTAAGTTTAAAAAAAGCTTTTAAAATATTAAGGTATATTCAATTAGCTTAAACCCTCATTATATCTTAATTAAATCAAGATTAATTCATAATTAAACTTTAATTAACTTAATGAACTTGGTTAAGTCTTAATTAACTTCCAAATGTATCTTAGTTAAGGTTTAAACAATTCATTATTTGTTAAACCCTAATTAATTAAAAATTAATAAAATAATCACTTAATTAAATAATGATTAATTAGCCTACTTAACTTAATTAAATAATAATTAACCATTTAATTACTACTTAACTTCATAAACCACTAATTAAAAACATTATTAATCACTAATTAATCATTAACCTTTCTTAAGTGTTACTTAAACCTTAATCACTTACTTAATTACTAATTAAGTACTAATTACTTTTAATTAATTTATTAAATGAATAAATTATTAAATTATCTAAGCTTAACTCTTTTTATGTTACTAATCAAGTTTGAAAAACTTTTGCAAAAACATTCAAAAAGAAAACATTATAAAACGAAAATAGACAATTTTGTCGTACTGCATCCGTAACAACTATCGCTATGAGCGCAGTTCGCTTAAATTTACTTTAAGCGAAATACTTTAGTTATTCCTTATATTACAAGTTTTGAGACCAAATTTTGAAAGTTTTTGAAACTTAAAAATAAAGGTAAAATTTTGAAACCATTTCTAAAATTTAAAACTAGAAAACTTAGTTTTGATTCCAAATCGGATCTCATGTCCGTCGCAACATACAAATGTGTAAACTTTGTAATTCTTACACAACATACAACTATTTTTTATCACAACCATACCATCAACTTACCATACACCAACATCACATTCTTACAGCCAAACATACCACATTAAACATCCAAACATGATACTTAACATCCAAAATATGCTAACCACGAATCGTAAACGTATATCATTATCATAGCATGATATTTTAACAACATGAACTATGGATTTCCACAACATATGATCAATGAAAATAAAATTATTTCTTTTGAAAAAAATAAGGTAGTTTTACTCACCGAAATTTTTTGAAACATGAAATGCCTTAGATGCACAAAAATCATCCTAAAAACGTGTCATCTTCCACATGATTTTTGGACATGCTACTCTCGGATTTTGAAAAGGTAATCAATAGAAAAGTTTTAGAAAATTCTTTTCTCTTCAAACTAAATAAAAGAATCACTCAAATCAGATTACTTTGAGGTAGATATGATCAAAAGAAGGAGAGCTACTTTCGGACCTGAATTTCTAAGTTTAAAAGTAAACTACAAAGAAATGAGATTTTGACATACCTATGCTTGAAATCAAAAAAATGTTAAAACGAGAAAGTTGTAGCTACTGAAATTTTATATGATTTGAAATAAAAAAAATCTTGATTTGGTGTAAAAAAGGGAAGTTATGGCTGAATAAATTGGAGAAAAAATGGAGAAGAAAGAGTTTAAAAACAAGTTTTCATCTTTAAAACAATTTAAAACTTTTGATTTTAAAAAAAACTTAAAACTAACATAAGAAGCCATGAAACTATGAAGAAAGCTTTAAGGAAATGCAAGTGGAGAAGTAAATGAAAATATGGTAAAGGGGATGTGTATTTGAAGACAAAAAAAGTAAGGAAATTACTAAACCATCCTTTAAATTAATTAACATAACATGTCATGTTTTTGTAATGTCACATCACCACCTACACCCCCTCCCTAGTCACGTCCATCATTCCCGCTCTTGTTCCATCTCTTGGGCTATGATTACATGCTTAATAATGATGATGATGTTAAATAAATGACAAGAGATAAGGTGTATTATATATACATACATATATATGTATACATACATAAAGTACATATATATATATGTGTGTGTGTTATAATTTAAACCATGACTTGTAGAATCACTATCTAAACGTATTTAATATAAGATAATCTATAATTAAGTGTATTATTATATTGTTAATTATCTCTTATTTATGTGTACATACGGTGCACAAAGGCGAACAATGTTATCGACAACTTTCTGGTGTCGAAAAGTCAAAACTTCAGAAAACGTTCTTCGGTCACATTTTCCATTTTTATATGAACTATCTATTTTGGTAAATAAATTTGAAAAAACTAATTTACCATCATTAATAAATAATTAAAATAGGTTTATTTGTAAATAAAATCCTATTTATTTAATATTTAAAATTAACTTGAATTTTCGAAGAAATATGTTAAACCGATGATATCAACTATCAATGTCATAAATACAGTTAATTTTCCAAAATTAAAATAAATTATTTTATTTCATAATCTTGTTTGAATACATATAATTTGTTACATGTATCCAAAGCCGTGCATGATTCTTATTGGTTAAAAGCCATTTTATCGATAAAACGATTTCTCATTGTTTTATCGATATTTTACCTAGGACGATATTTACAAATTTTCAATATTTTACCTAGGTAATTTTTTCAAAAATATTTTTTCCAAAAAATGCCTATTATTATTTTCCACTTGCCCATATCTAAATATATTAAAAATGAATATAATCTATCCAAGCGATAAATTTGTGGGTCGTTACAAAGGCTATTTTTCATGATGGGCCGCATTTTTGTTTAGTTCTTGAATTACATAATGTTAGAAAAATGCCATAACTTATGTCATACCATACATATTAATGATTCTAAAGTTAATTTTCAACTTATACATTGTTTAGACTTTTTCTTTTTTGAAACCCATGTCTAATTTTATGATTTTTGACTTTAAAATCCTTGTGAAAGTATGGCCTAACTAGAGTTTACAAGCGAAGCTTGGTTCTCTAGGTAATTCAAAAAAAATGTCTGAAGTTGAGTCAAGTAACGAAGGGCTAGCATGAGCAAGCGACGACTTTAGCTTGCTTTTGCTCGCAAATAAGTAAGGTTTCTTGCTTTAAAATGCTAAATTATAGGTACGCCTACCATTTAAAATATAGGAATGCTAGAAATATTAATATATATCGTGTTATTGTTCGTGTGGTCAATGTACATTGTATATATTATATTTCTGTGATTGCAAACGGCTCTCCGTACATAGGGGACTCTACAAAAAAAATTCAAAAATTTTAAAACTTAGAGAATTTTGGATAATTTTTTATATGCGAAGTAATGTAAATCAATAAATAAGCCTATTTAAATTTATAACATATGATAAGTTTGATTTTAATGCTAACCACTTAGAGAATTGAGCAAGTTTCAACATAATAGTATATTTCGAAAGAGAGTTAATGCTTGGGTTGTGCGTGACGTCTCCCTACAAGGAACTGTGATGATGCAATTTTCATAAGGTGGGAGGTCTATGACAACTCTGTTTTGGAGCCGAAATATTCTATAAATTTAATAAAAATGTTAGAATTTGATTTTTCATAACTATTATTTTGAAATTTTCTTTTTTACTTAATTGAAGTCTATTAAATTTAGACTTTTGTTTTAACAATTTTTATTAATTAATAGATTATTTTCTAAAATTATATCAAACTGAATAAAGTGTTGTTGTTAAATACGAGATATTTTGAAGTGTAAATAATTTTATATAATTGAAATAGATGAAAATAAATTTTATTTGATATTTAATAAAACCAATAAATCGATGAAGGTAAATAGGTATTTAATTAAAAAGAATTTTGTAAATATTAGAGTATATTGTGTGAAATGTAAGTGTTGATTAATTTAAACTAAAGCAAAGTATGTTTTTACATTCATAAAGAGAATCACTTTAAAATTAAAATAAATAGAAATAGAAATGAGATGGGCAAATGGAAATATACATACTGAATCTAAATTTAAGAAAGCCAAGCACATAACCCAATAACACAAAACCCACATTCCCTTTATTCCAATCGTTTACTTCCTCACGTCAAATTACCAAATCAGAAATTATTATAAAAATAAAAATAAAATGACTAAAGAAGGAAACAAACGAAATAAAGTGGGAACCTGAGGCCAATGCAACAAATGAAAAGTGGCTCGTTTGTGCTTAACAATGCCGGTAGATGGGTGGCCACGCGATCAATGGATAACGGCTGATAAGGGTTAAAAGCGCATGTATTCGCACTAGGCCCTAGTCCAAGTATCGAGCTATGAGTGCATGGACCTGAGATGGCGCAAGCATTGAGCTTTAGTTGACTATGGAAGGCTAGCTCTAGGCAAGGTAGAAGGCATGCATTGTGGCTTAGGGTTCTGGTGCAAGGTAATTCATCGGCTTTGGGCAATGGGTGACGATGATTGGCGACTACAGGATAAAAAGCAAAAGGGAAGTTTCAACAAGCTAATGGTTAACTTGAGTTTTTAAACTCATGAATTCTATCCCTAATTATTTGAATCCTATTTGTGTGCCCTGATATGATTGATTGTGTGATAATTTTTTGTTGTTAATGATTGAATTGGCTGAGATGAATTGTTGTTCACTTTTGTATCCTGTCGTTAAAATATGTGGTATATTCTAGTTATTGCACATATTTTGGAGGAAGTTGATAGATGTGGTGTGTCGTTTCTTTTTATGAATTGATTATGTAAACTTACAAACTAAACTTTGTCTATTTGTGAAATAAAACTTTATAGTATGTCGATACTTGCGAATTATTTGTGTGACCGACTGGAACGCAACTCGGATCACTAAATAATTCTACATTATGCAATAATATTTTTATAGAGCGCTGTTGGCTCTAAAAGTTACATTCTTAAAGGGTTTATTGTTTGAATTGTTTAAATGTTTTTAAAAGATTTTCAAAATGAGGTTTTATCTATTTTGATCCATATTGGAATTTATTTTATATAAAATAGTTATATTATATTATATTCTAACTTATATCTTATTTCAAAATTTCTATCCTAAGCTTTTAAAAATAAGTAATATTTATCCATAAACCTTTTTAAATTTACTATTATTATTATAATATAATTTTCGAAATAGAGGCAAAAGGTAAAATATAGTATTATGCTATAAATGCTATTATGAAAGTAATAATTTCAAGTTCAAGTGACTTTAGTTATAAAAGAGGTTTAAGTAATTTTGAAAGTGTTCAAAAGCCTTTGTAAATAAACAATTCTCCCGTAAAATGACTTAATCTAAAGTGATTTTGGGAATTATATCCTTGTACATATAAAATTAATCAATTTTTTATTTTATTTTGTATGTTATGGATATGGATTTTATTGAAATTTTTTGTCTTTTATGAAATGAGAAATTTTAGTAAACGGTCGAATCGTACAAGTTCCATGTATAACTTTATCGGTTAATTATTTGACTTTTATAATGGAATATTTTATAGAGTGGAGTTTATGATCTTTTCGTAAATATTCGAGAATCGCCTAGTATCGGCATGCATCAGCTCGTCTTTTGATGATTAGCTTTCATGCATGTCCTTTGATTTATGAATTTATTTGTGAGATTTTGATTTGACTTGCTTTCATGCATGTTTTTAGCTTCGACTTGCTATCATGGTTGCTTTGATTTCGACTTGCATTCATGAATGTTTTTAGTTTCGACTCATTTTCATGCTTATCTTTGGTTTTGACTTGCTTCCATGCTCGTCTTTTGAGTTCGATGCACTTTTATGCTTATATAATGGTTTTCACTTGCTTCCATGCAAGTTTATGATTTAGAATATGATATATTTTGATTCACAAATTTTGATATGATTGCTTATGATAAGCATGATATGATTTTAAGACATGGTGAATCATTACGATTATACCGATTGTTAAATAGAGGTTGGCATATTATATGGTTATGACTACATTATCACAGTCTCTTATGTTACCTTATGATCTCACTTTTGTGAATTATAGATAGTCTGACCCTTTTATCATTTATTAATAATCAAGTCAGGCCGAAACATTTCAACTATTGGGACATTGACGTACTAGACCTTGATGTCAGATGTATACTTTGTATGAGTGGCTGACTTTTATCTCGGAATATTTTTAAATATATTGTAGTCGATATTTATTACTGTATTACGTCAGTCTAGTATTTTGTTTTGTAGACACACTTATGTATACATCTTTATATCAATATTATATATATTCCACCGTGTTCTGTGATTCCATGTTCTCTGTGATATATTTTATATTGTTCTGCTCTTGTTAGCCAACATGTTTCTTGTTGTATTCGAAACTGTCACGTCGGTTAATCAGTTCAAATCATTAAATTTTTAGTAGGATTGACGTGTTGATGTTAGCCCAAGGGAACATTCATGTATGGTCGCTCCTAACATGCCTTATTCTCCATATTAGCAGACAATATTACTATGTAACATTCTTTATTAGTGTGTATCTCTTGATGGGGCGTTACATATCCTCATTAACCCGGGTAACCTAAGCTCTGATAACAAATATAACAACCTTCCCTGAAACAGACCTAATTTTCGACCCAGAAAAGTCCATCGAATCTTAGACCCATTCTAAAGCTGGCTGTCAGTTAGTAAAACTAATACAGAGAACAATTCGCAGAGCTATCTATCTACTCATACAGAATTTTGCAACGGGAGGATAAAATATAATATCAGAAATAGTACCCATCTTATTAAAAATTTAAATGCCAGAAACATACAACACAATACCACATAATAGTGCATCTGTAGTATGATATTACAAATTACATCATCATGTCTAAATAGGTACATTAGAAATAAAAACAAAATAAGTAGATAGAAAAATAACTGCCATAATTTTTGTCATGGCCACCATCTCTGAAATCTGTATCTTCTTCTCTAATCTGTATTGTAATGAGAAGGGAGTCAGAATAACAATGTTTGGTGAATAAAATCTCGAGCCTTCCTATAACAGTATTGGAGCAGTATAACTTAAATAAGAACATATCTTACTCATCCTGACTCTATTATAAGTTTTCCAACTACAAGCTCTAAGGCTTTTCCAGCCCAATTCTATAATCATTGCCTTTTTAACCCAATACCTAATCTTCAACCACAGGCCGAAATTCATTCCACATCCCTTGCATGCATCGTCAATAATGTTCAAACAATGTAAGAGAAAATACCCAAGTCACTTAGTACCTCTTTAATAGGATCTAAGTAGACTCTAACCATTTGATACCTTATTCGAGACATGTCTCCATCATTTAATATCTCTCCTAGGGCGGACTCCTCTCGGATACTATTTAGCTGACATTGCACAGAATCTCATCAGGCCACTTAATACTTCTCTATGGGAGAGGTGGATCCTATAATAACCACTTAATATCTCAAACCCGAAGTGGGCCTTTCCTATGATATCCCCTACCATGCCTAATTGCTAACCTTAACCGTTTGATACCTCATAAATAGGAAGGATGTGGGCCCTCAGTCATCCACTTACTACCTCAACCCGAAGCAGGTCCTACCTATTATGACCCATAATCCAAACCATGACGTCTCACATTAGTCCGATTATTCGTAGGTGCCGGTGGCCGGATTAGCTAGGAAATTTTACCCCATATAATTTGGGACTAACTTTGTGTCCTTCGTGGGTACTTATAGGTGATATCCTACACCGTCTCCAAAGTCACACTGTTGGTAGTCAGGTAAGCTAAGTAGACTTCCATGTTTTCTTGCATGACCTCGCATCCTTATGACATAGTCATAATCTACACTCTCTTAGCATACTATCACACACCTCACCGCATTCCCTATTAAGACCTTATAAGGAAAACCCTTATTTCAACTTAACTATCAATTTCTTTCTTAAGGCGGATTTAATACTAATTAATAACCTATTTACTATGCAATTAATATGCAGCTAATCATACATTATTTATAAACTAATATATATATATATATATATGTGTGTGTGTGTGTGTGTGTGTCTAAAATATTTCTAAGTGTGTGAAGATTACACCCTAAACTAATCATTTAAATGTCAAACCTTAAAATGTATACAACTTCAATTCAATATCAACAACAGTCTTGTATACAAATAGAATCCATGCCAAACTTATTTTACACTAAATCCATAGAATCAACATTAGTAGAATTTGCAAGTCAAATCCTTTTATGCTCTATTCAACTTCTACATATAAAAATGAAAAAGGGAATTCTCATTTAAATTACGAAAATAGTAAGTGCAAACTACGAATAATGAGAACCCGTACCTTACACATCATTTCCTAACTTATTTATTTTTAAAACCCTTCATCGGTTCCAAAGAAAAAGGTCAAAAGTGGAGTAGAATGTAAAACACTAAAATTGCAATAACTGCACAATTCCACTATTTTAATATAGAATAATCGAGATTCTAATTTAAGAATTGACATTCACTTTAGCGGAAATTTGGGGTTTTAATCCGATGGTTTTTGTAAACAAATTCCCCATGGCATATATCAAATCTAAGTTATACTACACATTGATAAAATAAGAAAAACTAAGATTCCACTCACAAAATGTCCTTAGCTCTTCCTCTTGGGTTTGTTTACGCCCACTTTAAATCTATTTCAGATCTCTCCTTTTAGAAATGTACAACAAGAGAATTGCATAAAGATTTGCTTCATAAACTTATGGATTAGAGGATAATAGAATTATAAATTGAATAATAAACAACTAATATTTCTTATTTGAAACCTAGAGAATTTTCTAAATCTTGAAAGAGAGAGCCCGGTAGAGCTTCGCCTAGTTCCCAAAAAAATATGTGAATAAAAGTGAGGGGGTTAGGCTCTTACTTATAGTAGTTAAAAATCACTAGAACCATCGGATTTAAGTCGGCTTAAATAACATAATCCGAACTGTTCCTGATCTAGCTTAACCCTAGCCGTCACAATAGCACCCGTTGACCGCTCTTCCCAAGTGGTCGACCGATAGCGTTTACTTTGGGAAGAATTGTTTGTCGTTGTTGATTTATTATTTAATACCTTAATTATATTTGATGTTAATTTTTCTTTTAATGTTTATTTAGCCCCCAAGTCTAACTACTATTAATTTTTAAATTTCAAACTTTAGCATTAATATTTGTTTTGAATTTGAATTCCATTTAAATTAAATTGAATCCAAAAACTTCAAACGACAATAACATTTTTGTTTGAGCTCTGATTCCAAAACTTTATATATAGAAATTGATCAAAAAATGGCTACAAACACAACGGCACAACTTTCTTGGCCAAATTCTAACATATACAAAAGTTTCTTTTTTAGCCTTATTATTAATTTTCATGGGGTAATACACATCTCCATTTGTGCTCCTTCTTCAGCCCTGGACAGAAACTTCATCTCGGATCATCTCCTAAACTTCCCCATGTAATCACGCCCTCATCAATCCTAGCCACTACCACACCCCACCAACTCAAAGCCTCACCTTGTAAATGCCAATTAGCAAGCTGCCTCATAATGTCATCTCTAAGACCTATTAATCCAAAAATCATCTCATAAGTTTGAATCCATGTCATTGTATCTACATACGACTTAGTCCACACATACTGCTTCCCTCCTAGGCTCGCAAAGTCCTTACATAGCTTACCAAATTTGACATTATATGGGTGGGCAGGAACTACACCTTGTGCTCGATCTGTGGGTCCTATATTAGGGTTAAGCTCGGTTTATCCTCTTCCTTATAGATACCGATAGAACCAAAATCGAAACGTTTACACTCCGAATCTCAACTGCATCACCTAAGCTGCAACCAATAGAATCGCTCATCCTTTTTATCTATGATTTAGGAATTTATTAGCAACTTATCCATAAATAGTATATGAATGAATAAAGAAAGCGTTGTTCATATTATACTTACACATAAAATCTTTGAAAAGCTTTTTATTTGCATACACACACACACTCTTAGGAAACACATTTTGAAAAACTTTTTGAAAACCTTTTCTCAAAAACTTTTTGAAAAAAAATTCCAGTATGTTCCGTCAGTACGCCAAAATCCCTAAGGAATTTCAAACCTAGGCTCTGATACCATATGTGATAGCTTGCACCTTCCGACATACTATCATGTAACGGAAGATGGATCTTAAAGCTAATTTAACACTAGAGGAGGGGTGAATAGTGTTTTTTTAATTTTTACGAATCTTTTTGAATTCTTTTAAGATTATAGTTTAAACATTGCAATTAATAATCGTAGGTTCAAACAGAGATAACTATAAATGCAGTAAAAGTAAAAAAGAAAGAACACGTCGGGATTTTATACTTGTTCGATGTTACCCTACATCCAGTCCTATATAATTTCTTATACGTATTTTTTTAAATAGCAAAACCAATACAATCTCGATTTCAAGGCAACAAGACACACCCTCTAAATTTTTTGAGCTCTAGATAGACCCACTTGATTTACACACGCCACAAGCACACCCATTTGAATTTCTAGGTCATCACGCACCTCCAATTGATTTAGATGGGCTACAATCACACCTACCCATATAAAAGTATGATTTGATAGAGTTTTATATAAATGGATCATTGAACTTGAATACAATTGATCCTATAACCTCTCAATAACACTTTGATCTTGCTTGAGTAATAGAGATGAGAGAGATCCAAGAGTAGTCAATAGAGAATCAAATCAGTGGAGTTGAATTTGATTTTGATTGAATTTGAGTAGAATTTCTTTTAGAAAACAAGAGAGTGAAAGAGGAGAGAAAACATGAGAAAATAATTAACCAAATTTTGTTGATTTAGCCCCTATTTATAAACGAACAACAGTCATGTCTATTTGCAAGGAGGTACGATGAAAAGACACTTCCACTCAAATTTTGAATTTTGAAAATTTCGGTCCATATGTCGGCATACTCTATGAGAATATGTCAAGATACCCTTTGTAATTCATAAAATACGTTATAAAATTTATTTTCAAATATTAAGGTTTGTGAAATATTTTGATACTTTGTAAAATCATTTAAATGGTTTATACATATTTTAATCATATCAAAACTTTAAAAAACTTTAAAAAAAATTAGAATATTTAAAGTATATAAAAAAAATTTAAATATAAATAATAAAGTATAAGTTAATATATTTAAAATCGAAGTTATGAAAAATATTATAATGCACTTACAAATATTTAACGCTTTAAAACTAAAATTATAACAAAGTATATTAAATATAAAACCTAATTTCTCATAGTATGATAAAGTCAAAAGGTAGAAATAATATAAAGGATATTTTGAGAGATTATTTTGAGAACAAGAATTCTCTTTAAAACCATTTTTGAATTCTAAGATATTTGAAATTGAAAATTATTTGAAAAGGAAAAATAAGTAGAGAGAGATCAAAGAAGTGCTACCGGTTTTTAATAAAAATTCTATGACTCTATAACTTATCTAAGAAATCTTGAGTTCTTCAATACTCATGAGTCTTCAATCTCTAACTTTTGAATCACTATGTTAGCCTCTTGAATCTCCACTTCATACTGTACAGTCTTCTTAATTATACATGTCTAATATCCTACACTATACACTATATATAACTTGATAAAACCATTTGTATCTATATTTTATATAATGTTATCTATATTTTATATAATGGCATATGGTTGTTGTCATTGAAAAAACTTAAGTTACTAATAATCTTCCCTTTTTTTATGATGACAACCATGTATATAAAATATGTTATAACACCCTCTGAGTTACAAAATTCCTCCTTAATCTATGCTTAGATTTTATATATTTCTCCTCCTTTGTCATCAACAAAAATCTAACTAAAAACTCCCTCTGATTAAGCTACTACATAATATATATAATACTGAGATATAAAAAATAATTATAAAAACAGTAATAGTAATAAAAGAGTGATAATATAAATAACTTATGTTAATCACATTATGCTATACAATTGATAAGTCAGATAAAATTAGTAAATCAAACCAATCAATAGGTCGATACACACAAATCAAAATTAAACACAAAACAAACCAAATTCGAATCCTAACAAATCATACTAAAATGTGATAATCCTATGTACTAAGGTTTCATCTTGATTATGAGAGACTTATGGATGGGGAAAAAGAGATAATGAAGGGAGAAATTTCCCTTTTATTTTATGAGATTTCCATCTTGATCGAAACAGACTTCTCTAACACAATGGACTTCATCTTCATCCATTTGTTCTTCCTCTTCTTCTTCCTCTTCCTCTTCTTCTTCTTCTTCTTCTTCAATGTTTGTATGATTAGGATTAACCTCTTCAATCACTATCGGATTTGTTGGATTATCCAATGGATATTTCTGCAGATTTCACAGGATTTTGCCTTATTTTTCTTGTTCCCTGAAGATTCTAATTTGAACCACTTGTATTTAGTGAGCATTTGCAGAACACTCTTCATTTCATCCTCTAATTTAGTCACTTTGGCCATGGTGATGTTCTGGATAGGCCCTTGTGTAAAAGATGGGAAGAAAAAGGATGAAAATTTCTCTCTTGGACGCTTAGAATTGGAGGAGTCCATGGGATTATTTTATTTTAGAAGATAGAAACAATGAAAAGACAGAAAAATGAAGAAGTCAAAATTTGATGGTTATATAATCGTCGTTCGAATTTTGAATTTAGGAGGGAAATTTGAATTCTGAATATAACTGCATATGTCGACATATACAATCCATGTATGTCGACATATCTAGCGTAAATTTAATGGTTTGTTTTTCTTTATAATTTCTGATTTCTATGTCATTATTTTTATACTTCTAATAGAGAACAAATTCCTAGCTCTCTTCTTAGCTTAGTAAATAATGTTTGGTTCAATGGTTTTGTTAACATATCAGCTATATGATTTTCAGTATTTATAAATTCTAATGATATTATTTCTTTGTTTACATTATCTCTTAGAAAATGATGTCGTTTATCCATATGTTTAGTTCTAGCATGATGAGTTGGATTTTTAGATAAATTGATTGCACTAGTTTATGGTAGTATATTGGTGATTTTACAAAGTTTAAACCAAAATCTTTTAACGTTTGTTGCATATAAATAACTTGTGAACAAGCTAACGCTCAGAGATATAGAATTTTTCTTTTTGCTAAATTAGAAAACTAGATAATGTCCTAAAAAGTGACAGGTTCCATCTGTACTTTTTGGTCTGATTTGCAACGAGCATAATCAGTATCACTATATGAAATTAATTCAAAGGAATCCTAGTTTGGATAAAAGAGTCAATAGTATAATGTGTTATTTATGTATCTTAATATTTGTTTTACAGATTTTATATGAGTGTCCTTAAGTTAAGGTTGATATCTTGCACAGAGACATACACTATGCATTATACCAGGTCTACCGGTAGTTATATAGAGTAGTGATCCAATCATTCCTCTATATAATTTTTGATGTTCGTCTTTTGAACTTTCTTCCTTGTTTAATTTTTCATTTATTACCATGGAAGTTGGCTTACCATTGGTATTTGACATGCCAAATTTCTTAATTAAGTCTTTAGCATATTCTTCTTGACATATACCGATACCTTTACTTAATTGTTTTATTTGTAATCCTAAAAAGTAATTTAGTTCTCCCATATGACTTATTTCAAATTCCTTAGCCATTATATCTAAAAATTCTTTATTTAATTTATTGTTAGTTGATCTAAAAGTAATATCATCTACATATATTGTATTAGTTGAATACCATTGTTATTTCTTTTAATAAAAAGAGTACTATCTATTTTTCCTATTTTAAAATTAGATTGTAATAAATATGATTTAAGTCTATCATACTAAGCTTTAGGAGCCTGCTTTAGACCTTATAAAGCTTTCTTTAATTTATAAATGTGATTAGGAAAGTTCTCACCCTCAAAAAGTGGGAGTTGTTCTACATAAACATCTTCTTGATAAAATTATTTAAAAAAGCGCTTTTAACATCCATTTGAAACAATTTAAAATTATTTTGATTTGCAAAAATGAATACTATTCTTATTGCTTCTAATCTAGCTACGGGTGCAAAGGTTTCATCAAAATCAATACCTTCTTGGCAATAACCTTGAGCGACTAAACGAGCTTTATTTTTTGCAACTTCTCCTTGTTCATTCATTTTAATTCTATATACCCATTTAGTTTCTATTACAGATTTATCCTTTGGTCTTGGAACTATTCCTAAACTTTATTTCTTATGAATTGATTCAATTCTTCTTGCATAGCAAGAATCCATGAATCATCTATTGATGCGTTGTTTGGATTTTTAGTTTCAATGGTTGAAATGAACACAATATTACCCAATTTATTTAATTAATTTCTTGTTTTAACAATAGAGTCTATATTTTCTACAATTTTTTCTATAGGATGATCCTTTAATATTTTGGTTCTCTTATTTGGATATATATTTTCAGTATCTTTTATCGTTTTTATTATTAATAATTTCATTATCGGTAATTTCATTTGTTTTATCAACAATTTCTTCTTCATCATACTTATATTATTAATTTTAAAATTTTCATCAAATGAAACATGTAGTGTCTCTTCAACGATTTTGAAAGATATGTTTTGGCCTTTCGACCTAGTGTTTCAAGGTATAGCAGTTAACTTATTTTGAAAAGGGTACTTTCAATGGGTTTGAAAGGTATTGTTTAAAGTTTTTAAGCAAAGGTTTGGAATGGTTTGCCTTGGCTTCATGGCCTAAGATCTTTTAAGTCAAAGAGGGTTTTTAACTTACTTTGGAGGGATAGATAATTCCATTATATCTCATCAACATTGTTTTTGCGAAGTGTATATAACAGGGCAAAGATATTTGAGTAAAGAAAAGAGTATATTTTCCTTGTTTAAGTATGATTTAATGGGTTAAATCGATTTGAAAGAAATTATTTTCAAGAAAAATTTAATGGGGTAGTTAAACCTAAGTAAATGACCCAGATATTAGAATATCATATGGGACTGGTATAGGGCCGCGCCCTATACTTTAGTTAATAAGCCCCTAGCTAATATAAGTCCAAAATTCTAGTGTGCAGGGCTTTGTCACAGGTAAGACTAAAATGACGTTACACACCGAAAGGAATATATAGAGAGAAAGATTTGTTATTGGTGAGCCCATAAAACCAGTAGGTTCAGTTGACCCTAGAAGAAGATTGTTAAGGGAAAATAGCCCAGTAGTGTGTCTAACAGATGTTAGATAATTGATTGTGTCTGGTAGGCCCGAGTCAGCCAATGGATAATAGTTAGCCAAACAAAACTATATTTTTGGGACAGATAGTCCATTGATTACCTGATTTATATGCATATATAATATTGCTATTCTTGCTTTAATCGGTTTGATTGTAGGATTTTGATTTGCAAAAGACTTGTTTTAAAAGGGATATTAATGAGGGAAAATCCGTTCCGCTAAGCAGTGTGGTCTCACTTAATATCAAATAACCAGGATGTATAGTATTATTCACACCAGGCTTTATGTCTGACTTGAAGTTTTATTTTTTCCCCTTAAACTCTTAGGTGCTCAAAATTTAATTTGAGCAGATTGAGAGTTAAGGTTTTCAGGTTTAGTAGTTTGGAAGAATAAGCTTCCGAAGATGTGCATGAGACAAAGCTAGCTATGTAGAAGTTATTCAGTTTTATTTTCACTTTGATGTATTAAGACTTATATTTCTATTTAATACTCTGATCAACTAGGGGGGCATCTTGGTATGTCGCTATTGGCGTAATTTGTAATAATTATATTTGATCAAAACTGAGAATCGTTTGGGTCTATGTATCTAAATATGAATATTGATTTGAAATGTAATCAGAAAAGAGTTTTAAGTGTATGTTGATTTTTATTTCATATTCATGCACTTCTGATGTTATGGACATCATTAACATTACCGTATTTTGCCATCGGAAGTTAATACTATGAATGAATGCAGCATCTGTAGTGCTTAGGTTCGAGGCTCAAGATAAGAGATGTTGCAACTTGGAATCAGAGCATAGATCTATGAAAAACTTAAAAGAAGTTTCAAACTGAAAATGATTTTTGAAAACATAATCCTAAGGAATTAGAGAAAAAATTGGGGTATGGGATAATGCTATAATAATGTACTTGTATTTGCTATATATAAGTATATGTTTTATCTCTATACTCCCATCTCTCTTAGGCTATCCTTCTGTATCTTACAAAGACTCGAATGTAGAATTTACGGACGTAAGATATAGATGGTAGAAGTGGAAGAGTTAACGTTGGTAGGGGAAGCACACAACTAATAGGAATATCAGACCAAATACTAGAAGGAATTCAGGTCAAGCACAAGCTGCTAATGTAGGTTTGGAATTGCCTTTTTCATTTTTTTGGGAGGATTTGTTTTATTTGAAAGAGAGTTTTTTACCAGGAACGACGTGATTTTTGTTTTCAAGTGGGGAGTGGGCCGGGTTATAAATAATTGTTACGCTTTTTGGCCAAAATTGTAATTTTTTGGTTTTATTTTCTGTATTGTAGTTTAAAAAAAGAAAAAAAGAAATTTGAATTTTAAAATTTGTTTGTTTTGTTTTAATAAAGGTTGCTTTAATTTATCTAAAAATAAGTTAGTATTTGTTTTCATTTTTCTTTAATAAAAAAGGGGGTTTGTTTTTATTTCTTTTGGAACCAAAATTTACCTTTTTTAAAAAAAATCTGTTAGCAAAACACATACACACACATATATATATATCTTTCTTTTAATTTTCGGACTGCCAAAGCAGAAAATTAAGAAGAATCGCTTTGCTTTGTTATGCTAGCTTATTAAATAAATCGCCGCTTTAAAAAAATTGCTAAATAATCTGCACACTCTGGTATTTGTGCTTTCATCTCTTGTTTTTTATTTGAGTTGCATTGTTGGTTTCTTCCATTTGTGTGTGTGTGTATAATTTCAAAATACAAAAGCAAAAACAAACTTCATTTTAGCTGCATTGTAAATTCACATTTAATTTTTGCTTCGCATTCATCTTATTTTTATTTTGTAAGGGCAATACCCCAATTCACATAAGGTAGGAGATTTCATCACCCTTTCCTTAGCCTACAAATCGCATTTCATCATAGAATTTGACAAATAATAAAGGTTAGACATTCGAATTAAGGGTGTCGCGGGCTCATCTAGGGCTTAATTGTATCTTCACAATTGTTTTCTTTGAACAAATTTATTTCTTGGTGTCTGGGCTACAGCGGAGTAATAACAAGTTATAAAAATTACATTGATTCGTAAACGATGTAGGCTGGCATTTCTACTGGGTTAGTTGAAGGAAATGCTGAAGCAAGAAATCAGAGAGCTCCGATGGTTAATAACCATGTTGTATTGAGTAGAGATTATGCCAGGTTAGAGAAAAACCATTTATCAGGTCTGAAGATGTAATTGAAGTAGAGAATTAGTTACTTCATTGTGAGAGTATTTTTGCTGATTTGGGACTTAATGATGAGCAGGAAAGGAGACTCGCTTCTAGACAATTACAAGGAGCAGCACTGTATTGGTGGAACCTTGTTCGGTTGTGGTCAATGAGGAGATTATGACTTGGGATGAGTTCAGAAGAAGGTTTGAGGAGAGGTTTATGTCGGAGATTGCAAAGTCGCTTCTTCTCAGGAAGTTTACCGAGTTGGAGCAGGGAGATATGACCGTGCTTGAGTACATAATCAGATTTGAGGAGCTATAGAGATACAGATACGCTACGGTTGATACTGTCATTAAAAAGAATGAGAAGTTTATTCACGGGTTGAAACCTAAACTTGCTAAGGCCACATTATTGCGTGTTAAAGATTCGTGGATGTAGTTGTTGAAATGGCTTTGAGGCAAGAAGATGCTTTCTTTTCTTGAGGGTAACAAGGCAGGAGGAGCTCAAAGAGGATAGAACTAGAAGAGGAAATTTTTCCATATAAAAGGCACTCAAAAGAGTGGAGCTGCCAAGAAGGGGAAGATGGAATTATCTGTTATAAGTGTGATAAAAAGGGACATTATGGTCATGAGTGCCGGATAGGCAAAGGGAAGAAAGCTTCTAACAAGAAAGGAGCAAGATGTTTCAATTGCAATCAAATCGGACATTATAAGAACCAGTGCAAGGAGCCAGCCAAGGATAGGAAAGGGTAAGTGTCTACATTGGAGCCATCTACCCCGAGACCAACAGCAGAGGAAATGGAAAAAGCTATGTTGGGAGGCACGCTTTTGATTCATGGTGTATGAGTTTGAGTTCTATTTGATACTGATGCATCGCATTCTTTTATATCTCATTGTTTAGAAGATAATCTTAACATGGAACCCTCATACCTAGTTACTTCCTTAAGTGTTGTTAATTTGATTGGAGGTTATGTGACACTTGGAATAAGATGTGACCACCTAGAGTTTAAATTGTTGAGTCGTGTATTTGTTTACAGTTGAATGTGTATGATTTCATAGGGTTCGGAATTATTTTGGTATGGATTGATTAAGTAAATGCGCTGCTAGATATTTTGCCATGATAGTGAAATATCACTTAGAACCCCGATTGTAGTGATCGGATTATATACTCCGTAGAAAACCCTAGTTTTGAGGTTAATGCTTTGTTGGGTAATGTGGATATAGAATACGAGTTGAATTGAGTTTTCTTTGTTAGATAATCTGTAACGACCCGAAATTTTCGAAGCCGAAAATTCCAGATAGTTATGAAAAAGAAGAAAGAGATAGAAGAAGAAGAACAGAAACACCAAACATCTCCCATTCGCAGCGGATAAAATATAATAATAAATAGTAACAGTTTACAAAAGAATACTATATATGTCGATTATATTTAATATACATCAGAGTTTCACATATATACAGTCACTAAACATATACAATTATCATGACTCAGATTTACAATCATATAAACACAGCGGAAATACTCTATACACTCTTGTTATCCATCTCATCTCCTGAGCTCCAGAACGTATCTACCTGGAAATCTATAATACTCGGTCTGACCCGAGCATTACACAAAAGTAACACCCGGGTCAGGCTGGAAACCAGCGTGAGTAAACTCATCCAAAATGGAACACAAAGCATACAACTTATATAAAACCCGGGTAACTCAGGTAAATTCATAGGGCCACAATTTATTCTAGACACCACTTATCTCATATATAAGTTTCTAAATACCAAGATTTAGATTTAAAATAGTCCAATTCCTTTAAAACCATTTCATTCCAGCCTATAGATTTCATATATCAATTTATAAAAAATCGAAGTGGTTTCGGGTATTTCCCGATACCCGACCCGGGTCTCTTCTAACCCAATGTCATCCAAACCCAAGTTATTCAAATGAAATACATAACATTTCATATCAGAGATAACATCTCATTCAAAGCACCCGATACCTTTCAAACATCCATAAGCAAAGCTTAATCACATACAAATTAATTCAATTGATTTTAATTGAATTTCAAACCACATTCACTTAGATTCCTTCATTCAATATTAATTAATTCCGAATCAATTAATTAATCAACCCTTCGTTATTCATCTTAATTAATTATCCTGGATTAATTATCTTCAATTACTTTCAAGTAATTATCTTTAATTAACTTCGCGATATTAATTATCCTTAACCAAAATCAATAAGAAATCTTAATTATTTCATAATTTAATTATCTCTATTAATTTCATTAATCCTTAATTTCTTATATTAATTATTTTCTCATAAGTCTCTTGTTGGGCTATTCGGTTTTAATTTATCAATCTTTAATTACTCCATTAATTATATAAATTAATGATTTTCAGTTATATTTTAATTTGTCCTAGTCAAATTCAATTACATTAATTTTAAAAAAACACAGTATTAATCATTTCCAATTAATCCCAAACTGTAATTAACTATCTTTTTTATTTACTTCATTACATAAATCAATTACTCCTTAATTAACCATCTTAATTAATCTCTTGATAAATTTCACAAAGTAATCATATTTTATTAATTTCATTAAGTAATTACATATCAACCATCAATTGATTGTTCTAAATTAATTTAACTTAATCCTTAATTAATTCAAACCCTTAATTACTAAATTAATTAGCACAATCGTTAATTAATTGAATTAAGTCATTATCCATTCAAATTATTCTACCTATTTAATGAATCACCAATCATTAAACCCTTATTAACTCGAGAATCAAACAAAACCAAAGTCACAGATCACCAGCACACATTTAATCAACTCAATCAATCAACTAATTATTTAGATTTAACCATTTGAATTTAAATAATACCAGACGAGTGAGATTTACTCACCTTTTATTTTGCAGTTTGCAATCCATTTCAAATCCGATCTCGATTTGTTTCCTTCAGATTTAAACCTTGCATAAACAGTTATACGATTTATTAATATTCGAAATGATCGAACAATTTATTTTCATTTAATTAATTGGCTTAACAAATGATCTTTATCTCAAACCAATTTCCTTTAATAAATTTGTTTAACTACAATTTTAAAACTAAAATTTCTTTTAAATAAATTTAGTTTTAACCCAAAATTTTCTTTCCTTAAAAATATCCTTTAGTAACTAAAACAAATTAAACAAGTTAACCAAATAATTTAACCACTAAAATTTTATTGTTTAAAAACTAACTATTTAACTTAACTGATAAATTTCCCCTTTTTAAAAAAAATATATACACATATTTATCAACCCAAAAGCTAAATAAATATCTTACTGCATGTATATAATTATACTTCTTTCTGTAAAATGTATACTTATTTTATTTACTTTTCTTTCTTCTTCATTTTTTTAACTGGAAATAAATTAAATTTAAATAGGAAACAAAAAAAAACGAGATTACCTCACTGTCCTGGCTACACCTCGCAAATCCAAGCCCAATAATTTATTACGACGAACTTCCCTGAACCGAGCCGCCTCTATCTTGACCAAAACCCTAATCGCCCTACTCGAACCCTAGCCCAACCGCCTCGAAGCCTGTCGCAACCCCATACCTCCCACACCCTATCGTGCTGCCCTACTTGCTCTGGCTATTCCACGACAACAGCCGAGCCTCATCCCACGATGTCGATGGCCTCCGAGCTCGCGAATTCGTACGTCCTTATTTTTTTTATCCACGCTCGATTCGGTTGAAAGGTGGAGAGGAACGAGAGCGCGATTTAGAAAGAGGAGGAAGCCATTTTTTTCGGTTTGAATTGATCTTCAGATTCCATATTATTTTATTTCGATTTTGCTTGAAGATTAGACAAGGAAGACAGGAAATTATATATAGGTGGGTGAGAGGCTTCTTGAGTACGAGTTAATGAAAATATCTTTGACCCTTCGACTTTAAATTTTATTTTATTTTCAAAACGTCTCATTAATCGCCCTTTTAATTTTGACCTCCTCTTAAGGAATGCCGTTAGGCGATTATAAGGTTTTACCCGCGTTCCGAACACTATGGAACATGTTTCGGGGGCTAATTTGATCGTATGCACGAGTTACGGAAATAAACGATCAATTTTAAATTAAATCGATTAAAATAGTTCTAAGCGTTTTGAGATACCAGGGTCAAATGATAACTCCAATTGCTACGAAAATGGAAACCCAATAATAACTAACTATTACGGATCCAATGGAACTAGTTTTGTCGAATTCCAAGACTGTGCCTCGGAAGGCTATTTTTTTATTCCAATTTAAACGATAGATTATTAAAATTGAACAAAACACCTTTAAATTAAATTTCAATCATTCTATTATCTTCAGTATCATCATTATAAATTTTATAAGTCTTTAAATTATTTTAACAAGCTTAAAAATTTCAAATTCAACAATTTACCCAATTTCAATTATTAATTTCAATATCTAAACTATATAATTCAATGATTTAATTATCAAGTAAATATTGATATCTTGAATTCAAGTTAAAATTAACTTTTAAATATTTTAAGTCAATTAACTATTCAAATTTAAATTGTTAGAAATTCCGGGTCGTCACATTCCTCCCCCCTTAAAAGAATATCGTCCCCGAAATTACTATTTAGGGAGGATGGACCAAAACCCTTTTACCTTTCCCCCCAAAACCAACAGTTTTATCAACATCCTACCAACTGTCTGTTATAAAAGAATTCTTATCCTTCTTACTAACTTCCCAAACTCTCCCACAGTTTTCAACAATCCCTTTTTACTCAATCATTCAAGTTTCAATTTAAAACCAAATTTTGAATGGCTGTAGTGTTTGCTAAGAAACCAAGCAATTCGCCTTGGGGAATGGCTATAGTGTTTGCTAAAAAACCAGAGGGGCCGTTAAGGTTTTATGTATCCATTATCGTAATTTGAATGAGAAGATGATAAAGAATCGATATTTGTTACCTAGAATTGATGATTTGTTTGACTAGTTGAGTGGAGCCAAAGTATATTCTCAATTGGATTTGGCAACAAGATTCTGTTGGCTTAGAGTGGCTGAGGATAGTATTTCTTTGACGGCATTTAGAACCCATTATGTATCGTACGAATGGTTAGCAATGCCGTTCAGACTAACTAATGCGCCATCATTCTTTGTAGATTTGACGAACCGAGTTTTTCGAGAGCACTTGGATAGGTTCATATTGGTATTTATAGATGATATTTTGGTATCCCTAAAGATGAAAGTGAATACGAAGTTCATCTTAGAGTGGTGCTTGAGACATTGAGGCAACATCAACTGAAGGCGAAATTTTTGAAATGTCATTTCTGGAAGAAGGAAGTGAAGTTCCTTGGTCATGTAGTCTTAGAAAAAGGGTTATCTGTAGATCCAGCTAAGATCGAGGCAGTGAATAGCTGGAAGAGACCGGAGACAGTGACCGAGATAAAACTCTTGGATTAGCTAGTTGTTATCAAAGATTCATTAAGATTTTTTGCGGATAGAGACACCGATGACTAAGCTAACGCGGAAAGACGTGAAATTTGTCTGGACTGATAAGTGTGAGGAAGTATTCCAGAAGCTGAAACGCTTATTGACAAATGCATATGTGTTAGTTGTTCCAAAGGAGAATCAGAACTTAGTAGTGTACACTGATGCATGTGGAGTAAGATTAGGAGCTATGTTGATGCAAAGATGTAAAGTGATTGCCTATGCTTCTTGATTGCCCAGACTGCATGAGGTTAGATATCCAACTCACGATTTGGAATTAGCTGATGTAATTTTTGCATCGAAGGTATAGAGACATTATCTTTTAGGAGAGAGATTCAAGTTGTATACGGATCATAAGTCCTTGAGATATTTATTCTCTCAGAAGGAGTCGAATATGAGAGAACAGAGATGGTTAGAGTTTTTAACGGCTTATGACTTTGGTATTGAGTCCACACCAGGAAAAGGCATAAGGTTGCTGATGCACTTAGAAGAAAACATCAAAATGTAGTATTGGCAATGATAGCTGAGTGGAAAGATTTGAAAGCATTGACTACATGCTCAGTACAATGGAGATCTGAAGCTAGATCTAGTAATGGAACCGCTATGTTTCATGTTTAGAAGTTCGACCAATGATGAACGAAAAGATTGCTTCTAAGTAAGGAGAGGATCCATTATTAGCTGAATGAATAAGAAAATTAAGGAATGGAACAGAGAGCGATGACTTGAAAGATTTCATTCTTGACCAAAATGGTAGCTGAGAAAGAAAGGATGACTATGTGTTCCAAATGTAGGAAACATTAGGAAGGAAGTTCTTGAAGAATGCCATTGTTCAAAGTTCACCATTCAACCAAAAGGGACTAAGATGTATCAGGATATGAAAAGCAATTTCTTCTGAGAAGGCATGAAGAGAGATGCGAGTTTATGGGTGAAGTAGTGTTTGAACTGTCAACAGGTAAAAAGCCGAGCATCCGAAACCAAGTAGGTTATTTCAGCCTTTGGATGTTCCAGTATGGAAATGGGATTCTATCTCAATGTATTTTATAGACGCGTTGCCAAGGTCAAATAGGGAAAATGAAAGCATATGGATTATAGGAGATAAATTAACTAAGAATGCCTATTTTATTCCAGTTAAGTCAACCTGGATGACACCTGTTTTGGCCAAGTTATTCATTAAGAATATAGTTATACTACATGGAATTCCTAGTGGTATTGTAAGTGATAGAGATTCCTTATTCACTAGCGAGTTCTGGAAGAGTCTATAGGAGAATTTGGGTACCAAGCTCAAGATGAGTACCGCTTAACATCCGCAGACAGATGGGAAAACGGAAAGAATTAACAAAGTCTTAAAAGATTTGTTACAAGCTTGTGTGCTAAACTTTGGAGGATCATGGGAAAACCATCTACACTTAGTTGAGTTTTTGTTTAACAACAGTTATTAGACTAGTATAGGGATGGCACCGTTTGAAGCTTTGTATGGAGGGCCATGCAAATCTCTCGTCTGTTAGTTAGAGACCGATGATAGGTTAGCTCTAGGTCCGGATTTGGTTAGAGTAGTAATAGAAAAGATTGAGTTAATTCAAGTTAGAATGAAGGAAACTCGATTTAGGCAGAAGAATTACGCTGATAAGAGACGGAAAGACTTAGGTTATCAGTTGGAGGTCATGTTTTCGTCAAGGTATCACCGATGAAAGGTGTAATCAGATTCGAAAAATCGAGAAAATTGGCACCAAGATTTGTTGGACCATTTCCTATTATAGAAAGGATCGAGAAACTCGCGTATAGAGTAGAGTTACCAAACAGTTTGGCAGGAGTGCACACTATTTTCCATATATCTCATCTAAGGAAGTGTATTCGAGATCCAAAAACTACTATTGCACGACTGTATTATATGATTTAGTAGTAGGACCGAATATGACTATAGTTAAAAAGTTAGTTCGCATGGTCGCGAGAAATGAGAAGAGACTAAAGGAACTATACAGTTAGATTAGTCAAAGCCCAGTAGGGTGACGACGAGAGGGACTGTGCATGGAAAACTGAGAGCAGGATTAGAGATACTTATCCTGAATTATTTCCTGGTATGTTTTACCTTTATGATTAATTGTTATGAGCACCGTATCATAATTTGAAGGACGAAATTCTTTAAGGAGGGGAGTCTGTAATGACCCTAATTCCGACTAACATTATTTGGGACATTTAATTAGATAAATTAAATGAAATAATATAAATGGTCTAGGGATTGAGATTTGTGTAATTATAAGGTAGTCGTGCATTAAGTAACGAATGAACAAATGAAAATTTAAAATTAAATAAAGGCAATAAGATAAGGGAAAAATAGGAATAGGTTATATTCTTATACCCTAAACCCTTATCCCATTCTCATTTCCAACATTCACAAACATAACTAAATATAGAGCTTAGCAGGAAACCATTAGAAGAAAGCAAGAGGAAGATAAATAATAATTCAACAAGGAAGCTTAATTAAATCAATACAAAGGCAAACTCAACCTCCTTAACAACCAAGTTAAGGTGAATAATAGATTACATCTCATTTTTATTATTTTCGATTTCTAGATAAGATTCGAATTTATTTTGCAAGAATGTTGTCATGTTTTGATTGTTTAAAAGGATATATATAATTGTTGATGTTTTGTGCTATTTCATATAGATTTTATGATACGATTTAATTTGAAAAACCTATTAAATGACATCCAAATGGTTTGCAATTTTGATATAGGGTCAGAAACATAATTTTAGAGATTGGTTTCAAGTTTCATAATTTTCTAAGTTTTTGTGAATTTATTATGAATTCTCTAGTAAAGGAAATGGTTAAATTGGGTTTAAATTATTTTCGGCTATTATATGTTAGCTTTGAATGAGAAATTTAAATATGTTAGAAAATATATCAAAAGTGATTTATGGGAATTTTTGGTTCCTAAGTATTTTATTAAAGATATAAAATTATTTAAGGTATGAGACTTAAATGTTTTATATGTTTATAAAAGGAGAATAGACAATTTGCTAAATGTTTTAAATTGTTAATTATTGAACTCGGCGACACTTTTAGAAAAGATTTCGAAAAAGTATTGGCAACCAATTATACATTGACAAATAAGGGAAGTTAGTTGTAAAGATATTACTTTAAAAAGTTAAAAATCGGTTTTGTAAAGGATTGTTGCTTCATCACTTTCGGCAGCCACCTTTCGACCCCATGCTGCCACCTCCAACCTAGTAGAAACCAATACACATAGTAGCAATGCCTTGGTATGTAGTGGATTGGAGATAGGCAGAAGGTATAGATTCGAAACATACTTTCAAAGGGTTAGAAGTAATCTTTATAAACTCAACACTATTTTTGTTATAAAATGAGCTTTCGAAGGAAATAGCTTTCGACTTAGTCAAATACGCCTTCGTTTAAGAAAAGGGCTTTTGAAAGAGGTTGTCACCTTTTTTTTAAATAAGCATTCGAAGGGGTCGAAATTCCTGTTGCCGCATTCAACCTTTCGAACCAATGCTTTCGAAAGGGTGCTTTTTCTTTTAAACTTGGAAGCCTCTTCTCCATGCTTTCGAAAGGGTTGGTTTCGAAACCTTCCACTTCATTTAATTAGGAATAATGCTTTCGAAAGAGTTGCTTTCGCTCTAGTTCTTTTAAGACCCTTTGGTATATTGAAAGTTAAACCCAAAGGTTTCGAAAGGAATGGTTTTAAATGGTTTCGAATCTACGTAACACAAGCTTTCACTTAAACCTAATGCTTTCGAAAGGTTTGTTTTAAGTTAGGAATTTTAATACTTTCGAAAGGTATATAACATAGGTTTCGAAGGAGAGGTACCCCGATGTTTTCAAAAGGTTTACCTGGGTCTTTAAATGTAAGGTTTCTAATGGTTTCAAAAGGCAAGTTTAATGTGTTTTGAAAGAGGATGTCTAAGGTTTTATAATGCTTTCGATGGGATACCTTCAATGATTTCGAAAGGTATGTTTTGGCCTTTTGGCCTAGTGTTTCAAGGTATAGTAGTTAACTTATTTTGAAAGGGGTACTTTCAATGGGTTTAAAAGATATTGTTTAAAGTTTTTAAGCAAAGGTTTCAAGGTTTTACCTTGGCTTCATGGACTAAGACATTTAAGTTAAAGAGGGTTTCTAACTTAATTTAGAGGGATAGATAATCCCATTATATCTCATCAAAATTGTTTTGTGTAAAGCGTATATAACATGGCAAAGTTATTTGAGTAAAGTAAAGAGTATATTTTCCATATTTAGGTACGATTTAAAGGGTTAAATCATTTTGCAAGAAATGTTTTAAAGGAAAATTTAATGAGGTACTTGACCCTAAGTAAATAACTCAGATATTAGAATACCATATGGGACTATTATAGGGTTTCACCATATATTATAGCTAATAAGCCCCTAGCTAATATAAGTCCAAAATTCTAGTGTGTATGACTTGGTTACAGGTAAGACTAGTACGATTTTACACACCAAAAGGAATTTACAGAGAGGAAGATATATTATTGGTGAGCCTGCAAAATCATTAGGTTTAGTAGACCCTAGAAGAAGATAGTTAAGGGCAGACTGCCCAGTAGTGTGTCGAACTGGTGTTAGAGTATTGATCGTGTCTGGTAGGCCTGAGTTAGCAATGGTTAATAGTTATCCAAACAAAACTATATTTTTGGGACAGATAGTCCATTGATTACCTGATTTATGTGTTTTTGATATTATGGATACGATTAACGTTACCCTATTTTATCACCTGAAGTTAATACTATGGATGACTACAGCTTCCATAGGGCTTAGCTTCGGGCCTTAAGATAGGGGATGCTACACAGACATACCCCACAAAATTTGGCACTAACCCCACGTCATCACATATAATTAATATAGAAGATGTCTCACTTCAATAGAAAGTATACACAATTGTTGGTAGCCTCAAAGTGAAGGGAAGACTTATATCATGCAACTCTACTAACCTCGCATGCCTATAACTTAACCATAATATAAATATTCTCTATATATGTAATACTCATCTCAATGTTTCATTAGTAAGGCCTTATAAGGAATCTTCCTTATTATGCCACAAAATATCAATTACCTTCCTTAAGAGGAAAATTAATGATGACCGCTACCTAATTAGCGACGTAATTATATGTTTATTACGCTACAGAAATAAATGTATACATTCCTGCCTAATCAATTCTAGTGTGTGGTTTATATGCCCCAAAATAGCATTAAACGTCAGTTATTTTATTCATAGTACTAATCAAGTCCTTTTCCTTAAAACTCCTAAGATTTCAGTATCTATAACAAGAGATTAAATATTCATATCCAAAACTATAATACATAGACTTGTAAAAAAAGAAACCCAATTTGTTACATCAATCTGATGGAATATCGTAAACAATAGGAATTGCAATCCTTACTTCATATTCTATTCAACTGCTCTTTTACATAGGAATAAACGAAGAATTTTGTGTCGAATAAGTGGTATAAACTACGAATAGAATTTGTACTTTAAACCCTTATTTTATTACTAAAAACTCACAATTTGAATCGAAGAAGGAGGAGAAGTGGAATTGAATAAGAAATTATTAGAAATTGCAAAACAATTTAAATCCCATCAAATTAACATAAATAATTAAGAATCTCCATCTAGAATTGACATTTCGAAATAAAAAGGAATTTGGGGGATTTAATCTGTCGTATTTACACTATCCCAAAAACCCTAAGGCATATTCAAATCTACAGATACGCACTAATCAATACTGAAATAAAAATACTAAGATTTCCACTCACGGATTATCCTTAGCTTCTTTTGTACGGATTTGCAATGCCATAGCAATTCTTTTCTAGATCTCTTTCTTTTAATTCACACACACATAGAAGGATAGCTATATATATAATTTTCTTAGGTTCAAAGAGGTTGGAGGAGAAGAAAACAGATAAAAAGAATAATTAGAAAAGGATTAGAATCCTCACCTAAATTTCTAATTGGATTTTTGAATCGAACTAAAGAGAGAAAGTAGCAGAGGTTGGGCTATTTCCTAAAATTTATGAATAAAAAGTGGAGAGAATAGAGTCCCATTCACAGAAGTTGAAATGCATTAGAACCACAGGTTTAAATTTGGTGAAAAATGAATAAATTTGGAATGTTCAAAAGCATAAAACCCCCGCCGTCACGACCAAGCGGTCGACCTCTTCCTTTCGAGCAGTCGACCCCTAGGAGTCGACCTTTTAAGGTTAAGGGGGTCGACCTCTTGCTCATTATTTTGGAAAATTTTGAACCGTTGCTTTTAATTAATTTATTCCCTAATTAACTTTAACATTAATTAATTAACTAACATTTACTTAGCCCCCAATTAAACCTACAGTTAATTTTTGAAATTCAAACCATAGATTTAAATATTATTTGAATTTAAATTCAAACTAAATTAATTTAAATCTGAAAACTTTAAACGCTTATAACTTCTTCGTTTGAGCTCCATTTTCAGCATGTTATACATGAAACATATCAGAATTTCACTGCGAATGCAACAGAATAACTTTTGTGGTCAAACTTCAACTTTTATAAAATTTCCATTTTAACCGTACCTTATTTAATTCAATTCACTCAATTAACTTATGGTTTGTTTTATAGGGTGTTCTATATCTTATCTCTGTCACTTTTGTATATTCGTCTCGGTATGGAATAAAATTTTGAGGAAGGCAATGACGTAAGATGTGGTTTGTAACGACCTGATATTTTCAACCATTCGCATCCACACATATCGAAATTGAATAGCTCAAAATATCAGATTGTAAATTTATATTCGGAAAAGCTTTGCATATACGGTAAATAAATCAATCACAGAATCAGGGACACATGGTAATATAACAATCAGCAGCGAAAACAAATGAATAGTAGTTCATGAAGCTACTATATATATATCAGAGTTAAAACAAGATACAACAGAAGTCTCGGATACATAGAAGTCTCAGTAACAAAATCTAAATATATCACTGGAGTCAACTGAATAACTGCAAGTTGAATAGATAGTTGGATCTCCAAGCAAAGCTCCAAACTCCAAAAGTGAGTCTCAAAGGCTGTGACACTCAGTCTGACCCAAGCATAAAGCAAAACACAAAACACTCGAGTTAGGATTAACATTCTTATATTAGTAAATCCAACTCAAGTGAAATATCAACTGAAATACAAGTAACTTAAAGGATGTTTGGGATACCCATCCTCTAAGGATCCGTGGAACTATCTACTATGTAGTACAATATGCTATTATAATATGTCTATAGTAAAGTAAACAATTAAAATAGTGTTAAGGCGTTACCCATATCCCCATTAACACATTTTTATATATTCCCATAGTCTACACAGTATCGTAACTTCCGCCGTAAACTGGAGGCTTATCAGAGGGCACTCCATAGATATGGTACAAAAAAAACCTCATCGTGGGCTCGATATGGTGGGTGACACAGCACAACTAGGCAATTCCAGGGTGGACATACCAAAAATCCGAAGGTGCACCCAATCAATCACAAAGTAATAGAATGGTATCGAAGAAGTGTGTCCAATCGGGGGAGCTGCCTCACTTGGCTCGTCAATTGCTCCTGTTTTAGCCACCTTAAGCTAACTCATGGGAGTTAGGTCCACGTATATACCTCAAATAGAATCGTCGCGAACCATCCTACTTCATTCTGGAATCTCCACCGCGTACACGATTGTTAACATGGTTTTCGGTATTGGCAGAGAGTATGACAATAATGATCCCGGTCTCTTTAACAACCAAACGTTATTATAACATTGTGGTCTTTTCAAAATATCATTCCATATCCAAAATATCATATCCATTTCAAAACCATATCAATACTATATCATTATTCACTTAAAATATATCCATTTCCAAAATCATAGCACTTTCAAAGTTATAACACTTTCGAAATTATGAAACTTAAAAATTATAACACTTTGAAAGCATAACTTTGAAATTCATAACACTTTCCTCTTAAACAGTTTAGATATTAATAATAGTATATATAATAAAGTAGTTTATATAATTAAATAGTTTATATAATAAAATAATTAGTATATTAAAATAGTTATAAGTTAAAATAGTTATAAGTTAAAATAGTTTATAAATTGAAATAATTAGTATATTAAAATAGTTATAAATTAAAAATAGTTATATTAAAATAATTAGTATATTAAAATAGTTGTAAATTTGAAATAGTTATATTAAAATAATTTATTTATAAAGTAAAATATTTAAAATAGTTTTAAATATGTTTTAAAATACTTTATATAATAAAATAGCTTCCTCGATTTCACAAATCCATTCAAATCAACTCAAATTCCAAAATTCAATTTAATTCAATCTCAAGTCATCATATTTCAATTTTAGTTCAATATCTCAATAAACCATTCCATTTATATCGATTTCAAATACAAATTTGAATCACAAATTAAACCATTTTGATTTAAATAGAATTCAAAGCTTAAATATTCAAACATTTACAAAACTAAGTTTGGTAAATTCATTCATATGTCAATTTAACTTCATTATTATTTATTTTTGATATATTCACTTAATAAAATCCAATATCATTTAAATAAACCTCAAATCACAAATAAACTAAATATTTCCTTCAATTTACTTGAACTTGAAATATTCATTAATCACTTAAATCAAAATCAAGTTATAGAATCGTATCTTTAAATCTCAAATTCAATAGGTTCCAAATCGATTTCAATCAAGTAAAATTCTTAAACAAATACAAATACAAAATTTCAAATCAACTTCAAATTTATCTATCCAACCTCAATTTATGAATTTATTGTAAAATCTATTTTTTTAAATAAAATTTTAAATAAATACTTAAACATATTATATATTAATTAAATCAAAATTTATTAAATTACGTCTTATTATTAACTAAATTTATATTAAAACTTAATTTATATATTTTAAAAATATTAAAATTATAAGTGAATTCTAAAAATTAATAAATTTCAAAACTAACTTATAACTTTAGAATTTTCAAACCATATAATTTTCAAAAATCTAAAATTTAAACCTTTATAAAAATAACATTTATATACAATATCAAACCATATTTTCTTTCAAAACCTTGGAAATCATTTTCAAAAATATATATATGCCAACGGTGTCTGTATATAATTTTCTATCCTATGGTAAAGTGATACGGATATTTATCATTTCAATCTGCAATTTAATTATCCACGGGAATTTACCTATTCAACCCACAATCCCAAATTCAATGTCACTGAAAATCGCTTGGGTTTATCATTTCAACCCATAACGATTTTCTCATATTCTACAAGATAGTTCTGGTATGTATCATTTCAACCCATAGGGAATTCTAAACTAACAGGGACTTGCAAAGTGAGAACAGTTATGAATATAATATAACATATCACAATAGGCATATATCATCAATAACAGATAAAATATAAATAACAGATCATGGTGTCAGATCTCACGGGTGAACAGTTACAGATACTGGCATTTCATATATGGCAAATAATTAACAGTTCATTTAGCAACATATTTAATTGTCGTTTCAAATGAAATCATATTTAATAAAGATAAAAATGTTAATCGTGAGCGATTGCTCACCTTTCGAGGCTAGAGAGATAAACGAGAATGAGATGAGTCACGAATCCAAGCGCAAATTCCGAAGCAAAGCAAGATTGGCACAAATTTGACGGATAGAGCTGATAAATAGGAATCGGTGAGAACATATATATATAATTTTGAAGTCTAATATTAACACATATTAAAATAAGATAAAATAAAACAAATTATAATATTTTCAAAATAAATATTTGTTATTAAAATCAATATAAACAATTTATTATAATATATAAACTTAAATAGTAATGAAAGATGTTAAAATCTATGTATAACCTATTATATAACTACATATATTGCCGTACATGAATCATTTCATAAACTAAAATTCAAATTTATACAAATGCAACTTCGCACACATATACTTTCCAAATAAAATTTCAATTGATAAATATATACGTGCATCTGAAGAATCAAAACACTACAGACCTATATACAAATGCATACAAACTTATACAAACCTATACGTACATGAATGTATACACTAATATGTATATAAACAATATAAGAAAGTACATATATTAGAAATTTAAAACCATGCATATATATTCAAACCAAACACTAACAACTTATATACTATAACCAAATCTTATTACATAAACAGGCTTATATACTACAACATATAATAATCACTTATATACTATATATATCTAAACAAAACACATCTGTACATATACTTACATAAACATATATGTATACTAACAGATAAAATAATTTTTTTACATATGTATACCTTAATATATAAACAAACTGTTATATATATATATATATATATATATAAAATCAAAACTGTTATATCATAAAACATAAACAAACTTATATATCATTAAACAGCATACATATAAAATCAATGCATATATATATATATATATATATATTACCTAAAAAAGTGCAACTTGAACTGTATGCGGACTAAATGACATATATATATATACATATATATATGTCGTACCCTTAAAGTATACATTTTCTTCATGATAAAATACAAATAATATAATATACATACCTTCATTATAAAAGAGAAGCCGGAGAAGAGTGGGGAAAGAAGAGTGATGCATGATAATGGAAAGGATCTGTGGTGGAGAATTTCTTGGGTGGCGGCTCTTATTCGGTGGTGGGAGGTTGCGGATCACGAAGATAGGCTGACCATGCAAGGTGGATGCCATTTTTGTGGATGAAGCACGGTTGCTTGGTTGAGGAGCAGATTTCCACGGGGTGGAAGGCGAGTTGGTGAAAGGGACTCAGCCAAGCTAAGGCAAAGGGGAGAGGTGCCTGTGTGGGATCTGGCTGGTGAGTAATAGCATGAAAAATAAAAGGAGATGTAGGAAAACGTATACAATCCAGTTAAAATAATTATATATATTCAAGTCATAAGAGAAGAGGAGAGAACGAAAAATGAACAAACCCAAGAAAATTGCAAATATATTTTTGAACCGATAGAATAACAAAAGTCAAAAATAAATTCTAGAAATTTGAAAAGCTAGTGTCCATTAATATTACACGATGAGAAATAAAGAGACGCAGGGAACAAAAAGGCTTGAATGCAAAACCGGTACGGCTAATCATTACCCAGACTTCGACACGACGACGATGATTTATCTAAATGTGTGATGAAAAATTAAATTAAATTAAATTAATAAAATGCTTGATTGATGTTATGGATGAATGATGTGTAATGGTTTTCATTGTTATTGATGATATATGAATTGGATTTAGAAACGAGTTTAGCAAATAAATTTTTTCATACAAGCAAGATAAGGATTCGATAAAATATGAAAAAAAAATTTATATAGTAATTAAAAATATTTTAATGTTTATTTTGATGGTAATTTGTCCATCGAGTGCTTTAAGAATTTTGGTCGATGTGCTTGGCCAATGTTATCGATAAAGATTTCTAAACACTAGGACAAGGCATTTCGACACAATGTGTTGAAAAGAATTATAAGTTTTGAAAGAGAAAACCATATTTTGAAAATAATACAATGCTTGAAAAAAAAGCAATGTTTGGAAAAATGAAGAATTACATCGTTGAGAAAAAATGTAAAGATTTTGGAAACGTTATAAATAATATTTTGCTAAGTAACTAAAGTTTTGAAAATTATATTTTGTGTGATGTTTGGAATTTTTTTTTGAAGTGTTACTTTATATACAACAAATCACATATCACATATCAATATATGCTCGAATCACGCTACGCAAGTTTCGAATTTGTGACCTCTCGCACCAGAGTTAAAGTTTGAATTTAATTTGTACGGAAGAAAGATATTAAGCTTATTATAAATTGAAAGTTAGTTTGGAATTAATGGAGATAAAGTTTGAATTATTCTCCTATAAAGATAATATGATTTAAATCTAGTTTGAATTTCAAATTTGTTAAAGAAAATTTATGAGGTAAATATTTTTAAGGATTTTAAAGTATAAAAGATTTCATGAAACAAAGTTAATTTATTTTTAAATAGATTGAATTTGAAAATTTTGTGAGGTTTGAGTATGTATCAGAATATAGTTATGTGTATAATGAAATAAAGAAGATGCGGAAGTTTTTAACATATTTGTATAAGTTTAATCAAAAAATCTTACAATTTGAAACTAGTTTTGAATCGTTGTTTCCTATTAAAGTAAAATTTTCAAATCTCAATTCAAAGCCCAGCTATAATTACTATTTGGAAATATTATTCACCCCACATTGGCATAAAAGAAAAAAAAGTAAAAAAACACAAGTATATTTAATAAATGTAATCCAAATTTCATTGCTTTGTAGACAAGCAAAAGAAGAAGGAAGAGATGTTCTCCAATGAAAAAGAAGTTTAGCGATAATTGTTTTAAAAAAAATTGAATTTTGAAGTTCTAAATAACTAAATCTGAAGTTAGTTATTTGAAAATTTGTTGTTTTAAACAAATGAAGAATTTTGGACATTGTGGAAGAATTTTGAGTTAAAACCATGATTTATTTTGACCATAGATCTCAAACTATCAATTCGTTTTCGATGATTTTAATTTCATTAGAAAGCTAAGTTATTAAAAGGCAATTTTGTTTGAAACACAATGCAATATTTTGAGCTTTATTATAGCTAGAACATGAATTAAAAACGTTGTTTGTCGCTGTCCATAAACTGCATACTTCACATAACGGTGCAGAATTCAATTGATCATAACTTTCAAATGCTTTACCTATTTTCGACAATTTTATACTTATTTTAGAGTTAAAATAATAAGGAACAAGTTTGGTCTTGGAAGTTCTATAAAATTTTGTAGTCTGTTAGGTGAAAATTGAGTTTAAAGAAGCGGGCCTGCATTTAAATGCTCATTTCAGAATATGATATGTTTAGTGAAACAGCTATAACTTTCAATACACTCTATGTTTTATGATCCGAAAGATGAACATAATTAATTAGGCTACAAATTTTCTTTTGAAAATTATATGACCGTGAAATTTTAGCTCCATAAAGTTGGTCGGAACATGGTCAAAAACAAAAATGCAATATATTTCCTTCGTTATATGAATGAAATACTACCTTATGTTTATACTATGATCTTATATGGTTTATTTGAGTCAAGCTTAGGTACATGAATGAGTATGGATTGGATTTTGGGGGCACACTCTCTTTTGCTTGTATAAAATGAAACAAACTTGCTTAAAAATACAACACTAAAGGTATGTTTTTATGCATAGTGTGATAAATATTGAATTTGGGTTGGTATATTGTTTCGTTCTTTGGTTGCCCCATTAATTGAGATGTATATATATAACGATCATATTGAGTTTTGATTTTTCAGAATGCTCTCCATTCGAAGGAAACTCCGTCAAACGAAAAATTCGACACCTTGAAGATTTCAACAAAAATATATATTTATGTGAATCTATTTAAAATTATAGCATACGATAAGATGAGTTGAAGTATGAGAGTCACATAGAAGATTGAGTTGTTTAAGCTTGATTACAAGATTGTAGATATGAAAAAAGCAAGAGTATGAGTTGTTTATAACGTCTTTCCTATAAGAAATTATAAGGATGCAATTTTTATAAAGGGGTTGGTCTGTAATGACACAGCTTTCTACTTCATAAGCGTGAATAAATTTAATTTAAATAAAAATATTGAACTTGATTTGTGATATTATTATTTTAAAAATAAACTTTTTCTTGGTTAAATATATTTGATAAAATATTTTTGTTTAGTCAGTTGAATTGTTTAATAAATTGTTTTTATATAATATTTTAAAACTAAATAAAAGGATTTAATCGGTAAAATAATTTTAAAGTGTAAATAATTTCTATTTGATTGAAATAATTAAAAAATGAATTCACTTTATGTTAATACAATGAATAACTAAATCAAAAGAAAAGAAATAAGTAACGAATCGAAGAATTTTTTAATCATTGGAATATACTTTGTAAAATGAAATGTCGACCAATTTAAGTTAGATGGAAATTTACTTTGTAAAATAGATAGAAAATAAAATTTAAATTGAATTTATAATTATAAATAAATAATAAAATTGATTAAGATGTTTAACCTAACCCTTAATAATATCAAGGCCCAAAGACTACTCAAGCGCAAACCCAAAACCATACTCTATTTTTTATTCTCGAATCCTCTAGCCTAATCCTAAAATCCTAAATCGACCATTGAAAAAGAAAAAATCATGAAAAACATATATTGCATGGCCTCCACTAACTCAACTCAACGATGGCGAGGCTGCCATGGGATGGTGGTGCCGCAGGTTAGGCGGGGCTTGGCAGCATCAGTGTTGGGAGACGTATGGACAAATACGATGATGGGGGCTTGGAGGCAAAGTCTAACACGAATGCCATGGTGTATGTGGCTGGTTTCGCAATGGCAGCTTACATTGGAGGTTGCAGCGGTGGTGATGAAGTTGCTGGCTGCGGTAATATATGGAAGATGACGAAGGACTGGTGACGTCGATGGAAGTTGGAGCAATAATGTTTCCAACATCGTTTGTGTTTGGGGCTGAAGACAGCAAGACTTTACTAGAAAGGCAATGAGTTTCTAAACTCATAACTATATCGATAGCTTATGGTTTGATGCGTATTTAACTTGTATATTGCTTGAATTCTTTGGTTGAATAAATTATTGTAATATTGGTTTGGGATTAATTATTGTTTGGATGTTAGTTGGTTGTGTTGATCGGAAGTATCAATTTGGAAACGTAAATCTATCCGGTTGTGAATTGAACTATATATATATATACATTTGTATGTCGATGTGCGTATATTTTATAGGTGGCCGGAGTTCGATGGAACTCGACTCGTATCACAAAATAAATTCAGTTGTGGTTGGTTGATAAATATTATTGGAGTAATTTTACTCCATAATTTATACATTTAAATATTTATTTACTTTCTTATTTTTAAAAGATGTTTAGAAAGCTATTAAGAATTATTTAAGGGTTTAAAATTTTATTAAAAGTATTTAGTAAATATTTTACTAAATTTATTTAATTTAGATATTTTCAAATTTTCAAATATATTTTTAATTATAAATATAAATACAGTTTTATTTTGGTTATAAAACCCTTTTTAAAATCAATATTATAATATATGATAAGTTTGGAATTGTTTTAAAGGTAAAATAGAATATAATGTTATTTTATAAAATATATTATGAAAATATATTATGAAAACGATTATATTATTTTAAAGAGATTTTTAATATAAAAGTTATTTAAATATTATTGAAAGAGTTTTAAAACCTTGGGAAAATATAGAATTCTTTTTATGAAATAAATAAATGACTTTGGATATGTTTGAATAAATTAAAATCTTTTTTTATAATATGAGAATTTTGGATATGGTATAATTTACAGGAAGATTGCTTTAATTCTAATTAGTTTAGTATAAAGTGAAGATTTTGAAATATATTTTATATTTATTTTGAAATTTTAGATATTTATTTAAAATAGAATTTCATTATGGTAATCTTTATAAGTCATATTTAATTGGTAAAGTGATTATGAATGTTTTATATGTATATAAAACAGAATTTGAAAGTAAATTATATTGTTAGATCTTTATTGTTAGTATTATATGAATGAGGTGAAATTATTTAATATATAAATATTTTATTAGTTTTAGAATATAAAATTAGTTGAAGAAAATTTTATTTAAAATTATTAACTTATTGAAAATAAAGCTATAATTGGTTTTAAATAATTATTTAGAAGTTTATATAATTTTTAAAAATAAGAAATATTTTATAGTTTATTATAAGAATTTTAAAAAGTTATTTTATAATCAATAAGTACACACTGGTTTTACATATTTGTTTAAATGAATTTTACCACCCTTTTATGATTTCTTATTTCGTACACACTGATTTTTGTTGTTATCAATGATTCACCATTAGATATTGGTTTGATTGTTTTTGATGTGATTTCATACGGTGATGACATCCTTCTATTAGATTTTGTGATATTTCAGAAATCTGCATGAATTAAGTTATAATACCATCTGTTATGGCACTTTCGATGATATTTCTCTGGTTATTCTTTGGACATTTTATATAGAATATTTTGGCGATTGAATGTAGTTTATAATCAGTGAATAAATGTTTGAGTATCACGCAGTGGTATAGGATGGTGTTGTTATATTTATTCGGTAATTCATTGTGAGTAGATGACACTCACGTGACAGGAATATTATGATGAGATTATACTTACGTGAAGTGTTGCTCATAGGTATGAGTAGGGTAGGTGCTCTTATATTTATTGATGTTGTGTGCCACTATCATGATGTACTCCTATTATTGGCATTGGAGAGAACTAAATGGCTAGAATCGACCCGAGCGGTCTGATCTTAGGGTCACGCCCTAGATCCTCGACGTCTTTATTGGATATTATATATTATGCACACATAGGATTTGGGTTAGGTGACCCATAAGGTAGGTGCCCTATACCCTCTTATGTCACATAGGTTAGCAATTTGTTAGCTATAGGAGCAAAGCAGCGTCATGACCGAGGCTATGTGTAGACGAGCCATTAGTGGACACGTGTCATGTTGTCCATCGAGGTTTTTGGAGACTGTGGGAGTAGATCCAGTTAGGTGACACTAGGCTCCTAGAGCGGGCATATGGCCATCAAACTCCCTTCTGGTTCTAACAGAGTGGTAGATTGGGATATACTATTGATACACCTCACCTAAGTATAGAAATGGGTTAGGCGACCACAAGTTAGGTGACCCACATATTGATTTTTATTTAAAAAAAGTGAAAATCTATATGTGGGTCACCTGACCCATATATTGATACATATACATATACATATATATATATATATATATATATAACTCTACTTGGGGCTTCGTGTTTGTCGTACAGTCATTCTTGAGAAGATGAGATTATATCTGGATAGGTGTCCAGAGTATAGTGGATTCTCATATCTTTTATCGTATGTGATCATTTAGACAGACGACCTATATTTTGTACTGAAGTTTATATTTTATTATTTAAGATTAAGAGATAAACTTAGGCATTGCTATGTGCTAGCCTAACAATACTTGATGATATCTTATATTTTATGATTTCTAGGTTTTAATGATGATTTTGGATATAGATGATTCACCCATTTGATATTATTTCGATTGGATAATATTTGATGTGATTTTATACGAGTGATGACATCTTTATGCATGGTTTCATGGTTGTCGCTATTTTGCTATACTATTGTTAGTATGTCGTCACTACTATACTATGTATATTCTATATCTATATATGTATTGACCTCTATATTTAGATATACTTTGACTCTTGTGTTATTTATGTAATACTCAGGTCAGTCCGAGACATTCCAAGTACAGAAACGATGAGACCAACTTGTGTTTACTTGGCATAGTGAAGGCTTGTAGATTTTAGTTGCATGTTATTACATTGATATACATCATGTCTGTATATTCTCGAGTTGTATTTTGGACATGCATTGTTATTGTATATTATATATTTATTTGCTGCAATGATGACTCTGTGTTCTCTGTTATTTATTGTATATTATGTACTGTTCCATTCTGGATGCACCAGTGTTTATTGCTTTTCGTTGATACTGTGTACGTATATGGGAGTTATATTGGGAAGTTTGAAAACATACCCATGTTAGCCTAAGGGAATATTCATGTGTGTACCCCATATAGTCTAATTCTCCATATTATTTGATAGTATTACTTAGTAATACTCTTGGATAGTATGGATATAGAGGTGGGGTGTTTCAGAGTTGGTTGTGCTGAAGTTGTGCTTAAAGATAGGATATGCAAGAGCCATTCTTACTTGATTATGTTGCTTGTTGGGGTAGGCTTGGATAGAAGTCGAGCATTAATCAATGTGATATCGGACAACCTATATTTATGGCTACTGCTGGAACTTCGGTATAGGTGAGACGGTCAGGACCGAGTCAGACCAGATCTTGAACTTGTCTAAGTGTGATGGTTGTTTCAAGGTGAAACGATCGAGCCTCATCTTGGTACCTTGTTGAGTAGAAAGGTTAGTTTGAGACCATAGGCTTGGGTTAGCATTCTCGAGCAGTGGTGGATTAATTGGGCTGGTTTTGATTGGGCCAGAATGCCTCTAATTGGCCTGCTAGCTACTTGTGAAAATTTTGAGTAATATTGTACTCCCTAAGTCCATATCCACTTGCGATGCGGGCTTGAAGAAAAGTCATACAAATTTTTTCGATTAACGACTCTGTAATGCATTTACTATGTTTCCTAAATGGTTTTGTGTAATTGGCTATAGCGGTTCATTTTTCTAGATGTGATAGAGGTGTGTCATGTCTTCGTACATGCATGACTTGATTTAATATTAATCTCTTTTGAACAACCAGGTTTTTTTGCCTTTTGAATTCAATGCATGCGGTTAAAGGCGTAGGTATATAAATATCCTTTTTTTTCAACGAGCCCACAAAATCGCTCTTTAAAAAAATATTTTAAAGCTTGTGAATCATGCGCAATTCTTTACTAATAAAAAACCGATAGTTTCGCATCTATTTCCTCTCCGAATCTTTTGCATGCATGCCTCTTTATCAAATTTAGCTGAGATGTTGAGGGAGGAGAAATCCCTTTGGTGCTTAAACTGTTGTTTGTTAATTGCAACTCAAACCATTAGCTGGAAACTTCTGCTTAGGGTGGACTATGCCTTGCTGCTTAGTTTGGACCTTTGCCTACCAGCCAAGGTCTTGGTGGTGGTCAGACATTGATCTTGGACTAATGATCCAAACAAGCTAGGGCGCTTCCTTACTTTGAGGCTCTAACACTCCCAGTTCCAAGTCGGTTTAGATTCCTCTATGCCTCTTTAGAAGGCGCAAGTGCTATAGCCTCTACTTCTTCTACCATGACTGAAACGTTGGTCTGCTTCTTGATGAGATTGTCCAGAAGCTTGCAACCCTTGGCAGGATTTGATGAAGATAGCATTGGATTTGGTAGCACGCTTTCCTTTCTTCAACAATTTCTGGATTGGTTAAAGTATTTAAAGTACTTCGAAGATGGGAGCTTGATCATGTTTCTTCAGCAAGCTCTTGATCGTTTGAAGTGCTTCTCCAACGAAGCTAGGGGCTTTTTAGGCGATGATAAGAGTGTAGGCTGACTTTCCTTAGAAGAACTGTTGACATGCTTCTTCTTCTCCGCTATTTTTCTTCTTTCCAACTAATTAGTGACGAGAATATCACTATATTCCCAGTGGGGCGGGCATTGTGCCTCATTGCTCTTTTGAACTGAATGAAATAAATCTTTTGTTGCAAACTCTAATTTGAGAAATTTTTTGTGTTGCTTGACCATCTATGCGACTTGTCGAGTGAAATACCTTGAGTATCCAATAGGTCATGTATTTATTCTATAGAAATGTCTTTCTTTTTTAGGATTATACTAACCTTCAACGTGATAATAAGGCAGGATGGATACATCTGTCGATATAGCCAAGGGATGGCCAAATGTAGAGTGGTTGTTTTTCTAGCATGAGCTAAAATACAAATTTTCTTGCAGGTTCTCTTAGGAAGCAAGTATTCGAGCGTAGAGTTGACAATGAGCCCAGAACCCAAATGCATGGGGCTACACGTCGCCAATTGTGAGGCAACCGTTGATCCCCGAATTGAACCAGAGCTCATTTGCTTAGCTCGGATATTCTAGTTTAAGTGAGTTGCATGATGGTGAGACGGCTATACACAACCCGCTCTCAAGAACTTGATGATGGGACATGCTATATATTGCCTATTCATAAGGAATAGATAGGTGAAAAATATTCATGTTATTTTCATTTTCTTTTCTTTGAAACTTATCTATAATGATGAATCTAGCCCGAGGTTGTGTTGCCCTTGGTTTTTAGATGAGGTGATTGATTATAAGAGATTATGAGCTGTAGCCAATGCCACAAGGTTGGGGTAGTTTTGGAAAGAACCATGGCATTGACCATCATGCCAGATATGTTGAGAAACCCACCATTAACGGTGAAATGTTCTTGTTGCAGCATCAGAACACCCTTCTTTGCTTGCTTAAGGGAAGTTCCATAACGTTCCCTTGATTTTTGCTAGTTGCCTTTGATTTTGCTGACCACATCTTGGACGGCGAACTTCATGATGAGGCGGTTATAAGAGACGATGACATCTAGCTTAGCAAGCGTGATTGTCTTATTAACGGGTTCAAAGAAGATGGGAAATCAACTACTATAAAGTTTACCTGGATCTTTGCAATGAGGGGATCTTGGCCGAATGTCATTACAAGTGAGATTATTCCCATCGAAACAATGCCCATACCCCTAAAGCCATAAAAGGGAAAGGCGCACCGAGTGAGGCTGGAAGTAGGTGGCCTGAGAGATTCAAAGATGTTCTTGAACATGATGCAGACCAGTATACCTTCATCCACGAAGGTCTGATGCAAATTGAAATCAGTCAAGGCCAGAGTAACGACTATGGGATCATGATAAGGGTAGGATATTATTCCCTATTTGGAACGTAATGCTGATCGGCCGCTCCGATCCCATCGAGGTGCCTTGGATGCTCGGGTCTTCGGTTAGTAAACTTGTCTGGCAATGCCCATTTCTCTTTGATTCCATGACTAGGCCCCCCGGATGCTTCTGGCTACATGCGGTCCCCTACATATGGTTAGGACCTTGGTGATAGCATGAATCCTAAGTTTGTTAAGCTGAGGTGGCTGACTCTGTCATTCTTACCAGTTTTCCCTTTTCTTGACTTGATATCAAACAAATTCCAGCAGTACACCTACCCGGATGAGCCTTTTGAGCTCATGTTGAGCATGCGACATCTATTGTGGAATGACCACTGATCCCATGGAACTTGCAATACTTAGCGTTGTGGTGAGGTTACTCCTTCTTTCTGTCTTGGATTGTGGAAGGCCTTTGATACTGAACTTAGTTCTTGGTAGCAGGGTAGAAGATAGTGACGTCCCAGTTCAAGTTTGAGTAGTTATGATACCTGGGCTTGTAGGGAGGGCCAGCCTTTAGGTCCCTTCTAACTTCGGCTTGACGAGCAATATTATTGTGAATGTTGTTGTTGCAAGGGCTGGTTTGGGAAGGGCACTTTACCTCGCTATAACGATGCGCCTCTAGACTACACTAACAAAGGGTGTAGCTAGGTAATATTGTCTGCTAATGTGGAGAATAAGGCTGGTTAGGTGCGACTATCCATAAATATTGCTTTAGGCGAGTATCGATACAAAGAATTGGGTGACAATATATATATATATATATATATTTATGTATGTATGTATATATATATATGTATATTCTTTTCTTTCGGAGGTGGAATCAATGTATATGATCCAAGCACAAAACAATAATACAATGGCTTAATGTAATTCAGGACAATATAAAATATCACAGTACACAGAATCATAGAATAACCAACTATATAGTAGAATATACACAGGATAAGAAGCTGAAGTGAATAAGAGCATATACATTAGATAGTCTACAAAATAGTGGTCATAAGAGATCCACTCAATGTACATACTCCACAACCCTAAAATAACATTTATGTACACAAAATGAGTTTTTGTCTCGACAACTAAAATAAACAACTACATAAGTCTACTCATAATAATGGTAACATATATCTAACTAGCTCCTAAAAGATCCAACTCTAGAAGTTATCTAATAGAAGCCCAAGAAACATCTCAGTCTGACCCGAATATTATAAAATAATAAACGGGCCAGTCTAGTTTTAATTCAAATCAATGTGAGATAGTAATGATAAAGGTAAAATATAGCTTAAGAATAGCACTTAACCATATAGTGTCAAATCCCAAAAGAATATTATTATTCTCCAAAATTTATTCATGAAAACACCAAATTCAAATTTAGCTTTGTAAAAGGTAAACTTCACAAATTTGTTTTGGTAAAAACAAAAATCTCATATAGTCCAAAAATCGATAATAGAAATCCAAAAATTAAAGGGGAAAGGCGCCTAAATACTCCAGATTGGGGAGCACATAAACTCACCAAACATGTGTGCTAGCTAAAGATTGGCAAGAAAACCCTTAGATACTCAAGATGGGCAAGAAAACCCTTAGATACTCGAGATGGGCATGGAGTCCCATAAATATTCAAGGTGGGATTAATGATGGGCATGAAATGTCATAAATACTCAAGATGGACATGAAATCCCATAAATACTCAAGATGGGCATGAACCCATGATATTTCCAGAATAAGTATCGTATACTCACGAATAGTAATGATTCAAGTAATGACTAACGATTGTATGTCCTATACCACATGGGTTTACTTGAATATTTACTACTAGTTAGCGAACTACACTCATTTGTAAGAGGGGTTCAATCGAACAAGTCCGAAAATTAATTGGTGAAGTAAATGCAAGCATTACATACTACTTGTTTTACTAACCCGTTTAATAAATTCCTTACTCGATCGAGGACGTGTAATTTTATATAAAATAGTTTTTCTTGGAATTCCATCTTTGGAAATATTCATGTATAAAAGCCATTAATAGACTTTAGAAATATAATTTACTTTATATATATATATATGAAAATTTATACCTTTCATACTATTTAACCCTTAATATATATATATGTATGTATGTATGTATGTATGTATGTATGTATGTATGTAACCCAAGAGATTTATATCAACAAAATATATATTTAGAAAACAGTTTGGTTTCAAAAAAAATTCTTTTGCAAATCAATGCAAGAAAATAGTGCGTTGAATTATTTCCATAGAATAGCTTCTATGGAGGAAATCAAAATGCAAGCACTAAGTATAAATATGTAAACTTAGAAATTTGCACTAGAAATCATCAAAAAACCATCATCAAAACAAAGCAATAAGCAGTGCAAATCAACAAGATAACAAGCAAGAGAAGAGAGTAGAGTGGGGGAGGCAGAGCATGACCTGGAGCAAGCTCCAGGTTTATGACCGGTGCCGCTGCCTGGATCACACTCCAGGCAGTGCCCAATCCTCCCTCTATGGTTTCAGTTTATTTTCCAATGACTTGTAATTTTGATTTCTAGTTGACTGAATCCATGCATAGACATATTTCAACAACTGATATAGCAAATGGATGAGATAAAAATAGGTGGTTTTAATAGGCAGAGATAAGTTGACCGCTGATGGAGGAAATATAATTACAAGAGAATAGAAAGCACCAAAACTAAGATCAATTTTCTCATCCATTCAAGCAAAAAAACACATGCGCATGAATTTCAACTAGAATTTTGAGATTCACTTTCCTAGTGGCCATGGAATTAGCTTCTTATGATCTTGAGCCATCGTTTATCTTCTTTCAGCTGCTAAACATAAGAGAACTCAGAAAATAACCCAAAACTCACTTCGAATTCAAGGAGAAAAAAGTGAAACTTAAGAGACACAAGATGTATTAAAGATTAGTGTATATTATTTAAAAATATAGACTCCAATAATTAGCTATTTAACCTTCTAATTAATTGGTTTGGGGAGGATTTACTCTAGGGTTTGTGAAAGGATGAAGAAATAATGGTTTAATGTAAGTTTTTGGTTACTGGAAATGAGAAGTGAGAAGGAAAACAAACGTAAAGGTTATTATCTCCTTCTCAACTAATAACTTAGTTAATTTAACTCCATTTCGACCAAGGTTCGTGTATTACTTAACAAAAGAAATAAAGTTTTCTATTATTTCAAGTTCTAAAGGAGTAGTTCACATAATCAAAGTTTTCCAAAATCATGAATTAAATTCACTCACCAACAAAACAACATAAGCATATAAATTACATTTTATTTGCAACAGATGAGAGAAATTCACAACTCAAATTTTTAACAATAAAAGTTGTTCTTATTGTTCTTAATTAATTTGAAATAAATAGCCTATTAAGTTATAAAACTCCAATTTTATTTTTATTATAATTTACCATTCATCTATTAAATCCATATTTTCCAAACATTGCACTTTTGTTCCAACTAAAAGATTTATTCATTTTGATTCCTTATTTTAATTTTTTTTAGACTATTTTCTACTAATTTAGTTTCTAGATTTCTTTTATTGTTTAAATAAAGATTTAAACCACATAGAAATAATATTTCATTTAAATTCTACCCAACACTTATTTTCCACTAGAATATCATTTATATATTTATACTCCTTCCAATTTAATCCAAATTCCACTTTAATTTGGAAATAGAAATAGAATAAAATCCCCAAAACTCCTAAGTATTTAATTATTACCATTTTTAAATTATGTTTTAATTTCACGTAATCTAAACCATGGTTATTACACACTCCCCCTTACAAAATTTGTGTCCACGAAATTCTCCATAGAGGAAAGTTAATAACAAACTATAAGTGATACATCTTTCAAAATATAATTATGCTAAGGATAAGAAATAATTTAAATTGAAAGACTTATCGCTCGGTTAATTCTCTGGTTTCCCAAAAGCAATCCTTATGATTATCGTGCCATTGGACTTTGACGAGCGGAACGTCTTTATTTCGAAGGTGTTTAACCTCTAAAGTTGTAATACGAATAGGATTCTTCTCATAGATCAAATTTGGTGAGATCTCAAGCTCTTCTAGGATTTTGGGCTCGAGGACAAAATTTGAATCTCTAGGACATTTTCGAAGTTCAGATACATGGAAGAAATCATGAATACTAGAAAACTCAGCTGGAAGAAAGACTCGATAAGAAATTGGGCCAATGTATTCAGTGATTTGGTACTGTCCAATATAGTGAGGAGAAAAATTCCCAAATTGACTGAAATGCATAATACCCTTCAAAGGTGAAACACGAATGAAAATTAAATCTCGTATCGAAAACCCCAAATGTCTTCTTCTATTACCAGCATAGGATTTTCTGCCTGCTCTGCACCTCTTTCATCTTTGCCTAATTATATCAGTCTTCTCATAAGCTTCACAAACTGAATCAGGACCTAAAACCAACTTCTTATAGATTTCTAACCAACAAGAGGGTGATCGGTATGGCCTTCCATATAAAGCTTCGAAACATATCATTCCGATACTGGAATGAAAGCTGTTATTATAAGAAAATTCAACAAGATGAATATGATCCTCCCAGCTCCCACCAAAATCTAGGATTCAAGCTTAGAGTAAATCCTCTAAAATTTGGTTCACTCGCTCCGTCCATCCATAAGACCGAGGATGATAAGCAGTGCTAAGATTGAGCTTTGTACCTGATGCTTTCTAAATTCTCTTCCAGAATCCACTTGTAAATAATGGATCTCGGTTACTGACTATAGAACTAAGAATTCAATGCAATCTAACAATTTCCTTGACATAAATCTTCGCCAACTGAGGATCGGTTAACTGGACCTATGTAACATCACCCATTTTGAGACCCGAAACTATGCACTACAAAAGCCGCAGTTATCTTTAGTATTAATTTCTGGTGACAAAGTGTAGTCATGTTAATGGTATCAATAATATCAAAAGCATAAGAATATGAAATGAGTTTAAACACAATTTCAAAGCAAACTTTCATATTTCGTTTCAAATATAATATTCCATATTCGTTACATAATCCCAAACGTTGCCCATGTTCGAATGAAATATAATTATTACAAAATACTCCAAGAGCGGCATATGATGACATCCCTTAATTGATCAGAGTTACTAATAGACAGTTATAGCATTTGTCTTTACATACACTCCATCAAGATAACTTCAACATAATGGATTAATAATAAAGATGGACTCCTACATAGCTAGTTTTGCCTCTTGCGCGTCTCCGAAAGCTTTATTCGCCATAAATTACTGAATCTGAAAAGCCCTTACTCCCGACCTACTCAAATCAAATTTTGAGCATCCGACAGTTTAAGGGGAAAACATAAATTTTGAGCCAGACAAAAAGCCTAATGTGAATAATAACATGCCATCTCGGTTTTATAGGTATTTAGTGAGACCATACCACTGAGCGGAATGGGTTTTTCCCTCTTTAATATCCCTTTTAAGATATATCTTTCGCAAATCAAACTCCTTCAACCAAACTGGTTAAAATAGATAATATAAACAATAATGTGCATGCATGCTATGTCGGTAATCATGACTATCTGTCAAACCAATGACTATTCGTCCCAATATTTAGTTTTCACAGGTAACTACCAACCTATATGGATAACTGGGTCCTACCAGATATACCAAGTTTCTTAACTGATTGTTATAAGAAAACTGGACAGTCCGTCCAAATACACTTATCCTAGTGTTTACCTGACTACTTGTCAATCCCATAGTTTTGCTAGGCTTACTATGAACCTAAAGGTTTTGCAAGCCAACCTATACCATATCTATCTTTATGTATTCCTTTCTATACGTACACCTACTTTTAGTCTCACCCTTGATAAAGCCTACACACTGGAAATTTGGACTTATATCAGTTACGGGCGAACGGCTGAAGTATAGGGCACTACCCTACGCCAATTTCATCTGGATTTCTAATTTCTAAGTCAATATCACAATCTATCCAAAAGCAATAAAAACAATAATCTCTTTAGTAAAAATCCTGGGCTAAATACCCTTTTCTATTTCCTTGAAAACAAAACCTTTACAAATGATTTAACCTTTAAAATCATACTTTCTAAAACAAAGTAACTATAGCCCTTTACTTTATCCCAAAATAATTATGCCATGATATATGCTTTCATAAAATAGTATTGGTGAATCTATAAATCATTTGGAAGTTAACTCGCTTTGAAACCATAGAGCCAAAACAATATAAAATTTTTATATTGGTAAAACACGGTAATGACAAAGTCGGCGAGGGTCTTTCCCCACCAAAACATAGGCCAAAACAATAAAAGTCTATATATTGATAAAGCTCGATGTCTTTATCGCCATTGGATCATTGCCCTTTCCCAATATAAGTAACAACCTGCATATTTTACGATTGTATATTTAAATATTTTATTTAATTATAGCATCGTTAGTCGGATTTAGTCCGAAAAGCTACTTTTTGCAAACAGTCGAATTGGAACTTGAGACCACTGTCATTGAGTTCAAAATGCCGTTTGCGACCTTTTTAAGTATAAACATCGATATGTTTGGAGTTAGCTAGAATTTTGATGTTTTCACTTAGGACTTTGGGTTTGGGTTTGGGGTTCAGCCTACTAACCCAACTCATCTTATATCCTAACTCCACCGCCTTTCCTCTTCATTCATTCTCATTTCCTAACACCTCAAGCTTTAGTAAAAAAGGGGGAAGAGATTGGAAATTAAAATCCAACCCTAGTTTCTTTTGCAAATCCAAGTTTTAGCTCGAGATTCAAAGAGAAGCTTAGGTAAGCATCCTCTCCATCTCAATCCCTCTTCCATTTTCAGAAATTCCTAAACCCTAACTTAGGAAATATTTTCTTATGAGCTTAGATTGAAAGCTTCTTGAGTTGAGATTGAAGAGTGGTTGATCTTTCCTTGTTTTAAAAGCTTCTCCTTCATTGTTTTTGGGTTTAAAGGTGAGTTTTTGAACTCACATCTATGTCTATAACTATCTTAGTTGTTAGGTATGAATTCCTAACATCTACTCTTGTTCGTTTTGCTTTGGATTGAATTGGTTTTATAAATATTCCATTTTTTGGTGTTTTGAAGTCAAAATCTTTAAAAATACTAGCTTTGATGTTTGAACATGTTTTTGGTGATGCATCGAAGAGCCTGTAGGATAGGGTTGCCGATTGGCGTAAACCCCTAGTGCCTATTGCTCGTCCGATCGCAATTGTTTAGATTTTTGCCCCACTTGGGGGCTAGGCTGAATATGCTTCTGAAGCAGGTTCAGTCGACTGGACCAGACGGTCAGTCCACCGAACTAGAAGACAAATAATGCTTTAGAAGCAGGTTCAGTCGAATGGAACAGGAGGTCAGTCAACTGAACCAGGGGACAGAAATTTCGTGTCCCTGTGTCAGTCGACTGACCACCAATTTCAGTCGACTGACCTGCTTCCTTCAGCCCAATTAGCCTATTTTGCTTGGGTTTCCAATTTTTAATCGATTCATGTTGATTCCACTTGTTGTTTTCATTTATTATTGATTTTGATGACCTTTTCTTCGGGATTTTTGGGAAATCCATCTTGATAGATTCGATATCGATTTCTATGTGTTCGATTCACTTCTTCGAATGTAAATTTTGGTGATTGATTGTTTCTACAATCATTTTTGTGATTGGTCACTTTAAAATACAGAGGTTTCTGTACTAGTAGTAAATCTTCAAACTCTTTCATAAAGATGATTTCAATTCTATTTTAAATATCAAACTCGTTTATTAAACCGTTTTCCAATCTATTAGTATATACAAACCTTTACCTCATTCGTTTGAGAAATCTAATTAAACGACTTAGTAAAACTAGTGGTATGAAACTCTTGCGTTTACTTCATCGGTTAATATTTGGACTTGTTCGATTGAAACTCTTGTGGCAATTTTTCGAGTGGAGATATACAATTTGTTCGTAAATATTTAAGTTAAGCCAGTGGTTATGGGACATGAAGCTAAACTCATTTATTTACTAGCTTAGTGTAATTGACACTTCTTATTGATCGATGATGATCATTTTGTGATTTAGACTAGCAATGTGCAATGTCTCTTTGTCTGCGAGGGAGACTAAACCTCATTTTTGTGGAGCTTCAGCTCAAAATTGGTAGGGTAGCGACCAATAGTCTTCGGGCTGTTTATGGAGCCTCGGCTCAAAATTGATGGTTAGCAACCATGGAATAGCTTTCCATTTTGTGATGCACGTGTTGGTGAGTTTTTATGCTCCCGTTTTGTAATAGGCTTCCGCCTTTTGTGATTTCTGGATTTCTAGTTGATGATTTCTAGAAGTTATGATTAACCAATTTTATGATTGACATTGATATATTTGTCAATATTTGTGGTATGGTGAATAAAATGAAGAATACGACATTCTTTTTTGTGCTTTGAGACTTCTTGAGATATTGTATGATTTTTGCTGTTATTTAATGTATACTTGTCGCAGTATGGCATTATTGTTATCATACGTTTTTGTCATATCTCTTATTCTATCTCATTTTATCCGATATTTATTGCTAGACTGATCCGTTTATTATTTTCTTATTAAATAATACTCGGGTCAGACCGAGATGTTACAGGTACTTCTGCTTGACTCCAATCTGGGAACATTCTTTGACTTTTGGCTAACTACTATAGTTTAATAGTTTTTGTTATTATACATTCGAGATAGAGACTCCTTGATGTATACATATTCTTTTGTCTAGCACTTGTACCTATTCTTTTGCGATATTGTGGATCTTATTTGACCACTACTCTGATGTACACTTCTAAGTGTTATATTCATATCTGTTTCTGCCTTTGTGATATGGATATCTATGACTGATTTGTGTTATGCTTATTTCAATATTTGTATCCAAGGTCCACACAGCCACTGTGTACTAGCTTTGAGTTTGTATCGCATGTCGGATTTCCTCTTGAAATGAAATGCACGTTATATTATCTGACACACCGGTGCTCGCACTAAGCAATTACACGGATGGTTTCTCCTCAACAACCTTGTTCTTCGTGCCAGTTGACGGCATTACCTCGTAGTATCCTTGGCTAGCATGAGTATAGAGGTGTGGCATCACAGCTTGGTATTGGAGCCAAACTTCGGAACAATGTAGAATAATCTAGCAAGGATCATTGTCATAAGCCCTTCTTAGGAGTCGTGTTTTAGGATTTAATTCGAGTCTTCGTACCATTTTATCCTATTTTCTTTTATGATGCCTTGTTTTATCAATCAAGATTGTTTGATATTCATTCTAAGAATAACTTTTTTCCACTTCTTTCTTTCTTAAAGAAGAGAAATGGTTAGACCAAACCGTGCCAGCGCCGGTCAATCCAGTGCTACTCCTCAGGATGGAATATTTATGTCAGCTCAACAACTTCTAGATCTTGTAAAGAATGCTCAAGCTATCAGACCCATTCCAGAGCCTACTCACCCAAAATTTGGATTTGCACGCCTGTGCAGTGGTTATACCAATTTGGGTGAAAATCCATTCAAGGGTTCCGAGAGCGTTATGGAAGTTCAAGCTTAGCTTAGAACACGCGATCGCATCTTTTCTCGCATGAATCTTATTGATCTTTATCGAGTCCAAGTGGCTTCTATTATTCCAAGAAAGAGCATTAGATTGGTATGAGCTTTTGATTTCTGAAGTTATTGAAGTGGACCTTACTTCGGAGCAATTCCGAGAAAGATTTGAATCAAAGTTTGTACCATAAGCAGGAAAATTGACCTTGGCCCATCGTTTTATTGACCTTGTTCAAGGTGAATCTTCTGTGGCAGATTATGTCGCATCTTTCTATGGCAGACCTTTTCAAGCTGAAAAATCACTTGGAAGTTAACTCGCTTTGAAACCATAGAACCAAAACAATATAAAACCTTTACATTGGTAAAACACGGTAATGACAAAGTCGGCGAGGGTCTTTGCCCCCCAAAACATAGGCCATAACAATAAAAGTTTATATATTGATAAAGCTCGGTGTCTTTATCGCTATTGGGTCATTGCCCTTTCTCAATATAAGTAACAACCCGCGTATTTTAAAATTGTATATTTAAATATTTTATTTAACTATAGCATCGTTAGTCGGATTTATGTCCAAAAAGCTACTTTTTACAAACAGTCAATTGAAACTCGAGACCACATCCATTGAGTTCAAAATGCCGTTTGCGGCCTTTTTAAGTATAAACGTCGATATGTTTGGAGTTAACTAGAATTTTGATGTTTTCACTTAGGGCTTTGGGTTTGGGTTTGGGGTTCAGCCCACTAACCCAACTCATCTTATGTCCTAACTCCACCCCCTGTCCTCTTCATTCATTCTCATTTCCTAACACCTCAAGCTTTAGTAAAAAAGGGGGAAGAGATTGGAAATTAAAATCCAACCCTAGTTTCTTTTGAAAATCCAAGTTCAACTCGAAATTAAAAGAGAAGCTTAAGTAAGCATCCTCTCCATCTCAATCCCTCTTCTGTTTTCAGAAATTCTTAAACCTTAACTTAGGAAATATTTTCTTATGAGCTTAGATTGAAAGGTTCTTGAGTTGAGATTGAAGAGTAGTTGATCTTGCCTTGTTTCAAAAGCTTCTCCTTCATTATTTTTGGGTTTAAAGGTGAGTTTTTGAACTCACATCTATGTCTATAACTATCTTAGTTGTTAGGTACGAATTCCTAACATTTACTCTTGTTCGTTTTGCTTTGGATTGAATTGGTTTCATGAATATTCCAATTTTTGGTGTTTTGAAGTCAAAATCTTTAAAAATCCTAGCTTTGATGTTTGAACATGTTTTTGGTGATGCATCGAAGAGCCTATAGGGTTGGGTTGCCGATTGGCGTAAACCCCTAGTGCCTATTGCTCGTCCGATCGCAATTGTTTGGATTTTTGCCCCACTTGGGGGTTAGGCTGAATATGCTTCTGAAGCAGGTTCAGTCGACTGGACCAGACGGTCAGTCCACTGAACTAGAAGACAAATAATGCTTTAGAAGCAGGTTCAGTCGAATGGAACAGGAGGTCAGTCGACTAAACCAGGGGACAGAAATTTCGTGTCCCTGTGTCAGTCGACTGACCACCTAGTTCAGTCGACTGACCTGCTTCCTTCATCCCAATTAGCCTATTTTGCTTGGGTTTCCAATTTTTAATCGATTCGTGTTGATTCCATTTGTTGTTATCGTTTATTATTGATTCTGATGACTTCTTCTTCGAGATTTTTGGGAAATCCATCTTGATAGATTCGGTATCGATTTCTATGTGTTTAATTCACTTCTTCGAATGTGAATTTTGGTGATTGATTGTTTCTACAATTATTTTTGTGATTTGTCACTTTAAAATACAGAGGTTTCTGTACTATTAGTAAATATTCAAACTCTTTCGCAAAGATGATTTCAATTCTATTTTAAATATCAAACTCGTTTATTAAACCGTTTTCCAATCTATTAGTATATACAAACCTTTACCCCATTCGTTTGAAAAATCTAATTAAACGGCTTAGTAAAACTAGTGGTTGAAACTCTTGCATTTACTTCATCGGTTAATTTTTGAACTTGTTCGATTGAAACTCTTGTGACAATTTTTCGAGTGGAGACATACAATTTGTTCGTAAATATTTAAGCTAAGCCAGTGGTAAGGAGACATGAAGTTAAAATCATTTATTTACTAGCTTAGTGTAATTGACACTTCTTGTTGATCGATGATGATCATTTTGTGGTTTAGACTAGCAATGTGCGATGACTCTTTGTCTGCGAGGGAGACTAAACCCCTTTCTGTGGAGCTTCGGCTCAAAATTGGTAGTGTAGCGACCCATAGTCTTCGGGCCGTTTATGGAGCCTCGGCACAAAATTGATGGTTAGCAACCATGGAATAGCGTTCCGTTTTGTGATGCACGTGTTGGTGAGTTTTTATGCTCCCGTTTTGTGATAGGCCTCCCCCTTTTGTGATTTATGGATTTCTAGTTGATGATTTCTAGAAGCTGTGATTCACCATTTTTGTGATTGACATTAATATATTTGCCAATATTTGTGGTATGGTGAATAAAATAAAGAATACGACATTCTTTTTAGTGCTTTGAGACTTCTTCAGATATTGTGTGATTTTTGCTGTTATTTAATGTATACTCGTCGTAGTATGGCAATATTGTTATCATACGTTTTTGTCATATCTCTTATTCTATCTCATTTTATCTGATATTTATAGCTAGACTGATCCGTTTATTATTTTCTTATTAAATAATACTCGGGTCAGACCGAGATGTTACAGGTACTTCTGCTTGACTCCAATCTAGGAACATTCTCTGACTTTTGGCTAACTACTCTAGTTTAATAGTTTTTGTTATTATACATTCAAGGTAGAGACTCCTTGATGTATACATATTCTTTTGTCTAGCACTTGTACCTATTCTTTTGCGATATTGTGGATCTTATTTGACCACTACTCTGATGTACACTTCTAAGTGTTATATTCATATCTATTTCCGCCTTTGTGATATGGATATCTATGACTGATTTGTGTTGTGCTTATTTCAATATTTGTATCCGAGGTCCACACAGCCACTGTGTACTAGCTTTGAGTTTGTATCGTATATCGGATTTCCTCTTGAAATGAAATGCATGTTATATTATCTGACATACCGGTGCTCGCACTAAGCAATTACACGGATGGTCTTTCCTCAACAGCCTTATTCTTCGTGCTAGTTGACGGCATTACCTTGTAGTGTCCTTGGCTAGCATGACTATAGAGGTGGGGCATCACAGCTTGGTATCGGAGCCAAACTTCGGAATAATGTAGAATAATCTAGCAAGGATCATTGTCCTAAGCCCTTCTTAGGAGTCGTGTTTTAAGATTTAATTCGAGTCTTCGTACCATTTTATCCTATTTTCTTTTATGATGCCTTGTTTTATCAATCAAGATTGTTTGATATTCATTATGAGAATAACCTTTTTCCTCTTCTTTCTTTCTTAAAGAAGAGAAATGGTTAGACCAAACCGTGCCAGCGTCGGTCAATCCAGTGCTACTCCTCAGGATGGAGTATTTATGTCAACTCAACAACTTCTAGATCTTGTAAAGAATGCTCAAGCTATCAGACCTATTCTAGAGCCTACTCACCTAAAATCTGGATTTGCACGCTTGTGTAGTGGTTATACCAATTTGGGTGGAAAGCCATTCAAGGGTTCCGAGAGCGTTATAGAAGTTCAAGCTTGGCTTAGAACACGCGATCGCATCTTTTCTTGCATGAATCTTATTGATCTTTATCGAGTCCAAGTGGCTTCTAGTATGCTCTACGAAAGAGAATTAGATTGGTATGAGCGTTTAATTTCTGAAATTATTGAAGTGGATCTTACTTGGGAGCAATTTCGAGAAAGATTTGAATCAAAGTTTGTACCATAAGCAGAAAAATTGACTTTGGCCCGTCGTTTTATTGACCTTGTTCAAGGTGAATCTTCTATGGCAGATTATGTCGCATCTTTCTGTGGCAGACCTTGTTCAAGCTAAAAAATCACTTGGAGGTTAACTCGCTTTGAAACCATAGAACCAAAACAATATAAAACCTTTACATTGGTAAAACACGGTAATGACAAAGTCGGCGAGGGTTTTTGCCCCCTAAAACATAGGCCAAAACAATAAAAGTTTATATATTGATAAAGCTCGGTGTCTTTATCGCTATTGGGTCATTTCCCTTTCTTAATATAAATAACAACCCGCGTATTTTACGATTGTATATTTAAATATTTTATTTAATTATAGCATCGTTAGTCGGATTTATGTCCAAAAAGTTACTTTTTGCAAACAGTCGAATTGGAACTCGAGACCACTTCCATTGAGTTCAAAATGCCATTTGCGACCTTTTTAAGTATAAACATCGATATGTTTGGAGTTACCTTGAATTTTGATGTTTTCACTTAGGGCTTTGGGTTTGGGTTTGGGGTTCAGCCCACTAACCCAACTCATCTTATGTCCTTACTCCACCCCCTTTCCTCTTCATTCATTCTCATTTCCTAACAGGGGAAAGAGATTGGAAATTAAAATCCAACCCTAGTTTCTTTTGCAAATCCAAGTTCTAGCTCGAAATTAAAAGAGAAGCTTAGGTAAGCATCATCTCCATCTCAATCCCTCTTCCATTTTCTGAAATTCCTAAACCCTAACTTAGGAAATATTTTCTTATGAGCTTAGATTGAAAGCTTCTTGAGTTGAGATTGAAGAGTGGTTGATCTTGCCTTGTTTTAAAAGCTTCTCCTTCATTGTTTTTGGGTTTAAAGGTGAGTTTTTGAACTCACATCTAGGTCTATAACTATCTTAGTTGTTAGGTACGAATTCCTAACATCTACTCTTGTTTGTTTTGCTTTGGATTGAATTGGTTTTATGAATATTCCAATTTTTGGTGTTTTGAAGTCAAAATCTTTAAAAATCCTAGCTTTGATGTTTGAACATGTTTTTGGTGATGCATCGAAGATCCTATATGGTTGGGTTGCCGATTGGCGTAAACCCCTAGTGCCCATTGCTCGTCCGATCGCATTTTTGTTTGGGTTTTTGCTCCACTTGGGGGCTAGGCTGAATATGCTTCTGAAGCAGGTTCAGTCGACTGGACCAGGCGGTCAGTCGACTGAACCAGAAGACAAATAATGCTACAAAAGTAGGTTCATTCGAATGGACCAGGAGGTCAGTCGACTGAATCAGGGGACAGAAATTTCTTGTCACTATGTCAGTCGACTGACCACCTAGTTCAGTCGACTGACCTGCTTCCTTCAGCCCAATTAGCCTATTTTGCTTAGGTTTCCAATTTTTAATCGATTCGTGTTGATTCCATTTGTTGTTATCGTTTATTATTGATTTTGATGACTTCTTCTTCGAGATTTTTGCGAAATCCATCTTGATAGATTCGGTATCGATTTCTATGTGTTTGATTCACTTCTTTGAATGTGAATTTTGGTGATTAATTGTTTCTACAATCGTTTTTGTGATTTGTCACTTTAAAATACAGCGGTTTCTGTACTAGTAGTAAATATTCAAACTCTTTCACAAAGATGATTTCAATTCTATTTTAAATATCAAACTCGTTTATTAAACCGTTTTCCGATCAATTAGTATATACAAACCTTTACCTCATTCGTTTGAGAAATCCAATTAAACGGCTTAGTAAAACTAGTGGTATGAAACTCTTGCGTTTACTTCGTCGATTAATTTTTGAACTTGTTCGATTGAAACTCTTGTGACAATTTTTTGAGTGTAGACATACAATTTGTTCGTAAATATTTAGGTCAGGCCAGTGGTTATGAGACATGAAGTTAAACTCATTTATTTACTAGCTTAATGTAATTGACACTTCTTGTTGATCGATGACAATCATTTTGTGGTTTAGACTAGCAATGTGCGATGTCTCTTTGTCTGCGAGGGAGACTAAAACCCATTTCTATGGAGCTTCGGCTCAAAATTGGTAGGGTAGCGACCTATAGTCTTCGGGCCGTTTATGGAGCCTCGGCTCAAAATTGATGGTTAGCAACCATGGAATAGCGTTCCGTTTGGTGATGCACGTGTTGGTGAGATTTTATGATCCCGTTTTGTGATAGGCCTCTCCCTTTTGTGATTTCTGGATTTCTAGTTGATGATTTCTAGAAGTTGTGATTCACCAATTTTGTGATTGACATCGATATATTTGTCAATATTTGTGGTATGGTGAATAAAATAAAGAATACGACATTCTTTTTAGTGCTTTGAGACTTCTTGAGATATTATGTGATTTTTGCTGTTATTTAATGTATACTTGTCGCAGTATGGCATTATTGTTATCATACGTTTTTGTCATATCTCTTATTCTATCTCATTTTATCCGATATTTATTGCTAGACTGATCCGTTTATTATTTTCTTATTAAATAATACTCGGGTCAGACCGAGATGTTACAGGTACTTCTGCTTGACTCCAATCTGGGAACATTCTTTGACTTTTGGCTAACTACTATAGTTTAATAGTTTTTGTTATTATACATTCGAGATAGAGACTCCTTGATGTATACATATTCTTTTGTCTAGCACTTGTACCTATTCTTTTGCGATATTGTGGATCTTATTTGACCACTACTCTGATGTACACTTCTAAGTGTTATATTCATATCTGTTTCTGCCTTTGTGATATGGATATCTATGACTGATTTGTGTTATGCTTATTTCAATATTTGTATCCGAGGTCCACACAGCCACTGTGTACTAGCTTTGAGTTTGTATCGCATGTCGGATTTCCTCTTGAAATGAAATGCACGTTATATTATCTGACACACCGGTGCTCGCACTAAGCAATTACACGGATGGTTTCTCCTCAACAACCTTGTTCTTCGTGCCAGTTGACGGCATTACCTCGTAGTATCCTTGGCTCGCATGAGTATAGAGGTGGGGCATCACAGCTTGGTATCGGAGCCAAACTTCGGAATAATGTAGAATAATCTAGCAAGGATCATTGTCCTAAGCCCTTCTTAGGAGTCGTGTTTTAGGATTTAATTTGAGTCTTCGTACCGTTTTATCCTATTTTCTTTAATGATGCCTTATTTTATCAATCAAGATTGTTTGATATTCATTCTGAGAATAACCTTTTTCCTCTTCTTTCTTTCTTAAAGAAGAGAAATGGTTAGACCAAACTGTGCCAGCGTCGGTCAATCCAGTGATACTCCTCGGGATGGAGTATTTATGTCAGCTCAACAACTTCTAGATCTTGTAAAGAATGCTCAACCTGTCGGACCCATTCTAGAGCCTACTCACCCAAAATCTGGATTTGCACGCCTGTGCAGTGGTTATACCAATTTGGGTCGAAAGCCATTCAAGGGTTCCGAAAGCATTATAGAAGTTCAAGCTTGGCTTAGAACATGCGATCGCATCTTTTCTCGCATGAATCTTATTGATCTTTATTAAATCCAAGTGGCTTCTAGTATGCTCCAAGAAAGAGCATTAGATTGGTATGAGCTTTTGATTTCTGAGATTATTGAAGTGGATCTTACTTGGAAGCAATTCTGGGAATGATTTGAATCAAAGTTTGTACCAAAAGCTGAAAAAGTGACTTTGGACCGTCGTTTTATTGACCTTGTTCAAGGTGAATCTTCTGTGGCAGATTATGTCGCATCTTTTGAATCCCTTATTAAATATGGGGTCGAGTATATAAATACCCCATTGAAGAAAAATCAGAGGTTTATCTATGGCTTGAATAAGAATCTCAAAAGGCCACTACTTCTGAAGTTAGAAGTTTCTTTTTGATCATCTTGTTGATATCGCTCTTCGAGTTGAAGAGGCAGATAAAGAGATTGATGTTGAAGTTGGGAGTGCCAAACCGAACTTCAACAATAGCAAGAAGAGGCCTAACAAGTTCAAAGTTCCTTATCCCAACAAGAAAGGGAAGCAAGAAACTCCGATAGCAAAGACTTCTACCTCTACTGGTGGGCAATACTACAATTGTGGTTCTACGGACCATTATACAAATAAATGTTCAAAGCTCCTTGCTTGTCGCTATTGCAAAAGTTCGGGTCATTATATATCTGCTTGTCCCAAACTTCAAAGCAAGAACGAGGGAAAGCTAAATGTTGTGCAAGCCCCTAGTAACATTTCTCGTGGTTAAGGTATTTCTCATTCTATCCTTGATGGCATTATTATGTTTCATGACCAACATATTCGAGCTCTTTTTGATACGGGTGCATTCTATTCTTTTGTATCAAAAGAACTTGTTGATACTTTTTCTTTAAGTGTTATGGATTTGATGACTTCTTTGAGAATTGCAAAGCCGGTTGGTGGATGCGCAACACTCAGTTTACTTTGTAAAGATGTCGAGATTATTTTATATGATTATTCTTTCCAAGCCGATTTGCATGTCATGCATTACTTAGGCTTCAGATTGATTTTGGGAATGGATTAGCTTAACCGTTATGAAGCCCATATCCTATGTCCTGAGCGGACTATACATCTTCGACATCCTCAATCTGTTAACCAGATTTCAATTGTTCTTAAAGATTCAGATTCCAACTTGACTGCATCCTTATAATAAACCCTCATGATGTCGATAATGATGATGAGGAAGATGTCATTTCTCTCATTCATGTTGTTCGCGAATTTCCAACATATTTGAGCCCGTTTTAGGATTACCACCTAAATGAGCAGCTGAGTTCAGAATTAATCTAATCCCTGAAGCTCTATCTATCACTCGTCATCCTTATCGCATTTCCAATAAGGAAAATGAGGAAATGCGTAAACAATTATCCAAATTGGAAGAGAAGCAATTTATTCGTTCTAGTTCCTCTCCTTGGGGAGCTTCGGCTATTTTTGTAAAGAAATCCAATGGTACACTTAGGCGTTGCGTTGACTACCGCAAGCTTAATGATCTTACTATCAAGTATAAATATCCTTTACCTTGGATTGATTATTTATTTGATCAACTTAGCAGTGCTAGAGTCTTTTCACAGTTGCACTTAGCAACCGGTTTTCATCGGCTTCGTATTTCAGAGGATAGCATTCTTTTGACATCATTTCGTACACGTTATGGATGGTCGGTTATGCCATTTGGTTTAACGAATGCTCTGGCTTATTTCGTTGACCTGATGAATCTAGTTTTCAAAGACTTCCTCGATCGATTTGTTCTCATCTTTATTGATGATATTCTTTTATATTCTAAAACCGAGGAAGAGCATGAAAAGAATCTTCGGATTATATTGGAAACTCTTAGGAGCAATCGATTGAAAGCAAAATTTTCTAAGTGCCACTTTTGGCAATCTCGTGTGAAATTTCTTGGGCATATTATTTCTGAATCCGGAATTTCCGTGGATCCATCAAAGATTGAAGTGACTCAAAATTGAAAGAGACTGGAGAGTGTGACGAAAATTCGCATCTTTCTTGGATTGGCAGGTTATTACCGTCGTTTTATAAATGACTTTTCTAAAATTTCCATGCCTCTCACTAGTTTGACAAAGAAGGGAGTAAAGTACATTTGGTCGAACAAATGTGAAATTCAAAGTTTAAAAGAACTCCTTTCCGATGCTCCTATTCTTGTGATTCCTGAAGGGTACCAAGACTTTATTGTTTTTACCGATGCTAGTCATGTTGGTTTAGGAGCCGTTCTCATGCAAAGGGAACGTGTTATTGCTTATGCTTCTAGGCAATTAAAGCCTGCCGAGACTAGATATGCCACTCATGATTTAGAGCTTGCTGCTATTGTTTTCGGCCTTCGAATTTGGCATCATTATCTTTTGGGAAAGAAATTTGTTCTCTATGCCGATCATAAACCTTTGAAGTATTTATTTTTTCAAAAGGAACTTAATTTGCGTCAACAACGTTGGCTCGAATTCCTTGCATCTTATGACCTTGATATTCTTTATACTCCCGGAAAGGGAAATCATGTTTGTCGATGCCCTTAGTCGTAAGCAAAAAGCGGTTGTTTCTATGATAATATCCGTATGGAATGATCTCGAGACTTTATCCACTTGTGAAATTCGAGATCGTGAATCCGATTCATGTTCATCTCTTGTTTTATATAGCCTTGAGGCTCATCCTTCTCTTTTAGACTGCATTCTTGAAGCTCAAAAGCATGATCCCGAATTGGCTCTTCTTAGCCAAAGTTGTAGGGATAAAATTGATATGGAAGGTTTGAAAGACTTTTATATTGATGCTCGTGGCGATATTCGAAAATTTGGTAGACTTATCGTGCGAAATATTAGTGATCTTCATAAAGACATTTTTGAAGATTCTCATCATTCTAAATTTACCATTCATCCCGGTATAGTAAAATATACGCGGACATGAAGCGACTTTATTATTGGGATGGAATGAAATCCGATATTTCTAACTTTATTAAGTGCTGCATGACTTGTCAACTCATTAAGGCCAAGCATCAAAGGCTCGGTGGGTTACTGCAACCTTTGGACATTCCAATTTGGAAGTGGGATCAAGTCTTCATGGACTTTATTGATGGACTTCCGCGTTCTCGTTCGGGTCATGATAGCCTATGGATGATAGTTGATAGACTTGCAAAATTCTTCCATTTTATTCCCGTTCGGTTTAATCGGACCGTATCTCTTTTGGCCAAACTTTATGTTAAAGAAATTGTTAAATTGCACGGAGTTTCTACTTCTATTGTTAGCGATCGTGATCCATTGTTTACTAGTGGATTTTGGAAGAGTCTTCCAAAAGCTTTGGGAACGAAGCTTAATTTTAGCACTACTTATCATCCTCAGTCCGATGGACAAACCGAGCGTGTGAATCAAACTCTTGAAGATCTTCTTCGTGTATATGTTCTTGATTTTGGTGGAAGTTGGGAAGATCATATTTCTCTTGTTGAGTTTTCCTATAATAATAGCTTCCAATATATTGGTATGGCACCTTTTGAGGCACTCTATGGAAGGCCATGCCGATCTCCTTTTTGTTGACTTGAGGCCGGTGAGAAGCTAGTTTTAGGTGCAGATTTTATTCGTGATTCCACATAAAAGATTGACCTTATTCATCATAGGATGAAAAAGGCTCAAAGTAGACAAAAATCCTATGCCGATAACCGAAAAAGGAAATTAGAATTTTCTATGAGAGGTTTGGTGTTTATTCATGTTTCACCTATGAAGGTGTTATGCGTTTCAGTCGATCGGGAAAGTTAGCGCCTTAATATATTGGTCTATTTCTCATCACCAAACGCATTGGTTTTGTGGCTTATCGCCTTTTACTACCAGCTCAATTTTTCGCTATTCATGACATGCTTCACGTCTCTCAATTATGGAAATGCCTTCGATTTCTGATTCTATTCTTGAGCCCGGTATTGTGGAAGAAATTGAAGTTTCATCTAATTTGACTTATGAGCAACATCCTATTCGCATCATTGCTACGGAGGTTAAACGCCTTCGAAATAAAGATGTTCCTCTTGTGAAAGTTCAGTGGTCCTCAAATCCTAAGGATTGTTCTTAGAAATCTAGAGAATTCATCGAGCGACGCATCTGGACTTATTCTCTCGTGCTAATTAGAGGTGAACTTCTCACTTCAAAATTTCTTTTGTGTTGATATGCTTTGTTGGTTGTTGCTTTTATTTTTCTCCTTAAGTATTGCGAGGATGCAATTTCCTTAAGGAGGGAAGTTTGTAACAACCCGCATATTTTACGATTGTATATTTAAATATTTTATTTAATTATAGCATCGTTAGTCGGATTTATGTCCGAAAAACTACTTTTTGCAAACAGTCGAATTGGAACTCGGGACCACTTCAATTGAGTTCAAAATGCCGTTTGCGACCTTTTTAAGTATAAACATCGATATGTTTGGAGTTAGCTAGAATTTTGATGTTTTCACTTAGGGCTTTGGGTTTGGGTTTGGGGTTTAGCCCACTAACCCAACTCATCTTATGTCCTAACTCCACCCCCCTTTCATCTTCATTCATTCTCATTTCCTAACACCTCAAGCATTAGTAAAAATGGGGGAAGAGATTGGAAATTAAAATCCTAAGCCCTAGTTTCTTTTGCAAATCCAAGTTCTAGCTCGAAATTCAAAGAGAAGCTTAGCTAAGCATCCTCTCCACCTCAATCCCTCTTCTATTTTCAGAAATTCCTAAACCCTAACTTAGAAAATATTTTCTTATGAGCTTAGATAGAAAGCTTCTTGAGTTGAGATTGAAGGGTGGTCGATCTTGCCTTGTTTTAAAAGCTTCTCCTTCATTGTTTTTGGGTTTAAAGATGAGTTTTTGAACTCACACCTGTGTCTATAAATATCTTAGTTGTTAGGTATGAGTTCCTAACATCTACTCTTGTTCATTTTGCTTTGCATTGAATTGGTTTTACAAATATTACAATTTTTCGTGTTTTGAAGTCAAAATCTTTAAAAATCCTAGCTTTGATGTTTGAACATGTTTTTGGTGATGCATCGAAGAGCCTATAAGGCTGGGCTGCCGATTGGCGTAAACCCCTAGTGCCCATTGCTCGTCCGATCGCAATTGTTTGGATTTTTGCCCCACTTGGGGCTAGGCTGAATATGCTTCTGAAGTAGGTACAATCGACTAGACAAGGCGGTCAGTCGACTGAACCAGAAGACAAATAATGCTTTAGAAGCAGGTTTAGTCGACTGGACCAGGAGGTCAGTCGACGGAACCAGGGGACAGAAATTTCATTTCCCTGTGTCAGTCGACTGACCACCTAGTTCAGTCGACTGACCTGCTTCCTTCAGCCCAATTAGCCTATTTTGCTTGGGTTTCCAATTTTTAATCGATTCGTGTTGATTCCATTTGTTGTTATCATTTATTATTGATTTTGATGACTTCTTCTTAGGATTTTAGGGAATATCCATCTTGATAGATTCGGTATCGATTTCTATGTGTTTGATTCGTTTCTTCGAATGTGAATTTTGGTGATTGATTGTTTCTACAATCATTTTTGTGATTTGTGAATTTAAAATACAGAGGTTTCTATACTAGTAGTAAATATTCAAACCCTTTCACAAAGATGATTTCAACTCTATTTTAAATATCAAACTCATTTATAAAACCGTTTTCCAATCTATTAGTGTATATAAACCTTTACCTCATTCGTTTGAGAAATCTAATTAAACGGCTTAGTAAAACTAGTGGTATGAAACGCTTGCGTTTACTTCGTCGGTTAATTTTTAGACTTGTTCGATTGAAACTCTTGCGACAATTTTTCGAGTGGAGGCCTACAATTTGTTCGTAAATATTTAAGTTAAGCCAGTTGTAACTGCCCGGAATTTTAGGTCGCTAGATTTGAACATTTAATTCATTTTAAATGTTGAATATGTATTATAATTTGAATTTTTAAATCAAAGATTTTGGTTAAATTGATAAAATTGGTTAAACTTCAAATACGGTAATTTAATTGAAATTTGAATAATGATAATTTAATATTAGAATTGGAATAATTGGTAATTCTGAGTGTAAATAGATATAAAATTAGATTCTAAAATTTATTTTTAGTCTAATTGGATTTGAATTTTAATATTGGACCATTGGATGGAATTAAAAGTCGATAGATTAAATTTGGAATTTTATATTAATTTAATAATGGAATTTAATAATATAATAATGCAAATATTCAAATTTTGATTTAAAATGAATTAGAATGTTTTCTAATGTGATTACAAATTTTATATGAATTGTAATTAAGTTTACAAAATTTTAAAAGTGAAATTTTAAGTGATTTAGACGATTTTGAAAATCGCTCGAATTAATCGACGAGTTCAAATAGCCTTCCAGAGCACAGTCTCGGAATTCAACGAAACTAGTTTCATTCGATCCATAATAGTTAGTTATTATCGAATTTCAATTTTCGTAGCAATCGGAGTTTTCGTTTGATCCCGGCAGCTTAAAACGCATAGAAAATACTTTAATTGATTTAAATAAAAATTGATCGTTTATTTCCGTAACTCGTGCATACGACCAAATTAGCTTCCGAAACATGTTCCATTGTGTTCGGAACGTAGGTAAAACCTTAGAAACGCCAGGCGGCACGTGTGATTTGGAGATCGTTTGAAAAAGTTGCTTTATAGTGAATTAATTAATTAAATAATCGCTTTTACGTATATATATATATATATACGTTTTTCTCAGGGCCGAAACCCTAATTGCTTCTGCGCCGACACTATACTCTCCAATGGCCGAAAATCATCGACTTTCTCCTCAAATTTGCGATCAATCCACACGTTTATTCCAAATTCCTCCAACTAGAGAATCGACGAACTCATCGAGTACTACAGATCCTACGATAGATTTTCATTGAAGTGGCTCGGATTCTTCGAAATCGAGCTCCGTTGTCTGCGCGTGTTTTTGGTTTTCGAGCATGATAGGAGAGGCCGAGCTCGTGTGCGTTCGTGGTAGAGGTCGAGTCGGCAATGGGCTTCGAAGTGGTGGTGTTGGATCGTCGCCGTGTATGTCGTGGTGCTCGCGGTCGTTAGCCCTATATGTCGTTGATGGGTTCGGCTTTGACCTCGACATCGCGTGAGGAAGAAAGCATGTCGGCCAAGTTATTTTGGTATAATAAAAAAAAGAAATTGTTATTAAATTGGTAATTTAACTTTGAAAATTCATATCTAATGCACACGTTGTCAGATTAAGACGAAACTGGCGACGCCGGAATCGCAGAGACGCGTACTACGTAGTGGAGCAGTTCTGGAATCGTTCCGAGCAAGTAAAAATTTAGGTTAAATCGAACGTCGTTCGATTTAATTTAAATTTGAACGCTCGCCGAAAACCCAAGGTGAATTTAACTCACTCACATCTGGAATATTAGTTAATTTAAATAGTCAATATTTAAATGATTGGTTGAATATGATAATTAATATCAAATTGAATCGATATACATTGTTGTGCTAATATCTATGGATGCAGGAAAAACAGGTTGGAGGGATCCAACCGGATCCCTCGCAAATAGAAATTAATTTATATTATGTGATATATCTTATTTATTATTCTGTGATAATTTGTTTAGATCTTGTTATGCTGCGTTTTATTTATATGCTGTGATGAATTAAATTGAAATTTAAATTGTGTTGTGCTGTGATTAGATGAATACAACCTGAGAAATTTAAATATAAATAAATAAATTGGATTTAAAGAAATTAAGGAAATTCTTAAGTAAAGAATTTAAAATAAATTAAATTCAAATAATTGCTTGAAAATATGAAGTGTTTGAATTTGTGGTTTTAAAAGGGAATTGAGAATTGTTAAAAATAATAGCGAGATTTATTTTAAAGAATGGGAAGTGTGCTTTCTCCTAGAAATTTTTTTTTTTAAGAAAGCTTTCAAATTATAAATTTGCAGATTAAATATGTTTAGAATATTTTTAGGAAGAAATATTAGTTTAAAATATTTTTAAGTGAAAGCAAATATTTGATTAAGTAATTATGGTATTTAATTATTTTGAAAAAAGTAAAGTAGTAGTAAGTTTTCAAAAGGAAATTTTAATATGAATATTTGATTTAATAACCTTATTTTAAAAGTTAGGAAACCCTAATATTTCCTTAAGTTATTTTCAATTAAATAATTTCTAGAAACTTTATTTTAAATATTTTAATCATATATTCTAAAAGTGATTTCCAGGAAATAGCAATGTGTATAAAATAAAAGGAAATATTTGTAAAGTATGGAAAGGATTTTACGGGGTGAATGCAAAATTGAATTGGGATAAACGTGTTGGGTTGATAAAAAGAATTCTTTGGTTATTCTAAGATGGAAGTGTATTTCCCTGAAAGCCAAGTATGTTTTAAAATAGATTTTTTTTTGAAACGTTAGAGTTTGAAGTTGTATTAAAGAATGTTTTCAAGACAATTATTTAAGTTATAAGAAATTTAAAAGTAAGCATTTATCAAATTAGATAAAGGAGTCATTATTTTAATGGCAAGTAGTATTGTGTTTAAAAAGAATATTGTTAACTTTTCACTTTATAAATGGTTCTATTTTTAAAGATATCAATTGAAGTTTTATTTGAAACTTGTATAGCATTTCATAGCTTTATTTTAAAATCTAGTATGACTTATCTTTATTTTAAAGATAATAGTTTATATTACTAAGCAGTTTTATTCGAGATATTTTTAAAGGTATATATATTAAATTAAGTTGTAAGATGTTTTAAATATAAATGTTTAATGTATTTTCAAGAATATAGTATTTAAATTATTTTTAAACTTTAAACATTGGAACTTGGATGTTTTCAAGGGAATAACAATTTGGGAAATTTATTTCAGGAAGAGAATTGGGTTTGAAAAGTGTTTTCAATAGGATTTGAAATGGAAAAATATCTCGCTAGATATTTTTGAGGAAATAAATAATGTGGGCAATTATTTATGTGTGATGGATGTTATGAATGTTAATTGATAGTTAAATCACCGACTATCAATATTGGACAAATGCGTTGATCGTTTCGAAGAGTCCGGGATCGAGATTTATTTCTCGAAAACCACTTCGATCCGGTTTGTACGTTTCGTGGTAAAACGTGTTTGGAGTCGAAGATGGAGCAGTGAAGTGCAAGGGCTAGTCGCTACTAATCCTGAGGATATTTCCAAAATGGATGTAGTAGGAGTAGTGCCTTCGGTTCCGTTCGAACCCGGGACGGACTTGTATGGATGAATGCTTCGGAACATCGTTAGGAGGGCGATGGGCATTTTAAGTGAAACGTTCTAAAAGGTAATGCTTAGCCTCAAGCCTCATCAACTGGGAATGACTGAAAATCAGGGGATATGCAGCAAGGCTTGGTGGGCAGCACCCATTTCCGGGTAAGGTCATTCCTATCTAGATGTCCCTTTTATTTCGGCTTAGTGGTGCGGTTGCTGATCCCAACCACGGGGTGATCTTACTCGGGACTATCCAGTAAGGGGTAGTCCGGACCTTGTGTTGCAGGGGATCGAGCGTGGTCCTCGGTACACTGATCTAAAACAGGTACTGTGATAGGTGGTACCCCAGTGCCTAGTCATTGTTGGAAATCCATTCTCCCTACGAGCCTTTTAGGAGTTTTGTTTGTATTACCCACTCTGTGGCTAGTAGCTGGAATTTAATAGATGTAACAATTTCGGCTATTTATAAGTATTTGTATATAGACCCTGCTATAATATCAGAGGATTTCTATAAAAAGTGTTTTAGCTATCGTAAGGTAAAAACCCGACATGTTTATTTGTGGCGTGGTCTTACGAGATGCTTTTGTTTTCAAAGGATTTTTGAAACTTTAATAATCAATTTGGATGCATTATTATCAGCTGGTATTCCAGACTGACTTGGGTGTTATTTCATTATAATGCTCGGGTCAAACCGAGTATTATATGTTCAGGACAGGATGCTATGGAGCAGGAGAGGAGCTGAAGCCCGAGACGTATTATCCGTACTTATATATATATCCGCTGCTATGAATGTATGATTGTCAGACTGATAAATGTTGTCTGCATGAGATACTCTGACGATATGATGTGTAAAACAGATATAGTTTCATTTTGTGTAAAGATCTATTATTTACTATTATATTTTATTCCGCTGCAATGGTTAGTTTCTGATATTGTTTAGTTTCTTCTTCTTCTTGTGATAGTCCTGAATTTTTGTCATCTACTAATTGGTAATTAACAGGATTTAATTTATTAAAATAATAATTTGTAAACTAAAAATAAATAAATGAGATAATCTTCTAATATATTTACTTAAAATTTGACAAATGTTCTTTATTTTCAAACAAATTGAATATGGGTATATTTAAGTGTATATATATGAGTTAATTTTAAATTAAATTTGAATTGGATATAAAAATATAGGTATATGATTTTATTAGTATATAGTTTGCTATTTTCTTTTAAAGTTCATATTAATATAAAATAAAGGGAAATGGATAAATAAAAGACTTTAAAAAGAATTTAATAAAAGGTTGAATACACTTTCATTTTACTTGAAATAAACATAGTTATGTTCAAAACATAATAAATATGAAAATATAAATACATAAATAAATATAAGTAATCAATAACATAAGGACTTTAAACCATTTGTAAGTTTGATAAACATACACTTAACAAATGTAACCTTAGTTGACATGCGAATTAACATGTGGCACTCTTGTTTCTTTTTAATTCTTTTTTTTATGAAATTATATATGGAAAGAAAAATTCAACTAGGTTTTATGCAATTAAAAGCATATTCATCTTCTTTCATTCTTTAAAAAAAAACAATTAAAATTAAATTAAAAGCCAAATCCAACAATTCAATCCTATAGCAGAATCATCAGTAAGCAAGATTTCCAAATTCAAGTTAAATCATCTCAACAACAAGATTTTCAGTTTCAAAGATCATCATAGCATTCAAGTATTTTCCCTGATCAAAAGCATTCAGTTTTTCAAGAACCAGGCATTCTTGTTTCAGTCGCTCTCTGTTTTTAAAACATACAGGTGAGTAAACTTTAAACCGTTTAAAGTTTAATTCTTCATCTTGACTGTTAATGTGGTAATCCAAATTAGAAATATTGTTTACATGAATTTATAATAGATTTTGCCTGAAAATTTAGTGGAATTACGAAAAAAAACTGCCTGTCTGTGTATCATGTATATGAAGCATCTGTTCTTGGCCTTCAGGCAAACATCTGTACAGTTTTATCATCTGTATAGTTTTATGCATGCCTCAATCGATGATAACAATAACTTAAATATAATTTGAAATACATGTTGTCTAGGTATACAAGTGGAAATTCTGTTGCATGCCTGAATGCACACATGTTTAGCACTATAAGAAAAAAAAACAGTTTTGAATTTTAAAATTTATCTTGTTCTTGTGTAATTATGTTGATCTATCTGGATTATTGGATTTAATTTAATACATGTAGATGTATGGGTGTTTGATGATTGTGAGTTACCTATATACATAAATACATGCTCAGTATCCTTATAAACAGGTTTTCAATTTCATAAAAAAAATTCAACAACACAATGTTAAATTCGAATTTTCTTATGATTTGAAAACAAAAGTTGTTTGTAATCATGTAAATTTTTATCTAAAAATAATTGTAAGTTTTTAAATTGAATAATTGGCTTAAAATTTTCAAATTTACAGTAAAATGATAAATTAGGTCAAAAATTTATTAAATCAATTTTAGGTTTTGATTGCATGATTGTAATAGCAATTGAAAACCATGAATTTTAGTGTGATTATTACAATTTTTAATTGGGTAATTTGTGAGACATCTTGGTTTATCAGTTTTTGGGCATAATGGTCGATTTACGGTGATCAGAGACAAATTGGTTGTTGAGGTTGAGCACGAAGGTGTTGGGGGCTACAGAGATCATGGGAAAAATGAATTGGGAATTTATTGTTGATCGTGATGTCCAGAATTGATTGTAGTAGGGTTTATCAACCTATGAGTGCCGAGGTTGTTCTATTGGATTTTTCGTCATCATGGAGCTACCGGAGTCAATCGCTCGTGGTGACGTGGATTCTAGGCGTAGTGGGGGAGCTACGGCTAAGGTGGCGGGGTTTCTCAAGGTTGGAGTTGCCGTGGAGGGTTGAATTTCCGGTGTTGGTGGTTTCGAGCAGTTGGGGTTGAGAGTAAAAATTTGATTCTCGATAGTGTTATGCTTTCTGGGTTGTCGATAGGGATGAGGTTGTCGACGGCGATCTGCAGGAGGTAACAGTGGTGGTCGGAGGAGCCTCGACCAAATGTGCACGTGCACGCATAAGTTATGCGTGTATGGGATTGTGGGTCATCGGAGAAGAAAGGGAGCTGGGGTCGAGTTGGTTGCAAGTATGACTCGAAGCAGATTGAGAAGATTTAGGAATGAGCAAGAATAAGTGAGTTCAGGAAGATTGTATGCGAAGTGTTCACGGGTCTTCTTGGATTTTGCTCGGAGTGAATCTCGAGATTGTCTCGTGTAGTTAGTAATGTTATAACCTGTGAACTATGTAATGGTTACAGGTTTGAATTTAAACTTAAATTGAAACTAAACAGAGGTTTGAAACAGAAAGTATACTTGGTTGTGTTCCGAGTGGATTTCGAGTATTCTTTGGAGCAAATAAAAGAGATTTTAAAAACTGGAGTTTGAAAATTTAAATTGAAATTAATTCAACTTTCTTTATAAATTACTTGTATAATAAGTTGATTCTTTAACATTGTTTATGAAGTTTTGAAACTTCATTTAATTTTAAAACTTTGTTAAATTAAGTTAAGGTTAATTAAACTATTTGTCAATTCTTATACTTGTGAGATGAAAGGTTTAAAAATGTGTTTTAAAACTTGGTTAAAGATAATTTGAATTCATTTTTAAATCTTAAAGTTAAATGAAATGTGGAAGTAAATTTAAAGTAATTTGTTTAGAACTTTGTAAATGGTAACTGGATTAGTAGCAAAGTTTGATTTTAAAGTAAACTAAAATTTAAAAGATTTGTAATTCATTAAATTTATAAGGAAGTTCAATAGATTATTAATTCATTTGTTTAATTAATCATTTGGATTGATTAAATAAGTAATTAAGGTTTAAAAATTAATTAATTATGATTAATTAACTAAGGATAATTAATTTGTAATTAAAAACTATTAATTAGAAATTAATTAATAACTAGAGGTTAATTAATTAATTATGAATTAATTAAATAATTAAGGTTAATTAGATATGCAAGATTAATTAATAGTTAATATTGATTAATGTAAGTTAATTACTTAAGAAAAGTAACTAAAGAATGGTTAATAGTAAATGATGGTCATCAACTTAAGATTATTTAACAATTAATTAATGTGATTAATTTTAACTAATTAGATTAATTAATTAAATGATAATCAATTGTGAAATCTATTTAAGTTTAATTACTTAATGGAAGTAATTAATAAATTAATCACTTAATGTAATTAATGGAGTTTAATGTGGTTGGTTTAAATTAATTAATTAAGTTTAATTAATTTTAATCACTTGATGATTTGATAACAGTTATTTAATGTAATTGATGAAGTGAAGTATTAAATGATAAGTACTGGGTGTAATTAGCGGAAGATGGAATTGTGAAAGTAATTTGGAATAAATTATTTTGTATAATAAATCAAGGGATTAATTAGAGATAATTAAGGAGTAATTAATTCAATGAAGTAATTCAGGGTAGTTAATTACTGGATGTTATTAATCAATGAAGTAATTAATGAAGTAATTAAAGGTTAATTACTGTATTTGGTTAAGAATAATTAAATTGTGAAATTAGTTAAGGGCTAATTACTTAAATGTAATTAAAATAAATATAATGATATTGGAAGCCTTGATTAATTGTTATCCCTAATAGGTGGTTCGTGATACTATGTAATATGATATGTATGATTTAAACTGTGAAGATGTGATTATCTATTGATTAAGAATTACTATGACATCCACTTTGATTCTTTTAAATTGCTAGGTGAAATCAATAGGCTGATATGGGATGATTTAAGTGAATTGGACCATTTAATCTAAGTTCTGGTACTTAGAAAATTAATGTGTGAAATGGATGATGTCTATAATAACTTGTGAAGTTGAATTGATATAAGTTATCCCGGGTTTTATATAAATTGCATGCTTTTGTATTCCGAGTCAGATGGGTTTACTCACGCTGGTTTCCAGCCTGACCCGGGTGTTACTTTGATGTAATGCTCGGGTCAGACCAAGTATTACAGATTTTCAGGTAAGGACGTTCTGGAGCGCATGAGGCGAGCTGGAGAGCAGGAACGTATGGAGAGCTTCTGATGCTAATATATTATAGTATTTGAAACAGATCGATTTATCTGTTGTGTGATTGTAAATTCTGTTGTAACTCTGATAAAATAAAGTGTAATTTGACAAGTACAGTTTCCTTTGCATAACTATTATTTATGTGATATTATATTTTATCCGCTGCGTATGTGAGACTTTGGGTTTGGATTTCTGTTCTTTTTCTTCTATCTCTTCTTCTTTTCCTAACTATCTGGAAATTTCTGGATCGAAATTTCCGGGTCGTTACATTTGGTGTCAGAGCTGAAGGTTAAGCGAGAACCTTGGCTCTGGTGGGATTACTCATAAAGGTTAGGGTAAGTGGTACCCTATAATGAGTTGAGTGTATAAATATGAGAGAGCGTACTTGTTATTTTCTTATATAAAGGTTTTTAAATAATTTCAAAAGTAAATGAATCTTATATAAGAAATTGATTATCTATTATATTAAGGAAATTGGTTGTAGTATTAATTAAATTAAAAAGTAATAGAAAGAATTAAGTGGTAATATAATTACAACCAAATTAAAATTAAAATTAAAGGCAAGTTTGAAATGGGTTCAAACTAAAATTGGAATCTTGAATTTGAGAGAGGTTTCAGGATATGGATAATTAATTAATTTATGTAATTAATTAAACTTAATTTAATGAGATTAATTTATGAATAATAATTTGGAAATGATAAATAAAGAAGAAGTTACTTAAGGAAGTAACTAGAGGTAAGTAATTTAAAGGACAATTACTTAATGAAGGTAATTAAGAAATAAGTTAATTACCGAATGTGATTAATTAGAATTAATTAATGATGTAATTAATTTAAAGAAATAATAAACAATATTATTTAAGGCAATTGAATGAAATGGTCCTATTCAAACAAGAGTTGTTTGAAAATTTAAAAGAAGTTTGTTTTGAAAACCAAAGGTGGTTTAAAATTTTTAAAGTATAACTTGGTAAGTAAAAGAAATTAATATGTATACATGTGGATATACATAATATCAAAGGTGATTGGAAATAAACTCTAAATGGTGAGTTTTGAATTTGGAATAAGATGTGATACCCAAGGTAATAAGTTTTTGAACTTATAAATGGAAAGATTATTAATGTAAAGTTTAAAATTTGAATGGAAGATTCAAACTTGGTTAGGTTGATTGGATTAAGTAGATTGAGTTTGACTTGGGGAAAAGTTAAATAAGTTGGAATGGTCAACCTGATTTGAAAATTTGAAGATAAAATTAGAATTTAACTTGGAAAGTTAAATGGTTAATCTGAGTCGGGAGTTTGTGTGATCTCAAATTGGGTTTGAGATCTAGAAATTGTAAATTGATGGATGTTTTAAGATGAATTAAATGATATCATCTCATTATTGTTAAAAATCCTTAAGTTGTGAATTGGATTTGTTTAAATGAATGAGAAATGGAGTATGGTAATCCAGTGTTGGGATAAAAAGGTAAATTGATTTAAAGGAATTAAATCAACATTTGAAGTATTCACTCGAATTTATATAATTCGAGATGATTTAAATTTGGAATTTGAATTGAAATTAGTTCAAATTGAATTTGATTTTACTTAATTGAAATTGTGATTGAAGATGTATGAGTATAAGATTCAAATGGAAAATTTGAGTTGGATTGATTGAATAATTTGGAATTGTAATTAAAATTGAATAGTTTTAAATTCAAATGAAAATTGAATTGAATTTGGGAGGAAATCAAGAATAATTCAACTTGATTTGGAAATGAAATTTGAGACTGGGATTAATTCAAATTGGAATTGAAATGAATTGAAATTTGGAACTAGTTTAATTGAAATTTATTGGAATTGGTAGAAATTTGAGATTGAGGTTGAATATAGTTAAATTTGGAAAGAAACCGAGGTTAATTCAACTTGAATTAGGATTAAATCAATTTCAAGGGAATTGAAGTTTTTTAAATTGGGATTAGGTCAATTTAAATGAAAGTGGAAATTTTTAAATTGAATTGATGAGAATAAAGATTGGGAAGTGAACAGTTTTGACTCTGGACTATTTTTAATATAAATTGTTTTAATATAAACATATTTTTCCAAGCTATTCATTATATATACACCTTTCTTTTAAAAAGCCAAACTATCTTATACTTGCTTTACAATTATTTTTGAAATGTTTTCCAACTGTTTTATAAACTAATTACTATATTTCAACTATTTTATAAACTAATTACTGTTTTCAACTACTAATTTCTATTTTATAGAATTTTGCAATTATTTAAAATTTCTATGACTAGTTAACTATTTTCAAATTATTTTACAATTACTGAACTATTTTACAGCTATTTTACAAACTAGTAATTATTTTTCAACTACTTATCTATTTTTAAAATTTTTAAGCTATTTTCTAAATAAACTGGACAGAGTTTAAACTGTTATTGGATGGATACCTAATTGAGATAAGAATAGAGGTGATAATCCAGATAGATTGAAGCAATTGTGAGTAAGTGAATGAAAATTTAAGTGAATGTGAATAAAAATAGAATTGATTTGGCTAATAACCAATAAAGATAAATACGTAGGGTGTACGTATGTTATTCTATTCGCATAGTAATGTGATCCAGATTCGAACACAGAATTTCGAGATAGTTATATCGATCCGAGTGGGATTTTTCACTCGATTTTCGAAGGCGAACCTGGATATGGATTGTTGATTGGTTCTGGATATTCTCTATCATAGATATGACTATGCAAGGAGAATGACGGTTTCTGATCAAGAAACCAGATCTGTGTCCGCACTAAGAAGTCGGGTGAACGATACTAGTTCGGAAGTGAAATTGTGTGATCGAGTGAGCGATCAGATTGGTATGGCGTACGAATGATATGTGTACATCGTACGGATTTGAATGAAACTGATATTGAAAGGAATAATCAAATTTGAATATTTGATTTTGAGTAAACAAAGTTATATATCTTTGTTATATAAGATAAAACTCCCCTTGATGAATCTTTTGCCGGAAGGAAAGGGTTTTTGAAAATGTTTGAAGTATAAAAAAAAGAGTTTTATACAAGTTTGAAATGATCCAAAGTTTTAAAGGATTTTATATATCTGAATATATATATATATATATATATATATTTATAAAGGATCATATGAGCATTTTGGAAAAATGGTTTTGAGAACCTATGGATTTGGAAAGGCTTTTGATTTTTAGGTAAAATCAATATTGAATTTGGAAAGCCTAGTTTGAGAATTATCGATTTTGGGATAATCGATTTTGTGTAAAGGAGCTTTGTATGATATCATACTAGGTGTATGATTTGAAGATACTATATATGTATAGTATAAAATGTTTTGATGATGGCTCTGGGGAAAAAGGCGCTCCCTTGGAATGAACTTCTCAGGAACCATTGGGTGGTGCTGCCTTGAGCCCCAAGGGGGGTTTCTAAAGTTGATCCTGTGAGGAGTCCGGACTAAACTAGTTCCTGGGGATTATGAGTGGAGTATACCATAGCGAAAGTCGTGAGTGTCGCTGAGAGCCAAGGTCTACGTTTGATTTTATATCGGTAGACTGCGATCTATGGTATAACATAGCGAAAGTCGTGTGTGCCGCTGAGAGCCAACAGTCTGCGTTTGATTTTATATCGGCAGACTGCGACCTATGTTGGAGTGGAGAAGTTTCATTTGGACAGCGGAAATCAGAGGGCCGCCGAGAGCCTGCAGTTACATGGACTTTTGCTGCGACGACAACGTAACCCTGGATGTAACTGTGATCTGTTGTGTGGGGATCCATGGCGTAATCGAGAGGCCGCGGAGAGCCTGCAGTTACATGGACTTTTGTTGTGACTGCAACGTAACCCTGGTATGTAACTGTGACCATGGATGGGGGTGATGATTTCCAGAGCATTCTCACCAAAGATATATCCTCTCTTTTCAAAAACTGTTTTCTATATTTTCAATAAAATTATTTTCCAAGTATTTTCACTGGGTGTTGAAAACGGGTCTGCTAAGTACTTATAGATTTTTAGTCTTACGCCTGATCAACGTATGACCGAAATTCTATGATAACGAGAATGGACTTATTGAGACATCGAATTATAAAAGTATTTATATAAAACTATTACTGTAATATTATATAAATTTCTAAAATGTTTTAAAAAAATGATCAAAGAACATTTTAACTGATTTTAAAATATTTAATAAATTCTGGTTTCGATCCTTTTCGAGGACGAAAAGATTCTAAGGGGGGAAGAATGTGATAGTCCTGAATTTTTGTCATCTACTAATTGGTAATTAACAGGATTTGATTTATTAAAATAATAATTTGTAATCTAAAAATAAATAAATGAGATAATCTTCTACTATATTTACTTAAAATTTGACAAATGTTCTTTATTTTCAAACAAATTGAATATGGGTATGTTTAAGTGTATATATATGAGTTAATTTTAAATTAAATTTGAATTGGATATAAAAATATAGGTATATGATTTTATTAGTATATAGTTTGCTATTTTCTTTTAAAGTTCATATTAATATAAAATAAAGGGAAATGGATAAATAAAAGACTTTAAAAAGAATTTAATAAAAGGTTGAATACACTTTCATTTTACTTGAAATAAACATAGTTATGTTCAAAACATAATAAATATGAAAATATAAATACATAAATAAATATAAGTAATCAATAACATAAGGACTTTAAACCATTTGTAAGTTTGATAAACATACACTTAACAAATGTAACCTTAGTTGACATGCAAATTAACATGTGGCACTCTTGTTTCTTTTTAATTCTTTTTTTTATGAAATTAGATATGGAAAGAAAAATTCAACTAGGTTTTATGCAATTAAAAGCATATTCATCTTCTTCCATTCTTTAAAAAAAAAACAATTAAAATTAAATTAAAAGCCAAATCCAACAATTCAATCCTATAGCAGAATCATCAGTAAGCAAGATTTCCAAATTCAAGTTAAATCATCTCAACAACAAGATTTTCAGTTTCAAAGATCATCATAGCATTCAAGTATTTTCCCTGATCAAAAGCATTCAGTTTTTCAAGAACCAGGCATTCTTGTTTCAGTCGCTCTCTGTTTTTAAAACATACAGGTGAGTAAACTTTAAACTGTTTAAAGTTTAATTCTTCATCTTGACTGTTAATGTGGTAATACAAATTAGAAATATTGTTTACATGAATTTATAATAAATTTTGCCTGAAAATTTAGTGGAATTACGAAAAAAAACTGCCCGTCTGTGTATCATGTATATGAAGCATCTGTTCTTGGCCTTCAGGCAAACATCCGTACAGTTTTATCATCTGTATAGTTTTATGCATGCCTCAATCGATGATAACAATAACTTAAATATAATTTGAAATACATGCTGTCTAGGTATACAAGTGGAAATTTTGTTGCATGCCTGAATGCACACATGTTTAGCACTGTAAAAGAAAAAAAAACAGTTTTGAATTTCAAAATTTATCTTGTTCTTGTGTAATTATGTTGATCTATCTGGATTATTGGATTTAATTTAATACATGTAGATGTATGGGTGTTTGATGATTGTGAGTTGCCTATATACATAAATACATGCTCAGTATCCTTATAAACAGGTTTTCAATTTCATAAAAAAATTCAACAACACAATGTTAAATTCGAATTTTCTTATGATTTGAAAACAAAAGTTGTTTGTAATCATGTAAATTTTTATCTAAAAATAATTGTAAGTTTTTAAATTGAATAATTGGCGTAAAATTTTCAAATTTACAGTAAAATGATAAATTAGGTCAAAAATTTATTAAATCAATTTTAGGTTTTGATTGCATGATTGTAATAGCAATTGAAAACCATGAATTTTAGTGTGATTATTACAATTTTTAATTGGGTAATTTGTGAGACATCTTGGTTTATCAGTTTTTGGGCATAATGGTCGATTTACGGTGATCAGAGACAAATTGGTTGTCGAGGTTGAGCACGAGGGTGGAGGGGGCAACAGAGATCATGGGAAAAATGAATTGGGAATTTATTATTGATCGTGATGTCCAGAATTGATTGTAGTAGGGTTTATCAACCTATGAGTGCCGAGGTTGTTCTATTGGATTTTTCGTCATCATGGAGCTACCGGAGTCAATTGCTCGTGGTGACGTGAATTCTAGGCGTAGTGGGGGAGCTACGGCTAAGGTGGCGGGGTTTCTCAAGGTTGGAGTTGCCGTGGAGGGTTGAATTTCCGGTGTTGGTGGTTTCGAGCAGTTGGGGTTGAGAGTAAAAATTTGATTCTCGATAGTGTTATGCTTTCTGGGTTGTCGATAGGGATGAGGTTGTCGACGGCGATCTGCAGGAGGTAACAGTGGTGGTCGGAGGAGCCTCGACCAAATGTGCACGTGCACGCATAAGTTATGCGTGTATGGGATTGTGGGTCATCGGAGAAGAAAGGGAGCTGGGGTCGAGTTGGTTGCAAGTATGACTCGAAGCAGATTGAGAAGATTTAGGAATGAGGAAGAATAAGTGAGTTCAGGAAGATTGTATGTGAAGTGTTCACGGGTCTTCTTGGATTTTGCTCGGAGTGAATCTCGAGATTGTCTCGTGTAGTTAGTAATGTTATAACCTGTGAACTGTGTAATGGTTACAGGTTTGAATTTAAACTTAAATTGAAACTAAACAGAGGTTTGAAACAGAAAGTATACTTGGTTGTGTTCCGAGTGGATTTCGAGTATTCTTTGGAGCAAATAAAAGAGATTTTAAAAAATGGAGTTTGAAAATTTAAATTGAAATTAATTCAACTTTCTTTATAAATTACTTGTATAATAAGTTGATTCTTTAACATTGTTTATGAAGTTTTGAAACTTCATTTAATTTTAAAACTTTGTTAAATTAAGTTAAGGTTAATTAAACTATTTGTCAATTCTTATACTTGTGAGATGAAAGGTTTAAAAATGTGTTTTAAAACTTGGTTAAAAATAATTTGAATTCATTTTTAAATCTTAAAGTTAAATGAAATTTGGAAGTAAATTTAAAGTAATTTGTTTAGAACTTTGTAAATGGTAACTGGATTAGTAGCAAAGTTTGATTTTAAAGTAAATTAAAATTTAAAAGATTTGTAATTCATTAAATTTATAAGGAAGTTCAATAGATAATTAATTCATTTGTTTAATTAATCATTTGGATTGATTAAATAAGTAATTAAGGTTTAAAAATTAATTAATTATGATTAATTAACTAAGGATAATTAATTTGTAATTAAAAACTATTAATTAGAAATTAATTAATAACTAGAGGTTAATTAATTAATTATGAATTAATTAAATAATTAAGGTTAATTAGATATGCAAGATTAATTAATAGTTAATATTGATTAATGTAAGTTAATTACTTAAGAAAAGTAATTAAAGAATGGTTAATGGTAAATGATGGTCATCAACTTAAGATTATTTAACAATTAATTAATGTGATTAATTTTAACTAATTAGATTAATTAATTAAATGATAATCAATTGTGAAATCTATTTAAGTTTAATTACTTAATGGAAGTAATTAAGAAATTAATCACTTAATGTAATTAATGGAGTTTAATGTGGTTGGTTTAAATTAATTAATTAAGTTTAATTAATTTTAATCACTTGATGATTTGATAACAGTTATTTAATGTAATTGATGAAGTGAAGTATTAAATGATAAGTACTGGGTGTAATTAGCGGAAGATGGAATTGTGAAAGTAATTTGGAATAAATTATTTTGTATAATAAATCAAGGGATTAATTAGAGATAATTAAGGAGTAATTAATTCAATGAAGTAATTCAGGGTAGTTAATTACTGGATGTTATTAATCAATGAAGTAATTAATGAAGTAATTAAAGGTTAATTACTGTATTTGGTTAAGAATAATTAAATTGTGAAATTAGTTAAGGGCTAATTACTTAAATGTAATTAAAATAAATATAATGATATTGGAAGCCTTGATTAATTGTTATCCCTAATAGGTGGTTCGTGATACTATGTAATATGATATGTATGATTTAAACTGTGAAGATGTGATTATCTATTGATTAAGAATTACTATGACATCCACTTTGATTCTTTTAAATTGCTAGGTGAAATCAATAGGCTGATATGGGATGATTTAAGTGAATTGGACCATTTAATCTAAGTTCTGGTACTTAGAAAATTAATGTGTGAAATGGATGATGTCTATAATAACTTGTGAAGTTGAATTGATATAAGTTACCCCGGGTTTTATATAAATTGCATGCTTTTGTATTCCGAGTCAGATGGGTTTACTCACGCTGGTTTCCAGCCTGACCCGGGTGTTACTTTGATGTAATATTCGGGTCAGACCGAGTATTACAGATTTTCAGGTAAGGACGTTCTAGAGCGCAGGAGGCGAGCTGGAGAGCAGGAACGTATGAAGAGCTTCTGATGCTAATATATTATAGTATTTGAAACAGATAGATTTATCTGTTGTGTGATTGTAAATTCTATTGTAACTCTGATAAAATAAAGTGTAATTTGACAAGTACAGTTTCCTTTGTATAACTATTATTTATATGATATTATATTTTATCCGCTGCGTATGTGAGACTTTGGGTTTGGATTTCTGTTCTTTTTCTTCTATCTCTTCTTCTTTTCCTAACTATCTGGAAATTTCTGGATCGAAATTTCCGGGTCGTTACACTTCTATCCCTTCTTCTTTAACCCTAATGGTTCGTATTTCTGTTTCACTTGAGTTAATTGATGTAAAATCGTGTTGGCTCAAGGGGTACGGATTTGCGAGTTGTTACACTTGATATCAAAGCTTAGGTTGGCGAAAACCTAGGGTTTGGTGGGGAAATTACTCATTTAACAGAGTCAATAGTACTCTATAATGAGTTGAGTGTATTAATAAATATGAGAGCGTACTTGTTAGTAAATATAAAATTGTTTTTATACTGTGTTGACTTATCGATTGAGTGTTTATGAATTCTGGTCGGTACGAGAAGTACAACCGTATCGATAGGAGTTTCTAAACTCTTAGACAAGATAAACCAACATAGTATTGTTTTAAAAAAGGTAAATGAAATAATATTGCCCAAAATTATATTTGATATAAAAGGAATAAATTTCTGAAATAATTATATATATATATATATATATATATATATATATGATTGTTTGAATGTGGATATCTTAATTAAATAGGAATCTAAAATTTGATCTAAAATTAAAAATGGTAATAATCAAATAAATTTCTATGAGTATAAATTATACAAAAGAGGAATAACTAAATTTGAATTGAACCAGAATTTAAATCCCGGGGATTTTGAAAAGGATTTTAAATGTGTTGAAAACAAAATTTGGAGATTTAAAATCTTGGAAATGTTTGGGAATGATGTCCAAAGACTTGAAGGTAATGATGGAATATTGTTTTGGGTAATGTGTTTGAATGGAAACTGTTTTGAAATGAATTTGTGAAAGTAAGGAAGCACTGAACTCACTTTAGTCGCTGGAAAATAATCTTGATGATGCTGGCCACATCATTAGAATTTATTTTCGAGTTTCTAAGTGATGGATTGCTATCAAAGTGGTTGGTTATGATATTGTTTGGACTTGTTGGGTGTAACAGTTGTTTTGGAAATTTCAAAATGGGGAAATTTTTTTGGTGCAACCAAGTTGTTTTGGAAATCCGAAGATTTGATTTGGTATACCAAGTAGGTATGAGTAGATTATTATTTCAAGATGGTTTTGGGATAAAACAAGGTAATTGAATTCTGGAAAATTCTATTTAAATAATGTGTAAAGTTAAAATGAATCAATTATTGAACTTATTAAGTGAAGTTGATATTAATAAGGAAAAAAAATGAAAATTTTAATCTTGGAATTAAAATTTAACTCGTGTAAATGGAGTGAATAAAATGTATAGAAGTGAATAGAAATTTTGAATTTAGCTTTGGATAAGTTAAATAAATTGGACTTAGAATTAAATTCGAATGTAAAATGACCTTGTATTTGTGGGTCGTGATGTGATGAATTGTACCCATAAGCTATTAAGTATTATACTTATAATCTGAAATTGTGGATTTAAAATTTGCAAAGAATTAAATTGGAAGAAAATTTGTATCCTTAAGAATTCAGTGATATATACATATATCTAAAATTTGTAATTGTGATTATAAGGTGTAAATGGATTAAAATGAGTAATATAAGCTTTAAGGTAAATAAGTTGGTGAACTTATAATTAGGAAACAAAATTATAATCACAAATGGGAAATAGTTGAATGGTATGGGGGATTCAAATTTAATCTTAAATGAGATGTAAAGTAAAATAAGGTGAAGAAAATACAAAAGATAAAAGGGTGAATGAACTTAAGTTAGTAAATAAGGTTTGAACTTGTATATGGAAAATTAAAGTTGGATTGGAATGGGATTTACTTCGATTAAATGGAATTGAGTTGAATTTGGATTAAATTAAAATCAAAAATCCAGTTGTGTTATAAATAATTTTGAATAGAATGAAATCCTTATTTAAGATAGTAAAAGAAATGGAATGAATTCGGGTTGGCTAAATAAAACTTAGTTGGACTTGAATTAAATTTGGAAAAGAATTAAATTGGAAGGGAAATTTAATTTAGAGTAAGTAAGAAGGATATTGTATGGAATTTTAACTCAATCAACTAAATTCAAAGGAATTATTTGAGGATGAATTTGGCGTAAGCTAAATTAAATAAAAAGAAGCTTGAAGATGAATTTAGTGTAAACAAAATTAAATGGAATTTGTATTGGCATGGATGAAATTTTGGCGGTTTGTTAAGAAATTTTTGAAGAAATATTAAAAACATAGTTGTAGTATGGGATCTAATTTTGGCAATGAAAGTTGAGAGTGTCAATAAATAATGGAATTAGATTATAATAGTGATGGATTGAATTGTAAATAAAATTCAAATGAGCGAAATAATTTAAAGTGGTTTCTTTGCTAATAAAATAAATCTAAAATGGATTGAATAAATAAACAAAGTGCATTAAAATTTGTAAATGGATTGGAATTTATTTGGATGAGAATTAAATGAAAATAAAATAAAATTGATATAAGAAGATAATGAAAATATTGTGGAAGAACTTAAGCAAACTGAAAAAAATATTTGTTATCGAGCTTATAATGTGGTCTTGGATAAATTTGTTTAGATAGTGAAATTGAATTGCAAGTGAAATGGTTTTAATTAATTATTGTGATGAAATAAGAATGTATGAATTATAAGATGCGTGAATTGTAAATAATATAGAATGGGATGCTATTAATTTAAAACTTAAGTTGAATGGTGAATTTGAAGTGAGAATAAGGATTGATTTAATAATTGAAAAGGAATAAGAATGCTTGGATTATGAACCATGCAGAATTGAATAGAATCAATATAAATCTAAGCTGGAATTAATTTTAAATGGTTATAAGCTTAAGTGATGATTATTGGCTTGAATGACATGAAAATTTGCATGAGAATTGGTTGTTTTGTTGTATTCGGAATTGAGTTGGTTTAAAGAAACAAATTGAAATGGGTTTTTGAATCAATTGGGATGAATTGAAATTTTATTAAGTGGTTTTGCATATGAATGGAAATGGAGCATAAAAGAAATGTAAATACTTCAAATTGAAGGTAAAATTTGGTTGTGAATCAATTTGGAATTGAATTGAAGTAAAGAGATGTAACTAAGGCATATGTTAATCATGTTGAAGTGGAAATGAATTGGTTGTAATAAATATGAATGGTATATAGTGAACTTGAATATAAATTGTTTGAGTGAGATAAAATGAAGTTTGGGTTTGTAAATAGGATTTAAAATGAGGTTGAAATTGTGAAATTGCTTATAAAGGAAGTTAACATGCATAATTATGAAGTTTGCTTGTTTAAACTTTGTAATTGATGTGTTTGGGCTAGTTTAATGGAAAGAATATTGATAAATGCTCATATTATTGGAAAACTGATGTGTTTGTTTGAGTAAGTACAAGCATAGGAGGTAGTAGATAGAGTTGGAGTGCGTATATGCGATACTATTTAGCTGCTTGCTTTAAAAATGCTAATAAAGGTACGCCTACGCAATAAAAATAGGAAATATGAACTGTTTTCGATTTTTCCGACCGTGTGGGTCGATGTATATATATTTATATCTATTGTGATGTTGCGAAATCTCCTCCGTACAGAGGAGACTCTGCAAAAAATTTCGAAAATTTTGGGAGTTAGAAAATTTGAAATGTTTCTTTAACGACAAAGTTGATTTCAAATAACAATTAAAATAAAAAGGATTTTGAAATAGGAATCAAAACTAGCAGTTTCGATTTGTAACTATAGAATTTGAGCAAAGTAAAATTGAGATTTCACTAAGTAAGTTTTGCTATTGAATTTGGAACATTCTTTCTACCTTAGCGAATTTCGGGGACGAAAATTTTATAAGGTGGGAGGAATGTAACGACCTGGAATTTCGGGTCGCTAGATTTGAACATTTAATTCATTTTAAATGTTGAATATGAATTATAATTTTAACTTTTAAATAAAAAAATTTGGTTAAATTGATGAAATTGGTTAAACTTCAAATACGGTAATTTAATTGAAATTTGAATAATAATATTTAATATTTGAATTGGAATAATTAGTAATTCTAAGTGTAAATAGATATAAAATTAGATTCTAAAATTTATTTTAAGTCTAATTGGATCTGAATTTTAATATTGGACCATTGGATGGAATTAAAAGTTGATAGATTAAATTTGGAATTTTATATTAATTTAATAATGAAATTTAATAATATAATAATGCAAATATTCAAATTTTGATTTAAAACGAATTAGAATGATTTCTAATGTGATTATAAATTTTCTATGAATTATAGTTAAGTTAATAAAATTTTAAAAGTGAAATTTTAAGTGATTTCGACGATTTTGAAAATCGCTCGAATTAATCGACGAGTTAAAATAGCCTCCGGGATACAATCTTGGAATTCGACAAAACTAGTTTCATTAGATCCGTAATAGTTAGTTATTATTGGATTTCAATTTTCGTAGCAATCGGAGTTGTCGTTTGATCGCGGCACCTTAAAACGCATAGAAAATACTTTAATCGATTTAAATTAAAATTGATCGTTTATTTCCGTAACTCACGCATACGATCAAATTAGCTTCCGAAACATGTTCCATTGTGTTCGAAACGTAGGTAAAACCTTCGGAACGCCAGGCGGCACGTGTGATTTGGGGATCGTTTGAAAAAGTTGCTTTATAGTGAATTAATTAATTAAATAATCGGTTATACGTATATATATACGTTTTTCTCAGGGCCGAAACCCTAATTGCTTCTGCGCCGACACTATACTCTCCAATGGCCGAAAATAATCGACCTTCTCCTCAAATTTGCGATCAATCCACTCGTTTATTCCAAATTTCTCCAACTAGAGAATCGACGAACTCATCGAGTACTACAGATCCTACGGTAGATTTTCATTGAAGTGGCTCGGATTCTTCGAAATCGAGCTCCGTTGTCTACGTGTGTTTTTGGTTTTTGAGCTTGAAAGGAGAGGCCGAGCTCGTGCGCGTTCGTGCTGGAGGTCGAATCGGCAATGGGCTACGAAGTGGTGGTGTTGGATCGTCGCCGTGTACGCCGTGGTGGTCGTAGTCGTTAGCCCTAGATATCGTTGATGGGTTTGGCTTTGACCTGGACATCGCGTGAGGAAGAAAGCATGTCGGCCGTGTTATTTTGGTATAATAAAAAAAAAGAATTGTTATTAAATTGTTAATTTAACTTTGAAAATTCATATCTAATGCACATGTTGTCAGATTCAAACGAAATTGGCGACGCCGGAATCGCAGAGACGCGTACTACGTAGTGGATCAGTTCTGGAATTGTTCCGAGCAAGTAAAAATTTAGGTTAAATCGAACGCCGTTCGATTTAATTTAAATTTGAACCCTCGCCGAAAACCCAGGTGAGTTTAACTCACTCACATCCAGAATATTAGTTAATTTAAATAGTCAATATGTAAATGATTGGTTGAATATGATAATTATTATCAAATTGAATCGATATATATTGTTGTGCTAATATCTGTGGATGCAGGAAAAACAGGTTGGAGGGATCCAACTGGATCCCTCACAAATAGAAATTAATTTATATTCTGTGATATATCTTATTTATTATTCTGTGATAATTTGTTTAGATCTTGTTATGCTGCGTTTTATTTATATGCTGTGATGAATTAAATTGAAATTTAAATTGTGTTGTGCTGTGATTGGATGAATACAACTTGGGAAATTTAAATATAAATAAATAAATTGGATTTAAAGAAATTAAGGAAATTCTTAAGTAAAGAATTTAAAAGAAATTAAATTCAAGTAATTGCTTGAAAATATGAAGTGTTTGAATTTGTGGTTTTAAAAGGGAATTGAGAATTGTTAAAAATAATGGCGAGATTTATTTTAAAGAATGGGAAGTGTGCTTTCTCCTGGAAATTTTATTTTGCTTCTAAGAAAGCTTTAAAATTATAAATTTGCAGATTAAATATGTTTAGAATATTTTTAGGAAGAAATATTATTTTAAAATGTTTTTAAGTGAAAGCAAATATTTGATTAAGTAATTATGGTATTTAATTATTTTAAAAAAAGTAAAGTAGTAGTAAGTTTTCAAAAGGAAATTTATTATGAATATTTGATTTAATAACCTTATTTTAAAAGTTAGGAAATCCTATATATTTCCTTAAGTATTATTTTCAATTAAATAATTTCATATATTCTAAAAGTGATTTCCAGGAAATAGCAATGTGTTTAAAATAAAAGGAAATATTTGTAAAGTATGAAAAGGATTTAGCGGGATGAACGTAAAATTGAATTGGGATAAACGTGTTGGGTTGATAAAATGAATTCTTTGGGTATTCTAAGATGGAAGTGTATTTCCCTGAAAGCCAAGTATGTTTTAAAATAGATTTTTTTTTTGAAACGTTAGAGTTTGAAGTTGTATTAAAGAATGTTTTCAAGAAAATTATTTTAAGTTATAAGAAATTTAAAAGTAAGCATTTATCAAATTAGATAAAGGAGTAATTATTTTAATGGTAAGTAGTATTGTGTTTGAAAAGAATATTGTTAACTTTTACACTTTATAAATGGTTCTATTTTTAAAGATAATCAATTGAAGTTTTATTTGAGACTTGTATAGCAAGCTTTATTTTAAAATCTAGTATGACTTATCTTTATTTTAAAGACAATAGTTTATATTTTACTAAGGAGTTTTATTCGAGATATTTTTAAAGGTGTATATATATGTTAAATTAAGTTGTAAGATGTTTTAAATATAAATGTTTAATGTATTTTCAAGAATATAGTATTTAAATTATTTTTAAACTTTAAACATTGGTACTTGGATGTTTTCAAGGGAAATAACAATTTGGGAAATTTATTTCAGGAAAAGAATTGGGTTTCAAAAGTGTTTTCAACAGGATTTGAAATGGAAACATATCTCGCTAGATATATTTGAGGAAATAAATAATGTGGGCAATTATTTATTGTGTGATGGATGTTATGAATGTTAATTGATAGTTAAATCACCAATTATCAATATTGGACAAATTCGTTGATCGTTTCGAAGAGACCGAGATCGAGATTTATTTCTCGAAAACCACTTCGATCTAGTTTGTACGTTTCGTGGTAAAACGTGTTCGAAGTCGAAGATGGAGCAGTGAAGTGCAAGGGCTAGTCGCTACTAATCCTGAGAATATTTCCAAAATGGATGTAGTAGGAGTAGTGCCTTCGGTTCCGTTCAAACCTGGGACGGACTTGTATGGATGAATGCTTCAGAACATTGTCAGGAGGGCGATGGGCATTCTAAGTGAAACGTTCTAAAAGGTGACGCTTAGCCTCAAGCCTCATCAACCGGGAATGACTGAAAATCAGGGGATATGCAGCAAGGCTTAGTGGGCAGCACCCATTTCCGGGTAAGGTCATTCCTGTCTAGATGTCCCTTTTATTTCGGCTTAGTGGTGCTGTTGCTGATCCCAACCACGGGGTGATCTTACTCGGGACTATCCAGTAAGGGGTAGTCCGGGCCTTGTGTTGCAGGGGATCGGGCGTGGTCCTCGGTACACTGATCTAGACCAGGTACTGTGACAGGTGGCACCCCAGTGCCTAGTCATTGTTGGAAATCCATTCTCCCTACGAGCCTTTTACGAGTTTTGTTCATATTACCCACTCTGTGGCTAGTATCTGGAATTTAATAGATGTAACAATTTCGGCTATTTTATAAGTATTTGTATATGGACCCTACTATAATATCAAAGGATTTCTATAAAAAGTGTTTTAGCTATCGTAAGGTAAAACCCCGACATGTTTATTTGTGGCGTGGTCTTACGAAATGCTTTTGTTTTCAAAGGATTTTTGAAACTTTAATAACCAATTTGGATGCATTATCAACTGGTATTCCAGACTGACTCGGGTGTTATTTCATTATAATGCTCGGGTCAGACCAAGTATTATATGTTCAAGACATGATGCTATGGAGCGGGAGAGGAGTTGGAGCCCGAGACGTATTATCCGTACTTATATATATATCTCTGCTGCTATGATTGTATGATTGTCTGACTGATAAATGTTGTTTGTATGAGATACTCTAATGATACGATGTATAAAACCGATATAGTTTCATTTTGTGTAAAGATCTATTATTTACTATTATATTTTATTCCGCTGCGATGGTTAGATTCTGATATTGTTTAGTTTCTTCTTCTTCTATCCCTTCTTCTTTAACCCTAATGGTTCGTATTTCTGTTTCACTTGAGTTATTTGATGTAAAATCGTGTTGACTTAAGGGGTACGGATTTGCGGGTTGTTACACCAGTGGTTATGGGACATGAAGCTAAACTCATTTATTTACTAGCTTAGTGTAATTGACACTTCTTGTTGATCGATGATGATCATTTTGTGGTTTAGACTAGCAATGTGCGATGTCTCTTTGTCTACGAAGGAGACTAAACCCCATTTCTATGGAGCTTCGGCTCAAAATTGGTAGGGTGGCGACCCATGGTCTTCGAGCCGTTTATGGAGCCTCGGCTCAAAATTGATAGTTAGCAACCGAAGAATAGCGTTCCGTTTTGTGATGCACGTGTTGGTGAGTTTTAGTGCTCCCGTTTTGTGATAGGCCTCCCCCTTTTGTGATTTCTGGATTTCTATTTGATGATTTCTAGAAGTTGTGATTCACGAATTTTGTGATTGACATTGATATATTTGTCAATATTTGCGGTATGGTGAATAAAATAAAGAATATGACATTCTTTTTAGTGCTTTGAGACTTCTTGAGATATTGTATGATTTTTGTTGTTATTTAATGTATACTTGTTGTAGTATGGCATTATTGTTATCATATGTTTTTGTCATATCTCTTATTCTATCTCATTTTATCTATTATTTATAGCTAGACTGATCCGTTAATTATTTTCTTATTAAATAATACTCGGGTCAGACCGAGATGTTACAGGTGCTTCTGCTTGACTCCAATCTGGGAACTGTATCGGACTTTTGGCTAATTACTCTAGTTTGGTAGTTTTTGTTATTATAAATACGAGATAGAGACTCCTTGATGTATACATATTCTTTTGTCTAGCACTTGTATCTATTCTTTTGTGATATTGTGGATCTTATTTGACCACTACTCTGATGTACACTTCTAAGTGTTATATTCATATTTGTTTCCGCCTTTGTGATATGGATATCTGTGACTGATTTGTGTTATGCTTATTTCTATATTTGTTTCCGAGGTCCACACAGCCACTGTGTAGTATCTTTGAGTTTGTATCGGTATGTCGGATTTTCTCTTGAAATGAAATGCATGTTATACTATCTGACATACCCGAGCTCGCCTAAGCAATTACACGGATGGTCGCTCCTCAACAGCCTTATTCGCTAGTTGACGGCATTACCTTGTAGTGTCATTGTCTAGCGTGAGTACAGTGGTGGGGTGTCACAAAATATGTTAAAGTCTTTTATTTATAAATATAAGAGTATATAGTCGAAGTGAACCACTTCGTGTAGCATACTATAAAACCTTAAAAGAATAGGGTCGACATAGATAATTCTTGTAACAACCCTAGATTTTTGCTTATATTTTTTAATTGACGTTATTTTTATTTTAAGTTATTTTAAAAAAAAATTATTTCAAACATTTCATTTTTAAATATAAATGATAATTATTAAGTGATTTATAGTTCAAACTAGTATAATTTGAATATTTTACTGTAAAGTGAATTTCTGGTCAAACCGTTCAAACTTTGACTTTTAAACTTAAAATTTAAATTATTTTAAATTCTTGAATTTTATCTATTATTATGAAAGTACATAAAATAACTTGAACATTGCTTTTTGTTTCTTTGAAAACGGACTTAAACTGTAAAAGTTATGTACATTTCAATTTTGAGTGTAATTTGATTTATTTAACAATTTTGTCTATTATAAATTATATAAATCTTATTTTCTTTTTCATATTTTATTTTAATATGTTATTTTATGTATATATTTGTATTATAATAATTTTAAAATGAAGTAAACAATTTTCCAAAGTCAATGGTGATTTATTGTAATTTCTGGACACTGTTTTGGATTTTTAAGCAATTTCTTTAAATCTTTTTCTATTTTCTTTAAAATTAATTTTTTTCATATGTTTTAATATGTTATTTTAAGTATATTTTGTCTTTTAAATATTTTTAAAGTGATGTTATAATTTTTCCAAAGTTTACTGTGTTGAATTCTTTTTTTAAGGCTGTTTTCTTATTTTCTGCTATTTTCTTCATTAAAATTATATTTAAATTTAATTTTTATTTATTTATTTTGTGAATGTATATTTTATATTATTATTTATGTTTAAAAATATATTACAAGCTCATATGAATTTTCTAAAATTTATTTCATTTAATTTCAAATTTTCTAGACTAGTTTACTATTTTCCTTAATTTAACTTTATATAATTAATAAATATTATATATATTTTTATATTTTGATAAATTTTCGAAATTTTATCTGGGATTATTATTATTTCCATAAATATCAAGTTATATAAACAAATTTAAGGAATTTGAAAGGTTTAAAACTTTTGGAATTTCTAAGTCTTTTCATCTCCCGACCTTCCATTTTCCCAACTCTTCTCTTAATTGTTTTGGCCGTGTAATCTATTCATTTCTGCTGCATTTTTTTTCACTTTCATGAAAATCATTTCTCTTTCTCTCAAAAAAAAAATCACGGCTATTCTCCTTGTGAATCTTTGGTAAAAAATTCTATCTTCTTCTTGTCTTTTATTGATTTTTTACTTGAATTTGCACATGCTCTCCACCTTCATAGCTGTATTCCCCCTCCTCCAAGCTGTGGCCGACCACCACCACCACTTTTTTCTGACCATCACACATCCTAACACCTTTCCTCCTCAGGCCAAGACAATCCATGGTGAAGATCATCACAAAAATCCATCTAAACTAGCACTAGCCATCACCTGTACCAAACCTTGTCTAGGATTGTCATCTCCTTCTTCCTCCACCTTTGGCCGCCACAACCTCCACTACCACCACCTCTGACCTGACCTCCACCCTCTTCGACACCACTCCGTAGCCATGTATTTTAGATCCATATCTGAAGCATAGGTGGTAGAAAGCAAGTGCAAAGACATTGGGATTGTTTTATGCATTTATTCTTAACATTGTTTATTTATTTTGAGTTGAAAACTTATGTTATATTTATTTGTTTTGTCTCATGTATTCAAGGCAATTAACCTTGTCTCTCTCTCACTCAAATCATTGTCGTGCCTTTATGCTTTCTGGGTCTTTGTTTGTGTGCCTGAATCTGTTATCTCCAACTTATAGAGGTGAGTATTTCTCACCAGACATTATGTACTTATATAAGTAGTAAATTGACACCCTGTGAATCTGTAGAACTATATGATCATGTTATAACTGCTTATATTATTATCATATGATGTTCACACCTGTTATTACACCTATTATATTATATGTTACTATTATTTCATGCTATTCTGTTTATTTTATCTGTTCATCACACTACAAGTTCCCTTTAGATTAGAATCACTATGGGTTGAAATGATACATACCCGAACGGACTTTAGAATAAGGGAAAATTGTTATGGGCTGAAATGATAGGCCTGAACGATTTTCAATTTATATCATTTACTTGGGACTGCGGGTTTGAAATGATAAAACCCAGATTTTTCTTTATAAATTACGGATTGAAATGATATATTACCCGTATCACTTTACCTAGCGTAGAAAATTATATACAGGCCCGTAGTTAAGATATGTTTTTCTAAAAAATTTAAAATACTTTAGAAATTTAATTATTATAATATTTTGATTTAAAATTAAATAAAAATATGATTTTTGTAAATATTATTGATTTTCTGAATAATTGTAAGTGAAATGAATTAATGAAAAAGCTAGAAAATTTTGAATGTAAGTTATTTTGGAAATTTTGATTTAATTTTTAATGGAAATTAAATTAACTTTGGAAATATGATAAATTTATGATATTTTGAATTTAAATGAATTTAAAGTGATTTTATATCATATTAATGATTTTTAATAAAGTTGAAATATGAAATGAACGAATATTTAAGTTGAAATTTTGAAATATAACTAAAATTGAAAATTTATGAAATTGACTTAAAAGTGAAATTTTAGTTAAGTAAATAAAAATAAAACTATGTTATATTTGAGAATCTGAAGTTAAGTGTTAAGTTGAAATTTAATGTAATGAATTTAAATTTGAATGTTGAAATTTAATAAGTGAATTATTAATAAATATTGATTTTTGAAAGGAAACTTAACTTTATAAAATCATGAATTTAAGGAAAATTAAATGATGCTTATAAATGTGAAAATGTAACGACCCATAATTTTCGATTATTAAAATATTAATTAAATAATATTTTATAATTTTATATTGAAATAAAACTAAAAAAAATTGATGTTACAAGGAGAAGAATAACTAGAATGTAATGTTAGTAATGTTAATATAAGGTAATTGCTAACTATTTTAATCTAATTTCCAATTAATTGAAGTGACTTTAAGGTTATAATTAGTTATAACTAAAAATAAGGAAATACATTGAACGTTGAAACTATATGTAATCAATTAGAATTGGCTAATATTGAATATGAAATCAGTGGTGTTGTCTGAACGCTACTGATAAATATTTAAAGTAATTTCAAACTAATTGAAATACATTGTAGGTTGACTTGGTTATCATTGTAAATAATGAAATAAATTAAATGATGTAGATGGTGAACTTGTATGTAGTTAATTGAAATAGGTAAATATTGAATATAAAACCTTTTTGGGTAAGCAAATTATAACCCTTGGTTGTAAAGAATAAGATAAGGGGTATGAATTATTATTATAAACGATTGTATTAACTATTTTCTCATTAATTTATCGTTTTAATATTGAATTGGTAATTAATTGAATTAAGGCAATTGAATGTTGGGTTTAATGTTGGAATTGTATGTTAGTGATTAAAATAATTGTAACGTTATTTGATGATAAGTTGAAGTAAGGAAATGAATTAAATGTTATATAAAAGGGGAAATTATATGAAATTAATGGAAAATTGAGTATAATCAGGATTGTGTAAGTAGCCATAGCATTTGTTGTTAATAATAATCTTGTAAATGCGATTAAGTAAGTAAAAGGTAACATTTGTCATTCATCACCTATTTATTTAATCCATTGAAATTAAATTGAAAATCAATTGCAGTTAATCTAATTACCTACTACAGTTAATATGAACTAAAGTGATAAATATAGAAGATTGAGGTAATGAAATGGTAAACCAACGTTAAGTATATATATAATATGATATTGAATAATAAGATTAAAAAAAACAAAATAAGTATATGTTGGAATTTAAATTAATTAATGAATTTATTGCCGTTAATTTGACTTGGAATCTTCTAATAAAAGGGAAAGAGAATCTATTTGAAATTAATGGCGTTTAATGAAAGAAATGTACGTTTGTTATAATCCGTTATAAGTGTAATTTTGAAATTAATTACAATTATGTCGATTTGGGATCTTTCAATTTAAAAAAAAAGAAACATTAATATTAATTTTTGGATTTAACGAAAGAAACATACATTATTGTAAAAAAATAAAAAGAACATTTTAATGAAAATAAAACGAACATTTTCATTTATAAGGTAAAAATAATTCTATATAAAGAAGAAAAAAATGAATTTTAAAACAATATTTTACAGTCATTAAGTATACATTTGAGGCTGTATATAAGTGATTTTAACACTAATCTTGAAGTTTAAATTTAATCGACTTTTTAGGTTGTGCAATTCCCCTATGAGAAAAACATTATTTTGAAAGAAAAAAAACTTGAATTTGAGTTCTAGATCATCTTTTATTTTTTTGTAACGTTACACTGTTATTGTATTCAAATTTATTTACTATATGTTAATTATGTGTAAACGAGTGTGAAAAAGGGTATATTCAGTGATAATATATTTAATTGAGTGGATCATGCAATTAACTAGATCCTAAGTGGTCCCTTCATTTCCTTATTATTCAATACACCTGCCACCATTTCCACATTTGGTTTTATTGCAATTCTTTGATGTAATTGAAACGTGAATTTATATCCTTTCTTATTCTTCCGTTTTGTTTATTTATTTCCCAAAGCATCTACTTAGATCATACAGTTTTGTTTTATTTGTCCCTTCCATACATATTTCATTTGTCACTTCCCTTTCTTCTTTTGTTTTATATCATATATCATTCTTTCCCCTAGAAATTTCTTATTTTTCAAACATCAGACCTCTATTTGTTTCCCTCAAAGTCTCAATGTCAACATAGCTTTATACCTCTACTTAATTGCTGCCAATTCATTTTACTGAAGCTATGTTTAGAAAAAGAAAAGAATAAAAAAAGTGTGAGCATCCATTTCTTCTGTAACCACATCCGTACCTTTCCTCATTGCCTTGCCTTCTTTTGCAAGAAGCCTTCAAAAAAAATGAACAATGAGAATTAACCTTAATGGTTTTGGCTTTCCACTTCTTGCCTTTGTTTTGGGTACATCAAATTTGAAAACGTGAGTTATTAAAGTTTCTTATTTTAAGAATTAAATATGTATGTATTTTTATTTTATTTTATATCCTTATAACCTGAATATCTTCCTCATACGAGCTTTGATACATGCGTAGTTTCTTCCCTTGGACTCGTATTGGAATTCCTAATAACATAAAATAGGTTTGGCTGAGTTTGGAGACTATTGGAAAAGGCATATTTGTTTGGATTTTGCGTTCTAAATATCAAAGGCGGGTGTTTTGACCCACTCACGAATACAAGATTATCTTATGCTAGTTAAATTAAATTTATAATGTGATTAGAAATTTATTAATTGCTTTTGGTATTATTAGATTGTCATTTAAGTTAAATTTGAATTTATATTGAATTGAATTTGCCATTTATTTAATAATGAATATAAATTGCAAGTTATACACCTGATAATGATAATCAATTGATTGTTGTGATTTATTGGCTGATTTGGATGTTGGATTGTGATGGATGTCATTGGTTGTCATTTTGGATGATTGGATGTTTATTTATGTATATATCTTTGTTACCACTATGGATTGAAATGATAACTCGAGCGGTTTCCATTGATTTGGAAATTTTGATTTGGATACTGGTTGAAATGACATATAATCGTGTAATTTCTTTAATTTGGATTATTTATTAGAATTGAATTATTTGAAAGATTTAAGTTTTAAATTTAAAATTCGGATCTATTTTAATTAAAATGATTAAGATTGGTATTTTTGAATCGTTTGAAATCTTTTAAATAATTAAATCCACATTGTACACTTGATAGGAGATGAAATTCCTGTTATACATCTCTGAATCCATTATATTAATATTTCTATTCTACTTATTTTGATTTGACTTACATAAGATCTTTTAGTCCTGACTCGAGTGTTTTGTCTTTTTATTACGCTCGGGTCAGTCTGAGCTTTTTTTAGTGTATTGAAGACCATTATATTTTGGAGGATGAAGACGGAGATGAGTTTACTATTTATTATTAATTATTCCACTACATCATGTGTTCCGCTGCATTATTTATTTATTTCTACTGTATGTATAACTCTGATTTGTATTGTAAAGGTGTAATCAAATGTTATTTGTAAATCAGCTCCATGAACTGTTTATTTGATTTTTATATTTTGTCATTCCGCTGTGAGATTCTGTGTTTTATCTTTCCTTATTTTCTATTATTTTCTTATTTACCCCATTAATAGTCTTACCTTTTGAATTATTTTAGTTGACATGTGTGGTTTATTGTCGATTTAAATCGTCCAAAAGGGTGGGATGTTACAGTTGGTATCAGAGCTTTGGTTTAGACATACCTTAGCCTGTTGGGGTTAACTCATTAGAGATAGGGTAGTAATACCCTAGAATGAGTTTTCTAAGTGTATATATGAGAGCGTGTATTTGTTAGTTTTATAAAAGTGTTTTATATAAGTTTTGAAATGAATTTTTTCCTAATATTATATGATATGCAGAGGATTAAATTTTTATAACTAATATAGTTATTTGTAATGTGTTTGATTTATGAAATGGTAATATTTAGTTATTATCATTTATTGTTGATTAGTTGCGTTTTATTAGTATAAAAGCATTGGCTAATTATTGTTGTTGTGAATTTTTTTGTTTTTGACCGTAGTTCAACTATTGAAAAACAAAATATTTGGATATTTTGGATAATCAAAACCTTCTGAATTAGTATGAATTTAATGTGAATTGATTATAAATAAAAGCATGACTTGTAAATTGTTATGAAATAAATGGATGTTATAATAAATGGTTATAAATAAAGTTGTGATAACTTTAAACCTGAACAATGTCTTATAAAAAGGAATTACGTTTTTATAATTTGGTTATAAACTTAAGAAAATTCCTTATGAAATGATTTGGTAATAAATGTAATATTAAATGAGAAATATTACATGTGGAATGAATGTAATTTAAATTAAAGAGAAATATAAGCAATATTATGAGAATGAATAAATTAATGTTATATGTTAAATAGAGAAATTATGTGAAACAAATATTAAAGTATGAAATGATACTTTCATTAATCAATGAGATTAATACTGAGTTTAGTTGAAGTATAATTGTGATGAATCAAATTGAAATAAATACGTAAGTTGTGCGTATATTATTTTATTTGCATAATTAATTTGATCCGGATTTGAGTACGTAAGTTTGAGGTGAATTACACCATTTCGCATTAGAATTTTTCATTCGATTCTTGATGGTGAATATTGATATGGATTTTTGGTTTGATTCTAGAGTTCTCTATCATAGTATATGACTATGCAAGGAGAATGATGGTTTGTATTCAAGAAACCATATCGAAGTCCGCATTAGGGAAGTTGAATGGACAATACTAGTTCGAGAGCGAACTTGTGTGATCGAGCGAACGATCAAATGTAATGTTACGAAATGATGACATGTGTACATCTTATGTTCTAATATTATTGATATGCTTTGGCATTGAAATTGAAAGTTGTTGGACTGGATATCTTTGTAATTTAAATTGGGATTTTCTTTTATGAAAAACTACTATTAATTTAAAACCATTTTGCAAACTACTTTCTTTTATTTTCCTTATACAAACTATTTTCTTTAATTTTTCTTATACAAACTATTTTACAAACTATTTTATTTTCAAACTATTTTACAAACTATTTTATTTACAAATTATTTTCCACAACCATTTTATATACCAAACTATTTCACAAAATGATTGTATATAAAAAAAGAACTATTCTAAATTCAAAACCTTTTGCAAAGCAAAAATGTTCAATTCCATATGGATCTTCATGCAGCGTAATTGATTTGCAAAATTTTTTATTCTTGCATAAGACAGACTTTATATAAGTATAAGGTGATTTTTAAAAATGTTGATTTTGGAAGGTTTTTGATCTGAAGAGATAAATTTTATATATAACGGAATTTATATAAGAATGATTTGATATATTTGAGACTATTGATTTTGGAAAATACTCTATCTGAAAATGAAATCTTGTATATGATGGAATTTATATAAGTGCGATATTTGAAGCTATGATTCTGAATGGTGACTATATATGGTATGATATATTTTGAAATAAATGATATGGGAAGTACCTTCCATCGGACCCCTTTGGTGGGTCATTTATCGGATCCCTTTGGTGGGTCATTATCGGATCCCTTTGGTGGGTCATTATCGGATCCCTTTGGTGGGTCACTTATTATATTCATTTGATATTATTGGATAGCGTAAATCGAGGGGTGAGATGCCTACAGCTACAATTGATTCCGCTGGGATAGCGGCATAACCATTGCGTAACTGCAATCCATGGGGGAACGTACTTTCCATATCTATTTTCAATGATTTTAAGTATTTTCATTGGGTGTTGAAACAGGTCTGCTAAGTACTTGGAGAATTCTAGCGATGCGTCTAATCAACGTATGGCCAGAGTCTGCAAGAACAAGGATAAACCTGTTAAAACATCGAGTTATAAAAGTATTTTGATAAAGTATTATATAAAAGATATTTTGATCATTTTTCCTTTCTAAATACTTTAAAATGTTTAAATATTGTTTATTTATGTACAACATGGTTTAGTAGTAAATTATTAGTGTTCTAAATATTGTCAGAAGTTATTAATTAAATAAAACATTTTAAAGTTAATGATTATTGACATATTAATGATGTTTAAAAGTATTTTGAGATTTAAAAATAATAAAATTTAAACATAATGGATTTAAGGTTTTCAATAGCTTCTTTTTAAATATAAGTAATGATGTAAGTAATTGTTTTCAAATAATTTACATATATTTAAAAAGATGCTATTTAAAATTACTGAAATGGTATTAATAAATGAAGCAAGACAATTTATAGATTTTTTTTGTAAAGTATTAAAACATTAAAGATGATTTATTTGAAAATGAAGTTTTCAAATGAATTTCTTTTTTTTTTTGTAAATTTTTTTATAAGTTTGAATGTATAATTTGAAGAAATATTATATAAATGGAAAAAATGATTTGCGAAGTTTTAAATATACTTGGAAAATAAATTAGAATCTCAATTTTGAAAGTATGGTTTTAAATAATTACTTGATTTCAAAGTACTAGTAGTAAATTTATAGGTTTAGTTACTATTTGAATTTTGTATTAAACCATGATAAATGTTTTTCCCATGATTTGAATATTCATTTTAAACCAAGTGTGTAAAATTAATCATGAATCTATGAAAATTTATACTTTTATTTAGATATTTAGTGCAAGATTTGAGTATGCTATTAGTTTCACTTTAATAATCTAGAGTTTATACTTATTTTGGAATATTGAGTCTAATAAATTATCAGATTTAAGGAACTTTATTTTTAAAATCTTATCATAATGTTTTAATACAAATTTTTGATACAAATTTCTAACATTGTTTAAACTTTGGGAAAGTCCTTGCATAATGCTATAAAGATGTTTTAAATTTATCTTATATTCCTACTAAGTGAATGAGGTTAAATTTTTTAATTGAATTTTTAGATATACTGAAGTATTTCTTTTCTCTTCAAGGGCGAACACCGAAAACTTAAATTTTTATGCTATAACTAAATTATGGTATAAAATTAAGTAAGGCTGTAGAAGCTTAAGTAATATTTTGTGAAATGATTCATTAATGGCTTAAATCTTCAATGGAAAACAAATTATGTAAGTGATTGGCCTTTATATAAATAATAATTAATTAAATAAATAAGAATGGAATTTTACGAATAAAATATATAAGAAATTAGAAATTTGTAACTTGTAAACCAAAAGATATAAAAATTTAGAACATGTAATCATTGAATATTTTGTTAACTAACATGAATAAAATAAACTTGTAGAACACTCAATTACATTCTTAAAACACATATATTTACCAAAAATGTTTAATAAGTTGAAATGTTAATAGAATATGTAATAGAATATGTAATAGAATATTATACAGGTAAAACTTAAGTAATGGAAGCGTTCAATGAAATTATTTCTAAATAAGAATTTTGATGAACAAGAAATGTTATGTATGTAAGTTAATATTATGAAATAATTTATATATGTACATGTAAGAAAAAGAAAAGGACCTTATATGAGAAAAAAAGAATAGTAATGATGTAAAAAAAAAACCAATTGAATAAACTTAAATATTGTGTTGAAATTATTGGTTATTTTGGCTTTTGAGATGATAGGAAAGGATACTTCTAACTCTATAAGGATGTATAGATAATATATCAAGTATTTATCCAAGGCTATTGAGCATAGGGTACACTTAATAGTCTATTTATCATCTGGTACGACTAAAAATGTCTGTACCTGAACAAATCATCAGTTTGGTTGCTATGGACATATGATTGATTCCTTTGTTACATATGATGGTCATGTTGTTTGTTTGCATGTGACTATTATTATATTGTGTTGATTTGTTTGTTATTAATTGAAGCAACTTAAATATATCTCTTTTCACGTATTATTAACTTCTTTGGATTTTACAAGTGAAGTACAAGTTTATGGAAATAATAGCTACTACTTTTGGTTTCATAAATTAAGCGTTCTTTTCCCGACTAATAGGTATATTTTTGGATTACAAGTTTCTAGCAATATTATATTGTTTCCCATGGTTTGGGATGTTTATTTTTTTAATATGATATATATGATGATTATAGATATTATTATTTCTCCGCGACCTCTCCGTACAAAGGAGACTCTGCCGAAATTTTTCGTAAATTTTAGACTTAGAAATTTTGTGAAAAGTGAAATATTTTCAAACTTTGGTAGACTTGAATATGAAGAATTACTTGTAATTAATTGTATTTTCTATTTAAATTAATTAGTATGAAAATTAATTGTTTATAAATTGAATACTTTGAATAAAACATAATGATTCCTTATTTTCTCCTTTTCCTAATTTCCTCCTTTTCCCTTTTCGAGGACGAAAAGTTTTGAGTAGGGGAGAGTGTAACGACCCATAATTTTCGATTATTAAAATATTAATTAAATAATATTTTATAATTTTATATTGAAATAAAACTAAAAAAAATTGATGTTACAAGGAGAAGAATAACTAGAATGTAATGTTAGTAATGTTAATATAAGGTAATTGCTAACTATTTTAATCTAATTTCCAATTAATTGAAGTGACTTTAAGGTTATAATTAGTTATAACTAAAAATAAGGAAATACATTGAACGTTGAAATTATATGTAATTAATTATAATTGGCTAATATTGAATATGAAATCAGTGGTGTTGTCTGAACGCTACTGATAAATATTTAAAGTAATTTCAAACTAATTGAAATACATTGTAGGTTGACTTGGTTATGATTGTAAATAATGAAATAAATTAAATGATGTAGATGGTGAACTTGTATGTAATTAATTGAAATAGGTAAATATTGAATATAAAACCTTTTTGGGTAAGAAAATTATAACCCTTGGTTGTAAAGAATAAGATAAGGGGTATGAATTATTATTATAAACGACTGTATTAACTATTTTCTCATTAATTTATCGTTTTAATATTGAATTGGTAATTAATTGAATTAAGGCAATTGAATGTTGGGTTTAATGTTGGAATTGTATGTTAGTGATTAAAATAATTGTAACGTTATTTGATGATAAGTTGAAATAAGGTGTAACGACCCGTAAATTTTCGTCAGTTAATTTTGTCATTTTAATAAGATTAGATAATTTAACTTTAGAAAGAAGTAAAGATTTATAATTTATAATGAAGCATATGTTGAAACGGAAATGAAACCATAGGAATTTAAGCTAAGTATTATCGGTTGATATAAAATGACGAATAAATTGAAATGATGTAAATGGTTATACTAGGCTAAGAAGAGAATATAGGAAAACAAAGGGTAAGTTGTGAATTTATTTAATGGATTAATAATATTAGATAGTACATTGAATTAAATCAATGTCCTGTAGAGGTTGGAGTATGGTTAGTAATAAAAGCTTTTAAAGGAAAAACCTTTAATTTATAAATGAAAATCAATGCATTAAATTAGGTGTAACTGAATGCATGTAAATAATTTTGTAAGAATAAGTTAATAAACAATTTATTCGTGCATACCCGATTTAATTGAAATAACAGAAAAGACAAGAACTTGATTTGCCTAGGTATATATATATATATATTGATAAACTATAATTAAATAGAAAGTTTGGTAGTAAATAGGATATAAGAAGACAAAGGCAACTAGTAAATTAATAAATGAATTCATAATAATAAGTAGTGATTAATGCATATATATTTGGCATTAGTGATAATTACAAAACTTTACCCATTTATCTAATTTATTTAATTAAATCTAAATCTATGGCAACATTGTTGTAATGATGGTTGTAAGTGAATTTGAATGTAAAAGGGTAACAATTATTTAGGTTAACCATTTTGAGTATGTTAAGTTAAGAATGGCAATCGATTGAAATAAATCTAAATTAATTATTTTGTTTTGGTTAATGTGTTCTAGTTAATAAAGGGGAGTTTATAAGAAATGAAGCATGCACTAATGACATGTGTTATAATTCAAATGTTATTTATACCCATACAATGTCTATTTACTGGATAGAAAGATTTTAAATCAATAGGCGAATTTATTGAGGTTCCAATTTATAATTTATAACATTTAATGTAGACTCAATTACAATTAATTGACTTAAATCGTGCAGTTAGCGTAGATTTGTTTTGTAATTGGAGTAGTTAATCCTATAAGATGAAGTTAATGCTAATTCTATTTATAATTGGACCATTTGTTGATATAGATTATAGAAAGCAAGATTTATAAATTTAATTAAAGTATCAACATTCAACAATTGTAATTATTGAAAATTAAAATGGAATTTGAGGATAATAAGGTGAAACCATGAACAAATGTTAATGCATCCTTATTACTGGTAAAAGATGAGTATATAAAAGTTTGAAAATCAAAAATAGGTTTTTGAAAACTTAATTTATAATTTCTAAATATAAGGAAGTGGAGAAATTAACACTGCAATTGATAGACTTATCAGCTTTTAATTTACATCTAAATTTGTTTAGATCAATTTGGAAATTAATAAAATTGTGGATATATTTTGAAACGTACACGAAACGTCTAGATTTACATTTGTAAATACGTTTAAAATAAAATGTAAATGATAAGGAATTTATTTATTTCCTAAATCTGTAACGTGTGTAATTAATATTATTTATCTTTTGAGACCACTTCCGTTTGCACGTTAAAATTCGTGCACACCTATTCTTTTGCGATCTATCTATAAATAGACGATCAAAAACCCTAGCCTCCATCTTCTATCATTTGTCTGTACGTTCTTTTCTTCAACTCCTTCTCCTCCTCAAATGGATGCAAACCTAGATCTATTTCTATTCAAATTTCAAATGAAAATTCAAACATCTCAGAAAAATTCCAAAAAAAATATATGTTGTAGATTTCATCCATACGAATCTACGCGCAGTCTCTGTTTTCGAAATCGATACTCGATTCAGCGACAAATCGCGGTCAAAATCAGGAAATTCGAAGCCTAAGTCAATTTGGGCGTTTTGATTTGGAGCGACTATTTGCAAATTGGTTTCTGGGTATTGGAGAGCTCGGCTAGGAAAGTCGTAATGGTGGAGGCGCGTCACCATCTGGTGGCCTCGGGCAGTCTAAAGGCACGGTCAAAGATGGGGAGGGCATGCGTTGAAATGGGTTCATTCCCTGGACGAGCATACGTGAGTTGAGAAGAAGCTTTATGACGTGGCAAGCTTTAATTAGGTTGTTGTTTAATTTTGTTTTATTTAATTTTTGTTTCAACTCATTAAAATTGAACAACTTTTTCATACGTTACCCGTTTCGCGCGAAATTTCTTTTGTTAGGATCGTAATTAAATTTCGGATCTGATGACGCTAGTTTGGACAGATTTGGAGACCGTTGGAATTTTGGGTTTAAATCGGATTTAAATTCGATTTAAATTCAAAAGGTGAGTGTTTTAACCCACTCACAACTTCTAAAACTTCTTATGTCTGTTAAATTAATTTTAGATATGAGTAGAAATTTATTTATGATTGTTTGGCATGTTTTATTCATTATCTCTGTTAAATTGCATTTATTTAATTTAACTGTTAATTTATTTTATTTATTGCATAAATTTGACAGTTAGAATTTATTTATTTGCATAGTAACCGTCAGTTATAGTTATGTTAAATTTTTATTTCATATCGACTGACAGTTAACTTTGAATTTATTTTTGCATATAAATTGCTAGTAACAGTTATTAAATTTATTATTGAATATAAACTGTTAGTTAATACATGTTATCTATTACCTGTATAATTTATATGCTCTATATTGATGTTGTTTAAATTGGATGATGATTGTAATAAATGGTTGATGATTGATATTTGGATGAATGGATGCTGTATTTTATATCGTATAAATTGCTTATCGTGCATTTCATTCATTCGGGATTGCGGTTTGAAATGATATACAACCGCATTTTTATTTTAAATTGCGGATTGAAATGATAAACATCCGTATCACTTGACCATAGGGTAGAAAATTTTATACAGGCACCGCGGTATATATATAAAATATATTTTGAAATGTTTTGGTTTTGTAAAGCTATATATATATATGGTTTATGGATATTGATTTGGTTATTTATATATATATATATATATATATATATATATATATATAAAAATTTTCAGGTTTTAAGCTTTGTATAAATTTGATTTGAAGTTTAAATAAAGTTTGATTTTAAGATCAAATAAGATTAAACATTTATTTAAAATTTAATTTCTGGAGTTTTATGACTTAAATGAGAATAGATTTGGAAGATGAATATTATGTTAAATTGAAATTTAATAAAAGTTAGAATTTTAAAAGGATATGATTTTATAACTTGATTTTGTGTAGAGTGATTTAAATGAATATCAGGTTGATTTAAATGAATATAAAATAAACTAAAAGATTTTCTAGTCATGTGAAGTTAAAAGTTTCTTAAAATTATATTGAATTCATTAAGTAAAGATTTCAAGTAAAAAAATAAAATAAATAAGTAATTGAATTTAATATATATGGATTTGTCAAATGAGTTGTTTTTGAAATGGTGAAATATTTAAAGCTTTGAAACATAAGAATTGAAATGGTATTTGGAAGTTTAAATCGATATTTGAAATTGACTTGTGAAATCTAAAGAAGCTATTTGGTTTATAAAGGTAATTTAATATTTAACCATTTAAGAAATGGAAACTCGTTTCAAAGTTATGATTTTTAAGGTAGTATAATTTGAAAATATTATATTCAAGAGTTTTGATTTCTAAATATTTTACTTTGAAAATCCTATGATTTTGGAAAAGAATATATTTGAAATAAAGATGATATCATATTGTTTTGTGTTTTAAAAGGAAATGATATCATATTTATATGGTTTTGAAATGGATATTTTATTCTGGTTTTAAAGTATAAACTATTTTGAAAAGACCGCGGTGTTATCATAACGATTGGTTGGCAAAGAGACCGGGATCGGATATGGACATACTCTCTGTCGATACCGAAAACCACTTTGACTAACCGTGTACGCGGTGGAGATTCCAGAATGAAGTAGGTTGGTGGCGGCGTTTCCTTTAAAGGTAAATACGAGGGCCCAACTCCCGTGAGTTGGCATAAGGTGGCTAAAACAGGAGCGATCGATGGGTTAATGAGGTAGCACCTCTGATCGGACACTTCCCTTCGATACTATACTCAGACTTTGGATTTTCGGTGCCCATCTTCACTTTTGATTTCTTTGATGTGGGGAGTTTGTCCGAGGTGGACGGCAGCTGCGCATTTCCATCGGCCCGGAAGCGTAATTGGTATATCTACCCTGGCATTGCCTAGTTGTGCCGTGTCACCTACCCTAGCGCGCCTTATACGATTTTGGGTTTGTACCATACATATGGAGTGCCCTCTGACGACGCCCAGTACGGGGGAGATTACGGTACTGTATAGACTATGGGAATATATAACTGTGTTAAGGTGGAAAATGTAAAGCCTTAACGCTATTTAAAAGTAAGTTTATTTTACAAATAGACACTATTATAATAGCGCAATATACTACATAGTAAATAGTTTAACGGATCCTTAGGAGATGCAAATCCCGAGCATCTCTTGAGTTACTACACTCATATTTATTTCTGTTAATTTAACTCACATAAGATCTTTTAGTTCTGACTCGAGTGTTTTGTCTTTTCAATTCGCTCAGGTCAGTCCGAGCGTTTCAGGATTTGAAGTTTAGCTCTGGAGGACGAAGACGAAGATTTGTAGTATTACTATTATTATTATTTATCTAGTGCACTACACACTGTTCCGCTGCATTGTTATAGGTATGTGTAACTCTAATATGTATTATATAAATGTTTGTAAACAGTTTTATAAACTGTATATTTTATTATTATATTTTATCCTTCCGCTGTGAGATTCTATTTTGTTTATTTCTTCTCCGTTTTTCTTATTTACCCCATAACAATCCGCATTTCCGTATGGTTTGAATCGGCATGTGTGTCGATTTGAAGCGTGCGAAAAGGAGGGACGTTACAGCTGGTATCAGAGCTTTGGTTTAGCGATAAACCTTAGCTTTGTGGGGTTTGACTCTTTATTAACAGGGTAGTAATACCCTATGGGAGTCGCTGAGTGTATATATATGAGAGAGCGTATTTGTTAGTGTTATAATTTTTTTTTTATTGTGTTACTCTGTTCCGTTTTGTATTTATAAATTCTGGTTGATGCATGGGACGCTGTGACATCAATAGGGATTTCTAAACACTTAATATGACAGACCGACATAATATTTTTTTATATATGTGAATGAAATAACTTTGCCTATTATATTTTCTATATATAAAAATATTTTATAAAGATATATATATATTTGGTTGCTATAGATTGGTTGTTAGGCAATAAAGTGTAAATAATAGGTAAAATAAGATTGAAATTAAAATCAATGAAATTTGGAAATTTCAGAACTTGAGTCCGGGATTTTGAAAATTTGCTTTCAAAGGATTTATGAATTATAATAATTTTGTTATAAGTATTTTCTTATATAAATATTTAGTATAATTTGGAAGAATTGTTTTAAAGAAGATTTTGGAGAAAATAAGTTCCGTACTTTCCTCTTTGTCGCTGGAAAATAATTTCGGTGATGGCGGCCGCATCATCGACTTTCATTTTCGAGTTCGAAGGGGAAAGGCCACTGTAGTAAATTCTACTGCAGATTTATTTTTAAATATCTAAATTTTAATTGTTTAAATATAATTAGAGGTATATAAGTTATAAGAATATACTTATCTATTGAAATTTAGTCCGGTATTTAATTCTTAATTTCCATTAATTAATTGTTTCAATTATGGTAGTGAAACAGAAAAAAATTAATAATTGAAACCCTAAATAAAATAAGAGACTAAAATACTAAGCTATAAAGGAAGTTAAATTTTTAACTTATAAGGGAAAACTTAAGATTTATTGAACATTAAATTAATTGAAAGATGAGATAAAACTTGTATAAGTTCTTTTGCATTTTCTTTAACATAAATAACTTACCAAATATGAAAAGTTGAAATGTTAAATAAGAGATTGGAATAGAATATTATACAAGTAGAAATTTTGGAGATAATGAAGTATTCAATGAATTGCTATTACAAATAAGAAGTTAATGGTATAAACTTAAGTTATAATTGGAATTTTACTAAAATTAAAGGTAAGTATTATTAATAGGTGATTTTAAGCTTAAGTAAATAAAATGAAATTCTTTAATAAATAAGGATTGATGTGTAGGATTTTAAACTTAAGAATGATTTAATGCTACTAGTTTAATATAATAAAAGTAGGTAATATAAATAGATGACTGCAAACCCTTGGTAATGAGTTAATAAAATCCTTTATTTATAAGAATGGATGTTATAAGGTTAAGAATTTAAGTGAAATTAAAAAGGGTTACTATGATTATATATAATAGAAATGTAAGCATTAAATAAATGATTGAAATTGAGGAGTGCATTAAATATAATACAAATAAAAGAAACTTTCATGACCTAAATAAATGAAAATGAATAATTGGAAGTAATAAGTGAAAATAAATGAAGCAAACATTTAATGAGTAAATAAAATTAAAAGTTGTTTGAAATGAATGTAAATTATAAAAGGATAATTTAAAGAAATAAATGAAAATAAAAGATAAACTGTTATATGAATGAAAAGATCAAACTGTTAATGTATGAAATATAAATTTATAATAAGTTAAATTGATTTGTTGGTTTAAATCGATATTGTTTGCTTTATGGTTGGCTGGGTAAGGAAATTTGAAGTTGTTGGATGAATAAATAATCTAATTATGTCCCATCTAAGACTGTTGAGTAAATGATGCACTGGATGGTTATTTTTCATTCCGTACCATTTCAAGTTTTGAACCCGAACAACTATTTGCTTGTTTGACTGAATGGTTGTTTTGTTTGTTGTGTATGCTGTTTGTTGAAATCGATGATTGTGTATTGATTATTGTTAGTAGTTGAAACTATGAAAATATTTCACTTTAATATAAATAGTTAACCTTTTAGATCATATAAGGGAAATGCAGGTATGGAAGCAATTGCTACTGATTTTGGTTCCATAAATTAAGCGTAATTTGCCCGACAAATAGGTACGTTTCCGGATTACGTTTTGTAGCGATATTTTAATATATTTCCCGTGTTGGGATATACTATTTTGAATATTCTATATGATACTTTGTTATATTTTGGTATTATATTTTTCCCGAGCCTCCCCGTACAAAGGAGACTCTGCCAAAAATTTTCCGTAAATTTTGGACTTAGAAAAACTTTGAAAATGTTTTACAAACTTTAATAATTTAAGTATCAGAAGATATAATGATTATAAAACGGAAATATTTTATTTAAGGCAATAAATTTAGTAAATTATTGTTTATAAGTTAATTTTTGAAATAAGATGTACTGTTATTAAATTCTTCCTTCTCTTTTCTTTTTCCTTTACGGGGACGAAAAGTTTTGAGTAGGGGAGAGTGTAACGACCCGTAAATTTTCGTCAGTTAATTTTGTCATTTTAATAAGATTAGATAATTTAACTTTAGAAAGAAGTAAAGATTTATAATTTATAATGAAGCATATGTTGAAAAGGAGATGAAACCATAGGAATTTAAGCTAAGTATTATCGGTTGATATAAAATGACGAATAAATTGAAATGATGTAAATGGTTATACTAGGCTAAGAAGAGAATATAGGAAAACAAAGGGTAAGTTGTGAATTTATTTAATGGATTAATAATATTAGATAGTACATTGAATTAAATCAATGTCCTGTAGAGGTTGGAGTATGGTTAGTAATAAAAGCTTTTAAAGGAAAAACCTTTAATTTATAAATGAAAATCAATGCATTAAATTAGGTGTAACTGAATGCATGTAAATAATTTTGTAAGAATAAGTTAATAAACAATTTATTCGTGCATACCCGATTTAATTGAAATAACAGAAAAGACAAGAACTTGATTTGCCTAGGTATATATATATATATTGATAAACTATAATTAAATAGAAAGTTTGGTAGTAAATAGGATATAAGAAGACAAAGGCAACTAGTAAATTAATAAATGAATTCATAATAATAAGTAGTGATTAATGCATATATATTTGGCATTAGTGATAATTACAAAACTTTACCCATTTATCTAATTTATTTAATTAAATCTAAATCTATGGCAACATTGTTGTAATGATGGTTGTAAGTGAATTTGAATGTAAAAGGGTAACAATTATTTAGGTTAACCATTTTGAGTATGTTAAGTTAAGAATGGCAATCGATTGAAATAAATCTAAATTAATTATTTTGTTTTGGTTAATGTGTTCTAGTTAATAAAGGGGAGTTTATAAGAAATGAAGCATGCACTAATGACATGTGTTATAATTCAAATGTTATTTATACCCATACAATGTCTATTTACTGGATAGAAAGATTTTAAATCAATAGGCGAATTTATTGAGGTTCCAATTTATAATTTATAACATTTAATGTAGACTCAATTACAATTAATTGACTTAAATCGTGCAGTTAGCGTAGATTTGTTTTGTAATTGGAGTAGTTAATCCTATAAGATGAAGTTAATGCTAATTCTATTTATAATTGGACCATTTGTTGATATAGATTATAGAAAGCAAGATGTATAAATTTAATTAAAGTATCAACATTCAACAATTGTAATTATTGAAAATTAAAATGGAATTTGAGGATAATAAGGTGAAACCATGAACAAATGTTAATGCATCCTTATTACTGGTAAAAGATGAGTATATAAAAGTTTGAAAATCAAAAATAGGTTTTTGAAAACTTAATTTATAATTTCTAAATATAAGGAAGTGGAGAAATTAACACTGCAATGGATAGACTTATCAGCTTTTAATTTACATCTAAATTTGTTTAGATCAATTTGAAAATTAATAAAATTGTGGATATATTTTGAAACGTAAACGAAACGTCTAGATTTACATTTGTAAATACATTTAAAATAAAATGTAAATGATAAGGAATTTATTTATTTCCTAAATCCGTAACGTGTGTAATTAATATTATTTATCTTTTGGGACCACTTCCATTTGCACGTTAAAATTCGTGCACACCTATTCTTTGCGATCTATCTATAAATAGACGATCAAAAACCCTAGCCTCCATATTCTATCATTTGTCTGTACGTTCTTTTCTTCAACTCCTTCTCCTCCTCAAATGGATGCAAACCTAGATCTATTTCTATTCAAATTTCAAATGAAAATTCAAACATCTCAAAAAAATTCCAAAAAAAATATATGTTGTAGATTTCATAGTCTCTGTTTTCGAAATCGATACTCGAGTCAGCGGCAAATCGCGGTCAAAATCAGGAAATTCGAAACCTAAGTCAATTTGGGCGTTTTGATTTGGAGCGACTATTTGCAAATTGGTTTCTGGGTATTGGAGAGCTCGGCTAGGGAAGTCGTAATGGTGGAGGCGCATCACCATCTGGTGGCCTGGGGCGGTCTAAAGGCACGGTCAAAGATGGGGAGGGCGTGCGTTGAAATGGGTTCATTCTCAGGACGAGCATACGTGAGTTGAGAAGAAGCTTTATGACGTGGAAAGCTTTAATTAGGTTGTTGTTTAATTTTGTTTTATTTAATTTTTGTTTCAACTCATTAAAATTGAACAACTTTTTCATACGTTACCCGTTTCACGCGAAATTTCTTTTGTTAGGATCGTAATTAAATTCCGGATCTGATGACGCTGGTTTGGCAGATTTGGAGACCGTTGGAATTTTGGGTTTAAATCGGATTTAAATTCGATTTAAATTCAAAAGGTGAGTGTTTTAACCCACTCACAACTTCTAAAACTTCTTATGTCTGTTAAATTAATTTTAGATATGAGTAGAAATTTATTTATGACTGTTTGGCATGTTTTATTCATTATCTCTGTTAAACTACATTCATTTAATTTAACTGTTAATTTATTTTATTTATTGCATAAATTTGACAGTTAGAATTTATTTATTTGCATAGTAACTGTCAGTTATAGTTATGTTAAATTTTTATTACATATCAACTGACAGTTAAATTTGAATTTATTTTTGCATATAAATTGCTCGTAACAGTTATTAAATTTATTATTGAATATAAACTGTTAGTTAATACGTGTTATTTATTACCTGTATAATTTATATGCTCTATATTGATGTTGTTTAAATTGGATGATGATTGTAATAAATGGTTGATGATTGATATTTGGATGAATGGATGCTATATTTTATATCGTATAAATTGCAAGTTATCGTGCATTTCATTCATTCGGGATTGCGGTTTGAAATGATATACAACCGCATTTTTATTTTAAATTGCGGATTGAAATGATAAACATCCGTATCACTTGACCATAGGGTAGAAAATTTTATACAGGCACCGCGGTATATATATAAAATATATTTTGAAATGTTTTGGTTCTGTAAAGCTATATATATGGTTTATGGATATTGATTTGGTTATTTATATATATATATAGAAATTTTCAGGTTTTAAGCTTTGTATAAATTTGATTTGAAGTTTAAATAAAGTTTGATTTTAAGATCAAATAAGATTAAACATTTATTTAAAATTTAATTTCTGGAGTTTTATGACTTAAATGAGAATAGATTTGGAAGATGAATATTATGTTAAATTGAAATTTAATAAAAGCTAGAATTTTAAAAGGATATGATTTTATAACTTGATTTTGTGTAGAGTGATTTAAATGAATATCAGGTTGATTTAAATGAATATAAAATAAACTAAAATATTTTCCAGTCATGTGAAGTTAAAAGTTTCTTAAAATTATATTGAATTCATTAAGTAAAGATTTCAAGTAAAAAAATAAAATAAATAAGTAATTGAATTTAATATATATGGATTTGTCAAATGAGTTGTTTTTGAAATGGTGAAATATTTAAAGCTTTGAAACATAAGAATTGAAATGGTATTTGGAAGTTTAAATCGATATTTGAAATTGACTTGTTAAATCTAAAGAAGCTATTTGGTTTATAAAGGTAATTTAATATTTAACCATTTAAGAAATAAAAACTTGTTTCAAAGTTATGATTTTTAAGGTAGTATAATTTGAAAATATTATATTCAAGAGTTTTGATTTCTAAATATTTTACTTTGAAAATCCTATGATTTTGGAAAAGAATATATTGGAAAATAAAGACGATATCATATTGTTTTGTGTTTTAAAAGGAAATGATATCATATTTATATGGTTTTGAAATGGATATTTTATTCTGGTTTTAAAGTATAAACTATTTTGAAAAGACCGCGGTGTTATAATAACGATTGGTTGGCAAAGAGACCGGGATCGGATATGGACATACTCTCTGTCGATACCGAAAACCACTTTGACTAACCGTGTACGCGGTGGAGATTCCAGAATGAAGTAGGTTGGTGGCGGCGTTTCCTTTAAAGGTAAATACGAGGACCCAACTCCCGTGAGTTGGCATAAGGTGGCTAAAATAGGAGCGATCGACGGGTTAATGAGGTAGCACCTCTGATCGGACACTTCCCTTCGATACTATACTCAGACTTTGGATTTTCGGTGGCCATCTTCACTTTTGATTTCTTTGATGTGGGGAGTTTGTCCGAGGTGGGCGGCAGCTGCGCGTTTCCATCGGCCCGGAAGCGTAATTGGTATATCTACCCTGGCATTCCCTAGTTGTGCCGTGTCACCTACCCTAGCGCGCCTTATATGATTTTGGGTTTGTACCATACCTATGGAGTGCCCTCTGACGACGCCCAGTACGGGGGAGATTACGGTACTGTATAGACTATGGGAATATATAACTGTGTTAAGGTGGAAAATGTGAAGCGTTAACGCTATTTAAAAGTAAGTTTATTTTACAAATAGACACTATTATAATAGCGCAATATACTACATAGTAAATAGTTTAACGGATCCTTAGGAGATGTAAATCCCGAGCATCTCTTGAGTTACTGCACTCGTATTTATTTCTGTTAATTTAACTCACATAAGATCTTTTAGTTCTGACTCGAGTGTTTTCTCTTTTCAATTCGCTTGGGTCAGTCCGAGCATTTCAGGATTTGAAGTTTAGCTCTGGAGGACGAAGACGAAGATTTGTAGTATTACTATTATTATTTATCTAGTGCACTACACACTGTTCCGCTGCATTGTTATTGGTATGTGTAACTCTGATATGTATTATATAAATGTTTGTAAACAGTTTTATAAACTGTATATTTTATTATTATATTTTATCCTTCCGCTGTGAGATTCTATTTTGTTTATTTCTTCTCTGTTTTTCTTATTTACCCCATAACAATCCGCCCTTCCGTATGGTTTGAATCGGCATGTGTGTCGATTTGAAGCGTGCGAAAAGGCGGGACGTTACATAAGGAAATGAATTAAATGTTATATAAAAGGGGAAATTATATGAAATTAATGGAAAATTGAGTATAATCAGGATTGTGTAAGTAGTCATAGCATTTGTTGTTAATAATAATCTTTTAAATGCGATTAAGTAAGTAAAAGGTAACATTTGTCATTCATCACCTATTTATTTAATCCATTGAAATTAAATTGAAAATCAATTGCAGTTAATCTAATTACCTACTACAGTTAATATGGACTAAAGTGATAAATATAGAAGATTGAGGTAATGAAATGGTAAACTAACGTTAACTATATATATAATATGATAATTGATTGAATAATAAGATTTAAAAAAAAATAAGTATATGTTGGAATTTAAATTAATTAATGAATTTATTGTCGTTAATTTGACTTGGAATCTTCTAATAAAAGGGAAAGAGAATTTATTTGAAAATAATGGCGTTTAATGAAAGAAATGTACGTTTGTTATAATCCGTTATAAGTGTAATTTTGAAATTAATTACAATTATGTCGATTTGGGATCTTTCAATTTTAAGAAAAAAGAAACATTAATATCAATTTTTGGATTTAACGAAAGAAACATACATTATTGTAAAAAAATAAAAAGAACATTTTAAGGAAAATAAAACGAACATTTTCATTTATAAGGTAAAAATAATTCTATATAAAGAAGAAAAAAATGAATTTTAAAACAATATTGTACAGTCATTAAGTATACATTTGAGGCTGTATATAAGTGATTTTAACACTAATCTTGAAGTTTAAATTTAATTGACTTTTTAGGTTGTGCAATTCCCCTATGAGAAAAACATTATTTTGAAAGAAAAAAAACTTGAATTTGAGTTCTAGATCATCTTTTATTTTTTTGTAACGTTACACTGTTATTGTATTCAAATTTATTTATTATATGTTAATTATGTGTACACGAGTGCGAAAAAGGGTATATTCAATGATAATATATTTAATTGAGTGGATCATGCAATTAACTAGATCCTAAGTGGTCCCTTCATTTCCTTATTATTCAATACACCTGCCACCATTTCCACATTTGGTTTTATTGCAATTCTTTGATGTAATTGAAACGTGAATTTATATCCTTTCTTATTCTTCCGTTTTGTTTATTTATTTCCCAAAGCATCTACTTAGATCATACAGTTTTGTTTTATTTGTCCCTTCCATACATATTTCATTTGTCACTTCCCTTTCTTCTTTTGTTTTATATCATATATCATTCTTTCCCCTAGAAATTTCTTATTTTTCAAACATCAGACCTCTATTTGTTTCCCTCAAAGTCTCAATGTCAACATAGCTTTATACCTCTACTTAATTGCTGCCAATTCATTTTACTGAAGCTATGTTTAGAAAAAGAAAAGAATAAAAAAAGTGTGAGAATCCATTTCTTCCTTAACCACATCCGTACCTTTCCTCATCGCCTTGCCTTCTTTTGCAAGAAGCCTTAAAAAAAATGAACAATGAGAATTAGCCTTAATGGTTTTGACTTTCCACTTCTTGCCTTTGTTTTGGGTACATCAAATTTGAAAATGTGAGTTATTAAAGTTTCTTATTTTAAGAATTAAATATGTATGTATTTTTATTTTATTTTATATCCTTATAACCTGAATATCTTCCTCATACGAGCTTTGATACATGCGTAGTTTCTTCCCTTGGACTCGTATTGGAATTCCTAATAACATAAAATAGGTTTGGCTGAGTTTGGAGAATATTGGAAAAGGCATCTTTGTTTGGATTTTTGCGTTCTAAATATCAAAGGTGGGTGTTTTGACCCACTCACGAATACTAGATTATCTTATGCTAGTTAAATTAAATTTATAATGTGATTAGAAATTTATTAATTGCTTTTGGTATTATTAGATTGTCATTTAAGTTAAATTTGAATTTATACTGAATTGAATTTGCCATTTATTTAATAATGAACATAAATTGCAAGTTATACACCTGATAATGATAATCAATTGATTGTTGTGATTTATTGGATGATTTGGATGTTTGATTGTGATGGATGTTATTGGTTGTCATTTTGGATGATTGGATGTTTATTTATGTATATATCTTTGTTACCACTATGGATTGAAATGATAACTCGAGCGGTTTCCATGATTTGGAAATTTTGATTTGGATACTGGTTGAAATGACATATAACCGTGTAATTTCTTTGATTTGGATTATTTATTAGAATTGAATTATTTGAAAGATTTAAGTTTTAAATTTAAAATTCGGATCTATTTTAATTAAAATGATTAAGATTGGTTTTTTGAATCGTTTGAAATCTTTTAAATAATTAAATCCACATTGTACACTTGATAGGAGATGAAATTCCTGCTATACATCTCTGAATCCATTATAGTAATATTTCTATTCTACTTATTTTGATTTGACTTACATAAGATCTTTTAGTCTTGACTCGAGTGTTTTGTCTTTTTATTACGCTCGGGTCAGTCTGAGCTTTTTTTAGTGTATTGAAGACCATTATATTTTGGAGGATGAAGACGGAGACGAGTCTACTATTTATTATTAATTATTCCACTACATCATGTGTTCCGCTGCATTATTTATTTATTTCTACTGTATGTATAACTCTGATTTGTATTGTAAAGGTGTAATCAAATGTTATTTGTAAAACAGCTCCATGAACTGTTTATTTGGTTTTTATATTTTGTCATTCCGCTGTGAGATTCTGTGTTTTATCTTTCCTTCTTTTCTATTATTTTCTTATTTACCCCATTAACAGTCTTACCTTTTGAATGATTTTAGTTGACATGTGTGGTTTATTGTCGATTTAAATCGTCCAAAAGGGTGGGATGTTACAGAAAATGTATGATTTTGTAAGTTAAAAATGATTTAAATATAAAAAAATAGTGTTTGTGAAATTCTATTGAATATTTGAAGTTAGTTAACAGCATTTTTAAATGCTGTCTTTTGTTAAATTGAATTTGTTTTGAATGTAACTTTTTGTAGCATTTTCCAAATGCTGCGAAACTTGAATTTTCATTGTTTTAATAAATTTAAGTGCATGAATGAACATTGAAAAGTTTAAATTTTTGGAATTTAATAATTTAATTATTGAATGTAATAACTTCATTTTTTGTTTTAAAATGAAGTAAATTGTTTTGAAATATAACTATTTGGTATATTGAAATGATTTGAAATGTGGTTTTGAAAAGATATGATATTTTGATATATTAAAATGATTTGAAATGGAGTTTTGAAAGATATGACATTTTGATATTAAATTGATTTGAAAAGAAGTTCTGAAAGATATGATATTTTGGAAATGAAGCTTTGAAAGGTTATGATCTTTTGATATATTAAAATGATTTGAAAGGAAGTTTTGAAAGGATATGATAATTTAATATATTGAAATGGTTATAAATGACTTGATATTTATTTTGATAAATATTTGAATTGAAAGATATGGTATGATGATATATTGAAATGGTTTGGAAATGATTTAATATTTATTTTGATAAATATTTAGGTTGAAATGATATTTTATTTTGAAGTATAAAATATTGTTTTAAAGTTATAACTACGGGTTATAATAACGATTGGTTGTTAAAGAGACCGGGATCGGATATTGTCTTATAGCCGGCCAATACCGAAAACCACTTTAACAACTTTGTACGCGGTGGAGACTCCAGAATGAAGTAGGATGGTGGCGACGTTCTCGAGGTATATTACGTGGACCCAACTCCCGTGAGTTGGCATAAATGACTAAAACAGGAGCTACATCAGGCTACACAAAGGGTCGCACCCTTTCATCGAGCATGCTCCATCGGAAACCATTCTATTAGTTTTTTGATTCGATATGTGGCGCCACTTTGATTCGGGGGTATTGTTCGAGGTGGGCGGAAGCTGCTGGCTTGTCGTCACCACCGGTCCGGGAGTGCAAACGGTGTATCCACCCTGGCATTGCCTCGCGTGCCGTGTCATCTCCTTATAGCGAGCCCACTACGATTTTGGTTTTAAAGATCCGACCGCGTTAGGGTTCACCATCCCCTTAACGCTATTTTCTATATGATTAAACTTTACTGATTAGACACTACTGTATATAGCGCAATATACTACATAGTAAATAGTTTACCGGATCCTTAGAGGATGGGCGGTCCCAAGCATTCTCTAAGTTACTTGTACCTTTGATACAGTTCACTTGAGTTGATTACATTGTATAAGTATGTATGTCCTGACTCGAGTGTTTGTATTTTTATTTACGCTCGGGTCAGCCTGAGTATTCACAGATTTGGATTTCCACTTTCTGTAGATTTGGCATCGCTGGAGATTATCTGCTTGTCTAGTTTTATCTCTTCTGTCTGTTGGTCCTTTCCAGCTATTGTATTAGTAGATTTCTATGTATTGAGACTTCTTTTGTACTTTATTTCTTCTGTTGTATCTTATGTAACTCTGATATATTTATATAGTAGCTTCATGAATTACTATCTCTTTTACTTCCGCTGCATTATTATTACTCTGTGTCTGTGATCTGTGATTTTTATTTACTGTATATTCTGATATTTGCCAAATTTTTATTTACAACGCGGTATTTTGAGCAATTCAATTCCGGCATGAGTGTCTACCTATACACTTATAATGGATGTGAATGGTTGAAAATACCTGGTTGTTACGGTTGGTATCAGAGCTCTGGTAGCTCTAGGCAAAACTCAGCATATGGAGTGAATGTATTTACAGAATCACTTTCATTCGAGTTTGAATCTCTCCCTTTTGACTCGATTCCTTTGAATTTTGGAACGTTCCCTACGGTTCCAAAATCCATTTGTGTCCTTCACTATTCATCTTCTTTTGACTCTGGAGTATTCCATAACTCCGCTTCGAATGATCTTTCTAGTGAGTCGGCGGTCACGCCAATTTCAAATTGAATTGAAAACGGGGGAAAACTCCTTTACAATTAGCATCGATTCACCAGAGATTTATATCTATCCTTGGTTTAGATGCTAATATCTTTTGTTATTCCAAACTTTATCTATTGAGATCGAATGTAGATTTACCCCAGAAAAATCCACAATGATCTTATTCTTTAAGTCACGGTTGACCCGGTTAAGGTTGCCCGTGATTTACTTAAGCTTGTCCACCTCCCTATTTTGTTATTTAATCATCTTGTCTTTTGTTTCCAATCTATTCTTCCAAACATTTTGAATTATACCTGTATATCTATGTTTTGTTTTATATATTGTGTTGTTTGAGTTGTTGATGTTGAATTGGGTTTCTGATCGATTCGTCTGATCAACGCTATCGATAAGATTTCCAAAACACTTTGACAGAACAAACTGACACAATATTATTTTAAAATTTGGTTAATGAAATAAATTTTGATATATAAGTAAATTTATGGAACTTAATAAACTGATTTAAATTGATTATTTGAAGTGATAATACTTGATTTATCATTTATTGTTCTATAAATGAATTTATAGATAGTTATAAATTGATTTGGGAACTGAAATGAATTTAGAACGAGAAATCTGAGAATTTAATTTCCGATGGTTTCAAACCTTGTGTTTAAAAGTTTTAAAAGGTCATATTATTTAAAGTATTTTCGAATAGAAATTTGTTTTCAAAGAACTTGAAAGTTTAAAATTTAGTGCTCTTCTCTTTGTCGCTGGAAAATAACTTCGGTGATGATCGCGACATCATCAACGTTCATTTTCGAGTTTCGAAGTGAAGAGACCGCTCTGTAGACTTACTGCAGCTTTGTTTTGGTAAATCAAATTGATTTGAATTGAATTTCTAAAATATGACTTGATTTATAATATATATAGATATATGATTTAAATTTGATTTGATAAACTATGTACATACCTTTAGTTATCTCTAAATGATTTGAAGAAATCGAAAATTTAATTCTTAAATTTTATTTTTAAAGAATAATTTCAATTATAAAAAGAAACTCAAAATTTTTGAATAGATGATTTAAGCTTGAAATGATTGAATTGGAAAGTTTTATTTGTATAATACAATTGCATTCAAATATAACTTACCTTAACTTCAGAAGTTAACAATGTAATTAGATAATATACAATATAAAAAGATTTTTTTTTAATAAAATTTGAGTGGTTATAATAAATGTTATACACTTAAAACTTAATTATAAAATGATTAACAGAGGTAAATATAATAAAGGGTAATTGAATAACTTACAATAAAATAATGTTAAAAGAACTAAGAATAAAAGAAAGCAGTTATAATAAGTGTAAGTATGTTTAACATAAGTGATAAATATATTGAGAGGAATAAATTTAATTTTAATTAGGAATAAAGAAGAATAAAATTTATTAAGTACATTGTGAGTGTAATAAATGATTATTTTTCAAACCCATGGTTTTAAAAATTGTTAATTTTAGATGATTGGATAATAAGATAATGAAATTTGGGATAGTTAAGATTTATTTAACTTGTGTAAAAGATTTATTCTCTATTTAAGTTGAAATTTCCATGCTTTCAAATTTATTTCCTTGTTTTGATTTTTTTTCAAACTATCTTTTGGTTGTCCTTATCATCCTTATCTTCCTATAGACGGGTATAGGCATCTTTCTATAATCTTTCTATTTAGAAATCTTTCTATAATCTTTCAAAATCTTTGGTACTCATTTTGAATCTATTTTTGCGTGCTTGTGTTCTTGATTTTAGAGAATCTTGGAAAGATCATCTCCACCTTGCGAAACTTACCTATAACAACAGTTATCAGGTATAATTTCAATCTTCTTGTCATCTTATCTTAATCCTAGTTCACTCTATCTTTTTCTGTGCTTTTCCGTACCTCATCCCTTTTCGAGGACGAAAACTTTTGAGTGGGGGAGAGTGTAACAACCCTAGATTTTTGCTTATATTTTTAAATTGATTTTATTTTTATTTTAAGTTATTTTAAATTTTTTTTATTTCAAACATTTCATTTTAAATATAAACGATAATTATTAAGTGATTTATAGTTCAAACTAGTATAATTTGAATATTTTACTGTAAAGTGAATTTCTGGTCAAACCGTTCAAACTCTGACTTTTAAACTTCAAATTTAAATTATTTTAAATTCTTAAATTTTATCTTTTATTATGAAAGTACATAAAATAACTTGAACATTGCCTTTTGTTTTGTTAAAAATGGACTTAAACTGTAAAAGTTATGTACATTTCAATTTTGAGTGTAATTTGGTTTATTTAACAACTAGTGCGTGGCCCGTGCTTCGCACATGGCAGTGCTGGTATTTACCTGTAATTGTAGGTGTAGATGAATGTAGTCCAGTTGTTTGTTGAAGCAGTATGTACAAATCATCTGCAGTGCTAGTTCTTAACTCCTGTAGTGTTATGGGCAGTGTGGAGGTAGTTGGAAAATGATGTGAGAAATTGAAATAGTGTTAAAAGTTTGAAGGAGGGATATAGTCAATATTTAGTAATAAATTTGGCGTTTAGGTGTTTAGTGTTTTTGGTTGCAAACAATATGGTAGTTGCTACTTTGTGGTAATCCTGTATGTTGTTGAAAATAAGTAAGTGTAAGTTATGTGACTGATTGTACATGGATAATTAGACGTTGTGTAAATGACGGTAAAATTTAGAAAAGGCGTTGAGCAAATCGAAACTGAAGTGTGAACAAATCTTGGTGCGTTGTAACCCAGTCAGGATGCACCGAGAAGTAGAGGCAGTAGAGAGTGCGATGAACGTTGTGTTTCAATTGTAATTAAAGAAAAGAGTTTAATGCTATCAGTAATAAGTACGTCGTCCTCTGTCACTGTATGGTTAGTGTGTGGACGAAGAACAGTTTCCAAATGGTGTTCATGTCGCGTAATATATAAGTGTGATAAAAACAGCGTAAAATGATATGATACAGTAAGTGACGAATGGTGCGAAGGTGGACAAAGTGCCAAATTATTTAACACACTTGACTTTCCTACACTTCATAACTGTATCTTCTGATGTATTATATGTAAAATAAATAAATAAAATTGAGTTATTTGAATTCATAGTCATTTAATGTTTTGTGAAAACTCATTTTCTACCATTCCATCCAAGAAGGAAAGAATATACGTTTGAAGATGCAGTTTTTTTTCCAGGTCAAGGATTGTAAAGAGTAAACTTAAGTGCATCCTTTATATTAAGATTACATCGTGTGTTATACATGTAGTATATTTATATGCTACTTTATTCCGATAGCCATGGAGACGTACATATGTTGGAGTGATGCGTTTTTCAAGGGGTGAGCTGACAGTTCTATACTAAAGTAACTTAAAGTAACTTGTTTATCACGTTGACAGTCCTTATTCGAATTTGTGTAGTACGGAGATTTAGTGAGCACGCACGTGTACTGAACGTTGTCACCATCTACCTTATGTACATCATTGTGAGTAAATATGTTATGTATGTTGGTAGTACTAAGAGGAGTGGTGGACAGTTACTGTTCAAATAATATGAAAAAGATTTTTTTTTAAAAAACATTGTACAATATTTTACCTACCACACTATAGTGTACTGTCGTGCGTACAAAATGTATGTGCAGGGGCGAATGGAAGAAAAGTGGAATGAATAGGTGATGTTGTGTACAGTTACGTAGTGAAGTAGAAGTTTTTAGTTGAGAAAAGGTGATTTATGCAAAAAAAAATTGTCTCAAACCATCGCCAGGATTGCAGTGTGCATATGCTTTCAAACTGTAAAGCATGAGATTATCAGTTGTAACATAGAATACGTTTATGAGTTTAAAAATGGGTGGTGTTAAGTACGTTGCCGCTGGTGGAGAAGAGTGTATGCAGTATTGGAGAATGTATATATTAACAGTGGTTAACAGTAACGGGAAGTGTACATACAGAAAACATAATTGGACAGTGTAAAAGTGCGACATTTATTACACGGAACAGAGCCTAAAAATAAAGTGGTACAAACAGTAGAACACAGGTTCAATCGTACGTAAACAGATACACCAAGTAAACAGATATGCCTTTTTCGTCTGTAGTGGAAGGCAGAAATAGATACAGGATGAAATAAAGATGGATAGTTGGAAACATAACACAAAAGAAAGGACTTGGGAAGACAGAGTTCAGATGGTGATGCGGACGTACGATGGTTCGACATGTAATTGTTCATATGGCTGCCTACTTCTTCCTCTTACTACCAGTCAGTCGTCCACGTTTTCTTTACCTACCATTAGGCAGTGTGTGATAGTTAGCTTCATTCTCCCGGCCAACGGTGTGCTCTGATATGCTGCCATCATGTACACAGTCCTCAGCCTCCTACAGTTAAGGGGAGTTTATATGTTAGTTAGTCTGTATGTTATGTGGAAATAAGGGTAGATTGTGGGTTGGAGTACAGACCTGCTTAACTTTAATTTTCTCCCTGTTCAACAGACCTGATGAAGAAAAGCAAAGTGTTGGTTGGTAAAATGTATGTAAGATATCGTTAGAAGAATGGACAGAAGTTGGAGAAATAGTTGCACCAATTTTTGTGACATTGCTGGATTCAACAATTAACTGGGTACCATCACCTTCCTTTGTATCCTTTGGTTCCGGAGGGTCAGGTCGATCAAGCAGAGGGTTGTTAGGTTGGTGAATAAGTTAAATTCAACTAATAGTCAGCGATTTTCCATAATTCATAATGTCGTACTTTGACGGTTTGAATTCAAACCGAGCTTCTGTACCCATCAAGCTGGTGAATAGTTTAGCAATTACTTCGTCACCGTTGGTCTGCAGAAAAAGAAAAGGTAGTGTTAGGTAGGCTGAGGGAGGGGAGGAAGGAGGGGGACAGTGGTTGCGTGCTAAGGTTAGACAGTTTGAAGTTAGCACTGTAAATTGATAAAGTAGTGTAGTTGTAACATGTGTACCGTTTTGGATATATCCATCATATCATCGACGCTTCGTTTGAGAAGGTAGGCAGCATCTTTGTCAAAAGCAGTAATAGTCGCAGTACAGGTATGGTCAAAAACTTCCATAGATATCCTATATATGTGATGATATAACATAGTGTAAGGGAGTTGATATTCAACGATAAACTAACTTATATAGACCTATTAAGTGGAAGGATAATATTGTTATTGCATTTAGAGCAGCTAAAACCGGATGCTTCCTTTGTCACCGTCTTCCTACAAATGGGACACAAAAGATAATTCCAGCCTGATGATGTGTTAATCCTCATCAATGTAGCGTTTAGACATACTTCTTTAACTGCATAGGATGGAGAAAGTGAAAAATGTTAATCAAAAAGTAAAGGTAACATAATGATAGAAATATAAGATATTGATTTACGTGGCAGTCATTAGATCGTATGTCGTCTAACATATTAGCGATGGTACTTCTAATTTCTGGTTCGTAAGGAGTTGAAGATGTAGGCCATTGACGCTCAATCGATGTAACGGTACTGCCTTCACTGTCAGTGACACTGAAATGTAATACAATCGCAATGAGGTTGAGGATAAATTGCATGCATCAGCAGTAGTTGTTAGAAATTAGTTGGAGGTATACCCTGAAAGTAATTTTGCTACGTCTGGACAGTCAGTGCTGAAGTATATTTTGTAGCATTGGTGGACGAAAATGTAAACTCTTCTATAATTATTAGTTTGGAGATAAGATTGGTATTCAGCAATGAAATATAAAGGAGTAAAAACAGTTTACCTTTGAATAGTTTGACTACCATAGAAGTGAATATCACCGACGGTGGTTGTTTTTCCGATTCAATAGCGGCCACATCTATGAGGTCCATTTTGTCAGCCCACAGAGTAATAGTTGTATTTTTTAAACTGTGTAAAAGTTGAAGTGGAGAGTGTTAGCGAGCAAATATGTGGACATAAATGTGATACAGTGATAAATGTTAAACCTTCCACTGTAAACAGTAAGCTCTCTTTTAGATGTTTGACATCCGGTCCTTGTTGTCAGTTGGACAACATCAGAAATTCCTCGTAGTACCCCACCAACATCTAGTAAGAAGACAAAAAATGGAGGAATGTTAAAAAAATATGATGAGAGGTGTTAGTGGAAACGGTAGAGTGATAGGATACGGCGTGTAGTAGTACGAAAAGTGAGTGCACCTGTAAGTTGAGCCACCTTATGTATACGTTGAGTAAGAGTTTCATTATCAACAAAACCAAATTTGTATTTTGGAATATTGTACGGTGTTGGTGGCAGCAGTTTGACTTTGGTGTCAGTACGAAAGATGATCATCAACTCCTCATCTATAGGACGGTACATATTCTGCGAAGGGTATACGTTGAACGTTTCAATCTCGTATAAGCATTGTTCTTCAAACGTCTGTGAGTATTTGTCCACCAAACTCTTTAGCACCACAGCATGCTTTTGGTTGCCCTGCGGTATGGTAAAGTGTGATTCAGTTGCAGCGTAGAAGTAAGGGGTAAATAAAATGTGCAGATATTAAGTGTGATTATGAGTTACCTTTATGTCGAGAAGATGAAGATTTGTCGTGTAAATCTCTTTAGCGGCTTTGGAGATTGAATTCCACATCCTAGACAGTCGTACATGTATGCGATCCCAGTTAGGACCCATTTGCAACTCAGACAGTAGTTGATATTGGTTTGCCATTCTGATATCTGTTGACAGAAATAGAAGAAAGGTTAACAGCAGTGGCTAACAGACTGGTAGTACAACAGGTAGAAATTTGATCACCTGTAGCGTGCTAGGTGGTGTAGAAGGTTCAGTGGCTTAAGGATTTTTATTTTGTTCAGAGAGAGGGAAGTACCAGGGAGCAGTCTACAGTGGGAGATAATAAATTGCTGAGGCGTAGGTTGGACAACATATGAACATGATGAGTTATTTGTAGTTTGGAACTGAAGACCGTTACTGATGCGCAGTGTAGGAAAGTCATTTTTAACACGTGTACCAACGTTGGGTTCAATCTGCTTATAGTGGTTGTAGTTACGTAAGGAAATGGGTTTGATTGGTTGACTGTGGGGAAATAACTGTACATACAGTTGCGAACCAAAAAAAAGTACGTGCATTTGAACAGTTTAGTATTTGTTGATAATAGCTGGCTGTGTGTGAAACATTTGGAGTTCATGGATGGATTGCAGGTGCACTGCATATACACCATATTTGTAGTCAGTTATAGTTTTTATTTTGTACGTAGTGATTATATATGAACAGGTGACAGAACAGTGCCGTAGTATTTAATTTTGTACGCACTGATGAAATATGAAACACAACAGTGGGGTAAGACGTTCTCATATTGAAAAGGGGGTAATGTAGTTGATGGTAAGTGAGGATAAAAAGAAGCTAGCATGTGCATGATCACTAAAAATACAGGGAAATAATAGCACAATGTATTGAAATATGCCTATGCAGTTATATTGAACTTAAGATTATCAAAAGGCACAGTTTGAACGTATAAAGTACAGAGAACAGTTAGAAATAAAAATATTACTTCACTCATCTGTGTATTAATGCAAAGCGTAATATAGAAGAAGGCGGTTGTGAATCTAAGTCATGTTTTTTTTATAGAGTGAAAGTTACTAATTCACACACCATCCACCTGAAGATAACAATATTGTCATACATTATGTTCTGCTATCCAATTTGGTGTCAAATAACGTAATGAAAGAGGACAATTGAACATGAGAATCACTACCAATTCATCTTTCAGTCTATATCAAGGAAGAAGGGTATACTTTATTCATAAGAAGAATGGGGACAACTGACCAGAAAAATATTGGTACTTAAAATACTAATTCATCCAATTTACTCATAATAGTACATACATACAAAAGACTCAAGACCGTGACAAAATATTTGAGGTGTGTCCACCATCCGTACGCCTTCTTCCTGTTACTATCTGAACTGCTTCCACAGTTAGCTAGCGTACAATTGCTCCGTCTTCGTTCAGCCTGAGAACGTCACGTGCAGTTGTGTTTCAAGAGTTCGGGACCAGCCATGTTTCCGTTTCTGCGGGCAGCAAGTTGTTCTTTTTTTGTGCTCTGCAGTTTGGGCACACTGCCAATTCCGTTTTGTTATCAGTGGTCTCTTCTGCACAATTCAGTAAAACTGTACATGGAACAACAAATTCATAAGTTTAAGTTCAAGCTGGATAGAAATTGTCCTATATTACGAAACTGTACCGGATTTTGAAATCTGGTCAGACTGTCATTGTCAGTCGATAGATGATGAGGCTGAAGTGATAAAAAAGATATAATGAACTTGAGCAATTTGCAAGCAAGCCTCGGATGCTCATATCAACAGCAACCAAACTGAACCTGTCAGTGAAATGGATCAGTAAATGATAAGAAAAATGTTTTGTAAGAACAAATGTCAGTAAGTATGTATAAAAGATCATAAAATTGTCACCCACAGAAGGTTACTGATTATCGACATCTCTTCCAACAGAATTGTCCTTGCTGTATATTCACGTTACACATTTGTTCCTTAGTTACTGTAAATTACTGTTATTCATTGAGGACACAATGAATATTTTGTTTTCCACCTTCACTGTACGTGTGTTTAAATTATAAATTGTAAACAGAACCAGTAAACCTCTGTATTCCTAAAAGAAGTGAAGAAATATCAGTGAGTGTTGAAAATGTCTTATCAAAACAGAAAGCTAGGAAATATGAAGCAACACTGTTATGTGGTAAATGACGTGAAGAAACAAATTTCAACTCTATTTCTATATGAAAAATGCATGATGAACATGTGCGTGTGTGTGTGTTGTATTAGCATTGATTATTAAGTAAAATCTAATCTCTGTGTGTATTCAAGTAAGATTTATTTACTTAACCTTTTCCTTTCCTATACAATATTCATTTGTTTTCCACCTAAGATTGAATTCATGACATGTAAAATTACAACATATAAATAACACTTGAGTTTTAAGTAAGATTAAAAAAATTATCTTCCTTCATATTTAGGTGATGACTTTATCATATTATAAACAGTAGGTGTTACTTGATTCTCAAAATTGGATGAAATGTCCAATGATAATGATAAATAGTTAGCAATAAGAGTAAAAGTGAAGCACATCAGTCTAGGCACATATAACAAATAACATTTGTCTTCTGTCTGAATAGCAAGCATAAGAGTGTTCCATTTTAAATAACCCATAAATTATCACATCCCTATGGGTTAAGAAGAAATCTAAAGAAGATGACATATAAAATTATATGTAAGAAGTTCAACCATGAAACGAATTTTAAAAACATTGCAATACTTTTTGGATATTTTAAATTTGTACTCCCATATTAAAAACATTCCATTTTACACATAATTCATAAAAAATAAAATATCACATTTGTATGGTCATTCAATCTGATGAATTAAATCATATTCATTATCTATATTAAGGAAGAACCTTGTGATATTACAGTTGGTCATAAAAGGATGAAATATTCAGCAACCTAACTTAATTTTGTGCAATGCACTTTAAAACTTGAAATGTTTATAGATTCTACGTAGTAACACAAATATATAGCAAAATATAACCACGTGGAAGGAAATTAATTAATAGTTCTGTGTATGAGAGGTAGGAATATTTAAACACATGTTGTAGTGCAAATTCAATTTTCACAATTCATATAGTAAATCGGTGAATTTTAAATCTAAAATCAAAATAAACATTGCAGTACCTAAGACTGCAGAAATACATAGATCGTGAGGATTCAGTAAGAATTTGTAAGTCTAAGATTCATGCAGAATGAAAGGGTTGACAATTGATTACCAATTTTAAATCTTTATTACACTGACAGCGCGGCTTTCCATTTTTTTAGTACAGAGTAATAGTACGTACTCCTCTAAAGTGGACCTTGACACCATCTACTTTCTAAACATAAGTAGTCAATATATTACGAAGGTCGATAGTACTAACCTGACTCATGGAAATTTAATATAGCAATATTATGGGAGAAAATGAAAAGTAATTATGTCTACAATATTTTAGTTACCAAACTATATTCCATTTTAGTGTTTACAAAATATATATGCAGTGGCCAATTGTAACGACCCAACTTCCTATCTCCAGGAAGTCGTATCGCTAGTAAGAAAGAAAGGGATAGAGAATAGAAGAAAGAGAAGGAGAAGAAAACAACACATCAGAATCTAAACAGCGGAATGAATAAATTATATTAATAACATAAAATATTTACATAGTTTACAACCACTATCAGAGTACACGGATAATACATCACATACTAGACAGTTATAAACACCTGTCTAGTATTTACAACATAATACAATCTCAGAGTCAAACATAGAACACACAGTGGAATACTAATATCTAACGGAGAAGCCTCCTGCTCCATTGCTCCTCCAATATTCGTCAAAGCTAATACGAATCCTAGCCTGAATCCCTTGGCTACTCGTAAAAATTTGAGTACCCAAGAGTTTATGAAAAACAAAACAAACTCCGGGTCAGACATGGGTCTGGTGTGAGTAACAGGTTAAAGTTGCTTAACTTTTGAAAAACCTTTTAAAAAGAAAGGTATCACGTAAGAATTCCCACACATAAACATGGAAAAGTTTTTACTTACGCTAACCAAAACATTTGATAGGAAATCCGATTATATTATAATACTGTCTAGGGTTTTCAAATAAATATGAAATAGCCGAAATTGTTACATTTATTAAATTCCAGCTACATAGGTATACAATCAAAATCGTTGGCACTAATTGGATTTTGGATTCCATACAATGGCAGAGCTACTGGGGTACCGCCCGTCACAGTACGTGGCCTAGATCACCGTACCGAGGAGTACTCCCACTCCCCTGCAACACAAGGCCAGACCCGTTCCTTACTGAACAGTTCCGAACAAGACAACCCCGGCAGTTGTCGCGAACCACTGCCCCACACAGCCGAATATAAAGGGACTTCTAGACAGGGGTAAATCTTGCTCTCAAGTGGGGGCTACCCACGAAGCCTTGTTGCACCTCCCCTGTTTTAGCCATTCCCGGTTGATGAGGATTGAGGCTACGATTACCTTTATAGGACACATCACTTAGAATGCTCATCGTCCGCCTGACGATGTTCTGAAAGCATTCAATCCATACAAGTTCGTTCCGGGTTCGAACGAAACCGAAGGCTCTATCTCGTTGCACTCATTATTGGAATCACCCTCAGAGTCAACGACCATAGCCCTTGCACTCTGATTCACCATCTCGAATCTATAAGCACTATTCCTTCAAACTCATTACGGAATCACCCACAGAGTTGTACTGACGTATAGCCCTTACACCTCGAGTCTTCACTTGCTCCACTAAGATTCACGACCTAACGTTAATTGGAATTGATGTGGTTTTCGGATATCCAAATATGGAAACCCGATCCCGGTCTCATCGAAATCCAAAGCGTGTCTTTTAGGTCCAAGTTGTTTTAAGTTTAAAACAATTCAATTTAAACTATCTATATACACACAGATAGATACTTCACATCATCATAATAGATAATCAACAATATTATCATAAACAAGTAATCATCACAAATTGACAATCTATATTACCATCATCCATAGATAACTCATACCATCACAATGCAACCAATGCATCTATAACACACAACACTATTTATCTCATGTCTGAGATTCAAACCATTCAAGTCAAACCATATCATTCATTCATGAGCAAAGATCTATAATCACGCCGTCTATAATTAATTTAAAATGAATTAAATTAATTACTCCTATCTCTAATTAATTTAAGGTGAATTAAATTAATTACCTATCTTTAATTAATTTAAAATGAATTAAATTAATTACTGCACCATTTAAAACTTGCTTACTTAACCTTTAATTGATTATCAATCAATTAAATCATTATCCTCAAATTAATCACCTTAATTAATCACCCTTGATTAATTATACCTTAATTACATTCAGGTAATTATCCTTAATTAATTTTACAAATTAATTATCCCTAACCAAAATCAGTAATTAACCTTTAATTACTTCATTAATTAATTACTTCATTAATTAATTAATTACATTAATTAATTACTTCCTTAATCACTTATCATTGATTAATTAATCTTAATTAATTAATCCCTAAATTACATCATAAATTATATTAATTAATGATCCTTAATTAAATTTAAATTAATTACTTATTAAAATTGATTACATTAAGTAATTAACCTTAATTAAACCATAATTATTAATCATTCTTGATTAATTACATTTAGTAATTAACTACCCTTAATTACTTCTTTAATTACTTCTAAATTAATTACACTTAATAATTAACTATATTTATTAATCATCCCTGATTAATCTCAATAGTAATTAATTACTCTTAATTAATTACATCACTTAATTATTTCAAATAACTCAATTAATAAATGCTTAAATTAATTCCATTAAGCAATTAATTATTAATCACTTCACAAAGTAATTAATCCCAAATATCATACTTTAATTAATTACTTCCAATAATTTACTTAACTTAATTACTTCTCTAAGTAATTATTTCTCAATGATTACTTATCAACTCATTTAATGATTATTCTAAATTAATTAAAGTTAATTAATTAATTTAAACTAATCAAATCAATAAATTAATTAAAAAAAGTAATTAATATCTTTAATTATTTCCGTAAAATAATCATACTTAATTAAGTTTCATAATTGATTATTTAAAATTAATTAATCCAATTAATTATCAAAATTAATTACACTAATTAATTAATAAATAATCACAGTTAATGATCTTCATTAACTTATTAACAAATTCTTAATTACCTTTCTTAAATAATTACCTTAAATTAATTAATATTAATTACAAATTTAATTAACCTTAATTAATTTCAAATCTTTAATTAATTAAACAAATTAATTAATTAAATTACTTAAATTACCTTACTAATTTAATGAAACAAAAATCATTAAATTTTTAATTTACTTTAAAATAAAACATTACTTATTAATGATTACTTTATCATTAACAAAGTAACTTAAAACAATTTAACTTAAAATTGTTTCAGATTACATTTTAAATTTAAAATTTAAAAAGAAATCAAACTTAACTTAAACAAAGTTTTAAAAACATTTTAAAATCTTTTAAAGCTTTATACTAAAGATTTTCTTATTTTATAAAAGAAGTTATAAGGAATTTAAATCCCAAATTCATTTCAATTACAAATCATATTTAAATATGTTTCAACATCCAAATTTGTTTAAATATTTAAATTGCCTTAAAACTTCCTTTATTTTCAAACCATTGTTTCAAATTGGAATTTGATTTCAGATTTAAACTCATGTTTGAATCTCTACTTAAATTTAAAGCTTTATTCAAAATTAAAATATTTAAACTCTTTAAAGTTGTTTAAACATTTTGTTTCAAAATTTAAATTTAAATTTCAAACCTGGATTCAAATCTCATTTGAAATTCATACCTTAAATTTTGATTTAAATTCTGTTTACAAAATCCTGCATTTATATTTTAAAACTACAGGTTTTTCAAAAACCTGCAATTACAGAAGCAAACCCAAGTTCCCCCTTATTTGCTTCGAGTCGCAAACCTAACTACTTCGAGCAAATATTCTAATTCACTCGAGTTTAACTCGAGTACATACTACTGCAAAATCCCAACTTCCCTGATACTACCTCTGCTCCGTGCATATGCACGGTGGCTGTAGCCACCTCCGGCCACCACCCAGGTCATAAACAAGTCGTCGTTCATCCCTTCATCACCTTGCTAACATCAAATCCCCTCAATCCATTCGAAAATGAAATCGAGCTCCCCCAATCCAAACCTGGCAACAAAAGGCAACTCCACCCCCAAAACCTGTCAAATCATTCTCCCTATCACCTCCGGCTATAGGAAGCTTAGCACCGCCGCCAATCACCTCTTCTACACCAAAGCAGCCATCGCCCCGAAGATCTTAACACTCGGTCACCTGAAACTTCCATACAAAAGAAATTACTACAGTTCCTAAATTCTAGGTTTACAGACTTCATCCACTTCCCATCTGCTCCACCGAGACCAAATCATCCTTCTGACATTTTTGCCACATCCCCTGATCACTGCTCTTCCTCCACCAAGAACCCCAAACCTTCTGATCAACTTGATCTTCAAAAATCGGCCAAAACCCAACTTCAGTTCATATGGATACTGCAGTGTCAATTCTTAACTAAACAATTTGATTTTATTTTTAAAATTCATCCTTTTGTTTAAGTTTTCAGGTTATAACACTGTATTTATAATTTAAAATGTTTGAGTTTTCATCTTTATTTAACATACTCTGAAGTTTAAAATTTACAGAGACATTACCCAATTTGATTTTTACTTGAATAAATTTCTAAGCTAAACTATGGTTTAATTATCCCATTTGCTTCAAGACTTAATCCTTAATCAAATTTAAACAAGAACAAGAGGATTTTATTTTTATTTATATATATAAGAATCTGGAACTAGAATCATAAGAGCACAGTCACATTCATGCAATCATTTATATGCATATATTCAGCAATATATTTAAAAATCATATGCACAGCAAACACATCAACATTCAATCCAAATAGCATACACAAACATACCTATTTAAGCAACTGTTTATATTTAAATTTCAAAAAAAGTTACTCACATGGATACTGTGATGAAGCAGAGCACGGATTTTTCCAGAGAAAACTTTTGTTTTATGCTTTAGGAACTGAGTTGCCTACTGATTGAATTTTGCATGCAGGCTAGCTTCTATATGCATTAGAATCTTTAAATTTGGAAAACTTGAAGTTGCATGATTTAAAAAGAGCTGAGTTGCTTGCATTTAGATCTGCATGCAGGTTAATGGGACTTGGACTTGATTTAACTTGCATGTAGACAATACTTGGTTCCCAGATTCATAGAAATGCAGAGACATATGCTTTGCTTAGCACTTGAAAAAGATTGCACAGAGGGTTGCAGGCAGATGCTTTTGCATTTGGATCTGATTTTAGTTTTGAGGGAGAGTTTGCATGCTTATGGAATTTACAGGTTGGTGATTGTGCTTTTGAAATGAATTTCAGGTGCAGGCTTTAATTTTGAAAAAGAAAGATTTGATTACAGTTTTGATTTCAGGTTTGAGGGTTTTTCTGAAACAAAATGTTTCAGCTGAGATCTTTCTTTGTAAAATGAAGATTAGAAAAAAAATGGGAATGAAAGAAACATGTCTTATATAATTGTAATGATTTATTTTTTAAAAAAAATAAAAGAAAATATAAAAATAAAAGACAATTGTCAAATTAAGTAGATTAATTGTTTACACTTGTCATTACACCTCTCAATATAATAACATGTGTTTTATAAATGAAATTTATTTCTTTTTATTTTATTTTAAAAGTAAATAAAACTCTTTCACTTTATTTGTATTTATATATGTGTAAGTTATTTCCATGAGTAAATGTATATACATTCCTTTTTAAAGGAAATGAAGTGAAACAATTTATATAAAAAAATGAAAACTTATTTACAAGATTCATATAGGTTTATTCATTTGAATTTCAAAATGAATTCAAATTCACATGCTATTTACATTTAAAATCCAAATTTTAAAACTAATTTATATTAACATATTTAATTTGGTAATAATAGTTTTGTCTTTTAAAACATATCTACATTTATACATTTATTATTATAAAATAACATATTTATTAATTTTAAATCATTCATAAAAGAAATCATAAATTACATATCTTATTCAACTTAATTAATTACATTAATGTTTTAATATACAATTTAAATTTTTAAATAATTCCAAATTATAATTATTAAGCTATATTTAAAAAGAAAAATAAACTTTTGTTTATCTTATTAAAATTTTAAACTATGTTTAAAATACAATTACACAATTTTAAACAATTACTTTAAGTATTTTAAACCATTTGTTATTTATTAAAAAAAAAATCTTCAAACTATCAAAATGAATATTAAAATTTAAAAACAATATTTATTTGTTCATTTATCCAAAATCAATACTTATCTATCTATAATATATATACATATATATATATACACATTATAAAAAGGAAAACAATTATTAGTATTTAAAAGATAAAATTTATTAATTACACATTTATTTAATTGGATTATTAAATCAAGTTAATTTTTATTAAAATTTTATCAAATCAATTTAATTTTAAATATAGATTATTAAATTGATATTGCTAAAATTTCCGGGATATCACATCCCTCCCTCCTTAAAAGAATTTCATCCCCGAAAATTAAAGGCAAAGGTAATTTAATAACCCATTTAAATTTTAAATTTTAAATCACAAACATACATCAATCATATGCTAGCAACCATATCAACCAATTTCTATAACCAAACAAATTTAATTATCCAGATAAAATTCTGGATAAAATTTCTCGAGTTTCCCCAAGTATATATATATATATATATATATATATATATATATATATACCGGAATACTCGCCCTACAAAATCCAAACAATCTAAACTACGAAGCCACAGAGCTTCTACTCATCTAGATCTATAGAACTAGACAAGATATCAGACTACAGACGAGTCTGACTCAACTACCAAACCTTCCCGAACAGCTGGTTCCACTTCTAGAGATAACTCATAAACGTATTCCCTCAGAGATACGCGAATCTCATCGAATCCAATTATCCAATTGGCAATTCAACTCTTGAAATCCAAACACCAATCCAACCAAACGCAAAAGAGATCCAAAACAAATCTCCGACCCCGGAATCCAAATTCCTTCGTCTCTTATCTTCCAAAACTCTCCTGACGATCCCGGGCTGCCTAAATCCAAACTGATCAGCTCAACTCTTGCTGATTCCTCTAGAAACAATCTAGACCAAAAACAATCCAACACAACGATCTCCTCAAGATCAATCAAGACTAAGATCACCAACTCTACTCTTCAATCATTAGAAGATCAAACTCACTTCTTCTATCAGGAAAGACAAAACAGAAACATTCCCAAACTGCTTCCGCTGCACAACTCTGATCTGGCACAGAAGACACTGCTGATGAAGAATATGAGCACACGGGACATCACTTCCCAGAAGTATGGCTCAACATATCCAAGAAAACTCAGATGTTTCACTAATCCTGAGCTGCCTTACCAAACCTATCTCGAAAAATCATCCTTCTACTAGCTGATCCACTAGCTCTACTCCTGGAATCTAGACGATAAGAAAACTCAATCTTCAGAAGTGGACAAACCTCCGACTTCTCAAAAGATAACCAAAAATTCTTCAATACCTCAAAAGAACACTCAAACTATCGCAAATCACCTTTGCGATCTAGATAGACCAATTCCCAAACAAAACTGTTCTCTCTTTACCAAATAGAACAGCTTACTCTCAATTAGCCAATCCAATAAAGTATTGGGTCCACTCTGCTGCTTCTGAACTCCACCTTCAGAAACTACTCAGCCACTCAACTTCTGCCAACAAAGACACTCCAAGTTGCACTGCTGACACTAATGCCAAAACTTTCTTATCTAAAGCTCTTTGAGAAACTCGTCCCTCAAAGCCAAACACAAACAACCAGCTGAACTCAGCCACATCACCAAAACAGACATACCTCCTAAATCTTGTTCCAAAGAAAACATCTTCGGACATAATCCATATTCACTGCATCTCATCACGCAGTTACTACTACCTGAGGTATCAAAATACCATCACATACTTCTGCCAACCAACAGATCCAAACTCAACTCATCCATCTTCAAAGAGAGACTCTGAACCTTAACAGGTTACCTCCAGAGATCGATTAAATCTCTACACTCTGCACAACTCACTCGAGACGATATTCGATCTACAGTCTCGACAAATACACCTCCAGCCTCAAACATTCAAACTCCAACCAATGGTAGTAATCGTGTTACACACACCACTATCTTATCTACCTTTATAACTTATATTGGAAAATCTGAACGGGTAACCCAATAGATAGGTAGAAATAATAATTGTATATATAGATACATATCAAAATTACAAATACGCTCTCTCAAGATAGACACCACTCCAGAGCCTAGGTATTCACTCAACCTAATGCTCTGATACCACTGTAACGACCCAACTTCCTATCTCCAGGAAGTCGTATCGCTAGTAAGAAAGAAAGGGATAGAGAATAGAAGAAAGAGAAGGAGAAGAAAACAACACATCAGAATCTAAACAGCGGAATGAATAAATTATATTAATAACATAAAATATTTACATAGTTTACAACCACTATCAGAGTACACGGATAATACATCACATACTAGACAGCTATAAACACCTGTCTAGTATTTACAACATAATACAATCTCAGAGTCAAACACAGAACACACAGCGGAATACTAATATTTAACGCAGAAGCCTCCTGCTCCATTGCTCCTCCAATATTCGTCAAAGCTAATCCGAATCCTAACCTGAATCCCTTGGCTACTCGTAAAAATTTGAGTACCTAAGAGTTTATGAAAAACAAAATAAACTCCGGGTCAGACATGGGTCTGGTGTGAGTAACAGGTTAAAGTTGCTTAAATTTTGAAAAACCTTTTAAAAAGAAAGGTATCACGTAAGACTTCCCACACATAAACATGGAAAAGTTTTTACCTTACGCTAACCAAAACATTTGATAGGAAATCCGATAATATTATAATAGTGTCTAGGGTTTTCAAATAAATATGAAATAGCCGAAATTGTTACATTTATTAAATTCCAGCTACATAGGTATACAATCAAAACCGTTGGCACTTATTGGATTTTGGATTCCATACAATGGCAGGGCTACTGGGGTACCTCCCGTCACAGTACGTGGCCTAGATCACCGTACCGAGGAGTACTCCCACACCCCTGCAACACAAGGCCGGACCCGTTCCTTATTGAACAGTTCCGAACAAGACAACCCCGACAGTTGTCGCGAACCACTGCCCCACACAGCCGAATATAAAGGGACTTCTAGACAGGGGTAAATCTTGCTCTCAAGTGGGGGCTACCCACGAAGCCTTGTTGCACCTCCCCCGTTTTAGCCATTCCCGGTTGATGAGGCTTGAGGCTACGATTACCTTTATAGGACACATCACTTAGAATGCTCATCGTCCGCCTGACGATGTTCTGAAAGCATTCAATCCTTACAAGTTCGTTCCGGGTTCGAACGAAACCGAAGGCTCTATCTCGTTGCACTCATTATTGGAATCACCCTCAGAGTCAACGACCATAGCCCTTGCACTCTGATTCACCATCTCGAATCTATAAGCACTATTCCGTCAAACTCATTACGGAATCACCCACAGAGTTGTACTGACGTATAGCCCTTACACCTCGAGTCTTCACTTGCTCCACTAAGATTCACGACCTAACGTTAATTGGAATTGATGTGGTTTTCGGATATCCAAATATGGAAACCCGATCCCGGTCTCATCGAAATCCAAAGCGTGTCTTTTAGGTCCAAGTTTTTTTAAGTTTAAAACAATTCAATTTAAACTATCTATATACACACAGATAGATACTTCACATCATCATAATAGATAATCAACAATATTATCATAAACAAGTAATCATCACAAATTGACAATCTATATTACCATCATCCATAGATAACTCATACCATCACAATGCAACCAATGCATCCATAATACACAACACTATTTATCTCATGTCTGAGATTCAAACCATTCAAGTCATGAGCAAAGATCTATAATCACACCATCTATAATTAATTTAAAATGAATTAAATTAATTACTCCCATCTCTAATTAATTTAAAGTGAATTAAATTAATTACCTATCTTTAATTAATTTAAAATGAATTAAATTAATTACTGCACCATTTAAAACTTGCTTACTTAACCTTTAATTGATTATCAATCAATTAAATCATTATCCTCAAATTAATCACCTTAATTAATCACCCTTGATTAATTATACCTTAATTAAATTCAAGTAATTATCCTTAATTAATTTTACAAATTAATTATCCCTAACCAAAATCAGTAATTAACCTTTAATTACTTCATTAATTAATTACTTCATTAATTAATTAATTACATTAATTAATTACTTCCTTAATCACTTAACATTGATTAATTAATCTTAATTAATTAATCCCTAAATTACATCATAAATTATATTAATTAATGATCCTTAATTAAATTTAAATTAATTACTTATTAAAATTGATTACATTAAGTAATTAACCTTAATTAAACCATAATTATTAATCATTCTTGATTAATTACATTTAGTAATTAACTACCCTTAATTACTTCTTTAATTACTTCTAAATTAATTACATTTAATAATTAACTATATTTATTAATCATCCCTGATTAATCTCAATAGTAATTAATTACTCTTAATTAATTACATCACTTAATTATTTCAAATAACTCAATTAATAAATGCTTAAATTAATTCCATTAAGTAATTAATTATTAATCACTTAAAAAAGTAATTAATCCCAAATATCATACTTTAATTAATTACTTCCAATAATTTACTTAACTTAATTACTTCTCTAAGTAATTATTTCTCAATGATTACTTATCAACTCATTTAATGATTATTCTAAATTAATTAAAGTTAATTAATTTAAACTAATCAAATCAATAAATTAATTACAAAAAGTAATTAATATCTTTAATTATTTCCATAAAATAATCATACTTAATTAAGTTTCATAATTGATTATTTAAAATTAATTAATCCAATTAATTATCAAAATTAATTACACTAATTAATTAATAAATAATCACAGTTAATGATCTTCATTAACTTATTAACAAATTCTTAATTACCTTTCTTAAATAATTAACTTAAATTAATTAATATTAATTACAAATTTAATTAACCTTAATTAATTTCAAATCTCTAATTAATTAAACAAATTAATTAATTAAATTACTTAAATTACCTTACTAATTTAATGAAACAAAAGTCATTAAATTTTTAATTTACTTTAAAATAAAACATTACTTATTAATGATTACTTTATCATTAACAAAGTAACTCAAAATAATTTAACTTAAAATTGTTTCAAATTACATTTAAAATTTAAAATTTAAAAAGAAATCAAACTTAACTTAAACAAAGTTTTAAAAACATTTTAAAATCTTTTAAAGCTTTATACTAAAGATTTTCTTATTTTATAAAAGAAGTTATAAGAAATTTAAATCCCAAATTCATTTCAATTACAAATCATATTTAAATATGTTTCAACATCCAAATTTGTTTAAATATTTAAATTGCCTTAAAACTTCCTTTATTTTCAAACCATTGTTTCAAATTGGAATTTGATTTCATATTTAAACTCATGTTTGAATCTCTACTTAAATTAAAGCTTTATTCAAAATTAAAATATTTAAACTCTTTAAAGTTGTTTAAACTTTTTTTTCAAAATTTAAATTTAAATTTCAAACCTGGATTCAAATCTCATTTGAAATTCATACCTTAAATTTTGATTGAAATTCTGTTTACAAAACCCTGCATTTAGATTTTCAAACAATCTTTAAATTAAAACTACAGGTTTTTCAAAAACCTGTAATTACAGAAGCAAACCCGAGTTCCCCCTTATTTGCTTCGAGTCGCAAACCTAACTACTTCGAGCAAATATTCTAATTCACTCGAGATTAACTCGAGTACATAATACTGCAAAATCCCAACTTCCCTGATACTACCTCTGCTCCGTGCATATGCACGGTGGCTGTAGCCACCTCCGGCCACCACCCAGGCCATGAACAAGTCGTCGTTCATCCCTTCATCACCTTGCTAACATCAAATTCCCTCAATCCATTCGAAAATTAAATCGAGCTCCCCCAATCCAAACCTGGCAACAACAGGCAACTCCACCCCCAAAACCTGTCAAATCATTCTCCCTATCACCTCCGGCTATAGGAAGCTTAGCACCGCCGCCAATCACCTCTTCTACACCAAAGCAGCCATCGCCCCGAAGATCTTAACACTCGGTCACCTGAAACTTCCATACAAAAGAAATTACTGCAGTTCCTAAATTCTAGGTTTACAGACTTCATCCACTTCCCATCTCCTCCACCGAGACCAAATCATCCTTCTGACATTTTTGCCACATCCCCTGATCACTGCTCTTCCTCCACCAAGAACCCCAAACCTTCTGATCAACTTGATCTTCAAAAATCGGCCAAAACCCAACTTCAGTTCATATGGGTACTGCAGTGTCAATTCTTAACTAAACAATTTGATTTTAGTTTTAAAATTCATCCTTTTGTTTAAATTTCCAGATTATAACACTGTATTTATAATTTAAAATGTTTGAGTTTTCATCTTTATTTAACATACTCTGAAGTTTAAAATTTACAGAGACATTACCCAATTTGATTTTTACTTGAATAAATTTCTAAGCTAAACTATGGTTTAATTATCACATTTGCTTCAAGACTTAATCCTTAACAAAATTTAAACAAGAACAAGAGGATTTTATTTTTATTTATATATATAAGAATCTGGAACTAGAATCATAAGAGCACAGTCACATTCATGCAATCATTTATATGCATATATTCAGCAATATATTTAAAAATCATATGCACAGCAAACACATCAACATTCAATCCAAATAGCATACACAAACATACCTATTTAAGCAACAGTTTATATTTAAATTTCAAAAAAAGTTACTCACATGGATACTGTGATGAAGCAGAGCACGGATTTTTCCAGAGAAAACTTTTGTTTTATGCTTTAGGAACTGAGTTGCCTACTGATTGAATTTTGCATGCAGGCTAGCTTCTATATGCATTAGAATCTTTAAATTTGGAAAACTTGAAGTTGCATGCTTTAAAAAGAGCTGAGTTGCTTGCATTTAGATCTGCATGCAGGTTAATGGGACTTGAACTTGATTTAACTTGCATGCAGACAATACTTGGTTCCCAGATTCATAGAAATGCAGAGACATATGCTTTGCTTAGCACTTGAAAAAGATTGCACAGAGGGTTGCAGGCAGATGCTTTTGCATTTGGATCTGATTTTAGTTTTGAGGGAGAGTTTGCATGCTTATGAAATTTACAAGTTGGTGATTGTGCTTTTGAAATGAATTTCAGATGTAGGCTTTAATTTTGAAAAAGAAAGATTTGATTACAGTTTTAATTTCAGGTTTGAGGGTTTTTTGAAACAAAATGTTTCAGCTGAGATCTTTCTTTGTAAAATGAAGATTAGAAAAAAAATGGGAATGAAAGAAACATGTCTTATATAAGTGTAATGATTTATTTTTAAAAAAAAATTAAAAGAAAATATAAAAATAAAAGACACTTGTCAAATTAAGTAGATTAATTGTTTACACTTGTCATTACACCTCTCAATATAATAACATGTGTTTTATAAATGAAATTTATTTCTTTTTATTTTATTTTAAAAGTAAATAAACTCTTTCACTTTATTTGTATTTATATATGTGTAAGTTATTTCCATGAGTAAATGTATATGCATTCCTTTTTAAAGAAAATGAAGTGAAACAATTTATATAAAAAAATGAAAACTTATTTACAAGATTCATATAGGTTTATTCATTTGAATTTCAAAATGAATTCAAATTCAAATGCTATTTACATTTAAAATCCAAATTTTAAAACTAATTTATATTAACATATTTAATTTGACAATAATAGTTTTGTCTTTTAAAACATATCTACATTTATACATTTATTATTATAAAATAACATATTTATTAATTTTAAATCATTCATAAAAGAAATCATAAATTACATATCTTATTCAACTTAATTAATTACATTAATGTTTTAATATACAATTTAAATTTTTAAATAATTCCAAATTATAATTATTAAGCTATATTTAAAAAGAAAAATAAACTTTTGTTTATTTTATTAAAATTTTAAACTATGTTTAAAATACAATTATACAATTTTAAACAATTACTTTAAGTATTTTAAACCATTTGTTATTTATTAAAAAAAATCTTCAAACTATCAAAATGAATATTAAAATTTAAAAACAATATTTTATTTGTTCATTTATCTAAAATCAATACTTATCTATCTATAATATATATATATATAAATATATATACACATTATAAATAGGAAAATAATTATTAGTATTTAAAAGATAAAATTTATTAATTACACATTTATTTAATTGGATTATTAAATCAAGTTAATTTTTATTAAAATTTTATCAAATCAATTTAATTTTAAATATAGATTATTAAATTGATATTGCTAAAATTTCCGGGATATCACACCAATGGAAGGAATGAGAGCATGGAATGAATGAGATCAGTGAGTCCAAAGTGATGGAATATAGGCAGTATAGGTGACCAAACATAGGTGTTTGATGCTGCTTTTAATATAGACATATGTTTACATGGTTTTCAACCTTTGTAATGTGCAAGCCTCATGATTTAATTATATTGACAGTGATATTTGCCTGATCCCCAAAATTATTAAACTCCGCTTTGAATAGGTTATGACTGTTTGTAGTTGTAGCACAAAAATGTGTGGCTGTACTTATGAAACTACGTGGTATATGCGAACTTCAATGCAGTGTGTAGTAGTAAATGTGTTTGTCTTTTGAGTTTAATATTTGTAGACCCTCTCGGAAGCAAATTTGCAAGTCTTTATATGTGATGTAGACTGGATCGTAAGTTTTGTTGGCAGAGTTAAGTCAGTTTAAAACAAAAAAAATACTGCAAAACTTAATGTTGCATGCAAATACAACAATTTCCCGGGTAGAGAACACTGGTTGAAAATAAAGTGGTACAAACAGTATTACACATCCGTAAACGTACATAAACAACTGCAGTACGCAAATAGAGCTATCTTTTTGGTGCATACTGGAAGGCAGAAATAAGTACATGAATAAATAAAGATGGATAGTTCAATACCTCTATCACAACTATTCACAGTTAGATACCTCAATCACAATTTTCTTCATCAAAGTGTATATAAAGCTGCTTACAGTCTTAACATGACAGAAAAGGTTCTCGTTTGACAACTGACCTAATGCTACTTATGGAGACCTTTGTTAATGCAGAAGTGCATAAAAATGTTTGGATTAAAAGGGTGAGTTTGAAAAAAGAGTACGCAAATTTTGTAGTTAAGCACATGTTTTGGCATTAGGTTGTTTACATGAATGTTAACTTACCAAAATAGTTAACGTAAAGTGCACTAACCTATGAAGTACATTGTGTTCACGATAGTATGAAGGATTTGCAGTGTAGTCTTAGCTGTCAAGTGGACTGTCAAATCCAATGTGTAAAATTCTGTTACTGCTACGCATGTAGTCGTACATCGTATACCCAACGCCAAGTAGTCTGCATATATAAATGAATTGCAACATCTTCTGTTCCTGTTCAATGGTAGCGCATCTGTAAATTTGAGAAAGATCAACAACAAAACAGGTAAGACAATGTAGAGTTAATGTTTATAGCACTTTTATTGACAGACAGAATATCTTATGTCATCTACTGCTTGTACTCTAACTGACCTCATATATAATACTATTTGTCAATGAAAAAAAGCCTGTTTGAAATATAGATTTCAACCACAATTAATTTGGAAACATTGTCAGCAAGCAAGGGAATGAGTAATGACATTTTGCATAATTTGAACTAACATATAATTTGAAGTTCAATAAAAAAATTTGTTGAACTGGAATTTTGGTTTGGTTTGCTTTCAGTCCCTACTAAAATGTAAATGGAACGATCAGAATCTCGATGTTTCGGTCAAAATCCCGAACCTTGCATTAACTGTAAACTGTAAAAATATGTTAGTTTAAAATGAACTAACATATTTTACAATAGCCTGAACCAATGTTTGTGATGGTTTTGAATAACTAATGAAAGAATTGACATGCAATTAATTTTGGTCGTCTTACATGTGTAAAGTGGAGTATAACTGAGTTAATATGTGTAAAATGAATTTGCAAATTATATTGAATTGGAGATGGGGGAAAATAGAAATTAAGAGTGGACCAATATGTTAAACTGAAGTATTTTTAATGTAGCACCAACATTTGAAAATTGGGAGAGAAAAGAGTAAAATTTTGTACTGTCATAAAACTGTAAATGCCTTACTGGCATTTCCAATGTGTGAAAGATTGCGTAGTGAAAGCAGCATAAGGCGGGTGTAAGGCTGGCTGAGAAAAACGTGAAAATCTTTGTACAGATGGAAGGGAAACATAGAGCTGACGTAAACGTTTGTTATGTTCATCAATTTAAAGTGTGAACAAAGTGGAAAGAAATATGGATGACCCGCTAACTGGCTTCCACAATGTTGCTTTACCACTAATAGTTTCATGTACACACCTCCCATTAGGCGGTAGTAAAAAGCTGTTAAATTCTACACATGTTCACTCATATTTTCATGCATCGTACAGTTATGGAAATGAGAAGGAGGACATACAGAACCGGAGATGTTCGCAGATTGTAATGCATTAAAACAATAACGTCAAGGTGAACAATGTGGAGTAAACTATAGGGCACTTAAAGTGGGGTTAAAATAACATGATGATGTGGAAAATAAGTTGCCTACAGAACATGTTTTACTCACATTGGATTTGACAATATGGGTTGGACTGCAATTGACGTTCGGAAGGGAAAATAAAATCTGTTACTTTCTGTAATCAGACGTGAGTACATTGTGGCGAACGTTATCCGTATCGTACTGTTGTTTAAAACTGCAATCACTGTATTCGTTACGGCAAAGCAACTTCAAAATAGTTGAAAGTGAGCGAAACCGGTGTGTTACACATACGCAATCATTTTTATCCGGTTTGTGGATTTAAAATGGTAGTCAAAGCAGTGGAACAAATTGGGGTCAGGCTTGTTAAACTGATAGGGGAGTGAATACAGAAAATTTTCAAAATGCAAGGGCTAACAACTACGCCTCACAAGTCCACATCAACTGACCCTCAGCTTATAGTAGCAAAAATAGTTTTATACAGTGTAGTTGTGGTAATGTATGGTTGGTGGTCCAAGGATGGTGGCGTCACCGTCCAGTAAATCGGAACATCAGAAACGCATGTGGAGGAAAAGGATAACAGTTGGGTCATGCGAACAGTGAATATCGGGTAATTCACGGACAGACTATTACTAATCCCCAAAACGTAAAAAGGAATATTAAAAAAGTACTGACCTAATTCGGAGTGGAAGGTTAGGCCCCCGGCCAATATGTCGACGCAGGCAATCGTAGCCGGGTTGAAGCGGAGGACAGGTACGCAGGAAGATGTGGAGTAAAGCGCGTAGAGTAGGGGAACCGACCGTGGGGAGTTGGGTAAAGGGGCGGCAGAAGAGGCAAAGCGAACAGCAGGGAGAGCGTGGATTTGTGGATCGACGATGGGAAGAGGAGGGGGGAGGTTGAGGAGAGGGGAGAGTGAAAGTGGAGGAAAATGGTAGGCGGATGTGTGGGTTGAAAACTGAAATGGAGTGAGAGGAGTTAGGAGATGGAGAGAAGAACAGTTGACGGGGAGAAAATGGAAAAGGAAAGGGTGTAGTTCAGAAAGGACACGTGGCGGCAGAAGACTGATGTGGTTTCTCCTTTTCTATTTAAGTAATAGATTTTGTCTTATATAAATCTTATTTTATTTTTCATATTTTATTTTAATATGTTATTGTATGTATATCTTTGTATTATAATAATTTTAAAATGAAGTAAACAATTTTCCAAAGTCAATGGTGATTTATTGTAATTTCTAGACACTGTTTTGGATTTTTAAGCAATTTCTTTAAATCTTTTTCTATTTTCTTTAAACTTAATTTTTTAATATGTGTTAATATGTTATTTTAAGTATATTTTGTCTTTTAAATATTTTTAAAGTGATGTTATAATTTTTTCAAAGTTTACTGTGTTGATTTCTTTTTTTTAAAGGCTGTTTTCTTATTTTCTGCTATTTTCTTCATTAAAATTATATTTAAATTTAATTTTTTTATATTTAATTTGTGAATGTATTTTTATTTTATATTATTATTTATGTTTAAAAATATATTACAAGCTCATATGAATTTTCTAAAATTTATTTCATTTAATTTCAAATTTTCTAGACTAGTTTACTATTTTTAGCTATTTTCCTTAATTTTACTTTATATAATTAATAAATATTATATATATTTTTATATTTTGATAAATTTTCGAAATTTTATCTTGGATTATTATTATTTCCAGAAATATCAAGTTATATAAACAAATTTAAGGAATTTGAAAGGTTTAAAACTTTTGGAATTTCTAAGTCTTTTCATCTCCCGACCTTTCATTTTCCCAACTCTTCTCTTAATTGTTTTGGCCGTGTAATCTATTCATTTCAGCTGCATTTTCTTTCACTTTCACGAAAATCATTTCTATTTCTCTCAAAAAAAAATCACGGCTATTCTCCTTGTGAATCTTTGGTAAAAAATTCTATCTTCTTATTGTCTTTTATTGATTTTCTACTTGAATTTGCACATGCTCTCCACCTTCATAGCTGTATTCCCCCTCCTCCAAGCTGTGGCCGACCACCACCACCACTTTTTTCTGACCATCACACATCCTAACACCTCTCCTCCTCAGGCCAAGACAAGCCATGGTGAAGATCATCACAAAAATCCATCTAAACTAGCACTAGCCATCACCCGTACCAAACCTTGTCTAGGATTGCCATCTCCTTCTTCCTCCACCTTTGGCCGCCACAACCTCCACCACCACCACCTCTGACCTGACCTCCACCCTCTTCGACACCACTCTGTAGCCATGTATTTCAGATCTATATCTGAAGCATAGGTGGTAGAAAGCAAGTGCAAAGACATTGGAATTGTTTTATGCATTTATTCTTAACATTTTTTATTTATTTTGAGTTGAAAACTTATGTTATATTTATTTGTTTTGTCTCATGTATTCAAGGCAATTAACCTTGTCTCTCTCTCACTCAAATCATTGTCGTGCCTTCATGCTTTCTGGGTCTTTGTTTGTGTGTCTGAATCTGTTATCTTCAACTTATAGAGGTGAGTATTTCTCACCAGACATTATGTACTTATATAAGTAGTAAATTGACACCCTGTGAATCTGTAGAACTATATGATCATATTATAACTGCTTATATTATTATCATATGATGTTCACACCTGTTATTACACCTATTATATTATATGTTACTGTTATTTCATGCTATTCTGTTTATTTTATCTGTTCATCACACTGCAAGTTCCATTTAGATTAGAATCACTATGGGTTGAAATGATACATACCCGAACGGACTTTAGAATAAGGGAAAATTGTTATGGGCTGAAATGATAGGCCTGAATGATTTCAATTTATTTCATTTACTTGGGACTGCGGGTTTGAAATGATAAAACCCGGATTTTTCTTTGTAAATTACGGGTTGAAATGATATATTACCCGTATCACTTTACCTAGCGTAGAAAATTATATACAGGCCTGTAGTTAAGATATGTTTTTCTAAAAATTTTAAAATACTTTAGAAATTTAATTATTATAATATTTTGATTTAAAATTAAATAAAAATATTATTTTTGTAAATATTATTGATTTTCTGAATAATTGTAAGTGAAATGAATTAATGAAAAAGTTAGAAAATTTTGAATGTAAGTTATTTTGGAAATTTTGATTTAATTTTTAATGGAAATTAAATTAACTTTGGAAATATGATAAATTTATGATATTTTGAATTTAAATGAATTTAAAGTGATTTTATATCACATTAATGATTTTTAATAAAGTTGAAATGTGAAATGAATGAATATTTAAATTGAAATTTTGAAATATAACTAAAATTGGAAATTTATGAAATTGACTTAAATGCGAAATTTTAGTTAAGTAAATAAAAATAAAACTATATTATATTTGAGAATTTGAACTTAAGTGTTAAGTTGAAATTTAATGTAATGAATTTAAATTTGAATGTTGAAATTTAATGAGTGAATTATTAATAAATATTGATTTTTGAAAGGAAACTTAACTTTATAAAATCATGAATTTAAGGAAAATTAAATGATGCTTATAAATATGAAAATGTATGACTTTGTAAGTTAAAAATGATTTAAATAAAAAAAAATAGTGTTTGTGAAATTCTATTGAATATTTGAAGTTAATTAACATCATTTTTAAATGCTGTCTTTTGTTAAATTGAATTTGTTTTGAATATAACTTTCTGTAGCATTTTCCAAATGCTGCGAAACTTGAATTTTCATTGTTTTAATAAATTTAAGTGCATAAATGAACATTGAAAAGTTTAAATTTTTGGAATTTAATAATTTAATTATTAAATGTAATAACTTCATTTTTATGATTTAAAATGAAGTAAATTGTTTTGAAATATAACTATTTGGTATATTGAAATGATTTGAAATGTGGTTTTGAAAAGATATGATATTTTGATATATTAAAATGATTTGAAATGGAGTTTTGAAAGATATGACATTTTGATATTAAATTTAACTACATTTGGTGTCATATATATCGCAATGAATTGACGATGAAGTTCATAGAGGTAGAGAGATGAAATGCGGCATCGTGACTATCAGCGTGACACAATCATAATTTATCGAAAAACTATTTTTTATACCATTAAAAGTAATTTCTTATCACCAACCCCTATTGTTTGTCAAAATATTATTAGTTAATAGTTACTTTATCAAAATCCTTTTCTAGAAAACTGCCATAGAGCAGATTTATCATCACCAAAACATATTTGCAAACCTTAATTTATATTAATATTTTAGTATAAATATAAAGCTTTTATATCCCAATAAATTTACATAAAATCATAAACTCGTGGAAAAATCCCAAAAAATCAAAATAAATCTGATATACTATATTCTTTAACATATAAAAATTTGGGGACCAAAACATAATTTATTATTTTAAATAATTAAACACAAAATATCTCATTTTTTAACCTTAGAAAATTCACCAAATATTCCCATTAAATAAAAAAATTATGAAATTAAAATCCCGCTTCTAAAACAATATTTCTAACATCATGTCAAAATCTCAAGTCATTTGGGTGTCATATGATAGGTTTTTTTAACTCAAACTTATCAAATAATTTCACAATTAAACTACATATATTCACCAATAAGCATATAATCATTCAAACTATCATATCATGACATAATATAAGAAAAAGAATCAGATTTATGCTAAAACAGAAAATAATAATTGAAACATAAGATGCATAACTATTATTCGCCTTGAATAGCTAAAGAAGGTTGAGACTTGTATTTGATTTGATCCCACTAAGCTTTGGTCTTGTTTTCCCTAGCTTTACTTCTTCTTAGATTCACTAGCAACGGTCTACCTTGTTTACTATTTCCATTTTTATGAATGACGTAGTAATTAATTAGTGAAGGATGAAGGGTTTTAGTTGAGAAATGTAACACATTCTCATTTTACCCTTATCATAATTCCTCCTTCTTATTAAGTTATAAACCATTCTTATTAACTCATTCATTAAGGCACGACCCTTGTTAATTATCACTCAATCTCCTTAACCCTTTTATATTATTTTATTTAATTTATCCAATTGAATTTCCTAAATAGTGTTAATCAAATTTAGGGTTGTTACAATCTATGTAACACCCTACTTTTTAATAACATTATTTAGGAGATTTAGTTAGATAAATTAAATAGAAAAATATAAATGTTATTTGATAAGAGGGTTGAGATTTGAATAGATTTAATTAAGGTCGTGCCTAGTAAAATAATTAAATGGGCTTAAGAATTGTTTTTAGGTTAATTAAATTACACAAGGGTATATTAGGAATTTGTTGCCCATAACCCTTACCCTTATACATATTCTCGTTCCTACCATTACATTCCTATTCACATCATTTTGAAAAATGCAAACCAAAAGATTAAAGAAGGGCTTGCCATTAAGAAAGAAGAATTTAATTAAAAGCTAGAGATTTAACCTTAGGGGAAATCAAGTTCAATCCAATCTCCTTATCCTAATCAAGGCGAATAATAATTTCATCTCTATTTTTTTTGAATCGTATGTTTTTGGATTTAAGGGTAAATTCATTTTTATAATGATTTGGATGATGATATGCTAGAATCACAAATTTTATTTGATTTAAACAAGGATGTTTAAATATGATTTCTCATGGTTTTAGGGAGAAACTGAGTTATGTTGATGACTAAATGCCATGGAAAAATTTTATGTTATGTAAAACATGATTTTGGAGTTGAGTTTTAATTTTTGATAATTTTTCAAGTTATGGAAAGATTATTATTACTATTCAAAGGAAAATATGGTTATATAGGTTTATAAATTTATTTCAGAAATATATTAAAAATTTGGGTCTGAAATTTTGATATGATAAATAACATGATTAAACTAAATTTATAGAATTTTTAGGGATTTTTTCGAAGTGACTTACTATGCAAATTAAATTATTTTAGAAGAGGGATTTCTTTGCAAAATAGGTTTTTCTTAATGGAATGGCTTATTTGATTAACTTAACCATGGTTTAGATCAAATATTAGAAGAGGTTATTTTAGTAAAGAATTTGAAAAGTTAAGGCAACCAATCTAGTACTGACACATGGCAGGTTAGTTAGAATAGGTTTGCTTTAAGTAGTATTAAACTAGGTTTGCTCAGAAAAGTTGGTTCCACCTTCTTTAGAACTGCGTTCCAACGCAGAGCTTTCGCCTTCCAGCCAGTCGAAACCAATACACAAGGTATCACAAAGATGGTGTGCAGTGGATTGAAGAAAGGCGAAGGGTTAGGCGTCAAAAGCATGGCTTCTGAAGGAGTCGATACCTTGGTTTGTTTTAAAAGAGAAGCGCTTGCCTTTGTTTTATTTAAGCCTTCGAAGGAGTCGAAGCATATGTTTTTGAAAGAGATTTGTAAAATGTTTCGAAAGGGTTTCCATTAACATAAGTTTGCTTCTGAATGGGTTCCTTTACTTATGAAAGAATGCTTTTGAAATAAAGGGGTTCCCACCTAATTAAAGCCCTGTTGTCGTCCTTTAGCCTTTTGATTTTATTGAAGTTATCAATGCTTCTAAAGGGCGCTGTTTGTTTTTAAAGATGTTTTAAGCCTCTTTCTAAATGATTTCGAAAGAGTCCAAGGGTTTCGAAGGCAGTGGCTTCGAAAGGGGTTTCGATGCCATCCTTCAATGTTTGTAACGACCCGTAAATTTTGGATATTTTTATTTGTTTTATTAGTTATATTTAATTGAAATTTTGAGAAATTGTAAACAATAAAATTTTAAAATAAAATTTTAATATTTGAAATGTGTCTAGTTAAACATAGCAACTAGTAAATTTTCATCCGAAAATATGAAAGTTTATTTTCGTGTGTAATTTTATTTCAATTTAATCAGTTAGGAATTGAAGAAAATAAATGTTTTCAAACCTAAATATTTTTTCATAGAAAAATTCTAAATCATCTTCTGACTGAGACGTCATTTTTCGTTTTTTCAAATTCGGACTTCTTTAGCTCCGTCGATCTTATTTTTCTTCGTTTTTACTACATTTTCCGCTAGTAGAAAATTCAAATTTTTATAATTCAATCATACCACTGATATCTGCATACTGTTTTGATTGTCTCGTCATGCTCATCTCCGCGGTGTATTCGACTCTGTTTTGAAGTTCGGTACGCAGCAGAATCCGCGAAACGTTAACCATAGCGGTGTCTGTTTTGTGCCTTTTCGTTTCTTGTGACCATTTGTCTTTCAAACGGCTGAAAAACAAACAGTCACTAATCTTTTATATTTCCAAAAAAAAAATTGCCATGACTTTTGTTTTCACGGGGCTATATTCAATAATGTTACCGATTCATTTTCATTCGCGTGCGTTCCTCATTCTGTTCTATTCATTGCTCTGGAATAAAATAAGTATAATATAAAAGTATGTAAGCTTCCATATTACCGTTGCTACTCTTCACTTCGAACGAAATCCTCCCATCTGCACAGTAAAAAAAAAACCTCCAACGCCACCTCGCAAACCCATCCTCCAACCCCGTCCCCATGCTGAGATCACTGCCATAGCCTACACCCTCCACGCCTCGCCCTCACTCACCCTCAAACCTCGGTCACCGCCTGCACTCGCCATGGCCGAAGGTCATCTTCTCACCACCATCGGTCCAGACTCAACCAACTACACGAGAATGCTAGCCTCGCACCACTACCATCGCCTCACTTTCTGCCTTGCTCTCTCTCTCGTCCACTTCCTGCTTCGAAAGCTCCCACTCCCTCATTGCAGCTACCCTCCACCACACGTGCCACTGCTTCTATTCAATCTTGACCGGCCCCAGCCATGCGTTCCCCTCCCTGACACCGCCCTCCGCAACCGCAAGTCGCCGCGTAGATCACAAGCCTTCCACTCAATTTCTTCCACTACTCTTCAAATAACAATTGTTGCCGAGCCTATAAATATATAGGTAAGGAAGTTTAACATATATTTGTATATAAGCATACTGACCATATATGCTTGATTTTTGCAAATGCTTATCTTGTAGCTTTCTCTGTTGCATGTTGTTCATAAAATCCTGTTGCCACTCATCTCCTTAATAGCAGCATGTTATAATAGTACTATTTATTTCGTATATATATTATAATAAATTTTTAAGGAAAATTTGTATGCAATTGGGCATAGATCTGTATATATTTGTGTACAGGCTATATAACATTTAATATATTATATACATGAGGTGTATGTTGTTTTATAAATAAATATATGTATATGATGTCAAGGAGCTATATAATATGTTTTAAAACCTTTCTGTTTAGCTTATACATTTTATATTAAATCGTTTATAGAACTTTGTATATAACAGTTTTAGGCTTGCATATTAAGTTGTTTTCAGTTTGAGTATTTACTTTATGTGAGTCCTCTTGTGTAAGTATGTACAAGTTTATAAAATTTTGTTCAATTTTATTTTAAAATTTAAGTCATTTTGGTTTTATATATAGCCTGTTCGAAAAGAAATGTGTTAGTTTATATTTTTTAGCTATATAGTAATGTATATTATTTCTTTAATATGCAAGCTATATATAGTGTTGTATGAATTATGTCGCGTGTTTATATTTTGGTTATATATATAGTGTTGTATGCAAGCTATATAAAATTTGGTTTGTAGACTTCTGTATAGATAAATATGTATATATTTACTTAAGTACATACTTGTAAAGTATGTGGTAATATATTTATATAAATTTATGATTTTGTACTGTATATATGTTGATTTATATAGTGTTTAGTTTAAACTATGATTTTTGAAAACGTATATATATATATATATATATAATTTTAATGAGTTTCAAATCTTATATTGGTTAAGAAAATAAAATATTAGAATAATATATTTTGTTTCGGTCTACATCGAGTAGTTTCTGATCTATTTTCATTGATCTCTATTTATCAGCCATGTTCGTCAAATTCGTGTCAATCTTGCCTTGCTTTGAAAATCATCATTGGGTTGGTCAATTTCGCAGTTCAAATCGTAGCTTATTGTGTTGTCTATCTCCTCTAGCCTCGAAAGATGAGCAATCACTCACGATTAATGTTCTTTTATTTATTAAATTTGATTTCAACTGAAACGACAATTGAAATATGTTGCTGTTAGTTATTTACACTGTTATATATGCTATTACCTGTATCAGTTCACCTGTGACATCTGACACCATTATCTGTTATTTATGTTGATGATATATGCATGTTATATTATTATCATATCTATTATCACTCTACAAGTTTCCTATTAGTATAGAATCACTATGGGTTGAAATGATACATACCCGAACGATATATAGAATAGGAGAAAATCGTTATGGGTTGAAATGATAAACCCAAGCGATTTTCATTAAATTGAATTTGGGATTACGGGTTGAAATGATATATATATATATATACCTGTACATATTTAAATTATGGATTGAAATGATAAATATCCGTACCACTTGACCATAGGATAGGAAATTATATACAGACACCGTTAGTCTATATATAAATATTTTGAAATGATTACTATGGTTTTAGAAAGGAATATACGGTTTTATATAAATATTGATTTTAGATATTATATAAATGTTATTTTATATATAGTTAAATTCTTGATTTAAGCTATATGTAAATTTGTTTAATATAAAATAAGTTTAATAATAAAGTTTGATTTTTATTAAAATATAATATGGTTAAGTATTTATTTAAATTATATTTTAATATAGAGTTTATAATGATTTAATAAATTAAGGTTGAGAAGATAGATTCGAAATTGATTTGAAATCGTATTTAATTAAGAAATATATTTGATCGATTTGAAACTTATGGAATTTGAGATTTGAAAGGATATGATTTTTATAATTTGATTTGGTTTAAGGTGATTTAACGAATATTTCAAGTTTAAATGAATTGAAGGAAATTTTTAGTCATTTGAAATTTGGGGTTTTATTTAAACGATAATGGATTTAGTAAGTAAATATTTCAAAATAAATAATAGTAAAGTGAACTTGATAAATATATATGGAATTATCAAATCTTGTTTTGAAATGTTTGGATATTTAAAGCTTTGAAAATATTGAAATTGAAATGGTTTATTTTGTGGTTAAAAATCTGTACTTGAAATCGATATAATGTGAATTGGTTTATTGAGAAACTGAAATAAATTAAAATGTATGATTTGAGATTTGATTAAATTAAAATTTTGGAATTTGAATCGATTTGAATCGATTTGTGAAATTTGAGGAAGCTATTTTATTATATAAAGTATTTTTGGAATTATATTAAAACTATTTATATATGTTACTTTATAAATTTATTTCATATAAACTATTTTAATATAAACTATTTTTATATAAACTATTTTAAATTATAAACTATTTTATTATATATACTATTATTTATATTTAAACAGTTAAGTCGGAAGTGTTATGATTCCAAGCATTATGATTTCTAAATTTTGATTTCCAAAGTATTATGATTAACAAAGTGTTTGATGAAAGAATATTGTTTAAATTTAAGTAAATTATTAAATTAAGTTTTGAAATTATTTAATAATTAAATAAAATAGAATTCTTTAAATAAGTGAAATCGAGTTTCTTTAATAATTAAGTTTTTGAAATTTGTTTAAATTAAATAATTAAATAAGTGAAATTGAATTTCTTTAATAAGGAATAAAATGTGATTGATGGAAAGTAATATGAGACTTGTAATATAAAGAATTTAATTTGACGAATTTAATTTAATTCAATTTATAAGTTTTTATATAATGTAGGTAAACTTAAGTGATTGATTTAATGAATTGGAAATTCAATTGAAATTATCTTGAAATGATAAATTTACTTAATTTAAATGATTACTGAATCAATCCATCAATGAATTTAAATTGTTTTGAATGTTAAATTAACTTTATTTAAATGATTATGGAATGAAACCAATATATGAATTTAAATCAATATTTGAATTGTTTTAAATAAAAATTGAAGTTGAATTATAGAGTTTTGAAATGGTTAATTTGGAACTTTTGAAACGTAAATTATTGAAATTGATATAGAAAGACAAATGAAATGTTGGCTTTCAAATTCTAAGTGAGATTGAAATTGATTTGGTTTTTGAAATTTATTAAATGACCAATCGGTGTAATAATTACAAAAGTTATTAAAGAAACTGGGATCGATTATGGACATACCCTCTGTCTAAACCGAAAACCACTTTAATAACTATGTACGGAGTGTGATCCAGAATGAAGTGGTTCAAATGATGTACGTGTTGACTGAAGAAAGAGAACGATAATGGATGACCTTGACACTTATGTCAAATTGGAAATGACTAAAACAGGAGCCGTGCCGGGCCAAATGGGGTTAGCCACCTCGAGCGAACACACTTCTTCGTAAACTACTCATTGCTTGTTATTGATTGGTGCGCACCCTTGAATTGGGAGTGTTGTTTCGCGGTGTTGCGATCGTTGCGCGATGCGTTCTCACCAGTCCGGATCAGGCAAACGGTAGTTTCACTACCTTGGGTATTGCCTCATGTTCCTTGTCATACTTGTATCCCTATGCGCGACTACTACGATTTGTTTTGTGTTATACCTATGGAGTACTCCCTGATATTCCACTAGTTTACGGTGGAGTTTACAGTGCTGTATAGACTATGACGCTTATTTAAAATGTGTTAAGGGGGATAACGGTAACGCCTTAACACTATTTTGACACTTTATATTACTGATAGGCATTATCTACTTAGCGTACACTACTGCATAGTAGATAGTTTAACGGATCCTTAGCGGATGGTTATCACAAACATCCTTTGAATTACTTGCTTTTCCGTTGTTACTTAACTTGAGTTGGATTTATTGATATAAGAATGTTAATCTTGACTCGAGCGTTTTGTCTTTTGCTTTACGCTCGGGTCAGACTGAGTGTACCAGTATTCGAGACCCACCTTTGGAGTTGGAGCTTCGCTTGGAGATCCAGCTATCTATCCATCTTTCAGATATTCAGTTGATTCTAGTGATGTATTCTGATCTTGTATTTGATTATTGTATTCGAGACTTATGTTGTACCTTATTTAACTCTGATATGTATATAGTAACTTCATGAACTACTATCTTTTGTTTTCGCTGCACTTATATCTTTGTATCTGTGATATGTGATTATTTATTTACTGTATATGCTGAGTTTTGCCAAATATAAACTTACAATCTGGTATATTGAGCAATTCAATTCCGGCATGCTTGGTGCGAATGGTTGAAAATATCAGGTCGTTGCATTTGGTATCAGAGCTTTGGCTCTAGGCAAAACTTAGCATATATAGTAAATTTAGTTATGGAATCACTTTCGTTCAAGTTTGAATTTCTTCTTTTGACTCGGTCTCCTTTGAATTTTGGAAGTTCCCCTCGGTTCCAAAATCCACAAATCTGTTCTTGTCTCTTCCAATTCGTATTTTTTGACTCTGGAGTATCCAATAACTCCACTTCGAATGACCTCTATAATAACTCGGCGGTCTCGCCAATCTTCGAATGATTTGAAAAGAGGTGAAACTCCTTTACAATAGGCATTGATTTACCAAAGATTTCTGTATCGTCGGTTTACGATGCTATCTATCTCCTTCTATGTCTGAATTCTATCTCTTGAGATCGAATGTAGATTTGCCTCAAAATTCTACATCGATCTTATTCTTGAAGTCATAGTCGACCCGATTAAGGTTGTCCGCGATTTAGTAAACTTATCCATCTTCCTATTTTGTTATTTATCATCTTATCTCTGTTTCGAACCTATCTTCGAATCAAAATTCTCTTTGATTTGAGTCCATCAAATTTGAATCTCTATCCTTGCTTTGAAATCCATTCTTGTATCGTCGAGCGAGAAAGTGTATTTGTAAATTAATATTAAGATGTTAATATATATGGTGTTGTTTTGAGTTGTTGATGTTGATTTGGGTTTTCGATCGATTCGTCTGATCAACGCTACCGATAGGATTTTCAAAACACTTGAACAGAACAAACTGACACAATATTGTTTTCAAATTTGGTAAACAAAATAGTTTTGTATGATTATATATATATATATATAAGTAAATTTTTTGATAATTGATAAATGAATTGGTTAACAAAATGATAATATTTAATGTACATTTATTGTTCTGTAAACCAATGACTATCGTCTCATAAAATAAATAAATGGAATTATAAAACTCGGTTTATAAATTGATTTGGAAAATTAAATGAATTTAAAGTGAGAATTTGAGAATTTAATTTCTGAAAATTTCAAATTTTGGTATTAAAGTTTTAAATGTACTATCTAAGGTATTTTCGAATAGAAATTGTTTCCAAAGAATTTTTAATGTTAAATCAGTGCTCTTCCCTTCTGTCGTTGGAAAATAATTTCGATGATGGCGGCCGCATCATCGACATTCTTTTTCGAGTTTCGAAGGGGAGAGACTATTCTATAGCCTTGCTACACTATTTTGTTGGAAAGTCAAATTGATTTGAATTGCTAAAGTTTGACTTGATTTATAATATAGGTGCATATTTATAGATTTGATTTGACTTGTATATATTTTTATATTTATCTCCAATGGTTTGAGGTGAAATCAGAAATTTAATTCTTAAATTTATGTTAAAAGATGTTTTCGATTATAAAATGAAGTAAATTATTTTGAATAAATATTTAAAGTTGAAATAATTGAATTAGAAATTTTACTTGTATAATACCCAACTACATTCCAATATAACTTACCTAAATCATTCAGAAGTTGAAAATGTAATTGAATAATTTACAATGTAGAATGATAATTGATAATTTTATAAATAAAAATTGAGTGGTGGTAATAAGTGTTATACGCTTGACTTTTAATTATAAAATGTTAATAGAGATAAATAGAACAATAAGTTTAATGAATAGTAAATGTGAAAAATTAAATAAAATTTTGTTTTGGAGGAATCTTTTGGTATCAAATATTGATAAATTGAAATTAAATCAACTTATCGAAATACCTTGAATTTTAAATCAAATATTGAGTATTAATTAAGGTAAATTGAAATTTATATGGTTTGAACTAATTGTTTTGCTTTGTTTTCAATCTATTTTCTTTCTGGTTGTTCTATTCTCCTACCTCCTTCCTTTTCGGGGACGAAAAGTTTTGAGTGGGGGAGAGTGTAACGAACCATAAATTTTCGATAATTTTTATTTGTTTTATTAATTATATTTAATTGAAATTTTGAGAAATTGTAAACAATAGAATTTTGAAATAAAAATTTAATATTTGAATGCATCTAGTTAAATATAGCAACTTGTAAATTTTGATCCAAAAATATAAAAGTTTATTTTTGTGTGTAATTTTATTTCAATTTAATCAGTTAGGAATTGATGAAAATAAAATGTTTTCGAAACCTAAATATTTTTTCATAGAAAAATTCTAAATCATCTTCTGAATGAGACGACATTTTTCGTTTTTCCAAATTCGGACTTCTTTAGCTCCGGCAATCTTATTTTTCTTTGTTTTTGCTACATTTTCTGCTAGTAGAAAATTCGAATTTTTATAATTCAATCGTACCACTGATATCTGCATACCATTTTGATCGTCTCGTCGTGCTGATCTCTGCAGTGTATTCGACTATGTGTTTTGAAGTTCGGTATGCAGTAGAATCTGCGAAACGTTAACCGTAGCGGTGTCTGTTTTGTGCCTTTTCGTTTCTTGTGACCATTTGTCTTTCAAACGGCTGAAAAACGAACAGTCGCTAATCTTTTATATTTCCAAAAAAAAATTCCATGACTTTTGTTTTGTCGGAGCTACATTCAATAATGTTACCGGTTCATTTTCACTCACGTGCTTTCCTCATTTTGTTCTATTCATTGCTCTGGAATAAAATAAGTATAATATAAAAGTATGTAAGCTTCCATACTACTGTTGCTACTCTTCACTTCACACGAAATCCTCCCATCTGCACAGTTAAAAAAAAAAAAAACTCCAACACCACCTCGCAAACCCATCCTCCAACCCCGTCCCCACGCCGAGATCACCGCCATAGCGTACACGCTCCGCGCCTCGCCCTCACTCACCCTCAAACCTCGGTCACCGCCTGCACTCGCCATGGCCCAAGGTCATCTTCTCACCACCATCGGTCCACACTCAACCAGCAACACGAGAATGCTAGCCTCGCACCACTACCATCGCCTCACTCTCTGCCTCACTCTCCCTCTCGTCCACTACATGCTCCGAAAGCTCCCACTCCCTCCTTGCAGCTACCCTCCACCGCATGTGTCACAGCTTCTATTCAAGCTTGACCAGCCCCGGCTGTGCGTTCCCCTCCCTGACACCGCCCTCCGCCACCGCAAGTCGTCGCGTAGATCACAGCCTTCCACTCAATTTCTTCCACTACTCTTCAAATAACTATTGTTGCCAAGCCTATGAATATATAGGTAAGGAAGTTTAACATATATTTGTATATAAGCATACTGACTATATATGCTTGATTTTTGCAAATGCTTATCTTGTAGCTTTCTCTGTTGCACATTATTTATAAACTCCTGTTGCTACTCATCTCCTTAATAGTAGCATGTTATAATAGTACTATTTATTTCGTATATATATTATAATAAATTTCTAAGGAAAATTTGTATGCAATTGGGCATAGATCTGTATATATTTGTGTACAGGCTATATAACATTTAATACATTATATACATGAGGTGTCTGCTGTTTTGTAAATGAATATATATATATATATATATGATGTCAAGGATCTATATAATATGTTTTAAAACCTTTCTATTTAGCTTATACATTTATATTAAATCGTTTATAGAATTTTGTATATAACAGTTTTAGGCTTGCATATTAAGTTGTTTTCAGTTTAATTATTTACTTTATGTGAGTCCTGTTGTGTAAGTTTATACAAGTTTATAAAATTTTCTTCGATTTTATTTTAAAATTTAAGTCATTTTGGTTATATATATAGCCTGTTTGAAAAGAAATGTGTTAGTTTATATTTTTTTAGCTATATAGTAATGTATATTATTTCTTTAATATGCAAGCTATATATAGTGTTGTATGAATTATGTTGCGTGTTTATATTTGAGGTTTATATAAAATTTAGTTTGTAGACTTCTGTATAGAAAAATATGTATATATTTACATAAGTACAAACTTGTAAAGTAGGTGGTAACATATTTATATAAATTTATGATTTTGTACTGTATATACATTGATTTATATATGTGTTTAGTTTAAACTATGATTTTTGAAAACGTATATATATAATTTTAATGAGTTTCAAAATTTATATTGGTTAAGCAAATAAAATATTAGAATAATATATTTTGTTTCAGTCTACGTCGAGCAGTTTCTGATCTATTTTCATTGATCTCTATTTATCAGCCATATTCGTCAAATTCGTGTCAATCTTGCCTTGCTTTGAAAATCGTCATTGGGTTGGTCAATTTCACAATTCAAATCGTAGCTTATTGTGTTATCTATCTCCTCTAGCCTTGAAAGGTGAGCAATCACTCACGATTAATGTTCTTTTATTTATTAAATTTGATTTCAACTGAAACGATAATTGAAATATGCTGATGTTAGTTATTTACACTGTTATATATGCTATTACCTGTATTAGTTCACCTATGACATTTGACATCATTATCTGTTATTTATATTGAAGATATATGTTTGTTATATTATTATCATATCTGTTATCACTCTGCAAGTTCCTTATTAGTATAGAATCACTATGGGTTGAAATGATACATACCCGAACGATCTGTAGAATAGGAGAAAATCGTTATGGGTTGAAATTATAAACCCAAGTGGTTTTCATTAAATTGAATTTGGGATTACGGGTTGAGATGATATATATATATATATATATATATATATATATATATTTAAATTATGGATTGAAATGATAAATATCCGTACTACTTGACCATACGATAGGAAATTATATACAGACACCGTTGTCTATATATAAATATTTTGAAACGATTACTATGTTGGAAAGGAATATACGGTTTTATATAAATATTAATTTTAGATATTATATAAATGTTATTTAATATATAGTTAAATTCTTGATTTAAGCTCTATGTAAATTTGTTTAATATAAAATAAGTTTAATAATAAAGTTTGTTTTTTATTAAAATATAATATGGTTAAGTATTTATTTAAATTATATTTTAATATAGAGTTTATAATGATTTAATAAATTAAGGTTGAGAAGATAGATTCGAAATTGATTTGAAATCATATTTAATTAAGAAATACATTTAATCGATTTGAAACTTGTGGAATTTGAGATTTGAAAGGATATGATTTTTATAATTTGATTTGGTTTAAGGCGATTTAACGAATATTTCAAGTTTAAATGAATTGAAGGAAATATTTAGTCATTTGAAATTTTAGGTTTTATTTAAACGATAATGGATTTAGTAAGTAAATATTTCAAAATAAATAGTAGTAAAGTGAATTTGATATATATATATATATATATGGAATTATCAAACCTTGTTTTGAAATGTTTGGATATTTAAAGCTTTGAAAATATTGAAATTGAAATGGTTTATTTTGTGGTTAAAAATCTGTACTTGAAATCGATATAATGTGAATTGGTTTATTAAGAAACTGAAATAAATTAAAATAGATGATTTGAGATTTGATTAAATTTAAATTTTGGAATTTGAATCGATTTGAATCGATTTGTGAAATTTGAGGAAGCTATTTTATTATATAAAGTATTTTTAGAATTATATTAAAACTATTTATATATGTTACTTTATAAATTTATTTCATATAAACTATTTTAATATAAATTATTTTTATATAAACTATTTTAAATTATAAACCATTTTATTATATATACTATTATTTATATTTAAACGGTTAAATGGGAAGTGTTATGATTCCAAGCATTATGATTTCTAAATTTTGATTTCCAAAGTGTTATGATTAACAAAGTGTTTGATGAAAGAATGTTGTTTAAATTTAAGTAAATTATTAAATTAAATTTTGAAATTATTTAATAATTAAATAAAATTGAATTCCTTAAATAAGTGAAATCGAGTTTCTTTAATAATTAAGTTTTTGAAATTTGTTTAAATTAAATAAGTAAATAAGTGAAATTGAATTTCTTTAATAAGGAATAAAATGTGATTGATGGAAATTAATATGCGACTTATAATATAAAGAATTTAATTTGACGAATTTAATTTAATTCAATTTATAAATTTTGATATAATGTAGGTAAACTTAAGTGATTGATTTAATGAATTGAAAATTCAATTGAAATTATTTTGAAATGATAAATTTACTTAATTTGAATGATTACTGAATGAATCCATCAATGAATTTAAATTGTTTTGAATGTTAAATTAACTTAATTTAAATGATTATGGAATGAAACCAATATATGAATTTAAATCAATATTTGAATTGTTTTAAATTAAAATTCAAGTTGAATTATAGAGTTTTGAAATAGTTAATTTAGATTGAAACGTAAATTATTGAAATTGATATAGAAAGACAAATGAAATGCTGGCTTTCAAATTCTAAGTGAGATTGAAATTGATTTGGTTTTTGAAATTTATTAAACAACCAATCGGTGTAATAATTACGAAAGTTATAAAAGAAACCGGGATCGGTTATGGACATACTCTCTGTCTAAACCGAAAATCACTTTAATAACTATACGCGGAGTGTGATCCAGAATGAAGTGGTTGGAATGATGTACGTGATGACTGAAGAAAGAGAACGATAATGGATGACCTTGACACTTGTTTCAAATTGGAAATGACTAAAACAGGAGTCGAGCCGGGCCAAATGGGGTTAGCCATCTCGAGCGAACACACTTCTTCATAAACTACTCATTACTTGTTATTGATTGGTGCGCACACTTGAATTGGGAGTGTTGTTTCGCGGTGTTGCGATCGTTGCGGCGATGCGTTCTCACCAGTCCGGATCAAGCAAACGGTAGTTTCACTACCTTGGGTATTGCCTCAAGTGCATTGTCATACTTGTATCCCTAGACGCGACCACTACGATTTGTTTTGTTTTATACCTATGGAGCACTCCCTGATATCCCACTAGTTTACGATGGAGTTTTCAGTGCTGTATAGACTATGATGCTTATTTAAATTGTGTTAAAGGGGATAATGGTAAGGCCTTAACACTTTTTTGATACTTTATAAACTGACAAGCATTATCTACTTAGCATACACTACTACATAGTATATAGTTTAACGGATCCTTAATGGATGGTTATCCCAAACATCCCTTGAGTTACTTGCTTTTCAGTTGTTACTTCACTTGAGTTGGATTCATTGATATAAGAATGTTAATCCTGACTCAAGTGTTTTGTGTTTTGCTTTACGCTCGGGTCAGACTAAGTGTACCAGTAATCGAGAATCACCTTTAGAGTTGGAGCTTCGCTTGGAGATCCAACCATCTATCTAGCTTTCAGATATTCAGTTGATTCTAGTGATGTATTCTGATCTTGTATTTGATTATTGTATTCGAGACTTCTGTTGTACCTTATTTAACTCTGATATGTATATAGTAGCTTCATAAACTACTATCTTTTGTTTCCGCTGCATTTATTACTCTATTTCTGTGATCTGTGATTATTTATTTACTATATATGCTGAATTTTGCCAAATATAAACTTACAATCTGGTATTTTGAGCAATTCAATTCCGGCATGTTTGGATGCGAATGGTTGAAAATATCAGGTCGTTACAATGTTTGTTTAAATGATTTAAAACTTTCGAAAGAGATGGTGTCGACGCCATCATGTTTTCACCAATATTTTTATATGATAAAGTATGGTTTTGAAAGAGATGCTTTCTCCTATATTCACTTACACCCAAATAATATTTTAAGTATAAACCCAATGTTGTCGAAAGGGAGACTTTGAATGATTTTGAAAGGGTCACTTCTAATGGTTTCAAAAGAGGTACTTTCAATTGGTTTTGAATCTATGCCTCTAATGATTAAATGTTGATACTTTAGTACATTCAAAAGTTTCAAAAGAGAGGTTTTTAAGTGTCCAAAAGCCAGGAGCCTAATGTTTTCAAAATATATTTTTATGCTTTCGAAGGAAGGTATCCAAGGAAGTCGAAAGTAAGGTTTCGAAAGGTTTTGTAATCTTAATTTTTAAAAAGAGAAACCCATGGCTAAGTTAAAGAATTTTTTGTAATGGTTTTGAGAAGAAACTTTCCTTGATAAAATAATTGGTTAATGCGATTAACCATGTTTTATATTAAATCCACAGGAGTGGTATTGTTATGTTATTATGTTTGCTTCTTCAAATATAAATATATTCACATTATAATGGGCCCATAACTGTATTTTAGGGATAAAGGGCAGAAGAGCCAGCCAGGTTGACCCAGTAGTGAATATAATTTAAGTTAGCATATGAATGTGTAGAATTGCATCCAGGAAGTCAGGAAGAACAGAATATAGGATGCTAAAATATTAAAAAAAGATATTGGCAGGGGCCAATAGGTTCTCAGTAAGCCCATGAAAACTGTGTATAGGAAATGATATTAGCAAGGGCCAATAGGTTCATAGTTATCCCATGAAAACTAGGTACAAAGAAAGATGTTAGAAAGAAAGGTTCATAGTAAGCCTACGTAAACTATGATTTGATACTGGCAGGGGCCAGTAGGTTTGTAGTTAGCCTATGAAAACTATATCCAGATTAAGATATTGACAAATGTCAATAGGTTCCTAGTCAGTCCATGAAAACTAGGGTAAGAAGAAAGGATATTGGAGTCACCAATAGGTTCCTAGTCAACCCATGAAAACTAGGATAAGAGTAAAGATATTGGAGTTACCAATAGGTTTCTTAGTGATTCTTTGAAAACTATGTAACTGGACAGGGAGTCCTTAGATTTTTGACTGGTTATTAGTCAGTCCATGAAAACTAATAGGTTAATAGTTATCCTAGAAACTATAATTGAGGCAGATAGTCAGAATGAATGAGGATGGGTAATCCAAAATTGATTCATTTGTTTTGCATGTCATCATATCATATTGTTCTGAATTGTTTTAGCCATTGTGGATGCAGGAGCATAGTATATGATTTTAAAAGGTTTTAAGATATTAGTAAAGGGAAAACCCATTCCCCTAAGCGGCGTGGTCTCACCAGATATCTAAATGATTCGAGATGGTAGATTATTATTCATACTAGGCTTTATATCTGACTCGAAATTTATGTTTTCCCCTTAAACTCTCGGGTAATCAATTGATTTCGAGTAGTTTGAGAGTTGAGGTTTTCAGCTAGCTCATTAGATGAATAAAGCTTCCGAAGACGCGCAGGAGGCATGATAGCTATTTAGAGTTTTCTTTTATTTGATTCTGCTATGTTGTTTGTAATGGCAAAGTTGTTATATTGCCTATATGTACTCCGATCATCCAAAGGGGCACCTTCATATGTCGCTCTTGGCGTATATTGTAATAAATATATTTTTTCTGAACGTGATTTGTAATTGTTCGATTATGTAATGAATTGGAAATGATTTGAAATGGAATGTGATTTTGTTTGATGTCTTGAAATTTTTTCATATTCATGTGTTTCTGTGTATCAATGAATCTAACACCACCATATTTGGTCATCGAAAATTAATAATTATGGATGACTACAGCATCCATATTCGTTAGTTTTGAACCTCCAAGTAGGGGGATGTTACAAGTTAGTATCAGAGCATAGGTTTATGAAACTTTAAAAGAAAACTTAAACCTAAAAGCTTTTTCAAACATGATCCAATGAATCGGGAATATGATCGAGGTTGGGATAATGCTATGGTGACATACTTGTATCTGATATATGTGTGTGTGTGTGTGTGTGTGTGTGTGTGTGTGTGTATAGACACACACGTACGTATTCCCCTCTCTCTTAGACCATTCTTATGTATCTTACCAAGGTTCGTATGTAGATTTACGAGAAAGAAGATATGGAAGCAGGAAACAGAAAAGGAAATTTAGGTGAAGGAAGCAGCACAACCAACGGAAACGCTCGACCTAATACCAGTAAGAACCAAGGTCGATAGGCTAATGCTATCCCAAATGCTGAAGTCAATGTAGGTGCTGGAAATCCGCAGTAGATGCGGGGATGATGCATTAGTTGTTAGCCAATCTTTTGCAAGCTGGGGTTGTTGGTAATGTTGGAGGAGCTAATCTTGTGGCTTTAGTTAGGAATAACTATGTTAAGTTGGGCAGATACTACACTAGTTTGGGTGGAAAGCCGTTTGTTGGAACAGAGAATGCTGTTGAAGTAGAGAATTAGCTATCACACTGTGAAAGGATCTTTACTGATCTAGGCTTGGATGGTGGACAAAAGAGGAGGCTAGCCTCTAGGCAGTTGCAAGGGGCAGCACTTCACTGGTAGAATAGTGTAACTGCCGGAGTTCTAGAGGAAGAGCTGACATGGGCTGATTTTAGAAGAAGGTTTGACCAGAGGTTTTTATTTGAGGTTGCTAAGTCGGCATTGATGAGAAAGTTCGTAGATTTAGTTCAAGGAGAGATGTCAGTGATCGAGTACACTGCCAATTTTGATGAGTTATCTCATTATGGATATGTTATGGTTGATACTGAAATTAGAAGGAATGACAGGTTCATTCAAGGACTGAGACCTAAGCTTGCTAATATGACCATGACCCATATTTGGGAACCTTGTAATGTGGTGGCGGAGATGGCCATTCGCCATGTAGAGATGCTTGATGTTTCTGCCAAAGAGAAGTCAGTAGAATCCCAGAGTCCTCAGGGAAAGAAGAGGAAAAAATTTAAACAGAAGGGAGCCCAGAAAGGAGATGCTGCCAAGAGGGCAAAGGCTGATTTAGTTTGTTACAAATGTCACAAGAAGGGTCATTACGAAAATGAGTGCCGATCAGGAAAGGGAAAGAAGGCTGCAGACAAGAAGAATGTGAAGTGCTTCATCTGTGACCAGGTTGAGCATTCCAAGAACCTGTGCCCAGAACCAGTCAGGGCGGACAAAGGAAAGGTCTTTGCTGTTGGATCATCTGCTAAGCCTAATGCAGCTGATAAGGGAAAGACTATGATGGAAGGTATGTTTTTGATTCAGAGTATACCAGTTAGGATATATTTGATACCGGTGCATTACATTCATTTATATCTCAGTATTTGGTTGATAGGTTATGCTTAGAACCCACATACCTTATTACTTCCTTAAGGGTTGCAAATCCAATAGGAGGGTATGCAACTCTGGGGATGAGATGTGACCAATTAGAACTTGACTTGTTAGGTCATATGTTTGCATGCGGTCTGTATGTTTTTGATTTCGTAGATTTCGGAATCATTTTGGGTATGGGTTGGTTGAGAAGGTGTGAGGCCAGGATATTTTGCTAGGATGGAAAGATATCGCTAAGACACCCTGATAGTCATAACCGAATTATATTCTCAGTAGAGAATTCTAACCGAAGTAGCTATGCTTTCTTAAGTGCAATGGAAGTGGGAGAAGATCTAAGTCAGGTTCGAATAGGAAGAGAGTTTGCAAATGTCTTTGAGCTAGTCACAAGACTACCACCTAAATGAGCTGTTGAGTTTTGGATAGATCTTGTGCCAAGAGCCAAACCTGTAAGTAGACCACCTAGCAGGATGACACCGACTGAGACGAAGGAATTGAAGGTGCAGCTAGTGGATCTAGAAGGAAGGAATTTATTAGACCAACAAGTTTGCCTTGGGACGCGACTACAATATTCGTGAAGAAACCAGATGGGTCATTGAGGTTGTGTATAGACTATCGTAAGTCAAATGAGAGGACGATAAAGAATAAGTATCCTTTCCCAAGAATTGATTATCTGTTTGATCAGTTGAGTGGAGCCAGAGTGTTTTCCCAGTTGGATTTAGCGACAGGCTTCCACCCAGTTAAGGGTGGCAGAGAAAAGCATTCCTTTGACAGCATTTCGAACTAGATATGGTGCGTATGAGTGGTTAGTAATGCCATTCGGGTTGAGGAATGCACCCGCTTTCTTTATGGATTGGATTAATCTAGTCTTCTGAGAGTATTTGGACGTATTCGCGTTAGTGTTTATAGATGACATTTTGATATACTATAAGAATTAAAGAGAGCATTAAGATCATCTTAAAGTTGTGCTTGAGATGCTGAGACAGAATCAGCTAAAGGCGAAGTTTTTCAAGTGTCATTTTTGAAAGAAAGAGGTTAAGTTTCTTGGTCATGTGGTTTAAGAGAAAGGATTGTCAGTCGATCCAGATAAGATCGAAGCTATTAATAATTGAAACAGACCAGAGACAGTGACCGAGATTTGAAGTTTTCTTGGACTTTCTGGCTATTGCTGGAGATTTATTAAGGATTTCTCGCGGATAGCAGTGCCTTTGACTAAGCTTACCAAGAAGGAGGTGAAGTTTGTTTGGCCCTACAAATGTGAGGAAGAATTTCTTAAGTTGAAGCATTTGTTGACCAATGCACCCGTTTTGGTAGTTCCAAACGAAAACCAAGAGTTGGTGGCGTATGCAGATGCATGTGGAACAAGATTGAGAGCTGTGTTGATGCAGAAGGGTAAAGTGATTACCTACGCTTCATAACATCTTAGACCGAACGAAGTAAAATATCCTACTAATGGCTTAGAGTTGGCTGCGGTGATTTTTACCTTGAAATTTAGAGGCATTATCTCTTGGGAGAGAGATTTGAGTTGTATACCAATCATAAGTCTTTAAGATATTTATACTCTCAGAAGGAGTTGAATATGAGACAACAGAGGTGGCTGGAGTTTTCGGCTGCTCTCAGCAGGAAACATCAGAATGTGGTGTTGGCTATGTTGGCAGACTGAAGGATCTAGAAGCTTTGTCCAGTTGTGGTATGCAGTTAAGATCGACTTCTAGTTCTAGTTAGAGTACTGCCATGTTGTCCTATTTAGAAGTTCGACCGGTGTTGATCAAGATAATTGCTTCTAAGTAGAAGGAGGATCCATTATTAGCCGAGAGGATTAGAAGGCTTGAGGTTGGAACTGAGATCGATGTTTCGAAAGATTTTTGTCTTGACCAGAGAGGATGGTTGAGAAAGAAGGGGCGATTATGCGTTCCAGATATTGAGAACTTGAGGAGAGAAGTTCTTGGGGAATGTCATCAATCCAAGTTTACGATTCATCCTAGAGGGACCAAGATATATCAAGATATAAAGAGAAGCTTCTAGAGGGAAGGCACGAAGAGAGATGTTGGCTTGTGGGTTAGGCAGTGTGTAAACTGTCATAAGTGAAAGTCAAACATCAGAAGCCGAGTGGGTTGCTTCAGCCTGTAGAGATTCCAGTTTGGAAATGGGATTCGATATCCATGGATTTCATAGATGGGTTGCCAAGGTCAAGCAGAGGAAATGTGAGTATAGTCGACCAAGACAGCACCTGTTTTGGTGAAGTTGTTCATGAAGAACACAGTTAGATTTCATGGAGTTCTTAGTAGCATAGTTAGCGACATGGACGCTTTATTTACTAGCGAATTCAGGAAGAGTCTGCAGGATGTGTTAGGCATTAAGCTCAAGATGAGTACCGCATATAACCCTCAGACGAATGAGCAGACAGAGAAAGTCAATAAGGTACTCGAGGATTTGTTGAGGGCTTATGTGTTGGACTTTGGTGGATCTTGGAAGGATCGCCTACATTTGGTTGAGTTTTCCTATTATAATAGTTATCGGACTAGTATAGGAATGGCGCCTTTTGAAGCTTTGTGTGGAAGGCCATGAAAATCACCAATATGTTGGTTGGAGAATGGAGACAGATTGGTCTTAGGTCCAGACTTGGTTTGGGAGACATCAGAAAAGATTGAGCTGATCCGAGAATGGATAAAGAAAGCTCAATCCAAACAGAAAAGTTACGTAGCTAAGAGGCATAAAGACCTGGAATTCTCAGTTGGAAACAAAATTTTCATTAAGGTATTACAGATGAAGGGTGTGGTACTGTTTGGGAAGTCGGAAAAACTGGCACTGAGATATGTTGGTCCATTCCAGATTATAGAAAGGATTGGAAAGCTCGCATACAGAGTAGAGTTGTCGAGCAGTATGGCACGTGTCCATAATGTATTTCATGTGTCTCATCTTTGCAAGTATGTGCATGATCTAGAGGCCACTATTCCTCGGATAGAGTTGGAAGATTTAGTAATAGAGCTCATTTGAATTTTGTTAGACAACCAGTTCAGGTTGAAGCGAGAGATGAGAAAAGATTGAGGAACAAGACAGTCAAGTTGGTGAAAGTTCAGTGGAGCGACAACGAGGACTGTACTTCGGAGAAGGAGAACATGATTCGAGATACTTATCCTGATTTGCTTTGAGGATATGTCTATATTAGATTTATACAGATAATTCCTAGTCAGGTAGACTAGTATGGTTGCTATATGTCTTTACAGATGATTGCTATGTTGGTATTTGGTCCTTACTGAATTTCGAGGATGAAATTCTTTAAGGAGGGGAGCATGTAACACCACTAATTTTTGATAACATTATTCAAAAGATTTAATTAGATAAATTAAATAGAATAATATAAATGTTATGTGATAAGGGGGTTGAGATTTGAATAAATTTAATTAAGGTCGTGCCTAATAAAATAATTAAATGCGCTTAAGAATGGTTTTTAGGTTAATTAAATTACATAAGGGTATATTATGAATTTGCCGCCTATAACCCTTACCCTTATATATATTCTTGTTCCTACTATTACATTTCCATTTAGGTCATTTTAAAAAACGCAAACCAAAAGCTTAAAGAAGAGCAGGTCATTTAGAAAGAAGAATTCAATTAAAAGCAAGAGATTCAATCTTAGGAGAAATCAATCTCAATCTCATCTCCTTATCTTAATCAAGGTGAATAATAATTTCATCTCTATTTGTTTAAATCATATGTTTTTGGATTTAAGTGTAAGTTCGTTTTTATGATAATTTGGATGATGATATGCTAGAATCACAAATTTATTGGATTTAAACAAGGATTTTAAATATGATTTCTCATGGTTTTAGGGAGAAACCAAGTTATGTTGATGGTTAAATGCCATGGAAATTTTTTATGTTATGTAAAACATGATTTTGGAATTGGGTTTTAATTTTAATAATTTTTCAAGCTATGAGAAGATTATTATTAATTTTCAAAGGAAAATATGGTTATTTGGGTTTATAAATTTATTTCGAGAATATATTAAGAATTTGGGTCTGAAATTTTGATATGCCAGATAACATGATTAAAGTGAATTTCTGGAATTTTTGGGGATTTTTCCGAAGTAATTTGCTATGCCAACTAAATTATTTTAGAAGAGGGACTTCTTTGCAAAATTGGTTTTGCTTAATGAAGGGCTCATTTGATTAACTTAACAGTGGTTTAGATCTGAAATTAGCCAGGTTATTTTAGTAAAGAATTTGAAAAGGTTAAGGCAACCAATCTGATGTTGACACGTGGCAGGTTAGTTAGAAAAAAGTTTGCTTTAAGTAGTATCAAGCCAGGTTTACTCAGAAAAGTTGGTCCGCCTTCTTTAGAAGTACCTTTCGATACAGAGCTTTCGCCTTCAACCCAGTCGAAACCTACTAATCCAAAACCAATACACAAGGCATCACAAAGATGGTACGCAGTGGATTAGAGAAAGGCGAAGGGTTAGGTGTCGAAAGCATGGCTTCCGAAGGAGTCGATACCTTGGTTTGTTTTAAAAAGAGAAGCATCTGCCTTTGTTTTATTTAAGCCTTCGAAGGAGTCGAAGCATATGTTTTCGAAAGAGGTTTGTACAAGGCTTCGAAAGGATTTCCATTAACATAAGTTTGCTTTCGAATGGGTTCCTTTACTTATGAAAGAATGCTTATGAAAGAAAGGGGTTCCGACCTAGTCGAAGCCATGCTGCCGTTCTTTAGCCTTTCGATGGTATTGAAGTTATTAATGCTTTTGAAGGGTACTTTTTGTTTTTCAAGATGTTTTAAGCCTCTTCCTAGATGCTATAGAAAAGGTCCAAGGATTTCGAAGGCAATGGCTTTGAAAGGGGTTTCGAAGCTCCTTCAATGCTTGTTTACATGGTTTAAAGCTTTCGAAAGAGATAGTGCCGACGCCATCATGTTTTCCCCAATATTTTTATATGATAAAGGATGGTTTCAAAAGAGATTCTTTCACCTAAAATCACTTAGACCCAAATAACATTCTAAGTATTTATCCAATGCTGTCGAAAGAGGGACTTTCAATGATTTCAGAAGGGTTACTTCCAATGGTTTTGAAAGGGGTAATTTCAATTGGTTTCGAAGCTATGCTCCTAAATGATTAAATGTTGATACTTCAATACATTCGAAAGATTTCGAAAGAAAGGTTTTAAGTGTTCGAAAGACAGGAGCCCAATGTTTTGAAGTATATTTTTATGCTTTTAAAGAAGGGTACCCAAGGAAGTCTAAAGCAAGATTTCAAAGGTTTTGTAACCCAAAGTCAATTTTTAAAAAGAGAAACTCATGGCTAAATTGAAGGAGTTTTTGTAATGGTTTTGAGAAGAAGCTTTCTTTGACAAAATAATAGGTTAAAGGGATTAACCATGTTTTATACTAAACCAACAAGAGTGGTATTGTTATGTTATTATGTTTGCTTCTTCAAATATAAATATATTCACATTATAATGGACCCATAACTGCATTTTGGGGATAAAGGGAAGAAGAACTGGCTAGGTTAGCCTAGTAGTGAGTATAATTTAATTTCGCTCCTGAATGAGTAGAATTGCATCCAAGAGGTCAGGAAGACCAGAATATAGGATGCTAAAATATTAAAGAATCATATTGGCAGGGGCCGATAGGTTCTCAGTAGGCCTATGAAAATTATGTATAGGAAAACATGTTGGTATGGGCCAATAGGTTCATAGTTAGCCCATGAAAACTATGTATAAAGGAAGATGTCAGAAAGACAGGTTCATAGTAAGCCCATGAAAACTATGATTTGATACTGGCAGGGGCTAGTAGGTTTGTAGTTAGCCCATGAAAATTATATTCGAATTAAGATATTGACAAATGTCAATAGGTTTCTAGTCAGTCCATGAAAACTAGGGTAAGAAGAAATGATATTGGAGTCACCAATAGGTTCCTAGTCAACCCATGAAAACAAAGATAAGAGTAAAGATATTGGAGTAACCAATAGGTTTATAGTGATCCCATGAAAACTATGTAATTAGATGGGGAGTCCTTAAATATTTTACTGGTTATTAGTCAGCCCATGAAAACTAAAAGGTTAATAGTAATTCTAGAAACTACAATTGAGGTAGATAGTCAGAATGAATGGGGATGGGTAATCCAAAATTGATTCATTTGTTTTGCATATGATCATATCATATTGTTTTGAATTATTTTAATCATTGTGGATGCAGGAGCATAGTATATGGTTTTAAAAGGTTTTAAGATATTAATGAGGGGAAAAATCATTCTGATAAGTGGCGTGATCTCACTAGATATCTAAATGATTTGTGATGGTAGATTATTATTCATACCAGGCTTAATGTCCGACTCGAAGTTTATGTTTTCCCCTTAAACTCTTGAGTACTCAATTGATTTGAGTAGTTTAAGAGTTGAGGTTTTCAGGTGCCTCATTAAACGAATAAAGCTTCCGAAGACGTGCAGAGGGCATGATAGCTATACAGAGTTTTCTTTAATTTGATTCCGCCATGTGCTTGGAATGGCAAAGTTGTTATATTGCTATATATACTTTGATCATCCAAAGGGGCATCTTCATATGTCTCTCTTGGCGTATGTTGTAATAAATATATTTTCTTTGAATGTGATTTGCGATTGTGGGATTATGTAATGAATTGGAAATATTTTGAAATAGAATGTGATTTTCTTTGATGTTTTCAAATTTTTCCATATTCCTATGTTTCTGTGTATCAATGAATCTAATACCGCCGTATTTGGTCCCCGAAGATTAATAACTATGGATGACTACAGCATCTATAGCCGTTAATTTTGGACCTCCAAGTAAGGGGATATTACAATCTAATAGGAATGAACTGGGTTGACTTATCAGTCTATCGACAATCACCCACAAACTACCATGACAAAATCTAGAGTAGAGAAGACCATCAATTAAATCCATGGACACCTAACAAGTCAAAGATAAGATATGATCACTATTGGATTGAAACCAGAATTTGAATATGAACTTATAATTCCTAAGTTCATATTACCTGATCCCATTTTCATAGTAGAACATCTAAAGGTTGCAACAGACCACTGGGTCTTTGATGCTTTGCCTTAACTAGCCGACAAGTCATGCAACTCTTCACAAAGTTAGCCACATCTCGCTTCATCCTTTTCTAGTAGTAAAGTTGCTGCATACATTTTACTACTACTGGGGTGGATAGGGAGTTTAAAGCGATGACCATCCTCTAAAATATCTATTCGAAAATTCCATACATTAGGCATCATAAGTCTACCTCATCTCCGAGCACAACCACGAGCATCCACTTCAAACTCATTCACTTCATCCATTCTACTCTCATCTCTGCAACTATGGACGAGACAAACAAGATCGGGATCTTGCTTCTGAGATTTAGATATTTGATCCAAAATAGTGGGATGAGCTTCCAAACTGGCTAAAAATATAAGTGAACTGGAGTCTGTAGTCCGAGCCATAGTCTCACATGGTGACAAAGCTTCAAGATCCTTTCGTTCAACCAACATCACGGAAACCACCGCCTGCTGCTTACAACTAAGTGCATCAGCCACTCAATTCCCCTTTCCCTGAGTATATTGGATGTCAAAATCATAAGATGCTAGAAAGTCGAGCCACCTCTGCTGACGCATATTAAGCTCTTTCTAAGAGAGAAGCATTTCAATGACTTATGGTCGTACAAAGCACAAACCTCTCTCCTAATAAATAATGTCGCCAAATCTTAAGGGCGAAGAAAATTACTGCAAGCTCTAGATTATGCATGGAATATTTGACCTCGTTCAGTCTGCACTGCCTTGATGCATATGCAACCACTCGGTCTCTTTGCATGTGAATGGCACCCAACCAAATCTACTAGCATCAGTATAAACCATAAGGTCTTGGTTCCTTTCTGGAACTACAAGAATAGGAGCATGGGTGAGAAGTTCCTTCAATATCTGGAAAGCGGCTTCACACTTATTCGACCAAATGCACTTAACTCCCTTTCTTGTCAAACTAGTGAGAGGCAATACTATCTTGAAAAAGTCTTTTACGAATCGATAGTATAACCCGCAATCCTAGAAAACTATGAATCTCCGATACATTCTCCAGCCTCTTCCATTTTTGAATAGCCTCGATCTTAGATGGATTGACAGAAATCCCTGCTTCAGAAATCACATGCCCTAAAAACTTCACCTGCCTCTACCGGAATGACACATAGAGAATTTTTATTTCAACGGGTTTTTCTTAAGTGTATCCAAATCAATTTTAAAGTGTCTCTCATTCTCCTCTACTGACTTAGAATAAACTAAGATATTGTTGGTGAAAACCAGAACAAATTTATCCAAAAACTTCCAGAATACTCTATTCATAAGATCGATGAAATAAGTCGGGGCATCACAAGCCACTCACATGATCCATATCTGGTACGAAAAGCGGTTAACAGAATGCTACCCTTTGCAACTTTGAGCTAATGAAAACTGGTTGCTAAGTTCAGTTGAGAAAAGACCTTAACGTCACAATGCTGATCAAACAAAATCATCGATCCTAAGCAATGGGTATTTATTCTTTATTGTAAGCTCGTTAAGCTAGTGGTAACCAATGAAAATCCTAAGAGTTCCATCTACCTTCTTTACAAACACAACTTCAGCACCCTATAGAGAAGAACTGGATTGAAAAAACAACTTTGCCTTTAACTCTAAAAAGTGCTTTCTCAATCTTCATCCTCCTTTGCTGATATCCTCATGGGAGTATGACTTCTCGACTGAGCACCAGGGACTAAGTCAATTCTGTACTCAATTGCCTGCTTAGGAGGTAATCTGGAAAAGGGTTCGAAGATATCAAGAAACTCACACACGACAGGAATTCAGGCTATATTCTCTTCTTCCCGAGGTTCAAGAGAAAATAATGAAACTTTTGAATTCGAATTGATATCTCGAAGAGCTATTGACATTCTCTCTTTTAAATCAAGATGCTTAAGATAAATAGTCCTTTTTGGACATAGGATATGTGCTTCGTATTTACTAAGCCAATCCATTCCCTAAATCATTCTAAAGCAAAGATACCGAACTATATGCAAATTAGCAAAAGAGAGAATATCTATATAAACTAAGCTCGACAATTCTACAAAGCATACTAAGAGTTATGTATCCACCAATAAGGTTTGCAATCCTTAGTGAAGTAACCAAGCACACAACATCCAAAAATAAGGTATCGACGAGCTCTTTCGATATGAATGAGTGAGAAACACCTGTATTGAAAAGGACCCAAATAAGAAGATTCTGGAATAGAATGGTACCCTCTAAGATAGAATGTAATGTATCTTTGCACTGACCAGATCCACCAGAAGACTCCAGCATTCAACCTCCCTTCTTTCTTCCCTTTAGTTGATCTAGGACAAGAATTGATAAGATAGCCCTCTGTCTTACAGTAACGGAAAATAATAGGCTTCGAACAATCCTTAATAAAGTGCTCCTTGGAATCGCAGTTGTAACATTCCCCACGAATCGGATGCGTTCCTTTGAATCCTGCACCCTACTTCTTAGCTTTCTTGTTGGAGTTGAAAGACTTGGACTTTTTGAAAGATGCTTCTTCTTCTAACTGAAGCTCTTCTTCACACCACAGCCTCGTCACTACCGTCTCTCTCTACTTCCTCCAATCTTAAGTGATGTATCGACTATCTACTCAAAAGATATCTCCAGCTTCAAGAGTAAAGCCTTCTTAAGATGCTTCTTCAACCCATAAACAAACTATTGATTTTTCTTCAATAGGGTATTAATGTGCTCGATCTCATACTTAAATAGTGCCTCAAAAGTTGTCGCATGCTCCATTATCGAAGAATACTCTTATTTGAGATCTGTAAACCATCGATCCAATAATACCATCTCAACCTTGAACACAAACTTCATCTTAAACCTCTCACGGAACTGCTTCCAAGTAAGCTTTTCTTCCTATACCTCAGCTATCAACAACCCATACCAATCCAATGCTTGCTCAAGGAGCTGAGTCGAAGCCACTTGAACTCTAAGCAAATCTGAGAGGCTCATGTGAGAAAATATATGCTCGCATGTTCAAAGCCATTCCTAAACCTCCATAACTCCATTCATGCCTTTAAATGGTTTTCCTCCTAAATGAGCAAAATCACTGCACGTGCGTGCAAAACCTGACTTGCAGGGAGGAGAATCAGAAGCGGGACCAAATGATCGGGTATTCTTCACTACTTCCATAACCTGCTGGGCAGACATGAATAATCCATCCTGGCTGGGACCATTTGATTTTCCAACATCGAAACGTGAAGCTCAACCGTCAGCCATCTCACTTCTGCTAAAGATAGGATTGTATAATATTCCAGAGTTATTTTTCAAGGACGGAATCGCATAATTTCATCCTCAATATATTTCTTATTCCTAATAAGAAGGAATCCTATTATTCTAACCAAAATCCCAAGGGACAATCTCTAAGACAAACCTAGGACAAGATTTTCGTCTTTAATATTGTATAATGTTCTGAACCTTGCTTTGATATTAAGTTGTAATGCCCCGTCTCTAGTCCACACTAGCAAAGGCTATTTCTAGGTAATATTGTCTGCAAATGCGGAGAATAAGGCCGGTTAGGAGCGACCATATGTAAATTTTGCTTTAGGCGAGTATCGACATGTCAAATCGGGTGATAATATTTTTTTCTGTCCTTTCGGATGTGGATTTGACGTAAACAGTCCAGGCATAAAATAATAATATAGTGGCTTATCATAATTTAGAATAATATAAATATCATAGAACATAGAATCGTAGAATAACAAACTATACAACAGAATATATACAGGATACAAAGGTGAAGCGAATAAGAGCATATACATGAGATAGTCTACAAAATAGTAGTTATAAGAGATCCACTCAACGTACGTAACCGACAACCCCAAAATAACACTTATGTACATAAATAAGACTTTATCTCGACAATTAAAATAAACTACTACATAAATCTACTTATAATGATGGTAATATGCATCTAACTAGCTTCTGAAAGATCTAACTCTAGACGTCATCAAATAGAAGCACCTGAAACATCTCAGTCTGACCCGAGTATTATAAATAATAAACGGGGTAGTGTTGTTTTAATTCAAGTCAATGTAAAATAGTAATAGTAATAGTAATAATAAAATAGATCTCAAGAATAACACTTAGCCATATAGTGTTAAATCCCAAAAGAATATCCTTATCCTCCCATATTTATTCATTAAAACTCCAAATTCAAGTTCAGCTTTATAAATGCAAAACTTCACAAAATTCTTTTGGTGAAAAAACATAAATCTCATAGAATCCAGAAATTGATAATAGAAATTCAAAAATCAAAGGGAAAGGCACCTAAATACTCTAGATTGGTGAGCATGTAAACTCACCGAACACGCCTACTATCTCAAAATGGGTGTAAAAGGCATAAATCCTGAAGATGGGCATGAAAACACATAAATGCTCAAAATGGGCATAAAGTCCAATAAATACTCAACATGGGTATGAAATTCAATAAATACTCAAGATGGATATGAAATCGCAAAAATATCAAGAGGGGCATGAAAACCAATAATATTTCTAGAATAAGCATCGTATAGTCACGAATAGTAATCATTCAAGTAACAACTAACGACTATGTGTCTCATGCCACATGGGTTTACTCAAATATTTACTACTAGTTAGTGAACTCCACTCATGTGTAAGAGGGGTTCAATCGAAAAAGTCTGAGAATTAACCGATGAAGTGAACGCAAGTGTTCCATACCACTTGTTTTACTAACCTGTTTAATCCAATTCCTCACTCGATCGAGTACGTGCAATTTTATATAAAATAGTTTTGCTTGGAAATCCATCTTTGGAAATATTGGTTTATAAAAACTATTAATAAACTGTAGAAAACGTAAATTACTTTATATATATACATATGAAAATCTATACCTTTAAAAATATTTAAACCATATATACATTCGAATTTATTTATGTTAATAAAATATATATTCAGAAAACAGTTTGGTTTCAAAACCGTTCTTTTTGCAAATTAGTTTGAAATCAGTGCAAAAAAAATTAGCTTGTTGAATTGTTTCCATAAAATAGCTTCTATGGAGGAAAAGCATCAAACTGCAAGCATTAAATAAAGATATGTAAACTCGGAAATTTGCATTGGAAATCACCAAAAAATGGTCATCAAACTAAAGCACTAAGCAATGCAAATAACAGGCTAACAAGCAAGAGAAAAGAGCATAATGGGGGAGGCAAAGCACGATCTGGAGCATGCTCTAGGTTTGTGACTGGTCGACTGATCTAAGTGCATCAGTCAACCGGTGTCGCTACCTGGAGCACGCTCCAGGCAGTGTTCGATCCTCCCCTTTGCTTGATGGTTTTAGTTTATTTTCCGATGACTTGTAATTTTGATTTCTAAATGACCGAATCCACGCATGCACACATTCAACAATTGATGTAGAAAATAGCTGAGATAAAAATAGATGGTTCCAGCAAGCAGAGATCGGTTAGCTTTTTGCAGAGGAAATACAATTACAGGAGAACAAACAGAGCACCAAAACTGAGATCAATTCAAACAATTCCCCATAATTTAAGCAAAAAACACAATCACATGAATTAGAATTAGAATTATAAGATTTACTCACCTATTGGCTATGGAATTAGCTGCTTATGATCTGGAGCCTTTGTCCATCTTCTTTTAGCAGATAAACCTAAGAGAACTCAAAAAATAACTCAAAACTCACTTCAAGTTCAAGGAGAAAAGCTAAAACTTAAGAGACACAAGATGTATCAGATTAGTCTATATTACCTGAAAATATGGACCCTAATAATTAGCTATTTAATGTTCTAAATAGTTGATTTGGGGAGGACTTACTCTAGAGTTTTTGAAAGAGGGAAAACAATGGTTTATTGTAAGTTTTTGGTTACCGGAAGTGAGAAGTGAGAAGGAAAATAAACGTACAAGTAATTATCTCCTTCTCAACTAATACTTTAGTTAATTTAACTCTATTTAGACCAAGGTTTTGTGTATTAGTTAACAAAAGAAATAAAATTTTCTATAATTCCAATTTCTAAAGGAATAGTTCACATAATCAAAGTTTTCCAAAATCATGAATTAAATTCACTCTCAAACAAAACAACACAAGCATAAAAATTACATTTTATTTCAACAAATGAGATACATTCACAACTCAACTTTTTAACGATAAAAATTATTCTTATTGTTCTTAATTAATTTGAAAAAAATAGCCTATTAAGTTACATAACCCAATTTTATTTGTTAAAATAATTTACCAGTCATTTATTAAATCCATATTTTCCAAAAGTTACACTTTTTATTCCAAATAAAAGATTTATTCAAATTAATTCCTTATTTTAAATCTTTTGGACAATTTTCAATTAGTTTAGTTTCCAGTTTTCTTTTATTGTTTAAATTTAGATTTAAACCATAGAGAAATAATATTTTGCTTAAATTTTACCCAGCACTTATTTTCCACTTGAAAATCATTTATATATTTGTACTCGTCCTAATTTAATCCGAATTCCACTTTAATTTGGAAATAAAAATAGAATAAAATCCCAAACCTCCTATTATTTAATTATTACCCTTTTTAAATTATATTTTAATCTAATTTCAGGTAATCTAAACTAAGGTTATTACACTCAATGTCGCTTTTTGAAAGTTCTGCATCTTCCATTCTCATCATGTCATTCGCCCATTAATAGAAATCGATTAGGGTGAGGCCTGGTGCTTTTGGAGCACCTTCAACATCCTGGATTTGAACCTGAACCTTGAGAATAGGGCCACGACCAGGCTGCTCATGCCTGCAACCCTAACCAGATGGAATCTCTGTTAAAGCGATTAACCTACGACGGCATGTTTTTAGGAGGGCCTTGCTTGATATTGCCCAGCTTATTGGCCAACATGACATGGGTACGGGGCATGAATAGTTGAGTCTTAAAGTCATCATATAGTTATCCCCAGGAGTAGATATTGTTCGATCGTAGGTGCAAGAATCAACGGGAGGTCGGTCCCATGAGGGTAGAGGGGAAAAGCAAGCACTTTCTTAAGCCGGAGAGCTGCCTAGCATAGGTGATGGAGTTGAACATCATGATGTGGTCGTATGGGTCTGCACTCCCATCATACTTGTCAATTGGGGGCATGGCATACCACTGAAGGATGCAAGTGTCTAGGATTTCATTGGACAGCGGTTCCCCATTATCATCATTAAAAAATGCCCTACCCCAGCATTACGGGCTTGCATTTTATTGAGTTAATGGCCAAAAAACGTGCATTTCTTCCCTAAGGTCAGTATCGGCCTATTGTGAGATGTTCTGGATGACCACAAGCTAATGACTCATCCTGTATCGGGGTGGAGTAAGCGATCGATGACAAGATTGAGAACGACTACTATGAGCTTGAGATCTCCTCCTATGCACCAAGAGGATCTAATGCATGGCTTGCTCTTCTCTTCGTCTATTTCTGACCACATCTCTTTGGGATTGGGAGTGCACCAAGGGAGCCATGCATGCCTTGTTGACGACATAGGGACCATCATCAATACGGTCAAAAGTTGAAGTTCATGGATGATTAGAAGCTAGTGGTCGTTCCAATGAAAGGGAACGACGACCGATTGGCCTTACAGGTGAAGCCTTGACCACGACGAGATCAGTTCGGCCAGGCATGTGTGTACCATACTTGCCATGATGGACTGGAGCGCCCATCGGCAGACTTTTTGGTGCCATCTTCTCCTAAGCCTCGACAGTGTTCAGGAGATCATAACCACCAAGAGGCATTGGCTTGTGAGCAGGTAGTGGACCAGGTCGACTGTTGGAGGAGCTGGTGGGATAAAGTTCATGGTGGCTTGAGTATCCATCTACGTGCTCAAGCTAATTACTTCACAAGCTAGTTGATCCACGTTTAATAGTTATAATGACCTGATTTTTCGACCTTCGAATGTCAATGCTAATACATCAATGGTATTCGTGTGTTGAGCACCAAAGTGCCGAAAAAATAGATTGTTATGGTCGAATAAAAAAAGGAAAAGGAACAATAAATAAGGATGCAATGACCCGTAAATTTTCGAAAATTAAAATTGGTTAATTTAATAAATTTTGTTATTTAATATCTGAAGAAAAAGAAATTTGTGATTTATTAATGGGAAATGATAACTAGAATGAGTTGTAGCAATGTTGATGTAGTTAATTATGAGCAACTTGAATGAGATTGCAATTAATTGAAATAACGTAAGTGTTATACTTGGTTTTAAAATTGAATATAAGAAACAAATGTAAATATTTAGTTATTCTATGAAATAGATAGTTAATGGTAACTGAATAAAATTAACGTTATATAAGAACTGTAACACTTGTTTGTGAATAATGAATTCATATTCGTGCACATTTCATATTTTATTGCTTTTGATAACTACTATCTCATTCATTTTTTTCTCTGTCTTGTTCACTTTCACATTTCAACCATTTACATTAAAAAAAAGCAAAAAATCTCTCTCTTTATTTAATAAAACTTTCATTTATTCTCAGTCTATTCATTTTCCATTCTTATTGTTAAATGTACATTCTCTCACCTACTTTTGTTCGGCCTAATTCTTATATACCTCTTGTATTTTCATCTATGCATTTGTTTGCAACTTTTAGTATTCCTTTTTTTTGCAACTTATGCCTTCATTAATTCGTCCATTAAATTTTCGTTTGCATTGCATTAAATACTCGCATGTTCATGCACATTAACTTATTCAAACTTGTTATTTTTCATTTATAAGCTTCCAAATGATCATATTTTATTTAGTGTTAACATTTTTATAAATTAACTCATTAGTGAATACTAACAATTCATATTTAATGCACGTGCATCATTCATGCTAGCCAATTCATGTTTATATTTATTAAACACATAACTACATCGTTTCTTTGAAAAGCTTACCGTGTTTTTATATTCTTTTGTCACCTCCTCCTTTCACAAACTATGCTGCTCCTCCATATTTATTTCTTCTCATTCTCGTTATTTTGTCTCTTTCTTCCAACATTTATACCTTCTGCATGCTTTAAACAAAAAGAATACACATGAGTGCCTAAGCGTTTAGTATTTTTCCAATCCTTTCTCTAGGCATTTGGCAATGTGAATCAATCAATGTTTTATTTTATATATTTTATTATTAAATTTGTTTATATATACTATTTTATTAGTAATTCGTATAACTTGAATTTGAGTTTCGGATCATCTTTTATTTTGTGTAACGTTACATTGGTTGTTGTATTCAAATTTATTTATTATATGTTAATTTTGTTTAAAACGAGTGTATAATAAGCATGTTTGGTACTATTATATTTAATTGAGTGGAACATGCAATTAATTAGATCCTAAGTGGTCCCTTCATTTCCTTATTATTCAATACACCTTCCTTAATTTCCACATTTTGGTATCATTTCAATTCTCTAAGTAGTTGAAACGTGAATCTCATCCTTTCTCATTCTTCCGTTTCGTTTATTTTATTACCCAAAGCATTTACTTAGATCGTATATCTTCATTTTATTTGTCCCTTCCATACCTATTTCGTTTGTTACTTGCCTTTCTTCTTTTGTTTCATATCCTATCTCATTCTTTCCCCTAGAACATCACTATTTTTCAAACATCAGGGCCTCTATTTTTTTTCCTCAAAGTCTCAATGTCAACATAACTTTATACCTCCACTTACTTACTGCCAATTCATTTTTACCGAAGCTATGTTCAAAAAAAAAGTGTGAACATCTGTTTCTTCCTCAACCACATCCGCACCTTTTCTCATCACCTTGCCTTCTTTTGCAAGAAGCCTTTAAAAAAATGAACAGTGAGAATTAGCTTTCTTGGTTTCGGCTTCCTACTTCTTGCCTTTGCTTTGGGTACATCAAAATTTGAAAACGTGAGTTATTAAAGTTTCTTATTTTAATAATTAAATGTGTATTTTTTTAATATATCCTTATAGCCTGAATATCTTCACATACGAGCTCCAATACCTGCATAGTTTCTTCCATTGGACTCGTATTGGAATTCCTGACGACATGAAATAGGTTTGGCTGAGTTTGGAGACTGTTGGAAAGGCATCTTTGTTTGGATTTGTGCATTCTAAATATCAAAGGTGGGTGTTTTGACCCACTCATGGATACTAAATTATTTTACTTTAGTTAAATTAAATTTATGATGTGATACTGATTGTTATTTGGTAATTTTAGATTGTCATTTAAGTTAAATTTTAATTTATAGTGAATTGAATTGTCATTTAATTAATACTGAATATAAATTGTGAGTTAAACACCTAATAATGATAATCAATTGTTTATTATGATTTATTGGCTGATTTGGATGTTGGATTGTGATGGATGTTATTAGTTGACATTTTGGATGATTGGATGTTTATTTATGTATACATATCTGTTATCACTATGGATTGAAATGATAACCCGAGCGGTTTCCATTGGGTTGGAAATTTGGATTTTGGATATTGGTTGAAATGACATATACCCATATAATTTACTGAATTTGGACTATTTATTGGAATTGAATTATTTGGAAGGTTTAAGTTTTAAATTTAAACTTCGGATTTATTTTAATTAAAATGATTAAGTTTGGTATTTCGAATTATTTGAAATATTTGAAATAACTATATCCACATTGTACACTTGATAGGAGATGAAAATCCCGTAACATCTCTGAAGCCATTACAGTAATATTTCTATTCTACTTATTTTGATTTGACTTACATAAGATCTTTTAGTCTTGACTCGAGTGTTTTGTCTTTTCATTACGCTCGGGTTAGTCTGAGCTTTTCAGTGTATTGAAGACCATTTTATTTTCTGGAGGACGAAGATAAAGATTCGGTATCTTATTTCTGTTTATTATTATTATTCCGCTGCTTTTTGTGTTCCGCTGCATTATTTGTTTATTTTCTGATGTATGTATAATTTTTTTTGAATTGTAAAAATGTAATCAAATGTCATTTGTAAAACAGCTTCATGAACTATTTATATGATCATTATATTTTGTCATTCCGCTGCGAGATCTTGTGTCTTGTTTTTCCTTTTTTCTATTATTTTCTTATTTACCCCATTAACAAACCTCCCTTTTGAATGGTTTGAATTAGACATATGTGGTTTATTGTCGATTTAAATGGTTCAAAAAGGTGGATCGTTACAGTTGGTATCAGAGCTTTGGTTTAGACATACCGTAGCTTTTTGGGATTAATTCATTAGAGATAGGGTAGTAGTATCCAAGAATGAGTTTGTCTGAGTTCATATATATACGAGAGCGCGTACTTGTTAGTGTTATAAAAAAAAAATAAGTTTTGAAATGAATTTTTTCCTAATATCATACGATATATATAAAGAATAAATTTTTATAACTAATATAGTTATTCGTAATGTGTTTGTTTTATGAAATGGTAATATCTAATTATTATCATTTATTGTTAACTTGTTGTATTTTGTCATATTATAAACATTGGCTATTATTGTTGATTGAATTTATGAACTAAGCACTAGTTTAGTAATGGTGTATTAAAGAGAATAAAGTGAATAATTAGGATATTTGTTTATGGAATTGAAATGTTTTGTTGTGAAACTTATTATTTATTGACCGGTAGTTTCAACTATTGAAATAAAATGGAATATTTGAATAGTCAAAACTTCCGAATTAATATATGAATTGAAACTTAATAATTGTGTTGAATTATGCAGTTGAGTTTGATAATCTTAATTTGAAAGCAAGAGAAACGAGGTTAATTTGTTATAATTGAGTAGAATTATTGTATACATTATTGGCATGTAATGTAATAATATTTAAAAATTGAAATTGTGAACTTAGTTAACATTTATGAAATGTGTCATAAATAAATTGAAAGGTAAAGGTGAACTAAAAATGAAATGAATATAAATAAATTCATGCCTTGTAAAATTGTTTATGAAATAAATGGAAGCTGTAATAAATAGTTATAATAAAGTTGTGATAACTTTAAGCCTGAATAATGTTTATAAAAGAATTTAAGCTTCATAAATTGGTTATGAACTTAAGAAAATTCCTTATGAAAAGATATGCAAAAAAATATAGTATTAGATGAGAAATACTACATGAGAAATGAATGCACTTTAAATTGAAGAGAAATATAAGCAGTACCATGAGAGTGAATATAATAATATTTTACATTAAATAAAGAAATTCTATGAAACAAATATTAAAGTATGAAGTGATATTTGTGTTAATCAATGAGATTAAAAAATGAATTTAATTGAAATGTAATTGGGATGAATCAAATTGGCATAAATACGTAAGTTGTGTGTATAGTATTTTATTCGCATAATTAATTTGATCCATATTAGAGTACATAAGTTCAAGGTGAATTACACATTTCGCATTCGGATTTTTCAATCGATTCTTGATGGCGAATATTTGATATGGATTTTGGTTTGATTCTAGAATTCTCAATCATAGTATATAGCTATGTAAGGAGAATGATAGTTTCTAGTCAAGAAACCATATCGAAGTCCGCATTAGGGAAGTTGAATGGACAATACTAGTTCGAAAGCGAACTTGTGTGATCGAGCGAGCGATCGAATGTGATTTGGCGAAATGATGACATATGTACATCTTATGTTCTAATATTATTGATATGCCTTGTCGCTGAAATTGAAAGTTGTTGGATTGGATATCTTTGTAATTGAAATTGAAATTTTCTTCTATGCAGAACTACTATTGATTTAAAACCATTTTTTCAAAACTATTTCTTTTATTTTTCTTATACAAATTATCTTATTCTATTTTATTTACCAAACTATTTTATAAACTATTTCACAAAACTATTTTATTTACAAAACTATTTTACAAACTATTTTATTTACAAACAATTTTACACAACCATTTTATATAAAAAAAATACAAAACTATTCTAAATTCAATACCTTTTATAAAACAAAGATGTTCAATCCCATATGGCTTTCATACAGCGAAATTGATTTTGGAAAATTTCTGATACTTGTATGAGATGAACTTTATATAAGTACAAGTGATTTTGAAACTGTTGATTTTGGAAGGTATTCAATCTGAAGAGATAAATCTTATATATAACGGGATTTATATAAAAATGATTTGATATATTCGAGATTATTGATTTTGGAAAGTACTTTATCTGAAAATGAAATCTTATATATAATGGAATTTATATAAGTGCGATATTTGAAGCTATGATTTTGAAAGGGTACTACATATGATATGTTATATTTTGAAATAAGAGGTGTGGGAAAGTACCGTCCGTGAAGAAGTATAGTATGATATGCTTCGACCCTAATGGACTTGGGGAATCCAGGAATGGATTCGACCGATAACCCTAATGGACTTGGGTGATTTCAGAAACGGATTCGAACTGATATGATTGTCCGGACTTAAACTCATGAGTTCCTCGATTTTTTTTTCAGGGTAAATGGTTCTTTAGTTTACCCAATGGAGGCGTTTTCGATCTTTTTTTTTTTTGAACTGGTACTTTATATACAACAAATCAATGGGACAACATATCCCATGTCAAATAAACGTTCGAAAGCAAGTTTCGAACTTGTGACATCCTGCACCAAGCCGAATCAATTAACCACTTGGACAATGGTGCTTGTCAGGCGTTTTCGATCTTGAAATATATTGTTTATGGATCTTCCGGGAAGGAAGTGCATCCATTGCGTAAATCATTGAATCAGCGGCATACCACTGCAGCAGGGGTCGTTGGTCCCTTGTTGACGAACTGGCTACGATATTTTTCTGGAATCCGAAAGGTAGAAGGATCTTCTGGAAAGTTTTGTGTCCATTGCGTAAATATTGGATCAGCAGCGGGCACTGCTATCTTATTATCATCATTTGACATTGGATTTTGAGCGGTACTTCTCATACCTATTTTAAGTATTTTCACTTGATGTTGAAACAGGTCTACTAAGCACTTGGAGAATTCTAGCCTTGCACCTGATCAACGCATGGCCAGAGTCTGCAAGAATGAGGATAAACCTGTTAAGACATCGAGTTATAAAAGTATTTTGATAAAGTATTATATAAAAGATATTTTGGTCATTTTTTGTCAATTCTAAATACTTTAAATGTTTAAAATATTGTTTAATTATATACAACATGGTTGAATAGTGAATTATTAGTGTTTTAAATATTTTAAAAGTTATTAATTAAATAAAATATATTTAAAGTGAATGATTATTGATTTATTAATAATGTTTGAAAAGTATCTTGAGAAAAAATTAATAAATTTATAAATAATGGATTTAATGTTTTTCGGTAGCTTCTTTGCAAATATAAGTAATGATGTAAATAATTATTTTCAAATAGTTTACATACAATTATAAAATGTTATTTAAATTATTTAAATGGTATATTTAAATGAAGCAAGAAACTTTACAAATGAATTTTTGAAAAGTATTAAAGATGATTGATTTGCAAATAAAGCTTTCTAATGAATATTTCAAGTAAAATTTACATAAGTTTCTTTGAATGTATAATTTAAAGATAAGATATAAATGGAAATAAGAAAATTTTGATTTGCGAAGTTTATTTATAGCAATATACTTGACAAATAAATTTGAATCCCTATGTTGGAAGAATAGTTTGAAATATTTACTTGATTTCGAAGCACTAATAGTAAAATTTATAGGTTTATTTACTATTTGAATTTCGTATTAAACCATAATAAATGTTTTTCCATGATTTGAATATTCATTTTTAAACAGGTGTTTAAATTTATTACGAAGGTATGAAATTTTATACTTTGATTTAGAAATTTAATGAGTATACCATTAATTTTATTTTAATAATATTGAGTTTATACTTATTTTAAAAATAGCGAGTCTAATAAATTTTTGGATTTAAGGAACCTTATTTTAAAGCTTATATAATGTTTTGATATAAATTTCTAACATTGTTTTAGACTTCTGAAAATCTTTGCATAATGCTATGAGGATGTTTTGAATATATCTTATATTCTTACTAAGTGAATGAGGTTAAATGTTTTAATTGAATTTTTAAATATATTGAAATATTTCTTTTCTCTTTAAGGGCGAAGACCAAAAATTTAAATTTTTATTCAATTACTGAATTAAGTTAGGCAGTAGAAGCTTAAGTAATATTTTATGAAATGATTCATTAATGACTTAAACCCTTAATGGAAAACGAATGATGTAAGTGATTGATCTTTATATAAATAAATGAATGGAAAAATAAATTATGAGAAAAAAACCAGTAAAATAAACTAAAGTAAATTTAATTTAAAATTTCAATTTTTTTAATGGGATAAAATTTTAACTATTTAATAATTGGAACTTCTAAAGTTGAAAGTAAGAAATCAAATGCTAAGTTATAAATGAAATATACAAGGAATTTGAAATTGTAACTTGTAAACAAAATTGAAATGAAAATAAGAAATGATAACTATCGAACATTTATTTACCAAAATGAAATAAGATAAACTTGTGTAACTTTCAATTACATTCTTAAAAACATATATATAACTTACCAGAATATTAAAAGTCATAATGTTAAATAAGGATATGTAATGGAATATTATACAAGAAAAACTTAAATAATAAAAGCGTTCAATGAAATTTATTTTTATAAATAAGGAATTTGATATGAAAATAGTTATAAACCCGAGTTATGGTTGTAATGCTATTAAATAAAATTAAATAGAAAGTGAATATTGTAAACAAAGAATTATGAACTTAAGATAATGTTTGAAGCTATTGATAATTAAAGTAAATAATAAAATGAATACTACATTAAATTTAATGATTGTAACTACAGAAATGGTTGATTACTTTGATCCCTTGTGAAGATTGTATTCCTGTTTGCAAATGATTGTTGTTATGTTGTATTCATTTATTTTGATTTTATGTGATGATGATATGCTTTTGGTTGAAAGTGATTGTTGTTATGTTGTGTTAATTGTTATTATTAATTTAAAACAATATAATCATTTCACTTCTATATAATTTTAACCTCTTTGGATTATATAAGTGGAATACAGTTTATGGAAGCAATTGCACTGCTTTTGGTTTCATAAAATAAGCGTTATTTGCCCGACTAACAGGTACGTTCTCGGATTACAGTTTTATAGCGATATTGCACTGTTTTTCCCGCTGTTGGGATATATTATTTTGAAAATTTTGATATATATTATTATTATTGATATTTCTCGCGAGCCTCTCCGTACAAAGGAGACTCTACCGAAATTTTTCATAAACTTTGAGCTTAGAAATTTTTTCGAAATGTTTTCAAAACTTTTTTTAACTTGAATATAAAAGGATTTAATTATTTATAAATAATATATTTTATTTAAAAATATTTTATTTTGTAAATTAATTGATTATAAATTTAATATTTTGAATAAGATATATTGATTTCTTGATTCCTTCTTTCTCTTTCTTTTCCATTTCGGGGACGGAAAGTTTTGAGTGGGGGAGAGTTTAACGACCCGTAAATTTTTGAAAATTTAAATTGGTTAATTTAATAAATTTTGTTATTTAATATCTAAATAAATAGAAATTTGTGATTTATTAATGGGAAATAATAACTAGAATGAGTTGTAGCAATGTTGATGTAAGTTAATTATGAGCAACTTGAATGAGATTGCAATTAATTGAAATAACGTAAGTGTTATACTTGGTTTTAAAATTGAATATAAGAAACAAATGTAAATATTTAATTATTATATGAAATAGATAGTTAATGGTAATTGAATAAAATTAATATTATATAAGAACTGTAACAATTGTTTGTGAATAATGAATTCATATTCATGCACGTTTCATATTTTATTGCTTTTGATAACTACTATCTCATTCATATATTATTCTCTATCTTGTTCACTTTCACATTTCAACAATTCACATTAAAAAAAGCAAAAAATCTCTCTTTATTTCATAAAACTTTCATTTATCTCAGTCTATTCATTTTCCATTCTTATTGTTAAATGTACATTCTCTCACCTACTTTTGTTCGGCCTAATTCTTATATACCTCTTGTATTTTCATCTAAGCATTTACTTTTACATGTTGCAACTTTTAGTATTCATTCTTTTTTTATAACTCCTGCCTTCATTAATTCATCCATTAACTTTTTGTTTCCAATGCATTAAATACTCGCATGTTCATGCATATTAACTTGTTCAAACTTGTTATTTTTCATTTATAAGCTTCCAAATGATCATATTCTATTTAGTGTTAACATTTTTATAAATTAACTCATTAGTGAATATTAACAATTCATATTTAATGCACGTGCATCATTCATGCTAGTCTATTCTTGTTTATATTTATTAAACACATAACCACATCGTTTCTTTGAAAAACTTACCGTATTTTTATATTCTTTTGTCACCTCCTCCTTTCACAAACTATGCTGCTCCTCCATATTTATTTCTTCTCGTTCTCGTTATTTTGTCTCTTTCTTCCAACATTTATACCTTCTGCATGCTTTAAACAAAAAGAATACACATGAGTGCCTAAGCGTTTAGTGTTTTTCCAATCCTTTCCCTAGGCATTTGGCAATGTGAGTCAATCAATGTTTTATTTTATATATTATCTTATTAAATTTGTGTATATATACTATTTTATTAATATTTCGTATAACTTGAATTTGAGCTCCAGATCATCTTTTATTTTGTGTAACGTTACATTGGTTGTTGTATTCAAATTTATTTATTATATGTTAATTCTGTTTAAAACGGATGCATAAAAAGTATATTTGGGGCTATTATATTTAATTGAGTGGAACATGCAATTAATTAGATCCTAAGTGGTCCCTTCATTTCCTTATTATTCAATACACCCGCCTTTATTTCCACATTTTGGTTTTATTACAATTCTCCGAGTAGTTGAAACGTGAATTCTCATCCTTTCTCATTCTTCTGTTTGGTTTATTTTATTACGTAAAGCATTTACTTAGATCGTATATCTTCATTTTATTTGTCCCTTCCATACCTATTTTGTTTGTTACTTCCCTTTCTTCTTTTGTTTCATATCATATCTCATTCTTTCCCCTAGAACATCATTATTTTTCAAACATCAAGGCCTCTATTTTTTCTCTCGGAGTCTCAATGTCAACATAACTTCATACCTTCACTTGGTTACTGCCAATACATTTTTACCGAAGATATGTTCAAAAAAAAGTGTGAACATCCATTTCTTCCTCAACCACATCTGCACCTTTTCTCATCACCTTGCCTTCTTTTGCAAGAAGCTTTTAAAAAAATGAACAATGAGAATTAGCTTTCATGGTTTTGGCTTCCTACTTCTTGCCTTTGTTTTGGGTACATCAAATTCGAAAACATGGGTTATTAAAGTTTCTTATTTTAATAATTAAATGTGGACATATTTTTTAATATATCCTTATAACCTGAATACCTTCACATACGAGCTCCAATACATGTGTAGTTTCTTCCATTGGACTCGTATTGGAATTCCAGACGACATGAAATAGGTTTGGCTGAGTTTGGAGACTGTTGGAAAGGCATCTTTGTTTGGATTTTTGCATTCTAAATATCAAAGGTGAGTGTTTTGACCCACTCACGGATACTAAATTATCTTATGTTAGTTAAATCAAATTTAAGATGTGATATTGATTGTTATTTGGTATTTTTAGATTGTCATTTAAGTTATATTTTAATTTATATTGAATTGAGTTGTCATTTAATTAATACTGAATATAAATTGTTAGTAAACACCTAATAATGATAATCAATTGATTGTTATGATTTATTGGCTGATTTGGATGTTGGATTGTGATGGATGTTATTGGTTGACATTTTGGATGATTGGATGTTTGTTTATGTATACATATCTGTTATCACTATGGATTGAAATGATAACCCGAGCATGTTCCATTGGGTTGGAAATTTGGATTTTGGATATTGGTTGAAATGACATATACCCATATAATTTATTGAGTTTGGTTATTGGAATTGAATTGTTTGAAAGGTTTAAGTTTTAAATTTAAACTTTGGATTTATTTTAATTAAAACGATTAAGATTGGTATTTCGAATTATTTGAAATATTTGAAATAACTATATCCATGTTGTACACTTGATAGGAGATGAAAATCCCATAACATCTTTGAAGCCATTACAGTAATATTTCTATTCTACTTATTTTCATTTGACTTACATAAGATTTTTTACTCCTGACTCGAGTGTTTTGTCTTTTCGTTACGCTCGGGTTAGTCTGTGCTTTTCAATTTATTGAAGACCATTTTATTTTCTGGAGGATGAAGACGAAGATTCAGTATGTTGTTTCTGTTTATTATTATTATTCCGCTGCTTCTTGGGTTCCGCTGCATTATTTTTATTTTCTGATGTATGTATAACTCTGATTTGAATTGTAAAAGTGTAATCAAATGTCATTTATAAAACAACTTCATGAACTATTTATATGATTATTATATTTTGTCATTCCGCTGCGTGATCCTGTGTTTTGTTTTTCCTTTTTTCTATTATTTGCTTGTTTACCCCATTAACAATCCTCCATTTTGAATGGTTTGAATTAGACATATGTGGTTTATCGTCGATTTAAACGGTTCAAAAAGGTGGGTCGTAACAAAGGAACACAATATCAAAATCTAACAAGTGGAATGAAAAAAAATACGGTATCCAAAAAGATAGTACAAAAGTGTAAACCCACAAATAATACAAGACAATGGCGGAAATCACTTTTCTTAGAGATAATCCAATCTTCAGCCTTGATCAGATTGGGGGATCTTCTCCTCCTTCCTCTCTCATTTCTCCTCCTCCACCAGATCCAATTATGCATTCACAACCTATCTCTTCTAAAATCATTCCTGAATTTGATGAAGCGGGATTCCAAATCGTTCAATCCAAGAAAAGCCGAAGTGAATCTCAAAAACATCGATATGGATTTGGGTCAAACCAGTTGAGCCTGTACAGGGGAAATTCAAACCATCCAAATCAAAACAGAAACTATAACCGAGACAATTCAAGATTTACTGGGTATTCAAGAATCAGTGCAACTAATGTTGTTAATCCTCTTCAGACCAGTTTGAAATCAAATTTGCAAAAGGAAACTCCAAAAAACCATTCAAGAAACAGTCAGATACCAAATAAATCAGTTTCTCAATTCAATACTAACCTGAATAAAGCCTCTTCATGGGCAGATCTGATAAAGAATGGGGGATCAAACTCTGAAGCCGATCTAAAATTTGTGGCTCCCCTCTCTATCAATGATAAGAAGATTGTTGTTGTGAATGCAGAGGCCAGCAGAAGAGCAGAAAGCAAGTGGTGCCATTCAGTTATTGCATACGTTTTTGGCAGCAGGCCCGCTTATCATCATTTCAAGGCTGTTATAGCAAAATCCTGCACTCCCACTGGTAATTTCGACATATTCACTCGAAATAATGGGTTTTTCATAATTAGATTTGAAAATGCAATTGATTGTGATAAAGCTATCATTGGTGGTCCTCATTTTATAAATGGAAAACTTATTATTATGAAAAAATGGAATAATAAAATCAAACTTGATAGAGATTTGCTCTCTTCAATGCCAGTCTGGATTAGACTCCCGGAATTAAATCTTAGATTATGGGATAAAGAAATTTTGAGTGCTATTGCTAGCATTGTGGGCAACCCTATTAAATTAGACGAACATACTGCCAAGGAATCAAGGCTTTCTTTTGCTAGAATATTAGTGGAAATTCAAGCAAACACTGATTTACCAAATGAAGCGACTATTTCACTGCATGATGGGGAAAATTTAACACAAAGCATAGAATATGAATGGATCCCCCCTAGATGCAAATCATGTTGTTGTTTTGGGCACACCATGGATAACTGTGTTACCAAAATGGTCTGGAAGGAAAAACAGAAAACTCAAGAAATGGATTTGACTAGCAGTTCCACAAAAGAAATGGAAAATAGATTGACTGCCAGAACATTGGAAACAAATAATGAATCCATCTGTTTTCCCCTGAATGCAAATAATAACGGTATCAATAAAACTATTAATATTCAAGAGTCAACACAAGTAATGGATATCCAAGAAGGATATAAAACACAATGTTTGGAAGTGGAAACTATTGAAACTGTAAATGGAATCTCTGAAAATCATTCAGAAACAATTGTAAACAGCAAGAGTGATGAAATACAAACCAGAAATAGTAATCCAGAATCGGCAAACATGATCATAGAAGATGGTTCATACATTTCTACTATTCTCAGCAAAGAGCCATCTAAAAACCCCAACATCAACCATGTTGCAAATCATCTTACCTCTGTTTCCACAAAACCAAGTTCTGAAACCAGTTTACAAAAGGTTATCAATTCAATGGCAAACTCCTCTTCAACAACAAGGAAGACCAAAAAAGCCAAAAAAGAAAAAAGGAAAGACAAAATGAAAAGCATCAAAGACATTATTACTGAAGACAGTACAGGGGACAATGAAGACTGTGACTTCAAAAGATATTACATCTCAAAAAAATCTAAATGGGAAGAGCAGCTCAAGGCTATTAGCAAAACTTCATATAAGAAAAAGGGAAAGAGGCTGGAGACTCTAGAGGAAGAGAGCAGCTACAGTACATAACTGTTCTCATTTGTATCCTTTAAGTATCCTTTTTAATAATATTATTATTATGTCGATAATCTCTTGGAATGTTAGAGGGCTAAACTCTCCAGAAAGGAAATTAGACTTATCTAATCTCCTTTTGTCTTTCAAACCCAGTATGGTTGGCTTACTTGAACATTAGTTAGACAATTCAAAAATGGCTGATTTTCAGGCTAAAAACTTACTTAGTTGGAAATATATTAATAACAACCAAATGGGGGGAAATGGTAGAAGAATGGTTATTTGGGACCCAAACATTTAGGATATCTTTCAATATTTTATCAATTTCCAGTTTATTCACTGTAAATGTGTTAACAAAGGTGGTTTTCAATTAGAAATCACTTTTGTTTATGCTTCCAACAGTGAAACTGAAAGAACATCTCTTTGGAATAATCTTGATCAAATTAACTCTAATATGAAACTTCCTTGGATTATTATGGGAGATTTCAATACTATCTTACATGGTTTTGAGAAAAGGGGGGGAAATCCTATTCCTTTTAATAAATTTGAAATGTTATATAACTTACTTATTAAAACGGTCTATTTGAACCAACTATTTTTGGTAATACTTTTACTTGGAAATCCGGAAAATTCAGAAATATCCATTGCAAATTAGATAGAATTCTTCTTAATCATGATTTTACAAATTATTTTAAAGATTTCAAATGTCTTACTCTTCCCCAGGCCTCTAGTGATCATACTCCAATTCAAATCTTTTTCAGTCAAAACAATAACCTTAGAAACAACTTTCCATTTAGATTTGTTAATGGATGGGTTTATGAGAAAGGTTATAAAGACTTAATCAAAAACTGCTTTACCACTAAAGAAGTTAGTACTGCCCAATTCAAATTCAATAAACTTCTTCATATTACTAAAGAAAATCTGAAAATCTGGAATAAAAACAGAAATAAAAATGAAATCAAAACCATTAGGAATGAATGTGAGCTTAGACAGAATGAGTTAGACAAGGATTGCTCAGACATTAATAAAGTTAACAACTTTTTTCATGCCCAAAATAAACTGATCAAGTCCCTTCATGTGTAGTCGATTAATTTGAGACAGAAAGCAAAAATAGACTGGTTAATTCATGGTGATGAATCAAGTAAATTTTTTTATGCCAAAATGTCTAGTAGGAAATATAGGAATGACATTGGTAAAATTATAGATGTCAATGGTAATGTTACCAATGACCTGGCCTGTATTAGGAAAGAAGCCATCAAATATTTTACTGATTTATATAATACCAATCTCTATTCTAATTCCTTCCCTAATATAGAGCCAAAATTTAAAGTTAATGAAAACAGTAAAGATATTCTTTTAGCTCCTATCAGACTTGAGGAAATTAAAAGCATCATTTTTAATTCTAATAATGATAAAAGTCTAGACCCTGATGGTTTTGGTGCCAAATTCTATAAAACACACTGGGATGAAATCAAATCAACTCTATTTGATTCTATCTCTGGATTTTTTAGGACTGGTAGATTATTAAAAAATCTGAATCATACTTTTATTACATTGGTTCCTAAGGTTCAAATTCCCAACTGTTTAGAAGAATATAGACCTATAGCCTGTTGTAATTTCATATACAAAATTATTTCTAACATTTTATGTAATAGGTTAAAAATATTTTTGAAATATCTTATCTCAGAAAACCAGAGTGCTTTCATTCCTGGAAGATTAATTGTTGAAAACACCTTGCTTGCTCATGAGTTAATTAGAAACTTTAATAATAAAAATAAAAGTCTCATGTGTGTTAAAATTGATTTACATAAAGCTTTTGACAAAATAAATAGACATTTCATTATTTACATGATGAAACAAATGGGTTTTTGCAATAAATTCTGTGATCTTATCCTTGAATGTATTAATAATGTTTCTTATTCTATTTTGGTTCAAGGTTCTCCTACTGGGTTTATTCATAGCAATAGGGGAATTAGACAAGGAGACCCACTTTCTCCCTATTTATTCACTATTGCTATGGAGTATTTCTCAATTCTTATGGAATTTGAGCTGTTAAAAGGAAATATCAAACCAATTAATAGAACCAATCCGTATATTACGCATTTACTATATGCTGATTATTTGCTTATCTTTTTGAATGCAGACTCTCAAAATGCAAAATCTATTGCAAATATTTTTGACAAATTAGATGTGCATGCAGGATTAAAAGTCAATGAATTCAAGAGCAAAATTTATTTTAGCAAAGGCTGCTCCAATAAAATGGACATTTTAAATATCTTAAAATTCAAGGAAGGCACTCTGCATGTAAAGTATCTGGGTCTTCCTCTAAGTATCAACCAAATTAATGACAGAGACTGCACAAGATTATTAGATATCATCCAAAATAGATTTGAAGGGTGGGCTAGTAAATTTCTGTCTTTAGCTGGTAGAATTGAGCTAACTAAAACTGTCATCATCGCAATCATCATGTATTGGATTCAAGCTCACAATATCCCAGTAAAAGCAATTCATAAAATTGAAAAAATTTGTGCAAACTTCATCTGGAAAGGAAAACAGCACAAAATTGCTTGGGATAAAATTTGTTTATCTAAGAAAGCTGATGGATTGGGTCTGAGAAACATTAATGAGTTAAGAGACGTGTGTAAACTCAAATTATTCTAGAAGTTTGTAAATGGCAACTCATTATGGGCTAAGTGGATGAAAGCAAGGTATCTTAAAAATAAAAAAATTTGGACTACTGGAATTGAGAAACACCACTCTTTTGTCTGAAAAAATATTCTCAGTAGTAGAGATACTGGCATTAAGCTTCTGGAAAGAAAATTTAAAGATGGTAATCAGACTAGTATGTGGTTCGACCCTTGGATTCATGGGAAAACACTAGTTAGTCTAGTGGGTTGGAACAACTTATTTCTTTTTGGAGAAATCAATGGTAAGGTTAGTAGCATTATCCAAAATAATAGATGGAATACTTTTAGTCATCTAGCTACTTCTATATTCAATCTTGCCATTAATCAAATCACAATTGACCCTAATCTTACAAAAGATAAGTGGGATTGGAAAACATCTAATAAAGGCTCTTTCTCATTCAAAAAAACTTTGGAGTTTATAAAGGGTCAAGAAACAGATGTGGATTGGCACACTGTTATTTGGAATAAATCTAATTGTCCCAAAATGTCTCATTGTGCCTATTTTGCTGTTATAAACAGGCTTCCTACTAGGGACAGATGCTTAAAATGGAATAATAAAGGGGATACTATATGTCTGCTATGCCGGGAGGAAAATGAGAGCATCAACCACTTGTTTTTTGACTGTACTTATACTAAACATATATGGTTTATTGCAAAAACAAAGCTCAAGATTAATCAAAATCAAGCAGTTCAAAACATCAGAGAAAGCATCAACTATATCCAACAAAACTTCAAAGATAAATCTAAGGAATTCAAAAAAGCAAGTATTATGCTCACTGCAATAATTTTCCACATCTGGAAAGAAAGAAATCAAAGACTTCACCATCAATCAGAAACAGAAAGTATTCTTCTTTGGAAAAAAATTGAAATTGATTGCCAGATTCTTCTCAATAAACAAAGAAATCAAAGCAATTACTCAGAAAATCCAAATCATAAAAACTGGCATATGGATAAATATGAAGAGAATTTAGAATCTTTCTTACAGAATGGGAAAATCACTTCTGATTCCACTAATATGAGACCTCCCCACCACAATGGAAATCATTGGGTGGGAAAGTCTTGGAGTTACGATAATCCCACTTCCAATTTAGCCAATACTGGAGGCGGCCACTTCTACCAACACTATAGGAAGCGCTCCTGTAATGATCAGGGCTATCACTCACCTAATAGGGGCGGAAGCTACCGCACTCTCAACTTCCAGGATCAAGTTGACAATCATCTGAGCATGGACAAAGATAGGCAACCGACTGTTAATATCAATCATACTTCCAATACTCATCACTCAAGAGATATTAATGAGTATTTCAACAGACACTTATCTGTAGAGGGATACAGAGAACTAGCAGGCAATTGCTCTAATAGCTCTCTTCAGAACAATAATTTGCCAACTGTTAACTGCAAGGGAAGTATCATGGCTCTTATCAATAATAATAATATTAATGTTAAGACTTCAAATTATAACACAAATTCTTTTATACCTGACAGTTATGGAGATTACTGCATGAATTGCAGTCTTCGTGAGCATGACAAAAAGCTCCGGTGGACTATCAAAGAGCAAGGATTAGGATCCAATCTTTATAGAAGCAATATTAATAATCAAATCTTTCACTTATCTAACTGGGAAAGGGGAGAAAGCAGCTGGATGACCGATTTTGATATTCCAGACTCTGTTGAAGATAAAAGCAAGCTAGGGTTTTACAAATCTCCTTGCATTAAGCTGACGTCGCACGATGAAACCAAAGCAAAAACCAGTCATGAGAAGGATTTTTGCCTCTTCCATCGCAACGTTGAAGCCAAAGCAGAAACCAGTCATGTAAAGGGCTTTTGTCTCCTATAGATCATCGCGAATTGCAAAATTCTGCTAAGAAATATTGGAAGCCGCCTTAGGCCATTGTTCTTATATGAGCTCCCTCGGCAGATCGCCATTTTTATTCTTTTCTTTCGAGTTGAGATGGAGGCGCAATTTGCCCTAATATTTCTTAGGTTTTGTGCATTTGTATAGTGGTATCGGGTTTTTGTTGTGAGATAGCAAGAGCCTCTTACCCGTTCCCACTTTTCTTTTATTTACATCTGGGCTTGGCCCATTTACCTTTGTTTCAAAAAAAAAGTGTAAACCCACCATTTGCCAAGGTAGTATACAGGCAGATTTAACCCAATAGACTTCGCGATTATCGAGACTGATGAGTCTAGAGTGGTGATTGTAGGACCCAGAAATCAAGTACAGATAATAGTTAAGTCGAGCCTGAATGGAATTGATAGATGTGCAAGGCAGAATGTTCGAAATATGGAATATGGTTTAACGCATAGGAGCAAGTGCATTTCGATATAAAACAATTAAAAACTCAACAACCACAAGAGGGATCGAAGTGAAACTCTAGGAATAAGAAGAGGGACCCTAGGGAGTTCAACCTAGGGGTCGCACCCCAAAACATGCAACTGAAGAGATTGGTACCGATCTTTCCATAGGGGTCGGCACTCTTCCCTTGTAAGGGTCGGCTATATTCAAATTCTGGCAGAGATTACTCAGTATCTCAATATCTACTGATCCAATTAACATGAAACTTGGAGCACAAGCTAATTATAACATATGGAACACCCCATAGGGATCGCATATAATTTGGAGCAAGTTGGAGGGATCGATACCTATCCCTTCATAGGGATCGGCTATAATCAGCCTTCACAACTTATTACAACAAAGATTGATTAATAACTCGAGTTCTACTAATCTAATTGGCATGGAACTTAGAGGCTAAGCATAATACAACATGTGGAAGCTCCCCTAGAGATCGCATGGCATTTGAAAGATATTGGAGGGATCTGTGCCTATCCCTCTAGAGGGATTGGCAAAAATCAAAATTCAAGCAACGCCACCTCACGGAAAACGCGATATCTCAAGAACCGTAAGTCGAAATGACACGAAGTTCGAAGGGCATGTATCTAATATTATGGGGCACTCCCCAAAAGGATCGCAGCTCGTTTGGACACACTAATAGTGATCGGTACCAATCCCTTTTGTATGCCCCCAATGGGCCTGGAAATTTTTGGGTGGCCTCATCTTGGTCTCCCGAACCTTCTGTTAAAATTTCGGCCCCATCCGTGCACATCTTTCCCTATAAATACAGATGGCATGGTGTCAGAAAAGGGATCTTCTTTCTAATTCTCTTTATCTTCAACCTAGGCTACACTCTGCCAATTTTATTCTTGATTTCAAATTGTAACTTTAAACAAATATCAGTATAATAAAAAAGATTATTTGGGAGTGGACGTAGGCCGGAGTTAGTCAAACCACTATAAATCTTGTCTCTTTTTACTTACTTTCTGATTGTTTTTATTTTGTTTTTCATTTAACTTCTTATTTCTATGATTGCATTGGATATCGGTACTTTTACATAACTAGTGTTTATGGCTAATTTTGACGCCGATATTTTGGTGTTTTCATTGAGAAAGCTAGCCACTGCAGATTTGGAGTTCATATTTGGAATTAATTAGAGAGCTTGGGTTTGGAGCAATGGTGAGACAATCAACAAGGAGACAAGTAGCGGATAGGAGCCATCATGAAGGGTGTCATGAGGCTTCCCCACGAGCTGGAGCTAATCAAACATCTATCTACATCACCAAAGATGAAATGAAATAATGATGGACGCTATGCAGGAACGGATGCTGAAAAGACAGAAGGAGATGATGCAGAATCTACTCTGATAGATCGGATAGGCCGAAGCCATAGGAGTTACTGAAAGCAAAACCTAGGTGTTAGAAAGATAGGGACTACTGGAGTTATGGATCAAGGAGTTGAGATGGCAAGATTCGTTGGAAATTAGAACCAGGAGCATGGAGATGGAGCTATTGGACAAAGGAGTGGAACAAAGCAGTTTGGGGCAGTCCACGACCATCCTAAAGGGATCAACACCGATCCCAAAGACATGGGGGCATGCCCCCGGGTCTGGTTGATCGTGATGCTGGTGGATCTGCGGTCAATCCTATAAAGCTTGGTGCAAATCGAAATTTGATTGCTCTTCCAAAGGAATACGTTCCAGAATTCTCTCATAGACTCAATAGGCAGCTTGGACATGATGATATGAGGCTACAATTGGAAGAGAATGGCAGGTTTGCAGAGATGATCAGACAAGCTATTATGGAGGATTAGTGAACATGGATTTGAAGGATGTAAATAGAAGTCCATTCGCTCCTAATATCAAGAATGCTAGGAATCCACCAAAATTTAAACTACCAACACTGGAAGTTTATGACAGAAAGTCAGATCCAACTGTACATATGATGAGGTATATACGATGCATGGGAGTACTAGAGGCATCAGAAGAAGTCTTAGCAGATGCTTCCCCCTGTACTTAACGAATATAGCTGCGTTATGGTTTAGACAGTTGGAGAGTAGTTCTATTAGCACATGGACGGAATTGGTCGCGAGATTTATGAAGCAATTTCAGGTTCACATTATGAGACCCAAGAATGTGATGATATTAACATCAGTAAAACAGTGGCAGGAGAATCACTCAAGATTTCACAACCAAGTTCAATGCGGCAGTTGTTTCGATGGATCAACCAGATCCATTGATGGTTTCGATGGCGGCAGTGTTAGTTGCAGATAATTCAAACTTTAAAACATCACTGATAGGGGATCCACTGATGGATCTCGGGGAATTCTACCACGAAGCAGAAATGTTTCTACGACAAGAAGATGCGAAAGCTGATAAAGAGGCGATGGAAGTTAATAGGTACGGGGTAGAGAACTGCCCGGTGAGAGCTTAGGAAAGGATAAGGGTAAACGGAACATGGATAACAGCTTTGATGGATTGAAGCAAAAGAGGGGGGAAACTAAATTCTCTTCTTACTCAGAATTGAATGAAACCCAGGAACTGATATATTTGGATACTCGAGGACGTCATCTGTATCAAAGGTCGCAAGGAGGGAACCCTCCGAACATGAACGGATATCAGGAAAGTACTGCATATTCCATGAACTGGATGAGCACAATACAAATGACTACAAGCATTTGAAGGATATCATTAAGGAACACGTGAGGAATGGTCAGTTACAATAATACGTGAGGACTCCAGCTACGACGGTGGAACATGAACAACCACCGTCCACCTCGAATGAAAATGGCACTGGATCAAGGCATCATCATCAACTTGTCATCAATCGATCGAGATAGCATGGAATAAATCACAAACTCTGTAGTAGGACGGATAAATCAGTTTCACATATATGGGATCGAGGATGGTCTTTAGGCATGCTCTGAGATGATGATAAACTGTAGTGCTCGAGTTTGTAAAATTAGCTTTTCTTTTTCTTATTTTTTCTTCTTGTTTACTTTGAACCCTGGTTTATCGGTTGTACGGATATTTATTTTATATTTTCGCAAATGGACTCAGGAATGTTTAAACTTGGATCAATGTAATAGATAATACAGGTTGCTGGGTATGGACCACGCCTGACAAGGGGTAGGACACTTCGCTCGAACGCGATGGATCGGTCTACTTAGGTCGTCGAGTATGGATTGCACTCGACAAGGATCCAAAGAGATCAAGGTCGTCAGGTATGGACTATGCCTGACAAGGGGTAGGTCGCTTCGCTCGAATGCGATGGATCGTCCTACTCAGGCCGTCGAGTATGGATTGTACTCAGTAAGGATCCAGAGAGATCAAGGTCATTAGGTATGGACTATGCCTGGCAAGGGGTAGGTCGCTTTGGTCTAATGGGATGGATCGTCTTACTCAGGTCGTTGCATATGGATTGCGCTCGGCAAGGATCTAGAGAGATCAAGATCGTCGGGTATGGACTATGCTTGGCAATGGTAGGTCGCTTCGCTCGAACATGATGGATCAGCCTACTCAGGTTGTCGAATATGGATTTTGTTCGGTAAGGATCCGGTGAGATCTAGGCTTTGAATTTGGCAAACGATCCGGTAAGATCATGGATTTGGATGTTGGCTTTGGATAGATATGGATTCGGCTAAGGATTTGGAATGTATTCGGAATTGGATATCAAGTCGGAACAGTCATGGATTTCACTAACAATCCAGAGAGATTGTGGATTTGAATTGGCAATAGGTTGGATTCTGGATTGGAAAGTACAGCTATCAGTAGATTATGGATTTCGAATTTTGGATTTACGGCAATTCAAAACACACCTTCCTATCGCAAGGCATGTTTTGGGAGGCAAAGTGTTAATCCGCCTTTTGCCAAGGCAGTATACATGCAGATTTTACCCAATAGACTTCACGATTATCAAGACAGATGAGTCCAGAGTGATGATTGTGGGACCCAAAAATCAAGTACAGATAATAACATGAAGTCGAGATTGAATGAAATTGATAGATATGCAAGGTAGAATGTTCGAAGTATGGAATATGGTTCAACGCATGGAGCAAGTGCATTTCGATATAAAATAATTAATAACTCAACAACCACAAGGGGACTGAAGTGAAACTCCAGGAACAAGAAGAGGGACCCTAGGGAGTTTACCCTAGAGGTGACACCCAAAAACATGCAACTTGAAGGGATCGGTATCGATCCCTCCATAGGGGTCGGCACTCTTCCCTTGTTGGTGTTGGCTATATTCAGATTCTGGCAGAGATTACTCAATATCTCAATACCAACTGATCCAATTGATAGAAAACTTGGAGCACAAGTTAATAACAACATATGGAAAACCCCATAGGGATCATATATCATTTAGAGCAAGTTGGAGGGATCAGTACCTATCCCTCCAAGGGATCGGCTATAATCAGCCTTCACAACTTATTACAACAAAGATTGATCAATAACTCGAGTTCTACTAATCCGGTTGTCATGAAACTTAGAGGCTAAGCATAATACAACATGGAGAAGCTCCTTTAAGGATTGCATGACATTTGGAAGATATTAGAGCGATCGGCACCTATCCCCCTCGAGAGACCGGTAGAAATTAGAATTCAAGCAACATCACTTCACGAAAAATGCAATATCTCAGTAACCATAAGTCGAATGGAACAAAATCTGTCGGTCAAGTAGCTAACATCATGAGGCACCCCTTATAGCGATCGCAGCCCATTTGGACACGATTGGTACTGATCCCTATTGTGGGCCCTAATCAGCCTAGAAATTTTCAGATGGCCTCGTCTTGGGCTCCCGAACCTTTTGTCAAGCCCGATCTATGCACTTCTTCCCTTATAAATAAAGATGGCATGGCGTCAAAAAATGGACTTCTTTCTGTTTCTCTTTTTCTTCAACCTAGGCTACACTTTGCCAATTTTATTCTTGATTTTAGATTGTAACTATCAACAAACTTCAGTACAATAAAAATGATTATTTGGAAGTGGATGTAGATTGGAGTTAGCCAAACCACTTTAAATCTTATCTCTTTTTACTTGCTTTCTAATTATTTTAATTTTCTTCTTCATTTATTTCTCTTCATATTTTTATGATTGGATTGGATATTGGTACTTTTACATAACTGAGTGTTGGTGGCCAATTTTGATGCCAACAAAAGGTTTACTCCAAAATACAAAGTAATTTTAGAGTTACAGAACCTAGGTGCTATAATCGAGCTGGGCAGTTATTACTACTTATCCTCACAATGTTGATACATGCATAATAGTAGTGCGACAAAAATAGAAATAGATAGATAAACGGAAGCCTCCAGCTTGTTTCCTAAAGATTTGAAGTATCCAAAGTCAAACCTGCTTTACTCAACCTGCTCGAAAGTGTACATGAGGAATTTGCGGAAAATAAAACTACATGTTAGACATAAGTCTAGTATGAGAAACTCAAGATACATGCATCCATATAACAGTAACTTATGAGGTCGTACGAATCACTATAATAGTTTTCCCTTTAAAAGAAACCAAACCATTTGATAAGTAAATAAAGGATATAATAGATAGTGTTTAGGGGTGTAGAATAAAAATAAGAAAATAGACGTGCTGCTTCCATCTCACAGCACAACAATGTTAGAAGTACATCTAAAACCGTAAAGGTATATTTGCATATGGATTTTCCATGGAGGTCCGCCCCGACAAACTAAAATCGGTTCCCTACATAAGGATCAGAAACTACCTTTTGAGCATCGTATATCTCTAGATAAATTATACTATAAGGTAAACACAACTGGCCTACACCCAAACACGTGATGCCAAGTATCATCAACTCTCGCTAACAACATCGATTAGCATCTCTAGTTATGGAGTTTATATACCACCTTTGGTTAGCTAAACCCCAGGTTGTGTAGGCTACTCTGTCTTTAGTCATTTTCGATGGTGAAGCCACGTTCAGCGTCTCTCCCACAAGTTTTTATCACTCGAACATATCATGAATCTCTCCATGCATTCCAACACAAGTCGTCCAACTAATGCTAATGCTAACCTCTTCCTTGGACTTAACCTTATGATAGACAGTTTAACTCTATAACATTTGTCTGTTAACCTCTCTCTTGGACTTAACCTTAGGATAAATAGTTCAACTCTATAACATTTCACTTCCCAACCACTTCCAAAGACAGACTTGTATACTATTTTCGAAGTGGCTCTCGATAAGTAATACATAAGCATACTTATCCAATCCCGGACTCTTCAAAACTAAATCGATGAATTTCTGATTAACTCAACTTTGGTTCTTTTAGAAGTAAGCGAACTATATGTAAATGAGTCCTCCTTGTGGGATCCTGTATATATATAATTCTTAAAGCTAGAGACATTTCATACCAATGAGTCTCCCCAGGGGATATCAAATTGTATGAAGCCATGGAGTTTCATATACTTCCTAAGTTAATTGGTCAAGTTCGATGGTTGATTAACCAACTACTTAGTTCTAAAACGATGGCTTATGGAGATCAAGTTTTATGTGCTTATAATATTTCCGACCTCCTCAACTTATAATATCCCTCGGTCAAGAGTGAAGCCGGTAGGTTAGAAAACTATTGCTTTTAAACTCTACTCGAGCATCATTCTTAACTCCCACGAATAGATAAGCCTACTCCTCTGGCCTTTAGTGCTTTGCATGGCATTTACTTTCCATAAATAAGTAAACAAACAAAGCATGATTGAGCTACTTAAGCAACTCCTAACCCATTTTAAAACATTTTTTTATAATTTAAATCCTTTTTAAAATGATATATATATATATATATCATTTATTTATAAGCTAAGATATTTAATAAAATTCTAAAAATAATTAAAAGATATTATATTACATAAGCATTTTAATACTTTAGTAAAATATTTCCTAATTTTCTAAAACTATATATAAATAAAAATACTTATAATTATGGATTAAACATTTATTTAAAATACTACTTAAAAATAACTAATTTATATTTTATTTAAAAACTACAAAAAGAATTTTTTCTTTAATTTAAAATAAACCTTCTACTTCAATAATTCATAATTAATTATTAAATATATATCCAAATTTCAAACCATATTTAAAATACTGTAACGCCTCGAAAACTCAGCGAGAATTTAATAAGAAAATTAAATTTGAATAAAACAAGGACTAAAAAAAATTCACAAACGTTCAAATTTGGCTACAAAACTTGCACCATTACATTCATAGCAATTTTTTGGACGATTTTCATATATAACACTTTGAAATTGGAGTTAGTACGGAGAAGTTATGGAAGATTGGAAAATAGAATAAACATTTAAAAATAAAAATTCACAATAAAATACGTTGGCCGGTTGATCCAAGATAGTCGACTATTAGCGATCGGCCCAGAGGGGTAAGCGGTCCACCGTTGATTGTGAAAAATTGAGCATTCTTTGACATGTTTGAACGGCTACGATAGGTTGCTTCGTCGCCAAGCTGAGATGTGCGTACGTGATCACCTTAAATATTCTCTAGCCAAAATCCAACGTCCTGAACTAATTGGTAATCCCAATGAATTCAACCCTGGCCTAACTCTAAAATCACCAGAAAAGTTTACTCTACCGAAACTCTGCCCAAATCTAACATCTCCTCTAACCCTAAAAATTCTTTAAAATCAAACTAATAGAAATACAACTTCGGATCTAGAAAGAGAAAGCGTACAGATGGCGATTCTCAAGCAGAGCTAGTTGGAAGAGCTTAGGCATAAGGCGAGTGGGAAAAAAATTTAATTAGACGATTATTAAAGTTATGTTTAATCTTTTCTAATTAATTTAGGGTTTAGTAATTTGAAGTAGAAACTGTAAAACTCTAAATTGAAACCTGCAATCTAGCATAGAATTTAAATCACTATAAATTGTTAAACCTGATATTCATGTTAGTACACCCCTTTAATTATTTAACTGTAAACCATAAAATCTATAAACCCCAAAACCTGTAAAACTAATATTAAACAACTGAAATTGAAAATGTGCAAACCTATTAAATTGAGAAATATAAACTTGTTAATATAGTTTCTTAGGGTTCACCGTAAACTGTAAACACTATAATCAATGAATATTAACCAAATTAAAAATCGCAATAAAAAATGGACAAAAACTCAATTTTTAAACAGCCACCTGTCGATCCTCATCTTGAGCAACCAACCGCAAGCGATTGATTGATTAGAGCTAGCGGTCAATCAGTTACTACCTGAAATGCATAAATTGAACCTCGACCTAAGGTTCAAGTCAATAATAAAAATTTATACATTGCTTATTATTGTATGGGCCTATTTTTAGGTTAAGTGATGAGAAATAGTAACTAGTTCCCTACGAGAAGGTGCTAGGTCATTGCGGTGTTGGGTAAATGTTGTTTACCTAATTGGGGGGTCAAGAAATCGACCGAGGGCGAATTTTTTTAATCACAAATGGCACTCATAGGAGGTTCCACGGTGAATGCACAGCATGGACAAGAATGCCTGATAAAGTGTGGCCCGACACAACGGGAGTCCTAGTATGTACGGATATTGACGCAACATGATACAGTTCAGATGGAGGATCCCGACGCGTGTAATTAGAGGCAAATACTATGATTAAGTGGCGAACAAGGATGCAGATGATGAGATACACCGGCGAGTCGGCATTATGGGTTCTCTCCCGATGCATGGTTGGGTTATGGGTAGTTGTAGTTAAGGAAAAATCAATTCTCCAATGGCTTAATGGCGATGACATTAGTAGGGAGTAGTTCCCACAATAGCATTATGCGGTGATGTTAGTGGAAACTTATTTCCATGGTAGCCTAATAGCGATGTTTCCTTATTAATTAGATGTAAGAGAGGTAGCCGATCGTTAGACATTGAGGTTTGATTTGTAGTTCGATCCATGTAGTAGCCTACACAAGTTGTAGTGTAGATATGTATTCGACAAGAACCCTTAGGTAACGGCCCTTAGGAATTCACGGACACGTGTAGTATACTTTATTTCATCTATATTAGAATTAAAGTTAACTATACATGATCATCGTATATTAAACTTGCACTCATTCACCAGACTTTTGTCCAACCCACCCTTTTTTCCTTCTTCTTCCCCACCATAGGACAGGGCAACAGGTGATTGCCTCATTCTTGATACTTGGAGAGACGAGCTCATCTTTGGAGTATCTTCTTATCATATTTAATCTCCATGCATCTATCTATCTTCTTGGTACATTTTATTTCCTATATCAGACTTGGAGGGATATTTTCCATGTATTTTGTATTGGACCACGTACCGATTTTTTGAGACAACAATTTGGATATTTTCTGAGATGTATATTTTTCTGTGTTATATGTTTTGTTCCTTCTGATGTGAGTTCCGAAAGTATAGTATACCTTAGATTATATCTACTTGTATTAGTCTTTGTAATGTTATCAAACTCCGACAGTCTATATTTTCCAGCATGACACAAGTTTGAAAGTCGTCCTAGGCTTTGGATCGGCGTGTCAAGAGATGCGGGTTGTCACAGTTGGTATCAATGCATAGGTTCAAAGTTCCTTAAGGATTAGGACCGTATTGAGATAACATACTTGAAAAGTTTTTGAAAAAAAATGGTTATTTAAAAGGCTTTCCAAAATGTTTTCCAAAAGGTTTCAAAATGGGTTTTAAGAAATATATGTGTGTATAAGTAAAGGTTTTCAAAAAAAAAAGCTTTCCAAAATATTTTATACATATTGTAATCTCACTTTTTCATGCCTATGCTATCTTTAATTCATCCCTATGTTATCTCTCTTATTCGTGCCTATGTTATCTGCGAAAAGTTACTGATAAAATTCTTAAAATTCATAGATGGAAGATGAGTGATCCCATGGGTTCAGGCTCTGGCGATGCAATGGAGGTCTCAAGCGTGAACATCGCGATATACTTCCATCGGTACCTTCAAGCAAGGGGACAGGCCAAGCTAAATCCCACTAGAGAGCCCATGGAGAGAGCAATAGGTGTGGTTCCTATCCACCCACCCGTCGTCTCAGGTTTTGCTAAGGTACACAGGGATTGTGCTAATCTTAGAGGAAATCCATACATGGGAACAGAGTCTTATGTGGATTATAGGACATGGGTCCGCGCTTGTGAAAGGATCTTTAGTTTGATGGGTTTAACTGACGAGTTGAGTAGGCAGTTAGCTACATGGCGGTTACAGGGTGAGGCATTGAATTGGTAGGAGGTTGTCAAGTCTGATACGGATGGAAAGGAGATTTCCTAAGAGGAGTTTCGCAGGCGAGTCGAGACGAAATTCCTTTTTAGGGCGGAAGAAGGCATTCAATTGGAGAAGTTCATTCACTCGAAGCAAGAAAACTCGTCAGTGAAAGAATATGTTAATCATTTCAATAAGTTAGGTATATTTGGGATGGGACTGATCAATACTCCGCATAAGACGGCTTTAAAGTTTATTAAAGGGCGGAACCAACCTTTCCAAGATTTAGCTTTGGGTCACACTACTATGGGTACTACATATGAGGGTTTAGTAGAGACAGCCTTTGAGAACACCCTACCTCTATTCCCATACCATCTAAGAGTATTACAAAGTAATACTGTCAGACTATACAGAGAATAAGGTGATATGGGTTACACATGAGAATATTCCTTGGACCAACACTGGTACGATTAAAACATCAAATAAATATCTCACATATGCGTACATAGTATTGGTACAAAGCAATAAACACGTGTGCCTGCAAGATAGAACAATACACAATACAGTAAATAACAAAAAACACAGAGTCAGGATTATAGCGATAACATATAATATATGATATAATATACAATATATGATACCATAAGGGTACAACTCAACCCAAATGCCAACTATCTCAATGTGATGTGATGAATAATCAATATACATTTCAGTAACAAAATATACAATGAATCAATGTCATATAAATATCATAAAACATCCTAATATGTCTCTTTAAATCCCAATAAAGTAAATACCAGTCATGTCATCCATGTACCTAAAATGTCTCGGACTGACTCGAGTATTATATAAATAACTTACAGATCAGACTATTTTTAATCAAGGATCTATAATTTGGTAACACAGTATAGACAAGAAATAATAATAAGTTAATATAGCTAGAGATCACCATCAATGCATCAAGTCAAAATGTATAACTCAAATCATATAAAGTAGCAAGCTCTAATATCAAAAGATGTCATCACCCATATAGAAACACATCAAATCAAAAATAACAGAATCAACGTAAATGGGTGAATCATACATATCCAGAAATCATCATGAAATCTAGAAACCAATAAATGATATATCACCAAGTATAATCAGGCTAGCATGAAGTATTGCCCAAATATATCTCTCAATCTCGATAAATAAAACATCATTATCAATATATGTAAAATAGGATAGGTTGCCTATCAAATACTGAGAATCCATTATACATCGGATATGTCTCACAGGTATAATTACATCTCCTCATATATATACTATCTAAAAGTATCGTGATGGGAACTGAATGTACAACAGACATGAAGTGGCCAAGTGGAGTCATATATATATATATATATATATACACACACACACACACACACACACACACACATACATATATGCGACACCTGACCCACATTCAGTGCAACAGTGAGGTGCATCAATCGTATATGCCAATCTACCACTCTGTTAGTACCAGAAGGGAGACTGATAGCACACACGCAAGCTTCATACATAGAGTATCTACAGTCTTAGTTGCCTCCATAGTCATCGTGACATGTATCCACCGGTATGCTCGTTAACGTTAGGACTAATAAGTCACGACACTCAAATTGTCCCTATATGCAACAAACTGCTAGCCTATGTAACACAAGGGGGAAATACGCACACAAGGGTAGCACGAAGCTATATAATGTAGTGTGTCACTGATCTGAGGTGAGACCCCACAATTAGGCCACTGGGGTGGATTCTAGCCTTCTGGCCTTCTCCAACAAACATAATAGGAGTGCATCATAATAGTGGCATATAGAACCGATACATATAAACACGAAATCATGGTCATTGTTAGGCATAGAGACATACTCACTGAATATAGGCATGGAGCCGTATATCACTATGTATATCACCTCACATTATTTATTTTATTCCTGTCGTGTGAGTGTCATCTACTTACAATGAACAACCAAATAAATATCACAATAGCGTCCATACTATCGTGTGATATTCAAACGTTTATTCACCGCTTATACACTACACTCAACTATCCAGTATTCTGTATAACTAGTCCAAAGAATAGCCGAAGAAATATTATCGAATGCCCATCCCAATGGTATTATAACTCTGTTTATTCAGAACTCTTGTCATGCAGAATTAAATACAATAAAACCATATCAAAGATGGCATCACCGTATCAACACAAACCATCAATCAAATCAATATCAACGATGAACCATTCATATGATTCAATACAATATATATATAAAGAAGAAAAGGTAGAAAAACTAGATAAAGTAGATTGATCAAAAAGACATGTAAGAATAAAACAAATAAATAACAAATCATTTGCAACTTATAATTTATATAAAAATAATAATACATTGAATTGAATGATAAATAATAAATGTGTATTCTAGAATTAGTTAGATAATTAACTAAATCAATATCAATGGAATAAATATAGAGAAGATAAGAAATCAAAGAACATAGAAAACTAATATAGGAGATTATTCAAATAAATACAAATTAAACAAATCAATTCTTAACAACGAATCATTTACAATATATAATTTTATATAACCAAATAAAAGCTAAGAAATATATAACAAATACATATTTTAGAATTAATTACATAATTATCTAAACTTAGATATAGTTTAATAATTACAATAAATAACTAATTTCTTATCGTTATATAAGATTATTAGATTATTAAATATGTACTAATAACATCATAAACACATTTTAAATTCACAAAATAGATTACAAAGCTAAATATAGCATATGGGATTAATTCATCCTTTACTATGATTGAACACTATTTTCAAAATTTAAATTATATATATATATATATATATATATATATATATATATATTAAATTTCGGTAATTATGATTTAAAACCATAAGACATTAACTACGTATGATTTCATAATCTTACTTTTAAATACTAGTGAATTAACTTCATTTATTTATTAATCATAAATGATGGTTACATTAACATTTAATTAGTGTGTGTCTGTATTGCATAGACACGATTTTAGATATATTCAATATATATTAACATATTCATTACAATTTATTTTATATTTTACATTTATAAAACTATATAAATATTTAAAATAATAAGTATGCATGTAACAAATATTTGTACAAACACACTAGATGATACTCACACATGCAAAAGTGAAAACTCAGTGATGTACAAGAAGTAAAATGTAACAGAAAGTTTATAATAGCAAGATAATTGAACTAATAGGTCAGAAACATGGAAGAATTCACAGCAACACAAGGTTAAATACAAAGGCATGAACAGCAATAGGGATATGCACACACACGGGTGTACACCTACAAACATAGAAACCAGTTCAACAAAGGTGTACCCAAGACAATACTAAACAGCACGTGCCCTTAATCATATCAATAAAATACACACAAGGCATATTTAAAACAGAAAATAAATAAAATAACTCAACACATCAAGGCATATACATACGATGATTTAAGCAATTAGAACATAGGTATGTAAGTGTAATCACTCACCTATAAGTGCTGCATCACCTTCGTCTCCTTCTATGTTTCCGAGCACGCACGCTCACAACCAACATCACCACCAAAGCCCACAGCTCCTTTAGGTCGATCACGACTTCTCTCCTAATTGCACACCTCCATCTTCATTCACCCAGGCCGCGACTGAACTAGGGCACAACGCCAGCTGCGTGCCCATCGCGACCTCAACCACGCGATCGCCTCCTTTTATCAGCAATCAACCATTGCGTCACTGCCTGGCCCTGAGTTCGAGTGCGATTTCTGAATTTTATTTTATTTTTTCTGATGCGAATCAAACTTTTTAGGTTAATTTGGTAATTAGGGTATCGCTCCAAAAATGAAGTAACGGCTTGCAATTGAAGGAATTAGGGAGGTTCTAGGACAAGGAAATGATATGTGCTTAAATATTGGGCTTGATTAGTTACTATTAGATTTACTTCTTTTCGTTTCCTATTAATTTGTAAATAGATTTCGATCTAATTTAAATTGATTTACACTTTACTTTACGCGGTATATTTTGATTTCAATCTAATTTAAATTGATTTACACTTTACTTTACGCAATATATTTTGATATCCATACAATTTCTTTCAATTCAATACTTGTTTATTTTTTTAGATTATTTATTATATTTACGTAAAATAAATTTATTTTCAACCACTTCAAAAATAAAAATAAAATTATTAATACTTAAACATTTTATACGACTTTAATTTACTTTTCTAAAAAGCATCATTAATTTAGTTCAAATTTTTTAACCAAAATCTATTATTAAATAATGTTCAATTAAGTAAAAAATTATTTTTAGAAATAATAATTATTAAAAATTAAATTCGAACATTTTTCTTGCATTAAATTCATTTATTTATATGGCGTAGAAAGCAGGATTGTACAGCCTTACTAAACATCATTTCCACGGAAGAAGCTAAGGAAGAAGAACCCAAAAAGGCCAAAGGGAAAGCGCAACAGAGCCAGCGTAAAGGAGGTGGACCCGAAGGAAATATATAGAAAAAGGATATGCGCTGCAGGAAGTGTGGCATAAAGGGGCATTTCTTGAAGGAAAGCAAGATAGATCCTCCAAAAGTCAAGTGCTGTAACTACATCAGTTTGGGCATGTGAAGTAGGCATGTCTAGCACCCTAGAGGCCTCTACTAAGGTGATGCCAACTTATGCACTTGAGGCAGTCCCTAGCTCGAGTGCGCAGCCAGCGGTGGACAAGGGAAAGAAAGTGGTAATCGTAGGTGTATTGACTCTTTGTTTATCCATTTGCACTCTATTTGATATTGGGGCTTCACATTCTTTTGTTTTTAGTAGACTCGTTGATGACTTACACTTACACACCAGTATAGCCACGGAGCCTGTAGTTTTGTCAAACCCCGTAGGAGGATAACCTTTTGTCTATGTTACGTAGGGGTTTGAAGTTGTTCATTTTTAGGGTCGAGTTTGATTATAATGTCTTTGGATTGGGATTCTCTGGATTTGAGTTGATATTAGGCATGGATTGGATGACGACGTATGTACGTAACGACCAAGAATTTCAGTCATTAGAAATTCGTATATTTAATTGATTTTAAATATTCACAAGTTAATTTTATAAGCTGAATAAAGTATATTTCGAATATAAGGATTTAATTGGATAATTAAATTGTTAATTTAATATTTGAAATTGTGTAAATAATTGAAAATTGAATTTAATGTGAATGAAAATGATTTATAAAGTTGAATTAAATTCTATTTGAATTATAATGATGCCAGAGAACTTTTGAAATCAAATTAAAAGTTGAATTACAGAAATTGAATATTTTAATATTTAATTAACGTGTAAAAAAAGATATTTTTCAAATAGTCTCGGATTTCGATGAAACCAGTTACATTGGATCTGTAATATTATATTATTATACGATTTTAAATTTCGTGTCAATCGGACTTACGGTTTGTCCAAGGGAAGCTAAAACGCGTAGAAATTCGTTTAAGTGAATTTTAATTTTAAATAATTCGATTCGAAAACCTATCTTCCAAATACGATGGAATTGGCTCCCGGTATATATTCCATTATGTTCGAAATAGGGGTAAATTATTATAAACGCCAGGCGGCACGCTTCATTTCGAGTTTGAATTTTTTTCCGGATGAATAGTGTTTTGGAATTTTCTATAAAAGGACCTCATTTTCTGGAAATTGCTCAAACCCTAAATAAACTAGGGCAGGCCGCCGTTTTCGTTTAATGGCCGAGGAACATCGATCTTTCCTTTTCATTATCTTCCAATCCATCCACTTTTACGAGAAATTTTCAACTACAAAAATGTAGAGAGCATCGAGACCGCTCTATCCAATGGTGGTGATCGAGAATGGAACTACGGATTGACGGCAAAATGGGTTTGAATGTGCAATGTTCGTGCGTGATTCTCGAGATGTGGAGACGACCGAGCTCAATGATACTCACAGCGGTGATGAAGTGAACGATGGGCCATGATATGGCGTTATCTGATCGACGTCTCGATCAGGGATGTGGTGGCCATCAGAAAAATGGAACGAAGAATGGGTTCGATCGCGTTTTTCACGAAGGACGACGGAGAAAAGACGTTCGGCCGTGATCTTCTTCGTTTGAAATGTGCAGCCCAGATGTGTTCGGTAAATAAAAAAAAATTGTAAATATATATGTATGTGTGTGTGTGAGTATAATTCGTATAACCTATAAAATACGATATCTTCTTCATACGAGGTCTTTTTTGACCAAACAAGTTGCATTGGGTCTGTATTGACGAGTACTACATTTTAGAGCTGGTTTGGTTTTGATTAGAGCTAGTGTTAATTTTGAGTAAAATTAAACGCTTGTTTAATTTTATTCGAAATAAAACACAGCGGTTGCTATTGGAATCAATGTGAGTACAACTCAGTCTTCCTAACTCATCGATATTTTTATATAAGTGAGAATAAATATTATTTATGATGATTGATGATTGTTTGGATGATATATGATATATTATCTATATATTGATTGGTGTTTGGATATATTCTTGCCTATTGGAGCAGATGAGACCCTATACGTTCCCGAGTATGAGAGGATGACCTTTTGTATGCGCGTCTACCTCGAAGCGGACATTGTACATATTTTCTAATATGTATGTTTTTCGTAGGTGACAGGTTGGAGGGATCCAACTGGATTCCTCACTAATATAGTTTTATTTACAAATATTGTGATATATGCTATTATCATATGATATATGATGTTTTGGATGTCATGGTTGATGTATTTAGTGTGGTTGCAGCATTGGGCCTATTTTTTGGAAAATAAAAACGTTAAAGTGATAATTTTAAATTGAGAAAGTATTTTCAAGTAATTTTGAAAATAGATGTTTTATTGAAATTTTGAACTGTTAAGTAAATGCATTTATTTTGAATAAACAGAAGTTATAATTTTTATGTTATAAAATTTATGATTTTTAATAAGTATGATTTTTTTGGAACATGGAGTTAATTATTTGGTAAAATAGTTTAAATTGAGATTTTTGAATTTATTATAAATGGTTTATATATAAGATTTATAAAATTGAAATTATGTAAATCAAAATGATGGAATTGTAAATGAGTGTTATAAGTGTTAAAATGAAGTTATAGTTGAATATTATAAGTAAATAAGAATTACAGATTTATGAGTTTGTGAATTTATAAAACGAAAGAATGATTTTGTAAATAATAAATTTATAAGTAATTAACTTATAAATTGGATTTTGGCATATAAATGAGGTATATATGGAATTGCTAAATAAAGAGATTTTATAAGTTGAAGTTTTTACAAAATATAAATGGAATTTATAAACATTGTTTTATAAATCCAAAATCAATTGAATTTGATAAGTTAAATATAGAAGTTTATTAAAGGAATTTCATCCACGATTTTGGACAGTGGATAATCCTTTAATTAAATATGCAATAGCATTGAATTTGGTAAAAGGATTATATTCACGATTTTGGACAGTGGATAATGTTGATACGCTATATTTTAATCAACGACGATGTGCTTCAACAAAAAAGAAGAGATATGTGCAAAGCTAAAGGAAGGACTATGAAGACCAAGGATATCATGAGTACTTATTATATATAGGTCTTAGTCTTAGTTTTATTGTTAAAATCTATCCTCAAGAAGCTTGCACATACACAAGAACACATTTCATAACTTAATATTTTAGTTAATTGTTCACTGTGCATAAACTACCAGTTCAGTCGACTGAATAGGAAATTTCAGTCGGCTGAACCTGTTACAGAATTACAACATGCACAGTTTCAGTCGACTGAAATTCTCTGTTCAGTCGACTGAATTCAAAACTGCAAATTTTTTATGAAAAGTCGCCTTTTTCTTCCTAGGAGTTGCAACCATTCTCCAATGGTAATGGATGCATCTCTTGCCTGGATCTTTTGCAAATAGATACATCTCTTCTACACCTATAAATACATGATTCTATCATTTGCAAATTACGAATTCTAATTGCTTTAATCTCTCTATTATCTTGATCATATTTTCAGATTTCTTAAGTTTTCAAAAGCAATCACAAACCACTTCAATTGCTTGAATCTCTGATTTATCTTAAATACTCTTTTGATTCATAGCAATTTATATTTCATAAATCTTCATAAACACATTTCATATTCCTGAGGATAAGATTATAGGAAAGTAGTACTCAATTAGATATTAGTGTTATGAAGAACACAACAAGTCAGAAATACACTTTGTATCTAGTTGAAGTCCTCTTCGGTAGTTGAGGCAAGAAAATCCCGTTCGGTTATTCGGGTAAGTTGTAAACATATTCCTCCGGGTTAAGTGAGGGTTGTTGGTTAGTTGAATTCCTAAGAGGAGCTTAGGGAATGGACGTAGGACAAGAGGTCCTAACCAGTATAAAGTCTTGGTGTCTACTTTACTTATTGTTTATTGCTATCTACCTAGACCATTCCACTATTCCATATTATACGATCCTACCGCATAGCTTCTTTCAATTGGTATCAGAGCAAGGTTGTCCTATAACCATAACACTGTTATTCGACATATTGATAATATGGAAAATAACACAAGCACAAGTACAACAACTGCCTATAGCTCTACATTTGTAGAAGGACAATCTACCCAAAGAACCCCTCTATTCAATGGACTAAACTATAATTATTGGGCTACAAGGATGAGGATTTATATGCAAGAAACAAGCTTTGAAGCCTGAAATGCAACTCAAGCAGAGTTCGTTGTACCCACAACTGATTACCCTACATGGACACAAACTCAGAAGAATGAAGCTAGTGCAAATGCCAAAGCTATGAATATGCTATTTTGCGCTTTGGATAGAAATGAGTTCAATCGTGTTAGCATTTATACTACTGCACATCAGATATGGGATACACTTAGAACCATACATGAAGGCACAAACAAGGTCAAACAAATAAAGATCTCCATGCTAAAGAACCAGTTCCAAAACTTTAGAATGCGACAAAATGAATCCATCAATGACATGTACTCGAGATTTCAAGACATTCATCATGCCTTAATAGGATTAGGAGAAAAGTATACAGATTTTGATATTGTATCTAAGGTCCTAAATTCACTCACTGATGAATGGGAGAGAAAAGTCTTAGCAATCGAGGAAGCAAACGATCTATCTACAATGAAACCAGAAGAAATAATTGGAAACCTTATGTCTTATGAAGTTAACATGCAAGCTAAGAAAGATCGAGCACAGGAAAGAAAAAAATATGGCTTTTCACGTAGAAAAGGAAGAATCAGAGTCTGAAAATGAGGATCTAGCATTTATTGCCAAAAATTTCAAGAAATTCTTAAAATATAGAAAAGGAAATAAAAACAGTGTCAAATAGAATTTCTTGAACAAACCTTCATCCCCAAATATGGAATGTTTTATTTGTCACAAGAAAGGTCATATGATAAAAGACTGTCCGGAGCTAAAGAAGGAGAATCAAAAAAACTTCAACAACAAGAATAAGAAAGACAAATTTAAAAAGAAGGTTTTATCTGTCACATGAGACGATTCAGATTCATCGGATAGTGATAGTGATAGCAACAATGAACAATCAAATGTGTGCTTTATGGCTCAAGACTATGAGGTTAGTGATTTATCTTATGATGATTTAATAGAAGTAAACATTGAATTTTTAAATACTATAAAATTCTCAAAAAGAAACTTAAAGAGACACGTGGAAATTAGAACAAAGATGAATTTGAAAGAGATATGTTAAAAGAAGAGAAAAAAAATATTGGAAGAAGAACTTGAAAAATTTCAAGAATCTCTCTCAAACTCAGATATCCAACTTTTACTTTTGAGCCAAGAAATTGAAACTCAAAAGACAAAGAATGATGAAATTATTTATGAAAATCATAATTTAAAAAATAAACTAAAACAAGTTGAATTAGAAAATACTAGTCTTCAAATTAAATTAGATAACATTACTAAAAATGTTTCTAATTTTAACAAGGGAAGAGAAAATTTATCTAAAATTCTCGAAAATTCTCAATCCTCTTCAAATAAAAATGGATTAGGTTTTAAAAAGGAATCAAAAATTCTTCCAAAGAAAAATGCTAATTTTAAGAAGGAAGATAATTCAAAACATAGTATAGTATTGAAAAATAACATACCAAGACACACTAAAAAGAAAAAGGAAATCAAAATATGGGTTTCGAAAATAAACAATAATTTAATTCGAAACAAATATATAAATTCCTTTATAGAAACAGTTCACAAAAATAGTAATTATCTTTATAAAAGGGATACTAAACCCACTTTGGTTTGGTTTCCTAAGATCTAACTCTCAGGACCCTATTAAAAGGTGGGTGCCAATATATTTATTAATATTTTTTGCAGGTCCCACTCAAGAAAAGAAAATAGATTTTGGATAGTGGTTGCTCAAAACACATAACCGAAAACAAAGAAATGCTTACAAATATTTCATACTTTGATGGTGGCTCTATTACCTTCGGAGATAACTCAAAAGGTTTCATCATTGGCAAAGGAGATGCGTGCAACTACGGTGTATCAAATTTACCCCTTATTACAAATGTTTCTTTAATTAAAAGCTTAAAACATAATTTATTTAGCATAAGTCAACTATGCGACAAAGGTTTTAAAATAACTTTTTCTGAAAATAAATGTTGTATTTTTGATCAAAATCAAAATCTTATTTTTGAAGGAAAGAGAGATAGAAATATTTATGTTTTAAACATGAAAATTAATAATAATAAAGATATGTGTTTAATGGTCAAAGATAATGATCCTTGGTTATGGCACAAAAGATTTTGTCTTATTAATTTTAAATCTATTCAAAAATGAATTAGTCAAAGGCTTACCAAAAATAAATTTTAAAATAAATAATATTTGCAATGATTGTCAATTAGGAAAATTAACTAAATCATCTTTTAAATCTAAGAAAGTTATTTCAACTTTACAACCGTTAGAATTATTACATATTGATTTATTCGGACCAACACAGGTTCAATCTATTAACAATAGTCGATATGTTTTTGTAATAGTTGATGATTTCTCAAGATATACATGGACGATATTAATGAAAAACAAAAGCGATACGTTAGATTATTGCAAAAAATTGTTAAAAGAATTCAAAATATTAAGAATTTAAAAGTCAAAAATATAAGGAGTGACCATGGAGGCAAATTTGAAAATGAATCATTTGAATTATTTTGTAAAAAGAAAGGAATAAATCATAATTTTTCATTTCCTAGAACTCCACAATAAAATGGAGTTGTAGAAAGAAAAAATAGAACTCTTCAAGAATGCGCAAGAACGTTATTAAATGGAAGTACATTGCTAAAGCATTTTTGGACAGAAGCTGTAGCAACTGCGTGCTATGCATTAAATCGTATTTCCGTACGACCTTTAACTAAAATCACTTCATATGAACTTTTTAATGGAAGAAAACTTAATATTTCATACTTAAAAATCTTTGGGTCAAAATATTTTATTCTTAACACAAAAGACCAACTTGGAAAATTTGATCCAAAAGCTGACCATGGTATTTTTGTAGGTTACTCAGAACGAAGTAAGGCATATCGTGTTTTCAATAAACGAACAAATGTAATAGAAGAAACTTTACACGTATCTTTTGATGAAAACTTTAATAAAAATACAATCATCAAAGATGATGAAGAAATTATATCCAACACAGAAAATATAAGTTTTGAAAGTAATGAAAATATTAATCAAATCAATAACAATCAAATTAGATCTCCTCCTAGAATCCTACGAGATCATCCTACACAAAATATAATTGGAGAGATTGATTCGCAAGTTCAAACAAGAAGTCAACTAAACCAAATGGGTCATGTTGCTTTTCTTTCAACTATTGAGCCTTAAAATTGAAAAGAGGCTTCAACAGATGAATACTGGATATTTCCATGCAAGAAGAGTGAAATCAATTTGATCGAAATAATGTTTGGAGTTAGTTCCTCGTCCTGATGACCAATCAGTTATTGGAACTAAATGGGTCTACAAAAATAAAGCAGACGACTTTGGAAATATTACTAAAAATAAAGCAAGATTAGTAGCACAAGGCTATAATCAAGAAGAAGGAATCGATTACGAAGAAACGTTTGCTCCAGTTGCAAGACTTGAAGCAATATGTATTTTATTAGCCTTCGCTTGTTTTCACAATTTTAAACTTTATCAAATGGGTGTTACAAGTGCCCTTTTAAATGGTTTTATAAAAGAAAGTGTATATGTAGAACAACCCACTTTATTCATTCATGAAAAATATCCGGATCATGTATATAAATTAAAGAAACCTTATATGGTCTTAAACAAGCACCTCGTGCTTGGTATGAGAGACTTAAGAGCTATCTACTAGATTCGGGATTTCAAATCGGAAAAGTAGATCAAACTCTATTCATTAAAAACACTATTAAAGACATTTTAATAATTAAAATATATGTAGATGACATTATATTTGGTTCAACTAATGAAAAATTGTGTAAAGAATTTTCAAATATAATGACTAAGGAGTTCGAAATGTCACATATGGGAGAATTATCTTATTTTCTTGGACTTCAAATTAAACAAGTAACGAATGGAATTTTCTTAAACCAAGAAAAATATTGTGATAATCTAATTAAACGTTTTGGAATGGAAAACACTTCTGGTAAACCTACTTCTATGAGTACCACAACTCATCTCGATCGAGATGAAAATGGCAAGAGTGTAGACCAAAAGTTGTTTAGACGTGTGATAGGCTCTTTACTTTACTTAAACACTAGTAGACTAGACATAATGATGAGTGTATGTTTATGTGTACGTTTTCAAGCTAATCCTAAAGAATCACATTTAAGAGCCGTAAAACGAATTATGCGATATCTTAATAATACTAAGGACTTTGGTCTTTTCTATCCAAAAGATTGTCCACTCGAGTTAGTTTCATTTAGTGATGCTGATTTTGGTGGATCTCGAACAGATAGAAAAAGTGCAAGTGATATGTGCCATTTCATTAGAAAATCACTTGTATCTTGGTTTAGTAAGAAACAATATTGTGTTTCGATTTCAACCCGTGAAGCGGAATATATATCTGCCGCTTTAGCTAGTACTCAAGTCATATATATGCAACAAACACTTAAAGTTTTAATATAAATTTAACAAATTCTACAATATATTCTGATAATACAAGTACAATAAATTTATCTAAAAATCCAATAAATCACTCTCGTACAAAACATATTGATATTCGTCACCATTTTCTACGCGATAATATCGAAAAAGGAATTATCAATTTAGAATATATTTCTTCCGAAAGTCAAATTGCCGATACATTTACTAAACCATTACTAGAAAAATCATTTATAAAATTACGAAGAGAATTAGGAATAATATCTTTCAAAGATATTTAATAACAAGAATTATAATGGTAAGGAATATAATACATGAGTAATATATCTCATACTTTAATTAGCTAGAAATACTTCATCTACACAAAAGTCAAACATGAATTTAGTTCACTTATCTATGGGTTTAAAAACTTAATCATTTAATCTATACATTTGAATTAGCTACATAATATTTCATAAACTAAAACATCCTTCTAATACCATTCAGTTCAAAGTAAATTATTAACCAATAATTCAACTTCTGGCTCTAAATTCTTATTGATTCTACACCACATTTTTTTTTTAAAAATCTCATCATATATATATACACACACACATATGATTTTAAAAAAAACAAAAAGTTTCAAACTCAGTAGAAAAATGTCCTCTAACAAATCAAACTCATCCATCAATATAACCTTCTCAACTGATAGCTCAGCCGCATCACCGCATCTTCTTACGCCAACACCAAAACATGAGCCTGTTTATAAATGGGAAAATTATCGAACTGGGTATACACCGGATTCCAAGAAGGCCAAACATGTGCTATTTATCTCTCCAGATACGAAGAGAAAGATCGATGAAATTCATCATTATCAACAGCAGCAAATAGGCCTTCAGCTTGATTTGTATTTTGAACAGAAAGTGACGGCTAAATGCTTAAGCTTTCTTGAGCAAATTGGTTTAAAATTTTGCAGCTCGAAGAAAAAGGATGAGAGTGAGCCCTTACTTCGACCAGTTAATTTGTTTGATCCATATTCTTCATATCGTACATCAATCGATCCGATATATCCTTGGGTATCGCCACAAATACCTCAATATAGCCCAAATTCATGGGACAAGAACTATATGGCGAATGAGGGATATATAACACCAAAGACTCCATCCCCCAAGAAATGATGGTTTTGTGGTCAAAATAATGTTTTTGTATCATAATATTACTATATAATTGTAATTATTTCATTAAATAAAACATTTGCATTCAAAAAGTCAAGAAAAACCAAAAATGCAAAATTCATTCGACTGAATAGTTCTGCACAGTCGACTAAATATATGACAGAAACTTTCAGCCAACAGTTCAATCGACTGAAAATCTCTGTTCAGTCGACTGAATTTTAGCCACAAACTTTCGGCTTCCAGTTCAGTCGACTGAACCGCGGTTGACCAATTTTTTTTAACCCTACTTAGTCATCTTTTTTATTTTTACTCTTTTTTTTACTCTTCCAAACTTCATCTTCTCCATTTCTAGGAAAACTTAGCCCCCAATTTCTACTTTTTCTCAATTTCTTCCTCAAAATTTCGACAATTATGCCTCCTAAACGTTCTAGAGCTTCAACTTCACCTCCTTCGAGTCAATTGATGCCCAAATCGCTCAATGGCTTTAAAATGGAGTTGCGTCACTCGGTAGAACAAGATGAAGAAATCAAGAATCTTTGAGCACTCATTTGTTGATTTTCAAGGTCTTCAAACCTACAATATTCAAGCTTTAACAGACCAGGCAAGTTTGACATCGCTTTTAGACATTAATCGTGATAACCATGCCATCAACCATATTATGGTCAAATTATTCTATGCCAACCTCAACCTCGGACACCAAACTCAACAAAATCCGATTGACAGTGTTTGGATTATGGTATGCGGAAAAAAGGTATGGTTTTCACTTGATCACATTGCTCATATTCTAGGATCCCCAAATGTTGGTAGAAAACTTGAGGAAATAGATTTCAATCCTCATATTCGTGACAATATAAATCATCAATTTTTAGAGGATGAGATCAATAACCAAGATATCAAATCAACCTCCTTAAGACCAAGAGCTAGGCTTCTACACAAAGCCTTTATAAGGACCATTACCCCCATGCACCGGCTCCTATGAAATAGTGTACCCGAATAACTACCGGGCACTATATGCTATATGGGGAAATATTAAAGTAAATTGGGTGCAATTGATACTTGATGAATTTCTTTCCTTCAACAATGGGAAAATGAGAACGATATATTTTGGCGAGTACATAATGCGACTTCTCCTAGACGTTGATACGCCACTACCGAACTCAGAAAATACGATGGTTCATCAAATCAACCATCGAACTATAAGCCTCATGCAACTACCGATAAGGCCTCCTCGTATCATGTCTCTAGCCGAATGGGAAGCACGTCAACAAGAACCTCACCAACCTCAACCTCAAGCTCCACAACAAGAACCTCTTGATCAAGATGATAAAATCCGTCTTGTTCAACCAGATTTTACTACATATCAATCGTTGGGAATTCTATCAAGGAATCAACAAATCCTTGATACTCATCTCAAAAAGGTTGATCACAAACTTGATAGGGTAAAAGGGTTCTTCAACAAACTATGGGATGCCATTTCATGCACCAGCACCACTTCTGCTTCTACCTCACACGGCAAGCGCCCAGCTCCAACGTTCACGTGGACATCTTCCAAGGAAAACCCGAGCAGTAGCACTAGTGGTAACAGTGGTGGTCAAGGAGGATGAGCTTTTAGACAACCAACCGGTGGTCCTGTTATTCGTGAACCAGAAGGAGAACGTGAAGGCTCTTATAATTGGGACAGGGACCGTTGACCATTTTGATGGTTTGATTTCTGGAACTCTTTATAATTTTCAAACACTTCAGAAAAGGCTTGTATAAATAGCCTTCTTTTATTCGTGATACTCTATGGTATGTATGATTCACACTATGGTTATGCATGCATGTGGTTGCGTTGTTTGACAATTATATACTCCTACAAATTATTACTTTCTTTTTGTCGATGACAAAGGGGGAGAAAACTCTATGTCACTAACTTTGTTTTGTAGATAAGATAGTGCATATATTCAGGAGGAAAGATAATTGCATCTCTACAAACATAGGTATTGTCATCAATCAAAAAGGGAGAGAATGTTGATACGCTAAATTTTGATCAATGACAATGTGCTTCAACAAAAAGGAAGAGATATGTCCAAAGCTAAAGGAAGGACTATCAAGACCAAGGATATCATGAGTACTTATTATATATAGGTCTTAGTCTTAGTTTTATTATTAAAATCTGTCCTCAAGAAGCTTGCACAAACACAAGAACACATTTCATAACTTAATATTTTAGTTAATTGTTCACTGTGCAGAAACTACCAATTCAGTCGACTGAATAGGAAATTTCAGTCGGCTGATCCTGTTACAGAATTACAACATGCACAGTTTCAGTCGACTGAAATTCTCTGTTCAGTCGACCGAATTCAAACCTGCGAATTTTTTATGAAAAGACGCATTTTTCTTCCTAGGAGTTGCAACCATTCTCCAATGGTAATGGATGCATCTCTTGCCTGGATCTTTTGCAAATAGATACATCTCTTCTACACCTATAAATACATGATTCTATCATTTGCAAATTACGAATTCTAATTGCTTTAATCTCTCTATTATCTTGATCATATTTTCAGATTTCTTAAGTTTTCAAAAGCAATCACAAACCACTTCAATTGCTTGAATCTCTGATTTATCTTAAATACTCTTTTGACTCATAACAATTTATATTTCCTAAATCTTCATAAACACATTTCATATTCTTGAGGATAAGATTATAGGAAAGTTTTACTCAATTAGACTCATTAGTGTTATCAAGAACAGAACAAGTCAGAAATACTCTTTGTATCTAGTTGAAGCCCTCTTCGGTGGTTGAGGCAAGAAAATCCCGTTCGGTTGTTCGGATAAGTTGTAAACCTATTCCTCCGGGTTAAGTGAGGGTTGTTGGTTAATTGAATTCTTAAGAGGAGCTTAGGGACTGGACGTAGGACAAGAGGTTCGAACCAGTATAAAGTGTTGGTGTCTACTTTACTTACTGCTTATTGCTATCTACCTAGACCATTCCAATATTTCATATTATGCGATCCTACCGCATAGCTTCTTTCAATTGGTATCAGAGCAAGGTTGTCCTATAACCATAACACCGTTATTTGACATATTGATAATATGGGAAATAATACAAGCACAAGTACAACAACTGCCTATAGCTCTACATTTGCAGAAGGACAATCTACCTAAACACCCCCTCTATTCAAGGGCTAAACTATAATTATTGGGCTATAAGGATGGGGATTTATATGCCAGCAACTAGCTTTGAAGCCTGGAATGAAACTCAAGCATAGTTCGTTGTACCCACAACTGATTACCCTACATGGACACACACTCAGAAGAATGAAGCTAGTGCAAATGTCAAAGCTATGAATATGCTATTTTGCGCTTTGGATGGAAATGAGTTCAATCGTGTTAGCATTTGTACTTCTACACATCGATATGGGATACACTTAGAACCATACATGAAGGCACAAACAAGGTCAAACAAATAAAGATCTCCATGCTAAAGAACCAGTTCCAAAACTTTAGAATGCGAAAAATGAATCCATCAATGACATGTATTCGAGATTTCAAGACATTCATCATGCCTTAATAGGATTAGGTGAAAAGTATATGAATTTTGATATTGTATCTAAGGTCCTAAATTCACTCACCAATGAACGGGAGAGAAAAGTCTTAGCAATCGACGAAGCAAACGATCTATCTATAAAGAAACCAGAAGAATTAATTGGAAACCTTATGTCTTATGAAGTTAACATGCAAGCTAAGAAAGATCAAGCACAGGAAAGAAAAAATGGGGCTTTTCACGCAGAAAAGGAAGAATCGGAGTCTGAAGATGAGGATCTAGCATTTATTGCCAAAAATTTCAAGAAATTCTTAAAATATAGAAAAGGAAACAAAAACGGTGTCAAAAAGAATTTCTTGAACAAACCTTCATCCTCAAATATGGAATGTTTAATTGTCACAAGAAAGGTCATATGATAAAAGACTGTCCGGAGTTAAAGAAGGAGAATCGGAAAAACTTCAACAACAAGAATAAGAAAGAAAAATTTAAAAAGAAGGTTATTTCTCTCGTGTGGGACGATTCAGATTCAGATTCATCGGATAGTGATAGTGACAGCAACAATGAACAAGCAAATGTTTGCTTCATGGCTCAAGAATATGAGGTTAGTGATTTATCCTATGATGATTTAATAGAAGTAAACACTGAATTTTTAAATACTATAAAAATTCTCAAAAAGAAACTTAAAGAGACACGTGAAAATCAGAACAAAGCTGAATTTGAAAGAGATATGTTAAAAGATGAGAAAAAAATATTGGAAGAAGAAGTTGAAAAAGTTCAAGAATCTCTCTCAAACTCAGATAGTCAACTTTTACGTTTGAGCCAAGAAATTGAAACTCAAAAGACAAAGAATGATGAAATTATTTTTGAAAATCACAATTTAAAAAATAAACTAAAACAAGTTGAATTAGAAAATACTAGTCTTCAAATTAAATTAGATAACATTACTAAAAATGTTTCTAATTTTAATAAGGGAAAAGAAAATTTATCTAAAATTCTCGAAAATTCTCAATCCTCTTCAAATAAAAATGGATTAGCTTTTAAAAAGGAATCAAAAATTCTTCCAAAGAAAAATGCTAATTTTAAGAAGGAAGATAATTCAAAACATAGTATAGTATTGAAAAATAACATACCAAGACACACTAAAAAGAAAAAGGAAATCAAAATATGGGTTCCGAAAATAAACAATAATTTAATTCGAAACAAATATATAAATTCCTTTATAGAAACAGTTCACAAAAATAGTAATTATCTTTATAAAAGGGATACTAAACCCACTTTGGTTTGGTCTCCTAAGATCTAACTCTTAGGACCCTATTAAAAGGTGGGTGCCAATATATTTATTAATATTTTTTGCAGGTCCCACTCAAGAAAAGAAAATAGATTTTGGATAGTGGTTGCTCAAAACACATAACCGAAAACAAAGAAATGCTTACAAATATTTCATACTTTGATGGTGGCTCTATTACCTTCGGAGATAACTCAAAAGGTTTCATCATTGGCAAAGGAGATGCGTGCAACTACCGTGTATCAAATTTACCCCTTATTACAAATGTTTCTTTAGTTAAAAGCTTAAAACATAATTTATTAAGCATAAGTCAACTATGCGACAAAGGTGTTAAAATAACTTTTTCTGAAAATAAATGTTGTATTTTTGATCAAAATCAAAATCTTATTTTTGAAGGAAAGAGAGATAGAAATATTTATGTTTTAAACATGAAAATTAATAATAATAAAGATATGTGTTTAATGGTCAAAGATAATGATCCTTGGTTATGGCACAAAAGATTTTGTCTTATTAATTTTAAATCTATTCAAAAAATGAATTAGTCAAAGGCTTACCAAAAATAAATTTTAAAATAAATAATATTTGCAATGATTGTCAATTAGGAAAATTAACTAAATCATCTTTTAAATCTAAGAAAGTTATTTCAACTTTACAACCGTTAGAATTATTACATATTGATTTATTCGGACCAACACAGGTTCAATCTATTAACAATAGTCGATATGTTTTTGTAATAGTTGATGATTTCTCAAGATATACATGGACGATATTAATGAAAAACAAAAGCGATACGTTAGATTATTGCAAACAATTGTTAAAAGAATTCAAAATATTAAGAATTTAAAAGTCAAAAATATAAGGAGTGATCATGGAGGCAAATTTGAAAATGAATCATTTGAATTATTTTGTAAAAAGAAAGGAATAAATCATAATTTTTCATTTCCTAGAACTCCACAATAAAATGGAGTTGTAGAAAGAAAAAATAGAACTCTTCAAGAATGCGCAAGAACGTTATTAAATGGAAGTACATTGCTAAAGCATTTTTGGACAGAAGCTGTAGCAACTGCGTGCTATGCATTAAATCGTATTTCCGTACGACCTTTAACTAAAACCACTTCATATGAACTTTTTAATGGAAGAAAACTTAATATTTCATACTTAAAAATCTTTGGGTCAAAATATTTTATTCTTAACACAAAAGACCAACTTGGAAAATTTGATCCAAAAGCTGACCATGGTATTTTTGTAGGTTACTCAGAACGAAGTAAGGCATATCGTGTTTTCAATAAACGAACAAATGTAATAGAAGAAACTTTACACGTATCTTTTGATGAAAACTTTAATAAAAATACAATCATCAAAGATGATGAAGAAATTATATCCAACACAGAAAATATAAGTTTTGAAAGTAATGAAAATATTAATCAAATCAATAACAATCAAATTAGATCTCCTCCTAGAATCCTACGAGATCATCCTACACAAAATATAATTGGAGAGATTGATTCGCAAGTTCAAACAAGAAGTCAACTAAACCAAATGGGTCATGTTGCTTTTCTTTCAACTATTGAGCCTTAAAATTGAAAAGAGGCTTCAACAGATGAATACTGGATATTTCCATGCAAGAAGAGTGAAATCAATTTGATCGAAATAATGTTTGGGAGTTAGTTCCTCGTCCTGATGACCAATCAGTTATTGGAACTAAATGGGTCTATAAAAATAAAGCAGACGACTTTGGAAATATTACTAAAAATAAAGAAAGATTAGTAGCACAAGGCTATAATCAAGAAGAAGGAATCGATTACGAAGAAACGTTTGCTCCAGTTGCAAGACTTGAAGCAATATGTATTTTATTAGCCTTCGCTTGTTTTCACAATTTTAAACTTTATCAAATGGGTGTTACAAGTGCCCTTTTAAATGGTTTTATAAAAGAAAGTGTATATGTAGAACAACCCACTTTATTCATTCATGAAAAATATCCGGATCATGTATATAAATTAAAGAAACCTTATATGGTCTTAAACAAGCACCTCGTGCTTGGTATGAGAGACTTAAGAGCTATCTACTAGATTCGGGATTTCAAATCGGAAAAGTAGATCAAACTCTATTCATTAAAAACACTATTAATGACATTTTAATAATTAAAATATATGTAGATGACATTATATTTGGTTCAACTAATGAAAAATTGTGTAAAGAATTTTCAAATATAATGACTAAGGAGTTCGAAATGTCACATATGGGAGAATTATCTTATTTTCTTGGACTTCAAATTAAACAAGTAACAAATGGAATTTTCTTAAACCAAGAAAAATATTGTGATAATCTAATTAAACGTTTTGGAATGGAAAACACTTCTGGTAAACCTACTTCTATGAGTACCACAACTCATCTCGATCGAGATGAAAATGGAAAGAGTGTAGACCAAAAGTTGTTTAGACGTGTGATAGGCTCTTTACTTTACTTAAACGCTAGTAGACTAGACATAATGATGAGTGTATATTTATGTGTACGTTTTCAAGCTAATCCTAAAGAATCACATTTAAGAGCCGTAAAACGAATTATGCGATATCTTAATAATACTAAGGACTTTGGTCTTTTCTATCCAAAAGATTGTCCATTCGAGTTAGTTTCATTTAGTGATGCTGATTTTGGTGGATCTCGAACAGATAGAAAAAGTGCAAGTGATATGTGCCATTTCATTAGAAAATCACTTGTATCTTGGTTTAGTAAGAAACAATATTGTGTTTCGATTTCAACCTGTGAAGCGGAATATATATCTGCCGCTTTAGCTAGTACTCAAGTCATATATATGCAACAAACACTTAAAGTTTTAATATAAATTTAACAAATTCTACAATATATTCTGATAATACAAGTACAATAAATTTATCTAAAAATCCAATAAATCACTCTCGTACAAAACATATTGATATTCGTCACCATTTTCTACGCGACAATATCGAAAAAGGAATTATCAATTTAGAATATATTTCTTCCGAAAGTCAAATTGCCGATACATTTACTAAACCATTACTAGAAAAATCATTTATAAAATTACGAAGAGAATTAGGAATAATATCTTTCAAAGATATTTAATAACAAGAATTATAATGGTAAGGAATATAATACATGAGTAATATATCTCATACTTTAATTAGCTAGAAATACTTCATCTACACAAAAGTCAAACATGAATTTAGTTCACTTATCTATGGGTTTAAAAACTTAATCATTTAATCTATACATTTGAATTAGCTACATAATATTTCATAAACATGAATTTAGGTATGTCAAATTTACCCCTTATTACAAATGTTTCTTTAGTTAAAAACTTAAAACATAATTTATTAAGCATAAGTCAACTATGCGACAAAGGTTTTAAAATAACTTTTTCTGAAAATAAATGTTGTATTTTGGATCAAAATCCAAATCTTATTTTTGAAGGAAAGAGAGATTGAAATATTTATGTTTTAAACATGAAAATTAATAATAATAATAATAAAGATATGTGTTTAATGGTCAAAGATAATGATCCTTGGTTATGGCACAAAATATTTTATCATATTAATTTTAAATCTATTCAAAAACTTTCAAAAAACGAATTAATCAAAGGCTTACCAAAAATAAATTTTAAAATAAATAATATTTGTGATGATTGTCAATTAGGAAAATTAACTAAATCATCTTTTAAATCTAAGAAAGTTATTTCAACTTTACAACCATTAGAATTATTACATATGGATTTATTCGAACCAACACAGGTTCAATCTATTAACCATAATCGATATGTTTTTGTAATAGTTGAAGATTTCTTAAGATATATATGGACGATATTTATGAAAAACAAAAGTGATATGTTTGATTATTTCAAAAAAATTATAAAAAGAATTCAAAATATTAAGAATTTAAAAGTCAAAAATATAAGGAGTGATTATGGAGGCGAATTTGAAAATGAATCATTTGAATTATTTTGTAAAAAGAAAGGAATAAATCATAATTTTTCATTTCCTAGAACTCCACAACAAAATAAAGTTGTAGAAAGGAAAAATAGAACTCTTCAAGAATGTGCAAGAACGTTGTTAAATGGAAGTATAGTACCAAAGAATTTTTGGACAGAAGCTGTAGCAACTGCGTGCTGTGTATTAAATCGTATTTCCATACGACCTTTAACTAAAAACACTTCATATGAACGTTTTAATGGAAGAAAATCTAATATTTCATACTTAAAAATCTTTGGGTCAAAATGTTTTATTCTTAACACAAAAGTCCAACTTGGAAAATTTGATCCAAAAGCCGACCATGGTATTTTTGTAGGTTACTCAGAACGAAGTAAGGCATATCGTGTTTTCGATAAACGAACAAATGTAATAGAAGAAACTTTACATGTATCTTCTGATGAAAACTTTAATAAAAATACAATCATCAAAGATGATGAAGAAATTTTATCCAACACAGAAAATATAAGTTTTGAAAATAATGAAAATATTAATCAAATCAATAACAATCAAATTAGATCTCCTCCTAGAATCCTACGAGATCATCCTACACAAAATATAATTGGAGAGATTGATTCGCAAGTTCAAACAAGAAGTCAACTAAACCAAATGGGTCAGGTTGCTTTTCTTTCAACTATTGAGCCTAAAAATTCAAAAGAAGCTTCAACAGATGAATACTGGACTATTGGCATGCAAGAAGAGTTAAATCAGTTTGATCGAAATAATGTTTGGGAGTTAGTTCCTCGTCCTGATGACCAATCAGTTATTGGAATTAAATGGGTCTATAAAAATAAAGCAGACGAATTTGGAAATATTACTAAAAATAAAGCAAGATTAGTAGCACAAGGCTATAATCAAGAAGAAGGAATCAATTACTGTGACGACCCGGAATTTTGAGCAATATCAATTTAATAATCTTTGATAATAATTAAATTGATTTGATCATTTTACATTATAAATTGATTAGTTAAAATTATTTCAAAGGCTGATAATAATAATTTGATAAATATCTATCAACAATTTTCTTAACAATATAAAATTTGGCAAGTTTAATTCTTTTGAAAATTTATGATATTTTAATTTGGAATATTTATTCTGGCAACTTAAAATTGGTAAGATTTATTTTCCAGAAACTAATCAAAAATATTTTCTATTTATAATAATATATGTATTGATATATCTTGTAAATAGGAAGTTTTAAAAGCTAACATATATTCAAATTGTAATATATATGAATATATATATTATGATTTGGTTTGTGTTTCAAATTTTAATACAGTAACTATCAAATATAATGTTAAAATGTTTTCTATTTGAAATGTGTATATATATTTGTATATATATGTTTGAAATAGGAATTTTATTAACTTGAATTTAATAAGTATTTCCAAACTTTATTATATATATATATATATAGTTTTGTAATTTGAAAGGTTAATTTGATTTAATGCTTTTGAAATGATAATTGAGATTTAAATTTTTATAACAAAGTTAATTTCTTATTATTATAAACATATAGTTCAACTTAAGTTTTAGATAAGATTTAAATTTAAAAGTTCATTTGCTTAATATCCTTTCATTTTAATTTTAACACAAGATAAATTTGTTTTAAAATTTTAAGAGTTAAATTAAAATAGATGTTTCAAACATATAAACATTAAATTTAATCAAAATATAAGTTACTTGAATTCATATGAATATTTATTAAAGGATAAGTATATACATTTTATAATCATATGAATATTACATAAATATATGTATATAGCTTAAATAGATTATTAAAAAAGAAAATCACATTTTAAACATTTATAAATATTGGAGAATAAACATTTGTAAATATTAAATAACACATAACCACACTTGTAGACATTTTAGAGTGGGTTAAAGACAAGTGTAAGATCCTTATAACATTAAAGTGACAAATGTCTTTCTCTTTAATAATTAAATTATAAAATATAAAATAAGTTTTATTCGTCAGCTGAATATTATCTCATTTTAACAAAAATGTAGTATCAAACAAAGGTCAAAAATCAAAAGAAAAAAAACCTGGAAAAAAAACTGTAAAATCTGAAATTGGAAGAAGAAGTTGAATCTGAAAACAAAAAGGGAGATAAGCTGGATATTCACAATCAGAGGCAAGAAGCAACAAGATGTAAACTTCAACAATTCAAATGCTCAGCTGCAAGATTAAAATTCAACATGCACTTCAGATTCATCAAGCAAACAATTCAGTAATTAGCATGCAAATGAATTTAAAAGCCTGGGAAGCAAAATATACAGTTCTGTCTTCTGTTTTTTTCAAAGGTAAGTAAATAATTCCTTTTAAAAGCAGTTTAAAATTCTGAGTTTCATCATGTTAATATGGTTGAGTATATTAATGTTATTTGAATACTTGGATTAGAATTGGGTGCATGTTTGAATTAGGATTAGTTGAATGTCTGGGTAGTTTAAAATTTATACCCTGTGAAAATTTAAAGCTTACAGTTCAAAGTTTATGATAAATTCAATAACTAGTTTATGAAGTTGAATTTGACCTTGAATTGTAAAGCGAAGATGATTGTAACCAAGGTATCTTTCATCTAAAAATAGTTACAGGTTGTTAAATTAAGTAATTAACTAGAATTTTAAAAATTTACAGTAAAAGTATAAATTGGGTTAAAAAAATTTGATTGCAAACTAGTGTTTTGATTCTAGAATCATATTGTAAATAAGAAAACATGATTTTTGAAACTCGAATCATGAATTTTAGTGTAGTAATTCGCGAGAATTTGGGTGTTGTTTGATTTGTGCACTTTGGTCAATTTGGGACGAACGACGTCGAATCAATGAACGAGGTTGTGCACGAAGGTGGATGAGACAATGGTGGTCATCAGAAAAATGCAATTGGAATTTATAGTTGTTCGTGTTGGCCGGTAGTGATCAAAATAGGGCTTTATGCCTGAATTTTGACATCGTAGTTTAATTGGGTTTCGCGGCGACATGAAGTAACTGGTGGCAATCGCGGTTGTTGCCGAAGGTTAAGGAGGTCGTGACGAAGCTTGGGTGAAGATGGCGTGGCGTCTCGGGTGATGGGTCGTCGGCGGCGATCATTTTCTGGTGGTTATTGTTTTTTTTACAGTTTGGGATTATGGTCGAATTCTTGCATTTCGATCGAATGTGTATTTCTGGGTGGCGCGATCTGTAGTGGAGGTCGAGTGCAACATGTAGGTGGCCAGCATAGGGTTCGACGTCGACCGACGTGGTCGTGCACGTTGATGTGCACGACTGTGTGTATCAGGAAGATTGGGTTTTGGGGAGAGAAGAGGAGAGCTCGAAGTTCTACTCGGGTTTGCGTTGATTTGTCTCGAAGCAGGTTAGGGATGGGTTTTCTCAGGTTGACGCGAGACTTTTGTGTGGGTTACTCGGGTTTTCATCCGGGTATTTTGGAATTTTTCTCGAAGCAGTTTAAGGTTATAGTGGTTAAGTTTTAAAATTTTACAGCAAATGTTTTACAAGAAGACTTTAACAAATAGAATTTGATTTTAGAATATTTATAAAACTTTAAACAAAGATGAAACAAGTTTGTGCCTATGAATCTAATTTTTTTCAAGATTAAGTTTTAAATAAATTTTTATATTTTGAAATATAAAAGTTTTTAAATAAATAAGTGGATTTCAAAAATAAGGTTTGTATTAAGTTTATTTAAATAACATGGGAAAGTTTTAAAGATTTAAAAGTTTAATTTAAAACGTGTTTTAATTATAACTGATTTCTAATATATTTTATTTTAAATAAGGATCAATGATTTCAATTTAGTAATCAATTATAATTAAGAATTATCTTGAGTAATTAAGAGTTTGGTTAACAAATATATGAAGATAATTAAGATAAGGTTATTGGTTAATATAAATGATTTAATTAAGATAATAGTTTCTTAATTAAGAATCTTTTTAAAATAAGAAGTTAAAGAATCATTTAATTAATTTTAAATGCTTAAGCTAAATAATTAATTAAATAAATAATTCGTGCTTAATCAAGATAATCACTGATGGGTTAATCTAATATTATTACTTGGATGAGTTAATGATATTGGTTGATATTATATGTCTTTGGTTGATATGTGATGATGTGAATATGTTATATCTAAGATGTGATATATGCTACTTTGTGATATATATGGATGAAGGTGATAATAGATGATTATCTATCTGTGTTGTGAATCATCCATTTATGTTAAGTGATATTTCTGAATATTTACTGTTTAAATCCCTTAAGTATAACTTGGACATTAAAATAGCGTTTGGATTCGGTGAGACCGGGACCGGGTTTCCATATTTGGATATCCGAAAACCACACCGATTCCAATTAAACGTTAGATCGTGAATCCAAGTGGAGCAAGTGAAGACTCGAGGCGTAAGAACTATACGTCAGTATAACTCTATGGGTGATTCCGTAATGAGTTTGACGGAATAGTGCTTATAGATTCGAGATGGTGATTCAGAGTACAATGGCTATGGTCATTGACTCTGAGGGTGATTCCAAAATGAGTGCAACGAGATAGTGCCTTCGGTTTCGTTCGAACCCGGAACGAACTTGTATGGATTGAACGCTTTCAGAACATCGTCAGGTGGACGATGAGCATTCTAAGATAGATGTGTTCTATAAAGGTAATCGCAGCCTCAAGCTCATCAACCGGGAATGGCTAAAACAGGGGAGGTGCAACAAGGCTTCGTGGGTAGCTCCCACTGGAGAGCGAGATACATCCCTGTCTAGATGTCCCTTTTTATTTCGGCTTTGTGGGCAGTTGGATCTGCAGCCAACTGCCGGGTGGTCTTGTTCGGGACTGTCCAGTAAGAGATGGTTTCGGCCTTGTGTTGCAGGGGAGCGGGAGTACTCCTCGGTACGGTGATCTAGGCCACGTACTGTGACGGGCGGTACCCCAGTAGCCCTGCCATTGATGGAAACCCATTTTCCCTACGAGACCCTACGGTTTTGTTTGTATTACCCACTTTTGTGGCTAGTAGCTGGAATTTAATAGATGTGACAATTTCGGCTATTTCATGTTTATTTGAAAACCCTAGACACTATTATAATATCACTGGATTTCCTATCGAATGTTTTGGTTAGCGTAAGGTAAAAACTTTTCCATGTTTATGTGTGGGAAGTCTTACGTGATACCTTTATTTTCAAAGGATTTTCTAAAATTAAGCAATATTAAACCATTTACTCACACCAGACACTTGTCTGACCCGAGTGTTTATTTTCTGTTTTATTAAACTCTTGGGTACTCATATTATGTATGAGTAGTCAAGTGATTCACGTTATCGTTGACGAATTCTAGAGGATCTTTGGAGCAGGAGGCTTCATCGTGTAGATATATAGTTAGAATTTACGCTGTGTTGTTATTCTGTATGATGTCTTGTATTATATTAGATAGAAATGTTATAACTGTCTAAATTGAGATGTATAGTTGTGTACTCTGATGTATATGATACTATGTATATGTTCTATATTATATTGAAATCGTTCCGCTGTGAGATTCTGATGTGTTGTTGTTCTTTCTTCTCTTTCTTTTCTTCTTATATCTCTTTATTTCTAAATTAGTGATGCGATTTTATGGTGATAGAAAGTTGGGTCGCTACAGTTGGTATCAGAGCGCTAGGTTGAGCGAATACGTAGACTCTGTAGTGGTATCTATCTTGAGAGAGCGTACTTGTAATTTATATATATATATATATATATATATATATATATATGTAGAAATATATATTTATATATCTACCTAATCTGTTGGGTTATCTGTTCGGATTTTCCAACATAGGTTATAGAGGTAGATAAGGTAGAATTGTGGGGAACACGACTACCACTAATGGGAGAGACTCGTATGTTGTGGTTGGAAGTGTTTGTCGAGATTGTAGATCTAATACCGTCTCGAATAAGTTTTGTAGATTGGTAAAAGGATTTCTTTGAGTCCAGAGGAATTATTTGCAAGAATTGGAGTATATTCTTGAAGTGTGAGGTTGATTTGCTCTCGAGCGAGCGGGATTTCCAAAAGTTGAGTTGTCAGCTGAGCAGAAGCAGGTAAGGGTATCTTGGTGACTTCAGGAATGAATAGCTGTGTGATGGGATACAGTATCCATTGTTGGTTCTGAAGATGTTCTTCTAGGGCAAGATTTAGATGGTGTTGGAAGAGCAATTGATGTCTACTGCAGTGAAGATTCGGATGTTTATAGATTTTTCTGGATCTCAAGTAAGGGTATCTTATCTCTATTGAAGTATGAGGCTAAGGTCGATGAGTTACCTCATTTCGGACATGGTCTCAATTGTTTTTCTTAAGAAGATAAGTGGTTGGTGTTTGGTTTGGAGCCGAGTTTCTTGAGAAGATGTCGACTCGTCTCAAGGATTTTTGGTGGAATTGAATGATAGTTTTGAGTTTCAGGAGCTTGTGGTTAAGGATGATCTTTTGGCTTAGCAGTAGCATTAAAGTGAAGTTTGGAGGTAGCAGCATGGATCTGTTTCTTCGATGATTCAGAAATCTTTGGGATTCTACTATCAGCAGACCAGGCAGATAGTGAAGGTTTATCCATTTCTTTGGGAGGCTCAACAGAGCGGGAAATCTGTTGGAAGTGATCTATCAGTTTTTCTGGTAGATATGCCATTCTAGAAAGATTTATCTTGAATAGGAAAAGTTGTTCTAGTTGGGAAGACAGTTCTTTGGGGTCTGAACTGAGAGGGATCGCAAAAGTGACTTGCGATTAGTTTGGGAATCTTTGAGTATTCCTTGGTTTGAGATTGAGGCATCTCATATGGAGGTAAAAGCCATTAATGTAGTCAGAGATTTTCCAGATGTTTTTGAGGGAATCAGAAGTTGACCCGAATCGGGGATTGAGTTTTCGTAACAACTTGGATTTCCAGGAGTAGTATTGATGATTCAACCATGTAGTAGGATGACTCTTGGAGCGAGAAGAGTTTGGTGAGGCAGCTCAGACTCTTTGGAGAGGGGTTGATCATCTAGTTCTAGTTAATATTCTGCTGAGATGTTTTGATCAAGAGAAATGGTCACTAAGATTTTATGAGTCGGATGAACAGTGTATAGAGAAAGATTGTGCTTGTGTTCTTCGATAGCATTCTTATCTACTCCAGATCAGAGTTGTGCAGCGGAAGCGAGATAGCAGCTGTTCTAGAATAGGACAACCTGGAGATGCAGTTTTCTTGGATTAAAAGATTTCTACAGGAAATTCATGTATAAAGAATTTTCTGGATTTGGAAGGTAAGGTTGTCAAGTACAACTGTTTGGCTATTCCAGATAAGAGATGAAGGCTTGAAGTCCACTGATGTTGTGGAATAGAGTTGTGTATTAGATTTCAGCAAATTTTTGGGAGAGCCATTTTGTTGAGTAGGACCTGGAGATTTGGTTTGAGTTAGTCCTGTTGTTTCATGAAGCAATCAGCAAGGGTTAGGTTGATCAGGAATATTAGAGGTGGCTCAGGAGCATCGGAAGAGTTGTGCAGTTAAGGATTGAGGAAAGTTGGAATGTGAAGTTGGAATTTGGATATTACTTTAGATTTATCCAATCAAAGGAGATATAAGACTGGGTAAACTAGAGAGCTAGCTTCAGAAGTATTTTGAGTTTTTCCTGTGTTTTCTAGAGATTAGATTTTGATCTACAGGATTGAGTTGCCAGTTCGGATAGCTGGAATTCATTGTATTTCACATATCTATGAGGAATATGTGTATGATTCTTCGAGTGATAGAATCAACAGTTTAGAAGAATCTGGTGGTTGAGCTGGTTTTGAGTTTAGTATGATATTTTGTTCAAGATCCGATGAGGGAGTTCTTGGTTTTAGTAGTATAGTTACTTAAGATTCTGTAGAGCGAGTATTCCAGTATAGGTATCTGGAAAACTCTTGATAATATTAGGAGATTTTATTCAAAATTTTGTCTGGATAGATAAAATTGTCTGTTTGAATTGGTTGCTATGATTGATTGGATGATTGCTAATTTAAATTTAAATTCTTTAGCTGGGTTATTAAATTATCTTTGCTTTTAAATTTCAGGAACGAAATTCTTTTAAGGGGGGAGGAATGGGACGACCCGGAATTTTGAGCAATATCAATTTAATAATCTTTGATAATAATTAAATTGATTTGATCATTTTACATTATAAATTGATTAGTTAAAATTATTTCAAAGGCTGATAATAATAATTTGATAAATATTTATCAACAATTTTCTTAACAATATAAAATTTGGCAAGTTTAATTCTTTTGAAAATTTATAATATTTTAATTTGGAATATTTATTTTGGCAACTTAAAATTGGTAAGATTTATTTTCCAGAAGCTAATCAAAAATATTTTCTATTTATAATAATATATGTATTGATATATCTTGTAAATAGGAAGTTTTAAAAGCTAATATATATTCAAATTGTAATATATATGAATATATATATATTATGATTTGGTTCGTGTTTCAAATTTTAATACAGTAACTATCAAATATAATGTTGAAATGTTTTCTATTTTAAATGTGTATATATATTTGTATATATATGTTTGAAATAGGAATTTTATTAATTTGAATTTAATAAGTATTTCCAAACTTTATTATAGATATATATATAGTTTTGTAATTTGAAAGGTTAATTTGATTTAATGCTTTTGAAATGATAATTGAGATTTAAATTTTTATAACAAAGTTAATTTCTTATTATTATAAACATATAGTTCAACTTGAGTTTTAGATAAGATATAAATTTAAAAGTTCATTTGCTTAATATCCTTTCGTTTTAATTTTAACACAAGATAAATTAGTTTTAAAATTTTAAAAGTTAAATTAAAATAGATGTTTCAAACATATAAACATTAAATTTAATCAAAATATAAGTTACTTGAATTCATATGAATATTTATTAAAGGATAAGTATACACATTTTATAATCATATGAATATTACATAAATATATGTATATAGCTTAAATAGATTATTAAAAAAGAAAATCACATTTTAAACATTTATAAATATTGGAGAATAAACATTTGTAAATATTAAATAACACATAACCACACTTGTAGACATTTTAGAGTGGGTTAAAGACAAGTGTAAGATCCTTATAACATTAAAGTGACAAATGTCTTTTTCTTTAATAATTAAATTGTAAAATATAAAATAAGTTTTATTCTTCAACTGAATATTATCTCATTTTAACAAAAATGTAGTATCAAACAAAGATCAAAAATCAAAAGAAATAAAATCTGAAAAAAACTGTAAAATCTGAATTTGGAAGAAGAAGTTAAATCTGAAAACAAAATGGGAGATAAGCTGGATATTCACAATCAGAGGCAAGAAGCAACAAGATGTTAACTTCAACAATACAAATGCTCAGCTGCAAGATTAAAATTCAACATGCACTTCGGATTCATCAAGCAAACAATTCAGTAATTAGCATGCAAATGAATTTAAAAGCCTGGGAAGCAAAATATACAGTTCTGTCTTCTGTTTTTTTTCAAAGGTGAGTAAATAATTCCTTTTAAAAACAGTTTAAAATTCTGAGTTTCATCATGTTAATATGGTTGAGTATATTAATGTTATTTGAATACTTGGATTAGAATTGGGTGCATGTTTGAATTAGGATTAGTTGAGTGCCTGGGTAATTTAAAATTTATACCCTGTGAAAATTTAAAGCTTACAGTTCAAAATTTATGATAAATTCAATAACTAGTTTATGAAGTTGAATTTGACCTTGAATTGTAAAGAGAATATGATTGTAACCAAGGTATCTTTCATCTAAAAATAGTTACAGGTTGTTAAATTAAGTAATTAACTTGAATTTTAAAAATTTACAGTAAAAGTATAATTGGGTTAAAAAATTTTGATTGCAAACTAGTGTTTTGATTCTAGAATCATATTGCAAATAAGAAAACATGATTTTTGAAACTCGAATCACGAATTTTAGTGTAGTGATTCGCGAGAATTTGGGTTTTGTTTGATTTGTGCACTTTGGTCAATTTGGAACGAACAGCGTCGAATCAATGAACGAGGTTGTGCACGAAGGTGGAGGAGACAATGGTGGTCATCAGAAAAATGCAATTGGAATTTATAGTTGTTCGTGTTGGCCGGTAGTGATCAAAATAGGGTTTTATGCCTGAGTTTTGACGTCGTAGTTTAATTGGGTTTTGCGGCGATGTGAAGTAACCGGTGCCGATCGCGGTTGTTGCCGAAGGTTAAGGAGGCCGTGACGAAGCATGGGTGAAGATGGCGTAGCGTCTCGGGTGATGGGTTGTCGGCGGCGATCATTTTCTGGTGGTTATTGTTTTTTTACAGTTTGGGTTTATGGTCGAATTCTTGCATTTCGATCGAACGTGTATTTCTGGGTGGCGCGATTTGTAGTGGAGGTCGAGTGCGACATGAAGGTGGCTAGCGTAGGTTTCAACGTCGACGTGGTCGTGCACGTTGATGTGCACGGCTGCGTGTATCAGTTAGATTGGGTTTTGGGGAGAGAAGAGGGGAGCTCGAAGTTCTACTCGGGTTTGCGTTGATTTGTCTCGAAGCAGGTTGGGGATGGGTTTTCTCAGGTTGACGCGAGATTTTTGTGTGGGTTACTCGGATTTTCATCCGGGTATTTTGGAATTTTTCTCGAAGCAGTTTAAGGTTATAGTAGTTAAGTTTTAAAATTTTACAGCAAATGTTTTACAAGAAGAGTTTAAGAAAAGTGAATTTGATTTTAGAATATTTATAAAATTTTAAATAAAGATGAAACAAGTTTGTACCTATGAATCTAATTTGTTTCAAGATTAAGTTTTAAATAAATTTTTATATTTTGAAATATAAAAGTTTTTAAATAAATAAGTGGATTTCAAAAATAAGGTTTGTATTAAGTTTATTTAAATAACATGGGAAAGTTTTAAAGATTTAAAAGTTTAAATTAAAACGTGTTTTAATTATAAGTGATTTCTAATATATTTTATTTTAAATAAGGATCAATGATTTCAATTTAGTAATTAGTTATAATCAAGAATTATCTTGAGTAATTAAGAGTTTGGTTAACAAATATATGAAGATAATTAAGATAAGGTTATTGGTTAATATAAATGATTTAATTAAGATAATGGTTTCTTAATTAAGAATCTTTTTAAAATTAGAAGTTAAAGAATCATTTAATTAATTTTAAATGCTTAAGTTAAATAATTAATTAAATAATTAATTTGTGGTTAATCAAGATAATCTTTTTTGCCAAGGCCAATTAATCAAGATAATCACTGATGGGTTAATCTAATATTATTACTTGGTGAAGTAATTAGGTAACTAAATGATTAATTACAAGAGGTAATTAAATAACAGATAATTACCTTATGAAAGTAATAAGTAGATGTGATTAAGGGTTAATCACTTTGGTTATTAATTAAAGAATTAACTAATAATTAATTAAAGGTTTAAATTATTTAATTAATGGTTAATTGATAAAAGGATTAAAAATAATTAATTAAGAAAGAGATTTAATTAATGAAGTAATCATTAATTAATGAAAAATTAATAATTTAAGCATAATTAAGTGTTAATTATTAAAAATAATTAAAAGTAATTAATCAAATGTGATTAATTAAAAGTAATTAATTAAAAATGATTAATCAAGTATGATTAATTAAAGATAATTAATCAAGAATAATTAATCAAGTATGATTAATTAAGGATGATTAATCAGGTGTGATTAATTAAATAATTATTAAGGTAATTAAATAATAATAAATCAAGTGTGATTTATTTAGGAAGTAATTAAGAGGTAATTACTTATATAATTAAGAAGTAATTAATCAAGATGATTAATTAAAATTGTAATTAAGGAATAATTACTTATAGTTAATTAATCAAAGATGATTAATTAAAGAGAATAATTAAGTGATGTTTATTAATTAATTTGTAATTAATTAATGAATAAGAAGTTGGATTGATGATAATCCCAGTGATTAAGTAAGAATTAATTAAGGATTAATTAAATTAATTAAGTTTGGATCAAACTTGTTATGGTTGATTATTGATTGGTTGATAAGCATCATTGGATGAGTTAATGATATTGGTTGATATTATATGTCTTTGGTTGATATGTGATGATGTGAATATGTTATATCTGAGATGTGATATATGCTACTTTGTGATATATATGGATGAAGGTGATAATAGATGATTATCTATCTGTGTTGTGAATCATCCATTTATGTTAGTGATATTTCTGAATATCTACTGTTTAAATCCCTTAAGTATAACTTGGAAATTAAAATGGCATTTGGATTCGGTGAGACCGGGATCGGGTTTCCATATTTGGATATCCGAAAACCACACCGATTCCAATTAAACGTTAGATCGTGAATCCAAGTGGAGCAAGTGAAGACTCGAGGTGTAAGAACTATACGTCAGTATAACTCTGTGGGTGATTCCGTAATGAGTTTGATGGAATAGTGCTTATAGATTCGAGATGGTGATTCAGAGTGCAAGGGCTATGGTCGTTGAACGAGATAGTGCCTTCGGTTTCGTTCGAACCCGGAACGAACTTGTATGGATTGAATGCTTTCAGAACATCGTCAGGTGGACGATGAGCATTCTTAGATAGATGTGTTCTATAAAGGTAATCGCAGCCTCAAGCCTCATCAACCGGGAATGGCTAAAACAGGGGAGGTGCAACAAGGCTTCATGCATAGCTCCCACTGGAGAGCGAGATACATCCCTGTCTAGATGTCCCTTTCTATTTCGGCTTTGTGGGCAGTTGGATCTGCAGCCAACCGCGGGATGGTCTTGTTCGGGACTGTCCAGTAAGGGATGGTTCCGGCCTTGTGTTGCAGGGGAGCGGGCGTACTCCTCGGTACGGTGATCTAGGCACGTACTGTGACGGGCGGTACCCCAGTAGCCCTGCCATTGATGGAAACTCATTTTCCCTACGAGACCCTACGGTTTTGTTTGTATTACCCACTTTTGTGGCTAGTAGCTGGAATTTAATAGATGTAACAATTTCGGCTATTTCATATTTATTTGAAAACCCTAGACACTATTATAATATCACTGGATTTCCTATCAAATGTTTTGGTTAGCGTATGGTAAAAACTTTTCCATGTTTATGTGTGGGAAGTCTTACGTGATACCTTTCTTTTCAAAGGATTTTCTAAAGTTAAGCAATATTAAACCATTTACTCACACCAGACCCCTGTCTGACCCGAGTGTTTATTTTCTGTTTTATTAAACTCTTGGGTACTCATATTATGTATGAGTAGTCAAGTGATTCAGGTTATCGTTGACGAATTCTGGAGGAGCTTTGGAGCAGGAGGCTTCAGCGTGTAGATATATAGTTAGAATTTCCGTTGTGTTGTTATTATGTATGATGTCTTGTATTGTATTAGATATAAATGTTATAACTGTCTAAATTGAGATGTATAGTTGTGTACTCTGATGTATATGATACTATGTATATGTTCTATATTATATTTAAATCGTTCCGCTGTGAGATTCTGATGTGTTGTTGTTCTTTCTTCTCTTTCTTTTCTTCTTCTATCTCTTTCTTTCTAAATTAGTGATGCGATTTTCCGGTGATAGAAAGTCGGGTCGCTACAATTACGAAGAAACGTTTGCTCCAGTTGCAAGACTTGAAGCAATACGTATTTTAGTAGCCTTCGATTGTTTTCACAATTTTAAACTTTATCAAATGGATGTTACAAGTGCCTTTTTAAATGGTTTTATAAAAGAAAATGTATATGTAGAACAACCCCCTTTATTCATTCATGAAAAATATCTGGATCATGTATATAAATTAAAGAAAGCCTTATATGGTCTTAAACAAGCACCTCGTGCTTGGTATGAGAGACTTAAGAGCTATCTACTAGATTCGGGATTTCAAATTGGAAAAGTAGATCAAACTCTATTCATTAAAAACACTACTAAAGACATTTTAATAATTCAAATATATGTAGATGACATTATATTTGGTTCAACTAATGAAAAATTATGTAAAGAATTTTCAAATATAATGACTAAGGAGTTTGAAATGTCACATATGGTAGAATTATCTTATTTTCTCGGACTTCAAATTAAACAATTAACGAATGGAATTTTCTTAAACCAAGAAAAATATTGTGCTAATCTAATTAAACGTTTTGGAATGGAAAACACTTCTGGTAAACCTACTCCTATGAGTACCATAACTCATCTCGATCGAGATGAAAATGGCAAGAGTGTAGACCAAAAGTTGTTTAGAAGTATGATGGGCTCTTTACTTTACTTAACCGCTAGTAGACCAGACATAATGATGAGTGTATGTTTATGTGTACGTTTTCAAACTAATCCTAAAGAATCACATTTAAGAGTCGTAAAACGAATTATGCGATATCTTAATAATACTAAGGACTTTGGTCTTTTCTATCCAAAAGATTGTCCATTCGAGTTAGTTTCATTTAGTGATGCTGATTTTGGTGGATCTCGAACAGATAGAAAAAGTACAAGTGGTACGTGCCATTTCATTGGAAAATCACTTGTACATTGGTTTAGTAAGAAACAAAATTATGTTTCGATTTCAACCTGTAAAGCGGAATATATATCTGCAGCTTTAGCTAGTATTCAAGTCATATATATGCAACAAACACTTAAAGATTTTAATATAAATTTAACAAATTCTACAATATATTATGATAATACAAGTACAATAAATTTATCTAAAAATTCGGCAAATCACTCTCGTACAAAACATATTGATATTCGTCACCATTTTCTACGTGACAATATCGAAAAAGGAATTATCGATTTAGAATATATTTCTATCGAAAATCAAATTGCCGATATATTTACTAAACCATTACTAGAAAACTCATTTATAAAATTACGAAGAGAATTAGGAATAATATCTTTCAAAGATATTTAATAACAAGAATTATAATGGTAAGGAATGTAATACATGAGTAATACATCTCATACTTTAATTAGCTAGATATACTTCATCTACACAAAAGTCAGACATGAATTTAGTTCATTTAACTATGGGTTTAAAAACTTAATCATTTAATCTATACATTTGAATTAGCTACATAATATTTCATAAACTAAAACATCCTTCTAAGACCATCCATTTCAAAGTAAATTATTAACCAATAATTCAACTTCTGGCTCTAAATTCTTATTAATTCTACACCACATTTTTCTAAAAACTCTCATCATATATATATATATATATATATATATACACACACACACACACACATATGATTATTATTTTTTAAAAACAAAAAGTTTCAAACTCAGTAGAAAAATGTCCTCCAACAAATCAAACTCATCCATCAATATAACCTTCTCAACTGATAGCTTAGCTGCATCATCGCATCTTCTTACGCCAACACCAAAGCACGAGCCTGTTTGTAAATGGGAAAACTATCGAACTGGGTATACACTAGGTACCAAGAAGGCCAAACGTGCACTACTTATCTCTCCAGATATGAAGAAAAGATCGATGGAATTCATCATTATCAACGGCAGCAAATAGACCTTCAACGTGAATTGTATTTTGAACAGAAAGTAACGGCTAAACGCTTAAGCTTTCTTGAGCAAATTGGTTTAAAATTTTGCAGCTCGAAGAAAAAGGATGTGAGTGAGCCCTTACTTCGACCAGTTATTTCGTTTGATACATCTTCTTTATATCGTACATCAATCGATCCGATAAATCCTTGGGTATCGCCACAAATACCTCAATATAGCCCAAATTCATGGGTATGGCGAATGAGGGATATATAACACTAAAGAAGAAGACTCAATCCCCCAAGAAATGATGGTTTTGTGGTCAAAATAATATTGCTGTATCATAAAATTACTATATAATTGTAATTATTTCATTAAATAAAACATTTGCATTCAAAAAGTCAAGAAAAACCAAAAATGCAAAATTCAGTCGACTAAATATATGATAGAAACTTTCAGCCAACAGTTCAGTCGACTGAAAATCTCTGTTTAGTCGGCTGAATTTTAGCCAGAAAACTTTCGGCTTCCAATTCAGTCGACTAGACAGAAAATTTCTGTCGACTGAACGCAGTTTACCAAGTTTTTATTTTAACCCTACTTATCCATCTTTTTCATTTTTACTTTTATTTTTTTACCGCTTCCAAACTTCATCTTCCCCATTTCTAAGAAAACCCTAGCCCCTAATTTCTACTTTTTCTCAATTTCTTCCTCAAAATTTCGACAATTATCCCTCCTAAACGTTCTAGAGCTTCAACTTCAACCTCCTCCGAGCCAATTGATGCCCAAATCGCTTAATGGCTTTACAATGGAGTCGCGGTCACTCGGTGGAACAAGATGAAGAAATCAAGGTTCTTTGAGCACTCATTTGTTGATTTCCAAGGTCTTCAAACCTACAATATTCAAGCTTTAATAGACCAGGCAAGTTTGACATCGCTTTTAGACATTAATTGTAATAACCATGCCATCAACCATATTATGGTCAAATTATTCTATGCCAACCTCAACCTCGGACACCAAACTCCATGAAATACGAATGAAAGTGTTTGGAGTATGGTATGCGGAAAAAAGGTATGGTTTTCACTTGATCACATTGCTCATATTCAACGATCCCCAAACATGGGTAGAAAGCTTGAGGAAATAGATTCCAATCCTCATATTCGTGACAATATAAATCATCAATTTTTAGAGGACGAGATCAATAACCAAGATATCAAATCCACCTCCTTGAGATCAAGGACTAGGCTTCTACACAAAGCCCTTATGAGGACCATTACCCCATGCAACTGCTCCTATGAAATAGCATCCCCGAATAACTACTGGGCACTATATGCTATATGGGGAAATATTAAAGTAAATTGGGTGCAATTGATACTTGATGAATTTCTTTCCTTCAACAATAGGAAAATGAGAACGATATATTTTGGCGAGTACATAATGCGACTTCTCCTAGACGTTGACACGCCACTACCGAACTCAGAAAATACGATGGTTCATCAAATCAACCATCGGACTATAAGCCTCATGCAACTACCGGTAAGGCCTCCTCGTATCATGTCTCTAGCCGAATGGGAAGCACGTCAACAAGAATCTCACCAACCTCAACCTCGAGCTCCACAACAAGAACCTCTTGATCAAGATGATAAAATCCGTCTTGTTCAACCAGATTTTACTACAAATCAATCGTTGGGAATTCTATCAAGGAATCAACAAATCCTTGATACTCGTCTCAAAAAGGTTGATTACAAACTTCGTAGGGTAAAAGGGTTCTTCAACAAACTATGGGATGTCATTTCATGCACCGGCACCACTTCTGCTTCTACCTCACGTGGCAAGCGCCCAGCTCCAACGTTCACGTGGACATCTTCCGAGGAGAATCCGAGCAGCAGCACTAGTGGTAACAGTGGTGGTCAAGGAGGATGAGCTTTTAGACAACCAACCGGTGGTCCTATTATTCGTGAACCAGAAGGAGAACGTGAAGGCTCTTACAATTGGGACAGGGACCCTTGATCATTTTGATGGTTTGATTTCCGGAACTCTTTATTAATTTTCAAACACTTCTGAAAAGGCTTGTATAAATAGCCTTCTTTTATTCGTGATATTCTATGGTATGTATGATTCACACCGTGGTTATGCATGTATATGGTTGCTTTGTTTGACAATTATATACTTCTACAAATGATTACTTCCTTTTTGTCGATGACAAAGGGGGAGAAAAGTCTATATCACTAACTTTGTTTTGTAGGAAAGATAGTGCATATATTATGGGGGAGGAAAGATAATTGCATCTCTACAAACATAGATATTGTCATCAATCAAAAAAGTGGAGAATGTTGATATGTTATATTTTGATCAATGACAATGTGCTTCAACAAAAAGGAAGAGATATGTGCAAAGCTAAAGGAAGGACGATGAAGACCAAGGATATCATGAGTACTTATTATATATAGGTCTTGGTTTTAGTTTTATTGTTAAAATCTATCCTCAAGAAGCTTGCACAAACACAAGAACACATTTCATAACTTAATATTTTAGTTAAGTGTTCACTGTGCAGAAACTACCAGTTCAGTCGACTGAATAGGAAATTTCAGTCGACCGAACCTGTTATAGAATTACAACATGCACAGTTTCAGTCGACTGAAATTCCCTGTTCAGTCGACTGAATTCAAACCTGCAGATTTTTTATGAAAAGTCACCTTCTTCTTCCCAGGAGTTGCAACCATTCTCCAATGGTAAGGGATGCATCTCTTGCCTGGATCTTTTGCAAATAGATACACCTCTTCTATACCTATAGATACATGATTCTATCATTTGCAAATTACGAATTCTAATTGCTTTAATCTCTCTATTATCTTGATCATATTTTCAGATTTCTTAAGTTTTCAAAAGCAATCACAAACCACTCCAATTGCTTGAATCTCTGATTATCTTAAATACTCTTTTGATTCATAGCAATTTATATTTCCTAAATCTTCATAAACACATTTCATATTCTTGAGGATAAGATTGTAGGAAAGTTGTACTCAAGTAGACTCATTAGTGTTATCAAGAACACAACAAGTCAGAAATATTCTTTGTTTCTAGTTGAAGTCCTCTTCGGTAGTTGAGGCAAGAAAATCCCGTTCGGTTGTTCGGGTAAGTTGTAAACATATTCCTCCGGGTTAAGTGCGGGTTGTTGGTTAGTTGAATCCCTAAGAGGAGCTTAGGGACTGGACGTAGGACAAGAGGTCCGAACTAGTATAAAGTCTTGGTGTCGACTTTACTTACTGCTTATTGCTATCTACCTAGATCATTCCACTATTCCATATTATACGATCCTACCGCATAGCTTCTTTCAGATAATCCTTTAATAAATATATAAAAGCAATGAATTTGGTAAAAGTATTATACTCAAGATTTTAGACAGTGGATAATCCTTTAGTGAATATATAGAAGCAATGAGTTTGGTAAACGAATTATATCCACGATTTTGGACAGCGGATAATCCTTTAATTAATATATAGAAGCAATGAATTTGGTAAATGAATTATATCCATGATTTTGGATAGTGGATTATCTTTAATAAATGTATGGAAATATTGGATTTGGTAAACGAAGTATATTCACAATTTTGGATAGTGAATAATCTTTTAAGTTAAATGAATGTTTTGGGAAGTGATAGTTTAAAATGGAGTAAAATGATTTGAATATGTTTTAAAATGTGTTGAGTATCGAATACATAGATTTCAACATTCATTGTTGAAATGGACGTTTTCAAGAAATAAGGAAATGATGGACTATAACACTGTTGCTATAGTAAATGATTCCCAAAGGAAATGTTTTGTATAGTATATGATGATTTTGGGTTGTCGTAACGATGTTTTACGTAACATTCGTTTTAACCCAAATAAATGTGTTTAAAGAGAATGTTTTCCTTAAGGATTAAAATATATACTTAATTATGATTTAAGTATATATAATATTTTCTAAGTGATGAAAATAAAGAGATTTGTGAATACACTTATATTGTTTAAATAACTATATGGAAATGTTTTCCAATATTGAAATGGTTTTAAGATTATGTCTTTATAAAGATAATTTGAAGTGAATATTTGGCAAGTGATTTAATTAATAAAATATTAATTAAAAGGGCTTAACGATGGTTATGGTGCCAAATATTTGTTTGTTTGTTTTGATTGTTAAATAACCGACTATCAAATTTGTCCACTTTAGTTCCTCAACTTGATGTGGGAACTATTTAGTCGTACACTTAGCATGTAGCCTTTCTATGTATGCTTGATTATCACTTGTGTTGAGGATGTTGATTCATGTAGTGTGGGGTATTACTGCAATCCATCGAGCTTCATTCTTGGCCCGAAGGATAGCAAGTTGAAAGTTGGAGATGTGATAAGTCTATGAGACTTAGTTTCTGTGTGAGGTTGAGAAACGCTCCTGCGTTGTTGGGGCGAAGAGACCGGGATCGGTTTATCCGAAAACCACTTCGGATCAACGTATATGTGACGATTGTGCAGGTTGCTTGTGATGATATTGATATTCAGGATTTTCATAGTGGAGGACTGCTTGTTGATCGTTTGGGGTTAAAATCCCAATATACATATAGTAGCTGTGGTCTCTTCATTATGAGATATCCAATACAAGAAATATTCGCTACTAATTCTAGGGATTTCCCGACAGGATGTGGTAGGAAAGTACCTTCGGTTTGTCCTGTTCCTGGACAACTTATATGGATGTCTGTCTAACACTGCATTTCTATAGATAACGTACATTGGTTTTTACAAACGTACACCAGTGGTGGCAAAGAAGGCAACTTCTCTTAGCTTAACACCCTCTTTCAGACGTATGAGCTCAAGGGTTGTATTTTTGTGGAAGGCAATTAGTAGTCAACGGAAATGGCGGTGTGGCATTCAAAGTGATGTGATTTGTGATATGTGAAAGGTAATAGTTACCTCAGGCCTCATCAACTGGAAATGATCAAAACAGGGTTAAATGTGGTAAGCCTAAGTGAGTCGCTCCCAAGTAGGGTATGACCATCCTCTTCTATATATATCTTTATACGCTCTGACGTTGTGTATCTGATTATTGTGGTTTGTATGCTTTGAGGTCCCTCGTTAAAGGTCGGTAACGACCGGAGGATGATATATTCGGTACCATCTAGTTATAGAGGTGGGCAGGTCTTGTGTTGGTAGAGGATCCTTTATGATGGTTCTCGTAACATTCTTCTAGAGATGTATTGCCGGAAGGTAGTCCCTTCACCTGGTCATTTGTATGGAAATCCAAACTCCACTATGTACTTGCCATGTTGATTGTATTACCATTTTGGGCATATGCTGGAATTTAATCAATGTAACAATTTCGGCTATGATTAATATTATTTGTGCAATAGAAACTATTGTAATATAAGATGATTTGATATGAAATGTTAGTTATTATCGTAAGGTAAAAACATGTCTGTATTTATGTGTGGGCATGTCTTACGAGATACTTTGTTTTGATAATTGGTAGTTTAATAAATTCAGTTGAGTGTGTTTTCCACGTTGGTTTACCAAACTGATCCAGGCGTTCTTCCCTTTCAATGCTTGGGTCAGACCGAGTATATTTACAGGTTCAGTTTTGGTGCTTTTTGAGATTGAGCAGGAGAGCTGGAGATCTTCATTTCGTATACACATATCTATTTTGATTATTGATTATCCGCTGTGCTTAGTTGTTGTACATTATCGACAATTGTGAGGGCAGGTTATTATAACTGTTCAGGCTGATAACTATTGATTGATTGTTGAACTCTGATTGATGTATGTATATATACAGTTTCTGTTTTTAAAGATCATTGATATGATATTATATGTTTTCCGTTGCGATATGAGATCCTGTATTGTTCTGTTCGGTTCTATCTTCTCTTTTTCTTCTCTATTCTTTCCTTTCTCTTGACTTTATGTCAGTCAGTGCTTTTTGAGTTGGACATGTGTGGTTTATTGTCGATTCAAATGGTATGGATTTGCAGGTCGCCACATTTGGTTATCAAAGCTCAGATTTTGTATAGTTCGAAGCTTTGATGTGTACTCAGTATAGATAGGGATAATAGCACCCTAGATTGAGTTTGAGTGTATTATATATACGAGCGCGTATTTGTTAGTGATTATAAAATGTTTTATATTGTGTTTACTTATCAGTTGAGTTGTTTGTGAATTCTGGTCGGTATGTGGGACGTTATATTATCGATAGGGATTTCTAAACACTTAAATGAGGCGAGTCGACATAATATCATTTTAAATTAGGTAAATGAAATAATTTTACCTCGATTATATTTTATATATAAAGAAACCATTTTTCAGAAATTATTAAAGTGTATATAAATTGATTTTTTGATTGTTTGAAAATGTAAATACATATCAGTTAATAAAAGTTGGTTGAATAATATAAATAAAAACAACAATTGTAGAAGAATGAAATTGAATAAGCAAATGAATTATAAGTATGGAATTGTAATTAATATGATTTACAATTATGAAATAATCTTATATATAAGAAGTGAAACAAAATGAATATATTTATAAAACGTGAGTTGTAAATAAAAATGAATTTGAACTAAGAAGTTGAGAATTTGAATCCCGTCAAATTTGAATGTTATTTTTCATAGTTAAAGAGATTACATTGTTATAAATCTAAGTAAGATAAATAAATTTAGAATAATCTTATATAAGTAAAGTGAAATAGTGAAATTATATAAGTAAAGATTTGTAAATAATGAAAGAAAATTTGAAAGAATATAAAGCACTGAATTCACTATTGTTGCTGGAAAATAATAAGGGTGATGACTGCAGCATCATCGGTATCATTTTCGAGTTTCTATGTGATTGATTTTCTACCAATAGTAAATTGAAATTGAAGTTTGTTTTGATAAACAAATTTGAATTTAAAATCCAAGTTGAAATTTATGAATATAAGTGAAATTAATTTGGACTTATAATATGAGATAGTAAAATTTAATTTGTTAAAGTTAAATAAATTTGAGTTAGTATAATAAAATATATGATTTGAAATTTAACTAAAGGAAAGTTAAATAAAGTGAATTGGATTTGAATTGGAAGTGAACTTAGGTCAATGTTCATGGAAGTTTAAATAATAAATAAGTTTTACAAGTTATAAAGTGAGAAAAAGGTAAGTAAAGCCAAATGTTAAAAAGGTTAAAACAATTTTGTTAAGCAAAACAAAATCTGAATTTGAATAAGTGATATGAAATTTGACTTAAGTAAGGTTAAATAAAATAAAATTTGAATTAAATTAGTAGTGAACTTAAGTTGTATGGTGAATGTAAATGCAAATAAGAATGTAATGAAACACAACTTAAGTAATGTTGAATCAAGTTGATTTTGGGTATCGAAGTAAATTAATGATAATATTGGAAGTGTTGCATAAGAATTTGAATATAGTGAATACTAGAATTCAATCTAAATTGAATATTAAACCAATTGAAATTAAAAGTGTTAAACCAAATTAAGTGTAGATGAATTAAACTAATTTGGTTATGACTGGATATACATTGGTTGTTAGATGGACGTTAGTTAATTGTATAGAAATTCATAAAATGTTAATGAAATTAAAGCTAAATAATTGAATTCAAATTGGAAGTAAGTAAATTTAAATAGAATTGAATTTGATTTGAATTGGAAGTAAACTAATTTGAATATGAATTAGTGAATGTAAACTAACTGAATCTGAATAAATGAATGTTAGTAAAATTCAATGTTAATGAATCAAATATGATTTAATTGAAAAAAAAATCAGTGAATATTAATGAGAAGTAAATTTATATTGATTTGGTTATGGATTGATTGGATGATTGTTGAATGTTAGTTGTTTGATGGTTGGATTTGTTGATTTTGATTGCATTTTCTATATTGACAAATATAGTTGTCATGTTGGTATGTGTTGTATATTGATATTATTTTCTATATACATGTTTCTCATAGTTGTTGAGTGTTTAGTGGGTGCGAATGGCATTTGCTTCGCATTTGGAGCTCGCTTTCGCGCTAAAATTTGTCGTATATGCTCGCTAATAATACATAAGGTTATCTCGGATTACATAACGTAATTTTACACTTTTTTCCCTATGGGATGCCGCATCCTCGAAGATGAGATGTGTGTGTGTGTGTATACATTGAGATCCTACTACGATCGAACCACGCAAAGGAGATGCTGGCGAATTTTTTTGAAAATTCAAAGCGTTAGAAATTTTTTCAGATTTTAGGAAAGTTAAACACTTAAGAGATTTGGTAAATCTAAATTGAATGAATTGTTTTGAAAAGTTAATAGATTTTATGATACTTTCTCACTTGGTAATTTCGAGGACGAAATTCTTTTAAGTAGGGGAGAATGTAACGACCCAAAATTTCAGTCATTTGAAATTCGTATATTTAATTGATTTTAAATATTCACGAGTTAATTTTATAAGCTGAATAAAGTATATTTCGAATATAAGGATTTAATTGGATAATTAAATTGTTAATTTAATATTTGAAATTGTGTAAATAGTTGGAAATTGAATTTAATATGAATGAAAATGATTTATAAAGTTGAATTAAATTCTATTTGAATTAGAATGATGTTAGAGAACTTTGGAAATTGAACTAAAAGTTAAATTACAGCAATTGAATATTTTAATATTTAATTAACGTGTAAAATAGACATTTTTCAAACAGTCTTGGATCTCGACGAAACTAGTTTCATTGAATCCGTAATATTATATTATTGTAATATTTCAAATTTCGTGTCAATCGGATTTACGGTTTGTCCGAGGAAAGCTAAAACGCATAGAAATTCATTTAAGTGGATTTTAAATTTAAATAATTCGATTCGAAAACCTATCTTCCAAATATGATCGAATTGGCTCCCGGTATATATTCCATTGTGTTCGAAATAGAGGTAAAACACTATAAACGCCAAGCGGCACGCTTCGTTCCGAGTTCGAAATTTTTTCGGATGAATAGTGTTTTGGAATTTTCTATAAAAGGACCTCATTTTCTGGAAATTGCTCAAACCCTATATAAACTAGGACAGGCCGCCGTTTTCGTTTAATGGCCGAGAAACACCAATCTTCCCTCTTCATTATCTTCCAATCCATCCACTTTTACGAGAAATCTTCAACTACAAAAATGTAAAGAGCATCGAGACCTCTCTATCCAATGGTGGTGATCGAGAATGGAGCTGCGGATTGACGGCAAAATGGGTTTGAACGTGCAATGTTCATGCATGATTCTCGAAATGTGGAGACGACCGAGCTCGATGATACTCACGGCAGTGATGAAGTGAACGATGGGTCGCACATGGTGTTATCTGATCGATGTCTCGATCAAGGGATATGGTGCGACCATTAGAAAAATCAAACGAAGCGTGGGTTCGATCGTGTTTTTCACGAAGGAGGAAGGAGAAAAGACGTTCGGTTGTGATCTGCTTCGTTTGAAATGTGCGGCCCAGATGTGTAGGGTAAATAAAAAAAGAAAAAGAAAAAGAATTGTAAATATATATATAATTCGTGTAACCTTTAAAATACCATATCTTCTTCATACGAGGTCTGTTTTTGACGAAACCAGTTGCATGGGTCTGCATTGACGAGCATTACATTTTAGAGCTGGTTTAGAGTTGATTGGAGCTAGTGTAAATTTTGGGTAAAATTAAACGCTTGTTTAATTTTATTCGGAATAAAACACAGAAATTGCTATTGGAATCAATGTGAGTACAACTCACTCTTTCTGATTCACTGATATTTTTATATAGGTGAGAATAAATATTATTTATGATGATTGATGACTGTTTGGATGATATATGATATATTATCTATATATTGATTAGTATTTGGATATATTCCTGCCTATTGAAGCAGATGAGACCATATACGTTCCGTGTATGAGCGGATGACCCTTTGTATGCGCGTCTGCCTCGAAGCGGACATTGTACATGTTTTATAATATATGTATTTTTTGTAGGAGACAGGTTGGAGGAATCCAACTGGATTTCTCACCAGTATTGGTTTATTTACAGATATTGTGATATATGATGTTATCATATGATATATGATGTTTTGGATGTTGTGATTGATGCATTTAGTGCTGTTGCAGCATTGGGCCTATTTTTGGAAAATAGAAATGTTAAAATGATAATTTTAAATTGAAAAAAGATTTTCAAGTGATTTTGGAAACAGATGTTTTATTCAAATTTTGAACTGTTAAGTAAATGTATTTATTTTGAATAATTAGAAATTATAATTTTTATGTTATAAAAATTATGATTTTTGTGAAATATGATTTTTTTGGAACATATAGTTAACTATTAATTAAAATAGCTTATTATAAACGGTTTATATATAAGATTTATAAAATTGAAATTTTATAAATCAAAATGATGGAATTGTATAGGAGTGTTATAAGTGTTAAAATGAAGTTATAATTGAATCTTATAAGTAAATAAGATTTATAGATTTATGAGTTTCTGAAGTTATAAAATGAAAGAATGATGTTGTAAATAAGAAATTTATAAGTAATTAACTTATAAATTGGATTTTGGCATATAAATGAGGTATATATGGAATTGGTAAATAAAGGGATTTTATAAGTTGAGGTTTTTATAAAATATAAATGGAATTTATAAACATTGTTTTATAAATCCAAAATCAATTGGATTTGATAAGTTAAATATAGAAGTTTATTAAAGGAATTTCAACTACGATTTTGGAAAGTGGATAATCATTTAATTAAATATACAATAGTAATGAATTTGGTAAAAGGATTATATTCACGATTTTGGACAGTGGATAATCCTTTAATGAATATATAGAAGCAATGTATATTTCCAGTTCAAAAGGAAATTAAGTTTCATTGTTAATGGCGTTCGTGTTCCGCTGTTTTCTTGTTCCTTCCTGATCTCGGTTTCGTCTATTCCCCTCGTTCGCCTCTTCTTGTTTCTCCCGCCGCTTCTTCCTATGCAAATCCCTCCCCCTCTTCCCCCATCCTCCCCGATGCTCCTCCCACTACGCCCTCATCTACCAGATCTGGCAGGATCTTCAAGCAAACCGTGACCAAGAGTACGTTGCTCCCCTTGCTTTCTGATGACGATTTTCCACCCCTGCTTTCTGTTAAGTCAACGATCCTAGCTCCGGTCGTTCGTCTTGGCTTGCAACCTGAAGTGTTGTGTAATATGGTTGGAGGTGACAACTGTGGTTCAGCGCCTTCGGGTGTCAATGATGACAGTGTGGCTTGTGGAGTCTCATGTGTGGGTTCGGTTGTTAATGGTAGTGTCACTGTTGCGTTGGGTTGTGAGCTCAAGCATCATTCTCCTGCTGATAATTTGGGTTATGAACGTTGCACATCAGCTGTTCGATATATTGCACCTGAGAACCTTGTTCCCAATCACTCTGTTTTGAGTACTGGTGGTTCTTTGCTTATGGCCTCTCCCCTAATTGGGCCCATTATTACGGTCTCTGATTGTGTTGCGGACTGTCGTCCTGCTGCTCCGTCCCCTATTGGTCCCAAAAGTTGGTCTTCTCTTTTTACATCTCTACCTCGTAATGCTGGTGTTTATGAACCAGTTGACTTTGATATCGTTGAAGAAAATGGAGTGATGATCCCTCCTCCAAATGTTATGTAAGCTGGTATTGACTTTTGGTTAGAATATTTGGTTGGATTCTTTTTGGAACCTAAGGATCGCCTTCATAATGCGTCTGCAGTTTATTGTAGGGCCTGGCGGCTGCGTGGTAATCTTCGTATTAAGCTGATTGATTCCATGTACTTCTTGTTGTTCTCCTCCTCTGAGGAGCGTAGTCGTGCTCTTGAGGCTGAGCCTTCTTTTTTCGATGGGAAACCATTTATTATTACTCCCTGGTCTCCTATGGTCTCTAGTGCCCGTGAGCAAGTTCTCTCTATCCCCGTTTGGGTTTATTTCTCTCAAACTCCCTCTGCTCTCCAACCGCTGCTTGGGTTTAATTGGCTCGCGTGTAATGTTGGAAAATTAAAATGTTTTGATTCTAATACCGTAGCGCGTGATAAGCTGGTGTATGCTAAAGCTCTGATTGAGATTTCTCCCCTTAAACCACTTCCATCCTTTATTCCCGTTCAGCTAGCTGTTGGCCATGTGGTGGATGTTCGTGTTCGATACGGTTGGGTCCCTAACATTTGCTCCACCTGTCACTATTTTGGTCACTTAGATTCTTCCTGTTCGCATTCTACTGTTTCCCCTATTCCTCCTAAGATCCCTCTGCCTCGGCCTCCGCTCAGGAAATGGGTTCCTAAAGCTATGGCTGCCCCTCCTCCTGTTGATCCTTTATCTGACCTTGGTTCGCCGCTCTCTCCTGCTTGGCCTCCTTCCATTGTTCCTGGTGATTCTTCTGCTGAAGCCCTCGATGATTCGGATCTTTCTCCGCCTCATGTTGTTTGGGCTGAGTCTGAGCGTTGTTGGGTTGATTGCCGATCTGATATGCGTTTCAATCCGGTGGATAATTCCTATTTTAGATTTGTTACCGACAATCTACTAGACCTACGATGCCTTTACTATCGTCCATCTGGTGATTCCTTGGTCCTTGACATGGATGGTTCTTTTGCTGGGGTTAATTCCGTCGTGTTAGCTGATACCACTTGGGATCGATCTTTTATTTACTCTTCTGTTGCTGAAATTTATGATCCCTCTCTTGCAGTGCTATTTCGCCCGTTCTTTGGTCTATTTGGGAATGTCCCGGTGGTTTCTTCCCAGGTGGATGTTGACGCTGGTGGTTCTCCCTCTATAGAGGAGACCTAGTCTTGTTAGCCATTTTTAGTAGCCGTGACTTGCTGTCACACTCCTGTGCAGTATTTTCTTCTTTCTTTTTAGTAGTTAAGGCACCTCTGCCTTACTCCTGTACTTCAAATTTTATTACGTTCGTAATAAAAAGTGGACGGTCCACTATAAAACCGACTAGCCTTGCCAAAAAAATATATGTAGAAGCAATGAATTTGGTAAAAGGATTTTATTCACGATTTTGGACAGTGGATAATCCTTTAATGAATATATGGAAGCAAAGAATTTGTTAAATGAATTATATCAATGATTTTGGACGGTGGATAATCCTTTAATGTATATGTAGAAGCAATGAATTTGGTAAATGAATTATATCCATGCTTTTTGACAGTGGATTATCTTTAATAAATGTATAGAAATATTGGATTTGGTGAACGAAGTATATTCACGATTTTGGACAGTGAATAATCTTTTAAGTTAAATGAATGTTTTGGGAAGTGATAATTTAAAATGAAGTAAAATGATTTGAATATGTTTTAAAATGTGTTGAGTATCGAGTATATAGATTTCAACATTCATTGTTGAAATAGACATTTTCGAGAAATAAGAAAATGATGGACTTTAACACTGTTATTATAATAAATGATTTTCGAAAGGAAATGTTTTGTATAGTATATGAGATTTATATATCTATCTAATTTTCGAATCCCTATACCGATGATTTTGGGTTGTCGTAACGATGTTTTACGCAACATTCGTTTTGACCCAAATAAATGTATTTAAAGAGAATGTTTTCCTTAAAGAATAAAATATATACTTAATTCTGATTTAAGTATACATAATATTTTCTAAGTGATGAAAATAAAGGGATTTGTGAATATTCTTATATTGTTTAAATAAGTATAAGGAAATAGTTTCCAATATTGAAATGGTTTTGAGATTATGTCTTTTTAAAGATATTTTGAAGTGAATATTTGGCAAGTGATTTTATTAATAAAAATTTGATTAAAAGGGCATAGCGATGGTTATGGTGCCTAATATTTGTTTGTTTTGATAGTTAAATAACGGACTATCAAATTTGGCAATTTTAGTTCGTCGACTTGATGTGGAAACTATTTAGTCGTACACTTAGTATGTAGCCTTCTGTGTAGGCTTGATTATCATTTGTGTTGATGATGTTGATTCATGTAGTGCGGAATATTACTCCAATCCATCGAGCTTCCTTCTTGCCTCGAAGGATAGCAAGTTGAAAGTTGGAGACATGATAAGTCTACGGGACTTAGTTTCTGTGTGAGGTTGAGAAACGCTTTTGCGTTGTTGGTGCGAAGAGACCGTGATCGGTTTATCCGAAAACCACTTCGGACCAACGTATACGCGAAGATTATGCAGGTTGCTTGTGATGACATTGATATTCAAGATTTTCATAGTGGGGGACTGCTTGTTGATCGTTTGGGGTTAAAATCCCAATATACATATAGTAGCAGTGGTCTCTTCATTATGAAATATCCAATGCAAGGACTATTCACTACTAATCCTAGGGATTTCCCGACAGGATGTGGTAGAAAAGTACATTCGGCTTGTCCTGTTCCTGGATAACTTGTATGGATGTTTGTCTGACATTGCATTTCTATGGATTACATATATTGGTTTTTAAAAACGTACATCAGTGGTAGCAGAGAAGGCAACTTCTCTTAGCTTAACACCCTCCTTGAGACGTATGAGCTCAAGGGTTGTATTTTTGTGGAAGGCAATTAGTAGTCGGCGGAAATGGCCGTGTAGCATTTGAAGTGATGTGATTTGTGATATGTGAAAGGTAATCGTTACCTCAGGCCTCATCAACTGGAAATGACCAAAACATGGTTAGATGCGGCAAGGCTAAGTGGGTCGCTTCCAAGTAGGGTATGATCATCCTCTTCTAGATATATCTTTACACACTATGACGTCGTGTATATGATTATTGTGGTTTATATGCTTTGAGGGCCCTCGTTAAAGGTCGGTAACGACCAAAGGAAGATATATTCGGTACTATCTAGTTATAGAGGTGGGCCGGTCTTGTGTTGGTAGAGGATCCTTTGTGATGGTCCTCGGTACATTCTTCTAGAGATGTACCGCCGAAAGGTAGTCCCTTCACCTGGTCATTTGTATGGAAATCTAAACTCCACTACGTACTTGCCATTTTGATTGTATTACCCATTTTGGGCTATATGCTGGAACTTAATCAATGTAACAATTTCGGCTATGATTAATATTATTTGTGCAATAGACACTATTATAATATAAGATGATTTGATGTGAATTTTTTTAGTTATCGTAAGGTAAAAACATGTCCGTGTGGGTGTGTCTTACGAGATACTTTTGTTTTGCTAATGAAAAAGTTTAGTAATTTAATAAATTCAGTTGAGTGTGTTTCTCATGCTGGTTTACCAGACTGATCTGGGCGTTCTTCCCTTTCAATGCTCGGGTCAGACCGAGTATATTTACAGGTTCAGTTTTGGTGCTTTTGGAGATTCAGCAGGAGAGCTGGAGATCTTCATTTCATATACACATATCTGTTTTGATTATTGATTATCCCATGTGCTTAGTTGTTGTATATTATCGGCAATTGTGAGGACAGGTTATTATAACTGTTGAGGCTGATAACTATTGATTGATTGTTGAACTCTGATTGATGTATGTATATATACAGTTTCTATTTTGTAAAGATCATTGATACGATATTATATGTTTTCCGTTGCGATGTAAGATTCTGTATTGTTCTGTTTGATTCTATCTTCTCTCTTTCTTCTCTTATCTTCTTCTCTCTTCTTTTCTTTCTCTTGACTTTCCGTCTGTCTATGCTTTTTGGGTCGGACATTTGTGGGTTTGCGGGTCGTCACAATGTAGCTATCTTAGAATGTGATAGAAAAGTCGTTAGATTGAGCACGTGTAGTGGACATAGCTTGGAGGTTTATTGCGATCCCTGAGGATTAATTATGTTAAGCTACTTATATTCATCGAACCTTTCACGCAACGAGCTTGATTCGATGCCTATCGTTAGAGATTTCCCAAACATTTTTGCTGAGGTTACCAGTCTCTGGCCCCAGAGTGGGATTAAGTTATGATCTATCTTGTTGAGAATGCCAGGTTCGTTCCCTTACCATTAAAGCATATGGCTCTAAAGAAGAGAGGCAAGTTGAACAAGCAAGTAAATGAGCCATTGGAGAAGGGTTTTATTACGAGAAGCATTTATGAGTGGGGTTACCATTCGTTTTTGCCACCAAGGCGGATGGTTCTCTGAGACTCTGTGTCAATTATAGAGAGCTAAATAAATTGACAAAGAAAATCGTTTATCTACTTCCATACATAGATGATCTCTTTGATTAGTTAATTGGAGCTAAGGTGTTCTCATAGCTTGATTCAGCTATCGGATTCCACCAGTTGCGTATAGCTAAGGACAATATCCAGAAGACAGCCTTCCATGCACCCAACAGGCTGTATGAGTGGTTAGTCATGCCATTTGGATTGACCAACGCACACCCCTACTTTGTTTATTTGATGAGCTGAGTTTTCAAAGGGTTGCTTAACAAGTTCGTCATTGTATCTGTGGATGATATCCTAGTATATTTGAGGAGCGACGAGGAGCATGCATCGCATTTACGAGAATGTTTAATACACTCCGTGCCGAAGGCTAAGTTTTTGAAGTTCCACTTTTAGAGAGAGGAGGTACACTTTTAGTACACATCGTCTTAGAAAGTGGATTGGCGGTAGATCACAGTAAAGTGGTAGCGGTTCAGAATTGGCATGTGTCGAAGAATGCCATAGAGGCGAGAAGTTTCCTTGGTTTGGCGGGCTATTAGCAGAAGTTCATTAAGGACTTTGCCAAGATTTCTTCCCTCTGATCTGTCTTACCAATAAGAATATAGTTTTCTCGTGGGATGCAAAGTGCGAAGATGCTTTTGTCAAGTTAAAGGAGGCGATGACACGTGTACCGGTTTTGGTATTACCGGATGAGACGAAGCCATCTATAGTTTATACAGATGTCTGGAAGAGTTATAAGTTATGCTATTAGGTAACTGAAGACCCATGAGAGAAACCATCCTACCCGTGATTTCGAGTTGGCAGTCGTTATTTTCACACTCAAGTCATGGAGGCATTACCTTTTAGGGAAGCGGTTTGAACTATATACGGATCATAAGTACTTGTTCTTCCAAAAGGGCTTGAATTTTGGGCAACAAAGGTGGATGGAGTCTTAGCATCATATAACTTCGATATCTCATATATCCAGGGCAAGGGTAATGTAGTAGCAGATGCTTCAAGTAGGCAACATGCAGTATTGAGTTCCTTGTTCTTGGAATGGAAGCATTTAGAGTTCATTTCTATATTCGAATTTCGACCATCATCATACATTACCTCGGCATTACTAGCAGCTTTTGATGTGCATCCTACATTGATGAAGCGTATTTGGTCTAGACAAAGGAAGATAATAAGATAGTAAATATTATTGATAGGATTAGGAGAGGATAATCATTGATTCATTTGAGGCGTTATGCCATTGACCCAAGAGGATGGTTACAGAGGGATGATAGACTTTGTATTCCCCTTAGTATGGATTTGGTAGATGTAATACTAGCCGAGTCTCACCGTTATAAGGATGATCATTCATCTCGATGGTGACAAGATGTATTGCGACATGAGGAGGTCTTCTATTGGCCCGATATGAAGAAGCATGTGGCAAAGTATGTGGCTAGATGTATAATTTACCAGAGGGTAAAGATGGAGCAGAAGAAACCGGAAGGATTATTGTAGCCATTAGATATTACTCGGTGAAAGTAGGAAAGTATTTTTATGGATTTCGTAGATAGTTTACCAAGAATTGGGAGAGGGAACAAGAGCATCTCGGTCATAATCGATCGGCTGGCCAAGTGCGCTTATTTCATACCAACGAGGGGTATGAGGACGACGACATCGTTGGCAGCTCTATACGTAAGAGTGGTCGTTAGGTTACATGGAGTTCTTACTAGTACAAATAGTGGCCGAGATCTGCTTATCACCGGTGAGTTTTAAAGAAGCCTATTAGAGGTTTTGGGAACCGAGTTTGAGCACTGCATATCATCCGTAGACGGATGGACGAACATAGAGATAAATCGGGTATTGAAGGACTTATTACGGATGTGCATTTTGGACTTTGTTTAGGTTCTTGGGAGGATCACTTGCCATTGAGTTTACCTACAACAATAGTTATCAGGCTAGCATTAGGATGACACCATTCGAAGCATTTACAGTAGACCCTATAGATCACCGTTGTGCTGATAGGACACAACTGATAGGATTATTATTGGGCTGAACATGATGAGGGAGACATTAGAGAAGGTTGACTTATTCCATAGGATAATGAATACAGTCCAAGATAGGTAGAAATTTTATGTTGACAGGAGATGTACGGAGTTAGAGTTCATAGTGGAGGACATGGTGTTTGCGAAGGTCTCACCCCTCAGACATGCTATGAGATTTGGTAGGTCAAGGAAGCTATATTAACCAATAGAAAACTATCGAGTGAGTCGTTCCATATTTATCAAATAACTATCGGCACGTAACCCCTAGATTCCCTCAGCAGTCATAAGTAATACACCGTCCAACATTTGAAAAGCGTTAGTACTCCAGCCTTAATGGATACATCGATATCCATTCTTGATGCATCTTGACCAAAAACATTAAAAATGATATATTTGTTTTTCATTATGATAAATTACCCACGGTTACAACACTTCGTAACTACTATCACAAAACATATCATTTATTGATTTTATATTAATTTTTTTTTGTTAAATTAATTAATTAATATAACACATTATATCAAGTATATAATAAAAAGAAAACTCCTTTTAATTTGAACAAGATTGATTATCGAGTTAGATATATGTAACAAATTACATAATTTCTCCTATGGCATACCCTAACTCTATCAATTTTGACTCGTTGATGAAGCATAAAAAAGTATATTCAAGGCCCTCGTCCAACGCTGTTGATGCCATATCTGACATCATGTATTATTTTCAAACAATTAGACAGTTTGATCTGCCATGCTTCCTCTTTCACTGTGCAAAAACTAAGCGAAAATTAGAATTGTTATGGTAATGATTACCGTTATCATTTCTCAAATACCGTTACCGTATCGTTTTTTCTAGTAAGCTAAAATTGCTTACCGTTATCGTTACTGATCGTCTGGTGTACCAATAATTTGGTAACCGTTACAGTGGTAATGGTAAAATACTATTTGTTCAAGAAAGTTTGTAACTTGACATGTTTTTACAATATAACGCATCTTCATTATACTATTTATTTATGATGTTACTTAATAAAAGACATAAATGAGAAAGAAATGAAGTGTATCTGATAATATTTCAAATGACTACTGAACTAAATTTAATCATTTATTTGGTTCTAAATGCCTGTAATAAAACATATCACAAGAATGTATATATGTTTTGAATTGACTGGTAAAATTAGCGTTACCACTTATTTTGAAAAAAATGCCACCAATAATTACCGTATAAAATGGTAAATTTACCGTTACCATACCGATTAAACTGATATACCGATAACAATCAAAAATGACAACCGGTTGACTGATATGGTATGATAATGGAGTTACCGTAACAACCCTAACAAAATTTAGAGGCACATACATCTTTCTAAATTCTATTTGTTTCATATCCCTTACTTTTAGAAATTATTTTTATAAATCCATATCTTTTATAATTTTTTTCTCCTTCATTTTCAAATTTAAGAATGGCTGACAAAGAGCGTATTGTACGTGCTACAGATTATGAAAAATGATAACATTACCACATTTTAAAGTTGGTAAAATTATCAAATACTCATTTGAATTACACCTATTTTTTTGAAAATATGAATGTATTTAGGGCTAACAATTAGAATCGAGAATCACAGGACCAAGCCGAACCCGAAAAGACCCGAACCCGATGGGTCTTGGGTCGGATCTGAATGATGAAAAATACAATAAAACCCTTCAGAAAGACCCTATCAAAAACAATAAAATGTATGCATTTTTAGTGTTATTACCCAACTGGATCCGAATCGATTCGAAACTTGAATCGGGTCGGATCTAGGTTTTTAAAACGTATAGTTTGAAGTCGACAAAATCCGATCCATATAGAAACGAGACCCGTCGGGTCGGATTCGGATCCACCGGGTCGGGTCTAACTCCCTGGATGTATTTTATAAAAGGAAGCATTTTTATAATTAAAAAAAAAAAACCGCATATTGAAATTTCCGCGCCTCGTTTTGCTTAAAAAAAGGCACGTGACAGCTTCCGAGTATTATAGTCCATTATCCAAAATCCTAAGTAAAACACGAAATCCAGGAGACCACGTCACACAGTTCACTGCCATTTCATTTCTTCTCGATTTCCCTTCACAGGAAAAAAGAACGCACCAGCTTCTTCTACAAAATCAATCTGCATAATTCCTTCGAAAAATCAAATCCAATGAGTGTTTCTACTCGTAAGCCAACACTAACACAATCCACGATCAACTTCCGTTTTCTGCAACCTATTTTCTCAATCCACCATTACAAAATTATACAAAGACCCAATTTTCCAAACCTCGTTCAGTTTCTGACCCAGTCCCTCAGAAAATTCTTACCTGCTCAGAAACCCACCGCTAAATCCACCATTTCTAGAAACCCCTCTGCTCAAAACCCCAACTTGCCGTACTTCCGATACGAATCAGGATGCTCGACCCCGTTATTTAGGCCTTATGTCGCAAAAGAGCCTTGGCACGGCGGAGTTAGGGCATTTCTGTCGCAATTGTTTCCGAGATATGGTCATTATTGTGGACCGAATTGGTCTAGTGGTAAAGATGGCGGGTCTATGCTGTGGGATAAGAGGCCTATTGACTGGTTGGATTTTTGCTGTTACTGTCATGATATTGGATATGATACTCATGATCAAGCTAAGCTGTTGAAGGCTGATTTGGCCTTTTTAGAGTGCTTGGAGAGGCCTAGAATGGCTACTAAAGGAGGTGCACATTTGGCTTTGGTTTATCGTTCTATGTGTATTACAGGTTAGTAATAACAACTGATAGAGCATGCCTTTTGAATCATACATGACTATAAATATAAATGAACAACATCAACTGTGGACACTGTTCCACTATTATAGTTTTTGGTAATCAACTTCTGATGAAAGAGTACATGAGTTTAACTTATGGTGTGTAGCTAATTCTTGAATGAGTATTGTTAATGACACTCCAATTTTGGATACGAGAGTGCCAAATTACATGACCATTCCATGTTTAATAAGATTGATACGGGGCGTATACAACTTTTGATTGAAGTTAGTCTCTTCTGCTATTTTGTCCTTGGATAAAACTTTGAAACTCTGCAGTAAAAAGTAAACATCTAAATTAACTCTTTCTTCCTTTATACTTCTACCAAAAAAAAAAAAAAAAACAAAAAAACAACAGATGAGAACCAAAAATTCTAATGAAAAACTGAATTTAAACTAACTTTTAATCTAAAAAAATGTGTGAAATTCGATGTGTATGCCGAACTAAAACCGGAAAATCGACAGTAGGCCGCCGAAATAAAAAAGTGAAACGGGCAGTAGGTTGTCGAATTAAATTATTCATTTCGATCGTCCCCCTTCGAACTTTATTTCAAATATCAGCTATATATTGATTTTTCTGGTGGATAAACATGTTAAACCCTACCTACAAAACCCTAGAAATTTTAAATTTTTTTACCCGATTGTTTTGTTGAACAAAATTTACGTTATGAATGCTTTCTAGAGTAAGAATTAATCTTGTTTTTTTCTTTTCTGAATTAACTATCGATTTGATTTAAGGATTAAAGAAGGGGATTATTGAAGATTAAAGAATTAGAGTAAAAAAAAGAAAGGGGCAAATTAGTCAATTTAAATTGTAATTTTACGAGGGAGTTATTTTTACTAGTACCCCTTGTAGTAAAATTTTGTTTTTTTTATAAAAAAAATGACCTCCTCGTATCCAAAGTGGATTGTCAATAACAATGCCCTTCTGAGTCAATTACAAATGTTATTCAGACACTCTTACGGTTATAATTATACACTCTTACAGTTATAATTATTCTTTAAATGCAGTACATATTAATTATAATTAAGCATAACAGTAGATTAATTTATACACGCCGGGGCTAGTATACGCCAATTGATGCACGGCTGTAATGATACTGGCTTGATGCTTGGTCCGTTATTGCTTTTGGGACCTACTTGACATCTAATAAAAAATATATGAAATTCAGCTGAGCCAATCATGGAGTGACTGTGGGGAGAGTATGGGAAAAGGGCGACTGTGTTTAATAGAGCTCTTAATTATATCCTTCTCGAGTCTTCCATGGTACTTTATGTTATCATCGAGTTGCTCTCTTTTCTTACCATACTGGTGCTACCATGCTGCACCAGTACATTTTATTTATCTATATTTTTATCCAACATGACAATTTGCATCCAAACTTTAACGTCAAATAGCCTTTTAGCTCGTAAAGTGCACGAAATATCATACCTCGGTAAGATTCTTTTCCTAAGAATAAATAAAACAAGGAGAGTAAAGTAGGACTTCTGGATATGTAATGGGGTTCCATTTGAACTTATTGTTAAAGAGGTTGAAATTTCATTGAAATCTTTATCCTGGTCTTTTTCTTGCATTACGGATGCTTTCCAAAACATGTGAACCCTCTTCATCAGTCCAACCAAACATTTTAAAATATTTTTCATTTCAAATATCCTCTTAATTTGCAACGAGGGCCCTAAACGTGTTAGCATATATTTCATAATTTTAATGTTAACTCATCAAATCTGTTAGGCGTCTTAATCATGTCTTATAGTTCGTATAGCTTATCATTTAATTGTTCATGTCTTATGGTGTGACATCTGATTGGAACGTCTAACAGATTTGACGAAATTTTGGGTTGCTTGGAAAAATGAGTATTAATACTAAAAGCATGAATTATTCCGATGTGACTGGATCCTTACTGTAATGGAAGAGGAACTTTGGAATGGAGAAATACAATATTCTAAAATGTTGGATTGGACTGAAGCCAAATTTTGCATGTTCTTGTGAAGCTCCCACAATGCATGAGTGAGCACACAACGAAGATTGCAATGAATTTTCTGTTGGAAACAATGGTCGAAATTCGGCTGAGTCGTGGACAAAGTCACTTTCTTGAAGACGTTTCGGCGATCTGCTCAAAGGTGCAAGCAGTTCGGATCAATCACCGCCGCCTCTAGGATAAAACAGCCTCTCAATAAATTGGGGTACCGTTACGTTTGCACGAACGAAACGGTTCAGTTTGCACTCTCGAAATATTGCTCGGATTTTTATGAAGAAGAGATAAGGAAAAATGTCGTTCTGTCTATTTCGTCTTCTTATGAGTTATGAAGACGGAGTAGTGAAAAGAACGTTTTACTGATTAGGGGACGTGGTCTAGAAAAACGGATCTGAGTATTACCGGGTCAAAAATAATGAACGTTGCACAACGTTCTTCATACGGGCTTAAGTAACTGATCCAGCCCGGTCAGAAAACAGTTAACAAATTTGTAGCAAAAATATAAGTGTTACACCACTACAAGCCCAAGCCCGGCCCGGCCCGGGTCGGGTCGGGTCGGGTCGAGTCGAGTCGGTCGGTCGGCGCGCGCGCGCGCGCGTGTGTGGTGGTCAAGCATGGCCTCCCTCCTCACAAAAGAGCATCATTGGGTGCCCAAAGGGCCCAACTTAGCCTCTAAGAATCAAGTATAAATACTTGATTCTTGCATATAATCTCACAATGTGGGACTATTCAAATATAGGAGCCAATTTCCACTTAGCCAATTTTTTTTTAACAATTCACTTCAAACAAATTTCCAACAATCCCCCACTTGAATTTTTAAAAAATATTTTCGAGCAATTTCTGAAAACATAAGATTGTGCATAAACAAAGGTGTCGTTAGACTTGAACCTTTGCATAGTGAATAAGATTCAGTTTTTACTAGAGTGACACGTAGTCTTGAACTCTATTCCTGACATCAGACCACACACAATCCTTCTAGAGTGCAATCAAATAAGCCCGTGCATTTATGGCCATGCACGTCTATCCCAGTTTAGTGAATGCTCTAGGAGTTTTGCCCAAAACTCCATAGGAAACGGCCAAATTTCCACATTCACACAGGTGAGTCTATCAAGAGTACTCCTGAAGGTAGGTACTCCACTCCAAATGGAGTATAGATCTCATTAAGAGTTTCTATTAACTCATCCTCTAATCACTTCAGGAATACATGCTTCTTTATATATGAAAAATGGCATGTTCAACTCATATCACTTCACAACTTGTTCTTACCCATTGAACCTAGTTCTTGGGATCTCCAGTCATTAGGTCGGGTTACCATTGTGCGTGACTCAACAATCTAAGGGCAATAGTCCCATTTTTCTAGAAGTCGTAAGGACTTTCTCTCTGGCCAGTCCTTTCGTCAAAGGATCTGCCAAATTCTCATCACTGCGTATGTGATCCACTCTAACAGCTCCTGAAGAGAGTAGCTCTCTAACAGTGCTGTGCTTACGACGTATCTGTCGTCTCTTACCGTTATAATAACGGTTCTGTACTTTTGCAATAGCCGCGGTACTATCGCAATGGATCAACACAGCTGGTATCGGTTTTTCCCATAAAGGAATCTCAGCTAGCAGATTTCTTAAGTACTCTGCTTCCTCACTAGCTGTAGCTAGTGCTATCATCTCAGACTCCATAGTAGACTGAGCCAAAATAGTCTGTTTCTTGGATTTCCAAGAAACAGCTCCTCCAGCAATGCTAAAGATATAGCCACTGGTTGCCTTTGAGTCATCAGATAAAGTATTCCAGTCTGCATCGGTGTAACCTTCAAGAACAGCTGGAAACTTTCCATAATGTAATCCAAGGTTCATGGTTCGCTTTAGGTATCTCATGACCCTCTCAATAGCGTGCCAATGCTCTATACTAGGTCTACTAGTAAACCTGCATAATAATCCCACGACATAGGCTATGTCGGGTCTAGTACAATCAGTGGCATACCGAAGGCTGCCAATGATGCTCGCATAATCAGACTGTCTTACACCTTCACCAGTGTTCTTGAAAAGTTTTACACTAGGATCATATGGTGTACATGCAGGTTTACAGTCAAAGTAATTGTATTTCTTTAAGATCTTCTCAATATAATGAGATTGATCCAAAGAAAGTCCCTTTTCGGACCTAGTAATCTTAATACCAAGAATTACACTCGCTTCACCTAGATCTTTCATATCAAAATTGGCACTTAACAAAGATTTAACAGTGTTTATGGCATGAATATTTGATCCAAAAATTAGTAGATCATCTACATACAAACATATTATAGTGCAAATGTCATTCTCAAATTTATAATAAATGCATTTGTCACTTTCATTAATTTTAAAACCATTTGAGATTATTAAATTATCAAATTTTTCATGCCATTGTTTAGGTGCTTGTTTTAAACCATATAATGATTTATCTAATTTGCAAACTTTATGTTCTTGACCATGAATTACAAAGCCTTCAGGTTGGTCCATATAAATTTCTTCTTCTAATTCACCATTTAAAAAGGCAGTTTTAACATCCATTTGGTGTATAATTAAATTATGAATAGATGCTAATGAAATTAGTACTCGAATGGATGTGATTCTAGTTACAGGTGAAAAAGTATCAAAAAAGTCTATATTTTCTCTTTGCCTAAAACCTTTAGCTACCAAACGGGCTTTATATTTTTCAACTGTTCCATTAGGTTTTAATTTCTTTTTAAGTACCCATTTACAACCTATAGACTTACAACCAGGTGGTAAATCTACTAAGTGCCAAGTCTTATTGGATTCCAAGGAATCCATCTCATCATTTATAGCCTCTTGCCAAAAATCGGCATCTAAAGAAGATAAGGCTTCTTGGAGGTTTGTTGGATCCCTCTATAGTAAAAGTGCAAAAATCTGAGCCAAAATCTTTATCAACTCTTGCTCTTTTACTTCTTCTAGGTTCAGTTTCAGAAGATTCATTAAGTTCTGTTCTCTAATAGGCATGGTGTTATTTGACGTGCCCCCACTATTCCTCAATTTAAAAGGAAATTTATTTTCATAAAAATCAGCATCAATAGATTCTACTATATTATGTGTATTTAGGTCATAAAATCTATATGCTTTGCTATTAATAGCATAGCCAATAAATACACATTCGTATGTTCTACTTGCTAATTTTATTCTCTTAGGGTCGGGTATACGAACATATGCCAAGCATCCCCAAGTTCTAAAGTAAGATACATTCGGTTTATAATTTTTTAAAATTTCAAAAGGTGAAGTCTTACTTTTTGATTTAGGGATTCTATTCAATACATAGCATACAGTCAACAAAATATCCCCCCACCAATGTTTTGTTGCACCTGAATTTAACAAAATAGCTACAACTAATTCGGTAAAGGTCCTATTCTTTCTTTCAGCTTTACCGTTCATTTCAGGTGAATAAGGTGCAGTTCTCTCATGAATTATACCATTCAATTTATAGAAATCAAGAAATGAACTAGATTCATATTCTGTTCCTCTATCACTACGAAGTCTCTTAATTTTCTTATTAGATTGATTCTCAATTTCAGTTTTAAATAATTTAAACATATCAAATGCATCACTTTTATTTTTCATAAGATATACATAAGTGAAATCAGAGGTATCATCTATGAAAGTGATAAAATAACGGTGTCCATGTCTAGTCAAAGTACCATCTAGCTCACATATGTCAGAATGAATCAAGTCTAAGGGTTCAGAAAATCTATCAACTGATTTATGAGGTTTCTTAGTGATTTTTGCTTGACTACAGAATTCACATTTATCAAAATCAGTTTGTGACATCTTAGGAATCAAATCTAATGTGATCATGTTATGAATTATACGCTTATTTACATGACATAATCTAGAGTGCCAAATATTAAAGTCACACAACATATAAGCAGAACTGGTTACTTTATTAGATTCAACATTCAGTTTAAACATACCCTCACAAGCATAACCCTTCCCTACAAACATCCCCTTATAAGTCAAAGTATACAAATCAGCCCCTATAACTTGAGTAAAACCAGCCTTATTAAGGAGAAAACCAGAAACCAGATTCTTTCTCATCTCTGGAGTATGCATCACATCTTTCAGAAGAACTGTCTTTCCAGAGGTAAACTTTATTTCCACATTTCCAATGCCTGCAACTGTAGTGGTGTGAGAATCTCCCAACAGCACCTTCTGATCATCAGCAGCCGTGTATGTACTAAACATAGCACGATCATAGCAGACATGGCGGGATGCACCAGTGTCTACCCACCAACCCTCTGATCCACCAACAAGGTGAATCTCAGAAATCATAGCCGTCAAAGGCTCCTCAGTCAGGTTAGCCTGCGGTGCAGGGCCTGGTCTGTTCCTACACTTGCGTGCCATATGACCTGGTTTTCCACAGTTGTAGCACAGAAACAACTGTCCAGAGTCATTCTTTTGGGTTGGTTTCTGCTGTCCTTTTTGGTTCCCTTGCGGGTTCCAATTCTGTTTGTTGCGGTTGCGGTTCTGATTCTTAAAGCTTTTCGGATTTGGTTTCAGAACTGCTGGCTTGGACTTCTTAGTGTTATTGTTGGTGACAACAAGCACTTCCTCTTTCTGGTCCTGTTTCCGAGCCTCCTCCTCAATACGGAGGCGAGTAATCAAGCTGTCTAAGGAGAATTCCTTAGTCTTGTGCCTAAGCACATTCTTAAAATCTTTCCAACCTGGGGGCAGTTTATCAATAATAACAGCAATTTGAAACTGTTCATCTAAACTCATACCTTCGGAGATGATCTCATGAGCAATTTTCTGAAGCTCATGAGACTGCATCTCTACTGACCTGTCATCCGTCATCTGGTATTTGAGGTAGCGGCTGACTGCATACTTCTTCGCTCCAGCCTCTTCGGTATCGTACTTCTTTTGCAGCGCTTCCCAAATCTCTTTGGCTGACTTGTCAGAATTGTAGTAGTCGTACAGGTCATCGCTGAGGCCGTTGAGAATGTAGTTTCGGCACATGTAATCTTGCTCTGTCCAGCTCTGCAACTCCTTTGATTTCTCTGTCCAGGCTCGCATCTGATCTGAGTCTGCTTCGGCGTCTGGTCTATCGGGTAGCTGCGGTTTGTTGGTCGCGAGCACAGCAACCACTTTTCGGGTGGTCAGGAAGAACTCCATCTTTTGTCTCCAGCGTTTGAAGTGGAGGCCTTCGAATCTGAAGGGAGCAGCGGAGACAGTCGGTAGCTGGAAGAAGGAAGCGGGAGCGGTTGCATCTAGATCTGCAGCAGAAGCCATTGTTTTGGTTCGTCTTCAATTTGTTGGAAACAATGGTCGAAATTCGGCTGAGTCGTGGACAAAGTCACTTTCTTGAAGACGTTTCGGCGATCTGCTCAAAGGTGCAAGCAGTTCGGATCAATCACCGCCGCCTCTAGGATAAAACAGCCTCTCAATAAATTGGGGTACCGTTACGTTTGCACGAACGAAACGGTTCAGTTTGCACTCTCGAAATATTGCTCGGATTTTTATGAAGAAGAGATAAGGAAAAATGTCGTTCTGTCTATTTCGTCTTCTTATGAGTTATGAAGACGGAGTAGTGAAAAGAACGTTTTACTGATTAGGGGACGTGGTCTAGAAAAACGGATCTGAGTATTACCGGGTCAAAAATAATGAACGTTGCACAACGTTCTTCATACGGGCTTAAGTAACTGATCCAGCCCGGTCAGAAAACAGTTAACAAATTTGTAGCAAAAATATAAGTGTTACACCACTACAAGCCCGGCCCGGCCCGGCCCGGCCCGGGTCGAGTCGGTCGGTCGGCGCGCGCGCGTGTGTGGTGGTCAAGCATGGCCTCCCTCCTCACAAAAGAGCATCATTGGGTGCCCAAAGGGCCCAACTTAGCCTCTAAGAATCAAGTATAAATACTTGATTCTTGCATATAATCTCACAATGTGGGACTATTCAAATATAGGAGCCAATTTCCACTTAGCCAATTTTTTTTTAACAATTCACTTCAAACAAATTTCCAACATTTTCTGTTTTGTAAAACGAGTTTAATGTAATGCTACATATCCAAAGGTTTTACTTTACTCCTGTTGCCTATTAAAAAAAGAATGTTATCAAGATATGGTATTTTCTGTGCACTGTACAAGCTAATAAGCTATTTAAAGAAAAAGTTTGTGCGCAAATTTTCATGTTAGGCGAATACAAAAATTCTCAACAAACATGTACAGGTGCACTATGACAAGATTAATGTTGGTCGAGAAGGATTAAAACTACATTGTTGTTAGGTTCAATTATGGAGTGTTTTAGTAATTCTTAAAATTAATTAAAGATGTATTCTAGGTACTTTTATTCAGTGTTATATGTGTTTCATGTAAATATTTTTGGTAGCTCTGATTATAATATCTACCTGTCCGGGATGGTGGGACTATCACCCATTATATATGTGTGTTCTAGAATCTAATCGAGGTTTTATTGCTTAGTTTGTGTAAGCATAGTGTACCGGGGGGAAAAAAAATGCTCTGGGACGGTAGAAACGATCAAGTGGCTGTTTCAAGATGTTGTTAGGATGCTAATCTTCTTTGGAAAACATGTTGGAATTATGCTCAAACATAAGTGCGAGAACAAAAGTTTTGATACTAATGAACACCTTTCGGTTACGACGTCTACATTCAAGACATGTTGTTGCTTGTAAGGAGTACATGTATGTGAACTACATGCCACCCATACTGTGGCACCAGTATAGGAGTTTGAAAAAAAAATTGTCCTAAACACAACATATTGTCACACTTTCTTGCATTTATGTTAAGGGCTGACCCAGAAATCGACGTAGGGTTGGGATGAATTTTGACATGATTTATTTCTCTCTAATTGCTATGTTTATTGCAATTACTATTGCAAGATGCTAATGCTGTATTTCCAAATAATAAATAATGGAAAACACACAATTTATTCCCACTAAATATTACAAATAACACTTTTTATTGCAAAATTTCAAGCTTAACTGTTTGATTGTCTTTAGGTTATTCTTTTTTACTTCAGTTTGAGTATTTCATAAGCAATTGCTTGTTTGACTTATTTTATCAGCTTATTCTACAAATCAAAACTAATTGCTGCAAATATTTAGTTATTTCATTAGTGCTCATACAAAAAAATTGTTTCAATTGTATGATTCATTGTAATACCATATAATAATAAGTCATCAGTTTTCGTTCACAATTCCAAAGCAAATTATCACAATAATTAAATATGCAAAATAAATTGAAAAAAAAGTACCGATTCTGGTATATTTTGATAATTCTCCTTATAAATTACAACATTTTTATCCATTTCATTTCTCTCTGACTAACTTTAATTTATTGAGATTAAGAAAGAACTTTTGAATGAGAGAATTAAACTACTCAAGCGAAAGAGGCAAGGCTGTTTTAGATGGTGGGTCGGCATCGGTAACATTGAAGATGGAAACCGTAAATAGAAGGCAGAAGCTCACGACGATTGGGATTGCAATGCAGGGAGGGTAAAGTAGAAAACCCTAATTAAGTAATTATTGGAAGGGATTGGCAAGAAGAACGAGAAATTTACTGAGAATAAGTTAATTGTTCTAGATGGGCAAGGGAGGGTAAAGTAGAAAGCCCTATGTTTCTTCTTTTCTCCTTTAAAGGCAATACATTAGTTAAAAAATCTCGTTTTTACCCTGTGCTGCAGCCTAGCTGAGTGTAGAGCTGGTTTTGTCATTGATTTATGTAGTTTAAGCTGTTAGGGTCCTTTTCCGAGCGCTGTGGAATGCCATTTATGTTCTATTTTACTATTTTAATGCCAGGCCTTTTTGACTTGAGATTTTTATTGTGCCCCGCACCTGTGTTGGTGTGCAGAGAGCTAAGCCTTTTTAGATGTTGAGAAAATAGGCGTTTTAATATTTTTTACTTAGATCAAATCAATTACAATAAAAACACTCTTTTTTTTATATTTTTTGTGCTGAAGCTCTTTATATTCTAATTTAAATTTTAATTCTTTGCACATTATATAAACAATCAATCAATACTTATTCTTTTCCATAATTCAAATAAAAGTAAGGTAAAAAGTGCTCTTTAGTTTTTCACTTTTCCATTTGATATCAACGGTTTCTTCATTTTTTCAAGTTTTATACATGTACACACATACACATACATATTCAAAATTCTACTTTTTAAATAGTTTTTGAACATAACATAAACTAATCTACGAGCAATAAAAAAATGTAAATTTCATTATCATTATATATATATATATATATATATAATATTTTGAAGCTGTCATTAATATTCGGTAGTCAAATTATTAATTTTAATTATGGCATAAATATCATCATGTATAAGTTGTGTTACTTATGTACACTATAATAATGTTTGATTTATTTTGACATTTACTCATTTGTGAAATTTTTTATGTATGCGCGTGCGTGTGTGTACACATGCACACATATATTATATGTATATAGTTTTTCATGTCTAGTGAAATAGCAAATAGTAGACCTAATCAAAACAGGTTGAATTTTATACAACATGCAACTATTGTTTTGATAATTATTCAATCCAATTTTTATGTCAAATTTATGTGATAGGTGTTTGTTATCGTCTAGACTTCATTTTGCCTCCGAGGCCATTCCTGTCGCATAGATCCATAACATGTTTTAAGTGGTAGCTCCAATAAATTTTTTATATAGGGAACATTTAGTCAGAAGTTTGGAATATGCACAAACTTAATGGGCAAAAGTGAGACCGCTAATACAAAATACATCCAAGGGAAAAAAATCACGTAGTTCTAATTTTCATACAAGAGAGTAGTATAAAATATATAGGACCTTGCTAGCTCTACCAAGATTTTTGTGATAGAAATTTACATGCAACTATGCTACTCGTTGCGGATTGGAACATTACACTCAAAGGATGCTCTTAGAATATAGATAGATTGTGGCAGCATGTGTGGAGACTAAGTGGAACACATCAACAAATGATGTTTTAACTATTACAACTATCTGAATCTGACCAAAAGTCTGTTATTTTATATACCAAGTATTCAAGCATATAACTATGTCTAAATTAGCAGTATAGCTTGCATATATCATACAACATTAGTTGAATGGTCAACATATTTAATAAAATACAAACGTGTTCAACAAAAATGAAGTAATGTATAAAAATATCAGATGTCATACATTTTCAATGAAGAGAAAAATATTAAAGTTACTAATCTAAAAATGACCTTGCATGCTCATTAGTATGCATTGACGTCTAAAAGTGTTAGACTAGGCACAACAAACGTTCACATAAATAGCAAAACAACTTTGTGAGCAAGTAGCGCCTTGGCATCATCGCCATTCAAATGATAATGGCAACAAAAGGTAGGTGGAACCAAAAAGTTTCTACAAAGAACTTATGGAAGCAGCAAACAATTTTGCGCTATAACATTTAGTTTATATACAACACTTGAACATATATAATATATATTTTCATTTTTATTGCATTTTGGCAATTAGTCCTCACTTGTAGGGCTGTCAATTTCCTACACGACCCGAAACACGACCCGAAACCCGCACGGAAATTAGTAGGTTAATCCGACCCATTTAATTGGCGGGTCATTTTCGGATCAACCCGGATTTGACCCGTTTATAAACGGGTGGGTTTCGGGTTGACCCGCCAACCCGAAACTGACCCGTTAACAACCCGTTTATACAGTATATAGGTTAAGCTGACCCGTTTACGACCCGCTCCAACCCGTTTATGACCCGTTCGTACCTTATATGGGTTATACGGGTTGACCCGACCCGTTTACGACCCGTTCCGACCCATTTACGATCCAATTATACCTTATACGGGTTGACCCGACCCGTTTATACCTTATACGGGTTGACCTGACCCATTTACGACCCGACCCGACCCATTTATAATCGGGTTACACGGGTTGGGTCGGGTCAACCCGTTTATAAACGGGTCGGGTTTGAGTTGAGCGTTTTCGACCCGTTTAATAAACGGGTTGACCCGACCCATTTAAAATCAACCCGAACCCGACTTGACCCGACCCAAACCCGACCCGACCCGACCCATTGACAGCCCTACTCACTTGTATGTTTTAATGGAGGCGTAAAATTTATTACATTCATGCATAAGTAGTCAGCATGTTTCAGTTTCAGTTGGCTAATCTTAACCTACAACCATAGGATCTAAACATTTAAAATTTTAATGGAATCTAATTTAATACTGTTTTTAGCATCTGTCGAGGACCTCTAGTTCAAATGATTAGAGGTATGACGCTTTGGACAAAAGTTCTAAATGTCATAGATTCGAGTATCTAAGACATCATAATGTGTGTTCTGCTTGAATATTATCACCCTTGTTATTAAAAAAAATTGTATTTAGCATTTATTTAGTGCACATGTTTATATTTAATGTCTCGCCAACAAATTGAGGTTTATAGGTTTTTATTTATTACCATTGCATTGTAAAATAGAACGTTATAGCATTTTAATGTTTATATTTTTATTTTATGTTTAGTCCATGAAATGTGCAATAAGCATGGAATGTTAATATTATAGTTATAAAACATGGTATCTACGACTCTAGTCTAGCGAAATTATCAATTTAAGCGTTCTTGAAGTTAGGTGGCGAATTTTTTAGAATAAATGATTATCATATAATCTGTTAAAAAGTGGCCAAAATAATCATTACCTTTGTAGCTTTTATGCTGGGGGAAAGATCGTTTAATGCGCTAATATATTCTAACAGTGTCCATGATTAAACATATTAAGCGATCCAACTCCAATCTTTGATCTTATTGAATATAACTTATTTATGGATATGCTAAAAACATATCAAAAACACAAAAGAGAGAGTGTATGTTAGATTTGTGATTTCTAAGTTAAAAGCTAACGGTCCTTTTTTTTTGTATTTTGGGTTTTCAACATTAATTACAAAATTGAAAAGAGTGCAGGGATGACGACGGGGTGAAAGAAAGATGAAGGAGACAACATAAGGAATGTAGGGACGACAGAAGAATGAATTGTTTCTCATACTTCCGTTATTTTTTAAAACACGAAAAATAAAAAAAATTGTTTTTTATTGTCTATGTTAACTTCATTTTCTAAATTGGTCGTCTTTCACAATATACATACGTCTTGCGCATTTTTGAATGAACGAAAATTCATTCTAAGAAAAATATGTAGCAGACAGAAGTAAACTGAGAACTTGCTCAAAATTTGTGATTGAACAATCTCAAAAAGGCAATGCCTTTATTCTAGCATTGCACCTTTGTCGGTCTTAATGTCCTTTGTTGATTCAAAATTTGAACTACTTGTATGTTATGTGTCCACTTGCATGTTGAGTCTTAGGTCCATTTGACACGATTTATCATGTTTAACCTAATCCATTTTACAATTAATTGTAACCTCAAGCAAATCTGGTACGACATTCACATGTGACACAAAAATAAAATTTGTGATCTCCTGAACATAAATATATATGCAACTGCTTACTACTTCTCTATTAATCAACCTTTTTGCAGCTCATTTTAAGACTTTCAAGTATGGATCATATTTGTTAGCGACATATTCAACAATGACCACCAAAGTGTATTAGTGGTATAAATTGTACATAGAGTTTGTACTTACAAATTAACTAGAATAAATCAAACTTTGGATCCTTCATACTCACTCCTTACAAGCAACGATATACATGCAAGGTCGCTTTTTCCATCACCATTGTATTATTTAGATCATCTATGACTTTGTTAAATGGAAATCCCAAAAGCACTTCCAATTAGTTGAAAATTAGAAGCATCATAGGCAAATGATATATTCGATAACAATTTATTGAGCAAACCCTAATTAACTTGGAGTTCTCGACTTTAAGTTATTTACTTGTAGAGATACTAACTCTCAATACGAAGAGAGATAAATCTCCTCTTGGATGATATCTTATTTTTCACATTTCTAATCGAATTTAATTATAATCGTGACACGTCTGAAATGAGGCGGGACATGATCACAATTAAAGTATGACTTCAATATAGAAGTTTGATAACATCCCTACAATAGAACGGTTCATGTGAGTTTTTTTATTAATACCAGGTATAATGACGACGATACAAAACATCTTGGCAAGTTGTCTTTTATAGTTCCAATGATGAACAAACATACATAAACTAGCAGAGCCGCCCTCATCGATAGTCATATGTGTGCATTACCGTTACCTACACTAGTTTATTAAGTTCATTGGTATCCAAATCTTAATTGACCTACATCCTAAGAACATTTAGGAAGTTATATCTGTGTTTTAAATCCAAACTCATGGTCGAGATCACATCACAACTACAATTGATACACCACAAACCCATGGACCTACAAGTATATGACTATATCATAATTTTCAGTTAGAAATACATAGGTAGAGTGTGTGTATATCGACATAATAAACCATATAACATACTATCATATCGATCATGATTAAATTCTCACGTATAGAACACAAAAAAGTTGCAAAACAGACCTTAGAACGTTTCACGAACACCAATCGAAATCACATCGAAATTCTAGTCAATACAAAGAAAATATCAGGACAGCGATTCATCCACTCCTGCTTAACCGTCTATGTTGAACTGCCCATCGACAAAGTGCCAAAGAAATGATGAAGTACAATAGGCGTTAATTGCTAAGAAAAAACGACTAGGATAGCCGAACTACTCTCCAGACTGGATGAACTAGTCAACTTATGCCCTATTCTTTCTTCTATGTTCACGGATTTGGACGACTACGATCCCAAACAACTTTGTAGGATACTTACATCAAATATCTACCCAAATTCAAATCAAGTGGAACCCAATTCCAACTGTAAATACCCATAGAGATCTAACACTTGGGGTCCTTTTGACCATTAGATGAAGTTCTGCCAAAATCAAAATTCAATATTCTAATTGTAATTTCGGATGTAAACCATTGCAATGAGCAAATTATAGGGAGAACCATAATAAAAACACCAAAGTAAACGTAGATCTCGTTGTCGGTCGAACTATTATGAAAAAATTGATCATGCTCTTTATTTCCTTTAATTCTCTCTTTTATGTTTTTCTCTACGTTTTGTTTGTTGTTATGCTCCTGGGATTGCTACTAAATGATTAGCCAATGGATTAGAGATTTAAATTCACACCAAAAAGGCTCTTCCTTAGATTTCTATTTGGGGTCATAGGCTCACGAAGTAGACCTAGGATCTAGGATCACACTCTGGGTCATAGGCTCTTCGTTAGATTTCTATTTGGGGTGTTTACTCAATTTTTGAGCAAACAATTATCGAATATAACGAGTCTGCAACCATGAAAGTTAGTCTAACATAGTTATCAAGGGAGCTCGTATTCTAATAGTTTGAGCATCGTGTCGCAATCCAAATTGTGTTGTTTGGTTATGTTGGAACTTGAAGTCCTCAAAATAATTAAATGTCCTGTTGTAGTTAGAATAACAAAGTTACATGGATAACATATAGTTGTAATTTTTTTCAAACACAAAAGCTTTGATTTGAATTTTGAATAAAAGCTGCCAAGTGGTTAGGATGTTGAAGAACATTGTAAAAATGACATCATGTCAAAAGCGGTGCATGTGGTGTGAATTGCATACCATTCAAGGACTACAATCTATAACTACATTTTGCATTAGTTTTTGTTTCCTGCTTGAGGTGGTGGTGTTTTTGTTCTTTCTTTCTTTCAGGTATTTTCTTTTGTTTTAAAGGTTACTACTTTCTATGTTTTGTAGGTTTGAGGAACATATTGATACCTTATAGAATGCAGCTGGTTAGATTGCAGACAGGGAAGTCATTTAGAGAGGTCTTGAGCAATTTGGTCAGCAATGGAATTGGAGGTAATGTTTTCAATAGGCAGAATTCAGAGTGACGGCTATATGCATAGTGTTTCTACATATTTGAATGTCGTCTAATTTAATGGACTAATATAATGGATTAGATAGATTTACCATGTAAGCCATCATGGTATAAATATTGTAATTGTACACTAGACCAAAAATGTTTCTTAAGCCGTTTGTATAGCTGGTATCATATATTGTAGCACTTCTGATATTATGCTGTTTACTTGTGAATATCATGTACATATATTGTAGTACTTTTGACATAATATCTAAACATTAAAGGATATTAAGATTGACACAATATCGTCTTCATACTATTGCAAAAAGATTTTTATCTATTTGAGTTGCCCACCTTTTTTTGAACTCGAAGAAGGCAGCCTCTCAATATAGAGGGGAAAAAAAACCTTAACTAATGCTGGTTTAACTTTAAAACTCAGGTTCTGGTAAATGGTAAGGAAGATACAATGGTACCAAAGTGTTTAAGATTTATATACCATAATGATGTAATGTCTTTGTTTTTAGCATAAACCGAGCTTAGTATCTCATTTCATCGTTTTATTACATGTTGCGTCTGGGGAATTTTGTTTGGGAACTAAGATTCTTTTTGATTAATTATAATATAGGAGTAACTACAAAGTTAATATGTTGGCGGAGGTTGGAGCTTTTAAGTTTTAATGTGGGCCTAATGAATTAAGGTGGTCTATGTCACATTGTTGTCAAAAATCTTAAAATCCTACGATTTGAATCCCGTTTCAAATTGAATCTCTCCCTTTACGATTCAATTTATATTCTGCTTCAAACCCTGCTAATACCGCAGTTTAAAAAAATCATCCAATTCAAACTAATATATTCAAGATACTTATTTGGATCTAAAATTTCAATTCTAATCACTTCCAAACAAAATAAAATTGGAAAAATAGAGAGAATGAAGTTTTAGGTTTAGACATAGAAGTTCAAACATCAAAAATCAATTTCAAAGCGTGTGCAAAGCTTAAAACATGTAAGTATTGAATCTACAATTTACGATTTAAATCCCGTTTCGATTTAAAATTTGAATTTTACGATTTACGATTTGAATCTCACTTTGAAAACCTTGGTCTATGATACTTGAATTGTTTCACGAAAACCATTAATTGTTTCAGAAATTTTACAATTTTTTTACATAAATTGCATGAATGTGAAATCTATGAAAAAGCGAAGAAGTTCATGACCATTTTTCTTCTTCTAGTTTTTTAATGTAAAATAAAAGTAGTGTTATAGTTTTTGCATTAGACAACTATTATCAGTTGTTGTCATGTGAACAGATATGCTATGCTGCCTTCCCACTTGAGTTGAGTTTGCGACGAACGGTAACGGGGCATTTGAAAGGGGAAGATTGGTGAACGGAGAATGCGTTTGCGGCTACGAATATTGTATTTGAACGGAACATTTAAGTTGTGATTTTTAATTTAATTGATTTATAATTTATTATTTGTTTTTTAATAAATAATATGTGTCAATAATTTGCAAAAATAAATGAATAAATAAATTGAAAAATTATAAATTGCTCAGATTTGGTTCAAACCAACTCCATGACGTAGAATACTTCGATACGATCGCAACACAAAACCCCGCATCTCAAACGGATTTCATTGCAGACGTTATTAATTTTTGAAAGTTGTAAAAATTTAAATTATATTAATTATGTTAATTAATTTGCAAATGGGCCTCAAACGGACCAGATTTGTTCATTCGGTTGAACGTTGCTTTTACGCCATTTCCGTTTTTGACGCTTCCGACGCGTGAAGAACGAAAACAAGGTATTAAAAAAAGACTGCAAACGGTAGTTCATTGTTATCTCTAGTTATTATTGTTTTTGTTAAGTTATCATTACCAAGAAATTGAACTTTATACTATGAAGATTGGTGTCATGACTTGTAGTTTTTTGACTTTATAGTTCATTGTTGATTTATAAATAGAGAAGGCCTACTGGTGCAAGTTATCATATCATTTGCAAATCTGTAGATTTTCTAGTTTGGACGTGTGCAATTAGGCCTGTCAATGAATACCCGAAATATCCGAAATCCGTCCGCATCCGTATCCGAAAACATGAAAAATATCCGATATCCGAAAAGCGGGTGCGGATATCCGATATTCGAAACATATTTCGGATACGGATACGGATATGGCTGTATCCGTATCCGATAAATATCCGTCCGGTTTGAAATTAAATATTTATATATTAATATATTATTTTATATCCATAAATTTAATACAAATACACTAATTTATTGTACGGATTTTGTGTGATTGGATTACCTATTGTTAATTTGATGTAATTTATGTATTACAAGTTTTTTTCACCTTTTTTTAAGTCAAAAAAAATGAAATATGCATTATATTGATTAATTTTCAGATATTTTCGGATACGGATACGGATATTTTCGGATATCCAAAAATATCCGTATTCGCTAAGTTAGCGGATACGGATACGGATATATTCAACGGATATTCGCGGATATCGGATACGGATTCGGGTACGGATTTTCATTTTCGAATACGGATACGGATACAGCACTATCCGTATCCGACTGCATCCGTTTACAGGCCTATGTGCAATTGCTTAATTGCTTAAGTCCCAGTTTGATGCACAAATATTAATGTGTAGTATATCTATTAGTGTGGCCAAAACATCTCTTTACTTCTAATCCAATCAGTACTGTTCCAAGTTATTGATTACATATTCTCAATTATTGTTGAAATTTATTAACAGTATACATAAGGATCATATGGAAATATGGTATATGTAGTCGGGCTAAGTGAAACAGAAATTAATCCATAACCTGTTAAAGTATGTTCTCGTAAGCCTTACAAGTTATCCAGAAAATTGACAAATTGCAAATATGATTTACCCTGTCCCAAATCTTTATAATCTCTCTCTCGTGTTAAAAGTTCCACATCTTATTCGTTTTTACCATGTCCACTCTCAGTTTTTGAAATCTTATTACTTTGCATGCTTATCTCTAGTTATTTTCTTACTGAAAATAGTAGAAATTGCAAATCAATGAAATAATTAAAAATGCGGAGTTACTAATAATGAGATACGGAATAAATTCAACTTTCCACTTTCAAGTCTTAATATATATGATTTGGATTGCTAATATAAAAATAAAATTACATGCACTTCTATTTTTTTTCTAGGTTATATATTTTCGTTTTATTTTTATATTATATATACCTATTTTTCAAAGAAAAAAAAAACTATGGAACCGAAGTAACTCTTTTAGAATGCCTTTAAAAAGGTTACACGGTATGATTGGGTTGAATAAACCCTTGAGAAGAAAAAATATTATGCTATTTTTTGTGACATTTATTCTATTATTTTTAGGATTTATTATGGTTTCATCACCAAGCTTGCTTTAGGTCTGATCTTGAGTATTATTTGTCCATCGTATAAAAAATATGAATGTATATATCATTTTATTGTTTACACGTAGATTTTTTTACCTATTTTGTGTGTAATTGGTTTCACACTACTCAATTTGTTTGTAAACTTTTTTTATATATCATTTTAAAAATGTTATAAGCTGAAATAATGATTTTAGCATCAATATTTTAGATTCAGTGTATAGGATTTTCTAGCGGGCTTGAAGAGCTCAGTGGACTGTGCTTGGGTAATAGGTTTGAAATCCCCTGCAGATTTGGATCATGATTAAGCCGGTTTTGGATTTGGTTTTTAGCTAGTTGGACTGAAGACTGATTTACCTACGATTCTTATAGACACCATTAACAAAATTATAACATTAGATGAACTTGCTTAACTGATCGGTTTGGAACAGTATTTGCTGGACTATAAATTAAGAGATATTTCAGCTATACTAATAAATATACTTACTAATCATCAATTGGACCTATGTTAAATGATAAACTCTATTATCTTCTTTTAGAAGAAGAAAAATTACAAATAGCAAAGGCTAAAACGATGTTGTAAGATAATTTACAAGTAATATTTATATCGTGAAAACGTACTGTTTTATCCAAATGAATATGATCAAAAAGTCTGTTAAAAAATAATAAAGTGAATGTTAGAAAATAGATCACACTAACATTTTTATGTATGGATTTTGCTTCGGGCCTCCAGTATTTAAATATGCTAACAACCCTCGTAATTTGACCTACCTTATGAGTGATAGCTTAACATCAAAAATGTAAAACCCAAAATAAATCACTTTTTACCCAATTTAATGACGAACAACCATATTTTATTTATGTGCAACTCAAATAGAGGTCTGAGTTTTGTTCTTTGAGAAAGTACGCATGCGCTTTGTTATAATATCTTAAACAACTGGTTCTCCGCATATCTAACGAGTATTATCGATAAACATTTGTTAAAACTTACTGTTTATGGATGATGTTTGAGAATGAAGAATGTTTGCTTTTATTGTTATAGATAAAACGAGTTTGAGCTGAAATTGTCCTTCGATACTGGAAATTGTCGATAAATCTTTGGTTATAACTGTTATTTAGTTCATCTGTTGCAGAAGACAGATATATATTCAGTTTATCTTTTAATTGTGCATCTGCTTCCAGTTTCAATATCGTTTTCTGAAGTTATATACTGAAATTGTTACTATCTGCATATATGCATAATATATGCTCATTTCAGCACCAGCATATGTATACGATGCTCATTTCAGTGCTTTATTACGCCCTTATTGTATTTATTCTCAGGTTCTTCATACTGCACTTTTTTTTATGCATCTTCTACTTTTTTTATGCTTTGAAAATTTGAGCATTTGGTTTAATGTATATATTTAACGTACACATGAGCTATCATATACATACATGTATGTATGTATGTATGTATATGTATGTATGTATGTATGTATATGTATGTAGTTTATTCTGTATGAAGTCATCATGGTGGTTGTTGCAGTAGTTACAGATGTATCTGTGCACTCAATTGTTGGTACTGGTGCTTTCAAGCATAACTTGGATATGCACCCACTTCACTACATTAAAATTTATTATTCTTGGCTATAATTTGAGGTTAGTAATACTAGTGGACAGGACTAATAAGTTTACTTTATGGAATTATTTTGCTATTAACAATCGTGGTTCTAGATGGCATGTTGCATTCTTACTTGATGTCACAGTTTAGTTAGGCATGCCTATATCCTTTAGAATATTGATGATGATTGGCCATGATATGTTTTTTTGTTCCATTGATTGCTGATTTTGCGCCAATATGTCAAATTAGGGTTTTTATACATTTCTTCCATCTCATTAGTATATTACACACGCTAAGATTTCTTAATGTCGAGGTCGCAGTGATTATTTTATGCCTTGGTTGCCCAGGGTTGAGACGCTAAGATTTCCTATGTAAATTATAATTTCAAGAGAATTTTATGGACTTTAATATTCTTTAAATGTCCCAAGGATTATCTAAAAACATTGAAAATCAATATGGAATAAATAATTTGTTTTCCTTTTCATATGTATTTCAACTAAAAGTAAACAAAAAAGGTCTGGTCCAGTGTTTTTGCATATCTTACAGAAATTTTGCAGACTTTTGCATTGAAAATGCAAAATAATGTTTTTTTATTTGTAAATAGTTACTAAATACTACAGAACAAAAAAATCACTAGTAATATAGATATCGAAAAACAATTTTTCTTTCTTGTCGAAAATAATTATATAGAGGAATATTTACTAGTGGAAATTAAAATCCATTTCTTATTTGTAAGGTTGATAAATGATTTTTTTTTTTTAAAAAAAAACATGTTTTAAATCACTCCTTTATTTTTATTTTTAGTTGAAAAAATTCTGTTTTTTTTCTTTCGAAAATTAAATTTGAAATTAATTTTATTATTTGTTTGAAAAGTGTAAATTGCAAATATTTACACTTTTGATCGAAATTAAAAATATGAGTGTTTTTTAAAACTTGTATTTTAAAAGGAGCGATGGTATATTTTATAACAATGATTTAGAGAAGTTTCTTATTTAATTCACAACCCTCGCCTCTACAACAAACATGGTAAATATAGCAAGTATATCAAGTATCTGCTGGTCTACTGGCTTGGCAGGTCGACAGTTTGGGCTGCGAGATAAATGAACTCAATTTTCCAAACCGACGAACATATAGCAAGTATATCAAGTATGCGTTTGTCATCACATACTTCCCATGAGTTTACAAAACTTGTTTCTTTTATCTAATTTAAAAAAAAGCTCTATCGGGCTGTATTAATGGTACGAACAGAGTGCCATATATAATTTACGTTGTAATGTTAACCACATCTTGGCATTTGACTCATTTTCACTGCACGCAGTATACTAACACACAAAAAGTATATTGTTTAGTTCCAGCTTGGCTTGTCTGTAGATTTTTAATTTTTTGTTTTTGAAAGTCCTAGGTATAAAGAGGTACTGGCGCGGATTGTTATCACACCTTTGGGCAAAACTATGACATCAAGAAATTGGTTGGAAATCAAAGACAGTTCATCTCGAAGAATAGTTATACAAAGGTTCGCTATGGATGCTGGTAAATTTTGTTCGAGTCCAGATCAAGTTACGATTGATTCGAGGCGACAAGCAAAGCTGTGAAAACCAACGTTTTAAATTTCAAGTCGATCGGAGTTCATATGCTCAAGTTATGGATCGATCAAATTCTGTGAGAAGCACATTCTGTTCGTATCCATCAGTTCGCACCAATCCATTTCGTATCCATCTATTTCACATCGATCCCTTTGTTTCCATCATCTTCCAACCGTCCTATTCGTATCCATCGACCCGCAAACATCAGTTCATTTCCATCCATCAAGGCCCTCTTGTTCGTATCCGTCATGCATAAGCGGCATGTTTCGTATCTATCACTCACTTGATCGATACGAAGGAAAGAGCCAAAGATCGGTACAAAAGAGCATATACAAGCATGGATACGAAGAGCAGTCCTCCGCCATCGATATGAAATAGCATCCAGATTATCGATATGAAATATACAGACTTGTATCGATATGAAGTGACCTGCGAGCATCGATACGAACCGAGCCTCACATAATCAGTACGAAGAAGGCATAGTCGACTCGGTCAATCGGCATAAAAAATGGATTGATTCTAAAAGTTAGCGCCATGTCATCGGTCATCACGCGTCCAGAAGCGATGCGAACAGAAATGATGAACTCAATAGCCTTCGAAAAATTCAAACTTGCATCGATCATAACTCGAGATCTATAAGTCCAAATGCCATCAAATTTTTACAAGAGCTTGCGTACAACCTTAAGAATGTTCATGATCGATCTCGATTCGATTGGACAAAATTTTAATCGATACGAATTTCATTTGTACCGATCATGGATCGAGTCCAAACAACCGAAGATCGATCACGTGGGCCCACCCACGTGAGAAAAGAAGTTTTCTGATATCTGAGCGAGATATTTGCTGCCTATGCCTATAAATAATAGCCCAGAATCCACTGAAAAAGGACTTTTTGCTCTTCTACGTCCAGACTCTGTCGAAAATACTATTGTACTTGAATTCTATTCTTGTAACCCATTGTAACCAGCAAGCAAAAATCAATAAAAGTCAGCAATTTCATAGTGGACGTATGCCATATGCCGAACCACTCTAAATCTTTGTGTTTCTGTGTATTTTTCATGTTTATCGATTGGTGTGTTTGTTAGATCTTCCTCATTTTCCATTTATATTCTTCATTTTATCTTTTCAAACACATCCAAAGAGTGTTGTACCCAATCTTGGTACAAATACTTTGGTGCTTTCACTGAGAAAACCCAGTTTTTCTCATGCTCGTTGGATCTACTACCAATATCGGATTGCAAGAATCTAAGGAGAAGATCCATATTTCAAGTCCAGAAGTTCTTCCATCCTATTCAGATTTGTACCAAGTCTAGGAGAGAGTTTCGCTATCCACCATGGTCAACACTAGGACCACATCAACAGCTGCAGATCCAGAAAGACGGGACAGACAAAACCCGCACAACTTCCTCCTATAGATTAGAATGCTGCCGGACCTTCAAATCCGCAAGGCCCTGTCACTAGGAAGGAGTTTCAATTGCTAATGCAAGAGCTGACTCAAAGCCGCCAACAGCTTACTCAGCAACTCCGTGCCAACGCAGAATTGACCAATCAACTGAATCGTCAAAGATGAAGGAGATCCAGAAGGGATCAGGCTTCCTATTCATCCACTAAAAGTACAACCTTTTCTGACTTTAATCGCAGATCCACGCACCCACGGCTGGATGGAAGTTATACCCAAGCTACTGGACATCAACATACACTGAATTTTGGGCAACCGAGAGTTGGCTCGTCAACCAGCCATCAGATCAGATCTTCCTCCCGAGGGAGTAATGTTCCTTATCATATTACCGACAACTGCACTGTCACCACTTCTACTGAATTGAGAATTGTTGCCCAAAGCCGGACAGGTCCGGACCGTCGCCAACATGAATACTCCTGAATCGTATGTCCCCGAGAACCTAGAACCTAGAACCAAGGAGGCGATATACGTACTGTTGACCGTGATCGGTCCATCCTCGCATTGTGCAGCCCGACCACACCTTGGTCCAGTATGATCAAAATGTCCAGATGCCAGACATCCCGATGATGATCCGTCAGATGATCCGTGAAAGTCAGGGTTCACCAACGACGACTGAAGAATCTCCCACAGTCATACCCCTTTCACTGATGATATACTCTACGCTGAACCACCTCGGTGATTTCGGATGCCAACTCTACCTATTTATGAAGGGAGCTTTGATCCTAATCAACATATCTTAACGTACGAATGGTTAATGAATGCCGCACGAGCCGATGATGCGGTCAAATGCCGAAGTTTCTCGATCTCCCTAGGGGGCATTGCAAGTATGTGGTTTACTCGTCTACCACCTCGATCTATCTCATATTTTGACCAGTTGGCAACGAAGTTTGTTGAACAGTTCTGCATGCATGTCACAAGGCCGAAAGATGTTAACATCTTCTCTAGTGTCATTTATGCTCCCGGAGAGACACTTAGACGTTATCTGGAAAGGTTTCATGCCACGTGCGCTGAGATTAGTAATCCCAATGATAACTCAATTCTGATGGCATTAACTAAGGGGTTCGATCCTGATTCTGAATTCGGCAACTGGTTGGCCGAAAAACACCTTACATCATTGGGCCGTTTCTATTCCAAGGCATCCCAGTTCTTGGGAAGGGAGGATGCGAAATAGTCTAGGAAAATGGATGACGCATGGCCTAGTGTCGAAGGCATCCAAAGCATTGTTGCTGTTAAACAAATCAGGAAGAATTCTGGAAAGGTGTAATTGAACATACAGAATAAATAGAGTAATAGAAAGGCAATGGAAATCAAAACAGGAAACAGGATCAGAATCGTGGGCCACGGCATAGGGCTTCTATGTTTGACAATCAAACTCCATTAAATACGTCACTGGAAAATGTGTATTTGCAGACCTGTAATACTATTCAATATAAGAAACCTGCTCCGAAGCCATCATCAGAAAACAGATTCAGACAGGAAATTTTTGTAGATTTCACGATTGCTATATCCATAACACGAACGAGTGACGTCATTTACAAGATATTATTGAGAAGTTGATACGAGAGAGAAATTTGAAGCAGTTTGTGCTGGCACCGCAGTCAAGAGGTGCAGGCCCATCGAATCAGAACCAAATACCAAATCAAGTGAGGTCGGAGAAACCCACTCGTACCGACGGAAGGCTAGTGATTAATACTGTTACTGGTGGTCCTCATCCAGCAGACCGAAGCTGGAAGGAAATGGAGTCGTATGCCAGTTCTATTAGGCATGCGAGCTTCGAATGTTGTAGTTGTGACGACCCGGAATTTTCAAGCAATAAAAATCGGAATATTTAATTGATTTTAAATATTCAATAGAGTAATTTTAAATTGAATTCAAATATCACAATTTATTTGATGATTTAATTATTGAATTAAATAATTTGAAGTTGGGAAAAATTATCGAATCTAGAATTTTAAGCCGATTAAAAATAATTTGAAGGCTTATAAAATTTATATTGATGATAGTGAAGATAGTAAAAGTGTTAAAAATTGAATTTGGAAGTTGTTTGTTCAGTTTTGAAATTTATATCGTTTAAATTGGATTTAAAAATAGCCTTCCGGGGCACAGTCTCGGAATTCGACGAAACCAGTTCCATTGGATCCGTAATATTGTATTATTATCGGATTTCAAATTTCGGACCGATTGGAGTTGTTGTGTGAGCGTACGACATATAAACGCACTGAATTTTTATCGGAAACTCAATATAATATACATTGTTGACTAGTAAAATCTTGTCACATCAGTTTTATTTTCAATCACTATAGCTAGATATTTTCTTCACCCAAAGCTTTCTTTATACGCCACCACCTTTTCATATCACGTCCTCCTATTTCTTTCCAGCCGAGACAAAGATTATTAAAAAAAAAAAGAGAAATCATGGCCGAAATCGACAGAGAGATTTTTTTTTCATTCTTTTCGTTTGAAAATAAAGAGGGGCCGCCTCCTCTATTTTAGATAATCGAAATCGAGATCTTCCTATTAGGTTTTCTCCCACCCTCTTCGTACAAACCTGCTTTCTTCTTCAATTTATCGGATTCGAATTCGACTCTTGATTAAAAAAAAGGGAAGAAGAAAGGGGACGTGGTGGATCCGCGTTCGAACCGAAGGGATAAGGTCGCGATGGTTCGTATCAGGTTCGAGTGTGAAGGTATCGATCGAGACGGCGGCGGTGCAGGGGAGGGACTCGCGAACTCGCGCACGTGGAGGGTTGTATTTCAGTGAGCGATGGAAGTTGCGAGCTCGAGTGGGCTGACGTCGAGGCTGTTGGAGCGCTAGGGTTTTGGCAGTTAAAGCATTCGCGATTTTGGACTATTGGTGTTTGTCGAGGCAGCATGTGTAAAAATCAAGGAAACAAGTCGGTTTGGAATGGATTGAGAACAGCAAAGCAAAGGTGAGTTAATCCCACTCAGTTTAAATTTAAATTTAAATGATTAAATTTAAATAATTGTTTGGATGGTTGAATTGATCGATGTGATATAGTATGATATTTTGGAATTGGTATACTATATTGTGCTAACGTCTGTGGATGCAGGGAAAACAGGTTGGAGGGATCCAACTGGATCCCTCAACATTTATTTAAATTATTTAATACCCTCTGTTGTGATTTATTTGATATCCTATGATGATCTTTATTGGAATATTGAATGCTATGGTTCGACGGAATATAATTGGGTATGATGAATTACCAAAAATATATAGATTGGATTTTGGGTAAGATAATAAAAGATGTGAAACTGTAAGTAAAGTAATTATAGAAATTTGAATAAACTATACAAATGAATTGAAGAGAAATAAAGTGATTTTAAAATTCTAATAAATAAATCTTGGGTACGGGAAGGGAAATTTGAATAAATAGAAAGTCAATGAATTTTAAGATCTTCAGTGATATTAATTAAAAAGAACAAACATTTATTTAAAATTTAAGATGGAAAATATTGAAAGAATAAAGAAGGAATTGGGATAAGATCTGAAATTTATATGTTTCAGTTAAAGATTTAAAATCAAACAGAAAATAATAACATTAATGTTAAAGCCCATAATTAATGAATTTTGAAAATGAATTGGGAGATTGAAGAAACTTATTTCAAATAAAATAAATTGGAAATCAATTTGGGGAAAATTGATTTAAGTGGTTAAAGTTGGAATTCTCCCTGGATACCAAGTACGTTTTTAAAGTAAATTTTAAACATAAGTTAACAGATTTAGAAGTTGTTTTAAAAAGCAAGTTTGGAAAATTTCTTATTTCTAATATTTAAATTATAAAGTAAGTATTTTCTCTTCATTTATTATATTAGTAATTATTTAAAGAATGACTTAATATTATGTTTTTAAAAAAAAGTATAAATCTAGTTTTATATTTATTAAGTAACCTTATTTTCAAATATTCATATAGTATGGCATTTTTAATAAATTATTGATGTAGTTTTTACTTAAATGTTTTAAAGTATATTTCAAAATAAAGTGTTTTAAATTATTTTAGAAATCTAGTTTTGTGCTTGGTGATTTCAGAGGAGATATAAAATATTTGGGAAAGTTTATTCTGAAAAGAAAGATGGTTTTGAAACTGTTTTCAAAGGATTGAAAATAGAAATATATCTTGCGAAGATATTTTGGGATAAATAAATAATTTGGAAAATTATTTATTGTTTGATGGATGTTTGTGAATAGAAATTGATAGTTAAATAACCGACTATCAATATTGGACAATGCGTTGATCGTTTCGAGGAGACCGGGATCGAGATTTATTTCTCGAAAACCACTTCGATCTGGTTTGTACGTTTCGTGGAAACGATTTTTGGATTCGAAAATGGAGCAGTAAAGTACAAGGGCTAGTCGCTACTAATCCTGAGGATATTTCCAAAATGGATGTAGTAGGAATAGTGCATTCGGTTCCGTTCGAACCCGGGACGGACTTGTATGGATGAATGCTTGCGAAACATCGTCAGGTGGACGATGGACATTCTAAGGAAATTGTTCTATAAAGGTAACGCTTAGCCTCAAGTCTCATCAAATGGGAATGACTGAAAATAAGGGATTATGCAGCAAGGCTAGGTGGGTAGCACCCAAGCAGGGTGAGGTCATTCCAGTCTAGATGTCCCTTTTTATTTCGGCTTAGTGGACGGTTGCTGATCCCAACCGTGGGGTGATCTCACTCGGGATTATCCAGTAAGGGGTAGTCCCGGCCTTGTGTTGCAGGGGAGCGGGCGTACTCCTCGGTACGGTGATCTAGGCCCCGTACTGTGACAGGTGGTACCCCAGTGCCTAGTCATTAGTTGGAAATCCATTCTCCCTACGAGCCTTGTACGAGTTTTGTTTGTATTACCCACTATGTGGCTAGTAGCTGGAATTTAATCATGTAACAATTTCGGCTATTTTATAAGTATTTGTACATAGACCCTATTATAATATCGGAGGATTTCTATAAAAAAAATGTTTTAGCTATCGTAAGGTAAAAACCCGACATGTTTATTTGTGGCGTGGTCTTACGAGATGCTTTTGTTTTCAAAAGATTTTTCAAACTTTAATAATCAATTGGGTGTGATTTTCTCACGCTGGTATTCCAGACTGACTCGGGTATTATTTAACTGTAATGCTCGGGTCAGACCGAGTATTGTAGGGTACAGGATATGATGCTGTGGAGCTCAGGAGACGAGCTGGATGATGATACGTACTTCCGTACTTGTTTATATATATTCCGCTGTGTTGCTTAACTGTATATTCAGTTGTATGTTATTGATGTACTCTGATGATGTATGTATAAAGAGATATAGTTTTGTTTTATGTAAAGATCATTATTATCTATTATATTTTATTCCGCTGCGATGGTTAGATTCTGTTGTTTTCTAATTTCTTCTTCTACCTCTTCTTCTTCAACCCAAGTGGCTCGTATTTCTGTACAACTTGAGTTGATTGTTGTAGAATAGTGTTGACTCAAGGGGTACGGATTTGCGGGTCGTTTCACTTGGTATCAGAGCTTAGGTTGGTGATAACCTTGGCTTTGGTGTGAATTACTCTTTATTAATAGAGTCAATAGTACTCTAAAATGAGTTTGAGCGTATTAATAGATATGAGCGCGTATTTGTTAGTGAATATAAATTGTTTTAATATTGTGTTGATTGATTTATTGAGTGGTGTTATCCCATTTTTGGTCAAAACTGGAATATCAACAAATTGGCAAGGAATGATGGAGATCAATTGGAATCAAGGCTACGATCGATATCGCCAAAATTTGGTTGGGCTCCGATCGGGACGAAATTGATTGGAAATGATGATAAGGACTAGGAAATGCTATGTTTCAAATTTCATGTTAATCGGAGTTCGTATGAAGGAGATATAACCAAGCCAAATGAAAGGAAGCACTGCCGAACCATCCATCCTCCACTCCCAAGCACTGCCGGTCCAAACCAAACCCTGTTCCATTACCTGCCGAACCAACTCCCTGCCGAACTAACACACTTCCCACACCTTGGCCGGACCAACCTCCACCGGTCCAACTCCATCCCCATGCACTGCCGGTCCACTCACCACCGAACCAACCTCCTGCCGAACCAAACCATCTACCACCTACCACCGAACCAAGGCGTACCGGACCGACACTACTAGGCCAGATTGCTTCAGCCCAGGCCCACCAGCAGCTATATGCATCCATGACCCCTACCCTCAGCCTCACTCTATAAATAGAGGGGCAGAAGTACAACAATGTGGGACAAGTTTGAGAGCTCAAGCACGGATAGAACTTTCAAACAACTTTCAGTTACTTGTAATCAAAGCTTTGTACTTGTAATCTGAATAGAAAAGGAGAATAACATAGAAAGTGGACGTAGGCACGTTCTGGCCGAACCACTATAAATCTGTGTGTCTTTTACAGTTTAGTCCATGCTTTTTATATATTTGCGTAAATCACCCAAATCACTGAAAACAACATAAAATCGACTAGTTAATACGACTTGGAGGTGTTTGCCCATTTTTTGTGCAAACATTTTTGGTGCTTTCACCGAGAACAACTCAGGAGCGCTTTAATCATTGCCTCGCAAAGATTTGTTGAGAGACTCTCTTTAAGAACCAGAAGTCTATCCGAGATTATGGCTCTTGGAAGGAAAACAAGTAGAAGACAGAGACCGGAAAGAAGTCAGCACGAAGGGAGTCAAGGGGCTTCCTCAGGAGAGAACCAAACTTCAGTCTTCATCACCAGGGATGAGATGGAGACAATGATGAAAAGACAAGAGGAGTTGATTCATAATTTATTTCAGCAGATTGGGCAACTTGGAGCACAGAATAGGGAAGCGGATGGAGTTCGGAACGGAGCAGGACCATCCGGCATAGCACCTGGATTAGGAGGCACACCATGGAGAACATAGATCCAATTTCGGAGAGAGAAAGAGGAGCATCTGCACAACCTGGTATGAAATTTGATTGGCATTTTGGATTGAGCCACTTGGCATTTTGTTTTCTTTTTGGATTTGGGAGGCCGTAGAGCCATTTTTTAGTTGTACCGAGCTAGCCGCGCAAAGGAGACGCTGGCGAAATTTTTCGGAAATTTAGAGAGTTAGAAAATTTTTGAGAAGATTTTGATAATTCGAAATTTGGTTTTAAACTGGAACTTGAATAGTTAAACAATGGTATAGTTTGAGACTATGGGAGAGTTGAGAGTTAATAAGGATGATAATGGGTCTTTTATAAAAAAAAATAGTTGGTTAGATGTTGGATTGTTTGGTTTTAGGGAAAATAGTAAACGAGTTTTGGACCATTCTTCTTAGTTAGTAATTTCGGGGACGAAATTCTTTTAAGGGGGGAGGAATGTGACGACCCGGAATTTTCAAGCAATAAAAATCGAAATATTTAATTGATTTTAAATATTCAATAGAGTAATTTTAAATTGAATTCAAATATCACAATTTATTTGATGATTTAATTATTGAATTAAATAATTTGAAGTTGGGAAAAATTATCGAATCTAGAATTTTAAGCCGATTAAAAATAATTTGAAGGCTTATAAAATTTATATTGATGATAGTGAAGATAGTAAAAGTGTTAAAAATTGAATTTGGAAGTTGTTTGTTCAGTTTTGAAATTTATATCGTTTAAATTGGATTTAAAAATAGCCTTCCGGGGCACAGTCTCGGAATTCGACGAGACCAGTTCCATTGGATCCGTAATATTGTATTATTATCGGATTTCAAATTTCGGAGCGATTGGAGTTATTGTGTGAGCGTACGACATATAAACGCACTGAATTTTTATCGGAAACTCAATATAATATGCATTGTTGACTAGTAAAATCTTGTCACATCATTTTTATTTTCAATCACTATAGCTAGATATTTTCTTCATGCAAAGCTTTCTTTATACGCCACCACCTTTTCATATCACGTCCTCCTATTTCTTTCCAGCCGAGACAAAGATTATTAAAAAAAAAAAGAGAAATCATGGCCGAAATCGACAGAGAGATTTTTTTTCATTCTTTTCGTTTGAAAATAAAGAGGGGCCGCCTCCTCTATTTTAGATAATCGAAATCGAGATCTTCCTATTAGGTTTTCTCCCACCCTCTTCGTACAAACCTGCTTTCTTCTTCAATTTATCGGATTCGAATTCGACTCTTGATTAAAAAAAAGGGAAGAAGAAAGGGACGTGGTGGATCCGCGTTCGAACCGAAGAGATAAGGTCGCGATGGTTCGTATCAGGTTCAAATGTGAAGGTATCGATCGAGACGGCGGCGGAGCTGGGGAGGGACTTGCGAACTCGCGCACGTGGAGGGTTGTATTTCGGTGAGCGATGGAAGTTGCGAGCTCGAGTGGGCTGACGTTGAGGCTGTTGGCGCGCTAGGGTTTTGACAGTTAAAGCATTCGCGATTTTGGACTATTGGTGTTTGTCGAGGCAGCAGGTGTGAAAATCAAGGAAACAAGTCGGTTTGGAACGGATTGAGAACAGCAAAGCAAAGGTGAGTTGATCTCACTCAGTTTAAATTTAAATTTAAATGATTAAATTTAAATAATTGTTTGGATGGTTGAATTGATCGATGTGATATAGTATGATATTTTGGAATTGGTATACTATATTGTGCTAACGTCTGTGGATGCAGGGAAAACAGGTTGGAGGGATCCAACTGGATCCCTTAACATTTATTTAAATTATTTAATACCCTCTGTTGTGATTTATTTGATATCCTATGATGATCTTTATTGGAATATTGAATGCTATGGTTCGACGGAATATAATTGGGTATGATGAATTACCAAAAATATATAGATTGGATTTTGGGTAAGATAATAAAAGATGTGAAACTGTAAGTAAAGTAATTATAGAAATTTGAATAAACTATACAAATGAATTGAAGAGAAATAAAGTGATTTTAAAATTCTAATAAATAAATCTTGGGTACGGGAAGGGAAATTTGAATAAATAGAAAGTTAATGAATTTTAAGATCTTCAGTGATATTAATTAAAAAGAACAAACATTTATTTAAAATTTAAGATGGAAAATATTGAAAGAATAAAGAAGGAATTGGGATAAGATCTGAAATTTGTATGTTTCAGTTAAAGATTTAAAATCAAACAGAAATTAATAACATTAATGTTAAAGCCCATAATTAATGAATTTTGAAAATGAATTGGGAGATTGAAGAAACTTATTTCAAATAAAATAAATTGGAAATCAATTTGGGGAAAATTGATTTAAGTGATTGAAGTTGGAATTCTCCCTTGATAATCAAGTACGTTTTTAAAGTAAATTTTAAACATAAGTTAAAAGATTTAAAAGTTGTTTTAAAAAGCAAGTTTGGAAAATTTCTTATTTCTAATATTTAAATTCTAAAGTAAGTATTTTCTCTTCATTTATTATATTAGTAATTATTTAAAGAATGACTTAATATTATGTTTTTAAAAAAAAGTATAAATCTAGTTTTATATTTATTAAGTAACCTTATTTTCAAATATTCATGTAGTATGGTATTTTTAATAAATTATTGATGTAGTTTTAACTTAAATGTTTTAAAGTATATTTCAAAATAAAGTGTTTTAAATTATTTTAGAAATCTAGTTTTGTGCTTGGTGATTTCAGAGAAGATAGAAAATATTTGGGAAAGTTTATTCTGAAAAGAAAGATGGTTTTGAAACTGTTTTCAAAGGATTGAAAATAGAAATATATCTTGCGAAGATATTTTGGGATAAATAAATAATTTGAAAAATTATTTATTGTTTGATGGATGTTTGTGAATAGAAATTGATAGTTAAATAACCGACTATCAATATTGGACAATGCGTTGATCGTTTCGAAGAGACAGAGATCGAGATTTATTTCTCGAAAACCACTTCGATCCGGTTTGTACGTTTCGTGGAAACGATTTTTGGATTCGAAAATGGAGCAGTAAAGTACAAGGGCTAGTCGCTACTAATCCTGAGGATATTTCCAAAATGGATGTAGTAGGAATAGTGCCTTCGGTTCCGTTCGAACCCGGGACGGACTTGTATGGATGAATGCTTGCGAAACATCGTCAGGTGGACGATGGGCATTCTAAGGAAATTGTTCTATAAAGGTAACGCTTAGCCTCAAGCCTCATCAAATGGGAATGACTGAAAATCAGAGATTATGCAGCAAGGCTAGGTGGGTAGCACCCAAGCAGGGTGAGGTCATTCCAGTCTAGATGTCCTTTTTATTTCGGCTTAGTGGGCGGTTGCTGATCCCAACCGCGGGGTGATCTCACTCGGGATTATCCAGTAAGGGGTAGTCCCGGCCTTGTGTTGCAGGGGAGCGGGCGTACTCCTCGGTACGGTGATCTAGGCCCCGTACTGTGACAGGTGGTACCCCAGTGCCTAGTCATTAGTTGGAAATCCATTCTCCCTACGAGCCTTGTACGAGTTTTGTTTGTATTACCCACTCTGTGGCTAGTAGCTGGAATTTAATCATGTAACAATTTCGGCTATTTTATAAGTATTTGTATATAGACCCTATTATAATATCAGAGGATTTCTATAAAAAAATGTTTTAGCTATCGTAAGGTAAAAACCCGACATGTTTATTTGTGGCGTGGTCTTACGAGATGCTTTTGTTTTCAAAGGATTTTTGAAACTTTAATAATCAATTGGGTGTGATTTTCTCACGCTGGTATTCCAGACTGACTCGGGTATTATTTAACTGTAATGCTCGGGTCAGACCGAGTATTATAGGGTACATGATATGATGTTGTGGAGCTCAGGAGACGAGCTGGATGACGATACGTACTTCCGTACTTGTTTATATATATTCCTCTGTGTTGCTTAGCTGTATATTCAGTTGTATGTTATTGATGTACTCTGATGATGTATGTATAAAGAGATATAGTTTTGTTTTATGTAAAGATCATTATTATCTATTATATTTTATTCCGCTGCGATGGTTAGATTCTGTTGTTGTTTTCTAATTTCTTCTTCTACCTCTTCTTCTTCAACCCAAATGGTTCGTATTTTTGTACAACTTGAATTGATTGTTGTAGAATAATGTTGACTCAAGGGTTACGGATTTGCGGGTCGTTTCAGTAGTAGTTTGAAAGACGGGGCTCCATCCAAGCAACAAAAAACGATGATAGATGACATCATATTTCGAGTCAAGGATGCCGACAGAGTCGAAGTCCCAACCATTGATCCACTTGTCATTTCAACTCAGATAGGTAATGCTTGGATGAAGAGGTTCTTAATAGACAGTGGAAGTTTAATGAACATACTATTCAAGTGAGCCTATGATCAAATGAAGATGGAAGACAAGGATTTGAAGCCTTGTCAATCTTGCATTCACGGCTTCAATGGAAGTGCGACTATACCCACTGGGATGGTGGAGTTACCAGTGGAACTGGGAATTGGAGAACGCCAAAGAGTCCGTATATTACAGTTTGTTGTATTGGACATAGATTCACCGTACAATGCTTTCTTGAGCCGATCGGCCCTAGCTGAGTTTAGGGCTGTCATTGCCCCTTGGTGTCTGACTTTAAAATTCCCTACCGACAATAGAGTTGGAGTCGTTCAGAGAGACCAGGCTGCTGGGCGAGCCTGTTATGTTGTCGAGCTGCGGGAGGCGCAACGAAAAGAAAAAGGAAACGGCGTAGAGGAATCTCTCTGCGTCCGCTTCATGGAAAATTGACAGCTTACGCCTGGGCCTAGGCTCGGGCAACCCAACAAATTCCAAGGGATCTTGACCCAAGAGATACCGAAAGTGAAGATGAAAGTAAAGACAGTCGAGCTTCCCTGGCCGAGCTGACGATCGATGTTCCGATCGATGATAATGACGATTCTAAAACGATGAAGATTGGATCTTAGCTAAGACAACATATGCAGGAGTAATTGGTTGAATTTCTCCGAGCAAACCTCGATGTGTTTGCCTGGACACATTCTTATACATGTGGAATCTCCCCAAACATCGTGAGCCACACATTGAATATTGACCCGTGGCATGTCCCAATCAAGCAAAAAAGGCGTGGTATGGATTCAGAGAATTCTTCCTCCCTTAAAGAAGAGGTAGATAAATTCCAATCGAACGGGTTTATCCGAGATGCATTATATTCGGAATGGGTGTCCAATCCTGTACTTGTACGAAAGCCATACAAAAAAAGGAGAACATACGTTGATTACTCAGACTTGAATAAAGCTTGTCCTAAAGATAGTTTTCCACTTCCCCGAATCGATCAGCTCGTAGATTCAACAGTTGGACATCAACTCTTATCCTTCATGGATGCGTATTCTGGCTACAATCAGATACCATGCACTTGTCCGATTAGGAGCATACCAGCTTTTTCACCGATCTGGGACTTTACTGCTACAATGTTATGCCATTTGGGCTCAAGAATGTTGGAGCAACTTACCAACGGTTGGTTAAACGAATGTTCGCTAAGCTGATCGGAAGAACCATGGAGGTATATGTGGACAACATGCTTATGAAGTCGCGATTCTCCACTGATCTTATCAAAGACCTGGGATCGATGTTTAACATCCTCCGAGAATATAGAATGAAGCTCAACCTGTTGAAATGTCACTTTGGGATCACATCCGGAAAATTCCTTGGTTTTATCGTCAATGCTCGAGGAATCGAAGCCAATCCCGAAAAGATCTAGGCAATCAAAAATCTTGAGACTCCAAAAACTATAAAGCAAGTATAGAGCCTCAACGGGAAAGTATTAGCACTGAGCGGGTTCATTTCAAAATCCACTGACAAATGTATTTCCTTCTTCAATCCGACCAGAAAAGAGAAACGAAACTTTGAATGGACTGTGGAATGTGAGGGTACATTCTGAGCACTAATTCAACACCTCTCCGCACCACCCATTCTATCAAAGCCTATTGACCACAAGAGATTGTACATCTACTTGGCGGTGTCAGAAAGCGCAATCAGCGCTGCCCTGATTCAGGAGGAAGACCGGATACAACGGCCATTATATTACATTAGTAAACCACTAAATGGAACAGAGAGAAATTATCCGAAGCTGGAAAAGTTGGCTTATTGTCTTGTCATTGCCTCAAGGAAGCTCCGTCCGTATTTCCAGGCTCATTCTATCACCGTCTACACCAACCAGCCGTTACAATAGGTCCTTACGCGGCCTGAGACGTCTGGTAGGTTACTCAAGTGGAATATCGAGCTGAGTCAGTTCGACATCACTTACACGCCAAGGCGAGTCATTCAAGGACAAGTCCTAACAAATTTCATCTTTGAATTCACTATCCCGGAGGACTTGCCCAAAACCAGCGAATCTCCTAAATATGTTTGGAACCTACATACTGATGGTGCATCAAATGACTGCTGCTCAGACACCAGAGTTGTACTTAAAACTCCTGAAGGCCATCTATATGCTATGCCAAAGTTCGATTTTCGTGCAACCAACAAAGAGGCCAAATATGAATCCCTGCTCGCTGGATTGAGACTTGCCATAGATTTAAGAATCATTGCTGTGGAGCTATTTTGTGATTCGCAATTAGTCGTGCATCAACTTCGAGGGGAGTATCAGGCCAAAAACTGAAGACGGCTGCTTATCTTGCTCGGGTTCAGGAGATATTGGATCAGTTTGGTTATTATGCCATCTATTGCATACCCCAAGAACGCAATCAGAAGGTCGATTCATTAGCAAAGTTAGACAGTACAGGTGAGGCACAACAAACGGGAATCGTTCATGTGGAGACATTATCTTCCCCGAGCATCGATCAGATGGAAACAGACTGTGTATTTGAAGTCATTCCCGATAAGGAGTCATGAATGACTCCATTCAGAAACTATCTCGAGCGTGAGACCCTGCCGGAGTGCAGGAGTGAGAAAAAACAAGTTCTTCGAAAGGCTTCTTGGTTCACTATTCAGAATGGAGTCATGTAAAGAAGAGGGTACTCCGTTCCTTTACTCCGATGTATCGCCCACGATGAAATAAAACAAGTATTGCATGACGTACATGAAGGAGAATGTGCGATCACACCGGGGGGCAAGCTCTTGTCAGGAAAGTGCTTCGATATGGATACTACTGGCCGACTGCAAATCGCGATGCATAGTATTATGCCAGAAAATGTGACAGATGTTAAAACAAGCTCGGATTCCTAAAGCCCCGCCTATCGAAATAACTCAAACGGTCAGTACATGGCCATTTGCAGTATGGGGCATTAACATTATTGGTTCTCCACCTCTAGCCAAAGATAGTGCGAAGTACGTCATCGTCGCAGTTGATTACTTAACCAAATGTGCGGAAGCTGAACCCCTTGCTATAATCACAACGAAGAAAGCGATCAACTTTGTAGTACGCAACACTATCTGTCGATTTGGTCTCCCACATACCATTGTCACTGACAACTGAGTCCAATTTGACAGTGTTGAATTTAAGAATTTTTGTCAACGATTCCACATTCGAAAGAAGTTCTCCGCGGTTGCACACCCTCAAGCGAATAGACAGGTTGAAGTTGTTAATAAAGTTATAAGTCTATTCTAAAGAAACGACTGGAAAAGACCAGGGGCAAATGGGTCGATGAACTTCCTATGGCTTTATGGGCTTATCGGACAACCCATAAATCCACGTTGGCCACATTCTATTCTTTCTTTCCTACAGTTCAGAAGTCGTTATTCCAGTCGAGATGGAAGTACATTCTCATCGTGTGACATATTATGATCCAAAGACGAATGCTATATTACTCGCCGAATCTTTGGATTTATTGGATGAGAAGCGAGAAGAGGCTGGTCTGAGGACAACCGCGTACCGAAGTCGAGTTGTCCGATTGTACAATGCCAAGGTCAGACCCCGAACCTTTGAACTCGACGATCTCGTCCTCAAGAGAATTTACCCGGCTCCTTCACATTTGAAACCGACATGGGAAGGGCCGTATGTCATCGAACAAAAGCTCGAAGACGACATATTTAAGTTATCGATCGTTGACGGTCTTACTCTGTCGAGAGCCCGGAACAACGAGAGTCTCTATCGCTACAACACATAACAGGCTCTATTTAAATTCAGTCTACTTTTCATTTGCAATTTGTTCATGCATTTTGAAATCTGAATTTGTAATAAGGCAATTGACTCTGCCATATTTTCTTATTTCAACAATAAAATGCAATCTATTCGAGCTAGAATTATGATTTTTTGAAATGCGTCATACGACCATCACAGTGCACGGAGAGCTAAGTTCCATCCTGTGGTGAAATTTATTCAAATAGAAAGTGACTATGATGCGACCGGTCACTTGCTAAGTGAAACCCGAGCTCGAGGGCAAGTCATCACACCAGAGCCAAAAAAGGATTGATATACGACAATCCTCAAACCAACTCCATATTCCCAGAGTGCGAACCGAAGTATAAACTTACAAGTACGGGCTCGAAGAGGATGGATCCGTCCACCTAACGACTTCGCCCGTATTTAAACCAAGTCCGAGGAGGATGGATCCATCCATCCAACGACCTCACTTGTAAACTTGGGGTGGATGTGATCCGACCATCCACGATCCGGATACATCCGTCGTTCCCGAAGTGCGAACAAAATTCCAAATCCTAAACAGATGTGACCGACCATCTATCAACTAACTCCAGAATCCCAAAGTGTGAACTGAAGTATAAACATCTACTAACTCTAAGTCTCCAGAACGTGGACTGGAGTACAAATATTGATACTCAAAATCTCCAGAGTGCGGATTGGAGTTTAAACACAAACCGGGTGTGAATTGCCACCCGCAGGACAATTCCAAGCCCCCAGAGTGCGGACCGGAGTATAAATGTAAAGTGGGTGTGACTGACCTCCCACGGATCAATCTAAGTCCCTAGAGTGCGGACGTAGTTCTAAATATCAAACGGGTGTGACTGACCGCCCATAAAATAATTTAAGTCCCCAAAGCGCGGACATATCTCAAAACCTTAATCGGACGTGGTCGGCGACAGATGTACAAATGCAATCCTCAGAGTGTGGATGCAATCATCAATTGATGAGCGAGTGTGATTCGACCACCCGAACTCCTCTTGTTTCAGCTTCATTTCACAAAGTTGAGATTGATATATTAAAGGCGAAGAATGATGGCCTGCCGATCTTCTTAATTTGTCCCCGAAACCGGGGCAGAATTTAAGTATCGGCCACTGATTGTGCAGTGCAGCATCGGAATTCGACTTAACGCTCGACCGTGGCCCGAAGCCGTAACTCCAGATCTTAGCGACTAAACCCGGGTCCGATTCAAAAACTAAAACTTTGCAAGTGTACTTGAATTTTACGTCCAGACTGTGACGAAATTACTATTGTACTTGAATTTTACTGTTGTAACCCATTGTAACCAGCAAGCAAAAATCAATAAAAGTAAGCAATTTCATAGTGGACGTAGGCCATACGCCGAACCACTCTAAATCTTTATGTTTCCGTGTGTTTTTCCTGTTTATTGATTGGTGTGTTTGTTAGATCTTCCTCATTTTCCATTTATATTCTTCATTTTATCTCTTCAAACACATCCGAAGAGTGTTGTGCCCAATCTTTGTACAAATAGGGAAGCCATTATTCTTAACATGTTTAGTTTTTTTCAGATTTCTTTCTCTAATCATTATTTATTTATTATTGTTTTTTTGGCTATAAAAGGTGGTCTACCACCCACTGATTTTGATACCCACCAATCAAGGTGACTGAAGAATAATAATTAACGGTTGTGTAATCCGTGCGTTGCAAATGATAATATTATAAAATATAGGATTTATAATTTCAACGTTGAATTCAGAACTTTGCTATGTAATGTACAGTAAATTCAATGAAATAAAATTTACTTATAGTTTATGTTATATAGTTTATATATATTTATATTTGATTAAAAAAATAATTTTATTATTTTTGATCGTACGAATATGTATTTAAATATTAAATAAGACACACATGCACACATATGTATCGACATATATATTTTGGATTTATTAGAATATTAAAGTAATTGTTATCAAGGACCACTAAATCAAACGGTTCTGTTATGATGCTCTGGACGTAGTTTCTAGAGGTCATTGGTTCGGGCTCTTGAGACATCATAATGAGTGCTTTGTTTGAATAAAATATCCTTCTTACCAGCTAACAAAATGGAGTAGCTATTGACTAAGGATGAATTTGAGATTTTTCAAGTAATTTAAACACATGGACTTGAATATAAAATATTAGGAAAGAACTGCATGGGGTGTAAATCATTGTAGAAATATTAAAATATAGGTATTTGAAGATAAAGACAAAATTTGAAAATGTAATATATGATAAAATAATTTAGACAAATGAAATTAAATTTGTTGATATTGTTTATGTATATATTTATGTTGTATGATTTGTATATCTTTATATTTGAATGAAAAAACAATATTACCACTTTTGCTGATATGGATATGATTACATATTGAAACAGTAATATCTTTGGATTTACTAGATGAATTAACGAATATTTGTTAATTAAATTTAATCAAATAATTTAAATTCAAGATTACATAACAAATAAATGTATATTTATTTAAATGTACAATATTAGACGATATCAATGAGAGTTTTATATATTATAGAAGTTTTAAAATGTAGGTACTTGATGTTAAAAAAAGAATTTTACAATGCAATGCATGATAAATGTTGATATAAATGAACTATAATTTAAATTCATAATATTATTTATGTATATATCTACGTTGTATGATTGATGTATTTATATATCTAAATGAATTTTATACCCTTCTATGAAATTGGCATAATTATTGAAAATTTCATATCTTTATGATTTAATTAACAAAATAAACTAATAACAGTTTACTAAATTATTAAAATAAATTTAAGATTACGGGGTTAATTCTAATACACAGAGTTAATATAAAATATTAAAAGGTAACTGAGGGGTTTTTATAAATGGTTATAGAAATTTTAAAATGAAGGTAATTGAAGTAAAAACATAATTTTATAAAGGGGTTTTTAAGCTAAAGGAAAAAGCTGCAAAAATTTTTAGTCTTCGGGACAACAATGTAACAACCCGATATTTTCAGCCATTCGCATCCACACATGTCGGACTTAAATTGCTCGAAATACCGCATTGTAAATAAATTTGGAGCAAATGAAATACAATCACAGAATCATAGACATAGAAATATCAGAATAACTCGCAGCGGAAATTAAAATACCATAGTAGTTCATGAAGCTACTATAACAAACTCTCAAAACAAAATACGTAATATCAGTCTGAAAAAAACATATACAATAGAAATCTCAAATACGTAGAAGTTTATAAATACCAGAGCTGAAACAGAACAACTGAACTGAAACGGAGAGATAACTAGATAAGCAAAAATCTCCAGCGTTTCCTAGCTCCAGAAAAAGAAATCCAAAGCTAAGCTGTAAATACTCAGGCTGACCCGAGCGTAAAGTAAAACACAAAACACTCGATTCAGGACATACATACTTATATAATGTAAACCAACTCAAGTGAACTGCAGTAGTAATGCACAATAACTTAAAGGATGCCTGGGATCGCCCATCCTCTAAGGATCAGTTAAACCATAAATTAAATACATCCCGTGGTTAAAATTCTAAAATATTATTTTATACTTCGAAATCAAATATCATATTGAAATTCAATATCATTTCAAATCAATTTTAAAATATCAAAATATCATATCCTTTCAAAACTTCATTCATTTTTATTTAAATTAAATACCATTTCAAATCACATTTCAAATTGGTTTATATTTCAAATCAAAATATTCCATTTAAATCATTTAAAATGAAGTTATTATATTTAATAATCAAGTATTCAATTCTCAAAATTTTACCATTTTCAGAATTCATTTATTCACTCCAATTTATTAAAGCAGTGAAATTTCAGTTTTCGCAGCATTTAAAAATGCTACGGAAAATTTACATTTGAAAACAATTCATTTTAACGAAGATAGCATTTACAAAAATGCTGTAATAGGTTTTAGTTTAGTTTCTACAACTACAACACTTACAAAGTGCTATAATAGCCCTTAGTTCAATTTAGTCTTTTAGTTTATTTATATCAATTACAACATTTACAAAATGCTGTAATATCTTTTACTTCAGAAATGATAGCATTTCTGAAATGCTGTTAAATTAAATTCCAATTTTTTAATACAATTTCATAAACAATTAAATTTAATTTAAACCAATTTAACTCATAAAATTTAATAATCTAACTTTAAAACAATCATTTAAATACCCTTTAATTTATGATTTTATAAAGTGAAATTTTCATACAAAAACAAATTAATTTACTTATTAAATTAATGTACAATTTTATAACATTTCATTTACTTTACATTTTAATTACATTTACCATTTCATAAATTAAATTTAAAATTCCATTTTTCTTCCTTAACTTAACTTTTATTTTTAAAACACATTTCACATTTTCCAAGTTAAGTTATATTTTAAATTTCAATTTTAAACATTTATTTATTTAACTATTTTTAATTTATAGAAAAATCAATAATACTTTATAAAATAATTTTAAATTCAAATTAAAATCAAATTATCATATTTTCTTACTTAATTTAAACTACATTTATAAACCAAATCATAAATTTCAAAATTTACATATATTTCAAACTCTCCTCTACCATTTATTTATCTCACTTATTTAACTTGTAGAAAATCACTAATATTTATAAAAAATCATTTTAAATTAAATTAAAATCAAAATATCATATATTTACATTTTTATAATATTTTAAAATTTTAGGAAAAAATATATTAACCACGGGTCTGTATATAAAATTTTCTAACCTAAGTCAAATGATACGGATAATATATCATTTCAATCCGTAATTTATAAAGAAAATCCGGGTTCTATCATTTCAAACCCGCAATCCCAAGTAAAATGAAATAAATAAAAATCGCTCAGGCCTATCATTTCAGCCCATAACGATTTTTCCCTATTCTAAAGCCCATTCGGGTATGTATCATTTCAACCCATAGTTATTCTAATCTATAGTGAACTTGCAGTGTGATAAACTGATATAATAAACAAAATAGCATTATATAACAGTAACAGATGATATGATATGTGTATAAACAGGGGTGAACATCATATGATCATAGCATAGGCAGTTATAACATGATCATATAATTTACAGGTTCAAATGCTATCAGCTTACTAATTATATAAGTATAAAATGTCTGGAAAAAAATATCACTTCTACAAGCTAGAGATGAAAAATTCAGACACACAACAGAGATCCAAAAGGCACGAAAGCACGACTATGATTCAAGTGAAGGGAGATCCAAACGAGTTGTCTTGTACATATGAAACAAAACAATATATGTGACATGAATTTCAACCCAAAATATGACATAGAACACTAGAACAACACATAATCAAACAACTTGCATATGCTTCCACAATTACTATGCTCGGCCATATGGTGATAAGGCACGGCCATGGTGGTGTATTTGGTCAAGTATGGGTCCAATATGCTCGGCCTAGCTTGGGTATTAAAGTAGGGAAGTTGTTATGTATGAACATCACAAGCTAAGTCAACAAAAGTGAAAATTTTCACAATCACAAGCTCGGCCATGGCTCCAATTGGCTCGGCCATGACTGGTGGAGGCTAGGGGATGATGTGGCAGTGGCTTAGGGTCAGGTAGGGGGCTGGTAAAAGTGTTGCAAGTGGTGGCCAAGAGGTGTGGTGATGTGGTGAAGGCAATAGGTGGGCTCGACTATGCATAAATAAGAAGTGTTTGCTAATTTTTTTGTGTGGATTTTGCATCATAGGGGTCACGGCCAGGTGGGTCAGTGGAGATGGAGTTGTTTTGCAGCTGAACAAGGTGGTGATGAAGGTGGTGGTGAAGGAGGAGGCTATGGCCGAACCAAATAGGTGAAAGCAAGGCATAAAATTACATAAAACAAGAATTTTTTTTGAAAAGAAAGTGAAAGAAACATTATCAAAAATTTCAGAAATGGAGGCCGAAGTTTTTGGAAATGAGAAACAGAATGTTTTGCGTGAGAAATGAAATGTATTTGGCTGAAGAAAAGTGGATAAGGTCGGCCATCAATGCAAGTGTTGATTTGGAATGAAAAGGTAAGAAGAAGGTGAAAAGTCAAAGGTATATAAAAGGTTATAAACTCTTCTAATTTTCTTTTTCTTTTTTACATTTTTAAACACATGAAAAATGAATATAAATAAAATAAAAACAAAATAAAATAATGTATGAATAAAAATAAATAAATAAATTTTAGATAAATATAAATTAATTAAGAAAATAGCTTAAAAATAGAAACTTGGTTTTAAAAATTGTAAATAAATACAATAAGCTTTGGAAAAATTATAACATCACTTTGAAAATGTTTTAAAGTAAAATATATACCTATCATGTCATATTAAACATATTAGAACATGATATGACAAATAAAAATATTATTTATATAAATTTAAACAAACAATTTTATTAAATAAATCAATTTACATACAATATTGTAAAAAGCATAACTTTCACAATATAAATCGGATTTCAACGAAACAAAAAGAATTATTATTGAAATTAAATTTATTTTCATAATAAAAGATAAAATTCAAGAATTCAAATATTTAAATTTTAAATTTAAAAGTCAAAGTTTGACCAAAATTGACCAAAATCTACATTTTCTGGAATTATTCTATTTATTCAGGTTTGGAATTATAATTCACATAAAAATCAAAATTTATATATAAAATTTATCTATTTTAATAAATATAATAAAGTTTTTAAATCAAACATTTCAATTAAAATAATTAAAATATACAATTAAAATAAATCACAAAATTCAGGGTTGTTACACTCTCCTCGACTCAAATCTTTTCGTCCTCGGAAAGAAGGAACAAGGAAAATAAGAAGAAAAAAAATAGACAAAACAAATAGTACCTGGAAAAGAAAATTCCGAATTCGAAGAACAAATGCTCTCCTCCGTCTCCCAGGTACAATCCCGATCATCGGTACTCCATCATACTTTGGTTAGACTAACAAATTCCTTCTTAGCTGCTTCGTACCTTTGTCGACAATATGAAGTGGCTTCCTTTCGATAGTCAGATTAGGCTAAATATCCAAACTATCAAGAGCAGAAGGCTGAACAAAAAGAGATGGGTCATGAAGATACCAGATATGATATGAGACGTGGAATACATCATGTACTCCAGAAAGTTTCTCGGGCAAATCCAAACGGTAAGCCAAAGAACCAACTCTTTCCATAATACAGAAAGGACCCACGAAGAAGAAGAAGGTAGAAATAGCTAGAAGGGATAATAGGTTGAAAGAAAAGGATGAACCATTATTTTAAAACCATATACATTTCAATTTAAAAAATTTATTAACAACCATTTAAACATTTTATAATTTGATGAAAAGTCATTTGATTCAAATTTGTTAGTTCGAAGTAAACAATATTTAAAACATTTAAATTATTTAGAAAATTAAAATAAATGATCAAAATATCATTTATATAATACTTTATAAAAAATACTATTATAACTTGATGTCTTAACAAGTTTATTTTCGTTCCTGCAGACTCTGGCCATGCGTTAATCAGACGCAAAGATAGACTTCTCCAGGTACTTAGTAGACTTGTTTCAACACCCAGTGAATATATTGGAAAACCTTTTAAAAACAGATATGGAAAGTACAATCCAAACAAATCAACCAAACCAAAACATTTGTCTAACCATGGATCGCAGATACACAATGGTTACGTCTGAATCCCCAAGGAAACATCCGTACCTGTAAGCTATCTCAGCCTGCAAATTACGCATTGATGAGTAGACCGCAGATACACAATGGTTACGTCTGGATCCCCCAGGAAACATCCGTACCCTTAAGCTATCTTAGCCAGCGGATTTCGCTACTAATACGACCTACATAGATCGCAGGATACGCAATGGTTACATCTGGATCCCCCAAGAAACATTCGTACCCCTAGGCCATCTCAGTCAGGCGAATTACGCTATGCAGTAGCGATCATAAGACCAGGGAGATCGCCATGGAATTCAATGGACACTCGAGTATCATATCCGAAAAACCCAAATCAGAGAGAATAATATTGATAGAATGAATTCACAATGTGGCCACAAAGCGGATATCAAGCAAAATGCACTTTCCATATCTTTACTTCGAAAATATGTATCATATAGTACCTTTCAAAATCACTTTCAAATATCATACTTATATAAAGTCCATCATATATAAGATTCCATTTCAAATCGAATACTTCCCAAATCAATAATATATCAAATCAAACTTATATAGACTTTGATTATATAAGATTTCCCTTTCCAAATTGAGTACCTTTTCAAATCAACAGTTTTCAGATCAATTTCGTACTTTTACAAATCCATTTTATATAAGTTCAATAACTCCCAAATCAAGTATTTAATAAAATAAGGTTCTAAATTTCAATTCCTTTCAATAACGTTTCAGTTTCAAAATCATATATGATTTCGCCAAATCATTTCTTTCAAATTACATATATTCAGTTTCAAAGTTTCTTAAAACAATAGATTTAGAAAATAATCCAAATTTCCAAATATACAAATTTTGGGTCAAACAAATTCATTTCAAAACCATCATATAAATACTGGGTTTTACTATCCAATCTATTTTCAAAACCAAATATCTTTCTCAAATCAATTATACCCAAAATGATTTCCAAGTTTATAACTATCTCTTTAAAACTTTTAAACCATTTATTTCTATTCAAAAGATCAATTTACCTTTTAAAACTATTTAAAATAAATTTTATTCAAAACATTCCAAAAGTAAAATCCATATCAGTATAATTCAAAGTAGTCTTATTCATTTACTTAACAAAACAGTTTCTACTCATTTACCTAATCGAATGATTTATATTTTTCTAGGATTACTTAGCTTTGAAGATTAAACCTTGATTTGAAAGTGCTCGAACTTTTAAAAAATAGTCGAAGAAACCAAATTTTCAAATCCAAGAGTTGAAAATCAGCAACAAATCGGTAAATCAATTCCCATATATAAGGTTATACTAAAATAAATCTGAATCTCGAGGACGGAACACCGGATTACTTTGTATCATTTCAAATACATATATATACATATATCTTTTGAAAATCAAACCATACTTCAAAATCTGAAATCAAAATTGGTTTCACAAAATCACTCGCATACCAAAGCTACTAGAGTGGCCTCTCCCCCACTCAGAAACTCGAAAATCAATGTCGATGATGCGTGCATTCATCACCGAAATTATTTTCCAACGACATAAGTGGATTATGGACTTTTATTTTCTTGAAACTTCTTTGAAATCTCTTTGAAAACATTGAAATTCATTCGAATACATTTTAAACATTTCTTATTCAAAAAATATCTTTAAATCATATTGTTTTATATATTTTCCAAAATCTTAAAACCGATTTCAAAACACCGGAGTTCGATTCCTCGAAATTCAAATTCAAAACCCTTCAGTTATAAATCATTTTTATTTAAATCAAATTTCTTATAAATTTTCAAATTTTCAAATCCTTTCGAAGCTTCAAATTCTCATTTTAAAAGGTATATAATCCTTATCGAAAACATTTCACTTTTGTATACAAAATCGGGTCATCCTTATCAAAATAATAATTTGATGTATGCCCAATTTCAAAATACATCAAACACAAATTTCCAAGGGATGTTTCAAGGATGGATTTCAAAACAAACAGAGATTCGAATTTAGAGGAACTCTAATCAAATAGAATTCTGATTCGAAGATAAGCTCGAACAAAGAAGAGATGATTTAATTACCAAATAGAAGATGGATAAGCCTATATAAATCGCGGGCGACCTTAACCGGTCAACCGTGAATTCAGGAATATAACCAATGTGAAAATCTAAGGCAAATCAACATTCGATCGCCAGAGATAGAATCCGGGTAGAGCAGGAGATAGATAGCATCATAAACCGAGGATATAGAAATCTCCGGTGAATCAATGCCAATTGTAAATGAGTTTCGCCCCTTTATAAATCGTTCAAAGATTTGCGGAATCACCGCCCTTTATAGAAGTCCTTCAAAGTGAAGTTATGGAATGCCTAAAATCAAAAGGATAAAATAGGGAAGACAAGACTGGATTTCAGAACAAGTAGGGGTGTTCCAAAGTTCAAGGAATCCTAATCGATAAGAATCCTAACCAAGAGATTTCTAACAAGGTGGATACAGAAGGGATGAAGTTTAGAAAATCTTGATTTCAAAATAAGAATTTTTTGTACCAATATAATCTTTGAAAATCCTTTAAAAATCATTTGGAAATCATTTTATACTTTGAAAATATGTTCTCTCACAAGGAAATGATTCTGAGATTGATTTCACTCATTCTAGGGTATTTCTACCCTATCTCTAATGAGTTTTGCTCCGTAGGCTATGGTTTGCCCAAAAACCAAAGCTCTGATACCAACTATAATAACCCGATATTTTTAGCCATACGCATCCAAACATGTCGGACTTGAATTGCTCAAAATACCGCATTGTAAATAAATTTGAAGCAAATGAAATACAATCAAAGAATCACTGACACAGAAATATCAGAATAACTCGCAGTGGAAATTAAAATACCATAGTAGTTCATGAAGCTACTATAGCAAACTCTCAAAACAAAATACATAATATCATTCTGAAAAAAACATATACAATAGAAATCTCAAATACATAGAAGTTTATAAATACCAGAGCTAAAACAGAACAACTGAACTGATACTGAGAGATAACTAGATAAGCAAAAATCTCCAGCGATTCCTAGCTCCAGAAAAAGAAATCCAAAGCTAAGCTGTAAATACTCAGGCTGACCCGAGCATAAAGTAAAACATAAAACACTCAAGTCATGACATACATACTTATATATTGTAAACCAACTCAAGTGAACTGATAACTTAAAGGATGTCTGGGATCGCCCATCGTCTAAGGATCAGTTAAACCATAAGTTAAATACATCCCGTGGTTAAAATTCCAAAATAGTATTTTATACTTCGAAATCAAATATCATTCAAAAATTCAATATCATTTCAAATCAATTTTAAAATATCAAAATATCATATCCTTCCAAAACCTCATTCATTTTTATTTAAATTAAATACCATTTCAAATCACATTTCAAAATGGTTTATATTTCAAATCAAAATATTCCATTTAAATCATTTGAAATGAAGTTATTATATTTAATAATAAAATATTCAATTCTCAAAATTTTACCATTTTCAGAATTCATTTATTAACTTCAATTTATTAAAACAGTGAAATTTCAGTTTTCGCAGCATTTAAAAATGCTATGGAAAATTTAAATTTGAAAACAATTTATTTTAACAAAATAGCATTTACCAGAAATGCTGTAATAGGTTTTAGTTTTGTTTCTACAACCACAGCACTTACAAAGTGCTGTAATAACACTTAGTTCAATTTAGTCTTTTAGTTCATTTATATTAATTACATCATTTACAAAATGCTGTAATATCTTTTACTTAAGAAATGATAGCATTTCTGAAATGCTGTTAAATTAAATTCCAAATTTTCAATACAATTTCATAAACAATTAAATTAAATTTAAACCAATTTAACTCATAAAAATTAATAATTTCACTATAAAATAATCATTTAAGTACCCTTTAATTTATGATTTTATAAAGTGAAATTTTCATACAAAAACAAATTTTAATAATTTACTTATTAAATTAATGTATAATTTTATAACATTTCATTTACTTTACATTTTGATTAAATTTACCATTTCATAAATCAAATTTAAAATTCCATTGTACTTTCTTAACTTAACTTTTATTTTTAAGACACGTTTCACATTTTCCAAGTTAAGTTATATTTTAAATTTCAATTTTAAACATTTATTTATTTAACTATTTTTAATTTATAGAAAAATCAATAACACTTTATAAAATCATTTTAAATTAAAATTAAAATCAAATTATCATATTTTCTTACTTAATTTAAACTACATTTTTAAACCAAATCATAAATTCCAAAACTTACATATATTTCAAATTCTTCTCTACCATTTATTTATGTCACTTATTTAACTTGTAGAAAATCGCTAATATTTATAAAAATCATTTTTAAATTAAATTTAAATCAAAATATCATAATATTTACATTTTTATAATATTTTAAAAATTTAGAAAAAATATATTAACCACGGGTCTGTATATAAAATTTTCTAACCTAAGTCAAACGATACGGATAATATATCATTTCAATCCGTAATTTAGAAAGAAAAATCCGGGTTCTATCATTTAAACCCGCAATCCCAAGTAAAATGAAATAAATAAAAATCGCTCAGGCCTATCATTTCAGCCCATAACGATTTTTCCCTATTCTAAAGTCCATTCGGGTATGTATCATTTCAACCCATAGTGATTCTAATCTACAGGGAACTTGCGGTGTGATAAACTGATATAAATAAACAGAATAGCATGATATAATAGTAATAGATGATATGACAGGTGTATAAATAGGGATGAACATCATATGATCATAGCATAGGCAGTTATAACATGATGATATAATTTACAGATTCAAATGCCATCAGTTTACTAATTATATAAGTATAAAATGTCTTGTGAGAAATACTCACTTCTACAAGCTGGAGATAACAAATTCAGACACACAACAGAGATCCAAAAGGCACAAAAGCACGACTACGATTCAAGTGAGGGGAAAGCCAAACTAGTTGTCTTGTACATATGAAACAAAACAATATATATGGCATGAATTTCAACCCAAAATATGACATAGAACACTAGAAATTAAGGAACAATACATAATCAAACAACTTGCACATGTTTCCATAATTACTATGCTTGGCCATATGGTGATAAGGCACGTCCATGGTGGTGTATTTGGTGAAGTATGGGTCCAATATGCTCGGCCTAGCTTGGGTATGAAAGTAGGGAAGTTGTTATGCATGAACATCACAAGCCAAGTCAACAAAGGTGAAAATTTTCACAATCACAAGCTCGGCCATGGCTCCAATTGGCTCGGCCATGACTGGTGGAGGCTAGGGGATGGTGTGGCAGTGGCTTAGGGTCAGGTAGGGGCTGGTGGAAGTGGTGAAAGCGGTGGCCAAGAGGTGTGATGATGTGGTGAAGGCAATAGGTGAGTTCGGCTATGCATAAATAAGAAGTGTTTGCCAATTTTTTTGGTGTGGATCTTGCATCATAGGGGTCACGGCCAGGTAGGTCAGTGGAGATGGGGGTGTTTTGCAGCTAAACAAGGTGGTGATGAAGGCGGTGGTGAAGGAGGAGGCTATGGCCGAACCTTATAGGTGAAGCAAGGCATAAAATTACATAAAATAAGAAATTTTTTTGAAAAGAAAGTGAAAGAAACATTACAAAAAATTTCAGAAATGGAGGCCGACGATTTTGGTGATGAGAAACAAAATGTTTTGCGTGAGAAATGAAATGTATTCGGCTGAAGAAAAGTGGATAAGGCCGGCCATCAATGCAAGTGTTGATTTGGAATGAAAAGGTAAGAAAAAGGTGAAAAGTCAAATGTATATAAAAGGTTATAAACACTTCCAATTTCCTTTTTCATTTTTACATTTTTAAACACATGAAAAATGAATATAAATTAAATAAAAAAACTAAATAATGTATGAATAAATATAAATAAATAAATTTTAGATAAATATAAATTAATTAAGAAAATAGTTTAAAAATAGAAACTAGGTTTTACAAATTGTAAATAAATACAATAAGCTTTGGAAAAATTATAACATCATTTTAAAAATGTTTTAAAATAAAATATATACCTAACATGTCATATTACACATATTAGAACCTGATATGACAGATAAAAATAATATTTATATAAATTTAAACAAACAATTTTATTAAATAAATCAATTTACATACAATATTGTAAAAAACATAACTTTCACAATATAAATCGGATTTCAACGAAACAAAAGGCAGTATTCTTGAAATTAAATTTATTTTTGTAATAAAAGATAAAATTCAAGAAGTCAAATATTTAAATTTAAAAGTCAAAGTTTGACCAAAATCTACCTTTTCTGGAATTATTCTATTTATTCAGGTTTGGAATTATAATTCACATAAAAATCAAAATTTATATTTAAAATTTATCAATTTTAATAAATATAATAAAGTTTTTAAATTAGAAATTTCAATTAAAATAATTAAAATATACAATTAAAATAAATCACAAAATTCAGGGCTGTTACAAACATGTTTGTTTTTTAGGCTGAAGGACACTTTTTAGTGTAAATCATAGAATGATAGTTGTAACTATCATTTTCTGTTTGCACTAAAAAGTGTACTTCAAATTAAAAAATGAACTTGTTGTCCCAAGTGTAACGACCCAAAATTTTCCAACCCGAAAATTCCAGATAGTTATGAAAAGAAGAAAGAGATAGAAGAAGAAGAAGAACAGAAACACCAACAACTCACATTCGCAGCGGACAAAATATAATAATAAATAATAACAGTTTACAAATGAATATTACATCTGTCGATTACATTTAATATACATCAGAGTTTTCACATATATACAGTATACAATTATCATGTCTCACATACACAGCAATATAATACAGCGGAAATATTTTATACGCTATAGCCATCCAGCTCGTCTTCTGAGCTCCAGAACGTACCTACCTGAAAATCTGTAATACTCGGTCTGACCCGAGCATTACACCAAAGTAACACCCGGGTCAGGCTGGAAACCAACGTGAGTAAACCCAACTAATATGGAATACCAAAGCACTTAACTTATATAAACCCGGGGTAACATAAGTCAATTCATCCAATTCACAATTTGCTATAGGCAACGCTTATTTCACATATAAATTTCTAAGTACCAAACATAGATGAAATAATCCAATTTACTTAACTCATTCCATTTCAGTCTTTTGATTTCACAAATCAATTTATAAAATTCGAAGTGGTTTCGGGTATCTCCTAATACCCGACTCCGGCCTCTTCGAAACTCATGTTATCCCATCCCAAATTATTCAAATGAAATACACAACATTTCATATCAGAGGTATCAACTCATTCAAAGCAACCAATACCAAACAATCATCCATAAGCAAAGCTTAAACACATACAGAACAATTCAATTGATTCTAATTGAATTTCAAATCTCAATCACTTAGGTTCCTTCATTGAACATTAATTAATTCCAAATTCATTAATTAGTCTACCCATCATTATTCATCTAATTAATCACCCTAGATTGATTATCTTTCAATTGCATTCAATTAAGTATCTTTAATCAACTTCTCGTTATTTATCATCCTTATTCCCAATCAATAAGTAATCCCAATTACTTCATAAATTAATTGATTATATTAATTATATTAATCCTTGATTACTTATATTACTTATTTCTCATAAGTCGCTTATTATTGATTTAATCATCTTAATTAATCAATCTTTAATTACATCGTTAATCATAAAAATTTATAATTTTTAACTATATTTTAATTTATCTAATCTAAATTAATTTACTAAAATTCAACCACAATTTTAATCATTCTCGATTAATCTCACTCTTCCATTACTCATTAACTAATCATATTCAGAGATTAACTAACCTTTAACAAATCATTTTTTTTATCAATTATTAATTAATTACTTTCAGTAATTAGCCCCTATTTAAAATTTCAAGTAATTATTCCTTAACAACCCTAAATAATCATACCTTTTTGATTTTTAAGTAACTGTCATTTGATTTATTATTCTTAAGTTTTAAACAAATCATTTTATAACTGATTTACTTATTATTTTCAACACATCTAAAGTTCTTTCTTTCAAATTCATTTTAAATTTATACCGCTTTCTCCCAAATTCATTTTTATATTTTTATACTGCTTTCTTCAACCAATCACGGATGACAACATCAACCAATATAATTAAAACTTCGCAAATTCATAACAGCAAAACAGTGCACAGATCGAAGATTTACTCACCTTTGTTTTGCAATCCCAACCTGACATAGTCTACATCCTTCGAATATAACACTTCCGGATTCATGAGACATTGACTCGCAATAAGCTGGACTGTTAAATCCACTCTTAGAGAATCCAACACGTTCGTTCTCTAGAAGAAAGATGCACATTCGACAGGTGCTTAAGTCCAATACCTCTGCTCCTCTGCGTCGCGCTGCTGCTCCTCCCTACCTCGCAACTTCAACTTCCCACCGCGACTCACAACGCCCGCCCCTACCACCACCGAACATCGCGGCCACTATGACCTCGAATACAACCCCTATCAAGCCCAGCTCGACCTAGATCAACAAGGAATTGAAACCCTAGCCCACTCAACCGCTCGCGACTTCAGCTAGACTCCTCGAGCTCGAGCTCGAGTTAACACTGTGTCGCGATTTTATAGAGCTGAAGACGAAAATGGTGAAGAATTTTGGCAAAAATCAGCTTCGGCCATTGATTTCATACCCCCTTTTTTTTTAGAGTTCGTTCTGCTGTACTAAGATAGAGAGAGAGGACGGGAATGAATTATAGAGTTGGGGAATTGGCTTCCTGAATACGCGTGGTACAAGAAAATATCTTGTTAAATTACTTCAAATTTAATTATATTATACAACTTAAAAATGTCTTATTAATTGCCAATTTAATTTTTGAACTCCTCTTAAAGAATGCCGCTAGGCGATTATAAGATTTTACCCGTATTCCGAACACAATGGAACATGTTTTCGGAAGCTAATTTAATCATATGTGCGAGTTACGAAAGTAAACGATCAATTTTAAATTAAATCGATTAAAATAATTCAAGCGTTTCAAGCTGCCAGGGTCAAATGACAACTCCAATGGCTACGAAAATTGAAATCCGATAATAACTAACTATTACGGATCCAATGGAACTAGTTTCGTCGAATTCCGAGACTGTGCCTCGGAAGGCTATTTTTAAATATCGATTTAAACGATATAATTGTTAAAATTGAACAAATCGCCTTTAAATTAAATTTCAGCCATTCTATTATCTTCAGTATCATCATTATAAATTTTATAAGCCTTCAAATTATTTTAAACAGGCTTAGAAATTTCTAATTCAATAATTTACCAAATTTCAATTATTAAATTCAATATTTAAACTATATAATTCAAATGATTTAATTAGCCAGTAAATATTTATATCCTGGATTCAAGCTAAAATTAACTTTTACATATGTTAAAAACAATTAATTATTCCATTTTAAATTGTTAAAAATCCTGGGTCGTCACATTTCTCCCCCCTTAAAAGAATTTCGTCCTCGAAATTACTAGTTAGGAAGAATGGACCAATACCCGTTTACTTTTTCCAAAACTCACAATTCAACTTCCTACCAACTATCTTTTATTAAAGACCCACTATCACCTTAACCAATTTCCCAAACCTATACAGTTTCCAAACGATATCACTTTTCTCAAACATTTAAATTTCAATTTAAAACCAAATTTTGAATTATCAAAATGTTCTCAAAATTTTCTAACTCTCTAAATTCCCGAAAATTTTTGCCAGCGTCTCCTTTGCGCGGTTAGCTCGGTACTACTACAAAGGCCTCTACGGGCTCCCAAATACCAAAAGAAAACAAAAGCCAAGTGGCTACATCAAAAACCAAATCCAATTTCATACAGAAATTAAAATACATACCTTTTTGTCGGGCAATTCACATTTATCTATTGGAACCAAATCCAATTTCCTTTCCCTTAATACCTGCATAACTTACCAAGCAATAATATTCAATCGCAACCTTTCAAATTATTTTATACATCTCTTTACATAAGTTTCATACCCACTTCTATTTAAATTAGTTTTCATCGTTTCTTATGGATTCAATTTATTTTCAGTTTCTAATATTGAGTTTTCTCTTTCATTTAAACTGATTCATATTAGTTCCATTTACTAGTTTACTTTAATTTCCAATTTGAATTTGTTTTGTCGTTAACCAAAATTTTCCAAAAATTTTCTAACTCCCAAAATTTTCAGAAAATTTTGGCAGAGTCTCCTTTGTACGGAGGAGCTTTTGCAATTTGACAAAAGATATAAATATGTATACATCGACCCACACAGTCGAAAAAAGCAAAAACAGTTCATATTTCCTATTTTAATTGCGTAGGTGTACCTTTATTTAGCTTTTAAGCAAGCAGCTTATTTTTTTTAGCAATTAGCATACCCCATCCCAAATCTAGCCAAACGGCTTCCATGTACCTGTACTTACTCAATTTAAATATGTAAGTGCCATATATAGAAAATTTATTAGCATTCCACTTGCTCTCAATAGCTAAACATATGCAATACATAAACAACAAGCACCAAATTCTATCCATAAGCGATTTTATATAATGTTTAAAGCTAATACAAGTGCTTTCAACCAATTCATAAACCATTTTATTTAATTTTGAGAGTTTGCAACTTAATTTCTAACATCTAATTGGTTTTTGATGCGAACAAGCTCATATTCAATTTAATTGATTCTAAAATTAATTTATTAACTCTCAATCAATCCACAGAAATTCAATTACTTTAGTTTACGCCAAACAACAATCATTTTTACGCAATTGGATGATATCCACTTGAATAGATAATTACGTAAATTTTATAACCATTTGAAATTAATTTCCGACTACATTTGTTTAATTAAATTCCATTTTAATTTATTCTCAACCATTCATCATTTAATTCACCAGCTTGATTCATTTTAGTTTATAACTACTTTAAATTAATTTTCAACTCATTCTGTAATTAATACCACTTCATTGCATTTCATTTTATTTCCGCAATTGTTCCATTCAAAACAATTTGTTAAGCTTGGCACATCCAATACTTATAAATTAATAACCATTTCCCAAATTAATTCAATCCAAGTTTTTATTGAATGGTCTTTCACCCTTATTCGAAGCCAAGCTTCCATAAGTTTATTTACTTTAATTTATTCCAACATCGAACTTAAGTTTACTTCTATTTGATTCTCATTTAATCAACTTCTATTAAATTCAGTTAGCCCATCCATTTTAAATTTTAATTTTAAACTCACCATTTCAATTTATCAAAATAATATCCAAGCAAATACTTAACTTATTTATACTTCAAATTAATATACCACCAAATTTAAGTTCAGTCTGATAATCCAATTCCAATCACAACTTGATTTAGTTTTTATTTAATCAGACTTCCTCTATTTATTATTTAACTCAATCAATCTATTTTTAAAATTTTAATTTACTTACTTAATTCGTTATCGAATTTATTTTATTAATATACGACCATTCTCAATTTATTTCTATTCATTTGGGTTTTGATTGCAACTCAAACTATTTCTAGTATTATTCACTTCCCTTTCATATGGCAACACTTTTCTTATATCCAATTTACTTGCAAATTTCATTAAATATTATTCAAATCACCTTTGAATTTTATTTGCAATTCAAACCATCACATTTTTCAATCCAACTCTATTTTATTTTTATTTCACAGCATCTCCACTTATTTAATTCATTATCAAATTCAAGTCGCATTCTATTTACAATTCGAATTCATTCCCAAACTCTATCATTCATTTACAATCCATTCATTTACCCACGTTGAATTTATTAACATACTAAATCAAACAATTATTTAGTCAATCAGCTCACTTCCAATTTCTAAATCAATATTCGATTTCAATGACAAAGAATCACTTCTTAAATTTTCCCGAGTTTCAATTTTATTTTATAATTCCAGTTTGGGTTTCCTTATTTTCCAAATTTCAATACCTTTAATTAAAAAATTTAGAAATCCTTTTAAATTCACATCATACTATTAAAATAACTCTTTATGAAAATACTTTTTATAACTCGATATCTCAACCAGTCCATCCTTGTTCTCACAGAAATTCAGTCATACGTTGATCAGGCGTAAGACTGAAAATCTATAAGTACTTGGTAAACCCGTTTTCAACATCCAGTGAAAATACTTTTGAAAAATAATTTTATTGAAAATATAGAAAACAGTTTTTTGAAAACAGAGGAAATATCTTTGGTGAAAATGCTTTGGAAATCATCACCCCCATTCATGGTCACTGTTACATACCAGGGTTACGTTGCAGTCACAACAAAAGTCCATGTAAGTGCAGGCTCTCCGCGGCCTCTCGATTACGCCATGGATCTCACACAACAGATCACAGTTACATCCAGGGTTACGTTGTCGTCGCAGCAAAAGTCCATGTAACTGCAGGCTCTCCGCGGCCTTTGATTTTCGCTATCGAAATGAAACTTCTCCACTCCTACATAGGTCGCAACCTGTCGATATAAAATCAAACGCAGACTGTTGGCTCTCAGCGGCACACACGACTTCCGCTATGTTATACCATAGGTCGCAGTCTACCGATATAAAATCAAACGCAAACTGTTGGCTCTCGGCGGCACACACGACTTCCACTATGGTATACATTGCTCATAATCCTCAGGAACTAGTTTTGTCCGGACTCCTCACAGGATCAACTTTAGAACCCCCTTGGGCTCAAGGCAGCACCACCCATTGGCACTCCTGAGAAGTTCATTTCAAGGGAGCGCCTTTTTCCCCAGAGCCATCATCAAAATATTTTATACTATACACATATAGTATCTTCAAATCATACACCTAGTATGATATCATACAAAGCTCCTTTACACAAAATCGATTATCCCAAAATCGATAATTCTCAAAATAGGCTTTCCAAAACTCAATATTGATTTTTCCCAAAAATCAAAAGCCCTTCCAAATTCAAAGGTTCCCAAAACCTTTTTCCCAAAATCCTCATAAGATTCCTTTATATATTCAAATATATATAACTTCCAAAAATTTGGATCATTTCAATCTCGTATAAACTCCTTTTATACTTCAAACATGTTCAAAAATCCTTTTCTTCCAGCAATAGATTTAACAATGGAAGATTTATCTTATATGACAAAGATATATAACCTTGTTTGTTAAAAATCAAATATTCAAATTTGATTACTTTTTCCCAAGATCAATTTCCTTTCTAATCACATTTCCTTTAATTCCCATTGAATTGTCACTTCAATTCTTACCTCAGTTGGGTATTTAAACCAATTAACAGTTTAAACTCCGACCAGTTTTAGTAAATAGCTTGAAAATTTTAAAAATAGATAAGTAGTTGAAAATAATTATTAGTTCACCAAATAGCTATAAAATAATTAACTAATTGTAAAATAATCGAAAACTAATTGAATAGTTTCAAAGGTTCCAAATAATTGCAAAATAGTTGTAACATAGCAATTAGTTTGTGAAATAGTTGAAAAATAGTAATTAGTTTAAGAAACAGTTGAAAAATGGTTAAATAACTCCAAAATAATAGCGAACAATTATAAAATAGGTTAGATTTAAAAAGAAAGGTTGTAGATATTTAATAACTTAGAAAATAAGTTTATATGAAAACAATTTATATTGGAAATAGTCAAGAGTCAAACTGTTCACTTCCCCAATAATTCAATTTAAATCTCCGTTTAAATTGACCCAATTCCAATTCAAATAACTCCAAATTCCATTGGACTTGATTAATCCCCAATTCAAGTTGAATCAATCTTGATTCCTTTCCCAATTTAAACAAATTCTAGTTGATTTTAATCCTGTTCGATTTTAATTTTAATTTCATATTATTCCAATCAATTTGAATTATTATCAATTGAACCCATTTCATATTCAAATCATTTCAATATTATCCAATTTAATTTCCCATTTGAATTTTAAACTTGTATATCTCAAATTATAATTTAAAATTTTCAACTTCTATTTATAATCAATTACATTCACATTTTGCTTTTAACTTGGAATTATACATTTTATTTAGCCAATTTATTTTTATTATCCCATAAACATTTTAATCAAGATTCCAGAGTTTAAACAAATTTCCAAAATTTCAATATCCCCTTAGGATTCAACTATATCCAAAATTCTTTGGCAAATTCATTTATCCCTTTGAATTTCAAATCCAAACCCAGTTCACAAACAATTCCAATTAAAAAAACATTTTGGTAGCAATTTCTCTTTTAAAAACTCGAAAATAAACATTGATGATGCTGCAGTCATCACCAACGTTATTTTCCAGTGACCGAAAGAGTTCAATGCTTTTCTTTCTTTAAAAACATTACCAAATATTTTTGATTTCAAATCTCCCAGATTTCAAATTCATCACCAAAAATATTTTTGAAATAATACTATTATTTTTCCAAAACCTTTGGAAACCACTTCCAAATCCAAAGGAATTTTAAATTTTTCCAAAAATTCCAAATTCCCAATTCCCAATCCATCCAATTCATATTTAACATTACTTTGGAATTTCATCTTACTTTATTTTCAAATATTCTCTGGAATTCTAATTCAATTTATAATCTCACTTTTAAACCATCTCGAATTATATAAATTCGAGTTGAATTCTCAAAGGTTGGTTTAACTTTTTAAACCAAATTAACTTTGTTCATTTAAAGTTTTTAAACAATTTAATTTCTGAGTTCTAATCCCAGAATTTCATTTTTAGTTAATTTAATTTTAATTTGGTTGTATTTCTGTTATCTCCTAATTTAATTCCAATTCAGGATTTCAATTTGATTGTATTGTATTACTTCAAAATTTTAATTCCAATAATTTAACAACCAATCACCTTAATATTTATTAGAAGGAAATATTGCTTTATATATCAAAATATACTTTTTATATAAAATCATTTAAAATCTTTATAAGAAAATAACAAGTACGCTCTCATATAATATATACACTCAACTCATTCTAGAGTACTATTGACCCTATCCTTAATGAGTACACCCACCAGAGCCAAGGTTCTCGCTTAACCTGGCTCTGATACCAAATGTAACGACCCGAAATTTTCCAACCCGAAAATTCCAGATAGTTATGAAAAGAAGAAAGAGATAGAAGAAAAAGAAGAACAGAAACATCAACAACTCACATTCGCAGCGGACAAAATATAATAATAAATAATAAAAGTTTACAAAAGAATATTATATCTGTCGATTACATTTAATATACATCAGAGTTTTCACATATATACAGTATACAATTATCATGTCTCACATACACAACAATATAATACAGCGGAAATATTTTATACGCTATAGCCATCCAGCTCGTCTCCTGAGCTCCAGAACGTACCTACCTGAAAATCTGTAATACTCGGTCTGACCCGAGCATCACACCAAAGTAACACCCCGGTCAGGCTGGAAACCAACGTGAGTAAACCCAACTAATATGGAATACCAAAGCACTTAACTTATATAAACCGGGGGTAACATAAGTCAATTCATCCAATTCACAATTTGCTATAGGAAACGCTTATTTCACATATAAATTTCTAAGTACCAAACGTAGATGAAATAATCCAATTTACTTAACTCATTCCATTTCAGTCTTTTGATTTCACAAATCAATTTATAAAATTCGAAGTGGTTTCGGGTATCTCCTAATACCCGACTCCGGCCTCTTCGAAGCTCATGTTATCCCATCCCAAATTATTCAAATGAAATACACAACATTTCATATCAGAGGTATCAACTCATTCAAAGCAACCAATACCAAACAATCATCCATAAGTAATGCTTAAACACATACAGAACAATTCAATTGATTCTAATTGAATTTCAAATCTCAATCACTTAGGTTCCTTCATTGAACATTAATTAATTCCAAATTCATTAATTAGTCTACCCATCATTATTCATCAATTAATCACCCTGGATTGATTATCTTTCAATTGCATTCAATTAATTATCTTTAATCAACTTCTCGTTATTTATCATCCTTATTCCCAATCAATAAGTAATCCCAATTACTTCATAAATTAATTGATTATATTAATTATATTAATCTTTGATTACTTATATTACTTATTTCTCATAAGTCGCTTATTATTGATTTAATCATCTTAATTAATCAATCTTTAATTACATCGTTCATCATAAAAATTTATAATTTTTAACTATATTTTAATTTATCTAATCTAAATTAATTTACTAAAATTCAACCACAATTTTAATCATTCTTGATTAATCTCACTCTTCCATTACTTATTAACTAATCATATTCAGAGATTAACTAACCTTTAACAAATCATTTTTTTATCAATTATTAAATTAATTACTTTCAGTAATTAGCCCCTATTTAAAATTTCAAGTAATTATTCCTTAACAACCCTAAATAATTATACCTTTTTGATTTTTAAGTAACTGTCATTTGATTTATTATTCTTAAGTTTTAAACAAATCATTTTATAACTGATTTACTTATTATTTTCAACACATCTAAAGTGCTTTCTTTCAAATTCATTTTAAATTTATACTGCTTTCTCCCAAATTCATTTTTATATTTTTATACTGCTTTCTTCAACCAATCACGGATAGCAACATCAACCAATATAATTAAAACTTCGCAAATTCATAACAGCAAAACAGTGCACAGATCGAAGATTTACTCACCTTTGTTTTGCAATCCCAACCTGACATAGTCTACATCCTTCGAATATAACACTTCCGGATTCATGAGACATTGACTCGCAATAAGCTGGACTGTTAAATCCACTCTTAGAGAATCCAACACGTTCGTTCTCTAGAAGAAAGATGCACGTTCGACAGGTGCTTAAGTCCAATACCTCTGCTCCTCTGCGTCGCGCTGCTGCTCCTCCCTACCTCGCAACTTCAACTTCCCACCGCGACTCACAACGCCCGCCCCTACCACCACCGAACATCGCGGCCACTATGACCTCGAATACAACCCCTATCAAGCCCAGCTCGACCTAGATCAACAAGGAATTGAAACCCTAGCCCACTCAACCGCTCGCGACTTCAGCTAGACTCCTTGAGCTCGAGCTCGAGTTAACACTGTGTCGCGATTTTATAGAGCTGAAGACGAAAATGGTGAAGAATTTTGGCAAAAATCAGCTTCGGCCATTGATTTCATACCCTTTTTTTTTAGAGTTCGTTCTGCTGTACTAAGATAGAGAGAGAGGACGGGAATGAATTATAGAGTCGGGGAATTGACTTCCTGAATACGCGTGGTACAAGAAAATATCTTGTTAAATTACTTCAAATTTAATTATATTATAGAACTTAAAAATGTCTTATTAATTGCCAATTTAATTTTTGAACTCCTCTTAAAGAATGCCGCTAGGCGATTATAAGATTTTACCCGTATTCCGAACACAATGGAACATGTTTTCGGAAGCTAGTTTAATCATACGTGCGAGTTACGGAAGTAAACGATCAATTTTAAATTAAATCGATTAAAATAATTCAAGCGTTTCAAGCTGCCAGGGTCAAATGACAATTCCGATGGCTACGAAAATTGAAATCCGATAATAACTAACTATTACGGATCCAATGGAACTGGTTTCGTCGAATTCCGAGACTGTGCCTTGGAAGGCTATTTTTAAATATCGATTTAAACGATATAATTGTTAAAATTGAACAAATCACCTTTAAATTAAATTTCAGCCATTCTATTATCTTCAGTACCATCATTATAAATTTTATAAGCCTTCAAATTATTTTAAACAGGCTTAGAAATTTCTGATTCAACAATTTACCAAATTTCAATTATTAAATTCAATATTTAAACTATATAATTCAAATGATTTAATTAGCCAGTAAATATTTATATCCTGGATTCAAGCTAAAATTAACTTTTACATATGTTAAGAACAATTAATTATTCCATTTTAAATTGTTAAAAATCCCGGGTCGTCACAACGAGACTAAATTTTTTTTGCAGCTTCTTCCTTATGTCTATTTTCTTGATTTTATAATGCACTATATGATGAAATTATTGAGATAAATGAATTACAAATTGACTTTATTATTATTGTTTATGTATGTACTCTATGTAACTTATGTATCTTAAGTTAATAATAAGGTAGTTTTATAATTTTTGTTAGTATGAGTATGTTGTACATATTAAATTTGTTATATTTTCTTAATTTGATAGACTGAACTAACATTTATCACCTACTTGTGTTTATTTAATTGGGTTAATTTAAGACTGCATAATTAATATGGAATAAAATATAAAGTATAAGGAGAAAAGTGAGGCGATGTGGTAATTCTAAATGTAGTCATTTGAAGTTAAAAGTAGAATTGTATGATAAATATATTGAGATAAACGAATTACAAATTAAATTTGTATTATTATCTTATGTGATTTATATATTGTAATCAAATACACACACATATATATTAGCTTTACCGTTTTAGTTGATACAATAGTTGTACGCATATTGGAATTATTAGTATTTGCTAGAAACATTGATAATTATCAGTTAATTGAATTTACTTTAAAATACTTCAATTTCTCGATTATGTAATTTACTTGAATATATGAACTTGTATATGAAATATTAGGAGATAAATGATTAATTAGTAGTAAATAATTCTATAGGTTTTTAAATATACGTACCAAAATCTAAAATGACGAGGGAGATTCAGTAAAACAAATGTAAATTAATAAATTAAAAGAGTTAAATAAAATATTAAGAGAGAGAATTAAGAAGAAAATAAAAAACTCCTACAATCAATGAGAGAGTTAAAATTTATTCCGCTTTACTGTTATTTAATAGGTGTTAATTGATAAATTAAAATATTTGAAAATAAAATATGAAAAGAGAATCAAAGATTAGAATCAATGAGAGAGGCATAAATACTTCTGTTTTATTATTATGTAATAAATATCAATTTTTTTTCCTTTCATTTCCATCTTTTTACCCATCTAACTAGTATGATTAAAAAAAAGAAGAAGAAGAACAAAATGTTATTATAGCAATTATATTCACAACAATTTGACTTATTTCAAAAGAATATGACACGAACAAACAATGGAGTGGATCCTTCACTGTTGTTTTCCTATCCAGAAAGCAATAATTTTGCTCCACCCTAAGTCCTAGCTTTACCTCTATATCTGACATATATATAAAAGATATAGACTGTGCACTTGCATAAAGTCATAGGGCACCAAATCCATCACCAAACTCAACTAATCATAACCTTACAGTTTTGTACATATACCCTTTTTTTTTTGAAGCACATGGTACCTACTACTAAGATTGCAATCATATATTGTCTCTCTTTTGTACATCTTTATTAATGTTTTACAGAGACACACACTTTGAGTAATTAAAGGCGTAATTATATTGTTGTTGTCACCTTTAATTGGACTGTAAACTTTTTCATTCACATTGTGATGATACTAAGAGTTCATAAGTTACAATTAAGCAGTTGACAATGATGGCATCAACATCATTTTTTATTAACATACCTGCTCCATAGCAATGTGGTTACGTAATAAAGAATGTTTCTGGAGCTATATATTATCTTAGTTGCCATTTATTCACTGAATTTCATATGAATAATACATCTAATATCGATTTTAAATTTAAATATTGACGTCAACATCATCCAATCTGTTTCAGGTACCAGTAGTATCAATATTAAGTTAATAGTGCGTGCAAACGACAAACTGAAAGTTAATAAAGATTACTTATATTATATATAAAATATAGGAAACATAGTCTTTGTAGCTGCCATATGATCACATAGAGAACTGAAATTTCAATACATGCTGTATGAACAATCATTCATTTGAATGGCACTCAAATTTCCGCTAAAAGTGGAAGAAAGAAAGAAGAAAAAGGAGGAAAAGAAACAATATTCAACGAGGAAGGCATAATATTGTTGCTTTTCTCAAGTTTATCTCTTTGCATCTTTTACTTTTTGAAAAGAGATAAAATTAATTATTACAAATCTGATAATCATGCACATGGATGGTTGCGTATATTTTGTTTATTTTTCACCCGTGATATTCCCGTTCTCCATTATAACCAGGTATACGTGATAAAGGTATTTACTTTTTTTTTTTTTTCCTTCAAGAAAGAAATTCGAATGATTATGCATTTAGAATGAATTACAACACAAAAACATCACACATAAGACCGTTATTAAGAGAATGGGAGAACCACCGTAAATTTCATTTGGAGATTTTCAACACATGTGATTGCATATTTACAACTTAAGTGACCAGACTATGAAATAAAAGTTTGAAGACCTAGAGTATAATTATCATCTTATTAATGTGTGAATAAAGGATAATTATAATTTGTTGAATGATCTTAAGAAATGTTCGTATTATAAATAATGAGTCATGATATCCAAATTGCACATTCTTTAATCATTCTTTAACTCTATTGTCTATTTAAAAAAGAGGGTCATTTCCAACAACTGAAAAACTTAAGCGGCTGTTAGTAGCCGTCGAAATGCCGATGCAGTCGGAACTACATCCGCTCTTTTCGATGGTTGGCGGCAGCTTCGACGAAGACTTGACAACGACTCTCAATGGCTATTGCCGGCGGTTTTCCGACGACCGCCATGCACATGTGGCCAGCCAATGATCGTTTGGACTGTTGTCGAAAACCGTTACACATTTGCCGTCGGTAACCATTATGCATTTGTAAACTTAGCTTTTGTTAACTTATTTCTTGTTGTAAACTTAATTAATTGTTAACTTATTTATTGCTATAAAACTTATTTTTTGTTAACTTAATTATTTTGAAACATAAGTTATAATATAGGCTAAATATGTTTTGACTTGCACAAGGTTAAACATAACTAACAAGTAGGTAAGGTGAGTAGAAATACTGTTCACTGCCTCTTGGTTAGCATAGCCATAACGCCAACTCCGCTATGTCGGATCCATGACAGCTTCAAAATAGCATCCTCATCAGTGGTCAACTGATCTCGTCCCATTCCCTCCAGCAGCCGTGCTCGTTGTAGCATAAATTTTTCCTACAACGCAAAATAAAAATACAATTGAAATTTACACTAAACTATACTAATTTTTTATAACTAATTAATTAAATCGATTATTAATAACTTATAACTTAAAATATACTTAGATGAGATTTGGTTGATTTATCGTCGGCCATGTGTACGAGAGTCTGTCATCTTTATTTTGATGCTCGGTGGCATGAGCACGAGCAAATACGTCCATGTATGGAACGAGACCATGAGCTCTTTTCGTAAAATAATTATTATATATTATTATTGTATATACAAAAATATACGGTGTAATAACTGTTTATAATCTCAATTGATAAATTTACCATCTCTTGACGATAACGTTAGAATGACTTGGAACTACGCGATGTGTGACTGGTTTCTTGTTTCTATTTGCAGAGTTCTTCTTTGACTCTGCCTGCAAATTTATATTGAACATTATATTTTTCATCTGTAAATTATGTATTATATACGGAACAAATTAAAATTAAAGTAATATATGGTAAACTTAGATTTGCTTCACCGATATTCCACTAAGCAACTCAAGCATCCCATACATCTACGCTAATCCAATTAGGCTTCTTCCTCGCTCTTTTAATGACCGACATTGTGTCTTGGTAGTTCCTCCTCATTTTTTTGCATCCAATAGGTCTTGCAAAGAAGGATGTTAGCTTCCTGTACTTCTAACAACCCCTGCATGTTGAAAAATATAAGTTATACATTTATACTTAGTCAACAAAAAAGAAGTGCTGTCAAAATTCTATGATCCGTTTAAAATGAGATGATTTACGAAATGTAATTAATTTATTGTGTTTATAACTTGTCCAATACATGGATAAATCGGACAAATATCGTATCAGATGAATATTGATGTCCGTTCTGTGACAAAAACGAATATCCATATAATGGTCATATACAATACTTGTTAGATGGAGCCAAAAACTCTATTAGGTCCAATTTTGCCCCACATGCAAGAAGCGCAAGTTGAAGGTCCCCCCTCTAGTTTTTGCAACCCTTTAAAAACTCAAACAGGGAAGACAAGTCTTCAAGTGTGGGTAGAAATATAGTAAGGTGTTATCAATGTGGATTTCTTGGCCACATTGCGAAAATTTTCAATCATTTAGGAATGTCAAGACAACACATACTATGTCGCAACTTTCTGGCTCCTCGAATCCCACCCAATATCCGTTCGTATCTTTGCCCCCAAGTCGTGCCCCACACCGAGACCCACATTAACAAAGAGTATTACTAGGTAATACCATCCGGTAATGCGGAGAATATGGCCGGTTAAGAGCGACCATCTATAGCTTTGTTTTAAATACTTATTGAATACGTCGATAAATGTTATATATTTTTTCTAATTCAAGTGGATCGACATATCCAATAAATACTTAATACAAAACTATACGTGGCTATAGGATCTATCAGAACAAAATACGACAACTCAAATGCAAAACACATCACAGAACAATAGATAATCAGATATATATACACATATAAAGATACATCACAGAATATACAAAAAGATACATTACATATGTGGTATGACGACCACAATCCAAACACAAGTCAAAAGAATATACATATTAGAGTAGCAACAAAACGAACTACACAAAATCTACAACAAAAAGAGCTAGCAGAAAAATCCACGCGGAAGTAGAATAGACTAAGTCCAAAGGGTACCTATCCTGAAACACCTCGGTCTGACCCGAGTATAAAATACACAGGTCAGTCTAGCTAAACAAACCAGTTTATAAGGATAAGCAATAACATGAGCATAAGGATAATGTGATAATATTCCAGAATAGGAAGGAACAATCCAAAGTGTATGAATATATCAAGTGATAATATGGTATCACCACACAAACGTATAATCTCGAAGAAGATAAAATAACCTATAAAACGCTAAAAGTAGCGAGCCTCATATCATCGGAATTCGTAAAACATCAAATATGGTTTAGAGGAAAACCTAAACCCACCATGTTGGCAAACCCAAAACATGCATAAAGAGATCCCACCTCAAACACGCATAAGGCAAATATATCTCCAAAGAGGAGAATAAAATCTCAAGTAAACGCTAAAAGCAAATCTCATATAACGCTTATGTAGAAAATTCAAATCTCAAAAATAAAACTTCCCAGAGTTCAAATTCCCGAAAGGTAATCGCCCTTTTATGAAATGGTCCTTTGAACCATTCAATATATATATTTGTGGCTGTGACGCTCCACCCCAAGATCCACATTAATAAAGAGTATTACTAGATAATACCGTCCGCTAATGCGGAGAATAGGGCTAGTTAGGAGCGACTATCTATAGCCTTGTCTTAAATATATGTTCAATACGTCGATAAATGCTCTATATTTTTTTTTATTCTAATTCAAGTGGATTGACATATCCAATAAATATTTAATACAAAGTCATAGGTGGCTATAGTATCTACCAGAACAAAATACAATAATTCAAATGCAAAACACATCACAAAACAATTGATAATCAAATATATACACATATACAGATACATCACAGAGTATACAAAAAGATACATCGCATATGTGGTATGACGATCATAAGACAAACACAAATCAAAGGAATATACATACTAGAGTAGCAACAAAAAGAACTACACAAAAGCTACAACAAAAAGAGCTAGTTGGAAATGTCCATGTGGAAGCAGAATAGGCTAAGTCCAAAGGGTACCTATCCTTAAACACCTCGGTCTGACCCGAGTATAAAATACATGGGTTGGTCTAGCTAAACAAATCATTTTACAAGGATAAGTGATAATATGAGCATAAGGATAATGTGATAATATTCCCGAATAGAATGGAACAATCTAAGGTGAATGATTACATCAAGTGATAATATGATATCACTACACAAACGTATAATCTTGAAGGAGATAAATAATCCATAAAACGCTAAAAGTAGCGAGCCTCATATCATCATCATTCTTAAAACATCAAATATGGTTTAGGGGAAAATCTAAACTCGCCATCTTGGCAAACCCAAAACATGCAAGCTGTGATGCCTCATCCTGAGACCCACATTAACAAAGAGTGTTACGAGGTAATACCGTCCGCTAATGTGAAGAATAAGGCTGGTTAGGAGCGACCATCTATAACATTGTCTTAAATATCTATTGAATACTTCGATAAATGCCATATTTTTTCTATCTCAAGTGGATCCACATATCCAATAATTACTTAATACAAAGCCATAGGTGGCTATTGGTTCTATTAGAGCAAAATACAACAAATTAAAATGCAAAACACATCACAGAACAGCAAATAATCCCATACACACACATATAGATACATCACAGAGTATAAAAAATGATACATCACATATGTGGTATGACGAATACACTACAAACACGAGTCAAAAGAATATACATATCAGAGTAGCAAACCAAAAAGGGCTACACAAAAAGTGCTAATAAAGAAGAGTCCATGCGGAAGCAGAATAGGCTAAGTCCAAAGGTGCCTAACCTGAAACACCTTTGTCTGACCCGAGTATAAAATACACAGGTTAGTCTAGCCAAACATACCAGTTTAAAAGGAATAATAAACACATGAGAATAAGGGTAATGTTCTTCTTAAACAAGAAGGAACAATACCGAGTATAAGCATGAGTATAAGGATAATATTCTCGAGTAAGAAGGGACAACTAAAGTGTATGATTACATCAAGTAATAATACGGTATCACTACACAAAGATATAATCTCAAAAGAGATAAAATAACCCATAAAACACTAGTAGCAAGCCTCATTATCATCGGCATTCATAAAACATCAAATATGGTTCGGGAGAAAATCTAAACCTGCCATATTGGCAAACCCAAAACACACATAAAGTTATCCCATCTCAAATATGCCATAAGGCAAGTATATCTCCAAAGAGGAGAATAAAATCTCAAATAAACACCAAAAGGTAAATCTCATATAACGCCAGTGTAGGCAATTCAAATCACAAGGCTTCGGCCACATGCATGTGCAAACACTTTTGATATGATTTCTTTGACTATTTTCCCTAGTTTATCGTCCCTTTCAGGAATTGGTTCTTTGAACCATACGACATATATTTGTGGCGATTACCTTTCGGGAATTTGAACTCTTAGAAGTTCTACTTTTGAGATTTGAATTGCCTACACCGGTGTTATATGAGAATTTCCTTTTGACGTTTACTTGAGATTTTATTCTCCTCTTTGGAGACATATTTGCCTTATGTCGTATTTGAGATGGGATCTCTTTATGCATGTTTTGGGTTTGCCAAGATGGCGGGTTTTCCCCTAAACCATATTTGATGTTTTATGAATGCCGATGATACGAAGCTTGCTACTTTTAGCATTTTATAGGTTATTTTATCTCTTTTGAGATTATATGTTTGTGTAGTGATACCATATTATCACTTGATGTAATCATACACTTTAGTTGTCCCTTCCCACTCGAGAATATTATCACATTATCCTTATGCTAATATTATCGCTTATCTTTGTTAACTGATTGGTTTAGCTAGACTAACCCATGTATTTTATACTCGGGTCAGACCGAGTTGTTTCAGGTTAGGTACTTTTGGACTTAGCTTATTCTACTTTCGCATAGACTCTGTTCTGCTAGCTCTTTTTGTTATAGCTTTCTGTGTCGTCCTTTTTGATTTGCTACTCTGATATGTATATTTTTTGACTCAAGTTTGTAGTATGGTCGTCATACCACATATGTGATGTATCATTGTGTATACTCTGTGATGTATCTGCATATGTGTGTATATATGAGATTATTTGTTGTTCTGTGATGTGTTTTACATTTGAAGTGTTGTATTTTGCTCTGATAGATCATACAGCCACCTATGGCTTTGTATTAAATATTTATTAGATATGTCGATCCACTTGAGATAGAAAAAAAATATGGCATTTATCGACGTATGCAATAGATATTTAAGGCAAGGCTATAGATGATCGCTTCTGTCCAACTTTATTCTCTACATTAGCAGACAGTATTACCTAATAATACTCTTTGTTGATGTGGGTCTCGAAGTGGGGCGTCACAGCTGTTTGTTTGATCATTTTGACCTTCGCGTCGAGTTTACCAATGAGATGAGGTAAACCTTTACTGCTTTGAGTGTGAAATTTACTAGAGGTTAGTAAATCGTTTGGTGTGAACATGTGGTATGAGACACACATTAACACTATTTGGGTTCCTATTCGAGAGTTTGTGACACATTGGCCATTGCGGAGTGCCAGTACTGTACCTTTCGGGTCATTGCCATTGCGGCGTATTTGTCTTTGAGACGTTTGCCATTGCGGCGTCCTTTCCATTGCGGTGTATTTTCTATTTTCCATTGCGGTGTATTTGTCATTGTGATATTTTGCCTTCGCGCGAGGTACCTAGTTGAGATAACATTGCTTGGTAAGGCTTCGACCACATGCACATGTAAACACTTTTGAAATTGTTTCTTTGACTATTTTTCATAGTAGATGACCCTTTCCGGAATTGGTCCTTTAAACCATTCGATATATCTTTATGACGATTACCTTTTGGGAATTTGAACTCATGGAAGTTAAATTTTTGAGATTTGAATTGCCTACACTGGCGTTATATGAGATTTGCCTTTTGATGTTTACTTAAGATTTTATTCTCCTCTTTGGAGATATATTTATCTTGTGGCGTGTTTGAGATGGGATATCTTTATGCATGTTTTGAGTTTGCCAAGATGGCGGGTTTAGGTTTTCCCCTAAAATATATTTGATGTTTTATGGTATTTTATAGGTTATTTTATCTATTTTGAAATTATATATTTGTGTAGTGATAACTGTTATCATTGATGTAAACATACACATTAGTTGTCCCTTATCACTCGAGAATATTATTACATTATCCTTATGTTCATGTTATCGTTTATCTTCGTTAACTGATTTGTTTAGCTAGACTGACCAGTGTATTTTATACTTGGGTCAGGCCAATGTGTTTCAGATTAGGTACATTTGGATTTAGTTTGTTCTGCTTCCGCACGGACTCTATTCAACTAGCTCTTTTTGTTATAGCTTTTGTGTAGTCCTTTTTGGTTTGCTACTCTGATATGTATATTCTTTTGACTCGTGTTTGTATTGTGGTCGTCATACCACATATGTGATGTATCATTTTGTATACTGTATGATGTATCTGTATATGTATGTATATATGGGATTATCTGCTGGTTTGTGATGTGTTTTGAATTTGAGTTTTTTGTTTGGAAAACAAATAAGAAAATCTTGGACAAATTTGAATTCTGTGATTTAAAGAACTTTTCTATATATAGAATATGCATATATCAACTCTCCCTATTATTAGAAATTGGTCCTAACCCTAAAACAGACTCCAGCTTTCCAATAAATGTATGCAAAAAAACCAAACCCACAGCTATGCATGCAAAATCCTCTAATCTCTTCAACACTTAGATGTGTGCAGTCTTTACCGTACTCATAGGTCTCTGGAACACAATCGAACTTAAATGATGTTTGGAAACCTATTTTCAAACCTTGTTTCCCAACATTAACATCCTTGGAGACCATAAGTTCCTCGTATTAGTTTTTCCCTACGCAGTGACGAAGAAAGGTGGCCTTTCTAAGGAAAATGGGTCAGTCCTCGTCTGTATGGTCAAAGCCCTATGAAATCTTTGCTATAACAAATAGTTCTCTTCGACTGCTATGCTATTTCTATTTAGTGCTATTAAATAATAATATGCTTTAAGCCTTGCTATTTTCTGCTAAGTCTGCTAAATCAAAGCTTTTTAGCATCCGCTTTAGCAACATTTCTTTTTTCTATTGTAGTCACCAAATCTGGACTGCATAAATCAGGTTATTCTTTAGTTTGTTATATAAAATCGAATAATATTTCTTTTTTCTATACAAATGAAGTAAGAATGAGAATAAATTACTTTAAATATTTGGTTTTATATTTAATGAAGCTTTTTGCACCTTCGGTATTTTCCGCTACATCTTCGCTTTATCCCACTATAAGTTTTTGTACCTCTACAACTATGTAACAATTAAGCACTTTAATTGCATAGGGATAAAAATCTAATTTTATAATATAAGTGTTATATATAAATTAGAAATATATTGTATCATCAAATCTAGTCTGCATAAATCATGATATTCTTCATTTTTGTTATATAAAATTATATAATATTTCTTTTTCCTATACAATGATGTAAGAATGAGAATAAATTAACTTTAAATATTTGATTTTATATCTAATAAAACTTTTTGCACCTCCGTTACTTTCCTCTATATCTCCGCTTTATCCTTCCTATAACTTTTTAGACCTCCACCCTGTAGAACTTCTAAGCATTTTAACCGCATAGGTCCTGGCCACCCAGTGGAAACCTACTTTTAATGCACACAATCGTCGATTTATGGAGCAGACTTGGACCAAATTAGAAGGTCTTACTGTGTATTCGAGAGAAGCCGACATAAATAAGGACCGTGATAATGAACATAGAGTAAATATTGAACCGTCACCTAATATTTCAGGGCCTTCCAATTGGATGTCTCCTCTATACACCATCAATCCAAGCCCTATTCAGGATGAACAAGAAGATGAACCATCATCAATGAACATCCAACCACCGCTAGCCTTGCCTCCCCTACTTGAGGATGAACTAATTGTTGAATCATGGTTTTGATTCATGATCAAGAACATCAACAACTATTGATGAACATAGATCACAAGTTGGTGTAACGTGACGACAAAAAGAGAATGGAACTTCAAACAAGACAAGACTGTAATTCACAATATAGTATGTATATTTATCTCAATTTTAAGTCTTAGTTATGTGAAAATATTGTTAAAATCATTCTCAAGAGGTCACACACACAAATGGGTTTAATTTCACAATATAATATTTCTATTGTGATCTGTGCAATATAGCACAGGTCAGTCAACTAACTCAGGTTAGCCAGTCGACTGACTTGTGTCAGTGCACAAGTATTTGCTCTACAATGCACGTTTTTGAAATTCAGTCAACTGACACTTCCAAGTCAGTTGAATGAACGACAAACAACAGCTATTTGACTAAAAAGACATGTTCTTTCACGAAAGGGTTTCAATCCAATTTCAAGAGGAACGGATGCAAATTTTGATTGAGATCTTTCACGAATAATTGCATCTCTATATCCTCTATATAAACATGTTTTGATTCTTTTCAAAATCACTGAATTCTTGCTTTATTCTCTTAATCTATTCTTGCTCTATATTCTTTGAAATTCAAAGCAAGCAATCACAAACACTATATCGCTTGAATCTTTGAGTTAATCTATACATACTTCGTTTCTAAGCGATTATCTTCCTTTCAATCAATACACACACAAATATTCTTGAGGATTTGATTATAGGAAGGGTGTACTTCAAGACATATCTATGTTATCAAGAACATACTAGTCAACAAAGCTTTCTGTATCAAGTAGAAGTCCTGTTCGGTTGCTTGGGCAGAAAGTCCTCTTCAGCTGTTGAGGTGGAAATCCTGTTCGGCTGTTCAGGTGTTGTATAGACACGTTCCTCCGGGTTAAGTGAGGGTTATTGTTTTAGTAAAATTCCTGAAGGAATCTGGGACTGAACCTAGGACGGAGCTTCGAACCAGTATAAAAATCTCTGATTTTCTTTTTTATTAATGCTTTTATATTCCGCATTATTTACTATATAGCTATCTTCATTTTTCTCTGCATTATTGTATATCCATATTGCACGATCCATAACATACTCACTCTTTCATTTGGTATCAAAGCATAAGGTCATCTTATAACCATCACACAGTTATTTGATATTTTAGTAATATGGATAGTAACACTAACTTAGTTTTATAGAAGGACAATCCACAGCACGACCTCCATTGTTTAACGGCATGAATTATGACTATTGGGCTACACGAATGCGTATATATATGCAAGCAAATAGTTTTGATTCATGGAACATTACATAATCAGAGTATCTCATACCCATAATTGAATATTCAACATGTTCAAACACATAAAAATAAGATGCTTCTTCAAATGCCAATGTTATGAACATGTTATTTTGTGCGTTAGATAAAAATGAGTTTAATCGTGTTAGTATGTGCAACACTGCCTATGAAATATGGAGAACACTAAAAGTCACTCATGAAAGCACTAACAAAGTTAAACAAAGCAAAATATCTATGCTTAAGAATCAACTTCAAAATTTTAGGATGAAGCAAGATGAATCTATGAGTGATATGTATTCCAGATTTCAAGATATTCATCATTCTTTATTAGGACTAAGAGAAATATATTCTGACTTTGATATTGTTTCAAAAATCCTTAACTCTATAACAGATGAATGGGAAAGAAAAGTCTTAGCTATTGAAGAAGCTAATGATCTTTCTACCATGAAACCAGAAGAGTTAATAGGAAATCTAATGTCCAATGATGTAAATTTACAGACTAAAAGAGTACAAGCACAAGTCAAGAAGAATATAGCTTTTAATGCTAAAGAAGAAGACCCATATTCGGATGAGGAAGACCTAACATTCATTGCCAAAAACTTTAATAAGTTTTTGAAATATAGAAAAAGGAAAAATAATAATGGAAAACGGAGTTTCAACAACAATTCCAATAAACCTCAACCTCAGCAATAAAATGTTTAAACTGCCACAAAAAGGGACATATGCAAAAAAAGATTGTCCAGAACAGAAGAAAGCATACAACAACAAAATAAGAAGTTCAAGAGAATTTTTTTTCCAGTAATATGGGATGACTCAGATTCTTCGTCTTCTGAAAGCGAAAGCGATGATGATAATGAACAAGCAAATGTATGCTTCATGGCAAAAGTTAACGAGGTTAGTGATCTAACTTTTGATGATATGATAGAAATAAATTCAGAACTTCTAGACTCTTTAAAAAGTCTTAAAAGAAAATATAAAGAAGCTTTGCAAAATCAGAAAAGAGCAGAATTAGAAAGAGATATGTTTAAAGATGAGAAGAAAATATTAGAAGAAGAACTTGAAAAAAATTCAAGATTCACTCTCTAACCATTCTCAACTCGCTCTTTTATGTCAATAAATAGAAGCTCAAGAAGAAAAGAATGATGTTCTAGTTTCTAAAAATCATGAGATAAAAAACAAAAAATCAAAATTGTTGAATTAGATAACACTAGTCTCAAAACAAAGCTAGATGACATTACCAAAAACATTTCCAATTTTAATAAAGGAAGAGAAAATTTATCCAGTATTATTAAAATTCTCAACCTGCTTCAAACAAAAAGGGATTAGGTTATGTTAAGAAATCAAAAGCTCCAACTAAAAATGAAAACAAAAGGAGAAATGATTATAAACTTTGGACTACAAAAGAACCTTTAAAAAGAAAATCCAATCTGAAACTATAAAAATATTGATTCCTAAAACAAACAATAGTTTAATTAGGAAGAAATATATAAATTCATTTTTTGAATCTGTGCATAAAAATAAGAATTATATTTTCAAAGAGGATACTAAACCCTCTTGGGTTTGGTTTCCTAAGACCTAACTCTTAGGACCCTATTAAATAGTGGGAACTAATGATATTCTTTATTTTCTTGCAGGTCCCACTTAAAAAGAGGGAAAAATGGATACTCGACAGTGGTTGCTCAAAACATATGACCAGTGACAAAAATATGCTATCAAATATTACTTACTCAAATGAAAGCTCGGTCAGTTTTGGTGACAATTCAAAAGGATATATCATCGAAAAAGGCGACGTCAGCAATGTTGGTACATCTAATTTACCTCTTATTTCCAATGTTTTGTTAGTTAAAAATTTGAAACACAATTTTCTTAGTATCATCCAATTGTGTAATAAGGGATTCAAAATCACTTTTCTTGCAATAAATGTAGCTTTTTTGATCAAAATAATAATCTTATTTTTGAAGGTTCTAAAGATAGAAATATTTATGTTTTGAATATGAATATAAATTATAATACAAATATGTGCTTAATAGTCAAATAAAATGATCCTTCGTTATGACATAAAGGTTTTGTCATATAAATTTTAGAGCTATTTCAAAATTATCTAAAAATTATTTAGTAAAAGGGTTACAAAAATGAATTTTATTGTAGACCATATTTGTGATGCATGCCAGTTAGGAAAATTAACTAAGTCATCTTTTAAATCTAGAAAGGTTATTTCAACAATGCAACCACTTGAATTACTACATATGGATCTATTTGGACCAACACAAGTACAATCCATAAATCATAGTAAATATATGTTTGTAATTGTTGATGACTTTTCTAGATATACTTGGAAATTTTTTATGAAGAACAAAAGTGATACTATTGATCATTTCAAATCTTTTGTTAAAAGAATTCAAGATTTTAAAGGTTTAAAAATTAAAAATATTAGGAATGATTATGGAGGTGAATTCGAAAACGAAGTTTTTAAACATTTTTGTAAGAAGAAAGGAATAATCCATAACTTTTCGTTCCCAAGAACTCCTCAACAAAACGGAGTAGTAGAATGGAAAAATAGAACCTTACAAGAATGTGCAAGGACTTTATTAAATGGAAGCACGTTGTCAAAACACTTTTGGGTAGAAGCTATTGCTGCCGCCTGTTATGTGTTGAATCGTGTTTCTATTTGACCACTAACTAAGAATACTCATTATAAATTATTTAATGAAAGAAAACCAAACATTTCATATTTCAAAGTTTTTGGTTCATAATGTTTTATTTTAAATACAAAAGATCAGCTTGGCAAATTCGATCCAAAATTCGATGAAGGAATCTTTGTAGGATATTCAGAGCGAAGAAAAGCTTATCGAATTTTTAATAAAAAACTAATATCATTGAAGAAACACTTCATGTATCGTTCGAAGAAAATTTTAAAAAAATTCCAAGTATTAAAGATGATGAAGAAAATATCAAAAATATGGAATCTGCAATTTTTCAAAATAATGAAAATAGTGTTAATAACAATAATATTGAATTAAGATCTCCTTCTAGGATACTAAAAAATCACCTCGTAGAAAATGTAATAGGAGAAATTAATTCAAATGTAAGAACTAGAAATCAATTAAATCAAATGGACCATGTAGTTTTCCTTTCTAATATAGAACCTAAAAATATAAAGGAAGCCTCGACTAATGATTATTGGAATATCGCTATGCAAGAAGAACAAAACCAATTCGAAAGAAATGACATTTGGGATATAGTTCCAAGCCCTAGTGACAAATCAACCATTGGTACAAATGGTTTTTCTAAAATAAAGTAGATGAACAAGGTAATATAATTAGAAATAAAGCTAGATTAGTAGCACAAGGATATAATCAGGAAGAAAGGATTGACTGCAAAGAAACTTTTGCTCCAGTTACTAGACTTGAAGCAATACGAATCCTACTCACCTATGCATGTTTTCATAATTTTAAATTATATCAAATGGTAAGAAAAGTGCTTTTCTAAATGGTTTTATAAAAGAAAATATTTATGTTGAACAACCACCTTTATTTATTCATGAGTAATTTTCAGATCATGTCTATAAATTGAATAAAGCTTTGTACGGTCTTAAACAAGCACCACGTGCTTGGTACGATCGTCTCAAAAGTTATCTAATAAATTCTGATTTTGATATTAGAAAGGTTGATCAAATTCTTTTTAGTAAAAGAAATAAACAAGATATTTTAATTGTTCAAATTTATGTTGATGATATCATTTTTGGTTCCACAAACGAACAATTTTGTGAGTAATTTTCAAAAATAACGACCAAATAATTTGAAATGTTACATAAGGGTGAATTAAATTATTTTTTTGGTTTACAAATTAAACAATTAGAAAATGGTATTTTTATAAAAAAAATGCCGTAATAATTTAATCACACGCTTTCTCATGGAAAATACTTCTACCAAGCCTACTCCTATGAGTACATCTATACATCTTGATAAAGATGAAAATGGTAAGAGTGTTGACCAAAAATTGTATCGAACTATGATAGGATCGTTACTTTATTTAACAGCTAGCAAATATGACATAATGATGAGTGTTTGCTTGTATGCACGATTTCAAGCAGATCCCAAAGAATCACATATGTGAGCTGTAAAATGCATAATATTGTATCTTAGTAAATCCAAGGACTTTGGACTATTTTATGCGAAAGAATGTCCTTTTGAATTAGTATCATGTGGTGACGCTGATTTTGGAGGAAGTCAGACGGATAGAAAAAGTTTAAGTAGAACCTGTCACTTTATTGGACGATCCCTTGTATTTTGGTTTAATAAGAAACAAAATTGCGTCCCACTTTCGACATGTGGCGCAGAATATATATCTGCTGCTTTGGCATGTCTCAAGTTATCTATATGCAATAAACACTTCAAGATTTTGGTTTTAATCTAAATAAATCAATAATTTATTGTGATAATTCAAGTGCTATTAACTTATCTAAAAATCCAATAAATCATTCACGAACAAAACATATTGACATTCGTTATCATTTTCTTCGTGATTGTGTTGAAAAAGATTTAATAAATCTTGGATTTGTATCCTTTGAAAATCAATTGGCCGATATATTTACAAAACTATTAATAGAAACGTTTTTATAAAATAAAGACAAGAACTTGGAATCGTCTCATCTAAATATTTATAAAAAAAATTCATAAATTATGACCAAAATTTTATAAAGATTAATAAAAATATTTTGGTTTTATCTGAAATTTCCCGAGCCTCCTATTTAATCTACTTTTTTTATCCATCAAAAATTTTCTATTTTATTTACGATAGAGATTTCTTGAAACTTTTTGTCCACTCTTTGTTTTGTCTCTCTCTACCTATAAATTTATCAAGTTTTATTCTTTCCTTTCACATCTTGAATTCGATATTTACATCAACTCCAAACTACTCTGCAAACTTCTTCTTTCTCAACCATGTCATCAAAATCCTTGAACTTAAACAGCTCGGACTCAAGAATCTCCTATATTTCTATCACTTCCGATTCTCCACATACACCTTCTCTTCAATCTCCAACTCCCATTCATCAACAAATTCCCATTACTAGAGATCACAACCATCATACGGGTAATACACCTCCATCAAAGAAGTCGAAACGTTCGTTACTTTTTGGCTCACCCTTAACTAAACAAAAGGTGGATGAAATTCATCACTATCAACAACAATCTCTGGATCTTCAAAAAGAAATGTGGTATGAATAGAAAATGAACTCACGATGGCTATCTTTTCTAGAGCAAGTAGCTCTAAAAATTTGTAGCCTCTCCTCTTCTAGTGTTCAAGAACCCGTTCGACCTTGAAATCCTTGGTCTCCTAGCCCACAACGACCACCCGTATCACCGAACTCATGGGAACGTGGACAAGGATGGTCACCAATTCACAATAAGACACCAACTAAGAAAAATAAGAAGTCTAGTCCTAGTTTGTCCTCTAAATAATATGCCTTTTCATTTTTCAACTCAGCATCAACCATATTCAAAGAGTTCGAAGACAAATAATTACCACGATCATTTCTTATTGTTTGTATGACATATGTGTTATGACTATATAATTAGTGATTGTATTTCATCTATATTACATTATCAATAAGTTGTTCTAAAATTTTATAAGCAATAAGTCACTAATTTCTAATTTAGCACAGGACAGTCGACTGAATAGTCTGAGTCATTCAACTGATTATAGAGTGTAAAAACACTAGGGTTTAGATTCAGTCGACTGACTCGGGTAATTCAGTCGACTGAATGGTGTTTTTTGGATAATAACTGCCCCTACCTACCACTTTTAACTCACCTTTTCACCTTTTTAACTTTCATCTTCATTCCTTCAGCCCTATACTCCGAAATTTTCCTCTCCAACATTACCAAATTTCATATTTTTCTCAATTTTTCTTACTTCACCATAGCCCCTAGACAATCAAAGCGCATCTTCTACTCCAATAGACTCTCAAATTGCTACTTGGCTTCTCCATGATAAAGCCATTCAAATATGGATAAACATGCAAGACTCTCGTATTTTCAAAGGCTCCTTTGTTCATTATCCCGACTTTAACACTTATGGCATTTAGGAACTTTCAAAACGAAGTGGTTTGGATACTTTTCTCGATTACAAGACAATCTAAAAATCAATCATACAATGATCAAGTTATTCTATGCAAACTTGAATCTTCAAAAACCGACGCCTAGGAATCTAGAACACTGCATTTGGACTTCGGTGTGTGGAATTTTAGTTTTTCTTTCTCTAGATCGTATGTATCATTTGCTTCAAACTCAAGTTAAGGGTATTTATCTTCGAGATGTAAATTGTGATATGAGAATTAGGGATAATATAAGTCATTTATTCCTAGAAGATGATGCTATAGACGTTAAATCTATGTCACTTCGTCCGAAAGCTAGACTTATGCATAAATTTCTTCTGAAAAAGTACAACTCCACGAATAGGGTCGTATGAATTAGTGTATCCCGATAATTTCCATGCTCTATATGCTATATGGGGAAATTTGCGTGTAAATTGGACTCAACTTCTTTTGGACGAATTCTTAAGTTTTAACCAAGGAAAAACGAATGTGATTTACTTTGGTAAATATATAGTACGCCTTTTAAATGATTTTGGTATAAATCCACGGAATCTGAATTCTCCAAAGTTGGATTATACAATATTCATACCATAAGATTCATGCAACTCCCTGATCGTCCGGAACCCTTTATTACATTTCAAGATTGGCAAGCAACACAACGTCAAAGGCGACAAGGTATCCACATTGCCGAACAATCTTTTTCTCAACATCAATCTCAACAACCCGAAGAAGAAGTTATTCGTCATTCGGTTATTGGCCAAACTTTAAGGGAAGCTATTGATTTGCTCGCACAAAACCAACTTATTCTTGACTCTTGCCTCAATAAAATGGATAAGAAGCTTAATAAGATTAAGGGGGTTTTCACAACTTCATGCAAAGCAATTTCTTGTGCAACTTCTTCTACCGGGGCTTCACATTTAGACCCTGGAAAAAGGCCGACTCCACCTTTCTCATGGCCTAATTCCGAAGCCATAAGCTCCAGGACAAGTGGCACTGGCGGAACATCTCGTGACGTTGCTAAAGGGAAACAACCGGCTCAACTGGAAAAAGGAAGATCCCTTTGATTGGGATGCGAAGTAAGTTGACTTTTGATCTTTTGGCTTAATGGTTGGTAAGTTATTTTTCTATTTATTCTCAACCAATTTTGTTTTAACCTAATTTATCTATTTTTCAACTACATTCATAATATGCTTTAGTGTTTGTTTGAATTCATATGACTATGAATTGTGTGATATATTGTGATGTGTTGTATGAATTTTGTGTTGATATAGTACATGTATGTGATTATTTTTATTATGGTGTATTAGCTATCTCTAAGTATTCCTTTTTCTCGATGACAAAGGGGAGAAATTATTGTGTTTACTAACAATTTTTAGCAGATTAATGATTGCCATACATTCAGGGGGAATAAACTAATATTATATAACTCATATTATATATCGTCAAATATATGTTGTCATCAATCGAAAAGGGGAGAATATTGAATCATGGTTTTGATTCATGATGAAGAACATCTACAACTATTGACGCACATAGATCACATGATGGTGTAACATGGCGACAAAAAGAGAATGGAACTTCAAACATGACAAGAATGGAATTCAGAATATAGTATGTATATTTATTTCGATTTTGAGTCTTAGTTATGTGAAAATATTGTTAAAATCATTCCTCAAGTAGTCACGTACACACGCAAATGGGTTTAATTTCAAAATATAATATTTCTATTATGATCTGTGCAATATAGCACAGGTCAGTCGACTGATTCAGGTCAGCCAGTCGACTGACCTGTGTTAGTGCACAGATATTTGCTCTACATTGCACGTTTTTGAAATTCAGTCGACTAGCACTTCTGAGTCATTGGCTGAACGATAAATAACAGCTATTTGACTGAAAAGACACGTTCTTTCACAAAGGGTTTTCAATCCAATTTCAAGAGGAATGATGCAACTTTTGATTGAGATCTTTCATGAATAATTGCATTTCTATATCCTCTATATAAACATGTTTTGATTCTTTTTAAAATCACTGAATTCTTGCTTTATTCTCTGAATTTATTCTTGCTCTATATTCTTTGAAATTCAAATCAATCACAAACACTATACTGCTTGAATCTTTGAGTTAATCTATATATACTTCGATTCTAAGTGATTATTGTCCTTTCAATTAATACACACACAAATACTCTTGAGGATTTGATTATAGGAAGGGTGTACTTCAATATATATCTATGTTATCAAGAACATACTAGTCAATAAAGCTTTTTATATCAAGTAGAAGTCCTGTTCGGTTGCTCAGGTAGAAAGTCCTCTTCGGCTGTTGAGTCGGAAATCCTGTTCGGCAGTTCAAGTGTTGTATAGACCCGTTCCTCCGGATTAAGTAAGGTTTATTGTTTTAGTAAAAATTCTAGAAGAAATCTGGGACTGGATGTAGGACGGAGCTCCGAACCAGTATAAAAATCTCCGGTGTTATTTTTTATTGCTCCATTTACATTCCGCACTATTAACTATATAGCTATCTTTATTTTTCCATATTTCATGATCCATATCACACTCACTCTTTCACTAATGTTTCTGGAGCAGGGTATGGATTTATCTCATTAGATGACTCTGTGAATTTTTGGTAGTTTAGATCAAATTCCAGTCTACCAGACTTAGGTGCCGGACGTAATCACTTCATCCAATTATGGCCCTCAGTAGCCCACTTTAGTGAGATAAAGCTGTCATGTTCTTTCAAGGCACAACTCTTACCCTTTGAAAGACAACATTCTTGTTCCTTGACTAATTAACAGTCATAATAGCCCTAATATTATTATTTTTGACATCTTTATTATGAGTGACCTTGACAAAAAAATAGTCTTAAAAATTAAATCCCTTGATTTAGAGAAGTCGAATGCTCTCTCATGAAGGTCTTATCATGAAATATTAGAGAGCTATAAGATAAGAACAAATGTTTGGTAGTCAAAAAACTTCCTTAGGTCCTTGAAACAAGATATTATCTTCAATCAAGAATCAAATATTTTCCTCTTCCCTAGCCTTTTTTTGATTCATTGGAGGCACATTTCTTCCTGGTTAGGAATACATACCTTCCTCCGTAGTAAAGGAAATAACTTAATAGGTTGGAATGAGTCCTTGTAGATTTTAGTTTAGGTTCTTAAAAGCTTCGCATCCTCCATTCCATCCTTAGGCATATTCCTATTAATATCCTCTACTTTTTTTTAATGTATATGGCCACGTAATAGTGCTAATAGGACGACCTTGTGGGGCTCCTGTTTGGACTTTGCTAACCTTATTCAAGGGCCTTGGTTGATTGATGGAGGTTTTTGTATTACAAAATCGGCTCTCAAAAGGAATTCAACCGAATGTGTTAATATTGATATTGAACTTCTTAATGCTTTTATTGAAAGATGCTTCCTTGTAAATATCCCCTTAAAATAGCAGGAAATTCACATGGTCTAACAAACGAAACTCCAATGATGAAATCTATACTTCAACCCATAGACTATACCTTGCCCATTGATGATATCTATGAGGGTTTGAAAGATATTTCTGATGATGACGCCCAACGTCCATATGGTTTTACTGCTTTCTTCATCAAGCAACCCTGGAATCTTTTAAGTAAGAATATTCTCGAGATTTTTAAAGAATTTTACTTTAACCAGAAGAGCTATAGTGGAATCAACTATGTTAATATATCTCTCATCCCTAAATTTCCTATGGCTAACAAGGTCGGAAATTCAAGCCCATCAGCCTCCTTAATGTCTTCTTCAAACTTATCACCAAGGTGTTGGCAAGAAGACTCTAGCCCTACATGACTTCTCTCACCCACTCCTCCCAGCCTACTTTGTTAAAGGAAGATCCATCCTGGATACCGTTGTTAACATTCAGGTTGCTTCGTAGAAGAAATCCTACAATGTGGCTTTTTTCTCCTTATTTAACCTCCGGGCCATCTTCGTGTATAGATGTACGCCCCCGCACAACGCCATAAGAGTTACTCCTTTATCGGTATTCTGGACACTGGCGGCGATGACATTGGAGCGAGCTAACTACCGCCGCATCGATTCATCCTCTCGTAGTTCTATATCCGATAATGAATATGGGTTCTTAGGTTGTCTTATATGAACCCGAAATTGGCTAATGAACTATTCCTTTAACATTTCCCACGAGTGGACTAAGCTAGAAGGAAGATGGAAAAACCACATAGTCGCTAAGTCCGACAAGAATAAAGTAAAGCAGTACACAAACTTCCACGTCGCTCCACTCATCACCATGTGTTGCATGTATCCTTGCAAATGTACAATTGGGTCAACCAGACCTTGGTAGGGGTCCATGGTGGGCATGCAGAAACTCCAAAGGTTTCAAGTAGTTTCTATCTCGATGGAGAATGGGCTACCAACTCTTGCTTTGGTTCGACACTCTATTTGTTCGCGATGCACGCATTCCCATATGGTATGTGCCATTCGGGCTTCCAGTTCAGGGGATGAGTGGAGCTAAGTTATCCTCTCCCTTCGAGGTGAATGGCTTCTTTCACTTCTTTTGCGATAACTTGTTATGCGATCCCGACTTCGATCTCGGCTCCGGGACCTTTCATGGTGGAAAGTTTATCTTCCATCATCTGCCACTTCTGCTAGGATAGGAGAGCGCCATCTAAATCAGGAAGGTTAGCTCCATCACCTCTCCTACTCGGTTCGATGCCGAATCGGTCCTCGAGCCCTACTTCGATTTGTCCCACTCCTTAGTTTCTTGATCAGATTTGCTACCAAAGTATGATCTTCTTCATCTTCTGGACCCGCTGGACTGGGATCTCCCTCTCACTTCATGTTGTATGTAGTAGGTTACGTCTACCTCAAGCATGTTAAGATTTACTCAGCAATTACTTGTTGTTGGGAAACAAATCTTTTATCAAGATCGATCATAACTCTATCTAAGTCACCTTTGGTGATAGTGTCGGGTCATGAGGCACTGGATGAATGGCCATCTTGATTGGTTGTTGTTTGGTTAGCGTTCCCATTGGTAGCTCCAGCCTCGCTCTTAGATATAGAAGGTATGTTGAGAATCAGTGTTCTCAGTGGAAACACCAAAAATATTTGCATGAAAAGTGGAAAAATAGCTCCCATTAGATTTATAATAAGGAAGAAAACAGAGAGAAAGTTCTAGTAAAGTAAAGTACACACATATTTATAGTGGTTCGTCCATAACAGACATACATCGATTGTTAATTTTTATCTCCACTCATATTTCAGCCTTTACAAGTGTTTGAATGCAAAATACAATGTTTGTTATCAATTATTGAAGTCCTTAGGCTCTTTTAAGCAGAGTCAATTAGCTTCAAAAGTTGTTCTATGGTTTCTAGAAGCTTGGATATTTATAGGAATGAAGGAGTAAGGAGGTCATTATGCTAAATCAGGCAGTTTCCTAATATACCAAGTTTGGTTCGGTTATTTCCATTTACGGTAGATACAATCCATTATTTTCTTACATATACAAATGCCTTGTTTGGTTCGGATGAAACTGTCCTATTCGATGGTAGTTGGTTTGACAGGTGGATGTAGACATCTTCCTGACCAGGTTCCATAATGTGTCTCCTTGGTTCAACATGGTTCACCCATTCCTTGCTCAGCTTTGGTTTTACACCGGATAAGACATCTTATTTGGTGCATACACCACTGGATAAGATATTCTATCTGGTAGTACCTAGCATCGGACAAAAATTCTTGTACGATGTCCAAACCACTGGACAGGAATTCTTGTCCAGTAGTTCTTCTACTAGATAAGAAACTTTGTCCGGTTAAGAAACCATTGGTTTGTCTGGCTGTTTTTTTCCACAAGGAAGCATGAGGAGTGCTGCATCTTTCTTGGCTTTCGCAACTTCCTTTGAGTGTTCCTGATGCCCTATTGTCCCTTCGTTTCAAGGTCACTCAGATGAGTTGTGATCCCTATGGCACACATACACATTCATGTAGCTCTTACACAAACTTAGCTAAAATGCCTTCATCATTCCTTAGGCGAGAATGCCTGTAATAATGTGTTTATATTAAATAGCATATACATTAAAGATCAAAGTTATTTTGTACAAATGCACACTTTAATTTATATAATCTACAGATTACACACACTCAGACATAATATATATATATATATATGTGTGTGTGTGTGTGTGTGTGTGTGTGTGCGTGCACGTGCGTGCTTGTGTATTTGTGCATGTGTTCAAAAATATCTGGACATAACAATTTTATATACATAAATTATTGAAACAAATATTTTGGGTATGAAACGAAAATAGTTAATATATGTACAATATTATTATAAATATCAATACATATACAAAATTTGAATTTAATTTTGGGACTATTATAATATAGTTAATGGTAGAAATGTAGTATACAATTAACTATACTATTGTTAATAATGAAGTGTTAGTTGATCAAAGAGATCTTAACAAAGCCTTTACAGACTATTATAAGGATATTTTTGGCGCTAGAATCAAACGAAGAATCAATTTTAGATGGAAAGATCAGTATCCATCTGATTCTATTGTTGATTTATCTCAGCTGGATAATCCTTTTATTGTAGAGGAAATTAGTAAAGATATTAATGACTTGCCAGGTGGTAAATCCCCGGGCCCTGATGGGTTTCTAATTTTATTTTATAAAACTTTTTGAGACGTTTTAAAACCCAATTTAGTTAATATGTTTAATGCATTTTATAATGGTAATTTGCAATTAGGGAGATTTAATTATGTAAATGTTATTTTGTTACATAAAAAAGTAGGAGCTAAGAAGTTAAAAGATTTTAGACCTATGTCTTTGATTAAATGTTCAGTTAAATCATTTCTAAAATTCTAGCTAACAGATTTAGTACAAGAATGGACGATTTAGTTGATTATTCACAATCATCTTTTATTAAAGGGAGAAATATCACTGATGGAGTGATAGTTGTTCAAGAGTATATTAATCACTGTTGTAAGAATAACATAACTTATGCGATTATAAAATTGGATTTTGCAAAAGCTTTTGATTCGGTAGATTGGGAGTTTCTTATAGATATCTTTCATGCTAGAGGTTTTGGGCATAGATGGATCACTTGGATTATAAATTTGCTTAGAACTGGTAACTGTAGTATTATGGTTAATCGTATTTTAGGTAATAAAATTCAATCTACAAGAGGTTTAAGGTAAGAGATCCTTTATTGCCTTTATTATTTAACTTAGTTGCTGATGTTTTTTCTAAGATTATTAAAAGAGCAGTAGATAATGGGTCTCTAGGATATGTAGGCAATGACATAACACGTAAAGGTATATCGGTTCTCAAATTTGCCGATGATACCTTACTTTTTTCTTCCCATTTACCTAGACGCATTATTACCCTTAAGTTTATCTTATACAATTTTGAACTTTTATCAGGTTTAAAAATAAATTTTGACAAAAGTTTAGTTTTAATTTTAAATGATTTTGAAAAAGTTGAGAACTTAGTTGCTAATACTCTAAATTGCAAAACTATGAACTTTCCTTTTGAATATCTAGGTTTTATGATTAGATCTACCAAATTCAAACATGATGATTGGCTTATTATCATTGATTAAATCAAAAATAAGATCTCTAACTGGAATGGGTGATTTTTATCTAGAGCAGAATTAGGTTTTATCAGCCCTTCCGATATATTGGATGTCCGTGCATCTGTTTCCAGATTGGGTTATTGATAAAATTGATAAAATTAGAGAGATTTCTTATGGAGTGGGGAAAATCCTAATAATAGTATAAAATGTTTAGTCAATTGGAAAACAGTTTGTAAAGCCAGAAAGAAAGGTGGCTTAGGAGTTATTAGTTTGCGTAATATGAATTTATCCTTACTAGGTAAATGGTTATGGAAATTTAAGGATATAAATGATAATGCTATTTGGAAAGAGATTATTTCTAAATATTACTATAATGGTAATAGCAATTTATATCAAATTGCTTCCCAATCTCTCATAATATATCTAATTTTTGGAAAAACATTTTAAAATGTTATGAGATTTTTAACTTAGGCATTAATATGATAGTTTATTCCAGTAATTGTACTTCTTTCTGGCACGACCGTTGGATTTCGGTCTTGCCTCTTCATTGAAATTTAAAGAGCTTTATGAAATATGTAACTTTAAGTTTGCTTTAATTAATGAAGTTTATTCTCCTGAAAATGATCATCTCCGTAGAATTTTAATTTTAACAGAATTTTAGTAGGTTCAAACCTTAGGCAACTTTCTTTACTTTATGCTAGATTAAATCTTTATAATATTGATAATGATAATGATATTACTAGTTGGGAATGTGATAAGAGTACGAAATATACTTTTAATTTTTTTTACAGTTTTATTAATTTTTCGAGTACAATAAACAACTCTTTTAAATATATTTGAAAATCTAATGCTCCTCCTAAATCTAAATTTCACATGTGGTTAATACTGCATGGAAAACTTAATACAATAAAATTTTTAAAGAGAAAAAACATTCAAAATGATAATAAATGTCATTTTTGTAATCCGCATCTTGAAGATATTAAACACATATACTATGATTATATGGATTCTTATTACAACCTAATTAACACTCTTAAAATTTTTAACTTTAATATAACGACTAAAATTTCGGATTGTGACTTCTACTGGAATAATTTTAGATTTAGGTTCAAAAAGAATATTAGATTTTTACTTGACACTTTATTCGTTATTATTTGTTGGTACATTTGGTTTGAAAGAAATAAAAGAATTTTTAATAATAATAATAGTCATTTTAACAAATTGATTTTTCCTATTTCTTTATTTTGTTTTAATTGGATTTCTAATCCAAATCTAAATTAGCTAAAAATAACCTATTTAAAGGGTAACTTAACAAGGTTAGTTTTAATATTAACTAATTTAAACACATTAATAATATTTTTAACATTCACAATAGTAGTATTAATATTTTTTCAAATTTATATGATGTTTTTTCTGTCAATCATAACTTTTTATGATCAATGGTTCATAAGATTTTTTTTAAGATTTGTCTCATTGATTGTACTAGTCATTGTTGATTTAGTTTATAAGTGATTTATTTCTTTAGTATTTGTCCAGCTAGTCTTGTTTAGGTTTTTGGTTTCCTACTTCATATATATATATATATATATATATGTATATGTATATAAATTATATATATATGTATGTATGTATCATTCTAATTTTTTCTTAGTCATCCTTCAGACACAGGTATGGGTGATAGGGCGTCAGGTTCACTTTGCAGGTATTCATGTCTTTAGATTGCAGGATTTTGGACTGTAGAGAGGTCATCAGAGCAGAGTCTTTCCCTCAAGATCACTAGCAGTTTCATCACAGACCCTGGATACTTTCATCTCCATTATGGCGTACTATTTTTAGGAGGATATACTCTTATGCTTGGCACTTCTTTCTTTTGTACAGAGTCTTCAGAGCAGATTTTCTATTCAACATCACATTCAGTTTCTCTTTAGAGCAGCTGCTTTTCCATTCCTTCCGATCCAGATGCATGAAGTTTCCTTATTAGTTAGCGACGACATCTAGTGCTATTGGTTTTCCTTAGTTTTTTAGATACTTCTAACACCTTAATATTGGACGGTGGCCATGCCGGAGCTCGATATAGGGGTGTGATGGGTGGTGGCCTTGCCGAAGCTCATCTAAGGGGTACCTGAGATTTTTTGACGCTTGTATCTAGTTTTGTTACCTGTCTGGCATAATGGCAGTGCCTTATTCTTGTGATATATATAGTTGCATGTGCGCTCTCTTCTATTTATAGAGGATCACATATTTTTCTCAAAAAAAAAATTTAGGACTAAAATAAAATTGCAAAATGTTACTTTTATAAAGGTCGAATTCACACATGAACAACACGAACAGTTTAACCAAGGGATGATGTATATTAGTTTGATATCAACATGACTTACCAAAGCTCTGTCGCTTTTTAATACCCTGTAGACGATTTTGTTTTCCTCTATGAATATCATCTTCGTCCTTGAAATGAAGTTGCATCTTCTCTTCCATGCAAGCAAAAGCAATGATAGAGGCTAAGGTTTTGATTTTAGAAAATTATTTTGATTTCTAAGGTTATGAGAGGCCTCTTCTATTTATATAAGCACTTCCCTCCTTTGTCTAACTCATGCGATTAAATAACAATTCTAATGCAACTAATTATACTTAAATCAAAATGGAGTTGCCCTAAAATTCATTAAATAAATGCGGTCTTCATTGAACAAATTTAATTCTGTTATAAAATAAAGAAAGAAGAAGCCATTAGAGAGAACAATTTTATTCATTTAGAGACTAGTTATCCATTTTCATTACATTGGAACCTTTATATAAAGGGCTAGGAGTTTGGGATAGAACTAATCCCACGATGTGGGACTAAATACAAAATAGTATATAGCATATTCACTATTTATATTTACATATATTATAACACTCCCCCTTGAATATGCGTCTTTCAAAATCTTGAATTCTCTGATAACTTGAAATTGTCCATTTTGTAACGTGTATGATGATTGCTCCCCCTCATTAATATATTGCTTGCATTTATTCATTCAGTCGATATAGATATTGTCCATTACCTCATTAAAAACCTCTGTTAGGAAAACCCAGTGGGAAAAAAAATCTTGAACGAGGAAAAGAGTGCAACTTGTAAAATCATATTAAAAATGATATTCTTTCTAAAGGGTTTGATACTTCAGAATCAAAACAATGCCTCATTAAAACCTTACTAAGAAAAACATTATGGGAAAAATCTTAGTTAAGGATAAAAATACAATTTAACTTAAATAACATATTTGAGATGTTATTTCTTGAAAAGACGTTTGATTCTTCTAGATCAAAATAATGCCTCGTTAAAACCTTAGTAAGCAAAACCTAGTGGGAAAAATCTTAAATAAGGAAAAAGAGTACATTATAACTTATTTTCAAATGTTAATGGGGAGTTGATACTTCTGGATTAAGATAATGTCTCATTAAAATCTTACTAAGAAAAACCCAGTGGGAAAAAATCTTAGTTAAGGAAAAGGAGTACATTATAACATATGTTGATACGCTACATTTTGATCAATGACAATGTGCTTCAACAAAAAGGAAGAGATATGTGCAAAGCTAAAGGAAGAACGATGAAGACCGAGGATAGCATGAGTATAATTTAAATATAGGTCTTAGTTTAGATTTATTATTAAAATCTATCCTCAAGAGGCTTGCACAAACACTAGAACATGTTTTATAAACTTCGTTTTCTAGATAAACATTCACTGTGCAAAAACCAATAGTTCAGTCGACTGAACATGTATGCCCAGTCGACTGAACCTGCTACACATATACAAACATGCACAGTTCCAGTTGACTGAAACAACCTGCTCAGTCGACTGAATCTATTCCTGAAATTTTTTCTTCACATTTCCAGTCGACTGAAATCCCTGCTCAGTCGACTGAATTTAAACCTACGAATTTTCTCTGAATGGACGCCTTCTTCCTCTCAAGAGTTGCAACCATTCTCCAATGGAAATGGAAGCATCTCTTGTCTGCATCTCTAGCCAACAAATGCATCTCTTCTACACCTATATATACATGGTTCTAACATCTTCAATTTACCAATTTTCTTATGCTTTAATCTCACTACTTTCTTGAACATATTTTATATTCTCTAAAAGTTTTCAAAGCAATCACCAATCTATTGCTTGAATCTCTTCTTTGTTTATAACATTTTTTTGATTCATAGCAATTCATATTTCCTAAATCTTCACAAACACATTGCATACTCTCGAGGATAAGATTATAGGAATATTGTACTACGTTGGACTCATTAGTGTTGACAAGAACACAACAAGTCGAATAATTGTTTTTAGTAATTGAAATGAAGTCTTCTTCAGTAGTTGAGGCAAGAAATCCCGTTCGGTTGTTCGGGTAAGTTGTAAACCTATTCCTACGGGTTAAGAGAGAGTTTTAGTTAGTAGAATTCTAAGTGAAGCTTAGGGACTGGACGTAGGACTAGAGGTCCGAACCAGTATAAAATCCTTGTGTCTACTTTACTTATTGCTTATTATTATTTACCTATACCATCCACTATTCCATATTATATGATCCTACCGCATAGCTTCTTTCAACATATTTGTGGATGCTCCTTCTGATTTAAAAGTTTTCTTTGAATTCATATTCGTCTTTCGATAACTCAAATTGGTTATAGATACTTCTGGATCCATAAATATGTATCTCATTAATAATACAATTTATTAATAGTTTCCTTGGAACACAATCTAATTTTCCAAGATTGTTTCTTCCAAATATGATTTGCATTTTATGTATTTTGTTTGCTACCTTTATGAAAAACACATCATGTGCTTACATTTTTGTGCTTCAAATCAATTTTGCATATTGCAACTACATCTTTGATGAATATTAAAAGTTTTATTCCAGCGGTACTTAAAAGCAGAAAGTAATCTACTCATCTTGAAGTGCATCAAGATTTTCATTACAGCAATACTTAGAAGAAAGTTGTAATCTACATTCCCTTTTTTTATTCTTTATAATCATCAAAGTTATTTAAATTCTTCAGGAACTTATATATTTTAATAAGTTTTGCATATCGCAACTAACACTTCAATGGATGTTAAGAGTTTCAATACAACAATACTTAAAAATAGGAAGTAATCTACTCATCATGAATTATACCAAGATTTACATTACAACAATAATTAAAAGTAGGTTGTAATCTACACTTCTTGTTCTTTGCCTTCTTTATAACCATGAAAATATTTATATTCTTCACTAATTTGTATACTTTCATTAATATGATTTAAACCGTATTTATACCTTCGGGGTATATTAAGCGTTTCAAGCACTTTCGCTACTTTGCAGACTACATGTCCATATTTCCCTATTAATAAAGGATTCATGATGGCCAGCCATGTTTTCCCCTAATTCAAGATATTTAATCTTTTTATAAACGTAAGCGCTTTATTATTTATAAATTTATCATCTATGATTATTTCTTGTCAGTTCTATACATGATTTATTGAGATATCTTTAATTATCATGTTTTAGGTACCTAAACCACTTCTAGGGTAATTTGACAATCATGTCATTAGTCTCTTCAAGAGCACCCTTAAGCATTTCTTCAAGAACATTTATCTCTGACATCTTTATTACTTACTCCAAAAGTATTTCAAAATGACTTTTGTGCCATATTTCAGATGTGGTTTACACATTTTGATCCTTAAGGGATTCAAATCTATGTTGGAGAAAGTCTACTAGGGATATTATTGATAATTTATTTAAGTTACTTAATATTTTGCATCATTGTATATTTTGACAAATATTTAACACTGATGATCAAAATGAATTTGTATCGCTTTATCCTTCCCCTCAATGTTGGCAAACATTGTCACATAAAATAATAATCATCTTTGGATATTCATTTTGATCCATTATAATATTGCTACTAGCAAATACACCATACATATTAATGATAAGAGGATAATTCTTTTATCAACTGATAAGATGCATTCAAGTGATATTTGTGAGCTTCTAGCCCATGTTTAAATATGAGATTCAATTATTCCCAATTTTCATGAAATATAATCCAGTTGATTATACTAAATTTTCTAAAATAAGCTTCCGGCTTTCAATTTTAGAAATAACGCAAAGATATTCTTTGACATTTTCATTATAGTTTCAATATGGTAGCTATATATCTTCAAAACTCAACAAATTTCTTTTAAGTTTGCTTGAGTATAATGTATTTTGAATTAAGATATATGTACCATTTGGTAATGCTATATGGGCTCTTTCGGACCCTTCAATTATATTAGCAAATTTGCCATGGTTGAAATTTTTAGCAAAATATTTTCTGATAGTTCGGGGAAAAACTTTTATTTTTCAAAATAATGTGAGTAGTTTCACAATCTAGTAGGCATGCGTTATCACTCAAATGTTGATGGTCCATATCTTAAAAATTAAAGGACAATATAGTTAGTCAACTACTAAATTTATAAGCATAAATAAATGCTAGTGCTTTCCAAAAATTTAAAATAGACTACTGATTAAAGCCAACATTATCGGTACATTATTTCAATTAGTTATGAAAGGAAAAACATACAAGCACAAACTTCCAACTGATTTATTCAACTGAAATAAAATAATATCCACATAGCAGACTTCAGGCTGCTACTATTGATCAATTCAACCATATCATTTATTATTGCACTTAGATTTTCATCAGTAATGAAGTTTCCGTCATCAACTTCGAAGATATGATCTAACTTCATGTTAGTATTACTTGACAATCCTTTCACATAATTTTACTTTAGAAGTAATTCTAAATATAGAGGAATTGTATTTCCTAACAGATTTAAAGACTTGAAACTTCAAGTTCAACCACTCGTGTCTAGTGTTTAGAAGTGTGACCATATTTTGGTGGTCATAACGCTCCTTCAGGGAGTTCCATAGGTAAATATGATCTTTTTCAGTTAAATGTTTTATTTTAAGTTTGTTATAACACCTTAAAAATATAAGAGCCATTGTTTTATCATATTGGATTATCAATTTTATGGCATTTTCTAAGCAACGGGATTGTAATTGGATGTCAACATCCAATATCTATGACAAAAAGTTATCTTCTAATAAGTCCAAAGCTTTAAATTCAAGCTTGACTGTATTTATCATATTACCAACTATAAGTGGAAATAAAAATACATAAACATCAAAATATTGTTCATGGGTATATAATCAATGCATTTCATAAAATAAGAAACCATATTTGATAGTAGTTACAGTGAATTAATGCAAAACAGTAAAAGACAACCAAATATAATCTATAAAAATGACTATAATTTCTTAATTACATCCTTTTGATAGCTCTAGATCCAATCTCATTAATTGCATTCATTACTTTCCTTGAAAATGCAAAACTATCCTTGAAAATATGGAAAGGTCTTTATATGGATTGATTGGTGGAGAAGAGATGAATTATAATCAAAGATTGTGCTGACTTAATTATGTTTACTTTCATAATATAAGCAAAGTTAAGAATATGAATATGTAGTATTAAATACCATTTATTAATTCATAACAACTACAATAGTGAGAAACATGAATATGTAACATGTATATACGTTATGATCATTGTCAATAAAAAGAGATTTAAAAGAAGAATAAATGTATGAAGTATTCATACGCATCTTTGTTGGACCATTCTCATTAATCAATTAATTTTATTTAATGATTTATTAATTGCTACTGATTAATATATGAATTAATATATGCAGTTATTTACATATTCTAAGCTAAACAGAGAGAGGAAATTTGTACATCACATAGTGTATGAATAATATCATGAGAAACAAAATAGGTTGACTTGGCAACTAAAAAGTATGTTATATAAGTTACAATTATTGATAGCATCAGTAAGTATACTTTTGTGACATGAGAATAATAGGTAAAAGATTAAGCATATAAAATAGTAAATATTGGAATACCTCTTTGCTGAAAGAGGGAAGATGAATGAGTTATATATATAATATAAAAGAATTGATGGGTGTACAAATATTAACATTCATTTTATGAAGAATCTAAAATACTTACTTGATGAGCCAAAGGAAGAAAACTTGATCTACTATATATTTTACCGTTTGAAAGGCATGATTGGAAATAAACTTCCTGTTGGAATATCTTGTTTTCTATTAAAAAGAAAGAGAATAGGAGAGTTGATATATTTCTATATATTTATTTGGTTTAATAGAAGCACCAAATATATCAACAAATCTCTTCTAGAGATTTTTTTTATTATCACCACTTCTGGAGTGAACAGTTTTTTATATATTTATTTGATTTAGTAGTTAAGACTATTGGAAAATATTTTTAGAACTTCAGGTTCCAATTTTACTTTAAAATAAGGTCTTTGTTTAGTATTTTAGATCCTAAATGGTACAACTTGATTTTCATTATCAAACTTCTGGTTTGATTGCAAACATGGTTGGAATTTACCATAATCTGAATTAGCTTTTCTAATAATTCAAAGTTTCATATCTCAAATTTAAATATTTGATTTTTGATATATAAACCTTTTTTTAGGAATGCAAACTTATATGCATAATTTTTATTTGAGAACTTCCGATTTTCAATATTAAATAAATACAATGAAACAAGAGGACTCTTCATAATTATATTAGAACATGAGAATCATAATACTATTTCTCTTCAAGGAAATAATATTTACCACATTTGTAATATGATTCCAGCATATTGTTTTTATATTATGTCTTCTGGATATATCAACATCTTCTTCTGTAATTGCTCGGTTATTTTCTTCAATACTTTATTTCATCTTATGAAAGCTTTAATCTTTCACCTTCGCACAAATGAACTTCAGGTTCATATTCTTTCATATAAACTTAATACGATCTTCTAAATACATATTATCCTTCTATTTGTTTCTCTAAGAAACAATAAAATATTTCTTCTAGAAATATAAATCATGTAGCAAAATCATTTATATAGTCCTCATTCAAACCGAAATCCAAACAAAAAAGTTTCTAAATGAAAACCTTTTTTTACCAAACAATGGAATGGGATCTAAAAGTTTAGATCTACGATAAAATGAGATTTAAGATGATAATATTAATAGAGCAAGATCTATAAGATAATATATATATATATATATATATATATATATATATATAATGAAATCTAGAAAATTAGATATGATAGATAAGATCTAAAAAGAACACTGACAGAATAAGGTCTGAAATTACATTTTAGTCTATGAAACAATTTTAGTTCAGATCAAATTCAAAATTATCACAAAAAAATGGATATACATTAATAAAAATTAATAAGAGATCTGATAATTAAAATCTACAGATCTAAAAAATATTTCATTTGAACATGATATTAAAATGTACAAGTAATCTGAATAATTAAAAGAAAAAAAATATAAGATCATCAACAAAACGAGATCTAAAATAGAGGGACAAAAAATAAGATGTACAAATAGAATCAGATCTAAATAATTAGATCAATGTTACAGCGAGATCTAAAAGAAATAAAATTAATAGAATGACATCCGAAAGATTTGATTAATCAGATCACACATAGCTTACCGCTTTGAAGATTTATAATCAGATCTGAAAATTTTCTTTTATTTAGAGATCGTGCTGATAACGTGTTATAAAATAAAGAAAGTAGAAGCCATTAGGGAGAACAATTTTATTTATTCAGAGATTAGTCATCCATTTTCATTACATTAGCACCTTTATATAAAGGCATAGGAGCCTGGGATAGAACTAATCCCACGGCGTGAGACTAAATACAAAACAGTATATATCATATTCACTATTTATATTTACATATATTATAACAAATTCCTATTTATTATTTAATTAAATATTACTTTCAAGCTATTTTATTAATCAAATATGCACACAACACTCGTACATATATACTAATTATTTTACATCTTTTAAATAATATCAGTTTCTCCAACCAAAACTAATATAAGATTAATGTTAATTTCACCATTTTTATTCTAACGTTTATAAATTATTTGCTTTTGAAAATTCCTTAATCAATCTATGGTTGTGTGACTCAAATGTGAGAACGTTATCAACAATTCATATTTAAAAGTTTAATAAAAAGGCTCACGATAATTTTTGCGTTACTATGTGATTCACTGACCCAAGTTCCTTTACCTATAATTTCTAGGTAAATCATATTTTAATCTTTAACTAAACTTCACCATTAAGTAACGATACCTAAATGCATTTTTTTGTTAGCACTGTATCACTAAGATTCTAGAGTTTGGTTTCGGTCAGAAACTTAATAATATCAGTAGTTAATTGTGAAGATCAACACCAAAATCCTTGATTTATGCGATAAAAATCATCGAATACCCAAAAATACCCTGACAAAAGATTTTGACTTTGAGTTGACTTTTAATTACGGTGATACTAACCTCTTATATCAGAGGAGATGGACTATCTATTGTATAATGTTTCAATCTGAACGATTTGCAGTCTAAAGAAGCTGCGACAAAGTCGCGTGCCATGATTTAACAAAAATCAAAGTATGGTATCTTTGTTTAAGCTACATAGTATTCTTAAGTTTAAAGAAATTAAACCATGCATCATTAGCTTAGATATATTTAACCTACATAAGGCTCTCGTTTGAGTCGTTCTTTAATTTCTTATAATTACAAGTATGTAACCTCTTGATGTTCTCAACAATCACGAGTAGATCACCGTCAACCCTTTGGAGAGCATTAAGTATACTAATCTCCACATATGCATCAACATGTATTTCTTGATACATCTTAACAAGGCGCACTTAAAGTGGAATATTATTTTACTAGATCGATTCAATATTCATGGTTACGACATATTCGTAACTGCAACTGATATAACATTCTACTTAGTGATTGCACCAAAGTGATCGACCGGTGGATTATTATTGTCTTCTTGGTTATTATGGTGCCACCAATCGATGGTGCACCAAAGTGATCGACCGATGGATTATTATTGTCTTCTTGGTTATTCCAGTCATTGTTTTGCTTATATCTTCTTGATTCTATCTTCAGTTCACAAAGTCCTTTTTGTTTGCAGCGAAGCGCATGATCATTTCTTATGTTCATATCATTCGAGAAGCTAAGATGCCGTTTGATTTTCCATTTTTAATATTAGATTTTCTTCCATACAAAAACACGCACGACACTTGTATTTTTGAAAGATAATAAATTTAAAAAATGAAATTAATATACAAAATAGAAGACAAATTTGTTTTATATTATGTTTTGGAAAATAAAAAAATGAAAACTAAAGACACATTCATTTTTCTAAAACTTAATTGTTTTACATCCCTGATTTTTAGAAACCATTTTATTCATTCTTTTTTTTTTTAAATTTTTTTTTTAATTTCTTCGTTTCAAAATTTAAGAATGACCGTCAAGAAATGTGTTGCGGATGAGTATGAGTTATGCATAAAAATAGTAAAATTATCTGTATGCCCCCAGAATTTCAATTGTTCTTTTGAAACAGCGATGTATGTTATAATGGAAAATCAGAAAAGACTTGAAGCTTATTTTTTTTTTAATTATAAGGATGTAGCTAACATTTTCTTTTAAAATACATAAAAACAATCCATCAACTCCGTGGTCCCTTCATCATTTTAATGTCTTACAATTTTAAATTTTCTTTCTCCACTTTTTTATGTTTTGCAGTGAAAACGCAAAACTCAAAATGAAACTAAACAGATCTAAGGTTCCACAAGTGCTACAGGCATTATGAGAGGAGTGAGGCACAAACTGATATGAAAGATATTTATAAGTGGACGTTTCTGTATGTCAGCCTCTATTTATACCAAATGAGTGAAATGTATATATGATGCATGGCATGTATATATTGTACAAATTTTACATAAGATCATCTGCACGAGCTGTGATATGTTATGTTTTATTGCCTGTAATATGATTAATAATTTTCTATCCCCTTTTTTATACATTTAAACATCTCAAATGTCAAACTGATATTAAGCTTGTTATATATCAACATCCATAAATACAACTTAAAGCACCCCACCAAAATGGAACCACAACTGCAGCACAATTTTTAAACAATGCGTGCAACTTTAAAACTCGAATCCATACGTTTGGGTCCTCCCTTTTGTGGACCAAACCAAACTTATTTTAGCATCTCCTTTCACTTTCATACACTTTTAACTGATAAAAAAGAAATATTTCCCTTACTTTTTCTACGTGCATCCCTCTTCATATCTCAAACCTTCATGTTTTCCAAAACTCAACAAAAGAAGAAATAATCCAAATGAAGGAATTCAGCTACGAAGACATAAAGACCTCCACCAAAAACTTCTCTGTGGATACACTAATCGGAAAAGGAAGCCATGGCCATGTCTACAAAGCCACTCTAAAAGGCAGCAACAAACAAGTAGCAATCAAGAAACCATACGATTCAGACACTTCAAAGCTCAAAACCGAGATTCAGATCTTATCCTCCATTTGCAAACATCCAAATCTTGTCAACACAGTCGGCGTTTCGCAGAATCTTCTTGTTTTAGAGTACATGCCAAATGGCTCTTTATACAACCTACTTCATTCTCCTCCCTCTTTCCCCATATGCATTTCCGCTCGCTTGGTCATTTCCCTTCAAATCGCAAGCGCGATCTCAAGTCTCCATAACGGTAAAGACTGTAAAATCATACACAGAGATATAAAATCGGAGAACATTCTATTCGATAGTAGATGGAATGCCAGACTGTCAGACTTCAGTCTGGCAGTCAGAGCAGATGATTCGAACCCAAGACCTCTGCCAGCAGGAACACTGGGCTACATAGACCCAGGCTACACTGAAGCTGAGAAGGTGAGTACGAAAGTGGACGTGTATAGTTTTGGAGTGTTGTTGCTAGAGATCATGAGTTCGAGAAAGGCGATCGACATGGACTACGATCCTGCTTCGATCGTGACGTGGTCAGTGCCTTTGATAAAGGGAGGAGGAATGTTGGATGTTTGCGATCGAAGGGTGGTTTTTGGTGTAAGTGATGAGATGGAGAGAGCGATAGGGAGAGTGTTGAGAATGGCGGGTAGGTGTGTGTGTATGGATGAGGAGAGAAGGCCGAGTATGAAGGAGGTGGTTAGGGAGTTGGGTGAGGTGGTGAAGAGAGTTTTTGTGGATGGGTGGGTGGTTAGAATTTGGAAGAGATGTATGAAGATGGGAGTGGGAGCAAGGACGAGGAAGATTGTGTGTGGGGATCATTTGGGTGATGATGATCGAGATGAGATAGTTGAACATGATGATGAGTTGTTGTAGTATGACGTGTGCATGATTGTATTCCTGTTTGTTTTGGACTTTTTTTTCTTTTCTATTTAGAAGGAACTTGTTGATAATCTTACACAATAATCTCACGCCAATGTTTTACGAGAAAGAAACACATTAGAATTTAGAATGCAAGAGTTACATAGGAAGAGTTCTTTCGACCCACGAGAAAAAACATTTGGAAAGGGTACTTGAAGAATACGAAAGAGTATTAATAACTATGTTATTCATATACTTGTCTTAAAATAATTGTATTTTGAGAGCGTAACTAAACTGAAAATTTGATAATTCAACTACACTAAAAGTACAAGTATAGCTACATTAGTACAACAGTTTTGAATCACAGATACGACAACGGTAGAAATATAGTTGCATCTTCGTATGAAATTGTGAATAACCATTGTTAGAATAGCCAAAGCAATTGTATACAGAAATGAGCCTACCACTTTATGAGGTGTACGTCTTGTTTGATCATAACAAATATATTTTATAATTTCACTTTTAGATTGTATTCCAGTTTTAAAAATCAGCAACGTACAATTTCGTTCCTAATTTTTTTTTAATATACCTAGGAAAACCAGACGGATCGTAAACTTTCAAGGAGAATTAAGTTGTGTATGTCCGTTAAGTCTTAACTCATGACATCCATAACTTTGGATACTATTTTTTGTGAGGATGTGTGTAAGGTAGGGCTCGAGTCGAGATCTGTTACTGGACATAGGCACACCTTTTTCATTACGCCACCCTTGTGAACAACTGCAGTTAATTTCTTTTGAAACTAATAATAAATACATTATATTTAATATGCTTGTTTAGTGCTGTATGTTTACAGATTTTATTATAAGATACTGATTGTGGGGAAGTTTCATTTTTAGTGCAATAAAAGACTGCATGTAAAAAGAAAATGAAACAAATAAAGATCTGAAACATGAAATATGCCAGTACCCAATCAGATACGGTACACATGGAAAAAAAAATAAAAAAATAAAAAGATAATGCTAAGCAAAGAATTGGATAAACAATCTGACTATTCATTTTGGAATATACAATAGAATTTATTTTTCATACATCCTCCTTAAGCCTGTACAAACTCAAGTACATCAAAATAATAATTATCGGATACAAATACATCATTTTTAATATCCAGCATTTTCTCAAATCATCTCAACATCCTTATCCGATCAAATAAAATTCACAACTCTTCGTTCATCAATCATCTCACACAAAATCAAGTTTCCTCAGTAAATTTTGAACCATCTCATTGTATCAAAAAGAGAATCATCACAAAAGTTCCTCTCAACCAAACATCAGTGTGCTATATTTTGATCTCCTCAACACCACATCGAAAATCAAAACATATTTTGTAATTCATACTCAACAGAGGAGTTTCAGCAAGCATCAATACAACAACAGTTCATCAACATCAACTCAAGGCAGAAACGGCAAAGAACGGGAATCTCGCCGAACTTCTTACCTTCAGCATTTAGACATGAGCAAATCTAGGCATCTCCAGATCCAGATGTTGTTCGATATCCAAGGCAGCGGCTTTCAAGAATACAAACTCCAGACTGAGTTGTAGCGAAGAGTTGGACGAAGCGACAACCATCTTTACAGCAGCAATCATATGTTTTCACCTGAACCAACCAATCAGCCGCGGCATCAAACCGTCATCAAACAAACGGAAATTGGAGATCTTACATGAGTCTTCGATTTCAAGGCAGTGAACTTCGAGTGTCCCTTATCGGTGATTAAAATTGAGGAAGCTTTTCCATTTTCTTTTCATTGAAGGCAAAAGCTTTGAGAAAGAAAGAACAAGGAAGACGGGCTCACGTGATTTTCAAGCGCAGAAGACTTTTATTTTATATGCTGCTGCTATTGTTACCAGTTTACGCTTGCCGTCACCATTATAGTTTTAATAGAAACAATTTTTTTTTACGTGCTTTTGGCTACCAACCCCAAATTCATTCACTCGGTTATAAACAATCATTTATATCAGCAGTTCTTCGGTGGTTTAACGCCGTACGCCATTTGCAACCGAAACTTATTCATGACAAACGGTCGAAGATGGCCGAACAGTATTTCGGTCCTTTGTAGCCGATTGAAGGTGCCGCTTGATTTGGAGAGAAAAATACGCGGTGTTAAAAAGAGTAGTGTACGTTATTTTGGATAGCCTTCAGCGTAGATGGACAGAAAAAAAAATCGAGCTGTCAATAGCAATACACTAATTTCATTTCTCTAGCAATAGAAATATTTAGTTGATCAAGGGATAATAGATTATATGGTGAATTAAGGAAAAAGTCAAATTGAAAAGAAATTAGATCGAAGGACATTTTTTTATATTTTTAGACTGAAAACAAATGTTAGTTATAATTAGCATTATATTAACATTTTACACTGAACAAAATGTTAATTATATCTAGCATTATATTCAATTTTACACCATACAAAATGCTAATTATAACTAGCATTGTCCTTCAGTCTAAAAAGCAAACATGTTGTCCTTTAGCATAATTTTTTTAAGTTTATCCTTGTGCCTATTTTTCTGTTAATTTTTTTTGTATCTTTGTTTAAATTTCTACGTTGATTTTCGGTTTGTGGTTCAAGGATTCTGATCTCAGGGTGCCGAGTTCAAGCAGGGTTACTAGGTATAGAGTTAGTATATTCATGTTAGTAGAGAGTGCATGTTTCCAGTTGTTGTAAGGGTTGAATATTTAACTCTAGTAGTAACTTTGGAGGCAGTAGTAGGAACTATCAGATTAGTGGTCGAAACTGGGTATATCTATGTGCCGTCTGTGCAGTTAATGCGCTCGGCAAATTCAAAGCGGTGGAGGTGCAAAAAGTCAAAGCGGGGATACAACGAGGATATAGCGAGATATAGCGGATGGCTCTAAAATAGCATGTAAAACGTAACGACCCGTAAATTTCGATAATTTAATTTTTTTATTTAATAGGATTTTTGTAATTTATTTTAGTAGAAACAATAAAGAGGATAAGTAAATGTTAGAATGAAGGCTAAATTTAATTATGTAAATGGTGACTTAAAACCTATTTATAGGATTTGAATAAAATTCAAATGAATTAAGTAAGAAAAAAAAAGATTCTTACCTGGATATTAAATTTAATATAAGAAATTTATGAAAGTATAAATTTGATTTAATGCAATAAATTATTGTGAACGGTAATTGGAATAAATTAAGGAATCATATTAGTGCAAGTTAATAATTTATGACTTGAATGAAATTCCAACTCAATTAAATCATTTAAATGTTATGATTTGATTTTAAATATGAGTAAAACAAATGTAAGGATTTGATTAATATATATGTTATTTATTCAGGGTATTGAATAAAAATTTGGAATCTAATTGTAATGAATGGTAATAATGTTGGTATTTGCTAATAAGATAAATTTCAATGCAATACCCATAAATGAATGAAATGAAATGAATATATGTAAAGGTATACTAGGTTGTTTATCAAATAGAAGGAAAGAAAAGTAAATATCGGATTTGATTGATGGATAAATATACATTTAATAGTAATGGAATGTAAAGTTAATGGTAATTGTTTAAAATCAATCAATGAATGGATATTGATTGTAAAGTTATAATAATAATTAGAAATTGGATGGCATTAATATAAGATAATGAATTGCAGATTTTGGGTTTATAATAAAGGGTGAATGGAAATTTTGATTGGTTATTACTTGAATGGAATTCAAATCTGTTGGGAAAGGTAGATGGATATTTGGTAATAAGATTTAAACGGACTTGAATAGTGAATTTATTTAAGTAGTATATAATAATAATGATTAAATGAAAACCAATACTCTGTATATATCTATAATATTTGAGTGGAAATAATATACTTATAAATGTGGGATTGAGAGTCTTACAACAATTATTAGGAGTTATATATATTTAGTTCATTCAAGTAAATTTGAAACCATTGCAATAGATGTACAGCAAGTGTTGCGTTAAATAAATTTAAGTAGGGGAATAACGGAAATATCTGCATAGTATGATGATTTGAGAGTAAAAAGAATGGAAATAAAGTTTATTTAATATATTGGAATTTAATTTATGTATTTATTTGGATTTATTGCAATTAATTAAAATTAATTATAAATTTTTACGTTAAAATAAAAATTTAGTTGAAAAGGGAAATATTTATGTGATAATTTTAAATCAAATGGTAAACCCTTATATTTGGAATTTATGAATGGAATAAATATGAGGTAATTCAAATAAAAGGGAAATTTTGGAAATTTATCCAAAATGTTGAAATTTATGAAATTTAAGATTTTATTGATTTAATCTTTAATAAATTGACATTTAAAATTTGTTAAATCATTTTAAATGTTTGAGAATTTGTAAATGGTAAAATTTGCCAAGTCTGAAACTGAAATATAATTAATTGAATTTATTTACTAATTCTTAATTTATTTAATTAATATAAAAATAGCTATTTTGGCCACTGACTCGGTTTTCGACAAAACTATTTTCATCGGATCCGTAACAGTGAATTATTGCAGGGTTTCAAGTTTCGTAGCGATCGGACTTGTCATTTGATCGTACGAACGCGAAACGCCTTGAAATCGTTTTAATTGAAATCAATTTGAAAATATTGATTTCAGCATAACTTCTTCATATGATGGAATTTGGAAGTGAAACTTTTTCCATCGCGTTCAGAATATTTTAAATTACATATTTTGATATATGGGTTACCAAATTTCGTTCCGGGGTCGAAACGGGCTTTTTGGACCAATTATCGTTCAGCACGTTGTTTATCGGATCCATCTACTCTATCTCTAACCTACATATATAAACCCAATTATAAACCCTAGCAGCCTCAAATTTCTCATTTCTACGTATAATTCCTTCTGGCTAGCTTCTTCCTCAATGGCTGAAAACCTAATCCCCAAATTCAATTTGCAAATCAAATCAAATCGAAAAGTTTAAAATTCCTCAAACCCTATCATATTATATACCAAATTGAAGCTCTTGACAAGAGCGACGCAAATATGATGTTCGTTTTTGCAATCGAATTCTGGTTTGACAAATTGGCCAAATCATTCTCGGCCATCCGTTTGGGGTTCGATCAACGGTGATGGATCGGTGATTCAAGGGCAGCGTTGCATAGAGAGTGTCTTAACGAGCACATCGGGAGTATTCTTTTAGTCGCGTAATGGTTAGATCATCGCTGGTTTTGATTTAGGGTTCAGTTCCTTCAGGGGGGCGGCTGCGTTTTATGTTGATCAGAGGACACGAGGGAGGAGGTCGCAAGATAAGGCCAAGACTGGACGCGGCCTGGCCTAGGCGGCGCGGTGCCCACTCGCATGGCGACGGGAAGATGGTGGACATGAGGAACGGTAGGGTCGGCGGTTAGGGTTTTTGCGTGATTCCTGGATTCGTGTATTTGGTCTTGAACGGGATGAATACTGTGAGGTGACGTGGCTAATAAAAAAAACATTTATTAGGTAAGTTTTGTTTTATAATTTAATTTATTTTCTAATCGTTTAAATCAAATAACTTTTGCATACATCATCCGGTTAACATGCGATTTTTTTTATTAGGATCGTAATAAAATTCCGGATCTGTTGACGCTGATTTGAACGAATTCTGAGACCGTCAAAATTTTGGGTTTAAATCGGATTTAAATTCGATTTAAATCCCAAAGGTGAGTGTTTTAACCCACTCACAAGTTCTAAGTTCTTTTATGTTTGTTAAATTGACTTAAGATATGAGTAGAAATTTATTTATGATTGTTTGGCATGTTTTATTCATCATCTCAGTTAAATCGCATTTATTTAATTTAACTGTTAATAAATTTTATTATTGCATATAATTTGACAGTTAAAAAATTTATTTATTTGCATAAAAAACTGCTAGTTAAACAGTTATTAAATTTATTATTGAATACAAACTGGTAGTTAATGTCTGTTATTTATTACCTGTTATATTTTATACGCTCTATATTGTTGATTGGTTAAATTGATGATGATTGCAATAAATTGGTTGATGATTGATATTGGGTGAATGGATGATGTGTTCTATATTATATAAACTGCAAGTTATTATGCATTTTCATTTCATTCGGGATTGCGGTTTGAAATGATATATAACCGTAATTTTTATTTTTAAATTGCGGATTGAAATGATAAATATCCGTATCACTTGACCATAGGATAGAAAATTATATACAGGCACCGCGGTATATATATAAAATTATTTTTGAAATAATTTTTCTATGGTTTGGATAGGATATGGTTTAATAAATATTAATTTTTGACCTTATATAAAATCTTATTTTATGTACATATGTAGTTAACTTATTGAATTTAAGCTATGTATAAATTTGTTAAATAAACTAAATAAGTTGAATAATGGAGTTCTAATGCTTTAAATTAGTCTAGATTGGAAGGTAAATTAAAATTTAATTGGAATTTAGCGTACTTAAGAATTAAACTCTATAAGTGATGTAACTTATTTAAACTTGGAAATTTTAAAGGTATGATATTTATAACTGGATTTTATTCAAGATAAATTAAATGAATATTTCTAATATAAATAAATTGAAGGAAATATTTAATTGTTAGAAATTTTGAGTTTTATTTTATGGATTTATTTTATGAATATTTCAAAACTAAATAATAGGATAATAAATTGTTGAATAGAATTTCCAACCTTAAGTTTTGAAATTGTTAAATACTCAAAGTTAGGAATATATTGAAATTTGAAGTGGTTTATTTAACTGGAAGTGAATTTAAAATTTATGGATTTAGACTAAATTTTAAATGAATAAATTTGTAAAGCCGTGAAGATTATTTACTTTATAAAGTAATTTTAAACTCAACTATTTTATTTTATATACCGTTTCAATATCCAAACCATTCAAGTTTTAGAAGTTATGGTTTTAAAATTATGGATTTTGAAGTATTATGTTGAAAGTTAAAATTCAAATATTTGGTTTCGAGGTATTATAAATTATAAAAGTGGCATGATTTTGGAAAAGAAATATATATGAAATAAAATGATATCATTTTTATTTGGGTTTTATAAGGGAATGCGTATTTATGGGTTTTGAAATGGATAATTTTATTCTGGTTTTGAAAGTATAATTATTTTAAATGACCGCGGTGTTATAATAACGTTTGGTTGTTAAAGAGACCGGGATCGAAAGTTGTCATACTCTCTGCCAACTCCGAAAACCACTTTAACAACCGTGTACGCGGTGGAGATTCCAGAATGATGTAGGTTGATGACGGCGTTTCCTATAAGGTAATTACGTGGACCCAACTGCCGTGAGTTGGCATAAGGTGGCTAAAACAGGAGCGATTCTCGGGCCAATGTGGTCATTCCTCTGATCGAACGCACTCCTTCGATATTATACTCTGACTTTGGATTAATTCGGTGGCCACTATTGATTTCTTTGATTTAGGGGTGTTAGTTCGAGGTGGACGGTAGCTACGGCTACGCGTTTCCACCAGCCCGGATAGCAATTGGTATATCTACCCTGGCATTGCCTAGTTGTGCCGTGTCACCTACCCTATCGCGCCTTGTACGAGTGTGGATTTCTCCCGTAGCCCGTGTGGTATCCTCTGGTGGCTTCCCGATCAGGAGGGACTATGATATTGGATGGACTAGTGGGACTATTACGTGTTAAGGGCTATATGGGTAACCCCTTAATGCTAAGAAAAAAGTAAGTTTATTTTACAAATAGACACTATTATAATAGCGCAATATACTACATAGTAAATAGTTTAACGGATCCTTAGGAGATGTAAATCCCGAGCATCTCTTGAGTTACTGCACTCATATTTATTTCTGTTAATTTAACTCACATAAGATCTTTTAGTTCTGACTCGAGTGTTTTTGTCTTTTCAAATTCGCTCGGGTCAGTCCGAGCGTTTTAGGATTTGAAGATTTAGCTCTGGAGGACGAAGACGAAGATTTATATTATTATTATTTATACTAGTGCACTACACTCATATTGTTCCGCTGCATTGATATTTATTGGTATGTGAACTCTGATATTTATTGAAAAAAAAAGAATCAAATGTTTTGTAAAAAGATTTTATGAACTGTATATTTATTATTATATTTTATCCTTCCGCTGTGAGATTCTGTTTTGTTTTATTTCTTTCCTATTTTTCTTATTTACCTCATAACAATCCGCCCTTCCGTATGGTTTGAATTGACACGTGTGTGATTTAAAGCGTGCGAAAAGGCGGGACGTTACAGTTGGTATCAGAGCTTTGGTTTAGCGATAAACCTTAGCTTTGTGGGGGTTTGACTCTTTGTTATTAGGGTAGTAATTCCCTATGGGAGTCGCTGAGTGTATGTATATGAGAGAACGTATTTTTTAGTGTTATAAAAAGGTTTTTATATTGTGTTAATCTGTTCCGTTTTGTATTTATAAATTCTGGTTGGTGCATGGGACGCTGTGACATCAATAGGGATTTCTAAACACTTAATAGGACAGACCGACATAATATTTGTTTTATATAGGTAATAAAGATTGAAAAAAATAAAATAAATAAAAAGTGGAAATTTAGAACTTATGATCCGGGGTTTTGAAATTTCTTTCGAATAAATTTTGGAGCATAATAATATTGTTATAAATATTTTCTGATATAAATATTTGATATAATTTAAAAAAGAATTGTTTTAAAGAGGATTTTGGAGAAAATAGGTTTTGTACTTTCCTCTCTGTCGCTGGAAAATAATTTCGGTGATGGCGGCCGCATCATCGACTTTCATTTTCGAGTTTCGAAGGGGAAATGCCACTGTAGTAGTTTTACTGCAGATTCATTTTTGAAAAAAATATATATAAATTTGAATTGTTTTAAATATAATTAGAGATATATAAGTTGAAATAATATATTTTATCTATTATTTAAAATTAATTGAATTTAACCTGGTACTAAATTCTTAGATTTCCATTAATTAATTGTTTCAATTATTGTAGTGAATTGAAAAGTAGGTAATTAATAAATTAAAACCTCTAAAGGAAATAAGAGATTTAATGATAGGTTATAAATGGTATTAAATGGAATTTGAAATTATAACCTATGAAATAAAGAATATTATTATTGAATTTTAAATTAATCATAGGTAATGAGAAAACTTGTATAACTTTCAAGGACATCTTTAAAAACATATATAACTTACCAAGTATAAAAAGTTGAATTGTTTAATAAGAAATGTAATGGAAATTATACGAGTAAAAGTAGGTAATGAAGTATTCAATGAATTTGCTATTATAAATGAGAATCTAATGTTATAAACTTAAAGTTATAATTAAAAATTTTCCAAGTAAATATAATTAAAGGTAAGTAATTCAAATAGATGATTTTAAACTTAAGTAATTAAAGTGTAACTAAATGAGGTCATGCAATAATAAATGAATGAATAATTATAACGAAATAAAAGGAACTGGCATGACCTGAGTTAATGGAATTGAATAATTGTAAGTAATAAGTAAAAATAAATGAAGCAAACATTTAATGAGTAAATGTAAATTAAAAAGATAAATCACTGTATAAATAAAAAGGAAAATCAAACAACAAAGGTATGGAATAAAATTAATAATAAGTTAATTTGATTTGTTAGTTGGAATTGTTGTTGTTTGGTTATGGTTGTTTGGATAAGGAGATTCAAAATTGTTTGGATGAAAAATGTAACCTATTTAGTTTATCTAAGGCTGTTGAGTAAATGATGCACTTGATGGTTTATTCTTCATTCCGTACAATTTAGAAGTCTTAAACCCGAACAACTATTTGTTTGTTGATTGAATGGTTGGTTTGTATTTGTTGTGTATGCTGTTTGTGAAATTGATGGTTGTTGTTAGTAATTGAAACCACTTAAATATTTCACTTTACATAAATTGTTAACCCTTTGGATTTTATAAGTGAAATGCAAGTTATGGAAGCAATTGCTACTGCTTTTGGTTCCATAAATTAAGCGTAAATTGCCCGAAAAATAGGTACGTTTCGGATTACGGTTTATAACGCTATTTTATATATTTTTCCGTGTTGGGATATAATATTTTGGATATTATATGTGATATTTTGTTATATTTAATATTTTATTTTCTCACGTGCCTCTCCGTACAAAGGAGACTCTGCCGAAATTTTTCGTAAATTTTTGGACGTAGAAATTATTTTGAAATGTTTTTCCAAACTTTATTTATTTAAGTATAAAAAGATATAATGATTATAAAATTGGTATATTTTATATAAAGCAATAAATTTTGTAAATTATTATGTGTAAAGTTAATATTTTGAATAAGATGTATTGTTTATTTGATTCTTCCTTCTCCCCTTTTTTTTCCTTTTCGGGGAAGAAAAGTTTTGAGTGGGGGAGAGTGTAACGACCCGTAAATTTCAATAATTTAATTTGTTTATTTAATAGGATTTTTGTAATTTATTTTGGTAGAACAATAAAGAGGATAAATAAATGTTAGAATGAAGGCTAAATTTAATAATGTAAATGGTGACTTAAAACCTATTTATAGGATTTGAATAAAATTCAAATGAATTAAGTAAGGGAAAAAAAAGATTCTTACCTGGATATTAAATTTAATATGAGAAATTTATGAAAGTATAAATTTGATTTAATGCAATAAATTATTGTGAACGGTAATTGGAATAAATTAAGGAATCATATTAGTGCAAGTTAATAATTTATGACTTGAATGAAATTCCAACTCAATTAAATCATTTAAATGTTATGATTTGATTTTAAATATGAGTAAAACAAATGTAAGGATTTGATTAATATATATGTTATTTATTCAGGGTATTGAATAAAAATTTGGAATCTAATTGTGATGAATGGTAATAATGTTGGTATTTGCTAATAAGATAAATTTCAATGCAATATCCATAGATGAATGGAATGAAATGAATATATGTAAAGGTGTACTAGGTTGTTTATCAAATAGAAGGAATGAAAAGTAAATATTGGATTTGATTGATGGATAAATATACATTTAATAGTAATGGAATGTAAAGTTAATGGTAATTGTTTAAAATCAATCAATGAATGGATATAGATTGTAAAGTTATAATAATAATTAGAAATTGGATGGCATTAATATAAGATAATGAATTGCAGATTTTGGGTTTATAATAAAGGGTGAATGGAAATTTTGATTGGTTATTACTTGAATGGAATTCAAATCTGTTGGGAAAGATAGATGGATATTTGGTAATAAGATTTAAACGGACTTGAATAGTGAATTTATTTAAGTAGTATATAATAAATAATGATTAAATGAAAACCAATACTCTGTATATATCTATAATATTTGAGTGGAAATAATATACTTATAAATGTGGGATTGAGAGTCTTACAACAATTATTAGGAGTTATATATATTTAGTTCATTCAAGTAAATTTGAAACCATTGCAATAGATGTACATTAAGTGTTGTGTTAAATAAATTTAAGTAATAAAAGGGGAATAACGGAAATATCTTCATATTATGATGATTTGAGAGTAAAAAGAATGGAAATAAAGTTTATTTAATATATTGGAATTTAATTTATGTATTTATTTGGATTTATTGCAATTAATTAAAATTAATTATAAATTTTTACGTTAAAATAAAAATTTAGTTGAAAAGGGAAATATTTATGTGATAATTTTAAATCAAATGGTAAACCCTTATATTTGGAATTTATGAATGGAATAAATATGAGGTAATTCAAATAAAAGGGAAATTTTGGAAATTTATCCAAAATGTTGAAATTTATGAAATTTAAGATTTTATTGATTTAATCTTTAATAAATTGACATTTAAAATTTGTTAAATCATTTTAAATGTTTGAGAATTTGTAAATGGTAAAAATTGCCAAGTCTGAAACTGAAATATAATTAATTGAATTTATTTACTAATTCTTAATTTATTTAATTAATATAAAAATAGCTATTTTGGCCACTGACTCGGTTTTCGACAAAACCAGTTTCACCGGATCCGTAACAGTGAATTATTGCAGGGTTTCGAGTTTCGTAGCGATCAGACTTTTCATTTGATCGTACGAACGCGAAACGCCTTGAAATCGTTTTAATTGAAATCAATTTGAAAATATTGATTTCAGCATAACTTCTTCATACGATGGAATTTGGACGTGAAACTTTTTCCATCGCGTTCAGAATATTTTAAATTACATATTTTGATATATGGGTTACCAAATTTCATTCCGGAGTCGAAACGGGCTTTTTGGACCAATTATCGTTCAGCACGTTGTTTATCGGATCCATCTATTCTATCTCTAACCTACATATATAAACCCAATTATAAACCCAATTATAAACCCTAGCAGCCTCAAATTTCTCATTTCTACGTATAATTCCTTCTGGCTAGCTTCTTCCTCAATGGCTGAAAACCTAATCCCCAAATTCAATTTTCAAATCAAATCAAATTGAAAAGTTTAAAATTCCTCAAACCCTATCATATTATATACCAAATTGAAGCTCTTGACAAGTGCGACGCAAATATGATGTTCGTTTTTGCAATCGAATTCTGGTTTGACTGAAATTGGCCAAATCATTCTCGGCCATCCGTTTGGGGTTCGATCAACGGTGATGGATCGGTGATTCAAGGGCAGCGTTGCATAGAGAATGTCTAAACGAGCACATCGGGAGTATTCTTTTAGTCGCGTGATGGTCAGATCATCGCTGGTTTTGATTTAGGGTTCAGTTCCTTCAAGGGGGCGGCTGCGTTTTATGTTGATCAGAGGACACGAGGGAGGAGGGGAGGAGGTCGCGAGGTAAGGCCAAGACTGGACGCGGCCTGGCCTAGGCGGTGCGGTGATCACTCGCATGGCGACGGGAAGATGGTGGACATGAGGAACGGTAGGGTTTGCGGTTAGGGTTTTTGCGTGATTCCTGGATTCGTGTATTTGGTCTTGAACGGGATGAACACTGTGAGGTGACGTGGTTAATAAAAAAAAACATTTATTAGGTAAGTTTTGTTTTATAATTTAATTTTGTTTTCTAATCATTTAAATCAAATAACTTTTTCATACATGATCCAATTAACACGCGATTTTTTTTATTAGGATCGTAATAAAATTCCGGATCTGTTGATGCTGTTTTGAACGAATTCTGAGACCGTCAAATTTTTGGTTTAAATCGGACTTAAATTCGATTTAAATCCCAAAGGTGAGTGTTTTAATCCACTCACAACTTCTAAGTTCTCTTATGTTTGTTAAATTGACTTAAGATATGAGTAGAAATTTATTTATGATTGTTTGGCATGTTTTATTCATTATCTCAGTTAAATCACATTTATTTTATTTAACCGTTAATAAATTTTATTATTGCATATAATTTGACAGTTAAAAAATTTATTTATTTGCATAAAAAACCGCTAGTTAAACAGTTATTAAATTTATTATTGAATACAAACTGGTAGTTAATGCCTGTTATTTATTACCTGTTATATTTTATACGCTCTATATTGTTGATTGGTTAAATTGATGATGATTGCAATAAATTGGTTGATGATTGATATTGGGTGAATGGATGATGTGTTCTATATTATATAAACTGCAAGTTATTATGCATTTTCATTTCATTCGGGATTGCGGTTTGAAATGATATATAACCGTAATTTTTATTTTTAAATTGCAGATTGAAATGATAAATATCCGTATCACTTGACCATAGGATAGAAAATTATATACAGGCACCGCGGTATATATATATATATAAAATTATTTTTGAAATAATTTTTCTATGGTTTGGATAGGATACGGTTTAATAAATATTAATTTTTGACCTTATATAAAATCTTATTTTATGTACATATATAGTTAAATTATTGAATTTAAGCTATGTATAAATTTGTTAAATAAACTAAATAAGTTGTATAATGGAGTTCTAATGCTTTAAATCAATCTAGATTGGAAGGTAAATTAAAATTTAATTGGAATTGAGCGTATTTAAGAATTAAACTCTATAAGTGATGTAACTTATTTAAACTTTGAAATTTTAAAGGTATGATATTTATAACTGGATTTTATTCAAGATAAATTAAATGAATATTTCTAGTATAAATAAATTGAAGGAAATATTTAATTGTTAGAAATTTTGAGTTTTATTTTATGGATTTATTTTATGAATATTTCATAACTAAATAATAGGACAATAAATTGTTGAATAGAATTTCCAACCTTAAGTTTTGAAATTGTTAAATACTCAAAGTTAGGAGTATATTGAAATTTGAAGTGGTTTATTTAACTGGAAGTGAATTTAAAATTTATGGATTTAGACTAAATTTTAAATGAATAAATTTGTAAAGCCGTGAAGATTATTTACTTTATAAAGTAATTTTAAACTCAACTATTTTATTTTATATACCGTTTCAATATCCAAGCCATTCAAGTTTTAGAAGTTATGGTTTTAAAACTATGGATTTTGAAGTATTATGTTGAAAGTTAAAATTCAAATATTTGGTTTCGAGGTATTATAAATTTTAAAAGTGGCATGATTTTGGAAAAGAAATATATATGAAATAAAATGATATCATTTTTATTTGGGTTTTAAAAGGGAATGATATCGTATTTATGGGTTTTGAAATGGATAATTTTATTCTGGTTTTGAAAGTATAATTGTTTTAAATGACCGCGGTGTTATAATAACGTTTGGTTGTTGAAGAGACCGGGATCGGAAGTTGTCATACTCTCTGCCAACTCCGAAAACTACTTTAACAACTGTGTACGCGGTGGAGATTCCAGAATGAAGTAGGTTGGTGACGGCGTTTCCTATAAGGTAATTACGTGGACCCAACTTCCGTGAGTTGGCATAAGGTGGCTAAAACAGGAGCGATTCTCGGGCCAATGAGGTCATTCCTCTGATCGAACGCACTCCTTCGATACTATACTCTGACTTTGGATTGATTCGTGGCCACTATTGATTTCTTTGATTTGGGGGTGTTAGTTCGAGGTGGGCGGTAGCTGCGGCTACGCGTTTACACCAGCCCGGATAGCAATTGGTATATCTACCCTGGCATTGCCTAGTTGTGCCGTGTCACCTACCCTATCGCGCCTTGTACGAGTTTGGATTTCTCCCGTAGCCTATGTGGTATCCTCTGGTGGCTTCCCGATCAGGAGGGACTATGATATTGGATGGACTACTGGGATTATTACGTGTTAAGGGCTATATGGGTAACCCCTTAATGCTAAGAAAAAAGTAAGTTTATTTTACAAATAGACACTATTATAATGGCGCAATATACTACATAGTAAATAGTTTAACAGATCCTTAGGAGATGTAAATCCCGAGCATCTATTGAGTTACTGCACTCATATTTATTTCTGTTAATTTAACTCACATAAGATCTTTTAGTTCTGACTCGAATGTTTTTGTCTTTTCAAATTCGCTCGGGTCAGTCCGAGCGTTTCAGGATTTGAAGATTTAGCTCTGGAGGATGAAGACGAAGATTTATATCATTATTATTTATACTAGTGCACTACACTCATATTGCTCCGCTGCATTGATATTTATTGGTATGTGAACTCTGATATTTATTGAAGAAAAAAGAATCAAATGTTTTGTAAAAAGATTTTATGAACTGTATATTTATTATTATATTTTATCCTTCCGCTGTGAGATTCTGTTTTGTTTTATTTCTTTCCTATTTTTTTTTTATTTACCCCATAACAATCCGCCCTTCCGTATGGTTTGAATTGGCACCTGTGTCGATTTAAAGCGTGCGAAAAGGCGGGACGTTACATAAAACCTGTACTTAATGTTTTTACAAATATATAAATGGTATTAATTGAAAATTTATCATTCAATTGAATTATAATTAATACATAAATAGTTTTAAATAAAAACATGTGCGAATATACTTTAAATAAACGTAAAACTGTTATATATAACATAATTGAATTTAGTAGAATATTAGATTATTTTCATTTCTGAAAATATATTAAAAATTAAATCAAATAAATTAATTTCATAATTTTTATAATGTATAAATACAATTTTTCAATTTATTTTATTAAAGAAGATATAGCGGAAATAGCGGGGCTTAAAGCGGAAATGCTATATTTTGGGGCTACATGGAAAAATAGTAGCGGTAGAAATCCGCTATGAGATATAGCGGGGTAATAGCGGGACATTAACTACACAGTGTTCGTATATTTTTCGCATTTACGTTTCTGCACTTTATTTTAACCGTTTATCTACGAAAATTTTAAATACCCTATTAACCTTCCCTCTTGGGTATATTTCATGATGCTTATTGAATATGCGATTATATGATTTTTGTTTGATGATAATATATATATATATATGTATATATTCATTTAAATGTATTTGTTAATATACTATTTTATTTCACAGATTAAATAAATATTTGATGAATAAAATAAATAACAAAGAATTAAAATTCAAACGGATATTTTATTCAAACAAGTATTTATTACAATTTTTGTATAGTACTAATTTCAAGCTCTCACTATATATATACAACTTCAATTACAATACAATTTTGATTACATATTTATATTTGACCTCACTACATATCACTCATTCACTCAACTCGTATTTATCTTCAACTTCATTCCAATGTGAATCCAGCATCTGAGCAATCTGCAAAAATATATATTGACGCAGCTAAATTGAAAAGGAAATATTTTTGCAGTATATAATAAAATACGATTTTGAAAATAATATTTGCCTCGGTTATTTGAGTTGTTCGTCATCATTTAATTTTGAATGCATCATACACGAACAGCTTATGACATGCACAGTGTATCACTGTACATGCCACAAGGCCGTGCACACCGATATACACTTGATAAATTTACAGGGACGGGTGAGCACAAGGTCAAACCCAATTAAAAGCCGGGTTCAACTCAAGTGAAATACAAATAAAATAACGACATGGGCACAAGGTCAAACCCGAGCTTTAAAGCTGCATTCAACACAGGTGCAACTCAAACGTACACATGAATGTTATGATCAAAGTATGCATATATACATGTCGACCTGGTAGCAAACAAAGTCAACAAAACATGCATCACATACATGGCAACCAAACTAAAGTATAGAGCATAAGCAAGTCACAGTCAACTTGAAAATATGATCTGCCTCAAGCAATAACAAGTACAACATGTATGCATGCAATGCACAGTGAAGACTAACAGGCACAAATCGACAACAGTTCAATATGCATCAGTTTCAAGTCAAATACAGTTTCAATTTTACATGACCAACAATGCAACTGTATGCAAACTACCTCGAATGGTACAAGTTAAAGACTGCAATACTACGACAACTACAAGTGACAATATCAAGTCGAGTCAAAACCAAAACATCAACTCAATTCACAACCAAAGACTGCACATTCAAGTGCATGACCATGAAAACTATGTAAGCAATCACCAGGCCTCAACATGAAGTTCAATAGAAATAAAGCTTCATCAAGCAATCTCAAGTGAACTCAACAAGACAATCATTCAAATGCAAACTGACTTGAAGGAACAAGCGCATGAAACAGCATATGTGCAGGCTGCAAACATATATAATAGTGGACAATGCAATGAACTGGTCATAGATTTTACTACTTAAAACAAGACTGCACAATTATGACTTCATGAAGCTTAAAATAAAACCATTAATAAAAGAGCAGACACAAATAACAATGGCACTGCCTCAACTGTCAATGCATAAGCACATGCACCAGTGATACCAGCGAAGACCACAAGCTAATCCAAACAACAATGAAGTCAACAATGAACCAGAGATTACAAACTAAAGGCACAAAAAATCAAAACCGAGAAGAATGCACAGACTCATATAAAACAGTGAATAAACAATGTCATCAGTAAACAAGATCAGAGCAGAAAGTAAAATGGGACATGTATATACACAGTGCATAGCATCATCAATGCAAACCAGATTCAAGCTCAAGTAAAATAGAGGCAATACTCAAGTGCTACCAGAATTCATCGGCTACCAAAACCATGGAACAGTATGGTACAGTTCGAACAATATCACCAGCATTTTAAGAAATCAAAAAGGCAGAAGTAAACACTATCAAAGTCAATGCCGAAGTCACAGAGAAATCAATACCGTGATAGCCAAGGATATTGAACAACTCAAAATCGAAGCCGTGACAACAAAGAAAAAATATACGATTTTGAAAAGGTTAGAAATCATCACAATCATCAATACAAAATCGAATGGCCGAAGAAGAATTCAAATTGATGTATACAAACGAAAATCAAGGATCTCGAATCCTATATAAATAACATCATTGGCAAATTGCAGGCATCGAGTTCAAGTAAGCCAAAACCAGAAAAGCAAAAGGAGTAAATTACATACCGAAATCAAATTCGAACTTGATCGAATTGAAGTAGCCGAAGGCGACTCAAATAGCCAAACGATCGACGAAAGCAACGAACTTGAAAACTTCTATTTCGATTAAGAAATCGAAAGTCTGCGACTTAAAAAAAGCCCTAATTTCAGAGCAAAGTGGAACGAGAACAAGCTGAAAGAAAGCCGGTCGAATAATAAGAAAAGGGATCTGATTTTTACATTGGACCGGCCTATAAAGCTTTAGTATAAATTAGGGTCTTTGATTTTTAAATTGTTTTTACTTTGTATTTTAACTTTTAAACCGTTGTAATTTCTAGTCGTGTGACTAAGGCACAAACTACGTGGCCTAGTTTGAGAATTCGCAACTCAGTGGCTGAGTTGTGGCAGAGTTTTGAGCGTAGAGTTATGTTAGTCAGTAGCGGGTGTCGCGAGTTAACGTGTGTAAGCGTGTGACTACTTAATTTCTAGTAGAAACCTTGGGGGCAGCAGTAGGCAGGGTTTTGCCGAAGCTGGGTAAATTCTGTGTCGTTCTATTTATGCATTTATTATTCTACTATTATCTATGCTACTATAATTTTGATTTATCTGTGTTGAAATAATTTTGTAAGCTTCCGCAAAAATTTCTATAATTAACAGTATCACCCTATTCACCCTCCTCTAGAGTGAAATCGATCCTACAAGTTGTATCGGAGCAAGAAATAGAAGTCAACTCTTGTTTTTAAATAATTCGTTTTTTTTCAAAAACCAATTTTTGTTTTAAAAATTTGAATTTTTAAAACGGCTTCTTTTAATAATGCTTTTGCTGAGGGTCAGTCCATAATTAGACCACCAATGTTCAATGGTGAATATGCCTACTGGGAAAATAGAATGAAGATTTTTCTGAAAACCATTGATGCGTGGAATATTGTTGAGAAAGGTTATAGAGCACCAACTATAATTGAAAATAATCAGGAAATAAATAAACCAAAGGATCAATGGACAAAACTAGAAAATAAATTACAAAATGCTAATGCTAAAGCTATGAATTCTATTATATGTTCATTGGATCAATTTGAATTTAATCATGTCTCATATTGTCTAACTGCGCAGGAAATATGGCACACACTAGAAGTGACTTACGAAGGAACATCTCAAGTCAAAGAATCTCGCCTTGCCATGCTAAGCAGCGAATACGAGAATTTCACAATGGCCAAGGAAGAAAATGTCAAAGAGATGTACGGACGAATTTCCAATATCGTTTACAAATCAAAAGCTCTCGGAAAATCATACACAAGGTCGAAGATAGTCCGAAAAATCCTCAGAGTCCTTCCACGAAGTTTTGAAGCCAAAGTGACTACCATTCAAGAATCAAAAGTTTTAAAACAAAACAAAGTTGAAAAACTCATCGGAAATCTCACCACTTATGAGCTAGAAATGAAATTCAAGGAAGAGCGTGAAGGGGGTGACACTCGAAAAAAATCAATAGCTCTTAAAGTAACAACAGAAAGTGATGGTGATGATGATGATGGAGCAGCATAATTGGAGCTGATAATAAAGAAATTCAAAAGGTGGAATTACAAATACGGAAATCCATCTCTAAATCGAAAATTGAAAAGCAGAATAAACAAAATACTAGACAATCCAGAAGAACAGAAGATCATCTGTCATAAGTGCAACCAACACGGACACATCAAGCCCAATTGTCCTCAAAATCGACGCGACTTTGAAAAGAAATAAAAAGGGAGAAGTTTTGCAGCCATGTGGAATACAAGTGATGAAGATAATCAAAGTACTAGTAGTGAGAGTGAGAAAGCAGATATGTGCATTCAAGGTAATATAACTGATAGCGACGATGACGAACCAAGCGAGGTATCAAAACTCACTCACTCAGAATTACCTATATATTTCCACGAAGTAAATGACTGTTTTGAATGACTTAGGGAGAAATATGCCAAACTTGAATCACAAAAAGATATTTTGATAGATTTAAATGGTCAACTTGAACAATTAGTTAAAAACTATCAAAATAAGTTCCCTAAGTGTGACAAGTGTCCATCGTTTGAAGAAGAAATTAAAAAATCAGAAATTAATATAAAATCACTCGAAAATGAAAATTTGATTTTGAAAGAGAGTGAAAATACTAGGAGAGAAAATTCTATTAAAAAGTGCACATAATTGTTAAACGAAAATGAATCTCTCAAAACACAAGTCCAACAATTGTCAACGACTTTAGATAAATTTTCAAAAAGTGAAAAATCGTTGAATATGCTTTTAGGGAAGCAAACTGTTAATATAGTTAGACAAGGACTTGGATATAATCAATCTGAAAAGGTTAGAAGCAAAATTAATCAAGTCAATTCTATGTGCACAATTTGTAGAAAATATGGACACAATCACAATAATTGTTGGTATAGACCCAAACACGTGAAAACTGTACCAATTTGGGTTCCAAAAGGCACAAATATAAAATCTCTCAAAGTTAAACAAACCAGGGTGCCGAAAGGAACATATATAAATAGTTTTGGTTCTTCACAAAATTATTTTTCAGAATATTCTGCCACTAACAATCATGGACCTATAAAAATAAATAGGTCACAAAAATCTTTTATCGTGTAGGAGAGGTGGCAGGCTAAGGAACAACAACAGTGTTATCTGGATTCTGGCTGTTCCAAAAACACAATGGGCGACAAAGCAAAGTTCCTTAGCCTAGTATAATGGTGACAGAATCACAATGGACAACAACGAAAAATATCGTAAAGGTAAAACAGGTAATGGTATATTTATTTGAACGATATATTAAATGTGATAATCTACACCGTAATCTGAGTTAAATCAGCCAATAATGTGATGATGAAATAATGATGATTTTGATTCTGACTTATTCAAAATTATTGGCCAATTATATTCTTATGCCAAGAACACTATAAAAATCTCTAGAATCTTTGAATTACTTCATATATATTAGTTTGGATTAATAATAGTGTTTTATTGGATGATAATACATTTGGATATTTTACAGCTAACTTTATATTCACGGTTTTTGATTATTTACACGGTTTCAATTCAAATTCAAGAGAATGTCATTTAAAAAGCTGTTAAAATTGATTTTGAGATATTTTGTTGCACACTTCATGGTCTGGTCTATCAAATTCAATTAATGATAATTTTGAGTGAAAGAGAAATTCGGATGCAGATTGCACTGGTAATCTAGTTGATAAAAAATTTACTAGTGGAACGTGATTTGTTGAGACATTTAGTAATGCATCATTTTTCAAAGAAAATATATGCATATTTTTTATTTCATAATTTTTTTAGCAGAATTTTTTTTCAAAACCCCTTCTACAAAATCATCTTTGACCTTGTTTTCAGATTGGTCATTTTTCGAAAAATTGATTTTATAATTATTTTTGAATTTTTAAATTATAACATTGACTAATCCGACTCCCTACTAATTATCAAAAAGATAAATAGTGATTGAAAAAAGTGATGAGTGTTGATATTTATCATATATTATGACTCGAGACGGTATAATTAGTAAATTTCTTTAGAAATTTAAACAAGAGTTATAAAACTTTTTGTTGGTAAAAAATTCGATGATCATCTCTATTTCTATCATATTTCTAACGACTATCACTCATCAAAATTCAACATAGTTTGTCAATATGTGGTACTTTAAACAGGAATCGTTCATTTTTCATTTTACATTTAAAATAATAATAATAATAAAATAATATAAAATAAAATCCAAAGCATTCACTCTCATTTAAAAGTCTTCACGGTTATGCATGGGTGAATTACTTGGAATTTGTTATGTGCTTCTATGCTCATTTAAAAGTCCTCACGGTTATGCATGTATGAATGCATATCAAAATTGATTTTTTTTAATAATAAACAAGTTGATTATAATCCCATTTAAAAGTCCTCACGGTTATGCGTAGTTAGAAGATACTTGAATTCATTTAAAAAAAAAGGAATACTACTAATCTCATTTAAAAGTCCTAACGGATATGCATGGTTAGTAGATATTCAAATTCCTAATATAAATATACCACAAATAGACACAACTGTATGGTTTTATATAATGACATCATTCCCATTATTCTGAAAGTGGAATATGCGCCTAACAAAGTATTTATGATTTTTGTTTGACTTTTTATTGAAATTTAATATTTATATTCGATTGAGTTTTAATGTTGTATTAATATCTATCACTTTATCTCCATTTCTCTAACACTAATACTCTTTTGCTGATAACAAAAGGGGGAGAGAAAAGTTAAGATTTTGTCAAATAAAATCAAGCAGAGGTAAAATATTTTCTATTTGCATCTAGGCTCATTTGCATATTTTTAATGGTATGCATATATGAAGGGGGATCTTTGTGTAGAAAGGAAGCATTTAAATAGGGGGAGCAATTAGAGTATATCAATGATCAAATACATTTAACATATTCAAAATCTTAAATATATGTTTGTTATCATCAAAAGGGGGAGATTGTTGAATATGCGATTATATGATTTTTTTGATGATAATAAACATATATATATATATATATATATATATTCATTTAAATATATTTGTTAATATGCTATTTTATTTTCACAGATTAAATAAATATTTGATGAATAAAATAAATAACACAGAATTTGAATACAAACGGATATTTTATTCAAACAAATATTTATTATAATTTTTGTATAGTACAAATTTCAAGCTCTCACTATATATATACAACTTCAATTACAATACAATTTTGATTACATATTTACATTTGACCTCACTACATATCACTCATTCACTCAATTCGTATTTATCTTCAACTTCATTCCAATGTGAATCCAACATCTGAGCAATCTGCAGAAATATACATTGACGCAGTAAAATTGATAAAGAAATATTTTTGCAATATATAATAAAATGCAATTTTGAAAATATTATTTGCCTCGGTTATTTGAGCTGTTCGTCATCATTTAGTTTTGAATGCATCATACACGAACAGCTTATGACATGGCAAGTGTATCACTGTACGTGCCACAAGGCTGTGCACACCGATATACACTTGATAAAGTTACAGGGACAGGTGAGCACAAGGTCAAACCCAATTAAAAGCCGGGTTCAACTCAAGTGAAATACAAATAAAATAACGACATGGGCACAAGGTCAAACCCGAGCTTTAAAGCAGCATTCAACACAGGTGCAACTCAAACGTACACATGAATGTTATGATCAATGTATGCATATATACATGTCGACCTGGTAGCAAACAAAGTCAACAAAACATGCATCACATACATGGCAACCAAACTAAAGTATAAAGCATAAGCAAGTCACAGTCAACTTGAAAATATGATCTGCCTCAAGCAATAACAAGTACAACATGTATACATGCAATGCACAGTGAAGACTAACAGGCACAAATCGACAACAGTTCAATATGCATCAGTTTCAAGTCAGGTACAGTTTTAATTTTACATGACCAACAATGCAACTATATGCAAACTGCCTCGAATGGTACAAGTTAAAGACCGCAACACTACGGCAACAACAAGTGACAATATCAAGTCGAGTCAAAACCAAAACATCAACTCAATTCACAACCAAAGACTGCATATTCAAGTGCATGACCATGAAAACTATGTAAGCAATCACCAGGCCTCAACATGAAGTTCAATAGCAATAAAGCTTCATCAAGCAATCTCAAGTGAACTCAACATGACATTCATTTAAATGCAAACTGACTTGAAGGAACAAGCATATGAAATAGAATATGTGTAGGCTGTAAACATATATAACGGTGGATAATGCAATGAACCGGTCAGAGCAATTACTACTTAAAACAAGACCGCACAATTATGACTTCATGAAGCTTAAAATAAAACCATTAGTAAAAGAGCAGACACAAATAATAATGGCACTGCCTCAACTGTCAATGCATAAACACATGCACCAGTGATACCAGCGAAGACCACAAGCTAATCTAAACAACAACGAAGTCAACAATGAACCAGAGATTACAAACTAAAGGCACAAAAAATCAAAACTGAGAAGAATGCACAGACTCATATAAAACAGTGAATAAACAATGTCATCAGTAAACAAGATCAGAGCAGAAAGTAAAATCCGACATGTATATACAAAGTGCATCGCATCATCAATGCAAACCAGATTCAAGCTCAAGCAAAATAGAGGCAATACTCAAGTGCTACCAGAATTCATCGGCTACCAAAATCATGGAACAGTATGGTACAGTTCGAACAATATCACCAGCATTTTAAGAAATCAAAATGGCCGAAGAAAACACGATCAAAGTCAATGCCAAAGTCACAGAGAAATCAATACCGTGATAGCCAAGGATATTGAACAGCTCAAAATCGAAGCCGTGACAACAAAGCAAAAATATACGATTTTGAAAAGGTCAGAAATCATCACAATCATCAATAAAAAATCGAATGGCCGAAGACGAATTCAAATAGATGTATACAAACGAAAATCAAGGATCTCGAATCCTATATAAATAAGTAATATCATTGGCAAATTGCAGGCATCGAGTTCAAGTAAGCCAAAACCAGAAAAGCAAAAGGAGTAAATTACATACCAAAATCTAATTCGAACTTGATCGAATTGAAGTAGCCAAAGGCGATTTAAAGAGCCAAACGATCGACGAAAGCAACGAACTAGAAAACTTCTATTTCGATTAAGCAACCGAAAGTCGGCGACTTAAAAAAAAGCCCTAATTTCAGAGCAAAGTGGAACGAGAACAAGCAGAAAGAAAGCCGGCCCAATAATAAGAAAAGGGATCTGATTTTTACATTGGACCGGCCTATAAAACTTTAGTATAAATGAGGGTTTTTGATTTTTAAATTGTTTTTACTTTGTATTTTAAATTTTAAACCGTTGTAATTTCTAGTCGTGTGACTAAGACACAAACTACGTGGCGTAGTTTGAGAATTCGCAACTCAGCGGCTGAGTTGTGGCAGAGTTTTGAGCGTAGAGTTAGGTTAGTCAGTAGCGGGTGTCGCGAGTTTACGTGTGTATGCGTGTGACTACTTAATTTCTAATAGAAACCTTGGGGGCAGCACGTATGCAGGGTTTTGCCGAAGCTGGGTAAATTCTTTGTCGTTCTATTTCTGCATCTATAATTTTGATTTATCCGTGTTGAAATAATTTTATAAGCTTCCGCAATAATTTTTATAATTAACAGTATCACCCTATTCACCCCCCTCTAGGGTGAAATTGATCCTACAATCCTGACTAGCGGTATCTGAGCAGATTATTAGGAAAAACTTGATATCATGTCTTGCCTTAACTGCTATAGATTTAACGAGATTCGATCCATTTGTAGCATATCAAAACACTAATCAAATCAACATTAACGATGAGACATTCGTATAATTCAAGTCAATATATATATATAATAAGGGAAATAAATTCAGAAAAGCAAGATAAGTAGATTAGCCAAATATATAAACAAACAAATCAATATTCAATAAACAAGAAAAGAATTACTAGATTATTAATATAATCATTATAATAAATACCTGTATACAACAACGAATAAATAATAATATACAATAGTGGATCATTTACAGTATATAACTTAAAATATCATACAATACTAGAAAACAGTATATTCCAACGCCCCTTTTCCAACGGCCGCCAACGGCTATTCCAACGGCTTCCAACGGCTCGTTAATTTTTTACGTAGCCGTTGGAAGCCGTTCGAAGCCGTCTGAAAATTAGCCGTTTGCGGCCGTTGGAAGCTGTTGGAAAATTTCCTGCATATTTTCCAGAGACCGATCTCAGCTCATTATTCTTCTTCCTCCCCAAATCTTACCCCCAATTCCACCATTACACAATCTCCAATCTTCAGCTGTCGGCCCAAACACCAACCCAACAACCTTCGACGCCATCTGGAAGCTACTCCGGCCCATCTCCACCCTTCTAGCTCTCCAAATCGGTAATTTTCCTAAAGCTAATATTTAGGTTTTTTCTGATTTAGGGTTTAATTCGAATGTTGATTGATTCCTACTTGTTAGTGTATGCATATAACATTATATTATCCCCTAATTTTAGTTATTATCCCATGATAAACAAGTTATCACCGATTGAAAATTTTGTAATTTAGGATATTTTAATAGTTTATATATGTTGATTTGGTTAGTATTGAACGTATATGTGTGTGATAGAGTTTATTGCATTTGGAATACGTTAGAACGGATATTGAATTTGCGCGAATACGATTTTTGTATTTGTAGGAACACGTGAATTTGTAAAAAATGAATTTTGTGTACCAATTTAGTGTATAAAATGAATTTAGTACTTATGTAATAAAACGGTAAAATATAAACCAATATTAATTAAAAGAATTATATATTCATATTTAATATAAACAGATATTTAAATCCTTAGATATTATTCGGCCCCGTCTGACAAGTGTTGTATATGATCGTTTTAGAGATATTCGTTTTTTCCACAGAACGAAAAACTCTATTCATCTGATACATCATTTGTCGGATTTGTCCCAGTATTGGACAAGTTACAAACACTATAAAGTAATTATATTCCGTCAATCATATCACTTTAAACGGTTCATAAAATTTCGACGGCATTTCCTTTACGTTCCTTGTGTACACGCATTTGTGTACGATACAAGGAACATGGGGGAAATGCTGCCGAAATTTTGTGAATCGTTTAAAATGAAATAATTTACGGAATATAATTACTATCGTGTTTGTAATGGGAAGTAGGATGACGACCATCAAAGAAAGACACATAAGTGGCAATGAAACAATAGTTGCTTATTTAAAATAAAGTTTGTGAAATTAGCAGTTTGCGGCCGTTGGAAGCCGTTGGAAAATTTCCTGCAAAATATAAAATGAATGGTTTATAACATTTTTACTCTATCATAGGTTTTCTAGTAGGGAAACATGGTCAATTACTTTAATGATCGGAGCTGGATGTATCAAAGAAGGGAAACTAGTGGCGCAATAAGCGAACATTTTCTAAAAGGGATACAAGTGTTCATCGAATTTGCTATAAGTAATATTGCAAACGATGAAGAAATTCGTTGTCCGTGTAGTAGATCCAAATTGTTGAACTATTTAGAACCGAATATGGCTAAGGTTCATTTGCGCCAATTCGGTTTCGTACCCAATTATTTGCTGTGGGATCATCATGAAGAAATTGTATCCCCTAATAATCAAGAACAGTCGGTGGAGGTCATCAGCGAAGAAGGTAGTACGAATCTCATAGAACATATGGTCGAAGATGCAGCACGATCAATGTTTCCTACCGTTGTAATTGATAACGACGATGTTAACATCGAAGAGGAACCAAATATTGGAGCTAAAAAAATATATGATTTATTGGATCATGCTAAAAAAAACCCTTTTGTTTAGATGCAGCTGGTTCAGCAATGTTCCAGGTTCTGGTATTAACGTGCATCCAAAATATAATCTTATAGAAATTAAACATACCTCGCTTATCAAAAGTATGACCCATTTATACTAGCCAAACAAGCCCTACAAGCTTATTATGCCCCTTATCCATCTCTAAAAAGGGATAAAGCAGATTGGTCTGCGGTTTTTAAAACCAAGGCAAGATTTACGTTCGATGGACAAAATATTCCAGACGAACAAGCCTATCAAGCAGATCTGGAGGAAAATGCCGAAATAGCAATTACAGACGATCAAACCGATTTTGGACCTTTAAATGATGAGACAAATATATTAGTCGAAGCATTTGAGAGTGTAGAGGAAAACGACATAGAGCACGAAACCGAGCCTGAATCAGAAAACGATGAGGACGGCTGAGTAATATCCGGTAATTTTTAAAAGTATTCACATTACATTGATCTCTGATTAATAATGCATTTATCCAATTTATACAATTTTAAATGACAATAAGTGTATACTCACACACTCAACACATACACAACATGACACATTTGTAGCATATTGTATTACATTTTTTAATGGTTCATCATATCATGATTATTATAATGTGTATATGTATGTATATATGACAGGTATATATATTATGTCCGGTTCCGGTTCTGGTTCCGGGTCTCGGCGATATGAGAGAGTAGTGGTGAGCCACCAGCTCGGCCACTTGTTTACTTGCAGCCTAAGGCTGATGAGACGTAAGTATCATAATTAGCGAGCATAGCATTTTAATTTTTTAATTGTCATGATATATCTACAATTGTCTAAAGTTCAATTTTATATTTAACGCAGTGGATTTGAGTTGGAGCCATCCAAAGTGGTTCTGAGCATTTCGAAGCAGGCGTACATGGCTAGGATGACCGATTGCTGGCTCAAGTGGGGCAAGATCCCCGACGACGTGAGAGAGACGATTTGGCAAGATTTTCTGGTAAGTTTATACCGCTTTACAAGATGATTAATTAAATATGAATAAATAACTAGTAATATTTTCTCATTGTACAGGGCGCCGTAGATTTGCAAGAGCCTAACGTCAATTTAGTTCAGCGACACCGGAACTCCAGAATCACGAAGAACTATAGAGAGACTATGTCGGAGATTAAAAAAGTAGGAAAGAAGCCCAAGTGGATGAGCGCGACTGTATGAGAGAAATGAGTTGATTGGTGGAACTCTGAGGAATTAAAGGTAAATCTACAATAAATCTCAGCATTTTTTTACCGTTTAATAAATAATTAATCATTGTAAATTTGCAGGAGGAGTTAGCTAGGAACTCGGCGAACAGGAGCAGGAATCCTGTATCACACCGTGGAGGCTGCAAATCTTTCCAGCATCACCGCAAAGATTTGGTAAATTTATCTATTATCACATTTGTATATTGATCAGTTCAGTAATTAGTTATGTACAGTTAAATTATTCAAATTATCAATTGCAGGAACGAGCTCGTGGAGGCTCTGTTGGCTTAGTGGACGTGCTTGCTCACACCCACGCGTCTAGGCAAGTAGATGAGGCTGGCAATATCATATATCAGTGGGGTGATCAAGATAGGGCGACCGAGGCATATGTATGCATTTTTTAATTTCTAATACTTACACCGATAAGTTTATTAATTTCTAGCTATGCAAAATAATTACATGCTACTATTTTTCAAATGAAATTGTTTTTTTTTCATTATAGTCGAGGTTGCAGGAGGCACAGGCTTATGCGCTTGAGCAGTCTGATCGTGATGCGCTGACACAGGAGGAGCAGGATAACATTTCCGCTGTTATGGATCCGGCGCAACGGAGTAGACGTTTTGGCTTCGGCAACCTAACGGTAATTAATCCTTTTACATATGTACAAAAACTCAGCGTTTAGATATATAATGTTATAATATTTTATATGCTGAGACAATCCTTTTGCTATTAATTTTATTTGTAGGCTCGATAGGCTCGACAAACTCAAAAAGACCGAGACAAAGAAGAAATCAAAGAGCTTAGAGCTATGCTTGAGCAGCTACGGGAGGAGAATCGTCTACGAGCCATCCAGGTGGAGCAGTTGGATCAAAAGCTTGCGCAGTATTTGCAGAATCATGGTACCCTTCCTTCGTCATCTGGTGCTTCTGGAGGCGACGAGGATCCTTGAGGAGGTATGTTTTTGAGTATTTGTGTTTGAACAATGTATATATTGACTTGGAGATGTTTTGATGTTGATGGTGATGTTATATATATTGGTACGGAGTGGGTGAGAAATATTTTGATGGTATGTACATGGTTTATGGACATTTGTTGATGGTATGTACGTTGGTGGTATATTTTGTGATGTTTGATCGGTTTGGTTTGTTTATATTGGTGTTTTATTGATTTATGTGTGTTGTTTGTATTGATATAGAATTGATTGGAAATTGAATGGATTGGAAATGGTGTGGTGGAAGGTAAATAGGCTTGCTGTTATACATCAAAATAAACCCAGTATTTCCAACGGCTTCCAACCGCTTGTTGGCCATTTTATTGTAACGCTTTCTAACGGATTCCAACGGCTACAAGCCGTTAGCGGCCGTTGGAAATGCCGTTGGAAATGGTCCGTTGGATCCGTTGGAAAGCGTTGGAAGACGTGAGATTTATTCCAACGGCTTCCAACAGCCGCCAACGGCTAGGAACCGTTGGAATAGCCGTATTATCTTGTAGTGATATTAAGTACTTGGAAAAGGATAATTTGTTAAAACTGTGTGTAACTATCACTTTACAATATATAATTAGTTTTTCAATCTATTATAAATTAAATAATAATTTAACATTTACCAATAACATTGAAAACTCATCTCTTCCGGTTGATAACCAAGATTAGTTTCTAAAACTAAAATTTTCACATATCAAATATTTCCAACTTTTCAATAATTAAATAATACTTTTATATAAATATATCCTGTGAAACATCCAAATCAATTTTACATATAAATATTTATAATCAAATAAGCACAATTTCGAAACTCTATTTTTATGTTATTATAAAATCATAAAACACGCTTTAATAAAATATCACTTAAGAAACCTTTCATATTTTCTAGGTTAAATAATTGCGTACATACACGCAAAAGGTGAACATATAACACAATATCAAGTTTGCCATAGTAAAAGAGTTTAGCAAACAAGGCAAAAACCCAGAAAAATGCATAGCAATATTAGAATAAATATTCAGTATAATTACAACATCTATAGACATTGTAAAAGGATGTACACATAAACGCAGTCACATATATAAAAATGCACACACACGTATAAACACCACAACACTCACTCAATATATAACACACATTGAAACAAAGACATACACATGTAGTAACCCATATATGCACACACATGATCACACACACAGATTTATACACACACGCATGCAACACACACACATACATCCAGGGGCCACCGGTGTGTTGATCTTTCATGATCGGTAGACCAGTCCACCAGTGCCTCGAGCAGTACACTCCAGGTTGTGCGCCCATTGCTCCACTTTGGTGGCTCCAACCACCTGATTCCCCCCTTCGACGATTTCTACACTTGCATTATGTTTCATATGTTAAGAATAAATGAATGTTGACATAGTTATGTGAGTGTATATACTCACCTCTACGTTGTGTCCATCTTTTTCCACTTCTCTGCCCGCGTTTTCCAAAACCCAGAGGATCAATGAAACTCTAATCGTTATAGGTGTATATCAGTGTCCAGATGCTCGTGCTCAACTTAGGAATTTATAACAATTTACTTGAATTTAATTTTATTTATTGAAGAGGTAAGGTTTTTGTAAGTGGATGATTTTATAAAGTACGTAAATGTTATCATTGACGTTATATTTATGGAGAGGGAGGAGAAGATTGGAAATCACATTCTCTGGAAATGGAGAAGTCATGATACTTAATTTTAAGGTTAAGTTAATGGGCTTGAGATGTTGGGCCTTTAGTGCATTCATTTTCCTTTCTTTCTTCCTTTCCTTTCTTTTCTTTGGTTTATGAGCAATTTTATACAAGCCCATCTTCCAAAAGCATTTCATTCACATAATTACTTTTCAATAAATTACTACTTTATTTATTTTACCAAATTATTTTATACAATTTAATTCTCTATTTTATTTAAACCATTTACTAATTGATTTCAAACCATAATAATAACTTTTATTTCCTCACAAAATGAACTTGATATTTTATAAAATTTCAATTTACCATTATTTCCAAAATAATTCATTCATGTTTCAAATTCTAAATTAATTAATTAAATAAATATTTAAGCTACTATTGTGTTAAAATATTCCTTATTATTTTTCTAAATCATCACTAATTATCTTGGTATAAAGTTCCAATATTCTGAAACAAATTCAAATTATTAACTAAATTTCCTAAAATATATTTTTAATTAAATAAATATTTTATTATTGATTACTCCTAACAACTGGGTCGTCACAGACTCCTCCTTTAACAAAATTGTGTCATTACAATTTACTTGAGAGGAATCTATAATATAACTAATAATTCCGTAATTATAAAATACTTTGTTTAAACTTCACTTTGTAAAAATTTCGTCAAAATTTCTCAAACATAATTACTTTAGATAGCTTTAAACATATCCAAAAAACACTTCAAAAGTAATACTATATTTGTAACGAATGGTCTTTTCATCTTCCGATCGAATGTCGACACTAATGCATACATGATATTCACGTGCCGAGCACTCAAGTGCCGAAAAGATAAAAAGTTAGTTTAAAATAAAAAGAAAGAAAAAGAAACAAAATAAGGAAAAAATAACAACATAATATCAGAATCTCACATGCGGAACTATAATATATAATATCTTAAAAGATATTTACCAAAAAGAAAACTTTTATATACATACAATAATTAGAGTAAACTAGCCTATCATCAGCCTGGACAGTTATAACAGTCTATCCTCAAAATGTTGTTAGATACAAAACAAGTAATGTAGTAGAAAATAAAATACATGAATAGTCCTATAGGCATCCAACCCATCTCCTAAAGCTCCAAAGTGTCCATCACCAAATCTGAAAATATACTCAGGCTAACTTGAGTATTATAAGAGAATAACATCCGAATCAGTCTGTTAAAACAGCGTAAGAAGCTCAAATCATATGGTTTTTATATTTATAAAACCCTTAAAAAATAAAAGTGTCTCGTAAGACCACACCGCAAATAAACACAGATGGGTTTTTATCTTATGATAACCGAATCATTTCTATTAAAAATTCAATGATACTATTATAATGTCTAGAGTGTGAAATATAAATAATCAAGCAGCTGTGATGTATGTAAGTGTACATTATAACAATAATAGCTATATAATCAAAACCACCAAGACGCGTTTTCTAATTCTGTAGGATTCCATAAAGGGCCCCTCGGTGCTTTAAGAACGGTCCTCCTCCACAAGGAGCATATATATCCTCCCAAAGCATCATATATCCCTAGCTGATGTACATAGAAAATACATAGCTGGCCTCCAATAAGAGAGACCAAGTGCATCACTCCCGAATGCATAAATGTAAGTTTCCCTAGGTGGAGTCACCTACACCCTTTTGGGTTAGCTAAGCTCCGTTGGCTTTGTATCCTATCTTTGATTCTAGCCATATCCGCTGATGGGGCTACGTCCGACATTCCAGCACACGAGTCATAACTCGAATAGATCACGGAACTTCTTTATTAATAAACTTCACTTTTTCATTGAACTTCACATTTTAATTGAAACTCACTATTCATTTCTACATATTTCAATATTCCTCAAAATTATTTATATATTTATCTCAATGGTATAAGTACATTCACATACCAGTAACTAGTTGCAGTTAAAACACAGTTAAAGAGGTTAAAAACAAATGTCACTCAAACATTGTTATTATAAACCCCTTTTCTCTTTTATACTTTAAAACTTATACTTTTCCATCTTATTCTAAAGATTCCATACTTGTTCACATCTTTAAAATTCCATTATTAAATATCTAAGTATTTACCAAAACCCTTTAACAAAATTTAACCATTTAAAATATTATTTAAGGGTTTGAAAACAAATGTTACTAAAACACTTTTTACTACAAACCCAAAACGCTTCACACTTAATAATTATCTTTAAATCTCACTTTTAAGATTATATTACTTTTAAAATTAAATGGGTGAAAAAAATTGTTGCTTAAACACAATTACTGTAAACCCAAAATTACTTTTATACTTGTCACTAACTTTGAAACACATCCATTTAAAGATCTGAGTACATCTTCACTTTTAAAACAAGGTGATATACCTTTTTTAATTAATTTTACACAACCACTATTATAACATAAGTGTTGTAATCCCAAAAACCTCTTTTATATATTCTTTTCCAAATTGCTTAACTTCTTTTCCAACTAAACCTTCTTAAAATGATATTTATATTACATAAGCTCCAAATTACTTTAATATAATACTTACTAATATTCTAAAAACAATACATACTTAAAAATGTACTTTAAAATACTTATACCATAGTTTAAAACATTTCTTCTAAATATTACTTAAAAATACTTACTTTATAATTTATTTAAAAACCATAAAAACATGTTCTTATAATAGAAAAATCTTACTTAAACCATTCATAAATTATTATAATCATATTCAAACTTCAAACTTTCTTTCAAAATATTTCAATACCATTTACAAAATCCTATAAAAGATTTTAGAAAAATATCCAACCTTTTTATACTTTATTAAAATCGAATTTTCAAAGTGCATAAAAGTAAATGAAGAGTCATGAAGCCCACTTTTTATTATTATAGAATGCCTATTTATGGACGAATGCTTACGAATTACCAAATCATCAGTTGAATCCTCAAACATGTAGAGCTAAGTTTCCAGTTAGAAGAACAAGTCGAAAAGTGTCGTTTTCCAAAAGTTAGATCGTTTGGTACTAGTCCATATGGATCATTGTTGATCGATTTGTCGACTTTTCTTCATCTTCTCTTCATAATAACATAAGTCTTCGGACATTTGAATTCAAGGCAAAATAGCCAAAGGTGATGGATCAATGCCGACCAATGTTACATCACCATACTCGTATATGCCTTCATAGTTGCATATAGAATCGTCCATTTAGTAGAATGGTGATCATTTTGAACATATGATCAACCGGTACGATCCGTAGGGTCGATCGGTACAGATCGATTTATCTTGTCCCATACTTGGTCAAATTTTTGTATAACTGGATCCTGAAATCTTCCAATTCTCCTGATCCATTCTTCTTCGTTTTGCAGTCTAAAGCCATCGATATCGCTTGATTCAAACAATAGATAACTCTTGGCCTACAAAGCATGCTTCTATGATAAGAAAGCATGCTTTGGACAGAGACAAGAAACCAAATCCAGTTGGATGAGATGCCTCTATCCACTGTACCATTTTCATAAAATGTTGCATCTTCTTTGAGAATATCGACACAACGCTTCAAACAACCATCGAGTCGTGTCTTTTCAGAAGATATATATGTTGATGCCTTCTATTTGAACTCTTCAGTTGGCATTAAGAATTTATGAGAACTATTTTGTTCCATGGTTAGATAGATCTATATTCCATTTTATTTAAAATATGACTATTCATTTACGCATTGAGCAGTATCATTTGGCGTCGAGCGTTGTCCAATATTTTATATAAAGGGAACACTTAATGAAAATTTTCACTTCCACTTTCCGTTATCTAGATTTTGCCTCTTTGTTCCAAAGCTCTTGCGATTTACTCCTATTGGAACATCAATAATGCTGCTTCATGCAATCAATTGCCATTGCTACCAAATATCTTTCCACAAATCCATTAGAATGATCTAACCATTTAAACCAGATCCTTAATCTTGAGTAGTCACATTATTCTTAAATCGTTGCCTCCTATCCTGGTCTAGACTTGAAGGTTAGCATCGCCTATCATCTGAGATCATTTCGAATGCAGCCACACTTTAACACCTTCACACCATAAAATCACCACTCCATGATAACCCCTTTGTTGTTCTTCATCATCGCCACCCCCATCACCCATAAACCATGACATACTACAGACTAGATATAGGGTTGAGGTGGTGAAGGAAATGAACAAGACCCATTTCATTTTGTTCGATTTTGAGCATGGATCAGTGTCTTGATGATTGGTCAATATGATTCAATAAATATTCATTCTAACCCATTTTAGCACTTATTAGATTTGAAAGTCCATATATTCAAGGAAATTCACCTAATCGAATATCACATACCTACATTCCTATAAAAAAAGCTCCATACCACTTTGGAGATCAACCGGTTCTTTCCACATAAGTCCTACAATAATAGATAGTATCTGACATATAGTTCCATTATGAGTCGAAGCTCCATTGCTAGCACAGGTAGGCTATCTACACATAGTGCATCCATACACCATGCCAGGAATGCATGACACACTTTGGATAAACTGAAACACATATCACTGCCCCAATCGATGTACAAAATATGATTGAGGTTGACATTCCTTGGATCCTATGCATCTGCTACAGTAGACTTAATCAAAATAAATTCCAAATTTAAATCATACCTGAATATGCTCGTATCTTAAGCTTTCAGTATATGATGGACCTTAAATTTCCAAGCATGCTACCACTGTAGCCGCAGGTTCTTCTACTTCTTATTATACTCCTTCGATAGTAGGCTTCTCTTTTTCTTTGGCTACTAACTCAAACCCTTTGATAGTTAAGCTAACTTAGTGCTTATTCCAACAAGCTCTTCAACTTTCTCATTATATGGAAATGGAGAATCCCTAGGAATGTATTGCCCTTGGCATAAATCTCAATAGCATCGTGATCTTACATAACCCCCTCAAACTCTTCAGCTTTGAGGTTGTCAGACGTAGTTCTTCAAGGAATCTAGGAGCGACACAGAATTCCATATGCAGATATGCTAAATCCATTGCCATACAAAAGAGCGCACAATCCTCTAAAGGGTTACATAGCTAGCAACTACCACATATGCCTCTTTGGAGCAGTTCCACCTTTCAACCACATCCTTAGATAAATGCTTCAATCTGTGAAACTAGATCCAGCCAAGCTACATCCTAGTAGACATACCACCCTAACTTGAACATACATGATCTTTGCAATGAATCTAGCTATAAAGCCGACCTTTGAAGAGATTATATGCCTTTACAACTTTGAAGTGAGGTCGAAATGTTTTTCTCTTATCTTTCTATAGGCCACAATTGTAAGGTCATAATTGAGTTGCATAATAAAAAGAGCTACTTCTAGGAAGAGTACTTGTTCGATTGAGCTCTCTTGGCTTTTCCAGTGGATGACTCCCTATTTGTAAGTCGAAACTCCTTTTATTCCTTCTAACTTGAGTTTACTTCACCTAAGCCACTAACTACCTTCTAATCCATTTACATACATTCCTCGAAGGGACATGAGCCCCACTATGTTCCATACTATAGGACTCTTAAGAGCAGAAGCGGTAGAAGAAAGAATTTTGTATGTCCTTACAAACTTTTGATTGTGCCACTTCAAATTACTTTGTGCTTGTCGGCAAGTAAGCCAAAAGGAACTCTAGCAGGGGTTGCATAAGCCTCCCTACAAACCAAAACTGAATCCATAATTTCTTATCGTCTCTGACTTTCCATAGAGCTCCCACCATGGTAGAAGACATTCCTATTAAGAGTAACGAGAACGACAATAATGACTGACAAGGAGATAATAGAGATGGAGAAGACGAGGAATAAAACAAGGAAGAGGACAATAGTGAAGATGACGAGGAAGATGGAGATGCAGAAGGGAATGAGTCGACCGGAGAGTCTGCCTTAGAGCATGAAACTTTGCCACATATACCTAGGCTGCATCGACTTATGACAAAAACTTCTATATCAACTCTTGAGCCACTCCAGGGTTTGGTTGGGAGATCGTCCCCTCTTATAACCATTGAGGATATCTACAGCCCACTAGAGACTTAGATAACACAAGTACCTACATCCATTGTTTCTTCCATTATCGATTGGATTTACAACTACAGTTGAATTATAATACAAATATGAGATTTAAGATGGTTGATTTTGAATTTGACAGCAATCTGCTTAAAAATCAATAAAGAGTCAAGAAGTCCACTTTTAGTTGTTGTAGGATGCCTATTTATAGGTAGATGCTTATGAATTACCAAATCATTAGCTGAATCGCTCAAACATGTAGCTCCGAGTTTCTAACTAGAAGAACAAGTCGAAAAATGTCATTTTCCAAAAGTTAAATCATTCGGTACTAATCTATATGTATCGTTGTTAACAGATTTGTCGACTTGTCTTCACTTCTCTTCATAATATCATAATTCTTCGAAATTTAGGGCTTTAAGGCAAAGCAACGAAGGTTATAGATCAGTGGCAACCGATGTCACATCACCATGCTTGTATATTTCTTTATAGATGCATATTGAATCTTCTATTGAGTATAATGGTGACCATTTTGAACACATGATCAACTAGTACCAATCCGTAGGGTTGTTTCGTATCGATAAATTATTCTTGCCTTATACTTAGTCAAATTCTTGTATTTTTGGATCTTGATATCTTTCAAAGTTCTTGATCCATTCCTTCATCATTTCGCAATCTGAAGCCATTGATATCGCTTGGTTCAAACACTAGATAACACTTGGCCCACGAAGCATGCTTTGGATAAAGACAAGTAACCGAATCTAATTTGATGAGATGCCTCTATCCTCTATACCATTTTTCTAAAATCTTGTGTCTTCTTTGGGAATATTAGCAGATAGCTTCAAACAACCTTTGAGTTTCATTTTTTAGAAGATATATATGTTGACGTCTTCCATTTGAAGTCTTTAGTAATCATCGAGAATTTCTGAGAACTATTTCATTCCATGGTTTGGAAGATATATATTCCACTTTATTTGAAATATAACTGTTCATACTGATAGGCATCGAACGGTATCATTCAGTGCCAAGCGTTGTTCAATATCTCACATAAAATGAAAGCTTAATGAAATTTTTTACTTTCACTTTTCCATTATCTATATTTTTCCTTATTGTTCTAGAGCTCTTACAATTCACTCCAATCGAAACATCACCACCGCTACTTTAAGCAATCAATTACCATTTCCACTAGATATCTTGCCATTGATCTATAAGAATGGTTTAACTATTTTAACTTCATCATTAATCTTGAGTCGTCGCGTTATTCTTAAATTATTTCCTCCTATCCTGATCTAGACTTGAAGGTGAGCATCGCCTATCATCCGAGATCATTTCTAATGCGGCCACACTTTAACACCTTTATACCATATCATCATTGCTCCATGCTAACCCATTTGTTGTCCTTCATCATCAGCACCCTATCTCTCAACAACCGTGGCATGCCATAGACTAGGTATAGGGTGAAGGTAGTGAAGGAGAAGAGCAAGACCTATTCATTTTGATAAATTTTGAGCATGGATTAGTGTCTCGATGTTTGATCAATGTGACTCAGGAAATATTCTTTATAAACCCATTTAAGCACTTACTTGATTCCAGAGTCGATACATTAATGAAATTTTCCACATCAACACTCAAAATCGAATATCACATACCTGTGATCCTATAAAAAAGAGCACTATACCACTTTGGAGATCAACTAATTCCTTCAACATAAGTTCTACGATAACGGATAATATTTGACATATAGTTACTTCATGAGTCGGGGCGCCATTGCTAACATGGCGGGCAATCTAGATAGAGTGCATCCATAGACCTTGCTAGGGACACATGACACACGTTGCATAAACTGAAACATATATAACTGGTTAACAAAGGTCGATATTCGTTGGATCCTCTGCATCTACTACACTGGACTTAATCAAAATAAATTCCGAATTTAAATCATAACTGGCTATGCTCGTATCTTAAGCTTTTAGTATAAGATGGACCTTAGACTTTCCAAGCCTGTTTGTGCTTCGGCCACAGGTCTTACTACTTCTTATCATACTCCTCCAATTGTAGGCTCCTCTTTCTTATTGGCTACTGGCTTAACTCCATTGAGAGTTAGGCTACTCATCGTCTATCTCAACAAGCTCTTCAACTTTCTCATTACATGAAAATAGAGAATCCGTAAGAGTATATCGCTCCTGACATAAATCTCATTGGCATCTTGATCTTAGATAATCCCCTCGGACCTTTTGGCTTTGAGGTTGTCAGAACCATTTCTTCGAAGAACCTGGGAGCAATACAAATTCTATACAAAGATATGTTACAACCATTACCATACAAAGAGCCTACAATCCTTAAGAGGGTTACACAACTAACAACTGCTACATGTGCCTCTTTGGAGCAGTTCCACCTTTCAACCACTTCCTTAGACAACTGGTTCAATCTATGAAACTAGCTCTAGCTCAGCTACACCTCAACTGATATACCACCCTAAATTGCACTTAAACGATCTTTGTAATGCATCTAGCTATGAAACCGACCTTCGAGAGGATCATATTCCTTTACAACTTCAAAAAGAGGTCGAAATACTCTTCTCTTATCTTTATGTAGAACTTCCATAATTGTAAGGTTGTAATTAAGTCAAATAACAAAAGGAGCTACTTCACGGACGAGTACTTCTTCGTTTGATACCCTCTCGGTGTTTACAGTGGATGGTATGGGAATTTACTCTGGTTGGTCAACCCAACGAGCATGGTCCGTAGATTACGTAGGACACACCAACACTTCATATATACTTAAGGTCACAAGCACATTCACTCCACGTGCGCTCTTATCTAATTCTAAGTGCCGATTCACTTCTTTTTCTTTACAAGTAACATACGTTGAACCAATATTCTTGGCAATCTCAATGGAAAATCCAGCAAATATCGAAGCCGTAAACCGTTAGGTTGTTATTGTCCTAAATGCTTCCTTTACCATGAATCTGGCAATGAAGGCATTAACTAAAAAGGAAAAGAGAGGAAGGAAGAAGAAAATAAGATGCAATGCTAGTAGGGGTGATCAAGACTCTCTTGATTACTTGGGATGGAGAAGATCATACTCTCCCCACACAGATGCTCTTCTCTCCGAAAGCTTGTGGATCCATATAGTCCTCCTCCTACTTTCAAAGTTCTCATTATTTTTGTTGTTGTGCCTCCTCAAGCCCTTGTTCTTACCCCTAAATCCAAATCAACCTCGAAAGCTTCCCGCTTTTCTAAATCCAAGCCTAACATCTAAAGGCTTAGAAAGGACCAAATATCCAAACCCCTTCTGCTGCCACTCCACCGATTGGTCCAACTACTAGTATCTTATTGCTTGCATTAGGATTTTTTCCTGACTATTAGAAGCTCAAATTTTTATATTTTGATTATGGCAACTATATAAGTAAATATTATATGAATAACCAAGTTTGCAGGAGAAGATAATCACAAACATATGAAGACTAGATTCCAGATTGTTGCTACAACATATTGTTAAGTGTAGAGCCTGAGTCTACATATAGAAATATGCTAAAATCTCCCCATAATGGTATACACATACAAACATAATAAAAGAAATGGAAGAACAAAGGAACAACACAAAAACATTACACTCAGGCGCATGAAAGATCCCTTTCAGCCGTCTGAATGCTATACGTGCATAAAAAATATCAAAAATATTCAGCCGGCTGGCCCATAATATTCAGACGATTGAATTCTGTCGGTTTTGCACTAATTTCTTATAGTTTCAGATTTTACTCGATTCAGCTAGCTAGAATATTTAATTCAGATCGTTGAAGCTTCGTATCAGCTAGTTTTTGAAACGGTGCTTCTATTTCATGAACAGAAACAACACCCGATCCAAGAGTAGCTTCCATATTTCTTCATGGCCGCTCTTCATGAACGTATACAACTTTTAATCTCTATAAATACAAAGAATTTCAACGTCTTATGAGTCAAATTTTTAATTCTTAATTCTATCTATTCTTTCTATTTTAAGTTTAAAGCATTATATACATAAATACTCTATTTTGATCACTTTTACATTCAAGTTCACTACTAATGTAACGACCTAGAATTTCAGCCATTTGAAATCTGTATATTTAATTTATTTTAAATATTCACAAGTAAATTTTATTATGTGAATAACTTATATTTGAAATATAGTGATTTATTGCATAATTAAATTGATAATTTAATATTTGAAATTGTGTAAATAATTGAAATTTGAATTTAATAAGAATGAAAATGATTTATAAAGTTGAATTAAATTTTATTTGAATTAGAATGATGTTAGAGAACTTTTGAAATTGAATTAAAAGTTAAATTCTAGAAATTGAATATTTTAATATTTAATTAACGTGTAAAAATATTCATTTTTCAAACAGTCTTGGATTTCGACGAAACTAGTTTTATTATATCCATAAGGTTATATTTTTATCGGATTTCAAATTTTGTGTCAATCGGATTTACGGGTTGTACGGGACAAGCTAAAACGCGTAGAAATTTGTTTAAGTGAATTTTAATTTTAATTAGTCGATTCGAAAACCTATCTTCCAAATACGGTCAAATTGGCTCTCGATATATATTCCATTGTATTTGGAATAGATGTAAAACATTATAAACGCCAGACGACATGCTTTGTTTGGATTTCAAAAATTTTCGGTTGAATAGTGTCGCGAGAATTTTTTATAAAAGGACTTGATTTTTTTTACATTTTCACTCAAACCTAACTAGGGTTTCCAGCTGCCACCTCTTCATTCCAATGGCCGATATTTTCGAACTTCCTCCTCGTTTTTCTTCATATCCATCTACTTTACAAAAAAAATTCAACTACAATATTGCAGAGCACGTTAAGATCTACAAATCCAACGGTTGTGATCAACTGAAACGTAGCCGATCGTCGGCAATTTGTTCATGTAGGTGCAGCGTTCACACGCAATTTTCGAAACGTAGCCGATCGTCGACAAGGCTCTGGTCGATGTTGCACGTGCGTGAGGGATTCAACATGGTGGTTCTTGATTATCTTCAAATGCATCTTGGTGTTCTCAAAAATTCGAGATATAATGGCGGCGGAGTTAGGTTATTTGCATGCGAAGGGAACGAGAGGGAGGAAGGGATAGAAACCATGGCCTAGATCCATTCTGTTGAAATCAATAGTTTTATTTGTTTTAGGTTAAAATTAAAAAGAAATTTGTATAATTAATTATATTATAAAATCGTATAAACTTTAAAAATGTATGACTTATTCATATGAGGTTCATTTTTGACGAGATAAATTGTGCCGGGTCCGTGTTATCGAGCACTACATTTTAGAGTTGGTTTGGAGTTGATTGGAGCTAGTGCGAATTTTGGAAAAAAATTAAACGGTCGTTTAATTTTATTCGAAATAAAACACTACAACTGCTATTGGAACCATTGTGAGTACAACTCACTCTTTCCGACTCACTGATATTTTTATATAAGTGGGATAAACATTTTTATGATGGCTGATGATTTTTTGGATGATACATGATATATTATCTATATATTGATTGTTATCTGAATATATTCCTGCCTATTGGAGCAGATGAGACCCTATACGTTCCCGTGTATGAGCGGATGATCCTTTGTACGCGCATCTGCCTCGAAGCAGACGTTGTACATATATTCTAATACGTATATTTATTGCAGGTGATAGATTGGATGGATCCAACTAGATTCCTCACCAGTATTGATTTATTTACAGATATTATGATATATGATGTTACCATATGATATATGATGTTTTGGATGTCGTGATTGATGTATTTGATGCTATTGCAGCATCAGGCCTATTTTTGGTAATTTAAAAATGTTTAAGTGATGATTTCAAATTAAAAATTATTTTCAAGTGATTTGAAAATATATAATTTTGAATTGTTAAGTAAATGGATTTATTTTTAATAAATAAAAGTTATAATTTTTATGTTATAAAAATTATGATTTTTGTGAAATAAAATCAGAAGGTGGTTTTTGATATATGAAGTTGATTAATTTGTAAAACAAGTTAAACTGAGATTTTGATTTATTATAAACAGTTTATATGTATAGATTTATAAAATTGATATTTTGTAAATCAAAATATTGGGATTATAAAGGAGTTTTGTAAATGATAAAATGGAGTAATAAATGAATCTTATAAGAGGATAAGATTTATAATTTAATAAGTTATAAAAAGAATGATTTTGTAAGTAGATTATTTATAAGTAATTAACTTATAATTTGAGTTTTGGCATATAAATGAGATAAATGGAAGTTTTTATAAAATAAAAATGTGAATTTATAAACATTGTTTATAAATCCGAAATCAATTGAATTTGATAACTTAAATGTGTAAGTTTATTAAAAGCATTATATCCACGATTTTGGATAGCGGATAATGCTTTAAAAAAATTCCAATAGTAATAAATTTGATTAGAAATTAAATCCACGATTTTGGACAGTGGATAATCCTTTAATGAATATATAGAAGCGGTGAATTTGGCAAAGGAGATATATTCACGATTTTGAACAGTGAATTATCCTTTAATTAACTATGCAATAGTAATGAACTTGGTTAGAGAATTATATTCACGATTTGGACAGCGAATAATATATTAAGTAAAATGGATATGTTTTGGAAAATGATCTTTTAAATTTGAAGATAGGTTTTGAAAAGTGATATTTTAAGTGAGGTTAAATGGTTTGAAGATGTTTAAAGTGTGGTAAGTATTGAATGCATAGATTTCAACACTCATTGTAGAAATACACGTTTTCGAGGAAAAAAATAATGGACTATAACACTGTTGTTATAGTAAATGATTTTCGAAAGGAAATATTTAGTATAGTATATGGGATTTATATATCTATCTAATTTTCGAATCCCTATACTAGTAATTTTGGGTTGTCGCAACGATGTTTTACGCAACATTCGTTTTGACCTAAATAAATGTGTTTAAAGAGAATGTTTTCCTTAAAGAATAAAATATATACTTAATTAGGATTTAATTATATATAATATTTTCTAAGTGTTGAAAATAAAGAGAACTTTGAATTACTTATGCTGTTGAAATAAGTATATGGAAATATTTTCCAATATAGAAAAGTTGAAATGGTTATAGAGTATATCTTTTTAAAGATAATTTGATGTGAATATTTGGCAAGTGATTTAATAGTGATTGTATATGGTGCTAAATATTTGTTTGTTGCTTTGATAGTTAAATAACCGACTATCAAAATTGGCCATTTTAGTTCCTCGACTTGATATGGGAACTATTTAGTCATACATTTACCACGTAGCCTTCTATGTAGGCCTGATTATCATTTGTTTTGAGGATGTTGATTCATATAGTGCGGAATATTACTTCAATCTATCGAGCTTCCTTCTTGGCCCGAAGGATAGCAAGTTGAAAGTTGGAGACATGATAAGTCTACGAGACTTGGTTTCTATGTGAGGTTAAGAATTGCTTTTGCGTTGTTGGTGCGAAGAGATCGGGATTGGTTTATCTGAAAACCACTTCGGACCAACGTATATACGATGATTGTGCAGGTTGCTTGTGATGATATTGGTATTCCAAATTTTCATATGGGGGGGACTGCTTGTTGATCATTGGGGTTAAAATCCCAATATACATATAGTAGCAGTGGTCTCTTCATTATGAAATATCAATGCAATGACTATTCGCTATTAATCCTAGGGATTTCTCGACAGGATATGGTACGAAAATACCTTCAGTTTGTCCTTTTCCTGGACAACTTGTATGGATGTTTATCTGACATTGCATTTCTAAAGATTACGTACATTTGTTTTTACAAACGCACATCAATGGTGGAGGAGAAGGCAACTTCTCTTAGCTTAACACCCTCCTTGAGACGTATGAGTTTAAGGGTTGTATTTTTGTGGAAGGCAATTAGTAGTCAACGGAAATGGACATGTGGCATTCAAAGTGATGTGATTTGTGAAAGGTGGTGTTTACCTCAGGCCTCATCAACCCGAAATGACCAAAACATGGTTAGATGCAGCAGAGCTAAGTGGGTCGCTCCCAAGTAGGATATGATCATTCTCTTATAGATATATCTTTACATGCTATGACGTCGTATATCTAATTAATGTGGTTTGTAAGCTAGAGGGCCCTCGGTAAATGTCGTTAACGAATGAAGGATGACATATTCAGTACCATCTAGTTATAGAGTGGGTAGGTCTTGTGTTGGTAGAGAGAAAATGTTTTGTGCCTCGAGACATCCATCTAAAGGTGTACCCATTCGAAAGGTAGTCCCTTCACCTGGTCATTTGTATGGAAATTCAAACTCTGCTACGTACCTGCCATTTTGATTGTATTACCCATTTTGGGCTATATGCTGGAATTTAATCAATGTAACAATTTCGGCTATGATTAATATTATTTGTATACTAGACATTAGAATAATATCAGATGATTTGATATGAAATGTTTTAGTTATCGTAAGGTAAAAATATGTGTTTATGTGGGGGTGTGTCTTAAGAGATATTTTTGTTTTGATGAAAGAAAAGTTTGGTAATTTAATAAATTCAGTTGAGTGTGTTTGTCATGGTGGTTTACCAGATTGATCCGGGCGTTCTTCCCTTTCAATGCTCGGGTCAGACCGAGTATATCTACAGGTTCAAATTTGATGCTTATGGAGGTTCAGCAAGCGAGCTGGAGATCTTCATTTCATGTACACGTATCTGTTTTGATTATTGGTTATCCGCTATGCTTAGTTGTTGTATGTTATCATAAATTATGAGGACATGTTATTGTAACTGTCCAGGCTGATAACTATTGATTGTTGAACTCTGGTTGATGTATATGTATACAGTTTCTATTTTGTAAAGATCATTGATATGATATTATATGTTTTCCGCTGCGATGTGAGATTATGTATTGTTTTGTTTTTTCTTCTCTCTTTCTTCTCTTCTCTTCTTCTATCTTCTTTTCTTTCTCCTGACTTTCCGTCAGTATGTGCTTTTTGGGTCGGACTTGCGTGGTTTATTGTCGATTCAAAGGGTACAGATTTGCGGGTCGTCACAACTCTTATAATCAAATAAACTTCCTTTCTTCACAAACTACACAATATACCATAAAGGAGAAGGTTATAGAAAGGGTGTACTTTATTGGCTTATTAGTGCTATTCAAGAGCATACCCAGAAGCATTTCTACTATTTGTATTGGAAGTCCTATTGTAGTGTCCTCAGGTAGTTGAAGTCTTATTCAGTTGTCTAGGCATATGAAATCCCTTTCGATTTCTCAGGCAATGTAATACCTATTACTCCGGGTTAAGTGAGGGTTTCGATTAAATCCTGAAGAAGCCTGAAATTGGAACAGGAAGTTCGAACCAGTATACAAATCTCTCGTGTCATCTACTTTGCTGCTTTGACTTTTATCTTTATATTTCGCACAAATAAATAATTTAGTTAATATCCATATTACACGATTCTTAGTAACTTTCATTTAATATCGGAGCTAAATATTATATAACTGTAACACAGTTGATTGGTACTCAAATATCCAAATAAAATTTTTCAATTCAGTTATTTCAAGCTAAGTATTATATAAAATAATTTGGCTTCATTTAAAATTGTAAAATCATCCTTTAACAATCTTAAGAATTAATTTCCGATTAGCTTCCAACAGTTTGAGATAAAATAAATATACATATTCATAATATATGAAATCAAATTTAAATCTTCAATATATATTATAGATCAAGTAATGTTTAGAAATTCAAATCAATTTATTTTTCAAAACAAACTGTAACAAAGCTACAGAATATCTCTCTACTTCGAAACTCGAAAATGAATGTCGATGATGCGGCCGTCATCACCGAAATTTATTTTCCAGCGACAAAAGAGAAGAGCTCAAATTTAAACATCTAAAATTCTTTGAACGGTTTCTATTTGAAAATAATTTAAATAATATAAATCTTTTAAAACTTAAAAGCCAAGTTTGAAATCACCGGAAATTAATTCTCAAATTCTAATTTAAATACATTTCAAGTTCCAAATCCAATTATAACCAAATTTTATAAATTCATTTATTTATGTTATGAAATAGTCAATGATTTATAAAATAATAAGTGAAAATTAAATTCTAACATTTCGGACAACAGATTCATTAACATTTTAATTTTAGGAAAATTTATACTTATATAATATAATCATACGAAACTATTTGTTTACCAAATTTGAAGACAATATTGTGTCAGTTTGCTCTGTTCAAGTGTTTTGGAAATCCTATCGATAGCGTTGATCAGACGAATCAATCGAAAACCCAAATCAATATCAACAACTCAAACAACACAATATATAAAACATTTTTAAATATTAATTTACAAATACACTTCCTCGCTCGACGATACTAGAATAGATTTCAAAACAAGTATAGAGATTCAAATTTGATGGAAATCAAATCAAAGAGAATTTTGATTCTATAATAAGTTCGAAACAGAAGATAAGATAATTCAATTAACAGAATCTGGAGATGGATAAGCTTATTTAATTTGCGGGCAACCTTAACCGGGTCGACCGTAACTTCAAGAATAAGATCGATGCAGAATTCCGAGGTAAATCAACATTCGATCTCAAAAATAGAATTCAAGTATAACAGGAGATAGGTAGCATCGTAAACCGAGGATACAGAAATCTCCGGTAAATCAATGCTTATTGTAAAGGAGTTTCACCCCTTTACAAATCATTCGAATTTTGGCGAGCCCGCCGATTCATTATAAAGATCATTCGAAGTGGAGTTATGCGATACTTCAGAATTGAAAGAAGACGAATAGTGAGGGATACGAATAAATTTTGGAACCACATGGGACGTTCCAAAATTCAAAGGAATTGAGTTAAAAGGAAGAGATTGAAACTCGAGTGGGAGTGATTCTGTAAATATATTTACCCTATATGCTAAGTTTTGCCTAGAGCTACCAAAAGCTCTGATACCAACTGTAACGGACCGCGTCAGTGGGGTAACGCCCACCGTAGCATACAGCTGACATGTGTTTTGCCTATGCACTTGGAGGGTGCATCATGATAGGGGGTTCTCGCATTTGGTTTGGTAGCGAGCGGATGACTCTTACTCCTACATGTCCCGCGGGGTTGGTGCAGTCGAGAGGCTGGCCGTAAAGGCAAAACACAGGTACAGCTGTATGCTACGGTGGGCGTTACCCCACTGACGCGGTCCGTTACAGTTGGTATCAGAGCTTTTGGTAGCTCTAGGCAAAACTTAGCATATAGGGTAAATATATTTACAGAATCACTCCCACTCGAGTTTCAATCTCTTCCTTTTAACTCAATTCCTTTGAATTTTGGAACGTCCCATGTGGTTCCAAAATTTATTCGTATCCCTCACTATTCGTCTTCTTTCAATTCTGAAGTATCGCATAACTCCACTTCGAATGATCTTTATAATGAATCGGCGGGCTCGCCAAAATTCGAATGATTTGTAAAGGGGTGAAACTCCTTTACAATAAGCATTGATTTACCGGAGATTTCTGTATCCTCGGTTTACGATGCTACCTATCTCCTGTTATACTTGAATTCTATTTTTGAGATCGAATGTTGATTTACCTCGGAATTCTGCATCGATCTTATTCTTGAAGTTACGGTCGACCCGGTTAAGGTTGCCCGCAAATTAAATAAGCTTATCCATCTCCAGATTCTGTTAATTGAATTATCTTATCTTCTGTTTCGAACTTATTATAGAATCAAAATTCTCTTTGATTTGATTTCCATCAAATTTGAATCTCTATACTTGTTTTGAAATCTATTCTAGTATCGTCGAGCGAGGAAGTGTATTTGTAAATTAATATTTAAAAATGTTTTATATATTGTGTTGTTTGAGTTGTTGATATTGATTTGGGTTTTCGATTGATTCGTCTGATCAACGCTATCGATAGGATTTCCAAAACACTTGAACAGAGCAAACTGACACAATATTGTCTTCAAATTTGGTAAACAAATAGTTTCGTATGATTATATTATATAAGTATAAATTTTCCTAAAATTAAAATGTTAATGAATCTGTTGTTCGAAATGTTAGAATTTAATTTTCACTTATTATTTTATAAATCATTGACTATTTCATAACATAAATAAATGAATTTATAAAATTTGGTTATAATTGGATTTGGAACTTGAAATGTATTTAAATTAGAATTTGAGAATTAATTTCCGGTGATTTCAAACTTGGCTTTTAAGTTTTAAAAGATTTATATTATTTAAATTATTTTCAAATAGAAACCGTTCAAAGAATTTTAGATGTTTAAATTTGAGCTCTTCTCTTTTGTCGCTGGAAAATAAATTTCGGTGATGACGGCCGCATCATCGACATTCATTTTCGAGTTTCGAAGTAGAGAGATATTCTGTAGCTTTGTTACAGTTTGTTTTGAAAAATAAATTGATTTGAATTTCTAAACATTACTTGATCTATAATATATATTGAAGATTTAAATTTGATTTCATATATTATGAATATGTATATTTATTTTATCTCAAACTGTTGGAAGCTAATCGGAAATTAATTCTTAAGATTGTTAAAGGATGATTTTACAATTTTAAATGAAGCCAAATTATTTTATATAATACTTAGCTTGAAATAACTGAATTGAAATTTTTTATTTGGATAGTACTCAAATTGCATTATATATAACTTACCTAAATTTTCAAAAGTTAACTATGTAATTGAATATTATACAGTAGAAAATGATATCAAAGGAATTTTTAATAAATTGAGTAGTTATAATAAATGTAAATATACTTAATGTATATGTGATAGGATATATCAAGTAGGATAAATTTAATAATGATTTGAAATAAAGAAAAATTAAATGGTCGAACAAAGTATGATTATAATAAATAACTATTCAAATTTATGATCTTTGAAATTGTTAATTTAAGAAATTTGGATAATATATAATATAAATTGTCTTTATAAATAAATGTGAGTGCATATAACGAATGTTATTCACTTAATAGAATAATGAGTTAAATAAATAATAGGTGATATTAATAGAAGGAAAATTGGTTTGAAAAGTTAATAAATTGAATTAATTCAACATTTTAAGGGTCATATTATGCAAATGTCGTCCAATCAAATTTAACATATACCAAAACTTAACTGAATTTAAATAGAATTTCATTTGAAAGGAATCTTTTGTACTTAACATTAATATATGTGAAAGCAAATCAATTTTATGAAAGTCTTGAATTTAAAGTTAAATTGTTAAATATAAATAAATTTAAATTGAAATTTCTATGGTTTAAAGTAATTGTTTATTTTGTAATTCATGTGTATTTCTTCTGGTTGTTTCTATTCTCCTACCTCCTTCCTTTTCGAGGACGAAAAGTTTTGAGTGGGGGAGAATGTAACGACCCTGAAATTCAGACCCAGTTTAAATTTTTTTAAATTTGCTTATTTAGTGTAGAATTTCAAATTTTCACAAACAAATTCCGATGCTATTCAAATTTCATATTTGGAATGCGTCTAATTAAACATAGCAACTGGTAAATTTTCGTTCGAAAATATGAAAGTTCATTTCGTGCGTAAATTTACTTTAATCTAAATCAGTTAGTAATCGATGGAAATAAACCGTTTTCGAAACCAAAATATTTTTACATAGAAAAATTCTAAAACATCTTTTGAGCAAGTTGTCAGTTTGTCGTTTTTCCAAATTCGGACATCTTTGGCTCCGTCGTTCTTATTTTTCGGCGAATTTTATGCATTTTCCGTAGTAGAAAATTTCGAATTTTATAATTCAATCGAACCACCAATATCTGTATACCCTTTTGATCATCTCGTCGTACTGATCTCTACGGCATACTCATTTCTGTCTTTTGATGTCCGGTATGGGGCGGAAACGAAAAATAGTATGTACTGGTACCGAAAATGTTGACCCTTTGGTTCTGTGCTTTCAAGATTTGATTTGCGCAGCCTAGCATTTAATGAATCCTAATTATAACGTTTCAGACAGCTGGTGGATTTGTGACGTTTGCTTTATTCATTCCTGAATTCGCATGGCTTTCACTATTCACTCCTCCTTTCGTTTCATTTGAAATGAATTACAGAGCAAGTTATATTTGTGATATTAGCTGTCATTTATTTTGCTCGGCCTTCCTTATTTGCAACCTGTACATTTTGAATTTGTCCATTCGCTTGCTTGATATTCTCGGTTCTTACAAATTTCGTTTCGGTCATTTCTTTATTAAAAGTATGCCTTCATTTTTTCTTTTCCTGTAGCTTCATTATTACACACGTTCTTCATCTCCCCACCTCTCTCTTTCTCCTCTTCCCCTCCTTCTTTCCTTTGCAACCCTCTCCCATTCTTCACCAAAGCTCCTACCCTCTCCATTAAATCCATAACAATTCACACGCATATAACAACCATCCCGACCACCGCTGTCCTCCGCCTTCGTCCATACTCGGCCTCGTCACCACTAGCTGCTCGCCTCCAGTAAACCCATGCCACCCGCCACCTGTCCCTCCGGCCTCGGCAACCCACCATTTCTCTCCATTATCTGCCGCACTACACCACGCAACGCCGTGTCCACCGCCATGGCCGCTGCTACCGTCCCACGCCACTTCCAGCTCCGCCTTCGACAACTCGGCCCGCCACCACCTTACGCACTTCCAACCAAGCAACAACAACCGACCTCCCCTTCCTCTCTTAACTCACCATCTCTGCCTTAGTTCACCGAGCCTGCATAGCAGCAGCTATCACGTCAGCCTCATGACCACTTTATGCCCACCTTTCCACCTTCACTGCTTCATCAAACCCCGCCTCCAACCCTTGCTAGTCGCCAGAAACTTGACTGCATTGACACTTCTCCGCCTTCAACATTTGCCAAGGCAAGCCTTGATCCCTTCTTTGTCTGATACATTTTGTTTATACATATATATAGATTTACATGAATTGTTTTATATGTCTCAGTATGTATATTTTATAAGGTCTGCACATAAAAGCTTTTATATGAATTCATCATGTGTTTATATATATTTGGGTAATGTTGTGTAATGCTAAAGAGGTTGCGTGATTGCGTTTATAACATATATTTTCGAAGTAAGTATATTTTATATGAGTTTGTTTTATATGTATATTTAAGATATTTTGTACTTTGATGCATATGTATATTATATATTACTGTAATATTTAGTACCCAAGTTTTGGGTCAGTCATATTTATACATATATTAAATGATATCAAGTCAAGCCTTTGTTGTATATATACAGTTTATACTGTGTATAAATTAAAAGATATTAACATATGTTTGACGCATCGTATCTCACTCATGTTTTATCGGAATTGGTTGATTCTATTTTTAAAAAGGAGTTTAAGTTACGTAGTTTATACATGTCAAATTCCAGCAAAATCCGACATCGTTTGATTTGTGGTCGAGGATCTGGAAGTTAGACCCAAGCAGATATTCTTTTGTACTTAGAATTATTTTACACTGCTGCAAACACGACCTGAGTTCATGTTTGACGCATCGTATCTCACTCATGTTTTATCGGAATGGGTTGATTCTATTTTTAAAAAGGAGTTTAAGTTACCTAGTTTATACATGTCAAATTCCAGCAAAATCCGACATCGTTTGATTTGTGGTCGAGGATCTGGAAGTTAGACCCAAGCAGATATTCTTTTGTACTTAGAATTATTTTACGCTGCTGCAAACACGACCTGAGTTCATGTTTGACGCATCGTATCTCACTCATGTTTTATCGGAATTGGTTGATTCTATTTTTAAATGGAGTTTAAGTTACCTAGTTTATACATGTCAAATTCCAGCAAAATCCGACATCGTTTGATTTGTGGTCGAGGATCTGGAAGTTAGACCCAAGCAGATATTCTTTTGTACTTAGAATTATTTTACACTGCTGCAAACACGACCTGAGTTCATGTTTGACGCATCGTATCTCCTCCGTCTTACGTCGAAATCAAGTGATTCTTTGCGGTTTTGAAATACAAGTTTTGATCTATATTCATACCAAATTTCAGACCATTTCGATCTCGGTAGCACATAGAATTATATTGTTAAACTTTGACGTAGGGCATGTTTTGTAATTGTTGCTATGTTGAATGTTTTGATTGATTTCGGCAATTCCTATTTAACAGTTTTGCTCGTCGATTCGTGCCAATCTTACTTTGCTCTGAGAATCATGCTTGGATTTGTAACTCCATTTCAGTGTCCGTATCAGTGTGCGTATCCGTGCCATCTCCTATTTTCTCTAGCCTCGAAAGGTGAGTAATCACTCACGATTAATATTCTTTTATTTATTAAATTTGATTTCAATTGAAACGACAATTGAAATATGCTGCTGTTAGTTGTTTATACTGTTATGACTGCTATTATCTGTATCTGTTCACCTATGACACCTGACACCATTATCAGTTAATTATTTATGTGATAATAATACAGGTTGGTTGATAATTGATTGATTGATTGATTGTTGTTTGAATTGGATGTTAATTATTATTGTTAAGTGATAACTAGTTTGCTAGTTAATTTGATGTAGTATAGCTTACAAATTTAAAACGGATTATATATGACGGACCTTGATTTATTAAACTTGACCCCGCCATATGTAAAATTTGATTTGTTAAATTTGACCCATTAATTGTCATAGAATTGATAAATTATACTTTAAACCCTTGATCGTAGTTTGGATTAATTGTTGTAGTATTAAACTGAAATTGAAATGTAACGACAAGTGAAAAACCGTAATGTAATAATCTTTAATCTACATGAAATGATAGTGTGGATTCTAGAAATAATTATATTAATTCACACAAATAACAATGCGAATTAATACGATTATTTCGGGGTTATTTGATTAATTTATTGAATTGTTATTGATTGTTGTTATTGCTTGTTTATTTACTTTGACACCATCCCAGTTATCACACTGCAAGTTCCCTTTGCTATGTTTTGATTTTGAATTGGAAATGGAATCGGGTTGAAATGATAAACACCCAAATAAACTTGACTTAGGATAGAGAATTAAATAAACCCGATTGGTCAATAATTTGATTTAAAATAAAATAAAGATTTTATTCGAATAATAAGGTTTGAAATAAGATTGGAACGTAAATTTTGATAAAAGGAAAACATTAATATTGAAATCTGAAACAAGATATTAATGTAATAACTGATGAAAGGACGTTGTTTTGAAATGAATTATTTGAGAATAAATTTGGAATTGTTAATAATTAAGTTGAAATTAGTAATAGTTAAGTTTGGAATTATTAATGAATGAGTTGAAATGATTTAATAATTAAGGTTGAATTTATAAGTAAGTTTGAAATTATTAAGTTTTGAAATTATTAATAATTAAGATTGAAATTATTTAATAATTGCATAAGATTGAATTATTTGATAACTGAATGAAAATTGAGTTCTTTGATAAGCGAAGTTGAACTTTTGAATAAGTGAATTTGAACTTCGTAGATATTTGAAATTGGGATTCTTTGTTAATTAAGTTTTGGAAATTATTTAAGTAAGTGAATAAATGAAATTGAATTTCCTTGACAAGAAATAAAATGCATTTCATTGAAATAAATGTAAGAATTGTAATTTAAGGAATTTGATTTGACAAATTTAATTTAATTAAATTTGTAAGTTTGATATAATGAAGTTAACTTAAGTGATTGTTTTAATGACTTGGAAATTAAAAAGAATTGTTTTGGATGTTAAATTAACTTAAAGAATATTGAATAAAATCGATAAATAAGTTTAAATTGATTTGAATGTTGAATTTAATCATTTAAATGATTTCCGGAATAAAACTTATATATGAACTTGAATCAATATTTGAATCGTTTAAATAAAACTGAAATTGAATTGTAAGACTTTGAAATGGTAATTTGGGAGTTTTGAAACGTAGATTTCGGAAATTGATTTTTGAACGACAAATGAAATGATAGTTTATGAAGTCTAATTGAAATTGAATGTGATTGATTGTTTTGAAATATATTAAATGACCAATCGGTGTAATAATACGTAGTTATTAAAGAGACCCGGATCGGATATGGACGTACTCTCTGTCGATACCGAATACCACTTTAATAACTATTATACGTGGAGTGTTGATCCAGAATGAAGTGGACGGTTTGGTGAACGCGTTGACTGAAGAAAGAGAACGATATTGGATGACCCCTGACATGACTAAAACAGGAGCCGCGCCGGGCCATTGAGGTTCGCCACCTCTAGCGGACACACTTCTTCGATACCATATCTATTACTTTTGTGATTCGATTTGGGTGCACCCCTCGGTTTGGGAGTGTTGCTTCGCGGTGTTGAGGTAGCTGCTGGCTATGCTCAACATCAGTCCGGATCACGCAACTACTAGTATCCTAGTTGGTATCGCCTCATGTACCTTGTCATACTGATTATCCTATTCGCGACCACTACGTTTGATTTGTACCTTGAGCATATGGATTGCCCTCTGGTGACTTCCGGTTTTGGGGAAACTACGGTCTTGTATATGCTTTTGGGAATATAAAATGTGTTAAGGGGAATTATGGTAACGCCTTAACGCTATTTTGATATTTTATATTACTAATAGACATTATCTACTTAGCGTACATTACTACCTAGTAGATAGTTTAGCGGATCCTTAGAGGATGGTTATTCCAAACATCCTTTGAGTTACTTGTTTTTCGATTGCTATTTCACTTGAGTTGGATTTATTGATATAAGAATATTAATCCTGACTCGAGTGTCTTGTGTTTTGCTTTACGCTCGGGTCAGACTGAGTGTACCAGTATTCGAGGCTCAACTTTGGAGTTGGAGCTTTGCTTGAAGATCCATCCATCTATTCTACTTTCAGTATTCGATGATTCTAGTGATGTATTCTGATTTATATCTGATGTATCGTATTACTCTTTTGTTGTAAACTCTGATGTATCTTATATATTTACATAGTAGCTTCATGAACTACTATCTCTTTTATTTCCGCTGCATATTATTACTCTGTGTCTGTGATGCTGTGACTATTTATTTACTGTATATCTCAGTTTTTCCAAATTTAAATTAACAATTCGATATTTTGAATTATTCAAGTCCGACATGTGCGGATGCGAATAGTCCAAAATACCGGGTCGTTACAGTTTCGATTAAATCCTGAAGAAGCCTGAAATTGGAACAGGAAGTTCGAACCAGTATACAAATCTCTCTTGTCATCTACTTTGCTGCTTTGACTTTTATCTTTATATTCCGCACAAATAAATAATTTAGTTAATATCCATATTACACGATTCTTAGTAACTTTCATTTAATATCGGAGCTAAATATTATATAACTGTAACACAGTTGATTGGTACTCAAATAATATGGATAATAGCACTAGCACAAGTTTTATTGAAGATCAATCCACTACACGACCACCACTTTTTAATGGTTTAAACTATAATTATTAGTCAACTAGAACGAGAATTCACATGAAAGCAAATGGATATGATACTTGGAATATCACTCAGGAAAATACATCGTACCTACTACACCATATTCACAATGGTCTAACACACAAAAATTAGATGCTATTGCAAATTCTAAAGCCGTGAATATTTTTTTTTCACTGGACAAAAATTAGTTTAATAGAGTTAGTATGTGTAATTCTGCATATGAATTTGGCGTACATTTAAAGTTACACATGTAGGTGCTAATAAAGTTAGACAAAGCAAGATTTTCGTGCTTAAGAATCAGTTCCGAAACTTTAGAATGAAGCAAGATGAAATAATAAACAAAGTGTATTCTAGGTTTCAAGATATATAACATTCACTTCTAGCATTAGGAGAAAAATTCATGGATTTAGATATCGTCTCAAAAATCCTCAACTCAATGTCTTAGCAATTGAAGAAGCTAATGACATTTTAACCATAAAATCAGAAGAGTTGATAGGAAATTTAATGTCATATGAAGTTAATTTGTGGTCAAATCGTATTCAGACATAAGATAGAAAAACAATAGCATTCCAGGCCAACCAAGAAGAAGCAGATAAAGACGAAATGGCGTTTATAGCTAAAATTTTCAATTTTTCTTGAAATTAAAATTTAGAAAGAGCAACAAGTTTGGAAATAATAAGAATAACAACTAACCATCAGCTTTAACTTTCGAATGTTATGAATGTCATAAAAAGGGTCACGTGAAGAAAGATTGCCCTGACCGTAAGAAATACAAATGCAACTACAAGAACAAGAACAAAAGCGACGGACATAAGAAGAAGCAAGCATTTTCTGTTACATTGGATTATTCAGATTCATCTTCCTCATCAAACAGTGAAAATGATAGTGACACTGAACAAGCCAATGTATGCTTTATGGTCATAAATGACAATGTTAGTGATCTCTCTTTTGATAATTTAGTATATATAAACTTAGAATTACTAGATAAACTAAAGAATCTCAAAAGAAAATACAAAGATTCTCTAGAATAATTAAAAAGAACAGAAATTGAATTTGATATGTTAAGAGATGAGAAATTCTTTTAGAAGAAGACTTTATAAATATACAAGAATCTTGTGCTAATATTACTTCTCAGCTTACTATGTTAAGTAGTGAAGTAGAAACTCAAAAAGAAAAGAGTGACATTCTATCAACCGAGAATCATGAGTTGAAATCTACCATTAAAATTTAAGAATTAGATAATTTTGGTCTTAAAAAAAATAAAAAAATATAGCAAAAAACGTTTCTAATTTTAATAAAGAAGGAGAAAATCTTGCTATAATTATAGGAAATTCATAGACTATAACAAATAAAAAGGGTCTATGATACAAGAAAACGACAAAAAATAATCCTAAACATGATTCTTATATACTAACTTTAAAAATAAGAAAATACTTTTGTGAAACCAATTTTAAAAGGTACTATACAAGCAAAATCTATTAAAATTTATATTCCAAAGTTAAACAATCATTTAATTAGAAATAGGTATATAAAGGTTTTTACAGATACAGTTCATAAAAATAAAATTTTTACTTATAAAGGGAATTCTAAACCCTCTTGGGTTTGACTTCCTAAGACCTAACTCTTAGGCCCCTAACAAAAAAGTCGGTACTAATACCATTTCTACATTTTTTGCAGGTATTGATTAAGAACAAACGAAAGTGGAAACTTGATAGTGGTTGCTCAAAACACATGACATGAAACAAAGATATGCTGACTAACATTATCTACTCAGATGGAGGATCTGTCACATTTGGAGATAAGTCCAAAGGTTATATCATCGACAAAGGTGATGTGACCAATAACGTTACATCTAACTTACCTCTTATTAAAATGTTTCCTTAGTTAAAAATTAAAACATAACTTTCTTAGTATAAGTCAACTTTGCCATAAAGGATATAATATATCATTTTCAAAAAATATATGCAATATATTCGATCAAAATAAAAATATTATTTTTGAAATGATTAGAAAAGAAATATATATGTGTTAAATACGAAAATTAATCATAACATAAACATGTGTCTAATAGCCAAAGAAAATAATCCTTGGTTATGGCACAAGAGATTTTGTCACAAATATTTCAAAGCCATAAGCAAATTATCTAAAAATAATTAAGTGAAAGGTTTACCAAAGATGAACTTTAAAATAAATAGTATTTATGATGCTTGTCTAGGAAAACTAACTAAATCATCCTTTGAATCAAAGAAAATTATTTCTACATTACAACCATTTGAGTTATTACATTTAGATTTTTTTGTACTAACTCAAGTTCAATTTATGATAAATATGTTTTTGTAATCGTAGATGATATTTTGAGATATACTTGGACAATATTTATGAAAAATAAAAGTGATTAAGCAGTCGTTGGTACTAAATGGGTTTACGAGAATAAAGTTGGCGAGACAGGAAATATCACTCGAAACAAAGCTTGATTAGTCACTCAAGGCTACAATCAAGAAGATGGAATATACTACGAAGAAATATTTGCTCCTATCGCCTGACTAGAAGCAATACATATTTTATTAGCTTTTACATGTTTTGATAACTTTAAGTTATATCAAATGGATATAAAAAGTACCTTTTAAATTGTTTTATAAAATAAAATGTATATGTAGAACAACTACTCTTATTTACACATGAAAAGTTTCCAAAACATGTCTATAATTAAAGAAAGCTTTATATGGTTTGAAATAAGCAGCTCGAGCTTGGTACGATCATCTTAAAAAATATCTTATAAATTCGAGATTTGAAATTGGTATAGTAGATCAAACACTTTTTATTAAGAAAAATAAAAAGGATATTTTAATATTTCAATTTTATGTCGATGATATCATTTTTGGATCTACAAATGAGAAACTATGTAAAGAATTTTCAAATATTATGAAAAAAGAATTCGAGATGTCACATATGGGAGAACTCTCATACCTTCTCGGATTACAAATTAAACAATTAATAAATGGGATTTTTATTAATCAAAGCAAAATTTTGTAATAATGTAACAAAACATTTTTGTTTGGAAAATGCTTCTGCTAAACCGACTCCTATGAGTACTAATATTCACCTTGATCGAGATGAAGATGGCAAAAGTATTGGCTAAAACCTTTACGGAAGTATGATTAGTTCTTTATTATATCTAGCTGCTGGTCGTCCAGATATTACGATGAGTGTTTGTTTGCGCACATGGTTTCAAGATGACCTCAAAGAATCTCATTTGCGAGCTATGAAACGGATTTCGCGTTACTTAAGAAAAACTAAAGACTACAGACTCTTTCACCCGAAAGAATGTCCATTTGAGTTGGTGTCATATAGTGACGCTAACCTTAATAAATGTCGAACGGATCAAAAAAGTACGGTGGTACTTATCACTTCATTGGATAGTCTTTAGTATCAGATTTTAGTAAGAAATAAAATTGTGTTTCACTTTCGACATGTGAAACATAATACGTTTCTGCTTCTTTGGCATATGCTCAAGTAATATATGTGCAGCAAACACTTCAAGATTTTGTTATAAATTTGGCTAAATCAACAGTTTATTGTGATAATATGAGTGCTATAAATTTATCTAAGAATATGATAAACCATTCAAGAATGAAACATACTGACATTCGGCATCATTTTCTATTAGATAACACAGAAAAATATTTGATTTCACTAGATTTCATCTCTTCCAAAAATCAAATAGCTGATATTTTCATAAAATTGTTTAATGAAAATATTTTTATAAAGTAAAGATATGAACTGGAAATTTTGTCATTACATGATTTATAAGTTTATAATAAAGTATATATAATTAAAAGTGTATAAAATAAAAAAAGGAGTTCAAAAATGGAGCTGCTGACACTCAAACTCTACGCTCTTGGGAGATAGGCACATGACTTTCTATTTTTCTATTTCAATTTTCACAGTAGAACCTCTCCTCCTTTCTATTTCATATACGGCTATATTCATAACTTTTATTCCTTCCTTAGAATGATATTAACTATTTATGGCATAGAGGTAAATTAAAGTCTACATATTAATAATAACCAGAAAACTCTAAATCAGAAATAGCTAAGTGAATTATGTGTGTGTGTGTATATATACATGAATAAAAAAAATTATTCATGTTAAACAAACAAACAACTGCTTAAATTCTTATAAAAATGCCGTCTGAAGAAAATTCCGACCGCTCGTCCATTGTATACAACACATCGACTTTGGATTCGTTTAACAAATCTACTCTAGTTTGTGTCCCTATGAACATTACTCCATCTCCAAATCACCATACCAGATATACACCGAATGGATAAAAGAACTAGAAGAAATTTAGAATTTGGATCACCTTATACCAAGGAGAAAATCGATGGCATTCATCACTACGAGCATGAAACTTTAAGTATACAACGTGAGATGTATTACGAGCAAAAACACCATGAAAGACGTCTAAATTTTCTTGAACAATTTTCTCTAAAATTCTATGAAACTACCCTTAAAGAGGTTGTGCATAATCCATCTCCTCAACGACCTCATGTATCTCTAAATTCTTGGGATCAAGGTGCTACAAATATATCTCCTATTCGACGTAATACTTGGTCTCGTATTAATCCATTACAGGAAGATACCAAATTTGAACCAAGCTCGTTCGAAATTTTTTCCTCAGGCGAATCCAAGACCTTTGAAAAATAAATAAATTTTATATTTCTATAAAATGATGTCTGCAATATTGATGTTGTAATCTACATATATAATAAGTTTGTTGAAACAAAATTATATTTATATATTTAATATGAGAATAAAGCTCACAAACAAATACATGTATGGCGTACATTGTTAACCAAAATTGAAATTGCTGAAAATATGCTGATCTATAAAAAATAAATAGATTCAGCCGGCCGAACTTAACAATTCAGACGGCTAAATGTTCAAAATTGTTATATTTTCACCCAGAATTCAGCTGGCTGACCTACCACTTTCAACCAACTGAATCATACCAAAAATCAACTGTTTTCCTACGGATTGTAACCAACCACCTGCCCAGAACATTTTAGTCAGCTTCCTGAATGTATTTTTGTTTTTTTAAAATAGAATAGCATGATTATCAAGGCGCGAATCCAACATAAATCAATACCTATTATCAAAACTACCCTTACATTCACAAACTACCTCTTCACTTTTTATAAATAACAACAGAAAACCCAAAATTCTCTTAATCAAAACCCATTTTTCTTCATTCCTCAGAAAAAGGCCTTCAAGATAGAAAAGAACAAGAGAATCTTCTACCGGTCCATTTCATAGCTAAATTAAGGCATGTCTCCAGAACGACACGACTGTTAATCGATTTAATAGCATGAAGAACTCCAAGCTTTTTGAAGGGGCTTTTATCAAATTTCTGGATTTTAATAGATATGCAATTAGAGAATTAGCATAAGCACATGGATTCGACTCTCTATTGGGTATGATGCAAATAACGTTAATGTTATTCCGCCTTTTGGTAAGGTTATGACACCAAGGAATTGACTAGGAATCAAGGACAAGGAATCGATTATATGCAGGTTCACTATTGATATCTATTAATTTTATCTGAGTCCGGGTCGAGCTATATTTGACAAGACACGACAAGCAAAGCTATGGAAGCCAACGTTTCAAATATAAAGTCAATCCGAGTTCGTATGCCCAAGATATGATCGATGCAAACTTGGCAATCAATTCGTTCATATCCATCGATTTACCCTCTTCGCATCGGTTCCGTTCGCATCCATTCAGAACTACACTCTTCGTATCCATTCAAAGGAAGTCTCCTTTGCATTGACCTTGTTCGTGTCCATCAGACATACATTGTTTCATATCGATCAATCATCTCTAACTTGTTCGTATCGGTCGATCAACATTCAATTTGTATCCATCGGTGATTGTCTACTTCGTATCCATTAGTAAGTAATGCAGGAGTCTATTTCATATCGATCTAGTGTCACACAGTTCGTATCGATCGGCCACAAATCGATGCGAAATCACCGATCGATACGAAAATGATTACTTTATGATCGATACAAAGAAGTCGTCCATCTATCAATACGAAATAACCACTAAGTGATCGGTACGAATAGGTAGCAGCGGATCGATACGAACAAGGCCAAGCTGTATCGATACAAATGAGGCGCATCCATAGGAAAGAATCGATCACTTGGCATGAAAAGTGGACCGATCCAAGAATTTAGTGCGTAGTCAACCTACAGACATGTGCTCGGACTGATGCGAATAAGAGCGATACGAAGAGTATTGATATGAATGAAGCAGCCTAAAGAAAACACAATTTTGCATCGATTATAACTCATAATCTATAGGTCCAAATACCATCAAATTTTCACAGGAGCTTACATACAACCTAAAGAATGTCCATGCTAAATTTCAACTCGATTGGGTCAAATCTTGATCGATACGAAATTCGTTCATATCGATCACAAATCGATTGCAAATCACATGGGATAGATCGCGTGGGCCCACACACGTGCCAAAAGAGGTCTTCCGAGGTCTAAGCGAGATATTTGCAGCCTGCGCCTATAAATAGCATCGCAGGGATAACAGGGATCTTTTTGGCTCTCCGACATCCAGATTCTGCCGAAAACATTCTTGCACTCGAAGTTCACTATTATACTCAAATTTCTCTGTTGTAATCCATTGTAACTAGCAAGTAACAGTTAATAAAAGATAATCATTCCATAGTGGACGCTAGGGCTGTCATAATTCAACCGGACCCTTTAACCCGACCCTTTTATTTCAATTTTGATAGGGTTGGGTCAAAGGCTAATACAATCATTTTTCAGTTGGGTCAATACCCACTTAGCAGACTAAAAACATCAAACAACCCGTTTGACCCTTTTACCGTCCAAACTCAAAACCCTAATTTCTCGTTTCCAAAAAAATTGAAGACGGGCGACTCTCTCCCTTAATTTCTAATCGGTCTCGCTCACTCGATTCAGTTTTCCAAATGCTCTTGCTATCGCGACTTCTCTCTCTCGATTCTTGTGGTGCAGCTTCTGGTATTGCACAGATCTAAGCCGCCGACTATTGCACAAATCTAAGGTATGATGTTTCTGTTTAAACAGCTTAAACTATAACATTAAATTTAGCTAGTGTTGATGGTTCTGTTGGGATTATTATTTTATTTTTCTCAAATCGCATGTGCTTAAGTTGTTGACTTCAAATCATGGATTTTCTGTGAGGTTTGCTGCTCGCGTTCGTTTTATTCACTGATATTTGTATGTTTTGCTAGTATTTGATTAAAATGGTCATTGCTACTGCCAGTGCATTGTTTCTCCTTGATGTTTACTTGTTGGATATTTTAGTTCTGTGTTAGCATTAAAATAAATGATCAAAACAGAAATGTTTTGAAGTCTTTTACTCAAATAGCCAATGCTTTGTCCAAAGTCCAAACCCACCTTATCAGGGGCTCTGAATATTGGGACGCTGTTGGCAATTAAGACTTCTAGAACATGCAATTAACATGAGTGTTAATTACATTTGATAAATGTACGTAGAGTATTTAGTGATTCTATTATATTAAGCGAATTACAAGTTACTTTATGTATGTACTAGTATCACTTTAATTATTCGGGAAAAAAGCTGTAGTTGGATGAAAATTTGTTAGATTTAGATAGTTTTGATGTTTTGCAAAAGGAAGAGCAAGAAATGTTTTGAGAGTTCACTAAAAATAGGAAACATATTTCCAGATCTTATAAATAGTTGACTTTTGAGATCGTTACTTCTAATAGATTTGATGGATTATGTTGCTTAGATGATTCAGAATTGAACTTAAATATGTTAGCAGTATATGCAGATGCATGTTTTGACATTCTTTGATCTGAAGGCATGGGATACATACACACTGAAGGTGCACCAGTTCTTTCAGATTCTTCAAAGGACTTTGAGGGTGTTTGTCATGGTAATGGTTGTGGTTTAAATGGAAATGCGATGATAGAGAAAGTTCGTAGTAATGAGGATTGGCTGGATAAGGGTTCTGGTTTGAGATGCTATATTATTAATATACAAAAGGATCTGGTCAGTGGCTTATATGTTGAAGTAGATGTTGATGATCCGAATGGTGATATAGGATTTAGATTATGTGGGTGATAGTCATTATGATCATTACATAGACAGTGGTTTGAAGGAAAGCTTGGAGATAGATAATGTTGGTAGTGAAATGATTATGCCTAATGAGGTTATTGGGTTTTGGTCTTGTGTTGATATGCACAGGGCCAGTCATTACAGTGAGTGCTCTTTTGTTGATTCAATCATAGGCAGTGATAATTCTCATGATATTATGGAGGTAAGGGATGCTTTAAATTGTTGTTTGGGTGGCAAATTAGTGTAGTGTGATACTTATTGTATCTAAATGTAAGTAGAGTAGTTAGTAATAAATGTGAGTAGAGTAGTTAGTGATTATATTATAGTAGAGATTCATGGCCACCTCTCAAACAAGCTTTGATCCATTATTCGGGAACCATTTCTCTCTTATTGCATCCTTTTCCTCTGCCGTGAGTTTTCCTTTTTACCTTTCTATTTGCTCTGCCTTTCTATTTGGTTCGTTTTTTCCCCATGGTATAGTAGCTTCCGTCCAGGGTAGCGGTTCAGATTGTCCAAAACTACATATATACATCACCTGACAAAGTACAATTTAAATCATAGGCAAGCAAATATGTATGTACTGCAAAAGAATGATTTTATTCATCTACTTCACAATTTTAGAGGATTAAACTAACCATTATCTCACTGCATCAGATTCTTATTAACAATTATAAAAATTAGTTCATACTTTACAGTAACTTGTTTTATTGCTGAAAAAAAAATTTGCAGGTACCACAGCAATTCCTATATTTCATGCCGAGCACTGCATATAGCAAACAAACTAAATTCATCTTCCATATATCCTCTGCTCGAGTTGTTATTCAAGAATCAGGTAATATACTCATTATGTAATAATCTTCAATTGAGTTTAGTTATATTACAATGCTTATTATAAACTAACCATTGAAAGGTGTTTTGTTGGATATCCCACCAAACAATAATAGTCTTCAAAATTATTATTTTATCCTTTTCATTACCAGTTATTAATTGTTTAAGATGACTGAGTGTTACTCATCCTTGGTATTCACCATGAACTTTTTGTACTATATTACAACATGAAAAAAATAACAACTACAACATGAAAAAAATGGCCTCAACTCCCTGCTTCTTCAAATTGCTGTTCCTCATTCCTTTAGACTCTGGAGAAAATAGTGAGCTGCTCCTCATTCTTTTATATCAATGGGCTTTTTAGATTTAATGACTGATGATTTTATTCCATATTCGTAATGGATGATGTATGTTTTTGGCTAGTTAATCAAAGTTAAGAATTCCATGTTCATTTGAAATGTCTGATAATTGCTCTAGCATTTCTCTTAAAATGGTTGACCCTTTAAGGATATTTAACTTTGCACTTTGCTAATATTTCAAGACAATTCTTTAAATGTTAACTTAATGATAGGTTCATGTACTTATTGAAGAAACAAAGATAGTTCACTTTCCCAACACCCTTTTATTAATTATTACTATTATTCTTGTTTGCGCATTGGACACTTGTTTTCTCTAGTAATTGTTATTATTCCTTTAGACTCTTTTCAAATCCAGAAGTTTTTAAACAATGCATAAAAAGTTTTGCGTATTTTTTGTAGAATATGAATATTGGTGAAGATACCCAAACAAGAGACATGGTAGGATTGGAGGTTGATCTTGATTCGGTGGGTAGTTCCGTAGGAAGTAAACGAAAAAGAAATACATATTCCGATGTTTGGAAATATTTTGAAAAACATGAAACCATTGAAGGTGAAAAACGTACATGTTTTTGTAAAAAGTGTAAAAGGAAATATATTTGTGGTGATAAGTACAGGACTAATAATTTGAGAAGACATGTAAAGAAATGTTATGATCAAAATGTGGAAGGCATCCATAGAGGAAATTTTAGTCAAACAATGTATAGAGATTTAATGACCAAAGCAATTATTCGGCATAACTTACCGTTTAATTTTGTTCAATATGAAAGTATCCACGAATTGGTTTCTTATTTAAACGATGAAGTGATACATTTATCAAGAAACACTTCGCGTTCTGATGTTATAAAACTTTATGAGAATGAGAAAGTTAAACTTAAAGATTTTTTGAATTCATGTAGTGGGAGAATTAGTATTACTTCAGATTTATGGACTTCAATCAATACGGATGGATACATGAGTTTGACAGCACATTTTATTGATAATGAATGGAATTTGCAAAAAAGATTGCTTAGTTTTTGTTTATTGCCACCTCCTCATTCGGGTTCGGCCATATTTGGAATGATATCAAGTTTGTTACTTAGTTGGGGAATAGTTGATAAAATATTTTCATGTACATTGGATAACGCATCTTCCAATAGTAAGTTCATTGAATTATTAGGATCGCATCTCAATTATAGACGATCATTAGTTGTGGATGGCCAATATTTACATGTTAGATGTGCGGCGCATATTTTGAATTTAATAGTTCAAGACGGTTTAAAATCCATTACTACTTGTTTGAGCAACATATGAGAAAGCATAAAATATATCAGAGGCTCTTAATCTAGGAAAAAAAGTTTTGTTGAATGCATATGCAGTCTTTCTTTGGATAAAACTAGGAAGGGATTACGTCAGGATGTTCCCACGAGATGGAACTTCACGTTTATTATGCTTAAAAGTGCAATACACTATGAACAAGCTCTTTAGCTTGAAACATGTGGATTCTAGTTATACTTATTGTCCGCATTTGAAGAATGGGAGAAAGCAAAGAAAATTACACGTTTTTTGGAAGTTTTCTATAATGCCACATGCTTGTTTTCGGGAACAAATTATCCAACCGCCAATTTGTTTTTTCCAGAAATTGTCATGGTACATTTAACTTTAAAAAAGACTTTGGATGGTGATGATTTTATGTCTTCCATGGCACGCGATATGTTTAAAAAATTTGATAAATATTGGAAAGAGTTTAGTGTGTTTCTTTCGATTGTTTGTATTTTTGATCCACGTTACAAAGTAAATTTTGTCCGATTTTCTTATGAAAGGCTATATGGAAATACCATAAAATTTGAGAAGGTAAAAAAAAAAATGGAAGAGTTGTTCTTTGAATATTTAAGGAAAGTGCAAGAAGAGTCGCCTACTGAGACAAATGCTACAAAAGACACGGAAACTTCACATTCATTTACGGGTCCTTATTCACAAGAACGTGAAGATATGTTGGAACAATTTGATTCTTATCAAGATTCGGAATTTGTTGGCAATTCTACTAAATCGGAACTTTATTCATATTTAAGTGATGGGTTGGTTGATCGAAAAATAGAGTTTGACATACTCTCATATTGGAAATCACAACAATTTCAGTATCCTATTTTATCCCTTATGGCAAGAGATATATTGGCTGTACTGATAACTACCGTGGCCTCAGAAAGTGCTTTTAGCATTGGTGGTAGAGTACTCGAGGACTATCGTAGTTCACTAAAAGAGGACGTTGTTGAAGCATTGTTGTGTACGAGAGATTGGTTGTATGGTGGTACGATTATGCAAACATTCGAAGATCTTACTGAAGCTATTACAAAGTTTCATTCTCAAGAAGAGGATGCATTAATCCATGGTGTAAGGTACTTTCTTATTTAAAATGTTTTAACTCCATACCTATATTATGCAAAAAAAAATTCCTACATAGAACTTTAATCAGTCGATGTCACAATAACACCGATATGAAGCATAATCCTTAGAGCAACTGCACCAATGAATCAATAACTAAAACAATTGGCAACTATCCTGACAATTGTTAATGCGTCCATAAATCATTGCTTGAGAAATTGATGAGTCTTGCTGCACGATTGGAAAAAAACAGTTTTTCAGTTCAGACCCCAGAATTATTTGATTTAAATGATTGTTATTACTTGCTAGTAGAGGATCAGTCAGAGTTCTCAAAAGATAAAAACAAAAGCGATTTTTCAAGTAAATTGATAGACATTAGATTTCACTTCTTTTTTGGATATGCTTCCTCAAATAAAATGATACTTTGCATCGGTACGTTACTAACATGACTAGATTCTTGGTTAATGCTATAGCGGAACTATTATCAAAGTAATATGTGTAGAAGGGGGATTGAATTGTATTTGCTATTGTGGTTTATGATGGCAGCAGGGGTGGTTTTGTCAGGGCAGTTGTTGCACTAAATGTTGGGGTGTTTTGAGGAGAAGACTGTGAGATGGTGGTTGTGAGGTTAATATATGGTTATGATATGTATGTGGTTGCACTTGTATGAGTGTTTGGTTGCTGGTGATGAAGCAGGAAGGTTATTGCACTGAATGTTGTTTGATGGCACTGTGCCAATGCACTATGTTGTGCATGGGGCTGTGGATGATTACTGTGGTTGAAATGATGAGGTATGCATAGATAAGTGCACAGTGTAATGGAGTGAAGTTTAATACAAGTGTGGTAGAGGGTTTGGTGTGGCACTGTGGTGGTACTATGATGAAATGCAGTGGGTAGGAAGGCAAGTGATTTAGTGAAGTGTAGTTTATAGTGAGGTGGTTACTGAAGTGATGCAAAGATGAATTTGCAATTGCAACAGTACAACAATAAATGGCCAGAGAGTGGTATATATGCAATGGTATATAAGTTTGTAAAAAGAAATTGTACAAAAAGAAAAAAAAATTGTAAAAAGAAAGTGCAAATGCAAAATGAAGTGGAATTATTTCACTTCATACGTCGAAAGAGTATAATAAAAAATCTCTTAAAATTCTAAGTCAACGCTGAATTTCAAATAAAGAAAACGAACTTTGTACTTTCTCAAACTTCAACCCAGTTAATATAACATTAGCCAACAAGCTTGTAGTCATTGGAAGAAGCTAGCATACATTAGTTGATATATCTTTTATGTACCAAATATTTATTTTATTCAGATGTAGTAGGTGCTTCCATCTGATGGCTAAATAGCTCAATGATGAATAAAATATCATGCTAATGATCAACTACAAATATCGATCAAATATTTTTGACTGATTTTTTTTAAACCTTTGACCGAGTTAATTGGCTAACTGACACATTCCACATTTAGGGGATAACCACCCACTTTCTGAACTGGCTTTCTGATAGCTTGACATGTGTTTGTGTAGGACTGCATATTTGAGGAATGCATGATGAGTTGTATAGGATTGCCAGATTTTGGTTGCTTAAATTGTTCACTGTCATGTTATTTAATATGCCAAATTTTGTTGCTACATAGAAAGGCTGTACCTTGCACTTGCTTAAATTGTTCACTGTCTGGTTATAATCCTTTAAATTATTGTATTGTCAGCACGGAGACTTAGGGAAAATCTCTTCAGCAAATAGAAGATTGAGCTCATACTAATTGAGTAGAGGTGTCTTTTTTTTGATGTATGCTTGTTCGTCATTTTTAATAATCAATTCGCTATCGTTAGAGGCGGTTTAAATTTGAATTGTTGGCAAACATTTAATACTAAATATGTTTTTGTATTTGATATCAAATACTTATCATACCTTCTTACATGCAGGAATTACACAAGTCCATAATACTTGCTGCAACATTTATAATACAAGATATATATTTTTCCAAATGGAAAACTGTTGTTGATGTTCTTCTCATGTGTTCTGTAGGTGTTGAAAAAAGATACAAAGGTGCATTGGGAAATTTAGAAGGTTATCCTTAGTTGCTTTAGGATTTTATTTGAGATGAATATGTAATTTGGTGTGTTATTAGCTTCAACTAATGTTAGTTTTAAAACTTATTTAGTGCAGTTTTTGCAATATTCTTGCTGTTTTCATGATATTTAGAGTTGTTTCTGTGAATGCAGTTTTTATTATGTGTTGCAATTTAGAACATTTTTTCATGTATGCAGTCTTTATTATGTGTTGAAATATTAACCATTTTTATGTTTCCAAATGTGTTTTACATGTGCAGTTTTATGTATGTGTGCAGTTTTGTGTATGCAGTTCTATGTATGCGGCTTTTATTATGTGTGCAGTTTTATGTATGCAGTTTTTATTATGTGTGCAGTTTTATATATGCAGTTTTTATTATATTTAGGATGTTTTATGCATGCAGTTTCATAATATTTTTTATGCAGTTTAAATTTTAGATGGGTTAAATGGGTTGACCCATATACGAATAGGGTCGATCAGTTGACCCTTTTAATAAATTTATTAAATGGGTTGGGTAAAAAAACGGGTCGGGTCAATTTTGACCCGACCCATTATGACCCGACCCGACCCATTTGACAGCCCTAGTGGACGTAGACTATATGCCGAACCACACTAACACTCTGTGTTTCCGTGCATTTTCCCATCTGTTTTTGAAGTGTTTGTTAGATAATCCTCTTTTTTCATTTAATTTCTTCATTTTGTGTCTTCAAATGCTTCTGAAGAGTGTTGTGCCTAATTTTGGTACAAACACTTTGGCGCTTTCACTGAGAAAACACAGTTGTTCTCCTACTCATTGGATCTACTACCGATACTGGATTGCACAAATCTAAAAAGAAGATCCAGATCTCAAGCTCAGAATTCTTCCATCCTACTCAGGTTTGCATCAGATCTAGGAAAGAACTTCAGCATCTACCATGGTTAGCACAAGGACCGCTTCTACAGCTGCAGATCCAGAAGGACGGGATCGAAAAAATCCTGCACAACTCCCTTCAACTAATCAGAATGGTGTCGGACCATCAGATCCATTAGGCTTTGTCACTAGGGAAGATTTTCAGATGCTTATGTAAGTGTTGACACAGAGTCGACAACAACTTACTGAACAACTGTGCACCAACACAGAATACACCAACTAGCTGAATCGCCAAAGGCGTAGGAGATCTAGGAGGGGTCATGCTTCTTATTCCTCAATTGAGAGTTCGGCCTCTTTAGATTACCATCATAGATCTACGCGCCCACGGCTAGATGGAAGTTACACTCAAGCTAACGGACATCAACATAGGTTGAACATTGGGTAACCGAGAGTTGGCCCATCAACCAGCTACCAGACTGGACCCTCCGCCCGGGGTGGCATTGTTCCTCATTATGCCACAGACAACCACGCTACCACCACTGCTATTGAATCAGGAGTTGATGCCCGGAATCAGTCTTATCCGAACCATCGCCAGTATGGACATACTCCCGAACCCTATGTTCTAAAGAACTTCGAGTCAAGAAGGCGAGATACAGGACGTCGACCGCGACCGGTCCAACCTCGTATTATGGAACCCGACCACACCTTGGCCCAGCATGCACAAAATATACAGATACCGGACATCCCCACGGTGATTCGTTGGATGATTCAAGAGAGTCAATGCCTCACAAATGACGACTAGGGAATCTCCCGAAGTCATACTCCTTTTACCGATGAAATACTTTTTGTTGTGCCACCTCGGTGATTCAGGATGCCGACTCCGCCAGTTTAGGAAGGGAGTTCCGATCCCAACCAACACATCCTAAAATATGAATGGTTGATGAACGCTGCATGGGGTGACGATTTAGTTAAATGCCGAAGCTTCTCGATCTCTCTAAGAGGCATAGCTACTATATGGTTTACTCGTTCGCTACCTCGGTCTATCTTTTGTTTTGATCAGCTGGCGACCAAGTTTGTTGAATAATTTTGGATGCACGTTGCAAGGCCGAAGGATGTTAACACTTTGTCTTGTGTCACTCAATCTCTTGGAGAGACACTCCAACGTTATTTAGAAAGATTCCATGCTGCGTGTGTTGAGATCAGCAACCCTAATAATAACTCCATTCTTATGGCTTGACTAAGGGGATTGACCGCGATTCTGAATTCGGCAACTGGTTGGCCGGAAAACCCCTACGCATTGGACCATTTCTATTCCAAGGCAGCCCAATTCTTGAGAAGCGAGGATGCGTAGCAGTCTAGGAAACAGGATGATGTAGGGCCCATCATGGAAGGGATTCAAAGTAATGTAGCTGTTAAATAATCCGAGGAGAGTTTCGAAAAAGCGCATTTGAATATTCAGAATAAACAAACTCGGTAGAAAGGCAATGGAAATCAGAATAGGAAACGAGATCAGAACCATGTTCCACGACGTAGGGCTCCAATGTTTGATAATTATACTCCTCTGAATACGTCGCTGGAGAATGTATATCCACAAACCTACAATACTATCCAGTACAAGAAGCTTGCTCCGAAGCAATTGTCGAAGAGACAGATCCAAATAGGGAAATTTTGTAGGTTGTAAGAAATTTATGTCCATAATACAAATGAGTGTCGCTATTTGCAAGATCTCATTAAGAAGCTGATAAGAGAGAGGAAGCTAGAACAGTTTGTATGGGCGCTGCAGTTTGGAGGTGCGGGCCCATCGAATCAAAATAATGTACCTAATCAGGCGTGATAGGAGGAACCCGCTCGTACCGGCGGGAAACAAATGATAAATACTGTAAGTGGTTGTCCTCATCCAACAGACCGAAGCTGGAAGGAAATGAAGTCGTATGCCAATTCTATTAGGCAGCGGACTTCGAGTGTTGTAGTAGTTTTGATGATGGGGCTTTGGCCAACAACAGAAGACGATGACTGATGACATCGTGTTCCGAGATAGAGATGCTGACAAGGTCAAAGCCCCCATTATTGATCCACTCATCATATCAGCCCAAGAAGGACCTGCTTGTATGAAGAGGATCTTGGTTGACAGTGGGAGCTCTGTTAATATTTTGTTCAAACGAGCCTATGACCAAATGAAGATGGAAGCCAAAGATTTGAAGCCTTGCCAATCTCGAATCAATGGCTTCAATGGGAGTGCTATTATACCCACTGAAGCAGTGGAACTACTAGTAGAATTGAGAGTTGGAGAGCAGCGGAGAGTCCGGATACTGCAGTTTGTTGTTTTTGATATAGACTCGCCGTATAATGCTTTCTTGGGCCGACCGGCCCTAGCGGAATTCAAAGCAGCCACTGCCCATTGTGTTTGACTCTAAAATTTCCCACCGATCGTGAAGCTGGAGTCGTTCAAGGAGATCAGGCTGCTGACGTGCCTGTTATGTTGCTGAGCTACACGGGGCGCAGCGAAAGGAAAAAGGAAAGGGCGTAGAGGAATCTCTCTGCGTTCATTTTGTTGAAAATTGACAATTGTTGCTTGGGCTCTGGCCCGGGCACCCCAACCCATTCCAAAGAGATCTTCACCCAAGAGATAATGAAAGTGATGACGAAAGTAATAACAATCAATCTTCTCCGATCGAACTAACGATCGATGTCCCGATCGACGATAGCGAGTATTATAGAATGATAAAGTTTGGGTCTCTGTTAAGTCAATAAATTCAAGAGGAACTGGTTGAATTTCTCCGAGAAAACTTCAACGTGTTTTCCTGCATGCATTCTGACATATGTGGGATCACATCGGACATCGCGAGACACGTGTTGAATATTGACCCGCGGCACATCCTGATCAGGCAAAAAAGGCATGGTATAGATCTAGAGAGATCTGCTGCCCTTAAGGAAGAGGTCGATAAGTTAAAATTGAATGGGTTTATTCGATATGCCTTATCCCGGAGTGGGTATCCAATCCCGTACTTGTCCGAAAGACAAATGGGAAATGGAGAACGTGTGTTGACTACTCAAACTTGAACAAAGCTTGTTCGAAAGAAAGTTTTCCACTTCCTCGGATTGATCAGCTTGTAGATTCGACGGCATGGCATGAATTATTATCCTTCATGGTTGCATATTCCGGTCACAACCAAATACCGATGCACTTACCTGACCAGGAGCATACTAGCTTCGTAACCGATCTGGGACTCTATTGCTATAAAGTCATGCCTTTCAGACTCAAGAATGCTAGGTCAACTTACCAACAATTAGTTAACCGGATGTTCGACAACCATATTGGGAAAACTATGGAAGTATATGTAGATGATATGCTGGTGAAGTCACGATTTTCCACTAATCACATTAAAGACCTCAAGTCAATGTTTAATATCCTACGAGAATATAAAATGAAGCTCAATCCTTTGAAATATCATTTTAGGGTCGCATCGGGAAAATTCCTTGGGTTTATCGTCAAAGCTTGCTAATCCCGAAAAGATCTAGGCGATCAAAAATCTTGAGACTACAAGAACCATAAAGCAAGTCCAGAGCCTCAATGGGAAAGTAGCAGCATTAAGCAAGTTCATTTCAAAGTCCACCGACAAATGCATTCCTTTCTTTGATTTGATTCGAAAAGGGAAACGGAATTTAAATGGACCATGAAATGTGAGGGCACATTCCGAGCACTAATTCAGCACCTCTCCATACCGTTTGATTTGTCAAAGTCTATCGACCACGAGAAATTGTACCTTTACTTAGCGGCATCAAAAAAAGCAATCAGTGCTGCCCTAATTCGGGAGGAAGACTGAGTGCAGAAACCGGTCTACTATATTAGTAAACGACTAACCGGAGCTGATAGAAATTATCCAAAGCTTGAGAAATAGGCCTATTTTCTCGTTATTGCCTCAAGGAAGCTCCGTCCATATTTCCAAGCTCACCTTATCATTGTTTACACCGATCAACCATTACGACAGGTACTTACATTACCTGAGATGTCTAGTAGGTTACTCAAATGTAATATCAAGCTAAGTCAGTTTGATATTACATATACCCCAAGGCGAGCCATTCAAGGACAAGTCCTAGCAAAATTCATAGCTGAATTTACTATCTCAGAGGACTTGCCACTACAACAAAAATACTCTATTACAACGCCTTTTTTACAATGGGCATTAGCTGCCCGTTGTAATAGTAAGCTATTACAATGGTCCTTTCAGGCCCATTGTAATAGATGCCATATACAATGCCTTTTTTACAATGGGCAATGACTGCCCGTTGTAATAGAATGCTATTACAACGGTCCTTTCATTCCCGTTGTAATAGACATCAATTTTACGATGTTCACAAATTGCCCGTTGTAATATATACCAATTTTACAACGGTCACAAAATTCCCGTTGTAAGAGGTGCCAATTTTACAACGGGCTAAAAAGGCCCGTTGTAATAGGTGCCAATTTTACAACGGTCATAAAATGCCCGTTGTAATAAATATTTGTTGCCAATTATTGACAACCAATAATTAGTAATTACAACACTTTCTTAAAATTAATATTTATTAATATTTAATAATTATTCATTAATAATATTATATTAATCATATGTTACTAATTACTAATTATAATATTATATTACTAATTACTAATTACTAACCATTAATAATATTATATTATTTATTAATATTTAATAATTAATCATTAGTAATATTATATTAATCATTTATAACTTATAATAATTAATGATTACTATTAAATAGTCACTAATTACTAATTGTTATACATAATCAGTATTCCAATAGGCATAATTTTACTTTCCAATTATTAGTAAGTAATATCGAGTAATTAGTATTAAATATATAATAATTTATAATTAATAATAAATATTAATAATTTATGATTAATAGTCACTATTAAAAATTAATAATACATACATATTAATTATTAACAGTTAATAATTAACATTAAATTTTAATTAATAAATATGAAGTAACATTTAATAATTAATTTCCACTAATTAATAATTACAATTAAATAATTAATTTTCTTGATTATTTTCATTAGTCGTAAATTTTTCAGCTACGTCTACCGTTGTAATAGATATCAATTGCAACTATTTTCTTCTGCATGTTGTAGTAGATGCCAATTTTCAACAACTCTTAACCGCTGATCATCGTTGCCTTCAATTAACGTTTAATGATTATTATTAATGTTTAAATAATAATATTTAATTTGAAACATGAAACAATTACCATTAATAATTAGTATTAATAATTACAATTCCATAATCAATAAATAATAAATAATAAATAATAATGATTATTAAATAGTTAATAATCGATATTAAGTTTTAATGTTCAATAATTAATAATTAACATTAAAAGTTAATAATTAAGAAGTAATAATCAATATTAATAATAAGAAGTAACGACTAATGTTAGTAATTAATATTTTATAATTAATAATTAATAATATGATAACATATAATTAAAATATCAATATTTAATAATAGATAAATATTAGTTATATTGAATAATTAATAATATCAATATTTAATTATTAATTAATGGTATTAATATTTAATATTAATTAATATTCAATAATTTCTAATATTTTTAATTTATAATTAGTAATAATCTTATAGATTAATCATAATTAATATTAAATATTTAATGTTAATTTTAATAATAATCCTACAAATTAATAATAATTAATATTTAATAAAAATCCTACAAATTAATAATTATTATTAGTAAATATTTAGTAATTAATAACTAGTAATTTATAATTAATAACTAGTTATTTATAATTAATGACAAATAATTAATACTTAATTATTCACAAATAAATGGTAATTTATAATTAATAATTATGAATGACATATTATATTTAACATTAAATACTAATTATTAAAATTTAACTATTAACTATTTGTTGTTTGATAGTAAATATTTAATATTAATTATTAATTATTAAATGTAAGTAATAAATATTAAGTATAATTTACTAAATGTAAGTAATAAATATTAATAATTTATTAATTATTAGTAATTATTTTTTAAATTTAATTTAATAACAGATAATTATTAATAATTACTGAATATAGTTAATAATGTCTAAATAATAATAATAACAATAATAATTAAAATAACAAATTACTCCAGACCTCTGCTTTTGTTCCCCCGAAAATTTCATAGCCCGCCTTTTGTGCCCAAAAATTTCTTCTTCCCACTAAAACGCAATGCTCTCAAAGTTAATTATTAATAAATAGTGAATTATAGTTAATAATGTCTAAATAATAATAATAATTAAAATAACAAATTACTCCAGATCTCTGCTTTTGTTCCCCCGAAAATTTCACAGGCCGCCTTTTGTGCCCAAAAAATACTTCTTCCTACTAAAACGCAATACTCTCTTCCGTGAAATCCTTTCCCAAACCTGCCTCTTACGCTCCCAAATCCGCCTCCTATATTCCTAGACCCTCGTTCTCAAAAACCCTAATTCTTAAATCGACAAAGCCAAGACTGCTTATGTAAGCTCCTCCGCTGCAAGCTCCTCCGCTACAAGCCAAGACGCTTCTGTATACCATATTTTCTTCCTTCTCATTACAAAACTAAACACATAGTCAAAGAAATTCAAATCCCAAACATGAAAAATAAAATTCAATAGTTCAATTGAATCCAGAAAAAAAGAAAAAGAAAATCGAATTTCCGTTTTAACGTGGCAATGGATTCTGGTGCAGGATGGTAGCGACTTTGGACAGAGGTAAGTTTGGGGAAGTTGAAGTGGTTCGCGGCGAGCCAGCGGTGTTGTTTCGGCTGGAGATTGATTGGCGATGCGATTACATTGTAGAGGCATTCAATTTCGCTGTCAGGTTTGGGTATGAGGCGGTAGCTGTAGATTTAGGAGTGGAGCACTTCAATGTTTTTCGTTGTGGTGGCTTGAGGAGTTGTCGCGATTGGTGGATGGTTTATTTTTGGAGGTAAGCGACAAATCCTCTCATTTTTTGGTGATATGCAGAGCGAAATGTAAGGTAGTTGTTTGTAGTTGAGATGTCACGTATGATTGGTATGTTGGTTGTTTTTGCTGTTGAGTGAAGATATGAATTGGTGTTGTTGAAGAAGTTTGTATAGGTAGAAGATTATTACAGTGATAAGTGGTGAAGTCAATAAACTGAGGCTGATGCGCTCGTTTTGAAGATGACCGTGGTGAAATGTGGATGGCTGCAGTGAGTTCAGGTGATGGCATGGTAGGATGTTTGGTTGTTGTGGTGTTGCCGAACTGTTGATGGTTGCCGAACTGTTGATGATTGGAAGTGATGGTTGTGGTAGTGTGTTTTTGGTGTATGTGTGAGTATGAAGTTGGAAGTGAATAAGAGATGTAGGCAGGATGTTTGGTTTTATGATAGTGAAAGGAGAAGAAGTGTGACTGGATTGCTGCTTTTACGTTTGTATATATGGTACGGTAATGTAAATCTTGTTATGGCTGTGTGGTTTTTGAGCAGCAGCTTCAGGTGGTTTTGGAGGTGTATTTGAACGAGGGTAGTGATGGTTGTGAATTATGTGTTTGCAGGAGTGTTTAAACATGGTAACTTATCAGGCAGTAGTGTTTGAACTGGAGGAATTGTGTTTACTGGAGGCAGGGGAATGTGGGTATTTCGGGTGGGTGGAGATATAGACAATGATTAGAAGAGAACAAGTCAATGGTGATGGAAGTCTAATAGGAAGAAGGTGTTAATGTTGTATGAGTGAGGTGATAATTTGAATTATGCAAGGTGAACTACTGCGGTTTGATGAGGCGGTAGTGGTATGTGCGGGCAGCAGTTTGAAGTATATCAGTGAGAGAGAGGAGGTGGGTGATATGTGTTTTTGTACAGTTTGACATGCACTTACACTTCATTACTATGATTAAATATATATACAGTTCATGGTAGCTTACATGTTAGTTTGAGACACAAGTTAAATAGAACGATATAACAACATGTGATGATATGAATTATATTACATAAGATCGCAGAATTGTTTGCATAACAATAAAACAGCATGTGACTGTTGCTTTACAACTATTTTTGAATATTTACTTTCACTTCAATGGTTACTACAAATTGTATTTTGGAGTGTTTATTTAGTTGCTGCCTTCTCACTAAATGCATGAGATGCTATAAAATTATGAATGTTATTCGTTTATCACATATTTATGTAACTATTATTCTCTTTTCAGGTATGTCTTTGATGCTGCCGATCATGACAATCTATCTATCTCAAATAGAGAACTTCATGATTAAATAAGCAAGCCATCCCTTTATGGGATCCCACTACTTATCCTTGGAAACAAAACCGAAAAACCTGAAGCTTTATCCAAGAAGGCTTTGATGGAAGCAATGTAAGTATTAGCTACCATCATTCTACTACTTAAATTTTGTTAGGCTCATAGTATGTGGGTCTCGTTGTAAAACATTAAAAGCTCCAGGTGCAGTTACTTTGATTTTCTATGAAGTTTGAACTTTCAAGGCTTTATTTGAGTTGAGAATAATGCAAAGTAGTTAAACTCTCTGAGATGCCTAATCATTTTTAAACTTTAAAGTTCCTTGTGGTGATTTAGTAACAAACTACAGGGTGTTTGCTGAAAGGATCAGCTACTATAATATGAGTAGCAACAACACTTTATAAGTCAACAGAGATGCATGTTCATAAAAATGCACATAACATTTCCTTAAAATAGTTAAGTCTAGTTTGACTTGTATCATTTCAGTTAACATAAACAAACCCCAAAATTATGTTTTAGTCATTATGAACTTCAAATTATTGTTTGTCTTTGAAACCACCAGTTGCGATAATTAGCGATCTCGGTGCAATGTAACTTTCCTGTGTCTTTGATAATAAATTATCATTGTCATATTCAAAGACAAACAAAATGATAAGGTTTATTTTGCATTTAACAGAGGGTTAAAGCGCATAAATAACCGGGAAGTATGTTGCTATGGACTTGTATGGTTGAAAGTTGAAACCTTACTCTTTTATACATAAACTTTCTAAAGTACCATCACAAAAACATGAGTAGATAAAAAAATATTGAAAAAATAAAATAAAAATCTAGAGAAGCTCAATATAATTTTGTTTTCTTTATCAATATTTATGTTGACTATTTTGAATGTTAAGTAGTGTCACATTTGCATCTTAACAACTGAACTTTAATGAAAATACTGTCGTTACAATTGTTAATTTTGATTGAAGGATCAAGAACACCCTCTTTAAATAAACAGTATGAAATTCAGAGATGCAGACTATCAAAGAGGCCATTGGATCAACCATCACGTGGCATAAAGACTTCATCTCTATGGTATAATATGATTGTACTTAGAACATGATATCTGTAGCGGACTGTTATGTGTTAATGCTTTATGTATTTGGCATGTAAACTTATCTAACTTTTTGGAGTGTTAGAATTCTATGACTCTAGCTTGTAGTCTTTTCGTATGTGATTTTACTTATTTTATGACAATATTTAGCATTAGTATGAATGTATTGCATGGATGCTGCTGTAATTTTTTTTAAAATTTGCATTTATTTTGCAACGGGCAATGTGCGTTGTTATATGAGCTTCTTACAATGGTCACCGCACATTGTTAAATAGGTATTTTACAACGGTCAATGCATGTTGTGAAATAGGCTGTGCAAATAGTATGGTTAGTCTATTGCAACGGATTATGGCTGTTGTATTATAGTATATTGCAACGGTCATAACCCGTTGTAAAAAGGTATACTGCAACGGTTTTTACGACGTGCTTTGCCTGTTGTAAAATGTGGTGGATCTATTACAGCAAGGCCTATTACAACGGGGACATGCCCGTTGCAAAAACCATATTACAACGGGCATTGCCCGTTGTAAAAAGACTGTTTTGTTGTAGTGTGCCTGAAACCAGTGAATCTCTCGAGTATATCTGGAAGCTGCATACTGATGGTGCATCAAACCACCGGTGCTCGGGTGCTGGAGTTATACTTGAAACCCCCGAAGGTCGATCTACATGTTATGCTCTAAAGTTTGATTTTCGTACGACCAATAATGAAGCTGAATATGAAGCCCTGCTTGTCGGATTGAGACTCGCGAGATTTGAGAATCATTGTAGTGGAAATTTATCGTGATTCACAATTATTGTGTGTCAAATTCAGGGGAGTACCAGGCCAAAGATCGAAGATTGGTTGCTTACCTGTCTTAGGTCCAGGAAATACTAAATCAGTTCGATTAATATACTATCTACTACATCCCCTGAGAGTGCAATCAGAAGGCTGATTCGTTAGTAAAGTTAGCCAGTTCAGGCGAGGCACAACAAGTGGGATTCGTTCCTACGGAGACATTATCCTCCCCGAGCATCCGATCAAATGGGGATAGATTGGGTGCTAGAAACTGTTCATGGTAGGGAGTCATGGATGATTCCATTTTGAAATTATCTTGAGCATGGAACATTACCCGAGCACAGGCGTGAAAAGGGAAAGATTCTTCAAAAAGCCTTGCGGTCACTATTCAGAATGTAGTCATGTACAAAAGTGGGTACTCCGTTCCTCTACTCTGGTGTATCGCTCATGATGAAATTAAGCCAGTGTTACATGATGTACACGAAGGAGAATGTGGCGATCACATCGGGGGGCAAGCTTTAGCTAAGAAAGTGCTCCGGTATGGATACTATTGGTCGACTGTAAACCGTGATGCAGCAGAATAAGCTAGGAAATGCGATAAATGTCAAAAGAATACTCGATTTACTAGAGCTCTGCCTACTTAGATAACTCAAATGGTCAGTCTATGGCCGTTTGCAGCATGGGGGATTGATATTATTGGCTCTCTGCCTCTGTCCAAGGGTGGAGCGAAGTATGCCATTGTCATAGTTGATTATTTTACTAGGTGGATCAAAGCTGAACCTCTTGCTATAATCACGATGAAGAAGGTGATCAACTTTGTAGTCCGCAATATTATCTGCCTATTTGGTCTCCCACATACCATCATCACCGATAAAGGGACCCAATTCGACAGTGTTGAGTTCAAAGATTTCTGCCAACGATTCCACATAAAGAAGAAATTCTCTACAGTTGCACACCCTCAAGCGAATGGCTAGGTTGAAGCTGTTAATAAGGTTATCTAGTCTATTCTAAGGAAATGATGGGAAAAGGCCAGGGGCAAGTTGGTTGATGAACTTCCTATGGCTTTATGGGCTTTCCAAATAACCCACAAGTCCGCGACCGGACACACTCCGTTCTCTCTTTCCTACGGTTCAAAAGCCGTTGTTCCTGTAGAGATGGAAGTACCTTCTCATCGAGTGACTTATTATGATCCAAAGACAAATGCCACACTACTTGCTGAATCTTAGGATTTATTGGATGAGAAGCGTGAAGAGGCCAATTTGAGGGCAGCCGCATACGGATCGAGTCGCACAATTATACAGTGCCAAGGTCTGACCTCGAACCTTGGAATTGACATTCTCGTCCTCAAAAGAATCTGCCCGCTTCCTTCGCACATGAAACCAACATGGGAAGGGCCGCATGTGGTTGAACAAACGCTCGGAGATGACACATTTAAGTTATCGACCTTTGACGGTCTTACTTTGCCATGAGCCTGGAACAGCGAGATCTTCGTCGCTACTACACATGACAGGATTTATTCATTCTATTTTTCATCTGCAATTTGTTTTTTCATTTTGAAATTTGAATTTGTAATAAGGCAACTGATTTTTCCATGTTTTCTTATTTCAGCAATAAAATGCCATCTCTTCGAGCCAAAGCTATGATTTATTAAATGTGTTATACAACCATCACGATCGACGAAGAGCTAAGTTCCATCATATGGCGGGGCTTATTCAAATAGGGAGTGACTGTGATACGAGCGGCCACTCACTAAATGAAACCCCAGCTCGGGGGGCAAGACACCACACTGAAGCCAAAAAAGGATTGATACATGACAATCCTTTAACAAACTCCAGTTGCCTTTATCTTAACCAAGTTTGAGGAGGATGGACCCGTCCATCAAATGACCTCACTTGTTAACTCAGGATGGATGTGAATCGACCATCCACGATCCTAATAGATTCATCGTTCTCGAAATGTGAACAAAATTCAAACGCCTTGATAGACGTGACTGACCATCTGTTGGCTAGCTTCGAATTCCCAAAGTGTGAATCGGAGTATAAACATCAACTTCAAATTCCCAGAGTGCGAATTGGCGTATGAATGTCAACTCCAAGTTCTTAGAATGTGAACTAGAGTATAAACATCAACTAACCCCGGATTCCCAGAGTGTGAACCGAGGTATCAATATCAACCACCTTTAGGTTCCCGGAGTACGAACTGGAGTACAAATTTCAACTAACTTTGGATTTCCAAAGTGCGAATCGGAGTATCGACTGCAATTAACTCTAAGTCCCTAGAGCGTGGATTGGAGAATAGACATCGACTAACTTTAAATCCCTAGAGAGTGGATTAGAGTTTAAACACAAACTGGATGCGAATTGATCATCCGTAACACAACTCTGAGTCCCCCGAGCGCGGTCAGAGTATAAACATAACTCGGGTGTGAATGACAACTCATGAACTAACTTAAGTCCTTGGAGCATGGACATATACTTAACACTTAAACAGGCGTGACCGACTGCCGACATACAGACATAAACCCCCGAAGTGTGGATGTGATCATTAATAAGTGAGTGAGTATGGTTCGACCACTCGATCCACACTTGTTTCTGCATCGATTCAACGACATTAAGCTTGACGAAATGAAGGTAAATCGCTAGCCGATCTTTACAACTCATTCTCGAAACCGAGGGAAAAACTTAAGTGCGGATCACTGACTGAAGCAATGCAACATCAAAATTCAACTTAATCTCTGGTCATGACTCATGTCCGCAATTTCAGGGCTTGATAAGTAAACACAAACTCGACTCAAAGGTCGAAATTCACAAGTGCACTGAATAGGAATTCAAATACTAGAACACTTAAGAAACGAACAATAATTGAGTTGAAGCCAAAATAGAAATTTCATTTCAACTATTTGCGGAAGGGATTTATGTACAAGTCATTTTCAAAATGCTACTAGCGAGGGACGAAACCGCATCTATACACAGCCTACAAAAGCTAAAAGAAATTCCTATCTACTCAAAAAAGAGCCGAGGAGAAGCATCTATTCTTTTTTCTTCTTAGGTTTTCCCTTCGGTGTAGACTCGTTGGAGCTTTCACTTGTTTTTCTCTTCGAGCCCTTGCCTTTCGGCGGCCGATCACCAGTCGGGGGAATTATGTACACTTCCTCCTTCGAATTCACATGTATGAGTATGCTACTGGAAGGCAGGGTAAGAGGTATCAGATCAATTGTAGGAGCTGGGATAGGTATGCTGGTGTTAAAAACTGTACCACCGGTAGATATCATCCTTAACGAAGCCGAGCCAGGTCCCGCCATTCCACTTCCAAAGCTGCTGGTCTGGGTTGCTGCTTCCATTTTGGCATTGATCTAAGCTATAATCTCTTCTTCACTAAGTGTTTGTGCATCGCTAGGAATTTTTGTAGCTAGACCTGAGGAAATAGTCGCCGATGCGCTTCCGCTCATGACAAATGGCAGATCCGCAAAGGGGTCACTGTGATGACCGAGAAGTTCCTCCATCATCTGTTCATCAAAGGAAAGTGTGCACCCCTGTTTTCCACCAATAGATGTGGTAGTTGTTGTAGCAACCACTTTAGCTACGATAACCTCCAGCGCATGATGCGATTCTTGAGTGGTGGTAGGAGGCGCAGCTGATGTTGCTCCAATCACTGGAAAGAAACAAAGGAAGTTGTTATTAAGTATTTCAAGTGAAGCTTCCAGTCGTGAACAAGTATACATAACATTCAGAATACCTTCCTCAGTTTGATTTGTTGGCGGTTGAACGACCTCAGAAAGTTGCTTGCTAGCTTTTGGTATCTGTGGCTGATCCAGGTTGTAAGCATGAACGGATTGAGATTCAACCGTAGAGGTCTGTTCAGGCTGAGTCAGAACAAGAGTTTCGGGACTTGTATCATGGTGCTCGACCCCATAACGTTCTCCAACTTCTGAATGCTGAGCGCCAAATTCTCCTTCTCATGTGAAATCATAACATCATGGAGAATTTTTCTTTCATCTTCATTTAGCACTTGGCTCTCAAGCTTGAATTCGTTGACCGATTCACCCTGATGGGAAGCTTTCTCATCCTCAACTAGATGGCCCCAGGCGTTGTATAAGTGTGTCGGATAGTCATCAAGCCAAGCTTGGTTCCTATTCTTCAAGATGTTGGCATTATAGGTGATGGGGATATATTCAATGTTAGCCTTTAGCCTGGACTACGCCATTCGAATCTTCTCCTCGACCTCAGTCTCCACCACACGGACCTTAGCCGTTGCTGAATCCCGTTCACCCCGAAGCACTACGGAATATTCACATGCTTCTTGGATTGTGATATTTGCATCATCCCTTTCTTTGATGATTTTGAAAATTTTGGTTTTAAGCTCGTTAAGCTCTTTAAGGGATGCATCTCGCTCGGCAATAACAGTAGTGTTTCGGTGGCCCATCTCCTCCACTAGGGCAAGTGTGTTTGCCTCATCCTCTCCATGGCCAAGTTTGCCTCGTCGGCCTTTTAAGTGGCCTCTATTTCTAACTTTCGAGAGGATTCTGCTTCATCATTAAGCACTTGAATGATTCGGTGCTTTTGAGCAATCTCGACTTCAAATTTCTCTATGGTAGTCACCCGCTTAAAGGCCAGTTTTGATGCTTTCTCTACCGCTTTCGCCCACTCCTTATACTGGGTGTAGATGTCATGAATATAATCATGCATCGTGTTTCTCTGCTTCCACTGGAATTCTCTTTGAGTGCGGGGGTAAGATATAGCCATTAAAGCTAATATTCAGAAAATCCTTCTTCAGTTGTGCGATTCTAATAGCCCCTTTTCCGATGGGCTCAGTAATACCCTGTTCAGCGACAATGGGGGTTTCGGCCTCATGATTACGACTGCGTGATTCAGGCCTAGTGGCTTGGAAAGATGATTTTTGGCGAGGAGGCTTCACCTTTATTTTCCATAGCTCGAAGGGTGTGTAAGGATTCTAGGAGGTAGAGAATGGGATTGGGATCGGTGTTTGTAGTCTCTGTCCTTATCTCTGTCATATCTTTCCTGACTTGAGTATTCACAATCATAATCCCTCTCTACCTCTCTCCTAGATGAGTCATAATACGAAGAGGATCAGCGAGCTGAGCGAAGACTCCCCAACATCGACCCACGTACAGACATTGTATCTGCAAAGTAAGAGAAACAAAGTTAATAATCTCCTAAAGTAAACAGCTTGCGATCGGAAATCGTGTAGTTCCATGAAGTGTGTATGTATGTGCAACACTCAGACCAACCGGAAATGTCAGCCACACTAGTGGAAAGAGACTCGCTTAGGTCTAAAGCACTTTGAAACCCCTCCAATCCAGCATCATATTGAAGTGACTCATAATGCGGAATTGGGATATCGGCAAGCCCTTCGAAAAGGTTCTCCACTTGTGAAGGAGGAGCCTCTGAAATTCTAAAACCAGGAACAGGGAGAGACACGATCACAGATTTCCATCTCCTTGACTTAGAACGCTTATGGGCTATAGTCTTGCCTTTTCACCTTCCCTCAAGATCCTGAAAGCTGCCAGAAGGCCCGGCTAAGGGTTCATCGTTCATGGGTGTACTTTCTTCGCCACCCTCCTCAGAACTCATGGCCTCGAGCACTTTGCGCTTCACCCATCTTATCAGGACTGCTCTCAATGTTCCTTTGAGGCTTATACCCTGCTTTCGCTCGATTAGCCCGACGGTCTTCAAGTTTCGGTCTGTTAACACTAACTCTATTTCCCTCATCTCATCCAGCACTTCTTTAAGGACACGATCTATCTCTTTAAAGTGTGTGCCTTGGGTCGTGGAATTACAGCTGCAAAGGAAAGAAGATATTAGTTTTGATATCAGCTATGATTATCTCGTTAACTACTTGAAAAGATTACAGCACTTACGTCTGACTAACCATCGGCTGGCGAATCCTAGAGGACATCAGACGTAGAACCACTTCGTTTTAAAATAAATCAGCCTGGTCCAGGAGCCGATCACAACTGACAATTCCTAACCGACTCTAGGAATGTGAATGAGGGACAATCACCCCGACTCTTGACATTAAACAAGTATTTGATCTCGATTGGGGCCGATGGTCGAAAAAGATGCTCCAATGAATACAATAAATAAGCTGTTCAGCAAAGCGTATCCATTCAGATGTAGCTATGATGGAGCAATTCTGAAGAAAGACAGCACTTCTCTAATGTACTGGTTAATGAAGTGTTCCCGCTGTGCATGCATGGCGATTAAAGGTAGTAATTTCCTCTAAGGGAGCATGCGGTCTATCATTCGGTCCCTGTAATAGTACGTCATCCAGCGACAAGGCATGCCTTAGGCATATCCATCCCAACATACATTCGGAGATGTTTGAAGGAACAAAATCTTATGGTTTATCAATGAAAATAGCACCTGGCAGCTCATCCGGAGTTGGATCGACGACTTCAGTCGCGATGGCCGGTATCTCTATTATTAAGGGAAGTGAACTCTGAGTTTGCTATGGTCGTGAGCTTGTAGACTCCATAACTAAATAACATATGAAAAACCATCATTAGACGATAATAAGCCCTTGTGTTCCCCAGTGTGAAGTGCATGAATGTGTTGTGCAGTACAGTGCTACATATTACTTGAAAAATTCTATAGAGTTTAAGAAAATATTCAAATGAAAAGACTTCAAAATCCAACTGGAATGACCGTCATCGTTGACCGTCACAACTGTGCCATACAGATTTTAGAGACCGATCCAAGTTAAAGTTTGTTAAAATTTTGTTAAGTTATAGTTCCATTGATGAGCTTCGAGGGACAGTCAAATATGCAGTTCAACAATCAAGTCCAATTATGCTGGATTGAACTCGCCGTAGTTAAGTATTCGGTTATTGAAAATTTTCGTATCCATCAAGGTCAAGACGTGGATCGGTCGCCAGAGGTTCGATTCGTATCGATCATGATAATAGCAGTTTGTATCGATCATAGTACGTCCTATCGTATCGATCACCCAAATGAAATTTCATACCGATGTAGTATCCTCTTATTCATATCGATCAACGAACCACAATTCGTATCGATCGAATTATCAAACCTCAGTTCTAAAATTCATATCGATCAAGGTATATTGTTTAATTGGTCGATATGCAGAGTTTGCCACCGATCAATATGAAGTGTTTCCTTTGTTCGATGCGAAACCTCATCATGCCCAGATCGATGTGATTCCTCCCTTCATCACAGAACGATACGAGTGCTTCTCCCTCATATCCCTCCACACTTCATATTCTCCGAAAATCACTCGAGCGTCATCCATTCCTCCCTCGACCGCATGTCGATCGCCTCCGACTACCACATCATCAGAACTAGTCACGGAAGCAAGATGGATGGCACGGAACTCAAAGTCTCATCGTTTTCGAAGCAAGTTTGTAGTTAATTTATCTAATTATGGTAATTAATTGGAAGGATCAAGGTTCATTTCGTATCGAAGGCAAGAGTGTTATCTCGATGCTGTAATGTCTAGAGCGATATGAAAGCCAAAAGAGAATAATGATAAGTGGAAATATGGTTAAGTACAAACACTTATATATGGACCTAGGGAGTGAAGAAAAACGATTTGTCTCCTGGTCATTGCAACCAATCCCAACTGGTTCCTCATCGGGTCGATACGAAGTGTACTATTCGTATCCATCAAATCGAATCTTATCGATACGAAATGCTAGTTCGTATCCAATGTTTTCGACTCCATTTAAGACGCATCGATACGAACTGCACTGTTCATATCCATTAACACACGGCCTATGAAGACTCATATCTATCGATACGAATAATACTCGGAGGACCAATTGGACTATTCATATCCATTATAGGTCCATCGATGCGAAATGACGATTTCACATCCATTATTTTGAAGAACCGTCTGAGTTCATACCCGTCTATGCGAACCACAATCATTCCTTTCGATCAACATCGATATGAAAACAATTTTTGAACCTTTTACATCGAGCTAGGAGAGGATCGATACAAAGGGACATTTTGAAACATCCATCAAGTGTTGTTACAAATCGGATTCCAAATCGATTCAGGAGAGGGTCGATACGGGGTTCGACATAAGAAAACTGACAACGACCTCTGAACATATGAACGTTAACGGGAGTCGGGTTAGCATGCATACAAGCATATCTGTTGAACTCATATTCGTTTTTCAAGGTTCACAGGGGTCGAATGCTCACCTGGTGACAATTACCATGAAGAACAGCAGTTGGCTATTACAATAGTGCACAGTAAAATAATCGACAGTCAACAATTCGTTACTTGCGTTACAGCTTTCGACAAGAAGACAACAATCGTTCAATAGGTCAGATAGAACTTTTCAGAATAAAGACGACAACTTTACAAAGCACGTCATGTTCACACAAGACGTACTTTGGAGGGCAAATGTAATTCCACCTTTTGGCAAGGCTGTGACACCAAGGAATTGACTAGGAACCAAGGACAGTTCGTCCCGAAGATCGATTATACGCAGGTTCACTATGGATATCGATGAATTTTGTTCGAGTCCGGGTCGAGCTATAATTGACAGGACACGACAAGCAAAGCAGTGGAAACTAACATTTCAAATCTCAAGTCAATCCGAGTTCGTATGCTCAAGATATCATCGATGTAAACTTGGAAATAAATTCGTTTGTACCCATCGATTTACCCTTTTCGCATCCATCGATTTACCCTTTTCGCATTGGTTCCGTTCGCATCATTCTATAACTACACTCTTCATATGCATCTAAAGGCGGCCTCCTTCGTATCAACCTTGGTCGTATCCATCAAACATACATGGTTTCGTATCGATCAATCATCTCCAGCTGGTTCATATCGGTCGATCAACATTCAATTCGTATCCAACGATGGCTGTCTACTTCGTATCCTCGTTAAGTAATGCAGGAGTCTATTTTGTATCGATCTAGTTTCCCATAGTTTGTATCGATCGGCCGCAGATCGATGCAAAATCACCCATCGATACGAAAGAGACTACATTGTGATCGATACAAGGAAGTCGTCCATCTATCGATACGAAATAACCACTAAGTGATCGATACGAATAGGCGGCAGTGGATCGATACGAACAAGGCCAAGCTATATCGATACAAATGAGGGGCATCCATTGGAAAGACTAGATCACTCGACATGTAAAGTGGGTCGATCTAAGAATTTACCGCCACGTCAACCTATAGACACGTGCTCATACCGATGCGAATAAGAGCGATACGAAGGGTATCGATACGGACGAAGCAGCTTAAAGAAAACACAAGTTTGCATCGATCATAACTGACAACCTACAAGTCCAAATACCACCAAATTTTTACAAGAGCTTACGTACAATGTTCATGCTAAATTTTGACTTGATTGGGTCAAACCTTGATCGATACGAAATTCGTTCGTATCGATCATGGATCGACTGCAAATCACATGGGATCGATCGCCTGGTCCCGCACACATGCCAGAAGAGGTCTTTCAAGATCTAAGCGAGATATTTGGAGCCTACGCCTATAAATAGCATCCTAGGGCCAACAGAACAGGGATCTTTTTGGCTCCCCGACATCCAGACTCTACCGAAAACATTCTTGCACTCGAATTTCACTGTTATACTCAAATTACTCTATTGTACTCTGTTATAAATAGCAAGTAATAGTTAATAAAAGATTATCATTGCATAGTGGACGTAGGCCATATGCCGAACCACTCTAAAACTTTGTGTTTCTGTGCATTTTCCTATCTGTTTTTGAAGTGTTTATTAGATAATCCTTATTTTTCATTTGGTTTCGTCATTTTATCTCTTCAAATACTTCAGAAGAGTGTTGTGCCAAATTTTGGTACAAACAGTTAAGATTTATCCTCTCTTGATTAGGCTTTTTAATGCAAATATGAAACTAGACCTCCAAATCCCCAAAATAAATCTGATTGCATTTGGGCTATGGTATGTGGAGTCAAAATCTATTTACCTTTACAAAGATTAGGGTATATTTTGAGATGTGCATCCAAAGGCTTAGACATTGATATGGTTGACGTTGATATGTACCAACATGATGAAGTGTCACATAGATTTTTGTCAGACGATCTAATCGAACTAAAATCTAGTGCCTTACGTCCTAAGGCAAGAATTATTCGTCGTGCTCTCATCCGCTCTCTTCAACCAAGAACTGGTAGACATGAAAAAGTTTATAAGAGTGATTTCCAAGCCCTATATTTTATTTATAAATTTCAATGTGTTAACTAGGGAAAGATTTGATTTGATGAATTTCAAAGTGTTAACAATTGAAGGAAATATAAAACCATTCATTATGGAGCTTATACAATGAGGATATTACAAAATTTTAGAGTTATTTTTCTCGATTCCAACTTCACAATAATAAGTGAACTTAACTCGAAAACCCTTAGTCTCATGGGTCTTTTGAAGCTTCCCGCGAATCAACAACTATTAGTTTTCAAGAATGGGTCGCCAAGCGAAATCACAACATTTTATAACCTCATGACGCAAATATTACCCCTTCCTCTCAACAACCCCAACAAGAAGAAGAAAATGATGAAATCCATGAATTAAATGTTGATATGCCTCCTAAACAACTCTTATCACATTATGCCAAAGTCAAACCAAGCTCAATCGCTGTTTAGCTAATATTGAGAAACATGATTCCAAGATAAACGTAAAGCTAAACTCAATAAAAGGATTTTTGAACAAGATTTATGAAAAATTGTCTTGCTCAGCATATACATCAATGAAAATTCTTGAAAATCCGGCACCGTTTACTTGGACATCTTTTGAGATAGAAGGAAAGGAGGAAGAAGAAGGATGGAAAGATTGATTTGGTATGTTTTTTCATAATTATCTAAACATAACTCTATTTTTTTATTTCATGGCTACTTTGCTTTAAGAACAAATTTATGTAATATTTGTTGCTCCCTTTGGATGTTCTAATTCGTGACAGTATGTTTTATGACTATTTTGTGTGGTTGGGAAATGTTTATGTCTTGTTTTCTAACATGACCATTTGCAAATTTGTGATGTTTATGTGTTAGCGTGTTTTATGAAGTAAATATTGTCATGTTTTTATGTGAAATGTCTGCATATGTTTATGAGCAATATCTATATATATTCATGTGTTCTGAAATTTGTGATGTTTAAGTTTTAGTTTTGACCATTTTATGATATTTCTCCTGTCGACTAGCTATTTCCTTTTTTTTGATGACAAAGGGGAAGAATAAGGTAATCATATTGATATGGGGAGTATCGAGTCAGAGGGAGAATAATTGAATCTCTATATTTAAAACTTACATAGTTATCATCACAAAACATGAGGAGAATGTTAGAACCTCAAATTTTGATGTTTTGATTGTGATAACTATATAAGTAGATATTATATGAACTAACCAAGTTTGCAGGAGAAGATAATCACAAATATATGGAGACCATATTCCAGATTGTTGCTACAAAGCATTGTTACGCATAGGGTCTGAGTCTAGATATAGAAACTTGTTAATCTCTCTAAAAGGGTGTCCATATACACACATAATAAAAAAATCAGCAAAATAAAGGAACTGCACAAAACATTACATTCAGCTGGCTAATAGTTCCCTCTCAGCTTTTTGAATGTAGTAGGTGCACAAAAAATATTTAGAACATTCAACCGGCTGACCGATAATATTCAGATGGTCGAATTCTATCTGTTTTGCACTAATTTCTTACTGTTTCAAATTTTACTCGGTTAAGCTCGCTGGAATATTTCGGTTGAAGCTTCATAATGGCTAGTTTTGAAAAGGCGCTTCTCTTTCACGAACAGAAACAACTCCTGATTCAGGAGTAGCTTCCATATCTCTTTATGGCTACTCTTCATGAACGTATACAACTTTTAATCTCTATAAGCAGCAAAGAATTTCAATGTCTTAGAAATCAATTTTCTGGTTCTTGATTCTATCTATTTTTTCTATTTTAACTCTAAAGCATTCTATACATAAAAACTCTATTTTGATCACTTGTATATTCAAGTTCACTACTCTTGTGATCAAATAAACTTCCTTTCTTCACGAACTACACAATTTACCACAAATGAGAAGATTATAGGAAGGGTTTACTTTATCCACTTATCCGTGCTATTCAACGGCATATTCAGTCAACAACGTTTCTACTATTTGTATTGGAAGTCCTATTGTAGTATCCTCATGTAGTTGAAGTCCTATTCGATTGTATAGGGGTTGAAGTCTTGTTCGGTTGCTCAGGTGGTGTAATACCCACTCCTCCAGGTTGAGTGAAGGTTTCGATTAAATCCAGAATGTGTCTGGGACTGGACGTAGAACAGAAAGTTTGAACTAGTATAAAAATCTCTGGTGTCATTTGCTTTACTGCTTTAACTTTTATATTTATGTTCCACATAAATAAATAATTTAGTTAATACCGTATTACACAATCCTTAGTAACTTTCACCGACCATGGTGGAGTTTAATCATAAGATAAAGCACCTTCCTTAGGAAATGCTAATAAAAGGTACCTCCATCTATAATGAATTAGTCGAGCTACACACTCTTTAGTGAAGATTGGCTATATGACTTTCTGATGTAAATAGAGCTAGCGAAATAATCCTTCAATAGAAAGAGATCGAGATAAAAGACCAAGATAGAATACTCAATTTACACCAAAGAAGTAGATGAACTGAAAGGGAAGATAGCCAAAAGAGACATGGCAATAGAGGATGCTGAGAGGAAACATCAATATGTGATTAGGTCCATGCAAGCTAAGATGAAGTAAATGGATGAGCAAGTTCAAAATGCATATGTTAAGAGTGAGGTGATGGCTAAAGGAAAAACTGCACACCAAGCCACCATTACAACTCAAACCCTTACCAACATGAATCATCAAATTGAATTAAGAAAAGAGAAAAAAGAAAAAGATGAAGCACACACTTTGGTCGAGATACATGTGTGGGAAGTGTGATGAAATCAGGTTTGTTTAGCAATAGGTGAAATAGGTATATTTCAAAAAATTTCTCTATTTGAATCTAAACTGGCCTATGTAATATGCTAACAAACATTAGATCCAATCTATTTTTATTAAAATGAAATCATATTTATTTAAAATATTTCATATTTACACAATTAATTATATTTATTATATTTATAAATATTTCTTTTGAATACATTTGGTATATATTCACACATTAACATAATGTCACCATAATGGACGATCATGTGTATAACAATACACACACATATATGCACACTCACTAGGATATATTTTATTCATATATTTTATACTTACGTATACATATGATAAATTCACAAGCACATCAGGAATATAAATTCCTAAGTACGTATGTGTGTTTGAATAGACTATAACAAATGTATATGGTTTGTATACACATACTGATAACATTATATATGTATGTATGTATGCATATTCCTATGTTATTACGAAGTTAACTTTATATGAAATATATAAAGGAGTATTTAGAGAGATAACTCTCATTAATTGCCTTTTAAATGCCAATTAAAAACCATAACTCTCCCCTAATGACTCCTTAATGTTAAATCAAAAGCTTTTTAATTCCCGTTTATATTTACAAATGATCTAATTTATTTGTATTCCATATTTATATCGTTTATATCAAATCATCTAAGTATATATGTACAATATTTACATTTTGAATCATAATAAAAACAAGGGATTGTTTATGCAAATAAGGTAATTAAATTCAATAAACTAGGTGTATACATTTTAATTCTAATTACACATTATAAATACATATACATGTATATATCCATATTTATTAAAAAGTATATATGACAAAAATGATCGATGTGTGTATATATATAGGGTTAGAAGATATACAAACCAAAAAGAATGAAAATCTTTTAAAAAACATGTATATAAACAATCTTCGATGCACAACCCTTACGCAATCCAAATCATTACTAGAATGAAATTTTTATTATTTACATACATTTATAATTAAAATTGAACATTAAATCCAGTATAATTTGTAATAACTAACATAAACCAACAGAAAATTAAACAATAAATTTTATTGCATGTAAATAGTTTACTTTGAATTCCATTTGTAAAACAACAAATATAACTATTTTACATCAAATCTAATTTAATGCGAATAATAATATATTAAAAACATATACATGAGTCAAGGGTAAGCATGTATGAATATGTGAAATAAATTAAGGTTAGCACCTATCCAGATCTGGCTCATAATGACACACTGATTTCAGAATTGACTCCCAGATTACTTGAACCACCAATTGATGTTACAATTACTGAATGAAACACCTTTGATTTATTTTATTTGATGTTATTCTTAGGTAAAATATCTTCCATGGGGAGTGGATAAAGGAGGCTTGGTCAACTATTGAAGAGAATATGAAGAAAGAGCGAAAAATTAAAAGAAATCATGTGGAAGATTTAATTCTATGGAAAAAATGAAATCCTTTCCCATTCTTCTCCTTAAAACATTCACTTATTAATTAAAAATTAAATATAAATCAATATTTAAACTAATTTTACCTTCTTTGATCAGCCATACTTTGCTCCTTTAATGGACAAAAAAGTTCCAAAGCCCGTTTAAGCAGTTATCTCTATTTTAAACATGATTAAATATATATCGATATAGTATATCTATATACACATACATAGATTTTAGATATACATCCAAATAATTGCCAATAACACCCAAAAAATAAAATAAATCAATTATTAACATTTCTTAAATATTAGTTAACTTAATCAATTCATAATATTTTATAAACTAATAAAATTGTGTGTTTTTTCGGAGAATTAAAATACGGTTGTAAGACTCTGAGGCGTGAATTTAGTTGATAATTAATATTGAAGAATTCAAATATTAACACTTACATGTCGCTTTATCTAGTGACGTAATAATTTGGCCAAATTCATTGCTTATAGATCTTTTTTAAAATCCAATTTCACATTTTCTTAAGTGATAACTTTAGTAATGGTATTTTACACATATTCTCTTCGTTAAAAATATGTCACTTTAGGACATATTGTATTTGGTATTGGTCAAAATTAAAAGATTTCCCATATTCCACTTAATTTGTCTAAAAAATAAATCCTTCATTTAACAATATCGTTTATTGTTAATGGTACTACTTTAACCAAAGATTTGACTTTGAATTGACTATGATACCGAACTCTTAAAGGTGAGCTGATGAATTCTCAATGGAATTGTACTTCACTCCTAATACTTCAACTCAGACCCAACTATCTATCGATGGATTGTCATACCATTATTTAGTTATAATATAAGTGGAGTATCTATACTGAAGTTCCATAGTATTCTCAAGTCAACGAAACATGTAACAACATCGTCTTGGGATTTTGCGTTTGTCCTAGTTATTACTAACCAACATGAAAATTGGATAAGTCATTCCATTATTGTCTAATAACTACAAGAACGTAAGCCCTTGGTGCCCACGCTAAAAATGGGTAATACACTACCCAACACTTATAAAGCGTTACACACTTTGGGCTGAATGTATGTATCGATATTCTATTCAAAACATCTCGACCGGTAATATTTAAAAAAAATGTTATTTTATTTTATGATTGATTACTCATGATTGAAACTATTTGCAACTACAACCACGTAACTTTTTGTTTAAGTTTATCACATTCGTATATTATAAATTAAATACTCAACTAATTATACCACAAGTTAACAAAGTATATAACTGAAATTTAACACCTTTATCATGAACAAGATTGATTATAAGTTCGATGTATGTAACAAATTACATAATTGCCCCAAAGATATATCACTGACTCTTCCAATCTCCCACTTGCACTTAGGTTCGACTATGGAATATTAATCATATTTCTTTAATCAGTTCAAAACTAATTGAGTTAGTCCCTTAGTAAAGGTATCTCTTAAACTTTACTGCTATCTACTCTGCCAGCATTTCTCCATCATTGATGAACTGTCTTTAGCATGTAGAACTTTCAAAATATGTGTCTAGACATCTTGAGAGCCTTGCGTTCTTTCGGAATCTTTATCATGACATTTTGAGTGACCCTAGCTTTGTTATAAATTTGTGCATTTATATTTATACTACCTGCATTACCGTGCTATTCAAGGTGATATACGTACAATTTGCGTTCTGAATTCTGACTTAATAGCCACTCAATGCATCAATTACATGAGCGAATTGCGATATAGTACAAATTATAACATATATGATAATTTCTATTATTGATGCATAAGGAATCCATCTCAAGCGCTCTGCATTAAACAATTTAATATGATGTTCGTGTATATTATCTGGGACAGTCCCAACATCCATTTATAATCATTATAAAAGATGTAATTTTCAAATCCTTATATCAAGAATTAAACAACCAAACTAAAACCTATTTTAACATGGGTGCAACGTTTGCAATCAGTAGCATATTGTTTGCTTACTGTTTTAGAAATATCAGTACCTCTTAATATTCTTTCTTACAGGCACACGCTTCCTTTACATTTTGACTAATAATCGAACTATTTGATTTTTTTCTATCAAATTATTTGCTATATCGGATGTTTGTGGAATGATATTATCGTATCCGTTCTTGGATTTTATCCAGCTCTTACAAACATAGTTACCGCATGGTTATCATGTGAAAATAGTCTATTCCAAATCATCATTCAAAATTTCTATCTCGACAATGATGTACCAAATTTCAAGTCATATTAGTGGAAATTTTATGAGTAGAATCCGGATTAACATAAATATATTGACAAATGAACCTTAGTTTCAATAGTTAAAATTTGCGAGGTTATTCTCATTAATGTTGCTTACTATATTCCATCCATAGATCTAGGTTAGCACATAGTGGGTTAAATTGATGAATTTCAGTTTTTTTTAACCATTTTGTATCTTATTGGGCCTATAAATTCTAAATTAATTTAGATCAAATCTGAATAAATTTTAAATAAAATTATTATTTTTTCATTATATTAATGTTAAGGTTTTATTAGTTTATATAGGTGATAAATAACAAGTAAATGTGTATCAAATATACATATAAGTGTATGTGCATGTGCAACAAATAATGTGTGCATGGTTTTACATTTCATATCTAAGTGCTGGAATTTACACTGCAATGGACACGTTGGCCCCTTTATATATGTATTTTCTAACAATTGTTGTATAATATTAATACAATATAGTGTGTATTATATATACATATAAGTATAAAGTAACTATATATATGTAAAACAATTATACATATATTTAATATAAAACAATTTAAAATTCAAAGGTGAAATCTTTAAGAAAAATTCATATATGAAATTAGCTCTAGATTTAAAATACCTTATTTAAAATATAAATTCTAAATTAAATATTTTAGTATTAGTTTATAAATTATATATATATATATATGCGAAAATAAGGATATTTTTTGAAAATACATATATGTATATATATTTTAAAATATATAAAATTCGAATTCACTTATATTAACAAACACACACAAATAATATTGTACACTTATATATAAATTAAAAAAAATACAAATATGTATATATGTTCCGACCATAAAATAATTCTAATAATTTTTTTAATTAAACCTTGCATTTTAAAAGAAGGTTTTTTTATAAATTTTTATTTTATGATTTTCTTATGGAAAAATTATTATTTTAATCATTTCAATACAAAATTCTATTTTATAATATATACATTTATTTATATTTGCATTCATATAAGTGTGTGTATATGTATTAACAAATTACTATTCAATACTTTTTAAGTTAACTAATACTAATATTACATTTCTTTTCTAAAAAAATATATATTTGATTTTTTTATATACATAAAAATAGCATATATATAAAAATAGTAAATTAATATATAAGATTATGTATGTGTATATCAATAGTTTTAAAATTCATTCAAAACGCTTTAAAAATAAATTTTAAATTTGTAAAATATTTTTTAAGTCGTGATCGGATAGATAACACATCATACGTAAATTGACAATAAATACATATATGAATTCATGATATAATCTGACCTATTCATATTAATAGCATAGACAATTGCATGTATAAATTGATATTAATTAAATATTACCGTAACTATAGCACTTATGTAACAACTTGAATATTGAATTGAAAGAACTCCTTGATCTGACTTGTTCCCTTCTAGAAATGCTAGTAACCGAAGAGATCTACACATCTTTAATTTTATTTGGTTTAACTTTAATTTAGTTTGTAAACGGAGAGGTGATGGAAAATAATTTGTGGTCAAAGGTGGAGGTATGGAGCTAGAAACAGTAAACCATAAAATAGAGGGGGTAGTGGGTTTATATAATAAAAGAAAGGAAGAGGAAAAAGTGATCTTAATCTAATATTTTACCCTTTCTTTCTCCATAAATTCAAATCAATATATCAGAATATTACACCCCTCCTAGCCGCACTTAGATGGCTAACCATCTCTTACGGGCTTATGGGTTTATGTGCATTTTCAAACCTGGACTCTAATTTCACATTGAAATCTAATTCAAATGTACAACGATATCATAAATCGATATGTAATTATATAACTTTTATATACGCACTATTTTCAATACCGATTCAGATAAATCAAATAAAATTTATAATTAGTATTTCACAAATATTAATTGATATAATTAATTTATAAAAATCATTTACAAAAATCATAATTTATTAAATCTTGTGGTATTCGAAGTATTAAAAATTGCGATCGTGTGACTCACAGATGTAAATCAATCATCGATTAATATCGAGTAATTTGGATATAAAAGTTCACATGTTACTTTAGCTATTGGTGTGAATAGTTTGGCTGATTTATCGTTCACATAGTTTTGGTAAAATCAAATTTTACTATTTTAAGCGGTCCTCCATAGTGATAATTATGTACACCAATTCTCTTTGTCAAAACTATATCGCATTAGGACTATGGAATTTGGTATTAGTATCGTCCACATTCAACTTGTATATTCCAAACACATACTCCTTGGTTCAGTAGAAATAATAGTTATTAACTGAACTGCTCTGGCTACAGTCTTTGATTTTGAGTTGACTATAGTTGACAGTGATAATAACCTCATATAACAGAGGAGATAAATTCTTTACTGAATAGTGTTTCACTTCTAATGCTTCAACTCAGATCAACTATAGTCGTTCGTTGGATGTTGTGCCATGATTTAACTATAATCAGTGTGGAGTGTCAACATTGAAGTTCAATGGTATTCTCAAGTAGAGGGAACTATGTAATATTGCCAACTTCGATGTTCTCGGTTTGACCTTAGTTATATTAACCAACAAAAAACTATTGAGTGACTCATTCCATAGTTATTCAATAAATATCAGTACGTAACCCTTTATTGCCCCAATAGCTATGAGTAATACACTTCTCAACATTTGGAGAGCAGTATGCACTTTAGTCTCAATAGTGTATCGATACCTCTTGACTAGGAATATTTAAAATTGTATGTTTATTTAATTATGATAAATTGCTCATGATTACACACATTGCAACTACTATAAAAAAAGATATTATTAATGGATATTCTATTAAAATTCTTAAATATAATATATAATTAACACATCACATTATGACAAATATATAGTAGAAAGAAAAATCCTTTTATTTCAAACGAGATTATGTTATAGTGTTAATAATTTACAATAAATTACAGACTTTCCCCTAGGACATACCCTTAACTCTTGCTGGGCCAATTATACAAACTCAGTCCCATCCCTTCGATTATTTTGATGAGAATTGACTTAGCTAGTCCCTTCATGATGGATCTGCCATGTTATCCATTATATCCACTCTTTGAATCACAAACTCTTTCTTCTCAATAAATTCTCTTATTAGGTGGAACTTTCGAAGAATATATCTTTATTTCTTGTATAGCTAGACTCCTTTGCGATCTACATCGCTGCATTGTTGTCACTAAAAAACGTCAGTGAATTCTCCATGTCAAGACTAGCTCCTTGCTCACTCATAAATTTGCACATCCAAGCCGGTTCCTTAGCTGCTTCATTAAGGGCAATGTACTCGTCTTCCATTGTGGAATCAGATAGTATTTCATGATTAGAAATTTTCCAGCTGATGGACCTACCATTTAAAGTAAAATGTAACTTGACACTGACCTACTACCGTTGATATAAGTTAAAAATCTAGAGTCTATATACCCCTTCATATGGAGGTCTCCATTCCCAAAAGCGAGTAATAATTCCTTAGTATTTCTTAAATACTTAAGTATACATTTTATGATAGCCCAATGCTTTTCTCCGAGATTAAACTGGCATCGACTTACACATCCTAATGTGCATGTCACATCCAGTCTAGTACAAAACATGTTATGCATTATGGAACCGATTATCAATGCATATGTATCCTCTTCATACACTCTTCTCCTCAACATTATAAGGAGCGTTCATCTTATAAAGGACGATTCCACGTTGTATCAAAATATCTCCATGCTTGGAATTCTCCATATTGAATCGTTTCAGTATGGTATCTATGTGCAAGGATTGGGACAATCCTAGTAGCCACTTAGATCTATCTTGTACCTAGCATATGTATGCTGCTACTTTCCAATCCTTTATGAAGAAATTCTTAAAAAGCCAAGCTTTCACTAATTGCATTAATGAAACGTCATTGTCAATCAGTAGTAGATTGTCGACCTTTAAAACTAAGCACAAAATGTCGCTTCCTTATTTCTTTTAGCGTACATACACTTCCTCTTCGTTCTGGTAAAAACCAAACTCTATGATTACTTTATCACAACAATTATTCCAACTCCTTTAAACTTATTTAAGTCCATAAATGGATTTTAATAACTTACAAACCTTGCCCTCGCTCCTACTAATCTTTAAACCCTTGGGCTGCAACATATAGACCGTCTCTTCTAAATCACCATTTGGAAATGCCATCACGTCCATTTTCCATATTTCGTAGTCAATGAATGGAGAAATAGCTAGCATTATCCAAAAGGACTTAAGCACTGCTACAGGTGAAAAAGTTTCATCATAATTAACATCTTGAATGTAACAAAATCCTTTTGCAACTAGCTTCCTTTAGAAGTTTCCACTTATCCATCAGCATTAAGTTCGTAAAAATCCATTTGTATCGAACGAATTTTATCCCTTTGGGTACGTTATCCAAGTCCATGTTTTATTTTCATACATGGAATCCATTTCGGATTTCATAGCTCCAAGCCATGTGTAGAGCATTTACTATGTAGTGCTTGTTGGAATGAGAAAGGAGTGTCATCATCTAGTACACGGTCCTTCTTCTCGCCATCCGTAAGAAAACCATAGTTTCTCTCTAATAGGAAAGATTCACTATTAGATCTTCTAATAGGTTGCATGTTTTCCTATAGTGACAAATATGGTTCTCCTACTGGTTTATGTTAGACTTTTGGATCTTATCCAACGCTACAACTTTGCTTTTAATTTCCTAAGATAGAAATTCATTTTCTAGAAAAATAACATATGGAGAAACAATAACCTTTTATTCCTTGGAATTTAGAAAATATGTCTCATTGAATCCTTGGAATATCCTATAGGTTTACATAAGATCGATCTTGCCTCAAGTTTATTAGGACCAACATTCTTCATGCAGATTGGACATCCTAACAACTTCAAATGTTTAAGGTAGGTTTTCTTCTTATGTGAGATCTTATATGGCATCTTAGGCATAGTTTTCATGGATATCAAATTCAACATATGCACTACAGTTTCTATTACTTATCCCCAATAGGAAAGAGGCAACATGGCATTACTCATTATGGAATGAACCTATTTAATTAGGATCAATTCCTGCACTTTGAAATACCATTATGTTATGGAGTACAGGGTGGTTTAACCTGAGAGATAATCGTATTATCTTCTAATCATTGGTGAAGTTCTTGTCCAATGCACTCACCGCCTTGATTTGATTAATCTTATGGTTTTTTTGATTTTGTACTTCATTGTTATATTTAATAAATTGCTCACATATATCATATTTTTTCTTCATAAGATACATATATCCTAGTCTCGAGAAATCATTTGTAAAAGTTACAAACTAAGAAGAATTGTCTTCCGTAACTATAAGCATTATGGCACATACATTAGTATGTACGAGATCCAAGAGTTCATTAGCTCTCTTATTGCTCCCACTAAAAGGATGCTTGGCCATTTTTCCTTTAAAACATGAATTACACATATCAAATGATTTAAAATCAAATGATGGTAGAAAACTTTCGGTTTTCAATTTTTGTAATCGTTTCCCGCTTATATGACCAAGCCTTTAATGCCAAAGATAGTTATTACTAATGTTAACATTAGAAGAGATATTCATAGCATAAACATAATTATTATTAATAACATAAATGTCATTTTCCAATACACCATTGCAGAGTTTGTTTCCTTTCAACATATTGTTTGTAATATTATTAGCATAATGAAAAATATATCTAGTCTAAGAAAATCTAGATACGGAAATTATACCGTAAATAATATTTTTTTACATAATAACGATTATTTAAAATTGAAACTAATTCATTTGGCGAAGATCAATGATAATCTACAACTGTCGTTGCATCTACAGAGATCCATCAACAACTTAAAGTCTCTTTTCTCACTTCGCCACAAGATGTTTGTTCCTAAGTCCTTGTAGGAGTGGCATAATTATTTTGTTTCTTCTCCTTGATAATCTTCAAGTACCAGGATACTACCGTTTCTAACGAACTTCTTGTGACAATGGTGACACCCTCCCTTTTCAACTAGATCGGTCGTTTTATTCTTCTTATTAACCTTTTTATGTGCTTCGAACTACTCGAAGATGACGACTTCCCCTTAACTATAAGCATCGCACCCTATGACGACTCGGCTGATCTCAACATATTAGAAGCTCAACGAGGCTTGCATTTAATTGGTTCTTATTACAGCTTAATATGAACAACTTAAATTGTTCAGTAAGAGACCCTGGGATCTGATCCACTTGTAGCTCGTTGCCTATTGTAACGTCCATTTAAGAAAGTCTATCAATATAACATTTCATTAAGTTGTAATCGTCTAATTTCGAATGCTTCATCATATTATTATCAAATAGTTCCTTTGTAAGTTCGTATCTTATGAAACAAGACTTTTTCCTGAACAAAGCTTTGAGGCTATCAAAGATCTGATGGACATTCTTGTTTTCATAATGTCTCTGTAATGGTTTGTATAATATAGATAGCATATAAACTTAGGCGATCTCTAGGTCCACATCCCATTTATTATAGGCTAAAATAATTCCAGGTCCACATTATTAGTAGGTTTTACCATTGGAGGTTTAGTTATCAACGACCATAGGCATTTGTACACAAGCACTATCTTTATTCCCCTCAACCAGTTTATGTAGTTTAGCCTGGTGAGTTTTTCGTGTTCCGAAAGAAAAATCAATGTGACATTTTCTGTAAATTTAGTTTTGCAGATTAGGACATTAACATATAGTAGCATTCATAGAATATTAGTAAGGTTAAACATTATATTTCATTTTACCAATAAGCTCCCATTAGATTTTTATGTTTCTAAAAACCTTAAGACAAAACACAGAAGTCTTTCAACTTCTCTACTGGGTGTTAGGTCTCTCTTGTCTTAGGATGCTGACCTTGAGGAATACGACAAATCATATGCCTACAAGTGATGAATAACACTTTATCAGTTATATTATATTACTCCTAACCCATGGTCTTTGTTCTAATCTCATTTTGACCTTAAGGAACATCAACAAATCAAAAGAGATTATTCGCTTTTACCCACCGTTTCAGAATGGCTTAAGTGTAAGTGTATGTACCTTGAGAAATATCAGCAAATACTTACATAAATCTTACTTTGTCTATTTAACAAATTAATAGTACTACATGTAACACTCATAGTGTGAGGAATATCAACAACTAAGAATTATGTAAGTAATCTATTAATATATTAAAGATTCATAATCTTTAATATATTTAATTGAGTGATATTGTTTTATGGAATAATATATTTCTTATGATATACCCTCATGATTCAAGTGTCAGACACATCCGAAATGACAGTATACATACTACACGTTTGTTTTTATTTCTTAAATCTAATTAGTGTTTCTTATTATTCCACCATTTATTCTGCATTCATATTATATAATTTTTAATTATTGTATGACATTTTAAGTTTAATTAACTTATATTATAATCTTATATTAATTTTATTAATTAAATCTTATTTAATTAATTTAATTAATTAATTTAATTAATTTAATTAATTAATTTAATTAATTTAATTAATTAATTTAATTAATTTAATTAATTAAATCTTATTTAATTAATTTAATTAATTAATTAACTTTTTAACTAAATTTATTTTATTTAATTAAACATTTTAAGTTGAATACGTATAATTTCACTTGTTTGTTACACACACACACACACACAGATATATATATATATATATACATTTATGTAGGTATTATATTATTTATTAACTAAAATTTAATTTGTTCATTTACATTAAATATTTTAATCAATTATAATTCATTTCAAAAATTATATATACATACATCATCTTTAACGTTTTGAAATGACGTAACATAATCAATATATATATATAAGTTAATTAATTAATTAATTATTTATTTAATTTATTAATTCGAATAATTACGTATAATTTTCAAATTTTAATTAATAAAATTTTAAAACAAATTTGAAAATTATTTTATAACATTTATGAAAATTTTACGTATTTTAAATTTAACCTATTAAATTAAATTTTTTATATTAATTTCAAAATATATTACGAAAATTATACCAATGCCCAAATTCAAACTGGGCCTTTCATATTAAGGATAACCTTTGGGCTTATTTATCCTTTTAGGCCTAGTTGGTAGCTAGGTAGAGTAGGATCCTTGATTTTCAAACCTAGACCAGTCACTACTTTTCTGGACACTTTAATGACCCACCTTCTCAACCCTCGAATGTCGATACTAATATATCTATAATATTTACATGATGAGTACCTAAATGCCAAAAAGATAGATTGTTAGAGTAAAATAAAAAGAAAAAGGTATGAACTTGTTGCCTTGTTCATCACAGCACTGACTTTGGTTTGAAATCTGCAAACTTGATTTTGTGAATTTCTGGTTTCACTGTTTTGATTCCTAACTTGTTCGTTCCTTTTTTTTCTTTGGTTATAACGTAGTTGATATCGGCCACTTAGCTTGACATGGTTGTTGACATTGCCTAACTTTTGTCTTTTTCTCACTTGTATATCATGACTTTCATACTGTTGTGTCTTCACTGGACATATTCATGTACATACTTATTCTGTTCTCTGGTCTACCTAAACCTGTTAGTCGAGTTAGCACTGCATATATATGTGTGTTCATATCTGTAGCATACTCGCCCTGATGCTTGGATTTTTGACCCACTGTATCTTCACGGTTTTGATGTAATCCTTTGTGTCTTCGGCACTATCACTGCTAGTATGACTTCGACATTGTTTCTCTCACTTGGTTCATGATGACTCTGGTCATTTGAATTTATTTGTTGCCAGTTGCTATTTTACCGACATGTGTTCGTGTTGCTGTAGCCACGAGCTACAGTCTTCATTGCACCCATATTATTCTTGTATATGCATGCTGCATTCATGTGTGATAGTTTGCAATGTTGTTTCGTTTGTTATGTTTATTTTCTGGTTGCCTCAAAGTTTTGCTGCGCATATATATTCTTGTCATATGATGAATTCTGTTGTCAATTTATGGTGTACTGTTTGAAGCTCTGCACTGTTCATTTGATGTTGTTGAACTTGGTTCCATGGTGGTTGATGTTGTATGGCAAGACTTTCATTTGTCTTTGATATTGCCTCTGTCTGTCTCCAGTTAATGTTGTACTTGCCTTTCTTTTGTCTTTGCTGGTTTGTGTGTATTTGGCCTTGCTGTATGGTCAGTGCTGATTTGGTTAACATTTTTGGTGGTTCACCTTAGTCCCTCTTGTGCTGGTCTTCAAGTTGAGTTGCAGACTTGAGTCTGTTGTATTTCATGTTGCCTTGAATACACTATCTTCATATATTTAAAACTGATGTGTGTATGTCAACATTGAATTCATCTTTTCCACTATGTATGTTGACATATTAACTTGGTTGAACATGTGCACTGAGTTGGTCCTCATGTGTACTGATGCATTGTATTTTCATTTATCTTTGAGCCTGTTTGGTTAAGATTTGGTCTTGCATTGCACTGACAACTGAATTCATTTGCATTTTGTTGTTGTTTGTCAATTTTGCTTGGTCGACACTTGCTCATCCAAGCTCGCACTTGAATGTGCATTCTGTAGTAGTGTTGTACTGATTTGGTATTTGCTTCAATTTAGTTTGATTCACCTTGAACTTCATGTTGATTTTTGAAATCGCACCTGAGTTGAATCCAGCCTATAGCTCGGTGTTTACCTTGTTCTGATATTGTGATATTATTTTTATTGCACTTGAGTTGAACCCGGCATTTTGGGTTTGACCTGTGCTCACCTATCCCTGTAATTTTATCAAGTGTATATATTGGTGTGCATGGAATTGTGGCATGTACAGTGATACACTGTGCATGTCACAAGCTGTTCGTGTATGATGAATTCGAATTTAAATGATGACGAACAACGCAAATAACTGAGGAAAATATTATTTTCAAAATCCACACTTTATTTTATACTGCAAAAATATTTTATTTTCAATTTTACTGCGTCAATGTATATTTCTGCAGATTGCTCAGATGCTGGATTCACATTGAAATGAAGTTGAAGATAAATACGAGTGTGAGTGAATGAGTGATATGTAGTGAGGTCAAATGTGAATTGTGATGTAATCAAAATTGTATTGTAATTGAAGTTGTGTATATATATAGTGAGAGCTTGAAATTTGTACTATTCAAAAATTGTAATAAATATTTGTTTGAATAAAATATCCGTTTGAATTCAATTTTTGTGCTATTTATTTTATTCATCAAATATATATTTAATCTATGAAAATAAAATAGTATATTAACAAATGCATTTAAATGAATATATATATGTTTATTATCATCAAACAAAAATCATATACTCGCATATTCAACAATTCATGCACTATTCATCCGAAAATTTTCTGGGCTCGAAACGAAGCGTGCCGCCTGGCGTTTATAAGGTTTTACCCATATTCCAAATGCAATGAAATATATATCGGGAGCCAATTCGATCGTATTTGAAAGATAGGTTTTCAAATCGACAAATTTAGATTTAAAATTCACTTAAATAGATTTCTACGCGTTTTAGCTTTCCCTGGACAAACCGTAAATCCGATTGACACGAAATTTGAAATATTACAATAATTTAACATTATGGATCTGATGAAACTGGTTTCGTCGAAATCCGAGACTGTTTGAAAAATGGCAATTTTAACTCGTCAATTAAATATTAAAATTTTCAATTTCTGGAAATTAACTTTTAATTCGATTTTAAAAGTTTTCTATCATCATTCTAATTCAAAAAGAATGTAATATAACTTTATAAAACATGTTTATTCGTATTAAATCCAATTTCCAATTATTTACGCAATTTCAAATATTAAATCAACAATTTAATTATCCAATTAAATCACTATATTCAAATATTATTTATTCAGCTTATAAACTTTACTTGGGAATATTTAAAATCAATTAAATATACGAATTTCAAATGACAGAAATTATGGGTCGTTACAAAATGTGATTTGAATTGAGAAATCAATTCAATGAATATTAATGAGAAATAAATTTATATGGATTTGTTGGATAGAGATTGGTTTGTTGGATATTAGTTGGATGATAGTCGTTTGATGGTTGGATTTGTTGCTTATTGATTGCATTTGCTATATTGGCGTATATAGTTGTTGTATTGGTATATGTTGTATATTGATGTTATTTTACATACACATGGTTCTCATTTGTTTGTAGTGTGTTTAGTAGGTGCAGATGGCGTATGCTTCGCATTGTGACTCGCTTTCGTACTATATTAGCCGTATATGCTCGCTAATAATATATAAGGTATATATCTTAGATTACATATCGTACCTATATATATTTTCCCTATGGGATGTCTCATCCTCGAAGATGAGATGTATATTTATGATACACACACACACACACACACACACACACACACACACACACACATATATATATATATATGTTAATGATCGAACCGCACAAAGGAGGCTATGGTGAAATTTTTTGAAAATTTAAGGCGTTAGAATTTTTTGAGAAAATTGAAATTTTATTATGATAACTAAAATTTTGATTTTTAAGTTAAAGGTTAAACGATGTTAGATGGTTTTGAAAAGGTAACTAAGTATGGATTTTAAAACATAGAAAAGTTTTAATAAGAAGTTTAACTAATCGATTTTGGAAAAGTTAAAATGTTTAAATGGATTTGGTAAATCTAATTTGAACGAATTGTTTTGAAAAGTTAATGGATTTTGAGACTTTTTCTAACTTGGTAATTTGGAGAACAAAATTCTTTTAAGTAGGAAAGAATGTAACGACCCAAAATTTTAGTCATTCGAAATTCATATATTAGTTGATTTTAAATATTCACAAGTAAATTTTATAAGCTGAATAACTTATATTCCAAATATTTTGATTTATTCGGATAATTAAATCATTAATTTAATATTTGAAATTGCTAAAATAATTGGAATTTGAATTATATGTGAATGAAAATGATTTGTAAATTTGAATTAAATTCTATTTGAATCAAAATGATGTTAGAGAACTTTTAAAATTGAATTAAAAGTTAATTTGTAGAAATTGAATATTTTAATATTTAACTAACGTGTAAAAATAGTCATTTTTGATACAGTCTCGGATTTTATTGAAACCAGTTTCATTGGATCCGTAATGTTATATTATTGAAGGATTTCAAATTCCGCGTCGATTAGATTTACGGTTTGTCCGTACGAATCTAAAACGCGTAGAAATTTGTTACGTGAATTTTTAATTTAAATAAATCGATTCAAAACTATCTTTCAAATATGATCGAATTGGCTTCCGATATATGTTCCATTGTGTTCGAAACAGGAGTAAAACATTATAAATGCCAGGTGGCACGCTTCATGTGGAGTTCGAAAAAAATTCTGATAATAGTGTCGTGAAATTTTCTATAAAAAGACATCATAAATTCCATTTTGCAAAAACCTAAAGAAGCTAGGGCTAGCCGCCACCTTCATATTCAATGGCCAATATCTTCCAACATTCTTCCCTCATTTTCTTCTAGTCTCAAGAAACGATCAACTAAAACTTTTCAAGCTCGTCGAGTTCTACAATGTGAACGGTGATGATGGGTTTTAAAGCCACCACGTGGCGGCAAATCAAGTTCAAATAGCGCACGTTCATGGGGCTAGATCTCCGCGATGGCATGACCAATTGATCGTGGTTTCGACCAGGGGGCATGGAAGCTAGGCGCTTTGAACGGTGGTCTTGGATCATCGACAAGGGACGAGATGGTGGCGCGGTAATTCAAGCAAGATCAACGGCGAGGCTTTCTTCGAACGGGATACATGATTTTTGGGGAAGAAGGAAAACATTGGCCACGGTCTGCTGAGTTGAATCGAAAAACCACAATTACAATGGTCCGTTTTTGACGAAACAAGTTGCGTTGGGTCCATATTGACGAACACTACATTTTAGAGTTGATTTGGAGCTGATTGGAGCAAGTGAATATTTTTGGTAAAATTAAATGGCTATTTAATTTTATTTGGAATAAAACACTACAACTACTATTGGAACCAAAGTGTGTACAACTCACTCTTTCCAACTCGTTGATATTTTTATATAAGTGAGAATAAATTTATTTTATGCTGACTGATGATTGTTTGGACGATATATGATATATTATCTATATATTGATTGGTATTTGGATATATTCTGCCTATTGGAGCCGATGAGACCCTGTACGTTCCCGTGTATGAGTAGATGACCCTTTGTACGCGCGTCTGCCTCGAAGCTGACATTGTACACATATTCTCATATGTATATTTGTTGTAGGTGATAGATTAGAAGGATCCAACTGGATTCCTTACCAGTGTTGATTTTATTTACAGATATTAGTATATATGCTGTTATCATGTGATATATGATGATTTGGATGTCGTGATTGATGTATTTGGTGATGCTGTAGCATCAGGCCTATTTTGGAATTTTTAAAATACTAAAGTGATGATTTCACTTTAAAAAGGATGTCAAAGTAATTTTGATAAAATATATTTTTGAATAGTTAAGGAATGAATTTATTTTAAATAAATATATGTTATAATTTTTATGTTATAATAATTATGATTTGGTGAAATATAACAAAATGTGATTTTTGAAATATAGAGTTAACTATTTTATAGAAATAGTTAAATTAAGATTTTTGACTTGTTATAAATGGTATGTATATAAGATTTATAAAATCGAATTTTTATAAATCAAAATAATAGAATTATAAAGAATTTTGTTAAGTGTTAAAATGAGTTATAATTGAATCTTATAAGTAAATAAGATTTACAGATTTATAAATTTATGAAGTTATAAAAAGAATGAATTTGCAAATAAGAGATTTATAAGTAATTAACTTGTAATTTGGATTTTGGCATATAAATGGGATATAAATGAGATTTGTTAGTAAAGGAATTTTGTATATTGAAGTTTTTATAAAATATATATGGAATTCATAAAAATTGTTTTATAAATGTGAAATCAACTTATTTTGGTAAGTTAAATATGGAAGCTTATTAAAGGAATTATATTCACGATTTTGGACAGTGAATTATCTTTTAAATGAGATGTGCAATAATAATGAATTTGGTTAGAGAATTATATTCACGAATTTGGACAGTGAATAATATTTTAAATTGAATAAATGTTTTGGGAAATGATATTATAAAATAGAGCAAAATGGTTTGAAGATGTTTTAAAATGTGTTAAGTATCAAAACCCTAGATTTCAACATTCAATGTTGAAATAGACGTTTTCGAAAAGTAAGGAAAGTATGGACTACAACATTGTTGTTATAGTAAATGATTTTCAAAAAGGGATGTTTTGGTATGGTATATGGGATTTACACACACACACACACACACACACACACACACACACATATATATATATATAATTTTCAAATCCATATACTAGTGATTTTGGGTTGTCGTAATGATGTTTTATGCAACATTCGTTTTGACCCAAATACGTACGTTTAAGAGAATGTTGTCCTTAAAGAATAAAATATATACTCAATAATGATTTAAGTATACATAATATTTGCTAAGTGTTGAAAATAAATTGATTTATGAATTACTTATTATTAAATAAGTACATGGAAATGTTTTCCAATATTGAAATATTAAAATGGTTTGAGAATATATCCTTTTAAAGATAATTTGAAGTGAATATTTGAAAAGTAACTTAATTAATAAAAGGTTAAACAAAAAGGGCCTAGTGATTGCTTATGGTGCTAAATATTTGTTTGTTTGCCTTGATAGTTAAATAACCAACTATTAAATTTGGCTATTTTAGTTCCTCGAATTGATGTGGGAACTATTTAGTGGTACACTTAGTACGTAGCCATCTGTGTAGGCTTGATTATCATTGTTGTTGAGGATGTTGATTCGTGTAGTGTGGAGTAGTACTTAAATCTATGGAGCTTCCTTCTTGGCCGAAGGGTAGCAAGTTGAAAGTTGGAGACGTGAAAAGTCTACGAGACTTAGTTTCTATGTGAGGTTGAGAAACGCTCTTGCGTTGTTGGTGCGAAGAGACCGGGATCTGTTTACCCGAAAACCAATTCGTACCAACTTATATACGACGATTTTGCAGGTTGGTTGTGGCGATATTGATAATCAGGATTTTCATAGTGGAGGACTGCTTGTTGATCGTTTGGGGTTAAAATCCCAATATACATATAGTAATAGCAGTCTCTTCATTATGAAATATCCAATGCAAGGAATATTCACTACTCATCCTAGGAATTTCCCGATACGATGTGGTATGAAAGTACCTTCGGTTTGTCCTAAAGATTACATACATTGGTTTGTTTGTTTGACATTGCATTTCTAAAGATTACATACATTGGTTTTTACAATCGTACATCAGTGGTGGTGGAGAAGGCAACTTCTCTTAGCTTAACACCCTCCTTGAGACGTACGAGCACAAGGGTTGTATTTTTGTGGAAGGCAATTAGTAGTCAATGGAAATGGCCGCCTGACATTCTAAGTGATGTGATATGTGAAAGATAATCGTTACCTCAGGCCTCATCAATCGGAAATGACCGAAATAGGGTTAGATGCAGCAAGGCTAAGTGGGTCGCTCCCATCAGGATATGATCATCCTCTTCTAGATATATTTCTTCCCGCTAGGGCATTCGGGATGTAAACTAATGTAGTTTGTATGCTATGAGGGCCCTTGAAAAAGGTCAGTAACAACCAGAGGATGACATGTTTGGTAATATCTGGTTACAAAGGTAGGCCGGTGTTGTGTTGGTAGAGGAGCTTTGTGATGGTTCCTCGGGACATCCTGTACTCATCGAAAGATGGTCCCTTCACTTGGTTATTTGTATGAAAATCCAAAATCCGCTACGTACCTTCTACTTTGGTTGTATTACCCATTTTGGGCATTATGCTGGAATTTTATCAATGTAACAATTTTGGCTATGATTAATATTATTTGTGTACTAGACACTAGTATAATATAGTTGGATTGGATAAAAAAGGTTTTACTTATCGTAAGCTAAAAACATGTCCGTGTTTATGTGTGGGTGTGTCTTACGAGATACTTTGTTTTGAAAAGGGAAAGTTTGGTAATGTAATAAATTCAGTTGAGTGTGTTTCTTATGCTGTTTTACCAGACTGATCCGGTCGTTCTTCCCTTTCAATGCTCGGATCAGACCGTGGATATTTATAGGTTCAGATTTGGTGCTTTTGGAGCTCCAGGAGAAGAGCTGGAGATCTTTATTTCGTATACACGTATCTATTTTGATTATCCGCTTTGCGCGCTGTTGTATATTATCGGCAATTGTGAGGACATGTTATTATAACTATCCAGGCTGATAACTAGTGCTGACTGTTGGACTCTGATTTATGTATGTATATACAGTTTCTATTTTGTAATGATCATTGATATGATATTATATGTTATTCCGCTGCGACGTGAGATTCTATATTGTTTTATTTAGTTCTATCTTCTCTCTTTCTTCTCTTCTTTTCTTCTCCCTTCTTCTCTTTCTCTTGAATTTCTGTCAGTCTGCGCTTTTATGTCGAACATGTGTAGTTTATTGTCGATTCAATGGGTATCGGATTTGCGGGTCGCCATAACAAGCCTACTTCATCGGATTTTAGGGCTAAGTACATGACTTAATACATGTGATAAATGAGTAAACGTACAAATCACAATTAAGTCGCATAAAGCAAAATTAAGCCACACAAAGCCCGATTAAGTCAAATAAAGCACGAATAATTCACACAAAATAAGAATAAGTCACATAAAGCACGATTAAGTCATGCAAAACATGATTAAGTAATATAAGCGACTTCTAATCTTCTTTTTATTTAATTAATATGTTTATTAACTAAAACCTCTTTATTAGTAATACTTCTTTTATCTAGTGAAACCTTCTCTACCACTTACTACTATTCATTTGTACTCTTTTTCTATACTTCAAAAAGTATTCATACACTTATCTTAAACAGAATAAGTATATTCAAAAATCATTAATAGAAGCGAAAAGGTCGCTATGCATGCACTTTCAATGCTTCCATATATACAAAATTATGTGTAGAGAACAACCAAAATAATTATATCGCAATATTTTCCTAAATAATCACATAGATTAAGTTTAAACGTATGGGATTCAAATTGCGCTTATGGTGACTATCGCTATATGGATTATTCCGTATCCATTCCAAATTCAATACATAATCTAAACAACCATTTATACGTCAAGTAAAGGCTACACGACATGTTATAGAAGGCAATAGGGGTGATGTTATACAGTATAATTTTTTTTTTGCTTACAAAAGCAAGGCTGTCTAAAGTTTATAACTCTAATTAGTTAATGTCACTTTAATTTTATATTTATACACACAGATACACACACATATTACATACAAGATGGTGAGATAACTTACTCAAAACCAAGCTAAACATAAGCTCATGCATACATGAACTCAAGAACACTCCCAACCATCTCCAAACACCCAAAGATTCATATTATAGTACTAAAATCATAAGGCAACACTACCGCCACCTTCTATTGCTGATGGCCTAAATAAGAATCCCGTTTCCTCTTTATTTCTTCCACTTTTGACTTTAGATCCATACTTCCTAAGTTTTCCTAAGGCATTGGTAAAAGTTTGCTGAAGTTTGGAGAAGACTTGAATTAATTAAAGAAAGATTAGTGAAGAACAAAGAAGAATAGTGCTGGTCACTTTCGATCAATTTTACTCTTTTTAATTTTTTCCAAGCTTTAGAATTTATTAGCACAAAATTTTTCCAAACCCTCTCCTTTTACCCACTTGTTCATCCAAAAGAGCACCCCATGCTTTTCACATGTTCCACCTTACACCTCACTATTTGAAGATAAATATCTAAAACACTATTCAACAAAATATCTTTTACCTTAATCCTTCTAGAAGCTTAATTAGTTTTACACAAATATTGTTGGTTATTAATTACCTAAATAGCGATTAATTAGACAAGCATAAAATTTTTGAACAACTTCCGTTGAGATAAAAGATGTTTATCAATAAAACAATTTTAGGTTTTTTTATTGTTGTTTCTTCGAACTATTTTTTTGTAAACATTTTCCTAAAACAAGTTTACCATCATTACATATATATTAAAAAGGGGATTAAAAAGGTTATTAAATCACTTTTATCATATTTAATCCAAGATTCAACTATTAAATAATTCAAATATTTAAATAAAAAGAGTTCGGAATTTCGAGTTGTTACATTCTCCGCCAGTTAAAACTTTTCATCCTCAAAATTCTAGCATGGCCAACAAAAAACTATCATATAACAATATTCACAATCACTAGCAACATAGTTCATGGTTTGCCCCAGTTCGAAAATCCTCTTACCGCACAAGGATGTTAAACAACCTCTTAATCGTACCTTACACTCAAAGGCCTCAGGTTATTACTTAGATGATCATTCATGCTACCTCAAAACAAATTGAAGAGTCATTCCCTAAACTCTCCATAAGCCAATCAAAACATAGTATACAAATATATTAAATATCATACGATGTACATGGACCATCCGTATGCAATATCCGTTCTGATCGCTTACTCGATTATATAAATTTCTCTTCCAAACTAGTATAGATTACTTGACCTCTTTAGTGCAGACTCCAATAAGGTTCCTTGATTAGAAAGTTCTGTGCTCCTTACATAGCCATATACTATGATTAAAAAAACGTAGAGATCATATTAAGAATCTGTATCAAGTGTTTGCCGTTAGGAATCAGGTGAAAAATTCTTATTCGAATTGGTGCAAGTCACCTAGAAATCATGTACTCGAATCCTAGGTCAAGAACTGTCATGCGAATAAAACGATTAACATACAATTTAGGCATTTTAACCTATTGGTTTCTTAAATAAAACAATTTCCTTTTTGAACCAGATTTGTTTATAAAAACAGTATGTCATTTAATACTAAAATCATTTATGAACCATTTCATAAAAACATAACTTCTAATTTATAAACATTTAATAACTTAAGTTCATATTCGTGTAGTACTCCACTACATCCTAAGAGTACATACAAAACATCAAATTCATTTTTACTTAACAAGGATGTTTGACAAATTTAAAACTTGTTCTAACTTACTACCTTCTTAATTAAAAAAATCAACTTTTATGTTTCACAGAAACATTTGGCTTCAAGTTCTATAACGATTTGGAAGTTTCCAAACAATCCAAAACCACCGAAAATCCATTTCATTTTAACAAATGAAAACTACTAAACAACATACCATAACATGATGTACATACTATACCGTCATAGAATATATGCTTCCTTAAATAACTAAAACATCCAGTTTTTATTCCAAATCATTTTGAAATAATAATATACAGACATGACTTTTGTATATCAAATCATACTTTAGAGATTAAATCAAAATATGTTTTACTAAAACAACTCTGTAGCAAATTACTATGACAGTATGACACCCAAAAATGAACACCGATGATGCTGCAGTCACCATGTGAATTGTTTTCAAGCGACGCAAGTGAGTTCAGTATGCACAATCATACTTTTGGAACTTAACCAAAATTATTTTAAAGTGGTATCAATTATTTTCTATAGTAGTACAAAGTATCATGATCTCAATTCATAAACCAATTTCCCAGACATTTTCTTGAAAACCATTTTTAAAGACATCGAGATTTAAATTCTTAGAATATCAGTTTTAATCCTCTTCGTTTATAAATTATATCTATAAACCATACTTGTATAAAATCACATTCTTATACAAATCTTTCCATAAATATTTATTTATAAAATACCTTATATTTCCTTTAGATTATAGTAAACATCTTTTTACTAAATCTAGCTTTTAACCCAACATTATCATCGAATACCTTATTGTTAAACTGTGAAACTAAATTTATAAGGTATTCGTTCTAATGCTCCTATAAATACTGTCAATTTAACCCATGTAGTGAAAAGGAAATATTGCTCATAAACTGGTCAATCACAATCAACAATTAATAAACAATATTCATTGCTCATAAATTAGCCGAGCATGACTAAGTTGATCAACGAGGGATAATAGATAAACGTCATTAATCCCTATATATATAACTAATATATAGCAAATACATATATGCTCTCATATATGCAATAAACTCAACTCATGTTATAGCATTTCATTACCGTATCTCATGATGAGTCTCACTTAACCTTTAGCTTTGATACCAGTTATAACGACCTGCCTTTTAGACCCCTTATTATCGATATTAATACATCTACGGTATTCAAGCACTCAAGCGTTGGAAAGATAGATTGTTATGGAAAATAAAGTGAAAAAGGAAATAGAACAAGGAAGAAGAGAATATAATAACAGAATCTCACAGCCGAACAATAACATATAATATCAAAAGACGGTATAAATAACCACTTTAAGATACATAACATTTCAGAGTTACAATTCTAAATGCTATCATCAGCTCGGACAATTATAATAACCTACTCTCATAATTGCTGATATATACAAATAGTAATGCAATAGAAAAAGAATGCTAAGGTAGGTAAATGGAATTATCCAACTCATCTACAGAAGCCCCTAAGAACATCAACAAAAACTTGCCTTTCTCAAACTAATTGAAAGATCACCCACGAAAATAGGGGAAATATAAAACCATGAGTCAAACATAAGTCTGATATGAGAAACTCAAGAAATATGCGACCAATATATAACGGTACTTTAGAGACCGCACAAAATGCCGTAACAGTTATCCCCTCAAAAGAACCACCAATCTAATAAGTACATAAGACGATACAACAGATAATGTCTAAAGTGAAGAATATAAATCAAAAAATAGTTGTGCTGCTTGCATCTCACGACACAACAATATTGGATAGGTATATAATCAAAACCACTAAGGTACATTCGCATATGGATTTTCCACGATGACATCCTCAGTACATCGAGGTAGATCTTCATGACAAGGATCATAAACTACCTTCTAAGCATCGTATATCTCTACATAAAATGTACCATAAGGTAAACATAGAAGGACACAACCCGAAGGCATGGTACCAATTATCATCAACTTTAGTCGACCAACATATTAAAAGCATCTCCAGATATAGAGTTGATAATACCCTTATGGTTAGCTAAACCCACCAGTCTATGCATCCTACTATGTGTTTAGTCATTTACCGATAATGAAGTAGCATTCAACATCTCAACACATTAGTCTTCATCACTCAAACAGATCATGAATCCCCAAATCGTATTCCATCTTGTAGCCTCCTTGCCCTTTATCTTGCAAAGGTCCATGCGGTTACGGCTCTCGCCACTACATCTGTCATCATTGTGACTTCTTTTCCAATCTCCATATCCTTTATTAGATCTGGCCCTAGTCCCAAAGTTGAAAAGTTAGACACCTTAGCATAGGAAGCCTTTGATGAGCTTGATGCTTCCATTAATGGTAACGATGATTAAATAACCATCACTTATATTGTTGGAATCAAACCTTCGATGGCAGCCAAGATAGCCACTGATGTCACTAAGCTAAAAAAGCAATGAACTATCCCAGCTTGGTAGGGTCTCCAAAGCTATTATCCATTGCACTGTATGTTCCCCCATTTCCTATCAAGTTACCTTCTACTCCTAAAACAATAGCGCTGAAAGTGACTACGGTGTTGCTAGTTATCACTTAGGATCGTGTAATATGGAATGTATTATAATCTAAATACAAAAACAGATAATAATAGTAATGTAAATAAGAATAAGCACACCAGGAGTTTTTATACTGGCTTGAACTTCCCGTTCGACGTCCAGTCCCAGAATTCCTTTTGGAATTTCACTCAATAACCTCTCACTCAACCCGAGGGAATAGGTATACAACACCTGAGCAACCAATCAGGATTTTTCTGCCTCTAACAACCAAACAGGACTTCAACAGTTTCAATAAAATTGCTTTACACTATATGTTTTTGTCAAAACTGATTTGTCTTTGATAGTACAACCTTCCTATAATCTTTTCCTCAAGTATATGTGTGTGTAAAGATTTAGAAAGGAGAATATTGCTTTGAATCGAAGAATAAGTTAATTGATTCAGAGATTCAAGCAATATATGAAAGTTATGATTGCTTTTTAGAATGCAGAGATAGTAGAGAGTATGATTAGAAAATAAAAAGAAATTCGATGATTTGAGAAGTGAATCTCAAGTGTTTATATAGTAGATAAATAGTTTCAACCTTTCACGAAGAATTCTAATCAAAGGAGGCATCCATACCTCTCAATTTAGATCGTATCTCTTGGCAAATGGAAGTGTCTATTCAGAAAAATAGCTGTTGAAAGAATTCAGTCGACCGACCTAAAAGGACCAGTCAACCGAATGCTCAAAGTTGGTGCAAAAACAGAGAGTTTCTGTGCATCTGGGCAGATTCAGTCGATTGGCCATATTTGGTCAGTCGACTGACTTGACAGTCAGTGCACAGTTCTCATATATTTTAAAACGTTTAAAGCTTAAAACAACTTTGGTTTGAGTGAACTAGTTGAGGGTAGATTTTAACAATTCTAGGACTAAAAACTTCGACAAATTAACATACTATACTCAGTTTTGTAGCCTTGTTTCCTTCGTAGTTTTAACAGCATATTTCTTTCTCTTTTTGTCGCTTGTCCATATAGTCTCATTCAGTGACTTGATTAAGCTCTTTATCATGTATCAAAACTTATGATTCAACATTCTCCCCCTTTTTGATTGATGGCAACCTGTTATAGATGATATTATATTTTGATAAATATATAACGGGAGTTATATACATCTCCCCCTAAATATATGGAGACATATTTAATCCTTGTAAGAAGTGGTTAGACATGCAAATTTCTCCCCGTTTTTCATCCAAAAAAAGGAAATAATAATAATTTCATCATTGAACTAACTAAATAGAATGTTACTAACTGAATAATATTTGCAATCACAGAAAAAAAAATATTCAATATAATTTTAAATGATGCTTACAAAGTAGGAATAATAAAAAATGGACAAAAAATAATTATTTGAAAGAAGGAGTGGATGGAGACTTGGAGTTGGTTGGTTCATCCTTCGTCTTCTCTATATATGGTTTCAATGGTCACCAACGGTTTCCACGCTTCCATGAATTTGGAGAGAGAGGTGGAGCCGGTGGCGACTGATCCCATAGATTCCAAGAAGAAGATGGTGTAGGTTGATGAACCACAGATGAAGATGACCCGCAGAACTTCCATCCAATCTGCTCCCGAAAACTTAGGCGTCTTGAATTCATTTTCTGTTCGTAGTACATCTCACATTGAATCGCTATAGATTCCCTCTGGTAGTGATGTAGATCATCAATTTTTTGTTTGATTTATGAAGAACCAAAGAACAAAAAACGTCTTGCCTTGTTTTTCTCGGGAGTATGGCCTGAGTGATAATTCGACGGTCTAGCCGTTTCATGAGTAGGTGTAGGTAAGCGTGACGAACTAGATGACGGTGTTGAAAAATCGATACAAGAGTAAGCGGAACCATTTGGTGAACCTTTTAGAGAGGACATTGTGGTAGAGAGAAGATAAAAAAGTTAATGAAAGTATGAAATTTGTTGAAAAAAATTAATGAAAGCATAAAGTTCAGAATTCTGAAATATACATAGGGAGATATGCAGTTAGAAGTTGATGGACTTACGTATAAACTGAAAAAATCGAGGATGAAAATTAAATCAAAAATTTGTGGCTGAAAATTTTTCATAAAAATAAAAAACAGACGAGGGGAAAACTGTATAAGAAGTAGATGTGAAAAATTGAATGGTCAAGTGGAAGAGACATAGGCTTATCAGACTCAAGGCGTAGAGTTCGAGTACCAGATAGGAATTTTTTTAAATTAGTACTTTCATAATTCCTTTAAGGAAATTATACCTAATTCTCTTCTAAGTTTTATAAAACAATTTTCATTGAGTGGTTTTAGTGAAAATATCATCTAACCGATTTTCAGAATTTACAAGTTCTAAATTTATTATATCCTTTTCAAAATCATCACGAAGAAATGATGACGAATATCAATATGTTTAGTTCGTGAGTGATTGATAGGATTTTTAGATAAATTTATTGCACTAGTATTATCAAAATATATTATGGATTTATTTAATTTTATATTAAAATCTTGTAATGTCTGTTGCATGTAGATTACTTGAGCACATGTTAAAGCTGCAGATATATATTCTACTTCACATATCGATAGTGAAACGTAATTTTGTTTGTTGCTAAACCAAGATACTAAAGATCGTCCAATGAAATGACAAGTTCCACTTGTACTTTTTCTATCTGTCTGACTTCCTCCAAAATCAACGTCACTATAAGATACTAATTCAAAAGGACATTCTTTTGGAGAAAATAATCCTAAATCAATGGTTTTGCTAAGATAACGAATTATTTAACTGCTCGCATATGTGATTGAAATCGAGCACATAAACAAACACTCATCATAATGTCAGGTCGACAAGCAGTTAAGTGAAGTAATGATCCAATCATACTACGATATAGTTTTTGGTCAACACTTTTACCATTTTCATCTTTATCGAGATGTATAGTTGTACTCACATGAGTTGGTTTAGCAGAAGTGTTTTCCACACCGAACCATTTAATTTGATTATTACAATACTTTTCTTGATTAATAAAAATGCCATTTTGTAATTGCTTGATTCGCAATGAAAGAAAATATGATAGTTCTCCCATATGTGACATTTCAAATTCATTTGTCATGATAGTCGAAAATTCCTGACATAATTTTTCATTTGTTGAACCAAAAATAATATCATAAACATATATTTGTATAATTAAAATATCCGGTTAATTTTCTTAATAAATAATATTTGATTAACTTTTCCAATCTCAAAACCAGATTTCAGCAGATAGCTTTTAAGTCGGTCGTACCAAGCACAGATGCTTGTTTTAAACCATATAAAGCTTTCTTAAGTTTGTAAACGTGATCTGTACATTTTTCATGAGTAAAAAGAGGGGGTTGTTCAACATAAACATTTTCTTTTATATATCCATTTAGAAAAGCATTTTTAACATCCATTTGATATAATTTAAAGTTATGAAAACATGCAAAAGCCAGTAGAATACGTATAGCTTCTAGTCTTGCAACTGGAGCAAATATTTCTTCATAGTCTATTCCCTCTTCTTGATTATAACCTTATGCTACTAATCTAGCTTTATTTCTAGTTATGTTACCTTTCTCATCAGCTTTGTTTTTGAAAACCCATTTTGTAACAATGACTGATTGATCACTTGGTCTAGGAACTAATTCCCAAATTTCGTTTCTTTCAAATTGATTTAGCTCTTCTTGCATAGCTATAATCCAATAGTCATTAACTGAGGCTTCCTTAATATTTTTTGGTTCTGTATTAGAGAGAAAAGCTATATGGCCCATTTGATTTAATTGATGTCCTGTTCTTACATTTGAATTTACTTCTCCAATTATATTTTGAACATGGCGATCTCTAAGAATTCTTGGAGGAGATCTTAATATATTATCATTGTTAACAATGTTTTCATTTTGTATAGAAGTATCAGAATTATTATTTTGAAAAATAATATCATCATCTTCTGATTTATTTGTCAGAATATTATTTGAATTATTTTCAAAATTTGTAATCTTAGAAGAAATTTTGACATTTTCATCGAATGAAACATGAAGAGTTTCTTCGATTACTTTAGTTCTTGTATTAAACACTCGATAAGCTTTGCTTCTTTCTGATATCCTATGAATATTTCTTCATCGGATTTTGGATCAAATTTGCCAAGCTGGTCTTTATCGTTAAGTATAAATCATTTTGAACCAAAATGTAACGATCCGTAAATTTTCAATAACTAAATTGGGTTATTTAATATAAAAAATTAATTAAATTTAGAAAAAGAAAAATCTATGAATGTATGTTAATTGTTAATAACTTGGATGTAATTCCAATTAGTGTAACAATGTAAATGTTAATTTTATTCTTATTGTAATAAAAGAATGTTACCAAGATGAAATGATTAATTTGATTTAAAATCTTAATTAATATGTGCATTAATTTATAATGGGATATAAAAGGTAAATTAATAATTTAAATGTTTGCTTACTAATAAATTCAATGTATAATGAATGGAAATGGAATGAATTAGTGTATGAACTAATGGTAGCACTTGTTATAAGCTAATAAGTAAATTAAAACGTAACAGTGCTAATTAGGTTAATAATTAATAGGTTTAAAGAAACAACAATTAATTGAAACAAGAAATCAAATTTTAACAAATATAAAAAAATACATTAATGTGAGGAGTAATACAATGTTTGAAAGTTGTTAATTTAGGGGATATTAAGAATTAGGAATTGAATTTTGAATCAATTGCAATAAAAATAAAGAAAATGTTATGTTAATGTTAACTAAGGTAATTATTAATAAATTGAATGAAATTCAAATCACTGGAAATAATGTAGATGTATACTTAGTGACAAATTGAATATATGAAAACAAAATGTAAACATTGAATTAAATTAAGGAATTTAAATTATAATAAATATCCATTGAATAAAAATCAATGTTCTGTAAGTAATTATAATATTGTGTTGAAGGAAATAAACTTAAAGGTAAATAAATAATTGTTACAATTGTTATAAGATACCTATTTGTGTAGTTCAGAAGATTTAATTTGAAATCAATCGCAGAGATTGACTTAATTAGTGCAGTTAGAGTAGATTTAATTAGAAAATTGAAGAACGTTATTTAAGTAACAAATGTAAACTCTATCCATAATATGGCAGTTGAGTGAATGATAATATTTGAAATTCATGTTGACAAATTTATTGGGTTTGAGCTGTAATAAATGGATTATTGAAATTGAATGAATTAAATTATTTCGTAAATAGGAATTAAGGTGAAATTAGAGAATATTAATACTATAACTATGAACCAATGTAATTTCACCAATGTGATAATAATTAATTGAATAATAGGATAAAAGCTCAATTAAATGGAAATTTTGAAAATAAGATTTATAATTTCTAAATATAATGAAATGGAAAATTTAACACTGCAATTGGGTAGATTTATAAACTTCAAATTTACATCTAAACTTGTTTAAAATTTTGGAAATGATTAAGAAATATAAAAGCGATAAAATTTTCAATTATAGGATTGAAATTTAAAATTGGATTTAGTTAATTAATTATTAATTTATTTAATTAACTAGAAAATAGCCATTTTGGCCACGGACTCGGATTTCGACGAAACCAATTTCATCGGATCCGTAACAGTGAATTATTGTAGGATTTCAAGCTTCGTAGCGATCGGGCTTGTCGTTTGATCGTACAGGCTTGAACGTCTATTTTGATATACGTGTTGGCCCAATTTCGTTCCGGGGTCAGAACGCGCTTTTTGGGCCACTTTGTCATTAGCGCGTATATTCAAATCGTGTCCATCTATTCTATTTCAACCCTACCTATAAATACCCGGTTATAACCCTAGCCTACCTCTATTCTCATTTGTATGTGCATACAATTCAGCTACCTCTCCTCCTCAATGGCAGACAAATAAATTCTACATCCAAATACAATTCCAAATCAAATCAAAGCTAAAATTTCAAACTCCACAATATATGCCAAATTTTATATCAATTCGAAGCTTTCGACGAGCGCAAGTCAATTACGTAATTCGTTTCACGATCTGGGTTGCTATATGGTCATAATTGGCTAGATTGCTTTCGGCCATTCATTTGGCTTGTGTGATTTCAACGGAGGATCTGAGCCTTTGAGACGATCAGGCGGTGCCACGGTGAAGGTGGAGTCGAGCAGTTAATCAGAGTGTAGTTCGTTTATTCCTAAGGTCAACGGTTCGCCAAAATCTGGCCGTTATGCGTCAGCAGCGGTAGCAGCGTTAGGCGACGTTGGAGGCAGTGGCTTGGGCAAGGGTTGGTCGGCGTGTTGAGGGTGGGTCGATGTCGTTGTCTGATCGGATCGATATCGAGGCTTGGTAGCATGTGTCAGTTGCAGACGACGGCAGCCCAGAATTGAACATGATGTACAGTGGAATCACGAGATTAGGGTTTTGGGTAACTAACGTTGACGTGGCATGGTGAGTTTTTCTTTTGTTTTTATTTTATTTTATTCAATTTTGAAATCGTTCTAACGTACATAACTTTCGCTTACGAGGTCCAATTCACGCACGGTTTCTTGCATTGTGATTGTATTGAAATTCCGGACACTTTAACTCTGGTTTGGACGAATTTGGAGACAGTCCAATTTTTGGGTTTAAATTGGATTTAAATTCAATTTAAATTCAAAAGGTGAGTGTTTTAACCCACTCAAAACTTCTAAAATTTCTTATGTTTGTTACATTATATTTTTGTTGTGATAATGCATTTATTTATGACTTTTTCTTATATTTTAATCATCTCAGTTATTGCATTTATTTAAATTAAATCGTTATTTAATTTATTATTGAATATAACTGCCAGTTAAATACCTGTTATATATATTATCAGTTATCTATTGGTATTGATTGATTGTTTTGGATGATGATTGTGATGGATATATTATCTGTTGATGGATGAATGGATGTTTTACTTTTGTCATCATAATCTGCAAGTTGTTATGCATTTATTTTGATTCGGGATTGCGGTTTGAAATGATATACAACCGCATTTTTATTTTTAAATTGCGGATTGAAATGATAAATATCCGTTTCACTTGACCATAGAATAGAAAATTATATACAGGCACCGTGGTATATATATAAAATTATTTTTGAAATGATTTTTATGGTTTCGTAAAGAAATATTGGGCTATGCAGATATAGATTTTAAATGTTATATAAATGCTATTTTATTATTGATTTAGATATGTATAAATTTGTTTTGAATATAAAAAAAGCTAAAAAATAAAGTTTGATTTCTTTTATATAATATGGTTAAGTATCTATCTAAATTTTATGGTATATAGAGTTTATCATGACTCAAATAAAATTAAGGTTAGAAGATAAATGGGAATTTGATTTGAATTAAAGTATTTAAGAATTATCTTCGGAAAAATTTGATTTGAAATGTAAATAAATTTGAGATTTAAAAGGGTAAGATTTTATAACTTGATTTTTGTTTAGAGGATTTAAATGAATATCAAATTGATTTAAAAGAATATTATCAAGTTAATGTAATTGAAAGAATATCCAGTTATTTGAAGTTGAAAGGTTTTACTAAAATGATACTTGATTTATTAAGTAAACATTTCAAACCTAAATAATAGTACTTGAAATTGATATATATATGAAATTATCAAAGATTATGTTTTGAAATGGTGGAATAATTAAAGCTTTGAAATATATGGAAATTATATTGGTTTATTTGGGAATTTAAAATCCATATTGGAATTGATTTGTGAAGGTGAAAAAGCTATTTTACTATATAAAGTAATTAAATATTTAAACCATTTAAGTGGAGTAGTACGTTTCAAACTTATGAAATTCAAAGTTTTATGTTTTGAAAGGCTATATTTCAAGTTTTGGTTTCGAAATATTATAACTTTGAATTGTTATAGTTTTAGAAAAGGATATATTTGAAAATGATATCAAATTTGATTTGGTTTTGAAAAAGAGGAAATGATATCGTATTTATATGGGTTTGAAATGGATATTATATTCTGGTTTTAAAAGTATAAACTATTTTGATAAGACTGCGGTGTTATAATAACATTTGGTTGTTAAAGAGACCAGGATCGAAAGTTGTCATACTCTATGCCAACTCTGAAAACCACTTTGACAACCGTGAACGCGGTGGAGATTCCTGAATGAAGTAGGCTGGTGGCGGCGTTTCCTTTGAGGTAAATACGTGAACCCAACTCCCGTGAGTTGGCATAAGGTGGCTAAAATAGGAGCGATTGAAGGGCTAATGAGGTTGCTCCTTTGATCGGACATATCCCTTCGACATTATACTCTGACTTTTGGATTGATTCGGTGGCCATTTTTGATTTTCTTTTTAGGGGTGTGGCTCGAGGTGGGCATTAGCTGTGCGCTACGCGTTACCACCGGCCCGGAAGCATAATTGGTATATCTACCCTGGCATTGCCTAGTTGTGCCGTGTCACCTACCCTATCGCGCCTTGTATGAGTTTCTATTTGTGTCGTACCTATGGAGTATCCTCTGGTAGCCTCCTGATCAGGAGGTAATACGGTACTGTATAGACTATTGGTATTATCACGTGTTAAGGTGGAAAATGTAAAGCCTTAACGCTATTTAAAAGTAAGTTTATTTTACTAATAGACAATATTATAATAACGAAATATTACTACATAGTAAATAGTTTAACGGATCCTTAGGAGATGTGAATCCCGAGCATTTCTTGAGTTACTGCACTCACGTTAGACACAGGATAGGAGATGTCAAATCCCGTAAACATCTCTAACGTCGTTCCCTCATATTGTTTATTGCTGATTTAACTTACATAAGATATTTTAGTTCTGACTCGAGTGTTTTGTCCTTTCAATTCGCTCAGGTCAGTCCGAGCGTTTCAGGATTTGAAGATTTTATTCTGAAGGACGAAGACAAAGATTTGTTGTACTATTATCTACTATATTTGATTTATTTATTTTATCGTTCTGCTGCAAGATTCTATTTTGTTTTTTTTCTTTCTCTACTTTTTCTTATTTACCCCATAACAATCCGCCCTTCTGTATGGTTTTAAGTCTGACATGTGTGGTTTATCGTCGATTTAAACCATGCAGAAAGGCGGTCGTTACACAAAAACTTTAAAATATGATATATTTGGTTTTCTACCATTTAAAACTTCATATGGACTATGTTTTGTTAATGATCGAATAGAAACACGATTCAAGACAAAGCAGGCAGTTGCAACAGCTTCTGCCCAAAAGTGCTTAGGTAAAGTTCTTCCATTTAATAAAGTTCGTGCACATTCCTGTAATGCTCTGTTTTTCCTTTCTACAACTCCGTTTTTTGTGGTGTTCTAGGAAAGGAGAAATTATGATTAATTCCTTTTTTGTTACAAAAATGTTCGAAAGCATCATTTTCAAATTCACCTCCATGACCACTTCTAATATTTTTAACTTTTAAATTCTTTATATTCTGAATTCTTTTTACAAAAATTTTAAAATTCTCAAAAGTATCTGTTATGTTTCATAAAAATAATCCATGTGTATCTTAAAAAATCATCTAAAATAACAAACACATATCCATTGTGATTAATAGATTGAACTTGAGTAGGTCTGAAAAGGTCCATATGTAGTAGTTCAAGTGGTTGTGTTGTAGATATGACTTTCTTAGATTTAAAGGAAGATTTTGCTAATTTTCCTAACTAACAAGCATCACAAATATTATCAATTTTGAATTTCATATCAGGTACTCCTTTAACAAGTTTATTTTTAGCTAACTTATTAATAGTATTAATATTTATATGAAAAATCTTTTGTGCCATAGCCAAGAATCATTTTCTTTAGCTACTAAACACATATTTATGTTATGATTTATATTCACATTTAAAATATAAATATTTCTATCTCTTATACCTTCAAAAATTAAATTTTGATTTTTATCAGAGATATTACATTTATTTTATGAAAAATATATATTAAAACCTTTATCACATAATTGACTTATACTTAATAAATTATGTTTTAAGTTTTTAACTAATAAAACATCAGTAATGAGAGGTGAGTTAGAGATGCCTTTATTGCTCACATCGCCTTTGCCGATGACATTACCTTTTGAATTATCTCCAAAAGTGACTGATCCTCCATTTGAGTAGACTATGTTTGTTAACACATCTTTATTACCAGTCATGTGTTACGAGCAACCACTGTCTAGAATCCATTTTCCTCTCTTTTTAAGTGGTACGTGCAAAAAATAAAGATTAAGATTGTACCCGCTTTTCAGTTTAGGGTCCTAAGAGTTAGGTCTTAGGAGACCAAACCCATGAAGGTTCAGAATTTCCTTTATAAATATAGTTCACATTTTTATGCACAATTTCCACAAATGTTTTGATTTGCTTATTCCTAATTAAGTTATTATTTGTTTTAGGAATCCATATTTTAATAGTTTTAAAATCTTTAGAAACTGTTTTCTTTAAATCTTTCCTATTTTTGTTTTTAGACTTATTTTTAAACTTTCCAGATTTCTTTGGATTTTCAATTTTCTTATACCCTAATCCCATTTTATTTGAAGTAGACTGAGAATTTTCTATTATTTTAGAAAGATTTTCTCGTCCATTATTAAAATTAGAAATATTTTTATTAATGTCTTCTAGTTAATTTTAAGACTAGATTTTTCTAACTCTAATACTTTAGTGTTAGATTTTAAATCATTAATTTCAACTAATAAATCATCATTTTTATTCTTCTGAATTTCTAATTCCTGAGCTATCATAGAAAGTTAAGATGCTAAATTAGAATTAGATCCTTGAGATTTTTCAAGTTCTTCGAGAATTTTCTTTTCATCTCTAAGCATATTATTTCTAATTCAGATCTATTCAGTTTTCCTTGTAACTCCTTATTTTTCTTTTTATTTAGTTTTACAAAATCTACTTGTTCTGAATTAAGTTCAACTAAATCTGCAAAACTTAGTTCACTTACATCATCATTTGTATCCATGAAGCATACATTTGCTTACTCTGTGTCACTGTCACTGTCGCTTTCTGATGATGAGAAATCCGAATCATCCCATGTTACAGAAAATTCTTTCTTCTTGAATTTGTTCTTCTTGAATTTATTTTTTTGTTTCTCTGGACAAGCTTTCTTCATATGACCCTATTTATGACATTCATAACCTTCCATGACAGAAGATGATGGTTTATTGCTATTATTGTTACTAGAGTTATTTTTGTAACTCTTGATTTTGTTATTCTTTTTGAATTTCAAAAACTTTTTGAAATTATTAGCAATAAATGCCATATCCTCTTCATCTGAGTCAGGGTCATCTTGTTCTGCTTGAAATGCTAGATTCTTCTTATCTTGTGCTTGAACTTTCTTTGCCTGCAAATTTACTTCAAATGACATTAGATTTTTTATTAACTCTTCTGGTTTCAAGATTGAAAGATCGTTTGCTTCTTCAATAGCTAGGACCTTTCTTTCCCATTCATCCGTTAAAGAGATTAGGATTTTTGATACTATATCAAAATCAGAAATTTTTTCTCCTAGTGCTAATAGTGAATGATATATACCTTGAAATCTAGAGTACATGTCATTTATATTTTCATTTGATTTCATTTTGAAATTTTGAAACTGATTTTTCGACATATAAATTTTTCTTTGTTTAACTTTGTTAGTCCCTTCGTGAGTTACTTCTAGAGTTCTCCATACTGATAAGCATTTGTACACATACTGACTCTATTAAACACATTTCTATCTAACGCACAGAATAGCATATTTATAGCTTTAGCATTTGTAGTAGCATCAGTTTTCTGTGCAGCAGTCCAAATTGAAAAATCTTCTATTGGAATAGTATATTCGTTTTGAGTAATGTTCCAAGTTTCAAAACCATTAGATTGCATATATATTCTCATTCTAGTTGACCAGTAATTATAATTCATGCCATTGAATAGTAGGGGTCATGCAATAGATTGACCATCAATAAAACTAGTGTTGGTGACATTGCTTATGATGGTGTTATTTTCCATATTAGCAAAAGATTATCAAATAACCGTGTTACGGTGATAGGATGTCCTGCTTCGATACCAAATGAAAGTGACTACTGTGTTGCTTGTTATCGCTTAGGATCGTGTAATATGGAATGTATTAAAATCTAAATGCAGAAATAGATAATAATAGTAAAGTAAATAAGAATAAGCACACCAGGAGTTTTTATACTGGTTTGAACTTCTCTTTCTATGTCCAGTCCCAAACATCCTTCTGGAATTTCACTCAATAACCCCTAATTTAATCGGAAGGAATAGGTATACAACACCTGAGCAACCGATCAGGATTTTTCTGCCTCTAAAAACCGAAAGAGGACTTTATCCGCCTGAACAACCGAACAGGACTTCAACAGTTTCAATAAAATTGCTTGACACTTTGTGCTCTTGTTAACACTGATTTGTCTTTGATAGTACAACCTTCCAATAGTCTTTTCCTCAAGTATGTATGTGTGTGTAAAGAATTATAAAGGAGAATATTGCTTTGAATCGAAGAATAAGTTAATTGATTCAGAGAATCAAGCAATATATGAAAGTTGTGATTGCTTTTTAGAATGCAAAGATAGTAGAAAGTATGATCAAAAAATAAAAATAAATTCGGTGATTTGAGAAGTGAATCTCAAGTGTTTATATAGTAGATAAATAGTTGCAACCATTCACGAAGAGTTCTGATCAAAGGAAGCGTCCATACCTCTTCAATTTAGATCGTATCTCTTGGCAAATGGAAGTGCCTATTCAGAAAAGAAGCTGTTGAAAGAATTCAGTCGACTGACCCAAAACGACCAATCAACTGAATGTTCAAGTTGTGCAAAAACGGAGAGTTTTTGTGCACCTGGGCAGATTCAGTTGACTGACCTGATAGTCAATGCACATTTCTCATATATTTTAAAACATTTAAAGCTTAAAACAACTTTGGTTTGAGTGAACTACTTGAGGATAGATTTTAACAATTCTAAGACTAAAAACTTCGACAAATTAACATACTATACTCAGTTTTGTAACCTTGTCTCCTTCGTAGTTTTGATAGCATGTTTCTTTCTCTTTTTGTCACTTGTCCATATAGTCTCATTCACTAATTTGATTAAGCTCTTTGTCATGAATCAAAACTTATGATTCAACAAGCACTGCACCAACGACATCTAGTATAACTAAACAGTGCGCTCCTGTGGTGTTTGGTTGATGTAGGACAATCATCAAGGGCCGAAAGAAATAAAAACATCAATGAAATATGGTATATCTCAAAGCGTATGGGATAAAATAAGATATACATCATAGATATAAAACGGAAGAGACGTTAATAATTAAGTGGACCAAATATCAAAGCAAAGATCAACAGAGTTATACAACATAGTAATAGAGTTTGTACAAAATGGAAATTGAAACATTCCCATTTTTAAATCAAATTTGAATTGTTAATTTATTTAATTTATGGGAATAAATTGTGAATTAATTTGAATTTTTCAAATTAAATAAAATTTGCACATATTTAATTATATAAATAGATTGTAAATTGAATTATGGGTTTGAACATTAAATAAATATCTATTTATAAGTATAGTAGTTCAAGATAATATGATATTTAATCAGGTATAATAGTTTTAACTAAAAATAGGATTTGATAAAAAGATTTAATCTTTTAAAATATAACTAGAATTGTAAATATAATATGATATTAAAATAAGGTTTATTAAAAGTTTAAAATATACATGTCTTTTGGAAATTAATAAAATTGGTTTATAAATTTATAAAATAAGATTTAATATAAAATTTAAGATACTTTCATTTATATACTTGAAGATGAATATATATAATTAGTATATATGTAAATTTATAAAGGCTTTAAACTTACATATATGTATTTTTGAAAATATAAAACATATTACATAAATAAAGAAGGGTTTAAAACAAAGTTTTATAATAAAATAAAAACAAGGGTTTATACAAAAATTTATAAATAAATTAACAAAAAGGATTTGAACATAGAAGTGTTTATTTTGACATTTGTACAATTGGGAAAACAAGCATTTTAACAAGTGTAAATAATTTAAATCGTGTATGACCAAGTGTAAACTAAGTAGCATGAAAATAATACAAGTGGCAAAGAGAAATTTTCTTTTAATTTGAGAATATAAATAAATAAAATGAGAAAACCAAGCTATTCTCACTTCTAAAACTAAAAACAGAACTTGATCAAAAAGCAAAAGAAAAAAACAGATAACAAAAATCATCTCCCATTTCAAAACTAAGATCAAAACAAAAAAACAAAAGAACAAAAAAAAAACAAATTCAAATCAAAAATCTGAAAAGATCAACCTCAGATCTTCAACCTAGAAAACAGCAAAATCAAAACTTCAGTTTCAACCTGAAGCAAAGCAACAGATTCAACTGAGCAATACTAGGATTAAGCATTGATTCAACATAACAGAACATATCAAAATCAAAATATACAAACCTGAAAACTAAAGCCTATGAAGAATAATGCAAAGCAATTCAAGCAAATCATTACAGTCTCAAAGCAAAGATCATTTCAGTTATTCAAATAACCAAAACAAATTATAGTTCAGATCAACATCAAAATTCAGAAACAAAAACCAAGGATTTCCAGAAGGAAATTCAGATTTGCAGGCTCTTTTCTTCATTTTTAAGGCGAGTAAACTCTATTTTCAAACCCAGTTCTCTGTGTTTATCTATATCTGTGATGATGGATAAAATTGATAATTTGGAAATAAGTTTATATGAATGATCTTGTGTTGCATGCATGTATATATAAGGATATATGTGTGTATATATGTCTGGGTATATGTATATATACATGTGCTTTGCAGGTCCTAAAACCTGTTTCAAAAACCATAAACTTTTCCTATAATCGATTTTTAGGCTTCGAGATCTAAATGAAACCTGTGTATAAAGTCAAGATTTAGTTTTTAAACAAATTTACATGTTTTAAAAAAATGATTTTGAAAGGGAAAGAAAATATACAGTGGAGTTCCAAATAATGTCGAAATTTAGATATTGCAATTGTTTGATTTACCTATATCATTCACACCGCCTTTCAAAATCATGATTTTTAAGAGTAAAATCAGAATATTTAGTAACTTATTTATTAAGAAAATCAAAGTTGAACGAATTTGGGTCTTTTGGCCATTGCTGGTTATCGGCCTGATGTGGGGAGTCGGGATCATGGCTGGAGGATGCCAAGGTGATAGGGATTCGAAGAAAAATGCCTACTGAATTTTCAGATCATCCTCGTAGCCGGGCGTTGATAATATAGGGTTTGGGCTGGATTTTTTGCATCGGTCGGAAATCGAATGGCTGAGGTATCCATGGTGGATCGGAATAAACGAGACCGGGGGAAAGGTAGTGTAGGACGATGGTGTTTCTCTGGTCGAAGTCTCATGGTCTCCGTAGCTTGTCGCGGCGGTGCGTGATGGTTTTCTGGTGATGGGTGGGTTCCAGGTTGAGGCTGGATAGTTCGAATTGAATTTATGGTGAGTTTTGATGATCAGGGTGGTCAGTTGAGTTTGGATGGTCGTCGATGACCTGAGGGAAATGGTGATGTTGGTCGGAGGTGGCCTGGCCTATCGTGCACATGCACGTGCACGTGGTATCGTTCATGTCTGTTATTTTTAAAAAGATTAGAAGAAGATGGGAAACTCGAAGTTGTTTTGTGATTTTCTCGGGGAAGTTGGGTAGTTGACTCGGAGTTTTTTAAGGATTGGCTCGGGTCTTTTTTGTTTTGATTCCAGGTTTTAGATTTTAAAAGAAAAACAGATTTCGATTTTAAAATTTGAAGTAGATTGTACCAGGTTTTAAATGTTTAAAAGATTATATGAAATAAGTTTTTCAAAACTGAAAATAAAAAAAGAATCAACCAAGTTCGAAGTAAATATATTTAACAAGTTTTCGAAACTAAATTTTAAAAATCAAATGTGATTTGGAAATAATTTGATTTGATTTTGAAATAGCTTTATATTTGATTAATTATTTAATATCTAAGTGTTTTCAATTGTGATTAATTAATTAATGAAATTAATAAAAGATTAATTACTTAATGTGATTATTTAAAAAGAATTTTTATTCAAAGTTATTAAGAAATAACTATTTAATGAAACAAATTACTCAATGTAATTGATAAAAGATTATTTCTTAATAGAGTCAAGGGATAATTACTTTGTGAAAATAATTAAGGAAAATGAATTAAATGGTAGTTAATTAAGGGTTAATTAATTAATTAAGGATAATTTATTTAAATGATAATAACTAAGAGTTAATTAATTATGTAATTAACTTAAGGTTAATTTAATTAATGTAATTAATTAAGGTAAATTGATTAAAGAATAATTAGATAATTAAAGTTTAATTATCTAACGATTAAGGGTTAATTGATTTATTAATTAAGTTTGATTAATTAATAATTAAGGGTTAATTAATTGGGGAGGTTCAAGGAAAAAGTTAAAGAAAAATTTAGTTTCAAGGTCAAGAAGTTTGTTTTTTAGGTTGAAGGACACTTTTTAGTATAAATCACAGAATGATAGTTGTAACTATCATTTTTAATTTACACTGAAAAGTGTCCTACAAACTAAAAAAGCAAACATGTTGTCCCTGAGACTAAATTTGTTTGCAACTTCTTCCTTGTGCCTATTTACCTGTAATTAATTTATTATTAAAGGTTAATTAATAAATGATTAAAAGTTAATTAATTAAAATGGTTTATAATTAATTAATGTTAATTAACCAGGATTAGTGATTTATTAACCTGGTTTAAGTTAAGCTAAAATCAAGATTGAGTGATTAATTCGTAAGTAATTAATTTAATTGAAAATTTAATTGAATTAACTAAGGATTAAACAATTAATTAATCCTCCTATAAATGATTATTGAATGCTTGGATTAGTTATGAATGTTTGTATTCTATAAAATGCCTTGAATTGATTATCCTAGCTGATCTGTGATATTTTGTTCTGTATTGAGCTATGTATAATTTATCTATTTATCTGTGATACATTTGTATATTATCTGTGTGTGAATGAACGATAAGCGTTATAGATTATACCGCTTATCGATATTGATGTGATTGAATCTGTGATGATTGATGTTGTTTCACTATTGTGTAAACCCATGGACTACACCTAACACACACGAATGTGGATTGCACGAGGAAATTAGTTAAGTCACAGATATTTGAATTTAATGAATGGTTTTTAAGATTGAATTTTGAATTCAAAATAGTTTTGGAAATAGAATTGGGTTAAAAATGGAAAGCTTCTGAAAAGGAGTTTTGAAAATAGAAGTTATTTTGAATAACTTGATAAAGTTTGAAATTTTAAATTTGATTTCAATTTGAATTCAAGATTTGAAAATTGAATTCTATGTTTGGAAAATTATGGTTTAAAAAGGTTATACAATTTACAAATGTGTTTATATGGGATTTAAACCATTTCAAAAGTATTATTTTGGGAATTTGAATTTAACCCAAATTTTATACTTGAAGAGCTTTAACTTGTGCAAATGTAATCGAGTTTTTCCGAAATGAAAACTATTTGTTTTCAAATAATAGTAGCTTTCATATAAAGAAAGGATTTCCAATTTGTGTTGAAAAGATTTCAAATTGAAATGAAATAGTTTTGAAAATTATGAATGAATATTTGTGAAAGACGGTTGGACCTTGTTTGAAATTGAAGAGTCTTTTAAATGAATGGGAATTGTTTTGAAAGTTATGAATGAATCTTTGAAAATGGTTTTGAAAGCTATAAATTAAATATTTGATCTACGGATTGGATGAGTTAATCCAATTTGAAAGGGAAATTTATTTGAAAGAATGTGAATGAATCTTTGTGAAAGATGGGTGAACTTTGCGAAATGAATCTTTTTGTTTAAAGGTTTGAAAATGGTAATTTGTTTAAACCATTTGTTTTGGATAACAAGTTGTGACTTAGCTAAAATCCCAATATCCATATGTTTTAAATATTCTGCTCATTATTTGGTTTAGCCGGGAGAGGACCTTATGTCATATAACCTATTCCAAATAATGATACGACGATATGGATAGCATTTGAAGACCGATGGTGAAGACCGGATATTTCCAAAAGCAAAAGGATAACTCGTCGATTGTCTCTGCACCGGCTGATCCTCGGTATAGAGATTTGATCACCCTTTGTGATGGGAAATCCGGACGTGATTAGGATTATCTGGATTTGCAAAGGCTTCTTTGGAAGTGCCTTCGGTTTTGTTCGAACCTGGAACAGACTTATATTGATGTGTGTCTGACATTACACTTTAAGATGTAAAACTAGTTTCTATCAAATACATTTCTGTTTGGTGGCGGATATTTATTCTCTTAGCTTAACACACTTCTCTGAGACGTACAAGCTCAGAGGTTATGTAGTTGATGATTACTAGTGATACATTCCCAATTTGGTAATGTGGCATACGAAGTGCTGCTGATCATTTATTGATCAAAACATGGCTTTTGAAAAGCGTAGCTTTGTGGACGAGACTTCATCGAGCCTCACAAACCGAAAATGGTCGAAACAGGAATTTTACGGCAAGGTTGTAGGGGTCGTGCCCCTAGGGTATGTCCATCTCTTATGGATAGAGGTGGTATCATGTTATGGAGCCTAGATACTAACCTATGTGGTTACTGCAAATTTATTACTTTGTGGTTGTTGGTGTCGAGCACTCGGATAAAGGTTGGTTACGACCGGGGATGGCATATCTTGAGGGTTACTTCCGGGAAGTGGTAACCCGGCCTTGTGTCGGTAGGGAACCTATTCGGTTCTTGGGAGCATCCCTCCAGAGGCGTTCCATTAAGGAAGTTGCTTAGCCTGACCATTTGTTGGAAATCCAATCATCCAATACGCGCCTTCTACGATTTTAGTTGTATATCCTTCCATTTACTTATAGTGGTCACCACTGTTTAGATGGTATCTATAGTAGGCATACAATAATGGTTGTATGCTGGCTAAGATTAATACTATACTTTCGAATTATTTTCTGCACTATGCACTAATTATAATATCAAAGGATTTTCGCGTATCAAGCATTTTTGACTGTCATAAGGAGAAATGTCCTCCAAGTGTGCGCTTGCATTGTGTGTGTGGTGGGAGGCCTTAAGGCAGTTTCATTTTCTAAAAAGTATTGCGGATTTCAACTTTTAAAATCTTTTATCGTTTTTCTAAAAATAAAACTGTTTTTTTTTTGCTCATACCAGTCCTATGACTGACCCGGAGTTTATTGTTTCCTTCCTAAACTCTGGGTGCCCACAATTTTCCACACGGGTAGTCTAGAGTTGGATTTTTCAAAAAATCAAATAGTAGGTGTAGATTTGATAGCATTCAATCTCTGGGTATTGGCAATCACATTTGGATCGAATTGCTTCACTTCAGCATGTAGTTCTCGCTTTCTGGTTTGGAGTCTTTCTAGCTTTGGAGCTTTAGCAATGGAGTCGTTTTTATTGGAGTATCTATCTTGTTGGGTTCTGAAGATATTATCTTTTGGAGATATCTTTCCGCTATCGATGGTTGCAAAGTCTAGACCATCTTCTGGTGTTGTCTTCCGCTATTGTATACCTATTGGCTCTGATTTGTATTGATATTCATTATATTTGAATATTGTATCAAATGTTGTTGTATCATTGATATTATGCATTTTCTTCCACCGTGTTATTGTACTTAATGTGTTATAAACTCTGATGAATCGGATTTGAACGTTTGAATTTGTGGCATTCGAATACTAGCTGAAGTATAGATGTTGATTTTCGAACGCGAAAATTTGGGTCATGACAGAAATAAACTTAGATAAACAATCTCATAATAATAAGAAAACATTGCCAAGGCTCCACAGTGTTGCAAAATAGAATAAGCATAGTAATCCATATTTATAATATGAGAGAGCGCCATCTACTCATTTAAGATTACTTGAGATAATAAGAAGAAAAGCATAAATCTTTGAGTTAGACATCAGTGTGGTGTGAGCGACAAATGGGTCTCAAATTTCTATACAAGTCTATATAGTAAGGAATAAGGGTATACAAACTATACCAGACCTGTCCTTGCACCAAAGAGTTAGTACATAATAGACATATTATGTTACTCCACAACATCATAATGGTATATTGTCAACTATATACAATAACGTGTGTCTAAGTATCCTTATCCACACTACCTTAAGTGACATACCTAGAGTGATAGATTATGGAAGAAAATGATGAAGGAAAACATAGCATCCATCAAACAATCATTACCATCACTCAGTATACTCTAGACATCTGATAACTCGTATGACCTTTCTCCTGCCAAGGATTAATGGAAATTCCGGTTTTCAGTGTACTCGTCTTTATCCCAGATCTAATACTAGACTCATTCCACTGGTCTAGGGTACACGGATCTATTCCATGATCTGGGGTAGCTAAAAAAAGTACCCATGAGTGCACTCACCGTACCCTTTCTCTAAAGTACATTAGACAGCACTCCGAGTATCAATGATCCCTTAGCATGCATAACTGATCCCTTTCCTTGCTCCATCTAATTTCCATTATCTCCAAGGAACCATTCAACATTCCTCCTTTCCACTATTGGACCATTTAACATCATATCCATGGGTCACCCTTTCTAGAACCCACCCTTTATAGATAGTCATTCTCGTGGATCCTTTTAACATTGAGCCATCATCATCGAAACCTAACTCCATCAATTGTTGAGTGACCATCACCGAAGTTCTGAAGCTATCATCATGTTACTACACCACCATTAAACCCCAAACGAACAAACAAACACATTCATCATGATTATAGAACTTATGCTTGCCTTCCTGGAAGTTTCACCCCGACCCGGTCAGAAGAAGATACTTAGTACCGACCAAAAACCAATCGGCATTGAGTTATTTACTTAGCCAAAATTGGTCCTCCTTTTTTCCTAAAGTCCTTCTCTTCTAGCGCTCCACCTCTTAAGTGATCGGTATCCCTTTCACTATCCAATAAGGTACTCGGTACCGAGAATAATGGTTGATATCGAGTCCTTCACTTATCCAATTTTTGCCATTACTTAATCCCCAATCCTTCCCCTTCATGCTCAAAGTTGACCCCATGTCATTCACTTAATTACTCGAAGTGTGATTGCAAGTAGAACTCCACCGAGCTAATTCCTGGCAACTACAATTCTACTCATTGCTAGAGCTTTCTAGCAACTAATTTCTTATGCAACTTGTAACGTAGGCTCCTCCCATGCTTCAGAGCCCCTCCTTTAAGTTTCATCCAATTCCAACCACTTTTGCCTTCGATTTGCCTAATTCAACCTCCTCTTTCCTAACTACCTAAAAGTGCTAGCAAATCATATCAAATCACAACATACAAACATTAAATATCATCCATATACATCCATACACACATCTAATTCATCAAAATATGAAAATCAAGCAAATTTTATTTTAGATCTAAATTTTACACTAGCATGTCAATATGATCAAAAGTGGTTGCAAAACCATTTAAAAATTGTTTAAAAACCTTTTGATTCGACCATAAACATATATAAAAATGTAATTAGATTTAGAAAGTTTTTTAAGATCAAAATTATGTTAAAATCATTAATTTTAACCATATAAACATGCACAGGATAGTGAGAGGACAAGAACCACTCATTAATTACCCAAAACATCGATTTAAAACCCTAGATCTGATGTGAATAGCAAAGGAAGGTGAACTACCCATTAATGCAGGCCAGCAATGACCAAAACTTAAAAAAACCATAACTTTCAAAGGTAAGTCTGTTTTATTACTGTGACCACTCTAAGGAATGGAAAACCATCATCCTTAAGCAATCGAAGTGATTTTAGACCCTAATTCAGTTCTAATCAAAAGTTATAGTTCGTACCGAGTTTTAAGGTCAAAATGGTCACATGGATATTCATAAAAGTCATATATGTTGAAAATGTTTGTAAGTACCATTTCCCAAAATATCAAGGTCATACAACCTCATATGAATTCAATAAAAATATTTTAGGATCCTTAAATATGTAAATTCGAGTTATTATAGCTCCCGCCGTTGGTGCTTCACGGCTACCTCATGAAGCCGGTGGCAATCCCAACGAACCACTCTAATGGACCATCAAAGATAATGTTTCGCCTTTTGAGGCAAGCACTCCAGAGAAGGGAAAATTAAGGAAGTGCCATGTCAAGTAGCCCACTAAAGGAGCGAAAAAGGTGAAGAATAAGTAACCAGTCCCGTCAATTGTATAAAGACATGTTCTTTTTGTCTTTTGTTCATTTTCTGCCTTTTGGCTTTCTTGTACATATGCCATTGATGTGCGTGTACAACCCTCACAATTTTTTACTTTGAAAGACTTAGTGAATTAATGTGTTATCCAGTTCTGTCTCATTAGCTTTATTGCATCTTTTATTTCCATGCTTTTGTACTTGTCTACATAAATAAATATAGAATTATCCATGACGAAATTACTTGCATATCATACCTACCCATGTCTGTGATTTTTGCACTTCTTTTGCTTAGTATAACTCTGTACATATGATGAAATTTCCACAATTTATTAATGTTGTTCCATTGCTTAGTTTTATTTACCATGGATCAAACAATTCGTGCTTAACTATAAAAAATACCGTACTCAATTACTGCAAATGAAATTATGCAGCTTTCCTCCTATGTTTATATGAGCACAAATACAATACAATACTATATTTATGATACTAACTATATATTGATGCCCATCTTTGGGTGTCGGAGTCCAAGATGCTTATCTCTAAGCATTTATCCATGACCTCACCTATCTGCAGACTGTTGTCAAAGATAAGACCTCTAGAAGTGAATTATTTAATTGACCCCCGCCTAATTATATTTTAATGATCTAATCAAGATTCAAAGGAGTCCACTGATACCTATCTATGGGAATCTGGAAATCCAATTTTAAAAACACAAAATGTCTGATCGTGCCACTGATCCAGTAGGAAAAGTCAGTCTTAATGAATACGATTCACTCAATTCAGAAACCTAAATTTATTTGATAAATCCATGGAAAATGTTACATTATTACATCTGGTCTGAATAAAAAGAAATGCTTATTTATAATATAAAATCAAGTGAGATAACAATATAGGTGACCATTATTCCATGCCTATAGATTTAGGATCCCATCGACTATTGATAACTTGAAAGTGTTGACCTCATGATTCTATCTTATTAAGTAGGGTCTCTCCCAATTTGGATCAAATGTCCTCATACTCAAAAAGTCTCATTTCAAAATGGATTCATTTACCTCAAAGGTATGATTTCAGGCCTTGGTATTGAAATTCCTTGCTACTCTTTGCTGGTGACCAATTAGCCTTAGACTAACCTCTTCTTGCTTTTGTTCCACCAAGTCATGAGATGATAGCAACATCTCCATGTTCACCTTGGGGTTAAAATGCATCTGCTTTTGAGAAGGGACATCCGCTTCAATTGAAATCATAGCCTCAGTTCCTTAATCCAAAGAAAATAGAGTATGTTTGGTCACAGACAGTTAAGCCCATAACATCAATGGTAACTCATCCACCCCATTGCTCTTAGCATGCTACATTCACTTTTTTATAATGGATTTGATGACATTGTTCATCGCTTCCACCCACCGTTGCTTATAGATGTGCTACCACTAAAAAGCTCTTCTTAATTTGATAGAATTCATAGAATTCTGCACTTTCAACTTGAGTTCCAATATCCATTATGATTTTATATGGCAGTCCAAACCTGCACAAAATGTTCTTTACAGTAAATTCGATCACTTCTACCTAAGTAATCATAGTGAAGGCCTCTGCCCATTTTGTAATAATCGCTTTGTCGACCCCTAAAATGTCGACACAAAATGGAGGTTCATACATTATATTTTGTGGATCCGAGCTCTCTCATGACTAGTTATCTATATTCTCTCGATGTACCGGATGGTGTCACAATTTGATTAGTAAGGCCAAGGTTGGTGTGTTCGGGTGCATTTCAGAGAGAACGCGAAAATGAGTTGAATGGAAGTGGTTTGGGGAAATTTCATGGAGTGTAGCTCAGATTTGTCGAAGGAAGCATGCACGACAGTGGTGTATCCATGTGTCATTGTGCACGGTTGGAATTAAGGAAGAAGATGCAATATTCTTTTCGGGTATAGAGTTTATGCCTTAGGCCGTCAGGGATTGGGTGAGCTTAGTTAATTAATTTAGTTATTTAATTTGTTAATTAAATGGTTAACTTTGAAAATTAATATCTCATCCATATGATGTTTGTTGAGTTACAATCCTTGACATTGGATTCATATGAATGAATAGAATACAATAGTCACATTTAGTGAAGTATAAAATATCGATAAAATATTAGTGATTAGATTCAATTACATTTATTTTAGTTTGATAGTTATACTTTGTTTGTGATATCTATTTAGTAGAATAAACACTGTTTTACTATAATTAAATTAAATAGATTATTTTTGGACACTATTGAGTGGAATAAATATGTGGTTTTAAAGTAAAATTATGTATTTATTATTACTGGTAAATGGTCAACTATTATCATTTATTGATGTGTTAGCAATGATTCCATTGATTGGTTATTTGATACGTTCTTGAACATTTTATGAGAAATTAATTTCCATACGCATGGGTTGGGTAGATACGAACACTTTGTTATTAGATTTTCATAGTTTGACTATAAAATGTTTAGTAATAATATTGATTACGAAATAGTTATAATAAAAGATGTTTCTTATAAATTTAAAGGGAAAAGATAATTATCTTTTGAAATGAAATGTTTTCCTTTAAAGAAAAATAAATATTTGAAAATAAATATTTTTGAAGTGATTTATATAAAGAAATTTATACAAATCTATTTTAAAAATGGAAAGATAATTTTGAGGACTAAAACCCCGATGATTTTAAAAGAGCTTTCCAGAGATTTTAAGGAAATATGCAATGCTGTGTTTTGAAAGTATTTGTGAATATAAGTGCAAAATGATTTGTCACTTCGGAAAAAAAATGATTTGTTATGTTATCGATGTTCAAGAAGCCCATTACTAAAAGGTGGAAGGGTTTGTGTAACCTTCGGTATAGTCCACTCTTGATATAAAGGGATATACTTTTTAATTTTGGAAAGGCTAAGATCAAATTTCCTTGTTATAGGAGAAAACCTCCTGATTTGGTTGCATATACTGTGATATGCTTTTATAGTAGAGTATTTGGGATTTCCAAATAAACATATCAAATAAAATACTGTATTATTCTACGGAGTATTTGATACCGTTTCCAAAAGTGATTTGTTTTAAATCCTGAATAAAAGTATGACTTGATATGAAAAATATGTATTATTATTTCAAAAGAATTTGAAATGAAACTGGGAATTTAGCTTGAAGAGATTATCTTTGAAAAGGATTATATTGTGAAATGAACAAAGTTATCAGATTACATAAATATGAATGAAAGGATATAAGCCTAAGTGGGTAGATTTGGAAGCTACATTTGCATGTGATACGTTATGTAGTTTGGGAATTGCATATGTGTTTGTGCATCGTAGGCTCCTTGATTCCTATTTGTGGTAGAGAACTATGATGGCTTGATCTTGTATCCAATTGGTGTACCTAATTAGATAGGGGTACATAGACAGTCACTAGTGGTAGTGATGCAGTCCCAATAATTTAGAAACATTTTCATGTTCAATGTTTGCTATTTATCATGTGTTTATGTATCTTTCCTACTTATCATTTAATTCCACATTGACATGTTTATTGAGTTGCAGGAATGGATATTGTTGCCTCTCACATCAGAGTGTACAGCGGTAGATTTATAGTATTTGAGTTTGGAATATATTAAATACATCTAATAAAATAAATGATTATTCTAATAACTTGTATTATAAAAATTGTATCCTATACATTTTGTTGTGTTGTATATTTATCAGATATGATGTATATTAAGTCCGTAGTTTCATTTATTTATTTTACAACAAGCATGATTTTTGGTGATTTGGCTGGTTCGAAAATCTGGGTTGTTATAGATTTTGTGAAGTAGTCCATAATAATGATTACGTGTTTCACTTCTCCATGAGACATCGGTAGCACTTCGCTGATATCAATTCCCTAAATCGCAACTGACCATAGACTCAACATTTGCATAATTTTGTTGAATGGTGCTCTTTAAGTCCTCCCAAATCTCTCACACTTGTCACATTCCTTTGAATATTTAGTTGAATCTCGATTGACAGTTGGCAAGAAATGTCCATGGGGAAGAATATTTTTGCTAAAGTCCCTCCCTATAGTGTAATCACCACAACTTCCATTGCAGACTCTTGGTCTGGGCCAGCACGCATCATGTTAAATGTGTGAGTTTTAATTTTTTTTTACTGTTTTGGATCGGCCCATGAAGTCTAAATTAATATATGTATGTACGTATATATGTATGTAATGTGTACATGCATATCAAATATACATATACATGTATGTGCAATATATAATGTGTACATGGTTTAAAATGCCCATATCCAAGTATAGGGATTTACACTGTAACAAACATGTAGCCCCTTCATACAAATATTTGCAATCTGGTGCTATATAATATTACTATAATATAAAATATACTCGTATACACACATACAATACATACATACATACATATATATATAATGACTATATATATAAGTATATTTATATAAAAAATTACATATTGATTTAAATATCAAATAATTTAAAATTCTGAATTTAAATCTTTAAGGAAAATTCGAATTTGAAACTAAATCTAGATTTGAAATATCTATTTAAATTCAAATTCAAATTTAAATATCTTAATTTTAGTATTAAAATTAAATTTATATATACATACAAAAAAATGTTTTTCCATTTTCGAAATGAATTCATAACATAGATAATTTAAAATTCTAGTTTATATGTATATACAAATAATATTTAAAATTATTTTAAAATTTAAATTTCCACGTGGAAATCAAAATTAGTATTTTCTTCATGCACAATCATATTTTATAATACTATTAAAATTGATTTAAGTAGTTTATATATAACAATGATTTCAAAATCCAATTTTGATTTAAAATTGTTCTAAAATAATTTTTAGATTCTAAAAAAGGTCGTTTTGCTATGGATGGAAATAAAATATGATTAAATATATAAAAATAATTATTTTACTTAACACATCCATATTTAAATGAAAACAAACACATCTACGAATTTGTGATACACACACACATATATATATATGTATAGGTATGTGTGTGTGTGTGCTCAAACATATTTGTATACAGAGACGATCACATATATAAAATTGATATAAGTTAAAGGTTACCTTAGTTGTGGCCTAGTTGTAGCATGTTGAATGTTGATTCAAAAGAACTCTTGGTGTTATATTTGCTTCCATAAAATGCTAGCGATCAAAGTTATCTACATACCTTTAATTTTATTTGATTTAACTTGAATTTAGTCTGAGAATTAGAGAGGAGATGGTTGGTATTTATAGCCTAAAGAGTAGGGATGGAGATAGAAAAAGTAACTTCAAAAATGAAGAGGGTGATGGGTTTTACAAGAAGGGAGAAGGAGAAAAAAGAGGAGATCTGGGTCTAGTCTTTTACCCTTTCTTTCTCTACCATTTCAAACCCTAATATCAACATATTTCACCCTCCTAAACCCCTGATTATAGCTGGTGATTCCATAAGCTAATGGGCATGTATGAAACTTCAACCTAGATCAGAAATTTTACATTTTAAATCCAATTCAAAAGTACATTGATATTGTATATTGATATGTGTGTGTGCCTATATATATAAAACTTTTATGTATGCATTATTTTCAATAATAATTCAAAAAGTAAAATAAAATTAAATAATTAATATCTTAGAAATATTCGTTAATTTAATTAATTTATAAAAGTTACAATTTAATTAAATTAGGTGGTATTTTGAGTAATGATCATTGCGGTTATGTAACTCATAAGTGTAAATCCAATCAACGGTTAATATCGAATAACTCGGATATTAACTTTCACACGTCATCTTAGCTATTGATGTAACAGTTTGGCCGAACTTACGCTTACATGATTTTAGTAAAATCCAATTTTCTATTATAAATGTTTCTCGATATCGACAATTACTTACACCTATTCTCTTCATCAAAATTATTCACATTAGAATTATGGAATTTGGTATATTCAAAATTCCAATATCGTCTACATTCAATTTGTATAATCCAAACACAAAGTCTGTGGCTTAATAATAAAATTATTATTAATCGAACTACTCTGGCTAGAGACTTTTGACTATAGTTGACCATGATGCAAACCTCATACAATGAAGGAGATGAATTCCCTATTGAGTAATGTTTCACTTCCAATGCTTCAACCTAGACTATATTTGTTCGATAGTCGTACTTCTACGATTTAATTATAATCAAAGTGGAACATCCATATCAAAGTTCAACAGTGTTCTTAAGTCGAGAGAACTATGTAAAATTGTCACTTAGATATTTTTTGTTTGACCCTAGTCATCTTTAAAACAGAAAAGTATCGAGTGAGTCATTCCATAGTCACTCGATAATTATTAGTACGTCACCCTTTGGTGCCCACATCATTCAAAAGTAGTACACTACTTGGAGAGCGTTACGATCTCCATTCTCAATAGATATATTGATATCCAGTCTCAATACGTCTTGACGAGGAATATTTAAAATGATATGTTTATTATAGTATGATAAATTGCTCATGATTACAACAATTGTAACTGTTATCATAAAACATACTATATATGACTTTTCTATTAAATATAATTAAATTAGAAAATTATTTAATTAATTTAACACTTTATAACAAGCATATAATAGATGGAAATTTTTTCATTTCAAATGATATTTTATTACAGAGTTAGTAATTAGAATAAGATACAGAATTATCCCTATGGCATACTCTTAACTATATCAATCTCCCACTTACACTTGGGGTCAATTACGAAATCTTAATCTCACCTTGTTGATTAGTTTGATAAGAAGTACTCTTTGAATCATGAACTCTTTCTTCTCAACAAATTTTCCAATTAGGCAGAATTTTCGAAGAATGTGTCTTGATTTCTTGTATGCTCTAGGCTCCTTTGCAATCTGCATCGCTGTATTGTTGTCCCAAGAAAATGTCATTGGATTCTTTATGTCAAAAATCACTCCTAACTCACTGATAAATTTGAATATCCAGACCTCTTCCTTAGTTGCTTCATTGAAGGCGATATACTTGGCCTCTATCATGGAATCAACTACCATTTCCTATTTGGATTGGAGCATTTCCAACTAATGGCCCCACCATTTAAGGTAAAGACGTAACATACTATCAACGATATCACTCTGAAGGCTAGAGTCTATATACCCCTTCATAAGGATGTTTCCATTCCAATAAATAAGGAATAAGTAATTTAAATTTCTTAAATACTTCAGTTTACATTTTATGGTAGTCCAATGTTTTTCCGTGAGATTAGACTGTTATCAATTTACTCATCCTAATGTGTATTTATTCGGTCTAGCACATAGCATGAAGTATATTATGAAACTGATTGTTAATGCCTACAGTATCCTTTTCATACACACTTTCTACTCATTAGTTTGAGGAGCATCCTTCTTAGAAAATACAATTTTGGATTACATCAGAACATTTTTGTGCTTGGAATTCTCCATGTCGAACCTTCTAAGTATGATATATATGTACAGGGAGTGGGACAATCCCAACAACCTCTTTGATCAATCTCTATAGATCCTTATACCTAGTATTTAGTATGCTTCTTCCAAATCCTTCATGGAGATATTCTTGGAAATCCAAGCTTTTACTGATTGCATTAGCTAAACGTCATCGTCAATCAATAGTAGATCATCCCGTAAAACCGAGAACACGATAGCACTTCCTTTTCCCTTTCAGTATGCACACATTTCCTCTATGTTCTTATAAAAGCAAAACTATTTGATTACCCTAACGAAACACTTATTCCAACTCCATGAAGCTTGTACAAGTCCATAAATGGATCTTAATAACTTAGAAGCCTTTCTCTCACTCCCACTGACCTTGAAACACTTAGGTTTTGACATATAGATGGTCTCTTATAAATCACTACTTAGAAATGTCATCTTTATGTCCATGTTCCATAATTCATAGTCATAGAACACATCAACTATTGTCCAAAAGGACTTACGTGTTTCTACTAACAAAAATGTTTCGTTATAGTCAATACCTTGAATTTGATGAAATCCTTTCACAACTAGCCCTCCTCTATAAGTCTCCACTTGTCTATCTACATCTATCTTTTTCTTAAAAATCTATTTGCAACGATGGATTTGATCCTAACTTGTATGTCTTCCATAGTCCATAATTTTTTTCATACATGGAATCCATTTTTGATTTGGTAGCTCCAAGCTATAGTGTAGAGTTTTACTCTACAGTGCATGTCGGAATGAGAGAGATTGTGTCGTTATCTAAAACATAATCCTCCTTCTCACCATCTATAAGAAAATCGTAGTATCTCTCTGGTGGTAGAGATTTCCTATTAGACCTTCTAATACGTTACTTATTTTCATACACGGGCGGATATGGTTCTTCTTCTGGTTTGGCTTCTATGTTAATTTCTCGGATTTTGTCCAAATCTACAACTTTGCTATTAATTTTTTTGACTGAAATTCTTTTTCTAAAAAGACAACGTGCTAAGAAATAACAACCTTTTACTCCTTGTGTTATAGAAAATACATCCTATTTGGTTCTTAGGATATCTTATAAATTTACACAACATCGATCTTGCCTCGAATTTACTAGGACCAATGTTCTTAATGTTGGCTGGTCAACTCCACGCCTTCAAATATTTTAGTTGGTGTTTCTTTCTATATCGCATACACATAGAGTCTTAGGCACATATTTAGTAGGCATCATACTCAACATGTGCATTGCTATTTCTAATTCATATCCTTGACTGCATAGAGTTAACTCAGCTTTACTCGTCGTGGAACAAACCATGCCTAGTAGGGTTTGATTCCTTCAGTTAGAAATACCATTATGTTGTAAAGTATAAGGTGTAGTAACCTGAGAGATAACGTCGTAATCTTTTAAGTATTGTTTGAGCTCTTATCCAACATACTCACATCCTCGATCGGATTAAAGTATTTTAATCATATGATTAGTCTAATTTTTGGCCTCATTTTTATATTCAATGAATTTCTCATAAACATCAGATTTGTTCTTCATATGGCACACATTTCCTAGTGATGTGCACGTAAATGTGCATACTTTTACCACCATATTTAATCTATTTAAATTAAATAAAGGATCATATCGGTATTTTAACTTGTTTAAACCAGAAATTCAAATTATTTCAAACTGTCACATATTCATCTTCATATAATGACAAAATGGTCATTTTTGTGCATATATTAAATTGAGAAAATTTAATTGGAAATTTCTATATTATTTTGTAGGAAATTAAACTAAATTACAAGTGGTTTCATGAAGGAATATGCATGCACAAAGAAGATACAAAAGAATGAAGATGAAAATAATTCAAAGTGAAGAAAACATGGAGGACCCCACCCACTTACTTTGATTTTCAATTAGGAGCTAATGCACATGCTAAAAGGCCATTAAAGCTTCATATACATTGAAGTAGACGACTATTGAAACTAATGATAACTTGGCCAATACACTTTCTGCAAGAGCATTTTGGGCACTCCCTAAAAATATGCATTAGGATTTCTTACTTGTATAAATACCCCTTATGTTTCATATAACTTCTCACTTAGTCTCACTTTAGTTTAATTTAGGATCAAAATAAAAGATAAGTTCTCTTTCTCTTTTCCATGGCTACTTAGCCATTTTTATTTTCATGTAAGTTTCATTTTTTCTACACAATATTAATTAGTGCTCTCTTTCTTTTAGATGCTTCTTTTGTTTATTTACTTTCTGTTAGTAGTGTAGATTTATTTTTCATGCAAGTAGAATAGTTTTTTTTCTTTTCTTTGCTCTCCTTTTCCTTTTCTTTTTCTTTCATGTTGCAAGCTATATTTGTTGTTTTGATAACAAATATGAGAGGATAATCCATTCAATTTAGGGGTAATGAAGCCTCTAATCATGTAGCTTCAATATTTTGATAATTATAGCTCTTTTTTGTGCTTAATGACAATTCTTGAAGTGGTTTAATTTGTTGTTTTTGTTTTGAATTTGATAGCCTGTATTGTTGACACCAAATAGGCTACACTTAAATAATCACTAACACAAATGCCTCGTCATCAAAATATGATTATGGCATAAGAAAGTGATTTGAAATTCAAATTTGATGGTCAATATTTCTAGTTAATAGTTAATAGGCTATACTTAAAATTGATTTCATTTTTAACTTTGTTGTCATTTTCATTAGAGTTAGTAAGTGGTTTAAAGGTTGTGTTATAGTTTGATGGCTTATGTTGAGCTAATTAATAACACAAATGATCCATACTTATGATAAACACATCATTTAAACTCACTTATGACCAAAGAAGAGATCGTAGTTTCATTAACTGTTGAATTATATGATCTAGAGAGTGGATTTATCTCTAAATTGTCATTTATCTCTCATATTTTTATCTATTTTTTTTTCTAGTTTTATTAGTTTCTTACATTTTTAGCTAATCACACTTTCAACTTTGGTTAATTTGATTGAATAGAATTTTAAAATCATCAATTCCCCATGAATCGATTTGTATTTGCCGCGTACTACAAGTGTACGCTGTGCGCTTGCGGTTTTAATTTTATTTTAAAAAAATTCGACGGTTTTCTAACTCGATATAATTTCTGTCGTTAAACACCTAGTTTTGATGAACCATCTGCAAAAGTTACAAAGCATGAAGAATTATCTTTAGTGGCTATAGTCATTGGGCCATGTACATCATTATGTTTGAGCCCCAAGAGTTCATTAACTCTTTCATTACTCCACTAATAGGATGCTTGGTCATTTTTCCTTTGGGATATGGCCCACATGTATTAAATGATTTGGAATTAAATGATGGAAGAAAACATTGGTTTATAATTTTTGTAGTCATTTCTCACTTATATGATTAATCCTACACTGCCAAAAATAGTTGTTATTTACGTCAACATTAGAATATTTATTCATACCATAGACATAATTAGTATTATTACATAAATTCCATTACCAAAACACCACTGCAGACTTTATTTCCATTCAACATAATCTCCATAACATTATCAATATAACGAAAAATATGTCCAATCCAGACATCTTGACATAAATTTTTATTTTACATAATAACAATTATTTCGTGTTTCTCTTAGGATTGTAAATAGATATTACAAATATGAAAGTATGGCTGCAAAAATTACATTTTACTAATTGATAGTAGATGTCCTCATAATATTAGCAAGGTTAAACATTACATTTCATTTTACTAATAAGCTCTGACAAGACATATTCCTCAAAACCCTAAGACGAAACATAGAAATCCTTCAACTTATTTAGTGGGTGTTAGGATTCGTTTGTCTTGGGAACCTGACCTTGATTTTGATCAACAAATCATAAGTCCATAAAAAATAGATAACATTTTATCAGTTGTACCATAAATAACTCCTAAGCGATGGTCTTTGTCTTAATCTCATTTCGACCTTAAGTTTGCTCAACAAATCGAAAGAGATTGTTCATTCATAACCACCATTTTACGATGACCTAAGTATAGTATATGCACCTTGAGTTTCCTCAACAAATACATATGGCTAGCTTACCTCATCTAGTATGTATTCATATATCAATAATACTATAAATAATATCTCTAGCATGAGTTTGATCAACAACCAAAGAGTATACAAATAATTTGTAAATATATAAATGGTATAGGACAGCTATATATTAAAGGTTCATAATCCTCAATATATGTAACTGAGTAATATCGACTTATGGAATGATGTGTTTATTATGAAATACCATCGTTAGTCAAGTGTTATACACATATGAAATTACGGTATACGTATTATGTGTATGTGTTTATTCCCTAAATCTAATTAGGGTTTCTTATTGTTCCACCTTTTACTATACATTTATATTACGTAAGATTTAATTATTGTATAACACTTTATAATTTAATTAACTTATAATAATCTTATGTTAATTTTATTAATTAAATCTTGTTTGATTATTTATAAGTAACATTTCAATTAATTTTACTTTATCCAATTAAATATTTTAAATTCAATATGTGTACTTTATCTTTTATAGTTACACACATATATCTTAATATACATGTACTATATTATTTATTAATTAGTAGTTAAGTTATTTATTTTAAAAAACAATTTAATTCATTATAATTTATTTTAAAAATTATATATGCATATTCCACCTTAAACATTTTAAGATAATATAACATATAATAATATATAAGTTATTTAATTAACTTGTTAACTATTATATTAATTATTTAATTTATTAATATAATTAATATTCAAATAATTTTCAAAATTAATTTAAGTTTCCAAAACAATTTTGAAATCTTTCTTATAATAAATATAAAATTTAAATTTATCTTAAAGTCAAAGTTTTAAATTTAAAATTTTGTTTGAATTTCAAAACAAATTTTGAAAATTGGGTCAAGTCCCATATTCAAATTTGGCATTTCGTACAGTGATAATCTTTAGGCTTACTTAATTGTTTAGGCTAGGCCAGTAGTCTGATAAGGCACGGTACTTTATTACCCAAAAACCAGCCTATACACTATATTTCTAGACACCATATTAAATGGTTATGCTTAAGAAGTTGGATCTAACACTGCTAATTTAGACCGCATAGGCTGTTGGACACCATTATTGGATTTGAGCAAACACGCAGCAGGTTAAGTAGGTGAATTTATATTTTATTTACCGTTTTAAACCTTATTGGACCTATGAAGTATAAATTAATGTAGATATGATCTAATCATTTTTGAATAAAATCTTTATTTTAAATAAAGTCAGTCTAAATTAGCTAAAATGATCTATTTAAAAAATATCTTAATAAGGTTAATAATAATATTAAACTCTTTAAATATAAAAGTAATATTTTTTGACATTACTAATTGTAGTATTAATATTTTTTCAAACTCAAATGATGATTTCATCGTGTAACATAATATCTTTTAGATCAAAGGGTTATAAGGATATCTTCGATTAGTTTTAGTTATTGTTTTAGTTATTGTTTGTTTTAGTTTATAGATTTTTAAGTTCATTCGATCATCGATTCCTTCTAGTCATTTTTCTAATTTTTATTTTATTCTTTCATATTAGCTTAACTCGTGTATCTTTACTTCTATTTCTTTGATACATATATATGTATATAAATTTCATTTATATACATGTATGTGTACCATTCTACTATTTTCTTTAGTTCCATTTCAGATGCAGGTTTGGGCTAGATATGGTGTTAGTTTCTAATTCTAGGTACATAGGATTGCGGATTGCAGGATTGCTGTATGCAGTGAGGGTGTAACATACGCGATTTTTCGTTGCCGAAAAACCGAATAGTTATGGTTTTAAGAAAAAGAAAAGAGAGAAGAAGAAAGACAAAGATAGAACATAGAAAGAAAAGAAAACTAGAAAATAGAACGGAACAGAAAACAACAGAACAACATCAGAATCTCACAATTCGCAGCGGAACAACATATAATAATAAATGAATAATCTTTAAACAAAGAACTATATCAGTTATTACATTTCATACATTACATTACATCATATCATCAGAGTGTACAACAACAACAACAACAAATAGTGCAGCGGAAAAAGAAATACTATAAACTAGTAATACGCCATGCCATCCAGCTTGCCTCCAGCAACTCCAGAATATCCTGATAAACCTAACTCTTAACTGCCCGTGTGGAAATTGGTGGGCACCCAGAGTTTAGGAAGGAAAACAATAAACTCCGAGTCAGTCATGTGACTGGTGTGAGAACTCAAAACAGTTTATTTATCTTTAAAATCAAAATAGAGGAATATTTTTAAAGTCAATTCGCAATGCTTTTAAAAATGAGACTACCATAAGACCTCCTGCCACACACACAATGCAAAAGCAGACTTGGAGGAGATTTCTCCTTATGATAGTCAAAGATGCTTGATACGCATTTAAAAGAACATTTCATATTATTATTAGTGCATAGTGTAGGAAAAATTCATTTCGAAAGTAGAATATAAATCTTAGCCAGCATAGGTACCATTATATTATGCCTACTAATAGCTACCATATTAGATGGCAGGTTCTACAACTAAAACCGTACAAGTCTCGTATTGTTTCTTTGGATTTCCAACGAATGATCAGGCCAAGGAACTTCCCATTTCCACATGAGAATGCCTCTGGATGGACATCCCCGAGAACCAAACCGGATCTCTACCAACACAAGGCCGGGTTACCCCTAACTGAGTAACAACTGACCGAATATGCCATCCCCCGGTCCTTTGGGACCTTTTAACCGAGATCTCGTAATCAATTCACACAATCATAAATAAAGTGTTTCAACATGAGTAAGTATCTGGGCTCCATACCATGATACCACCCTTTTCCAGAAGGAAATGCACATATCCTAAAGGGCGCTACACCTCATAACCTTGCCGCATCTTTCCTGTTTTGACCATTCACGGGGTGTGAGGCTCGACGAAGTCACGTCCACAAAAACATACTTTATACAAAAGCCATGCTTTGGGTCAACAAATGATCATAGAGATGATCACCAAGATAGATGGTCAAATAAACGATCATATCACAAATAATCAACACAATGATCATTTACAGCAACACTCAGCATGTCACATTACCAAATTGGGAATATATCGCTGATAACATTCAACTACATAACCTCTGAGCTCGTACGTCTCAGAGAAGGGTGTTAAGCTAAAAGAATAAATTCTCCGCCACCAACAGAAATATATTTGAAAGAAATCTGCTTTATATCTCAATTTGTAACGTCAGACATACAATCCATACAAGTCTGTTCCGGGCTCGAACAAAACCGAAGGCACTTCTTACGAAGCCCTTGCAATCCGGGTATTCACAATCCCGATCGAATTTCCCATCACTTAGGGAATCTCTATACCAGGAGCTACCCAGTGCAGAGACAATCGATAGGTCATCCTATCGCTTTTGCAAATACTCGGTCTTCAACACCGATCATCAAATGCAATTCATAACGACGTATCACATATTCGGAATGGGTTATACGACCCCATGGTCCTTTCCCGGTTAACCCGAATAGTGAGCGCTTATTCAAAAATAAGTGTGGCATTCACATTCAAACAAATCACATCAAATACCCATTAAAAGGGAAATATTGATAGTCGGTTATTGAACTATCAATGAATATGCACACATCACCAGTTTCCAAATAATTTTCCAAATTATTTATTTTCCAAAATATCATTACAAGATATGTTATTTTCAATACTTCAAAAATAAATCAACATTTATTTTTAAACCCAATTTCCAATTTCATTTATAAATTCCATATTGAATTTATATCTCAAAATATCTATGAATATACGATTTCCATTATTCATTTCAATTTATCTTCAAAAAGATAAATTCTCAATATATTCACTTTTATATTGGAAAACATTTCCATACTTATTTATTCATAAGTAATTCACAAATTTTATTTATTTTCAACACTTGGAAAATATTCAATATACTTCAATCAAGATTAAGTATATATTTCATTCTTTAAGGAAATCATTCTCTTAAACATATTTATTTGGGCCAAAACGAATGTTACGTAAAACATCATTATGACAACCCAAAATCACTAGTATAGGGATTCGAGTTTAAAATAGATATATATAAATCCCAATACTATACAAAACATTTCCTTTCGGAAATCATTTACTATAACAACAGTGTTATAGTCCACCATTTCCTTCTATTTCTCGAAAACGTCTATTTCAACAATCAATGTTGAAATCTATGGTTTCGAATCTCAACATATTTTAAAACATCGTTAGATCGTTTTAATTTTATTTAAAACATCACATTCAAAACAGTTTCTTTAACGTATTATTCACTATTCAAAAACGTGAATATACTACGTTAACAAATTTCATCACTTCTATTCATTTTGTTTTAAAGGATCATTCACAGTCAAAAATGTGAATATAACTCCATTAATAGGTTTCAACAATTTACTTATCAAAATAAGTCGTTTGCGAATTTATAAAACAACGTTTATAAATTCCATTTCTATTTATTTTATGACTACTTCCTTTATAAATTCCTTTATTAACCTATTCGATTTATAACTCAATTATAAAACAAAAGTTCACATTATAAGTTAAACACTTATAATTTATTTGTTTACAAGGATCGTTCCTTTAAACTTCATAATTATGAATCTTATAACTTATAAGATTCAATTATTTATCCAAATATATTCTTTCAATAACTTTATAAATTTTATAAACCTACTGCTTATAAAATTCCATTTATAACTTCACCGTTTATAATTCCATAAATTCCATTCACTTATGCAATCTATTTTCACTTCATTCAAACACTTATAAAAACTCGTTTTATAATGTCCATGTTTCAATTTATAAATATCCCTTTATAAATCTCTTAATATAAATCAATTTATATTATTCTTTTAAAACGTCTTTAAACTCCTTTAAAAACTTCATCATTTTGATTTATAAAATAATTAAATTTTATAAATCCTATATTTAAACTTTTTTATAAATAAATTCAAAAATCCCGATTAAACTCTTTTATAAAATCATTAATCCCATATTTTCAAAAATTCAACCTTTAACTGTATTTCTCAAAATCATAATTTTTATAACTTTAAAAATTATAACGTTTATTTATTTAAAACGAATCAATTCCAAAAATATTTTATACACGTATACTTTCAAAAATCACTTTAAAATCATTTTAAAATTCCAAATTTTGGTCCAATGATGCTACATACCAAATAGCCAATCACGACAACAACGATATCATATATCGATATGATAATCCATCAAATATCAAAATATTCTGAAATCAAATAAATACTGTTGAGGAATCCAGTTGGATCCCTCCAACCTGTTTTTCCTGCATCCACAAACATTAGCACAATACCAATTTCGCTCCAGTACGAAATTATCGCGGTATATGGGATTTAAATATTATCCGCTTAATAGACGGCGCAATAGGGTCTCATCCGCTACACAAATGCGGGAAATCAATAACTCCAATATATACATATGCCAATATATATATATTACTATTATATATAATACCAATTTCACTGTTTATGAAATATTCGCGGTATATGTTTTTAATAAATAACATCCGCTTACTAACGGCGTATAATGTCTATTTTAACAATCAATAGATAACAATCATCATTCAAACATGCATTCAAATATTTTAAATCTAACTATTTAAAATAAAATCGAAACTGATTCGATTGAGTGAGAAGTTCTCACCTTGATTTTATTTCTGTTTTAGCGATTTATTTCGAATAAAATTAAACGGACGTTTAATTTTACCCAAAATTCTCACTAACTCCAAACGACTCCAATCCAACTCCATCGCGTAGTGCTCGTCGATACGATTCCAACGCAACTAGTTTCGCGCGTTTTCGACCTCGTATGAAAAAGTTACGAATTTTTGAAGTTACACGAGTTTATAAAGCATATAAATTACAACATAAATTATAATTTTTAAACCTAAGCAAATATGGGCCGTGTGATCAGCTCTCCCCCCCATCAGGCTATCCCCTTCTCATCTCCCCCAAATGCATATTTTTCCCAGTATAGCCGAAACCCATTAGCAACTTTAGGGTTAGATTATTCGATTTTTTTCGTGTAACAAGAACACGATCAAGAAGCATCACTCAACTCGTCTCTCCCCAAACCACCACCGCGCCCAATATGGTGAATCTTGGCCCCCCTAGGCACGGGAAAACGTGCGTGAACTGTAGGTGCTCGTGGCCATCTCGCGCCTCCTCTGGTCGACCTCACACCATCATCTCCGTATAAATGTGTAGAGCTTGCAAGGCTCTACAATTTCCTAGTTGATGGCTTCTTTAAATTCTTTGTAGATTGAAAGAGATTGAGGGATGAAAATAGGTGATTTCTGTCCTTTGATTGAGTAGGAGGCGGCTGCGTATTATAATTAGGGTTAGGGTTTGGATTTTTATAAAATTGTGAGAATTTAGGGTCTATTTATAGAGAATTTTCGAACACTATTCATCCGGAAATTCCGAACTCCGATTCACGCGCCGTAACCAGCGTTTCTAGGGTTTACCCCGCGTTCCGGACACAATGGAACAGGTTTCGAAAGCTAATTCGGACATCTGTGCGAGTTATGGCAACAAACGTTCGATTTAAATTAAACTGATTTAAGCGATTTTCTAGGCGTTTTAATTTGTACCGGACAAACGGTAAATCCGATTGACACGAAATTTGAAACCTTACAATAATATCACATTACGGATCCGATGAAACTGGTTTCGTCGAAATCCGAGACTTTTTGAAAAATGGCTATTTTAACTTGCCAAATTAAAATTAAAAATAATTCGATGCGTTTCGAGCTGCCACGATCAAACGATAGCTCCGATTGACACGAAAATTGAAATCCGGTAATAACTAACTATTACGGATCCAATGGAACTAGTCTCGTTCAATTCTGAGACTGTTCAAAAATTGACTATTTTCACTAGTCGATTTAAATATTAAAATATTCAATTTTCACAAATTAACTTTTAATTCGATTTTAAAAGTTCTAAAATATCATTCTAACTCCAATATGATAAAATAAAATTTTACAAATCATTTTCAATCATATTTAACTCAATTTTTTAATTATTTCTATAATTTAACATATTAAATTATCGATTAAATTATTCAATTAAATCCAATTATTCAAAATAAAAAAAATTCATTTGACTCATAAATTCCCTTATTAATATTTAAAATTAATTAAATATTCAAATTTTAATTACTAAAAATTCTGGGTCGTTACAATCTTCCCCACTTAAAAGAATTTCGTCCTCGAAATTATCAAGTAAGAAAAATTACAGAATTTATTAACTTTCCAAAAATTCATAGTTAAACTTCTTATAATTTTTACTAAGTTTTCAAATCATACTTAGTTATCTTTTCAAAACCAACTACTATTGTTTGACTTTCAACTCCAAAACCAAAGTTATAGTTTTCAAAATTTTCCAATTTTCTCAAATTTTTCTAACGCCTTAAATTTTCGGAAAAATTCGCCATAGTCTCCTTTGTGCGGCTCGATCCGAGAAAAAAAATGACAGTATATATATCACAAATATACATCTCATCAAGTAATGAGGCATCCCGAAGGGAAAAAATGTAAAAGTACGATATTTAATCCGAGATATGTACCTTATATTTTATTAGCGAGCATATACGGCTAATATAGCGCGAAAGCGAGCTCCAAATGCGAAGCAAACGCGATCCGCACCTACTAAACACTCAACACGCAACATGAGAACATGCATGTAGACAATAGTATCAATATACAACATATAGCAACATAATAACTATATATGCCAACATAGCAAATGCAATAAAACAATAAATTCAACCATCAACCAACTACCATTCATAATCAATGAATATTCATTCGTATTCTCATTAATATTTAATGAATTGGGTTTTCAATTAAATCACATTTGATTCATTTACAGTAGATGTTTTTACTAACATTCATTCTCAATTAGTTTATATTCACTAATTTATATTCAAGTTGGTTCACTTCCAATTGAATTTCAATTACTTTAGCTTTCAATTTCATTAACACTTAATGAATTATATACTATCAACTAACAATCATATAACAATCAATGTTTATTAATTTCAACCAAATTACTTTGCTTATATTCATTTGGTTTAACACCATCACTTAACTTTATTAATTTACTTTGACCTCTTAAGTTATATTCCCATTTCTAAGTAAATTTCCATTTAACTTTAAATTCATTTTTATTTCAACTCATATTTATAAATATATCCATATAGTTTCACTTCTTATATATATAAGTTTATTTCTCAATTGTAAATCACTTCAATTATGATTCCATACTTATAATTCATTTGCTTATACAATAATTCTTTTATTTAGATTATTCAAACAACTTAACAATCCACTTATATACACTTTAATAATTTTGAAAAATTATTTCTTTATATATAAAATATAATCAAGGTAAAATTATTTCATTTACCCAATTTAAAATAATACTGTGTCGGTTTATCTTGTTTAAGAGTTTAGAAACCCCTTTCTACGATAGTTAGCTAGACTACATCGACCGAAATCTATAAACAATCAACCGATAAGTCAACACAATACAAAACAATTTATATTCACTAACAAATACGCTCTCATAGCTATTATTACACTCAAACTCATTCTAGAGTACTACTGACTCTATCTCTAATGAGTAATACACAACAGAACCATGGTTGTCGCTTAACCATATGCTCTGATACCAAATGTAACATACGCGATTTTTCGTTGCCGAAAAACCGAATAATTATGGTTTTAAGAAAAAGAAAAGAGAGAATAAGAAAGACAAAGATAGAACATAGAAAGAAAAGAAAAGTAGAAAATAGAACGGAACAGAAAACAACAGAACAACATCAGAATCTCACAATTCGCGGCGGAACAACATATAATAATAAATGAATAATCTTTAAACAAAGAACTATATCAGTTATTACATTTCATACATTACATTACATCATATCATCAGAGTGTACAACAACAACAACAACAACAAATAGTGCAGCGGAAAAAGAAATACTATATACTAGTAATATGTCATGCCATCCAGCTTGCCTCCAGCAACTCCAGAATATCCTGATAAACCTAACTCTTAACTGCCCGTGTGGAAATTGGTGGGCACCCAGAGTTTAGGAAGGAAAACAATAAACTCCGAGTCAGTCATGTGACTGTGTGAGAACTCAAAACAGTTTATTTATCTTTAAAATCAAAATAGAGGAATATTTTTAAAGTCAATTCGCAATGCTTTTAAAAATGAGACTACCATAAGACCTCCTGCCACACACACAATGCAAACGCAGACTTGGAGGAGATTTCTCCTTATGATAGTCAAAGATGCTTGATACGCATTTAAAAGAACATTTCATATTATTATTAGTGCATAGTGTAGGAAAAATTCATTTCGAAAGTAGAATATAAATCTTAGCCAGCATAGGTACCATTATATTATGCCTACTAATAGCTACCATATTAGATGGCAGGTTCTACAACTAAAACCGTACAAGTCTCGTATTGTTTCTTTGGATTTCCAACGAATGATCAGGCCAAGGAACTTCCCATTGCCACATGAGAATGCCTCTGGATGGACATCCCCGAGAACCAAACCGGATCTCTACCAACACAAGGACGGGTTACCCCTAACTGAGTAACAACTGACCGAATATGCCATCCCCCGGTCCTTTGGGACCTTTTAACCGAGATCTCGTAATCAATTCACACAATCATAAATAAAGTGTTTCAACATGAGTAAGTATCTGGGCTCCATACCATGATACCACCCTTTTCCAGAAGGAAATGCACATATCCTAAAGGGCTCTACCCCTCATAACCTTGCCGCATCTTTCCTGTTTTGACCATTCACGGGGTGTGAGGCTCGACGAAGTCACGTCCACAAAATCATACTTTATACAAAAGCCATGCTTTGGGTCAACAAATGATCATAGAGATGATCACCAAGATAGACGATCAAATAAAGATCATATCACAAATAATCAACACAATGATCATTTACAGCAACACTCAGCATGTCACATTACCAAATTGGGAATATATCGCTGATAACATTCAACTACATAACCTCTGAGCTCGTACGTCTCAGAGAAGGGTGTTAAGCTAAAAGAATAAATTCTCCGCCACCAACAGAAATATATTTGAAAGAAATCTGCTTTATATCTCAATTTGTAACGTCAGATATACAATCCATACAAGTCTGTTCCGGGCTCGAACAAAACCGAAGGCACTTCTTACGAAGCCCTTGCAATCCGGGTATTCACAATCCCGATCGAATTTCCCATCACTTAGGGAATCTCTATACCAGGAGCTACCCAGTGCAGAGACAATCGATAGGTCATCCTATCGCTTTTGCAAATACTCGGTCTTTAACACCGATCATCAAGTGCAATTCATAACGACGTATCACATATTCAGAATGGGTTATACGACCCCATGGTCCTTTCCCGGTTAACCCGAATAGTGAGCGCTTATTCAAAAATAAGTGTGGCATTCACATTCAAACAAATCACATCAAATACCCATTCAAAGGGAAATATTGATAGTCGGTTATTGAACTATCAATGAATATGCACACATCACCAGTTTCCAAATAATTTTCCAAATTATTTATTTTCCAAAATATCTTTACAAGATATGTTATTTTCAATACTTCAAAAATAAATCAACATTTATTTTTAAACCCAATTTCCAATTTCATTTATAAATTCCATATTGAATTTATATCTCAAAATATCTATGAATATACGATTTCCATTATTCATTTCAATTTATCTTCAAAAAGATAAATTCTCAAAATATTCACTTTTATATTGGAAAACATTTCCATACTTATTTATTCATAAGTAATTCACAAATTTTATTTATTTTCAACACTTGGAAAATATTCAATATACTTCAATCAAGATTACGTATATATTTCATTCTTTAAGGAAATCATTCTCTTAAACATATTTATTTGGGCCAAAACGAATGTTACGCAAAACATCATTACGACAACCCAAAATCACTAGTATAGGGATTGGAGTTTAAAATAGATATATATAAATCCCAATACTATACAAAACATTTCCTTTCGGAAATCATTTACTATAACAACAGTGTTATAGTCCACCATTTCCTTCTATTTCTCGAAAACGTCTATTTCAACAATCAATGTTGAAATCTATGGTTTCGAATCTCAACATATTTTAAAACATCGTTAGATCGTTTTAATTTTATTTAAAACATCACATTCAAAACAGTTTCTTTAACGTATTATTCACTATTCAAAAACGTGAATATACTACGTTAACAAATTTCATCACTTCTATTCATTTTGTTTTAAAGGATCATTCACAGTCAAAAATGTGAATATAACTCCATTAATAGGTTTCAACAATTTACTTATCAAAATAAGTCGTTTGCGAATTTATAAAACAACGTTTATAAATTCCATTTCTATTTATTTTATGACTACTTCCTTTATAAATTCCTTTATTAACCTATTCGATTTATAACTCAATTATAAAACAAAAGTTCACATTATAAGTTAAACACTTATAATTTATTTGTTTACAAGGATCGTTCCTTTAAACTTCATAATTATGAATCTTATAACTTATAAGATTCAATTATTTATCCAAATATATTCTTTCAATAACTTTATAAATTTTATAAACCTACTGCTTATAAAATTCCGTTTATAACTTCACCGTTTATAATTCCATAAATTCCATTCACTTATGCAATCTATTTTCACTTCATTCAAACACTTATAAAAACTCGTTTTATAATGTCCATATTTCAATTTATAAATATCCATTTATAAATCTCTTAATATAAATCAATTTATATTATTCTTTTAAAACGTCTTTAAACTCCTTTAAATACTTCATCATTTTGATTTATAAAATAATTAAATTTTATAAATCCTATATTTAAACTTTTTTATAAATAAATTCAAAAATCCCGATTAAACTCTTTTATAAAATCATTAATCCCATATTTTCAAAAATTCAACCTTTAACTGTATTTCTCAAAATCATAATTTTTATAACTTTAAAAATTATAACGTTTATTTATTTAAAACGAATCAATTCCAAAAATATTTTATACACGTATACTTTCAAAAATCACTTTAAAATCATTTTAAAATTCCAAATTTTGGTCCAATGATGCTACATACCAAATAGCCAATCACGACAACAACGATATCATATATCGATATGATAATCCATCAAATATCAAAATATTCTGAAATCAAATAAATACTGTTGAGGAATCCAGTTGGATCCCTCCAACCTGTTTTTCCTGCATCCACAAACATTAGCACAATACCAATTTCGCTCTAGTACGAAATTATCGCGGTATATGGGATTTAAATATTATCCGCTTAATAGACGGCGCAATAGGGTCTCATCCGCTACACAAATGCGGGAAATCAATAACTCCAATATATACATATGCTAATATATATATATATTACTATTATATATAATACCAATTTCACTGTTTATGAAATATTCGCGGTATATGTTTTTAATAAATAACATCCGCTTACTAACGGCGTATAATGTCTATTTTAACAATCAATAGATAACAATCATCATTCAAACATGCATTCAAATATTTTAAATCTAACTATTTAAAATAAAATCGAAACTGATTCGATTGAGTGAGAAGTTCTCACCTTGATTTTATTTCTGTTTTAGCGATTTATTTCGAATAAAATTAAACGGACATTTAATTTTACCTAAAATTCTCACTAACTCCAAACGACTCCAATCCAACTCCATCGCGTAGTGCTCGTCGATACGATTCCAACGCAACTAGTTTCGCGCGTTTTCGACCTCGTATGAAAAGGTTATGAATTTTTGAAGTTACACGAGTTTATAAAGCATATAAATTACAACATAAATTATAATTTTTAAACCTAAGCAAATATGGGCCGTGTGATCAGCTCTCCCCCCCATTAGGCCGTCCCCTTCTCATCTCCCCCAAACGCATATTTTTCCCAGTATAGCCGAAACCCATTAGCAACTTTAGGGTTAGATTATTCGATTTTTTTCGTGTAACAAGAACACGATCAAGAAGCATCACTCAACTCGTCTCTCCCCAAACCACCACCGCGCCCAATATGGTGAATCTCGGCCCCCCTAGGCACGGGAAAATGTGCGTGAACTGTAGGTGCTCGTGGCCATCTCGCGCCTCCTCTGGTCGACCTCACACCATCATCTCCGTATAGATGTGTAGAGCTTGCAAGGCTCAACAATTTCCTAGTTGATGGCTTCTTTAAATTCTTTGTAGATTGAAAGAGATTGAGGGATGAAAATAGGTGATTTCTGGCCTTTGATTGAGTAGGAGGCGGCTGCGTATTATAATTAGGGTTAGGGTTTGGATTTTTATAAAATTGTGAGAATTTAGGGTCTATTTGTAGAGAATTTTCGAACACTATTCATCCGGAAATTCCGAACTCTGATTCACATGCCGTAACCAGCGTTTCTAGGGTTTAACCCGCGTTCCGGACACAATGGAACAGGTTTCGAAAGCTAATTCGGACATCTGTGCGAGTTATGGCAACAAACGTTCGATTTAAATTAAACCGATTTAAGCGATTTTCTAGGCGTTTTAATTTGTACCGGACAAACGGTAAATCCGATTGACACGAAATTTGAAACCTTACAATAATATCACATTACGGATCCGATGAAACTGGTTTCGTCGAAATCCGAGACTTTTTGAAAAATGGCTATTTTAACTTGCCAAATTAAAATTAAAAATAATTCGATGCGTTTCGAGCTGCCACGATCAAACGATAGCTCCGATTGACACGAAAATTGAAATCCGGTAATAACTAACTATTACGGATCCAATGGAACTAGTCTCGTTCAATTCTGAGACTGTTCAAAAATTGACTATTTTCACTAGTCGATTTAAATATTAAAATATTCAATTTTCACAAATTAACTTTTAATTCGATTTTAAAAGTTCCAAAATATCATTCTAACTCCAATATGATAAAATAAAATTTTACAAATCATTTTCAATCATATTTAACTCAATTTTTTAATTATTTCTATAATTTAACATATCAAATTATCGATTAAATTATTCAATTAAATTCAATTATTCAAAATAAAAAAAAATCATTTGACTCATAAATTCCCTTATTAATATTTAAAATTAATTAAATATTCAAATTTTAATTACTAAAAATTCTGCGTCGTTACAGAGGGGTTCTTCTTAGTACATTTTATCTTCATTTTTGTGTTCTATTTTCAGGAGGATTCACTATTTAGCTATGCACTACTTCCAGTTTTACCGAGTCTTCAGAATGGCATTTCCTGTCTAGATCATTCGAAGTTTCGTTTCAGATCATTCGTTTTTCCATTCCTTCAGAGTCTGTAGCATGGAATTGCCTTCTTAGATAGAGCCGGCTTCCATTTTCATTGGCTATGAGATATTTCATAGTTTTTCAGGTACTTCTAACACCTTAATATCGGGAAGTGCCATTATAGAGCTCGGTGTTGGGGTGTAATGGGCGGTTGCTATGCCGGAGCTCATTTTAGGGATACGTCAGTTTTTCCTTTCATTTTGGAGGATCACAAATTTTTCTCAAATTAATATAAAGATTTATATATATATATATATATATATATATATATATATATATGATATATACAATGTCTACATGTGTATCAAATGCACATACACATTCACGGGCACATGCAACAAATAACATGTACATGGATTAACATGCTTGTATCTACGTGTTAGGATTTACACCACAATAGACTCATTAACCGCTTCACATATGTATTTGCTATCTGTTGTCATATTAATATAATATAAAATATAACTGTATATATACATATACATATACTGTAAAATAACTATATATATACAGATATTTATATGCAAAAAATTACATATAAATATAATTTAATTTAAAATTTAAATCTTTAAGAAATATTAAAATTTGAAACTATATCCATATTTAAAATATCCTGATAAATTTAAATTCAAACTTAAATATCTTACTTTTAATTTTAAAATTAAATTTATATGTACATACGAAATAAATGTTTTGTTTTATTTTCGGAAATGCATAAATAAATATTTGTAGATATTACAAATTGTATAAAGTTCTACTTTATATTTAAATACAAATAATATAATTATACACACACATAAGATTATTCATTTTTGGCCGTAAAGCTTTTAACAAATTCATTTTTTTTAAAATTGAATTCATACATATTAAAATATTTATTTATTAAATTTAAATTTCATGTAAAAATCAAAATTGGTTTTATTATTATTGTAAAATTTTATTTTATAAAACACATGTACACATATGTAAAAGAGTGTGTATGTTTGTATGTATGTATGTATATACGTATATATTACAAATTACAATTTAATATTTTAAATTAATTAAAATTACATTTTAGTATCAAATAAGACACACACATACAGATATATATATATATATATATACACACATATACATATATATATAAATAAATATAAGAAAGAGGTTTTGTTTATCATATGCATGGAATAACAGCTATTAAAATTTAATAAAATAGTTATATATATGTAATGATGATTTTATAATTCAATTTTGTTTAAAAAAATAATTTTTTTTAAATTCAAACAATGTTTCTTCTTTTATGGCTAAAATAAAATATGATTATGTACATTATAAAATATATTTTATATTAACGCATTCATATTTAATCATAAGAACCACATATATCAATTCATTATATATATTACAACATATTTATATTCAATAGCATAGATAATAACATATATAAAATTGATTTAAATTAAAGGTTACCTTAGCTATGGCCTAGTTGTAACATCTTGAATGTTGAATCAAAAGAACTCATCGAATTTTGATTCAACCCCTTCTAGAAAATGCTAGTAATCGAGAGATCTATGCACCTTTAATTTAATTTAACTTGAATTTAGTTTGAAAATGAAGAGGGGAGATAGCTTGGTATTTGTAGCCTAAAGGGGGTTATGGAGCTAGAAAAGGTAACATCAAACATTAGGAGGGTGATGGGTTTATATAAGAAGAGAGGAGAGAAAAGAGGAGATTTGGATCAAGTCTTTTACCCCTTTTTTCTCTACCAATTCAAATCCTTGTATGAAAATATCGCGCCATCCTAACCCTGTCCATATGGCCAGCCTTTCCGTAAGCTAATGGGCCATATGCAATTTCAAACCATACCAGAAATTGTAAAATTTAAATCTAATTCAAATTTACATCGATATCGAATATCAATACACACACACACACACACATATATATATTACTTTTACGTACACATTATTTTCAATACTGATTCCAACAAATAAAATAAAAATTTATAATTAATATCTCATAAGTGTTAATTAATTTAATCGATTTATAAAATTATAATTTAATTAAATCAGGAGGTATTTGGAGTATTTTACATTGTGGTTGTGTGACTCATAGAGGCAAATTCAGTTAGTGATTAATGGAGAATAATTTGAACATTAATGTTCGCACATCACCTTTGCTAGTAGTGTGACAGTTTGGCTAAATTTATCGCTTACACCATGGTAAAATCAAACTTTACTATTTTAAGCGGTACTCAACAACAATAATTATTTAACACCAATTCTTTTTGTCAAAACTATTTCACATTATAACTTATGGAATTTGAAATTGGTCACAATTCCAATATCGTTCACTTCAACTTGTATAGTCCGAACATAAAGTCCTTGGTTTAATAATAATGATTATTGTTAATTGAACTGATCTAGCTAGAGATTTTGACTTTGAGTTGACGATAGTTGACTATGATATAACTGAGGGGACGAATTCTCTATTGAACAGTTTCCACGTCCAATGCTTTAACTTGGACCTAATTATAGTCATTCGATAGTCGCTATGTCATGATTTAACATAATAATAGTGGAGCGTCAACATTGAAGTTCAATAGTATTCCTAGGTTTAGAAAACTGTGTAATATTGTCACTTTGATATTTTCTATTTGACCTTAGTTATATTAACCGATAGAGAACTATGGAGTGAGTCATTCCATTGTTATCCAATAACTATTAGTACGTAATCCTTTAGTGCCCTCAGCAATCATTAGTAATACACTGCCCGATATTTTAAGAGCATTACGTACTCTAGTCTTAATGGATGTATCGATATTTTGCCTTGATACATCTTGACAAGGAATATTTAAAATGATGTGTTTATTATATTGTGATAAGTTTCTCATGATTACAACATATTGTAATTGTTATAAGAAAACTTATCATTTATAGGTTTTATTTTAAATATACTTGAATAATACGTAATACATAATAACATGTATATAATAGAAATAAAGACGCCTTGTATTTTAATTGTTATTTTATTACAGAGTTAATAATTTACAATAAATACGGTATTATCCTTTGGTCATACTTCTAACACTATCAAGAATATCTGCTATTTTAGCGTCATCCTTGTCGAAAAATCCTGGGAAGGGGTGGAGAATCCTCTTCGATATAGCACTTCTTCTTGCATAATGAATTGAGGCGCTTACATAAGAGCATCCTTTTTTTGTTCTAACTTTTCAAGAGAGTTTCCTTCAACAAATAATCCCTGATTAGATTCATCCACAACTCCTTTTCCTCAATCTCCATAATATAACCAGTATCCAATGTGTCAATACTTAAAGGTTCTATAACCTCTACAGGCATAATTCTCGATAGTTGCGCATCTTCAAAGCTAGCCAATTTGGCGAATGAATCCACATTCATGTTCTTCTCTAGGATATGAGTTATCCTATAGTGCTCAATGTCATCTAGTAGCTCTAATACCTTTGACATATATGGCAAGTCACACACCCATAGCTTGAAAGTTTTTCTTAACTTGGAAAACCACCAACTAGAAGGCATTATAGATATGTAATTTATGCACTCTCAACCCCTTAGCTATCTTGAGTACAGCTACCAAAGCTTAGTGTTGTGCTTTGTTATACATTGTGTGAAACTCAGGCTTTAATGCATAATAGATCCTCTAACTCTGAAGGTTATTAGAACTACCCTAGCCCCAAATCATGGTCGTTGGATGCTCTATCGATATATAGTTTCCATTAAGAAGGTTCGACCAATTCCTCTACTGTTATATTATCCCATGTTGTGAATTCAATAATGAAATCTTCCAAAGCCTATCATAGAATAGACTTCTTAGGAAGATACAATATTGCAAACGACTCATCTCCATATTTCGCTTTAGTAATCATCCCAAAGTCTTAGGATGATGCAATACTTGCCTTAGTGGTTAATCCGTCACCCTTACCGGGTGTGCCTAGACGTATGGCCTCAACTTCCTCAAAACTATTAGTAAGCAATGCATTAATTTCTCTAGTTTTGGATTTTATTTCTCCGTGTCGGTGAATCGTTTGTGATACTATATACTGACTTTTGGATCATACCAGCTTTATGCACCAACGTTGCACTTAATGCATAAGTCAATATTGATAAGTAAATATAAATATCTTCTCTTTCCAAATGCTTTGATAATATTAGTGTTTTACTCATATATGCTCCATAAATTCTATAGCTTCACATTGGTTTGTCCATTAGAACTTCCTCTTTTCTTTCTTGAAGTCATCAAAGAATGGTATGCATTTATCGATTATCTTAGGGATGAACCAACTAAAAATGGTGATTTTACCATTCAAGCTTCGCATTTCTCTCATTGTCCATGGGGTTGTAACCTTCTTTAATGCTTTAATGTTATTTATGTTAGCTTCAATGCATCTCAGGTTAATGGTGAAGCCTAAAAAATTGCTAGATATGACCCCAAAGGAGCAATTAAATGGATTCAATCTCATTCCAAAATTCCAGAGCACATCAAACATGTTAAAAAGATCACTTATGTGGTCAATAGTTTTCTATAACTGCACAAGCATATCATCCACACAGACCTCCATCATCTATTAAATCCATTCTTTAAAACCTTATTGACAAAATGATTAACCCCAACATTGTTCTGACTAAATGACATTGTTCTTCAAATTGAAATAATTAATGCTAGTTCGCCATTTCGCATTAGCAGTTTAACCGTCACTAGATTGGATACCCATTCCAGGTGCTAAGCATCATGGATAAAACTATTTTCTTTTATGATATCCACTTCTTCCTTCAATGTAGTGGACCGCTCCAATTCCATGTCGCATCGCTTTTGCTTCACCAGAAAGTAGCTTGGGTTCATATTATATGACACGTGACTTCAGGAGAAATCCCACACATACCAGAATGTGTCCAAGCCAACATGTTCTAGTTCGTTCGGAGAAACCTACTAGTTCTCTCCTTGCCTTCAATCTAAGTTAGGATCTGACTTTAAACCTTCGTAGGAAGATCATTGTCTATCGGACCTTAATCAACAGCTTTTATGGTTCAGCACTTTCCTTTTTTGACTCCTTCCATAGGTTTATAGCTTTATAGTATATGCTAGTGGAGCTTAGTCAAGGCTCGAGTAGGAATTCCTATGCATTAGCAAATATGAGGCTGAGAGGCTTCATTACATCTATAAGACCCCGTAAAATCACCATAAATAAATAAATTGGATAAGTTAATTTAAATAAGATATGTGTAAAAATGGAATTTTTGCCTAATTTGGAATTTGACCACAACAGTTACGTCATAGTGTTCATGGTGAATTTCTGTTCAATTTTCATATATAATATGCTAAAAATGGAGCTCAAATGAAGAATTTATAGGCATTTGGAGTTTTTGGGTTTAAAATAATCTGCATATAGCTCAAATTCAAATAAATATTTAATTTCCAAATTTGCAATTCAAAACTTGATGGTAATTATACTTGGGTGTTAAGCAAACATTAAGGATAATGTTGAATTATAATTAAGGAGTTAAATAAAAACAAATCGATAGTAATTAAAATATTCCCAAAAGGCGGTGGTCGACCGCTAGGGGTCGACCTGTGGGAAGGCGACAGTCGACCGCTTCCTATTGATGGCTACTAGGGTTTTGTTTATATTAACATACCATATTTATTATTTTTAAATATCCTTCACTCGATGGTTCTGATGTGTTCCTACCACTATAAACAAGAGTCAAGCCTCCTTACTTTTATTCATAATATTTTGAGAACATTAGCAAAGCTCTGTCAGTTCATCTCTTTGTAGATTTAGAAAAATCCATTAGGATTTCAGGTAAAAAAATCCTACATATCTATTTTTGTTAATTGATTATTTTTTCAATCTCTTCTCTTCCAAACCTCTATTTTACTGAATCTAACGTATATACAGATCTTTTGCTGTATATATCAAAAAGAAGAGATCTGAAAGGGTTCACTAAAGGCATGTCAAATCCAAGAGAAGACAAAGCTAAGTACTTCTATGAGTGGAGATCTTTTTTTTCTATTTTAGTAATTGAATAGTGCAACCTGGATATGATACACTCCTTAAGGAGTTTTGGATTACAAAAACATCATAGTAAAAATCCTCAAAATTTCCTAAAGTGAAATGTCAATTCTTAGGTAGGAATCTTAATCATTTTTTATTAAATTAATGGATTTTTTTATGGATTTTTGCAATATATGCATTTACCTTCTATTCTACTTTTTATTCGTTTCTATGGATATGATTAAGAAATGGTATGTGAGATACAAATTCTTATTCATAGTTTGCACTATGTAAAAGGAAGTTGAACAAAGCATAAAACCTATAAATTGTAAGTTTCCATTATTATGGATTAATTCCATTGTTCTAATAGAAAATAATTTGGAGTTGGGTTCTAAGTACAAGTCTGTTATTTGATTTAAGAATATTGGGTTTATGACAAAAATGTTATTAATGCTATTGTGAAAATGAGACTTGTATAATATCGAAAATTTAACATTTGAACATTAGTTTAAGGCGTAATCTCCGCATGCCTACTAAATGCGTACTTGTATGTGTATAAACTAGCATAAATAACGTATAATTATATTTTATTAATTGCATAGTTAATTAGGTTAATAATTTCCATTTAAATCCCTTTTAGGAAAGTATTTAGTTAGGAGAAATATGAAGGATTTCTTATAAGGCCTAAATAAATAATGTGTTGAGATGTGATAACACATTTAGAGAGTGTTATGAAGTATGACTAAGTTATAGGGATTCGAGGTCAGCCAAAAACATACAGAAGTCTACCCAACTAATCTGGCTACCAGCAGTGTGATTTTAGGGCTGATGCGAGACATCACCTATAATAAGTAACCATGGATGATATGTGGTTAGTTCCAATAATATAAGGTAAATCTGCCTAGTTGTTATAGATACATGTTCCTACGAATAGTTGGACTAATGTGAGACGTCACCATGGGTATGGGTCATAATACGAAGGACCTGCTTTGGGGAATTGAAGGTATTAAGTGGTTGTTTGAGGACCTGCCTCTTTCCCTTATGAATTATTAAATAGTCGGGATTGAGTTTAGACATGATTAAGGATTGAAAAGGTCCACTTCAATTAAAGTATTACGTGTCCAAAGAGATTTCCATGCAATATCAGCTAGATTGGTACCTGTAAGGAGTCCGCCTTGGGAATAGGTATTAAACGATGGGGGCCTATCTCAATTGAGGAATTAAATGGTCAGAATCTGCCTATAGGTATTAAGCAGCTTGGATTTTATCTCTCACATTCATAGACATTAATGACAATAGTTATGGGTTATTAATAATGGGAAAACCTACTTTGGGGACTAGAGGTACTAAGCGGTTGTATGAGGGCCCGCCTCTTTCTGTTATATGAAACATTAAAGGTTTTGAATATAGTTTAAAATGTGAAAGACATGTCCTTGTTTAAATTATATTTCCTAATACTGATATAGAAAGGCTCAAGATTTTCTATTCATCAAACATTGTTGTTCTGACTCCTTCCTCATTACAACACATGTTAGGGAAGGAGACGATGATTAAAATGGAAATAATGATAAGAGAAGCTTACGTAGTATATTTTTCTATTGATGATATTTTATAATGTACCCATTTGGAGTTAAAAATGTAATTTTGAACTAGATAATGTAACACTTATTGTTGACATTATTTTAGGGTATTACTTTATAACATTTGAAATTTTGAAATAAAATAAGTGTTGTTTATGGTATTATATTTTAACCTTCCGCTGTGAGTTCTAAATGAATAGGTTAACAATTATGTATTGTTCTTTTTACCATCCAACTGTCAGCTTTGGAATGGGTCTAAGTTTCGATAGGCCTTCTTTGGGTCCGGATTTAGGCATGTTTCGGGGAAGGTTGTTACAACTTCCTTTCCTTTGTGTCTGAATATGCCTGTCCGAGCTTGCCGATATAACACTCTCAAGCTATGCTTTTATCTCCTTGGGTCACTTCCACTCCATTTTCCACAGGAAACTTCATCATTAAGAGCAACAGAGAAAATGCGATCCTAAAATCATCAAGGGATGGTCAGGCTAAGAATACATTGAAGGTGAAAAATCCATCTAACACAGAAAAGTTCCACAACCATATTGCCTTGTGGTTATCATAACCCAGCTGCACAACCAATTTAGTGTAGGCAATCAAAACCTTACCCTCTCTTGTAAACCCTTTAATGCAAAGGTTGCAGATCTTTTTCGTTAGCTATATCTTATTGAAAGTCTACTTGAAAAAGATATGCATTGAGCTTTCCCTATCAATAAGAACATGGTGCATTATCACCGGCCAAATCACGGCCATTGTTACCATTGGGTCAAGCATCAGATCCTTGTCTCTATTTGCATCCCTATTTCGGAGACTGTATCATCATCGATCCTCGACTATTGTCTTTTGCGAGCCTTATCCCTTATTGCATAGCACATCTCTTGATGATCATTCCTCATAGAACTCCGGTGTCTTTACATTAGTTTCTGCTTTATTCCAATGGATCCAGACTTCCAGAAATAGTGCTTATTAGTAAACCCTTGTTTGGTGGCCTTGGCCCTTCTCCACATGGTTCAACTGCATTGCCCTAAGGTTGCTGCTTCTGAGGCTAGTTATTTCCTTACCCACACTCTTATGATTCCAAACAAACTACTATAATTTCTTCTTTTTGATCAACTCTACAATTACACCTTAAAGATATATGCACTCATTTGTATTTTATATATGGGTCTCATGGAAGAGATAATAATTTTCAAAGCACTTCTCCCCTTCAGTGGCATCTCTTAGGGCATGCTTCTTGTACCTTTCTGTGCCTTTCCTAATAAATATTTTCATTGGAATCAATCAATTCCATGTAGTTTTCATTGCAGGTGAACCTCTAACGCTTCTCGTAATCTCGCTTTCTACCACCAGTGTTGTTGGAGTTCTTTGACTTGTTTCCATTGCTAGCTTTTCTATTACCACCATATTGCTTTACATCCACATTACATTTTCGATGCTTCTTGGTCCAACCTAACCACTAGTGCCATTACTTCCTTCAACTTTACCTCTTCCAAGCATAGAAATTTATTTGTGTTTCTATAGAAATCTTTCAACAAAGTTAGCTTCATCATCTTAAGCAACTTCCTAAATTTAGTCTAGCTATAAAATCCTTCTACCAAAGCCATAAAAATAATCTCTTCCCATGGATTACTTACCTCTGTCATAATGGCATTGAACGATTTTAGAAAATTCAAGGTCTCTTTGATCTCTAAAGTAGATTAGTCAAGGAGATCACATCCTTCGGCTGCATACTATAAACTCAAAAATTCTCCATAAAGCATTCTTCCAACTGATCATAAGACGATATGGATTCGGGCTCAAGTCGGTACAACCACATCATAGCCAGGCCCTCTAAAAAGAGGGGAAAATAACTACACCTCATTGCTTCATCTACATGGACATTATCCTTGTGTCATCCATACTTCGTTAAAATGCTGCATAGGACATGTTAACCCATTATAAATTTGCACCATTGGCATAAAAAATTTGAATAATGATTTTACCAAATATCTATAGTGAATGGGTTCCAACTACACATGGACCGACATCCATCATCTTGTTATTGCAATTCTGATGCAACAGTCTTTTAGTCTCTGTGAAAAAATCACTATTTCCTACATTTTGCCTTAAGCAGCGATCCTCGTGTGCATCACCTTATGTTCGAATAGATGAACGTTTATAGTTATCACTATGAGATCTAGGACTTCCTATTTCTAAGGAATCCATTCGCTCAATTGTCCGACGACTTCGATGCAGGCTACGTCCTCTTCCAGAATTCCTAATTATGTTTGCTTTCGCGACACCATCCCAATGACCTGCTCCCTGTACATCACCGCCACAATTAATATCCTACAGATCTCCTTTTAGTGCTCAAATACAATCTTTTAAATTGATAGATACCAGCGCATTTGGTTTAGTCGATGTTGATCGATGTTTGAGTTGGAGTTATGGTTCTACCTCTTCTTGATTGCTTCTTGGTCGTTCCATTGCCCTGCTTCCTATCTCTATTACTTGGATCTAATGAACTTACTTTATTGGATTCAGAAGGAAATAAGAATCCTTTATTTCCTTGCGATGCTTGCGAGATCCTTTGCTATAGGGGTTGTACCAACTTAGCAAATTGTTTCTTTTTCTCTTCCATGATGGAAATATAACAATCCATCATCTTCTTTTTCATATGAGCCATCATAACATCATGTTTACCATTAGTGCGGTTGAGATGAATTTCCTTCCTAATTTTGTTGATTCACTTCATTAACTTTATGATTTGGACAATCACTCTCTTCAATAACTACTCTAGGCCTGGGGGTGCTATCTTTATAGCAATTTCCTTTAGATCCGAGTGGAAATTTTCTTCATATCCAAGAAGCAACAAGATCTAAACTTGAATTCTCTATCTCAATGTAGCACCAAAAAATGTTTGCACGTGAAATGGAAAAACACTCTTAATCGAATATACATGAATTAAAATAGTAAGAATTAGAAAGAGAATGACAGAACACATAAAGATTCAATGTGGTTTAGCTTAACTCAAGTTCCTCACTCTAATATATCTTCCATTACTAATTAGATTTACAAGTGTAGCTAAATTAAAACACAAATCAGAGATTCAAGATGGTTTATTTTGAATGTAGCAACGGTTCCAGGTAAAAAACAGTAAAGGGTCAAAAAGTTTTTTCAAATTTTTGTAGGATCTTATTTATGGATGAATTTTTCTTCAGAGTAGCCGAATCATTAGTGAATCGCTGAAACATGTAGATATAACAACTAGAAGAACAAGTCAAAATGCATTATATCCCAAAAGCAAGGTCGTTTGATACCAATCAATATGGATCGATGTCGACTGGTATGTTGACTTGTCTTCACCTTCTCTTTAAAGTAGCTTTAGTTTTTGTACATTAGAGCTTTAAGGAAAAATAACCAAAGGCAATGGATTGGTGCTGACTGGCATCACATCACCATACTTTTCTTCTTCTTCAGAATTGCATATAAAATCAACCGTAGACCAGAATTAGATTAATTTTGAACATTTGATTGATTGATATCGATCCATTGGATCAATCAATACCCAAATATTATTCTTGTCCCACACTATCCAAATTCTGTTATTTCCTAATCATGATATATTACTAACTTCTTGTCCCATTCCTTCATCATTTCATAATCAAAATTCAACATAATAACGCTTGGTTCAGACATCGATTAACACATACTTTCTGTTGATTTATGTTAATCATTTTGGTGATGTCATATGAATTATATTTTCTTTAATATAAATTTATTTTGTATATATATTATAATCAATTATTCATTTAGGCTTAAAATGTGCAAGTTTTGTATATCTAGAATATTTTATGTATGTCAAAAAAACATTTTTGCCATGTATACATTTCGACGTAAAAAAGCCGATCAAAATATAGATCCATTCTATGTTGGCTATTGGTTGGAAAAAGAAACAACAGTACTGAGCAATAACTATTCTTTCAAAGCACAGAGCGGATAGGATAAAATATAATATCAAATTGAACCCATTTATTTCAAAACCATTAGAAATGTCATAATACAAAACATCGTAAAACTATCACATAAGATCCATTACTTCATCTATTCAAATATATAGGCGCAACATAAAAATATCACTAAAGATAATAATAATTTCCAAGACACTCCTCTTTCGAGCATCCTCATAGTCATCACTCCATCTTAACCTGCGTTTTAATGAGAAGGGAGTCAAAACAATAAATGTATGGTGAATAAAAACCTCGAGTCTTATCATTTCATTACTTAGGAAGTACATTTCAAAATAAGAATATGTCTAGGGTACATAAAATCATTTAATACTTCTTTCGATGAAAGGAGGCAGGTCCACAATCAACCACATAATACCTTCCATTCTCGAAGTAGATTTCTAAATACCATAACACCAAATCCCACGTCATAAATGTCTAGCAATGTGAGAGATAGTTCCCATGCCACTTAATACCTTTTATTAGAAAATATGCTAACTCTAGCCATTTAAGACCCTAATTGAGGCAGACCCCATCACTTAATACTTATTCCCAAAGCGGACTCCTCAGTGGTAACTATCTATCAAACATTATATGGAATCGCCTAAGCCACTTATACTTCTTTATGGAAATGTTGACTCTCAATCAGTCTATAACGAATCGTGCTTTTCGACCTTGAAAATTAACACAAATATGTCCATTATATTGCGTATCAAGTAATCAAATGCTCGAAAATCCGAATGTTAGGGAAAAAAGGAAGGAAGAGAGAAAGAAACTAACAACATAGAATCTCATAGCAGAACGAATAATCTATAATATACAACAAATTTTTATACAAAAGAAAAACTGTAATACACACACACATAAAAGACATCAATCAAAGTATACTAACCTAATTCAGTCTGCACAGTTATAACATTCTATCCTCACAATTGCTGAGAAATACAACAATGAATGCAGTGGAAAAATAATCATATATGTGAATACGTCTCAAGGCCTTCAGCTCGTCTGTTAAAACTCCAAAGCATCCAAAATAATCTGTAATATGCTCGGCCTGACTGAGCATTATAATAAAATAACACACGAGTCAGTCTAGAAAATGAGCATGAGAAAACACACCCAACTGGATTTTTAAGTTATAAAAACCTTCTAAAAATAAAGGTATCTCGTAAGACCGTACCGCAATAAACACGGACAGGTTTTTACCTTACGATAACCAAACTATTTCTTAGGAAATTCTCTAATATTTTAATAGGTTCTAAGATACAAAAACTAATTAATCATGACTGGGGTACTAGGGTACCACCTGTCATGGTGCATCTCTAGATAAAATAACACCGAGGCCCTCGCATGGATCCCTTGCCAGCACAGAACCGACCTACCCCTTATTGGATAGTATCGTATAAGAACACCCCTCCATTAATGGACACTGAAGCATACAAATGAGAGATAATATCGACTCTAGATAGGGATGATCATATCCTACTTGGGAGCGACCCACTTAGTCTTGCTGCATCTTCCTTATTTTAGCCATTTTCAATTGATGAGGCTTGAGGCTACGTTTTACCTTTATTATAGAACTTCCCACTTGGAATGCTAATAGTACCCTCCAAGAGACAATGCAACGCTAGTATTCATCCAAACAAATTCATGTTGGGACCGAACAAAATTCTTGAGACCTTCTTCAATTCCATTATCTTTAATATATCTTTAGTTTGAAATGCTTAAGTTGGATCAAAGTGGTTTTTGGATAACATGTCCAATCCCGGTCTCTTCGAAACAACATTCGATAGTTTTCAATAAACTCAACACTAGTTCTTCAAGAAATAAACAATCAAAGACAAGAGCGAAGATCACATCCTAGCTGTTAGTGGGCGGATTTCCTTATCATTTGTCCAAGGAGAACAAAATGAGATTTATGCGCACAGTACAACTTCATCGAAGATGACTATGCCATATAACTCAGGTGTTACTCTTAAATATTTCCAAAGTTACGTTTTGGCCCATGTTCGATAGTCGGTTATTTAACTATCATCAAACACACATCCAAATCAGGGATTTATTTCAAAAGGATAAACCAAAATTGGTTAAGCACATACGCAAACACTGGTCTCTTAAATTAATCTTCTCATTAATAAAAATCACTTTGTAAATATTTGTATATAAATACCTTTATAAAGGTATGCCCAACCTATATTTTCAATACTTAGGAAAATATCTTTATCTTAATGCTATAAGTATGTTCACCAAAACTGAAAAATATTTCCTTTCTACACAACTCAAAAACCATTTAGAAAACTCTATATAGAAGCCCTACAAAAACCAGCCTCCATTTTCAATTATAAACTCTTTTATAAATTTCAAAAAATTTATAACTCTTTGTAAATCCATAAAACTATTTGTAAAACTCTTCCTACAAAATTTATAAACCCATTTCTAAAATTCTTTTATAAATATCTAAAATCATTAATAAAATTCTTTTACCATTAACTAATCTTCCTTAAATTCCCAACCTATGTCATGAATCTTCTCTTATAAAACTCAAGTCTATTTATAAATTATATTTATAAATTTTAAACTTTTAGAAATGAATAATAATGTTTTCTTCTAATATTATTATACAATAATAATAATTAATAGTAAACATTATAAATAAATAATATTTATTAACTTTAAAACATCTTAAAATAATAATTAATAATTTCAAAGACATTATTAAACAGACAAAAGTAATTAATCCTCCACATTATAATAAATAATAGAAATAAGTAATTTTCAAAACATTATTAATAAATCCTTATTATTAATTTCAAAGCATATTAATTTATTTAAATAAGTAACCTCTAAAAATATTAAAATATTGATAACTAACATTAAAACAACATTAAATATAAATAAATAACTTTAAATGCTATTAATTATAAATAAGTAAATTTTAAAACTATATGTAAATAAAATAACTTTGAAAAAGAAAGGTAAAAATTCGAAATAAAATAGAAATTAAATCCTTTAAGATAAAATATTCTGAAACCTAATTTCGAGTTTAAAATCATTTCAAAATTCAACTCCAATTCTAGTGACATTTATAGTATTTTTCAAATACTAATTCAAGGCCAAATGCTACCAAACGCTTAACCAATATTGATATTGATTTCCTATCGCTATAAGGTTTAAGTTTTTAACATATAAAGACGTCATAACCAATAGTGCCAAAAATCAAGTTTATTATCCAATAATTGACATTATAGGAATATTATTGAAATCAATTTAACAATAGTGAGGAATTTTGTTGGCTCCCTCCAACTTGTCCCACTGCATTACAACTCATATATATATTAATACATATGTATAAATAAAATTCAATAGTGGTGAGAAATCCTATTTGATCCCTCCAATCTTTCCCCTTGCATTACAACTCACATATAATCATATAATGTGGGTCATTCGCTCCAAGGGCGAGAATAAATCCAAACCAACTGAAATAAATAGTAAATCATCCAAATATCCAATCAATAATTTTTATTAACTACATAATATTGCCGGTTAGCCAAAAAGGTGGGATTAACCCATAATTATTCCAGTTGCCATTGAGGCATTTCGAATTCCATCATTTGATTTAGCATGAAATTCAACTAGCTTCAAATCAATCCAATCCAACTCTATGTCGAAGATCTCATCTCTGTGAGCTGAATCCAAACGACCGCATTCGTTTGGACCTAGTATGGATAAGTTGAATCCAAAGATCCCATAATTTAAATAATATAATTGTTTTAGTTAATTACATCATTAACGTTAATTAATCAACCTCAAACCCTTCTCTCATCGTTCAAAATTTCAAAATCCTAGGCCTGCTCCTTCAATATCGACCGCGGCTTCCCTTCCAATGATGACGCCGCTTGCTCCAACTTAGACTGCCACGCACTGCCAGAAGGCGGCGCAATCTTCCTTGCTTCGATTGCAATTGGTCCCACCTTCAACCATGGCTAATAGGTTTAGAACGAGCCAAAGTTCCATTTTTCGTTCATCTCGGCATTGCCATCGCCTTAGGCGATGCCTGAACACCGCGTCCACACTAAAGCTCTGCCTCGATGCCCCTTTCCATTGACACCAATCTCACCTCCTAAGACCCCCTGTACTGCCACCCGAAGGTCCAAGTTCTTGTTTGCTATAGAACTGTCATCATCGCCACCACCGTCCACATTAGCACCATCCAACTATGGGTTAAGTTCATGGTTACCTTGCAACCAACTTCTTAGTTGGGGTCATGGGCTAAAAACACTTCGATTAGCAATGATGATCTATGGTCATTGGACTGTCCATTTGAAATTTTTTCCAGCTTATTATTATGAAAGATGGAAGGCAACAAAAGTTTTAAAAAGGAAAGGATGTATAGCCTAATGTATGCAAGCATGGGTACGGTGTGGCTGAGTTGATATGGGTATTGGCTAATGGTATATATATCTTATATTCAAAAATATCCATCTCGATGCGCTCAAAATTCACGAACCCCAAATGAGGTGTGCCGCTTAGCGTTGTATATGTCATACCCCTATTTCGAACGCAATGGATAGTTTCAAGGACTAATTCGATAATATACAGAAGATGGATTTTAAACTCAGTTATATTATATAAATTCTTGAAATTAATTTCTATGCATTTCAATCCCACAATACCAAACAATATGTCTGATTGCCACGAAAATCAATAGCATATAATAATTCATATTATCAATCTAATAAAACTGCTTTAATTGAAATCCGAGACAGTTCCCCAGAAGGCTATTTTTATAAGTTAATTAAAACGAATTATTATAAAAACCAAATTAATCACTTTCAAATATAAATTAAAAGTTTAATATCTTCATTCTTATTTAAATAGAATTTAAATCAACCTTCGAAATCATTTTTATTCACATCGAATATAAGATTAAAAATTTAAACAATTCCAAATATTAAATTCAGCAATTTAATTATGAAATAAATTACCATATTTGAAATTCAAGTTATTTAACTTATAAAACTAATATTTCAATATTTAAAATCAATTAAATGTTCCAAATTTAAATGATTAAAATTCTAGGTCGTTACATTTTCCCTTCTTAAAAGAATTTCGCCCTTGAAATTGCCATGTAAGAAAAATGCCACAAACCTTTTAACCTTCCAAAATGAATTAGTTGCAATAGATTTCAATTTCTTTTAAGTCTTTGATTTCATCCACCGATACCAACATCAACTAAATCATTACAGGTTATAACTCAAAAATCATATTTTAGTTATCAAAAATTTACCAAGATCCTCGAAAAATTTCTAATGCCTTAGATTTACAGAAATTTTTTCCAATGTCTTCTTCATGCGGCTCGATCGGAAAAATTTACAGTATATACATAATCAATTATATACATCTCATCTTCAAGGATGGGGCATCCTGTAGGGAAAAATAGAAAAATACGGTATGTAATCGAAGATATGTACCTTTTTATTAGCATTAGCAAGAATATACAATTAATATAATGCAAAAGCGAGCACCGAATGCAAGGCATACGCCATCCACACATATAAATCACACAACAATCAATGAGAATATGTATATAGAAATTAAAATCAATATATAACATAGACTATATAATAACCATATGCAAATTTTGCAAATGAAACAATAGAAACCAACAATCAAATAATAATCATCCTATTATTTCATAACCATATCAATTTGCATTTTGGAATATCAATATTTAATTTATTAAAGCCCATACGATGTATGTAACGACCTGGAATTTTCGATCCTGAAAATTCCAGATAGTTGGGGAAAAGAAGATAGAGATAGAAGAAAAAGAAGAACAGAAACACCAACATCTCACATTCGCAACGGACAAAATATAATAATAAATAATACAGTTATACAAAGGAAAACTGTACTTGTCAAATTTTAATTTAATACATCAGAATTACAACATATATACAACATTGGACAGATACAATCAACATGTCTCAGATAAACAGAAATATATCACGACAGAAACACTCAATACGTTCCTGCCATCTAGCTCGGATTCTGAGCTCCAGAACGTCCTTATCTGAAAATTTGTAGTACTCGGTCTGACTCGAGCATTACATCAAAGTAACACCCGGGTCAGGCTGGAAACTAGCGTGAGTAAACCCATCTAACATGGAATACAAAAGCATACAACTTATATAAACCCGGGGTAACTTAAATCAATTTACAAGTTCACAAGATGTTATAGACATCACTTATTTCACACATCAATTTCTAAGTATTAATACTTAGATTAAATGGTCCTATTCACTTAAATCATTCCATTTCAGCCTATTGATTCCACATATCAATTTAAAAAGAATCGAAGTGGTTTCAGGTATTAACTAATATCCGACTCCGGTCTCTTCGAATTCAATGTCATCTTGACCGAAGTTATTCAAGTGAATACAGTTTACTTTTAAATACTGGATGTCACTTTACATAGCATTTCATCATAAATAACCACATTATTACTGTTCAACCCAACATATCATATTACAGAAACATTTCATTTCACAAGGCATCTCACTCACATATCAGGGATAACAAATAAATCCAAGGCATTTAAATATCATTTATTCATTCATAAGGAAGATAAATTAGCCATACCATTTTAGTTGATTTAAATAGATTAAATTAATTACTTCCATCATCTTTAAATCCTGCTTTCTCAACATTAATTAATTACAAATCAACTAATTACCCATCTTAATTAATCATTCTTAATTAATTATTCCTTAATTACATTAAATAATTGTCTTTCAATTAATCACATAGATTAATTAGCCTTAACCATATTAATTAACCTTTAGTTACTCTTGTTAATTTATTTATTATATTAATTAATGATCCTTAATTACTTCATTAATTAATCTTTCCTTATTTAATAATCAATTAGTTATACTTAATAAATCCTAATCGGTTAATTAATTACCTTGATTAATTAACCCTAATTAATTATTAAGTAATCATACTAATTAATTATTTCTTTAGTTATTAAATTAATTAAATAAATTAACCCTTTATCATAAATAAAAAGTAATCTTTACTTACTCCATTCTTTAATCTTTTTATTACTCATAATTTAGTTAATGAATCTTAATTGCTCAAGGCCTTTATTAACTAAAAGATTATCCATTATCTTAATTCAATTTTCTTAATTAACATGAAAATCCTATTTAACAACTTGGAAAATTTTATTATTAACCTATAACTTATCTTCAATCCTTGAGTTTAATTAATGATAGAACTCATTTTATCTTCTTAATTTAATTACATTATAAATTAAGTTTTAAATAAATTTTTAGGAATCAACTTACTACATTAAATAAGTTTTACAATTTAAATTAATCAACATTTAAATAACACTTTTATCTTAAATGTATTATTACAAAAAAAACTTAATTTATTATAACTTAGATACTTGAATTACAATTTATCTTGCTCGAGTCATACCATGTTTTCCCTGACCAAACCCGAGCTTCCATCATGCCATTTTTTTTAAAACCTGTATAAATTTTAAATTGCTACGAGGAATTAACACGCAAACAACTTGACGTAAACCCGAGACAACCCATTCATTTACCCGAGACTTATCTCGAGTAAAAACCTTCATTCCAAAACAAAATACTGATGTGCAAAATTATCCCGTGCACATGCACTGATCATCGATGAACTTTCGGCCTCCAAAAGCATCGCCGACAAGTTGCCTATAATCACCTCAAGCCTTTTGCACAACCTGCTTTCCCGATCGATCTCCAGATTGAAATCGAACACCTCACAACCCCTCTAGAAACCAACCATCGACCGAAATCGTCTCTTTCCAATGACGCTGATCTCCTGAAATCACTAAACTCCATCCTAAGGTTCGCCACTACCCCACGTTGCATTTCCCCCTTGACCGGTCAACCTTGAAGCCACAATGGCGATGCAGTAGGCAAATTTCCAATCACGTCCAGTCAAGGGCTACAACCCTACAACGTTGATCTGCTGCCACCACGGTGAACTAATAATTCACCTAACATTTTTACCAATATCACCAGACTCCAGACTTGCTTTGCCCAAATTCGCGTGACACAAAAATTTTCCGATCATGAGAAATTGCTCGAAATCAAAAATACGATCAACTCTCAATTTCGCATGATCTAATAGCCTAAAAATCTTGGTTATATTTTTGAAAATCCTAATCTACTATGACAAAACTGATAATACACCTGAATCAACCAACTATTATAATCGAGATTTATGATATGTTTAAAATCTACTGTTCTTCATCCTTTATATCACCATGACCAACAGATTCTTATTGTAAACATTCTTAATCTCATTATCTTGTTATTGCTAACAAACTTTTTCCAGAGATCAAAGCTTAAAGAAGATTAGAGGGTGAGAGATTTAGTTTGAACATATTTTAAATGAGTAGATTAAGCACAGAGTATATATCATTTCCAAGCATTTATGCAAACATAAATATACATGCATTTCTATTTAACAGATCAAGAAATAAATTATCATAACTCATTTACAGCATGCATCTATATTGAACATAGATTTAAAACCTTTTAATTTTGTTTTTTACTCATAGTGGGTTAAACAGAAAAGCCTTATTCTAAAATCTGGAATATTAACAGAGTATCTTCTTGGTGCAGGTACGAGCATCCATATAGTTATGAACATATACATCAATCCATATTAAACAACATGCTACACTTACCATACTTCATTCTAAGGAATTTCAACATGCATCTATATTTATATAGATTTAAATTTATTTTATATAAATTTATTTACTCACACAAATATCACTTATATACCCAAACAACACATCCATTCACTCATGCAAGAAAAAAAATCGAGACATTTCTATAATCAAATCTTGCATGCATTCGGTTATAAAGTAGAATTTTGTTTTTTTTTTCAAGAGGGTAGATTTACTCACCTATTTGTGGAATAGAGAAACACAGAAGCCTTTGAAGTTAAATCTGTACTTCAAATTGAAACATCAGGCTTGCTCATCTTAATTTGTTGATCTTGAACTTGAACCATTGCTTTAACTCTTTTGCTTAGCTTGGTTTCAGATTTGTGAAAAAAATTGTTGCTGCGTTTGATTACTGTTTGAAGGTTGAGTTTGTTCTACTATCTTTTTTTCATGTTACAGGTTTGTTTTTCCTTTGATCATATTTCTTTTTTTCTTCTTAGTTTTGTTTAGGAAGTGGATTGTCAAAAGAAATGATAGAGAAAACTGAAAAGAATTATATAATTTAGTTTCACCCTTTTTATTAAAAAGAAAATACAAATTTTAGACACTTGTTAATTGTATAATAAGGTTTTGCTTACACTTGTTATTGGATAAAATCCTTAGCTTACACTTGTAATGCTAGCATATATATTCTTACATCTGAAATTTCCAAGCTTAAATAGGTTATTATATGTATTTTTATAATCTTTTAGATTTAGTTTTAATATATATGTATATATATATATATTTATTTATACATGTCCTAAGTGTTAATATGTTTTAAATGTTCAAATTTTCTTTTAATTTATTTACATCCGATTTATCCTTAAGATGTTTACATTTGAATTTCAAATCCAAATTCTTTTTAAAATCTGCCCATTTATATAATCAATTTAATACTCATTCAATTTGTTTTCAAAAAGGATAAATTTTAGATTATAATAAATGATTTATAAAGGAAATTATTTCATATCTATTTGCCTAAAATTCTGGAATATTCAGACATTTATCAAAATTTTATTTGTTCTAATTACAAATTTGTATTTTAAAACTTTTCAATCCTGTAAATTTCCCAATTAATAGATGTCTAAAAATCCAAGATATCGCATTCCTCCCCCTTTGAATCTTTTCGTCCTCGAAAAGGAACGAAGCCAGAATTTATTAAAATGCTTATTACTAGAAAAATTACTCCTTAATCACTTTTACTATAAACTCTTTTTATTAAGATATTTTAAAACCTTTTAAAATCTATATATATTGCCAAAATAGTTTTATGAGAATACTTTTTATAATTTGATGTCTCAACAAGTCCAGCCTTGTTATCATAGAAATTCGGTCATACGTTGATCAGGCGTAAGGCTGAAAATCTATAAGTACTTAGCAGACCCATTTTTAACACCCAATGAAAATACTTGGAAAACACTTTGTTGAAAATATAGAAAACATTTTTGAAAATAGAGGAAATATCTTTGGTGAGAACGCTCTGGAAATCATCACCCCCATCCATGGCCGCAGTTACATCTTGGGTTACGTTGCCATCGCAGCAAAAGTCCATGTAACTGTAGACACTCCGCGCCCCTCGATTACGCCATGGAACCCACAACAGATCGCAGTTACATTCCTGGGTTACGTTGCCATCACAGCAAAAGTCCATGTAACTGTAGGCATCAGCGCCCTCGATTTTCGCTGTCAAAAATGAAACTCCTCCACTCCCACATAGATCGCAGTCTACCGATGTAAAATCAAACGCAGACTGTTGGCTCTCAGCAGCACACACGACTTTCGCTTTGTTACCATAGGTCGTAGTCTACCGATGTAAAATCAAACGTAGACTGTTGGCTCTCAGCGGCACACACGACTTTCGCTATGGTCTGCAGTAGATCACAGCGACATTGAGTTAAACTGTCGTCACAGCATAATCCAAATGTCTCTGTACGCCTAAGCGCCCTCGACTTCCGCTACACACTACACATAATCCTCAAGAACTAGTTTTGTTCGGACTCCTCACATGATCAACTTTAGAACCTCCCCCTTTGAGGCTCAAGGCAGTACCAACCTATGGTACTCCTGAGAAGTTCATTTCAAGGGAGCGCCTTTTTCTCCAGAGCCATTTTCAAAACACTTTATACTATACACATATAGTATCTTCAAATCATACACCTAGTATGAATCACATATAAATCTCCTTCTCAAAATCGATTATCCCAAAATCGATAATTCTCAACTAGGCTTTCCAAATTTCCAAAATTGATTTTTCTCCAAAAATCAAAAACCTTTCCAAATCCAAAGGTTCCAAAAACCTTTCCTCTTAAATCATTCTCAAAAGATCCTTTATATATATATATATATATAGCCTTGAAAAATCTTTGGATCATTTCAAACTTGTATAAAACCCCTTTTATACTTCAAATATTTTCAAAACTCTTTTCTGGCTGTAGATTCAACAAGGGGAATTTCAATTATATATACACAACTTTGTTTATGCCAAAACAATATTCAAGCTTGATTACTCTATAAAGTCACTTACTATATTACTTATTTCCATAAGGTAAATTTCTACCATAGAAATATTCAATTTCTACTTTATTTCATCATATATTTCACAAAATATTTTTTTCACTTCAAAACCATTTTACAGTTCTTATCCACAAACCTTCAATATCAATTTCATTCCAATCCGTACGACATACACATATCATCCATATGCAATATCAATCTGATCGCTCACTCGATCATACAATTTCTCTTTCGAACTAGTATCGTCCACCCGACTTCCTAGTGCGGACTCGGATCTGGTTTCTTAATCAGAAACCTTCATTCTCCTTGCATAGTCATAACTATGATAGAGAATATCCAGAACCAATCAACAATCCATATCTAGGTTCGTCATCGAAAATCGAGTGAAAAATCTCAACTCGGATCGATATAACTACCTCAAAATTCTGTGCTCGAATCTGGATCAAATCACTATGTGAATAGAATAATATACGTACATCCTATGTATTTATCTTTATTGGTTAATAGCCAAATCAATCTCCTTTTCTATTCACATTCCTTTAATTCCTATTCATTTATTCACATTTTCGCCCAATATCCCTTTTGATTAACACTTCAACTCTTATCTCAAATGAATATTTACTCATAAACAGTTTGCACTCTGTCCAGCTTATATTTAGAAGATAGCTTGAAAAGTTAAAAATAGATAAGTAGTTGAAAAATAATTATTAATTTGTAAAATAGCTGTAAAATAGTTAAGTAATAGCAAAATAGTTGGAAAACAGTCAAATAGTTATAGAAATTTTAAATAATTGTAAAATAGTTGTAAAATAGTAATTATTTTGTAAATTAGTTGAAAAATAGTAATTAGTTTATAAAACACTTGAAAAATTGTTAAATAATTCTAAAAATAATTGTAAAACAAGTATAAAATAGTTTTAAGTTAAAAAAAAGAAAAGTTGTACAGTAAATAGTTTAGAAAAATAGATTTATATTAAAACAATTTTTTTTTGAAAATAGTACAAAGTCAAACTGTTCAATTCCCAACCTCCATTCCTAATCAATTCAATTTAAATTTCCACTTCCATTTAAATTGACTCAATTCCAAATTAAATAACTTCAATTTGCATTGAAATTGATTTAACCCCAAATTCAAGTTGAATTAATCCTCAATTCCTTTTCTAAATTCATCAAATTCCATTTGACTTTTAAACCTATTCATCTTTAATCACAATTCCAAATTATTCAAATCAATTTGGATTAATTTCAAATTGAACCAGCTTCAATTTTAAATCATTTCAATTCTAGTTTAAATTAATCCCAATTCCCTATTTGAATTTGAACTCATTCATCTTCAATTTCATTTCAAATCAATCCAATTCAAATTTTCCATTTGGATTTTTAAACTTATCCATCTTTAATCGCAATTCAGATCAAATTTAAACCATCCCGAATTATATAAATTCGAGTTAAATTTTTAAATGTTGATTTAATCCTCTGAATCAAATCAACTTATATCTTTATCCATTTAATTCTGAATCCAAATTCCATTTTTTGACCTATTTCAAAGTTCAAATAATAATAATCCAAATCCTTTTTAAACAACTAAATCTTTGAAATTCAATTTATCACCAAATTTCAAATTTGAAACCAAACCTTTGAAGTTTTATCTTAAACATTCAAATCTTAGGTCCAAAATGATTCCATTTTATCTTAATATTGGATATATTACATACCCCTCGACTTCGTTCATTTAAACATATGCAAATTCAGCTTAAATATTATTAATAACAACAGGATGGGATCGTTCAATTTTTTTTAAACATCCATCCATTTCCAATTTCTAGATCTCAAACCCTTTTTGAGATCACACAAACTCCCAATTCAAATTAACCATTTAACTTCCCAAGTTAAATCTCAATTTTCGTCTCGAATTTCCATATCAGGTTGTTCATTCAAACTTATTTAACTTCGTCTAAGTCAAATTCAATTTAATCCCATTAATCCCACTTCAAATTTCAAAATTCTTTCCCAGTTATAAGTTCAAAATTTATATCACTTTGGGTTATCTCATCTCATTCCATATAAAAATTTAAAATTCAACATTTAGAGTTTATTTCAAACCATCATTGATGTTATGTATATTCCTCATATATACATATTATTTTAAACCACCTTTGGTTTTTACTTCAAAACAAATTCCTTTAAATTTTCAAATAACTCTTGTTTGAAATAGGACCCATTCACCCTTTCATTCAATTACATTAAATAATATTATTTCTTTATCACTTTGAAACAATTTTCAAATTTCACAATTTAGATCATCTTCAGCTTTAATTTATAAGTCATACTTACCTAAATGTTTTACTTCCCCAAAACATTTCATTTGCTTACACATTAATACACATATCATTATTAAATACAACAATTATTTATGATAATACCCAAGGAAACCAATTCATTATTATCTTATTCTGAAACCCTTCTCCAAATTCAAGATTTTAATTTCAGTTTGAATTCATTTCAAACTTATCTTTATTAAATTTCAGTTTGGTTGTATTTCTATTTCCACTTAATTTAATTCCAATAATTTAACAACTAATTACCATAATATTTATTAGAAAGAAATATTGCTTTATATATCAAAATATATTCTTATACAAAATCATTTAAAACATTTATATAAGAAAATAACAAGTACGCCCTCAAATATACACACACACACACACACACACACACACACACACACTCAACTCATCCTAGGGTACCGCTAACCCTCTTCTTGATGAGTAAACCCACCAGAGCCAAGGTTCTCGCTTAACCTGGCTTTGATACCAAATGTAAGGATCTTGAATTTTCGATCTCGAAAATTCCAAATAGTTGGGGAAAAGAAGATAGAGATAGAAGGAAAAGAAGAACAGAAACACCAACATCTCACATTCGCAGCGGACAAAATATAACAATAAATAATACAGTTATACAAAGGAAAACTGTACTTGTCAAATTTTAATTTAATACATCAGAATTACAACATATATACAACACTGGACAGATACAATCAACATGTCTCAGATAAACAGAAATATATCACGAGGGAAACACTCAATACGTTCCTTCCATCTAGCTCGCCTTCTGAGCTCCAGAACGACCTTACCAGAAAATATGTAATACTCGGTCTGACCCGAGCATTACATCAAAGTAACACCCGGGTCAGGCTGGAAACCAGCGTGAGTAAACCCATCTAACATGGAATACAAAAGCATACAACTTATATAAACCCGGGGTAACTTGAATCAATTTACAAGTTCACAAGATGTTATAGACATCACTTATTTCACACATCAATTTCTAAGTATTGATACTTAGATTAAATGGTCCTATTCACTTCAATCATTCCATTTCAGCCTATTGATTCCACATATTAATTTAAAAAGAATCAAAGTGGTTTCAGGTATTAACTAATATCCGACTCCGGTCTCTTCGAATTCAATGTCATCTTGACCGAAGTTATTCAAGTGAATACAGTTTACTTTTAAATACTGGATGTCACTTTACATAGCATTTCATCATAAATAACCACATTATTACTGTTCAACCCAACATATCATATTACAGAAACATTTCATTTCACAAGGCATCTCACTCACATATCAGGGATAACAAATAAATCCAAGGCATTCAAATATCATTTATTCATTCATAAGCAAGATAAATTAGCCATACCATTTTAATTGATTTAAATGGATTAAATTAATTACTTCCATCATCTTTAAATCCTGCTTTCTCAACATTAATTAACTACAAATCAACTAATTACCCATCTTAATTAATCATTCTTAATTAATTATTCCTTAATTACATTAAATAATTGTCTTTCAATTAATCACATAGATTAATTAGCCTTAACAATATTAATTAACCTTTAGTTACTCTTGTTAATTTATTTATTATATTAATTAATGATCCTTAATTACTTCATTAATTAATCTTCCCTTATTTAATAATCAATTAGTTATACTTAATAAGTCCTAATCGGTTAATTAATTACCTTGATTAATTAACCCTAATTAATTATTAAGTAATCATACTAATTAATTATTTCTTTAGTTATTAAATTAATTAAATAAATTAACCCTTTATCATAAATAAAAAGTAATCTTTACTTACTCCACTCTTTAATCTTTTTATTACTCATAATTTAGTTAATGAATCTTAATTGCTCAAGGCCTTTATTAACTAAAAGATTAACCATTATCTTAATTCAATTTTCTTAATTAACATGAAAATCCTATTTAACAACGTGGAAAAATTTATCATTAACCTATAACTTATCTTCAATCCTTGAGTTTAATTAACGATTGAACTCATTTTATATTCTTAATTTAATTACATTATAAATTAAGTTTTAAATAAATTTTTAGGAATCAACTTACTACATTAAATAAGTATTACAATTTAAATTAATCAACATTTAAATAACACTTTTATCTTAAATGTATTATTACAAAAAAAACTTAATTTATTATAACTTAGATACTTGAATTCCAATTTATCTTGCTCGAGTCATACCACGTTTTCCCTGGACCAAACCCGAGCTTCCATCATGCCATTTTTTTTTAAAACCTGTATAAATTTTAAACTGCAACGAGGAATTAACACACGAACAACTTGACGTAAACCCGAGACAACCCATTCATTTACCCGAGATTTATCTCGAGTAAAAACCCTTCATTCCCAAAACAAAATACTGATGCACAAAATTATCCCGTGCACATGCACTGATCGTCGATGAACTTTCGGTCTCCAAAAGCATCGCCGACAAGTTGCCTATAATCACCTCAAGCCTTTTGCACAACCTGCTTTCCCGATCGATCTCCAAATTGAAATTGAACTCCTCAGAACCCCACTGGAAACCAACCATCGACCAAAATCGTCTCTTTCCAAAGACGCCGATCTCCTGAAATCACTAAACTCCATCCTAAGGTTCGCCACTACCCCACGCTGCATTTCCCCTTTGACCGGTCAACCCTGAAGCCACAATGGCGATGCAGTAGGCAAATTTCCAGTCACGTCCAGTCAAGGGCTACAACCCTACATTGTTGATCTGCTGCCACCACGGTGAACTAATAATTCACCTAACATTTTTACCAATATGACCAGACTCCATACTTGCTTTACCCAAAGTCTCGCGACACAAAAATTTTCCGATCATGAGAAATTGCTCGAAATCAAAAATACGATCAACTCTCAATTTCGCATGATCTAATAGCCTAAAAATCTTGGTTATATTTTAAAAAATCCTAATCTACTATGACAAAACTGATAATACACATGAATCAACCAACTATTATAATCGAGATTTATGATATGTTTAAAATCTACTGTTCTTCATCCTTTATATCACCATGATCAACAGATTCTTATTGTAAACATTTTTAATCTCATTATCTTGTTATTGCTAGCAAACTTTGTCCAGAGATCAAAGCTTAAAGAAGATTAAAGGGTGAGAGTTTAGTTCGAACATATTTTAAATCAGTAGATTAAGCACAGAGTATATATCATTTCCAAGCATTTATGCAAACATAAATATACATGCATTTCTATTTTACAGATCAAGAAATCACTTATCATAACTCATTTACAGCATGCATCTATATTGAACATAGATTTAAAACCTTTAAATTGATTTTTTTTACTCATAGTGGGTTAAACAGAAAAGCCTTATTCTGAAATCTGGAATATTAACAGAGTATCTTCTTGGTGCAGGTACGAGCATCCATACAGTTATGAACATATACATCAATCCATATTATCAATCCATATTAAACAACATGCTACACTTACCATACTTCATTCTAAGGAATTTCAGCATGCATCTATATTTATATAGATTTAATTTTTTTTATATAAATTTATTTACTCACACAAATATCACTTATATACCCAGGCAACACATCCATTCACTCATGCAAGAAAAAAATCGAGACATTTCTATAATCAAATCTTGCATGCATTCAGTTATAAAGTAGAATTTAGTTTTTTTTTCAAGAGGGTAGATTTACTCACCTGTTTGTGGAATAGAGAAACACAGAAGCCTTTGAAGTTAAATCTGTACTTCAAATTGAAACATCAGGCTTGCTCATCTTAATTTGTTGATCTTGAACTTGAACCATTGCTTTAAGTCTTTTGCTTAGCTTGGTTTCTGATTTGTAATAGTTGAAAAAAATTGTTGCTGCGTTTGATTACTGTTTGAAGGTTGAGTTTGTTCTACTATCTTTTTTTATGTTACAGGTTTATTTTTCCTTTGATCAGATTTCTTTTTTTTCTTAGTTTTTTTTAGGAAGTGGATTGTCAAAAGAAATGATAGAGAAAACTGAAAAGAATTATATAATTTAGTTTTACCCTTTTTATTAAAAAGAAAATACAAATTTTAGACACTTGTTAATTGTATAACAAGGTTTTTCTTACACTTGTTATTGGATAAAATCCTTGGCTTACACTTGTAATGCTAGCATATATATTCTTACATCTGAAATTTCCAAGCTGAAATAGGTTATTATATGTATTTTATAATCTTTTAGATTTAGTTTTAATATTTATATATATATATATATATTTATATATATATATATATATATATTTATACATGTCCTAAGTGTTAATATGTTTTAAATGTTTAAATTTTCTTTTAATTTATTTACATCCGATTTATTCTTAAGATGTTTACATTTGAATTTCAAATCCAAATTCTTTTGAAAATCTACCTATTTATATAATCAAATTAATACTTATTCTACTTGTTTTAGAAAGGATAAATTTTAGACTATAATAAATGATTTATAAAGGAAATTATTTCATATCTATTTGCCTAAAATTTCGGAATATTCAGACATTTATCAAAATTTTATTTGTTCAAATTACAAATTTGTATTTTAAAACTTTTCAATCCTGTAAATTTCCCAATTAATAGATGTCTAAAAATCCAGGATATCACATTCCTCCCCCCTTTGAATCTTTTCATCCTCGAAAAGGATCGAAGCCAGAATTTATAAAAATGCTTATTATTAGAAAAATTACCCTTTGATCACTTTTACTATAAACTCTTTTTATTAATATATTTTAAAACCTTTTAAAAATCTATATATATTGCCAAAATAGTTTTGTGAGGATACTTTTTATAATTTGATGTCTCAACAAGTCCAACCTTGTTCTCATAGAAATTCGGTCATACGTTGATCGGGCGTAAGGCTGAAAATCTATAAGTACTTAGCAGACCCATTTTTAACACCCAATGAAAATACTTGGAAAACACTTTGTTGAAAATATAGAAAACATTTTTGAAAATAGAGGAAATATCTTTGGTGAGAACGCTCTGGAAATCATCACCCCCATCCATGGCCGCAGTTACATCTTGGGTTACGTTGCCATCGCAGCAAAAGTCCATGTAACTGTAGACACTCCGCACCCCTCGATTACGCCATGGAACCCACAACAGATCGCAGTTACATTCCTGGATCACGTTGCCATCACAACAAAAGTCCATGTAACTGTAGGCATCAGCGCCCTCGATTTTCGCTGTCAAAAATGAAACTTCTCAACTCCCACATAGGTCGCAGTCTACCAATGTAAAATCAAACGTAGACTGTTGGCTCTCAGCAGCACACACGACTTTCCCTTTGTTACCATAGGTCGTAGTCTACCAATGTAAAATCAAACGTAGACTGTTGGCTCTCAGCGGCACACATGACTTTCGCTATGGTCTGCAGTAGATCGCATTGACATTGAGTTAAACTGTCGTCACAGCATAATCCAAACGCCTCTGTACGCCTCAGCGCCCTCGACTTCTGCTACACACTACACATAATCCTCAGGAACTAGTTTTGTCCGGACTCCTCACAGGATCAACTTTAGAACCACCCCCTTTGAGGCTCAAGGCAGTACCAACCTATGGTACTCCTGGGACGTTCATTTCAAGGGAGCGCCTTTTTCTCCAGAGCCATTTTCAAAACACTTTATACTATACACATATAGTATCTTCAAATCATACACCTTGTATGAATCACATATAAATCTCCTTCTCAAAATCGATTATCCCAAAATCGATAATTCTCAACTAGGCTTTCCAAATTTCCAAAATTGATTTTTCTCCAAAAATCAAAAACCTTTCCAAATCCAAAGGTTTCAAAAACCTTTCCTCTTATATCATTCTCAAAAGATCCTTTATATATATATATATATATATATATATATATATATATATATATATATATATATAGCCTTGAAAAATCTTTGGATCATTTCAAACTTGTATAAAACCCCTTTTACACTTCAAATATTTTCAAAACTCTTTTCTGGCTATAGATTCAACAAGGGGAGTTTCAATTATATATACACAACTTTGTTTATGCCAAAACAATATTCAAGCTTGATTACTCTATAAAGTCACTTACTATATTACTTATTTCCATAAGGTAAATTTCTACAATAGAAATATTCAATTTCTACTTTATTTCATCATATATTTCACAAAATATATTTTTCACATCAAAACCATTTTACAGTTCTTATCCACAAACCTTCAATATCAATTTCATTCCAATCCGTACGACGTACACATATCATCCATACGCAATATCAATCTGATCACTCACTCGATCATACAATTTCTCTTTCGAACTAGTATCGTCCACCCGACTTCCTAGTGCGGACTCAGATCTGGTTTCTTGATCAGAAACCTTCATTCTCCTTGCATAGTCATAACTATGATAGAGAATATCCAGAACCAATCAACAATCCATATCTAGGTTCGTCGTCGAAAATCGAGTGAAAAATCCCAACTCGGATCGATATAACTATCTCAAAATTCTGTGCTCGAATCTGGATCAAATCACTATGTGAATAGAATAATATACGTACATCCTACGTATTTATCTTTATTGGTTAATAGCCAAATCAATCTCCTTTTCTATTCACATTCCTTTAATTCCTATTCATTTATTCACATTTTCGCCCAATATCCCTTTTGATTAACACTTCAACTCTTATCTCAAATGAATATTTACTCATAAACAGTTTGCACTCTGTCCAGCTTATATTTAGAAGATAGCTTGAAAAGTTAAAAATAGATAAGTAGTTGAAAAATAATTATTAATTTGTAAAATAGTTAAGTAATTGCAAAATAGTTGGAAAACAGTCAAATAGTTATAGAAATTTTAAATAATTGTAAAATAGTTGTAAAATAGTAATTATTTTGTAAATTAGTTGAAAAATAGTAATTAGTTTATAAAACACTTGAAAAATTGTTAAATAATTCTAAAAATAATTGTAAAACAAGTATAAAATAGTTTTAAGTTAAAAAAAAAAAGAAAAGTTGTACAGTAAATAGTTTAGAAAAATAGATTTATATTAAAACAATTTTTTTTTGAAAATAGTATAAAGTCAAACTGTTCAATTCCCAACCTCCATTCCTAATCAATTCAATTTAAATTTCCACTTCCATTTAAATTGACTCAATTCCAAATTAAATAACTTCAATTTGCATTGAAATTAATTTAACCCCAAATTCAAGTTGAATTAATCCTCAATTCCTTTTCTAAATTCAAATCAAATTCCATTTGAATTTTAAACCTATTCATCTTTAATCACAATTCCAAATTATTCAAATCAATTTGGATTAATTTCAAATTGAACCAGCTTCAATTTTAAATCATTTCAATTCTAGTTTAAATTAATCCCAATTCCCTATTTGAATTTGAACTCATTCATCTTCAATTTCATTTCAAATCAATCCAATTCAAATTTTCCATTTGGATTTTTAAACTTATCCATCTTTAATCGCAATTCAGATCAAATTTAAACCATCCCGAATTATATAAATTCGAGTTAAATTTTTAAATGTTGATTTAATCCTCTGAATCAAATCAACTTATATCTTTATCCATTTAATTCTGAATCCAAATTCCATTTTTTAACCTATTTCAAAGTTCAAATAATAATAATCCAAATCCTTTTTAAACAACTAAATCTTTGAAATCCAATTTATCACCAAATTTCAAATTTGAAACCAAACCTTTGAAGTTTTATCTTAAACATTCAAATCTTAGGTCCAAAATGATTCCATTTTATCTTAATATTGGATGTATTACATACCCCTCGACTTCGTTCATTTAAACATATGCAAATTCAGCTTAAATATTATTAATAACAACAGGATGGTATCGTTCAATTTTCTTTTAAAACATCCATCCATTTCCAATTTCTAGATCTCAAACCCTTTTTGAGATCACACAAACTCCCAATTCAAATTAGCCATTTAACTTCCCAAGTTAAATCTCAATTTTCATCTCGAATTTCCATATCAGGTCGTTCATTCAAACTTATTTAACTTCTTCTAAGTCAAATTCAATTTAATCCCATTAATCCCACTTCAAATTTCAAAATTCTTTCTCACTTATAAGTTCAAAATTTATATCACTTTGGGTTATCTCATCTCATTCCATATAAAAATTTAAAATTCAATATTTAGATTTTATTTCAAACCATCATTGATGTTATGTATATTCTTCATATATACATATTATTTTAAACCACCTTTGGTTTTTTTATTCAAAACAAATTCCTTTAAATTTTCAAACAACTCTTGTTTGAAATAGGACCCATTCACCCTTTCATTCCATTACATTAAATAATATTATTTCTTTATCACTTCGAAACAATTTTCAAATTTCACAATTTAGATCATCTTCAGCTTTAATTTATAAGTCATACTTACCTAAATGTTTTACTTCCCCAAAACATTTCATTTGCTTACTCATTAATACACATATCATTATTAAATACAACAATTATTTATGATAACACCCAAGGAAACCAATTCATTATTATCTTATTCTGAAACTCTTCTCCAAATTCAATATTTTAATTTCAGTTTGAATTCATTTCAAACTTATCTTTATTCAATTTCAGTTTGATTGTATTTCTATTTCCACTTAATTTAATTCCAATAATTTAACAACCAATTACCTTAATATTTATTAGAAAGAAATATTGTTTTATATATCAAAATATATTCTTATATAAAATCATTTAAAACATTTATATAAGAAAATAACAAGTACGCCCTCAAATATATATATATACACACTCAACTCATCCTAGGGTACCGCTAACCCTCTTCTTGATGTGTAAACCTACCAGAGCCAAGGTTCTCGCTTAACCTGGCTTTGATACCAAATGTAAGGACCTGGAATTTTCGATCCCGAAAATTCCAGATAGTTGGGGAAAAGAAGATAGAGATAGAAGGAAAAGAAGAACGGAAACACTAACATCTCACATTCACAGCGGACAAAATATAATAATAAATAACACGGTTATACAAAGGAAAACTGTACTTGTCAAATTTTAATTTAATACATCAGAATTACAACATATATACAACACTGGACAGATACAATCAACATGTCTCAGATAAACAAAAATATATCACGACGGAAACACTCAATACGTTACTGCCATCAAGCTCGCCTTCTGAGCTCCAGAACGTCCTTACCTGAAAATGTGTAATACTCGGTCTGACCCAAGCATTACATCAAAGTAACACCCGGGTGAGGCTGGAAACTAGCGTGAGTAAACCCATCTAACATGGAATACAAAAGCATACAACTTATATAAACCCGGGGTAACTTAAATCAATTTACAAGTTCACAAGATGTTATAGACATCACTTATTTCACACATCAATTTCTAAGTATTAATACTTAGATTAAATGGTCCTATTCACTTAAATCATTCCATTTCAGCCTATTGATTCCACATATCAATTTAAAAAGAATCGAAGTGGTTTCAGGTATTAACTAATATCCGACTCCGATCTCTTCAAATTCAATGTCATCTTGACCGAAGTTATTCAAGTGAATACAGTTTACTTTTAAATACTGGATGTCGCTTAACATAGCATTTCATCATAAATAACCACATTATTACTGTTCAACCCAACATGTCATATTACAGAAACATTTCATTTCACAAGGCATCTCACTCACATATCAGGGATAACAAATAAATCCAAGGCATTCAAATATCATTTATTCATTCATAAGCAAGATAAATTAGCCATACCATTTTAATTGATTTAAATAGATTAAATTAACTACTTCCATCATCTTTAAATCCTGTTTTCTCAACATTAATTAAGTACAAATCAACTAATTACCCATCTTAATTAATCATTCTTAATTAATTATCCCTTAATTACATTAAATAATTGTCTTTCAATTAATCACATAGATTAATTAGCCTTAACCATATTAATTAACCTTTAGTTAATCTTGTTAATTTATTTATTATATTAATTAACGATCCTTAATTACTTCATTAATTAATCTTCCCTTATTTAATAATCAATTAGTTATACTTAATAAGTCATAATCGGTTAATTAATTACCTTGATTAATTAACCCTAATTAATTATTAAGTAATCATACTAACTAATTATTTCTTTAGTTATTAAATTAATTAATTAAATTAACCCTTTATCATAAATAAAAAGTAATCTTTACTTACTCCATTGTTTAATCTTTTTATTACTCGTAATTTAGTTAATGAATCTTAATTGCTCAAGGCCTTTATTAACTAAAAGATTAACCATTATCTTAATTCAATTTTCTTAATTAACATGTAAATCCTATTTAACAACTTGGAAAAATTTATCATTAACCTATAACTTATCTTCAGTCCTTGAGTTTAATTAATGATTGAACTCATTTTATCTTCTTAATTTAATTACATTATAAATTAAGTTTTAAATAAATTTTTAGGAATCAACTTACTACATTAAATAAGTTTTACTATTTAAATTAATCAACATTTAAATAACACTTTTATCTTAAATGTATTATTACAAAAAAAAACTTAATTTATTATAACTTAGATACTTGAATTCCAATTTATCTTGCTCGAGTCATACCACGTTTTCCCTGGACCAAACCCGAGCTTCCATCATGCCATTTTTTTTTAAAACCTATATAAATTTTAAACTGCTACGAGGAATTAACACGCGAACAACTTGACGTAAACCCGAGACAACCCATTCATTTACCCGAGACTTATCGAGTAAAAACCATTCATTCCCAAAACAAAATACTGATGCACAAAATTATCCCGTGAACATGCACTGATCGTCGATGAACTTTCGGCCTCCAAAAGCATCGCCGACAAGTTGCCTATAATCACCTCAAGCCTTATGCACAACCTGCTTTCTCGATCGATCTCAAAATCAAAATCGAACTCCTCAGAACCCCACAGGAAACCAACCATCGACCAAAATCGTCTCGTTCCAACGATGCCGATCTCCTGAAATCACTAAACTCCGTCCTAAGGTTCGCCACTACCCCACGCTGCATTTCCCCCTTGACCGGTCAACCCCGAAGCCTCAACGACGATGCAGTAGGCAAATTTCCAGTCACGTCCAGTCAAGGGCTACAACCCTACAACGGTGATCTGCTGCCGCCACGGTGAACTAATAATTCACCTAACATTTTTACCAATATCACCAGACTCCAAACTTGCTTTACCTAAAGTCTAGCGACACAAATATTTTCCAATCATGAGAAATTGCTTGAAATCAAAAATACGATCACTCTCAATTTCGCATGATCTAACAGCCTAAAAATCTTCTATGAAAATACTGATAATACACCTGAATCAACCAACTATTACAATCGAGATTTATGATATGTTTAAAATCTACTATTCTTCATCCTTTATATCACCATGATCAATAGATTCTTACTGTAAACATTCTTAATCTCATTATCTTGTTATTGCTAACAAACTTTGTCCAGAGATCAAAACTTAAAGAAGATTAGAGGGTGAGAGATTTAGTTTGAACATATTTTAAATCAGTAGATTAAGCACAGAGTATATATCATTCCAAGCATTTATGCAAACATAAATATACATGCATTTCTATTTAACAGATCAAGAAATCACTTATCATAGCTCATTTACAGCATGCATCTATATTGAACATAGATTTCAAACCTTTAAATTGATTTTTATACTCATAGTGGGTTAAACAGAAAAGCCTTATTCTGAAATCTGGAATATTAACAGAGTATCTTCTTGGTGCTGGTATGAGCATCCATACAGTTATGAACATATACATCAATCCATATTAAACAACATGCTACACTTACCATACTTCATTCTAAGGAATTTCATCATGTATCTATATTTATATAGATTTAATATATATATAAATTTATTTACTCACACAAATATCACTTATATACCTAGGCAACACATCCATTCGCTCATGCAAGAAAAAAATTGAGACATTTCTATAATCAAATCTTGCATGCATTCAGTTATAAAGTAGAATTTAGTTTTTTTCAAGAGGGTAGATTCACTCACCTGTTTGTGGAATAGAGAAACACAGAAGCCTTTGAAGTTAAATCTGTACTTCAAATTGAAACATCGGGCTTGCTCATCTTGATTTGTTGATCTTGAACTTGAACCATTGCTTTAAGTCTTCTGCTTAGCTTGGTTTCTGATTTGTAATAGTTGAAAAAAATTGTTGCTGGGTTTGATTACTGTTTGAAGGTTGAGTTTGTTGTACTATCTTTTTTTATGTTACAGGTTTGTTTTTCCTTTGATCAGATTTCTTTTTTTTCTTAGTTTTGTTTAGGAAGTGGATTGTCAAAAGAAATGATAGAGAAAACTGAAAAGAATTATATAATTTAGTTTTACCCTTTTTATTAAAAAGAAAATACAAATTTTAGACACTTGTTAATTGTATAATACGGTTTTGCTTACACTTGTTATTGGATAAAATCCTTGGCTTACACTTGTAATGCTAGCATATATATTCTTACATTTGAAATTTCCAAGCTTAAATTGGTTATTATATGTATTTTTATAATCTTTTAGATTTAGTTTTAATATATATATATATATATATATATATATATATATATATTTATACATGTCCTAAGTGTTAATATGTTTTAAATGTTTAAATTTTCTTTTAATTTATTTACATCCGATTTATCCTTAAGATGTTTACATTTGAATTTCAAATCCAAATTCTTTTTAAAATCTACCCATTTATATAATCAAATTAATTCTCATTTTATTTGTTTTACAAAAGGATAAATTTTAGATTATAATAAATGATTTATAAAGGAAATTATTTCATATCTATTTGCCTAAAATTCCGAAATATTCAGACATTTATCGAAAATTTATTTGTTCAAATTACAAATTTGAATTTTAAAACTTTTCAATCTTGTAAATTTCCCAATTAATAGATGTCTAAAAATCCGGGATATCACAATGTACATATATCATCCGTATGCAATATCAAATCTGATCGCTCGCTCGATCAAATAATTTCACTTTCGAACTATTATCGTCCACACAACCATTCTAGTGCGGACTCAAATCCGGTTCTTTGATCAGAAGTCGTGATTCTCCTTTCATAGCCATATGCTACGATAGAGAATTCTAGAATCAATCAAAAATCCATATCCAGTGTTCGTCGGTGAGAATTGGGACAAAAATTCTAACTCGGTCCGATGTAAATCATTTTGAAATTGTGTACTCAAATCTGGATTAAACAGTCGTGTGAATAGATTAATTTACATACAACTTACGTATTTTATTTCAATTGGTTTCTTATTATTCATATTCTTTTATTTTCATTCATTATTCACAATCATTATTCATATTATTTTATTTCTTAGTATACTTCTTTCAATACTAATATCACCAAAGAACCATTCTATCAAATTTTACTTAAGTATATTATAAACATTTATTTAACACTTCTTATGTTCATCATCACTTCAGAACTTAAGTTCATATTCATTTTAAATTAAATCCAATTTCATTATTCAATTCTATCAACAACTTTCTAAACCATATTTGTTTGCGCCAAAAATGGTCATAAACACCCAATTGCCACGTATGCACCGTTCACAATCAAAGATCATAGATAAAAAATATGTAGAGAATAAACTATGAAGAATACTCAGAATGTTAAAAGGAGAACGATGGAAACATACAGATTTATAGTGCCATCAACTATGCCAGATTCAGCTGCCATCAAAACCATGGATCGATTTGGTCGATCCACCGATGCTACCGCTGCATTAAATCGTGTCGGAAAGCTCCTCAAAGATTCCCCGGTTCTTTGCTTTAGTGTTTCCAAACGGATCACATTCTGGGGTCTCGAAATGTGAACTCTGAATGGCCTCATAAACTTCTCAATCAAATCGGTCCATGTTCCAATGGAGCCATTCTCCAATTGTCTAAACCATAGCGTTGCAATGTCTGTCAAATAAAATAGGAAGCACCGGGTCATGACCTCCTCCGATGCCCCCAACTCCTCCATATGCCTCATGTATCGTGTTAGATGAACGGCAGGACCCGTCCTCCCATTGTATGTCACTAGTGTTGGTAGCTTGAATTCTAGTGGATTCCTAGCCTGTCTAATTGTGGGAGCGAAGGGGCTCATGTTCACGTCTTCTAGATCTCTATTCACTAGTCCACCTCTCATGGCTCGTCTGACCATCTCTGCCAGTCTGTCACTATTGCCAAACAGTGTTCCTTGTCTGCTGCCTCTGATCTTCCCCCCGAGTCCACGAGGGAATTTCGAAATCTGTTCTCCTAGACGAGCATCCATTTCTCTATCAATGTCATGTCAAATAGTTCTGTTCGGTATCCTGCCTGAGGATGGATTAACATACTCCGCAGGAATGCCCCTAGCTTTAGGCTGCTCCTAATGGTCCCGCTCTGTTCTGAATTCTGGTCGCTCCTGGCTCCCGATCCCTATCTCCAACATCTCTTGTGGTTGCATTCCCATGATTTTGTGCTCCAAGTTGCCCAACCTGTCGAAACAAATTCTGGATCATCTCCTCTTGTCTTCTCAGCATCGTCTCCATCTCATCACTGGTGATGAAGACTGAGCCTTCGTTCTCTCCTACGGAAGCCTCCTAACTCCCTTCATGCTGACTCCTTTTAGTTCTTTGTCTTCTCGTTGATTGCTTGGCCATGATTGCTTCTAGATCTGATCCTTTAGCTTTCCAAATCCGAACTTCAAGCTTTAGAACCCCTAAGCGCCAGGTTATCAGTGAAGGCACCAAAATGTTTGTGCCAAAAATGATCGCAAACACCCAATTGCCGACGTCTGCACTCGTTTACAATCATAAGTCATATATAACAAACATGTAGAGATTAAAATATGAAGAACACTCAGAAAGTTAAAAGGGGAACGATGGAAACACACAAATTTATAGTGGTTCGGCGTTTTAGGCTATGTCCACTTTTAAGAGTTTGACTTTATTGATTTTTACTCGCTAGTTACAATAGATTACAGTAGTAATTCTCGAGTACAACAGTGAAGTTTGAATACAATGGTGATTTCGGCAGAGTATGAATGTATCAGAATCCAAAATCCTTTTTCTATAGGCTTTGGAATGCTATTTATAGGTGTAGGCTACATATATCTCGCTCGGATGTCGGAAGACCTCTTCTGGCATGTGTGTAGGCCCACATGATCGATCCCATGTGATTTGCACTCGGTCCTTGATCGATATGACCCAATTTCATATCGATCAAGATTTGGCCTAGTTGAGTCGAAATTGAGTATGAGAATTCTTTAGGTTGTACGTAAGCTCCTGTGAAAATTTCATAGCATTTGGACTTGTAGATCTCAAGATATGATCGATATAAATTAGAACTTTCTTTATGCTGCTTTCATATCGATCAATTTGCATCAGTACTTATTCGTATCGATACCAAGTACGTGCGTGTTGGTGGCATGGCTCTATTTTCGAGGGTTGAAACATTTTCCATGCCATGTTGATTGAGCCTTCATCCTTTTCGAATTGCACTCGTATCTATCTATATCCATTCATTCGCATCCATTTGCTCCACCCTTTGTTCTCACCGTTGGTTCGTATCCGTCGAAGTGACCTCATTCGTGTCCATTTTCATATCGATTCTATACGTGTTGATTAATACGAAGTAATCTTAGGTGACAGGAGTGGAGTGCATACTCGATCGATACGATGAAGATGCAAAATGATGGATACAAAATAGGGTCTTTCATGGATATGACACTACACCATAAGTAGGATTTTGGCGCTGTCGTAGGCGGCGCATTTGATACGGCTACAAGCCGTATCAAATATTAATACGGCTTATAGCCGTATCTAAATTGTTTAATACGGCTTTAAGCCGTATTAATATTCGATACGGCTTGTAGCCGTATTAAATTCCATGCCTCTTTTCGTGGGAAAGTTTTCCCCAAAACGCACACTCCCCCTCCCTTTTTTTATTTCCACCTCTTTCATTTTCACCGTTCCTTTTCGTGAATTTTGGACTTCGTCTGCGGTTGGTTCGTCCTTTTCGAGACCACCAGTTCACTACAATCCTCGCTTCTTCCAATTTTAGCCCCTCCGAACATTTTAAGGGCTTCCTCGATAATTTTTGCAGACGCCGCCTTCTTCTCCTTTGAGCTTGAACTTTTGTAGCTCAAAATATCTCTAAAAGGTTTGTTCTTTAAACTCATTCTTTATCTCTTGGATTCTTTACTCAACTTATATGTTTACATGTGTATGCTGGGTTTTCAATGTCGGGTTGTTTATTATAAATTTGTTATCAAATGTTCTAATATGTTCTCTCTAATTATATGGATTTTTAGTTGGAGATAATTGAAGCATTTACTGTAATATTATTGAGTAATTGAGCTTTATTCATATAGCTATTTGATTTAAGTTTTAGGATTTATTTGATGTGGTTTAATTTTTCATAAGATGTATTTTTCGTAGGCTGAAGAAATATGTTCTATTAGAGCTTCCAGTTAAACGCGGGCATCGGTAATATGCTAATGTACAAATTATTCCCTTTCTTATCTTTGGATTTTATCATGGAAGTTCAGGAAACAGAGTTTTCTTATTTAAGATGGCCATACCTTGGCAATTGGAAGTGTTCATGCTTATAAAAGCACATCAATTAGTTCAATTACTCTAACAAATTTCCACAGATGTGAAAATTTTAGGTCACTCTTACAAATGCCTAGATGTTCAATTATTGCAACGGTCACATACCATAAATCATAAATGAAATTACGCTCTTCATTAGTTGTATTTTGTATTCCAAATGCTTGTTTTTAAATATACTGTAAGTGCTACATTTTTGTTTCTGTAGTGGTAATCTGCATGTATCATTCTTTCTGTTTACATTTAATTGATATTTGTTTTTGTTTGAGGAGGACATTGACCACGGTCACATGTTTTTACCGTGAAATGCATGTAAACCGATATTTGATATAACCTAATCTTCAACGTTTCACTCACTGTGGCAACATGGCAACATTCTTTTTTTCGTAAGTTGTCATTTATATGTATTGCAAGTGGTAATTATTTATTATGTTCAAAATAAATGATAAGATGCATATTGTCAGAAAACATGGGCTAATACAAAATAAATTCATCTCATCGCAAGTGGTAATTATTTATTACGTTCCTTATATGGTTGTCTAGGATCAGTGTATTATGAATTTTTTTTCATCTTCTTACTGTCAGACAGTGAAACTTAAATCAATTTGGATTTGGGTGGGTTCGCGTGTATTCATTATAACAAAACCAAGTGGCTTCTTCAATAAAGTCGTAGATTAACCATGTAACTTGGTAGAGGTTCAATATGATTGGATATTTTTATCCTTGCATGATTTACAGCTTGGTGCTAATATTGTATATGCTTCTGACATTGCATATGGTTTTGATATTGTTGTATAAGTGGATAAAATTATTGTTAATGGTGCAAGCCAAGTATCAGGAGAGGGGTAATGCATAGACATTACTCCGGTGCTACAAAATAGCGCCGTTGTATTGGCAATTTTTTTGGAAACAGTTTGGTGTTTGGTATTGTGATGGAATCGAATTTTTTTTGCTTCAAGACTAGGTAAATCTATATTTTAGTAACTATAGTTGAGGAACTGGTGGTTGTTTGACTCGTTTTCCAAGTTACATAGCACGTACGATGGATCATGTACTGTGAACCACTCGTTTATCATCTTCTTCTTACCACTGGTTTATCATCTTGTTCTTGTTCTTGTTCTTCTTCTTTTTTTGGGTCAGTAACCTATTAATACTTGCAAAATAGGCTGTTAAGGACATTTTAGGCGAGCCTGTAACTGGAACATGCCTATAAGTAGTTTGTAACTGGAACATGCCTATAAGTAGTTTGTCACTTCTATATCAATAGTAAGTTTTTTTTTCTTTTGATCAGTAGGGTGCCAAGTTCTATATTTGAAGTTACTTTTTCATTCTTTCTTCAATTTTTTTAGAAAAAAAGAAAAGAAAATTCACTGTTTAAACAGAGTACAATAATACTCCTCGATGTTCTGATGTAAGCTTTAATGCATTTAATGAAAATATCAAAAAGTGGCAAGTGCTTTGAGACCATTAAGTGCAAGCCATTACCATTGGGAATCGACATATTTGCAAGGACAAAAGTCACATTTAGAATGAAAAAGCAAGCACTGTCCTACTTGTGCGTTCCCTTTCATGATCAACTTGTGCATTCAGTTCAACAAGTGGATTTCAAAACTGTAGCATTAGTCTCGGTAGGGTATTCAGTTCAACAAGTGGATTTCAAGATTGTGACAGTGTCAGAAGGGAGAAAAGCAACACTGTCCTACTGATACTTGTTGGTGTCAGCTAAATATGTTAGTTTCAGCAGTTGTCTTTAGCCCTTAATTTAAGTTTCTGTGTTCTGATGATTGATATCATGCAACTGTTCTGCTTTCCAAACTATTTATAGGTAGAGAAAGTTTAAACAATCAACTCCACATGCCGGATTTGAACTAAATAATAGTAAACGAATGATAATGACTCAAGCGTATATATTCATTAAATAATAGTTGAAATAGAAACACAAATATTGGACCGACCGTGAAGTTCCAAAAATACCATTATATGTATTTCTTTATTAATAATTGTAATACATTTGGTATCACACCCTTTTATTCTCAGCATGAAACATCAAAAATGTCTCTTTTTAGATATTATCAAAATTTAGTATCACTTAAAACCAGGATCCAACAATTAATCTTCATTTACAAATTCAAATTTTCTGTATAAATATTTATTATCACTTAAAAGTAGGGTGTAACAATAAACTACTTTACAAATTCGTTTTTTATATAATATAGCACCATGGAAATTAAAATGAACAAAAATAAGAAAATCGAAAAATGATTCAAGTAAATAAAGGAGACGCTCCCATAAAATTAACTTATAAATTCATAATATAACTTGGCAAAGAAAATAATCAAAAATTAAGGCCAATGGACACAGATAAACGCACTTAAAAATTAAGGCCAATGAAATCAAACTTGGGACTTTTAGAGTATGTCATATATATACACTCATATATATATATATATTATATTTACGTCTAATGTTCTAATATATATGATATAGGAGGGCAATATGTCTTTCAGTATAGACAAAAAGTGGATAAATGAATCTGATCAAAGATCTACATACTATGTAGACGGGGTGAAGAAGTTTATTAGTTTTTTTGATGAAATGGTGGTAAGAAAGGAGTGTATTTATGCCCTTGCACTCGGTGCAAAAATATGAAGACGATCAAATTAGATGACATTCATTTTCATTTGCTTAGATGGGGTTTTATCCAATCATATACCGTATGGTATTTTCATGGGGAAAAAAGGGCAGAGAAGGAAAAACAACAACCAGTTAGTCATGCCACAAGTTTCGACGAGTCTGAACCTATTATGATGGAAGATCTAGTCAATGATGCAGATAGATTTCATCATTTTCAACCTGAAAAACCATTGTCTGATCATGCTAATGTTGGAGAGCCGTCTACGGTTGATGGCAGTTGGCAGGCCAATGAAAGTAAGAAGTATAAATCACTTTTTGGTAGCGCAAAAGAGCCACTGTATCCTTCATGTTCAAAAGGGTTGACGAAGCTGTATGCCATTGTGAAACTGGATAGCTTGAAGACCCAATACGGCTTTTCAAATAATGGTGTGACTGCACTCCTCGAACTAATAAAGGAGTTACTCCCCGAAGATAACACGCTGCCGACAAAGTACTCCGACGTAAAGAAGTTAATTAAGCAAGTTGGGATGAATTACAAAACTTATGATGCATGCATCAATGATTGCATATTATACTGGAAAGATGATGCGAATAGAGTTTCGTGTACAAATTGCAACGAACCAAGATATATGACATCATTCAACGAAGAAAGAAAAGGCATCAAAGTACCTCGAAAGACATTAAGACATTTTCCTTTAATTTCTAGATTGAAGAGATTGTATAGTGTACCATGGATAGCAGATGCGATGACCTGGCATGGTCGTGCCAAGTCTGATCCAACCGTAATGCGTCATCCATGTGACACTTCTCAATGGAAAGCCGTGGATTATTTTGACCAATTGTTTGCTGTCGAGCCACGAAATGTCACACTTAGAATAGCAACAGATGGTTTCTGTCCACATGCTTCTCTATCTAACCCTTACAGTTGTTGGCCAGTAATTGTAGTACCATATAATCTTCCACCGTCTATGTGCATGAAACGAGAGTTTTCAATGTTAACACTGTTGATTTCTGGGCCAAAACAACCAGGGAAGGATATTGATGTTTATTTACAGCCGTTGATAGACGAGTTAAAGCAGTTATGCGAAGGAGTCGTTACATATGATTCATTAAATAAATATGAATTCACAATGAGAGCTAGGGTGTTGTGGGCAATCCATGATCACCCTACTCTTGGGACTTTATCGGGATGTACAACTCACGGTTATTTTGCATGTCCGGTTTGTGGGGAAAACACTTGTTCTTATCATCTTCCTGAAAGTAAGTAGGTGTGTTACATGGGACATCGAATGTTTCTTCCTAAAGAACACAAGTTTCGATACGACAAGACAAATTTCAACAACGAACAAGAATTTCAACGTCCTAAACGGACATTGACTGGTTTTGAAGTTGAAAAGAAAGTAGCGAATATCAAAATGAAAGTTGGTAAACACAAAGAAGAAATTAGTCGAAAACGGAAAAAGTCAATTTATGAAGAAGTTGACAATGGTTCTGCATGGTACAGGAGGTCTATCTTTTTTGATTTACCATATTGGAAAGCAAATATGATTCGCCATAATATTGATGTTATGCGTACGGAGAAAAATGTCACAGAGCATCTCATCAGCACCATTATGGACCATAAAGATAAGTCAAAAGATGGCATCAATGCACGCAAGGATTTGAAAATCATGGGTATAAAACAAAAGTTGTGGGTGATGGAAGATCCTGAAACAAATAAAATAATCATACCAAAGGCAACTTTCACTTTGAGCAAAGAAGAAAAGATACGGTTTTGCACCATTTTGAAAAACCTGAAAGTGCCCAACAAATTCTCTTCAAACTTCCACAACAATGTGAGCATCAATCCTCCCGAACTAAGAAATATGAAGTCACATGATTACCACGTCATAATGCAACACTTGCTTCCGGTATTGCTTCAACATTCTTATCCACAACATATGGATCTGCGAAATGCTATTCATCGTATTAGTCTATTCTTTAACATTTTGTGCTTAAAGGTGATCAATAGGGAACACCTTATAAAAGCAAAGGCTAGCTTGGTAGAAGCAATGTGTGTTTTTGAAAAACATTTTCCACCTGCATTTTTTGATATCAGTATCCATCTTATGGTTCATTTAGCCGATGAAGCATTAATTTGTGGTCCTGTCAGATATAGATGGATGTATCCCTTTGAACGGTAAATAACTAATTTCAGTTATGTACATTATTATTCGATAGAAATAGCTATTATGTACAATATATAATTGATCACATTCACAGGTTGATGAAAACATATAAAGGATATGTGCTCAACAAAAGATACATTGAAGGTTGTATTGCAGAAGGATATATCGTACAAGAAGCTAGCCTTTACTGCATGGAATATATGCCAAACGGAGGTGATGGCAATCATAAACATACCCGCGAAGCGTTTTTAGATGAGGACGATGAGTTTGCTGGTGAGATACCTTTAGATAATGGTAAAGATATAACGTTAACCCAAGTGCAGTTTGAACAAGTACGTAGATGGGTCCTTAATAAGTATGATGGATTGGATGAATGGAAGAAGTAAGTTCACACCTTTGTTTTGAATTTCCATTTTTTAATTCAATTTATGTATTCGGTTTGATATGTGTTTTCCATAGGAGGTATAACTCCTATACGAAAACTACCAGATTTCAATCACGAGGCAGAGGTACAACTGTCGAAGTCGTTCAAAGTTTTACTCTATGGTTACGCAACGAGGTATTACAGCATCTTAAGTAGTTCACGTGTTTATAAGTTGGCAATACACCTTCGTGACCACGTTTTGTTTTATTTATTGTATTTTATGTAGTTGTTGAAGTGCATCGATGTTGATCCAACTCTCTGGCAGCTAGTGCATGGGCCGAAGTTCACGGCGCTTAGTTATACTAAGTACCAAGTGAATGGTTTTTTATTTTCTACGAAAATGTACGAAAATCGTATGGTAACACAAGATAGCGATGTATGCATGAAAGCAATTACAAAATTTAGAGCGAGTGGTAAAGATAAAAATTATAAGGAAGCAGAAACAACGTATTACAGAGTCATTCAGTAGATACTTGAGTTGGATTACACTGACTTCAAACAAACAGTTTTTTATTGTGATTGGGTAAAGGTCGAGGATAAGATCAATGGTTGCAAAATAGATCCTGCTTCAAACTTGATCATGGTTAATTTAGGGAAATTGAAGAGCAAAGATAGCGTGAATGATGAACTATTTATTCTTGCATCAGAAGCGAGTCAAGTGTTCTACTCAACAGATTTAAAAAATAACGGTTGGTCTGTGGTTTTGCATACACCAAAATGGTTGACTACAAATGTGGATGACATTGAGTTTCCTACCGTCTATCAATCAGCTTTTGAGGATAATGAAAAATTAGGATACCTTACCAAAACCATTTATTAACTGATGAATTGTTAAATGCTTCATTTCTCATTTGAATTCCTATTCCTTGGGGTAGTAGGAGTGTGAGATATCATTGAACCAAACAAAAATTCACATAAAGAGAAGGTTTCTTAAAATGTCTATATTGTTGTTGGTTTCTGTTATATTGAAAAGTTTCATGATAGTATGTTTTTATAGACTTGTAGATAAAAGGGGATTTTACTGTTGTTGGTTTCTTAAAACGTCTATATTGTTGTTGGTTTCTTAAAATCCAAGTAGTTCTTCCGTTGTTATTGCTTTTTTACTTTTGTTATTGCCATGAATTGATTGTTGATGAGAACGCTTTTATTGGCTAAACAACAAATTTTACAGTGATGATTTCATTTTTATTTCAGGACAGCTGAGTTGATCAAAACTTATTTGGTATTCAGAAAATCCAGCATTTTACATTTATGTCACAAAATCCAGCATCATCACATTCATCATGTTCAGAAGAAAAAATAGTTGATCAAAACTTATTTGGTATTCCAGTCTCAGAAAACGCTGAAAAAATCGCCACTATGCTGGGTAAACTAGTAAGCGCTCATGTGCCGATATCATACATAAGTTAGAACAAAGTACCCGGTACGTATAAGGATGATGTTTGAAACCAATTGGTGGTAAGTTTTTACTTTGATTCATTTCTGACGATATTTAAAAAATATTTATGGTCAGTCACTCTATTTGCAATGTATATGCACTACCTGTTACAGTTGGTTTCTGAAACCCGTTTTAAGTTTGATAGAATTGATTAACTTGTTTATGTATTTTACTTTTTGCAGAAAATGTATGCGCTCGACCCGCTTTCAAAGGAATTTTTTTAAAAAAGAATGTCCGAGGCTTTTAGGAGACACAAAAAAAACTTAAGAGCAAGTTTTTATGACACTTTCGACAATGACGAAGAACGAATGAAAAATTGTCCACCTACAATTGCTCAAGAAGATTGGAACGAGTTCATAAAAAATGAAGCAACGCTTGAAGCGAGCGGAAGAAGGGAGTTAGCCAAAAAAAATAGATCATTGCTCAGTTATGCTCACCATGCAGGCCGTAAAAGTCACGCTAGAATAGAACACGAAATGGTAAGTTATATTCATTTTTTTTTCCAAAATGATGAAAATCACAACTAACATATTTTATATATTGCAGATCGTTGCAAATCCATCTGCAAATATCAACTGTCGTCGTGTATGGGAGAAGACACACACGAAAAAAGATGGTGTACTTCGTAAGTTATTTTTGCTCCTAAAGTTAAACATGAGCAATTTTCTTTCTTTTATGCACTATGTGTCCATATAAGTATTATGCAATCTCAGGATCAAATTGCGAAATTGAAGGAAAAGATCACCGATAGTGATGAAGAAAAATTGACAGTGGATGAAGATATCGTATCACAAGTGATGGGAAAGGATACAAGGGGTAGGAGCCGCGGTGTTGGGACCGTCATACCAAAGACTAATATTAAGGCTTCTGCAATTGCACATAAACGATTGAAACATGTTTGTGGAGACAATGCTGAGTTGAAAATGAGGGTGGGAAGTTTGGAGGGTACGGTGGGAAATTCGGAGAGTACAGTAGGAAATTTGTCTGGGCAAATGGAGCTTCTGATCAACATGGTGGGAAACATAGAACAAGGAGAATGCAACACACAACCCAATGCTTCTAAATTCGTTGTTTCTCAATCCCACGATACGACCAATGTGGTGAACAATCAAAAATGTGAAATCCTCAACTCTGATCTAGACATAATAGCAACAGGTATTTATTAGTTGCTTTTTATTCTTACTTGTTTTCGATGCAGTTATTTTGTTGGATAGATCTAGACAATAAATTTTATTGCAATAGGTACTGTATGTCGAGATTCTACATCGCCCAAAATCCATGGGAAATCTGTACCATCCACACATAAAAATTGGTTTTGGACAATATACTGCTACCAGATGAGAGAATCAACAAAATAAATTATCAATTTGCAGAGACCTTTGTTGATGTTGGAGTGGGTGGGTATGTGTTTCATCCGAAGATTATGATTCGATATCTTTAGCAGGTATGTGAGCTCATCCAAAAATTATTTATCTTTAACATGCCATTCCTTAGTAGCAAAGTGTATGTCCATATCCAATATATCTTTCTTAACCACCCGTTGCCACAATATATTAAACTTAACCACCCAGTATTCATTTTATTATTTACTCAAATTAGTTCATTATTTTTGCGAAACTGTTATGTGCCTATTTCAGTCCTTCTAGTTGCAAAGGTATACAATCTCAAGTACGCTAAGCCCAACGCTCTGCGATAGATGGTACTGTTATTTAATTATAATGGTTAATTACAATACAAACTAGATGTAAACGCACGTATTACATGGGTGAAAGTTGGATTATATAAGCATTCTCACGTTCAACATGTTATCAAATCACACTCAAATTATAACTCAACTAAGTGCTACATAACATTATTTTGTAATTATCAAAGGTATAAGCATTAATCTCGAACGACAACATGAAATCTATGATTAATTACAAGTAAGGTTAAAATAAAAACTAAATAATGGATGAATGTTCACATATTGCTAAGTTAACCATAAGATGTTTTTCTCAATTACAAATATGTAAAAAGCTCTTTTCAGTTTTCTTCAAAAAAATTTAATTCAACTCCTTATCTTTGATTAGTTATATCGATCGATAATTCAATTTATTTAAATAAATTTAATTATTTAATGTTCATTAATTCATTTATAAATCCGTTGGACAAAAGTCATTCGATATATAAATACAATCATCATGAGAATCATGTAATCCAAAACCCTAAATTCAAAAACCAATTCAATCATAAAAGTAAAATCTAGGTCGCACTCACATCAGCAAAACCAATATCCTCTGTCATTAATTGAGTAGATACTCTAGCGTTTGAGGTTTGGGGTTTATGGAAATATACATGCATCATTCGGTTATGCAAAACTGTCTGACTAATTTTGCATTCAGTTTTGCATGTCCAGCCGATGTCGGTTTCTGAAATGTTTTTATTCCATTATTTTTAATAGATATTCAAGGTGCGTTAAAGATGATATTGATGTGTGTGAATAGCACCTCTCTGGAATTTTAATAATTTGATGGCTACACCAACATTATGTGTAAAGTTTAGAATGTTAACAATTTGATCGCTAATATCAGTGCGCACTAAATTTAACTATTCCATACTTACAGAGAGAAGCCCCAAACACCATTTTCAAAGAAATCCAACTGGAACAAATTCTTGCAATAGTCCAAGCTGCTGCTCAACTTCACCTTAATAATACATACAGAAAAACATTCGATGATTAATATGATTAAGTTACCGTTGGTAAACAAAAACTAATAAAAATTGTGAAAGTACTTCTATCAAATGTGCTGTGGTATCTTGCAGTTTGCATCTCAATGTATGGTAGTTTTAATAGATGGATAAGTGATTCTATATGCAACTGCTTAAGCTTAGGTTTTGGTTATAATATTTCCAAGTGTATTATTTAATTATTTTCTTCTTTGACAGTGTCTCCTTTGCTACAACTTGCTTCATGCTTGCGAACATGCTGGTAACTGCAACATGCACCTTTCTGTATTGTAATATTTTGTTTATTATATTATCTGTTATCAAGATAATAATTGAGATTATACATATTTTCATGCATAAGTGTATACTGCTTTATCGTGTTAGTAATTCATATTATGCATTTATTAATAAATATTTCTATAAAAAAATCATTATTATCATAGTATTTTTTATTTATTGTTATCTATCTTAGTATTATTAAATAGTGAAAATGATTTCAGATGCAGATCCGCATATAACATTACCGCATTAAAATTAGTGGAAATTAAGGACAAATCATCTTTTCTAAACTTATTTATTCTAAGTCATTTGAAACTATTTTCTACGTCCTCTTTTTTGAATTTCTTTCTGTTCTAGTCCTTTTTAATTTGTTATCTATGTTAGTGTTATGAACGTATGCCCTAAAAATACATGTTAAGGCTAGTAAAATTACCCAAATACCTCAGTAAATTTAATGTTTTTTATTTTTTAAATTAGAAATGTAATTTATAAAATAAAATTAAGCGGTATCTAATGTTAATTTGCTATAACCATAAAGATGCATGTCAAATTTTCATTAAAATTATCTGTTGGCAGACCTACCTGTACGGTTCACCCAATCGTAGTCCATGTTTACTTTGAATGCCTTGTTTTTCCGGTTGAACTATGTGCCTGCAAAGTACTCGGGCCTGAGAGTTCTGACTTCGTCTAGAATGTAAAAATCGCTTAGGAATGGAGCGGTATATAGTTCATGCTTTCTGGGTTGCTGTTTGAACTGGAAGTTATTTTGTCTATCAAAATGGTTAAGTTTTCATTACTGACTTGTAGGTGTGAAGGGCGAAAAGAGGAGCTAGAGTTTGGAGTGGGATTATGGAGAGGTTAATTTGGTCCAAGGAGTCGGGGAGACCTGCATTAGTTAGTTGTTCTTTAATATTTTGTTGCTTGCAAACATGCTGAACGTTGTAGTTTGTACTCGATGTATATCTTCTAGTTTGTATTGTATGTAACTTTGCTGTATGTGTTGCTGTACATTTATTTATTGTGTTTGAGCTGTGATTGGTGATGACTTGACAATGAAGTTTAATGTATTAAACCATTACGTGTTGTAATGTATTGAAGTATTATACTTTGGCGGAGAATGAAATGTGATGGGTTGAGAATGAAGTATAATATTTATTTGCCGAGTTTGAACTTTAATGGATTGTGAACGAAGTTAACATAATGCTTTGAGTTTTATTTTAAGTGTACAAACGGAATCAGCAATTTTGAAATGGAGTTTTTATTTTACCTGGAAAAATAGATATGGTCCATGGCCGTATCTAACTACCCAATTGATACGGCCCATGGCCGTATCTAATTGGTTAAATAGATACGGCCTTGGACCGTATCTATTTTTCCAGTTAGATACGGCCATGGACCGTATTTAACTGGAGAAATAGATACGGTTCATGGCCGTATCTAAATCTCCAATTAGATACGGCCCATGGCCGTATCTAATTCGACAAGTAGATACGGTCCGTGGCCGTATCTAATTGGAGAAATAGATACGGTCTTGGGCCGTATCTAATGATTAAACACGCTTATTTTTGGTACGGCTTACGGTCGTGCCTAATGGTTTTTGACACGGCCCTAAGCACTGCCTAATTAGCCTTTGTGGTGTAGTGTGAACAAGGCTGGCATATGTGTACGAACTACATTCTTGGGATGGATGTATACAAACGAAGCTTTACCTTTGGTGGATACAAACTAGATGGCAACGATGGATATGAAGTATGGTTACTTGGACGGACACGATATTCGATCGATACAAAGAAGGTCATCATTGATCGATATGAACATAGTGGATACGAAGTGATGGATGTGATTGTGTTGTTTTCCTTGACTTGTATCGATAATATCTTGAGCATACGAACTCAGATTACCCTAAAATTTGGGAAGTTGGCTTCCACAACTTTGATTGTCGTGTCTTTTCAATCGTAGCTCGATCTGGACTTGGAAAAAAGTTCGTCGATATCCATAGTGAACCTGTGTATAATCTATCTTCGCGACGAACTGTCTTTGATTTCTAGTCAATTTCTTGGTGTCAAGCCTTGCCAAAAGGCCGGATAACAATATTCGATTCACTAACTTATTTAATTAGTTAATTCCATTGATTTGTTTCAGTCACAATCAATTCCATCCAAATATTATTTCATTTAACCTAACTTAGGTTAAATTTATTTCAAGTTTGTTTTTCTAGCATCCATTTTCAATAATTTTAAACTTAGTTTTTAACATTTTATTCCTCAATTTGTAAGTTACAAAAACTGTTTCTTATACTTTTAAAAAAATAATTAGATAGAAATTTTCAATTTTGAACATTCTGTTCTTATTTCAAATTAGTTTGAAGAATACTATAATTAGTTCCTGTGTATTTCAAATCATACTTTTTAATTTTAAATTAAAACTAGTTTTAACAAAGCAAAACTCCACTGGTAGCAATTCCTCTCTTGGAAACCCAAAAATGAATGTCGATGATGCTGCGGTCATCATCAAAATTATTTTCCAGCGATCGAAGTGAGTTTAGTGCTTTCTATCTCTTTTAAATCTTTTTTTAAATTATTTCAAATCAAATACTTTCAAAAATATACTATTATTATTCTTCTAAAACCTTTAAAAAAAACCTTTTCAAAATCAACGGGATCTAAATTCTAAAATTCTCAGCTTTTAAATCATGTTTATTACAAATCATAATTATAATCTACTTATGAAATTTCATTTCCTTTCCATTTATAACTCACATTTATAAATCATATTTATATAATCTCAATTTGGTCACATAAAATCATTTCTTAATTTTTAGTCTTTGTTTTCATTATAATAATAATTAACAACTTTTATTAGAACACCAACAACAAACAGTAAATGATACTAATCAAATATTATCGTTCACTAACAACCAAACTCACTATATATACTAAAATAACTTCTTAAAACTTATTCCTTCATATATAAAATATAATCAAGGTAAAATTATTTCATTTATCCAATTTCACACAACACAATGCTGATTTGTTCTATTCAAGTGTTTAGAGATCCCTGTCAATAACGTTAATTACTCATGTTGACCAGAATCCATAAGCCACTCTACAGATCAATCAACACAATATAAAATATTTTTGTATCACTAACAAATACGCGCTCATATATATACACTCAAACTCATAATATAACATTCCATTACCTTTCTCATAATGAGCTACCCTGCCAAAGTCAAGGTTCTCGCTTAACCTTGCGCTCTGATACCAAGCACAACGACTCATGTTTTTCGACACTCGAAAATCGACACTAATATGTCCACTGTATTGCATGTCAAGCAATCGAATGTCGGAAAAAATGAATGTTAGGGAGAAAGAAGAAGAACGGAATAAGGAAGAAAGAAGAAAGAAGAAAGAAGAAAGAAATTAACAAAATAGGATTTCACAACGGAATGAATAAATCTATAATATACAATAAATCTTTACACAAAAGCAAAATGTAATATACATCTACATGCATACATACTTACATACACACACACACACACACACACATATATATATATACACACACACACACTGACATCAATCAGAGTATACTAACCTCTTTAAGCTTGGATAGTTATAATAATCTGTCATCACAATTGCTGATAAATACAACAATGAATGCAATGGAAAAATAACCATATATGCGAATATGTCTCTTGGCCTCCAGTTCGACTCTTGAAACTCCAAAGCATCCAAACTAATCTGTAATTTGCTCGGTTTGACCCGAGCATTATAATAAAATGACACCCAAGTCAATCTAGAAAACTAGCATGAGAAAGCACACCCAACTAGATTTTTAAGTTATAAAAACCTTTTGAAAATAAAGATATCGTATAAGACCGCGACACACATAAGCACAGATGAGTTTTTAACTTACGATAACCAAACCATTTCATAGGAAATTCTTTGATATTATAGTACTGTCTAAGATACAAGTAATTATTAATCATAGCCTTACATTAGTCAAATTCCAGCATAATAGTTGTACGACTAAAATCGTAAAGGCTCGTATTGGAGAATGGATTCCATACAATAACTGGACTACTGGGGTACCGCCCGTCATGGAGCATCTCTAGATAAAATAACGTCGAGAACCATATGTGAATCCCTTGCCAACACAGAACCGACCTACCCCTTACTTGATAGTACCGAATATGATCACCCATTTGTTAATGGGCCTCAAAGCATACAAATGAGAGATTATATCGACTCTAGGTAGAGATAATCATACCCTACTTAGGAGCGACTCACCAAGCCCTGCTACATCTCCTCTATTTTAGTCATTCCATGTTGATGAGGCTTGAGGATAAGTTTTACCTTTAATATAGCACTTTCCACTTGGATTGAACAACTGCACTATGGGAAAAAATGCGATCCCAGCATTCATCCATACAGGTTGATGGTGGGACTAAACGAAATGTCTGAGAGCTTCGTCTTCAATTACATCATCTTCAAGATACCTTCACTTCAAAAGGCTTAAGTTAGATCGAAGTGGTTTTTAGATAACATATCTGATCTTAGTCTCTTCGAAACAACATTCGATATTTTTCGCTAAACTTAACCTTAGTTCTTTAGGAAATAAACAGTCAAAGATAAGAACAGAGATCACCTCCTGACCGTAAGTGGATGGATTTCCTTATCAATTGTCCTAAGAGAACTAAATGAGATTTATACGTATAGTACAACATCATCGAAGATGACTGTGCCATATAACTCACGTGTTTCTCCTAGATATTTCCAAGTTATGTTTTGGTCCATATTTGATAGTCGGTTATTTACCTATCAACAAACACACATCAAAATCAAGGATTTATTTCAAAAGGGAAACCCAAAATTTGTTAAGCATGTAAGTAAACACTGGTCTCTAAGATTAATCTTCTCATTATCAAAAATCACTTTGTAAATATTGTATATAAATACCTTTACAAAAGTATACCCACAAATTTCCTATATTTTCATTACTTAGGAAAATATCTATATAGTTAACTTAACACTATACGTATATTCACCAATACTTAGAAAGATTTCCTTTTTAAAAATTCAAAAATAATTTATGAATTCCATATAAGTCTCTAAAATCATTTGTAAAACTATTTTATAAATATCTGAAACCATTTATAAAACTCTATATAGAACCCCTATAAAATCCAACCTCTATTTCCAATTATAAACTCTTTTATAAATTTCAAAACGTTTATAACTCTTTATAAAAGCGTAAATCTATTTATAAAACTCTTCATATAAATTTATAAACCCATTTTTAAAATTATTTTATAAATATCTAAAACCATTTATTAAACTCTTTAACCATTAACCAATCTTCCTTCAAGTTCCCAACCCATGTCGTAAATCTCCTATTATAAAACCCAGACTATTAACAAAACTCTATTCATAAATCTTAAACTTTTAGAAATAAATAATAAAATTTTCTTCTAATACTATTATATAATAATAATGATTAATAATAACATTATAAATAAATAATATTTATTAACTTTAAAACATCTTAAAATAATTAATAACAATTTCAAAGACATTATTAAATAAATAAAAATAATTAATCTTCAGCATTATTATAAATAATAGAAATAATTGGTTTCCAAAACATTATTAATAAATGCTTATTATTAATTTCAAACCATATTAATTTATTTAGATAATTAACCTTTCAAAATATTAAATTATTGATAAATACCTTTAAAACAACATTAAATATATACAAATAACTTTAAAAGCTATTAATTTTAAATAAATAACTTTTAAAGAAATATATAAATAAAATAACTTTGAAAATGATAGGTAAAAAAGTTGAAATAAAATAGAAATTAAATCCTTTAACATAAAATATTTTCGAAACCCAATTTCGAATATAAAATCGTTTCCTACCTCAAAATTCAATTCTAACTCTAGTGACAATTTATAGTATTTTATAAAACAATAATTCAAGGCCAAAAGGTACCAAACGCTTAACCAATATTAATATTAATTTCATGTTGCTATATGGTTTAAGTTTTTAACATATAACAATGTCATAACTAATAGTGTCAAAAATCAGGTTTATTATCCAATAATTTATATAACAAGAATATCATTGAAATCAATTTAACAATAGAGAGGAATCCCATTGGATCCCTCCAACCTATCCTCTTGCATTACAACTTATATATATTAGTACATATATATAAATAAAATTCAAAAGTGGCGAGGATTCCTGTTGGATTTCTCTAACATGTCTTCTTGCATTGCAACCCATATATAATTATATTATATAGGTCATCTGCTCCAGGGGTGGGAATAAATCCAAGCCAACTGAAATAAATAGTAAATCGTCCAAACATCCAATCAATAATTTTTATTTACTATATGATATCACTACATAGCCAAAAAGGTGATATTAGCTTACAATTATTCCAGATGCCGCCAAGGCATTCCCGATTCCGTCCAAATCATTCGATTTAGCGTGAAATTCTACTAGATCCAAATCAATCCAATCCAACTCCATGTCAACATTCTCATCTCTGTAAGCCGAACGCGTCTAACTGTGTTTGATTTGGACCTAGTACAAATAAGTTATCGCATAAATAAGATTAACAATTTAAATAATATAATTGTTTTAGTAAATTACATCATCAACTTTTATTAATCAACCTCAAATCCTTCTCTCAGCATGACTTCGATCGCGACTTCCCTTCCAATGCGGACGCCGCCTTGCTCCAACTTAGACTGTCGCACACTGCCAGAAGATGGCAGCCTTCCCTACTCTGATTGCTATTGGTCCCACCTTCAACCATCGCTAATAGCTCGAGAACGAGCTGAAGTTCCATTTGCCATTCCTCTCGGCACCACCGCCGCCTCAAACGATGCCTAACCTTCCAAGGCTTTGCCTCGACGCACCCTTCCCATTAGCACCAACCTCACATCCCAAGATCCACTATAGTGCCACCCAAGTCCATGATCCTGTTTGCCGTCGAACTTCCATCATTGCTGCCATTATCAACTACAGTACCATCCAACCGTTAGTTATGTTCGCATTGACCTCACGACCGGCTTCCTAGTTGGGGTCATGGGCTAAAAACATATTGATTGGCTCCAATGATCTATGGATGTTGGATTGGCCATTTGAATTTTTTTTAGCTTAATGTTATGAAAGACGGAAGGCAGCAAAAGTTTTAAAAAGAAAAGGAGGTATGGTCTAGTGTGTGCTAGGATGGGTATATATATAGTTATATTCAATAATATCCATCCCAATGCACTCAAAATTCTCAAACCCCTAACGAGGTGTGTCGCCTGGCATTTTAAATAAAACTCCCTATTTTGAATGAAATGGAACAAGTTTCGAGGCCTAATTCGATCATATATAGAAGACAGTTTTCAAGCCCAGTTCCATTATATAAATTCCTCAAATTAATTTCTACATGTTTCGATACCGCACGACCAAGTGATACATCGATTACCACGAAAATTGATGGCATATAATAATCCATATTACGTATCAACTGAAAGTGGTTTCGTTGGAATCCATGATAGTGCTCCGGAAGGCTATTTTTATACGTTGATTAAAAGAGTTATTATAAAATCCAAATTAATTACTTTTAAATCTAAATTAAAAGTTTACTATGTTCATTCTTATTTAAATAGAATTTAAATCAACTTTTGAAATCATTTTTATTCACATGGATTTAAGATTCAATAATTTAAAAAAGTTCCAAATATTAAATTCCATAATTTAATTACCAGATTAATAGCTATATTTGAAATTCAAGTTATTTGACTCATAAAACTTATATTTCAATATTTGAAATCATAAATATTCCAAATTTAAATGACTAAAATTCTAGGTCGTTAAACAATAATCTAATACCTTATCATGAAGCGGGCTCCCATCGAGATACCACCAAATGTGCCTGATAACTATCCCTTTGGTCATTTAATACTTCATTGGGGGAAAGAGGTAGGTTTTCAAACAACCACTTAATACCTCAAGACCCCGAAGCAGGGCCCACTTATTATGACCCATACTCAAAATGACGTATCAAGTTAGTCCGACTATTCATAGGAACTGGTAGCTAGAGTAGCTGGGCAAATTTACCCTATAGAATTTGGGACTAATCTCGCGTCATCATAAATAATAGAAAGTATACACAACAGTTGGTAGCCTTAAAATGAAGGGTAGACTTCTGTCGTGGAACTCTATCGACCTCGCATTCCTATAACTTAGCCATAATTTAAATATTCTCCATATATATAATATTCATTCACCATTTGTAAATATGGCCTTATAAGGAATATTCTATATTACACCTCAAAATATCAATTGTCTTCGAAAAGAGGGAAATTAATGACGATGACTAATTAACTATGTAATTGTATGCAATAATTATATGTTTGTTATGCTATAGAAATATATATATATGTGTGTGTGTGCACGCCTAATCGTTTCTAGCATGTGATTTATACGTCCTAAACTAGCATCAAATGTCAATTCTTTTAACCATAATACTAATGCAAGTCCTTTTCCTTCAAATTTATAAGATTTCAATATCTATAACATGTGATTAATTATTCATATCCAAAACTTCTATACATAGACATGTAAAAGTAGAAATCTAATGTATTACATCAATCTAATGTAATATAATAATAAACGCATTTTCAACCCTCAAATGTTGACACGAATACATCCATGATATTGCTATGCCGAGTACCCAAGTGCGGAAAAGGCAGAATGTTAGGGTAAAATAAAAAGAATAAAAATTAAGAAAGAAGAGAACAGAATATCAAAATCTAACAAAAGAACGATAACATATAATATCAAAATGATGCTTTTACAAAGGAAAACTGTAAACAATCAGAGTAGACTAACCTATCATCAGCCTGGACAGTTATAACAACCCATCCTTACAATTGCTATAAAAATAAATAAAGTAATGCAGCAGAAATAAAATCTACGGTAAGTAATCATCCAGCTCCTCTCTCCAAGAGCTGAAATGATCGTCAATGAAATCTAGAAATATACATGGGGCTTACCCAAGCATTATAAGAAGAATAACACCTGGATCAGTCTGGTAAACCAGCGTGAGAAAATTCAAGTAGTTTGAATTACTATATTTGTAAAACACTTTAAAGAATAAAGGTATCTCGTAAGACCACGTCGCAAATAAACATGGACGGATTTTTACCTTATGATAACCGAATCACTTTATAGGAAAATTTAGTGATATTATAATAATGTCTAAGGCATTCAATACAAATATAAATCATAGATGAAAGGTTACATTGGTTACATTTGACATCATATTTAGGTATACAAACAAAACCGCTAAGGTACGTTCATATAAATGGATTTTCCATGAAGACCTCCCTACTATAGTCGTAAGCCATACTGAGATCGATCACCTATGACAAGGGTGAGAAACTACCTTTCGAGCGTCATATATTTGTAGATAAAATATACCATAAGGTAAACACAAGTAGCCCATGTCCTAACATGTGAATGAGTATCATCTACTCCTCATGCGCAATATATCAATAAGCATACTCCAGATAATGGAGTTGATGTACCCCTTATTTGGGTTAGCTGAACTTAGGATCGTGCATCCTACTCTATCTTTAGCCACTTCCCGATGTTGAGACTATGCTCGGCATCTTCACATGAGTTTTCAATAAACTTAATCAAATAATCAATCATACATGGATTCCATTATCTCAACAGATTTTGAAACTACACACGGTTTCCATCATTCACTTCTAAAACATTGAACCTGTAAAATAGTTTTGAAGTGGTATTGGGTAAGTAAAACACTTACCGATCCCGAACTCTTCAAAACCAATAGATGAATTTTTAGTAAACTCAATTCTGATTCTTTTAGATGTAATCGAAAGCTAGAGGCATTTCGTACCAATACTCCTCCCTGGGGGTTCTTATTGGTATAAATTTGCGAAGCATCCCATATACTTCCTAAGTTAAGTTTGGTTAAGATCGGTAGTCGACTAATCGACTATCGAGTCTTGAACGCTTGCTTATGTGATTCAAGGTTCCATAATTTACACATTTCTAGCCTTTCTGCTTACATATTCTTCGGCCTAGATGAATGCCGATAGGTTAGAGCTCTATTGCTCCGTCACTACATAAACATTAGTCTAGACTCTCACAAATAGAGAAGTTTACTTGTTTGACTTTTAGTGTTAAGCATATTAGTATTAACATCCCATAAACAATCAAACTAAGTTCATTACATAGTTTTTATATATCATCCAAGTATAATCAAGTCACATGAATGACTTTTAATCCCACTATAATTAATTCATCCTTTATTCATTAAAAACCTTTTTATTAATAAAAAATCTTTCTTTTATAAATAAAGACTTCCTTTATTAATTAATACTCTTTTATTAATTAAAACTTCCTTTATATACTTGTATAAATATATTGGATTTCTCTTTATAAAAGATATATACTTGTCTTTATAACTATTCATGTTTACTTTCAATACTTAAAAATTATTCATATACATATTCCAATGGCATAAGTGTATTCACAAATCGTTCAACAAGTTTTACTTGAAATATAACCAAAGAGATTAAAACAATTACTACTAAAACTTTGTTATAATAAACTCCTTTTCTTTTATAAATTAAACAAATAACATCTCCTATCTCTTTATAAAAGATTTCAATACTTGTTATTATCTTTAAAATTCCATTGTTAAAGATTTTAAAATATTTCTTCCAAAATATAATTCAAGGGTTAAAAAGAAAATGTTGCTAAAACATTGTTTACTATAAACCCAAACCCATACCATTTAATTGTTATCTTTAAAACTCTTCTTTTAAAGGTTTAAATTACATTTAAGGGTTAAAGATAAGTCTTGCTAAAACAATTGTCACAACAAATCCAAACATTTTATATTTTGAAAATATTCTTCTTTAAAACTCCCTTTTCAAAGAGTTATTTATATTTAAGGGTTAAAGACAAGTGTTGTTAAAAACAGTTGTCATAACAAACCCAAATATTTTATACTTTGAAAACATTCCTATTTAAAACTCCTCTTTTAAAGATTTATTTATATTTAAGGGTTTAAACAAGTATGGCTAAAAAAATTGTCACAACAAACCCAAACCATTTACTTGTATTTTTCTACTAAATATCCATTAGGAAATATCTAATTATATTCCCAATTATAATAAATAATAAGGGTTAAAAACAAGTGTTGCAAAAAACACTGTTTACAACAACCCAAAACTTTTACTTATCTATTAATAACTTTAGGCATTTATTTAAAGATCAAAGAATACACTATTAATTAAGGAAATTTACTTTTAATTGATTCCATAAAATAATTTATTTTAACTCAAGTGTTAAAATCCAAAATCCCTTTATTATATTTATAAAATTATTAATTTAATATTTAAAACTTATATATATATATATATATATATATATATCTTTAAAATACTTATTAGTATGTTAAAATAATTTTAAAACTGCCTAAAATACATGATAATTATTTATATGGAACATTATGTAAAAATAGAAAATTTTGAAATATATAGAAAAAATGCTTTAATTTTAAAAGCTACTTAGTTTAGAAATTCATAATTAATTGTTAAAAATATATTTAAACACTCTAATATAAGTTAGGAAACAACCCTGAAAATATTAGAGAAAAATACTTAATTTAAATATCACTTTTATATAATTTATAATTTCAAATAGCAAAGGTAGCATTACTGCAAATGCTACTCTAATATAAGTTAGGAAACAACCCTAAAAATATTAGAGAAAATACTTAATGTGAATATCATTTTTACACAATTTATAGTTTCAAATAGCAAAGATAGCATTACAGCAAATGCTGGCAAAATAATTCGTAACAGCCAAGAAGTGTTTCAGAAGCAAACTAGCACTTAGGAACTGCTACCAAAAGTCCCAGGCTGTCATTTTATGCGATTTTGCTACTATTTTGCACCTAGTTCTCGACACTTAAATAAATGAGTTTTGACCATTCTTTTTACATTAGTTATTATAATTTGGATACTTGAAATCTATGAAGAAGAAACCTTTAAGAAAGTTTCCACAAAATGCGCGTTATTTTCAAAGACGGACTATTTTTAAAAGTGTCACTATAGCGACCTTTTTACTTCAATTTTTTGTTACTTTGATTTACTTTTTCTATAAATTTTCAAAACATATTCTATTCTTCTCTAAACACTTATAGAAGTGTAGACAATAACCAAACATGCTATTTTCAAGATATGTTGTTAAATCACCATTTTCACAAGTTATAGTTTAAGAGATTCAAAGTGCGTTTATAGCGACTATTGTTGCATGGGTCATTCCGTATTCAATCCAATATTTGGTATCATTTCATTTTATACACATATATGATTTCCAATTTCAAATCACTTGTCCATTTTAAATGTCCAAATTAACACATCACAATTCAATGGTTTAATAAGCAACTACTTTAACAATTTATATACTTTTTAAAGTATATAATCAAGGGTGTAATTTTAAGTAGTTAATGTCTGTTACTATTAGTAAAAGCAAGCAATATTAATATGTGATTTAGCAAGCAATTATCAAGCAATATTATCACTCGTTAATTTAGATAATTAACTTCATTCAAAGTGAGATTAGCTCACTTTTCATTAACCCAAATACTTCCTACCAAAATTCAATCTATCAATACTTCTACTGTCACTTCCATACAACCCATGAACACATCTATGGCTCTACTTCATCAACATTTACTCACGGCCAAAGGCATGTTCGCCTCCTCCATGCTCACAGCCTCAAGGCCATTTTCCCATAGCTTCATCTTCCTTTGACTTTTTAGAGGATAAATCATTTTCTCTAAGTGATACAAGAACTTTGATAGAGTTTGAAAGAGAATGGAGTTGAATTGACACGAGTTTAAGAAAGTTAGAGTGGAGGAGAAGGAAGAAGACATTATTTTAGAAGTGAAGTTATGTAGAAATGAAGTGCATATTCATGTGTATTTATAAGCTTAGAATTTGAGTGAAAAATGTGCAAAAACCGCCTTCTTACCATGAAGTTAAGCATGTAAGATCATGCTCTTACACAAACATGCTTTCCTTAAATCAAGGAGTGATTTAAGGGCCATTTGTGTGCTCTTATTCCCTTAATTAATACATGTTTACTTTAATTGTTTTGATTACTACAAAAGAGGTTTTAATACTTATCTGCATATGATAACTATTCAAGTTGCAAAAAGTTCACACAACTTGTTTTGTATAAAAAGTTGATTTTTAACAAAACGTTTTCCAGACACATTTTAGTATTTGTTCAAAGTGTATATTTTTGTAAACACATTTAAAAAATAATTTTTATAATATTAGTTATTAATTGAAAAAGTGTTTAGTAAGGTTATAAAATCATATTTAATCACATTAAATCTTGGATTCAAGTATTTAAACAATTTAGATATTTAAATACGAATTGTACAGAATTTTGGGTAGTTTCCATCCTAAATAATGGGAATTGCAATCCTAACTTCATATTCTATTCAACTCATCTTTTGTACAAAAATAAATAAAGAAATTTTGTGTGGAATAAATAGTGTAAACTGCGAATAGAATTCGCACTTTAAACTCTTATTTTATTACTGAAAACTCAAAATTTAAAATCAAAGAAGGGGGAAAAGTGGAATAGACTATGAAATTATCCGAAGTTGCAAAACAATATAAATCACATCAAATTAACATAAATAATTTAGAAATCTCCATCTTGAATTGATATTTTGAAATAAAAAGGAATTTTGGGAATTTTATCTATCATATTTTTGCATGGAAAAGTCCTTAACGCGCATTCAAATCCATAGATATATACTAATTATATACTGAAATAAATATACTAAGATTTCCACCCAAAGATTATCCTTCACTTCTCTTGTATGGATTTGTAATGCCAAAGTAACTTTTTTCTAGATCTCCTTGTCTTGATATATGTGCACGGCGAATGATATGTATACATATATGATTTTTTTTAGATTCATAGAGGTTAGAAGAGAAGAAAATGGATTAAAAGGATAACTAGAAGAGGATTAGAATCCTTACCAGAATTTCTAATTGAATTTATGAATCTAACTTAGGAGAGAAAATGGTAGAGGTTCGAGCTATTTCCTAAATATTTGTGAATAAAATGTGGAGAGGATAGGGCCCTATTTATAGGAGTTGAAATGCACCAGAACCGTAGGATCGATTTAGGTAAGCAACAGATAAATCTGGAACGTTCAATAGCATAAAACCCTAGCCACTACCACCGCCAAACAGGTTGACCCCTAGGGGTCGACTTCTCAAGATTAAGGGGGCTGACCTCTTGCCCTTTATTTTGAGAAATTTTGAACCATTGCCATTAATTAATTTTATTCCTAATTAACTTTAACGTTAATCAATTAACATAGTGTTTACTTATACCCTAATTAAACTTATCGTTAATTTTCGAAATTCAAAACCTAATTTAAATATTCATTTGAATGAATTTAAACTAAATTAATTTAAATCTGATAAGCTCGAACACTCGTAACCTCTGCATTTGAGCTTTGTTTTAGCATAATATATATGGAAATAGATCAAAATTTTACCACGGACGCAACAAAATAACTTTCATGGTCAAATTCCAAGTTTAATAAAATATCCATTTTCAACCATATTTTATTTAATTCAATTCACTTAATTTACTTATGGTTTATTTTACTGGGTGTTACACATATATATGTATGTATCTTTATAAACACGCATAAATATTTTAATGAAATATTATATTAAATATAGATATTGTATGCTCATTTTATAAAGTACGATCATAGATTCCAATATTCATAAATATCATATATTGTTAGTCCCATGAATCTCTTAGATTATTTTGTGTTTACAACAAAATTGGTCATACATATCCAATTGCAAATGAAAGTGCCAATTCACAATCACAGGTCATAGATAGAATATGTGAAGAGGAAGTAAATATGAAGAACAATAAAAATTAAAAAGAAAGTAGTAAAAAGACGAGATCTACAGTGGTTCGACATTGTAGCCTATGTCCACTTTAAAGATTTTGCTATTTATTGATGATTCCCAACTGATTTACAATAGTACAATCAATGACACTCAAGTTACAATGGAGTTTCAATAGAGTAATGGCGTAGAAGAGCCAAAAATGTCCTTTTTCTGTAGGCATAAAGGTGCTATTATAGCATAAGATCTGGAAATATCTCCCTCAATCCTAGGAATACTTCTTCTCACATGTGGGTGGGCCCACCAGATCGATCTAGGGTTGTTTGGGATCCATCCTGATCGATCCCTACTCTTTTCGTATCGATCAAGATTTGGTCCAATGAAGGCTGATGGCTGCATTTCGATGCCTTCGTATCGATCAGTGGTGCATCAATGACGTGGAGTGAGAATTCTGTGGAGATCCGTGTTTCACACTTGTAGACCACTTTCTTTGATTAAACTACTTCCTTCGTATCGATCCTAGGTTGTTCCCTCCATATTGATGCTTGGATCTTGTTTTCGTATCGCTCCTAGGTCTTTGGTTCGTAATGATCATTTGGTCATTGTTTCACATCGATCGTTTGATGATTGGCTCATATCGATCGTTTGACTGATTGACACGAAATATATAGAAATGGGATCGATACGAAATAGGCGGCTGTTGAGAAAATGAACTTGCTTCGATCCAAGAGATGCTATTGTTTGATGGATATAAACCGAAGGGTCTTGATGGATGGATACAAAGTGATGCTTGTGGGCAGATGGATACGAAATTGAGGTAGATCAAATAGATATTAATCGATCCATGAATTTGACCCGAAGTAACGCCTCCAGTAGCTCAAAGTAAATGCTGGGATGACTCGAAGCAAAACAGTGCTGATCCAAGGAGGTCTAATGCAACCCCCTTCAAAGAATGCCCTATCGTGACCCAAAGCAAACATCTCTTTGACTTGAAGCAACCCTCTTGAAAAATCGAAGTAAACCCATCATGATCTCGAAGCAACTTGACCTTTGCCAAAAATCCATACTCAAGTATCCTGTGTTGTTTTTCCATCGACTATGCTATATCCCGGCCTTATAATCATGTTTATTATCCAATATTGATCGTCCATCCATTTGTATGAAACAAGTCCGTGACAATCCAGCTTTGATCACTATGCAGTTGATTGGGTTAAATCCGCCTGCATGCTGCCTTGTCAAAAGTCGGGTTAACACTTTGCCCTCCAAAACATGCCTAGCGATAGGAAGGTACATTTTGTAGCGCCATAAGTTTAATGTTCGATGCTTGTTGATGACCAATGACGAGGTCGATGATCTTACCTGATCGTGAATAGTGAACGTTCGAGATCGTATGTTGTTTGGGGCGAATTGTGATCATTCGAGGTCAGGTGTCGTTCATGGCAAATTGTGACCGTTCGAGGTCGGGTGCCGTTCATGGCAATTTATGAGCGTTCGAGGTCAGGTGCCATTCAAGACGAATTAGGACTGTTCGCGGTTGGGTTCCATTCGAGGCGAATTATGAATATCATATTTTACATTTAGATGAGTCTTATAATTGAAATATCCAACTAATAAAAGCAAGTCTAGATAGAAAGAAGATAAATAAAAGCAAAGTTAAAACATTGAAGAGCAAACATCTCCATTTTAGTGGTTTATAGTCATCTTAGAGCATGCCTAAGGACCGCTCGTGACCCCATACATGTGTAAGTGACTTAACCATTTTATTGTGGAGTTTATTACTTATTCTTCATTATCCCAATCAGTTGATGATAAGCTGACGCCTTAATCTGGGGCAGTCTTCATTTGATGCGGATGGTGGTTTCTCCTGTTCCACCGTCGTTGTTCGCCTCTTTACGTATTGTAACAGCATGTCATTCCAAATATGTCCTTCGATCTCATCCCTCAAGTGCCTGCAATCGTTTTTAATATGTCTACCTAGTTCGTGGAATTGGCGGTATTTGTATGATTACCTTTCATTATTGGTTGGCTCCCTCCTGATTGGCCTCGATAAGGAACCTTCCCACTGGTGTCATGGTATATTCGTTCTAAAGACTCACTCAACTCCGTATAAGAGGTGAATCTCGATTCCTTTCGTGGCCGCTTCAGTTCATCAGAGCCATTCCCTGCTTTTTGCTTCGCTTATCCTTACTTGAATCTTTCTCGAGCGGAACCCCGCCTTTGACCACATAGACATCAACTTCCTTGCCTTCCTCTCTTTCAGCCTTCGTGTCTTTCGATCGCAGAAACCTTTCTGCCTTATGGTAAAACTCTCCTAGATCCATTAGTGGATCCCTTATCAATGAATTCCTGTATTCAGTGCCATCATCTATGCCAGATACGGCTGCCATCAAAACCATGGACGGATATGGACGATCCACCAATGCTGTTGCTACACTAAATTGCAATAAAAAATTCCTCAGAGACTCTCCGGTCTTCTATTTCAGTGTCGTCAAACTCATCACATTTTTGGGTCTCGAGATGTGAACTCTTAACTGCCTCATAAACCTTTCAATCAATTTGGTTCATGTTCTAACAGAGTTGCTTTACAGTTTCCTGAAGCACAGTGCTGCTATATCCATCAATTGCAAAGGGAAACACTGGGCCATGACCTCCCCTCAGTACTTCCATGTGCCACATAGACCTTGTCAGATGAACAACAGGATCCGTCCTTCCATCATACGTCTCCAGTGTTAGTAGCTTGAATTCAGGTGGATTCCTAGCCTGCCTAATGATGGGAGTGAAGGTGCTCCTGTTCACATCCTCCAATCTTTATTCATCAGTCCTCCTCTCATGGCCAGTCTGACCATTTCTGTCAATCTATCATTGTCACCAATCGGTAGTCTTGTCCGTTGCCTCCGACTTGCTCCTCGAGTTCTCAAGGGAATCGTGAAATTGGATTTCCCGGACGAGCATTCATTTCTCTATCAATGCCAAATTGCTCAGCACCGCATGGTATCATGCTTGGAATTGAGTCAACTTGATCCGGGGGCATGCTCCCAAGTTCAGGCGTTGTTCCCGATGCACCCACTCTATCCCATATCCTGGTTGCTTCGTTCCCATGACTCTGGTTTTGGACTTCCTTTAATTCTGCTGCTCCATCTTCATGATCCATATTTCCAGTATTCCCTGCAGCTACGTTCTCTTGATTTTGCACTCCAGCTTGTCTAACCTGTCGTAGTAGGTTTTACATCATTTCCTCCTGCCTTTTCAGCATTCCTTCCTACATAACACCCATCATCATCTCTATCTCATCTCTAGTGATGAAAATCGAGGTTTGATTAGCTCCTGAGGAAGCTTCCTGACTTGGTTCATGATGGCTCCTCTCCGTTCTCTGTCTCCTTGTTAATTGCTTAGCCTGGCTTCCCAGATCCAAGTTCTTAAGCCTTCAAATTCAAAATCCAGGCTTTAGAATCCCTGAGCGTTAGCTCTCCCAACGAAAGCGCCAAAATTGGTCACAAACACACAATTGCAGATGTATGCACCCAATTCACAGTCATAGGTCACAGATAGAGTATGTGAAGAGGATGTAAATATGAAGAATAACAAAAATTAAAAAAGAAAGCAGTAAAAAGACAAGATTTATAGTGGTTCGACGTTATAGCCTAAGTCCACTTTAAAGAGTTTGCTTTTTATTGAATATTTCCAAATGATTTACAATAGTGCAATCAGTGGCACTCAAGTTACAATGGAGTTTCGGTAGAGTAACAGTGTTGAAGAGTCAAAAAGTCCTTTTTCTGTAGAAGTAGAGGTGCTATCTATAGGAGCAGATCTGGAAATATCTTCCTCAATCTTCAGAATACTTCTTCTCATATTTGGGTGGGCCCACCAGAACAATTTGGGGTTTTTTGGAATTGATCTTGATCGAACCCTACTCTATTCGTATCGATCAAGATTTGGTCCAATGAAAGGGCAATTGATCATGGTGGTTCTTCAGTGGATAAGAAAGCTTCTACGAAAATTTGGAGGCATTTTGACTTGTGGTTTTTGAGTTATGATCGATCCAAGGTTGATCTTGTTGTTAGGCTGATGGCTGTGTATCGATCAGCTGTGCATCGATGACATGGAGCGAGAATTCTATGGAGATCCATGTTTCACATTTGTAGACCGCTTTATTTGATTAGACTACTTCCTTCGTATCGATGCCTGGATCTTGTCTTCGTATCGAACCCAGGTCTTTTGTTCATATCTATCCTTTGGTCATTGGTTCGTATCGATCATTTGATGATTGATTCGTATCGATCATTTGACTGATCGATATGAAATACATAGAAATGAGATCGATACGAAATAGACGGCTGTTGAGCAAATGAACTTGGGTTCGATCCAAGAGATGCTATTATTTGATGGATACGAACGGAAGGGTCTTGATGGATGGATACGAATTCATACTTGTGGGAAGATGGATATGAAGTTGAGGTAGATCATATGGATATTGATCGATTCATGACTTTGAACCGAAATAACCCCTCTAATGACTCAAAGTAAATGCTGGGATGGACTAAAGTAAAATAGTGTTGATGCAAGGAGGTCCAATGCAACCCCCTTCAAAGAAATGCCCTGCCGTGACCCGAAGCTAACACCTCTTTGACTCGAAGCAATCCTCCTGAAAACCCGATGTAAACCCATAGTGATCCTAAAGCAGCTCGAACTTTGCCAAAAACCCATACTCAAGTATCCTGTGTTGTTTGTTCATCGACTATGTTATATCTGAGCCTCATAATCATGTTTATTATCCATGATTGATCGTCCATCCATTTGTCTAAATCAAGTACGTGACAATCCAGCTTCGATCAATGTGCAGTCGATTGGGTTAAGTCCGCCTATATACTACCTTGTGAAAAGATGGGTTAACATTTTGGCCCCCAAAACATGCCTTGCAATAGGAAGGTGTGTTTTGTAGTGCCATAATTCTAATGTTTGGAGCCTGTTGATGACTTGTGACAAGGTCGATGACCTTACCTGATCGTGAATAGTGATCGTTCGAGATCGTATGCTGTTCGGGGCGAATTGCAACCGTTTGAGGTTGGGTACCGTTCGAGGTGAATTGTGACCGTTCGAGGTCGGGTACCATTCGAACTGAATTGTGTCTGTTCAAGATCGGATGCCATTCGAAGCGAATTGTGACCGTTTGAGGTCGGGTGCTGTTCGAGGCGAATTGTAACCGTTCGCGGTCGGGTGCCTTTTGAGACGAATTATGACCGTTCGAGGTCGGGTGCCATTTGAGGCGAATTGAATATCATATTTTACATTCAGATGAGTCTAATAATTGAAATATCCAACTAATAAAAGCAAGTTCAGATACAAAGAAGAGAAACAAAAGCAAAACTAAAACATCGAACAGCAAGCATCTCCACTCTAGCGGTTTAAGTCATCTCAGAGTATGCTTGAGGACCGTTCGTGATTCCTTACATGTGTAAGTGACTTAACCATTTTACTGTGGAGTTTATAACTTATTATTTATTATCCCAATTAGTTTACGATAAGCGACACTTGATCCGAGGTCGTCTTCATTTGATGCGGATGGTGGTCGCTCCTGTTCCATCGTCGATGTGTGCCTCTTCAAGTACTGTAACAGCGTGCTATTTCAGATATGTCCTTTGATCTCGCCCCTCAATTGTCTGCAATTATTTGTACTATGTCTGCCTAGCTCGTGGAATAGGAAGTATTTGTCCGATATTCTTTCATTATCGGTTGGCGGCCTCCTGATTGGCCATCGATAAGAAATCTGCCCCTAAGTGTCTTGGTATATTCATTCTAAAATCTCACTCAACTCCATATAAGAGGTGAATCTCGGTTCCTTTCGTGGCCGCTTCGGTTCACCAGAGCCATCCTCTGCTTTTCACTTACCTTTATCCTTGTTTGAATCTTTCTCGGGAGGATCCCCTCCTATGACCACATAAACATCAACTTCCCCGCCTTCCTCTCTTTCAACCTTTGCATCTTCCTGTTGCAGAAACCTTTCTGCCTCATGGTAAAACTCTCCTAGATCCATTGGTGGATCTCTCGCAATGAATTGTTAAGCTCTATGCCATTAGCTATGCCAGTTACGACTGCCGTCAAAACTATAGACGGATCTGGATGACCCACCGATGTTGCCGCTGCTTTAAATCGAGTTAAAAAATTCCACAGAGACTCTCCAGTCTTCTGTTTCAGTGTCGTCAAACTCATCACATTTTTGGGTCTCGAGATGTGAACTCTCAACTTCCTCATAAACCTTTCAATCAATTCGGTCCACATTCTAATAGAGTCGCTTTTCAGTTGCCTAAACCACATTGCTACTAAATCTGTCAAATACAAAGGGAAACACCGGGCCATGACCTCCTCGGATGCCCCCAGTACTTTCATATGCCTCGTATACCTTGTCAGATGAACAACATGATCCATCCTTCCATCATACATCTCTAGTGTTGGTAGCTTGAATTCAGGTGGATTCCTAGCCGGCCTAATTGTGGGAGTAAAGGGGATCCTGTTCACATCCTCTAGATCTTTATTCACCAATCCTCCTCTAACGGCCCGTTTGACCATTTTTGCCAATTAGTCATTGTCACCAAGCGGTAGTCCCACCGAGTTCTTGAGGGAATCGTGAAATCTGCTCCCCTGGACGAGCATTCATTTCTCTATGTACGCCAAACTGCTCAGGACCGCCTGGTATCTTGCTTGGAATTGAGCCGACATGATCCGAGGGCGTGCCCCCTACTTCAGGGGTTGTTCCCAATGGTCCCACTCTATCCTGTATCATGGTTGCTCCATTCCCATGAATCTGGTTTTGGACTTCCTCTACTCCTACTGCTCAGTCTTCGCGAGCCATATTTCCAGTATTCCCTACAGCTACGTTCTCTTGATTTTGTACTCCAGCTTGTCTATCCTGTAAGAGTATGTTCTGCATTATTTCCTCCTTCCTTTTCAGCATCCCTTCTTGCATAGCACCCATCATTATCACCATCTCATCTCAGGTCATGAAAATCGAGGTTTGATTAGCTCCTGATGAAGCCTCATGACTTCCTTCATGATGGTCCTCTCCGTTCTCTGTCTCCTTGTTGATTTCTTAGCCATAGCTTCCCAAATCTAAGTTCTTAAAGCCTACAAATTCAAAATCCAAGCCTCAAAATCCCTGAGCGTTAGCTCACTCGGTGAAAGCACCAAAATGTTTGTGCCAAAATTGGTCACAAACACCCAATTACATATGAAAGCACCAATTCACAGTCACATGTCACAGATAAAATATGTGAAGAGGGCGTAAATGTGAAGAACAATAAAAATTAAAAAGAAAGCAGTAAAGGATGAGATTTATAGTGGTTCGATGTTGTAGCCTACGTCCATTTTGAAGTGTTTGCTGTTTATTGATGATTTCCAGCTGATTTACAATAGTACAATCAATGGAACTCAATTTACAGTGGAGTTTCTGCAGAGTAACGGTGTAGAAGAGCCAAAAAAGTTCTTTTTCTGTAGGCATAAGGGTGTTATTTATAGGAGCAAATCTGGAAATATCTTTCTCAATTCTCGAAATACTTCTTCTCTATGTGGGTGGGCCCGCCAGATCGATCTAGGGTTGTTTGGGATCGATCCCGATCGATCCCTACTATCTTTGTATCGATCAAGATTTGGTCCAATGAAGGTGTGATAGATCATAGTGGTTCTTCAGTGGATAAGAAAGCTTCCGTGAAAATTTAGAGGCATATGGACTAGTAGTTTTTGAGTTATGATCGATCCAAAGTTGATCTTGTAGTTAGGCTGATGGTTGCGTATTGATACCTTCGTAATGATCAGTTGTGCATCGATGACGCGGAGCGAGAATTCTGTGGAGATCCATGTTTCACGCTTGTAGACCACTTTCTTTGATTAGACTACTTCCTTCATATCGATCCTAGGCTGTTCCCTTCATATCGATGCTTAGATTTTATCTTCGTATCGATCCTAGGTTTATGGTTTGTATAGATCGTTTAGCCATTTATTCATATCGATAGTTTGATGATTGGTTCGTATCGATCGTTTGATTGTTCGATATGAAATATTTAGAAATGGGATCGATACGTAACAGGTGGCTATTGAGCAAATGAACTCGAGTCGATCCAAGAGATGTTATTGTTTGATGGATATGAACTGAAGGATCTTGATGGATGGATATGAATTGATGCTTGTAGGCAGATGGATATGAAAGTGAGGTATATCATATGGATATTGGTCGATCCATGACTTTGACCCGAAGTAACCCCTTTAGTGACTCGAAGTAAATACTTGGATGACCCGAAGCAAAACAGTGTTGGTCCAAGGAGGTCCAATGTAACCCTCTTCAAAGAATGCCCTGTCATGATCCGAAGCAAACACCTCTTTGACTCAAAGAAATCCTCCTGAAAACCTGAAGTAAACCCATCGTGATCCCAAAGTAGCTCGACCTTTGCCATAACCCCATGCCCAAGTATCCTATATTATTTGTCCATCGACCATGCTATATCCGGGCCTAATAATCATGTTTATTATCCGTGATTGATCGTCCATCCATGTGTCTGAACCAAGTCCGTGACAATCTAGCTTCGATCACTAGTTGGTCGATTAGGTTAAATCCGCATGTATGCTGCCTTGCCAAAAGGCGGGCTAACATTTTGTTTATACCATATAGTGATATACATACTATGAATATGAATCTCTGATAGATATATTAGAACTAATTAAATTTTAAACTTAAGCAAAACTAATTTAAAAGGAAATTTAAGTTATAATATATTTTCAACAGACAACATGCTAAAGCTAAAATAAAACAAAATTAAATTTAAATATAAATAGTCTCCTTTAATCAGATATACACTTGCTATAACTTGGTGCAAATGAATTATTCATGTAAAGAAGACCTAGTGCATAATTACTAAAATAAAATTTTCTTTTTAAATCTCTCACTTTCACCCCATTGCCAATGCACTTGATTCAATAAATAACCCACAGAGTTTACAGAAGACAAGTAGGAAACTTATGCTTTTCTCATATTACTATTACAAAGCTACTACTTATTCTAATGTGCAGTGTTACGGAGTTATCAGAATATACATACATACATATATCTTTATTAATAGTTGTAATACCTTTGGTGTCACACTTTTTTGTATCAGCCTAAACTACCAAAAATGCTCCTCTATCTTAATATCGTTCAAAATTTGGATCTAACTTATTTACAAATTCAAAATTTTCCTCTATAAATATTACTGAATCTATCTTAATATCCCTTAAACATAAAATCTAATAAATAAACTTTTACAAATATTATCAAACCATAGTGTCGCTTAAATATAAGATCTAATAACTAAATTCCTTTACAAATTCAAAAAATTCCTCTACAAATATTACCAAATCTTAATACCACTTAATCTAATAAACTTAATTTATCTTTACTAATAGTTGTAATACCTTTGGTGTCACACTTTTTCCGCAACAGCGTGAACTACCAAAAATGCCCCTCTATCTTAATATCACTTAAAATTTGGATCTAACTTCTTTTACAAATTCAAAATTTTCCTCTACAAATATTACTAAATCTATCTTAATATCCCTTAAATATAGGATCTAATAAATAAACCTCTACAAATATTATCAAACCTTAGCCCCGCTTAAATATAAGATCTAATAATTATATTTTCTTTATAATTCAAAATTTTCCTCTACAAGTATTACAAAATCTTAATGCCACTTAATCTAACATAATCAATTTATCTTTATTAATTGTTGCAATACCTTTGGTGTCACATTTTTTTGGTATCAGTGTGAACTACCAAAAATGCCCTTCTATCTTAATATCACTTAAAATTTGGATCTATCTTCTTTTACAAATTCAAAATACTCCTCTACCAATATTACTGAATCTATCTTAATATCCCTTAAACATAGGATCTAATAAATATACCTCTAGAAATATTATCAAACCTTAGTGTCGCTTAAATATAAGATCTAATAACCAAATTTTCTTTACAAATTCAAAAATTTTCTCTACAAATATTGCCAAATCATAATACCACTTAATCTTACATACTCAATTTATAGAAAAATAATTCATGCATAAGGCGCATGTCATTATCACGCACGAAGCGCATGCCGTAACGTTCATGTGTATGTAGAAAGTTTCCTTTTATGTGGTCATTGGCAAGCCCGGCCCTTTACCAAAGCAGTAAAAGCTTCTGGCTAGGACCCCAGAAATATCTAGGGCACCAATTCACCATATTCCTGATGTAGACAAGAGGAAAAAACAAAACAAAATCGCAATACCGTAGGAAAAAATCGCAAACAACACTGGTTGGCGACTACGACTGACACGTGGGCATAGGCAAAAATGAATCCATCTCGGCATCTCCTCCAAATCAATTGATGGCGAATCCATCCATCTTTATAGACTCCAATCAACGCCTCGACGGGAAGCACAAGTTGATCTAGGGCACATACAACAACATCTAGGGTATGCTTTCGGCATAGCTATAAGTTGTTGAAACTTGAAAAGGTACTGCTTAATTTGGACTTTTGTATGTTCTAAGTTTTAGTTAGTTTTAGTTATTGTATTATAATTTGTAAATAACATCTATATTCTATGATGCCAATTCAATTTTGATCCTATGGTCTAATTTTAGGTTAGTTAATTGTATATTAATTTAAGGATTGATTTCAAATCAACAAGGGTTAAATCAAATTTGGTATATTCAAATTGTTATTTGATATAATTGTATAATAATATTTATTTGGTAATATTTAATGGATTTTTTAAAGGTTGATTAACGTAAAATTTATCAATAAACAACAATGTTGTCGTAGGAATTTATAGTTAATGTTTAGTAGTCGAATTGATTAGTTAAAAAAAATTTGCTATGAATTATCTTTAATGTTTTTGATAAATTATAGCTTGTAGATTAGACATTCATAATTCTAAGTATTTTTGTTATTTTAATAATTATTAATATACAACTCGATGTTAAATAGCACCAAGGATTCTATAACGAAGAATGAAGTTAGAAGTCTTGTAACAAATGAAATTGAAAATTTTGAATTCATGTTCGAATTGTGCATTTGGTATGAAATGTTGAAAAATGCAAACACTGTTTGCAAGGTTCTTCAAATTAAAGATATGCATACATATGCTGTTAACACAAGATTACAAGAGCATATTGATTTTTTTGAAGATTTTAGAAATGCGAGATTTACTTCTATGATGGATGATGCTAAAAAGATAGCTCAAATGTTGGAGTTGAATCAGTCTTTCCTCAAAAAAGAATTATTCATAGAAAAAGACAGTTGATGAAGATGCAAATGATGAAGAACTAATGAAAAGACCAAAAGAGTCTTTCCAAATCATTTACTATTTTCAAATTACAGATAAAGCTCGTGCTTTGTTGATGACTCGATTTGAGCAATTCAAAGAATATGATGATAGGTTCGGCTTCCTATTTGATTCAAAAAAGTTCACTTCTATAGATGATTAGAAACTGAAAGGTCGTTGTCTAAAACTTGAGGAATATTTGAGACATGATTTGCACTCTGATATTGATTGAAGTGAGCTATTTTCAGAATTAAAAGTGTTGAAAGTTATTTTGCCAAAGTAAAAAACAAATGCAATTGAGTTACTGAATTTTATAATCTTTTGTTCGAGGAAGTTAAAATTTTCAAATTATTGGATTGCATATAGAATAATTCTAACTATACCAGTTACAATTAAATCAGTATAAAGAATTTTTCAAAACTAAAGTTCATAAATCTTATCTTTGTTCCACTGTATAAGAAATATTAAATGGTTTGACACTTTTATTGATTAAAATATGGTCAATGAACTTGAATATGAAAATATTATTAGTCATTCTGCAAGTTAGAAGGCTAGAAAAATGTTCATAAGCAAGTAATATTAATTTTGTTGTGTAACCTGAATTATGGTTACAAATAAAGTTATTTATTTTTCTCTCTACTCCTTGTTTATAAATAACATATATTATGTCGATGGTTTAATTAATGGTAATAACATTCGTTTTTGTATTAATGTTTTGATTTTGCAATTGGCTTTAGGTACCAAAACTCTTAGGACTGGCGTTGGTCATTGATGTACTAAGATACCTCAACTCGTGTTGCATTGTGACTATGGTCACGTGAACCACGACCCCCCTCCAAACAAACCCCGCTACACTGATGATGGTTGGATTTTATTCAATTGATAATAGCACATCACTCATGTTTTGTATCTTTGTTTTGTCTCATATTTTATCTATATATTATAAAAATGTAATAGTTTATTGGTTCGTTTGCTTTTACGGTTACGAACCGTCTATTGCTTGGGTACCACACGTCGCTAAATTTTTTTGTTTGGGTGTTAGAGGGGGTGGAGGCATAACAGAGCATTTGTTCATCGGCTTAACCCATTTAGCTTAAGTTATATCAAGTTTCTCATCATGTTTCTAATGTTCTATCTTCCCTACCTAGTACGTGTACATTGTTGAATATGCGATTATATGATTTTTGTTTGATGATAATAAACATATATATATTCATTTAAATGTATTTGTTAATGTACTATCATAGATTGAATAAATATTTGTTGAATAAAATAAATAACACAGAATTTGAATTCAAATAGAAATTTTATTCAAACAAATATTTATTACAACTTTTGAATAGTACAAATTTCAAGCTCTCACTATATATATATATATACACACACACACACACAACTTCAATAACAATACAATTTTGATTACATCATGATTCACATTTTACATTTTACCTCACTACATATCACTCATTCACTCAACTCGTATTTTATCTTCAACTTCACTCCAAATTGAATCCAGCATCTGAGCAATATGCAAAAATAAATATTGTTGTAGTAAAATTGAAAATAAAACATTTTTGCAGTATAAAATAAAATGTGATTTTGAAAATAATATTTGCCTCGGTTATTTGGGTTGTTCGTCATCATTTAAATTTGAATTCATCATACACGAACAGCTTGTGACATGCACAGTGTATCACTGTACATGCCACAAGGCCGTGCACACCGATATACACTTGATAAAATTACAGGGACAGGTGAGCACGGTCAAACCCAAAATGCTGGGTTCAACTCAAGTGCAATAAAAATAATGTCACAATATCAGCACAAGGTCAAACCCGAGCTTTAAAGCTGGATTCAACACAGGTGCAAGTTCATGAAAATGGTCAAGACAATTAAAACAAGCCTCGACTAAAATCCAAATGTACAAATGCAACATGAACCAAACAGTGCACAAAGGCAGTGGTACAAACTACATGAAGACAATGAACATATATACACAGTGACAGCAGATGCTAAAGTGAAGCCACCAGACTTCGAGTCAAGCAGTAGACAGGGATGTGCAGACCAATAGATGTAAGCAAAGAAATGGCACATGTATATGCAGGTGCATAGCATCATCAATGAAACCAAACCGCCCAGGGTCAAAGACATACATATATATATATATATATATATATATATATATATATATATGTTATGCACATAACAATCAAATAAATCAAAGGAGTACCAGACCTAAAGCTAACAAGGACATAATGTAAACACACACATATGCAGTCAAACCAGAGGCACAAAATAACTTAATATATATGTATCAATGAAGCAGTGCATCAGTAAGTGGCAACAATAAATAAATAGGAAAATTTCAATACAGTGAACAATGCATATGATCAAGCAACAAAGTACATGATCAGACCAGTGAAGACATGAACAAGGCTCGAACTCAAGTCAGTGCACAACAACCCAATTCAAACTACAATGAACCAGGTGAGGCAACTTGAGCTCCAAAAGATACAACATAATGCACCGGTGAAAAACTAAATGAAACTGGACAGTGCAAGCTCAAATAGAAACAGTGGACAGAATAAGTGCATCTGAAATAAGACTCGGCATGCACATGAAGAGCAGACAACAAATCAATCATATACAAGTTTCACTGACTCGAAGGAACAAGCCAATATGGCAACAATGCAAATGCAGTTCAAATGAACATCACATGCAACAACGACAGTAAAGGCAACAAAGATCAGTTCAAGCATATCATTGAATCACACAGCAGTTCCAAACTAATGATATACAACAAGTTCGAAATCATGGATCAATAGTTGAATCCCAAAAATGATCAAAGAGGCAGTAAACACAAATGGCCAAATTCGAGCACAACGTGTTAGCAACCACCAGATTATCAAAAATTCCAAAGTGGCAGAGCATTGAAAATGCTACAGTTTTAGTCAAAGCCGTGGGTCATCAAACTAGTTTTCAAACTAATAGTAATGGTGACAGCAGAATATCAAGTCAACAAACACAAAGAAAGAAATCATCGTCATAGTAAAGTCAGAGCCTAGGCAATCAAGGAATCAAACCAAGTCTTAAATCAAACCGTGTCAACCAAGTAAACAACAAATATACGAAATTGAAAAAGTCGGGAATCATCTCAAACATTCAGTCAAAATCATATGGCTGAGATAAATAAATTGATGAAGTCAAATGATCATATACGAACGAATATATAAGAGTTCAAATCCTATATAAACAGTAACATCATTGGCAATTTAATCATCGAGTTCAAGCAAGCAAATCAGAAGAAGCAAAAGAAATTTTTACATACCAAATCAAAGTCGAACTCGATCAAGGAGGATGAGCCGCGAACGAATCAATTGAAGTAAGAAATCGAAGAACCAACCATCAATTTAAGCGGCGACTTCACAAAGCCCTAATTTCAGAGCTAAGAGGAACGAACGAAAGAAGGAACGAGACCATTGTTTGACTGAAGAGCAAAGAAAAGAAAAAGGGCCGGCAATATTTTACTTGTGATAAGATTATTTAGGGCCGGTTACTAAAATAGAGTTGGGCCTTAATATCTTAAAAATTAGGTTTATTTATTTTATTATTTTAAAGTGTTTTTAATTTCTTTCTTAAATCGTTGTAATTTCTAGTCGTGTGACTAGGGGACAAACTACATGGCTTAGTTTAAGAATTCGCAACTTAGTGGCTGAGTAGTGGCAGGATTTTGAGTGTAGAGTTAGTTTAGTCAGTAGCGGGTGTCGCGAGTTTACGTGTGTAAGCGTGTGACTACTTAATTTCTAGTAGAAACCTTAGGGGCAGCTCGCACACAGGGTTTTGTCGAAGCTGGGTAAATCTGTGTGTTCTATTTTCTGTTTTTTATGTTCTCCTATATCTATGCTGCTATTATTCTGTTGTGATCCGTGTTGAAATTATTTATATAAACTTCCGCAATAATTTTTATAATTGATAGCATCACCCTATTCACCCCTCTCTAGGGTGAAATCGATCCTATAGTGGTATCAGAGCTAGGAATAGAAGTCGACTATTGTTTTTCAAAAATTTGATTTTTTCAAAAATCAATTTTTGTTTTAACAAGTTGAAGGCTTCTTTTAATAATGCTTTTGCTGACAGTCAGTCCATAGTTAGACCACCAATGTTCATTGATGAATACGCCTACTGGAACAATAGAATGAAAATTTTTCTGAAAACTATTGACGCTTGGAATATTGTTGAGATAGGTTATAGAGCACCAACTATAATTGTAAATAATCAGAAAATAAATTAACCAAAGGATCAATGGACAAATCTAGAAAATAAGTTACAGAATTCTAATGCCAAAGCTATGAATTCGATTATTTGTTCATTGGATCAATTTGAATTTAATCGTGTCTCACATTGTCTAACTGCACAGGAAATATGGCATACACTCGAAGTGACTCACGAAGGAACATCTCAAGTCAAAGAATCTCGACTTGCCATGCTGAGTAGCGAATACGAGAATTTCACAATGGCCAAGGAAGAAAATGTCAAAGAGATGTATGGACGACTTTCCAATATTCTATACAAATCAAAAGCTCTCGGAAAATCATAGACGAAATTGAAAATAGTCCGAAAAATCTTCAGAGTCCTTCCACTAAGATTTGAAGCAAAAGTGACTGCCATTCAAGAATCAAAAGATTTAAAACAAATGAAAGTTGAAGAACTCATCGGAAATCTCACCACTTATGAGCTAGAAATGAAATTCAAGGAAGAGCGTGAAGGAGGTGACACTCGAAAGAAATCAATAACTCTTAAAGGAACAATAGAAAGTGATGGTGGTGATGATGATGATGATGGAGCAGCTGAGCTGGCATTAATAATGAAGAAATTCAAAAGATGGAACCGCAAATATAGAAATCCAGCTCTAAATCAGAAATTGAAAAGAAGAATAGACAAAATACTAGACAGTCCAGAAGAACGGAAGATCATTTGTCACAAGTGCAACCAACCCGGACACAACAAGTCCAATTGTCCTCAAAACTGACACGACTTAGAAAAGAAATCAAAAAGAAGAAATTTTGCAGCCACGTGGAATACAAGTGATGAAGATAATCAAAGTACTAGCAGTGAGAGTGAGAAAGCAGATATGTGCCTTCGAGGTAATATAACTGATAGCAACGATGACGAGCCAAGCGAGGTATCAAAATTCACTCACAACTACTTATATATTTCCACGAAGTAAATGGCTGTTTTGAACGACTTAGAATCACAAAGAGATACTTTGATAGATTTAAATAAACAACTTGAGCAATTAGTTAAAACCTATCAAAGTAGGATCCCTAAGTGTGATAAGTGTCCATTATTTGAAGAAGAAATTGAAAAATCAGAAATTAATATAAAATCACTTGAAAATGAAATTCTGATTTTGAAAGAGAGTGAAAATACAGAAGAGAAAATTCTATTAAAAAGTGCACATAATTATTAAACGAAAATGAATCTCTCAAAACACAAGTCCAACAATTGTCAACGACTTTAGATAAATTTTCAAAAGGTGAAAAATCGTTGAATATGCTATTAGGGAAGCAAACTGTTAATACAGTTAGACAAGAACTTGGATATAATCAATCTGAAAATGTTAGAAATAAAATTAATCAAGTCAATTCAATATGCACAATTTGTAGAAAATTTGGACACAATCAAAACAATTATTGGTATAGACCCAAACACGTGAAAATTATACCGATTTGGGTTCCAAAAGGCACAAATATAAAATCTCTCAAAGTTAAACAAATTTGGGTGCCAGAAGGAACATATATAAATAGTTTTGGGTCTCCACAAAATTATTTTTCAAAATATTCTGCCACTAACAATCATGGACCTATAAAAACAAATAGGTCACAAAAATCTTTTCCCGTGTAGGTGGCAGGCTAAGGAACAACAATAGTGTTATCTGGATTCTGGCTGTTACAGATACACATCGAGCGACAAATCAAAGTTCCTTAGCCTAGTATAAAGGTGATAGAATCACAATGGGTAACATTGAAAAATTATCATAAAGGTAAAACAGGTAAAGGTATACTCATCTTGAATGATTTATTAAATGTGATAATTTGCACCATAATTTGAATTTAAATCAGCCAGTTATGTTATAAAGAGATGAATAATAATGTTGATTCTGACTTATTCAAAATTGTTGGCCAATTATATTCTTATGCCAAAAACACTATAAAAATCGTAGAGTCTTTGAATTACTTCATATATATTAGTTTGGATTAATAATAGTGTTTTATTGGATGATAATACATTTGGTTATTTTACGGCTGAGTCTATATTCATTGTTTTTGATTATTTACACGGCTTCAATTAAAATTCAAGAGAATTTCATTCAAAAAGTTGTTGTTAAAATGATTTTGAGATATTTTGTTACACAACTCATGATCTGATTTGAAACATTCAACTAATAATAAGTTTGAGTGAAAAGAAATTCAGATGCAGATTACACTGGTAATCTAGTTATAGAAAAATTACTAGTAGAACGTGATTTTTGTTGAGACATTTAGTAACCGCATCGTTTTTCAAAGAAAATATCTGCATATTTTTCATTTCAAATAATTTTCAAATTAGCAGAAATTTTTCTCATGAAACCCCTTCTAGAAAATCATCTTTGACCTTGTTTTCAGATTGGTCATTTTTAGAAAAATTGATTTTATAATTTTTAAATTATAACATTGACTAATCTGACTCCCTACTAATTATCAAAAAGATAAATAGTGATTGAAAAAGTGATGAGAGTTGATATTTATCATATATTATGACTCGAGACGGCATAATTAGTAAATTTCTTTAGAAATTTAAACAAGAATTATAAAACTTTTTGTTGGTAAAAATTCCATAACCATTTCTATTTCTATCATATTTCTAACGACCATAACTCATCAAAATTCAATATAGTTTGTCGATATGTGGTACTTTAAACAGGAATCATTCATTTTTCATTTTATATTTTTTTAATAAATAATAATAATAAAATAAAATAAAATTCAAAGTATTCACTCTCATTTAAAAGTCCTCACGGTTATGCATGGGTGAATTACTTGGAATTTGTTATGTGCTTCCATGCTTATTTAAAAGTCCTCACGGTTATGCATGTATAGAACGCATATCAAAATTGATTTATTAAATAAACAAGTTGATTCTAATCCCATTTAAAAGTCCTCATGGTTATGCGTGGTTAGAAGATACTTGAATTCATTTTAAAATAAAATAAAATTGGAATACTACTAATCTCATTTAAAAGTCCTAACGGTTATGCATGGTTCGTAGATATTCAAATTCCTGATATAAATATACCACAAATAGACACAACTGTATGGTTTTATATGATGATATCATTTCCATCATTCTAAAAGTGGAATATGCGCCTAACAGAGTATTTATGATTTTTGTTTGATTTTTTATTGAAATTTAATATTTATATTCGATTGAATTTTAATGTTGTATTAATGTCTATCATTTTATCTCCATTTTTCTAACACTATTACTCTTTTGCTGATAACAAAAAGGGGAGAGAAAAGTTAAGATTTTGTTAAATAAAATCAATTAAAGGTCAAATATTTTCTATTTGCATCTAGGCTCATTTGCATATTTTTAATTATATGCATATATGAAGGGGGAGCTTTGTGTAGAGAGGAAGCATTCAAATAGGGGGAGCAAATTGAATGATCAAATACATTTAACAAATTCAAAATCTTAAATATATGTTTGTTATCATCAAAAGAGGGAGATTGTTGAATATGCGATTATATGATTTTTGTTTGATGATAATAAACATATATAAATTCATTTAAATATATTTGTTAATGTACTATCATAGATTAAATAAATATTTGCTGAATAAAATAAATAACACAGAATTTGAATTCAAATAGAAATTTTATTCAAACGAATATTTATTACAATTTTTGAATAGTACAAATTTCAAGCTTTCACTACACACACACACACACACACACACACACACATACAACTTCAATAACAATACAATTTTGATTACGTCCCGATTCACATTTACATTTGACCTCACTACATATCACTCATTTACTCAACTCGTATTTTATCTTCAACTTCACTCCAAACTGAATCCAGCATCTGAGCAATCTGCAAAAATAAATATTGACGTAGTAAAATTGAAAATAAATTATTTTTGCAGTATAAAATAAAATATGATTTTGAAAATAATATTTGCCTTGGTTATTTGGGTTGTTCGTCATCATTTAAATTTGAATTCATCATACTGAGCAGCTTGTGACATGCATAGTGTATCATTGTACATGCCACAAGGCCGTGTACACCGATATACAGTTGACAAAATTACAGGGACAGGTGAGCACAGGTCAAACCCAAAAGGCCGGGTTCAACTCAAGTGCAATAAAAATAATGTCACAATATCGGCATAAGGTCAAACCCGAGCTTTAAAGCTGGATTCAACACAGGTGCAAGTTCATAAATATGGTCAAGACAACTAAGACAAGCCTCGACCAAAATCCAAATGTACAAATGCAATATGAACCAAACAGTGCACAAAGACAGTGGTACAAACTACATGAAGACAGTGCACATATATACACAGTGACAACAGATGCCAAAGTGAAGCCACCAGACTTCGAGTCAAGCAGTAGACAGGGATGTGCAGACCAATAGAAGTAAGCAAAGAAATGGCACATGTATATGCAGGTGCATAACATCATCAATGAAACCAAACTGCCCAGGGTCAAAGACACACACACACACACACACACACACACACACACACACACACACATATATATATGCTATGCACATAGTAATCAAACAAATCAAAGGAGTACCAGACCTAAAGCTAACAAGGAGAAAATGTAAACACACACATATATGTGTGCAGTGAAACCAGAGGCACAAAATAACTTAATATATATGTATCAATGAAGCAGTGCATCAGTAAGTGGCAACAACAAATAAATAGGCAAATATCAATACAATGAACAATGCATATGATCAAGCAACAAAGTAGCATGATAAGACTAGTGAAGACATGAACAAGGCTCGAACTCAAGTCAGTGCACAACAACCCAATTCAAACTACAATGAACCAGGTAAGGCAACTTGAGCTCCAAAAGATACAACATAATGCACCAGTGAACAACTAAATGAAATTGGACAGTGCAAGCTCAAATAGAAACAGTGGACAGAACAAGTGCATCTGAAATAAGACTCGGCATGTACATGAAGAGCAGACAACAAAACAATCATATACGAGTTTCACTGACTCGAAGGAACAAGCCAATATGGCAACAATGCAAACACAGTTCAAATGAACATCACATGCAACAGCGACATTGAAGACAACAAAGATAAGTTCAAGCATATCATTGAATCACACAGCAGTTCCAAACTAATGATATACGGCAAGTTCGAAATCATAGATCAATAGTTGAATCCCAAAAATGATCAAAGAGGCAGTAAACACAAATGGCCAGAGTCGAGCACAAAGTGTCAGCAACCACCAGATTATCAAAAATTCCAAAATGGCCGAGCATTGAAAATGCTACAGTTTTAGTCAAAGCTGTGAGTCATCAAAGTAGTTTTCAAACTAACAGTAATGGTGACAGCATAATATCAAGTCAACAAACACAAAGAAAGAAATCATCGTCATAGTAAAGTCAGAGCCTTGGCAATCAAGGAATCGAACCAAGTCTGAAATCAAACCGTGTCAACCAAGTAAACAACAAATATACGAAATTGACAAAGTCAAGAATCATCTCAAACATTCAATCAAAATCATATGGCCGAGATAAATAAATTGATGAAGTCAAATGATCATATACGAACGAATATATAGGAGTTCAAATCCTATATAAACAGTAACATCATTGGCAATTTAATCGTCGAGTTCAAGCAAGCAAATCAGAAGAAGCAAAAGAAAATTTTACATACCAAATCAAAGTCGAACTCGATCAAGGAGGAGGAGCCGCGAACGAATCAATTGAAGTAAGCTGTAACGACCCGATATTTTCAACCATTCGCATCCATTATAAGTGTATAGGTAGACATTCATGCCGGAATTGAATTGCTCAAAATACCGCGTTGTAATTAAAAATTTGGCAAATCACAGACACAGAGTAACAATAATGCAGTGGAAGTAAAAAGAGATAGTAGTTCATGAAGTTACTATATAAAAATATCAAAGTTACATTAAATACAATAGAGGAAATAAAGTACAAAAGAAGTTTCACTTCGTAGATGTCAACTAATACAAGAGCTGAAAGGAACAACAGATTTCAAAAGATAAACTTGACAAGTAGATAATCTCCAGCGATTCCAATCTCCAGAAAGTGGAAATCCAAATCTGTGAATAACTCAGGCTAACCCGAGCGTAAATAAAAATACAAACACTCGAGTCAGGACATACATACTTATACAATGTAAACCAACTCAAGTGAACTGTAGTAAAGGTACAAGTAACTTAGAAGATGCTTGGGACCGCCCATCCTCTAAGGATCCGTTAAATTATTTACTATGTAGTATATTGTGCTATATACAGTAGTGTCTAATCAGTAAAGTATAATCATATAGAAAATAGCGTTAAGGGGATGGTGAACCTTAACGCGGTCGGATCTTTAAAACCAAAATCGTAGTGGTCTCGATATAAGGACATGACACGGCACGCGAGGCAATGCCAGGGTGGATACACCGTTTGCACTCCCGGACCGGTGGTGACGGCAAGCCAGCAGCTTCCGCCCAACTCGAACAATACCCCCGAATCAAAGTGGCTCCACCGAATCGAATCACAACGGTAATAGAATGGTTTCCGATGGAGCATGCTCGATGAAAGGGCGTGACCCTTTGTGTAGCCCGGTATAGCTCCTGTTTTAGTCATATATGCCAACTCACGGGAGTTGGGTCCACGTAATATACCTCGAGAACGTCGCCACCATCCTACTTCATTCTGGAATCTCCACCACGTACACAGTTGTTAAAGTGATTTTCGGTATTGGCCGGCTATAAGACAATATCCAATCCCGGTCTCTTTAACAACCAATCGTTATTATAACCCGTAGTTATAACCTTTTAAAACAATATTTATACTTCAAATAAATATTATTTCAACCCAAATCTTTATCAAAATAAAGATTAAATCATTCCAAAATATCATATATTTCGGATCTTCTTTTCAAATCATTTTAATATCAAAATATCATATCTTTCAAAACTCCATTTTCAAACCATTTTAATATATCAAAATATCATATGTTTTCAAAACCACATTTCAATCATTTAATATATCAAAATATCATATCTTTTTGAAACCACATTCATTTCAAATCATTATTCATTTTATTCCATTTAAAATATCATTTCAATCCATATTTCAAAACAGTATATATTCTAAAAATCATTTTTAATCAATAAAATGAAGTTATTATGTTTAATAATTAAATTATTAAATTTCCAAAATTTTCGATTTCCAAAGTTCATTTATTCACTTAAGTTTATTAAAGCAGTGAAAATTCACTTTTCGTGGCATTTAGAAAACGCTACGGAAAAATACATTCAAAACAGTTCAATTTAACAAAAGACAACATTTTAAAATGTTGTAATATGGTTTACTTAAATTTCGAATAAACTTAGTTAAATTCAACAATTTATAGCACTTACAAAAATTGCTATAATAGCTTTTAATTCAATTTAGCTTTTTAGTTCATTATCATCAACTACAGCATTTTCAAATGCTGTAATATCATTTACATTGTAATTAATAGCATTTCAAAAATACAGTCAATTAACTTCAAATATTCAATATAATTTCTCAACCAATTATATTTTTATTTAAAACATTTTTAACTTATAAAATCATACATTTTCACATTTATAACATCATTTAATTTTTCCTCAAGTTCATGATCTTATAAAGTTAAATTTCCATTCAAAAATCAAGATTTAATAATAATTCACTCATTAAATTGCAATGTTCAATTTTAAATCCATTACATTAAATTTCAACTTAACACTTAAGTTCAAATTCTCAAATATAACTTAATTTTATTTTTATTTACTTAACTAAAAGTTCACTTTTAAGTCAATTTCATAAATTTCCAATTTTAGTTATATTTCAAAATTTCAACTTAAAATATTCTTTCATTTCACATTTCAAATTTGTTAAAAATCGTTAACATGATATAAAATCACTTTTAATTCATTTAAATTCAAATTATCATAAATTTATCATGATTTCATATTCAATTTAATTTCCAATTATAATTAAATCAAATTTTCCAAAATAACTTACGTTCAAAATTTTCTAACTTTTCATTAATTCATTTCACTTACAATTGTTCAGAAAATCAATAATACTTTACAAAATTTATTTTTAATAAATTTTAAATCAAAATATTATAATAATTACATTTCTAAAATATTTTAAACATTTTAGAAAAACATATTTTAACTACGGGCCTGTATATAATTTTCTACGCTAGGTAAAGTGATACAGGTAATATATCATTTCAACCCGTAATTTACAAAGAAAAATCCGGGTTTTATCATTTCAAACCTGCAGTCTCAAGTAAAATAAATAAATTTGAAATCATTCAGGCCTATCATTTCAGCCCATAACGATTTTTCCCTATTCTAAAGTACGTTCGGGTATGTATCATTTCAACTCATAGTGATTCTAGTCTACATGGAACTTGCAATGGTGATAAACAGATATGAATGAACAGTAACAACATATATATAATAACAGATGATATGACATGAAATTTAACAGGTTTAACATCATATATAAATAATCACAGTCAGTTATAACATCACATAAAATTCTACACATTCAATTGTTGTTGTTTCACAACTGCATAAGTATAAACGTCATGTGAGTTTTACTCACCTTTTATGGCTGGAGATTTCAATACCAATGACACAACTGATTCCAGAAGGCACGATGACACAACAATAGGCTCAAGTGGGAAGAGATCCAAGCTTAGAACTTGTGTTACAACCCAAAACAAAATATCCAAACAAACACAAATTCAATAAAACTAGATATGAAATAACTTTGAAATAAAAAGGAATAAAAAGAGATATGAATGCAATGACTTTTGCCTTGCTTTCTCTATTCTTTTGCACGACCTAGGGGTTTATTTAGGTCAGGTTTGACATGACTTTGGCTCAGGTTTGATCATAGGAATGCATGGCATAAAGGCTAGAACATGTGGCGGAAGTTACAACATAAAAATATCAAGAGACTAGGCAACATAGTGTAGTTTTGATGCACCACAAGGCTCGTCTACATGCATTGTTTGGTTCGGCTCTTGATGTTTCAGATCAGGACAGAGGTTGGAGGGGTGTGTGATGATTAGGTCAGAGGTGGTGGTTGCTGCTATGGTGGTGGTTAGGATGGTGGTTGAAGTGGATGAGCAAGAAAAGGCCAAACAAGCATAGATCTAAGCTTTTGGTTGCATTTGGAAGAGTTTGACCATCATGGGGTGTTCGGCCATGGTCATGGCTGTAGGCTTAGATGATGGTGATGGTCAGGAAGAGATGGAAGGGGGTGGTGGCCGTGGAGCAAGGGGGAAAGCCGCTCCAATCAGAGGAGAAAGCAAGGCAAATTTGCATAGAAATAGGAGAAAAAGTAGAATGAAAAGAGGAATTTACCTAAATTTTTTTCGTTAAGATGGAGGCCATGATTTTTAGGATTTTGGAGCTTTGAAAATTCGTGAATAAAAGGAGGAAGTCGGCTGGAGAAAAAAAAGAGAGGAATAGTTAGGGTTAATCGGTGAAAGGTTAGGTTAAAAGTAAAAGGGTGGACTATAAAGGCCCATAGGAAGATAGAAAGTTTAAGGCCTTTCAAATTTCTCTTTTCTATTTTGTAAATACATAAAAACCTGATAAAATAGATAAATAATCTCAGAAATAATGTAAATAAGAAAAACAAATAAATACATTTTAAATTATATAATTTATATAAAGAAAATATCAATATATGTGAAACTAGGCTAAATAAATTGAAACAACCCAAATAATCTTTGGAAAAATCTATTTTTAATCAAAATACATATAAAATTAATATTAATAAAGTATAAACACAGCAAATAAAAGTGAATGTATAAAATAAATAAATAAAGTAAGGAGTGGCTAAAATAACTGATGAATTGATGACAAAAGAAACTGTAAAAGAAACGTGAAACGACATTACGTTTCTTAGCCTTTAAACCTTTCAAACTTCTTAAATTTGTTTACATAACTTGATATTCTGGAATTAATAATAATAACAGATAAGATTTCAAAAATTTATCAAAATATAAATATATATATATATATAATATTTATTAAATATATAAAGTTAAATTAAAGAAAATAGCTAAAATAGTAAACTAGTCTAGAAAATTTGAAATTACATGAAATAAATTTTAGAAAATTCATATGAGCTTGTAATATATTTTTAAACATAAATAATAATATAAAATAAAAGTACATTCACAAAAAAAATAAAAAAAAATTTTAAATATAATTTTAATGAAGAAAATAGCAGAAAATAAGAAAACAGCCCTAAAAAAATAGGAAATAAATACAGTAAATTTTTGAAAAATTCTTTTATCATTTTAAAAATTTCCAAAAGTCAAAGTATACATAATATAACATAAATATACAAGTTGGGATAAGATATATCAAATAAAATGTCATTTATAAAATTTAAAATAAAGACTATTGCTGAATAACCCAATATACACACAATATTGAAAACAGTATAACTTTTGCAATTTAAATCCGTTTTCAACGAAATGAAAAGCAGTGTTCTTAAAATTTTATGTACTTTCATAATAAAGGATAAAATTTAAATTTTCAAACTTTTAAAATTTTAAATTAAAAGTCAAAGTTTGATTAATTTGACCAAAATTCACCTTTTGGAAAATATTCTTTTTAGTCATGCTTTGGAATGATAATTCATATCAAAACTAAAGTTTATATTTAAAGTAACAAAATTAATCATTCAAAATAAAAAAAATAAGTTTTTAAATCAAAATTTAATTAAAATAATTAAAATATACAAAAAAAATAAATCACAAAATACAAGGTTACATAAGCAATCGAAGCACCAACCATCAATTTAAGCGGCGACTTCACAAAGCCCTAATTTCAGAGCTAAGAGGAACGAATGAAAGAAGGAACGAGGCCATTGTTTGACTGAAGAGCAAAGAAAAGAAAAACGGCCGGCAATATTTTATTTGTGATAAGATTATTTAGGGCCGGTTATTAAAATAGAGTTGGGCCTTAATATCTTAAAATTAGGGTTTATTTATTTTATTGTTTTAAATCATTTTTAATTTCTTTCTTACATCGTTGTAATTTCTAGTCGTGCGACTAGAGGACAAACTACGTGGCTTAGTTTGAGAATTGGCAACTCTGTGGCTGAGTTGTGGCAGAGTTTTGAGCGTAGAGTTAGGTTAGTCAGTAGCGTGTGTCGCGAGTTTACGTGTGTAAGCGTGTGACTACTTAATTTCTAGTAGAAACCTTGGGGGCAATACGTAGGCAGAGTTTTGCCGAAGCTGGGTAAATCTGTGTGTTCTATTTTCTGTTATTTATATTCTGTTATATCTGTGCTGCTATTATTCTGCTGTGATCTGTGTTGAAATTATTTTATATAAACTTCCACAATAATTTTTATAATTGATAGCATCATCCTAATCACCATCCTCTGGGGTGAAATCGATCCTACATACATATTTTTACTACGTATAGTTACCAAGCTTATGCTATATCAAGTTTCCCATCATGTTTCTAATGTTCTATCTTCCCTACCTAGTACTTGTGTATATGTTTACCGCATATAATTAACAATTTCCTACTTTCTTTGATTTAATCTAACTCCATTGACAACCGGTACAAAGTCCATTGACTACCGGTGCATAGGTTTAGTAGATTATTTTGAATGTTCAACTATACTTATTAATTTACCAACGTATTTCATCCCAATCAATATAATTAATTATTTTTTCTATTTGTTATTTACATAAAACGCTACTCCAAAATATGAGTAGTGATAATCGTTTTGAGTAGGACGACGAAGTCACAATACCATTTTGTATGTTCAAATAATCACTTTTTCACATGCTTTCTTTCCTATCCTCGAGGCAGCCTAATCATTTTGTATCTTTTTTTACGCTTTAGCGGGCTGCTTTGTATTGGGCCAAACCATATTACCAATAAAATTTTATCCGCTTTCAAAAAAAAAAATGTATATATATATAGTCCACAGAAACATGGTGATCCTGGTTACGTTACAGCAGTTTGTACTACTTAAAACCGCGTGCATTATATACGCTAATCATTGATGTAAACCGACACTACATGCTGACAAAACGAAATAGATTTATAATCGCTCATTTAGCACATGGTTCATATTACTATTTTGTTTTTTTTTAACTTTTTATATACGGATAATTTATGGTACTTTGGCAAACAGATATTATTCTATGTTTTCATGGAAAATCAATAATTTTACCCTACACCGAGACCTAACTTTAGCTGGTGATATAAAACAATAACTAGCACCAACTTCAACTACCTGTGGGTATATATATTTTGAGTATTGTCAAATGTATTCCATGCTAAAATAAATACATACACATACACTTATGCATGTATGTTTTTAATATATAATATATTTAATGATTAATTTTTATTGTTTAAATGTCCAAAAAAAAAAGTTATTTTTTGTAGAAATGATGTTGGGTATACTTAGATTGTACCTGCAAAAGTTATTGAATGCAGACAACTACAAACATAAAAAAATGAATCGAAATCAGATTGAATGCAAATGGAAATCACTCCTTGCAGGTCAAATAAATAAGAAACTAATGAACTAAGTTGTTGATTCACCCTATTAAGAGTTTAAAAAAAGACCATTCACCATGAGTATGTTCCCACCAGTTTGAATTTTATATAATAATCAATGGCTGTGATTAGGACACACAGAGGCAGACGAATTAAACCTGTTAAAATGTCGGTCAGCTATAATTATTGTTTGTAATAGTAAGCGTTTATTAAGCTACAATTAAGTAGTTGAGAATGATTTGAATAATTACAACATGCTAATACTTCCAAATATCATTGATACCTGCCGGAATAAGGCTGTATATGAAATATAACACTTAGAGAAAAATAAATATTTTTTTTCGTTTGAAAACTTAGAAGAACCCGACAAAACAGTAAACTCTTGAGGAGGATACAGTAAAGTCGTCCACTGACCCAAACCTCCATACTCCAGGTAAATTTATATACGCAAAACCCAAGCTTTCTATACACTTCGCTGCATCCGCCGACAAACTAAAAATAGTTTCACACATACTTGGTATTCACAGCATGTCAGCATCCACTAATATATACATCATCAAAGAGTGTATAAATTTGAAAAAACAGAAGTTTGGAAATTGGCAACATAATATAGTTCAACAATTAGGAAAGCTAGCTTCAAATTCGATATGCTATAAAAGGCAGGTATCCCAAGGACATGTTAGAAAACAAAATGTGAGAAGAACTTGAATAATAACAAAGCTTATAAATCTTGAGTTCAATGGCTAATTCATCAAGATTAATTATCTTACACAATTTTTTTTTTTGTTACATGGAAACAAAACATATACAGACCCCGCTGCACATTTAGGCCCCGTTTGGCTTGTCGTTTTTAGTTTTGCGTTTTCGTTTATACAAAAGCGCGTCTGTTGTATGTATTGTTGAAAAACAAACAATTTTGAAAAATGAAATTAACGTGTAAAATAAAAAACAAGTTTATTTTGTTTTTCGTGTTTCGAGAGATAAGAAAAGCATGGGGAACAATCCAACTCATTGTCGTCCGTTGGTCGTCGCAACGGCTAAGAATTATAGATCTTCTTCTCTTGTTTCTTCATGTTTCTTAGTGCAAGTTGAAAACACAAAACTCAAAATACAAAATGAACCAAACGGGCCCTTATTTTTTTAACGATGGGAGACTAATCTTTTTAAATATATGCTCATTGCTCTTATACAACAACTTCGTTGTTTTCTGATGCCATTCCAACATCATATTTCTGTTTTACGACTTTTCAACGCTATTTTAACATCTCGCCTTTTTGTGTCGGAACATCGTTCGAAAATTTTCGTAGCTATTTTGCATCTTTTCTAGTAATGGCAATCTTTCTAAGTAGATCGATGCCAAGCACTTCAAATCCAAATCAAGTGATGGCAGCATAAAAAGTCTATACTCTTGTACCATGAGTCAACTTCACTGGTGGAATATACTTGAAGAAATAATAAAATAAGAGCATCTTCAACTGTTGCAATATTCTCAGATCTGCACCCTCCAAGCTCTCCATTAGGGTTCGAGAAAATGCAATAGTGCAGAAAAGGGGGGGCCGAAGTGCGGAAAAGGAATATCAGACGAGGCGCCTGTTGAAAAGGCGTCTTACACTGAGGCAACTGTTCAACAGGCGCCTGGTATCCAGACGTATGTCAACATAATCAACAGGCGCCTGTTGAACCGGCACCTAGTTTTCAGGCGTCTATTCAACAAGTGTCTAGTTTGCAAGCGTCTGTTCAACAGGCGCTTGGCCTCATTTCTGTTGGAGAAATGCGGCCTCCAATATTTCGGAGTGTGGAAAATCCAATTTCCGCACCCCGAACTGCTGGAGATGCTCTAACTCCAAAAGAAGGTGTTTGAATCTCAAAAAATAATTATGTAAAGGCCCGCAAATCCGTACCCCTTTTAAGCTGGCAAAATCGTACAATAATTCAGCCAAAGAGGAACAAACTTACGAACCTTTAGGGTTTAAAAAAAAGAGGTAGAAGAAGAAAAAAGAAGAAGAAAAAAGAAGAAGAAATAGAAACAATAACAAAATCTCGCATTTCGCAGCGAACAAATATAATACATAAATAAATATCTTTAAACAGAATCACTATATCAGTTATTAAATTACATTATCAAAGTGTACAACAACAAACAGCGGAAAGAAATATTACATAGATAGTGATACGCCTCGCCATCTAGCTCCAACTCCTGATTCTCACAGCAACTTCTTGACTTTGCTCCCGAATAACTGCTAACCTGACTCTAGGCTGCTAGTGTGGAAAATTATGAATACCCAGAGTTTAGAAAGGGAACAATAAACTCCAGGTCAGTCGTGGGACTGGTGTGCGATCTTAAAAACAATTATTTTCACAAGAAAATAAAAAGAAATCCGCTATGCTTTTGGAAAATAAAACTACCATAAGGCCTCCCGGCACACACACAATGCAATCGCACACATGGGAGAGATTTCTCCTTATGATAGTCAAATATGCTTACTACGCAAAATTCTTCTTTTATATTATTATTAGTGCATAGTGGAAAACATTTCAAAAGTATAATATTAATCTTAGTCAGCATATGTACCATTATATTATGCTTGCTATAGCTACCTCCTAAGGAGGCAGGTTATACAATTGCAATCGTAAAGGGCTCGTATTGTTTCTTTGGATTTCCAACAAATGGTCAGGCTAAGTAACTTCATACTGCCACATGTGTACGCCTCTGGCGGGACGTCCCGAGAACCTACCTGGATCTCGGCCAACACAAGGTCTGGTTACCTCTGTAACTAGGTAACTACTACTCGAGTATGCCAACCTCCGGTCCTTTGGGACCTTTATCCGAGAATCCTCTGCACCAACAACCACAAAGAAATGTATTTGCAGTAACCACACAGGTTAAATATCAGGGCTTCATACCTAACACCACCCTTTTTCAGAAGGAAATGACATACCCTAAAGGGCGCGACCCTCATAAACTTGCCGCATCTTTCTTGTTTTGACCATTTCCAGGGTGTGAGGTCCAATGAGGTCTCGTCCATAAAGCTACACTTTTCACAAAGTCATGCTTTGATCAACAAATGATCAGCAGCACTTCGTGTGCCACATTACCAAATTGGGAATGCATCACAGTAACCATCAACTACATAATCTCTGAGCTCGCACGTCTCAGAAAAGGGTGTTAAGCTAAGAGAATAAATTCTCCGCCACTAACAGAAATGTATTCGACAGAAACCAGCTTTACATCTCAAAGTGTAACGCCAGCCACACATCCATACAAGTCCGTTCCAGGATCGAACATAACCGAAGGCACTTCGAAAGAAGCCCTTGCAAATCCGGATATTCACAAATCACGTCCGGAATCCCCATCACAAAGGGTGATAAGATCTCTATACCGGAGCAACCCGGTGCAGAGACATTCGACGGGTAATCCTTTCGTTTTCGAAAAATACCCGGTCTTCAACACCGTCTTTAAATGCAATCCCATTTCGTCGTATCGTTATTCAGAATGAGTTTTTATGACACAAGGTCCTCTCCCGGCTAATCCGAATAACGAGCGCTTATTTTTAAAAATAAGTGTTACATTCAGATTTCAACAAATCATAATGATTTTCACTTTGATCCTTTAAATAAAAGATCCATCACAATCACAAAGGTTCGATGTGGTTTTCAGATATCCACTTGGAATCTGACCTCCGGTCGCACTGGAATTCAAATGCCATTTAAAGGCAAATATTGATAGTCAGTTATTTAACTATCAATCAACATTCACAACAATTATCAGATTTAAATAATTTTCCCAAATTATTTATTTTAAAAATATCTTCGCATGATATATTTTTAACACTTCGTCACTTTGAAAATCAAATTTCAAATCGATTTTCCATCCTTTAAAACAAGTTTCAAATATTTTCCACACTTTAAAAATAAACCAGTGTTTATTTTAAAATCAATTTCCCTTTCCCTTATAAATTTCCATTGTGAATTTACATTTCTAAATATCAACTGATATACGATTTTAAATCGATTTTCCCAACATTCACTTTCAAACACCAAATCAAATTCCAAATTGATTTCTAAATTTATTTTCAAAACACGAAATCAATTTCCCTTCGAACACCAAATCAATTTTCATATTGATTTCCAAAATTTATTTCAATTACCAAATCAATTCCAATTTGATTTCCAAAATTGCTTCAAACACCAAATTAATTACAAGTTGGTTTCCCAAGGATTTATTTTCAAATACCAAGTCAATTTTCCAAATCGATTTCAAAATTTATTTCAACTCCAAATTAAATCCTTAATTTAATTTCTAAATTTATTTCCTTGTTGAAATGAATTTCTTTATCTCTTCCAAATATTAAAATTCTGTATTTTAAATAAATTCTTCAACTTTGAATAATATTGCCCGAAATCCATTTATTAAGCCTTTTCCTCATATTTTGGAATTTTATTCAATAGGATTAAAAATAAAACGTTATTCTTTTAAAATTTCCTTCTTTTAAATTTATCCAATTCTCAAAAATAAAATTTACTATAAACTTTCAACTTGAATTTTCAAAAATCCAATTTTTTTATTTATTTTCGGTATCCAACGATACCAAAAATATATTCGGTTAAATTATAGCCTTTAACGATTTTAACCACAAATAAAATCACACAGGGATTATAAATAATCAACACACAGCGTATGAAACAAATTCAATGTTTGAGGAATCCAGTTGGATCCCTCCAACCTGTTTCCCTGCATCCACAGATGTTAGCACAACAAGTAAATACCAATTCCACTTCAAGGTGGAATATCGCGGTATATGGGATTTATAAAATATTATCCGCTATTATGCGGCGCAATAGGGTCTATTTCAAACAAATGATAATAACCATCATACAAGCACACAGTCAACACAAACAACAATTTTAAAATTAACTATTTAAAAATCAAATTGGAAATTCCGACTTAAACTTGAGTTAGAAGATCTCACCTTGGTTTATGCATTCAATCCATTTTCCCGTTCCGGTTTGTTTCTCGATTTATACCTTGCATAACAATTATATGATTTTATAAATATTCGGAATAACTGAACGATAAATTTTGATTTATTAAATTAAATTATTTTAAACCAACATTCCTTTAATCATTTCTAGTAACCCAAAATAATTACATAAGTTGATTAAACAAATTACTCACTAAAATACACTATTTTAAAATTGACTGGTTGATTTAAAAATTTTAAATTAATAATCTATATATATATATATATATATATATATATTATTACTACAGATTTAAAATCTTACCCATGTATGTATAATTTAGTAAAAAGAAACTACCCTAGTTTCTATCTTAGATTAAAACAGAGAAGAAAAGGAAAAGAACCCATACCCAAAACCCTACCTCAACATCTCCACGGCCACTGCCCAGGCAATCATGCAGCGTCTGCAAAGACCCGATTCTTCGACTTCCGAAAATCGACATTAATACGTCCACTGTATCAACTGCCGAGCAATCGAAGGTCGGAAAACCGAACCCTCAGGGTTTAAGAAGAAGAAAATGATAGAAGAAGTAAGAAAGGAAAAAGAAGAAAACAGAAACAATATCAGAATCTCACAATCGCAACGGAACAACATATAATAGATAAACGAATATCTTTAAAAAAAAGGAACTATATCAGTTATTACATTACATCACATTATCATTACATTATCAGGGTGTACTACGACAAACAACGGAAAAGAAATACTATATACTAGTTGATACGCCATGCCATCTAGCTTGCCTCCAGATCTCTACAGCAACTCCTGAATTTCAGAATGACCTGATAACCTAACTCTAGACTTCCCGTGTGGAAATTGGTGGGCACCCAGAGTTTAGGAAGGAAACAATAAACTCCAGGTCAGTCATGGGACTGGTGTGAGAACTTAAAACAGTTTATCTTTAAAAACAAACAAAGAAATATTTTAAAATAGATCTGCAATGCTTTTAGAAAATGTAACTACCATAAGGTCTCCTGCCACACACACAATGGAAACGCAGAATTGGAGGAGATTTCTCCTTATGATAGTCAAACATGTTTGATATGCAAACTTCTTTGATATTATTACTATAAGTGCAAAGTGTGGAAAACCATTTCGAAAGTACAATATCAATCTAAGCATAGGTACCATTATAGTATGCCTACTATAGCTACCATATTAGATGGCAGGTTCTACAACTAAAACCGTACAGGGCTCGTATTGTTTCTTTGGATTTCCAACAAATGGTTAAGCCAAGGAACTTCCCATTGCCACATAGGTACGCCTCTAGAAAGACGCCCCGAGAACCTAACCGGATCTCTGCCAACACAAGGCCGGGTTATCTTTAGCTAGGTAACTACTGACACGAGTATGCCATCCCCCGATCGTAACCGACCTAAATCCCGGGATTCACCAACAACCACAAAGAAATAAATTTGCAGCAACCACATAGGTTAAGTATCTGGGCTTCATACCATAATACCACCTCTATCCAGAAGGAAATGAAATACCCTATAGGGGCGCGATCCCCAAATAACCTTGCTGCATTCTTCCTGTTTTGACCATTACCGGGTTGTGAGGTTCGACGAAGCCTCGTCCACAAAGCTACGTTTTTCATAAAAGCCACGCTTTGATCAACAAATGATCAACATCACTCAGCATACCACGTTGCCAAATTGGGAATATATCACTAGTAACCATCAACTACATAATCTCTGAACTCGTACGTCTCAGAGAAGGGTGTTAAGCTAAGAGAATAAATTCTCCGCCACCGACAGAAATATATTTGATAGAGACCAGCTTTACATCTCAAATTTGTAACGTCAGACACACATCCATACAAGTCCGTTCCGGGATCGAACGGAACCGAAGGCACTTCCAAAGAAGCCCTTGCAATCCGGATATTCACTAATCACGACCGGACTTTCCATCACAAAGGGTGATAAAATCTCTATATCGGAGATCAGCCGATGCAGAGACATTCGAAGGCAATCCTTCCATTTTTAAAAATATCCGGTCTTCAACACCGGTCTTCAAATGCTATCCATTATGATGTATCACTATTCAGAATGGGATTTATGACCCACAGGTCCTCTCCCGGCTAAACCGAATAACGAGCGCTTATTTTAAAATAAGTGTAGATTCAAATTCAAGCAAATCACAACAAATACCCATTTAAAGGTAAATATTGATATTCAGTTATTTAACTATCAATAGATATGCACAACATCACTAGATTCCAAATAATTTCCTAAATTATTTATTTTTCCAAAAATATCTTTACAAGATATATAATTTTCCACACTTTAACCATTTGAAAACAAATTTCAAATCACTTTTCACCTTTCCAACTTTTGAAAACAAAATTTCAAATCATTTTCCTTACGCGGAAACACTTCCAAATATTTATTCATTTTCATTTCAAAATGGTTCATTTAAACCAATTAAATAAATCCTTATCGATTTACTTCAAATTTACGTTCCAAATTCGTAAATTTATTTCCACGCTTCAAAAATAAATCAATGTTTATTTTTAAAACAATTTTCCCTTTCCTTTATAAATTCCATGGTGAATTCACATTTCCAAAATATCTATTAATATACGATTCTCAAATCGATTTCAAATATTCACTTTCAATTTATCTTTAAAAGATAAAATCTCAAAAACATTTCACTTCATATTGGAGAACATTTCCATACTTATTTAATAATAGGTAATTCACAAATCTATTTATTTTCAACATTTGGAAAATATTCAGTATACTTAAATCACAATTAAGTATATATTTTATTCTTTAAGGAAAACATTCTCTTAAACATATTCATTTGAGTCAAAACGAATGTTGCGTAAAACATCGTTACTACAATCCAAAATCACAAGTATAGGGATTCGAAATTAAGATAGATATATAAATCCCAATACTAAAAAAAACATTTCCTTTCGAAAATCATTTACTATAACAACAGTGTTATAGTCCACCATTCCCTTTTATTTCTCGAAAACGTCTATTTCAACAATGAATGTTAAAATCTATGGTTTCGATCCTTAACACATTTTAAAACAACTTCAAATCGTTTTAATTCTATTTAAAAGGTCACTTCCTCAAACATTTCTTTAATATATTATTAACTGTCCAAAACCGTGAATATAAATCGTTTACCAAATTCAGCACTTCTACATATTTTAATTTAAAGGGCTATCCACTATCCAAAATCGTGGATATATCTCCTTTAATAAGCTTTCATATTTACTTATCAAATTCAATTGGTTTTGGATTTATAAAACAACATTTATAAATTCGCATTTACATATATTTTACAAAAACTTCAACTTATAAAATCCCTTAATTAAAACATTCTATTGATATCTCATTTAAATGCCAAAATCCAGTTTATAAGTTAATTACTTATAAATCTTTTATTTTACAAAATCTATTCATTTTATAACTTCAACAATTTATAAATCTATAAATTTCATTTACTTATGAAATCCATTTATAGTTCATTTTAACACTTAAAAAAACTCATTTTATAATTCCAATATTTTTTAATTTATAAATATCAATTTTATAAATCTTTTATATAAACCGTTTGTAATAATTCAAAAATCCCAATTTAAATCATTTTACAAATTGATTAACTACTTATTTCAAAAATCACATTTCGGTTATATTTCACAAAAAATCATAATTTTTATAACATACAAATTATAAAGTATATTTATTTAAAATGAATCAATTCCAAAATTCAATAAAATGTATACTTTCAAAAATCACTTGAAAATCCTTTTAAATTCGAAATCGTTATTTTAACATTTTTAGAACTCCAAAAATTGGCCCAATGCTGCAACAGAACCAAATATAACAATCACAGCATCCAAAACATCATATATCATATGATAACAGAATATATCACAATATCTGTAAATAAATCCGTACTGTTGAGGAATCCAGTTTGATCCCTCCAACCTGTTTCCCTGCATCCACAGATGTTAGCACAATACCAATTCCACTTCCAGATGGAATATCGCGGTACATGGGTTTATATAAAATATTATCCGCTATTATGCGGTGCAATAGGGTCTCATCCACTAATAATGCGGGAAAATCAACTCCAAGCACATATATAATACCAATTCCACTTCGAGGTGAAATATCGCGGTATATGTGTTTAATAAATAACATCCGCTTAATATACGACGCATAGGGTCTATTTTCAAAACAATAGATAATAATTTATCATCCAAACATACAATCAACACAATCAACAATTTTAAATCTAACTTTTTAAAATTTAAATCGAAACTAATTCGATTGAGTGAGAAGTTCTCACCTTGTTTGAAATACAGTTGCAATGTTTTATTTCGAATAAAATTAAACGTGCGTTTAATTTTACCCAAAATTTACACTAGCTTCAGTCAACTCCAATACAGCTCCATCGCGTAGTATTCGTCAATACGAACCCAACACAAGTCATTTCGTCCAAAACGGACCTCGTATGAAAAAGTAATAGTGTTACAAAGTTTATACGATTTTATATAAAATTTATTTTACAATTTTCTTTTAAATTTTTAAACCTGCTATCATCTAGACCGTTGATTTTCATCTAGCAAAATCAAGGCCGTATGAATTTGCTTTCTCCTTCCCCAGGTAACGAACGCGACTAGGAACCCATCGGCCGCCTCCTTGCTCGAAATTTCGAGTCCATCGTCCACTTCCACGTCGATCAAGCACCACCCTTACGTGCGCCTAGCCTAGCTCCTCCCACGGCCCAATTATCACGAAGCTCGGCCTCCATTTCATCTCGTATTTCGTGCGCAACCATCGGCCGTCCAAACGTCGATTGCTGCCAATCCGTAGCTTCGTTTCCGATCACAACCCTTCATATCGAAGCTCTCGTCGTGCTCTACGTTATTGTAGTTGAAAGTTTCTCGAATTAGTGTGTGGATTTGAAGAAAATGAGGGAGGTAGAGGATGAATTTTCGGCCATTAATTATCTTCTGGCGGCTAGGGTTAGAAATTAGGGTTTTGTTGCAAAAGTGAATAATAGAGGTGCTTTTATAAAAAATATCGAAACACTATTCACCCTGAATTTTTCCAAACTCCAAACGAAGCGTGCCGCCTGGCGTTTATAATGTTTTACCCCTACGAACGCAATGGAATATATATATCGGGAGGCAATTCGATCATATTTGAAAGATAGGTTTTCAAATCGAATTATTTAAATTTAAAATTCACTTAAACGATTTTCTACGTGTTTTAGCTTGCTCCGGACAAACCGTAAATCCGATTGACACGAAATTTAAAAACTTGGAATAATTTAACATTACGGATCCGATGAAACTGCTTTCGTCGAAATCCGAGACTGTTTGAAAAATGACTATTTTTACTCATCGATTTAAATATTTAAATATTAAAATATTCAATTTCCACAAATTAACTTCTAATTCAATTTTAAAAGTTCTATAACGTCATTCTAACTCCAATATGATTTAATACTACTTTATAAATCAATTTAAATCACATTTAAGCCCAATTTCCAATTATTTCTGTAATTTCAAATATTAATTATCGATTTAATTATCCAATTAAATCTAGATATTCGAAATTTGAGTTATTCGACTTACAATTTTACTTGTTAATATTTTAAAATCAATTAAATATACGAATTTCGAATGACAGATATTCTGGGTCGTTACAAACTTCCACCCTTAAAAGAACTTCGTCCTCGAAATTACCAAGTAAGAAAAAGTCTTGAAATCCATTAACTTTTTAAAACCATTTGTTCAAATTAAATTTCAAATTCATTTAAACATTTTAACTTCTCCAAAATCCATAGTTAAACTTCTTACAACAACTTTACTAAGTTTTCAAATCATACTTAGTTATCTTTTCAAAACAAACTATATCGTTTAACTTTTCACTCCAAAATCAAAGTTATAGTTTCCAAAAATTTCCAATTTTCTCAAAAATATTCTAACGCCTTAAATTTTCGAAAAATTTCGCCAGCGTCTCCTTTACGCGGCTGGCTCGGTACGACTACAAGAATGGCACCACGGCCCCCAGATTTCAAAAAGAAAAGAAAAAGCCAAGTGGTTGGATAAGAAAATCATCAAATTTCATACTGAAATTCAAATACATACCTTTTTGTCGAGCAATTCAATTTTTTTATCTTCGAAATCAAAATCCCAATTTCCTTTAATACACCTGTATATCCTGCTAACCATAATATCTATTTTCATTCAATCTCACATCATCAATTTCATTTGAATTCAATTTACAATTTCAATTCTATTTAGATTCAGTTTACCTTCTGAATATTGAATTTTATCATTATTTTTCATTCACAACTGATTCATCTTGCTATTTTAAATTAGTTTCTTTTACTAATTCATTACAAGTTCAAACTCTTTTCATCTCGCACAATTCAAATTGGTTTTCGATATTTAGTTTTCAATTTCAGTTTTTATTCCTTTGTTCGTTCCCAAACGCAATTCAATTCACTATTTCGGTTTATAGCCACTTATATTTAAACTGGATTTCAAATTCCATATGAATTTAATTTACCCTTTATTTATAAATGTTGAATTCAATTCATTTTAACCCATATTAAATTTGTCATTTCTTCAATTAGTTTTACTTACTAATTTTATTTTAATACTTAGCTTCATTTGATCCAACTTGACAAATTTTCAATTTAATAAATTTTATTCCATAACTATTTTTATCAGATTCCAGAGTCTTTCCAATATTTTAAAACTATTTTTGAAACCAATTCAAATTATCTTCTGAATTTCCAAAACCCAAACCCAAATTTTCCAAACAACTTCCATTTAAACAACTTGGCAGCAATCCCTATTTTGGAAAGCCGAAAATGAACACTGATGATGCTGCAATCATTACCGACGTTATTTTCCAGCGACCGAAAAGAGTTTAGAGCTTTTATCCCTCCAAAAACATTTTTTCAAACCCTTGAAAACTATTTTCAAACTCAAAAAGGAATTTAATCTTTTCCAAATTGCAAATTCTTTCAAAACATTTCCAATTATTTCTCTGGAATTTTACTTCAAATTACAAATCACATTTACAATTTATATTCTCCAATTCTATTTGTATGTGAATTTATTTCTTAACTTTGGAGTTACGATTTCAATTTCTTTTTCAACATTAATGATAATAATTTTATATCATCACTTTCTAGCAACCAAGCAATCATATATTATAATAATTCACAGAAAATTTTCCTCTTTTATATACGAAAATAATTTAGGTAAAATTATTTCATTTACCCTATTTTAAAACGATATCGTGTCGAATTTGTTCTGTACAAGTGTTTAGAGATTCCTATCAACAACGTTAATTACTCGTATTGACCAGAGTCCATATACCACTCAACAAACCAATCAATAAAATATAAAACAAATTTTTATATCCACTAACAAATACACGCTCATATCTATTATTACACTCACACTCATTCTAGAGTACCGCTGACTCTATCTCTAATGAGTAACACCCAACAGAGCCAACGTTGTCGCTTAACCAAACGCTTTAATACCACTTTGTAAAGACCCGATTCTTCGACTTTCGAAAATCGATATTAATACGTCCACTGTATCAACTGCCGAGCAATCGAAGGCCGAAAAACCGAATCCTTAGGGTTTAAGAAGAAGAAAAGGATATAAGAAGTAAGAAACAAAAAAGAAGAAAATAGAAACAATATCAGAATCACACAATCGCAGCGGAACAACATATAATAGATAAATGAATATCTTTAAAACAAAGAACTATATCGGTTATTACATTACATCACATTATCGTTACATTATCAAGGTGTACTACAACAAACAGCGGAAAGGAAATACTATATACTAGTTGATACGCCATGCCATCTAGCTTGCCTCCAGAACTCTACAGCAACTTTTGAATTCCAGAATGACCTGATAACCTGATTCTAGACTGCCCGTGTGGAAATTAGTGGGCACCCAAAGTTTAGGAAGGAAACAATAAACTCCAAGTCAGTCATGGGACTCGTGTGAGAACTTAAAATAGTTTATCTTTAAAAACAAACAAAGAAATATTTTAAAATAGATCCACAATGCGTTTAGAAAATGTAACTACCATAAGGCCTCCTGCCACATACACAATGCAAACGTAGAATTGGAGGAGATTTCTCCTTATGATAGTCAAACATGCTTGATAAGCAAATTTCTTTGATATTATTACTATAAGTGCAAACTGTGGAAAACCATTTCGAAAGTACAATATTAATCTTAGCCAGCATAGGTACCATTATAGTATGCCTACTATAGCTACCATATTAGATGGCAGGTTCTACAACTAAAACCGCACAGAGCTTGTTTCTTTGGATTTCCAACAAATGGTCTGGCCAAAGAACTTTCCATTGCCACATGGGTACGCCTCTGGAAAGACGCACGGAGAACCTAACTGGATCTCTACCAACACAAGGTCGGCTTACCTCTAGCTAGGTAACTACTGACACGAGTATGCCATCCCCCGGTCATAACCGACCTAAATACCAGGATTCACCAACAACCACAAAGAAATAAATTTGCAGCAACCACATAGGTTAAGTATCTGGGCTCCATACCATAATACCACCTCTATCCAGAAGGAAATGAACACACCCTATAGGGGTGCGATCCCCAAATAACCTTACTGCATTCTTCCTGTTTTGACCATTACCAGGTTGTGAGGTTCGACGAAGTTTCGTCCACAAAGTCACGCTTTTCATAAAAGCCACGCTTTGATCAACAAATGATCAGCAGCACTCAGCATGTCACGTTACCAAATTGGGAATATATCACTAGTAACCATCAAGTACATAACCTCTGAGCTCGTACGTCTCAGAGAAGGGTGTTAAGCTAAGAGAATAAATTCTCCGCCACCAACAGAAATATATTTGATAGAGACCAGCTTTACATCTCAAATTTGTAACGTCAGACACACATCCATACAAGTCCGTTCCGGGATCGAACGGAAGCGAAGGCACTTCCAAAGAAGCTCTTGCAATCTGGATATTCACTAATCACGACCAGACTTTCCATCACAAAGGGTGATAAAATCTCTATATCGGAGATCAGCCGATGCAGAGACATTCGACGGTAATCCTTCCGTTTTCGAAAATATCCGATCTTCAACACCGGTCTTCAAATGCTATCCATTACGGCGTATCACTATTCGAAATGGGATTTATGACCCAAAGGTCCTCTCCCGGCTAAACCGAATAACGAGCGCTTATTTTAAAATAAGTGTAGCATTCAAATTCAAGCAAATCACAACAAATACCCATTTAAAGGTAAATATTGATAGTCGGTTATTTAACTATCAGTAGATATGCACAACATCACTAGATTCCAAATAATTTCCCAAATTATTTATTTTTCAAAAATATCTTTACAAGATATATAATTTTCCACACTTCAACCATTTGAAAACAAATTTCAAAACACTTTTCACCTTTCCAACTTTTGAAAACAAGATTTAAAATCATTTTCCTTACGCGGAAACACTTCCAAATATACATTCATTTTCATTTCAAAATGGTTCATTTAAACCAATTAAATAAATCCTTATCGATTTACTTCAAATTTACGTTCCAAATCCGTAAATTTATTTCCACACTTCAAAAATAAATCAATGTTTATTTTTAAAATAATTTTCCCTTTCCTTTATAAATTCCATGGTGAATTCACATTTCCAAAATATCTATTAATATACGATTCTCAAATCGATTTCTAATATTCACTTTCAATTTATCTTTAAAAGATAAAATCTCAAAAACATTTCACTTCATAATGGAAAACATTTCCATACTTATTTAATAATAAGTAGTTCAAAAATCTATTTATTTTCAACATTTGGAAAATATGCAATACACTTAAATCATAATTAAGTATATATTTTATTCTTTAAGGAAAACATTCTCTTAAACATATTCATTTGAGTCAAAACAAATGTTGCGTAAAACATCGTTACTAAAATCCAAAATCATTAGTATAGGGATTCGAAATTAAGATAGATATATAAATCCCAATACTAAAAAAACATTTCCTTTCGAAAATCATTTACTATAACAACAGTGTTATAGTCCACCATTTCCTTTTATTTCTCGAAAACGTCTATTTCAACAATGAATGTTAAAATCTATGGTTTCGATCCTTAACACATTTTAAAACAAATTCAAATCGTTTTAATTCTTTTTAAAAGATCACTTCCTAAAACATTTATTTAATATATTACTCACTATCCAAAATCGTGAATATAAATCGTTTACCAAATTCAGCTCTTCTACATATTTTAATTAAAGGGCTATCCACAGTCCAAAATCATGGATACATCTCCTTTAATAAGCTTTCATATTTACTTGTCAAATTCAATTGGTTTTGGATTTATAAAACAAAGTTTATAAATTCGCATTTACATATATTTTACAAAAACTTCAACTTATAAAATCCCTTAATTAACACATTCTATTTATATCTCATTTAAATGCCAAAATCCAATTTATAAGTTACTTACTTATAAATCTTTTATTTACAAAATCTATTCATTTTATAACTTCAACAATTTATAAATCTATAAATTTCATTTACTTATGAAATACATTTATACTTCATTTTAACACTTAAAAAAATTCATTTTATAATTCCAATATTTTTTAGTTTATAAATATCAATTTTATAAATCTTTTACATAAACCGTTTATAATAATTCAAAAATTCCAATTTAAACCATTTTACAAATTAATCAACTACTTATTTCAAAAATCACATTTCGGTTATATTTCACAAAAATCATAATTTTTATAACATCCAAATTATAACGTTTATTTATTTAAAATGAATCAATTCCAAAATTTAATAAAATGTATACTTTCAAAAATCACTTGAAAATCTTTTTAAATTCGAAATCATTACTTTAACATTTTTAAAACTCCAAAAATAGGCCCAATGCTGCAACACCACCAAATATAATAATCACGGCATCCAAAACATCATATATCATATGATAACAGAATATATCACAATATCTGTAAATAAATCCGTACTGTTGAGGAATCCAGTTGGATCCCTCCAACCTGTTTCCCTGCATCCACAGATGTTAGCACAATACCAATTCCACTTCGAGATGGAATATCGCGGTACATGGGTTTATATAAAATATTATCCGCTACTATGCGGTGCAATAGGGTCTCATCCTCTAATAATGTGGGAAAATCAACTCCAAGCACATATATAATACCAATTCCACTTCAAGGTGAAATATCGTGGTATATGTGTTTAATAAATAACATCCGCTTAATATACGGCGCATATGGTCTATTTTCAAAACAGTAGATAACAATTTGTCATCCAAACATACAATCAACACAATCAGCAATTCTAAATCTAACTATTTAAAATTTAAATCGAAACTAATTCGATTGAGTGAGAAGTTCTTACCTTGTTTCAAATACAGTTGTAGTGTTTTATTTCGAATAAAATTAAACGCGCGTTTAATTTTATCCAAAATTTACACTAGCTCAAATCAACTCCAATCCAACTCCATCGCGTAGTATTCGTCAATACGAACCCAACGCAAGTCGTTTCGTCCAAAACGGACCTCGTATGAAAAAGTTATAGTGTTACAAAGTTTATACGATTTTATATAAAATTTATTTTACAATTTTCTTTCAAATTTTTAAACCTGCTATCATCTGGACCATGGATTTTCAACTAGCAAAATCAAGGCCGTATGAATTTGCTTTCTCCTTCCCCAGGTAACGAACGCGACTAGGAACCCATCGGCCGCCTCCTTGCTCGAAATTTCGAGCCTCCATCGTCGACTTCCACGTCAATCAAGCACCACCCATACATGCGCCTAGCCTGGCTCCTCCCACGGCCCAATTATCACGAAGCTCGACCTCCATTTCATCTCGTATTTCGTGCGCAACCATCGGCCATCCAAACGTCGATTGCCGCCAATCCGTAGCTTCGTTTCCGATCACAACCGTTCATATCGAAGCTCTCGTCGTGCTCTACGTTATTGTAGTTGAAAGTTTCTCGAATTAGTGTGTGGATTTGAAGAAAACGAGGGAGGAAAATGATGAATTTTCAGCCATTAACTATCTTCTGGCGGCTAGGGTTAGAAATTAGGGTTTTGTTGCAAAAGTGAACAATAGAGGTGCTTTTATAGAAAATATCGAAACATCATTCACCCCGAATTTTTTCGAACTCCAAACGAAGCGTGCCGCCTGACGTATATAATGTTTTGCCTCTATTTCAAACGCAATGGAATATATATCGGGAGCCAATTCGATCATATTTGAAAGATAGGTTTTCAAATCGAATTATTTAAATTTGAAATTCACTTAAACGATTTTCTACGCTTTTTAGCTTGCCCCGGACAAACCGTAAATCCGATTGATACGAAATTTAAAACCTTATAATAATTTAACATTACGGATCCTATGAAACTAGTTTCGTCGAATTCCGAGGCTGTTTGAAAAATGACTATTTTTACCCGTCGATTTAAATATTAAAATATTCAATTTCCACAAATTAACTTCTAATTCAATTTTAAAAGTTATGTAACATCATTCTAACTCCAATATGATTTAATACTACTTTACAAATCAATTTTAATCACATTTAAACCCAATTTCCAATTATTTCTGTAATTTCAAATATTAATTATCGATTTAATTATCTAATTAAATCTAGATATTCCAAATATGAGTTATTCGACTTACAATTTTACTTGTTAATATTTTAAAATTAATTAAAATACGAATTTAGAATAACAGAAATTCTGGGTCGTTACAGCGTCGCACCCCCACAAATCGCGATAGGACCCCTCGAGTCGCTGTTGATTTCGAACGCGGCTCCAACCTTTAACTGCTCAATCTCACCAATGAGGCGGCTCCCCCATCGATTGAAACAAACGCCACCAGTCGCCAATGCCTTCGAACCCGTCTCCTCCCTTCGCAAGCGAACGCTGCATTCAAACCCTTAGCAGCCATCTCGACAAGTAGATTCACTATCCCTCAACCCAATCACGACGAGACGCGAGCCCATCTCGAATGCCTAACCCCTCCTCGCCACCGTAGCGGTTTCACGCGCGCCAACACCCATCGCGACATTGATGCGAATCCCCTTTTTTTTCGAATGCTTGAATTGATTTCACGTAGCCATTGATTTTGAAACGAGGAAGATTTTCGAGCCGATGTTTATCATTATCTTTTACTTTTAGCCTTTATAAAAAAATTCTAACAGAAAGGACGGGGGACATGAAAAGATGGAAGAGTGTATCAGATAGGCTACAGTGGATATGAGATGAAAAGAGAAAGTGTTGACGTGATAGAAAGTAGGCTGATGGTTTAGATTGGTCAACAACTTACATATTATATTTAAATTTCAAATTTAAATCGTCTTGGAAACGCAGCTTAAAATTTCGACATCCTACGAAGACGAGCCGCTAGGCATTTATAGTGTTAAACCCCTATGTCGAACTCAATGGAAAAGGTTTCGAGTCCTAATTCGATCGTATGAAGAAGATATCATTTTGGCTCCAGTTATTAAATTAAATTCCGATATAAATTTCAGCGCGTTTTCTTATCATACGATCACGCGACAACTCCGAATGCTACGAAAATTGAAATCCGATAATAATACGATATTACGGATCCATTGGAACTAGTTTCGTCGAAATCCGAGACTCTTCCTCGGAAGGCTATTTTTATATATCGATTTAAACGATAAAATTTCAAAACTGAACAAAATAATTTCAAATTCAACTCTAAAGCTTCTATTATCTTCAGTATTATCAATATGAATTTTACAAGCCATCAAATTTTTTTAACAAGCTTAAAATTGAAACTCAAATTTTTGCCCATCATTAATAAATTAAATTCAATAATTTAATCGCCAAATTCATATTTATATTTGAAATTTCAAGTTAAACTAACTTCCAAATATTTAAAATCCATTAAATATTTCGATTTCAAATGTTCAAAATTCTGGGTCGTCACATCCTTCCCCACTTAACAGAATTTCATCCCGAAATTATAAGTTAAGAAGAATGATCCTTAACCCGTTTATTATTTTCCAAATTAAACAGTTTTATCGATTTATCAACCCAAATCTTTTTTTATTAAAGATTCATTTCAACTAACTTACCAAAATCATCCATAGTTTCCAAACAATATTGTTTTCATAACAATTTAAATTTAAATTCAAATTTCAAACTTTCAAAAATTTCTCAAAATTTTTCTAAATCTCGAAATATTCGAAAAATTTCGCCAGTGTCTCCTTTGCGCGGCTTGCTCGGTACGACTACAAAATGGCACCACAGGCTCTCAAATCCAAAAGTAAAACAAAAAGGCAAGTGGCTAGACAAGAAAATCACCAAATTTCATACTGAAATTGAAATACATACATACCTTTTGTCGAGCAATTCAATTTTTATCTTTGAAATCAAAATCCCAATTCCATTTTCTTTAATACACATGTATATCCTGATATCCATAATAACCAATTACAATATTCAAATATCGTTTTGCACCTTTCATTACAAAATTTTCAATATATGCTCCTTATACCATTTTTACTTCACCATTGAAGTTATATATGCATTCTCATTCAATCTTGCATTTTCAATTTTATTTGAATTTAATTCACAATTTCAATTCTATTTGGATCCAATTTATCTTCAACTCTGAATATTGAATTTTTATCTTCCATTTATAGCTGATTCATATTATTATTTTAAATTAGTTTCATTCACTAAATTACTTCAATTTCAAATTTGAAATCGTTTGTCGCTAACAAAACTTTTCAAAAATTTTCTAACTCCCAAAATTTTCGAAAATTTTTGGCAGAGTCTCCTTTTTACGGAAGAGCTTTTGCAATTTGACAAAAGATATAAATATATATACATCGACCCATCCGGTCGGAAAAAAGAAAAACAATTCATATTTCCTATTTTTATTGCGTAGGCGTACCTTATTTAGCATTTTTAAGCAAGCGACTCATTTAATAAGCAATTTAGCGTGACCAAATCCAGCCAATCAGCCCTCCTATACCTGTACTTACTCAATTTAAACACGTAAGTGACATATATAAGAAATTCATTTACATTTCACTTATTTTCAATAATAAACACATAGTTTTCACAAGCAATACATTCAAAATAGTTCCCATAAGCAATTTATATGGTTCCGATACAAATTTAATTGCTTACAATCAATTCACATACCATTTCTATTCAATTCAAGCGATGTACAATTCACTTTCTTTCATTCAATTTATTTTTAAGTGAAATGAACTCATATCTATTTCAATTGATTCAAAAATCAATTTGATTTGCTTTTATTAACTCTTAGAATTTTGTACATACTCTTTTGCGTCAAACAACAACCATTTCTATGCAAATTTCGACGATATTCACTAAATAGAATATCCAATCTAGTTTATAACTAATTTAAATTAATACCAACTCAATTTACTCTTTATTCTATTTCATTTCCAATTGATTCCGTTCAATTCATTTTGCATTCATATTCACATTCATTTCAATTAAAACCATTTCACAATTTCCATTTTATCCTCCATTTATTAATTTAGAATATTTCCCAACTCTAAATTTTTACTTAAGAATTTTACCATTTATTTCTTAAGTTCAAGATAATTATTCTATATACTTCATATATTTATTTCCAATTCACCAGTTTGGTTTATAACCACTTATATTTAAACTGGATTCCAAATTCCATATGAATTCATTTTACCTTTCATTTATAAATATTGAATTCAATTCATTTTAAACCATATTAAATTTGTCATTCTTTTAATTAGTTTCACTAACTAATTTTAATTCCTTTATTAACATTTAGCTCCATTTGATCCAATATTTACTTAAGTTATTTCAATTCAAAACTCAAATTTATTTTTCCTTGTTAACAATTTCCAATTTTATATCCTTGATTTGATTTTTCATTTATCAAATCCATTCCATCGACTAATTTAATTAAAATAGTTTTACACACTTATCCATTTTAAATTTCCATTTTTCCCCATTCGCAATTCATCTCGAATTTGTTTTATCAATACCAAGGAAATTTTCAATTTATTTCTACCTACTTGAATTTATTTGCAAATTCGAACCATTTTTATTTAACTCACAATTCAAGTTTAATTTAACTAATTCAACTTTCCTATTTCATGAATTAATTAATTATCATATTAGTTTACTTGAATTCAGTCCATTTTTTTTCCAAAGTTTGGATTTTTTTAATTCAACTTGATCCAAGTCAAATCTTATTCCATTTTTCAATTCCAATTCCTTTTCTATTTATTTATAAGTTCGAGATGAATTTCAACATTCAATTCCCAATATTCAGTTTTAAATTCGAACTTTTAAACTTCAATAAGTATTCCAACTTATTTATATTTCACATTATTTCAGTTTCTGATTTTTTTCTTAAGTTCACTTCATTTAATTGATTCACTTATACTTATTTTAATTTAACTCCATCCTTTAAGTTAAATTCATTTTATCAAAGTCAAATTGTATAAGTTATCAACTCATTTACTAATTCCATGAATATTTTAAATAGGATTCCAAAGTCTTCCCAACTTTTCAGAAGCATTTTTGAGATCAATTCAAATTTTCTTTTGAATTTCCAAAACTAATCCAGTTTTCAACAACTTCCATTTAAAATAATTTGGTGGCAATTTTCTCTCTCGGAAACTCGAAAATGAACATCGATGATGCTGCAGTCATCACCAAAGTTATTTTCCAGCGACCGAAAAGAGTTTAGAGCTTTCATCCCCTCAAAACATTTCCAATATTTGTCCGGAATTCTATTTCAAATTATGAATCACATTTTCAATTTACAATTTTCATTTGTATATGGATTTTATTTTCTTAACTCTCTGTCATGACTTCAATTTCTTTTTCAACTTTAACGATAATGATTTAATATTATCACTACCAAACAACCAAGCAACCATATATACTATAATAGTTTATGGAAAATCATCCTTTTCATATACAAAATAGTTTTATGGAAAATCATCCTTTTCATGTACAAAATAGTTTTGGATAAAATTATTTCATTTACCCTATTTTAAAACAATACTGTGTCGGTTTATCTTGTTTAAGAGTTTAGAAACCCCTATCGAAAAAGTTGGCCAAACTGCACCAACCAGATTCTATAAACAATCAACCGATAAGTCAACACAACACAAAACAATTTAATATTCACTAACAAATACGCGCTCATATCTATTATTACACTCACACTCGTTCTAGAGTACTACTGACTCTATCTCTAATGAGTAACACCCAACAGAGCCAGGGTTGTCACTTAACCAATTGCTCTGATACCACTTGTAAAGGACTGCAAATCCATATACCTTTTAAGCTGGCAAAATCCCACAACAATTCAGCCAAAGAGGAACAAACTTTGGAAGCTTTAGGGTTTAAAAAGAAGAGGTAGAAGAAGAAGAAGAAAGAAGAAGAAATAGAAACAATAACAGAATCTTGCATTTCGCAACGAACAAACATAATACATAAATAAATATCTTTAAACAGAATCACTATATCCGTTATTACATTACATCACATTACATTATCAGAGTGTACAACAACGAACCGCGGAAAGAAATATTACATAGATAGTGATACGCCTCGCCATCTAGCTCCAACTCCTAATTCTCACGGCAACTTCTTGATTTTGCTCTCGAATAACTGCTAACCTGACTCTAGGCTGCCCGTGTGGAAAATTATGGGCACCCAGAGTTTAGAAAGGGAACAATAAACTCCAGTTCAGTCGTGGGACTGGTGTGAGATCTTAAAAACAATTATTTTCACAAGAAAATAAAAAGAAATCCGCTATGCTTTTGGAAAATGAAACTACCATAAGGCCTCCCGACACACACACAATGCAATCGCACACATGGAGGAGATTTCTCCTTATGATAGTCAAATATGCTTACCACACAAAATTCTTCTTTTATATTATTATTAGTGCATAGTGGAAAACATTTCAAAAGTATAATATCAATCTTAGCCAGCATAGTTACCATTATATTACGCCTGCTATAGCTACCTCCTGAGGAGGCAGGTTATACAATTGCAATCGTAAAGGGCTCGTATTGTTTCTTTGGATTTCCAACAAATGATCAGGCTAGGGAACTTCCTACTACCACATGGGTACGCCTCTAGCGGGATGTCCCGAGAACCTACCCGGATCTCTACCAACACAAGGTCGGGTTACCTCTGTAACTAGGTAACTACTACTCGAGTATGTCATCCCCCGGTCCTTTGGGACCTTTATCCGAGGATCCTCTACACCAACAACCACAAAGAAAAGTATTTGCTGCAACCACACAGGTTAAATATCAAGGCTCCATACCTAACACCACCCTTTTCCAGAAGGAAATGACATACCCTAAAGGGAATGACCCTCATAACCTTGCCGCATCTTTTCTGTTTTAACCATTTTCGGGGTGTGAGGTCCGATGAGGTCTCGTCCACAAAGCTACACTTTTCACAAAGTCATGCTTTAATCAACAAATGATCAGCAGCACTTTGTGTGTCACATTAACAAATTGGGAATGTATCCCTAGTAACCATCAACTACATAACCTCTGAGCTCGTACGTCTCAGAGAAGGGTGTTAAGCTAAGAGAATAAATTTTCGCCACCAACAGAAAAGTATTCAATAGAAACTAGCTTTACATCTCAAAGTATAACGCCAGTCACACATCCATACAAGTCCGTTCCGGGATCGAACGGAACAGAAGGCACTTCCAAAGAAGCCCTTGCAAATCCGGATATTCACAAATCACGTCCGGAATCCCCATCACAAAGGGTGATAAGATCTCTATACCGGAGCAACCCGGTGCAGAGACATTCGACAGGTAATCCTTTCGTTTTCGAAAAATGCCCAGTCTTCAACATCGTCTTTAAATGCAATCTCATTTCGTCGCATCGTTATTCGGAATGGGTTTTTATGACACAAGGTCCTCTCCCGGCTAATCCGAATAATGAGCGCTTACTTTTAAAAATAAGTGTTGCATTCAGATTTCAACAAATCATAACGATTTTCACTTTGATCCTTTAAATAAAAGATCCATCACAATCACAAAGGTTCGATGTGGTTTTCGGATATCCACTTGGAATCTGACCCCCGGTCGCATTGAAATTCAAATGCTATTTAAAGGCAAATATTGATAGTCGGCTATTTAACTATCAATCAACATTCACAACAATTAACAGATTTAAATAATTTTCCCAAATTATTTATTTTAAAAATATCTTCGCAGGATATATTTTTAACACTTTATCACTTTGAAAATCAAATTTCAAATCAATTTCCCATCCTTTGAAACAAGTTTCAAATATTTTCCACACTTTAAAATTAAACCAATGTTTATTTTAAAACCAATTTCCCTTTCCCTTATGAATTTTCATTGTGAATTTACATTTCTAAATATCAACTGATATACAATTTTAAATCAGTTTTTCCAACATTCACTTTCAAACACCAAATCAAATTCCAAATTGATTTCTAAATTTATTTTCAAAACACGAAATCAATTTCCCTTCGAATACCAAATCAATTTTCATATTGATTTCCAAAATTTATTTCAATTACCAAATCAATTCCAATTTGATTTCCAAAATCGCTTCAAACACCAAATTAATTACAAGTTGGTTTCCCAAGGATTTATTTTCAAATACCAAGTCAATTTTCCAAATCGATTTCAAAATTTATTTCAACTCCAAATTAAATCCTTAAATTTATTTCCTTGTCGAATAAATTCCTTTATCTCTTCCAAATATTAAAAATCTGTATTTTAAATAAATTCTTCAACCTTTGAATAATATTGCCCGAAATCCATTTATTAAGCCTTTTCCTCATATTTTGGAATTTTATTCAATAGGATTAAAAATAAAAATTTATCCTTTTAAAATTTTCTTCTTTTAAATTTATCCAATTCTCAAAAATAAAGTTTACTATAAACTTTCAACTTGAATTTTCAAAAATCCAATTTTTTATTTATTTCCGGTATCCAACGATACTAAAAATATATTCGGTTAAATTATAGCCTTTAACGATTTTAACCGCAAATAAAATCACACAGGGATTATAAATAATCAACACACAGCATATGAAACAAATTCAATGTTTGAGGAATTCAGTTGGATCCCTCCAACCTGTTTCCCTGCATCCATAGATGTTAGCACAACAATTAAATACCAATTCCACTTTGAGGTGGAATATCGCGGTATATGGGATTTATAAAATATTATCTGCTATTATGCGGCGCAATAGGGTCTATTTCAAACAAATGATAACAACCATTATACAAGCACACAATCAACACAAATAACAATTTTAAATTTAACTATTTAAAAATCAAACTGGAAATTACGATTTAAACTTGAGTGAGAAGATCTCACCTTGGATTATGCATGCAATCCATTTTCCCATTCCGGTTTGTTTCTCGATTTATACCTTGCATAACAATTATATGATTGTATAAATATTCGGAATAACTGAACGATAAATTTTGATTATTAAATTAAATTTTTTTAAACCAACATTCCTTTAATCATTTCAAGTAACCCAAAATAATTACATAAGTTGATTAAACAAATTATTCACTAAAATACACTATTTTAAAATTGAATAGTTGATTTAAAAATTTTAAATTAATAATCTATCTCCGTATATATATATATTATTACTACAGATTTAAAATCTTACCCATGTATATATAATTTAGTAAAAAGAAACCTCCTTTGTTTCTAACTTAGATTAAAACAGAGAAGAAAAGGAAAAGAACCCATACCCAAAACCCTACCTCAACATCTCCACGGCCACTGCCCAGGCAATCTTGTCGCGTCGCACCCCCACAAATCGCGACAAGACCCCTCGAGTCGCCGTTGATTTCGAACGCGGTTCCAACCTTTAACTGCTCAATCTCACCAATCGAGGCGGCTCCTCCATCGATTGAAACAAACGTCACCAGTCGCCAATGCCTTCGAACCCGCCTCCTCCCTTTGACAAGCGAGCGCCGCATTCAAACCCTTAACTGCCATCTCGACAACTAGATTCACTATCCTTCAACCCAATCATGACGAGACGCGATCCCATCTCGAATTCCTCACCCCTCCTCGCCACCGTAGTGGATTCACGCGCGCCAACACCCATCGCGACATCGATACGAATCCCCCTTTTTTTCGAATGCTTGAATTGATTTCACGCAGCCATTGATTTTGAAACGAGGTAGATTTTCGAGCCGATGTTTATCATTATCTTTTACTTTTAAGCCTTTATAAAAAAAATTCTAACAGAAAGGACAGGGGACATGAAAAGATGGAAGAGTGTAGCTAGGGGACAGGGGACAGGGGACATGAAAGGATCCCTCCAACCTGTTTCCCTGCATCCACAGATGTTAGCACAATACCAATTCCACTTCGAGATGGAATATCGCGGTACATGGGTTTATATAAAATATTATCCGCTACTATGCGGTGCAATAGGGTCTCATCCTCTAATAATGTGGGAAAATCAACTCCAAGCACATATATAATACCAATTCCACTTCAAGGTGAAATATCGTGGTATATGTGTTTAATAAATAACATCCGCTTAATATACGGCGCATATGGTCTATTTTCAAAACAGTAGATAACAATTTGTCATCCAAACATACAATCAACACAATCAGCAATTCTAAATCTAACTATTTAAAATTTAAATCGAAACTAATTCGATTGAGTGAGAAGTTCTTACCTTGTTTCAAATACAGTTGTAGTGTTTTATTTCGAATAAAATTAAACGCGCGTTTAATTTTATCCAAAATTTACACTAGCTCAAATCAACTCCAATCCAACTCCATCGCGTAGTATTCGTCAATACGAACCCAACGCAAGTCGTTTCGTCCAAAACGGACCTCGTATGAAAAAGTTATAGTGTTACAAAGTTTATACGATTTTATATAAAATTTATTTTACAATTTTCTTTCAAATTTTTAAACCTGCTATCATCTGGACCATGGATTTTCAACTAGCAAAATCAAGGCCGTATGAATTTGCTTTCTCCTTCCCCAGGTAACGAACGCGACTAGGAACCCATCGGCCGCCTCCTTGCTCGAAATTTCGAGCCTCCATCGTCGACTTCCACGTCAATCAAGCACCACCCATACATGCGCCTAGCCTGGCTCCTCCCACGGCCCAATTATCACGAAGCTCGACCTCCATTTCATCTCGTATTTCGTGCGCAACCATCGGCCATCCAAACGTCGATTGCCGCCAATCCGTAGCTTCGTTTCCGATCACAACCGTTCATATCGAAGCTCTCGTCGTGCTCTACGTTATTGTAGTTGAAAGTTTCTTGAATTAGTGTGTGGATTTGAAGAAAACGAGGGAGGAAAATGATGAATTTTCAGCCATTAACTATCTTCTGGCGGCTAGGGTTAGAAATTAGGGTTTTGTTGCAAAAGTGAACAATAGAGGTGCTTTTATAGAAAATATCGAAACATTATTCACCCCGAATTTTTTCGAACTCCAAACGAAGCGTGCCGCCTGACGTATATAATGTTTTACCTCTATTTCAAACGCAATGGAATATATATCGGGAGCCAATTCGATCATATTTGAAAGATAGGTTTTCAAATCGAATTATTTAAATTTAAAATTCACTTAAACGATTTTCTACGCTTTTTAGCTTGCCCCGGACAAACCGTAAATCCGATTGATACGAAATTTAAAACCTTATAATAATTTAACATTACGGATCCTATGAAACTAGTTTCGTCGAATTCCGAGGCTGTTTGAAAAATGACTATTTTTACCCGTCGATTTAAATATTAAAATATTCAATTTCCACAAATTAACTTCTAATTCAATTTTAAAAGTTCTGTAACATCATTCTAACTCCAATATGATTTAATACTACTTTACAAATCAATTTTAATCACATTTAAACCCAATTTCCAATTATTTCTGTAATTTCAAATATTAATTATCGATTTAATTATCTAATTAAATCTAGATATTCCAAATATGAGTTATTCGACTTACAATTTTACTTGTTAATATTTTAAAATTAATTAAAATACGAATTTAGAATAACAGAAATTCTGGGTCGTTACAGCGTCGCACCCCCACAAATCGCGATAGGACCCCTCGAGTCGCTGTTGATTTCGAACGCGGCTCCAACCTTTAACTGCTCAATCTCACCAATGAGGCGGCTCCCCCATCGATTGAAACAAACGCCACCAGTCGCCAATGCCTTCGAACCCGTCTCCTCCCTTCGCAAGCGAGCGCTGCATTCAAACCCTTAGCAGCCATCTCGACAAGTAGATTCACTATCCCTCAACCCAATCACGACGAGACGCGAGCCCATCTCGAATGCCTAACCCCTCCTTGCCACCGTAGCGGTTTCACGCGCGCCAACACCCATCGCGACATTGATGCGAATCCCCTTTTTTTTCGAATGCTTGAATTGATTTCACGTAGCCATTGATTTTGAAACGAGGAAGATTTTCAAGCCGATGTTTATCATTATCTTTTACTTTTAGCCTTTATAAAAAAATTCTAACAGAAAGGACGGGGGACATGAAAAGATGGAAGAGTGTATCAGATAGGCTACAGTGGATATGAGATGAAAAGAGAAAGTGTTGACGTGATAGAAAGTAGGCTGATGGTTTAGATTGGTCAACAACTTACATATTATATTTAAATTTCAAATTTAAATCGTCTTGGAAACGCAGCTTAAAATTTCGACATCCTACAAAGACGTGCCGCTAGGCGTTTATAATGTTAAACCCCTATATCGAACATAATGGAAAAGGTTCCGAGTCCTAATTCGATCGTATGAATAAGATAGCATTTTGGATCTAGTTATTAAATTAAATTCCGATATAAATTTCAGTGCGTTTACTTATCATACGATCATGCGACAACTCCGAATGCTACGGAAATTGAAATCCGATAATAATACAATATTACGGATCCATTGGAACTGGTTTCGTCGAAATTCGAGACTGTGCCTCGGAAGGCTATTTTTAAATATCGATTTAAACGATAAAATTTCAAAACTGAACAAAATAGTTTCAAATTCAACTCTGAAGCTTCTATTATCTTCAGTATTATCAATATGAATTTTACAAGCCATTAAATTATTTTTAACAAGCTTAAAATTGAAAATTCAAATTTTTACCCATCACTAAAAAATTAAATTCAATAATTTAATCGCCAAATTCATATTTTATTTGAAATTTCAAGTTAAACTAACTTCCAAATATTTAAAATCAATTAAATATTTTGATTTCAAATGTTCAAAATTCTGGGTCATTACAAATTAGGTAAATAAGTTATTTGAGAATATTTCTAAACAAATTGAAGCATTTCAAATTTCACCACAGAGCCAGAATAATAATTGATATGAAGCACACTTCATAGATATATAAGAGCATTCCCAACCATGAGTTATTTGTGATGCCACCGATACCAATAAGAGGCCGGTTGTACAATTTAAGGTTGCTTTAGCAACCCGGAAGATTGCCAAAATAACCCAGAGGATGGAGGCTTAGCCGATGAAATTAGAGCCGACTAATCTTAGTTGGCTTTATTTTAGCCAGCTAAGGCATTCTGGCAACGGCCACAATAATGACCGTTGCCACCTAGCCGGCTAAATGCTTTTTGTCGTTGCCTCTTCACCTCCTTCCTCCTCTGTAAAATGTACAATTACAACATTTTATTTACATAATTTTTTATACATTTCATACTCTCTTTAAACAATTACTACAAAAAATCTCATAAATGTCAAAAAATCTGGAAAAAAATCTTAGTAATCTTCATATCCTAATTTTTAATCACGACTCAGACCCGATAATTAGAATCCGACTCAATTCAATCATAATACGTTCAGTTCTCAGCATGGTTAAAATCAATATCATCCTCAAAATTCAGAATTTGGTTTTACCCACAAAGCTCCAAATTCTTATAATCCTTAGCAAAATCAGAATTTCTCCCATTTCCAACAAAATTCGAACCATTATCAAATTTTTCAAAATTCGAATGTTTCCCAGAATACCCCATTTCAACAAAACCATACTATGGTCAAAGCTATGTGTCTCCCTATAGCCAAGAACAATCAGTGTTGTCTTATCGTTCGCTTCTACTTCAGCACCATTTGTCGCACCTTCCAAATAATTACCATTAATTTCCACTCAGTCTGTATTTAGCATGGTACCATTAATCTGCTTCTTTTAGATGGGTGCGTTGTCTTCCATTCAATCATGCTTGTATTTAGTATGGTAGTGTATGCAGTTTGCATTTAGCACGGTAATGTGAGCAACACTTAATTAGTTGATGAACTTGAATTTTCCTGGGTTTTTTATCATAAGAAAAAGACATAAATACTATATATTATAGCATGCTAACTTAAACAAGAAGGATTTAAACACTTACGCATGGTTCTGTTTACTTCTAGGTATCCCTCTTTTGTTTTGTGTAATTGAGTTCAATAATTTGATTTTTTTTTGTTATCCAAACATACCGGTTCAATAACCAACTTAAGGGTGGATGCTAAAAGCATGCAGCTCCTAACGGTTCAATATTCATCGTGCATCTACTGTCAAATTATTTGGTAATTTCATTTATATAGTATTATATTGCTACTATAGAATGAACCTTTTTTTGTTGAAATTAATCTGAAAGTTCATGAGCACAGTTGTATAATATTATGTTCAACTATTCTTGTCAAAAGTAATTAAGTGCTCCTATTTGTAGATTTTTTTTAAATGCAGGAGAATCGTACCCCTGCTAAATTTACATAGAATAGAGAAACGCATGTTAGGAATCGAACCTATATCTTTTTATCAGAACCTAAACATTTTTACCACTGTGTCGCACCTGTAGACGGTAAATTTTAAATTTTGTGTTTATCATATGCTATAGCAGGGATAGGATTCAAATTTAATATGTGTTATAAGTTTAAACCAATAACATTTAAGAAAATTTATCCATCAATACCATACGAAAGACTATTTAAATGTCGTTATCATCAAGTATTGTATGTCTCTTTTTAAGTTACATTTTTACAAACATTATAAAATGTCGAAGTGGTAAAGGATTGTTTGAAGTCAGTCATCATTTTTTTTTTGCAGAAGTGAATAAGCACTCTTTGCTTCTTTCTTGATTTTTAAGCCAGTTAGTATGAATTCAATTCATCATTTTTAAGTAAAGGTTGAAGTGGCTAATGTGGAGATGCCATATATGTTGGAAAAGGTAGAGATGTTGGCTTGAACCAAAATGCATCTTTTTTGTGCGTAAAGTTTCTTGTGGAAATGGAGAGCAAAGTTTGGAGTAGAGATGTATATCGAATTGGAAACCTTCATGATTATTTTAAGATGCCATCATTCTACTTTACCACCATTGTTTGGCATTATATGTGCACAATGATATTTATTTATTTCAAAAGGCCAAGCACTTACCTCTTAGAAGACTTTATTGGGAAACTTAGTATCGTCGTTATATGTGACATACTTCTTGATGCAAATGATTATGCTTACTATGTTCGTTTTCCTATACGGAAGGGTTTACTTGGTAAGTTCAACCCTAACATGCATGCCGTGAGTATAAAGTATATTTGTTATCTGTTGATTCATTTGCAGTATGAAATGATCATATAAAATAAAAGGAAATGAAGCACCGTTTGATAACTTTCCTTCAGAAAGTTTTTTGTGTTATCTCTTGCAACTTGCGCTGGGTTGTTTTCAGCCCAAGATTATTATTATGTACAATATAAATATGCAAAGCACAATGTATCAAACATGAAGAAAGTAAATATAGAGAAATCAAATACTTCTTGTTCAATATTCAATTTGATTACCATGCGCTTCCATATTCTATATAAAATTATCCGGTGGTATGGAGGCTTAAACCAGCGGACGGCTTTACTGTACCCTCCTCAGGAGTTTACTGGCCCGCCGGGTTCTCGTGGGTTTTCAAAAAAAAAAATTCAATTTGCTCTTCAATTATAGTTCTTCAAATTTCTCATTCAAATTCATTTCTACTCAAACGTTTTAACATGGTATCAGAGCCAATATTACAAGACTAATGGCATTCCAGAAATTAATCCAAAATCTGAAGTTTCATTTTTCCATTTGAAAGATATCAGAACTCAAGGTTCTGTGGAGCATTTCCGAAATCACTTTCGAAATCAGAAGTTTGTTGATATTCAAGAAATCATCAGAGAAATATCATCATTTGATCTCTTGTAACCCATCGGGTATATTTCATCATTTGGGTTGATAAAATTGAATTTGTCTATAAAATAGGTATCGTGCCAAAGAAATAGATAAATTTTCGGCTGCAGCAAGTTTTATAGAAAAGGAGTGCAAATTCAGTTGCAAGAATCATCTTAAGAAATTCAGTTTCTGAAATCAAGAAAGAAATCATAAGCAGAAAGATAATCATTGCCCTATCAAAAATCCATCAGATTATATTATCATCATTGGATTCGGCTGCAATTTACCAGATCTGTCTAAAGTCAAGCCTTCTTGAATTTGCAAGTTCATTGATTTACTCTGTGACCAATTCTTTATAACTGATTTCTTCATGGCCGAAGGAGATAACTCATCAGCAACGTCTGATTCTAATCACAATTCTTAAAAGTAGACAGTTGATGCAGCAGAAAAGTTGATCAAAACTGTCATTAGTCCTCAAAGTCAGCTTATTCCATCCATTTAGAAGAAGATAATTATCTTCTATGGAAGCTTCAAGTTGAAACTGCCATACAAGGGTATGGTCTTGAAAGTTTCATTCTTGGCCCCAATTCAATTCCTCCAAGATTCATTGCTGATTACACAAGGGAAAACAGTTAGCAATGAAGAATACACAAGATATTATAGGCGAGATAAATTAATAAGTTCTTGGTTGCTACCTTCTATCAATACAAAGCTATCATCACAAGTTATAGGCTGTAAAACTGCTAATGAAATATGGATTACATTAGAATGAATATTCAACACACAAGCTACAGTAAAGATTATGCACTACAAGAGACAACTTCAAAATGTCAGCAAGGATAATTAACCCATGAGACATTATTTGGCACAAGTTAATAACATATGCAACAGGTTAGAAGCAACTAGGCTTAAGATTACTGAAAGTGAACATGTATTGTCTATATTGAATGGCCTCAGTGATGAGTATGAGGCTGTAGTTGCAGTGTTATCATCTCAGCCCACCTTACCATCTGTTAAGTATGTTCATTCAAAACTGGTTGCTCATGAAGCAAGACTTGATCATAAGAAACCTCAAAATTCAGATCTATCAATTAATCATGCTACTAGTAACAAAAACAGAGGCTCAAGTATCAACAAACAAGGTCAATCTTATTAAAGAGGGGGTAATTCAAATAGATCCAGAGGCAGAGGAAGGTGGGGAAACAACAACAACAATAAACCAAGATGCCAAATATGTGAGAAATTGGGTCATACAGCAATGAAGCGCTACTTCAGATTTAATGCTAACTACATGCCAAATCAAAATCAAAATAATCAAAGAAATGGTAGTCCAAGTATCAATATAGCACAGGTGCAACCTGACACAAACAGTCTATCTGATAATAGCAGAGCAATCAATCAAGATACAACAACAAAGTCAGAACATATACATGATGAAAGCTGGTATACAGATTCAGGGGCTACAAATCACATTACTAGCAACCTTGACAATTTAAATCTTGGCAATAGAGAGTACAGAGGTAAACAAACAATTTTCATGGGAAATGGTGAGTCTATTAATATTACTCATACTGGAAATGCATCTATTAAGGGTGCAAGACAGTTATTTTTGAACAATTTGTTAAGAGAGTGCCAAAAATAAAGAAAAATATCATAAGTGTCTCTCAATTTGCTAGAGACAATAATGTTTATTTTGAATTTTACCCAAATTATTATTTAGTTAGAGACATTCTAACTAAAGAAAATTTGTTATAGGATAATGCTGTGAGAGGTCTGTATAGATTCAATATTATTAGTTCAGGAAAGTTTGTGAGAAATCATCAATGTTGCAATATTGCTAAAGTTAGGCAGATAGAGAAAAATAAAGATGTGTGAACAACCCATAATTTTTAACACATATTTTAATTCAAATTTATTTAAAACTTTGATTTTTAAATCATTTAAATTTGAAATTTTGGAATTTTCAAATGTAATTTTGGATTTTATTGATAATTTAATTTCCAAATAGAATAAAATAAAGATTTTTTAAAATTTTTATATTTTGGTCAAATGTGGTCAAACTTTGACTTTCAGTTAAAATATTTAAATTTGAATTTTTAGTTTCTAATCTTTTTCTTTGAAACTGTATTTGATTCTAATATTCTTGATGCTTTTCATTTTGTAAAATTCTGTTTTATGCTTTTAAAGTTTGATAAATTTCAGCGTTTTACACGTGATTATTCTCAGCATTTTTCTGTTTTTTTCTATTTTATATTTTCTACTTCATTTATATTTTATATTCTATTTTCTATTTTGTTTGGACTTTTTATTTGATTTTTATTTGGATTTTTGGGCTTGGAAATGCTAAAAGACTTAAGTTGTTTTCTTTAATATAAAGTGTGACTTTTCCTATGCCTAGCCGTTCAAAACTCCTCTCCATTACTCTAGCCTTTCATTCTCTTCTTGATTCATGTACAAAAATACTTCTCATCTCCATCTCTTCTCATTTCATTTTCTGGCTAAAATTTTTACAGTAACTTTCCATTTCTTTTCTCCTTTCTTTTTCTTTTTCTTTTCTCTTTTATTTCATGTATAGCTCGACCATCTCATGTTCCTAGCCAACCAAATCTCCCCTTCACCACCACCAAAGATCGGCCTCCACCATCACAACATCATCCCCATGCCATGCCGTAGCCACCTAGATCCAAGCCATCACCAAAAGCCATGCAAACCTAGCCAATCTCCACCACATCATCCCTTCCTCTACCCTTAGCCTCGGCCATCACTTATTCCACCACCAACTCCTTTGCCTTGCCGTGAACACACCATGGATGTACCCTCTCTAATGTGACCTAACCACCTGAACCAAACATGAACCCAAGCCAAGCCATATAGCCATAGGGCCGAACCCAAATGTCACCATACCCTTGATCTTTAGCCTTCCTAATGCTTGTACCCTACCATTACTTCACATTCTAGCCCATAGTCGTGCATATGTGACCTTGGCCGAGCCTAGGTGCTTCATATCAGATCATGGCCGAGCCATTTTGATATCGATCTAACCATTTTTGATGGTGGACGAGCCCACTTGTAGTGGTTAAGCCATTGTGCTTCAATTTTGATTCATATTGTACATTGTTTTGATTTAAATTCTTGTGTTGAATTATATACTTATGTATGTTTATATTTATTTGTTTACAAGATTTGAATCTTGGCTCTCCATCCACTCGAATCTAAGTCGTGCTTTGTCTTGCTTTTCGAAATTGTTCCTGTGTCTTGAATTGTTAACTCCAGCTTTAGACGGTGAGTTTATCACTCTCGACATTCGTACTTATATCATTGTGAAACAATGGCATGTGAATTATAGTTGATGATATGATAGTAATTTATATATATGCCCATGATATGATATTTCATGATGTTGTAACCCGATATATATTGGTTACATCACCTGATATGATATGCCATATTATACTGTTTATTTGTTTTCTGCTCTCACACTGCAAGTTCCATGTTAGTATAAAATCACTATGGGTTGAAATGATACATACCCGAACGGACATTAGAATAAAGAAAAATCCTTATGAGCTGAAATGATAGGCTCAAGCGATTTTTATTTTATTTTATTTAGCTTGGGATTGCAGGTTTGAAATGATAGAACCCGGATTTTTATTTTAAATTACGGATTGAAATGATACATATCTGTATCACTTGACCTAGGTTAGAAAATTATATACAGACCTGTGGTTAATTTTAAATATTTTATGAAAATTATTAATTATTTTGAAATTTAAAATATGAAACTTTAACTTAAATTGGATTTAAATGATTTAAATAAATGTTATAGTGATTTTCTATAAGTTAAAAACGTATAAGTAAATAAATGGTTTAAAATGCAAATTAAAATAAGACTTAACTTGATAATTGAAAATTTAGCTTTCAAATGAAATTTTAAGCTCAACTTAGTAATAAGAATATTTTATTTATGAAATTGGTATTTTTAAAATAAAATTTTAAGTTATTTGTTAAGATAAAAGTTAAGTAAAATAATGTACTTTGACTTAATAAATGAATTATAGTTTAATTTGGATATTTTATTTATAAAATTTTATCTTATTTAATCATAAGTTAAATGATATCCAAATAAATATTTCTAAAGCGTGAGATTTGTTTTATAAGTTAAAAATGGTGAAAACTGAAATTTATAATGTTTCTGAAATGGTATAATAAATCTTAGTTTTGTATTGGCACCATTTCCTAATTGCTGTGGTTTTAAGGTAGCGTTTTCTAAGTGCTACCATTTCTGAAAATGTACCGTTTTTCGAAATACTACAATATTTACAGTAGCGTTTTCTAAGTACTGTTGTTTCTGAAAAGACAATATTTCTGAAATACCACTATATTTACAGTAGTGTTTTCTAAGTGCTGCTGTTTCTGAAAAGACAAAATTTTTGAAGTACTATTATATTCACAGTAACGTTTTCTAAGTGCTGTTGTTTCTAAAGGATAACATTTTCGAACTGCTACTATATGTATTATCACATTTTCCAAGTTCTACGAATGCTATGATACATTGTGCTTCTTTTGAAGTTGTTATAATTGAATGAATGAACATAGAAGTGCTACAACTTTGGAAATAAATATTATTTTTTCAAAGATATTGACATTGAATTTAAATGGTTTAAATGAATATGTTTTGATATAAAATATAAACCATTTTGAAATTTATAACCACGGGTTATAACAACGTTTGGTTGTTAAAGAGACCGGGATCGGAAGTTGTCATACTCTCTGCCAATTTCGAAAACCACTTTAACAACAGTGTACGCGGTGGAGATTCCAGCATGAAGTAGGATGGTGGCGAACTTTCCATTGAGGTATGTACGTGGACCCGACTCCCGTGAGTTGGCATAAGGTGGCTAAAACAGGAGCAATTGACGGGCTAATAAGGCCCTCCTCTTTTCAGACGTACTTCTTCACATGCCATTCTATTACTTTGTGATTGATTGATGCGCATCTTTGATTTTGGGAGTATGGCTCGAGGTGGGCGATAGTAGTTGCTACACGTTACCATCGGCCTAGAAGTGTAATTGGTATATCTACCCTGGCATTGCCTAGTTGTGTCGTGTCACATACTCTAGCTCACCTTGAATGAGTTTGATTTACCTATGGAGTATCCTCTGGTGGCTTCCCGATCAAGAGAGACTATGATGCTGTATAGACTACTGGCGCTATATATGTGTTAAGGTGGAAAATGTAAAGCCTTAACGCTATTTTTAAGTATGTTTACTTTACTTTAGACATTATTATAATAACGTATATTACTACATCATAAATTGTTTAAGGGATCCTTAAAGGGTGAGCGGTCCCAAACATCCTTTAAGTTACTTGTGCATTTTATTACAGTTCACTTGAGTTGGTTTACATTGTATTAGTATGTATGTCTTGACTCGAGTATTTTGTGTATTGCTTTACGCTCGGGTCAGCCTGAATATCAACTTTGGATTTCACCTTCTGGAGCTAGGATTACTAGAGACTATCTATCTATATAGTTGTTATCTATTTCCATTCAATATTTCTATTCAGTTTATGTATTAGTGGACATTTATGTATTCGGGATTTCTGTTGTATTTACTTTTCAGACTCTGGTATTTTGTACTTGTTTTGAGATTGTGTTTGAGACTGCGTTGTAGTAGCTTCATGAACTACTATGGTATTTCCTTTTCTGCTGCAAGTTATTCTCATTTATTTGTGTCTGTGATTGGTTTTATTTGCTCCAAATTATATTACAATCCACTGTTTGAATTATTCAAGTCCGACATGTATGGTTTTATTATCGATGTGAATGGTCCAAAATTGTGGATCATTACATTTTCTATCAAAGCTTTGGATTTAGGCAAACCTTAGCCTGCGGAGCAAAAACTCATTAGGGATAGGGTAGAAATACCCTAGAATGAGTGAAATCAATCATAGAATCCTTTCTTTGTGTGAGAACGTATTTTAAAGTATAAAATGATTTTCGAATGTTTTTCAAAGGATTCTCAAAAATTATTTTGGTATAAAATTTTCTTATTTTGAAATCAAATTTTCTAACTTCTTTCTTTTCCCTTATCCACCTTATTAGTAATGTTTTTGTTTAGGATACCTAGTTGAATCTAATCTTATCTAATCTAATCTTGTCTTTGTTCTCAATTACCTCTGTCCCAAAATTCGTTCTTGATTTTTCAGGATGAGTCGTAGGAATGCTAGAGGTAGGGTCCGTGGTGTTGCCCCAGTTCCTAAGCCTGCTGCGCCAGTCAGGTTCACTACTCTCTGTAAGGGATACACTGAACTTGGTGGTACCAAGTTTATCAATGAGAATTATCGAGGCTCGGCTATGGTTGAAGTGATTGGAGAGGATCTTCTTCGTTCTTGAGATCACCGACGCCCAGAAGCATCAATTGGCAGCTTGACAGTTAAAGGGAGCAGCCTTGGATTGGTGGAAGACTGTTACAGCTCACACTGTTGGGGCTGACATTTCTTGGGAGAGGTTTAGGTATCATCATCTGTTGGTTTTGAATTTGGTTCAATTTTTCTCTCTTTTGAAATCTATCTTATATTCCTATATCGTGCTTTAGGGATGCTTTTGTTGTGAAATGGATGCTCGAGGCAGGGAAGTGGAATTCATGGATCTGAAACAGGGTGATATGTCATTTACTTAGTATGAGAGGAAGTTCAATGAACTTTCTAAGTTTGGCCCTAATCTGATTGACACTCCTCTCAAGATGAATTAGAAGTGCATTGTTGGTGCTCGTTTGGAGTATTAGGATCGTCTCATCGCTCATGTGCATAGCCCTTTCATTAGTCTGATGGATATGGCCATTAGATATGAGAATCCTACTTCCAAGGATCCACCAGTTGCTAGTTCTTCTCCATCTCAGTCTTCCTCTGGTAATCCTAAGAAGAGAAAGCCCAACTTTCATTAGCCGAGGAAGAATTGGAACAAGACTCCAGGTTTGGGATCTTCTTCTTCTTCTCAGAAGTAGTCAATAGACCTATCCTCCATTACTTGCTTCTCAGAAGGGACACTATGCTAATAGTCTTCCTACTTTAGTTGGTGTTGCTATTCCTCCAGCTTAGTTGACCAGGCGTGATCTCTGTCATATTTTTCTGCAGCCTGGCCATTTCAAGAACAATTGCCTCACCCAGCAGAAGGGCAAGTCATCTGGTATTTTTGCTGTTACCTCTGCATCTTCACTAGCTCAACCTCCTGCACCTACACCTGCTCCTGCTCCTACTGATGCACAAGATACTGTACAAGGCATTTTTTTCTCCGTTTTATTTTCATGTTCGTGTTCTATTTGATACAGGAGCTTCCCATTGTTTTATTTCTGTGGATCTTTATGATAAATTTGAGCATCTTCTTTCCCCCGAGTTGGCTCCTGTACCTTTTTGTGTTTCAAATCCTATTGGTGGCCTTGCGAACCTTAGTAGGATTTGTAGAATGGTGAAACTCTTCCATTCTAGCTATCGGTTTTCTGGTGATTTCTATGTTCTGGGTTATGATGCTTTTGATCTATTGCTTGGAGGTGATTGCTGAAGAGGCATGAAGCCGTTATCTCTTGTACAACTCGAACTGTTTCTCTTATGGATGATTTTGGAAATTCTTTGATGATTCAGTGTTGTTTGCCTCAGGATTTTGCTGGCAGTTTTATTTATTCTCTTGATGCTTCTCCTGGTGATATTCATTCGACTCCTATTGTCAAACTATATCCCGATGTATTTGGTGAAGTCACTTCTTTACCTCCTAAGCGAAAAATTGATTTCCATATTGATCTTATTACAGGAGCTCGGCCTGTAGTTCTTCCTCCTAGAAGAATGGCACCCCGTGAGAAGGTTGAGTTAAGGAAGCAAATTGAGGACTTGTTCACCAAGGGTCTGATTAAACCTAGTTATTCTGATGGGGAGCAGTGGTGGTTCTCGTCACTAAGTCTGATGGTTCTTTGAGGATGTGTTTTGATTATAGGGAGTTGAACAAACTCACTATGAGGAACAGATATCCTATGCCTTGCATTAATGATATGTTTGATCAGCTCCATGGAGCCACTGTTTTCTCTCAGCTTGACCTTGCCACAGGTTTTCACTAGCTCAGAGTTGATGAGGAAAGTATCCCCAAGACTGCTTTCCGGACTGAGAATGGGTTTTATGAATGGTTAGTTATTCCTTTTGGTTTGACTAATGCTCCTGCTTTCTTTGTTGATTTGATGAATCACCTTTTTCGTGATGTGCTTAATAAGTTGTTCTAGTCTTTGGTAATGATATCCTTGTCTTCTCTAAGTCAAGGGATAAGCATGAGTCGCATTTGAAATTTGTTCCGGAGACTCTTAGAAATCATCAGTTGAAGGCTAAATTCTCTAAATGCCATTTCTGAAAAGATGAAGTCTGATTTCTCGGGCATATTGTTTCTAGTAATGGAGTTTCTATTGATCCAGTGAAGATCGATGTGATCAATGTAAGTTTGTCATTTCTTCTCTTTTTGTAATTTGATCATTCTATCTTTTCTGTGGTTCTTATTTCTCCATATTCTATTACAGGATGGGAAACTCCTAGGACTCCATCTGATACTCGTAGTTTTCTGGGCCTTGCCGGTTATTATCGGAGATTCATTGAGTATTTTACTCGGATTGATGCACCTTTCACCGCTTTGACTCGTAAGAATGCTAAGTTTAAATTGAGCGATAAGTGTAAAGCTGCATCCAATGGGCTGAAGTGTAAGCTTGCTTCTGCACCAATGCTTACCATTCCAAATGGAAAATGAGGGATTAACGATATACACTGATGCAAGATGGGAAGGTTATTACTTATGCCAGTCGCTAGTTGAAGACCCATGAGGCCAATTATGCATCTCATGATTTGGAATTGCTTGCTGTGATTTTTGCTTTGAAGCTTTGGAGGCATCATCTTTTGGGTGCTAAGTTTGAGTTTTTTATCGATCATCAGTCTTTGAGATATATCTTCACCCAGAAGGATTTGAATCAGCGGCAAGTTAGGTGGCTTGAGTTTCTTGCTTCTTATGATCTCGACATCAGCTATACCCCTGGAAAGGCTAATGTTATAACCGATGCTTTGAGTAGGAAGAAGACTTTATTGTGTCAGCTTGTTGTTTCTTCTTCTCCTCTTTTGGATCGTATCATTGCTAAGCAGGATAAGAATAGGATCATCTGATTGATTAAGGAGAGTGTTTGTAGCAGAGTTGGTGGTAGTAGTCTTGATGGTAGTGGATCTCAGATCGATGATAGAGGGATTTTGAGGATTAATAATCGGATTTATGTCTCAAATGTTGATGGTTTGAGGCAAGATTTACTTTGGAAAAATCATCGATCCAGACTTTCTATTCATCCTGGTGTGACGAAGATGTATCGGGATATAAGGAAGCTTTATTGGCAGAGAGGTATGAGGCGAGATATCTCTATCTTTGTTAGTAGATGTGCGACTTGTCAGTAAGTCAAGGCAGATCATCAGAAGATCCCTGGTTTGTTGCAGCCCTTTAAGGTTCCCAATTGGAAATGGGAACAGGTTTCTATAGATTTTATTAATGGCTTACCGAGGACTTGAAGGGGTAATGAGAGTATTTGAGTTATTGTTGATAGATTGACCAAATCAGCTCATTTCATTCCGGTCAAATCTACCCGTTCTTCTTCCAGTTTGGCTGAGATTTATATGAGGGAGATTGTTTGTCTCCATGGTGTTCCTATCAGCATTGTTTGTGATCGAGATCCTATCTTTATCAGTCAGTTTTGGAAAGCTTTTCAGGAATCATTGGGTACTCGTCCAAAATCTGAGCACTGCTTACCACCCGCAGACAGACGGTCGGACGGAAAGAGTGAAATAGATTCTCGAAGATCTTTTGTGCTTGTGTTCTTGACTATGGAGGATCTTGGAAAGATCATCTCCATCTTGTTGAATTCACCTATAACAATAGTTATGAGGTATATTTTCAGTCCTCTATTTTAATCTTATCCTAATCTTATATATATCTCATTTCGTCTTTGAATTCAGGCTAGATTGAAATGTCTCCGTTTGCTGCTCTTTACGGAAGACCTTGTAGATCTTCATCTTATTGGATTGAATCCAGTAATCGTTTGGCTCTTGGTCCTAATATGATTTTGGAGGTGGCTGAGGAAGTTGAGGAGATTAAGAAGAAGACGAGGAGTGCTCAGGATAGGCAGAAGAAGTATGCTGATCGGCGTAAGAGGAGTTTGGAGTTTTCGGTTGGTGATCTGGTTTTCCTTTAGGTCTCTCCCTTAAGGAATGTGATTCGGTTTGATCGTAGAGGGAAGCTTGCTCCTGGTTTGTTGGTCCTTTCCATATCTCAGAGAGGATCGGTGCTTTAGCTTATAGTCTGGATTTGCCTGAGAAGTTTTCTGGAGTGCATAGTGTATTCCATGTTTCACATCTTCGTCGATATCTGCATGATCCATCTTTGGTTGTCCAACCTTCTGCTCTCGAGAGTTTGGATATTGAGCCAAACCTTACTGTCGAGAAGAAGCCACTTCGTATTATCGATCGAGGTACGAAGCAGCTGATAAGGAAATCTGTCAACCTGGTCAAAGTGTAGTGGAGTACGGATGATTGAGATTGTACCAGGGAGACGGAGGAGGGCATGCGTGTTTCGAATCCGGAATTGTTTGTTTCAGGTACTATTTGCTTTTCTATCTTATCTTTCCTTGTTTTCGTGTCTCGATCCTTTTCGAGGACGAAAAGTTTTGAGTGGGAGTGAGTGTAACAACCCATAATTTTTAATAAATATTTTAATTCAAATTTATTTGAAACTTTGATTTTTAAATCATTTAAATTTGAAATTTTGGAATTTTCCAATGTAATTTTGGATTTTGTTTATAATTTATTTTTCAAATAGAATAAAATAAAGGTTTTCTAAAAATTTTATATTTTGGTTAACTGTGGTCAAACTTTGGCTTTCAGTTAAAAATTTTAAATTTGAATTTTTAATTTATAATCTTTTTCTTTGAAGCTGCATTTGATTCTGATATTCGTGATGCTTATCATTTCGTAAAATTCTGTTTTAAACTTTTAAAATCTGATAAATTTCAGTGTTTTACACACGATTATTTTCAGCATTTTTTTGTTTATTTTCTGTTTTATATTTGCTACTTCATTTCTATTTTATGTTCTATTTTCTATTTTCTATTTTGTTTGGACTTTTTATTTGATTTTTTTTGGATTTTTGGGCTTGGAAATGCTAAAAGACTTAAGTTCTTTTCTTTAATATAAAGTATGACTTTTCTTATTCCCCGTCGTTCAAAACTCCTCTCCATTACTCTAGCTGTTCATTCTCTTCTTCATTAACGTACAAAAAATTTTCTCATCTCCATCTCTTCTCATTTCATTTCCTGGCTAAAAATTTTATAGTAAGTTTTCATTTCTTTTCTCCTTTCTTTTTCTTTTTCCTTTCTCTTTTATCTCATGCATAGCTCGGCCATCTCATGTTCCTAGCCGACACATCTCCCCTTCACCACCATCTAAAACTGGCCTCCACCATCACAACATCATCCCCATGCCATGCCGTGACCACCTAGATCCAAATCATCACCAAAAGCCATGCAAAACCTAGCCAATCTCCACCACATCATCCCTTCCTCTTCCCTTAGCCTCGACCATCACCAATTCCACCACCAACTCCTTTGCCTTACCGTTAACACACCATGGCCATACCCTCTCTGATGTGACCTGAGCACCTGAACCAAACAAGAACCCAAGCCGAGCCATATAGCCATAGGGCCGAACCCAAATGTCACCATACCCTTGACCTTTAGCCTTCCTAATGCTTCTACCCTACCATCACTTCATATTCTAGCACATAGCCATGCATATGTGACCTTGGCCGAGCCTAGGTGCTTCAAATTAAATCATGGCCGAGCCATTTTGATATAGATCTAACCATTTTTGATGGTGGCCGATGGAGAGAGAAGCGTGGTTGAAAAGTGAATGTTAGCGTATTAGAGAAGGATCAGGAAAGCTCCGATGTGAAGAAATCTAGACCAGTCAACAATATAGTAGATTTATATTTGAATTTTCGATATAAATTTCAATACGTTTCCACACCGTACGATCACACGACAACTCTGATCCCAACAAAATTTGAAATCCGATAATAATACAATATTACGGATCCCATGGAACTGGTTTCGTCAAATTCCGAGACTGTGCCTTGGAAGGCTATTTTTAAATTCAATTTAAACAATATAAAATTTCAAAACTGAACAAACCGTTGCTAATTTTAATTTTACAACTTCTATTATCCTCTGTATTATCAATATAAATTTTATAAGCCTTCAATTTATTTTCAACAAGCTTAAAACTAAAGATTCAACATTTTACTCAACTTCAAATTATTCAATTCAATAAATTTAATTATCAAAAATTAGTGATATTCGTAATTCAAGTTAAAATTACTCTATTGAATACGTAAAATCAATCAAATATCCCGATTTTAAATGCTCGAAAATTTCGGGTCGTCACATTCCATCCCCCTTAAAAGAATTTCGTCCCCGAAGTTATTAGTTAGGAAGAATGGTCCAATACCCGTTTCCTTACCTCCAAAACCAAACAATTCAACATCTTACTAACTATCTTTTTATAAAAGACCCATTATCATTCTTATTAACTTCTCAACTCTCCCATAGTTTCAAACTATACTATTTGTTTACCCATTCAAGTTTCAATTTAAAACCAAATCTTGAATTATTAAAATTTTCTCAAAATTTTTCTAACTCTCTAAATTCCCGAAAATTTTTGCCAGCGTCTCCTTTGCGCGGCTAGCTCGGTACAACTACAAAATGGCTCTACGGCCTCCCAAATCCAAAAAGAAAACAAAAGGCCAAGTGGCTCGATCAAAATCCAATCAAATTTCACACCAAATTTAAATACATACTTTTTTGTCGAGCATTTCAAATTTATCTTCTGAAATCAAAATCAATTCCCTTTACCTTTATATTACCTGCACATCTTACCCGGCAATAGGTCCCATCACAATATTAAAAAACATTTATCGACTCACTTACAGATGTCAATATCTATTAACTCACATACTAACTTAGATTATATTTGAAATATCAATTTATAATTGCAAATGCCTCATTCTTACTTAAGCTAGTATAAGCATTTATGTGTTTCTTATATTTATTTTCATCTTACCACTTTAGTTTATATCCATTTCTATTCACATTGATTCTTTCATTTCCATACGAATGCAATTTATCTTTAACTTTAAATATTGAATTTTATTTTCCATTTATAACTAATTCATGTCATTACTTTAAATTAATTTCATTTACAAATTTATTTCAATTTTCAGTTTGAATACGTTTGTCGTTAACAAAATTTTCAAAAATGTTCGAAAAATTTTCTAACTCCGAAAATTTTTGAAATTTTTTGGCAGAGTCTCCATTGTACGGAGGAGCTTTTGCAATTTGACAAAAGAGATAAATATATATACATCGACCCACCCGGTCGGAAAAACAAAAAACGGTTCATATTTCCTATTTTTATTGCGTAGGCGTACCTTATTTAGCATTTTAAGAAAGCGTCTTATTATTTTTAGCAAATAGCACAACCAAATCCATCCACACGGCTTCCAGGTACCTGTATGTACTTAATTTAAACATGTAAGTGTCAAATATATGCAGTTTAACTATATTTCGCTTAGTTGCAATGATTAAAAACATAGGAATTCTTTAAGAAATGCACATCAAACATTTTCTGTAAGCAATTTATGCAATTTTCATACTAACTCAACTGTTTCAATTCATTTACAATCCAGTTTCATTCAATCGAATTGTTTAAAACTTAATTGCTTACAAGCAACCACATATCGTTTCACTTAATCTGAATGGTCAACAGCTCACAAATTTACATTTAATTTATTTTTAAGCAAACTGAACTCACATTTAATTCAATTGCTCTCAAAATCAGTTTATTTTACCCTTATCAACACAAAGAATTTTAATTACTTCCATTTACATCCAACGACAATTTATTTCATGCAATTCGACGAGATTTATGTTAATACATAAGTATTTATGTTTATGACCAATTTAAATTGATTTCAACTCAATTTATACTTAATTCTATTCCATTTTAAATTTATTCACAATTCATATATTCCCATTTTCATTGCATTTTAAATTTGAATCCATACACTTGCATTTCATTTCATTAACCAAACTAGTTCATTCAAAATCCATTAACAAATTTATTTAAGAATTTTCATTCCATTAAATATTATCTGTAACTCACCGAATTTTATTTCGATTAAAATTTATTTTCACTTGATTTAAAACCAATCCAATATCATTAAACTTAGTTTAAGTTGAATTAAATTCAACTCTCATCCATTTGTTTAGCTTTAAGTTAATTTACTTCAAATTTTTATACTTAGGCTCATCTTCATTTCACAAGTAAATTTTTTTTTCTCTTCTATTCAACTTAATTCTCTCTCAATTAGATCTCATTTTAAATTCATAATTCCATTTGATTAATTATTACAAAATTTAACTTTTCAGATTTAACTCATTCAATTGGTTACATGGCCATTTCCAATTTATTTCCACTTATTTGGATTTTATTTGCGATTTTTACCATTACTCTTTTAATCCAATTTATTTTATTTGACACATTTCCGATTATATTTAATTTATTAACATTTCAAGTTAAATTTTATTTATAGCTCAAGTTCTAAGCCCACTATCCATTTTCAATTTACCATCCAATTTCATTACTCACAATTCAAATTCATTAACTAATTAGTTATCTAATTAGTTCTTCCCCTGGTTCAAATTCAACACTTAATTTTTAATTCCATATATCAATTCATTTAATTTTCTTGATTCAATTTGTATAATAATTCAAGTTTGGATTTTCTTTTCATTTTCCAATTCATCATAATATTAATTTTGGGCTTTGTATCCCATTTTCAATCTTATAAGTCGCAACTTATTATTTTATACAATCACATTCATTATAGGCTTGAATGTATTCATCTTTTATTTTTAATTCGAGTTTTACACTTATTTAAAATCCAAGCATATTTTATTCTATGGATTTTTAATTCTTTTACAAGTCATTCTAATTTATTTATTTCAATCCAATCCTTAACCAATTTATTTCTTATCTAACTTATTTCTTGCCCATTAAAATAAGCATCCAATTTCGTTCAATAACTCGCTGAACTTTTACTTCAATTCAATTTTATTCAAGCTCGGATTTTTTTTTAAACTCAATTCGATTTCAACTTAATTCGAATACAACCGGATATTATATCTCAGCCTATCCAACTAATTTCAATTCAGTTAAATTTTATTTCCCAATCCAAGTTAATTTCATTGTTAACTTTTCACTTTAAAGTTAAATTTCAACATTCAAAGCTTATACTCCCTTCTTGATTTTAAAAATCATCTCAATTTATAAGTTTACAACTTATCTCAACAGGATTTTTAAACACCCGACCTTTGGTTTCAAATCATTTTGAAATCTTCACCATCTCAAAATCACACTTCTCAAAAAATTTAAACCAATCTTGGTTTTCATTCCCAACAAATTTCCTATGAAATTTCAAAACAAACAGGTTTTCCTGAACATATCAATTTGGAAGCAATTCATCACTTAGAAACTCGAAAATGAACATCGATGATGCTGTAGTCATCACCGAAGTTATTTTCCAGCGACTGAAGTAAATTCAATGCTATATCTCTTCCCAAAATTTATTTGAAACAATTTCCTTTCAGAAATACCCCAAAAACAACAATGCTACTATTTATCTTCAAAATACTTCCAAAATCTCCGGGGTTTTAAAGTTTTAAATTATATTTTAATTCAAATTTTAACTATAATGCATTTGTATAGTTTATGCTTATACAAATTTCTATTTGATTATATTTCAATTTATAATTTACATTTATAATTCATATTTATAAATTCCATTCTATAATGAATTTATTCCTTTAAACTTTAGTTACATTTCAATTTCTAGTTAAATTTTCATACAATAAGGATAATAATTTAAAAATCATCATTCCTAACATCCAAGCAACCATATATTAGCTAAAATAGTTTACAAAAACTTTCTTTATATCAAAATATATTTTTGGGTAAAATTATTTCATTCACCCACATTTAAAACAATACCGTGTCGATTGTTCTATTCAAGTGTTTAGAAACCCCTTCGATACAGTTGTCCAGACTGTGCCGACGAAGGTTCATATACCACTCAATAAACCAATCAGCACGATATTTAAATAATTTATATTCACTAACAAATACGCGCTCACATCTATTTATACGCTTAAACTCATTCTAGAGTACTATAGACTCTATTTTATGAGTACTTCCCAACAGAGCCAAGGTTATCACCAACCTAAGCTCTGATACCAACTGTAACAGCCCGCAAATCCGCACCCCTTGAGTTAACACTATTCTATAACAATCAACTCAAGTTGTACAGAAATACGAACCATTTGGGTTAAAGAAGAAGAGGTGGAAGAAGAAAATAGAAAATTACATCAGAATCTAACCATCGCAGCGAAATAAAATATAATAGATAATAAATGATCTTTACTCAAAATCAAATATCTATGTTTATATATTACATCATCAGAGTACATCAATCACAGCTCAACATCAGTATCATACAAATGGATACACAACAACTCAACACAGAGGAAATACATATATAAACAAGTATGAGAGTACGTATCGTCATCTTGCTCGTCTCCTGAGCTCTACATCATCAAATCCTGTATATTATAATACTCGGTCTGACCCGAGTATTACAGTTAAATAACACTCGAGTCAGTCTGGAATACCAGCGTGAGAAAATCACACCCAATTGATTATTAAAGTTTCAAAATCCTTTGAAAACAAAAGCATCTCGTAAGACCACGCCACAAATAAACATGTCGGGTTTTTACCTTACGATAGCTAAAACAATTTTTATAGAAATCCTCTGATATTATAATAGGGTCATATACAAATACTTATAAAATAGCCAAAATTGTTACATCTATTAAATTCCAGCTACTAGCCATAGAGTGGGTAATACAAACAAAACTCGTACAAGGCTCGTAGGGAGTATGGATTTCCAACCAATGACTAGGCACTGGGGTACCACCTGCCACAGCACGGGGCCTAGATCACCGTACCAAGGTGTACGCCCGCTCCCCTGCAACACAAGGCCGGAACTGCCCCTTACTGGATAATCCCGAGTGAGATCACCCCGCGGTTGGGATCAGCAACCGCCCACTAAGCCGAAATAAAAAGGGACATCTAGACTGGAATGATCTCACCCTGCTTCGGTGCTACCCACCTAGCCTTGCTGCATAACCCCTGATTTTCATTCATTCCCATTTGATGAGGGTTGAGGCTAAGCGTTACCTTTTAGAACATATCTCTTAGAATGTCCATCGTCCACCTGACGATGTTTCGCAAGCATTCATCCATACAAGCCCGTCCCGGGTTCGAACGGAACCGAAGGCACTATTCCTACTACATCCATTTTGGAAATATCCTCAGGATTAGTAGCGACTAGCCCTTGCACTTCACTGCTCCATCTCCGAGTCTAAAATCGTTTTTCACGGAAACGTACAAACCGGATCGAAGTGGTTTTCGAGAAATAAATCTCGATCCCGGTCTCTTCGAAACGATCAACGTATTTGTCCAATATTGATAGTCGGTGATTTAACTATCAATTAATATTCACAAACAACCATCAACCAATAAATAATTTCCAAATTATTTATTTATCTCAAAATATCTTTACAAGATATATTCCACTTTTCAAATTCCTTTGAAACAATTTTCAAACCATCTTCCTTTCTCAGAATAAATTCCAAATATTTCTATTTTCACTGGAATCACCAAGTACAGGATTTTAGATTTGTAAAATAATTTTCAAAACACTTTAATTGTAAAGTATGTTTAATATTTAATTTAGAAAATTTTACTTTAGTATTTAATTTAAAATAATACTTTAGAAACAAATTAAAATAAGTCTACTTTATAAATATAACTAGATTTCCTTCTTTAAACAAAATACTAAATCATTCTTAAAATGATAATAAGATTAACAAATTACTTACTTTAGAATTTACTTTAAAATAATTATATTAAAACTACTTCAATAATTGATTAAAAATATATACTATATGAATATTTGAAAATAAGGTTACTTTATAAATATAACTAGGTTTTCACCTTTAAAAACAAAACACTAAGTTATCATTTTAAACAATTACTACGATAATAGATTTGAAAATATTGACTTTAGAATTTAAAAGATTAGAAATAATAAACTTCCTAAAACGTGCTTTTCTAAAACAACACTAAAGCTTTCACTTATATTAAAAAAAATTAGCTTTGAACGTACTTGGCTATCCAGAGAAATATACTTTTCTTCACAATCTTCTTTAAATTTCAATTTCAAACACATGAATCAATTTCCAAATTGATTTCCTATTTATTCTCTTTTAATTCAGAATCTATTAATTTCAGATTTCATATCTCAATTATGATTTAAAAATACTTTAACTAAAATTTCAATTTTTTTTATTACTCAATTACTTCTTTATCCTTTAAATAAATTTAAACTTTGAATTTTAAAATAATTCTTTATTTCTTTAATTGATATAACTTAAATTTACAATTCATCAATTTCATTTTATTCAAAATTCTTTTTCTCTTCATACTCGAAGTTATTTATCATTATTTTCATATTACTTCTATTTCTTTTCAATTCATTCTTAATTTATTCAAACTTTCTATAATTATTTCGCTTACAAATTTACTTTCTTTTAAATTTCTTTTCAACAATCCAATTCATATATTTTGGTAATTCATTATACCCGAATATCCAATCAAACCATAACATTCAATATTCAAACATAGCTCATCATAGGATATCAAATAATCACAACAGAGAATATTGAATAATTTAAATAAATGTGAGGGGTCCAGTTGGATCCCTCCAACCTGTTTTCCCTACATCCATAGATGTTAGCACAATATAATATGCCAATTCCAAAATATCATACTACAGTACATCAATCAATCCAACCACTCAAACAATTATTTAAATTTAGTCATTTAAATTTAAATTTAAACTGAGTGAGATTAACTCACCTTTGCTTTTATTTGCAATCCATTCCAAAATTGCCTTGATTTTCCGATTATTGACCTTGAATAAACAATTTATATGATTTATTAATATTTGAACCATTCGAATAATTAAATCTCCATTTTATATTTCAATCAACCAATGATTTTATTAAAATTTGATTTTAAACATTTTTATTTTAATTTCCACACATATATATATATATATTCCTTATATACTTATCTATCACTTTTTAAATTAAGACGAAAATTTTATCTCTTACTGTAAATATCAAAACAGAAATGTCCCTAACAGTAAACTTCCCATCTAAATCTATTTCAAAGCCCCCTTTTTTTTCAAATTTCTTTCCCGGTTCACATATAGAACAAAACAAATCAGATTGATATACCTTACAATTCTGTGTATTCATACATATAATTTATCTACTTTGATGTTTTTTTTAAAAATAAAATAAAACATTACCTCTGCTCGATGATGCCGAACGAACCACAGCCCTCCACCCCGCGACACAAACTCGCCGACCACCCAAAGATTCCCTCTCCGCCTTCGCGTACGCGACTACCACGAACACGACGCTTGAAAACCCTAGGTCACTGCCTAACATCTACACGCGAACCCAAATCGAGATCATCCAATCCAGATCTAGGCTTCCCCCCCCCTTCGAACACGAGAAACTCGCGCCTCCATCTCTATTGCACACGCGCGCGAATCTCGATCTTCGAGTGAGACCGTCCGCCCCCCTTCTTGTCGCCATACAGTTGCCGTTCGCGACGAACTTGAGCTCGGCCGCCATTAATCTATTGAGAGCAAATACGATTTAATTTTGAGGAAGGAGAGTATGCGTCCATTTATTGGTTTTGATTTTTTTTTTTTCAAAATTCAGCTATGATATAAAATAAAGGAGAGGGGAAATACAATTTGGACCGATGGAGAGAGAAGCGTGCTTGAAAAGAGAATGTTAGCGTATTAGAGAAGGATCAGGAAAGCTCCGATGTGAAGAAATCTGGACCAGTCAACAATATAGTAGATTTATATTTGAATTTTCGATATACATTTCAATACGTTTCCACACCGTACGATCACACGACAACTCTGATCCTAACGAAATTTGAAATCCGATAATAATACAATATTACGGATCCCATGGAACTGGTTTCGTCAAATTCCGAGACTGTGCCTTGGAAGGCTATTTTTAAATTCAATTTAAACAATATAAAATTTCAAAACTGAACATACCACTGCTAATTTCAATTTTACAACTTCTATTATCCTCTGTATTATCAATATAAATTTTATAAGCCTTCAATTTATTTTCAACAAGCTTAAAACTCCAGATTCAACATTTTACTGAACTTCAAATTATTTAATTCAATAAATTTAATTATCAAAAATTAGTGATTTTCGTAATTCAAGTTAAAATTACTCTATTGAATACTTAAAATCAATCAAATATCCCGATTTTAAATGCTCGAAAATTTTGGGTCGTCACATCTACACTAGGGGAAAATATTACTACTATAATCATCATTGAAGGAGTTCGATATGCTATTTGTCACAATGGAAAACAAGTGCCAATACAATAGAGGCGACGCCAAAGAGGAATGTTACCACCATCAATAACCTCGAAGACAAGCAATCTAAAGAGGCAAAGACATCGCCCATCATCAATTCCACTTCATGCTTCACTAATGCTACCTCTTATTGACTCCAAAGATAGACAAGAAGGGAGATGAGGAGATCATATCACCTTTCATGGTTAGTATCGTAGATGTAAGGTACCATGCTTCATCAATAACAATATACATATAATGTCACGTACAACCAAGGAAGAAAAGAGGTCAAATACAATCCACTTCGTAAGCCATCAATAAGTGTCGAGGTGACTACAATGCATTTCATTGATATAGAGTTCCATTGACACCTCCTTTCATAACAAGGTGTCGCACTTCGTCCACATCGTCATTATTATCGAAGACATACCAACATCAATGTATTAGTACCGCCACCACTCACATAATATGACCAAAGCAGGCTCATCGGCAATAACCTTGAAGGCTTTCAGCACTGCATTTAAAGCGGCACCACACTTTATAGCACTTTGAAGTTGTTGTTCCACAATAACGTCGAGGATCATCAACATTAAGCAACACCACCAATACTCACAGCAACCATCATTGCTGCTATTTATCAGCATTGCCGTTACTTATCTATTTTCATCGAAGTCATCAATGACACCAGTAACATAAGGAATAGTGTCACTTTTAATTGATGTTATACAATGAAGGGACCAATGCAAGGATGACACCGACGAATTCAAGCATACCAACGACAAGTCTGCTGAAGACACAAAATGGAGCATCTCACCCCTATAAATATGGACCTAGGGTTGCCGTTTGAAGGGGACATTTCTTTCTGATCTCATTTCTTACCTTTTTAACTTTGTAAACCCTAAATTGATTTTTGGATTTTTAGATCCTATTGTATCATTTGAACCTTGTATACTTAAGGATTTGGAAATCAAACATTTGCATATCATAGCATATTGATTCGATTCGAACTTGTGATTTGTGACTTGTATGGCAATTTGACTTCGAATATTGATTTACGTGGATTCGTAACTTTCATAGCATACTTGACTTCGAACTTGTAGTAGTATAGCATAGCATACTTGACTTCGGACACGAACCTTAATAGCATATCCGAGTTTGACTTCAAGCTTACATTAGCTCATATGACTTCGATTTTGATGACTACACTAAGGAATGTTATGTGAACTCTCTTCGACTGGCCCCAATAGAGCCTCTCTTTGAATTTACACTGTTTTATGACACTTTTAGGGTAGCGAATTTATTTGTTAGAACTTACTTTTCGTAAATCATTTTAAATCAAACGATTCCACATATCATATGCAAAAGAGCATATACGGAGAACAAGAAGAAAGCATTTTCAAAAAAAATTAACCACTCAATTTGAAATATTGATTTACGAAACATAAATATCATTGTGTTTGTAACTTGTCAAATGCTGCAATAAATTTGACAAATAACGTATTAGATGAATATCAATTTTTATTTTATTTAAATAACAAATATATGTATAACGAACATATATGGTACCTGTCAAATGGGGCCAAATCAAACATGTATGGGACTCCATTAATAATATATATCAATGGCGATGAATTATCAAATAATTTTAGAATGATACCAACGATATCTCAAATCATATATGAATTAACGTACCACTGAATTTATGTCAGCAATCATATACTGACAAATTTAATCCAATGAACCTTTATCATATACGAACCTAATCAAATCATAGCTTGAACAAAATGAATTGGAATAATAAAATATATCAACTTAGGGTGGTGCTTGGGAAGTGGTACTTATGGCGATGACCGAGTCTTTTGGGAATGCATTTGCCTACGGCTTGGAAAGAGGAGACAGTGGTTAAAGGCGGAAGAGCAGAGGAGGTGGCGGCTTAAATGAAGGAGGATGCAATGGCTTGGATGAAGAAGAAGGTGACGGCTTGGGCCACGGCATGGATTGGAGAAGGTGGTTTTTTATGTATTGAAAAGTGGAGTGGAGGAGAGAGCGTTGGCTGGGAAGGTATGGTTGAGAGCATCGCCACACTGACACCATTATAAAGGCATCAGCGATGCGTTGGTAAGTTAACATAGGTAGGTGTTTATCGACGCAGTGCCGACAACAATCCTTTGACGTCAGTGTGGTGCCAGTAATACCATGTATGTAAACATTGCATTTTTTAGTATTGATTTATGTTAAGCTTTCAAATTTTGAACCTATTTTATAGCTCACATTAGCTGTTATGGGTTTATTACTATTTAATCAAAGCATGTATGAAAGTAATAAGAAAGTTTGGTTAAGAATAGATCACTGGTCCAATTTAATTACTTATAGAGAGTCAAATTAGGAAAATATAATAATTACTAAAAAAACACTTTTATAAAACCGCCTATCATATCCCTATAGTTTATAATTTCATCGGTATGTCATGAATATATAAATAAGAAATTATAGTGAAAGAAATTACGTTGTTTAAGATGGATCTAACACTGAAAAGTGAAAAAAAAAATCTAAAAGGTTTATGTAAAATGAAGGTACCTCAAACAGTCAGCTATCGTAGATCAACCTGAAGGAAGTGGTTGAGGAACAATTCAAGAGTAAATATAAAGTAAATTTTAACATTGCCAGTAGCCGTCTCATTTGGGAAGCTAGTAATTCGGAGATTGCAGTACTGAGCGAGACGACACTGATCATCAAAGATGACCTAGAGTCTCCAACACCAAAATCAAAATCCTACTGGTAATCCTGAATCGCTGTACCCTTATCAGATGCTTCATAGTAGGCTGTACATCTAAATGGATCAGCGCTGCTACACCATACTCTTCGCCGGAATGATCTTCTTTATGGTACCTTAATGATAGGTCTTTCCTAGAACAACTCCAAGCACACAACTTGTTCAAATTCTTTTTATTTGGGGTATATAAACATAAAGTAAATTTCAATGTTGGAGAAAGTAGAAGTAATTTTCAATAGAGGATAAAGGGGAAGAGAAAAAAGTTTATGAAAGTAAGTTACTGAAAGGTTGAGTGATGCTAATATTAGAAATACAAAACTACCCTAACAGCAACTGTTTGGTTGAATTTTCAACATAGGTATTTTATCTTGGAATGTTTAAGCATACAGGCCACACATTAAAATATAATACGCTATGATATTTCGATGTAAAGCCTAATTAAAATAATCAAATTATAAATTAAAATTAAAAGTCTTATGGATTTAATATTTATGGTAATAATGCGTAGTTATCAAATGCATTTCTAATTTATTGAAGGGCGAAATTAGAAAAGGTCAACATCATAAATAAGAGGTTATGGTCTCCGAATTACACAAGATTTGGTTATTCTCTAAACCTCTTCTATGGAAAGCCATCATTGAATCTAGGGTTTGTGTCAATTTAGAAGACCAAATCAAATTCTTCTTCTCTTTCAATAATCAACTAGTTTGGTTTTTGCTAATTTATTTATTTTCTATGGTTGCTTCTCAATTAATTCAATATGGGTTTTATATTTGAATTTAGGGTTTCATAATTGATTGTTGCTAAAATATTCTAACTCCTAACAAGTCCTTACCATAGAACTACAAACTAGTTGGATATGTATTAAGGTAATATGACATATTCTTTGTTAATTTTTTTAAAGAAGAAAAGAAAGAAGAAGAAAAACATAATCGATATGGCATGATTTCAATGGATCAAATTTAATGAGATTGGTGTTGAGTTGTTTCAATGATAGGAACTTGAATTCTCTAAATAGTAAATGGATTCAGGTTCTAACAAATTTTATTGACAAGCAAGGCAACGATAGGTGTTGTTATTATGAATTCTAATTTATTAGCACAAGTTGATGAATGAATTTGTGAACAGTGTTCTTATATATCCATGCTAATAAATAAATTCATAAATTTTAGTGCCTCTTTATAAATTAATTATGGTTATCTTAAGTTCTAGATGAACGAATTGAAATAATATGTCACCAAATTTACCTTTCTTGTTTCATTTTTCATGAAAGGTGTTTGATATTTTTGTGTATGTATTCATGCATAAATTAGCTGGCGCAAAGGAAGGTTAATGTTTAGCCGAATCACTTACACATGTATGGTGATAAATATGTGACAATTATAGGGCTTTACAAGTGAATAATTAATTGGTACAAAGAAAGATTATTATTCAACTTGTACTTATTGTAAGTCTTTAATCGTTACAACAAGAGTACTTACAATTAATATCATTGTCCAAAGACTTATTATTGTTGTTGCTCTAGGTAACTTGAGAAGAGATTTACCAGTAATTTAAATTTAATGCGGTTGATTTTTGGATATGAGCATGTATGTTCAATCTTTGTTTTTGTTCCTTTTTTACCTAATTTGATTATAGTAATTGCCTATTTATTTAAATAATATTCCTGTTTAGTTTGAGACCGGCTTTAAGGATTAGTAAGAGAACGTGTTGCTTATTCATGGCTGTATGGATCTTGATCTTGCATTTAGGAGGAACACACCCACGTTAATTATAGTTGTACCTACTTATAATTTTATGAAGAACATTGAGAGGTAGGATAATTCAAACTACAAGAGTCAAAGGATCATAAGGAACAATGTTTCAAAGACTTTCAAGGAAGTGGTATCCGTAAGGATAACCAATTTTAAGGAATTCTTTCCTTAAATTGAAAATTATTTTGCCAAAACTAATTAGGGGAAAGATGCGTAGCAGTGCTACTCAAAGTAAAGGAAACATAAATGAGTACTATATGAAAAAATATGACTTTTGAATGTTAAAGGCACAAAATCTTTTTTGGTATTCTCTTTATTCACGGTATAACCAGTTTAAGATTATTATTAATTATTTTTATGAATAAAACAACCTCTTATTGGGCTCACTTTATATTATGTGTAAGAAGAAGTAAGATTGAAGCATTATATGATAGAAAATAGAAATTTAAAACACATTATAATTTAAAAAAATTAAGGTTAAAGAACTCGCTAAGGATCTAAAATAAAAGAAATAACATAAGAATGTTGATGGTTGTTTCTTTTATGAAATGTATGGACATATAAAGAAAATTATATTAGATATCACACATGTCTTATCTAAAAAGATATACATATTATTTGGATTTGTTTGGTATTTTTTGTTATAATATCACTTAGATAGATTTATGTAATGACCTACATTTTTTAAGCGGTTTATAATTAAATATTAAAATTATTTAAATATTTAAATCTTGGATTTAATGTGAATAAAAATGGTTTTGAAAGCTTATTTAATTTTTTTAAATAAAAATGACATGGAAAGATTTTAATTTACAATTAAAAGTGGTAATTTTTTTAATAATAATTAATTAACAGGTGAAATTATCAATTCCAAGGCACTCTCGAATTTTGATGAATTAGTATCATTGGATCCACAATAATGAACTATTATACGTCGTTGAGTTTCTGATGATCGGACGCACTTTGTGGTCGTACGAGCTCGTAACTCATAGCAATTAATTTCAGGAATTATAATATAGTATAATTTGAAATTAAAATTTAACTTCTGTATATAATGGAACTAGGTCCTGATACAAGCTCCATTGAGTTTGGAATACGAGTAGTTAGCTAGGAACGCCAGTGAGCATGCCTCGTTTGGAGTTCGAGAATTTGAGGGGCGAACAGTGCTGAAAATTTTTCAATATAAGGACCTCGCTTTTCCTTTAATTCCTAAATCTGAAATCCTAACCCGAAATCAAACCCTTCATCTAACGACCTTGGTTCATCAGCGACGCCAGAGGTCGTTTCAGGTGATGGATCAACTAGGGAATTGTGTGTGAGGGTGCGATGAACGCAATGACCGGTTGGTTCGACGTAAGGAGGAACGAGGCGGTGCAGATTTTGGTTCGAAGTTGTGGCAGTTTGTAGGACTATTCTCATGAACAGAGGCACTAATGGAGACTAAATCGATGGCATGGGGGGCCACCGGGTCGAGGTTGCCCTCGGTGAGCATGCGGCGGTGGTCGGAGTACTGTAGCGGCAGTGGTGGTCGGATGACAGTCAGACTAAGGTTTCAAAAGTTGGCGGCTGGTTTGATCATGATTAGAGAGAAGGTAATTTAGGTTAATTATATTAACTATAGTTAAGTTTTAATTTAATTGTCCCAAGTGTTCTAATGATCATGTCTTATTAATACGAGGTCCGATTGAGACTCCATTTTCGCCATTTCATTTGTATCCGGATTATCTACGTAATGGAGTTGGATTTGTCGAGTTTGGAGCTTATGAAATTTTAGTCAAAATAGAACGGCGTTTGGTTTTGGTCTATCTATAAATGCGAAAGCATTGACTCGAGCTTGGGCGAGTGTTACTTACAAGTTGATTATGAAGTTATTGTGTATATAACTGTTGTTGTATTAAAAATATAAACTATATAATGAACAATGCAAGTTATTACTTTTAGACCCCGCCTTGTTTTGTAAAACAAGTGACAATATTATTATTGAGTATAATTATTATTATTGAGTATAATTACTCTTTTATCATTTATAACATCTATCATGGACCAGACTACTTGTTTACATGTTTGATATTGCTTTGTGAAAAGTGATAGTGCGGTATAAATGTTAGAAACGATATAGTCGTTATAAATGTGCTTTGAAATCCCGGATATTTGACATATGTTAAATTGGATAAAATGTGATATATTATGAAATATGTATGTATATTTATATATTTTGGGTTGATCTACACATTTTTTGGTGTGTTTGACATAAATGGAATTGGTTTGGGATATTTGTAGGAAATTGGAAATGGAAATTGAAAAATGTTAGAAGCGAAACAGTCATGATGGATACACTTTGAAATCTCTGCAATTTTAAAGTTAACTTTGAAAGACAACGTAGGGCTTCGTATTTATAATAAGTATTGTTAGCATGCCTACTATCGGAAAATAACAAGGTTTAAATATATTATTGGAAATCATTTATCGATTTTTGAAATGATGGCTCTAAATTATAAAATAATTTTTAAATAGGTTTTAAATAAAGTTTTAAAATAAGTCTAAGTATTTTAAAAGTTTGTTTTAGTATGTAAATAGTTTTATAAAGTTATTAAGATTATATTTAATAAATAAAAGGCTTTTAAATTATAATATTTTAAAAATAGCTTATAGTATTTTATTAAATACCTTATTTTTACAAAAAATTAGTATTTGTACATATATATCTTTTTAAAAGTATTTTAGTATACTTAAAAGTGTAAAAAGGAAGTTTGGTATCTTTAAAGGAATTGTAAAGGAGTTTTTAGATTACAACACTTACGTTATAATGGATTGCTTTATAAATTGATCAAAAGGGTATATAGCCTTGTTTAATAAAGGGACATGTACTTAGAACTTTAAATGGATATTTTAAAGTAATTGACAAGTATAAAGTGGTTTTAGGTATATAATAAAAATGTTTGTGCAACATTTGATTTGACATTTAACTATACTTTTGAAAAGTAATTACACCTTTATAATGAAATTTTAAAAATAACGGAATATTGGAGTGTTATAGGGTTCATTGTAAGCTATGTTTTAGTAATAACTGTATTTAATCCCTTAGATAGTATTTTAAAGTGTTAAAATATTGTTAAATGAGTTTGTAAAATACTTAGATCTTTAATAATGTAATTTTAAAGAAAATAACAAGTATGAATTGGTTTAGGGTCTGTTGTAGCAATGTGTTAATAACATTTTCCTTTACCCGTGTTGATTATACTTATGAACGTAAATAAATATTTAAAAAGAATGTTTTGAAGATAATCATAAGTGAAATGGTTTTGGGTTTGTAGTGACATTATTTGAGTAACATTTGTCTTAACCCCTTTGAAATTGAATTTTGAAAATATTTATATGGTTGAGATAAGTATATGAATACTTTTGGGAAGTGTTGAAGTGTGTTGGCAATGAATAGCGATGTTTTAATTAAATAGTGGAGTTTAATTAGAAAATGGAGTTTCATTTATAAAAAAGGGTTTATTCAGTAAAAATAAGTTTTACTAATAAGAGGATTTTAATTAATAATGGAAGATTAATTAAAAGGAGGATTAGAAGTCGTTCATATGACTTGATCGTGCTTGTTTGTTTTGATCCTACTTTGTGTGTGCTTATGGACAGTATACGGGAACTGGTTTCCCATATGTGATTATCTTCATTGTTATTTGAATTGATCAATTATACTATGGAAATATCTAGAAGAAACACGAGGATTATATGGTACAGTTTTCTTTGGCAATACTATACTGTACGTATAAACTCATTTTGCTCTTCTAGGACAATGGTAAGGAAATCCATTCGGTTAAACGGTTAGGAGGTGGTCTCTACTCTGTATGTCTATTTATTTCCTATAGAACCGGGGTTGAGATTCCCAAGGAATCGATCGATTGGTTTTAGAGCACCCGGTAAGCCAGGGAGTGTACTTATATGAGATGACTTGAAACCATAACCACTCCAAAACCATATACGTGTTCTTTGTTTTGGAAGAGATTCGTGATTGCTTCATGGTGTTGGAATCTATGTGGAGATTCAATATCGGTTTAGGGTGCTCGAACACATGTGGTTGTTCGTGATCTATTCAGGATGTCGGAATCCATGTGTGATTCCGAGACCTATTGAGATATGGGAATCCATGTATGGTTCTAAAATCTGTTCGAGTTGGAGCTTGTATGGAAGATCTATTTAGATGGTGAATCGTGGGCTAGAATGCAGGATGTAGCCTCATCAGTAGGTATGACTAAAACTATAGATAGAAGACATAGCCAGTAGGGTTGGCAAACCCATAGCTTATTAGGATATACATGCAGGAGCGATGCATCAGGTCTTAGCAAGACCAGCTATGGTTTTCCTATAGTACATTCACTAGAGATGTACGATGCTTTGGAAGGATATCTCTGATCCTTGTATAGTAAATCAAAGTCGGCTTTGATTCGAGGAGATCTATGTGGAAATCCTATACAATTAGTGAACGTGTTTTATCGGTTGTGATTGTATACCTATTATTATTGTGTTGTACACTCAAATACATCGTAGCTATGTGATCATTTATATTTCACACCTTAGACATTATTATACTATCATTGGATTTTATAATAGAAATGGTTTAGTTATCGTAAGGTAAAACGCGTAAGTATTTATTTGCGGTGCGGTCTTATGGGATAACCTTATTTTAAAGGGTTTTAAAATATAATAAATCTATGCTATTTAAGTTTCTCACGTTGGTTTACCAAACTGAACCAAGTGTTATTTTCTTAATTATCATGTCAGCTCGAATATGTTTCCAGATTTAGCTTGGTTTATTGAAGCTCTTGGAGAAGAGCTGGATGATTTCTTACCATATTTATTTTCTGCTACATTACTTGGTTTGTATCTATCAACATTTGTGAGGATAGGTTGTTATAACTGTCCAGGTCGATGATAGGTTAATTATTCTCTGATTGATGTATGTATATCAAAGTTTTGTTTTGATAAAGACCTTTTGAGTTATTATATGTTATGTTCCTCATGTGAGATTTTGATATTGTGTTCTCTTCTTTCTTATTCAGTTTCATTTTCATATTTTTTTTACTCTAATAATTCATCTTTTAGACACTTGGATGCTTGGTATGAATATCATAGATGCATTAGTGTCGACATTTGAGGATTGAAAAGGAGGATCGTTACATATGGTATCAGAGCTGAAGGTTAAGCGAGAACCTTAGCTTTGGTGGGTATAACCCATTAAGAGATTAGGTACTAGAATGGCTTATTATGAGTTGATTGTATATATGCGAGAGTGCGTATATGTTATTGCCATAAAAATATTATGTATCGTGTATTGATTGTTTTATAGACTGGCTTGTGATTCCGATCAATACGACTTGCTATCGTTATTAACATGGATCTCTAAACACTTAGATAGGGAAAACTGCCACAGTATTGTTTCTGGAATTGGTAATGAAATAAATCTACCTAGGTTTATATTTTATATATAAAAGAATGATTTTCATAACTTGATATAGTTATTTTTGATGTTTTTGTTCATTAGGAAATGATAATATTTGATAATTGTCATTTGTTGTTTGATTAGTTATGCTAGGCCAGTTTATGAGCAGTTTTACCTTTTCACTGTATGGGTTTGACGGATAGTAATTGTAGAAACAGTAAAATGAACATCTTATGAATTAAGTTTCACGGTTTGATTATAAGGCGTTCGATGATAATGTTGGGTTAAAATTTGATTTTAACAAAAGTTATTTACTATAATCTAAACAAGGTAAACATTTCAATGATAGTTATATATAGGTAGTGACTTATATAAATATGATTTATAAATACGATTTATAAATGAAAAGGATTTAAACTGAGAATTTGAGAACTTAAATCGTAGCATTTTAGGAATTGGTTTCTAAGGTAATAATACTAGTATTATTTAGAAGTAAATATTTGGGTGTTGGTATATGGGATTGATATCATGGTACATAGTAATATTTATGAAGTATTTGATATTGTTTTGGAAATGGTTTTGGTTAAGTTCTAGAGGCATGGTTTTGATGTACTGAACTCACTTCTTTTCTTGGAAAATGTTCTGGTGATGACTGTAGCATCATCGGCGTTTATTTTTGAGTTTCAAAGTGGGGGAGGCTATAGTAGAAATTTGCTACAGAGTTGTTTTGATCAAACATATTTGGATTTAAAAATTAGAAATATGGTTTGGTATACAAAAGCTATAAGTATATATATTTCAAAATGATTTGAAATAAGATCGGGTATTTAGTTCTTAAGGTTTCAGTTAGGTTATATTATGGACGCATATAGCTTATGTATTAGGATTAAATGGTCCGTGCATCGTAATTGGTGTGTTTGGGTGATAATTTTTAATTGTGAAAATAAAAATAATTTTCGACGATTTTGGACATTCGAAACTTAGAACTTTGTAGTAGAATTTAAAGCTAAATGTTTTGTGAAAATACAAAGTCAAGTCTTATATTACACTTGAACTTAGAGATAGTAGAATTTAAACAAGTTTTAAATTGATTGAATATTCATTTTGAGCAAAATGAATTGGATGTTTTTGTATATACTCCGAGGATGTAGCGAAGAATTATACGAATATGAAATTGAGTTATATAATGTTTGATAACTTAAAGTAAATTTTATGAGATGGTTATAAGTGATTTTAGTATCAAATGAGTGGTACTAAGTGAAACTGAACGTGAAATGAAATGAAAAGCAATTTGGGTGATTAAGTTACCAATTGAATAGAGTACGTAAGTTGTATGTAGTCATTTTATTCACGTACCAATTCCTGATCTTGGATTCGAGCATATGATTTCATGTGACTTACACCGGTCTGAGTTAGGATTTTTCGCTAGATTCTTGATGGTGAACGATTAATATGGATTTTTGATATGATCTTGAGGTTTTCTCTTATAGTATATGGCTCTGTAAGGGTAACAAAGATTTTTGATCAAGGAACTGGATCAGAGTCTGCACTAGAGGTCAAGTGATCTATACTAGTTCGAGAGTTAAATTTATATGATCGAGCCGGTGATCAAAGTTGATATTGCATGCGAATGCTATACGTATACCATATGGGCTTTAAAAATATTTGTATGCTATGTATGTTGGCTTGTAGAGAATTTAGGGAATGGCTCTTAAAACTATTTGCAGTAGCATGAGTGGTCGACTGAGTGATACTTGAGGCTATTGAGCATAAGGTAACGCTTAGTAGATTATTTATCATCCTTTTGAGATGAGATGGTTTCTGAATCTGGGTGAACCATGATTTTTGGTTGTTAATGATTGCAGTACTGTTTAGTATTGTTATATGGTTATTTCTATGGTTGTCAGTGATTGCAATACCGTTAGGCATTGATGGGTGATTATTGCTTGTGTTGGATTTCGGGGGGTGGGGTATTCTTTTAAGGGGGAAGAATAGAACAATCTAGATTTTTTGAACAGTTTACAATTAAATATTGGAATTACATAAATATTTAAATCATGGATTTAATGTAAACAAAAATGGTCTTGAAAGCTTATTTAAATTTTGTTTGAATAAGGATAATATGTGAAGTTTTTAATTTAGAATTAAAACTGATAAAAAATTGTTTTAATAATAATTCATCTTAATTAACAGGTGAAATTATTATTTTGATGCACTATCTCAGATTTTGAAGAAACTAGTGTCATTAGATCTGCTGTAATGAATTGTTAGATGCTATTGAGTTTCGTGACGATCGGATGTACCATGTGGTTGTGCGAGCTAGAAATGCATAGAAATTAATTTTAGGAATTATAATACATTCTAATTTGAATTTAAAAGCTAACTTCTATGCATGATGGAATTAGGTCCCAATGCCAGTTCAATTAAATTCAAATATGGGTAATTAGTTAGGAACACTAGTTAGCATGCCTCGTTTGGAGTTCGAGATTTTAGATGTGAATAGAGTTAGAAAGTTCCTATATAAGGAACTCACTTTTATTTTAATTCCTATAATTAAAACCCTAACCCTAAATCAAACCCATTATCCAACGACTTTCGTTCATCGGCGCTGCTAAAGGCCATTTCTAGTGATGGACCTAACTAGAGAATTTTGCACGGTGGTGTGATGAACGCAATGATCTGTTGGACCGACGTAAGGAGGCACGAGGCGGCATAGATCTTAGTTCGAAGTCGTGGCAGTTTTTGGGATTATCTTAAGAACAAAGGCATCATTGGAGGCTAGACTGATGGCATTGGGGGCGATTGTGTCGGGGCTAGCCTCAGTGAGCACGGGGCTGCGGTTGGAGTACTGTAGCGGCGATGGTGGTCGAATGACAGTTGCGTTATTGTTTTAAAAGTTGGTGGCTAGTTTGATCATGATTAGAGAGAAGGTAATTTAGGTTAATTACTTTAATTAATTAATTAATCATTAATTTGATTATCTCAAGTGTGCTAATAATCGTATCTTGTTCATACGAAATCCAATTGAGGCACCGTTTTCGACGTTCCATTTGCATCTGGATTGTCTATGAAATAGAGTTGGATTCATCGAGTTTGGAGCTTATAGGAATTTCAGTCAAAATCTTGCGGCATTCAGTTTTGGTCTATTCGGAAATGCAAATGCATTGACAGGTGCTTGTGTGAGTTTTACTCACCAATTGATTGTATGATAATTGTGTGTATAATTGTTGTTGTATCGAAAATATAAACTGTTTAACAAATAATGCAAGTTATTACTTTTGGACTCTGCCTTGTTTTGTAAAACAAGTGACAATATTATTATTGAGTATAATCACTCTTTTGATCATCTTTAACATGTATCATGGCCCAGACTACTTGTTTACATGTTTGATACTGCTTTCTAAAAAGTGATTGTGCATTATAAATGCTAGAAACGATATAGTTGTTATAAAGGTGCTTTGAAATCTGTGATATTTAACATATGTTTAATTGGATAAAATGTGATATATTATGGAAATATTTATGTATTTATATATTGGGTCATTATGTGCATGTTTTCATATGTTTGACATAAATGGAATTGGTTTGGGATATTTAGGAAATTAGAAATGGAAATTGAAAATTTTTAGAAGTGAAATGGCGGCGATGGATGCACTTTGAAATTGCTGTGATCTGTGATTTCAAAGTCACCTTTAAAAGACATCCTAGGCTTATTCGTATTTATAATAAGTACTATTAGCATGCTTATTATCGGGAAATAACAAGGTTTAAATATATTACTGGAAATCACTTATCGGTTTTTGAAATGATGGTTCTAATTATAAAACATGTTTTTAAATAGGTTTTAAATAAAAGTTTTAAAATAATTATAAGTATTTTAAAAGTACGTTTTAGTATGTAAATGATTTTAGAATGTTGTTAAAATTTTATTTAATAAAAATGCTTATACATTATAATATTTTACAAGTAGTTTATAGTATTTTATTAAATATCTTAGTTTTACAATTAAAATAGTATATGTGTATGTATATGTTTGTGTATGTGTGTGTATATATCTTTTTAAAGGAATTAATATACTTAGTAGTTTAAAAAGGAAGTTTGGTAATTGTGCAATGGAATTGTAAAGTAGTTTAGATTATAAAACTTCTGTTATCGTGGATTGTTTTATAAATAGATTAAAATGGTATATAACCCTGTTTAGTAAATGAAGATGTACTTAGAACTTTAAATGGATATTTTAAAGTAAATGACAAGTATAAAAGTGATTTTGAGTTTATTGTAAATAATGTTTAAAATGAGGCTACATCCCGCTTTCCAGCCCACGAGTGTTTGAGTCATACCCACAAGCCATGTATTCTATCTCTAGTTTTAATCCACAAGTGTTATACAAGATAACATAATATTGGAGTGTATGAAAGTGAATGTGGGACGTAGCCTCATTAATTGGATATTTTAAAGATAACATAATATTGGAGTGTTTCAAGACTTGTCGTAAACCATGTTTCAGTAACTTTTATTTTTAATCCCTTGGATAATATTTTAAAGTGTTAAAATATTGTTAAATGAGTTTGTAAAATACTTAGATCTTTAATAATGGAATTTTAAAGAGAATAACAAGTATGAATTTGTTTTGGGTCCATTGTGGCAATGTGTTAATAAGATTCGCTTTTAACCCATTTTGATTTTACTTATGAACGTAAATCAATCTTTGAAATAATGTTTTGAAGATAATCATAAGTGAAATGGTTTTGAGTTTGTAGTGATAGTATTTGTGTAACATTTGTCTTAAGCCCTTTAAAATTGATTTGTGAATATACTTATACGGTTAGGATAAGTATATGAATACTATTGAGAAGTGTTGAAATGTGTTGAAAAAGAATAGTGATATTTTACTTAAATAGTGGAGTTTAATTAAAAAATGGAGTTTCATTTAATAAGGTTTTATTGAGTAAAATTAAGTTTTGCTAATAAAAAGGATTTTAGTTAATAACGGAAGATTGATTAAAAAAAAGGATTAGAAGTCATTTATATGACTTGATCATGCTTGTTTGTTTCGATCGTGCTTTGTGTGTTACTTGCGTATGGACAATATACGAGAACTAGTTTCCCATAAAAGATTATCTTCATTGTTATTTGATTTGACTAAATATATTCTGGAAATATCTAGAAGAAACATGAGGATTATATGGTACAGTTATTTTCGGTTATACTATACCGAACGTATAAACTCGTTTTGCTCTTCTAGGATAATGGTAAGAAAATCCATCCACTTAAATGGTTAGGTGGTGATCTCCATTCTTTTGTATGTCTATTTATTTCCTATATAACTAGGGTTGAGATTCCTAGAAGATCCATTGGTTTTGGAGTACCCGGTACGCAGGGAAATGTACTTATATGAGATTACTTGAAACTGTAACCACTTTAAAACCATATATGTGTTCTATAGTTTGGAAGAAGTTTGTGATTGCTTCGCGATTGGTTTATGATGCTGGAATCTATGTGGAGATTCGAGATATGTTTGGGATGCTCGAACAAATGTAGTTGTTCATGATATATTCAGGATGTGGGAATCCATATGTGATTTCGAGACATGCTAAGATATGGGAATCCATGTGTGGTTCCGATATATGTTCGAGTTAAAGCTCGTGTGGAAGATCTGTTTGGGTAGTGACTCGTAGGCTGGAATGCCAGACGTAGCCTCATCAGTGGGTATCAAAGATAGGAGACATAGCCAATAGGGTTGGCTAACCCATAGGGTGCATGTGACTCTATTTATAGAGATACTTATTGGGATATACATGTGGGAGCGATGCATCAGGTCTTAGCAAAGCCAACTATGGTTTTCCTATGGTACATTCACTAGAAATGTACGATGCTTTGGAAGGATATATTCGATCCTTATGTAGTAGATCAGAGTCGGCTTTGATCCGAGGAATCTATTTAGAAATCCTATGTTATTAGTGAACGTACCTTAATGGTTGTAATTATTTACGTATTATTGTTGTGATGTACAGTCACATACACCGCAGCTATGTGATTATTTACATTTCACACCTTAAACATTATTATATCATCATTGAATTTTATAATAGAAATGGTTTGGTTATCGTAAGTTAAATACACATCCATGTAAATTTGCGGTGTGGTCTTACGAGATACCTTTATTTTGAAGGGTTTTAAAATATAATAAGTCTATGTTGTTTGAGTTTCTCATGCTGGTTTACTAGACTGAGCCATGTGCTATTTTCTTAATGCTCGTGTCAGCTCGGGTATGTTTTCAGATTTAGCTGTGGTTCATTGAAGCTCTTGGAGAGGAGCTAGATGGTTTCTTACCGTATTTATTTTTTATTGGATTACTTTGTTTGTATCTATTAGCGTTTGTAAGGACATGTTGTTATAACTATCCAAGCTGATGATAGATTAGTTTTTCTCTGATTGATGGATGTACATCAAAGTTCTCTTTTGATAAAGACCTTTTGAGGTATTATATGTTATCATTCTGCATGTCAAATTCTGATATCTTGTTCTCTTCTTTCTTGTTATATTTCTTTTTCTTTTTATTTTAGCCTAAAAATTCGTCTTTTCGAGCCTTGGGTACACGGCACGTGGATACGGTAGTTGTATTAGTGTCGACATTCGTGTGTTGAAAAGGCGGATTGTTACAATTTCAGTTTCTATTTCTGATATAAAAAGATTTGTTTATTATTGTTCTTTCATAAATAATAATATTAATCTATTAATAAATTCATGCATAGTTGGAATTAAATATCTTGGTATTTATAATAAGCACCTCTTTTAATGAAGTCTTGAATTTGATGTGGTGATTATTGTACTTATTCATTCCATCTTACAAACTAATTCTAGAAAGTGACTAAAGATAGCAAATACTATATTGATATCCTAAGAAACTTAAAAGTTATAACTTTTATAAACCCACACTAATGTAATTTTTTAAGATGGGAGGTAAACAATTTTTTAAGGATGTTGAGTTTGCAGGAAGAAATAAAACATTGATTATTGTCTTTATATGGAATCATTACCTTTGATTCAATTATAGTTACTTCTTTGAATAATGTATATGATTTGTTTCCTTTCATTGAGCAGGAAGTAAATCAAGAAATATAATAAGACAATTTTAAAAAATTCTCGTTAAGTTAAGGTTAATATTTTAAGGAAACAAACTCAACAACTTCATGATGTAATGTCACTAAGGAGATCCGTTTGAAAAGGAAAAAGAATATTATTATGGATAATTATTTAGTAGTTCTCCATTAACGAAACTAATGGATTGACGGAGATCATTCAGTCAACTTACATCAATCCATGTAAGATATCAAGTCTAAAAGTGAATCTAAATTATAAAATATTGTATAATTCTATACAAAACACTAACGTTTGTGATCTTTGTCCATACATCAAGATAAAAACCCATCGGTTATGTATTCAAAACCAAGAGGGATTCAACAGGTATCATAGAAAGATATAAGGCTAGCTTGTCTTACATAAAAGGATATTCACAAAATTAATGAATAATTTTAAAGGGACTTTCTCTTCGATTTACTGAAAGACTGTTTAGAATAATTATAGGGCTTATCGCAAATTTTGATTTTGAGTAATATCAAATGGATATTCAAATCGTATTTCTCAATGTAAACGTAGATGAAACAACTAAAGAAATTCATTTATGTGCTAAAATAAATTTCTCTTCGATGGTACTATAACATTCATCATGCTATCACCTCATAAGGCTTTGAGGAAAAACTTATGGATAGTATGTGTCACTAGTCTTAAGAGATTATTTTTTATTTCTAATTTGCGAGTTTAAGATATATTGCTTGTCAATATCATTTAGCTACAGTGCATAAATCTAAGATCGCTTTTGATTTTTATTTAAAATAAAATAAATCTTGACAACGACTCTTTTGTATTAAGGATCTAAATACACTCTATTGTTATTTATGGGGTGATATTTGGATTATTACAAAAAATCCATGGAGATAATGGCATAAAAAGGTTTGGTATGAAAAATGAAAATTGATTCATTCTCCTTTGCCAAAAGAGAAATTTTGTTTTATGTAGTGGCATAAGAACATCCTTGAAGCTAAATAAACGCAAAATATTCCTCATGCAATTGCGGTTAGGAGTCTAATGCATGTTAAGTCACATGCTTTCAGATATTTCATGTATTGTTGTTTTTTGGCATATATCTTACTAACTCTGAAAGTGGATCAATAGTTAGTAATCAAAATGGTTATAAGATATCATTAAGGAACAAACATGTTTTATCCTCATAGATAAAAGATCAGATTATTGAAGATCATAAAGCATTACAATCCAAATTTGATGGATGCTAAGATAATAAAATATCCACTTATAATTTTTTATGGGTGCGCTACAAGAATATCCATTAATAATGGCAAAGTAGGACATCGTTGGGATTGAACTTGCTATGGTTAGGTTCCTTTCGCGTAAAAAGATTGGCTATGCATGTTGTAACACACCAAAAAAGCATGAGGCAGTAAAATAATTTGGCCACTCACACTTTTTTATTACTTCAAAATGTACCATTTAATAAACACTCCTCTTCGCCTTCACTCCCAAAACCCTAGTTTTCTCGATTTCTGCCGATCTAACCTTCAGTTATGGTGTCCCCTTTGGAAACTCATGATCTACGCTTTAATCAAACCCACAAATCCTTTGCACGCAAGCACCAGTCAAAGTCTCCCAACCTGGAGATCAAAATTCTAGTTCAAATTTCTTCAATTACTCAAATCTGACGAAAATCAAATTTCACTACAAATGTGTACCATGGCGGAAGAGGCAATGGAGGTAGGTTCTAGAGAGTTCGGCATCGCAATGATCGAACCACAACTATTATCAAGGTGATGTGGGATTGCTGGAGATTTTCCTCAACCATTATCTCTTTACATGTTTCAAGACTTCCATAGTAGAAGTAATCAATGGTAATTTCAATTTTCCTTACTGATCTATAGTGATTTTTTTATAGCATACCCGCGACAAACTAGAATTTGATTTATCAAGTTAATAAGTTTCTTAGAAAGTGTTTGAGTAGGCTGAGGGAAACCGATTTTTTTGAAAAGCTAGGATTCCACGCTTCTCAAAAACAAGAATTTCCTAAAAAAGAAAAATGCAAACGCCTTCTAAGTTTACTGTTAGTGTAACGACTTGTATTTTTAACTATTTTAAATTATTAAATTTTAGTGTAATTAATGAATAAAAATGGTTAAAAATTAAAACCCTAATGATTTTTAATATGGTTATTGAATATGAACTTGAACAAGATTTTAAAATAAACTAATTTCGAAGGTTTGGCAATAATGAGTTTTGAAATGAAATTATATATATTAGTAGGGTTTATGATCAGTAACTGAAATTGAATAATAATTTTGAATTATTTAGATAGAAATAAAATGATGTTGGTAACTAAAGTTCATTTAAAATCTAATATTGGAATTTGTTTGAGTATTGGACAATTTAATTGTTTAAGTTCAATATTGAGAAATTATTTGGATAATCTTATAACAGGAATTGAATAACTGTAAAATGGAAATAGTTGTTCTATACTTTGAATTCATTTCAAAAATTAAATCTTATAAGTTCATTAACCTATATTTCAAGAGATAGTGATTTATTGAATAATCAAAATTGTTTAAATTTAATATTGCAATTATTTGAATAATTGAATTCTGAATATAATATGATTAAAATTGATGTTGGGAGTTGATTTAATTTTTATTTAAATAACAATGCAGATTGTTAACATTTAAAATTGGATTTAAAAGTGAATAATTAGAAATTGAAAATTTTATATTATAACCGAGACGTTTAAATCGCGACCCAGGGCAAAGTCTCAGATTTCAACGAAACCAGTTCCATTGGATCCATAATAGTGTGTTATTATCGTATTTAAAATTTTGTAGTGTTTGGAGTTACCGTTTGGTTGTATGGTATAGAAATACGTTGAGATCAATATTGGAAATTTAATATAATAATTGGGTCCAAAAAGCTATCTTCCCCGTAAGATCGAACTAGGACTCGAAACCTTTTCAATTGTGTTTGAAATAGAGGTAAAACATTATAAACGCTAGACAACACGCTTCGTTTGGAGTTCGTTTGGAAAAGCACGTGAATAATCGAGATAATAATAAAATAATATGTTTATACGTATATAAATACACGTCCACAGTAACCCTAACCCTAGTTTATACAACCGCGCCGTTCTCATCGCCAATGACCGAAATTCTTCAACCCTTCCCCCTCAAATTTCTCTAAATCCATCGATTATTATAAGAAATCTTCAACTATGCTTGAAGAGCACTTCGATATCTACATATCCAGTGGTCAAGATCGTCCAAGGCAAAGCAGATTGATGGCAAATCTCATGCAAATGGCTCATTTTAAGGGGGATTTTTCTCAGCCCATGGAGCACCGAGCTTGGTCAGCCTCTGGCCAAGGGTGGGGCGTGCGTGGGGCTTTCAAATGAAGGTCTTCGATCGAAATCTATTCTCCTATGGTGGTCGCGATAGTGGGATGAATGGAGGCATGATGGGTTTCTTCGAACAATTGTGACCTGGGACGCATGAGAAGAAAAGAATCATGGCCCTGATTGCAAACCTTATATCCAACGGCCCAGATCTGATTTGGGTACAAATTGAAAATATAAAAAGGAAATTATTTATATAAATTGTATATAAATCATATAAAATGTATATCTTGGTCATGCAAGGTCGAAATTGGACAAAACAAGAGCATTAGAATCATGGCGACAAGCACTACATCATGGAACTGATTTGGAGTTGATTGGAGCTAGCTAGAATTTTAAATCAAATCGAACATCAGTCGATATGATTTGAAATTGAAAACTCAAGGTGAGTGTTTTATAAAGCTCACAACAGACTCGAATATTTTTATGCTAGCATAATTTGAACTATGAAGTGATTTAAATTTATCGATTGTTATTTGATAATTTAATTGTCATCTAAATTTTCATTTGGATTAACCATTGAAAATTAAAGTTGACCGTTAAATTTGAAATTGGAATTGAATTCCTAGTAAAATACCCGATAGTAACAACTATGAAATTGTGTGAATTATATTAACTGCTTGGATGATTAATTGCAATGGATGTTATTGATTGATATTTTGCATGATTTGGATATTTGTTTATCCTGATATATCCTATTATTACATGTATTATATTTGCAATATGTTAATTATAAATTGAATTATTTCGAATAAATTAAGATATAGGTTGAAATGGTATATACGTATGACACTGTGATTTTGATTGAAATATTATATATCCATCACTGAATTTAAATTGGAATAACTAATCGCTTGGCCATAGGATAGAAAATTATATACGGACACCGGGTTGGTTAAATTAAATGATTTTAGAATTTTATTTGAAATTTATCTAAATGGTTTTTATTTGAAGAAATAAAAAAATAAAATCTATAAAAGTCAAATTATTTTTGAACTCGAGCTCAAAATGTGGAATTAAGTTGTGTTAGACGAAATTATTTAAAACTGAAGTTGGGATTTTGAAGTTATAACCGATATATGATTGAATTTCATAAATTGATTTGTTTAAAAGATTGGATTTATATTTGAACTTTGAATATTTCTACGTAAAAGTGATATAAAACGATAATTCGAAATTGAGCTTGAAATTGAATTTTATTTGAAGATTGAGATTTTAAACTGAACATGGAGGTTAATTTGATTTAAGTGTTTTAAATCGATATTTTGAATACTGAACTTGGAATATATATAAATCGAAGTGGTGTAAATTAAGAATTGAATTGAAACTAGTTCAAAGTGGAGTTGAATTAAATTAATTGGAATTAAGACCAAAATTAAATTAATTAGAAATGGAATTGGAACTGATTTGAATATGAAATGGAATCGAAGTTAATTCAAATTCAAATAGGAATTGAATCGATATAAATGGAAGTGGAAATTGGATTGACAAGATTTGAAAAATGAATCAGTTTGACTTTGAAACTATTTTTCAAATGAATTATTTAGTATAAAATATTTGAAATATATATTCTTTAAATATTCAAATTATTTTGGTTTTTAAACTATATAACCATTTTAATATTTAAACCTATTTTTATTAGACTATTTTAACCATTTAAACTAATTTTAACCATTTAAACTATTTTTAACCATTTTAACCATTTAAACAATTTTTAACTATTTTTATTATTTAACTATTTTAAAAGCATTCAAACTATTTTTCAAAAATTCAAACTGGTAAATGATGGAATGTTTATATTTTAAATCGTGGAAAATTAAACTGAGTTAAATTGAAATTACAACTTAAATTGAAATTCGAAAATGATTTTGGAACTGAAATCGAGATATTAAGGCGAAAATGATTTTTAATTAAAATAGTATATTTTGAGTAATCATAATGATTTCGAAGTAGATTTGATTTTGAAGCGAATATAATATTTTGATATCAAGGATGAGATGTTTTTGAAATTTAAAAGTACCAAACGGTGAGTAAAACAACGTTTGGTTGTTGAAGAGACCGAGGTTGGCATGGGCATACACTCTGTCGATACCGGAACCACTTTAACAACTGTGTGCGCAGAGAAGACTTCAAAACGAAGTGGTTGGATTTGGCGACGATTGCTGGATTTGAAGAAAGAGAAGGATGATGGATAGACTCTGACACTTGTGCCAATTTGAAATGACTAAAACAGGGCGGCTTGACAGGGCCAAGTAAACTAATTACCCAGTGCGGACATCCATTCTTTGATTTCTTGGACTCGGTCCATATTATTACTCTTGTTGATTTTGATTGGTGCACCTTGATTGGGATAGCCTCCCTTTGACTCGATAGTGGACTGATGGACACAGTGGGCAGTCATAGTTATGATGTGTTACCACCAACCCTGCAACTCAAACTGGTAATATCCGGCCTTGAGCATTGCCTCGCATGCCTTGTCATACTTTTATCCCTATACGAGACCTATATGATTTTGGTTCAGTGTTGTCATATCTATGCTCCGGGTTGTTTGTATTGGCCATATATGGATTATTGTCAATTTAAACCTTTCGAAATTTGGGTCGTCACAGTTGGTATCGGAGCTTTGGTTTAGCGATAACCTTAGCTTTGTGAGGTAACTCATTAGAGATACGGTCAGCAACACCCTAGAATGAGTTTGAGTGTACTAATAGATATGAGAACGTATTTGTTAGTGAATATAAAAATCGTTTCATATTATGCTGGTTGATTTGTTGAGTGGCTTATGGATTGGTCAATAGGAGCAATTAACGTTATTGATAGGGGTCTCTAAAAACTTGAACAAAACAATTCGACATAGTATTGTTTTGAAATTGGGAAAATGGAATCACTTTACCTTGATTATATGTTATATATAAAAATAATTTTCAGAAATTATTATGGTATATATAGAGTGTTTGGTTTTTAGGAATGATAATATTGATTATTATCATTAGTTGGGTATTGTGCCTGAATAAAAGATGTTTAAAATAAACAATGATAAAACATTTTTGAAATGTTTTAATAAAGTGAAAATTTGTAAATATAATTTATAAATGTAACTTATAGAGTTAAAATGGATTTAAATTGAGAAGTTTTTGAATCTAAGACCCAGGAATTTTTAAAAATGGTTTCCAAAATTTTGGAAAAATATAGCGTTTTCAGTTGAAAAATAATTATGAAAAATATTATTAAAAGGATTGTTGAAAAGAACGAATTCAATACTCCCCTTTTAGGTAGCCGGAAAGTAATTTCGGTGATGACTACGCAGCATCATCGACGTTTATTTTTGAGTCTCAAAGTAGGGGAGACTTCTGAGAAGCTTTGCTTTGAAATTGTTTTTGATAAACGGATTTTGGTTTAAACTCCAAAAGTATGGTTTGATATATAAGATATAAGTATATATACATATTTCAAAATGATTTGAAATGAACCCGATGTTTGAAAATTTTAAGTTCTATTAATTAATCATCTTCAAATTATTTGAATGAAATGAAATATTTAAAGAACCAGAACTTATAAAATAAGAGAACTAAGAAATCTAAGCTAAATGTTTTAAGAAACTTTAGAGTTAAAGTTTGTAAATCTTAAATTGAAAGTGAAGAAAATTTAAACAAGTTAAAACGTTGAGCATTCTAATTAAGTAAAAATGAATCAAATTAATTTGTATAGTACCAAATTGCATTCTAATAACATATAATAAGACTTACTAAGTGTTAAAAGTTAAAATATGACTTGGATATGTAAAGGGATGTTATACAAGTAAACAAACTTAAAAGTAATTAGAATGTATGTAAATGGAAATTTAGTTGTAATTGTAAGTGTTATATACATAAGTATATTATGAAATGATTAATGACTAAATGGAATAAGTAAGTGAGCTTAAGAAAGCAGACAAATGAATCAAATAATATCTTTGTATATGGGTTATAGAATTAAATATAAATTTGCAAAAAAAGTGTGAAATTGAATTTGTAACTCTTGAGGTAATTATAAACTTAGGTAAAGCCATATATAAGTAGTTGGATTTTTATAGAAAGATTATAAACTAAAGTGATAATTAATAAAATGTTTCACAAATAAATCTGTTATTAAAGGAAATTATGAAAATGAATGTGAATGAAAAGGATTTGGTTTAACTAAGAATCAATTGTAAAAGGAAATTGAATTTAATTAAATTGTATGGAATGTTCAAAAATGAACTTAAGTAAGCAAATTCTATGGAATGATGTTTAAGAACATAGTATTAAAGAATATGCTATGTAAAGGAAATGGATATACTAAGCAAATAAGGGATATGAATAATGGATTGTGAATAATTGATTGTAAATAAATGAAGGTAAGTAAAAGAAATTTAATATAGATGAACTGGATAGAAATATATTGAAAGTTAATACGTAAGTTGTACGCATATTGTTTTATTTGCATAACGATCTGATCCAGATTCAAGCACATAACTTTAAGATAATTTATATCATCCAAGTTAGGATTTTTTACTCGATTCTCGACGGTGAACCCTAGATATGGATTTTTGATTGATTATGGAACTCTCTATCATAGTATATGGCTATGCAAGGAGAATGATAGTTTTTGATCAAGGAACCAAATCTGAGTCCGCACTAGAGACCCGTGTAAACGATACTAGTTCGAAAGTGAAATTGTGTGACCGAATGAGCGATTACATTTGATATTGCGTATGGATGATATATGTACATCGTACAATCATAAGTAAAACAAATATTGGAAATTGAAAATGCAAAGCATAAAATGATTTAAATTATATGATTGGATATCATTTGTAAATAAAATGCAGGTATTTAAAATTGAGAAAATTTTGGATTGCCCGACAAAAAGGTACATGTCTATTATGCCATTTTATTTAGTGGTTTTATGATGGAGCCACTTGGCTTTTATTTCTTTTGTTGGTTTGCGGCCCGTAGTGGCGTTTTGTAGTTATTCCAATCGAGTCGCGCAAGGGAGACCCTACCGAAATTTTCTATAAATCCGGGTGTTAGAAGTTTTTTGAAGTTTTAAATTTTTTATAACTTTTTTGGATAACCAACTTATATTTCCGTAAGCTAGTCGGAGTAACACAGTAGAAAATATATTAAACGTAGTAATGGTTTTATAAATGAAATTTTAATGTTTTGTAAGTCGATAATTTTGAATAAAATGTATCAAATGTTAAGTTCTGATGAAAAGTTTTGTGTGGTGGAGATTGTAACGACCCGTATTTTTAGCTATTTTAAATTATTAAATTTTAGTGTAAATATGAATAAGAATGGTTAAAAATTAATGTCATAATGATTTATTATTATTTTTATTGAATATGTACTTGAATAAGATTTTAATATAAACTAATTTCGAAGATTTGGCAATAATGAGTTTTGAAATGAAATTATATATATTAGCTGGGTTTATGATCAATAACCGAAGTTGAATAATAATTGTGAATTATCTAGATAGAAATAAAATGACGTTGGTAACTAAGATTCATTTAAAATCTAATATTGGATTTTTTTTTTTGAATATTGGACAATTAAATTGTTTAAATTCAATATTGGGAATTTATTTAGATAATTGAATAACAATAATTGAATAACTATAAAATGAAAATAGTTGTTCTATAATTTGAATTTGTTTTAAAAGTTATATCTTATAAGTTCATTAACTTATATTTCAAAAGATAGCGATTTATTGAATAATCAAAATTGTTGAAATTGAATATTGCAATTATTTGAATAATAGAATTCTGAATTTAATATGATTAAATTTGATGTCAGAAGTTGATTTAATTTTTATTTAAACAACATTGAAGATTGTTAACATTTAAAAATTGGATTTAAAAGTGAAGAACTAGAAATTGGAAATTTTATATTTTAATCATGACGTTAAGATAGCGACCCAGGGCACCGTCTTGGATTTCAACGAAACATGTTTCATTGGATCCATAACAGCGTGTTACTATCGGATTTCAATGTTTGTAGTGTTTGGAGTTACCAATTGGTTGTACCGTATAGAAACGCATTCAGATTAATATCGGAAATTTAATATAATAATTGGATCCAAAAAGCTATCTTCCCCATACGGTCGAATTAGGAGTCGAAATCTTTTCCATTATGTTCATAATAGGGGTAAAACATTATAAACGCAAGGTGGCATGCTTTTGGAGTTCATTCGGAATAGCACGTGAATAATCGAGATAATAATAAAATAATATGTTTATACGTGTATAGATACACTTCCATAGTAACCCTAACCCTAGTTTATACAGTCGCGCCATTCTTATCACCAATGGTCGAAATTCTTCAACCTTTCCCCCTCAAATTTCTCTAAATCCATCGATTATTAGAAGAAACCTTCAACTAGGAAATTGAAGAGCACTTTGATATCTACATATCCAATGGTCAAGATCGTCCAAGGTGAAGCAGATCGACGGCAAATCTCGTGCATAGCGCACGCGTTAAGGGGGATTTTTCTCAACCTGTGAAGCGCTGAGCTTGGTCGGCCTTTGGCCGAGGTTGGGGCGTGTGGTCCCCGATTGAATTATGGTTGCCTCTGGTGGTCGCGATGGTGGGATGAACGGAGGCAGTGATGGGATTCTTCAAACGATCGTGACCTGGGACGCATGAGAAGAAAAGAATCACGGACCTGATTGCAGACATCATATCCAACGGCCTAGATCTAATTTGGGTATAAATTAAAAATAAAAAAAGGAAATTATTTATATAAATTGTATGCAATCTTATAAAATGTATATCTTGGTCATGCGAGGTCGAAATTGGATGAAACAAGATGCGTTGGAATCATATTGAAGAGGACTACGTTATGGAACTAATTTGAAGTTGATTGGAGCTAGCTTGAATTTTAGATTAAATCGAACGTCGTTTGATTTGATTTAAAATTGAAAACCCAAGGTGTTTGTTTTATAACGCTCACAACGAATTAGAATATTTTTATGCAAGTTAAATTTGAATTATGAAGTGATATAAATTTATAGATCGTTGTTTGATAATCATTTTCGTTAAAAATTAAAGTTGATAGTTAAATTTGAAATTGGAATAGCATTGCCAGTAAAATACCCAATAGTAATAACTATGAAATTGTGTGAATTATATTGACTGTTTGGATGATTAATTGCTAATGATTAATTGTGATGGATGCTATTGATTGATATATTTTGGCTGATTTGGATATTTTTTATTCTAATATATCCTATTATCATCCTGAATATTATTTGCAGTATATCAACTATAAACATAATTATTTCAAATAAATTAAGGTATGGGTTGTAATGGTATATATCTATGACACTGTGATTTGGGTTGAAATAAATATATATCCATCCTCGAAATTAAATTGGAATAACTGATCACTTGGCCATGTGATAGAAAATTATATACAGACATCAGGTTGGTTAAATTAAATGATTTTAGAATTTTTGATTTGAAATTTATTTAAATGGTTTTGATTTGAAAAATAGAAAAAACCAAATCTATAGAAATCAAATTATTTTCAAACTCGAGCTCAAATCGTGGAATTAAGCTGTGTTAAATGAAATTGTTTAAACTTGAAGTTGGAATTTTGAAGTTATAACTGAAACATGATTGAGTTTCATAAATTGATTTGTTTTAAAAGACTGGATTTATATTCAAACTTTGAATATTGCTAAGTAAAAGCGATATAAAATGATATTTCGAAACTGAGCTTGAAATTGAATTTTATTTGAAGATTAGGATTTTAAACTGAACGAGGAAATTTAATTTGATTTAAATGTTTTAAATCGATATTTTAAATACCGGACTTGGAATTTATATAAATTGAAGTGTTTTAAATTAAGAATTGAATTGAAATTAGTTCAAATTGGAATTGAATCAATTAATTGGAATTGAGACCGAAATTGAGTTAATCGAAACGGAATTGGAATTGATATTAAACTGGAATCGAAATTAATTCAAATTGAAATCGAAATTGAATCGATATAGAAGGAAATGAAAATTTGATAGATTTGAATTGAGAAGATTTGGAAATTGAATCAATTTGAGTTTGAAATATTTTTCAAATGAATTATTTAGTATAAACTGTTTGAAATCTATATCCTTTGAATATTCAAATTATTTTACTATGTAAACCATTTGAATATTTAAACCTATTTTATATTAGACTATTTTAACCATTTAAACTATATTAAACTATTTTTAACCGTTTAAACTATTTTTAACTATTTTTAACCATTTGAAATATTTTTAACTATTTTAACCATTTGAACTATTTTTAAACCATTCAAACTATTTTTCAAAAATTCAAACTGGTCAATGGTGGAATGTTTATATTTTAAAACTTGGATTTAAATAATTGAATTGAGTTAAATTGAAGTTATAACTTAAATTGAATTTCGAAATGATTTTTGAACTGAAATCGAGATATTAAGGCGAAAATTATTTTAAATTGAAATAGTATATTTTGAGTAAATATAATGATTTCAAAGTAGATTTGATTTTGAAGCAAATATGATATTTTGATATTTAGGATAAGCTATTTTCGAAATGTAAAAGTACCAACCGGTGTGTAAAACGACGTTTGGTTGTTAAAGAGGCTGAGGCGGAATATGGGCATACTCTCTGTACCGGAACCACTTTAACAATTGTGTACGTAGAGGAGACTCTAGAACAAAGTGGTTGGATTTGGTGAGGATTGCTGGATATGAAGAAAGAGAACAATGATGGGTAGACCCCGACACTTGTGCCAGTTTGAAATGACTAAGACAGAACGGCTTGACAGGGCCAAGTGGGCTACTTACCCCGAGAAGACATCCCCTTTTCAATTTCTTAGAATCGGTCCATATTATTACTCTTGTTGATTTTGATTGGTGCACCTTGATTGGGATAACCTCCTTTTGACTCGATAGTGGACTGATGGATGCGGTGGGCGGTCATAGCTATGACGTGTTACCACCAGCCCTACGACCCAAACTGGTAGTATCCTACCTTAGGCATTGCCTCACATGTTTTGTCATACTTTTATCCGTATATGAGACTCATACGATTTTGGTTTAGTGTTGTAGTATCATGGTGCGTCGCTATCCATCGACCTTTTAACTGGTGTTTTATATGCAAAATGTATGACAATGCTTAAAAATGCATTAAGGGGGATTAATGTAAAGCCTTAACGCTAAGAAAAATATTTATTTTATTGATTAGACATTATATATGTAGCGTATTCTACTACATACAAATATTTTGACGGATTCTTTAGAGATGGAAAATCCCGTAACATCTCTTGAGTTATTGCATGCACGTTATACACTGGATGGGAGTTGTGAAAACTCGTAAACATCTTTGACGCCATGACAATCATATTTTATATGCGATATTGATTTGACTCACATAAGAATATTTTAGTCCTGACTCGAGTGTTTTGTCTTTTTCATTACTATCGAGTAAGTCCTGAGTTTCTCAGCTTATTGAAGATTTATTTTGGAGGACGAGGACGAAGATTTGGTGTATTACTACTACTAGTATTCCTGCATCATGTTATCTGCTGCATTATTTATTTATCCCTGGTGTATATATAACTCTGATAATTGTCATACAGATTATAATCAAATGTATAGTATAAATAGCTTCATGAACTGTTTATTTGATTATTATATTTTATAATTCCACTACTAGATTCTGTGTTTGTTTTCTTCATCTTTTCTTATTTTTCTTAATTAACCCCAATGATTATCTATGTTCCGCATTGTTTGGATTGATCATGTGTCGATTATTGTCAATTTAAACCTTTCAAAATGTGGGTCATCACATATAGCCTGTATTAGTGTCATCTATGAATCGTATGCCATTACATTTTCTATAAGGTTAATGTTATTTATATTCATAATCAGACTCGGTTTACTGGCTATTATGCATGTCTCTATTTCATTGATTTTATACCGAACTCCTCATTATAAAACATAAACTGACTTTTAAAAAAAAAAGAATTTAAATTTAATGCACAAAAAGAACTTTGAATATGCGTTCATGGAAGATGTTTGAATTAGTTAATTAATGAAAAACATATTGGTTTTAAGGGGTATTTATTAAGTTAATTAGTTTCTTTCCATATTCGAAATTTCGACAAATATGATGGTGCAATCAAAGAGCAGCGGGCTTAGATGTATTAACATTCCTAGCGATTAACATTTTTTTAATATGCAAAGAACTAAATTTCGTTTGTATAGAAGTATGTGCCAAGTTAGTCCACAATAAATATAGGGATGTTCGCTCGTACTAAACTCGTTAAGTATTGGTTTTTCAGTAATTTGCTATCATTTCCATATAATAATCTTGTAAGTTCAAGATGGGTTCATGTTCTTTTGAATTTTGAATAATTTTGAAACCAATTCCGTCTAGTTTGGGTTTACTGTATTTCTTGTCTGTATCATTTGATCATTTCACAAACCATATCAGAATTACCAAGCCAGTATGATTTTGAAATAATACGTAAACAACAACAGAACATAAATGTGATGGTAAACATAAGATTATCCAGAACTAGAACATAACTTAGCAGGCCCCAACACCCTATTTTACAGGATCGATGTAATAAATGAATGGTGTGCAGTTGCTTTTACTACTCAAGTAATTAATTCATGCATAATTCCGGTGCCACTTCCAAACGGATACTCAACTCCGTCATGCTACGACATACTAGTGGATAACACTTTACATAAATGCCAAGCTGACGAGTACTTAACCCGATTGTTGCATAGCTTATCTTTGGGTAAGAAGCCAGATTGATGCATAGTTTGACTTTAATATTTGTGATAAATCATAAGCATTTCAATTCTGATCCATACGTTTGAAATGTCCTACATGATTTGAAAATTACACCTTTTCTAAATAAATGATTTGATAACGTCCTTTTAGCCCAAGAACTTGTTTCTCAGGTTGACCGTAAGGTCAGGGGTTCTAACATTATTTTCAAACTTGATATGGAAAAGGCTTACGACCGTATGTCCTGGTTTTTCATCATCAAGGTTCTTCGTGCTTTCGGATTCCCTGAAACCCTAATTGATTTGGTTTGGAGACTCATTTCCAACTGTTGGTATTCTGTTCTCATTAACGGATCGGCCAATGGTTTTGTCAAAGCTGGTAGAGGTATCCGTCAAGGCGATCCTCTATCCCCTTCCATTTTCGTTATCGCGGCGGAGGCCTTCATTCGTGGCATCCGCACATTGACGTTTTTTGGTCAAATTCAGCGATTCGGTATTCCGAGTAGGTGTCCGCTCGTCTCTTCTCTGTCATTCGCGGATGACATTGTCGTTTTCTCCAACGGAACTCGGTCCTCTGTTCGCCACCTTATTCGGTTCATTAATCTGTACGAGAGGTGTTCGGGCCAATTGGTCAACTCTGCGAAGAGCTGCTTCGTCCACGCGAAGGACATGGACCATGTGAGAGTTTCTTGGGTCGAATCTTTTACTGGATTCAAGGCTGCTTCCCTTCCCCTCCCTTATTTGGGTATAGTTCTTTACCAAGGAAGGAAACTTAACGCCATTTTAGATCCTCTTACGGATAAGGTTAGGGGTAAGATTATCCGTTAGAATGCGTCTCTTCTGTCTCAAGCTGGTAGGTTAGTGCTTATTCAATCGGTTCCGAGCTCTATGGGTACTCATATCTTCGCCGTTATGACCCCAACTGACTCTTTTTTTCGCTCGTTCCAATCTTTGGCATCCTCTTTCTTCTGGGGTTCGAAGAGTGACAATCGCCGACACCACTGAGTGTCTTGGGATGTTATCTGCCGTCCTAAGAGTGAGGGTGGATTAGGTTTGCGTAATCCAAAGGACATTTGCTCGGCTTTCGCTTGTAAGTTATGGTTCAGATTTGGGTCTAACGATTCCTTATGGGCCAAGTTCCTCCATGCTAAGTATCGGAGACTGGCGTCCTCTGATTATGCAGGCTCTCCTTGTTACGCCAGTGAGACTTGGAAGCATATGCAATCGGTCAAATTGCTCGTTGATTCTCATAGCGGCTTCTCCGGTTGGGATGGCGGTCCGTTTTCTATTCTGAAGGCCTGGAGCTCTTGTCGTACACCATCTCCAGTCCTTCCTATTTTTTCCTTCATTTGGGACGCTCGCATTCCTCCAAAAGTCTCTCTCCTGATGTGGCGAATTTTCCACTATGGGTTACCGGTTGATGAGAACCTCCAGCAGATTGGCATTCCGTTTGTTTCCCGATGCAGGTGCTGTGGCAACGGGGAAACAGAATCGATTAATCACTTGTTTTTCGGTGGATGGTGTGCTAGATCCTGCTGGACTTATTTCGGTAATTTTTTGTGTGTTCGTGGCATCATCACCACGCCGGATGACTTGCTGTCATCTTGGTGGTTTGATTGCACTAGGAAATCTCTTCGCTCAATCATCTTTCGCTTAATTCCTTGTCTGATTTGTTGGCATGTCTGGTGTGCGCGGAATAAGGCTATTTTTGAAGAAGTTCCAATGGATCCTCTTTCCGTTGTTCGGCGGGTAAGAGATAATGTTTTTTTAGCTTTTCGGGGCCGACCATTCAGAGGTTCGGTCAGTGCTCGCTCTGGTCACTTAGTGAACCTTTTATCTATATACTGCTCTCAATATTCCAATAGAGCGAGAATTGGATGATTGCCGACCCGGGGAGTGCTAGTTCTGGCTTACTAGCTTCCTTCCGGTCCGTCCTACCCCCATCCCTCCCTCCTTCGTTTTTTTTCTAACAGTGTGAATATTGCTTACAGGCTCTTGATGATCTGGGGTGGTTCTTTTCTCGCTGTTCTTATGCTGTTTGGAGTTTGCTTCAAGGAAATCTTTATCCTCTTCCTACTGTCGGTCTTTCAGTTTTGGTGGTATTGGTCTTTTCTTCCGTTTATATTGAAGGGGAGGCGGATGAGCTTGCTTTTCTTTGATTGATAGTCCCTCAAAATCGTAGTTGGGCGGTGGCCTTGCCGGAGCTCGATTACGACGTTGGATGGGCGGTGCTATCCAGTAGCTCATCGGGTGTGTAGTGTGGCTAGGCTAGAGATTTTACCTCTGCTTCTCGTTAGTATCTATTGGTTCCCTTTTGTTTGTTTTGTTTTATTCTATGTTGTGGGTTTTCGGTGTTGTTTTCTTTTGGATTTCTTTTTGGTTACCTGTCAGGCATGTTGACAGCTTTTGGCTGAGTTTATTTATGATATGCTAATTTTAGAAAAAAAATAAAAAAATAAAAAAATAAAATAAAAATAAATCATAGGTGGCTATTACATTATTTTTCAGATCCTTTCTCTGAAATTAGATTTTATCAAGTATGCGTCATTTCGATACCAATTATCAGGTCTTAATATACTTTAGCAAGAATCAAATATGAAACCTTAATTTAATTTAAGACCATAATCCCTTATCTATGATATTGACATTTTCCCATTATGTTCTACATAAAAATAGCACAACACATTTTATATTACATGTATGGTCCATATGTTGAAATATTACAACAATCCACCCTTAAATTTTTGCCTTGCAAAAGTAATAAAATAAGTACCCAGATAAACTACGTATTCAACTTATGAAATTGATTAGGAAATCTAAGAAGATGTACAATCAAATTATCTCACGGTTCTTTGCTTGATTAAGCCATCTAAAAGATAACTTGGCTTATGAAGGTATTTGATAATTTGGAGTTCATAGTTCATTAGCATTGTAAGGTTTGAACAAAATTTCATGTTGTACGAAGTGCTATTAATTTTTCACCTTTAGATTATAAATAAATTTCATCCCAGGTTATCTCCATGTTTTTACACTACAGGTCTTAGCTTGCTCAAACCATAGAGCTGTTTTTGAATCTTTTCATATTATATTTTATACTAAAAGGGTAATAAAAAAAGGTTTTAACAAATTTTTGAATCGTAACAGCATTGTATTGATTCGACTGAGAAACCAAACACACTTGCCCTGCATAAGTATAAGCAAAGTGAATTAACACCATATTATAAGTTGTCAACCAACAACAAACAAATTTCAATGGTCAAGCTGTAGTATTAACGCTTAACACCTGTGCATGCAAGGCTAAAAAAAGAAAGGTACTGGAAATCAATTGTTGAGTTAAAGTGCATAAATGTTATGACACATTTTTTTAAAGAAACAAAATAGACCAAGTGCTAATTCTCTTTAGAGATTATTTAGTGATAATATTTCTATATTTTCCCCTGGTGTCTACATACAAATTGACTATTTATGGGGGATTATGTTGGCAGGGCTATTATTCAGTTGAAACTGTGACAATAAGCAATGTTTTCTATCATACAATTGACAAATGAAATAAGGGAGATGGTGAACATGAACATGGATAGAGCAATGAAATCAAGATGAGAAAACTTGTACGAAATATAATGCATAGTTCTTGCAGCATAAGGTCAATAAGTAAGTGGAATAAACAACAAGAAAGATGGAAAAATAGAAAATCGGCTAAACTAATACTAGAAATTGAAAGTGCAGATGATATGCAACAAAAGTGAGGCTTGTTGCAGCTAGAGATAAGCGTGATGCTAAAATTAGCACGATGCGTAGCCGTGTTGCAGCTAGAGATAAGAACTCATAGGTTTGTCGAAGCATTTTATAATCTATACTTATAGTTTAGACTATATTATTTCACCTAATCAATATTACAATGTTCGTATCATAATGTATAAGTTAACAATGTCCTTAATTTGCGATTATGCATTTCTGTCACCAATTAGGATCTATGGTTGTCCTTTCTTAGAAAAATAATGGGTTATAATAAAATATATCATGCCCTTTATCTATTTTGTATAGCTACCAACTACAATTTTAAACTAGTTCCTAACGCTCATACTTGATTAGAATAGAACCAAAAATAGTACAGTGCATTCTTACATCTTGCTTCAATTACTACAATCATATACTTATCTCTTCAATTTAATGTCCAAAATATATTGTCATCGATATGAAATGATTATTGGTTTGTGAACCCTTTTCGCATTATATATGAGAATACATAGGGGATGTTGTTGATCTAATCTTCTTGACTTCTAAATTCAACCATTTAACTATAATCCTCATTTTATCTCTTTATAAGTCATTCAACCATTTAAATATTTTATTCAACTATTTTATAACTAAAATTGTAATCCATTCAACTAATTATAAATATTTAAATATTTTATTAACTAAAATTCTAATTTTAACTATTTATAATTCATTCAACTGCTTAAATATTTTATTAAACTATTTTATTAGTTAAATTTTAAATTATGTTTTATAATTTATATAACTATTTAAATTTTTTTATTTAACTACTTTATTTAGTAAAACTTAAATTTAACTATTTCAATCAATTAAAAATTTTAAAATTCAAAATTTGACTATTTAATTAACTGAAATTTAAATTTTAAACCATATTTATAATCAATCACATGAGTAACATGTTAATATGATTATCATACATATATAAATCTGCTAACATAAATAATGATTATCTTTAAGAGTAGCCATTAACATCAAGACAGGAAAAGATACAAATATCAAAATAAAGGATTACAAAAATAAAAGCATGCTGAGTAATGTCATACCGACTATCTGAAATAATTTATTTAACTTGACAACTTCATCTCAAAAGGTTAGGTTTGTGTTGTCAATCCTCTACTGATTAGGGTGTCGTTGCTACTAATAATCTATATCTGCTTAGAATCTTCAACCATCAAATAATAGTAACATAAAAGGCTAGTATTTTTAATTTAAAACCTACAAATAAGGAAAGTGTTAACAATTAGCATATCTGCATTAGTAATAGTCACGGTAGAGATGTACCTTAAACGCTATTAAGATAATTTTGTGTATTATTGTAAAATTGATATACACCCAAGTTTAAGTTATTATAATTATATTTTTCTATGTTGGGTTTACTTGAGTGAGTTTAACAAAGTAAGTAGGGTCAACATAGTGGCTATGCTTCAAAATAGTTATGCGATATTAAGAATCAACCAAAAAGTTATATCTTAATTATTTACAAGAGATTATGCTTAATTAATTTGCTCTAGTGGATCATTGTTTCTGTGCTAACCTTAAACTTAGCGTGCATCACTTTCATACAGCTCAATATATATATATATATATATATATATATATATATATATATATATCCAATACAGTGAACGATTCGGCTATACCTATTTACTCATGGATCATACACCTTAATGCATGACTAAACAATAACATTTCAAAAAAATACCTAATCACTTGCACTAAAGAAAAATAGAACTGTGATTATAAGACAATGTTGATTATAAGACAATGTTTAGTTCTATGTAAGCATTTAGCTTTAGCTAATATTTACTTTAAAGCTACAAATTAGCTGTAATTTATGGATAAAATATTTGTAATATTAATATTTACTTTAAAGCCACGAATTAGTTGTCGTTTATGGATAAAAGATTTGTAATATCTGAAAAAATGGATATAAAAAAAGGAAAAAGGGAAAACTGTAGAAGCATAACAAAGAAACCGAGTAGTTGTTTCTAACAAAAATTCAATACTACGCTTGAGGATGTGAGTTACGTCTTAGCAGTATGCTTCTCTTTGTCTATCAGTTCTATGATGCAGTTATGCAACATTGGAAGACCTTAACTAATTATTTCATTGCATGATGCAGTGTAATATATATGGAAAAAGTTTATTTGATATGATTTTGAGCATTGGTGTTAATCCTACTTTCTTTTCCATCACAACATTTTAAATCAATTGCGTTGGAGGCTGATCATTTGCTTGATGATCTGCAAAGAAGTCTCTTCAACCAAAGAATAAACTGACTTCATTTGCAAACCAGCAGTGTGAGGTTGATTCCAGACCACTGGTTTGAAATTTAGTTTTATTCCTTTGGTTATTCCCAACAAATTTATTAAATTGGCAAACCATTAAGGGGCACTTACGAGCTGTTGAGACAAGTTGAACAATTTTAAAGGTCACAACCAATTTCTTTGCACTCTGGGTAGTCATGTGTCTAAGTTGATTAGTAGAGTAATATATTGAAAAAAACACAAAATGTACAAGACCAACAATTTTATGATCTTGAGAAGAAGTATGAGGTATATCTCATTGCTGATTAAACATTTTGTTGGCCTGCAGCAATATGGTCTTGTCTATTTCCTCTGATGAATATATGTTTTATGCTTTTAAAAGGAGTGTGTTGCAAATGAAGAAAGGGAGCTGCTTGAAGAAGTAGCATATGTGTTTGCTAGTTCATGTGAAAGAAAGAAGGAGCCGACATGCTTTCTCTATTCTTTTAGTATGCAACAAACAATACTGCAAATAATGGTTAGAAACACATTTATCTTGACACTAACACGGAGTCTTAAAACTCTAAAATCACATTAGTGGTACAATTGATGACTGATAAAACAATACACATTGAATTATGTACTGATCAAATTGAAACGGTACAACTTTATATTGTAGTTGACCTTGCAGTTGATAATAGCAAAAAACAAGTATAAAGAGAAGTTTCAAGCTCATTCTTTCACATGTTTGTTTTATAAAGCTTGAAATAACTTGAGAACTAGCTACTTAATGTTTCCATCTTTTAATCCTAATCAAGTACATATAATAGAGAACTTTTCCTTTGCAGGTGGATAAATATATTTGATGGAAAAAAATAGTAACATACCATAGCAAGTTATAGGTTCGAAGTTACTTTGATGACATAACTACGTTTGGTATGTATGCTTATATGTATTACCATGTTTGGTTACTATTTGTTTCTTGTTCTACAATGAAATATTATGAACTTATTAGCTATTTTGATGTAAGAATATTGCATATTTTTATTATGTAATAATTTCATGTTAATTGTAAGAAGTGCCATTAATATAATATGTTGATTATAAAATGTGTGATTAATATAATATATGTTTGCTATGAAATATATATATTTATATAAACTGTGTTATACATAAACTGTAGCTGCATATAGAATTGGAACATGCCATATATTGGTTAGGAACTGAGCAAAATACAACGCATTTATAAAATGCTATGAAAATATTTAACAGCATTTCTTAATCGCTATAGAAAGGATTAAATAGCCTTTTTGAAAAGCTATAGAAAGTTTTAATGGGGTTTTCGAAATGCTAGAAATGCTATAAAATATGACCCAAGCATTTCAAAAAACGCTGTAAATAAATATCGTAGCAACAAAAGAAACGCTATAAAACATTTTAATGACATCAAAAAAGGCTAATGATACGTGGATTTTACAGTGTTTTCTATCTTGCTATGGTATATGTCTGACCTGTAATGGCATGTTAATGTACAACATCGCTAAAAACACCGTTAAAGGTTTTTATAGCGTTTTTGAAACACTATGATAGGTACATTTTGTTGTAGTGGTGGAGCTATACTAGGAAAGTTGTCATACAGACTCTTATAACATCCGCACTATGGAACTAATGTTCATTTTCTGTTATGAGACATCCAATGAAGAAAAATAATTGCAAAAACTTATCATAAAGTTATGAAATGTTGAAAAAGAAATTGAAAGATTATTAAAGTAAAATTGTGACAACAAATGGTGTATTGTTTCTCAGATGGAGTTTGTATTTGGTATCACCATATTACAATATAAGCGACAGCCTAGCCCCTCATTTTTTTTCACAAGTTATTTTAGGAATCGAGTGAATCTTCGACGATTCATCTTCTATGATTCAAATATACTTCTGTAGTTTTTCTGTTAAGAAGTACTATATATCTATTTTGTTCCTATTTATTTTCCCAACCTATTCTTCTCCACTTTTCTGAATGTAACCTTTATATACAATCCATTGCTTTGTGTATATATATAAACATTATATATATATATATATATAAGAAGAGATTTGATAGAGGTTGTCAAAGGCATGTCAAATCCAAAGGAGGCAAAGCAAAAGATAAACTATGAGTGGAAATCTTAGCTTTTCTATTTTAGTAATTGATTGGTATAGTTTAGTTTTGAATATGCCTTGGGGAGCTTTGGTTTGCGAAAACATCATCTTATAAACCCCCAAAACTCCTTCAATGTGAAACGTCAAACATAAGTTAAAATCTCAATTGTTTATGTCAAAATAATGGAAATCATGTAGACTTGCAGTTTTGATAATTTTACCTTATAATTCTCTTTTTATTCTTTTTCCTTGAATTTTATTAAAGGGTTTTGACTAAGGAATAGTGTGTAAAGAATGGATTTTATTTCTATTTGCAACGATTATTCCCAATGAATTAAACAGAAATTTCTTTTTTTATTTTTATGTGAAAAGGAGTTAATAGAGGGTAAAATTGGACTTGTAAGTTTCTATTATAATATATCCCATTATTTTGAAGTAATAAGTTGAGTTAAAAATTTTGTTTTATACAAGTCTATTGATTAATATTTCTGGATATGAATATTCGAATTTTAATATTGTTGATAATATGTATAATAACTCTCTTTAACAGCCCTGGTTTCTACGCTGCTACGTTGTATAAGTATATAAATTTAATCAAAATAAAATTATTCGAATTCAATATTTGATAATTTATATTCTGAAATAAATTTAGTTAATTAAATTCTATTTAAAATAAGATTTTGACTTAATAAATTAAAATAAATTAATAAATTATTTTTTAGAGAATATATTGAGATTGAATAAATTATTTTAATTGAATATAAAATAATTTTAAAAGTTTAAATATTTTTTTGAGATTAAGTAGCAAAAATTAAATAAGCAAGCATCGAATTGAATAAAGTTGCCTAATTATCGAAATCTAATTTATTGATGAGCTATAATTTAAAACTAGATTGAAATTTACTAAAAAAATAAATACAACAGTTATATATAAAGGAAAGAAAAAAAGTGAAAATATACAAATTAAATTAATTAATTTAGGCAAGCCCACACAATCCAAGCCCATCTTTCTCTCTGGAACATTCTTCTCCCTTAATCTACCCAAAATCGAACTCATACCAATTTTTCTTGAGCCCTAATCCACTTTTGAAAATAAAAAAGCATGCAACGGGAAAAAAAAGAAAAAAAAAGAAAATTATTACACTCGAATACACAAACTGCGGTGGTGATAGGCATCACAACCAAAGGAGATGAGTTGCACTTCGACTGGACTTGCAGGTGGTTATATTGAGGAGATCACGATCAAGACATGAGTTTGTGAGCTCTTAATGGTACCTGCTAATCGACGTTAATGGTGGATGCTCTAGGTGCATGTAGAAATAAAGAGCGGGCAACTGGAACAAGCTCAGGCGACATCAGAGAGGTGCTTTCCTAGCATTGGTGTTTGGACACATGCACGTGCAGTGGCGAAAGATGGAGGTAGCAAGAAAGTGGGCCGGTGGCATTTAAGTGTAGGTCCGTGATTTTGGCAATGTAGCAGTGAAATGAGGTGCTAGCTATGGTGTTGATTTATAGGCCGTTGATGTGCATGTAGTTGGAGTTATGGAATGAATCTCGTATGTCAACGGTAGTTGATAATTTGGTAATTCGAGCATCGTTTTGGTGAATTTCTCACTCACAATATGTCTATATCATTTTTCTTATGCATGTTCACCCATATATCTACTAGTTAGCTATTTATCATGTTTATCAATTAAATTGTTTGGTTTCATTGCTTAATTAAAATGTTTGTATAGGACAATGATTGGCCGATATGGTATTAGATATGGATGTATATTTGATGTTGAGATTTTATGTACGTTGGATTATTAAAACGCAAAGGAGATGTTGTCTATTTGCATTTTAAATTGTGTGATTTATTTATAACCGAAAGTTATTGTCAACGACAAAATTTCTCAGCATTTTGCCTCAAGGACAGACCTTCAATATTTTATCTCGAACTACAACTTTCTTTATGTATCAAGTTTTAGTTATTGATAGCAATTTTTAGGTATTTGTTTGTAGTTATCGGTAGAAGTTTTAGGTATCAGTTTTTAGTTCGGTAGCAGTTTTGGAAGATGTTTGTCCTTATGAATAATTTTGAAAGAATATTTCTCCGTATGATTAATTTTTAGGAGAATGTTTGTCTTTGTGGTTAAAATATTGAGGTTGTGTCCTTGAGGCCAAAAATATACAAATTCTTGTCTTTTAGATTAATCCGTTACATTTATATTCTGTTACAGTGTACCGGTGGCATAAATTTGATGTAATTCGACTCGATCCTACGATAAAAATTATGTTGATAATTTGATTGTTGAATTTGAAGAATTTCGCTCCATAATGCATATTTTTGGACGTTCACTTGATTTTCGATTTAAAAATATTTTTGGAAGCTTCGATAAATTATTTTTTATATTTTAAAATTAAATTATAGTATATTTAAAAATAAATAAAGTTAATAGAAAAATAAAATTATTTCTTGGAAATGAAATTTTTATATTCAAATCTTTATTTTGGAATTATATTTTATGTTTAAATATAAAAATAATTTATTTGATGTTTATATAGGTAATTATTGTGAAATAATAACCGATTACGAAAAATTACAATTGACCTCTATATAAAGTAATTTTGAATCTTATATATATTTGAATACCTGATTTAACCGTTAAAGAAATATTTTGTCAAACTTTATTATTCCAATGTTTGAATTAAAATTGTGATTTTATGTATGATTTCTATATCTTTTGGTTTCCCATTTTGCCATATATATTTAAATATTGTGAATGATTCAACATTGAAATAGATTTGATTGGTGATTTGGTATGATACGGTGATGACATCCTTCTACGTGATTTGCGATGGTTTTTATTCTATGTGATGAGAAATCTGGATAAACGGAGTTTTAATAACATTTAGGATAGGGCATTCGGTAATATTTCTCCAGTTATTCTTTGGATTCGTTATATAAAATATAAATGGAGCGAGTGTGATATATGAGCATCAAATAAACAGACTAGTAAAACACGGTGGTATGGGACACTGTTGTATTATTTATTTGGTCATTCTCTGCTCGTGAATGGGACTCACATGGGGATAGGTTTTGTGTGATATTCACTGCATTGAGTACACTTAGAGCCATGCATTTGGCCTATATATAGAGCCATTTGTCGGCCATTATATATGCACTATTTGTCTGTCTACCTTTGTCCAGCTTCCTTTTTGTTTCAGAAGTAAATTAGATTGGTCAGTATCCTCCCTGGTGGCCTGATATAGACATGCCCCAGATTTGCGGCATTGTTGTTTTATATTGTATTTGATGCACATTACATGCTTCTGTAGGGTGGTTGCCCTTTATCCTCTTGTGTCACTTAGGCCAGTAATCTGTTACCTATACGGACGGTGTAGGGTTGTGACTGAGGCTACGAATAGACCAGTTATTGGTGGATATGAGTCACGATTTATCGAGGTAACTAAGACTGTAGGAACAAATTCGGCTATGCGACATGCTGCCAATATACCCTGGGTTCCTAGAGTGGGTGTGCGCAATCAGTATCACATCTAGTTTCGGATTACATATGGTAGATAGACATATACTATGATGAGATGTGATTATACCTACGACAGTGTCCATGGTATGGTCAACCCTATATCCTTCTTAAGCAGACGACCTATTCTCTTTAGGTTGATAGGCTACTTATTGTTGATTATAGTTGAGCATTATTATGAGCCGACTCAAATATTTCGTATTGATTTCAATGATTGATGAAGGTTTTATAGAATGTGAGATTGAGAGATATTGTGGGCAATGCTTCGTTATCGCCAGACTTTACTTGAGGATGTCTCATTATTGATGATTTCTAGAATTGATGGTGATTTCAACATATGGATAATCCACCCTTCGATGTTGATTTTGCGAATCCAGATTGGATGAGTTTTATATGGGTGATGACCTCTTTTTGCATGGTTTTGTGATATTTGATATTAAATGATGCATTTGGGGTTGTCTGTAGTATTTTTATTGTGTATATATACCATGCATATGATGTCCCGACCGCAATGCACAGTTTAGCAAAGAACATTACATGTAATATCATCTGCTAATCTAGAGAATATGGCTGGTTAAGGACGATCACTTGTGAATATATCTTTATACTAACACGGACACATCTTATTTACCATTTTGAGGATGTGAACTGAAATTTAGACGTGTACAATATTAATACAAAGTAATAAACACACAGATTAAAAATATTCAAAACAGTATATAATATAGATAAATTAAAATCAGAGTCACATATCATAGTAGAATAATATACATCATCATATACATTATAGAATGTGAGTCTACAAAATATCAGTACTAGACCCACATAAATATAAACATTATATCCAAAATCTTGTATCAGGTATAAAGTCACCACTGTATAATATAGATGACATAAACTCCTAATTGTCAATATATACAAGTATGAAGTAACTAAAACTATCAAAATAGTCTACTATAATGCTAGCCTAAAACCCAAAGTTCAATGGGTCCCTGTTCCTGTTCTTGTAAAGTCTCGACCTAACCTAAGTATAAAAAATAAAGGGGTCAGACTATATCTAAATAATAGATGAGACACTAATATTATAACTTTATGACTTAAAATAATAAGCCATATAAAATATGTCGAAAAAATAATTTTAATAAGGCATTTTAATTAAATTCACTATATAAACCCATAAATGACTTATGTCCAAAATAAGTCATCTCAAAATATGCCTAAAACCCAAAAATTCAAAAAGGCATACCAAATCAATAAATACAGGTCCCGAAATTTTGATTTAACAATAACCAACTAAGTCATAAATAAAATATACCCAAAACAAATATTCAAATAAGGCATATCCTACAAATCACCATTTCATAAATACATTTCAAGTCTCAATAGACTATCATCTCAAAATATGGTGATAACCAATTGAAAATTCCTCGGAGCCATAAATAATACAAAATATCCATACTAAAAATTTCTGAAGAAATAATCATCAATAATGAAATAATAATTGTAGTAATCTATCAGTTTAATACAATGACATAAAATCTACCAAAAGAAACCCGCTACATAGGAAGGAAGCCTTCCGAAAGAGAGTGCAGATTGGAGAGACCGCTCAAAGAAAAGAGCAGCCGTGTATCTAATCCGTCCTATGCAAATATATCTTCCAAAAGAGGTTAACATAGTCTAACTGTATAAGACAAAATAAACTGATAGGTTGTACAAAAGAAACAGATAGGTAGTAATATCTATAGACTACGATGCATGTAAAAATCTGCCTTCTGGAAGAGACAGTCGTATTTACACCATAATAGATCTTCCAAAAGAGATATGCTTACAAAAATCTAAAAAATGTATCGATTTTTATATCGATGAAAAATGATTTATCTTCTCTCGGGGGTATATCGGTCTGAAAATCCGAACAACCAAAGATATTACTACTCTAAGTGTTAATTACTGTCACTCCAGTAATTATAAGAATTTAGCTAACTGTCCCATACCAAAAAGTAAATTCAAGTATTTACTAAAGGTAGTAATTTCTACTCAAAGCCTATTTACAAATTATAATAATAATCGAAAGAATTGTAGAAGTGTCCCATACTACCCGACAATTGAATTGTTTATTAAAATTATTTGTTTCATATAAAATCATGAAAATTATCGGAAAACCAATTCAAACTTGCATAAAAATAGCCAAAAGCTAAATACAATAAAAGCCAACGATAATATATAGGCTGAAAGTAAATGATATAATTTTATTATATAGAAAATGATTTCAAAGATATTTTAACTATAATTCACGTTTAAACTTCTCACCTTTGTTAATCCATAATAAATAAATTAGAAGAGTTTTAAATTAGTTTTTTTAATATATACCAAGATATAAATTTTGCAAAATCATTTTTAAAATCAAATTACTCATATATATAAAAGGAAAAGAGTTAAAAAGTTTTAAGTTTTATAATAAAATTCTTTTATTAGGTCTTTGAATCGAAACAATATTTAAATAATTGATAATTCATTTACTTCAAATATATATAGACACACACATATATATACATACCATTTCTTCATAAACACTTTAAAATCATAAACTATTTGTAAACTTGAAAATCTTAGTTAAATTTATTTTAAAACAAACCTTTGCTTACTTACAAAAGCTTTTGAAATTCTTCCAAATCATTTAAACCTCTTTTATAAATAAAATCACTTGAAACTGAAATTATTATTTTCATAACAGCTTTTATAAAATAATAATATATTTTACCTTTTGCTTCTAAAACATTTCCGAATAATTTTTAAAAAAGATCACAGTTATAAATTCAAAAATATTAAACCCATCAATCAAAACCGTTCATTGAAATTCAAAATGAATCAAAACAACAATCGGTAAAAATGGAAATTCTAAAAATAAACTTCTCCATATAATACTACTCCTCAAATAGAGTTAATTTAACAATCCGAGTCATTATTTGGCAAACTTCGATCATATAAATAATACTCAAACATTTTATAATTAAGTTACGTAAACGAAATATTTGATGATTTCCAATGTGCAAGCAACTACCTAATCAAACATTCATTCTAATTCAATGTTTCAATCGCACAATATGGTTCATTCAGGAATCCATAGCATGGAATTTTACTTCACTAATTTCAATCAATCGCTACCAAATTCCTACTATACGTATAAAATGGGTATTTGTGTTCAAATAAGAATTAACAGTGTTTAGTTTCTAAATTTTGAAAATTCACTGATTCGTTTTAACTTAGTAATTCATCAATTCATTCAAAACAATTCAATCATCCGCACTCGAGTGTTTTCACACAAACAACTATATCAAGGCATTAAAAAAATGGATATTCATTAATGTAGATATAGAAGTATGTGTTACAATAACTCACTTTAACCCATTGGCAATCGAAACATCTTCATCGGCTTTTACATGCACCCAAAATCCCATTAATGACTGGCCAAAACCCTAGCTGCCTTGAGGTTTGCTCCCGGAAGCGGCTCCACCTCAATGCATTCGCCTGCATGCCTCCTCAACAGCCACTAACGTCGTAATGATATCCATAAACACACACACAAGAATCACTCCTTCAGTGTCAACATCGCCTGTAGCTGCCTCAACCAGGCTTCGACTTCATCTCCTGCCTGAAGCTCGCTCCGAGCGCAGCTCACTTCTATCACCTCGCGCACGCAAAATCGCACTCACCCCCATCATTTGTCGCTGCCAGAAAAGCGCCTCGAGGCGCGCGACTTTCCCCCAATCGTCATAAGCTGCTGAGCACTAACGTGCCTATCTCGATTAGCTGCCATCGACGAGCAATTCTAGGCCACGCCTCTTCTCAGATGCGTGATTTTTGGTTAAAGATTCTTTTTTTTCATTTGATTTTGTTAACGAGATTTGGAACGAGGGATTTGGTGATAGACTGGCAAAACGAAAGCAATATGGTATGATGCTTGGGTAAAATGAAATGAATTAAGTATAATTCATGTAATTCTCAATTAGGTCTTTATATAACTAAATTACCATTACACTTTCTTTTTAACTACTAATTTATTTATTTGTAAATCTAATCCAATCCAATTGAAACTGTTACAACCGATTTACACTTCGTTTTGCAAATTATATTTCGACAATTGGATAATTCTATTTAATTTAGTATAATTTACTTTTAATTATCCATCACACAATCATGAAATAGATTTAATTTCTCAACTATTTTAATGGTATAAAAAATTATTCACGCTTTTAATAATTACCACTTTTTTCAATAATCAAAATTTCCAAGTATCATTTATTTCACCGATATAGATATTAATGACTTTTGGGTTTACAAAACACAACTAAATTGCTAAATTGAATTTTTAATTGCTTGACCATTTTATTTCCAAACGATTTAGAAAATCTAATTTAAATTCTCAATATTTATTTTGTTTTAAATCCCGACCAGGTTTTTACAAACCTCCCCACTTATGAAAATTGCGTACTCGCAATTTTTTAAAGGAAGACGTCAAAAACATATGCAAACATTAACCGTCTTCGAATTTTACTGTTAAATTCAAACTCGATCAAAACCTAAGCAGTTAACATTAGAATCAAACTTATCGTAGGTTATAATTACGAATAGATTCATTTATTAATTTTTGTTTCTACACATACGAAAATTTATTGAAAATTTTTATAGTATTAAAATTGTTGGAAAATTTCGGCACTCTCCTTTGTATGGAGAGCCGTTTGCAATTTCACAAATATAATATAAACAATATACATCACCACACAGTCGAAAACCCGATATAAACCAATATTTTTAACACTTTCTATTTAAACCAAAAACGTACCTTTATTTGAGCATTTATAGCAATTTATTTAACTCAAATGTGAGAAAAAGCGCGTTTGCAGCATATTTCAATCCATATAGTCTTCATGTACCTATAATTTATTCAAATCAAATAGATAAGCTTCGTGTGCATAAATGTAAATAGCATAACATTTATTTAGCTAATCAAACATATAGAAAATTACTTGGTAATTCTCTTTCTTTTTTTTTCTTTTTTTTTTTTTTAAAAAAAGAGAGATATATAAATAGAAACAGAAGCTGTCAATAAGCCTGACAGGTAACCCATACCAAGAAAGACTAAAAGTCGGCGAAAGAAGCCAACGAAGGAAAAATCAAATAAAACCGATAAAAAAAACGAAAAAATAAGCCAACAGAAGGACCATAAAACAAGATGCGGCGAAGCAGCCGTATATATAAAAAAACCCCAAAAACAGAAGCAGCGAAGATAGCTGCCGAAGGATCCTCCCAGTATGGAAATAATACAGAACGATGAGATCCAGCAACGGGAGCCCAAAAAAAAGAATGATGAAACAAGATCCAAAAAATCGACCGCCCAAATCCAAGCCAATAGAAGAAACAACAGACCCCAAACCAAACCTAAAAAACCAGAGCCTGCAACCAGAAGCCACTAAATCAGAGAAAAAATAGGGGGGAAGACGGAGGTGGTTAAGCCAGAACTACCTGGCCTAAGGACGCACATCAACCAACGCCCGCCCTGACGGCAGGCTGAGAACAGATAATAGAAAACATAGCGACAAGATGGGCAGAACGAGAGCTAATCGATCCCTTGAAAGGTCTGCCACGAAAAGCGAGAAAAACATCATTTCTCACCCGGCGAATAACCGATACGGGATCCATGGTAGACTCCTCGAAAATAGCCCTATTCCGCGCACACCAAAGGTGCCAGCAAATAAGCCAGGAAATTAAGCGGAAAACAACAGAACGGAGAGATTTGCCTTTGATACCGTTCCACCAGGTCATTTGTAAATCCTCCGACGAGTTGTTGCAACCTCTTACACCTAAAAGGTTACCGAAATAATTCCAGCAGGATCTGGTAGAGAAACCGGTAAAGATTAAATGATACAAAGATTCCGAATTTCCGTTGCCGCAACATCTGCAACGGGAAACGAAAGGAATACCAATCCGCTGAAGGTTCTCATCAACTGGCAATCCCTTATGAAGGGTTCGCCACATGAACAGAGACACTTTAGGAGGGAGTCTGGCGTCCCAAATGAAGGAGAATAAAGGCTGAATGGGGGAAGAAAGACGAACCGAACTCCAAGCTTTCAAGATGGAAAACGAACCACCATCCCAACCGGATTGGCCTCCGTGGGAGTCGGAGAGAGGCTTGACCGATTGCATGTGCTTCCAAGTTTCACTAGCGAAGGTTGGACAGCCGGAATAGCCTGCGGAGGCCAGACTTTGGTACTTGGCTCGGAGGAACTTCGCCCAAAGGGAATCGAAAGTCCCAAACCTGTACCACGGCTTGCAAGCAAAAGCCGAACAAATATCCTTCGGATTTCGCAACCCTAGCCCGCCCTCGTCCTTGGGACGACACACCACGTCCCACGAAACCCAGTGATGACGGTGGTTGTCAACCTTCGACCCCCAGAAAAAAAAAGAAGCCAAAGATTGGAAAGACCTGAAAAAAGAGGCGGTAGGAGACATCGCTGCGAAGACATGAGTACCCAGCGAGCCTAATACCGACTTGATAAGAACCAATCTTCCTGCCTGAGATAGAAACGAAGCATTCCACCGAATGATCTTTCCCCTAACCTTATCCGTCAGAGGGTCGAAAAGCGCATTAAGTTTCCGGCCCCTGTAGAGAACAATACCCAAGTAAGGTAGAGGAAGAGAAGCCTCCCTGAATCCTATGAACGAATGGATTCAGGAAACTCTGGTAGAATCCATATCCTTCGCATGAACGAAGCAACTCTTCGACGAGTTAACGCGCTGGCCCGAGCATCGCTTGTACTTATGGATAAACCGAATAAGACGACGAACAGACGTTCGGTTACCGTTAGAGAAAATGACAATGTCATCCGCAAAGGATAAGGAAGATATGAGCGGGCACCTACTCGGAAGACCAAATCGGTGAACCTGGCCGAAAATCGTTAAGGTGTGGATCTCTCGAATGAAAGCTTCAGCCGCAATCACGAAAAGAGAAGGCGATAGAGGATCACCCTGACGGAGACCCCTACCAGCCCTAAAGAAACCATTGGCCGATCCGTTAATGAGGACGGAAAACCAACAGTTAGAGATAAGTCTCCAAACCAAGTCGATAAGGGTTTCAGGAAGGCCAAAAGCACGCAGAACTCTAATGATGAAAAACTACGACATACGATCATAAGCCTTCTCCATATCAAGTTTGAAAACGACATTGGAACCTCTAACCTTCCTGTCAATCTGGAAAATCAGTTCCTGGGCTAGCAGTTCCTGGGCTAGCAGGACGTTATCAGTGATAAGACGACCCTTTACAAAACCTGCCTGCGAGGAGGAAATGATACGGTCAAGGAACGGAGCCAAACGAATGGCTAAAACCTTAGAAATAACTTTGTTGGAAAAATTACACAAGCTGATGGGACGAAATTCCGCACATGACCGAGGGTTATCACACTTCGAAATTAAAACCAAGTTGGTGGAAGACCAACTAATAGGGAGAAGACATCCGGCAAAGAATTGCTGGATTGCTAAACAAAAATCCAATTGAATGATAGGCCAGACCCTCCGATAGAAAGATCCGTTGAAACCATCCGGACCGGAAGCACTATCCTTGCTGAGAGCAAAAACGCAAGCACGGATTTCCTCCGTAGTTGGCGGATCCGCCAGACCATCGGCATCCTCAGAAGAGATCAATCTGGGAATGAAAGAGAGGATATCCAGATCCTGCTCCTCCACCAAGAGAAAACCCAGGAAAGATTGAAAGTGTGACACTATGATCTCTTTAACTTCAGACGGAGAGGACGCCAAAGAAAAATCCGGTCTCAAAATCTCACGAATGGAAAGAAGGTTGGCTTTTTTACGAATGGATGAATGGAAAAATTTGGAGTTCGAATCCCCATCGACCACCCATTTTACCCTTGCCTTTTGGCGAAGATAAGAGTGTTCGATACGAAGATCCGAAGAGAAAGCCAATTGGGCCGACGCCCATTTCTCCCTGTTTTCGTCCGTAGGGTTCTCGTCGAACGACGATTCGGCAAGAATAAGGGACTCCTCAGCCGCTCTAACACTGTCGAAAATATTCCTAAAAACAAGGGAATTCCAGGTCTTAAGTCTAGCCTTAAGACGTTTCAGCTTTTGGGAAAAAAACCGCATGGGAGAAGCTGAGATAGGAGCGGACCACGACTCCTCGACAACCTGAAGAAAGAAGTGATGGGAACACCACATACTGAGGAAGCGGAAAGAAGTAGGCCCCGAGAGAGATCGAGGAATACATCGCAAAACCAACGGGGCATGATCAGAGCAGGCACGATGGAGATGCAATGTAGAGAAAGAGAAAGGAAGATTAAGCCATTCAGGTGACCCAAAAATCCTGTCCAACCGAGAGAGGATCCGGTTCGGACCCTCCTGGTTGTTAGACCAGGTATAAGCCGATCGCACAAAAGGAATTTCAGATAATCCTGAGCTCACAATGAATGAATTGAAATCAGCGACCGATGAGCGGTTAATGGTCGCCCCCCTCTAGTTTCTCAGCCTGGCTAGCGACAACATTGAAATCACCACCCACTACAGAGCACGGAAAGCCCATCTCAGGTAGATGAAGAATATCATCCCATAGGGATAATCTCTCCATCCTATCACACTTGGCGTACACCGCCGAAAACAGAAATGGATGAGGAAAAAGAGAAGCAGTGCAAACCACAGAGATAAGCTGATTCGAGTCAAACAAAGGGTGGACCACACAGCATTTGGACCAAAGAATCCAAATCTTACCCGAAACATTGGACACAACACCTCCAAACCCAAGCGACAGGACAACCCTGGAAATCTCTCCAGATCCTACAAAAGGTTCTAACAGAGCAACCAAGCAAATAGAATGTTTACAGAAATGCGCTTTAATCTAGCGCAAGAAGCTTCATTGCCAATACCACGAACGTTCCAGAAAAGAAAGTTCGACATGAAAGCCTGAAACCAGAGGAAAAAAGACAAGACAGGGAGAGCAGAACAGACCCAGCTCAAATAAGATACAACGATGAAAAAGCAGACCGATCTGTCTGCTCAGTCGCCGCTATAGAGCAAGTACAGATAGTACGAGGAGTGGAGAGGTGATCTCTCGTGCGCCGACGAGAAGGTCTCTGCACATGGGAAGCCGAAACCCGAGGGATGGGATCGGCAGAAGCCTGAGCCGGCTCCGACGAACCCGAGAACCTAAGAGAGGATCTGAAAGGAGCCGAGTTCTTAGTTAGGTGAGAGAGGCGATCATTAATGATCGCAACCTCCGCTTCGCTAAGCATCGAGATGGAAATGGATAAGGAACAAGAGGACGATGGCAAGGAGCAAAGAGAAGAGCAGCAATCAGACTATGAGGCTGAAGACACCTCGACAGACGGAATAAAACGAAAGTATGTAGGACCGCATATTATACGCAACCCACGGTGCTGTAGGAACCTAACCCAAGCCGGACTGTCACTGATGAGATAGCCCCGCGAGACAGGTGAGGTTCGCACGATGGTCGAAACAGAGAGATCAACAGAGGGAGTCGAGGAAAGCCGGCAAAGTTCCCGGCTTTCTGCATAGTGATCCACATCTGTGACCACTATGCAAAAAGACCAAGAATATCGCCCAGGCCTCTCGATCCTGGATGAGTGAGTTCTCCGTAAGGACTGCAAAATACCAACCAGCGAATGAAGACCCAAGATAGCCAAATACGACACAAAATCGGCCTCGCAATGGCAGTAAATCAAAAACCAATAATAAAACCTGCACTGACCGCTCCACACGAAGCGCTCACTTCCTACATGACCTGTCATGTCATCCGTCCCGGACAGAGCAACCATGCCAGGGAGCACACACCAAAGTGAGTCATGTCTCATAGTCAATAAAGAAACAACATCAACCCAAGAACAAGCAATAGTAACAACATCTCCAACAAAGACAGAAGTAGAATACTGAGAAAAAGAACGCACCTGACCTCTCCAACCACAACATACCTGGGGAGATCTCTCAAGGAAGAGACCGAGAGAAGCAACCACCAAGACCCCCCTACCCAAACAACCGACAAAAAGACCACCAAAAACCCACCGAGATCCCACAAACCAACCAACCATCACAACCTCACCAATAGAAATGAAAAACCCATCAAACACTGGGCAAGCCTGGAACAAGGCAACGGAGACGTCGAGCATGACATCACCGAGCTCAGGCCCAGAGGGAACAACAACAGCAAGCCGCAACCGAGGCAAGCCTGGTAATTCTACTACCGGTAGATTATGATGGGATTCGTGTTATAACATACTTTCCTAGGACCAAAAGAGAGGCTTAGAAACCTAAATTTGCATATCGTATATTATTTCAGTAGGGTTACTATCAAAAGTTTTGGAATTATTTCCAATGAAGAGTTTTACATAATGTTGTTGCACCATTATACTCTTCTTATAAGTTCTTGAAAATTTTTGTTTGTTAAATTAAATGACAAGTTAAGCTAAGCTAAATGGAAAAGCAATTATATAAAAAGCATGTATATGCATGTTTTACAAATAAGAATACAAGCATTTCATAAAAAAAATACATATTGAATTCAAATAAATGTATCAGCTCACCTATTTTAAAATGCATGGCCAAGTTGTATATTAAAAAAAAAAAATGAAAGCATGTTATAAAATTTGTACAACTATCCAGTATGTCAACCAACAATTGTAAAAGCAAAAACACTTGTGTGTGAACATACCTCAAAACAAAGTGTGAAATATTAAGTTGAAAATTTTAAACCAGCAGCACTTATTTTCGAAATTTATGAATGCCACGATTGTTAGGTGGTTGAACAAAGGACAACGAAAAGAGGGAAAAAAAAACATGTCAGGCATTTTGAATTTTGTTAAGGCTAGAATGCTTGCTAGTATAGTCATATTTCAATGCAAAGGACAAGTGTACTTATATAAATGCAAGACCAAGTCAGTTACCAAAAATATGTACAAACTATGCATATTGTTTAAGTTTCAACCAAAATATGTATATGTAAGTTGTCAGGCAACTTTCGAAATTCAACGCAAGCAAAACAAAACAAAAAATGAAAAATTGTGTTATACGGCCAACCGCTTTCATAATATTACAAGCTAGAATGCAAGGCAAAGGACAGTCAGAACAGTATCATGCAATTTAGCTTTATTTTCAAAGCATATCTCCTATTATTGTTAGGTCATTATAGAATGCCCAGGTGAAAACATGTACATGCAATATATTTAGCATAGTAATAGTATGTAGTGATGTCAAACCAAGGCTTGTAAAATATATTATACTGGCTCTCAGAAATTAGAACATAAGTTGAAAGTCAAAGTAAGAATATTTTTAATAAAATATGTAAATGCATTTGGTAGGAACAAAATATATCAAATTTAGGAAATAAAGTGCAATGGCATCAGTTGTAACAATTCAAAGCAAAGTATAGAAAAAGGCAGGGTATATAAAATCAAAGTAAATTACTTTCACATATTAGGAAATGCGTGCCCATCCTTCACATGGTAAGCATGAAACAAAAGAGGCTGGATTACTTGATTTTTAAACATGAAAAATTACGTACCTTTCTATTGCCTTGACTTGTTTATTTTTACTATACCATGGCATTAAAATATAGGCATGTATTGTTTAAGTTAACAGTAAATTCTTGCATTCAATTTAATTCATGTCTGTCCTTTTTGTTTGCCTTAGTGAAAATGAAATTTAAACTACTAAAATTTCAAAATGGATCCATTTAAAATTTTAATGTCATATTCCAATTGCATCAAAGTCGTACGATCAAAATTCACAAGCAAACTTAAAACAGAATATTTGAAAATCTCAAACCGAAAATACAGGGAACCAAACCCTATAAATTCCATAATAGAAAATTAAAAATTTAACAGAAGTTAATTTAAACTAGAATTTCTAAAATAAATTACTTTATTCCCTAATTAATAGCTTTTCTAGCTTCAAAATGTCAAAACAAAATATTTATATCATATATATTTATCGTCAATATCCATCACATTGGATTTTTGATTTGAAACGACTCAGAATTTCAATCATTTGAAATTCGCATATTTAATTGATTTTAAATATTCAAAAGTTACGTTTATAAATTGAATAACTTGTGTTTCGAATATAGTGATTTAATTGGATAATTAAATTGTTAATTTAATATTTGAAATTGTAGAAATAAATGAAATTTGAATTTAATGTGAAGAAAATAAATTATAAAGTTGAATTAAATTCTATTTGAACTAGAATGATGTTAGAGAACTTTTAAAATTGAATTAAAAGTAAAATTATAGAAATTGAATATTTAATATTTAATTAATGGGTAAAATAGTCATTTTTCATATAGTCTCGGATTACGACGAAACTAGATTCATTAAATCCTTAACGTTATAATATTGTAGAATTTCAAATTTTGTGTCAATCGGATTCACGGTTTAGTCGTGGCAAGCTAAAACACGTAGAAATTTATTTAAGTAAATGTTAAATTTAAATGATTCGATTTGAAAACTTATCTTTCAAATACGATCGAATTGACTACCGATATATATTCCATTGTGTTCAGAATAGGGTAAAAAATTATAAACGCCAGGTGGCACACATCGTTTGGAGTTCCAAAAATTTAACGATGAGTAGTGTCGTGTAATTTTCTATATAAGGACTTCATAATTTTCTATTTGCACCAAAATCAAACCCTGACCCTAACTTTCCTTCATCCGCCGCCATCATCTTTTCTATGGCCAGAAAACATCCTTCTTCCTCCTCGTTTTTCTCATGATCCCTTCACTTTCAAGCTTCGATTCCTAAATGAAAATTGCAGAGGGCAAGGAGATCTAGGATATCAACGGTGATGATCGTTTGAAGCAAAACAGATCGGCGAAAAATCGAGGTTGAACATCGCGCATTCGGACACATTTTTCGAGGCGAGACGGTGATCGAGTGTGGTCAGTTTTCGATTGGAGATGGTGCTCGTGACGTGTATTCAAACGATGGTGGCTGATCGTCGTCGAAGTGGACGAAGAGGGCGCGATAATTCGTGAAAAATGGCGGCTCTATTGGGTTCTACGGCCTGATGTAGAACGAAGAGGAAGAAGAATAAAACGACAGCCCTGATCTAGTGATGCAACCGTGCAACCAGGATTTGTGTGAGGGTTTTAAAATATTAAAGAAATTTGTAAATTAATTTATATTTTAATTCATATAATCTTTGAAAATGCATAACATCTTCATACAAGGACGTTTTGCACGAAACGAATTGCTTGTGTTCGTATTGACGAGCACTATATTTTAGAGCTGGTATGGAGTTGATTGGAGTAAGTGTAAATTTTGGATAAAATTAAATGCTTGTTTAATTTTATTTGGAATAAAACACTGTAACTGCTATTGGAATCAATGTGAGTACAACTCACTCTTTCCAGCTCATTGATATTTTTTATAAAAGCGAGAATAAATTTGTTTTATGCTGACTAATGATTGTTTGGATAATACATGATATATTATCTATATATTGATTAGTATTTGGATATATTCCTACCTATTGGAGCAGATGAGACCCTATATATTTCCGTGTATGAGCGGATGACCCTTTGTACGCGCATCTGCCTCGAAGCGGACATTGTACACATATTCTAATATGTATATTTGTTGCAGGTGACAGATTGGAGGGGTCCAACTACATTCCTCACCAATATTGGTTTTATTTACACATACTGTGATATATGATGTCATCATCTGATATATGATATCTGGATTTGTGATTGATGTATTTGTGTTGTTGCAGTATTGGGTCTATTTTTGGAAATTTAAAAATGTTAAAGTGGTGATTTCAATTTAAAAAGTATTTTCAAGTGATTTTGAAAATAGACGTTTTGTTAATTTTGAATTGTTAAGTAAATGAATTTACTTTGAATAAATAAATAGTTATAATTTTTATGTTATAAAAATTATGAATTTTGTAAAATATATTAAAATGTGATTTTTTGAAATATGAAGTTGACTATTTTGTAAATGGTTTAAATTGAGATTTTGAATATATTATAAATAGTTTATATATAAGATTTTTGAAATTGAATTTTTATAAATCAAAATGATGGAATTGTAAAGGAGTTTTATAAGTGTTTAAAATGGTGTTATAAATGGGTTTTATAAGTAAATAAGATATATAGATTTATGAATTTATGAAGTTATAAAAGAACTATTTTGTAAAGAAGGATATTTATAACTTATAATTTGGATTTTGGCATGTAATTGAGTTATAAACGAGATTGGCTAATAAAGGAATTTTATAGATTGAAGTTTTTATAAAATATATACGGAATTTATAAAAATTGATTTATAATATGAAATCAACTTATTTGGTGAGTTAAATATAGAAGTTTATTAAAGGAATGTCATCCATGATTTTGGACAATGGATAATCCTTTAATAAATGTGTAAAAATATTGGATTTGGTAATGAACTATATTCACAATTTGGACAATGAATAATATTTTAAACGAAATAAATGTTTTGAAAAGTGATATTTTAAATCGGGTAAAATGGTTTGAAGATATTCTAAAATGTGCTAACTACCGGATACATAGATTTCAATATTCATTGTTGAAATAGACGTTTTGGAGAAAAAAGGAAATGGTGGACTATAATACCGTTGTTATAGTAAATGAATTTCGAAAGGAAATGTTTTGCATAATATATAGGATTTATATGTCTATCTTCTTATCGAATCCCTATACTAGTGATTATGGGTTATCGTAACGATGTTTTACGCAACATTCGTTTTGACCCAAATAAGTATGTTTAAGATAATACTTCCTTAAAGAATAAAATATATACTTAATCGTGATTAAAGTATATGTAACTTTTTTCTAAGTGTTGAAAATAAAGAGATTTGTGAATATGCTTATATTATTGAAATAAGTATATGGAAATATTTTCCAATGTTGAAGTATCGAAATGGTTTTTAACAATATATCCTTTTAAAGATAATTTGAAGTGAATATTTGGCAAATGATTTAATTAATAAAAGATTAATTAAAAGGGCCTAGTGATTGTGTATGGTGCTAAATATTTGTTTTTTGCTTTGATAGTTAAATAACCGACTATTAAATTTGGCCATTTTAGTTCATCGACTTGATGTGGGAACTATTTAGTCGTACACTTAGTACATAGCCTTTTGTGTAGGCTTGATTATCATTTGTGTTGAGAATGTTGATTCGTGTAGTGCAGAGTATTACTCTAATCTATCGAGCTTCGTTCTTGGCCCGAAGGATAGTAAGTTGAAAGTTGGAGACGTGATAAGCCTACGAGACTTAGTTTTTAGGTGAGACTGAGAAATGCCTTTGCGTTGTTGGTGCGAAGAGACCGAGATCGGTTTATCCGAAAACCACTTCGGACTAACATTTAAGCGATGGTTGTGTAGCTTGGTTTTGGTGATATTGATATTTGGGATTTTCATAGTGGAGGACTGCTTGTTGATCGTTCGGGGTTAAAATCCCAATATACATCCAGTAGCAGTAGTCTCTTCGTTATGAAATATCCAATTCAAGGACTATTTGCTAATAATCCTAGGGATTTTCTAACAGGATGTGGTAGGAAAGTACCTTCGGTTTGTCCTGTTCCTAGACAACTTGTATGGATGTTTGTTTGACATTGCATTTCCAAGATTATGTACATTGGTTTTTACAAACGTACATCAGTGGTGGCGACGAAGGCAACTTCGCTTAGCTTAACACCCTCCTTAAGACATATGAGCTTAAGGGTTGTATTTTTATGGAAGGCGATTAGTAGTCAAGGGAAATGGCTGTGTGGCATTCAAAGTGTTGTGATATATGATATGTGAAAGGTAATCGTTACCTCAAGACTCGTCAACCGGAATGACCAAAACAGGGTTAGATGCAGCAAGGCTAAGTGGGTTTCTCTCAAGTAGGATATGATCATTCTCTTCTAGATATATCTTTACACACTATGATGTCGTGTATATGATTATTATGGTTTGTATGCTATGAGGGCCCTCGAAAAAGGTCGGTAATGACTTGAGGATGATATATTTGGTACAATCTAGTTACAAAGATAGGCAAATCTTGTGTTGGTAGAGGAACTTTGTGATGGTTTCTCGGGACATCCATCTAGAGGTGTACCCATCGGAAGGTACTCCCTTCACTTGGTCATTTGTATGGAAATCCAAACTCCACTACGTGCCTACCATTTTGATTGTATTACCCATTTTGGGCTATATGCTAGAATTTAATCGATGTAACAATTTCGGTTATGATTAATATTGTTCATGCAATAGAAACTCTTATAATACAGGAGGATTTGATATGAAATGTTTTAGTTATCATAAGGTAAAAACATGTCCGTGTTTATGTGTGGGCGTGTCTTACGAGATACTTTTATTTTGAAAAGAAAAGTTTGGTAATTTTATAAATTCAGTTGCGTGTGTTTCTCACGATGGTTTACCAGATTGATCAGGGTGTTCTTCCCTTTCAATGCTTGAATCAGACCGAGTATATTTACAAATCAGATTTGGTGCTTTTGGAGCTTCAGTAGGAGAGCTGAAGATCTTCATTTTGTACACATGTATCAGTTTTAATTATCCACTGCGTAGTTGTTGTATATTATCGGCATTTGTGAGGACATGTTATTATAACTGTCCATGCTGATGACTATTGATTGATTGTTGAACTCTGACTAACGTATGTATATACAGTTTCTGTTTTGTAAAGATCATTGATATGATATTATATGTTATTCCGCTGTGATATGAGATTCTGTATTGTTCTGTTTTGTTCTATCTTCTCTCTTTCCTCTCTTCTTTTTTTCTCTCTTCTTTTCTTTCACCTAACTTTCCGTCAGTCTTTGCTTTTTGGGTCGGACATGTGTGGTTTATTGTCTATTCAAAGGGTACGGATTTGCGGGTCATCACATGTGGTGCAGAGCTTGGATTTTGTATATTCCTAAGCTTTTATGTTTACTCAATATAGATAGGGATAGTAGCACCTAGATTGAGGTTAAGTTTATTATATATAAACGCGTATTTGTTAGTGAATATAAAATGTTTTATATTGTGTTTGCTTATCCGTTGAGCTGTTTGTGAATTCTGGTCGGTATGTGGGACGCCATATTATCGATAGGGATTTCTAAACACTTAAACAAGGAAAGTCAATATAGTATCATTTTAAATTAGGTTAATGAAATAATTTTACCTCGATTATATTTTTTTTTAAAACCCTACTCCGGAGAGTAGAGCTAGGGGATACAGCTGTCCGCTACACTGACCCCCCTTTTTAGTCAGCCCAGCCAAGAGCATTAATCCTCTACCTCGTTTCGGCTTATTTGAGGATAGACCGCTCAAGGCCATAAGGGAAACAAATCTCAGTTGCGGGACTCGAACCCGCAACCTCCAGGAACTATGTTCATTGGTTGCAAGGTAGTCCTCAACCAGTTGAGCTATGCTCGCGGACTATCCACAAATAAATAATCAGAAATTATTAAAGTGTATATAAATTGATTGGTTGTTTGAAAATGTAAATATATATAAGTTAATAAAAGCTATTTGAATAATCTTAATAAAAACAATAGTTGTAAAATAATAAATTATATAAGCAAATGAATTATAAAATATGGAATTACAATTAATATGATTTACAATTGCGAAATAATCTTGTATATAAGAAATGAAACTACATAAGTATATTTATAAATATGAGTTGTAAATAAAAATGAATTTAAACTAAGAATTTTAAAATTGGAATCCTGTTGATTTTGAAAGTTATTTTTCAAAGTTAAAGAGATAATATTGTTATAAATCTAAATAAGATAAATAAATTTGGAATGAATCTTATATAAGTAAAGTAAAGTAGTGAAACTATATAAGAGAAGATTTATAAATGTGATTTATAAGTATAAAAAAGGATTTTTAAAAAGAATATAAACACTAAATTCACTATCGTTGCTGGTGAATATTAAGGGTGATGACTGCAGCATTATCGGTATCATTTTCGAGTTTCTATGTGATTGATCTGCTACCAATAATAAATTGAAATTTTGTTGTGATAAGCAAATTTGAATTTGAAATCCAAGTTGAAATTGATAAATATAAGTGAATTGAGTTTTGTACTTATAATACGAAATAATAAATTTGGTTAGCCTAATAAATATATGATTTGAAATTTAACTAAAGGAAGGTTAAATAATTTGAACTGGATTAGATAAGCTATTGAAATGAAAATTAAACTTATATTGTAAGTGATTTTATAATATGAATTTGGAAGTTTGAATCAGTAAGTTGTATAACTTATAAAGTGAGAAATGTTAAGTAAAACCAATTGTTAAAATGGTTACACAATTTTGTCAAGCAAAACAAAATCTGAATTTGAATAAGTGATAGGAAATTTGACTTAAATAAAAGTTAAATAAAATTGAATTTGAATTAAATTAGTGGTGAACTTTAGTTATATAGTGAAAGTAAATGTAAAAGAAGTAGAATTTGATATCAAAATGAATTAATAAAGTGAAGTGATAAATATGAATTTGAGTTATATAAAATGAAATTGAACTTTATAGTAAAATGAATTGGATTAGAAATGTTGTTGTTAAGAATTGAATAAAACTTAAGTTAAGAAGTTGTGAATTGAATACTTGAATGAAAGTCAATTAGATATTAAACCAAATTGAATGTAAATGAAGTAAATATGAATGTTGAATGTAAAGAAAATTAATTTGGTTATGTTGGATGTGCATTGGTTGTTAGATGTATGTTAGTTGATTGAATAGAAGTTCATTAAGTGTTAGTGAAATTGAAAGCTAAATAATTGAATTCAAATTGGAAGTAAGTGAATCTAAAAGAATTAAATTTGATTTGAATTTGAAGTGAACAAAGTTGAATATAATTAGTGAATGTAAACTAATTGAATATAAATAAATGAATATTAGTAAAATCCAATGTTAATGAATCAAACGCGATTAAATTGAAAACGAATTCAATGAATATTAATGAGAAATGAATTTATATTGATTTGGTCATGGATTTATTGGCTAGATATTGGATTGTTTGATGTTAGTTGGATAATAGTTGCGTGATGGTTGGATTTGTTGCTTATTGATTACATTTGCTATGTTAGTATATATAGTTGTTGTATTGGTATATGTTGCATATTGATATTACTTTCATATATACATGTTTCTCATTTGTTTGTTGAGTATTTAGTACGTGCGTATGACGTATGCTTCGCATTTGAAGCTCTCTTTCGTGCTATATTAGCCATATATGTTTGCTAATAATATATAAGGTACATATCTCGGATTATATACTGTACTTTTATATTTTTCCCTCGGGATGCCTCATCCTCGAAGATGAGATGTATATTTGTGATATATATATATATATATATATATTGTGATCCTACTACGATCGAACCATGCAAAAGAGATGCTGCCGAAGTTTTTGAAAATTTAAGGAGTTAGAAAATTTTGGGAAATTTATGATAACTAAAATTTTGATATTGAGCTGAAGGTAAAACAGTATTAGTGATTTTGAAAAGACAACTATGAATGGATTTGGAAACTTAGAAAAGTTTTTATAAGAAGTTTAACTAATGGATTTTAAAAAAATTAAAAGGTTTAAATGATTTTGATATCCAGTTTGAACGAATTGATTTGAAAAGCTAATGGATTTTGTGACTTTTTCTTACTTGGTAATTTCGGGGATGAAATTCTTTTAAGTAGGGAAGAATGTAACGATCCAGAATTTCAGTCATTTGAAATTCGTATATTAATTTATTTTAGATATTCAAAAGTTAAGTTTATAAATTGAATAACTTATGTTTCGAATATAGTGATTTAATTGGACAATTAAATTGTCAATTTAATATTTTAAATTGTAGAAATAATTAAAATTTGAATTTAATGGGAATGAAAATAATTTATAAATTTGAATTAAATTCTATTTGAATTAGAATGATATTAGAGAACTTTTAAAATTGAATTAAAAGTAAAATTATAGAAATTGCATATTTTAATATTTAATTAACGGGTAAAAATTGTCATTTTTCGTACAATCTCGGATTTCGACGAAACAAGTTTCATTGGATCTGCAATGCTATATTATTATAGGATTTCAATTTTTGGGTTAATCGGATTCACGGTTTAGCCATGGCAAGCTAAAACGCGTAAAAATTTATTCACGTAAATTTTAAATTTAAATAATTCGATTCGAAAACCTATCTTTAAAGTACGATCGAATTGGCACTTGATATATATTCCATTGTTTTCGAAATATGGGTAAAACATTTTATACGTCAGGCGGCATGCTTCGTTTGGAGTTCGAAAAATTTGGCGATGCATAGTGTCGCGAAAATTTCTATATAAGGACTTCATAATTTTCTATTTGCAACAAAATCAAACCCAAATCCTAATTTTCCTTCAGCCACTGCCATTATCTTTTCTATGGCCAGAAAACAACCTCCTTCCTCCTCGTTTTTCTCATGATCCCTTCACTTTCAAGCTTCGATTCTTAAATGAAAATTGCAGAGGGCAAGGAAATCTAAGATATCAACGGTGATGATCGTTGAAGCAAAGAAGATCGGTAATAAATCGAGGTTGAACATCGCACATTCAAACATGTTTTTCGAGGCAAGATGGAGACCGAATGTGACCGGTTTTGGGCTGTAGGTGGAGCTCGTGACGTGGGTTCAAACGATGGTGGCTGATCGTCGTCGAAGTGGACGAGGAGGGCTCGATAATTCGTGAAAATGGCGACTCTATTGGGTTCTTCGGCCTGATGTAGAATGAAGGGGAAGAAGAATAAAATGATGGCCCTGATCTTGTGATGCAATCGTGCGGCCATGATTTGTGAGGGTTTTAAAATATAAAAGAATTTTGTAAATTAATTTATATTTTAATTCGTATAATCTTTGAAAATGCATAACTTCTTTATACAAGGACATTTCGCAAGAAACAAATTGCGTTGGGTTTGTATTGACGAGTACTACATTTTAGAGCTGGTTTGGATTTGATTGAAGCAAGTGTAAATTTTGGGTAAAAGTAAACGCTTGTTTAATTTTATTCGATATAAAACACTACAACTGCTATTGGAATCAATATGAGTACAACTCACTCTTTCCGACTTACTGATATTTTTTATAAAAGTGAGAATAAATTTATTTTATGCTGACTGATGATTGTTTGGATGATATATGATGTATTATCCATATATTGATTGGTATTTGGACATATTCATGCCTATTGGAGCAGATGAGACCCTATACGTTCCCGTGTATGAGCGGATGAGCTTTTGTATGCGCGTCTGCCTCGAAGTGGACATTGTACACATATTCTAATATGTATATTTATTGCAGGTGACAGGTAGGAGGGATCCAACTAGATTCCCCACCATTATTGGTTTTATTTATAGAAATTGTGATATATGTCGTCCATCGTGCGATATATGATATTTAGATGTTGTGATTGATGTATTTAGTGCTCTTGCAGCATTAGGCCTATTTTTAGCAATTTAAAAATGTTAAAATGGTTAGATTTAAAAAGGATTTTCAAATGATTTTGAAAATAGACGTTTTGTTAATTTTGAATTGTTAAGTAAATGAATTTACTTTGAATAAATGAATAGTTATAATTTTTATGCTATAAAATTTATGATTTTTGTGAAATATATTAAAGTGTGATTTTTTTTTTGAAATATGAAGCCGACTATTTTGTAAACAGTTTAAATTGAGATATTGAATTTATTATAAATAGTTTATATACAAGATTTATAAAATTGAATTTTTATAAATTAAAATGATGGAATTGTAAAGGAGTTTTATAAGTGTTTAAAATGGAGTTATAAATGGGTTTTATAAGTAAATAAGATTTATAGATTTATGAAATTGTGAAGTTATAAAAGAATGATTTTGTAAATAAGGAGATTTATAAGTAATTAACTTATAATTTGGATTTTGGCATGTAATTGAGTTATAAATGAGATTGGCTATTAAAGGAATTTTATAAATTGAAGTTTTTATAAAATATATTTGGAATTTATAAACATTATTTTATAAATCCGAAATCAACTTATTTTGATAAGTTAAATATAAAAGTTATCAAAGGAATTTCATCCACGATTTTAGATAGTGGATAATCCTTTAATAAATGTGTAGAAATATTGGGTTTGGTAAATGAACTATATTCACGATATTGGATAGTGAATAATATTTTAAATTAAATAAGTTTTTTGAAAAGTGATATTTTAAATGAGGTTAAATGGTTTGAAGATATTTTAAAATGTGCTAACTATCGAATACATAGACTTCAACATTCATTGTGGAAATAGACCTTATCGAGAAATAAGAAAATGATGGACTATAACACTATTTGTCATAGTAAATGATTTTAGAAAGAAAATGTTTTGTATAGTATATGGGATTTATATATCTATCTTCTTATCGAATCACTATACTGGTGATTTTGGATTGTCATAACGATGTTTTACACAACATTCATTTTGACCCAAATAAGTATGTTTAAGAGAATGTTTTCCTTATAGAATAAAATATATACTTAATCATGGTTTAAGTATATGTAACTTTTTTCTAACTATTGAAAATAAATAGATTTGTGAATATGTTTTTATTATTGAAATAAGTATATGGAAATGTTTTCCAATGTTGAAGCATCGAAATAATTTTTGAGAATATATCTTTTTAAAGATAATTTAAAGTGAATATTTGGCAAGTGATTTAGTTAATAAAAGATTAATTAAAAGGACCTATTGGTTGCTTATGGTGCTAAATATTTGTTTGGTTCTTTGATAGTTAAATAATCGACTATCAAATTTGTCCAATTTAGTTCCTCGACTTGATGTGGGAACTATTTAGTCGTACACTTAGTACGCAGCCTTCTGTGTAGGCTTGATTATCATTTTTGTTGAGGATGTTGATTCGTGTAGTGCGGAGTATTACTCCAATCTATTGAGCTTCCTTCTTGGCCCGAAGGATAGCAATTTGAAAGTTGGAGACGTGATAACTATGAGACTTAGTTTTCATGTGAGGTTGAGAAACGCTTTTGCGTTGTTAGTGCAAAGAGACTAGGACCGGTTTATCCGAAAACCACTTCAGACCAACAACTATGCGATGATTGTGCAGGTTGGTAATGATGATATTGATATTCCGGATTTTTATAGTAGAGGACTTCTTATTGATCATTTGGGGTTAAAATCCCAATATACATCTAGTAGTAGTAGTCTCTTGGTTATGAAATATCCAATGCAAAGACTATTAACTACTATTCCTAAGGATTTTCCGATAGGATGTGGTAGGAAAGTACCTTTGGTTTAACCTGTTCCTAGACAACTTGTATGGATGTTTGTCTGACATTGCATTTCTAAGATTAAGTACATTGGTTTTTACAAACATACATCAGTGGTGGCGGAGAAGGCAACTTCTCTTAGCTTAACACCCTCCTTGAGACGTATGAGCTTAAGGGTTGTATTTTTATGGAAGGCAATTAGTAGTCAACGGAAATGGCAGTATTGCACTCAAAGTGATGTGATATGTGAAAGGAAACCGTTAACTTGAGCCTCATCAATCGAAAATGACCAAAACAGGGTTAGATGCAGCAAGGCTAAGTGGGTCGCTTCCTCGTAGGATATGATCATCCTCTTCTAGATGTATCTTTACATGTTATGACGTCTTGTATCTGATTATTGTGGTTTATATGCTACGAGGGCCCTTAGAAAATATCGGTAACGACTGGAGGATGATATATTCGGTACTATCTAGTTACAGAGTTAGGTCAGTCTTGTGTTAGTAGAGAAACTTTGTGATGGTTTCTCAGGACATCCATCTAGAGGTATACCCATCGGAAGGTACTCCCTTCACCTGGTCATTTGTATGAAAATCCAAACTCCACTACGTGCCTGTCATTTTGATTGTATTACCCATTTTGGGCTATATGATGGAATTTAATCAATGTAACAATTTTGACTGCGATTAATATTATTTGTGCAATATACACTATTATAATATAAGAGAATTTGATATGAAATGTTTTAGTTATCGTAAGGTAAAAACATGTTCATTTTATGTGTTGGCGTGTCTTACTAGATACTTTAGTTTTGAAAGGAAAAGTTTGGTAATTTAATAAATTCAGTTAAGTGTGTTTCTCACGCTGGTTTACCAGACTCATCCAGGCGTTCTTCCCCTTCAATGCTCGGGTCAGACCAAGTATATTTACAAGTCAAATTTGGTGCTTTTGGAGGTTCAACGGGAGAGCTGGAGATCTTCATTTCATATACACGTATCTGTTCTGATTATTCGTTGCTTAGTTGTTGTATATTATCGACATTTGTGAGGATAGGTTATTATAACTGTCTAGGATGATAACTATTGATTGATTGTTGAACTTTGTTTGATGTATGTATATATAGTTTTTGTTTTGTAAAAATCATTGATATGATATTATAAGTTATTCCACTGCAATGTGAGATTCTGTATTGTTCTGTTTTGTTCTATCTTCTCTCTTTCTTCTCTTCTCTTCTTCTGTATTCTTTTCTTTCTCCTGACTTTCTGTCAGTCTGTGCTTTTTGGGTCGGACATGTGTGGTTTATTGTCGACTCAAAGGGTGCAGATTTACGGGTCATCGCAAGATTTGAGTTCATTTGAATCCTATCATTTTCTAGTTGAAATTAGTTAGATTCAAATTCTATAAATTTCCAAATAGTCCATTTACTTTCCATAGAATTTAAAGATAAATTTCCTTCATTTTTCATAAAAATTTCAATAAAAATTGAACTTAAGTAAAAATTTGAGTTATATATATATTTATTTATTTAAAAATATTCCTTATTTTTCAGCTTTATTCCAAACTCAAATTCTTACTTATATTTCAAATATGAATTTAGGACCTAACATGCTTATAATTGCATTATAAACCTTTCTACTGAAAAGAAAATAACTTAACACTTATAAGAGGCAATTTATATTAATGTCTTCAAATTAAGTATCATCCCAATAGACAATAATAAGTTGTGTGTATATATAAAACAAAAAGGATTTTCTTTTCTTAGAATATTTTCTCTTAATAAAGTAGTCACTGACTTAAATTTTTATTTGGTGCATAGCATATCTTTATACACAAATTATTTTCACACATTTTCCTCTTATCGTTACTTTATAAAAAGCATATGAACGTCATTTTATTATGCAAAGCCAAATTTGAGCAAATTCTTTTTATTTATTAATCAAAGTATTTAACATTCAATAATTTATTAAAATCATAGTTAAATTATAGTTTCAATTCCAACTTCTCTTAAATTGAAAATTTATAAAAATAAAATAAAAATCCTAGTGTAACACCCCGATATTTTACGGGAAATATAATTAAAAAGAAATTAAAAACGCATTTGGTACAGTGGTAAAGGTGCATGTTGACTTTCTTAATGACCAGGGATCAAGTCCCATTGTCGCCCAAAATCTGTAGCGATGTTTTTTAGCTGGTTCATTTCCAGCGATTTTTCTACATATTTCAGCATTGTTTCTGACATGTGGTGGCTTCCCATTCACTCCAGTGATGTAATAGGATGAGATGGCTAAATTTAATGGTTGAGTGATGCGTATGGGCCAGAATGGATAACTATTAAGTGTATGAAAGAACCAGATTTAATCTAAAAATAATCTAATGGATTATACTCACTCAAACATTCTATAAATATACCATCTAACCTAAACCTAATCTCTTATTCTGTCGTCGCCATAATTCTATAGTAAAATTAATGTGTATTATTCTTCCTCCTTTTCACTACTAAATAAACAAATCTCTTTCAAATTAAATTTTCTATATACATTCAAGCAATTTGGGGAATTTAAAAGAATCAAAGGTAGAAAGACTAAAGCAAAGCTTTTTTTTCAAGTTTATGCAAGCTCAAGTGACAGGTGAGTGGGAATTAAAATGAAATAAAAAAAATAAAGTAGTTCAATTTTAGTTCTTTTCTGGCACGTTAATATGAATTAATTTCTATTATTGATTGAGAATAAATGTAAATTATTGTATCTTCTTCTTCTTCCACTTCTCAGATCTAATTCATGTTTGGTTTAAAATATGGGACATATAAATTGTCTATTCACGTTTTATGGCATAAATAAAATTGAAATTTATGTAAATTATTGTATCTTCTTCTTCTTCCGCTTCTCAATTCTAATTCATGTTTGGGTTGAAATTTTGGAACAAACAAATTGTTATTCACGTTTCATGGTGTAGATAAGATTTGTTAAATAAAATTAAGTGAAAATTATTATTCAGTTTATAATGGTAGAATAGGTTAGTTGAATAAATTTAGAATATGTTACTTGAATAAAATTATGGTTTTGATTGATATAATTACATAACTTTGAATACGGTTTTGGAACAAAATTGGAAAGTCTAATTGGCATAATTGTTTATTTCATATATGGCCTAAAAATGTAAAAGTGAAATTTTGTGTAATTAAATGGTTTGTCGCTATTGGATAAAAAATTTGTACATATTAAATCTCTAAAAGGAAAACATAAATTAGGGTGGAAAATAAATGTAAATTAAATGGACCCTAAAGGCTAGTGTAAATATGTAACAAAATGGTATAAGAATTACAAGAAAACCATACAGACTGAACGGACGTGAAATTGAAATTCCATTATGTAAGAAAACGGGAAATTGTGAAATAACCAAATCGGATGCAAAAATGGCCTAAAGCAGACAAATGAAAATAAACGGTATGTAAACTGTAATGGTAAAATTAATTAATCTGGAAGCGATTTGGTGGACAGACCTTATAAAGGTCTGGATAGGTGTTTCATGCATTTAAGACCAAAATATAGTTTTGGTTGTACGTACTAGGAGCGGACAAGTAGGATCGCAAGAATGTTTGTTACCTTTCATAAGTAGCTAGTAAGTAGGATTGATAAAATCCGCAATAGTAGGCTTCTTCAGTCAGATCAACACTGACGGAACAAGACAAGTGTGCTCCGATATAGGCTTCTTTAGACAGATCGTTGGAGGATTTTGCACAGTGCACCCAGCTGCGGGCGCTCATTTGGTGTACCGACACTTTAGATAGGGGCAAGTCCACGTTGGTGATCGAGGACATAGAAGGATATGAGTCCAGTTTGGCGGAGGCTGAGCGCAACTTCGGGGGACCGTGAGGTTGTTTGAGTCGACGCCGGTCAGACGTAAGAGGCATATCGTCACGGTGCATAGGTGAAGAGCATGACTTTCACGCCATAGCGCGTGGATAGGTAAGGATAATAGGTCCGACAGGCCGATTGACGTTTAGAATTATTGCATGGTTGACTTCCCTAGAGTGACCATGGACTTTGGCTTCATAGGAACTGTATCTACGAAGGATTTACTGCATTTTATCATTCACTCTCTATGATATTCGAGGAAGACCTAGAATTAAACTATTTTATTCTTTCCGCTTCATTTTATTTCTCATTCATCGGACTTTATGTATGTCCCATTCCTGTTTTTCTATTTTCCCAAAATCACAGGAGGGCAAGTCTAGGTTGCAATTCTTTGCAGCTCGGAGGTTCATTCAAGCAGTTGTTATCTTCGGCTTTTGTTTCTTTTGTTTCACGTAATTCGTTTCTCTTTTCCATACATTACTCTATATATGGGGACCTATATTGTGAACTTTGTTATGTTTTATGTTTTGGTGGAGACTACTTGATACTTTTGGTTTCATAAATAAATTTGGGATAACGTTGTTTTTATTGAAGCAGTTTTGCTATTAATTTATAATTAGTAAAAAAATTCTTCCGTCGTAATATTCTAATCATTTTATGTTGTTGCCTTAATCCCTATGCTATGTTATGGATTTTTATTTCACCCAACCACTCGTGCTTCTAATCATGTTTGATTTTCAATGTGCCTAGAGGTGTATGGTGTCACACTTGGTATCAGACCTAAGGTTTCGATAATCCTAAAAATATTTTAAAATTATAAAGGTTTTCGAATAATTTTTAAAGGATATTCCAAATAATAACTTTAAAGGTATATGTATATATTTTGAGAGAAAAAAAGAAATTTTAGAAATGGGTCCCTCATATCTCTTTTCCCTATCTATTGAACTATTTGTGGAGTACCTAATACCATCTTTTTAATATCCAAAGATAGAAATGTGTGAACCGCAAGATATCCCCGAAGTTTCCGACCTTAATATGCCTGCTTGGTTATGATGTTATTTGCAGGCTACTACATGAGCAGAGCCACCGGCTAGGGATGTTGCTCCAACGGAAGGGGCTCCAGCCCATCCGCCAGGCAATCTCGATTTTCCCAAGTTATGAAAGGACTACACCAGCTTAGGAGGCAAGCCGTTTCTTGGCACCGATTCATATATTGAGGTAAGAGCTTGGACTTATGGAATTGAAGGACTTGGCTTGGAGTTAGTTGGGTTCATGGCAGTTGCAAGGAGAGGCTCTTTGTTCGTGGGAGATTGTGGAGGCTGAGCCTAATAATTTGACTTGGGTGGATTTTCGTACTATGTTCGAAAGGAAATTCTTATCGCAGGCTGAAGAGGGAGTGCAGCTAGAGAAATTATACAGCTCAAGCAAGGGGATATGATAGATAAGGAATATGTTAATCAATTCAATGAGCTTGCCAGATTTGGACTAGACCTGATCAATACTCCTCGTAAGAAGGCGCTGAAGTTCGCTAATGGTGAGTCAGCCACTATAGAGTTTGGTGGTGAGCCACATTCCGACGGGAGCCACTTTTGAGGGATTGGTGGAGAAGGATTTACTTGCTGATACTGAGAAGAAAGGAGATGTGGCTCAGAAGAGTTATAGGAAGACGCAGTGGAAAGGAAAGAGGAGAGAAGGAGGAGGGTCAGGTGGAAAAATGAAATTTCCAAGGAAGAACTGGAGGTGCAATACTTATAGGAAACCATGTCATCTTGCTAAGGACTGCAGGGAGAGTGACCGAGACTAAGGCACTATCTTTGCGATCAAGTGGGGAGTATGAAAAGGACTGTCCATCGAAGCCTAAGGACAATTCACAGACACCTTCACAGCCTGCTCAAGCTAATGCTTTAGAGGCAGTTCCTTCCTCTAGTACTCGTCTGGTTGTAGACAAGGGAAAGAAGGTGATCATCGAAGGTGTGTTATCTATCTCTAATTTTCCTGTTCGTACCCTATTTGATTCTGGAGCTTCACTCTTTTATATCTAGTAATTTGGTAGAGGGTCTTGTTCTTGATGCTTGCTTAGTGACCGACCCAGTAGTAGTATCAAATCCCATAGGAGGATCCACCAATTTGTCCATGTTATGTCGGGATTTGGAATTTTTATTTTAGGAGTTGAATTTGATTATAGTGCCTTTGTATTGGGCTTTTCCAGTTTGGGTTGATTCTTGGTATGGATCGGCTAACCATGTATGGTGTTGTTCTTGATTGCAATAAGAGGGTAGTGAGGTTAGGCACTTTTAGTGGATGTACCTTGGAAGTACCTTGTGATCCTAGAGGATCAGTCATGTTGAGCTACCTTTATTCTCTTGACTTATTGCCTGGTAGTTTGAGTTCAGTACCCGTTGTTAGTGATTTTCGAGATGTGTTCGAGGAGATTGCTAGCCCTCCACCTCAAAGAGATACCAAGTTCAAGATTTATCTTGTCGATAATGCCAAACCGGTTGCTTTACCAGTAGGGCATATAGCTTCTAAGGAAGATTGTGAGTTGAGCAAGAAGTTTGGAGAGCTTTTGGAGAAGGGCTTCATTCTTAGGAGCATTTTTGAATGGGGTGCACCCGTCGTCTTTTCCACTAAGGCGAATGGCTCTCTTGGACATTGCATGGATTATAGGGAGCATAATAGGCTAACGAAGGAGAATCGTTATCCTCTTCCCCGTATAGATGATCTCCTCGACTAGCTAGTAGAAGCCAAGGTATTTTTGCAGCTCGATTTCGCCATGGGATTTCATCAATTGTATGTGGTGGAGGATAGCATCGAGAAGACTACATTTAGGACTTCAGATGGGTTATTTGAGTGGTTAGTCATGCCACTTGGGATAACTAATGTTCTGACATATTTTGTGGACCTGACGAGTTGAGTATTTCACGAATCGTTAAACAAGTTTCTGGTGGTATTCGTTGATGAAATTTTGGTTTATTCGTGAAGCAAGTAGGAGCATACTGTTCACTTAAAAGAAGTGCTTAGGACCCTACGAGCACATAAATTAAAGGCGAAATTCTCCAAGTGCCACTTTTGAAGGGACGAGGTTCGCTTTTTAGGACACATCATTTCAAAGGATGGACTGGCAGTAGATCTGGCGAAAGTGGCAGTAGTACAGGATTGGAAAACCCCTAAGAATGCCATGGACGTAAGGAGTTTCCTTGGTCTTGCCGGCTACTATAGGAAGTTCATTAAGGACTTTGCTAGGATATTAACTCAACTTACCCACCTTACCAAGAAGAACTCAACTTTTGTTTGGGATGCCAAGTGTGAGGATGCCTTTGGTCGATTGAAGGAAGCTTTGACTGCCGCATTAGTATTGGTATTACCAGATGGAATCAAGACTTTTCCAATTTACTGGATGGAATCAATTTACACATGATCTTGAGTTGGAGCTATATTTTTTACTCTCGAGTCTTGAAGGCACTATCTCTTAGGAGAAAGATTTGAGCTTTTCATGGATCATAAGTCTTTGAAGTATCTATTCTCTTAGAAATACTTGAATTTGAGACAGCTAAGATGGATGGAGTTTTTAGCCTCTTATGACTTTGAGATTTCCTATACCCCTGGCAAGGGTAATGTAGTGGCAGATGCGTTGAGTGGAAGCAAAGTGGTTTTAAGTCCTCTATTTTGGAATGGAAGCATTTAGAGTACATTGTTATCTTCGATTTTAGACCTCCAACGGACTTAGCTCCGAAATTGTTAACAGCCCTTGACGTCCAGCCTACTTTGATGGAGCAGATTGGAGCAAGGCAAGGTAAGGACAAAGAGTTAAAGGACATTTTAGTTAAGCTTGGTATAGGAGAGCATTCACCACATCTTAGGCGCTATACCATGGACACTAGGGGATGGCTTAGAAGGGATGGTAGACTTTGTGTTCACCATAGTGAGGATTTAGTAGATGCGGTGTTGGCCGAATCACATCATTCTAGGATGACAGTGCACCCCAGTGGTGATAAGATGTAGCAGGATATGAAAAGGGTATTCTATTGGCTTGGAATGAAGAAGAGGGTGGCAGAGTATGTATCGAAGTGTATCACTTTCCAAAGGGTAAAGGCGGAAGAAAAGAAGCCCAGAGGACTGTTGCAGCCATTGGATATTCCATTGTGGAAATGAGAAAGCATCTCTATGGACTTTGTAGATGGATTGCCAAGGTCGCGGAGAGGGAACACAAGCATTTGGGTCATTGTGGATAGACCGACGAAGAGCGCTCATCTTACACCCATTAAGAGTAATATGATGGCAGCTTCCTTGGTGACTTTTTAAGTAAGGGAGATAGTTAGGCTTCATGGAGTTATGAGCGACAGAGATCCATTATTCAGCGGCGAGTTTTGGAGGAGTCTTCAGCAAGCCTTGGGAATGGAATCGAATTTGAGCACGGCATATCACCCTTAGACAAATGGACAGACTAAGAGGGTAAATAGGGTTTTGAAAGATTTGCTCAGACTGTGCATCATTGACTTCGGAAGCTCTTGGGAAGACCACCTAACTTTGGTGGAGTTCGTGTATAATAATAGTTATCAAGCAAGCAATGGGATGGCACCATTCGAGGCCCTCAATGGCATGCCAAGTAGATCACCAGCCTGTTGGTGGGATACTACCGACAGGATCTTTCTTGGACTAGACTTGGTGAGGGAAACTTCCAAGAAGGTGGATTTGATTCGCAAGAGGTTGAAGACTGCACAAGATAGACAAAATTCATATGCCGACAGAAGACGTTCATATTTTGAGTTTAAGGTTGGAGATATGGTTTTTGTCAAGGTTTCTCCTCTAAGAAACGTTATGAGATTTGGCTCAGTGGGTAAGTTGGGACCAAGATTTGTAAGACCCTTCCCTATTACCGCACGGATTGGAAAAGTGGCATATGGAGTTGATCTTCTAGATAAGTTGGCAGGATTTCATGATGTTTTTCATGTTTCGCATCTAAGGAAGTTTCTACATGATTCCCCAATAGTAGTAGAACCCGATCAGCTAAGGGAAATAGAGGTAAAGCACAAATCACTTGTGCATCGTACACCTACCCGTATATTGGAACATGGCTTCAAGAGATTATGCAACAAGGAAGTTCGTCTAGTGAAGGTTCAGTGGAAAGATGACGCCAAGGAGTGCACATGGGAAACTGAGGAGAGAATTCGAACTTCTTATCCTTTTCTATTTGAAGGTACACTTCAAATATCCTATCTTTGATCTTTCTTTAGTTAGGGTCTTTTCAATAATCTTTAGGTGAAATCTATGGATGGTAGCTTGGTTTTAAACATGCCATTAGGGCATGTTATGTTTGATGGATGATAATGATTGCAAGTGGATGCCAATATTTTCAAATGGATGCACTGCATGCACTAGATAGATATTTATTAGGATAATCGACCAACTAGGTACACACACCTGCATATGCATGCCTGTTATTTATTGCATTTGCATATGGTTGTGTGTATATATATGTATATATGTATGTATGCATAAATGAATGTTGCATATGGGTGGTGCATTTGGGTGAATGATTGAAACATACATATAGAATTATCAATTATACTAGGGTAATTGCATACATTTGGTTGCATGGCATAAGCATACTTGCATTGCACGAGGTCAACTGAATTAGTAGACTGACTACCTTTTCACATTAGGTAAGTTCATATGCATTTTACTTTGCAAAAATCATAAATTGCATTAGTTACAAATAAGGAAAATGGTAGAAATGGATGATGGTTGAGTAGATGGATGTAGTTTTTGGATGCTGGTTGTTAATTACGTTCTTTCGTCTTTGGAGATTTCAGGGACGGAATCCTTTAAGGGAGGAGGGGAAGAAAGTAAAACCCTAGTATTTTACGGGAAATATAATTAAAAGAAACTAAAAGCGCATTTGGCGCAATGGTAATGGTGCATGTTAACTTCCATAATGACCAAGGATCAAGTCCCATTGTCGCCGAAAATTTGGAGCGATTTTTTTTAGCTGGTTCGTTTCCAGCGATTTTCCTACGTATTTCAACGTTGTTTCTGACATGTGGCGGCTTCTCATTCGCTCCAGAGATATAATAGGATGAGATGACTAAATTTTATTGGTTGAGTGATGTGGATGGGCCAGAGTGGACAGCCATTAAGTGTATGAAAGAACCAGATTTAATCTAAAATAATCTAATGGATTATGTTCACTCAAACAATTTATAAATAAATCATCTAACCTAATCTTATTCAGCTATCGCCATAAATCTACAGAAAAATTAATATGTATTATTTTTTCTCCTCTTCTCTACTAAATAAATAAATTTCTACCAAATTAAATTATCTATATATATATATTCAAGAAATTTGGGGAATTTAGAAGAATCAAAGGTATAAAGGCTAAAGCAAACCTTTTTTTCAAATTTATGCAAGCTCAAGTGTCAGGTGAGTAGGAATTAATATGAAATAGAAAAATAAAGTAGTTCAATTTCAGTCCTTTTCTGGCACGTTAATATGAATTAATTTTTGTTATTAATTGAGAATAGATGTAAATTATTGTAAATTCTTCTTCTTCCACTTCTCAAATCTAATTCATGTTTGTTTAAAATATAAGGCATATAAATTGGCTATTCACATTTTATGGCATAAATAAGATTGAAATTTATGTAAATTATTATATATTCTTCTCTTCCATTTCTCAATTCTAATTCATGTTTGGGTAGAAATTTTGGAACAAACAAATTTTAATTCACGTTTCATGGCGTAAATAAGATTAGATTAGTAAAAATTATATAAAATTATTATTCAATTTCTAATGGTAGAACAAGTTAGTTGAATAAATTCAGAATATGTTAATTGAATAAAATTATGGTTTTGATTGATATAGTTACATAATTTTGAATATGATTTTGGAACAAAATTGGGAAGTCTAATTGGCATAATTGTTTGTTTCACATGTGGCCTGAAAATGTAAAAGTGGAATTTTGTGTAATTAAATGGTTTGTGGCTATTGGATAAATTTTTTGTACAGATTGAATCTCTAAAAGGAGAACGTAAATTAGGGTGGAAAAAATATAAATTAAATGGATCCTGAAGGCTAGTTTAAATCTGTAACAAAATGGCATAAAAATTATAGACAAACCATCCGAACTGAATGGACGTGAAATTGAAATACCATTTATGTAAAAAAGGGAAATTGTGAAATATCCAAATCGGATGTAAAAATGGCCTAAAGAAGATTAATGGAAATAAACAGTATGTAAATTATAACGACAAAATTGTGCTAGGAACGGGCAAATAGGTTCGCAAGGATATTTGTTACCTTTCATAGATTTCTAGTACGTTGGATAGACAGCATCCGCAATCATACGCTTCTTCAGGAAGATCGAAGCGGATGGAAAAGGACAAGTGTGCTCCGACATAGGCTTTTTTAGGCAGATCGTTGGAGGATTTTACGCAGCCGATCCAACTGCGGGCACTCTTTTGGAGGAATGACACTTTGGATAGAGGCAAGTCTACATTGTTGACCGAGGAGACAGGAGGATAGGAGTCCAGTTTGGCGGAGCCCGAGTGCATCATTCGAGTCTTGTGAGGTTGTTTGAGTCGGCGCCGGTCAGATGTAAGAGGCATTTAGTCAAAGTGCATGGGCGAAGAGCATGACTTTCACGCTGTAGCACGTGGATAGGTAAGGATAGCAAGTCCAACGGGCCGATTGACGTTTAGTATTACTGCATGGTTGGCTTACCTAGAGTGACCACAGACTTTGGCTTCTTAGGAACTGTATCTAAGAATGATTCACTACATTAAATTATTCACCCTCTGCAATATCCGGAGAAGACCTGCAATTAAACTGTTTTATTCTTTCTGGTTCATTTTATTTCTCATTTACCAGACTTTATATCTGATCCATTCCTATTTTTCCTATTTTTCCTAAATCATAGGAGGGCAGGTCTAGGTTGCAGTTCTTTGCTGCTTGGAGGGTTATTCGTGTAGTTGTTATCTTCGGCTTTTGTTTCTTTTGTTTCATGTACTTCGTTTCACTTTTTCGTGCTTTACTCTATATATGGGGACCTATATTGTGAACTTTGTTTTGTTTTACGTTTTGGTGGAGATTACTTGGTACTTTTGGTTTTAGAAATAAATTTTGGATAATGTTGCTTTTAATGGAGGTGTTTTGCTTTTAATTAATAATTAGTGAAAGTTTTCTTCCGCTGTAATATTCTAATCATTTTATGTTGTTACCTTAGTCTTCGTACTACGCTATGGATTTTTACTTCACTCGACCACCCATACTTCTAGTCATGTTCTATTTTCGGGGTGCCTACGGGTGCGGGGTGTCATACCTAGCATCTATTAAACCACAATACAATATTCACAATCATTTAAAAGTACACCAACCAATTAATTAAACATGCACCTTTGTAAATTGTACATATAAGATTTTACAATTGCCGAATTTATTTAAATTATAAATCTTACTCTTATTTAGCATATATTATTTTATTTATCAAAACATCCCAAAGCATCTCCATTAAAAATTTGATTTATATATTTTTAAAAATATTATTTTACCATCAAAACAACCTTTCCAAACTATCCATTTTAATATATATATAATATTTACTTATTACATAATTCTATCTTCTTTGCCAAAAATATTATATACTTGCTAAGTATTATTACTCAAAACATTTTATTGTCTAAAACACTATGTCCAAACGTCTCGTCCTAGTGTTTAGGAATCCATATCGATAAAGTTGATCAGGCACATCGACCAAAATTCTTAAACCACTCAACCAACAATTTAACACAAAATTATTTTCTATACGATACACATATTTCTTTTAATACTTTAGGCTTTTCCAAATATTTTCTTGTTTATAATAAATATAACCACATTCCATATATAGGTATATCAAATATCCAAAAGATTTTATTTTAAGTAGATGCTTGCTTTTATTAAAATTCTTTCAATCAATCTTAATGTTTTCATAAAATTAATATTTTACTGGTAACAATTCCATAACGCTCACTCATCCATAAATACTTCAAACAAACATCAAAAAATGAAATTCATTTTAATACTTAATTAACCACCCATATGAATTAATATTTCATTTTATATAAATTTAAATTTTCAATATTTCTTGCGATAACTACACTATGAAACACCACAAGTTATTATTGCGATTATTGAGCAGGTTTTAATTCTCAATAGTAGTTCCCACTCAATATTAATTTTCGCACAAGCATCTACAATTTTATATCAACCAAGTATCCATTAACCAATCAATTTTCCTCATTACTTATTTTATTTATCAAGTATAATTCCAAATTCCAAATTTTATATTTTCTTTTATAAAAGTCTTTGTATCCATTTCAAAATTTAAATAAAATAATTCTTAACAAATTTTAGTCTCACTATGCATTTTGGTATTTATTTGGTTGTACTAATAATTACAATTTCATTTTATATAAAACAAAGTTTTCAATTTCTTTTACAGTAACCACACAAATGACCATAATATTTAATAATTAATATCGAGCAAGTTACAAATTTTTAGATGAAAATTCCTACTCAATACAAATTCAATAATTTTTTAGAATTTTCAATATAATTTAACATCCATTGATGCAAATAACATATATTTCAATCAAACAAATAAACAATCGCCTTCAGCGGAAAGCTATTTTCCAACTTTCCGCTGCGCACTCTGATCACTTAACAAATCAGGACACAACAATTTAATTTTAAGTTATCTACTAATTTTTAATATCCATTAAGTCTCACTCTTTAGAGAAGTGAGTTCCAACATTTTCATAACATTAAGTTATATAGTATTACCAAATGATTTTTCAAATATGTCCCAATGATTATTCCCAATAATCATTTATATTCCTATTCCTAATTAGTTAATTAAATTACTAACAACTACATACCCAAGGGACGGGACTCTAGGTCGTTTAGGTTTAGATCTCAACTCTGTGTCAATTATATTCTATAATGTTCTAAACACAGCTCTGATACCAAGCTGTGACGAACCGACCGCTATATCCAATTTAGCAAAGAACATTACAAGTAATGTCGTCTGCTAATCCAGAGAATACGGCTGGTTAAGGGTGATCGATTGTGAATATATCGTTATACTAATACTAACATACCTTATTTACCTTTTTGAGGATCTGAACTAAAATTTAAACGTGTACAGTATTAATACAAAGTAATAAACACAGCCATTCAGAACTTTATATAATATAGATAAATCAAAACCAGAGTCATGGTTCACAAGAATAATATATATCATCATATACATTAAAGAATGTGAGTCTACAAAATATCAGTACTAGACCCACATAAATATATAAATTATATCCAAATTCTTGTATCGGGTACAAAGTCACTACTCTATAATATAGATGACATAAACTCCTAACTGCCAATATATACAATTATGAAGTAACTAAAACTATCAAAATAGTCTACTTCAATGCTAGTCCAAAATCCAAAGATCAATGGGTCTTTGTTCTTGTAAAGTCTCGACCTGACCCGTGTGTTAAAAAATAAACGGGTCGGTCTATATCTAAATAATAGACGCGGCACTAATATTATAACTTTATGTGTAGCGATCCTGACTTGACCTTAGAAAATCGGCACCAAATACGACACTCATATTCAAATGTCGTAGATCCAAACGTCGAATCCGGTGCACCGGAGCTTATAATACCATTAAGTACAACACAGCGGAAGAAATAAATATCAATATATATAACATTGATATAATGACATGAATACACAAGAACGATACAATGAATATCAATACAATCAGAGATACAAGACACGGCGGAAAGAAATCGATAACACCAGCAGCGGAAAATTCTTCAATAGAATGCATCCTCAAATCCAATGCTCCAATCCAAAGCTAGCTCGAACCAACATCATGTGTCACCAAGACAAGCAAGTCCGTCCGGATCCATAGACTGGACTAACTCCAGATAATCTACTAAATTTGATTATTTGTAAAATCTAACTCTAAACTGCCCGTGTGTAAAAATTGTGGGCGCCTAGAGTTTAGGAAAGGAATAATAAACCCCGAGTCGGTCATGGGGACGGTATGAGTAACAAAAACAGTTTTTTTCCCTTGAAAAAATAAACAACAAAGAATTTACTTTTTAAATTCGCAATGCTTTTTAGAAAATGAAACTACCATAAGGCCTCCCACCGCACATACCATGCAAACGCAGAATTGGAGGAGATTTCTCCTTATGATAGTCAAACATGCTTGATACGAGAAAACTTCTTGATATTATTTTTATAGGTGTACAGTGGAAAACATTTCAAAAGTATAATATTAATCTTAGCCAGCATATGCATTTTGCACTTATGCCTACTATAGCTACCATGTTCAATAGCAGGTTACCACCACATTCCATGGCAGGTTATACAACTAAAACCGTACAGGGCACGTATTGTTTCGTTTGGATTTCCAACAAATGGTTGGGCTAAGGAACTTCCCACTGTCCATGGGTATGCCTCTGGCGGGACGTCCCGAGAACCTAACCGGATATTTTCCAACACAAGGCCGGGTTACCTCTGTAACTAGGTAACTACTTCTCGAGCATGCCACCTCCCGGTCCTTTAGGACCTTTATCCGAGGCGCCTCTAAACCACAAAGCAACAACCACACAGTAAATGAGATTGAAGCCCACCAAATAAGTGAATATCTGGGCTCCATGCCATGATACCACCCTTTACCAGAAGGGAATGACACACCCTAAAGGGCGCGACCCTCATAACCTTGCCGCATCTTTCCTGTTTTGACCATTTCCGTTTTGTGACGTCCTGATGCAGTCTCGTCCACAAAGCTACGCTTTGTACAAAAGCCATGCTCTGATCACAAATGATCAATAAATGATCATCAACACACAGCAGCACTCAGCATGCCACAGTACCAAATTGGGAATATATCGCTGATAACCTTCACCTACATAATCTCTGAGCTCGTACGTCTCAGAGAAGGGTGTTAAGCTAAGAGAATAAATTCTCCGCCACCAACAGATATGTATTTGAAAGAAATTTGCTTTATATCTCAAAGTGTAGCATCAGACATGCAACCATACAAGTCTGTCCCGGGTTCGAAAAGAACCGAAGGCACTTCCGAAAAAGCCCTTGCAAATCCGGGTATTCATAATCCCGATCGTACTTCCCATCACTTAGGGAATCTCTATACCATAGCTGCTCGGTGTAGAGACAATCGATAGGTTATCCTATCGTTCACACAAATACCCGGTCTTCACCACCGGTCTTCAAATGCTATCCATAACGACGTATCGGTATTCGGAATGGGTTATATGACACAAGGTCCTCTCCCGGCTAAAACGAATAATGAGCGCTGTAACGACCCCGACTTCCTACACCCAGGAAGACGTATCGTCTTGAAGAAAGAAAGGGGTGAGAAAATAGAAAAGATAGAGAAGAAAGAACAACAACATCAGAATCTCACAGCGGAACGAATAAATTATAATATTCACATAAGTATTTACATAATATACAACATCCATCAGAGTTATACAGATAATACATCACATACTAGACAGTCATAGACACCTGGCTAGTTAATACAACACAACTCAAACAAATAACTCAAAGATACCAACACAGCGGATCTATATATATATCTACAACGCTGAAGCCTCCTGCCCCATTGCTCCTCCAGAATTCGTCAAAGCTAACCTGAATCCCTTGGCTACCCGTAAAAATTTGGGTACCCGAGAGTTTATGAAAAACAAAAATAAACTCTAGGTCAGACATGGGTCTGGTGTGAGTAACAGGTTAAAGTTGCTTAATTTTGAAAATCCTTTGAAATAAAAGGTATCACGTAAGACTTCCCACACATAAACATGGAAAAGTTTTTACCTTACGCTAACCAAAACATTTGATAGGAAATTCAGTGATATTATAATAGGTCTAGGGTTTTCAAGTAAATAGAAAATAGCCGAAATTGTTACATGATTAAATTCCAGCTACTAGCCACAAAAGTGGGTAATACAATCAAAACCGTTGGCACTTATTGGATTGTGGATTCCATACAATGGCAGGGCTACTGGGGTACCGTCTGTCACAGTACGTGGCCTAGATCAACGTACCGAGGATCACTCCCGCCCCCTGCAACACAAGGCCAGAACCATTCCTTACTGAACAGTCCCGAACAAGATAACCCCGCAGTTGGTGTACATCCAACCGCCCACACAGCCGAATAAAAAGGGACATCTAGGCAGGGGAAAATCTTGTCCTGCTTGGGCATGACCCACCTAACCTTGCTGCACCTCCCCTGTTTTAGCCATTCCCGGTTGATGAGGCTTGAGGCTGCGATTACCTTTATAGAAAACATTTCTTAGAATGCTCATTGCCCACCTGACGATGTGTTGAAAGCATTCAATCCATACAAGTTCGTTCCGGGTTCGAACAAAACCGAAGGCATTATCTCGTTACACTCATTTTGGAATCACCTTCAGAGTTAACGACGATAAACCTTGCACTCTGAATCTTCATCTTCACTTCAGATTCACGACCTATTGTTAATTTGGAATCGATGTGGTTTTCGGATGTTCCACATAAGTAAAACCGATCCCGGTCTCATCGAAATCCAAAACGTGTCTTTTAAGGCCAATTGTCTATTTAGTCTTAACAGTTTAATTCAAAATAATTCAATACACACAGATAGATAATTCACAATATCACAATAGATAATCACATCATCATCATAAACAGATAATCAATATCATCATCCAAACAGATAATAAATATTATCGTACTTAACTATGCATCCATATCACATGGATATTACTCATATCTGAATTCTCAATCATCAAATGAAATATCAATATCATTCATAAGCAATCACAATCTATAATTAATTTAAAATGAATTAAATTAACTACTTCAAACTCTAATTAATTTAAAGTAAAGTAAATTAATTACTTCATCTATAAATCCTGCTTATACAACCATTAATTAATTATAAATCAAATTAATTAATTATTCTCTAGGTATTCATCTTGATTAAATACCTTTGATTAATCATTTTCTAATTACAATAGGTAATTAGTCTTTAATTAATTTCACAAATTAATTATCCTAAATTATTTATAGTAATTAACATTTAATTACCTTATTTATTAATTAAATATACTTAATTATATTTATTGTTAATTAATTACATAAATTAATCACCACATTATTAATTATTTCTTAATTAACAATTTTTAATTACATCATTAATTATATTAATTAATGATCTCAAATCTAGATTTAAATTAAATTACTTATTTAAATTAATTAAGTGATTATTCTTTAATTTAAACATAATTATTAATTATCCATGATTAATATCAACCAGTAATTAACTACCCTTAATTACATATTAATAAATTAATTATTCCATAATTAATTATCTCCATTAATTAATCCCTTGATTAATTTCAAAAGTAATTATCCAAATTACCTTATTGACATATCATCTTTCACTAATTACATTCAGTAATTAACAATAATTACTTCCTTAAGTAATTATGCTCCATTGAATACACTAAGTAATTATACTTATCAATATGATTTCTTAAATTAATTAAACCGAATTAATTAACTTAAATTAATCATTTTATCAACATTAATTACAATAAGTAATTAATCTCTTAATTACTTTTATCAAGTAATTACACTCAACAATTTACAATAGATTATCTAATTAATCTAATCAATTATCAAAATTAATCACATATATTAATTAATTAATAGCCTTTAGTTAACTATCTACATTAACTAGTAACATTACTTAATTTACTTCATAATTAATTTCTAATTATAAATTAATCTAAATTATTAATTTATACATTAAATATATAAGTCATTTCTTAATTAACTTATTCATTTAATCATTCAAATATCTTAATTTTCTTAAGATAACTTATTTCTTTATTAAAGACTTCATAAATATTAAAGTGTATTAGAACATTACATTTTAAATTTAAATTCAAATTCCATTTTTAATTTAAGATTCAAAATAATCATTGTTTAAACATTAACTAAATTTAAATTCAATTTAAAATCTTTTAAATAAATGTAAATAACATTTATTATTTACATATGAACTTATATAAGAAAATCTTTTAAATTGAACTACTTAACCTTATTTAAACTTAAACTGCCAAAATACATTAACATTTTAACTTGCAAGTTCAAGTTTATTTACTTTCCTTTAGAAACCCTTTTTTTTCAACATCAAGTTAAACATTTATTTGAAACAACTTTACTTTTCAAAACTATTTTATTTGAACTTATTTTTAAAACATCCATATTTAAACTGATTTAAATTTTCAGATTTGAATTCTAGGTAATCTTGAATTCCATCAAGTTATCTTTGATTTCAAACTTTTGATTTAACTTCCTTCTAAAACTTGAATTAAAAACCGATTTTCAAATCCAAATCCATTTTAAATCCTTAAGGTTCAAACGTTCATTTGAAACTATACTTTAAATTTTTGAATTTAAATCACACTTTAAATTCTGTTTCAAATTTTAAATTAATTTAAATTCTGAAACCTGTCAGGTTTTTTTTAAAAAAACCTGAAACCCACCTTTAAATGGTTTAGACTTTTATTTCATTTCAAATTTGAATTCGAAAATAAACTTGAATTCAAACTTCAAACTGGATTTAACTTTGTTTAAATCTAGTTTAAAAATTAAGTTTCATTTGAAGTTGCTAGAAATTCAACTTACAGACAGGTTTATATAAAAACCTGTAGCATGGAAAAAAAATATAACCCGAGGCAACAAACTTGCTTCGAGTCCTCACCTTCCCTACTTCGAGTGAATCCTGAAATAACTCGAGTAAAACTCGAGTGTCCCCTGCTCCAACCCAAGCTACCAACTTTCAGGTTCCAGAACTAGCCAACAGCTTCCACCAATGGACACCGTGCACATGCACAACGGCGACATTCGACTCCAAGAGATGCTACGTCGTCGAGCACGTCGACGACGACCCATGCTTCTTTCTCCGATCGCCAGAACCACGTTTCCACTTCAAACTCGAAAATCGACCCTACATCAGACTTGAAATAAACAACGCCAACTCCACCATCAAACCTGAAAATCGCCTCATCCACGCATTCACGACCACCAGCGCCTCTGAGATTCCGGCCTCGACCTCGTCTACTACCCAGCTACCACCCACCAAAAACCGGTAACACTCGATCTTCTATAGGATACATGATGATCAAAATTTCCTGACCCAGCCAAACTAGGTTAAAAAAACTTAAGTCAGTCGCCACCGCCACCACCGTGATCTAACTTACCTCTGCCCTTTTTCCTTAAATCTACGATCACCACCGCACCACTTCAGAGAATCCTAACCCTCCAGACCATCTAGTTGGCCAGAATTCCCTAAATATCCCATCTCTGGTTAAACCAGAAATGCACACTCAAACACGTGCTAAAATTTATGATTTTAGTTTTAAAAATCATGTTTTTGATTAGGGATTTGATTTATATCCCTAAATAATTGAATCACTAACTTTGAGTTTTGACTTAATAGATTTGCTCAAGTTTATATCTCTGTTGTTACTTTGTTTCCAGGGTTACTCCAGTTTATATTTAACTTATAAAAATTTAAACATTTATCTATGCTAATCCAAACAGCTTTTGTTTAAGTCCTAAATCCAACAGAAAGTATGTAAAAAGATAATGATTTTTTTTTAATCAAACTGATACATGAAGCAAAGAACAGAATGTTACAAGAAACAGCTATACACCTATATAGAGAAATATGACAAACAAATATATATACCAACTATACATATTTCATATATCAATCAACCCACCATTTCATAAACTTAAACTTTTACAGGAGTTGTTACTCACCTTAAAGGATGATGAAGAACAGAGCACCAATTTGAAATTGCTTTTAACTCAGAAAACTTGAATTCCCCTTTGCTATAAAAACTGAGTTGCTTGTTGTTAAGATTTGCATGCAGGCCTTGAATTGAAAATGCTTTAAATGTTTGATTGTTGTTTAAATTTTGTAAAAAGAAAAGCTTACTTATGTTTTCTGTTTTAGTTGTGTTGAACGAACTAAACAAAAAGCATTGCATATATAAATAAGCATACATGTTTGTATTAAAAAGGTGTTTACTGGTTTAGGTATTGTCTTTGATCAGAGATATTTCCAAATGGAGGCTGAAATGATCTTTGTGCAATTCGAAATGACTTTGTTTGTATGCTGAGAAATGGAAGCATTTAATGAAATGGTTCTTTATGTTTCACTTATCTCATTTTTGTGTCTAAAGCTATTTTCTATTTTGCAGCATATGTAACTTCCTATATAAGATGCTTGCCTGTTTTGTTTTTATACTTCATGCATAGACATTTTTGTTTATTCGTGCCTTGCATACATTACTTACAAGTTACATAATCTATTACTTTTACACTTTGTTCTTGCCTTGCATCTTTATTTTACAGGATATGCATAATTTACTTGCCTACTTTTGTTTTCATACTTTATTCTTGCCTGATTGCTTTTATTATTTTGTCTTGTTTCATACTTATCTTATTGGGTATGTAGATGTTTCTTTCTTTTGTCTGGTTATGCTTTATTACATATATAAAGTTACTTTAGTTATTTGTTATAATTTTAACTTATGTATTTATTCTTATTGCTTATGTTAATATCATAGTTTTCTTATGTTTATGTATTTATAAAATTTATTTTACCTTAAACATTTTTGAAAGATTTTATTTAAAATTTCAATCATAGCTTTCTTTTCAAAATACAAGTATGTATATATATATATATATATATATATATAAATTTAAAATAACAATTCCTATTTGTACTAAAAATCCATTTGTAAAGACATTACATAATTAATATTGTTTAAAATACCTCATTACTAATTTAAAATAATTTATAAAAAAATTATTCCTTTATTTGTATCAATCTATATTTTAAAAGAACAAACGAACCTTTTGTTCAATTTAAATTTAAGCTAAAATTATTTTAAACAAATTAAACTTAAATCTTATGTATTTTAAAGCCATATGATTATTTAATAGCTTAATACTAAATTAAATCAAATTTCCAAGTTATCAGAAATATTAAAATTAGAAAACATAACTTTATTTATTAATTTAAAACAGAGCTTATCTATTTACAATATATACAAATGTATACATATATACATCATAAACTGAAACAATTTAAATTAGCTTTTAAAAGATAAACTATCAGTTAAATATGTTTTTAAAAGAAGATTATGAAACCAATTTAAATCTTATTAACAATTATTATCAAATTAAATTTTATTTTTTACACAGATTATTAAATTGATATTGCCAAAAATTCCCGGGATATCACATTCCTTCCCCCTTAAAAGAATTTCGTCCTCGAAATTTAAGACAAAGGTAATTTAATAATCTAATTACAGATTTAATTTTAAAACACAGGCATATATCAATCTTATGCTAGCAATAATAGCAACCAATTCATCCAAACAAACAAATCTAACTATCCAGACAAAATTTCGGATAGAATTTTCTCGAGTTTCTTCAAGTATAAATACCGGGTTACTCGCTCTATAGAATCCAAACAACCAATACTACTAAGCTACAGAGCTTCCACTCATTTAGATCTACAAAACAAGACAGGATATCAGACTACAGGCAAGTCTGAATCAACAACTACAACTCCCTGAACTGCTGATTCTACAACCAGAGATAGATCTTACACGTACTCCCTCAGAGATACGTGAAACACAACGAATTCCAATTATCCAAACTGACAATTCGATCCTGAAGACCAAACACTTATCCAAAAATCAAATCTCCGACTTCGGAATCCAAATTCCTCCGTCTCTTATCCACTAAACTCTCTGACGATCCTGGGCTGCCTACACCCTTCCGGATCAGCTTAACCCTTGCTGATGCTCCTAGGAATAAACTGGACCAAAAACAATCTAACAAAATGATCTTCCCAATATCAACCAAACTCAGGACACAAACTCTATTCCAAAACAGAAAACAGAACTCACTTCTCTCATCCGGAAAAGATAAAACAGGTGCACTCCCAATCTGACCCCAAATCCTGAAAAATTCCCTGTAGAACTCTCCAAACCAAATATTGCAACATCCAATTGCTTCCCAATTAAACAGCTGCCACCATGCTTCCACTGCGCACCTCTGACTAACAGATGTAAATGCTGAAGTCGAACACAGGTCGGACAACACATTCCAAAAATAAAGTTCACATATCCAAAAAGAAAACTCAGAAGTTCCTCCAAAACACGAGCTGCTTCACCAACTCATTTTCCAAAAGTCATCCTACTACTAAGCTGAACCATCGGTACCACTCTTGGAATCCAGTCGATACCAAACTCAATCTTCAGATACAGACAAAATTCTAACTTCCTGAAGATCCAGAAAAATCAGATAACCCAAAAGAACACTCAGCTATCGCAAGTCACTTTTGTGATCACCCAGTCTAATTCCAAAGAAAACTGCTCTCTCTTTACCAAACAGAACAGCCTACGCTTAATTAGCCAATCCATCGAAGAAACGGGTCTACTTAGTTACTTCTGAATTCCATTCCAGAAAAACTGCTAAGCCAAAAGATCTCTTGCCAACAACGAGAACATTCCAAGCTGCATTGCTGTCACGGATGCTAAGACTTCCTATCCAAAGCTCTTCGAGGAACTCGGACCTCGAACCAAATAGAAACATTCTACTAAACTCAGTCCCAACACTGAAGCAGATACTCTTCCTTAACTTGCCCCAAGAAACATATTCGGAGACATCTATATTCACTGTGTCTCATCACACAGCTACTACACCTTGGTGTATCAAGATATCATGACTTGCTTCTGTCCAACCAACAGATCCAAACTCTAGCTCATCCAAACTACATTTCATAGATGAACTCCGAATCTTAACAGATTTCCTTTAGAGATCGATGAAATCCTTACACCACCCAAAGCTCACTCAAGACGGTATTAGGTCTACAGTCTCAACAATTACACTTCCAACCTCAATCATTCAAACTCCAACCATTGGTAGTTGTGTTACACACATCACCACCCAATCTACCTTTATAACTTAAATTGGAAAACCCGAACAGGTAACCCAACAATAGGTAGATATATATATATATATATATATATATATCAAAATAACAAATACGCTCTCTCAAGAAAGAAATCACTCCAGAGCCTAGGTATTCACTCAACCTAGCGCTCTGATACCACTGTAACGACCCCGAAATTTAAAACAAAGCTTATCTGTTTATAATATACACAAATATGTTCATATATACATTATAAATAGAAACAATTTATGTAACGACCCTAGATTTTAATTTAATTTAAATTGATAATTAAATGAATTTTTGAATAAAATTGTAAGATAAATTAATTTAAATGGAAGCGAGTTTCCCCGATTCGACTAGAAAATATATAAAGTCATATGGATTTGACAATTTGTATATATGTGAATATATATTTATATTGGATTTGAAATAAAATCTTAAATAAATAGTTTTAAAAATGAATATAGAGATATATATGTATATACATTAGATATGAATTGTAAAATTAATGGTTTGAGTTTATAAAATAATATAAGACAATAAATATTAAAGTAAGATAACAATAAATATTTGAATGAGAAATAGAAAAATAATATGAGATAAATTTTAATAAAAAAAAATAGGAAGTAGAACATTTGCTAAATTCTAACAACATAATAAAATAGAAATTATTTGTATTACAAAACAAGAAGATTTAAAGAAAATAAAATACATTTAAATATGAAAAGAATGTAGACGAAAATAAAACAAACAAATAAAATACAAAGGACTAAAACAAAAAAATATGTTTTTATGAACACTTAAACAAACATAGATGCAAAAGCTTGTGAAAGAAAATAAAGAAAAGAAAAGAAACAACATTTAAATATGAAAACAAGCAAGTACATAAAAATATCCTAGCACACATTTTTCATCTCAGCCGAAGTAAGGCTGAAGTAAATAAATACATTAACATGTATATTCAAGTACAAAACAAAAGATAAAAAAAAACAAAAGAAAATGTAACAAATCAAATACAAGAGCTTGTAAATTAAATCAAGCAAGTTATGTTATGTACATATAGGAGTAAAAAAAAAAAAACCTGGTAAAGCAAGAATAAAATGTAGGCTGTAACTAAGGAAAACAAGTACAAATATAAGCATGGAATGTAACAAGTAAACAAATACATAAGTATGCATAAACAAGTACAAGCAAAGAGTAACTTCTCTTCAAAACAGCATAATGAAAGCATCCTCAGCCATGTCTTGTTGTACAAAAGGTAATATCACTTGTAAGTTTCTTTTTATATATCAACCTCATTTCATTTCGTCCATCTTCAAAACTAAACAAGAAAAAAACTGAAACAAAACTTCAATTTAAGCAACCACTACAATGAAAAAAAAAATCATCACTCAAGTTCAAATTCAACAAACAAGAAAAGAGATTTAGAGGAAGATTACAGGAAAGACAAAACTGCAGTTCTTCAACCAAATGAACTCTGTTCATTCTTATGGAAAAAAACAAAAGTGAGTAACCTTTCCTTTTAAAATTCTAAACATGATTCTGTGGCAAGCATCTGTGATGAGAATATTTGTATATATGTATGTTTTCTGGATCCACATGAGTGAGGGGTGAATATATGTGCACAGTTATTCACTGTGATACTTTGTTTCTAGTTTTCAAGCTCTGGTATCAGCTTCAAAAAAACAAAAAACAAAAAATCATGTTCTCATGATGAAGGCATGATTAGAATTCGAGATCAAAACAAAACTTGTTTGTTTTTTTTTGTATAAGCTTTAATCTAAACATGTATTCAAGCTAAAACAACTTAGCCTTTCCTCTGGAAATTGAAAGAGCAGAGCAAAGCTTTATATAAGTCGAAATTTAAATTTCTCAAATTATGTTTTCAGGCATATTAACTGAATTCGTATACTTTAATTTGATTTTTAAAGCTTGAATCAAAAATTTTAGAGTTAGATGCTAAGAGCAGTTCGAGTTTGGTTAAAATTCGTTCTATCGTCGATCTCTGATGATCTACGAAGTTCTGGTGACCGGGATCGTGGCTGGTGGTAGTGGAGTGATAGGGGAGTTTGGGAAAAATTCCAGGAAGTTGGTCAATGGACGGTGGTGGGGGCGGTGATCGTTTCAAGTTTTTAACCCTAGTTTTTACTAGGCCTGGTATTTTGATCATCTCAACATCTATGGTGGATCAAGCGCTGCTAGTCGTTGCGAGGTGATGGCTGGGTGGATGGCGAGGTCGTGGCCGGTGGCTCACGTTTTCTGGTGGCCGAGGTTGTGCGAACGATGCGATTTCCAGGCTGGGGTGGTGGTGCTAAATTCTGGTTCCAGGTTTCGACCTGATGTTCATATTCAGTTCCAGGTTTTTGGAATCGAGAGCTCGATCTTGATTCGAGCTAGAGTGATGTTTTTTGGGGGTCGAGATCATCTCTGACGATGATGGGTGATGTGAGGCAAGTGGAGGTGGTGGTGGGAGATGGCCAAAAATCACGTGCACGTGCACGGTGCATTTCAAATCCTGGTGAAGATGGGTTTTGTTGTTTCGAGTAGATGATGTTACAGGTAATGTTTTGTCCAAATTTTCAAAGCAAAGCCTGTTTTGTTTTTAAGAATTTGAAGTTTTAGTTTTAAATTATAAAACAAAGTTTAAACTGTATTTAAAAGTCAAGTTTTAAATATAACTTTAAGCTCGGTTTGAAACTTTGTTTGGAAATTTAACAAATTTTGAATTTAAATTGTTTTAATAATTAAAAGGGTGATTAAGTATTAAAGTGAAACGAAAAGGATTTGTATTTAATGAGAGAATGTGAAAATGTAAAGGTAGAATTTAAAAAGTTTTGAAACGTGTATTTAAACTTATTCTTTGAATCCTAATTTGGAAAGAGAAAAAAAAAGGTTTAAATATTTAAATGATTAAACTTAAAGAAGATTTTTAAAGAAATGAAATTGGGTTTCCAACAAGTGTTTAAGTTTGATTTTTTTTAAATCATTTTATAAAGGCTTTTCTTTAATAATTGGTAAGTGATAAATGTTCTTTACATTTATTTTAAAAAGGCTTATAAATTGAATTTAAACTTGATTTATGTTTTAATGGTTAATCATTTTGAACCTTAAATTCAAATGGAATTTAAAATTTAAATTTAAAGGTGTAATGTTTAAAATACACTCAAATGTTAATGAAATCATTAATAAAGGAATTAATTATCTTAGAGATAATTAAAGTAATAAGATGATTTAATTAATATAGTAATTTAAGAATGATTTATAAATAAATAAATTAGATTAATTTATAATTAGAAATGATTAATAATGAATTAATCTAAGATAATTTCTTAAGAAAGTGATTAAGAAATATTATTAGTTAATAAGGATAATTAACTAAGGATTATTAAGTAATTGATTTAAAGTGATTAATGTTAATTATTTATTGGATTAAATAATTTAGGTAATCAATTATAAATGATTTAAATGTAATTACTTAATGAAAGTAATTAACCAGAATTGGAAAATAAATTCATAAGTAATTAATTTAATTGGAGATAAATTGAATTACATAGGATTAAATAATTAATAAATCCTGTTTATAAATGATTATTGGATGCTTGAATTACTTATGAATGATCGTACTATATGTGATGCCTTAAATTGATTATCCTATCTGATCTGTGATATTTTGTTCTTTAGATTGAACTGTGTATATTTATTTGCATCTGTATATTATCTGTGAATCTGTGTTTTGATTTATGATGATGATGTTGTTGCACTATTATGTGTTAAACCCCTAGACCACACTTATACACACACCAATATGGATTTCACGAGGAAATCGATTAAGTCACAGATTTTTGAAATAGTTTTAAATTTGAATATTTGAATTCAAATGTTTTGGAAATGGATTGGGTTTAAAGTGAAAAGCTTTTTGAAATGGCATTTCATAGATGAAATTTATTTTGAATAACTCGATAAAATATGAGGTTGAATAATTTTGATTTGAACTTAAATTCAAGATTTGAAATTGAATTCTATGATTTAAAACTAGGGATTAAAAATGTTATACCAGTTATATACAGGTTAAACTATTTTAAAAGTATTGATTTAGGAATGTGAATATAATTCAAGAACTTTAACTCGTGTAAATTAATTGGATTTTTCTGAAACGAAAACTGTTTGTTTTCAAATAATAAAAGCTTTCACATAAGAAATGAACTTCCAATTTGTGTTAAAAAGATTTCTAGTTTAAAATGAAAATGATTTCCAAGTTATAGAAACGATTTGAAAGCTATAAGTTAAATCTTTGATTTAAAGATTTAACGGGTTAATCCTATCGAAATGAAATTGTTTTCGAAATCTATGAATGGATCTTTTTGAAGTAAATCTTTTTGTTTAAAGATTTGAAATGGTAATTGATTTAAACCATTTGGAAGAAAGTTTTGGGTAATAAGTTGTGACTTAATTGAAATCCCAATATCCATATATTTCTTGAAAATATTGCGCTCACTATTCGGTTTAGCCGGGAGAGGACCTTTGTGTCATATATCCCATTCCGAATATGTGATGTGTCGTTATGGATAGCATTTGAAGAACGGTGGTGAAGAACGGATATTTTCGAAAACGTAAGGACAACTCGTCGAATGTCTTTGCATCGAATGGTCCCCGGTATAGAGACTCCATATGTGATGGGGAGTCCGAACGTGATTAGTGAATATCCGGATTGCAAGGACTTCTTTGTAAGTGCCTTCGGTTCTGTTCGAGCCCGGAACAGACTTGTATGGATTGTATGTCTGACATTACAAATTGAGATATAAAGCCGATTTCTTTCAAATATATTTCCGTTGGTGGCGAAGAATTTATTCTTTTAGCTTAACACCCTTCTCTGAGACGTACGAGCTCAGAGGTTATGTAGTTGAAGGTTATCAGCGATATATTCCCAATTTGGTAATGTGATATGCTGAGTGTTGCTGTGAAATGATCATTGTGTTGATTATTTGTGATAGGATCATTTATTTGATCGTCTATCCTGGTGATCATTTCTATGATCATTTGTTGACCCAAAGCATGGCTTTTGTATAAAGTATGTTTTTGTGGACGTGACTTCGTCGAGCCTCACACCCCGGAATGGTCAAAACAGGAAAGAAGCAGCAAGGTTATGAGGGGTAGCTCCCTTTAGGGTATGTGCATTTCCTTCTGGAAAAGGGTGGTATCATGGTATGGAGCCCAGATACTTACTCATGTTGAAAACACTTTATGATTGTGTGAATTGATTGCGAGCGCTCGGTTAAAGGTCCCAAAGGACCGGGGGATGGCATACTCGTGTCAGTTGTTACCCAGTTAGGGGTAACCCGGCCTTGTGTTGGTAGAGTTCCGGTTTGGTTCTCGGGGATGTCCATCCAGAGGCATTCTCATGTGGCAATGGGAAGTTCCTTGGCCTGATCATTCGTTAGAAATCCAAAAAAACAATACGAAACCTTGTACGGTATTAGTTGTAGAACCTGCCATCTAATATGGTAGCTATAGTAGGCATAATATAATGGTACCTATGCTGGCTAAGATTTATATTCTACTTTCGAAATATTTTTCTTACACTATGCACTAGTAATAATATCAAATGTTCTTTTTAATGCGTATCAAGCATCCTTGACTATCATAAGAAGAAATCTCCTCCAAGTCTGCGTTTGCATTGTGTGTGTGGCAGGAGGTCTTATGGTAGTCTCATTTTTAAAAGCATTGCGAATTGACTTTAAAAATATTTCTTTGAATGTTTTAAAAGATAAACTGTTTTTGTTGCTCACACCAGTCCCACGACTGATCCGGAGTTTATTGTTTCTTTCCTAAACTCTGGGTGCTCATTATTTTCTACACGAGCAGTCTAGAGTTGGGTTTTTCAGATAGCTAGGTTTAGTAGATTACCTAGAGGTAGTTCAGTCTTTGGTCCGCACCAGTCTTGCCTAGATTGGTGCATCGTTATTGGGAGTTCGAGCTATTGCTGGATTGATTCTTGAAGATGGAGTTGCAGTTCTCGGGGTTCTCTTTTGAAGACTATCTTAGAGTTATATTGTTCAGTTGCTAGATGTTATCATCTATTTTCTTTTCCGCTGCTATTTTATTGTATCATATCTCTGATGTATATTGATATCTATTGGATCATCTGTTGTATCAGATATTGTATCAAAGCTGTATATCAATGTATTATTCTTTTTTCCGCTGTGTTATTTACTTAATGTTGTTATAAGCTCCGGCGAATCGGATTTGAACGGTCGAATCTATGGCATTCGACAATTTGAAGTATGGATGTCGATTTTCGAGCGGGCAAAATCCGTCTCGTTACAATTTGGTATCAGAGCTAAGGTTGAACTTTAGCTCAGGAGTATAACACGTTAGGTAGCTCATTAGAGATAGGGTGAAGTATACCCTAGAATGAGTATTCCCTAAGATATCTGTTTGAGTGCCTCAGTAAATTCTCTTACTGTCCACTGATAGTGAGTATGAGTGCAAGAAGAGAACGAGATAGAGGACAGGGGAATGCGACTATAAATAGTCAATACCCTACAACAGTGGAAACAACTTTCTTATCAATTTCTTTGATTCGTTTTCAAATTCTTTTGAAATTCTTCGTGACAGCTCCACAAAGAAGTTCCGGTGCGTTGATGCCCTACGAATCGTTGTAGGAAAATTTTAATTCGTATCTTCATCGATTTCTTTTCAGTTTTTGATTTAAACTTTAATGAATTAGAAAATTTTGAATAAATTGGAAATTTTAAATTGAGTTAAAATTGATTAATAGAATATGAAGGATAATTTGAATTGTATCGATAAAACGATTTCGTTTAAAACCAAATTTTGAAATTCTGCTGTAATTTGTTGGGTTGGTTGAAGTCCGAAGAGGGACAAATTAGTATATATTTTGGGATATTCCGACTTGAATTTGGAATCCATATCTTGTATTTGAGAAATTGTAGAGATTGAGTCTATCTCTGTGTTGTTTTCGTGCCTGCGAATTTCGAGGACGAAATTCTTTTAAGGGGGGAAGTTTGTAACGACCCTAGATTTTAATTTAATTTAAATTGATAATTAAATGAATTTTTGAATAAAATTGTAAGATAAATTAATTTAAATGGAAGCGAGTTTCCCCGATTCGACTAGAAAATATATAAAGTCATATGGATTTGACAATTTGTATATATGTGAATATATATTTATATTGGATTTGAAATAAAATCTTAAATAAATAGTTTTAAAAATAAATATAGAGATATATATATGTATATACATTAGATATGAATTGTAAAATTAATGGTTTGAGTTTATAAAATAATATAAGACAATAAATATTAAAGTAAGATAACAATAAATATTTAAATGAGAAATAGAAAAATAATATGAGATAAATTTTAATAAAAAAAAATAGGAAGTAGAACATTTGCTAAATTCTAACAACATAATAAAATAGAAATTATTTGTATTACAAAACAAGAAGATTTAAAGAAAATAAAATACATTTAAATATGAAAAGAATGTAGACGAAAATGAAACAAACAAATAAAATACAAAGGACTAAAACAAAAAAATATGTTTTTATGAACACTTAAACAAACATAGATGCAAAAGCTTGTGAAAGAAAATAAAGAAAAGAAAAGAAACAACATTTAAATATGAAAACAAGCAAGTACATAAAAATATCCTAGCACACATTTTTCATCTCAGCCGAAGTAAGGCTGAAGTAAACAAATACATTAACATGTATATTCAAGTACAAAACAAAAGATAAAAAAAAACAAAAGAAAAAGTAACAAATCAAATACAAGAGCTTGTAAATTAAATCAAGCAAGTTATGTTATGTACATATAGGTGTAAAAAAAAAAAAAACCTGGTAAAGCAAGAATAAAATGTAGGCTGTAACTAAGGAAAACAAGTACAAATATAAGCATGGAATGAAACAAGTAAACAAATACATAAGTATGCATAAACAAGTACAAGCAAAGAGTAACTTCTCTTCAAAACAGCATAATGAAAGCATCCTCAGCCATGTCTTGTTGTACAAAAGGTAATATCACTTGTAAGTTTCTTTTTATATATCAACCTCATTTCATTTCGTCCATCTTCAAAACTAAACAAGAAAAAAACTGAAACAAAACTTCAATTTAAGCAACCACTACAATGGAAAAAAAAATCATCACTCAAGTTCAAATTCAACAAACAAGAAAAGAGATTTAGAGGAAGATTACAGGAAAGACAAAACTGCAGTTCTTCAACCAAATGAACTCTGTTCATTCTTATGAAAAAAAACAAAAGTGAGTAACCTTTCCTTTTAAAATTCTAAACATGATTCTGTGGCAAGCATCTGTGATGAGAATATTTGTATATATGTATGTTTTCTGGATCCACATGAGTGAGGGGTGAATATATGTGCACAGTTATTCACTGTGATACTTTGTTTCTGGTTTTCAAGCTCTGGTATCAGCTTCAAAAAAAAAAAATCATGTTCTCATGATCAAGGCATGATTAGAATTCGAGATCAAAACAAAACTTGTTTTTTTTTTTGTATAAGCTTTAATCTAAACATGTATTCAAGCTAAAACAACTTAGCCTTTCCTCTGGAAATTGAAAGAGCAGAGCAAAGCTTTATATAAGTCGAAATTTAAATTTCTCAAATTATGTTTTCAGGCATATTAACTGAATTCGTATACTTTAATTTGATTTTTAAAGCTTGAATCAAAATTTTTAGAGTTAGATGCTAAGAGCAGTTCGAGTTTGGTTAAAATTCGTTCTATCGTCGATCTCTGATGATCTACGAAGTTCTGGTGACCGAGATCGTGGCTGGTGGTAGTGGAGTGATAGGGGAGTTTGGGAAAAATTCCAGGAAGTTGGTCAATGGACGGTGATGGGGGCGGTGATCGTTTCAAGTTTTTAACCCTAGTTTTTACTAGGCCTGGTATTTTGATCATCTCAACATCTATGGTGGATCGAGCGCTGCTAGTCGTTGGGAGGTGATGGCTGGGTGGATGGCGAGGTCGTGGCCGGTGGCTCACGTTTTCTGGTGGCCGAGGTTGTGCGAACGATGCGATTTCCAGGCTGGGGTGGTGGTGCTAAATTCTGGTTCCAGGTTTCGACCTGATGTTCATATTCAGTTCCAGGTTTTTGGAATCGAGAGCTCGATCTTGATTCGAGCTAGAGTGATGTTTTTTGGGGGTCGAGATCATGTCTGACGATGATGGGTGATGTGAGGCAAGTGGAGGTGGTGGCGGGAGATGGCCAAAAATCACGTGCACGTGCACGGTGCATTTCAAATCCTGGTGAAGATGGGTTTTGTTGTTTCGAGTAGATGATGTTACAGGTAATGTTTTGTCCAAATTTTCAAAGCAAAGCCTGTTTTGTTTTTAAGAATTTGAAGTTTTAGTTTTAAATTATAAAACAAAGTTTAAACTGTATTTAAAAGTCAAGTTTTAAATATAACTTTAAGCTCAGTTTGAAACTTTGTTTGGAAATTTAACAAATTTTGAATTTAAATTGTTTTAATAATTAAAAGGGTGATTAAGTATTAAAGTGAAACGAAAAGGATTTGTATTTAATGAGAGAATGTGAAAATGTAAAGGTAGAATTTAAAAAGTTTTGAAACGTGGATTTAAACTTATTCTTTGAATCCTAATTTGGAAAGAGAAAAAAAAAGGTTTAAATATTTAAATGATTAAACTTAAAGAAGATTTTTAAAGAAATGAAATTGGGTTTCCAACAAGTGTTTAAGTTTGATTTTTTTTAAATCATTTTATAAAGGCTTTTCTTTAATAATTGGTAAGTGATAAATGTTCTTTACATTTATTTTAAAAAGGCTTATAAATTGAATTTAAACTTGATTTATGTTTTAATGGTTAATCATTTTGAACCTTAAATTCAAATGGAATTTAAAATTTAAATTTAAAGGTGTAATGTTTAAAATACACTCAAATGTTAATGAAATCATTAATAAAGGAATTAATTATCTTAGAGATAATTAAAGTAATAAGATGATTTAATTAATATAGTAATTTAAGAATGATTTATAAATAAATAAATTAGATTAATTTATAATTAGAAATGATTAATAATGAATTAATCTAAGATAATTTCTTAAGAAAGTGATTAAGAAATATTATTAGTTAATAAGGATAATTAACTAAGGATTATTAAGTAATTGATTTAAAGTGATTAATGTTAATTATTTATTGGATTAAATAATTTAGGTAATCAATTATAAATGATTTAAATGTAATTACTTAATGAAAGTAATTAACCAGAATTGGAAAATAAATTCATAAGTAATTAATTTAATTGGAGATAAATTGAATTACATAGGATTAAATAATTAATAAATCCTGTTTATAAATGATTATTGGATGCTTGAATTACTTATGAATGATCGTACTATATGTGATGCCTTAAATTGATTATCCTATCTGATCTGTGATATTTTGTTCTTTAGATTGAACTGTGTATATTTATTTGCATCTGTATATTATCTGTGAATCTGTGTTTTGATTTATGATGATGATGTTGTTGCACTATTATGTGTTAAACCCCTGGACCACACTTATACACACACCAATATGGATTTCACGAGGAAATCGATTAAGTCACAGATTTTTGAAATAGTTTTAAATTTGAATATTTGAATTCAAATGTTTTGGAAATGGATTGGGTTTAAAGTGAAAAGCTTTTTGAAATGGCATTTCATAGATGAAATTTATTTTGAATAACTCGATAAAATATGAGGTTGAATAATTTTGATTTGAACTTAAATTCAAGATTTGAAATTGAATTCTATGATTTAAAACTAGGGATTAAAAATGTTATACCAGTTATATACGGGTTAAACTATTTTAAAAGTATTGATTTAGGAATGTGAATATAATTCAAGAACTTTAACTCGTGTAAATTAATTGGATTTTTCTGAAACGAAAATTGTTTGTTTTCAAATAATAAAAGCTTTCACATAAGAAATGAACTTCCAATTTGTGTTAAAAAGATTTCTAGTTTAAAATGAAAATGATTTCCAAGTTATAGAAACGATTTGAAAGCTATAAGTTAAATCTTTGATTTAAAGATTTAACGGGTTAATCCTATCGAAATGAAATTGTTTTCGAAATCTATGAATGGATCTTTTTGAAATAAATCTTTTTGTTTAAAGATTTGAAATGGTAATTGATTTAAACCATTTGGAAGAAAGTTTTGGGTAATAAGTTGTGACTTAATTGAAATCCCAATATCCATATATTTCTTGAAAATATTGCGCTCACTATTCGGTTTAGCCGGGAGAGGACCTTTGTGTCATATATCCCATTCCGAATATGTGATGTGTCGTTATGGATAGCATTTGAAGACCGGTGGTGAAGATCGGATATTTTCGAAAACGTAAGGACAACTCGTCGAATGTCTTTGCATCGAATGGTCCCCGGTATAGAGACTCCATATGTGATGGGGAGTCCGAACGTAATTAGTGAATATCCGGATTGCAAGGACTTCTTTGTAAGTGCCTTCGGTTCTGTTCGAGCCCGGAACAGACTTGTATGGATTGTATGTCTGACATTACAAATTGAGATATAAAGCCGATTTCTTTCAAATATATTTCCGTTGGTGGCGAAGAATTTATTCTTTTAGCTTAACACCCTTCTCTGAGACGTACGAGCTCAGAGGTTATGTAGTTGAAGGTTATCAGCGATATATTCCCAATTTGGTAATGTGATATGCTGAGTGTTGCTGTGAAATGATCATTGTATTGATTATTTGTGATAGGATCATTTATTTGATCGTCTATCCTGGTGATCATTTCTATGATCATTTGTTGACCCAAAGCATGGCTTTTGTATAAAGTATGTTTTTGTGGACGTGACTTCGTCGAGCCTCACACCCCGGAATGGTCAAAACAGGAAAGAAGCAGCAAGGTTATGAGGGGTAGCTCCCTTTAGGGTATGTGCATTTCCTTCTGGAAAAGGGTGGTATCATGGTATGGAGCCCAGATACTTACTCATGTTGAAAACACTTTATGATTGTGTGAATTGATTGCGAGCGCTCGGTTAAAGGTCCCAAAGGACCGGGGGATGGCATACTCGTGTCAGTTGTTACCCAGTTAGGGGTAACCCGGCCTTGTGTTGGTAGAGTTCCGGTTTGGTTCTCGGGGATGTCCATCCAGAGGCATTCTCATGTGGCAATGGGAAGTTCCTTGGCCTGATCATTCGTTGGAAATCCAAAGAAACAATACGAAACCTTGTACGGTATTAGTTGTAGAACCTGCCATCTAATATGGTAGCTATAGTAGGCATAATGTAATGGTACCTATGCTGGCTAAGATTTATATTCTACTTTCGAAATATTTTTCTTACACTATGCACTAGTAATAATATCAAATGTTCTTTTTAATGCGTATCAAGCATCCTTGACTATCATAAGAAGAAATCTCCTCCAAGTCTGCGTTTGCATTGTGTGTGTGGCAGGAGGTCTTATGGTAGTCTCATTTTTAAAAGCATTGCAAATTGACTTTAAAAATATTTCTTTGAATGTTTTAAAAGATAAACTGTTTTTGTTGCTCACACCAGTCCCACGACTGATCCGGAGTTTATTGTTTCTTTCCTAAACTCTGGGTGCTCATTATTTTCTACACGAGCAGTCTAGAGTTGGGTTTTTCAGATAGCTAGGTTTAGTAGATTACCTGGAGCTAGTTCAGTCTTTGGTTCGCACCAGTCTTGCCTAGCTTGGTGCATCGTTATTGGGAGTTCGAGCTATTGCTGGATTGATTCTTGAAGATGGAGTTGCAGTTCTCGGGGTTCTCTTTTGAAGACTATCTTAGAGTTATGTTGTTCAGTTGCTAGATGTTATCATCTATTTTCTTTTCCGCTGCTATTTTATTGTATCATATCTCTGATGTATATTGATATCTATTGGATCATCTGTTGTATCAGATATTGTATCAAAGCTGTATATCAATGTATTATTCTTTTTTCCGCTGTGTTATTTACTTAATGTTGTTATAAGCTCCGGCGAATCGGATTTGAACGGTCGAATCTATGGCATTCGAATACGATTTGAAGTATGGATGTCGATTTTCGAGCGGGCAAAATCCGTCTCGTTACAATTTAAATTAGCTTTCAAAAGATAAACTATTAGTTAAATATGTTTTTAAAAGAAGATTATGAAACGAATTTAAATCTTATTAACAATTATTATCAAATTAAATTTTATTTTTTACACAGATTATTAAATTGATATTGCCAAAAATTCCCGGGATATCACAAGCGCATTAGCTAAAAATATATGGATATAGGATTTCAGTTAAGTCACCACTTCACAGAAAACCAAAACCTTTCTTTAGATGGTTTAACAAATTTACCATTTCAAATCTTTTAAACAAAAAGATTTATTTCACAAAGTTCACCCAGTTTCACAAAGATTCATTTATGGATTTCAAAACAATTTCCATTTCAATTGGATTAACTTGTTAAATCTTTAAACTAAAGATTTAACTTATAGCTTTCAAACCGTTTCCATAACTTGGAAATTATTTATATTTCAAACTAGAAATCCTTTTTAACTCAAATTGGACGTTCATTTCTTATGTGAAAGCTTTTATTATTTGAGATCAAATAGTTCTTGTTTCGGAAGAATCAATTATATTTGCATGAGTTAAAGCCCTTGAATTTAAATTCCAATTCCCAAATTAATGCCCTTAAAATGGCTTAACCCATAGATAACTTGTATAACATCTTTAGTCCTTAGATTCAAATCATAAAATTCAATTTCAAATTCTGAATTCAAATTTCAAAGCGTTGTCAATTTATTCAAAAATAAATTTTATCTTTGAAATTCCTTTTCAAAAGCTTTTCACATTTAACCCGATTCCATTTCCAAACCATTGAATTCAAATTATCTATTTTGAAATCATTTCAAAAATCTGTGACTTAATCGATTTCCTCGTGAAATCCATATTTATGTGTGTATGGTGTGGTCCAGGGGTTTAACACAATAGTGCAACAACATCATCATCACATATCAAAATACAGAAATATAGTTGATAAGTGGTATAAATTATAACGCTTATCTTTCATTTACAGATCACGGATAATATGCAAATGTACCATGAATAAATGAATAAATTTCACACAGCTCAATCCACAGAACAAAATATCACAGATCAGATAGGATATTCAATTCAAGGCATCTCATACAATACAATCATTCATAAGTAAGGTCAAGCATTCAATAATTATTTATAAGTAGGATTAATTAATTGTTTAATCCTAATTAATTCAATTTGTTTCCAATTAAATTAACTACTTATGAATTAACTATCCAATCCTGATTAATTAATTATAAATCATTTGATATAAATTAATTAATCAATCACCTTAATTAATTAAATTATTCTTAATTAATCATATTAATTAAGTTAACCTTTGAACCAATTTACATAATTAATTAACCCCTTAATTAATTATTTTAAGGAATGAAACTTTAATTACTTACCATAAAGTAATTACACTTACACAATTTCATAAATGATTATCATTAATTAATTAATCTAATTAATTGTTAGAACTAATCACATTAATTAAATATTCAAATAATCTTAGTTAATGACCTTCATTAACTAATAGCAATTCTTTAATTACTTTTCTAATGAAATTACTCGCATTAGTCATTATTAATTAAAATTGATTAATCGTTAATAACTCATTAATTAACTCATTGATTAATCATACTTATTTAATAAATTAAGTGTTAATTGTAACTTAATGAATTCGTAATTACAATTTAATCATTCCCTAATTAAATTAACTAGATTTAATTAATAAATTTAAACTTGTAATTATGAATTTAATTAATACAAAACATTAATTATCTATTCTAATTAACTTAATAATTAATGAATTATAAATCCTTAAATTTTCATTAATGGTTTAATCTTCACTTACAAATATGTTTAATAATATATTTTTCCAAATTTACTTTTAAATTTCATTTTAAATCCAAGATTTAAAATGAAATACAAGTTTATCTTTAATAAAGTCTACAATTAAATTTTTAAAACCTTTAAATTCACATGTTAAATAATACTTTTGTTATAAAGGAATTTTAAAAGAGTTAGATCAAATTCCTTTTTAAATTCACATAATTAAAATATACTTTACTTATTTAAACATTTAAATTTATAAAACTTATTTTATTTGAAGATCTGGAACTCAGATTTGGATTTAAGTCCGGGTTTAAGTTTTTGATTTAACTTTGTTTAAATCTTTCAATAAAATTATGAATGTCAATCTTCAATCACAAATCTATTCAATCTTTAAATTATTTATTTCATTACAAGTAGAAGTTGATTTACATTTTTAATTACCTTATATTAATTAGTCATCTTTCCTTTACAAACCTTTCTTTTAATAAACTTTAAATCAAATATTAACTTAAAACTAACTAACATTATTTACTTAATTAATGTTGAACTTTGTTAATCAAAATACTTAAGTATTTGGCAAAAATCATCAGGATCTGGACCGAGCACGCACCACTTTTACTCGAGAAAATCTCGAGTTCTTCCCTACTTTTCCCCACGTCACTCTCCCTTCTCATCTTCTTCTTTTCCTACCTGTGCCTTTTTTTTCATTTACCTGCAGTTTAAGCGCTTTGGTAATTACACAAACACACGCACGCAGGCACCAGGCCGATTCAAAGCAACATCCCAAAGACCTCGTGCACCCCTCGCGACAATCGCGACCCCAACCCAGACTATCCAAACGCCATCGTGCACGTGCACGGTGGTTCTACGACCTTCTGGCGACCCTCGACACCTCCGACAAACCACGATTCGACCCCAATTCGAAATCAAAACCCAGTATTTCGAATAAAAGTCGAAATCGAAAAATCGCCTGAAGCTCGAACTAGAAACTCGAACATTCGATAGAAAAACGCCACGTTCTTCCATCACCGACCGCTGGAGGCGATGAAACGCCGTCCACGTCATGGCCCTACCTTCCTCGACCACCTCCCAGAATCACGCACGGCTCGATCAAATTATGGCGACACAATCCTCAATTAACAGAACATTGAAAAATATACGAACCAAACTCTACTTTTGATTCGACACCAAAATCCTCGCATTAGAAAAATTCTTTAGCATTTTTCTTGGATTCGTGGATGATTAAACTTGCTATATAACAAATTTCAGCAACTAACATTTGTTAATTCAACAGGAATTGATGAAAATACAATTTGAGTTCATATAGGAACTGCACCATGTCTAATCACCTAAAAAATCATTATTTTTGGTTTAAAAATCTTAGTTTTGAATACTTAATCAAGGTATGAAATTAAATTAACAAATTGAAATATTTGAATTTTAACAATTGGTTTCTATATACTGTAACTTGAATAAACAGTATCTTTCTTATACTGTTATGCTTCAAATAAATTTCAGGCTTATGATTTAAGTTAAACAAACTTAATAGCTTAAATTCCTATGTTTAAACTGATTTAAATGAAGAAGTATTAGGTTTCTTTCACTTCTTTGCTCACAGCCTTAAGAATACTGAAGATCATCACATATTTCAAATTCCAGATAGCATCTCAGAATCACATGCATACAATATATAGCAATCACAGGGTAAACATGAACTAATTACCAAACTTACGCTTTAAAAATAGTTTGTTTACTCACTTTGCTTCAGAAGAAAGAACAGAATTCTTTTTTTGACACGGTTTTGAAATTGCTTGCTGAAGCTTTTCTTAATTCTCTGGTTTGTAATTGATTTTATTGTTGTTCAAGTTGTAGATAATGCTTCCTTCAGGTTTTTTTCTTGCTTTAGTTTGAGATGAACAAACTTAATGGAGTTGCTTGAAATATAGGAAATGAGGTTTACAGGGTGTTATAATGTTGTTTGTACAATACAAGACCAAGATATTTTTTTATTTGATTAAGTATAGATTTCGACTGATAATCTTGTTTAGGTGGCTGATGTATCTTGCTTTTGTGCTAGCATTAATTGCATAAGTCCTTTCTTGTTTACACATATATTTATTTTTATTTGGTAAATACATAGATATTTATATTTTTGTTTGTTCATACTTGAATGTATTACATTGTCTTCTTTGGCAAGCTTCTTATATACATGTTTACTTGTTTCATATTTAAGTCTATTTATATTTATGCTTTATTTGTTTATATGTAATTATTTTTGTCTTGTTTTCTTACCTACATTTGTTTCTATTATAAATACCTATATTTTATTTTTATTTCTTTGTTTTAAGGTTTAACTATTCATATTAACATGCTTTATAATTATATTTTATACTTGTATGAATTAAAAACTTTTAAATAAATTTTATATTGTATTTTCTTATTCTATAAATACATCTACTTAATCAGTATTATATACACATTATTTTAAAGAAAATGTTATTAAAATGAACTACCCATAAATCAATTTACATAGATAATATTTTTAAACCCAAATTTTTGTTCTAAGTCATTTGTTTAAATATTAAATACAAATTCAATATTCAAAATTCAAATCTGTAAAGTCAAACCCAAATTTACTCATATATATACTTCAAATTTAAACTAATTCAAAAATTTATCCAAAATTCACATTAATCATTAATTTAAATTTAAACAAAAAATTGGGATCGTTTCAATTTCCCCCCTTAAAGAAATTTCGTCCCCGAAATTTACCAGGCATGAAAACAACAAAGATATATACAAAAAGACAGAGAAATAGTTTACCGGCTCTTCTATATTTTGCTTACCAAATCAGAATATCAACAATATGAGGACAAACTCATTCAATACTACACAGAATACTCGGGTCATCAGTCTATGAATATGCAGGGCACTGGTTAGTTCAAAGGAATAACTAACCACTCGTAGAATATATCTTGACCCAAAATAGACCGATATATGGATACAATTTCAAAACTTTTAGTTTAGAAACTAAAGTATACCTATCAAGCATAACATTCAAAGCAACCAATTCATCCAAACAAACAATTCTGGCCTATTTGGAGTTTATGTCCCATGCAAATATATCAAATCTTCTTCCTGGATCTACCAGGAACCATCGAAGAATCGAAAAGAGATGCTGAACAAAAGAGATTGATAGATGGATTCAATCTTCTACAATTTTTCAAACACAAGATATGGATTCCAAATACAAGTCGGAACACCCCAAAGTATATACCAACTGTCCCTCTTCGGACTTCGGTATACCCAAGGAATTACAATAGAAATTCAAATTTGGTTTTAAACAAAATTGTTTTATCGATTCAATTCAAATTTAGCTCTATATTCCATTACCTCAATTTAAAATTTCCAATTTATTTAAAACTTTCAATTCAAAATTTCAAATACAATAAAGTTTAAACGGAAAGCTGATAAGAAACTGATGAAGATACGAAGTAAGGATTTTCTACAACGATTTGTAGGCCACCATCACATCGAAACTTCTTCTTGCAGCTGCCACTAAGCAAATAAAGAATTTGGAAGGACGAATCAATGGATATTGATAGAGAAAATTATTTCCACCGTTGCAGAGTATTGACCATTTATAGTCGTATTCCCCTGTCCCCTATCTCGTCCTCTTCTTGCACTAATACTTACTATCAGTGGATAATAAGAGAATTTACTGAGGCATTCGAACGGATATTTTAAGGATACACTCATTCTAGGGTATACTTCACCCTATCTCTAATGAGCTACTTAATGTGTTATACTCCTGAGCTAAAGTTTTACCCCTTCCGGACTCGATCTTCGAAAATCGGCACCGAATACGACACTCATATTCAAATGCCGCAGATCCAAACGTCGAATCTGGTGCGCTGGAGCTTATAACACCATTAAGTACAACACAGCGGAAGAAATAAATATCAATATATATAACAGTGATATAATGACAGATACAACATCTGATATAATGAATACACAAGAATGATACAATGAATATCAATACTATCAGAGATACAAGACACAGCGGAAAGAAATAGATAACACCAGCAGCGGAAAAATATTCAATAGAATGCATCCCCAAATCCAATGCTCCAATCCAAAACTAGCTCGAACCAACATCACGTGTCACCAAGACAAGCAAGTCCGTCCTGATTCATAGACTGGACTAACTCCAAATAATCTACTAAATCTGATTATTTGAAAAACCCAACTCTAGACTACCCGTGTGGAAAAATTGTGGGCACCCAGAGTTTAGGAAAGGAACAATAAACTCCGAGTCAGTCATGGGACTGGTATGAGTAACAAAAACAGTTTTTTTTCCCTTGAAAAAATAAACAACAAAGAATTTACTTTTGAAATTCGCAATGCTTTTTAGAAAATGAAACTACCATAAGGCCTTCCGCCGCACACACACCATGCAAATGCAGAATTGGAGGAGATTTCTCCTTATGATAGTCAAACATGCTAAATACGAGAAAACTTCTTGATATTATTATTATTATAGGTGTACAGTGGAAAACATTTCGAAAGTATAATATTAATCTTAGCCAGCATAGGCATTTCGCACTTATGCCTACTATAGCTACCATGTTCAATAGCAAGTTACCACCACATTCCATGGCAGGTTATACAACTAAAACCGTACAGGACGCGTACTGTTTCGTTTGGATTTCCAACAAATGGTCGGGCTAAGGAACTTCCCACTGTCCATGGTATGCCTCTGGCGGGACGTCCCGAGAACCTAACCGGATCTCTGCCAACACAAGGCTGGGTTACCTCTGTAACTAGGTAACTACTTCTTGAGCATGCCACCCCTGGTCCTTTGGGACCTTTATCTGAGGCGCCTCTAAACCACAAAGCAACAACCATACAGTAAATGAGATTGAAGCCACCACATAGGTGAATATCTGGGCCCCATACCATGATACCACCCTTTACCAGAAGGGAATGACACACCCTAAAGGGCACGACCCTCATAACATCGCCGCATCTTTCCTCTTTCGACCATTTTCGGTTTGTGAGGTCCTGATGCAGTCTCGTCCACAAAGCTACGCTTTATACAAAAGCCATACTCTGATCACAAATGATCATCAACATACAACAGCACTCAGCATGCCACACTACCAAATTGGGAATATATCGCTGATAACCTTCAACTACATAACCTCTGAGCTCGTACGTCTCAGAGAAGGGTGTTAAGCTAAGAGAATAAATTCCCCGCCACCAACAGATATGTATTTGAAAGAAATCTGCTTTATATCTTCAAGTGTAGTGTCAGACATGTAACCATACTAGTCTGTCCCGTGTTAGAACAGAACCGAAGGCACTTTCGAAGAAGCCTTTGCAAATCCGGGTATTCACAATCCCGATCGGACTTCCCATCACTTAGAGAATCTCTATACCGTAGCTACTCGGTGCAGAGACAATCGATAGGTTATCCTATCGTTCACAGAAATACCCGGTCTTTACCACCGGTCTTCAAATGTTATCCATGACGACGTTTCACTATTCGGAATGGGTTATATGACACAAGGTCATCTCCCGGCTAAACCGAATAATGAGCGCATTATATAAAAATATATGGATATGGGATTTCAGTTAAGTCACAACTTCACAGAAAACCAAAACCTTTCTTTAGATGGTTTAACAAATTTATCATTTCAAATCTTTTAAACAAAAAGATTTATTTCACAAAGTTCACCCAGTTTCACAAAGATCCATTTATGGATTTCAAAACAATTTCCATTTCAATTGAATTAACTTGTTAAATCTTTAAACTAAAGATTTAACTTATAGCTTTCAAACCGTTTCCATAACTTGGAAATTATTTATATTTCAAACTAGAAATCCTTTTTAACCCAAATTGGACGTTCATTTCTTATGTGAAAGCTTTTATTATTTGAGATCAAATAATTTTTGTTTCGGAAGAATTCAATTATATTTGCACGAGTTAAAGCCCTTGAATTTAAATTCCAATTCCCAAATTAATGAAATGGCTTAACCTATAGATAACTTGTATAATATCTTTATTCCTTAGATTCAAATCATAGAATTCAATTTCAAATTCTGAATTCAAATTTCAAAGCGTTATCAAGTTATTCAAAAATAAATTTTATCTTTGAAATTCCTTTTCAAAAGCTTTTAACATTTAACCCGATTCCATTTCCAAATCATTGAATTCAAATTGTCTATTTTGAAATCATTTCAAAAATCTGTGACTTAATCGATTTCCTCATGAAATCCATATTTGTGTGTATGGTGTGGTTCAAGGGTTTAACACCATAGTGCAACAACATCATCATCACAGATCAAAATACAGAAATATAGTTGATAAACGGTATAAATTATATCGCTTATCTTTCATTTACAAATCACAGATAATATACAAATGTACCATAAATAAATGAATAAATTTCACACAGCTCAATCCACAGAACAAAATCACAGATCAGATAGGATAATCAATTCAAGGCATCTCATACAATACAATTATTCATAAGTAAGGTCAAGCATTCAATAATTATTTATAAGTAGGATTAATTAATTGTTTAATCCTAATTAATTCAATTTGTTTCCAATTTAATTAACTACTTATGAATTAACTATCCAATCCTGATTAATTAATTATAAATCATTTGATATAAATTAATTAATCAATCACCTTAATTAATTAAATTACTCTTAATTAATCATATTAATTAAGTTAACCTTTGAACCAATTTACATAATTAATTAACCCCTTAATTAATTATTTTAAGGAATTAAACTTTAATTACTTACCATAAAGTAATTACACTTACACAATTTCATAAATGATTATCATTAATTAATTAATCTAATTAATTGTTAGAACTAATCAAATTAATTAAATATTCAAATAATCTTAGTTAATGACCTTCATTAACTAATAACAATTCTTTAATTACTTTTCTAAAGAAATTACTCGCATTTATTATTGTTAATTAAAATTGATTAACCATTAATAACTCATTAATTAACTCATTGATTAATCCTACATATTTAATAAATTAAGTGTTAATTGTAACTTAATGAATTCGTAATTACAATTTAATCATTCCAATTAACTAGCTTTAATTAATAAATTTAAACTTGTAATTACGAATTTAATTAACACAAAACATTAATTATCTATTCTAATTAACTTAATAATTAATGAATTATAAATCCTTAAATTTTCATTAACTTTAAAGTGAAACTCATTCTTATTAATGGTTTAATTTTAACTTACAAATATGTTTAATAATATATTTTTTCAAATTTACTTTTAAATTTCATTTTAAATTCAAAATTTAAAATGAAATATCAGTTTATCTTTGATAAAGTCTACAACTAAATTTTAAAACCTTTAAATTCACATGTTAAATAATGCTTTTGTTATAAAGGAATTTTAAAAGAGTTAGATCAAATTCCTTTTTAAATTCGCATACTTAAAATATACTTTACTTATTTAAACATTTAAATTTATAAAACTTATTTTATTTGAAAATCTGGAATTCAGATTTGGATTTAAGTCCGGTTTAAGTTTTTGATTTAACTTTGTTTAAATCTTTCAACAAAATTATGAATGTCAATCTTCAATTACAAATCTATTTAATCTTTAAATTATTTATTTCATTACAAGTAGAAGTTGATTTACATTTTTAATTACCTTATATTAATTAGTCATCTTTCCTTTACAAACCTTTCTTTTAATAAACTTTAAATCAAATATTAACTTAAAACTAACTAACATTATTTACTTAATTAATGTTGAACTTTGTTAATCAAAATACTTAAGTATTTAGTCAAAAATCATCAGGATCTGGACCGAGCACGCACCACTTTTACTCGAGAAAATCTCGAGTTCTTCCCTACTTTTCCCCGCGTCACCCTCCCTTCTCATCTTCTTCTTTTCCTACTTGTGCCTTTCTTCTTCTTCTTCTTTTTTATTTAGCTAAAGTTTAAGTGCTTCAGTAATTACACAAACACACGCACGCAGGCACCAGGTCGACTCGAAGCTACATCTCAAAGACCTCGTGCACCCCTCGCGACAATCGCGACCCCAACACAGACCATCCAAACGCCACCGTGCACGTGCACGGTGGTTCTCCGACCTTCTGGCGACCCTCGACACCTCCAACAAACCACAATTCGACCCCCGACTCGAAATCGAAACCCAGTATTTCGAATAAAAGTCGAAATCGAAAAATCGCCTTAAGCTCGAACTAGAAACTCGAACAGTCGATAGAAATATGCCACACTCTTCCGTCACCGACCGTTGGAGGCGATGAAACGCCGTCCACGTCATGGCCCTACCTTCCTCGACCACCTCCCAGAATCACGCACGGCTTGATCAAGTTATGGCGACGCAATCCTCAATTAACATAACACTGAAAAATATATGAACCAAACCCTACTTTTGATTCGACACCAAAATCCTCGCATTAGAAAAATTCTTTAGCATTTTTCTTGGATTCGTGGATGATTAAACTGCTATATAACAAATTTCAGCAGCTAACATTTATTAATTGAACAGGAATTGATGAAAATACAATTTGAGTTCATATAGGAACTGCACCATGTTTAATCACCTAAAAAATCATTGTTTTTGGTTTAAAAATCTTAGCTTTGAATACTTAATCAAGGTATGAAATTAAATTAACAAATTAAAACATTTGAATTTTAACAATTGGTTTCTATATACTGTAACTTGAATAAACAGTATCTTTCTTATACTGTTATGCTTCAAATAAATTTCAGGCTTATGATTAAGTTAAACAAACTTAATAGCTTAAATTCCAATGTTTAAATTGATTTAAATGAAGAAGTATTAGGTTTCTATCACTTCTTTTCTCACAGCCTTAAGAATACTGAAGATCATCACATATTTCAACTTCCAGATAGCATCTCAGAATCACATGCATACAATATATAGCAATCACAGGGTAAACATGAACTAATTACCAAACTTAGGCTTTAAAAATAGTTTGTTTACTCACTTTGCTTCAGAAAAAAGAACAGAGTTCTTCTTTTTGACACAGTTTTGAAATTGCTTGCTGAAGCTTTTCTTAATTCTTTGGTTTGTAGTTGATTTTATTGTTGTTTAAGTTGTAGATAATGCTTCCTTCAGGTTTTTTTCTTGTTTTAGCTTGAGATGAACGAACTGAATGAAGTTGCTTGATATATAGGAAATGAGGTTTACAGGGTGTTATAATGTTGTTTGTACAATACAAGACCGAGATATTTTTTTTATTTGATTAAGTATAGATTTCGGCTGATGATCTTGTTTAGGTGGCTGATGTATCTTGCTTTTGTGCTAGCATTAATAGCATAAGTCCTTTCTTGTTTACACATATATTTATTTTTATTTGGTAAGTACATAGATATTTATATTTTTGTTTGTTCATACTTGAATGTATTACATTGTCTTCTTTGGCAAGCTTCTTATATACATGTTTACTTGTTTCATATTTAAGTCTATTTATATTTATGCTTTATTTTTTTATATGCAATTATTTTTGTCTTGTTTTCTTTTGTCTTACCTACATTTGTTTCTATTATAAATACCTATATTTTCTTTTTATTTCTATGTTTTAAGGTTTAACTATTCATATTAACATGGTTTATAATTATATTTTATACTTGTATGAATCAAAAACTTCTAAATAAACTTTATATTGCATTTTCTTATTCTATAAATACATCTACTTAATTAGTATTATATACACATTATTTTAAAGAAAATGTTATTAAAACGAACTACCCATAAATCAATTTACATAGATATCTCCCCCTTAGTGTCGAAGAACCCCAATTTTATGAAGAAATGTGAAAACACTGCAAATCCCAAGAATCCCAAGTTGGCTCCTCCTAAATGATCTACTAGGAGCTCTTCTATGGGTAAATAAATATAATGAGCTGGGGCATTAGAGGCATGAACAGTGACGATAAGATTAGTCATGTATTAATGCTTCTAAATGCTCATAAGCTTAGTATTCTATGCTTATTCGAGACCAAGCTATCTACTCAAAATATTGACAACTTGCATATTAAGTTTCCCGCTTGGAGTATTATTCATAATAATGACACTGGAACGAAAGGTCGCATTGTTATCATACTTAACAACACAGTATGGCAATATGTTGTTGTCGGTTCCTCACAATAACAAATTACTCTGCTGTTACAAAATCAAGGAGGGTTGCAGTTATGTTGTACGTGTGTTTATGCAAGTAACTCCTTTTCAGAGCGACAAATTCTATAGGATTTGCTATGCAACGACGCTTCCTCCATAAGGTATCCATGGCTAGCTATGCGGGATTTTAATAACGCTCTCAACCCAAAGGATAAAAAAAAAGGTCTGCCTATCCCTTTTTCCTACTCGAATACATTTAAAAACTGCTTGTATAATTGTGGTTTGGTTGAATCACCTTTGCAGGGATGTAAATATACATGGTGACAATGGGGAACTGCAAGAAACATAGACAAAGTTCTAGTTAATTACGACTTTATGTCTATGTTCCCGTAACTTCACATTATTGTTCTACCATCGTCGATGAGTGACCATACCCATTTTTTAACATGTTTTAGGTTGCATCAGAACGACTGAAACACGCTCCTTTTCGATACATCAATAGTTGGTGCTATTTACAGGGATACAATCACTGTTTTATGAAGGGCCTTTCTACTGCCATATAGGGATCCTATTTCGAACAATTAACCTACAAATTGAGAGCTGTTTAAGTTAAATTGAAAAAGTAGCATAGATTGAGAGCATTAAACAATCAAATTAACCAAATGCAGAAAGAATTTGAATTACTGTTCTATAAGACTAATCAAGATCTAGAAAATGATACATTATACGAAAGCATGTGTGAACTGGGTCAGAAAATAAGTGAGTTCCCACAGCAACGTAATGAATTTCTTAAACAACAAAGCAAGGTACCGTGCCTACAACAGGGGGGTAGCAGCATAAAGTTTTTCCACCCTAAGATGAATATGAGAAGGCATAGAAATAAAATCCATGCATTACTCGACTCTTAAGGCCAATATATATATATATATATATATATATATATATATATATATATATATATATATATATATATAACTACAGTAACGTTAAAGATGCTGCTATATAGTTCTACCAAGAGCTATTTAATGGTGACTTTGTTTCAAATTTTCGCATGTTGAAACTAGAATGAGAGTTAACACAGCGGGACAAGAATACTTAACTTCCCCCGTTACTATGGAAGAACTCAAAGAGGATATTTTCTCCTTTAATGATGCCAAGAGTCCAGGGCCTGACAGTTTCTCTGCCAAATTCTATAAGCTCCATTGGAATGACCTGAAAGATAACATGCACAAAGCTGTGTCAGAATCTTTTCAAACAGCAAAGTTGCCAAGGGGGGTTAATCAAACTTTCATTATTTTGATTCCTAAAAAAGATAAGCCACAATTAATTTTAGACTACCGTCCTATTTCATGTGCTAATGTGATACATAAAATTCTTTCTAAAATCATATGCAATAGAATTGAATGGTTTCTACTTTTTCTAATTGCAGAAAATCAACCGCCGTTCATACTGGGTAGAAATATTGGTGAAAATGTGTTGCTGGCTCGTGAATTCATGTGTTAGATGCTTAAGTGTTATGGTTTACCATTACATCTACTTCAGCTAATATATGTATGCATTTCAACTCCTACATTCTCTATCATGGTTGATGGAAGGCCGGAAGGTTTTATTATGTCCAACAGAGGCCTACAACAGGGTGACCCTTTATCCTCCTATTTATTTGCGTCGCAATGGATTATTTTTCATTACTACTGGAAAAGGGTATGTCAGAAAAGTATTTAGAGTCAATTAATAAATTTCAGCCTGCCATCTCGTTATGATTGTTGTAGCAGCAACTATATCAAATGCTAACTATATGACCCATATTTTCAAGAGAATGGAGGACACGGTTGGTTCACGTATTAATCAAGCGAAATCACAATTATTTTTCAGTATAGGTGCTATGCGGAAATCTGAAATTACACGCATATCAAACATAGCAGAGAAGGAGTTACCTCTAAAATATCTTGGGGTGCCACTGTCCACTGACTGCCCGTCGACTGCAAAGGATTACTGCAAAATTAGAAGGTAGGGACAACAAGTTTTTAACGATGGTAGGCCATGCAGAGTTGATTCATAGTATAATCACTCCAATAGCTATGTATTGGATTATTATCTATCATCTTCCTACTTCAGTTATTCGGAAAATAGATCACCTATGTGCAGATTGTTTCCGGAAAGGCAAGTTGCATAACATATCAAGGGATATCTTATGTAAACCGAAACTGGAAGGGGGAATAGGACTACGAAAATTTTCTAATCTCACTTCCACAGCCAGAATAAAATTATTATAAAAATTGTTAACTTCTAACTGCTTATGGTATCGTTGGATGAAAACTAAATACATGTCAATGACAAATTTCTAGATTATGCATATTAATAATATTTTCTCTGGGACGGTGAAATCTGTTTTACGACAACGAGATATGGCAGCTAAAATCATGATCCGTGTTATTGTATACGGGGAACATATGGACCTGTGGTATGATCCGTGGATCAACCAAAAATATGTCGTAGACTTAATTGGCTGAGATGGAGTTTTCATATCACATTCTAAACACTGTGCAGTCAGTAGTATAATACAGGGAGGAAAACTGCAACCAAACATTTTGCCAAAGACTAGGGAGGTGGCTGATCAAATTAAACGAGTTCAATTATCTACAGGCCAAAATTAGGACTACTGGACTATTGTTCGTCAGAAAACTTTCTAATTTTGCCGCAGTCTGGAATGAGATTTGTATTCATGCTCAATGAGATGATGTTTTTAAACTTATATGGTTTAACAAGATCGCAAGAAAATTTAGCTACACTACGTACATGGCTTATACCCAAAGGTTACCTACTTCCGATCGTTACTGTCGTGATGACAGTCAGTAAACTGTTGGGGATTTTGCGGTTCGAGACGAATTTGATGGCGATTGTGATGAAGATAATGTTGTTCAAGGATCTATGGAATAGATTCTTTCAGACAATAGTTCAACCCACCAGGTACGAACGGGTTACCGAACTATCGACTTTCGAGATTCAATGAAGCCATATAACAGCGTAATCGGATTCAAAGTTTGTACGTCTTTGATCCAACCAAGAACACTTTAGCAACGGTTTCTGATGATGCAATGTATATATAATAGAATAAGAGAAAGAAGAGAGCAATTCTGCGACGTATACTGTGTTTGCAACACTTTGGAAGCGTCGCAAAAGAGTGTAATGGTGGCGCAGTGTTTTGCAACACTTTCCAGTGTCGCAAAATTGCTCTGTGAGGAAGAAGAAGAAGGAGTTCAGAATTGAAACTATCTGCAACGTTTCTAGGCGTCGCTATTTATAGACATGAAGAGGTGTCCATTATTCGAACCCGAAACCCTTACCGCACCCGACCCGGTCCGGTCTGGTCTGGGTCGGACGGACGGTTCGGTCGGACGGCGCCGACGCGCGTGGTGTTGCCTGACTTCTCTCCTCACAATAAAGCAAACATGTGGGAGCCCAAAGGCCCCAACATCCACATGAGAAGGCTAAATATGTATACAAATATTTTCTTTGATTTTCAACAATTTGGGACTTTCTTTTCTTCTTCTTTCTTTACTTCTACTCTTCCAAATCAAAAAAGCCAAAACCCCAAAACTATTTGAAAATTTACAACAATCTCCCCCAATTATCAAAATAAGAAAATAAATAAATAGGATGGATGCATCACAAGAGTGACTTCTTACATACCCAAGTGGGATCAAGCCTATGTAGTTCTAAGATCAAGTTTTGCATTATCGTGAAAACGAACACATAAATAAAGGTATCTTTTGGATTTGAATATTTACTTGGGGTAAACCATTCAAAGCCTTATCGAGATTCTATAGTGAACGAATCTTGAACCAAGTATCCCTAATGATAAAACCGGAACGATCACACATGTTGATTTCCTTAGGTAAAGTGTTCTGTATTGCTCAGCACGTTAATGGCTATGTGCTTAAATCCTGGTTCATGAGTCTACTTAAAAAGCGGTCTTACTTTCCTAGGAAACGGTCTGATTTCCATACTCATATAGGTAAGTCTTTTAAGGTGTTTCTGCGATACACCTTTTAAGGTTTCTAGACTTATTAAGGATATATAACCATCCTTTGTTCTTGCAGAATCCAACACTAAATATTATGGGATTATCGATTTAGTGTTCCATAATCATTCTCTTAACTTGTTGGTACCCATTGAACTTTGTCTATCCTTTTCAAAACATAAGTTGGGTTTTTGTTAAGGATGATCAACCTTCATTCACAAACCTTATTCTCATTTCTTATGACTTTATAGAAACCATTGCCTTTGGAAGACTCTTTGTAAGTGGGTCGGCCAAGTTTTTCTTCGTTTCTATGTAGTCAACAGTTATAACTCCTCTTTTGAGTAACTGTCTCACCATTTTATGTCTTAGACTCACATGTCTAGACATTCTATTATATGTCTTATTAGACACATTGTATATCGTTGCTTGATTGTCACAGTTAATCAAGACTGTTGGAGATGGCTTCTTCCATAAAGGGATTTCCATTAATAAATTTCTAAGCCATTCCGCTTATTTACATGCATCTGCTAATGCAATCAATTCTGACAACATTGTTGAGTCAGAAATACAGGTCTGCTTCTTGGAAGCCCAAGACACAGCAACGCCTCCTAATGTAAACCTAATGTAAAGATCCATCTGGTCGTAGACTTAGATTTGGATTCTAAATTGTTCCAGGTTGCATCACTATATCCTTCTATTACAGCAGGATATCCTTTATAAGATAAACCATATTCAATGGTTCCTTTCAAATAAGCTAAAACTCTGAAAATAGATTTCCAATGTTCGAAACCTGGATTACTCGTAAATTGACACAATACGCTCATAGCATGTGCGATGTCTGGTCTAGTGCAATGCATAGCATACATAAGGCTCCTAATAGCACTGTAATACTCTAATTGAGAGATAGTACGTCCAGTGTTCTTTTCTAATTTAATACTAGGATTTAAAGGAGTTGGTGATGGTTTGTCATCGTAATGACCATACTTTTGTAGGAATTTCTCTGTGTGATGAGATTGAGTTAGTAATAACTCCCCCTCTTTCCTAACAATTTTAATTCCCAAAATTACATCAACCTCTCCTAGATTTTTCATATCGAATTTAGAAGATAGAAACCTTTTAGTTTCATTCACACAGGATATATTAGAACCAAATATTAGCATTTCATCAACGTATAAACATATTATAACAATATCGTTGTTATCTGATTTGCTATAAATACATTTATCAGCATCATTAACAATGAATCCATATGACAGTGCAACTTTATCAAACTTCTCATACCATTGCATGGGAGCTTGCTTCAGGCCATAAAGAGATTTCACTAATTTGCAAACTTTCTTTTCTTTGCCTGGGGTTTTGAAACCTTCAGATTGTTCAATATATATCTCTTCTTCTAAATCTCCATTTAGAAAAGCAGTCTTTACATCCATTTGATGTATACTAATTTATGAATTGATGCAAGTGCAATTAAACAGTGTATAGAAGATATGCGAGCAACTGGAGCATATGTATCAAAATAATCTACTCCATATCTTTGCTTATATCCCTTAGAAACTAATCTGGCTTTAAACTTATCAATGGATACATTTGTATTCAACTTTTTCTTGAATATCCATTTACATCCTATAGGTTTAGCACCAGGAGGTAAATCAGTTAAAACCCAAGTTTGGTTTCACAGTATGGAATTCATTTCATCATTGATAGCTTCTTTCCAGAAATTGGAATCTCTGAAACTCATAGCCTCAGAATAAGTTTTGGGATCGTCATCGACGTTCACTACATATTTAGTCACATTAAGGACTTCGTCCTTACTGCCTTCTACAAGATATGTAATGAAGTCAGGACCATAGTCCTTCTCTATTCTCGCTCTTTTACTTCTCCGTTGGTCAGTACTATTATCTGGTACTGACACTTCCTTGCTGTTTTGAGCAGGAGCATAATCATCGTCATTGATATCATTAGTCATACTAGGTTCTGGACTAGATGATCTTAATGGGATCTCAACAGTTTGATTTACAAAAAATTGTACATCTACAGATTCTTTAACTTCTAAGGTGTCAAGAATAAGGAATCTATAAGTTATACTATTAAGTGAATATCCTATGAAAACACATTTAAATGCTCTATTTCCTAACTTTGGTCGTTTAGGGTCTGGTATTCTAACATATGCTAAGCAACCCCAAACTTTAAGTCTGGTTAGGTTAGGTTTCCTATTAAACCATAATTCATAAGGGGAAATATTATTCTTTTTAAGTGGTACTTATTTAAAATATAACATGCAGATAACATAGCATCACCCGATAGGTTATAAGGTAAATTAGAACTTATGAGCATGGCATTAACCATTTCTACTAAAGTTTTATTTTTTCTTTCAGCAACACAATTTTGTTGTGGTGTATATGAGGCAGTACATTGGTGAACTATACCTTTTTGTTCACAAAACAAGGTGAATTCATTTGAGAAATATTCACCACCACGATCTGAATGTAATATTTTAATTTTAACTTCTAATTGTGTTTCGACCTCTGCTTTGTAAATTTTGAATTTATCAAAAGCCACATCTTTAGTTTTCATTAGATATACGTATGCATAGTATAATCATCAATGAATGTTATATAGTATTGGTTACCCCCATAGGTGATATGACTTTTTAAGCCACCCACATCACTATATACCAAATCAAGCAAACCGGTTTTCCTTTCTACGGATTTAAAGGATTTCCGGTATATTTTTGCTTGAACACATATTTCACATTTAGAGATGGTATCGAAATCACAATCAGAAATTAATCTCGATTTATTCATATTTTTAATGGATTTATAATTAACATGTCCTAATCTACCATGCCATAAATTAATAGAATCAATAATATAAACAGAAGATTTATTTATTAGATTCAACTTAATCATGCCATTACAAGAGTATCTCTGTCCAATGAATTTACCATTCATAGATAGCACTAGCTTATCAGACTCATACACCATCTTGAATCATCCTTCGTTAAGAAGGTATCCAGAGGCCAAATTCTTACACATATTAGGTACATAAAATACATTGACTAATGTAAGAACTTTTCTAGAGGTGAGAGGAAGTTCTATAGTGTCTTTTCCCAGAACTTTGCTTGGAACCTTATTTGCTCCAGTAACTTCGTCGGCTTCTCCTTTATTTTCTTCAAAACTCTTGAAAAGATTACGGTCTTTGCAAATGTGAATGGTTGCTCCAGTATTGAACCACCAGTCATTATCATTACCACTAACGGAGTTTGCCTCTTGCACTACAGCCATAAGTGAGTCTTCGACCACATTCACTTTTTGTTGTTTCTTCCGTAGACGGCAGTCTCGGGCATAGTGGCCGGGCTTGCTACAAAAATAACAAGCACATTTCTTTTTGTTGTTGGTTTTGGAATGATTTTTCTTCTTAAACTGTGTCTCATTCTTTGGCTTTAATTTATCAGTAATTTCAACATTATTTGCCTTAGAATGAGACTCAGTTTACGGATTATCATCTAGATCGCGTTTACGAGAGTCTTCTTCAATACGAGGATGACACTGCAAACTGTCTAAATTATAATATGTTTCCGCATGTTTCATTTTTTTCTTATAATCATTCCAACTATGCGGAAGTCTAGAAATTATAACTCCAACAAAAAAAGATTCAGGGAGATCAATTCCAACATCCTTAAGTTGATTCACCAACAGTAAGATTTCGCTTACTTGTCCAATTATGGACTTATTGGTGACCATTTTGAAATCCATAAAATTAGAAATAAGAAACTTTTTATTACTTGCCTCGAATATGCGGTACTTATTTTCCAGGGCAGTCCAGAGTGCCTTTGCTGTTTCCAAGGTCCTATGAGCATTGTAGACTAGGGTAGATAGGGCATTTAGAATATGGCCTCTGCATAGGAAATCGTCCTCTTTGCGCTTTGCACATTTATCCTTTAGAGCATCATCATCTTTATCAGTTTCCTCTAGAATTTCTTCTAAGTTATCTTCCAAAATGTAGAACAACTTGACGGTGATCAGGAAAAATTTCATCGTCTCTTACCAACGAGTGAAATTGTCGCCATCAAAACGCTCCAATCGAGTTAGATGCTGATTCATAACTTGTAAAGCGCTCGAACCTTCCATAGTTGAAGAATATTGTCATAAATTTGTTGGGGATTTTGCGGTTCGAGACGAATTTGATGGCGATTGTGATGAAGATAATGTTGTACTTCCGACTTCAAGGATCTATGAAATAGATTCTTTCAGACAATAGTTCAACCCACCAGGTACAAACGGGTTACCAGACTATCGACTTTCACGATTCAATGAAGCCCTATAACATCGTAACCGGATTCAAAGTTTGTATGTCTTTGATCCGACCAAGAACACTTTAGCAACGTTTTTGATGATGCAATGTATATAGAATAGAATGAAGAGAAAGAAGAGAGCAATTCTGCGACGTATACTGTGTTTGCAACACTTTGGAAGCGTCACAAAAGAGTGTAATGGTGGCGCGGTGTTTTTCAACACTTTCCAGCGTCGCAAAATTGCTCTGTGAGGAAGAAGAAGGAGTTCAGAATTGAAACTATCTGCAACGTTTCTAGGCGTTGCTATTTATAGATGTGAAGAGGTGTCCATTCGCGAAACGTCACGACCGTTTGCAACGGTTCGCAACTGTTACGAATGGGTTCAAATTTAAACGTCGCGTCCTTTCATATTTTTCAACGTTCAGAAAACCGTTGCAATTTCCCGCCCTTTATTCAATTTCAACAATTCGGTTCTGGGTCCTTAACGGGCTGAAATCTGGTATGTTACTGTTCATATATGATCTAAAAATATTTTTGGATCTGAACCCGAAACCCAACCCGACCCGGTTCGAACGGACGGACGGCAGTGCGCGTGTGATATTGCATGACTTATCTCCTCACAACAAAGCAAACATGTGGGAGCCCCAAGGCCCCAACATCCACATGAGAAGGCTAAATATATGTACAAATATTTTCTTTGATTTTCTACAATGTGGGACTTTATTTTCTTCTTCTTTCTTTACTTCTACTCTTCCAAATAAAAAAACCCAAAACCCCAAAGCTATTTGAAAATTTACAACATAAACTATGTAATATTTGCAAACAACAGGATCAATCACATCAACATCTATTCATAGATTGTATGTATGGCACTTATCTTTGGAAAAGTTTGCTGCACCGACTGGAGCTTCGTCGCCAGGTGGAAAATTCTTTGAGACAACAATTCCTGACATTGTGACGAAGCTTCGCTCACAAATCAGGTGCTCTACGCCTAGCTTGTGTCGCGGCAGCAACCACCACGCACCACATATGGTTGGAGAGATGTCGACGTAGATTTGAAGGTAAGAACTACTCTGGGGATCACAGAAACAAGCTTACCGAATTAGATGTCCGCCTTCAACTTTGAAGATGATTTCGGTGCTGTATTCTTTCATCTATCGATCGTCATCTTTTTTAGAAACGGGGGACTTATTTTGCTGACAATGGATAGTGAAGGCGATGGCTTGATGTTGAGAGATTAGGGTATTATGTTCGTGTAAAATTGGCCGGATCGGGTTGATATTCGAAAGCAGTGGTGTATTCGTCTTTAGCCTTTTTCATGGGTCGGTTGCCTTTTGTTTCCTATTTTTATTTGTTCTTCTAAGTCCTTGTTTGGTTTGGTTTTTGTATTTCGTTTATTATACTAGAGTTGGTGATATAGAGGATGTCGTGCTCTTTTTTCGTTTATAATACATAAGGAGGCGAGTCCTGCTATTGTATGGTTTTGATTGTTATTAATAAAAGAACCTTTTCTTTTCAAAAAATTAATTATAGTGATGTGTATGATACATATTGTATATAATATATTATTCCTACGATTGACTTTGTGATCTTTGATATTTACATTATATTATGTATTGTTTAATCCTAGAGGCATATGTATTTATTGCTTTGTGATGATACTATGTACATATAGGTGAGTCATATATTCTAGGTTTTAACACAGCCAGTGTTAGCCTAGGGGAATATTCACCCGTATACCCCATATCGCCTCATTCTATGTATTACTCGATAGTATTACTTTGTAATACTCTTGGGTAGTATAGGTATAGAGGTGGGGATGCTACAATATGGGATGTGACTTGTATAATTGTTGAAAGAGTTGACATATAAACGTAGTTTAGGGCATAAGTTTTGCGTGCTTAGAAATTACTAGGCATGTATATATGTGTGTGTGTGTGTGTGTGTGTGTGTGTACATATATGTATATGTGTGTGTATGTGTATATATATGTATGTATGTATGTATGTATGTATTATTGTATGTATGTATGTATGTATGTATGTATGTATGTATGTATGTATATATATGTATGTATGTAAGTATGTATGTATATAAACATAATTAGCATATAATTATAACGCATAATTGCATAGTTAAATAAGTTATTGATTTTATTTAACCCCCTTTGGCAAGTAAGTAATATTAAAGGCAAAATAAGAAAGAATTCTTATAAGGCCTTGATTATGGAAACGATGAGATGTGTGTTAATATATGTAGAGTGTGATACAGGTTATGACTAAGTTATAGAGATGCGTGGTCAATCAAAAGCATATGAAAGTTCGCCCAGCTAATCTGGTAGCCAGCAGTATGACTTTTGGACTGATGTGAGACATCGCTTATAATAAGTAACTATAGTTGACATGAGGTTAGTCCCAAATTTTATAGGCTAAATCTGCCCAGCTAATATAGCTGCTACCAGTACTTATAAATAGTCGGACTAATGTGAGATGTCACTTTGGTCTACACATCATAATACGAAGGATCTACTTCAGAGATTGAATGTATTAAGTAGCTGTGTGAGAGCCTGCTTCTTCTCTATGTAGGAAATAGTAAATGGTCAAGGCCATGGGTTAGGCGGGGTAGATGATATCTCAAGAAGTCAATAGGAAGTATTAAGTTGCTGAAGAGATTTAATGTAATGTCAGCTTGATAGTTACTAATGGGGAGTCTGCCTTAGGATAGGTATTAAATGACTTGGACCTACCTTACATGCGGTATTAAATGGTCGCAGTCTTCCTATTTTCCATTAAAAGGTATTAAGTGGCTTAAGTATTATCTCTTACATTGAAAGGGCATTATTTATAATAGATATGGGTTATTAGGTTGAAAGCAAGATGGTTATGGGCTTATATATGGAAAGTGTTTTGAATCATATTTGGAAAAACATATGATATAGATAGAATTCAAAAGACATATCTCTATTTAATTATACTGCTCGAGTACTAAGATAGTAAGGCGTGAGATTTTTATTCACCAAATCTGGTTGCATGTTGATGTAACATGATAGGGGGTTCTCACACTATGAACTACAGCGAAGCTTTGTCTCTTACCCCTACATGTCCCGACAATGTGGATTGATGGCGAATGGCCTGGGCAGTCGAGGGCTGGCTGTAAAAACAAGGTGCTTAGGAGTACCATTTGTAGCCACCACCGTTTCAGGTGACAGTTATATTTGGTATCAGAGCTAGGTTACCCGATCAACAGGGATAGGTATACATATGATAGGAGTGCTTTTTATTTTTCAAAGTATTTTTCAAAAATCCTACTATATATTGATACACACACACACACACACACACACACTCTTATTTTAAACATATGTAAAAATACTAGGCAAATATTTACTTCAACATATAATAATATCTTAAAAGATGCGGATAGAAAAGATTATAACTCCAAAATTAATAAGGCAATAAATATGAAATAAATACAGGGCTACAAGAATTTAATAAGGATATAAATGGACTAATTAAAGATATTGTTAGAGTAGTTATGGAAAGATAAAGAAGACATTATAGGAAAAATTAGAATGAATAAAAAATGTCTTTCAAAAATTGCCCGTTAGAATAATAATCACTTATTACGGACGATTGACATTTATCTCTACTATTAATGATAATAATTCAATGAACTAATATCAACCGTGTCTTTTGGAATTTTCAAAATTATCCTTTTTACCTGATCTCTACCCTTTCGCATTTTATTCCATCACACAACCCCAATCTCCAATCACTACGCAAAAAACACTGACCATCTAACCATTAATTTCTATCATCATCATTGACGTTACATTGTCCGTGCAAAACATACTCCATCTCTTTATCACCAAAGTAATTGTACTTCCGATTTTGCAGATAAGGGTTAACCGAATGTGCTCCAATTCCTTAAGTTAGCTGGCTTATTGTGCTTTGATTCCTGTTGCTCCTTAGATACCCAACGTTTTAGGTATTGTGTAAACTCTACTGCATTTTTTTTAAAATGATTACCACCGCTGATGATGCACCATTCATCTTTCATCGCTTTTTTTTAGTAAACTATTGACCTAATGTCGCTTTTATGTTTAGTTGTTCTTTTGAAGATACGTCGTTCATCTTTCGTCACTCCTTGTTGTTGATCTGCTATTGGTATTTATATCTTCTGCATGAATGTTAATGTTGTTGGTTTGCTGTTTGTATTACAAAAAGAAGCAAATAAATTTTTGATGTGTCACATAACATAAAACTATTTTATTAATGTACCTTCCATAAACATACAATAGCTACCCTAATTGTGTATTTTTTCTCAAATATATTTATGTATCTGATTTGTTAAATGAAGTATATCCATTTAAGTTGATTAAAACTGTAAGCCTATAAGAATTAAATTGAATAGAAAATTAATGATGTTTATGTATAGCTGACTTTAAATTTCATTATTGGTGTTTGATATTATATTAATTCTTCCTTCTTATTAGTTAAATATTCATTGTTATAGGAGCTGGACTCTTACAAGGTGGTGTTGGTGCTCTTGCACTATTTGATAAAATTATTTCTTTTGTTTTGTTCAATTATACACACTTCATGTGTTAACTCCTACCATGCATATTGATGTGTACTCTTTTTAACTTCTCAGCATCACTTTGGTATTTTACTTTCTATTGTTATACTATACCAGATTTTTAGCCTTTGGTTTACCATTTGCCTCTGCTTTATGGTTTATAGAGTTTTGCTATTATTTTTCAACTTTCCTATTGCTAAATTAAGTTGACTTTATCCTTTTTTATTTTCTATCTTTATCTCAGCTTTGTCCAAGAAGTGGATCAGTTTCAAATTCTCATAGTTTTGTAGAATTGTTGAAAAGGTCTAAGAGTGGATTTACCTGTTCAGCTCAGCATTTAGCTAGAATATACATCTCTTTATCCTTATAAGGTTTATTATGATATATGCATTTGATGTAAATGCCCAGAGCTTTGTTTTGTAGGACTGTTTAGTGTACATGATATTTGTTGAAACAATAGACATTCAGTTATCATTTGTTAAACATACGTGTAAAAGATTCCTTTGTTTGATGTTTAGTGAATATTTAATTTACATTTGGAAAGAATTTGCTTTGTTTGATTTTAGCAATGGTACACAATTTACACTTATAAGTGCTTCTTGATGTTAACATTACCACTATCTCTATAATTTTCCTACATTAGCTTTACGTACTATGTGGTCCCAACCCTCCTCTTCCATATTATTTATATACCAGCTAATTTAAGTTTGATTCGTTGAAAATCAATATTAGTTAATTTTGAATAATTCTTTCAATGATCGATTTCATCAAAATAAAAGGGTAACATGAAAAATAATCACATGTTAATATTAGAATATATTTTTTATATATTGGATAAAAACTTCAAAACTAAAAAGATTATATAGAGTATCCATAAATAATCATTTATTTACGTACAAAGTCCATTTTGATTACTAAACTATTTATTAAAACAACTATAAATTTTTATAACAAGATAAGGTTAGCCAATTCGGTTAAATCAATAACTAAATAAATTTTGTGATAATCATATTATAATCTGAATTAAATTAATGATATAAATGATCAAATTATGTCAGATTGATAATTCATTTCTATGTAAACATTGCATGCTCACCCTTTGAAAGGACATAGGGATGCTCACAAACTATGAAGACAAGGAATGCTAGTGTAGTATCTTTCAAAGGGAACCTGAGATTTACGTGTTTATATGATATTTTGTGTAATGTTACTCAATAAAAAATATCTCCACATTAATATACACAATTTAATAAACATAGTTCATTCTTTTTTAGACTACCTAATTCCTTAAATATAACAAAAATCAGTTTATGCAAGTGCTTAACTACATACATGTAGATTCTCAATCATGTCTACCATAACTTGCTTTATTTTTTTCAATCGTTTATTTTTTTTTATGTTATGCTCATTAATCATGTTCAATTTATAGCCCTACAAGAGTGTTGGTGAAGATACATTCCAATTGCATGATCTATGTATCGTATTAATCATGCAATATATAGTCATTGATAAAAATTCTTTTAAACATACATATGTATGCTTCTAAATAAATAGAATAAAGTCAATAGTCCGATGACTAGATGCAATATTTACCCTCCACTTCATATATCTCTTTTTAACAAAACCTCCTCTATTCATATAGTGAATCTCACTTACAAATTTATTGGCACTGTGATAAGAATAAGTGTATACTCTATCTACAAGCAAAAAATGTGCATGCTTTAAACATATTACATATTCACATTGTTGATTTTATGCATGCACATTATGATTAAATGTGAGCCCACCTGGGCATGCATATATACTCACATAAATAGTAAATAAACATGTTAGGTGGTAATTAAATATTATAAGGCAGTATAAGTGTCATTAGATAGCCTTAATTATACAAACATTAGGTCAGTGGGCCTAGCCCAACACATAAAAACAGATGGGAAGTAAGGATCTGTGTGGTGTAAATAGCTAAAAGTAAAGAATAAAGCAAGATAAGAAGAAGGAGTGGAGCAAGTTACCATAAAAGGTGCATTAATCACCATAAGGAGATAATCAGGTTTTTATGGAGATTGAGTAGGGAAGAAGGAAAATTCAATAGGGAAGACAATTAAAGTCAATTCCTAAATCCAACCCAGTATGAAAGAATTTGATAAAAAGTTTTTTTGGAGAAATTCTTTGAAATGTTTTAAATAAGTTTTCAAAGGATTTATTAAGGAGTTCTTTAGAAAAAGTAAGGAAATATGAAAATTCATAATCTAAAATTTTGTTAAGTCAAAATTTTCTTATTAAAAGGTTTTTGGTAAAAAGGATTTTTTTAATTTTGAAATTATAGTTTAAAATTTGTTGAGTTAATTTTTTTTGGAGAAAAGGATTCTTTGTTTTTAAAATAAATGTGAAATAGAGCATAGGTTGGACATGATGATTTTTCTTCTATTTCATAAATTAGGAAGTTCCTTGTTTTAAAGTTCTTTCTAAATTGGGGAACAAATTGAAATGGAACAATTAAATTAAGGAATAGAGAATAGAAAACGAAGAATAACTAGGATACAAGGAACATTTTCATATAAGGAAATTGTTAGTGTTGGGAGTGTTTCGACCGGTCCTATACCACCGAACCAACCATCTCCCCCTACATAGCCGAACCAAGCTTCATCCACTCACCACCGGACCAAGTCCCACCGAATCAACCACCACCGGACCAAGCTACATCCCCATCACCGAACCATCCTGCTCCAAGTGTCTACCGAACCAAATCAAAGTATCACCACCGGACCAGAAGCAAGAGAAGCACCACCGAACCAATGTAAGGAAGATACCACCGAACCACCTCCTCTCCAAACAATGTCGGACCAACCCTCTCCAAACAATGCCGGACCAACCCACTTCACCTACCACCGGACCAACCTCTACCGGACCAATCCACTTCCATGCATCACCGAACCAAGGCTTCGCCGAACCAACGTTGCCAGGCCAGATAGCATCAGCCCAGGCCCACCAGCAGCTATATACATCCAAGACCCCTACCCCCAGCCTCACTCTATAAATAGAGGGGCAGGGGTACAACAATGGCGGACAAGTTTGAGAGCTCGGGCACGGATAGAACTTCCAAACAACTTTCAGTTACTTGTAATCAAAGCTTTGTACTTGTAATCTGAAGAGAAAAGGAGAATAACATATAAAGTGGACGTAGGCACATTCTGGCCAAACCACTATAAATCTGTGTGTCTTTTACAGTTTAGTCCATCTATTTTATATATTCGCATAAATCACCCAAATCGCTAAGAACCATATATAATTGACTAAATCATACGACTTGGAGGTGTTTTCCCATTTTTTGTGCAAACATTTTTGGTACTTTCACTGAGAGCAGGAGCTCGAAGCTTCAGCTTCTCCCACTTATCCCTTTTCCTATCAGCATCGTTCATTACTTGGAAAACATGCCTCTCGGAGGGAAGAAGGATGCTAACAAAGGAAAGAACATTGCAACTGGCAGTATATCCCAGATCCAGTGATCAGAGATCAAGACAATCGTCCGGTTCCAACAGCAAATGGAAATCAGGAAAATCCGACAGCCCCTGCTACGGAACAACCAATTACAAGGGCGGATCTGGACAGAGTTGTGGCTGAAGTAACTAACCGCTTTGCATCTCAACAAGAAGCCTTGGTAGATCAATTCATGTCACGCTTAAGGGATGTTGAAGAAACTAACCGCAACACTGAATCATGGGGTGAGTCCAGGTCTGGAGGATCTGGGAGACGACAAAGGTCTTTCTTCTTCGAAGAGGCTAACAACAGAAACAACCATGGTAGGAGCCGAGCCCCGACTCAGCCCGAATTCCGACCTGATGAAACATTTGGAACCGAACCCAACGGGGGAGGTACCAGGCAGGGGTCAGATATGGCTGAGCCTGTCATGCTAGCTAACCATGGAAACACCAATAGACGGAGCCAAGCCGGAGTCCAGCCCGAAGTTGGACCCGAAGAAGTGCTGAGAACAGAACCCAGCAGGGGAAGATCAAGGCAAGGGCCAACTGTGGCTGACCCCAGCGTGCCCCCGGAAGACCATAGACCGCCATTGGAGAATGTTAGGAGTGATAGACGATACCATCCCTACAGGTCATCTGGACGGAATCAATCCCGCAGGGAAGAACCAAACTCATTTCTATCCGCTCCAAGTTCTGATGAAAGGATGGCACGATTATTCAGAGAGTGCGTCCAACGGGAATAAAGGGATCGGGGGATAGGCGCTAGGGTAACCAGCCCCTTCACCCGCAATATCGAAACTGCCATCACCCCCCGGGAATGGAAAATGCCGACAATGGAACCTTACAAGGGAACCTTTGACCCCGTTGTACACTTGCAGAGATACACACAGCATATGCTCATGAGCGGAGCAACAGAGGGAGTGTTGTGTAAATGCTTTCCACTATTCTTGGCAGATCTAGCTACCTCCTGGTTCTGCCATCTGCCCCAAGGATCCATCAGCTCATGGGAAGTGTTGAAAGAAAAGTTCGTCAGCCAGTTCCGCATTCATGTGGAACAACCCAAGGATGCTTATTCCCTATCTGATATCAAACAGAAGCCCGGGGAGACAGTGTAACAATATCTAACCCGATTCAACGCCGCAGCAGCCGCAGTCCAAGATGCCGACGAGAAACTTATCCTAATGGCCCTCTACAGTGGTGTGCATCCGGATACTAAGTTTGCTAGGAGATTAACGAAAGAAAAGCCAGCTACCTTACCCGATTTCTTCCACGAAGCCGGAAAATATATGAGACTTGAAGATGCTGCCATTGAAAGGCAGACAGGTAACAAACCAAGGCAGCTCATGGCAACACATCCGCAGTAGCAAAGAACGTTCGAAGAAATGACTCCAGAGATAGTGCTGGGGGCAAAAAGGGGGAAAAGCGCTTATGTAGGCCAGGACCGAGATTTGACTCTTACACTCCTCTAAATGAAACAATCGAAAACATATTCTTGGCCACCCAAGACGAAGTTAGATACAAGCGCCCCCGCACAAGAAGGAATCAGATAATGCAATTAAGTCTGGAAAGTTCTGTCGATTCCACAAATCTCATGGGCATGACACCAATGAACGCCATCATCTCCGGGACTTGATTGAAGAACACATCAGAAGGAAGAGACTAGAGCGCTATGTGAAAGGTCAGAACAGGACTTCAACTCCTGCCAATGAGAACCCAGGTCTGCCCCTCTCGGAAGTAGGCGGAGGAAATCGCAACACCAGCGGCTCCAGTCAAGAGAAGATAGTGGTCCTTACCATATCAGGAGGACCGCACATCGCCGATGGAAGCTGGGCAGAGATGGAGAGATACGGTAAGTCACTTAGAAACAATGAAGGCTACGTTAATTCTGTTACAGAAGAACGCCACCCGAAACGGAAAGAGAATGATGATATCACATTCAGTCGGCGTGATCTAGAGGGAAGGCAGTACCCTCACATGGATCTTATGGTCATCTCTGCCTGGTTCAGCCCATCCAAGGTTTTCCGAATCCTAGTAGACACTGGAAGCTCAGTAAATATCCTATTCAAGCACGCTTTCAACAAAATGAAGCTGTCAATGAAGGATGTGTCTCCCTGCAGCAAACCGCTACATGGTTTCACTGGAGATGCGAAGATGCCCCTCGGGCAACTGGACCTCTTTGTCGAAATAGGAAGTCATCCCTGCTCCGTTGTGCGAAAACAAACATTTGTACTAATAGAAAGCCACTCGGCCTACAATGCCTTTTTGGGAAGACCAGCCTTGTCTAACTTCCAAATTGTCCTAGCCCCGTGGTGCCTGAAAATGAAATTCCCAACAGATAACGGGGTAGGAGAAATAGAGGGAGATCAAGACGCCGCTCGAGATTGCTATGTGACTGAACTTCGCAATAACCGCAGGAAGGATAAAGGGAAGGATGCAGAGACTTCTCTCTGCAAGAAAAACTTGGAAGCATAGCAATTAAAGAAAGCCCCTCCTCTTCGATATACCAGCGATCATTTCAACGAATTAGACCCCAGGGACAAAGATGAGGAGGCCACCACCGAGCCTGCAGAGGCTATGGAATTTGTATCTGTAGACAAACACGACCCAAGTAGACTGCTGAGAGTCGGGTCTCAGTTAAGAGCGAAATTGAAGGATCAACTCGTCGAATTTCTTCGCCACAACATGGATGTATTTGCATGGACGCACACCGACATGACAGGAATCTCTCTAGACGTAGCATGCCACGTACTGAACGTCGATCCCACCAAGGTGCCAGTAAAGCAGAAAAAGAGAAGCATGGGGGCAGAACGATCAGCGGCCCTCGAGGAAGAAGTAAAGAACCTACTTGCCAATAACTTCATACGAGAAGCCATCTACCCAGAATGGATCGCCAACCCGGTACTGGTAAAGAAAGCTAATGGGAAGTGGCGAACATGCATCGATTTCTCTAACTTAAATGACGCTTGCCCGAAGGACTGCTTCCCACTCCCCCGAATCGATCAACTCGTGGAAAGCACAGCCGGACACGAACTCTTATCCTTTATGGACGCATACTCAGGATATAACCAGATCCCTATGCATGCCCCCGATCAAGACCACACTAGCTTCATCACTGAACGGGGATTGTGCTGCTACATAGTAATGCCTTTTGGACTTAAAAACGCCGGAGCTACTTATCAGCGCCTCGTCAATAAGATGTTTGCGAAACTAATAGGACTAACTATGGAAGTTTATGTGGATGACATGCTGGTAAAATCGAGGAAAGCCAACGATCATATAAACCACCTGGACGGGATGTTTCAAGTACTTCGCCAATATGGAATGAAGTTGAATCCTCTAAAGTGCTCCTTCGGAGTATCGTCGGGAAAGTTCTTGGGATTCATCGTCCATGCCCGGGGGATTGAAGCAAACCCCGAACAAGTCCGGGCTTTGCAAGATATCAAGATACCATCCACTCGAAGAGAGATGCAAAGCCTAAACGGGAAAGTGGCCGCCCTAAGCAGGTTCATCTCTAAAGCAGCCGACAAATGCATCCCTTTCTTCGAAGCTCTGAAGAAGGACAAAGGAAAGTTCGAATGGACTGACGAATGCTCGACAGCCTTCCTTAACCTAATCGAACACTTTCAGAGACCACCAGTACTCTCAACTCCAAATGAAGGCGAAGAACTATACCTATACCTTGTTGTATCATCCCATGCTTTAAGCGCCGCTTTGGTGAGAGAAGACAACCGCGCGCAGCGGCCCGTATACTTTGTAAGCAAGAGATTTACAGGGGCAGAAGCCAGATACCCCAAACTTGAAAAGCTAGCATACTGTTTGCTAATCACGTCACGGAAACTGCGACACTATTTCCAATCTCATTCCATCAGAGGTTTAACCGATCAACCGCTAAGGCAGGTACTCCACCGCCCCGACACTTCTGGGCGACTACTTAAATGGTGCATTGAACTGAGTCAGTATGATATCACCTACCATCCTCGCACCGCCATCAAGGGACAAGCCATGACCGATTTCATTACCGAATTCACTGCCAACGAAGGTAAAGATCGATCTGAAATAATAAAAGATATCAAGTGGAATCTCTTTGTAGATGGAGCATCAAACGAACAAGGCTCAAGGGCAGGTGTTGTGATAATCACCCCCAAGGGAAGGAAGCTGCACTATGCCCTAAGGTTGGAATTCGCTGCCACCAACAATGACGCAGAATACGAAGCAGTGATAGCCGGATTAGAACTTGCCCTAGAGATCGGAGTCGGTTCTTTATGTCTCCGTAGTGATTCTCAACTTATTGTAAATCAAATACTGGGAGAATTCCAGACTCGAGGAGAACGACTCACAGCATATCTAAAGAAGACCATGCTGCTGCTCAATCAATTGGATCACTACTTAATCAAACACGTTCCTCGAGAGGAGAACCGAGAGGCCGACGAACTGGCAAAGCAAGCTAGCATGAAGAACAGCACCATTTCTGGAACAGTAGCCATTTCAAAACAACTAGCCCCAAGTTTCGAACAAGAGGATCTGATAGCTGCAATCGAAGGAGAAACTTGGATGACTCCTATCCGGAAATACTTGCAAGATGGCACACTACCCAACGAGCGTAACGAAGTCAGGAAAATCTTGAGGAGTGCTTCCCGCTACACAATACAAGAAGGCATCCTCTATCGAAGCGGCTTCTCTAACCCCGTATTAAGATGTATCGCTGGAAGGGAAGCCAAGGAAATCTTATCCAACATCCATCAAGGAAGTTGCGGAGACCACACTGGAGGGCAGACTCTGGCAAAGAAGATACTCCGATATGGATATTTCTGGCCCACCTTAAACAAAAACGCCTTGGACTTCGTCAAAAAATGCGACAGATGTCAGAAATTTGCTAAAATCCCTCGACTACCAACCAATGAGATTACTCAGATGACCAGCCCTTGGCCCTTTGCGATATGGGGAATTGACTTGATTGGCGAACTGCCAATGGGCCAAGGCGGAGCCAAATATGCCATAGTGGCAGTTGACTATTTCACCAAATGGGTGGAAACGAAGCCTCTAAATAAAATATCTTCGGCAAAAGTTATTAACTTCTTGATCAAAAATGTTTTATGCAGGTACGGGGTTCCACTCAAAATCATATCGGACAATGGACTTCAATTTGACAGCGAGGAATTCACTGACTGGTGCCGAGAGCACGGAATTCACAAAAGCTTCTCATTTGTAGCTTATCCCCAGGCAAACGGACAAGTTGAAGCTGTCAACAAAATTCTCAAAACTCTAATCAAGAAGAAACTTGAAAAGTCAAAAGACGCTTGGGTGGATGAACTTCCTACGGCACTTTGGGCCTACCGCACATCTTACAGAACATCAACAGGACATACTCCTTTCTCTTTGGCATACGGATCGAAGACCATGCTCCCAGTTGAAACCGTAGTGCCCTCCCACCATAGGATCCACTACAACCCAGAAGAGAACGAAGAACTCCTCCACAGGTCTTTGCATCTAATTGAAGAGAGAAGAAACGATGCAGCACTCAAAGCGGCAACTCACAAGCAAAAGGTGGCAGCACGATACAACTCCAAAGTCAAGCACCGCAGCTTAGGAGAAGGAGATCTTGTCTTCAAGTGGATCTTCCCACGCCCCGGAGAGCTAGATCCAATCTGGGATGGACCCTATGTAATTCATAAAGATCTCCACAACGGAGCTTATATTTTGTCAACAGTAGACGGAGAGGTGTTCCAGAGGGCATGGAACATCCAACACCTTCGTCGATACTTTTCTTAACTTGTACTGCCCATATGAAGTGAATTAACAAAGAGAATCAGTGGACGTAGGCATTTTCGTGCTGAACCACTATAAAAATCTTGTCTCTTTTTAACTTGTTTCTTTATATTTTGGCTGCTTGTTAAGCTTTATCCTTTTCTGTTGAACAAAATGCTATGTAACGGCATTTCCATTCTGGACGTTTCACGGCACAACCCCACCTGGATAAGACCTAACAGGTACTATACGAATCTATGCACTCGTCAATGAGACACTTTTGCTCCAACATCCCTCTGCTGCGGGTTAACTCATTGCTCGCGACGGCCCTCAAAGCCAACTGTAATGAGCCGATAATAAGCCACCGAGAAGGCCGACTATAGCCGAGGCAGCTCATTACGGCGTTCGGCTCGCCGGCGACTGTGAACCAATTATAAGCCCCAACATAAGGTGTGGCCAGCCAGGGGCAGTTCACAGTTGACGATTGGCACCCACGCTAGCCGGCCACGGTAAATCGAATAATACCCACGATTACGGGCCATAATGGCCCGGGTAGTTACTGTGCGCGATCTCGGCTCCGATGTGTCTTAAGTATGGCTGTGGTAAAAAAGAAAACTCCCCGCGGAGGCGTAAGATGGGTGACGAATGTCTCCAAGACCCACAGCTAGGGAAAGTGCCTACAGAACCCATTTGCCACGAACTTAAGCACATCGAAGGCCTTCCGTGATTGGAGTTTTACTATTTCTTATATTTCCATTTTATTTATAAAAACTTTCCTCCTATCCTCTATAACGATCACTAAAGTACATGACACAAAATAGGAGACACTCGCTAGTAGAAATGAGAACTCACAACTGGATAACATGTCACTCAGCTGCATTCCATCCTCAGTCACGCAAGACATTCAAAGCTACCGTCTACAACTAAAACATGAAGGACGGTACTTCCTTTCCTTGTACATAAACATGTAGCTATAGCCTATTCACACATCACACTAACATTGCGAGACATGAAATTATATTTTAAGAAAGAGCTTAGCATCAAACACGATTGAAGCACATGCATATACACAGCTATATTTTTTATGCAACACATCAAAATAACGACAACATTCAAATATGACAGAATCAGCTTATGTTATAAAATTACATAAGAATAAAATCATTCGCTACAATGACATAATTACATGATTACAACTTGAAAGTACATTAATGTTTTGGACTAGTATATTCAGGAATGCCAAGTAAACCAAAAAATAGTCAGCTGCAGGAGGGCTCTGCCTCTATCCTGCTAGCCCTCCGGGATCTACTTGACCGCAGGATCAGAACTCCCAGCATGCTAGCCAGAGGTCCCACCTGTTCGATTTAGGAGAAGAATCCATTAGACAAACGATAAGCAATCATGTTAAGAAAATATTAAAAGGGAAGACTTACCAGCGTCTGCTCCCTGATCATCATCTTCCAACTGCACACCCACTTCCTCGGCGGTAAGCGGCCGCATGCCCTCCTTCACCGCCACCTTCTCCTCCTTGGTGAACTGAGCGGTAACCACATCCATTCTAAAGGCCACGCCACCCTCTTTATCCGCATCGGCCTTGGCCTCCTCCAAAGCCCGGAGATATATCCTAGCCATGACCCGGGGATAATCGTCCATCCAGGATAGGTTGCCCTACTTCCAAGTACGAAAATACATGTCATGCAGCATATCATCCATCATCCCCTCGTTCTCCTCAAACTCCCTCATACGGGCCTCAGAAGCCGACAACTTAGCAACGACATCATCCCTCTCCAATCGATATCGCCAGCAGTCAGCTTGAAGGTACCTCCTCATCGCCTCCATCTCCTCCTTTAGCTTGGCCTGAGCAAGCTCTACGGCTTCAAGCCTTCCAGATAACTCCTCTACCTGCTCAAGATCCGCTCTCCGAACCTCATCCACCGTTGCGATGGCCATGTCAATTCGTTTCTTGCAAGCAATCTCCACCTTTCGCAACTTTGCCTTGCTAGCCTCCTCTATGGTTTTCTTTAGTCGTCTGGAGGTCGCCTCGTGCTGGGAGATCTGAATGGCCTGATCGGCAAGCTGTTTGGCCTGATCGGAAACCATTAGCCGCAACCGAATGTTAGCACTTCCGATTTTCTCTCCAGCCTTGACCAGTCGGGCATGATGCGCCATCAGCTTCCTGGTCTCCTCAGCCACCCGATCGATGTTTGCCTTGGCCTCATCCCCCATAGTCACAATCCGAGTTGTCAACAAGTCGAGATCCAAAGACTTAGCCTCATCAAGCACCCTTACCATAGGATTGCGGGGTAGGAGGTGCTCACCGGTAACCTCATCAAAGGAAATATCATGAAGGTTCGGATCCAGGTCCGGATGACCCGCGAATGGGTTGCGAGCCAAGCTGGGATGGTCTATCGGAGTAACAGTAGGGTTCTCAGATGGATGCGGAGAGGGTACAAAATCAGTAGACTCCTCCGTAATATCCTGAAGCGGCTGAGTTGGAGGCTGAGGACGAGATGGAGATTCGAACAAGGAGCGGCTCCTCTTCTTCCTTTGGATATCTTCTTCAATAATCCCGAGAAGAGGGCGATAGCCGACTACATCCCCGAGGCGGCTAGTAGGAGGCTTCGGTCTAGCAGAGGCTCTGAGTATCTTGTATTGTTCGAGGCGGTGTCGAACATCTGATGTCTTGGCCACCTCGCCTGCCCCTGGAATAAAGAACAAGTGTTACGAGCATACACTAATCCATAATTCAAGAAATATGTTAAGTTAAAAGGAGTAGGAAGACGCATTTATTTTACAAACCCTGAGGGGGAGTGGGATACTGCAATAAGTCCTGAATCTCATTCCAGGACCGGAGCTGGCCATAAAATATTCTTAAATCTTTATCATAAAAGGAGCCTGCAGAAGTCAAAAATTCACCTTGAATCACCGGAGTCGCCTTAGCCGGAATACTCTAAGAAGATGAACGAGCACCAGTCCCGGCCTTATCAGTTTCCTTCGGTTTCTCCACCAAGGCCGACCCTTCTTACAACCCCTCAAAGGCTTGGCGGGAAGCATCATCCGTCCACTCTGGAATCTCACCTGCTTGCCCAGAGGTCAAGGCACCAACGCCACTACCACTTTGTCCTTCGCCACCATTGCCACCATCGCCTTCTCCATCACCTCCGCTCTCCTCCTCGCCTTTTTCCTCCTCTCCACTTTCCTCCTTGGGAACATCTGGGCATGTGCTGGGAGAGGGTCCATCAGATTTCTTGAGCTTCTTCCCCCCGACGACTGGAGGTATCGAGAAGGGTCTCCGCTTGCTGCTCTTTTTCGTGGCCCCTCCTTTGGCTTTGGCAGCTATTTCCTCGGCCGTATCCCTCTGCTTGACCACAGACTGATGTGGTAGAATCAAATTGTGTCCCAGGAGAGTGGCATTCCTGATTAGGTAAGAAGCTGACCTATCCCTTCCCGAAATGGCCTCTATCTCCACGACCATCTGAACCAGATGATCATTCTCCACGACCGCAAAGCCACCTGTCGCTAGCAAGAGATAAAAGCACATAAGAAGAAGCATCTCAGTCAGAATGGAAATTATAAATAAGCTTCAACTTACAGCCAGAGGTGAAGCGGTGGATCGAAACGGTGTCATCCTGGACGAAGAACTATTCCTTCTTAAACATGGTGAACTTTGAATACAAGTCCAAGACCGGCTTGAAGGACACGGCCGATTCCAAGCTGATGTATGCAGATACCTTCTTGTAACCTTTCAAGTTATATAGATACCGAATCTCCCGGTTAGAAGGGGGCGCCCGTACTTTCTCTGGAAAATCACGAATAGGCACACCAAGATAGCGTAGGAGTTGGGCTGGAGTTGGAAAGGGGCCACCTTCAAATAGGTTACGAAGCTAACTATCCAAGCATCGATTGGAGGAATGGCCCCACATATGCAGTGGTACCTACTATAAGCGAAGTATCCTTCAGGGGGATTATATAGCATGACCCTGTTCCCTGGCAACAGCATGCGTGCTCTATCAATCCCAAAGGAGCGGGAGATAACATCAAGCTGCTCCTCTCTGAGAGTGCTAGGAAATCAGTCAGGCAGAGAAATCAGAAGCTCTTGGGGACCATACCCATCTACTAGCGATCTCAGGGTGGGTCCACGACGTTCCGGTCCTGGCTGAGCTGGAGGCACTAAAGCGGACTCTCCTTCGTCCTTGGATTTCCTCTTATCTGATCGAGTTTCCACTTTATGAGACATTTATCTGCAACACAAGAAAGTATATCGTTAAAACGGAAGGTATAAACATGCAAGTATATGTAGTCCGGAATTTCACTCATAATATAAGACATAAAAGTTCAAGTATATAAGGTTCATTCGGCGCTCAAACCCCCAAGTCTCGTTCGACAATTCAAAAATGAGAATCCATTCGGTATTCGAGCCTCATGTTTCATCCGGTAGCCCATCATAAGAACTCATTCGGCAGAAGAAAACTCACCTGGTCCAACAGTTAAGTTTGATTCGGCACTTGGTTGATTCCTTAGTTGATTGATTCGGCACTTGGTTGATCCGGTACTCGATTGATTCGGCTATCTCAAAACGATAAAGGAATAACGAAGGCCTAACACCCCTACTTATAGACGAACGCAGGATGACCAGACCGGTTGATTCGACATGTATGACAAGATGAAAACATCCAAGTTAAAACAAAGTACGCCATCTGCATGCACATGCCCTACTTTGGAGGGCAAGTGTTGGGGGTGTTTCGACCGGTCCTATACCACCGAACCAACCATCTCCCCCTACATAGCCGAACCAAGCTTCATCCACTCACCACCGGACCAAGTCCCACCGAATCAACCACCACCGGACCAAGCTACGTCCCCATCACCGAACCATCCTGATCCAAGTGTCCACCAAACCAAATCAAAGTATCACCACCGGACCAGAAGCAAGAGAAGCACCACCAAACCAATGTAGGGAAGATACCACCGAACCACCTCCTCTCCAAACAATGCCGGACCAACCCTCTCCAAACAATGCCGGACCAACCCACTTCACCTACCACCGGACCAACCTCTACCGGACCAATCCACTTCCATGCATCACCGAACCAAGGCTTCGCCGAACTAACGCAGGCCAGATAGCATCATCCCAGGCCCACCAGCAGCTATATACATCCAAGACCCCTACCCCCAGCCTCACTCTATAAATAGAGGGGCAGGGGTACAACAATGGCGGACAAGTTTGAGAGCTCGGGCACGGATAGAACTTTCAAACAACTTTCAGTTACTTGTAATCAAAGATTTGTACTTGTAATCTGAAGAGAAAAGGAGAATAACATATAAAGTGGACGTAGGCACATTCTGGCCGAACCACTATAAATCTGTGTGTCTTTTACAGTTTAGTCCATCTATTTTATATATTCACATAAATCACCCAAATCGCTAAGAACCATATATAATCGACTAAATCATATGACTTGGAGGTGTTTGCCCATTTTTTGTGCAAATAGAAATAATGGGGAATAACAGCTATAGTAGAAGTCAATTAGTTAGGAGAAGTATAAACGGAGGTAATATTGGGAGATTTTTTATTGAAATAACATTAGGAATTTATATAAAAACAGAATTAGAAATCTAGTTAGAAATTAATAGGATATAAGTTATCCTTGTCTACTCCATTTTTCAATGTTTAAGTTTATCGAAGACGTTTTTGAATATTTTTTTACAATTGGATGGAATTAAATATAAATGAGTTGGGATAATTTTGTGAATGTTATAAGGAAAAGCATTTATGTGAGGATGAGATTTTTTTATATACATTTTTTTATCTAGAACATGTTCGAATAAGAATAAAATACTTTTGAATTTAAAATGATAATGAAAGAGAAATAAATTAGGATTTATAAGAAAAGGATTGCGAAATATTTTAGGAGTTTAAATAAGAGTTAAAACAAAGTTATAAAAAGTATTTAGTTAAGTGACAATACATTTTGAGTAATAAAACAATTGATGTTGATGTATATCTTTGTGATAATATAACAACTTGAAATTAGAAATTTAGCATGCATGTGGTCCACTAAAATAATTATTTTGTAATTAGAAGAACGTCCAATAAAGGAAATCTGTTATTTCAAGATGTTATTGAAGTTATAATCTTTGTAATAGATTTAAACGGTGTTAAAATTGGAAAATAATAATGATGATCATAGTATATCCTTAAAATGGTTGCAATGAACTTTTCATATGTATAGCCCATAATTTCATGGAGTAATAAATGCTGATTTCGAATTTACTCTAATTAGTTTTTTTTTATGAAAACAATTTATTCTATATGTTCTAAAAGGTTTTGAGAAGGGAAATTATTCTGCTTCTTTATGAAATTAAGCAAAATTTGATTTAGTTTGGTTTGATAGTTGAGTTTTAAATGTTTTAAATTAAAAGTCAAAATTTTAAAGAAATAAATCTTTGTTGTGTAAATTCCTTAAAAAAGAAAAGTAGGTTTGAAAAAGGAAACAATTTCATGGTTCATTTTAGGTACTATGCATTTTTTTTTAAATTGGCAAAGAGGTAAAGGTTTTGGATAAGGTACTTTATAATTGTAAAATTTTAGTTTTAATAATGGTGAGAACTAAACCATCATGGAGTAGATAGGGAGCATGACCTTGTTTGAAAATTTTAAATTAGTCCTAGATATTTAATTATAGAACATTGGTAAAGTTGTAAAGATATTTCAGATTTGTAATTGGGTTGTAAGTTAGGTTGCCTTGGTTAACTTCAAATGTGAATTTCTATGTTTTGACTTATTTAGACCAAGTTCCGTTTAAATTCCATAAATAATCGAACTCCAAAATATGTATAAAACTGTGTCATTTGAATTAATAAGGGATATACCAAAAAGGAAAGAGATGTGTAGGATATGGGCGTTCTTTTCCATAGATTATACTGTCTATTTCATTAAAAAGAAAAGAAATAGTTCCTTGTAGTTTCAAACGAAGAAAATATCTCACTTTGTTTAATTTATGGAAAAATTATAATGGTAATCCTTTTTAGAAGGATAGCTTTGATAAATTAAAATGTAGAAAGGAATGTTCTAGTTTAGAAATTAGAAATAAATAACATATACACACACGTATAACTGTGCTTAATGCATGAAAATAGAAATATATAAATATCATAATTTATGACTATATACATATTATTTATTAATTGATGGATTAGAATTTATGGACATTAATTACAAATTCAATGGGCAATAAATTTGTAATTAATGAAAGAAATTAAGTGGAGACTGGTTAAATAACTTAATATGGCATTAAAGGAAGAATTGAATCAGCATAATAAATGGATTTTGAAATCGGTAAAAACTTTAAAGTGATTTAAACGTGGATTGATTAGAGATGGTCCAACTAGGACATTAATGATCAATTATTAAGGGTATATTAACTGAAGTAATAAATGGACCACATTTATTAGAAATTAAGAAGGAAAATTAATGAAGGTAGATCATAATGGAATCACATATTAGAAATTTCCATCATAATTGAGTAAGAGTGTTAGGATCACAACATTATGTACACCAGTTAATGATAAATGACAACTTCCAAAAAAAATTTATTTTTAATTTTTTAGGATTGTTATCGCTTGTTATCTCCCTTAGGTTATTGGAAAGTGTATGCTATGGCATAAGATATGTTCCTTTTTATTGTTATGTTAATTTTATGAATGGGACTAGATCACTAAGTAAATATATACATATGGAGAAAAGACGTAAATAAGGAAATTTCAAAAGGGCTCTTAACTAGCGATAAACTGTAGGTAAGACTGGAAGTTGATGAAGAAATTATGTTAGTAACTAAGAAAAATGGATGCTTTAATCCTGAAATTTTTAGGACTTCGGGACAAGTAAATTTTAGCTTACGGAGAAACACCATTCAAGAAAGTCCTTCACCTCGGAAGGGATAAGATGAATAGGGATATAAAGAGGATTTCCTATTGGACAAGGATGAAGAAGAAGATGGCAGAATTTTCAACTAGGCGTTTGACATGCCAATACAAAAAAGATAGGACCGATTAGGTAGTGAATGAAGGCCACACATGATCTCTAGAAATCCTATGCGGACAAGCGAAAAAAATAGCTAGAGTTCAAAGTAGGGGATATAGTGTTTATCAAGTTTTCCCTCTTAGAAAGGTCATGAAATTTGAAAAGTCAGAAAATTTGGCACCAAAGAACTGTTGGGCCTTTTCCAATTTTATAAAGAATATGAAAACTTGCTTACCACGTGAAGCAACTGGAAAAGATGGCAGGAACCCGTGACATTTTTCACATTTCACACTTAAGGAAATGCCTTTATCGCACAGCCACTGCGGAAGAGCCTGATCAATTATTGGATATTAAGATGGAGCCAATAGCATCCCGTGCCACTGCAAGCAGTGTGGTGCACGGAACTAGTAAACTCTGCAACAAACAATTAGGTTGGTCTAAGGATAATGAGGGAGAATCCGAAAGAAAGCATGAGGACTTCTCATCCTTTGCATTTCACTGGTAAGCTTTTCTCTCCAAAATTTAGTTTTGGTTGCATCGTCGTTGCTAGATTAGATGGTTGGAGATGGTTGCTACACTTTTACTATCACTTTTTGCACTCATATAGAATATTTTTTGCATGTTTACGATGTTTGCATACATATTTATACATCACGATCATATACCCATGCTAGGATTGAGGTTACTTATAGTATGTTTGCGTACGTAATCGCATTGTATTTTGGTTGAGTAGATGGTTATGTAGGTAACTTGGATATGTAACATGGAAGTTTATTGTGTGTTACATTGTTTGTTCCTTGGAAAGATTTCGAGCAAAAAATCCTTTTTAAGGGGGAGAATGTAACATCCTGTAAAAATTGATAAGAAGTAGATGAAATAAAATAAAGAAGATAAATTAATTAAGTTAGATAAGATTAAAAATGCAAATTTTGCAAAATGAAGGATTAGATAACAGAAGTTATGCTCTTGTGTTCATGGCAAAATTTTGATCAATTTACATATATAATATGTTGAGTACGGAGCTCAAACGGAAAAGTTATGGACGTTTGAAGTTTAGGAATTCAAAATAATTCAAATAGAATTCAAATTCAAATAATTAAATGATTCTTATTGAAATTTGGAAGTTAATGGTAATTAGACTTAGGTGTTAAGTAAACGTTAAAACTAACGATCACGTTAAGTTATAATTAAGAAGTAAATATACAATGACACTTAATAAATGGTTCCAATAATAAGAGAACGGTCAACCGCTAGTGTTCGAATGGTGGGTTGCAGCGGTCGACCGAAGAAGTTGGATGGCGGCTAGGGCTTTCTGCATTTTGAACGTACCGGATTATATTATTTGAAACCGACTTAAATCCGATGGTTCTGAAGCATTTCAATCACTACAAGAAAGAGCCTAGCCCCCTCACTTATATTCACAAATTATTTGGAAACCTAGCAAAGCTCTGACAGTTCATCTCTTCTAAGATTCAGAGAAACTCCATTTGGGTTTTAGGTAATAAATTCTATATATCTATTCTGTTTTCTATTTATTTTCCGAACCTATTCTCCAATTTTTTGAATTTAAAGTATATTTACAAATCCCTTGCTTCAAAACCCTTGCTTATATATATATATATATATATATATATAAGAGATTTGATAGAGATTGTCAAAAGAGAGTCAAATCCAAAGAATTCAAAGTCAAGGGTATACTTTGAGCGAAAATATTAGCTTTTCTATTTTAGTAATTAATTGGTATAATTTGGGTTTGAATATGCCTTGGGGAGTTTTGGTTTGCAAAAACGTCATATTATAAACCCCTAAAACTCCTTCAATGCGAAATATTAATTCTAGGTTAAAATCCTAATTGTTTATGTTAAAGTAATGGAAATTGTATAGATTTGCAGTTTTGACAATTCTACCTTCTATTTCACTTTTTATTATTTTTCTTTGAATTTGATTAAAGAGTTTTGATTAAGGAATAGTATGTAAGATACATATTTTATTCGTAGTTTGCACCGCTAATTCCTAATGAATTAAATAGAAATTCCTTTCTTTATTTTTATGTGAAAAAGGAATTAAATAGAGTGCAAAATTGGAATTGTAAGTTTCTATTATTAATATATCCTATTATTTCGATGTACTAAGTTGAGTTAAATTTTTTATTGTATGCAAGTTTATTGATTAGAATTTTTGAATTTGAATATTGGACTTTTGGTATTGTTGATAATATGGGATGAGACTTGTGTAATTGTTGAAAGAGATGATATTTGAACACTAGTTTAGGTGTAAATTCTGCATTAGAAATTATCGGGTGCACGTGCAAGTGTGTGTGTATAATTAGTGTATAATTGTGTAGTTAAACAGGTTATTGATTTTATTTAAATCTCCCTTAAGCAAGTAATTAATGTTAAAGGCAAAATAAAAAAGATTTCTTATAAGGCCTTGATTATGGAAATGGTAATATGTGTGATAATATATGTAGAGTGTGATATAGGTTATGATTAAGTTATAGGGATGTGAGGTCAGTCAAAAAGCACATAGAAGTCTGCCTAGCTAATTTGGCAACCAACAGCATGACTTTGGGTCTGATGTGAGACATTGTCTATAATAAGTAACTACAGTCGACATAAGGTTAATTCCAAATTCCATAGGTTAATTCTGCCCATCTAATATAGCTATACCTATGAATAGTCAGACAAATGTGAGACGTCAATATAGGGTATTATTCATAATACAAAGGACCTGCTTTAGAGATTGAAGGTATCAAGTGGTTGTGTGAGGACCTTCACATTCTCTATGTAGGAAGTAGTGAATGTTGGGATTATGAGTTAGGCATGGTAGAGGGTATCTTGGGAAAAGGCCTACTTCAATAGGAAGTATTAAGTGACCGAGGAGATTTTGTGCAATGTCAGCTAGACAGTTACTACTGAGGGTTCTGCCTTAGGATAGGTATTAAATTGTGACGACCCGGAATTTTTAAGCCTTTTAAATCGGAATATTCAATTGATTTTGAATATTCAATAGAGTAATTTTAATTTGAATTACGAATATCCTGATTTATTTGATAATTAAATTATCGAATTAAATAATTTGAAATTGAATAAAATATGAAATCTAAGATTTTAAGTCTATTAAAAACAGTTTGAAGGCTTATAAAAATTTGTATTGATAACACCGAGGATAATAGAAGTTGAAAATTGAAATTAGCAGTGGTTGTTCAGTTTTGAGATTTATATTATTAAATTGAATTTAAAAAAAAATAGCCTTCCGAGGCACAGTCTCGGAATTTGACGAAACCAGTTCCATTGGATCCGTAATATTGAATTATTATTGGATTTCAATTTTCATGGTATTTGGAGTTGTTGTGTGAGCGTACGTTATATAGACGCGTTGGGGATCTATATCGTAAAATTAAAGAATATATATATTATTTTACTTCCTCCAACAACTCGTACAACCCACCGCCTATTTGTCTCCCCCGTACCATACTTTCATCTTCTATTTTCAAATACACAGCGACCGAAAGAAAAAAAATCAAATTCTAGAAATCAATTCAGAAGCAATTAATGAAGGGAATCGCAAACTCCTTTCTTCCAATCGAAGCTACTCACTCCATCTCTTCTCTCCATTCAAAATCGAAGCCGACCCTTTTGTTATTTTTAAATCGAATTCGTTTCAAAGGGGAAAAGAGGGGGAAGGGCGACATGCTATTTTCGAATCGAGCTAAATCTGGTCTGTGCCGTTCGTCGCGATGACAATCGCTTCGCGTTCGAGTATGGGGGCGTGAGCTCGAGGTCGGCGTCGCAGGCATGGTCATGGGTCACGCGCGTGCAATCGAGGATGGGAGGTGAACCACTGGAAGCCTCAGTGATTGCGAGTAGGGTTTGGGATGGAGGCTGACGCAGCGGCGAATTTACTGAAGGAGGATCGAGCTTGTGATGTCGATGGGGTTTCACCGGTTGTACGTGCGAAGGTGATGGAGGCTCGTCACAGCAAGGTATATTTTGGCTTAAATTATATAACACTTAGTTAAGAAAATTATCTGCGTGAAAAAAAAAATAAAGTAGAAAGCAAAATTTTGTACATAACTCATGATATTGTTAACAGTAAGGTGGCGGTGGTCACGAATCAGGTGCAGCGATTTCTCGCCCTATTCTGATAATTTAATTTACCCATGTTATTGTTTTCAAATCCTGATGTAGTTCGGGAAAATTTTGACAGAAGTAAAAATTTAACATTTTGATTTAAATTATCTTAGATGTTACGGTTGTTGATTTAAAACTTATAACACATCTATGTGAGTATGTATATTGGAACTAACAGGAAATAAAAATAAAAATAATAGTGCAGTAAGTTTACAAAGCAATTTATTTCTTCAATTTGCAAGTCTAGTCAGTAAAGTATTATTTTTAGTAAATGGAAAATATAGGGATTCGTATAAAATTCGACTTTTAAAGTCTATATGGACTGTTTTAAAACATTGTATATATGTAGTTTCTAATTGAGAAACTTATATCCATTCTAAAATTTACTAGTTTATTTTTAATCAAAGTATTACGGTGATTAACTTGTTTAAATAAATTATTTAATTTGTATAAGTACTTAAAAATAATTAATTATAAATAATTAGTTGAAATTGAATTAATCATTCAAAACCAAATTTGTTAATTTAAAATAAATTAGTACATGGTAATTGGTTATTTGATTAGTTCAAATATATATAAACTGTATAACTGTGTATACAAGGTTATAAACTGGGAAAACCAAGACAGAATTGAAGTGGATTGCAAACAAATGCAAAGGTGAGTTAATCTCACTCAGTTTAAATTTAAATTTAAAATGATTAAATTTAAATAATTGTTTGAATGATTGAATGAATTGATGTGATGTAGTATGATATTTTGGAATTGGTATATTATATTATGCTGACGTTTGTGGATGCAGGGAAAACAGGTTGGAGGGATCCAACTGGATCCCTCAATATTTATTTAATTTATTTAAAACCCTCTGTTGTGATTTATTTGATGTCCCATGATGATTTTTATTAGAATATTGAATACTATGGTTAGATTGGATATCATTGGGCATAATGAATTACCAAAAATATATAAATTGAATTTTGGTAAGATGATAAAGGAAGTGATTCGTAAGAAAAATAATCATAGAAATTTGAATAACTTTAAGAATGAATTGGAAAGAAATAAAGTGCCATGTAAAATTTTAATAAATAAATCTTAAGTTTAATAAGGGAAATTTGAATAATCAGAAGATTAATGAATTTTAAATTTTAGTGTTATTATTTTAAAGAATAAAACATTTATTTAAAATTTAAGAATAAAATATTGGAAAGGATAAAGAAGAAATTTGGAAGAAGTTGAAATGTGTATAATTCAGTTAAAGATTTAAAAATCAAACAGAAGCTAATAGTAAGCAATAAAGTCCATAATAAATGGATGTTGAAATAAATTGAGTAAGTAAAGAAATTTATTTCAAAAGGAATAGATTGGGAATCAATTTGGAGAATTGATTTAAGTAATTGAGATGGGAAATTCTCCCTGAATAACCAAATACGTTTTTAAAGTAAATTTTAAATATAAATTAGATGTTTTAAAGTTGTTTTTAAAGGAAGCAAGTTTTTGTAAAATTTATTGTTTCTAATATTTAATTTCTAAAGCAAGTATTTCCTTTAATATATTATAGTATTAATTATTTAAAAGTGACTAGTATTTGTTTTAAAAGTGAAAACCTGGTTTTATATTTTATAAAGAAACCTTATTTTCTCAAAATCATATAGTATGTATCTTTAACAAATTTATTGAAGTAATTTAACTTAAATATTTTAAAGTATATATATTTCAAAGTAAAGTGTTTTAAAATTATTTTTAAAAAAAAAAATCTATTTTGTGCTTGGTGATTTCAGAGGAGATAGAAAACATTTGGGAAAGTTTATCCCAAAAAGAAAGATGGTTTTGAAATTGTTTTCAAGGGATTGAAAATAGTAATATATCTTGTGAAGATATTTTGAAGTAAATAAATAATTTGGAAAATTATTTATTTTGTGATGGATGATGTGAATATTAATTGATAGTTAAATAACCGACTATCAATATTGGACAATGCGTTAATCGTTTCGAAGAGACCGGGATCGAGACTAATTTCTCGAAAACCACTTCGATCTGGTTTGTACGTTTCGTGCGAAAAACGTGTTCGGAGTCGAAGATGGAGCAGTGAAGTGCAAGGGCTAGTCGCTACTAATCCTGAGGATATTTCCAAATGGATGTAGTGGGAGTAGTGCCTTCGGTTCCGTTCGAACCCGGGACGGACTTGTATGGACGAATGCTTGCGAAACATCGTCAGGTGGACGATGGGCATTCTAAGTGAAAACGTCCTAAAGGTAACGCTTAGCCTCAAGCCTCATCAAATGGGAATGACTGAAAATCAGGGGATATGCAGCAAGGTTAGGTGGGTCATGGCCAAGCAGGACAAGATAATTCCCCTGTCTAGATGTCCCTTATATATTTCGGCTTAGTGGGTGGTTGGTCGCGCCAACCACGGGGTTTATCTTGTTCGGGACTGTTCAGTAAGGAATGGTTCCGGCCTTGTGTTGCAGGGGATGAAGGGAGTAGTCCTCGGTACGGTGATCTAGGCCCCGTACTGTGACAGGTGGTACCCCAGTGCCTAGTCATTGTTGGAAATTCATTCTCCCTACGAGCCTTGTACGAGTTTTGTTTGTATTACCCACTTTTGTGGCTAGTAGCTGGAATTTAATAGATGTAACAATTTCGGCTATTTTATAAGTATTTGTAAATAGACCCTATTATAATATCAGAGGATTTCTATAAAAAGTGTTTTAGCTATCGTAAGGTAAAAACCCGACATGTTTATTTGTGGCGTGGTCTTACGAGATGCTTTTGTTTTCAAAGGATTTTGAAACATTAAAAATCAATTGGGTGTGATTTTCTCACGCTGGTATTCCAGACTGACTCGGGTGTTATTTAACTGTAATGCTCGGGTCAGACCGAGTATTATAGGATACAGGATATGTTGCTGTGGAGCTCAGGAGACGAGTTGGATGACGATACGTACACACGTACTTATTTATATATATTCCGCTGTTTGAGTTGTGTATTCTGAGTTGTTGTGTATTCATTGTATGTTATTGATGTGAGCTGTGACTGATGTACTCTGATGATGTAATATATAAACAAGATATTTGATGTTGAGTAAAGATTATATATTATCTATTATATTTTATTCCGCTGCGATGGTTAGATTCTGATGTTGATTTTGTTTTCTCTTCTTCTACCTCTTCTTCTTAAACCCAAAATGGTTCGTATTTCTGTACAACTTGAGTTGATTGTTGTAGAATAGTGTTAACTCAAGGGGTACGGATTTGCGGGTCGTTACAGTTGGTATCAGAGCTTAGGTTAGTGATAACCTTGGCTCTGGTGGGAATTACTCATAGAATAGAGTCCATAGTACTCTAGAATGAGTTTGAGAGTATTAATAGATATGAGCGCGTACTTGTTAGTGAATAAAAAAAAAATTGTTTTATATTGTGTTGATTTATCGGTTGAGTGTTTATGAATTCTGGTCGATGTATGGGACGCCATGTCATCGATAGGGATTTCTAAACTCGTGAACAAGATAAACCGACACAATATTGTTTTAACTAGGGTAAATGAAATAATTTTACCCAAATTTATTTTATGTATATAAAAGAAAATGATTTTCTTAATTATTATAGCTATACATGGATGTTTGGATGATAGAAGTGATAGATATTAAATTATTATCATTATAAGATAATTGAATAAAGTTTGAAATAATAACTAAAAAAATTAAGGAATAGATTAACATAATAGATGAAATTTATGAATGTGATTCAAATGGAATAAGGAATTGAATTCATAATTAAAAACTAAGAAACCAATTCATATTAAATAAATTTGTAAATGTACACCATATAGTAAATTATAGTGTAATTAATTCTTTTTAAGTAAGATAAAATTCCAAAGAAAAGTTTGAATTTAAATCTACAGAGTTTGGAATTTGGAGATTTAAGTTCCTTTGAATTTGGAAATGATTTCCAAAGAATGGGAAAGATAATATATTTTGTGAAATATTTTTGAATCGGATTTGAAATCTAGAGAGATTTGGAATTTAAAGATATTGGATAGATTTTAGAATGAGAATAAAAGCAATAAACTCTTTTGGTCGCTAGAAAATAACTTCGGTGATGACTGCAGCATCATCGATGATCATTTTCGAGTTTCCAGAAGTGAAATTGCTACCAAAATTGTTTTGAATTGAAATTGTTTGCAAAACTGGTTGAGTTTTGAAATTCAAAGAGACAAATTGAATTTATCAAACGAATTTTGGATATAGAAGGTTTTAAAGGGAATTTTGAAATGTTGAAGGTTGTTTAACTTTGGAATTTGTTGAAAAACAAAATTTCAACAGTGTAAGTGAAACTGAGAACTGGAATTTAAAATTGAATTGTGTGGAGTTTTTTTTTTGGAATGGGAAAATTAGTCAGGATGGACTAAAAATAATAAATGTTTGGATATAACATTTATTGGTTAAATAATAAATTGGTGGATGGATAAATGATCAAATAATGTACTTATAAAGAGAAGTTGATATTAATAAGAAGGGATTGGAAATTTTAATTCAGCAAATAAAATTTAACTGAAGTGAATGAAAATGAGGGAAATATAAGCTTTGAATAATGAAGTTTAAATTTAAAAAGGCAAAAATGAAATTAACTGGATTGGAATAAACTTAAATAGGCTGAAATAATATCCAGTTGTATTCGAATTAAGTTGGAATCAAAGTGAGTTAAATAAAACTGAGTCAAAATAAAATTGAATTGGAATAAGAATTCAATTGAATTATTTGATGAAATTAGATTCACACCTAAGCAAATGGAAATTGAATAAGGATTAGAATTGAAATCCATAAATCAGAATAACTTATAGGAGGATTAAAAATCCATAGAAATAAAATATGCTTGGGCTATGAATAAATAGAAGGCTTGAGTTAAAAATAAAGATGAATATATTCAAGCTTATGATAAATGGAATTGTATAAAATAGTAAGTTGTGACTTATAAAATTTAAAATGGAATGAAAAGCCAAAAAATTAATATGTCAAAATGAAGATCAAAACTTGAATTATAAAGTATATTGAACTTAAGAAGATTAAATGCAGTGATATTTGGTATCAAAAATTCAAGTGTTGGATTATAGATAAGGGAAGAACTATTGATAATAAATTAGTTATTGGAGTTGAATTGTAAGTTAATAAAATTGGAGGGTAAATTAAAAAGTAAACGGTGGAATCAGAACTTGGGTTATCAATTGAAATTCGACTTAAATTGTCGATGAGTTGATGTAAATAATTTGCGAGTTTAATAAAATTAGAACTTGAGTTATTAATTAAAATTAGACTGGAAGTGTTAACAAAGTAAATATAATTTGAGATGTATAAAACAAAAATGAGATGGATTAAATTTAAATAATGGTTTGTATTGTGAATGAAATCCAAATATGTAGAAATAAATTGAAATGACCTTGTAAATTTATTTAAGTGAACTGAGAATGGATCGAACTTGGAAATTTGAAATTTATATGAACGAATCAAATAAATTTGTAGTTGAAAGGATATTCGATTGAAATAGAATCAAGTTAATTGAAAAGAGAACTTGGTTTGCAAGATGAGAATGAGCTTAAATGTATATTAGAGTGAATAAACTTAAGCTAAAAGATGGAAAGGAGTTGAATTGAATTCAACTCAAAATTAAGTTTAATAATGTTGGATTGGTTTTAAATCAAGTGAAAATAATTTTTTAATTGAAGTAAAATTCGGTGAGTTGCTGATAATATTTCATTCCTTTCAAGTTTGTTAGAATAGTTTAAATGAATGTGGATAAACTAATTTTATATTGAATAAATAAATGATGGAATAAATAAGTATCAAATGAAGTGTTGGTTTAAATGAGTTGAGAAATGGTTATGGAATGAAATAGCTTGGATTGTTTCCGAGCTAAATAAAATAGTTTGGAATACATTGAATGAAATGTAAATGAATGGATTGTAAGTGAAATTTAAAAGGGAGTGTGTCGAGCTAGTAAATGGTTGTAAATGGATTAAATAAAAAGGGAAATTTAATAGGCATTTAAGATGAACCTAGATTGTATATGGTTTGGATGAACTGATTGGTTAATAAAATGGAATGCGAGTGAATGGATTCAAATTTAAAATACTATGAGAATGAGAATATAGGAATTGTGAATAAATTTAAAATGGGATAGAATTAAGTATAAATTGAGTTGAAATCAATTTAAATTGGTTATAAACATAAATACTTATTTATTCACATAAATTTCATCGAATTGCATAGAATAAATTGTTATTTGATGTAAATGGAAATAATTAAACATTCTATGTATTGATAGAAGTAAAATAAAGTGATTTGAAAGCAGTTGAATTAAATATGAGCTCAGTTTACTTAAAATAAATTAAATGTAAGCTATTGTTTATAAACCATTTAAACTGATGAGGTTGTATACGAATGGATTGAAAACCATTCAAATTGCATAAATATGGTTTATAAATAAATTGGATCAGTTGAATTAACATGGAAATTGTAGAAGTTGCTTACAAAAAAATGTTTGGTGTGAATTTCTTTTAGAATTCATATGTTTTAACTATTGCAAGTAAGTAAAATGTGTTAAACTTCTTATATTTGGCACTTACAAGTTTAAACTGAGTACGTACAGGTACCTGGAAGCCGTGTGGCTGGATTTGGTTATGCTATTTGCTAAAAATAAATAAGCTGCTTGCTTAAAATGCTAAATAAGGTACGCCTACGCAATAAAAATAGGAAATATGAACTGTTTTTGGTTTTTCCGACCGTGTGGGTCGATGTTTATATATTTATCTCTTTTGTCAAATTGCAAAAGCTCCTTCGTACAAAGGAGACTCTGCCAAAATTTTTTAGAAATTTTGGGAGTTAGAAAAATTTTGAAATTTTTAAGAAATTTTTGTTAAAGACAAAGCGAGTTTAAATTGGATACTAAAATTAGTTAGTCAACGAAACTAATTAAAATAATGACATGAATTAGTTATGAATGAAAAATAAAATTTAAGATTTAGAGTTGAAAATAAATTGAATTCGTATGGAAATGAAAGAAATAATTTGAATAAGAATGGATATAACCTAATGTGGTAAGATAAAAAAACATATAAAATGCTTATACTAAACTTAAGTATAAGGAATGGTGAATTCTTAATTGGAAATTGAATATTGCAAATATAATCTAAGTCAACTTTTGAGTGAATAGATATTGGCATTTTGTAAGAAAGTCGTGTTGAGATTGGATATTAGTGCTAAGCAGGTTATGCAGGAATTATAAAAGGGAAAAGGAAATTGGATTTGATTTCAAGAGATAAATTCTTTATTGCCCGACAAAAGGTATGTATTTAAATTTGGTATGAAATTTGATTGGGATTTGGATTTGGATTGAGCCACTTGGCATTTTGTTTTCTTTTTGGATTTGGGAGGCCGTAGAGCCATTTTGTAGTTGTACCGAGTCAGCCGCGCAAAGGAAACGCTGGCGAAATTTTTCGGGAATTTAGCGAGTTAGAAAAATTTTAAGAAAATTTTGATAATTCAAAATTGGTTTTAAGATTAAAACTGGAAGGGTTGAGCAAATAGATTGTTTGCAAACTAGGGAAAGGTTTGGAAAGTTAATAAGAATGATAGTGGGTCTTTTATAAAAGATAATTGGTAGAATGTTAAATTGTTGGTTTTTGAAGAAATAGTAATGGGTATTGGATCATTCTTCCTAACTAGTAATTTCGGGGACGAAATTCTTTTAAGGGGGGAGGAATGTGACGACCCGGAATTTTTAAGCCTTTTAAATCGGAATATTCAATTGATTTTGAATATTCAATAGAGTAATTTTAATTTGAATTACGAATATCCTGATTTATTTGATAATTAAATTATCGAATTAAATAATTTGAAATTGAATAAAATATGAAATCTAAGATTTTAAGTCTATTAAAAACAGTTTGAAGGCTTATAAAAATTTGTATTGATAACACCGAGGATAATAGAAGTTGAAAATTGAAATTAGCAGTGGTTGTTCAGTTTTGAGATTTATATTATTAAATTGAATTTAAAAAAAATAGCCTTCCGAGGCACAGTCTCGGAATTTGACGAAACCAGTTCCATTGGATCCGTAATATTGAATTATTATTGGATTTCAATTTTCATGGTATTTGGAGTTGTTGTGTGAGCGTACGTTATATAGACGCGTTGGGGATCTATATCGTAAAATTAAAGAATATATATATTATTTTACTTCCTCCGACAACTCGTACAACCCACCGCCTATTTGTCTCCCCCGTACCATACTTTCATCTTCTATTTTCAAATACACAGCGACCGAAAGAAAAAAAAAATCAAATTCTAGAAATCAATTCAGAAGCAATTAATGAAGGGAATCGCAAACTCCTTTCTTCCAATCGAAGCTACTCACTCCATCTCTTCTCTCCATTCAAAATCGAAGCCGACCCTTTTGTTATTTTTAAATCGAATTCGTTTCAAAGGGGAAAAGAGGGGGAAGGGCGACATGCTATTTTCGAATCGAGCTAAATCTGGTCTGTGCCGTTCGTCGCGATGACAATCGCTTCACGTTCGAGTATGGGGGCGTGAGCTCGAGGTCGGCGTCGCAGGCATGGTCATGGGTCACGCGCGTGCAATCGAGGATGGGAGGTGAACCACTGGAAGCCTCAGTGATTGCGAGTAGGGTTTGGGATGGAGGCTGACGCAGCGGCGAATTTACTGAAGGAGGATCGAGCTTGTGATGTCGATGGGGTTTCACCGGTTGTACGTGCGAAGGTGATGGAGGCTCGTCACAGCAAGGTATATTTTGGCTTAAATTATATAACACTTAGTTAAGAAAATTATCTGCGTGAAAAAAAAAATAAAGTAGAAAGCAAAATTTTGTACATAACTCATGATATTGTTAACAGTAAGGTGGCGGTGGTCACGAATCAGGTGCAGCGATTTCTCGCCCTATTCTGATAATTTAATTTACCCATGTTATTGTTTTCAAATCCTGATGTAGTTCGGGAAAATTTTGACAGAAGTAAAAATTTAACATTTTGATTTAAATTATCTTAGATGTTACGGTTGTTGATTTAAAACTTATAACACATCTATGTGAGTATGTATATTGGAACTAACAGGAAATAAAAATAAAAATAATAGTGCAGTAAGTTTACAAAGCAATTTATTTCTTCAATTTGCAAGTCTAGTCAGTAAAGTATTATTTTTAGTAAATGGAAAATATAGGGATTCGTATAAAATTCGACTTTTAAAGTCTATATGGACTGTTTTAAAACATTGTATATATGTAGTTTCTAATTGAGAAACTTATATCCATTCTAAAATTTACTAGTTTATTTTTAATTAAAGTATTACGGTGATTAACTTGTTTAAATAAATTATTTAATTTGTATAAGTACTTAAAAATAATTAATTATAACTAATTAGTTGAAATTGAATTAATCATTCAAAACCAAATTTGTTAATTTAAAATAAATTAGTACATGGTAATTGGTTATTTGATTAGTTCAAATATATATAAACTGTATAACTGTGTATACAAGGTTATAAACTGGGAAAACCAAGACAGAATTGAAGTGGATTGCAAACAAATGCAAAGGTGAGTTAATCTCACTCAGTTTAAATTTAAATTTAAAATGATTAAATTTAAATAATTGTTTGAATGATTGAATGAATTGATGTGATGTAGTATGATATTTTGGAATTGGTATATTATATTATGCTGACGTTTGTGGATGCAGGGAAAACAGGTTGGAGGGATCCAACTGGATCCCTCAATATTTATTTAATTTATTTAAAACCCTCTGTTGTGATTTATTTGATGTCCTATGATGATTTTTATTGGAATATTGAATACTATGGTTAGATTGGATATCATTGGGCATAATGAATTACCAAAAATATATAAATTGAATTTTGGTAAGATGATAAAGGAAGTGATTCGTAAGAAAAATAATCATAGAAATTTGAATAACTTTAAGAATGAATTGGAAAGAAATAAAGTGCCATGTAAAATTTTAATAAATAAATCTTAAGTTTAATAAGGGAAATTTGAATAATCAGAAGATTAATGAATTTTAAATTTTAGTGTTATTATTTTAAAGAATAAAACATTTATTTAAAATTTAAGAATAAAATATTGGAAAGGATAAAGAAGAAATTTGGAAGAAGTTGAAATGTGTATAATTCAGTTAAAGATTTAAAAATCAAACAGAAGCTAATAGTAAGCAATAAAGTCCATAATAAATGGATGTTGAAATAAATTGAGTAAGTAAAGAAATTTATTTCAAAAGGAATAGATTGGGAATCAATTTGGAGAATTGATTTAAGTAATTGAGATGGGAAATTCTCCCTGAATAACCAAATACGTTTTTAAAGTAAATTTTAAATATAAATTAGATGTTTTAAAGTTGTTTTTAAAGGAAGCAAGTTTTTGTAAAATTTATTGTTTCTAATATTTAATTTCTAAAGCAAGTATTTCCTTTAATATATTATAGTATTAATTATTTAAAAGTGACTAGTATTTGTTTTAAAAGTGAAAACCTGGTTTTATATTTTATAAAGAAACCTTATTTTCTCAAAATCATATAGTATGTATCTTTAACAAATTTATTGAAGTAATTTAACTTAAATGTTTTAAAGTATATATATTTCAAAGTAAAGTGTTTTAAAATTATTTTTTTAAAAAAAAAATCTATTTTGTGCTTGGTGATTTCAGAGGAGATAGAAAACATTTGGGAAAGTTTATCCCAAAAAGAAAGATGGTTTTGAAATTGTTTTCAAGGGATTGAAAATAGTAATATATCTTGTGAAGATATTTTGAAGTAAATAAATAATTTGGAAAATTATTTATTTTGTGATGGATGATGTGAATATTAATTGATAGTTAAATAACCGACTATCAATATTGGACAATGCGTTAATCGTTTCGAAGAGACCGGGATCGAGACTAATTTCTCGAAAACCACTTCGATCCGGTTTGTACGTTTCGTGCGAAAAACGTGTTCGGAGTCGAAGATGGAGCAGTGAAGTGCAAGGGCTAGTCGCTACTAATCCTGAGGATATTTCCAAATGGATGTAGTGGGAGTAGTGCCTTCGGTTCCGTTCGAACCCGGGACGGACTTGTATGGACGAATGCTTGCGAAACATCGTCAGGTGGACGATGGGCATTCTAAGTGAAAACGTCCTAAAGGTAACGCTTAGCCTCAAGCCTCATCAAATGGGAATGACTGAAAATCAGGGGATATGCAGCAAGGTTAGGTGGGTCATGGCCAAGCAGGACAAGATAATTCCCCTGTCTAGATGTCCCTTATATATTTCGGCTTAGTGGGTGGTTGGTCGCGCCAACCACGGGGTTTATCTTGTTCGGGACTGTTCAGTAAGGAATGGTTCCGGCCTTGTGTTGCAGGGGATGAAGGGAGTAGTCCTCGGTACGGTGATCTAGGCCCCGTACTGTGACAGGTGGTACCCCAGTGCCTAGTCATTGTTGGAAATTCATTCTCCCTACGAGCCTTGTACGAGTTTTGTTTGTATTACCCACTTTTGTGGCTAGTAGCTGGAATTTAATAGATGTAACAATTTCGGCTATTTTATAAGTATTTGTAAATAGACCCTATTATAATATCAGAGGATTTCTATAAAAAGTGTTTTAGCTATCGTAAGGTAAAAACCCGACATGTTTATTTGTGGCGTGGTCTTACGAGATGCTTTTGTTTTCAAAGGATTTTGAAACATTAAAAATCAATTGGGTGTGATTTTCTCACGCTGGTATTCCAGACTGACTCGGGTGTTATTTAACTGTAATGCTCGGGTCAGACCGAGTATTATAGGATACAGGATATGTTGCTGTGGAGCTCAGGAGACGAGTTGGATGACGATACGTACACACGTACTTATTTATATATATTCCGCTGTTTGAGTTGTGTATTCTGAGTTGTTGTGTATTCATTGTATGTTATTGATGTGAGCTGTGACTGATGTACTCTGATGATGTAATATATAAACAAGATATTTGATGTTGAGTAAAGATTATATATTATCTATTATATTTTATTCCGCTGCGATGGTTAGATTCTGATGTTGATTTTGTTTTCTCTTCTTCTACCTCTTCTTCTTAAACCCAAAATGGTTCGTATTTCTGTACAACTTGAGTTGATTGTTGTAGAATAGTGTTAACTCAAGGGGTACGGATTTGCGGGTCGTTACATAAATGATGTAACCTGCCATAAATGAGGTATTAAACAGTCCAAGTCCGTCGAGTTCCCATTAAAAAGTGTTAAGTCGCTTGGGTACTATCGCTTACATTGATAGGAAATTATCGACGATGGACATAGGTTATTGAGTCGAAACCGAGATAACTATGGGTTTATATTTAGAAAGCCTTTGGGCTTATATTTGGAAAAACTTATGATATAGGTAGAATACGAAAGACATATTCCTATTTAAATTGTACTGTCCAAGTACTAAGATAGTAAGGCCCGAGATTTTTATTTACTGGACATCGTTATTCTGACACTGTCTCATTACAACATAGGTTAGGGAAGGAGAGATGGTCTAGATGGAGATGACAATGAGAGAATCTTGAGGCAGTAGTCTATTTATCTATTTATGTTATTTTCTGATGTATCCATTTCAAGATAACAATGTATTTTGAACAAGTTGTATCTTTGTTATGTAACGATTATTATTCACATGGTGTTATGGCTTATGACATTTGGAATTTTAAATAAAATGGGTATTGTTTATGTTATTATATTTTATCCTTCCACTGTAAGTTCGAAATGAGTAGATAAATAGCTCTGTATTGTTCTTTTACCAAATAACAACCAGCTTTGAAATGGGTCTAAGTTTTGATGGGCCTTTTCTAGATTGGATTTAGGGTAGTTTCGGGGCGGATTGTTACACTATATGTTGTAGAGATCCGAAAGAAATAAGTTCTTGAAAGAAGGTGCGTATAATTACTCCAAGATGATAATCAGATTTAATATTTGAAAAATGGAGATAAGTCAAAAAGTAAGTAGAAAAGAAGAAGAGTCTAAAGAAGGGACAAATAAAAATCCACTTTAAGTCTGACTCCATACGAAAAATTTTAATATAAAATTTGAAATGGTTTTAATGTAAAAGTTTGAGAAAATATATAAATAATATATTTGAAACGATTTTCAAAGGAATTAATTGAACTTAGGAAAGCCCTATTTTTGGAAAGTAAGTAAATATTACAATTTTGGGGAAAATAAAAATTTTAAATTTTTTAAATAATTTTTTTTAGTAGAAATCAAAATTTGGTTAATTCGAAATTTTCAGAAAATGGGTTCAACAAAAAGTTAATTCTTTTGTAAAAAAAATAGCAGATTGTACGTAGCTCGTTGATTTTTCTAAGATGAATTTCTTTAAGCGGTAACAGCTTTTTAAGGGTGGACAATAAGAAGTGGTACAAGTTATTTGGGATAAATAGAATGAGGAAAGAAGATTAGAACTCGAAAATAACGCAGTAGGTGAACACATTGAAATGGTTCAACAATGAGGACGGTAAATTGAGATGAAAAGTTGTATTAAGAGGAGCAATTTAAATAAGACCGATTTAGATAGAGGAAGGTTGAATGGTAGTAATATTATGAAAAATAAATAGGAAAAATATTAGGAATTTGTATAAATTAATGCTAGTAAATAGAAATAACGTTAGGAGACTATATGAAAAAAATGCTAGAAATCTAATTAGAAGCAACATAGGAAATTAGAGGCAAGACAAAAGAAAATAGATATTTTTCATTGTGGTGCACATTGATTGCTCGTATCTCTTAAAAAAAGTCTCCCTCACATGATATTAGAGACTCTGCAAAGGATTGGAAGTGAAGATAGAATCAGCAATAGGAAAATAATTGGATGGAAGTGTCTTTGTCTACTCCAGTTTTTATTGTTTAAAATTATAAATGATGTTTTACAAACATCATGAAGAGTATTTTTTTTAAAAGAAATTTATAAGTATTGATTTTTTTTAAAATAAAACTTAATAAATTGCGTGACTTAAAAATCATAAAAGTAAAAATATTTGTTGTTGAAAAATGGGCTTTAAAAGAAAACGTTGATTTGAAGAAAAAGAAAAGAAACTTCTTTAAGTTTAATTATAGTTTTAAAAGTTAAAACACAAGCATATTTTGAATTTAATGAAAGTCAATAAATTTGCACTTTTAAAGATAAAAACATTGGGATTATGTACTTCAAAATTTTTGAAAGTTTTAATTTTTGAAAAAAAAAAGTAGCGAAAATCAAAGTAAAATTTTAAAATAGAGTAGTAGGGATGACTGCCTAAGTAAGATAGGGTAAAAGATAAGGCTATGAAGAAAATAACGATGATTGCTCTTAGAATAGCAATGAGGGATCCCACATAGTGTAAGGAATGTTGATGGGAACCTAGGAATGTTTTATTAAACATGTGTGCAAGCCATAAGAAGAACCCACAAAGGACTGATGAATGGTATCAAAGTATACTTTTACGAGTTCTAGAGTATAGTCGCATGAGAGATTAAGAATCAAGAAATTAAATACCAAAAATTTGAGAATAACATAAGGGATTTGGATTAAGAGATAATTGTAGCAGAGGGATATAAGATGGAAAACACACATAAAGGAGATTGGAAGACTCAAAGTTAAGGAGAGCAAGATAGAGAGTAAGAAAGTTATTCCGCTAAGCTGATTTGTCAATGAGTTAATTAAAATGTGCATAGTTTGTATTTCTTACCCATTATAGTGTGTGGATGCACAGTTTATTCCATAATTGGGTATGCAAATGGAAGTAATGGATAGACCTTATTCATCAAAAGCCGTAACGGGAAGTTAAGATATGTGGATTATAGTAGAATGACAAGTTAGAAAGGTCCATTAAACGTAAGTAATAAGTGATAGGGCCATAACATCATTATTTTCAATCGATGTTGAAGAGCGGCTTCCAGTAATTCTTTTTTAGGTTTATGTTGTAAGAAATTAGTTGTTTTTGTAAAAACGGCTAATTTCTTATAAGAAATATTCCTTTTAAAAATTGGTTTTCTAGAAGAACCGCAATATTAGTCGGAAAACCAAGGAAGTAAGAAAATTTTATGTAGGCACTTAACTAATGTAAGTAAAGCTAGAATTTTATAAAATAAATTAGGGAGTTTATTAAATTAGATACTAAAAGAAAGTAAAAGTCCCAAAAAGTAATAAAGGTTTGGGAGACAAATTTTGGCAGCGAAGGATGGGAAATGTTGTTGCAATACCACGAGTCACTATCCCAACGCCTTAAAATCCAAAATCTATAAATAACACACTATGTGCTTCTAGTTATTTAAAATAAATGATTTTTTTTAAATTTAAATTTACCATGTAATAGTATAGAGTTCATTACGGACGTCAAACTTTTGGCTAAACCCCGACTGCATAGGATGTGGATGAATTGTTTTGAAAGAAAAAAATACTTTCGAGAATTTTTGTTTAAAATCCTTTGATTTAAAAATAAAATGGTTTTATGAAAAACTTAAATAAAATGAATCTTTAAAGATTTTTCAACTATTTCAAAAATTTATATTATAAAGGTTTTGAACAGAAAAGGGGAAATTTTCTATTTTTGAAATGCCACATGCTTAGCACAGGGAAAAGGTTAACGGGTTAATAAGTATGAATTTTACTGTGTGGCAGAAGTGACAGTAAAAGTAAAAGGTAGTTAGTGACAAGGGAAAAAGCTATCGCGGGTATGGAATCTATTTCTCCATACCTTGTCAGCATGTGAACATAAATTTGTTTTAAAATAACTTTTTTTTAAATTTAAAAGAAAATTTCTTTATATACACTATATTTGGAAACGTCAGAAAATATGATTGGAGGAAAAAGAGAAGTTCCAAGGTATAGTAGAAAGGGGTATATAAGATAATGATGGAAGTATGGATTTCTCCATTTCAACTCTTTTCCGACTTATAAATATCGATATAGAAAACCGAATTTTCAAAATTTTTGGATATTAGCAACGGTGTGTTAGGATTTTGGACGGTAGGGATTGGATGCAAAAATGATTGAACTATACTTCTACTAGTACAAATGTGAGAAAATTTAGATGCAAAAAACAAAGATTTTGATTTTCAAAATATGCATACATATAGAACTACTGGTATATATAGGTTGTTTGCATCATATTTTCAAAAATATTTTAAAGAATGCATTCATATAAGAGGCGTTGATTTAGAATTTCTCAGTATCCATATCATATGTTTTGTGATACACAGTGCACCTTTACATAATTGGTAGCAAAATTGGTTGCACACTAAGTGGATGGTTAGTTTAGAATGGATGGGCACAAGGTAACATTTTTTGTCCTTGAGGAGTTACGAAGACGAAATTCTTTTAAGGGGTGTGAAGATCCCATTGTTATACCATATTATTAAAGAACTTTACAAGTAAAGTAGTCAAATAACATGGAGAATACGGCTGGTTAAGGTCGATCGAATGTGAATAAAATCTTTATGCTAACACTGTCATGTCTTTATCTACCTTTTGAGGATGTGAACTGCAAATTTTGACGTGTAGAGTATTAATATAAAGTACTAAACACACTGATTAAAATATTCAGAATAGTATATAATACAGATAAATCAGAATCAGAGTCACAAATCACAGCGGAAAAATATACGTCATATACAAAATAATATGTGAGTCTACAAAACATCTGAACTAGACCCACATAATATATACATCGCATTCAAAATACAGTGTCAGGTACACAACGACTACTAAATAATATACATGAAATAATCTTCCAAATGTCAATATATTGAAGAATGAAGTAAACTGAAACAATCAAAATAGTCTACTCCAGTGCTAGCACAAAATCCAAAAGTCAAAGAGTCCCTATACTTGTAGAGCCTTGGTTTGGCCGAAGTATTATAGAAATAAACGGGTCAGACTATATCTAATTAAAAGGTGAGATAGTGATATTATAAACATATGACTTAACAATAATTAAGTGAATTATGCCTGACCAAATAATCAGAGTAAGACGTATCCATTATTTATCACCATTTCATAAATGCATTTATGACTTAACTATAAAAATAAGTCTTCTCAAAATATGCCTAAAACCAATTAACCATAATAAGGCATATCAAACCAAATCACCATTTCATAAACTCATATCAAATCTCAAACATACTATCATAAAAAATATGGCGATAATAATAAAATATTCTTTAGAACCAAAAGATATTAAATATCTATCCCAAAATCTCTGAAGAAATAATCATCACTAATGAAATAATAATGTTAGTCAACTATCAGTTTAAAATAGCGACATGGATCTAACAAACAAATAGACCGCAACATAGGATAAGGTAGTCTACCAAACAAATAGACTACTAGTCTAACAAACAAATAGACTAACTATGTGAATTTACCTAACAAACAAATAGGTAAACATTGTCTAACTGTATACCAAAATAAACTGATAGGGCTGCAATATAACCTCTGTCTTGGAAACAAAAGAGAAGTAAGTTATACTAGAATGGACCTAACCAACAAATAGGCTTGCCTACCCAAATCTAAAAATGTGCCCACACTCAGGTCAATGAAAAATAAGTTGTTGTCTTTTAGGGATCTGTCGACCTAAAATAAAATTCGAACACCATAAGATAATACAACTCTAAAGTGTAGATCATTGTCATTCAAGTAATCAGAAGAATTTAACTAACTGTCTCATACCAGATAGTAAATTCAACTATTTACTAAAAGCTAGTAATTTCCACTCAAACTCTATTTAATAAATTATAATAATAAGTGAAAGAATTCTACGAAATGTCCCATACTAATCCAATAATCCAGTTGTTTATTAAAATTCTTTATTACATAGAAAAGCACGAAATCCCATTAAAATCTCAAATCCATATAAATAAAATAAAAGAGTTTTAAATTAATTTTATACATACAAAAGTATAATTTCCTAAATTACTTTTAAACCCATAAACTTATTTTAAAGAAGAGTTACTTTTTTATAAAAGCTTTTGAAACTCTATCAAAATCATTTAAACCTCTTTATAACTAAAATAACTAGAAACTGAAATTATTACTTTCATAACGACTATTATAAAATAGTACTTTGTTCTATCTTTTGCCTCTTAAACAGTTCCAAACTTACATACTTAATTAATTTAAAAGGGTTTTATAATTAAATATTACTCATTTTATAAAAAAAATTATATAAATTTTTTGAAATAAGAATAAGTTAAAGAATCTAATAAAATTTTAACTATATTTTATAAATTAAATTCCAACAAGGATCGAAATAGATAAAATCTCATTTTTGAAATTCTTTTAAAACATTTAAACAATTCAAACAATAAACCTATTGAAATTCAACATTTAGAGCAAATATCGCTCTATAAATTATGATTCCGTAATATGGAATTATTTAGCGACCCGGGTTGCTTTCCGATAACTTCGGTCATACAAATAATATACTTCTACAGGAAAATGGGCTGGAGGAAGTATTACTTCTTTTTTTTGGGCCTACAGACGCGTATCTTTTTTTTTCGTTTGAAGGACGCGGGCTTTATTCTTTCGTTCCAAGGACAAACTTCTGTAAAAAATTAAATTTGCTTTTTAATCTTTCGTTGATCTTTATTTTGATATCACCGATCTTACTTCATCGATCTTCAATTCAAGGATGCATTTTTCTTTATTTTTGTATTCGATCTTTTCAACTATCTATCGATCTTCATCGCATTTCTTTGTCGTCGATCTTCATCGTCCTCTAGAATGGTAATGATCAATTTCCTTACATTCAGGTATATTGCTCTTTTTTTCGATCTTCTTCTTTTCTTTCTCTAATGTAATAAATTTAGATATTGTGTATATTTTTGTTTCTGTAGGTTGCACAGTTTTGCCTTCTTTCAGATTTCATTACCTATTTTGGATTTGTTTCATTGGCAAAGTAAGATTTTACTTTGTACTGTTATGCTTATTCGGCACTGTTTATTGTTTTACAATTTTAATGGTAATCTATCATTGCACTAAATTGTATATGTGGTTTGTTGTGTTATGCTATATTTATATAGCATTCTTTGTTTATGTATTCATAATTTGTTTCAATTTGATTGTTCTATTTTTATTTTGTCTTTTGTTTTTTAATTGATTTATATTTGTTTTATTTAGCGCTTAATTTTAGATTCTTCTTTTATTCTATTTTATTTTAGCATTTTTAACTGGTTTTTTAATTTGTTTTGCAGCACTGATATCTACAATGATGAAGCAAATAGTTCGTTGGTTATTTTTGAATATAATGAGAATTGTTTTTCTACTCGACTTACCACAGGAACTTCTTTGTTTGCTGTTAAGACTGAAATCAATGAAGTTTGGCCACATCTTAGTCCATTTTGTACTGAGATATCTTATGTTCTCGAGAATAAGAATATAATAATTGATACTGATTCAGATTTGATTAGTATTCTGTGTTTTCTAATTTTCAAGAAGAGTGAATATTTTAAGTTCACTGTTAAGGAAAAAGATTGTGCTATAGAATCTGTTAATGCTGGCTTTGGATTAGGCTATGCAAGTGTTCAAAGCACTTGAGTTGGTAGTAATTCTGGTGGTAATAGTGATTCACATGATGATTCTTCTTACTACTTGAAAGATATGTTAAAGAAAGGTTCTCAAAAAAGTATTGTGGATTTTCTTGGATTTTGTTTTAATGGAGCTGAGGATTTTCGGGAGTTTTTAATGGCATATCAAATTAAAAATGGTTATGATTTGATTTTTGTAAGAAATTCTCCTGATAGAATTTCAGTTAATTGCTCTTGGTTGAAGGATGGTTGTAAGTTTTATCTTAATGCTTCTTCGGATCCTGGTCTACTGTCTCGCTTTTTTTATTAGAACGTACAATTTTCATCATTCGTGTGGAGCCGGTCTTAGAGATGTTAATAAAGTTAATATTTCTAGCAGATTTGTTAAATCTTTGATCATTGATCAAATTCGAGATGCTCCTATGAAGAAGCCAAATGATATTATGAATGAATTTAGATGAGAATACAATTTTAATTTCTCATATTATTATGCTTATAGCGGAAAACAGTTGGCTTTAAAAGAAATATACGGGGATGATGCTATGTCATATAACGATTTAAATTGGTATTTGAAGGCATTGCAGAAGTATAATCCTGGTAGTTATGTGGCTATGGAAGTTAATCCTTCAACTAATTAGTTTGAGAGAGTTTGTATTGGTTTTAGTGCTTGTTTGCTTGGATTTAAACATTGTCGGCCATTAATATTTTTGGATGCAGCTGCTTTGAAGGGAAGACCAGGTGTTTTGTTAGCTGCTACTTGTAAAAATGGTGACCAAGGTATGAGTTTCCTTTTACTTTTGTTTGTTTTATTACTTATTTATGTTTCTGGTAATGATATATTAAACTATCATTGTTCAAAGTTGTACACAATTTATACTGCATTCATGTTTATAGTAGAGTTCTTTCTTCATTTTATTTAATGATTGAGTTGGTTACAGTAGAAATGTTTGTAGTACAAATGTTTACAAAAACAAGAACTTAAATTTTATGCAGCAGTTACTGGAAGACTTTAAAATAACATATGCTATATTCATATATCATTTTGAATCTAATTTAATTGTGTATAATATAAATTATTGTCAAGTAATACAGGTTTTGATGCTTATTATAATTTATGTTTCTTACTACTAAGCTGTTATTAATTGTTTATTTTGTAGGTTTCTTTCCTCTTGCTATGGGGATTGTTTCACATGAAAATGAATCTAATTGGTCTTGGTTTTTATCACATCTGAAAGGAATGCTTAATGAAGATCGGTCTTTAGTTTTTATGTCTGATCGTCAATGGGGTCTCATTTTAGGTGTTCCGAAAATATTTCCTTCTTCATATCATAGCTATTGTTTACTTCACATGGAACAGAATATTGGTACTGTTGTCAAGTCAGCTAAAGGCGATTCATCTATTGTGGAGTTGTTCAAACTTTGTGCTAAAGCTTCTAATATGTATGATTTTGAGCGATATCTTTCTAGATTTAAGGATATTGGGGGTACATCCGCAGAAAATTTTCTTAGAGATAAACCTTTTGACCATTGGGAAGATTTGTTTTTTCAAGGAAAGCGTTATGGTGAATATTCATCAAATGTTGCAGAAAGTTTCAACTCATGGATTTTGGAAGATAGAGTTATGCCTATAACTTCTTGTTTGGATGGTATTCGAGTAAAAGTTATGGAGCAAATGGCAAGACGAAGAGAGGAATGTTGTTTGTGGACTATAAATCTTTGTCCTGTTATGGAGGAACGTTTGTCTAAGTTAGTAGATGATGGCTTTGGTTGGGATGTTTATAAGTCTTCGGAATTTGTGTTTGAAGTTAAATCTCCTAAGTCACAGGTTGTTGATCTTAAAAATCGTTTGTGCAGTTGTAATCAATGGAGAGTTACTAGTTTTCCATGTGCGCATGCAATTAAGTGCATTAACAAGTCTAGATTATCAGTTTATGATTTTGTGGAGGAATATTTTACTGTTAATGCTTTCAAATCCTCGTATGCAAATGCTATCAATCCAATTCCAGATTTTGATAAACCAGTTGTTGCTGAAAATGATGTGTTGATTAGGCCTCCTAAATAAGTTCGTGGTGCAGGAAGATCATCTACAAAGAGGCGTGGTGGATTTGGATATTCTCAAAGTAAAAGAAACAGATGTATCCAGTGTAATGTAGTTGGCCATAACAAAAGGAATTGTCTTGCTTCTTTAAAAAGTTAAGAAAATTTATGTGTTTTGTTAGTGTAATAGAATATATTTTTTACCTGTAAAGCTGCTATAGCTTATAGAAGAATGAAGTCGCATTTTGTGAATTCATTAGAAAATAAAATGTTAACTGTTTTGGCTAATTTGTTTTAGCTTCATATATCTGATTTTCTTATATTTTGATTTGTTGTTGAATTTTTGTTTTTAGGAATTTATTATTTGATCATACTGCAAAATATATAAAATGATATGAAGAACTGTATGAGTTCTACATTTCAGTATTAACATTTCTGTTCTATGTTAGGTGTACTTATCGTTTCACCCTGATGCTAGTTGTAACTAGCATTTCATTATACTCAGTATGCATATAACCTGAAATACAGTTTCAACATTGAAACCCATAATCTGTTATTGTATATAGCTGAGTATGTTGTTGTGCAAGAATGAAAGATCTAGCATTTCATAAGTTGCTTTGTAAATTATTGACATTATGATGATGTACAGTTTAATGAAAGTTGTATCCAGCATTTCAGTTAAATGCAAGTTACAGTGTAAACAGTAGTCATCACTCCTGAAACAGAGTTCATATGATTAGCTAATGAGATTGCATGAGTGGTTTTGTAAATAATTGACAGTATGATGATGTACAGTTTACTGATAGTTGTATTTAGCATTTCAGTTAAATGCATGTTACAGTGTAAACAGTAACCATCACTCCTGAAACATAGTTCATATGAGTAGCTAATTAGATTACATGAGTGGTTTTGTGAATTATTGACAGTATGATGATGTACAGTTGAATGATAGTTGTATCTAGCATTTCAGTTAAATGCAAGTTACAGTGCAAACAGTAGCCATCATTCCTGAAACAGAGTTCATATGATTAGCTAATGAGATTATATGAGTGGTTTTGTGAATTATTGACAGTATGATGATGTAAAGTTGAATGATAGTTGTATCTAGCATTTCAGTTAAATGCAAGTTACAGTGTAAACAGTAGCCATCACTACTGAAACAGAGTTCATACAAGTGTTCTTTCTAGCATTTCAGTTAAATTTATGCATTATTCATCACAATTCAATTATGGTAATATGTGTTTTCGCATAATGATAGTTCTATCTAGCATTTCAGTATAAAACATTATTTACAACTTCAGAAATACAGTAGAATCATCAGAAAACACATAAAAATGACAATTTAATATATCTTTAGTTTGTACATTGTAGTTCATGCACTGACAACAGACAATTATAATCAAGTCAGATTCAAATTGAGAAGTTCAAATACATCTTAGCTGTTTATGCACTAAGAACAAAATACAAGTGTTGGGTAACATATGAGACTCTATCTCAGAATTCATGTCAGACTCCATCTCAAACTCCACCTCGACTCCATCTTACACTCTATCTCAGAATCCATCTTAGTTCAATTAGCAGAAGTGTTTCAGTTCAAATAAATGTAAAGTTCAAAAAAGCTACAATGCAACAACTATTCTTCTGTACAATTTTTGTAGGATTTCAGCATTGACCAACTATATTGTGGATGATTGAGTATGTCAAAAACCACTGCATCTCTCAGATTGCTAACCATTTCCTTTTAATATTTATCCGGCATCTCATCCTTATCCAGTTTTTTTAAGTTTGCCATGACAAAGAATGCACAATCAAGTCTGTTTCAGATATAGAAATATTAGTTAATATTACAGTATAACCTAATGCTAAAATAAAATATTATTTTTTACAGTAGAATTCTAAAATATAGCTTTATATTTTTATTACACTACTAATCAATGCGTTCATAAGGATATCCTTGATGAGTTTTCAATGTGCACCTTATACGTAATCTTTTTGTTCAATAGATGCAGTTCAATGAACTGTCAATTAGAAATGCTATATTTAACTATCATTTTACATATTTAATGCATTCTAGTGCAATTTAAAAATACAAATGATGTTTTGTTATTGTTTTTCATGTTTACTCTCATCCAAAAGAATTTTAAAATATGTGTAATAGTGTAAACTATCATATGCGATAATTGATAAATTTGCAACCGCGGAAAAAATATAAATGATAGTTTTAACTATCATTTTTTTTTCATTTTCACAGTTTTATGCATTTCAAAATTTTCAGTTGTAGGTGTTTGTATAATGTTGATCACTAAATATAGTCAGCTGTATTTTGAAACAGAATAATAAAAGTTTGATGAATATACAAACTAAAATGACAAGAGAAGAAATGGAATTATTTACTTACGAATCAGAATTCTGTGGTGGGCTTTTTGGCTGCAACACTTTAGGTTTGTTAAATTCTTTGTTTAGTATTCCAATTTCTGCCCATTTCTTCTTGAACATTAACTCAATTTTGTCTTTCTACAAGAAGAAAAATGGGTGTTGTATATTAATGTTAAACTGATATAAATATTATACTTTTCTTACAAGAATGATGGCTTGGTTATAGCTGGGGTTTGAAGTCCTTGTTGATCTGCTTTTTGGTTTGGTTGAATCATAATGACTCCACTGCATTGTATCATAGTTTAGCATCAACAAGCTCCAATGGTTTGTGTAATGTATAGGGAAGAAAATTTTCTCTGTAAATTCATCTTTGACAATAACATCTATTGTTGGCATGACTATGTCTTTGATCACAGTTTGCAGATCGTGTGCTAAAGATTCTGCACATTCATATGCAATTAGAATACTTTATATTATTTTTTAACATTTTATAATATAAAGTTTATACTTACCATCATCAATGTACTGAAGTAGTAACTATGTTCATACATCTCTTGATTGTAATAAAACCAATCAATTATCTGTTTAACCAAACAAAGAAAATTGTAAGTTTGATGGGATATTTTGTTTTTGAACCAGGAATATTTATGCTAGTATTCACTATGATTTATATGTTTACTTCATTGTATGCACTGAAAAATGTAAATGATAGTTTAAACAAGCATCTTTGACATTCGATATATCTATATGTTCTTTACAAATACCAATGTTGTTTTTAACTATCATTCTTTTATTTAATACATTTATACGCAGTTAGAAATTTCGAATGCTAGTTTTAATTATCATTCTATTTTTTTGCATTTATATGCACTTAAAAAACTATGAATGCTAGTTGTAACAATCATTTTCCTTTTCTATATAGTTATATGCATTTTACAAATAGTAATGCTGCTTTTAGCTATCATTCACTCATTCAATTCATTTATATACACTTTGAAAGTTGAATGCTAGGCTTACCTATCATTCTTTCATTTTATACATTATATACATTTTTTTACTATTACAATTATCATTTGACGCATACCTGTCCATCTGTAAGTCCCTCAAATAGAACAGCTTCCAGCATAGATTTGACTATTGTGATTCCTCCTTTATTTCCTTCATCGTTTTCATATGCTACAGTGCTGTAATTGAAAATCAATAATTGACAAGTTGGTTTTTTTTCACTTTTATTTAATTACAAATATAATGAAAGAAAAAAGATTAGAAATCTTGCTTCTCATTTTCATTAAATTTGAAGAAAGTAAGAATTTTATTTTGTTGTTCTTCATTCAATAATTTTAGAATACCACTTTTTGTTATGTCTCTACTCTTGTAAGCTTTAGTTGATGGCGAGTACCCATCAATATCAACATCAATTGTTTCTTCATTTTCAATTGTAGTGAGTTGCTCATCTGTCTTAGTGTCAGATTCCTCTTCATACTCAGATTCTTTATTTTGTTCTTCTTGTTTTTGTTCACTTGTATATTTTTCTTGACCTTCTTTAGTTTCAGGTTTCTCCTTTTGGTCTTCATTGTCCACATTTTGCTTTGTTTTTCTGTGAACAATTTCATATTGACAATCAGGATCTATTCTATTCCTTTTTTGGCGCTTTTTAACCCTCAAAACTAAAGAGCTTGGTTTCTTTTCTGTTCTTTTATTCACTGCTGGGGATTTTTCTGTTTCCTCTGAAGGTTTCTCCTGATGCTGTTGTTTTTTTTCTTCCTCCATCTTCTTTATTTCCTGAGTTATTTTCAGATCAAATGATGGTGCTTCTATACCTTCTGTTGGTTTTGATTTTAACATTTTGATCTCTTTTCTCAACTGTGTGACAATGGCTTCTGCTTGTATTCTTTTTTGTCTCTCCTTTTCTACTTCTTTTTCACTCTTCTTTAGTTTATTTTCCAAATCTTGAATGTACTGTTTCATTGAGTCAACTTGCATTTTTGATGACTCTTCCAAGTTTTCTTTTTTTTGCATCACAATATTCTCATCTGAATCCAGCTGAACAAATTTTTGTTCCTTTTTTTGTTGAAGAAGAGCTTTTTCATCTTCATTCAAGTCTTTTATTTCAACAAAAATCTACGTAATAAAATAAATATTAATGAATGAGCTAAAAGATACAATGAATGAACTAATTTTTTATATAATTTTCATTTTTCATGTGATGCTATATGTGACTATCATTATTTATTAGCAACTATGGAAATTTGTATTTGTGCAGAAATGAAATGATATATGTAACTATCATTTAAACTATGATTGTATAATAACAAAATGAAAACTGTTAATATACACTATGTTATGATATATCTATCTATCATTATACATTTCTTGTATTTGTATGAGAAATAATACCTTGCTACTATCCATGTTTATCAATGTTTCTTTTGAAATTATCTTTTTCAAACTTCCAATATTCCACCTTCCAAATCTTGGTAAAGTAGAACAGTACGTTGCCAACGGAGATATCAAATTGACATGCTCACATAGGAAAAACTACAAATAAAATATTGCTTGTTAAAATATATAATGTATATAATTTAATTTATAGAGATAGATGTATTAATATAAAGTTAGAATGTTGCACTTACAATTGGGAGCATGGAACAGCCTGGCATGTTTCTTGGCTTTGTTTTGAAAGCCATCAACGCTCTAATCAATGAATGATGAATTGAAATTGGCCAAGACACTGAGTTCATTTTGTTGTCATCAATAATATAAGGAATATATCCCCATGGCAAGTATCTTTGATTATCGGGAAAGAAGAAGGTTATCATTGCAAGAATGATAATCAATTTTGGAAAATCAGTTTCATTTTCAAATTTTTGTGTTTCTAAAACATTATTTATTTTTGAAACTGTAAGATCTTTTGTTATGTGTTCTATTTTTCCAAAATTTCTTAAAACAAAATCCTTACAATTGTCTGGAAGGATTTGTAAACTCATTTTAGGTAATGGAAAAATATTGATTCCAGACAAAGGTAAGCAAAATAGAATAGAAACATCTTCAGGTTTGATTTTCAGAAAAACGTTCCCTACTTTAAAAGCTTCGTCGGTAATAGAAAATGTTTCTATTATATCATCTAACGTTGTTGGTGATTTTGTAAAAGCATTTATGGATAAAATTTCTTTGAAAAAAACCAGCATAAATTTTTCAAAAGGTGTTTGTTTTAAATAATTCAACTGCTCTATAAGATAACCTCCTTTTTCCTTAATTTTCTTGAAAATTTTAATCATCGGAAGCAGGCTACGTCGATATTGGATTTTATCTTGAGATGATTGCTTTGATTTTTTCTCATTTGTTATTTTTGCTTTCTTTGATTTTTTCCCTTTTGATTCCTGCACAAAAAATTATGAATCAATAAGTCAGTATTTGGCAAACTATAACCTAATTTCTGAAGTATGAATGCACAATAGAATACTGCTATATCTATGTATCATTATTTGTAGAAATGCTATATTTGCCTATCATTACTCTTTTTCAATATATGCTTGTACAATTTCAAACATTGAATGCTATATTTGTCTATCATTACTCTTTTTCGATTTATACTTGTGCAGTTTAAAGATTGAATGCTACATTTGTCTATCATTACACTTTTTTGATGCATGCTTTTATACTTTAGAAAATGAATGATATGTTTGTCTATCATTTTATCAAATGCTACATTTGTCTATCATTACTCTTTTTTGATGCATGTTTCTATACTTCAAAAACTGAATGCTATCTTTGTATATCATTTTATCAAATGCTACATTTATCTATCATTACTCTTTTTCGATGCATGCTTCTATACTTCAAAAACTGAATGCTATGTTAAAATGATATATTTGTCTATCATTACACTTTTTTGATGCATGCTTCTATACTTTAAAAACTGAATGCTATGTTTGTCTATCATTTTATCAAATGCTACATTTGTCTATCATTACTCTTTTTCAATGCATGCTTCTATACTTCAAAAATTGAATGCTATGTTTATCTATCATTTTATCAAATGCTACATCTATCTATCATTACTCTTTTTCGATGCATGCTTGTATACTTCAAAAACTGAATGCTATGTTTGTCTATCATTTTATCAAATGCTACATTTGTCTATCATTACTCTTTTTTGATGCATGTTTCTATACTTCAAAAACTGAATGCTATCTTTGTATATCATTTTATCAAATGCTACATTTATCTATCCTTACTCTTTTTCGATGCATGTTTCTATACTTCAAAAACTGAATGTTATGTTTGTCTATCATTTTATCAAATGCTACATTTGTCTATCATTACTCTTTTTTGATGCATGTTTCTATACTTCAAAAGCTGAATGCTATCTTTGTATATCATTTTATCAAATGCTACATTTATCTATCATTACTCTTTTTCGATGCATGTTTCTATACTTCAAAAACTGAATGCTATGTTTGTCTATCATTTTATCAAATGATATATTTGTCTATCATTACACTTTTTCGATGCATGCTTCTATACTTTAAAAACTGAATGCTATCTTTGTATATCATTTTATCAAATGCTACATTTGTCTATCATTACTCTTTTTCGATGCATGCTTCTATACTTCAAAAACTGAATGCTATCTTTGTATATCATTTTATCAAATGATATATTTGTCTATCATTACTCTTTTTCAATGCATGCTTCTATACTTTAAAAACTGAATGCTACCTTTGTATATCATTTTATCAAATGCTACATTTGTCTATCATTACTCTTTTTCAATGCATGCTTCTATACTTCAAAAACTGAATGCTATGTTTGTCTATCATTTTATCAAATGATATATTTGTCTATCATTACACTTTTTCGATGCATGCTTCTATACTTTAAAAACTGAATGCTATCTTTGTATATCATTTTATCAAATGCTACATTTGTCTATCATTACTCTTTTTCGATGCATGCTTCTATACTTCAAAAACTGAATGATATGTTTGTCTATCATTACTCCTTTTCAATTATGCTTCTATGGTTTAAAGACTGAATGCTATGTTTGTCTATCATTTTATGAAATGCTATATTTGTCTATCATTCAATAATAATGCATTTTATTGTTGTCTATCAACCATCAAAAACTGTATGCTATATTCATTTATCATCTCAAATTTTGATATTGCGTATACAAATGAAATTATAGATTGAACTATCATTCAATTACTATCTATTTAATTATTGTCTGCCATATATCAAATATGGAAATGTTCTTTTCAGTTATCATTGCATCATTATACATACAGTAAAAAAAGTGATATATTCAACTATGATTGTATAATGCATTGTTTTTCTATCATTCTATAACTATGCATGTTATTGTTGTTTTGTCATTTGTCAAAGACTGTATGCCATGTTCATCTATCATCTAATATATCAATATGATGCATGCATTAAATCAAATAATGTATTGAAGTATCATTCAATAACTGTCGATCTTATTATCATTTACTATCTATTAAATATTGAAATATTATTTTTAACAAAAATAAATCAGATATTGTACCGTCGTCTTTCTTTTTCTACTGATGATTTCATCACAAAGCTCTTGTCTCTTCGTGTCGTCTTCTTTTACAGTTTTTGCTGCCCTAGACCTTATCGTTCTCGTTGTTTCTTCGTCAAAATCAGTAGAATCGACGGCCGTGGATGGTTTATTTTTTCATCTTCTCTTTGTTGCTGTACGCATTGCAGTTGAAGCCCTAGTTTTTGAAATTCCAGTTTCATCGTTGATTTGTTCTGGATTTGTTGGAATTTGTGGATTTACGTTGATCGACTTAGCTTCGGAAGTCGACTTAGGTTGTACATCAGCTTCAAGAAGAAAATTGCTTTCGGTTGGGGTTGCCATTGCTTGATTGAGAAGAAATTTTGTTTAGAGAAGAAAAGAAAATAAAAAAGCAGAAACGAACGACCGTGCAAATTTTCGCACTTGTCCTTTTGACGGAAGTTTTATTTTAACATCCGTTAAAATAAAATATTATTAAACTTTTTCCTTTAAACTAATTTTCTCATACTTGTATATAAGTTAAAAGAATTTAATTTGCAAATGAACTGAACTCCGTTTGCAAATTAGCCCCTTTCAATTTACATACAATCCTTATAACATCAACAAATAAATCTAAATTATATCATTCGAAAAAATTAGATAAATCACAACATGCAACCAACTGAATCCATTGCATGCAAATTTAATTGATTTCATTCAGTCACCATCGATAATATATGAAATTCATAACCCAAATGAGGCATACAAAATGGAATATATTTATATAGATGTGTGAGTTAAAATAACTCATTGAATTGGCGGACGTAAAAATCAAGCTGTGCAGTTCCAACTTTTGATTTTAATCTTGACAATCATCTCCAACCTCAACCTCACCACTAATGCGGCAACCAAGCCCTCCTTTTCCTTCCCAGATCTATATGCGTACTTAGTCGTGTCTCGTTTTTAGCTCGCTGGCCTCAATTGATTCCGCTTCACCCAATTTGCCTCATCCATGTGTGCAACCTCCGTCCAAGCCGCCAAGGCGAAGTCGCTTGCCACCGTGAAGTACGGTCCGACCTACCCACACCATGGGTTCTCTAGTGCTGCCAATAGGCATTCACGCACCTTGACTCCCTCAGCCATTCGACCAACTTGCGTCACATCCACCCTCGTTCATCGTCTCCTTTTTCAAGAAGGAGCGCCTACGCGTTCTTTATTTTATATTTTTTTCGATTGATCGTAAATTAAGGCATTTGGGGATTAGGGTATCTGGTCGGGTTCCAGGACTTAGGAAAGAAAAGGGTGAGGTGAGCTAATTTTAAATTTTTATATAAATGGACTTGGGCGAAAAGTGAGAAAGGGAGAGATTTTGAAATGAATTTATTTACTTTCTCTTTAAATTTACGACTAAGTTTCTTATATAAATAAAATTTGCACTTTTTCCCCTTTGTTTAAAATTTTTAAATCCCTATATTTAAATGTGAACAATTCCATCGTTGTTGTAGATCCATTTCCAATTCAAATCAATCTATTATCTAATTTACAAAGTATAATTTCGATAATTACACGACTTTCTTTGATTTAACATTTATCTATCTTTATTCGATTAATATATCTTTTGAAAATTATTTTATTAATTAATTCAATTTTTTAAAACAAAATTTATTATTGAATAGACTTCAATTAAATAAAATCTTATTTCCAAAATACTAATAATAATAAAAGCATCGAATTCAAACACTTTTATTTTAATAAAATTAATTTAATATTACAACTTTGAAACAGGTTTCTATAGACATAATCTCTTATGAAAGTTACGTCCTCGCAATTTCTTATAAAAAGACGTCACACACACTCAAACTTTAACCATCTTCCAAAGTCTACAATCAAATTGAAACTGTTCAATTCTTCAATTGGTTTAATTTTGAAATTAAACTTATGGTAAGTTTTAAACTTAAATAACCTCGTTTATTAACTTTCATTTCTTCGCATACAAAATTTATTGAAAAAATTTCTAAGTGTTAGGATTTACGGAAAAATTTAGCAGAGTCTTACGATGTGCACGTAAAAGTGCATATTTATACTTTCATATTTAATCTAATTTTATTTAATAAATGAGCATATTATGGTATTTTACATGTTTAAACCAAAATTTATTTATTTCACATCATTATTTATTCATCTTCATTTAATGGCAAAATTGTAATATTATGCATGTATTAATTTTGAGAATATTTATTTGCACATTTTAGTTTATTTGTAGGAATTTGGATGGAAAATGGAAGAGGCTTCATATATTCATGCATGCACAAAGGATGGAAGGCAAATGAAGATGGAAATAAATGAATTCATGTAATCATGGAGGAACCCACCTACCCACTTATCATGATCCACTATTAAGAACTAATGCACATGTTAGTGAGAATTAAAAGCACATGCATACTTAACGTGGGATTAATTACTTGTTAATGATAATTTGGTGGTCACACTTTCTAAGGGGAATTTTGGACAGTCCCCTAATATATGAATTATGGTTTTAATTATGTATAAATACCACTTATGTTTCATGTAGAAAGTTCTTACCACCTTCTCTTTTGTTTTGTAGCATGTAAACATAAACTCTCTTTCTTTAATGGCTTCTTAGCCTTTGCTTATGCTATTTATTTTTATGCAATTTTAATACATGTTCTTTTCTTTTTTGTTTCTTTTATGTTAGTAGTGTAGATTTCTTCATTTTATGCAAGTAGATTAGCTTTTAGTTTATTTCAATTAGCTCTCTTTTTCCTCTTGTTTATGTTTATGTTTATGTTGTAATCTACATTTGTTGAAATGATAACAAATATGAGAAGTTAAACTCATTCAATTTAAAGGCAATGAAGCCCTCTTAATCATGTAGATTCAATATATGTGCTAATTTGTGATCTCTCTTTAGGCTTCATGGAGATGCGGTAAAAATTTGTTATTTAACTTTGAATTTGATAGCCTATGTTGTCGACACCAAATAGGTTATGCTTAAACAAATATAAAAACAAATTGCCTCTTCATCTACATATGATTTTGGTAATAAAATGGACTTTAGAATCAAAAGTTGATGGTCTACATTATTAATCAATAATATAAAAAATCATGCTTAGAATAGATTTTATTTTTAATTTCATTATCATTTTCATCAGAGTTAACAAGTGGTTTGGATGGTGTGTTAAAGTTTGATGGTTTATGTTGGGCTAACTAATTGCACAAATAGACCATACTTATGATAAACACATCAACCAAGTTCACAAATGACGAAAAAGAGAGATCAGACATTGTTCTTGTGTTGATTTATGTGATTATGAAAAGAGATTTGCCTCTAAATTGCCTTCTACTCTCATATTTCTATTCACTTTCTTTTTGTTAGTTTTTAGTAATTTTAATTAAAATATTTTTAAACAATTGGGTTAATTTGATTGAGTAGAATTTAAAATAGCTTCAATTCCCTGCGGATCGATCCATACCCGCCATGTACTAAAATCGTACGCCGTGTGCTTGCAGTTATTTTTATCACAATAATTCTTAACGGCGGTTATCTAACTCGATGGGAACTTCCGCTGTTAATTTACAAGTTTTTTGCGTCATTGCCGGGGAATAGACTTGATTTTAGTTTTATTCTTCAAGTTATTTTTTATTTGATTTTATTGTGTTTTCATTTTGTGTGTTGAGTTGCATATAAAAAAAATTATTGTTGTGCGTTTGTGTGTGCATTTTGTTTTCACTGAGTTTGTGTGCTTGTTGTTTTTCTAGTTGCTTTTGCATTTCTATTAATATATATGTGTGTGTGTCGTGCATTTGATTTCGTACATCTTTGTTCTTTTTTGTTTGAGATTTTGTTGTAATGTTGCGTTCGCTTTTGTTTTTGTTTTTCATTTGTATTTGTTTTATGTGCATTCCTAAAAAAAGCAGAAAAAAGGCAGTACTTGCACAAACATTTCAATTTCATTGTTTCAAGCATTTTAGTTTTGTTTTACAAACATTTCGCTTTTACATTAGTGAATTTCATTGCACAAACATTTCAGTTTTGTTTTACAATATGCATCTTAGTATACTTCTGCTTACATCTCTCTTTTACATATCATTGCACACATCCCATAACAGCAATGTCCTCCATCTGCTCACAAACAACCACCCAATGCATAACTCTTCTTCAACATCAACCAATCATCCCCATCAAAAACTCCACACCTTAACTCTGTCACTTTACCACTTGCCTTACTACTTCCATAGTCTGCACATCAGCAAGCCATCATCACTACATTTACTTCCATTGCCTGCCTTTACTCCACATTCCAAAAATCATCACTCAACTGTCTTTACTTCCTCTTCAACTTGCCACTGCACATTCAACTGCCTTAGCCTGCAATCAACTACATCCAATCAACACTTCTCTGCAACCAAGTCCATAACTCCAAACTTTTCCCCTCACATACATACATACATACAATTACATCACCACTCCACCTCACTGCACCTCACTGCATAGCGCAACTCTTTCACTACCACTGCCTCCACTTCATTCATCATCTTCTGTCACCCACATTGTCACTTCCACAACAATATTACCACCATCATCAAGCATTAAAACTCCCCTCTGCCTTGCCAACTGCCACTGCCCCATGATCTACTCGCCAACCTCTGTACTGCACTCACCAATCTCCTCGAAACAACTCCTTGCTTACTGCCTCATCAACTTCCCCTGCATTCACTTCTGCCGTACTCTGGCTAACACCATCACTAAACTGCTGCTCCTCCAACACATTTCCAAACTTCCTCAATAACATTGCAAAGCTTGCTGCCTTCAAACTTCCATCATATTGCAGCTCCTCATAACACATCTCCATAACTTCCTCAGACAAACACAACCACCCTCCCCGCCTTCAACCACAACCAAAAAATAAATTCAAAATCACTAATACCAATCACAAAACAACCGCGTACTTCTACCATCAACCTCCACCCTACTTCCTCCATACAGCATTCCAACTCCCTGTTACGTTAACCCTCACTGACCAACATTCCACCAAGCAACCGAAGCCAGTCACCACCAAAACTACAACTCCCCTTTGCCTTGCAAACCAACTGCTTCACTGCTTTACTGTCCCTACAACGTAACACTGTCCTCAACAGCAACTTCACCTTCATCTCAAACAACTCTACAAACACGCGACTTCAACCAACTCCGGCAATACAATATCATCTCGGCCAAACCAAACCATCACTGCCCATCACCCTTGTTGATTAATATAGGCTAATGCATGACTAGTCACTCCAAGGCACGAAAAATCGTTGTCTTTCAAGAATGTTTTCCCCTTCTTTATCACAACGGGTAGAACGAAAACCTTCTTTAATGATACAATGGAGATTTATCCGAGCAAGTTGTGATTACTTGCTCAGATTAGAAGAAACACTCAGAAGTTTATAATGCCAGACGAGTTTGATTTAGAAGAAAAAAAAGAGGTTCTGTGCATTGATGGATGCTCGGTTATATATGAAGTGGGGTGTCTATTCGCCTACAGGTGCCTATACGAACGGTCGCGACCGTTAGAAAACGGTGGTTAATGTTGGCTGTTGAATTTGAATTCAACAGTCAATAAAACGTACAGTTTTGGACGGGGCGCTGCCCCCTGAACCCCTGCGACTTAACCGGGCAGGTCGAACCCCGTAGCGAGAGGGTTGCCCCCGCACCCCCACCTTGGGGGTTGCCATCACCGGACCCCCCCCCTCCGTAAAACATTCAACAACCCTCTCACCAAACACCTTTCAGCAGCTCCACTGCACAAAACTACCTCTGTCCAGCGCAAAACCCATTCCACCTCACCGCAACCCTCCATGAACCAAAGCTTCAAATACCCAAATCCAAATCTTCCTTCAAATCATATCGCCCAGTTCTACAATCCTCCAGCAAACAGCAACGCGAACCACCTCCTACAGCCGCGAACCGACTCCAATAAAAAAAGAGGAAAAGCTTTCGATTTGTGAAACAGCTTTGATTTGGGTGTGAAATTGCGGTGCTCTGTATAGTTTTATTTCGTTTTCTTTGATCGAGAATTTACGAAAGTTTGTGAAAGTTATAAGTTGCTTTAGCAGGCCGGGTTAGCATTTACGCTCATAGGGCTGAGTGAATATTTTGTTATTTAATTTGTTTTGTTTCAATTTTTTTGTTTTAATTTGTTTTGAGTTCCATCCTTATATACATACATACATACATACATACATACATACATATATATATATATATATATATTTTGAAATTTCAGGTTGTAAAAGTAGTCGCAAGAAAAATAAGTGCTTGCTAAAAACCGCCTTACTTTGCTTGCTTATATATAAAAAATCGCCGTTAAAAAATAAATTGCTAATAATTATGCACGATCTAGTATCATGCTTTTATATCTTTTTTATTTGCTTTGCATTGTTGGTTGTTTGCATTTAAAACAAACTCATTCGTAGTTGCATTGTTAAATCACGTTTATTTTCAATTATGCATTCACATCATCTTATTTTCTTTTTTAAGGGCAATATCTAAATTCACATAAGATGAGAGATTTCACCACCCCTTCCTTGACCCACAAATCGCATTTCATTATAGAATTTTGACTAGTAATAACGATTAGAATTTAGACTTAAGGGGGTCACGAGCTCACCTAGGACTTAATTGTATCTTGACAAGTTGTCCTCTTTCGATAATTTATTTTCTTGGTGTCTAGGCTACGATAGGGAAGTAATTATTTATAAATACTACGGTGGTTTGTAAATATTACAGTGACTGTTTCTCTGAAGGTACTTAAACCTTCGATTGCATTGTTGCAGTGATTCGTGGTGCACCGACAACTCTTGTTCGTTACCTGGCTAAGAAATATTTTGTGGATTAAGACAAAGTGTTTATACAATTTTGGGTTAGGAGATACAAAGGACAGAAAATTTGTAATTAAGTCCTTGCATTCATTTAGTCGCAATAGTTCATGCATATTTAAAAAAAAATTCAAAATCAAAAACAAAAAAATTGTAAATTTGACTTAACTTAGTTTTTTTCTAAATAATCTTTTTCTTTAAAAATTTCAATCATCTTTTCAAAAAAAACTAGAACTTTTTTTCCAAAAAAAAAAAAAAAAAAATTTTTTGAAAATGTCTGAACTTCCGTACTCGCAAGAATTTTACAATAATTATGAAAATCAATATTATCCATATAGTTTCACATCATGCTCTTATGGATATTTTAGTAACAACTGTTGTACAAACGTTTCGAATTTTGCACTACAAAGTTTTCAAAACAATGACTAACCCTCAACTCTTGAAAAGAGTATTAAAACGATTTGGTCTTTACTTGAACAACAAAATCAAATGAAAAATAATTTTGAGTAATCTATGCAATAATTCAAGTCAAGAATTCCAAAATAATCAAAATTGGAATTCACTTCGAAATTCAAATAATTTCAATTATAACTCATGTCAATACCATTCGAACTCCAAAATGAATGTTATAGTCAAAATGGAAATATGAACCACTTTTTAAATGATTTTGGCAATGAGAATAATTTCAATTATGGTGCGATGGACAAATTTTGTTCTCAACAATTTCAAATTGAAAATTCTAAAATTAATAATTATAAATTTGATTTTGTTGAGCAGATGGAAGAAATTCACAAAAATCACACGGATTTGTTGTTTGAAACCTACATGAAACAACGTGAGCAACATAATCAAATCCCAATATGTGACACATCAAATAATAATCCTCCTTTTACCAAAATTGACGATTTTCAAATAAAACTTTTGAAATTAAAAATAACAATCTTAATGAACTTGTTGAAAATGTGGTAATTGAGTTGGATTTTGAAATCAAAGTGTGTGGAACCAAATTTTAAATTTGATCTTCCTTTTTCCGACTTTAAAAAATTGAATGCAACTTCTTTAGATTTTGAAATTGATACATGCAGTGAAGTTGTTGACAATCCAGTAAAGGAAGATAACTTTAATGAACATTTTTTTTTTTGGACTTTTCGAAGATGAGTTGTTGAATTTTGAAGGGGTGGATTTAAATAACATTTTGATTTTAAAATCAATAATTTTGAAGAATTTGTCAATGATGAGCTTGGATTTAAATTTGGTGAAAATAAACTTGAACTTCAATAGATTGTTCTATCTACCCTAAAAATCATCAAAAATAAAACAACTCATATAATTTTTAATAAAACGACGTTCGATTTTCAAATCAACGTTCAACTTTGAAATCTTTTATGGTTTGGTTTTTTGTGGTTAAGCTATGTCTCTCATACTTGATGAGACAAATGAATTGGTCTTTGAAAGACCGTTACATTTACTCTTTGACGATATATTTTCTGATGTCGTGTAATAATTTAATCATTTCATTTTCATGTAAATATAGGTCATATTTTTATTTTATTTTTCTCCTTTCACTTGAGTTGACTGTGTGGACACAGTCAAAATCAGGTGTGAGGAGGGAGTCTCGTTTTCAATTTTCATGGTTTGCCGGTTTATTTTGTGCATTTTTCTTTCCAAAGTTCAAAACTATATAAAAAAACCAAAACAAATTTTCTTTCTAGCATATTGATTTAATTTTGAAAAAACACTATGGGTAAAAATATGTTTTTGGTTATTGAATTAAAATTTTTGATAATTGATTCATCTCAACAAAAATAAAAATAAAGTTTGATTATAAGTAACTATAAGTATAGGAAGATTCATGGATAATAATTATAAAGTATATCCTAATTGAAATCTTTGTTTAAAAGATTGGTTAACTTAAAGTAAATGCTATAACATTTTTGATCTTCTAAGTTAAATGGTGCTAAGATGATTTTGCAAAACTCTCTCTAAAAAAAAGAAAAATAAAATAAAATATAAAGATAGGTTTTTATAAAAATAAGAAACACCTGGAGTGATGTGTTCACATGCAACTGTGTACACTTGCCATGCTCTGTACCCTTCTCATGTAAGCCCAAAAGGCAGTATAAGATCGGTATATCTGAGTTAGATGTATGTAAATAGATTTAATAGATATAACCACCTAGAATCATGTGTTCATACGCAAGTGTGTACACTCACAACGCTCTGTAGTCTTCTCACGTAAGCCCCAAGGTAGTGCAGGATCGGTATATCTGGCCTCCATTTATCCGAGTTAGGAGTGTAAAAATAATAATGTTAATACTTTTCAAAAACAGAGAGAAGAAGCAATTGAAATCCAAGCACTATTTTCACTTATTTGATTTGATTTGTTATTCAAAAGGAATAAAAACACCACTTTGCAAAACTTTGATAATCAATTAAGGATCCATTTCATAGTTGCACTATATTATCAACCGAAACAACTAGCCAAACTAAAGTCTAATTGTGATGATAAATTAATTTTTTTGGAAGTTTTGATGAATAAAAGGACTTAAATTTCCTGATAGTGACCAGAACTTATATTTAACTTATTCGCGTCAATTTAAAAGTAAATTCTTCATTTATAAATATTTTTAAAAACTTGCATTCATTCCTTTGTAAATAAATCTTGCATTTAGGAGTTTGTTATGCTGCATTCGGATTTTGTGGGTAATATCCGTTAAAAACCCTTATGGTACAACACTCGTCCTACTACGAATACCTAAAGGTTTAACGGCTTGTTGCATACTCTCAACACAGTCGTGTTTCCTATGAAAATAGATTATCTTAGTTTTAGCTTATTCGAGGACCAATAAAAAAGGTAAATATGGGGGTATTTGATGTGCATGTAAAAATGCATATTTTTACTTCCATATTTGATCTACTTTTATTTAATAAATGAGCATACCAGGGTATTTTTACATGTTTAAACCAAAATTTAATTTATTTTCAATCATCATTTATTCATCTTCATTTAGGGAAAAATGGTAATTTTGTGCATGTATTAATTTTGAGAATATTTATTTGCACATTTTAGTTTTATTTGTAGGAATTTGGATAGAAAATGGAAGAGGCTTCATATATTCATGCATGCACAATGGATGGAAGGCAAATGAAGATGGAAATGAATGAATTCATGTAGTCATGGAGGACCCCACCTACCGACTTAACATGATCCACTATTAAGAGATAATACACATGTTAGTGGGGATTAAAAGCACATGCACACTTAATAGAGAATTATTTACTTTCTAATGATAACTTGGTAGGCACACTTCCTAAGGGGCATTTTGGACAGTCTCCTAAAATATGAATTAGAGTTTTAAGCATGTAAAAGTATCACTTATGTTTCATGTAGAGAGCTCATACCACCTTCTCTTTAGTCTAGTTGTAGCATGTACACATAAAATCTCTTTCTTTAATGGCTTCTTAGCCTTTGCTTATGCTATTTATTCTTATGCATTTTTAATACATGTTCTTTTCATCGTTGTTTCTTTTATGTTAGTAGTGTAGATTTCTTTATTTAATGCTAGGAGATTAGCTTTTAGTTTATTTTAATTAGCTCTCCTTTTCCTCTTGTTTATGTTTATGTTGTAATCTACATCTGTTGAAATGATAACAAATATGAAAAACTAAACCCAGTCAATTTAGGGGTAATGAAGCCCTCTTAATTATGTAGATTCAATATATTTGCTAATTTGTGTTCTCTCTTTAAGCTTTATGGAATTTTTGATGTGGTAAAATTTCGTTGTTTAACTTTGAATTTGATAGCCTATGTTGTTGACACCAAATAAGCCATGCTTAAACAAACACAAACACAAATTACCTCTTTATCTACATATGAATATGGTAATGAAGTGGATTTTAGAATCAAAATTTGATGGTCTATATTACTAATCAATAGTAAAAGGATCATGCTTATGATAGATTTATTTTTAATTTCATTATCATTTTCATTAGAGTTAACAAGTGGTTTGGATGGTTTGTTAAAGTTTGATGGTTTATGTTGGGTTAATTAATAGCACAAATAGACCATAATAATGATAAACACATCAACTAAATTCACAAATGACCAAAAAAAAAGATCATACATTGTTCTTGTGTTGATTTGTGTGATTATGAGAAAGAATTTGCCACTAAATTGCCTTCTACTCTCATATTTCTATTCACTTTCTTTTTATTAGTTTTAGTAATTGTAGTTAAAACATCTTTAAACACTTGGATGAACTTGATTGAATAGAATTTAAAGCCACTTCAATTCCCTACGGATCGACGCGTACTCGTCACGTACTAAAATTGCACACCGTGCGCTTGTGGTTATTTTTATCACAATAATTTTAACCCGGTTTCCTAACTCGATAGGACCTTCCGCCATTAATTAATATCTCATTTGTACGGAGAGACGTTTACAATTTCATAATTATGATATATATGATATACATCGACCGCACGGTTGGAAACAAAATATATATTAATATTTATAATACTTTTATATTTTAACCCGGAAGTGTACCTCCTTTTATCATTTTTAAAGCAAGTTACCATATTAATTGCGAGCAAAAGCAAGCTAAAAGCACTACATCTTCCTATAGCACCTATACTTAACTAAAATCAAACTCATAAGTTCATACAGATTAAGTTTTATAATATGGTAATCATTCAACTGACTATATGCATATAAGCAACTTTCCAAACGTACCTTCATACAATTAAGATATAAGGAACGTCCACTCAATAACCGTAGAGCAAAAGGAAAATATATAACTATCCTAATTTTAATAGTTTATTAACAGAGAATTACAATTCAATAAAAAGAATTCTACGCATGATGCCATAAAGACTCAATCATTTAAGGTAAATGAAAATAACCGTAGAGGTTAGTATATATAAATTAATTATCCTGAAGATACACATCAACTATATAAACCTTTAACACCTTGGCATTGGCAAAATGGCAAAGGGAGTGCATATTATCTGAATTTATGCCGTAATGTGCCAAAAGCATGTTTATCAACCTGAATTGAAGTCAAGAAAACATTAAGATGTATAGTGTATCATTCAAGCTACAAGATATATGGACAGAAGTAAGGCTGCTACAAGATAAATTCTATTTTCCAAACCAATTAATTTATGTATTTTCCTATATTTCAATTATTAAATATATCAATTTCTATGCTTTACTTATTGATATTTTTCAAATAGCCTAGTTAGTCGTCAATCTGTACCATCTAATTCTGAACCTCTCTCAAGCTCTTTGTAAACAAAGTGAATGTTGTATGTAATTTAACAATATTGAAAACAAATAAAAAAATACAGGATTTGCTAATCGATAGCACAGTTATTAGGTGGTTGGTTGTGTTCCATATTGTAGAAAGGGTAGGTGGAATAAAAGTGGGAAGAACTGTAGTAGCTTGAAAGATGATGAGAATTATTTTCACAATTTCGCAACCATATTAAGTTTGGGAAAAAACATAGAGTAGTTCTAAAAATAGTATATAAAAGTTGTTCAAGGGTGTAGGGACAGGATAAACATAAGCAAGATGAGAAACTCAGTATGAGTTCATCAAAAAGGAATTAGTAGACATAATCAATACAGTAATGATAGTATAATTGTATGTGTAAAAAAATGTAGTCATTGGTTCTTACTTTACTAGCATCATGTAAACTTATATTTATATGAAAACTTTGCACTACTTACAAGTTAGCATAAGCAAGAATCGAAGCAGTATAATAAACATTGTCGAGATTAACTAAATTCAATTGAAGCACTGGATTAAACAAGTCAACACCATAAAATTAGAAAATCAAATTGAGGGTAAAAAATAAACGCAGGAATATATTTGAATAAAGAACAAGTCAGAAAATCATCAAGAGTGTTTAGTTATAAATCAACAGCCAATTCTTACAAATTCATAGTCAAGGTTGAAAGAATCAACTCGAAAATATATGAAATCAATTTCTATATCTACCCATACTTAATTTATATTTCGATTAATAAATCATTTCCTTTAATTGCTTCCTTATTTTCTAATTTGAAAATAGTTTATACAAATATTTTACGCACTTTCAAAATCAAAAATCCAATCATTGCTATTCTTTAAATTTAATTAAATTCTAATTTTTGAAATTTAATAACTTGGAAAAGCTAACTTCTAGCAAGAAGATATACATATAAAATCAAAAAGAATTTCTTTTCATATAATTTCTCTCTTATGTTAGCTTTATAAAAGAAATTTTAAGTCTCATTTTATTTTTGCAAAAACATACTTGAGAAAAGTATTTACCCACCAAATCAAAGTATTCAACATTCAATAATTTATTACATTCGTGAATGAATTATGGTTTCATTTCAAACTTCCTTCAAACTGGAATATAAATAAATTTTATATTACTTTACACTTTATTAAAATGTAAATTCTAACATTTATTCAAACCACAATTCGATATGCACAATCTTTTAAAATATTACATAATTTTTTTTTATTATGCAATATAAATTTTACAATTTATAAATAATACACAATCATCCAAAATTTGAAAATATCGATTCTAATTTTACTTAAATATCATTTTCAAGTAATTCTCTAGTTTTCCAAATAATGCACACTCTCATTTAAAATATTGTATTTTACATATCACTACTACAAAACAGGTCATTTGCATCGGTTGTTTACCCCCCTTTTGCATCAGTTCAACAACCGATGCATATGCAACCGATGCAACAGGCTTAACACTTTTTGCATCAGTTCTGAAACCGATGCAAAAAATCGGTTGTTACTAACAACTGATGCAAAATATGTAATGAAAACCGATGCAACAAAGTAACTTATTGCATCGGTTTTTTATAACAACCGATGCAAACTAATCTCTCTATTGCATCAGCTATTTATACCTGATGTAAAAAAGCCATTCTCAGAAATCATTATTACAGTACTCAAATAGACTATATATATATATATATTATTGATTATAACAAACAATTATTGCATACAATGTTACAATTATTCAAAATTAAATCACCGCTAACCATCATACTTCTGGTATCACAACCTGACTGCTACTTCATATCCCATCCCCTCTGCACTTCACACACAACTCCCAGCCATACCCCTACATCAATTCACAACATCAAGCCACCACATCCCATCCACTTTACAACTCATAACATTCCCCTACCACCATCACAAACAACTGCCCACCACCTCATACAATTTCTCCACAATAAACACTATGCATATCCTCAAACCACTCACACCACTACAGTGCTCCACCCATCAACAACAAACATCACATTCATACATTCATACCACTGTGCAGTGCACAATCAAAAACTCAACGTTCAAAACTGCTCACCACCTCATCACTGACCCAAAATTGCTCCTCCTTTCCACTGTGCAGTCATTTTACACATATCTTCAGTCCTTCTACTTCTCTCCCCTGAATTGATACAACACCTGAAACAACAACTCCTTCCTGAACATCACCTTCACCCCATCCATCACATGAAAGAATCTGCCTTTAGCCACTATCTGTCACCATCTTCCTTGACATCAAAACACTCTAACATATCAACAGCAACATACCACACTGCTTGTCACATTGCATATACAACACCGTCAAATTACCATAGTCACCGCAAACACCTCTTCAAACAGTCCTACAGATCATAACATTTCACCACCTACAGCCCACCCATAACATACCACTACCTACGACACCGTGCAACCCAAATTGAACCACAAATCGCCTCGACTTGAAATCGCCTCAATCAAAACTGTCCTCAGTCCCCCCCATCACCAAACCACCGACATTACATACAAACTGCCACAAGCCAACACTACATACAAACTTCCCAAACCACCGCTAACCAATATTCCTCAAACCAACATTACTGCCATCAACCAAGCACCACCATCTTCAACTTCTAGCAACTTCACTGCCAAGAACTTCAACAACTCCACAACACTTCTACCTGCACTTCAATCCTGCCACCATCCATTGCCTTCTGCTTGCAGTTCAATACTGCCTCCAGCCTGCCACTGTCACACTGTAGTTAAAGTTTCATAGGGCAAGTTGTTCCATAACATAAGATGCTATGTGAATTTGTATAAAAGGACAACTAGCCTCAATTAATGTCTTAAGTAATTAACAAACAGAAGGTCCATCTGGATGTTAAACTAATAAAGATAAAGGTACCTTTCCTTCTGATATTTTAACGAATGATCTCCTCGTTGGCTAGCTTTGGATTATATTATCAGAAGCTCGTAATGAGAGGATTGCCGTGAAGGTCGATCTGTAGCTATCAATAACTTTTCCTTGACCACATCAACACCTGTCACACACACTCATAATTAATTACTACGGTAATTCAGTTGGTCGTTGATGATTCCATGTTAATGTAGGAAAAGTTACAAACTTAATCCATTTGATTATATATTAGTATAATATGTGTATATTATAACTAGGCATCACGTAAAAACCTTTTGAGTGAATTAGTTTTCCAAATGATATCTGGACATCAACATATAAGAGGAGAAATCACATTATAATATCAACAAACACCTTGTTGGCTACAGGCTAAGACCGGATTTAGGAGCAGAAACAAATGATTTTAGAGCCGTAATGTTATTGCCTTGTGCAGAATAAATACAATAGCAGCCTAACTAGACCGGATTTTAATTAGCTTACCATGGTATCTTTTCATCACTATAAATAGCTGATTCTCTACTACTAACCATTTATATTCGCTAACTACTCAGTAAACTGTTGTTTTAATCTCCAAAATGTCTAAATTTCTGAGCAAGTTGAGAAAGAAGCAGCAAAAGCATATTAGTCAAATACTCATTACTATTGTTATGGAAGGAAGTTCGGGGCCGGTAAGAATGCCCATGGGTGAAGAAGAATTGGTTGAGTCAGTTATTCATCGTGTGCTGAAAGTTATGATCGTGTGAAGGGAGACACCCCATGATTGATAATAAATGGAACAAATTCTACCTTCATTGCTACTATACCGGCAGAATATTGAAGTCTTCAGAGGCTATTGGATGTGATGGAAGTAGAAAATTTGTTATGTGCAAGAAGTTAAGTGAGAATGGGTCTGTAGAAGACAGATTAGGAAGGAAAAAGAGTTGGAAAACATGGCTTAATAGGTCGCTCATCTCTGCTGTTTCTTCTCACTGATATGCTACATAAGTTTTAGAGTCACAGAGTAAATATGGAGTTCATATTTTTGAATTATTTAGATTGTTTTAGGTTTGTTTATCCTTCTTGTGGTACAAACATTGAATTTCCAGAAAAGATGACCAATGCAGAAAAAATGACTGAAGATGGAATACACTTGAAGTAGGCAGTGAAACTATATATCTACAATGTTGTATAGAAAATAGGAGTGATTCATCATTAAATATTGTATAGTATTTTGGAAAATATAGGATTAAATGTGCTACAGTTTATTATTTAATGAATAAATAAAAAGACAAGTAAAGAATCAACGTGTGAAAATCGGTTGAAGGTTTCTGTTTAATTCCTTTGTTTCTTGATTTGTCATAACATGTTGGCGGTTTACTAATCGTTACAACTAGCTGTCTGCATGAGTACTGATTTCTTGTGATGGAACTCCTTGTTGGTTGGGGTTGATATATACATGTGTGTGTGTGTATTTGATAATGTTTCTTAGTGACTGGTTCAGCATCATGTAAAAAAGAGAGCATTGTGCTTGTAACAGACTAAGAGGGAAGGGAAGGGAACCTTACAGACGGATGGACTCTTTGCGCTGTTGGTTCACAATGATGTAATGGAACATTTTGAGAAGTCTGTTAACAAAAAAATTAAGTCATTATGTTGTATCAGGTATAGGCCTTTCAAATTCCATGAACAGTGTGAGTGTGTGTGTGTCAGTGCCTGTGTATATGTATGAATACAAGAATGCAATTCCCAACTACATTGCTTGGCTACAGAGCAAAGGATAATCAAATAGTCTTTCACTTTGGAAACAACTTGATCATCGTTGGTGATTAAACATATAATTTGACCACTCAAGAATTCACTAATATGTGTTATAATATATTGTACAGAACATTACCTGAGTAGATTCATCTATCAATTTCTCTTGAGCACCAGCAATAGCAGATAGTAAATATAGGTTGTGCTCAAGTTTGGCTTCAAGCCTGCAGTTAGTTGCGTAAAATTTAACTAAATTCTCCAAATATTTCCAACACCACAACCAGACATCATATACAACAGTGTCTGTGCAAGTGCAAATTCCATCTTCCCTCCAACATCACAACCATAAACTGCTTCCATAGCACTTCAGTCATCTCCACTGACCACTGCAGCCACTCCCCTTCACCATCTCTGTTAACCTCAACTTCCCCAATCACTACCCTGAACAGACTGCTATAACACAACCACCCATCCTCTTCACCGACCACAGCACACTTAAACGACAAGCCCACCAGTCCTTACAAATTTGCAGTACATTTGCAAACACTTGTAGTTTCATTCTCCTCGACACAAAGTTCTTCAGTCATCGCAACAACTCCATCATCCAAACCATCCTCTTTGCCAAATTCCTGCATTCCTCTTCCTTTGTCACTCCCCGTGCCCCCCTGACCATCCACCATTATAACACTGCATCTCTCAAACAACAGCGAACTTCATTTCACCACATACCATCACTGCCTTGCACTGCTCAACTACCACATTCCCTCAACCAACTTAACTGCCACATCATTGCCATTCCACTACAAACTCAGACGCATCTTGCAACTTCAAACAAAATCGCTGCATCCAGACTTCACTTTTACAACCCACGCTGTCTTCATCCAGATCGTCTATCATAACCCGTTCGAGCCTCTACCACCTCTGCTACATCACCTCCCCTTTTCAGCTTCAACTCACTTCACACTACTCGAATCCAGCATACCACAACACGACTTCCACCCCAACGAGCATCGAACAACACCCTAAATCAACCAAGTTCGAATCAACGATCAACCACTGAATCCAAGTCGAGCATCAAATTCACAGCATCGAACCTCCAAATCAATAACCGCAAACCTACTTGCCTCTTTCCACCTTCACCACATCTCAAAATCACGTCACTTCGACACCCAAATCCGCCAACATCCCCAATTGAAACTTGCAATCGAGTACATTTACTTCATGGTGGGCATCGAGAATTGAGAATTCATACATAAAATTAAAAGAAAGAAAGTAAAATTAATGCACCCGGTTTCAAGATGAAATCGAAGAGGACCGACATAGCCAAGGAGATGTGTGATGACTGTAGATAGAGCCGAGGATGAAGATGAAAGAGCGATGATGAACAAAAGCATGCAAGGAAGAAGAAATAGAGAAGCCACGCCTCTTTTAAAATTTAAGGGATTGCTGCGAATTGTGGGGGACTGTAAAATTATTTGGCGAATGGAATGAAAATTTGATGGAGAAATGAAAATCTGAGAACTAAAATTTTAGCGGGAAACAAAAGGTAAAGTAGCGGGAAACAAAATTTAACGTAGTTGCATCGGTTGAATTTAAAACCGATGCGACTAAAACTATTTGCACGTACCAATTGCATCGGTTGTTGATGACAACTGAGGCAAATTTGAATTTTTTATTACCTATTGCTTTTCACATACCAATTGCATCGGTTATTAAGATAGAACAGATGCAAATAGTTCTATTTGCATCAGTTTTTACTTCAACTGATGCAAATAGGGCGAAGCAATATGCACTTTTTGTAGTAGTGTATCGAAATATCATAGGATACTTTCTTTCAAAAGATAACTTGTATACTTCTATAAAATATTACTCTATCTTCAAAAACAACTTTTCCAAACTACCCACTTTATTCTGTAAAATATTTAACTTGTTTAAAAATCTTATCTTCTCTTCAAAATATGATACACTGACTAAATATTATTACTTAAAACATATGTACCCAAAATATTACGTCTGAATGTCTCATAACAGTGTTTAGGAATCCTTATCGATAATGTTAATCAGGCGTATCGACTAGAATTCCAAAAACACTCAGCGAGCAATTTGACAAAAATTTTATTTCCATATGATATACATATATCTTTCAATACTTTAGACTTTTCCAAAATATTTTATTGTTTATAATAAATATAATCAAATTTCATATATATGTATGTCTAATATCAAAAATATTTTAATTTAAATAGATGCTTTCTTTTTTTAAAATCCTTTCAACTAATCTTAATATTTACATACAAGAATAATTCATAGATAACAATTCCATAACATTCATTCATCCAAAAGTACTTCAAGCAAATATTAAATTTTAAATTCATTTTAACATTTAGTTAATTATACCTATGAATTAAAACTTCATTTTATACTATTTTAATTTTTCAATATTTGTTGCGGTAAATACACTGTTGATGGCACAACAAGTTCTTATTGTTATCATTGAGCAGCTTTCAACTCTTAGTAGTTATTTTTAGTCAATATTTAATTTTGTGCAATCACTTACAATTTTAAATAACCAATCAATTTTTATTATATCTTATTTTACTTATTAATTATATTTTCAAATTCCAATTTTAATTAGATACATATTATTTATCATTCTATATTTCATGACTATTAATTGCTTAGACAATTTGATTATTCTCTAGCGATTCTATTTTGTTGAAACTGCTGGTTTTTATCAATGATTGGGTTCATCAAAATTCAAATGCGATTATAAATTCTTTGAGCGATAATGTCTTGTTCAATTCCACATTTTAAACTAAGCATAAAAAACAAACATTGATACAAACATCATACATTTCAATCAACAAACAGACAATCGTCTTCAGCGGAAAGCTACCTTCCAACTTCTGCTGCGCAACTCTGATCACTATCAGATCAGGACACAAGAATTCAATTCTAAGCCATCAATTTCGCATTAAGGCTATCTGTTGAATCTAATTCTTTACTAAACTGAGTTCAAAATTTAAAATAATTTTCATATTAATATTTTGTAAAGTACTTCAAAAATTTCTACAAATACGTCCTGATGATTATTCCCAATAATCATTTATATTATTATCCTAACTATGAATAAATTCTAAGTTCTACCCAGCACAACTAAGGGACGGGGCTCTAAGTTTCACTAGTTTAGATCTCGACTCTGTATCTTTGTCGGTTATATTATATAATGTTCTGAATCTTAGCTCTGATACCAAGCTGTAATGATCCTACTTCTATGCTCATATTATTAAAGAACATTACATGTAATGTAGTCTAATAACACGAAGAATAAGGCTAGTCAAGGGCGATATCTTTATGCTAATACTGTCATGTCTTTATAACCTTTTGAGGATCTGAACTGAAAATTTTGACATGTACAGTACTAATACAAATTAGTAAATACATCGATTGAAATATTTAGCGCAATATATAATATAGATAAATCAGAATTAGAGTCATAGATCACAGTGGAATAATATACACTATACACATAATAAAATGCGAGTCCATAAAATATCAGAACTAGACCCATATAATATATACATTACATCCAAAATACTTTATCAGGTACATAACACTACTAAATAATATACATGACATAATTTCCTAAATGTCAATATATTCAAGAATGAAGTAAACTGAAATAGTCAAAATAGTCTACTCCAGTGCTAGCATAAAATCCAGAGGTCAACGAGTCCATGTACCCATAGAGTCTCAGTTTGACCCGAGTATTATAGAAATAAAAGGGTCAGACTATATCCAGTAGAAAGGTGAAATAGTGGTATCATAAACATATGACTTAAAAGTAACTAGCCATTATAAAATATGCCAAAATAAATGATCAGAATAAGACATATCCATTATTTATCACCGTTTCATAAATCCATTTATGACTTAACCATAGAAATAGGTCATCTCAAAATATTCCTAAACCAATTAACCATAATAAGGCATATCAAACAAATCACCATTTTATAAATCTATATCAAGTCTCAAATAGACTATCGTAAAAATATGGAGATAACAATTCAAAATTCTTCACAGCCAAAAGATACTAAATATCTATCCCAAAATCCATGAAGAAATAATCACCACTAATGAAATAAAAATGATAGTCAACTATCAGTTTAAAATAGCAAAACAGATCTAATAAACAAGTAGACCACCGCATAGTATAAGGTAGTCTAACAAACAAATAAATTAGCTATGAGAATCTACCTACAAACAAATAGGTAAACATTGTCTAACTATACACCAGAATAAACTAGTAGGGCTAAAATCTAACCTCCATCCTAGAAAAATGGAATTTGAGTTATACCAGAATGGACCAGACCAACAAATAGGCCTACCTAACCAAATCTAAAAATGTATCGACTCTTAGGTCGATGAAAAATGAGTTATTGCTCTTAGGGAACTATCGGCCTAAATTAAAATATGAATAACCTAAGATAATACAACTCTAAACTGTAGATCACTATCACTCAAGTAATCATAAGAATTTGACTAACTATCCCACAGCAGATAGTAAATTCAAGTATTTACTAAAAGCAAGAAATTTTCACTCAAACTTTATTTAACAAATTATAATAACAAGCGAAAGAGTTGTACAAAATATCACATACCAATCAGACAATTCAATCGTTTATTAAAATTCTTTATTTCACAGAATAGCACAAAATCTCATTAAAATCTCGAACCCATAATAAATAAAATAAAAGGGTTTTAAATTAATTTTACACACAAAAAGATATTTTTTTCCTAAAATCTTTAGATCTGTATCGTGGATCTATCTCTACTCACCTCTCTCGAGGTCTTTTAATCCGTGTCAGGCTACAGACTTTTCTGTTGTCCAACATGTTATAGGCCTAGGTACCGATGTGGATATCAATCACGATAAGGGGGTATGTGTCCTTCCAAGCAGTCTAATCATTATGTCCAGCTCCCGTTTTTTCTTTTTATTCTTGTACCAAGTGGTCTATCCACAATAAAACCTGATTATAGCTATTATGTGCATGTACAGAACACCCGTTCTTTATTTATATACATAGTGGCACGACTCACTTTAAAGCCGGTTAGCTTTGCCAAAAAAATTCAAATCACTTTTAAATCCATAAACTTATTTAAAGGGGAGTTGTTTATTTACAAAAGCCTTTGAAACACTTTCAAAATCATTTAAACCACTTTATAACTAAAAACACTTGGACAAAAATTATTACTTTCATAACAGCCATTATAAAATAATACTATATTTTGTCTTTTGCCTCTAAAATAGTTCCAAACTTACATACTTAAATTAGTAAATTTAAAAACATTTTATAAATAAATTACATTTTTGAAAGTTTTAAATAGAAATTCTGCAATAAGAATATGTTAAAGAATGTAATAAAATTTCAACTATTTATAAATTAAATTCCAATAAAGATCAAAATAGATAAAATCTCATTTTTGAAATTCTTTTAAAACATTTAAACAATTCAAATGATAAACCCATAGAAAATTCAACATCTTAAGCCAACATTGCTCTATAAAATATACTTCAACAATATGGAATAATTTGGCAACCTAAGTTGCTTTTTGACAAATTTGGTCACACAATGTATGTACTTCTATATAAGTTAGAAGAATTTAATTTACAAACGAATGGGACTCTGTTTGCAAATTAGCCTCTTTTAATCTACATACAATCCATATAACATCAACCAATTAAATTTAATTTATATCATTCGACAAATTAGATAAATCAAAACATGCAACCAATTTGTAATGACTCGATATTTTCAACCATTCGCATTCACACATGCCATAATTGAATTGCTCAAAATATCAAGTTGTTAATTTAAATTTGGCAAAAATCAGCATATACAGTAAATTAATTAATCACAGAATCACAAACACAGAGTAATATAACAATAATGCAGCGAAAATAAGAGAATAGTAGTTTATGAAGCTACTATATATATAATAGAGTCAAATAAGGTACAACAAAATACTTGAATACAATAGTCGAACACAAAATCAGAATACATCACTTGAATCAACTGAATATTTGAAAGCTGGATAGATAGCTGGATCTCCAAGCGAAGCTCCAACTCCAAAGGCAAGTCTCAAAAGCTGTATCACTCAGTCTGACCACGAGTGTAAAACAAAACACACAAAACACTCGAGTCAGGATTAACATTCTTATATCAATCAATCCAACTCAAGTGAAATAACCACTGAAATACAAGTAACTCAAAGGATGTTTGGGATAACCATCCTCTAAGGATCGTTAAACTATCTAATATATAGTAATATACGCTATTCTAATAATGTCTAAAGTAAAGTATAATATATTTAAAAATAGCGTTAAGGCGTTACCCAATATCCCCCTTAACACATTTTATAGTACTAGTAGTCTATACATTACCGTAGTCCCTCCTGATCGGGAAGCCACCAGAGGATACTCCACAGGTACGTCACAAAACCAAAATCGTACGAGGCGCGCTAGGGTAGGTGACACGGCATAATGAGGCAATGCCAGGGTAGATATACCAATTGCACTTCCGGACAAGTGGTAACGCTTAGCAGCTGCTACCGCCCACCTCGAGCCACACCCCCAAAAAATTAAAGGTGCGCACCAATCAATCACAAAGTAATAGAATGCCATACGAAGAAGTGTGTCCGATAAGAGGAGCGACCTCATTAGCTCATTGATTGCTCTTGTTTTAGCCACCTTATGCCATCTCATGGAAGTCGGGTCCATGTACATACCTCAATAGAACGTCATCACCACACTACTTCATTCTGCAATCTCCATCGCGTACATGGTTGTTAATGTTGTTTCGAAGTTGGCAGAGAGTATGACAACTTCCGATCCCAGTCTCTTTAACAACCAAACGTTATTATAACACCGTGTTCATTTCAAAATAGTTTATACTTCAAAACCACTTCAAAAACAAATACGATATAATTTCCATTTCAAATATATCCTTTTCCAAAATTATAGCATTTTTTTAAAGTTATAACACTTTCGAAAGATAATACTTTGAAATCATAATACTTCCCACTTAACCAATTTAAATATTAAAATATTATATATAAAAAAAAAATCCTCAAATTTCACAAATTAATTCCAAATCAACTCGAATTCCAAAATTCAAATTTAATCAGATCTCAAATCATTAATTCCAATTTAACTTCTAAATAAACTATTCAAAATTATATCAATTTCAAATACAGATTTGAACACCAAAATAAGCCATTTCAATTTTCATATATTTCAAAGCTTTAAGTATTCCACAATTTTAAGCTAAATTTGATAACTTCTTATATACCTTAATTTAACTTCATTATTATTCAGTTTTTGAAATATTTACTTAACAAATCTAATATCCTTTAAATAAACCCCCAAATTCCAAATCACTAAATATTCCTTCAATTAATTTTAAACTTGAAATATTCATTTTAAATCATCTTAAACCAAAATCAAGTTATAAAATCATATCTTTTAAATTTTCATATTCCATGAGTTTCAAATCGATTAATTAAACAAATTTTTAATTAAATACAATTTCAAATCTATCTTCTCAACCTTAATTTATTAAATCATTATAAACTCTTATTAAAATATAATTTAAATAAATACTTATCCATATTATATTTTAAATAAAAAAATCAAACTTTATTATTAACTTATTTTATATTAAACAAATTTATACATAGCTTAAAATCAAGAATTTAACTATAAAAATAATAATATCTATATAATATTTAAAATCAATTTTTGTATAAAACCATATATTTCTTTCCAAAAACCAAAGAAATCATTTTCAAAATATTTATATATATAGACCACGGTGTCCGTATATAATTTTCTATCCCATGGTCAAGTGAAACGGATATTTATCATTTCAATCCGCAATATAAATACGGGTATATATCATTTCAACCCGCAATCCTAAATTTAATGAAAATCGCTCGGGTCTATCATTTTAACCCATAACGATTTCCTCCTGTTCTATGGATCGTTCGAGTATGTATCATTTCAACCCATAGGGAATTCTATACTAACAGGGAAATTGTAGAGTGACAACAGATATGATAATAATATAACAGGCATATATCGTTAATATAAATAATAGATAATGGTGTCAGATGTCACAGGTGAACAGATAGCATATAATGGCATATATATAACAATGTTAATAATTAACAGCAGCATATTTCAATTGTCTTTTCAATTGAAATCAAATTTAATAAATATAAAAACGTTAATCGTGAGTGATTGCTCACCTTTTGAGGCTAGAGATATAAACGAGAATGGAACGAATAGACAAAGACAAGCATACAGATCAAGCGAGCGGGACTGCGACAAGCTAGGAGTCTGCTACGATAGATTTTGATACTAAGAATGTCAGTCGAAAATGGACAAGAGATCGATGAAATATATATACAACCATACATTTCACAATATAATTTTTAAACACGTGTTCAAATAAAATCTTTAAAATAATATATATTGAAAAATCAATATTGGATTTTGAACTGACAAACATATGTCAAAAACCAAAATCTTTATGCATATTCAAGGTCATTATGAATTGTTAACGTGTATATACATATATTTAAAATATATACATACATATATATTACCATATATACATAGTACACTAAATCATTTCCTCACAAATCTTACTGGTATACTAATATAACCGACTCAAGCAAGCATTTCGGGACATAAATATTTATATATACCAGCAATACTTATTATCAAATCAATATAAACCATTTATTAGAATATGTATAACCTTAACAGAAATGAAAGGTTTTGAAAACTATGTATAATATATTGTATATCTTACTTAACAACGTATATAGGTTGATAAAATACTTATGAAGCACATACATAATATTGCATATATATATATATATATATATATATATATATATATAACAATCAATTCAAAAATAAACAGTGTACAACAAAGTATATAAACTAGACCATATAACTCATGCACTTTATTTATAACAAAGCCCAGAATAGTATGCAGACAAATGCGAATACATGCGGGCTTATATAAGCTATATATAGATAAATATATGAACACTATGCGAACAAATTTTGAAACATATATATCAAAATATCAATGCAACTTATAAACTGTATGTAAAATATGCAACGACCCAATTTTTCGACTCCCAAAAGTCGACATCGATACGTCCACTGTATCCAATGCCGGAAAACCAAACCATTAGGGTTTAAGAAGAAGAAGATAGAAGAAGAAACAAAAACAAAAACAGAATCTCACATTTCACAGTGGAACAACATATAATAGATAAATGAGTAATCTTTAAAACAAAGAACCATATCTGTTATTACGATACAACATCAGAGTTATATACAATACAACACAACACTGCCAGTTATTTTAACTTGCTTACATAGAAATTTTGAATTTGCACCGACCCATACATAACGGACACTACACAGTATAATAGATACGTCTCGCCATCCATCTTGAACTCCAGATCTCCACAGCAACTTCTAGACTTTGCTCTAGATCAACAGACAACCTGACTCTAGGCTGCCCGTGTTGAAAATTATGCACACCCAGAGTTTAGAAAGGGAACAATAAACTCCCGGTCAGTCATGGGACTGGTGTGAGATCTTAAAAACAGTTATCTTTAACAAAAAGAAAACAAAAGGGGAACAAAAGAAATTCTCAAATGCTTTTTTGGAAAATGAAACTACCATACACACAATGCAATCGCACACTTGGGGTAGATTTCTCCTTATGATAGTCAAACATGCTTAATACGCAATTTTTTTTTAATATTATCATTAGTGCATAGTGTAGAAACCTTTCGAAAGTATAATATTAATCTTAGCCAGCATAGGTACCATTATATTATGCCTGCTATAGCTACCATTTAAGAATGGCAGGTTATACAATTGCAATCGTAAAGGGTGCGTATTGGTGATTAGATTTCCAACAAATGGTCAGGCTAAGGAACTTCCTGGGCCACATGGGTACGCCTCTGGAGGGATGTCCTGAGAACCATCTCGATATCTGCCAACACAAGGACGGGTTATCTCTGTAACTATGTAACTACTACTTGAGTATGCCATCCCCGGTCGTTTGCGACCTTTATCCAAGGATCCTCAACCACAAAGGAACAACCAAAAAGTATAATAAATTTGCAGCAACAACATAGGTAAAATATGTAGGCTCCATACCATGATACTACCCTTTTCTAGAAGGAAATGACATACCCTCAAGGGGCACTACTCCCAAATAACCTTGTTGCATCCTTCCTGTTTCAACCATTTTCGGGGTGTGAGGTCCGACGAAGTCTCGTCTACAAAGCTTCACTTTTTCACAAAGTCATGCTTCGATCAACAAATAATTAGCAGCACTTCGTATCCACATTACCAGTTTGGGAATATATCACTAGTAACCATCAACTACATAACCTTTGAGCTCGTACGTCTCCGAGAAGGGTGTTAAGCTAAGAGAATAAATTCTTCGCCACCAATAGAAATGTATTTGATAGAAACCAACTTTACATCTCAAAGTGTAACGTCAGACACACATCCATACAAGTCCATTCTGGGATCGAACGGAACCGAAGGCACTTCCAAAGAAGCCCTTGAAATCTGGATATCACTAATCACGTCCGGAATCTCCATCACCAAGGGTGATAAAATCTCTATACCGGAGCAACCCAACCAAGGTTGGTGAAGTCTTTGCATAAAGCGGCAAAACTAACCTGAGGCGGTGCTGGATTAACAGCCTTGTTATCAGTCTGACCTCTCCTATCATTGGTCGACGTGCTTCCTACTACTCTGCCCTTTTAGTTTAGCTTTAAGTTTTAAACAACTTAGGTAAGGTCATACTCACGAAAGGACGACAACGCGTTTGAAGGGATCTTTTGTGGAATTGATTGATATGGCTCTAAGATATGAGGATTTGATGAATAAGAGACTAGTGGCACCAGTAGCAGCATCCGGAGGGAATTCTTTCAACCCAAATAAGAGAAAGTTCAATCCTAATTGGAAGAAGCAGAATAAGAAGAAATCGGGAAGCAACAACGGACCTCGCAAGTGTTATATTTGTCAGCAAGAGGGTCACTTGGCGAATCGGTTTCCCAGGAGAGGATCTCAACACCAACAGCAGCCGCATCAAAGTGGACCAGGTTCAACAATGGTTTTGAAATCGTTGTGCTTCAACTGTCATCAACCGGGTCACATGATCAAGGATTGCCCGCTACTTCATAAAGCTCCGCATAATAAGGTGTTTGCTTTGGAGGGTGCACCATCAACTTCATCTAAAGGCGGGTCATCACAGTTGGTATCTGAGACTATAATTGAGGTCCAGGCTTGGCTACGCTCTTGAGAGCGCATCTTTAAGAGTATGAATTTGTCTGATGAGCGAAAAAGGGTGATGGCTTCATGGCAATTGCAAGAAGGTGCTGCAGCCTGGTGGGATGCAGTAACAGCAAATGTCTCCGAGGATGACATTTCTTGGGGTAGATTTAAAGAGTTGTTTGAGGAGAAATTCATGCCAGCAGCAGGGAAAACTCATCTGCATCGGGATTTTCTGAATTTGAAGCAGGGAGGCATGACCATAGCAGAGTATGAGACCAAATTCAATGAACTATCTTGCTATGGACCAGGGCTCATAGACACTCCCCTCAAAGAAAATGAAATGTTTGTGCAAGGATTGAGGCTAGAATTTCACGAAAAGATGACAGCGCATTTGAAGGGATCTTTTGTGGAGTTGATTGATATGGCTTTGAGATATGAGGATTTGATGAATAAGAGACCAGTGGCACCAGTAGCACATCCGGAGGGAATTCTTCCAACCCAAATAAGAGAAAGTTCAATCCTTATTGGAAGAAGCAAAACAAGAAGAAACCCGAAAGCAACAACGGACCCCGCAAGTGCTACATATGTCAACAGGAGGGTCACTTGGCGAATCGGTGCCCCAGGAGAGGATCTTAGCAGCAGCAGAAGCAGCCGCATCAAAGTGGGTCAGGTTCAGCAATGGTTCAGAAATCGTTGTGCTTCAACTATCATCAACCGGGTCACATGATCAAGGATTGCCCGCTACTTCATAAAGCTCCACAGAATAAGGTGTTTGCTTTGGAGGGTGCACCGTCAACTTCATCTAAAGGCGGGTCGTCACAGTTTTATTCTCATTTAAGTAAAAGCATACAACAGGAAACAACCAACAAAGTAATATATGTGCGTAAGTTTTTTTTTGTACGCAAACATATTATATACAACAGAATACAACCTTGATATTTGAAATGCTTAACAATATATACTGTAGATAGGTAATGGTATAATTTAAACTTATACAAAAATTATAACTAACCAACATGTTCATATATAAATAGCACTACTAAAATGGATAGATTATAAACTAGTATATATAACCTGCATAAAACAGAGAAGCTGTAAGCTGTTACACATGTAATTATAGATGAAATCAAATATCAATTTATATATATACACTAAAATTAAAGATACTAAAATGTAAGTGAAACTGTTGTAAATATACTTAAACTATAAACAACTACTATAGATATGTATACTTACAATAGTAACACGGCTAATAAGATAAAGTGAACACAGGAAAATGTATATAAAAAATCTGTACAAACATACACTAAGATATTATAATAACCAACATGATATAAAACTAATATATATGGAATCATAGCTGAAAATAAACACATATATAACTTCAAACTCATATATTTTTATATGCGTACATAACTTAATATATTATTAAAATATACATACATTAACATATTGATCAACCGATTAGACATACGCAGACCTAATTGTACGTAAAAAAAATATTTTGATATATATATATATATATATATATATATATATAAACAAGCCGATGTATATATTTATTATAATAGAATATATACTCTTAACTTGCATATATTAACATATATATATATATGTATGTATACATATATTAACATATATATATATATATATATGTATATGTATACATATATACAGAAATTTATACACAACATAAAACTCACGGCTTATTCAAATAACTTCAAAATATATATATCATACATATATCACTGTAAACTCATATATACGGAAAAACAACAAACGAAAGAAAAAAACAATATATAACAACTGAAAGTACAATACCTATATTAGCAAAGAGGAGATGAGGCTAAGTGCATGAAAGGTAGCCATGGATGAGGATGGACCGGGTTTGGTTGGAGGCGCCGCTTGCACGAGGCTTGCATGGTGGTTGATGTAGGCGGAGGGGAAGGCCATGACCGGAAGGAAGGTGGGTTTGTGGTTGGGTGCGCATGTGTTGGTGACAAGCTAGAGGAGAGCGACGGAGGCAGGAACAGTGCGAAGGCTGATGTGTTGGAGGGGAGATTCGAGAAAGGCGATGGGAAGGTGGATGCGGCTGCCATGCGTAGGCGAGGAGAGAAGTACAGAGGCGAACGATTCATGCATGGAGAGAAAGTTTTTGAAGCAATAGACATTCTCCCAATTTTTTTTTGTTGGTAGAAAGTGATTGGAAGACAAAAATGAACGGTCAGGCTTTCAAAGGAGGAGTGGAAATGAATGTTCTGATACATCACTCATATATCAAAAAGTATCTTCTTCAAAAGCAGGAAGGTTGAAATACGAACAAATATGAATGTCAACAAGCCAACGTTTGAATCTTAGAGAATGGTAAAGGTCATAACCGAGATTATATTTATCTGTTAAACTTGAGAAACAGAAGCAACGGTTAGTGGGAAAATTTGAACAGACTAAAAATAAATATTTTTCAAAGCTATAGGATGAGGAAGGCCAGCTAGCGGTAACAAAACTTAAAGCAATTTATTAGATTGCTTGGGCTGCATGTTCAAATTTGAAAAGCAAAGGAAAGCTAACGGTCCCAATTTATGGTACCGATACGACGTACCGTTTTATCGTCTCCGTCGTGTACCAGATCTCAAAATACAGAAATAAATATACTGCTTAGATCAGCATGACGAGACGATCAAAACGGTATACAGATATCAGTGGTACGATTATCCTATCAAAAGTCGATAATCGGTACCGGAAATGCTGCTATTCCGTACGGAAAAATCCAAACAGAGCTAGTAAAGTTCGAATTTCGCGAAACGAATTTCGCAGTCTGATTCAAAGTGTTCTAAATCAATTTTCTCATGTTGACATATTTAGGTTTCATAAAATATTTTATTATCATCAAATTCTAACTGATTAGAATTGAAATAAATTACACAAGAAAATAACCTTCATATTTTCAGATGAAAATTTACCAGTAGTTATGTATAATTAGACGTATTCCAAATACCAAAATTTTATTTCCAAATATTATTATTTAAAATTTCACAAAAATTCAATTAATTAAATAAATAAAACCACTAGAATTTACGGGTCGTTACACTCTCCTCCACTCAAAACGTTTCGTCCCCGAAAAGGAAGGAGGTAGGAGAATAGAAACAACCAGAGATAAAAAAACAGATTGAAATACAAGTAAACAATTATTTTAAAATCATATAGATTTTCAATTTAAATTAATTTATATTCAAGAGTTGATTTTAAATTCAATTTTTTTTGCTTAAGTTGATTTAGTTTCAATTTATTAATTCCCTCAAATAAAAAATTAATTTATTTACCTCATTTATTATTCAATTAAATTTTTATTCTATTTATCTCTATTAACATTTTATAACTAAAAAATTAAGTGTATAACATTTATTATGATCACTCAAATTTTATTTATAAAATGATTTTATATTGTAATCCAATAACATATCCAACTTCTAAACAATTCAGATAAGTTGTATAAGAATGAATTTGGGTATTATACAAGTAAAATTTTCTAATTCACTTATTTAACTTTAAATATTTATTCAAAAATTTTGAATTCATTTTATAATTGAAAACATCCTTTAACATAAATTTAAGAATTAAATTTCCAATTTCATTTCAAACCATTGGAGATAAATATACAAATATATATATATGTCAAATCAAATCTATAAATATGTACTTGTATTATAAATCAAGTCATACTTCAGCAATTGAAATCAATTTAATTTCCAACAGAATAGTGTAGCAAGGCTACAGAATGGTCTCTCCACTTCGAAACTTAAAAATGAATGTCGATGATGCGGCCGTCATCAATGAAGTTATTTTCCAGCGTCAATGGAGGAGAGCACTGATTTAAACAATTTAAATTCTTTGAAATGATTTCTATTTGAAAATATTTTAAATACTATACACTTTAAAACTTTAAAATCAAAGTTTGAAATCACCAGGAATTAAATTCTCAAATTGTAATTTAAATCCATTTAAATTCCAAATCAATTTTAACCAAGTTTGTACATGATGCTCACATTTATTTAGTATGGACATGTTAATGGAGTACGATGATTTTCATACAACATGAATTTTATCCATGAAATTAGCAATAACTAAAGAATGCAAATTAAAATTAGAAGATAAATTTTGAATCAATGTAAATTTTCTGTAACACATGAATATAACCTACAAAATACTAGCATGAGTGCAAGGGTAAATTAGGTATTTCAAAAAGACACCGATGAAAATAGTTCATGGAATTCTCTTTATTAGTAGTAAAGATATCATAATATTTCATGTATATTGTAGCTGTAACGACCCAGGATTTTTAACAATTAAAATTTGAATATTTAATTAATTTTAAATATTAATAAGTGAATTTATAAGTCAAATAAATTTTTATTTGAATTATTGGATTTAATTTGGATAATTAAATCAATAATTTAATATGTTAAATTATGGAAATAATTGAAAATTGAGTTAAATATGATTGAAAATGATTTGTAAAATTTTATTTTATCATATTGAAGTTAGAACGATATTTTAGAACTTTTAAAATCGAATTAGAAGTTAATTTGTGAAAATTGAATATTTTAATATTAAAATCGACTAGTGAAAATAGTCAATTTTTGAACAGTCTCAGAATTGAACGAAACTAGTTCCATTGGATCCGTAATAATTAGTTATTATCGGATTTCAATTTTCGTGTCAATCGGAGTTATCGTTTGATCGTGGCAGCTCGAAACGCATCGATTTATTTTTAATATTAATTTGGCGAGTTAAAATAGCCATTTTTCAAAAAGTCTCGGATTTCGACGAAACCAGTTTCATCGGATCCGTAATGTGATATTATTGTAAGGTTTCAAATTTCGTGTCAATTGGACTTACCGTTTGTCCGGTACAAATTAAAACGCCTAGAAATCGATTTAAATTGGTTTAATTTAAATTGAGCGTTTATTGCCATAACTCGCACAGATGTCCGAATTAGCTTTCGAAACCCGTTCCATTGTGTCTGGAACGCTGGGTAAACCCTAGAAACGCTGGTTACGGCGCGTGAATCGGAGTTTGGAATTTCCGGGATGAATAGTGTCGATCGATTTTCTTATAAATAGCCCACCCTTCATAAATTAAATAAAAAAAAAACACTAAACCCTAATTTTCTAAGCCTAGCTGCCTCTTTTATGATGGATGGCCAGAAAACACCCAATTTCATTCCTTAATCTCTCCAAATCCATTCACAATCAAGCGAAGTGATCAACTACAAAGATGAAGAGCAAGGCGAGAGCTTTCGATCTATACGGTGATGATGGAGTTTGGTGTCGCGTGGAGGGAGCTAGGGGGGGCCGTTCATGGTCAGTTGCGCACGCAACATAAGGAGGAGGAGGTGGCCGAGCTTCATTCTGTTGGTGGTGGAGGTAGCTCTCGCGAAGGGCTTCAACATGGCAGTGGTATGATGAAATATCGTCGAGTGTGGTGATCGAAAATTTAAACCCTAGGAGAAGCTAATGGGTTGGGTGGTGCGGCTATAACCTGGAGAAGAAGAACGTGAGAGGGGGATGGGGGTGGACGGCTGAGATGCAGGAGTTTTGAATCTGAGGGGTGAGATTTGCTGTGGGTTTGAAAAGGGTTAAAGTATGTTGTAATTTTAATTATAAATTCGTGTACAAACTTTAAAAATTCATATCTTTTTCATACGAGGTCGAAAACGCGCGAAACCAGTTGCGTTGGAATCGTATGGACGAGCACTACACGATGAAATTGGATTGGAGTCGTTTGGAGTTAGTGAGAATTTTGGGTAAAATTAAACGTCCGTTTAATTTTATTCGAAATAAATCGCTAAAACGGAAATTAAAATCAAGGTGAGAATTTCTCACTCAATCGAATCAGTTTCGATTTTATTTTAAATAGTTAGAATTAAAATATTTGAATGCATGTTTGAATGTTGATTGTTATCTATTGATTGTTAAAATAGACATTATGCGCCGTTAGTAAGCGGATGTTATTTAATAAAAACATATACCGCGAATATTTCATAAACAGTGAAATTGGTATTATATATAATAGCAATATATATATATATATATATTGGCATATGTATATATTGGAGTTATTTATTTCCCGCGTTATTTGTTTAGCGGATAAGACCCTATTGCGCCGTCTATTAAGCGGATAATATTTAAATCCCATATACCGCGATAATTTCGTACTGGAGCGAAATTGGTATTGTGCTAATGTTTGTGGATGCAGGAAAACAGGTTGGAGGGATCCAACTGGATTCCTCAACAGTATTTATTTGAATTCAGATATTTTGATATTTGATGGATTATCATATCGATATATGATATCGTTGTTGTCGTGATTGACTATTTGGTATGTAGCATCATTGGACCAAATTTGGAATTTTAAAATGATTTTTAAAGTGATTTTTGAAAGAAAACGTTTATAAAATATTTTTGGAATTGATCCATTTTAAATAAGTAAACGTTATAATTTTTAATGTTATAAAAATTATGATTTTTGAGAAATATAGTTAAAGATTAATTTTTGAGAATATGATGCTAATGATTTTATAAAATGATTAAATCAGGATTTTTGAATTTATTATAAAAGTTGAAAATATAGGATTTATAAAATTTAATTATTTTATAAATCAAAATGGTGAAATTATAAAGGAGATTAAATATGTTTTAAAGAATAATATAAATTGACTTATATTAAGAGATTTATAAATGGATATTTATAAATTGAAATATTGACATTATAAAACGAGTTTTTATAAGTGTTTGAATGAAGTGAAAATGGATTGCATAAGTGAATGGAATTTATAAAATTATAAATGGTGAAGTTATAAATGAAATTTATAAATAGTAAGATTTATAAATTTTGTGAAATTATTAAAGAATGGTTTTGGATGAATAATTGAATCTTATAAGTTATAAGATTTATAATTATGAAGTTCAAAGGAACGATTTTTGTGAACGAATAAATTATAAGTATTTAACCTATAATATGAACCTTTAGTTTATAATTGAGTTATAAATCGAATAGGTTAATAAAGAAAATTTATAAAAGGAAGTTGTTATAAAATAATTAGAAATGGAATTTATAAACGTTGTTTTATAAATTCGCAAATGACTTATTTTGATAAGTAAATTGGTGAAACCTATAAATGAAGTTATATTCACGTTTTTGACAATGAATAACCCTTTGAAATAAAATGAATGGAAATGATGATATTTGTTAACGTAGTATATTCACGTTTTTGAATAGTGAATAATATGTTAAAGAAACTGTTTTGAATGTGATATTTTAAATAGAATTAAAACGATCTAACGATGTTTTAAAATGTGTTGAGATTCGAAACCATAGATTTCAACATCTATTGTTGAAATAGACGTTTTCGAGAAATAAAAGGAAATAGTGGACTATAACACTGTTGTTATAGTAAATGATTTCCGAAAGGAAATGTTTTGTATAGTATTGGGATTTATATATCTATTTTAATTTCGAATCCCTATACTAGTGATTTTGGGACGTCGTAACGATGCTTTACGCAACATTCGTTTTGGCCCAAATAAATATGTTTAAGAGAATGATTTCCTTAAAGAATGAAATATGTACTTAATTTCGATTGAAGTATATTGAATATTTTCTAAGTGTTGAAAATAAATAAAATTTGTGAATTACTTATGAATAAGTAAGTATGGAAATGTTTTCCAATATAAAGTGAATATCTTAAGAATTTATCTTTTTGAAGATAAATTGAAATGAATAATCGAAATCGAATATTCATAGATATTTTGGATTATAAATTCACTATGGAATTTATGAATGAAAAGGGGAATTCGTTTAAAAATAAATATTGATTTATTTTTGAAGTATTGAAATTATATATCTAGTGAAGATATTTTGGAAAATAAATAATTTGGAAAATTATTTGGAATCTAGTGATGTTGTGCATATCCATTGATAGTTCAATAACCGACTATCAATATTTCCCTTCGAATGGGTAATTGATGTGATTTGTTTGAATTTGAATGCCACACTTATTTTTGAATAAGCGCTCACTATTCGGGTTAACCGGGAAAGGACCATGGGGTCGTATAACCCATTCCGAATATGTGATACGTCGTTGTGAATTGCATTGAAGATCGGTGTTGAAGACCCGGTATTTGCGAGAGCGATAGGATGACCTATCGATTGTCTCTGCACTGAGTTGCAACGGTATAGAGACTCCCTAAGTGATGGGAAATCCGATCAGGATTGTGAATATCCGGATTGCAAGGACTTCTTTGTAAGTGCCTTCGGTTTTGTTCGATCCCGGAACAGACTTGTATGGATAGTATGCCTGACATTACAAGTTGAGATATAAAGCCGATTTCTTTCAAATATATTTCTGTTGGTGGCGGAGAATTTATTCTTTTAGCTTAATACCTCTGAGACGTACGAGCTTAGAGGTTATGTAGTTGAATGTTATCAGCGATATATTCCCAATTTGGTAATGTGACATGCTGAGTGTTGCTGTGAAATGATCATTGTGTTGATTATTTGTGATAGGATCGTTTATTTGATCGTCTATCTTGGTGATCATTTCTATGATCATTTGTTGACCCAAAGCATGGCTTTTGTATAAAGTATGTTTTTGTGGACGTGACTTCGTCGAGCCTCACACCCCGTGAATGGTCAAAACAGGAAAGATGCAGCAAGGTTATGAGGGGTAGCGCCCTTTAGGATGTGTGCATTTCCTTCTGGAAAAGGGTGGTATCGTGGTATGGAGCCCAGATACTTACTCATGTTGAAAACACTTTGTTATGTTTGTGTGAATTGATTACGAGCGCTCGGTGAAAAGGTCCCAAAGGACCGGGGGATGGCATATTCGGTCAGTTGTTACTCAGTTAGGGGTAACCCGGCCTTGTGTTGGTAGAGATCCGGTTTGGTTCTCAGGGATGTCCATCCAGAGGCATTCTCATGTGGCAATGGGAAGTTCCTTGGCCTGATCATTCGTTGGAAATCCAAAGAAACAATACGATCTTGTACGGTATTAGTTGTAGAACCTATCATTCACTTATGGTGGCGCCCTACTGTTTGGATGGTAGCTATAGTAGGCATAGTTCGAAATGTCTATGTTGGCTAAGATTTATATTCTACTTTCGAAATGATTTTTTCCTACACTATGCACTAGTAATAATATCAAATGTTATTTTTAAATGCGTATCAAGCATCTTTGACTATCATAAGGAGAAATCTCCTCCGATTCTGCGTTTGCATTGTGTGTGTGTGCGGGAGGCCTTATGGTAGTCTCATTTTTAAAAGCATTGCGAATTAACTTTAAAAATATTCCTCTATTTTTTGATTTTAAAGATAAATAAACTGTTTTGAGTTCTCACACCAGTCACATGACTGACTCGGAGTTTATTGTTTTCCTTCCTAAACTCTGGGTGCCCACCAATCCCCACACGGGCAGTCAAGAGTTAAGGTTTATCAGGATATTCTGGATATTCTGGAGTTGCTGGAGCAAGCTGGATGGCATGGCGTTTTATTAGTATATAGTATTTCTTTTTCCGCTGTACTGTTGTTGTTGTTGTTGTACACTCTGATGATGATGTTATGAAATGTAATGAAATGTGATGTAATGTAATAACTGGTATAGTTCTTTGTTTAAAGATTATTCATTTATTATTATATGTTGTTCCGCTGCGAATTGTGAGATTCTGATGTTGTTCTGTTGTTTTCTGTTCCGTTCTATTTTCTACTTTCTTTTCCCTATGTTCTCTATTCTCTTTTTCTTCTATTTTAAAAATTTCTATTTTCTGTTTTGTAACGACCCAGAATTTTTATTTTGAATATTTAATTAATTTTAAATATTAATAAGTGAATTTATAAGTCAAATAAATTTTTATTTGAATTATTGGATTTAATTGAATAATTAAATCGATAACTTAATATGTTAAATTATGGAAATAATTGAAAATGAGGTTAAATATGATTGAAAATGATTTGTAAAATTTTATTTAATCATACTGGAGTTATAGAAATATTTTAGAACTTTTAAAATCGAATTAAAAGTTAATCTGTGAAAATTGAATATTTTAATATTTAATAATCGACTGTAAAATAGCCAATTTTTGAACAGTCTCAGAATTGAACGAGACCAGTTTCATTGGATCCGTAATAGTTAGTTATTACCGGATTTCAATTTTCGTGTCAATCGGAGTTATCGTTTGATCGTGGCAGCTCGAAACGCATCGAATTATTTTTAATTTAAATTTGGCGAGTCAAAATAGCCATTTTTCAAAAAGTCTCGGATTTCGACGAAACCAGTTTCATCGGATCCGTAATGTGATATTATTGTAAGGTTTCAAATTTCAAGTCGTTTGGATTTACCGTTTGTCCGGTACAAATTAAAACGCCTAGAAATCGGTTTAAATCGGTTTAATTTAAATTGAACGTTTTCAGCCATAACTCGCACATACTTCCGAATTAGCTTCCGAAACCTGTTCCATTGTGTCCGGAACGTGGGATAAACCCTAGGTACGCTGGTTACGGCATCTAAATCGGAGTTCGGAATTCCCGGGATGAATAGTGTTTACGCTAGCTCTTTCTATAAATAACACCACACACAAATAAAAAAAATAAATAAAAACAAAACCCTAATCTATTGCTCAGCCGCCTACATGAATTCAATGGCCGAAATTGCCCCAAATTCCTCCCTCCAAATCTCCAAATCCGTGCAACGATTCGACGAACTTCCAACTAGAGAACCGTAGAGCACATCAAGATCTTCAGATTCAACGGTTATGATCGCGAAAGGAGCTATAGATTGTCGGCAAAATGGAGTTAAACGTCGCGAGTTCGGCCTCGAACTGCGTGCGAGGGGGAGGGCCGAGCGTGCCCAGGTTGGAGCCGAGTATAGCTTGGAGAGAGGGCTTCGTCATGGCAGAGATGTGATCGAGTATAAACGTGAGTGGAGTTTGCAAAGTTTAACCCTAATATCCTATAATGGGTTCGGCCATGTTTTGTTATCACCTGTAGCGCGTGCGTATAGGAACGTGAAGAGGGAAGGAGCAAGCTACGGCCAGGATGCAATGAAGTTGGATCTAAGGGCTGAGAGTAGGTGTGGGTGTAAAATAAATTAGTTAATGTTGAATTTAAGCTATTAAATCGTGTACGAACTTCATAAATCAATAACCTTTTCATACGAGGTCGAAAAAATGCAAATCTTTTTGCGTTGGAATCTTATGGACGAGCACTACGCGATGGAGTTGGTTTGGAGTCGTTTGGAGTTAGTGAAAATTTCGGGTAAAATTAAACGCGCGTTTAATTTTATTCGAAATAAATCGCTAAAACGGAATTTAAAACCAAGGTGAGAACTTCTCACTCAATCGAATAGATTTCGATTTTATTTTAAATAGTTAGATTTAAAATATTTGAATGCATGTTTGAATGATGACTGTATATATTGATTGTTAAAATAGACATTATGCGCCGTTAGTAAGCGGATGTTATTTAATATAAACATGTACCGCGAATATTTCATAAACAGTGAAATTGGTATTATATATAATATCAATATATATATATTGGCATATGTATATATTGCAGTTATTGATTTCCCGCATTTTTTTTTGTTTAGCGGATGAGACCCTATTGCGCCGTTATTAAGCGGATAATATTTAATAAGAACATGTACCGCGATAATTTCGTACTGGAGCGAAATTGGTATTGTGCTAATGTTTTTGGATGCAGGAAACAGGTTGGAGGGATCCAACTGGATTCCTCAACAGTATTTATTTTATTTCAGATATTTTGATATTTGATGGATTATCATATCGATATATGATATCATTGTTAGTCGTGATTGACTATTTGGTGTGTAGCATCATTGGACCCAGATTTTGGGATTTTAAAATGATTTTCAAAGTGTTTTTTTTGAAAATATACTATATTTTTGGAATTGATCCATTTCAAATAAATAAACGTTATAAGTTTTAAAGTTATAAAAATTATGATTTTTGTGAAATATAGTTAAAAGCTGATTTTTGAAAATAAGGAATCAATGACTTTATAAAAGAGTTTAAATTGGGATTCTAAACTTGTTATAAAAGTTTAAATATAGAATTTATAAAATTTGATTTTTTTATAAATCAGAATGATGAAATTATAAAGGAATTTAAAGACGTTTTAAAAGAAAAATATAAATTGATTTATATTAAAGATTTATAAATTGATAATTTATAAATTAGAACGTAGGAATTATAAAACGAGCTTTTATAAGTGTAAGAATAAATTGTGAATGAATTTCATGAATAGAATGAAATTTATAGAATTTTATACGGTGAAGTCATAAATGGAATTTTATAAGCAGTAGGTTTATAAAATTTATTATGTTGTTAAAATAATAGTTTTGGATAAATAAATGAATCTTATAAGTTATAAGATTTATAATTATAAAATTCTAAGGAACGATTTTGTGAAATAATCGTTTATAAGTAGTTAACTTATAATATGAACGTTTAGTTTATAATTTAGTTATAAACTGGAATATGTTAATAAAGGAATTTATAAAAAGGAAGTTTTTTTATAAATAAATCGAAATGGAATTTATAAACGTTGCTTTATAAATTCACAAACGACTTATTTTGATAAGTTAATTGTTATAACTTATAAATGGAGTTATATTCACGTTTTAGACGGTGAATAATCCTTTAAGTTAAAGTGAATAGAATAAAAGGATGAAATTTGTTAATAAAGTTTATTAACGTTTCTGAACAGTGAATAACACGTTAAAGAAATTGTTTAGAATGTGAATGTTTTAAATAGAATTAAAACGATCTAACGATGTTTTAAAAGGAGTTGAGATTCGAAATCATAGATTTCAACATTTATTGTTGAAATAGACGTTTTCGAGAAATAAAAGGAAATGGTGGACTATAACACTGTTGTTATAGTAAATGATTTCCGAAAGGAAATGGGTTGTATAGTATTGGGATTTATATATCTATTTAATTTCGAATCCCTATACTAGTGATTTTGGGACGTTGTAACGATGTTTTACGCAACATTCGTTTTGGCCCAAATAAAAATGTTTAAGAGAATGATTTCCCTTAAAGAATGAATAATATACTTAATTTGATTTAAGTATATTGAATATTTTCAAAGGTTGAAAATAAAAAGATTTGTCGATTACTTATTTTTGATAAGTATGGAAATGTTTTCCAATATGAAGTGAATAATTAGAATTTATCTTTTTGAAGATAAATTGAAATGAATTATTGAAATCGAATATGCACGAATATTTTGAAATATAAATTCATTATGGAATTTATATGTGAAAAGTGAAATTAGTTAAAAATAAATATTGATTTATTTTTGACGTATTGAAATTATATATCTAGTAAAGATATTTTGGAAAATAAATAATTTGGAAAATTATTTGGAATCTGGTGATGTATGCATATCAATTGATAGTTCAATAACCGACTATCAGTATTTCCCTTTGAATGGGTATTTGATGTGAATTGATTGAATTTAAATGAACACTTATTTTTGAATAAGCGCTCACTATTCGGGTTAACCGGGAAAGGACCATGGGGTCGTATAACCCATTCCGAATATGTGATACGTCGTTATGAATTGCATTTGAAGATCGGTGTTGAAGACCGAGTATTTGTGAAAGCGATAAGATGACCTATCGATTTTCTCCGCACTGGGTAGCTCCTGGTATTGAGATCTCCTAAGTGATGGGAAATTCGATCGGGATTGTGAATACCCGTATTGCAAGGGCTTCGTAAGAAGTGCCTTCGGTTTTGTTCGAGCCCGGAACAAACTTGTATGGATTGTATGCCTGACATTACAATTTGAGATATAAAGCCGATTTCTTTCAAATATATTTCTGTTGGTGGCGGAGAATTTATTCTTTGCTTAACACCCTTCTTTGAGACGTACGAGCTCAAAGGTTATATAGTTGAAGTTATCGGCGATATATCCCATTTTGGTAATGTGACATGCTGAGTGATGCTGAAATGATCATTGTGTTGATTATTTGTGATAGGATCGTTTATTTGATCGTCTATCCTAGTGATCATTGTGTTGATCATTTGTTGACCCAAAGCATGGCTTTTGTATAAAGTATGTTTTTGTGGACGTGACTTCGTCGAGCCTCACATCCCGGAAATGGTCAAAACAGGAAAGATGCGGCAAGGTTATTAGGGGTTGCTGTAGCTCCCCTTAGGGTATGTGCATTTCCTTCTGGAAAGGGGTGGTATCATGGTATGGAGCCCAGATACTTACTCATGTTGAAAACACTTTATGATTGTGTGAATTGGATATCGAGCGCTCGGTTGAAAAGGTCCTAAAGGACCGGGGAATGGCGTGCTCGTGTCAGTAGTTACCCAGTTAGGGGTAACCCGGCCTTGTGTTGGCAGAGATCCGGTTTGGTTCTCGGGGATGTCCATCCAGAGGCATTCTCAGTGGCAATGGGAAGTTCCTTGGCCTGACCATTTGTTGGAAATCCAATTCCCAATACGAAACTTGTACGGTATTAGTTGTAGAACCTGCTATTCACTTATGGTGGTCACCACTGTTTGGATGGTAGCTATAGTAGGCATAGTTCGAAATGTCTATGCTGGCTAAGATTTATATTCTACTTTCGAAATGAATTTTTTCTACACTATACACTAATAATAATATCAAATGTTATTTTAAATGCGTATCAAGCATCTTTGACTATCATAAGGAGAAATCTCCTCTGATTCTGCGTTTGCATGTGTGTGTGTGCGGGAGGCCTTATGGTAGTCTCATTTTTAAAAAGCATTGCGAATTAATTTAAAAATATCCCTTTTTTTGATTTTAAAATAAATAAACTGTTTTGAGTTCTCACACCAGTCACATGACTGACTTGGAGTTTATTGTTTTCCTTCCTAAACTCTGGGTGCCCACCAATTTCCACACGGGCAGTCAAGAGTTAGGTTTATCAGGATATTCTGGATATTCTGGAGTTGCTGGAGGCAAGCTGGATGGCATGGCGTATTACTAGTTTATATAGTATTTCTTTTCCGCTGCACTGTTTGTTGTTGTATGATGTTGTACACTCTGATGATATGATGTAATGTAATGTATAAAATGTAATAACTGATATAGTTCTTTGTTTAAAGATTATTCATTTATTATTATACGTTGTTCCGCTGCGAATTGTGAGATTCTGATGTTGTTCTGTTGTTTTCTGTCCCGTCCTATTTTCTTCTGTTTTTTTCTTTTTCCTCTATTCTCTTTTTCTTCTATTTTAAAATTCTTCTATCGTTCTATTTTTAAAATTTTCTATTCCTTCTTCTCTATGTTCTATTATAAAATTTTCTGTTTTCAAATATCTTCTTTCCCTCTATTTCCTATCTCTTCTCTCTTCTTTCTTTTTCTTTTCTTAAATTTTCTTTTTAAAACCCATAACTATTCGGTTTTTCGGCAACGAAAATCCGTACTGTTACATTTGGTATCAGAGCTGATGGTTAAGCGACAACCATGGTTCTGTAGGATTATTACTCATTAGAGATAGAGTCAGTAGTACTCTAGAATGAGTTTGAGTGTAATAATAGCTATGAGAGCGTATTTGTTAGTGAATATGAAATCATTTTATATTGTGATGATTGGTTTGTTGAGTGGTATATAGATTCTGGTTAATACGAGTAATTAACGTTGTTGATAGGAATCTATAAACACTTGAATAGAACAATTCGGCACAATATTGATTTTTAATTGGGTAAATGAAATAATTTTACCTTGATTATATTTTATATATAAAGAAATAATTTTTCAAAATTATTAAATTGTATGTAAGTTGATTGTTAGGTTGTTTGAATAATCTAAATAAAAGAATAATTGTATAAGCAAAAGAATTATAAGAATTGAATTATAATTAATGTGAATTACAATTATGAAATAAAACTTATATATATAAAAGTGAAATTATATGAATATGAGTTGTAAATAATCAAGTGGATTAAAAGAATATGAACTTAAGTTATGTGAATAGAATTCAACTTTAGTAATTGAATTGAATTAATGAATTGAATATTAATCAATTAAATGTGAATAATTGATATGAAATAATAAATGAAAGTGTAAATTCATTTAAAATCTAATGTTACTGAAAGTTAAATAAAATTGAATGAAAATCAATTTAATTAAACCAATTGAAAGTGATGGTGTTAAACCAAATTGAATGAATATAAGTAAAGGAATTTGGTTGAAATTAATAAACATTGATTGTTATATGATTGTTAGATGATTGTATATAATTCATTAAGAGTTAATGAAATTGAATTAGTGAAATTTAAAGCTATGTAATTGAATTCAAATTAGAAGTGAATAAATTTGAATAGAATTGAATGTGAATTGGATTTAATTAGTAAATGTTAACTAATTGAATTGAGAATGAATGTTAGTAAAATCCAATGTAAATAAATCAAATATGATTTAAAGTGAAAACCCAAATTCATTGAATATGAATGAGAATATAAATGAATATTGATTGGTTATGGATGTTAGTTGGTTGATGGTTGAATATATGTTGTTTTACTACATGTGCTATGTGACATATATAGTTGTTATGGAGATATATGTTGTATATTGAGATTATTTACATATATGCATGATTCTCATGTTGTTTGTTGAGTTTAGTAGGTGCGGATCGCTTTTGCTTCGCATTTGGAGTTCGCTTTAGCGCTATATTAGCCGTATATGCTTGCTAATAAAATATAAGGTACATATCTCAGATTAAATATCGCACTTTTATACTTTTTTCCCTTCGGGATGCCTCATTACTTGATGAGATGTATATTTGTGATATATATACTGTCATTTTTTTTTCGGATCGAGCCGCGCAAAGGAGACATGGCGAATTTTTCCGGAAATTTAAGGCGTTAGAAAAATTTTGAGAAAATTTTGGAAAATTTTTGAAAACTTTAACTTTGTTTTGGAATTGAAAGTTAAACAATAATAGTTGCTTTTGAAAAGATAACTAAGTATGATTTGAAAACTTAGTAAAGATTTGTAAGAAGTTTAATTATAAATTTTGGAAAGTTAATAAATTCTGTAACCTTTCTTACTTGTAATTTCGAGGACGAAATTCTTTTAAGGGGGAAAGATTGTAACGACCCAGAATTTTTATTTTGAATATTTAATTAATTTTAAATATTAATAAGTGAATTTATAAGTCAAATAAATTTTTATTTGAATTATTGGATTTAATTGAATAATTAAATCGATAACTTAATATGTTAAATTATGGAAATAATTGAAAATGAGGTTAAATATGATTGAAAATGATTTGTAAAATTTTATTTAATCATACTGGAGTTATAGAAATATTTTAGAACTTTTAAAATCGAATTAAAAGTTAATCTGTGAAAATTGAATATTTTAATATTTAATAATCGACTGTAAAATAGCCAATTTTTGAACAGTCTCAGAATTGAACGAGACCAGTTTCATTGGATCCGTAATAGTTAGTTATTACCGGATTTCAATTTTCGTGTCAATCGGAGTTATCGTTTGATCGTGGCAGCTCGAAACGCATCGAATTATTTTTAATTTAAATTTGGCGAGTCAAAATAGCCATTTTTCAAAAAGTCTCGGATTTCGACGAAACCAGTTTCATCGGATCCGTAATGTGATATTATTGTAAGGTTTCAAATTTCAAGTCGTTTGGATTTACCGTTTGTCCGGTACAAATTAAAACGCCTAGAAATCGGTTTAAATCGGTTTAATTTAAATTGAACGTTTTCAGCCATAACTCGCACATACTTCCGAATTAGCTTCCGAAACCTGTTCCATTGTGTCCGGAACGCGGGATAAACCCTAGGTACGCTGGTTACGGCATCTAAATCGGAGTTCGGAATTCCCGGGATGAATAGTGTTTACGCTAGCTCTTTCTATAAATAGCACCACACACAAATAAAAATAAAAAATAAAAACAAAACCCTAATCTATTGCTCAGCCGCCTACATGAATTCAATGGCCGAAATTGCCCCAAATTCCTCCCTCCAAATCTCCAAATCCGTGCAACGATTCGACGAACTTCCAACTAGAGAACCGTAGAGCACATCAAGATCTTCAGATTCAACGGTTATGATCGCGAAAGGAGCTATAGATTGTCGGCAAAATGGAGTTAAACGTCGCGAGTTCGGCCTCGAACTGCGTGCGAGGGGGAGGGCCGAGCGTGCCCAGGTTGGAGCCGAGTATAGCTTGGAGAGAGGGCTTCGTCATGGCAGAGATGTGATCGAGTATAAATGTGAGTGGAGTTTGCAAAGTTTAACCCTAATATCCTATAATGGGTTCGGCCATGTTTTGTTATCACCTGTAGCGCATGCGTATAGGAACGTGAAGAGGGAAGGAGCAAGCTACGGCCAGGATGCAATGAAGTTGGATCTAAGGGCTGAGAGTAGGTGTGGGTGTAAAATAAATTAGTTAATGTTGAATTTAAGCTATTAAATCGTGTACGAACTTCATAAATCAATAACTTTTTCATACGAGGTCGAAAAAATGCAAATCTTTTTGCGTTGGAATCGTATGGACGAGCACTACGCGATGGAGTTGGTTTGGAGTCGTTTGGAGTTAGTGAAAATTTCGGGTAAAATTAAACGCGCGTTTAATTTTATTCGAAATAAATCGCTAAAACGGAATTTAAAACCAAGGTGAGAACTTCTCACTCAATCGAATAGATTTCGATTTTATTTTAAATAGTTAGATTTAAAATATTTGAATGCATGTTTGAATGATGACTGTATATATTGATTGTTAAAATAGACATTATGCGCCGTTAGTAAGCGGATGTTATTTAATATAAACATGTACCGCGAATATTTCATAAACAGTGAAATTGGTATTATATATAATATCAATATATATATATTGGCATATGTATATATTGCAGTTATTGATTTCCTGCATTTTTTTTGTTTAGCGGATGAGACCCTATTGCGCCGTTATTAAGCGGATAATATTTAATAAGAACATGTACCGCGATAATTTCGTACTGGAGCGAAATTGGTATTGTGCTAATGTTTTTGGATGCAGGAAACAGGTTGGAGGGATCCAACTGGATTCCTCAACAGTATTTATTTTATTTCAGATATTTTGATATTTGATGGATTATCATATCGATATATGATATCGTTGTTAGTCGTGATTGACTATTTGGTGTGTAGCATCATTGGACCCAGATTTTGGGATTTTAAAATGATTTTCAAAGTGTTTTTTTTTGAAAATATACTATATTTTTGGAATTGATCCATTTCAAATAAATAAACGTTATAAGTTTTAAAGTTATAAAAATTATGATTTTTGTGAAATATAGTTAAAAGCTGATTTTTGAAAATAAGGAATCAATGACTTTATAAAAGAGTTTAAATTGGGATTCTAAACTTGTTATAAAAGTTTAAATATAGAATTTATAAAATTTGATTTTTTTATAAATCAGAATGATGAAATTATAAAGGAATTTAAAGACGTTTTAAAAGAAAAATATAAATTGATTTATATTAAAGATTTATAAATTGATAATTTATAAATTAGAACGTAGGAATTATAAAACGAGCTTTTATAAGTGTAAGAATAAATTGTGAATGAATTTCATGAATAGAATGAAATTTATAGAATTTTATACGGTGAAGTCATAAATGGAATTTTATAAGCAGTAGGTTTATAAAATTTATTATGTTGTTAAAATAATAGTTTTGGATAAATAAATGAATCTTATAAGTTATAAGATTTATAATTATAAAATTCTAAGGAACGATTTTGTGAAATAATCGTTTATAAGTAGTTAACTTATAATATGAACGTTTAGTTTATAATTTAGTTATAAACTGGAATATGTTAATAAAGGAATTTATAAAAAGGAAGTTTTTTTATAAATAAATCGAAATGGAATTTATAAACGTTGCTTTATAAATTCACAAACGACTTATTTTGATAAGTTAATTGTTATAACTTATAAATGGAGTTATATTCACGTTTTAGACGGTGAATAATCCTTTAAGTTAAAGTGAATAGAATAAAAGGATGAAATTTGTTAACAAAGTTTATTCACGTTTCTGAACAGTGAATAACACGTTAAAGAAATTGTTTAGAATGTGAATGTTTTAAATAGAATTAAAACGATCTAACGATGTTTTAAAAGGAGTTGAGATTCGAAATCATAGATTTCAACATTTATTGTTGAAATAGACGTTTTCGAGAAATAAAAGGAAATGGTGGACTATAACACTGTTGTTATAGTAAATGATTTCCGAAAGGAAATGGGTTGTATAGTATTGGGATTTATATATCTATTTAATTTCGAATCCCTATACTAGTGATTTTGGGACGTTGTAACGATGTTTTACGCAACATTCGTTTTGGCCCAAATAAAAATGTTTAAGAGAATGATTTCCCTTAAAGAATGAATAATATACTTAATTTGATTTAAGTATATTGAATATTTTCAAAGGTTGAAAATAAAAAGATTTGTCGATTACTTATTTTTGATAAGTATGGAAATGTTTTCCAATATGAAGTGAATAATTAGAATTTATCTTTTTGAAGATAAATTGAAATGAATTATTGAAATCGAATATGCACGAATATTTTGAAATATAAATTCATTATGGAATTTATATGTGAAAAGTGAAATTAGTTAAAAATAAATATTGATTTATTTTTGACGTATTGAAATTATATATCTAGTAAAGATATTTTGGAAAATAAATAATTTGGAAAATTATTTGGAATCTGGTGATGTATGCATATCAATTGATAGTTCAATAACCGACTATCAGTATTTCCCTTTGAATGGGTATTTGATGTGAATTGATTGAATTTGAATGCACACTTATTTTTGAATAAGCGCTCACTATTCGGGTTAACCGGGAAAGGACCATGGGGTCGTATAACCCATTCCGAATATGTGATACGTCGTTATGAATTGCATTTGAAGATCGGTGTTGAAGACCGAGTATTTGTGAAAGCGATAGGATGACCTATCGATTTTCTCTGCACTGGGTAGCTCCTGGTATTGAGATCTCCTAAGTGATGGGAAATTCGATCGGGATTGTGAATACCCGTATTGCAAGGGCTTCGTAAGAAGTGCCTTCGGTTTTGTTCGAGCCCGGAACAAACTTGTATGGATTGTATGCCTGACATTACAATTTGAGATATAAAGCCGATTTCTTTCAAATATATTTCTGTTGGTGGCGGAGAATTTATTCTTTGCTTAACACCCTTCTTTGAGACGTACGAGCTCAAAGGTTATATAGTTGAAGTTATCAGCGATATATCCCATTTTGGTAATGTGACATGCTGAGTGATGCTGAAATGATCATTGTGTTGATTATTTGTGATAGGATCGTTTATTTGATCGTCTATCCTAGTGATCATTGTGTTGATCATTTGTTGACCCAAAGCATGGCTTTTGTATAAAGTATGTTTTTGTGGACGTGACTTCGTCGAGCCTCACATCCCGGAAATGGTCAAAACAGGAAAGATACGGCAAGGTTATTAGGGGTTGCTGTAGCTCCCCTTAGGGTATGTGCATTTCCTTCTGGAAAGGGATGGTATCATGGTATGGAGCCCAGATACTTACTCATGTTGAAAACACTTTATGATTGTGTGAATTGGATATCGAGCGCTCGGTTGAAAAGGTCCTAAAGGACCGGGGAATGGCGTGCTCGTGTCAGTAGTTACCCAGTTAGGGGTAACCCGGCCTTGTGTTGGCAGAGATCCGGTTTGGTTCTCGGGGATGTCCATCCAGAGGCATTCTCAGTGGCAATGGGAAGTTCCTTGGCCTGACCATTTGTTGGAAATCCAATTCCCAATACGAAACTTGTACGGTATTAGTTGTAGAACCTGCTATTCACTTATGGTGGTCACCACTGTTTGGATGGTAGCTATAGTAGGCATAGTTCGAAATGTCTATGCTGGCTAAGATTTATATTCTACTTTCGAAATGAATTTTTTCTACACTATACACTAATAATAATATCAAATGTTATTTTAAATGCGTATCAAGCATCTTTGACTATCATAAGGAGAAATCTCCTCCGATTCTGCGTTTGCATGTGTGTGTGTGCGGGAGGCCTTATGGTAGTCTCATTTTTAAAAAGCATTGCGAATTAATTTAAAAATATCCCTTTTTTTGATTTTAAAATAAATAAACTGTTTTGAGTTCTCACACCAGTCACATGACTGACTTGGAGTTTATTGTTTTCCTTCCTAAACTCTGGGTGCCCACCAATTTCCACACGGGCAGTCAAGAGTTAGGTTTATCAGGATATTCTGGAGTTGCTGGAGGCAAGCTGGATGGCATGGCGTATTACTAGTTTATATAGTATTTCTTTTCCGCTGCACTGTTTGTTGTTGTATGATGTTGTACACTCTGATGATATGATGTAATGTAATGTATAAAATGTAATAACTGATATAGTTCTTTGTTTAAAGATTATTCATTTATTATTATACGTTGTTCCGCTGCGAATTGTGAGATTCTGATGTTGTTCTGTTGTTTTCTGTCCCGTCCTATTTTCTTCTGTTTTTTTCTTTTTCCTCTATTCTCTTTTTCTTCTATTTTAAAATTCTTCTATCGTTCTATTTTTAAAATTTTCTATTCCTTCTTCTCTATGTTCTATTATAAAATTTTCTGTTTTCAAATATCTTCTTTCCCTCTATTTCCTATCTCTTCTCTCTTCTTTCTTTTTCTTTTCTTAAATTTTCTTTTTAAAACCCATAACTATTCGGTTTTTCGGCAACGAAAATCCGTACTGTTACATGTTTTCTCTTCCCTCTATTATCTTCTTTTCTTCTTTTTCTTTTTCTTAAAACCCATAACTATTCGGTTTTTCGGCAACGAAAAATCGCGTACGTTACATTTGGTATCAGAGCTTATGGTTAAGCGACAACCATGGTTCTGTTGGGTATTACTCATTAGAGATAGAGTCAGTAGTACTCTAGAATGAGTTTGAGTGTAATAATAGCTATGAGAGCGTATTTGTTAGTGAATATAAAATTGTTTTATATTGTGATGATTGGTTAATTGAGTGGCATATGAACTTTCGTCAGCGTGGTCCGCAAAACTATGCCGAAGGGGTTTCTAAACACTTGAATAGAACAATTCGACATAATATTGTTTTAAATAGGGTAAATGAAATAATTTTACCTTGAGTATATTTTATATATAAAGAAATAATTTTTCAGAATTATTAAAATGTATATTAGTTGATTGTTTAGATGTTTGAATAATCTAAATTGAAGAATAATTGTATAAGTGAAAAGAATTATAAGAATTGAATTATAATTAAAGTGATTTACAATTGTGAAATAAACTTATATATATAAGAAGTGAAACTATATGAATATATTTATGAATATGAGTTGTAAATAAAAATGAATTTAAAGTTAAATGGAATATAACTTAAGTGTTGTTGAATGGAATTGATTTTGGTATCGAAGTAAATAATCAAGTGGATTAAATAAATGTGAACTTAAGTTATGTGAATGAAATTCAACTTTTGTAAATTGAATTGAATGAATGGATTGGATAATAATCAATTAAATGTGAATAATTGGTATGAAATAATGAATATAAGTGTTAATTCTTTAAAATCTAATGTTATTGAAAGTTGAATAATTGAATGAAAATCAATTTAATTAAACCAATTGAAAGCAAAGGAATTTGGTTGAAATAAATATAAATTGGTTATTATATGGTTGTTAGTTAATTGATTGAATATAAGTTCATTAAGTGTTAATGAAAGTGAATTAGCGAAATTGAAAGCTAAAGTAATTTGAAATTCAATTGGAAGTTAAGTGAATCTTGAATAGAATTGAATTTGAATTGGAAGTGAACCAACTTGAATATGAATTAGTGAATATAAACTAATTGAAAATGAATGTTAGTAAGAACATCCACTGTTAATGAATCAAATGTGATTAAATTGAAAACCAATTCATGAAATATTAATGAGAATATGAATGAATATATATTGGTTATGAATTTGTTGAATGCTAGTTGGTTGATGTTTGAATATATTGCTTTTGTTTCATTTGCTATGTGACATATATAGTTATTATGTTGCTATATGTTGTGTGTTGATACTATTATCTATATACATGGTTCTCATGTTGTTTGTTGAGTGTTTAGTAGGTGCGGATCGCGTTTGCTTCGCATTTGGAGCTCGCTTTCGCGCTATATTAGCCGTATATGCTTGCTAATAAAATATAAGGTACATATCTCGGATTAAATATCGTACTTTTACATTTTTTTCCCTGCGGGATGCCTCATTACTTGATGAGATGTATATTTGTGATATATATACTGTCATTTTTTTTTCGGATCGAGCCGCGCGAAGGAGACTATGGCGAATTTTTCCGGAAATTTAAGGCGTTAGAAAAAATTTGAGAAAATGGGAAAATTTTGAAAACTTTAACTTTGATTTGGAATTGAAAGTTAAACAATAGTAGTTGTTTTTGAAAAGATAACTAAGTATGATTTGAAAACTTAGTAAGTTTTGGAAAATTAATAAATTCTATAACTTTTCTTACTTAATAATTTCGAGGACGAAATTCTTTTAAGGGGGAAAGATTATAACGACCCAGGATTTTTAACAATTAAAATTTGAATATTTAATTAATTTTAAATATCAATAAGTGAATTTATAAGTCAAATAAATTTTTATTTGAATTATTGGATTCAATTTGGATAATTAAATCAATAATTTAATATGTTAAATTATGGAAATAATTGAAAATTGAGTTAAATATGATTGAAAATGATTTGTAAAATTTTATTTTATCATATTGAAGTTAGAACGATATTTTAGAACTTTTAAAATCGAATTAGAAGTTAATTTGTGAAAATTGAATATTTTAATATTAAAATCGACTAGTGAAAATAGTCAATTTTTGAACAGTCTCAGAATTGAACGAAACTAGTTCCATTGGATCCGTAATAATTAGTTATTACCGGATTTCAATTTTCGTGTCAATCGGAGTTATCGTTTGATCGTGGCAGCTCGAAACGCATCGATTTATTTTTAATATTAATTTGGCGAGTTAAAATAGCCATTTTTCAAAAAGTCTCGGATTTCGACGAAACCAGTTTCATCGGATCCGTAATGTGATATTATTGTAAGGTTTCAAATTTCGTGTCAATTGGATTTACCGTTTGTCCGGTACCAATTAAAACGCCTAGAAATCGATTTAAATCGGTTTAATTTAAATTGAGCGTTTATTGCCATAACTCGCACAGATGTCCGAATTAGCTTTCGAAACCCATTCCATTGTGTCCGAAACGCGGGGTAAACCCTAGAAACGCTGGTTACGGCGCGTGAATCGGAGTTCGGAATTTCCGGGATGAATAGTGTCGATCGATTTTCTTATAAATAGCCCACCCTTCATAAATTAAATAAAAAAAAAACACTAAACCCTAATTTTCTAAACCTAGCCGCCTCTTTTACGATGGATGGCCAGAAAACACCCAATTTAATTCCTTAATCTCTCCAAATCCATTCACAATCAAGCGAAGTGATCAACTACAAAGATGAAGAGCAAGGCGAGAGCTTTCGATCTATACGGTGATGATGGAGTTTGGTGTCGCGTGGAGGGAGCTAGGGGGGCCGTTCATGGCCAGTTGCGCACGCAACATGAGGAGGAGGAGGTGGCCGAGCTTCATTCTGTTGGTGGTGGAGGTAGCTCTCGCGAAGGGCTTCAACATGGCAGTGGTATGATGAAATATCGTCGAGTGTGGTGATCGAAAATTTAAACCCTAGGAGAAGCTAATGGGTTGGGTGGTGCGGCTATAACCTGGAGAAGAAGAACGTGAGAGGGAGATGGGGGTGGACGGCTGAGATGCAGGAGTTTTGAATCTGAGGGGTGAGATTTGCTGTGGGTTTGAAAAGGGTTAAAGTATGTTGTAATTTTAATTATAAATTCGTGTACAAACTTCAAAAATTCATATCTTTTTTATACGAGGTCGAAAACGCGCGAAACCAGTTGCGTTGGAATCGTATGGACGAGCACTACGCGATGAAATTGGATTGGAGTCGTTTGGAGTTAGTGAGAATTTTGGGTAAAATTAAACGTCCGTTTAATTTTATTCGAAATAAATCGCTAAAACGGAAATTAAAATCAATGTGAGAATTTCTCACTCAATCGAATCAGTTTCGATTTTATTTTAAATAGTTAGAATTAAAATATTTCAATGCATGTTTGAATGTTGATTGTTATCTACTGATTGTTAAAATAGACATTATGCGCAGTTAGTAAGCGGATGTTATTTAATAAAAACATATACCGCGAATATTTCATAAACAGTGAAATTGGTATTATATATAATAGCAATATATATATATTGGCATATGTATATATTGGAGTTATTGATTTCCCGCATTTATTTGTTTAGCGGATGAGACCCTATTGCGCCGTCTATTAAGCGGATAATATTTAAATCCCATATACCGCGATAATTTCGTACTGGAGCGAAATTGGTATTGTGCTAATGTTTGTGGATGCAGGAAAACAGGTTGGAGGGATCCAACTGGATTCCTCAACAGTATTTATTTGAATTCAGATATTTTGATATTTGATGGATTATCGTATCGATATATGATATCGTTGTTGTCGTGATTGACTATTTGGTATGTAGCATCATTGGACCAAATTTGGAATTTTAAAATGATTTTTAAAGTGATTTTTGAAAGAAAACGTTTATAAAATATTTTTGGAATTGATCCATTTTAAATAAGTAAACGTTATAATTTTTAATGTTATAAAAATTATGATTTTTGAGAAATATAGTTAAAGATTGATTTTTGAGAATATGATGCTAATGATTTTATAAAATGATTAAATCAGGATTTTTGAATTTATTATAAAAGTTGAAAATATAGGATTTATAAAATTTAATTATTTTATAAATCAAAATGGTGAAATTATAAAGGAGATTAAATATGTTTTAAAGAATAATATAAATTGACTTATATTAAGAGATTTATAAATGGATATTTATAAATTGAAATATTGACATTATAAAACGAGTTTTTATAAGTGTTTGAATGAAGTGAAAATGGATTGCATAAGTGAATGGAATTTATAAAATTATAAATGGTGAAGTTATAAATGAAATTTATAAATAGTAAGATTTATAAATTTTGTGAAATTATTAAAGAATGGTTTTGGATGAATAATTGAATCTTATAAGTTATAAGATTTATAATTATGAAGTTCAAAGGAACGATTTTTGTGAACGAATAAATTATAAGTATTTAACCTATAATATGAACCTTTAGTTTATAATTGAGTTATAAATCGAATAGGTTAATAAAGAAAATTTATAAAAGGAAGTTGTTATAAAATAATTAGAAATGGAATTTATAAACGTTGTTTTATAAATTCGCAAATGACTTATTTTGATAAGTAAATTGTTGAAACCTATAAATGAAGTTATATTCACGTTTTTGACAATGAATAACCCTTTGAAATAAAATGAATGGAAATGATGATATTTGTTAACGTAGTATATTCACGTTTTTGAATAGTGAATAATATGTTAAAGAAACTGTTTTGAATGTGATATTTTAAATAGAATTAAAACGATCTAACGATGTTTTAAAATGTGTTGAGATTCGAAACCATAGATTTCAACATCTATTGTTGAAATAGACGTTTTCGAGAAATAAAAGGAAATAGTGGACTATAACACTGTTGTTATAGTAAATGATTTCCGAAAGGAAATGTTTTGTATAGTATTGGGATTTATATATCTACTTTAATTTCGAATCCCTATACTAGTGATTTTGGGACGTCGTAACGATGCTTTACGCAACATTCGTTTTGGCCCAAATAAATATGTTTAAGAGAATGATTTCCTTAAAGAATGAAATATGCACTTAATTTCGATTGAAGTATATTGAATATTTTCTAAGTGTTGAAAATAAATAAAATTTGTGAATTACTTATGAATAAGTAAGTATGGAAATGTTTTCCAATATAAAGTGAATATCTTAAGAATTTATCTTTTTGAAGATAAATTGAAATGAATAATCGAAATCGAATATTCATAGATATTTTGGATTATAAATTCACTATGGAATTTATGAATGAAAAGGAGAATTCGTTTAAAAATAAATATTGATTTATTTTTGAAGTATTGAAATTATATATCTAGTGAAGATATTTTGGAAAATAAATAATTTGGAAAATTATTTGGAATCTAGTGATGTTGTGCATATCCATTGATAGTTCAATAACCGACTATCAATATTTCCCTTCGAATGGGTAATTGATGTGATTTGTTTGAATTTGAATGCCACACTTATTTTTGAATAAGCGCTCACTATTCGGGTTAACCGGGAAAGGACCATGGGGTCGTATAACCCATTCCGAATATGTGATACGTCGTTGTGAATTGCATTGAAGATCGGTGTTGAAGACCCGGTATTTGCGAGAGCGATAGGATGACCTATCGATTGTCTCTGCACTGAGTTGCAACGGTATAGAGACTCCCTAAGTGATGGGAAATCCGATTAGGATTGTGAATATCCGGATTGCAAGGACTTCTTTGTAAGTGCCTTCGGTTTTGTTCGATCCCGGAACAGACTTGTATGGATAGTATGCCTGACATTACAAGTTGAGATATAAAGCCGATTTCTTTCAAATATATTTCTGTTGGTGGCGGAGAATTTATTCTTTTAGCTTAATACCTCTGAGACGTACGAGCTTAGAGGTTACGTAGTTGAATGTTATCAGCGATATATTCCCAATTTGGTAATGTGACATGCTGAGTGTTGCTGTGAAATGATCATTGTGTTGATTATTTGTGATAGGATCGTTTATTTGATCGTCTATCTTGGTGATCATTTCTATGATCATTTGTTGACCCAAAGCATGGCTTTTGTATAAAGTATGTTTTTGTGGACGTGACTTCGTCGAGCCTCACACCCCGTGAATGGTCAAAACAGGAAAGATGCAGCAAGGTTATGAGGGGTAGCGCCCTTTAGGATGTGTGCATTTCCTTCTGGAAAAGGGTGGTATCATGGTATGGAGCCCAGATACTTACTCATGTTGAAAACACTTTGTTATGATTGTGTGAATTGATTACGAGCGCTCGGTGAAAAGGTCCCAAAGGACCGGGGGATGGCATATTCGGTCAGTTGTTACTCAGTTAGGGGTAACCCGGCCTTGTGTTGGTAGAGATCCGGTTTGGTTCTCGGGGATGTCCATCCAGAGGCATTCTCATGTGGCAATGGGAAGTTCCTTGGCCTGATCATTCGTTGGAAATCCAAAGAAACAATACGATCTTGTACGGTATTAGTTGTAGAACCTATCATTCACTTATGGTGGCGCCCTACTGTTTGGATGGTAGCTATAGTAGGCATAGTTCGAAATGTCTATGTTGGTTAAGATTTATATTCTACTTTCGAAATGAATTTTTCCTACACTATGCACTAGTAATAATATCAAATGTTATTTTTAAATGCGTATCAAGCATCTTTGACTATCATAAGGAGAAATCTCCTCCGATTCTGCGTTTGCATTGTGTGTGTGTGCGGGAGGCCTTATGGTAGTCTCATTTTTAAAAGCATTGCGAATTAACTTTAAAAATATTCCTCTATTTTTTGATTTTAAAGATAAATAAACTGTTTTGAGTTCTCACACCAGTCACATGACTGACTCGGAGTTTATTGTTTTCCTTCCTAAACTCTGGGTGCCCACCAATTTCCACACGGGCAGTCAAGAGTTAAGGTTTATCAGGATATTCTGGATATTCTGGAGTTGCTGGAGCAAGCTGGATGGCATGACGTATTATTAGTATATAGTATTTCTTTTTCCGCTGTACTGTTGTTGTTGTTGTACACTCTGATGATGATGTTATGAAATGTAATGAAATGTGATGTAATGTAATAACTGGTATAGTTCTTTGTTTAAAGATTATTCATTTATTATTATATGTTGTTCCGCTGCGAATTGTGAGATTCTGATGTTGTTCTGTTGTTTTCTGTTCCATTCTATTTTCTACTTTCTTTTCCCTATGTTCTCTATTATCTTTTTCTTCTATTTTAAAAATTTCTATTTTCTGTTTTCTCTTCCCTCTATTATCTTCTTTTCTTCTTTTTCTTTTTCTTAAAACCCATAACTATTCGGTTTTTCGGCAACGAAAAATCGCGTACGTTACAGTAGCGATTTTCCTTTTCAACCCCCAATTGTCGATACTAATACATTCACAGTATTTTGTGTATTGAGCACCCAAGTGCCGGAAAGGCAGACTGTTAGGATAAAATAAAAGAGAAGGAACTAGAAAAAAAAGAGAACTCAACATCAAAATCTCACAATGGAACGGTAATATATAATATCAAAAGACAGTGCAAACTGCCACTCTAAGATACATGCCATTTTAGAGCTACAACAATAGGTATTATCATTAGTCGGGACAGTTATAACAACTCATCCTCACAAATGCTAATATATACAAAGAACTAATGCAGCACACATAATAAACCTATGGTAGGTGAATGGTATCATTCAGTTTGTCTCCAGAAGCTCCAAAGAATATCAACAAAAAACTACCTTTTTTAGACTACTCGAAAGAGAACTCATGGAAATAAGAGAAATATAAAAGCATGAGTCAAACATAAGTCCCATGTGAGAAACTCAAGAAATATTTGTGACATATAATATCACCTTTTGAGACTACATGGAATACTATAACGGTTATCCCTTCATAAGAGCCAACCATCTATTAAGTACATACTTCGATATAATAGATAATGACTAGGGTGCAAAATATAAATTAGAAAATAGCTGTGCCGCTTGAATCTAAAAAAAAGTATTAGAAGTACAATCGAAACCGCTAAGGTATGTTCGCATATGGATTTTCCATTGGATACATCGCCAGAACAACCGAGGTCGACCACCTGATAAGGGTCAGAAACTACTTTCGTGTGTCATATATCTCTAGATAAAATATACAATTAAGGTAAACATAGCTAGTCCATGGACAAAATTCCTGATCCAAAAAATATCAACTCTTGCGCACAACATACGCAAGCATACTAGATTTAAAGTTGAGATACCCTATGAGTTAGCTAAACCGCGCTAGCTAAGCTCCTACTCTTTTTCTATCATTTCTGATGTCAAGGCTATGTTCGGTATTTCTCACACAAGTCTTCTTCACTTGAATAGAATACGGATCGCCACAAGGATCCCAACATCTCGAACAGTCCACAGATCTCCACAAGGATCCCAACATCTCAAAAAGTCCTTGAATCTCTACAAGTATCCCAACATAAGTCATTTGATGAATGCTAACACTGACCTCTCCTTTGGAATTAACTTAGGATAAACAGTTCAACCCTACAGCATTACACTTCACAACTGTTCAAAACATTGAACCCATATATCAGTTTTGAAGTGATATTCGATAAGTAAAACACCTACCAATTTCGGTCTCTTCAAAACCAATTCGATGAATTTCCAGTCAAGTTCGATAGCCGACTAATTGACTATCAAGTTGCAAATAGACGATCGTATATGGAAACCAAGTCCCGTATACTTATCACTTTTCCGACCTTTTCATCCCACACTATCCCTCGGTCAAGAGCGAAGCCGGTAGATTAGAGCAATAATTCCACTAAACTCTACACGTGCATCAGTCTTAACTCTAAAAAACAAACAGGCCTACTTCATCGACTTTTAATGCTAAGTACATGACTAATTACTTTCCTTAAACCAATACACACACAGCATGATCAAGCCACATAAAGCACGACTGATCACATAAGCGACTTCTAATCCCCTTTCTATTCAATTAATCCTTTTATTAATTAAAACCTCTTTTATTAGTAAAACTTCCTTTATCTAATAATACTTCGTCTTCAATCACTACTCTTTGTTTTCACTATTTCAATATTTAAAAATAAATTCACATACTTATCTTAAATGATATAAGTATATTCACAAATCACTAACAAAACCAAAAACATTATCACTTATGCTTATCTTTAAAACATTTTTTAAAGATATATTTACGTTCGTAAGTATAATAAAAAAGGGTTAAAGGTAGAAGTTATTAACAAATTGTCACAACAAACCCAAAATCCTTCCATACTTATACTATCTTTAGAAACATTATTTTAATGATATTAGTTAATGTTGGGTTAAGTTTGGTATTTGACTAGCCAACTACCCAGTTCTAAAGACAATCTTTTATGGAGATCTAGGTTTGTATACATAACACATTTCCAACATTCCAACTTATACTACCCCTTGTTCAAAAGTAAACCTAGGTAAATTAGAGAATTGGTTGCATATCAATGCCTTGCCTTGATACTTCATTGTTAACGAATTTTATGGTTAACCCCAAAAGTATAGGAAAGTGGAATTGGTTAGGGGATGGCTAAGTTAATCCTAGTCGAAGTTACTAGGAAGTACGCTTGATGTCAAATTCAAAGTCATTTTCATCGAATGTCATAAAGGAACCATATCAATATGCAGGTCACAAGTCTAGTCAATATGCAAGTTACAAGTCAAGTCAACTTGTCAAATATGCTATGCAATAGTTTAATATTTAATCCCTTATATGTAAAAAGTTTGAGTGTTACAATCGGCCAAAATCCCCAAATTGATTTAAAATTACAAAGTGAAAAATGTAAGAAGATGGATAAGAATGATTCGCCCATCCTTCAACCCACTAGGATTTTATTTATAGGGGTAGCTCAGTGGCCTTGTGATGACCCAGAATTTTTGCAATATTTATTTGATAATCTCCTAAAATAATTATTTAAAATTTGGCAAATTTCTCTTTTCTAAAGCCAATAAAAATATGTTGTCTAATATATATATATATATATATATATGTATATATATATATATTGTGATAGGAAGTTTTAGTTTGAATTTAATACAAAGATTTTCAAAAGGTTATTTAAAATTAAATTATGCATTTTTGAAACACTTAAGGTAAATATTCATTTATTTAAAAAGTATTTTATCTTAAGTTTAAAATAAGATTTTATAAAAGGTTTAGAATTTTTTTTAAAATATACATGAACAAAGTTTGTAAATATATATGATTTAAAACATAATACATAAAATATATATTAATAATAAAAACATAAGAAAGTATTATATATATATATATATATATTGTTTTTGACATTTGTAAGATAATTAAAACATGTATTAACATGTGCAAGTTTAGAGTAGCATGCAAAATACAATTGGCAACATTTGTTTCTTTTAAAAATTTATATATATAATATATTGTTTTAGAGAAACCTGGTTTCAGTTCAATTCTTTTTCTTCCTTAATCCTTTTTCTATTCATCTTTTCAAAATTAAAAGAAACTAAAAACTAAAAGCTAAAATCAAAAGAAAAATCAAAACTAAAACAAAAAGCTTCTACTGTTTTCAACCTGATTCAACTGAGCAAAGATTAAAGCTTCAAATTCAACTCAACAAGTAAATCAATCATCAAGCACGTTCAACTCAATAGAACAAAAGAAGATCAAATCAAATACATTAGTTCCAGATCAAAGAACAGAGCCTACTTCTCTGTTATCTTTCCTGTGAGTAAACATTCGTTTTTTTAAAGTTTAAATCAGGTTATAAACTTTGATGCATGCGATGAAATCTTGTAGTAATATAGTACATAATGTTTTACATGAATGTTTGGATGTGAATGCATATATAAGGGTATGTATGTGAAATGTCTGTGTATATGTATATATACTTCTCTGTTTTTATTACAGGCTCCAATTTCACTAAAAAAATCATATCTTCCTATTTAAACATATTCTAGCTATGATTCCTGGAAAAAAAATTGAACAATGCAATAACAATTTTAAAAAGATAGTTTCAAATATTTAAATTTAGTAATTATTTCAAGGTTTGGAAATTACAGTAATAATTAAGTACAAGTAAAAAATCAAATGACTAGAAATCAAGTTTGGAGTTTACCACTAGATTCGTATTGGAAATTAATGAATTTTGACCATAGTTTCATAATTTTTAAGTTTGTATATGTTGGGAATTCTTAAGTTGACCAGTTATTGGGTTTTCGTCGATTACCGTCGATCGACGAAGAGTTGAACGACATGATCGTTGTTGGAGGTAGAGGGAAGGATAGTGATCGCAGGAAGAATGGTGAGGGAATTTTTAGATCGACGTGGAGGTCGGACGACGTCGAACTAGGGTTTGATTGCCAATTTTGGTCGATGGTTTTATCGAGGCGAATGCATCACCATGGGGAAACTGGAGACGATTGCGTGTGGAGAAATTGAAGCATAGAGTGATGATGCTGCTCTGGATGAGGCGACATGGATGCTTGTAGTCGGGATTGTCGTCCGCGAGATGATTTGTTGTTCAGGGTTAAGTTCCAGATTGTGTCGAGGTGGCTTGATTTTGATTTCAGGCTAGATCGTCGGATCTGGGTGGCTGGGAGGTTTGTGTGGGATGTCATCGACTTGAGAGTCATCGCGACATTAGTCAGAACAGAGTAGATCGTCGTGCATGTGCACGTGTGCACGTCTGTGTTTGGGTTCATTGTGGCATCGGAGAGGAAGGGTGATGCTCGTGATTAGCTCGAAGTTTTCCGTGTGATGTCTCGAGGAAGTTGATGAGTGCGAGTACTCGTGGGTGGCTTGGGTTTTTATTTGTCTTGGCTCGGGTTGGTTTGTAAGTCATCGGGTTTTAGTGTGAAAGTAATTTTGTTATCATGTTTTAAAACCAAATAAATGTACTAGTCTAAAGTTTTCAAGCAAAGAAAATTTTAAACAAGTTTTAAAGGCTAGTAATATGTTTTCAAAGGAATGTAAACCAAGTTCAAAGGTAAATCTGTTAAATAAGCTTTTAAACAAGTTTTTAAACAAGTTATTAAAACAAGTTTCAAAGATTTGATTCTAAAGTTAAAATATGTTTAAAATTGTTTTGTTTTAAAGTAATTACATATTAGGTTAATTTTGGAATTAGTTTCTAAGTATTTTCATATGTAGTTTAATAATGACGTAATTAAGATGTGATTAAGGTAAGAGTATTAAATTTTAATTAATAAAAGTATTCTCAAATGTTTTTGTATAAATTATTTTCAAGCATATAATTTAAATAAATATAAATGATAAGTAAGTGTTTAATTAAGGTGAATGGTTTATCTTAATTAATTAAGGACTTATTAAGAAAAGTGATTTAAGTATAATGTAATTAATCGAAGATAATTTATTGGTTTAATTAATTAAGGATAATCACTTAATGAAATTGATTAAGTATAATTACTTAATGTAACTAATTAAGTATAATTACTTAATTTAACTAATAAAGTATAATTACTTAGTGTAAATAATTAATGGATAATTACTGAATGTAATTAATAAAAGAGAAATTACTTAGTGAAAGTAATTGAAGGATAATTACTTAATGGAAGTAATTAAGGATTAATTACTTAGTGTAATTAATTAAAGGATTAATTAATATAATCAATTAAAGGGTTAGTTAATTAATGTAGTTAAATTTAGAATAATTAACGAATGTGCTTAATTAAAGGATAATTAATTAATGTAAGTGATTGTAGGATAATTAATTAATGTAATTAATTAAGGATCAATGTAATTAATTTAGTTGATTAATTAATGTGAGTAATTAAGGGTTAATCAATTAACGTGAATGGTAAAAGGATGACTAATTAGTAACATTAAGTAATAATAAATGGTTTATTATTAATTAATGTTAAGTAAGCAGGATTTAAAAGTAATTAATTTAATTTATTGAGAGATTAAATTAAATTAACTAGGAATTGTACCACTAAATTAATCTTGCTTATGGATGATTGAATGATATTGAATGCCTTGGATTATTTGATATCTCTGATATGTGATTTGTGATGCTCTGTGATATGAAATGCTTGATTGAACTGTGATAATTTGAGTTACCTATCTATGATAGATGTGATGTGTGAATATGATATCCTGAATATAAAATAAATTAATTGTTTAAAACTTAAAACAACTTGGACTTTAAGAAACGTAGGATTTCTATGAGACCAGTATCAGATTCAATTGGATATTCGAAAACCACATCGATCCAAATTAAACGATAGGTTATGAAATCTCAAGTGAAGATCAAGATGAAGACTCGAAGTGCAAGGGCTATTTGTCGTTAACTCTAAGGGTGATTCCAAAATAAGTGTAATGGAGATTGTGCTTTCAGTTTCGAGATGAAGAATTCAGAGTGCAAGGGCTATTGTCGTTAACTCTGAGGGTGATTTCAAAACTGAGTGTAGCGAGATAGTGCCTTCGATTTCGTTCAAACCCGGAACAGACTTATATTGATGAATGCTATCAGACCATCATCATTGGAGGACGATGAACATTCCAAGATATGTGTTCTAAAAAGGTAATCGTAGCCTCAAGCCTCATCAGCTGAGAATGGCTAAAACAGGGGAGATGCAACAAGGCTAAGTGGGTAGCACCCAAGTAGGATGAGATTTTCCCTTGTCTAAAGGGTCCCTTTTATTCGGCTGTGTGGGCGATTGGCCGCACCAACTGCGGGGTTGTCTTATTCGGGATTATCCAGTAAGGGGTAGTTCCGATCTTGTGTTATAGGGGATCAGGGTGGATCGTCGGTACTCTTATCTAGACTAGGTACTATGATGGGCGGTACACCAGTAGCCATGCCATTGTATGAAATCCAATCTCCAATAAGTGTCGTACATTTTGATTGTGCCCAACTATGTTGGAATGTGAGATGTAAGCTTCCAGCTATTTTGTATTTTACTTGAAAACCCTAGACACTATTATAATATCACTGGATTTCCTACTAAATGTTTTGGTTGTCGTAAGGTAAAAACCCGACATGTTTATTTGTGGCGTGGTCTTACGAGATACCTTTGTTTCAAATGATTTTCAAAGTTAAACAACTTTAACCCGTTTACTGACACCAGACCCATGTCTGACCCAGAGTTTATTTTCTGTTTTCTTAAACTCTTGGGTACTCAAATTTTTACAAGTAGCCAAGGGATTCATGTTAGCTTTGATAAATTCTGGAGGAGATTTGGAGCAGGAGGCGTTAGCGTATATAGATATTGTGTTTCCGCTGTGTCAATAGCTCTGTTCTGTTTTGGTTATAATGTATAGACAAGTGTTCATGACTGTTTAATGTGATGTATTTAGTTGCATGACTCTGATAGATGTTGTCTATTATGAAATAACAATTTGATGTAATATAATTTATTTATTCCGCTGTGAGATTTTGATATTGTTTAGTTCTTTCTTTTCTATCTTTTCTCTTTTTTGTCCCTTTCTTTCTTAACGATGGTACGTCTTTCTATGGAATGAAAGGCGGGTCGTCACAGTTGGTATCAGAGCTCTAGGTTGAGAGAATACCTAGGCTTTAGAGTAATATCTATCTTGAGAGAGCGTACTTGTACTCTTATATATATATACACACACACACACACACACCTACCTGATTTGTTGGGTTACCTGTTCGGGTGGCCAACATGATTTCTAGTGGTAGAAGGGGCAGAAGTGTGAGTAGCACGACTACAACAAATGGAAGAGGCCCGAATGGTGAGGGCGGTAGAGTATCTGCCGAGGCTGTAAACCCAATACCGCCTCGAGTGAGCTTTGCGTCATTGTATAAGGATTTCACCAATCTTGGAGGGAAACCTTTTTAGGGTAGAGTCCATCATTAAGTGAAAGCTTGGTTGCGCTCGTATGAGCAGTTTTTCAAGGGTTTGGATCTGTCGGATAAATAGAAGTGAGTGATGGCATCTTGGCAACTTCGGGAAGGAGCAGCTGCGTGGTGGACAAGATGTTTTCTATTGGAGCATCTTTAAGGAAGTATTTGAAGTGCAGTTTATACCTACTGTAGGGAAGACTTGGCTATATAGGGATTTTCTGCATCTCAAGTAAGGAAGTTTTTCTATATTGGAGATGAGACTAAGTTCAACGAGTTTTCTTGCTACGGACCTGGTCTTATTGACACCCATTAAGAAGAACGAGATGTTTGCGCTTGGTTTGAGGCCTGAGTTTCTTGAGAAGATGACTGTCCATCTCAAAGTCTCATTTGTGGAATTAGTTGATATGGCTTTGTGGTGTGAGGAACTTATGGATAAGAAAACCTTGGCATCTACGACAACACCAAGTGGGAATTCTTCCAGTCTGAAAACAGGGAAATTCAATCCGAATTGGATGAGCAAGGTAAAAGAGAAACTCGAAGACTGCAATGCAGCTCGAAAGTGTCCTAGAGGTGGAGTTCAAAAGCAGCGGAGTGGACCCATTTCATCGATGGCTCAGAGGTCCTTGTGTTTCAACTGTCAACAGCGTGAGCATATGGGGAAAGCTTGCCCAATTCTCCACTAAGCTCAGCAGATCAAGGTGTTTGCTAATGACGGTGGACGGTCAGCTTCTTCTGATAGGAAAGACAAAGTCGTTCTTGATGGATTTGACCTTATTTTTAGGAATGGATTGGTTAGACAGGCTAAAGCTATTCCGATTTGTGAAGAAAGAACAACAACTTTTGAAACTGAACTAGATAGGATTGCAAAAGTGACTTGCAATATTTCAGGAGTTTACCTGAGTAATCTTTTGCATGGGATAGAGGCATCTCAAAAGGAGGTAGGAGCTATTAAAGTTGTCAGAGATTTTTCAGATGTCTTCGAAGAAGTCAAAGGTTTGCCCCGCATCGGAAGATTGAGTTCCGTATCGACTTAGTTATAGGAGCAATACTGGTGGTTCAACCTAATAGAAGGATGGATCCTAAGAGAGAAGGAATTGGTGAAGTAGGCTCAGGATTTCTTTGAAGTAGCATCGATCGAATCAAGTTTTACTAGTTAGTGTTTTTGTGTTTTCTCAGCTAGATCTAGTTTTAGGTTTTCTCCAGCTAAGGGTAACTAAAGATAGTACCCTTGACTGCATTCAAAGGACCCAACTGTTTCTTTGAGTGGTTGGTTATGTCTTTTAGGTTAACTAACGCTCCATCTTATTTTGTGGATCTGATGAACCGTGTTTTTCGAAATGTGTTGATCAAGTTTGTGCTCGTGTTCATCATCGACATTCTCATCTACGCCAAATCAGAGGAAGAGCTCAAGTATCATTTGGAGATAGTATTGGAAACTTTGAAAAGGCATGTCCTGAAAGCTAAGTTCTTCTAAATGTCATTTCTGGATGTTAGAAGTTCGCATTTTTCTTGGATTAACAGGTTATAACAGGAAGTTCATCCAGGACTACTCTAAGATTTATTCTCACTTGACCAAACTGACTCGGAAGGGAACGAAGTTCAAATGGACCCCTAAGTGTGTAGAAGCATTTCAGGATCTGAAGGCGAGGTTGAGAGTGCACCTGTTTTGGCTATTCTGGATGGGAGAATTTAGTTCGAAGTCTATTGATGTTTGTAGAGTAAAGATTGTGTTCTAGATTTTGGTGAATTTTGAGAGGACCATCTTGTTGGGTAGAATCCAGAGATTGTCTTATTTTTGGTCCAGATTTGTTTCGAGAGGCATCTGCGAAGGTTGAACTGATTAAGAAACGATGAAGGCAGCCCAGGATTGCCGGAAGAGTTATGCGAATAAAAGACAGAGGAATTTGGAATTCGAAGTTGGAGACTTTGTTTTGTTTAAGGTTTCCCCAATTCAGGAGTAATCAGATTGGTAAGACTAGAAAGTTAGCTCCAAGATATATTGGACATTTCCATGTTCTCGAAAGGAATGGTACTTTGGCCTACAGGATTGAATTGCCAGTCCGGATGGTTGGGATTCACAAGGTATTTCCCATATCTCATCTAAGGAAGTACATGCATGATCCATCACTGGTTGTAGAACCGACAGTTTAAGAGAATTTGGAAGTTGAGCCGGACTTGAATATGGTCAGACATTCTGTTCGGATTGTAGATCAAGATGAGAAGGAGCTTGGGAGCATAGTGTGAAGCTAGTTAAAATTTAATGGAGCAAGGATCCCAGTGATTGTACCTAGGAAACTCTAGATAGTTTTTGGTAGTCCTATCCTGAATTATGTTGGGATGGTTAGATTTGTTTGTTTGTTTGAATGAATTGGTTGCTATGGTTGTTAGCATATGGATGATGTTTTCTTGGTTGTTTGAATAAAAGCTTTTAATGGATTATTAAATTATCTTTGCTTTTAAATTTCAAAGATGAAATTCTTTTAAGGGGGGAGGAATGTGACGAGCCAGAATTTTGGCAATATTTATTTGACAATCTCATAAAATAATTATTTAAAATTTGGCAAATTTATATTTTCTAAAGCTAATAAAAATATGTTGTCTAATTATAATATATATATATATATATTATGATAGGAAGTTTTAGTTTGAATTTAATATAAGGATATTCAAAAGGTTATTTAAAAATAAATTGTGCATATTTAAAACACTTAACATAAATATTCATTTATTTAAAAAGTATTTTAGCCTAAGTTTAAAATAAGATTTAATAAAAGGTTTAGTTTTTCTTTTTTTACACATGGACTAAGTTTGTAAATATATGTGATTTAAAACATAATGCATAAAATATATATTAATAATAAAAACATAAGAAAGTATTATATATATATATATATTGTTTTTGACATAGTAAGATAATTAAAACATGTATTAACATGTGTAAGATTAGAGTAGCATGCAAAATACAAATGGAAACATTTGTTTCTTTTAAATATATATATATATATATATATATATATATATATATATATATAATATAGTGTTTTAGAGAAACCTGGTTTCAGTTCAATTCTTTTTCTTCCTCAATCCTTTTTCTTGTCATCTTTTCAAAATTCAAAGAAACTAAAAACTGAAAACCAAAATCAAAAGAAAAATCAAAAATAAAACAAAAAGCTTCTACTATTTTCAACCTGATTCAACTGAGCAAAGATTAAAGCTTCAAATTCAACCCAATAAGTAAATCAATCATCAAGCACGTTCAACTCAATAGAACAAAAGAAGATCAAATCAAATACATCAATTCCAGATCAAAGAACAGAGCCTGCTTCTCTGTTATTTTTCCTGTGAGTAAACATTTGTTTTTTTAATGTTTAAATTTGGTTATAAACTTTGATGCATGTGATGAAATCTTGTAGTAATATAGTACATAATGTTTACATGAATGTTTGGATGTGATGCATATATAGTGTATGTCTGTGAATTGTCTGTATATATATGTATATATAATTCTCTGTTTTTATTACAGGCTCCAATTTCACTAAAAAAATTCGTATCTTCCTATTTAAACATATTCCAGCTATGATTCCTGAAAATAAAATAATTGAACAATGTAATATAAATTTTAAAAAAATAGTTCAAGTATTTAAATTAAGTAATTATTTCAAGATTAGAAAATTACAGTAACAAGTAAGTACAAGTCAAAAATCGAATGACTAGAAATCAAATTTGGAGTTTACCACCAGATTCATATTGGAAATTAATGAATTTTGATCATAGTTTCATAATTTTTAAGTTTGTATATGTTGGGAATCCTTGAGTTGATCAGTTATTGGGTTTTCGTCGATTACCGTCGATTGGCGAAGAGTTGAACAATGTGATCATTGCTGGAGGTAGAGGGAAGGATGGTGATCGTAGGAAAAATGGTGAGGGAATTTTTAGATCGACGTGGAGGTCGGGCGACGTCGAACTAGGGTTCGATTGCCAGTTTTGGTCGATGGTTTTATCAAGGCGAATGCATCGGCACGAGGAAACCGGAGATGATCGCATGTGGGGGAATTGAAGCATGGGGTGGTTACGCTGCTTTGGACGAGGCGGCATGGATGCTGGTGGCCGGGATCGTCGTCGGCGAGGTGATTTATCGTTCAGGGTTATGTTCCATATTGTGTCGAGGTGGCTCGATTTTGATTTCAGGCTAGATCGTCGGATCTGGGTGGTTGGGAGGTTTGTGTGGGACGTCATCGACTTGCGAGTCGTTACGGCATTGGTTGGAACATAGTAGATTTTCGTGCACGTGCGGTATCATTGATGAGCGACTGTACTTGCGATTCGTCGCGACATTGATTGGAACAGAGTAGATCGCATGTGTACGTCGTGCACGCATGTATTTGGGTTCGTTGTGGCATCGGAGAAGAAGGATGATGCTTGGGATTATCTCGAAGTTTTCTATGTGATGTCTCGAGGAAGTTGATGAGCGTGAGTACTCAGGGGTGGCTCGGGGTTTTGTTTGTCTTGGCTGGGGTTGGTTTGTAAGTCATCAGGTTTTAGTGTGAAAGTAATTTTGTTATCATGTTTTAAAAGAAAATAAATGTACTAGTCAAAAGTTTTCAAGCAAAGAAAATTTTAAACATGTTTTAAAGGCTAGTAATATGTTTTTCAAAGGAATGTAAACCAAGTTCAAAGGTAAATCTATTAAATAAACTTTTAAACAAGCTTTTAAACAAGCTTTTAAACAAGTTTTTAAAACAAGTTTCAAAGATTTGATTTTAAAGTTAAAATATGTTTAAAATTGTTTTGTTTTAAAGTAATAATATATTAGTTAATTTTGGAATTAATTTTTACGTATTTTCATATGTAATTTAATAATGATGTAATTAAAATGTGATTAAGGTAAGAGTATAAAATGTTAATTAATGAAAGTATTCTCAAATGTTTTCGTATAAATTATTTTCAAGCATCTAATTTAAATAAATATAAACGTTAAGTAAGTGTTTAATTAAGGTAAATGGTTTATCTTAATTAAATAAGGACTTATTAATAAAAATGATTTAAGTATAATGTAATTAATTTAAGATAATTAATCGGTTTAATTAATTAAGGATAATCACTTAATGAAATTGATTAAGTATAATTGCTTAATGTAACTAATTAAGTATAATTACTTAATGTAATTAACAAAGTATAATACTTAGTGTAAGTGATTAACAGATAATTACTGAATGTAATTAATAAAAGGAAAATTATTTAATGAAAGTAATTAAAGGATAATTACTTAATGGAAGTAATTAAGGATTAATTACTTAGTGTAATTAATTAAAGGATTAATTAATATAATCAATTAAAGGGTTAGTTAATTAATGTAAATAATTTAAGAATAATTAATGAATGTGATTAATTAAAGATAATTAATTAATGTAAGTGATTATAGGTAATTAGTTAATGTAATTAATTAAGGATCAATGTAATCAATTATTGTCAATTAATTAATGTGAGTAATTAAGGGTTAATCAATTAATGTGAATGGTTTAAGGATGACAAATTAATAACATTAAGTAATAATAAATGGTTTATTATTAATTAATGTTAAATAAGCAGGATTTAAAAGTAATTTAAGTAATTAATTTAGTTTATTGATAGATTAAATTAATTAGGAATTGTACCACTAAATTAATCTTGCTTATGGATGATTGAATGATATTGAATGCCTTGGATTATTTGATATCTCTGATATGTGATTTGTGATGCTCTATGATATGAAATGCTTGATTGAACTATGATAATTTGAGTTACCTATCTGTGATAGATGTGATGTGTGAATATGATATCTTGAATATGATATAAATTAATTGTTTAAAATTTAAAACAACTTGGACTTTAAGAAACGTTGGATTTCAATGAGACCGGGATCAGATTCCAAATTGGATATCCGAAAAACCACATCGATCCAAATTAAACGATAGGTCATGAAATCTCAAGTGAAGATCAAGATGAAGGTTCAAAGTACAAGGGCTATTTGTCGTTAACTCTGAGGGTGATTCCAAAATGAGTGTAACGGAGATAAGGCTTTCAGTTTCAAGATGAAGAATTCAGAGTGCAAGGGCTATTGTCATTAACTCTGAGGGTGATTCCAAAAATGGGTGTAGCGAGATAGTGCCTTCAGTTTCGTTCGAACCGGGAACGGACTTGTATGGATGTATGCTATCAGACCATCGTCATTGGAAGGTGATGAGCATTCTAATATATGTGTTCTAAAAAGGTAATCGTAGCCTCAAGCCTCATCAACCGGGAATGGCTAAAACATGGGAGGTGCAGCAAGGCTAATTGGGTAGCACCCAAGTAGGATGAGATTTTCTCCTGTCTAGAGGTCCCTTTTATTCGACCGTGTGGGTGGTTGGTCATGCCAAATATGGGGTTGTCTTTTTTGGGATTATCCAGTAAGCGGTAGTTCCGATCTTGTGGTTGCAGGGGATTAGGGTGGATCCTCGGTACTCTGATCTAGACCAGGCACTATGATGGGCCGTACCCCAGTAGCCCTGCCATTGTATGAAATCCAATCTCCAATAAGTGCCGTACATTTTGATTATGCCCAACTATGTCGGAACGTGAGATGTAAGCATTCCAGCTATTTTCTACTTTATTTGAAAACCCTAGACACTATTATAATATCACTGGATTTCCTATCTAATGTTTTGATTATCGTAAGGTAAAAACCCGACATGTTTATTTGTGGCATGGTCTTACAAGATACCTTTTTTTCCAAATGATTTTCAAAGTTAAACGACTTTAACCCGTTTACTCACACCAGACCCATGTCTGACCCAGAGTTTATTTTCTGTTTTCTTAAACTCTTGGGTACTCAAATTTTTATGAGTAGCCAAGGGATTCAGGTTAGCTTTGATGAATTCTAGGGGAGATATGGAGCAGGAGGCTTCAACATATATAGATATTGTGTTTCCGCTATGTCAATAGCTCTATTGTGTTTTGGTTGTAATGTATAGATAGGTCTTCATGACTGTTTAATGTGATGTATTAAGCTTTATGATTCTGATAAATATTGTCTATTATGTAATAACTATGTGATGTAATATTATTCGTTCCGCTATGAGATTCTGATATTGTTTAGCTCTTTCTTTTCTATCTTTTTTCTTTCCTATCCCTTTCTTTCTTAATGATGATACGTCTTTCTGTGGAATGAAAGGCGGGTCGTTACAGGCCTTGCAGCTTTGGGTCAGCATCTCTGGTCTTCAACGTCAACAATTTCATACAGCATTAGCTTCGACGTTGCGCGGTTAAGCTTTGTTGTTGCTCCTATAGTATTCAGCATCGATAAGGAACGACATTGCTATGTGCGATGAAGCTATATCATTCTTCAAAACATTGGCCTTAATAGATCTTGTGAATGCCGATGATTTTCGGCATTGTTAATCTTATGTACCGGGATGCTCTTAATTGATTGTCAACAGCATCAGTTGAAAGCGGCTCTAAGGATTTACAGAACTGATAGCTCTTGTGGACATTGACCGTGTTCACCATCAACATTGCATGTGCAGCCTCTGTAGTCATTGACGATGCTCGCTACCATCATTGTAGAATTGCGCCTTTGATCATTGGCAACCTTAATGATAGGTGGTTCTATCTAGAGGACAACTTTAATTAGTGGAGACATTGGTATTGAAGCCACACCATGGAGATGTGATATCACCATTTAACATCATAGATGAATGGTGGTATGGAATGGTGGTGACAACGGCAACGTCATTATTAACTTTGAGCAGCATTGTTAGAGTAGCATCGGCCATAGACTTATTTTGGCGACAACAGTGCATGACATCAATTATTAAGTGGATGGCGGTGTTGATTAGGTACCGCGTCAATGAGATGTGACATTGATAGGTGGCAGCTTCATACAGTATAGCTTTGGCAAGTATGATTCTCGGTATCATTATATGGTAACATTGAGTAATTGATTAAGTGCAGTATCATTGATGAGCGACATCGATCATGCTTATATCCTTATTTTCTTTGGTAAATTATGATTCTAATTCCATTTGGCAATACTTTGTGATGCAAGTCCACTTAACCCTGTGGGTGATTGGCGACACTGATGTTCTCTAGGGTTATTTGGCTTTATTGATGAAACACAATAAAAACGTTGATGAGAGTCGGCGTCGTTGGTGTCGGAACTAACTTATTTCCATTACTTTGGCACTGCTTATTGATGCAGAGTCAAGATGAAGTAGCATGTTGAACATCTTCAAGGTCGAAAATGGTGATAACATTCATTCTTGACTCTTACAGATAAATAATCTACCTCATCGACCTTTAGTATTAAGTGTAGTATTAATGACATTCATAAACGAGTAAATCAAAAAAATAACTAACACATTTTTGGCATTTTCAACTAACTATTCTTGGTCAAGAGTGAAGATGATAAGTTAGAGCTCAATTTCTTTTATCCCTACTCAAACATCAATATTAATCTCATAAATAGACAAGTCTACTTTGTCCCCTTTTAGTGTTAAGCATGGTTAATTACATTTTTGAAACTTATATGTAAATACTTTAAAAATATTTATAAATAAATTTTAGATATCACTGTATAATATTACTTAAAAATAACTAATTTATAATTTGATGAAAATAAATAAAAACAAGTTTTATATTATAGAACTTTTTTACTATAAAAGTTAATAAGTAATTATTAAAAATATATTTAAACTTCAAATCAACTATAAGATACTGGAAAATATAATAGAAACATCCCTAAAAAGATTAGGGGAAAATACCAAATTTAAATTTCATTTCCAAGCACTTAAAACCATAAGCAACTTACTGCATCATTTATAAATGCAGTTAAAAGACTTTTACAAGAACAGCGTACAAAAGCAAAATCTTTGCGACCAATTTTAATCACTTTGGAAAATGGTTTTAGACTTTAAATTTTTGCAGTAACTACTACTCTTAGTGTACTTAAAATCCATTAAAAGAAAACCCTAAGGATATCTACCAATTTATTTATAGAAATTCCGGAAAACAAGCTATATGTACAAAGGGTATTTATAACCACATTTTTGCTCTTAGCGACTTTGATTGACCAATTCTAAAGTCTTTTAAAATGGGTTATTTTCTAATAATAAATAAACATATAATACGTGTTAAAAACGTAATAAAACCCTAAGGGTATCTTTCAAATTAATATCAAAATTTGTTAAAAACAATGTATTTCAAAGTGCTCATATAGCGAACTACTTCTTGCTATAACTTTTTACAACTTCGTTTTATAAGTTAACGAACGATATAGACTTCCATATTTTTCCAATAATGATTAATCTTATAGTATTTATCAAAAATACAAAGAAGCCCTTAGGTGCCTCATAAAATTAACTTTGAAAATCATAGAACACGAGGCATTTTCAAAGTGCATCCATTGCGACCTATTCGCTTCTAACTATCACAACTTTGGTTCACAATTTTTAGAACATTCCAAACCATTTACTTACTGTTGCATACACCAAAATATGTATAAAGAATAACCAAATCAAATTATTTGAAGTTAAGATAAAAAATATTCCATTTATACTAGTTAAATTTAAGGGATATAAAAGTGCACTTATAGTGACTGTTCTCGCTTCAGACACTTTCAAACATACTTCAATTCAACATACAAGCCAATCGAACATGTAAGAGATAAGTCTAAGACATAACACATGTTATAGAAGGTAATGGAAGTGATTATACAACACCAAGTTGTCATTTTCTTTCAAAAGTAAGATAGGTCCAAAGTTATAACTTTACTTAGTTAATGTCACTTTAACTATAAATTTGAAGCACACAACATATAAACACAATATATACATACATGATAGTGAGATAATTCATCTAAATCCAAGCCCACAACATGTTAAAACACATAAAAACTTAGGAACCACTTCCTACCATCGCCAAAATCCTAAAGTAGCAATAAAATCACAAAGCAAGACCATCCCCCTCTCTTCAATGCTCGCGACCCATCATAGCTTCCCTTTTTTTCTTTACTTCTTCCACTTTTGACTTTATATCCATGCTTTCAAAGGTGTTTTAGGTATTAGTGAAAGTTTGGTGAAGTTTGGAAGATTTGAACTAATTGTTGAAAGATTAGTGAAGATCAAAGTGGATATATTAGTGCCGATCCACTTCCACCATTTTTATTCTTTTTGATATTTTCAAGCTTTGAAAGGTTATGAAGTGTTTAACCCACCCAAGAAGCTCCTTTACACATCCTAGAACCCCCATGTGCTTTGCACGCTCCTTTTACTTCATACCTCATTTTTTCTTAGTAAATTACACTTTTATCCTTACGCACAAAATTTCTTCTATGACATCACCCATGACATCGTGAAATACTTTATTTTCCATAATTGGAAAAACACTTTTTATTTCTTATTATTTATTTCCTGAGCAAATAAGTGTATGTAAAAAAAAGTTTGAACAACTTCTGACTGGTAAAAAGCTTTTTGCCAATAAAACGATTTTCGGTCACATTATCAATATTTCTTCAAAGTAACTATTTTTCTAAACATTTTTCCAAAATAGGTTTATCATCATTATTATGATTTAAAAGGGGGTTAACATGGTTTTTAAATCAATTTAACTATATTTAATCCAAGATTCAAGTATTTAAACAATTCAGGCATTTAAACATGAAGTGTCCGAAATTTCGGGACGATCGCTACCTTCTCTCTCATTTAGAATATTTCAACGTGGAAATTCCAACACAAGTAATAAATGAAACGGTCAAAAAGCAATACTTAATAGTATTCAAACTTTCTAGCAAACAAAGCCCATGGTTTTTCCAAGTTCAAAAATCCTCTTATCATACAAGGAGGATAACCACTCTACGAAGTGCACCTTACGCTCAAAACCCTCATGTCATTAATTAGTTGATTATTCATACTTGCTTACAACAAACCGAAGATTCATCACCTAAACTCTCCATAAGCCAACAATACATAATATGAAAATTTACTAAAGCCATTATGACGTAGATAGATCATCTCTATGCAATAGTAGATCTGATCTCTTTTTCGATCGCGTAAATTTCCACTTCTAAACTAGTGTAGTCCACCTGATCTCTTTAGTGCAGACTCTGATCAAATTCCTTGATTAGAAACCTTCGTCCTCCTTACATTGCCATATGCTATAATAAAAAAATTTAGGCTCATACCAAGAATCTGTATTACGTGTTCACTATCAATAATCGAGTAAAAAATCCTTATTTGGACCAGTGCAAACCAACCCGAAGCCATGTACTGGAATATTGGATCAAGAACAGTCATGCGAATAAAACGATCTACGTACAACTTACGTACATATCCTATTGGTTTCTTTACTATAATAATAGGCTCTAAATCATATTCTTTTACACAAATAGTATACCACTCCATACTAAAATCATTTGTGAGTCATTTCATAAAAAATATTAACTTCAAGTATATAAACATTTTATAACTTCATTTATAAAACATTTCAAGGAAACTTCGCTTTATTGCCCATATAATACTCTACTATAGCCTAAAAGTACATACAAAACATAAATTTATTCTACTTTACTAGTATGTCCAACCATTTCAAAACTTGTTTTTCTAACTTACTGCCTTCTCAATTCAAGAGTTACAAAAATCATTTTTATATTTTCACAAAACACTTAGCTTCTCGTTCTATAATGATTTAGAAGTTTTTGACTGTCCAAAATCATTGAAAATCCCATTTCATTTTAATAAATGAAAATTACCAAACAAGATATCATATTATGATGCACATACCATAGTGTCCTAATGCATAGGCCACATGTCTCCATGAAATCACTTAATAAAAACTTCGGAACTAAATGTTGGGTTTCATTCAAATCATTTTGAAATAATATATACATATAAATTTTGTATATCAAATCATACTTTCTAGATTTAAATCAAAATCTATTTTACCAAATTTTTTTTGCAGTAAGCTACTCTTATAGCTTCCCCCTCTTTGAAACCTAAAAAATGCCGATAATGCTTGTAGTGACCCGAAATTTCCGATCTCGAAAATTTCAAATAGTTAGAGAAAAGAAGAAAAGAGAAAGAAGAAGATGAACAGAAACCCTAGAACACAATCTCACATTCGCAGCGGATAAAGTATAATATCAATAATACCAGTTTACAAAGGAAAACAGTACTTGTCAAATTACACTTTATTACATCAGAGTTACAACATTTACAAACAGTGGACAGATTCAATCATACTATCCCAGATAAACTACAATATCACAGTGGTATATACTCCATACGTTCCCGTCATCCAGCTCGCCTCCCGGGCTCCATATCATCCTTACCTGAAAAACTGTAATACTCGGTCTGAGCTGAGCATTACATCAAAGTAACACCCGGGTCAGGCTAGAAACCAGTGTGAGTAAACCCATCTAACATGGAATACAAAAACATACAACTTTCTTAAACCCGGGGTAACTCGTATCACTACAACTTCACAAGTTGTTATAGACATTACTTATTTCACACATCAATTTCCAAGTACCAAAACTTATATTAAATGGTCCAATTCACTTAAATCATTCCATTTCAGTCTATTGATTCCACATATCAATTTATAAAGAATCGAAGTGGTTTCGGGTATATATATTAATAACCGATTCCGGTCCCTTCGAATTCAATACCATCTTAACCCAAGTTATTCAAGTGATATACAATTCAACTTTAAATACAAGATGTCACATTTACACAGCAATTCATCATTGATAGATAATCACATTATCTTTGTTCACCCAAAACATATCATATCACAAAACATTTCATATCATAGATATCAATCAATTCAAGGCATTTAATCATCATTCAATCATTCATAAGCAAGATGGATCATTTCCAAAATTAATTTAATTTATCTCTAATCAAATTTATTACTAATCTTTTAATCACTTAGATTACCTTTACTTAATCATTAATTAACTACAGACCAATAAATCAACCATCTTTTAATTATCCACCTTTATTAATCACCCTTGACTAATTATCCTTTAATTACAATAAGTAATTAACTCTTAATTAATTACACAAATTAATTAACCTTTACCCATCACATAAATCACAATGATCCTCAAGTAATTATTCAGTTAATGACCTTATAACCACTTACATTGATTAATTATTCCTCAATTAATTAATCTTTAATTAATTTCTTTAATTAATCAAATCCTTTAATTAATTTCACTAAGTAATTAATCTCTAATTACTCTCCTTAAGTAATTTACCTTTAATTACTTTCATCAAGTAATTATTCCGTTGGTTAATTATCCTCAATTAATTAACCTGGATCATTAATTTACTTAACCATTCACATTAATTAACTTTTAATTGATCTCCTTATTAATGATCCCCTAATCACTTCCAGTCATTAATTCTTTTAATTAATTACATTTAACAAGTAATCTTTAAATTAATCACATCATTAATTAATCTCAACTATCCCTTATTACTTACATATAATTAATAAGTCACTAATTACTTAAGACCTTAATTTATTTAAAAGATAAAACATTTTATCTTAAATAAACTTTTGAAAATAATTTATCACCGTTCTATTTACTTAAGCCTTAAAAGTTAAATTAAGGATTTAAAATCACTTCATCTTCTAATAAATTCTTAATTATAATATCAAGTTTTACTTAAATAAACTTTCAAACAAAGGTTGTATATATTATAAAGCCACTTTTAACTTACTAAATTTTAACATAATTTATCTTAAACCTTTTATTTATCTTAGACCTTTTATTTATCTTAGACCTAATCAACATTTAATATTTCCAAAAGGAATGAGTTGAGAAATTTGTCTTAAACTTGTCTAATTCTAAATTTTTAAACTTATACTTCATTCAAATAAAACTGGTCATCATCACAGAAAACACGAGCAAATAAACCCAAATTCCCGAGCTTTCTCTTTCTTTCTTTTTTTCAGTTCAATTTTTAAAAACTGTTGTACTTGAAACACTCGTGCGAATCAACACAAAGCAAAACTCGAGCAAAACCCTATTCTACTTCAGGTCAAAACTCGAGATAAGTCCATCGTCCTAAAATACAAACTCTAATGCATAGAAAATTTCTGGTGCACATGCATCGATCGCTGGCGAAGCTCCGGCATCTGCGACGTCCACCATCAAGTCATATTCGACTATCTCAAACTACCGAGTCACTTAAATAACCCAATCGATCATGGCATCAAAAATTACTAGATCGACCTATCCTAGAAAAAGAAACTGGTCGCCGATAATCCCTCGACCTTCCCATTACAAACACCATCATCCACGCCACCAAGCCCGAGCAACACCACGACCTTCTGTTATAATTTCCCCTACCTATTATTGCTTCCGACGCTTCACAGACGACACATGAACCCAAAATTTCCTCTCGACCAAATCCAGTGTTAAAACCCTACTCTGACCTTGTGCCAAATCCACGATGAACGATAGAGCCTCCTGCCATTTTTCCCAGACTAGCCAACTTCCAAGCCACCTCCAATAGCGATCCCGTCCACTCAAACATCTTCAATCACCAGAAAATGCCCAAAAGCCACGATCAACTCATGATATCATACGATTTACAAACTTAAATTTTATGATTTTTCTTTTAAAAATCATATTTTCCTAAGACAATTCAGGTTATATATATGAAACACTCAATTGTTGAAAATGAAATTTTGACAACTTTGGGTTTTTTACAGTGATTTCCAAATTCCAGTGAAACACCAGCTATTTTCACCTTTAATTATTTTTGAAAATAATGTTTAGTTAATTCGAACAAAATCCCTTTAAACATGTCAACCTAAATTGATTCGTATGAAGAGATATTGAATTAATTTGTTTTATTCTTGAATCTGTGTTCACAGCAGAACTCAATAACATTCACACAGACATGAATACAAACAAACAGTATAGTAATTCAACCATATTCCAGCTAGATCATCCATGCAACATCTTAACTTTACAATCTTTTATCAAACATCAAGCATTCATCCAGATTTAAAGTGTTTATTTACTGTTTTCAGTTTGGACAGAGACTTGTTTTTTTATGTTCCGATCATGTATATAAATATTAACCACATATATATAGTTAAAATCATTTTTAAACAACATGCACATCATAATTCAAATCATACTTAAAAGATCATTGCATGCTAGTTCAAGATGTATCAGATTTTTTTTCCAAATTTTACTCACCTTTTCTTCTTGAACAAAGTAGCACTTGCTTTAAAATAAAACTGTTGCTAATTTGATTTTTGATCTGCTTGATCTTTGAACTGGGAATCTTAGTTGAGTTGATTCTACTTAAAATCTGATATGATCTTGTTTTGATTTTAGTTTTGGAGTTGGAATCTTGCTTGATGACTTACATAGAGTTGTTTACAATTTGAAAACTGATCTTGTGTCAAATTTTGAGTTGTAGATGCTTGACTCTGTTTTGATTTTTTTTTCAACTGCTTTGTTTCTTAGATCTGTTTGTTTAAGTCGGTTTCTTTTGGTTTAAGCTTCAGTTTTTTTTTTAAATGAGATGATAAAAGAAATAAAAGAGAGGGATGGAGTTGTTATACAACCTATATTATCATTTTAAGAAATTAAGGACACTTGTTCAATTAATTAACACTTGTCATTAAACATATTTCTTGCTTACATTTGTAAATCCATGTTTTAAATGTTTTTATGTGTACTTGTATAATATTCTAAATTTAGTTTTTATATTTACAAATGTCTTTTGTTTTAAACGTTTAAATTTTGTCTTAAATTAATTTTACTTAATTATATTTATTCTTCCTCTTATATTTGTCTATTTAATTCTAAAAGTAGATGATATAAAATCCAACTACACACTTATAATAGTTATACAAATATACTCATTAAACTTTATATCCTTTATTTATATTTTTAAATGTTTTCCATAAAACTCTTATATTAAATTTCTATTTAGTAACCACTTTCCTTCATTTATATTAATATGATCTTTAAATGAAAATAACAAACTATATACTAATAATATCATACATATATATATATTCGATTTACTTTAAGATATTTATCTTTTGAATTTCAAATTCAAATTCAAATTCAATTAAAAATCCAATTTGAAATCAACTCAGATATATATTTTAAACAATCACAAATTAAATTTGTAAATAATAATCCTATTTAAAATCTATTCATACATACATATATATATATATATAAATAATCATTATTATTATCTTTTGAAAACAACAATTTTATCAATTTTAAATAATTTATAAAGGAGATTATCATATTTTAAATTGCTTGAAATTTCCTGGATAGCACAATGCTACACTAATCACCAAAAATATTTTCAAGCAACCCGAGTGAGTTTAGTACATCTAAATCATACCTTTCGGACTTATCCAAAATCAAATTCAATGTAGTATCAAATACTTCATAAATATTACTAAGTATCATGATCTTAATTTCATAAGCCAATATTTCAAATATTTACTTTTAAATAATACTACTATTATTTTTTTCAAAATCTAGAAAGCCATTTCCAAAGGCACTGGGATTTAAGTTCTCAAAGTACCAGTTTAAATCCTCTTTGTTTATAAACCATACTTATATAAAATCCTTTCACAAATATTTATTCCCAAAAATATCTTATCTTTCCTTTAGACTAAAATAGATATCTTTTACTAAAGTTTACCTTTAACCCAACACTGTCATTGAATGCCTTATAGTAAAACTGTGAAACTAAATTCACAGGATGTTCATTTCAATGTATCCACGGTAATTGTCTACCCAACTTATAATGTAGAAAGGTAAAATTGCTCATAAACTAGTCGTACACAAATCAATAATCAACAAACAACAGTAAATGCTCATAAACTAGCCGAGTATAATTAAGCTAATCAATGAGGGATAATAGATAAACATCATTAATCCCTACATGAATTAGACTACACCATCAACTTACTTACAAATACTACTAAAATAACAAATACATATACGCTCTCATGTATATAATGCAGTTACCAATGCTAGGGAATTCCATTACCCTCTCTAAATGAGTTATACCCACCCAAAATCAAGGTTCTCGCTTAAACTTCAGCTCTGATCCCAAAAGTAACAATCCACCTTTTTGACCCTCAAATTTCGACACTAATATATCCATGGTATTTTCTGCTGAGCAGCAAAGTGCCAGAAAGGCAGATTATTAGGATAAATTAAAAGAAAATGAAATAGAACGAGCAAGAGGAGAATAAAACATCAGAATCTCACAATGGAACGATAACATATAATATAAAGGATAGTACAAACTATCACTCTAAGTTTCATAGCATTTCAAAGTTACAATAATAAGTGCTATCGTTAGCTTGGATAGTTATAAAAATCTGTCCTCACATATGATGATATATACAATAAAGTAATGCAGTTGAAATAAGAATACTATGGTAAGAGAATGGAAGCATCCAACTCGTCTTTAAAAGCTCCAAAGAACATCAACAAAAATCTGCCTTTCTCAAAAAACTAGAAAGAGCACGCATGAAAATAAGAAAAATATAAAGCATAGTCAGACATAAGTTTGGTGTGAGGAACTTAAGAAATACGTATAACATATAATAAAGCCTTTTGAGACTATATGGAATACCGTAATGGTTATCCCCTCAAAAGAGCCAACAATCTACTAAGTACGTACTTCGATATAATAGCTAATGTTTAGGTTATAGAATATAAATCAGAAAATAGCTATGTCGCTTGCATCTCATGACTTAACAATACTAGAAGAACAATCACAGCCATGAAGACACATTCACATATGGATTTTCCGTTGGAGACATTACTAGGACAAACTGGGCCAGCCTTTTGACAAGAATCAAAAACTACCTCCGAGCATCGTATATCCCTAGATAAATATACCATTAAGGTAAACATAGCCGTTCTATGCATAAACACTCATGATCTCAAATACATCAACTCTCGCACACAACATTTGTGAGCTTACTCTAGACTTAGAATTGAAATACCCTATGGATTAGCTAGACCCCCACTGGCTATGCTCCTTTCCTATTTTCTATCTTTTTTGATGTCAAGGGTACATTCGACATCTCTCACATAAGTCTTCATCACTCGAATAGAACATGGATCTCCATACGATCCCAACATCTTGAATATCCATGAATTTGCTCCCAACATCTCGAATATTGCATAGATCTCCACAAGGATCCTAGCATAAGTCGTCCGTCGTTTGCTAATGTTGACCGCTCCCTTGGACAACCTTTGGATAGAACCGCTTCCAAAACATAGAACTCGTACATCAGTTTCGAAGTGGTATTCGATAAGTAAAATACTTACTAATTCCAGTTTTTCAAAATCAATTCACTGAGTTTTGGTCAAGTCGATAATTGAATAATCGGCTATCAAGTTTAAAAAAGTAGATCCTATATGAAACCAAGTCCCGTATACTTATCATGTTTCTGACCTTTTCGTCTCACACTATCCCTTAGTCAAGAATGAAATCGGTAGGTTAGAGCACTATTGCTACTAAACCCTACTCGAACATTAGTCTTAACTCACATAGATAGACAAGCCTGCTTCATCGGCTTTTAGTACTAGGTATACAACAAAATACTTTCCATAAACGAATAAAAACACAAAGCAAGATCAATCACATTAGCAACTTTTGATCCTCTTTTTATTTAATTCATCTATTTATTAATTAAAACCTCTTTTATTATTAAAACTTCTTTTATCTAATAAAACTTAGTTTATTAATCACAACTATTCATTTGTACTTTTTTAATACTTAAAAAAGTATTCATATACTTATCTCAAATAAGTATATTCATAGGTCATTAACAAGATTTCTTCCTCTAAACCTTTACTTTTTCTATCTTTTCCAAAAGATTCCATATTTATAATTTCGTTTAAAATATCCATTTTAAGGATCTAAGTGCAATTCCGTTCAAATGGTTTAAGGCTAATGTTACTCAAACATTGTCACCACAAACCCACAACCATTTTAGTTATGCATATCTTTAAAAAGTTCTTTTAAAGACCTCTTTACATTCGTAAATATAATCAAAAATGTTTAAAGATGATGTTATTAACACATTACAACAGCAAACCCAAAACCATTTCATACTTATATTATCTTTAAGAACATTCTTTTAAAGATCTAAGTTAATATTTGGTTAAATTCAGTATTCCTCTAGTTAACTACCCAGTTCCAAAGATGATCTTTTATGGAAATCAAGGTTCGTATGCCTAACATGTTATGGACATTCCAACTTATACTATGCCTCATTCAAGGGTGAAGCCAAGTAAGTTAAAGCGCTGGATTCATACCAGAGTCTTGCCTGGACACTTCATTCTTAACTCTTACAGATAGATAAGCCTACCTCATCGGCTTTTAGTGTTAAGTATAGAATTAATGACTTTCATAAATGAGCAATCAAACAATATGATTAACAGTTTCCGACATTCCCGATTTGACTATTCCTCGGTCAAGAGCAAAGCAGGTACGTTTGAGCTTAATTGCTTATATCCCTACTCAAACATCAATCTCAACTCTCATAAATAGATAATCTATTTCGTCGGCTTTTAGTGTTAAGCATAGTTAATTACTTTTTCAAAACACACACACACACACACATATATATATATGTGTGTGTGTGTGTGTATACGCACACACGCACACACACACACACACACACATATATGAAATACACTTTAAAAACACTTTTACATAGGTTTTAAATATCTGTGTGAATTATTACTTGAAAATAACTAATGTATATTTTGAAAAAAAGAAATAAAAACATGTTTTATACTATTAAATCTTTATACTTTAAAAATTCATAAGCAATTAATAAAAATATAATTAGACTTGATACCAACTTCAAAATATTGCAACATATGTTAGAAAACGTCCCTAAAAAGATTAGAGAAAAATATCAAATTTAAATATTGTTTTTAAACAGAAAACCATAAGCAACTTACTACACATTTATAAATGCCGTTAAAACCGCTTGACAAGAACAGCATAGAAAAACACAATCTTGCGACCAGTTTTTAATCACTTTAAACATTGATTTGAGAGTTGAAAATTTTAAAGTAAGCACTACCGTAAGGATACTTATAAACTATGGAAAGAAATACATAAGGATATCAATCAATTTGTTTATAAATTTTTTCGAAAACAAGCTAAATTTTCAAAGTGTTATAACCACCATTTCGCTCTTAATTTAGCCATTTTGATTGACCAATTCTAAAAAAAATTTAAACTTTGATTTTTATTCCAGCAATAATCACACATATAATACTTATTGAAAATGCAAAGAAACCCTTAACATGTCTTTCAAATTCATTACAAAAATTCCAAAAAATAAAGTATTTCAAAGTGCTCATATTGCGACCTTCTTCTCGCTATAGTTTTTTGTAGCTTTGTTTCGTAAGTTAATTAATGATTTAAACTTTCATATTTGCCCGCTAATAAATCTTGTAGTACTTATCAAAAATGCAAAGAAGCCCCGAGGATGTCTCTCAAATTTAACTTTGGAAATCGTCAAACATAAGGCATTTTCAAAGTGCATCCATACGACCACTTTGCTTCAAACTTTCACAACTTTGATTTGCAATCTGTATAACTTTCCAAGCTATTTAATTACCATCCCTTACATCAAAATATGTGTATAGAACAACCAAATCAAATTATTCCAAGTTAGGACCATAAATCTTCCATTTATACAAGTTAAAGTTATGGGATATCGAAGTGCATTTATAACGACTAATCTCGCTTCAAACAGTTTCAAACGTACTTCAATTCAACACACATGCTAAACGAATATGTAAACACCAAGTCTAGACCATGCCACATGTTATAGAAGGTAATAGAAGTAATGTTATACAATATAAAGTTGTCACTTTCTTTCAAAAGCAAGAGGGATCCAAAGTTATAACTTTGCTTTGTTAATGTCACTTTACCTTTACGTTACAAGCACACAACACATATATACAATATATACATAAAAGCTAGTAAGACAACTCACAGAAATTCAAGCCTATAACAAGCTTAAACTTACCTGAATCAAGGAACCAATTCCTAGCATCACCATACTCCTGAAGATCCAACCTTTAGCACTAAAATCACAAAGCAAGACCACCCCCTCTCTTCAATGCTCACGGGCCATCATAGCTTCCCCTTTTTCTCTTTACTTCTTCCACATTTGAGTTTAGATCCATGCTTCCTGAGATGTGCTAAGGTGTTAGCGAACATTTGTAAGAGATTAGAACTAATTAGAGATAGATTAGTGAAGAACAAAGTGGGTTGGTGCTAATCCACTTCCATCATTTTTCCTTAGTAAATTTCCCATTTACCCTTACACATAAAATATCTTCTATGACATCACACATGAAATCATTAAAAACTTTATTTTCCATAAATGGAAAACCATTTTTGTTTCTTATTGTTAATTTCCTAAGATAAAAATATATGTAAAATAGTTTGAATAACTTCTGACGAGTAAAAAGCTGTTTATTGATAAAACGATTTTCAGTCACATTATCGATATTTCTTTAAAGTAACTATTTTTGTATACATTTTTCTAGAAGAAGTTTACTGTTATTACTTATGATTTAAAATGAGATTAACATGGTTATTAAATCGGTTTAATCATATTTAATCTAAGAGTCAAATATTTAAATAATTCTTATATTTAAATATGAAATGTCCAAAATTCGAAGTCATTACATATACAGTAAAATATCAAACTAGTTGAAGTGCAGTATTTTACCCAATGATTTCAAATGTTCATGAGCTCCTTTTATCACAGAAGACATTAGATGTAAAATATACTGATTCCTACTTCAACCTACTTTTATCAATCACAAACATATAAAGGATCCACTTACAAAAAAAATAAGCATCACAAAACATAAGCAAACCAAAAGTACTCCAAAAGAAGCATGCAATTTTTAATCAAAGAAAATCACAAATTTACATACCTAACTATCAGAATTCTGATGTCCTCTAAACTAAACTTGAAGACCTCCTTCTAAATTCCAATCTTTTCAATTCCAGCTTAACATGGTTGATTTTTAAGCATTTAACACTCCCTTCCAGCATTGTAGCTTTTTCCATCAAACTTGACTTTCTTTTGTAAGACAAACATATTCTAGTTTCATACTTCTTCATTTAGGAGTGGAAAATTTCTTTTAAATGTCTCTTTCTTCCCATATAAGAAACTTACTTGAATCGCATAAGATTATCTTCAAGTCTGATGCATGAATTAGAATGAAGCGATGATGTGACAACTATAAATTTGGTAGAGGGGTCGGTAGTAGCTGTAGATTTTCAAGATGAAAGAGAGGATGATGGTGGCTTTAAGGTGGAAGGGCCAAGATTGGAGGTTGAAATAGGGATTAGATATCGAAATTTCTAAGTGCATTTTGTGAGGGGGTGTATTATTTTAGGTATGGGGTGTATGCCTTTCTGATCCCAATATTTTAACTAGACTAGTGAAGTTCCAACGGCACGATGTCATTCCAAAATTGTAACGACCTGTAGTGCTACAAAATTTGCAACGGCTTTGGTTCGCTGCGATATTGCAACGACCCAGAGGTTTTGCGAATTAGCCGTATAGCAGATTTTCAAAATTGTCCATATGGTGTAGCGAGTGACGATTATTTACACCAATTCTCTTTGTCAAAAATGTATCGCTATGGACTTATAGAATTTGGTAGTAAACAAAATTCCAAAATCATCCATATTCATTTATAGTCCAAACATAAAGTCATTGGTTCAATAATAACAATTATTATTAACCGAACTACTTTGACCATAGATTTTGACATTCACTTGACTTCAGTTGACCGTGAAACTAACCCCATATTACCAAGAAGACGAATCCTCTTTTGAATAGTGTTTCACTTCCAATACTTCATATCGATCCAACTATAGTCATTTGATGGATGTTATGTCATGATTTAACTATAATCAAAGTGGAGCTTTCATATTGGAATCAACAGTATTCTCAAGTCAAGAGAACTGTGTAAATTAGTCACTTCGATATTTTCTGTTTAACCATAGTTATATTAACCAATAGAAAACTATGGAGTGGGTCATTTCATATTTATCCAATAACAATTAGTACGTAACATCTTGGTGCCCCCAACAGCCATAAGTAATATACTGCTTAACATTTGGAGAGCGTCACAAACTCTAGCCTCAACAAGTGCATTGAAGCTTAGTCTCGATACATCTTGACTAGGAATATTTAAAACGATGTGCTTATTATATTGTGATATAATACTCCTAGTTACAACTATTTCTAACTACTACCACAAACACGTCATATACGGACTTTTTGGCATATATACATAAATTAACTAATTAATTGTTTATAATATTTTATAACAATTATATAGTAGAAATGAAATACCTTTTATTTCAGATAAGGTTGGTTATCGTATTAGATTTATGTAATAGATTACATAATTTCTCCTAGGGCATACTTCAAAGCCTATCAATCTGCCACTTGCACTTTGCATCAAATATTTAATCTTATTCCAACTTCTATAATCAGTTTCTTTAAAACCAATCGGATGAGTCCCTCGATGAACAGGTATGCTATTAAGTTTCAATAATCTACTATGTCAATCAACTCTCTCCGACATTGGTAACTGCCTTGATCATGTGGAATAATTCGAGATATGTCTCTCAACCTCAGTGAACAGGTATGTTATTATGTTTCTTATTAAACATTTTAATAAAATGTTCTACATATTGTCTGGGACATTCCTAATTCCTTTATACTCACTATAAAGACATCATATGCAAATCCAACATCGAGTATTAAAACAAGCAAATGATGATTTTAACATAAGTACATCATTAATAATGAACAACATATTATTTTATTATATTTAGGAATATCAATGTATCTTCAACATGAAAGTGCATAAGGATCTATAATAATATGGTTAACTTATGTACATAAGTGTACATGCAATATCAAACTTTATAACAACGGAAATAGTAAAGTAAAGTAAGATGAAATCACATCAGGATTTTTGTATTTATTTGGACCTTCCATCCTACATCCAGTCCCATACTCCTTCATAAATTAACTAAGTAACCCTCGTTTACACCTGAAGGAGAAGACTAATAATGGCTCCATCTGAAAAACTCCCGAAAAGGACTTCAATAGCTTTGTTTGAACTTTAACAGGACTTTCAGTTTTGATGAAAAAATTCTTTGACTTCTAACGAGTTATATGAAACTCTGATATAGTCAATTGATGTACAACCTTGCTATAATCTCTACTTGAGTTGAATGAGTGAAACCACGTGGGCTTACAGAAGTAGATCACCAAGGAATATAGAAATATAGTTCTTAGTGATGTAGAACTTTAAAAGCATTAGAGTTTAGAGAGCAAGAAAGGATACATATCAAAATAAGAAATTGGACTCTAAACTCTAGCCATGGCCATGTATATATAGGTGTCAAAAAGTCTCCTTCAAGAGTTGTAACTTATCAAAGAAAACCATTGAAAGAAGAGGTGCAACCAGTGGAAGAGAAGAGACACATCTTTTCAAAATATAGCTGTTATGGAAGCTCAGACGTTTGGAAGAAATTGTTAGATGTCTAACTTTGGAGATTTTTATTAGAAAATATATAGTTCAAAAAACCATGGTTTTAGACATCTAACTTGTGACCTCGAACATCTGAATTATGTGAAAATCAGACCAAAAAAGATATAGTTTCAATTTTGGTTACCTCATACGTCTGATTGATGTTGCCAGACGTCTGAGTTCCTAAAAATCTTAAAACTTTGTTTGAGTGAATAAATTTTTTTGGATGAAAACATGTTAGCTTATATCAGTCGTAGGAGATTGTACATGTTCATTTAAGACATTGACAAAGGATATATAACCCTTACAATAGTTTATCTCCAAGTTGAGCTCTTTATTAATACTTTGTTTTAGCTATCGAGTCTTCGCTATCTTAGTGTTTCCAAATGTAATCATTCATTGTTTCTTTTTGTTATCATAAACTTGCATGTTAGCTTAGAGATTCTTTGATACGATTTTATATTTGTTGTCATTAAAATCCAATAAGAGAGGTTCTAATACAACTTTCTTTCTTGCGGACACACGCTTTCTCTATATTTTGACTGAAATTAAACTATTTGATATTTCTATCAAAATACTTGTTCATGTTTGATGCTTGTGGGATGATACTTCCATATCGGTTCTTGGATCATATCCAAAACCCACAAATTTAATATTGCTTCCATTGACTTTGAGACACATTGGTTATCGTGTGTAAATGGCCCAATCTTATAAGGAGATCAATTTGTAATAGAATCCGAATCAATTTGAGCACATCGAATGGAGAATCGGTTAGGCTAATTTCAACAATTGAAATTCACAATCTTATTTTTATCAATGTGACTTACCATATTCCAACTGCATATACCTTTCCTTTAAGGATAGATTTGCGGTCGATGGATTATATCCCTTCGGGTCCAACTATCAAAACATATTTTGATAAGCACTTAGAATCTATTTTGGATTTACTCATAGAGTCAACACTCTTAATGGTTTAACTAAAGAACCAAGCATTATTTAATCGTGATACTGATCCTATAGTTTCTTCTTCAATACGCAAGAATAATCATTAGACACTCTAATGTTATGCATTAATTTATGTTTGGTTAATTTTATTTCAACCCTTGTAATCAATTTTATCCTTAGATCGTATCCAAATCCATTACTACCAATAATTTCTTAAAAAAATTCTTTGCTATGAAGTTGGATTTCTTGAAACAACAATTATTTCTTAGTGCAACAGAACGAGAATTTTTAAACATTTTATGAATTGCCATACATTGAACATATTGGTATTAGTTCACAAATTTTGTGTTCATAACATAAATCGATCTTCCAATGACTGTCATCCTCAATTCACTTTGAGGTGATTCATACAGCACTCCTTATGTACAAATATTACTTGCAGTCCTTCGACTCACACTACCCGCCAACTCCTTGGCTTGGGACATGATTAAGTTTCTTATTAACCTATATCTTATATCACTTTGTAAACTATTCTTCAGATGATATCAATCATAACCTTTTATACTACTCTTAAGCACACACCTTACAAAAAGAATTTTAACCCAACTTCACTCATCATCTAATCGTCAATTATCCAACAAATCGATTATTTCTTATCAACACATCGTTATTTATTATAAGGAGCAGCAACTCTTGAAACTAAATCTTAATCCATTTTAGTTACATTTGGAACTCTTTCCAGTATACTCACCCATTTAATCAAATCAAATCATTTCTTTTGCAAGATATTATATTTTACTTTCGGGTTGTATTCTACGAACTTATCATAAACATGCCCCATATGTATCAAATATGTGTATTCATACTTGCGATAATCCATCAGTGAATATAATGAATCATGTGGAACCGTTTTATTATTATTAGACTTGTGATTGCATACACCTATATGTATCCACCCGAAGAGTTCATCAATTTTATGACGCTCCCACTGAATGGGCGCTTTACCATTAATTATCCGAGGTATAATCCATTAGTGACATATGATTCATAATGATCGAAAAACTACTTCTCAAAACCATGACTTAGCCTATAATTCAAAAATAATTATAAATAATTTCAAATACTTTAGTATTATCCAGTGCATCACTTTTGTTATGAAACCAAACAACACATTATAGTTTTATTCATAACAAATATTTATAATATTCTCACTGAAATAAAACCATTTTTATTCTTCAGTTATCATCGAAGGACATATATTATTTCATAAATTATATGTAGTATGTTTTATGAAAAAAGTTCATAGCTTGATGGAATCAGTAAGCACTTTCTGGCATGCTTCTGCTGTTTCTGCCATTACTATAATAGCGTGCCAAATGCAGAGGTCCATCATCCACTTAACATAGATTACTTATCCATATACTATTACTACTTTACAGTGGGGAGTTCTTTGATCAATTATCTTAAACTTAAAAAATAAATATCATAGGTAATATTTTTCTATATGAAAATACATTTCGGTATAGAAATTATATTTCTTATTCCAATGTTAAGTATCAATTATTATTTTACTATATTCATTTTCTACGTTTCTTTACGAAGAAAGGTGACCATTCACTCTCTTCATCCCAACTGTACCTTAAATCATGTCTACCCTTGTACATTCATTTGCTTTATAAATGGTCAAACTATTCAGAGGAAAAACATTAATACATTATCACAACAAACTCTTTACAAAAGTGCATTCAATCATCCTTAACATTTAAGGACATCAATTATGTTGCATTTTACATAAACTGATCAAAACTGACATTTCAGCAGTCGAGTTCTTAGATCCTTTTTGTGGTTTTGGTCCAGTGTAAAACTAACACAATATGATCTTAACTGCAATCATTTAAATTAATTACTTGATCTTATAGTATGGTTTATTCTCTTATTTCGAGTGAACTAATTTTATCGAAGTATCCTACATTACAAACTGTGACCGTTCACCATATAACACTTATGTGCGATAGTATATGGATTAAGTATATGTATCCATGTATTTCTTTAGAGTTTAAAACTCATAGTATGCAATACAATATCTCGGCCAAATAAACATGTAAGTGACCAAATCAAGAACGTTCTTAGTATTTGTAAAATTAAACGCTTGCATGGGTATTGAAACATTAACATGCAAGAAGTATTTATTAGTAAGTATATATTATATTTCCATTTGTCAGTCTTCAATTTATTTCATTTGTATATTTTAATTGATAAACTTTTATCAATAATAATAAAAGCACAAATTTATCAATGTAGATTATTATAATATTATATAGTGAATGTTCTTATAATAAATATTAGGAAGGATAAATGTTATCATTTCATTTTTCTAATAAGGATCCCACCATATTGTATATTCATTAAAACCCTAAGAAACAAATAGAAATCATCTGATTTCTCCACTTGATGTTAGGACTCAATTGCCTTGGGGTTTTTACCTTAGGGAATATCAATAAATCATAGGCTCGCAAGCAATGAATAATACTTTATCAATTGTACCAAATTCAACTCCAAACTCATGGTCTTCATCATAACCTCATTTTAACCTTTAGGAATATCAATAAATTAGAAGATATTATTCAATCAAGCCTACCATTTTGCGATGACCTAAGTAATATGCAGAAATCTTGAGGAACATCAATAAATACATGCATGTATCTTACCTCGTATAGTAAATATATCAATAGTGCTAGACATAATGTCTCTAGCTTGAGGAATGTCCACAGCTTGAGAGTATGCAAGCAATCTATTAATATATAAATGGTGGAGGACAGCCTTATATTAAAGATTCATAATATTTAATATAATATATTAAGTGACATCGATTCGTGGAATATATATTTCATATGAAGTATCCTCGTGATACATGTGTCGGACATATCAGGTATCATGGTATAGTATATTTATGTATGTGTTTATTCCTTAAATCTATTTAGGGTTTCTATAATATTACACTTTTAGTTTATACACTCATATTATATAAGTTACACTATTATATAACTTATATATTTAATTAGCTCATATAATATTCTTATAAATAACATTATATTAATTAAATCATATTTAATTAATTAACTCTTTAATTAATTGTTCATTACTTAATTTTAACATATCATACTACATTTATATATAATATTTATGGTAATACACACATATTAAATACAAATAAATACACACACATCTATGTATATGTATTTAGTTTAATTAATTAACCTTTGACTAATTCATTTAATTAAACACTTTCAGTTAAATTATATAAATTCCGAAAATCATTTTATATATACATGTACATTCATATTACCTTAAACAAGATAATATAACATATAATAATATATATAATACATGCATATATATATATATGTATAATTGATTAACTTATTAACTTAATTTATTTTATTAATATAAATTCCCTACTTCGGTTAAAATTTGTTTCTGCTACATTTATGTGCAAATTCATATTATATTAATAAGATTAAAATCTTATTTATGACAATGTTTTTCTAATTGAAATGAATAAAATATTGCCGCTTCTCTAGGAAAGCAAGTGATGGTATTTTTCACCTTTAGAATGTGAATTTTTGCAAAAATAAAAAGTAAAATTAAATTAAATAAATAGGAAATTAAGATTGTAAGAGAAAAAATGGCGACAGTAAAACCTTTTGAGACTTTTTCATCATCTTCCTTGAGAATCTTTAATCCAAAGCATTACTACGCTATAGTTTCTTTTCCTTCCTTAGGATTTCTCGATTCCATTTCCTGTAGAACGCAATTCTGTTCTTATGAACAAGTAGCAAAAGAATCTAAGTGCATGTTTCCTTAAAATTTCTTCCAGAAATCTACTTTCAAAATTTGGACCGCATCAAAAAAGAAAAAGCTTATATGTTTTAGATGTGGTGTTGAATCACATTTTGCTAGAAATTGCAGGGATTCAACTCATTGCTTTAGACGTGGACATTTCAGCCATAAGAAGGATCAATATTTAAGGAAAATTAAAGACTCTATTACATGCATGAAAAAGAAATTTAGTATTACAGATCATGGTTTCTATTTTGTTTTTAAATGTAAAAAATTAAAGCGTATTTGGCTACACCATCTCTGGATACAAAGAAATGATTGGTCCAACTATTGGAAGATTTGTTTAATCATTTTGATGTGATAAATGCAGCCAACTTTGGAAGGAATTTTAAGGAAAAATTTGGTGATCTGAAGAGTATCTTTTATGATGGAAATTTTGTTGAGGAAAAGATTCAAATCTAGATTGAATATTGCAGCCTCGGGTGGGCATGTTGATGCTAGTATTGATGTTACGGAGAATAATTCTTTTGACTATTCGTATTCTAATTCTTTACTTTATGATCTAGTAGTAATGAATCTTATATCAAAGTTTAACTTTAGGAAGAAGATAAAGTGATAGCTTCAGACAGAGATGGACATTTGCATGTGGATAATTAAGAAAGGGTTGGTGAAATAGACATTAAGAATAATTTGGATTATATTAAAAGCAGAAAACATATAACAAGATCATATAGAAAGTCGATTTTTGGGATTGTCATTTCAAATAGATTCGATGGTTTAAGATGCTTGGATGATATGGATTTAATTCAGAATTGTATCAAAAAGCAGTTCTTAAATGCACTAGCATGGGAAGTAACAAGGTTGATGATGTGATGGTTGAATATGTTATACGATCAGTATACCAAAACAGAGACCAATATGTTATAAGCTCGTCACATAAGTTTACTAATCAGATTTCCACTACTTTGGAATTCAGTATTAGTTATTTTGAAAAATAACTATGTTGTAATTAATTTATAAGAACAAACTATAGCAATCACAACAACAAACTGATGTATTAAACTATAGCGATAAACAAGCATTGTACTACTTCGTAGAAATAGTACAACGTTGAAATGGAAAGATTACATAATGATGTATATAAATATATAATTAAACAGAAATCTAACCAGATGAAGAAGGAAATTATGTCTAAGGATTGTCATAACAATTTCCTTCAGACTTCATTCAAAGTCTCCCAAGATACAACAGACATGATCGGCTCGAGATTGTGATGAGTATGATCTACCGTGTGATACGTAGAAGCATACGGGTCCAGAGATTAAGAAATGAAGAGGAAGAAGAGAAAATTTGAAGTTATCTACCGATCAGGTTTCCTTCCTCTTTTATAAGCAATTCCCAACAGTTGTGTTTGTTGGGAATAGCCGCACCTTTTTGTCTGCAACGGTCAAAAACTGTCACGATTTGCAACAGTCGCCTCTCTTCATTTACAATGGCTAAGAACTATCATGGTTTGCAACAGTTGCATCTCTTCATTTTCAACGCCCAAGAACGGTTGCAGTTTGCAACAGTCGCGTCTCTTCATTCACAAAGGCTAAAAATAGTTTTGCAACGCCTATTTTGAAAAGCTGCGTCCAATCCACTAGTTGCTTCTATTTGAATTTAAATAGTAGAAAACTGTTTACTTCTGTGCAGCAAAAATATAACACGGTCCACTCTTATTAGACCCGCACGTGGACCGGTTCGGTACGGGACGGATGGGCGGCGTGCGCTCGTGTGTGTTAGTTCATGGCCATATAGGTCCTCCCCCTCACATAAAATTACCTGACCTTAAGGGCCAATATAGATTTGAGGAAAGTAGTGTATAAGCATGAACATTAACTTATTTTTGGCGATGTGGGACAATATCTCATTCACTATATAAGGGTCATCTAACAATCCCCCACATGAATGATGATATATGTCTCCCCCACACAAAGTGTAATATCACATAGTCCATATGAAAATAATTCTATATCGAGGATAAGTAAATAATTTCTAGGGCTGTCAATGGGTCGGGTCGGGTCGGGTTTGGGTCGGGTCAAGTCGGGTTCGGGTTGATTTTAAATGGGTCGGGTCAACCCGTTTATTAAACGGGTCGAAAAAGCTCAACCCGAACCCGACCCGTTTATAAACGGGTTGACCCAACCCAACCCGTGTAACCCGATTATAAACGGGTCGAGTCGTAAATGGGTCAGGTCGACCCGTATAAGGTGTAAACGGATCGTTAACGGGTCGGGTCAACCCGTATAAGGTATAATTGGGTCGTAAATGGGTCGGAACGGGTCGTAAACGGGTCGGGTCAACCCGTATAAGGTACAAACGGGTCATAAACGGGTCGGAGCGGGTCGTAAACGGGTCAGCTCAACCTATATACTGTATAAACGGGTTCTTAACGGGTCAGTTTCAGGTTAGCGGGTCAACCCTAAACCCACCCGTTTATAAACGGGTCAAATTCGGGTTGACCCGAAAATAACCCGCCGATTAAATGGGTCGGGTTAACCTGCTAATTTCCGTGCGGGTTTCGGGTCGTGTAGGAAATTGACAGCCCTAATAATTTCATTTTGAACTTTCCATAGTTAAAACTTATCGGATATACTTAGCTAATCGGTGAGTTATTTCATCTTGAACCATCAACCGTTTGTGCATAACCAGACAATAAGCTTTACAAAGCATTATTTCCCTTCACATCTAATCTCTTAGTTGTGTTTATTTTGGTCCTGAACAAATTTGGTTCTACGAGTGTTTTAGAGAATTTAAGCCTTTAATATTATCATAGAGTCGACCCAGCTCACATTAAAATAGGTTATCACAACCATTAAGAGTATCCTACATATACACCACTTGTTAGTTTCAAGATATTGTCATCATTAAAAGCATAGCTTTATCCTTTTAATACTTCTATAGGCATGCATTCTATTGTGCACCATAGGAATAGAGTAGGACTAAGTCCAAAATGCATTACTTCTTGAGTTATTCGAAACTAGTTTGCCTATTGATCCTAGTCTGTGGGATCTCCAGTCGCTAGGATAGGTTTCCGTATGAGATAACTCTTGTTGCTTTAGGCTTTTAAACCCATTCCTCTCGATGCGCAGTCAATTTTCTCTCTTGATAATCCTTTAGTAAATGGATCTGCAAGGTTATCGTAGTTCTCACATAATCAATGGACATAGTTCCATTTGAGAGTAACTGCCTAACTGTGTTATGCCATCGAAGAATATGTCGTGACTTTCCATTATACACAAAGTTTTGCACTTTGCTTAAAGCTGCTTGATTATCACAGTGTATGCATATGGCCGATATAGGTTTAGGTCAAAATGGAATGTCTTATAAAAATTGACGAAGCCATTCTGCTTCTTCGACCGCTTTATCTAAAGCGATGAACTCTGATTCCATAGTGGATCGAGCTATGCACGTTTGTTTAGTAGACTTCCATGACACTGCTGCTCATGCTAGGGTAAAGACATAACCACTAGTTGATTTAGATTCCTCTGAATTATAAATCCAGTTTGCATCACTATATCCTTCTAAGACGGTAGGATATTTTCTGTAATGTAGGGAAAATTTCATGGTACTCTTTAAATATCCCAACACCCTTATTAGTGCTTTTCAGTATTCCTTCCCTGGGTTGCTTGTATACCTTCTCAGTCGACTTACTGCATAAACTATATCTAGTCTTGTGCAATTCATAAAGCACATTAGATATCCTATTACACGAGAGTATTCCAGTTGCATTACATTCTAATTAATGTTTTTGTGCAGTACATCTGATGGATTAAAAGGCGTTCTTACTCCTTTAATTTCGTAATTTTGGAATTTTTAAATCACTTTTTCCATATAGTGTGACTGAGATAGTTCAATTCAATTAGATGTTTTTATTATTCTGATTCCCAAAATAATGTCTACAACTCCTAAATCTTTCATGTCGAAATTGTTGATGAATATTTTCTTTATGGTCTCTATTACTTTACTATTTGGACCAAATATTAGCATATCGTCTACATATAAACAAATCATCAGCTATGATTGTCCAACTTGTTTATAATAAACACATTTATCACATTCATTTATACGGAAACCATTTTTTTATCACGACACTATCAAATTTTGCGAGCCATTGTTTTGGAGCTTGTTTTAATCTGTAAAATGATTTTACTAATCTACATACTTGTTTTCATTTCCTTTGGAAATAAAACCCTCGGGCTGCTCCATGTAAATCTCCCCATCAAGATTTCCGTTTAAGAATGCTGTCTTTACATCCATTTGATGATCTCTAGATTATATATGGATTCAATTGCTATTAACATTCTTATAGAAGTTATTCGCGTAACCGGTGAATAAGTATCAAAGAAGTCTAAACCTTCCTTTTGACGATATCCTTTGGCTACTAATCTTGCTTTATATTTGTCGATAGAGCCATCTGGTTTCATCTTCTTTTTGAAGATCCATTTGGAACCAATTGTTTTTATTCTAAGCGAAAGATAAACTATTTCCCAAGTTTTATTACTTATAATCGAATCAATTTCACTTTTGATTGCTTCTTTCCAACATGAAGATTCAGAAGATGACATTGCTTCATTGTATGTTTGAGGTTTATGTTCTAACATGTATGTTAGAAAATATGAACCAAACGTCTTGGACGTTCTCGCTCTTACGCTTCTTCTTGGTTCAACTTCCTCAATTTCACGATGATTTTCATCGTCATGTGGCTTCTTGATTCTTCTCTTGTCCTTTTAGGGATATAATTTCCATCATTCCTTTTGTGCGGAAACACATCTTCAAAGAATGAGGCATCTCGAGACTCTATGATTGTATTGACATTAATATTAGCTATATCAGAATCGAATACCAAAATTCTATAGGCACTTCTATTTTGGGCTGGCCCTAGATAGTAATAGTCTACAGTTTTTGGTCCAAGTTTGACTTTCTTGGGAGGCAGAACTGGAATTTTTGCCAAGCACCCCCACACTTTGAGGTATTTGAAACTTGGTATGTGTCCTTTCCATAACTTATATGGAATTATTTCTATTTTATTGCGAGGAACCTTATTTTATATGTGAGTAGACATATTTAAGGATTTTCCCCACAAGTTGTAGACCAGAGGTCAATAGCATTACATCTATCATATCTTTTAATGTTCTATTCTTTCTCTCGGCAATATCATTTTGTTGTGGTGAATATAGAGCTGTTGTTTGATGAATTATACCAATATGTGCACAGAATTGTTCAAATGGTGAGTCGTATTCTCTACCTCGATCAGATTTCAATCTCTTGATCTTTTTCTTTAACTAGTTTTCTACTTCAGCCTTATATCTTATAAATGATGTAATTGCTTCATCTTTATTATTCAGAAGATATACATAGCAATATCGTGTATAGTCGTCAATAAAAGTGATAAAGTACTTTTTTCACCTCTTGTAGGTAATGATTTAAAATCACATAAATCAGTGTGAACCAAACCTAGTGGTTTTGTACTTATATCAATAGTATGAAATGGTTTTTTTAGCCAATTTTGCTTCTACACATGTCTCACATCTGTAGTTTTTATCTACTTGGAATTTAGGAATTAATCCCAAGTTTGCTAATTTTTTCATTTTTCGAAAATTTAGATGTCTTAATCTATCATGCCGTAGTAAAATTTCACGGTCAACCAAATAAGAAACTTCTTTTTATTAATAGCACAATCTGAATACATAGTTTTATTGTCGACTATGGCTACATTTGCCTTAAATAGGCCATCACTTAAATAACCCCTTCCTATATAAATTTCAACCTTAGACGGAACTACTTTATCTGACTTAAAGACCAGACGGAAGCCTTTCCTTGAGAGCACAGGTCCAGAGATAAGGTTCTTGCGGATATCTGGAATGTGAAGAATTTCACTTAATGTCATAGTTTTTCGGATGTAAATTTGAGGACGAAGGTGTCGTCATCTTCGATCATGGAAACTGTAGAATTACCCATGTAGAGTTTTTCTTCTTGATCGTATTTCTTGTAAGTGGAGAACATAGAAATATCAGAACAGACATAATGAGTAACGCCTGTGTCTACCCACCACCGTGCAAGGTTTTGTACTAAGTTGCATTCTGAAACAACTCCTAAAAAGTTCATCTCCTCAATGGTTGAACTCAAATTTTCCACTATATTTGTCATCGATTTGTCATTTGTCTTTTTGTGCCTGCAATTTTTAGCTGCATGCCCAGTCTTTTCGCACACCCGACATTCGCCTTTGAACTTCTTGGTTTGCTTATCTTTGGATTAATTATCTGGTGCCTTTCTCGTTTTCTTTTTGTTGTTGAAATGTCCTTTCTTCTTTGACCCTTCTGTAACAAGTGCCTCTTCGCCTTTGGGTTGTGTTATTCCATGATTATCTGCCTCAATTTTTAATTTGACAATGAGATCTTCTAAGGAAATCTTCTTTTTCTTATGTTTTAGATAGTTGCGGTAATCTCTCCTGGATGGTGGTAATTTTCCTGTTATTGCTTCAACAAGGAACAATTCTCTAACTTGATGTCTTTCTACTTCAAATTCATGAATTATAAGTTGGAGTTCCTACACTTGACTAGTTACGGATTTGGAGTCCACCATTTTGTGTTCCATAAATTTATCTACTATGAGTTTCTTCAAACTGACATTCCACGTCTTGTATTTATTTGCAAGTGCAGTTTATAAGGATTTTGCTGTTTGGTGTGACTAATATACTTTATATAGTACTTTATCTAGACAGTTCAGAATGCAATTTTGGCACAAGTTGTCCGAATGCTTCCATGAGTCAATTCCGAGAGAAACATCTACGTCTTTTTCTTTAGTTTGTCCGTCTTTAGGCTTTGGTTCGTCCTCCCAATGCACTTCTGCAGCCCTAACGTGGTGAGATAAAACAACATTTGATTCTACCATGTTATGAAGTCATCACCATCTTCTTTTAAACGGATCAGGCCTATTATGGGTAGCACTTTTTTTTGATAGTTCAACTATCGTCATCTCTGTTTTAGTGAAAACAGAAAAGTCTTAAGATGTTATACGATTAGCATACCAAAACAGAGACTAATATGTTATAAACTCATCACAGAAGTTTACAAATCAGATTTCACTACTTTGGAATTCTGTATTAATTATTTTGAATAATAACTATGTTGTAGTTAATTTACAAGAACAAACTATAGCAATCACAACAACAAACTGCTGTATTAAACTATAGCGATAAATAAGCGTTGTGCTACTTCGCAGAAACAGCACAATATTGAAACGGAAAGATCACAGAATGATGTATATAAATATATAAGTAAGCAGAAATCTAACCGAATGAAGAAGGAAATTACGCCCGAGGCTTTTCGCAACAATTTCCTTAAGACTTTATTCAAAGTCTTCCAAGATACAACAGACGTGATCGGCTCGAGATTGTGATGAGTATGATCTTCTGTGTGATATGTAGAAGTGCATGGATCTAGAGATTAAGAAATAAAGAGGAAGGAGAGAAAATTTAGAGTTATCTACTGATCAGGTTTCCTTCTCCTTTTATAGGCTAATTCCCAACGGTTATGTTTGTTGGGAACGACCGCATCTCTTCGTCTGCAACGGTCAAAAAATATCGCGGTTTGCAATAGTCGCCTCTCTTCGTTTGCAACAGCCAAGAACTATCACGGTTTGCAACAGTCGCGTCTCTTCATTTGCAACGGCCAAAAACTGTCACGTTTGCAACAGTCGTGTCTCTTTATTTGTAACGGCCAATAACTATCGCGGTTTGTAACAGTCGCGTCTCTTCATTCGCAAAGGCTAAAAACAGCTTTGCAATGCCCATTTTGAAACGCCCCGTCCAATCCATTAGTCGCTTCTATTTGAATTTAAACAGTAGAAAACTGTTTACTTCTATATAGCAAAAATACAACACGGTCCAATTGGACCCGCACCCGACCCGGTTCGGTACGGGACAGTTCAGAATGTATTTTCGACACAAGATGTCTGAATGCTTCCAAGAGCCATTTTTGAGAAAAACAGCTGCGTCTTTTCTCTAGTTTGTCCATCTTTAGGCTTTGGTTCATCCTCCCCAATGCACTTCTGTAGCCCTAACGTGGTAAGATAAAACAACATTTGATTCTACCATGTTATGAAGTCATCATCATCTCCTTTAAAGGATCAGGCCTATTATGGGTAGCACTTTTTGTTGATAGTTCAACTATCGCCATCTCTGTTTTAGTGAAAACAAAGTCTTACGATGTTATACGATCAGTATACCAAAACAGAGACCAATATGTTATAAACTCGTCACACAAGTTTACAAATCAGATTTCCACTAATTTGGAATTCTGTATTAGTTATTTTGAACAATAACCATGTTGTAATTAATTTACAAGAACAAACTATAGCAATCACAACAATAAACTGCTGTATTAAACTATAGCGATAAACAAGCGTTGTACTACTTCGAAGAAACAACACAACATTGAAATGGAAAGATTACAGAATGATGTATATAAATATATAAGTAAATAGAAATCTAACTGGATAAAGAAAGAAATTACGCCCAAGGCTTTTCGTAACAATTTCATTAAGACTTTATTCAAAGTCTTCCAAGATACAACAGACGTGCTCGGCTCGAGATTGTGATGAGTATGATCTTCTATGTGATATGAAGAAGCGCATGGATCTAGAGATTAAGAAATGAAGAGGAAGGAGAGAAAATTTGGAGTTATCTACTGATTAGGTTTCCTTCTCCTATTATAGGCTAATTTCCAACGGTTATGTTTGTTGGGAACAGCCGCATCTCTTCGTCAACAACGGTAAAAATGTAACGACCCGCCGTTCTGACCACCCCTAGTCGGTAATTAAACCAACTTGAAACGTTCAAAATGACGGATTGTTATTCAGTTTATAGAGTTTAAACAGAATCAGCCACAGAAACACAGAATAATAATATTTCACATAAATAAATTTTTCTTACATATATCAGAGTTTGTACAATGAATTAAATTTTATACAGCGGAATATTTCTTTAAAGTATAAAAATAAATAAATCCCCGAAAAGCTAAAGTGAAGCGTTTCCCCAACTCTCTCTCTAACTTCGCTGCCCGAAAATCTTCAAGCTGTAAAATACTGGGTCTGACCCGAGTATTACGTTCAAAAGAAAATAATACACAGGTCAGTCTAATTCAAACTCAGTTATTAGTGCATAGTGGCAATAATAATCAATTGACAATTTAGACGACAATCAAATATAAATTCACCTATCCGATCCTTTAACAAGAAATCGAATAACGGTAAATATAACACTTAACAGTGCTAAACAACAAATCAGTAGATTCAGATTATCAATGAAGATAGATGAAGGGATTTTTAATGAAGAAAATTTAGAAAATAACAGAATTGCCAAAACAGCAATTAACTACAAAATCATCAAAATGCGATTCAAAATATATTGAATTGGCAACATAAAATAAATTTCCATCAATAGAAAACATCATTTAAAACATCAGATTTGGTAGGGCTGCAGTACACGCACTCGTGTATACGGCCTCGCAACATTTAAAATGTTAACTCTGTGTGGCTGCAGTTCACGCTTGCGTGCACTGCCTCGCCACCACCGTAATGAAAAATGCAAAAGATCATAAATCAAAACAAAATAGTATATCAATAAAACAATATCGTGTGGCTGCATTTCACGCTTGCGTGCATTGCCTCGCCACAACAACATGTGAAATCATCACAACAGAGAATACTATCAGAAATTAAAGCTGCAGAGGTCAAATCAGTGACTCAACACAGCTGCAACATGGTCAAAACCAAGACAACAAATATGCAACATTTCATATAACAATGCCACGGTCTCAACATTCAGAGTATTATCGACACAGTAAACTACAAGTATTCACAAGCTAATGCAAATTCCAGCTACGAATGAGCAAGTGTATTTGCATATTAATTATGCAAACACAGGTTGCAATGAAGACTACATACTTTTCAATGCACTCAAAGTCAGAGATTTTAAAACAACTGAATACAATGGTAAGGCACGACAAATACAAGTGCAAGGATGTGTGCATAAATGGATGCAGTCACGTGTGACGAAAAATCTAAAGTCACATATGAAAATGTGATATGCCTCAAAGTCCAAAACACAATAACAATAGTGCACTAAGTACAACTGCATGAAATGAAGCAGTAACTTATGTTCAATGAACATGAAGGCAAGGCACAAGTCAGGTAATAGTAAAGTCAAAGCATCAAAGTGAGAAATGCAAGCGCAGACAAATGAACACAGTGAACATACATAGGCAGTGCCTATATAAACATGTGATGCAATACATATATACGGCAGTTCGAATAAATAATGCGACTCAAATCAAAGTGTGTACGAGTGGCAACATGTTACAGTAAGGGACAACATGAAATAGTGTTTGCATGCCCAAAAGGTCAGAGGCAATATAAATGCAAATTGCACATGAATGAAGACCACACGAGCTCAATGCATCCCAAATGCTTAAATATACAACAAGTGTATACATGTACATGAAGACAACAGACAACATAACATGACCAAGAATCCAATAACTACAACATGAAGGAAACAACTACAAAGACACAGTAATGCAGCGAAGTAGTGCCAAAAGACCACCAGTAAACCAAGCTTCACAATGAACATCTCAATGAATTTAAGATGCCAAAGTCAAGGTAAATTCTCCTCCAAAAATATTTTCACAACTAAGTTTGCAGATTTCAAAAATGATCAACAGCAGTCCAGAGAATCAAAATGAAATTTCAAAAAATTCACGACATAACACAGACTCAAAAGCTCAATATCCAACAAAAGTACAGTCTCGGAATTTAAGAATAATTAAAACAATATCAATGCAAATGCACAAGTACAGCTCGAGCTCAAGTCAACATATATGATCAAGCTAATAATATGCAGTAACCGTGACATTAAAGACCAGAGCATCCAAAAACACTGTCGAAGTCACTCCGGACTAGTTCAGGAAGAACAAGAATGGCCAGAGGCAAAGTACACAGAGAAGAAACAGAAATTCACAAAACATTTCTTTGTTAAAAGGGTCGAAGTAACCACGGTCAGCGTCAAAGCTGAAGTCATCAGAAAACAAAGTTGAATTTACAAATCAAAATCAAAGTTGACTAAGTAAGAAATCAACGCCGAGAATATCAAATAACAAATTCATTCAAATCTGTTAAAATTAGAAGAACATCAACCTCAAATTAAAATTGAATAACGGTGGTTTAAGTTAGATGTGAGTGAATAACATCACTCACCTTTGTTCAAGGAGCGCAAATCCAGTTAGCAGCCGAAAGCCCTCTTCCAATCCACACGAACCAAACTCGAGATCGCTAATTCGAAACCGAGCACTCCAGCGATTCGAGCGAAACCCTAGCAAGTGGCCATTTTTACCTTTCATTTTTTTTGCGAGGAGAAAATAAATGGAGGAACGAACGAAAATTAAGGAACGACAGCCCTTTTTTTTTTTCTCAAAGGAGTTTGATTTTTTTTTCGTATGATTTGAAGAGGAATGGCGAAAATAAAAAGGGAAAGGGGTCGTGTTTTTGCAGAGGAGATCGTGATTTTTGGGCGTGGTTGAAGGCGTGGATCAAGGCACGAATTTGGGATCTGGTTGAAAAGAATAAGGCAGTGGGATTTTTTTCTTCTTTATTTTATGTTTATTTTATATATTTTTTTTCATTTTAAATTCAATTTGTTTTGTATAATTATTTTCTTTACTTTGTTTTGTAAATTTTGTTGTTTGAATTTTTAACTATGTGTATTTCTTTATTTATTTTGTATTGATTAAAATTTTATTCCTTTTTATTTTAAAGAAAAGAAAAATGTTATTTAAAACTAACCATCCATTTATAAATTTACATAAATAATAATTCTTGTATCCAAATTATTTTTCTAAGTCATTTGTTTGAATTTAAAATACAAATTCAATACTCAATTTCAACTCCAAAGTCAAATTTAAATTTTTATTCAACTTTTTATAGATTAAATTTTAAAATTTAATCGCCAATTTCATAGTTATATTGGGAATTCAAACCAAACCATCATTCAAATATTTAAAATTAATTAAATATTCTCAATTTAAATTGTTTAAAATTCAAGGTTGTTACAATCTTCCCCTCTTAAAAGAATTTCGTCTCGAAATTACAAGTTAGGAAAAACGATTGTTAAAATCTCACCGATATTTATACCCTACACAATTTTTACCAAGTTCGAATCTTATTAAAATAAATAAATATAGGATTCATTCCATTTATTTTATTTCCCTAGTTTTGTTCATTATTTTCTAAAATCAAGATGTAAAAGTCTTTTACCAAAAATTTTCGACTTACAAAACTCAAATTTAGACTTGAAATTCTTCATGCTAGAGATTTGCATATCATATTTTTTTTTTCAAAGCTGTGGACTTTCAAGATATTTTAAAGATCTTCTTCTTTAATTCAATTAGGTTGGAATTATGTAATTTTAATTTCAGACTATTGATTTGTTATCTAAAGTTTTAAAAATACTTGCTAACTCGAAGTTTAACAAGTCCATCGTCGTTCTCACAGACATTAGGCATACGCTGGTCAGGCGCAGGACTAAAAATCTCCAAGTACTAAATATACTTTCTTCAACTTCCAGTGAAAATACTTTTAAAAATTCTTTTAAAAATCGATATGGAAAGCACGTTCCCCCATGGATCACAGTTTACCCCGCGGTTACGCTACTATCCCAGTAGAATCGCTTGTAATCTGTAGATTTCACATCTCTCTTGAATTTCGCCATGGTTGTTGCCATAGATCGTGGTTCACACGGCGGTTACGCTACTATCCCAGTAGAATCGCTCGTGACCGTAGGCATCTCGCCCCTCAAATTTCACTTTGGCCTCTAGATCGCAGTTTACGTGGCGGTTGCGCCACTATCCCAGTGGAATCGCTTGTAACTGTAGGCATCACGCCCCATGAATTACGCCAGCATCAATTCACATAATCCCAACACGATGATCCATCGTGGGGGATTCTAGTCCAAATGGACATTCCACTAATGGAAATTCTACGTAGCTACGATTTTCAAATGGACACTCACACCGAGTTCCAATCACCTTCACAAATTATAAATGGAAGGTACATTTCCATATCCTCAGTTTTAGAAAACATATGTCATATACATATAGTACTTCATTTCACATTTTGTACATATCATACCTATGTAAACTTGCATAGGATTTTCATAATAATGACTTTCCAAACTGATGGTTTTCGAATTATTACATTCACATATATAAGTTACGAAAACCACAATATCTCATATTCATTACAAATAGAGGATTCCAAAATTTTCCATCTCGTTTAAAATTTTCCTCTAAATTGATTTGAAAATTTAAGGTTATCTCAAACCCAATTCACATTCATAATCCAATTCATTATCGACTTCACATTCTATTTGGATTTCACGTTACATCGTTAATTCTCAACACATAATTGATGTCTACCGATATATAACCTCTAAGCTCGTACGTCTCAGAGAAGGGTGTTAAGCTAAAAGAATAAATTCTCCGCCACCACAGATATATATTTAATAGAGATCAATTGCTATGTCATCAATTCACCATGTTAGACATACAATCCAAATCGACTATCCAAAATTCAAAGCTCAACTTATATTGTTTTTGATGTCGAAGTTAAACTCAATTTAACTCAAAATTCAATCTTTTTTGAAAAAATTCAAGTTGAACTAATTTTCCAAATTTCCCAAAACATCTTTACAAGATATATATAATTTTCCACACTTAACCATTTGAAACAAATTTCAAATATTCATTTTTTTCAATTTATCTTTAAAAGATAGAATTTCAAACCATTCATTTCATATTGGAAAAGATTTTCATACTTATTTAATAATAAGTAATTCACAAATCCATTTATTTTCAACACTTGGAAAATATTCAATATACTTGAATCAAAATTAAGTATATATACCATTCTTTTAAGGAAAGCGTTCTTTTAAACACATTTATTTGAGTCAAAACGAATGTTGCGTAAAACATCGTTACGACGACCCAAAATCACTAGTATAGGGATTCGAATTTAAGATAGATATATAAATCCCAATACTATAAAACATTTCCTTTCGGAAACCATTTACTATAACAACAGTGTTATAGTCCACCATTTCCTTATTTCTCGAAAACGCCTATTTCAACAATGAATGTTGAAATCCATGGTTTCGATAGTTAATACATTTTAAAACATCTTTTAAAACAATTAACTTCATTTCATAATATCACTTCCCTAAAACATATCCGTTTTATTTAATAATATATTCACTGTCCAAAATCGTGAATATACTTCGTTTATTCAATTCAATGTTTCTACACATTTATTTAAAGGATTATCCACTGTCCAAAATCGTGGATAAAATTCCCAACCAACATTTACTATCACAATATCTAACATAAAGGATAATTCGCTGTCCAAAATCACGAATATATCTCCTTTAATAACTTCTATGTTTCATTTATCAAATTCAATTGGTTTCGAATTTATAAACAATCTTTACAAATTCCATTTCTATTTATACAACTTTGATTTATAATCTCCTTTATTAATTCAATTCAATTTATATAACTCAATTATATATCAAAAGTCCATTTATAAGTTAAGTACTTATAATCCATTTATTTACTAAATCGTTCTTCAAAACATTTGAAATCAATTTTCAAAAGAATTCAGAAATCAAATTCCCAAGTTATAGTTCAATGATCCCCTTGGCTATACTAAACTGACATATCATTTTATTTCACAATTTTTTCTTTGGAGATATTCAAAATATTGGATTTAAACCAATTCATTAATTCACTTCACTTTACATTTTATTTTTCATAAATCTCAGAAATTCGATAATGGGTTTTCGAATGATCGGGACTCAAATCTAAGGAGACCTTATCGAAGAGAAACTATCGCAAACCTAAATTTAGAGAGGGGAATTTCCGAAAAGATTTGAATTTTCAAAATACCTTTTATTTAAAAAAAACAATTTTATACTTCTTTAAATTTCAAAAACGTTTTCTTTAAAGTGATTCTAGTAACTATTCATATTAAACATCATAAACTGAGCTTTGTATAAACCAAAGCTCTGATATCACTTTTGTAACGACCCACCGTTCTGACCGCCCCTAGCCGGTAATTAAACCAACTTGAAACGTTCAAAATGACGGATTGTTATTCAGTTTATAGAGTTTAAACAGAATCAGCCATAGAAACACAGAATAATAATATTTCACATAAATGAATTTTTCTTACATATATCAGAGTTTGTACAATGAATTAAATTTTATACGGCGGAATATTTCTTTAAAGTACAAAAATAAATAAATCCCCGAAAAGCTAAAGTGACGCATTTTCCCCAACTCTCTCTCTAACTTCGCTGCCCGAAAATCTTCAAGCTGTAAAATACTGGGTCTGACCCGAGTATTACGTTCAAAAGAAAATAATACACAGGTCAGTCTAATTCAAACTCAGTTATTAGTGCATAGAGGCAATAATAATCAATTGACAATTTAGATGACAATCAAATATAAATTCATCTATCCGATCCTTTAACAAGAAATCGGATAACGGTAAATATAACACTTAACAGTGTTAAACAACAAATCAGTAGATTCAGATTATCAATGAAGATAGATGAAGGGATTTTTAATGAAGAAAATTTAGAAAATAACAGAATTGCCAAAACGGCAATTAACTACAAAATCATCAAAATGCGATTCAAAATATATTGAATTGGCAACATAAAATAAATTTCCATCAATAGAAAACATCATTTAAAACATCAGATTCGGTAGGGCTGCAGTACGCGCACTCATGCATACGGCCTCGCCACATTTAAAATGTTAACTCTGTGTGACTGATGTTCACGCTTGCGTGCACTGCCTCGCCACCACCGTAATGAAAAACGCAAAAGATCATAAATCAAAACAAAATAGTATATCAATAAAACAATACCGTGTGGCTGCAGTTCACACTTGCGTGCACTGCCTCGCCACAACAACATGTGAAATCATCACAACAGAGAATACTATCAGAAATCAAAGCTGCAGAGGTCAAGTCAGTGACTCAACACAGCTGCAACATGGTCAAAACCAAGACAACAAATATGCAACATTTCATATAACAACGCCACTGTCTCAACATTCAGAGTATCATCGGCACAGTAAACTACAAGTATTCACAAGCTAATGCAAATTCCAGCTACGAATGAGCAAGTGTATTTGCATATTAATTATGCAAACACAGGTTGCAATGAAGACAACACACTGTTCAATGCACTCAAAGTCAGAGATTTTAAAACAACTGAATACAATGGTAAGGCATGGCAAATACAAGTGCAAGGATGCGTGCATAAATGGATGCTGTCACGTGTGACGAAAAAACTGAAGTCACATATGAAAATGTGATATGCCTCAAAGTCCAAAACACAATAACAACAGTGCACTAAGTACAACTGCATGAAATGAAGCAGTAACTTATGTTCAATGAACATGAAGGCAAGGCACAAGTCAGGTAATAGTAAAGTCAAAGCATCAAAGTGAGAAATGCAAGCGCAGGCAAATGAACACAGTGAACATACATAGGCAGTGCCTATATAAACATGTGATGCAATACATATATACGGCAGTTCGAATAAATAATGCGACTCAAATCAAAGTGTGTACGAGTGGCAACATGTTACAGTAAGGGACAACATGAAATAGTGTTTGCATGCCCAAAAGGTCAGAGGCAATATAAATGCAAACTACACATGAATGAAGACCACACGAGCTCAATGCATCCCAAATGCTCAAATATACAACAAGTGTATACATGTACATGAAGACAACAGACAACATAACATGACCAAGAATCCAATAACTACAACATGAAGGAAACAACTACAAAGACACCAGTAATGCAGCGAAGTAGTGCCAAAAGACCACCAGTAAACCAAGCTTCACAATGAACATCTCAATGAATTTAAGATGCCAAAGTCAAGTTAAATTCTCCTCCAAAAATATTTTCACAACTAAGTTTGCAGATTTCAAAAATGATCAACAGCAGTCCAGAGAATCAAAATGAAATTTCAAACAAATTCACGACATAACACAGACTCAAAAGCTCAATATCCAACAAAAGTACAGTCTCGGAATTTAAGAATAATTAAAACAATATCAATGCAAATGCACAAGTACAGCTCGAGCTCAAGTCAACATATATGATCAAGCCAATAATATGCAGTAACCATGACATTAAAGACCAGAGCATCCAAAAACACTGTCGAAGTCACTCCGGACTAGTTCAGGAAGAACAAGAATGGCCAGAGGCAAAGTACACAGAGAAGAAACAAAAATTCACAAAACATTTCTTTGTTAAAAGGGTCGAAGTAACCACGGTCAGCGTCAAAGCCGAAGTCATCAGAAAACAAAGTTGAATTTACAAATCAAAATCAAAGTTGACTAAGTCAGAAATCAACGGAGAGAATATCAAATAACAAATTCATTCAAATCTGTTAAAATTAGAAGAACATCAACCTCAAATTAAAATTGAATAACGGTGGTTTAAGTTAGATGTGAGTGAATAACATCACTCACCTTTGTTCAAGGAGCGCAAATCCAGTTAGCAGCCGAAAGCCCTCTTCCAATCCACACGAACCAAACTCAAGATCGCCAATTCGAAACCGAGCACTCCAGAGATTCGAGCGAAACCCTAGCAAGTGGCCATTTTTACCTTTCGTTTGTTTTTGTTTTTTTTTGTTTGCGAGGCGAAAATAAATGGAGGAACGAACGAAAATTAAGGAACGACAACCATTTTTTTTCTCAAAGGAGTTTGATTTTTTTTTCGTATGATTTGAAGAGGAATGGAGAAAATAAAAAGGGAAAGGGGTCGTGTTTTTGCAGAGGAGATCGTGATTTTTGGGTGTGGTTGAAGGCGTGGATCAAGGCACGAATTTGGGATCTGGTTGAAAAGAATAAGGCAGTGGGATTTTTGTTCTTTATTTTATGTTTATTTTTATATTTTTTTTCATTTTAAATTCAATTTGTTTTGTATAATTATTTTCTTTACTTTGTTTTGTAAATTTTGTTGTTTGAATCTTTAACTATGTGTATTTCTTTATTTATTTTGTATTGATTAAAATTTTATTCCTTTTTATTTTAAAGAAAATAAAAATGTTATTTAAAACTAACCATCCATTTATAAATTTACATAAATAATAATTCTTGTATCCAAATTATTTTTCTAAGTCATTTGTTTGAATTTAAAATACAAATTCAATATTCAATTTCAACTCCAAAGTCAAATTTAAATTTTTATTCAACTTTTTATAGATTAAATTTTAAAATTTAATCGCCAATTTCATAGTTATATTGGGAATTAAAACCAAACCATCATTCAAATATTTAAAATTAATTAAATATTCTCAATTTAAATTGTTTAAAATTCAGGGTTATTACAAAAAAACTATCGCAGTTTGCAACAGTCGGCTCTCTTTATTTGCAATAGCCAAGAACTATCGCGGTTTGCAACTATCGCATCTCTTCATTTCCAACGGCCAAAAACTATCACGGTTTGCAACAGTTGCGTCTCTTCATTTGCAACGGCCAAGAATTGACGGGGTTTGCAACAGTCACGTCTCTTCATTCGCAAAGGCGAAAAATAGCTTTGCAATGCCTATTTTGAAACGCCGTGTCCAATCCACTAGTCGCTTCTATTTGAATTTAAAGAGTAGAAAACTGTTTACTGCTGTGTAGCAAAAATATAAAACAGCCCATTCTTATTGGACCCACACCCGACCAGGTTCGATACGGGACAAGTGGGCGGCGCACGTGTGTGTGTTAGTTCATGGCAATATAGGTCCTCCCCCTCGCACCAAATTACCTAACCCTAAGGGCCAATATAGGTTTGAGGAAAGTAGTATATAATCATGAACATCAACTTATTTTTGACGATGTGGGACAATATCTCATTCACTACATAAGTGTTCTCTAACAAAATGCACTGGCATGGAAAGTAACAAGGTTAAGGCAATGAATAGGGAAGTTGAATTTCTCTATGCTAAAGTTATAGGAAATGCACACGGTGATACTGGCATTGTGCATAGTGATACATAAAGCAGGCATGCCCCTATCCCTATTTAGTATAATGTTTCATAAAAAAAATGCAAAAATCTATGGATGTAAGTGTGTTGAATGCATCAGTTTCCTTTAGCAATATTATTAATGAAGAGGAGCATGGTTCAATAAAAGCATGTAATGAGTTAATGATGTTCAAAAATTGCACGGTTGAAGGTAGGTGAAGGATAAGCAATGTAAAATGAGGCTACAAGTAAATAAGGATACTGTTGTGGAAGCAGTGGTTGAATCTGACATTATGCACAATGATATAAAAACAAGCATGCACCCATCCCTATTCAGTATAAAAAAATACGAAAATATATGGATGCAAGTGTGTTGAATGCACCAGTTTCAATAAGAAATATTGTTATTGAAGGGGAACAATATGGTTCGATGAAGGCATGTAATGAGTTAGTGTTGTACGAAAATTGCATAGTTGAAGGTCGCGTGAAGGTTAGGCAGTGTAAAATGAGGCTACAGGCAAGTGAAAGTAAGGATACCATTATATAAAGGACAATGCAGGATGAAAATTTAAACAATAAGCAACTTATTGTGTTCACTGATATAAAGGAATGGTTGAAAAGTACATTTAACTGTCTGGTTGGTTTTGAATGTGATAATTCGAAGGGTATTCGTTAGGATAACGTGATGGAACATGGTAGAAGAGAGTTGGATATCATAGTGGAGAATCAGTTAACATAATGTAGAAGCGGAATAAATGTTATAGAGCGGCAGAAGCATCTAGTCCAGGGTGTAGTGCACTTGATTATTCAATGTAAAGAGAGGCTAGTGCTGGTTCTAGTTCGGTGAGTATTGATAGTTGAGGAGAAGTGCTCGTCTTCTTAGAATGGCCACTAAAGTTTTCAATAACTCTAGCTCATGTACGGATTTTCTTTTGGACGGTACTTGTAGTCCCTATGCTTTGAATAGTTTATCCACTTGTGATATGCAATATTTATTTTTAAGGATATTCAGCTAAGAGATCCATATTTATTTTTTAGGATATTCAGCCAGACACCAATTGTATTAAGAGTAAAAAATAAAACGGGATAGAACACTTGGATTATGAGATACATTAGTTGAAATGTAATTAGTTTACATGATTTAGGCAAGTGCAGTAAAATTAAAGCCTTTTTTAAAGATAATAATATTGATAGTCTTATTACAAGAAACTAAAATAGAATATCTTAATTATCATATTTATAGGAGTCTAGGGGGTCCTTATATAAATCATTATTCCTATCTTCTAGCTAGGGTTAGTGCAGGAGGATTAATGATGGGATAGAAATAGCATGTGTTAGGCTTTTGAAATCTACTATTAAAGACCATTCGATGGATTTGATATTTACTGACATTAGTGGTGGTTCAATACTAAATATTACAAATGTTTATGGATCGAACTCTAAGATGAATTGTAGGGTTCTATGGAGCGAGTGTCTTGAGTTTAGATAACTCGCTCCAGGACCATTTGTGATGCGGAATGACTTCAATGTTACTAGATTTTAAGGAGAAAGATCCCCCAAGGAAGTTTATTTTGTTGCAAAAAGGAGTTTGATCAGTTTATTGTTGGTTGTAACTTAACTGAGATAAAATTAAGTAACATATAGTTTACTTGGTCAAATGGTAAAGAAGATCCATCGATTGCACTTTGTTAGAGATTTTTTTATTAGCGGTGAAATAGAAGACAAATTTTCTACTTGTAAGGTTGTGGGTCTTCTGAATATTTGTTCGAAGCATTGCCTAATTATCCTAACCTGTACTAACTTATATGTTGGAAACAAAAAATTTAGATTTGAAAAGATGTGATTGTCAGAAAATAATTTTAAAGATTTAACCGTAAAAAATGGTTTACTATGAATTATTACAATTATAGATTTCCAAGAAACATAGTTAAGGTATTGGTTAGTAAACTCAGAGGCCTAAGATTATTTCTTAAGAAATGGAGTAAAGATGTTTGGGCAACATTAGAATTAAAAAGAAAAAGTAATAAATGAGATCTTAAAATTGAATAAAATTGAAAAATCAAGGATTCTGAATACTTTACAAAATAATGTACTTTCAAATTTAAAAGAAGTATTAAATGAAATTATTTTACAAGAAACAGTGACGTGGAAACAAAGTTTTAAGGTCTAATGGATGGATGAGGGAGATATGGATACTAAAAATTTTCATAAAGTTGCTAATGATAGGAAACGTAGTAATACCATTAATTCCGTTTTAATTAATAATATTAAGATTTTTGATCAAAAAGAACTAAACAATGATTTTACCAATTCTTATAAAAAAATTGGAACTATAAAAAGACATAGAATTAGGGCTAAATGGGATATGCTTTACACTGAAGATGCTAAGATTGATTTGGTAGGGTTGGATGTTCCATTTGTGGAAGAAGAGATTTGGGGGGCCATAAAATATATGCCTAATGATAGGTCTCCAAGCCTGGATAGATTTCCCGTTTTATTCTATGAAACATTTTGGAATATTTAAAAAGAAGATATAATAAAAATGTTCAATGAGTTCTATGATGGTTCATTACGGTTAGGTAGCAAATGTAGTCTTACTACATAAGAGAATAGGTGCTAATCAACTGAAAGATTTTAGAACAATTTCACTTTAAACTATTCTTTTAAAGTCACTTCTAAAGTTTTAGCTAATAGATTAAATACTAAAAAGAACAATTTAATAGATAATGCTTAAATAGCATTTATTAAGGATACAAATAGCACAGACGGAGTAGCTGTAGTTCAAGAATATAATAATTATTGCTGTAAAAATAATATCGCTTGCGCGTTTTTAAAAATTAATTTTGCTAAATCTTTTGATTTAATTGATTGGGTTTTCTTAGGGATTTATCAAAGGTCGGGGGTTTTAGTGCGAGATGGGTGGGATGGATTATGTCTATACTAAAAATTGGTAATTAAAATATTATGGTTAATGGTATAATAGGAAATAGAATTCAATCGGAACATGGACTTGGGTAAGGTGATCCATTTCCACCTTTATTGTTTAACTTAGCAGCTCACATCTTTGGCAGAATTACCAAATTGTCCATTATTAATAAGATTTTAGACAATATAGGAATGAAATCACTAGTAATGATCTTTTTGTTTCCAATTTGCAGATTATGCTATGATTTTTGCATCCCATTTGTCTAAACATATTATTGCGCTTAAATTCATTTTATACAATTTGAACTACTATCTGATTTAAATATTAATTTTGACAAAAGCCAGGTACTTGTATTAAATGACATAGATAACGTAGAAATCTAAATTGCATGCACATTGAATTGTAGAACGATGAAATTCCCTATATAATATGTAGCATTTTTAATAAGAAGACAAAAACTTAAACATGGTGATTGGATAACTAGAATAAATAAAACTAATAAAAGATTGTCCTAATGGAATGGTAAATATTTATCTAGGATATGTAGGTTAGTTCTCGTTAATTCGGTTTTATCTGCACTACTTATTTATTGGATGTCGTTTTATCTTTATATGGGCAATTGATAAAATAGATAAAATTAGGAGAGAATTTTGGTGGAGTGGAGATGATCCAAATAGTAGCACTAAGTATCTTGATAAATGGGATATGGCTTGTAATTCGAAAAATGAAAGGGGGAGTTAGGAATTACAAATTTACATAACTTAAATATATCTTTATTAGGAGAATGGTTATGGAAATTTTATGGTATTAATGAAAATTTTCTATGGAAATAATTAATATTGAATCAATGGTATGGTATACATTTAATTTATACCACACTATTATAAATAATATAAATGATTTATCTCACTTTTGGAAATATATAATATTAAAATTTGATATTTATCAATTAGGAGTTAATAATGTTGTGCATTTTTGTAACAACACTTCTTTTGGGCATGATTGAAGGATATTGGTTATTCCACTTAACATGGAACTTAGATAGTTATATGAAATATGTAACTTCAAAAGTTTACTAATTTCAGAAATTTATAGGCCAAATTTAATTTTTCCATGGGAATTTAGTTTTAATCGTTTGCTAGTGGGAAATACTTTAGCACACTTTGCATTATTGTGTGCTAAACTAGAACAATACAACATGATAATGAAAAGGACCTTAAGATATGATGTTAAGATAAGAGTAAAAAATATACATCTCAATCATTTTATAACTTTGTAAATTTTTTGGGAACAAAATCAAACATATTAAAGTACCTTTGGAAAGTTAGTGTTCCACCTAAAGTAAAAGTGCATATATGGTTAATCTTACATGGAAAATTGAATATTGTAGAACTTTTAAAAAGAAAATTATATTTAGCAACAAAATTTGTTATTTCTATAATAATAAAACAGAAAATATTATACATTTATAATTTGAATGTAATATAATTATATTTATTCTTGTAAAATTTCTCAATCTGTTTGATTTTAATATAAATATTAGACATATAAATTATGAGTTATATTGGAATAATCTTAGATTTTATTATAGGGGTTACAACAGGTTCTTAGTTGACACTATTTAGACAATAACATGTTGGTATGTTTCATATAAAAGAAACCAACATGTGTATAATAATATTACTATTGGTTTGGAAAATTTAATATATGTAATCTTTCTATTTAGTTTTAATTGAATCTCAAATTCTAGCTATAAGTTAAATAAAAAATTGTTATTTAAAGAGTTTCTTAAAAAAAATCGTACTAAATTTTTAAAGAACAAAATCACTCTAAATAATAGAAAAAATAGCAATGAGCTAAATTTAGCTTCCTTGGACAACCTTATTAGGGAAAATTTTGATTCTTCGTTATTATTGGGAATCAGACTTGAATTAGATTTTTTTTCTTGTATTTAATATGTTTGTGTTTTATCCTTTATTGTTCCTTACTCGGTTTTATTCATAATATTGCCTGTTTATCAATATAAATATATGTTTGTGTGTATGCATGTGTGTATAGACATGCACATGCACACACATATATATGTATTGATCTTATATTTTTTGTGTAGTTTTCTTAGCAGCTTCAGGTATGCTTATTGGATTGGAGTGATTCAACTGATTTTGAGGATATGATCACTCATCTTATTTAGTAGTATTTAATGTTGTATTATTCTATTATAGACACTAGTTCTCTAGGATTGGGGGTTTTATTTTTATTTCACATTATACGAGGTGGGTATCGCTATCTGTCCAACATGTTAATGGCTCCATTTCAAGGGTAGAATAAATTACATAAGTGCTCTCCTCTACTAATTATGTATTACTCATTTTTCTTAAAAAAAATTAGTTTATTAATCTTATTAATAAATTTGTTTTTGAAATAATGTTTAAATTTTAAATATTCAAACACTTTGAAAAATTTATTACCTTTTTAATCATTTTGAAAACTTATGTTATACTATAACTTTTATAATAAACATATTTCATTTTAAATTTAATTTTCAAATTTATAATATTTTCTTTAATTTTCGAAACAAATTTGAAAGTTAGCCCAAGACCCAATCCAAATTTGGCATTTTCTATTGGGAGCAACCTTTGGGCTCACTTCGCTTTTAAGAGCTGGCTGGTAACTAGGTAGGACATTGTCACAATCCAATTTTCGACGCCCGAAAATCGACATCAATACGTGCATTGTATTAAATGCCAAACAATCGAATGCCGGAAAACCAGACCGTAAGGGAAAGAAGAAGGAGTTAGAAGAAGAGGAAACAAAACAACATCAAAATCTCACAATCGCAGTTTGACAATATATAATAGATAAATGACTGATCTTTATACAAAAGAACTGTAATTGTTTTATGTATACATCATCGGAGTACAACGTCAACAAAAGCAAAACACTGGACACTTATGATAACTTGTCCACACAAAGCTGAATATACAACATTCCATACACAGCGGAAATAAGTCAGATACGTGTGATACATCTCGCCATCCAACACATCCCATGAGCTCTATAGCAGTCCATCTAGAATCTATACTCTTTAATACTCGGTCTAACCCGAGCATTATAGTAAAATAAACCCAAGTAAGTCTGAAAAACCAGCGTGAGAAAACACACTCAATTGGATTATTAAAGTTTTCAAAATTCTTTGAAATCAAAGGTATCTTGTAAGACCACGCCACAAATAAATATGTCGGGTTTTTACCTTACTATAACCAAAACATTTCTTATCAAATCCTCTGATATTATAGTAGTGTCTATATACAAATACTTATTCAAATAGCCGGGATTGTTACATTCATTAAATTCCAGCATAATAGGTATACAAACAAGTCCGAAGGCACTTATTGGAGATTTGGTTTCCATCAATGGCAGGGCTACTTGGTACCGCCTGTCACAGTACCTGGTCTAGATCAGCGACCGAGGATCCCCTCTGATCCCCTACAACACAAGACCGGAGCTACCCCTTACTGGATAGTCCGAATAAGATCACCTCATGGTTGGAATCAACAACCGCCCACACAGCCGAATAAAAAGGGACATCTAGACATGGATGACCTTACCCTGATTGGTTGCTGGCCACTTAGCCTTGCTGCACCTCCCCTGTTTTAGCCATTTTCGGTTAATAAGGCTCGAGGCTATGTGTTACCCTTTTAGAACACATCCCACTTAGAATTCTCATCGTCCTCCTGATGATGTTCTGATAGCATTCATCCATACAAGTCTGTTCCCGGTCCGAACGGAACCGAAGGTACTACTCCTACTACATCCATTTTGGAATCACCCTCGGGAATAGTAGCGATTAGCCCTTGCACTTCACTGCTCCATCTTCGACTCCGAGCTCTTGTCTTCCTCATGAAAACGTTCAAACCGTATCGAAGTGGTTTTCAAAAAATTAATGCCGATCCCGATCTCTTCGAAACGATCAGCACATTGGCCAATATTGATAGTCGGTTATTTAACAATCATATAACATCCACAAACAACCATCAGGCCTTAATAATTTTCCAAATTATTTATTTCAAAATATCTTCGCAAGATATTTTTCTACACTTCAACCCTTTGAAAATAGTTTTCAAATCGCTTTTTCTCCCACGGAATAAATTTCCATCCAATTATTTTATTTCCACTGAAAATCACCAAGTCTTAATACTTTAGATTTTTAAATAATGAATCACTTTATCCAAAAATATATACTTTAAGACACTTAAAATAAAAACTACTTAAAACACTTTATTCAAAATACTAATTATGAAATTTTATAATAATTTCCCATGTAAAACTTAAGCCAAATTAATTTTAAAACAAAAGTTACTTTATAAGGTATAAATATTAAATAATTATCTTTTAAATCATAATACTAGTTAAACTTTTAAAATAATTTACTTATATTATTAACTTAATGAATATTTACTTTTAAAATTTTTAAAACCACTAAATAATAATTTCTTTAAAAAAAATCTTTTAAAATCACTTTAAAACCTCTAGCTTATACTTAAAAATCTACTTTGAAAACATACTTGGCTTTTCAGGAAAATACATTTTCCTTTCCAACACAACCATTTAATCATTTATAAATCCTTCTCGATTTATTTCCAATTTAATTTACGTTCAAAGCCCATAATTTTTCCTTTCCACACCTTTAAAAATAAACAACTATTTATTTTTGAAACAAATTACCCATTCCTTTATAAATTCCCACCATGAATTTGTACTTTCAAATATCCACTAATATCTTATTTCACTTTACAAACCCAGTTTATAAATTTCATAGTCTCATCCTCCTTTTAAATCATAGTTTCAAACACTTAATCAATTTTCAAATAGATTTCCAAAATTTACTCCATTTTACAATAAATTCCTTTACTTTGTAACGACCTGAAATTTTCAACCCCAAAAATTCGACACTAATACATTCACTATAGAAGTGCCGAACAATCGAATGTCGAAAATCCTAGATTGTTAGGATAAAGAAGAAAAAAAAGGATAGAAGAAAAACCAGAAAAACTGTGACGATACGGATTTTGCCCGCTTGAAAATCGACATCCATACTTCAAATCGTATTCGAATGCCGTAGATTCGACCGTTCAAATCCGATTCGCCGGAGCTTATAACAACATTAAGTAAATAACACAGCGGAATAAAAAGAATAATACATTGATATACAGCATTGATACAATATCTGATGCAACAGAATGATACAATGATATCAATATACGACAGAGATACGATACAACAAATAGCAGCGGAAAAGAAATAGATAACACTAGCAGCGGAACAAATAACTCTAAGATAGTCTTCAACGAAGAACTCCAAATCTGAACTCCATCTCTAAGAACCAATCCAGAAATAGCTCGAACTCCCAATAACAATGCACCAAGCTAGGCAAGACAGGTGTGAATCAAAGACTGAACTAACTCCTGATAATCCACTATATCTAACTATCTGAAAAAAACCAACTCTAGACTGCTCGTATGGAAAATAATAAGCACCCAGAGTTTAGGAAAGGAACAATAAACTCCGGATCAGTCATGGGACTGGTGTGAGCAACAAAAACAGTTTATCTTTAAAAACAATCAACAAGAGAATTTTAAAGTAAATTCGCAATGCTTTTTGAAAATGAAACTACCATAAGACCTCCCGCCACACACACAATGCAAACGCAGAATTGGAGGAGATTTCTTCTTATGATAGTCAAACATGCTTGATACGCAATTTCCTTGATATTATTATTATAAGTGCAAAGTGCAGAAAACATTTCGAAAGTAGAATATAAATCTTAGCCAACATACGACCATTATCGTATGCCTACTATAGCTACTATGTTCAATAGCAGGTTACCGCCACATTCCATAGCAGGTAATACAACTAAAACCGTACAATGTTCGTATTGTTTCTTTGGATTTCCAACAAATGGTCAGGCCAAGGAACTTCCCATTGCCACATGAGAACGCCTCTGGAAGGACGTCCCCGAGAACCTAACCGGATCTCTGCCAACACAAGGCCGGGTTACCCCTAACTGGGTAACTACTGACACGAGTATGCCACCTCCCGGTTGTAACAACCTTTAACCGGGGCCCCAACATCAATCACAAAGTAAGACATATATATATATATTTTTGATATCCACATAAGCAAGTATCTGGGCTCCATACCATGATACCACTTCTATCCAGAAGGAGATGTACATACCCTAAAGGGGCGCTACCCCCTAATAACCTTGCTGCATCTTTCCTGTTTTGACCATTCCGGGGTGTGAGGCTCGACGAAGTCATGTCCACAAAGCCACGCTTTGGTACAAAGCCATGCTTTGGGTCAACAAATGATGACAAAGATAAATGATCATATCACATATGATCAAACAATGATCATTACACAGCAACACTTAGCATGTCACATTACCAAATTGGGAATATATCGCTGATAACCTTCAACTACATAAACTCTGAGCTCGTACGTCTCAGAGAAGGGTGTTAAGCAAAAAGAATAAATTCTCCACCACCAACAGAAATGTATTTGAAAGAAATCTGCTTTATGTCTCAATTTGTAATGTCGGACACACAATCCATACAAGTCTGTTCCGGGTTCGAACAGAACCGAAGGCACTTCCAAAGAAGTCCTTGCAATCCAGATAATCCCTAATCACGTCCGGATTTCCCATCACATATGGAGATCTCTATACCGGGGATCAGCCAGTGCAGAGACAATCGACAAGAAACCCTTTCGTTTTCGAAAATATCTGGTCTTCACCACCGGTCTTCAAATGCAATCCATATGACGTATCACATATTCGGAATAGGATATATGACACAAAGGTCCTCTCCCGGCTAAACCGAATAGTGAGCACAATATTTAAAACATATGGATATGGGATTTCAATTAAGTCACAACTTAATAATTCAAAACTTTCTTTCAATGGTTAAACAATTTACCATTTCAAATCTTTAAGCAAAAAGATTCATTTCACAAAGATCAATTCATAGATTTCCAAAACAATTTCATTTCTATAGGATTAACCCATTAAATCTTTAAATCAAAGATTTAACTTATAGTTTCAAACCGTTTCCAAAACTTGGAAGTCATTTTCATTTTCAAACTTGAAATTCTTTTTAACACAAATTGGACGTTCATTTCTTATGTGAAAGCCTTTATTATGTGAAAACAAACAGTTTTCGTTTCAGAAAAATCCAATTTCATTTACACGAGTTAAAGCCTTAATTTATGTTCATATTCCCAAATTAATACATTTTAAAATGGTTTAACCCATATATAACTGGTATAACATCTTTAATCCCTAGTTTCAAATTATATAATTCAATTTGAAATCTTGAATTTAGGTTTAAATCAAATTATTTAAACTTCAAACTTTATCAAGTTATTCAATATAATTTCATCTTTGAAATTCCATTTTTAAATGCTTTTCACATTTAACCCGATTCCAATTTCAAACTATTTGAATTTAAAAATTCAAATTCAAAACTATTTTCAAAAATCTGTGACTTAATCGATTTCCTCGTGAAATCCATATTTGTGTGTGTATGGTGTGGTCCAGGGGTTTAACACAATAGTGCAACATCATTTCAATCATCACAGATTAAAACATAGGAATATAGTTGATAAGCGATATAAAACTATAACGCTCATCGTCCATTCACAGATTCACAGATAATATGCAGATGCAAATAAATATACACAGCTCAATCTACAGAACAAAATATCACAAATCAGATAGGATAATCAATTCAAGGCATCACATATAATACGATCATTCATAAGTAATTCAAGCATTTCATAATCATTTATAAGCAGGATTAATTTATTATTAAATCCTAATTAATTCAATTTATTTCCAATTTAATTCAATTACTCATGAATTAATCATCCAATTCCTGATTTATTAATTTCAAATCATTTGATATAAATAAATTTATCAAACTCTTTAATTAATTAAATTATTCTTAATCAATCATATTAATTACATTGACCTTTGAACCAATTATATAATTAATTAACTTCTTAATTAATTGTTTCAAGAAATTTACTATTTAATTACTTACCACTAAGCAATCATCTCATAATAACAAATCATGAATTACCAATTTATCGTTATCATTAATTTAATCAAAATATTCAAACTTAATAACAATTAGTAATTAAGCCCTTAATTTCATTCATTAAGTAATTAACAATGTACAATTGATTTAATTTATTAAATCTAATTTGTTATCAAAATTTATCCCATTAACTTTGTTACTTAATAATTCATAGTTAATTATCCTCCTTAACTAATAACATTTCTTAATTTACTTCTTAATTAATCTCTAATTATAAATTAATTTAAATTTTTAATTTATAAATTAAATACACAAGTCATTCCTTAATTATCTTATCCATTTAAATCATTTTAATACCTTAACAATTTCTAAGATAATCTATTTCTTTATTAAGGACTTCATTAATATTAAAGTGTATTAGAACATTACATTTTAAATTTAAATTCAAATTCCATTTTGAATTTAAGATTCAAAATGATTATTTATTTAAACATTAACCAATTTTAAATTCAATTTATAATCTTTTAAAAAATGTAAATAACATTTATTGCCTATATAAGAAAAGTTTTTTAAACCAATCTACTTAGTTTTATCATTTGAATCTATTAAATTTAAATACTTGGAATCATTTCCATACTAGAACATTGATTAAATAAAGTTTAATACTAAATCATTTCAAAACATTTGTTAGTTAATTAATTGAATACTAAAACAATTTATATAAAAAAAACATTTAACTTTAAATATCTAAAAGTTGAACTCGTTCGAGATCTTGTTTAATAATCTTTACTTTGGAAAATATAGTTTACAAGCTTTGAAAAACCTATTTATTCAATTAAACAAAAAGAAAGAAAATCTTGTTTAACAGAATTTATTTGAAATCTGTTAAATCATAATTTCCAGAAAAACAGAACAGGTCTTGTTGAAAACCTGTTCAACATATACACTCGAAACCTGTAGCAATGCAAAAGAAACTCCACTCCACAACTACTTCGAGTTTTCCCTCGTCCTTGCTTCGAGCAAATCACACATACCCGAATGAACCCCGAGTCCAAAACTGCACCACCCAAAATCGACAGCCCTTCCAATATGCACGGTGCACGTGCACCGTGCCTCCAGCCATCACCGGCCATCGACCAACGTCGCCACCCATCGCTCATCAACCCATGACCCCATCGCAACCCACCAAAGCCACTGCCTTGCTTCGAAACAAAATACGAGCACTCCATTCAAACCTGGAACCACGCACTCGTCCAACGTCGCAAACCTGTCAACGCGTCGCCTTCAAAATTCCGACCACCAGAACGCGCCGCACCTCCGCCCAGACCTCCGTCTACCCCCCAGCTTCCATCAACCAGAGGCGCGCGCAACTCGATGCTCAAACGAGGCTGCGGTGCTCGACTTCCCCCTTCACTAAAAATTTAGGTTTACAGACTTATACTTTACGCCGCCGTCGCCTCAATGATCGAGAGTGTTCCCTACTATTTTTCCTAACATCGCCAATCACTCACCTAGCCTCAACCCAAACCCCGGCCTCGCTAGTGCCTCCGACCACCTGAATTTGCCTAAAACCCATTCCCAGTTCATTTCGAAAATGCTTTGGGAATACAACACTAAAAATTATCATATTGGCCCTAAAAATCCTATTTTTAAGTAAGTATTCAAGTTATATAATTTAATTTGCAAATTGTTATATTCGAATTTAATCAACATTTAGATTTTCTCTGTAAAAACCAAATTTTTTACATACTCTATATTCTTATTCTTCTTGGAACTATTTTTAAATAATAACTGATACTTAACCAAGCATATTTGCTTTTGAAATCTAAACCTAACAGAGGTTGATTCAAGAGGAAATGAAATTTGAGTAAAATTTAGGCTTGTAAATTAAGAACAGAGATATATCCACTATCATATATACACAGGAACATACTTACACACATACATCACAGACATATTATTATTAAGAGATGAGTATGCAATAGTATTTATAGCTTAAACTATTTAAATTAGTGATGTTACTCACCATGGATTTCCAAAGAAATGGAACAGGGCTTGATTTATGCTGAAGCTGCAGTTGTTTTTCTTTCTTCCTTTAAATCTTTGCTTCCTAGGCTTTGAACTGAAGCTTGAACTTGTTTTTTTATTTGCATTACTTTTTTACAGGTTTATAAAGCTTTTACTTTTTATTTTCTTTCTACTGATCAAACTGATGAAGATTTGCTATATGTAGAGTAAGTTTACAGGGTATAACATTTTGTACAAGTTGATGTTATCTTGTTTGTACAATACAAGGCAATATAATCTTTTTGTACAATTATGATCAGAGAAATGGAGGCTGATATATACTAGAGTATGCTATTGTGTACTTGTTACTTTGTAGATAGTTACTTTTATTCTAAAAGCTTATGCATACCCATCCTACAGGCAACATACTTTTGCCTATACTTCCATTAGCTCGGCTGAGAGATGATATGTTGGTGACTAATGTACTTATATTATTTATTTTTATTTGTTTTATAAGCTTGTACATATATTATCTTTTGTTTACTTTTATAAGTGTTCATATGTGAATGTATTTTATTTCTATGTTTTTACTTATTAATTTTATTTATTATTTAGTATAAATCTCAATTCAAATACAAGTTAAATATTAATTGCCAAATTATTTCATAATTTTTATCCAAAAATGAAATTAATTATTAAATAAAATCAATTCCAAAATTGGGGTCGTTACCAAAACTTAGCACAGAATCTCACATTCGCAGTGGATCAAAATATAATATCAGATAATAGAATTTATAAAAGGAAATGCTATAACTGTTAATTTACAGCAATATATCAAAGTACAAATAAACTGGATAGTTGTAACGACAGTCCCAGAATACAATCAATATAGCTTCAACACACAGCAGAATATACTCCATACTTTCCTCAATCCAGCTCGCCTCCTGAGGTCTAGAACGCCCTAATCTAAAAAGCTGTAATGCTCGGTCTAACCCGAGCATTGCATTAAAGTAACACCCGAGTCAGGATGGAAACCAGCGTGAATAAACCCATATAATTTGAAAATACTGAATTATCAAACTCATTTACAAACAAGGGTAACTCGTACATTATTACGAGTTTTCTCTTGTTATAGTTAAACACTTATTCCACAAAGTTATATCTAAGTACTGTTACTTAGTTTCAATAGTCCAGTTTACTTAATTTATTCCATTCCATCCTATTTTATTTTACAAATCAAATCTATAAAGAATTATTGTAGATTACTAATCGAAATGGTTTTGGATATTGCTGATATCTAACCCCAGTCTCTTCGAATCCAATGTCATCTTTTAAGTCAAGTTGTTTAAGTTTTAAAAAAAAATTAATTTACTTCAGAATAACATATTCACACAGCAATTCATCATAGATAGATTATCACTATTTAGCCAAAGCATTACATATCACAGAACATCACAAATTATCAATCCCAGTCATTCAATATAATTTAATCATTCACAAGCAAGATTAATTAGTTATACCATTCCTAATTAATTTAATTAAACACAAAATAAATTAATTACTCATTAATTAATTAATTATCCTTTAATTTCTTACATTAATTAATGATCCTTTAATTACATTAATTAATTATCCTATAATTACTTAAGTTAATTAATTAACCCTTAACTACTTAAGTCCTTAATTAATCTAAGATAAACCATTATCTAAATTGATTACTTAATTAAATCATTTGAATCTTATTTAAATTAAGGATTGAAATTAATTTATTCAAAATCACTTGAGACCTTTTGATTAATTAAAAGCTTAAAACATTTACTTCTTTAATCAACAACTTAATTACACTATTTAATTTTAATTTAATAAACTTAAGAATTAATTTAAATAATAGGCATATAAATAATATTCCAAACTTAATTAGTTAAGCTAAAAGATATTATTATATTATCCTATACTAACTTAACATTTAAATTAAAACATTTATCATTAAAGAAATTGGTTAAGAAATCGTTTTTAAAACTTGTTTTATTTTCACTTTCTATCTATTTTCCTATTAAATTCTTCGGCCCAATACTTCCTCTAGCCCAAACTCTTCCCCGATTTCTTACCTTATCCTTCTCTTACTTCTTATTTTCTTTACTTACTATTTTACCTTGGCTCAGATTTACTCCGCCCAAACCCTTTCCTTAATCTCTTCCTCTTACTTTTCCCAAATGCTTCCTTTTTCCCTTCCCTGTTCTTTTATTTCTCTCGTGCATGAACTGTGCATCACCGTGTACATATGTATGTCAACTCCGTCCATCGACTCCGATCACCGACTACCCACGCAAATCGCGCTCGACCTCCTCCCTATGTTCCACCACCTGGAACGCTGCCGAAAACCCAAAATCGAACTTCAAACTTCCATTGCCCTGGAACGAAAACTTCGTTCTCCCAATTCCCTCATTCTCCACCACACCCAACGCTGATCATCACCCAACTTCACTGGGAAGTGCGCCATCCTACCCTCTTCCATCTCCACTAGGACTGCATGCCCTTCTCTCACTTCCTTTGCTGCAGTACGGCCATGAACCAAGTCAATGGAAATACTCCTCAAACCCTAAAACAATCTCGCCGCACTTCATCTCACCGTATAAAATTTTCTTACCATTTTTCTCAGATGCGCCTTCTTCCCATCCATCTTCATGCCTAACGACGAACCATCAGAACAAGAGGTTTGCCGAGATTTGACCTATGACCAATTTCTGATCATCTCTCAATTTCTCTCCATATACAAAATTAAAAATTTCAAAACTTTAAAAATCAACAATTTCAAAAATGAATAGATTTATATAAGTGAAACAAGAAATTAAAATGATTGATTTTTAGTGATGTTCCACTTCCACTGTAATTTCCTTCCTCTCAGTGCAATACTTACCAATCTTCACATAAAAACATTTTTAAAAATGATATTTCTTATTTACAAACTAATTTCCTTTAATGATCATAACCCAAAGGTGTTTGAGTGAAGAGGTATTAAATTTTTGAATATAATTTAGGATCTGTTAAACCAAAAACAGAGGCCAGAACAGACATGCCTCTATGTACACACATACACACAGAGAAATTTGAACATATATATAAGAAAAACTCTTTTTTTTATATCCATGCAAGATATATTCATTCATTTCTACCATGTATCTTTACATGCATAAGATGATTTAACTAAGAAGGTTGAAGTTTACATCATGTACAAACTTGAACATAGAAAAGATGACAACAACTTGTGCAGGCATCTATACTACATATCCAGGCATAAAAGTACATTTATTTCTAGGCAACACTACATAATCTTTTGTTATTTTTATAATATTTTACTTACCCACAGATTTGATAAAAGATTTTTGATTCAAAAGATGAAGTTTACTCACCTGAATTTGAAAAACTAAAAAAAGATTTTGAAATTTGAAATCTGCTCTTGATTTTGATCTGCAACTTGATTTACTTAGTGTTGAGTTGAATTTGCTTTTTCTCAAGTTGAAAATTTGAAGTTGCTTTGCTTGCTTCAGATTGAAAGCTTAAAGTTGTTGGGTTTTTTTCTTTTAATTTTAATTTTGGAATATGAAAGAAGAAAAAATTGAGAAATAAGTATAGCCTAGTTCCTTATTCCATTATTATTTATATTAGTTTTAAAAGAAAAGAATTTTGCCACTTGAATTCTCATGGCATACCCAATCTTACAAATGTCTCTAATGCAATTATTTATATTTATTTATTTTTTACTTTGTGTTTTTATATTTTCTTTTTATTTATCAAGTTTTACTTAATATTATAAAAACCCTTCTATTTATTTCTTAGGCTTAAGCTTAAGCTATTATACTTGAACAATATATATACATTAATGTTTAAATGAGTTCTAAATCTAATTTATTTTAAGATATTTATTTGAAATTTCAAACCACAATTTCCTATTCACAACTTACGCATAAACATAAATAATAGAAATTAGATACATGCATATTTATATACTTATATATACATATATCATATAGCTTGTATATATCCATTTATATGATTATGGATATCTTTTAAATGGTGAAATATATTATCTATTTGTTTACTATAAGATTTCACATCTTAGAAATTTATAATTCAACATTTGTTATAGTTTTAAATCCATTTATATATATATATATATATATTTTTAATTATCAGAATTTTATTTGTTCAATTTACAAATTAGTATTTTAATAAATTTAATCCTGTTAATTACCAATTAACAGATGTCCAAAAATCTAGGTTATCACATTCCTCACTCCTTTAGAACTTTTCGTCCCAAAAAGAAACAAAGCCAGAATTTATTAAATGCTTATTATCAGTTAAATTACTCTTTGAACATTTTGAACTATAAACTCTTTTTATTTAAATTTTTTTAAAACATTTCAAAAATCTACATAATATTGCCAAAATAGCTTTATAAAAATACTTTTTATAACTCGATGTCTCAACAAGTCCATCCTTGTTCTCACAGAATTCGATCATACGTTGATCGGGCGTAGAACTGAAAATCTATAAGTACATAGCAGACCCGTTTTCAACACCCAGTGAAAATACTTGGAGAATATTTCTGTGAAAATATAGAAAACATTTTTGGTGAGAATGCTCTGGAAATCATCACCCACTCCATGGTTGCGGTTAACCCAATGATCACGTCGCCATCCCAGCAAAACCATAGAAAACTGTAGCCCTTTGCACCCCTCGATTACACTATGGAACACGCCACAGATCATAGCTATACCCGGGTTTACGTCATCATCATGGTAAAAACACATGTAACTATAGGCATCAGCGCCCTCTAATTTCGCTGCCAAATGAAACTTCTCTACAAAGACCACATAGATCGCAGACTACATCAGTCGAGTCCCAATGTAGCCTGTAGACACTCACTACCACACGACTTCCACTATGTCTTCATAGATCGCAGTCTATCGATGTTACGCCGCCCTCACGACAAAATCAAACGTAGACCGTAGGCAATCGCTGCCCCTCGACTTCCGCTATGGTGCGTAGTAGATCGCAGTGACTTCGAGTTACACTGCCATCACAGCATAACCCAAATGTCTCTAAGACATCAGCGCCCTCGACTTTTGCTACCCAACCACAATCCTTAGGAACTTCAGTTTGTCCAGAATTCCTCCCAGGATGAAATTCAGAACCCCCCTCCCCTTAGGGCTCAAGGAAAACCATCCCGTGGATCTCTTATTAGAAGTTCATTTAAATCAGAGTGCCTTTTTCCCTAGAGCCAATTTCAAAATATTTTATACTGTACACATATAGTATCTTTCAAATCATACTCTTTATATGAATCACATATAAATCTCCATTACAAAAAATCAATATCTCAAAATCGATCATTCTCAAACTTGGCTTTCCAGATTTCCAAAATTGATTTTTCGCAAAAACCAAAAGCCTTTCAAAATAAGTGAGTTTCCAAGCCTTTTTCCCAATATCAATCTCATAAAGTCATTTATATATATATATATATATATATATATATATATGAATATATACATAAGTTTATTCTTTTATCTAAAACAAAATATTTTGGATTACATCTTACTTATATAAATCCCTTTTATACTTCAAATACTTTCAAAGATCACATCTTCTAGTTATAATTCCAATAAGGGGAGTTTGTCACATATAACAAATATAATATATAACTTAATTTGTACCAAATCAGCACTCAAATTTGATTTCCTTTAAAAATTTATTTGCCACATTAGTTACTTCTTATAAAATGAGTTATAGTGATATCCAATTTCCACTTTTTTTCATCATATATTTTTCAAATATACTTTTCCAGTACAAAAATTATTTTTACACTTCTTTATAATATTTTCAATATCTATTTCATTCAAGTACGTACGATGTACATATATCATCCGTATGCAATATCAAATTCGATCAGTCACTTGATCACACAATTTCACTTCCGAATTAGTATCATCCACCCGACTTCCTAGTGCAGACTCAGATCTGGTTTCTTGATCAGAAACTGTCATTCTCATTGCATTTCCATAACTATGATAGAGAATTTCGAAAATCAATCAAAAATCCATATCCAGGGTCCGCTGTCAAAAATCGAGCAAAAAACCCAACTCGGATCGATATACTATCTCGAAATTCTATGTTCGAATCTGGATCAATTTGTTATGCGAATAGAATAACATACGTACATCCTACATATTTGTATTCATTGATCATTAGCTAAATCAATTTTCTTTTACTACACATTCATTTTTAATTCTATTCACTTATTCACAATTGCTTCATTCCACCTGGTTTATCACTCCAATTATAAACAGTTTGCACTCTGACCAACTTGGATTTATAAAATAGCTTGAAAAGTTCAAAATAGTTAAGTGATTGTAAAATAATAATTAATTGTGGAATAGTTAAGTAGTTATAAAATAGTTAAATAATTGTAGAATAGTTATATAGTTGCAAAAAAAGTTGTAAAACGGTAACTAGTTTGTAAAACAGGTGGAAAATAGTAATTAGTTTCAAAATAGTTGTAAAATAAGTACAAGATAGTTTTGGGTTTTAAAAAGAAAAGTTGTATAGTAAATAGCTACAAAAATAGATTTAAAAACGGTTTATATTAAAATAATTTATTTGAAAAATAGATTCAGAGTCAAACTGGTTCAATTTCCCAATCTCCACTTCCAATCAATTTATTTCTTAGATTTAAGCTTAAGCTATTATACTTGAACTATATATATATACACACACTAATGTTTAAATGAGTTTTAAATCTAATTTATTTTTAAGATATTTATTTGGAATTTGAAACCATAATTTCCTATTCACAATTTACATATAAACATAAATAATGGAATTAGATACATGCATATTTATATACTTATATATATCATATAGCTTGTATATATTATATGATTATGGATATCTTTTAAATGGAGAAATATATTATCTATTTATTTACTATAATATTTCACATCTCAGAAATTTATAATTCAACATTTGTTATAGTTTCAATTCCATTTATACATATATCTCTCGATATTTTTAATTATCAGAATTTTATTTGTTCAATTTACAAATCAGTATTTTGATAAATTTAATCCTGTTAATTACCAATTAACACATATCAAAAAATCTGGGATATCACATACTTACTCAATTTTATTTCAAAGCCCATTAATTTCAGATTTTACTCCATTATTATGATTTAAAATCTTATTTAAACTGAAAATCCAATTTCATACTTTTTCCAAAATTCTTCTTTATCTCTTCCAACTATTTTAAACCTTGAATTTAAAAATAAATCCTTTATTCCTTTAAACAATATCACTTAAGTTTAAAAATTCATTTATTCCCATTTATTCAAAAATATCCTTTCCCATACACGAAATTTATTTATTAGAATTTAAAAATCAACTTTTATCCTTTTCCAATTCATTCTTTAATTTATCCAAATTTTCTATAATTATTTTACTTAAAAATTCTCTCTTTTATTTTCCTTCAACAATCCAATTTTTATATTTTTGATATCTTAAAATACCAAAATATATTCAGCCAAACATAGCATTAAATAATTCCAATTACCAATATAATCTATCATAGATTATCAAAAAAAATCATATCATGGAATATGAAATAAATTCAACATTTTTTTGAGGAACCCAGTTGGATCCCTCCAACCTATTTCCCAGCATCCACAGATGTTGGCACAACATAAAATACCAATCCCACTTCGAGGGGATATCGTGGTATAAAGGGTCATCCGCTATTATGCAGGGCGCATAAGGTCTGATCCGCTATATAATGCGGGAATATCAATCACTCCAATATATATATGTATATATGTATATATAATTTACCACATCTAGATTGATAATAAATCATCAATTCAAGCAATCGATCCAATAATTTAAATTTTAACTATTTAAAATTAATGGTAATCCAATTGAGTGAGATTAACTTACCTTTGATTTTTGTTTGCAACCCATTTCCATTCTGGATTTTTTCTCGATTTTTAACCTTGTATAAACATCATGCATATGGCTTATTAATATTTGAATTGATCGAACAATTAATTGCTTATTTAACTTAACTAACAAATTGGTTTTAAACTAATAATTTAGTTTTAAACTAATTTTCTTTTAATAAATATTTTTAGTGACTGAATAATTAAGTAAGTTTGTTAAACAAATTAATCACCCTAACTACATTATTTTGAAATAACAAGTAGATAAAATATGAATATGTATATTATTATTTTTGACATCACATACATTTATAAAATGATTTATATAAATTTCAATTAATCAAATTTTTGATGAATTTTCCAAATCTATTTTCAAAAATCTTTCCTATTTTTCTTTTCGATTACCCATATATATATATATATATATATATATATATAGTGTTAAAATAGGCATGTGTAAACATTTTCCTTTTCAAAAATGGATATTTTCTTTACTATATAATTTTCCTTCCGTCTAATATGAATATATTTATCTGTAAAAACTTTAATAAAATAGAAATATGTTTTCTGTAGACATTCATATGTACGAATATCATCACATTTAAATCAAAGAGGAGAAAACTGTGCATACCTCTCTGACTCGATCGATTTGAGCACTCACGCGGCCATGCTTCTACCATCACTGCTCCTATCCATGACACATGAAACTCCATCTCCTGACATCAACAGTGCCACTTCCACGTCGAACACTCCCATCGTCACTGCCTTCCCATTCGCGGCCTTCTTCCTCAATTCAAGAATCGCGAATAACAGGAGCCCCATGTCGTCGATTTCCCCCTACACAACACGTCGCGCCTCCATCTGGCGCTGCGACCTTACCCTTAGCCCTAATGTCGATCGTTCCAAATGGTGAACTGCCATCCTTTGCGAACTTGAAATTGATTTAAGTCGATTCACCATCTTGCTTTTTTCGTCGCTTGATTTTAATTGGAAACGAGAAGGGATGTTTGTTTTCTGGCCATTATATATTTTCTTTTGCTAGAGATTATCGGACGAACTCGTTCGAATAAAAGAAATAGAAGAGGGGCTGATTTTGGGATTTGGTTTCAATTTTGAATGAGAAGGACTGGGAAGGGAAGAAAAAATTTCAAATTCTTATTCATCCGTTCTACCCTCCTTATTTTTCTTCTTACCGAGATCTATTTCTTTTTTAAAGACGCGTGTTAGAAGATGCAGTGTAACAACCCGAATTTTTCACCAATTTATAATCGTCGTTAAACGATTAATGATGATAGCTATTTGCTGTTTGGAATTTTTATCGGGCTTTAAAAATTTGTTGTAGCCCATTTCTTTTGTTGCCGTGATGGTTATCAAAAGAGAATAATCGTCCCCTTTATTCGTTATCTTCAAACCCTAAACAAAATCACGAAAAGAATAAAAATGGTGGTTGTTCCTTTTCTTCCTCTTCGACAATTAGGGCTTTTCCATTCGAAGGCCTCTGGTCGATCGAAGCTCTCTCCTCGTTGCTCACTTCGGCCGCTTCTTTTGGTCGAGTTCGCCTTCGCTTTGGTCAAGGTGAGTAAATTTTATTACTCACATCTAATTCTTGCTTGGTATTGTGTTCATGTTGTTCAATTTTGTTTCGATGTTGAATTCGTTTGACTTTGGGTTATTTCTTTGCTACTTGCTTTGCACGGCATTGATTTTATGTCGTGATTGCCATGGCTTTGATTTTTAGTTTGAAAATACTGCTTTGAACTCTCTGGCATTCGAATTGATTCTGTTTGGCCTTCGGCCAATTTGAAATTCGTTACTTGATTAATTGATACCGGCGACTTTGATTTTTCTGGTGATTTTTGCTTGTATGTTCACCCCTGTAGCATACGTGACTTGATCGAGTTGCTGCCATTATTGTTGGCACTGACTTCATCAGGTTTGCATTCTTTAATCTGGTGGTTGATGAACCTATGTGCTTCGACTCTGGCACTTAAGTCTTGTTCTAAACTGATACTTGAAGTTGACTTCGGTCACCTGACATTTTTGATTTATTCATTTGTGAATTTTTCGCTTCTGTTCATGTGGAATATTTACTAGTTCCTGCTGGTTTTGTTATTAATTCCTTTGAACTACTTTTGGCACTTGTTTATACTAAGTGCTGTTTCATTTGATTTAGACATGTATGTGCATTCATACATGTGCATACGTGCACTCTTGTAGACTTTGATTATCCTATGTGCCATGTTGATTTTTGTGTACATTTGTGCACCTGTTTTGGTTGAAGCCTGTAGCCTTTGTGCTTGTTCTATGTTGCCTTATCTTGGGTACACATGCTTGTTTCATCTGTAGCCTTTGTCCCTTGTTGTTCCACTATGCATTGTTTACTGCCATACCGCCATGTCGTATTGCGTTGTGTTATTTGTGACATTGAGCCTCGACTTTGATCGTGGTTGCTCTGTTGCTCCTTCCTTTGGAAAATGGGCTACTCCTTTGTTTCAGTTTGCATAGGGTTTTAAACATTTTTGCTCACTTTTGCACTGGGCTTGGTGTCTTGTCTCTGGCCATTCTTTGGTCCCTGACCTGATGAACTTGAGTCTGTTGGTTGTTGTTCATGTGCCTCTTTGTGGTTCAGTCTGTTAGTTGGGCTGCAATTCATGTGTTTACTTGGAGCATGTTATGTTTGTGCTCGAGTCTGGTTTTAACATACTGTCGTGGTTCATGTTTTCATTTGGGTGGCTTGACTTGAGCTTGAGTTACTTTAATGTATATTTATGTTGTGTATGTGGACTTTGCATAAGCTAGAGCTATGTAGCCTTGCTTTGTTCAGTTCACTACTTGTAGCCTCTATTCGACCTGATTTTGCTTTGACTTTGGTAATTGCTGCATATTGTTCAAAATGTAGTTTTCTATTTGATTTTTGTACTTGTGTTGAATCCAGCTTAAACGTTCGGGTTTGACCTTGTGCTCGTTTGTGAATTTTCATTGTGTACATCATCACCGTAGTGGCAGGGCAGTGCACGCAAGCGTGAACTGCAGCCACACGGTATTGAGTTTTTGGGCACGACATCACTATAGTGGCAAGCCAGTGCACGCAAGCGTGAACTGCAGCCACACGGTATGGCTTGTATGATATTCTATTTTGTTTCGATTTATGGATCTTTTGCGTATTCCATATTCCGTAGTGGCGAGGCAGTGCACGCGTGCGTGTACTGCAGCCCTACCCGTATTGTTATTTTAGTTGATATTTCAATTGTTTGAACTGTTTCGTTTATTCAATTCAATATGATTTGAATTGTATTTTTATTGGTTTAATTTGATGATTTTGTTGTTAATTGCCCATTTGACAATTTCGATGTTTTCCAAATTATCTTCATTGATATTCTTTTTACTTATCTTTGTTGATGATTTGAATCTGCTGATTGTTGTTTAACACTTTTACATGTTATATTTACCGTTATCCGATTTCTTTATTTAAGGATCGGAAAGACGAGATTTATTGTGACTGTCGTCTATTCATTATTTAATTATTATTGCTTCTGTGCACTAATAAATGAGTTTGAATTAGACTGACCCGTGTATTATTTTCTTTTGAATTTAATACTCGGGTCAGACCGAGTTATTTCAGGTCGTAGATATCTTGCTTTGGGTAGCGGTTTGAGCTATGAAGACTTTTCATATCTTTTGGGAGTTTTCGTGTCATAGCATAGGTTGATATGTATTCATGTATGTTAGTTGATAATGTACTTGTATATATATAACTTCCTGGGTCGACAGTTGTAGTTGTATCATATGTTCTATGTCAAATGTATTGTAACTGACATCAGTTATATATATGAGACTTTTCTGTTTTATCTGTGTTCCACATTTATTGATATTATCTGTGTTATTATTATATCTACTGTCCTAAACTATTATGAACCATCGTAGTTCGTTTTATACTGGAATTGGGGTATGTCGATGGGAGTAAATAAATCAGAGATGAAAAATGAAAGAATATATATATATATATATATATATATATATATATATATTATACCACTCCTATCGAGATAACCAATACTAGTGTAAGGCCTAACTACTGATGGCCGCTCCTCAACAGCCTTATTCTCCGCGCTAGTTGATAGCATTACACCATAGTGTTCTTGGCTAGCGTGGGTATAGAGGTGGGGCGTCACATGCAGGATACGTGTTGTCAGGGTGGACAAGTGTTGGATGTGTCTACAATGAATTGAAGGGAAAACATATATTATATTTATATTTATATTTAAGTTTAAATCATCTCGATTTCGCAACTCACAATCTCGATCTCTCATTGAGGCGTGCCGCTTGGCATTCATAATGTTATACCCATATTTCGAACACATTGGAAAAGGTTTCAAGTCCTAATTCGATTGTATGGAGAAGATAGCTTTTTGACCCAATTATTATATTGAATTTCCGATATAAATTTTAGCGCGTTTATATACCGTACGATCACACGACTCCAAACGTTCCGAAATTTGAAATCTGATAATAATACAATATTATGGATTCAATGCAACTAGTTTCGTCGAATTCTAAGACTGCGCATCGGAAGGCTATTTTAAATATCGATTTAAACGATGTATTTTTAAGACTGAACAAAACACTTATAAATTTAATTTTAAAAGTTCTATTACCTTCAGTATTATCAATATAAGTTTTATAAGCCTTCAAATTATTTTTGCCGAGCTTAAAACTCAAGATTCCATATTTCACCCAATTTTCAATTATTAAATTCAATATTTAAATTATCGAATAAACAGTGATATTTGAAATTCAAGTTAAACATTAAATTTTAAAAATTTAAAATCAATTAAATATTTCGATTTCAATTATCTCAAAATTTCGGGTCGTCACATTCCCCCTCTCTTAAAAGAATTTCGTCCCCGAAATTACTAGTTAAGAAAAATGGTCCAATACCTGTTTACTATCTTCCCAAAACCAAATAGTTTCCAAACAAATCCCTAAGAAATCTCTCTATTAAAGACACACTATTACCCCTACTAACTTTCCAAACTCACCCATCTGTTACAAATGATATTATTTCCTTGATAACTCAAATTGTAGTTTAAACCAACCTTTTAAACTTATCAAAATTTTCTCAAAATTCGCCAGCGTCTCCTTTACACGGCTAGATCGGTATGACTACAAAATGCCTCTACGTGCCCCCAAAATTTCAAAAAGAAAACAAAAGCCAAATGGCTAGACCAGAAAACCATAAAATTTCATATGACAATTAAATACATACCTTTTTGTTGAGCCATACAATTTTATCTTTTGAAATCAAAATCATCAATTTCCTTTTTTGCTTTTAAATACCTGCATACTACTTAGCAATAATATCCAATCACAGCATTAAAAATCATTTTATTCATTGTTTTACAAAAGTTTTAACATTTGGTCTACTTAAGCCCGTACGATGCACATATATCATCCGTACGCAATATCAAATATGATCGCTCACTCGATCACACAACTTCACTTTCGAATTAGTATTGTCCACCTAACTTCCTAGTGCAGACTCAGATCTGGTTTCTTGATCAAAAACCGTCATCCTCCTTGCATAGCCCTAAACTATGATAGAGAATTTCAGAACAAATCAAAAATCCATATGCAGAGTCCGCCATCGAAAATCGAGTGAAAAAACCAAACTCGGATCGACACAACTATCTCGAAATTCTGTGCTCGAATCTGAATCAAATCGCTATGTGAAATAAAATAATATATGTACATCCTACGTATTTTTTCCAATTGATTATAAGTTATATCAATTCTCTTTTGTACACCTTTATTCTTGATTTTCATCTACTTATCCAAAGTTTCCTTTCTCACCACTTTTATTAACGCTTCATTCAAATATTAACTTAGAATATTCTTCCCAAAACCAAACTTACTTAAGAATTTCACCCTCCCTTTCTCAAGTTCAATATGAATAGTTTATACATTTCTTATATTTACTTTCACTTCACCACTTAAACTTTCATATCTATATTCATTTAACTTAAATTTTCAATTCCATTCTAAATTCAATTTACCTTTCATTTTCAGTATTGAATTCTATTCATCTTATCACAAACCATTTTTATTTAACCATTTCTTTATTTAGTTCACTTACTAATTTATTTTAAATCTCAAATCAAAGTTTTATTTCCAAAATTTTACTTCTTTTAGTTCCTTCAAACAATTCTTCAACTTTACGTTACTTAACCCAATTCAAATTGAATTTCAAATATTCAGTTTAAATTCCATTTACTTACAATTTTAAATAAGTGTGTTCATTCACAAATTTATTTCAAACTTAATAAATTTTATTTCAACAACCATTCCATTTAGCTTGCTTAGATTCATTCCCTATTCGGTTACATTCCATTCCCAGTCAAATTTTTTAAACTTCCATAACTTTCTCCAACTCATTTATATTCCATTCGCTGACCTCTATAAATTTACTTCATTTAATTGGCTTACCTAACGCTTTACTTTATTATCACACTTACTTTTATTTAACCCTTTTAAGTTAAATTTCATTCTAACAAATTTTAGATTCTATAAGTTCCCAAACTCATTTGAATCTGCATAAACATTTTTAATTAAACTTCCAGAGTTCAATGTAATAACTCGATATTTTCAGCCATTCGCATCCTCACATGTCGGACTTGAATTGCTCAAAATACCGCATTAGAAATAAATTTGGAGCAAATGAAATACAATCATAGAATCACAGACATAGAAATAGCAGAATAACTCGCAGCGGAAATTAAAATATCGTAGTAGTTCATGAAGCTACTATAACAAACTCTCAAAACATAATACATAATGTCAGTCTGAAAAAAAACATAAACAATAGAAATCTCAAATACATAGAAGTTTATAAATACCAGAGCAGAAGAGAACAACTGAACTGAAACAGGGAGACAGCTACATAAGTAAAAATCTCCAGCGATTCCTAGCTCCAGAAAAGAAATCCAAAGCTAAGCTTTAAATCCTCAGGCTGACCCGAGCATAAAGTAAAACACAAAACACTCGAATTAGAACATACATACTCATATAATGTAAACCAACTCAAGCGAACTGTAGCAATGCACAATAACTTAAAGGATGCTTGGGATCGCTCATCCTCTAAGGATCAGTTAAACCATAAATTAAATACATCCCGTGGTCAAAATTTCAAAATGATATTTTATACATGTAAATCAAATATCATTTCAAAATTCAATATCATTTCAAATTCATTTATAATATATCAAAATATCATATCCTTCCAAAACCTCATTCATTTTATTTAGTTTAAAAATACCGTTTCAAATCACATTTCAAAATGGTTTATATATCAAAGCAATATTCCAATTAAACCAATTAAATATTCCATTTAAATCATTTAAAAACGAAGTTATTATCTTTAGTAATAAAATATTCAATTCTCAAAATTTTACCATTTTTAGAATTTATTTATTTACTTTAATTTATTAAAACAGTGAAATTTCAACTTTCACAGCATTTAGAAAATGCTACGGTAAATTTACATTTGAAAACATTTCATTTTAACAAAGATAGTATTTACAGATATGCTGTAATAAATTTTAGTTTAGTTTTTATGACTATAGCACTTACAAAGTGCTATAATAGCCCTTAGTTCAATTTAGTCTTTTAGTTCATTTATATCAATTACAGCATTTACGAAATGCTATAATATCTTTAACTTTAGAAATGATAGCATTTCAGAAATGCTGTCAATTAAAATTTCAAGTTTTTAATAAAATTTCATAAATCATTAAATTTTTATTTAAACAAATTTCAAGTTATAAAAATTATATTTTCACACTTTTAAAAATGATCATTTAAATACTTTTTAATTTATGATTTTATAAAGTGAAATTTCACAAATAATTATCGAATTTTAATAATTCACTTATAAAAATCAATGTACAATTTTATAACATTTCATTTACTTTACATTTAAATTTAACTTAAGATTTCATAAATTAAATTTAAATTCTATTTTATTTCCTTAACTAAACTTTTATTTTAAAACACATTTCACATTTTCCAAGATAAGTTATATTCAAATTTCAATTTTAAACATTTATTTATTTAACTATTTTTAATTTAAAGAAAAATCAATAACTCTTTATAAAATAATTTTAAATTAAAATTTAAATCAATTTATCATATTTTCTTATTTAATTTAAACTATATTTATAAACAAAATCATAAACTCCAAAAGTTACTTATATTTCAAATTCTACTTTACCATTTATTTTTCTTTACTTATTTAACTTGTAGAAAATCACTATATTTTATAAAAATCATTTTTTAATTAAATTTAAATCAAAATATCATAATATTTACATTTTTATAATATTTTATAAATTCTAGAAAAATATATATTAACCACGGGTCTGTATACAATTTTTAACCTAGGCCAAATGATGCGGATAACATATCATTTCAATCCGTAATTACAAAATGAAAATCCTGGTTTTATCATTTCAAAACCCGCAATCCCAAGCAAAATAAAATAAATAAAAATCGCTCAGGCCTATCATTTCAGCCCATTACGATTTTCCTCTATTCTAAAGTTCGTTCGGTTATGTATCATTTCAACCCATAGTGATTCTATTCTACAGGGAACTTGCAGTGAGATAAACCGATATAAATAAATATAATAACATTATATAAAGGTAGCAAATGATATGACAGGTGTATAAACAGGGTGATCATCATATAAATAATATCATAGGCGGCTATAACATAATAATATAATCTACAGATTCAAATGGTGTCAATTTACTAATTATATAAGTACGGAATTTCTGGTGAGAAATACTCACCTCTACAAGCTGGAGATAACAGATTCAGACACACCAAAAAAGATCCGGAAAGCACGAAGGCATGACTACGGATTCAAGTGAGGGGAGAGCCAAAATAGTTATTGTTTGCGTCAAAATTGGGCACAACACTCTTCGGGAGTCGTTGAAGAGATAATAGTCAAGAAAGCAAGTTCAAAACAGATATTATCTAACAAAAACTCCAATCAGCAGTAAAGAAAATGCGTAGACAATCGATTTATAGTGGTTCGGCGTGTTGCCTACGTCCACTGTGAAGTTTTTATACTTTTATTGATTCTCTTTCAATGTTTACAAGTTGTTACAGCGATCAACAGCAAGTTACAACTAGAAATTCGAAATCAGCAATCAAATTATGGTATAGGATGATGGAGATCTTGATCCGGCAGAGTTTGGGCGTCTCAGAGTCGGAAGGTCCAGAAGCCCTCTTTTCTGCTGGCCCTGGGGATCTATTTATAGGCGTAGGTTGCTGGTATCTCGCTGAAAACTCGGGAGACCACGTCTGGCACGTGAGGGGGCCCACATGCACGGTCTCAGGAAGTTTGGGCCCACTTCGGCATCGGTTCGAACTCCATTCGAACCTATCAAGAATTCATCCAATCGAGGTGAAATTTGGCGTGGACATTCTTCAACATGTACGCAAGCTTCGACGAAAATTTCGTGGCATTTGGATCAATAGGTTAGGAGATATGATGGATTCGAAATTGGGTTTTTGGCACAGCTGTCTGGTTCGAACCCATGTATTCGAAACGATGGTTTCGAATCCATCATGGCACGCGGCTTCGTGGTGACGTGGAGCGCAAACTTTGAATCGATCCGGACTTCACCCCGTGTTGACCGCTTCGACTCCATGTATCTCGGCGCATTCGAACCGATGGAAGACACGTCATCGTGGTTGGTTGACCCAGTGGGTTCGAACGAAGTTACACAGGATGGGTTCGAAGATGGTATCACAGATGGGTTCGAAGAAGGCCTCTGTGATGGGTTCGAAGCATGGCTTCTGTGACGGGTTCGAACTTGCGTTCCTTGGACGCACATGAGCTCTGCAACCCCTCCATGGATACGAAGCACATGGATTCGAACACGATGGAGTCGAAGGTAATGGGGTCGAAGGTGAGGCGCTTTGATGGTTTCGAAACCGATGGGTTCGATGTCCTTCGGTTCGAAGGTGATGGTCTCGAGTGGTGCATGATGATGGGTTCGAAGACACCCATCATGGTGGGTTCGAAACCAGCATGTTCCCTCCAAGCTGAACCGATCATAGCTTGAGCATGCGAACTCGGATTGACTTGAAATTTGAAATGCTGACTCCTGTGGTCTTTCTTGCCATGTCCTATCAATTGTAGCTCAATCTGGACTCGGATAAAATTCAGTGATATTCATGGCGAAAGGAAGTACGATCAACCTCTGAGGCGAACTGTCCTTCGTTTTCGATCGATCTTTTGGTATCGCGGCTTTGCCGAAAAGCGGGATAACATTTTGCCCCCTAAAGTACGTCTTGTGGGAACATGACGTGCTTTGAATAGCTGCCACTTCTCTCTGAACAGTCATTGCTTTCTTTTTTGTCGAAACTCGTATGCTGTACTGCTGTAACCTTGCGTTGATATGATTGATTGCCGTATAATAGTGCTTAGCCGTTGGCTGTCACATTTGTAACAGGATGAGTGTTTGATCCCTGTGAATATTCAAAATCGAATGTTAGTCCGACATGTATGCGCATATGTTAATTTGACCCTTGTTAACGTCGTGCGTCCACGAGTCGTTGTCAGTTTGGTTTGCTATAGAATTTCGTATCGATTCTCTCCTGAACCGATTTTGAAATTTGAATTGAGACAACGCTTGGTGGTTGTTTTGAAAGGTTCCCTCGTATCGATCCTCTCCTCAACCGATGTAGAAGGTTAAAGGAATCGAATTTGTATTGCGCGAGCGTAATATTTCAAACCGATGCATTCGAGCATTGATGGGTTCGAAATCCACGTTTGTATGGACGCGGTACGCTTGCTGCTATGATGGATTCGAAATTGACATTCGAACCGGTCTGAAAGGATGGAGTATACTTGTGTTGTGATAGGTTCGAAACTGACATTCGAACCGATGTGAAAGGATGGTTTCGAGACTTTTGTTCGTGGCAGTGGTCCGTGTGCTTCACACGATGGAGCCTCAAACGTATGGGTTCGAAAGTGGATTTCGAATCGGTTCTGCATTCTGACCTGTTGTAATCGGTCAAGTCAACCGGCACGCGAATCGACCCAGTCATCTCCAACCCCCCATATAAATAGCAAAGACCTCGGCACTTTTTCACTTTTTACTTTTACTCTTGCTTGCTTTTTACTGTGCTCTTCATCGTTTCGGAGCTCCAAAAGAGAAAGCACTGCGTCGCGCTCTCGAATCATTCAAGATCCGAATCTTCAATTTCTCGAACTCATCATTCAAATTAGGTAATTAGCCTCGGATTCAAACGGCGAAGTTATTTCGAACCCGTTTCTTTTTATCGATTGTGTAGCCTCGAGTTTGGCAAAACCAGATCTGGTTTGGGAGGGATTCGAACCGATGCGTGGGCTCGAGTTCGAATCGATGACGGTGGCGTCTTTTTATTGGATTTCGAATCGATCCTTGGAATGTCCTTGTTGGGATGCGCAGTTCGCGCCGATTGAGGGATTCGAGGGGTCCATTCGAACCAATGGGTTCGAACCCATAGGCTATCGTTTCGAAGTCCACAACTTCGTATCGATACGAAGTGGATCGGTTCGAACGTGAATGATGCGGAGTTGAGGTTTCCTTATCGGTTCGAACTTGTCATCTGTTTATCGGTTTGAAGCGCGTCAGGATGGGTTCGAACGCATGGGTTCGAAGCGACGTCAGGATGGGTTCGAACGCATGGGTTCGAAGCGACGTCAGGATGGGTTCGAACGCATGGGTTCGAAGCGACGTCAGGATGGGTTCGAAAGAAGAGATGTTCGGTTGGGTTCGAACGAAGTCCTGGTGATGGTTTCGAACCCTACATGATGGATACCAAAATTTGAAATTCTCCAAGCATAACTCCGACGAGCTTCATTCCTGCATATTTGGACTTGAATATTAAACTGCATACATGACTACCTTTTGAAGCTCGTCGATGGAACTATAACAACTTCTACCCGAACCAACTTCCATCATGGAAACGGATTGGTGATGACGGTCAGCGATGACGGTCATCATAGCTGGACTCCGTAGCCTTGTCGTTTGCATATTTCTTTAACTCTGCAACATTTATTCAAGTAATGCATGTCACTGCACAACACACACTCATACACGCTACACTGGGGAACGCACGGGTTTTTGTCGTCTAACGATGGTTTCTTGTGAGTTAGCTAGTTATGGAATCGTCAAGTTCACAGCAGCAGGAGACTCAAGTTACAGTCTCTCCGAGGCTAGAGATTCCGGATATTGACCCTGAGATTATTGGTCCAGCCCCGGATGAACTTCCCGATGCGTCATTCATTGCCAATCCATCAGATTCCGTTCCGTCCAATATCTCTGAAGACATGTTGGGGAGAATATGTTTGAGACACGGCCTGTCGCTGGATGATGTGCTACTGCCGGGGCCGAATGATAGACCGCATAATCCACCAGAGGGATATACGGCATTTAACCGCCACGCATGCGCGGCCGGGACACTTCCTCCGTTCAACGAGTATATAAGGGGAGTATTGTTGTTTTTGAGGATCGCCCCATCTCAGCTGCACCCGAACGGATATGCGTCGATCAATAGCTTGTTCATTGCATTTATGGAATATCTTCATCGACCACCGCTCCCAATTGAGATCAGATACTTGTTCAATTTCAAAACTCGGGGTGACTATCCCTCCTTCACATTCCTGGAAGCGGTGAGAAATTGCCAAGTGGTTACCGGGTCTTGGACCAGGTTGAACTATTATAGGACAGAATGGTTTTATGTCAGATGTCCTCCTGGATTCGCCCGACGATGGCTATTCAGACGTGAGTATAGTTGAGTTCGTAAATAATTACTATGGCAATTGCAGCCGAAGTGGAACTTATATTTTATTCTTTTTTACAGCGGTGATCCAGCGACCTGAGGGCGAGCACTTTAAGGAGATGGTGCGAGTACTTCGAGAAGTCACGGGTGGAGATAGGGATATCGATGTGTTATTGACGGATAGGAATCTCCGAGCCTGCGGTTTGATCGAACAAGGGCAGAGCATAAGCTTCGAGGTGGCACTAAGGGTTGTCTCGAAAAAACGAGTCAAGCACAAGAAACCCAGAGTTACTACAGCCGAGGAAGCTGACTCCGAAAGAACCCACACCGATGATGAGCCGCTGACCGGGCCTACGGACGCAGTTTCGGATGTCGCGGAGCAGAGAAAAGGCAAGGCGGCCATGGTTAAGTCAAGTAAGAAGGGGAGATGGAAATCGGTTGTCACGGCTCGTTCTGCTCCCGGAGTTAGAATCTCGGAGACGTCCCCTCCGAGAACTGAAAATCTTTTTGAAGGGCTTGCCGATCTTCCAATCCCGGACGATGTGTCTTTTCAACATGATGCCGGGTTGGAGGAATTCCATCGCACTCTAGAGTTGAACGAGCCTCTTATTACTAGCGAGGTCGACACTTCCGGTTGGTCGGGGGGAATGCATATTCATACACATTTCACGACACTGCATAACCTTTGACTGTAAACTATCTGTTTTGAAAGGTGATTAATTCTATCTTATTTTGCTTCACAGATATCATGTCTAAGCGTGGTTCAATGCTTGGGAGTCTTCGACATGCTCGCAAGCCTTCATATTATGACTCGCGCAGACGAGAGGAGGATAAAGGTTATGATCAGGGGCGTTCTGGGCATTATGACCAGGGACGTTCTGGGTATTCTAGTCACGAGAGACATGACACGGACAGGGGCTATAAGCGTCGATCGCGGTCGCGTACCCCTCCTCCTTCCAGAGATCCCATACAACCTCCTGCTCATGTCCCTCATCCTTCCGAGTCTTCTCGATATACGTCGGTTTCTCAACCTTCCTGATCCGAGGCGATGACCCCGATAGTCGCAGAGCAGCCTCCTACAGAGATCTCAGGAGAAGGGGCAATTAGACTTGCGCAACTAAAGAGGGAGTTCCCGAATATCTGCTTCGATAACTACGTCTTTCCCCCGAACCTGAAAAGAATCCCGCCGGAGGCCGAGCGGTTAGCGCTCGACTATGTGCATGACTTTTACACCCAATACAAGGCGTGGTATAGGGCGGCCGATAAGGCATCGGCGCTGGCCTTCGAACGAGCGGCTACCATTGAAAAACTTCAAACCGAGCTGGCTCAAAGAGACCGCATCATACAAGTGCTGAATACTGAGGCTGAATCGTCTCGAAAATCAGAGATAGAGGCTCTTACAAAGGTCGACGAAGCTCAAGCAGCCATGGATAGAATGAAAAAGGAGCACTATGTTACGGTGGAAGACATGGGCCACCGGAACACTATCGTCACTGCCGAGCGGGATGCGGCGTTAAAAGAACTTAATGAGCTCAAGGCCAAATTTGCCGAGATTATTAAAGATAGAGATGACGCGCATAACACGGCGCAAGAAGCCTGCGAGCAAGCCGTAGTGCTTCGCACTGAAAGAGATGTGGTCGTGGCCAAAGTTCAGGCGGTCGAAGCAGAGGTGGAGGAGAAGGTTCAACATGCAGAGGCCAGGCTAGAGGCCGATATCGAAGACTTGCTCATAACTTACAACGCCAATGTGTTGAAGCACAGAAACTTGGCCTGGCTTCAAGATTATTCAGTTCACCTTCGTAGCGCCTGGGACCGATTGGTTGAGGAGGAAGAGGAAACGCACCCAGGTGAAGCGGTCGATCGATTCGAACTTGAGAATCGGCTGCTCACAGACGATGAGAAGAAGGTTCTTCATGACGCTATCATCGCTCATGAGAAGGAAATGATCGGTGGTCGTTCCCTGGAAGTCGGAGAGGGGTCAGGCGTTGAGCACCATTCTGCTGTCACTGAAGTCACCACACCATCTTCGTCGGTGCCTGTATCTGCGGTCAGTTTGCAACTTGTTCCTGCTTACGACCGGGAACAACCGCGCTTATCTCCTATTCATGAGCGTACTTCCGAGGCCGTTCAGCCGTCTGCGAGCCAAACTGGGGAAGGTATTCCGAAGTTATCTCAAGCGTTTTCTGAATAGAGTGTTTGTTTTGTAGCAGTTTTTTAATAACTTCTTATTTTTTGCCTAGTGACTGGAGTTGCGCTGACTGTTGTGGCTCAAGAATCAAGTAGAGGAGATAAGGCCATCGCTACCGAGACTACTGTTGTAACCGCGGTATCTGTTGAGACGACGCAGGGGGGATCCTTATCTGCTGACGAACAAATGGTGAGCGAACTGCTCGGTGAGCGAACTGCTCGTTCTTTTTCTGACCTGCCATTTATCATCGTTAGTAGCCTCCCGCCGTCCTCAAGTTCTTCGATGCAGGCCGTAGATGCCCCCAGCAAAGCCCATGCGACTCGTGATGAGGAAATTTTGGCTGAGATTAACGCCGAAATAGAGGCTGCGGGGAATAGTGGTACCGTCGGTGGCAGCACGGCGGCGCAGAGTCCAGCACCTGCTACGGTAGCACCATCGGGTGGCACGGTCTCAACTTCCGTTACGGATCCAGTCCCCCCTGCTCCTCCGACAGGAAGCCTCCATGCAGACTCAAGCTCCGAGGAGGATATTGACATCATGCCTCCAGCTGAAGAGCCACCGCCGGAGAGGAGACATTCAAAACGAAGAATTTCTGTCCCTAGTGACACTGATGATGTACCACTAGTAAGAAGGACAAAAAAGAAGAAATAAATCGGCTTCTTAAGCAGACGTTTTGGTAGATAGGTACTTGTCTTCGTTTTTTGTCAGTGGGTCGTGTATAGATGCAGGTTCGGCCCCTGCTAGTAGGCATTCTTTTTTGGAAGAACTTATCTGCGTGTAAGTCCTTGTTTTAAGTTAGTTGAAATAAAATTTTGTTTCTTTGTTTCAACTCTTATTTTATTTGCACTTAAGTACTTGCAGTGTCTTGTTTTCGGTCCGGTATACTTGTGGCGTTGTTACCGTTTAAGTAGAGTTCGTCTCATTCGCCAAGCCTGAAAATCTTGGTCATAGGTTGCGATTGATGAATGAGTTGAACTTCGGACGTTGTATCACTTCGGTTAGTGATTAATATTTAGCTTTCGTGCCCCCCAGTTTTGGGGAACAGCACTTGTATTTTTGGTGGTTGATCGCACTTGTTGCAAGTCTTGAGCACACGTCCGCATTCCGGGGACTTAGAATAATTTGAGATCGATAACCCAGTTTGCATTCCAGGAATTCGAGAGTTATTGACGCTTGTAACGTGGTTCGCGCTCCGGGAACTTGGGAATGATGTTCACATTCCAACTTGCACTCTACTAACTCGGAGTTAGTATTAACACTTTAGTTCGCACTACGGGAACTTTGACTTGGTGTTTGTGCTCCAATTCACACGCCGGGAACTTGGATAAAACCTGTACGTTTGGGTTCGTACTTCAGGAACTCGGAATTGACGTTTATACTCCAACTCGCACTTCGGGAATCTGGAGTTTGCACGGATGTTTCGGTTCGCGCTCCGGGAACCTGTAACTTGTGTTTATACCCCAATTCATGTTTTTTGGGGATCTTGGAGTTGGTGTTGATAGGTTGGTTCGCGCAGTGGGAACGAATTATTGAATGTTTATATTCCAATTCGCGCTCCGGGAATTTGGGGTCCGTTCGCACTCTGGGAACGAATTGTTAAATGTTTATACTCCAATTCGCGCTGTGGGAAGTTGGAGTCCGTTCGCACTCTGGGAACGAATTGTTAAATGTTTATACTCCAATTCGCGCTCCGGGAATTTGGAGTCCGTTCGCACTCTAGGAACGAATTATTGAATGTTTATACTCCAATTTGCGCTGTGGGAAGCTGGAGTCCGTTCGCACTCTGGGAACGAATTATTAAATGTTTATACTCCAATTCGCGCTCCGGGAATTTGGAGTCCGTTCGCACTCTGGGAACGAATTATTGAATGTTTATACTCCAATTCGCGCTGTGGGAAGTTGGAGTCCGTTTGCACTCTGGGAACGAATTATTGAATGTTTATACTCCAATTCGCGCTGTGGGAAGTTGGAGTCCGTTCGCACTCTGGGAATGAATTATTGGAATGGACTGTCGTGTGGTTGTCCAGTTCAGCCTTCGATGTGTTGGCTTGCCCCCGAGCTGGGGTTTCACTTAGTGAGTGGCCGGTTGTAACACAGTCACTCGCTATTTGAATAAATTCCATTGTTCGATGGAATTTAGCTCTTCGTGTGTCGTGATTGTCGAATGTTGTATTCGGTGAATCACAGCTTTAGCTTGAAGAGATAGCATTTTATTTGCTAAAATGAGAAAATGCGGCAAAGTCAGTGCCTTATTACAAATTCAAAATTCAGAACGTAAAAGAAATTGTAAAGTATTCATGGATTGAAGGAGCCTGTCATGTGTGACAGTGACGAGGTTCTTCGTCGTTCCAGGCTTCTGAATGAGTAGGCCCGCCACTGATGGCGTTTATCACCAATCTCCCACGGGGACAAGTCGAGTCCTCCTGCCTCGGTCGATTGGGTTCATTGATTGGATTGGATGGGCCCGCATCTCTGGGCTGCGGTGTCCGCACAAACTGTTCCAGTTTCCCTTCACTGACCAGTTTTTCAACAAGATCCCGTAAGTGACGACACTCATTCGTATCGTGCCCGTAGCCTTCATGGAACCTGCAAAATTTTCCCGTCTGGATTTGTCTCTCCGACGACGGTCTTGGAGCAGGTTTTTCATATTGAATTGCATTACGGGTCCGCAAATACAAGTCCTCCAATGAAATATTCAAAGGAGTATAATTGTCGAACTTCGGAATTTTGCGTTGCGGGCCGCGATTTTGATCTTGTTTTTTAAGTTGATTCACGCTCTCTCCTCGCCGAGCTTGTTTATTTTTAATGTTCAACTGAACTTTTCCGGAGCTCTCGCCGGACTGTTTTATTGCAACATTGCTTTGGGTTCCTCCCGCATTTGGTCCTGCATCAGTTTGCTTCCTAGACTGTTTCGCGTCTTCCCGTCTCAGGAATTGAGCTGCTTTGGCATGGAAACGGTCCAATGACGCAGGTGGTTTCCCAGCTAGCCAATTGCCAAATTCAGAATCGGGGTCAATCCCCTTAGTTAACGCCATAAGGATGGAGTTATCGTTTGGATTACTAATCTCTGCACATGCAGTATGGAATCTTTCTAAGTAGTGTCTGAGTGTCTCTCCGGGGGCTTGTGTGACACTAGATAGAGTGTTGACATCTTTCGGCCTTGCGACGTGCACGCGGAATTGCTCAACGAATTTTGTGGCCAGCAGGTCGAATGAGGAGATGGATCGAGGAGGCAATCGGGTGAACCACATGGTGGCGATGCCCCCTAAGGATATGGGGAAGCTACGACATTTCACAGCGTCATCGGCTCTGGCAGCAGTCATCGACCATTCGTATTTTAGAATATGTTGGTTGGGATCGGAGTTTCCCTCATACATGGGCAGAGTGGGCATTCGGAATCGCCGTGGGGGTTCAGCATTAAGAATGTCGTCCGTAAAGGGAGTGTGACTTCGGGAAACTCCCCAATCGTCGTTTGTGAATCCCTGACTCTCACGGATCATCTGACGTATCATAGTTGAAAGATCCGGCATTTGCGCCGGAGCATGGTCACGTTCCATACTTTGGGTTTGAACCGGATATCGTTGACGGTTCACATCTTGCCTTCTCGGCTCATAGTCCTCTGGGACGTACGGTTCAGGAGTACGGCCGCTATGACGACGGTCTAGGTCCGACTGGTCTTGAGCGTCGACCCTTGGTTCAGCCGCAACGCTAGTGGTGCGGTATTCTGCGGCGTGATGAGGAACGGCGCCTCCTCGGGAGGAGGGTCCGGTTTGAAAGCTGGCTGACGGACCAACTCTTATTTGTCCAACGGTCAATGTTGGTTGGTTTCCAGCGGGTGGCATACGACTCCCATCTAACCGGGGTCGTGGAGGTCGGTTATGATAATCAGAAGATGAAGAACTTTCGCTGGAAGAGCGAGAAGCATGATCTCTCATGGATCTTTTTCGTTTTTGGCGATTCAGCTTGTTGATTAGCTCAGCGTTAGTGCGTAGCTGTTCTTCTAGTTGTCGCCGACTCTGGGTCAGCTCTTGAAGTAATAACTGCAATTCTTGTCGGGTAACCGGACCCGACGGTTCTGAGTGCCCAGCGGCATCTTGATTAGGTGGAGGTAGGGGGCAGGATTCTGTCTATCCTGTCCTTCTTGATTGACTGCGTTAGAGGTGGTTCTTGTGCTAACCATCTTTAGAATTGAGTTCCTTTCCTAGACTTTGTGCAAATCTGAATAGAAGGGAAGGAAGTTGGATTTAACGATCTGGATCTCTCTCTTAGATTTATTCAATCCGGTATCGATGACAGATCCAACGAGCAGGAGAAAATCTGGGTTTTCTCAGTGAAAGCACCAAAGTGTTTGCGTCAAAATTGGGCACAACACTCTTCGGGAGTCGTTGAAGAGATAATAGTCAAGAAAGCAAGTTCAAAACAGATATTATCTAACAAAAACTCCAATCAGCAGTAAAGAAAATGCGTAGACAATCGATTTATAGTGGTTCGGCGTGTTGCCTACGTCCACTGTGAAGTTTTTATACTTTTATTGATTCTCTTTCAATGTTTACAAGTTGTTACAGCGATCAACAGCAAGTTACAACTAGAAATTCGAAATCAGCAATCAAATTATGGTATAGGATGATGGAGATCTTGATCCGGCAGAGTTTGGGCGTCTCAGAGTCGGAAGGTCCAGAATCCCCCTTTTCTGCTGGCCCTGGGGCTCTATTTATAGGCGTAGGTTGCTGGTATCTCGCTGAAAACTCGGGAGACCACGTCTGGCACGTGAGGGGGCCCACATGCACGGTCTCAGGAAGTTTGGGCCCACTTCAGCATCGGTTCGAACTCCATTCGAACCTATCAAGAATTCATCCAATCGAGGTGAAATTTGGCGTGGACATTCTTCAACATGTACGCAAGCTTCGGTGAAAATTTCGTGGCATTTGGATCAATAGGTTAGGAGATATGATGGATTCGAAATTGGGTTTTTGGCACAGCTGTCTGGTTCGAACCCATGTATTCGAAACGATGGTTTCGAATCCATCATGGCACGCGGCTTCGTGGTGACGTGGAGCGCAAACTTCGAATCGATCCGGACTTCACTCCGTGTTGACCGCTTCGACTCCATGTATCTCGGCGCATTCGAACCGACGGAAGACACGTCATCGTGGTTGGTTGACCCAGTGGGTTCGAACGAAGTTACACAGGATGGGTTCGAAGATGGTATCACAGATGGGTTCGAAGAAGGCCTTTGTGATGGGTTCGAAGCATGGCTTCTGTGACGGGTTTGAACTTGCGTTCCTTGGACGCACATGAGCTCTGCAACCCCTCCATGCATACGAGGCACATGGATTCGAACACGATGGAGTCGAAGGTAATGGGGTCGAAGGTGAGGCGCTTTGATGGTTTCGAAACCGATGGGTTCGATGTCCTTCAGTTCGAAGGTGATGGTCTCGAGTGGTGCATGATGATGGGTTCGAAGACACCCATCATGGTGGGTTCGAAACCAGCATGTTCCCTCCAAGTTGAACCGATCATAGCTTGAGCATGCGAACTCGGATTGACTTGAAATTTGAAATGCTGACTCCTGTGGTCTTTCTTGCCGTGTCCTATCAATTGTAGCTCAATCTGGACTCGGATAAAATTCAGTGATATTCATGGCGAAAGGAAGTACGATTAACCTCTGAGGCGAACTGTCCTTCGTTTTCGATCGATCTTTTGGTATCGCGGCTTTTCCGAAAAGCGGGATAACAGTTATCTTGTACACAACCAATAGAACAAGATAATATAAATATGATTTCAAACCAAATATACATATGATTTCAACATAGAATACATATTGAAACATTTTAAAATGAAAGCAACTATGAACAAAATTGCTTTGACCATTGCCTCAACCTTCATGTGCTCGACCTAGGGGTCTCTAATGTTCGGCCATGGTTAGGTTATAGGGTCGGATATGGGCCATGAAGGCAAGGCTAGCAAAGTGTTAAAGGAGTGGAAGTTGCAACATAAAGGAAAATCAAAAGGTAGGCAAACAAGTGGTTTTTGGTGCAAACATTGGGGTCGGCCTGACATGGCTTGGGCTTGGTCATGCAAGGGGATGGTCAGGTGGGGTATAGAGTGTCGGCCAGAGGTGGTGGAGGGACTACTGGCGGCGGTTAAGGAGGTGAACAAGGTTGAAAATGAAGGCTTGGTGCATGAAGAGCTCGGCTATGGCATTTGTTGAAGTTTTTTTGGAGTTTTCGTGGTGAAAACAACTTAGGGGGGTCACGACCTGGTCAAGAAAGAGGGGGAGGAGGGTTAAGTGGCTATGGATGGTGGTGGAGTTGGTCAGAGGAGGTGAGGGAGGAGTATGGCCGAACAAGACGTGAAAGTGGCAGGGCAAATTCACTAGAAAAATTCAATAAAATGATAAGAAAAGTGGAAAGAAAAGAGACATTACCAAATATTTTCTCTTCAGATCTGAAATACTCGTGAAAAGTGAAGTCAGAAAGAGTGTTTTTACGTGAATTGAAGAAAAGAAACTCACGGCTATGACAAGAGAAAGGACGGCCTAAAGATTGAAGAGGTGGAAAATGAAAAGTCAAAGGTTAAAAAGACATTAGTCTTTTGAAATTTCTCTTTTTCTTTATTCAAATAAAACAAAATAAAAACCTGGTAAATAAAATAAAATTTAATACGAAATAAATAGAAAATGAAATGAATAAATAAATTTTAGAAAAATATATAAAAATATAAGAATATAATTTAATATATGTAAACTAGTATTGAAAATTGAAAACAAAATATACTAGTTTTGGAAAAATAACTACAACACTTTAAAAATGTGTTAAAAATAAAATATATACATAAAAAGACATATTACACACATATATACAAATTAGAACAAGATATGAAGAGTAAAATATTATTTATATAAATTAAAATAGACAATTTAGTTAAATAAATCAATTTATATACAACATTGTAAAAAGCATAACTTCCACAATATAAATCGGATTTCAACGAAACGAAAAGTATTACCTTTGAAATTTAATTTATTTTCATAATAAAAGATAAAATTCAAAAATTCAAATATTTAAATTTTAAATTTAAAAGTCAAAGGTTAACTAGATTGACCAAAAATCCACTTTTCTGGAAAATATTCTGTTTATTCAGGTTTGAAATTATAATTCACATAAAAATCAAATTTATATTTAAAATAACAGAATTTATCCATTTTAATAAATATAATAAAGTTTTTAAATTATAAATTCAAATAAAATAATTAAAATAAATCACAAAATTTAGGGTTGTTACATTTAAACAATTTCTCAACATTTCAAAATCGCGTTTGAAATTATATATACCCAAACCAAATTATTCCTTGCATTCCAAAATCAAACCCAATTTTTGCAAACAAACACCAATTCAAAACATCCAGTTAGCAATCCCTCTCTTGGAAACTCGAAAATGAACATTGATGATGTTGCAGTCATCACCGAAGTTATTTTCCAACAACCGAAGTGAGTTTAGCGCTTTTACTCTTTAAAATATTTTCAAATATATTTAAATCCAAATCCCACCAGATTTCATTCCCGATTCAAAAAATATTTCCGAATAATAACACTATTATTCCTCCAAAAGCTTTGAAAATCATTTTCAAACAAAAGGAATTTAAATTTTTCCCAAAATTTCAAATTTCAAGTCCTTTCAATTTATATTCAAACATTACTCTGGAATTTTATCACATTTGAATTATAAATCACATTCGTAATTTACATTCATGAATTCCATATGTAAATGAATTTATTTCTTAGCTTTTAGCTTTAGCATTATTTTCTTACTTTCAATTTCCACACAATAATGTTAATAATTTAATATTATAACTTCCTACCAACCAAACAACCATATATATATAACTATAATAATTTATGAAAAATTATTTCTTTTACATAAAAAATATATATAATCCGGGTAAAATTATTTCATTTACCCTATTTTAAAACTACTATGTTGAATTGTTCGATTCAAGTGTTTAGAGATCCCTATCAATAATGTTAATTGCTCGTACTGACCCGAATCCATAAGCCACTCAATAAATCAATCAACACAATATAAAACCAATTTTATATTCACTAACAAATACGTGCTCATATTTATTAATACACTCAAACTCATTCTAGAGAACTACAGACTCTATTTTTAATGAGTAATCCCCATCAGAGCCAAGGTTCTCGCTTAACCTTCAGCTCTGATACCAAATGTCACAACTCCATTTTTCAACGCCCGAAAATCGACATTAATACATCCACTTTATTAAATGTCGAACAATCGAATGCCGAAAAACCAGACCATAAGGGAAAGAAGAAGGAGGTAGAAGAAGAGGAAACAAAACAACATCAGAATATCACAATCGCAGCGGAATAATATATAATAGACAAATGACTGATCTTTATACAAAAGAACTGTAATTGTTTTATACATACATCATTGGAGGACAACATCAACAAAAGCACAACACTGGACAGTTATGATAACTTGTCCACACAAAGCGGAATATACAACATTCCATACACAGCGGAAATAAGTCAGATACGTGTGATACGTCTCGCCATCCAACACATCTCCTGAGCTCCATAGCAGTCCATCCAGAATCTGTACTCTATAATATTCGGTCTGACGCGTGTATTATTGTAAAATAACACCCAAGTCAGTCAGGAAAACCAGCGTGATAAAACCAACATTCAATTTGATTATTAAAGTTTTCAAAATCCTTTGAAATCAAAGGTATCTTATGAGACCACGCCACAAAAATATATATCAGGTTTTTACCTTACGATAACCAAAACATTTCTTATCAAATCCTCTGATATTATAATAGTGTCTATATACAAATACTTATTCAAATAGCCGAAATTGTTACATTCATTGAATTCCAGCATAATAGGTATAAAAACAAGTTTGAAGGCACTTATTGAAGATTGGGTTTCCATCAATGGAAGGGCTACTCGAGTATCATCCGTCACAGTACCTGGTCTAGATCAGCGTATCGAGGATCTTCCTGATCCCCTACAACACAAGACCGGAGCTACCCCTTACTGGATAGTCCGAATGAGATCACCCCACGGTTGGGATCGGCAACCGCCCACACAGCCGAATAAAAAGGGACATCTAGACAGAGATGACCTTACCCTAATTGGTTGCTAGCCACTTAGCCTTGTTGCACCTCCCATGTTTTGGCCATTCCCGGTTGATGAGGCTCAAGGCACTTAAAATAAAAACTACTTAAAATAATTTATTCAAAATACTAATCACGAAATTTTATAATAATTTCTCATGTAAAACTTGAGCCAAATTAATTTTAAAATAAAAATTATTTTATAAGGTATAAATATTAAATAATTATTTTTTAAATCATAATACTAGTTAAACCTTTAAAATAATTTACTTATATAATTAACTTAATAAATATTTACTTTTAAAATTTTAAAAACCACTAAATAATAATTTCATTAAAAACATTCTTTTAAAACCACTTTTAAACCTCTAGCTTACACTAAAAATATTGCTTTGAAAACATACTTGGCTTTTAAGGAAAATACACTTTCCATTCCAATACAACCGTTTAATCATTTATAAATCCTTCTCGATTTGTTTCCAATTTAATTTACGTCCAAAATTTACTCCATTTTAAAATAAATTCCTATACTTACTCAAATTATTTCAAAACCCATTAATTTCAGATTTTACTCCTTTATTATCATTTAAAATCTTATTTAAACTGAAAATACCAAATTCATACTTTTTCCAAAATTCTTCTTTATCTCTTCCAACTATTTTAAACCTTGAATTTAAAAATAAATCCTTTATTCCTTTAAACAATATCACTTAAGTTTAAAAATTCATTTATTCTCATTTATTCAAAAATCTCCTTTCCCATACTCGGAATTTATTTATTCGAATTTAAAAATCAACTTTTATCTTTTCCAATTCATTCTTTAATTTATCCAAATTTTATATAATTATTTTACTTAAAAATCCCCTCTTTTATTTTCCTTAAAAAATCTAATTTTTATATTTTCGATATCTTAAAATACCAAAATATATTCAGCCAAACATAGCATTCAATAATCCCAATTACCAATGTAGTTATCATAGATTATCGAATAAATCATATCACAGAATATGAAATAAATTCAACATTTTTTGAGGAATCCAGCTGGAACCCTCCAACGTCTTTCCTTGTATCCACATATGTTAGCACAACATAAAATACTAATCCCACTTCGAGGGGGATATCGTGGTATAAAGGGTCATCCGCAATTATGCAGGGCGCATAGGGTCTCATCTGCTATATAATGCGGGAATATCAATCATTCCAATACATATATAATATATATCACATCCAGACTGATAATAAATCATCAATTCAAGTAATCAATCCAATAATTTAAATTTTAACTATTTAAATTTAGTGGTAATCCAAATGAATGAGATTAACCCACCTTTGATTTTTGTTTGCAACCCATTTCCATTCCGGCTTATTTCTTGATTTTTGACCTTGTATAAACATCATGCATACGGCTTATTAATATTTGAATTGATCGAACAACTAATTAGTTATTTAACTTAACTGACACTTTAAACTAATAATTTAGTTTTAAACTAATTTCCTTTTAGTAAATATTTTTAGTGACTAAATAATTAAATAAGTTTGTTAAATAAATTAATCAACCTAACAACATTATTTTGAAATAATTAGTAGATTAAAATATGAATATGTATATTTATTTTTCTTTGAAACCATATACATTTATAAAATGATTTATATAAATTTCAATTAATCGAATATTTGATAAATTTTCCAATTCCGTTTCAAAAAAAATTCGTATTTTTCTTTCTGATTACCTATATATATCGGGTTAAAATAGGCATGTGTAAACATTCTCCTTTTCAAAAATGGATATTTTCTTTACTGTAAAATTTTCCTTCCTTCTAATGTGAATATATTTATCTGTAAATTTTTTAACAAAATATAAATATGTTTTCTGTAGACATCCATATGTACGAATATCATCACCTTTAAATTAAAGAGGAGAAAACTGTGTATACCTCTCTGACTCGATCGATTCAAGAACTCACACGGCCATGCTTCTGCCATCACTGCTCCTATCAGTGATGCACGAAACTCCACCTTCTGACATCTACAGTGCCACCTCCACGTCGAACACTCCCACTGCCACCCCACTCCCGGCCACCTTCCTCGTGCCTCGCAAATAACAGGAGCCCCATGTCGTCGATTTCCCCCTACACGACACGTCGCGCCTCCATCTGGTGCTACGACCCCGCCCCTAGCCCCGATGTCGATCGTTCCAAACAGCGACCTGCCCTCCTTTGCGAACTCGAAATCGATTTAAGTCGATTCACCATCTTGCTTTTTTCCGCTTGATTTCAATTTGAAACGAGAAGGGATGTTTGTTTTTTGGCCATTATATATTTTCTTTTGCTGGTGATTATCGAACTAACTCGTTCGAATAAAAGGAATAGAGGAGGGACTGATTTTGGGATTTGGTTTCAATTTTGAATGAGAAGGACTGGAAAGGGAAGACAAAATTTCCAATTCTTATCCGTCCGTTCTTCCCTCCTTATTTTTATTCCTACCGAGATCTATTTCTTTTTTAAAGATGCGTGTTAGAAGATGCATGAAACGTGTTTTCAAGGTGGACAAGTGTTGGATGTATGTAACGTTTGCGATTTTTCGTCCACGAACGCCGACATCAATACGTCCACTGTATCAACTGTCGAGCAATCGAAGGCCGGAAAACCGTACCGTTATGGTTAAAGAAGAAGAAAACGATATAAGAAGATAGAAAAGATAGAACGGAACAGAAAGAAAACAACAGAACAATAACAGAATCTCACAATCGCACCGGAACAACATATAATAAATAAATGAATAATCTTTAAACAAAGAACTATATCAGTTATTACATTACATTACATAACATTTCATCATCAGAGTGTACAACAACAAACAACAACAAACAATGGAAACGAAATACTATATACTAGTAATACGCCATGCCATCCAGCTTGCCTCCAGCAACTCCTGAATTCCAGAATATCCTGATAAACCTTACTCTTGACTACCCGTGTGGAAATTGGTGGGCACCCATAGTTTAGGAAGGAAAACAATAAACTCTGAGTCAGTCATGTGACTGGTGTGAGAACTCAAAATAGTTTATCTTTAAAACAAAATAGAGGAACATTTTTAAAGTCAATTCGCAATGCTTTTTAAAAATGAGACTACCATAAGGCCTCCCGCACACACACACAATGCAAACGCAGAATCGGAGGAGATTTCTCCTTATGATAGTCAAAGATGCTTGATACGCATTAAAAGAAACATTTGATATTATTACTAATGCATAGTGTATAAAACAATTTCGAAAGTAGAATATAAATCTTAGCCAGCATAGGCATTTCACACTTATGCCTACTATAGCTACCATCCAAACAGTAGGGCGCCACCATAAGTGAATGATAGGTTTTACAACTAAAACCATACAAGATCGTATTGTTTCTTTGGATTTCCAACAAATAGTCAGGCCAAGAAACTTCCCATTGCCACATGGAAACGCCTCTAGAAGGACGTCCCCGAGAACCAAACCGGATCTCTGCCAACACAAGGCCGGGTTACCCTTAACTGGGTAACTACTGACACGAATATGTCATCTCCCGATCGTAACCGATCTATCCGAGGATCCTTGATTTCCAACAACCGCATAAGAATAATAATGCAGTAACCACATAGGCTAAGTATCTGGGCTCCATACCATGATACCACCTCTATCCAGAAGGAATGACATACACTAAAGGGGCGCTACCCCCTAATAACCTTGCTGCATCCTTCCTGTTTTGACCATTTCCGGGGTGTGAGGTCCGACGAAGTCTCGTACACAAAGCCACGCTTTATACAAAAGCTGTGCTTTGGGTCAACAAATGATCAAAGCAATGATCACAAAGATAAACGATCAAACAAATGATCATATCACAAATGATCAATCAATGATCATTTCACAGTAACACTCAGCATGCCACACTACCAAATTGGGAGTATATCACTAATAACCTTCAACTATATAACCTCTGAGCTCGTACGTCTCAGAGAAGGGTGTTAAGCTAAGAGAATAAATTCTCCGCCACCAACAGAAATATATTTGAAAGAAATCAGCTTTATATCTCAATTTGTAATGTCAGACATACAATCCATACAAGTCTGTTCCGGGCTCGAACAGAACCGAAGGCACTTACAAAGAAGTCCTTGCATTCCGGATAATTTATAATCACTTCCGGACTTCCCGTCACTAAGGGTGATAAAACCTCTATATCGAAGATCAGCCGATGCAGAGTAACTCAACGGTAATCCTTCCCTTTTCAAAAATATCCGGTCTTCAACACCGGTCATCGAATGCAATCCATTACGACGTATCACATATTCAGAATTGGTTATACGACCCTAAGGTCCTTTCCCGGCTAACTCGAATAGTGAGCGCTTATTCAAAAATAAGTGTGGCATTCAAATTCAAACAATCACAACAAATACCTATTTAAAGGTAAATATTGATAGTCGGATTATTTAACTATCAAAAGGCATGCTCAACATCACCAAATCCATATAATTTCCCAAATTATTTACTTTCCAAAATATCTTTACTAGATATATAATTTCCACACTTCAAAAATAAATCAACGTTTATTTTTTTAAACAAATTCCCCTTTTCATTTATAAATTCCATAGTGAATTTATAATCCCAAAATATCTATGATTTACGATTTTCAATCGATTTTCAATATTCACTTTCAATTTATCTTACAAGGATAAATTCTAAAACGTTCATTTCACATTGGAAAAGTATTTCCATACTTATTTAATAATAAGTACATCACAAATCTATTTATTTTCAACATTTGAAAATATTCGATATACTTAAATCAAAATTTAGTATATATTTCATTCCTTAAGGAAATCATTCTCTTAACACATTTATTTGGGTCAAAAACGAATGTCGTGTAAAACATCGTTACGACGACCCAAAATCACTAGTATAGGGATTCAAAGTTTAAATAGATATATAAATCCCAATACTATACAAAATATTTCCTTTCGGAAATCATTTACTATAACAACAGTGTTATAGTCCACCATTTCCATCTTTCTCGGAAACGTCTATTTCAACAATAAATGTTGAAATCTATGGTTTCGATTCATAATACATTTTAAAACATCCTTAAAATAATTAACTTCATTCTATAATATTCCTTTTTGCCAAACATGACTATTTTATTCAATAATGTATTCTCTGTCCAAAATCGTGAATATATTTCCTTTAATAAACTTCAATATTCAATTTATAAATTGATTTCGAATTTATAAACAATGTTTATAAATTCCATTTCTATTTATAGGCTTTGATTTATAAATCTCATTATTAACGAATTCCATTTATATCTCATTTAAATGCCAAAATCCGATTTATAAGATAATTACTTATAAACCTTCTATTTCACAAAATCTATTCATTTTATAACTTCACAATTTATAAATCTATAAATTCCGTTCACTTATGAAATCCATTTTTTTATTTCATTTTTAACACTTATAAAAACTCGTTTTAATATTCCAATATTTTTAATTTATAAAATATCAATTTTATAAGTCTTTTATATACATCGTTTTTAATAATTCAAAAATCCCAATTTAAACCAATTTATTCTTTTAATAACTTAAAAATCGTTATTTAAAGCTTATATATTTCAAAATCATACTTAAGCATTATTTTCCAAAACCATAACTTTTATGAAAACAAAATTTTAACGTTTATTTATTTTAACAATTCAAAATTTAATAAAACGTAGACTTTTGAAAATCACTTTAAAATTTCTTTTAAAACCAAAAATCATTATTTTAAAACTTCAGAAATGGATCCGATGATGCAGCAGCACCACATAGTCAATCACGACATCCAAATATCATATATCGATATGATAATCAACAAATATCACAATATCTGTAAATAAATCAATATAGTTGAGGAATCCAGTTGGATCCCTCCAACCTGTTTCCCTGCATCCACAAACATTAGCACGATACCAATTCCGCTCCAGTACGGAATTATCGCGGTATATGAGATTTATAAAATGTTATCCGCTTAATAGACGGCGCAATAGGGTCTCATCCGCTATATAATGCGGGAAAATCAACTCCAAGTACATAAATAATACCAATTTCACTGTACTGTGAAATATTCACGGTATATGTTTTTAATAAATAACATCCGCTTACTAACGGCGCATAATGTCTATTTTAACAATCAATAGATAACAATCATCATTCATGCATTAAATCAACAATTTTAAATCTAACTATTTAAAATAAAAATCGAAACTGATTCGATTGAGTGAGAAGTTCTCACATTGATTTCAATTTCGTTTTCAGCTTTTATTTCGAATAAAATTAAACGCGCGTTTAATTTTACCCAAAATTCTCACTAACTCCAAACGACTCCAATCCAATTCCATAACGTAGTGCTCGTCCATACGATTCCAACGCAACTGGTTTCGCGCGTTTTCGACCTCGTATGAAAAGGTTATACATTTTTAAAGTTACGCGATTTTTTATTCATAAATTTACAACATAATTATTTATTTTCTTAAACCTAAGTAGAACATCACCGTCCATTTTCTTTTTGAAAATCACTGCCATTCCACGTTGCTTCTCCTTCCCAGTTCGAACGCACGCTAATTGAACCCAAGGTCGCCACTTCCCTTTGAATTTCGCACGCCACCATACTCCACTTCGTGACGATCGGGTAGTGCCACAACATTCGCCATCTCGAGCTCCACCCTCGGCCAGAGGCCGGCCCCACTCGGCTACTCCTCCTCTCTCGATTTGCGTGCAAAACGCGGTGACTTCATGGTCAAATTTACGATGATCCGCAGCTTAGAAAACGATCATAACCGTTGATGTTGTAGTTCGTGAGGTGCTTTACAAGTTTCATGTTAAAGAATTCTTGAATTGGTTGATGGATTTGACGAATTTGAGGGAGGAAGATCGTTAAATTCTGGCCTTCGGTTTCATTGGAGGCGGCTAGGGTTTTAAACCCTGATTTTTTTTTTTTGTGAAGAAAGGGGGGCTATTTATAGAAAACGACGAATACTATTCATCCTGCTTTTCCAAACTCCGAATTTCGCACGGTAACTGACGTTCCTAGGGTTTATCCCGCGTTCCGTACACAATGGAACAGGTTTCGGGAGCTAATTCGGTCATCTGTGCGAGTTATGGCAATAAACGATCCAATTTAAATTAAACCGATTAAACGATTTTCTAGGCGTTTTAGCTTGCACCGGACAAACGGTAAATACGATTGACAGGAAATTTGAAACCATACAATAATATCACATTATGGATCCGATGAAACTAGTTTCGTCGAAATCCGTGACTGTTTGAAAAACGACTATTTTAACTCGCCAAATTAATATTAAAACAATTTCGATGCGTTTCGAGCTGCCACGATCAAATGATAATTCCGATTGCTACGAAAATTGAAATCCGGTAATAACAAACTATTACGGATCAAATAGAACTAGTTTCGTCCAATTCTGAGACTGTTCGAAAATTGGCTAATTTCACTAGTCGATTAAATATTAAAATATTCAATTTTCACAAATAAACTTTTAATTCGATTTCAAAAGTTCTATAACATCATTCTAACTTCAATATGATAAAATAAAATTTTACAAATCATTTTCAATCATATTTAACCCAATTTTCAATTATTTCTGTAAATTCAACTATTAAATTATCGATTTAATTATCAAATTAAATCCAATATTCGAAAAATAAATTATTCGACTTATTAGTTTCACTTATTAATAATTTAAAATTAATTAAATATTCAAATTTTAATTAATATAAATTCTGGGTCGTTACAAACTTCCCCTTTTAAAAGAATTTCGTCCTCGAAATTACCAAGTAAGAAAAGTAACAGAATCTATTAACTTTCCCAAAATCCATAGTTAAACTTCTTACAATACTTTACTAAGTTTTCAAATCATACTTAGTTATCTTTTCAAAAACAACTAATATTATTTAACTTCCAATTCCAAATCAAAGTTATAGTTTTCAAAATTTTCCAATTTTTCTCAAAAATATTCTAACGCCTTAAATTTTCGGAAAAATTCGCCATAGTCTCCTTTGCGCGGCTCGATCCGAAAAAAAAAATGACAGTATGTATATCACAAATATACATCTCATCAAGTGATGAGGCAGCAGGGAAAAAAGTGTAAAAGTACGATATGTAATCCGAGATATGTACCTTATTTTTTTTATTAGCGAGCATATACGGCTAATATAGCGCGAAAGTGAGCTCCAAATGCGAAGCAAACGCGATCCGCACCTACTAAACACTCAACAAACCATGAGAAACATGCATATATGAAAATAATATCAATATACATCATATAGCAACATAACAACTACATGTGCCAACATAGCAATGCATTCAATAGCAATAAATGCAACTACCAAATCAATATAAATTTACTTCTCATTAATATTTAATGAATTGGTTTTCCAATTAATTCATTAACATTGGAATTTATCAACATTTATTCATATCCAATTTCAATTTGTTTGCATTTACTAATTTACATTCAAGTCGGTCCATTTCCAAATCAAATTAAATTCTATTCAAGTTCATTTTCTTCCAAGTTGGATTCAATTACTTTAGCTTCTAATTTTGCTAATTCAATTTCATTAACACTTAATGAATTTATATATAATCAATTAACAATCAAATAACAACCAATGTTTATTCAGTACAACTAAATTTATTCACTTACATTCAATTTGGTTCAACACATTTAATTCCAATTGGATCATATTAAATTGACTTCCATTCAATTTATTCAACTAGCTTTTAATAAATTAACACTTATATATTCATTATTTCATATCAATTGTTTACATTTAGTTCATTAACATTCAATCCATTTATCAATTCAATTGCTAATTCCTTTAACAATCTAAAGTTGAATTTCATTTATATAACTCAAGTTCAAATTCTTAATGACTTCACTTCATTAATTCACTTATTAATTTACTTCGATACCAAAATTCAAATTCACTTAAGTTATATTCCTTTTCAAACCCCTTTTGTTTAACCTAACTTAAGTTTTCACTTATAAATCCAATTCAAATTCCAATCCTATTTAACTCTTCTTTAATTTAACTCCATCCTTTAAGTTAAATTTATTCTTTCGAAATTCAAATTGTATAAGTTATCAACTCATTTATCATTCTTATAATATTTTAAATAAGATTCCAGAGTCCTTTCAACCTTTCAAAACCATTTTTGAAATCAATTCAATTATCTTTTGAATTCCCAAAACCAAACTCAAATTTTCCAAACAACTTTCTTTTAAACAATTTGGCAGCAATCCCTCTTTTGGAAACCCGAAAATGAATTCTAATGATGTGGCCATCATCATCAGGATTATTTTCCAGCGACCGAAAAGAGTTTAGAGCTTTAATTTATCCAAAATAATTTTCCCAAAATATGAAATATTTTCAAAACACTTCTCTGGAATTTTGTTTTCAGCTTATAAATCACATTTATAAGTCTTTTACTTATATAATTTCACTTCTTGTATATAAGATTATTTCACAATTGTACATTACATTAATTATAGTTCCATACTTATAATTTATTTGTTTATACAATTCATTCTTTTTCAACTGTTTTTTTTATTTAACTTATTCAACAACCAAACAATCAATTCATATACACTTTAATAATTCTGAAAAATTATTTCCTTTATATATAAAATATAATCGAGGTAAAATTATTTCATTTACCCAATTTAAAACAATACTGTGTCGAATTGTTCTATTCAAGTGTTTAGAGATCCCTATCAACAACGTTAATTACTCGTGTTGACCAAAATCCACATACCACTCAACAAACCAATCATCATAATATAAAATAATTTATATTCACTAACAAATACGCGCTCGTATATATTATTACACTCACACTCGTTCTAGAGTACTACTGACTCTATCCCTAATGAGTAATACCCAACAGAGCCATGGTTGTCGCTTAACTATAAGCTCTGATACCAAATGTAACGTTTGCGATTTTTCGTCCACGAACGCCGACATCAATACCTCCACTGTATCAACTGTCGAGCAATCGAAGGCCGGAAAACCGTACCATTATGGTTAAAGAAGAAGAAAAAGATAGAAGAAGATAGAAAAGATAGAACGGAACAGAAAGAAAACAACAGAACAATAACAGAATCTCACAATCGCAGCGGAACAACATATAATAAATAAATGAATAATCTTTAAACAAAGAACTATATCAGTTATTACATTACATTACATTACATTTCATCATCAGAGTGTACAACAACAAACAACAATAAACAGAGGAAAGGAAATACTATATACTAGTAATACGCCATGCCATCCAGCTTGCCTCCAGCAACTCCTGAATCCAGAATATCCTGATAAACCTTACTCTTGACTGCCCGTGTGGAAATTGGTGGGCACCCAGAGTTTAGGAAGGAAAACAATAAACTCCGAGTCAGTCATGTGACTGGTATGAGAACTCAAAACAGTTTATCTTTAAAACAAAATAGAGGAATATTTTTAAAGTCAATTCGCAATGCTTTTTAAAAATGAGACTACCATAAGGCCTCCCGCACACACACACAATGCAAACGCAGAATCGGATGATATTTCCCCTTATGATAGTTAAAGATGCTTGATACGCATTAAAAAGAAACATTTTATATTATTACTAGTGCATAGTGTATAAAACAATTTCGAAAGTAGAATATAAATCTTAGCCAGCATAGGCATTTCGCACTTATGCCTACTATAGCTACCATCCAAACAGTGGGGCGCCACCATAAGTGAATGATAGGTTCTACAACTTAAACCGTACAAGATCGTATTGTTTCTTTGGATTTCCAACAAATGGTCAGGCCAAGGAACTTCCCATTGCCACATGGAAACGCCTCTGGAAGGATGTCACCGAGAACCAAACCGGATCTCTGCCAACACAAGGCCGGGTTACCCCTAACTGGGTAACTACTGACACGAATATGTCATCCCCCGATCGTAACCGATCTATCCGAGGATCCTCGATTTCCAACAACCACATAAGAATAATAATGCAGTAACCACATAGGCTAAGTATCTGGGCTCCATACCATGATACCACCTCTATCCAGAAGGAATGACATACACTAAAGGGGCGCTACCCCCTAATAACCTTGCTGCATCCTTCCTGTTTTGACCATTTTCGGGGTGTGAGGTCTGACGAAGTCTCGTCCACAAAGCCACGCTTTATACAAAAGCTGTGCTTTGGGTCAACAAATGACCAAAGCAATGATCACAAAGATAAACGATCAAACAAATGATCATATCACAAATGATCAATCAATGATCATTTCACAGCAACACTCAGCATGCCACACTACCAAATTGGGAGTATATCACTAATAACCTACAACTATATAACCTCTGAGCTCGTACGTCTCAGAGAAGGGTGTTAAGCTAAGAGAATAAATTCTCCGCCACCAACAGAAATATATTTGAAAGAAATCAGCTTTATATCTCAATTTGTAATGTCAGACATACAATCCATACAAGTCTGTTTCGGGCTCGAACAGAACCGAAGGCACTTACAAAGAAGTCCTTGCATTCCAGATAATTTCTAATCACGTCCGGACTTCCCGTCACTAAGGGTGATAAAACCTCTATATCAAAGATTAGCCGATGCAGAGTAACTTAACGGTAATCCTTCCCTTTTCAAAAATATCCGGTCTTCAACACCGGTCATCGAATGCAATCCATTACGACGTATCACATATTCAGAATGGGTTATACGACCCCAAGGTCCTTTCCCGGCTAACCCGAATAGTGAGCGCTTATTCAAAAATAAGTGTGGCATTCAAATTCAAACAATCACAACAAATACCTATTTAAAGGTAAATATTGATAGTCGGATTATTTAACTATCAAAAGGCATGCTCAACATCACCAAATCCAAATAATTTCCCAAATTATTTACTTTCCAAAATATCTTTACTAGATATATAATTTCCACACTTCAAAAATAAATCAACGTTTATTTTTTTAAACAAATTCCCCTTTTCATTTATAAATTCCATAGTGAATTTATAATCCCAAAATATCTATGATGTACGATATTTAATCGATTTTCAATATTCACTTTCAATTTATCTTACAAGGATAAATTCTAAAACGTTCATTTCACATTGGAAAAGTATTTCCATACTTATTTAATAATAAGTACATCACAAATCTATTTACTTTCAACATTTGAAAATATTCGATATACTTAAATCAAAATTTAGTATATATTTCATTCCTTAAGGAAATCATTCTCTTAACACATTTATTTGGGTCAAAAACGAATGTTGTGTAAAACATCGTTACGACGATCCAAAATCACTAGTATAGGGATTCAAAGTTTAAATAGATATATAATTCCCAATACTATACAAAATATTTCCTTTCGGAAATCATTTACTATAACAACAGTGTTATAGTCCACCATTTCCATCTTTCTCGAAAACGTCTATTTCAACAATAAATGTTGAAATCTATGGTTTCGATTCTTAACATATTTTAAAACATCCTTAAAATAATTAACTTCATTCTATAATATTCCTTTTTGCCGAACATGACTATTTTATTCAATAATGTATTCACTGTCCAAAATCGTGAATATATTTCCTTTAATAAACTTCAATATTCAATTTATAAATTGATTTCGAATTTATAAACGATGTTTATAAATTCAATTTCTATTTATAAGCTTCGATTTATAAATCTCATTATTAACAAATTCCATTTATATCTCATTTAAATGCCAAAATCCGATTTATAAGATAATTACTTATAAACCTTCTATTTCACAAAATCTATTCATTTTATAACTTCACAATTTATAAATCTATAAATTCCGTTCACTTATGAAATCCATTTTTATTATTTCATTTTTAACACTTATAAAAACTCGTTTTAATATTCCAATATTTTTAATTTATAAAATATCAATTTTATAAGTCTTTTATATACATCGTTTTTAATAATTCAAAAATCCCAATTTAAACCAATTTATTCTTTTAATAACTTAAAAATCGTTATTTAAAGCTTATATATTTAAAAATCATACTTAAGCATTATTTTCCAAAATCATAACTTTTATGAAAATAAAATTTTAACGTTTATTTATTTTAACAATTCAAAATTTAATAAAACGTATACATTTGAAAATCACTTTAAAATTCCTTTTAAAACCAAAAATCATTATTTTAAAACTGCACAAAATGGATCCGATGATGCAGCAGCACCAAATAGTCAATCACGACATCCAAATATCATATATCGATAAGATAATCAACAAATATCACAATATCTGTAAATAAATCAATACAGTTGAGGAATCCAGTTGGATCCCTCCAACCTGTTTCCCTGCATCCACAAACATTAGCACGATACCAATTCCGCTCCAGTACGGAATTATCGCGGTATATGAGATTTATAAAATGTTATCCGCTTAATAGACGGTGCAATAGGGTCTCATCCGCTATATAATGCGGGAAAATCTACTCCAAGTACATAAATAATACCAATTTCAATGTACTGTGAAATATTCGCGGTATATGTTTTTAATAAATAACATCCGCTTACTAACGGCGCATAATGTCTATTTTAACAATCAATAGATAACAATCATCATTTATGCATTAAATCAACAATTTTAAATCTAACTATTTAAAATAAAAATCGAAACTGATTCGATTGAGTGAGAAGTTCTCACCTTGATTTCAATTTCGTTTTCAGCTTTTATTTCGAATAAAATTAAACGCGCGTTTAATTTTACCCGAAATTCTCACTAACTCCAATCCAATTCCATAACGTAGTACTCGTCCATACGATTCCAACGCAACTGGTTTCGCGCGTTTTCGACCTCGTATGAAAAAGTTATACATTTTTAAAGTTACGCGATTTTTTATTCATAAATTTACAACATAATTATTTATTTTCTTAAACCTACACTGTCCATTTGCTTTCTGAAAATCACTGCCGTTCCACGTTGCTTCTCCTTCCCAGTTCGAGCGCACGCTAATTGAACCCAAGGCCGCCACTTCCCTTTGAATTTCGCACGCCACCATACTCCACTTCGTGACGATCGGGTAGTGCCACAACATTCGCCATCTCGAGCTCCACCCTCGGCCAGAGGCCGGCCCCACTCGGCTACTCCTCCTCTCTCGATTTGCGTGCGAAATGCGGTGACTTCATGGTCAAATTTACGATGATCCGCAGCTTAGCAAACGATCATAACCGTTGATGTTGTAGTTCGTGAGGTGCTTTACAAGTTTCATGTTGAAGAATTCTTGAATTGGTTGATGGATTTGACGAATTTGAGGGAGGAAGATCGTTAAATTCTGGCCTTCGGTTTCATTGGAGGCGGATAGGGTTTTAAACCCTAATTTGTTTATTTTTTGTGAAGAAAGGGGGCTATTTATAGAAAACGACGAATACTATTCATCCTGCTTTTCCAAACTCCGAATTTCGCACGGTAACTTACGTTCCTAGGGTTTATCCCGCGTTCTGGACACAATGGAACAGGTTTTGGGAGCTAATTCGGTCATCTGTGCGAGTTATGGCAATAAACGATCCAATTTAAATTAAACCGATTAAACGATTTTCTAGGCGTTTTAGCTTGCACCGGACAAACGGTAAATCCGATTCACATGAAATTTGACACCATACAATAATATCACATTACGGATCCGATGAAACTGGTTTCGTCGAAATCCATGACTGTTTGAAAAATGACTATTTTAACTCGCCAAATTAATATTAAAACAATTTCGATGCGTTTCGAGCTGCCACGATCAAACGATAATTCCGATTGCTACGAAAATTGAAATCTGGTAATAACAAACTATTACGGATCCAATGGAACTAGTTTCGTCCAATTCTGAGACTGTTCGAAAATTGGCTAATTTCACTAGTCGATTAAATATTAAAATATTCAATTTTCACAAATAAACTTTTAATTCGATTTTAAAAGTTCTATAACATCATTCTAACTTCAATATGATAAAATAAAATTTTACAAATCATTTTCAATCATATTTAACCCAATTTTCAATTATTTCTGTAAATTCTACTATTAAATTATCGATTTAATTATCAAATTAAATCCAATATTCGAAAAATAAATTATTCGACTTATTAATTTCACTTATTAATAATTTAAAATTAATTAAATATTCGAATTTTAATTAATATAAATTCTGGGTCGTTACAATGTGTCTATAGTGAATTGAAGGGAAAACATATATATTAAATTTAAATTTAAATTTAAATCGCCTCGATTACACAACTCACAATCTCGATCTCCTATCGAGGCGTGCCGCTAGGCGTTCATAATGTTATACCCCTATTTCGAACACAGTGGAAAAAGCTCCAATTCCTAATTCGATCGTAGGGAGAAGATAACTTTTTTACCCAGTCATTATATTGAATTTTCGATATAAATTTTAGCGCATTTATATACCGTATGATCACAAATCACTCCAAACGTTCCAAATTTTAAATCTGATAATAATACAATATTACAGATTCAATGGAACTGGTTTCGTCGAATTCCAAGACTGCCTCGGAAGGCTGTTTTAAATATCGATTTAAACGATATATTTTTAAGACTGAACAAAACACTTTTAAATTTAATTTTAAAAGTTCTATTACCTTCAGTATTATCAATATAAGTTTTTTAAGCCTTCAAATTATTTTTGACGAGCTTAAAACTCAAGATTCCATATTTCACCCAATTTTCAATTATTAAATTCAATATTTAAATTATCCAATAAATAGTGATATTTGAAATTCAAGTTAAACATTAACTTTTAAATATTTAAAATCAATTAAAATATTCCGATTTCAATTATCTCACAATTCCGGGTCGTCGTAGACATGGTACTTAATTACTCAATTCCAATCTTAGATATTACCTTTCTAGACACCGTACTAAGTGGGCAAGCTTAATTTGTTAGCCCAAAGGCGAGTAATTTAAACCACATAAGCTATTAGGATCTAATACCCTTGTTGCTCTGATCCAAACTCCTTTGGGTGGCACTACTAGGTACCTTACAGATGAGTTTTACATGCATCGTTTCGACTATCACAAACATCGCTTCATCATAGATCACCATATGATAACCCCCTATCTGCTAGTTGTAAGAATCGAAACTAGGACATCCATTGTACCTGGTGAATGCCTCAACCAACCTCGCTCTGATACCATTTTGGATCCGGGCCAGCCCACATCGAAGTTGAATGGTAAATTTCAAAAAAAATCCTTTATTAGATCTTTAATGGGCATATGAAGTCTAAATTGATTTGGAACTTTATTAATAATGAATTCATTGAACACATTTATGTATATATAGTGCAAGTGCAACATATAATTAGTGCACATAGTTAATATGTATGTATATAGGTGTTAGGATTTACACTGCAACAGACACATTCATCCTTTATGTGTGTCTTTGTTGTTCATAGTTTATTTTGAGATTATATAAATAAAAAATATTTTGTATATATATAGTTTACTTCTATTTACTTATATATAATATGTTATAAAGTTATTTTAACTAATCAATAGTTTGCATATATTCAAAATGACAGTCAATTATGTTAAAGTCAACAACTATTAAGGAGAGGAAAAGGTAAATGAGTTATCTCCTTTCATATACTTATGTTTAATGGTATTTCCAAACCATTTGAACACACAAACACAAATATATATATATATATATATATGCATTTATAAATAACTAGCAATTTGTGTTTTAAATTAAAATAACACACACAGATATAAAGACATACATACACACACACACATACATACATATATATATGCTTTGTAATACGTCATTTGTTTTAAAATTAAGGTAACAAATTGAAAATCCATTTTAACTTCATAGGCATTCAAAGGGTTTATAATGTTTTGCACAAAAGTCCACTTACGTTTTATTTAATTGAAACAACTTTTAAACAAATGTCAACAACAACCAAAAATTATATTCAAAACAACAAATATGTGAAACATGTATTCAACCTCTAAAGTAATATTAAATAATTTACATCTATAGTTAACTTATATTGTGTATATAATGAGGTACGGAATACATTAACTAATTAAAATTAGTTTCCGATCCAATTTTTTTGTTTGTTTGCCTTTTTTATTAAACAATAATTTCTAAAACAATGGGAAAATTAGATTGGACAGCTAGGTATATCTAAATTCATCGTAAATGAATTAGATCTAAACTATACATATAATATGAACATGTAATGAAAAGTTTTAGAAAATGTAGGATCTAATTATATTATCATGATGAACATGCAATCAATTAACATATATCAGATATAAACTTTGCATCAACATAATGAACAAATAATGAGATTAGGTGTGGAACGTATAGGATTTAAACTTCTTTAACATAATAAATATAGAATAAAATTGGAATTACCTAAAGATGAAGTATAATATTTGCACCTTGAATGAAGAATATGTGGGAAACAGAGAAGTACTAATGTGAATGGATCTTAATGCAACTTTAACACTACGGAAGGGTGACAAGTGTTTTGTAACCTTTATGGAACTTTTTGACTTATTTTAAGACTTGAATTCAAATACAGATAATACACACACACACACACACATATGCTAATAGGCATTCACAAATATATAAATGTATCAAAGTAAAATAAAACTAAGAGAGATGACACTAGGAATTTTATTACTGGTTCAGATTAACCAATCCTGCATCCAGTCATGTACAGTGTATGTAAAAGTTTCCTTTCCAACACCTTCTTTAAACAGGTAGCAAGCAAACCATAATACGCTCTCGATTTTAAAGCAACGAGATAGACCCACCCGATTTCCATGTTCATGGTAAACTCTCTTGATTAATCGAGCAATAAAATCACCCATTTTATTTAAATGGGTAACAAGCACACTCATTGGTTTGAAAGGGAAATAAGCACACCTGGACAAATAATAGTAGAGAGTTATTGATTTTCGAACACAAATAGGTGTACTTTGGACACAAATATCTTATAGCCCTTTGATAGCACTTTGATCTTTGAATCTTTAAGAGATTACTTGCAAATCAATAAGTAGATTATAGAGAATGACTATAGTAAAGTGAAGGTTGAATTTGAGTGGATTCGAAGAGTATAGAAAGTAGATTTTGTGAAATATACAATGAGAATTTGAAGTAAGAAGAAAGTAGAGAAACATGACAATCCATACTCCAGTGGGCCTAATTTTTTGCTAAATCGAAAACCCAAGTCCACCAAAGTGCAGATAGTTGGTTTGGCATCCTACGAATGAATATCAGAGCACTATCGATATAACTCATAATGAAATAATAAAGTACACTAAAATACATAATTAATGATCAAGATTAACACTTCTGAGGTCAAGTGTAGTTGTCACCGTCGAGCGTGCATAAGGAAATCTGTCCTTCCACCGTTCTCACTTTGCACCAGTACATGTCCCTCTGAAGCTATCAAGTGGGTTGTAATGAGGAGAGAGTCAGAACAATGTTGTGGTAACTGATAAATTATACAGTTTGTACATAACACTTGTTTATGTCAATTGTTTTCCATTACATGTTATGAATTTTTATCTTACTTAGTCATCTCGACTCCACGTATGCAAACGATACGCCCCATCCTCCAAAGTAGATTATAATTGCATATGTGTGTGTGTGTAAATACCATAGTCCTCCTTTGGACTCAGATACTATCTTCGTTAGTATCTATAACCCAACACCTCGTTAGGATCCATCATCAACGCAGTATCGCATCCTCGTCATGCATACCAAAGAACTCCTCGTAGTGCCTAATAATGATGTTATATAGTTTAGCTGTATTTTATCTCGCCTTGGGATTTTTTACTTGGCTGCTTCCTTTTATGGACTTAGCTCCATGAGCTATAGAGGACTCTGCTCTTCATACTATTATGAACTCATCTCCAAATACTGTAGAGGACTCAGCTCCTCGGACTATTATGGACTGGGCTCCATGGACTACTGTGGACTCAGCTTCACACACTACCCCATTTGTTTTGGAAGATCTCTTGCAAGGGTTATCTAGTCTTGCCTTCTAACAAACAAACAAACAACTGTGGCGTTGCACGACCTAAATGTGACCTACACTTGTAGGAGATGTAGTCCGTTAGGTATAACCTTCATCTTTCCTATTGAACCCTCAAGATTGAGGACATTCACGACTTATGTACAGCCCCTACTCCTTCATGTGTAGCAATACATTGACATAAGATCAATCTTTGCTCATTGCCCTATTTAAATTACCTATCATAATCAAGGCAATACCCCTACTAAAAGATTGAAGCAGCCCCTGCTGGGTTATTCCTTCATCTATATGCAAGCGTATATAATTCCATGGGTTCTATACTTGGATATGTCCCACATCAGTATAGTATATGCACAACTACTGGTAGCCTCTTGCAGTGGGCAGGCTTCTACTGTGTGATAATAGACCTCGCATTCCAACCCGTTCTAATGAATATGTCATTTATATCCACTTAATTTATTTACTAATTTTAATAATCCACGCCCTTCTTAATTTCATACCTGAGGCTATATATATATATATAAGTATGCATGCATGCATGCATGCATGTATGTATATATGTATTCATTCATACTTGTTTAATTATTGCGCCTCCACTATTTACTATTAATAACATTTCTTTACTTCCATATGCATCTACATTTTATTTAATTTAAGATCATTTACCGCTTTCTTTTAAAAGATCTAAATTTCTTTTCTCATTTATTTCCCTTTTCCTCACTATTACATTTTTTAATCTCTATTTCCCTTTATTTTAAATTATCACTGGCCTACCTTCTCATTTCTTTTATTTAATTTATGTCTTGCTTATATTGTGTATATGTATATATTGATTCTTTTCTTTGACCATTTTTATTACATTTATAATTCTTCAATTAATCCTTAGGGATTTCTATATTTTAATGCATTGGAATTACGTCTCTTCTCAAATGGAAAGGTTAACACTGTAGATTTCTACATCTTATCCAAAAGGAGAATTTGTGTTACGCTTAGAATTACAAGGAATTGTTTCTTTTACAGTTAATGAAATAGACAATACAAATACAGTAAATATTCTTATTTTATACATCTCTTTCCTTTTAGGTGTATTCCTTGTTATTTCAAACAATACGCTTTTGTTTATAAATCAAATTTGATAATTTGTAGAAATTCACATTGCAACACCTTATATTCCAATGAATTAAAATACTACTTAAACCCCCCATAATATTGCAATAACTTAATTTACATTCTTACTAGAAACATCCATTCGAAAATACGAACATGGAATTATCACATAGTTTATAAGTTTTAGGGACTACTACTATCCAATACTAAATTCAAGGCCACTAATACCTAACATTTTGTAGATTTACACACATGCAATATATAATTCAATTTCTCAACCAAGAATATGTTGGTAAGGTTTATAATTCATTACATGTATATAAATTTTATCTTACAACTCTAGTTTATATTTCAGGCATGCAGGAATAGATTTACAACGATATAAATCAAATATTATATGAAAATATATAATTTCCCTCTTACCTTTTAATCTTTTCGAATCTCCAGATCTAATTCATGTTACTTAATATGACTCTCTTTTATCCAGACTGGAATATATACACCGCAATCATACATATACTTATTAGAAATCTGGATCAGAATAGAGATTTGGATTTAATTTCTTGATCGGGATCTATATTTTACATTGGCTTGATGGTTTGATTCGACCCTATTCTTCTTCTTAATCATCCATTTCTATTCTCCATTTGTATATACATGTGTAAAATATAACTATTTTTAGGAATTAACAACTTTGTGGAGAGGAGAAATGGTAGAGCTTTGATGTCGCTTAGAAAATATAAGAAGAAAAGCGAGGGGCCTGGTCGGTATTTGTAGGGGTTCAAATCAATGTCAGCCGTTCAATTTAATTATTTTAAATTTTGGACGTTCGACCATGTAAAAATATTAAATTTGACGCATCGACCGATCAACCTCCGCCTCCTATCAGTCGACCGGCCTAAGTTATGGGTTTACTGGTCCTTAACCTTTTCTGTTAACTAATTACCATGCTGATTTTTTGTTGATTTCTTTCCTTATACAGTGGATCGAGATCATTTCTTTCTGCATTAACTTTCTTAAACATTAAGTAAACGTTAACACCAGTTAACGTAAATTTATTTTCATTAATTACATTTTATTTCCGTAATTACATATATAATTTTTTTCTGACTCAAAATATTCAAATGTTAATAACTTTTTCGTTTAAACCCTAACCGAAAAACTTTATATATGAACACTGATCAAGAAATTGACATGAACCCAACGGTGCAAGTTTCATAGCCAAAATTTAAAACATGTAGAAATTCTATTTTCCGGTGTTCAAATTTATTAATTAATTTCTTTTTAATTAATTATTGTAAAAACTAAGGAGGGTTACATTTTCCCTTGTAACAACCCTGTTTTCAAGTTGTAATATTAATTTAATTTAATTAGAATAGAAATGTTTGAATTCGATTTTTTATTTTTATTAGTATATTGGAAATGATATTTTTTTCAATTGAAGTCTATATGATAATAAAATTTTTTCAATAATTTGAATTAATTAATAAAATAAATTTAAAAAATATATATTAATCGAATAAAGATAGATAAATATTGAATCGAAGAAAGTCGTGTAATTATCGAAATTATACTTTGTAAATTAAATAATAGATTAATTTAAATTGGAAATGGATCTACAAATTATTAATGGAACTATTCATATTTAAATATAGGGATCTAAAAATTTTAAGCAAAAGGGGAAAATGCAAATTTTACATATATAAGAAGCTTAGTTGTAAATTGAAAGAGAAAACAAAATAAATTCATTTCAAAATCTCTCTTTTTCTTACTTTTGGCCCATGCCCATTTATATAAAAATTTAAAACTAACGCACCATTACCCTTTTCTTTCCTAAATCTCGGAATCCAACCAGATATCCTAATCCTCAAATGCCCTAATTTATAATCAATCGAAAAATAAAATATAAAAAAGAACGTGGAGGCATTCCTTCTTGGAAAAGGAGACGACAAAAGAGGTTGGCTATGACACATGTTTGGTCGAATGGTTGAGGGAGTCAAGGTGTTTGAACGCCTGTCTGCAGCAGCGGAGGACCTATGATCTGGGTAGGTCGAACCGTACATCACGATGGCAGGCAACTTCGCCTTGGCAGCTTGGATGGAGGTTGCGTCATGGATGAGGTCGATTGGGTGAAGCAGAATCAATTGAGGCCAGAGAGCTAGGAATGAGACACGATCAAGTGCGCACGTAGATCTGGGAAGGAGAAAAACAAGGACTTAGCTATCACATTAATAGTGAGGTTGAGGTCGAAGATGATTGTCGATAGTAAAATCAGAAGTCGGAATTGCACAGCTTGAATATTACGTTTGCTAATTCGATGAGTTATTCTAACTCACACTTCCATATCTGTATAAGTATATTCCATGTTGTATGCCTCGTTTGGTTATAAATTCATAATAGCGATTGAATGAAATCATTGAAATTTGCATGCCATGGATTCAATCGTGTAACGACAAGTAAATTCTAGTGGTTTTATTTATTTAATTAATTTAATTTTTTTGAAATTTTAAATAATAATATTTGAAAATAAAATTTTGATATTTGAAATACGTCTAATTAAACATAACTGCTGGTAAATTCTCATCTGAAAATATGAAAGTTATTTTCTTGTGTAATTTATTTCCATTCTTATCGGTTAGAATTTGATGATAATAAAATACATTTCAAAATCTAAATATGTCAACATGAGAAAATTTATATAGAACACTCTGAATCAGACTGCGAAACACATTTCGCGAAATTCGAACGTTTCTAGCTCTATTTAGATTTTTTGTACGAAATAGCAGCATTTTCAGTACCGATTATCGACTTTTGATAGGTAATCGTAGCACTGATATCAGTATACCGTTTTGATTGTCTCGTGGTGCTGATCTCCATAGTATATTTATTTCTATATTTTGAGATACGGTACACGACGGAAACAATAAAACGGTACGTCGTATCGGTATCATAAATTGTGGCCGTCAGCTTTCCCTTGCTTTTCAAATTTGAACGTGCAGCCTAAGAAATCTAATAAGTTGCTTTAAATTTTGTTATCGGCAGCTGGCCTTCCTCATCCAATACCTTTGAAAAATATTTATTTTTAGTCCGTTCAATTTTTCCCATTGCCGTTGCTTTTGTTTTTCAAATTTAACAAATAAATAAAATCTCGGTTATGACCTTTACCATTATTTGAGATTCAAACGTTGGCTTGTTGACATTCCTATTTGTTCGTATTTCAACCTTCCTGCTTTTGAAGAAGAAACTTTTTGATATATGAGTGATGTATCAGAACATTCATTTCCACTCCTCCTTTGAACGCCTGGCCGTTTCATTTTTGTCTTCATGTCACTTTCCACAAAAAAAGGGAGAATGTCTATTGCTTCAAAAACTTTCTCTCTGTGCATGAATCATTCGCCTCTGTACTTCTTTCCTCGCCTACGCATGGCAGCCGCATCCACCTTTCTATCGCCTTACTTGAATCTCCCCTCCAACACGTCAGCACCGTTCCAGCCTCCGCCGCTCGCCTCTAGCCTATCACCACCACATGCGCACCCAACCACAAACCCACCTTCCTTCCTGTCGTGGCCTTCCTCTCCGCCTACATCAACTACCATGCAAGCCTCACGCAGGCGACGCCTCTAACCAAACCCATCCTCGTCCATGGCTACGTGTCATGCACTCAGCCTCGTCTCCTTTTTACTAATACAGGTATTGTACTTTCAGTTGTTATATATTGTTTTTTTTCTTTCGTTGTCGTTTTTTGTATACATGAGTTTACAGTGATATATGTATGATATTTTTTTTGTTTGAAGTTATTTGAACAAACCGTGAGTTTTACGTTGTGTATAAATTTCTATATATATGTATATATATATTTGTTAATATATGCAAGTTTTATAACCTGTTGTTTATATATATAAGAGTATATATTCTATTATAATAAATATATACATCAGCTTGTTTATATATATATATATATATATATATATATATATATATATATATATCAAAATATTTTTTACATACAATTAGGTCTGCATATGTCTAATCTATTGACCAATATGTTAATGTATGTATATTTTAATAATATATTAAGTTATGTACGCATATAAAAATATATGAGTTTAAAGTTATGTATGTGTTTATTTTCAGCTATGATTTGCTTATGTATTAGTTTTATATCATGTTGGTTGTTATAATATCTTAGTGATAGATTTTTTTTATATAAATTTTCCTATGCTCACTCTATTTTATTAATCGTGTTCCTATTGTAAGTATACATATCTATAGTAGTTGTTTATAATTTAAGTATATTTACAACAGTTTCGCTTACATTTTAGTATCTTTAATTTTAGTGTGTGTGTATGTGTGTGTGTATATATATTTAATTCATCTATAATTACATCTGTAACTGCTTACAGCTTCTCTGTTTTATGTAGTTTATATATATTACTTTATAATCTATCCATTTCAACAGTGTCATTTATATATGAACATGTTGGTTATAATTTTTGGTATAAGTTTAAAATATATTATTACCTATCTACAGTATAAATATTGTTAAGCTTTTAAAATATCAAGGTTTTATTTTGTTGTATATAATATGTTTGCGTACAAAAAAACTTACGTACATATATTACTTTGTTGGCTGTTTCCTGTTATATGCTTTTATTTAAATGAGAATATATATATATATATATATATATATATATATATTACGTACATATTTATAAGTTGCATTGATATTTTGATATATATGTTCCAAAACTTGTTTGCATAGTGTTCATATATTTATCTATATATATAGCTTATATAAGCCTGCATGTATTCGCATTTGTCTGCATACTATTTTGGGCTTTGTTATATATAAAGTGTATGAGTTATATGGTTTAGTTTGTATACTTTGTTGTACACTGCATATTTTTGAATTGATTGTTATATATATACATATGCAATATTATATATGTGCTTCATAAGTATTTTATCAACCTATATACGTTGTTAAGTAAGATATACAATATATTATACATAGTTTTCAAAACCTTTCATTTCTGTTAAGGTTATACATATTATAATAAATGGTTTATATTGATTTGATAATAAGTATTGCTGGTATATATAAATATTTATGTCCTGAAAATGCTTGCTTGAGTCAGTTATATTAGTATACCAGTAAGATTTGTTAGGAAATGATTTAGTGTACTATGTATATATGATAATATATATATATATATAATTTAAAAATATATGTGTTAACAATTTATTACGATCTTGAATGCATAAAGATTTTGATTTTTGACATATGTATGTCTATTTAAAATCCAATATTGATTTTTCAATATATATTATTTTAAAGATTTTATTTGAACACGTGTTTAAAAGTTTTATTGTGAAATGTATGGATGTATTTATATTTCATCGATCTCTTGTCCATTTTCGACTGACATTCTCAATATCAAAATCTATCGCAGCAGACTCCTAGCTTGTTGCAGTCCCGCTCGCTTGATCTGTATGCTTGTCTTTGTCTATTCGTTCCATTCTCATTCATATCTCTAGCCTCAAAAGGTGAGAAATCACTCACGATTAACGTTTTTATATTTATTAAATTTGATTTCAATTGAAACGACAATTGAAATATGCTGCTGTTAATTATTTACATTGTCATATATATGCCATTATATGTTATCTATTCACCTGTGACATCTGACACCATTATCTGTTATTTATATTAATGATATATGCCTATTATATTATTATCATATCTGTTTTCACTCTGCAAGTTCTCTGTTAGTATAGAATTCCCTATGGGTTGAAATGATACATACTCGAACGATCTGTAGAATAGGGAAAAACCGTTATGGGTTGAAATGATTGACCCAAGCGATTTTCATTTAATTTGGGATTGCGGGTTGAAATGATATACACCCGTAATTATATTGCGGATTGAAATGATAAATATCCATATCACTTGACCATAGGATAGAAAATTATATACGAACACCGTGGTCTATGTATATATATATATATTGAAAATGATTTCTATGGTTTTTAGAAAGAAATATATGGTTTTATATAAACATTGATTTTATATATTATATAAATTTTATTTTTTTATAGTTAAATTCTTGATTTTAAGCTATGTATAAATTTGTTTGATATAAAATAAGTTAATAATAAAGTTTGATTTTTTTATTTAAAATATAATATGGATAAGTATTTATTTAAATTATATTTTAATAAAGTTTATAATAATTTAATAAATTAAGATTGAGAAGATAGATTTGAAATTGTATTTAATTAAGAATTTATTTAATTAATCAATTTGAAATTTTAAAAGATATGATTTAATAATTTGATTTTGTTTAAGATGATTTAAACTGAATATTTCAAGTTTAAAATTAATTGAAGGAATATTTAGTGATTTGGAAATTGGGGTTTATTTAAAGGATATTAGATTTGTTAAGTTAATATTTCAAAAACTAAAAAAGAACGAAGTTAAATTAAGGTATATATGAAGTTATCGAATTTAGTTTGAAATTGTGGAATATTTAAAGCTTTGAAATATATGGAAATTGAAATGGTTTATTTTGGGGTTCAAATCTGTATTTGAAATCGATATAATTTTGAATGGTTTATTTAGAAGCTAAATTGGAATTAATGATTTGAGATCTGATTAAATTTGAATTTTGGAATTCGAGTTGATTTGGAATTAATTTATGAAATTTGAGGAAAACAATTTTATTATATATAATATTTTTATATTTAAATCGGTCAAGTGGGAAGTAATATGATTTCAAAGTTTTATCTTTCGAAAGTGTTTTAAATTTCAAGCGTTTAGTTTCGAAAGTGTTACAACTTAAAAAAATGCTATAATTTTGGAAAAGGATATATTTGAAATGGAAATTATATCGTATTTGTTTTTGAAATGGAAATGATATTTTGATTTTGAAGTATAAACTATTTTGAAATGACCACGGTGTTATAATAACGTTTGATTGTTAAAGAGACCGGGATCGGAAGTTGTCATCCTCTCTACCAACTCCGAAACCACTTTAACAACCGTGTACGCGGTGGAGATTCCAGAATAAGGTAGGATGGTGGTGACGTTCTATTGAGGTATGTACGTGGACCCGACTTTCGTGAGTTGGCATAAGGTGGCTAAAACAGGAGCAATCGATGGGCTAATGAGGTAGCTTCTCTTATCGGACACATTTCTTCGTATGCCATTCTATTACTTTGTGATTGATTGGTGCGCACCTTTGATTTTTTGGGAGTGTGGCTTGAGGTGGGTGGTAGTAGCTGCTATGCGTTACCATCAGTCTGGAAGTGCAATTGGTATATCTACCTAGCATTACTCGTTGTGCCATGTCACCTACCCTAGCGCGCCTCGTACGATTGCCGTACCTATGGAGTATCCTCTGGTGGCTTTCCGATCAGAAGGGACTACGGTACTGTATAGACTATTAGCACCATAAAATGTATTAAGGGGGATATTAGGTAACGCCTTAACGCTATTTTTAAATATATTATACTTTCCTATAGACACTATTATAATAGCATTTATTATTACATAGTAGATAGTTTAACGGATCCTTAGAGGATGGTTATCCCAAACATCCTTTGAGTTACTTGTATTTCAGTTGTTATTTTGCTTGAGTTGGATTTGTTGATATAAGAATGTTAATTCTGACTCTAGTGTTTTGTGTGTTTTCCTTTACGCTCGGGTCAGGCTGAGTGATACAGCTTTTGAGACTCACCTTTGGAGTTGGAGCTTCGCTTAGAGATCCAGCTATCTATCCAGCTTTCAGATATTCGGTTGATTCAAGTGATGTATTCTGATCTTGTGTTGGACTATTGTATTCAAGACTTCGTTTTATCTTATTTGACTATGTCGTATATATAGTAGCTTCATGAACTACTATTCTCTTGTTTCTGCTGCATTATTTTATATTACTTCGTGTCTGTGATTCTGTGATTAATTTATTTACTGTATATGCTGAGTTTTGCCAAATTTAAATTAACAACTTGATATTTTGAGCATTCAATTTCGGCATGTGTGGATGCGGATGGTTGAAAATATCAGTCGTTACATTTGGTATCAGAGCTTTGGTTTTAGGCAAAATTCAACATATAGAGTAAATTTGATTTTAGAATCACTTTCGTTCGAGTTTGAATCCCTTCCTCTTTGACTCAATTCCTTTGAATTTCGGAACGACCCCCTCCGTTCCAAAATCCATCTTTATCTCTTCCTATCCGTGCTTCTTGATTTTAGAGTATCCAATAACTCCACTTCGAATGAATTCTATAATAACGGGGCGGTCTCGCCAACCTTCGAATGATTTGTGAAGGGGTGAAACTCCTTTACAATAGGCATTGACTTACCAGAGATTTCTATATCCTCGGTTTACGATGCTATCTACCTCCTGCTATGCCTAAATTCTATCTTTTGTGATCAAATGTCGATTTGCCTCGGAATTCTACATCGATCTTATTCTTGAAGTCACGGTCAAACCGGTTAAGGTTTTCCGAGATTTATATAAGCTTATCCATTTCCCTATTTAATCATCTTATCTTTGTTTCGAACTTATCTTCGAATCAGAATTTTCTTTGATTTAAGTCTATCAAATTTGAATCTTTATCCTTGCTTTGAAAATCCATTCCTTTATCGTCAAGCGAGGAAGTGTATTTGTAAATTAATATAAAAATGTTTTATATATATATATATTGTGTTGTTTGAGTTATTGATGTTGATTAGGGTTTTTGATGGGTTCGTCTGATCAACGCTATTGATAGGATTTCCAAAACACTTAAACAGAGCAAACTGACACAATGTTGTTTTTAAATTTTGTAAATAAAATAATCTTGTATGATTATATTATAAATAAGTATAAGTTTTCTGAAATTAAATAGTTAATAGATTGGTTGCTGAAAATAAAAATATTTGATTTCCATTTATTGTTTGTAAACCATTGACCATTGAATAATATAAGTAAATGAATTTATAATAAAAATTATATTTTAGGTGTTTTCCTTCTCAGAGTCGAGCATGAATTGAATTATAGAGGATGGAGAAAGGAAGATCATTGAGCTCATTTGGAAGAGCATGTAGAAGCCGCATGGATAGGTATGAAAAGTTAATTATCGTCTTTTGCATTTTATTTTCTTATATGGGATTTTTCGCTTGTTGTGCGTTTGCACGATTGTAGTGCGTGCACACACATATATCAAATATTTTTGTTATATCAAGTGTACTAATTATTTTGGTCTCCAATGCAATTCATTGTCAAAGTGTGAGAAAACTTTTCACTAATTTCTTGCTGTTTCGGGCTAGCAAGTTCAAGTGATATGGACGGTAAAAAAACATGAACTGCTAAATTCTTAGTTTTTGCTACCTTATTCATAGTTACGTAAATCATAACAAAAATCAAAAGGTTGGTACATTAGTCTTGAGCTTGGACTTGAAATAATTAGACTTGAAAGTAGTCATGATATCTATAAATGATGTTAACAGGTAGGATAAATAACTAAATAGATATAAAACTGGGAGAATAGATTCGATATAGAAATTACCGTTTTATATCCTATTCTTAAATGAAGGTTATGTTTGGGAGGATGTGAAGATATTAAATATCAGAAACCAACAAGCAAACTTTTGTTTTTCATTTAGGCCTAAAGTATAATCTGGTTTACATTGTATAAATGAAATCTGCCTTGAACCATGAGGATTGAAGGTTTAAGGATTTGACGGTTCAACCGGTCGAACCGTCGAAACCGTGTTCGAAAAGTTTGCACATTTGACTACAAACAATACACAAAAATATTGATATAATAACGCTATGTACACAAGCTACAGATGGTCTTCAAGTTATGCAATCAAAGTTGTATGTTGTTGTAGTGCACAACTACAGCTTTATATATAGTAGAATAGCGCACAACGATGGAAGATTAATGATGACAAACTTAACGAGTCTTACAGTGGTATTAGAAGAGTTTGGCGTAGTGAAGAACAAATTGATGAAGTTAGTAGTTTAAATTTTGTAACGATTATGAGTTTTGAAAAAAAAATTTTTACCTATTTTCTTCAAAGCAATGCAAAAGATGAAAGAGAACTACAAGATGAAAAAGTAAGAAAAAACAAAAGAGTCGTGGCTCAATCAGGTAAAATTGACGATCGAACCGTTGGTTCAAATGTCCAACCAACATTCATGGACAAATGAGGTCCGATTGAATTCCGGACCATGGTAGTCTAAGGTTTAGGGTTATTCGAGGTCGGACCGAGGCAGGATAGGGTCATGAAAACACTGATCATATCTAATTAATATTATGTTTTTCAGCCAAGTATAAAAACCACTAAGGTCAGTTGCTACTTATCCAATTTTACTTTTTATTACATTTGTATCCTATCCTACAAAAGCCTACCCTCTCTACTTCTATTTTTATCAACGTCATTTTTGTATTTTGCAAATCGTTTCTTTTTCTCCGTTTGGTTCCCCATTATTTTTTTTATTTTTTTTTAGTTTCATGAAACTATGACCTTTGTTCCCCTACTTAATGCATGGTGTTTATGTATTGGTTGTACTGGAATCCAGAAAGAAAGGCCGATGTCGCTAGGAACAGTTAGTCCCCATTGTAGTTCATATAAGAAAAGGAAACAGAACCAAGAAGAAGATGGAGGCCCGCTATTATTGTCCTACTCTTAGTCTAAGAAAATCGTGATATCTCCAGGCAGAGTAATTTAGTCTTGAATATTTTCAATTTATGAGAATAAAATTAGATGCTTTTTATTTATTTTCTTTTCCAGGTTAATTAGCCTACCATTATTCCTTGATGTTCTATGAGTATTATAATAGGTTTATTGAAGTTTAGTATGTATAGGCTTATTGATTTAACCTAATCCAGCTGATGATCTTATATATATTTTGAGTTATATTTCCTGATGATACGCATAAAAGAGTAAATGAATAAATATTTGCTTTTGATAATTTCATTTTAGAACTAAAGATTTAGATGTATATCATAAATTTGAATAATCTGGAAATTATGTTTTTGTGATCAACATTTATACGGTATTTTTTCTAGGACACGGTTTGAAAAAATAAGTCTTGGGGACATTTTCCTTCTCGTTCGTTATTCTGATACGTAAACCTTATGCCCCCTATTCTTTTCTTTTCCATTTAAGTTTGTGTGTGCGAAATCATCTTGTTGATTATATTTTCTGTTTGGATTATCGGTCTTAATCTCAATCTCAATCCATTTCAATTTAATTCTCGATCCCAATCTCGATCTCGATCTCGATCTCAATCTCAATATTATAATCTCATCTACATCCAATTATGTTGCTAATTTCAAGTTCAATTTCAGATTTACTGGGGTAAGTTTTATTTGATTAGATTTTAAAATTTCTTCTCTTATCTACAGGTTGTGTATTGAATAGTATGCTGATTTGTTTAAAAAAAATTAGGGTTGTGTCCCTATTCTTTTTTTAGTGATCTGTTAGTTTGGCTGTAGGAAAATGGATAACATTAATGATCAAGGTATGGAATGTTTTTATCGAATTTTTTTGATTATTTTTTTCTATTTCCGTACAAGGATAAATCTTTTTATCTTTTTTCTTTTTTGTTCTCAGTACTGCAGCAATTGTTTAGCTGTTATTGATTTTAAAAAAAACTTTAGTTCTAGGCTTTCTTTGGATTCTTCTATTGTTATCCTGCCTTTTGGCAAGGCCGTGACACCAAGAACTTGACTAGAAACCAAAGACAGTTTATCCCGAATATCGGGGTCACATAAAGGTTCACTATGGATACCGAATTTTTTTGCCCAAGTCCGGATCAAGCTACAATCGGTATGACATGACAAGCAAAGCTATGAAAGCCAACGTTTCAAATTTCAAGTCAATCGGAGTTTGTATGCTCAAGATATTGATCGGTCAAATTTGAAAAATCAACACCATTCGTATCCATCTAAGCTTGTATCCATCCCATCAAAAAGCCTCATTCATATCCACCAAACGTCCATTAGTTCGAATCCATCACGCATGCTGCAACTCATATCCATCACCTAGAGGCGCTTCGTACCGTTCCCCCAATACACATTCGTATCACTCGATTCCTCGAAAATTCGTATCGATCGGCCAAAGAATAGATACGATCTATACAACCCTCTAGCGATACGAAGCGGCCCTCTCCCATCTTTACGAAATGATTAAGTACATATCGATGAGAAGTGGTCTAAAATGAAAAATACAAAACTATCGATACGAGATGGAGTGTGATCCATGGATACGAACGAAGCCTTATAAATGGATACGAACAAGGCACGTTCAAGAGGAAGACTCGGTCATTTGGTATGAAAAGTGGATCGATCCAAGAATATAGAACTATGTCATCTAGCAGTCACGTGCACAACATCGTTACGAAAGGAAGCGATGCGAACGTACCGATACGAGTTCGGCTGCACATTGAAAACACAAACTTGCTTCGATCATAACTCAAAATCTGCAAGTCCTAATGCCACCAAATTTTCGCAGAAGCTTGCGTACAACCACAAGAATGTCCATGATCGATCCCAACCCAAAAATGGTAATTTTTGGATCGATGCGAATTTGGTATGTATCAATCATGGATCGAGAATTTGGTACGTACGATCGATTATGGATTAAGTCGAAATGTCCGAGGATCGATCACGTGGGCCCACCCACGTGAGTGAAGGAATCTTCTGAGATCTGAGTGAGATATTTGCAGCATACACCCATAAATAGTAGTCCAAGGCCTTCAAAAAATGGACTTTTAGACGTTGGAACGCCTCTATCAAAATCATTGTTGTATCTCAATTTTACTGGTATAAACATCTATGACCAGCGAGTATTATTAATAAACAACAAACTTTCTATAGTAGATGTAGGCTACAACGCCGAACCACTCTAAATCTATGTGTTTTCATACTTTTTTGGTTTGTTTTTGGTGTATTTGTTAGATCACCTCATTTTACATTTATATTCTTCACTTTAATCTCTTCAAACATACCCGAAGAGTGTTGTGCCCAATTTTGACACAAACACTTTGGTGCTTTCACTGAGAAGACCTAGCTTTTCTCCTGCTCTTTGAAGCTCCTACCGATATCAAATTGCGAGAATCTAAGGAGAAGATCCAGATATCATACATAGAAGTTCTTCCATCCTATTCAGATTTGTATCAAGTTTAGGAGAGAGCTTCACCCTTCACCATAGTTACTACAAGGACTGCCTCAACCACTGTGGATCAAGAAGGAAGAGATAGACAGAATCCTAAGAAGCTACCCGCTACCAGTCAAAGATGAATGGGACCTTCAAATCCATAAGGCCCTATCACCAAGGAGGAGTTTCAGATGTTGATGAAAGAACTGATCCAAGGTCGCGCATAGCTTACGCAGCAAATCCGTGCCAACATAGAGTTAACCAACCAACCGAATCAAGAAAGACGAAGGAGATCTAGAAGTGATCAAGCTTTCTAATCATCTACTGAGAGCTTTGCTTCTTTCATTACCATCATAGATCTACACGTCCACGACTAGATGGAAGCTATGCGCCAGCTCTCGGGCATCAGTGCACTTTGAATCCTGGACAAGCAGGATCTGCTAGTCACCAGGCAGGCCCCTCCTCTTGAGGTGGGACAATTCCTTTTCACATCACTGATAACCGTATTGCTGCCATCGCTATTGACTTGATAGTTGACATTCGAGATCGAAAAAGTCGAACCTTCATCTACACGATCATACTCCCCAACCCTATATGCCTGAAGACCTAGAGCCAAGGAGGCGAGGCATGGACCGTCGACCGTGCCATACCTTGGCCCAACATGCCTAGAATGTCCAGATGTTAGACATCCCGACCATGATTCGTCAAATGATTCGTGAAAGTCAGGGCCTCTCTAATGATGACCAGGGAATCTCCCTTAGTCACACACCCTTCACTAACGACATCATTTATGCTGAACCGCCTTGTCGATTCATAATGTCAACTTACATGCTTACGAACGGACTTCAAACCCTAACTGGCACATTTTGAAGTATGAATGGCTTATTAGTGCCGCACAAGATGACGATGCGGTCAAATGCAGAAGTTTTCCAATCTCTCTAGGGGGCATCACGACTATATGGTTTACTCGCTTTCCAACCCAAAATGCTTTTCATGCTTTGATCAGTTAGCTATGAAATTCGTCGAACAGTTCGTATGCACGTTACAATACCTAAGAATGTGAACACCATATCTGGCGTCACTCAAGCTCTAGGAGAGATGCTCAAACGATATCTGGAATGGTTCCATGCCGCTTGCATGGAGATTAGTAACCCTAATGATAATTCCATATTGATGGCACTGACTAAAGGTATCGATCCTGATTCCGAATTTAGCAACTGGTTGGCTGGGAAACCCTCTATGTCATTGGGCCATTTCTATTCCATGTCAGCCCAGTCTTGAGGAGGGAAGATGCAAAATAGTTTAGGAAGAATGACTATGCAGGGCCCGATGTAGAAGGAATCCAGGGCAATGTCGCTATGAAACAAATGGGTAAGAGCCCCGAAACGGTGTAGTTGAATATACAGAACAAGAAGAATCAGCAGAAAGGCGATGAAAGTCAGGGTAAGAAGCGGGATCAAAATCACGAACCGTGACGTAGAGCTTCCATGTTTGACACCTATACCCCTTTGAATACATCCTTGGAGAATGTGTATTTGCAAACTTGTAATACTAGCCAATATAAGAAGCCAGCTCCGGAGCAGTCATTCGGAAAGTAGATCCAATCTGGAAAATTCTATAGATTCCATGATCGCTATGGTCACAATACCAATGAATGTCGCAACTTACAAGATAGCATTAAGAAGTTAATCCGAGATAGAAAGTTTGAACAGTTTGGTCGGGCACCGCAAGTTAGACATGCGGGCCCATCAAACCCGAATCAAGTACCGACTTAGGCTAGACCGGAGGAACCCGCGCGTACTGTCGAGAGGTTGATTGTTAACATAGTAAGTGATGGTCCTCACCCAGCGGATCAGAGCTGGAGGGAAATGGAAAAGTATGCCAGTTCAATTAGGCATGCAAACTTCGAGTGCTATACTAATCTTGATAATGGGGCTCCGGCTAAACAACAAAAAACGATGACAAACGACATCGTTTTCCAAGACAGAGATACCGATAGGGTCAAATCCCCCACCATTGATCTATTATTCATATCAGCTCAAATAGGTCCTGCTTGGATGAAGAGAATCTTAATGGATAGTGGAAGCTCTGTGAATATTCTTTTTAAGCGAGCATATGATCAAATGAAAATGGAAGCAAAGGACCTAAAGCCGTGTCAATCCCGTATACATGGTTTCAATGGAAGTGCGACTATAGCCACTAGAATGGTAGAATTACCAGTGGAGTTGGGAGTTGGAGAACGCTGGAGCGTCTGGATGTTGCAGTTCATTGTATTGGATATTAATTCACCGTATGATGCTTTCATGGGCCGACCGGCCCTAGCTGAATCTAGGGCAGCTATTGCCCCTTGATGTTTAACTTTGAAATTCCCCACTAATAATGGGGTTTGAGTTATTCAGGGTGATCAGGCGGTTGGACGCACCTGTTATGTTGCTGAGTTGTGATAGGCACAATGGAAAGAGGAGGGTGAGGATGTAGAGGAATCTCTCTACGTCCGCTTTACCGACAATTGACAGCTAACGCCTGGGACTAGGCCCGGGCGCCAAAACAAATTCCTAAAAGATCTTGATCCAAGAGACGATGATAATGAAGAGGAAGTCAAAGAAAGTCAGGCTTCCACGGTAGAGTTTACGATCGATGTTTCGATCGATGATGATTATGACTCTAGAATTATAAAGATCGGGTCTCAGCTAAGCCAACAGATGAAAGAGGAATTGGTTGAATTTCTCCGGGAAAATCTTGATATGTTTGCTTGGACGCACTCAAAAATATGTGAGATCTCACCAGACATTGCGAGCCATGCATTAAACATTGACTCGTGGCATGTCCCGATCAAGCAGAAGAGGCGCGGTATGGATCCAGAGAGAACTGCCGCCTTAAGGAAGAGGTGGATAAACTTAAGACGAGTTATTCGAGATGCATTATATTCAGAATGGGGATCCAATCCATTGCTTATCAGAAACCAAATGGAAAATGGAAAACTTGTGTGGACTACTCAGATCTAAATAAAGCATGCCTAAAGATAGTTTCCTGCTTCCCAGAATTGATCAGCTTGTAGATTCAACGGCCAGACACAAACTCTTATCTTTTATGGATGCGTATTCCGGCTACAATCAGATACCGATGCACCTACCGATCAAGAGCATGCCAGCTTTGCCACCAATCTCGGACTTCATTGTTACCAAGTGATGTCATTCGTGTAGGATCGATTTCAACTGGAGGGGGGTGAATAGGGTGATAGTATTAATTATAAAAATTATCGCGGAAGTATATAAAATAATTTTAGCACGGATAATAGTCAAGTAACAACAGCACAGATAATAGAAGAATAATAAAACAGAAAATAGAACACACAGATTTACTCGGCTTTGGCAAAACCCTGCCTACGTGCTGCCCTTAAGGTTTCTACTAGAAATTAAGTAGTCAGACGCTTACAAACGTGAACTTGCAATACCCACTATCGACTAACCTAACTTTACGCTTAAAACCCTGCCACAACTCAGCAACCGAGTTGTGAATTCTCGAACTACACCACCATAGTTCGTCCCTTTACGACTATAAAATACAATCGTTTAAAAGGAAAAATACAAAACATTTAAAAAACAATTTAAAAAGCATAAAACCCTAATTTAAATATTGAAGCCTATGTATGTAGGTCGGTCCAAAACAAATAAGTGATAAGAAATATTAAATCCCTTTATTCTTTTATCGGCCTGACTCTTCTGTTCTTCGATCTTTAAAAAATGGTTGCTCATTCTTCTTTGCTAAAATTAGGGCTTTTGAAACGTTGACTTCAAATCGATCGATTGAATTGTGATTTTAGTTTCCTTGCTTTGTCGATTGACCGTCTCTACGTAGCTTATTTTCGACTGCTTCGATCGAGTTTGATTTTACTTCGATATGTAATTTATGCCTTTTTCTTTTTTTAATTTGCTCGCTTGAACTCGATCTTGATTCGAGTTGAATGATTATTCTTATTTGCTTGAACTCGAGTGATTCTGAAAGCCGATGATGAGTGGGTTTATATAAGGTTCGATCCCTTATATTTTAGTTCATTTGATAATTTGCTCGGTCGTTTGATTATGTTTGAATGACTGTGATATTTTTGACTTGTTCATATTTGTATACTTGATTGCTTACTTGTCACGGCTATGATTTCTGATTTGGTTGATTTCCAGCTATCACGGTTTGTTTGATTCGGTACGAATTCCCCGCGTCATTATCTGATTTGAACCTGCTGTAGTGTTGTTATTCACTTGTGTTACTCATATTATCTGATTTCGATCATTTCTTGTGAAGTACTTTTCTTGCATTGTTTAAGTTTGTCTGCACTTCCCTGTCTATACTGCCTCTGGTTTCACTACATAGCTTTGAGTCTTCTTGCTTATGCTCTAATCACTTCGAGTTTTGTGCGTGACCATATGCATATTGTTGTTGCTTTGTACATGCTTCTAAGTCTGGTGTAGATATAGTCCTAGCCACTGTGTACATTGTTTTGTGATATGGTTCCATTGAGGATGCTTACTTAGTTTAGTCGCTGTCTATTTTGGTTTTGGTGTAGAACTTTTTTCGTTTGTGACTTCGACATTTGAACTGCAGTAGTCATTGACTTATATACTTCACTGTATCCATATTGTTGGCATTGTTTATATGTATGCGAGTTCATCCATGCTTCTGTTTAGTACCGGTGCATTTGATATCTTCACCTCATTGTACATTTCCTTGAGTCTGGTTCCAATGTGTATGCACACATGTTTGTTGCATATGTATACATGTAATTTTGCTTGCATGACGGACTCTGGTAGTTACATTGTTGTCTGGGTTCATATGTACCCGAGTCATGTCTGCACTATGATTCTCGAATTACTTATGTGTATATGCACATGTTCTATTTCCTGGCATCACTCTTTGTGTAATTGAGCTTGTCGAACTGTTGAGTTTTGTAGAAACCCGGAACTGGTTCATTTTTAATCATTGTCTTCCTTGATATGTATTCATGTGCTTTGTTTGCATTGAGCTATTGAATTGCATTCATGTTCTTGTGCACTTAAGGTTGCACCTGTATTCACATGCTTAAAGTCGTAGCCTTAAGCTGTTGTCTTCACTGCAACCATATTATATGCTGTATTGTCTATGTACATCTGATTTGGTTCCAACTCATTTGAGCTTATGTGCATTGATTATTTGATTGCACATGTGTTGAATCAAGGTTATAGCTCAGGTTTGACCTTGTGCTTGTGTTGTGACTTTATTTTTTTCACTTGAGTTGAACACCGATTTTTGATTTGGGTTTGACCTTGTGCTCACCTGTCCCTACATTTTTATCATGTGTATATCGGTGTGCACAGCCTTGTGGCATATCCAGTTATACACCGTGTATGTCACAAGCTGTTCGTGTATGATGAATTCAAAATTAAATGACGACGAACAACCCAAATAACCGAGGCAAATATTATTTTCAACATACATTTTATTTTACACTGCAAAAATATTTCATTTTCAATTTTACCGCGTCAATGTATATTTTTGCAGATAGCTCAGATGCTAGATTCAATCTGGAATAGAGTTGAAGATAAAATTTGAGTGAATGAGCGATATGTAGTGAGGACAGTTATGTAAATTGAAATGTATTGTAATTGCAAATTGTATATATATAGTGAGAGCTCATAATTGTACTATTCAAAATTATAATAAATATTTGGTTGAATAAAATATCCATTTGAATTTAAATTCTATGCTATTTATTTTATTCAGCAAATATTTATTTAATTATGTCAAAAATAAAATAGTATATTAACAAATACATTTAATTGAATATATACATGTTTATTATCATCAAACAAAAATCATATACTCGCAGCTGGGGCGACCTATCAAAGACTTGTCAATCGAATGTTTGCCAGCCAGATCGGGAAAACTATGGAAGTGTACTTGGACAATATGCTTGTAAAGTCGTGACTGTCCATCAATCACGTCAAAGACATTGAAATAATGTTCAACATCCTCCGAGAATACCGAATGAGGCTCAACCCATTGAAATGTCACTTCGTAGTTGCCTTGGGAAAGTTCTTTGGATTCATTGTCAATGCTCAAGGAATTGAAGCCAATCCCGAGAAGATCTGGGTGATTCGGAATCTCAAAACTCCCAGAATTATAAAGAAAGTATAAAGCCTTAATGGGAAGATAGTAGCATTAAGCAGGTTCATCCCCAAATCCACTGACAAATATATTCCCTTCTTCATCTAATCAGGAAAGGAGAGTAGAAATTTGAATGGACTAAGGAATGTGAGGGTGCATTCCAAGCGCTGGTTCAGCACCTAGCTTCGCCACCTATTCTGTCAAAGCCGATTGATCACGAGAGACTATACATCTATCTGACAGTGTCAGAGAATGCAATTAGTGTTGCATCAATTCGGGAGGAGGATCGGATACAAAACCGGTCTATTACATTAGCTAATGATTGACCGGAGTAGATAAAAACTATCCGAAGTTGGAAAAGCTGGCGTACTGTCTCATCATTGCCTCGAGAAAGCTTCTTCCCTACTTTCAGGCTCATCCTATCACAGTCCACACCGACTAGCCGTTACGACAGGTCCTTACGCGGCCAGAGACGTCTGGTAAGTTGCTGAAGTAGAACATCGAGTTGAGTCAGTTTGATATTGCTTACACACCAAGGCGGGTTATTCAAGGACAAGTTATGACGGATTTGATTGCTGAATTCGCTATCCCAAAGGACTCGCTCGAGACTAGTAAATCTCCTAGATACATATGGAAACTCTATGCGGATGGTGCATCAAATGACCATTGCTCAGGAGCTGGAGTTATGCTTGAAACCTAGAAGGCCGATCCGTATGTTATGCTTTGAGGTTTGATTTCTTTGCAACCAAGAAAAAGGCCGAATACGAAGCTTTACTTGCTGGACTCAGACTCGCTGGAGACTTGGGAATTATTTCTGTGGAGATTTACTGCAATTCATAATTGTTCGTATGTCAAGTTCGGGGAGAATACCAACCTAGAGACCGGAGGTTGGTTGCTTATCTTGCTTGAGTCCAGGAAGTATTGAATCTGTTTGATTATTATGCCATCTATAGCATACCCTTAGATCATAACCAAAAGGTCGATTCTGTGGAAAAACTGGCCAGCACCATTGAATCACAGCAAATAGGATTTGTCCCTGTTGAGACACTTACCACTTCGAGTATCGATCAAATGGAGGCAGACTAGTTTCATGAAGCTACACCCAAGAAAGAGTCATGGATGACCTCTTTCAGAAACTATCTCGAGCATAGAACTTTGCCCAAGCCTAGAAATGAAAAAAGACAAGTTCTTCAGAAAGCTTCATGATTCATCATCCAAAACAAGTCATGTATAGAAGAGGATACTATATCCCTTTACTCCTGTGTATTGCCCATGACGAAATCAAACGAGTATTACATGATGTGCATGAGGGAGAACGTGGCAATCAAATTGGGGAAGGGGCAAGCCCTTGCTAAGAAGATGCTCCGATATGGGTATTATTGGCTGACTGTGAATCGGGACACATTAGACTATGCCAGGAAGTGTGACAGATGTCAGAAACATGCTTAGATACCAAGAGCCCCGCCTACTAAAATTACTCAATTGGATAGTCCATGGTCGTTCGCCACATGGGGCATCGATATGATTGGATCTTTACCTCTACCTAAAGGTGGTGTGAAGTACGCCATCATTGCGGTTGACTACTTTACCGAATGGGCGGAAGCTGAGCCCCTTGCTACTATCACAAAGTAGAAAGAATCAACTTTGTTGTCTGTAACATCATTTGTCGTTTTGGCCTCCAACATACCATTATCATTGAAAATGGAGCCTAATTTGACAGCGTCGAATTCAAGAACTTCTATCAACGTTTCCATATTCAAAAGAAAGTATCAGCAATTTCTCACCCTCAAGTGAATGGACAGGTCGAAGCTACTAACAAAGTTATAAAATCCATTTTGAAAAAAGGACTGGAAAAGGCTGGAAGCAAATGGGTCGATGAGCTTCCCATGACCCTATGGGCATATCAAACTACCCATAAGTCCCTGACTGGCCACACTCCATTTTCACTTTCATACAGCTTAGAAATCGTCATTCTAGTTGAATTGGAAGTACCTTCCCATCATGCGACTTACTATGATCTGAAGACAAATGATATATTGCTTTCTGAATCTCTGTACTTATTTGATGAGAAGCAAGAAGAGGCTGATTTGAGGGTAGTCGCACATCGAAGTCGAGTCATCCGATCGTACAATGCTAAGTTCCGATGTCGAACCTTTGAACTTGGCGATCTCGTGCTCAAAAGAATTTATCTGGTCCCTTCGCATATGAATCCAACATGGGAAGGACCTTATGTTATCGAACGAAGACTTGGAGATGGCATATTCAAATTGTCTACTGCTAATGGTCTTACTTTGCCAAGAGCTTAAGAAAGCAAAAGTCTCCATCCCTACTACACATAACTAGTTTTTTTATTCATTTGCAATAAAATGCAATCTCTTCGGGCCAGAGTAATGATTCTTGAAATGCGTCATGCGACCATCATAATGCAAGGAGAGCTAAGTTCCATCCAACGATGGGACTTATTAAAATAGGGAGTGACTGTGATACGACCGGTTCCTCGCTAAGTGAAGCCTGAGCTCAGGGGAAAGCTGTTATACTGAAGCTAAAAAGGATTGATACACGACAATCCTCTAGGTAGCTCTGGCTCACAGAGCATGAGTGGAGTATAAACTTAAAACCCAAAAATATAGGCTTGAGGAGGGTGGATCCATCCACCCATGACCTCATCCATGTACAGTCTAAACTGAGGAGGATGGATCCGTTCATCTAAGACTTCGCTTGTTTACTCAGGGTGGACATGATCTGATCATCCATGATTCTGATCAGTATATCGTTCCCAGAGTGCGAATGAGATCTCATAACTTAAAACAGATGTGATCAACCATCTGTTAACTAACTCCAGATTCCCAGAGCATGAACTTGAGTATAAATATTAATTGGGCATGACTAATCACCCATAACTAACTCTAAGTCCCCAGAGCATGGATTGGAGTATAAGCACAAATTGGGTGTGACTGATCGCCCACAAATCAACCAAAGTCCCCAAAGTGTGGATGCAATTTGATTATTAAAACAGGTGTGACTGACCACCTGAAAAACAACTTAAGTCCCCGGAGCGTGGATGTAACTTTAAACATTAAGCAGGCATGATCGACCGACGGCATGCGAGTCTAATCCCCAGAGTGTGGATGCGATTGTCAATGCATAAGCGAGTGTAACCAGACCACTCGAACTCATCTCACAATAACTTAGTTCCAACTAAGTAAAATTAGAAATATCAAAGGTTAAAAGTAAGCATCTTTCGACCACTTCAACTCATCCCTAGGACTGGAGGCATATCTCGAGCACCAGCTGCCGATTGAGATAGTAAAATATTAGGACTCGAAATGTTTGGTTACAACTCGAACCCATGACTCAAAAACCTAATGGCTAGACACGATTCCTATTCGAAGATTAAAGGTTTATAAGTATATTAAATAAGAATTGAAGTATTGAAGCATTTAGGCAAATAAACTCAGATTTATGCCAAAAAAGCAAAAGGAGATTTTATTTCATCTGTTCTTTAGAAACAAAATAAGTACAAAAAAGCTTATTCAAAAAATTCCTACTAGTAGGGGCTGAACCCGCATCTATAAATGGCCTACTGAAAGAAAAAAAAGAAATTCATTCTTATATACCAAAAAGGGACACAAAGAAACATGCCTACTCCCTATGTTTCTTCCTTTTCTTCTCCTTCTACGTCGATCCATTGGAGCTACCGATGTGATGCCATTTTGAACATTTTCCTTTACCCGATTTGTCCCCATCCAGGGTAAGAATTGTAATCTCCTCCTATGAACTCACGAAAACTGGAACACTTTCAAAATGCATGGTCCGAGGGAAGGGGGTGATTTCTACATGAGGAGACACCGGAGGGTGCCCCGGTGACGATGATTGTACCACTTGGAGAGAGCATGCGTAAAGGAGCCGGGCCTGGACTTGACATACCACCTCCTATACTACCACCCAGCGCGGCACTTTCCATCTCGGCACTGATCTCCGCCACTATTGCCTCATCATGAGCCGCTTGAGTGTCCGGCGGGATGCTGGCAGTTGAGGCCGAAGTGCTGGCTGTGAACACGCCTTCGCATGTGACAAATGGAAAATCTATATGTGGATTTCTCTGATGACCGAGGAGTTCTTCCATCATCTATTCATTGAAGATTAAAATGCTCGCATGAACTTCCTCGGTCGATGCAGTAGTGGTAGCAGTCGTCGCCTCTATCACGATAACCTCCTGCTCTTGATGCTCCACTTGGGTTGCAGGGGGCACGGCCAGTGAAGCTCCTATCACTGAATGAAGATAAGATAAAATATTAGCGACTTCTTCTGATAATACTCCGGACTTAGAATGAATTCGAGAAGTGTTTAGGATACCTTCCTCAGGTTGGCTCGCGAGTGGAGCCGAGACTCCTTCAGAGATGTATTCACGAGCCATAGACAATTGCGATTGATTGGAATTGTAGGCATGCATAGGTGGAGGATCGACTGTAGGGATAGATTCAGGCTGGGTTGGCAGAGGAATTCCAAAACTCGTATCACGATGCTCAACAACAGAACCCACTCCAACCTCCGAACGTTGAATGGAAAGTCTCTCGTTTTCAAATATGATAGTGGCATCATGGAGAACTCTTCTCTCATCCTTAGTCAGCACATGGTTCTCCAATTCTAACTCACCAACGATCAGTATGATGCTTTGCCTTATCATCGGCCAAAAAACAGTGCCAAGCATTATGTAGGTGAGTCGGATAAACGTTGAGCCAGCTTAAGTCATGATATTTCAAGACGTTGACAGTATAGGTGATTGAAAGATCTTCCATATCGCCTTCAAGCCTGGCCTCCGCTACCCCGATTTCGGCTTCAATCCTAGCCTCGGCCTTCTGAACCTTTAACACCGCCGCATCCCTTTCACCTTTGAGCTCCACATTTTGGTTGCATGCTTCCTAAGCGCCCTTGTTGGCCTCATACTTTTCTTTAACGACTTCGGTATATTTCACCTTAAGCTCATTAAGCTCTTTAAGCATGTTGTCTCTTTTAGATGTGATGATGATATTTATATGGCCCATACCGTCGACCAATCTCATGTGCTCCTGCCTCATCCGCTCCATTTCCTTGTTGGCCTCGTCAACTTTCTTCAGAGCCTCCGTTTTAGAATTCCTCAAATTCTCATTTTCACTAGTGAGCATTGTGACTGTTCAATCTTATTGGAGATAGTTCCTTATAGCTCATCAATTGTCTTTGCCCTCTCAAATGCCATAGCCAAGGCGTTCTCTGTGGTTTTCTTCCACTCGCGATATTGGCCAAAGGCATGAAAGACATGATAGTGCACAATTTCCTCTACCGAATCTGGAAGCACCTGCAAGTTTAAATGAAGTGGAAGTCATCGAAACAGATGATGGGAAACTCTCTTTTCAATTAGGCAATTCGAGCGGCTCCTTCCTCTGTAATCTCTGCAGCCATTAAAGTGGTAGCAATAGAAGTGTCCACCTTGTTGTGTGGAGATGTTCACCAGGCCTTGGAGCTTGTGGAGGCATTGGAAGGCACGAGGATTTGACAGTTTGTGTTCTAGAACTGGAGGGTGGCAATGAAACCCTGGATGGAGGAGAGCATGATCGAAAGTGGTGCCTATCTTGCCTCTCTCTTTCCCTCTCTCTTTCTCTTTCTCTTTCCCTTTCCCAAGCTCTTTCTCTATCATAGTAATCCATGCCTTGGCTGGAATGACGGCAGTCATAGTCAGCATCATGCCTATGGGACTCCATGTATAAATTAGACAATTGGCATGCAGCGTGGAGGCTACCAAGCATAGATGGCTTCTTCGACATTGAATCTGTAAAGTGGAAAGAGAAACAAAGTTAGTTATTGTCGAAAATTGAACAGATCATAGATTTCAGTTGGGTGATGCTGTGAAGTGTATGCATGCATGTGTTAACCCCCCAACCAACCTATTGTTGTAGTCATGCTCGGAGGAGCTGGCTCTCATAAATCTAAGGCACTTTGAAGCCCTTCCAACCTGATGTGTTGTTGAAGAGTTACATCATTCAGAATTGGGTGGTCTGCCAGTCCTTCGAAAGTGCTCCCCATGTGCAAGGAGAGAGCCTCTTAAATTACCACACCCGCTGCTGGTAAAGACATGATAACAGATTTGCGTCTTAGAGCTTTGTGGGCAGTAACCTTGCCTTTCCTTATCCTCTCTGAGTGTCGATGACTTTGGGAAGGCTCGGGTGCGAGTTCATCTCCAGCAGGCATATCCTCATCGTCGCCTTTCTCGGTGATCACTATCCCAGGAACTCTCCTCCTAACTTGCCTTGCTGGAACCACCCTAAGAGATCCTTCGAACCCGTTGACTCCTGCTAATTAGCTCGAGGGCACTTAAATTTTATCTGTCGAACTCCGTTAATTTCTCTATCCTCAACAGGCACTATTTGAAGAACCTTTATAATATCTTTAAACTTGTCGTCTTCGGGTCGCGGAATTGCAGCTGTGAAAGAAAGAAATTATAATATTGGACATCAAATAAGACTACCCAGTCAATCAGCACAAAAGTTGAAGTGCTTACGCCTGACAAGCCATGTTCTGGCGATACTTGGTGGGCATTGGACGTAGAACCATTCAGTCTTCAAGTAACATAGTTTGGTCCACGCTCCGATCACGACTTGATTGTTCCCATTTTCCTCTAAGAAGGTGAAAGATGGATTATCCCCTCGGCTCTTCATATTGAACAGGTACTGGACTTCCTCTTGAGTTGGAGGTCGAAAAAGATGTTCCATGAACATGATAAATAAGCTATTCAACGAAGCATATCCATTCGGGTGCATCTGTGACGGAGCAATCCCTAAGTAGGATAATACTTCATGGATGTATTGATTGAATAGAGGGAGTGTCCCAGCTGTGCACGAGAATCTATTAAAAGCGGTATACCTTTCTAGGGGAGAGTGAGGTCTGTCTTCTGCCCCTGGTATTAAGACATCATCCCTCGACAATCCATGCCTTGTGCAAGTCCTACCTCGCATTTCCTCGGAGATATTAGATGTATAAGAGTCATGTGGATTCCCGATGAAGACTGCTCCTGGTAGCTCATCCGAGCTGGACTTATAACTTCAGCTGCGATAGTCGGCATCTCTATTATGGAAAGAGGCAGACTCTAAGCCTCCTGTTGTTGCAAACGTCCAGTTTCCATAGCTAATCAACTCAGCAAAAATCATCATTAGATGTCAATAAACCAATGTTTCCTGCAGTGTAAAGTGCATGAATGTGTTGTGCAGTGCAATGCTGTATATTATCTATAAAATGCTACGAGATTTAAAGAGTGTTTGAATGACTGGACTTCAGAATTCAACTGGAGTGACCGTCATCACTGTCCATCAAAACCGTGCCATCCAGACTACGGAGACCGATCCAAGTTAAAGTTCGTTAAATTTTGTCAAGTTACAGTTATATCGACAAGCTTCGGAAGGCAGTCAGATATACGGTGAAACAGTTAAGTCCAATTATGCAAGGCAGAAGCTTGTCAGAGCCAAATGTTCGAATGTGCAAAGGATTTTGCTTCCATCAAGTTTAAACTTAGATCGATCTCCACATAGGAAATTCGTATCGATAGATGAGGGAGCGCTTCATCCGATCACCTACACATTATCTCGTATTGGTCGCCCGAAGCCAACTTCATATCGTTAAAGGAGGGATGGATTTTGTATCGATCAGAACTCAAGTTCATATCGATCAACTTCCAGGGTTTCGTATCGATCACCTAATCTATTTTCGTATCGATCATTTTGCCACCGCTTCGTAACGACAGCTTTGGGTCAATACAAAACCCCATAGTTCAATATCTATACGAATTCCCTCTTCGTAACCTTCGGTTGCAAATCGACACGTCTTCCCTAATCGACGCGAACATGTTATCTCCTCCCTTCTCCCATCGATACGAAGTCGAGGTGGAGCAGTTCTTCCATGAACACTTCATATCCCCATTCTTCTTCTTCTCCAAACCCACTTAGGCATCACCTCCACAACTCTTGACCACACTCTGGCCCATCTTCAGCCTCCACTTCACCAAAGTAGGCCACAACGGCAAATGGAATGGTGAAGAGTTCGAGTCTCATCGTTTATACGTTGAATTTGCTCAATGGATTACCTAGATTAAATTGTGATTTAAGGGATTTGAAGGTTGATTCGGTACGAAGGCGAGAGCAGTTTCAAATTTCTTTAATCTGGAACGAAACGAAAGCAAGAAAAAGTGATCAATTGAGAAAAATTCTAAGTAATAACATATTTAAACTAGGAATCGTCTCCCAGTACAAGCTAACCGGTCGATGCGGTCCACTCTATTAACCAATACAAGATAACTGATTTGAACCTTTCAACCCAATCGGTAAGAAAGCCAATTCGTACCCAACATTCGATCAAGGTGACTTTAACACCATTAGTGTGACGACCCGTCTTTCAATTTCCAGAAAGACGTATCATCAATAAGAAAAGAAAAAGATAGAAAGAAAAGAACAACAATCATCAGAATCTCACAGCGGAAACAAACAAAATATAATATTACACATATCCATTACATAGTTTACATATCAGAGTACACAAAATAATACGACTTCATTACATTTGACATTCATATGAGTCTTCCAAACCATACAACTCAAAACAGAACATCAAAATGTCACTACGGCGGAAAGAGATAGATAGTACGTCTAGACTCCAGCTCCAGCTTCCAAAACATTTGCAGATCCCAACCTAATCATTTGGCTACTCATAAAAATTTGAGTGCCCAAGAGTTTATGAAAAACAAAATAAACTCCGGGTCAGACATGGGTCTGGTGTGAGTAAATCTGTTAAAGTTGTTTAACTTTAAAAATCATTTTGAAAACAAAAGGTATTACGTAAGACTTCCCACAAATAAATACGGGTAAGTTTTTACCTTACGCTAACCAAAACATTTGATAGGAAATCCAGTGATATTATAATAGGGTCTAGGGTTTTCAAGTAAATAAAAAATAGCCGAAATTGTTACATTCATTAAATTCCAGCTACTAGCCACGGAAGTGGGTAATACAATCAAAACCGTAGGGTCTCGTAGGGAAAATGGGTTTCCATCAATGGCAGGGCTACTGGGGTACCGCCCGTCACAGTACGGATCCTAGATCACCATACCGAGGACCACTCCCGATCCCCTGCAACACAAGGCCGGAACCATCCCTTATTGGACAGCTCCGAACAAGACAACCCTGTAGTTGTGGCCAACAACTGCCCACACAACCGAAATAATAAGGGACTTCTAGACAGGGGAAAATCTCGTCTTACTTGGGCATGACCCACTTAACCTTGCTGCACCTCCACTGTTTTATCCATTCCCGGTTGATGAGGCTTGAGGCTACGATTACCTTTAGAGAACACATCTCTTAGAATGCTCATCGTCCACCTGACGATGTTCTGAAAGCATTCAATCCATACAAGTTCGTTCCGGGTTCGAACGAAACCGAAGGCATTATTTTGTTACACTCATTTTGGAATCACCCTCAGAGTTAACGACAATAACCCTTGTACTCTAAAACTCCATCTCGATCCTCACTTGAGATGTCACGACCTAACGTTTAACTTGGATCGATGTGGTTTTTGGAAAATCAAATTTGATTCCCGATCCCGGTCTCATCGAAATCAAAACGTGTCTTAAAGGCCAAGTTATTTAAAAATTTAAACAATTCAATTCAGTTTAAACATAGCATCCACACAGTATTATCCACAGATAATAACCAATATCTGTCACAGATATACAATATCTCATCACAGAATATCTCAACTATCATCCAACAGATATCAACCATATTCAGATATTCAATTCAAAACACTCATCCATAAGCAAGCACAATTTTAATTCATATTACAATTAATTTAATTTATTCAAATTAAATTAATTACTTAAGAGTTAATCACATTACCTTGCTTAACAAATCATTTAATTAATCACAATCATTTAATTAATTAATTAATCTTTAATTAATTAATAATCCTTTAATTATTAATCAATTAATCTAATTAATCGTTATTAAAAACTTGGTTAAAAATTAATCATTCCTTAATTGATTATTAATTAACCCTTATTTTATAATTAATAAATCTTAATTAATTATTTAATCAATTACTTAATTTAAATTAACTTATCTTAATTACTTAATTAATTATAAATAAATTAACCTTAATTTATTTAATTAATTAAGCCTTAACCATTAATTAATTAACTATTAATTATAAATTAATTAATGTTTAATTACTTTATTAATTAACTCTAATCAATCAATCAATTAATTCTTAATTACTAATTAATTAATCACTTATCACTTAATAATTAGTTACTAATTACTTATTAATTAATCTTTAATTATTTAATTAGTTAATTAGTTAATTATTGATTATTATTTAATTTAATTCTTAATTATCAAATTATTAATCCAAAATCAATTAATTAAACATTAGTAAATTAATTAATCTAAAATTATGAATTAATTTAACCTTAATTACTTTATTAATTAAAGTAAACTTAAATTCTAATTTCAAAACTTAATTAATTTTCAAAACAAATCAATTTAATTAATTACTAAAATTTATTACATAATTAAAACATTCCAATTTATTTTAAAACTAATTACCTTTTTTTAAAAATTAACTTAAATGAATATAAAAATCATTTTTAAACTTGACTATCAAATTATAAAATACTTCCAATTAAAATGTTAAATATTTAACAAAGTAGCTTAATTAAAATCTTAAAGTTTTAAAACTTAAAACGAATTTTTAAAACAAAACTAAACATACTAACATTGGTTGACTCGACCAACTCAAACAAGCTAAGAACTAACCCTTACTCTTCCTTCCCTTTCTTCTTTAGTTAAAGCATCAACTAACCCAAACAATACTGGAAAGAACAACATTCCTTTCCCCATCCCTGCGCGAGAAACAGCGACACTTTCCCCTGCAAAATCACAAGCCACAAGCCCAACAACTCGAACGTTGCTTCGAGTCACCTAGACACACAACCTCACTGACACGGTCGCTGTCTCGTGCACGTGCATGTTGCTCCGCCGCCGCCGCCGCCACCATCAACGATACCTCGCGCAAGCTCCACTTCGACCATCGACGCAACTCCGGCCCTCAATCCTCACTTACACGAGCTAAATCAAAATATGATTGCTCGAACCCATCAGCCAGCATAACCTCTCATCAGAAAATCCCCTTCACCGCACAACGCCGACCACCGATCACTTCGAGATTCCGGCCACAACATCGTACGACCCTGACGCAGCTTCGCCCCAAACCACTCGCGACTCGATCCATCCCCTCGCCCCCAGTTAGTCCAATTTCGAACGCGAACAAAAACACAGCACAAACCCTAGTCTCCCCAATTTTGAATCCCCTGATGATTAATTACCACATCCACTATTTTTCTCATGTTAATCCATCTACAATACAACTTCGCCTCAAATTTCAAAGCCTAAAACCATCACAATCACTTGAATTTGCTCAAAGTCCACTTCCAGGTTATCAACAAAATTCTCCTTCAATTCCAATTTAAAAATTCTGAATTTTGCCTTAAAAATCATGTTATACGAAGTAGATTCAAGATTCAAACTTGATTCAACAAAATTCCATACATGATTTTATCATGATATTAAAAATTTCCACTGCATTATCCTGATACAGAAGATTTCAAACTAATTTCTTTTCTTTTTGAATAAGTTTTTAAACCTTAATTCTTATTTTAATAAACTTACTTCATTTGGGAATTCAAACTTAACAATGATTCGTTAAATAAAATTTGAAGCTTCTGCTTAAATTTTACTTTGTAACTTGAATTTACAGTGAAGCATCAGCAAATTGAACATGCACAGTTATAAAACAATATAAACACCAATTTCATCCATATATTTATACATGCAAGTCATTCACTAGCTTAAAATTTTCACATGCACAACTTTACTTTACTTAAATTTTCTGATTAAAAAAAAAAATTTACTCACCTGAATTGTTGCTAAGTAGAGTCAAAAAAATTGAATTCCTGGAAAAAGAAGTGACTGCATTTTTTTATCCTGATGATGTTGCTTCAATGTTAAATCAATCAGCACTTAATGGAAAAACTTTGAATTTTCTTTCAGAAATTTGATTCTTCAGGAAACCTTGATTTGCAGTTTTCTATTGTATACTTGTATGCAGATTTTATGTAATTTGTTTGCAGATTAAAGTTTTAGAAATGAGGCTAGAATGTTTGATGAATTTTGGTTAAAGTGAAGATTTGAAGAAATTTTCAGATTTGTTAATGGAGGTATGCTTTTTTTTCTCTTTAGAAAATTAGAATGAGAAAATTAGAGAAAGAATAGGAGGTAGCTTTTTATAGAATAAATTTTATTTTATAAAAAAAATTAAAGAAAATAAATTAAACTATGACACTTGTCATTATCCCTTGTTAATTTCTTAACACATGTTATAAGTGTGTTTTAAATTTTAACAAGTGTAGTTTCCATGCAAAAAGAATTTTAAAATGTTTTTATTAATTAATTTTCTAAATTTAAATACATTTTTAATTCATATAAAATCAATTCTTCTTATGAAACAAATGTTATATCCTAAATAAAATCATGAAAATGCCCTTTTAAACTCAAAGTATAACTTAGAATATAATTAACCTATTTTGAATCTTTTAATTTAACAATTCAAATTCAAATTCAAATTTTAAATTCAATTCAAAAATCAAATTTTATATGAATACAATTTTAGCACATCTATTTCCCTTTGTATATATTAATCTTAATTAAAATCAATATACATTTACAATCTATTCATTATTATTGTTTAAAATAACAAATTTATCAATTTAATTTAATTTATTTAAAAGATTATCATGTTTAAATTGAGTTTGAAATTCCGGAATATCACAATTAGCGTGAAACAGTTCTTATCCATCCAACCAGCGATACGAAACACAAAGTAAAGGCATATTTGGACTGTTCAAATCCATTAGAAATGCATCGATACAAAAATTCTAGTTCGTGTCCATCAACATAAAGCTCATGTGGACTCGTATCCATCGATTGAAATGTTTTGAAAAACCAACCAATTCGTGTCGATCGCCATCAATACGAAAACAATTTTTCAAATTTTCACATTGATCCAAGAGAGGATCGATACGAAGAGGTACTCTGAAACAACCATCGAGCGTTGTTGTAACTCAAATTTCACATCGATATAGAATTCGATACAAAAAACTGGCAACGATTTGTGAACGTACAAACATTAACGAAAGTCAGGTTAACATACATTTTATGTGCAATGAATTAACAATCAATTTTCAAGATTCATAGGAATTGAATGCTCACCTAGTGAAAATCTCAATGATGTACAACAGATTTCTAGCACTCAACGCTCAACTACAACGATGCACGATACAATCATTGGTAGTCAACAATTCAGTTTTTATATTTCCAAGAAACAAGTAAAAGTTACATCTTTTGGCGATAAGACAAGGACAACACAATAAATTAGATAGAACTTTTCAAACATAAGATCGCAGCTTTTCAAAGCATGTTATGTTCGCATAGGACGTACTTTGGGGGGTAAATGTTATCCCGCCTTTTGGCAAGGCCGTGACACCAAGAAGTTGACTAGAAACCAAGGACAGTCTATCCCGAAGACCGGTCACACACAGGTTCACTATGGATATTGGAAAATATTTCCCAAGTCTGGATCAAGCTATAGTTGATACGACATGATAAGCAAAGGTATGAAAGCTAACGTCCCAAATTTTAAGTCAATTGGGGTTCATATGCTCATGATATTGATCGGTCAAAGTTGAAAAATCTGCACCATTCGTATCCATCTAAGCTCGTATCCATCCCATCAAAAAAGCATCATTTGTATCCACCAAACGTCCATTGGTTCGAATCCATCATGCATGCTCCAACTCGTATCCATCACCTAGAGGCGCTTCGTATCGTTCCCCCTAATACACGATTCATATCGCTTAGTTCCTCCAAAATTCATATCGACCGGCCAAAGAATCGATATGATCTATACAACCCTCGAGCGATACGAAGCGGCCCTCTCCCATCGTTATGAAGTGTCAAGTACATGTCGATGAGAAGTGATCTAAAACGAACGATATGAAACTATCGATACGAAGTGTGATCGATGGATACGAACGAAGCCATATCAATAGATACGAACAAGGCACATTCAAAAGGAAGACTGGGTCATTCAGCATGAAAAGTGGATCGATCCAAGAATATAGCACCACATCATCTAGCAGTCACGTGCACAACATTGATACGAATGGAAGCAATCCAAACATATCGATACAAGCTCGGCTGCACATTGGAAACACAAACTTGCACGATCGTCACTCAAAATCTACACATCCAAATGCCACCAAATTTTCACATGAGCTTGCGTACAACCACAAGAATGTCCATGATCGATCCTATCCCGAAAAGGGAAATTTTTGGATCGATACGAATTTGGTACGTATAGATCATGGATCGAGTTGAAATGTCCAGAGATCGATAATGCGGGCCCACCCACGTGAGAGAAGGAATCTTATGAGCTCTGAGCGAGTTACAGCCTACACCTATATATAGCAGTCCAAAGCCTTTAAAAAATGGACTTTTGGATGCTTGAATGCCGATACACTATCAAAATCATTGTTGCATCTTGATTGTACTGTTGTAAACATCTGTAACCAGTGAGTAATATCAGTAAACAACAAACGTTCTATAGTGGACATAGGCTATAACGCCGAACCACTTTAAATCTCTATGTTTTCATACTTCTATTTATCTGATTTTGGTCTGTTTGTTAGATCTACCTCATTTTCCATTTATATTCTTTACAAAATCTCTTCAAACATGCACGAAGAGTGTTGTGTCCAATTTTGACACAAACACGTATTTCTACCGTTTGAAACAAGATATGCGAAGTTTGAGACCAACTTACTCCTTTGTGCTTTGATATTTTTTTTATGTTCGAGATTCCAAGACTACTTTCATTGATACAGATAGTGATTTGCAAGCTATTTTATGCTTGTCATATTCTAAAAAAGAGGGATTTTTGGTTTTGTTTGTTAAATTGAAGAAATTTTATTGGATTAATGTTGGTTATAATAGTAGATCTTGCTTGTTGTCCGGCATTCTAATTCCGCTATATTGAACTGCCTGCATGAGTCAGACCCGATTGCCGTCAAGGCCGATGATTCCAGTATAAAGATTATGGGACCCTAAGGTCAAGTACAGATGGATATGTGAAACCAAAATTTAACGGGTTGGTAGATAAATAATATAGGAAGCTTGAAATATGGAATATAACTTAGTCAATTAAAGGGATCAGTATAGTTTGGCAACCTGCTAGGGATCGACATGGTTGAGTAAGCTAGGGTTCGACATAGTTGGCTAGTATGGATCGGCATGGTTGAGTAAGCTAGGGATCGACATAATTGGCTTGTATGGATCGACATGGTTGAGTAAACTAGGGATCGGCATAGTTAGCTAGTATGAATCGGCGTGGTTTATTGACTTGGATTGTCATACTTCAATTCACAGAGAAGGGCTCAACATAGTTGAATGGCGTGTATCGGCATATTCTAAAGAAGAAGATGGATCGGTGTGCTTTATTAGATAGGGGTTAACATTTGTCAAAGTACAAGTACGTTTCAGTATACAACAATCATTATCTTGAGATCCATGAGTTCAAAGCATATGGAATTTGGAAAGGAAGCCATATATACCCTAGGGAACATACCATAGGGATCACATATCAAATGGATAAGGATGGAGGGATCGACAAAAGCCTATGAGAAGGATCGGTAGGAAACAATACATTAACAGTCTTGAATCAAAGATCATGCAATAACTTGAGCTCCTTTGATCCAAACGGCATAAGATTTGACCAGCTAACATATTAAAGCATGTAGAAGCCGCTATAAGGATCGCTGCCCAAAAATCAAATAACAAAGGGATTGGTACCGATCTCTCTTTATAGGGATTTGGGCCTAACGACCCCTTTGGTGTGCCTATATGGTTTGGAAGGTCCTGTAACAGAAGTTTCACAAAGAGCGGTGGTCGTCGTCATTTATAAATACTGGCCTAAGGGGTCATTCTGAGGAGCCTTATGCTGTTGGTTACCTTATTCTTTATTGTAATCAAATTTTCCAATTCCTTGCTACTGTAGTCAGATTATTAATTCATCGATAAAGATAATCTTCAAAGTGGACATAGGCATACAACGCCGAACCACTATAAATCTCTTTGTTTCTTATTATTTCTTTTATTTGGCTGCTAGTTCATTCTATTCATCAGTTTTAATTTTACCTTCTTTATTTACTTCTCTATATAAATCTACTCTTGGGTATTTGTGATCGATTTGGTTGCACACATTTTGGTACTTTCACTGAGAACCAGATTCTCAGCCTTCTAGGATCCTCTTTGTTGATGTTGAATGGGGAAATCCCCTGAAGGAGATCTATAGTTATCTTCATAAAGTTGCTTGTCCTCCTTAGACTTACTGAAATCTGACTAAGACGATTGATAATAGTGAAACATTATAGATCTATTTCTTAGAATGTGGATGGAAATGAGATTTCTAGTATTCAGCAAGGAGACCCAAGCAATCAACCTATAAATTTGGATGCTGATCCGGTTGAAGTTCAAAATCCTACTGATTCTATAACCAAAGCTGAATTTCATAATCTAATAAGAGAGTTGATGGAAAGCTGTCGACAACTAAATCAGAAAATTCAGACTAATATTAACCTGATGAGCTAGATTACTCAGCAACAGCGTGGGAAGGCTCGGAGGGATCCCACTCTGTACTCTCCATTAGAAGTTCAAACTCACTGGATGAATATCATAGGAATAAGCATCACAAGGTTAAAGAAGATCATGTAGATGAAGGATATAGATTAACCCTAGAGGGGGGGTGAATAGGGTTATAGCAAATTTTCTCGATTTAAACGTAAAAACAAACTGCAGAAATAAATATGCTGAAAAGTAAATCACACACAAAATTTACCCAGCTTCGGCAACCCCTGCCTACTGCTGCATTCCCAGATTTCTATTAGAATTAAACAGTATTCCGCTTACAAACACTCTACTAGACTCGCAAACCTTTGCTCCCGCTCACAAACACTCTACTAGACTCGCACACCCTGCTCCGCCTATAGAGTTTCGTTTACTCGCAAACTCTGCTCCCGCTTATAGAGTTTTGCAAACTCGCACACCCTGCTCACCGAACTAATTCTAACTAGACAATCTGACACTACCTACAACCTAGGTGGTGATTTACAAATTCTTTGACTCGAAAAGAAAAAACAACTTCAAAAATAAAACAGGAGCAAAAATTAAAATACAACTTTGAACCCATAATTTTTGCTCAAAATAAAAATAAAAAAACCCCTTTAATTAAAACCCTAAGTAAAAACCAATCCCCTTTATAATAAAGGTCGGCCCACTATTTTTTAACTCGATCCTCTTGCTTTTCCTTCTGTAACAATTGCGGCCCTATGTTTTTCGATCTGGATTTAGGGCTTCGTTCTTCTGTGAAATTTGGGGCTTTTTCCAATTCAATTCTTTGGTTTGCTCGCGACTCTCTGATGATCGATTCTTGTTGACTTCGAGATTGCGAATCGTACTCAGCTACTTCTTTGAACAATTCTCGTTTCTTCGCTCGCTCGTTCTCTGATGGTCGAGTTGTTGATTCGGTATGTAATTTCTCTATTTGTGCTATTGTGATTTTTATACTCAAACTCAATGCCTATGATGATCACTTGGGTTTGGTATTTATATGAGTTCGAGTATACTTGAATTCGTTCGTATCAATTCGATACTTTCCTGATTTTCTATTGCTTGATGCGCACGATTTTCCTGATATAACTTCAACCTTGATGCGCACGGCTTTGATTTTGTTACGTTCGATTTTCTTGTTTCATACGGCATTAAAACTTTCCAATTTTTTTGATTACTTTGACTATTTCAAAGAATACAGATACGCACTTGATTTTTTATCACTTGACTTCTGTATATTTTCACGATTTCGATACTTCTTGGTTTTTTTACTTCGAGCTTGTCTTTGATCCATTGTTCTGGTCATTTCAATACTTCATGTATACTTCTGGTTGTGCTTGCCTTGATTCACATGTGCACTGCCTGTTCATGTATGTTTGCATCAACTGTGTCACTTGAGACTGCTGTGTTGATCTTGTACTTGTGTACTACATATTTGATCACTGATGCATACATGAACTTGTTGATGTTTGCCGAGATTGTGGATTCACCACTGAGTCTCATTTATATTCTGTAGTCATTTATGCATTGTACCATGCTGTTACCTCTCTTGTATCATTGGTATTTGTAGCTTGTAACTGGACATGTTCGGTTTGGTTTCACTCGGGCTTGTAGTTGATGTGCATGTCACTGTTGTATTACAGTACACTGCATAGTAGTCTTCTCATTCATGTGTGTCTGTTGCATTTGAACTGGATTGATTTCATGTTCATGTGTGTCTTTCCATTCACTGTTGCCTGGTTTTAGTCTTGTTTCATGTTTGAGGCTGTGCTTGCATTGACATGTTGTGGCCTGTACTTGTATACTGCTGTTTGCATTTGGTCTTGATCATACTTGATGTCATGATTTTCCTGGTTTCACTTGTGTACACTCTCGAGTTACACACTGCTGCTTGTACATGTGTTCTGGTCATTGCACTGGCTGTTGCTGAGTTGATATACTTGTGGTGCTTTTGTAGTCGAGTTGTATTCATGTACACTATTGCCTTGAACTTGATTCACTTCATGTTTGCTGGACATTTGGGTTTGTTGTTGTAACTTGCTTGAGTCTGTGTCATCTGTTCTTTGTTCATTGGTCATGTTGTACTTCTGGTCTTTGCTTCCATCCATTTGGTTGTTGCAGTCCTATGCAGTTGCTATGCCTTGTGTTCTTGTAGCTTTCAATGTGCACTTGTTTGTACTGTCATTTTGCTGGAATAACTTCGACATTGTTTTGATGCATTTGCATGTTGTTTCAGTCTTCACGTAGCCTTGTGTTGAACCCAGTTTTAAAAACTCGAGTTTGACCTTGTGCTCGTGTCGTGATTTCATTTATATTGCACCTGAGTTGAACTTGTCTTTATGTTTGGGTTTGACCTTGTGCTCACCTGTCCCTGTAACATTATCAAGTGTATATCGATGTGCACGGCCTTGTGGCATGTACAGTGATACACTGTGCATGTCACATTGTTCGTGTATGATGAATTCAAGTGTAAATGATGACGAACAACCCAAATAACTGAGGCAAATCATATTTTCAAAAATCATATTTCATTTTAAATTGCAAAAATATTTCTTTTTCAATTTTACTGCGTTAGTGAATATTTTTGCAGATTGCTCAGATTCTAGATTCAAACTGGAATGCAGTTGAAGACAAAATACGAGTGTGAGTGATATGTAGTGAGGAATTTATGTAAACTGAATTGTGATGTAACTAAAAATGTATATGTATAGTGAGAGCTTAATTTGTACTATTCAAGATTGTAATAAATATTTGTTTGAATAAAATTTCTATTTGAATTCAAATTCTGTGTTATTTATTTTATTCAACAAATATTTATTTAATCTATGAAAAATAGAATAGTACATTAAAAAATACATTTAAATGAATATATATATATGTTTATTATCATCAAACAAAAAATATAAGCGCATATTCAACATTCTCCCCCTTTTGATGATAACAAACATATAATTAAGATTTTGACTGTTTTAAATGTATTTGATCAATGATATACTCTAATTGCTCCCCCTATTTAAATGCTTCCTCTCTACATGATGTTGCCCCTACATATATGCATACAAATAGAAATATATAAATAAGCCTAGATGCAAATGGAAAATTATTTAACCTTTGCTTGATTCTATTTGACAAAATCTTAACTTTTCTCTCCCCCTTTTGTAATCAGCAAAAGTATAATAGTGTTAGGGAAAATAGAGATTAAGTGATCAATATTAATCCAACATTAAACTCAAACTGAATATAAATATTAAACTTCAATAAAAATCAAACAAAAATCATAACTACCCTTGTTAGGCGCATATTCCACTTTTAGAAATGATGGATATGATATTCGTATAAAATCATACAGTTGAATCTTCTTGTGGTACATTTATATCAGGAATTTGAATATCTACTAATCATGCATAACCGTTAGGACTTTTAAATGAGATTAGTAGTATTCCAATTTAATTTTAAAAATGAATTCAAGTATCTTCTAACCACGCATGACCGTGAGGACTTTTAAATGGGATTATAATCAACTTGTCTATTTAATCAATTAATTTTGATATGCGTTCCATACATGCATAACCGTAAGGACTTTTAAATGAGCATGGAAGCACATAATCAAAAATCCAAGAAATTCACCCATGCATAACCGTGAGGACTTTTAAATGAGAGTGAATACTTTGGATATTTATTTATTTTTTAAAAAATATGACATGAAAAACAAATGATTCCTGATTACAGTACCACATATCGATAAACTATATTTAATATTCGATAAACAGTGGTCGATAGAAATATGATAGATCTATGAATGGTCATGGAATCTTTACCCAACAAAAAGTTTTATAACTCCTATTTGAATTCCTAAAGAAATTTTCCAAATATACCGTTTTTGAGTAATGTATGTTAAATATCAACACTTATCACCTTTTCGATCACTATTTATTTTTTCGATAATTAGCAGGGAGTCGGATTAGTCAAAATTTGTCATTTAAAATCAAATAAAAAATGACTAATCTGAAAATATGGTCAACAATGATTTTCTCGAAGGGGTTATATGAGAAAAAAAAATTCTGCTATTTGAAAATTATTTCAAGTGAAAAATATGCAGATATTTTCTTTGAAAAACGATGCAGCAAATGAATGTTTCAAACATTAATCACATTCCACTAGTAATTTTTCTATCAACTGTATTACCAGTGTAATCTGCATCTGAATGTCTCTTTCACTCCAAAATATCACTAACTAAATTTGATAGACCAAACCATGAAGTGTGCACACAAAAAATTTCAAACTCAATTTTAGCAACAATTTAAATGACATACTTCGAATTTGAATTGAAGCCATGTAAACAATCAGAAACTGAGAATATAGAGTTAGCCAAAAATAACCAGAAATATTATCATCCAGCAAAACACTATGTTTTTAATCCAAACGTATATGTATGAAGTAATTCAAAGAATAGTGTTTTTTGGCATAAATGTAATTGGCTAATTATGTAGACCAAGTCAGAATAAAAAAAACCATCATCTCTTTTCAACATCTCAATAGTGGCTGATTTCATTCAGAATATGGTGCAGATTATCACCTTCAATATATCGATCAAATAAATATACCTTCACCTGTTTTACCTTTACGATAATTTTTTGTGATTGCCCATTGTGATTCTGTCACCTTTGTACTAGGCTAAGGAACTTTGCTTTGTTGCCCGTTGTGTTTCTGGAACAACCAAAATCCAGAGAACACCGTTATTGTTCCTTAGCCTGCCACCATACCTACACGATGAAAGATTTTTGTGACCTATTTTTTATAGGTCCATAATTGTTAGTGGCTGAAGCATTGTGAATAAACAATCCCTTCGGAACCCAAACTTGTTTTGTCTTTTCATTCCTGTTCCAATAGACATGAAATTTGTTTGTAGAATTCTTAGGAACCCAAACTTGTATAAATTTTGTGTTCTTGTTCCTATGACTACAATTTTCAACACGATGTCCAATTATTTCACATCTATCAAAGACACTCTTACCTTTTGCATTATCCTCAACTTGTGTTTTCCTAAAACCTAGTCCTTTTCTGTTGTTAGCAAAAATTTGATTTCCCAATAGCATGTTGAAATATTTTTCGCCTCTTGAAAAGTTATTCAAAGATTTCTCAAGATTTTGGACTTTGGCCTTTAGATTTGTGTTTTCATTTACAAGCGAGGTGCATCTATTTATAAAGTCCTTTTTCCTAGTGTCAATGATTTCCTTAAGACTCAAGTTTTCTTTTTCAAGATTCTCAAAGCTATTCTTAAGTCTTGATAATTCTGAATCTAAAATTTTACATTTTTTACATTCTAGGTTTTGAATATTTTCAAGTTCAGTTTCTAACCTAAAATTTTCACGAGCAAGTTCTCTCCTACCAAATTTTAGTTTTTCAATTTTAGATTCAAGAGCATCAACTACTTTAGTGAGATCAAGACACATAAAAACAAGGTCTCTATAGGAATAGTTACCTGCCTCACTAGATTCCTATGAGCTTGCTTCTGATTCTGATTTTGCCATACAACACAAGTTAGCCTCCTCTGAGCTGCTATTCAAAACTTCCTCTCCTTCTTCATCATCCCAAGTCGCTGCAAAGACCTTCTTCGTCTTTTTCTTTCCTTGATTGTTTTTGAGAAGTGGGCATTCTTGTTTGAAGTGGCCAGGCTTGTTGCAGTTATAGCATGTCAATTCATTATCGGAATTGTTAGACTCTCTTGACCTATTACCAGAAGTTTTCTTCTTGCGTGGCTTGAATCTTGACCATTTTCTAAGATTATTGACAGCCATTGCAAGCTCTTCAATTGGATCTTCTTCATCTTCATCGCTCTCTTCTTTGCTCTTTAAGGCAATCGTCTTCTTCTTTGGTTCGGAGTTGTTGTGTTCCTCTTTTGCTTTTAGCTCAAGCTCATACGTCATCAAGTTGCCAATCAACTCCTCCATGCTTAGTTTACTCAGATCTTTCGATCCTTGGATTGCCGTGACTTTTGCCTCAAAGTTCATTGGTAGAACTCGTAACACCTTCCTCACAAGCTCTACCTCAGTGAATACCTTTCCGAGCGCTCTAGCGTTGCATACCAAAGTTAAAAAGTGTCCAAACATATCCTTTATGCTCTCGCCTTTGTCCATCACAAAGTTTTCGTATTCATTGCTGAATAGGGCTAGACGAGACTCCTTGACTTGAGAAGTTCCTTCATGTGTCACCTCCAAGGTATGCCAAATTTCCTGTGCAGTTTTACAATGAGAAATTCTATTAAATTCATTCTTATCAAGAGCACATATCAAAGCGTTCATTGCTTTGGCATTTGTAGTTTTTAATTTCTTATCGTTAGCATCCCACCTATCCTTAGGTTTAGGAATCTCAGTACCACCAACAGTTATAGTGGGAGGTATATAGCCAGTTTCAATGATGTCCCATACATCATAATCAACAGAACTAAGATAAATACCCATCCTAACTTTCCAATAAGCATAATCATTCCCGTTAAACATGGGTGGCCTAGCAATAGATTGCCCCTCAGAAAAAGCATTATTTGATGGATTCGTGACTCTAGAGTTAAAGAAAAATACCATGCTCTGATACCACTTGTAGGATCTAGATTAACCCTAGAGGGGGGGTGAATAGGGTTATAGCAAATTTTCTCGATTTAAATGTAAAAACAAACTGCAGAAATAAATATGCTGAAAAGTAAATCACACACAAAATTTACCCAGCTTCGGCAACCCCTGCCTACTGCTGCATTCCCAGATTTCTATTAGAATTAAACAGTATCCCGCTTACAAACACTCTACTAGACTCGCAAACCTTTGCTCCCGCTCACAAACACTCTACTAGACTCGCACACCCTGCTCCGCCTATAGAGTTTCGTTTACTCGCAAACTCTGCTCCCGCCTATAGAGTTTTGCAAACTCGCACACCTTGCTCACTGAACTAATTCTAACTAGACAATCTGACACTACCTACAACCTAGGTGGTGATTTACAAATTCTTTGACTCGAAAAGAAAAAACAACTTCAAAAATAAAACAGGAGCAAAAATTAAAATACAACTTTGAACCCGTAATTTTTGCTCAAAATAAAAAAAAAAAAACCCCTTTAATTAAAACCCTAAGTAAAAACCAATCCCCTTTATAATAAAGGCCGGCCCACTATTTTTTAACCCGATCCTCTTGCTTTTCCTTCTGTAACAATTGCGGCCCTATGTTGTTCGATCTGGATTTAGGGCTTCGTTCTTCTGTGAAATTTGGGGCTTTTTCCAGTTCAATTCTCTGGTTTGCTCGCGGCTCTCTGATGATCGATTCTTGTTGACTTCGAGATTGCGAATCGTACGCAGCTGCTTCTTTGAACAATTCTCGTTTCTTGGCTCGCTCGTTCTCTGATAATCGAGTTGTTGATTCGGTATGTAATTTCTCTGTTTGTGCTATTGTGATTTTTGTACTCAAACTCGATGCCTATGATGATCACTTGGGTTTGGTATTTATATGAGTTCGAGTATACTTGAATTCGTTCGTATCAATTCGATACTTTCCTGATTTTCTATTGCTTGATGCGCACGATTTTCCTGATACAACTTCAACCTTGATGCGCACGGCTTTGATTTTGTTGCGTTCAATTTTCTTGTTTCATACGGTATTAAAACTTTCCAATTTTTTTGATTACTTTGACTATTTCAAAGAATACAGATACGCACTTGATTTTTATCACTTGACTTCTGTATATTTTCACGATTTCGACACTTCTTGGTTTTTTTACTTCGAGCTTGTCTTTGATCCATTGTTCTGGTCATTTCAATTCTTCATGTATACTTCTGGTTGTGCTTGCCTTGGTTCACATGTGCACTGCCTGTTCATGTATGTTTGCATCAACTGTGTCACTTGAGACTGCTGTGTTGATCTTGTACTTGTGTACTTCATATTTGATCACTGATGCATACATGAACTTGTTGATGTTTGCCGAGATTGTTGATTCACCACTGAGTCTCATTTATATTCTGTAGTCATTTATGCATTGTACCATGATGTTACCTCTCTTGTATCATTGGTATTTGTAGCTTGTAACTGGACATGTTCGGTTTGGTTTCACTCGGGCTTGTAGTTGATGTGCATGTCACTGTTGTATTACAGTACACTGCATAGTAGTCTTCTCATTCATGTGTGTCTGTTGCATTTGAACTGGATTGATTTCATGTTCATGTGTGTCTTCCCATTCACTGTTGCCTGGTTTTAGTCTTGTTTCATGTTTGAGGCTGTGCTTGCATTGACATGTTGTGGCCTGTACTTGTATACTACCATTTGCATTTGGTCTTGATCATACTTGATGTCATGATTTTCCTGGTTTCACTTGTGTACACTCTCGAGTTACACACTGCTGCTTGTACTTGTGTTCTGGTCATTGCACTGGCTGTTGCTGAGTTGATATACTTGTGGTGCTTTTGTAGTCGAGTTGTATTCATGTACACTATTGCCTTCAACTTGAATCACTTCATGTTTGCTGGACATTTGGGTTTGTTGTTGTAACTTGCTTGAGTCTGTGTCATCTGTTCTTTGTTCATTGGTCATGTTGTACTTCTAGTCTTTGCTTCCATCCATTTGGTTGTTGCAGTCCTATGTGGTTGCTATGCCTTGTGTTCTTGTAGCTTTCAATGTGCACTTGTTTGTACTGTCATTTTGCTGGAATAACTTCGACATTGTTTTGATGCATTTGCATGTTGTTTTAGTCTTCACGTAGCCTTGTGTTGAACCCAGTTTTAAAAACTCGGGTTTGACCTTGTACTCATGTCGTGATTTCATTTATATTGCACCTGAGTTGAACCTGTCTTTATATTTGGGTTTGACCTTGTGCTCACCTGTCCCTGTAACATTATCAAGTGTATATCGGTGGGCACGGCCTTATGGCATGTACAGTGATACACTGTGCATGTCACATTGTTCGTGTATGATGAATTCAAGTGTGAATGATGACGAACAACCTAAATAACTGAGGCAAATCATATTTTCAAAAATCATATTTCATTTTAAATTGCAAAAATATTTCTTTTTCAATTTTACTGCGTTAGTGAATATTTTTGCAGATTGCTCAGATGCTAGATTCAAACTGGAATGCAGTTGAAGACAAAATACGAGTGTGGGTGATATGTAGTGAGGAATTTATGTAAACTGAATTGTGATGTAATTAAAAATGTATATTTATAGTGAGAGCTTGATTTGTACTATTCAAGATTGTAATAAATATTTGTTTGAATAAAATTTCTGTTTGAATTCAAATTCTGTGTTATTTATTTTATTCAACAAATATTTATTTAATCTATGAAAAATAGAATAGTACATTAACAAATACATTTAAATGAATATATATATATGTTTATTATCATCAAACAAAAACATATAAGCGCATATTCAACAGTAGAAACTTCTGTGCATCGCTTGGTAGACTATCACGGTCTTCCACGGCCGATCGGCGTGGATCCTTCCTTGAGGATCGATGCCGAACCCTCCTACAGAGGAGGGATTCCCCTCTCACACATAGAGAATTGTGCTGGAATTATTCTTGAAAGCTTGGATGGTGGAGCTCGATTGAATGCTGACCAGGTACCCTTCCGAAATGATGACCAGATAAATGTCCAATATGCGCACCAAGAAGATGGTGATCCAAGAAGGCGTGAAACAACCCATAGACATCGATCGGACTGTTCACATGAGGTGGAGTACGTACACCGCTTAGCACCAACCATCCAAATGCCAGACTTAACAGCAATGGTTAGACATTTCTTAAGAGAGAATCAAGGCTTGGCTAACGATGATGAGTAAATTTGAGAAGCCATACCCCATTTACTGGTAAAGTTGTACATGTAGAATATCCGAGAAGGTTCAACATGCCATCAATGCCCGCCTACAAGGGAAAATTTACCCTGGGCATCATATTATGAGATATGAATGGCTGATGGATTCTACGCGAGCCAATGATGCAATCAAGTGCAGATGCTTTTCCATAACCCTTTCTGGAACAGCGACAATGTTCACGAGACTACCACCGCGATCTATTTCTAGATTCGATGAGTTGGCAACTAAGTTTGGGGAGCAATTATAAATGCACATGACTCGTCCTAAAAACGTGATTTCCCTCTCCAATGTTATCCATGCCCCAGGGGATGCATTGAAAGACCATTGGAGCGATTTCATACAGTTGCCACGGAGGTCAATGATCTGAATGATCATGTTATAGTTATGGCCATGAGGAGAGGGATTGACCCAAAGTCCAAAATTGGCGATTGGCTGGTTGGTAAACAGTCTGCCACGTTAGAGCGCTTTTATTCAAAGGCAGCTCAGTTTCTGAGAAAGGAAGAAGCCAGGTCCTTTAGGAAAAAGATCGTTGCAGGACCGAGTGGAGAAGCGGTACAGTGGAACATTGTAATAAAAGAGTCTGATGACAGTTCTAGGAAAGTCTAAGTGAACATTCAGAATAAGCTGAATCAACAAAAGAGAGGTGGCGATAGGAATCGAGAGCGAAAAAAGGATTCTAGGAAATTATAGACTAGGATTCCAATGTATGATAATTACGCGCTGCTAAACACGTCCTTGGAAAATATTTATCTGTCTACTTGCAATACCATGCAGTATAGGAAGCCAGCTCCAAAGGAGTCAACGGAAAAGCAGATCGGGAAATATTGTCGGTTTTATGAGTGTTATGGGCACAACACTAATGAGTGTAGGCATCTTCAGGATGTTATAGAAAAGCTAATTCGGGGAAGGAAATTGAACCAATTTGTGAAAACCCTACAGGATGGCGGGCAGGGGACGTCTAACCCAATCGAGGACAAGCTCTGCCTAGTGCTAAGGAGCGTGCATGGACCGATGGAAGACTAGTGATAAATACGATAGTTGGAGGATCGCACCCGGTAGATAGGAGTTGACAAGAGATGTAGCGCTATGCTAGCACTATTAGATATGTAGATTTTTAATGCTATTCAAATACGAAAGATGGAGCTCCGATAAAACAACAACGCACAATGATAGATGATATCGTGTTTAGGAACAGGGATGTAGATAAAGTAGAGGCTCCGACAATCGACATGATGGTCATTTCAGCTATGATTGGCCCTCCATTGGTGAGAATGATTTTGACTGATTATGGAAGTTTAGTGAATATAATCATTAGAATGGAATATGATTAGATGAGAATGGAAGCCAAAGATTTAAAATCGTCTAAAGCTCGTATTCAAGGTTTTAATAGTGTTGTGACGAAGCCGTTGGTTATGCAGAATTACCTACTAAGTTGGGAGAAGGTCAAAGAAGGAGAGTGCGAATCTTGCTGTTTATTTTTTCGGATGTTAACTCTTTGTACAATATCTTTTTGGGCCTCCCAACCCTACCTGAATTTTGAGAAGCTCTTGCCCCATGGTGTTTGACTTCGAAGTTTCAAACAGAGAATGGTATAGGAGTTGTTCATGGTGATTAGGCGACTGGGTGCGCCTGTTACGTAGCTAAGTTAAGGGAGGCTCAGCGTAAGGAAAAGGGAAAGGGTGTGGACAAGACCGTCTCCATCCAAGCTACTAATCGAAGCCTGAGCCTTGGCTCGGGCGCCATAGTTGGTTCTATAGAGATATAGATGCAAGGGATGATGAAGAGGAGCCTAAAGAGACTAAGGAAGCACTAGCTGAGCTGACCATTAATATTGCGATCAGCAACGATGATCAATCATGAGTCCTAAAGATTAGATCACAGCTTAGCCCTCTGATGATGAACGAACTTGTTGGTTTTCTTCGAGCCAATCTGGATGTATTTGCTTGGACTCACTCTGACATGTGTGGAATTTTTCTTGCTATTGCAAGCCATGCATTGAATATTGACCCAAGGTATGTCCCAATGAAGTAAAAAAGACGTGGTATTGTAAATGGAGAACATGCATAGATTACTCTAAATGGGTATGTAATCCTATACTTATGAAGAAAGCGAATGGGAAATGGAGAACATGCATAGATTACTCAGATTTGAACAACATGTTTGAAAGGCAGTTTTCCCCTTCCAAGGATTGACCAACTGGTTGATTCTACCGCAGGACACAAATCGCTACCTTTTATAGGCGCATACTCGAGGTATAACCAAATCTCAATGCATATCCCTGATCAGGAACACAGTAGTTTTATTACGGATGTTGGATTATACTGTTACGTAGTATCTCTGTTTGGATTGAAGAATATCAAAGCAACCTATTAGCGCTTAGTTCATAGAATGTTTAAAGATCAGATTGGAAAAATAATGGAAGTGTATGTGGATGATATGCTCGTGAAGTCACGATGATCAAGCAACCACATTAGATACTTGGCAGAAAGTTTGACATCCTTCGATATTACAAGCTGAAAATCAATCATTTGAAGGGTTCATTTGGTGTTGCATCAGGAAAATTCTTAGGCTTTATTGTCAATGCTCATGGATTAGAAGCTAATCCCAAGAAGATTCAAGCTATCCATGATATCCAAGCACCGAGACCTATTAAAAAAGTGTAGAGCCAGAGTGGGAAAGTTGCTGCCTTAAGTAGAATTATCTTCAGAGCTACCGACAAATGCATCCCTTTCTTCGATTTGATTAGGAGAGGGAAAAGAAACTTTGAATGGTTTCAAGATTGCAAAGACGCATTTCAAGTTTTGGTGAATCATTTCGAGTGACCCTTATCTTGTCAAAGCCAGTGGATCATGAGAAGTTGTACATTTATTTGGCTATATTAGCACACGCTATAAGTGCGGCATTTCTTCATGAGGAGAAATGAATCCAGAGACCGATGTATTACGTCAGAAACAATTGATGGGAGATGAAAGGAACTATCCGATATTAGAGAAATTGGGTACTGCTTACTAATTGCGTCATGGAAGCTCTATTTGTACTTTCAGGCATATCTAATCAATGTCTACACCGACCAACCATTACAACAGGTCCTACAACGACCTAAGATATCTGGAAGGTTATTTGAATGAAATATTGAACTCAAGCAATTTGACATTACTTATCTCCCTCGAAGGATTTTCCAGGGTCAGGCATTGGTAGACTTTGTAGCAAAGTTTACTATGCATGATGATTCTCCAAAAGCCAGTGAAATCCCTACCGTATGGTGGAAATTGTATATTGATGAAGCGGCTAACTATCACTATTTTGGAGCTAGGATTGTGCTTGTAACCCTTGAAAATCGATCGATCTGTTATGCATTAAAGCTTGATTTCTTGACGAAAATACGAAGCGGAGTACAAAGCTCTGATTGCTGGACTTAAACTCGCAAGGGAACTTTGAGTAAAATCTTGAAATCTTTTGCGATTCGCAGTTGATGGTTTATCAAGTTAGGGAAGACTATCAGGCTAAGGGACAACGGCTTACACCATATCATACCATAGAGTTTGGGAGTTGTTGACAGAATTTGAATACTATGACATTTCACATATTCCATGAGATCGAAACAGAGAGGCTGATTCATTGGCAAAGTATGCTAGTACCGACGATGCACACCAGACTGGCTTGGTTTCGGTCGAAGTAATAAATATCCCAAGTATAAACATGATGGAAATTGATTAAACACTAGAAGCGGAATCTGAAAGGGAATAGTGGATGACTCCAATCAAAGACTATTTACTACGTGGAGTCTTTCCTGATAAAAGAAATGACAAGCGATAAGTCCTTCGTAAAGCTTCATGGTATATTATGCAAGAAAGAATTATGAAACGAACCCGATTTTCAACCCTTAAATATCGACACTAATACGTCCACTGTATCACATGCTGAACATTCAAGTGCTGGAAATACCGATTTGTTAGGGTGAAAGAAGAAGGTAGAAGATAGAAGAAAACTAAAACAACACAGAATCTTATGATGCGGTGAATAATATGTAATACAACCATGATCTTTATAGAAAAGAAACATCTTTATTCATATATACAACATCAGAGTACATTAGACTTATCCTAAATTTGGACAGTTATAGAAACCTGGCCTTATATTAACAAATATACAGACTCTATAATACAGCGGAAGCAAAATATACATGAATACATCTTGACCATCCAGATCCTCCCCAACTCTAAAGTATCCAGCTAAACCTAGGAAAACATGCTAAGTTTGACCTGAGCATTACATTAAATAATGCCCTAGTTGGTCTGGTGAACCAGCATGAGTAAAACTTGATAACAATTAAAACCAAACTAACTTCTACATTTGAAAACTTTTTAAACAAAGGGTATCTCGTAAGACAACATCGCACATTTAAACGGGCAAGTTTTTACCTTATGATAAACAAAAAATTTGTATCAAAATCCAGTGATATTATCATATTGTCCAGAATTAAAGTAAATAGATAAAATAGATGAAATGCTTGCATCTCACATTCCAACATACTAGGCTCTACAATCAAAAATGTAAGGCATGTATTGGAGAATGGATTCCAACTAATGACTGGGCTACTATGGTACCGCCTGCCATAGCACACCTCTAGAAAAATGTACCAAGGTCATACCTAACGACCCCTGCCAACACAAGACAAATCTATTCCTTGTTGGATAGTACCGAATATATCATTACCTTGGTTGCTTTGCAATCTTTAACTGAGCGCTCCATATACACAAATTCATTGATGATTCTCTATGTATCTAGAAGGGTGATGATATATCTTAATGGTTACGAACCACACAGCCCTGCTGCATATATCCTATTTTAGTCATTCTTGATTGATGAGGCTTGAGGCTACATTTTACCTTTCTAAATAGCAATCCATCTTGGAATGCTAACGTTGCCCTCCAGACATCAATGTAATGCTAATTTCATCCATACAAGTTTATTTTGGGTCTGAACGAAACCAAAGGGACTAACTCTACTACATCCATTTTGAAATCACCATCAGGATTAGTAGCAGTAGCCCTTGCACTTCAAATAGCACCGTCTTCAATTATCACCAAGATGTCTTCCACTCAAACGTACATGTTGGTGTAGAGTGGTTTTCATATATATAAATATGATCTCGATCTCTCTATACCAACAACCGATAATTTTCGGTTGACTCATTCCTAGTTGTTTTGGAATTAAGTCTCCGAGTCCTTGTTGGAAACTCGAATTTACATTCATACTTCTTTAGTCAAATTAGGCCAAATTTGATAGTCAGTTATTTAACTATCAAATAACAGCAACCAAATCTAGAGATTTAATTACCCCAAGAAATCACTAAGCCTCAAAACCATAGATCTCCTTTCCCAAACATTTATCAACATTCATATACTTATCTCCTTTACATAAGTGTATTCACAAAACATTTATAAGATTTCTCACTTTCAAATCTCTTAAAAGGATTTAACTGCATTATTTAAATTGGAGAAAAGGATAACTGTGAGCACTATTCCTTCGGTGTTAAGTGTGGAACGGATGTTCCATACCACTTAAAAGGTCAGCCTCAAAAAACCCAAACCTTAATTTCCAATTGCAATTATTTTCAATAAATTATTTTATAAATTCCTTTATCCATACCACTAATTTTTTAAAAGGTCAACCTCGAGAAACCCAAACCTCAAATTTTCGTTTTATCTATATTAAATAAATCCTTTTATAAATTTTCTTTATCCATGAAATCCTCTTTGCTTTAACCCAATCTCGTTTACAAACATTTATCAACTTCTATACTCATTTATGAGACTCCTTATAAATATTCAAACCCGATTATATAAAATTATTTATAAAATTTCAAACCTTGTATAAAACTTCCCTTTATAGACATCCAAACACATTTATAAAATCTTTTTATAAACATTCAAAACTATTTCTAAAACTCCTTTCATGAATACCCAAAGATTATTCGTAAACTTCTTTATAAAATATTTAAAGCAATTGTCAAATCATTCTTCAAATATCTTGTTCAAAATAGAATAACCTTGAAGACCATTTTAAAAGAAAATGAAATATTAACTTTCCAAAACCAAACAGAGGCTTAATGACTACAATGGATCATTAAATTTGAGTTTACTTATCCAAGTTATATCATGGGTATTGCCTAGATCAGATATGTAAGGGATTCACGCATAACATACAATCAATCATAAGTAGATATCCAAGTTACAAATATAGATACATTCATTATCGGTGAAAAATGTACATATAGAAGTATATTCTATATGTGTTTATCACATTACTGATATTCAAACTTTATGCTAAATACAAGTAAACTTAATTCCCATAAGACGTGTCAACGTTTTAGAATCACTAACTTAATTCATTTGGCTACTTAATGGTCCAGACGAGAGATCCTTTCATTTAAAATCAATTAATCTTAACAGGAAAATTGATTTAAAATATAACCAATTGGGTTTAAACAACCTTTGAAAGGATTAAAGAATGTTTAGTTGGCTTAATCCTAATTATATCTTAATTACCATAATAAAATCAAGATTAATTCATAATTGAACTTTAATTAACTTAATGAACTTAGTTAAGTCGTAATTAACTTCTTAATACATTTTAGTTAACGTTTAAACAATTCATTATTAGTTAAACCCTAGTTAATTAAAAATTAATTCAATAATCACTTAATTAAATAATATAGTTAACCTATTTAATTTAATCAAATAATAGTTAACATTTAATTACTTCTTATCTTCATTAATCACTAATTAAAAACTTTATTAATCACTAATTTATCATTAACCTTCCTTAAGTGTTAATTAACCCAAATCACTTACTTAATTACTAATTAACTGCTAATTAACTTCTAATTACTTTTAATTATTTTATTAAATAAATAAATTATTTAATAATATAAACTTAATCGCTTTTTATGTTACTAATTAAGTTTGAAAAACTTTTGCAAAACAATTCCAAAATGAATCACTTAAAGATGGAAATCGTGAATTTTTGTCGAACTACATGCATAACGACTATCGCTATGAGCATAGTTTGCTCTACTTATTTTAAGTGAAATACTTCACATAATTTCTTGCTCCTACATGTTTTGAAATAATATTTAGAAAATTTTTGAAGCCTTAAACCATGATAAAACTTAAAACCATTTCCAAACTTTGAAACTAGAAATCATAGTTTTGATTTCAAATTGGATCTCACGTTCGTCGCAACCACAAAGTTGTTAAATTTGTTTTAACTCAAAATACATTGGTTCTTAGATCACAACCATGCATCCATACTACCAAACTTTTAACATCACAATGAAACATACATATAAACATATATGCTTACTAACTCGACAACATCACATTCAAATCTCAAATTCAACACCAAATACAAACATACATCAAATCACCATTGACCAAAATAATAACCATTCAATTTTTTCATCATATTAACACCACAATAACACATCATAATAAAGTCAAAAAGTTTTCCAAAACAAAGTAGTTTTACTCATGAAAATCTTTGAAACCTGAAATGCCTTAGATTCGCCAAAACTCACTCCAAAAATATATCATCTTCCACTTAATTTTTAGACTTATTACTCTCGAATTTTGGAAAAGTGATCAAAAGAAAAGTTTTAGAAAATTATTTTTCTATAATTTTAAAAAAAGAGACACTCAAATAAGATTATGTTTGAGGTAGATATGGATAAAAGAAAGAGAACTATTTTCGGAACTGAATTTTTGAGTTTGATAGTACATTGCAAGAAAATGAGATTTTGATAAAACTAAGCTAGAAATTAGAAAAAGTAAGGAAAGGTGTAGCTACTAAAATTTTGTACGAGCTAAAAAGAAGAAAATCCTAATTTGGTGTAATATAGAGGAAATTGTGGCATAATTAAATGGAGGAAAAATGGAGAAGAAAGAATTTAAAAACAAGTTTGCATCTTGCAATGGAGAAGTAAATCAAAATATAGTGAAATGGATGTGTATTTATAGGCACAAGAAAGTAGAAAAATTACCAAACTAACCTTAAATTCAAATATCCTAACATGTCATTATTTTGACAAGTCAAATACCAGCTTCCTCCTACTCATATGTCACATCCCCTCCTTTCTAGTCACATCCTCTAGGTCATGATGGATAATGATGAAAATACTAAGATATGACAAGAGATAATGATATATACTTATATATATAAGTTATTATTTTTAAAACCATGACTTGTCACATCACCTGCTAAACATAATTAACATAAGATAATCTATAATTAAGTATTTTATTAAATTGTTAATTGTCTCTTATATGTGTACGAACGCTGCACAAAAGCGAACAATGTTTCGACAACTTTTTTTTCGAAAAGTCAAAATTTCGAAAAACATTCTTCTATCGTATTTTCTATTTTTCTATGAACTATCAATTTTGGTAAGCATAATTTAAAAATGATTTTACCATCCTTATTAAATAATCATAATACGTTTATTTGTAAATAAAAACCCATTTATTTACTATTTACACTTAAATTGAATTTTTGAAGAAATATATAAAACCGATGATATCAATTGTCGATGTCATAAATACATTTTATTTTTCAAAAATAAAACAAATTATTTTATTTCATAATCTTGTTTAAATACATATATTAGTGTATGAATCCAGAGCCATGCACGATCCTTATTGTTTAAAAGCAGTTTTATTGATAAAATGATTTTTGGCCATTTTATCGATATTTTACCAAATATTTACAAATTATCAATATTTTAGCTTGGTAATTTGTCTGCAAATATTTTCTCAAACAAAATAACTATTATTATTTACCACTTAATACATGATTATTTCTTAATTTTCAACCCATATTTAAATATTTTAAAAATAATATAATTTATCCAAGTGATAAATTTGTGGGTCATTGCAAATTATGTACAGGAAAGGTTTCTTGGTCCCACTACTCTGTTGTGTTTCTTATGATGAGATAAAACATGATCTAAGGGGGTCCATGAAGGAGAATGCAGAAATCACAATGGGGAGCAAACTCTAGCAAAGAAAATACTCCGTTATGGGTTTGTTGGCCAACCATAAATCGAGAAGCAACTTATTATATAAGACGATTTAATAAGTGCCAAATATATGCTAAAGTTCAAAGGGTTCTGCCAGCAGAAATCATGTAGATGGTCAGTCCATGGACATTCGCCATTTGGGGTATAGACTTTATCGGCTCCTTTTCGATCTCAAAAGGTGGCGCGAAGCACGCTATCGTTGCAATTGATTACTTCACAAAATGAGCCGAAGAAGAACCTTTAGCCACGATCACAACCAAGAAAGTAATCAACTTTATTATTCGAAACATCATATACCTCTTCGTTCTTCCATGGACTATTGTAACTGACAATGGGACCCAATTCAACAGTGTCGAATTTAAAGACTTTTGTTGTAGATATCGTATTGAAAAGAGATTTGCAGCGGTTGTTCACCCTCAGGAAAGTGGATAGGGTGAAGCTGTAAATAAATTCATAAAGTCTATATGAAGAAGAATTTGTAAAAGGCTAGAGGCAAGTGGGTAGATAAACTCCCTACAGGACTTTGGGCTTATAGTACCAACCACAAGTTTGCGATTTGCCATACTCCATTTACCCTTGCCTACGGTTCTGAAGCCATTATTCCTGTTGAACTCAAAGTCCCCTCCCATCGAGTGACTTACTACAATCCTAAAACGAATAAAGATCTCCTCTTGGAATCTCTTGACTTTATAGATGGGGAGCACGAAGAAGTCTACCTAAGGGCGGCTGCACATCATCATCGAGTCGTGCGGTATTATAGCACTAAAGTTTGACCGAGAACCTTTAAAATTGGCGATCTCATCCTGAAAAAGATTTTTCCTACTCCATCGTACATGAATCCAATCTGGGAAGGACCATATGTCGTTGGACAAAGGCTTGGAGAAGGAACTTTCAAGCTAGCGACTGTCGATAGAAATACACCTCCAAGAGCATGGAATAACAAACATTTAGGACTCTATTTCATTTAGTTTATTTCCTTTACATTTAGTTGTATTTACTTTTAGAACCTTCTTAAGCATTTGATTTTCCGAATGTGTAATAAGACAGTCTATGTTATTCCTTTCCATTTAATGATTAAAGTTTCAAGCTTTCTTTGTATTTATGTTTGTTATTGCATTGTATGCTAATTAAGTAGAAAAACCAAAAGATGTCTATATGTATGAATAGGCTCCCCGAGTTTGAAGTCTATCAATCGTACTAACTCCTAATGGGATCAAACAAGATGAGCTCAATCAACTTGTTCGTTTAAAAACTCTCATCCACAATCCAAAGGATGGTATACACAATAAGGAATGAATGTGGCCGATTCAGTCGGATGATCGAATAACTCCCGCCCAAACCATGGAACTGAGACAAAACTAAAGCGAACGAGATACGGTCGATCGTTGGCTAAATCATACCCCAAATCTTGGAAGGTAAATTGATTAATCAAAAAGAGTATGATCTGCCTGCTGTTCGAAATAACTCTAAGTCCCCAAAGTGCGTACTGGAGCATAAAAATAAATCGGGTGTGAATCGACTACTCGTAAAATAACTCCAAGTCTTCAGAGTACAGACTGCAGTATAAACGTAAATCGGTTATGAATCATCCACCCACGAAACGACTCTGGGTCCCCAGAGTGCAGACTAGAGTATAAACAAAAATTGGGTGTGATCGGACCATCCATCAACAAATCTTATCCATAAAGTATGGATACGAATATGAAGGAATAGGTGAGTGGAGTTCGACTGTTCTCTATTCTATAAACTTCGGCATAAAACCGATGAGAGGTGTATAGACTCGCTAAGGATGGAATTTGACTGCCCAACGCCTGACCCTACCAAATCAAAACTGGGGGCATAAGTATAGTTACTTGAAAACCGTTGAATCCGACAGCGTTACTCTACGGCTCGAGCCTAGTGTTTGATATGACTCGAGGCCATGACCAATTGGAGGCCTTGGGATAGAGTTGGTGGATTGTTACCAAAATTTACAAACAATGAATTATAGGTATATAGAATGGAAAGTAATAGTTCAACTACTTCAATAACAATTCACACGAAAGCTCAACAGAGAACAAAAACTTTTATTCACATAGCAGGTTTTGAGACTGCAATACAAGTTATTCCAAATATTGAGACTCATTCCCGTACAACCACAGGTGATGAAAGAAATGACTGTGCAAACTATGTACATATTGAGCCAAAGTGACGACGATTTCTTTGACTCTCTCTTTCTTGGTTTTTTTTGGAGTAGTGCACTAGTGCTTCTTTTTTTGGATCCCTTACCGCCTTTAGCAGGAGAGCTTATAGAGCTAGGAGGAAGTTCACCAAAAAATGATCCTCCAGGTGGAATAACTTGCAGTGGCACAAGATAAGGATCGTCAATGTCCACCTCGACGAGCTCGGTTTTAGCTTTACTTTTTAGGGGCTCCTTTTTGATTTTCTCTTTCATGCTAGTCTGGTCGGTGTATTCGGAGGCATCGGTGAATTACATCATCAGACTCAGGGGCAGATCTTTGACTTTATCATCATCAAGGGCACCGATGACTTAAGCTGGGCCTCGGAACATCAATAGTCGCCGGACCCTCGGTCGTTTTCACCTATTGCTCTAAAGCAGCATCACTTTAGTGAGTTTGACTAGGTCCTGGAAGTCCTACAAAATTTGTTAAAATAGGGAGACTAGCTTAAAAACATTGCACGTGGAGAATAAAAAATTTCATACACTGAGGAGTAAAGTTTGATACCCGCATCGAGATGGCTTTCCATGGTTGTTGGGGTACGTTCTTCTAGAACAAGGGATGACATCTTGGATTGGTAGTCGGGCTTTTCTAGATCATAACCAAAATCATGCTCCGTGTCGAGGGAGATTGATGTTCCAATTAATTGGATTGGAGAGGGACCCTTAGGATTGCCTCTGAACGTCCCTCAATATGTTCTCCTTTTTTGATAGGTGTAGAAATATTGAAGTATCGGAGTTTTGCAGCAGATCAATCCAAGGGTTCATTTCCATGAAGAATTTCCTATACTAACTCTTCTTCACCGAGTTCATCTCTATCCATTTCTCCCTTCTTCATCTCAACAACATGCTCCTAAGCTTCACAAGTGATTTGAGGTAACCCTTGCGAAGAAAACTTTAGTCGCGATGGATGATGAATTTTGCATTATACTTGACGATCAACGGATCGAACAAGTCCTTGATCTCATTCCTGCCGGACTATCAAGCAGCTTCCACTTAGGATTCAACTTGATCAATCATTTCTTTGCGGCCTTCTTCTCGAGCTTCCTTTTTAAGAGCTTCACTTTTTGCGAATTGCGTTAAGCTTAATTTTTAGGATCCCGGACTCAAAACCTCTTCGCAATACTTCTATGATTCTTCTTGGGCTTCGATTTTATCCTCCCCTACCATTTTGAAAATTTATTTGAGTTCCTCAACGCGGTGAGCCAAAGCGTCTTTTTCATTTTACAAGGAGTCTTTTTCTAGAGCAAGTGCCCCGCTGTGATTAAGGGATATGTCAAGTTCCTTTTAATGAGAAATTTCCAAATGGCATGCCACCTTTTGCCATTTCCTTAGTTTTTTTCTCCACTTTAACAAGTTATGTTTCCAGTTCTAACAATTCGACATCATTGTGTTTGATTATGTCTTTATAGTTATAGCTTTCAACTTGAGGCGGTCTATTTCATGTTGTTGCTTAATGGATTCTTCAGAGACTTTTTGCAAAGTGTAGGAACGATTTGTGCTACATGAACACATCATTAACGCAAGCAAGAGAACTCTCCTTGGAGTGCCCTGGAATTATTTGAATGGACGGAAGGAATTTGAGCCCATCAAAGCAAATTTGTGGAAAATTAGCCTTAATCTCAACCAACTTCTCTATTATGGAAACATTGGGAGTAATAGCCAGCAAAGGCGGATCAGAAGTAGCAATTGGATGTTTGATTGATCAACGTTCGTGAGATTGTTTAGAGCTCGAGGAGCCAAAATGCTGCTTATGAGATGTGGCGATATGAGGGCCACGGTAAGAAGGTTGGTATCCATTGTGAGCTAGAAAGTTAGACTGTTCTCCGTGACGTGATGTTTGGGATCGTTTAGAAGAAGAAGATTCCCTTGAGCGATAACTTTTATCCCATCCCTCATCTCTCTCCTTGCGCTAGCCAAACTCTGAATCTTGGCTATATCGATAATATGATGAAGAATTTCTTAAGCGCTTAAAGGCTCTAGACTGAGACCTAGCACCTACAAAGACCAAATGAGAGCATATAGGTAGTTGTTGAACGAAATATTAATAAGAAGTGTGTAGTCAAGTGCACATGGTTGTAAGTGTCCTAGTGTTTCCCCCTAACAAACCGGTGGCTGTAGCCTTACTCGTCGGCGTTTTCTCTCCTTTATCAAAAGGAAAAATACCTTCACCACACCTAGTGGGAGAGTTGAGTCCTTCAATGTTGATATTCGAAAGTCGTAGGTCATGATGTCATCCGAAATTTGAAGATTTGAAAATCCCTTCAGCGAACTTTCGAAGTGTTGAGAAGATGATTCCTCTTCAACATGAGTAATAGCGAACTCTAGATCCGTGCTGGTTTTTCTTCTACGTAGCTTGTATGCTAGCCTCTTCTTTCTTTTAGTGGATGTTTAGGATTGGGCGCCCAATTGTGGTTGGACCATAGGCACCTTCCCTGGGCATACATCAACATCGCCTAGCTTATCGGCCTGAGAATCCCTAATCTCACCCGCTTCAGTATCATCCTGAGTCCCCTCGGTACGGGGCATAGCAGAATTGATGGTATTCCTTCTTTGTTATACAACATTCCTCGGCAATGCTGCACATCCTGGGAGCCAGATACTACGGCCTTCCTCCAACAACCCGAATAAAGATAATAGCTCGTCGGTTACAAGAAGCTTAATGTCCCTGTCTTCGACATGGGCAGTGTGAATGGCGGTAACAACTCTTGAAAAATCGACGGCTTCATTGCATGGGCGAACACCTAAAAGAACTTCGGACGTTAGTAGATTCAAAGGAAAAGTTATGACTTGGATTGATGAACTTGAGAAAAAAAATAAAGGTGACACTTACATCCTTCTAACTATCGCCTCGTAAAGCCGGGAGGACATTGTACATAAAATCTTTTATGCTCAAATAAAGAAAGTTTTTTCCAAGCGCCTGTCAGAACTTAGAAATTCGGTGAGGATTAAAGAAAAACATAAGAGGGACTTCCCGACCACCATTTAAATTTGTAAATGAAATTTATGTCTTTAGGAGTCGGAAGATGAATCAAAGCAATCATCAATAGCAAGAAGGTTCCATGTATAAAAGCACAATTGTTTGTATGGAGTTGAGTAGGGGCTATCCCAAGGTATCTCAGAATCTCTTGGATAAAGGAGTTAAAGAGCGGTATGCATCCGACCCAATACATAAATTTACTGCACACCGTGTACCTTACCAAGGGCAAGTGAGGCCTGTCATTTCTTGAAGGAACCAAGACGTCCACAAACGTAATTCCATGAATGGTACATAGCCGGTGGAGAGTAGCCTTGCCAACTTGGAGGCCTATGAGTCTACTGGATTATCTAAAAGAATAGCGCCCTCTACAACATCAGGAGCAGAACTTATGTCCTTCGCTAGGAGGACAAGGATATCTGAGAAAAGGTCGACATGTAGGCCAGAAACGATTGTTGCCCCCACTTGATAGCTAAGAGAAAGTCTGCCGAACATAGTTGCAGAACTTGATTTTGCTTCAAAATAGATGTGTTGCATTGTCGGATCAGAAGAGATACCGGCTGAATGCTATGAGCATTTGGAATCCATATAAGCTATACTCAGTAGATAATAGAGGTTAGAAAAGATAACCTGTTCCCCCGGGCTATGTGTGAGCTATTGTAGTGCAGTGTGGTATATAACAGATATAAGCAGTTTGACATAAAGAATGAAATAAAACAACGAGACTTGGGAGTTCGACCAGAGAGACCATTATCATTGTTAGAATCTCGATTTTCATCGATTTGATTGTGACAACTATATAAGTCAATATTCTTGTATACCAACCATTTATGCAGGAGATTCATTGAAGATTCAGATTCAGAAAGCTATAAAGTTGTTATTATTTTGTTTAGAGTCTGTATATTAGTAGAAATATGTTAAAATCTCTTTGATATGGTATATATACACTATCATGCACACAAACCATGCATATGCACAAAAGCATGCTAAATTAGCCGGCTGAATGATGCCATTCAGCCATCTGATTGTTGAAACATAGAATATTTTCTATAAAGTTTTAGCCGGCTGAATGGTATTATTTAGACGGCCAATTAAAGCCAAAATAGCTTATTTTCTTACTGTATCGAATTTAAAATAAAACAGAAGGCCGAATTGAAAATTCAGTCGCTGATTATCTATAATAGTTAGTTTTCTAAAGGGATGCTTCTCTTCAATGAAGAAAAACATTATCTAATCTAATGGTTGCATTTGTTTCTTTTCATCATTTCTTTTCATCAACGATTGCAGCTCTTAAAACTCTATAAATAGAATCTAGAATTCAATAAACAATCCATTAACCAATTTTAGTATTCTTAAATTCTTATCTCTTATTCCCTATTTCCAATTTGCACTCAAACAAAATACAATCCCAGATCGTTGATCACTTCATCTTCCATATTTTTCAAGCATATTACACTATATATATCATAAAAGAGAGGATTATAGGAAGACTGTATTAAATCGACTTATCAATGCTGTTTAAAGAGTATATTACAGTCGGATACTTTTGTTTATTTGTAAAGAAGTCATTTTCGGTTGCTAAGACGGTAGAAGTCCAATTCGGTTGCTTAGGCGGTAGAAGTCATGTTCGGTTGCCCAGGCGATGTAAACATATTCCTCCGGATTAAGTGAGGGTTGCTACTTTAATTCCAAAAAGAGTCTGCAACTGGACGTAGAACGGGAGTTCAAACCAGTATAAAAATCTCTAGCGTCATTTACTTTACCACTTTATTTATTTACTTATTTTATATTCCACACAAGTAGTTTATAAATTCATCCATATTACACGATCCTATAGCATAGTCACTTTCATTTGGTATCAAAGCAAGGTCATCTTATAACCGTAACATAGTTATCTGATATTTCAATATGGAAAACGACACTAACACCATAACTGACACTAATTTTCTTGAAGGTCAACCTACTGCACGATCACGACTATTTAATGGATTGAACTATAACCATTGGGCTACTAGGATAAGAATTTATATGCAAGCTAATAGTTATGAAACCTAGTATATTACTCAAGTTGAATATACCATACTTACTACTGAATATTCACAATGGTCTAACACACAAAAACTGGATGCTACTGCAAATGCCAAAGCCATGATTATGTTATTTTGTGCATTGGACAAAAATGAGTTTAATAGAATGAGCATGTGTAAAACAGCTTATGAAATTTGACGTACACTTAAAATTACACATGAAGGTACTAACAAAGTAAAGCAGAGTAAAATTCCTATGCTCAAAAATTAGTTCCAAAATTTCAAAATGTAGCAAGATGAAACAATAAATGAAATGTACTCTAGATTTCAAGATATATATCATTCTCTTTAGCATTAGGAGAAGCATATATAGACTTTGATATTGTTTCAAAAATCCTCAACTCTCCAATGGATGAGCAAAAACGAAAAGTCTTAGCAATCGAAGAAGCTAACGACATTTCAACCATTAAACCAGAGGAGTTGATAGAAAATCTAATGTCTTATGAAGTTAATCTCCAAGCTAAACGAGTACAGGCTCAAGATAAGAGGAACATAACATTCCAAGTAGAAAAGGATGAATCAGATTCAGATGAGGAAGATATGGCGTTCATTTCTAAAAATTTTAAAAAGTTTTTGAAATTCAAAAAGAGTAATAAATTCAGAAACAACAAGAAGAGCTCCAACAACAAACCATCAACTTTTGCTCTAGAATGTATTGAGTGTCACAAGAAAGGCCACATCAAGAAAATTTTTCCTAATAGAAAGAGAGAAAATTTAAGCACAAGAAAGACAGTTTCAAAAAGAAAGCTTTCTCTGTCACTTAGACGATTAAGAATCATCTTCGTCATTGGATACTGACTCAAACAGCGATACCGAACAAGCCAACGTATGTTTTATGGTCACAAATGACGAGGTAAGTGATCTAACTTTTGATGATTTATTGGAAATAAACTCAGAATTACTTGACAAACTAAGAAACATCGAAAGAAAATATAAAGAAACTCTTGAAAAATCAAATATGATTGAAATTGAGGTAGATATGTTAAGAGATGAGAAACAAATTTTAGAAGAATAACTTGAAATTACTCAAGAATCTTATTCTAATACGACAACTCAACTCTCTATGTTAAGTCAAGAAATAGAAACTCGGAAGGAAAAGAATGATGCGCTTTTAATTGAAAATCATTATTTTAAAGCTAATGTTAAAATATTGGAATTCGATATTTCTAGTCTTAAAACAAAATTAGACGATATTACTAAAATGCCTCTAATTTTAACAAAGGTAGAGAAAGTCTTTTAAAATTATAGAAAATTCTCAAATAATATCAAATAAAAGAGGACTAGGATATAAGAAAACTTCTAAAGTTATTCCAAAGAAATATGATTCTTTATATAACAATTTTAAAGGAATAAAAATAAAATTGAAAAATCTATTTCAAAAGTTGCAAATTATTCTAAATCAATTAAGATTTGGGTTCCTAAAACAAATAATTTTTAATTAGAAACAAATATATAAAATCTTTTATAGAAATTTTTCACAAAAATAAAAAATTTGTTTTTAAAAGGAATTCCGAACTCACTTGGGTTTGGTTTCCTAAGACCTAATATTTGAGGATCCAAATAAAAAGGTGGGTACCAATGTTAATTCTATATTTTGCAGTTATCGCCTAAAAAAAGATAAAAATGGATATTGGACAATGGTTGCAAGAAACACATGATAGGAAACAAAGAGATGCTAACAAACATTACCTACTCAGATGGAGGTTCTGTAACTTTGGAGACAATTCCAAAGAATATATCATTGGCAAAGGCGATGTGAGCAATATCGGTATATTTAATTTACCTCATATTACAAATGTTTTATTAGTTAAAAATTTAAAACCTAATTTACTTAGCATCAGCCAATTGTGTGACAAAGGGTTCAACATATCTTTTTCTGAAAATAATTGTAGTATTTTTAATCAAAATAAAAATCTTATTTTTGAAGGTTTTAGAAATTAAAATATATATGTTTTGAATATGAATATTAGTTACAATATCAACATATGTTTAATAGCCAAAGAAAATGATCCTTGGTTATGGCATAAGATTTTTTTCATGTTAATTTCAAAGCAATAAAAAAATTCTAAAAATGAAATAGTAAAAGTTTTACCAAAAATGAATTTTAAAGTAAAAATATTTGTAATGGTTGTCAATTAGGAAAATTATCAAAATCATCTTTTAAATCAAAGAAAAATATTTCTACTGTACAACCACTTGAACCATTGCATTTGTATCTTTATGGACCAACTTAAGTTCAATCTATAAACCATAGCAAATATGTGTTTGTTAGTAGATAATTTCTCAAGATATACTTAGACTATTTTTTTGAAATGTAAAAGTGACACTTTTGAAAATTTCAAAATCTTTTCTAAAAGAAATCAAAATCTCAAAAAATTAAAAATATTAGAAGTGATCATGGAGGTGAATTTGAAAATGAATCTTTTAAAAAAATTTGTAATAAAAAGGGAATTTACCATAATTTTTCTTTTCCTAAAACACCACAACAAAATGGAATTGTACAAAGGAAAAATAGAACTTTACAAGAATATGCAGTAACTTTATTAAATTGAAACTTTTTACCAAAACTGTTTTGGGCAGAGGTTATAGCAACTGCCTGTTATGTTTTGAATCGTGTTTCCATGATACAACTAACTAAACACACTCAATATGAACTATTTCATGAAAGAAAACCAAATATTTCATATTTTAGAGTTTTTGGTTCAAAATGTTTTAATTTAAACACAAAAGATCAGCTTGGAAAATTCTACCTAAAATCCGATGAAGGAATTTTCATAGGATATTTGGAACGAAGCAAGGCTTATCGAATTTTTAATATAAGAACTAAAACAATCGAAGAAGCACTACATGCTTCCAACGATGAAAATTTTAAGTTTAATAAATTTTTTGACGATGATGAGATAATAACTAAAACAGTAACAAATATGATTACTCAAAATTTTAAAGAAGATGAAAATTGTTTATAATTTTGAAGAATATGAATTTTTTTTAATAATTTTAAAGAAGATGAAAACATTGTTCATAATGAAAATGGATTAAGATCTCCTCCTAAGATTTTGCGAGATCACATAGTATAAAATGCCATAGGAGAAATTGATTCACATGTTAGAACTTGAAATCAACTTAATCAAATGGGTCATGTAGCATTCTTTTCTAATATTGAACCTAAAAATGCTAAGGAAGCCTCTACTGATGACTATTGGATTATAGCCATGCAAGAAGAGCTGAACCAACTTGAACGAAATGAAGGTTTGGAATTAGTTCCTAGAATTAATGATCAAACAATCATTGGTACTAATCAAGAAAATGTAACTAAGAAAAAAGCTAGATTAGCCGCACAAGGATATAATCAAGAAAAAGGAATTGACTATGAAGAAACGTTTGCTTCAGTCGCTCGATTAGAAGCAATAAGTATCTTACTGGCCTTTGCATGTTTTTATAATTTTATATTTTATCAAATGGATGTCAAAAGTGCATTTTTAAATTGATATATCGAAGAAAAAGTTTATGTTGGAAACCTCCTTTATTCTCACGTGAAAAATCTCTAGACCATGTCTATAAACTTAAGAAAGCTATATACGGTCTAAAACAAGCACCCCATGCTTGGTACGAATGTCTTAAAAGCTATCTTATAGATTCTGGCTTTGAAAATGGGAAGATTGGTTAAAATCTTTTTATTAAACGAACTAAAAAGGATATTTTAGTTATTCAAATTTATGCTGATGATATTGTTTTTAGTTATACAAATGATAAGTTATGTCAGGAATTTTCTAATATAATAACCAAAGAATTTGAAATGTCACATATGGGAGAATTATCTTATTTTATTGGATTATAGATTAAACAATTAGATAATGGAATTTTTGTTAGTTAAGAAAAACATTGTAATAATCTAATTAAATGCTTTGTTATGGAAAATACTTCTGCCAAACCAACTCGAATGAGTACAACAATACATCCCGATGGAGATGAAGATGGCAAGAGTGCTGACCAAAAATTATATCGAAGTATAATTGGATCATTACTTTATCTAATTGCTAGTAGACTTGACATAATGATGTGTGTTTGTTTATGTGCTCGATTTCAAGAAAATCCTAAAGAATAAAATATGCGAGCAGTGAAATGAATATTATGTTACCTAAGCAAAACCAAAGGTTTCAAACTTTTCTATCCGAAAGGATGTCCCTTCGAGTTAGTATCATATAGTGACGCTGACTTTGGAGGATGTCGAATGGATCGAAAAAGTACGAGTTAGACTTGTCACTTCATTGGAAAATCCTTAGTGTCCTGATTTAGCAAGAAACAAAATTATGTTTCACTATCGATATGTGAAGTGAAATACATTTTTGCTGCTTTAGCATGTGCTCAAGTCATCTACATGCAACAAACACTTCAAGAGTTTGGAATTAATTTATCTAAATCAACTACTTTTTGTGATAACACAAGTGGTATAAACATATCTAAAAATCCTATCAATCATTCATGAACTAAACATATTGACATTCATCACCATTTCCTTTGTGATAATATTGAAAAGGATATAGTCAGATTATAATTTGTATTCTCTAAAATCCAGCTGGCTGATATATTTACAAAACCTTTAAACGAAAATACTTTTATAAAATTAATAAGAGAACTGGGAATTTTATTATTAAAAGATTTATGATTTTTTAAATTTTTCGAAAATAATTTTTTTTCCCTAAAATTGAGTTTCCATTACTCGAACTCTTTTCTCTCATTTGTAAGTCATATGCACTACCACTCTATTACATGTTACTTCACAACAGAACCATCTTTTCATTTCCTATTATATTTTTTCCTACTCTTATCTAACATTGTCAACCATATGTTTTTTCTTTCTTTTTAACCAATCAATCATCTCTAGTTAAAATCTATTTCACCTCCAATCCTATTACTATTTCTGACATGCTTTGTATTACAAATACCATACTTTTATCATTTAAAAGAAAAAGGAAGTTTTCTCTCACCACTTATAATAATGTCTTCCCAACATAATTCTGAATTCTCCTCAATTGACTACACTTCACCAAGTTAAGGTTCAATCAATTTACCCACTCTTACACCTATCTATGAATATGTTCCCATTGTCCCCTCCTTCCACTCATACGGGTTATACTCCACCCGAAAAAAGAGACAAACACTCTTTATTCTTTGGATCTTCCTCTACTAAAGGGAAAATAGAAGACATTCACCATTACCACAGGGAAACGCTAGAATTACAACGCGAATCCTATTATGAACAGAAGGCTAATGCTAAGCGTTTAAGATTCTTGGAGCAAGTCGCGTTGAAATTATACGGATCTTCATCTAGGAGCACGGTTCATCAACCTTCTCCTATTCGTTCTCCTACTCAACGCAATTCTTGGGAAAGATCGCCACAACATCCTCCAATGTCTTCGAACTCTTGGGAATGTGGAAATGGCCAGTCCCCTCTCCGACCATTACCAGAGAATACCAAGATTGAGCCAGTAGATTATAAGACTCCTAGCTCTTCATCTAACTCTGTTTAATTTTTATTATTAATGTATATGTATTTTCTAATGAATTCCATTATTTGTTTACATTTAAATAATTTTTCCCTGCAAAATGGCGTTTAAAGGCTGGAAGAAGGAAACCTATATGTTTCATTGAGCAATTAGATGGCTGAACCCATACGAACAGTCGGTTGGATATTGTATGGAACATATAATTTTACCTAATTCAGCCGGTTGATTCCCCTGACAACAGCCGGCTGAATATACTGATTTTTGTACTATTTTCTTGCGGAAAAGCATTCAGATGACTGATTATAGTAACTTAGCCGGCTGAATGTTTCCAGAATAGTTTTTTAATATAGGCTTCTAACCCAATAACCCATTCTACCCACTTATTTACCCTATCTACAAATTTACCTTTTCACTTTTTAACTTCTTAGCACAGAACCCTAGCCTCCGTTTCTTCAAAAACTCAATTTTCTCCTTCATATTTTCAAACAAAAATGCCTCCAAGATCAAAAAGGACAAGGGCATCCACCTCCGGACCTTTCGAAGATCAAATCCGAGCTTGGTTGTGGAAAGACACTGTTGTTGCTTGCTTCAATAGCATGAATAATTCCAACATCTTCGAAGGAGCCCTCATTAAATTCCTCGATTTTGCTGCCTATAGAATTCGAGAGATCGCGGAGCAAAATCACTTCAAAAGTCTCATTGGGTATGATCATAATAATATCAAAATTAATCATCTATTGGTTAAACTTTTCCTTGCTATTATGAATCTTAATCACCATAACCCCCAAAACTATGAAAATTGTGTTTGTTCATTTGTTTGTGGCGTCAAAATTGTCTTGCTTTTATAAAGATTGGGATATATATTGAATTGTCCATATCAAGGAACCGACATAGATGACATTGAAGTTGATATGGTTCATCGTGATGAAGTTTCACACCTTTTCATATCTGGTCAACTTACAAATTTAAATGAGCTTGAATCTAGTGCATTGAGATCCCAAGCTTGTCCCATTCATCAAGCTTTTATTCGCTCTTTACAGCCCGCACGGGTAGCTATGAGAAAGTATACAAACGAGACTTTCAAGCTCTTTATGCTCTATCAACAAATAAACTGGGGTAAAATAATTTTAGATGATTTTTAAGATATCACAATTCGATGGAAACATAAGACAATTCACTATGGTGTTTATATTATGTGTCTATGACTTTAATTTTGGCATTCAAGTTCCAGATTTCGAATATTCAACCATTAGTGAATTAGGAGCTAAACCCTAGGCTTAATGGGTCATTCTCACCGTCCTCCTCCTCAACAAATAATTTCCTTCCAAGAATGGGCTCAAAACAATGAATGGGGTATTTCCCAACCTCGTGACACAAATGTCACTTCCTCTTCACAAACTCACCAAAAGAAGAAGAAGAGGATGACGATTCTGTTCAAATTATTGGCCCAGATACCTCATCTAGACAAGCTATTATTACTCTCACTCGTAACCAATCGAAGTTTCATTGGGATATCAAATCACTTTAAAAGAAAACTGAAAAGAAATTCAATTCTATCAAAGGATTTCTCAATAGGTTTGGGACAAAATTTATTGCTTTGGTTCAACATCAACCAAAGTTTATAATCCAACTCCTTTCCAATGGTCTTCTTCAAGCTCTGAAAATAGAGATGATGATACCGATGATCCTTCTATCTAGATTTCTTTTTAGCTCTATGAACAATTGTGATAATTTGGTTTGTAATATTATTTCAGAACTCCTATAGTTCTATGTGATTGTGTATGTTATGTTGTGACTGTGTTTCTATGATGTTATGACTACTACGTTTCATTTTGTACCTACATGTCGTTATCTTAAGTATTTCATATATCTTTCCTTTTATCGATGACAAATGGGAAGAAATTTGTTTAAATTATTGTGCATAAAGACAGGGGGAGGTTTTATACAAGTTTTCATGGCGATATAAATATGTTATTTGTACTTATATAATTGTCATCATAAAAAAGGGGAAGAATGTTAGAATCTCGATTTTCATCGTTTTGATTATGACAACTATATAAGTCAATATTATTGTATACTAACCATTTATGCAGGAGATTCATTGAAGATTTAGATTCAAAAAGCTATGAATTTGTTATTCTTTTGTTTAGAGTCTGTATATTATTAAAAATATGTTAAAATCTCTCCAATATGCTATATATACACTTACATGCACACAAACCATGCATATGCACAAAAGCAGGCTAAATAAGCCCGTTGAAGATTACCATCGGCCATCTGATTGCTAAAACATAGAATATTTTCTATGAAGTTTCAGTCGGATGAATGGTATCATTCAGATGGTTGAATAAGGCCAAAAATAGCATATTTGCTTGTTGTATCGAATTTAAAATAAAATAGAAGGCTGAATTGAAAATTCAGTTGGCTGATTATCTAAAATGGCTAGTTTTTCTGAAGGGATGCTTCTCTTCAACGAAGAAAAACATCATATAATCTAAAGGTTACATCTATTTCTTTTCATCGTTCCTTTTCATCAACCATTGCAACTCTTAAAGCTCTATAAATAGAATCTAGAATTCGAGAAACAATTCACTTACCTGATTTTAGTAATCTAAAATTCTTATCTCTTATTCTCTATTTTCAATTTGCACTCAAACTTCATACAATCTCTAATCGTTGATCACTCTATCTTCCACATTCTTCAAGCACATTACACTATATATCATAAAGGAAAAGATTATAGGAAGATTGTACTTAATTGACTTATCAGTGCAATTTATAGAGCATACTACTGTCAGATATTTTTGTTTATTTGTAAAGAAGTCATGTTCAGTTGCTCAGGCGGTAGAAGTCCTGTTCGGTTGCTCAGGCGGTAGAAGTCCTGTTTGGTTGCTCAGGCAGTGTAAACCTATTCCTTCAGGTTAAGTGTGGGTTTCTAGTTTAATTCTAGAAGGATTCTGGGACTAGCGACAGTTCAAACCAGTATAAAAATCTCTAGTGTCATTCACTTTACTGCTTTATTTATTTACTTACTTATTTCATATTCCATACAAGTAGTTTATAAATTCATCCATATTACACGATCCTATAGCACAATCACTTTCAATCGCTAACCATCTCAACTAACAAGAAGATTGATCAGTCATAAAAGCTTCAGGATCGATTATCGGCATATCAAAGTGTGAAGTTTGTCATTTAAGTTTATTTGCAAGTTTCTAGTCCATATTGAAAGTTCCAGGAATTCGCTTGCTCAATCTCAAGTTCAATAGTGGATATGCATGTTATATTATTCATCGTCATCATATGTCTAAGGTCATTAAGGCAAATTAATGGTGATTGTTCAAATAAATTAGGCCGAATTATTTTATAAGTTCAGGAAGCCAGTTCTTGACTCTATGCCAATCCTAACGAGTATGCCAATCCCTATCCCAAAGACCATATATCGATCCCTCTCCTCAACTAAGACAAACCGACCCCTATGGATAGGCCGACCCCTCTCCTATAACGTCACCATAGAGCATTCACTCCCTAAAAACTATTATCGATCCCTCACTTCAACTAGGTCAAACTGATCCCTGTGGATAAGCCAACCATTTCCAAAGCCAAACGACCGATCCTTCCAAATAAGACATGCCATACTGATCCCTCATCCAGTTTCCTTAAACTGACCTCTTCCTTTCTAACCCAAGACCATCGATCCCTACATGGCCGGTTCCTTCCTCCATAACTTTCTTGTATACCGACCACTTCCTTCTCTTGCCCAACGCCTTCCTTCCATCAAGACCCCTCGTCGAATCTTCTTCTCCTCTTCTTCTCCTCTCTCATCTCCTAACTCGATCTATCGAACCATTTGCCTAGTAATCATTAATCCTCACAAATTCGCTCGCTGCCACGACCTCGAACACCTTTGTAATCACCCACTACTTAGAGACTTAGGTCTAACTGCATAATTAAAAGGCATGTTTCAAAAATCTTACCTATATGAATGTTTGAATTAAAGTAGCCATGCAAGCATTTGGATAAACGTTAAATCGAAGGGAAGGCGAAGTGAATTTGTGGTAGGGATAGAAGGTAAGAGGGTCAAGCATGAGTAGACGCAAATTTCTATTTGGGTTCATGAGAGAAAGGCAAAGGTTCGAAGCTTTAAGCAAAAGCAGAAAAATGAAACAAGTGAAGGGGAAGGTAGTAAGCACGCTGCTTTATATAGGTTGAGCAAAGCATTCAGCCAAAATACTGAATGTAGATTGAGGAGAAAGGGATCAGCATAAAAGCTTGCTGATCCCTATTGCCATGGCTAGTAAGAAGGATCAACATAATGCATGCCGATCCCTATAGATTTTTAAAAAACAACAAAAACAAAAATGGTTGTAAAATTTGGCTATGAACACGAACATACAAAATATTATAAAAATAGGCAACGACCCATAAGTGTTCAAACACGTCTGTGAGCTAACAACAAAAACATGTGTATGAATGTGCACGTGAATGATTTAAAAGTCCAATTTTTTGAAATCAACAGGAATTGAAATCAAACCTAAAACCTTCTAATTTAGAGTTGGACTAGATAATAGAAGTTCATAAGTCCTATAGAATCGGACTTATATATATTGACGGAATGTAGTACCGGATTTATATTATTAGAAATCGACAAAGCGTCATGGCAATCAATGAATATTTAATGCCTTGGGAAAACAATTCGACAAAGGAATAGTAATCCCTCAGGAATCTAGATGGAACTCTTTTCGATAATTCAGGCTTGTTTTGATTCAATACACGTCATATTACTCACAAGACATACTTTAGGAGGCAAGTGTGACCCGACATTTTAACCCGACTATATTAAACTAGCTGCATGAGTCAAACCCGATTGCCATCAAGGCCTATTATTCCAGAATGATGATTGTGGGACCCATAAGTCAACTACAGATGGATATATGAAACTAGAATTAAATCGAATCGGCAGTAAATAATGCAGGATGCTTAGTCAATTAATGAGATCGGTATGGTTTGGCAAATTACTAGGGATTAGGATGTTTGAGTAAGCTAGGGATCGCCATAGTTGGCTAGTATGGATCGATATGGTTGAGTTAAGCTAGGGATCGAAAGCTAGGGATCGACATAATTGGCTAGTATGGATCGGCATGGTTGAGTAAGCTAGGGATCGACATATTTGGCTAGTATGGATCGGCATGGTTGAGTAAGCTAGGGATCGGCATAGTAAATAGGGAACATACCCTAGAGATCGCACATCAAATGGACAAGGATGGAGGGATTGGCATAAAGCCCATGAGGGGGATCGATAGGCAATAATACATAAAAAGTCTTGAATCAAAAATCATGCGATAACTTGAGCTCTTTTGGTCCAAATGGGATCACTGCCCAAAAATATAATAAAGGGATCGGTACCGATCCCTCTTCATGGGGATTTGGCCTGGCGACCCATCTGGTGGCCCCATATGGGTTAGAAGGTTCTGTTGTTGAAGTTTCAAAGAGATTGGTGGTCTTTTTCACCTATGAATACAGGCCTGAGGGTCATTCTGAGGAGCTTTACGCTGCTGGTTACCTTCTTATTTATTGTAATAAAGTTTTTCCTATTGCTTACTGCTATAATCAGATTAATAATGCATCAGTAAAGATAATCTTCAAAGTGGATGTAGGCATACAACACCGAACCACTATAAATCTCTGTAATTTTAATTATTTCTTTTATTTGGCTGCTAGTTTATTCTATTCCTTAGTTTTAATTTTACCTTCTTCACTTACTTCTCTACATAAATCTACTCTTGGTTATTTATGACCAATTTGGTTGCAAACATTGATCTAGTAGTAAATCACTTGGTATTGAAGATTGTGTGAGTGGCGCACATGATGGTGTTGATAGTTTGGGATTTTCTTCTGATAAAGAGCTTGATTTTAATGAGTTGATAAAGAAAGGTTCTAATTTAGAATTTTTACTAGTGTTAGTGAAAAATTTGAGTCTGCATCTAATTTTCGTAAAACTATCATTGCATATTGTGCAAAATATGGATTCAAACCTATGTTCTTAAAGAATCGTAAAGAGCGAATTACTGTATAGTGTGCTGTAGAAGGTTGTAGTTTTAAGATTCATGCTTCTTGCAAGTTTAAAAATCGAATCATTTTTTAGTTAGAAGGTTTGAATGTAATCATACCTTTAGTGGTAGTTTTTGATCGATTAGTAGCCTTTTAATTAAGAGTGATCTTGTAAAGACTTTAATTTTAGTTGATATTCATGATGAACTGACAAGAAAGACTATTAATATTATTGTAAGTTTTAAAGAAATTGTGACATTAATTTGAGTTATTACTATGCGTTTGTGGGCAAAAAGATGGCTTTGAAAGAAATTTTTGGTAATGAAGAATGATCTTATGATGATTTGGTTTGGTACTTGAAAGAAGTTAATGGAAGTAATCCTAAAAGTCACCCGGCTATTGTTGTTGATGAAAATACTAATCAGTTTGAAAGAGTCTATATATCTTATAAAGCATGTATTATAGACTCAGTCATTATCAGTCTATGATATTTCTTGATGCCACCTTTTTAAAAGGTAGGAATAGTTTTTTAATGTCTACTACTGCAAAAAAGGGAACTAAGGTTTGAGTTGTTATTTCAATAGCTATCAGTTAATTTAAAGTGATAATGATAGTTCATTTATTTTAATTATAGGTTGTGTAATCCTTTTATTTATTTCTCTCACGGCTCTCCCATAAAGTTTTGTTTGGTACGTACATAATGTCATTGCTAGTTTCTATGGTGGTATCGTTGGTAATTGCAAAGTGATAGTGATTAAATTATTTACCTTTATTGTTATTATTTATTACATTATAGTTTTATTTAATGATAAAAGTATTTATCTTTATGCATTAAACAAAATTTACATTTATTAACTTTTCTAGTTTTATTTATTTTTACTTAAATTCTGTAAATTTACTGTCATTTTATATTAATTTTGTTTAGGTGTATGTTATATGCAAGTTACAGCTTTAAAATAATGTAACTTCATATTAGTTATATTGAACATTGAAGTCGATAATAACCAGAATTTTTTTAAATTATTCACCATAATTATTGGTATAAATAGGAAAAATTCCTTTATAATTTTATTTTGTTTACAAACACATATAAATATACATATATATTTTTTGTTCGCTAACAATGCCTTTTTAGGCTTTTTCCATTGGCTATGGCTATTGTTCAAAAGGAAAATGAGGAAAATTGGTCTTGGTTTTTGAATCATTTGAAATGTTCGACTGGAGTTGATTGACCTTTGATTTCTCTTTCGTACAGCCATTGGGGTTTGTTTTTAAGTATTGCTAAAAAAATTCCTATGGCTTTCCATTTATATTATCTATATCATATGCAAAGTAATGTTGCTATAGTTGTAAAGAATGGAAAGAGGCCTTAGGCAGCACATTTATTGGAACTTTGTTCCATAATGTGTACTCCTTATGAATTTCAAAGAGAATGACAAATATAGTCAAATTGGAGGTGAAAAGGCTATTGAATTCTTAAAAAATAAGCCTCTTGATCATTGGGCTGATTTATTTTTTCTCGGTAATCGCTATGGTGAGAATAAATCAAAAGTTGTAAAGGGTTTTAACTCATGGATTGTGAAAAATAGGCATCTCCCCATTACTTGTTGTGTTGATGGAATCCGAATTAAGCTTATAACTCAATTGTCAGAGCATAGAGAAGAGGCGTCTAGTTGGACTACAATGCTTGTCCTAAAATGGAGAGTTGTTTATTGAAATTAAAGGAAGAAGGATTTGGATGGAACGTTTCTCGATCTTCTACTTTTTTTTTTTTTGAAGCACATTCCTCTATTTCTCACATAGTTAATCTTAAAAATCGAATGTGCACTTGTAACCAATGGAGAGTTACAAGTTTTCCTTGTGCACATGCATTGAAGTGCATTACCATGTCCAAACTTAATGTCTACGATTATATTGAATAGTATTTCACAACTAAGCCTTATTGTGCTTCTTACTCATATGTTATCAATTTTATTCCTACTTTTGATAAAAATAATATTATTTTTGAAGGATTTTCTATTGTTCATCTTCTTAAGGATATTCGTGGAGCTGGTAGACCTAGGGTTAACAAGCTTGGTGGGTTAGATGTTTTTCATGGAAAGCAAAATAAGTGTGGAAAGTGTAAGAAGTTAGGTCATAATCGTAGAAGTTGTCCATTGTTGAATGTTTTTATATTTGTTATGTCATTTTTTCTTGTTTATTTTTGAAGATAACTATGTTTTAGCTTTCTATGTTGTATCGATATATTCTTGGATCCTTAAATTTAAAAACTAGTTTGTTGAACTATATTTTTGTTTTTATGCTATTCTTTGACTATTAATATTAGGTTACTCCTATGTTGTTAGTAAGTTCATTTTATGTTTAATTCAATATCAACTACCATTGTTGCAGTATAAATTAATAGGATTATTATTATAATATTATATTGTATTGTTTGATTATTTGGTATGGGAATATAAGACATTATGTTGATGAAATTGTTATTTTTTTGTAAATTAACTACTGTTTCTTCTACAAATTTAAATTTGATTGATGTACTTGTTATTATTGTTCATGGCCATACTCAAGAGTAGTATCTAGTTATCAAATGTCTTTTATAACTTTGTGCTTATCATTTGTTGTTTCAGACTATAGGGTGTATATTTTTTCTATGCATACAAATATTGAATAGTTCATATTATTTCTTTATATACAATATTGGATGTTTAACGTTTTGTTCTTAATGGTGTTGTAATATTTAGTTACATGGTTTGGTTTGGTTTGTTTAGTCATTGCTCTGTGGGGTATTATCATTCTTCGAATGCTGTTAGGTTTCTCATTTTGGATTGTTTGCTATTTCTAGTTACTTTCAAGTTCTACAAAAATATCTACAAGAGACATGATTTAAACGTAAGTTTTTACAACATAGATGATTTCCAATGTTAATTGAACGTCTTTAGGTGATCTGTTTTTCTGATTTGAAACATGCATTTTGGTCATTGGTGTGGATTTATGAACCTGCTGCTTCTGGTTCGGTTTGTTTTTCTACCTTGACTTGATGGTGCTCTTCTTGTCCTTTTTTGATGTTGCTGAGTACTTTATACTTTAGTTATGGCTTTCTATTTTCATTCAGTTTTTAAAAAATTTACCTTTATTTAATTAAATTTGTATATTTTATGTATTTTAAGTTTATAATTTAATTTGTATTGGTACTTTATATTGTTTATATTTTATTAAATTTATATTTGTTGGTTTATGGCAATTTTTGTTAAATTTTATTTATGGTTTTGTAAAATGATAAATAGTTTTATCATTTTAGTTCTGTTTTTGATATTGAAGTTTTTATTTGATAAAATTTGTATATTTTACATATTTGAAATTTATGATTTCAACAATACCAGTTTCCTTTCCATATTGAGTGCTGTCTTAAAGCATGATGAGCACAATGGAACTTTACTAGTACTGACATGGTAGGGGTGATTGGTCTGTGTTATAACAACAATAAACTGAATAATCGAACAAGTGCTATGGGACCATTGTCTTGATGTGGTTCTACATATCACATACGTCAATAAGGCTACAGAATTAAGGTTGCAGCTTGAAAAAACTACACCTTTAATGGACGGGAAAAGCCTCTTTGACCATTCACTTTAGTAAAAATTATTTATGCATTCTTGGCTAATAAAACGAGTACTGGTTGAGGTTGCACAGTGCTTCATAACTGGAACTGCATAATTCTATTTGGGCTGGGCTGAAATATTACTACAATCAGGCCAGTCATTGAACGTGCAACCCATTTTACTTAACTAATTTATTATAGGTACAACATTTTTATCAATATATTAGAAATATTCTTGTAGCTATGCCTTTTCACCACTTTTTGATACTTTTTCACAAACTCGGTGTTGCTACAGATGAAAGAGTTTAGTGGGAGGACTATAGATAAAACTCATATATACTTATATGTATACATATATGGATAAGTATACATATGCATGCATTTGAAGTTGACTAATAATCCATACAATTCAAGTATCATACTTAGTATCGTTGAATGTTTTGGATTGTAGGTAATGGTTTTTTATTTATATGGCTAGTTATATATGTGAATGGGGATATCCATACATGCATACAAACACGTTACGGGCAATCTTGTGTAGTTATAACGAATATTGGGTGTGCTAAGTTGCATGAGAGAATACTAGGTCGAGTGATCGCTCCAGTGAAGCCCGAAATGTAATTTGTGTAGCGGAAGCATGTGTGCATGTACATGTGTGCAAATGCATATACAAGTACGCGTATTTATACACGTGTGAGCATCTCGTGCAGCAAAAAGGTTGGTCGTGTTCATTTTGGCATGTTAGAGGAGGCCATCTCGAAAGAATCGCCTTGGGAAACTCTACGCATAAAAGAGTAGTTTTCTGTATCAAAAATAGTTTTTGAATACTTGAGAAACCACTTTGAAAATATCAACCAATGGACTCCAAAAAAGATCCAATGCAGTGGAGTTAGGCTACGGGAGCTAGGCAACTCGTCGGGTGGAGAAATGGAGAAGAGGGGATTGAATCTGCAGCTCGAAGGCTTCCTGCCTGGCTTTTAATGCTCAGGAATGACGGTTGATCAGTTGTAGACCATCGGTGGTTCACTTGCTTGGGTAGTAAAGCCTAGGCAGAGTGCAAATTGATGGGGAGTTCTCCTTGTATCTGGATGCAACGCGTGGTGAAGCTTCGACACGACCGGGGTAGGCATCGGGCAACTCGAAAAAGATGAATGCAAGGTGAAGCTAGTGATTCAGATGCAATGTATTATGATACTTATGTGATCAATAATGATCGGATATGATATCGATGCAGTGATTTGGTTGCAAGGTCACATTTGGTGAGAGTGTACAATTGAGCGGATTTAGTCTGTGTCCATTAGCTTAGACCTTGGGATAGATATATTTGATTATGCAATGTTATATTTGATATGTGCATAAATCTATGTAGCATTGTGTTCCTTTACGGTCTCAATAGTATATTACTCAAGACACATTAGTTGTTTAAGAAATTATACGAGTTTGTTAAGAAATCCATGATATCCTGGGGGGATAATGATAATCATCTACTACAAGATCATATATTACCAAAGCTTATTATAGAGCTATGGTATGATCTACAAAGATCTCAAATATTTAGAGTAGATCATATATCGCTAATGCTCATATAAAGTTAGAGTGAGATATACACGAGACACATTACGGAGGACGCGGCTCGGGGTCTAAAGTATCTTCAAATACTGACTCAATTTATTATGGGACTAGGTTTCAAGCATATAGATTAGGTCACATATCACCAAAGCTCATTATTTGGGTACGGTGAGATCTATGCGAGACCCATCACTAAGGATATGGTTTGTGATCTATTGGTACAATCAGGTACTGATCCTATTTATCATGAAACCACGAAGGGAATCATTAGTTCACAATAGATGTCTGTATTAGACTTCACCCATCATTAATGACAAGTATCAATTTGTATTCTTTGGATGTCCCACATTGCTATGTTGTGTATGTTGTTAATTGGTTAATGTTATTGTTGTTTCTATTATTATTATGTACTTCGTGGTAGACTTATATTGTGATTACCCTACCTTTGTGTGTTAGTTACCTGTATCATGGTGTATTGTTATGTAGCAATCATATTATATTAGTTGTGTTGACTTGTTGATTACATGAGAAGAGCAGGTTATGGCATGGTTTCCTATCTTTTAGATAGGTTTACTTGCTTGTATATTAGCAGTCCTGATTATCCCTGAGCCATGTTGATGGAGAGGACTGGTTGTAACCACTTAGCAGCTTCCTGTCTATATATGTATACAATTTTGATATGCTGTACTTTGAGATAGTTCCCGTAACAACCCTGCTTTCTACACTGTAATAGTAAATAAATGTAATTAAAATAAAACATCTGAATTTGATTTTAACGACTATTATTTAGGAAAATAAAATTTTACTTAAATAAATTCTATTTAATAATAAATTTTATTTTAATAAATTAAATTAAATTAAATTAAATTGATAAATCCTTTTTAGATAATATATTACAATCAAATAATTTTTTAATTAAATATAAATATTTAAAAGTGTAAACAATTTTTACATAGTTGAAATAGTTGAAAAATAAAATAAACAAATATAATTTATTAAGTTTATATATTTATTATGATGTACTCCTTTGATTTGGGCTTTGTTTTGCACTAGCCTTACTATATTTGACATTATCTCTAGTATTGTTGATTTCTAAATTTTTATCATGATTTTGGATATGCTGATTCACACATTCGATATGGTTTATGTGATTTATTATTTGACTTAATTTTAAATGGGTGATGACATCATTGTGCTTGGTTTCATGATTGTTGCTCCTATGTTACACTATTGTTTTTAAGTTATTATTATTATACTATGCATATTCTATATCTATGTATGTGCTGACCCATTGATTTAGATACAGTCAAATTTGTGTGTTATTTATATAATACTCAGGTCGGTTTTAGACATATCAGGTACATGGAAGATGAGACTAGCTTGCTTTATATGGCAATAGATGAGGCTAGTACATAATATTGTTTTATACCATTTTGGTTTTGTACAGTCTCATGTATGCAGATCATTGTGTTGTATATTGGAAATTTCTTATGTGCATGTATGTTTACTATTTTATATTATCGCTGTGATTTTGACTCTGTGTTCTCTGATATCTACTGTATATTTTGTACTGTTTTGTCCTAGAGGCATATGTGTTTGTTGGTTTATGCCGATACCGTGCATGTATAGGTGAGTTATTTATTCGATGTTTAAATGTACTGGTGTTATCCCATGGGAATATTCAGATGTGTACCTATATCGCATCATTCTCTATATTATCTAAAGGTATTATTCGGTAATACTCTTGGATATTATGAGTAGGTCTATCAATGGGCATGGTCCGGTCCAGGTATTATAAAACCCAGACCCGAGTCCAATTACAATAATTAAAACCTAAGCCCGACCCGAACCTGCATGGTATTTTAGCCCAATATCCGAATCTGGCCCGTTAGCCTTTTTAAGCCCGCTGGGTAGTAACTATATACTAATTTGGAATATTTATGTTAAAACCATATTTTAAAACTACGACTTTGGTGAAATTTGTATGCAAACAATGCTAACATATAAATTAGACGGTGATGTAATCAAGATCATAATAAAAGTATGAAAAACCATCTACATTTAAACAAACAAAATGGTAAATAAATAACATATGCACTCATGTTTTGATACGACGAAAACTAATAGTCGGGTCGGGCCCTAGCCGGGTCGGGTTATGATAAAAATATACCCGACCCAGATCAGGGCCTGATTCGGGTTGGGTAATAAAAGGAAAAATCTGTACCCACATAAATTGGGCGAGTTCGAGCAGGGCGTACCATCGAGAGGCCTAATTATTCGTATAGAGGTTGGGTTGCTTACATTTGGTTATAAAGTAGCAATACATTATATATAAGAGACATGGGTTAAGACCTTAGAGAGACTTAGAGTCCCTGTCCCCATGGGTGTGTTGGGTAATTATGCTATATTTAAGGAATAGTAGGAGTATAAGATGACTGTAAGGGTAATCATTTGGAGACGTACTTGTTAGTTTTTTCTACTATATATATATATATATATATATATATATATATATATATATATATATATAATTTTATCACTATCACATTTGAGTGCTAATTTCTTTATGGAATTTAAGTTGCGATGGAAGTAGTGAAATAATGAGCTGTTTGCTAGGCCATTAGTGTCGACGTTGGTGACGATGAATAAATATCTGTGTGGCTTTGAGTACAGTAGCCTGATCCAGCAGAGATCAGAGTGCACAGCGGATGCTTATAGATAGCTTTCCGCTGAAGATGTTTATTTGTTTGTTGATTAATGTGTGATGAATTGCAGTGTCGTCAATGGTTGAGAAATTGACTATATATACAAATATTTAAAATTAATCAATTACTTAATTAATTATTTGATTGTATGTCGATAATGATAGATTATTTGGTCATTAATATAATCACCACTAATATGTGAACCTAATAATAGCAAGCTTATGAATTTGATTTTTGCAATGTAATTTAAAAAGTTTTAATATTTATTTTTGGTGTTAATTTGTCCATTCTGTGCTTTAAGGATTCTGATCGATGCGCCTAGCCAACGTTATCGATATGGATTCATGAACACTAACGAGACATTTTGACACAATGGTTTGAAAAGAATAAAACATTTTGATAAAAAGAGAAAGCCAATGTTTTGGAAATTATATTTTTAGTAATGTCGAGATTTTGAAAAGGAGAATGTTTTAGAACATTTGAAATAAAAATAATGTATTTGAAACGGAATTATTATTTTCGAAAGTGAATAATTGATTATATAAGCTGAAAATAATTTTAAAAGAAATAGAAATTTTGGAAAATATATATCGGTAATGATTTCGAGAATATTGTCCAGAAGATAAAATAAATATTCAAGGAGTAAATTGAGTTATATTTTTGAAAAAGAAATATCTTATGGTATATTGATAAAGAATGATTAAATTATTTGAAAAAAAGTATATTATTTTCGCAAGGACAAACTTAATTTGTAAAAAATTGATAATTTATGTAAGGTTGTTTTGACATCGTTTCAAAAGAAATGAAATTCAGTGTAAAAAGGAATAAAATTTTATGTATGGTAATGGGATGAATTTTCGATTTGATAAATCTTATTGTTATTTTTTGTTATTGGGGAAACTGGATTTCAAAATTGCTAAATTATTATAATGGGGTTTAATAGATTTTGACTTGAATAAGAGATTTTAAATATTGATTTGGAATTTTCGTATTTAGGTATTGGAACTGGTTTGAAATTGAAATAATATTTAAAAATATGGGAGAAAGTTATATATATTTTATGTTGTGTTTTGGAAAATATTATGGGCAAAAAGTTTGAAATTATTTCAAAGGATGAAATTCATTAAAAAAAAATTATATATTTATTTCTTATGGAACAAAGGATAAGTATATGAAAAATAATAATATGAATGAATGAAAATGTTAATAGATTACTGGAAATGAATATACGAAATAAGAAATAAAAATATTATATAATAATAAATAATAATATAAATTAGATATGTTGGAACAAAAAATTTCAAAGAGAACTTTCTATAAAAGATTTTAGGGTTTCTGAGGAGTTAATTTGAAAGCAAAGTCTTTACTAAGAAAATAACACTATTATATTTTTTGAAAACGTACGTATGCAATGAATAAGGAAATGAAATACTAATGGAAAAAATGGAGGTTGCTCTTTAATAAAAAGCGTTTGTAATAAACACTAAATGAATTTGAATTTTGAAGTTTTAAAAACAAAATTGGAAAGTTTATTATATTAAAGGGTGGTTTTAAATAAATGAAGGATTTTTGACCAAATTATGGAAAAATTTATGCTAAATCATTAATTTGTTTTAATCACAAATCTCAAACCGTTAATCTGTTTTTGATGATTTAACATTCATTAGAAAGCCATGTCATTAGAGAACTAATTTGAAATTCAAATGGAATTATGAGTTTTAACCTTAAAATGTGAATTAATGAAGAAATGCTTCGTTCTTCAACAAGTGTAATGTAACGACCTGCTATTTCGAACTGTTGAAATCGATAATCAACCACTCATGTCTGACTTGAATTGCTCAAAAAAGCAGATTGTTAATTTATATTTGGCAAAACTTAGCATATACAGTAAATAAATCAATCACAGAATCACAGACACAGAGTATTACAATAATAAGCAACAGGATAGATAAATAGTAGTTCGTGAAGCTACTATAAAACATATCCGAAACAATATACAATGGAATCTCAAATACAAATGAATCTCTAATGCATAAGCAATTGATGAGTCTGAACATAAATGACTAGAATAAACTGAAATAACTGAAAGCTGGATAGATAGATAGATCTTCAAACAAAGCTCCATTCTCCAAAGGTGAGTCTCAAATGCCATGACACTCAATCTGACCCGAACATAAAGCAAAACACAAAACACTTGAGTCAGGATTAACATTCTTATATCAATAAATTTAACTCAAGTGAAATGTCAATCGAAATACAAATAACTTAAAGGATATTTGGGATACCCAATCTCTAAGGATCCGTGGAACTATCTACTATGCCTTAATATACGCTATTATAATAATGTCTGTAGTAAAGTAAACTATTAAAATAACATTAAGGCATTACCCATATCTCCCTTAATACATTTTATATAATGCCGTAGTCTATACAGATACTGTAAACTTCACCCGTGGATGGGCTATCAGGGAGTACTCCATTGGTGCGGCACAAACCAAACTCGTAAAAGGAGCGATAGGGCATGTGACAAGGCACGTGAGGCAATGCCAGGGTAGATATACCGTTTGCGGATACAGATTGGTGGTAATGCATAGCAACTACTACCGCCCACCTTGAGACACACTTCTAAATCAAAGGTGCACCGTATCAAATCACAAAGTAATAGAATGGTATTGGAGAAATGTGCCCAATAGGAGGAAGACCTCACTTGACCTGACGTGGCTCCTATTTTAGTCACATCAAGATGACTCATAGGAGTCGGGGTTGTGTTAATACCATGTACACAGTTATTAAAGTGATTTTCAGTATTGGCAAAGAGTATGACAATATCCGATCTCGGCCTCTTTAACAATCAAACATTTATTTCACACCGTGGTCATTTCATTTCAAATAGTTCATATCTCAAAATATCTTATTCATTTACCATATAAGTTTTGATATCATTATTCACTTTAAATAATATTTATTTCAAGAATCATAACACTTTCAAAATTATAACACTTTTGAAATCATAAAACTTTTGAAATCATAACACTTTTGAAATCATAACACTTCCGCAATCATAGCAGTTCCAACTTAAACAGTTTAGATATTGAAAATAGTATATATATTAAAACAGTTATAAATTAAAATAGTTTATTATTATTTAAAGAGATTATACTGAAATAGTTTCCAAATTAGAATTGTTTCATCCAATTCCACAGATCGATTCAAATTAAATTTCAAAAATATAATTTAAATCAATCCCAGTTCAACACTTTCAATTTAAAAGGTTAAACATTCGACTCAAATTCTTAATAAACCATTTCAATTTTTTTATCGATTTCAAATTCGAGTTTGAACTATCTCTTCAATTCTAATAAGATTCAAAGTTTAAATATTCAACATTTTCAATACAGGTTTCATTTAGATTTCGACATTTAACTTTTAGTTTATTCGAATTGGAAAGAATATTCATTTAATCATTTTAATAACCATTAAATAAAATCTAAATTTGAATTACTATTAAATATTTAGTCTCAATCTTATTTAAAAGTGAGAATATTCATTTAATAATTTTTTTCAATCAAGCCATCAATCCTATATTTCAAAATTAATAAGTTCAAATCAATTATTATTTAAATTCAATTATTAACCAATTTAAATCCCAAGTCAACATTAATTTATCTTGCTAACCATTGTTATTAAAGCTATAAAACATCTATTTTTAAAATATTAATATAAATTTAAATACACACTTAAACATATTATAAACCAATTTAAACTAAATTTTATTAAATTAAATCTTATTATTAAATGTATTTTGGATCAAATCTTATTTTATGTATTTTAAAATAATAAAATTATAAGAAAAATTTTAAAAGTTATATTTTCAAAACAACTTATAAATTTAAAATTCCCAAAACATATTATTTTAAAAATCTAAATTTTATACATATATATTATGTAAGTTCTTTATATTCTAATTTAAAAATAAATATTTAATAAAATCCATATATTTCCCTTCAAACTTTGGCAATCATTTTCAAATATAGACCAACGATGTCCATATATAATTTTACATCCTATGGTCAAGCGATACAGATATTTATCATTTCAATCTGCAATAATTTTAATATTCACAGGTATATATCGTTTCGACCCGCAATCCTAAAATTCAATTAAATATAATCGCTTGGGTCTATCATTTCAACCCACAACGATTTTCCCCTAATCTACAAGATCGTTCAGGTATGTTTCATTTCAACCCATAAGGAATTCTAAACTAACAGGGAACATGTAGAATGAGAAAAAATATGATAATAATATAACATATCAAGAACATGCATATATCATCAGTAACAAATTTAAATATAATATATAATAGGTTATGGTGTCATATGTCATAGGTGAACAATTGTAGATAATGGCATATCATATTTAATAATTAAATAATTTAACAATTCAAATATAACAGCATATTTCAATCGATATTTCATGTGAATTAAATTTATTAAATATAAGAATGTTAATCGTGAGTGATTGTTCACCGTTCGAGGCTAGAGAAAATTTGACAACTCGATAAGCTACGAATTGAATCACGAACTAGATAATCGACCAATCCAAATGACAAATCCAAAGCAGAGCAAGATGGACTTGAGATTGATGAAGACAACATATAAACTTTTTATTATTTAAAGTAAGATTTTTATATTTTATCCATTTACAACACATATATAAATAAAATTTCTACATTGTATATTTTAAACCAACGTCAAAATAAATCTTTATATTTATATGTCAAAATCAGTATTTATAAATTTCAATTTGTCGCACATATTGGAACAACTTCTATATATATATATTATTTATTTAAAATCAATATCAAGTTTACAATGCATATTAACAAAATAATTATATATTATTTAAAAATCCTTTCCTTAAACACATAATAAAACTACTATATATATATATATATATATATATATATATATATATATTATATTTCTTTCCAAAATTTTCAAATAAATATTTAAACATACTTTATACATATAATATAGCATATAAACATATATACATTGTAAATAAACATTTGAAACATATAACATATAGCATATAAACGTTTAAAAAACAATATACATATACATATACATATACATATACATATACATATACATATACATATATATATACATACATATATATATATATATATACATATACATATATATATATACATATATATATATATATAACATACAGACTTATATTTTATGACTAACAGATCTTATCGATCTTATATCAACTTACATTTATATATAAATAGACCTATCATATATATAACCAAACATATACACAAACATTAAAAAAATTGATTTATAAAAAAAACTGTTTACTGCCCTAGGCTATCAAGTGGATGAAGGAGATATGGTTGGTGGGTCTGCGCAATGGCGGCTGGATAGGAGAAGGGGCAAGGCGTAGGCGGTGAGTACAGAGGTGGGTTAAGGCGGAGGAAAGGTGCCCGTGGGGTGCTCGAGTCTGTGGGCTGGATGGGCTACTTCAGGCAAGAGGCTTGGCTGGGTGCTGTGCCGCTATCGCATGGAGAGGTAGGGGAGATGGTTAGGTGGCAGGTTAGGCAAGGCTGAGGAGAAGATGGGAAGGGATTTTATCGACTGCGATAGACGAAGTGAGAGGTTAGGATTGGAGAGTTATGCTGCTATAATGGCTAACGTGGTTGTGAGGCTAAAGTGGAGAAATCTAAAGTGGCTGGAGATGTGGCGCTGACTGGAAGTTGTCATGGGTTTGGTGCAGCTGGAAGAGGTCTGTTCAAGGAAAGATGGTGCGTGGAAGGACTGTGATCTGGAAGCCGGAGGTTTTGCTGTGCATAGGAGAGGGGAGGCGGAGTAAAAGGCGGTGGATGTGGGTTGTGGGGAGGCGAGCTACATTTCAATAGTGAAGGGTGGCAATGTTTGACGTTGATGAAGGTGGAGAAGGCGTGGTGGAACAGTGAGAAGGGGGTACTTCAGTGATGGGTTGATGGAAATGAAGGGGACGAGCACGGTTTTGAATACGTGAAAGCAAAAGGATATCGATAGCAAGTAGATCTGGAAAAGTAGAAAGAAGGAACATTTGCAGGCTTCCAAGCTTCCAATCAAATACAAACTGACATAATATATATGTGTGTACAAAGCACAAGGAAAGAAAAATGAATCGCAACTAGGCTAATGACTACGCACAAAGGCAAATCAGATTGGAACCGGCAGGAATAGTAGAGGTCAATTTTAATTTTCGAGCAAAAAAATAAAAGCTAATGACTATTCGTTTATCCAGTAGATATATGAAGGGACACAAGGAACCCAAAAGGTTCAAGATGGATACCGGTACGATCAATCGTTGCGCCGATTTCGCCGCGTACCGGATGCCAAATTTTAGAAGTGAATATACTGTGGAGATCAGCACGACGAGATGAATAGAATGGTTCATAGTTATCCATGATACAATTATCCGATCAAAAGTTAATGTTTGCTGCCAAAATGTTGCTAAACCGCCGAAATAAGATAAATGGAGCTATAGCGGTCCAGATTTGGCGAAACAAAATATGACGTCTCACTCAGAAAATAATTTACAAATTTATTATAATTTTTTTTTCAGATTTCGAAAATATTTAATTTTCACCAAATTAACTGATTTTAAATTGAAATTGAAAATTACACAACAGAATCAACACTCTATTTTCCAATGAAAATTTGCCATTTGCTATGTTCAAATAGACGTATTTCAAATATCAAATTTTCATTTCAAAAATTTACTATTTACTTCAAGCAAAATTTCAGTTAATTACGTTATAAAATCGTTAAAATTTACGAGTCGTTACACTCTCCCACACTCAAATCTTTTCGTCCCCGAAAAGGAACCGAATAGGAGAATAGAACAACAGGAAGGAAAAGATTCAGAATACAAACACTAGATACACAATTAATTCAAGACCATATAAATTTCATTAATTTTTAAATTGATTTATATTCAACTAAATTGCGTTCAATTCCAATTTATTGAATCAATAAATATTCATTGTATTTAAATTTGGTTGATTTCAATTCAAGGTAATTTTATTCAGTTGATTTGATTTCAATTTATTACATTTGTTGCAAAAATTTCCTTTCAAGGCAAAGTTTATTTATTTTAACTCAGTTATTTTATCCACTGATCTTTAGTTAAGTTGATTCCACTAAAAATTTCAATTTCGACCATCCTTAAGTAAATTCCACATCATATTTCAATCTCCAACTATTCTCTGAAGTTTACCATTTGTTTACAATGACATAAATTCTTTTATTACATGTTTAGCTTTTAAGTTCATATTCATTTGCACGTTCTCCTTTTATTACTCAATTCATCTCAATTAACATTTCTTATTACATCAACTAAATGTATAGACATTCAATTTAACAACTCAGTTTTAATTTATATATCACCTCAAGAAAATTTTAATTTTTGGACATCTTATTGCTTACATTTTTATATTGTATATAATTCAATTACATGTTCTTTTTACATTTTAACTTTTTGAATAATCAGGTAAATTATATTAATGTTTTAAAATGCAATTATGTGTTATATAAACAAATTTTATCAAAGTTCAACCTTTTCAAGTGGGCTTAGTTTCATTTTCCCATTTTAAACACTCCAATTTTCAATATTTTGCTTCATTTCAATAATTGAAAATCAGCACTTGACATAAAATTTAAGGGATAAATTTCCGGTTTCACTCCAAATTATTTTGAAATAAATATATATAGATTTTATATCTCAAATCATACTTAAAATTTCAAATCAAATCAAATCCATTTTCAAAAATAAAAGTGTAGCAAAGCTACTAAGTGTCTCTCCACTTTGAGACTCAAAAATGAATGTCGATGATGCTGTAGTCATCACCTAAATTATTTTCCAGCAACAAACTAGGAGAGTACAGACTTACTTCCTTTAAAATATTTGAAAAAATATTTCACTTGAAAATATTGTCTCAAAATTTTTGAAACCAAATTTTAAAGATCAACGGAAGTTTAATTCTCAAATCCTTAATTTAAATTCTTTCATTTGCAATTTAGATTTATAAATCATGTTTCAATATTTCATCACCTTATAATATCCAACAATAATTAACGGTTTTGGAATGTTAACAAACCATAAATGATAATCAAATATTATCCTTTCTAACAATCATTTGTTTAACTATCCAATTTAAAAAAATTATGCTTATATATATGGAATACAATTATACATAATTTATTTCATTTACCATTTTAGAAAACAATATTATGTTAGTTTGCTCTACTCAAGTGTTTTAGGATTCCCATCGATAGCGTTAGCCAAACGAATCAATTGAAATATAAAATTAGATTTAACAACTCAAACAACACAATATAAAACTCTTTTATATTAATTACAAATACACTCCCTCATAGGATTATTCAAAGTTGGATTATAGGACAAGGATAGAGATTCAAATTTAGAGATACCTTAATCAAGAAGAATTTTAACAACGAAGATAGCTCGAAAGGATAAAAGATAATTGAGTCTTATACTAATCGTGGGCGACATTATCCAGGTCAACCTAGATTTAAAAAATACGAAAATATCTTCAAAAAAAACCAGGTCAAACCGGTTGAGTACATCATGGAAAACGTGATTCATAAGATCAACGAAGAAGGTAGGAGCATTGGTTACTCTTGAGGGCACGATTAACCATTCATAGAAACCATACTTACGGGGCAGGGCAACAGGTCGAGCTCCCGGAATACGATCGATGCGGAATTCAATTTCCCATAGAGATGGAGAGCTGCGACTTCACCCAAATACCAAGACAATCCCTGACTATCGGTTGGAGTTAGGATTATAAGGGAATTACACTGGTCGTCTACTAGAGACGGTTCAGGCTTTGCAAGAAATAACAACATCTAAACCGAGGACGTGGGAATCTCTGGTGAATCGATGTTTGTTGTAAAGGAGTTTCACCCCTTTTCAAATCATATAAACATTGGCGAGACCGCCGATTGATTAGACACACCCATAAGGTCGAATTTGTCAATTGGGGTGGCAAGATGTTCTTAGATTCATTGTAGAGAACAACCGAATTGGAGCTATAGGATCCTCCAGAATCAAGGAGAACACGAAAGGGAAAGAACATGAATGGATTTCAGAACAAAAGGGTATGTCCGAAAAATCCCGAAGAAATTCTAATTCAGGAGGATCCTAAGGAAGACTTTCAAACTCCAACGAATATGATTCTGTAATTAAATTTTACTCCATATGCTAAGTTTTTCCTAAACCAGAGCTTTGATACGACTTGTAACGACCCACTATTTCGAACCGTTCAAATCGACAATCATCCACTCATTTTCAGAACAACTTATAAATTTAAAATTCCCAAAATATATTATTTTAAAAATCTAAATTTTATACATTTATATACTATGTAAATTCTTTATGTTCTAATATAAAATCAATATTTAATAAAATCCATATATTTCCCTTCAAACTTTGGCAATCATTTTCAAATATAGACTAACAGTGTCCATATATAACTTTCTATGCTATGGTCAAGTGATATATTCATCATTTCGATCCGTAATAATTTTAATATTTACGGTTATATATTATTTCAACCCGCAATCTCAAAATTCAATTCAATAAAATCGCTTGGGTCCATCATTTCAACACATAACGATTTTTCCCTAATTTACAAGATCATTAGGGTATGTATCATTTCAACCCATAGGGAATTCTGAATTAACAGGGAACTTGCAGAGTGAGAATAATCATGATAATAATATAACATATCAAGAACACGCATATATCATCAGTAATAAATTTAAATATATTATATAACCGATTATGGTGTCATATGTCGTAGTTGAACAATTGCAGATAATGGCATATCATATTTAGTTATTAAATAACTTAACAATCCAAAGTTAACAACGTATTTCAATCATCATTTCATGTGAATTAAATTTACTAAATATAAGAATGTTAATCATGAGTGATTGCTCACCTTTCGGGGTTAGAGAAAATTTGACAACTCTATAAGCTATGAATTAAAACATGAACTATACAATCGACCAATCCAAGAAAAAAATCCAAAGCAGAGCAAGAGGACTTGAGATTGATGAAGACAACATATAAACTTTTTATTATTAAAAATAAGATTTTTTTTTATATTTTATCCATTTACAACACATATATAAATAAAATTTCTATATCATATATTTAAACCAACATCAAAATAAGTCTTTATATTTATATGTTAAAATCTATATTAAAATTCAATTTGTCACACATATCGGAACAACTTCAATATATATATTATTTATTTAAAATCAATATCAAGTTTACAACGCATATTAACAAAATTATTATATATTCTTTAAAAATCCTTTCCTTAAACACATAGCAAAATTACTATATATATTATATTTCTTTCCATAATTTTCAAATAAATATTTAAACATACTTTGTACATATAATATAGCATATAAACATATTTACATTGTAAGTAAACATTTGAAACATATAATATATAGCATACAAACATTTAAAACACAATATGTATATATAACATACAGACTTATATTTTATAACTAACAGATCTTATCGATCTTATATAAACTTACGCACATATATAAATAGACCTATCATATAATTAGCCAAATATATACAAAAACATTATAAATATATATTTCATTTATAAAAAAATTGTTTACTACACTAGGCTATCAAGTGGATGAAGGAGATATGGTTGGTGGGTCTGCACAGTGGCGGCAGGATAGGCGGAGGGGCAAGGCGTAGGCGGTGAGAACAGAGGTGGGTCCAAGGCGGAGGAAAGGTGGTCGTAGGTTGCTCGAGTCTGTAGGCTGGATGAGGTGCTTCAAGCGAGAGCTTGGCTAGGTGCTGTGCTCTATCGCATGAAGAGGCAGGGGAGATGGTTAGGTGGCGGGTTGGTCAAGGCTGAGTGGAAGGTGGGAAGGGATTTGATCAGCTGTGGTAGTCGAAGAGAGTGGTGGAGGTTGGAGAGTTATGCTGCTATAATGGCTGACGTGGTTGTGAGGCCAAAGTGGAGAAATCTAAAGTTGTTGGAGATGTGGCGCTAACTAGAAGTTGTGGTGGGTTCAGTGCAGTTGGAAGAGGTCAGTTCAAGGGGAGATTGTGCGTGGAAGGACGATGATCTAGGAAGCCGGAGGTTTAGCTATGCATAGGAGAGGGGAGGCGGCGTAAAAGGCGGTGGATGTGGGTTGTGGGGAGGCGAGCTACATGTTCGGTAGTGAAGTGGCAATGTTTGACGTTGAGGAAGGTGGAAAAGGCATGGTGGAATAGTGGGAAGGGTCTACTTCGGTGATGGGTTGATGGAAATGAAGGGGACGAGCATGGTTTTGAATAGGCGAAAGCAACAGGATATTGATAGCAAGTAAATCTAGAAAAGTAGGAAGAAGAAACGTATGCAGGCTTCCGAGCTTCCAATCAAATACAAGCTGACATACAATATATATATATATATATATATATATATATATATATATATTCAAAGCACAAGGAAAGAAAAATGAATGGCAACCCCGCTAATGACTAGGCATAAAAGAAAATCAAATTTGAAATAGTAGGAATAGTAGAGGTCAATATTAATTTCGGGAAAAATAATAAAAGATGATGACTATTCGTTTATCTAGTGGATATATGAAGGGACACAAGGAACCCAAAAGGATCAAAATGGGTACCGGTACGATCAATCGTTTCGATTTTACCGCGTATCAAATACTAAATTTCAGAAGTGGATATACTGTGGAGATCAGCACGACAAGACGAACATAATAGTACACAGCTGTCCATGATACGACCATTCTATCAAAGTCGATATTTGCTACCAAAATGTTGCTAAACTACCAAAAATAAGATAAATGGAGCTATAGTAATCCAAATTTGGCGAAGCGGAATATGACGTCTCACTCAGAAAATGATTTACAAATTTATTATATAATAATATTCAAATTTTGAAAAATATTTAATTTTCATCAAATTAACTAATTTTAAATTGAAATTGAAAATTACACAACAGAACTAACACTCTATTTTCCAATGAAAATTTACCATTTTCTATGTTTAAATAGATGTATTTCAAATATCAAATTTTCATTTCAAAAATTTACTATTTAACATCAGGCAAAATTTCAGTTAATTAAGTTATAAAACCGTTAAAATTTATGGGTCGTTACGTGCAAACTAGTCGAAACAGTGCAAAACTCATTTTGTCATAACTTTCAAGCGGTTTATCTGAATTTGATGATCTTGCATTTGTTAGAAAGCTAAGAACCTAATAAACAACCTTTTTTAAGCATTTTGCAAAATTTTGTCATTTTCCAGTCTAAATATGCATGTTTGTTAAGTGGACCTCTGTATATGTATTGAAATTTGTTGTACATATCTTGAGAAAATTCTACACCACTCATTTTATGATCCATGTTTTTGCAATCTGAAAGATGTTTTGGAAAGATAACACGTTATATAAAAATTTATTTTACAAACCATAACTTGATTTGGTGGTTTTAGCCTATGATTATTAGTTGGAAAACGGTTTAAAGATTAAAGTGATTTTGTTTCTATGTACAATGAATGCATGCTTCTTATATATCTTCATATGAGACTAATTTTGCTTATTTGAGTTGAGATAGCTACATTAAAGCTCTTTGGCGCTTGCATCCTTATACTTGATTTAAAATTGTTAACAAAAATGTACGTTTTACATAAAAGAGTGATGTGTGTGTGTTATGAAATATATGTCGTGTGGCAAGATTTTTGTAAATATATTTTTTCGATCATGTTTCGATTGATGCATATCTATTTTACCATTTGTTATTTTTCGAAACACTCTTCATACAAAAGAGAATCCATCAAAAAAATATGAAAAATCCGACGCCTAAAAAAAGTTTCACAAATTTTTTATCGTATGCGAAAATAAAAGTTGTCGGATTAAGTCTGTTTAGATTGTAGCATACGATAAAAGGAAATAGAGAAAAAGTCACATAGAGGATTGAGTTGTTTAAATTTAATAGAAGATCGTAGATATGAAGAAAGCCAGGGTATGAGTTGTTGAATGTCTCCCTAGAAGAAATTAAGAGGATGCAATTTTTATAAGGGGGAGTCTATAACAATCCAGTTTTCTACACTTTAATAATAAATAAATTTAATTAAAATAAAACATTTGAATTAGATTTTAATGGCTATTATGTATGAAAATAAAAATTTACTTAAATAAATTCTATTTAATAAGAGATTTTATTTAATAAATTGAATTAAATTAATAAATTGTTTTTGGATAATATATTGCAATCAAATAAAGATAATAATTATTTATTAATATTTAAAGTGTAAATAATTTCATATAGTTGAAATAGTTGAGAAATAAAATAAACAAATATTGAATTGAATGAAATCATGTAGTTGTCGATACATTCGGGATAATGAAGTATAAATCAATTAAAATAATTTTGCTAATAAATTGAAAAACCTACTTAAGAGAAAAGAAATGAATGGTTAAATCAAAAGAGCAAAAAAATTTGAGCCAAAAATTCAAGCCCAAGCTCAAATATAACACCATCTTGCTTTATTTCTAAACCGATCTATTTATGAAAGAATAACTCGCACCCATCAATGCTCTAACCCCTCCCGATTGCACTGGAAACCTTAACGGGGATTTGAATAAAAAGGAAGAAGAGATGCACGATCGTGCACCAATGGAGGAGGAGCCAGCAACGTCGACGCCACAAGGAGGAGCGGGCATGGGTTTTTGGCGTGCGCTGATGATGTTGCGCACTGGAGCTTCATAGTGCTGGCGGCATCGAGATGGATCTCGTGATTGGGATGGTGGCGAACGTAGGTGATGTCACTGTATGGAAGAAATGTATGCGTTGGTACAAATGTGTTAACATGGTTGCTGGCATTTGAGCATGAATGATCATGATTATTGGTAACGGCGAGCACCTCAAAGGCTGACGATAACTTCAGTGAGGATGAGAAATTTCAATGAAATCCGTAGTGGTCAAAGGCCGCGATATGGAGATGATGTGAAAGGCAGAGCAACAACACATTGCTCAATAATTTGGTGAGTATTACACTCACACAATATATATATATATATATATATATATATATATATATCTTGTTATGCAATATTTATATTCATAACATAATTACTGTTGGAATTAATTTGTTAAGTGGTTTATTTGGTGCATCGGTTTAGGATAGAAAGTTGTTTGGGTGTTACTTGATTGTGCATATTGGATGTGTCAATCTGCAAAGCAACTCTTTTAGACTGCAAATTGAATTATATACATATTAGTATGTCAATGTGAGTATTTTATAGATGACTGGAATTCGATGGAACTCGATTCAGGTCACACAATAAATTTATAATTGTTGAATTGGTTGGTAAATATTATTAGAGAAATTTTACTCCATAATTTATATATTTAGATATTTATTTAATTTCTTATTTTAAAGATATGTATTGCAAAGTTTTAGAAAAATTTATTTCAATGTTTGAAATTTTATTAAAAGTATTTTATAAATAATTTTTTAGATAATATTCAATTGACCATTTTTATACTTATAAATATAATTCGAATTATAAATATAAATATAGATTTCTTTTGGTTATAAACCCCTTTTATAATCGATATTATAATATATTATATGTTTGAATTGTTTTAAATATATGTGTGTGTGTGTGTGTATTGCTATTTATAAATTTTATTATGGAGATTATAATATTACTTTTAAGTGGTATTTTATTATAAAGGATATTTGATTTGAAAAGTGGCTATGAATGTTTTAAAACATATAAATAAAGATTTGGAAATGAAATTCTGGTATTTAAATCTTCATTTTGGAATTATATTTTATGGTAAGAAATAGATATAATTTATTTGAAGTTTATACATTTATTATGGAATAATTATTCATTGCATAAAATAATGTTTGGCTTCAATTAAATGAGTTTAAATGTTTTATATATGCATTTGAATATTTAATTTAATTGTTAAAGAAAAATATTTTATCGAACTTTATTGCTATTTCACTTTGATTTAAAATTGCGATTTCATGTATGATTTCTATATCTTTTGATTTCTCATTTTCTATACAAATTTCAATATTGTGAATGATTCATCGTTGATATAGACTCGATCGGTGATTTTGATATGATACGGAGATGACATCCTGCTATTTGGTTTTGTGATATTTAATATTATATGATGAGAAATCTGTATAAACGGGGTTATAATACTGTTTAGGATGGGGCATTTGGTAATATTTCTTCAGTTAACCTTTGGACTCGTTACATGGAATATTGGAAGATTGAGTGTAGTTTACAAAACTTTTGCGTATTATGTAGTTGTATGGGACGGCGTTGTGATATTTATTCAGTTTCTCTTTGGAAGTAGACGAACTTATGTGACAGGAATAGTATTATGAGATTGGACTTATGTGAGGTGATGCTTGAAGGTACGCATAGGGCAGGTGCCCTTATATTTATTAATATTGTGCACCACTATCATCGTGCACTCCTTCTATAAGTATTGGAGGGAACCAAATGGCTAGAATCCACCCTAGCGACCTGATCATGGGCTCGCGACCCAGGTCTGCGACACCATTGTGGATACTTTATTTAGTGTGCATCATATGATTTGGGTTTGGTGTCCTATTGGGTAGGTGCCCCACCTTACATGATTTGGGTTTAGCTACCCATTGGGTAGGTGCCTTATAGCCCCTTTGTTATGTTGCATGGGCCATCAGTTTGTTACTAGGGCAAAGCAAGGCCATGAATAAGAAGCTACACGTTAATGAGCCATTGTTGAATATGAGTCATGATGTCCGTCGTAGTAAATGAAGATTTTAGGAGTAGATCTGGTTAGGTGACCAAGGGCTCCCGGAGCGAAAAGATAGCCACCGGTCTCCATTTGGTTCTAACGGAATTTTAGATTGGCATATATTGTTAATAGTCCTCACCTAAGTATAGATATAGGTTAGGCAAACCAGGGTTAGGCGATCCACATATTGATGTATATATGACTCTATTTGGGATATCTTGTCTATCATACAGTCATTCACCCACCATGATTTATTTTGATTTATTTATATATGAGGAGATGAGATTGTATCTGGGTAACTGTCCAGAGTATAGTGGATTATCATCTCTTTTGCTGAATATGATTTTTCCAAATAGGTGGCCTACAATTTATATTGACGTTAATATTTCATTATTTGAGATTGAGAGATATATTTAGGAATTGTTTTGTACTAGCCTAACTATATTTGATGATATCTTGAGTATTATTGATTTCTGTATGTTTATAATGATTTTGGATATGTTGATTCTACCATTCCATATGGTTTATATGATTTATTATTTGGTTTAATTCTAATTGGGTGATGACATCATTATGTTTGGTTTCATGGTTCTTGCTATTATGTTGTATAATTATTTGCAAGTTATTATTATACTATGAATATTCTATATCTATATATGTGTTGACCCTTTGATTTAGATATAGTCTTATCTATGTGTTATTTATGTAATACTCGGGTCTGTCCTAGACATTTCAGGCAATGAAGGATACGACCGGCTTTATTTATATAGGCTTAGAGGAGGCTAGTATATAATATTATGGTATATCATTTTTGTTTTATACGATATAGGTGAATTATTTATTCATGTGCATAAAGGTGAGTTACCAATTTGATGTTTACATATGTGCTAGTTTAGCTGAAGGAAATATTCACATTTGTACACCATATCGCCTCATTCTCTAAATTATCTGACGGTATTATTCATTAATACTATTGGATAATATGGGTATGGAGGTAGGGGTGCTTATAGTTGGTATCAGAGCAGGTTTATAATAATACATTATATATAAAAGACACGAGTCAAGACCTTAAAGGGACTTAGAGTCCGTGTCCCCTTGGGTGTGTTGGGTAGTTACCTTATATTTAAGGAATAGTATGAGTATAAGATGATTACCGAGGTAATCATCTGAGACGTACTTGTTATTTTATCTATTACATATATTATTTTATCACTATCAATTTGAGTACTAATTTCTGTGTGGAATTTAAGTTGCGATGAATGTAGTGAAATAATTATTTTTTTGCTTGACCAGTAATGTCGGCAATGGTGAAGGTGAATGAAACTTTGTGTGGCTTTGAGTAGAATATCCTGATCCAACAGAGATTAGAGTACATAGCAGATGCTTATGGATAGATTTTCGGTAATGTTTGTTTGTTTGTTCTTTGTTGATTGATGTGCGATGAATTGGAGTGTCGTCTATTGTTGGCAAATTGACAATATATATAAATACTTAAAAATTAATTAACTAAGTAATTAATCAATTGCTTGATTACGTCTCGATAGTGATAGTTTATTTGGGAATTAATGAAATCCCCATTAATATATGAACTTATTAAAAGCAAGCATATGAATTTGATTTTTGCAAAGTGATTTAATTTTTTTGCGGTTGCTAGTCTGTGAAGTGCTTTAAGAATTCTGATCGATGCGCTTGGCAAACATTAACGATAAAGATTCCTAAACACTAAGACAAGACATTTTTGACACAATGGTTTGAAAAGAATAAAATGTTTTGAAAAAAGAGAAAGCTAATGTTCTGGAAATTATAGTTTTAGTAATGTCGAGATTTTAGGAAAGAGAATGTTTTTAGAATACTTGAAATAAAAGTAATGTATTTGAAATGGAATTTTTATTTCGAAAGTGAAATATTAGGTAAGATAAGCTGAATACAAATCTAAAAGAAATAAAAATTTTGGAAAATAAATATTAGTAATGATTTCAAAAAGGTTGTTTAAAAGATAAAATAATATTTAAATGAGTAAATTGAGCTATATTTTTTAAGTGGAAATTTCTTATGATATTTTGAAAAAGAATAATAAAATAGTTTTAAAAAAATGTACATTATTTGGCAAGGCAAATCATATTAGGGAAAAAAATTAATAATTTATGTAAGGTTGTTTTGAGATCATTTCAAAATAAATGAAATGCAATGTAAAAGGTAATAAAAAAAATTTAGTATGGTAATAGGATGAATTTCCGATTTGGTAAATCTTATTGGTATTTTTATTATTAGGTAAACGGGATTTAAAAATTATCAAATTATTATAATGGGGTTTAATAAATTTTGATATTATTAAGAGATTTTAAATATTGTTTTTTTATTTTTCATATTTAGGTATTGGAAATGGTTTGAAATTGAAATAATATTAGAAATTATGGGAGAAAGTTATATATATTTTATGTCCTGTTTTGGAAAATATTATGAATTTTTTTTGAAATCATTTCAAAAGAAATGAAATTCATTATATATATATATATATATATTTTATGGAACAAATGATAAGTATATGAAAAATAATAATAAGAGTGAATGAATTAAAGTGATAATTGATTACAGAAACTGTATATATGAATCAAGAAATATATATATTATATGATATACATTAGACATGTTGAAATAAAAGATTTCAAAATACTATAAAAGACTATCGGGTTTTTGAGGAGATAATTTAAAAGAAAAGTCTTTACTAAGAAAATAAGACTATTGTACTTTTTGAAAATGTATGTGTAATTAATAAGGAAATGAAATACTAATGGAAAATAGTAAAGGTTGTTCTTTAAATAAAAAATGTTTGTAATAAACGTTAGATGAATTTCAAATTTGAAGTTTTTAAAATCAAATTGGAAAGTTTATTATAGTGGAGGGTGGTTTTAAATAAATGAAGGATTTTTGACTGAAACAAAGAAAAAAATCGTGCTAAATCAATGATTTTTTTAATCAAACCACTCAAACCATTAGTCCGTTTTTGATAAATTTGCATTCGTTAGAAAGCCATGTCTTTGGAAAGCAATTTTAATTCAAAGTGCAATAAGAAATTTTGAGTTTTATTAAGGTTAAAACGTGAATTAATGAAGATGTGCTTCACTGTTCGACAAGTGTAAACTGTTCGAAATAGCGCTAACTTCATTTAATCATAACTTACAAGCAATTTATCTGAATTTTACGATCTTGCATTTTCTAGAAAGCTAAGAACCTAAGAAATAATTTGTTAATGAATAAATTTGTCAACACCAAAAGTGAATAAAAAAACAGATTAATCAATGAGTAGCCTCTACAAATCTGGTCGAAGTCATCAAAATCATAGGTTGAGATGTGCCTGATTCTATGTCCATCGTAATTCTTTGATTAATCGTCGAAGTTAGAGTCACATAATATATAGTATAAGTTCAAAGTCAATGTGGGAGTTCAAGATTTAAGTTCAAATATGTTATGCAAGATTAAGTTTGAAGTCAGGTTGTAGTCAAATTCAAATATTCAGGTCTCGAACTTAAACATAATCGATATGATATGCTTATTCGTGTTCGAAGCCAAGTCAAAATGCAAATTATGATCAAAGACAGAGAGGCTAGTCATAAATCACAATCCATATGCTATGCAATTGTTTGATTTCTAATTATTTATGTGTACAATACTCAAGTATTACAATTGGCAAAATTCCAAAATTTATTTTGGGTTTACAAAGTTGAAAATATGTAAGAAGTGAGAAGAAAGAATTCAGTCCTCAAAATGACACCCCTAAATCCATATTTATAGAGGTTTATAGAGGTGGTGGCTCCATTTTGCCTGTTCCGTCTACGACTGGCTTGCTTCAGCGTATTTCAATGACATCTTCGACGTTGATGACCTGTGTCATTATGAATCCCAATATGGGTTATTGGCGGCATTATTGAATAGTTGACGAAGTGGGACACCAACACATACAGGCATCGAAAAAACAACGGCATCGACAGTGTTGCTGACTTCATGCAGCTTCATTAGTGAAGGTTGTATAGGACTTCGACTTCATCCTTTTGGAGATGTGCGGTAACATTTTAGGTGGCAATAGCTTTGGAGGTGATCTAGTGGCTTAAGCAACATTAACAGGTACCATGTCGGCGTCACTAACAATTAATGGCATTGATGGCTTCCTTCATGGCTGTTGAAGTCCTCTAAGAATAAGTGATGACTTCGGCAATGATAACTATAAAGAAGTATTGAGGTCTTCATGGATATGATGGAGTTCAGCATCAACGTCGCTTTGCTTATTGGCATGGTGTCCTCCAAATGTTGAAGAAACATGCTGCATGAACGGTGAAGTGCAATGTTTATCATTAGCAAACGGTAGTGTCGCTTTGCATTTCTTTTAGGGTGGATGATCATCGGCGTTGTTGTAGAGTAATTTCTTCAAAGATCTATGAAGCGTAGTGTTCTTTTAATACTATTCTAATTACCTTCATGGTCGTCCATAAGCTTGCTTTGGCTTTAGCAGGTGGACAACGGTGTTACCTGAGTACCATGTTGATGAGGATTGATGTGGACCGTATTGATGCCCATCAACAGCTTATGATGTTGATCACTTGCGATGCTGGTAGCTGACACGAAGGAGTTACATCACTAAAGTGCCTATTGTGGTGATCATAGGTGAATGACAGTGTCAATAAAGCTCTGCACCAATGAAATACACTGTAGGTCTCTTCGACACTCATTGCTGGCTTGTGATGTTGGTTGTCATTGGTGCCTTCACCTCTTTGGTTACATTCGACACAGTCCTTTTTCCTTATTGAAGTGATGCAACGCTGATGACTCGTGGAGTGATGATATGTATTATGAATGAAGAGCGACTCTAAGCAGATGCGAGACCGATGAGTATCAAAATGAATTGGTGTCATAATCCTATCAATTAGCCTACCTTCATGTCTTCGGCATTGTTGGTCTTTGTCGAAGTACCGCTTATTATAATGAGGCTCGATCTCATCTTATTAAAACTTTGAATCCAACATCATATCCTTTTGAGGAATTATGTGGATAACATTTTCCCCCCTCCCGAAGTGCAGTAAAAACATTGGCTTTTCATGTCAATAATCCAAAACATGGTGCTTGCTACCTTTCAAATCTATTCAATCTGATGGCATTCCTATTTCTTCTGCAATTCAAACTCAAACAAAGGAAGTTTTCAAATTATCGAGGTCACTTAACATTTTAAATTCTACTTACCCGGGTCGCTACTAATATATGGTTTTACTTCTTTTTTACAGCGTAATTCATATGGTATTTAGTATTGATCTATTCACTTGACATGATCTTACTGGTGCAACATTATATTCAGGATACTCTATGTTAATTATTATTCAAGTTTCTTGCGCGTATCCATATATTTGTTCCTTTATCATAAGTTTAGCATTTATATTGTTTTAGTCAACCTAAAAGTTTAAACTTTTCTTATGAACCTGACATTTGTTATTAAACCGTCGTTGGCTTATCATAAGGGTTATTTTACACTCTAAACATTTTATTTTCAAGATATCGTGTAAGTTATCTATTCTATTAAGAATGAGTATTCAAATTTAGAATAATATCACTTGATCGACAGATGGAGGGCTAGGCAAGAAATTATCTAAGAAGATATGGGATTTGAAACTTTATTTCCCGAGCTAATTCTCCTTTTGGTTGTCAGAGATTAGCTTCTAATATTTGAAAGTGACTGTAGGATCATGTAATATGAATATTATCTAAACTGCTAGTGCAGAATGTAAAATAGGTAAATATAGCAGTAGAGTAAAATAACACCAGATATTTTTACACCGGTTCGAACTCATGTTCTACGTCCAGTACTAGACTCCTTCTAGATTTAAATTAGCAACCCTTACTTAACCCGAAGGAATTGGTTTATACCACCTGAGAAACTGAACATGACTTTGACCACCTAAGTAGTCGAACAAGATTTTTCCGCCCGAGCAACCGAACGGGACTTTAAGTGAAATGATTTCTTGACCTAGCATGTTCTTGTTACAACACAGATTTGTCAAATGAACTACACCCTTCATATAACCTTTTCCTCAAGTATGATATAAATATTTCAGTGTCCGTGAAGCTAAAGGAAGTGTAAATTGCTTTAGAAAGAGAATTATAAACTTGATTTCGCAATTTCTAAACAACTGAATATTCAAGAGACCAGAGAGTAGATAGTTAAGTTGAGTTGAGTTGATTTGAGTTGAGTTGAGTGCTTTGATCTTAAATGAAACATATATTTATAACGAATGAAGAGTTACAATAGTTAACAAAGAGTTTTGATGAATGGAAAAGTTGCAACTCTTCCTAGAAGAGATCTTCAGGAAGAAGAAACACCTCTTTAGAAAATTTGAAAACATGAGAGTTTAAACATGTTTAGTCGACTGAATATAAATAATTAGTCGACTAATTTGAAACAAAAATTTAATAGTTCGAAAATATTGTATTTAATCGACTAACTATTGGATTTATTCAAATAAATCATGTTATTTAAAAAAATTATAACACAGATTTAGTCGACTGAATATAGGGATTTAGTCGACAAATTTATGTGTTACTCAAAATATGCAGGTTTGAACTTAAGGAAAGATTTTAATAATGAATACTAAAACTATACCAACTTTGAACTCTATTTTGATAATTCTTAAGCTCCTTGTCATGAATCAAAATCTTGAAGTCCAACATTCTCCCCCCTTTTGATCGATGACAACTTCATATAAGATAAATTTCGATAAGAATCTATAATCTATAACTCCCTCTGAATTTGTTTCGATATCTTGTAATACTGTAAATTTTGTTAGTGCAGTGCGATACTTCTTCTCCCTCATTGATAAAAAAGAGAGGGATATATAAGGGATTATATTGGCATAATATAAGATAGCTTATAACAATATCAATGATAAACCACTGTCCAACATTCATTTTCCTCTCTTTTTAAGTGGTACCTGCAAAAATATAGAATTAACATTGGTACCCACCTTTTATTAGGGTCCTAAGAGTTAGATCTTTGGAAACCAAACCCAAGCGGGTTCAAAATTCCTTTTAAAAATGAAATCTTTGTTTTTGTGAACAGTTTGTATAAAAGATTTTATGTGTTTGTTTCTAATCAAAGAACTGTTGGTTTTAGAAACCAAATCCTAATTGTTTATAATGATTTGGAACTTTTGAAACCGATTTTGCAATAATATCATTATTCCTTTTGAAATTATTATATAAAGAGTTTTTTTTCTTAGGAATACTTTTTGATACTTGCTTATATCCTAGTTCCTTTTTATTTGAAACTGAATGAGAATTTTGTATAATTTTAGAAAGATTCTCTATTCCTTTTTTAAAATTAGAGATATTTCTAGTAATATCATCTAATTTTGTTTTAAGACTAGAAATATCTAATTCCAATATTTTAATACTAGCTTTCAAATCATGATTTTAAACTAAAAGAGCATCATTCTTTTCTTTTTCAGTTCCAATTTCTTGACTTAAGATAGAAAGTTGATAAATTGTATTACAACAAGATTCTTGAGAAGTTTCAAGTTCTTCTTCTAAAATTTCTTTCTTATTTCTTAACATATCTACCTCAATTTTAGTCATATTCAATTTTTCAAGAATTTCTTTATATTTTCTTTTGATGTTTCTTAGCTTATCAAGTAATTCTGAATTTATATCGACTAAATCATCAAAATCTAAATCACTCACCTCATCATTTATGGCCATAAAACAGATGTTGGCTTGTTCAGAATTGTTGTCTGTGTCACTATCTAATGATGAAGATGATTCTGAATCATCCCATGTAACAGAGAAGGCTTTCTTTTTGAATCTGTCTTTCTTATTCTAAAATTTATCTCTCTTTCGATCAGGATAGTCTTTCTTGATGTGTCCTTTCTTGTGAGGAATGAAGAATTGTTCCTTCATTCCAGTATGTTCCAATGAACCTTTTGCACGTCATTAGCTTCCTTTATTTAAATCTGGTCCTTTTAGTTTTGCGTCAGATACCTCCTATTCAGCCTATGACGTGGTTGTATTCTATTCAATCTTCAAATCCTTCTACCCCTATAAATAGACTCCTAGACCTAACACTTTTTCTCATTCTAGGTTTCTCCAATTGGGTTCACCTTTCTAGGAAGGACCCTAAACAAAATAATTTTTCAAAGGAGAAAATCGTTTTAAATTAAATTATTTTACAATTTCAAGTGGATCAGGGAAGACCAAAGGAAGAGCTAAGGACAAAGGTGAATAATTGTAATTATTTTAAGATTTTTTAAGTAATTTAAAATAATAGGGTTTCCAATAGCTGAAGTTTTACTACGATTTTTGGAATAGCCTTTTCAGTAGTTTGTACATAGTTTTTAGAATTATTTTCGGTCTATTTCATTTCACCTGTTCTTTTTAGTAATTTTGGTTTATTTCTGTTAAGCATAGTTTTTTATTGATTTATATTTTACGGTATTTAAGTTTATATACCGTTATTTACATCTTTTTCGGCGTTTTGGATTTTATGCAAGCGTCTATTCTCTTCATCCCTTTTTTTGCATATGGATTAGAATAAATTAAAGGCGAATATGGATTATATAAGTAAGAATATTGAATGAAGAAAATAAGATGTAAATTATAAAGACTGTAATAAATAATGGAATTGAACTGAAATTACGCCTAATTATAATTAAAATCGGACTAATTAAAGATAATTGGCATAGTTATAACTTAGAATTATAACTAAATAGAGTAAAAGATGAAAGAAGCTTATTTTAACACTTAGACCTTGTGTTAAGTAATAAGCATGATTATAACGAAGGTTATAATTAGAAATGGAACAGAACAAGGCTTATTTTAAGAATTAGGATAAATTAATAAGCAAAGATAGTAGGGATAAATTGTAAAGGCTTGTTTAAAATAATTATCTAAGTTAATAAGCAAAGATGAAAGTAGGACCTATACCAAAAAATATTCCTATTAGACAAAAAGATGAGAATAAGGCACGCTTATGCTAAGAATGGTAGTAATTGATCAAATAGAAGTCCAAATCATAGGGAATTGGATAAGGGGCATAACTAGATATTTTTTGGATGAAGGACCAGTACTAACAGCGTTTCCCCTATAGATTCTATGGACATACGGTGATCTCACGTTAGCCTGAGGTGGGATGAGGGGCACGCTTATGCTGGATATTGAGGTAATAAGAAGAACTAATAGATGGAGCAAAAGGTAGCATGGGCATGGTGGCAGTTACACATGCGACTTCCATTCGGGTGCTCAGTAATAGCTATGAGTTCTAAGCCTTAGTATGATCATCTTTTGTAGACATCACTGCCTTCTATATAGGGAGTTATATATGTCGTCCGGATCCATACTAGCTGCTTTGTGCATCTTTCGTAGATACCATTCGCTGTTATGTAGAGAGTTATATAGTGGCTGGTTCGTAGTAAGGTCTATGGAGTAGTAGGCCGATCAAAAAGGGTATAATTAAGATCACATCCTTATTGCAGGATAAGGAATTTAGCCTAATTAGAGCAGAAATAAAGGACAAGTGCAAGCAATCAAAGTTAAGCTATCTTATAAATTGAGCAATACTCAATCATACTTATTTCCGATTTATCTCTTCCCTGCTTTCTTTATTATCCTTATTTATGCTAGAATTGTTGTAGAGTTTATTACTTTATCTTGCGTAAAGACTCTAGCAATTACTATCATTCACCAGACATTTAGTCCAACCCACTCCTCTATTTTCCCCTTTTTTCCTCCCCCCGATAGGAAATCAAGGGAAAGAGCAGTGGATTGTAGTTGCTTGGCGGTTTCTTGGAGGAGTTCTCTACTTTGTATTTCTTTCATTTTCAGCTTTTGTTCCTTCTATATACTGGCTTATTATGAGGGATATTATGTACTCTGATTTTTGAGACTATGAATTTTTATTTCATAAGACATGATGGGTTTTGAGATATGGATGTTGTAGTTGGTATTTGACTTATTTCTAAAGCAATTAAGAAATTTTTATTTTAAATAAGTTATTATTTTAGTTTCCGCTGTTTTACCTATTTTTGTCCTGTGAATCTTAGTCTCTGTTAGTTTTTTGTACCTACAACGCACCATGCCTCTTAATGTGTCCTTTTGGGTATATTAAGGTGTGTAGGGTGTTTCACTTAGTATCAGAGCCTAAGGTTACAGGATTCTTAAAAATTTATTTCTAAAAAGTAAAGTGTTCTTCAAAATAACTTGTTTTAAAAGTATCTTTCAAAAAAGATCTCTTAGAAATAGTTTTTGAGTATAAAAGAATTTTTATAAAAATCCTCTCAAAATCCAATTCAACCTTCTTTCGATTCTTTCAAGCCTAAGTTTCCTTTTCTTTGCATAGTATGGCTGACTGGTTCCGTAGAGCTACAATACTAGAGGTGCAAGGGCATGGGCAAGCGTCCAATACAACACCGGTAGGTGGAAATCCCTTTAATCCACCTACACCAACCGATTTTTCTAAGCTATGAAAGGGATTCACTAGCATAGAGGGCGGAATGTTATCTGGCATGAAGGATTTCAAGGAGACACAAGCTAGGTTGGAATATATGGAGCAAAAGTTTAGGCGGTTAGATTTGGAAGACCGACAGAGTGGTCAACCTATATCTTGGCAGCTGGAAGAAGAGCTTAAAGCAGTTCCTACAAGCTCTAAGAATCCATGTGGATGGGAAAGAAGGATAAGAGGAAAAGGGAAGGCCCTTAGATGCGAATCAAGAGAAGTAGGAGATGTAACCGTTGTAGAATGACTAGTCATTATGCAAGAGACTACAAGAGAGAGAAAGTGAAGAAGTGTTACAGCTCTGAACAACCCGGTCATCTTAGTAAGTTTTGTCCTTAAAGGATGGGGCAGGGAGCGAATGCACCTTTAGCGTGGATTCAGGCTTTAGATGTAACACCTATCAGCAATGGACTAGATCGAGGTAGGAAAATTTGGTTTATATTTCTGATTTTCCCATTCAGACTCTTTTCGATCCTAGGGCATCACACTCTTTCACCTCCAGTTTTTTAGTAAATTGTTTGCACTTAGACATCTCTTTAGTAGGAGACTCCACCGTTGTTTCAAACCCCCGGGAGGATTGCCACTCTTGTATATGATTTGTAGTGGTTTGAAAATTATATCCTAGGCATAGAATTTGACCATGACGCCTATATTTTGGGATTTTTGGGGTATAGGATAATTAGACATCTTTGAGGAGTTTAGGGCACTAACCCCACAAGAGAGATAGTTACTTCAGGATTTATTTTACTAGCCAGTGGCATTACCTGTAAGGCATAAAGCGCTTAGGGAAAGGAAGGGATTGAGCAAGCAGATCCGCTAGCTTTGGAGAAAGGTTTCATAAGAAGAAACATATCGGAATAGGGTTCTCCAGTCGTCTTCGCTACCAAAGCAGGTGGTTCTCTTCGACTTTGCATTGACTATAGAGAATTGAGTAAGCTCACAAAGAAGTACCATTATCCACTCTCTAGGATAGATGATCTTTTTAACCAGTTAGTTGGCTCTTGGGTATTCTCCTAGCTTGATTTAGCCACTAGATTTCATCATCTTAGGGTCATTGATGATAACATTGATAAGACTGCATTTGGGACACCAGACGGATTCTTTGAGTGGTTAGTCATGACTTTTGGGCTGACCAATGTCCCAACCTATTCTATAGATTTGATGAACCACGTTTCTAGAGATGTCCTAAAAATAAAGTTCATGGTGGTATTCATGGTCGATATTTTGGTATTTACCAAGAAGTATGGAAGAGCATGTTATTCATCTAAAGGAGGTTCTTTGTACACTTCATGTTCGTTAGTTGAGAGTAGAGTTCTTGAAATATCACTTTTGAAGTGCGTTTATTGGGGAATAGAGAATGTCTACACATGATAGGGATTTAAGAGACGGTTTTGTACATTTAGGATTAGGGATTATGGAAATCCCAAGAGAGGTAGGCAAAAGTTAGAGATGTACAATAAAATTCAGTATAAGCAGAGAAGAAAGTCCATGTGTAGATAATTACAGAAATTATAATTGTCTTAGACTGGTGGATTTGGCGGTGATGCCTTAGAATAAATATGAGTATACAAGAGAAATAAGAGTAAAAGCCTTTAGTTTAGGAAAAGTACTCCGAGGGTAGTAAGTAGGAAGATCCACTTTATGCCAAGCCCAATAGAATTAAATTTTTGAAATTGAAAAAGTTGAAAAATTAGACATGGGGTTTTTGAAGAATGGTATGAAATTTAAGTTGGTTTTTATATATTGAAAAATTGGAATTTTTTGAAGAACTATGGAGTGTGTGTGTATGTGTGTCTAACTTACTAGTTTCTTTTAAAGTAAACAAATATTTTAAATATAAAAATCTAGAGCGTATCAAGTATCGAAAATGTAGATTATAACTTTTATTGTTGTAATAAATGTTTTCATGAAAAATAAGAGGAGCATAGGCTTAACACTATAGTTATAGTAAGTGACTCCCAAAGAGAAATATTTTTACATAGGTATATGCAATTTATTGGTATTTATTTGATTGAGTCCATACATTGTTATTTTTTGGGTTGCAGTAGCGGTGTTTTACGCAATGTCCGTTTTACCCCAAATAAAAATGTATTTTAAAAGGTAATTTCTAAGTATAGAAACAAAATGGTTTGTAAAGTATACTTATTATTAATAAGTATAAGGAAGTGTTTTTGCCATTGTGGAAATATTAGAACAGTTTTGAAGATGAGTTTTTCTGAAAGAAAAATGTGTAAGTTAGATTTAGAAAATATTTATCATGGAAGAATATAATTTAAACATATTTTAATATATTGGAATGAAAAGAATAATGGTAGGATTTTAATATATTGGAATGAAAAGAATAATGGTATGATTTTCTATGAAACCAACAAATATGTTTTGTGCAAGTTACAAGGAATACATGAAAGATATATACAAGGTATGAAAAGCACCATATTTTGTATAGCCTATTTTGAAAAATATAAAATAAGTTCCTTGTAATTTCACATAAACATGAAATTCTCTTTTAAAAGGTTCATATAAGATTTTAGCATTAATCACTTCTCATAAGAGAAAGTAGTTCCAATACATTAAGATATGAGACTGTTAGATGTAATAAGAAGCTGTTTTGAAAACACATAAAGGATATTTAAAGATGTTTTAAAAGAAAATGGTTTGGTGAAAAAGTAAATAAGTTTTTGAAATGAAAAACTTAATAAAAGTAAAATTTGAAAATTCAATTTTTATAGAAACTGTAAAAGTCTTTAAAAGAAAGAGAGATATAAGTTTTTGGCTTAAAAATTTGAAAGTTTTTCCCTCTGGGTTTGGTAAATAATATTAAGTGACTAAGTATTTTTGAAATTAACAGAAACTAAAATGATAACACTTTTAAAGACAAAGATTTTGGGATTTTATGTTTTAATTTTTTTAGAAACCTTAGTTTTTAAAAACAAGTGATAAATACCAAACCAAACTCTTAAATGTGGAATAGATAAGAATCATTTCCTAGGAGTAACGGAAAAGGTGTAAGGAGATAGCAGTAATTACTTTTAGAAGTAATAATGGAAATTTCCGTGAAGTGTATAGGACACTAGTAAGAACCTAGGAATGTTGATTCATGAAGAACAGTAAAATGGAATTAGTAGGGTAGTAAGACAAGCATGGTTGACAATGAGTATTCTTGATTTTGGAAGAGCTTAAGAAAAGCATCTTTCTTTAATGGAATTCATATGGTAGTAGTTTTCAAGCTAGCATTGGAATGGCACCTTTGAAGCTCTTTTTGGAAAGGTCATGTAAGACGTCTTCATGTTGATTGGAATCTACAAAAAGGTGGCTTCTTAGTTCTGACATGGTTAGAGATATTTCGAAGAAGAAAAATTTGACTAGGAGAAAATTCATATCTCATATCCATGTCTTTTTTGATAATAGGTTTTGGAATTTCCTTTTTCTATCTTTAGATTTGAATAGGTTCTTTCCTTTATTATCCCGTGGGAGGGTAGAACTTAGGATTTAACCTATGGATGGCAGGATTTGATGTAAACATATTAATAGAACACATTATGAATGATGTATGCTAATAATTGCAAGTGTTTGCTAGTGGATGCTATGGATGCATATAGGTACACTAGGCACTATTATTCTTTAGGGATCAGCCTAACTAGGACACTAGAGCATATGCATATGGATGTATGCGCATTTTTATTTTATTTTCACGGTTGCTATAAATGGATGTTTATCACATGATTGTTGCATTTGGATGATGCTTGTAGCATACATATAGAATTATCAGTTATCATTAGGAAATTTTTGCATTCATTTGGATACATGGCACGTACATGATTGCATAAAAGAAGGTCAACTGAATCAATGGACTACCTAATCTTTTTCATTAGTTAGGGACATTTACACGACACTAATTGCATAAGTATCATAAATTGCATTTGAAAAACTTAAGGACAATGGATGAATGGTCGATGATTGAGTAGTTGGTTGTAGAATTGAATGAAAACATTTAGTACATTCTTTTAGAATTATTTTCATTCTATTTCCTTTCAGCTGTTCTCTTTAGTAATTTTGGTTTATTTCTGTTAACATGGTTTTTTATTGATTTACAGTTTACAGTATTTAAGTTTATTTACTGTTATTTACATCTTTTTTGACGTTTTAGATTTTATGCTAACGTCTATTCTCTTCATCCTTTTTTTTGCGTATGGATTCGAATAAATTGAAGGCGAATATGGACTATATAAGTAAGAATATTGAATGAAGAAAATAAGATGTAAATTATAAAGATTGTAATAAATAATGGAATTGAATTAAAATTATGCCTAATTATAATTAGAATTGGACTAGTTAAAGATAATTGGCATAGTTATAACCTAGAATTATAATTAAATGGAGTAAAAGATGAAAGAAGCTTATTTTCACACTTAGACCTTGAGTTAAGTAATAAGCATGATTATAACGCAGGTTATGATAGGAAATGGAACAGAATGAGGCTTAATTTAAGACTTAAGATAAATTAATAAGCAAAAGTAGTGATAAATTGTAAAGGCTTGTTTAAAATAATTTATCTAATTTAATAAGCAAAGATGAAAGTAGGACCTGTACCAAATAGCATTCCCTATTAGATAAAAAGGTGAGCATAGGGCACGCTTATGCTAACAATGGTAGTAATTGGTCAAATAGAAGTCCAAATCACGAGGGATTTGGATAAGGGGCATAAATAGATATTGTTTGGATGAAGTGCCAGTACCAATAGCATTTCTCCTATAGATTTTATGGACAATCAGTGATATCATGTCAGCCTGAAGTGGGATGAGGGGCACGCTTATACTGGATGTTGAGGTAATAAGAAGACCCAATAGGTGGAGCAAAAGGTAGCATGGGCATGGTGGCAGTTACGCGTGCGACTTCCATTCGGGTGCTCAATAATAGCTATGAGGTCCAAGCGCTTAATATGAGTGTCTTTCTTAGACATCATTGCCTTCTATGTAGGGAGCTATATACGTCGTTCGGATCCAAAGTAGTTGCTCCATTCATCTTTTGTAGATACCATTGGCTGTTGCATAGGGAGTTATATAGCGGTTGGTCTACTGTAAGGCCTATGAAGTAGCACGCAGATCAAAAAAGGTAGAATTAGGGTCACATCCTAATTGCAGGACTAGAAATTCAGCCTAATTAAAGAAGAAATCAAGGATAAGTGCAAGTAATTAAAGTTAACCTATCTTATAAATTGAGCAATATTTAATCGTACTTATTTCTGATTCATCTCTTCCGTATTTTCTTTGTTATCCTTATTTATGCTAGAACTATTGTAGAGTTTATTACTTTATTTTTCTTAAAGAATCTAGTAATTACTATCATTCACCAAACTTTTAGTCCGACTGATTCCTCTTTTTTCCCTTCCCCTCCACAGGCAATCAAGGAAGAGGGCAGTAGATTGCAGTTGCTTGGCGATTTCTTAGAGGAGTTCTCTACTTTGTATTTCTTTCATTCTAAACTTTTGTTCCTTCTATGTACTGGCTTATTATGAGGGATATCATGTACTCTGATTTTTGAAACTATGAATTTTATTTCATAAGACATGATGGGTTTTGGGATATGGATGTTGTATTTGGTATTTGACTTAGTTATGAAGTGATTAAGAAAGTTTTAGTTTAAATAAGTTACTATTTTAGTTTCTGCTGTTTTTACCAATTTTTGTCTTATGAATCTTAATCTCTGTTAGTTTTACTTATACCTACAATGTACCACGCCTCTTAGTGTGTCCTTTTGGGTATATTAAGGGGTGTGGATTGTTTCATTCTTCGATCGCTAAGACTTTTTGTTCCCACTCATCCATTAAAGAGTTAAGAATTTTTGAAACAATATCAAAGTCTGAATATTTTTCTCCTAGTGCTAAGAGAGAATGATATATGTCTTGAAATCTAGAGTACATTTCATTTATTGTTTCATCTTACTTCATTTTGAAATTCCAAAACTGATTCTTGAGCATAGAACTCTTGCTCTGCTTTACTTTGTTGTACCTACATGAGAAACTTTAAGGGTATGTCAAATTCATAAGCAGTAGTACACATGATAACTCTATTAAACTCATTTTTGTCTAAAGCACAAAATAACATATTCATAGCTTTGGCATTTGCAGTAGCGTTTAGTTTTTTTAGATCATTGTAAATATTCAGTAGTAGGTACGTTATATTCCGCTTGAGTAATATTCCTGGTTTCATAACCATTGGCTTGCATATAAATTCTCAATCAAGTAAACCAATAATATAGTTCAAGCCATTAAATAGTGGTGGTCGTGTAGTAGATTGGCCTTCAATAAATCTTGTGCCAGTGTTGTTTTCCATATTACTAAAATATCAGATAACTGTGTTACGGTTATAAGATGACCTTGCTCTGATACCAAACGAATGTTACTGTAGGATCGTGTAATATGAATATTATCTAAACTGTTAGTGCAGAATAAAAAGTAGGCAAATATAGTAATAAAATAAAATGACACCAGAGATTATTTTACTGGTTCGAACTCCTGTTCTACGTCCATTCCCAGACTCCTTCTAGATTTAGATTAGCAACCCTCAGTTAATCCGAAGGAATAGGTTTACACCGCTTGAGCAACTGAACAGGACTTTGACCACCTGAGCAACCAAACAGGTTTTTCCCACCTAAGCAACCGAACAGAATTTTCCCACCTGTGCAACCGAACAAGACTTTAAATGAAATGATTTCTTGACTTTGCATGTTCTTGTTACAACACAGATTTGTCAAATGAAGTACACCCTTCCTATTATCTTTTCCTCAAGTATGATATGAATATTTGTGTGTCCGTGAAGATAAAGGAAGTATAAATTACTTTAGAAAGAGAATTATAAACTTGCTTTCACGATTTCTAAACAACTAAATATCCAAGAGAGTAGAGATTAGAAAGTTAAGTTGAATTGAGTTTTTAATCTTGAATGAAATGTATATTTATAATGAATGAAGAGTTAAAACAGTTGACAAAGAGTTCTGATGAATGAAAAAAGTTGCAACTCTTCCTGGAAGAGATTCCTCTTCCGGAAGTAGAGACATCTCTTCAATGAAATTTGAAAATATGACAGTTTTCACATGTTTGGTCGACTGAATATAAATATTTAGTCGACAAAGTCAAAATAGAAATTTAACAGTTCAGAAATACTGTTTTTAGAGATTTAGTCGACTAAAACATATTATTTAAAAAAAAATATAACATAGATTAAGTCGACTGAATATTGGGATTTAGTTGACTAAATCTTGTGTTATTCTATGCAGTTTTGAACTTGAGGAAAGATTTTAACAATGAATACTAAAATTATTCCAACATTAAACTCTTTTTAATAAGTCTTGAGCTCCTTGTCATGAACCAAAATCTTAAAGTCCAACAATATTGAGTTTCTTCTCACGCATCGTACAACTCATTTTTCAGAGTTTTAATTTGATGCAAGATGATATGCAACATTTAACTTATTCTCCCATTGTTATCTTTAACTTTAGACCTGAAACTTACTTTAGTAATTGGTTAGCGGTAATTTATTTGATAGAAAATTAGAAGAAGTATGTAGTAATAGTTATGAAGAAAAGGCTAGGAAACTGTTTGATAAAGAGAAGGCTAAGAATTTAGTATATCATCTAATGATAAGAAATTCAAGATTCCATCTTCTTGCAATAAGAAATCTGGAATATTATCTTGTAAGTAATAAGCAATCTAGAATATCCTTCGATAATAGGAAGGCAAGAAAACTATCCGGTAATAAGAAATCTAGAATTCCATCTGATAATATGAGAAGACCGAAAATGCATATCTGATAATAATAGAAGATTAAAAAAATCCTTGTCCAATAGTAATAGAAGGCCAGAAATCAAATTCGATAATAATATGAAAACTTGAATTCCATAAGATAACTATAAATTCAATAGGAAATCCTAAAATTATCAATAAAACCACCAAGAAAACCAGGAATTCAATCATCAAGAAATCAGATATTCAACTAAGAAATTCAATCAAAAGCTTGTTAGAATTTTATCTGATAATAAGAATTCAGAAACTCATCATAAAGTCATCAAGTAATAGTAATTCGAGTAAACTTAAGCAATAGATTCACAATTTCATTTGACATTAATTTCGTATTCCTACCTAAAATGCTACATCAGATGCTTTACCGTGGACTAACACTTCGAACAGCGATGGAGATTCACGTTGTCTAAAGGAATGCTTCCTGTTAGGAGATATATAGTTGTTAAGGTGTTCATTATTTATTATTGTCATCACTGTTGCTATATTTGAGCTAAGTAGTTCCATTTTACCATTCGGTTGTTCAGCAAAGTATTTCCGTTCAGCTATTCAATCATTTAGCAAATAGTTCCGTTCAACCATTCAACCATTCGGCAGGTAGTTCTGTTTAACCATTCAGCTTTTTAGTCGTTCAATAAGTAGATCTGTTTGGTTGTTTGGTCGTTCGGTGGGTAGTTCCGTTCGATGTTTAGTCGTTCAGCAGGTAGTTCCGTTCGGTTGTTTGGTTGTTCGGCGGACCCGATTAGTTTATCGATATTCATTATATATAGACCTTGCTATGAAGGTTTCCTTATTTCTAGGCCTAAACTAGATTTATTAGAAATCTACTCTAATCATTGCTTGAATGAAGCTATTCTTTGCTTTTCTAGTAAAGATTTGCTCATTGCTTAATTCCTTTGCCTCTTCATTGGCCTCCGAATTCCTTCGTATCTTCTATGCTTTCGTTCCTACGTCTTACCTTCATTTTTAATTTTTGACATCTTCATTCTTTTATTCGCTTGTGCCCCTTCTTCTGCTTTGATTCAAACTTTAGACTTCTTCGTCCCTTTTGTTTATGGTTTTGGAAATCCTTATCCATTTTGTTGCTTGTGCCCCCTAATTGGGCTTTGTCTTTCGTCGAAGCATTATAGCCTATACTCAGTTGATCTTCCTCTAAAAGATGATTAGTTAATGTAGACTAGTCCCTCTCTATAAGAGGTGCTCCGGATTAGACGTTAGAAGCTTTTGTCCCTCCCTCTAGGAGGGTCTCCGAATTGAATTGAGGAGGCTTTTGTCCCTTCTTTTAGTAAATGCTCCGGATCGGATGTCAGAGGCTTTTGTCCCTCCTATTACGAGGTGCCTCGGATAGGACGTCGAAGGTTTTTGTCCCTCCCTCTAGGAGGTGCTTCAGATTGGACGTCGGAGGCTTTTGTCTCTCCCGCTATGAGGTGCTTTAGAATAGATATCGAAGGCTTTGGTAAAGTTTTCCTTTTGAAAATTTTGTTTATGAAAATAATTCTTTGACCAATTGAAATGTTTATGAAAACCTTTTTTGAACATCAAATTTTTGTCATGAAACTTGTTTTCGAAAGAAAGATTTTCCATAAAAGGACATTTTTAAAAAATTTACAAATTATTTTTCCAAAAGATTTTGGATACTTAACTCTTTGATAACGGGTTTTTAAATCATTCTCATAATATAAACACAAATCTCCAATAAGAGAGTGAGTGGTCATGATTCGTGAACCAATAGTCCTTTAGTTGAGAATAGGCTCTTCTAATTAGAGTTTTTGCCAATGAGTCTTGGTAGTTCTATAATCTTTTCTTAGATAAAGTGCATAGGTCTTTCCTTTTTAATAATTTCAGACAGCTTTAAAAATGATTTTTGTCAGGTCATATTTAACCATAATCTCATTTGTACATTTACTAATGCTATGTAACGTTTTTTCAAAGATTTTATAAATTATTTATTGAAATATATAAACAATTGTCTTTCTTGATTTGTAGGGTAATTAGAAATAATCCTTCTTGATTTTTGAAAGCAATTTCTTTTGAAGACATGTTTAGAAATTCCTTTTTGGCAATAAATTGACTTGTTGAAAATAAAGTTGGTACATTTACTTCCATATTTATAATTGTACCTCTTCAGGTTTTGCTTAGCAAAAAGGAATGTCTTGTTTGTAAGTTTGAAAAGTCATGATTCATAAGCCAACAAACTTTTACGGACAAGAGCATGCTTTTTCTAAGAACCCCTTCTTTTAGGAAGATTTCAGATATTTACCTTTGCCTAGAAACTGATATATGATAGAAGATTGATGGTAATGCATTGATTCAAGCTTTGAGGTAGAGAGCCATTTTATCCTGGATATTTGATCTATCTTTCCTTTTAAGGAGACTAGGGATTGGTTAGGCTTTGGTAGGAAGACCCATGCACTTCCTTGTGAAGTGGATTGATTTTTTTAATCTGTAAATACACTCGAATTTTATGATAATACAAGATCAATTTCAAGTAAAAATCAAATTACCTTTACCTAGAAACAGGCATATGATGGAAGATTGATAGTAATGCATTGATTCAAGCTTTGAGATAGAGAGCCATTTCACCCTAAATATTTGATCTATCTTTCCTTCAAAGGAGACAAGAGATTAGTTGAACTTTGATAGAAAGACCCTGATCCTTCCTTGTGAAGTGGATTGGTTTTGTTTTAACTTGTGAAGACACACAAATTTTATGATAATACAAGATCAGTTTCAAGTACAAATCAAATTAGAAAATTTTATGAGTAAAGATTATACATGGAGGGCAACTGCCATAAATCTTCATAATTTGGTTGAAATCTGAATCTGAAGTCTTAAAGCTGCTTCTCTCTTGTAACAGAAGTTAGACTTTAGGTGTTTGGGCTATGCTTCTCAAAAAGAGAGATCTCTTAAATTTCATTAATGAATTCCTTTAGAGATCCTGGCATAATCATATTATGGACTATTCTTGACAGGATGTGTCATCCATTAGTCTTATGTCCATTTACTTTATGATAATCACAATACTTTTCTCTTTTGTTCGGCTTAGGATGGTTTCGTATTTTCTAGGAAGCAGAAAATTTTTAATCAATTTTTGTTGCAGCAAAAATGTGAGAGAGGGGTTCCTTCAAATTTACATAGTCGGATCCAGAGATCTCCTTCTGATCTCCTCTTCTACTCTTATTTCCTTTTAACCTCTTACCAAGATATTTAGAATTGAACTTTTTCTCTTTTTGATTTTGCTAAGATTTCTTCATGGCATGGTACATCTTGTCCATTCAAATGAATTTTTTAGCCTGAAAATAGAAGTGTTGTAGGTCCTTACATCCACCAATATATAACTCATTCCAAGTGGGGTTTGCTCAATTATCCCTGATCGAACTACCATCAGATTTTCTCTATCGGTCATGTATTCAACTATTGATGCTTCTATGTTAAATCTCTTTAGGTATTCGCCAAGCAATCCCCTTGGTCTTTGCTTAACATTAGCTAACATGTTGGGATCCATAGTTGGGTCTTTGTATATGTAAAACTGTGTCAAAAATTCATAGGAAAAATTGCTCCCAAGAATATGTGGTCTTTCCATGGTAATTCTTATACCATTTGATAGGTGCTCCACAAAAAGTTACCGGAAAGAGCTTGCAATGAATTACCCCTGAAACATTATACAAATCCATTCGGTTTTCGAAAGCTACAATGTGATCATCTGGATCAGTAGTTTCATTATAATTTAGTAGGGGGAATCTCGATGTGAAATGTAATTTTAATAGCCATAATTTCTTCTTAAATTTTTTTTTTCCTCTAGGTCAAGGATTCTTTTCTCCTTAAGCACACCCTTCATTATTTGGTTGAGAATGTCCTTGGGTTGGTTTCATCATTGTATTAATCTCTATTGACTCCTTGAATTGAACTATTCGATTTCTTAAAGGGCCTTTTAGCTTGACTCTCTTAGTTTTCGTTTTGTTCTTCATCTTAGATTTTACTTGGAGATTGTGCTTCGTCTCCCTCTTACATAAGCTTCATTACCTCCTGAGATGGGGTCCCTTCAAGAAGCTCTTGAATAACTATCATTTATTATATTAAATCCAGAATTTTGATCCCATTGCTTGCGAATCTTGTTAGAGTTGAAGGTTGTCCTACTTTCATATTTTCTAAATTGAAGCTCGGGATGATATTATATTCCATGGTTGATTGTGATATGGCTTCTTCTTTTGGAATATTATCATTATTCCTTCTAATTGTCATAGTTTTTCTAAAATAAAAGAATTTCATGCAATCAGTTTATGGAGAAAATTATAAAGGATCGAAGGTTCAAGCCCTCCTTCTAGTGCCAATATATTAACGAATAAATTCATCAATAACCAAAAGTGAATAAAAATGGTTTAATCAATAAGTTTCCCATTCAAATCTAGTTGAAGTGGTCGAAGTCATAGGTTTAGATGTGCATGATTCTATGTCTATTGCAATTCTTTGTTTAGTCATCAAAGCCGAAGTCATGTAAATTATAGTATAAGGTTGAAGTCAATGTGCGAGTTCAATATGTAAGTTCAAATATGCTATGCAAGATTAAGGTCGAAGTCAGGTTGTAGTAAAAGTCAAATATTTGTAGATCTCAGACTTGAATGTGGTAGATATGATATGCTTGTTCGTGTTCAAAGTCAAGTCAAAATGCAAATTATGATCAAAGGCAAATACACTAGTCATAAATTATAGTCCACATGTTATGCAATTGTTTGATTTCCAATTCCTTATGTGTATAAGAGTCAAGTATTAAAATCGAAAAAATCTCTAAATTGATTTACGGTTTACAAAGTTGAAAACATGTAAGAAGTGAGAAGAGAGAATTTGGTCCTCAAATGGCACTCCTAGGTCCGTATTTATAGAGGTAGCGGCTCCACTCCACCTATTACATCTCCGATAGGCTTGCTTCGGTGTATTTCAATGACATCTTCAACATCATTGATCTTTGGCATTATGAATCCTAATGTGGGTAGCTGGCAGTGTTATTGAATAGTTGACAAAATGGGGCACCAATACATACGGGTATTGAAAAAACAACGGCATTGGCAATGCTGATGACTTCTCGCAGTTTCATTAGTAAAGGTGGTATAGGACTTCGACTTCATCTTTTTGGAGATATGCAACAACATCTTAGGCGGCAACAGCCTTAGAGGTAATATCTAATGGCTTAAGTGACATTACTCGGTGCTATGTCGGCGTCTCTAACGATTAATGGCGTCAATGACTTCCTTCATGCTGGTCGATGTCCTCTAAGAATGAGCGATGACTTTGGCAATGATGACCATAAAGCAGTATTGAGGTCTTTGTGGATATCGATGGTGTTCATCATCAACACCACTTTTCATATAAGCATGGTGTCCTCCAAATGTTGAAGCATCATGCTGCATGAATAGTGAAGTGCAGTGTTGGTCATCAGCGAAGAGCAGTATTGCTTTGTGTTTCCTTTAGGGTTGATGATCATCAGTAATATCTTCAAAAGGCTATGAAGCATAGTGATATTTTAATACAATGCTAATTCCTTTCATGATCAACGACGAGCTTGCTTTGGCTTTAACAGATGGGCAACGGTGTCACCTGAGTACCAAATCGACGAGGATCGATGTGGACCATATCGACGCCCATCAACAGCTTATGATGTTAATCACTTGTGATGTTGGTAGCTGATATGAAGGAGTTACACCGTTGAAGTGCCTACTATGGTGATCTACACTGTAGGTGTCTTCGACATTCATTGATGACATGTGATGTTGGTCGTTTTTGGCGCCTTTGCTTCTTTGGTTACATTCGACACTGTCCTTTTTCCTTATTGAAGTGATGCGACACCGATGGCTCGTGGAGCGATGATATGTCATGTGAATGAGGAAAGACTCTAAGGAGATGCAAGACTGATGAGTATAAAAGGAAATTGGCATCATAGTCCTACCGAATTAGCCCATTTTCATGTCTTCGGCATTGTTACTCTTTGTCGAAGTACCTTTTCTTGTAATGAGGCTCGGTCTCATCTTATTAAAACTTCTAATCCAGCACCATATCCTTTTGAGGAATTATGTGGACAACACAACTTTTGTTTTAAGCTTTATGCAAAATTTTATCATTTTCTAGCCTATGCATGTCTGTTAAGTGGACCTGTGTATGTGTATTAAAATATGCTACACATATCTTGAGAAAATTCACCATAACTCATGTTATAATCCATATTTTTTCAATCTAAAAGATATTTTGAAAAGATAACAAACTATATAATATTTTACTTTTAGAAACCATAACTTGATTTGGTGGTTCGGGCATTATTAAATTAGTTGGAAAGTGGTTTAAATATTAAAGTGATGTTATTTCGATAAATAATGAATGATGCCTCTTACATATCTTCATATGTGGCTAATATTGCTTATTTGACTTGAAATAGGTATGACGGATCTTTGGTGCTTGCATGCTTATGCTCGCTTTAAAATTAAGTAAAGTTGCTTTATAATTGCGAACAAAAAGGTACATTTTACTTAAAAGAGCTATATATATATATATGCATGTATGTGTGTGTGTGTGTGTATGTAGAAAAAATTTGGAGAATATTTTTAGAAATCTCTGTGGTCAAAGGCGGTGACATGGAGATGATGTGAAAGGCGGGGCAACAACACATTGCTTGATAATTTAGTGAGTTTTACACTCATGGAATATCTTTATCTTTATTGTTATGCAATAATTATATTTATAACGTATATATTGCTTGAATTAATTTGTTAAGTGGATTGTTTGTGCATTGGTTTGGGATTGAATGCTGTTTGGATGTTAGCTCATTGTATAGATTGGTTGTGTCAATCTCCAAAGCAACTCGGTCTGATTGCAAATTGAATTGTATGCACATTAATATGTCAATGCGAGTATTTTATAGATGATCGGAATTCGATGGAACTCGACTCGGGTCACACAATAAATTTATAAGTGTTGATTGGTTGGTAAATATATTTTGAGAAATTTTACTCCATAATTTATATATTTAGATGTTTATTTAAGGGAGGATTAATTCAAAAATTTGTATATTTTTAACCTAAAGGATACGATCTCAATATTTTAACCACAAGGACAAACATTCTCCTAAAAATTAATCATAAGGAAAAACATTCTTTCAAAATTATTCATAAGGACAAACATTCTTTCAACTACTACCGAACTAAAAACTGCTACCTAAAAACTCATACCAATAACTATAAACCGATACCTCAAAATTGTTATCAATAACTAAAAACTGATAGCTAAAGAAAGTTGTCCTTCAGGCAAAAATACTGAAGGTCTATCCTTAAGGCTAAAATGCTGAGAAATTTTTTTCATGACAACAATTTCCTGTTTATTTAATTTCTTATTTGAAAGAGATGTTTTGAAAAGTTCTAGAAAAATTTATTGAAATATTTTGAAATTTTATTAAAATTATTTTATAAATAATTCAGTAAATTTTATCCAACTAGCCATTTTTTACATATAAATATGATTCGAATTATAAATATAAATATAGATTTCTTTTGGTGGTAAAACTCTTTTTACAATCAATATTATAATATGTTATAAGTTTGGAATAGTTTTAAAAAGAATATAAAAAATAAATATATATGTATATATATGTATGTATATACATACATACATACATATATATTACTATTTTATAAAATATATTATGGAAATTATATTATTGCTTTTCAGTGACATTTTATTATAAAGAATATTTGATTTGTAAAGTGCTCTTGAATGTTTTAAAATATAAATGTAAAGATTTGGAAATGAATTTTGGTATTTAAATCTTTATTTGGAATTATATTTTATGTTAAGAAATAAATATAATTTATTTGAAGTTTATATATTTAATAACAACTGGTTGTAGAAAATTATGTTTAGCTTCTATTAAGCGAGTTCGAATGTTATATATATATATATATATGTGTGTGTGTGTGTGTGTGTGTGTGTGTGAATATTTGATTTGACCATGAAAGAATTATTTTGTCAAACTTTATTACTATTTAAATTAAAATTGGGATTTTATGTAAGACTACTATATCTTCTGATTTCTCATTTTCTATACAGATTTCGATATTATGAATGATTCACCATGCACAGATTTGATTGTTGATTTTGTTATGATACGGTGATGATATCCTATTGTTTGATTTTGTAATATTTAATTCTGTCTAATGAGAAATATGAATAAACGGAGTTATAATACTGTTTAGGATAGGACATTCGGTAATATTACTCCAATTATTCTTTTAACTCCTTGCATATACTGTTGCGAGATTGAGTGTAGTTTAAGCATTGAATAAATGTTTGAGTCTCACGCAGTGGTATAGGATGCTGTTATGATATTTATTCGGTTATTCATTGTATGTAGATGACACTTATGTAAGGGTAATGGTATTATAAGACTGTACTTACGTGTGGTGATGCTCGTAAGTGCAAGCAGGATAGGTGCACTTATATTTATTGATATCGTGTGTCGCTATCATGATGTACTCCTTTTATTAGCACTAGAGGGAACCGGATGGATATAATCCACCCTAGCGGCCTGATATGGGGGTTGTGCCCCTGATCTGTGACACCATTGTTGGATTCTTTATTTGATGCATGTCATATGATTTGAGTTTGGTGATCCATGTGGTAGGTGCCCCCACATTACATGATTTGGGTTAGGTGACTCATAGGGTAGGTGTCATATAGCCCCTTTGTTATGCCTCATAGGTCAGCAGTCTGTTACCTATTGGGGGTAAAGTAGGATCGTGACTAAGAGGCTACGCATTGATGAGCCATTGGTGCATATAAGTCATAATATCCGTCGAGGTAGCTGAAGACTACAGAAGCAAATACGGTTAGGTGACCCTGGGCTCTTGGAGCGGACAAATGGCCATCAGTCTCTCTTTTGGTTCTAATGGAGTAGTAAATTGGCATATACAATTAATACACCTCACTTAAGTATAGATATGGGTTAGATGACCCAAGATTAGGTGACCCACATATTAATGTATATATGACTCTCTTTGGGACTTCTTGTCAGTCGTACAGTCATTCAACTGTCACGATTTATTTTGATTTATTTATATATGAGAAGGTTAAATTTTATCTAGATAGGATGTATGTATGACTCTCTTTGGGACTTCTTGTCAGTCGTACAATCATTCAACTGTCACGATTTATTTTGATTTATTTATATATGAGAAGGTTAAATTGTATCTAGATGGGTGTCTAGGGTATAGTAGATCCTCGTATCTTTTATTGTATATGATTTTTCAGATAGGCGGCCTATATTCTATATTAATGTTGATATTTTAATATTTGAGATATAGAGATGTATTTGGGCATTTTTGTGTACTAGCCTGACTATATTTGATGATGTCTCGAGCATTGTTAATTTCTGGATTTTTATAATGATTTTGGATATGTTGATTCGCCAATTCAATATGGTTTATTTAATTTATTATTTGACTTAATTTTAAATGGGTGATGACATCATTATGCTTGGTTTTTGTGGTTATTTCGGTTATATTATTCTATTGTTTGTAAGTTATCATTATTATACTATGCATATTCTATATCTATATATGTGTTGACCCTTTAAATTATATATAGTCTTACTCGTGTGTTGTTTATGTAATACTCAGGTCAATCCAAGACATTTCAGGTACAAGGACGATGAGATCATCTTGTTTTATCTGGGCATAGAGGAGGCTGGTATATGATATTGTTATGTATCATTTTGGTTTTATATAGTCTCATGTATGTAGATCATTGTGTTGTATATTGGAACTGTCTTATGTATATGTATATTTAGTATTATATATTATTGCTACAATTCCAACTCTATGTTCTCTGATATTTACTGTATATTATGTATTGTTCTATTCTGTACATACGTGTTTATTGTTTTGTGCTGATATTGTGTATCTATGGATGTGCTATTTATTCGATGTTTAAATATGTACTAGTACTAGCCCAAGGGAATATTCATGTGTGTACACCATATCGTCTCATTCTCCGCGATATCTAACAGTATTATTCAGTAATACTCTTGGATAGTATCAGTATAGAGGTGGGGGTGCTTACAATTCCTCTCACACCAGGCATTATGTCTGACCCGCGTTTTTTCTTTGTCTGTTTATGTCATAACAATTTTCAGATACTCGATTGAGTGGTTGGAAGTCAGGTGCTTTGGGGATACGCTATCAGAGCGGTGTAGCTAGAGTTTTAGAGGCAAAGACGATACTTGGATATTTATCTACATGATACTATAGTAGTACATGACATATGTGATTTGTATATGAGACTTATTGTATAATATGTTTTATTCCGACTTCCTATATTGATATTTATTTAACTGTTACTTTTGCTAGTGTAGTTTCTCATATATTGTTCATTATATTGTTCATATATATTCAGTATGTTGTATGTTATCATTTTGCTGTGAGATCTTATCGTTATGCCTTGGTATACTTTTGTTTTCTCTTCTTCCGTTCTTTTTCCGACAAGCCGTCTCTTGTGGTATTCGAAAGTCGAACGTTGATGCGAGACGTTGATTTCTGTGTGTTTAGAAGGGGGTTGTTGCAACTAATATCAAATCTAGAATTTGTGTCAATTGGAAGATCAAACAAAATTCTTCTTCTCTTTCAATAACCAACTGTGTATTCAGGTTTGGCTTCCGCTAATCTGTTTTTTTTTTTCTACGGTATTTCCCAATTAAATCAATATAGGTTTTATATTTGAATTTAGGATTTCATAACTGATTGTTGCTAAATCATATTACCTACTAACATTTTGGACATCCCAAAAAAGACTTAAGTTTGACTAGTTCACCACAAGTTTTGCTTTATAATATAAAACATACATACATATGTGTATGTACGTATGCGTGTGTACACACACGTACACATACATATACATGTGTGTGCGCGAGCGTACGTATAACATATCTTTTTACAAACGACGGAGACAGAGTGATTTACAGATTAAAAGATTTCAAACTGATAGGACCTACTTGAACAATCACCCAGAGGCCGATCTTGACACCTGTAATTTTGAGTTATATCTAGTATTTGGAGTTCGTCACCAAACCACGGTACCAGTTGGTACATATTCAACGGGCAACATAGCTGCTGCACATAATAATACACTACAATTAGTTAAATTAAAACTTTCCCTTAGAAGTCGAATCACTTCAACAATCTATCAAGAAAAACTTAGAATAAATATCATTTCAACAATGCTTATACAGTTAAGCTCGCTTAAGGACACAAATTGTGTGTTGAGACAGAACTGCCCCTACTTAGTCATTGTAGTGGAATTGGCCTTGCTGGTCCCGGTCTTCCTTTTTTTACTGGTAACAACTTTGTTGAACCAGAGACAGGACCAGAGCTGTTACTAAAACCGACTGCTGTTACTAACTCTAGCAGTTAATAAATAATTCTCATACAAACTTGTCTTTTTCCAAAAGTTGTGCTATATCCTTTTACAAAAAGGTTGCTACATTAAGTAAATGTACAATTACCGAGAATAAAGGACAAGATCTTCAGAGAAAATATTTGGTAGCATTTTCTGTTAGTGGAGCGACAAAACAAGTGGTTTCCAGCATGAATCCAACACTAGAACATTCTCTTTAGCCTCGTTTCCACGCTGACTACCCCTTCAAAAGTCACCACTCACTCAAACTAACCACTAACATTCATTCATGCATTCACAACATGTACTAAACAAACCCTAAAAAGGCAGGACCCATTCACAGTACCTCTCCAATATATCATGCCTCTCACTATCTCCCACTATTGACATATACCTTCTATTTCATTCACAAAAATAAGAATAAAAAGAAAACAATGGAGAAAGAAGGCAAAGAAGGAGAAGAAGAAAAGAGAATAAAAAGGGACGAATGGAGCGATGGAGCAGTTGATTGTTTGTTAGAGTCCTACGAAGCCAAATGGGTCCTTCGCAACCGAGCAAAACTCAAAGGTCAGGACTGGGAGGACGTGGCTAGCCAAGTGTCCTTAAGAGAGAGCAGTGACCCAAGGAAGGGCAGTAATGTCAAGACAGCTACACAGTGCAAGAACAAAATAGAGTCCATGAAGAAAAGGTACAGAAACGAGGTTGCTTCTTCGGATGGCAAGTCTCGCTGGCCTTTGTTCTCCAAGGTTGATGGCTTGGTTAGGTGCAGGACAGGTGCCCCTAACTTGAATGAAGAAGTTACTCAGGTCAGTATTTTGTTATTTCAGTATACGTTGTATTATTTCAGTAGAAATTTACTGCTTATACTTGATATTTCAATGCTTATAACTTCTCAGGTGGACAATGAAGAAGTTGAAAACAAAGTACAACCTGATGACGCAAACAAAGAAGCAGAGAAGAAAGCGGAATCAGAGCCTACATTGAAGGAAAATCATGAAACAAAGAGAGAAAATGGGAAGAGGAAGAGGGAAAAGCACGAAGAAGGCAGTGAAATTGTGGAGACTATAAAATGGTTTGGTGAGGTACTGTATAGAGTTGAACAAACAAGGATGGAAGGTATGAAGGAAGTGGAGAAAATAAGAGCAGAAATGAAAGCGAGGAAGAGTGAAATGGAACTCAAAAGAGTTGAAATTATTGCGAATACTCAAATTGAGATAGCTAAATTGTTTGCTAGGAGATGTATGAGAAAGTAGAATTCACGTATGTGCTGTTGGGCAACGTTAGGTTGAATCATGGGAGGGTTCTATGCAATCAGTTGTATGAGAAAGTAGAATTCCGTGACTGTGCTGTTGGCTGATGTTATTTGAATCCTGTGAGGATTCTAGTACTACAATTGTAGGTTATTATAATATAAATAATTCTTATGCATTCAAATGCTGAATCCTATTATTCAGTGCTTTGTTGGGGGTGGGTGGGGGGGGGGGGGGGGGGGGTGGTGTTGAGTTCTCATTGCTGAATATTGAACAAGGAACAGCTGTTTGTTTAAATGTTTAAAACTTCTAACTATAATTCAAGTGCTAGTCGGTTTTTACTAAAAAATGATTAAACTTAAGTATTTGAATTATGATAAAAGTATCTTGTTAAAAAACATGAAATTTGAAATTTTGCGATTTTGACATATTTGAAGTCTTGAAAAACGATATAAAACTGAAAATTTCAAGTTTGAAAGTTATTAATTGTACAAAAGTTCAAGAGAAAATTAGGAAAAATGACAAACTTTGATAAAAAATTTGTCTCAAGGACATCAAGATTCTTTTTTGTGTCTGAATGACAAACTTTGAGAAAAATTAGACTGAAGGACAATGCTAGTTCAAACTAGCATTATATTCAGTTTTTACACTATACAAAACGCTAGTTCTAACTAGCATTTTATTCAGTTTTGTATACTATACAAAATGCTAGTTCTAACTAGCATTATCCTTCAGCCTAATTACTTTCAAATTTTGTCCTTCAGCCTAAAAATGAAATATGTTGTCCTTCAGTCTAATTTTTTTCAAAATTTGTTCTTATCCATATTTTAGGAGGGGGGATTAATGTAAAAGACAAAAATTCGTATATTTTTTGCCTTAAAGACACGAGCTCAATATTTTAACCATAAGGACAAACATTCCCCTAAAAATTATTCAAAAGGACAAACATTCTTTCAAAATTATTCATAAGGACAAACAATCTTCCAAAACTGCTACCGAAATAAAAACTGATAACTAAAAACTGCTACCGATAACTACAAACTGATACCTAAAAAATGCTATTAATAACTAAAAACTGATACCTAAAGAAAGTTGTCATTTAGGCTGAAATACTGAAGGTCTTTCTTTGAGGCTAAAATGTTGAAATTTTTTGTCCTTCACAATAAATTCCTAAAAGGGGTCAAATTTAAAATGTTATATTTCCAAAATTTTATTTTTACTCAATTTAGTTTAACAATTTGTCTTAAGAAACTTAGTTATGAAAAAAAGTAACTATCAGAAATCTTTTACTTGTAGAACTTTTAAATATTTGATGTTACAAAAAACATAGGTTTAAAGGGAATCTAAAAAATATGTTTAAAATAATTGATTTACAAATTTATATTTTTAAAATATTGGATTTTCATAATTTATATTTTGAAATTTTTTATATTTTGAAGTTTGAAATTTTAGTATATTTGAGATAAAATAATTGAGCTAAAGTAGTAAAACATATCCTTTAGAATTTTCTTAAAGATTTCCACGACAGTCATGGTGTCAATACATAGGGTTTTCCAAATCCTAGATCTATAAATATTTTTCTCCCTTTTCAATTTATCTTCTTCAGTGTTTTCCTCTTCTAATGCATCTAATTCTAATCTCAAATGTCAAAAGATACACGGTACTACCAGAGAACAAGGAGGAAGTGGAGGAAGGCAAGGAAAATATGGTCCACATGAAGTGGAAAGAGGTCATAAGTGGCAGCATGAGATTATGATCTGGCCAATCGTGATTTGTGAACAAAAATGGGAAAGGCATTCTCTGATAAGTTGCCTTAGAGGGAAAAAGCAGAAAAAAGGAATTTCTCAACTCCTAATAATACAACTAAAGTATCATACTGCGATGCAGTAAGTGGTGTAGGAGGAAAAGGGTCTATTGCCCCAAATCTGGAGTAGATAGAACCGATGATTGTCAATCTTGTGAGAAAAAGCAGTATTTTGAGTGACGCTATTAAAGAAGCTAAGTAGGGTTAGTCTAACTACATGATGCTTTATGCACTTGGGGGCAGACCATACTTTAAGACACTCGAATCATTTGCTAAAAGATCATGGAAGACAGTGGAAGAATTCACGATTCAAACAATAGAGAATGGTTTCTTTGCGGTAAGGTTCGGTAATAGAAAGGACTGTAACAAAAAAATGAATGAGGGGTCATGAATTTTTGATTGTAACCTAATAATCATGAAGAAATTAATCGAAAGATGAAAATTGATAGAGATTTTCTCATATCAATGTTGGTGTGGATTAGAATTTGAAGTCTTAGTTTTAGACTATGAGATACACAAGCGATAGTGCATTGGTATGTCTAATCGCCGCTCCGATTAAAATGGACGTACCTACCTTGAATAGGACCATGATCTCTTTTGCCTGAGTTCTAGTGGAACTTTATAACATCCCACATTTTGAGGCCCAAAACTAAGTGTTACAGATGCTGCAGTCATCCATAGTATTAATTCCGGTGATAAAATGAGACAAGTTAATCGTATCTCAAGGGCACATGAATATGAAAATTTTAAAACATGTTTCATTAATAATCTTCCCATTCATTACACAATCACATTACATAAACCCATCATTTCACGTTCAGAGAAAACGTAATAATTATAAATATATTCTAAGAGCGATATATGAAGATCCCCGCTTGGATGACCAAAGTATAACTATCTGACGTCATAATTTCTATTATTACATCCATTCAAACAAAGTATAAACTTCAAACAACACACTAGAAATAAACTCCTATAGCTTGCCTTCCACACGTCTTCGGAAGGTTTTTCGTCTAACCTGAAAATCCATACTCCCGACCTACTCAAATTAGTACCTGATAGTTTATGGAGAAAAACAAAAACTTCAGGTCAGACAAAATGTCTGGTGTGAATAGTAACGTTCTATCTCGAACTAAAAACAGAAATCTAGTGAGACATGCCATAACACGGACAGGTTTTCCTCTTATTGATATCTTATCAAAATATGTCATTCATAAATCATGCACCTACAACCACCATGGTTAGAACAAATCATAATATGATCATATGCATGCATGCTACATGGGTAAGTCTGACTAGTATGTCATCCTAGGGTAATGCACATCCAAGGTTTACCCTTCCCAAAATTATACTATCTGTCTCAAATCATACTTTGCTTATGGTTACTATGAACTTAATGGTTTTGTAGGCTAACCAATAATCTATCGGGTTGACTTGTGTCAAAACTTTAACCAGATATTCCATAATTTTCAGATACAATTATGAAGAAACTTGTGACAATCCTAATTTTGACTAACATTATTTAGGACATTTATAATTAGATAAATTAAGTAAAATAATGTAAATGGTTAAGGGATTGAGATTTTTGTGATTATAAGGTGGTCGTGCCTTGAGTAATGAATAAACAAATGGAAATTTAAAATGAAGTAAGTAAAGGTAATAAGATAAAGGCAAAATTGGAATAGGTTATATTCTTATACTCTTAACCCTTATTCTAATTTCATTTACAATATTCACTAACAAAAACTAAACCTAGAGCTTGGCCGGCCACTATTAGAAGAAATCTAAAGGAAGAAAAGCAAGAATTCAAGAAGGATGCTTAATCAACTAAATTCAAGGGAAAATTTCGCACTCCTTAACAACATGCTAAGGTGAATAATAGATTACATCTCATTTTTATTGCTTTCGGTTTCTTGATGAGATCCGAATTTATTCTGCAAGTAAAATGCCATGATTTGATTGTTTAAATGGATATAATATGCTTGTTGACAATTTATGTTGTTTCATATAGATTTTATGATAATATTTGATTTGAAAAACCTATTAAATGACATTCAAATGGCTTATTGTTTTTGACCTGTCAGGAACATTATTTTAGAGATGAGTTTCAAGTTTCATAATTTTCTAAGTTGTTGTGGATTTATTATGAATTTTCTAGTAAAGAAAATGGTTAAATTGAGTTTAAATTATTTTTGATATTATATATATGTTAGAAAACATGTTAAAAGTGTTTTATGGGAACTTCTGAAGAATTTTTCTAAGTATTTTATTAAAGATAAAATTATTTAAAGTATGGGACTTAAATGTTTAATATGTTTAGAAAGGGAGAAGGGGCAATTTGCTAAATGTTTTAAATTGTTAATTACTAAATTCGGCATCACTTTTAGAAAAAGATTTTGTAAAAGAATTGACAACCAATTATATGTTGACAAATAAGGCAAGTTAGTTGGAAAGATATTAATGTAAAACGTTAATAATTGGTTTTGTAAAGGATTACTGCTTCGCCACTTAAAGCAGCCACCTTTCGACACCATACATCCGCCCCCGACCAAGTCGAAACAAATACACATGGTATCAATGCCTTGGTATGTAGTGGATTAGAGAAAGGAAGAAGGTATAGAGTCGAAATATGCTTTCGAAGGGGTAGAAGTAGCTCTTATAAACTTGGAACTATTTTGATTACAAATAAGGGTTTCAAAGGGGATTGGAGTTTACTTTCGACTTAATCATCTTGCTTCTGTTTTTACAAAGAATAGGCTTTCGAATGGGTTGCCGCCTTTTGTTTTTAAAACAAACTTTCGAAGTGATCGAAACCCCTGCTGCCACATTCAACCTTTCGAATCAGTTCCTTCGAAAGGGTTCTTTTGCCTTAAACTTTGAATCTGCTTCTCCATACTTTCCAAAGGATTGGTTTCGAAACCATTCACTTTCTTTTACTTAAGAAAAATGTTTTGGAAGGCAATTCTTTTGCCCTGGTTCATTCAAGACCCTTAGATATATTGAAAGTTAGACCCAATGGTTTCGAAAAGAATGGTTTTAAATGGTTTCGAAGCTAAGTTCCACAAACTCTTACTTGAACCCTGTGCTTTCAAAAGGTTTGTTTTAATTAAGGAATTTTAATGCTTTCGAAAGGTATATAATGTAGGTTTCGAAGGGAGGTACTAGTATTTTCGAAATGTTTACTTGAATTTTTAAATGGAAGGCTTCCAATGCTTTCAAAAAGCAAGTTTAAAATATTTTAAAGCGAGAATGTCTAAGGATTATAAAGTTTTTTGAAGGGATACTTTCAGTGATTTTGAAAGGTCTACTTTAAAGGTTTCGAAATGTATGCTTTGGTTGGCTAGTATTTCAAAATAAAATAGTTAAGCTATTTTGAAATGGTTACTTTCAATGGATTCGAAAGGGACAGTTAAAATTTTTAAACAAGGGTTTCGAAGATGATATCATTGATTTAAAACCTAATGTTTTTTTAAGTTAAAGAAGGGCTTTAACTTGTTTTAAAGGGATAGATAAATCTATTGATTTAGATTTTCATCAACATTGTTTTTCGTAAAGCGAATATCATGGCAAAGATATTTGAGTAAAGAAAAAGTATATTTTTCTTATTTAAGTATGATTCAAAGGGATAAATTAATTTGAAAGAAATGTTTTAAAGGAAAATTTGATAGGGTAGTTAACCCTGAGTAAATGACTCGGATATTGGAATACCAGATAAGACTGGTATATAAACACGCCATATAGTTTAGCTAATAGCCCTTAGCTAATATAAGTCCAAAATTCTATTGTGTAGGGATTTGTTATAGGTAAGACTAAAAATATGTCACACACAGAAAGGAATACACAGAGAAGGATAGGTTATTAGTGAGCCCGCAAAACCATTAGGATCATTTGAACCTGCGAGAAGAAAGTTAAGGATGGATCATCCAGAAGTGTGTGTAACAGAAGTCAAATAGTTTATTTTGTCTTGTAGCCCCGTGTCAACCAATGGTTAGTAGTTGGCCAAACAAAACTACATTATTCGAATAGATAATCCATTAATTACCTAATTTATGTGCATATAAGATATTTTTATTATTCCTTTAATCGGTTTGATTACAGTATTTTGATTCGAAAAAAGATTGTTTTTAAAGGGATATTAGTGAGGGGAAACCCGTTCCGTTAAGTGGCATGGTCTCACTTAATATCAGTAAACCAAGATATATATTATTCACACTAGGCTTTATGTTTGACTCGAAGTTTATGTTTTCCTCTTAAACTCTTGGGTGACCAAAATTTAATTTTGAGTAAATTGAGATTTAAGGTTTTTAAGGTTTAGCAAGTTCGACGAATAAGCTTTCGAAGATGTGTAGGAGACAAAGTCAGAAGCTATTTAATTTTATTTCCACTATGATGTATTATGACATATGTCAATTTAGTACTCTAATAATCCAATGGGGCATCTTCATATGTCGCTCTTAGCATAAATTATAATAACTATATTTGATCAAAACCTAGGAATCGTTTTAGGATTATGTATACGAATATGAAATATTGATTTGAAATGTAATCAGAAAAGTGGTTTTTAAATATGTGTTGATTTTTATTTCATATTCATGTGCAACTGATATTATGGATACCATTAACATTATTGTATTTTGTCATCGGAAGTTAATACTGTGGATGACTGCAGCATCTGTAGCGCTTGGCTTTGGGCTTCAAGATAGAGGATGTTAGAAAACTAGGCGGTTTGTCCAAATCGTAGTTTTTTTAGAGTCACCATGAACCTAATGGTTTTGTGGGTCAACCAATAACCTTTTTCTATGAGCATGTAGAGATATGGATTCCTTTTTGTGCATGAATATCCTTTAGTCTTACTAATGACATGCCCTACACACTGGACTCGTGGACTTCTACCAACCGGGGGCTAACGGCTGAAGCATATCGTGCGACGCTACATTAGTCCCATATTTTCACTTATTATCGGGTTTTAATCCATTCGTCATATTTTTTATCAGACCAAGTCGTCTTAAGACAATTGATCTGTCTGACCTCCTAGATTCAATTCTATTCACTCAGGAGCTTAGTCTGACCATACTCACTACTGAGATAACTTACCTAGTAATTCTACCCCCAAATCCTAAGGTACAATGTTAGGTCATGAAAATGTATGACAATAATAAATATGCAAATTTAGCCGATCAAATGATAAAAGGACATATAATGTCCTTCATCATCATATGTTCAATCAATGGTCATTGGCATTGCAAAATTATTTAATTTGAGTAATAATTTCCTTCGGTAAAATTCATATCAACCTTGGGCTAAAGAACCATTTAATTTCTTTGAAACCATTTATCTTTAAAAGTGATTACACACTCTAAACCATTCTTTAAAAACCAGAAAATGTAGCCAAAACACATTGCCACAATCTTTATATAGCTTTTGAAACATTCGTTATCAAAATAGGGTTATCGTGCCTCTAAAAACCTGGGGCTATCAAGCCTCTAAACAAAGCCTTTATTTATTAAAAACATGACAACCATGCCGCCAAAATATAGATGACTAGCCTCTAAAATATAGTTGGTAGGTTTATAAAACATATGGCTATAATACCATTAAACCATATATATATATATATATATATATATATATATATATATATCAAGTTCTAGGGTAACTGGGCAATTGAGCCACTAAAACAAAGCTTTCTGGTTGCAAAACATAAGGCTATCGAGTCTATAAAACAAATTTATTAAGTTAGAAATCATACGACTATTTTGCTGCAAAACACAAATGCCGAATAGTGTTTGAACCAAAAATAGAACAAGCACCCAATAGATTTTAGAAGAGAGGAAAACTGAAGAAAAGTAAATGAAAACGAGTAAAAACAATAGACACAAGGTCTATAGTGGTTCGGCTGATCGATGCCCATGTCCACTTAATGTTTCTTTTCATTATGCTGATATTTCACAAATACTTTCCCTATGGATTGGTACCACTCCACGGGTGATTACAAAGAGATATGGAAAACTTGCAAAGAAGAAAGATCCCCCAAAACGAGCCTCTACCCCTCTATTTATACTTTAGACCACCGAGATATGCTCTTTTACGACCTCTATCACTTCTCCCACATTCCAACAGCAACTCCCCACTTACCATGGATTGGTACCGATCCATAGGCATGGATTGGTACCGATCCATAAAATCGTTTTATAGATTGTTTTAAACTCTTTGTGATGAAGCAACAGTTGTTTGCTTCATGTTTATCATCTTATTTGCAGTGTTTGGAGCTTGTTTCTTGGTCAAAGTGATGGATCAATGGTGGAATGAAGTTGCTAGTTTCAGGTATCGAAGAGATCGATAGCAAATTGCATAAGATCGATGGTCTGAAGCTTGAAGAGGGTTATTGGCATTATGGTTGATGAGCACAAAATGTTTGAGGCGAATTGGGCACAAGTTTATGGATCGGCACCGACCCATAGCTATCAATCAGTACCTATCCATCACTTAGATGGATCTATTCTATGGATTTTGTGAGATGACCTTGCTTCTATCTTCTGACTCTAGTTATGCTTGGTTTCTAGGCTTTATGACTATCCCTCTAGGCATCCTACCCTGATGGCTTTCAAGTTCAATTTTTTCGGTCCATCCAAATGTTTCCTGGTCAAAAGGCTAGATGAAAAATAGCAACATGGTAGCTATCGAGTAACAAAAGATGAAAGGTGTCGAGTTTAATACATTTAGGGATACGAGCCCCACATACTTAAGGGTGCCAAACCCTTAAAAACATAAAGCTGTCGATCTTTAAAAAGATAATTCTAGTTCTAGAAACCATAGGTTACAGAGACTATGCAACCGTAGGATACCGAACCCTTAAAACATAGAAGGTGTTGAGTTTCTGATGAGCCTATATATCACATAGCTACTAAGTGGTTATCACATGCATCAACCTATGTGGTTGTCAAGTCTATAAAGTAGATACATCATATAACTACCGAGTAATTATTCAAGCTATTGACTATTATAGTTATCGAAAATTGAAATAGCAAGAGTGTCGAGTATCGATAATGGCATTTCTATAATTAAAATAAAACCTATTTTATTTCCATTTAAAGCTAATACTTCCACCAACTCTTTCCTCTTGTCATATTATCATTGATTAACAAAATATTTTTCATTTTCTTTTCAGAAATTACCGGTTGATGTTAGTCTAGCTTCCCAAAATAATTTGCAAACACTTATAATTAATATTAATTAAAGGCTTTTCTAGCATTATTAATTCATGGAAAATCATAACCTTTAGGGAAGTTGTCCAAAAATCACCAAAAATCAAAATTTCCTACTCCTTTCCTACATAAAAATTTCAAGACCAAAGTTTTAATTTAATTATTTTTAATAATTAAATCCCGAAATAAACACATTTTTCCTTTTAGAAAATCTATGTGCATTTGAAAATTTATGAAATTAAAATATCATCTCTAAAATTATATTTTGCACGACATAATCAAATTTTGAGTCAAACGGAGATCTAAATTTAAGTTTTTTACCTTTAAAACCCAATAGAATAATTACAATAAACCTTCATTCAATCAAACAATGATATAATCCATCTAAGCATGACATATTATTGCAACAATTTGAAAATCAAACATAGACCCGAAAGCAAGTATAAATAAATAAGATGGAAATTATTATTCACCTTAGATTGGTTAAGAGAGATTGATATTTGATATTGATTAATTCCTTCAGCTTTCCTCTTTGATTTCCTCTTCCTTGTCTTTTAAGTAATAGATGACCTCTTTTATGTTTTTTTTTAATGTTTAGGTAATGAAATAAGAATGAAAGAGAGAGGAAGTGTTTAGGGAACGAATAAAGGGATTATTCCTATTATGCCCCTCCCATAAATTTCTTCCTATTTTATGTTTAAAACAATCTTATTAATTGATTAACTAAGGCACGACCTAATTAGTTAACAAATATCATTATCCCAATTATATCACATCACATGATTCTATTTAATTAATCTAAATAAATATTCTAAATAATGCTAAATAAAAGTAAGGGCGGTACAAACTTAACGCGGAAGTTTGTTTCCCAGACACGATTAAGGCGGTGGGTGTTGGGGAGATTTTTAAGCAAGAAGTAATTTATGAAACCCCACCACTTAGATATAAGAATTGTATGCATGTTGGCCATTTGAAAAGACAATGTCGAAGAACGAACATGTAGGAGAAGAAGGGCGCTGATGACGAAGAAAAAGGCACGAAAAAGGAGTCTGTTTTTGACAAAGGAGAGGTTCCAAAAGGGGAAGTTCAAGCAGAAGAAACTGGCGAATCTAATAGGAAAAATGAGAAGGAGATGAAAGGAGACAACGAGGAGAAGGAGGAGACAAAAGACAGTTTGTGTAACAAATCGTCTTCCATAACAGCTAGAATCTATGCACCTAAGCAATAAGGTTCAATAACGATATCACGGACGACATTCCGTTAAGAGTAAGATTTGTAAACATCAACAAATATCATAAACATTTCTATCACTACATATCTAATTCTCACGGCAGAAGGATATAAAATATAATGTCAACATAAATAATATCCAACATCATACAACAATAATAGACGGTACAATCAAATCTCATCCAAATATATGCCTCAAAATAATAAACATGTCTACATGTAAATGCACAAAAAATGGGATAAATATAATCATAGCAGTAAAATAGCCATGGCTTTATAATTCGCCTCTAGCTAGCGAAGAACCCTATCTCCATGTCAGCCTACTCATAAAATAGACAGCGAAGAAACAACAGAGAGACGCTTAGACATAAAGTCTAGTGAAAATGAAGTATCACTAATATGCATGATTATAAATATGCTAATATATCATGAATAATACCAAATGGTAATACCCAAGGTAATAAGACCATACCTCAAGTTGTATCTTCAAATGCATCCAAAAGGTTAGCACATTTCTACTATTGTTTTGCATTACATGATAAAACTACCAATACAGAACAACTTGACACCAATCGTGACTCAACCATCGCAAACACTGGGCTGGGCCATGGGTCTCCCAGTAAAGCGAAAACCGACCAAGTATGCCCTTTAATATAAGACCAATAACTATCACACTCATAATGCATCATCCACCACCTAAGAACCATATCGAACCAGAATTGATATATACACGTGCCTAACTACTACCATTTCTTTATCGTGAGAACTAATGACAAGTATATTCTAGCTTATGACCCTTGCTACAACATAACCCGAGGTCTACAGCCATAGTACCAAGGAAGAACGTCTCATATCCTTGGATCACCGCTACCTGAAGATGCACAAACGAAAACTATCAAATCCCAAGGCCAAGGCCAAAAGGAACAGACTTACTCGATATATACAATATTGTATTGAATTGTATATCACAATACTCTCGTCGTCACGTTTCAAAACTATAGGACGACTCCAGAAAAGTTGCCGTAAAAGTCAAAAATATCCTCAATCATCATCTACTATCACAACATCGTCATACTTCCCCGATTCATCCTTCCGGTCTATCTCAAAATCTATAATTTTTGAACATATATCGGAGGGGGTCATTCATGGGCCCCAAATAAAAAACTAACCTACCAAAATTTCATGGATTTTAGGGTTTGAAATTGTGAACATTGGTCCAAACCACATCTCAATTTTAGTTCGTATGAGAATATTATCGCACATTGAAGTTTTAGCAGAACCAAGCAATCAACAGATGAAGCAGCATTTAAAACGTTGAAAATAGGAGTTCGTGAAAGTGCGGTGTGTATACGAATGCACGTGCTAGTATAGTACACACGGATCGTGTAATATGGACTATAATATAAATGCAGAAATAGATGATAATAGCATAGTAAATAAAAATAGAAAAATCACACCAGAGATTTTTATACTGGTTCGGAGCACCGTCCTACGTCCAGTCCCAGACTTCTATCTGGATTTTCACTATTAACTACCTCGCTTCACCCGGAGGAACAGGTTTACAACACCCGAGCAACCGAACGGGATTTCACGCCTCTAATACACTGAGGACTTCAACACTTGCCTCTTACAACACAGAGGACTTCAACAAAAGAACAAATACAATTGTTGTTGACAACTTGTGCTCTTGAAAACACGGATTTGTCACTAGTAGTACACCCTTCCTATAATCTTATCCTCAAAGTATGCGAATGATGTTTTGAAAAGATTAAGGAAAGTATATTACTTATTGAATCAAAAGATATGAAATAGTTTCAATGATTCAATAAATAATCGAGAGCTTTTAGAATGCAGGAGTATGTAGAAAGTAAGATCAGAGATTAGATTAAAAAGCATATAAAATCATGTTATTTTAATCAACGAATTAGATGAGTTTATATAGATAAGAATGGTTGTAACTCTTTGTGAGCAATTGCCATTAAGAGATATGACCTTTGATGAAAGGTAAGAGATGCAACCTTTGGAGAAGAGAAGTGTCTTTTGGAAAAATTGCTTTCTGTTTAAAAACGGTCGACAGGTTAAAAAGTGACCAGTAGACAGGAATTCAAATATATATACGTTATGTGCATGTGTGCACGTTCAGTGTGCAAATTATGCAGGAACGGTCGACCGCTTATATTGTGATCGGTCGACCGGTCCCTGTAAAGTTGCACACTGAATGTGCAACTATATTCTAATCGTATATATATTAATTTCTTGAAAATGCATGATTATTTGAGGATAGATTTCAACAAGTTTATCACTATTATAATATCAAATAATCAATCTACAATCTAGAGTACCATATGTAGCTCTTTATAGCCATAATGACCTTGTTTTGTCGATCGCCTTTAGTTATTTGTCAGAAATCAAAACCTTCATAAAACTTGTGACTCAACAGTTCGGATGTCTAAATTTTATTTCATACATTTAACTTGATTTTAAATGTTTGAAAATCGCAGAAAACATACCGATTCCTTTTTTGTAATTTTGAATTCAATTCAGAAGTTTGCACGCTTGTTTCGAGCATTGTTCAAACTTCAAACCTCTATAACTTTGATCTGTAGCTCCAAACGACTCATTGTTTCTTCCTTTGCGACCATGGGGGAAATTCCCTTGAACTAAACGACTTTAAATCATGAATTTACCCATTTTTGTAGTGGTTTCTTTCCCTTGAGTAAATTCAACGTACGGCTCTATATCATCGAGATACGTTGCACGACCATCATCAGATTGAATTCACGCCCTTGTTATAAGTCATTCAATATTCATACAATTGCGAATTCATACTTGATGAATGACTTTGAGGCAATGAACCAATTTTACCACCATTCGTGTTTAACAACTCTACCAACCATTTCAATTCTTCATCTCGCACTGAATTTTGTATCATCAATTGATCCACTATGAGAAAATACCACTTGGAGAGAATATTATGAAACATTCTAGTACTCAAATGCTTTATAAGTCATTCAAAACCCCATCGTTCAATGACAACTTCAATAACCATTCGATGTAGCCCTATCATTATATCAACAATACAACTCTCATCCATCCATAGGGATGTGTTAACCTATTGCCCTGGCCATCGAGTTCTTTTCTCTCCAATATAACTTATGCTATAAATCTCCTTCCTATCCGAGCCTGCCTACTTCTCCATGTAAATCCTTCACTAACTCCCACTATTAACATAAACCTTCAATTTCATTTAAAAAATAAAAAATGGCAAACAAAGGAGAAAGATGAAGAGAAGGAGAAGAAGAAAGGAGAATAAAAAGGGATAAATGGAGTGATGAAGCAGTAGGCTGTTTGTTAGAGTCCTATAAAGCCAAATGGGTCCTTCAAAACTAAGAAAAACTTAAAGGTTATGACTGGAGGATGTGGTTAGCTAAGTGTCCTTAAGAGAGAGTTGTAATACAAGGAAGGGCAGTAATGTCAAGACAGCTACACAGTGCAAGAACAAAATAGAGTCCATGAAGAAAAGATACATGAATGAGGTTGCTTCTTTAGATTGAAAATCTCGCCGGCCTTTGTTCTCCAAAATTGATGGCTTAGTTAGGTATAGGATAGGTGCCCCTAACTTGAATGAAGAAGCTACTCAAGACAGTATATTTTATTATTACCACTTAAATAAGATTGTATCCGTAAGACCATTACAGATAATGGACTTACTTACTGCCTACCTCTCTCTTCATTTTCCACTAAACGAACAAATTATGTACCCATATAACTCCTAAACTAGCTATGAATCAGTTTAAAGAAAACATACTTTCAAAAGGTAGATCTTTACCATTTTAATTTAAATAGCGAAGTCTCTACCGTTTTAAAATATAAAACCCTTCCCTGCCACCGCCCCTTTTCCTTTCCTCCTTCCTCACCTTCATTTTTCCATTTTGGCTATGTGAGAAATCACCCCCCATTTTCTCCATTTACTTAACCCAAACCGTAAATCCAAACAAAAATAGATAAAGTAAACACTATTTTTAAGAGCTACATGTGTTGGAATGTGTATATTACTCAAATGTTTTGTAAAAAAGTTTAGACATGGAGAAGGTAATAGTGGTGGTGGTAATGGCAGTGGTCACCATGGAGAAGATAAAATGATTATGTCATGTGGACATGAGCAAGGAATAAAATAGCTAGTCGAAGCCACCAAAAATGCCGATGAGGAAGGTGGAAGCAAAGGGGGTCGCAAAGGTCGACGTGGAGGCCGCAAAGATGGTCGAGCAGACAAGAGTCATAAGGGAATGAGGTAGGTTTCAGCTAGAGTTGCCGAGCACAACAGTTTTGAGGATCTGAACTTTAGTGTAGATAAGGTACATACAGATTTTTGGGTACTTTCAAAAGGGAAAATGCATGTTAGCCATATACCATCTTAGCTGTAAGTATTTTTTTCATGGTACAGCTAAAGTAAATTATCATTTTATAATGTATATTCAAGAATTCATTTAACTTAAACAATCATGAAATATTCATTCCCAAGGTTCGGTGGCTAATATCCTTAGATATTTTCACAAGCTTTTGGCAAATATCCTGAGAGTTGTAGTGCTTCTTCATGAGCTTGGATTTCATCATTTCTTAGGTAGTTTAATCATTCGTTTGATTTAAAAAATTCCATCAATTTATTGTAGTTTAGTTTAAGTTGTTATGTAATTTAATACTCTAAGCATGAATAATGTTATTAAATGCAATATTTAACTATGTGATGCTATTGCTCTTCGGTGGTGTAAAACATCCATACATTTTATTTTCCTTGTGGTGAGTTAGGCATTACACCATTATATTTTCTATGCTCACTAGCATTAGCATAGAAGGGACTAGTTTTCCATCGCTTCCATATGATGATAGGTGGCGTGATTCCACACTTGTTCATGACATTTTCTCTCTCCATATTTTGACACTTCACCAACCTCTTATCTAACCGCCACTACTATTGGAGTCAATGCGATTACAAATGCTATGGACAACATATTGACAGCGTATTCACCGGAGCATAATTTGGAACTTGCTTGACTGTTTGTTCTATACCTTATAGGTAACTTTTTTTTCATTACCTTTAGCAGTAACGTATAGGTTGCTTATATTGTGACCGTTATAGGTTTGGATTTTGATTGCACTGTCATGTACGATTAGGGTACTCCTATACGTACATATCTATATAGATGTTTGGATGCACAGTTTGTTATTTTTTATTCACAGGTTGTATTGTTTGGTTTCTAGGAGTTGTTGTAGTTTTGGTATTTTGAGTATTCCAGGAACTTTCGTTTTGTGACAATGATTACAGATGCATCTAGTTTCTTCCCTCGTTTATTATTTTGGTGTGTGAACAATATGAGGACTTGGGATAACGAATCCCACCTTGTATATTCAATTACCTATAACCATATTTACTTAAGGATATATAAAGAGTAGTTGATATGTCATCCATTTGATACTAGCGATTCGATCGAGTTTGATTTATGCAGTTAGCTAAGATGCTCAAGTGCGGAGGTTTCCTCTTGTATCATACTATAGTGTTTGATTCTTACCAGTACTTCAATGAGAGGTGTTGGAGATAGTTGTATGAATACAGTGAATTCCCAATGATCCACATCCTCATACGTAACATTGTAGGATTTATGATTCAGATCAGCTTGTGGTTATGAGAGCGGCAGGTTGGTGGCTAATAGATGAGATTTGTCATACGTCACGGGATAACACCTTCGGTTGTCGAGGATCTTACCCAGCCTAGTCTGGGGTATTATTGACAACATACATTGATTTTTGGCACAGTTTACATCGAATCTGGTGAAAGATTGATGAAGGACTACTTCATTCATAATCCAACCTACGATATTACATTGTTCCATCATTGATTTTGCATGAACTAGGATATTTTTAGTAGAATTTATTCAAAACTCCACAAATACAACCCAAATTTTACATACATGTTTAATGGAGCATTTGAAATAGGAATTTCACCATATATCAAATTCTCGGCTACTTTACGAATGTTAAGCTATGGAATAGCTGGGAATCAATTATATGAATATTTTAGGATTTCATTATCAACAACGATAGAATGTATGAACAAATTCTGTAAAACGGTGATCATGTAATTCAGTGATGAATACTTACACACGCCAGGTCCAAATGATGTTGCTATGTTACTAGTACGAGAAGAAGCAAGGGGGTTTTCTGGTACGCTTTGTAGCTTGGATTGCATTTAATGGGCATGGAAAAATGGTCAACTACTTGGAAAGAAATGCTCACCGGACAAAAAAGGGTGTCAACAATGATTTTTGTAGTTAGGGCATCCAACGATTTATGGATTTAACATGCATTTTTGGGAGTACCAAGTTCATTAAATGATATCAATGTTAAAGCAATCATACTTATTTTTAGAGCTGGTTAATGGACTATCAACGAACATTGAATATAAAGTTGGTAATGTCAGGCATCGAATGGCATTTTACCTTGTATATGGCATATATCCGAAGCAAAGAACATTAATGCACTTTCAGCATTTGCCATTATGGCATATTTGTCTTCGAGACGTTTTCCATTGTGGCATATTTGCCATTGTAGCATTTTCTATTGCGGCGTATTTTTCATTGTGATGTTTTGCCTTTGGCGAGGTACTTATTTGAGATAACAATACTCGGCAAGGCTTCGGCCACATGCGCATGCAAATACTTTTGAGATGATTTCTTTGACTATTTTTCTAATGTATCACCCCTTTTTGGAATTGGTCCTTTGAACTATTCGATATATTTGTGGCGATTACCTTTCGAGAATTTGAACACTTCGGAGTTCTCTCTTTGAGATTTGAGTTGCCTACACTGGCGTTATTATGAGATTTGCGTATAAGCATTATTATTTGAGATTTTCCTTTTGGCATTTATTTGGGATTATATTCTACTATGTTGAGAATTATATTTGATTTCCTTGTGGCGTATTTTGAGATGGTGATTTCTTTGAGTTTTCCAATATAGAGGGTTTTGGGATTTCTCCTTTTTAGGAGTTATATTTTCCCTAAACCACTATTGATGATTTGTGATATGCCGATGATATAAGGCTTGCTATATTTGGCGTTTTATTGATTGTCTTATCTTTTTTTGAGATTATATGTATGTGTAAGTGATATCATCTCATCACTTAGAGGAACCATACCAAACTTATACTCATCTTTATACTCGGTATTTTTCCTTATAGTTTAAGAAGAACATTACCCTTATCCTCATGCATCTATTATTTCTTATCCTTATATCTGATATGTTTAGCGAGACTAACCCATGTATTTTATACTCGAGTCAGACCGAGGTGTTTCAGGTTAGGTACATTTGGACTTAGCGTATTCTGCTTCCGCATGGACTCATTTTTCTATCACCTTTTGGTCTAGCTTTTGTAATATCTTTTTTTCGCTACTCTTATATATATATATATATATATATATATTATTCCGACTCGTGCGTATACTGTGGTCGTCATACCACTTATGGTGTACTATTTGTATTGTATTGGGATGTATCAGTATATATGTATATATATATATATGTTAGTTGTTCTGTAAAGTGTTATGCATTTGAGTTGTCATATTTTGTTCTAATAGATCCTACAGCCACCTATAGTTTTGTATTAAGCATTTATTGGATATGTCGATCCATTTAAGAAAAAAAATATAGAGCACTAATTGACGTATTCAATAGATATTTAAGACAGAACTATAGATGGTCGCTCCTGACCAGCCCTATTCTCTACATTAGAAGACAGTATTACCCAGTAATACTCTTTGTTAATGTGGGTCTTAGGGTGGGGTGTCACAGCTTGGTATCAAAGCTGAATTCAGAACAAAATAGGATAAATACAGAATAGAAGCATATATTACAATATATCCAAGTATAGTACATGTGTACAAATCCCTTAATCATCATGTCCTTTAAGATTGAAGTTTGGGATATATCTAGAAATATTTTTATTCTGTAGTATTCCAAAAATAGAATTGATGGCATCTTATCTTAGGAGTAATCCTAATCGTAATTGTTTTATATGAGTCCTCTTCAATACGGGTGCTTGACATCCATCTGTATCGGAGGAGTTTGTTGATGCTTTTGGATGTTTTTGTCTTGTTCTTTTACGAGGATTGCGAATCCTATTAAGTGGATCTGCAATATTTGGCATGATGTATGAGGATTTGCGATTACTTCTTATAGCTTATCTTTTCATCAGAATTAGCATGCCATTTTCTCTATCTAGGGTTTGGAGTATTTGAGATGAAGTGGCTTGCCTATTATCAAGCCACATCTGTGATTTGAAGAATCCTACATTAGGTATCCTTATTCGGTTGATTTGTTGCTTCTTGTCCTTCAGAATGTCAGGGATGATTTCGAAGTCTCTATATTCACTCTTATGTTTTGAGATGTTGATGTTATATCACGAATTCCAGTCATTGTGACTTTATCGATTTCTATGAGTCCGTTCGTGTATGATACCCAATTGAGCAATGAGTATTGTACTGACCTCCTTTTCTATTCTTAGCCTTTAGGTCATCCTTCCAGAGGGTGTCCATTAGAGAATGAGGTGATTCATTGAATTTATTTAATATTGCCATTCTTACACTTTTTGAGTTATCCTCTTTGGATGTTAGATTGTTGATACAATTTGCGGTATTACTTCACTTGAAGTAATGTTTGTTAACATTACTTCTCCTCATTTGAGAAGATATTTACCCTTTCTTTTATATCTCATTTCCCTCTTTTTAATCTATTATGTGGTGCTAGGGTCATTCCTCAGCTTGACCCTACACCGATTTTTCATGAGCCACGAGTCGCGGAGGATATCGTTACTCTTACCGCATTCCGCACTCGTTATGAGTTTGTGAGTGGTTCATTATACCATTTGGAATAATGTACACTCTGGTCTATTCCATCAATCTTGAGGATCGAGTATTCTAGGAATATCTTGATGAGCTCTATTTGTGTTCCTTGATTTGGAGAATAAGTAGTAAATTGTGTTTTCAAATTTTTTCAAAAAATTGAAGATATATTTTCTAAGAGAAATTGGATTTTGTTTTTGGGGGAAAAAAGAGTATTTTGAGTATTATATATGAGGTAATTCTTTTTGAAGAAAATGAATTTTTGTGTTGGATTGTCCATCTAGTGCTTTAAGAATTCTGATCAATGCGTTTGATCAACGTTATCGATAAGAATTTTCTAATTGCCATGATGAGACAGTCAGACATGGTAAATTGAGTTTTAATAAGTAAAGTTTGAAAATAATTAATATGGTGGATTATTAATTTTACTTTAAATGTTTAATGAACCATTGAACCATAGTGAATGTTGGATGAGTGGCAAGGCATTTTTGATCATTTGATCAACTCGGCGGCCAATCGATGAGGTCATTCACTATAAATCAATAGCAAGGCAATACCCTTATATTATTTGAAATTTGAGAAATTGTATTTGGTAATTTGGATAAGTAAAAGTGAATAATTCTAATTAAGGGGATGTCTTTATTAGAAGAAAATATCATTTGATGCTTTGATTAATAAAATGATGTATTTAAGGTAAAATAATACTTTGGTTTGAGAATTTAAAATATTAATTGAATATTTTAGTACAAGTTATTAATGATGACTATGAATTTTTTTTTGAAACTTAGTTATTTTATTAATAGTAGAGGATAGATATAAAACTCTATCTTAAGAGAAAATAAAGAAGTGTTAGTTTAGAACATTTAGTATAAATTTGTGAGCTAGTTTTTATTTTAAACTTAAATGGTATTAAAACTTGTGGGTTTGAAATTGCAAATTCTTTTGAAAACAAGTTTGAATTAATTATCAACTTTAATTAATTTTAAGTTGATAATTAGATGGAAATTTGATTTTGTGACAAATGGAAATGTGAATTTGGATTGTTTTCGTAAACAAACAATTCATGTAGTATAATCACTTTAAATTGTGAGAATAAATTTAAACTTTATATATATATCCTGAAAATTTATTTTGGTGAATAATCAATAATCATCTCTTGATATAGAACGAGATTAGTTATCTCTTCCAAAATGAATTTTCGTAGTTAATAGATTTTTAAAGCCAGATTTTGGAAGGTAATGAAAATATTTCCACTTAATACAATGTTTTATGATTACATAAGTTGATCATAATTTTTTGTGTCTTACCTTTTCGGGGAAAAAGAAAATCATCTAACAAATGATTTAGTAAAAAGCTTGTTTGAAAATGAAGTTTGAGCTTAAAATGGTTTGAGTAAATTTCAAATTTTAGATTGATTTAAAGGCTGAAATTTTGCTTGGAAAAGTGTTGTACTAAAACAACGATAACTTGAGATTTATAACTCCAAATGAGTTCAGTCATTTTGCAAATGAAATAGATTTTAGTAAGCTATAAAGTTTCTTTTTACCACTTTAAATGATTTTTCTTTTTACTAAGTCTAAAATGGGTTTGAAAGGGGATAGGCAGTTCTGCCCTATTACAAAATTCTCTAAGATTTAAGCTGAAAGTAAATTTAACATAACATTCAAACATAAATACGATTTTGATGATATTTATGTTGCTGGAAAGCTTAGACTGAGTAGAACAGCTTTTATTTTTTTTTAAATTTAGTTCTGTTTGTTTGCTGGGTCAAAACATGTCTTCTTTGTAGCAGGTCTGAAATGAAATTGACCTATTTCCCTTAATAATTAAGTGTAGAACTTCTTATTTACAAACATGAGCTAATATCATCTAAATTTGTGCAAACTCGCTTTAAAATGCTAAAATGAAAGGTATGTTCTCGGATTAATTTTAAGAGTTGAATGATGGTATATTTTTTGTTTCCGACCTAATGGTCGATGCATATTATATAAATTAGTTTTGTAATATTATATATGGCCCACCCTATAAAAGGGCACTCTCCCAATTTTTTTAAGAAATTTATAACACTTAGAAATTTGAGAAACAAATGTGAAAATATATGCTACCAATTAAAATTTATGAAAAAATTAGAGAATAAACAACTAAAACTTTATTTACTCTAATGAAGAGTAATGAAAATAAATTTAAAAATCCAAGTAAGAAGCTTTAGAAATTTTCAAGTGTTCAAAATTGAGAATTTTAAATCTTGAAGATAATGGGTTGGAAAACTTTAAGAATAATTGGTTATTAAGAGAGAGAGTTTAAAAATATATTCCTTGTGTTTATCTTCCTTTTGTGCAATTATTTTACGACTTGCATTTATGCAGTTGTATGAGTCTGGTGGTATTAGGGAAAAACCACCTACCTCTTTATTATCTCGCCTTTTGTTTAAGACCGGGATATCAACAAATAGGCAAAGAAGGACGGGAATCAGTATTAAAGATCGATTGGAAACAAGGATATGATCGATATTGTCAAAATTTGACCAAGCTCCAATCAGGACGAAATCGATTGGTAATGATGAAAAAGGCTAGGTAAATCAATATTTCAAACTTCAGGTCAATCGAAGTTCGTATGCTCAAGATATGATCGATGCAAATCAAGGTAAGTGGTGGTTCATATCCATGGAAAGAAGTCTTGTTTGTATCCATCCACACGTATCCCACTTTGAATCCATCATCCACTAGCTTATTCGTATCGATCCACTTACGCTCATTCTACTTCGTATCCATCAGGTAAGCGATGCTTCGTATCGATATCCATATGTACTTCCTATCGGTCGCAACTCAATACGCATCGATCAACCAATGATCGATATGAAACACCACTAAAATCAATGATATGAAGGATGTGAGGAATGATCGATACAAAACAACATCCAGGTCATCAATACGAAATGCATTGGTTCGTATCGATACAAAATGGTTACAAAGCATCGATACGAAGAAGTGTGAACAATCGATATGAAAGGGATACTCCAAATCGATACAAATAAAGCATGTAAATGTAGAAAACTCGGTCACTCGGCATGAAAAGTGGATCGATCCAAACAGTTAGCGCCATGTCATCAGGCATCGTGTCTAGAAGCGATGCGAACAAGAAGCGATGTGAATTCAGCAGCCTTTAGCAAATTCAAACTTGCATCGATCATAACTCAAAATCTATAAGTCCAAATGCCACCAAATTGCACAGGAGCTTGTGTATAACCACAGGAATGTTCATGATCGATTTCGACTCAATCGAACCAAATCTTGATCAATGTGAAATCTATTTATATCGATCACGGATGGATTTCAAATGACCAGGGATCGATCACATGGGCACACCCAAGTGAGAGAAGAGGTCTTCCGAGATTTGAGCGAGATATTTGCAGTCTAAATAGAAGCTCAGGACCTATTGAAAAGGGTCTTTTTTGCTCTTCTACATCCAGACTCTACTGGAATCATCACTACACTTCAATTGTACCATTGTAACCAGTTGTAACTCATTGTAGCCGATGAGTGGTTAGTAATAAAGCAACAACCCTTCAAGTGGACGTAGGCCGGAGATGGACGTGCCACTATGTACTTTATGTCTTTACTGCTTTCCTATTTAATTTTGAGTGTTCCTCACATTTATATTTTCTACATACTTTTTATCTGTGATCTATGATTGTGAATGGGTGCTTTCATCGGCAATTAGGTGTTTGTGACCAATTTTGGTGCAAACATTTTGAAGCTTTCACTAAGAACCCTAGCGCTCATGAATTCTAAAGCTTGGATTTAAGATTTGAAAGCTTAAGGACTTGGATTTGGAAGGCTATGGCAAAGCAATTGACAAGAAGACAAAGGACTGAAAGGAGCCAGCATGAAAGGAGTCAGGAGTGTTCCTCGGGGGCGAATTAGGCATCGATCTTCATCACAAGAGATGAGATGGAAACGATGCTCAAGAGACAAGTGGAGATGATACATAGCCTACTTCGACTAGTTAGACATGTTAGAGTGCAGAAACAATGGAACAAAACTACAGGAGATGCTGGAGATAAGGATTGGGAGCACAGAGCAACCAGAAATCAGAATGGAGCAGGATCATTCGGCGTAGCACCAGAACTAGGGGGCATTCACCCAGAGCACGTTGATCCATTCCCGAGCAGACTACCAAGTGGAGCTAAGTAACATGATATTGATAGAGGAATGGATGCTCGTCTAGGAGAGCAGATTCCAGGATTCACTCGTGAACTCGGGGGGCAGATCGGAGGCAACGGATGAGGACTACAACTTGGAGATAGTGATAGGTTGGCAGAGATGGTTAGGCAAGCCAAAAGGGGAGGACTAGTGAATAAAGACTTGGAGGATGTGAATAGGAGTCCCTTTGCTCCAATAATTAGGAAAGCTAGGAACCCACCAGATTTTAAACTACTAACACTGGGGTTGTATATGGGAGAACGGATCCTGTTATTCACTTGACAAGGTATATGAGACATATGGAAGTGCTGGGGGCATCAAAAGAGGTCATGACATGATGCTTCCCTTTGTATTTGATGGATATAGCAGCATTATGATTCAGACAGTTGGAGAGTGGCTCTATTGACGCATGGACGGAGCTGATTGAATGGTTTATGAGGCAGTTTTAAGTCCATATAGTTCGACCTAAGAATATGATGACTTTGGCATCAATGAAACAATGGAATCGAGAGTCGCTTAAGGATTTCTTAACCAGATCCAATGCGGTAGTGGATTCGATGGATCGGCCTGATCCATTTGATGGTTTTGATGGCGGCAGTTTCAGGAATTGTAGATAATTCAAATTTCAAGATATCATTGAAGCTGGACCCACCGATGGATCTCGGGGAGTTCTACCATGAAGTAGAAAGGTTTCTATGGGAGGAAGACGCACAAGCTAAGAGAGAAGGGAGAGAGGCTGAAGCTTATGTAGTAGGGGGTGGAGGTCCACCCAGGGAGGATCCAAATAAAGATGATAAAGGAAAAAAGGAAAATGAGTGATAACGGTAACACTTTAAAAAGGCCACAAAGGAATTCAAAATTTACTTCCTATACAGATTGGACCGAGACTCTAGAGAGGATTTACTTGGATACTTGAGGGTGCCTCAAGTATCAAAGCTGGAAAAAAGGAGACCTTATGAATACGAGCGGGCTTCGGGACAGCATTGCCTATTCCATGAGTTGGATGGGCACAACACGAACGACTGCAGGAATTTGAAGGATATCATTGAGGAGCATATAAGGAATGGTCATCTACAACAATATGTAAGGAATCAAGTTGTGGCAGTGGAACAGGAGTGGCCATCGCCTACCTCGAACAAGGATGAAACTGGATCTATGAATCGCCAGCTCGTCATCAACTAACTGGATTTATGGCTTTGAATAAGTAATAGAACTCGAAGTAATATGGCTAAGTCACTTATACATGTATAGGATCGAGGACGGTCCCTAGGCGTGCTCTAAGACGATGATAAACCATGTTGCTCAAGTCCATGAAATCTTCTTTTTCTTTTCATTTTTTTAAGTTTTGGTTTCTCCCTTGGATGTACAAACATTTATTTGGCTTTCCCTGGCTGTATAAACTTATAAATGATTGGATTTGCATTAATGTAACAAATAACACAGATCTCACGATCATGGTTAAGATCGGTGAGACAGGGTAGTGATCGCAGATTATGAGTCCCTTTTCCAAAGAGCGATAGAATGGACTCGAACACTATATAAAGTCCTCGGCCAAAGAGCCGAGGCTAGAGAATATAAAAATCCTACGCCAGAGAGCCGAGGTCGGAGAACATAAAAGTCCTCGACCGGAGAGTCGAGGCCGGAGAACATATGAGCCCTTGATCGAAGAGTAGAGGCTAGAATAGGATAACGTGACCCGATGAGGTCTATGGATTCAAAGTTAAACCCGGAGAGGTCATGGATTCGAATTTTGGCTTAGGATAGATGGACCCGGTGACATCCTGGATTGGGCAAAGGGCCCGAAGCGGTCTTGAATTTGGATATCGACCTAGAAAGGTCATAGATTTGGCTATTGGTTATGGATAGAATAAAGCTCCGTTGATGGGTTCGGATACCTATGGAATTGGTTAAGGATTTGGTTACAGGATTTTGAATTGGGCATCGACTCAGAGCAGTCGCAGATTTGGATGTGGTTACGACACTTGGATAAGATAACTTGGTAATAGACTAGATTGTGGATCAGATGGTATGGCTATGGATGGAATATGGGCTATGGATGTTGGATTCGGAGCTATTCAAAACACACCTTCTTACCATAAGGCATGTTATGGGAGGCAAATGTTATCCCGTCTTTTGGTCAAGGCTGGGGTATCAACAAATAGGCTAAGAAGGATGGGAATCGGTATTAAAGATCGATTGGAAACAAGGCTATGATCAATATCGTCAAAATTTGACCAAGCTTCAATCAAGACGTGATCGATTGATAATGATGTACAAGGCTAGGAAATGCTTCATTTCAAATTTCAGGTCAATCGGAGTTCATATGTTCAAGATATGATTGATGCAAATCAATGTAAGTGGTGGTTCGTATCCATGGAAAGAAGTCTTGTTCATATCCATTCAGGCGTGTCCCACTTCACATCCATCATCCACCAGCTTATTCATATCAATCCAGTTACGCTCATTCTACTTTGTATCCATCGGGTAAGCAATGCTTCGTATCGATATCCATATGTACTTCGTATCGGTCGCCAACTCAATTCGTATCGATCAACCAACGATCGATACGAAACACCACTAAAATCATCAATACGAAGGATGTAAAGAATGATCAATACAAAAAGCAACCAGGTCATCGATACGAAATGTATTGGTTCGTATCGATACAAAATGGTTACAAAGCATCGATACAAAGAAGTGTGAACCATCAATACAAAAGGGATACTCCAGATCGATACAAACAAAGCATGTAAATGTAGAAGACTCGGTCACTCGGCATGAAAAGTGGTTCGATCCAGAAATTTAGCATCATGTCATCAAGCATCACGTGTCTAGAAGTGACATGAAAAGATCAATGCGAATAGGAAGCGACGCAAATTCAAAAGCCTTCAGCAAATCCAAACTTGCATAGTAGCTTGCGTACAACCTCAGGAATGTTCATAATCGATCTCGACTCGATTGGACCAAATCTTGATCGATGCAAAATCCATTCGCATCGATCACGGATCGAGTTTAAATGACCAAGGATCGATCACGTGGGCCCACCCAAGTGAGAGAAGAGGTATTGTGAGATCTGAGCGAGATGTTTGCAGCCTACGCCTATAAAGAAGCCTAGGACCTACTGAAAAGGTACTTTTTTGGGCTCTTCTACGCCCAAACTCTGCCAAAATCATCACTACACTTCAATTGTACAATTGTAATTAGTTGTAACTCACTATTACTAGCGAGTGATAAGTAATATAGTAGCAACCCTTCAAAGTGGGCTCAGGCCGGAGATGGCCGAACCACTATATACCTTGTTTCTTTACTACTTTCCTTTTTAATTTGAGAGTTCTTCACATCTGTATTTTCTACATACTGGCTATTTGTGATATGTGATTATGAACGAGTGCTTTCATCGGCAATTGGGTGTTTGTGACGCAAAAACTCTTATTAGGTTTTATTTCCATGATAGCAGTCAATCAAAAATCGGCACGACTCCCTTCGTAGTGTTATATGGAAAGTCGTATCGATTATCATCTTATGGGTTGGAGTTTATGATAAAGTTTTGAGTAAATCCCAACTCGGTTCATGAAGCTCCTCAGGAATCGATCTTACTCGATTTATCTATTGCGTAACATCCTATCCAAGTTTTGCTTCGAAGGTGAAACGCCTTCAAAATAAGGATCTATTGCTCGTAGAAATTCAATGGTCCACAAATCCCAGTAATTCCACTTGGGAAATCATAGAATTAATCGAGAAATCTTATTTTCGTTTTCAATCATCTTGTGTCGGGGGTGAGAAAGTTTAAAGTCAAGCTTATCTATCTTCCTTTGATCGATGATATGTTGAGTACAAATTCTTCTCTTGAAATTGCGAGGATGCAATTTTATTAAGGGGGGAGTCTGTAACAACCCTGGTTTTGGAGACTACCTATTAATATCAAATTATAACGGTAGTCATAATTTAATATTGTAAACTAAAATAAAATTGGGAATTCTAATTATTTATATGGATTAAACAATGAATTTGGATAATAAAATGAGAAAAACATAGTCTGGAACTTTATTTTATTTATTGGTATGTGTTTTATTTAGAGAAAATGCAATAATTATATTAATTATTGCCCATTTGCTTCTTTTAATAATTTTTAAGAGAAGTATTTATTTTTAAAGTGGTTTATTGAAGTAAAAGGTAGAAATTAGTTTTAAAATATGTTTTGGCTATAAATAAAGTATGGATATGGTTTGAAATATTTTTCTTTGTGAGAAAATAAATATTATGGAATTTTTAAAGTTAAAAATAGAGATTTATCCATTTATTTGAGTAAATAACACATTTTGTAAATTAAGGATTTTAATAATAACAATGTTTCAAAAATATAAATAAATCCATTTATTTAGTGTAAAATGATTTATTTTGTATGTATTCAAGTTTTCATATTTTCTTGTGTGTAAATATGAAGAAAAATGCAACATTGTTTGTAAATTAGTATATACTTGTAGCCTTTTAATATAAATGTTGTTAGTTAAAATTAGGCCATGCTAATTTCTTTTTATGTTTGGGTCCATTAAGCCTATTAGCTCTTAAACTAATTTGAGAAAAAGTGGGAAAAGATTACCGTACTTCCTTCCTTATACTCTTCCTTCTTCTTCTTTTCTAGAAATAGATTTATAATAAACTCACCTTCCCAATATTGCAAAATCCACACTTGTCTTCAAATTCTTCAATGCAAACTAAAATCTTTTTCAAGCTAGAGTAAAAATTATAGGGTACTCAATCTTCGAACTCTATACTTTCATCAATTCTCAATTATAGAAAATGGTTTTCTAATTTACTATAAAACCTTGCCTCTTTCTAAATAAATTCAAGTTTTTACCTTCTCTACAATAAGGTGAGTTTGTTAACTCATAGCTCTAGCTAAATCTTGCTTGCTAATAAAAATATCTGGGAAAAAAATAACTTATTGTAATAAATTCCGTCAAGATTTATTTACCGTATATAATCTTGTCTCTATTTCATCTTTGGGTAGTGATAACTCCTTGATATCTTGATGAATTATTGTCAAATCTTTTCTAGCTTATAGTCTAGATATTTTATTACATGTTGCCAAATTTTTAGCATAATTCTTCCATTTGCTATCTCGAATCGCTGTCGGAAAATCAACACGAAAAGAAATATTTTGCTGGAGAGAGTACGTATCCTAGGTCGACAGGAAGATCGATCTAGGGGTCGACTAAGGACCCATGAAGGTTGACCTTACGATCAAACTAGATGGGTGCAAGGTCGACCTGGTGGTCGATCTGAAGCATGTGAATTTTTATCTCCTCTCTCCCTAGTTTTGGTGCTTGTTCTAGCTTATTTTCCACATAATTTCACTTGATTTTGATGATAATTTTTGTGCTGTTTTGAAGGCCATGATGTCTATCAATAGACTAGCCAAATTTTTGTGATTTTGAAATTCAAATTTTGAATTATTTTGAATTTAATTCAAATTTAAATTCCAATATCGGTTTGAGTGTTTTTCCTTGCTTTTATTCGTTTTTGAGCATGATTTTCTCCCAATCTTTTTGTAATAATTTTTGAAATTAATTGGCATTTCCAAATAATTATTATATAATATTTTCAAGTATTTTTAAGTATAAAATCTATTTATTATCTATATAATAAGAGAAATGTTTAAATAGGGTTTCCCAATTGATTTCGAAAATTGGTTTTCAATGATAGTTTTTCCAAAGTAAATTATTTTACACACACACACACACACACACACACACACACATATATATATATATATATATATATATATATATATATTACATGTTTTCGCACTATTTGAGAAAATTAGAAGGAAAATTAAATGGTTTGGTAAAACATGTGGTATGGGACATGTGCGTTAATCTTATTGGTTAATTCTCAATGTGTCCATTTGATTGTTTTGACCTTCGAGTCGAGTTTACCGACAAGATGAGGTAATTTTTTACCGCTTTAAGTGTGAAATTTACTAGCGGTTAGTAAATCGTTTAGTGCAAAAGTATGGTATGGGACACGCCTTAACACTGTTTGGGTTCTTGTCCGAGATTTTGTGACACATTTGCCATTGCAGCATGCCAGTACTGAACCTTTGGGTCATTGCCATTGCGGTGATTGCCAATGTGGCGTATTTGTCTTCGAGACGTTTGACATTGCGACGTATTTGCCATTGCGTCGTATTTGGCATTGTGTCATTTTGACTTCGGGTGAGGTACCTTTTAGAGATAATAGTACTCAGCAAGGCTTCGACCACATGCACGTGCAAATATTTTTGTGATGATTTCTTTGACTATTTTCCCTAGTGTATTGCCCCTTTCCAGAATTGGTCCTTTGAACCATTTGATATATTTGTGGCGATTACCTTTGGAGAATTTTGAAATCTTGGGAGTTCTATCTTTAAGATTTGAGGTGCCTGTACTAGCATTATTCTGAGATTTTCCTATTGGCATTATATTTGAGTTTTGCCTTTTGCTGTTTATTAGGATTATATTCTCCTATGTTAGAGATTTTCCATTTGGCGTTTATCGGCCAACCTAACCCTAAATCATTATGAATTTAGTGGTATACTAAAACTCTATCAAATTCTCTTCTTCTCCACTTATAAATTATCCAAAATAAAATAAAAAAACTCAAGGAGATCGGATCATAGAAAGTATAGACAAATGAACATAGGTTTCCGAGCGTAGATTCAGGGCAAAGCTTAGATCCGAGGTGAATGGGTTCACTTTAATAAAATGATTTATATGGAGTTAATTTTGATATGCCCTATTTGATTTAGACTGTTAGAAATCAAGCTGTAAACATTTGATTATCAAATTGGAAATATAATTGTTAGTATATTGACATAATTCCTCTTTTCTGACCTAGATTTGTAAACCTAATCTGGAAACTTATAAAAAAATTGGGATAATCAGAGATGTTAACAGTAACCCTAGGTTAAACTATTCTGCTGTAAATTTGTGTAAGTCTATGAAATGAATTTGAATAAGAAACTTGGATAAATCGTAAAGTTGGTTCACTATATTGCTCTATAAGTCAGCATAAATGTAGGTTCGAAAAACAACGTAACTAATTTATAATTAACCAAACAAACGAACTAAAATGGAAGAACTAAAACTCTAAAATGACCATGACCAGTCAACTGCATGATCTGAAGCGGTCGACAACAAGTGATCGACTTCTCCAAAAGCAAGCGGTCGATTGGTTATTGTTTTTCCAGCTTAGGTTAAACCTCGGCCTTAGGCTTAGTTATAAATAACAGATAATTGTTTATACTATATATTTATATATATAAATGTAAGTTTGAAATAGTAGGGAAGCTGTTTTCCTATGATACGATGCTAAGGCATTTCAAATTAGGTAAATACTATTTATCTAGTTAGGGGCCGATTGTTCGACTTGGGGTGATTTTATTGCTAGTGGAACTCACAGGATGTTCTATAGTGGACTTGCAACACTGACTGATGCTTGATAAAGTGTGTGGGCCTAACCTAACATGGATTTCTTGACATTTAAAGATACCTGACATGACATGATGCTATGTTTTTGATGGATCCTGATATGTGCAATAAAAGGCATATGCTATGTTTGAAAGGTGGACACTGATGCTGATGATGAGACATTTCGGTGAATCGGCATTACGGGCTCCACCTTAATGCGTAGTTAGGATACGTGCAGTCATGGTTATAGGAAATTTATTCGCACATGAAAATTGTAGCGAAACCTATGTAAGATGGTTATACGTAGTCGTAATGTTTGAGATGTAGTCCCATACAGGAAGCTCGCCGGATGATCCTATTTTGGAGAAGCCCTGGTAGTTATTAACCGATCATTAGTTATTGAAGTTCGATCCATAGTTTGATCCTTGTAGGAGCTGCATAAGTTTTTAGATAGGTGTGTATCATGTAAGAACCCTAGAAATACATAGAAAATGGTAAGAACATGCTAGGTAACATAAAATAGTATTAAAGTCAACCGTATATGATCACAATATATTAATCGTGTACTCATTCACCAAAATTTTGTCTGACCCACCCTTTTTCCTTTCTTTTTCCTCCACTACAGGAGAATAGGGAAGCAGGTCGTGGGCTTGAATTCAGTACATGGAGAGGCGAGCTCGTCACTGGAGTTGCTTATCATTTTATTTTACTCTCCATGTGATTATTTATCTTATCCAGTACTTAGTATTTCATCAGACTAAGAGTTGCATTTCTGCGCAATCTATATTTATCTACGTGTTGTATTTCTAAGAATGTGTTTTTAAGAAATTTTTTGAAATAGTTATTTTCTATATTTATATTTTGTTTCCTTCCATTGTGAATTATGAAAGTGTAGTATATCTTAGATCAGAACTGTACATCTTTAGTCTTTGAATTGTTCTAAAAGCCTGACATCTCGTACTACTTGGCACCAACGAGAGTTCGAAACTCGCCTAGGCTTTATATTGATATGTCAGAAGGTGAGGGTTGTTAAATCTAGTACTAGAGCCTAGGTTTGAAATTCCATAGGGATTAGGGGAGTATTGAGAGAACATACTTGAATTTTTTTTCAAAAGAAAGGTTTTTCAAATGTTTTTCCAGAAGTATTTTCCAAATGGATTTTCAAAGTATGTATAGGTAAATATAGATAAAGTTTTTCAAAAAAATTTCCAAAAATTATATATAAATATATTGCGAATTACCATTTCCCTTATTCTTCCTAATACTATTTGTGGAAAAGATACTAATAAATTTCTAAATCACAGATAGAAGATGAGCGATTCTACTAATTTTAGCTCGACATTGCAGTTGAGTTTCTGGGCATGAATGTCCCGATGTGGTTTTGTTTCTATCTTTAAGTAAGGGGACAAGCCAAGCTTAACCCTAATAGAGAAACCTCAGAGCAGCATGAGGTTATGTTCATGCCCACCCACCAATCGTCGATTTTTCTAATCTGTGTAAGGACTTTGCGAGCTAGGAGGAAAGCTATATCTATGGACTGAATCATATGTAGATTCAAAGTCATGGATTCGTACTTGTGAGAGGATTCTTGGATTGATGGATCTTGCTAATGAGGTGAGGAGACAACTTGCTACCTGGCTTTTGCAGGGAGTAGCTCCAAGTTTAAGAGAGGTAGTTGAGGCTGAAACTGATGGAAGAGAGATCACTTGGGGGTTTCAGAGACGTTTTAGATGAATTTTTGTCCAGAGCTGAGGAAGGAGTGAAGTTAGAGAAGTTTATTTATCTAAATCAAGGAGAAATGTTAGTAAAGAGTATGTCATTCAATTCTACGAATTGGCTAGGTTCGGGATAGAGTTAATCAATACACTACATAAAAAGACTCTGAAATTTGCTAAAGGGTTGAACCAACCCCTTCATGGTTTAGCTCTAAATTATGTTCTTATGAGCGCAACATATGAGGGTTTAGTGGAGGTGGCCTTGCTGAATACCATCTTTAAGGAGGATGTAGAGGAAGAGCCCAAGAAGACCGCATTAAAGGTGCCGCAGTAGAATTAGGGCAAGGGAGGCTTTGGCACTACACCAGAAATGCCATTTCGCAACGGTTTAGAGCCGTTGCAAAATTGGCAGTGGTAAAAATTTAGCAATGGACCATAGCCGTTGCGAAATTAAATTTAGCAATGGCTTAAAGCCGTTGCAAAACTAAATTTTACAACAGCTAAGAGCCGTTGCTAAATTTAATTTCGCAACGGCTAAAAGCCGTTGCAAAGCCTTGTTGTACATGGTCTATTAATTTGGTTTTGCAACGGCTCAAACCGTTCCTAATTTTATTTTTTTTGTTGCAAATATACATTACTTTTTTCTGTCCTCTTATAGCAGGAGTTAATTCATTATCATACTCAATACAAATTTTGAAAATTTAACATATTATCGTAAAAGAAAGATCATTAAACCAAATATTTTTCATAGATTCAACACAAAGACCAAACATAACAAATCTTTTAACTACAATGTTCATCAACAATACATTACACTATATAGTTAAGCGGCAGCAACATCAATATTACAGTATACAGTATATAGTTTGGTAACAATAACAAAATGATTAGAACAACAATACTACATCATTGCCAACAATACTACATTATCATACTCAATATTGCAGTATACAGCACTTAATACAAACGGTGGTATCTTTTAGGACAAAAGAGCTTACTACAGTAATCAAACCTGAAAAACCTTCCACATATATCTTTGAAAATTAGGAACCGAGACCCTTCAACTATGATACATATAAACAAGCGAATTGTTACCTGTAAAAAGTAGCAAGACCAAACAAAATAAGATGACGTGAGTTGGATAAAAAGTTTACGAACAAGCACAAGAAACATAACTAATTCTATAATTTTCGTACCACAAAAATTAGAACTTCCGTTTTGTCTAATTCGCAAATTGGTTAGCATCTTATTTTCCTCCATTTCAATATGAAGGCAAAATGCATTCATATCAACTAAAACATTTTCACATGTTGATATTTAGATAAAAATATCATACTCAATATGACTTTATAGGTGACAATGAGCTGTAAACTTTGTGAACTTAGTGCACTGCAATGAGTTCCTAAACTTTGTGCAAATGCACTGAGTTTATAAACCCAGCGAACTGATGCATTTGCATTGAGTCAATTTGATTTTATTGACTCATCACAAATGCATTGAGTTTATTAACTCAATTATACTTGATATGTAGAACTGAATGGTAACAACAGGTTTTGATAGCAGTGGTATAGTAGAAGCATTGCTAAATAGAAGATACAAACTTCCAGTCTCATTAAAAAAAGCCGATTATTTCCTATATTCCCAGCTGTATTGGTGGAATAGTAGCTATTATATTGAATTGTGGTTGGAAAGCCCACTGCATATGTCACCGAATCTCCATTGGTTTGTAATGTAAGCTTAGATCTTCCCATCGAGTAATTATCTTCCGTAAGTTTTGCATAAATAAAAGTGTCTTGGTTCAAAATATGACCAGGCAATATAGTGTCGGTTGGAGATCAAATGTCTGCAATAAAACAGATGATCCACTAGACAATATAAAATTTCCATTATCTTGCATAAAACCATAACTTGCTCCACTAATATTTGAACTCCATATTTGTTGGTTTGAGGAGTATTGCAAGGTCAATTGTTGTAAATGATAGTTTTGAGATTTTCTTCTTCATAATTCAAACAAGATTGTTTCATCAACTTTTATTATAGATGTAAGGATGTGTTTGAAGTCTTCTATAGCTCACTTATTGCTTCTATACGTCATCATCAAGAAGCGGGGTCACTATTATACAAGTTCAAGGCTCCTAAATAACAACAACTAGGCTTTAAGGTAAGAATTGCCATTCAGTTCTAGGCTTCCGCAAATGCAATTAGTGCAACACACTGAGTTAACAAACTCAGTGCAACATGAGTTTGTTGACTTAGTGAATCTATTAAAACTATATACTTCCAAATATCCACTGATATGGATTTCACTTTATAAACCCAGTTTATAAATTTCATAGCCTCATCTTTTCTTTGAAAAACACAATTTCAAACACTTAATCAATTTCCAAATTGATTTTCAAAATTTTCTTGATTAAAATAAATTCCTTTACTGATCAAAATTTATTTCAAAACCCATAAATTACATATTTAATTTCTTTATTATAATCTAAAATCTTATTTAAACTGAATACCAATTTCATACTTTTCCAAATCTCTTCTTTATTTTTCTAAACAAATTTTAAACCTTTAATTTTAAAATAAATTCTTTATTCCTATAAATAATATCACTTAAGTTTAAAATTCATTTATTCTCATGTATCCATATATCTCCTTTTCCATACCGGAATTATTTTTTTGAATTTAAAATCAACTTTTATCTTTCCCAATTCATTCTTTAGTTATCCCAATTCTCCAAAATCATTTTTCTTAAAATTCTCCCTTTATGTCTTTCAAAAATCAAATCTTTATATTTTGATAACTCAATACCAAATACATTCAATCCATTCAAAGCATCCAATATTCCAATTTTCAATATAATCAATAACCTCTCATAGATTATCAAATAAAACATAAACTATAAAAATAAATTACACCACTTTGAGGAATCCAGTTGGATCCCTCCAACCTGCTTTCCTGCATCCATAGATGTTAGCACAAGATAAAATACCAATTCCACTTCGAGGTGGAATATCGCGGTATATGAGATTAAATAATATCATCCGCTATTATGCGACGCATAGGGTCTCATCCGCTATATAATGCGGGAAATCAATCACTCCAAATACATATATAATACCAATTCCAATTCCAATTCGAGGTGGAATATTGCGGTATATGATTTTAATATAATATCATCCGCTATTATGTGGCGCATAGGGTCTAATCCAATGTAATTGATAATAATTTATCATCCAGACACACAATCAACAATTTGAAATTTAACTATTTAAATTTAAATAAAACCCAGTGAGTGAGATTAACTCACCTTTGATTTTATTTTTTTGTAATCGATTTCCATTTCGACCATTTCTGCAGGGTTCCAGACCTTGTATAAACATTATATAATTTATTAGTATTCGAACAAATCAAAAAATCAATTTCCCTTAAATAAATTTAATTAACCCATACTTTTATTTAAACTAATTTTTCCTTTGACCATTTTTAGTAACCAAACTAATTATATAAGTTAATTAGATAAATTAATTTCCATTAATACATTAACCTAGTAAATCTAAAATAACATCTATAAATATTTCCTTGCTTATATTTTAAATTAACTATGTAGGTGTATATTTCCTCTTGTAAATGACAAACGGCGACTACTTACTATATATATATATATATATATATATATATATATATACACACGCACAAAATCAACTAGAAAAAACTATACCTTACCGCCATTGCTAATAGTAAACTCCAGCAAGACACTGACCTAACAATCATGCGCCTCTCCATTAGCATGCAGGTTTTATAGAGGGGTTTGGCGCAGCTGAAACAACAACATGCCAAATATCAGAGTTGACATTTGGACAGACACTTGGCGTGCCTCTTTCACTACTCACACAGCAACCTACCATGTCCTCCATCCACTCTAATTCCATGTTCAAACTTACAATAACATCACCATAAATATCAGCATCAATCTGAACTCAGTAACCAATTCATTGGCCACTCATTGACCCAGCAGCCTATAAAGGAGAAATAGGGGTTTCAATACCTGTGCTAGCAGTAGATGCAGTCATTTCCGATAATGGTTGATAGGAAGGATAAACGTGGAGCAAGGAAGAGTTTAGTTCATGGAGCGGATTGTCAATAATCAAGGAAGGCGGCGAACCATTTGTCAAAATTGCAGGAGATGCGGCACTAGAGGCAATAACAACGAAGGTAATACATCATCTGAAGCAACGCGACCAAAAAGAAGGCAAATCAAAATGGTCATCAATGAAGACGCGTTGAAGGGCAGACCAGATCTTGTTAGAGATTGTTCACTAATAAGAAAAATCCGAGATTTTCAAACAATCGAGGAAGGCATGAGGGAAGAGAATGAGGATAAAAGGGGAACAACGGAGCTTAGGGAAGGGGAAGAGTGGATGAGGGTGGCAATCGAAAAAAAAACTAGAGCCATATTTTTTTTTCTTGTTAGATTTTTGATTTGAACTGAAAAGTGGTAAAGGGTAAAGGGAAATGATATTCGATTTGACAGAAAGGAGAAAAGGAGATCGATGCTTCGGAGAGGCATGTTGGATCAGAGAGGACGCGTGTAGAATTAGAGGCACGTGTTGATAAGGTTACAGTGTCTTGAAGGTGAAGACATATATTATATTTAAAATTTAAATTTACATTTAAATCGTTTCAATTTCGCAATCTCTAAATCTCGTCCTCCTATCGAGGCATACCGCTAGGCGTTTATAATGTTAAACCCCTATTTCGGACGCAATGGAAAAGGTTTCGAGTCCTAACTCGATCGTACGGAGAAGATAGCTTTTTGGACCAGTTATTGTATTGAATTTCGATTAAAATTTCAGCACGTTTATCTATAGTATGATCAATCGACAATTCCAAACACTACTAAAATTGAAATCCGATAATAAGACAATATTATGGATCCGATGGAACTGGTTTCGTCAAATTCTGAGACTGCGCCTCGGAAGGCTATTTTTAAATTCAATTTAAACTATACATTTTTAAAACTGAACAAAACATCCCCAGATTCAAATTTAGAACTTCTATTATCTCCACTATTATAAATATAAATTTTCCATGTCTTTGAAATATTTTTAACAAGCTTAGAATTCCAAATTCAACATTTTTCCCAATCCAATCATTAAATTTAATATTTAAATTATCAAATAAATAGCAACATTTGAAATTCAAGTTAGAAACTGTCCTTTAAATATTTAAAATCAATTAAATATTTCAATTTCAAATACCAGAAATTTCGGATCGTCACATTCCTCCACCTTAAAAGAATTTCGTCCCCGAAATTACTAGTTAAGAGAAATGGTACATAACCCGTTACTACTTTCCTTTAACCAACAGTTCCAAACAGCATTACAAACCAAATAGTTTTCAACAATTTCCCAAAACAATCTTTTTAATAAAGACATCATCAAACACACTAACTTCCTAAACTTCTTCCATTAGTTCCAACCAATATTTCCTAACCAACCATTCAACTTTACATTTAAAATCCAATTTAAATTTTCAAAATTTTCGAACTTCCTAAATTTTTGAAAAAATTCGCCTGCGTCTCCTTTGCATGGCTAGCTCGGTACAACTACAAAATGCCTCTACGGCCCCAAATCTCAAAAGAAAACAAAAAGGCCAAGATGCTAGACTAGAAAATCATCAAATTTCTTACAGAAATTTAAATACATACCTTTTTCCGAGCAAATTTTAATTTATCTTCAAAAATCAAAAATCCCAATTCCCTTGCCTTTAAAGCACCTGTATATCATACTTAGCCATAATATCCAATCACAGAATCCTAAAATCATTTTATATATCTCTTTTCAAAAGTTTCATATCTATTTCATTCACATACGTACGATGCACATATATCATCTGTACACAATACCCAATTTGATCGCTCGCTCGATCACACAACTCCACTTCCGAACTAGTATTGTCCACCCGACTTTCTTGTACGGACTCAGATCTGGTTTCTTGATCAGAAACCATCATTCTCCTTTAATAGTCACAAACTATGATAGAGAATTTCCAGAATCAATCAAAAATCCATATCCAGAGTTCGCTGTCGAAAATCGAGTGAAAAATCCTTACTCGGATCGGTATAACTACCTCGAAATTCTATGCTCGAATATGGATCAAACCACTATGCGAATAAATAATATAAGTACATCCTACGTATTTTACCCAATTGATTATTAACTGTATCAATTCTCTTTTATTCACATTATTTTGATTTATATTCCCTTATTCACAACCATCCCATTTCACAACTTCCAAATTAATTTTCATCCATTATTAACTTAGTATTTTCAATACCAAATTTACTCAAGAATTTTCACCCTTAGCTTTTCTTAAGTTTAATATAAGCACTTCATATATTCTTATATTATTACTTTCTCTTACCACTTGGTTTTTATCTTCATTAAATCAAATTGGATTCCAACTCCATATAAATTTGATTTGCTTCAATTTACAAATTAATTTCAAACCTCAATACTATCTCCAAATTTTCATTCCATATTTTTATTTCCAATTCTATTTGAATTCAATTCACCTTCAAACTTTGAATGTTGAATTTTATCAACTATCTTCCGTTCATAACTGGTTCATATCATTATTTAAATTAGTTCCACTTACTAATTTATTTCATATCTCAAACAATTTCTTATTCCAAACTTTTATAGTTTTAGTTCACTTAGAAATAGTTCTACGACTTCTCTTTACTCGGTTATTTTTTTAATTTTAATGTTTAGTTCTCAATTTTATTCAGTTACAATCAAATAAATTTGCAAATCACAATACTTTTATTCGAATTTCCATTTTCAATTCCACTTGAATTAAATTTTCCATCGTTCCACCCATTTATTCCCAACAAATTTAATACTTCATTTTACACAACAAGATTCAAATCAAATCTTACTCCAAATCATTTTCTTACCTACTTAAATCCATTAGTTCACTCACGAATTTTATTTCAGTCTTTTTATTTTATTTAGTCAAAACTTGACTAACTTCCACTACACACATTTTAAATTAATTCTCAATATTCAGTTTCAATTCTATTTTCTTACAAATGCAAATTCATTTATCTATCCACAATTTTATTTCCATTCCATCTACCAACCTTCTTTATTTGTTTTATCTTTCTAACTTTATTCTCTAATCACACTTACCTTTATTTGAACCTTTCAAGTTGAATCTTATCCCATAAATTCCAAATTTCCATAAAAAGTTTATTCCTAAGCTTTACTTCCTTTAGTTCCTTCGAACAAATTTACAATTCACTTTTCTTGACACAATTTAAATTGATTCCATTATTCAACTTTAATTCATGTTCTTTTACTTATAAATTTGTTTTCCCACAAATTTACTTGCAATAAAATAAATTTTTACTTTTATTTACTAGATTCGATTATATTCCATTTTAATTGGAACTTTTAACTTTATAAGTTTTCCAACTTATTTATATTCTGATTACATTTTTAATAAGATTTCAGAGTCTTTTTTAAACAATTACTCAATATTTCAAAATCATCTTTGAAATCAATTATATCCAAAATTCTTTGGTATCAAATTATCCTTTGAACTTTAAAATCAAAGGGCCCTACCAAATCAAAACTTCAACATTTCAAAAACCATTTCTGAAATCCATAATTCAATTGCACATCCAATTATTCTTTGAATTTTTAAATCCAACCTAGTTTCGCAAACAACTTCTAATTAAATCATTTCGGTAGCAGTCCCTCTTTTGGAAACTCAAAAATGAACATCGATGATGCAACAGTCATCACCGAAGTTATTCTCCAGTGATCGAAGAGAGTTTAAATGCTTTTACCCCATCAAATATTTTTAAATTCCAAATCTCTCCTGATTTCAAACCCAATTCAAAATATTTCTCACATACTATCACCATTATTTCTCTAAAGCTTATGAAAACCATTTTCAAACCCAAAGGAATTTAAAATTTCCCACAATTTCAAATTCCAAATTCTTTCAATTCATATCCAATATTACTCTGGAATTTTATTTAAATTATAAATCATACTTATAATTCAAATTTACAGATCTTATTTTGTTATATAAATTTATTCCTTAACCTTTGGTTATAGTTTCAATTATTTATTCAACTTCCATTTAATAATGATAATAATTTAATATTATCATTTACTAACAACTAAGCAACCATATATAACTATAATAATTTACAGAAAATTATTTCTTTTATATACAAAAATATTTTAGGTAAAATTATTTCATTTACCCAATTTTAAAACAATAATGTGTTTGTTTATCTTGTTTAAGAGTTTAGAAACCCCTATCGATGACATGACGTCCTACATATCGACCAGAATCTCTAAACACTCAACCGATAAGTCAACACAATATAAAAACAAATTTCTTTTATATTCACTAACAAATACGCGCTCATATCTATTAATACACTCAAACTCATTCTAAAGTACTATGGACTCTTTTTAACGAGTAATCCCCACCAGAGCCAAGGTGTAAAGGCCCGCAAATCCGTACCCCTTTTGAGCTGGCCAAATTCCATAACAATTCAGCCCAAAGTGGAACAAATGTATGAGTCTTTGGGTTTAAAGAAGAAAGAGGTAGAAGAAGAAGAAAAGAAAACAACATCAGAATCTCACATTTTGCAGCGGAACAAATATAACAGATAAATGAATATCTTTAAAACAAAGAACTATATCAGTTGTTACATTACATCACGTTACATTATCAGAGTGTTATAACAACCAGCGGAAAAGAATATAACATATACTAGTGATACGCTTCGCCATCCAGCTTGCTCCTGATATCCACAGCATCTCTTTTTCGACTTCGCTCTAGAATAATGATAACCTGACTCTAGGCTGCCTGTGTGGAAAAATTGTGGGCATCCTGAGTATAGAAAGGGAACAATAAACTCCAGGTCAGTCGTGGGACTGGCGTGAGATTTTAAAAACAGTTATTTTCACAAAGAAAATAAAAATAAATCCGCTATGCTTTTGGAAAATGAAACTACCATATGGCCTCCCGCTACACACACAATGCAAACGCAGAATTGGAGGAGATTTCTCCTTATGATAGTCAAACATGCTTAATACGCAAAATCTTTTGATATTATTATTAGTGCATAGTGCAGAAAATATTTCGAAAGTATAATATTAATCTTAGCCAGCATAGACATTCCAAACTATGCCTACTATAGCTACCATCTAAACAGTGGTGACCACCATAAGTAAATGGCAAGTTATACAACTAAAACCGTATAAGGCGCGTATTAGAGTTTGGATTTCCAACAAATGGTCAGGCTAAGAAACTTCCCATGCCACATGGGTACGCCTCTGGAGGAACGCCCAGAGAACCTAACCGGATCTCTGCCAACACAAGGCCGGGTCACCTCTGTAACTAGGTAACTCCTACACGAGTATGTCATCCCCCTGTCGTTTGCGACCTTTATCCGAGGATCCTCAATCACGAAGCAACAACCACAAAGTATAATAAATTTGCAGCAACAACATAGGTAAAATATCTAGGCTCCATACCATGAATCTACCCTTTTCTAGAAGGAAATGACATGCCCTCAGGAGGCGCTACCCCCAAATAACCTTGCCGCATCCTTCCTATTTCAACCATTTTCAGGGTGTGAGGTCCGACGAAGTCTCGTCCACAAAGCTACACTTTTCAGAAAGTCATGCTTTGATCAACAAATGATCAGCAGCACTTTGTATGCCAAATTACCAGTTAGGAATATATCACTAGTAACCATCAACTACATAACCTCTGAGCTCGTACGTCTCAGAGAAGGGTGTTAAGCTAAGAGAATAAATTCTCTGCCACCAACAGAAATGTATTTGATAGAAACCAGCTTTACATCTCAAAGTGTAATGTCAGGCACACATCCATACAAGTCCGTTCCGGGATCGAACGGAACCGAAGGCACTTCAAAATATGCACTTGTAAATTCGGATATTCACTAATCACGTCCGAAATCCCCATCACAAAGAGTGATAAAATCTCTAAACTAGAGAAACCCGGTGCAGAGACATTCGATAGGTAATCCTTTCATTTTCGAAAATACCCGGTCTTCAACACCGTCTTCAAAAGCAATTCCATTTCGTCGTATCATTATTCGAAATGGGTTTTATGACCCAAAGTCCTCTCCCGGCTAATTCGAATAATGAGCGCTTATTTTAAAAAAATAAGTGTTCAATCAGATTTCAAACAAATTATGACAAATTTCCACTTTGATCTTTTAAGAAAAAGATTCATCACAATCACAAATATTCAATGTGGTTTTCGAATATCAGTTCGGAATCTGACCCCCGATCGTAATGAAATTCAAATGCCATTTAAAAGCCAAAATTGATAGTCGGTTATTTAACTATCAATCAACATTCACAACAAAGACCAGATTTAAATAATTTTCCCCAATTATTTTTTTTCAAAATATCTTCGCAAGATATATTTCACACTTCAACCACTTTGAAAACAAATTTCAAATCACCTTCCTCACGTGGAATAAATTTCCAAAAATTTATTTAATTCCACTGAAAATTTTCCGAGTTCAAATACTTTAAAAATAATTTAAAATACTTATCCAAACATATATACTTGGAAATATTTATAATAAAACTGTTTTGAAACACTTGCTTAAATATTAGTTATGAAAATATTATACTACTATCTCATATAAACTTAAGTCCAATATAATTTTAAAATAAAATTATTAGATAGAGTATAACTATTTAAATAACCATTTTCTAAATCAAATATCAATTTAATCTTTAAATAACCACTTCTATATTAAAAAAATCTTTACTTTAAAGATTTTCAAAATAACCCAAGTAAATAATTTCTCCAATATAATCTTTCCTTAACCATCTTCACAACTTCAATTTCGTATTTATAGGCTATATTGAAAACATATTCGGCTTTCCAAGGAAAGTATACCCTCCATTCTAAAATGGTTCACTAAAATCAATTTATAAATCCTTCTGGATTTACTTTAAATTTACGTTCCAAATTCGTAAATTCCTTTCCACACTTTTAAAAATAAAATAATATTTATTTTAAAAACAAATTTCCCTTTCTTTCATAAAATTCCCATTGTGAATTTAAATTCCCAAATATCCGCTGATATATGATTATTATTTTTAATCGATTTGAAAAAAAATCGTTTACAAGCACCAAATCAATTTGCAATTTGATTTCCAAATTTCATTTTTTAAACACCAAATCAAATTCCAAATTGATTTCCTGAAGATTTATTTTAAAACACCAAATTCATTTTTTATTCGATTTACAAATTTATTGCCTTTAAAAATAAATTCCTTTATCTCTTTCAATAGTATTTAAAAATTGAATTTTTAAATAAATCCATCAACTTTAAACAATATTACTAAGAATTCCTTTATTAAATCATTTCCCTTTTTTTTGGAATTTATTCAATAGGATTTCACTATAGATTTTCTACTTAAATTTAAAAATCCAATTTTATTTATTTTGGTATCTTACGATACCAAAAATATAGTCGGCTAAATTTTCCCCTTCAACGTTTTCAATCACAATATAATCACACACAGATTTTAAATAAACAGCATACAATATTGAAACAAATTCAATTATTTGAGGAATTTAGTAGGATCCCACCAACCTGTTTTCCCTGCATCCACAGACGTTAGCACAGCAATTAAATACCCATTCCACTTCGAGGTGGAATATCGCGGTATATGGGATTTATAAAATACCATCCACTATTATGCGGCGCATAGGGTCTAATCCGCTATATAATGTGGCAAATCAACAACTCCAAATACATATATAATACCAATTCCATTTCGGGGTGGAATATCGTGGTATATTGGTTTAAATATAATATTATCCGCTATTATGCGGCGTATAGGGTCTATTTCAATACAACTGATAATAAATTATCATCCAAGCACACAATCAACAATATAAAATTTAACTCTCGTAATTCAACAATAAATTAATAACCGAAATTTCAATTATTATAATTTGAGTGAGAACATCTCACCTTTTCTCCTTTATTTCGCAATCCATTCCTAATCCCGTTTGTTTCTCGATTTTAGACCTTGCATAACAATTGTATTATTTTAATTAATATTCGAACAAATCGAACAATCAATTATTGTTTAATTTAAGCTAATAAATTATAATTTAATTCAACTAATATTATTAATTTTTAAACTAAAGATTTAATTTTCAACAAAGAATTAAATTTGTAAACCCATTTTCCTTTAATAAATTTAATTAACTAATAATTTTGATTTTAAACTTATATTTTTAATTTTTAAACAAATTCCCTTTTAATAAATTTATTTAACAAAAATTAAAATTAAACTAAATTTCCTTTTAAACAAATTTATCAACTAAAAATCTAGCTTAAATAACTTTTTTTTCTCTATGAAGATAATTTATTTTACTAATATTTAAATTGAATCAATAACTTTTCTTAATTTTCTGCATATATATGTTTCTAACCAAATATACACATATTTTTCTTCAATATATATAGAGACATAAACAAATTAATTTAAGGAACCTTACTGCCAACCCAAGCTCAGAAACAGTGCCGAAATCCTAGACGAGAAGATGCCGCACTACACTACACTGCCTCCTCGCGACAACGAAACCCTAACCGACCCAATTGACTTCGCCGCCGCCCCAGTCGTCGCATCGCCATTCCCTAGCTCCAGCTCCGATTCACCCTACGTGCTGTAACAGCAACCCGCAAGCCTCCTTCCTCGTGCACACGCGCCTTCAATGTTATCCATCGCGCGCCACCTCCCGATGCTCACGCGAGCACGCGGCGCCCTGGCCTTGACTTCGAAAATTCACACGCGAGTCTTGAAATCGCGACTCCATTGTGAGCTCGACTTCGATTCCAATCTAATTGATCAACCTTCCCCCTTTTATCGTTCATATGAAAGGCTTCCGCTTGTTTTTTATTCGATTTTAATTTTATTTGAGAAGAGGGAGATGAGAAGGGAATTTGGCCATTAAATTTTCTTTCAGAGGACAACTTATTTTATTTCTGAACGAGAAAATGGTATTTACTTTTTGTTTTCATTTTCCTTATGCTCGGCTTCGATTTTTGGAAGGAAAGAGACTCGTGTAGAAACTTCTACCAAGTGTTGAAGATAGAAGCAACGTGTTCGTTGCTACAGTAATGGGAATATATTATTTTTATTTTAATCTTTAAATTCAAATTCAAATCGTCTTGGTTTTCGCAATTCAAAATCTGGATCTCTAATCGAGACATGCCGCCAGGCATTTATAATGTTATATGCCTATTTCGAACACAATGGAACAGGTTTCGAGTCTAAATTTGATCGTATGGGAAAGATAGCCTTTTGAACTAGTTAAAACATTAAATTTTCAATTTAAATTTCAGCATGTATTCTTATCGTACGATCACACGACTACTCCGAATGCTACGAAAATTGAAATCCGATAATAATACAATATTACTGATCCAATGAAACTGGTTTCGTCGAAATCCGAAACTGTGCCTCGCAAGGCTATTTTTAAATATCGATTTTAAACGATATAAATTCCAAACCGAACAATTCACTTTCAAATTCAATTCTGTGGTTTCTATTATCTTCAGTATTATCTATATGAATTTCCTAAGCTTTCAAATTATTTTTATCGAGCTCAAAAACTGAAAATTCAATATTTTTTTCAACTTCAATAAATTAAATTCAATAACTAAATTGCCAAAATTATAGTTAAAATTGAAATTCAAATTAAACTAACTTCCAAACATTTAAAATCAATTAAATATTCCATTTCAAATGTTAAAAACTTTCGGGTCGTCACATCGTTCCCCCTTAAAAGAATTTCGTCCTGGAATTTCTAGTTAAGAAGAATGATCCTTAACCCGTTTATTATTTTTCCCAATCCAAATAGTTTTATTATCTTACCAAAACAAATCTTTTTATTTAAAGATCATCATTTCAACTAACTTTCCAAAATCTTCCATAGTTTCCAAACAACATTCTTTTCTCAATTATTCAAATTTAAATTTAAATTCAAATTTCAAAATTTCAAAATCTTCTTAAAATTTTTCTAACTCCCTTAATTTTCGGAAAATTTCGCCAGCGTCTCCTTTGCGCGGCTAGCTCGGTACGACTACAAAATGGCACCACAAGCCCCCAGATTCAAAAAGAAAACAAAAAGTCAAGTGGCTAGACAAGAAAATCATCAAATTTCAAACTAAAATTTAACTACATACCTTTTGTCGAGCAATTTAAAATATCTTCAGAATCAAAATCCAATTTATCCTTTGTCTTTAACACACTTATTTATCATGCTAGCCATAATATTCATTTACAACATTTATATATCATTTTGCATATTTCATTACAAAAGTTTAAATACTTACTTCTTATACCATTTTTACTTAACTATTAAGTTATATGTCCATTTTCATTCAATCTTGCATTTTTTGTTTCATTTGAATTCGATTTACACTTTCAATTCTGTTTGGATTCAATTTAACTTCTAAATATTAAATTTTATCAATTATCTTTCATTCACAACTGATTCATCTCACTATTTTAAATTAGTTTCATTTACTAATCTATTACAAATTCCAATTCATTTTATCTCAAACCATTACTTTATTTCACCTTTATTATCTTCAGTTCACTTCGAACTACTTTTACAACTTCATTTTATTTCACATCATTCAAACTGGTTTACGATATTCATTTTCAATTCCAGTTTTATTCTTTTGTTCATCCCCAAACACAATTCAATTTCAATTCACCATTTGGTTTACAACCACTTATATTTAAACTGAATTTCAAATTCCATATGAATTTAATTTACCTTTTATTTATAAATATTGGATTCAATTCATTTCAAACCATATTTAATTTTTTCATTTCTTCAATTAATTTCACTTATTAATTTCATTTCAATACTTCGCTTTGTTTATCACAAATCATATTCAATTCCAATTCCAGTTCTATTTACTTACAGATTCGAAATGAATTTCAACATCCAATTTCACTTTCATTACTTGTAATTATAAATTCATTTATTCATTCACAATTTGATTTTCTACCTTACTAAATGTTATTCCAATCATTTAGCCTATTAGACTAATTTACCTTTATTCCAATTAACTCAAGTTAATTTCAGTTTCAATCTGAATTTTTTAAGTTTTCTAATTTATTTAATATTCCATAATTATTCTAAATAAGATTCCAGAGTCCTACCAACATTTTCAAAATCATTTTTGAAATCAATTCAAATTATCTTTTGAATTTCCCAAAACCAAACCCAGTTTGCAAACAACTTCCATTTAAAATAATTTGGTAGCAATTCCTCTCCTGGAAATCCGAAAATGAACATCGATGATGTCGCGATCATCATCAAAATTATTTTCCAACGATCGAAAAGAGTTTGGTGCTTTCATTCCTTCAAAACATTTTTCCAAACCTTTGAAAATCATTTTCAAACTAAAAAGTGGTTTTAATTTTTTCCAAATCTCTAATCCTTTTCAAACCCTTTCAATTCTTATCAAAACATTTCTCTGAAATTTCATTTCAAATTATAAATCAAATTTACAATTTATATTTACAAATCTATTTGTATATGGATTTTATTTCTCAACCTTATTTTCAATTTTCGTATAACAATGATAATAATTTAATATTATCGCTTCCTAGCAAACAAGCAACCATATACTATGTAATAATTTACGGAAAATTATTTCTTTCATACACGAAAATAATTTGGGTAAAATTATTCCATTTACCCGATTTTAAAACAATATCGTGCTGAATTGTTCTGTACAAGTGTTTAGAGATCCCTATCGATAGAGTTGTGCAGGCTATACCGACCAGAATCCATATAACAAACCAATCATCACAATATAAAATTTTTTTATATTCACTAACAAATAAGCGCTCATATCTGTTAATACACTCACACTCATTCTAGAGTACTGCTGGCTCTATCTCTAATGAGTAACACCCAACAGAGCCAAGGTTATCGCTTAACCAAATGCTCTGATACCACTGTAAAAGCCCGCAAATCCGTACTCCTTTTGAGCTGGCCAAATTCCATAACAATTCAGCCCAAAGTGGACAAATGTGTGAGTCTTCGGGTTTAAAGAAGAAAGAGGTAGAAGAAGAAGAAAAGAAAACAACATCAGAATCTCACATTTCGCAGCGGAACAAATATAATAGATAAATGAATATCTTTAAAACAAAGAACTATATCAGTTTTTACATTACATCACATTACATTATCAGAGTGTTACAACAACAAACAGCGAAAAAGAATATAACATATACTAGTGATACGCTTCGCCATCCAGCTTGCTCCTGATATGCACAGCATCTCTTTTTCGACTTTGCTCTAGAATAATGATAACCTAACTCTAGGATGCCCGTGTGGAAAAATTATGGGCATCCGGAGTATAGAAAGGGAACAATAAACTCCAGATCAGTCGTGGGACTGGCGTGAGATTTTAAAAACAGTTATTTTCACAAAGAAAATAAAACGAAATCCGCTATGCTTTTGGAAAATGAAACTACCATATGGCCTCCCGCCACACACACAATGCAAACGCAGAATTTGAGGAGATTTCTCCTTATGATAGTCAAACATGCTTAATACGCAAAATCTTTTGATATTATTATTATTAGTACATAGCGTAGAAAATATTTCGAAAGTATAATATTAATCTTAGCCAGCATAGACATTCCGAACTATGCCTATTATAGCTACAATCTAAACAGTGGTGACCACCATAAGTAAATGGCAAGTTATACAACTAAAACCGTACAAGGAGCGTATTAGAGTTTGGATTTCCAACAAATGGTCAGGCTAAGTAACTTCCCATGCCACATGGGTACGCCTCTGGAGGGACGCCCAGAGAACCTAATCGGATCTCTGCCAACACAAGGCCGGGTTACCTCTGTAACTAGGTAACTCCTACACGAGTATGTCATCCCCCGGTCGTTTGCGACCTTTATCCGAGGATCCTCAATCATGAAGAAACAACCACAAAGTATAATAAATTTGCAGCAACAACATAGGTAAAATATCTGGGCTCCATACTATGATACTACGCTTTTCAAGAAGGAAATGACATACCCTCAGGGGGCGCTACCCCCAAATAACCTTGCCGCATCTTTCCTGTTTCGACCATTTTCGGGGTGTGAGGTTCGACGAAGTCTCGTCCACAAAGCTACACTTTTCACAAAGTCATGCTTTGATCAACAAATGATCAGCAGCACTTTGTATGCCACATTACCAGTTTGGGAATATGTCACTAGTAACCATCAGCTACATAACCTCTGAGCTCGTACATCTCAGAGAAGGGTGTTAAGCTAAGAGAATAAATTCTCCGCCACCAACAAAAATGTATTTAATAGAAACCAGCTTTACATCTCAAAATGTAATGTCAAACACACATCCATACAAGTCCGTTCCGGGATTGAACAGAACCAAAGGCACTTCAAAAGAAGCCCTTGCAAATCCGGATATTCACTAATCACGTCCGGAATCCCCATCACAAAGAGTGATAAAATCTCTATACCGGAGCAACCCGGTGCAGAGACATTCGACAGGTAATCCTTTCGTTTTCAAAAATACCTGGTCTTCAGCACCGTCTTCAAAAGCAATTCCATTTCATCGTATCATTATTCAGAATGGGTTTTATGACACAAAGTCCTCTCCCGGCTAATCCGAATAATTAGAGCTTATTTAAAAAAATAAGTGTTCAATCAGATTTCAAACAAATCACCACAAATTTCCACTTTGATCTTTTAAGCAAAAGATTCATCACAATCACAAATATTCGATGTGGTTTTCGAATATCTATTTGGAATCCAACCCCCGGTCGCATCGAAATTCAAATGTCATTTAAAGGCCAATATTGATAGTCGGTTATTTAACTATCAATCAACATTCACAACAAACACCAGATTTAAATAATTTTCTTCAATTATTTATTTTCAAAATATTTTTGCAAGATATATTTCACACTTCAACCACTTTGACAACAAATTTCAAATCACCTTCCTCGCATGGAATAAACTTCCAAATATTTATTTAATTCCACTGAAAATTTTTCGGGTTCAAATATTTTAAAAATAATTCAAAATACTTATCCAAATATATATACTTGGAAATATTTATAATAAAGCTATTTTGAAACACTTGCTTAAATATTAGTTATGAAAATATTATACTACTATCTCGTATAAACTTAAGTCCAAAATAATTTTAAAATAAAATTATTAGATAGCGTATAACTATTTAAATAACCATTTTCTAAATCAAATATCAATTTAATCTTTAAATAACCACTTCTATATTAAAATAAACCTTCACTTTAAAGATTTTCAAAATAACCCAATTAAATAATTTCTCCAATATAATCTTTCCTTAAACCATCTTCACAACTTCAATTTCATATTTATAGACTATATTGAAAACAAACTCGGCTTTCCAGGGAAAGTACACCCTCCATTCTAAAATGGTTCACTCAAATCAATCTATAAATCCTTTTGGATTTACTTTAAATTTACGTTCCAAATCCATAAATTCCTTTCCATGCTTTTAAAAATAAAGCAATATTTATTTTTTAAAAAAATTTCCCTTTCTTTTATAAAATTCCCATTGTGAATTTAAATTCCCAAAAATCCACTGATATATGATTTTTTTTAAATCGATTTCAAAAAATATCGTTTACAAGAACCAAATCAATTTTCAATTTGATTTCCAAATTTCATTTTATTAACACCAAATCAAATTCCAAATTGATTTCCCAAAGATTTATTTTAAAACACCAAATTCATTTTTTATTTGATTTACAAATTTATTGCCTTTAAAAATAAATTCCTTTATCTCTTTCAAAACTATTTAAAAATCGAATTTTTTAAATAAATCCTTCAACTTTAAACAATATTACTAAGAATTCCTTTATTAAATCTTTTCCCCTTTTTTTGGAATTTATTCAATATGATTTCACTCTAGATTTTCTACTTAAATTTAAAAATCCAATTTTATTTATTTCTGGTATCGTAGATACCAAAAATATGTTCGGCTAAATTTCCGCCTTCAACGATTTCAATCACAATATAATCACACACAGATTTTAAATAATCAACATACAATATTGAAAATAATTCAATTATTTGAGGAATCCAGTTGGATCCCCCCAACCTGTTTTCCCTACATCACAGACGTTAGCACAACAATTAAATACTCATTCCACTTCGAGGTGGAATATCGCGGTATATGGGATTTATAAAATATCATCCGCTATTATGCGGTGCATAGGGTCTCATCCGCTATATAATGCGGAAAATCAACAACTCGAAATACATATATAATACCAATTCCACTTCGGGGTGGAATATCGCGGTACATGGGTTTAAATATAATATCATCCGCTATTACGCGGCGTATAAGATCTATTTCAATACATCTCATAATAAATTATCATCCAAGCACACAATCAACAATTTAAAATTTAACTCTCATAATTCAACAATCAATCAATAATTGAAATTTCAATTATTATAATTTGAGTGAGAAGATCCCACATTTGCTCCTTTATTTTGCAATCCATTTCCAATCCCGTTTGTTTCTCGATTTTAAACCTTGCATAACAACTGTATGATTTTAATTAATATTCGAACAAATCAACAATCAATTATTGTTTAATTTAAGCTAATAAATTTAACTTTAATTCAACTAATATTATTAATTTTTAAACTAATGATTTAATTTTTAACAAAGAATTAAATTTGTAAACCCATTTTCCTTTAATAAATTTAATTAACAAACAATTTTGATTTTAAACTTATATTTTTAATTTTTAAACAAATTCCTTTTTAATAAATTTATTTAACAAAAATTAAAATTAAACTAAATTTCCCTTTAAACAAATTAATCAACTAAAAATCTAGCTTAAACAACTTTTTTCTCTCTTTGAAGATAATTTATTTTACTAATATTTAAAGTGAATCAATTACTTTCTTAATTTTCTGCATATATATGTTTCTAACCAAATATACACATATTTTTCTTCATTATATATAGAGACGTAAATAAATTAATTTAAGGACCTTACTGCCAACCCAAGCTCAGAAATAGTGCTGAAACCCTAGATGAGAAGACGCCGCGCTGCACTACATTGCCTCCTCGCGACAATGAAACCCTAGCCGACCCAATTGACTTCGCCACCGCCCCAGTCGTCGCATCGCCATTCCCTAGCTCCAGCTCTGATTCACCCTACGTGTTGTACCAGCAACTCGCGATCCTCCTTCCTCGTGCGCGTGCGCCTTCAACGTTATCCATCATGCGCCACCTCTCGATGCTCATGCGAGCGCGCGACGCCCTGGCCTTGATTTCGAAAATTCGCACGCGAATCTTGAAATCGCGACCCCGTTACGCGCTCGACTTCGATTCCAATCTAATCGATCAACCTCCCCCCTTTTATCGTTCATACGAAAGGCTTCGGCTTGTTGTTTTTTTTTCGATTTTAATTTTATTTGACAAGAGGGAGATGAGAAGGGCATTCGGCCATTAAATTTTCTTTCAGAGGACGACTTATTTTATTTCTGAACAAGAAAATGGTATTTACTTTTTATTTTCATTTTCCTTATGCTCGGCTTTGATTTTTGGAAGGAAAGAGACGCATGTAGAAACTTCTACCAAGTGTTGAAGATAGAAGCAACGTATTCGTTGCTACAGTAATGGGAATATATTATTTTTATTTTTATTCTTAAATTCAAATTCAAATCGTCTTGGTTTTTGCAATTCAAAATCTCGATCTCCAATCGAGACGTGCCACCAGGCATTTTAATGTTATACGCCTATTTCAAATGCAATGGAAAATGTTTCGAGTCCAAATTTGATCGTATGGGGAAGATAGCCTTTTGAACTAATTAAAACATTAAATTTTCAATTTAAATTTCAGCACGTTTGCTTATCGTACGATCACACGACAACTCCGAATGCTACGGAAATTGAAATCCAACAATAATACAATATTACGGATCCAATGAAACTAGTTTCGTCGAAATCCGAGACTGTGTCTCGGAATGCTATTTTTAAATATCCATTTTAAACGATATAAATTCAAAACCGAACAATTCACTTTCAAATTCAATTCTATAGTTTCTATTATCTTCAGTATTATCTATATGAATTTTCTAAGCCTTCAAATTATTTTTATCAAGCTCAAAAACTGAAAATTCAATATTTTATCCAACTTCAATAACTTAAATTCAATAACTAAATTGCCAAATTTATAGTTAAAATTGAAATTCAAAATAAACTAACTTCCAAACATTTAAAATCAATTAAATAATCCATTTCGAATGTTAAAAATTTCCTGGTCATCACACAAGGTTATCGCCAACTTCGCTCTGATACCGAGTGTAACGACCTAAATTTTCGACGCTCGAAAAATCGAACCATTAGGGTAAAAGAAGAAGAAGATAGAAGAAGAGAAAACAAATAACGTATAATCTTACCATCGCAGTGGAATAAAATATAATAGATAATAACTGATCTTTGCACAAAAGAAAAGTATATCTGTTTTATACATATATCATCAGAATACAACATCAGGGTTCAATACAATCAACAACACACTCAGGACGGTTATAATATCCCATCCTTTAAAATCAGAATACACAGCAAAATATACATCAAATACGCCGAATACGTCTCGCCATCCAGCTCGTCTCCTGAGCTCCAAAGCAGTCCATCCAGAATCTGTACTCTATAATACTCGGTCTGACCCGAGCATTATAGTTAAAACATCCGAGTCAGTCTGGAATACCAGCGTGAGAAAACACACTCAATTGGATTATTAAAGTTTCAAAATCCTTAGAAATCAAAAGCATATCGTAGGACCACGTCACAAATAAACATGTCGGGTTTTTACCTTACGATAGCGAAAACATTTCTTATAAAATCCTCTGATATTATAAAAGGGTCTATATACAAATACTTATTCAAATAGCCAAAATTGTTACATTTATAAATTCCAGCTAATAGATATACAAACAAAACCGTAAAGGCACGTAGGAAGAATGGGTTTCCAACTAATGACCAGGCACTGGGGTACCACCTACCACAGTACATGGTCTAGATCAGCGTACCAAGGATCCACCCTAAATCCCCTGCAACACAAGACCGGACTACCCCTTACTGGATAATCCCGAGTAAGATCACCCCACAGTAGGGATCAACAACCGCACCACACAGCCAAAATAAAAAGGGACATCTAGATAGGGATAACCTTACCCTAATGGGCACGACCCACTTAGCCTTACTGCATAACCCTGATTTTGTATCATTCCTGGTTGATGAGGCTCGAGGCTAAGCGTTACCTTTTTAGAACATTCACTTAGAATGCTTTTCATCCTCCCGACGATGTTCTGAAAGCATACATCCATACAAGTCCATCCCAGGTTCGAACGGAACCGAAGGCACTATTCCTGCTACATCCATTTTGGAATCACACTCAAGATTAGTAGCGATTAGTCCTTGCACTTCACTGCTCCATCTTCGACTCTAAGCTCTTGTCTTTATCACGAAAACGTTCAAACCGGATCGAAGTGGTTTTCGGGAAATAAATCCCGATCAAGGTCTCTTCGAAACGATCAGCGCATTGGCCAATATTGATAGTCGGTTATTTGACTATCAAATAATATTCACAAACAATCATCAAGCTATAATAATTTCTCCAAAATTATTTATGAACCTCAAAATATCTTCGCAAGATATTTTTCCACTTTTCAACCCCTTTTGAAAACAGTTTCAAACCATTCTTCTCTCACGGAATAAATTCCGCAAATATTTTTGATTTGAAATCACCAAATACAAAATACTTTATATTTTAAAATAGTTTAAAACACTTTATTATATACTTTAACATATTGAAATTAAAATTTACTTAGATACTTTATTAAAAAAAATATTTTAAGAATATTTAAAATAAAACTACTTTATAAAATATTAAACTAATTTTTAAAATAAAAATTAAGCCAAACTAAATTTAAAATAAGAGTTACAAAATCCTTTACAAGTTTTTAAATATAACATTAACCAAACTATCTTTTAAGATAAAACTATTTTATAAAATATAAATATTAATAGTTATCGTTTTAAAAATAATACCAATTATCCTTTAAATACTTACTACTAAAATAAATTTGAAAAATATTTACTTTAAAATTTAAAACATTTAAAAAGAATAAATATTCAAAAACATTTCTTTAAAACAAATTTTTAAAGTCTTTAACTTATAAAAAGTCACATTTTAAAATATACTTGGCTTTCCAGGGAAATACACTTTCCATTTCTATACTTTAAAAATAAACACTGTTTATTTTTAAAACAAATTCACATTCCTTTATAAATTCCTACCGTGAATTTAAACTTCCAAATATCCACTGATATCCATTTCACTTTACAAACCCTGTTTATAAATTTCATAGCTTCATCTTTCCTTTGAAAAACACAATTTCAAACACTTAATCAATTTCCAAATTGATTTTCAAAATTTTCTTCATTAAAATAAATTCCTTTACTTATCCAAATTGATTTCAAAACACATAAATTTCAGATTTAACTTCTTTATTATAATCTAAAATCTTATTTAAACTAAATACCAATTTCATATTTTTCCAAATCTCTTCTTTATTTTTTTAAACAGCTTTTAAACCTTGAATTTTAAAATAAATTCTTTATTCCCTTAAATAATATCACTTAAGTTTAAAATTCATTTATTCTCATTTATCCATATATATCCTTTTCCGTACCGAAATTATTTATTTGAATTTAAAATCAACTTTTATCTTTCCCAATTCATTCTTTAGTTATCCCAATTCTCCAAAATTATTTTTCTTAAAAATTCTCCCTTTATTTCTTACAAAAATCAAATCTTTATATTTTGATAACTCAATACCAAATACATTTAATCCATTCAAAGCATCCAATATTCCAATTTCCAATATAATCAATAACCTGTCACAGATTATCAAATAAAACATAAACTATAAAAATAAATTACACTACTTTGAGGAATCCAGTTGAATCCCTCCAACCTGTTTCCCTACATCCACGGATGCTAGTCCAAGATAAAATACCAATTCCACTTCGAGGTGGAATATCGTGGTATATGGGATTAAATAATATTATCCGCTATTAAGGCGCGCATAGGGTCTCATTCGCTATATAACGCTGGAAATCAATCACTCCAAATACATATATAATACCAATTCCACTTTGAGGTGGAATATCGTGGTATATGGGATTAAATAATATCATCTGCTGTTATGCGGCGCATAGGGTCTCGTCCGCTATATAATGCTCGAAATCAATCACTCCAAATATATATATAATACCAATTCCATTCAAGGTGGAATATCGCGATATATGAGTTTAATATAATATCATCCGCTATTATGCGGCGCATATGGTGTAATCCATTATAATTGATAATAATTTATCATCCAGGCATGCAATCAACAATTTTAAATTTAACTACTTAAATTTAAATAAAACCCAAATGAGTGAGATTAACTCATCTTTGATTTTTGTTTTGCAATCCATTTCCATTTCAACCATTTCTTCAAGGTTCTAGACCTTGTATAAACATTATATAATTTATTAATATTCAAACAAATCGAACAATCAATTTCCCTTAAATAAATTTAATTAACCCATAATTTGATTTAAACTAATTTTCCTTTAACCATTTTTAGTAACCAAACTAATTATATAAGTTAATTAGATAACTTAATTCCTATTAATACATTATTTTAAAATTACCTAGTAAATCTAAAATAACATCTATAAATATTTCCTTGCTTATATTTTAAATTAACTATGTAGGTGTATATTTCCTCTTGTAAATGACAAACAGTGACCACCTACTCTTTATATATATTTATATACACGCACAAAATCAACTATAAAAAACTATACCTTACTGCCATTGCTAACAGTAAACTCCAGCAAGACAATGACCTAACAATCATATGCCTCTCCACTAGCATGCAGGTTTCACAGAGGGGTTTGGCACAGCTGAAATAACAGCATGCTAAATATCAGAGTTGACATTTGAACAAACACTTGGCATGCCTCTTTCACTACTCACAAGCCACCTACCATGTCCACCATCCACTCTAATTCCTTGCTCAAGCTTACAACAACATCACTAGAAATATCAGCATCAATCTAAACTCATTATCCAATTCATTGGCTACTCATTGACTCAGTAGCCCATAAAGGAAAAATAGGGGTTTACCTATGCTAGCAGCAGATGCAGTCATTTCCAAAGGCTGATAGGAAGGATCAACGCGGAGCAGGGAAGAGTTTAGTTCATGGAGTGGATTGTCAATAATTAAGGAAGAAGGCGAACCAACCATCAAAACTGTAGGAGACACGACACCAGAGACAAAAAAATGAAGGTAATACATCATGTGAAGCAACGCGACCAAAAAAGGCAAATCAAGATGGTCATCAATGATGATGCGCTGAAGGGCAGACCAGATCTTATTAGAGATTGTTCACTAATAAGCAAAATCCGAGATTTTCAAACAATCGAGGAAGGGATGAGGGAAGAGAATAAGAAGAGATGGGGAGCGAAGGAGCTTAGGGATGGGGAAGAGTGGATGAGGGAGGCAATCGGAAAAAAAACAACCTGCGGCCATATTTGTTTTCTTGTTTGATTTTTGATTTGAACTGAAAAGTGGTAAAGGGAAATGAATTCGATTTTACAGAAAGGAGAAAAGGAGATCGATGCTTAAGAGATGCATGTTGGATCAGAGAGGACACGCGTAGAATTAGAGACACATGTTGATAAGGTTACAGTGTCTTGAAGGGGAAGATGTGTATTATATTTAAAATTTAAATTTACGTTTAAATCGTTTCAATTTCGCAATCTATAAATCTCGACCTCCTATCGAGGCATGCCACTAGGCGTTTATAATGTTAAACCCCTATTCCGGATGCAATGGAAAAGGTTTCAAGTCCTAACTAGATCGTATGGAGAAGATAGCTTTTTGGACCAGTTATTGTATTGAATTTCGATTAAAATTTTAGCGCGTTTATCTATCGTATGATCAATCGACAACTCCAAACGCTACGAAAATTGAAATCTGATAATAATACAATATTACGGATCTAATGGAACTGGTTTCGTTGAATTCTGAGACTGCGCCGTGGAAGGCTATTTATAAATTCAATTTAAACTATATATTTTTAGAACTGAACAAAACATCCCCAGATTCAAATTTAGAACTTCTATTATCTCCATTATTATAAATATAAATTTTCCATGTTTTTGAAATATTTTTAGCAAGCTTAGAATTCCAGATTCAACATTTTTTCCAATCTAATCATTAAATTTAATATTTAAATTATCAAATAAATAGCAACATTTGAAATTCAAGTTAGAAACTGTCCTTTAAATATTTAAAATCAATTAGATATTTCAATTTCAAATTCCAGAAATTCTGAGTCGTCACATGAGGACAAATTAATAATAGAGTGAAAATAGGAGCAGGAAGATACATGAAATGAAAACAGAAAAAAAAAACAAGACCACGAAAATGGAAGTTTTAATTTATGACCATTAAAATGAAAAACAACGGAAATTTAAAAATAAAGTATAATACAAACAATGGGACATTTTGCTCTGACACAGAAGCATCTGTAAACTATGATAATAAAAGTACATATATGATGCACGCACAAGAATTGAAAACAAATGAGTTACAACTTCCACTAAGTTAACAAAACTCATGACCTAATAATTTAATCTTGTAGCCAATTTCAACCAAATTAACAAAACACACATATATAAAAAGCTGTAATTACTAATCTTACTAAATAAACCATATACAAAATACTGCAACTTATATAATGAAATGGTGAAGCTAATATGGTGACATTCACAAGCAAGCACACTCACCATGATATAACATTAACACTCTACATTATTTGATCAAATATAGTGCTTACACTGTCCTATTTACCCAATAGTAATAAACATAAATGAACACGGTTAAAATAGAAATACTAGCAGCAACTGAAAATAAATAATAACCGAATCACGCATACACTGATATGCATACAATCACAGGGAAAAAGGCACGCACGCATGAAAATAGAGCAGCAATAGCCGGAAACCTAGGCAGTGCATATTATATTCTAATCTAAAAATTAAAGTCAGAGGACAAGCAACAATTAAAAGAATATATACTAAGCAAAGAATAATAAAGAGCATAAAAATATTCAAATTATAAAAATCCTAATAAAGGCTACTTACCTAATGAGTAAAAATCAAACAAAGGACAATCAACGCTTAAATCATATACGATAAAAACATAACTTAAAATATTATTAATTGCTGATTAATGCAATATTTCCCCTACTGTTACCAAAATTTCCCTTGAACAATTAGTCATAAAAGCTTAAATCCTTATCTTTTCTCTATTGTATATATGTAGGGATTTTTGTGTACACAACTGTTAGATGAAAGATTTTCATACCGGTTATGTTATTTTAGATTGTCAAAAGGATCTGCTTGGATGGTAGTAGTCCTTTTTCTTAGTACATTGAAATAGAGGCGGTTAATTCCTATCTAATTACATATATAGGGAGCTACTGAATGCAACAAAACAATAGTTAAATTATGGGCTGCACTTGCACAAATTATAAATTCCACCTATATATATAATAAATGTGAAGAAAATAACGAGTGAAGAAAATGAAAATAAGAATTTTACATTTTTGTCCCTGCAATTTATAATAAATTATGTTTTCCAAAGCCATCTACTGTAATTTTTTAACAACATTTTATATTATTTGTGTACTATGTTAGAATCTAAAACATACCAAGATCGATTCTCTCTGCTATGAAGCAATTACAATAAAAACTTGCATTAGAAATATAAGTGAATTGAAACTGCTAAGAATAAGAGCCCAAATAATGGAAGATAAGCTTTAAAATATGAAAAAGAAACACCAATAATTTACCGAGAAATTAGGCTACATCATGGTATGCTACTATCCTTCTTAGCATACGTATTATGAATGCATACAGATACAGAAAAGAATCTTTACATTGGTTATGGAGACATACTATTATCGAAAAACAAATTGAAACGCAATAAAATGCATTGATTACCAAAATGTCACAAGACTTGCAAATGTACTAAGAAAGGAAAAAAATAAAGAAATAAATATCTTTACTATATTTACATGATAAACAGGTGGACAATCTGTCCATTTGGGCTAGCCATAAGGGAGTGGTAAACAGATAACATCTACCAACAATTTATATTTGGTACGGCAACGAAATACCATTAGTACCTATAGAAAAGTATGTACAAGCTTTATTAGTTTATTTATTTGTTAAAAAATAATTGTATGTCAGAATGCTACTACTTCACTTCCTTCTTACCATTAAATGTAAATGATATTGAAATTTCAATACTAACATAATTTCAGTTCCAATAAATGTACATGATATTACTACTATCACAACAGTAGGAAAACAATTTACCAAATCAAGCACAAAACAAAGACATGGACAATATACAATATCAAGAACGAAGCCTGATAGGCTTCACCCGGGCTGTAGCCCAAGTTGCATTGGCTTCGTCCCTCACTAAACCACCAGTAAATATGTAACCAGTTCTGCCTCTTGCTTAGTCTTCTAGACATGATGGATGGAAATCTACATATTTTATAGTGCACAACTTACTAGTATTCGTACAGTTCAAAATTTAAATACCCTCTAAATGATAAACCAAAACCAAACAAACTGTTTGTCACGACCCGAAGTTCAGCGTTCAAAAATCGACATCAAATACCTCACTTGTATTCGACTACCGGGAATTCAAACGTCGAATTTCAGTTCGGATGGAGCTTATAACAACAATTAGATGTATAATAAATAGTGGAAAATATAACCGCCAACATCAATATCCCAGATACAACATCACAAACATCAGAGTATTTATATACATATACAACACAACTCCAAAAAATAGACCATCACAAAAGGACAACATGTGGTCACCCCAAGAAAGTCTTCAAAGAGATGAAGCAATAATGAACTTCCAAACTGAGAACCTCGAGATCCAAAAGTTTCCAAAATATCTCCAAGATAACCCTTCAAAACTAGTAGTCTCCAAACCATACAACTCCAAGATCCAGCTAGTACCAAAACACAGAAGACCTGCTACTAGGCTGCCCGTGTGGAAATTATGGGCACCCAGAGTTTAGAAAGGAAACAGTAAACTCCTGGTCAGTCATGGGACTGGTATGAGTAAACAAAACAATTGCTTTGAAAATAGAAGCAGTTTATTTCAAAATTAAAAACAAACAAAAGAATTTGAAAGAAGTTCGCAATGCTTTTTTTTTGAAAATGAAACTGCCATAAGGCCTCCATCCTCACACAATGCAAACACAAACTTGGGGGAGATTTCCCCTTATGACAGTCAAAAATGCTTGATACGGGAAAACATTTTTTTTTATACTTTTATTAGTGCGTAGTGTAAAACATTTTCAAAAAAATATAATATTAATCTTAGCCAGCATACGTACCATTATAGTATGCCTACTATAGCTACCATATTAGATGGCAGGTTCTACAACTAAAACCGTACTGGGTTCGTATTGGTAATTGGATTTCCAACAAATGGTCAGGCTAAGAAACTTCCTGGACCACATGGGTACGCCTCTGGATGGACGTCCCGAGAACCGAACCGGATCTCTGCCAACACAAGGCCTGGTTACCTCTATAACTAGGTAACTACTGACACGAGTATGCCATTCCCCGGTTGTAACCAACCTTTATCTGGGGCCCCAACATCAATCACAAAGGAATATATATTTGCGATATCCACATAAGTTAAGTATCTGGGCTCCATACCATGATACCACTTCTATCCAGAAGGAAATGCACATACCCTAAAGGGCGCTACCCCCAATAACCTTGCTGCATCTTTCATGTTTCGACCATTACCGGGTTGTGAGGTACGACGAAGTCTCATCCACAAAGCTATGCTTTTTACAAAAGTCATGCTTTGATCATCTAATGATCAACAAATGATCATCAATACACAGCAGCACTTAGCGTGCCACACTACCAAATTGGGAGTATATCGCTGATCACTTCAACTACATAACCTCTGAGCTCGTATGTCTCAGAGAAGGGTGTTAAGCTAAGAGAATAAATTCTCCGCCACCAACAGATATGTATTTGAAAGAAATTGGCTTTATATCTCAAAGTGTAGTGTCAGACACACGACCATACAAGTCTGTTCCGGGTTCGAACAGAACGGAAGGTACTTCGTCCAATAAGGGAAGAAGTCCTTGCAATCCGGGCGTCTACAATCCCAATCGGACTTCCCATCACTTAAGAAATCCCTATAACGGAGCAACTCAGTGCAGGGACAATCGATAAGTTATCCTATTGTTTTCGGAGACACCCGGTCTTCACCACCGGTCTTCAAATGCAATCCGTTCGTCGAATCACTATTCGGAATGGGTTATATGACACAAAGGTCCTCTCCCGGCTAATCCGAATAGTGAGCGCTCAAATTTAAAACATGTGGGTATATCAATCACAAAGGTTCACTTTCAAGGTTCGATGTGGGTTTCGGATAACAAACTGAAATCCGACTCCCTGTCGCATCGAAGTTTAAATGTCATTTTAAGGGCAGAAGGGGTTTCACAAACATATAGGAGCAAATCACAAATCACCAATTCATTGCAAAGCAATCACAGCATCATAAAAAAAATGTAAATCCAGTATAGAGTATTTAATTATGGTCAATCATCTCCAATTAGGATGAATATGATTAAGTTATTTAACCACACAATAATTTTATTAACTTTAAAGCAATGATTAATTATTCTTAACTATACATTGATTCAATTTTAATTAACTTTATCAATTAATTATTCTTAATTTACTTATCTTAATTCATTAATTCTTAATCATTAATTAATCAACTTTTAATTATAAGATAATTACAAATTTTAATCGTTTAAATCTTTATTAAATCATTATAAAGAGATTTGTTTTTAAGTTAAATTTGAATATTAATTTTTATCCCTCAAATATTTTATCAAGTCAAATTTTAAATGATTTTATTTTTAAAATCTAAGTTTTAAAATACTTCATTTATTTCAGATAATTATAAAAAAAAAAATTAAAATCATGTTTCAAAATTTTCAAAACTTGAATCTTTGCTGTTTTTAAGCTTGACCCGAGACCTTCCCCGAGTTGCCCCCGAGAACAATGTTTCCCCGCTTCGAGTTTCTACTCAGAACGACCCGAGAGAGAAATTTTTTTCACAAATTTGCTTAAGTCCGAAAATCTACTCAATACAGCTCCAAATTGTCACGAGTTCGACTTCGAGTTTTTCACTCAATTTCCCATGCCATGCTTCGAGCTTACTCCTCGTCCTTCCCAACCCATCACACTGACATACCACTATGGCCACGTGCACATGCATCGGCACCGGAGGCGACTCCGACCACTGGCGAACTTCTCGCACGTCAACCATCAACCCAGCAGCCATCACCAGTCATCGACATGCCCTATCTTCCCTCAAATCAAATTTTAGCTATCAGGGGTCGAACTAGAAATCCACTGCTCAACTAAAACCACTCCGACCACGCAACGCCGACCACCTGGTCTCGCACCACCGAGTCTACACCATCTCCAATCACCCACCAAGCTATCCCTAGAATCTCCTCGAACTCGATGCAACCGAGAATCATTAGCGACCCATTATTCAACCGAGACTAAAACTAGGTTTAGGAACCTAAACCTATTCGCCACGGACGCCACGATGGTCAAGCACCTTCCCGACCATTTTTCCCTGTCTTTCCGGTCATTCACCCATCTCCAGCTGAAGCCAAGATGCCCCCGATCACATAGGTTGAACGAAATTGCCCAAAAACGATTTTACATTTATTTCCAAATTTCTAGTTCAATACCGTAAAAAAAATTCTGATTCTAGTCTAAAAATCATGGTTTCCAAAATGAGTTCAAGTGATAATCCTGAATCAATAAATTTTTGATACTGGAATTTTATTATATTTGAGCCTTTTCCTGTAATTTCCAGATTTCTTGAAGTCTTTGCTATTGTTTAACTTTAAATTATTTTTAGGGGTTGAATACTATTAAAACGAACATCTTTTGTTTAGAAGATATTGTCTGATATGATTCAGAGAGATGGAGAATGATTTTTTTTTAAACAAATGAAATGGCCTGTGAGCCTGGAAAATCAGTATTTCCTGATTTTCATCAAGACCCAGCCTCTTTACTCATGTAAGTATGTTCCACAATTTTAAGCAATTATACAAACATAATTTGGAGCATGCAGAACTAGTTGAATCCATCCATATTCCATAGGTATCAGATTTTGGGGTGTTTGTTTCCAGGAAAAAAAAACAAAGGGGTTGAACAAAGAACTAAGGTTTTAAAAACTAATAACAGGAAGGTACAAACTCTATATACATACAGATAGGCAAAGCAACATCAACAAAGTGATTTATTTGCATCATATATTTGTTGCTTAAGAAGAGGAATATTTTTTTTTACTGTAACTAAAGTGTTACAGGAAGACAGAGACAGAAAACAATGTTTTCCAAGGAAATCAAAACACAATCATACCATTCAATCAGTTCACAACTATCACCTTCATGCAGGAGTTCAAGGCACAAAAGAGTTTAAACAACATAGGTTTACTCACAGCAACATATGATTAAAAGAAAACAGAGTTTACTCACCTTTTTTCAAAAGAGTTCCCTGATGTTCTTACAAATCAAAGATGATGCTGGCAATTCTTTTTCTACTTGATTTTGAAATTTAAATCTGCAACTTGAAGTTATAACTTTTTATTTAATCATTGTTGCATGCTCTAGTTTATTTACTTATTAATATCAAAACAAGGATTTGAATTTACTTACAGTTTTGAATTTGTAACAGAGCAGTCTTTTCTTTTTATTTCTGCAACTAGAAACCTAAAGTAGATTCAAAGCTTTGATCTTTATATTTTTTTTTTATATTTTTTTTCTTACTATTGATAGAAAGTTATTGTATAAGTTTGTTTGCTTAAATAAAAAAATATTTAAGAAAAGAAAGGACACTTGTTACTTTTCTTCTTTTACTGAATTACACTTGTCACTATGTTAATTCTCAATTTAACACTTGTAACAGATTTTCTTCTTCTTTTATTAACCAAGTATTTTACACCATTTAACTTGTATTTGTACTTACACCTTTTTTTTATTAAAGACATTAGTTTTTTTATGTTAATACATATTATTAAAAGAAGGTGTCTTGAATTTTTAATACATATTAAATAATTCCTATAGATATGTGTATATAAATGCAAATTATTTTACTAAACACTTCATTTTAAAATTCAAATTCCAATTGAAAATCAATTCAATTTATAAATTCAAATCTACATATGTATGCACACATACACATGTATATTTATATATATGAATAAAAGTTAGATTCAATGATTAAAAACTTTTAATGATTCAAAATTTTCAAACTTAAAAGAAATTTGAAATTTTTATTCATCTACATCATTATCTATTTATTTATTCTTTATTTTATAATTTGAACTTTTCAAATATTTTATCATAAAAGTTCTACATTTGTAATTTATAAATTGTTGAATTTTGGTATGTTACACTATTCAAATAAATAGAACCTAGAAAATTATTATGACTTATCAACTCCAAGAAGATGAAATTATGGGCATTTTAAGCTAATTCACAAAACCTGTATATGCAAGTAAATTTCATATAAAACTGAAATCTGCATGAAACCAAATTGAAAACATTTAACCATAGTATAAGCAAAAACACTCAACCAAACAGCCTAGTTCTAAGGCAACGCTAACAAATTGGGAACTGCAACTGGAACAACTAGTTGGTCAAATGAATAAATTGTTAACATCTAAGGCAACGCTAACAAATGGAAATCTGCATGAAACAACAAGCTAAGGCAACACTAACAAATTTGTCAATTGCCACTAAGGTCTTATGAAATTATCTACATGAAACCAAATTCCCTTTACGCACACAAAATGAGGTCACGACTCGCAACTTCTTGACTTTAAATGCACAATAGATCATCAGTAAGCAAAGTGATGACATCCACCCAAACAAGTATAAAAGTTTAATGATAACAAGAAGAAGAAAATACCAAAAAAATAAAACGAAAATTTAAATTCATGTCAAATAAAAAATAATCAATCAAGTGGACATAAAACCAAATACATAATTCTACTTTTCGTACGAAGGATGAAAATAGTTTCGGTGTTTAAGTGGTAGTCATAATATACATAAGATACAATAACATGGAAGCAAAATTTTAATCCTAGAATTTGGTACTAGAATCCATCCGCACCATTCAACCGTGACATATCACGGTACCTTAGACAATCATCTTTCAACAAAAATTACAGTGATAAATGCACAAACAAAATATTTACTTACATTTTTACCACCAAATATAAATTGCTTGCTTGGAAAAGTTCACATGGAATTTGATTCTAAGATACACACAAGAAGTGCACACGCATGCTCGAGATTTTGACAAATGAAAAATAACCAAGGAAAAATATAACAAAGCATCCAATGTTACAGATAATTTTCTTTCTTTACTTGAAAGCCGAGGAATCCTACTTAAAAGCATTAATCCTATGTACAAGCATTAATATTTCAGAGTGAATCCATTCTTGGTTTAAGAGTACCAAGCTTTGAAGAAGTTTATATATAAGTAAATGTTATTATAAAAAACAGCTAGCTAAATATTACAATGTTATTGAATTAATAAAAACGAACTAGTCAAAAACCAACCGAGCCAACCTTGATCATAAGAGTTATCTAGGTAAATAAGTATGAAAAGTTAAGACATTTACATCCAAACCTTAAACCAATTACCTTTGAGCATGAATCAAAAATATTATAAGGCTAGAAAATTGTGCAAAATATCAGGCTACTCATGAGTAATTAAAGAAATGATAGCAATTAATCATTCCTAATAAATGATGATTTAATAAAAAAGAAAACTGAATCACTCAATAAGCGAAAAATTCCTAAATAGCACATGTAAACTCTAAAATGCCTCGAATACATCAAATGCTTCAAAATAGACAAAAAAATAATTATGATAACAATGAAAATACTAAAAACACAAAACGAAAATTTACTCTTACAGTCTGACATGATTATTGTATTTCTAATGACAAAAATCAAAAGAGAACGAACCTTATTGCTCAATTTCGAACAGCCGATGGTTCCAACGCATGATCTCGATCATGATTTGCAGTCGCTCAGTCGAATAGTTGGAAATGGGTGCGATTAACTAGGGCAAATGCACGGAGGAGAGGGAAGTGATATTAAAGGGCGTTTAGTTTTAGGAACGGGGGGTGGGGGGGTTATGTGTGTGCAAGTGTGGTCAACAAAATGAAGAAAAAAAATTAGGACTACACAATGGTTGTGAGCCATTATGTAATTAAAACGGCCCAAAATCATTCTTAAATCATTTACAACGGCTTCAAACCGTTGCTTTTTAGCAATGGATCAGAACCAATGCGATTCTTCCGCATGGGGGTGTTGCAAAACTTCCAATATGGTGTAATGTGGATCCAAGGAAAAGATCAAGAAGAAAGATATGAATTGTCGGAAGTGTGGAAAGAAAGGACATTTTGTAAAGGAGTGCAAACAGATGGTTCAAAGGTCAAGTTTCAAAATTGTAATTAGTTCAAGCACATAAAGCGGGAGTGTCTAGCAGCTCTGAAGACCTCCACTCAAGTGGTCCCAGCTTATGCACTGGAGAAAGTAGCAACCTCAAGTACGCAAGTAGCTATAGATATGGGAGGAATGACATGATTGAAGGTGTGTTAACTCTATCTGGTTTATCCATTCTTACATTATTCGACACGGGGCATCACATTCTTTTATCTCAAGTAGACTTGTGGATGAGTTACACTTAGAGACTAGTATAGTTAAGGAGCTTGCAGTTATGTCAAAACTTGTAGGAGGATCGACTTATTTGTCTGTGTTATAAAAGGGTTTGAAATTATTTAGTTTTAAGGGTCAATCTCGACTGTGATGCATTTGTCTTAGGATTTTCTAGGTTTTGTTTGATATTCAGCATGGATTTGATGTTGCTGTATAAGGCTATCCTAGATCCTGACAAGAAGTTTGTTAGGTTGAGTACATGTACATAGCTAGGAGGTTTATTGCGATCCCCGAGGATCGGTTATATTGAGTAACCTATATTTATTAGACCTGTCATATAACGAGTTAGATTCAATGCCTGTAGTTAGAGATTACCAGATGTCTTTTTCGAAGTTACCTTACCAGTCTCCCACACCAGCCAGAGATAGAGTTTCTAATTATCTTGAAGAGAACTCCAGACTTGCTACCTCACCCTTAAGGTATATGGCTTTGAAAGAGATATGCGAGTTGAACAAGCAGGTGAATGAGCTCTTAAAGAAAGGCTTCTTTAGGATAAGTATCTAATAGTGGTGAGCGCTAGTCTTCTTTTCTACCAAGGAAGATGGTATAAGGAGCTAAATAAGCCGATGAAGAAGAATCATTACCAATTGCCCTATATAGATGATCTCTTTGATCAGTTGGTTGGAGCAAAGGTGTGCTCACGGCTTGACTTAACTACTAGATTCCTTCAGTTGCATGTAGCTAAAGATAGTATTCAAAAGATCAATTATTATACACCCGATGGACTTTATGAATAGTTAGCCATGCTCTTCTGATTGACTAATGCACTCGTCTACTTTGTTGATCTGATGAACCGAGTTTTCAGAGGGTTGCTTAACAAGTTCGTTGTGGTATTTTTGGATGATATTTTGGTTTTTCCAAAGAGCGAGGAGGAGCACATGTTGCATTTAGAATAAGTGCTCAATACACTCCATGAGCATAAGCTGAAGGCAATGTTTTCAAAGTGTCATTTTTGGCACAAGGAGGTATGCTTTTTGGGACATGTGGTCTCGAAAAGTGGACTAACAGTCGATCCTAGCAAAGTTGCTATAATTCAGGATTGACATGGGCTGAAGAATGCCACAGAAGTGAGGAGTTTCCTTGGTTTGGCGGGTTACCATAAGAAGTTCAATAATGAATTCATGGAGATTTCCACCCCTCTAACCCGCATCACCAAGAAGAATTTAGTTTTCTCGTCGGACACGAATTGTGAGGATGCTTTGATAAAGCTAAAGAAGGCATTGACTAGTGCTACTATTTTGGTATTAGCTGATGGTACAAAGGCACTCACAGTATATACTGACGCTTGTGGTATAGGGTTGGGCGCGGTTTTGATGTAGGAAGGGATAGTGGTAAGGTACGCTAGTCGACAGTTGAAGGTTCCTAAGAGAAACTACCATCCCCATGATCTTGAATTGATAGTCATGTCTTTACTCTCAAGTCATGGAGGTAATACCTATTAGAAGAGTATTTGAGCTATATATGTATCACAAGTCCCTGAAATATTTGTTCTCCCAAAAGGACTTGAATTTAAGGCACCAAAGGTGGATGGAGATTTTAGCCTCATACGGTTTTCATATCTCACATACTCAAGGAAAGGGCAATGTGGTGGATGACGCCTTAAGTAGACAGCATGCAGTATTGAATCCCTTGTTCTTGAAGCACTTGGAATTCAGTTCTACGTTCGACTTCTGACCATTGCTAAACATTACTCTAGGATTGTTAACAGCTTTAGACGTGCAGCCTACACTTATCGAACATATTGGAACTAGCCAGATGCCAGACATGGAGCTAGTAGAGATTATTGAGAAGCTTTGTAGGGGAGAGCTATCGAGTCATTTGAGGTGTTGTACCATTGACTCGAAGGGATGGTTACAGAGAAATGGTAAATTGTGTGTTCCTCTCAATTTGGATTTATTCAATGAGGTACTAGTTAAGTCTCTCCGTTCAAGGACAGCCTTTCATCCCGGCAGAGATAAAATGTGCCATAACATGATGAAAGTCTTTTATTGGCCTGGAATGAAGGAGCATGTTCCAATAACCCTAATTTTAGCTAAAATTATTTAGGCATTTAATTAGACAATAAAATAATGTAATGGTATAAAAGAATTGAGATTTGATAACTAGATTTGAGCTATGCCTTAATCAATATATTAATGAAGGGAATCAGAAATAGGTTAGAAGGAGAGTCATGATAAGGGTAAAATAGGAAGATTCTTTATTCTTGTACCCTAAACCCTTCCATTGTCTCCACTTCCTCATTCATTTTACACTCGCAAACTAAATAAAACATTACTAAGTTTGGCCGGCCACTACAAGGAAGGAAAACAAGATATTAAAGCCAAGTGATTAAAATAAAAAGCTTAGGAAAACAATCTTAATTGAAGTCTCAACTCCTTAATCCAAAACAAGGTGAATAATTAGTTTACATCTCTATTTTAGATGAATGATTTCGTTTAAAGGTAAACACATTTTCTTTTTCAAGTATATGATAAGTTTAATGTTTAAAAGTGATTATATGCCATGTTGATGATTTATGGTATAAATATGATTTGGTGTTATGTTTGAGTTACAAAACCATTCATATAACATCCAATTGACTTGAGATTTTGATACGATATGAGAATCATTATTTAGAAGTGAGTTTCTAGTTTCATAATTCTCCAAGTTAATATGGATTTATGGCGAATTTTCTAAGTTTAGAAAATGACTAATTCACTTTTAAATATTTTAAATGGTTAACATATGTTTTCAGCTCAAAATTTTGGATATGGGGAAGAGAATGATTAATTTGATTTTTGGGAATTTTTCCTAAGAGTTTAAGATGAGTAAATAAATTACTTTCAATGATAAGAGCTCAGTAGCTTAAGTAAAATGTTTACATTTGGGCTTGAGTGTAAAACATTTGAGTATTCATGCATATAGCATGCGGAGTATTTTTAGAGAAAGAAATTGGTAAAATTTTATTAACCAATAACACTTTGACAAATATTGATGGCTGGTTAATATGAGTATCTTTTAAAAGCAAAAACATAGCTTTTAACTTAATTACATCTTTTGCACTTATCGAGGCAAGCTTTCGTTGCCATACTTCTGCCTATAACCCCTTCCACATCCATCCAAAACCAATATACATGGTATCAAGACATTAGTACGTAATGTATTAGAGTTTGGTGGAAGTAAGTTGTGGTGTCGATGACATGCTTGCGAAAGGGGTAAAGCCGCTCTTCAATGCTTTCGAATTTGTGAACCGCCTTTGTTCTAAAAGTATGCTTACGAAAGGGTTGCCGCTTTTGAACCCCTTCGATTCCTTAGCTGCCGCATTAATACCTTTCATATTAGTTAGAGGCCACTTTATACAACCTTTAAACAATGCATGTGAAAGGGGAGACTTTTGTTAACATTTAAAGGGATAGATAACCCTATTGATTTTAGGTTCTCATTAACGTTTTTTGTGCAAAGAATATATCATTGCATAAGTATTTTGAGTAAAGCCAAGAGTATGATTTCCTTATTTTAAAAGATATGATTTCAAGGGTTAAATCATTTGTTAAGATTGTTTTCAAGGAATGAAATTTGTATAGGGTGGTCAGCCTAGATATTTGCTAAAAGAATGACTTAGATATTAGAGGAACAGATGAGACTGGTGTAGGGTCGCGCACTATACTTTAGTTAGTAGCCCCTAGCTAATTTAATTCCAAAATTCCAATGTTTAGAGTTTTGCCACGGGTAAGACTAAAATGATGTTACACACAAAAAGGAATACACGGAGTAGGGATAGGTTATTGGTAAGCCCGCAAAACCATTAGGATCAGTTGACCTTAGGAGAAGTAAGTTAGGGACATACCATCCAATATTCTGTCTAACAAAAGTTAGAATATTCATTATGTCTGATATGCCCGAGTCAGCCGGTGGTAATAGTCATTTAGATAAAACTATAATGTTCAGATGGATAGTCCATGGATTACCTGATTTGTATGCATATATGTTATTTCTATTGTTGTTTTAATCAGTTTGATTGCAAGATTTTGATTTGCAAAAGATATGCTTTTAAAAGGATATTAGTGAGGGAAAACCCATTCCACTAAGCACAGTCTCACTTAATGTTAGTAAACCGAGATGTAATAGAATTATTCACACCAAGCTTTATACCTAACTCAAAGTTTATAATTTCCCCTTAAAATCTCGGGTGCTTAAATTTTAGTTTGAGTAGATTGAGATTTAAGGTATTATAGGCTTTAGTAGGTGACGAATAAAGCTTCCAAAGATGTGTAGGATGTAAGAATTAGCTATTTAGAAGTCAATCCGTTATAATTTCTATTGTGATGTATTTATTGACTGATATGTCTATTTAGTACTCCGATCATCCAAGAGGCATCTTCATATGTTGCACTTGGCACATTTAGTAATAATCATATTTATCTAAAACTAGGAATCGATTTGCGATTATGTAATTGAATATGATATATTGATTTGGAATATAATCAGAAAATATGTTTTGAAATCTATGTTGATTTTAATTCATATTCATGTGCTTCTGATATTATGGACACGATTAACACTACAGTATTTTTTCACCATAATTTAATACTAAAGATGATTGCAGTAACTGTAGCGATTAGCTTCGGGCCTCAAAACAAAGGATGTTACGACTTAGTATTAGAGCATAGGTTCATGAAAACTTAAAAGAAATTTTAAACCTAAAATGATTTCGAAAAACATAATCCTAAGGAATTAGAGAAAAGACTAGGATATGAGATAACACTATGGTAACGTACTTGTATTTGTTATATAAGTATAAGCTTTATCTCCATCTTACCATCTCCCTTAGGCTATTCTTCCGTATCTCACAAAGGTTCAAATACATATTTAATGGAAGTAATATATGGATGCTTGGATTGGAAGAATTAACCTTGGTGGAGGAAACACCATAACTAATGGAAATGTCAGGCCAAATACTCAAAGGAATCCAGGTCGGGCACAAGCTGCTAATGTGGGTGCTGGAGCGACACAAATTGATATAGGAGCTATGTATCAGGTCTTCGTCAACATGATGCAAGCTGTAGTTACTGCAGGATTAGTTGGAGGAAATGCTGAAGGAGGAAATTGGGAAGCTCCCGTAGTCAATAATTATGTAGTATTGAGTAGAGACTATGCTAGGCTTGGAGGGAAGCCGTTTATCTGGACTGGGGAAGTATTTGAAGTGAAGAATTGGTTGCTTCATTATGAAAATATTTTTGCTGATTTAGGACTTCACAATGAGAAGAAAAGAAGATTGGCATCCAAAAAATTGCAAGGAGCGGCACTGTACTGGTGGAACAGTGTTACTATGGGAATAGTAGAAGAGACCATGATTTGGGAAAAATTCAGATGGAGGTTTGAGGAAAGGTTCATGTCGGAGATCGCCAAGTCAACTATGCTCGGGAAGTTTGCTGAGTTGGTGTAGGTAGACATGACAGTGCTTGAGTATGTTACAATATTTAAGGAATTATCGAGATACGGATATGCTACGGTTGATACAATTATAAAAAGGAATGATAAATTCATCCATGAATTAAAACTCGACCTTGCTAAAGCAACCTTACCACATATTAGGAATCTATGCGATGTAATTTTTGAGATGGCTTTGAGGAATGAGGAAATGCTCGCTTTCTTTGGTGGTAACAAAGCAGTGGAAACATAAGGTGGGCAGAACCAAAGAGAAAGTTTTTCCACAAGAAGGAAGCTTAGAAGAGTGAAGCTGCCAAGAAAGTAAATGCAGAAGTTATCTACTACAAGTATGATAAGAAAGGGCCCATTAATGAATGTTTCTTAGAGGATGGAAAGAAAGTGATCTAGAAGAAGAATATCAAATTCTTCAACTATGATCAGATTGGACATTATAAGAACCAGTGCAAGGAACTAGCCAAGGATGGAAAGGGCAAAGTGATTACATTGGAACCAGCTACCTCAAAACCAAAAGCGTAGGAGAAAGGAAAAGCTGTGTTAGGAGGTATGCTTTTGATTCATGGTATGTTAGTTAGATTTCAATTTGATATTGGTGGATTGCATTCTTTTATGTCTCATTGTTTGGTAGATAAGCTTCACCTAAAACCCTCATACCTAGTTACATCCTTAACGGTTGCAAATTCGATTGGAGGGTATGCGACTCCTAGGATGAGATGTGACCATTTAAAGCTTGAATTGTTAGGTCATATATTTTCTTGCAGTTTTGCATGTGTTTGATTTCGTAGCTTCAAAAATATTTTGGGTATCGATTGGTTAAGTAAGTACGATGCTAGGATATTTTTCCATGATAGAAAAATATCACTTAGACATCTTAGTTGTAGCAATCAGATTATATACATTATAGAAAACCCAAATTTAGATTATTGCGCTTTGTTGGGCATTATTGAAAAAGAAGACGAGTTGAATCGAGTTTTCGTTATTAGAGAATTCGTAGATGTCTTCAAGCCCGTGATAAGACTACCAACAAAACCAGCAATTGAGTTTAAGATAGATATAGTAACAGGGGCTAAAACTGTGAGTTGATCGCCAAGTAGATAGAAAACCTACCTAGATGAAGGAGCTAAAGGTGCAATTTTTGGATTTAGAAGGTAAGAACTTTATCAGACTAAGTAATTCGCCTTGAGGAGCAGCCGAAGTGTTTGCAGGGAAGTCGGATGGATCGTTAAGGTTGTGTGTCGATTATCGTAAGCTGAATAAGAAGATGATAAAGAACCGACATTTGTGACTTAGGATTGCCGGTTTGTTCGACTAGTTGAGTGGAGCCAAAGTATTCTCTCAACTAGATTTGGTTACAAGGTTCCATCAACTTAGAGTAGTAGATAATAGTATTCCTTTGATGACATTTGAGACAAAATATTGATCATACGAATGGTTAGCAATGCCGTTCAAAACAACTAATGCACCAGCATTCTTCGTGGGCTTAATGAACAAAATCTTCTAAGAACATCTGGATAGTTTTTATTAGTATTCGTAGGGACATATTGATATACTCCAAGGATGAAAGAGATCATGAAGTTCATCGTAGGATAGTGCTTGAGACACTAAGGCGACAATAGTTATAGGCAAAGTTTTCGAAGTATCGCTTTTGGAAGAACGAAGTGAAGTTTTTTGGTCATGTAGTCTCAGATAAGGTTGTCGATAGATTCGGTTAAGATTGAGGTAGTGAATAGTTGGAAGAGACCCGAAAATGAATGAGATAACGAGTTGTCTTGGATTAGATGGCTACTATCAGAGATTCATTAAGTATTTTTCATGGATAACAGCGCCGATGACTAAGCTAACCAGGAAAGAGGTGAAGCATGTTTGGACTGATAAATGTGAGGAAGCGTTCGAGAGGTTGAAACATTATTGACTAATGCACCTATGTTAGTTGTTCCAGAGGGGAATCAGGACTTAGTTGTATACATGGGTGCATGTGGAACAGGATTAGGAGCTGTGCTAATGCAGAGGGGTAAAGTGATATCCTATACTTCTGGACAGCTCAGACCGCATGAAGTTAGATATCTAACTCATGATTTGAAATTACCTACGGTAATTTTCACATTGAAGGTGTGGAGACATTACCTTTTGGGCGAAAGGTTTGAGCTGCTTACGGATCATAAGTCACTAAGATATTTATTCTCTTAGAATGAATTACATATGAGATAGCAGAGATGGTTAGAGTTCATAGTTACATGCGACTTTGGTATTGAGTACACATCGGGAAAAGGAAATAAGGTTGCAGATGCATTTGCAGAGAACATTAGAATGAAGTATTGGCAACAATAGCTAAGTGGAAAGATTTAGAAGCATTGACTACATGTGGAGTACAATGGAGATCTGAGGTTAGTTCTAGTCGAAAAGCCGTCATATTAGCATGTTTAGAAGTTCGACCGATGATGATCGAAAGCTTGCTTATAAATAAGGATAAGACCGATTATTAGCCGAGCAGATCAGAAGGTTAAGGAATGGAATATAGAACGATGACTTGAAAGATTTTATTATTGACCAGAGTGGGTGGTTGAGGAAGAAAGGGCGATTATGTTTTCGGAGTGTGGGAAACATTAGGAAGGAAGTTCTTAGAGAATGCCATCGTCGAAGTTCACTATTCATCCGGGAGAACTAAGCTAAATCAAGATATGAAAAGGAGTTTCTTCTAGGAAGTTATGAAGAGAGATGTAGGCATATGGGTGAAGCAATGCTTGAAATATCAACAGGTAAAGGCCGAGCATCAAAAACCGAGTGGATTACTTTAGCCTTTGGATGTTCCAGCCTGGAAATGGGATCCTTTCTCAATGGATTTCATAGATTGATTGCCAACGCCAAATAGAGGAAATGAGAGTACCAGGGTTACAGCGGACAGACTGACTAAGAGTGCACATTTTATACATGTTAATTCGACCAGGACAACACCGGATTTGGCTAATTTGTTCATGAGGAATATAGTTAGACTGCATGGAATTCCTAATAGTATAGTAGGTGATAGAGATTCCTTATTGACTAGTGAGTTTTGGAAGAGTCTACAAGCTATTTTAGGTACCAAGATCAATATGAGTACCACTTACCATCCACACACAGATGGGGAAATGGAGAGAGTTAACAAAGTCTTATATGATATGTTAAGAGCTTGTGTGCTAGATTTCGGAGGATCGTGGGAAGACCATCTACACTTAGTCGAGTTTTCGTATAACAAAAGTTATCAAACTAGTATAAGGATGGCACCGTTTCAAGCTTTGTATGGAAGGCCATGCAAATCTCCAGTTTGTTCGCTAGAGACCGAGATAAATTAGTTCTTGGTTTGGATTTGGTTAATGAAGTTGCATAAAATATTTAGTTAATTCAAGCAGTAACGACCTAAATTTTAGTAGGAGAAAATAGGATTTATTTTTGATAATGGAAAGGGTTGGACTAATTAGTGTATATGTGGGCTTGGGCTCTTTTTTTTAAGCCCGTTAAACTTAAATCGAAGTTTTTTTATATGCCAAATAAATTCTTAAACTGATTTACGCTTTTATTTCATGAAAAATATATACATCTCGACTACCATACAACCACATTTAACCGATATCGTTTCACACCATTTAATTATCCATTAAACTGATATAAATAAATTAAATCATCTTCTTCAATTTATTAATTGAACTAAATATCAATTAAAACTTATTTTCATCTATTTCAAACATATACATATAATTATTTACACCTTAAATTATTTTATATCCAATAATAACACTTTATCCAGTTTAATATAACTTTTGAAAATTATTTTATTAATTAATTCAACATGTTAAAACAAAATCTATCATAAATTTGATTTCAATTAAATAAAACCTTATTTCTAAGGTATTAATTACCAAAATCGAATTCAAATTGTTTTACTATAACTAAATTTGTCTGATATCGTGTCTTCGAAAACACGGTTGTTACAGACCTGCCCCCATACGAAAATTGCATCCTCGTAATATCTTATAGAAAGATGTCAAAAACACATGCAAACATTAACTTTCTTCGAATTTTACTATTAATTTGGAATTCGATTAAACCCTTATGTAGTTTATTTCAGTATCAAACTTATTGTATGTTATAAATTTAAATAGATTCATTTATTAATTTCCACTTCTTTAAAAACGAAAATTTACTGAAAATTCTAAGTTTTAAAATTTTTGGAAAATTTTCGCAGCGTATCCTTTATGCGAGGAGCCATTTACAATTTCATAATTATATTATAAACAATATACATTGACCACACGATCGAAAACACAATATATATCAATATTTATACTATTGCCTTTTTTGCTAAATTTTGACTGATTTAGGTTGCTTTTTATTAAAATTCTTTAAATAAATATTAATGTTATCATATTGTTAATAATTTACTAATAACAATTCCATAACACTCATTCATCCTTAAATACTTCGATTAGACAGCAAAAATTAAATTCATTGTAATATTTAATTACACATATGGGCTAGAATAAAAGAAGTTGAGTCTAGGCTGAAGAGTTATGCTAATAAGAGATAGAAAGACATAGAGTTCTCAGCTGGAGATCATGTTTTCATCAAAGTGTCACCGATGAAGAATGTGATCAGATAAAGTAGGTCGGGGAAAGGGCACCAAGGTTCATTAGACCAATTCCTATTATAGAAAGGGTCGGGAAACTCATGTATAAGTAGAGTTACCAAGTAGTTTGGTAGGAGTCCACAATGTTTTCCATATTTCTCATCTAAGGAAGTGTATTCACGATCCAGAGACTATAATTACACCAACTTTGTTACAAGATCTAGTAGTGAAACCAGATATGACTATTGTTAGGAAACCAACTGATATAGTTGCGAGATATGAGAAGAGACCAAGGGACAAGACAGTTCGATTAGTCAAATTCCAATGAAGTGACGATGAGAGAGACTATACTTGGAAAACGAAGAGTAGGATTAGGGACACTAATCCTGACTTGTTTGATGGTATGTTATACCTTCATGTTTGATAGTTGTGAGTACCTTATCGTAATTTCGAGGACGAAATTCTTTAAGGAGGAGAGTTGATAATGATCCTAATTTTAGCTAACATTATTTAGATATTTAAGTAGACAAATTAAATAAATAATGCAAAGGGTCAGAGGAATTGAGATTTGATAATTAAACTTGAGCTATATCTTAATCAATATATTAATGACGGGAATTAGATATAGGTTAGAAGCAGAGTTATGATAATGGTAAAATAGAAAGTGTCTTTATTCCTATACCCAAAACCCTTCCATTCTCTACACTTCCTCATTCATTCTACATTCACAAACTAAACAAAAACAATACTAAGCTCGTCTAGGCCATTATAACGAAGAAAAATAAGAGATTAGATCCAAGAGTTTAAAGGGAAAAGCTTAGGAAATCAATTTTAATTCGAGTCTCAACTCCTCATTCTAAATCAAGACGAATAATTAGTTTACATCTCTATTTTTGACGGATGATTTCGGTTTAAAGGTAAACCTGTTTTCTTTTGCAAATATATGCCATGTTTAGCGTATGAAAGCGATTATATGCTATGTTGATGATTTATGGTTTAAATATGATTTATGGTATTATACTTGAGTTAGAAAACCATTCATATGACATCAGTTAACCTGAGATTTTGATTTGATGTGAGAATCATTATTTTGAAGTGAGTTTCAAGTTTTATAATTTTTCAAGTTAATATGGATTTATGATGAATTTTCTAAGTCCAGAAAATGATTAATTCAATTTTAGATATTTTAAAAAGATAAAATAAGTTCTCGGCCCAAAAATTTAGATGTAGGGAAGAGAATGATTAATTTGATTTAGTTTGATTTTTTGGAATTTTTCCTAAGAATTTAGGATGAGTAAATAAATTATTTTCAATGACAAGGGCTTATTTGCTTAAGTAAAATGTTTAAATTTGGGCTTAAATGTAAAATGTTGAGTATTCATGCATATAGCGTGCGGCATTATTTTCAAAGAAAGAAATTGGTAAAGTTTTATAAACAAATGAGAATTTGACAAATATTGATGGTTAGGTTAAAAGTTGTTTCTTTTAAAAGAAAAAATATAACTTTTAATTAATTACAGCTTTGCCATTTACCCAGGCAAGCTTCACTATACTCCCACCCATAACCTCTTCCGCATCCATTCAAAACAAATATACATGGTATCAAAACATTAGTACATAGTATATTGGAGTTTGGTGTAAGGAAGTGGTGGTGTCTATGGCATGCTTGCGAAAGAGGTAAGCCGCTCTTCAATGCTTTCGACTCTATGAATCGCCTTTGTTCTAAAAGTATGCTTACGAAAGGGTTACCACTTTTGAACCCCTTCGACAGCTTAGATGCCACATTAATACTTTTTTTCTTAGTTAGAGACCACTTTTATCAACTTTTAAATAGTGCATGCGAAAGGAGAGACTTTCGTCTTTGTACCTTCTGCTAATATTGAAGTCTCCTTCCACGATGTTTTCAAAAGGATTGACTAAGCCGCTTTTACTAATAGTTTCGGAGGCAATGGCTTCAAAAGGATAGTTTTAAAGCTACCGTCTTCTCCAATTCTTTTACTGGAGACCAATGCTTTCAAAATTGATGCTTTCACACCTGTTCCTCTTGACCCTATAATTTTATTAAATGTAGAACTTAACGATTTCGAAACGGATGCTTTCAACGATTTCGAAAGAGATTATTTAAGGCTTTCAACAATGGTTTCTAAGGTAAAGTTTTGTCTTTATAACCTAATGTTTTCTAAGTTAAAAAGGTCTTTAACTTATTTTAAGGGGACAGATAACCCTATTGATTTTATGTATTCATCCGCATTTTTTTGTATAAAGCATATCTCATGGCATAAGTATTTTGATTAAAGCAAAGAGTATGATTTTCTTGGTTTAAAAAGATATGATTTCAAGGGTTAAATCATTTATAAAGATTGTTTTCAAGGAAATGAAATTTGAATAGGGTGGTTGGCCTGGATATTTGCAAGAAAAATGACTCTGACATTAAAAGACTAGATGGGACCGGTGTGGGGTCGTGCCCTATACTTTATGTAGTAGCCTCTAGCTAATGTAAGTCCAAAGTTTCAGTATATAGGGCTTTATAACAGGTAAGACTAAAATGATGTCACACATAGAAAGGAATACACAGAGTCGAGATAGGTTATTAGTGAGCCGCAAAACAATTAGGATCAGTTGACCCATACGTACTACGATTATCGCAATGTGCCTGCAGTATTTTAATTCATTAAATTCGATGGTTTTCTAATCAATAGAAAATTCCGTCCAAACCATGATACTAAGGAATTAGATACTATCAAACAATTTCATACACTCCCTTTCCTACAAAGGTAACACTCAAGAGAAGTTTTTACCATCTGAACATGTCTCTTTCCTATTTTAAGTTATTTTCGGGCCACTCAAACTTAAAAATATTGCTGTTATTCCAAAACTCCCTTTTTGAAGCAATACTTTAAATATTTCAACAATATTTATTACCAACTTGCTTTGGGTTCGTTCAGATTTAAACTTGTTTCAATCGTACAATGATAAAGAGAATAATTTATTAGTGCATGATAATGTTCACCTAAGCAAACATCCTATCGTCACTTAGAAGAGTATTCAAATCATCACAAAACAAATCAAAACTCGTCACCTAAACCAATCAAAAGAAAATACTTCTTACTCAAAATTTTCATACCGAAAAAGTTGCTCTTTTCTTAACAAAAACACTTCCAAATAATACTATTATTACTTAACAAAAATAAAAAAGATCGAGATTTAAGATCATCGATCTTTTTATTTATAAGACCCATTCTTATAAATCTGCTTTATAAAATCATTTCTTTTATAAATCATTTCTAATTATTCTAACTTTCATTTTAATAAACATCCATCATTAATCAAGTTTTAGCCCAACACTAACATTGAATGCCTTATAATTAAATTGTGAAATTTAATTAACAAGGTGTCTGTTTCAATGTTCCTAAATTTTCTATTTACCCAACCCATGTTTTAAAAAGGGAAGCCACTAATAACACTTAAAAACAGTCAATGCTCAAACTGGACGAGCATGACTATACCAAACCCTAAATGATAATAATAGAATGTTATCATTTCCTATTTAACAAGCATCTCAAAATGCTATACTATTTTTAGAAAATCATTTTTGTATATACAAAATATATTCCTAGGTAAAATTATTTCATTTACCGATTTTAAAGCAATATTGTGTCTTCGGTCTTGTTTATGTGATTAGGAACCTTATCAATAATGTTGGCCAGATGCATCGACCAAAATTCATAAGCCACTTAACATATCAATTAACATAATACAAAACATCTTTACAATACTAACAAATATGTTATCTTATATAATACACGAAAACTCATTCTAGGGTGTCACTTACCTTATCTCTAACGAGATTACCCCACCAAAGCCAAGGTTCTCACTTAACCTTCGGCTTTGATACCAAATGTAACGATCTGCATTTCTTACCACTAAAGACAACGCTTAATACATCCTCGGTATTTGTATCCCGATCCTTTAATCATACGAATGATAGATCATTAAGGGTTAACGATAGAAGAAATATAAAATAGAATCTCACACAACGTAACGAATAATATGCAATACAAAATCAAACCTTTACAAAAAAAATAATTTTAATTAAATACACACAACAGAGTACAACATTAACCTATCAACAGCCCTGGACAATTATAACAACGTGCCCTTACATTTACCGAAGAATACAACAATAATATGAAGGAAATAAACAAAATATACAAGAGATATGTCTTGGCATCCAGCTAAACTCATGAGTTCCAAAGCATCCAAAGTTAATATGAAAACATGCTCTGTCTGAGCTGAACATTAGAAGAAAACAACGCTCAGGTCAGTCTGGTAAAACCAGCGAGAGACACTCAAATCACAAGAAATTTTATATTATAATGTAGAATGTCCTTTAAAATTAAAGATATCTCGTAAGACCATGCCACACATAATCACAGATAGTTTTTAACCTTACGATAACCAAAAAAATTATACAAAATCCAATTATATTAACATAATATCTCAGTTTTAAATATTTAATAATTAAGTAGCTACAATGCATGTACATGACATCAAAAATAGGTATACAAACAAAAACCGAAAGGGCTCATTAGAGAATGGATTTTCATCAAGCGGAAAGGTAAGGGACAACCTTTTGAGAATATGTACACCTCTAGATAAAATGTACAATAGGATCGAAAACAATTCGACCTCTGCCAACACAGTTATGGCCTACTCTTGAACTGAGTAATAGTGAATATCATCACCCCTTTGCGGTGATCAACAACCAAAAATAGGCCTCAAAAACGTACTTAGATATATCGACGCTAGATCTTAGGATGATCACACCCAAATGGGTGCGACTCATATAGCCCTATCACATCTACCATGTTTTAACCATTACCAGGATATGAGGTTTGAGAGGCTACGCTCTTAACATTTAGCAATCCATCTTGAAATGCTAACATTGCTCTTCAAGTAGATATGCAATGTGGCATTCATCCGTAGAAGTTCATTTTAGGTCTAAACGAAACCAAAGGTTCTTCAAGGAGCATTATTTTGATTCATCTTCAAGGTGTCTTCCATGCGAACACATTTGTTGATTCGAAGTGGTTTTCGATAACATATCTGATTCTGGTCTCTTCAAACTAACAACGATAATCTCCAGTTGACTCATTCCCAGTTTTTTGGAAGTATACAACAAGTATTCGAGTCCTCAATGGGGAACTCGCATATACAACCATACTTCCTAAGTCAAAATCGATCAAGATTTAATAGCCGGTTATTTAACTATCAAATACACAAACAAACAAAAATCCAGAGATTTAATTACCTATAACAACCACTAAGCCTAAAAAAATCATCGTTCATTAAATCTGTTTGCAAAACATTCATCAAAACATTCCTATACTTATCTTACTAACATACACATTTGCGAAAGATTTCTTATTTCAAAATTCATATAAAAGGGATCAAACAAATGTCATTTAAATTATTGATAAGAACAAATCCAAACATTATTCCTTCAGTGTAAAGTACGGAATGAAAGTTCCACACCACCATAATTAAGATGGTTAGTCAACGGAAATCCAAATCTCAAATTCTTATTTTTATAATAATTTCCATGATCAATACTCTTTATAAATCATTTCCATTTACAAAATCCCCTTTTGCTTAAATTGTAAATCCATTTATAAAACTCTTTTTATAAATATCCAAAAATAGTTGATAAAACTCTTTTATAAATATCCAAAAGTCACTCATAAAACTTCTTTTATAGATCTTTTTTAACAACACCTTTATAAAATCTTTTATACAATATTATTTACAAACTATAATTACAAACCAACAGGAAGATACCTATCCAATTAACATAATAGAGGAATAGTGATTTGTCCTACTAAATAGATGTCCAAACAATCTATTCAGTTCAATTTTAGTAGAATGTGGATTTATTTAGCTAATAGATGTCCACATAATCAAACAATAGAGTTGTAGCAGAATGGAGATTTATTCTGCTAAATAGATATCATGTTTATTATTATCTGATCACATTTTTATGGTTACTTAATGCTATTGACGATCGGATCCCTTATGCTCAAACTATTCTTTTGAAAGAAATTTGCATTTAAGAAAGTTTATCTTTGGGGAAAAAAGTAATTTAAACCCCTTTAAAAATCATTAATTGCAAGTTAAACCTTTTATTTAATCATAATCAAATCTTATTTAAGTCTTAACTTAGCTTAATATTAATTAAGAAATAATTAACCTATAATAAATAATTTATTTATAAACTGAAACAATTAATTAAATATAATTAAAATAATTTAACACATACTTAATAATTAATTAATAATAAACCCTATACTTAATTAATAATTAATTATAAATAAATCATATACTTTATTCATAATTAATTAAAAATAAACCTTACTTAATCAAAGATTATTAAAATTAATCTCACTTTTAGAAGATAATTAGTTAGTAATTAATCTCCACTTGATTATAATTCATAAACCATGTTTAATACTTAATTATTTATTAATTACCAAACTTAATTAATAATTAATTAATTAATAAATCCTTAATTACTTCTTAATCATTGTTAATTAAGTTTTATAAAACGTTTCCAAAGTATTTAGGCCTAAAAATTAATTTTAAAAAAGTGGACTTTTACCGAAACTACATCCATGACGACTATCGCTATGGATGCCATAACTAGAAAAATTATTTCTAAGCTATCTTTGAAATATTACCCATTGGAAAACTTACTTACTTTTACAAACATAAAGTAATTATTTTGCAAACTAAAACAAGGTTTGAACTTGAAAATGATTTTGATTTTAAAACTAACAATCCTAAATTTTGCATAAAGGATTCCATGTCGCTTAAACTAGTAAAGATGCTAACTTTCTAAGCATATCACCACATATTCATGTCTATAACATACCTAAACATATCAAAACTACAAACATAAGCAAGGATATAAACTTTACAATTCTCATCACTTTTCGACTTCCTTTCAAGTCTAATATAAAATCACATACAAGCATACATACATTATCCAAATCACACAAATAATTCATCAAATTAACCAATATTTCATACAATAATGTACCACAAAATAAAGGTTAATATTTTTCGAAAAGATGTGATTTTTTATTTACCAGAAGTTATGAAAATAAACCCATCTTCTACTAAAACTTGAATTGGCCTTAGATTATAGCTTTACATTGAAAAAGACTTGACTTTTGGAGGCTAAAAGGAAATAATGGGCTCGGCCATGGTGTGTTGAGGAGGTTTTTGGACCTGTTTTGGCTAAGAGGGTGCAAAGAAGAAAGAAAGTATTTTTAAGCTATTTTAAGAGTTTAAAAGCAAACGAAAGATAGTTTTAAATTTTGAAATTTTGAAGGAAGCCATTAGAGCGATTTTACGAGCTTAAAGAAGAAGGATTTTTTTAAATTTTTTGATAAATGAGAATGAAAGGAGAGATAAAAATGAAATTTGTTTTTATAGAATAGAATGAAATTAAATTACCTTTCTAACCCCAAGTACACTTTCCCTTCACTAGTTTTATGCCACATCACCATACACCCCCATCATGCCTTGAACCGCACGCATGAACCAAGGCTTCACCCCCTTTTGTCCACTAGATAATACCCTCTCTTGTACTATGATGTTGCTTTTGAATATGACATTACATAACTTATAATTATTTTAATTTCTAAACTTGAAAATTGTCACATCTTTCTTTTCTTATTACTTAAGTATAAATATATTATTAACCTTCATTTTTATTACTAATCCATGTAAATATTATTTAAAACGTGTAAATGTGTTAACTAAGATGTTTACAACATTTTGAACAACTTTTTAATGGGGGAAATTTGAAATTTTTTGAAAAAGCTTTTCGGCCACATTTTCTATTTTCCTTTGAACTAATTATTTTTATAAACATATCTTGAAAATAATTTCACCATTATTAGTTATAAAAAATGGAATATTCTAACTATTAAAATCATTATCTTAATACTTAAAATTAATTAAATATTCGTCAAAGCGATAAAATTTCGAATCGTTACATTCTTTCCCCAATAAGAATTGCGTCATGAAAATTTCATCATATGAGTATCCAATATTATTTATAAGTAAGCGCGATGTTTATAAATCATCCATATGAAAAATCTGATTCAATCACCACTCGAATACATAACTTTACTTTTAAGCCAGTATCTCTAACTTGTTTCAATAGTGTGGGGTCTAATCAGGCTTCTTGAATAGAAACCTCGTTCTCCTTACATAACCATATACTATGATAGAAAAATTCGGTTCCCTATCAAAATCGAGTGATAAATCCTTGCCCGGAATGGTGTTAAAAAGATTAAGTATGTACACGAATCATGGATCAAGGACTATATGAAAAAGAGAAACGATCTACGTACAACCTACATACTCATTTAAAGTTTCTTATTTACCCATTTACCTTCTTACCCACCCATAAATATTTAAGAAATCATTTCACAAAAATTCCAACTTAGGTTCAAATATTTTTAAATGATATAATTTATTTATGAAACCTTTCATAAAATTATCTTAATTTACTAACTTGGATAATACCCTCCTACATCCTAAGAGAGAGTGTGTGTATAGCATTTTATTTTTAATTATATTCACGTTTAACTATTCGGATGTAGGCAAAAATTAATTTTGGGACTTTAAAACCGAGTCGTCCAATTCAACCTCTTTACCCATTCGGTCTTGGTAAGTATCTAAGGAGAGTAGGATGCTAGTATCCAAACTACATCCTATAATCTACTTTTTCTTAGACACTTCTAAGGTAAAGGTGTTTATTAGCCCACCCAATAAAATTAACTACTATTTAACCTCCTAAGTATTACAATCCAAAAGACACTATTTAATATAACCAAGTTTATTAAACCTTCTTATTAAATTAATTCAACTTTAAAATTTCATTTATTAACCATTTTAAAAAAAGATACTTTTACATCCTGAAAACTTAGGAGCCAAATGCCTAGGTTTTACTCCAAAAATATTTTGAAATAATACTATAAATTTTATTCCTATTAAATAAACATATAGCTCGAGTTATCCCAAAATGATATTATTGGGTACTACCAAACAGTATCGTACATTTCCTTTCCTAGAAAGGTAATGCTCAAGAAAAGTGCTTACCATTTGAACACATATCTTTCCTATTATAAGTTATTTTCGGGCCACTCAAACTTAAAAATACTTCTTTTCCAAAAACTCCCTTTTTAAAAACATACTTTACATATCCAATAAATATTTATTACCAACTTGCTTTGGGTTCGTTTGGATTTGAACTTGTTTCGATTGTACAATGATAAAGAGAATAATTTACCAAGTGCACTACAACGTTCACCTAAGCAAACATCCTATCGTTACTTAGAATATTATTTAGATCGTCACAAAAAAATCAAAACTCATTACCCGAACCAATCAAAAGAAAATACTTCTTACTTAAAATTTCCATACCTAAAAAATTTCTCTTTTCTTAACAAAAATACTTCCAAATAATACTATTATTACTTTTCGAACCCATGAAAACTATTTTTCAAAAGCACCGGGATTTAAGTACTTAAGTTTGCTGCTTAGATCTTTTTATTTATAAGACACATTCTTATAAATTCATTTTATAAAATCATTTCTTTTATAAAATCATTTCTAATTATTTTAACTTTCGTTTTAATAAACATCCTTTATTAAATCAAGTTTTAGCCCAACATTAATGCAGAAAGCCTTGTAATCAAGTTATAAAACCTAGCTCACAAGGTGTTAATTTCAATGTTTCCTAATTTTCTATTCACCCAATCCATGTTTTAAAAAGGGAAGCTACCCATAACACTCAACAATAGTCAACGCTCAAATTGGACGAGCATGACTATGCTAAATCCCAAATGATAATAATAGAATGTTATCATTTCCTATTCAACAAGCATCTCAAAATACTATAATATTTTTAAAAAATCAATTTTGTATATATAAAATATATTCCTAGGTAAAATTATTTCATTTACCAATTTTAAAACAATACTGTGCCATTGGTCTTTTTCAAGTGTTTAGGAACCCTTATCGATAACGTTAGCTCAACACATCAACCGAAATTCATAAGCCACTTAATAGATCGATTAACACAATATAAAATATTTTTATATCACTAACAAATACACTCTTTTATATAATACACTCAAACTCATTCAAGGGTTTCACTTATCCTATCTTTGATGAGATTATCCCACCAAAGCCATGGTTCTCGCTTAACCTTCAACTTTGATACCAAGTGCAACGATCTGCCTTTCTTACAACTAAAGAGGATACTTAATACGTCCTCAGTATTTGTATGTTAATCGTTTAGTCGTACGAATGGTAGGTCATTAAGGGTGAAAGAAAGAAGAAATATAGAATAGAATCTCACCCAACTTGACGAGTAATATATAATACCAAATCAAGTCTTTACAAAACGAAAGAACTTTAATTTACATACACACATCAAAGTACAACACTAACCTATCAACAGCCCTGGACAATTATAACAACCTGCTCTTATACTTATCGAAGAATACAAAAATAATACGGAGGAAATAAACAAAATACACGAGAGATACGTCTTGGCATCTAGTTCGACACGTGAGTTCCATAGCATCTAATGCTAATCCTAAAACGTGCTCGATCTGACCTAAGCATCATATGAAAACAACACCCGGGTCAGTCTGGCAAAACCAGCGAGAGAAACTCAAAACACAAGGAATCTTATTATAACTTAAAAAATTCTCTAAAATCAAAGGTATCTCGTAAGACCACGCTGCACATAAGCCCAGACGGGTTTTTACCTTACGATAACCAAAATATTTTATGTGAAAATCCAATGATATTATCATAATGTCTAAGGTTTAAAATACTTAATAACCAAGTGGCTGCAATGCGCATACATGACAGAAATAATAGGTATACAATCAAAAACCGAAGGTGAAACGACCCTGACTCGACCTTCGAAAATCGGCACCTGTACTTCACTTGTACTCGAATGCTGCAGATTCAAACGTCGAATCTGATTTGTCGAAGCTTATAACACATTAAGTATAACAACACAACGGAAGAAAGAACGAATATATCATAGATATGTACAATATTCGATACAACATTCTGATACAATGAAAATCAATACAAATGTCAGATATAGAATATAACAGCGGAATAAAGTTTTTGACAAAGGGAACACCAATATTAACTTCAATAGAAGAGAGAGAGAGCTTGAGAATCCAGGATTGCATCTCCATAGCTAAAGCTCTAAAAACTCTAAAAGCAAGATCCACACACAAAGCAAGAAACCCTCAAATGCGATCGCCAAATCCCAAAGCTGAATGCTATCGAATCATACACCTATTATTTGATTATCTGAAAAACCCAACTCTAGACTGCCCGTGTGGAAAATTATGGACACTCAGAGTTTACGAACGGAACAATAAACTCCAGGTCAGTCATGGAACTCGTATAAGCAAACAAAAACAGTTTATCTTTAAAACAAACAACAAAAGAATTTAAAACATTGAAAACTGCAATGCTTTTTGGAAAATGAAACCGCATTTAGGCCTCCCACCACACACATAATGCGAGCGCAAACTTGGAGGATATTTCTCCTTATGACAATCAAAAATTCTTACTACGCAAAATCTTTTTGATATTATTATTATTAGTGCATAGTGCAGAAAACCTTTTGAAAGTATCATATAAATCTTAACCAGCATAGGTACCATTATATTATGCCAACTATAGCTGCCGCTGAAGTGGCAGGTTATACAATTGCAATCGTAAAGGGATCGTATTGTTTTGTTTGGATTTCCAACAAATAGTTAGGCAAAAGAACTTCCCACACAAAATGGAACGCCTCTGGAGGGACATCCATGAGAACCTAACCGAATCTCTGCTACACAAGGCCGGGTTACCTCTTTGACTAGGTAACTACTGACACGAGTATGCCACCCTCGGCCGTTGCCAACCTTTACCCGAGGCACTCTCAACCAACAACCACAAAACAATTAAGTTTGCAGCATCCACATAGGTAAATATCTGGGCTCCATACAATGATACCACCTTTGATCCAGAAGGGAATGGCATACCCTTAAGGGGAGCTACCCCCAAATAACCTTGCTGCCATGAGTCCTGTTTCGACCATAATCGGGTTGTGAGGCTCGACGAAGTCCCATCCACAAAGCTATACTTTTTCACAAAGACATGCTTTGATCAACAAATGATCAGCAGCACTTCATATGCCACATTACCAAATTGGGAATGTATCACTAGTAACCATCAACTATATAACCTCTGAGCTCGTACGTCTCAGAGAAGGGTGTTAAGCTAGAGAATAAATTCTCCACCACCAAACAGAAATGTATTTGATAGAAACTGGTTTTACATCTCAAAGTGTAATGTCAGACACACATCCATACAAGTTTGTTCCGGGTTCGAACAGAACCAAAGGCACTTCAAAAGAAGCCCTTGCAAATCCGGGCATCCTCCATCCCGATCGGACTCCCCATCACATATGGAGATCTTTATACCGGAGCAACTTAGTGCGGAGTCATTCGACAGGTTATCCTATCGTCCTCGAAGACGCCCGATCTTCACCACTGGTCTTCAAATGCTATCCATATCGTTGTATCATTATTCGGAATGGGTTATATGACACAAGGTTCTCTCCTGGCCAAACCAAATAATGAGCGCAACATTTAGAACATATAGATACTGGGATTTCAGTTAAGTCACAACTTTAAAACCCAAAACTTTTCTTTCAAATGGTTAAACAAATTACCATTTCCAAATCTTTAAACAAAAATATTTACTTCACAAAGTTCACCCATTTTTCACAAAGATTAATTCACAATATTTAAACAAAAGATCTGTCTTTAAGATATTCATTGTTTGAAAACAAAGTTCACAAATTATTTCACAAAGATTCCTTCATAGCTTTCCAAACAATTCCATTTCAAATCTTTTATAAAAAGGAATATAACTTTAAGATTCTCTTCGATTTCAAAACAAGGTTCACAATTTTCACAAAGATTAATTCATAGTTTTCAAATCTATTTCAATTCCATTTCAAATTTGAAATCTTTCCACACAAATTGGAAATCCTTTTTTATATGAAAGCTATTTTTATTTGAAAATAAATAGTTTTCGTTTCGGAAAAAACTGATTACGTTCGCACAAGTTAAAGCTCTTTAAGTATAAAACTTGGGTTAAATTCAAATTTCCAAAATAATATGGTTTAAAACCCCCAAAAACATATTTATAACTTGTACAACCTTTTTAAATAATAATTTCCAAACATAGAATTTTAATTTCAAATTTAAATCAAATTATTTAAATTTCAAAACTTTATCAATTTATTCAAATAACTTTCATCTTCAAAGCTCCTTTTACAAAAGCTTTTCACATTTAACCCGAGTCCATTTCCAAAACCATTTGGATTCAAAATTAAATCTTTAAAACTATTTCAAAAATATGTGACTTAACAAATTTCCTCGTGTACTCCATATTTGTGTGTGTATAGTGTAGTCCAGGGTTTTTACCCAATAGTGCAACATCATCAATCATCATAGATTCAAGTACAGTAATTATAGATAAGCGGTATATCTCTATAGCGCTTATCTTCCATTCATAGATCCACAGATAAATAATATACATTCATCACAGATAAATAAATTACATTCATCACAGCTTGAATTTAAATAATTCAAATCACAAAGCATCACACAGAAGAGATATCAAACAATTCAAAGCAGTTCATTCAATTCAAATATCCATAAGTAAGGTTAATTGATCATCTGATTAACTAAAATCAGATTAATCACTAGTCCAAATTAATTAACATTAATTAATTAATAACCTTAATCATTTATTTAACCTTTAATCCTTTATTAGTTAACCTTCAATTATTAATTAATCAAATTTAATTAATAAATGAATAAATATTTAATCATTGAATAATTAACCCTTAATTATTTAATTATTCGTTAATTCATTATCCTTAATTAATTACATTAATTAATTAACCCTTAATTAATTAATTAGTTATCCTTAATTATTAATTAATTAAATCTTAATCACCTTCATATATGAATTATTAATTAATTAATCACCTTAATAAATTTATCTTTAATTATAAATTAATTAACTTTAATTAATAATTAATTACCCTTTAATTAATTATTCATAAATTATTAAGTAATTATAATTCATCAATTATTTAATCATATTTGACAACATTAATTTATTTACTCCTAAGTTAAGTTAAAAATATAATACAGTTAATCATTTCCTTAATTACTTGGTTGAGTTTTATTTAGAATAAACTTTTGAAAATCTAAGTTTAAAAACATTCTTAACTAAAAAAAATTAAACATTTTATTTTAAAACCCTCAAATACAAATACAACTTAACACCAATCATTCATTTAAAAAGAATAAATTTAGAAATCATTTAGACTTAGATTTTTAAAGTTTTAAAACTAGAAATGCTATCAATATAGAGCTACTTCGAGTGACATCCGAGTGTCCTTCATACATGCTTCGAGTTTAACCAAGAATCAACCTGATAGCTTCAAATTTTAAAATTTTGTTTAAGTTTCAAAAATGACTCGACGTATAGCAAGAATTTCTCGACCCAAGCTTCGAGTCATCAACCCTGAATCCCGAGTGGTACTTCAAGTCGAACATCTCCTTCCACACAACAAGTAATTGACACATGCCTTGGTGTCGTGCACATGCACGACAACACTGACGAACTTCGACCTACGCCACCACCTTCCACATCTCGGCAATAACTCGTATGGGCCATACAAGGACCCAGATACACATGACCTTGACGAATTCGTGAATGAGCTTGCAAACCCAGACTGCATCGAAAACGACCACCATAAAAATGTCTCGTCACTCCACCTCTGGCCAACAGAGGCCATGAAAACTTAATTGAAGCTTCGTCTTGATCATACGCCGTTATCCTTACCGGAGCGATTAACTCCAGTGGTCTGACGAAACCGCGAAAATCCAAACTTCTCCTGCAACCAAATTGTGGGATAAAACCTTAGACGAACGTCCCACGCCCATCACAAAACAAATAAACTTTTTTGAGTATTTTTTCCCGAACCCATATCACATCAGCCACCTCCATCCTTAAGCTCGACCATCATCATCACGCCGATGACCAAAATTCGGCAAAAACCCCAAATTTGATCAATCCCAAATTAATAAGTGAATAGGTGATTAAAAAATACGATTTTGCTTTTAAAAATCATTGCTTTCAAAAACGATTCGATTGACACACTTGAAACCAGAAATTATGATATTTGAATTTTTACACATTTTAAATTTTAGCCTGTAATTTCACTTTCTAGAAGAAAACTTTAATTTGTTTTGCTTGAATTCATTTTTAAAATATGTATTACTCTATCATGATAAATTTTCATTTAGATATCAGTACTTAATTCTTTTTATAATTTGAGATATGATTTTTCTTCTTGATCTTTATCAACCTGTTTTTGAAATAGAGGCAGATTTCTTTTTCCTTTTTATATACAGGCATGCCCAAATTTTCTATGTATATATATATATACATACAGCGCACAAATATACACATGCAAACCAGAATAACATATCTTAGAGAAGAAAATCAATTCAGGCATTCATCAAAACATATAATGAATTTAAGGTAAGTTTGCTCACCTGGAATGTGAAGGCAAAGGACAAGCGTGGTAATGGTTTGTTTGAAATCTGAAACTTGAATTTTTTTAATCTGATCCTAACTTGCTTGATGTTGAGTTGATCTGAACTGTTGCTTGTTGCTTTAAAGTTGAATTAAATCTTGATAGCTTGTTGTTGAGATTCCAGGCTTTGATTTAAAGCTTTGCATTGCTTGAATTTGCTTTACAGATTTCCTTTGTCTCAGGTTTTGGATTTAAACACAGAAGCACTTGAATGCCTCAGGTTTTTGAATTTTGCTGAGATGTTTTCCAGATTTTTTAATCTTGATTTCTTTTTTTCTTTTGTTTACCTTTGATTCAGGTTTGTAATTTGATTTCTAACTTGCTTCCTTGATCTGATTTGTTACTTGAACTTTGATCTGGAAGTACTTTTGTTTTGAGATTTTTTTTTTCTTTTCGGATTTTCAAATTTTAAAGAAAACATGAGAGAATGTTTTGAACTGAAAATTAATAAACAGTTTTTTTTTTCTTATTTTTTTCCAATACCTGTTTTATATTTTCCAATTTAAAACAAACCTATTTGCCACATGTTAAATTTGTGAACACTTATTACATTCATATTTCGTATATTTTACATTTGTCATATATGATAAAATTGTGTTTATATCCTTACTTCAATTTATTTTATAAATTTTTTTTTAAACCTTTAAGCATTTATATTTTCATATCCTAACATATGTATATATTCACATGGGTGTATGTATTTTAGACTTTACACTTTCAAAATATACATTCATATCAAAGCTTTGTATTAATAAAATTTTAATATGCATATTAGTTTACTTTTAGTAATATATATATATATATATATATATATATATCCTCTAAAGAAATATGATTTAAAAATCAAATCATACTTTAACACATATATTTTATATGTACTTATTCCATTTTGAATCATAATTAATGCATTTCCTTATGTATACATATCTAAAGCTTTTATTCATTCTTGTTGTAAAATTTAAATTCAAGTTATTATACTTTTAAATAAATAAACACACATATGTACATTATAGAATTTAGCTTTAAATAATTGTTTTGAAAATCATTTATATTTAATTCAAAATATTACTTTATAAATATATTACATATGTCTCTTAAAATTAGAAAACAAATTTCTATAAAATTATATAGTTTTCAAATCCAAATTTTATTTATTTATAAGATATTAAATATAGAATTTCAAACCCATAATTATATTTTAAATCAATGTCCAAATAAACAAATATCTTATTTAATCTTGGAAAAATCAAATTAATTTACATTTAAATTCACAAATCTATATCAATTACTAAATTCAATTTTACTCAAAAATCGGGATTGTCACAGATTCCTCCACTTAAGAAAATTTCATGCTCGAAATTTGCAAGGGAGACAACAAAGAATGGATACACAAAGATAGAGAATCGACTCATTAATCAAGCTGATTATTTATTCTGTATTTGGCTCGCTAAACCAGAATACCATCAATATGAGAACAAACTCTTTCAATATTACACAAGATACTCGGGTTACCAGATCTACGAAATATACAGGGGTAATGGTTAGTTCGAAGGACAACTAACCATTCATAGAACATCTGGACCCAATGGAACAAATAATGGATACTCAATCCCAAAGTATATATCAACTTGTCCCTCTTTGGACTTTAATCCACATAAGAAATTACAACAGAATTCCAAATTTGGTTTTATCGATACAAATTTTCATATTTTATTCATCAGTTCGTTCTAAATAGAATTTCAAATTCATTAAGGTTTAAAATGAAAAGCTGATAGCGGGAATACGAGATATGAACTTATCAACAATGATTCGCAGGGCCACCTTCAGGCCGAAGCTTTTCCCTCGATTTTCCACGAAGCCATCGGAGAATTTGAAATCGAATCAAAGGAGATTTATAGAGAAAAGATTGTCTCCTTTTGTTGTAGGGTATCGACCAATTTTGGTGGTACTCCCCTATCCCCTATCTCGTCCTCTTCTTTCACACACTATCAATGGATAGTAAGAGAATTTGCCGAGGCATACAGACAGATATCTTAGGGATATACTCATTCTAGGGTATACTTCACCCTATCTCTAATGAGTTACCTAATATGTTATACTCCTAAGCTAAAGTTTCAAACTTCAGCTCTGATACCAAATGAAACGACCCTGACTCAACCTTCGAAAATCGGCACCCGTACTTCACTTATACTAGAATGCCGCAGATTCAAACGTTGAATCTCGTTCGTCGAAGCTTATAACACATTAAGTATAACAACACAACGGAAGAAAGAACAAATATATCATAGATATACAATATTCGATACAACATTTTGATATAATGAAAATCATTACAAATATCAGAGATAGAATATAACAGCAGAATAAAGTCTTTGACAATGGGAACACGAATATTAACTTCAATAGAAGAGAGAGAGCTTGAGAATCCAGGATTGCATCTCCATAGTTAAAGCTCTAAAAACTCTAAAATCTAGATCCACACGCAAAGCGAGAAACCCTCAAATGTGATCGCCAAACCCCAAAGCTGAATGTTATCGAATCATACACCTATTATTTGATTATCTGAAGAACCCAACTTTGGACTGCCCATGTAGAAAATTGTGGGCACCCAGAGTTTAGGAACGGAACAATAAACTCTAGGCCAATCATGGGACTGGTATGAGCAAACAGAAACAGTTTATCTTTAAAACACACAGCGAAAGAATTTAAAACATTGAAAACCGCAATGCTTTTTGGAAAATGAAACTGCCATAAGGCCTCCCACTACACACCCAATGCAAGCACAAACTTGGAGGATATTTCTCCTTATGACAGTCAAAAATGCTTACTACGCAAAATCTTTTTGATATTATTATTATTATTATTAGTGCATAGTGTAGAAAAACTTTCGAAAGTATAATATAAATCTTAACCAGCATAGGTACCATTATATTATGCCAGCTATAGCTGCCACCTGAGGTGGTAGGTTATACAATTGCAAACATAAAGGGCTCGTATTGTTTTGTTTGGATTTCCAACAAATGGTCAGGCAAAAGAACTTCCCACACAAAATGGAACGCCTCTAGAGGACGTCCCCGAGAACCTAACCGGATCTCTGCTAAACAAGGCCGTGTTACCTCTATGACTAGGTAACTACTGATACGAGTATGCCACCCCCGGTTGTTACCAACCTTTATCCGAGGCGCCTCTCAACCAACAACCACAAAGCAATTAAGTTTGCAGCATCCACATAGGCAAATATCTGGGTTCCATACCATGATACCACCTTTGATCCAAAAGGGAATGACATACCCTCAGGGGGCGCTACCCCCAAATAACCTTGCTGCCACGATTTCTGTTTCGACCATAACCGGGTTGTGAGGCTCGACGAAGTCTCGTCCACAAAGCTACACTTTTTCACAAAGCCATGCTTCGATCAACAAATGATCAGCAGCACTTCATATACCACATTACCAAATTTAGAATATATCATTAGTAACCATCAACTATATAACCTCTGAGCTCGTACGTCTCAGAGAAGGGTGTTAAGCTAAGAGAATAAATTCTCCGCCACCAAACAGAAATGTATTTGATAGAAACTGGTTTTACATCTCAAAGTGTAATGTCAAACACACATCCATACAAGTCTGTTCCGGGTTCGAATAGAACCGAAGGCACTTCAAAAGAAGCCCTTGCAAATCCGGGCATCCTCAATCCCGATCGAACTCCCCATCACATATGAAGACCTCTATACCAGAGCAACTCAGTGCGGAGTCATTCGACAGGTTATCCTATCGTTCTCGAAGACACCCGGTCTTCACCACCGGTCTTCAAATGCTATCCATTTGTATCATTATTCGAAATGGGTTATATGACACAAGATCCTCTCCCGGCTAAACCGAATAATGAGCGCAACATTTAAAACATATGGATATTGGGATTTCAATTAAGTCACAACTTTAAAACCCAAAACTTTTCTTTCAAATGTTTAAACAAATCACCATTTCTAAATCTTTAAACAAAAAGATTTACTTTACAAAGTTCACCCATTTTTCATAAAGATTAATTCACAATATCTAAACAAAAGATCTGTCTTTGAGATCTTCTTTGTTTGAAAACAAAGTTCACAAATTATTTCACAAAGATTCCTTCATAGCTTTCTAAACAAGTCCATTTCAAATCTTTTATACAAAGGAATATACCTTTAAGATTCTCTTCGATTTCAAAACAAGGTTCACAATTTTCACAAAGATTAATTCATAGTTTACAAAACTATTTCAATTCCATTTCAAACTTGAAAATTTTCCACTTGGAATCCTTTTTTATATGAAAGCTATATTTATTTGAAAATAAATAGTTTTCGTTTCGGAAAAATCCAATTACGTTTGCACAAGTTAAAACTCTTTAAGTATAAAACTTGGGTTAAATTCAAATTCCAAAATAATATGGTTTAAAATCTCTAAAAACACATTTATAACTTGTACAACCATTTTAAATAATAATTTCTAAACATAGAATTTTAATTTCAAATCTTGGATTCAAATTTAAATCAAATTATTTAAATTTCAAAACTTTATCAATTTATTCAAAATAACTTTCATCTTCAAAACTCCTTTTTCAAAAGCTTTTCACATTTAACCCGAGTCCATTTCCAAGACCATTGGGATTCAAAATTCAATCTTTAAAACTATTTCAAAAATCTGTGACTTAACCAATTTCCTCGTGTACTCCTTATTTGTGTGTGTATTGTGTAGTCCAGGGTTTTTACCCAATAGTGCAACATCATCAATCATCACAGATTCAAGTACAGTAATTATAGATATGCGGTATATCTCTATAGCACTTATCTTCCATTCACAGATCCACAAATAATAGTATACATTCATCACAGATAAATAAATTACATTCATCACAGCTTGAATTTAAATAATTCAAATCACAAAGCATCGCACAGAAGAGACATCAAATAATTCAAAGCAGTTCATTCAATTCAAACATCCATAAGTAAGGTTAATTGATCATATGATTAATTGAAATTAGATTAATCACTAGTCCAAATTAATTAACATTAATTAATTACAAACCTTAATCATTTATTTAACCTTTAATCCTTTATTAGTTAACCTTTAATTATTAATTAATCAAATTTAATTAATAAATGAATAAATCTTTAATTATTGAATAATTAACCCTTAGTTATTTAATTATTCTTTAACTAATTATCCTTAATTAATTACATTAATTAATTAACCCTTAATCAATTATCCTTAATTAATTAGTCCTTATTTATTTATTTATTTATACTTAATTATTAATTAACTAAATCTTAATCACCTTCATTTATGAATTATTGATTAATTAATCACCTTAATTAATTTATCTTTAATTATAAATTAATTAACTTTAATTAATAATTGATTACCCTTTAATTAATTATTCGTAAATTATTAAGTAATTATAATTCATTAATTATTTAATCATATTTGATAATATTAATTGATTTACTCTTAAGTTAAGTTAAAAATATAAAACATTTAATAATTACCTTAATTACTTGGTTAAGTTTTATTTAGAATAAACTTTTGAAAATATAAGTTTAAAAACATTCTTAACTAAAAAAATTAAACATTTTATTTTAAAACCCTCAAATACAAATTACAACTTAACAACAATCATTCATTTGAAAAGAATAAATTTAGAAATCATTTAGACTTAGATTTTTAAAGTTTTAAAACTGGAATTCTATCACTCTAGAGCTACTTCGAGCGACACCCAAGTGTCTTTCGTACCTGCTTCGAGTTTAACCAAGAATCAACCCGATGGCTTCAAATTTTAAAAGTTTGTTTAAGTTTCAAAAACGACCCGACGTATAGCCAGAATTTCTCGACCCAAGCTTCGAGTCATCAACCCTGAACCCCGAGTGGTACTTCGAGTCGAACATCTCCTTCCACACAACAAGTAACTGACACACGCCTTAGTGCCGTGCAATGCACGACAACACTGATGAACTTTGACCGACGCCGCCACCTTCCACATCTCGGCAATAACTCGTATGGGCCATACGAGTACCCAGATACACATGACCGCGACGAATTCACGAACGAGCTTGCTAACCCAGACTGCATCGAAAATGACCACCAGAAAAATGTCTCATCATTCCACATCTGGCCATCAAAGGTCATTAAAACTTAACTGAAGCTTCGTCTTGATCATACGCCGCTATCCCTACCAGAGGATCAACTATGGCGGTCTGACAAAACCGCGACAACCCAAACTTCTGCTGCAACGAAATTGTGGGTTAAAACCCTAGACGAACGTCACACGGCCATCACAAAACAATTAATTTTTTTTAAGTATTTTCCCCAAATCCATTTCACTTCAGCCACCTCCATCCTCAACCTCGACCATCATCATCACGCCGATGACCAAAATTCGGCAAAAACCCCAAATTTGATCAACCCCAAATTAATCGGTGAATACGTGGTTAAAAAATATGATTATGCTTTTAAAAATCATTGCTTTCAAAAATGATACGATTGACGTACTTGAAACCAGAAATTATGATATTTGAATTTTTACGCATTTTAAATTTTAGCCTGTAATTTCACTTTCCAGAAGAAAACTTCAATTTGTTTTGCTTGAATTCATTTTTAAAATTTGTATTACTCTGTCATGATAAATTTTCACTTAGGGATCAGTACTTAATTCTTTTTATAATTTGAGATATGATTTTTCTTCTTGATCTTTATCAACCTGTTTTTGAAACAGAGGCAGATTCCTTTTTCCTTTTTATATACAGGCATTCCCGAATTTTCTATTTATATATATATACATACATCACACAAATATACACATGCAAACCAGAATAACATATCTCAGAGAATAAAATCAATTCAGGCATTCATCAAAACATATAATGGATTTAACGCAAGTTTTCTCACCTGGAATGTGAAGGCAGAGAACAAGCCTGGGAATGGTTTGTTTGAAATCTGTAACTTGAATTTTTTTATCTGATCCTAACTTGCTTGATGTTGAGTTAATCTGGACTGTTGCTTGTTGTTTTGGAGTTGAATTAAATCTTGATAGCTTGTTATTGAGATTCCAGGCTTTGATTTAAAGCTTTGCATTGCTTGAATTTGCTTTTGTAGATTTGTTGTGTCTCAGGTTTTGGATTTAAACAGAGAAGCACTTGCATGCCTCGGGTTTTTGAATTTAGCAGAGACGATTTCCAGAATTTTAAATCTCGATTTATTTTTTTGCCTTTGATTTAGGTTTGTAATTTGATTTCTAGCCCGCTTCCTTGATCTGATATTTTACTTGAACTTTGATCTGGAAGTACTTTTACTTTGAAATTTTTTTCTTTTCAGGTTTTCAGATTTTAGAGAAAAGATGAGAGAAAGTTTTGAACTGAAAATGAACGAAAAAAAAAATTTCTCATTTTTTTCCACTACATGTTTTATATTTTCCAATTTAAAACAAACTTATTTTCCACTTGTTAACTTTGTGAACACTGTTACATTCATATTTCATATATTTTACATTTGTCATGCATGATAAAATTGTGTTTATATCCTTACTTCAATTTATTTTATAAATTTTGTTTTTTAAACCTTGAAGCATTTATATTTTCATATCCTAACATATGTTTATATTCACATGGGTGTATGTATTTTAAACTTTACACTTTCAAAAGATGCATTCATATCAAAGCTTTGTATTAACAAAATTTTAATATGTATATTAGTTTACTTTTAGTAATATATGTATTTATATCCTCTAAAGAAATATGATTTAAAAATCAAATCATACTTTAAAACATATATTTTATATGTACTTATTCCATTTCGAATCCTAATTAATGCATTTCCTTATGTATACATATCTAAAGCTTTTATTCATTCTTGTTTTAAAATTTAAATTCAAGTTATTATACTTTTAAATAAATAAACACACATATGTACATTATAGAATTTAACTTTAAACAAATCTTTTGAAAATCAGTTGTATTTAATTCAAAATATAACTTTATAAATATATTACATATGTCTCTTAAATTAGAAAACAAATTTCTATAAAATTATATAGTTTTCAAATCCAAATTTTATTTATTTATAAGATATTAAATATAGAATTTCAAACCCACAATTAAATTTTAAAATCAACATCCAAATAAACAAATACCTTATTTAATCTTGGAAAAATTAAATTAATTTACAATTTAAATTTACAAATCTATATCAATTACTAAATTTAATTTTACTCAAAAATCGGGATCGTTACAGAAGGTGCTTATTAGAGAATGGATTTCACATCAAGTAGCAAGGTAAGGGACCACCTTCCAAAAATATGTACACCTCTAGGCAAAATGTACAATGAGATCGAAAACCTCTGAACCTCTGCTAACACAGGACTGGCCTACCTGTGAACTAGGTAGTACAGAATATGATCATCTCTTGGCTGTGATCAACAACCAAAAATGGGCCCCTGAAGCACACATAGAGATATTGACAGTAAATCTTGGGATGATCATATTTTTAATGGGTGCGACTTACATAGCCAAGCCACATCTACCATGTTTTAACCATTGTTGGGATGTGAGATTTTAGAGGCTACACTCTTAACATTTAGAAACCCATCTTGGAATGTTAACATTGCCCTCCAGGCAGAAATGTAATGCTAGCATTCATCCATATAGGTTCGTTTTGGCTTAGAACGAAACCAAAGGCTCTTCACGGAGCATCATCTTTAATAATCTTCAAGATGTTTTCCATGCTAACGCATTTGTTGATTCAGAGTGGTTTTTGGATAACATATATGATCTCAATCTCTCCAAACTAACTAAGATAATTTTTGGTTGGCTCACTCCAATTTCTTTTGGAAGTATATAACAAGTATTCATGTCCTGTTCGAGGGACTCACATATACAATCATACGTCCTAAGTCGAAATGACCAAGATTAGATAATCGCTTATTTAACTATCAAATACACAAACAAACAAAAGTCTAGAGACTTATTTACTCATAACAAACACCAAGCCTCAAAAACTAATCCTTATTTATTAAATCGCTTTTCAAACATTCATCAAAACATTTGTATACTTATCTCATCGACATAAGTATATTTGCAACAAATTTGTGAAAGATTTCTTATTTCAAAATCATATTAAAATAATCAAACAAATGTTATTTAAGTTAGAGATAAGAACAACCCTAAACATTATTCCTTCGGTGTAAAGCATGAAACGAAAGTTCCGCACCACCATAATTAAGAAGGTCGGTTAAAGGAAATTAAAATCTCGAATTCTTTTTTAAACTTCCTTAATAAATCTTTTTTATAAATCATTTACATTTATGAAATCTCATTTTGATTAAACTCTAAATCCATTGTAAATTCATTTATAAATATCCAGAAATCATTTATAAAACTCTTTTATAAATATCCAATAGTTATTCATAAAACTTCTTCCATATATCTTTCTTTATAATACCTTTATAAAAATCTTTTTACACAATATTATTTACAAACAATCATTTGTAAATATTCTTTAAATAAATCCTTTGTAAAATATCATTTACAAAATATCATTGGCAAATACGCTTATTAATTGGACATCCTACAAAATCATTTACGAAAACTTAACCTCAAATTGATATAGGATTCAAGTCAACCTTAAAAGCCCTAATTTTAGAAATTTGAAAGGGGTCTTAGTGACCACAATGGTATTAAATCAAGTTACCATTTTAATTAAATTTTGACTCTAAGGCAAATAATAGTTATTTAAATAAGCCAACATATACGTAAATAAAATCTTAACCCTTGTTAATTAATTTTTTCAAAAAATTTCCAAAGTATTTTAAGTGTAAAAACTTAATTTGCAAAAGTGGACTTTTAGCTTGAAAACTAAAACAAGGTTTAAACTTGAAAATGATTTTGATTTTAAAACCAATAATCCTAGTTTTTCATTAAGGATTCCATGTTGCTTAAACTTGTAAAGATTAACTTTCTTAGCATATCATCGCATATTCAAGTTCATAACATACATAAACATATCACAATCGTAAACATAAGCAAAGATCTAAAATTTACAATAGTCACATCACTTTTAGACTTCCTTTTCAAGTCTAATTTAATATCACAAACAAGCATACATTCATATATGCAGACCACACAAATAATTCATCAAATAAACCAACATTTCATAGAATAATGCACAACAAAATAAAGGTTAATATTATCTTAAAAGATATGAGTTTTTACTAACCAAAAATTATGATAACAAACCTATCTTCCAGTAAAACTTGAAATGGCCTTAGATGTTTGGAGGCTAAAAGGAAACAATGGGCTCAGCTATGGTGTGTTGAGGAGGTTTTTGGACTTGTTTTGGCTAAAAGGAGATAAAGGAGAAAGAAAGGAAGTATTTTTAAGCTATTTTAAGAGTTTAAAAGGAAAAAGAAGATGGTTTTGAATTTTAAAATTTTGAAGAAAACCATTAAAGTGATTTTATAGGCTTAAAGAATAAGGAAATTTTTTGAATTTTTTTGGAGAAATGAGAATAGAAGGAGGGAGAAAAATGAAATTTGTTTTTATAAAAAAGAATGAAATGAAATTACCTTTCTACCCCCAAGTACCCATGCCCTCCACTAGTTTTATGCCACATCACCACACATCCAACCATGCCTTGAACCACATGCATGAACCAAGGATTCGCCCCCTTTTGTCCACCAGTTAATACCCTCTCTTATACTATGATGTTGCATTTGCATGTGACATTACATAACTTATGTTTGTTTTAATTTTTAAACTTGAAAGTTGTCACATATTTCTTTTCTTATTACTTAAGTATAAATATATTATTAACCTTTATTTTTATTACCAATCCATGCTAATATTATTTAAAATGTTTAAGTGTTTTAACTAAGGTGTTTACAACATTTTAAACAACTTTTTAATGGAGAAAAATTGAAATTTTTTGAAAAATCTTTCCGATCACATTTTTATTTTCCTTTAAACTAATTATCTTTGTAAACATATCAATATTTTCACCCTTATCGGTTACAAATTAAATGGGGTATTTTAATATTTAAAATTAATTAAATATTAACAAATCAAAGCGATAAAATTCTGGGTTGTTACATTATATCTATACGGCAGTGTCAGAAAATGCAGTCAGTTTAGTGTTGACAAGGGAGGAAAAGTGGGTTCAACTTCTGGTATATTATACCAGCAAAAGACTCAATGAAGTAGAAACTAGATATCCAGTTATAGAGAAACTAGCATACTGCTTGATACTTACTGTGCGCAAATTAAGGGCTTACTTTCAAGCACATCCAATTAAAATCTTAACTAATTTTCCACTTAAGCAAGCTTTAGCAAGCCTGAAATTTTAAAAAGGTTAATTAAGTAGGGAATTAAGCTTAACCAATATGATATTGAATTCCTACCATGGGTGTCAATCAAAGGACAGGCTCTAACTGACTTCGTCAATGAGTGCACATGATTTATTAAGGAGCAATCAGAAAAAGAGAAAGATTTTAAACCTATGTGGCAATTGTTTGTAGGTGGAGCCTCAAATAAACAAGAAAACAAAGCAAGATATATGTTCATTACTCCTGACGGGCATCAGTTGCACTATGCAATGAAGTTAGGGTTCCCGGCTACTAATAATATTGCATAATATTCATCAATGATAACGGGACTTATACTAGCCCAGATGAAAATTCATAGAATTAAGATCTTTGGCAACTCATAATTAATGGTAAATCAGTTGAATCAGGGATATCAAACAAAAGACGCCAAGCTAACCCAATATGTTAAAAAGATATTGAAGATGTTAGCTCAATTCGAAGGTTTTCCGACACATTAAGTGTCGTGAGGTAAAAACTCTCAAGCTGACTCTTAAGCTAAGTTGGCAAATTTACGAGCGGCACCAGAAGCCCAAATTGTACCAGTAGCTTATCAAGGGAAACAAAGCATAGAATGGAAAGTTCTAATTTAGGAAAAAAAACCTTGGTGATGACCAGATCTCAAACCCTAGCATATGAAGAGAAAGAAAATGAAACTGAAACCCTAGAAAAAGAACTCCCTGAGAGCCGATGATCAATACAAGAACAATCGGTTGACTCCTATCATGAAGTATTTAATAGGAGAAATATTGCCAGCAGCCAAAAAGGAAGCAAGGAGGATAAGGTGCTGAGCCCCATCTTTTATCATGTCAAATGGGATACTATATAAAAAGGGACACTCGCTCCCTTGCTTAAGATGCGCCAGTCTAGAAACTTGGTCAAAACTACTAAAGGAAGCTCATGAACGATTTTGTAGGGATCACTTTAATGGAATAAAGCTAGCTAAGAAAGTTATGAGGAAAGGCTTCTATTAGTCGTGCATGAACTAATCCCGCTTGGCGCTTATAAACTCTACTGGCCAGATGGCAATGTCATAGCAAGAACGTGGAACAATGAACATTTATGACCGCACTTTCCAAAAATGGATGAATAAAGAAGGAATTTATCAATCTAAGTGCAAAGAGAAATGATAATCTCTTAGTTCAAAGAAAGGCCCCGGCCATAAAGGCTTGACTGCAAGGGGTCTCAGCCAACAAAGGCCCTAGCCATCAAAAGATTGACTACAAGAGGTCCTGGCCATTAGAGGCCCAAGCTATTAAAGGCTTGACCACAGGAAGTTCTGGCCATCAAAAGCCCCGGTCGTCAATGGCCATAAGCCTTTAGTATCATCATCAAAGGCCTCACTTAAGCACCTCCAAGAGGGAGGCTAGAGTAATTCTTTGGTTGTTCCAAAGTTTCTACAAGCCTTCAACCCCTGCCTACGTGGCTTGTTTAGAGATCCTTCTAGAGAGAGGACGAAGTAAGTCTTTAGTGTCGTCATCAAAGGCCTTAGTAAAGAACCGACCGACCATTTAGCGCCATCAACAAAAGCCTCACTCAACCACCTCCTAGAGGGAGGATGGCCATCAAAAGCGTCACTAAAGCATCGAAATCTTCAAAAGGAAGATCAACCAAAATCATGAGCCAAGTAGTGCTTCCAAGTCAATCAAAATCAGAGCCAAATAGAGCTCTCAAGTCGAATAAGATCCAAACCAAGTAGCGCTTTGAATCAAATCAAGATTTCTAAAGGAAAGACCATCAAGTATGAGTTATTTAAGTCTCGTAACGAATGCAAATCTTGGCCACCAGACAAGAGGTTCCGGTCTTCTATCATTATCCCCAAATAAGGATTTCTGGTCTTTTTCCATTATTACCAGATAAGGCTTTATGTTCTTCTTCTATTATTTTCAAATATGGATTTTTGGTTTTCTTTTATTATTGGCAAATTTGGATTTCTAATCTTCTTCTATTATTGCGAGATATGGATTTCTAATCTTCTTTCATTATTGCCAAATAGGATTTTTGGTCTTCTTCTATTATTACCAGATATGGATTTCTGGTCTTTTTCTACTATTGCCAGGTACAAATTTATGGTCTTCATTTGTTATCAACCACATACGAATTTTCGGTCTTTTATTATAATTAGATGGATTTCTAGCCTTCTATTATTATTAATAGATAAAGTTTTCCAGTCTCCTTATATTATTATTGTAACGACCCAGAATTTGACCACTTTAAAATATAATATTCAAAGTTATTTTAAAGGTAAAAAAGTAATGTTATATGATTCAAACAAAATTAGATAGGATTCGGAAAGAGAAGTATACACAAAAATATTAACATTTGCCTATATCGACAAAAGCGATAAAATGCTGATTTTAGAAAAGTAAGTTTCAATGGTTCAATAAATTATTTTAATTTATTTTGATTATTTATATTTTTAAATAGAATTATACAAATTTATTTTTAAATTTGGTTTACATAATTAAATAGTTTGACTAAAACGTCAAAATGTGACCTTTAAACATTTTGTCAAAAATCAATGTTTTGTCGATTAAAAGTTGTCGCAACTTCGTTGCACCTTTATTTTTTTATATATGAACATTTATTCAAATAGTGTAAGTATTAATTAATTCACTAAACATGTTTATTTTTACTAAATAAAATCAGAAAACTTCTAGAAGTCATTAGTAAAAGTAAGTAAGAATTAACAAAAGTAAGTAAAAGTAAACATCAAATCACATCAAATCACATCAAATCAAAGCCAACATAACTATGTTATTCTTTACTTAATCTTTAAGTGACTAAGACATAAAGTAAGGACGTTAAAGGTAATATTAAATATCTAAAAAGTGGAGATTGCTTTAGGTTGAAGTAAGGTTAGTTTGGTAATTTGATAAGAGGTTATTTTGGTAAGTTTTCCACTTCTTTTTTTCTATAAATACCCACCTCCTTCTCATTGTCATTCACATTTATTTATCTTCTTTTCTTAAACTTCTTGATCTTCTTCCTCTTCTTTTTAATGGCTTCCAATCCATAGAAAAAATTAGAAAGAAATAATATAAAAATATTTACAAAATACTCAAAAGAAATCAATGTTTATTCTCTTCAAATCAAACTCCTCTTTTCTCCACATTTTACCTCTTCTTCTCTTGGCCATAACTTCTATAAAACTCAATCAAAATACAATTTATTTTTCAAATCATGTACATTTCTATTGGCTACAACTTTTTTGTTGACCACTCATTCTAAATTTGGGCCTGTCAAAAATCCACTTCTTTCCAATGCATTCTCTAGCCCGGTTTTTAAGTTAGAGAATAGGCCGTTTTGTTTTGATCATAACAGATCCAAATTAAGAAAATATTTTTTTAAACCATAAGAAATTCCAGTGGTAACAATATTTATGTCGATCATATTTTCCATTTTCGAGGTTTGTTATACCTGAAACTCAATTCTTTGAAGTGTATTTTCGGGCTTCATTTTTGTCAATCTGACAATACCTCTTCTTCATTCTAAATATCTTCCTCAAAAACAATCAAAATCAAGTGATTACTTTTTTAAACTTAAGGGAAATGAATTTGCATCAACTTTTCAGTTAATAAGTTTTTCAAATTTTGAGAGTAAGAGAGTCAAAAATAAGAGAGAAGATGGCCTATTTTGAGATCTAAATCTTGGGAATTCAAGTTCAAAGCTCTGCCGGTTCTTCTCTATATTTTCAGCCAACCTTCATCTCAAACCTCGGCCAAGCTATTGGAAGGAAGTGGTATTTATTTGCTAGTGTTTAATGGAGAAGAAATCAATTAATGAAGTGTTGGTTGATTATAAGTTGGTAGGAAGTTAATCGCTTTGGTTTGTAGTGAGAAATTCTATTTAACATCTCTATTTACATATACACATATTCGATATTGTGTTATTATTGCTATGGATGCTTGTGTACACTTTAATCATCAAGTATTGATTGTTTTATATGATTGTTAAATCGTTTTACCAAGTCACGTTAACACACGTCGATAAGCACAAAGGAAAACACTTTCCTTTTGTAAATAAAATGGTGTATATGGAATGCTTAAACCTTTTGGAAATAGTTTTAAAATGAGTTAGAAATTTTTTATAAAAATTTATATGTGTTTAAAGAAATAAAATCAAAATTTCATCTTTATATTTTAAATATGTCCAAAATAATTTTTCAGAAAAATCGCACTTTTGCGGTAAAGTGATCAAAGTTTAAAACTGATATTTTAAATATTCTAAATATATGAAATAAATCCTAAAAATATTTTAAAATGTATTAAAAGAGATTTAAATTGAAAACATGGATTTCTAAACGATATAAAAGTCGTTTTGAAGAATATAGCTTTTAAAGCGCTATTTGCAACACTTTTCGCAATGCTTTTCGTAGTAGTTTGAAATAACTTATAAAATGTAATTTTAAACTTAACAATTCTTTCTTAGTCTTTTGTGAAAGATTTTAAAAGAATAATTAAGTAATTTAAAGGTGATTTGTGAGTTTTAATAGGAGTTTGAAAAAAGGGTTAAGACGAATTGTTTATACCATTTAAACAAAAAGTGAAGAATATTGAATGTAATAACAAACTGAGTATGCGAAAACGACTAGTACATTTGTCTCGCCTGTGAGATTTGAGAAGGTGAACAAGGTGTTTAACTATGGTTAGGGATGGAGCAACCAGTGCCCTGAACTTACTTGATCTATGTTTTCTCCTTTTAGGCGAGGGGCGGAATAGATCGAAAGGAAAGCCCGGATGCTCTAAAAGATCATATTTAAGTTTTTCCAAGATAAGAGAAAAGAAATAAATTCTTTGAATTTTAACTAACCACTTAACATCTTTTATCGATGATTGGCTTTGAAGGAACTGCGATGGGATTCGGGTGATTCCCATTCGAAAATCACTTCAAACTAATTTTTGAAACTCCATATGAAATTAACATCTTTTTATCGATAATTAGCATGAAGGAACTGAGATCGGATTTGGGTGATTCATATCTGAAAAACCGGGATCGGATTTGGGTGATTCCTATCCGAAAACCCCTTCAAACTAATTTTTGAAATAAAACATGTTGAAGAAAGACCTTCATGATGTAAGATTACTTGTCGTTGGTCCCTGGAAGTGGAACTTACCATATCTAAGGTGGCTGTAGTACTCTGTTAAGAAAATCTTTGATTTGCTAGAATATGATTTGAAGTTAAGAAAGAAATCTTTGATTTAATGAACGATTTGGGAATATTGTCCATAAGTTAAAAGTTATAACTTGAATATAAGAATTCTTTGATTAATATTTAATGAATGATTTGGAAAAGCTTTCCTAAGTAAAAGAGAAAATGATTTGGAATTATTCAAGGATTAAAGAAAGGCTTTAAATAAACCAAATGATTTGATAAACGAGGCTTAATGATTCCATATATTCTTGAAAAGGAAATGGAACAAATTGAAAAGAATATATCTAAGAAAGATATTTTATAAAGGATGAATTAATTGATTGATGATTGATATCCATATATGAACTTAACATATTTTGAAGCGATGATTGGCTTCGTAGGAACAGGGATCGAATTTGGGTTATCCTTATCCAAAAACCACTTTGAACCAATGTATACGTGTGAAAGTGAAGACATGTTGAAGATGATGATTGTTGAAGACGGTGGATCTTCATAGCGTGAGGATTGCTTGTTGAACATGCTCTGGATAGCTCACATTATAGAGTTATTTATAGCAATGGTCTCCTCATTGCAGAGATTTTTTCGAATTGCAAGGACTACTCGCTACAAGTGGTAGTAGGAGAGTGCCTTTGGTTTCGTTCGGTCCCAGAACGAACTTGTTTGGGCGAATGTATGACATTTCATTTCTAAGACACAACGTTTGACTTTTACAAATGTACATCACTAGTGGCAGAGAAGGAAACTTCTCTTAGCTTAACACCCTCCTTGAGACGTACGAGCTCAAGGGTTGTATTTTTGTGGAAGCCAAATAGTGGTCAAAGAAATGACAGTGTGGCATTCAAAGTGGAACCTATTATGATGAAAGCGTGGTTTTATATGAAAAGCATGGCTCTGATGAAATTGAGCGTAGCCTCACAAGCCTCACACCCCAGTTATGATGGGTTACTATGTGGTCTAGCACATGCAAATTCGAAATAAGTGAGTTTGTATGGTGGTGTCGAATACGTTGGCCCTTTGGGGGATAAGTCCCTCAAGGCATTTGTCGCCCCATTTGGATAAAGTGGTTAGCTTAAGAAAAGCGGGGAACTACCGGTTATCAGTTGTCGTATAGAAAGTATAGTTCCAAGTGACTAGTTTGAGAAAATCGATTAAGGCACTGTAGGAACTACGTTTGTTATGTGTAGATTGGAGAAAATGCCACTAGTTCCTATCATGTTGGAAATCCAATTCCAATACGAGCTTTACCGTTTTGATTGTATTTCCAAAATAGCTGTAATGACTTGCAAACATTTCAGCTACCCCTTTTAGTATCATATACCCCATTATGTATATTCCATTGACCCAGTCCGTAAATATTACCTTAGACTTAGTCCAGATATTGATACCTTATTTGAAAAGTGTTTTCAAAAGAATGTCATTAAAAATAGTATCAAGTGTATTTTGGTATAAAAATGTTCTAGTTATCGTAAGGTAAAAACCCATCCGTGTTTATGTGTGGGCGTGGTCTTATGAGATACTCTTTCTTGTTAAAGGATTTTATTCAAAGGCTGATATATGACAGTGTCATTTATATTTGAGTTTCTCACGCTGGTTTATCAAGCCTAATCCGGGTATTTTTAATAGTCGGGTCAGATCCGGGTAGTTTCAGGTTGAGTTGACGGTTGGAGTTTCCAAAGGAGAGCTAGAGATATTCATCATCGTATGGACATATTCTATTATCCGCTGCATCTATTTCATTTTTTTTTTGTTTATCAGCATTTGTAAGGGCAAGTGTTATAACTATCCAAGCTAAATCTAGGTTAGACTCTGATATTGTATTTAAAATTTTCTGCTGTAAAGATTATTATTGAAATAATATATGTTATTCCATCCGTGTGAGATTCTGTTCTGTCTTAATTTTCTTTCCACCCTTAATGATCCGCTTATTCGTGCAATTTGAGTTGGACATGTGCGGTTTTCTTTCGATTCAAATGGTATAGAAAAATGGGCCGTTACATTTATCAAACATGGATCTCTCGACTTCTACCGTCATCATCAGACTTGGACTTATGGACTTCTATTATTATTTCCAAGAGTTGGATTTAGATACTATGCTATCATCTCTAAGATATTAATTTTCAATTTGGATTTTCTGATATTGATTTCTAAGTTTTTGTCCTTTTATTGCTGAAAAGAATTTCTTTTGTTTACACTTATAACTTATCAAATAATTTATCAAGCCTATGCTTGAAAGTTTATTTTTGTTAACTCTTATGATAAAGTTGTAAGCTTAAATTCACGCAAACTATTTGGATAGTAGATGCTAAATCAAAAGTTCAATCGAATCTAAAAGGAAAATTACTAATGAACAATGTCATGTTGCTTCATGTTCTATAAAAAAAATGAAGTCAGCCAGGGGGTCTTGTTAGAGACTAAAGAATACGAAGGAATTCTTCATTTTACCATAAAGAGTAAAAGGCTTCCCTTATACTTAGAGAAGCTAAATGTTATCCATATAATTTCAATGTCAGAAGAAATGCTATAAGAGTAGTGCCGCACTTCGTCGCTTTGATTTCGATTTATCTCTTCGAAGAATATTTCACTATGCTTCATCACTTTGATGACATCATACCTCCTCGGTGGTGTATCACGCTGCACTTTATCGTTTTGATGACATACTGCTTCAATCATATGTCTCATCGCCCTTCACATAGAAATGAATCTCAAGGCCATGCCAACTATATAGCATATCAACAAAATTAGGAAGGACTTCGATCGTAATCACATCACTTGTTATCAAGGCCATACTCAAGTGACTTCGAAGGCAGCCCCTTGATGGTTTCGAGGATATTACTATTAGTAACGGATGGATATCGAAGAGGCATGTTGTCAGCATTCATGGAGCTTATCAATACCACAGCAGCATCCGTTTCTGCAAGCACTTCAGAAGTCTTTAAATAAAAACAACGTCACACTTCTCTTCGTCGATAACCACATCGCACATCACTTTATACAACACATCGAAGACATGCTACTGGCAATGTACCAAGAGCGTCGATATTCACTCACCATAACCAAAGCAGGCTCATCTACAAGTTGCTCGTCATCCATTGACGCACTTCGCCATTCAGAAGAAAATCGCATATTCAGGAAAAGTGGTATCAATGGTAAGCACCATCGACGCCTATGAATATCATAGCACTGCTAGAAGGACATCGTTGATAACATCGTCAACTATAATGAAGACCTCCACATAGCATAAAATGGGACACAGACTAAAGTGCTTCGATGATATCATCTTGCATTAGAGGTGATAGTCAACAATGTCGAAGACGTGGAAATAGGGTAATGCCATCGAAGTCCATCCTATCGAAGACGTGAGATGCAGAGTGCGAAGCCACCTACCTCTATAAATACGATCCTAAGGGTACCATTAGGGGGGACAATTTTCCATTTCTCTCTCTCGGAGCCCTGAATCGAATTAGGGATAATTCAATTTGATTGTAATCATAATTGAATTGAATGAACATGAACTTAGCATTGCATATTGACTTCGATTATGACTTTATTAAACATTATTCACTTGGACTTGCATAACACGAACTTGTCATAACCAAATCGACATGAACTTAGTCGAAGTGCCTTGGATTGTGATGAATTTCTATATGCATATTTATATGAACTATGAACTATGGACTTTGAACATAAGGACAAGATGCCTAGCCTATTGTTATACATAATGGACAATAGCATGACTTCGAAACTTATTTTCTTTGCCTATTAACACATGGCATAGCATGAGCCCTTTAAATTATCTTATATAAAGGCTAACATGGACTCATATATAGATGACACATCTAATGGCCTTTGAGGACTTCAAGTATATTAACCAATAGTAACAAAGATTAATTTTTCCTCAAAGGCTATTTGTCTTCCATTCCTTAATTTTCTTATCATATGATTAGTCTCAAAATAATAAGTTAACCTTGATGTATCATCATATCAATATGATGTCCTCAATTACGTCGATATGAGGTCCTCGCATATGCACTAATCATGTCGGTATGGTCAGTCTTTTCTTGACTATGGTCTCTACACATGTACTGGACAAGTCGATGATATTAGCTTATTATGACTCCATATATATTCAAATCAAGGAATAATTTATTACATTTGGCATTTGAGGTGTTATACCATTTTTTGGTCTAACAATGCCGTTCCATCAAAATTAAATTATTTTGCTGAACATGTAAGCAAGGTTTTCAAACAAATTCGTTCATTTAAGCCTATCCTTCAATGGCTTTACGTAAGCATAATAACAAAATGAAATCTCAATGATATAAACCTGGTATTATGTAGAACACATAATTTCCCACTCAAGTTATAGCTTACAAATCTCCAAATCCGAACCTGTTCTTCTTACTTGACTCTATTTTTTTCCATCCAAAGCATGTAAAAAATGATAAATGCATACTTTTTAGAATTATAGATCTAAGAGAGGATTGAGTTAAGTGGAGTTTGAACTTTAAATTGTTGAATTTAATTTTTATGCAGATTTGGATTTACTCCTCCTTTTCTTCTCTTTTCATTTTTCTATTCTTCCCTAATATATGCATAATACCATTATAATTTCAAGAAATAGTGCAGTAAGAAAAATGGCAGAGCTTCCTTACCCAATTCAGAAAATATAAGAAGAAAAGTGAGGGATTGGACCTGCATTTATAGGCGCTGGAACCTATTCTATCCGTTAGATTAAAATATATGTAATCCAGGCCGTGTGGGCCAAGGTTCAACATTAATTGCCATATTTATACCGATCAATTAGTCCTTTAAAGGTGGTCGACCTATCCTTTAGAGGCGATCGACTGGCGTAAAGAAGGTAGCCGACCTGTGTTTTTGCAACCGGTTATAAATATTAACGTATCTCCTGCAACTGTTATTACCTTAATTAAATTTTAAATGTTACGTTAAGTGAATTATTAGCGTTAAGTTAAATGTTGTGTTATTGTTATTTATTACGTGTAACAGCCCATAAATCCATAACCCCTATGAGCCAATAATAATCTCCAATAGTTCAACTCAAAGTGGATGGAAATATGAACCATTAGGGTTAAAGAAGGAGGTAGAATAAGTAATAGAAAAAAAAACAAAATCAGAATCTCACAATCGCAGCGGAACGCTATATAATAGATAAATGACTGACCTTTATACAGAAAGAATTATATCTGTTTTATACATCACATCATCAGAGTACAACACAATCAATAGCAAAATACTGGACAGTTACAATAACTTGTCCTCACAAAAGCTGACTATACAGCTTATACTACACAGCGGAATATACATCTAGTACCTATGATACGTCTCGCCATCCAGCTTGTTTCTTGAGCTCCACGGCATCCTATCATGTATCCTATAATACTCTGTCTGACTTGAGCATTATAGTAAAATAACAGCCGAGTCAGTCTAGAAAACCAGAGTGAGAAAACACACTCAACTGTATTATTAAAGTTTTTAAAATCCTTTGAAATCAAAGGTACCTCATAAGATCACACCAAAAATAAACATGTCGGTTTTTACCCTACGATAACCAAAAATTTTATGTTCAAATTTGTCTGATATTATAATAGTGTCTATCGAAAGAAAAATAGAATCTAGCTGAAATGCTTGCATCTCAAGTTCCAGCAATAGTCGGGCACAATCAAAACTGTACAGGCGCTTACTGGAGATTGGATTCCATACAATGGTAGTGCTACTGGGGTACCTCCCGTCATAGTATCTGGTCTAGATCAACGTACCAAGGATCCCCCTTGATCCCCTGCAATACAAGACCGGAGCTACCCCTTACTGGATAGTCCGAATAAGATCACCCCACGGTTGGGATCGGCAACCGTCCACACAGCCCAAAAAAGGGACATCTAGACAGGGATGACCTTACCCTAATTGGTTGCTAGCCATTTAGCCTTGCTGCACCTCCCCTGTTTTAGCCATTCTCGGTTGATGAGCCTCAAGACGATGCATTACCTTTTTAGCACACATACACTTAGAATGCTTATCGTCCCCTTGACGAAGTTCTGATAGCATTTGTCCATACAAGTCCATTCTGGGTCCGAACGGAACCGAAGGCACTACTCCTACTACATCCATTTTGGAATCACCCTCAGGATTAGTAGCGATTAGCCCTTGCACTTCACTGCTCCACCTTCGACTCCAAGCTCTTGTCTACCTCACGAAAACGTTCGAACCGGATCGAAGTGGTTTTTGGAAAATTAATCCCGACCCCGGTCTCTTCGAAACGATCCGCGCATTGGCGAATATTGATAGTCGGTTATTTAACTATCATATAACATCCGCACAACCATCATGCCTTAATAATTTTCCAAATTATTTATTTTAAAATATCTTTGCAGATATTTTTCTACCCTTCAACCCTTTGAAAATAGTTTTCAAATCACTTTTTCTCTCGTGGAATAAATTTCCACCCAATTGTTTTATTTCCACTGAAAATCACCAAGCCTTAATACTTTAGATTTTAAATAATTTAAATCACTTATCCAAAAATATATACTTTAAAACACTTAAAATAAAGACTACTTAAAAACACTTTATTTACAATACTATCTATGAATTTTTTTAATAATTCCTTTTGTAAAACTTAAGCCAAAACTAAATTTAAAATAAAAGTTATTTTATAAGGTATAAATATTAAATAATTATCTTTTAAATCATAATACTAGTTAAACCTTTAAAATAATTTACTAATATAATTAACTTAATAAGTATTTACTTGTTAAAAAAATTTAAAACAATTAAATAATAATTTCTTTCCAAAACATTCTTTTAAAACCACTTTTAAACCACTAACTTATACTTAAAAATCTGCTTTGAAAACATACTTGGCTTTTCAAGAAACTACACTATCCATTTCAAAATAGTCTATTTGATCAGTTAATAAATCCTTCTCGATTTATTCAAATTTAATTTACGTTACACCCATAAATTTCTTTCCTACGCCTTTAAAAATAAAACCACTAATTATTTTTAAACAAATTACCCATTCCATTATAAATTCCCACCATGAATTTATACTTTCATATATTCACTGATATCTTATTTCACTTTATAAACCCAGTTTACCAATTCCATAGTTTCATCTCTTTTTAAATCATAGTTTCAAACACTTAATCAATTTTCAAATCGATTTCCAAAATTTACTCCATTTTAAAATAAATTCCTTTACTTATTCAATTTCATTTCAAAACCCGTTATTTCATATTTACTCCTTTATTATGATTTAAAATCTTATTTTAGCCAAAATACCAATTTCATACTTTCTTAAAATTCTTCTTTATCTTTCCCGACTATTTTACCTTGAATTTAAAAATAAATCCCTTATTCCTTTAAATAATATCACTTAAGTTTAAAAATTCATTTATTCCCATTTATTCAAAAATCTCCTTTCTCGTACTCGAAATTTATTTATTCGAATTTAAAAATCAACTTTTATTCCTTCCAAATTTCGTTCTTTAAATTTATCCAAATTAGCTAAAATTATTGTAACAGCCCGATTTCTCGACGCTCGAAAGTCAACATTGGTACGTCCATTGTATCAAATGCCGCACAGTCGAATTCCCAAAAACCAAACCGTTAGGGTTAAAGAAGAAGAGGTAGAAGAAGAAACAGAAACAATAATAGAATCTCACATATCACAGCGGAACAAATATAATAGATAAATAAACATCTTTAAACAGAATTACTATATCAGTTATTACATTACATCGCATTACATTATCAGAGTTTACAACAACAAATAGCAGAAAGAAATATTACATATATAAGTGATACGCCTCGCCATCCAGCTCCAACTCTGATTTCCATAGCAACTTCTTGACTTCACCTCCCGATTAACTGCTAACCTGACTCTAGGCTGCCCGTGTGGAAAATTATGGGCACCCAGAGTTTAGAAAGGGAACAATAAACTCCAGCTCAGTCATGGGACTGGTGTGAGATCTTAAAAATAGTTATTTTCACAAAGAAAATAAAAAAAAATCCGCTATGCTTTTGGAAAATGAAACTACTATATGGCCTCCTGGCACACACACAATGCAGTCGCACACTTGGGGGAAATTTCTCCTTATGATAGTCAAACATGCTTAATACGCAAAATTCTTTTTAATATTACTATTAGTGCATAGTGCAGAAAACATTTCGAAAGTATAATATTAATCTTAGCCAGCATAGGTACCATTATATTATGCCTGCTATAGCTACCTTCTGAGGAGGCAGGTTATACAACTAAAACCGTACAGGGCGCGTATTGTTTCTTTGGATTTCCAACAAATGGTCAGGCTAAGGAACTTCCTACTGCCACATGGGTACGCCTCTGACGGGACGTCCCGAGAAGTTAACCAGCTTTCTGCCAACACAAGGCCAGGTTACCTTTGTAACTAGGTAACTACTACATGAGTATGCCGTCCCCCGGTCCTTTGGAACCTTTATCCGAGGATCCTCTACTCCAACAACCACAAAGAAAAGTATTTTCAGTAACCACAAAGGTTAAATATCAGGGCTCCATACCTGACACCACCCTTTTCCAGAAGGAAATGACATACCCTAAAGGGAGAAACCCTCATAACCTTTCCGCATCTTTCCTGTTTTGACCATTTTCGGGGTGTGAGGTCCGACGAAGTCTCGTCCACAAAGCTACACATTTCACAAAGTCATGCTTTGAACAACAAATGATCAGCAGCACTTCGTGTGTCACATTACCAAATTGGGAATGTATCACTAGTAACCATCAACTACATAACCTCTGAGCTCGTACGTCTCAGAGAAGGGTGTTAAGCTAAGAGAATAAATTCTCCGCCACCAACAGAAATGTATTTGATAGAAACCAGCTTTACACCTCAAAGTGTAATGTCGGACACACATCCATACAAGTCTGTTCCGGGATCGAACGGAATCGAAGGCACTTCAAAGAAGCCCTTGCAAATCCGGATATTCACTAATCACGTCTGGAATCCCCATCACAAAGGGTATATAATCTCTATACCGGAGCAACCCGGTGCAGAGACATTCGACAGGTAGGTAATCCTTTCGTTTTCGAAAATACCCGGTCTTCAACACCGTCTTTAAATGCAATCCCATTCCGTCGTATAGTTATTCGGAATGGGTGTTATGACACAAGGTCCTCTCCCGGCTAATCCGAATAACGAGCGCTTATTTAAAAAATAAGCGTTCATTCAGATTTCAAACAAATCACAACAATTTCCACTTTGATCTTTTAAATAAAAGATCCATCACAATCATAAAGGTTCGATGTGGTTTTCGGATATCCACTTGGAATTCGACCCCCGGTCGCATCGAAATTCAAATGCCATTTAAAAAAGGCCAATATTGATAGTCTGTTATTTAACTATCAATAATAATTCACAACAAACACCAAGATTTAAATAATTTTCCCAATTATTTATTTTCAAAATATCTTTGTAAGATATATTTCACACTTCAACTATTTGAAAACAAATTTCAATTTGTTTTCCACATTTCAATACTTTGAAAACAAATTTCAAATCACTTTTCCTTACGCGGAATACATTTCCAAATATTTATTGATTTCCACTGAAAATCTGCCGAGATCAAATGTTTTAAAATAATTTAAATTACTTATCCAAACTTATATACTTGGAATATTCAGAATAAAAACTATTTTAAAACACTTTATCTAAACATTAGTTGTGAGGAAATTATATTGAAATCTCATATAAAATTCAAGTCCAAACTAAATTTACAATAAAATTAGTAGATAGGGTGTAATTATTTTGAATACCCATTTTCTAAATCAAATATCAACTAAATCTTTAAGTGATTACTTCTATAATTAATCAAATAAATTTTCTACTTTAAAGATTTTCAAATAACTTAAGAAAATAATTTTTCTTCGAAATATTCTTCCAAACTAATTTCTAGAACTTTTAATTTATACTTCAAAAGTTGCTCTAAAAATATACTCGGCTTTCTAGGAAAGAATTCTCTTTCCATTTAAATCAATTAATAAATCTTCTCGATTTAATTTAATTTACATTCCAAATCTGTGAATTCCTTCACACTTTTAAAAATAACCAAATGTTTATTTTTAAAACAAATTTCCCTTTACCTTTATAAATTCCCATTGTGAATTTAAACTTCTAGATATCCATTGATATACGATTTTCAAATCGATTTCTAAATATTCATTTTTAGCACCGAATTAAATTCTGAGTTGATTTCCAAATTTATTTACAAATACCAAATCAATTTCCAAAGTTGTTTTCTTAATTTATTTCAACACCAAATTTATTTTCTCTTGAAACAAATTCCTCCTTTTAAATTTATTCAATTTTCTAAAGTTAATTTACTATAAATTTATACTAAATTTCAAAAATCCAATTTTATTTATTCCTGATATCCTACGATACCAAAAATATATTCGGCTAAATTATAGCCTTCAAGGATTTCAATTACAAATAATCACACACAGATTATAAATAATCAACACATAAAGTATGAACAAATTCAGTATTTGAGCAATCCAGTTGGATTCCTCCAACCTGTTTTCCCTGCATCCACAGACGTTAACACAACAATTAAATACCAATTCCACTTCGAGGTGGAATATCGCGGTATATGGGATTTATAAAATATCATCCGCTATTATGCGGCGCAATAGGGTCTCATCTGCTATATAATGCGGGAAATCAATCACCCAATATATACTATATACTACTATATATATATAATACTATCCGGTGAATAATTATTATAAATCAATTACCCAAGCACACAGTCAACAATTAAATTAGCTATCATAATTCAATCATCAATCAATAACTGAAATTTTCAATTATTAAAATTTTGAGTGAGAAGATCTCACCTTAGCTTTTGTTTCGCAATCCATTTCCATTCTGACTATTCCTTCACAGTATCAAACCTTGTAACACAATTATATGACTTTATTATTATTATTCGCATTAATCCAAATATAAATTATCCTTTATCAAATTTTATTAACTAATTTTAGGTGATACTTAACTAACCTGGTTTACACATAAATTAGCAGTAAACCTATTTTAATAGTATACCAGAAACTACTCTTTAGACAATTTATAAACTAATTATTATTATTATTATTATTGAAATCTCCTTTTATAAACTCTATATAATAATTTCAAAATTACTATATTTGTCCAAAACTTATATATATTTCTATTTATAAACACATTCTATCTAATGAGATTCCTATATCCCGTAAACTTCTCTGTTTTACAGCAAACTGCTAGTTTAAATTTTTGAAAACATAAAAATGCTTAAATAAAACTACCTCAATGCACAGGAAACCAAAATCGAGCTGCTGCTCGAAATCTGCCTTGCGTCTATGACAAGCTCATCACCACACTCCATAGCCCAGCACCCCCCATTGTGCTCACGACCACCTGTTTCGCTTCGCGTCACTTCCTCGACTCGAAGATCACCCAAACCTGTCGCCGCCCTCCTCGCAACACTGGCGCCGCTGATATATTGCGATGCCCAAGACCTCGAGCCACCGAAACTCACGACATCCCCCTGAATGATTTGAAACATGTGACCGCCCATCCATCTCACAACAGTCATCGCTTATCGTCGCCGCCCTTATCCAACGTCGCCCATCACAGCCATGTGAACTACTTCGAATCGCGACCCATAGATGTTCGTCAACGAGCTCTCGATTTCAATTAGAAATCGAATTCGATCTTCGTTGCTCTTTTTTTATACAAATTAATTTTGGTTCTGAATTTCTAGTGAGGGAGGCGCGATTTGGAAAGGATAAAGCTCGGCCAAATTTATTTGTTCTGCTTCTGATTTTTTTTTCTAACTGAAGGAAGCAAGAAAGGGAATAAGCGAGAAGAGGGAGGTTTCGATTTCCACTGAACGAAGAAAAATATCTGCTCCTCATTGTATTTATTAAACGAAGAAGCACATTAAAGAAGGTAACACGATTTCATTGTCCATCTTCTAAATTTAAATTCAAATTCAAATTTAAATTGTTGAGAAAACGAAGCCAAGAATCCCGATCACCAATCGAGGCGTGCCGCTAGGCGTTTATAAGGTTTTTTCCACATTCCGAACACAATGGAACGTGTTTCAAAGGCTAATTTGATCATATGCGCGAGTTACGGATATAAATGATCAATTTTAAATAAATCGATTAAAATAGTTTCTATGTGTTTTGAGCTGCCAGGGTCAAATGACGACTCCGATTGCTATGAAAATTGGAATCCAATAGTAACTAACTATTACAGATCCAATGGAAGTAGTTTCGTCGAATTCCGAGACTGTGCATCGGAAGGCGATTTTTAGATATCGATTTAAACGATAAATTTTCAAAACTGAACAAATCATTCCCAAATTCAATTCTGAAGCTTCTATTACCTTCAGTATTATCAATATGAATTTTACAAGCCTTTGAAATATTTTTAATCAGCTTAAAACTGAAGATTCAACATGTTACCCAAATTCAATAAATTAAATTCAATAATTTAATTGCCAAATTCATATTTATATTTAAAATTCAAGTTAAACTGACCTTCAAATATTTAAAATCAATTAAATATTTCCATTTCAAATGTTAAAAATTTACGGGTCGTCACAATTATTTTACTTAAAAATTCTTTTTCTAATCCCTTCAAAAATCCAATTTGTATATTTCGATATCTTTTTTTTGGCAAGGCCGACGGGGTTAAATGGACCCCGACCATTTATTACTACACCAGATAAAACTACACACAAACAACAGAATACAGGGAAAACTTGGCATAGCAAGCACGGGGGAAAAAACAAAAACAAAAGAAAGAGTGGAAGACAACAACTAAATGTTTAGTAGAAAGGAAGCTCGTATCCCAGGCTCAATTGCGAACGACAGCTGCCCCAAAGAAAGACATATCTCACACATTATCCACCTTTTAAACACCACGTCAGTTTTAGCATTAACAACATCAAAAAGCCTGGCATTTCTCTCCCTCCAAACAGCAGAAATAAAGCTTTTAAGAACTACATTGAAGATTCTTCCTCTTTCGTTATTGATTCCAGCATGATAATAGACTCTTTCCCATTCAGTTCGATTGTCGTGGGATACATTCTGCCTATGAAGCCTCGCCATCACGGATATCCAGATTAGTTTTATAAAGGCGCACTCGAAGAACAAATGTTCGACCGATTCAGGCATATAACTGCAGAATTTGCATGAGAGGTTAAAGCCCAAACCCATGCAAGCAAGCTTCGCATTAGTCAGCAATGCGCGATTCAAAACTTTCCAAAGCATGAAGTCATGTCTCATACTGCTATCTCTTCCCCACGTACGTTTCCACCATTTCCATTGCGGTCTAGCTCTGTTCTTCATCATAAATTCGTATATGTCTCCAATTTTGAAGGTAGCTCTCTTGTCCCCCCACAGTATACGCGTAGCTACATCTGAGACAGGCGTAAAGTTGCTAATTCTTCTCCATATATCATGTATCCTCGGGTTTGACCATGAAGTACGTGCATTTTGTATGTTGTGTAGAATGTCCCTAACTTTGGCTGCAAGGTGAATACCAGCCTGTTGCGTTTCACAGTGATTAAGTTGTCGCCTTAGGATGAGACCCGCCTCCAACCAAGGGTCATCCCAGAATTTCACACTATACCTTGGGTTCGTGTTCATTTGGATGAGTGGAAGAACCTTATCTTTGAGTTTGAATATGCACTGCCACGTCCAACTCAAATTTTGAGGCTTGGACATGCACCATATACTCCTCCCTTTGATCACATTCTTGTCAGACCATTCAGCCCAAAGACTGTCATTGCTATTATAAAAAGTATCAATATGCTTAGCGAAGGCTGCCATGTTCCATTGTTTTAAGTTGAGAATACCCAACCCCCCCTTATCCATTGGTATTTCAACTAAACTAAATTTGATCGGAGCTATATATCTACCTGATGTTCTGCCCTTCCAAAGATATCTCATGAAAGCACCTCTGATCATTTTAATCAATTTAAAGGGAAGAATGTAGGTTCTAGCCCAGTACACTTGCATAGAGAAGATCACGGATTTTATGAGAGTTAATCTTCCAGCTTGACTGAGCAACTTGGAAGTCCAACAGCTCAACTTGGCAGTAATTCTATCGAATAGAGGAAGGCAATGGTTCGAAGTGATTCTAGAGGTTGTATCTGGAAGACCCAAGTAAGAAATTGTATTGTGATTTAGAGATAACCCAGTGATTTGAGAAATAAGAGCACATTGCTCAGAACTAACACCAGCAACGGTGATGTCAGATTTTAGGAGATTCACTTTCAACCCCGTCATTTCATAGAATTTGTCAAGAATGTGCATGATGTTAGTAAGAGTACAAGTGTCAGGAGTACAGAACACAACAAGATCATCAGCAAACATCAGAGCAGAGATCCTTGGTTCAGTGCAGATAGGATGAAGCTTGAATTTACCTTGATTAATTATCCTGTCAATCATTCTTGTTAAAAGCTCCATGACAAGAATAAAAATATAAGATGATAGGGGGTCTCCCTGTCTAATCCCTTGTTTACTGACGAAAAAACCCTCATTCCTGCCATTCAAACTAACAGAAAAGGTGGGAGTAGAGATGCATTCGTAAATCCAAGCAATGAAATGTGGTGGAAAGTCCATGAACCCCATGACCCTAACAATGCTGTTCCATTGCAGCATATCAAATGCCTTCATTATATCCAGTTTCAACATTGCTCTAGGAGAAACATTCCTGCGCTTATATCCCTTAATGAGTTCATGGGATAGGAGAACATGATCCAAGATGCTCCTACCAGGTAAGTAGGCAGCCTGATTCTTAGACACTATGGTTGGAAGCACATTCTTAAGTCTGATAGCTATGACCTTGGCGATACATTTGTATATCGTATTACAACAGGAGATGGGACGGTATTCATTAACATTGTGAGCATTCTTGATCTTGGGAATCAGTGCTATGTTAGTATAGTTGAATGACCTGTAGAGTTTTCCTTTTTTAAAAAAGAGAAGAATTGCATTAGTAACGTCGTCAGAGACAATAGACCAACAGGTTGTATAGAATAAGGCGTTCAGACCATCCAGTCCACCACAAGATTCAGTATTTAAAGAGAACATAGCCTGCTTTATTTCTTCATGAGTTACTTCATTGCAAAGACTAGCTTTCTGAGCTATATTGAGTCTTGGAAGTATGTCACTGGGTATTTGGTCAATTAGTGGCATGAAGTCATTCATATTGCCATATAGGTCGGAGAAATGTTTGACAATAGCATCCTTAACCTTGTCAGGTGTATTATGAAGATTACCATACTTGTCATATATTGTTGTGAAATTTTGGCTTGTTTGCTTATTCTTTAGGCTGGCGTGGAAGTAGGCGCTGTTTCTGTCACCCTTTTCTCGCCATTTGATTCTTGACTTCTGCCTAATCATATCACTCTCTTTACTCAAAGCTTGATGATATTGCGTAGTGAGAATACTCTCCTCTTCGGATAGATTAACATTATTGACTGAGGCCATCATTGCTGACTGAACTACAATAAGCCTTGCCTTGATCATAGTACTCAACTTGTCACCTTGACCATATTTATTGTACGCCCATTGCTTCAATTCTTTCTTCGTCTCCTTGATTTTTTCCTGCAAAACAAACAAATGATTTCCCTTTTTAGGCTTTTTCCATGCATTTGCCACAGTATTTTTAAAATCAGGTTCAGAAACCCAGGTGTTAAAAAATTTAAAATTTGTTTTCCCTCTCAAATCCGCTTCACGAAGGTGTATTATTTGGGGGGAGTGGTCGGATAGGAGAGGAGGGGGAAGGAGGTTGAAGAGAAAAGGCCATTTTGTTAAAGCATTGTGGTTCGAGAAAGTGTGGTCAATGGTAGAGAATGTTCTGCCTCCTATCCTTCTTTTATTGTTCCACGTGTAAGGCATGCCCACAGTCCTAACCTTAACAAGTTCAGCATCGGAGAGAGCATCAGCAAGGGGCTTGATTTCACTAAGAGAGAGAGGGTTTCCTCCAATTCTATCAGAGAGCATATAGCAGCAGTTAAAGTCTCCAAGAATTAGCCATGGATGAGTGTTTTGTCTGAGAGAAGGGATGAGCGAAAGCAAGGGATCTCTGGTATTAATTGTGTTAAAGGCGTACACAAAGGTGACATAGAAGGATGTTTGGTCAGTAAGGTCTATGGCATGACAGTGAATCATTTGGGAAGTGGATAGAATGGGGGTGAGTTGGATCGTATTGGGATTGAAAAGAATCAAAATCCTACCGTACGAAGCTTCATTCAAGTTATGGATATATTTCCACCTAGGATTAATGTGTTCAGCTGCCTAGGATGTCAAGGCAAGATTCAATTTTGTTTCAAAGATTGCTATGGCTTCTAGTTGATGAGTTCTAATGAGTTGCTTGCATTGGTCCTGCTTAATCACATGATGTGCACCGCGTATATTCCATGCTCCAATGCGTAACAACATTGGGCAACACGTGCATTAAGGATCTCAATCTTCATATTCCTAGTCACAGCTTGCTTCGTAGACAAGTAATTAGGAATGGTGGCTGATAGTGGTGTCACTGCTTGCTTAGTTGATTCCTCATGCAAATGGTAGTTGGGCTGAGGGGGAGAAAGATGGTTGGTTGTAAGAGATGGGACTTCGACAGGAGGTGGAGCTTTGTATGCTTGGGGAGGAATGATTTTAGAGTAAATATGTTGGGTTGGGGGGTTGGGGATTGTTACATTGCTTTGGGTTGCTGTATTGTTTGTTTGCATTGTGTTATTCTCTGTGCATGCATGGTGCACGTTCACTGCTTCATGAGATTTTGAACTGAGGTTAATATGCTTGGTAATATTCTTTTTGCCTATTTTTCCTTCCTGCTGTGTGCAATCTCTTACTTCAACTTGGTGACCTTGTCTCGCTCCTTTGTCTACGTGTACTGCATCTTCATGATTGTGAGTAACATCCATAGTATGCTCAACCTCCTCGCTTCCATATTTTCCTTTATTACCACCTTCTTCTTTATGTGAATATTGCATTTTGATTTTCTTTTGCTTTTCAACAACTTTACTTTGATCTTCTTGACATTTTTCACTAATTTCCTTGCTTTCGTCATTCACTTCAATCACATTATCCTCATCGTCCATATTAAGTAGCACTGAAAACTTGTTGAAGGTAAGCAAGTTGCCTTCAGACTCTATTTCACAAAGTTCTACTTCTTTTTCCTTTTCTTTCTCATCACCTACAGTCTCTAATTCACTTAAATCCACTTCTTTTTCCCTTTCTTTCCCAGTATTGGTCACATCATCTTGCAGAATGTTTTTATTTATATCAGCTTCTCTTGTATCAGTGTTAATTTCTTCTTTATCACCACTTTGCTCATTCTCACAGTTTGCCTTAATTTCTCTATCATTTTTTCCTTTTTCATTAATACTTCCTTTTTTCTCCTCCTCCTTTTCTCCCTTGTTCTATGGTTCCACCTTCTTCCTACCTACACGTTGCCAAACTTTGAAGTTCCGTTTTTGAGTTTGCCTTACATTCCTTTTCACTTTGTTTGAGTTAACAGATACCACTACCTTATCTCTATTTTCTTTACTGTTGTTTTCTTCCTTGTTCTCATACATATTTTCTTTCTTGTTGTCACAACACACAGTTTTATGACCAAAGCCTTTACATATCACACATACATCAGGTTTCCACAAGTACTGCACAAATATTTTTTGTTGCCCTCCTTCAACCAACTTTACCATGAACTCATCAGGAAGCTCCTTGTGTGGCCTTATTTCCACTAAGCATTTAGCGTAGCTCAGTCTCTCCTGCTTTTCTGTCATTTCATCCATGCATAACATCTTGCCCAAATGGCTACAAAGCCAATTTATTCCTAGCGGAGACCAGGCATAAAGCGGTAGATTGTACAAATGAACCCAAACCGGTACCGCTGTAATCGTGCCAATGACATTACTGATAGCTGGGTCGTATGGCTTGATAATAAACAACTTGTTGTTCATGATAATTGGATCACACTGTAAAATCTTGTTTTTGTCTTCAGAACAGGAAAAGTTAAATAAGAATAATATACCATCTGACTTAACTGTAACCGTTCCTTTTAGCTTCCATAATGCCTTGAGTTTGGAGATCACCGCTGTATATGACAGAGGTTTGTCGAGGAAGAAACCCACCAAGGTTTCCTTCCAAATCGATGCACCAGCATCAATAACTTCAGATGGTGGTACCATTACTTCATCTTCATAAACTGGAGACAAGTGAACGGGGATGTACTTCCCAGCATTCTTGGGGATGCGCTTGAACAACGAAGTCCATGACCGTTCACTAGAAGGGGGAACATGTGGATCGGAGGTTAAGGGTAGCAGAGGTGCCGTGGTAGGGTCAGGGGGGACAAGGGGAGGATTAACCGTATGAGAAAGGGATGAGGTGGTATTGGTTGGAACATGAGGAGGAGGAGACGCCGGTGTGGCAGAGGAAAGGACAAGACTGTTGGAGAGGTACAAGGTTGTTTCAATGGTGTTGTCAGTGGGGATGGGGGGGGTACGTCTGATGAGACAAGGCAGGTAGGGTTGGAGGCTCCATGCGCAGACATGAGAGGAAAAGTTTGTTTTTTTTTTGTTTAATTGTATTTCGATATCTTAATATACCCAAAATATATATTTGGTCAACCCATAGCATTCAATATTTCAAATTTCAATATAATCAATATAATCTACCACAGATAAATCAACAAATCGTATCACAGATTATGAAATCAAATTTCAATATTTTAAGGAATCCAGTTGGATCCCTCCAGCCTGTTTCCCTACATCCACAGATATCATCATAATATAAAAATATCGATCCCACTTCGAGGGGGATATCGTGGTATATATTGTCATCCGCTACTATGCGGGGCGCATAGGGTCTCATCCACTATATAATGCGGGAATATCAATCAATCTAATATATATATATATTACTACATAATATTACATCTAGTCAATTCAATTAATCAACCAATAATTTAAATTTAAAAAATGTAATTTAAAAGGTAATCCAAATGAGCGAGATTAACTCACCTCTGTTTTTGTTTGCAATCCACTTCAATCTCAACTTGTTTTTCTTCACGATTCAGACCTTGTATAAACATTGTATGGTTTATTAATATTTGAAATAATCTATAAATAATTTACTATTTATTAATTTAATTTAATCTAATAATTTAATTTTAAACCAATATTCTTTTATAAAATTTATTTTTATCGACTAAAATAATTAAATAAGTTTATTAAACAAATTAATCTCCATAATACATTATTAAAAATAACTAGTTAAGTGAAAATATGTATATACGTACATTTATTTAATCTTTGAAACCATATATATTCTTATAAAAGTAAATTATAGATTCGAAAAATCTAATTTTATATAAACTTTACCATTATAAAATTCCTATATTATATTTTCAAAATCTTTCTATATAAATAGTTTTCTGTTTTAAACTTTATATATATATATATATTTTCAATCTGTAAATGTATATATTTCCCAGTTGGTAATACAATTAGCAACTTACTTTACTGTTAAAAGAAAATTTCCATTCTCTGTTTCTAATATACATATATATATATATATATTAAACTAAAAAGAGAAGCTAGCTATACCTCACTGATCCTTTGAAATTGTTGAGCCTAAAACCCAACCGCGCTTACCATCGCGACATCACCTCCTGGAATCGGCGAACACCTCACGCCGACGATGAAGGCACACGGCGATTTTCCTAATTCTGCAAAAATCATGACCTAGCTACGAGATTCCGACCATGAGCTTGCTTCGACGCTTCCTCTCCAGACGCGCGCACACACGAGTTTGAGCACCCAGATATATCGACCACCCCTCGCATAAAGAACAACATCGCGGCCTCGTAAGAGCTTCCCTCTTCATTGCGGCTTCTCTGGCATGAACTCGATTCAACAACGAACAGGGGTGAGGCGATTTCATTTGAACACGCATATGAGGAAAAAGCGTGCAATTTGATTTCGAGAGGAGGTTTGTTAGGCCACATTTCAATTTGAATTGAAGAAAAAAAAGAAAAGCGGCCATGGATCTTGTTTGAAGGAGAATCGATTTGTTTTAAAAATGCTCGGCTATCGTTATTTTCTGAGTTAAATTATATTCGGCCAAAATTATTATCTCCTCTGTAGATCTGCTACGTGTTTATCAAAAGTAGAATGGGGAAGACAAGTGGAAATGTTGGCGTGAAGGAATGGTTTTGCTACAGTGCAAAGTGAAAAAGTATTGATGTGAAATTAATTGACTGGTAAAAATATGTAATATGTATATAAAATATTATTTAAATTTTAAATCGTCTCTATATCGCAACTTAAAATCTTGATCTCCTATCGAGATGTGCCGCCAGGCATTTATAATGTTATATCCCTATTCCGAACGCAATGGAAAGGTTTCGAGTCCTAATTCGATCATATGGAGAAGATAGCTTTTTAGACCCAGTAATTATATTGAATTTGATATAGATTTCAGTGCATTTATCTACCGTACGATCACATGACAAATCCGAACACTACGAAATTTGAAAGTCGATAATATACACTATTACGGATCCAATGGAACTCGTTTCTTCGAAATCTAAGACTATGCCTTGGAAAGCTATTTTTAAATATCGATTTAAACAATATATTTTCAAAACTTAACAAAACACTTCCAAATTCAATTCTAAAGCTTTCCCTGTCTTCAGTACTATTAATATAAATTTTATAAGCCATTGAAATATTTTTAACAAAGCTTGACACTCCAGATTTCGTATTTTACCCGATTTCCAATTGTTTAATTCAATAGTTTATTTGCTAAACAAATAGTGATATTTGAAATTCAAGTTGAAAATTAACTTTTGAATATTTAAAATGAATTAAATATTCCGATTTCAAATGTCCAAAATTCTGGGTCGTCACATTCCTCCCTACTTAAAAGAATTTCTTCTCCGAAATTGCTAGTTAGGAAGAATGATCCATAACCCATTAACTATTTTTGTCAAACCCAAACAATTTTTAACGACTTCCCACAACAATCTTTTTATTAAAGACACTATCACTCTTACTAACTTCCTAAACTCATTCATAGGTTCTAAACTATATCACTTACTTAACCATTTCAAATTTTAATTTAAAACCAAATTTTAAACTATCAAAAAAATTTCTAAATTTTTCTAGCTCCCTAAATTATTGAAAAATTTCGCCAGCATCTCCTTTGAGCGGCTAGATCGGTACAACTATAAAATGCCTCTATGGGCCCTTAAATTCCAAAATAAAACAAAATGTGAAGGGCAAGATCAGAAACCCATCAAATTTCATGCAGAAATTTAAACACGTACCATTGTATCGGTCAATTCAAATTTATCTTCTGAAATAAAAAATATCAATTTCCTTTTACCTTTAAATACCTGTATCCTACTTTGCAATAATATGCAATCACAGAATTCAAAATCTATTTCTTTCAAACCCGTACGATATACACATATCATCCATACGTAATGTCAAATCCGATCGCCCACTCGATCATACAATTTCACCTCCAAACTAGTATCATTCACCCGACTTCCTAGTGCGGACTCAGATCTGTTTTCATGTTCAGCAACTGTCATTCCCCTTTCATAGCCATAACTATGATAGAGAATTTCCAGAATCAATCAATAATCCATATGCAGGGTTCGCCGTCAAAAATCAGGTGAAAAATCCCAACTCGGATCGATATAACTATCTCTAAATTATGTGCTCGAATCGAGATCAAATCGCTATGCGAATAAAATAATATATATACATCCTACATATTTATCTCAATTGATTATTAGCTGTATCAATTTTTCTTTTATTCACATTTATTTTGATTTTCATTCACTTATTCACAATTATTCCATTTCACAACTTTACTTAACCTTTATTCAATATTAAATTAGAATATTTTCCCAATAACAAATTTTAATTAAGAATTTCACCACCCATTTCTTAGGTCAATATGAAGATTTTATATACTTCTTATAATTATTTTAACTTTACCACCTAAGCTTTCACATCTACTTTCACTTAACTAAATTTCCAATTCAAACTAAATATGGAATTCTATTCACCTTATCTCAAACCAATTCTTAATTAACTATTTATTTAAATTAGTTTCACTTACTAATTTATTTTAAATCTAAAATAAAAGTTTTATTTCCAAACTTTTGCTTCTTCTAGTTCCTTCGAACAATTCTTTAACTTTACTTTACTTAACCAAGTTCTAATTGAATTTTAATCTTCAGTTTAAGTTCTACTTAGCTTACTTAAATTCATTTCCTCAAAATTCACTTCAATTTAAGTTAATTCAGTTACATTCCAATTCAATTCAAATTTTAACTCTATAAGTTTCCCGATTTAATTTACATTCCATACACGAATCCCTTTAATTTACTTCATTTAACTGGTTTACTTTTCTGACTTATTTCGTTTTTACACCTACTTTAATTCAACTCTTCTTTTAGTTGAATTTTTCTATTCTAGAAAATTTCAAATTTTACTAGTTATCAAACCAAATTATATTTCCATAAACATTTTTAATTAAACCTCTAGAGTTTAAACAATTTCTCAACATTTCAAAATCACCTTTGAAATCAACTGTATCCAAAATCCTTTGCATTTCCAAAATCAAATCCAACCTTTGCAAACAATTCCAATTTAAAACATTCAGGTAGCAATCCCTCTCTCGAAAACTCGAAAATGAACATCAATGATGCTACAATCATCACCGAAGTTATTTTCCAACGACCGAAGTGAGTTTAGTTCTTTTACTCTTTAAAATATTTTCCAATATTTTTAATTCCAAATCCCATCATATTTCATTCCCAATTCAATATGAAATATTTCCGAATAATATCACTATTATTCCTCCAAAAGCCTTTGAAAATCTTTTTCAAACCCAAAAGGAACTAAATTTTCTCAAATTTTCAAATTTCAAATCCTTTCCATCTATATTCAAACATTACTTTGGAATTTTATTCTATTTCAATTATAAATCATATTTATAATTCACATTTATGAATCTCATTCTGTTATATAAATTTATTTCCTTAACCTTTGGTTATTATCTTAATTTCTTACTCAATTTTGACACAATAACGATAATAATTTAATATTATCATTTTCCAATGACTAAGAAACCATATATACTATAATAATTTTCTAAAAATTATTCCTTTTATATACAAAAATAAGTTTGGGCAAAATTATTTCATTTGCCCTATTTTAAAACAATATCACGTCGAATTGTTTTGTACAAGTGTTTAGAGATCTCTATCAATAATGTTAATTACTCATATTGACCAGAATCCATAAGCCACTCAATAAACCAATCAACACAGTATAAAACAATTTTATATTCACTAACAAATATGCGCTCATATCTATTAATACCCTCAAACTCATTCTAGAGTACTACTGACTCTAGTTAATAAGTAATTCCCACCAAAGCCAAGGTTCTCGCTTAACCTTCAGCTCTGATACCACTGTAACAGCCCACAAATCTGTACCCCCTTTGAGCCAACAATATTCTCCAACAACTCAACTCAAAGTGGACGGAAATACGAACCATTAGGGTTAAAGAAGAAAGAGGTTGAAGAAGAAATAGAAAGCAAAACAAAATCAGAATAACTCACAATCGCAGCGGAACAATATGTAATAGATAAATGACTGATCTTTATACAGAAAGAATTATCTATTTTATACATCGCATCATCAGAGTACAACACAATCAATAGCAAAATACTGGATAGTTATAATAACTTTTCCTCACAAAAGCTGACAAAAAAACTCATACTGCACAATGGAATATACATCAAGTACGTGTGATACGTCTTGCCATCTAGCTCATCTCCTGAGCTCCATAGCATCATATCCTGTATCCTATAATACTCGATCTGACCCGAGAATTATATGAAATAACACCCGAGTCAGTCTGGAAAACCAGAGTGAGAAAAAACACTCAAATGGATTATTAAAGTTTTCAAAATCCTTTGAAATCAAAGGTACCTCGTAAGACCATGTGACAAATAAGCATGCCGGGTTTTTACCTTACAATAACCAAAACATTTTTATTCAAATTCGTTTGATATTATAATAGTGTCTATTGAAAGTAAAATAGAATCTGGATGAAATGCTTGCATCTTACCTTCCAGCAATAGTTGGGCATAATCAAAACCGTACAGGCGCTTATTGGAGATTGGATTCCATACATTGGCAGGGATAATGGGGTGCCGCCCGTCACTGTACCTGGTCCAGATCAGTGTACCGAGGATCCCCCCTGATCCCCTCAACACAAGACCGAAACTATCCCTTACTAGATAGTCCAAATAAGATCACCCGGCGGTTGGGATCAGCAACCGCCCACACAACCGAAAAAAGGGACATCTAGACAGGGATGAACTTACCCTAGTTGGTTGCTAGCCACTTAGCCTTGCTACACCTCCCCTGTTTTAGCCATTCTCGATTGATGAGGCTCGAGGCTATGCGTTACCTTTTTAACACACATACACTTAGAATGCTCATCATCCCCCTGACGATGTTCTGATAGCATTCGTCCATACAAGTCTGTTCCAGGTCCAAACGGAACCGAAGGCACTACTCCTACTGCATCCATTTTGGAATCACCCTCTGGATTTGTAGCGATTAGCCCTTGCACTTCACTGTTCCATCTTCGACTCCAAGCTCTTGTCTTCCTCACGAAAATGTTCAAACTGGAACGAAGTGGTTTTTGGGAAATTAATCCCGATCTCGGCCTCTTCGAAACGATTAGTGCATGGGCAAATATTGATAGTCGGTTATTTAACTATCATATAACATCCACACAACCATCAAGCCTTAATAATTTTCCAAATTATTTATTTTAAAATATCTTCTCAGATATTTTTCTACTCCTTCAACCTTTTGAAAATATTTTTCAATTCACTTTTCTCTTGTGGAATAAATTTCCACCCAATTGTTTTATTTCCACTGAAAATCACCAAGCCTTAATACTTTAGATTTTAAATAATTTAAATCACTTGTCCAAAAATATATACTTTAAAACACTTAAAATAAAGACTACTTAAAACACTTTATTAACAATACTAGTTAGGAAATTTTATAATAATTTCTCATGTAAAACTTAAGCCAAACTAAATTTAAAATAAAAGCTATTCTATAAGGTATAAATATTAAATAATTATCTTTTAAATCATAATACTAGTTAAACCTTTAAAATAATTTACTTATATAATTAACTTGATAAATATTTACTTTTAAAAAAAAATTAAAACCATTAAATAATAATTTCATTTTAAAACATTGTTTTAAAACCACTTTTAAACCTCTAACTCATACTTAAAAATCTACTTTGAAAACATACTTGGATTTTCAGAAAAATACACTATCCATTCCAAAATAGTCCATTTAATCAGTTAATAAATCCTTCTCGATTTATCCAAATTTAATTTACATCACACCCGTAAATTTCTTTCCCACACCTTTAAAAATAAAACCACTATTTATTTTTAAACAAATAACTCATTCCATTATAAATTCCCATCGTGAACTTATACTTTCAAATATCCACTGATATCTTATTTCACTTTATAAACCTAGTTTATAAATTCCATAGTCTCATCCTCCTTTTAAATCATAGTTTCAAACACTTAATCAATTTTCAAATCGATTTCCAAAATTAACTCCATTTTCAAATAAGTTCCTTTACTTACTTAATTTTATTTCAAAATCCATTAATTCAGATTTACTCCTTTATTATGATTTAAAATCTTATTATAACTGAATATACCAATTTCATACTTTCCCAAAATTCTTCTTTATCTCTCCCGACTATTTTAACCTTGATTTAAAAATAAATCCCTTATTCCTTTAAAAAATATCACTTAAGTTTAAAAATTCATTTATTCCCAATTGTTCAAAAATCTCCTTTCCCATACTCGGAATTTGTTTATTAGAATTTAAAAATCAACTTTCATTTCTCTCAAATTTCATTCTTTAAATTTATCCAAATTAGCTAAAATTATTTTACTTAAAAATTCTTTTTTTAATCCCTTGAGAAATCCAATCTTTATATTTCGATATCTTAATATACCCAAAATATATATTCAGTCAACCCATAACATTCAATATTTCAAATTCCAATATAATCAATATAATCTATCATAGATAAATCAACAAATCATATCATAGATTATGAAATCAAATTTCAATATTTTGAGGAATCCAATTGGATTCCTCCAACCTGTTTTCCTGCATCCACAGATGTTAGCACAATATAAAAATACCAATCCCACTTTGAGGGGAATATCGTGGTATATAGGGTCATTCGCTATTATGCTGGGCGCATAGGGTCACATCTGCTATATAATGCGGGAATATCAATCACTCCAACTTATATATATATATATATATATATATATATATATATATAGATTACTATATAATATCACATCTAGTCAATTCAATTAGTCAACCAACAATTTAAATTTTAACTATTTAATTTAAAAGGTAATCCAAATGAGTGAAATTAACTCACCTCTTTTTTTTTGCAATCCACTTCAATCTCAACTTGTTTTTCTTCACGATTCAGACCTTATATAAACATTGTATGGTTTATTAATATTAGAAATATTCTATAAAAAAAATTAACATTCACTAATTTAATTTAATCCAATAATTTAATTTTAAACAACTATTCTTTTATAAAAATATTTTTATCGACTAAAATATTTAAATAACTTATTAAACAAATTAATCCCTATAATACATATTTAAAATAACTAGTTAAGTGAAAATATGTATATACGTATATTTATTTTATCTTTGAAACTATATATATATTTATAAAAGTAAATTATAGATTCGAAAAATCTAATTTTATATAAACTTTACCATTATAAAATTTCTATATTATATTTTCAAAATCTTTCTATATAAATAATTTTCCGTTTTAAACATTATATATATATATTTTCAATCTGTAGATGTATATATTTCCCAGTAAATAACACTTAGCAACTTACTTTACTGTTAAAAGAAAATTTCCATTCTCTGTTTCTAACCTATATATATATATATATATATATATATATATATATATATATTAATTGAATAAAAAAGAGAAGCTAGCTATACCTCACTGATCCATTGAAAATGTCGAGACTAAAACCCAACTGTAACGACCCAGAAATTTTAGTAATTAAAATTTGAATATTTAATAAATTTTAAATATTAATAAGTCAATTTATAAGTCGAATAAATTTTATTTTGAATAATTGGATTTAATTGAATAATTAATTCAATAATTTAATACGTTAAATTATGGAAATAATTGAAAATTGGGTTAAATATGATTGAAAATGATTTGTAAAATTTTATTTTATCATATTGGAGTTAAAATGATATCTTAGAACTTTTAAAATCGAATTAAAAGTTAATTTGTGAAAATTGAATATTTTAATATTTAAATCGACTAGTGAAAATAGTCAATTTTTGAACAGTCTCAGAATTGAACGAGACCAGTTCCATTGGATCCGTAATAGTTTGTAACGACCCGCCGCCTTGACCGCCTCTAGTCGGTAATTAAACCAACTAGAAACGTTCAAAATGACGGATTGTTATTTAGTTTATAACATTTAAACAGAATCAGCTACAGAATCACAGAATAGTAATCATATTTTATAAACAAACTTTTCTTTTATATACAAATATCAGAGTTTACAATACATTACATTTTATACAGCGGAAACAATTTATAAATTTAAGTACAAGAGAAAAAAAATTTAGCTAAAACTTTAGTGGTGCTGAAATCCCCCTCTCTCTAACTTCGCTGCGAGCAAATCTTTAAGCTGCAAAAATACTCGGTCTGACCCGAGCGTTATTGCAAAACACAAAAACACTCGAGTCAGGATTAATCTTTATTCAAGTAAATAAATTTGAAATGAACTGAAATAAATGGTTACAGAGATGGTGAAACAAATGAATCGGTCTAATCTATTATGGACTTTACATTAACAATTTCAATTTTTTAAATTCTGTCAAACGTGTGTGGCTGTAGTACACACGTATGTTTACACACATGTGCACTGCCTTGCCGACACGTATGCAAGTGCAATCACAAAGACCACAAAGATACAATAACAAGCCAGAACAGAAACAACACAGCAGGTCAAAGGCAGAGAGCACAAGTACAGGCCGCAATGCACAACAATTTCAGCAGCCCCAAATACAACTACAAGCACAAGGCATATCAACAACCATAGAATCAACATGTATGCACAACAACCCAGCTACACAAGTAGTGCAGACCACAAGGCTGAGGTAATAGAACTCAAATACAAACCCAAGTGCTCAGTGCAGACTACACAATCAGTGCCACAACTCAATGCCAACAATATGGACTGGACAGTGCCAATTTGAACAAGTATACATGTATCAGAGGGAACTGGGAACTGTGTGCACAGGGAAAACACTACACAGTTCAAATGGAATGCAAACATGTATCAGAGGATATGTACAGTAATAGGCAGTGACCAACACAAGTGACGGTGTCAATTTGAACGAGTATACATGTATCTGAGGGAACTGGCTACAAAATTTTAAGTAAGACCAACAACAAGTTGGACTGCAACAGTCAATATGCAGACCATACCAGCAAAGAACCATAAATACAAGTAGAGAGCAAGCTACAAAATACATATGCAACATCACTACAGACTGCAACATGCACAGAGAAGTGAATGGACATGCAAACTGCCACAAACCAAAGTGCATGAACACAGGGAAGACTTAAATGAAGACTGAATACATCAGGCATGCAAAATGGAATGGATATGAAGACTGAACATATCAAAGTTTTGGAAATACAAGGTGTTCAAAATGAACACAGTAAGCTTCAGTTACAAAACTTAAGTGAAACAAGTAATACAACAGTAGCAAGTACAACATGACAGTATAAAAGTATCACAAGTTCAAGTGCAGATGGAACAAACAATTTTCATTTGAAACCTAAGTTTTAAACAGAGGCTAGATTAAGTGGTTTTGAGTTTAAATCAAAACTTTAGAGAAACTGAAGTTATAGACATAGAGTATTCTGGAAATAACAACACAAAAAAACCTGGAAAAGCATACAGTGATTTCCAAAGCAAAGAAAAAAATATACAAATCAAACAGAGCTTCAGTTTTCAACTCAGTTCAAAGCAAAATGTTAATCTGGAAATCAATTCAAGTAGTAATGCACTCTCAGGAAAACAGTTTTCAAAAGAAGAAAATGGAGTGCAAGGCAAAAATGAATTTTGTTTCAAACAGCAGTTCATCCTAGAGACAAAATCCAGTAAGAATTCTTTTCAAATCATTAGTTATAAACAGAAGATTTAATCAGAGGATTTCCTACATTTGTTTTGCTTGAATAAGATTTTTTTTTAAACTTAAATTAATGTTTAAACAAGCATATCATGTTCAAACCTTAAATCCTAACAAGGAACTGATCAGAAGATTTGAATTCTTCTTCTATTCTTACTCTCTGTAGTTTAAAACAGAGAAGAGCAATCCAAGTAAATACAGGCACAAGTCATTTAATTCATACACACAGATCATATACTTATATATACTCATGCAAGCATCAATTATATCAGAAATTTGTCAAGCAAAATATAACTAACCACTTAAGTTATAATTAAAATGTTCATTCACCTAGCAGTTTAAAACAGAGAAGCTACTTGATGCTTACTAACATTTTAATAAATTGTTTTACACCATCACAACCTACTTCCATTTGAGCATCCCATGCTAAAGATAATCAGATAAATGGATTTACTTTTTCCCCTTTTTAACATATTATTCATATGTGCACATTTTCAAACAGAGAGACATTTTGATATTTCATTCACATGCAAACAAATTTTAAACAAGTATACTTAGTTCAATCACATGCAAAAATGGGAATGCAGACAGGAACAACATGGATGAAGTACTAACAGTACATACAAAATGGAGATGAAGACTTGAACACCCAGGAAAACAATGACCAGACCAAAGTGCAACAGCATGGATACAACTTGACATGGAAACTGAAACATATCAGATAATGCAAATTGAAACAGAAGTTTCGAGTCAAATATGAAGACCACAAGTGAAGTGAATCAACTGCAATGCAACACATACCAGGATGCAAACAATAATGACATGAAGAGTAGAACAATCAGGAGAGCAGAGACCAAACCCAAGTGCAACAGACATGAAACAAATCATGTCGAAGATAATTCACAAAGTAAGCAAGTGCAGACAACAGGGAGCAACAGCACAATCCCGAAACACCCCAAATACATAGATCAACAGATTTTGGCAAACACCCAAGTTCCAGAAAATTTTCCAATTCATATCCAATTCAAATCTAAAAATCATAATTTTCATTTTAAAAATCATGTTTACCCAGACCAATTCAGGCTATGTATTTGGATAAGAGAATTGTAATGATTGATTTTAACATATATATATTTTTTACTGCAAATTTTAATTTCCAGTTACTATATATATACATAAAACATGTTTACACTATTTTTAAATTCACGTTCAAGTTTAAACAAACTAAATTTGTTTTGGAACTAAGGTCTAACAAAGATCAAAGAGAAGATTTTGAATTTAGATAAAAAAACTTAAACCTGAACTGAGAACAGAGATATTCAAGAACAACAGTCATGCATGCTTTCAAACAGATTCATATACATATGCAACACATTCAATATACATATGCAACACATTCATATACATAGCTAATACATATATATATATATATATTCATGCAAACATAAGCATTTCAGAAATCTATATAAGCAACAGATCGTTATTTCTCAAGATTTTTAAGTTGATGTTTACTCACTAGCATAATTATAGGAATGAATCAGGAATGAAAGTTTGTTTACTGGTTTTAAAACAAAGGGGCTGCACTGTTTAAGCATGAGACAGCATTTTCAAACTTAAGTGAACATGCAAGATCAATCTTTCAACAGCAAGCATAACAGAAGTGCAAGCATAGGTGAATGTGCAGACAACATCAAGTATGCTTACAGAGATGTTTGCATGTTTGTTTATGGTTACAGAGATGCCCAAACAAACATGCACATGAAAATTTATAGGCAAACACAAATGGAATTGAAGACTGAAGCAACATGAGGCATGCAATACTCAAGACATATCTTTATTACAAGAACAATTTTGCACTTCAACTACTTAGTTAAACAAAATATTTTAGTAGCATCTGTACTTACCAATTTAATAACAAGATAAACATAGCATCTGTTCTTAACAGTTTAACAATTCAAGCAAATCGAGCAAATGACAGCAAATAGCAACCGAAAATCCAACATGCAGTAACCAATCTACCCATATCAGTTTCAAATTAAATTAGCCGAGCAAAAGATAACAAAATCACCCCAAAACATAGCATGCAACCAATATTCAATCCAAACAAATTTAAACACCTGAATTAAAAATTAATCGTGAGCAGAAAACTCACCATAACAAAGTCGAAATAGCCCCAAATTTGATTACAAGCCCAAGTTTTTGAATCGCGAGAAGTAAAGCCCCAAATTTTCCAAAGCAGAACGAGTCGAGAAGAACGAAGCCGCCATATTTTTTTTTTCTTCGTGATTTTTTTTTTTTTTTTTTTTGGTTTAGGGTTAATGAACGAGTGAATAACGAAATAAAGGGGATCGGATAAAAGAAAGGGCACTAGTATTCAAACGTGGGCCGGTATAAATTTCAAAGCCCAAACCATAAACAAGTTTTTCCTCTTATTATTTTTTTTTTATTTGTTTTGAATTTTCAATAGGTTTTATTATTACTTTGTTTTGTTTTGTTTTTGTTTAAGTTATGTTGTTAAATTTTTTTACTAAGTGTATTTGTTTATTTTATTTTGTATTGATTTTTTTTTATTTAAGCTAAAGAAAAGAATGTTATTAAAATTTTAACCATCAATTTATTAATTTACATAAATAAAAATTCTTGTATCCAAATTATTTTCTTAAGTCATTAGTTTGAATTTAAATACAAATTCAATATTCAATTCCCGAATTTCAAAGCCAAATTCAAAAATTTTGTTCCACTTTAATAGATTAAATTCTAAAATTTAATCGCCAATTTATTCTGATAATTTAAAATTCAAGTCAATTATCATTCAAATATTTAAAATTAATCAAATATTTACAATTTGAAATTATTCAAAATTCAGGGCCGTTACAATCTCCCCTCCTTAAAAGAATTTCGTCCCGAAATTACAAGTAAGGAAAAATGATTGTTAAAATTTCACTAATATTTATATTTTACTCAATTTTATCAAGTTCAACACTTATTAAAGATGAATGAATATAGGATTCATTCTATTTGTTTTATCTCGCTAGCTTTGCTAATTAACTCTTTTGTCTATTATTTTCTACAATCAAGACACAAAAATCTTTACTAAAATTTTCAACTTACAACCCAAAATTTTAAATTTGAAACACTTTATATTAGAGATTTACATATTATAACTTTTCCAAAGCTGTGGACTTTCAAAACCCTTCAAAAATCCTCTTCCTTAATTCATTAGGTTGGAATTATGCGAATTCTAATTCTAGATAATTGATTTTCTATTAAAGTTCGAAAATACTTGCTAACTCGAAATTTAACAAGTCTACTGTCGTTCTTAAAGACATTAGGCATACGCTGGCCAGGCGCAAGTCTAACAATCTCCAAGTACTAAATATACTTGCTTCAATTCCCAGTGAAAATACTTTTAAAAATTCTTTTAAAAATGGATATGGAAAGCACATTCCCCCATGGATCACAGTTTACTCGGCGGTTCCGCTACTATCCCAGTAGAGTCGCTTGTAACTGTGGATATCTCATCCCTTGAATTTCGCCATGGTTGTTGCCAAAGATCGCGGTTCACACGGCGGTTACGCTACTATCCCAGTAGAATCGCTCGTGACCGTAGGCATCTCGCCCCTCGAATTACGCTTTGGTTTGTAGATTGCAGTTTACACGGCGGTTACGCCACTATCCCAGTGGAATCGCTTGTAACCATAGGCATCTCGCCCCTCGAATTACGCTAGCACACTATACCAGTCCAAAAGGACATTCCAACTAATGGAAATACAAAAGGTCATCCAACTAATGGAAATATAAATGGTCATCCAACTAATGGAAATATAAATGGTCATCCAACTAATGGAAATACTACGTAGCTACGATTTTTAAATGGATACTCATCTCGAGTTCCATCACCATCACACAGTCACACAGTATAAATGGAAGGTACCTTTCCATATCCTCAATTTTGGAAAACATAATATTATACATACATATATAATATTTCACTTCACACTTAGTACAACCCATGTACTTAAATAAGTTTTCCACAACAATTACTTTTCCAAACTAATTGGTTTTCGAATTTATCGTATTCACACATATACGTTATGAAAACCACAACATTTCATACCCATAACAAATAGAGGATTCACAATTTTCCATTTCACTAACCATTTAAAATTTTCCTCTAAGTCGATTTGGAATTTTAAGGTTATATCAAACCTAATACACATTCACAATCCAATTTATTATCGACTTCACACACTCGATTTGGATTTCACGCTACATCGTCAATTCTCAACACATAATTGATGTCTATCGATATATAACCTCTGAGCTCGTACGTCTCAGAGAAGGGTGTTAAGCTAAGAGAATAAATTCCCCGCCACCAACAGATATATATTTAATAGAAATCAACTGATATGTCGTCAATTCACGACGTTAGACATACAATCCAAATCATCCATTTAAAATTCAAAGTTCAACTTACTTTGTTTTGGGTGACAAAGTTAAACTCAATTTAGCTCAAATTTCAATCATTTGAAAATTTTCAAATTAAACTAATTGTTCAAATTTCCCAAAAATAATATCTTTACAAGATATATAATTTCACACTTAACCATTTGAAAACAAATTTCAAACCATTTCTTCACCTTTTAATCTTTGAAAACAAATTTCAAAGCGATTTCCTTAAACGGAAACATTTCCAAATTATCTATGAATATACGATTTTCAAATCGATTTCACCTATTCATTTTCAATTTATCTTTAAAAGATAAAATTTCAAACCATTCATTTCATATAGGAAAACATACCCATACTTATTCAATAATAAGTAATTTACAAATCCACTTATTTTCAACACTTTGAAAATATTCAATATACTTCAAACCAAAATCAAGTATATATTCATTCTTAAAAAAACCATTCTTTTAAACACATTTTATTTGAGTCAAAACGAATGTTGCGTAAAACATCGTTACGACGACCCAAAATCACTAGTATAGGGATTCGAATTTAATATAGATGTACAAATCCCAATACTAAACAAAATCATTTCCCTTTTGAAATTATTTACTATAACAACAAATGTTATAATCTACCATTTCCATTTTTCCACTCGAAAACGTCTATTTCAACAACAAGTGTTGAAATCTATGCTTTCGATTCTTAACACATTTCAAAATGAATTATCTTCATTTACATAATGTTTCTTCCCAAAAACATTCCCATCTAAGTTTTCAACTTCAACTTAATTCATGGTTTGAATTCCACATACACTTCAAAAATATTGGTTTTAAACCGATTTCAAATTCCCAATACTAAGTTTTCCACTCAACTTAATTCCATGCCCGTTCAAATTCAAATGCATCATTGAATCTATTTAAATCTATTTCGAATTTTCATTAGATTCATATCTCTTTTGATATTTTATTCACCGTTCAAAAACCATAGATATAATTCCTTTAATAAGTTACAACAATTTACTTATCAAAATAAGTCGTTTGCGGATTTTACAAACATCTCTAGAAATTCCATTTCTATTTATAAAACTTCGTTTTATAATCTCCTTTCTTAATTTGATTCAATTCAATTTATATAACTTAGTTATATACACCAAAAGTCCATATTATAAGTTAAATACTTATAATCCATTCATTTACTAAATCGTTCTTCACCACATTTGAAATCAATTTTCAAAAGAATTCAAAATTAAATTTCCAAGTTATAGTTCAATAATCCATTTGATTATAATCAAATTGACATATCATTTTATTTTCCAATTACTACTTTGAAGATATTCAAAATATTTGATTTAAACCAATTTAAACCAATTCATTAATTCAATTAACTCATATTTTCAGTTTCCATAAATCTCAACAATTTGATAATGAGTTTCCGAACGATCGAAACTCAAGTCTAACGAGACCTCACCGAATATAAACTATCGCAAACCTAAATTTAGAGAGGGGAATCTTCAAAAATAATTCTAATTTTCAAAATACCTTTTATTTTAAAGAAAACAATCTTAAACTTCTTTAGATTTGAAAACACTTTCTTTAAAGTGATTCTAGTAACTATTCATATTAAACGCCATAAACTAAGCTTTGTGTAAACCAAAGCTCTGATACCACTTTGTAACGACCCGCCGCCTTGACCGCCTCTAGTCGGTAATTAAACCAACTAGAAACGTTCAAAATGACGGATTGTTATTTAGTTTATAACATTTAAACAGAATCAGCTACAGAATCACAGAATAGTAATCATATTTTATAAACAAACTTTTCTTTTATATACAAATATCAGAGTTTACAATACATTACATTTTATACAGCGGAAACAATTTATAAATTTAAGTACAAGAGAAAAAAATTTTAGCTAAAACTTTAGTGGTGCTGAAATCCCCCTCTCTCTAACTTCGCTGCGAGCAAATCTTTAAGCTGCAAAAATACTCGGTCTGACCCGAGCGTTATTGCAAAACACAAAAACACTCGAGTCAGGATTAATCTTTATTCAAGTAAATAAATTTGAAATGAACTGAAATAAATGGTTACAGAGATGGTGAAACAAATGAATCGGTCTAATCTATTATGGACTTTACATTAACAATTTCAATTTTTTAAATTCTGTCAAACGTGTGTGGCTGTAGTACACACGTATGTTTACACACATGTGCACTGCCTTGCCGACACGTATGCAAGTGCAATCACAAAGACCACAAAGATACAATAACAAGCCAGAACAGAAACAACACAGCAGGTCAAAGGCAGAGAGCACAAGTACAGGCCGCAATGCACAACAATTTCAGCAGCCCCAAATACAACTACAAGCACAAGGCATATCAACAACCATAGAATCAACATGTATGCACAACAACCCAGCTACACAAGTAGTGCAGACCACAAGGCTGAGGTAATAGAACTCAAATACAAACCCAAGTGCTCAGTGCAGACTACACAATCAGTGCCACAACTCAATGCCAACAATATGGACTGGACAGTGCCAATTTGAACAAGTATACATGTATCAGAGGGAACTGGGAACTGTGTGCACAGGGAAAACACTACACAGTTCAAATGGAATGCAAACATGTATCAGAGGATATGTACAGTAATAGGCAGTGACCAACACAAGTGACGGTGTCAATTTGAACGAGTATACATGTATCTGAGGGAACTGGCTACAAAATTTTAAGTAAGACCAACAACAAGTTGGACTGCAACAGTCAATATGCAGACCATACCAGCAAAGAACCATAAATACAAGTAGAGAGCAAGCTACAAAATACATATGCAACATCACTACAGACTGCAACATGCACAGAGAAGTGAATGGACATGCAAACTGCCACAAACCAAAGTGCATGAACACAGGGAAGACTTAAATGAAGACTGAATACATCAGGCATGCAAAATGGAATGGATATGAAGACTGAACATATCAAAGTTTTGGAAATACAAGGTGTTCAAAATGAACACAGTAAGCTTCAGTTACAAAACTTAAGTGAAACAAGTAATACAACAGTAGCAAGTACAACATGACAGTATAAAAGTATCACAAGTTCAAGTGCAGATGGAACAAACAAGTTTCATTTGAAACCTAAGTTTTAAACAGAGGCTAGATTAAGTGGTTTTGAGTTTAAATCAAAACTTTAGAGAAACTGAAGTTATAGACATAGAGTATTCTGGAAATAACAACACAAAAAAACCTGGAAAAGCATACAGTGATTTCCAAAGCAAAGAAAAAAATATACAAATCAAACAGAGCTTCAGTTTTCAACTCAGTTCAAAGCAAAATGTTAATCTGGAAATCAATTCAAGTAGTAATGCACTCTCAGGAAAACAGTTTTCAAAAGAAGAAAATGGAGTGCAAGGCAAAAATGAATTTTGTTTCAAACAGCAGTTCATCCTAGAGACAAAATCCAGTAAGAATTCTTTTCAAATCATTAGTTATAAACAGAAGATTTAATCAGAGGATTTCCTACATTTGTTTTGCTTGAATAAGATTTTTTTTTAAACTTAAATTAATGTTTAAACAAGCATATCATGTTCAAACCTTAAATCCTAACAAGGAACTGATCAGAAGATTTGAATTCTTCTTCTATTCTTACTCTCTGTAGTTTAAAACAGAGAAGAGCAATCCAAGTAAATACAGGCACAAGTCATTTAATTCATACACACAGATCATATACTTATATATACTCATGCAAGCATCAATTATATCAGAAATTTGTCAAGCAAAATATAACTAACCACTTAAGTTATAATTAAAATGTTCATTCACCTAGCAGTTTAAAACAGAGAAGCTACTTGATGCTTACTAACATTTTAATAAATTGTTTTACACCATCACAACCTACTTCCATTTGAGCATCCCATGCTAAAGATAATCAGATAAATGGATTTACTTTTTCCCCTTTTTAACATATTATTCATATGTGCACATTTTCAAACAGAGAGACATTTTGATATTTCATTCACATGCAAACAAATTTTAAACAAGTATACTTAGTTCAATCACATGCAAAAATGGGAATGCAGACAGGAACAACATGGATGAAGTACTAACAGTACATACAAAATGGAGATGAAGACTTGAACACCCAGGAAAACAATGACCAGACCAAAGTGCAACAGCATGGATACAACTTGACATGGAAACTGAAACATATCAGATAATGCAAATTGAAACAGAAGTTTCGAGTCAAATATGAAGACCACAAGTGAAGTGAATCAACTGCAATGCAACACATACCAGGATGCAAACAATAATGACATGAAGAGTAGAACAATCAGGAGAGCAGAGACCAGACCCAAGTGCAACAGACATGAAACAAATCATGTCGAAGATAATTCACAAAGTAAGCAAGTGCAGACAACAGGGAGCAACAGCACAATCCCGAAACACCCCAAATACATAGATCAACAGATTTTGGCAAACACCCAAGTTCCAGAAAATTTTCCAATTCATATCCAATTCAAATCTAAAAATCATAATTTTCATTTTAAAAATCATGTTTACCCAGACCAATTCAGGCTATGTATTTGGATAAGAGAATTGTAATGATTGATTTTAACATATATATATTTTTTACTGCAAATTTTAATTTCCAGTTACTATATATATACATAAAACATGTTTACACTATTTTTAAATTCACGTTCAAGTTTAAACAAACTAAATTTGTTTTGGAACTAAGGTCTAACAAAGATCAAAGAGAAGATTTTGAATTTAGATAAAAAAACTTAAACCTGAACTGAGAACAGAGATATTCAAGAACAACAGTCATGCATGCTTTCAAACAGATTCATATACATATGCAACACATTCAATATACATATGCAACACATTCATATACATAGCTAATACATATATATATATATATATTCATGCAAACATAAGCATTTCAGAAATCTATATAAGCAACAGATCGTTATTTCTCAAGATTTTTAAGTTGATGTTTACTCACTAGCATAATTATAGGAATGAATCAGGAATGAAAGTTTGTTTACTGGTTTTAAAACAAAGGGGCTGCACTGTTTAAGCATGAGACAGCATTTTCAAACTTAAGTGAACATGCAAGATCAATCTTTCAACAGCAAGCATAACAGAAGTGCAAGCATAGGTGAATGTGCAGACAACATCAAGTATGCTTACAGAGATGTTTGCATGTTTGTTTATGGTTACAGAGATGCCCAAACAAACATGCACATGAAAATTTATAGGCAAACACAAATGGAATTGAAGACTGAAGCAACATGAGGCATGCAATACTCAAGACATATCTTTATTACAAGAACAATTTTGCACTTCAACTACTTAGTTAAACAAAATATTTTAGTAGCATCTGTACTTACCAATTTAATAACAAGATAAACATAGCATCTGTTCTTAACAGTTTAACAATTCAAGCAAATCGAGCAAATGACAGCAAATAGCAACCGAAAATCCAACATGCAGTAACCAATCTACCCATATCAGTTTCAAATTAAATTAGCCGAGCAAAAGATAACAAAATCACCCCAAAACATAGCATGCAACCAATATTCAATCCAAACAAATTTAAACACCTGAATTAAAAATTAATCGTGAGCAGAAAACTCACCATAACAAAGTCGAAATAGCCCCAAATTTGATTACAAGCCCTAGTTTTTGAATCGCGAGAAGTAAAGCCCCAAATTTTCCAAAGCAGAACGAGTCGAGAAGAACGAAGCCGCCATATTTTTTTTTTCTTCGTGATTTTTTTTTTTTTTTTTGGTTTAGGGTTAATGAACGAGTGAATAACGAAATAAAGGGGATCGGATAAAAGAAAGGGCACTAGTATTCAAACGTGGGCCGGTATAAATTTCAAAGCCCAAACCATAAACAAGTTTTTCCTCTTATTATTTTTTTTTTATTTGTTTTGAATTTTCAATAGGTTTTATTATTACTTTGTTTTGTTTTGTTTTTGTTTAAGTTATGTTGTTAAATTTTTTTACTAAGTGTATTTGTTTATTTTATTTTGTATTGATTTTTTTTTTATTTAAGCTAAAGAAAAGAATGTTATTAAAATTTTAACCATCAATTTATTAATTTACATAAATAAAAATTCTTGTATCCAAATTATTTTCTTAAGTCATTAGTTTGAATTTAAATACAAATTCGATATTCAATTCCCGAATTTCAAAGCCAAATTCAAAAATTTTGTTCCACTTTAATAGATTAAATTCTAAAATTTAATCGCCAATTTATTCTGATAATTTAAAATTCAAGTCAATTATCATTCAAATATTTAAAATTAATCAAATATTTACAATTTGAAATTATTCAAAATTCAGGGCCGTTACATAGTTAGTTATTACCGGATTTCAATTTTCGTGTCAATCGGAGCTATCGTTTGATCGTGGCAGCTCGAAACGCATCGAATTATTTTTAATATTAATTTGGCGAGTTAAAATAGCCATTTTTCAAAAAGTCTCGGATTTCGACGAAAGCAGTTTCATCGGATCCGTAATATGATATTATTGTAAGGTTTCAAATTTCGTGTCATTGGATTTACCGTTTGTCCGGTACAAATTAAAACGCCTAGAAAATCGCTTAAATCGGTTTAATTTAAATTGAACGTTTATTACCATAACTCGCACAGTTAATCGAATTAGCTTCCGAAACCTGTTCCATTGTGTCCGGAACGCGGGATAAACCCTAGGAATGTCAGTTTCGGCGCGTAAATCGGAGTTTGAAAATTGAAGATGAATAGTGTTTTCGTTTGAAAACTTATAAAAGGAACTCAAGCCTTCACTATCTTCAACAACATAAAACCCTAACCCTAAACAAATGCAGCCGCCACTTTCTTCTTCAAAGGCCAGAAACTTCCCAAATTCATCTCTCAATCACTCCCAATCTACAAACAATTAGAAGAAGTGATCAACTACAAAGATGAAGAGCATCCCGAGAGCTTCAGATCCGTACGGTGATGATGGAGTTTGGCGTCGCGTGGAGAGAGGGAGAGGGCCGCGTCCTCTACAGCTTGCGCACGCATTTCAAGGCAAAAGGGGGGGCCGAGCTCTGTGCCCTTCTGGCCGAGCATGGAGTGGAGCGCGAGCTTCGATTTGGCACTTCCCGATCGTCTCCAGGTGGTTTGTGGTGATCGATAAATCTAAACCTAGTTTTGTGTTCATGGGTTCATATACGTATTTTATCACCTGTAGAAGAATTCGTGAACGAAGAAGAAAGGGGGGGTGTGCGCACGGCCTGGATTCAGGGCAGTGAGATCCTACGGCTTGAATTAGATGAAGGTTATAAATATAAAATAAAATGTGTGAATTTATATAAATAAAAATCGTGTAACTTATAAAATGCATAACCTTTTCATACGAGGTCGAAAACGCGCGAAACCAGTTGCGTTGGAATCGTATGGACGGGCACTACGCGATGGAATTGGATTGGAGTCGTTTGGAGTTAGTGATAATTTTGGGTAAAATTAAACGTCCGTTTAATTTTATTCGAAATAAATCGCTAAAACGAAATTGAAATCAAGGTGGGAACTTCTCACTCAATCGAATCAGTTTCGATTTTATTTTAAATAGTTAAATTTAAAATATTTGAATGCATGTTTGAATGATGATTGCTATCTATTGATTGTTAAAATAGACATTATGCGCCATTAGTAAGCGGATGTTATTTATTAAAAACATATACCGCGAATATTTCATAAACAGTGAAATTGGTATTATATATGATAGCAATATATATATATATTGGCATATGTATATATTGGAGTTATTGATTTCCCGCATTTGTATAGCGGATGAGACCCTATTGCGCCGTCTATTAAGCGGATAATATTTTAAATCCCATATACCGCGATAATTTCGTACTGGAGCAAAATTGGTATTGTGCTAATGTTTGTGGATGCAGGAAAACAGGTTGGAGGGATCCAACTGGATTCCTCAACAGTTTTTATTTGATTATGGATATTTTGATATTCGTTGATTATCATATTGATATATGATATCGTTGTTTGTTGTGATTGACTATTTGGTGTGTAGCATCATTGGACCAAGTTTTGGAACTTTAAAATGATTTTTAAAGTGATTTTTGAAAATATACTATATGTTTGGAATTGATCCATTTTAAATAAATAAACGTATAATTTTAATGTTATGTAAAAATTATGATTTTTGAGAAATATAGTTGAAAACTGATTTTTGAAAATATGGGATTAATGATTTTATAAATTAGTAAAATTGGGTTTTCTGAATTTATTATAAAAAGTTGAAATATAGGATTTATGAAATTTAATTATTTTATGAATCAAAATGTTGAAATTATAAAGGAGATTAAAGATGTTTTAAAATAATAGTATAAATTGATTTTATAAAGGGTTTATAAATTGATATTTATAAACTAAAACATTTAAATTATAAAACGAGTTTTCATAAGTGTTTGAATGAATTGTAAATGAATTGCATAAGTGAATGAAATTTATAAAATTATAAATGGTGAAGTTATAAACGAAATTTATAAATAGTAAGATTTATAAATTTTGTGAAATTATTAAAGAATATATGTGGATAAATAATTGAAACTTATAAGTTATAAGATTTATAATTATGAAGTTCAAAAGAACGATTTTGTAAATAATCGTTTTATAAGTATTTAACTTATAATATGGACTTTTGGTTCATAATTGAGTTATAAATCGAATAGGTTAATAAAGGAGATGTATAAAAAGGAAGTAGTTATAAAACAAATAGAAATAGAATTTATAAACGTTGTTTTATAAATTCGCAAACGACTTATTTTGATAAGTAAATTGTTGTAACCTATTAATGGAGTTATATTCACGTTTTTGACTGTGAATAATCCTTTAAAATGAAATGTATAAAAGGATGGAAATTGTTAACGTAGTATATTCACGTTTTTGAATAGTGAATAATATGTTAAAGAAATTGTTTTGAATGTGATATTTGAAATAGAATTAAAACGATCTAACGATGTTTTAAAATGTGTTGAGATTCGAAACCATAGATTTCAACATTTATTGTTGAAATAGATGTTTTCGAGAAATAAAAGGAAATAGTGGACTATAACACTGTTGTTATAGTAAATGGTTTCCGAAAGGAAATGTTTTGTATAGTATTGGGATTTATATATCTATTTTAATTTCGAATCCCTATACTAGTGATTTTGGGTTGTCGTAACGATGTTTTACACAACATTCGTTTTGGCCCAAATAAATATGTTTAAGAGAATGATTTCCTTAAAGAATGAAATATATACTTAATCTCGATTTAAGTATATTGAATATTTTCCAAGTGTTGAAAATAAATAGATTTGTGAATTACTTATTTAATAAGTATGGAAATGTTTTCCGATATAAAGCGAATATTTTGAGAATTTATCTTTTTGAAGATAAATTGAAATGATAAATTGAAATCGTATATGCATGGATATTTTGGAATATAAATTCGCTAAGGAATTTATAAAAGAAAGAGAATTTGTTTAAAAATAAATATTGATTTATTTTTGAGGTATTGAAATTTTATATCTTGTAAAGATATTTTGGAAAATAAATAATTTGGAAAATTATTTGGAAACTGGTGATGTGTGCATATCCATTGATAGTTCAATAACCGACTATCAATATTTCCCTTTGAATGGGTAATTGATGTGATTTGTTTGAATTTGAATGCCACACTTATTTTTGAATAAGCGCTCACTATTCGGGTTAACCGGGAAAGGACCATGGGGTCGTATAACCCATTCCGAATATATCACGTCGTTATGATAGCATTGAAGATCGGTGTTGAAGACCCGGTATTTGCGAGAGCGATAGGATGACCTGTCGATTGACTCTGCACCGAGTAGCTACGGTATTGAGTTCTCCATATGTGATGGGAAATCCGATCAGGATTGTGAATATCCGGATTGCAAGGACTTCTTTGTAAGTGCCTTCGGTTTTGTTCGATCCCGGAACAGACTTGTGGATTGTATGTCTGACATTACAAATTGAGATATAAAGCAGATTTCTTTCAAATATATTTCTGTTGGTGGCGGAGAATTTATTCTTTTAGCTTAACACCCTTCGCTGAGACGTACGAGCTCAGAGGTTATGTAGTTGAAGGTTTTTAGCGATATATTCCCAATTTGGTAATGTGACATGCTGAGTGTTGCTGTGAAATGATCATTGTGTTGATTATTTGTGATAGGATCGTTTATTTGATCGTCTATCTTGGTGATCATTTCTATGATCATTTGTTGACCCAAAGCATGGCTTTTGTATAAAGTATGTTTTTGTGGACGTGACTTCGTCGAGCCTCACACCCCGTGAATGGTCAAAACAGGAAAGATGCAGCAAGGTTATGAGGGGTAGCGCCCTTTAGGATGTGTGCATTTCCTTCTGGAAAAGGGTGGTATCATGGTATGGAGCCCAGATACTTACTCATGTTGAAAACACTTTATGATTGTGTGAATTGATTGCGAGCGCTCGGTTGAAAGGTCCCAAAGGACCGGGGGATGGCATATTCGGTCAGTTGTTACTCAGTTAGGGGTAACCCGGCCTTGTGTTGGTAGAGATCCGGTTTGGTTCTCGGGGATGTCTATCCAGAGGCATTCTCATGTGGCAATGGGAAGTTCCTTGGCCTGATCATTCATTGGAAATCCAAAGAAACAATACGATCTTGTACGGTATTAGTTGTAGAACCTATCATTCACTTATGGTGGCGCCCCACTTTTTGGATGGTAGCTTTAGTAGGCATACGATAATGGTCGTATGTTGGCTAAGATTTATATCTTTATTTTCGAAATGAATTTTTCCTACACTACGCACTAGTAATAACATCAAATGTTCTTTTTAATACGTATCAAGCATCTTTGACTATCATAAGGAGAAATCTCCTCCGATTCTGCGTTTGCATTGTATGTGTGTGCGGGAGGCCTTATGGTAGTCTCATTTTAAAAAGCATTGCGAATTGACTTTAAAAATATTCCTCTATTTTGATTTTAAAGATAAATAAACTGTTTTGAGTTCTCACACCAGTCACATGACTGACTCGGAGTTTATTGTTTTCCTTCCTAAACTCTGGGTGCCCACCAATTTCTACACGGGCAGTCAAGAGTTAGGTTTATCAGGATATTCTGGATATTCAGGAGTTGCTGGAAGCAAGCTGGATGGCATGGCGTATTACTAGTATAGTATTTCTTTTTCCGCTGCACTGTTTGTTGTTGTACACTCTGATGTAATGATGATATGATGTGATGTAATGTAATAACTGATATAGTTCTTTGTTTAAAGATTATTCATTTATTATTATATGTTGTTCCGCTGCGAATTGTGAGATTCTGATATTGTTGTGTTGTGTTCTGTTCCGTTCTATTTTCTATGTTCTTTCCTCTCTATTTTCTATTTCTTCTCTCTTCTTCTATCCTCTTTTCTTTTCTTAAACCATAACATTTCGGGTTTCCGGCCTTCGATTTCTCGGCAGTCGATAAAGTGAGTATCGATGTTGAATTTTCGAAAGTCCAAAATTTTCGGGACGTTACATTTGGTATCAGAGCATATGGTTAAGCGACAACCATGGTTCTGTTGGGTGTTACTCATTATAGATAGAGTCAGTAGTGCTCTAGATTGAGTTTGAGTGTAATAATAGCTATGAGAGCGTATTTGTTAGTGAATATGAAATTATTTTATATTGTGATGATTGGTTTGTTGAGTGGTATATGAACCTTCGTCGGCGCAGCCTCGAAACTGAATCGAAGGGGTTTCTAAACACTTGAATAGAACAATTCGACACAGTATTGTTTTAAATTGGGAAAATGAAATAATTTTACCTTGATTATATTTTATATATAAAGGAATAATTTTTCAGAATTATTAAAGTGTATATAAGTTGATTGTTTAGATGTTTGAATAATCTAAATAAAAAAATAATTATATAAGTAAAAGGATTATAAGAATTGAATTATAATTAAAGTGATTTACAATTGTAAAATAAACTTATACATATAAGAAGTGAAACTATATGGAATATAAATTAAGAGATATTGAATGAAGTTGATATTAGTATCAAAGTAAATTATTAAAGTTAAGTGATAAATGTGAACTTAAGTTATGTAAATGAAATTCAACTTTAGAAATTGAATTGAATTGAATTGAATTAATGGATTGAATGAATATAAGCAAAGGAATTTGTTTGTAATTAATATACATTGATTGTTATATGGTTGTTAGTTGCTTGATTGTATATAATTCATTAAGTATTAATGAAATTGGAAGTTAAGTGAATCTTAAATAGAATTGAATTTGATTTGGAAGCGAACCAACTTGAATATGAATTAGTGAATATAAACTAATTGAAAATGAATGTTAGTAAAAACATCCACTGTTAATGAATCAAATGTGATTTAAATGTTAGTAAAACCCAATTCATTGAATATTAATGAGAATATGAATGAATATTTATTGGTTATGGATGATAGTTGGTTGATGTTGGCATTTGTTGCTTTAGTTGCATTTGCTATGTTAGCATATATAGTTATTATGTTTCTATATATTGTATATTGATACTATTGTCTATATACATGGTTCTCATGTTGTTTGTTGAGTGTTTAGTAGGTGCGGATCGCGTTTGCTTCGCATTTGGAGCTCGCTTTCGCGCTATATTAGCCGTATATGCTCGCTAATAAAATATAAGGTACATATCTCGGATTAAATACCGTACTTTTACACTTTTTCCCTTCGGGATGCCTCATTACTTGATGAGATGTATATTTGTGATATATATACTGTCATTTTTTTTCGGATCGAGCCGCGCAAAGGAGACTATGGCGAATTTTTCCGGAAATTTAAGGCGTTAGAAAAATTTTAAGAAAATTGGAAAATTTTGAAAACTTTAACTTTGTTTTGGAATTGAAAGTTAAACAATAGTAGTTGTTTTTGAAAAGGTAACTAAGTATGATTGCAAAATGTAGTAAAGTATGATAAGAAGTTTAATTATGAATTTTTGGGAAAGTTAATAAATTCTGTAACTTTTCTTACTTAGTAATTTCGAGGACGAAATTCTTTTAAGGGGGGAAGATTGTAACGACCCAGAAATTTTAGTAATTAAAATTTGAATATTTAATTAATTTTAAATATTAATAAGTGAATTTATAAGTCGAATAAATTTTATTTTGAATAATTGGATTTAATTGAATAATTAAATCAATAATTTAATACGTTAAATTATGGAAATAATTGAAAATTGGGTTAAATATGATTGAAAATGATTTGTAAAATTTTATTTTATCATATTGGAGTTAGAATGATATTTTAGAACTTTTAAAATCGAATTAAAAGTTAATTTGTGAAAATTGAATATTTTAATATTTAAATCGACTAGTGAAAATAGTCAATTTTTGAACAGTCTCAGAATTGAACGAGACCATTTCCATTGGATCCGTAATAGTTAGTTATTACCGTATTACAATTTTCGTGTCAATCGGAGCTATCGTTTGATCGTGGCAGCTCGAAACGCGTCGAATTATTTTTAATATTAATTTGGCGAGTTAAAATAGCCATTTTTCAAAAAGTCTCGGATATCGACGAAACTAGTTTCATCGGATCCGTAATGTGATATTATTGTAAGGTTTCAAATTTCGTGTCAATTGGATTTACCGTTTGTCCGGTACAAATTAAAACGCCTAGAAAATCGCTTAAATCGGTTTAATTTAAATTGAACGTTTATTGCCATAACTCGCACAGATGATCGAATTAGCTTCTGAAACCTGTTCCATTGTGTCCGGAACGCGGGATAAACCCTAGGAATATCAGTTTCGGCGCGTAAATCGGAGTTTGAAAATTGAAGATGAATAGTGTTTTCGTTTGAAAACTTATAAAAGGAACTCAAGCCTTCACTATCTTCAACAACATAAAACCCTAACCCTAAACAAATGCAGCCGCCACTTTCTTCTTCAAAGGCCAGAAACTTCCCAAATTCATCCCTCAATCACTCCCAATCTACAAACAATTAGAAGAAGTGATCAACTACAAAGATGAAGAGCATCCCGAGAGCTTCAGAACCGTACGGTGATGATGGAGTTTGGCGTCGCGTGGAGAGAGGGAGAGGGCCGCGTCCTCTACAGCTTGCGCACACATTTCAAGGCAAAAGGGGGGGACGAGCTCTGTGCCCTTCTGGCCGAGCATGGAGTGGAGCGCGAGCTTTGATTTGGCACTTCCCGATCGTCTCCAGGTGGTTTGTGGTGATCGATAAATCTAAACCTAGTTTTGTGTTCATGGGTTCATATACGTATTTTATCACCTATAGAAGAATTCGTGAACGAAGAAGAAAGGGGGGGTGTGCGCACGGCCTGGATTCAGGGCAGTGAGATCCTACGGCCTGAATTAGATGAAGGTTATAAATATAAAATAAAATGTGTGAATTTATATAAATAAAAATCGTGTAACTTATAAAATGCGTAACTTTTTCATACGAGGTCGAAAACGCACGAAACCAGTTGCGTTGGAATCGTATGGACGGGCACTACGCGATGGAATTGGATTGGAGTCGTTTGGAGTTAGTGAGAATTTTGGGTAAAATTAAACGTCCGTTTAATTTTATTCGAAATAAATCGCTAAAACGAAATTGAAATCAAGGTGAGAACTTCTCACTCAATCGAATCAGTTTCGATTTTATTTTAAATAGTTAAATTTAAAATATTTGAATGCATGTTTGAATGATGATTGCTATCTATTGATTGTTAAAATAGACATTATGCGCCGTTAGTAAGCGGATGTTATTTATGAAAAACATATACCGCGAATATTTCATAAACAGTGAAATTGGTATTATATATGATAGCAATATATATATATATTGGCATATGTATATATTGGAGTTATTGATTTCCCGTATTTGTATAGCGGATGAGACCCTATTGCGCCGTCTATTAAGCGGATAATATTTTAAATCCCATATACCGCGATAATTTCACACTGGAGCGAAATTGGTATTGTGCTAATGTTTGTGGATGCAGGAAAACAGGTTGGAGGAATCCAACTGGATTCCTCAACAGTTTTTATTTGATTATGGATATTTTGATATTCGTTGATTATCATATTGATATATGATATCGCTGTTTGTCGTGATTGACTATTTGGTGTGTAACATCATTGGACCAAGTTTTGGAACTTTAAAATGATTTTTAAAGTGATTTTTGAAAATATACTATATGTTTGGAATTGATCCATTTTAAATAAATAAACGTATAATTTTAATGTTATATAAAAATTATGATTTTTGAGAAATATAGTTGAAAACTGATTTTTGAAAATATGGGATTAATGATTTTATAAATTAGTAAAATTGGGTTTTCTGAATTTATTATAAAAAGTTGAAATATAGGATTTATGAAATTTAATTATTTTATGAATCAAAATGATGAAATTATAAAGGAGATTAAAGATGTTTTAAAATAATAGTATAAATTGATTTTATAAAGGATTTATAAATTGATATTTATAAACTAAAACATTTAAATTATAAAACGAGTTTTCATAAGTGTTTGAATGAATTGTAAATGAATTGCATAAGTGAATGAAATTTATAAAATTATAAATGGTGAAGTTATAAGCGAAATTTATAAATAGTAAGATTTATAAATTTTGTGAAATTATTAAAGAATATATGTGGATAAATAATTGAAACTTATAAGTTATAAGATTTATAATTATGAAGTTCAAAAGAACGATTTTGTAAATAATCGTTTTATAAGTATTTAACTTATAATATGGACTTTTGGTTTATAATTGAGTTATAAATCGAATAGGTTAATAAAGGAGATGTATAAAAAGGAAGTAGTTATAAAACAAATAGAAATAGAATTTATAAACGTTGCTTTATAAATTCGCAAACGACTTATTTTGATAAGTAAATTGTTGTAACCTATTAATGGAGTTATATTCACGTTTTTGACTGTGAATAATCCTTTAAAATGAAATGTATAAAAGGATGGAAATTGTTAACGTAGTATATTCACGTTTTTGAATAGTGAATAATATGTTAAAGAAATTGTTTTGAATGTGATATTTGAAATAGAATTAAAACGATCTAACGATGTTTTAAAATGTGTTGAGATTCGAAACCATAGATTTCAACATTTATTGTTGAAATAGATGTTTTCGAGAAATAAAAGGAAATAGTGGACTATAACACTGTTGTTATAGTAAATGGTTTCCGAAAGGAAATGTTTTGTATAGTATTGGGATTTATATATCTATTTTAATTTCGAATCCCTATACTAGTGATTTTGGGTTGTCGTAACGATGTTTTACACAACATTCGTTTTGGCCCAAATAAATATGTTTAAGAGAATGATTTCCTTAAAGAATGAAATATATACTTAATCTCGATTTAAGTATATTGAATATTTTCCAAGTGTTGAAAATAAATAGATTTGTGAATTACTTATTTAATAAGTATGGAAATGTTTTCCGATATAAAGGGAATATTTTGAGAATTTATCTTTTTGAAGATAAATTGAAATGATAAATTGAAATCGTATATGCATGGATATTTTGGAATATAAATTCACTAAGGAATTTATAAAAGAAAGAGAATTTGTTTAAAAATAAATATTGATTTATTTTTGAGGTATTGAAATTTTATATCTTGTAAAGATATTTTGGAAAATAAATAATTTGGAAAATTATTTGGAAACTGGTGATGTGTGCATATCCATTGATAGTTCAATAACCGACTATCAATATTTCCCTTTGAATGGGTAATTGATGTGATTTGTTTGAATTTGAATGCCACACTTATTTTTGAATAAGCGCTCACTATTCGGGTTAACCGGGAAAGGACCATGGGGTCGTATAACCCATTTCGAATATATCACGTCGTTATGATAGCATTGAAGATCGGTGTTGAAGACCCGGTATTTGCGAGAGCGATAGGATGACCTGTCGATTGACTCTGCACCGAGTAGCTACGGTATTGAGTTCTCCATATGTGATGGGAAATCCGATCAGGATTGTGAATATCCGGATTGCAAGGACTTCTTTGTAAGTGCCTTCGGTTTTGTTCGATCCCGGAACAGACTTGTATGGATTGTATGTCTGACATTACAAATTGAGATATAAAGCAGATTTCTTTCAAATATATTTCTGTTGGTGGCGGAGAATTTATTCTTTTAGCTTAACACCCTTCGCCGAGACGTACGAGCTCAGAGGTTATGTAGTTGAAGGTTTTTAGCGATATATTCCCAATTTGGTAATGTGACATGCTGAGTGTTGCTGTGAAATGATCATTGTGTTGATTATTTGTGATAGGATCGTTTATTTGATCGTCTATCTTGGTGATCATTTCTATGATCATTTGTTGACCCAAAGCATGGCTTTTGTATAAAGTATGTTTTTGTGGACGTGACTTCGTCGAGCCTCACACCCCGTGAATGGTCAAAACAGGAAAGATGCAGCAAGGTTATGAGGGGTAGCGCCCTTTAGGATGTGTGCATTTCCTTCTAGAAAAGGGTGGTATCATGGTATGGAGCCCAGATACTTACTCATGTTGAAAACACTTTATGATTGCGTGAATTGATTGCGAGCGCTCGGTTGAAAGGTCCCAAAGGACCGGGGGATGGCATATTCGGTCAGTTGTTACTCAGTTAGGGGTAACCCGGCCTTGTGTTGGTAGAGATCCGGTTTGGTTCTCGGGGATGTCCATCCAAAGGCATTCTCATGTGGCAATGGGAAGTTCTTTGGCCTGATCATTCGTTGGAAATCCAAAGAAACAATACGATCTTGTACGGTATTAGTTGTAGAACCTATCATTCACTTATGGTGGCGCCCCACTGTTTGGATGGTAGCTATAGTAGGCATACGATAATGGTCGTATGTTGGCTAAGATTTATATCTTTATTTTCGAAATGAATTTTTCCTACACTATGCACTAGTAATAACATCAAATGTTCTTTTTAGTACGTATGAAGCATCTTTGACTATCATAAGGAGAAATCTCCTCCGATTCTGCGTTTGCATTGTGTGTGTGTGCGGGAGGCCTTATGGTAGTCTCATTTTAAAAAGCATTGCGAATTGACTTTAAAAATATTCCTCTATTTTGATTTTAAAGATAAATAAACTGTTTTGAGTTCTCACACCAGTCACATGACTGGCTCGGAGTTTATTGTTTTCCTTCCTAAACTCTGGGTGCCCACCAATTTCTACACGGGCAGTCAAGAGTTAGGTTCATCAGGATATTCTGGATATTCAGGAGTTGCTGGAAGCAAGCTGGATGGCATGGCGTATTACTAGTATAGTATTTCTTTTTCCACTGCACTGTTTGTTGTTGTACACTCTGATGTAATGATGATATGATGTGATGTAATGTAATAACTGATATAGTTCTTTGTTTAAAGATTATTCATTTATTATTATATGTTGTTCCGCTGCGAATTGTGAGATTCTGATATTGTTGTGTTTTGTTCTGTTCCGTTCTATTTTCTATGTTCTTTCCTCTCTATTTTCTATTTCTTCTCTCTTCTTCTATCCTCTTTTCTTTTCTTAAACCATAACATTTCGGGTTTCCGGCCTTCGATTTCTCGGCAGTCGATAAAGTGAGTATCGATGTTGAATTTTCGAAAGTCGAAAATTTTCGGGACGTTACACCAACCGCGCTCGCCATCGCGACATCACCTCCTGGCATCGGCGAACACCTCACGCCGACGATAAATACACACAGCGATTTCCCTAACTCTACAAAAATCGCGACCCAGCTTCGAGATTCCGACCATGAGCTCGCTTCGACGTTTCCTCTCCAAACGCACGCGCACACGAGTTCAAGCACCCAGATTTATCGACCGCCTCTCGCCTAAAGAACAACGTCGTAGCCTCACGAGAGCTTCCCTCTTTGTCGCGGCTTCTTTGGCACGAACTTGATTCAACAACGAATAGGGGTGAGACGATTTCGTTTGAGCTGGCAGATGAAGTAAGAGGCGTGCGATTTGATTTGGAGAGGAGATTTGTTCGGCCACATTTCAATTTGAATTGAAGCAAAAAAGAAGAGCAGTCATGGATTTTGTTTGAAGGAGAATCGATTTGTTTTAAAGATGCTCGGCCATTATTATTTTCTGAGTTGATTTATATTCGGCCAAAATTATTATCTCCTCTAAAGATCTGCTACATGTTTATCAAAAGTAGAATGAGGAAGAGAAGTGGAGATGTTGGCGTGAAGGAATGGTTTTGCTATAGTGCAAAGTGAAAAATTATTGATGTGAAATTAATTGACTAGTCAAAATATGTAATATGTATATAAAAAATTATTAAATTTTTTTTTGAGCAAGACGAATATGTACCGTGTCACTACACAGCCGATTAGAAGCATATACTAACTAATATTGTTTCGATCAACACACCTGATCGATGGCGATAAGAGCAGGTATAGAGACCCCACTAACATACTACATAGGTGTAACGAAGCAGTGCAAGAATAAATACAAGAGTGTCATAACAAAATAACAAAAGGGAAGAAAAAGCACAGAAAGCATCAAGTTACTAACATCAGTTCGCAACTAAGGCCAGGGTGGGAACGCCGAACTACTTCCTTGCGACTCGGTTGGAGATGAACTTCTCCGCGGAAGACGAAGTCTGAAAGGGGCCGATAAGCTACGACCTGTAATAGTGGTGAATAAATAGGTAATACGTCTACAAATGCCTTCGAAGTGATATCTTAGTTTATTAAACATGTGTGCATTTCGTTCCTTCCATATACACCAACAGAAGAGAGCGATGAAGACATCCAGTGGAGATTATGGGGTTGTATTGCCAGTGATCAAATATGTCGGACAGATCAGGGATATGACCGAGGAGGTGGGCGCTGGTTGCAACCCATATCGAGTATGAAAAGTCACTGTCACGAAATAAGTGGGGAATATCTTCAAAGTGGTCAGAGCAGGAGACACAAGATGGGTCTACTGGGATATGAAGGCGGAAAAGCCTCGCTTTAGTGTTGATTCGTTCATGAGAATGACACCACTGAAGGAAGGCGATACGCGGCGGAATAGGGCATTCCTAGAGTCTGGGGAAGGAGAAGAAGCGGCCGAGGTTATGGAGGTGGGAGTAACAGGAAGCGACGAAGAATCCCTTAGCAGGCGCAGGCGCCCAGACTACACGGTCCGGCAAGGTGGTGAGTTGAAGAGAATGAAGCATATTGGACACGGAGATAAGGTCGGAAAAGGTGTCGGAGGCAAAGAGGGATCAAGGGCAGAGGAAGTCAGGACTAAGGCTGATACAGTCACTAACCGATATCGAAGGGGAGTGCGTGTGGGAGAAGAGGTGGGGCAAAGATTTGGCGAGGGGAAGTTGATTGTGCCATGTATCTAACCAAAAAACACAGTTTTTACCATTTTCAATGACAACATGAAAAAGAGATTTGACTCGGGGTAGGGTATGGAGCACTCTAGCCCAGAACGGAGAAGGTCTACTACGCGGAGGGAAGTGAAGGACGAGGTGGTTGTTAGAACGGTAATGAAGCGAGAGAATCCAATCTTTCCATATAAAATTGCCTGGGGAGAGTAATCTCCAAAGCCATTTGGCGAGGAGCACGGAGTTAAAAGCACTGAGATTGGTGATACCAAGACCACTCTGATTCTGATGCAAATAGGCAGTATACCAGTTAACAAGTCTTTTGACACCACCGCCGTTCCAAAGGAAGGTACTCCTGATTTTATCTATTCGGTTGATGACCCAGGAAGGAAGTTTGTGAAAGGACATCCAATATGACGGGATGGCCGATAAGACGGATTTGACTAATACAAGGCGACCAGCTGTGGAGAGGGAGTGAGCCTTCCAACTCAGAAGTCTAGATTCAATCCTGGAGATTAGTGGGAACCAATCTGATCTATGAAGCTTGGTGGGACGAAGAGGGATGCCGAGGTAAGATAGAGGGAAATCCGAAAGGCTACAGTTGATCAACGACGAAATGGGTGGGCCAAGGTGATTAGAGTTGCCTAACATGATGACAGAGCTCTTATTAAAGTTAATGGAAAGTCCGGATATGAGCTCAAAAGAGTAAGGAGCCACTTTCAGGCAGAGTATATAATCGATCTGGGGAGAGGCAAAAATTAATGTGTCATCAGCAAACTGCAGATTGGAAACTGCTAAGGAGGAATCTGGGAGTGCAATGCCAGAAAAGAGGTTGTTGGATATGGCAAGTTTGATCATTCTGTTAAAGACGTCGGCGACCAAGACGAAGATGAGAGGCGAGAGAGGATCACCTTGTCTCAGGCCTTGGTAATGATTTTAAAGGTTGTGTTGAGAAGGATGATGGGACGGAAGGAGGAGAGGGAGTTAGCACCAGGAGATTTAGGGAGGAGAATAATGCTGGCATAGTTCAAACGAGATATGGATGAAGGCTGGGATTGGAATTCAGCACACAATTCTAAAACATCAGTTTTAACTGTTTCCCAGAAATGCTTGAAAAAGAGAGGGCCGAAACCATCTGGGCCGGGTGCTTTGTCATCAGACATGTCCTTCAAAGCAGCCCAAATCTCCTCTTCTGTGGATGGATGATCAATGGGGATGAGGGAGGGGGTTGAATAAAGAAGGGACCAATCAATGGTAGGGAGAGCTGGGGATGGTTTGCTAAGGATGCTTCTGTAGTAATCTGTAAACAAGCGGAGGTGATCAAAAAGGTCAGTGTAAGAAGTGTTGTTGTGGACAATTTCCGAGATTGAAGTGGATCTGCGGCGGCAACTGGCTAGACGGTGGAAATAGGAGGTGTTTTTGTCCCCTGCCTCCAACCATTTAGCTTTAGATCGATGTTTCCAGCCTATCTCTTCTTGCTTTACAAGCTTATCCAGTTCTGATTCAAGAACATTCAGACGAGACCATTTAATGTCTGAAAGCGGTCAAGACTCCTCAAGGATGTTTAGATCTAAGATCTCGTCATGGGTTGATGAGATGCGTGAGTGAAAGGACCCCCAAACGGATCTGGCCTATGTCTAAAATTATTTAAATTTTAAGTTTTAACAGTCTCGATATCATAATTTAAAATCTCGATCTCCTATCGAGACGTAACGCCAAGCGTTTATAATGTTATATCCCTATTCCGAACGCAATGGAAAAGGTTTCGAGTCCTAATTCGATCGTATGGAGAAGATAGCTTTTTGGACCCAGTAATTATATTGAATTTGATATAGATTTCAGCGCGTTTATCTACCGTACGATCACATAACAACTCCAAACACTACGAAATTTAAAATCCATAATAATATACTATTACAGATTCAATGGAACTGGTTTCGTCGAAATCCAAGATTGTGCCTCGGAAGGCTATTTTTAAATATCGATTTAAATGATATATTTTTAAAATTTAACAAAACACTTCCAAATTCAATTCTACAGCTTTCGTTTTCTTCAGTACTATTAATATAAATTTTACAAGCCATTGAAGTATTTTAACAAAGCTTGAAACTCCAGATTTCATATTTTACATGATTTCCAATTGTTTGATTCAATAGTTTATTTGTCAAACAAATAGTGATATTTGAGATTTAAGTTTAAAATTAACTTTTGAATATTTAAAATCAATTAAATATTCTGATTTCAAATGTCTAAAATTCTGGATCGTCACATTCCTTCCCCCCTTAAAAGAATTTCGTCCCCGAAATTGCTAGTTAGGAAGAATAATCCATAAGCCGTTAACTATTTTTCTCAAACCCAAACAGTTTTTAACGACTTCCCACAAAAAAATATTTATTAAAGACACTATCACTCTTACTGACTTCCTAAACTCATCCATAGGTTCCAAACAAGATCACTTACTTAACCATTTCAAATTTTAATTTAAAACTAAATTTTAAACTATCGAAATTTCTTCAAAATTTTTCCAACTCCCTAAATTTTCGAAAAATTTCGCCAGCGTCTCCCTTGTGCGGCTAGATCGATACAACTACAAAATGCCTCTATGGGTCCCCAAATTCCAAAAGAAAACAAAATGCCAAGTGGCAAGATAAAAAACCCATCAAATTCCATACAGAAATTTAAACACATACCTCTGTGTCGGTCAATTCAAATTTATCTTCTGAAATCAAAAATATCAATTTCCTTTTGCCTTTAAGTACATGTATCATACTTAGCAAAAATATCCAATCATAAAATCCAAAATCATTTTATACATTTCTTTACAATAGTTTCAATATCTATTTCTTTCAAACCCGTATGATATACACATATCATCCATACGCAATATCAAATCTGATCGCTCACTGGATCACACAATTTCACCTCCGAACTAGTATCATCAACTCGACTTCCTACTGTGGCCTCAGATCAAGTTTCTTGATCAGTAACCATTATTACCCTTGCATAGCTGTAACTATGATAGAGAATTTTCAGAATCAATCAAAAATCCATATACAGGGTTCGCCGTCGAAATTCGAGTGAAAACTCCCAACTCTAATCGATATAACTATCTCGAAATTCTGTGCTCGAATCAGGATCAAATCGCTATGAGAATAAAATAATATACATACATCCTACGTATTTATTTTAATTGATTATTAGCTATATCAATTTTTCTTTTATTCACATTTATTTTGATTTTCATTCACTTATTCACAATTATTCTTTTTCACAACTTTACTTAACCTTTATTCAATATTAACTTAGAATATTTTCCCGATACCAAATTTTACTTAAGAATTTCACCATCCACTTCTTAAGTCAATATGAAGATTTTTCATACTTCTTATAACTATTTTAACTTTACCACTTAAGCTTTCACATCTATTTTCACTTAACTAAATTTCCAATTCAAGCTATATATTGAATTCTATTCATCTTATCTCAAACTCATTCTTAATTAACTATTTCTTTAAATTAGTTTCACTTACTAATTTATTTTAAATCTCAAATAAAAGTTTTATTTCCCAACTTTTACTTCTTCTAGTTCCTTTAAACAATTTTCAACTTTACTTTACTTAACCGATTCACTTGAATTTAAATCTTTAGTTTAAGTTCTATTTAGCTTACTTAAATTCATTTCCTCAAGATTCATTTCTATTTAAGTTAATTCAGTTACATTCCAATTCAATTCAAATTTTAACTTCTTTAAGTTTCCCAATTTAATTTACATTCCATTCATGAATCCTTTAATTTACTTCATTTAACTGGTTTACTTTCTGACTTATTTCATTTTTACACCAACTTTAATTCAACTCTTCTTTTAGTTGAATTTTTCTATTCTAGCGAATTTTAAATTTTACTAGTTATCAAACCCATTTATATTTGCACAAACATTTTTTGTTAAACTTCCAGAGTTTAAATAATTTATCAACATTTCAAAATCACCTTTGAAATCAACTATATCCAAAATCCTTTGCATTTCCAAAATCAAATCCAACCTTTGCAAACAATTCCAATTTAAAACATTCAAGTAGCAATCCCTCTCTTGGAAACTCAAAAATGAACATTGATGATGCTATAGTCATCACCGAAGTTATTTTTCCGCGATCGAAGTGAGTTTAGTGCTTTTAATCTTTAAAATATTTTCAAATATTCCTAATTTCAAATCCCATCAGATTTCATTCCCAATTCTAAAAAAAAAAAATCCGAATAATATCACTATTATTCCTCCAAAAGCCTTTGAAAATCATTTTCAAACCCAAAGGGAATTAAATTTTCTCAAATTTTCAAATTTCAAATCCTTTCCATCTATATTCTAACATTACTCTAGAATTTTATTCTATTTCAATTATAAATCATATGTATAATTCACATTTACAAATTTCATTCTGTTATATAAATTTATTTCCTTAAGCTTTCGTTATTCCGATTTCAAATGTCCAAAATTCCGAATCGCCACATTACCTTAATTGGTTTCGAATTATTTTTGATTTGAAAGCTTCAAACGTTAATAACTTCTTTATTTGAACTTTGATCGCAAAGCTTTATAAATGAAAGTTGCATAGAAAATCGCTATGGGCACAATGTTGCAAGTTTCACGTCAGATTATAACATTTATTTATTTTTATTTTGAGTTTTAATAATTATTTATTAACTCCTTTTAGTTAGTTACCATTTATTTTATGGGATGTTACAATTTCATACTTGGGAAAAATTAAAAATCCAGCATATAAAGTCGATCTTCCTTAAAGGATGCATGGAGTACATAATGTGTTTCATGTTTCACACTTATGCATGTGCATATATGACTCGAGTGTAGTAGTAGAGCCATATCAATTAGAGGAAGTGAATGTGGAACTGGAAGCATTGATGACTAAAGGACAGATACGTATCGTTGAAAGTATGGTCAAGAGACTTTGGAACAAGTTTACCAAAATTTATTGAGGTCCAATCGGGAACAAATTCCAGAAATTACACATTGAAGCTATAAGAGAAGATGTGTGCTTCCCATCAGGAAGTTTTCCCGATATTATTTTAGCTACTCCAAGTGAGATTTGTTTCAATATAGTTGATTGAAGTTACATAATGGTTTAGAAATTGCTTTATACTATTAAGATTTATGCTAAGTGTTAGTGATGTTGTGCGCATAGAGTAGATATGATGCATTATTCTGACTCTTCATGTTTTGAGGAAAAAACCTTTCAAGATGGGAGAATGCAGTAACTCATATTTTTAATGCTTAGTAATTAAGATAATAAATCATTTTAATTGATCTAAAAAACTTGATTGAACGAATGACTTAAAAAGAGATTTTTTTTAAAGATGAAGGAATTAGGACACAATACCTATTTCACTATGTTTATAATGTTATTTACATATGAAACACATACAAAATATGATAAAAAGAGACAAAAGGAACGATGGGGACAAAATGGTAGTTAATCCGGAATTTGTCTATTTATATTTATGAAATGAACCTTTTTCTTGATTATTTCATTCCTCTTCATCTTCTCCTTGAAGCTAATAAATTGAAAATCTAAATCTTTAAACCCTCATAACTTTTCCATTTCTTAATAAAATAATTGTACAACTTATATAAATTCATTTAGAAGATTTCTACAAATCAAGCTAATCAAGCTGACATTTTCATGAGGATTGGAGCCAGATTTTTAAAATCAAGAAAGCTTCAAGAGTGGGTTGATTTGAAGCTTTGATTTCATAGGATTTGGTGAATGAGATTTGTTCTCTATACTTTATGATCACCACATATGCTACATACTCTTGTAAAATGCCAATGGTTGGGTTATAGCTTGATAATTTATCTTGATTCGGATTTTGGAGATCATAATAATGATTTGAGTGTGTATTCATCTATGTCTAACCCTAAAACCAATGTGTTTAAAGCTTAGAAATGAATATTATGTGTTGATGTTTGTTGGTTGTTTGGGTCATTTGTTTGGTTTAGGAATGAATATAAGAGTGGAAATGGTTTAGGATATTTTAGAATGATATTTTCAAATGAATGTGAAAGTTGGAATGGAAGTAAAGTAGGTATACTCAAAAGATGTTGAAATAGTGTTCATTGCCCCCAAAAACATTCATCGAGTATGAGGTAATACACATTTAGATGTCGAATGACTTATAATAGTGACAGTAATCAGTGACTCGAAGAAAATATCGAAGAGAAGAGATGAAATATAAAAATAAGGAAGAGAATATTGGATGAATTTACACCAAAGGGAATTCTACAATCATTATGAACTTTTGACCATAACATTAATTCAAACATCTGAATGCCAAATTCAAATAGGTGACACTAGACAGCTGAAGGTCAGGGAAAGCTGTAGGAGGTGGGACTCTCTTGTTACAACTTGGTCATCTAATGGTAAGGCGAGCTCTCCATTGGTTATGATGATTCGACGGGTAGTGGCTTAGGTCCAAGAGGTGGCAGGGTGACCATGCCTTTGAGGGTAGAAATATTGAAAGCAGGTAGGCAACTTAGGCTGAAACTGTCGTTGATTGGGCTGCACCGTGTAGGCATATTATTGGCCTTTACGAGAAAATCAACCAATATGCCAAATAAATCGTAGGTACGGATGATTACAAATATGTCCATGAAAGACTTATTAAAAACTACTTCATCAATAATTTGACTTTTGATGTTCCACTATTTCTTGTCGAAGATTTTGGATGAGTCATTTTATCCTCCATAGAAAATTTCAAACTGTTACAAAACAAATTCCTATTTATGTATAGAGTAAATGCCATGAACAAAACTGGAGTATCTACGCACATCAAAATATATGTTGCATTACGGATGTTAAGCTATAGTACAGCTGGAGATCAGTAAGACGAATATTTTAGGCTTATAGGCTCAACGACAATTGAATGTTTTGATGAATTTTTCAAGAGTATTATTGGGACCGAGCACCTACGTACATAAGGTCCTGACGATATTCCCCATTCACTAGAAAAAGGTAAGGCCATGGATTTCTCAGCATGTTAGGTAGTTTAAACAACATCCATAGGGTTTGGAAAAATTTTCCAACGGGCTGGCAAGGAATGTTTGTGGGTTATAGAATTAGTCTTATTATAACCCTTGAAGCAGTTACTTATGATGACTTATGGTTTTTCCATGCCTCCCTATAGTGCCTGGCTCATTAAATGATATCAATATCTTGCAATAGTCATACTTATCTGGAAGTTAGCATATGGAACTACGATGGATGTGGAGTACAAAATTAGAAATAATACACAGAAAATGGGTTATTGTCTAGCTGATAGAATATAAATTGAATAGAGAACATTAATTAAAGCTTTGCGTTGTGCGGGATTCCAACAAGAGACCACTCAAATCGAAACCCCACAAGCACAGCGGAAGACGAGATCGTGATAAGAAGTGTAAAAACAACCTTTTAATAACTCAATTTCAATCTCAATCGATCCAAACCAAATACAATCACAAACAAGTAATTCAGGAATCAAAGCAATAATGAAAAATAAATCACACAGGGATTTATAGTGGTTCCACTAACGTTGTGTTAGTGTACATCCACTTTAAGAGAGAGATTTTATTAATATTGATGAGAAGAGTACAAAAGATCGAATACAATGATCAGATTCTAATTAGAAATTGAATTTCTGGAGAAGAGAATTGAAGAAAATTAGGTTTTGATAAACCCTAAATTGGTGAAGGCTAATCTCTTGCAGTTGCTTGCACACTTGTAGATCTGAAACTTGAAGCTAGCTTATATAGGAGAATAGAAACCCTAGGCAATCTTTTGAAATTGCCCCTGCAGATATCATAAATTTTCGTCCAAGTCCGTACGAAGAAAAAACTGAAGGAAGTCGTTCCAGACGTCTGGCCCAAAAATCAAACGTCTGCATTAAATTACTGGAGCGACTTCGCTTCAGACCAGACGTCTGACCCATTTGGTCAGACGTCTGACAGTATGCTCTAGAAGCACCTCTGTCTCAAATCAGACGTCTGAACCTTTTGTTCAGACATCTGAAAGAAGGCTCTACCCCAACTTCTCCCTCTTCACCTTTCCTCTTATAACTTCCACCTCCAAACTCCGATTTGCGAACCGTTTTCTCCATTACGAAGCTATTTCCGACCTCTACAAATGCCCATATAGTGTCGCTAAAATTCAACACTCCACCTTGACACTATATCTATCTTCAATTCCAATGGTACCATACCATCAACTACAACCGATAGCACCAATTATCATTTCTTCTACCTTCAACCAAACATGAATGCTTTCCCAATGAGCTCCGGCAAAGCCACCGCCCATTGCACTTCACCAACGAGCTCAGGCAAAGCCCCCGCCCGCTAATGAAATGTTGAAAACATTCAAATCCTAAGCTATCTCACCCAAGACTAGCACTTACCAAAAAGATAGAACCTCAATCTCTCACCGATACTCTTCCTCATCAACCACCAAGCTCCTCCCTTAACCGTGCCACTGTAACGTCCACTCTTTGCGCACACTTTAAACCGACACTTGTCCCAATTCAAAGCATACGCAAGGGCGGATTGTTATGGGGTAAATAAGAAAAATGGAGAAGAAATAAAACGAAAATAGAATCTCACAGCGGAAGGATAAAATATAATAACAAATATACAGTTTCATAAACAGTTTACAAAAGCTTGATTCTTCTTTTACAATAAATATCAGAGTTACACATACCAATACAAGCAATGCAGCGGAATAGAAAGAGTGTGGTGCAATACTATATGTAAAATAATACTGATTCTTCGTCTTCGTCCTCCAATGCTAAAATCTGCTATCCTGAAACGCTCGGACTGACCCGAGCGAATTTGAAAAGACAAAAACACTCGAGTCAGACGAGAAAATCTTATGTTAGTTAAATAAACAGAAATAAATATGAGTACAGTAACTCAAGAGATGCTCGGGATTTACATCTCCTAAGGATCCGTTAAACTATTTACTATGTAGTATATTGCGCTATTATAATAGTGTCTAATTGTAAAATAAACTTACTTTTAAATAGCGTTAAGGCTTTACATTTTCCACCTTAACACGTAAAATGCCAATAGTCTATACAGTACCGTAATACCTCCTGATCGGGAAGCTACCAGAGGATACTCCATAGGTACGACACAAATAAAAACTCGTAGTAAAGGCTCGATATGGTAGGTGACACGGCACAACTAGGCAATGCCAGGGTAGATATACCAATTGCTATCCAGGCTGGTGGAAACGCGTAGCCGCAGTTACCGCCCACCTCGGACTAACTCCCCAAAATCAAAATATAGAAGTGGCCACTGAATCAAATCCAAGTCAAAGTATAATATCGAAGAGGAGCGTCCGATCAGAGGAATGACCTCATTGGCCTGAGAATCGCTCCTGTTTTAGCCACCTTGTGCCAACTCACGGGAGTTGGGTCCACGTATTTACCTTACAGGAAACGTCGCCACCACCTACTTCATTCTGGAATCTCCACCGCGTACACGGTTAGTCAAAGTGGTTTTCGGTATCGACAGAGAGTATGTCCATATCCGATCCCGGTCTCTTTGCCAACCAATCGTTATTATAACACCGCGGTCATTTAAAAATAGTTTATACTTTTAAAACCAAAATAAAATCCATTTCAAAACCATAATATTACGATATCATTTCTTCTCTAAAACCCAAAAAGATTCATTTTGATATTATTTTTATAAAACCCAAATCAATGATATCATTTCCCAAATATAAATCTTTTCCAAAAATTATGCCACTTTTAAAATTTATAATTCCTTGTAACCAAATATTTGAACATTAACTTTCAACATAATACTTCGAAATCCATAGTTTTTAAAACCATTACTTTCAAAACTAAATGGTTTGGATATTCAACAATATATAAAATAAGTGATTTAACTTTATGGTTACTTTGTACGGAAAATAATTTACATGGCTTTGTGAATATTTCTTTACTCAATGTTAAAACCATAATCCAAAATATTATTTCAAGTCCCAACCATTCCAATTTTATATATTTTTATATCCATCTTGAGGGTTAATATTTCAACTAAAGTTGGATTTTTATTCTTTCAACAAATCAAATGTTCTATTAATTAGTTTTGAACATTCACATAAAATCCATAAATAATAAGACTTCAATTTCTAGTAATAAAATATATATTTTTTCCAATTCAAATTATACTAGAATATTCATTTCAATTTATTTTGGGAAAAATCCAATTGTAAATATACTATCTTAAAATTTCCAACTTAACATTTAAACATAGGATATAAATTATCAAACTCCATTTTCTAAATTTTCTTCCATTTTAATAAAGAGATTTATACACCTTTTTATTTCAAAATTTTCAACTTCATATGTATATAAATATGGAAGAAAACATTTATTCAGTATAAAATTTAAGATTTTTATAAACCGTATTCCATCCAAACCATAGAAATCTCATTAAAAATAGTTATATATAGACCGCGGTGCCTGTATATAGTTTTCTATCCTATGGTCAAGTGATACGGATATTTATCATTTCAATCCGCAATTTAAAAAAATAAAACTGCGGTTGTATATCATTTCAAACCGCAATCCCGAATGAAATGTAAATGCATACTAACTTGCAGTTTAATGATATCCAAATAAAACATTCATTCAACAACACATCCATCATCCAATCACACATCGATCAATATCAATCAATAACAATTATATATGTGATCATATATAACAGGTGATAACTGGCAGTTTATTCAAATTAAATTTATCAACTATTAATCTAACAGTTTATTCAGTAATAATTTATACAACTGTTAACTAGCAATTCATATGCAACAATAATTTTCAACAGTCAATTAATACGCAATAAATCAATTAAATTAACAGTTAAATTTAATAAAATGCAATTCAACAGATATGAATGAAATAAACATGCCAGATACCCATAAATAAATTTCTATTCATTTCTAAAACTTATTTAACAAACATAAAAGCTTCTAGTAATTGTGAGTGGGTTAAAACACTCACCTTTTGAATTTAAATCGAATTTAAAATTCGATTTAAACCCAAAAATTCGCCCGTCTCGGAATTCGTCCAAACCAGCGTCATCAAGTCCGGAATTAAATTACGATCCTAACAAAAGAAATTTCGTGTGAATCCGACTTCGTATGAGAAAGTTATGGCGAAAAATGATGATTGAATTCAAATTGAAAAATAAATAGAAACGACACACAATTAACAACTTACTACGCCACGTCACCTTCTCTCCCAGGCTTCACGCGCAGGCACCAATTTGCACGCAACAGTGAGAAACGAACCCAACACGTCCCTTTTTGACCAAAATCCGACCGTCGATTCGACCAACGAACCATATAGATCTAACCCCCTCAGTCCCCTCTCCAATACCCACAAACCGTTTCTCGATCCGATGAAGTTTTGTGCGATGATGATGAACGGTTTTGGGGCTGTTTGAATTTATTCTGGATGAACGACAGCTCCAATTGAAAAACGAATTTCACCATGAGATTACGCGTATCGAAAACATCAACATAAATTTTTTTGAAAATTTTCTGAGGTGTTTGAATTTTCACTGAATTTTGCAATTTGAAATTGGATCTGAGATGTATACATTGAGGAAGAAAGAAGGTTGAAGAAAATGAACGTACAACAGATGAAAAAAGAAGGGAGCTAGGGTTTATAACTGTATATTTATAGATAGGCTAGAGGTAGGGTAGCTAGACTGGATACGCGAACGTACGGAATAAACTATGGCCCAAAAATGGCTATTTTTAATATTTATTAAATAAATTAAAATAAATTATAAATCCAGTTTTTATGTTTCAACTTCTAATATTGGCCAAATTTTGTGACTTATATAATTCAAACAATCCCAAATGGTTTTCCAAGCTTGGATGTGAATTAAAATTTATAAGTATATCAATTTTGCAGTGTTAATTTCTGCGTTTTCTTATTATTTGGGAATTATAAATTTTATTCGCAAAAACCCAATTATTAAATCATATACTCTTATACTCTCACTTAAATCCAATTAGATAAATAGATTTGACTTCCATTCCAACTCATTTGATTGCAAATAAACTTTTTACCATAAATAAAATTCCAAATTATTAATAACTTTATTCCCATTTCCTTTACACACAAACATCGTATTATAAAGGTATCTACATTATTCTCCATTGGTTTGCCTTAACTTATTTAAGGTAACCTTACATTAATATCTATTGCTATGTTTTCAAATTATTCTTCCCTCATTCTTCTTTACTATTATTAATTCCAATCTTAACGAATTCAACATTATAAGTTTGATAAGTTTATTAAATTCACTCAATTGTTTACAAATTCCATTTTAAATTCAATAACGTAATATTTTACGTTTAATTCTATTTTATTTGTAGTAAATACCCTTTGTTGGATTTAATATTCAAATTATGAATAAAATCTTGCTTTCTAAAGTTATATCAACAATGGTCCAACTAAATTTGAATTAGCTTTAACTTTATTTTATGGAATTAACTATTGCAATAAATCCAAATTGATAAATAAGGCTTGATTCCTATATTAACTACTTTGGTTCCAATTAACCTTTTATGGTGAATATGAATTTCAAGGTATAATTGAAATCTTTATATCCATTTGATTTCACTGTTTCATTTTTATTATTAAATCCATTATAGCCAAATGCATGAAATTAATATACACAAATATTTTAAATCCCAACTTAAGTTTTACTTAACGTATAAATAAACGTTTAAATTTTCTTAATTGCAATAACTCAATTACCTTCATTCTTTTTATTCACGTAGCCAAATCTTGATTTAAAATCTTTACTATAACCCATAGTCTTATTAAAATAGGAATTTACACTACCTGTAACGTTAATTTCCATCAGTAAAGATCTTACACCCTTTGTTCCATAGATTTAGATTTCACAAATTTAGCTACTGCATTAATTCTTATTTATATAACATAAATGTTCATATACTTTGAATTCATTCCCAATTCACCAACTCAATTAATTATGCTTTACAAATGTGTTTCCAATATATAGGTATTTTATACTAATTGTTATCATACCCATAATTACACGCTTATAACTAATTCCCACATTTGCATAAATTTATTAAGTTAGAATGTTTATTAAGGTTTATGCATTTCCAACTTGTACTGATTTTACACAATTATTATGATTTCTCACAGAACGTTAAATTTATTAAATGACCATTTATTATAATTTAATTCCCTTAATTGAATCAATTGCTTATTATTATATATATTCTTTTCATTCTGCCATTCCTTCCCATTATAAATTCATTAACGTATTTACACATCTCTATCTTTCAAATATCAATAACCAAACTTGATTACAAACACTGTCCTTATCAATCTTCATAAATTTGTTCAGATCTATACTCCTTTATATAATTAGAGTTTATGTCTCTATTAGATTTCTTTTCACTACAGGCATAAATTATTACTATCTTACTAATTACATCTTTGTATTAATGAACACCATTCAAGTTAATATTTGTACTACATTCACAGATTCAACATTTGTTTGTTTCTTAAAATTAACTTTAAATCAAATTGTGACAATTTGCATTATCCACATTTATCGTCATAAAATCTAATTTACAAGCCTATACTTAATTATTACCCTACAATACGTTTACGTTACTATAATATCCACTCTTCCGTTACTACGTTTCTATAAATTTATTCGTTTATAAATTTATTGTCTGAAAGTTCTCCTTTTATTGACTAGACACAACAATAACCAAAATAATTAATTAGATTCATTCATATACATTAGATAAATGGGTACACTTCTGCAATAATCCTATAAATGAAAATATTTTGGTGCATAAATTTCTACATACTTAGTGCATTCATTTATTAAATTACAAATTTCCTCAATCCACATAAATCACCCATTCACATAGTTTAATTTAGCGTTTATTTAAATCTTCGTTTATACATTTAGAGTTTCTACTAAATTGAATTACACAACTTATGAACTTTAACAAATTTAGTTCACTTAATAAATTTTCTAATGTTTATTAAATTGCAATCCAATCCAGTTATCATTTCATTAATACCATTAAATCAGCTAATTATAACTAATAGCCACCCACCAATTTACGTTAATTCAATCCATGCCATATAAGTATTTAATTGTCAACATTAAATTACAATCACTATATCAATTTCTACATTTATTCTTAAACAAATTAAAATTTATATCAAATTAATTTATTAAATATTATTAATTCACGGGTCGTTACACTCTCCCCCACTCAAAACTTTTCGTCCCCGAAAAGGAAAAGAAGGGAGAAGGAAGAATAAAATAGTGCATCTTATTTCAAATATTAACTTATAAACAATATTTTACTGGATTAATTCCCTTTAATGAAATACACTTGTTTTATAATCATTATATCCTTTAATACTTGAATTATTAAAGTTGGAAAAATATTTTCACAAAATTCTAAGTCCAAAATTTTCTGAAAATTTTGGCAGAGTCTCCTTTGTACGGAGGGACTCTGGAGAAAATATAATATCCAAGTATACAAATATATTACACATATTATCCAAATAAAATATCCCACATGGGAAAATATATAAAACAGCGCTTTGAACGTAATCCGAAAACGTACCTATTTGTCGGGCAATACGCTTATATTTTTATGGAACCAAAGCAATAGCAGTGGCTTCCATCACCTGTATTCACTTATATAATCTAAAAGTTAAATATTTATTTTACAGTGAAATGTTTGGGTAGATCAATCCTTCATATCCAATCAATTGCAACAACCATACATTTTAACAAACAACACACACCACAACAAACAGTCGTTCAATCCAACAAACAATCAGTTGTTCGGGTTCAAATTTTTGAAATCATACATCAACCAAACAATTCAAACCAACATCAAGATAGCTTATTATACATTTATTTCATAATTCAGTGGTTAAATTTTCTTTCCTTCATTTATGGAGGAATTTCTTTGTTTCTTACAAGTTTTATTTTCCAACTATCACAAAATTCATTATATTTGTATTTCCTTTTTATTACTTAAGTTTATAAAATAAATTCTCATTAATAACAACAATTATTTGAATATCTTCATTTCCTTACTCTTCACTTGTAAGATTTCCCTTAAATTCTAAATCTGCTAACATTCATTCTTATAAGTGGAAGTTTTTATTTATCCATTGACTATGAATTGCAGTCATTTAATTTTTCCTATTTTCCATTATATTAGAATAGGGAAAATTAAAACATACTTAAGTCAATAATCATACAATCAATTCTTATTTTGAATTTCATTTTATATACTTAGGTTCATATCATCTATTAATAATTCTTAACCCTTTTCAGTAAAATTTCAATTATAACCTAAGTTTATACCATTAAATTCTTATTATAACAGTAATTTATTGAATACTTCATTTTTCCTAAATTCCTACTTGTAAAATATTCAATTCCAGTTTCTCATTTAACACTTCAACTTTTATATTTGGGTAAGTTATTTATGTTAAGGAAATTGCAATTGAACTTATACAAGTTTAATCTCCATTCTTTTAATTAAATTTAATGTTTATCCATATTACTCTTTGTCTCATATGTATGCAAATTCATCTTTATAGCTTTGCAATTATTCTCTTATTTCAATTAGAGGTTTCAATTCATTTATTACTTAACTTTTATTTCACTAACAAATTTTAAACAATTAATTAACGGAAAAATTTAGAATTAAGTACCGGGTTAAATTTCAATTTATTTTCAAATAATAGATAAATAAGTTCTTACAACTCAATATCTCTAATTATAGTTAGAGCAATAAAAGAAAAAAAATTTAGAAAATTTCAAATAAATCTGTAGTAGAATTCACTACAGTAGCCTTTCCCCTTCGAAACCCGAAAATGAAAGTCGATGATGCGGCCGCCATCACCGAAATTATTTTCCAGCGACAGAGAGGAAAGTACAAAATTTATTCTCTCCAAAATCTTCTTTAAAACAATTCTTCCAAATTATACTAAATATTTATATAAGAAAATACTTATAAACCAAATCATTGTATTTCATAAATCTTTTGAAAGCAGATTTTCAAAATCCCGGACTTAAGTTTTAAAATCTCCCATTTGATTTATTATAATTTCAATTTAGCTTCAATTTATTATAAAATATTTTTTTTCCCTAACACCCAATCTATAGCAACCAAATATATGTATATATATATCTTTATAAAAATATTTTTATATATAGAAAATACAATAGGCAAAATTCTTTCATTCACCTATATTAAAACAAATATTATGTCGGTCTGTCCTATTAAGTGTTTAGAAATCCCTATTGATGACATAGCGTCCCATGCATCAACCAGAATTTATAAATACAAAGCGGAATAGATTAACACAATATAAAAATCTTTTTATTAATAATAACAAATACGCTCTCTTATATATATACACTCAGCGACTCCCATAGGATATTTCTACCCTATTAACAAAGAGTCAAACCCCACAAAGCCAAGGTTTATCGCTAAACCAAAGCTCTGATACCAGATGTAACGTCCACTCTTTGCGCACACTTTAAACCGACACTTGTCCCAATTCAAAGCATACGCAAGGGCGGATTGTTATGGGGTAAATAAGAAAAATGGAGAAGAAATAAAACGAAAATAGAATCTCACAGCGGAAGGATAAAATATAATAACAAATATACAGTTTCATAAACAGTTTACAAAAGCTTGATTCTTCTTTTACAATAAATATCAGAGTTACACATACCAATACAAGCAATGCAGCGGAATAGAAAGAGTGTGGTGCAATACTATATGTAAAATAATACTGATTCTTCGTCTTCGTCCTCCAATGCTAAAATCTGCTATCCTGAAACGCTCGGACTGACCCGAGCGAATTTGAAAAGACAAAAACACTCGAGTCAGACTAGAAAATCTTATGTTAGTTAAATAAAAAGAAATAAATATGAGTACAGTAACTCAAGAGATGCTCGGGATTTACATCTCCTAAGGATCCGTTAAACTATTTACTATGTAGTATATTGCGCTATTATAATAGTGTCTAATTGTAAAATAAACTTACTTTTAAATAGCGTTAAGGCTTTACATTTTCCACCTTAACACGTAAAATGCCAATAGTCTATACAGTACCGTAATACCTCCTGATCGGGAAGCTACCAGAGGATACTCCATAGGTACGACACAAATAGAAACTCGTAGTAAAGGCTCGATATGGTAGGTGACACGGCACAACTAGGCAATGCCAGGGTAGATATACCAATTGCTATCCAGGCTGGTGGAAACGCGTAGCCGCAGTTACCGCCCACCTCGGACTAACTCCCCAAAATCAAAATATAGAAGTGGCCACTGAATCAAATCCAAGTCAAAGTATAATATCGAAGAGGAGCGTCCGATCAGAGGAATAACCTCATTAGCCTGAGAATCGCTCCTGTTTTAGCCACCTTGTGCCAACTCACGGGAGTTGGGTCCACGTATTTACCTTACAGGAAACGTCGCCACCACCTACTTCATTCTGGAATCTCCACCGCGTACACGGTTAGTCAAAGTGGTTTTCGGTATCGACAGAGAGTATGTCCATATCCGATCCCGGTCTCTTTGCCAACCAATCGTTATTATAACACCGCGGTCATTTAAAAATAGTTTATACTTTTAAAACCAAAATAAAATCCATTTCAAAACCATAATATTACGATATCATTTCTTCTTTAAAACCCAAAAAGATTCATTTTGATATTATTTTTATAAAACCCAAATCAATGATATCATTTCCCAAATATAAATCTTTTCCAAAAATTATGCCACTTTTAAAATTTATAATTCCTTGTAACCAAATATTTGAACATTAACTTTCAACATAATACTTCGAAATCCATAGTTTTTAAAACCATTACTTTCAAAACTAAATGGTTTGGATATTCAACAATATATAAAATAAGTGATTTAACTTTATGGTTACTTTGTACGGAAAATAATTTACATGGCTTTGTGAATATTTCTTTACTCAATGTTAAAACCATAATCCAAAATATTATTTCAAGTCCCAACCATTCCAATTTTATATATTTTTATATCCATCTTGAGGGTTAATATTTCAACTAAAGTTGGATTTTTATTCTTTCAACAAATCAAATGTTCTATTAATTAGTTTTGAACATTCACATAAAATCCATAAATAATAAGACTTCAATTTCTAGTAATAAAATATATATATTTTCCAATTCAAATTATACTAGAATATTCATTTCAATTTATTTTGGGAAAAATCCAATTGTAAATATACTATCTTAAAATTTCCAACTTAACATTTAAACATAGGATATAAATTATCAAACTCCATTTTCTAAATTTTCTTCCATTTTAATAAAGAGATTTATACACCTTTTTATTTCAAAATTTTCAACTTCATATGTATATAAATATGGAAGAAAACATTTATTCAGTATAAAATTTAAGATTTTTATAAACCGTATTCCATCCAAACCATAGAAATCTCATTAAAAATAGTTATATATAGGCCGCGGTGCCTGTATATAGTTTTCTATCCTATGGTCAAGTGATACGGATATTTATCATTTCAATCCGCAATTTAAAAAAATAAAACTGCGGTTGTATATCATTTCAAACCGCAATCCCGAATGAAATGTAAATGCATACTAACTTGCAGTTTAATGATATCCAAATAAAACATTCATTCAACAACACATCCATCATCCAATCACACATCGATCAATATCAATCAATAACAATTATATATGTGATCATATATAACAGGTGATAACTGGCAGTTTATTCAAATTAAATTTATCAACTATTAATCTAACAGTTTATTCAGTAATAATTTATACAACTGTTAACTAGCAATTCATATGCAACAATAATTTCCAACAGTCAATTAATACGCAATAAATCAATTAAATTAACAGTTAAATTTAATAAAATGCAATTCAACAGATATGAATGAAATAAACATGTCAGATACCCATAAATAAATTTCTATTCATTTCTAAAACTTATTTAACTAACATAAAAGCTTCTAGTAATTGTGAGTGGGTTAAAACACTCACCTTTTGAATTTAAATCGAATTTAAAATTCGATTTAAACCCAAAAATTCGCCCGTCTCGGAATTCGTCCAAACCAGCGTCATCAAGTCCGGAATTAAATTACGATCCTAACAAAAGAAATTTCGTGTGAATCCGACTTCGTATGAGAAAGTTATGGCGAAAAATGATGATTGAATTCAAATTGAAAAATAAATAGAAACGACACACAATTAACAACTTACTACGCCACGTCACCTTCTCTCCCAGGCTTCACGCGCAGGCACCAATTTGCACGCAACAGTGAGAAACGAACCCAACACGTCCCTTTTTGACCAAAATCCGACCGTCGATTCGACCAACGAACCATATAGATCTAACCCCCTCAGTCCCCTCTCCAATACCCACAAACCGTTTCTCGATCCGATGAAGTTTTGTGCGATGATGATGAACGGTTTTGGGGCTGTTTGAATTTATTCTGGATGAACGACAGCTCCAATTGAAAAACGAATTTCACCATGAGATTACGCGTATCGAAAACATCAACATAAATTTTTTTGAAAATTTTCTGAGGTGTTTGAATTTTCACTGAATTTTGCAATTTGAAATTGGATCTGAGATGTATACATTGAGGAAGAAAGAAGGTTGAAGAAAATGAACGTACAACAGATGAAAAAAGAAGGGAGCTAGGGTTTATAACTGTATATTTATAGATAGGCTAGAGGTAGGGTAGCTAGACTGGATACGCGAACGTACGGAATAAACTATGGCCCAAAAATGGCTATTTTTAATATTTATTAAATAAATTAAAATAAATTATAAATCCAGTTTTTATGTTTCAACTTCTAATATTGGCCAAATTTTGTGACTTATATAATTCAAACAATCCCAAATGGTTTTCCAAGCTTGGATGTGAATTAAAATTTATAAGTATATCAATTTTGCAGTGTTAATTTCTGCGTTTTCTTATTATTTGGGAATTATAAATTTTATTCGCAAAAACCCAATTATTAAATCATATACTCTTATACTCTCACTTAAATCCAATTAGATAAATAGATTTGACTTCCATTCCAACTCATTTGATTGCAAATAAACTTTTTACCATAAATAAAATTCCAAATTATTAATAACTTTATTCCCATTTCCTTTACACACAAACATCGTATTATAAAGGTATCTACATTATTCTCCATTGGTTTGCCTTAACTTATTTAAGGTAACCTTACATTAATATCTATTGCTATGTTTTCAAATTATTCTTCCCTCATTCTTCTTTACTATTATTAATTCCAATCTTAACGAATTCAACATTATAAGTTTGATAAGTTTATTAAATTCACTCAATTGTTTACAAATTCCATTTTAAATTCAATAACGTAATATTTTACGTTTAATTCTATTTTATTTGTAGTAAATACCCTTTGTTGGATTTAATATTCAAATTATGAATAAAATCTTGCTTTCTAAAGTTATATCAACAATGGTCCAACTAAATTTGAATTAGCTTTAACTTTATTTTATGGAATTAACTATTGCAATAAATCCAAATTGATAAATAAGGCTTGATTCCTATATTAACTACTTTGGTTCCAATTAACCTTTTATGGTGAATATGAATTTCAAGGTATAATTGAAATCTTTATATCCATTTGATTTCACTGTTTCATTTTTATTATTAAATCCATTATAGCCAAATGCATGAAATTAATATACACAAATATTTTAAATCCCAACTTAAGTTTTACTTAACGTATAAATAAACGTTTAAATTTTCTTAATTGCAATAACTCAATTACCTTCATTCTTTTTATTCACGTAGCCAAATCTTGATTTAAAATCTTTACTATAACCCATAGTCTTATTAAAATAGGAATTTACACTACCTGTAACGTTAATTTCCATCAGTAAAGATCTTACACCCTTTGTTCCACAGATTTAGATTTCACAAATTTAGCTACTGCATTAATTCTTATTTATATAACATAAATGTTCATATACTTTGAATTCATTCCCAATTCACCAACTCAATTAATTATGCTTTACAAATGTGTTTCCAATATATAGGTATTTTATACTAATTGTTATCATACCCATAATTACACGCTTATAACTAATTCCCACATTTGCATAAATTTATTAAGTTAGAATGTTTATTAAGGTTTATGCATTTCCAACTTGTACTGATTTTACACAATTATTATGATTTCTCACAGAACGTTAAATTTATTAAATGACCATTTATTATAATTTAATTCCCTTAATTGAATCAATTGCTTATTATTATATATATTCTTTTCATTCTACCATTCCTTCCCATTATAAATTCATTAACGTATTTACACATCTCTATCTTTCAAATATCAATAACCAAACTTGATTACAAACACTGTCCTTATCAATCTTCATAAATTTATTCAGATCTATACTCCTTTATATAATTAGAGTTTATGTCTCTATTAGATTTCTTTTCACTACAGGCATAAATTATTACTATCTTACTAATTACATCTTTGTATTAATGAACACCATTCAAGTTAATATTTGTACTACATTCACAGATTCAACATTTGTTTGTTTCTTAAAATTAACTTTAAATCAAATTGTGACAATTTGCATTATCCACATTTATCGTCATAAAATCTAATTTACAAGCCTATACTTAATTATTACCCTACAATACGTTTACGTTACTATAATATCCACTCTTCCGTTACTACGTTTCTATAAATTTATTCGTTTATAAATTTATTGTCTGAAAGTTCTCCTTTTATTGACTAGACACAACAATAACCAAAATAATTAATTAGATTCATTTATATACATTAGATAAATGGGTACACTTCTGCAATAATCCTATAAATGAAAATATTTTGGTGCATAAATTTCTACATACTTAGTGCATTCATTTATTAAATTACAAATTTCCTCAATCCACATAAATCACCCATTCACATAGTTTAATTTAGCGTTTATTTAAATCTTCGTTTATACATTTAGAGTTTCTACTAAATTGAATTACACAACTTATGAACTTTAACAAATTTAGTTCACTTAATAAATTTTCTAATGTTTATTAAATTGCAATCCAATCCAGTTATCATTTCATTAATACCATTAAATCAGCTAATTATAACTAATAGCCACCCACCAATTTACGTTAATTCAATCCATGCCATATAAGTATTTAATTGTCAACATTAAATTACAATCACTATATCAATTTCTACATTTATTCTTAAACAAATTAAAATTTATATCAAATTAATTTATTAAATATTATTAATTCACGGGTCGTTACAGCCACCCTATGGCACTTAGCACTTCTCCAAGCGAATCAAGTTCGAGCAATGCTCGAACTTTCCAACCGGCAATGCCTTGGTGAACATATCCGCCGCGTTATCCTTTGTGTGCACTTTCAGAAGATATACTTTCTTTTCTTCACCCATGGCTATTAGAAATGACTCTCTCACCTCAATATGCTTAGTCCGTGAGCTAAACGCCAAATTCTCTGCCAAGTGAATAGCACACTGGCTATCACATCGAACATCAATACTATCATCCCCGAATCCCAAATCACACACCAATCGCTTCAAATAGAGTTGCCGCCTCCACTGCGGCAATCAACTCCACCACCGTAGTAGATAAAGCAATTACGGTGTGCAATCTAGATCTCCAACTTATGGCTGTACCCCCAAGTGTGAAGACATATCCGGAATTCGATTTTTTCAATCCCTATCACCGGTGTAGTCCGAATCACAATAACCGACCAACTTGCAATCCATTGCCTTACTACCGCCAAAAACAAGACCATGAGATGATGTGCCTCTAAGGTATATCAGTATAAGCTTCGCAGCTTCCCAATGCGATTTCCCCGGATTATCCATATATCAACTAACCATCCCGACGTCATTTGCAATATCGGGCCTTATACACACCATAGCATACATTAAACTTCCAACCGCACTAGCATATGGCACCTTTGCCATATATGTCTTGTCTTCCTCCAAGATAGGTGATCCTTTACTCGAAAGCTTCGTATGCAAAGGTAAAGGTGTATTTGACGCCTTTGCATTCTCCATGCTAAACCGGCAAAGCACTTTCTCAATGTACTCCTTTTGAGTTAGTTTCAACTCAAAATGCTTTCGATCCCTTACAATTTCCATGCCCAATATCCTTCTTGCTTCTCCAAGATCCTTCATTTCGAACTCCGATTTCAAACTCAGTTTTAGATTGTTGATTTCATTCTTATCCTTAGAAGAAATGAGCATGTCGTCCACATACAAGAGTAAATACACCCAACAATCATTTTTCAACTTCTTGAAATAAGCACAAGCATCTTTGATGCTTCTCTCAAACTATTTTCAAGCATAAAATGATCAAACCTCTTGTACCATTGTCCAGGTGATTGCTTTAAACCATATAGTGATTTCTTCAACTTGCAAACCAAATTTGGCTTACCATCTACAACAAAACCTTCCGGTTGCTCCATGTACATGTCTTCGTCCAAGTCCCCATGCAAGAAGGCGGTCTTCACATCAAGTTGCTCCAACTCCAAGTCGTGAATAGCAACAATAGCAAGTAATATCCGGATAGAAGTATAGCGCACAACCGGTGCAAATATCTCATCATACTCCTTTCCCTTCCTTTGTGCAAACCCCTTAGCCACTAGCCTAGCTTTGTATCTTCCATCGTCCTTCACCTTGTATATCCATCTGCACCCAAAAGCACGGTTTCCTTTAGGAAGTGGAACTAAATCCCAAGTTTGATTCTTTAACAGTGATTGCATATCTTCCTCCACGGCACAAATCCATTTCGAGATATCATTCGACTTCATGACATCATCAAGGTCCATCGGCTCATCTTGGAATACATGAAGAGCATAGTCTAAATTATCACAAAAGCTAAGATAGTTCCAGTCACCATATCTTTTGGGTGGCCTTATAGTAGGGCGACCAACCCGAGTAGCAATACCATCACCTAAACTCCCTTTGGCTCCGCCTTGAACTGAATCTTCTCTAGAATCATGTACATCACCAACACTACTAGAGGCACACTGTGGACTATGTGATGTAACATCAACCGCTACTTCTTCACAAGCATCTCCTACTACTCTACACTCTCTATTCCTTGGACAAAATGTGGAAATAATTTCCTTCTCCTTTGATTCATCATGAACCAAATCTGGAACATCCGATGAGCTCACATTCTCCTTGAACATCGCCAAGTCATCAAAAGTAACATGACGAGAATTCACAACCTTCTTTGTTTTCGGATTCCAAATCTGATAGCCTTTTACACCGTCTGTATAGCCAAGCAAAATCCCCTTGAAAGCCCTTGATTCGAGCTTATCATTTCTCGGATCATGCACATAAACCGGACTGCCAAACACATGAAGATAACTCAAGTCAATGCTTTTTCCCTTCCACACTTCCTCCGGAATTTTCTTACCAATAGTTGAGCATGAAATTCGATTAATAATATGCACTGCGGTTGACAAAGCTTCAGCCTCAAATCCCTTAGCCAAACCCGATGTCAATCTCAAGCATCAAGCTTTCTCAAGTAGAGTACGATTCATTCTCTCCACAACACCATTCAACTGCGCATCTTCAGGTGCAGTAAAATGCCTTTGAATGCCATGATGCTTGCAAAACTCCAAGAATTCTCCGGAAACATACTCTTCGCCATTGTCAGACCTAAGAACCTTCAAAGATTTTCCACTCTCGTTCTCAATAAGATCCTTCCATGCTTTGAACTTTGCAAATGCCTCCGACTTGGCCTTCATTACATACACCCAAACTTTCCAAGAAAAGTCATCTATAAAGGAAATATAATAGCGAGCTCCACCTAGAGAAGCTACAGGTGCTGTTCCTCAAACATCCATGTGAACATACTCAAGAACCCTTCTCGAATCATGCTTTCCCTCACCGAATGAAACTTTAGTTTGCTTCCTCATGACGCATTCTTCGCAAAACTCTAACTTATTGAAACTTTCTCCTTCGATCATCTCTCTCTTCCGAAGAACATCTAAACTCCTCTTCGAGACATGATCCAACCTCAAATGCCACAACCTAGTCTCATCCAAGCCACGAGAACTATCAACTCCTATACAAGTTTCATCTTCTACAGTCATTCCTTGAAGCAAATAAATACCATGAGTCCTTGCACCATTCATCACCACAAGCGTCCCCTTCGAAACCTGCAAGCTATCACTCTCAATAGTGATCTTACAACCTAAAGAATCCAGCTGCCCCAAAGAGATAAGAGACTTCCTAAGTCCCGGAACACAGCGCACATTAGTGAGAGTATGAACCACTCCGTCAAACATCCGAATTTGCACAGAACCAATTCCTTTCGACTTGCAAATAGCACCATTTCCCATAACAATTGAATTTCCTTTGTTGATGTAAGAAGAAAAACAATTTCTATTTGGCGTCATATGATAAGATGCCCCAGAATCGAGCACCCAATCGCTACTCGAAACATCTGATGCTACCACCCATAAAACATCTACATCTCCCTCACCAATTCCACTCTCCATCGCTACTAATGAAGATGCTACTTCCTTCTTTTCCTTCTTCTTGTTCGGACACTCATTCTTCCAATGACCGGGCTTCCTACAAATATAGCACTTTCCTTTTCTTTACTTCGACTTTCCTCTCCAACCGGGGTTCCTTGATTCAGAACGCCCCCGGTTCTCCTTCTTCATATACCTCTTCTTCTCCACAAATAAACCATAACCACTACTAGCGCCACTACTACCATCACCTAACCCTTTCATTTGATCCCGCAACTTCTCGCTAAGCAGACCCATCTTGACATCATCAAGAGTCAATGTATCCCGGCTTTAGATCAAACTGTTTGAGAAACCTGTATAGCAATCTGGCAACGAACACAACAATGTCATTGCCTTTTTCTCTTCCTCAATCTTTAAATCTACCACCTTCATCTTCATTAGAAAATCATCAAAAGTATTTAAGTGCGCCTTCAGCAAAGTACCTTCCTTCATCTTATAGGTGAAGAATGTTCGCAATAAGATCAAACGACTTGGCAGCGACTTCTTCATATATAAATCTTCCAACTTGTCCCAAATACCCTTAACGGTCGACTCATCACTAATTTCAGAGATAACATTCTCTCCCACAGCAAGTTGAAGTGTAGTGAATGCCCACTCATCCATCTCCTCTCTCTCTCAACATTTGAGATGTCCGCTGGCAACAAATGTGTGTCAAACACTACTTGATGCACCCGATTCCTCCTTAGAACCGCTTTCATCTTCCATTGCCATTTTTCAAAATCATTATTGCCATTCCACTTGTCTATTACCAATTGTGATCTTGAAGCTGCGTACGAGCCATGTACATAAGGAGCTACACCACTTGGATTACCCATTGAGGAACTACTAGACTTACTACTTGATTCGGGCATTTCTACAACCACCTACCAACACCAATGCTCTGATACCAAATGTTGGTGCAGGATTCCAACAAGAGACCACTCAAATCAAAACCCCACAAGCACAGCGCAAGACGAGATCGTGATAAGAAGTGTAAAAATAACCATATAATAACTCAATTTCAATCTCAATCGATCCAAACCAATCACAATCACAAACAAGTAATTCAGGAATCAAAGCAATAACGAAAAATAAATCACACAGGGATTTATAGTGGTTCCACTGACGTTATGTTAGTGTACATCCACTTTAAGGGAGAGCTTTTATTAATATTGATGAGAAAAGTACAAAAGATTGAATACAATGATCAAATTCTAATTAGAAATTGAATTTGTGGAGAAGAAAATTAGGTTTTGATAAACCCTAATTTGGTGGAGGTTAATCTCTTGCGGTTGCTTGCACACTTGTAGATCTGACCTAAGGCTAGCTTATATAGGAGAATAGAAACCCTAGGCAATCTTTCGAAATTGCCCCTGCAGATATCGCAAATTTTCGTCCAAGTCCGTACGAAGAAAAAACTGAAGGAAGTCGTTCCAGACGTCTGGCCCAAAAATCAGACATCTTGATTAAGTTTCTGGAGCGACTTCGCTTCAGACCAGACGTCTCACCCATTTTGTAACGACTCGAAGTTTTCGATCCCGAAAATTCCAGATAGTTATGAAAAAGAAGAAAGAGATAGAAGAAGAAGAAGATCAGAAACATCAACATCTCACATTCGCAGCGGATAAAATATAATAATAAATAGTAACAGTTTACAAAAAAATATAATATCTGTCGATTACATTTTAATACATCAGAGTTACTCATATATACAGACACTGGATATACACAACTGTCATGTCTCAGATTTTCAATAATATAACACAGCGGAAACACTCCATACGTTCTTGCCATCCAGCTCGCCTCCTGAGCTCCAGAACGTCCTTACCTGAAACCTGTAATACTCGGTCTGACCTAAGCATTACATCAAAGTAACACCCGGGTCAGGCTGGAAACCAGCGTGAGTAAACTGATCCAACATGGAATACGAAGCATGCAACTTATATAGAACCCGGGGTGACTCGAACCAATTTACAAGTTCACAATATGCTATAGACATAACTTATTTCACACATAAGTTTTCTAAGTACCAAAGATTTAGATTTAAAATAGTCCAATTCCTTTAAATCACTTCACTCCAGCCTATAGATTTCACGTATCAATCTATAAAAATTCGAAGTGGTTTCGGGTATTTCCTAATACCTGAACCCGGTCTCTTCGAGTCTCAAGTCATCCTAACCCAAGTTATCCAAATGAAATACACAACATTTCATATCAGAGATATCAACTCATTCAAAGCATTCAATACCATTCAATCATCCATAAGCAAAGCTTGATCGCTACAAAATTAATTTAATTAATTCTAATTAAATTTCTAACCTCAATCACTTAGATTTCTTTACTTGTCATTAATTAGTTTTAAATCAATTAATCAATCATCCCTTTATTATTCATCTTAATTAATCACCCTGGATTAATTATTCTTCAATTACATTCAAGTAATTATCTTAAATTAACTTCACAATATTAATTGTTCTTAACCAAAATCAATAAGCAATCTTAATTGCTTCATAAATTAATTAACTATAATTAATTACATTAATCCTTGATTTCTTATATTAATTAATTCGTCATAAGTCACTTATTATTGATTAATCAATCTTAATTAATCTGACTTTAATTACATCATTGATTATACAATTAATGATTTCTAATTACATTTCAATTTATCCTAATCTAAACTAATTACATTAAATAATCAGTCATTAATTAAACCACAAATATTAATCAATCTTGATTTATCTCATCCTGTAATTATCTACCCTTTTATTTACTTCATTAAATAAATAAATTACACCTTAATTAATTATCTTAATAAATATCTTGATTAATTACACAAAGTAATTATATTTTATTAATTACATTAAGTAATTACCTATCGAACCACCCAATGATTATTCTAATTTAATTAAACTTCATTAATTAACTTAATCCTTGATTAATTAATTCAAACCCTTAATTACTAAATTAATTAACCAAATCATTAATTAATTGAATTAAATTATTATCCATTTTAGTTACCCTACCAATTTAATGAATCACAAATCATCAAGCCCTTACTAACTTTAAAATGAAAACATTTTCTTATTTATGATTTAAGTTTAAAACAATTTAAACCCCGAATACTTCGAGTCAAACAACAATTAACTCGCGAACCAACCAAAACCAAAGTCACCAGATCATCAGTGCACATCCAATCAATTCAATCATTCGACCAATTATTTAAATTTAAATAAAAATCCAACACAGTGAGATTTACTCACCTTTGATTTTACAATCCAAATCCGATCTCGATTTGTTCCTTCAGATTTAAACCTTGTATAAACAGTTATACGATTTATTAATATTTTAAAAAATCGAATAATTAAATTCCCATTTATAAATTCGACTAACTAATGAATTATTTTAAACTAAAAATCTTATTTTAAACTGATTTCCCTTTAATAAAAATATTTTAGGTGCTAAAATAATTGAATAGGTTTATTAAACAGATCTATCTCCATAAAACAATATTTTAAAGTTAAGCTAGTAAGTGAAAATATGCATATATATTCTGACTCCTTATATATATATGTGTGTGTGTGTGTGTATTTAACTTAAATTAAAAACAATTTAAAATTTAAAACTTCTTAACCGTTTAAGATTTCATTTACTGTAAATAATTTCTGTATATATAAAAATCAACTATTTAGAAAAATTACTACTATACATTATTCATTTATTTGTTTATTTTAAAATTGTATGTACAGATGTATATACATACTTTATTTAATTAAATAAAGTAAAAATAAGGTTAATTATACCTCGCTGCTTGTCTCGAACACCCCCCCCCCCCCCCACAGAAATCGAGCATCGCAGTCGACGTCGTGACCCAACCCATCACCGTGCGAGCCCCTTACTTCCCATGGTGAGCCTTAACCTCGAGCATCCCCCAACGACCTCATAGATGAACTGCTCGCGAATCCCAAACCAAACAGCACCTTGATCGCCACATGCTACCGCCGTAGACGCGACCTCCTAGAAATTGCATGCCCTTGCGTGACTCGCCCTAGATCACCGCCCCCTTTTCTCGACTCAATTAGATTCGTTCGTGGCCGCCTTCCGTGACTCCATAATTGAACGAGACAAGCGACTTGCCTATTTCCATTAATCGAAATGAATCGGTCGCCATTTTATTTCTTTTTTTTCCTGAAGATTTTTTCTGGGTTTTTCGAAGTACAGGGCTTTAAAAAAAGAAAGGGCATAGCTAGGTCGACGCAATTCAGGTCTAGGGTGGCTCGCGTACAAATATATGGTGGCTGGGTTGACCTTTTAATTTAATTTATTTTTAAATTTCCAAAATATCTCGTTTCGCATAACTCGAAATCTCGAACTCCGAATCAGACATGCCGCCAGGCATTTATAAGGTTTTACCCGCATTTCGAACACAATGGAACGTGTTTTGAAAGCTAATTCGATCGTATGCGCGAGTTACGGAAGTAAACGATCAATTTTAAATTAAATCGATTAAAATAGTTTCTATGCGCGTTGAGCTGTCAGGGTCAAACCACAACTCTGATTGCTACGAAAATTGAAATCCGATAATAACTAACTATTAAGGATCCAATGGAACTAGTTTCTTCAAATCCGAGACTGTGCCTCGGAAGGCTATTTTTAAGTATCAATTTAAACGATATATTATTAAAACTGAACAAATCATCTTTAAATTAAATTCCAACCATTCTATTATCTTCAGTATCATCATTATATATTTTATAAGCCTTCAAATTATTTTTCACAGGCTTAAAATTCCAAATTCAACATTTTACCCAATTTCAGTTTATTAAATCCAATAACTTAATTGCTATTAATAATAATATTTAAATTCAAGTTAAAAAAATTAACTTTTTAAATATCTACAATCAATTAAATATTCCAATTTAAATTGTTAGAAATTCCGGGTCGTCACACATTTGGTCAGACGTCTGACAGAATACTCTGGAAACTTCTCCGTCTCAAATCAGACGTCTGAGCCTTTTGGTCAGACGTCTGAATGAAGGCTCTGCCCCAACTTTGCCCTCTTTGACTTTTCTCTTATAAATTCCACCTCCGAACTCCGATTTGCAAACCGATTTCTCCGTTACGAAGCTATTTCGGACCTATACAAATCCCCATATAGCGTCACTAATATTCAACACTTTGGAATTCCCAATCATAGAATAAGGGGTCTATTTCACAACAAACAAGAAAAATATAGGAAGGACACTGAACGTGCTTTTTGTGTTTTGCAAGTAAGGTTTCATATTCTATGAAACCTAACCTATTTTCATGATGCCAAGGCTCTTTCTCAAATAATGTTTGCATGTATTATAATGCGTAATGTGATTTTTAAGGTTGAGAGGGGAGGTTACAAGAACTAACGAAACAAATATCTTGAATTATTTCAAGGTATAAATGTGAGACAGTATGAGGACCAAAACACGATGGACAAGTATGTCCCAATAGTGAAATATATTGAAGAGCGAAATGCACATTAGGCTTTATGCAACCAAGTAGTAGACTATCTTTAGGTGCATAAAGGCAAAAGAAATTAAGCTACACAATGCTACAACTTATTTGTATTGTTTGTTCGATTGTTGGTTTCTCTATTTTGTTTCATTTTTTCCTTTCTAATGTCTGTGTGTTTGTTTTTATACTTGTATCGATTGTACATTTTGAAATTATATGCATCTTTCATGATTTTAACGTTAAATGCACAAAATTTTTTTACCGATTCATCACACCAAAAATATGAAACTACATAACCCTAGACTGAATTAATCATTCAATACATCAAATACAGTAAGATACATAATACATGATACATGATACATGATACAAGATATATGAAATCACCAATTTCAAGTCCCTCGAAACCTTCTCTTATAATACCATCATCCCACCTATACTTCTCTGACTCTTATTCCATCATGTCATGCAAAAACGGTGATAACTTGTTCTTATCACATGACATCAAATTAATCCTAATATTCCAAGTAGCCTAGCATCCTTTCTGTCTTCTTTTCCATGCTGGCTAGTTCCCTCCCCTTCTTCTTTTACATAATGGGCAGTATGCTCTTCACGTTGCATTTCTTCTCATGCTTAAATCATGCTCTGCACCAAGATCTTTTCTTTTTCATCGCTTTACAAAAAAAATTCTCTTGCCTCTGAGAATCTATCATTTTCGACAAGATGTTCCTCCATCTGCTGCACCTTATGCTTTTCTATTGAGCGAACGTCCACACTCCCAGACAATGGCTAATTTCCCACCAAATTATTTCCACCACCAGGACTAGAATCAAAGTAATTCATTATTCTTGCCTTGCAGTATTACTCATGCATATAATTATCAAGATTTTTCCACTTCCTTATATTCTTTTTCGAATTCTAAGCAACTAGCACTTAGGATTCATGAACCTCTTCCTCTTTCTTCACAAAATATTTGTCTCCTTTCATGCCTTCATCTTCAACCTTTTTTTCCTCCCCGGTATTGCTACCTTTGTTGTTTAAACGTTCAATGTCAGTTAGTATACCCAATATTCGAAGACGTAGAAAATTGTCTAATCAAGTCTCGCATAATATCTTTATCTCCTCTTGCTTTTTCTTGAGCACTAAAGGATGTACTCAAGGATGGTCATTTTGACTTAATAGTTGAATGGATGAAGTATGATTTCGGTGTTGGAAATAAATTGGTTATTGTTGCGAGGATGATTGATGGTGATATTGTGTTGTTGTCTTGTAGTATTTATGTTGTGATTACTTGAATTGCAGATCTGGATTCTATGGAGGTAAATTTCGAAGAGGCGACTGTAGTTAGGATGAGTGATGCAGGACATATCAATATTGTTGATATAGTAGTATATTTTATTCTTGCTACGGAGGTCATACATGTAATTATTCGGTAGAAGGGTATGTTAGATTCTATGTTTGAAATGGTAGGAGTTGTAGTGTTGCTTTTGATTTCTTAGCCATATTTTCTCTCTTGATTTTTTATCCATTTTTAAATTAAATTTATTTTATTTTATAATGAATTAGAAGTTGTAGAGGAAGAAGAGAGTATGGTGTTATAAAATGGTAAGGGATATGCTATGGGATATAGGTTGGGAGCAATAAACGTTTGAAGTAGCCACTGGAGCAACCACTTAAAATGGCAATCTCTTTGACACTATATAAATGACAATGAGATTGTCATTTTAATGCCCAAAGCATTAAAATGGAAATCTCTTTGTTATTTTAACAACCACTGCTGCATACTGCTTCACTAGCCTCAATAGAGCTTATGGTTTTCTTAACTAAACAAGCCATATCTAGGTACATAGTGGCTTGTTCGATGCAATTTTTCAGCTGAAAAAACTACTATTGAGTTTTCTCTGAATCAACTAAAGAGTAATCAGTGAGATATCAGTTATAAGAAACTGTACTCGGGAAAACATAATGTCATTGGAGTATAAAATAAAGGTGCAAGGAAGTAACAATTGGAATAGAGCTGAGCCAATCAACGAACCCTAATTGAAAATTCTAAAATTAATATGACCATCCATGTACAAGAAACTATTGTTGTAAAGGGTAGAATTAACCATGATGGTTATGAGAATTTTCAAAAAAAAATCCTCTAATGGGTGTTAGGCTTCATTTAACATTTAACATATTACCACAACGTCTAGAATAATTAACAAATTATGATCCTTATAAATGGTGAATAACTCTTTATTAATTATGTTGCACATAACCCTTCACAATTTTTTGTCTTGATCATCATTGTGACCTTAGAGCATTCCCAATGGTGTCACGGTTTGGGAAGCAACCGACCCACAACAGAGGGTCGATTGTGGCCTTCTGGTTTGCTTTGGCAACCCGTAAGGTTGCCAAAGCAACCTAGAGTGTTGCTTCTTAGTCGGCTGTCTTTTAGCCGACTAATGATAGCCGACTAAAAGAAAGTCGGCTAAAATTATATATTTTCTTAGCATGCCAAAAGAAAGCCTGCTAAGTAAATATATAAACTTAGCCGGCTAAGGATATATTTCCTTAGCCAACTAAAAGAAAACCGGCTAAGTTTTATTCGGTTGGGGGTGGGTTTGGGGTCGATTGCCTTGAATTGGTCCATCCCACCCCCCTTCGGTTGGGAATGCTCTTAGTGATGATCAACAAAGCACAGAGTGTACTAGGAACCAATGACCCATCATTTTGCTATATTACACAACCTTTGAGGATGGTTAACAATGACATATAATTTATGTTATCAAATATACATAGACATGCGAAGACTAGAGTTATTGGTGTACTTAGATCATGTAAATTAATGATATGATAAAAATATGTTTGTTGACATGACTTGGATGGTTGTCATATGTCATAATTGGATGATAGAGGTTATGCACATGAAAATAATGATCGTTGTTGACTAACAAGGATTGACGTGGTTCAAAAGCTACGTTTTTTGAAGTTAGCATGGACAAGCTGGATGCTTTCCATATCATTGAAATTTAAAGGCGGAGAACTTTATGATCTCGTGTTAGTCGAATGGCGAGAGTGGTCATGCTTATAGTCATACACTGATAGTACTATAAGCAAGAAGGATGCTTGCTATGTGGCGATAATGCGCAGTTGGATCATACCGTAGCTATGAGTAAGCATGTCAATGGTATGGTTTTTGACCCGAACTCGTGTTGTTAATGTGGGTATGAGTTTAGCTCTAACTACCTAAGCCCGACGTCGACCCAGACACAGACTCTATAACGACCCAAAATTTCGAATATTTCATATTTAAATATTTGAATCATAGATTATAGTGTGGTTAAATTGATTTAATAACCTTGTTAAGTCCCTTTTTAATAATAACTAATTATGGTAATTTTGTTTTGAAATTTGGTTACAAAAACAAATACTACGAACAAATATCGATAATATGACCGAAAATCAGTTTATCGATAAATAGTTTTAAAATCGATATAAGTTGTTCGAACTCTTTTCTACTTAGCTAACGAATATATGAGCTAATTAGGGACTAAACATACTTTGCTTAATAAAGTAAATGGAATGTTCTAGAAGCTTCTAAGGGATAAGAGATATTTCATGTAAGAGGTAATTTAGTATTTTACTGAAGGAAGGAGGTGTAAAGGAGAAGTGATGAGTGTGTGGAGGGGTGAGCCATCCATGGCATGATGAGGGTAGGAGGATGTTAGGAAATACCCATTTGAATCCCATATATGAAGTTTATTGGCTCTTTGAATCACTTCTCAAATTCAGAAAATAAAATCAACTATTTTCATCTCCTTTTCTTCATAATTTCCTAAAGAGTATCAAATTTAAAGCATCTTCAAATCCCATCAAACTATGCCACAAGTCTTACTGCAACATCATAACACCACCTAACAACTTAGAGTAGAATATTTGGACCACAAGGCCCCCAAACCCCAATAGGCCATGAGCATTATCTAGGGTATTTTACCCTAGGCAAGTGCAAAAGCAAAAGGAAGTGGTATGTAACATCCCGCCTTTTCGCATGCTTTAAATCGACACACGTGCCAATTTAAACCATACGGAAGGGCGGATTGTTATGGGGTAAATAAGAAAAACGAGAAAGAATAAAACAAAAAAAAATCTCACAGCGGAAGGATAAAATATAATAATAAATATACAGTTCATAAAACTGTTTACAAACATTTGAGTCTTCTTTATACAATAAATATCAGAGTTCACATACCAATAATATTAATGCAGCGGGATATAGTGTAGTGGAACCATATAATATATAATAATAATAGTAATGAAATCTTCGTCTTCTTCCTCTAGAAAAATCTTCAAATCCTGAAACGCTCGGACTGACCCGAGCGAATTGAAAAGACAAAACACTCGAGTCAAAACTAAAAGATCTTATGTAAGTTAAATTAACAGAAAAGGAATATGAGTGCAGTAACTCAAGAGGTGCTCGGGATTTACATCTCCTAAGGATCCGTTAAACTATTTACTATGTAGTACATTTCGTTATTATAATAGTGTCTAATTATAAAATAAACTTACTTTTAAATAGCGTTAAGGCTTTACATTTTCCACCTTAACACATAATATATTCCCATAGTCTATACAGTACCGTAATCTCCCCCGTACTGGGCATCGTCAGAGGACACTCCATAGGTATGGTACAAAACCAAAATCGTATAAGGCGCGATAGGGTAGGTGACACGGCACAACTAGGCAATGCCAGGGTAGATATACCAATTATGCATCCGGGCTGGTGGTAACACATAGCCGCAGCTACCGCCCACCTCGAACAAACTCCCCCTAAAATCAAAAGTAAAGGTGGCCACCGAATCAATCCAAAGTCAGAGTATTATTGAAGAGGAGTGTCCGATAAAGGGCGCTAACCCCCTTGGCCTGAGAATCGCTCCTGTTTTAGCCACCTTATGTCAACTCACGGGAGTCGAGTCCACGTATTTACCTTAAAGGAAACGTCGCCACAACCCTACTCCATTCTAGAATCTCCACCGCATACACCGTTGTTAAAGTGGTTTTCGGAGTTGGCAGAGAGTATGACAACTTTCGATCCCGGTCTCTTCAACAACCAAACGTTATTATAACACCGCGGTCATTTAAAAATAATTATGCTTTCAAAACCAGAATATAATTATCCATTTCAAAACCCATAAATACAATATCATTTCCTTTTAAAACCTAAATAAATATGATATCATTTTATTTCAAATATATTTCTTTTCCAAAATCTTGCCACTTTTAAGATTTATAATACCTCGAAACCAAATATTTGAAATTTAACTTTTCACATAATACTTCGAAATCCATAGTTTTAAAACCATAACTTTCAAAACTTAAATGGTTTGGATATTCAACGGTATATAAATCAAAAGTCGAATTTAAAATTTCTTTATAAAGTAAATAATTTCCACGCCTTTAGAATTTTATTTACTTTATATTCAGTCTAAACCCATAACCTTTAGATTCACTTTCAATTTGAATAAAAACATTTCGATTTCAATATTTTCAAACTTTGAGTATTTAATAACTTTCAAAACTAAGGTTGGGAATTTCTATTCAACAATTCATTGCCCTATTATTTAGTTTTGAAACGTTTACATAATAGATCTATAACCATTTAAAATAAAACCCAATTTATTAACACTAAATATTTTCTTCCATTTATTTATACTAGAATTATTCATTTAATTTATCTTGAATAAAAATCCAGTTATAAATATCATACCTTTAAAATTTCCAAGATTAATAAGTTTACACCAACTTGTGGAGTTTAATTTTTAAATAAGCCCAATTCTAAATAAATTTCCAGTTAAATTTCCAATCTTAATTGATTTGAACTATTTAAAACTCTCTATATACACAATATCTTAAACCTGTACTTAATCATAAATATAAATTATCAAACTCCATTTTTCAACTTATTTATTTTCATTTAACCAATTCATACATACCTTAAATTCAATAATTTAACAATATATGTATATATAAAATAAGATTTTATATAAGATCAAAATTAATATTTGTTTAACCGCATCCTATCCAAACCATAGAAATCATTTCAAAAATAATTTTATATATATACCGCGGTGCCTGTATATAATTTTCTATCCTATGGTCAAGTGATATGGATATTTATCATTTCAATCCGCAATTTAAAAATAAAAATGCGGTTGTATATCATTTCAAACCGCAATCCCGAATGAAATGAGAATGTATAATAACTTGCAGTTTATATAATATGGAACACATCATCCATTCACCCAATATCAATCGTCACGTCAATGTAAACAAACATCAATAGAGCATATAAAACAAATCAGGTATCAACGAACAGTTTATATTAAAAATAAATAAATAACTGTTTAACTAGCAGTTTATATGCAAAATAAATAAATTTTAACTGTCAATTTATATGCAATAATAAAATTAATTAATAGTTAAATTAAATAAATGCGATTTAACTGAGATGATGAATAAAATATGAAAAACAGTCATAAATAAATTTCTACTAATATCTTAAATCAATTTAACAAACATAAGGTAACTTAGAAATTATGAGTGGGTTAAAACACTCACCTTTTGAATCTAAACTGAATCTAAATTCAATTTAAACCCAAAAATTTGACAGTCTCCAAATCCGTCCAAACAAATGCCAAAATGTCTGGAATTCCGGTACAATCCCAGCAAAATAAACCGCGCGCGAATCCGAGCTCGTACGCAAAAGTTATGAAAATTGAAAAATTCTGGTCCTGTGTCAACTTCGGGTTCGACTTCGGTGCGCCGTCTCAAATCCCGGTGCTTGCTTGGAGTTTTTGCCAAAATGACCCGGAGCGACCCGAGTCATTTTGCTTCCGGACCCGAAGTAGATACAGCGTTTTTGCCTCTGAAACTCAAAGCGTGACTCGAAGTGGCTGCAGATCTGAATTTTTTTTTTTTGAAATTGAAATTAATTTTTTGGAATTTGGGAATTAGGTTTTTTTCTGCCATTGGAATGAGGAGTTGAGAAGGAGATGTACGTATAGAAAAATGAAAATAAGGAGTGGCTAGGGTTTATAACGGGTTATATATAGACAAGGCTGAAAAATAATAGATGGATCGGATTGGTATACGCGTTGAACGCTAAATGGCTCGACAAGCCCGTTTCTACTCCGGAACGAAATTGGGTCAACCCATATATCAAAATATATGTTTAAAAATATTTTAAACGCGATGGAAAAAGTTTCATGTCCAAATTCCATCGTATGAAGAAGTTATGATAAATTTAATTTTTTCAAATTGATTTAGATTGATTTAAATTGCATAAATTTCAAGGCGTTTCGAGTCGGTACGATCAAACGACAAGTCCGATCGTTATGAAACTTGAAAAACACTATTATAATTCACCGTTACGGATCCGATGAAACTGGTTTCGTCGAAATCCGAGTCAGTGGCCAAAATGGCTAATTTTATATTAATTAAATAAATTAAAAATTCATTACTAAAATCCAGTTTTTTTTAAAAAAAATCTTAAATTTGAAATATTTTATTACCTTTATATGTCTCAATCAAATTACAATGTTTTAAACAATTTAAAGGTCAATTTAAAGTTGATTAACTTCCCATTTCCGTGTCAAATTTTCATTTTTATTAAATTTATAAATTATCAATTAAGTTTCCAAAAATTTCATTGAATTAAATCTTCATTCTTATTATTCAATCCATTATAGCCAAATGGATGAAATTAGCATACATAAATATTTTTCAATTTCAACTAAATTTTCAATTAACGTAAAAATAAATGTTTAATTTTTACTTAATTGCAAAAACTCAATTACCTTAATTCTTTATATTCATATAAATAAACAAATCTTGATTTACAATCTTTTCATTCACCAATAGTCATATTATAAATGGAATTTACATTATCTTCAATTATTAATTACCATCAGCTAAGATCTTAACATTTGTTCCATAAATTTATTTGTCCTGAATTATTTACTGCATTTATCTAATTCCAATTTCATAATCACATTCAATCCATTAATTGGTATTGCATTGACATTTAACTTATTAGCTTATATCAACACTATTGTCATTAATTGCAAATGGATTACCAAATTTAGTCACTACCCTAAATAACTAATGTAAATTAATCTCCATTAATTTCACTGATTTAACTTTCATTCAATTAATTAATGATTCCCTCAGTTAGCAATGACGTAACATTTTCTTTATTTGTATTGCAAATAATTCAAAATTCAATTCCTAATTTTTAATATCCTCTAAATTACAACTTCCAAACATGGTATTAATCATCATTTACGTACCTCTAATTATTTTAATTTACATTAACATAATAAATAAATTACCTTTGATGAAATCTATCCCCCAATTTATTATATGCAATAAATTTTGACCTTACAACAGTTTCAATTAATTATTTATATTTATTACGATTGAATACACAAAATTTATTTAACACATCAAATAAATGAACAATCTATATTCATTGTCACCTATTTTCTTTTAAATTCAGTTATAAGTTTGTTACTTACCAACTAGGTTATGATAACACAAATTTTTTTATTCCCCTGCCATATATGATATATTTGCATCACATACTTGAATTTTTTAATTTCATCTTAATTCCAATTCACGGTAGTATAATTTCTTACTATAAACCCATTTATAATTTGCATACCAATTAATTAGTTTCAACTAAATAGATTGATTCAATTCCACTCTTTTATTAAGTCTGTATAAATCAATATACTATTTCATTGGTAAATGTTTATTTCAACTATTCCTTTATTACTTACAAATCTTATTTCATTCATGAATGCCATCATTTATCAATTATTACATAATTTCATTTATTTACATTCAGTTACAACTAAATTAATACACTGATTTTATTTGTAAATTAAATGCTTACAATTTATAAGCTTTAATTCCAAACAATATTTCAATTTGTACCGGACATTGATTTAATTCAATTTACTATTCAATATTATTAATTCATTAACTAAATTCACTACTTACCTTTGTTCTCTTATATGCAACTCTTAGCCTAGTATAACAATTTACATCACTTCAATTTATTCGTCATTTTGTTTCAACTGTAAATACTTAGCCCTATATTCCCATGGTTTCATTTCATTCTCAGCGTTTGCTTCATTATTAATTATAAAATCTTTATTTCTTCTAAATTAAATTTACGTAAATTTTATTAAAATGACAAATTTAATTAACGAAAATTACGGGTCGTTACACTCCCTCCCACTCAATACTTTTCGTCCCCGAAAAGGAAAAAGTAGGGAAAAGAAGAATTAAGAAATCAATATCATATCAAATATTAAATTTATAAACAAATAAATTTAGAAAATAAATTTAGATAAAATATACTAATTTATAATCATTAAAAAAATTTATACCCAAACTAATAAAGTTTGGAAAACATTTTCAAAATATTTTCTAAGTCCAAAATTTACGGAAAATTTTGGCAGAGTCTCCTTTGTACGGGGAGGCTCGGGAGAAAATATAATATCAAATATATCAAAATATCACATATAATATCCAAAATATAATATCCCAATACGGGAAAATATATAAAATAGCGCTATAACCCATAATCCGAAACGTACCTATTTGTCGGGCAATTTACGCTTAATTTATGGAACCAAAAGCAGTAGCAATTGCTTCCATAACCTGCATTTCACTTATAAAATCCAAAAGGTTAACAATTTATATAAAGTGAAATATTTGAGTGGTTTCAATCACTAACAACAAATCAATACAGCCAATACAAAGCAACCATTCAATCAAACAAACAAATAGTTGTTTGGGTTCAAAACTTTTAAATTGTACGGAATGAAGAATAAACTACTAGCGCATCATTTACTCAACAGTCTTAGATAAAACTAAATAGATTATTCATTTATCCTAATCCAATTTTAAAGTATCCTTGCCCAAACAACCATCAACTAAACAACAACAAATCCAAACAACAATCAACTTAACTTATTATTAATTTCCTTTGATACCTTTGTTGTTTGATTTTCTTTTTATTTATACAGTGATTTATCTTTTAAATTTACATTTACTCATTAAATGTTTGCTTCATTTATTTTTACTTATTACTTACAATTATTTAGTTCCATTAACTCAGGTCATGTAAGTTTCTTTTATTGTATTACATTTATGCATTTCTCCATTTCATTCAATTATTTAATGCTTACATTTATATTTTATTTAATTATAGTAACCCTTTTTAATTACACTTAAATTTTTAACCTTATAACATCAATTCTTATAAGTAAAGGATTTCATTAATTCATTTTGTGAGGACCCGCAAATCCGTATTCCTTAAATATACACTAATCTCCATAGATTAACTCAAGATGAACAGAAATACGAATTCTCAATGTTTAAGAAAAATAAAAAGGTAAAGAAAAAGATAGAAGAAGAGATAAGAAGATAGAAAATAGGACGGAACAGAAAGAAAACAACAGAACAACATCAGAATCTCACAATCGCAGCGGAACAACATATAATAATAAATGAATAATCTTTAAACAAAGAACTATATCAGTTATTACATTTTATACATTACATTACATCATCAGAGTGTACAACCACAAACAATGCAGCGGAAAAGAAATACTATATACTACTAATACGCCATGCCATCCAGCTTGCCTCCAGCAACTCCTGAATTCCAGAATATCCTGATAAACCTTAACTCTTGACTGCCCGTGTGGAAATTGGTGGGCACCCAGAGTTTAGGAAGGAAAACAATAAACTCCGAGTCAGTCATGTGACTGGTGTGAGAACTCAAAACAGTTTATTTATCTTTAAAATCAAAATAGAGGAATATTTTTAAAGTCAATTCGCAATGCTTTTAAAAATGAGACTACCATAAGGCCTCCCGCACACACACACAATGCAAAAGCAGAATCGGAGGAGATTTCTCCTTATGATAGTCAAAGATGCTTGATACGCATTAAAAAGAAACATTTGATATTATTACTAGTGCATAGTGTAGGGAAAAATTCATTTCGAAAATAAAGATATAAATCTTAGCCAGCATAGACATTTCGCACTTATGCCTACTATAGCTACCATGTTCAATAGCAGGTTACCGCCACATTCCATGGCAGGTTATACAACTAAAACCGTACAAGATCGTATTGTTTCTTTGGATTTCCAACGAATGGTCTGGCCAAGGAACTTCCCATTGCCACATGAGAACGCCTCTGGAAGGACGTCCCCGAGAACCAAACCGGATCTCTGCCAACAAAGGCCGGGTTACCCCTAACTGGGTAACTACTGACACGAGTATGCCATCCCCCGGTCCTTTGGGACCTTTAACCGAGCGCTCGTAATCAACATCACACCAAAATAATAAGTGTTTCAACGTAAGTAAGTATCTGGGCTCCATACCATGACACCACCCTTTTCCATAAGGAAATGCACATACCCTAAAGGGAGCTACCCCTCATAACCTTGCCTCATCTTTCCTGTTTTGACCATTCCGGGGTGTGAGGTTCGATGAAGTCTCGTCCACAAAGCCACGCTTTATACAAAAGCTGTGCTTTGGGTCAACAAATGATCATAGAAATGATCACAAAGATAAACGATCAAACAAATGATCAACACAATGATCATTTCACAGCAACATTCAGCATGTCACATTACCAAATTGGGAATATATCGCTAATAACCTTCAACTACATAACCTCTGAGCTCGTACGTCTCAGAGAAGGGTGTTAAGCTAAGAGAATAAATTCTCCGCCACCAACAGAAATATATTTGAAAGAAATCTGCTTTATATCTCAATTTGTAATGTCAGACATACTATCCATACAAGTCTGTTCCGGGCTCGAACAGAACCGAAGGCACTTACAAAGAAGTCCTTGCAATCCGGATATCCACAATCCTGATCGGATTCCCCATCACATATGGAGAACACTATACCGGAGCAACTCGGTGCAGAGTCAATCAACAGGTCATCCTATCGCTCTCGTAAATATCCGGTCTTCAACGCCGGTCATCAAATGCAATCCATAACGACGTATCACATATTCGGAATGGGTTATACGACCCCAAGGTCCTTTCCCGGATAACCCGAATAGTGAGCGCTTATTCAAAAATAAGTGTGGCATTTAAATTCAAACAAATCATAACAAATACCCATTCAAAGGTAAATATTGATAGTCGGTTATTGAACTATCAATGGATATGCACAACATCACCAGATTCCAAATAATTTTCCAAATTATTTATTTCCCAAAAATATCTTTACAAGGTATAAAATTTCAATACCTCAAAAATAAATCAATATTTATTTTTAAACAAATTCCCCTTTTCTTTTATAAATTCCATAGTGAATTTACATTCCAAAATATCTACTGATATACGATTTCAATAGGTTTCAAATATTCATTTTCAATTTATCTTCAAAAAGATAAATTCTCAAAATATTCACTTTATATTGGAAAACATTTCCATACTTATTTAATAAGTAATTCACAAATATTTTTATTTTCTACACTTGGAAAATATTCAATATACTTAAATCGAGATTAAGTATATATTTCATTCTTTAAGAAAATCATTCTCTTAAACATATTTATTTGGGCCAAAACGAATGTTGCGTAAAACATCGTTACGACAACCCAAAATCACTAGTATAGGGATTCGAAATTAAAATAGATATATAAATCCCAATACTATACAAAACATTTCCTTTTCGGAAATCATTTGCTATAACAACAGTGTTATAGTCCACCATTCCCTTCTATTTCTCGAAAACGTCTATTTCAACAATAAATGTTGAAATCTATGGTTTCGAATCTTAAAACATTAGAAAAAAAACATCGTTAGATCGTTTTAATTCTATTTAAAACATCGCATCCAAAACATTTTCTTTAACATATTATTCACTTTTCAAAAACGTGAATATACCTTGTTAACCAATTTCATCCTTTCTATTCATTTTGTTTTAAAGGATTATTCACTGTATAAAACGTGAATATAACTCCATTAATAAGTTACAATAATTTACTTATCAAAATAAGTCGTTTGCGAATTTATAAAACAATATTTATAAATTCCATTTCTACTTATTTTATACAACTTCCTTTATAAATCTTATTTATTAATCTATTCAATTTATAACTCAATTATAAACCAAAAGTCCATATTATAAGTCAAATGCTTATAATTTATTTGTTTACAAAAACGTTCTTTTAAACTTCCCAAATTTTAAATCTTATAACTTATAAGATTCATTTATTTACCCAAATCTATTCCTTTAATAACTTTACAAATTTTATAAACCTGCTGCTTATAAAATTCCATTTATAACTTCACCGTTTATAATCCTATAAATTTCATTCATTTATGAAATTCATTTACAATTCATTCTAACACTTATAAAAACTCGTTTTATAATTCCAATATTCTAATTTATAAATTATCAATTTATAAATCTTTTATATAAATCAATTTATATTATTATTTCAAAACGTCTTTAAAGTCCTTTATAATTTCACCATTCTCTTTGATTTATAAAATAATCAAATTTCATAAATCCTATTTTTAAACTTTTTATAATAAATTCAAAAATCCCAATTTAAACTATTTTATAAAATCATCAACCCCATATTTTCAAAAATCAACTTTTAACAATATTTCTCAAAAATCATAATTTTTATAACATTAAAATTATAACGTTTATTTATTTAAAAGGAATCAATTCCAAAAATATTTTATAAACGTATACTTTCAAAAAATCACTTTAAAAATCCTTTTAAAATTCCAAAATTTGGCCCAATGATGATACATACCAAATAGTCAATCACGACAATAACGACATCATATATCATATATGATAATCAACGAATATCAAAATATCCATAATCAAATAAATACTGTTGAGGAATCCAGTTGGATCCCTCCAACCTGTTTCCCTGCATCCAAAGATGTTAGCACAATACCAATTTCGTTCCAGTACGAAATTATCGCGGTATATGGGATTTAAAATATTATCCGCTTAATAGGCGGCGCAATAGGGTCTCATCCGCTTTATACTGCGGGAAATCAATTCCAAGTACATAAATAATACCAATTTCACTGTTTATGAAATATTCGCGGTATATGTTTTTAATAAATAACATCCGCTTACTAACGGCGCATAATGTCTATTTTAACAATCAATAGATAACAATCACCATTCAAACATGCATTCAAGTATTTTAAATATAACTATTTAAAATTAAAATCGAAACCGATTCGATTGAGTGAGAAGTTCTCACCTTGATTTCAATTTCGTTTTAGCGATTTATTTCGAATAAAATTAAACGGACGTTTAATTTTATCCGAAATTCTCACTAACTCCAAACGACTCCAATCCAATTCCATAGCGTAGTGCTCGTCCATACGATTCCAACGCAACTGGTTTCGCGCGTTTTCGACCTTGTATGAAAAAGATATGATTTTTCAAAGTTACACGATTTAAAATAAACTAAATTTACAACATTATTTTTATTTTTAACCTACAACTAATCCTAGCCGTATATCCCTGCCTCCTTCATCATGACCGCACGTCCCCTCTCTTCTTCCCCATCAGTAAGACGCGCACGAGACCCAAATGCCGCCCTTGTCCATCAATTATCGCCCCCCTACGTCGCTCTAAAATCCATCACTTCACCACCACTTCGAAGCTCTTCTCGAACGGCACCACCGCACCTAATTTTGTTGAGCTCGGTTGCACGTGTATCGAGAAAAATGTGAGAGAATGCCGCACCTTCCAACTGAAACTGCAATCGATTCAATGCGTGAAACCCCATCTCGACCGTATGGATCTGAAGATCTTGTCGAGCACTACAACATTGTAGTTAATGCTTTCTCGAATCGATGCATAGATTTGAAGAAATTAAGGCGAGAAGAATGGAACATTTTTGGCCTTTGAAATGCAAGTGGCGGCCGGCTGTAGAAACCCTAGTTTATTTTTTTTTTTAATTTGTGAAAGATAAGGGTCTATTTATAGAAAATAAAACGAACACTATTCATTTTGGATTTTTCAAACTCCGATTTACGTGCGGTGACCGGCGTTTCTAGGGTTTATCCTACGTTCCGGACACAATGGAATAGGTTTTGGAAGAAAATTCGGTTATCTGTACGAGTTATGGCAATAAACGTTCAATTTAAAATTAAACTGATTAAACGATTTTCTAGGCGTTTTAGCTTGCACCGGACAAACGATAAATCCGATTGATATGAAATTTTAAACCATACAATAATATCACATTACGGATCCGATGAAACTAGTTTCGTCGAAATCCGAGACTATTTGAAAAATGGCTATTTTAACTCGCCAAATTAATATTAAAAATAAATTCGATGCGTTTCTAACTGCCACGATCAAACGATAACTCCGATTGCTACGAAAATTGAAACCCGGTAATAACAAACTATTACGGATCCAATGGAACTAGTTTCGTCCAATTCTGAGACTATTCGAAAATTGGCTAATTTCACTAGTCGATTAAATATTAAAATATTCAATTTTCACAAATTAACTCCAAATTCAATTTTAAAAGTTCTATAACATCACTATAACTCCAATATGATTAAATAAAATTTTCCAAATCATTTTTAATCATTTTAAACCCAATTTACAATTATTTCTGTAAATTCAACTATTAAATAATCGATTTAATTATCCAATTAAATCCGATATTCGAAAAATAAATTATTCGACTTAAAATTTTCACTTATTAATATTTAAAATTAATTAAATATTCAAATTTTAATTAATAAAAATCCTGGGTCGTTACATACTTCCCCCTTTAAGAGAATTTCGTCCTCGAAATTACCAAGTAAGAAAAGTTACAGAATTCTATTAACTTTCCAAAACAAATTTTAAACTTCTTGCCATACTTTACTAAGTTTCCAAACCATACTTAGTTATCTTTTAAAAAACAACTACTATTGTTTAACTTTCAACTCCAAATCAAAGTTATAGTTTTCAAAATTTTCCAATTTTTCTAAAATTTTTCTAACACCTTAAATTTTCGAAAAAGTTCGCCACAGTCTCCTTTGCGCGGCTCGATCCGGAAAAAAGATGACAGTATATATATCACAAATATACATCTCATCAAGTAATGATGCATCCCGCAGGGAAAAAAGTGTAAAAGTACGATATTTAATCCGAGATATGTACCTTATATTTTATTAGCGAGCATATACGGCTAATATAGCGCGGAAGCGAGCTCCAAATGCGAAGCAAACGCGATCCACACCTACTAAACACTCAACAACAACATGAGAAACATGTATATAGACAATAGTATCGATATACAACATATAGCAACATAATAACTATATATGCCAACATAGCAAATGCAGTAAAAGCAATATATATTCAACCATCAACCAACTATCATCCAACTAGCATTCATAACTAATAAATATTCATTCATATTAACATTAATATTCAATGAAATAGGTTTCTCAATTTAATCATATTTGATTCATTAACAGTGGATGTTTTTACTAACATTCATTTTCAATTAGTTTATATTCACTAATTCATATTCAAGTTGGTTCACTTCCAAATCAAATTCAATTCTATTTAAGATCACTTAACTTCCAATTGGATTTCAATTACTTTAGCTTTCAATTCCATTAATTCTTAATGAATTATATACAATCAACTAACAACCATATAACAATCAATGTCTATTAATTACAACCAAATTCCTTTGCTTTCAATTGGTTTAATTAAATTGATTTTCATCCAATTATTCAACTTTCCAATAACATTAGATTTTAATGAATTAACACTTACATTCATTATTTCATATCCATTTAATTTACATTCAATTGATTCATTCAATTCAATTACTAAAGTTGAATTTCATTTATATAACTCAAGTTCAAATTTATCACTTAACTTTATTAATTTACTTTGATACCAATATCAACTTCATTCAACATCACTTAAGTTATATTCCATTTAAACATTATTTGTTTTTACTTAACTTAAATACCCACTTATAAATAAATTCAGATTCTAAATTCTAAAGTAAAATTTCCATTTAACTTTAAATTCATTTTTATTACAACTCATATTCATAAATATATTCATATAGTTTCACTTCTTATATATATATAAGTTTATTTCACAATTGTAAATCATATTAATTATAATTCAATTCTTATAATTCTTTTGCTTATACAATTATTCTTTTATTTAGATTATTCAGACATCTTATTCAACAACCAAACAATCAACTTATATACTCTTTAATAATTCTGAAAAATTATTTACATATAAAATATAATCAAGGTAAAATTATTTTATTTACCCAATTTTAAAACAATACTGTGTCGAATTGTTCTATTCAAGTGTTTATAAACCCCTTCGGCATAGTTGTGCATACCGTGCTGACGAAGGTTCATATGCCACTCAATAAACCAATCATCACAATATAAAACAATTTTATATTCACTAACAAATACGCTCTCATAGCTATTATTACACTCAACTCATTCTAGAGTACTACTGACTCTATCTCTAATGAGTAATACCCAACAGAGCCATGGTTGTCGCTTAACCATATGCTCTGATACCAAATGTAACGATAGGCGATTTTTCGTCCACGAACGTCGACATCAATACGTCCACTGTATCAACTGCCGAGCAATTGAAGGCCGAAAAACCGTACCGTTATGGTTTAAGAAGAAGAAAAGAAAAAGAAAAAGGTAGAAGGAGAGAGAAAAAGATAGAACATAGAACGGAACAGAACAGAAAACAACAGAAAAACATCAGAATCTCACAATCACAGCGGAACAACATATAATAATAAATGAATAATCTTTAAACAAAGAACTATATCAGTTATTACATTTTATACATTACATTACATCATCAGAGTGTACAACAACAAACAATGCAGCGGAAAAGAAATACTATATACTAGTAATACGCCATGCCATCCAGCTTGCCTCCAGCAACTCCTGAATTCCAGAATATACTGATAAACCTTAACTCTTGACTGCCCGTGTGGAAATTGGTGGGCACCCAAAGTTTAGGAAGGAAAACAATAAACTCCAAGTCAGTCATGTGACTGGTGTGAGAACTCAAAACAGTTTATTTATCTTTAAAATCAAAATAGAGGAATATTTTTAAAGTCAATTCGCAATGCTTTTAAAAATGAGACTACCATAAGGCCTCCCGCACACACACAATGCAAACGCAGAATCGGAGGAGATTTCTCCTTATGATAGTCAAAGATGCTTGATACGCATTAAAAAGAAACATTTGATATTATTACTAGTGCATAGTGTAGGAAAAAATTCATTTCGAAAATAAAGATATAAATCTTAGCCAGCATAGACATTTCGCACTTGTGCCTACTATAGCAACCATGCTCAATAGCAGGTTACCGCCACATTCCATGGCAGGTTATACAACTAAAACCGTACAAGATCGTATTGTTTCTTTGGATTTCCAACGAATGGTCAGGCCAAGGAACTTCCCATTGCCACATGAGAACGCCTCTGGAAGGACGTCCCCGAGAACCAAACCGGATCTCTGCCAACACAAGGCCGGGTTACCCCTAACTGGGTAACTACTGACATGAGTATGTCATCCCCCGGTCCTTTGGGACCTTTAACTGAGCGCTCGTAATCAACATCACACCAAAATAATAAGTGTTTCAACATGAGTAAGTATCTGGGCTCCATACCATGACACCACCCTTTTCCAGAAGGAAATGCACATACCCTAAAGGGAGCTACCCCTCATAACCTTGCCTCATCTTTCCTGTTTTGACCATTCCGGGGTGTGAGGTTCGATGAAGTCTCGTCCACAAAGCCACGCTTTATACAAAAGCTGTGCTTTGGGTCAACAAATGATCATAGAAATGATCACAAAGATAAACGATCAAACAAATGATCAACACAATGATCATTTCACAGCAACATTCAGCATGTCACATTACCAAATTGGGAATATATCGCTAATAACCTTCAACTACATAACCTCTGAGCTCGTACGTCTCAGAGAAGGGTGTTAAGCTAAGAGAATAAATTCTCCGCCACCAACAGAAATATATTTGAAAGAAATCTGCTTTATATCTCAATTTGTAATGTCAGACATACTATCCATACAAGTCTGTTCCGGGCTCGAACAGAACCGAAGGCACTTACAAAGAAGTCCTTGCAATCCGGATATCCACAATCCTGATCGGATTCCCCATCACATATGGAGAACACTATACCGGAGCAACTCAGTGCAGAGTCAATCAACAGGTCATCCTATCGCTCTCGTAAATATCCGGTCTTCAACGCCGGTCATCAAATGCAATCCATAACGACGTATCACATATTCGGAATGGGTTATACGACCCCAATGTCCTTTCCCGGATAACCCGAATAGTGAGCGCTTATTCAAAAATAAGTGTGGCATTTAAATTCAAACAAATCATAACAAATACCCATTCAAAGGTAAATATTGATAGTCGGTATTGAACTATCAATGGATATGCACAACATCACTAGATTCCAAATAATTTTCCAAATTATTTATTTCCCAAAAATATCTTTACAAGGTATAAAATTTCAATACCTCAAAAATAAATCAATATTTATTTTTAAACAAATTCCCCTTTTCTTTTATAAATTCCATAGTGAATTTACATTCCAAAATATCTACTGATATACGATTTCAATAGGTTTCAAATATTCATTTTCAATTTATCTTCAAAAAGATAAATTCTCAAAATATTCACTTTATATTGGAAAACATTTCCATACTTATTTAATAAGTAATTCACAAATATTTTTATTTTCTACACTTGGAAAATATTCAATATACTTAAATCGAGATTAAGTATATATTTCATTCTTTAAGAAAATCATTCTCTTAAACATATTTATTTGGGCCAAAACGAATGTTGCGTAAAACATCGTTACGACAACCCAAAATCACTAGTATAGGGATTCGAAATTAAAATAGATATATAAATCCCAATACTATACAAAACATTTCCTTTTCGGAAATCATTTGCTATAACAACAGTGTTATAGTCCACCATTCCCTTCTATTTCTCGAAAACGTCTATTTCAAAAATAAATGTTGAAATCTATGGTTTCGAATCTTAAAACATTAGAAAAAAAACATCGTTAGATCGTTTTAATTCTATTTAAAACATCGCATCCAAAACATTTTCTTTAACATATTATTCACTTTTCAAAAACGTGAATATACCTTGTTAACCAATTTCATCCTTTCTATTCATTTTGTTTTAAAGGATTATTCACTGTATAAAACATGAATATAACTCCATTAATAAGTTACAATAATTTACTTATCAAAATAAGTCGTTTGCGAATTTATAAAACAATATTTATAAATTCCATTTCTACTTATTTTATACAACTTCCTTTATAAATCTTATTTATTAATCTATTCAATTTATAACAATTATAAACCAAAAGTCCATATTATAAGTCAAATGCTTATAATTTATTTGTTTACAAAAACGTTCTTTTAAACTTCCCAAATTTTAAATCTTATAACTTATAAGATTCATTTATTTACCCAAATCTATTCCTTTAATAACTTTACAAATTTTATAAACCTGCTGCTTATAAAATTCCATTTATAACTTCACCGTTTATAATCCTATAAATTTCATTCATTTATGAAATTCATTTACAATTCATTCTAACACTTATAAAAACTCGTTTTATAATTCCAATATTCTAATTTATAAATTATCAATTTATAAATCTTTTATATAAATCAATTTATATTATTATTTCAAAACGTCTTTAAAGTCCTTTATAATTTCACCATTCTCTTTGATTTATAAAATAATCAAATTTCATAAATCCTATTTTTAAACTTTTTATAATAAATTCAAAAATCCCAATTTAAACTATTTTATAAAATCATCAACCCCATATTTTCAAAAATCAACTTTTAACAATATTTCTCAAAAATCATAATTTTTATAACATTAAAATTATAACGTTTATTTATTTAAAAGGAATCAATTCCAAAAATATTTTATAAACGTATACTTTCAAAAAATCACTTTAAAAATCCTTTTAAAATTCCAAAATTTGGCCCAATGATGATACATACCAAATAGTCAATCACGACAATAACGACATCATATATCATATATGATAATCAACGAATATCAAAATATCCATAATCAAATAAATACTGTTGAGGAATCCAGTTGGATCCCTCCAACCTGTTTCCCTGCATCCAAAGATGTTAGCACAATACCAATTTCGTTCCAGTACGAAATTATCGCGGTATATGGGATTTAAAATATTATCCGCTTAATAGGCGGCGCAATAGGGTCTCATCCGCTTTATACTGCGGGAAATCAATTCCAAGTACATAAATAATACCAATTTCACTGTTTATGAAATATTCGCGGTATATGTTTTTAATAAATAACATCCGCTTACTAATGGCGCATAATGTCTATTTTAACAATCAATAGATAACAATCACCATTCAAACATGCATTCAAGTATTTTAAATATAACTATTTAAAATTAAAATCGAAACCGATTCGATTGAGTGAGAAGTTCTCACCTTGATTTCAATTTCGTTTTAGCGATTTATTTCGAATAAAATTAAACGGACGTTTAATTTTATCCGAAATTCTCACTAACTCCAAACGACTCCAATCCAATTCCATAGCGTAGTGCTCGTCCATACGATTCCAACGCAACTGGTTTCGCGCGTTTTCGACCTTGTATGAAAAAGATATGATTTTTCAAAGTTACACGATTTAAAATAAACTAAATTTACAACATTATTTTTATTTTTAACCTACAACTAATCCTAGCCGTATATCCCTGCCTCCTTCATCATGACCGCACGTCCCCTCTCTTCTTCCCCATCAGTAAGACGCGCACGAGACCCAAATGCCGCCCTTGTCCATCAATTATCGCCCCCCTACGTCGCTCTAAAATCCATCACTTCACCACCACTTCGAAGCTCTTCTCGAACGGCACCACCGCACCTAATTTTGTTGAGCTCGGTTGCACGTGTATCGAGAAAAATGTGAGAGAATGCCGCACCTTCCAACTGAAACTGCAATCGATTCAATGCGTGAAACCCCATCTCGACCGTATGGATCTGAAGATCTTGTCGAGCACTACAACATTGTAGTTAATGCTTTCTCGAATCGATGCATAAATTTGAACAAATTAAGACGAGAAGAATGGAACATTTTTGGCCTTTGAAATGCAAGTGGCGGCCGGCTGTAGAAACCCTAGTTTATTTTTTTTTTTAATTTGTGAAAGATAAGGGTCTATTTATAGAAAATAAAACGAACACTATTCATTTTGGATTTTTCAAACTCCGATTTACGTGCGGTGACCGGCGTTTCTAGGGTTTATCCTACGTTCCGGACACAATGGAATAGGTTTTGGAAGAAAATTCGGTTATCTGTACGAGTTATGGCAATAAACGTTCAATTTAAAATTAAACTGATTAAACGATTTTCTAGGCGTTTTAGCTTGCACCGGACAAACGATAAATCCGATTGATATGAAATTTTAAACCATACAATAATATCACATTACGGATCCGATGAAACTAGTTTCGTCGAAATCCGAGACTATTTGAAAAATGGCTATTTTAACTCGCCAAATTAATATTAAAAATAAATTCGATGCGTTTCTAACTGCCACGATCAAACGATAACTCCGATTGCTACGAAAATTGAAACCCGGTAATAACAAACTATTACGGATCCAATGGAACTAGTTTCGTCCAATTCTGAGACTATTCGAAAATTGGCTAATTTCACTAGTCGATTAAATATTAAAATATTCAATTTTCACAAATTAACTCCAAATTCAATTTTAAAAGTTCTATAACATCACTATAACTCCAATATGATTAAATAAAATTTTCCAAATCATTTTTAATCATTTTAAACCCAATTTACAATTATTTCTGTAAATTCAACTATTAAATAATCGATTTAATTATCCAATTAAATCCGATATTCGAAAAATAAATTATTCGACTTAAAATTTTCACTTATTAATATTTAAAATTAATTAAATATTCAAATTTTAATTAATAAAAATCCTGGGTCGTTACATACTTCCCCCTTTAAGAGAATTTCGTCCTCGAAATTACCAAGTAAGAAAAGTTACAGAATTCTATTAACTTTCCAAAACAAATTTTAAACTTCTTGCCATACTTTACTAAGTTTCCAAACCATACTTAGTTATCTTTTAAAAAACAACTACTATTGTTTAACTTTCAACTCCAAATCAAAGTTATAGTTTTCAAAATTTTCCAATTTTTCTAAAATTTTTCTAACACCTTAAATTTTCGAAAAAGTTCGCCACAGTCTCCTTTGCGCGGCTCGATCCGGAAAAAAAATGACAGTATATATATCACAAATATACATCTCATCAAGTAATGAGGCATCCCGCAGGGAAAAAAAGTGTAAAAGTACGATATTTAATCCGAGATATGTACCTTATATTTTATTAGCGAGCATATACGGCTAATATAGCGCGGAAGCGAGCTCCAAATGCGAAGCAAACGCGATCCACACCTACTAAACACTCAACAACAACATGAGAAACATGTATATAGACAATAGTATCGATATACAACATATAGCAACATAATAACTATATATGCCAACATAGCAAATGCAGTAAAAGCAATATATATTCAACCATCAACCAACTATCATCCAACTAGCATTCATAACTAATAAATATTCATTCATATTAACATTAATATTCAATGAAATAGGTTTCTCAATTTAATCATATTTGATTCATTAACAGTGGATGTTTTTACTAACATTCATTTTCAATTAGTTTATATTCACTAATTCATATTCAAGTTGGTTCACTTCCAAATCAAATTCAATTCTATTTAAGATCACTTAACTTCCAATTGGATTTCAATTACTTTAGCTTTCAATTCCATTAATTCTTAATGAATTATATACAATCAACTAACAACCATATAAAAATCAATGTCTATTAATTACAACCAAATTCCTTTGCTTTCAATTGTTTAATTAAATTGATTTTCATCCAATTATTCAACTTTCCAATAACATTAGATTTTAATGAATTAACACTTACATTCATTATTTCATATCCATTTAATTTACATTCAATTGATTCATTCAATTCAATTACTAAAGTTGAATTTCATTTATATAACTCAAGTTCAAATTTATCACTTAACTTTATTAATTTACCTTGATACCAATATCAACTTCATTCAACATCACTTAAGTTATATTCCATTTAAACATTATTTGTTTTTACTTAACTTAAATACCCACTTATAAATAAATTCAGATTCTAAATTCTAAAGTAAAATTTCCATTTAACTTTAAATTCATTTTTATTACAACTCATATTCATAAATATATTCATATAGTTTCACTTCTTATATATATATAAGTTTATTTCACAATTGTAAATCATATTAATTATAATTCAATTCTTATAATTCTTTTGCTTATACAATTATTCTTTTATTTAGATTATTCAGACATCTTATTCAACAACCAAACAATCAACTTATATACTCTTTAATAATTCTGAAAAATTATTTACATATAAAATATAATCAAGGTAAAATTATTTTATTTACCCAATTTTAAAACAATACTGTGTCGAATTGTTCTATTCAAGTGTTTATAAACCCCTTCGGCATAGTTGTGCATACCGTGCTGACGAAGGTTCATATGCCACTCAATAAACCAATCATCACAATATAAAACAATTTTATATTCACTAACAAATACGCTCTCATAGCTATTATTACACTCAACTCATTCTAGAGTACTACTGACTCTATCTCTAATGAGTAATACCCAACAGAGCCATGGTTGTCGCTTAACCATATGCTCTGATACCAAATGTAACGATAGGCGATTTTTCGTCCACGAACGCCGACATCAATACGTCCACTGTATCAACTGCCGAGCAATTGAAGGCCGGAAAACCGTACCGTTATGGTTTAAGAAGAAGAAAAGAAAAAGAAAAAGGTAGAAGGAGAGAGAAAAAGATAGAACATAGAACGGAGCAGAACAGAAAACAACAGAACAACATCAGAATCTCACAATCGCAGCGGAACAACATATAATAATAAATGAATAATCTTTAAACAAAGAACTATATCAGTTATTACATTTTATACATTACATTACATCATCAGAGTGTACAACAACAAACAATGCAGCGGAAAAGAAATACTATATACTAGTAATACGCCATGCCATCCAGCTTGCCTCCAGCAACTCCTGAATTCCAGAATATACTGATAAACCTTAACTCTTGACTGCCCGTGTGGAAATTGGTGGGCACCCAAAGTTTAGGAAGGAAAACAATAAACTCCAAGTCAGTCATGTGACTGGTGTGAGAACTCAAAACAGTTTATTTATCTTTAAAATCAAAATAGAGGAATATTTTTAAAGTCAATTCACAATGCTTTTAAAAATGAGACTACCATAAGGCCTCCCGCACACGCACACAATGCAAATGCAGAATCGGAGGAGATTTCTCCTTATGATAGTCAAAGATGCTTGATACGCATTAAAAAGAAACATTTGATATTATTACTAGTGCATAGTGTAGGAAAAAATTCATTTCGAAAATAAAGATATAAATCTTAGCCAGCATAGACATTTCGCACTTGTGCCTACTATAGCAACCATGCTCAATAGCAGGTTACCGCCACATTCCATGGCAGGTTATACAACTAAAACCGTACAAGATCGTATTGTTTCTTTGGATTTCCAACGAATGGTCAGGCCAAGGAACTTCCCATTGCCACATGAGAACGCCTCTGGAAGGACGTCCCCGAGAACCAAACCGGATCTCTGCCAACACAAGGCCGGGTTACCCCTAACTGGGTAACTACTGACATGAGTATGTCATCCCCCGGTCCTTTGGGACCTTTAACTGAGCGCTCGTAATCAACATCACACCAAAATAATAAGTGTTTCAACATGAGTAAGTATCTGGGCTCCATACCATGATACCACCCTTTTCCAGAAGGAAATGCACATACCCTAAAGGGAGCTACCCCTCATAACCTTGCCGCATCTTTCCTGTTTTGACCATTCCGGGGTGTGAGGTTCGACGAAGTCTCGTCCACAAAGCCACGCTTTATACAAAAGCTGTGCTTTGGGTCAACAAATGATCATAGAAATGATCACAAAGATAAACGATCAAACAAATGATCTTATCACAAATGATCAACACAATGATCATTTCACAGCAACATTCAGCATGTCACATTACCAAATTGGGAATATATCGCTAATAACCTTCAACTACATAACCTCTGAGCTCGTACGTCTCAGAGAAGGGTGTTAAGCTAAGAGAATAAATTCTCCGCCACCAACAAAAATATATTTGAAAGAAATCTGCTTTATATCTCAATTTGTAATGTCAGACATACTATCCATACAAGTCTGTTCCGGGCTCGAACAGAACAGAAGGCACTTACAAAGAAGTCCTTGCAATCCGGATATCCACAATCCTGATCGGATTCCCCATCACATATGGAGAACTCTATACCGGAGCAACTCGGTGCAGAGTCAATCGACAGGTCATCCTATCGCTCTCGTAAATATCCGGTCTTCAACGCCGGTCATCAAATGCAATCCATAACGACGTATCACATATTCGGAATGGGTTATACGACCCCAAGGTCCTTTCCCGGATAACCCGAATAGTGAGCGCTTATTCAAAAATAAGTGTGGCGTTTAAATTCAAACAAATCATAACAAATACCCATTCAAAGGTAAATATTGATAGTCGGTTATTGAACTATCAATGGATATGCACAACATCACCAGATTCCAAATAATTTTCCAAATTATTTATTTCCCAAAAATATCTTTACAAGGTATAAAATTTCAATACCTCAAAAATAAATCAATATTTATTTTTAAACAAATTCCCCTTTTCTTTTATAAATTCCATAGTGAATTTACATTCCAAAATATCTACTGATATACGATTTCAATAGGTTTCAAATATTCATTTTCAATTTATCTTCAAAAAGATAAATTCTCAAAATATTCACTTTATATTGGAAAACATTTCCATACTTATTTAATAAGTAATTCACAAATATTTTTATTTTCTACACTTGGAAAATATTCAATATACTTAAATCGAGATTAAGTATATATTTCATTCTTTAAGAAAATCATTCTCTATTTGGGCCAAAACGAATGTTGCGTAAAACATCGTTACGACAACCCAAAATCACTAGTATAAGGATTCGAAATTAAAATAGATATATAAATCCCAATACTATACAAAACATTTCCTTTTCGGAAATCATTTGCTATAACAACAGTGTTATAGTCCACCATTCCCTTCTATTTCTCGAAAACGTCTATTTCAACAATAAATGTTGAAATCTATGGTTTCGAATCTTAACACATTAGAAAAAAAACATCGTTAGATCGTTTTAATTCTATTTAAAACATCGCATCCAAAACATTTTCTTTAACATATTATTCACTTTTCAAAAACGTGAATATACCTTGTTAACCAATTTCATCCTTTCTATTCATTTTGTTTTAAAGGATTATTCACTGTATAAAATGTGAATATAACTCCATTAATAAGTTACAACAATTTACATATCAAAATAAGTCGTTTGCGAATTTATAAAACAATATTTATAAATTCCATTTCTATTTATTTTATACAACTTCCTTTATAAATCTTCTTTATTAATCTATTCAATTTATAACTCAATTATAAACCAAAAGTCCATATTATAAGTTAAATGCTTATAATTTATTTGTTTACAAAAACGTTCTTTTAAACTTCCCAAATTTTAAATCTTATAACTTATAAGATTCATTTATTTACCCAAATCTATTCCTTTAATAACTTTACAAATTTTATAAACCTACTGCTTATAAAATTCCATTTATAACTTCACCGTTTATAATCCTATAAATTTCATTCATTTATGAAATTCATTTACAATTCATTCTAACACTTATAAAAACTCGTTTTATAATTCCAATATTCTAATTTATAAATTATCAATTTATAAATCTTTTATATAAATCAATTTGTATTTTTATTTCAAAACGTCTTTAAAGTCCTTTATAATTTCACCATTCTCTTTGATTTATAAAATAATCAAATTTCATAAATCCTATTTTTAAACTTTTTATAATAAATTCAAAAATCCCAATTTAAACTATTTTATAAAATCATCAACCCCATATTTTCAAAAATCAACTTTTAACAATATTTCTCAAAAATCATAATTTTTATAACATTAAAATTATAACGTTTATTTATTTAAAAGGAATCAATTCCAAAAATATTTTATAAACGTATACTTTCAAAAATCACTTTAAAAATCCTTTTAAAATTCCAAAATTTGGCCCAATGATGCTACATACCAAATAGTCAATCACGACAATAACGACATCATATATCGTATATGATAATCAACGAATATCAAAATATCCATAATCAAATAAATACTGATGAGGAATCCAGTTGGATCCCTCCAACCTGTTTTCCTGCATCCAAAGATGTTAGCACAATACCAATTTCGTTCCAGTACGAAATTATCGCGGTATATGGGATTTAAAATATTATCCGCTTAATAGGCGGCGCAATAGGGTCTCATCCGCTATATACTGCGGGAAATCAATTCCAAGTACATAAATAATACCAATTTCACTGTTTATGAAATATTCGCGGTATATGTTTTTAATAAATAACATCCGCTTACTAACGGCGCATAATGTCTATTTTAACAATCAATAGATAACAATCACCATTCAAACATGCATTCAAGTATTTTAAATATAACTATTTAAAATTAAAATCGAAACCGATTCGATTGAGTGAGAAGTTCTCACCTTGATTTCAATTTCGTTTTAGCGATTTATTTCGAATAAAATTAAACGGACGTTTAATTTTATCCGAAATTCTCACTAACTCCAAACGACTCCAATCCAATTCCATAGCGTAGTGCTCGTCCATACGATTCCAATGCAACTGGTTTCGCACGTTTTCGACCTCGTATGAAAAGGATATGATTTTTCAAAGTTACACGATTTAAAATAAACTAAATTTACAACATTTTTTTTATTTTTAACCTACAACTAATCCTAGCCGTAGATCCCTGCCTCCTTCAGCATGACCGCAAGTCCCCTCTCTTCTTCCCCATCAGTAAGACACGCACGAGACCCAAATGCCGCCCTCGTCCATCAATTTTCGTCCCCCCTACGTCGCTCTAAACTCCATCACCTCACCACCACTTCGAAGCTCTTCTCGAACGGCACCACCGCACCTAATTTTGTGGAGCTCGGCTGCACGTGTATCGAGAAAAACGTGAGAGAATGCCGCGCCTTCCAACTGAAACTGAAATCGATTAAATGCGTGAAACCCCATCTCGACCGTATGGATCTGAAGATCTTGTCGAGCACTACAACATTGTAGTTAATGCTTTCTCGAATCGATGCATAGATTTGAAGAAATTAAGGCGAGAAGAATGGAACATTTTTGGCCTTTGAAATGCAAGTGGCGGCCGGCTGTAGAAACCCTAGTTTATTTTTTTTTAATTTGTGAAAGATAAGGGTCTATTTATAGAAAATAAAACGAACACTATTCATTTTGGATTTTTCAAACTCCGATTTACGCGCGGTGACCGACGTTTTTAGGGGTTATCCCGCGTTCCGGACACAATGGAATAGGTTTCGGAAGCAAATTCGGTCATCTGTGCGAGTTATGGCAATAAACGTTCAATTTAAAATTAAACCGATTAAACGATTTTCTAGGCGTTTTAGCTTGCACCGGACAAACGGTAAATCCGATTGATATGAAATTTTAAACCATGCAATAATATCACATTACAGATCCATTGAAATAGGTTTCGTCGAAATCCGAGACTGTTTGAAAAATGGCTATTTTAACTCGCCAAATTAATATTAAAAAAAAAATCGATGCGTTTCTAGCTGCCACGATCAAACAATAACTCCGATTGCTACAAAAATTGAAATCTGGTAATAACAAACTATTACGGATCCAATGGAACTAGTTTCGTCCAATTCTGAGACTGTTCGAAAATTGGCTAATTTCACAAGTCGATTAAATATTAAAATATTCAATTTTCACAAATTAACTCCAAATTCAATTTTAAAAGTTCTATAACATCACTATAACTCCAATATGATTAAATAAAATTTTCTAAATCATTTTTAATCATTTTAAACCCAATTTACAATTATTTCTGTAAATTCAACTATTAAATAATCGATTTAATTATCCAATTAAATCCGATATTCGAAAAATAAATTATTCGACTTAAAAATTTCACTTATTAATATTTAAAATTAATTAAATATTCAAATTTTAATTAATAAAAATCCTGGGTCGTGTTACACATTTACTAAGGTTTGCAATCATTTATTTATATTACTTACTTTTTCTATTATATTAAATTAGTAGCATTTCAATCATACTTAAGTTTATAACCCTACACATCAATTCTTATTTATTAAAGAATTCGATTAATTATTTTCATTATCTTAAGTTAATTACTTGTATAATATCTATTACATTTTCTTATTAACATTTTTAACTTTTATATATTTTGGTAAGTTATATATATGCCTTTAAGAATGTAATTGAAAATTATACACGTTTTTTCTCAATTCTTTTAATAATTTAATGGTTCAATAATTCCATCTTTGTTTTATAAGTTACAATTTCAAATTTACCTTTCATTTCATTCATAACCTAGCATTAAATTCCTTATTTTAATAAAAGACTCTAATTATTAATCGGTTACATTTCACTACAATAACGAAAACTATTAATAAATTGGAAACTTAAGAATTAAATACCGGGTTAAATTCAAAATCATTTTAAAATAACAGATAAATATATACTTATAACTTATATATATATATATATCCAATTATATTTGAGACAAATTAAAAATGATATATTTTCTCAAAATAAAACTGCTGTAAAACTACTACAGTGGCCTTCCCACTTCGAAACCCGAAAATGAAAGTCGATGATGCGTGCACTCATCACCGAAATTATTTTCCAACGACAGAGAGGGAAGTACAAAACTTATTCATTCCAAAAAAAAAATTTAAACATTTTTTTCAAATTATATTGAAATACTTATATCAGAAAATACTTCTTTTAACAATATTATTATTTACATTTCAAAATCATTCAAAATAAAGTTTCAAAACCCCGGAACTTAAGTTCTAAATTCCCAATTTCATTTCCAATCTTTTTTCAACTATTTTATTTATTTTTCATCTCCTAACAACCAATATATAGCAACCAAATATATATCTTATTTATAAAATTTTACTTTATATATATAGAAAATATAATAGGCAAAATTATTTCATTCACCTATATTAAAATAAATATTGTGTCGGTCTGTTCTGTTAAGTGTTTAGAAATCCCTATCGATGTCATAGCGTCCCATGCATCAACCAAAATTTATAAATACAAAGCGGAACAAATTAACACAATATAAAACCTTTTTATAACACTAACAATACGCTCTCTCATATATATACACTCGGCGACTCCCATAGGGTATTTCTACCCTATTAATAAAGAGTCAAACCCCACAAAGCTAAGGTTTATTGCTAAACCAAAGCTCTGATACCAGATGTAACATCCCGCCTTTTCGCACGCTTTAAATCGACACACGTGCCAATTTAAACCATACGGAAGGGCAGATTGTTATGGGGTAAATAAAAAAACGAGAAAGAATAAAACAAAACAAAATCTCACAGCGGAAGGATAAAATATAATAATAAATATACAGTTCATAAAACTGTTTACAAACATTTGATTCTTCTTTATACAATAAATATCAGAGTTCACATACCAATAATATTAATGAAGCGGAATACAGTGTAGTGGAACCATATAATATATAATAATAATAGTAATGAAATCTTCGTCTTCTTCCTCCAGAAAAATCTTCAAATCCTGAAACGCTCGGACTGACCCGAGCGAATTGAAAAGACAAAACACTCGAGTAAAAACTAAAAGATCTTATGTAAGTTAAATTAACAGAAATGAATATGAGTGTAGTAACTCAAGAGATGCTCGGGATTTACATCTCCTAAGGATCTGTTAAACTATTTATAATGTAGTATATTCGCTATTATAATAGTGTCTAATTGTAAAATAAACTTACTTTTAAATAGCGTTAAGGCTTTACATTTTCCACCTTAACACATAATATATTCACATAGTCTATACAGTACCGTAATCTCCCCCGTACCGGGCGTCGTCAGAGGGCACTCCATAGGTATGGTACAAAACCAAAATCGTATAAGGCGCGATAGGGTAGGTGACACGGCACAACTAGGCAATGCCAGGGTAGATATACCAATTACGCATCCGGGCTGGTGGTAACGCATAGCCGCAGCTACCGCCCACCTCGAACAAGCTCCCCCTAAAATCAAAAGTAAATGTGGCCACCGAATCAATCCAAAGTCAGAGTAGTATCGAAGAGGAGTGTCCGATAAAGGGCGCTAACCCCCTTGGCCCGAGAATCGCTCCTGTTTTAGCCACCTTATGCCAACTCACGGGAGTCGGGTCCACGTATTTACCTTAAAGGAAACGCCGCCACCAACCTACTCCATTCTGGAATCTCCACCGCGTACACGGTTGTTAAAGTGGTTTTCGGAGTTGGCAGAGAGTACGACAACTTCCGATCCCGGTCTCTTCAACAACCAAACGTTATTATAACACCGCGGTCATTTAAAAATAATTATGCTTTCAAAACCAGAATATAATAATCCATTTCAAAACCAATAAATACGATATCATTTCCTTTTAAAACCCAAATAAATATGATATCATTTTATTTCAAATATATTTCTTTTCCAAAATCATGCCACTTTTAAGATTTATAATACCTCGAAACCAAATATTTGAAATTTAACTTTTCACATAATACTTCGAAATCCATAGTTTTAAAACCATAACTTTCAAAACTTAAATGGTTTGGATATTCAACGGTATATAAATAAAAAGTTGAATTTAAAATTTCTTTATAAAGTAAATAATTTCCATGCCTTTACAATTTTATTTACTTTATATTCAGTCTAAACCCATAACCTTTAGATTCACTTTCAGTTTGACTAAAAACACTTCGATTTCAATATTTTCAAACTTTGAGTATTTAATAACTTTCAAAACTAAGGTTGGGAATTTCTATTCAACAATTCATTGTCCTATTATTTAGTTTTGAAACATTTACATAATAGATCCATAACCATTTAAAATAAAACCCAATTTATTAACACTAAATATTTTCTTCCATTTATTTATACTAGAATTATTCATTTAATTTATCTTGAATAAAAATCCAGTTATAAATATCATACCTTTAAAATTTTCAAGATTAATAAGTTTACACCAACTTGTGGAGTTTAATTTTTAAATAAGCCCAATTTCAAATAAATTTCCAATTAAATTTCCAATCTTAGTTGATTTGAACTATTTAAAACTCTATATATACACAATATCTTAAACCTGTACTTAATCATAAATATAAATTATCAAACTCCATTTTTCAACTTATTTATTTCCATTTAACTAATTCACACATAGCTTAAATTCAATAATTTAACAATATATGTATATATAAAATAAGATTTTATATAAGATCAAAATTAATATTTATTTAACCGCATCCTATCCAAACCATAGAAATCATTTCAAAAATAATTTTATATATATACCGCGGTGCCTGTATATAATTTTATATCCTATGGTCAAGTGATACGGATTTTATCATTTCAATCCGCAATTTAAAAATAAAAATGCGGTTGTATATCATTTCAAACCGCAATCCCGAATGAAATGAGAATGTATAATAACTTGCAGTTTATATAATATGGAACACATCATCCATTCACCCAATATCAATCATCAACCAATTTTATTTCAATCATCGTAAATTTAAACAAACATCAATAGAGCATATAAAACATATCAGGTATCAACGAACAGTTTATATTAAAAATAAATAAATAAATAAATAGATAACCGTTTAACTAGCAGTTTATACGCAAAATAAATAAATTTTAACTGTCAATTTATATGCTATAATAAAATTAATTAATAGTTAAATTAAATAAATGCGATTTAACTGAGATGATGAATAAAATATGCAAAACAGTCATAAATAAATTACTACTCATATCTTAAATCTATTTAACAAACATAAGATAACGTAGAAGTTGTGAGTGGGGTAAAACACTCACCTTTTGAATTTAAATTGAATCTTAAATCCAAAAATTTGACAGCCTCTAAATCCGTCCAAACCAACGCCAAAATGTCTGGAATTCCGATACGATTCCAGCAAAATAAACCGCGTGCGAATCCGAGCTCGTACGCAAAAGTTATGAAAATTTGAAAATTGGAAAATTCTGGTCCTGTGTCAACTTCGGGTTCGACTTCGGTGCGCCGTCTCAAATCCCGGTGCTTGCTTGGAGTTTTTGCCAAAACGACCCGGAGTGACCCGAGTCATTTTGCTTCCTGACCCGAAGTAGATACAGCGTTTTTGCCTCTGAAACTCAAAGCGTGACTCGAAGTGGCTGCAGATCCGATTTTTTTTTTTTTGAAATTGAAATTAATTTTTCGGAATTTGGGAATTAGGTTTTTTTCTGCCATTGGAATGAGGAGTTGAGAAGGAGATGTACATATAGAAAAATGAAAATAAGGAGTGGCTAGGGTTTATAACGGGTTATATATAGACAAGACTGAAAAATAATAGATGGATCGGATTGGTATACGCGTTGAACGCTAAATGGCCCGACAAGCCCGTTTCTACTCCGGAATGAAATTGGGTCAACCCATATATCAAAATATATGTTTAAAAATATTTTAAACGCGATGGAAAAAGTTTCATGTCCAAATTCCATCGTATGAAGAAGTTATGCTAAATTCAATTTTTCCAAATTGATTTAGATTGATTTAAATTGCATAAATTTCAAGGCGTTTCGAGTCGGTACGATCAAACGACAAGTCCGATCGTTATGAAACTTGAAAAACACTATTATAATTCACCGTTACGAATCCGATGAAACTGGTTTCGTCGAAATCCGAGTCAGTGGCCAAAATGGCTAATTTTATATTAATTAAATAAATTAAAAATTCATTAATAACATCCAATTTTTTTTTAAATCTTAAATTTGACAAATTTTATTACCTTTATATGTCTCAATCAAATTACAATGTTTTAAACAATTTAAAGGTCAATTTAAAGTTGATTAACTTCCCATTCAGTGTCAAATTTTCATTTTTATTAAATTTAGAAATTATCAATTAAGTTTCCAAAAATTTCATTGAATTAAATCTTCATTCTTATTATTCAATCCATTATAGCCAAATGGATGAAATTAGCATACATAAATATTTTTCAATTTCAACTAAATTTTCAATTAACGTAAAAATAAATGTTTAATTTTTACTTAATTATAAAAACTCAATTACCTTAATTCTTTATATTCATATAAATAAACAAATCTTGATTTACAATCTTTTCATTCACCCATAGTCATATTATAAATGGAATTTACATTATCTTCAATTATTAATTACCATCAGTTAGGATCTTAACATTTGTTCCATAAATTTATTTGTCCTGAATTATTTACTGCATTTATCTAATTCCAATTTCATAATCACATTCAATCCATTAATTGGTATTGCATTGACATTTAACTTATTAGCTTATATCAACACTATTGTCATTAATTGCAAATGGATTACCAAATTTAGTCACTACCCTAAATAACTAACGTAAATGAATCTCCATTAATTCCACTGATTTAACTTTCATTCAATTAATTAATGATTCCCTCAGTTAGCAATAATGTAACATTTTCTTTATTTGTATTGCAAATAATTTAAAATTTAATTCCTAATTTTTAATATCCTCTATATTACAACTTCCAAAAATGGTATTAATCATCATTTACGTACCTCTAATTATTTTAATTTACATTAACATAATAAATAAATTACCTTTAATGAAATCTATCCCTCAATTTATTATATGCAATAAATTTTGACCTTACAACAGTTTCAATTAATTATTTATATTTATTGCGATTGAATACCCAAAATTTATTTAACACATCAAATAAATGAACAATCTATATTCATTGTCACCTATTTTCTTTTAAATTCAGTTATAAGTTTGTTACTTACCAACCAGGTTATAATAACACAAATTTTTTTATTCCCCTGCTATATATGATATATTTGCATCACATACTTGAATTTTTCAATTTCATCTTAATTCCAATTCACGGTAGTATAATTTCTTACTATAAACCCATTTATAATTTGCATGCCAATTAATTAGTTTCAACTAAATAGATTGATTCAATTCAACTCTTTTATTAAGTCTATATAAATCAATATACTATTTCATTGGTAAATGTTTATTTCAACTATTCCTTTATTACTTTTAAATCTTATTTCATTCATGAATGCCATCATTTATCAATTATTATATAATTTCATTAATTTACATTCAGTTACAACTAAATTAATACACTGATTTCATTTGTAAATTAAATGCTTACAATTTATAAGCTTTCATTCCAAACAATATTTCAATTTGTACCGGACATTGATTTAATTCAATTTACTATTTAATATTATTAATTCATTAACTAAATTCACTACTTACCTTTGTTCTCTTATATGCAACTCTTAGCCTAGTATGACAATTTACATCACTTCAATTTATTCGTCATTTTGTTTCAACTGTAAATACTTAGCCTTATATTCCCATGGTTTCATTTCATTCTCAGCATTTGCTTCATTATTAATTATAAAATCTTTATTTCTTATGAATTAAATTTACATAAATTTTATTGAAATGACAAATTTAATTAACGAAAATTACGGGTCGTTACATGGTAGGATGTTGGTGTTTGCAAAGTTGAGGTAGGAAGTACGGGATTTGACTTGCTTGTGTTATTGGTTAAGGGTGATCTAATCACTACCCTGAATGAAAATATTGTGTATATATGCTTATGTTTGATTGTTATGTGTTGTTTGAATTAATATTGTTATATGTTGTAATATTGAGTTCGATTCTTGCTTTGAAAGCAAATGACATATGTATGGACTTGAAAAAAACTTGAATGAATTTGAATAGATTTATATGACTTTTAGCATATACTTAAAACAAAACATATAGGTTGTGGTTGGAATTTGGTTTAGATTGGACTTGGATTTAAAAGTGCTCTTATAGCAATAGTCACTATAGATGCACTTAGGGATTGCCTTTTATTCGGCAATTTCTATTGAACTTTGTAGAGAGACCCTTAAGGGTTTCTTGCCATATTTGTGATTTTTAGTATGAATGCTTACTGCCATAAAAGGATTGGATGATAAAAATTAAAGAAACGTATTGAAAGTAGTCAAATTCCGCTTGTGCAAAATTGCCCCATTTAGCCTTTGTTTTTTAAATTTAAATGTTTGAAAATATATTTCAATTTAAGTACATTTTTTCATTATTTTTACAAGTGTTTGCTAACTCTAACTAGAGTATTTTAAAAGTGTTTTGACACTTTTATGAATTTTGTAAGAATTAGTTATGAATTTTTAAAGAAGAGGGTTTACTTTTAAATATAAAAGAAACATGGGTTTTCCAAGTTTTTAAATAAATTATAAATATGTTTTTTCAAGTACTATTTTGAGAAAATGTTTTTAAACCTATTATAAGTATTTTAATGTATTTTTAAAAGTATTTCTAAATATATATAATTTGTAGAAAATGTGTTGACTATTTTATTAAAGTATAAATATCTTATGTAATATAATATCTTTTAAATTGTTTTACTAAATATCTTGTTTTATAAATAAATTACCATACTATATATATATATATATCATTTCTAAAAGAGTTTTTAATTATATACAAAGGAATTAGAAAGGTTAGGAATTGTTTAGTGGCTAAATCATGTTTTGTTCAATTACTTGTTGGAAAAGTAATTAACCATGCTTAACACTAAAAACCGATGAAGTAGGCTTATCTATTTATGAGTGTTAAGATTGATGTTCGAATAGGGTTTAGAAGCAATAGTGCTCTAACCTACTGACTCCACCCTTGATCGAGGAATAGTTAAGTTGGGAATGTCGAAAACATGTTAATCGTGTTGATTACTCACTCATTTATGAAAAGTCGTTAATACTATACTTAACAGTAAACGTAGACAAGGTGGACTTGTCTATTTTTGAGAGTTAAAGATGATGTATCTAGGCAAAACTTTGATATGCAACCAGTGCTATAATTATTTGTCTTCACTCTTAACCAAGGGATGGTATAAGTTGGAATGTTGGAAACATGTTGAGTATACGAACCTTAATTTCCAAGCGATCGTTTTAACTGGATAGTCGATTAATCGACCATCAAACTTGATCAAATATTAAATTAAACCTTTAAAATGAATGTTTTTAAAGATAGTAACAAGTATAAAATTGTTTTTTGGTTTGTTGTGATAATGTGTTAATACCATTGGTCTTTACCCCTTTATGATTTTACTTAGTAAAGAAATTAGATCTTTAAAAAGAATGTTTAAATATAACTATAAACGGAATGGCTTTGGGTCTATAGTAACGATGTTTTGATAACATTTGTTTTTAACCCATCAAAGTATATTTGTATCAATGTGAAATCTTGTTTAAGATTTGTCAATATTCTTATACTATTTAGGATAAAAATACGAATACATTTCTAAGTATTGAAAAGAGTAGAAATGAATAGTGAATAGTGATATAAATGTATATATCTTTTGTAAAGGTATTTTAAATATATATACAAGTATTTGTGAATGAGTTTTTAATTAATAAAAGGATTAACTAAATAGAAGGACTTGCTTAAGTAGCTCAATCGTGATTTGTGTGACTTAATCATGCTTTATTTATTTGCTTGTTTAAGGAAAGTATCTAGTTATATACTTAGCACTAAAAGCCAATGAAGTCGACTTATCTATCCATGAGGGTTAAGAGTGATGTTCGAGAAAGGTGTAGAAGTATTAGAGCTCTAACCTACTAGCTCCACTCTTGACCCAGGGATGGTGTAAGATGAAAAAATCAGAAACAAGAGAAGTATACGAGACTTGGTTTCCATTTATGATCATCTATCTTGTACTAGTCGACTATTGAAATTGACCAAAATAACATAGGAAATATCTAGAAAAAACACGAGGGCTTTATGGTATAGTTACCTTTGTATGTGCTATACTATATATATGAACTCATCTTGCTTTTCTAGGACAAATGATAGGGAAATCTATCCGGATAGGAGACGATCTCCACCTTTATGTATGGTCTGTTTATTTCTGAAAAAACCGGGGTTGAGTTAACTGGAATTCATCGACTAGTTTTGGAGTGTTCGACAAGCAGAGGGAGTATACTTATATGAAATTACTTGAACTTGTAACCACTTCAAAATCGTACATCCGATCTATGTTCTAGAAGCGCTGTGAAGCAGAATGTTATAGAGTTGAACTGTCAATCCTAAGGTTAAGTCCAAGGGAAAGGTCATCTTTAATATTTCAAACGATGCTAGCTTGTGAGACTGTCATCTTGAGAAGTATTCCAAGAGATAGGATAGTGTTAGCATTTGTCGAAGGACTTATGCAGTAATCTATGTAGAGATTTGAGATTTGTTCGAGATTCTCGAATCCATGTAGCGATTCATGATCTGTTTAAGATGATGAAATCCGTTTGGAGATTTGTGTTCCGTTCGATGAAGACTTATGTAAGAGATATCGAATGTAAATTCGACATCGATAAATGAATAAGCCGAGAGATAGGGTACATAGTAGTGAAGGGTTTAGCGAGCCCAAATTGGGTATATTAACTCCAAATCTAGAGATGGTATCAATATTGCTAGTGGGATTGATGATATTTGGTTAACGTCTCTCGCGTTGACAGACTATGGCTTACTTTATTCTATATTTTATGATATACGACACTCGGAAGGATATCTTTGATCATTTTGCAAGAGGACAATTCTCGATGAACTGAGGGCACTTCCACAGAAATCCTACACAATTATGCAAACGCGCCTTAGCGGTTCTTGATTGTATACCAAGTTATTGTTGTGGTGTACACATACCACAACTATTTCTTATTTGTATTCTACACCATAGATATTACCTATTATATTGAAATATGTACTTAATAGATGGCTAGTACTTTTGAGGGGATAACTGTTATGGTATTCCATGCGGTCTCAAAAGGTGTTGTTATGTCACATATATTTCTTGAGTTTCTCATACCAGACTTATGTCTGACCCATGATTTTATATTTTTATTATTTCCATACGTGCTATTTCGAATAGTCTGAGAAAGTGAGGTTTTCGTTGATTTTCTTTGGAGCTTTCAGAAAAAAGCTAGATGCTTCCATTCACCTACTATAGTATTCTTATTTCCACTACATTACTACATTATATATAGCATGTGTGAGGACATGTTCATAAAACTATCCTGACTTATGATAGCGCTTATGATTGTAACTCTGAAATATTATGTATCTTAGAGTGACAGATTATACTATCTTTTGATATTATATGTTATTGTTCCGTTATAAGATTCTGATGTTGTGTTCTCCTCTTTCTTGCTATAATTTTTCCTTTAATTTTACACTAACAATTCGTATTTCTGGCACTTGAGTGCTGGGCATATGAATATCGTGGATATATCAGTGTCGATATTTGGGGGTCGAAAAGGCAAATCATTACAGACCGACCCAACTTCTTTAGGGCTTGGCACGGTTTCATCATAACTCGGTCCCAGTCGGATATGATTATTGGTTTTCCTTAGTATCAAAAAGTGAATGTGTTATTTGTTTATCATTTTCTTTGTTTATGCATAGATGCATTTGCATGCTTTTATTGTGAAGTTGACATTATCACTACATGATTCATATGTTAACATTGTTTGTATATAATTACTACCAAAATTATGAGTATGTAACTTTGAGTAGTTGTAATTGAATAGCTTCTTTTGTTGTTGGTCAAGGAAGATTTGAATAGTGTGGAAGTCCTAATTGGAAAGTTTCATTATGTAACTTTGAGGAGAGCGCTTGGAAAGCTCCATTATGTAACTCTTAGGACAAACTCTAGTTTTTGAGGTAAGCAACTCAGAGGAGAGCATTGTAAGGCTGAGCTATGGAGCTTAGAGAATAACGCTACAAGCCTGCTTGAAGAGCAGTTGAGCTGAGTAGCTTAGAAAAGTGCTCGGGGCAAAGCGGAGGAGCATATGAAGTATTGCTTAAGGTGAGCCGAGGAGCTTAGGAATGATCGTTGAACAACTAAAGAGGATTTTTTCTGTTAACAAGATCAAGATGGTCGGAGAAACATTGCTTAAGGTTTCAATGGAGAGAGAGAGAGAGACACCGAGTGAGGGAGAGAGTCATTGTCTCTTGTTAGCTTTTGAATCTTTGGTACGGTAATGATTGGCACTTGGCGCTCATCTACCCACCACGAGTACAATTCCAGCTTAATTGAAGATGGGTGCAACAATAATAACTGCATTTGACCACTTTAAATGCATTTATTATTTGCTGAGATATGCTTTTATGGCACATGATAACAGAAAGTTGTTATTGTGTAATAGATCCTAACAAAGATAGACTTTAAATACATAATGTCATTATATCTTTACATGAAATGGATAAAGAAGATACAAGGAGGAAATATTGTAATGTGGTTGTTCGATGAACATTAAGTTGTTACGATTATTTTGCTAAATGATAACAAGAGGTGTATTTACAAGAAGTTGTCTGCCAAAGGACTAGGTACTGACTTTATAATATACAGTATAAAATTATTGGTTTTGGCACTTGAACAAACTACCCTTCATCAAATAACCTAGGGATAATATCACAAATATTCTTAATTATACAGATTCCAAATTATTTTGGTAACTTTTTGTTATTTTTTATGCGTAAAGGAAGCATTCGCAAGTACTCCATAACAATGTAGTTCAACTTTGATCATATAGAAAAATGAATAAGCTCAATGATCATCGCTAGCAAGCCTAGGTACTTGTATAACTACAAAGAGCAAATAAAAAACAGAATAATACAAAATTGTTATAAAATAAGAACAAAAGTTGTTAAAAAGAGAAGACATTTTATTCACTACATCTGATACATTTACAAATGAGTTCTATATTTATAGAGTCCAAATCTAATGGAAATTATAATACTATCCCTGACCATTAGCATATTCACTCATATTATTTAGATATATTATAACACGCCCCCTTAAATATGCATTTGATAATAATAATTGCCTCATTAAAAACTTATGGCATTATGAGGGTTGATGTTTCTGGATCAATATAATGTCTCATTAAAACCTTACTAACAAAAACCCAGTGGAAAAAATATTAGTGAAGTAAAAAGAGTACATTATAGCATATATTTGAAGGCTACCCCTGATTTACAACGCATTATTCAGTTGTTTGTGAATGCATCCGACGTATACCAATTTTATACACCATCTTCTAAAACGTTGATTTTGGAAGTGCTTTTGTGAATAGATCAGCCGGATTTTCTAGAGGCAGGATTTGTTTCCTTTATTGTCCTTTTGTAGTTCATGTGTGAAGAAAACTAAGGGGAAATGTGTTTCATCCTATCACCCTTGATGTAACCTGCCTGAATCTGAGCTATGCAAGCTGCATTATCTTCATAAATAATAGTTGATCCTTCTGTAGCTGAAGGGAGCTGACACATATTTTGAATATGCTTAATTAATGATCTTAACCAAATACATTCTCGACTAGCTTTATGTAGTGCTAGTATTTCAGAGTGATTGGATGATGTTGCTACCAACGTTTGCTTTGCATATCGCAATGAAATAGATGAACTATTGTTATTAAAAACATATCCAGCATGTGTTCTTACTTTATGTGGATCAGGAAAGATAACCTGCATTAGCATAGCCAACTAGATTTGGACTATTACCTATGTCAGAATAAAATAAGCCTAAATTTGTCGTTCCATGAAGATATCTCATGATATGTTTTATACCATTCCAGTGTCTTTTTGTTGGTGCCGAACTATATCTTGCTAGAAGATTTACTGAGAATGCAATATCTGGTCTCGTGCATTAGGTTAAATATAATAACGCACCAATGGCACTGAGATATGGTACTTCTGGATCAAGCACATTTTCATCATCTTCTATTGGACGGTAAGGGTCCTTTTTAATATCCAAAGACCTGACAACCATAGGCGTACTAAGTGGACATGCTTTATCCATTTGAAAATGCTTCAAAATTTTCTCAATATAGTTTGACTGATGAATCAGTATGCCATTAGTATTATGCTCGAATTATAGACCGAGACAATATTTAGTTTTGCCAAGATCTTTCATTTCAAATTCTTTCTTTATGTAATTTATTGTTTCATCAATCTCTTCTGGAGTTCCAATCAAATTTATATCATCAATATAAACTGCTATAGCAAATCCCTTTACCGATTTCTTTATAAAGACCCAAGGACAAATGAGATTGTATTTATATCCAGGTTTTACCAAATATTCACTAAGATGATTATACCACATTCTTCCAAATTGTTTCAAACCGCACAGTGATCGTCTCAGTTTTAATGAGTGCATCGATTTTGATTTTTCTTCAGGCAAACTATATCCATCTGGGATCTTCATGTAAATACTTGTATCTAATTCACCGTAAAGATAAGCTGTCACAACATAAGTTAATCTTACATCTAGTTTTTCAGAAACTACAAGGCTTATTAAGTATTGAAATGTTATGACATCCATAACAGGAGAATATGTTCTTTAAAATCAAAACATGGTCTCTGTACAAAACCTTGTGCGACAATTCAGGCCTTGTATCTCACAACTTCATTTTTATCATTTGATTTTCTGACGAATACCCATTTATAACCTACTGGTTTAACATTTTATGATGTTTTCTCTATTGGTCCAAACACACCATGTTTTTGAAGTGAAAATAGCTCAACTTGGATAGCATCTTTCCATTTTGGCCAATCATGCCTGTTTCGGCATTCATTTATGCTAGTTGGTTCATAATCATTGTTCTCATTATAGTCATGACTTTCATTTATTTCAGTAGCTACTACGAAAGAGAATACATCATCAATTATTATTTTTATTTCAATCCCACATTTCTCCATTGTTTGCATAAAATATTGAGATCTCATTATTGTTAGGTACCATTTTATTTTTGGAAACTTCTATTATTTCTTTTGGGATAATAGTTTCTTTGGCATTCGTAGGAGAATTGGGATTTTCATTTAGGTCATCTTTTAGATCATTTATAACCTCTTTTGAAGGTTTATCAATTGATAATTTTTCGTTAGACTTTTTTTTCTACGCGCCAAGTCTTTTGAACCAATTGGTCTTCCAAGTTTTTGCCTTGCTTTAGATTCATTTGCTGCTTTTGCTTCTTGTGACGACCCGGATTTTCGTGTTCAAAAATCGACATCCATATTTCACTCGTATTCGAATGCCGCAGATTCAAATGTTCAAATCCGATTCGCCGGATCTTGTAACACATTAAGTACAACAACACAACGGAAGAAAATGATATATCATTGATACAACAATGAATACAATATCTGATGCAATATGGATATAACCACTATCAGAGACAATATACACAGTGGAAAAGATAACACCAATGGCAAAGGCTTCAAAGAGATCCAACTCCCATACCGCAACTCCATCTCTAATGCTCCAAAACCAAATAGCTCATCCAAAAGCTTCGAAGACTTAAATTCAATAAGCTCGAACCACCATCAAGTTGTATTAAGCAAGGTCAGTCATGAATGCGATTGCCAACATCTAAAGACTGAAGAAGGTTTCCAAAGACTGAAGGATATCAGATCTATATCTATTATCTGACTATCTGAAAGTCTAACCCTAGGCTGCTCGTGTGGAAAATTGAGGGCACTTAGAGTTTAGTAAGGGAACGATAAACTCCAGGTCAGTCATGAGAATGGTATGAGCAAAAAAATAGTTCTATTTGAAACAAAACAAACAAAAGAATTTAAAATTGAAATCCTCAATGCTTTTTGGAAAATGAAACTACCATAAGGCCTCCCACCGCACACACAATGCAAACGCAAAATTGGAGGAGATTTCTCCTTATGATAATCAAACATGCTTGATACATAATATTCTTTTGGATATTATTATTAGTGCATAGTGCAGAAAACATTTCAAAAGTACAATATTAATCTTAGCCAGCATAGACATTTCGAACTATGCCTACTATAGCGACCATTTAAACAGTCGGGAGCCACCATAAGTGTAACGACCCGTAAATTTTCGATAATTAAAATAGCTAATTTAATAAGATTTCAGATTTAGTGTTAGAAAAAAAAATTGTAAGTCGTTTGGAATAATAATAAATGTTGAATCCATTGGGTTTAGTATGATTAAAAATGATTTGTAAAATTTTATTTTATCATATGAAAGTTATAGTGATGTTACAGAACTTTTAAAACTGAATTTAAAATTTATTTGTGAAAATTGAATATTTTAATATTTAATTATCGACTGGAAAATAGCCAATTTTTGAACAGTCTCAGAATTGGACAAAACTAGTTCCATTGGATCCGTAATAGTTAGTTATTATCGGATTTCAATTTTCGTAGCAATCGGAGTTGTCGTTTGACCGTGGCAGCTCGAAACGCGTTGAAATTGTTTTAATATTAATTTGGCGAGTTAAAATAGTCATTTTTCAAACGGTCTCGGATTTCGACGAAACTAGTTTCATTGGATCCGTAATGTGATATTATTGTAAGGTTTCAAATTTCGTGTCAATCGAATTTACCGTTTGTCCGGGGCAAGCCAAAACGCATAGAAATTAGTTGAATCGGTTTAATTTAAATTTGATCGTTTATTGCCGTAACTCGCGCATATGATCGAATTAGCCTCCGAAACCTATTCCATTGTGTCCGGAACGCGGGGTAAACCCTAGAAACGCCAGTCGGCATGCTTCGTTTGGAGTTCAGAAAATTTCGATGAATAGTAAATTGGGAAATTTTTCTATAAAAGGACCTTCACCCTTTCACTTTGCAAACCCTAATTGACTTCAGCCCTAGCCGCCATTTACTGAATCAATGGCCACGAAAATTCGAAACTTCTTCCTCATTTTCCTCTCAATCCATCAACAATTAGCAAAAGCTCTCAACTACAAAGTTGTAGAGGACGATGAAAGCTTCAAATCCATACGGAGATGATCGAAAACGGAGCTTCGAATCAACGGGAAATCGAGCAAGAAGGGGCTGCGTTTTTCACGCAATTCGAGGCACAGAGGGTGGCCGAGCTTCAGGCTATTGACGGTGAAGATGGAGCTCGCGAAGGCCTTCGAGATGATGGGTCCTGATCGTTCTGGAAGTCGTCGTGGAGGTCGTGAAAATTGCTTGATGTTAGGCGGCTATGGGTTCATGTTGTGCGCGCGAATACTGGAAGAGAACGTGATGGAGGAAGGTGGAAATTGGCGGTCCAGATCTGATGGTAGAGGGAGGGACGGTCAGATTTGATTCTGGGTAAATAAAAAAAAATATGTATATATATATATATATATATATATATATAGAAATTGTAGATTAAAAATTAGATTTAATTATCGTTCAATCTTTAAAATAGCATAACTTTTTCATACGAGGTCGAAAACGCACGAAACTTTTTGCGTTGGAATCGTATCGACGAGCACTACGCAATGGACCTAGATTGGAATCATTTGGAGCTAGAGAAATTTTTGAGTCAAATCGAACGTCGTTCGATTTGATTTAAAATCGAAAATCAAGGTGAGTGTTTTATAACGCTCACACCGTACTAAATATCTTTATGCTAGTTAAATTTGACATTATGAAGTGTTATGATCTTGTTTGTCGTTGTTTGATAAAAATTTAATTGTCATATAGCTTATCATTTGCATTAACCGTTGAAAAATTAAATTGACAGTTAAATTGAAATTAAAATTGAATTGCGATTACATTACCTGACATTGATAACTATGAAACTGCCATGAATTGTATTGTTTATTGGATGATGTATTTTGATGGATGCTATTGGTTGATAATTGAATGTTTGGATGTTTATTTGCTTATATAGATCCTGTTATGCATACATATGATACTGTGATTTAATTGAAGTAATATATACTCATCCCTGACATTTAATTGAAATAAATAATTACTTGACCATAGGATAGAAAATTATATACGGACACCGAATTGGCTAAATTAATAATTTTTGAAATCGTCGATTTGAAATTTATTTAAATGTTCTGATTTAAAGTGATAAATAGAAATCAATTTATAGAAATCGAATTTATCGAAAAATTGAGTTTGGAATGTTGAAATAAAATTTTGGTTAAATGAAATTGTTGAATAAATTTAAGTGGAGACTTTGAGATTTAAAATTTGGATATGATTGAATTTCGAAAATTTATTTGTTTTAAAGATTGAACATTAAATTTGAGCTTTGAATATTACTAAGCAAAAGTGGCATAAAAATGATATTTTGAAATGAGCTTGGAATTGAATCATATTTGAAATTTGGATTTAAAATTTGAATATTGAAGGATAATTTTGTTAAGTGTTATAAATTGATATTTTGAAAATCCAGCTCTAAATCGATATAAATTGAAATTGAATTAATTGAAAGTGAATAAAAATTTGAATAAATTTGAAGTCAAAGTTGACATTGGTTTTTGAATTGAAATCGAAATTGAATCGGTAGAATGGAAATTGGAATTGATTTGAATTGGGAAGTTATAATTGAAATGGATTGATTTTGAAGCTGTTTTAATTTGTTTTCCAAATTACTCTGTTATATAAACCATTTTGAATACTTAAACTATTTTAATCTATTTTAAATCTACTTAACCCAATTTAAATTATTTTAAACTAATTATCTATTTTAAATCCATTTTTAAAGATTTTAAGTATTTTTAACTATTTTAATTATTTAAACTACCTTTAAACTACTTAAAACTATTTTTGTAAAATCCTAAGCTGGTCAATAAGGTGAATGTTTATATTTAAATCTTAAATTTAAATACGAATTGAGTTAAATGAAGTTGCAACCTAAATTGAAATTCGAAATGATTTTGAAATCGAAATGAGATATTGATGCGAAAATTGATTTTGGAATGGAATCTGATATTTTGAAAGATACGATGATATTTGAAATGGATTTGATTTTTGAAGCGAATATGATATTTTGATATCAAATTATGAATCGATTTGAAATGTAAAAGAGCCAACGGTGTAATAATACGTAGTTATTAAAGAGACCGGGATCGGATATGGACATACTCTCTGTCGATACCGAAAACCACTTTAATAACTATTATACGCGGAGTGTTGATCCAGAATGAAGTGGATGGTTTGGTGAACGCGTTGACTGAAGAAAGAGAACGATTATTGGATGACCACTGACATGACTAAAACAGGAGCCGCGCCGGGCCATTGAGGTTCGCCACCTCTAGCGGACACACTTCTTCGATACCATATCTATTACATTTGTGATGCGATTTGGGTACACCCCTTGATTTGGGAGTGTTGTTTCGCGGTGTTGGGGTAGCTGCGGGCTATGCTCAACATCAGTCCGGATCACGCAACTACTAGTATCCTAGTTGGTATCGCCTCATGTACCTTGTCATACTGATTATCCTACTCGCGACCACTACGTTTTGATTTGTACCTTGAGTATATGGATTGCTCTCTGGTGACTTCCGGTTTTGGGGAAACTACGGTCTTGTATATGCTCTTGGGAATATAATTGTGTTAAGCGGTGAATGGGCGTCGCCTTAACACTATTTTGATACCTTTACTTTACTTTAGACATTATCTATATAGCGTATCTTATTGTATATATAGATAGTTTAACGGATCCTTGAGAGATGGAAAATCCCGTAACATCTCTTGAGTTATTGCACGCACGTTGACACTGGATAGGAGATGTCAAACCCCGTAAACATCTCTGACGCCGTTTACACTCATATTTATTACGATTGATTTAACTTTCATAAGGATATTTTAGTCCTGACTCGAGTGTTTTGTCTTTTCATTACGCTCGGGTCAGCCTGAGCATTTCAGTTTAGGTTGAAGATCATTTCCTTCGGAGGACGAAGACGAAGATTTGGTATATTATCTACTACTATTATATTCATCCCATTCCGCTGCATTGTTGTAGGATATTTGCTGTGTATGTAACTCTGATAAATGTTGTATAAAAATAATCAAATGTATTCATTTCAAATGTATTCATTTAATTAACAGCTTCATGAACTGTTATTTTATTATTATACTTTAGCCTTCCGCTGTGAGATTCTGTGTTGTTTCATTTCCTTTATTTCCCTTCCTTTTCTTTTCTTATTTACCCCAATAACCATCTGCCCTTTTAATGGTTTTGGAATCGACATGTGTTTGCCTATGCACTTGGATCGTCGGTTTAAACTGTCCAAAAAGGCAGGTCGTTACAGTTGGTATCAGAGCTTTGGTTTAGCGATAAACCTTGGCTCTAGTGGGGAATAACTCATTGAAATAGAGGTAAACTATATGAATGAGTTGAGTGTATATGAGAGAGCGTACTTGTTATTTGATATAAAATGGTTTTATATTGTGTTAATTTGTTCCGTTGAGTATTTACGAATTCTGGTTGATACTTGGGACGCCAAGGCATCGATAGGAATTTCTAAACACTCGAATAGGACAAACCAACACAATCTCGTTTTGGAATATATTTTTATATAAAGAATTATTTGAATATTTATTCATTTTGATTGAATTGATTGTTAGGAGATGATAATATTAGATTATTATCGTTATTGTTTGATCAGTCAATATTTACAACAATTGTTTAAATAACAATGGATTTAGGAAAATGAAATCTTGTAAACACAATTGATAATGAATATAAATGAATTTTAACTTGGATTTGGGAATTTAAATTCCGGTGTTTGAAATTGACTTACAAGAATTTGAAAAACATAATATTAGTATTATATGATAGTATAATTGAGTTGAAATTGTTTTCGAAGGATTTTTTTTATGATAAGTGTTATATTCCCTTCTCTTGACGCTAGAAAATGATTTCGGTGATGAGTGCACGCATCATCGGCGTTTATTTTCGAGAGTCCGAGTGGGGGAGACCACTTAATAGCTTGTCTAAACTTTGTTTTGATTCAAATTTTATTTTATTTTGTACTCTCTATAGTATGATTAGTTATATAAATTATATAAGTATATATTAATCAAAACTTGATTTGAAATGAAACCGGGATTGGAATTCTTAAGTCCTTTAATAATTAATGATTTTTTTAAATGATTGAAATGAATTTAGACTTGAATCATTAAGGAACTCCTGAATTATGAAATGAGAAATGAACCTAAGAGCTAAGTGAAAATATCAATTGAAGTAGAAATCCTTAGAATTAGAAAATTATGAACTTAAAATAAAAGTGAAACTGTAAAACTCGCGTAGTATTAAAATTCATTCTATAGCATAGATATAACTTACCAAAATATTTAAGAAGTTCAAAAATGTTATATGAATTGTTAATTGGATAATATACAAGTATAGGTTTGAATAATGGAATATGCATTTAATCAATGGTTTGCAAATATAAATAAAATTGTTAGTCAATAATTGGAATTTAAATTAACATTTAAAGGTGATTCACAATTATGTTAATATAAAATGGAAATACTATATGTGAATGTAAATGTGAAAAAAATTATAGTGAAATTTAAGTAATGACTTAAGAATTAATAAATTGAAAATTCAACTTTAAATGGAAAGAAGTTGTATGTTGTTTAACTACATTCTATTTGCATAACTATAACTTACCAAATACTTAAAAGGTTTAAAATGCTAATAAGGATAAGTAGAGAAATAATATACCAGTGAGAGAGTGAAAAATAAAATGTGAAGATCTAATTGATAGTTGTAAATATAAAAGAAATTTAAGCGGTAAAATGAATGATATATATAAGTGAATGAATAAAATTTAAACTTAATGAAATATAGAATTGGTAAATGGAAACTAATTAAATTTGAATATAACTAAATGTCTATAAGCTTGGAAGTGTATGAAATTAAAATTGACATGGAAATGTATAATTGATTTAGTGTAGATTTTGGATGGATGTCAATGTTTGATATGCGTTGGTTGTTAGATGGATGATAATTGATTAAGTAGAATTCATTAGTGTTAATGGAATTGAATAAACGGAATAAAATTTTAAAAATAATTAACTTCAAATTTGAAGCAAAGTGAAATTAAATATAATTGAATTCAATTTAAATTGAAGCAAATTGACTTGAATTAAAAATGTGAATGAAACAAACTTGAATAAATCGGAAACAAATTGAATGTAAACCTATTGCATGGATGAATAAGAAAATAAATGACTTTGTGTTTATGATTGTTTTTTTAGAAAATTTGAAGTTTTGATGGTTTGCACTTTGAAATAATAAAAGCAATTTTTTGGGAAAATCCAAATTTGTCCAATATATGCTGAAACGAAAACAACCATAACTTTTAAATGGCTGAACGAAATTCGACGATCTTAGACTTTTCGAAAAGCTCAGAAACTATAGCACAACTTTTGTTTAGATAACTTGAGAAAATTCCTTCGTTTAATAGGTTAAAAACTTGAATGTTACTCGCTATCCTGTGTAAAAATAAGTAAAATCAGTAGTATACACCCTTAGTATTTTCACCATATCTTTTGACTGGTCTATCGGATTTTGATGATCTTGCCCTTTATGGAAAGCTAAGAACTTAAGCTAAAACTTTTGTTTTAAGTGTTCTGTGTTTTGATGTCGTTTAGAAGGTCGGAAATGTGGGTGAACGTCGCGGACCTGCGCAAACACTGCCCAGGCTGAAGCGTATCCCCTAAGTAAAACGGCCATAACTTTTGAACGGATGATCCGAATTCGATGATTTTGGACATTCCGCAAAGCCTGAAATGAATGCAACAACTTTTGTTTAGATTCTATTATCAAATTTTACCGTTTAGGTAACCTAAAGCTAAGATTTGTTTGCTGTCCAGAAATTGAAATCTCAGTTTTGAAGCTAAATATGTTATATATATGTTGTGTAGGCTAAGTATACCGATCTATCTTTATATGCATGGTTCTAACTTAGTTATTGAGCATTTTAGTAGGTAGCAAAGGGGTTGCGCTTCGTTGTTGAGCTCGCTTCTACGCTAAACGCATAATGTAAGTAAAATGCTAATAAATGCTAAATAAAAGGTACGCTTACAGTTTTATATGATATTGGTGATATTTATATGTTGTTTCCCCACATATGGGATGCCTCATCATTGAGATGAGATGTATATTTGTGATATATATGCTATTATATTTTTTCCGATCGAGCCGCGCAAAGGAGAATCTGCCGAAATTTTCCGAAAAATCCGGGTGTTAGAAAATTTTTCAAGTTTTAAATTTTTTTTATAACTTGTTTTGATTACTAACTTTTAATGTTAGGAAGCCGTTTGGAGTAACTTAGTGGAAGCGTAGTTATGACTTTATAAATGGAATTTCATTGTTTTATAAGTGGATAATTTTGAATAAAAATATATCAAATGTTGAATTCTATACTTAGTTCTTTTTCCCTTCTTTTTCCTTTTCGGGGACGAAAAGTTTTGAGTGGGGGAGAGTGTAACGACCCGTAAATTTTCGATAATTAAAATAGCTAATTTAATAAGATTTCATGATTTAGTGTTAGAAAAAAAATTGTAAGTCGTTTGGAATAATAACAAATGTTGAATCCATTGGGTTTAGTATGATTAAAAATCGTTATAATGCATTTTGAATGAAGATGTGTGTACAATTTGGTAATACTATATGGTCTCTTCTGGGCACTTAAATTATATTAGCAGATTCAGCTATGGTGGAAACTTTAGCTGAAATCTTTTTAGATAATTCAGAGAAAAACTTTTAGTTTTTCAAAATCGTATTAGCAGTTTCACTGTCTAGTAGGCATATATCATCATTCAAGTATTGATGGTCCATACCCTAAGAATTAGAGACAATATAGTTAGTCAATTACTGAAATAATTATGAACTTAAATTAATAAACAAAGCAAACTATCAATCAAATCAATATCCACTGGTATGCATTATTTCAACTAGTTCTAGAAAAATAAAACAAAAAAATAAAATTCAAAATAAATAAAATAAAATGGAAAAACCAAACAACAAGCTTTAGGCTACTGTTAGTTGATAAGATCGGTCATATCATTAATCATCGCATTGAGATTTTCATCATTTATGAAATTTCCATCATCATCTTCAAAGAAATCATCTAACTTCAAGTTAGTATTATCAAACAATCCTTCAGTGTTATTTGTTTCAATATTTTTCGAACGTTGGTATTCTTCAACTGTTTTCTTTGATGAACTACCTGTACGTGACCAATGACTAAAGCGTCAACATCTGTAACAGACTTCCTCATAATGCTTTATATTTTCTGAAGTAAAATCGTTAGCCTTTTCAGGCTCATTTTTCTTTTGTTGCTTTTTAAAGCTGGTAGTTTTGTTTTCTTTAAAACCACCATAACCGCCTCTGCTAGAGTTATATCCACGTTCACGACCACGCCCTCTACCTCGACCTCTGCCTCTACCGAGGTGAGCAAAATTAGCATTAGCTTCTTGTAACGTGGCCGAACCAGTTGGTCTTGAGAAGTGATTTTTAATAAGCAATTCATTGTTTTGCTCAACAATTAATAAACATTTTATGAGTTCAGAATATTTTGTAAAATGACGCTCTCGATATTACTGCTGCAGGAGTATGTTCGAGGCATGAAAGTTGAAAATGTCTTTTCAAGCATTTGTGCATCATCTACTTTTTCTCCATAATTTCAGTTTAGAAGTAATTCTAAACATAGCAGAATTATATTCTCTTACAGATTTGAAGTCTTGAAACCTCAGTTTCAACCATTCTTGCCTAGTATTTGGAATTATGACCGTCTTCTGGTGGTCATAACACTCCTTCAGGGAGTTCCACAAGTGGAGCGGATCCTTTTTCGTTAAATATTCTGTTTTTTGGTCATCATGGATGTGACGTCTTAAAAATATTAGAGCCTTTGCTTTGTCCTACTAGGACATATTATTATCATTTTTAATGGCGTTTTCTAAGCATTGAGATTGCAATGAATCTCAGCATCCAATATCCATTATACATAGTTGTCTCCAGATATATCCAGAGCTTTGAATTCAAGCATGGCGATGTTTGTCATTTTGTAACTTAGGTCTGCTATTTAGAGAAATAGAGTAGAATGTTGCTATATAAGGAATCTATATGTACTATATAAATAGAAAAAATTATATTGGGAAGTGGAATAGCCTAAGAGTAGGTAATAACTAATTATTAGCTAGTGATAATAGCTAGCCATTTGACCAGGCAAAATAAAATAACCATATACCTGTTGAAGGTAAATATTTGAACGTGAAATTTGAAAAACAAAAACTAAAATTTGCAGAGCTTTGGCAACAAGTATAAAGATCTGAGTATCTGAAATAAATGAATGAATTTCATATGTAAATGATATAAACATTTCACATAAATCAAAATTGGTAAAAGAAATAATAATCGGACTTGATAACATAAAAGCATCTCGTGTTGATAACGTGTTATAAAATAAAATGAGAACAAAAGTTGTTAGAAAGGAAGACATTTTATTCACTACATCGGATACATTTATAATACAAATGGGTTCTATATTTATAGACTCCAAACCTAATGGAAATTACAATACTATCCATGATAATTGGCATATTCACCCATATTATTTAAATATATTATAACCAAAATAAACATTAAACAAACCAATTACAAAAAATTCATCACTATAATCATAAAATACACAAGAAAAGTATACTACAACATGATTGATCTAACCTGGGAAAAAAGGGAAGATTATTTTACAAACTGAGGGAGAAGATAATCAATTACCCAATGTAACACAATCGGATGTAATACGACTCTAATTCAATATCCTTGTCAAAATCAAGTCGCCTTTCTTAAATAGAGCTGCTGAAAGCAATTTGCTTTGCTGAAGATTTGATTCTCCTGCGTAAGATTTCATTGATGCAGACTGACCATTCTTTACATACGGATTCGAACGAGATCTGTGATTTTAAGGGAAGGCGAATGAGTATTTGATATATAACTTCCATCGGAAAATAAACTCTGGTGTCTAGCTGTTTCTCTTTTTCGTTTGTCTCAATGATAATTGCTAAGCAGATGAACCCTAAATTGTGATTTGGGGATTTTAGTGGAAACGGGTCAAGTAGTGTTCTTTATTATGGTATTAACGTAAATCATTACAAGGGATGGCGATGGGACGGGTCTAGGGTCCAAACCCGGTCAACCCGTCCCCTGTTTCGACCCGTACAGGCCCGCCTCATTGGGTCATTGGGGTGGGTAGACCCGCGACCCATTCTTGAGTGCACCGGATCAAGGGTCAGGTCGGGGCTCGGCTGACCCATTCCAGCCCGACCTGCACTACTAACATCTCATGAAACTGCTTTATTACTATAATGATTTATTAATCTTCTTAGATATAAATGATTCTAGCATGAACACTAAAATATTCCAATCAGTAATCAATAGAAAAAATTACAGTATTAAGTTGCATCATTAATAATTATACAATAACATATGTATATATTTTCTGAATTGTTATTGTAGATGTCATTTTTATTAACTTCCCTTAGGCACATTGTTATTTGTATTTCATGTATTACTCGGTAGTAACGAGTATAAAAAACAAATATATGCACGTTCGTACACAATTTTGAATCAATACATAGAGACTCATATGGTCTTGGGACGGGTCGGGTCTACCGTGATCCGTATAGGTTTCGAATATGGTGCAAAATTCCAAACCCGCACAGGGTCTACGGGGTGGGTCTGGGGGGAGGTCTAAAAATTCCATGACTGGGACGGGTATGGGGCACTAAATAACCGCCCTATTGTCATTCCTAATCATTATTATCTTTTTTTTCTATCGATATCATTTGTCTATATAGAAATCTTATTTCTTATTCCAGATCATCCAAATTTCCAATCTATGGAATATCAAAAGATGACACTGCTGTCAGCAACTTAGTTGAGGGATCAGAATAATATACGTATGCCTAGGAAGAGGTTGACGACATTTTGTGTTCCATTTGTAATTTTTGTGAATTTAAGGTGCGTTTGCTACTAACGGAACAACTAATGGAACGAAATATTTGAACGACGCATTTGAGGGGGGAAGATTGATGAATGAAAAATGTGTTTGCGGCTATGAACAGATGTATGAGCGAGACATTTAATTTATGATTTTAATTTGACTAATTTATAATTAATTAATTATTTTTTTGTTGTGTAATATTGCATTAGACCAAACTAATACATTTTAACTTTAAATACAAGCAAATAAAACAAACTAGAAAATTTAACCAAAAAACTAGGAAATTTAACCAAACACAATAACGACGACAGTGGAACAGACCCAACTGGTACGACATAAATCCTGGTATCTCATCATCAGGCAACGTTTCCACCATATTCAAGTTTGTGGGATCTCTTCGAAAAATCATCATAATCTCTAATCGCTCCACTTGTATAGCAGCAGACAATATAGAATAACAACGCTACATAGCGTTGGTGAAACAGTCACTCTGAACAAACGACCGTCCAGACACATGCCTACTCGAGTTGTCATGCTCGGTCAGTCTGCTACGTTTGGGCTGGATCGGTGTTGTGTCTCTGACCACCATAGAGCCATACAATGTTGTATCGGCAGCAGTGAAAGGCTGAGCTAGAGGAGTTGGAGGTATCTGATACTTGCAGGCATTCTTTTATTATGCAACCTCTAAAAAGCTGATCCAACTATTTAAATTTGAGCATGACATTTTTTCTGAATTTCTTGTATTTGCGCAAGTGGTGTTCCACCACTCCTCGGGATCGTCCAATCATTTGTTCTCTGCATAATCCCATATTCTAACTGTAGAAGTTTGTCTTGATCAACCCAATAATGGTTAAGGTTGCCCGATTTGTTCTTTATCTGTGTATGGTCCAAATCTGGGTTCAGTCTCTCGTTGAATATTACCGCTATGGTCTATAAAACCCACTGATCGAATTCTTTCTGCCTGATGTTACATCAACTCATAGATGTATGAAAAGCTCATTCCTTTTGAGAGTCCATAAAGCTATGGACTGGGAAGAAGCAGAAATAGTAGCAGAACCCATGCGCCATAGTACTGAAAAATGAAAATTTTAAAACGTAAAAAAAATCTTGAAAAAATATACGTTGTAGAAACGATAAAAATAAATAGAATAGCAGAGAAAATTACCTAAAAATTAGGTTGAACGGATCGAAAATATTCGGAAAGGGAGGAAATAGGCATTCTGAACTATTGTGAGGAGAAGGGAGCAGCTGTTAATATAGGGGTGGAAGGGATCGTAAAGCGACAGCCGTTGCAGAGAAATGGCACGATACGTTCGACGTCAAGAAACCAAATTTCTCCAACCGACTAAGCGGTCCAAATTTTGGATTTGTACTGTTACGGCGTTCGAAGCGTCAAAAATGATAACGTGGCAAAAAATGGCTGCAAACGACACCTAAGACGTTGAAAATGTGAACGAGGCAAGTAGGTCACTTGTCTTGTATCAACAAAATAATTAAAAATGAATAGTTGAAGTTTGATACATTAGACAAGTCCAACATGTCAAATACCTACGGTTATACCTAATGAGTCATTTGCTTTATTTCTTCTCCCTTCATCTTCTCATTCTTGCTCTTGGCACATCCAAAAGCCAAAAAGCCACTCGAAATCTAGCTTCATCCAATCTTTTTTTGGTACTGCTTTAATTAGGACAAATAGATTGGGTTTAAATGTGTTGGTCAAGATATTAACTCAACCAATTTAAAATGTAAACATACCCAATCCATTGGACTCATTTATTAAATGGCACAACCCAATCCAACTCAATCTTTTAAAGATTCAACCCAACCCATTAAATTCATTTTAGATAAACCTATACAATAAAAACATAAAAATGGATGCATAGGATTAGAAACAATAATCAATCTAATTAGCAACAACAATCGGATATCATTCTTACAACATTCGTGTAATTAGATTACAGCAAGATGTGTTGAATTTCAAAATATCTATGATCCATAGTGTAAATACACAGATTAAGGTAGGTTCGACGTCTCTCAGAACTATGTTTTAATATTTAAAAGTTGCTATAGAACCTATCTCTATGGATATATGCAAAAATCATGCACTGAACAAGTATTTTCCTGTCAGCTGCATGCATTTCAAACCTACGTAAAGTTGAATTTAGTGCACAAAATAGAAATCAAAAGTAGTATGTTCGTCTGTATAGAAAAGTAAAAGATAGAAAGAATCGGTGCTAATCTTTATTAATAACACGCATGGACCCATGATACTATATTATGTAAGACAAAGTAATGAAATTTCTCCATCGAATATCGTATCTCTTGATTTATTTGAAAGATAAAAGCATATGTCAATGTAATATTTAATTTGAAGTCCAAGGGCAAAAGGTTGTCTGCACCTAGAATATCCAAAAGCTAACATGTTTACAAAAATATAAGGTACAAATACATTGATAGTTAACAATGTTAACCTAATGGGACTGGCGTTGTAAACAAGATTGAAAATGAAACAAGTACAAAATAGGTTGGGTACATAGAATTATGTTTTCAGGTAAAATTATATAAATTGATTAAATAGAAGTCCCATTCATGTCCTCTTAAGCTAGGATGCGTTTGAACCAAAATGGCATAAACATCCAGTCAAGTACCAAGTGAAAATTATAAAAGAAAAGAGAATAAAAGAGAGAAAAGAACACATAATTTTTACAGTGGTTCGATAAATACTCCGGCCTACGTCCACTTAATCGTTTCTTATTGATCGTACTTTGCTATTACAAAGTATATTTTACAGCTCGAATATGAGTTGTACGGAGTTTAATTCAGAATTGTATTTCTCAACTCATCGCGATTTAGAGTCCAGAAGAGAAGATCCTCTTAAAATTGCATCTCCTCCTCTATTTGTAGACGAACTCACCAAAATTGTTTGGAAACTCTTGATAACGTTCTCCGTGTCGTGCACGTTCATCTCTTGAAAAATCATGGGCAATGCTGACTTCATTTTCTCAAGTCGATACCAAGTTGAGAGGGGTCAAATCGATATCGAGTTGACTTGTATTGATCATTTTTTACTTCTTTCTTTTCTTATCTTCAACTCCTCGAGCATGCTTTATCCTTTCAACACTTGCCACATTTCAACTCGGTGGGGATTTGAATGGTTTAAGCTGATAGGGAGCTGAGGGGTTCAACTCGACAGGGAGTCAAGATAGCCGAATTGCGAAACCTTATCAATTTTTGAATATCTTTTTTGCACCTCTCCGTCTACCATCTTGTGATGTTTGTTATGTTTTTCACTTAATTTCACTATCGTTATTCAATCCAATTCAATCATCCGAGTCTGTTCGAAGACTGTGAGAAATTTTCCGATAACACTTTTCCCTCAAAGTACACCTTGTGAATATAAGTTGTGTTCTGCTCAAGAACAAATATCGATAGTTGGTGAATTATCAACAGTTAAGCTCTTCGGCTGTCCACTGGACCAGTTCTTACAAATAATCCAGTTCTTTTGGATTTACTTGCAAATCAAAGGTCGCTCCAGACCCATCGCAGTGAAGAAATAAAGTCCTTGCTTGTGTGTTAGTTATAAATCATAATCATTTTATGTTTCTTCGAAATTTTATGTATCACATATTACAAATCAAGGTCATTTCGTTATTGCTCGGGATCAAATTATCATATATCAGTATCCATATTATCTCCGTTCTCCTGGGTTTTAGTTATCATATCATATATCCAAAAGTTATGGAATTTAAAACACATCTCCAAGATAATAGCTCGAAAATCGTATCAAAATTTTAGATCATAGATCAAAAACTTAGTTTTCACATTAAGACCCTGAGGGAAATTTCTAAAATTCATATCATTAATATTCAATCATCCAAAATTCACATTCATGATTATTCAATCCAAATGCAATATATAAACACCCAAAAATTTGGATTCACATTAAACGCAATTTAAAACACACAAAAATCATGAGATTGATGCATATTTTTCATTTTAACCTTTGTTGAAATGATGGAATTTTCCTTAGCATTCTTTTCTTCTTCTTTTTCTCTTGAATTCCCTCTTCTTCTTGGTTAGTTATGGCCGATCTTGCCTTTTGCTTTATTTGGTTTTGTTTAGAGAATGAAATGAAAGTGAATGAGGAAGAGGGATGAGTATAACATAATGTTTGCCTTTCCTCTTCTACCCTTCCAAACTTATGTTTATTAAATCTTATTTCATTAAACTATTTCTCCCTATTCTATAGTTTAAACGCTAACTTATTTTAATTTGTTAATTGTTTTTAGCAAATCCCACAATTTCAACTTCTCATTTAATTATCCCATAATTAAATATTTAAATTATGTGTTACATAAAATTTAAGGATGTTATAGAGTATAAAATAAAGGTGCAAGGATAACAAATGGAATAGAGTTGAGCGGATCAGCGAAGCCTAATTGAAACTTCAGAAATTAATATGATCATCCATGTACAAGAATGACTTTTGTTGTTAAGGGCAGAATCAACCATAATAAACTTGAGAATTTCAAAAATTCCTATAATGGGTATTAGGATTCATTTAACATTTAATATATGACCACAATATTTAGGATAATCAATAGATTGTGATATTCATAAATGGTAAACAACTCTTTATTAATTATATCTTATAACCATTTTAATATCTTGCTCTTAATCGTCTTTGTGGCCTTGGTGATGATCAACAGACTACAAAGTGTATTAAGCACCCATGACTCATCATTTCGCAATTGCGTAAGTACACGCCTTTTGAGGATGATTAACAAAGGCATATAATTTATCATATCAAATACATATAGACATTCAAAGACTAGAGTTATTAGCGTACTTAAATAATGAAGATCAATAATATGATAAAAATGTGCTTGTTGACATGGCTTGGATGACTGCCAAATGTTATAATTGGACGATAGAGGTTATGCACACGAAAATCAATGCTTGTTTGAATAATTATAGGTGACGTGGATCACAAGCTATGTTTGTTGAGGTTGGCGTGGACAAGTTGGATACTTTCCATATAATTGAAATCTGATGGTGGAGAGCTTCGAGATCTCAGATTAGTCTAATGGCGAGAGCGATCATGCTTTTAGTGATACACTGATAGTGAAGTTGGCAAGAAGGATGCTTGCAGTATGGTGATAATTGGGCGGTTGGTTCTTATTTTGGCTATAAGTAAGTATGTCAGTGGTACGGATTTTAACCCAAACCCATCCTGTTAATGTGGGTATGAGTTTATGTAACACCCCATATTTTTAGTAACATTATTTAGGATATTTAATTAATTAAATAAAATAAAATAATATAAGTGGATTAATGGATTGAGATTTGTGATTAAATAAGGAGTAGTCGTGCCATGTTAAACAAGTTGACTAAAGAATAAAAAGAAGAATAAAAGGTTAGCAAATATGCAAGGGAAAAATAGAAAGGCATATCATTATACCCTAAACCCCTTAGGAATTCATTCTACACGTTCATTTTATTTACATAAACAAAATAGAGCTAAGGCCGGCCACCATTAGCAAGCTCAAGAGAAGATAAAAGTTGTGATTTCAAGAAGGGGAATCAAATCACTTAATCAAGAACAAATCTCACGTCTTTAATCACAAAGCTAAGATGAATAATGGCTACATCTCAATTTTTAATGGTTTTAGTATGAAATCCAAATTATGTACAAATGTTTTTTTTTCATATTTTGGATGATAAAATGTATATCTATATGTTATTGATGATTTATTCTAATTCACATAGACTTTGTGATTTATTTTGATATGAAAACCCTTTTATATGACATCCAATTGCCTTGCGAATTTAAATTTAGATTAGAAACAACATTTAGAAATGGGTTTCAATTTTCATAATTTTCTGAAGTACTGTGAATTTTATATGAATTTTCTAGTGAAGAAAATGTTATTTTTGGTTAAAGATTAATTACGGCCAAATTATATTGGCATAGGTTCTGAAATTTATATATCTTAGAAAACATATTAAAATGATTTTCTAGAATTTTTATAAAAAATTTCTAAGTGTTTTAATGGATATATAAAATTATTTAAATATGAGACTTAAATGTTTTATATATTTATAAAAAGGAGAAGGGGTATTTTGTAATAAAAATTCTTACTTCATAAAATCGACAGTGCTTTTAGAAAAGAAATTTTTTCCACTGATCATAATTTGGCAAATAAGGTAGGTTAGGTACAAAGAAATGGGTTAAAAGGTTAAATCTACATGCTTTTTCATATTTCAATGCTTTCGGCACCAGGCTTCCGACTCTTCCTCCGACTTTATCGAAACCAATGAACATGGTATCAGATATCTGGTACGTAGTGAATTGGATATAGGTGGAGGGTATTGGGACGAAACCAGGGTTCCAAAGGGGTCGAAGCATAACTTTGCCTTTAAATGGAAATGTGCTTGCTTTGCTTTCGACTGAATAGCTTTCGACTTGGTATGTTTTCGACTAGGTTAATGACTTTAAAAGAATGGTTTTAAGAGGTTGTGCCATTGTTTTTAAGTAACTGCTTTCGACCAATTTCGAAAACCCTGATTGTCGCTTTTTACCTTTCTACCCAGAATGGTTTCGAAAGGATTGCCTTATTTTTAAAATCGAGTCACTTCTCCAAATGCTTTCGAAGGATGGTTTCGACATCATCATTTCTTTACTTAGGAATGCTTTCGAAAGAGATGCTTTCGACTCAAATGTTTTAATGACCCTTTTAATCTATAAAAGTAGAACCCAAATGATTTCGAAAGAGATGGTTATAATGGTATCAAAAGGTGTCTCCACTTGTTAATAAATTGAACCGAAATGCTTTTGAAAGGCTTGATGTTTTGATGCTTTCAAAAGGTATTAAAGAAAGGTTCCTAAGGGTTAGTTCTCCAGTGGTTTCGAAAGGTCTACAAGGAAAGGTTTTCCAATGGTTTGAAAGGTCTAAAGGAAAGATTTTCCAATGGTTTCGAAAGGCAATGTTTAAGTATTTTAAAGAGGATGTTTAAGGTTTTAAAGATTTCGAAGAAGATGTTTTTAGTGCTTTAGAAAGGATAAATATGAATGGTTTCAAAAGGTATGATTTGACCTTTGGATTATGGTTACTCGTATTGAAAGGGATACTTTCAAAGGTTTCGGAAGCGATACTTTCGAAAGTTTAAACGTCTTCATCAACAAGATTTTTTGTAAAGAATATGTAACATCGCAAGGTGATTTGAGTAAAGCAAAGATACAAATAGTTTCCTTATTGAAAGAATGATTTAAAGGTTTAAATCAATTTGAAAGAAAAGGTTTTTAATGAAAAATTTAAAGGATAGTTAACCCTAAGAAAATGACTCGGATTAGAAGACCGGGTGGGACTGGTGTAGGGTCGCGTCCTATAATCATTAGCTATTAGGCCCTAGCTAATTTAGTCCAAAATTCCATTATGCAAGGCTTTGTCAAAAGTGAGATTAAAATTATGTTACACATAGAAAGGAATCTAAAAAGGAAAGACAGGTTAGTGGTAAGCCCGTAAAACCATTATGATCAGTTAGACCTGGAGAAGTAAGTAAGGACAGACCGTCCGGAGGAGGAATATCTAACAAATGTTAGATTTTTATGTTTTTATGGTAGGCCCGAGTCAGCCAAGGGTTAGTAGTAGCCAAACAAAACTGCAGTGTATGGACAAATAGTCCATATGATAACTGATTTGTACATATACATGATATTGCTTTACAGATTAACCAGTTATGGTTGTAGGATCATAATTTGCAAAAGATATGTTTTATAAAGGATATTATTGAGGGTAAACCCATTCTGCTAAGCAGTGTGTCTCACTTAATATCAGATAACCGAGATGTATAATATTATTCACATCAGTCTTTATGTCTGACTTGAAGTTTGTTTTCCTTAAACTCTCGGGTGCTCAAAATTGATTCGAGTAGGCTGAAGATTGAGGTTTACTGGTTTTAGTAGGTTGGAAAATAAAGCTTGCTTTGATGAACAGGTGGCTGACGGATAACTAACTAGGAGTTGTTGTTATATTTTGGATTGATTTGGTTGTATTGTATATATAGTATTCTGCTCAACCAAGGGGTAACATCATATGTCACTCTTGGCGTAATTATGTAATAATTATATTTTATCTAAACCTAGGAAAGCAATGAGATTATGTAATTTGAATATGGAACATGTTTTGGGAATGTGATAAGAAAAATGTTGTTGTTTTAGAAATTATAATATTTTATTCATATTTAAGTGCTTTCGATATTATAGATACCATTAACACAGCCGTATTTACTTTGATTTGGGCCTCTAGATAGAGGATGTTACAAATTGGTATCAGAGAATAGGTTTTTGAAAAACTTTAAATAAAAAGATGATTTTTAAAGACATAATCTTAAGGAATTGGCGATAAGATTGGGGTAAGGGATAATGTTATAGTAACGTACTTACATTTTCCATATATAAGTAGGTGGTTTATCTCTAGTCTGCTATCTCTATTAGGTTATTTTATGAATATCATGAAGGTTCGAATGCAGATATGGATTCTCGAAGTGATAATGTTGGAGGAGGAAGCATCACTGCAGATGGAAATGCCAGACTAATACTAAAAGGAATCCAGGTCAGGAAAGAGTTGGAAATACTGGTGCTGAAGTCCCGCAAGCTGGCATGGGAGCCATGTATTAGTTTTTCATGAGTATGATGCAAGCAGGGGTTCCTGCTGGAGTAGTTGGGGGAGCCCAGGAAGCTCGAGCAGTCAACAATTATGCTACTTCGAGTAGGGATCAAGTTAGGTTGGGAGGAAAACCATTCACTGGGACTGAAGACACCATAGAAGTGGGGAACTATTTGCTGCATTGTGAGAGGATTTTCACAGATTTAGGGCTAAGTGATGAGCAGAAATGAAGGCTCGCTTCGAGGTAGCTTCAAGGCAGCTTTATACTAGTGGAATAGTGTGACGGTTGAGGTAACTAAAGCCACGATGACATGGGTTGAGTTTAAGAGGAGGTTCGAGGAGAGATTCATGTCTGTGATGGCGAAGTCTACCTTGCTCAAAAATTCGTCGACTTAGAGCACGGAGAGATGACTGTGTTATAGTATGCTATAAGATTTGAGGAGTTGGCAAGATATGGTCATTCCACTATGGATATTGTGATTAAGAGAAATGAGAAGTTCATTATGGGGTTGAAATCTGAATTGGCCAGGGCTACATTACCTCATATCAGCGATCCTTGTGGTGTTGTAGTAGAGATGGCTCTAAGACATGAGGAAATTATTGCTTCTGTGGAGAAGAATAAGGCGAAGGAGGTCGAGGTAGGGCAGAGTTAGAAAATGAAGTTCTTTCCTAAGAAGGGGCCCCAAAAAGGTCGATCCGTGAAGAAAGGAAAGTTAGAAGTTGTTTATTTTAAGTGAGACAAGAAAGGGCATTTTGCGAATGAATGTCATTCTGGAGAGGCAAAGAAGGTAACCGAGATGAAGAATATTAATGCTTCAGCTGCGACCAGATGGATCATTACAAGAGGCAATGCAAGGAGCCAGCTAAGAACAAGAAGGGAGCCAACTACCTCAAGACCCACGGCAAGGGAAAAAGGGGAAGCATTTGTTACCCTGCCTTTTAGTCAAGTCCGGAATATCAACAAATTGGCTGGAAAGGATGGATATCATGATTGGAGGTCGACTGGAAACAAGGTTATGATCGATATCGTCAAAATTTGATCGAGCTTCAATCAAGACGGGATCGATTAGGAATGATGAACAAGGCTAGGGGAGGCTACGTTTCAAATTGTAGGTCAATCGGAGTTTGTATGCTCGAGATATGGATGGATCAATATTGGTAAGAAATGGTTCGCATCGATGTGGTTCGTATCGATCGACGCAGGCTCGGCTATCTACTTCAGATCGATACTTTCGTATTGATCAGAAATGTACTCAATATCGGTTAGGATGGAAATAGTAGCATGCTTTGAATCGATGGTTTTGCATTGATACAACGTGTATCAAATTGGCTAGACTCGGCATCGGTATGGCAGGCTATTTCGTATCGAACAAGGTCGGGATCGATACGAAGTATGAGCAGTGGTTTGGAAGAGCACTTCGTATCGATCAAGTATTGGATCGATATGAAGGATGTATGCATAGGATCGATACGAATAGTGGAGCGGCCGAAGGATATGAAGGAACAAAGCTTGATCGATACGAAGGATATGGATACGAAATGGTACGACTGGGATCGATACGAACAAGGAAGCAACCGATGGACACGAAGAAGTAAAGCTTAGATCGATACAAGGGCTACGGACTTGGATCGATGGATGCGAATAGAGGCACAGTTAAGGGATACGAATAAGCCCACAAGCGCTGGTGGATGGATACAAATAAGCCCACAGGCACTGGTGGATGGATACGAAGAGCATAACATTCGATCGATACGAAGGAGACGTGTTTGAATGAAGAAGCAGTCAACTCGGCATCAAAAGTGGATCTCCGTGGGTTTTTGAGCCACATCATCAATGCGATTATGATGAGTATGAAGGGATGGATACGAATGGATGGATACGAATGTGACAGCCAACCGGTGAACACAAAATTGCATCGATCATATCTCACAATTTACAAGTCCAAACGCTACAAAATATTTAGAGGAGCTTCTTAATGCAGTCAAGAACCACCATGATCGATCTCAGTTCGATTGGACCACTTTTGGATCGATATGAATTGAACGTGCATCGATCCCAAATCGCTCTGGATCGATCTGGTAGGCCCACTTGCATAAGAGAATAGGTAATCTCAGTTTTGAGGCGGATATGTTCGAATCTACACCTATAAATAGGAGTCCTATGGCAACTGCAAAGAGGATCTTCTTCAACTTTGGACGCTGGAACTCTATCAAAAAGGCTTGTCATAGTAATCTTAACAACATAAATGGAATAAAAAGGATTGATTCAAAGTGGACCTAGGTCAGATTGCCGAACCACTATAAATCTTGTGTTCTTCCTTGCTTTCTTCCATTTTTAATTTTATTGTTTCTTCATTTTTACTCTCCACATTATCTAGTTCTGAGATCTGTGTGTGAATATTGTGGATCTGTATGTAAACACTGATGCTTTCACGACTTTGTGGATTTGTGACCAATTTTGGCGCAAACAGCAGTGTTGGGAGGTACACTTATGATTCTTGGTATGGCAATTAGTGTTCTGTTTGATACCGGTGCATCGCATTCTTTCATATATCGTAGTTTGGTAGATAAGCTTAACCTAGAACCCTCATACCTAGTTACTTCCTTAAGGGTTGCAAATCTGATAGGAGGGTATGCAACACTTGGGATGAGATGTGACCGCCTAAAGTTTGACTTGTTAGGTCATATTTTTGTTTGCAGTTTGCATGTGTTTAATTTATGTAGGATTAGAAATTATTTTGGGTATGGATTGGTTAAGTAAGTACGATGCTAGGATATTTTGTCATGATGGGAAAATATCGCTTAGACACCCAGACTTGAGGGAGCAGATTTCATATACCATAGAAAACCCTAGTTGTACGGTGAATACTTTGTTGGGTGTTGTGGAGATAGAAGGCAAGCTAAATCGAGTTTTTGCGGTTAGAGAATTCGCGGATATTTTTGAACCCGTAGTAGGATTGCCACCAAAATGGGCCATTGAGTTTTGAATGATTTGGTGCCTGGAGCAGAACACCTATCGAAATGAGGGAGCTCAACATGCAGTTGGTGGATTTAAGAGGCAAGAATTTCATTTGACCTAGTAGTTCACCTTGGGGAGCAGCTGCAGTGTCTGCTAAGAAACCAGATGGATCGCTAAGATTATGTATCAATTATCGTAAGTTGAACAAGAAAACGATAAAGAATTGATATCCATTGCCTAGGATTGGCGATTTGTTCGATAGTTGAGTGGAGCAAAGATATTTTCGCAGTTGGATTTAGCGAAAGGTTTCGGTCAGCTTAGAGCGGCAGAATATAGTATTCCTTTGATGGCGTTTAGAACCAGATATGGATCGTACGAATGGTTATTGATGTCATTCGGACTGACTAATGTGCCGGCTTTCTTTATAGATTTGATGAACGGGATTTTATGAGAGTACCTGGATAGGTTCGTATTGGTTTCCATAGATGATTTGGTATACTCTAAGAATGAAAGAGAGCATGAAGTTCATCTCAGAGTAGTGCTTGAAATGCTGAGGCAGCACCAGCTAAAGGCGATGTTCTCGAAATGTCATTTCTAGAAGAAAGAAATGAAGTTTCTTGGCCATGTAGTTTCAGAGAATGGGTTATCAGTGGATCCAGCTAAGATCGATGCCGTGAATAGTTGGAAGAGACTAGAAATGGTGATTGAAATATAAAGTTTTCTTGGATTGGTTGGTTACTATCAGAGGTTTATTAAGGTTTTTTCGCAGATAGCGACACTAATGACTAAACTAACTCGAAAAGATTTGAAGTTCGTTTAGACCGATAAGTGTGAAGAGGCATTCCAGAACCTAAAATACTTATTGACTAATGCACTTGTGTTGGTTGTTCCAAATGGGAATCAGGATTTGGTGGTGTACATTGATGCATATGGGACTAGGTTAGGAGTTGTGTTAATGCAGAGGGGTAGGGTAATTGCCTATGCTTCTCGATAGCTTAGACCACATGAAGTCAGATACCCAACCCATGACTTGGAGTTAGCTGCAGTGATTTTTGCGCTGAAGGTATGCAGGCATCATCATTTGGGAGAAAGATTTGAATTGTATACGGATTATAAATCGTTGAAGTATTTGTTCTCTCAGAAGGAGCTGAACACGAGACATCAGAGGTGGTCAGAGTTCTTAGCAGCTTATGATTTCGGTATTGAGTACACACTGGGGAAAGGCAACAATGTTGGAGATGCGCTTAGCAGAAAACATCAGAATATGGTGTTAGCGATGATAGTTGAGTGGAAAGATTTGGAAGCGTTAGAGACTTGCAGAGTACAATGGAGAACAAAGAGTAGTTCAAGTACAGAAACTGCTTTATTATCATGTCTGGAAGTTCGACCAATTATGATCTAAAAGGTTGCTTCTAAACAGCTAGAGGATCCAGTGTTGGTTGAATGGATCAAAAAGGTGAAAGATAGAACATATAGCGATGACTAAAAAAGTTTTAGCCTTGACTACAATGAGTGGTTGAGAAAAAAAGAAATATTCTATGTTCCGAATATGGGAGACGTTGGGAAGGATGTTTTGGAAGAATGCCATCGTTCGAAATTCACTATTCATGCGGCAGGAACTAAGATGTATTAGGACATGAAGAGAAGTTTCTTCTGTTAAGGTACGAAGAGGGATGTAGGCTTATGGTTGAAGCAGTGTTTGAAATACCAACTGGTGTTAGGATTTATTTAACATTTAACATATGACCACAACATCTAGGATAATTAATAGATTGTGATATTCATAAATGGTGAACAACTCTTTATTAATTATATCTCATAACCATTTTAATATCTTGCTCTTAATCGTCTTTGTGGCCTTGGTGATGATCAACAAATTACAAAGTGTATTAAGCACCCTGACTCATCATTTCGTAATTGTGCAAGTACACGCCTTTTGAGGATGATTTACAAAGGCAAATAATTTATCATGTCAAATACATATAGACATTCAAAAACTAGAGTTATTAGCGTACTTAAATAACGTAGATTAATAATATGGTAATAATGTGCTTGTTGACATGGCTTGGATGACTGCCACATGTCATAATTGGACGATGGAGGTTATGCACATGAAAATCAATGCTTGTTTTTGAATAATTATAGGTGACGTGAATCACAAGCTATGTATTTTGAGGTTGGCGTAGACAAGCAGGATACTTTCCATATCATTGGAATCTGATGGTGGAGAGCTTCGAGATGTCAGATTAGTTGTATGGTGAGAGCGATCATGCTTTTAGTCATACACTTATGGTAAAGTTGGCAAGAAAGATACTTGCAATGTGGCGATAATTGAGCGGTTAGATCTTATTTTGGCTATAAGTAAGCATGTTACTGGTACGGGTTTTAACCCGAACCGTCCTGTTAATGCGGGTATGAGTTTATGTAACACCCCATATTTTTAGTAACATTATTTAGAATATTTAATAGTTAAATAAAATAAAATAATGTAAGTAGATTAATGGATTGATATTTATGATTAAATATGAGGTAGCCATGCCATGTTAAACAAGTGAACTAAAGAATAAAAAGGAGGATAAAAGGTTAGAAAATATGCAAGGGCAAAATAGGAACAAGACATATCCTTATACCCTAAACCCCTTACGAATTCATTCTACAAGTTCATTTTATTTTCACAAACAAAAATAGAGCTAAGGCGGCCACCATTAGCAAGCTCAAGAGAAGATAAAAGCTAGGATTTCAAGAGGGGGAATCAAATCACTTAATCAAGAACAAATCTCACATCTTTAATCACAAAGTTAAGATGAATAATTACTACATCTCAATTTTTAATGGCTTTCGGCTTTAGTATGAAATATGAATTATTTACAAATATTTTTTCCATGTTTTGTATGATAAAATGTATATCTATATTTTATTGATGATTTATGCTAATTCACAAAGATTTTATGATATGTTTTGATATGAAAATCCTATTATATGACATCCAATTACCTTACGAATTTAAATTTAGATTAGCAACCATAATTTAGAAAAGTTTTTCAATTTTCATAATTTTCTAAATTAATGTGGATTTAATATGAATTTTCTAGTGAAGAAAATGATAATTTTGATTAAAGATTAATTACGGCCAAATTATATTGGCTTAGGGTCTGAAATTTATATATGTTAGAAAACATATTAAAAATGATTTTCTGGAATTTTTCTAAAATTTTCCTAAGTGTTTTAATGGATATATTAAATTATTTAAAGTAAGGGACTTAAATGTTTTATATATTTATACAAAAGAGAAGGGGTATTTTATAAATAATCCAAATTATTATTTCAGAAAATCGGCAGTGCTTTTAGAAAAGGAAAATTTGGAACCAATCATACTTTGACAAACAAGGCAGGTTAGGTACAATGAAATGGTTTAAAAAGTTAAATCTACATGTTTTTCCCTATTTCAATGCTTTCGGCACCAAGCTTCCGACTCCTTACCTCCACCTCCAACTTTATCGAAACCTATGCACATGTTATCAGATGCCTGGTATGTAGTGAATTGGATACAGGCAGAAGGTATTGGATCGAAACCAAGGGTTTCGAAGGGGTCGAAGTACTACTTCACTTTTAAATGGAAATGCGCTTGCTTTGCTTTCCACTGAATAGCTTTCGACTTGGCATGTTTTCGACAGGGTTAATGACTTTAAAAGAATGGTTTTAAGGGTTGCCTTATTTTTAAAATCAAGCCACTTCTCCGAATGCTTTCGAAGGGATGGATCGACATCATCACTTCTTTACTTATGAATGCTTTCGAAAGAGATGATTTCGGCTTAAATATTTTAATGACCTTTTTGTCCTATAGAAGGTAGAACCCAAATCGTCTCGAAAGAGATAGTTTTAATGGTTTCGAAATGTATCTCAACATGGTTTAAAATATAATCCAAATGCTTTCAAAAGGCTTGATGTTTTGAGGCTTTCGAAAGGTTTTAAAGAGAGGTTTCTAAAGGGTGGTTCTCCAATGGTTTCGAAAGGTCTAAAAGGAAAGGTTTTTCAATGGTTTGTAAGGTCTAAAAGGAAAGATTTTCCAATGGTTTCGAAGGCAATGTTTAAGTATTTTAAAGAGGATGTCTAAGGTTTTAAAGCTTTCGAAGGAGATGTCTTTAATGCTTTCGAAAGAATAGGTATGAATAGTTTCATAAGGTATGATTTGAACTTCGGCCTAAGGTTTTACTCACATTGAAAGGGATACTTTCAAAGATTTCGAAAGGAGTACTTTCGAAAGTTTAAATGTTTTCATCAACAAGGTTTTGTGTAAAAAATATGTAACATGGGAAGATGATTTGAGTAAATTAAAGAGTATATGTAAATAATTTACTTGTTTAAAGAATGATTTAATGGTTTAAATCAATTTGAAAGAAAAGGTTTTCATGGAAAATTTAAAGGGTGGTTAACCCAAAGAAAATGACTCAGATTAGAAGTCCAAATGAGACTGGTGTAGGGTTGCGCCCTATACTCATTAGCTATTATCCCTTGGCTAATTTAGTCCAAAATTCCAGTGTGTAGGACTTTGTCAGAAGTAAGACTAAAATTATGTTACATCGAGAAAGGAATCTTAAAAGAAAACACAGGTTATTGGTAAGCCTTCAAAACCATTAGGATCAGTTAGACCTGAGAAGTAAGTAATGACATACCATCCAGAAGAGTAGTATCTAACAAATATTAGATTTTTATGTTTTTCTAGAAGGCCCGAGTCAGTCAAGGATTAGTAGTTATCCAAACAAAATTACAGTGTATGGACAGATAATCCATATGATAACTGATTTGTACATATACATGATATTGTTTTACAGATTTAACCAGTTTTGATTGCAGGATCATAATTTTCAAATGATATGTTTTAAAAAAGATATTAGTGAGGGGAAATCCATTCCGTTAAGCAGCGTGGTCTCACTTAATATCAGATAACCGAGATGTATAATATTATTCACACCAGGCTTTATGTCTGACTCGAAGTTTATTTTCCTTAAACACTCAGGTGCTCAAAATTGATTTGACTAGGCTAAGGGTTGAGGTTTACAGTTTAGTAGGTTGGTGAAATAAAGCTACCGGTGACGAGCAGATGGCTGATGGATTGCTAATTAGGATTTGTTGTTATATTTTGGATTGATTCCGTTGTATTGTATATATATTAGTCCGGTCAACCAAGGGGCATTGTCATATGTCGCTCTTGGCGTAATTATGTAATAATATATTTTATCTGAACCTGGAAAAGTGATAGGATTATGTAATTTGAATATGGGACATGTTTTGAAAATGTAATCAGAAAAATGTTGTTGTTTTAGAAATCTATGATTTTGTTTCTTATATAAGTGCTTCTGATATTATAGATAGCATTAACACAGCCGCATTTAGTCGCCAGAAGTTAATACTATGGATGATTGCAAATCTATGGTGCTAAGCTTTGGACCTCTAGATAGTGGATGTTATAGCTTAGCTCTAACTACCTAGATCCGATCTAGACTCGACCTGATTGCCATTAAGATTGTGTATAGTTATTTCGTAGCCCGGTCCCGTTTGAACCTGATTATTAGTTTTCATAGTACCAAGAAATGAGATGTGTATATTATTTGTTTATTTACATGTAGATGTTTTTGCATGCTTTTATTGTGAACATGGCTTCATCACTACCCAATTAGTACGGTAACAGTGTTTGTGTATAATATTTACAAAAATTACGAGCAAAAAATATGGTTTTAGCATAAATATTATGAGTTATGTTTACGTGTATTATCCAATGTAGACCTGTCAAAATATGACCCAACCCATCAACCCAACCCATTTACCCTACTTATAAATGGGTTCGGTCAACCCATTTATAAGTTTCGTTAAATGGGTTATGGGTTGGGTTGATCCATTTTTAAAAGATTTATAAAACGGTAACCCATTTACCCATCTATTAAAAACTTAAAATATGAAAATATAAATTTTGAAAATAAGAATTTTGAACACACATTATAATTTTCCATGGAGATAGATAGTTGTACTAAGAAAATAACAGGCTACCGCATCCTCATATTTGAACTCCGCCTAATGTAGAAGCCGCTATTTTTTTGTACAGACTGTAATAACTTTTCATACTAACTCGGAATCAGGTAAGACTTCGACCGATTAGCTTTCATCTAAATTATGGACAATATGCAATACTCGGATACTTCATCTTGTGAACGCACACTGTAGTTCTTCATGGGGACTGACAGTTGTACTTAGAAAATAACAGACTACCACATTCCTATATTTGAACTCCTCGAAGTGTAGAAGCCGCTATTTTTTTGTTTAGACTGCAATGACTAACTCAGAATCAGGTGAGACTTTGACTGATTAACTCCCACCTAAATTACAGACAATCTGAAACACTCAGATACTTCATCTTGTGAACGCACAATGTAGTTCTCCATAGGGACTAGCAGTTGTACGTAGAAAATAACCGGCTACCATAACCCCATATTTAAACTCCGCCTAGTGCAGAAGTCGCTATTCAGAGTGTAATGACTTCTTCATAATAACTCGTAATCAAGCGAGACTTCGATCGATTAACTCCCACCTAAATTACGAACAATATGAAACATTCGGATACTTCACTTGTGAAAACACACCGTAGTTCTCGATGGGGATTGGCAGTTGTACTTAGAAAATAACAGGCTACCTCATTCCCATTTTTAAACCCCGCCTAGTGCAGAAGCCGCTATTTTTTTTGTTCAAACTGCAATAATTTATTCATACTAACGCGGAATCAAGCGAGACTTCAATCGATTAACTCCCACCAAAATTGCGGACTATATGGTACACTTGGATACTTCATCTTGTGAACGCACACTATAGTTCTTCATGGGGACTTACAGTTGTACTAAGAAAAAAACAGACTACCACATCCATATATTTGAATTTTGATGAAAATTAGAATCAAAATTTTAGATTTTAAATTTTTTATTTTTATTGAAACTCAAATTGTAAAATTTATAATTAGAATTATTTTATATCTATTTGTTTTTTATTAATAAAATCAATTTTAAATCTTTAAATGGGTTGTAATAAACCAGGGATTTTCGACATCGAAAATCGATATTAATACGTCCACAGCATAGAATGCCAAGCAATCGAGTGCTGGAAATTTACCAGTTCATTAGGGGCAAAGAATAAAAAGGTAAAATAAAATAAAACAACAATAAAAAAATTCCACAATCGCAGCGGAATAAAATATAATATATAATAACGATTTTAAATACAGGAACTGTACTGTTAATATACATATCATTATCAGAGTACAATATACACAATCAATCTGGACAGTTTGCTAACTTCTCCTCCTACAGCAGAAAAATAAATCAAGTACAGAGATAGTCTCTACTCCTCTAGCTCGCCTCCTGAGCTCTATAGCATTTTATCTTGAATTTGTAAGGCTCGGTCTGACCCGAGTATTATAATAAAATAACACCCGAGTCAATCTGGAAAAATATGGTGAAAAAACACACGCAGTTTGAATTATAACCTTTCAAAATCCTTTGAAAAACAAAGGCATTTCGTAAGACCACGTCACAAATAAATACGACGGGTTTTTAACTTACGATAACCAAAATGATTTTCATCAAAATCATCTAATATTACAATAGTGCCTATAGAAAGTAAATAGAAAATAGCTGAAATGCATGCATCTCACGTTCCAGCATAGTTGGGCGCAACCAAAACCGTACGGCGCTTATTGGAGAATGGATTTCACCAAATGACTGGGCCACTTAGGTATCGTCCACCATAGTACACCTCTAGAACAATGTAAAGAGGACCACGCCAGGATACCCTGCTACATAAGACTGGACTGCCTCTGACCAGGATAGACCGAATATGTTATCACCCTGGGTGTTCCCAACCTTTCCATAGAGCGCTCCTTCCATGCACAAGCATATTCATAATATAAAGGTTTCCAAGGACATCTAGAAAGGTGATAACATACCTTACTTGGGTACGACCCACTTAGCCTTGCCGCATCAACCCTATTTTAGCCATTCCCGGTTGATGAGGCTCGAGGATAAGCGTTACCTTTCAAGAAAAAAATTCCACTTAGAATGCTCATCGTCCTCCAATGACGATATTCTGCTAGCATTCGTCCATAGAAGTTGTCTTGGGTCAGGACAAACTGAATCACCGTCTTCATCATCTTCACGGTATTCACTCCTGACATTCAAACCGGATCGAAGTGGTTTTCAGATAATTAAATCTGATCTCGGTCTCTTCGAAACGAATAATGAAATTGGCCAAAATTTGATAGTCGATTATTTAGCTATCATTCCACATCCATAAGCAATGATCAGGCTTTATTATAATTTTTCCAAAATTATTCTCAAAATATCTTTTAAGATATTTATTTCCAGTACTTCAACATTTGAAACAGTTTTCAAATCCTTATGTTTCAATGGAATATTTCCACCCCTTCTCAACACTTAGAGTATTTTTCCACTTCATTTTATATTCAACACTTAAGAAGTATTCTATTTATTTACCATTTTTTCAAAAACATTTACAAATTTATTTGTAAATTTCTTGACTCTTTTATAACGAATTCTATGAATCCAGAATTCCTTAATAAATTTTCATTTAAAATTTCCAAAGCCAATATACTTACTTATAATTCCAATTCTCTTTCCTGCTTCTTAATGAATTCAATTTCATTATTTGAAGTTCACTATTATCAACTACTTCGGAAAATTTCTTACTTTTCTTTTCAATTCTATTTTAAGAATTTTCTTACAATCCCATCTACTGAAAAACCACATTTCCAAACTTCCGAGAAGGTTTTAAATAAATTTAAAACATTTCAAAACTCTATATATATATATATATATATATAGACACACAAACACATATGTAAATGAAAATAAGTATTTTGAGAAAACAATAATAATTTATTTTTAAGACATATTCAAATAATTATTTAAAATATTGAAAACACCGTTGTTATAACATCAATTTTCAAAGCAGGTTTAAAAATTTTAGGGTTTTATTAAAATAAATATTAAATATTTTAAAATTCACTTCCGAAATATTTCAATGCTAACTAATTTAAAACTTACATAGTTTAATGGATAAAAATTTCTTTTTAAAAAAATAAATAAATTAAAACTTAACTTATTGATAAAAATATATTTTTAAATCTGGATAACCAAATTTTCAATTTATAATCCGTTTCGATTTTCATCACATCACTCCCATTCTGGTCTACCTAACCATTTTCACTTTGAAATAGTATCCACTATTTTTCTGTCACCCTATCTCCTTATTAAAATATAAATTTTCCATGTAAACTTATATTTCCAATTTTATTATCTGTTATCACTTTCCTTCTTTTATAAACTTCGTATATAAATTTTTATAACTCCTTTGAGTTTCACTAAAAAAAATCTCATTTTTTTAAAATTCCATTTCTACAAATTCAATTCCTTTAAAAATCCATATATTTTTGCCAATCTATTTTTGATATCGATTTCAACTTCTTTCTATATTTTCCCGAATATCATTTTGAAATCTCGTCTTTAAAAATTCCTTTATATGATTTATTTTAAAACCACTATTTAATTCTCGCATTCTTTAGTACGATCGAAATTTCACCATTTCTTATTCAAACCAATCTCCTCTAAATAATCCAAATTTTGTTATACAAATTTTTATATTAAAAATCTCTTTTTAATTCCTTAAAATTTTAAAATAATATTTATGGTATTTAATATTTCCACAACTAATTTCCATGCCATTATATCAGTTAAAAATTTACAACACGTAATAATCCAGCATTTTATATATATGAAAAATACTAATATATTTGAGGAATCAAGTTGAATCCCACCAACCTGTTTTCCCTGCATCCACAGATGTTAGATAACAATAAAAATACCAATCCCACTTCGAGAGGCATATCGCGATATATAGGGTCATCCACTATTATGCGGGCGCATAGGGTCTCATCCGCTATAATGTGCGGGAATATCACTCCAAATACTAATATATATATATGCACTAATATATATACATATATATATATATATTAGTATATATACACACACTACTATATATATATAGTCAACCATCAGATAATTATAAATTTATCAATCCAATCAAGCGTCAACTAATTTAAATTTTAAACACTTTAAATTTAAAAATGGTAAACCAAATGAGTGAGAAGTTCTCACATTTTATTTTAATTTTCAATCCGTTTTCAATTTTTATTTCGTATCATATACTATCATGAATCCGTCGCAAGAATCCACACTTGCATTCGACCTTGTATGAACTTAATATAGTATTTATATGAATTTGATTCCGTTGATATAATTAACTAAATTAAATTTCAGTAATTAAATTAATTACCACCCATACGTAAAACCCCGGCGCTGCTAACCTCGATCACATATCCAAGGTCACTGCTCCCTCCTTTCTCCAGTCACCTCCAAGGCTACGCCTCGAAAACTACACCCTTCATCACTGCCAAAATCGAATGACACAGCACCTAGCCACTATGTCACCCCTACCATCGTCGATTATTGTCGCTCCATCCATCCAACATCGAACTACTCACAGTGTCAAAAATCATCTTCGTCACTCCCCCTTCATCGCGCCTATCACCATTAGCCGTTGGCTTATAAGATGCCCACACTCTCTAATGTCGCACGACACCACAATGACCAAAGCGCCGCCTGCCTGCCAGCGACTCCAGGAACCGATCGCTGACACATCCACCGCCTCGCCCCAGAAATCACGTCTTCCCACGGCCCTGTGCTCGTTCGATTGAGATAAATTTTTTTATATCATTCGACCCGATGTCAATTTCGTTCAATTTGAAGAAAAAGGTAAGGTCGCGATTTAAACTGAAGGAAACGATGTTACGCGATTCACACCTTTTATTATGTGAACAGATTTTTTTTTAAAAGGTGAAGAGGGAGGGGACGGTGATTTAAAGGATGAATGCGACCTGACTTTAAAAGGAGGACATGATGTTTTTCATGTTTGAATAGATTAGCTACAGTGACTTGAGGTGGAAAAAACAGCTGATGTGAAAAAAAGTTTGACTTGACCATATATTATTTAAATTACAAAACAAATCGACTTCGTAGCTTAAAATCTCGGCCTCTTATCGAGGCGTGCCGCTAGGCGTTTATAATATTATACCCCTATTCCAAACGCAATGGAAAAGGTTTCGAGTCCTAATTCGATCGTATAGAGAAGATAGGTTTTTGGATCCAATTATTATATTGAATTTCTATATTAATTTCAGCGCGTTTCTATCCCGTAAGATCAAACGATAACCCCAAATACTACAAAATTTGAAATCCGATAACAATACACTATTACGAATCTAATGCAACTCGTTTCATCAAATTTCGAGACTGTGCCTCGGAACGCTATTTTTTAATGTCAAATTGAACAAACTATTTTTAAAATTGAACAGAACACCTTTAGATTCAATTTTAAAACTCATATTATCTTCATTATTATTAATATAAATTTTACAAACCTTTAAATTATTTTTATCGAGCTTAAAACTCAAAATACAATAATTCAACCAATATTCGATTGTAAAATTCAAAAATTAAATTATCCAATAAATCGCGATATTTAAATTCTGAATTTATTTCATAAATGGAAACCAAATTTTCATATTCAAAATCAATCTATAATTCAAATACAATATTTAAACCATTTAAATATTCAATATCAAATGATGAAAAATCTGGGTCGTTACATTCCTTCGCCCTTAAAAGAATTTTGTCCTCGAAATTGCTAAGGCAGGAAAATGCCCTAAACCCCTTACTTATCCAAACCTGCTTAGCTAACTTGACATTCCACTTTCCTAATCCCTTAGTTTGCAATCAAACAATTTGTTTTCCATCCTGACCGAAAATCTTTTATTTTTATTATAAATTCGAAATCGGTTTCCGTTAACAAAAAAATTTCAAAAATTTTCAAAGTATTTCTAACACCCTAAATTTTTAGCTGAATCTCCCTTGTACAAAAAGCCTTTTGCAATATGACAAGAGAGATAAATATATATACATCGACCCACACGGTTGGAAAACAAAAATATATCAGTATTTATATATTTGCTGTATTCAATTCGAAAACGTACCTTATTTTAGCATTTTTAAGCATTATTAAATAAGCAAGTTACTTCATATGCAAATATGCAACCCAAATCTAGTTCGACAGCCTCTGGTCTATAATTACTCAATTTAAAACACGCAAGTACCAAAAACATCAAATTCAATAACATTTCACTTATTTAAATGGATAAACACGTAAATTCATAAACAAACCTGTTATAACATGTTTTCATAGAATTACAAGGCTTCCATCAATCGATTATTTATTTCCAATCGATTTATAGAGCATTTCATTCAATCCGAATGATTTACAACTCAATTTTCTTGCATCGCTTTATTTTTATAGCAACAACTCATATCCATTTCAAATTGGTTTAAAAATCAATTTTATTCACTTTTATTAATCCATAAAATTTTATTTACTTCCGTTTACGCCAAACGCCAATATTTCTATGCAAATTCGACGCTCTTCATTTAAATGAATAACCATTTAAGCTTATAACTATTTTCAATTGATTCCAAATCAATTTATATTTAATTTTATTCTATTTCAAATTGATTCCCAATCAATTCGGTTGCATTCCCTTCATATCTACATTATTTTCAAATACATTTTATTAGCTAGGAATCATTCCATGTTGTTTAATATCCCAAGCCATATCAATTTATTTACGCTCCAATTGAATTTATTTATGACTTGAGTTATCACCATTTCAAACTATTTCCATTTTACTCGACACATTTCCAATTTTTATTTAATTTGCTTACCATCTAAGTTGAATTTTATTTATAACTCAAGTTTCATTTTCAAATTCCATTTTCAACTCATAATCCAAATATATTCAACTCGATTAATATCCATTATACATCCAATTAACTAGTTAGTTAACTAATTAGTTAATTTCCACTTTATAATTCAACATCTAATATATTTTTTCAAAAATCACTTCAACCAATTTACTTGAGTTCAAATTTATTATATAATTCATATTTGGGTTTTTATTTCGTTTCCAAAATTTCAAATTCTTTTTATTTTGGCTTATCTATTCCAATTTTCAATTTTATAGGAGACACAACTTAATTTTTTTCATATTTCCAATTCTTCACCTGAATTTTATTTCATTTAAAATCCTATCCATATGGTTTTATAATATTTCATAATTCATAATTTATATCTACTTCAATTTGATATTATTACTCATCCAATTCGAATTTTATAAATGATAGTTATATAGTTACTTTATAATTCTCATTTACATATTTTAATTCAATCCCATATAGCTTAATCCGATTCGCTTTTTATTTAAATTTCAATTCTTCTTTGCCATCATTAAAACCATACTTAATTAAATTCTACCTTAAACAAATTTACTTTTAATTCATTCAATTTAATCAAGTAAGAATTTAATTTCAATTTCAAATCACAATCGATTAAGTTTTTTAAAATTTAATTCGTTCAACTTAGCTTAAGTTGAATTCCATTCAATTTTATATCTCAATCCAATTTTAATTCAATTTCAGCTCAATTTCACTTAGCTTATGTTAAATTTTATTTGTTTTATCTTTCTCAAGTTAAAATTTAATTCTGAAATTCAAATTCCACGCTTTTCTCTCTCTTCTTTAAAATTATTCTCAATGTTATAAGTTCGTACTTATTTCCTAATGTTTTCTATAACATTTTAAATAAGCATTTCGGAATTTAAACACCCTATATTTATTTCAAATCATTTTGAAATTACAAATATCCCAAATCACACATTTTAAATTTAAACCAACCCTGTTATTTATCCCAAAACGAATTCCCTTGGAATTTATAAACAACGTTTGTTTTTGCAACAAAATCTCCAAATCAATTATTTCGGTAGCAACCCGTCACTTAGAAACTCGAAATTAATACTAATGATGTGGCCTTCATTATCATAATGCGACTAAAGTGAGTTCAGTGCTATATCTCTCCCAAATATTCATTTTAAACAATTTTCTTTCAAAATAATATTACTATTATTATTTTTCTCAAATTATTTTGGAAAATTTTCCAAAAATATCCAGGATTTAAATTTCTAGATTTGATTTGAATCCAATTTTAATTATAATCCATTTGTATAATATGTACTTATACAAATTTTCATTTGGTTATATAAGCCATTTCAAATTTTATAATCTTATTTGATTATAATATTATCATCCAAACATTCCAAATATATATAATAATTTCAGAAATTTATTCCATTTATATCCAAATATGGTTCGGGTAAAATTATTCTATTTACCCACTTTTTAAAATAATACTATGTCGGTTTGCCTAGTTTAAGAGTTTAGAAATCCCTATCGATACAGTTATCCAGACTATACCGACCAGAATTTATAAATACTTAACCGATAAGTCTACACAATATAAAATAATTTATATTCACTAACAAATACGCGCTTATGTCTATTTATACACTCAAACTCATTCTAGGATACTACTGACCCTATCTCTAATGAGTAATCCCCACCAGAGCCAAGGTTCTCGCTTATCCTTCAGGTCGGATACCAAGTGTAACGAATCGGGGATTTTCGACCTCGAAAATCGACATTAATACGTCTAGAGCATTGAATTCCGAGCAATCGAGTGTCGAAAATTTACCAGTTCATTAGGAGTGAAGAATAAAAAGATAGAAGAAAATAAAAAAACAACATAATCTCACAATCGCAGCGGAACAAAACATAATATATAATAACAGATTTTAAATACAAGAACTGTACTGTTAATATACATGCCATTCTTAGAGTACAATATACACAATCAATCTGGATAGTTTACTAACTTGTCCTCCTACAACGGATAAATAAATCAAGTATGGAGATACGTCTCTACTCCTCCAGCTCGCCTCTTGAGCTCCATAGCATTTTATCCAGAATCTGTAATGATTGGTTTGACCCGAGCATTATAATAAAATAACACCCGAGTCGATCTAGAAAACCAGAGTAAGAAAACACACTCAATTTGAATTATTAACCTTTCAAAATCCTTTGAAAAACAAAGGTATCTCATAAGACCACGTCACAAATAAACACGATGGGTTTTTACCTTACGATAACCAAAACGATTTTATCAAAATCATCCGATATTACAAAAGTGCCTATATAAAGTAAATAGAAAATAGCAGAAATGCTTGCATCTCATATTTCAGCATAGTTTGGCATAATCAAAAAAGTACGGCGCTTATTAGAGAATGGATTCCATCGAATGACTGGGCCATTGGGGTACCGCTCCACCACGGTACACCTCTAGAACAATATACCGAGGACCACGCTGAGATCCCTTGCTACACAAGACTGGCCTACCCCTGATCTGGGTAGACCGAATATGTTATAACCCTGGGTGTTTCCACCCTTACCATCGAGCGCTCCTTCCATGCATAACCATATCCATAATATAATGGTTTCTGAGGACATCTAAAAAGGTGATAACATATGCTACTTGGGTGCGACCCACTTAGCCTTGCTGCATCTCCCATGCTTTAGTCATTCCCAGTTGATGAGGCTCGAGGCTAAGCGTTACCTTTCAAGAACAAAATTCTACTTAGAATGCTCATCGTCCTCCAATGATGATGTTCTGAGCATTCGTCCATACAAGTTGTCCTGGGTCTAGACAAACCGAATCACCGTCTTCATCTTCTTCATAGTATTCATTCGTAACGTTCAAACTGCATCGAAGTGGTTTTGAAATAATTAAATCTGATCTCGATCTCTTCAAAACGATTAACGAAATTGGCCAAAATTTGATAGTCGGTTATTTAACTATCATTCCACATCCATAAGCAATCATCATGTCTTATTATAATTTTTCCAAAATTATTTTCAAAATATCTTTATAAGATATTTATTTCCAGTACTTCAACTTTTGAAACAGTTTTCAAATCCTTATATTTCAATGGAACATTTCCACCTCTTCCAAACACTTAGAATATTTCTCCACTTCATTTTATATTCAACACTTAAGAAGTATTCTATTTATTTTCCATTTTTTTCAAAAACATTTATAAATTTTATCTGTAAATTCTTTGATTATCTTATAATGAATTCTATAAATCCGGAATTCCTTAATAAATTTCCCCTTAATATTTCCAATGCCAATATATCTACTTATAATTCCAATTCCCCTTTCTACTTCTTAATGAATTCTATCTCATTCTTCAAAGTTCAATTTTATAAACTACTTCGGAAATTTTCTTACTTTTCTTTTCAATTCTATTTTAAGAATTTTCTTACAATCCCATCTGCCAAAAAACCTCATTTGCAGGCTTCCGAGAAGGTTTATAAATAAATTTAAAACATTTCAAACTATATATATATACACACACATATGTAAATGAGAATAAGTATTTTAAGAAAATAATTTATTTTTAACACATATTCAAATAATTATTTAAAATATTGAAAACAATGTTTTTATAACATCACTTTTCAAAGCAGGTTTAAAAATTTAGGGTTTTATTAAAATAAATATTAAGTATTTTAAAATTCACTTCTAAAATATTTCAATACTAACTAATTTTAAAATTACATGGTTTAATAGAGAAAATTTCCTTTTCTCTTTTTTAAATTTTTTTTAAACTTAACTTATTGATAAAAATATATTTTTAAATCTGGATAACCAAATTTCCAATTTATGCCCCCTCTCGATTTTCATCACATCACTCCCATTCCGGTCTCCCAAACCATTTTGACTTTAAAATAGCATCTGCTATTTTCCTCTCACCTTATCTCCGTATTCAAATATAAATTTCCCTGTAAATTTATATTTCCAATTTTATTATTTGATATCAATTTCCTTCGCTTATAAACTTCGTTTATAAATTTTTATAACTCCTTTGAATTTCACTAAAAATAAATCCTTTTTTTAAAATTCCATTTCTATAAATTCAATTCCTTTACAATTCCATTTATTTTTGCCAATCTATTTTTCATATCGATTTCAGCATCTTTCTATATTTTCCCGAATATCATATTAAAATCTCATCTTTAAGAATTCCTTTATATGATTTATTTTAAAACCACTATTTAATTCCCGCATTATTTAATACGATCAAAATTTCACCATTTCTTATTCAAACCAATCTCCTCAATATAATCCAAATTTTGTTATACAAATTTTTATTTTAAAAATCTCTTTTTAATTCCTTAAAATTTTAAAATAATATTTATGGTATTTAATATTTCCACAACTAATTTCCATGCAATTATATCATTTAAAAATTTACAACGCATAATAATCCAGTATTTTATATATATGAAAGATACTAATATATTTGAGGAATCAAGTTGGTCCCTCCAACCTGTTTTCCCTGCATCCATAGATGTTAGACAACAATAAAAATACCAATCCCACTTCAAGAGGGATATCGCGGTATATAGGGTCATCCGCTATTATACGGGGCACATAGGGTCTCATCCGCTATAATGTGTGGGATGTCACTCCAAATACTAATATATATATATATAAATATATATACTAATATATATATATATATATATATATATTAGTATATATATACACACTACTATGTATATAGTCAACCATCAGATAATTATAAATTTATCAATCTAATCAACCATCAATTAATTTAAATTTTAAACATTTTAAATTTAAAAATGATAAACCAAATGAGTGAGAAATTCTCACCTTTGATTTTAATTTGCAATCCGTTTCCAATATTTATTTCGTATCTTACACCATCACGAATCCATCGCAAAAATCCACACTTACATTCGACCTTGTATGAATTTAATACGGTATTTATAAGAATATGATTTTATTGATGTAATTAACTAAATTAAATTTCAATAATTAAATTGATTACCTCCTATACGTAAAACCCTAGCGCTGCTAACCTCGATCACACATCACAGGCCACTGCTCCCTCCTTTCTCCAGTCACCTCCAAGACTGCACCCTTCATCACTGCCAAAATCGAATGACATAGCACCTCGCCACCATGTCACCGCCACCATCATCAATCATTGCCGCTCCATCCATCCAACATCGAGCTACTCACAGTGTCAAAAATCATCTTCGTCACTCCCCCTTTATCGCGCCTATCACTATTGGTCGTTGGCTTACAAGAACGCCCACACTCTCCAATGTCGCACGACACCACAACGACTAGAGTGCCGCCTGCCAACCTGTGCCTCCAGGAACCGATCGTTGACACACCCACCACCTCCCCCCAGCAGTCACGTCTTCTCACAGCCCTGCGCTCGTTCGGTCGAGATTTTTTTCTATATCGATCGACCTGATGTCGATTTCGTTCAATTTGAAGAAAAAAGTAAGGTCGCTATTTAAACTGAAGGGAAGGATGTTACGTGATTCACACTTTTTATTATATGAACAGATTTTTGTTTAAAAAAAAAGATGAAGAGGGAGGGGACGGTGATTTAAAGGATGAAGGCGACCTGACTTTAAAAGGAGGAAACAATTTTTGCTATTTTTAATGGATTAGCTACAGTGACTTGAGGTGAAAAAAAAACAGTAGATGTGAAAAAAAGTTTGACTTGACCATATATTATTTAAAGTACAGAACAAATCGATTTCGTAGCTTAAAATCTCGTCCTCCTATCGAGGCGTGCCGCTGGACGTTCATAATGTTATACCCCTATTGCGAACGGAATGAAAAGGGTTTCGAGTCCTAATTCGATCGTATAGAGAAGATAGCGTTTTGGACCCAATTATTATATTGAATTTCAATATTAATTTCGACGTTTTTCTATCCTGTACGATCAAACAATAACTCCAAACACTATGAAATTTGAAAACCAATAACAATACACTATTACGGATCCAATGGAACAGGTTTCGTCGAATTCCAAGACTGTGCCTCAGAAGGCTATTTCTAAATGTTAATTTGAACAAACTATTTTTAAAATTGAACAAATCACCTTTAAATTCAATTTTAAAACTTATATTATCTTCATTATTATTAATATAAATTTTACAAGCCTTTAAATTATTTTTTTCAAGCTTAAAATTCAAGGTACAATAATTCAATCAATATTCCATTATAAAATTCAAAAAATTAAATTATCCAATAAATCGCTAATTTAAATTCTGAATTTATTTCATAAATGAAAACCAAATTTTCATGTTCAAAATCAATTTATAATTCAAATTCAATATTTAAACCATTTAAATATTTCAAATCAAACGACGAAAAATCCGGGTCGTTACATGGGTAACCCGATTATTAAATGAATTGGATCATAAATGTGTTGCATCATAAATGTGTCAGAAAAAAGGTCATAAATGGATCAGGTCAAACTCGACTCAACTCATTTTGATCCGACCCGTTTGACAGGTCTGATTCCAACGGGATTTAAAAGTTCGATGAGTCGGACACGGGCATTAAGTTTGGAATTCCAGCGATCTCAAATTGGGCTTGAATTTTAATTATTGTAACTGAATGTTGGGTTTTAAGATACCTGGACCAAACCCGGTTGATTAACAGACCTGACTTTTAAGTAGTTGTAATCGAGTATCTTCTTTTGTTGTCGGTCAAAGAAGATTTGAATAGCCTTAAGATTTGGAAGTCTGAATTGGAGAGCTCGGCCAAGAGCAATTGGAAAGCTGCATAAGGGAACTCTTAGGCGAAACTCTAGCTTTTGACCTAAAAAGCTCCGAGAAGAGCGTTGTAAGGCTGGGCTATGGATATTAGAGAATAACAATGCTTTCCTTCTTTCACAACGTAGTTCTCCATAATAATGTAGTTTTAGCCTTGATCATATAGAAAACGAAATAAGCTCAAATGCTCAATCATCGTTGCAAGCAAGCCTCTGTACTTGTGCAACAGCAACAACAGATAAACAAAAATAAAGTATTGCAGAGTACAAATATAAACCAGAATAATACAAAATAAACATTAAGCACACAAATTACACAAAATTCACCTCTATTACCATAAAATACACAAACGTAGTAATATTACAACATGATTGATCTAACCGGGGAAAAAAGAGAAGACTATTTTCCAAACCTAGAGAGGAGATAATCAATTACCCAATATAACATAATCAGACGTAATAAGACAATTTAGCATCCTTGTCAAAATCAAGTCGCCTTTTATGAATAGAGCGGCTGAAAGCAATTTGCTCTGCTGAGTATGTGATTCTCTTGCGTACGATTTCATTGATGCAGACTGACCATTCTTTGCATACGGATTTGAACGAGATCAGTGATTTTAGGGGAAGGCGAATGAGTATTTGACATACAACTTCCGTTGGAAAATAAACTGCGCTTTCTGGCTGTTTCTTTTTTTCATTCGTCTCCATGATAATTGCTAAGCAGTTGAACCCTAAATTGCGATTTGGGATTTTAGTGGAAACGGGTCAAGTGGCGTTCTTTGTTGTGTGGGGTTGACGTATATCATTATCATCGTTTGCTTCATCGATGTCATCTGTCTATATGGAAATTGTTTATTTCTTGTCCCAATTCCAGCCTATAGGGTAGCAAAAGATGATGCTGTTGACAGCAACTTAATTTAGTAGACGGATAAGAATAATATGCGTACACCTTGGATGATCCAAGGTTGATGCGACAAAGATGTCTGGCCGAAAATTTATTTGTCAAAAATTATGGTTTAAATCTTGGCATTTGAATTTGAATTTGAATTTGAATTTGTTTATCTCCCCTTAAAAATGAACTAATGAAGCATGACACATCGACAGACAGAACAGGTCAGATACCTAGGGCTATAGCCATGAGTCATTTGCTTTTCTCTCTTACCTTCATCTCCTCCTCCTTGCTCTTGCCACACCTTAAAATCGAAAACCAACTCAAATTCTAGCTTTATCCAATCATATTTTAGATATGGTTTTAAATTTTGATTATTCTCTCTAATGTATATTTTCTTTAAATATTTTTTAAGTTTTGTTTTATCAATTTTTAGAATATCTTCCTCCTTCATTAATTATTCAACGCAAACTGTCGTCGACTGAAATCCACGGGAAACTCTTACTTTTATCAACATTAAATCAATACTTAGGTCTTGATTTCACTATCATTCATATGCAATTAAATAAGATAAGCTGTAACGTATTTGGTTTCATGGAACCAACCGCTACAAATGAAGGCTGACGTATTATCGGCTGAACTTAAGTGTGTTTAATGAGATGATGAATGTTGATTAACTACTGGATACCAATTTCGTAAATCGTTCGAATGTATGATGATGCAAATAAGAATCTGAAGTGTACTTACAATGTTCCTCCAGGACCTCCATCTCACTTCGACACTTAACTATACTTTGATATGCTTAACGAGATAGAGCATTAGCAATCCTCTAGTCCTACTATCACTATTTAATGGCATACATTTGATGTCGCTTTGTCATCGCGGGCTAGACAATCAAGATCCGCTAGTTAGGGAGATGAAGAACAAATTTTTACGTATTCAAACAAACTATTGAATATTGTCTCAGAATTTGATCCTCTATGGACAATTATGAGGAATGGGGCTTGGTTAACTTTTGTGAAGTGGCCAAAACAATATCAACTTGCTCATTCAATGATAACTAAGGAAAATGAACTAGGGTGTCATTTAAATTTTTTAGTATGGCAACTGCATATATCGAATGAGACGCGATGGATGTTTTTTTTATTCAAATGTACCTTTTTCAAATCAAATATAATTCTCTTGGCAATGTAATGTTTTTTTTTTTCTATTTCGTAAATAATTTACACGATAAAACAACTCGTAAACATTTATTCAAAAATAATTAAAAGAGTTTAAACAAATAAAAATTCAAATAAATATAAATAATTATTCCATTTCTGCTGCCCTTTTAGCACTACAAAGTTGGATTCCCGTTTCCACGATCTTACCTCTTTCCAATGCTCATTTCTGCCTCCTTTTTTGATTCGCAAAATATGCATCACAAATAGGATTCTTTATAAGAGAGGTATTTTCAGAATTTCGTAGCATTCATAACTAATATTCGATCTATTACAAGTTATGCAGCATATATGCATTTGACGTTCCACCATTGAAATAGCCAGTTGAAAAAAATCAAGAAAATTGATGCATTCAAATCCAATGCGGTGGAAGTCAACTGTACTTTTCTTTTGTTCATTTAACATTTTCTAAAATTATTTAAATGTAATTACTCAAGTAATTTTGAAATATTAAATGATTGAATTTACAAAATATTTATAATGTGTAAATCTAATATTTTTTAAACCTCAAAAATTACATGAATAACGTAGTTTTTTTTTACAGGATCTACCCTCTCATGCACCTGGGTGGCATTACCCCTAGGTCTGCGACTTAATTGGTCTATCTAATGTCATCCGCAAGGGAATTGCGCTTGCATCCTCAGCAAGAAGGTTCACATGTAAACATTATAAACATATTATTATTTTGATTTTTTTTCTTTTCTTTTTGATGCAAAAAAATGGAATAATAAAATACCATACACAAATAATGTATATAAAACATAAGTTTTTTTCTCAACTGTATTCTAAATTTCTTTTACACTAAGTTCTACTTGATATGAGTACAATTCCCAGTTGATTGAAGTTGGGAGTAACAATAATAACTGCATTTTACTATTTTCGATGCATTTATTATTTATCGAGATATGCTTTTATGGCACATGCTAATAGAATAGTTATTATTCTACAACAAATTCCAACAAAGGCGGCCTCTAAATGCATAATGTGATTGCAACTTCACATGAAATGGATAAAGAAAGATACAAGGAGACAAGTGGGAAATATTGTAACGAAGTTGTTCAATGAACAAAATGTTTTTATGATTATTTTGCTAAACGATAACAAGAGGTATGTTTATGAAAAGTTGTCAGTCAAAAGACCAAGTAGATTTTATACCATACAGTATAAAATTATATCTATATGGCACTAGAATAACCACCTTTCATTAAACTAACCTAATTCTATTAGCATTAGGTTTTTTCTTTTCTCTGACGTCAGTTTACACAAAAGAATAACATCTCATGTAGGCCTGTAAACGGATAATTTCGGATACAGATAGTGTCATATCCTTATCCGCGGATGTGGACAAATATCGGATATGCTTCAATCAGTTCACAACCAATAAATGTAAAAAAATAAATAGAAATTTTGACATATTATTATAAATCCATTTTTATACTAGATGTACGGAAAATAATAAATAGGATAAGAAAAATAATTTTAAGTGTTAAAAATTGATATCTATATAAAAAAATTCCTCTAGTTTAACAGAAAGACAAAGAACAGTTCGGATTTTAAATGAGAAAAGACATCCGAGTGATGTAATATATCCAGGTCAGCAATTATTTTTCTGTTGTTAACGCTGTTAAAGCCACCTCAAAGTTCCTTACTATGACATAACTTCCTACTCCACGATTACTCTCCATCTACCCATCATCATTTCAATCCATAGCAACTTCTACTGCCTACAAATTAAATTTTACTTTGTTTTTTTGTAAAGACCCGTAAATCCGTACTCCTTGAATAGACACTAATGTCCATTGATTAATTCAAGATGAACGAAAATACGAACCCTTAGGGGTTTAAGAAAAATTTAGGAAAAGAAAAAGAAGAAAAAGGCAGAAGAAGAGTAAGAAGAAAACAGAAAATAGGGAGAAGAGAAAATAGAAAATAGAGAAGATAGAGAATAGAAGTTTTAAAATAGAAGAAAAAGAAGAATAGAACACATAGAACGGAACAGAAAACAACAGAACAACAGAATCTCACAATTCGCAGCGGAACAACATATAATAATAAATGAATAATCTTTAAACAAAGAACTATATCACTTATTACATTACATCACATTTCATTACATCATATCATCAGAGTGTACAACAACAACAACAAACAGTGCAGCGGAAAAGAAATACTATATAAGTAATACGCCATGCCATCCAGCTTGCCTCCAGCAACTCTTGAATATCCAGAATATCCTGATAAACCTAACTCTTGACTGCCCGCGTGGAAATTGGTGGGCACCCAGAGTTTAGGAAGGAAAACAATAAACTCCAAGTCAGTCATGTGACTGGTGTGAGAACTCAAACAGTTTATTTATCTTTAAAATCAAAAATAGAGGAATATTTTTAAATCAATTCGCAATGCTTTTAAAAATGAGACTACCATAAGGCCTCCCGCACACACACACAATGCAAACGCAGAATCAGAGGAGATTTCTCCTTATGATAGTCAAAGATGCTTGATACGCATTTAAAATAACATTTGATATTATTATTAGTGTATAGTGTAGGAAAAATTCATTTCGAAAGTAGAGTATAAATCTTAGCCAACATACGACCATTATCGTATGCCTACTATAGCTACCATCCAAACAGTGTTGCGACACCATAAGTGAATGATAGGTCCTACAACTAAAACCGTACAAGTCACGTATTGTTTCTTTGGATTTCCAACGAATGATCAGGCCAAGAAACTTCCCATTGCCACATGAGAATGCCTCTGGATGGACATCCCCGAGAACCAAACCGGATCTCTACCAACACAAGGCCGGGTTACCCCTAACTGAGTAACAACTGAACGAATATGCCATCCCCCGGTCCTTTGGGACCTTTTCACCGAGCGCTCGTAATCAATTCACACAGTCATAACAAAGTGTTTTCAACATGAGTAAGTATCTGGGCTCCATACCATGATACCACCCTTTTCCAGAAGGAAATGGACACATCCTAAAGGGTGCTACCCCTCATAACCTTGCTGCTTCTTTCCTGTTTTGACCATTCACGGGGTGTGAGGCTCGACGAAGTCACGTCCACAAAAACATACTTTATACAAAAGCCATGCTTTGGGTCAACAAATGATCAACACAATGATCACAAGGATAGACGATCAAATAAACGATCCTATCACAAATAATCAACACAATGATCATTTCAGCATCACTCAGCATATCACATTACCAAATTGGGAATATATCGCTGATAACTTCAACTATATAACCTCTGAGCTCGTACGTCTCAGAGAAGGGTGTTAAGCTAAAAGAATAAATTCTCCGCCACCAACAGAAATATATTTGAAAGAAATCGGCTTTATATCTCAACTTGTAATGTCAGACATACAATCCATACAAGTCTGTTCTGGGCTCGAACAAAACCGAAGGCACTTCTTACGAAGCCCTTGCAATCCGGGTATTCACAATCCCGATCGAATTTCCCATCACTTAAGGAATCTCTATACCAGGAGCTACCCAGTGCAGAGACAATCGATAGGTCATCCTATCGCTTTCACAAATACTCGGTCTTCAACACCGATCTTCAAATGCAATTCATAACGACGTATCACATATTCGGAATGGGTTATACGACCCCATGGTCCTTTCCCGGTTAACCCGAATAGTGAGCGCTTATTCAAAAATAAGTGTAGCATTCAAATTCAACAAATCACATCCAATACCCATTCAAAGGGAAATATTGATAGTCGGTTATTGAACTATCAATTGATATACACACATCACCAGAGTCCAAATAATTTTCCAAATTATTTATTTCACAAAATATCTTTACAAGATATATAATTTCAACACTTCAAAAATAAATCAACATTTATTTTCAAACAAATTCCCTTTCACATATAAATTCCATAATGAATTTATATTTCAAAATATTCATGCATATGATTTCAATTTATTCATTTCAATTTATCTTCAAAAAGATAAATTCTAATTATTCACTTCATATTGGAAAAACAATTCCATACTTATTTAATTATAAGTAATTCACTAATCTTTTTATTTTCAACCTTGGAAAATATTCCATATACTTAAATCGAATTAAGTATATATTTCATTCTTTAAGGAAATCATTCTCTTAAACATATTTATTTGGGCCAAAACGAATGTTGCGTAAAACATCGTTACGACAACCCAAAATCACTAGTATAGGGGTTCGAAATTTAAAATAGATATATAAATCCCAATACTATACAAAACATTTCCTTTCGGAAATCATTTACTATAACAACAGTGTTATAGTCCACCATTTCCTTTTATTTCTCGAAAACGTCTATTTCAACAATAAATGTTGAAATCCATGGTTTCGAATCTCAACACATTTTAAAACATCGTTAGATTGTTTTAATTCTATTTGAAATATCACATTCAAAACAATTTCTTTAACATGTTATTCACTATTCAAAAACGTGAATATACTTCATTAACAATTTCATCCTTTTATTCATTTTAATTTAAAGGATTATTCACTATTCAAAAATGTGAATATACTACGTTAATAAATTTCATTCTTTTATTCATTTTATTTCAAAGGATTATTCACAGTCAAAACGTGAATATAACTCCATTAATAGGTTACAACAATTTGCTTATCAAAATAAGTCATTGCGAATTTATAAAACAACGTTTATAAATTCCATTTCTATTTATTTATAAAAACTTCCTTTTTATAAATTTCCGTCATTAACCTATTCCAGTTTATATCTCAATTATGAACAAAAAGTCCATATTATAAGTTAAATGCTTATAAAACGATTACTTTACAAAAATTGTTCCTTTGAACTTCATAATTATAAATCTTATAACTTATAAGATTCAATTATTTATCCAAATATATTCTTTAATAATTTCACAAAATTTATAAATCTTACTATTTATAAATTTCACTTATAACTTCACCATTTATAATTCTATAAATTTCATTCATTTCTGAAATCCATTTTCACTTCATTCAAACACTTATAAAAACTCGTTTTATAATTTCAATATTTCAATTTATAAATATCCATTTATAAATCTCTTAATATAATTCAATTTATATTATTCTTTTAAAACGTCTTTAATCTCCTTTATAATTTCATCCTTTTGATTTATAAAATAATTAAATTTTATAAATCCTATATTTAAACTTTTATAATAAATTCAAAAATCCCGATTAAATCATTTTATAAAATCATTAGCATCATATTCTCAAAAATCAGTTTTTTAACTATATTTCTTAAAAATTATAATTTTTATAACTTTAAAAATTATAACGTTTATTTATTTAAAATAGATCAATTCCAAAATTATTTTATAAAACGTATACTTTTCAAAAATCACTTTATAAATCATTTTAAAATTCCAAAATTTGGTCTAATGATGCTACACACCAAATAGTCAATCACGACAACAACTATATCATATATCGATATGATAATCCATCAAATATCAAAATATTTGAAATCAAATAAATACTGTTGAGGAATCCAGTTGGATCCGTCCAACCTGTTTCCTGCATCCACAAACATTAGCATAATACCAATCTCGCTCCAGTACGAAATTATCGCGGTATATATTCTTATTAAATATTATCCGCTTAATAACGGCGTAATAGGGTCTCATCCGCTAAAAAATACGGGGAATCAACAACTGCAATATATACATATGCCAATATATATATATTGATATTATATATAATACCAATTTCACTGTTTATGAAATATTCGCGGTATATGTTTTTATTAAATAACATCCGCTTACTAACGGCGTATAATGTCTATTTTAACAATCAATAGATATCAATCATCATTCAAACATGCATTCAAATATTTTAAATCTAACTATTTAAAATAAAATCGAAACTGATTCGATTGAGTGAGAAGTTCTCACCTTGGTTTCAATTTCCGTTTTAGCGATTTATTTCGAATAAAATTAAACGGACGTTTAATTTTACCCAAAATTCTCACTAACTCCAAACGACTCCAAATCAACTCCATCGCGTAGTGCTCGTCCATACGATTTCAACGCAACTAGTTTCGCGCGTTTTCGACCTCGTATGAAAAAGATATGAATTTTTTAAGTTACACGAATTAATTTATAAACTAATTTCAACATAAATTAACTTTCTTAACCTAAATCAATCATAGCCCTTGATCCATCACTCATGCAAATCTGGGCTGACCCTATCATCTTCCTCCTTTCACGTTCCTCTACAGATAATACACGCGCAAAACAACCCACTCCTCAATCACTAGGGTTTCAATTTGCAACTCCAAAACTCGATGAAACTCGATCAAACCACCGCCATCTCGAAGCACAACACCCCCTCTACCCACGCCTGCCTCCCCCTTGAGTTCGGCCCCCCCATTTGCATGGAATTGCGTGCGCAAGTGCAGGTCTTTGAAGACGATTTGCCGCCAATCCATCGCACCAAATCCAATCATAACCGTTGAAGAGCTAGTTCACAACATGATCTACAAGTTTCATGTTGAAGGATTCTTGAATTGGTTGATGGATTTGGAGGAATTTGAGGATGAAGATGGGAGCATTTCTGGCTGTTCTTATAGGGGGTGGCGGCTAGGGCAAACAATTTATGGTTTTTTTTTTTTTAATTTATGAAGGGGTAGGGCTATTTATAGAGTTTCGTTCGACACTATTCATCCGGGAATTCCGAACTCCAATTTACGCGCCGAAACTGACGTTCCTACAGTTTATCCCACGTTCCGGACACAATGGAACAGGTTTCGGAAGCTAATTCGGACATCTGTGCGAGTTATGGCTATAAACGCTCAATTTAAATTAAACCGATTTAAATCGATTTCTAGGCGTTTTAATTTGTACCGGACAAACGGTAAATCCAATTGACTTGAAATTTGAAACCTTACAATAATATCACATTACGGATCCGATGAAACTGGTTTCATCGAAATCCGAGACTTTTTGAAAAATGGCTATTTTAGCTTGCCAAATTTAAATTAAAAATAAATCGATGCGTTTCGAGCTGCCACGATCAAACGATAGCTCTGATTGATACGAAATTTGAAATCCGGTAATAACTTACTATTACGGATCCAATGGAACTGGTTTCGTTCAATTCTGAGACTGTTCAAAAATTGGCTATTTTACAGTCGATTATTAAACATTAAAATATTCAATTTTCACAAATTAACTTTTAATTCGATTTTAAAAGTTCTAAAATATCATTCTAACTCTAACATGATAAAATAAAATTTTACAAATCATTTTCAATCATATTTAACCCAATTTTTCAATTATTTTTCATAATTTAACATATTAAATTATCGATTTAATTATCCAATTAAATCCAATAATTCAAATAAAAATTTATTCGACTTATAAATTCCCTTATTAATATTTATAATTAATTAAATATTCAGATTTTAATTAATATAAATTCTGGGTCGTTACAATCTTTCCCCCTTAAAAGAATTTCGTCCTCGAAATTAACAAGTAAGAAAAGTTACAGAATTTATTAATTTTTCCCAAAATCCATAGTCAAACTTCTTACAATAACTTTACTAGGTTTTCAAATCATACTTAGTTATCTTTTTCAAAAACAAACTATATCATTTAACTTTCAATTTCAAATCAAAGTTAAAGTTTTCAAAAAATTTCCCAATTTTTTTCAAATTTTTTCTAATGCCTTAAATTTTCAGAAAAATTCGCCGTAGTCTCCTTTGCGCGGCTCGATCCGAAAAAAAATGACAGTATATATATCACAAATATACATCTCATCAAGTAATGAGGCATCCCGAAGGGAAAAAAGTGTAAAAGTACGATATTTAATCCGAGATATGTACCTTATATTTTATTAGCAAGCATATACGGCTAATATAGCGCGAAAGCGAGCTCCAAATGCGAAGCAAACGCGATCCGCACCTACTAATTACTCAACAAACAACATGAGAATCATGCATATAGATAATAATCTCAATATACAACATATAGCAACATAATAACTATATATGTCAACATAACTAATGAAACAAACAACAAATGCAATATATATTCAACCATCAACCAACTATCATCCATAACCAAATCAATATTCATTCATATTCTTATTAATATTCAATGAATTGGGTTTTCAATTTAATCACATTTGATTCATATACAGTGGATGTTCTTACTAACATTCATTCTCAATTAGTTTATATTCACTAATTCATAAGTTGGTTCACTTCCAAATCAAATTCAATTCCATTCAAATTTATTTACTTCTAATTTGAATTCAATTACATAGCTTTCAATTTCATTAATTCACTTTCATTAACACTTAATGAATTATATACAATCAATCTAATAATCATATAACAACCAAAGTATATTAATTACAACCAAATTCCTTTGCTTCACTTACATTCATTTTGGTTTAACACCTTTAATTAAATTGACTTCCATTCAATTTATTCAACTTCCAATAACATTTGATTTCAATGAATTAACACTTATATTCATTATTTCATATCAACTTAAATTTACATTTAATTGACTTACATTCAATCCATTCATTCAATTCGATTATAAAAGTTGAATTTCATTTATATAACTCAAGTTCATATCTATCACTTAACTTTATTATTTTACTTTGATATCAATATCAATTTCATTCAACAACACTTAAGTTATATTCCATTTCTATTTATTTAGATTATTCAAACAACCTAACAATCAACTTATATACACTTTAATAATTCTGAAAAATTATTTCTTTTATATACAAAACATAATCAAGTAAAATTATTTCATTTACCCAATTTTAAAAATCAATACTGTGTCGAATTGTTCTATTCAAGTGTTTAGAAACCCCTTCGGCATAGTCTTGCGGACCACGCTGACGAAAGTTCATATGCCACTCAATAAACCAATCATCACAATACAAAACAATTTTATATTCACTAACAAATACGCTCTCATAGCTATTATTACACTCAAACTCATTCTAGAGTACTGCTGACTCTATCTCTAATGAGTAATACCCAACAGAACCATGGTTGTCGCTTAACCATACGCTCTGATACCAACTGTAAAGACCCGTAAATCCGTACTCCTTGAATAGACACTAATGTCCATTGATTAATTCAAGATGAACGAAAATACGAACCCTTAGGGGTTTAAGAAAAATTTAGGAAAAGAAAAAGAAGAAAAAGGCAGAAGAAGAGTAAGAAGAAAACAGAAAATAGGGAGAAGAGAAAATAGAAAATAGAGAAGATAGAGAATAGAAGTTTTAAAATAGAAGAAAAAGAAGAATAGAACACATAGAACGGAACAGAAAACAACAGAACAACAGAATCTCACAATTCGCAGCGGAACAACATATAATAATAAATGAATAATCTTTAAACAAAGAACTATATCACTTATTACATTACATCACATTTCATTACATCATATCATCAGAGTGTACAACAACAACAACAAACAGTGCAGCGGAAAAGAAATACTATATAAGTAATACGCCATGCCATCCAGCTTGCCTCCAGCAACTCTTGAATATCCAGAATATCCTGATAAACCTAACTCTTGACTGCCCGTGTGGAAATTGGTGGGCACCCAGAGTTTAGGAAGGAAAACAATAAACTCCAAGTCAGTCATGTGACTGGTGTGAGAACTCAAACAGTTTATTTATCTTTAAAATCAAAAATAGAGGAATATTTTTAAATCAATTCGCAATGCTTTTAAAAATGAGACTACCATAAGGCCTCCCGCACACACACACAATGCAAACGCAGAATCGGAGGAGATTTCTCCTTATGATAGTCAAAGATGCTTGATACGCATTTAAAATAACATTTGATATTATTATTAGTGTATAGTGTAGGAAAAATTCATTTCGAAAGTAGAGTATAAATCTTAGCCAACATACGACCATTATCGTATGCCTACTATAGCTACCATCCAAACAGTGTTGCGACACCATAAGTGAATGATAGGTCCTACAACTAAAACCGTACAAGTCACGTATTGTTTCTTTGGATTTCCAACGAATGATCAGGCCAAGAAACTTCCCATTGCCACATGAGAATGCCTCTGGATGGACATCCCCGAGAACCAAACCGGATCTCTACCAACACAAGGCCGGGTTACCCCTAACTGAGTAACAACTGACCGAATATGCCATCCCCCGGTCCTTTGGGACCTTTTCACCGAGCGCTCGTAATCAATTCACACAGTCATAACAAAGTGTTTTCAACATGAGTAAGTATCTGGGCTCCATACCATGATACCACCCTTTTCCAGAAGGAAATGGACACATCCTAAAGGGTGCTACCCCTCATAACCTTGCTGCTTCTTTCCTGTTTTGACCATTCACGGGGTGTGAGGCTCGACGAAGTCACGTCCACAAAAACATACTTTATACAAAAGCCATGCTTTGGGTCAACAAATGATCAACACAATGATCACAAGGATAGACGATCAAATAAACGATCCTATCACAAATAATCAACACAATGATCATTTCAGCATCACTCAGCATATCACATTACCAAATTGGGAATATATCGCTGATAACTTCAACTATATAACCTCTGAGCTCGTACGTCTCAGAGAAGGGTGTTAAGCTAAAAGAATAAATTCTCCGCCACCAACAGAAATATATTTGAAAGAAATCGCCTTTATATCTCAACTTGTAATGTCAGACATACAATCCATACAAGTCTGTTCCGGGCTCGAACAAAACCGAAGGCACTTCTTACGAAGCCCTTGCAATCCGGGTATTCACAATCCCGATCGAATTTTCCATCACTTAAGGAATCTCTATACCAGGAGCTACCCAGTGCAGAGACAATCGATAGGTCATCCTATCGCTTTCACAAATACTCGGTCTTCAACACCGATCTTCAAATGCAATTCATAACGACGTATCACATATTCGGAATGGGTTATACGACCCCATGGTCCTTTCCCGGTTAACCCGAATAGTGAGCGCTTATTCAAAAATAAGTGTAGCATTCAAATTCAACAAATCACATCCAATACCCATTCAAAGGGAAATATTGATAGTCGGTTATTGAACTATCAATTGATATACACACATCACCAGATTCCAAATAATTTTCCAAATTATTTATTTCACAAAATATCTTTACAAGATATATAATTTCAACACTTCAAAAATAAATCAACATTTATTTTCAAACAAATTCCCTTTCACATATAAATTCCATAATGAATTTATATTTCAAAATATTCATGCATATGATTTCAATTTATTCATTTCAATTTATCTTCAAAAAGATAAATTCTAATTATTCACTTCATATTGGAAAAACAATTCCATACTTATTTAATTATAAGTAATTCACTAATCTTTTTATTTTCAACCTTGGAAAATATTCCATATACTTAAATCGAATTAAGTATATATTTCATTCTTTAAGGAAATCATTCTCTTAAACATATTTATTTGGGCCAAAACGAATGTTGCGTAAAACATCGTTACGACAACCCAAAATCACTAGTATAGGGATTCGAAATTTAAAATAGATATATAAATCCCAATACTATACAAAACATTTCCTTTCGGAAATCATTTACTATAACAACAGTGTTATAGTCCACCATTTCCTTTTATTTCTCGAAAACGTCTATTTCAACAATAAATGTTGAAATCCATGGTTTCGAATCTCAACACATTTTAAAACATCGTTAGATTGTTTTAATTCTATTTGAAATATCACATTCAAAACAATTTCTTTAACATGTTATTCACTATTCAAAAACGTGAATATACTTCATTAACAATTTCATCCTTTTATTCATTTTAATTTAAAGGATTATTCACTATTCAAAAATGTGAATATACTACGTTAATAAATTTCATTCTTTTATTCATTTTATTTCAAAGGATTATTCACAGTCAAAACGTGAATATAACTCCATTAATAGGTTACAACAATTTACTTATCAAAATAAGTCATTGCGAATTTATAAAACAACGTTTATAAATTCCATTTCTATTTATTTATAAAAACTTCCTTTTTATAAATTTCCGTCATTAACCTATTCCAGTTTATATCTCAATTATGAACAAAAAGTCCATATTATAAGTTAAATGCTTATAAAACGATTACTTTACAAAAATTGTTCCTTTGAACTTCATAATTATAAATCTTATAACTTATAAGATTCAATTATTTATCCAAATATATTCTTTAATAATTTCACAAAATTTATAAATCTTACTATTTATAAATTTCACTTATAACTTCACCATTTATAATTCTATAAATTTCATTCATTTCTGAAATCCATTTTCACTTCATTCAAACACTTATAAAAACTCATTTTATAATTTCAATATTTCAATTTATAAATATCCATTTATAAATCTCTTAATATAATTCAATTTATATTATTCTTTTAAAACGTCTTTAATCTCCTTTATAATTTCATCCTTTTGATTTATAAAATAATTAAATTTTATAAATCCTATATTTAAACTTTTATAATAAATTCAAAAATCCCGATTAAATCATTTTATAAAATCATTAGCATCATATTCTCAAAAATCAGTTTTTTAACTATATTTCTTAAAAATTATAATTTTTATAACTTTAAAAATTATAACGTTTATTTATTTAAAATAGATCAATTCCAAAATTATTTTATAAAACGTATACTTTTCAAAAATCACTTTATAAATCATTTTAAAATTCCAAAATTTGGTCTAATGATGCTACACACCAAATAGTCAATCACGACAACAACTATATCATATATCGATATGATAATCCATCAAATATCAAAATATCTGAAATCAAATAAATACTGTTGAGGAATCCAGTTGGATCCCTCCAACCTGTTTCCTGCATCCACAAACATTAGCACAATACCAATCTCGCTCCAGTACGAAATTATCGCGGTATATGTTCTTATTAAATATTATCCGCTTAATAACGGCGTAATAGGGTCTCATCCGCTAAAAAATACGGGGAATCAACAACTGCAATATATACATATGCCAATATATATATATTGATATTATATATAATACCAATTTCACTGTTTATGAAATATTCGCGGTATATGTTTTTATTAAATAACATCCGCTTACTAACGGCGTATAATGTCTATTTTAACAATCAATAGATATCAATCATCATTCAAACATGCATTCAAATATTTTAAATCTAACTATTTAAAATAAAATCGAAACTGATTCGATTGAGTGAGAAGTTCTCACCTTGGTTTCAATTTCCGTTTTAGCGATTTATTTCGAATAAAATTAAACGGACGTTTAATTTTATCCAAAATTCTCACTAACTCCAAACGACTCCAAATCAACTCCATCGCGTAGTGCTCGTCCATACGATTCCAACGCAACTGGTTTCGCGCGTTTTCGACCTCGTATGAAAAAGGTATGAATTTTTGAAGTTACACGAATTAATTTATAAACTAATTTCAACATAAATTAACTTTCTTAACCTAAATCAATCATAGCCCTTGATCCATCACTCATGCAAATCTGGGCCGACCCTATCATCTTCCTCCTTTCACGTTCCTCTACAGATAATACACGCGCAAAACAACCCACTCCTCAATCATTAGGGTTTCAATTTGCAACTCCAAAACTCGATGAAACTCGATCAAACCACCGCCATCTCGAAGCACAACACCCCCTCTACCCACGCCTGCCTCCCCCTTGAGTTCGGCCCCCCATTTGCATGGAATTGCGTGCGCAAGTGCAGGTCTTTGAAGACGATTTGCCGCCAATCCATCGCACCAAATCCAATCATAACCGTTGAAGAGCTAGTTCACAACATGATCTACAAGTTTCATGTTGAAGGATTCTTGAATTGGTTGATGGATTTGGAGGAATTTGAGGATGAAGATGGGAGCATTTCTGGCTGTTCTTATAGGGGGTGGCGGCTAGGGCAAACAATTTAGGGTTTTTTTTTTTTAAAAATTTATGAAGGGGTAGGGCTATTTATAGAGTTTCGTTCGACACTATTCATCCGGGAATTCCGAACTCCAATTTACGCGCCAAAACTGACGTTGCTAGGGTTTATCCCATGTTTTGGACACAATGGAACAGGTTTCGGAAGCTAATTCGGACATCTGTGCGAGTTATGGCTATAAACGCTCAATTTAAATTAAACCGATTTAAATCGATTTCTAGGCGTTTTAATTTGTACCGGACAAACGGTAAATCCAATTGACTTGAAATTTGAAACCTCACAATAATATCACATTACGGATCCGATGAAACTGGTTTCGTCGAAATCCGAGACTTTTTGAAAAATGGCTATTTTAGCTTGCCAAATTTAAATTAAAAATAAATCAATGCGTTTCGAGCTGCCACGATCAAACGATAGCTCCGATTGATACAAAATTTGAAATCCGGTAATAACTAACTATTACGGATCCAATGGAACTGATTTCGTTCAATTCTGAGACTGTTCAAAAATTGGCTATTTTACAGTCGATTATTAAACATTAAAATATTCAATTTTCACAGATTAACTTTTAATTCGATTTTAAAAGTTCTAAAATATCATTCTAACTCTAACATGATAAAATAAAATTTTACAAATCATTTTCAATCATATTTAACCCAATTTTTCAATTATTTTTCATAATTTAACATATTAAATTATCGATTTAATTATCCAATTAAATCCAATAATTCAAATAAAAATTTATTCGACTTATAAATTCCCTTATTAATATTTATAATTAATTAAATATTCAGATTTTAATTAATATAAATTCCAGGTCGTTACATTTTTCCTCTTCTTATCGAAAGACATCATCTTCTGGGTCAAATTCGAGATACTTACTCCCTTCACCAGAGGTTTTCCACCTATTATTTATATATTGCCTTTACTTTACTTATCTGTTGCTTTGATACTACACATTATATTATGATTCAATATCCATGCAATTCAATCAATACTATTTTTGTTACAAAATCAGTATATGAAAATCAGAGATGAATCACTTATAAATTCATCATACAAGTTTACAAAACAGATTTCCACTATTTTGGAATTATATATCAGTAATATTGAACAATAACTATTGTTGTAATGAATTTACAACAATAAATTACAGCAATAACAACAACTAAGTGTTGTGTTAAACTATAGCGATAAACAACTGTTGTACTACTTCATAGAAACAACACAACTTCAAAACAGAAAGATGACAGAATGATGTGTGTATATAAACAAATAAGAAATCTGATCGGATGAAGAAAAAAATTTGGTTTGAGTTTTGTCGTAACAATTTCCTTAATACTTTATTCAAAGTCTACCAGGATATAACAGACGTGATCTGCTCGAGATTGTGGTATATATGATCTTCGCAGGACCATTTGGATTTTAGAGTTTTCAGAAACAAGAAGGAAGAGAAGAAAAATTCTAGTGGGAAACTGATCAGGTTTCCTGCTCCTTTTATAGGCGAATTTCCAACAGTTATGTCCGTTGGGAATAGCCGCGTCTCTTCGTTTGCAACGGCCAAAAATAGCCACGCCTCTTCGTTTGCAATGGTTGTATCTCTTTATTTACAACGGCTATTTCTGTTTTAAAAAGCAGCTTCCATTCAAACAGTTCGCAACGACCATTTCCACTGGGAAATCCGTGTCCATTTAAATCCAACAGTCGCTTCTGTTTGAATTTAAATAGTAGAAAAACTGTTCACTTTAGTGCAGCAAAAATATTACACCGTCCACTCTTATTGGGCTCACACCCGCACTCGACCCGGCCCGGTATGGGACGGGCGGTCGCCACGCGCGTTTGTGTGTTAGTTCATAGGCTATAGGACCTACCCTCGCACAAAATTATCAGACCCTAAGGGCCAGTATAGGTTTGAGGAAAGTAGTATATAAGCATGAATATTAACTTATTTTTGGCGATATGGGGAAATATCTCATTCGCTATGAAGCCTCTTTAACAATCTCCCACATGAATGATGATATATGTCTCTGCAACATAAAGTGTAATATTACACAGTCATATGGAAATAATGATATATCAAGGATAAATCGATATTTCACTTTGAACTTTCCCTATTTAAAACTTATCGAATATACTTAGTTAATCCGTGAATTATTTCATCTTGAATCGTCAACTGTTTGTGCATAACCAGACAATAAGCTTTACAAAGTATTGTTTCTCTTCACATCCAATCTCTTGGTTGTGTTCATTTTGATCCTAAACGAAATTGTTTCTGTGAGTGTTTTAAAGAATTTAAGCCTTTAATATATTCTAGTAGAGCCAACGCATCTCATACTAAGAAAGGCGATCGCAACCATTAAGAGTATCCTACATATACCTCACTTGTTATTTTTAAGAGATGGTCGTCATTAAAAAAACATAGGTTTAACCTTTTAATACTTTTGTAGGCATGCATTCTATTATGAACCATAAGAATGGAGTAGGACTAAGTCCAAATAAATGCATTACTTCTTGAGTTACTCAAAACTAGTTTGTCTATTGATCGTAGTCCGTGGGATCTCCAATCGCTAGGGTAGGTATCCGCATAAGATAACTCTTGCTAGTTTAGGCTTTTAAACCTAGTCCTATCGATGTGCAATCTATTTTTTCTCTTGTTAAACCTTTAGTAAATGGATCCGCAAGGTTATCAATAATTATCACATAATCAATGGAAATAGTTCCATTTGAGAGTAACTGCCTAACTGTGTTATGGCATCGACGAATATGCCGGGACTTTCCATTATACACAAAGTTTTACGATCTACTTAACGCTGCTTGATTATCACAGTGTATGCATATGACCGGTATAGGTTTAGGCCAAAATGGAATATCTTCTAAAAATGACGAAGTCATTCTGCTACTTTGTCTGCTTTATCTAATGCGATGAACTTTGATTCATAGTGGATGGAGCTATGCACGTTTGTTTAGTAGATTTCTATGACACTGCTGCTCCTGCTAAGGTGATGACATAACCACTAATTGGTTTAGATTCCTTTAAATCAGAAATTTAGTTTGCATCACCATATCCTTCTAAGACAGTAGGATATTTTCCATAATGTAGGAAAAAGTTCGCGGTATTCTTTAAATATCCCAACACTTCCATTAGTGTTTTCCAGTGTTCCTTCCATGGGTTGCTTGTATACCTTCTCAGTTAACTTGCTACATAAGCTATATCTGGTCTTGTGCAATTTATAAGGTACACTAGACATCCTATTACACGAGAGTATTCTAGTTGTATTACACTCTCATTAGTGTGTTTATGCAATACTTTTGATAGATTAGAAGGTGTTCTTACTCCTTTAATTCCGCAATTTTGGAATTTTTCAATCACTTTTTCTACATAGTGTGGCTGAGATAGTTCAATTCCATTATGTATTTTTATTATTTTGATTTCCAAAATAACGTCTGCAACTCCTAATCTTTCATGTCGAAATTGTTGATTAACATTTTCTTTACGGTCTCTTTACCTTACTCTTTGGACCAAAGATTAGCATACCGTTTACATGTAAACAAATCATCAAGTACGATCGTCCGTATAATGATTAGCATACCGTGTACATGACACTATCAAATTTTGCGTGCCACTGTTTTGGAGCGTGTTTTAGTCCGTACAATGATTTTACTAATCTACATACTTTGTTTTCATTTCCTTTGGAAATAAAACCCTCGGGTTGCTCCATGTAAATCTCTTCATCAGGATTTCCATTTAAGAATGGTGTCTTTATATCCATTTAATGAATCTCCAGATTATATATGGATGTAGTTACTACTAACATTCTTATAGAGGTTATTCGTGTAACCAGTGAATAAGTATCAAAAAAGTCTATACCTTCCTTTTGATGATATCCTGTGGCTACCAATCTTGCTTTATATTTGTCGATAGAGCAATATGATTTCAACTTTTTTTTGAAGATCCATTTACAACCAATCGATTTTATTCTAGGTGAAAGATCAACTATTTCCCAAGTTTTATTACTTAGAATTGAATCAATTTTACTTTTGATTGCTTCTTTCCAACATAAAGGTTCAGAAGATGACATTGCTTCCTTGTGCGTTTGAGGTTCGTATTCTAGCATGTATGTTAGAAATTCTAAACCAAATGTCTTGTATGTTCTTGCCTTTATGCTTCTTCTTAGTTCAACTTCCTCAATTTCACAATGAGTTCCATCTTCATGTGACTTGCTTGATTCTTCTCTTGTCCTTTTAGGGACATAATTTCCTTCATTCATTTTGTGCTGAAACACATCTTCAAAGAATGAGGCATCTCCTCTATGATTGTATTTACATTAGTATCAGCTTTATCAGACTTGAATAGCAAAAATTTGTAGGCACTACTATTTTGGGCTGGTCCTAAATGGTAACAGTCTACAGTTTTTGGTCCAAATTTAACTTTCTTGGGAGGCAGAACTAGAACTTTTGCCAAGCACCCCACACTTTGAGGTATTTGAATTTTGGTATGTGTCCTTTCCATAACTCATATGGAATTGTTCCTGTTTTATCGTGAGGAACCTTGTTTAATATGTGACTAGACATATTTAAGGCTTCCACCCCACAAGTTCGTTGGTAGACCAGAGGTCAATAGCTTTGCATTTATCATATCCTTAAATGTTCTATTATGTCTCTAATACTATTTTTTTATGGTGAATATGGAGTTGTTGTATGATGAATTATACCATTTTCTGCACAGAATTTTGAAATGGTGATTCATATTTTCCACCTCGATCGGATCTCAATATCTTGATCTTTTTATTTAACTGATTTTCTACTTCAGCTTTATATTTTATAAATGATGTAATTGCTTCATATTTACTATTTAAAAGATTTAGATAGCAATATCGTGTATATCCGTCAATGAAAGTCATAAATTACTTTTTCCCACCTTTTGTAGGTAATGATTTAAAATCGCATAAATCAGTGTGAACCAAACCTATTGGTTCAGTACTTCTATCAATAGTATAAAATGGTTTTTTAACCAATTTTGCTTCTACACATGTCACACAACTGTAATTTTTATCTACTTGGAATTTAGGAATTAATCCCAAGTTTGCTAATTTTTTCGTTTTTTGAAAATTTATGTGTCCTAATCTATTATGCCATAGTAAAATTTCATACTCAACCAAATAAGAAACTTCTTTTTTACTAATAGCACAATTAGAATACACCGTTTTATTGCCAACTACGGCTACATTTTGCCTTAAATAGGCCATCACATAAATAACTCTTACTATATAAATTACAACCTTAGATAGAACTACTTTATCTGACTCGAAGACGGTACGGAAGCCTTTCTTTGAGAGCATAGGTCTAGAGATAAGATTCTTGCGGATATTCGAAACATGAAGAACTTCATTTAGTGTCACGGTTTTTTTGGATGTCAATTTAAGGGCGACGGTGATGTTACCTTCGATCATGGAAACTATAGAATTGCCCATGTAGAGTTTTCCTTCTTGATCGTATTTCTTGTAAGTGGAGAACATAGAAATATTAGAACAGACAAGACGAGTAACGCCTGTGTCTACCCACATTTTGCAAGGTTCTGTACTAAGTTGCATTCTGAAACAACTCCTGAATGTTCATCTCCATATTGGTTGAACTCAACTTTTCAACTATATTTGCCATCGATTTGTCATTCTTCTTCTTGTACCTACAACCTTTAGCTGTGTGCCTAGTCTTTCCGCAGACCCAACATTTACCTTTAAACTTCTTGGTTTGCTTATCTTTGGATTGATTATCTGGTGCCTTTCTCCTTTTCTTTTTGTTGTTGAAGTGTCCTTTCTTCTTTGACCCTTCTGTAACAAGTGCTTCTTCATCTTTAGGTTGTGTTATTTTGTGATTATCTGCCTCATTTTTTAATCTGACAATGAGATCTTCTAAGGAAATCTCATTTTTCTTATGTTTTAGATAGTTGCAGTAGTCTCTCTAAGATGGTGGTAATTTTCCTGTTATTGCTTCAACAAGGAATGACCCTCCAACTTTATGTCCTTCCGATTCAAGTTCATGTATTATAAGTTGGAGTTCCTGCACTTGACTAGTTATGGATTTGGAATCCACCATTTTGTATTCCATAAATTTATCTACTATGAACTTTTTCAAACTGACATTTTACTCTTATATTTATTTGCAAGTGCAGTTCATGGGGATTTTGCTGTCTGGTGTGGCTGGTACACTTTGCACAGTACTTTATTCAAACAATTCAGGATGTAGTTTCGGCATAGGAAGGTCGAATGCTTCCATGAGTCAATTTTGATAAAAACATCTGCGTCTTTTTCTCTAGTCTATCCGACATTGGGCATTGGTTCATCCCCCTCAATGCACTTCTACAGTCCTAATTTGGTGAGATAAAACAACATTTGATTCTGCCATATCACGAAATCATCCTTATCTCCTTTAAATGGATCAGACCGGTTGTGGGTAACTGTTTTTGCTGATAGTTCAGTTGCTGCCATCTCTGTTTTAGTGAAAACAGGAAAGATTTAAGATGTTATAAAATCAATATACGAAAAATAGAGATGAATCACTTACAAACTCGTCACACAAGTTTACAAATCAGATTTCCACTATTTTTGAATCATGTATCAGTAATATTGAAGAATAACTCTTATTGTAATGAATCCACAATAACAAACTATAGCAATAATAACAACTAAATGTTGGGTTAAACTATAGCAATAAACAGTCGTTGTACTACTTTATATAAACAGCACAACTTCGAAACGAAAGGATGACAAATGACATGGGTGTGTGTATATATATAAACAAACAAGAAATCTAACCAGATGAATAAGGAAATTTCGTCTGAGGCTTTCCGTAAAAATTTCCTTATGACTTATCAAAGTCTCACAAGATATAACAGACGTGATCTGCTCGAGATTGTGCTGTGTACGACCTTCTATGTGATACGTAGGACCGTTTAGATTTTAGAATTTTCAAAAATGAGAAGGAAGAGAAGAAAAATTCCAGTGGAAAACTGATCAGGTTTCCTGCTCCTTTTATAGGCGAATTCCTAATGGTTACGTCCATTGGGAATAGCCGCATCTCTTTATTTGCAATGTCCAAAAAAGGTCGAGCCTCTTTGTTTGCAATGATCGCGTCTTTTCATTTGCAACGGCTATTTCTGTTTGAAAAGCAACTTCTGTTTAAACAGTTCTCAACAGCCATTTCCGTTGGGAAACCTACGTCCATTTAAATCCAACAGTCGCTTCTCTTTGAATTTAAATAGTTGAAAAATAATTCACTTCTTTGCAGAAAAAATATTACACAATGCGCTCTTATTGGACCCGCACCTGCACGGTACGAGCGGGCGACGTGCGCGTGTAAGTTCATGGCTGTATAGATCCTCCCCCTCGCACAAAATTACCTGACCCTAAGGACCAATATGAATTTGAGTAAAGTAGTATATAAACATGAATATTAACTTATTTTTGGCAATGTGGGACAATATCTCATTCACTATAAAGGGCCACTAACAATTTTAAGTTATAATTAGTATGTGTATTTTTTAATATGAAAACTTTTACATCAACGGAGTTTCCTTCTTCATATCGCAATTTCATTTCAGTATTTAGTAAAAATTTGCTATGGTTATGTTGTTGCAAATTAGAGATCAACTTTGTAATGTTGCTTATTGTTATAGTTTGTATACTACTATGTTTGTTCAATTCTGCATTTATTTTTTCGATTTGAGAAATAAGCAAACAAGTGTTTGGTTATATTCCTAAGTGAGTTTCACCTCTATTCTTCCTAATTATACATAAAATTTGATTATTGCTTGTTAAGAGAAATGAGAATATACTAATTCGTCCGGTGGTGTTAATACCTCTTTTGTTTTTGATATTAGCAATAATCTTGTAATGGGTTTGGGCCTATGTTTCAGCCCATGTACCAAAAATAAAGAGTTGTATGAGCTACTGCATATGAATACAAAGACACAGTAGCAACGTTTGTAACATATTATCAATAATACAAACTTTATCATTTCATTCAAATTCTCAATATGGTATCAGAGCTTCCAGCTTAACAGCATTTATCCAAATCCAATCAGAAAATCATTCAGCTTAACAGCATCAATCCAAATTCAATCAGAAAATCATTCAATCTGAAGAAATCAAGATAATACCATCAGTTTAATCTTCATCATTTGGTGTTATCTTCAACCCTCGGATAAATTTCATCATCGGGTTATTTTCTCAAATTCTGTCTCTAAGAATTTGTGCCCTGCCAAGAAGATCATACAATCTCTGGTTGCTCAAAATTCTCAAAGAAGAAGTATTCGGAAAGATTCACAATTCAGAAAGCAGCCAAGATAATGCATTATAAAATAATTCTTCATAGTATCAAGAAGGACAATCTATCAATGGAAGAATATCTAGCAAAAATTAAAACTACCTGTGACTTGCTTGAAGCAGCTGGTCACAGGATTACTGAATCAGAACATGTTCTAATCATATTAAGTGGTCAGAATGATGAATATGAGTCAGTTGTTGCAGTCATATCATCTCAAAGATCAACACCTCCTATTGAAGATGTGCATTCAATATTACTTGCACATGAAGGAAGAATTGACTTCAAGAAACCAGCAGACTCAGACATGTCAATTAACTATGCAGCAAGCAATAAAAGCAAGAATCAGAGCAACATTAAAGCAGATCAACAGAACCAAAGAAGTGGTCAGTCCTACAGAGGAAGGGGCAGAGGAAGATGAAGTGGAAATAACAAACCCAAATGTAAAATTTATGAAAAGATTGGTCATACAACACCTAAATGTTACTTCAGATTAAATCTAAACAATGTTCCAGGGCAGAATCCAAGTAATCAAAGAAACAACAATTATACTGCAAACCTAGCACAAGTGCAATCCGAGGAAAGAAATCAGCCAGATAACAACAGAAATCAAAGAACAGGACCAGAACATATACAAGATGATGCATGGTATCCAGATTCTGGAGCAACAAATCACATTACAAACAATCTTGACAACTTAAACTTAGGATGCAAGGAGTATAAATGTACACAGTCAATTTCAATAGGAAATGGTGAGTCTATAAATATCACTCATTCTGGGAAAGCACATATCAGAGGTGCTAGACAATTATTTTTAAATAATTTATTAAGAGTACCAAAAATCAAAAGAAATTTAATTAGTGTTTCTCAGTTTGCTAGAGATAATAACGTGTATTTTGAGTTCTTTCCAAAATACTGCTTTGTTAGAGACATTCTAACTATAGAAGTATTATTGTAGGGTGATGATGACAGAGGACTTTATTGTTTCAGAGTAGTTAACCAAATCAATCATGGAAAAGATCATCAAAATTGTAATCTGTCTGAGGCAACACAGATTGCTAATAACAAAAATGTTCTAGATCTATGACAATATAAGCTTGGACATTCAAACATTGGTTTTGTTGAACAAATTGCTAGTGATAACAAATTGCTTTTGATAATAATTCATCACCATATGTTTGCACTTATTATCAGATGGGTAAAAATCATAAGTTGGCATTTAATTCTTCTAGCACTGTTTATACAAATCCCCTAGAACTGGTAGCTATGGATCTATGGGGTCCTGCTCCAGTATTTTCAGATTATGGATACAAATACTCTATATCTTTTATTGATTCTTGTTCTAGATTTACTTGGATTTATTTCTTAAAAACCAAATCTGATGCATGTAATGTTGTAGTACATTTTATATCAGTTGTTGAAAAACAGACTGGTTGTTCAGTTAAAACTGTACAATCTGATGGTGGTACAGAATTTAAGACTCTCATCTATTATTTCAATAAGAAAGGAATAGTCCATAGAATAACATGTCCCTATACTTCAGAGCAGAATGGGCTAATAGAGAGAAAACATAGACACATAGTTGAGACTGGACTTACTCTTTTAGCTCAGGCATCTTTGCCTTTAAAATTTTGGCCTGATGCATTCAATACAGCAGTTTATTTAATTAACAGACTGCCAACAAGAGTTTTAAAAGGAATAAGTCCAATGGAAAAGTTGTATAATGTAAAACCAGACTATCAAAGTCTAAAAAACTTTGGATGTCTATGTTTTCCGTACTTAAGGCTATATAATAGAAATAAACTTGAGTTTAGATCTCAACCATGCACTTTTATAGGATACGGTACTAATCAGAAGGGATACAAGTGCTTGGATAACAGAGGAAGAATTTTTGTTAGCAGACATGTTGTATTCAATGAACATATATTCTTTTTAGTAATGCAGATATTAGGACAACAAAGAAAGTTGTTAATCCAAGAACTTCAATACCTGACTTAGCTATCTGCTCAGATAACTGGGAGTACAAGGAAACTAAAAGGACTGTTGAAGATTTTGATTCATCACTTCATCAGACAATGAACCAGGAGAAGCTTCCAACTATCACAGTCAGTCTCCATTGCAACCTGTCAGTCACGATCAACAAATTAGTGAAGAAAATACAAGCTCTTAACCGAATACCATTGCAAATAACAGAGATCAAACAAACAGAAGTATATGTCAGGACAGACCAAGTCATCCCATGATCACTAGGGCCAAGAGTGGTATATTCAAGCCAAAGCTTTATATAGCAACCACAATAACTGAAGAGCCAGAAAGCTTTGATCAAGCTGTCAAAGACAAGAACTGGAAAGCATCCATGGATGAGGAGTACAATGCTCTCATTAAAAATAATACATGGGATTTAGTTCAACCTCCAAGTAATAAAAATATATTGGGGTGCAAATGGACATACAAACTTAAAAGGAATCCAGATGGATCTGTTCATAGATATAAAGCAAGACTGGTTGCTAAAGGCTATACACAGCAATATGATTTGATTTTAATGAGACTTTCTCACCAGTAGTTAAACCAACCACGGTGAGGATTATACTCACTATTGCTTTGTACATAAACTGGTGCATTAGGCAACTGGATGTTAATAATGCCTTTCCAAATGGTATTCTATAAGAGGAGATATATATGGAGCAACCACAGGGATATAATCAGAATACAGACTATGTGTGCAAATTAAACAAGGCCATATGGGCTTAAACAAGCTCCAAGAATCTGGTTTGATAGACTGAAATATACTTTGATGAAACTTGGTTTCAGTCTACCAAATCAGACAACTCTCTTTTTATTAGTAATTATAAAGAGTCCATAATATATATTTTGATATATGTTGATGATCTCATTGTTACAGATAACAATGGAGAAGATATCAACAAACACATTCTGTACTTGGACAAAAAATTCTCTGTCAAAGATCTTGGAGTGATTAACTACTTTCTGGGAATATAGATTATTAGAAAGCCAAATTCAGAAATAATTATCAGTCAAAAGAAATACATAACAGAAATACTGTTAAAGTCTGAAATGCATGAGGCAAACCCTCAATCAACTCCCATGATAAGCAACTATCAACATTCAAAAAGAATGGGAGAACCAATATTTAATGTTGAGCAATACAGGGGTATTGTTGGTGCATTACAATATGCAACAATAACCAGGCCTGATATATCGTATAGTGTTAACAAAGTTTCTCAATTCATGCAGGAACCTCTAGATGAACACTGGACAGCAGTAAAGAGAATCTTACGATACTTAAAAGGAATTGTTAACTATGGTTTATCATTCAAAAAGAGCACAATCTTAACATCATAGGCTACTTAGATGCAGATTGGGGAACTGATCCAGATGACAGAAAGTCAGTTTCTGGATACTGCATCTATTTTGGAGGAAATCTTATATCATGGTGTTCTAAAAAGCAGGCCACTATCTCAAGATCAAGTACAGAAGCAGAATACAGGAGTTTAGCTAGTGCCACAGTAGAAATTCTATGGATCAAATCTTTATTAAGTGAATTACAAATTGAATCAGATTATAAACCAGTCATATGGTGTGATAATCTAAGTACAGTTCATATGTCAGCCAATCCAGTTCTTCATTCAAAGACAAAGCATATAGAAATTGACATATATTTTGTACGTGAGCAAATATTCAAGCAAAAACTTCGAGTCAATCACATACCAGCAACATATCAGAGAACTGATGTGCTTACCAAGGCACTATCAGCAAAGAATTTTACCAGATTCAGAGATGAGCTCAGAGTGAAGTCGAGCCTCAACTGATTCAACATGCTAAAAAGGAAGGATCAGATCCACAGTGGACCTGAAAGCTAGACCTCACTTGAAAGTGGTTGTTATAATGTCTCTCTCATCTTTTAAGCCATTCCAGAGAAGAAGATTCTGATTACATGAAGATAAAGGTTACAGATCTGAAGAATATCTCCAGATCTGTAACTTTCGTGCCACTTCAAGCAGTAGATCGAAGGTCCAAAACCTCGTTTTCACTAATAAATGGAATGCTACTCATCTTAGAGACTCCTCAAAGCTACAGATCTGAAGAATATCTCCAGATCTGCATCACATATTGTATTCGTTTGATTTCTTTTTTGCAAAGGAGGGATCTCTCACAATTTTACTCAATTTTCTTAATATTTCTTTGAGAAACTCACCAGATTTGGAAATTTTCATCGTAGCCGCCATAACCCTAGACTCGGTTTTGAGGGGGGGTGTTAAGAGAAATGAGAATATACCGATTCGTCTGGTGGTGTAAATACCTCTTTTTGTTTCTGATATTAGCAATAATCTTGTAATGGGCTTGGGCCTACGTTTCAGCCCATGTACCAAAAGTAAAGAGTTGTATGAGCTACTGCATATAAATACAGAGACACAGTAGCAGCATTTGTAACATATTATCAATAATACAAACTTTATCATTTCATTCAAATTCTCAATATTGCTGGAGTTATTATCGTGTATAGTCTATATTACGGCATATCCAACATCCATAATACAATTATTATTTTGTATATTTGGGTTGTAATGGTGATGGTCATATACATTCATGTTTATGGTATTAATATCATATTCCTTCTTTCATTCGTTTATATTCATATTCAAATGCAAATAAAGTGTTTGTCGATGATCTTAGCGGCAATTTTTTTTTTCCATGAACACAAAAGTTGACCAAGCATGTCGATTGGGGGCAGCAAAAACTGAAATAGGTATAAAACAGCTAATTGACTGCGTCAAGTTTCATTTTGTTCTCTTCATCTTACGTACTCTTCCGTTGATTCTTTTTCTGTTTTAGGGATTATACCTATAACATATGCATTTTTGAAAAATTGATTTTTTTTTTACTGGGGATCGACCGATTCTTTGGCATAATATCTATTATAATTTTATTATTTAGTGTTTTTCCCGATGATCAAAACAAAGTAATGGATCATATTCATATAGTTTAATTTTTTAGCATGATTACAGTAGGATATGACTTTTAGTTAATCATACATTGTATTATTTATTACTTTTGATTATTCCTTTCAATGTTCACGTACCATAATTTATTTAGTGCCATATATTAGCTTGCTGTCAGGAAAAATAATTATAACAAGTAATGGTAAATTTTAATCATTTTGCTATCAATTTGTATCGCCTCCGATCTCTGTTTTATTGTTTAGTACATCGCCAGTATTATATTACAAGAAACGAGTTCAGGTCGCTATTTTTGATTTTGTTATAAGAAAAGTCCCTGCATATATAAGTATGTAAATTTAGTCCCTATTTTTTGAAAAATAAAAAACGCAAGGTGCTTTGCACTTTTCTGACAGAAAATGCAAGCTAACTTGCAACTTTTATCAGAAAAGCGCAAGCTAGTTTGCGCTTTTTTATTTTGAATTTTTTTTAAAAATTTTGAAATTTTCATAAAAAATTAAATTTTTGAAAAGCGCAAGTTAACTTGCACTTTTTTAAGAAAAGCGCAAGATAGTTTGCGTTCTCTGATTTACAAAAAACAGGGACTTAATTTACATATTTATTATCATAGGGACTTTTCTTACAACAACATCGAAAATAGGGACCTTCGGTGCAAAGCCCCTTTATATTATATGTTTTGCATCGGACTTCATTAAGCACATTATTTCTTAAAATTAGATTTCCGTAAGTGTATTAGATCTCCTCATGGTATAAAAATGAAAATCAAATTAGTAGGATAAAACATAGTAAGTTTGTTTTAAAAAAATAAACAAATAAAGAGCGCAATAAATGGTATTATTAGTTTACCATTCGTTCATCACTTTTGTTTCTATATCTCTCCGTTTTCTTATATGTAAGTATGCGCATTTACGTGTAGCTAAATTTTATATTATCGACACTATATTTTATAATATTTCATAAGATTTACTTAATTCTGATATTCATTGATATTACATTTCCTTAACTGCAGTACATAAATTCCCTTAATATGTGAATCTGCATTAATTTGTAATTACATGGTACTACCTATGTATTTATATCATTACTTATTAATTGTATTATTCCTTGGAATATTTGCTATTTTAAGCAAATTAGATTATTTAAAGTGTATATTAATCAGACTATGTAAGATAAAAATACAATAAGTTATTTTATAAAAGCTTATAGTAAGTTTTATTAATTTGCTACTTATTCAAATAATGTTAGGAAACAAAACACTAAATGTTCAACCTTCAAAAATGATATATTTTCTAAACTAAACTTTAGTTGACAATGATAAATTTTAAAGATTCTTGCAAAGTAATAAATAATATAACTTACCATTCTCCCATTCCTTAATTGGACACATTTTCTAATAATCTTTTGCTATTGCTCTACTTATTGCTTAAATTTATTGAAACTTCCAGTACAAACTCATTTATCTATAACTTTGTTCTAACGTTTTTTAAGGAATATCAACACGTAATATGTTTTATTTTAAGCTCAATGATTTTTTTGCGTGCTAAGCAACTATTTTTTTTGTATTTCCAATAACTTAGCTCACTGTTATAAATTTATCTTTGTGTGTGAAAGTATCTGAAGTGATGTTTGAAATGAACAACGGTAATATGAATCAATGACAGATAATTAAACAATGTTAAGGTACTATGTACATGCTCAAATAATTTCAATTGAATGTTTTTTGTGGATTTTCATGTACTGCATAAATCTCAACCTTATGTTTCTTAATGTCAATGTAATATTATGATTTCAAAAGTACAAGAAGTAATATGCTCATCCTCAACATGATATAGATCTCACTGTGTGTCTTTGTGCCAAATGTAATATTATGATTTGAACCATTTTCATGCATATTCAGCATCAAGTTTAGGCCTGAAGCTATGATATGCTGCTCCTCGGTCCTGTTCATTTCCAGGGGTTGTGCTGAAAATACAAAAATGGTTCGGTAGAAGCGGAAAATAGAATTTACACTGCACTGTATGATTACATACATGGAAGACAACATTTCAGCTTCTGTCTTTTTGTTCACTTTTTTTAACCAGGAGAAAAATGATTAATTAGAATGAAGGTAATATTGCTCACTTTTTTTTCAATTGTTTATAGTACAATTATTTATAATTATGGTAATACTAATATATGAAACAGTAATTATTAAAAGAATGAATAATCAAGTTTGACTATTTAAGCGAAACTTTACAATGTCACATCTATGTAATTGAAATTGTCTAAAAGTATAAAATGATTTAGCATTTATAAAATGATGATCAGATTAGCTTAGGATAATAAGTTTTAAATGATCAGTTTACTATAAATAATAATTTTTATTAACTTACCATTTATACATCACGTCAAATGCATTTTCTCTGCCTTCTATATGGCTAAGCTTATGAATAATTGAATTATTTATTAAGTGATTCGATAGTGTGTATATAACAAGATTATGAAACTATCATTATTCTCCTATGTTCAACTAAGTTATTAAAATAAAATGGTACTGTATGGCTTTGCATCACTTTTAAGATTATGGAGGAATAATAAATGTAATAACAAAAATAAGGAACGAAAAGGAGAATAATTGATATCCTCTAGCAAAATAGAATTGACCACTCTATAATCTTAAACTTTTTCTTTCCAAATATGGGAGATATGAGTTGTTCATCTTAATGACCAAATTATTCTAAAATCTATTTTGAATCACATTTTCAAAAAATTATTCATCTTCATATTTTTGTTAAAGAAAAGTAGTTCTTTAAAATTAATTTAATAAAAAAATCTATTCAAATTTTTAACTAAAATGGTATGTACGTACTTACTTTAGAACTATACATATTTCTTCTTACTTTGAACATGTCCATATTTAACATACAACTACTACATGTATATTGGAAATTTTTTAATGGATCTCTAATCTTTTCCTTTATAAGCATTTAATTATAGTCTATCCACCCTTGCTAGATGGAAAACAATGCTGATAGTTGTCATAAAGTATTTCTTTGTTATGGTTTTAAATTTATGGCGGTCATATTAACTTTTATTTCTCCTTTTAAATACTAAATTAATTGGTTGTTATATGGGTAAATTAGTAATCGGTATCGTTAGTGCCATTCGTGCATTTTTTTCCCATTAAATATAATTTTCCTCCATAAAGTGGAAATATTTTGTTACAATGACTTTACATGTTTAGTATTATATCTCGCATAGATTGGTTTAGACCATAGTGACGATACCTTATGCATTAAACAATTTTGGTTTTATGCATGTTGGATAGTCAGCTTTGTTACAAATTCAATGCACCCTACGTGTCATTACCTATCCAACTCACATTTTTTTCTTAAGTATAAGGGTCTTATTTCTTTCTACTTTTTTATTGGAGCAGTGGCCCGCAAATTAAATCATTGGTAGTTTTTTGTTTACTTTGGTTGAATTCTGACGAGGATAAACTACCAATGGTAGAAGAATGAGTGCATATGGCTATGGCATGTGCAATGCCTGAGCCTAAGTGGGGATTTCTGATGAAGGCTTAAGGGGAGACAAGAAGTATGTATCACTCTGATAGGAGCCCAAATATCATAGGTTCAATGACTATTGGTTTGTAGTGTGTTGGCAGAGCATGCTAAATAACTGAATGTTAATTTTCTTTCTTCAAAGATCTCTCATTTATTAAGGTTTTCTAAAAAAATAGATGTTAAAATTTTTGTGTAGAATTTGATATTCATTTCGGTTGTGCTTTGTAGAATTTTCTTTATTCATGACAGTTACTCAAATCAAAGCTTTAAATGGCATATAATACGATTGTGACTTATGTAATTATTTTATGGGCACGATTATGGCAGTGACTTACTTTCTTTTCATCGGTATCTTTTCTTTAGAAGTTTATCTGTTTAAATTTTTTGGGTTCATTATGAAACTTCTGAATATATATGCATTAAGATACACAAGTACATTATTTAACTAGGTAAACAGTCACCATTACCATATACAAATAATTTGTCTAAAACAATACGTTAATTTCAAACTTACCAAACTTTCAACCCATGCTACACACAATGACATCATTTATATACAAAATAAAGTTTATATCCGTGTCATTGGCACGGGCTCTATACAAGTGTATGTGTGTGTATTAATTTTTCATCTGGATAAAATAGTAAATGACAATTATTTATGTACTTTAATACATAAGAAATAACTATAATCTAGATAAAAACCGGACGGATAATTATCGAATACGGATATGGTTATATTCGTATCCATTTTTCGAATATCGGATAATTTTTCATACTTTGGATAAAGATACGGACAGATTTCGTATTTTTCAGGTACTCATTGGCAACTCTATTCTCACATATTCCCTTCCCATCTCATTTTATATGCAAATATCCGTTGTCATAAAAAATTGAATTTAATAGGATATACCACCATTTCACGTGGATTTTGTACAAAACTTATATTTGTTGAATAACTAACTTTTTCAGCGACATTGTTAGGTTGATAATTCCAATTTGTCTTTACTGATTTTATTAATATCTAATTTGAATTAGATACAATTATTGATGGGAATCTTGGTTTTAAATCTCTAATGTCGATATGAGAAGATCGAAGGAATGTACAATTTTATTTTTAACTAAAAATAGCAATGGGAAGATCATAAACTATTTCCAAATCTTTAATTCTTGTATTATTTTGCCAATTTTTTTTTACTGTTTTGTGAGTGTAAACTACGCTTACGGTGCATTCACGGGCGTTCCACAACAATGTAGTTTAGCTTTAATCATACATAAAAGAAAATAGGCTCAATTATCATTGCGTACGCAACACCAGTAGATATAAAAAATGAAGTACTGCAGAAAGCAGATTAAGAAAGAATAATACAAAATAAACATTAATCAAACAAATTGCACATAATTCACCGCTATAAACATAAAATACACGAACAAAGTAGATCATATCAGCATTGATCTAACTGGGGAAAAATTAAGACTGTTTTCCAAACCGAGGGAGAATATAATCAACTCCCCAACGTAACATAATCAGACGTAATAAGACAATTCAATATCCTTGCCAAAATCAAGTCGCCTTTCTTGAATAGAGCGGCGGAAAGCAATTTGCTCTGCTGCAGACTTGATTCTTTTGCGTAAGATTTCATTGATGTAGATTCACCATTCTTTGCATACGTATTCGAATGAGATAAGTGATTTTAGGGGAAGGCGAATGAGTATTTGAAATACAACTTCCATTGAAAAATAAACTGTGCTTACTGGCTGTTTCTCTTTTTCATTCGTCTCCATGATAATCACTAAGAAGATTTGCGATTTGGGGAGTTTAATGGAAACGGATCGGGTGGTGTTCTTTATCGCGTGGGGTTGGTGTATATCATTATCGTTTGTTTCTATCGATGTCATTTGTCTATATGGAAATCGTTTGTTTTCATCGATGATGCGAACACGGTACCCGAAGATAAAAACATCACAAACACCCGAAACTAAAATTGAAGGTGGATATCAAGGGGTTCAATATGCTTCAACGGCCATGATCTCTGCTGCTTAGGATTTCAGGCGCTGATTCCGGTAAAGTAGCATTACTGATAAGGCTTTCAAATGGGTCGGGTGTTAATGGGTTGGTTAAAAATTTACCCAACCAATTTAAAACAAAAACAAATTCAATCCATTAGACTCATTTATTAAATGGGTCAAACCAACCCAACCTGCTAATTAAACAGGTAATTAGATCCGGTCCATTAAACCCACTATTGAAAAATAAAACTGTTAAAGAATAGAGAAACAAATGCATAAAACAGGCAGTAGTAGTATTAATCTAATATAGTAATCAACATTAAAACAAATATCTGTTTGCATGGTTTAATCATCGTTTAATCGGTACTTTTAGCATTTAATCAATAGCTACAACAAATAAGACATTGAATTTCAGTGCTTCAAGAGCTAAAGCATCGTTCCACAATTTCATTTCTTCAAAAGCTACAGCCTGTGAACTAGATTTTCTGTCATCCAACATTGGTTTCTTCAACATAGAAATTAGATGCACCTGCATATATAGACACACACACACACATATAAATAGGCGCAAGGAAGAAGCTGCAAAAAAAATTTGTCTCAAGGACAGCAAGTTTGTTTTTTAGTCTGAAGGACATTTTCTAATGTAAACAGAAAATGATAGTTACAACTATCATTCTGTGATTTATACTAAAAATGGTCCTTCAGCCTAAAAAGCAAACTTCTTGTCCCTAAAACTAAATTTTTCTACAACCTTTTCTTTGAGGCTAAAATCCCCATATATGTATACACACACACACACAAACAATTAAGTCACTGACTACTTAGTAAAAATATAAATTTTAACTACCCAATACAAGCAAAATGTATAACTGTAGAATTACAAAATATACTAGATAACAAAAATATATGTTCAGTTGAATCCATGTTCTACAATATCAAATATTAATAAGAATTAAAATTTAAGTAGTACAAACAAATCAAATATTTATAAAATTTTTGATTCGAATATACAAAGATACATGTGACTGAGTTGAAATATTTTAATGATAAAAAAATTGATAGAGAAATCCATAGTTGCACACATTATAACCACATCACACAATAAGACACCCCTTCAACTATTCAAGTTACTTTTGCCCATGCGGTATTGTCTTGAAAAGTAATTATTTACTCCTAGTCTCTTACAGCAAGACATGTATGCATTTTATTGTTGACCATGATATAAAAGCATTCAAGTAAGAAGATGAAAATACATGAGACTTAAGATTAGCAATTCTGTTAAAACAATGGATTTTCAAAGTCATAAAATGATGAATTTATATGCATATTATATCAGCTAGCACTTGCAAGCACTGTGATGAGAAGTATTATGAATTTATGATATCTCCAAATATTGAATTGAATGTTTCAAAAGTGAGGAAAAAAATATTAGTTGTTCCAGAAGTCAAAAAACATAATATTAGCATTACTTAGGCTGAATCTCTTGAATCAAATGCAGATCTCTTATTAAGCTAAGCAAATCGAGCTCAGCATAGTATATTATTGTACACTTAGCGGCTCTAATCCTGCAAAATAAGCAAATTAATCAATATCAAGTGTTACATGCAATACGTTCACCGTAAATTTGATAAGCATGACTCTAGCTGATTGAACAGAGCTTATTTACTAAAATACATTGTTACATACTAACATGTTAAAGGTATTATATTAAAAAAAATTGTGAAGCTATAATTCAAAGGTAAATATATTATATTAAAGTCAAAGTTCGGATTATCTTATACGTTAAGTATTTCACTACAGAAATAGCACCCAGCAATTGGACTCTTCAGATAAAGAATATGATATAAAATGAAGGCATCAGATAGTAAGTGGAGAATATGATCCTCATAAAAATAATATTTCATTGTGTAGGATAAGAGTTATACATCATTTTCTAGAACTGTAATAACATATTTCAAATGAAAACTAAATTTAGGATGTAGATCAGACTATTTGACGCTAAGCAACTTAAAATCTTTGTGCAAAGCATTGGTAAGCAGATCATGTGATTATTTGGATATCTTTTTATCTCCTTCGAACAGCATATAATATAGGCTAAGAAAACTAAAAACAATGCAAAACTATTTGAAACGGACATTTCGATTCCTGTATCAAAATATACAGTTAAATAATTATATTAACATCTTCTAGACTATCAACACGGGATAATGTTCAAACGCCCATCTGCTTTGAATCTCGTCTTAGTAGGGAAAAAATTAGCATCGTAGTAAGATATAAGGATAATAAATTTAAAAATGGAGGAAATTAAGTCTGAAGTTTCATTTGATAAATGAATTGGAAAACTAAAAAAATTAGAACTGATACTTAGAAAATATTACATACCTCAAACCAACTGATAAATCATCAATAAGTATCGATTAGAGTGGGCAAAGTGAAGGCGAAAGCTTCAACCAAGTGAAGGCGAAAGCTTTAACCAAGTGAAGGCGAAAGCTTCAACCAAGTGAAGGCGAAAGTTTTGAATGAACAACAAATCTATGGAAACAACCCCTAGAAATTCAATGAGAATGATTGAACGATTATTGCTGGTTAAGTGGGTTAAATGGGTAACTAGTAAATTTCATGGGTTAGACCCATTTATTTTTTGGGTTAATTGGATTTACCCAAAAAGACCCATCTAAGTTAATGTGTTTGACCCAGCCCGTTTATTATTGGGTAATTAATTGGGTAAATGGGTTGGTTGTGTTTGACAGCCCTAATTACTGATCGGAGTAATATGCGTCCACTTAGGATGAGGTTGATAGAATTTTGTGTTCCATTCATATTTTTGGTGGTATCAAAAAAATGAACCGTCGAAGCATGACGGGGAATACCTAGGGCTATACGCAATGAGTCAATTGCTTTATCTCTTCTCCCTCCATCTATATGCCTCTATCTTCTCTTTCTTGCTCTCGTAACACCCCAAAACCAAAAATCTAACTCAAATTATGGTTCGTCCAATCATATTTTCTGGTATTGTTTTAATTATGCTTATTTTTTTTATTCTCTATAGCATATATTTTCTCTAAATATTTTTATTTTTTTAACAATGAGATAATCTTCCTTCTCCATTGACTCTTTGATGTGAAATTTCATTGATCGAAATACATAGAGAACACTTACTTTTATCAACATTTGCACGCAGGAATTATAGTTGATTTCCACAATGCCTAAGCCTTGATTTCACTGTCATCCATGTGAAAATAAATAGATAAATTTGAAATAATGTATTTGGTTTACATGGAACCAACTACTACGTACAAATGTTGATATGCATTGTCGGTTGAGCTCGACTGTGTTCAATGAAATGAAGAATGGTAGCGAACTGTTGCATATTCCATTGATTCATAGACGGTGCCCAAAAAATATCATATAAGTTGGACTACATGTATAATGGTGCAATAAAGAATCGAAAGTGCATTTAAAATATTCCTCCAGGACCTCCATTTCATTTCGACACTCAACAATACTTTGACATTTTTAACGGCATAGAGCATGAGCTATCCTCTAGTCCTACCGTCACTACCCAATGGCACACATTTGATGCCGCTTTATCTTCATGGGCTAGGTGATCAAGACCTACTAATCAGAGAGGTAAAGAATTGTGACGACCATACTTTCGCAATAGCCTGAATCAACGTCGAATAACAACATCTGACTCTAGAATACCACAAAAGACGGTCCGTTAAGGTAAAAATTAAAAACAAAATACCATACCAAGGCACGTCGATAAAATTCATAATGGGAAGATGACATATAATATACAAAATATATATGAACAAAATAGGATAAATAATATGTAAGAGACTGCACTAGCAAAGTCGTTGGTAAATAAATATCAATAAAGAAAGTCAGAATATATTAACTCCATTCATATGGAGTTCTAAACGCAGTATATGATATCATGTCTCATATACAAAGTAGCATGTATACTATGTACTACGTCACCAAGAAGTATACATATCCAATATATTGATTTCACTCTTCCAGAATGCTCCAGTTGTCCTATAAGCATGCCTCAAAATGCACCTGACTTCTAAACTACACGGTCGAGTACTCAAGAGTTGTCATGATATAAACAGATAAAGAAAAGACATGAGTCAGACATGAAGTCTGGTGTGAGGGAAATTATCTCTAAGTACTACATACACATGCAACTTATATACATTTAATAAACATGAGTAAGGATCAATGGGTAATATTAATCATACATCGCCCTACTTTTTTATACACCAACAAGGCAAGATGATACATAATAGTAGTTTACTTATTAAAATAGTACATACTATAACAAGTCATGCTACTGAATATGAAAGATGAATATAGGGGTAATACTATAATTCATAATCAACGATGCCATAGATCACTCAATCCCTATCGAAGCATCTGACATACAAAACAAATACAATGACATAACAATGCTACTAACATAGCATCTTCATACCCAAAACTGAAATATGAATATCTATAACCGATACCCGTGCCAAATTTCCATTAGCCACCAAAGAGATCTATCGAGATCCATAAGTAACTTATGGATTCCCTTGAAAACCAATACCTCAAAATAAGTTAGCATGTAGGCCCTATGATAGCACTAGTCCATACAACACAACAATTAAATAAGTAAATTAAGATAAATTCAATTAATTAGGGTAGGAATAAAAATAAATTTTTACAAAATTGGAATTTGGTCATGAAAGTTATATCTTTGCGTTCATGGAAAATTTTTGATCTGTTTTAATACATAACATGCTGAAAACGGAGCTCAAATGAAGAACTTATGAGCGTTTGAAGTTTTCAGATTTAAATTAATTTAGTTCAAATTCAAATGAGTATTTATATTTAAAATTTGAATTTCAAAAAGTCAACTATGATTAGACTTGGGTATCAAGTAAACGTTAAAGTTAACAGTTAACATTAAAAGTTAATTAGGGAATAAAATAATCACGGAAACAATCAAATGTCCCCAAATAAATACACACCGGCCAACCCTTCATTGAGACCAGTTGACTTATAGCGGTCAACCAGTTTTTGGTGGCATTCGACCGGTCGTGAATAGATGGCGGCTAGGGTTTTCTTGAGTTAAGCGCTCCAGATTTATCTAATTTTTAATCTAGTTCCATCCTATAGTTCTGGTGCGTTTCAACCCCTATAAATAAGACCCTCTCACTTTTATTCACAAATATTTTGGAAATGTCGGTGAATCCCCGTCAATTTATCTCTTCTTAGATTTAGAAAACTTCATTATAGTTTCAAGTAAGAAATCCTAATCTATCTTTATTTATTATTTAATTTCTAAACCTCTTCTCCTTCAACCTTTTTGAATATATATATATATATATATATATATATATAGACATACGTATATAAAAATCCCATGTTGTATATATCAAAAAGAAGATATTTGAAGGAGATTATTATGGGCATTGCAAATCCAAAGAGAAGCAAAACTAAGGACTAACTATGAGTGTAAACCTTAGTTTTTCTATTTTAATAGTTGATAGCATAGATTGGATTTGATATATGCCTTGTAGAGTTTTGGATTATGAAAACATCATATATTAAAATAACCAAAATTCCACAAAGTGAAATGTCAATTCTTAGGATTGGAATCTTAATTGTTTTGTGTTAAAATAATGGAGTTTTATGGATTTTACAGTTTATGTTTTCAACTGTTCTATTCCACTTCTTATTCTTCTTCTCCAGATCTAATTAAGAGATTTAATTGAGAATGGTTTGTAAAGGATGAATCTTATTCGTAGTTTACTCCGCCAATTTCTGTAAAATTTAATAGAAATTTCATTATCTAAATTCATGTAAAAGAAGTTGAATAGCACGTAGAATTAATTAAATTGTAAGTTTCCTTTTTTTTGTTTATTCCATTGTTTTAATATGAGATAAGTTTGATTGAGACTCTATGTACAAGTCTATTTATTGAAATTTTGGATATGGGTATTGAATACTTGTTATGGATATTAGAATCCTTTGTTATGAATATTGGAATTTAGGCATTATCGGTCAAATGGAAGAAAAATGATAGACTTGTTTTATTATGGTAAAAAACGAATTAACATTTAATGTTAGTTAGGGCATAATCTCTGCACGTATAGAATAATAAGTATGTATTTATTTATATATTAACTGGCATAATAAACGTATAATTATAACGTATAGTTGCATAGTTAATTAGGTGATGATTGTTAATAAATCCCTCTTAGGAAAGTAATTGATGTTTTTGGACACAATAAGGAAGATTCCTTATAAGGCCTTAAACATGGAACAGTGGGTGAGTATAGAGAGTGTTTAATTTATGGCTAAGTTATAAGGATGCAAGATCGGTCAAAGACACACAGAAGTCCAATTAGCTGATCTGGCTATCAACGGTGTGACTTTGGGGCTGATGTGAGACATCTCCTATGATAAATATTTATAATGACATGAATTTAATCCCTAATTCTATTGGGTAAATCTATCTAGCTAATCTGACTACCGGTTCCCACGAATAGTCGAGCTAATCTGACTTATTTTATCTTTATTATTATTAATATAAATTTTACAAACTTTAAATTATTTTTATCGAGCTTAAAACTCAAGATACAATAATTCAACCATTATTCCATTATAAAATTCAAAAATTAAATTATCCAATAGATCACTATATTTAAATTCTGAATTTATTTCATAATGGAAACCAAATTTTCATATTCAAAATCAATCTATAATTCAAATTCAATATTTAAATATCCTAAATCAAACGACGAAAAATCTGCGTTGTTACATTCCTCCCCCCTTAAAAGAATTTCGTCCTCGAAATTGCTAAGGCAGGAAAATGCCTCAAACCCCTTACTTATCCAAAACCCGCTTAGCTAACTTGACATTCCACTTTCCTAATCCCTTAGTTTGCAATCAAACAATTTGTTTTCCATCCTAACCAAAAATCCTTTATTTCTATTATAAATTCGAAATCGGTTTCCATTAATAGAAAGTTTTCAAAAAAATTCAAAATATTTCTAACACCCTAAATTTTTGGCAGAGTCTCCCTTGTACAAAGTGCCTTTTGCAATATGACAAGAGAGATAAATATATATATATATATATATCGACCCACACGTTCAGAAAATAAAAATATGTCAATATTTATATATTTGTTGTATTTAATTTGAAAACGTACCTTATTTTTGCATTTTAAAGCGTTATTAAACAAGCAAGTTACTTCATACGCAAATACGCAACCCAAAATCTAGTCTGATAGCCTCTAGTTACCTATACTTACTCAATCTAAAACATGCAAGTACCAAAAACATCAAATTCAATAACATTTCACTTATTTAAATGGACAAACACATAAATTCATAAACAAACCTGTTGTAACATGTTTTCATAGCAATTACAAGGCTTCCATCATTTGATTATTTATTTCCAATCGATTTATATAGCATTTCATTCAGTCCGAATGATTTACAACTCAATTTTCTTGCATCACTTTATTTTTATAGCAACAACTCATAACCATTTCAAATTGATTTAAAAATCAATTTTATTCACTTCTATTAATCCATAGAATTTTATTTACTTCCGTTTACGCCAAACGTCAATTTTTCTATGCAAATTCGACGCTATTCATTTAAATGAATAACCATTTAAGCTTATAACTATTTTTAGTTGATTCCAAATCAATTTATATTTAATTTTATTCTATTTCACATTGATTCCCATTCAATTCAGTTGCATTCCCTTCATATCTACATTACTTTCAAATTCATTTTATTAACTGGGAATCATTCCATATTGTTTAATATCCTAAGCCATATCAATTTATTTACGCTCCGATTGAATTTATTTATGACTAGAGTTATCACCATTTCAAACTATTTCCATTTTACTCGACACATTTCCAATTTTTATTTAATTTGCTTACCATCTAAGTTGAATTTTATTTATAACTCAAGTTTCATTTTCAAATTCCATTTTCAACTCATAATCCAAATTTATTCAACCCAGTTATTATCCATTTTATATCCAATTAACTAGTTAGTTAACTAATTAGTTAATTTCCACTTTATAAATCAATATCTTTTTTTTTTCCAAAATCACTTCAACCAATTTACTTGAGTTCTAATTTATTTTATAATTCTGTTTGGGTTTTTATTTCTTTTCCAAAATATCAAATTCTTTTTATTTTGGCTTATCTATTCCATTTTTCAATTTTGTAGGACACATAACTTATTTTTTCATATTTCCAATTCTTCACCTGAATTTTATTTCATGCAAAATCCTATCCATATGGTTTTATAATATTCCATAATTCATAATTTCTATTTACTTCAATTCGATATTATTACTCATCCAATTCGAATTTTATTAATAATAGTTATATAATCACTTTATAATTCTCATTTACATATTTTAATTCAATTCCATATAGCTTAATCCGATTCGCTTTTTATTTAAATTTCAATTCTTCTTTACCGTCATTCCGAACGATACTTAATTTAAATTCTACCTCAAAAATTTACTTTTAATTCATTCATTTAATCAAGTAAGAATTTAATTCCAATTTCAAATCACAATCGATTAAGTTTTCCAAAATTTAATTCGTTCAACTTAGCTTAAGTTGAATTCCATTCAATTTTATATCTCAATCCAATTTTATTTTCAATTTAATACAATCTCAGCTCAATTTCACTTAGCTTAAGTTAAATTTTATTCGTTTAAACTTTCTCAAGTTAAAATTTAATTTTGAAATTCAAATTCCACGCTTTTCTCTCTCTCTTCTTTAAAATTATTCTCAATTTTATATGTTCATACTTATTTCCTGATATTTTCTAAAACATTTTAAATAAGGAATTTAAACACCCTATATTATTTCAAATCATTTTGAAATTACAAATATCCCAAATCACACATTTTACGTTTAAACCAACGCTGTTTTTTATCCCAACAAGAATTCCCTTGGAATTTCTAAACAACGTTTGTTTTTCCAACAAAATCTCCAAATCAATTATTCGGTTGCAACCCGTCACTTAGAAACTCGAAATTAATACTGATGATGTGGCCTAGGCTTGTAAACAGATGCAGCCGGATATGGATAGTGCTGCATCCGCATCTGTATCCGAAAATGAAAATCCGTATCTGAATCCGTATCCGATATCCGCGAATACCCGTTGAATATTATCCGTATCCGTATCCGCTAATATTTTTGGATATCCGAAAATATCTATATCTGGCTTAGCGAACATGGATATTTTTGGAAATCCGAAAATATCCGTATTCGAACCTCAAAATGTATCCGAAAATATCCAAAAATTAATCAATATAACGCATATTTCATTTTTTTGACTGAAAAAAGATGAAAAAAACCTTGTAATACATAAATTACAACAAATTAACAATAGATAATCCAATCACAAAAAATCCATACAATAAATTAGTGTCTTTGTATTAAATTTATGGATATAAAATTACATATTAATATATAAATATTTAATTTCAAACCGGACGGATATTTATCGGACACGGATACAGCCATATCCGTATCTGTATCCAAAATGTGTTTCGGATATCGGATATCCGCATCCACTTTTCAAATATCAGATATTTCTCATGTTTTCGGATGAGGATGCGGACGGATTTCGGATATTTTGGGCATTCATTGACAGGCCTAATGCGGCCGTCATTATCAGAATTATTTTCCAACGACTGAAGTGAGTTCAGTGCTATATCTCTCCCAAAAATTCATTTTAAAACAATTTTCTTTCAAAATAATACTACTATTATTATTTTTCTCAAAATATTTTGGAAAAATTTCCAAAAATCTACGAGATTAAAATTTCTAGATTTGATTTGAATCCAATTTTAATTATAATGCATTTGTATAATTTTTACTTATACAAATTTTCATTTGGTTATATAAACCATTTCAAATTTTATAATCATGATTATAATATTATCATCCAAACATTCCAAAAATATATAATAATTTCAGAAATTTAAATTATTCCTTTTATATCAAAATATGGTTTGGGTAAAATTATTCCATTTACCCACTTTTTAAAATAATACTATGTCGGTTTTCCTAGTTTAAGAGTTTAGAAATTCCTATCGATACAGTTGTCCACACTATACCGACCAGAATTTATAAGCACTCAAGCGATAAGTCAACACAATATAAAATAATTTATATTCACTAACAAATACGCGCTTATGTCTATTTATACACTCAAACTCATTCTAAGGTACTACTGTCCCTATCTCTAATGAGTAATCCCCACCAGAGCGAAGGTTCCCGCTTATCCGTCATCTCTGATACCAAGTGCAATGAATCGGGGATTTTCAACCTCGAAAATTGACATTAATACGTCTAGAGCATTGAATGCCGAGCAATTGAGTGTCGAAAATTTACCCGTTCATTATGGGTGAATAATAAAATGATAGAAGAAAATAAAACAACAACATAATCTCACAATCACAGCGGAACAAAACATAATATATAATAATAGATTTTAAATAAAAGAACTATACTGTTAATATACATATCATTCTAAGAGTACAATATACACAATCAACCTGGACAGTTCACTAACTTGTCCTCCTACATGGGATAGATAAATCAAGTACGGAGATACATCTCTACTCCTCCAGCTCGCGTCCTGAGCTCCATAGCATTTTATCCAGAATCTGTAAAGATTTTTCTGACTCGAGCATTATAGTAAGATAACACTCGAGTCGATATGGAAAACCAGAGTAAGAAAACACACTCAATTTGAATTATTAACCTTTTAAAATCCTTTGAAAAACAAAGGTATTTCATAAAACCACGTCATAAATAAACACGACGGGTTTTTTACCTTACGATTACCAAAATGATTTTTTATCGAAATCATCTGATATTACAAAATGCCTATAGAAAGTAAATAGAAAATAGCTGAAATGCTTGCATCTCACATTCCAGCATAGTTGGGCACAATCAAAAACGTACGGCGCTTATTGGAGAATGGATTCCATCGAATGACTGGGCCACTGGGGTACCGTCCCACCACGGTACACCTCTAGAACAATGTACTGGGGACCACGTTGAGGTACCCTGCTACACAAGAACGGCTTACCCCTGACCTCGGTAGACCGAATATGTTATCACCCTGGGTGTTTCCACTCTTACCATCGAGCGGTCCTTCCGTGCACAACCATATCCATAATATAAAGGTTTCTGAGGACATCTAAAAAAGTGATAACATACCCTACTTGGGTGCGACCCAGTTATCCTTGTTGCATCTCTCCTGTTTTAGTCATTCCCGGTCGATGAGGCTCAAGACTAAGCGTTACCTTTCAAGAACAAAATTCTACTTAGAATGCTCATCGTCCTCCAATGACGATGTTCTGATAGCATTCGTCCATACAAGTTTTCCTGGGTCTAGACAAACCGAATCACGGTCTTCATCATCTTCACGATATTCATTCGTAACGTTCAAACCGGATCGAAATGGTTTTCGGATAATTAATTCCGATCTCGATCTCTTCAAAATGATTAATGAAATTGGCTAAAATTTGATAGTCGGTTATTTAACTATCATTCCACATCCATAAGCAATCACCAGGTCTTATTGTAATTTTTCCAAAATTATTTTCAAAATATCTTTATATGATATTTATTTCTAGTACTTCAACTTTCGAAACAGTTTTCAAATCCTTATATTTCGACGAAACATTTCCACCCCTTCCCAACACTTAGAATATTTTTCCACTTCATTTTATATTCAACAATTAAGAAGTATTCTATTTATTTTCCATTTTTTTTCGGAAATATATACAAATTTTATCTGTAAATTCCTTGACTATCTTGTAACGAATTTTATAAATCCGGAATTCCTTAATAAATTTTCCTTCAATGTTTCCAATGCCAATATATTAACTTATAATTCCAATTCCCCTTTCTACTTCTTAATGAATTCTATCTCATTCTTCAAAGTTCACTTTTATAAACTACTTCGGAAATTTTCTTACTTTTCTTTCCAATTCTATTTTAAGAATTTTCTTACAATCCCATCAGTCGAAAAACCTCATTTTCAGACTTCCGAGAAGGTTTATAAATAAATTTAAAACATTTCAAAACTCTATACACACACACACATATGTAAATGAAAATAAGTATTTTAAGAAAACAATAATAATTTATTTTTAAGACATGTTCAAATAATAATTTAAAATATTGAAAACACCGTTTTTATAACATCGCTTTTCAAAGCAGGTTTAAAAATTTAGGGTTTTATTAAAATAAATATTAAGTATTTTAAAATTCACTTCTGAAATTTCAATACTAACTAATTTTAAAATTACATAGTTTAATAGAGAAAATTTCCATTTCTTTTTATTAATTTTTTTTAAAACTTAACTTATTGATAAAAATATATTTTTAAATCTGGATAACCAAATTTTCAATTTATGTCCCCTCTCGATTTTCATCACATTACTCTCATTCCGTTCTCCCAAACCATTTTCACTTTAAAATAGTATCTACTATTTTCCTCTCACCCTATCTCAGTATTCAAATATAAATTTCCCTGTAAAGTTATATTTCAAATTTTATTATCCGATATCACTTTCCTTCATTTATAAACTTCGTTTATAAATTTTTATAACTCCTTTGAGTTTCACTAAAAATAAATCTCATTTTTTTAAAATTCCATTTCTATAAATTGAATTCCTTTAAAATTCCATTTATTTTTGCTAATCTATTTTTAATATCGATTTCAACATCTTTCTATATTTTCCCGAATATCATTTTAAAATCTCATCTTTAAAAACTCCTTTATATGATTTATTTTAAAACCACTATTTAATTCCCGCATTATTCAATACGACAAAATTTCACCATTTCTTATTTAAACCAATCTCCTCTAAATAAGCCAAATTTCGTTATACAATTTTTATATTAAAAATCTCTTTTTAATTCCTTAAAATTTTAAAATAATATTTATGGTATTTAGTATTTCCACAACTAATTTCCATGCCATTATATCATTTAAAAATTTACAACACATAATAATCCAACATTTTATATACATGAAACATACTAATATATTTGAGGAATCAAGTTGGATCCCTCCAACCTGTTTTCCCTGCATCCACAGATGTTAGACAACAACAAAAATACCAATCCCACTCCGAGAGGGATATCGCGGTATATAAGGTCATTCGCTGTTATGCGGGGCGCATAGGATCTCATCCGCTAGCGGGAATATCACTCCAAATACTAATATATATATATATATATATATATATATTAGTATATATATACTCACTACTATATATATAGTCAACCATTAGATAATTATAAATTTGTCAATCCAATCAACCATCAATTAATTTAAATTTTAAACATTTTAAATTTAAAAATGATAAACCAAATGAGTGAGAAATTCTCACCTTTGATTTTAATTTGCAATTCGTTTCCAATATTTATTTCGTATCTTACACCATCACGAATCCGTCGCAAAAATCCACACTTACATTCGACCTCGTATGAATTTAATACGGTATTTGTAAGAATTTGATTTTATTGATGTAATTAACTAAATTAAATTTCAGTAATCAAATTGATTACTCCCATATGTAAAACCCTAGCGTTGATAACCTCGATCACACATCTCAGGCCACTGCTCCCTCCTTTCTCCAGTCACCTCCAAGACTGCACCCTTCATCACTGCCAAAATCGAATGACGCAGCACCTCGCCACCATGCCGCCGCTACCTTCATCGGTCATTGACGCTCCATCCATCCAACATCGAGCTACTCACAGTGTCAAAAATCATCTTCGTCGCTCCCCCTTCATCGCGCCTATCACCATTAGCCGTTGGCTTACAAGAACGCCCACACTCTCCAATGTCGCACGACACCACAATGACCATAGCGCTGCCTGCCAACTTGCGCCTCCAGGAACCGATCACCGACACACCCACCTCCTCGCCCCAGCAATCACGTCTTCCTACAGCCCTGCGTTCGTTCGGTCGAGATTTTTTTTTATGTCGATCGACCTGATGTCGATTTCGTTCAATTTGAAGAAAAAAGTATGGTCGCGATTTAAACTGAAGGGAAGGATGTTACGCGATTCACACTTTTTATTATATGAACAGATTTTTGTTTAAAAAAAAGATGAAGAGGGAGGGACGGTGATTTAAAGGATGAAGGCGACCTGACTTCAAAAGGAGGAAACGATGTTTTGCTATTTTGAATGGATTAGCTATAGTGACTTGAGGTGAAAAAAACAGCCGATGTGGAAAAAAAGTTTGACTTGACCATATATTATTTAAATTACAGAACGAATCGATTTCATTGCTTAAAATCTTAACCTCCTATCGAGGCGTGCCGCTGGGCATTCATAATGTTATACCCCTATTCCGAACGGAATGAAAAAAGTTTCGAGTCCTAATTCGATCGTATAGAGAAGATAGCTTTTTGGACCCAATTATTATATTGAATTTCGATATTAATTTCGACGTGTTTCTATCATGTACGATCAAACGATAACTCCAAACACTGTGAAATTTGAAACCCAACAATAATATACTATTACGGATCCAATGGAACTGGTTTCGTCGAATTCCAAGACAGTGCCTCGGAAGGCTATTACTAAATGCTAATTTTGAACAGACTATTTTTAAAATTGAACAGATCACCTTTAAATTCAATTTTAAAACTTATAATATCTTCATTATTATTATTATAGATTTTACAAGCCTTTAAAATATTTTTATCGAGCTTAAAACTCAAGGTACAATAATTCAACCAATATTCCATTATAAAATTCAAAAATTAAATTATCCAATAAATCGCTATATTTAAATTCTGAATTTATTTCATAAATGAAAACCAAATTTTCATGTTCAAAATCAATTTACAAATCAAATTCAATATTTAAACCAGTTGATGTGAAAAAAAATAGTTGATGTGAAAAAAAGTTTGACTTGACGATATATTATTTAAATTACAGAACGACTCGATTTCGTAGCTTAAGGTCTCGTCCTTCCATCGAAGCATTCCGCTAGACGTTCATAATGTTATACCCCTATTCCGAACGGAATGAAAAAGGTTTCGAGTCCTAATTCGATCGTATAGAGAAGATAGCTTTTTGGACCCAATCATTATATTGAATTTCGATATTAGTTTCAGCGTGTTTCTCTCCCGTACGATCAAACGACAACACCAAACACTACGAAATTTGAAACCCAATAATAATACACCATTACAGATCCAATGAAACTAGTTTTGTCGAATTTCAAGACTGTGCCTCAGAAGGCTATTTCTAAATGTCAATTTGAACAAACTATTTTTAAAATTGAACAGATCGCCTTTAAATTCAATTTTAAAACTTATAATATCTTTATTATTATTATTATTATAAATTTTACAAGCCTTTAAATTATTTTTATCGAGCTTAATACTCAAGGTACAATAATTCAACCAATATTCCATTATAAAATTCAAAAATTAAATTATCCAATAAATCGATATATTTAAATTCTGAATTTATTTCATAAATGAAAACCAAATTTTCATGTTCAAAATCAAATTCAGTATTTAAACCATTTAAATATTCAAATCAAAGGACGAAAAATCCGGATCATTACATGGATAGCCCGATTATTAAATGAATTGAATCATAAATGTGTTGCATCATAAATGGGTCAAAAAGGGTCATAAATGGATTGGGTCAAACTCGATTCAACTCATTTTGATCCGACCCGTTTGACAGGTCTGATTCCAACGGGATTTAAAAGTCCGATGAGTCGGACACGTACATTAAGTTTGGAATTCCAACAATCTCGAATTGAGCTTGGATTTTAATTATTGTAATTGAATATTGGGTTTTAAGATACCTGGACCAAACCCAGTTCATCGACAGACCTGACTTTAAGTAGTTGTAATCGAGTATCTTCTTTTGTTGTCAGTCAAAGAAGATTTGAATAGCCTTAAGATTTGGAAGTCTGAATTGGAGAGCTCAGCCAAGAGCAATTGGAAAGCTGCATAAGGGAACTGTTAGGCAAAACTCTAGCTTTTGTGCTAAAAAGCTCCGAGAAGAGCGTTGTAAGGCTGGGCTATGGATATTAGAGAATAACAATGCTTTCCTTCTTTCACAACGTAGTTCTCCATAATAATGTAGTTTAGCCTTGATCATATAGAAAACGAAATAAGCTCAAATGCTCAATCATCGTTGCAAGCAAGCCTCTGTACTTGTGCAACAGCAACAACAGATAAACAAAAATAAAGTATTACGGAGTACAAATATAAACCAGAATAATACAAAATAAACATCAAGCACACAAATTACACAAAATTCACCACTATTACCATAAAATACACAAACGTAGTAATATTACAACATGATTGATCTAACCGGGGAAAAAAGAGAAGACTATTTTCCAAACCTAGAGAGGAGATAATCAATTACCCAATATAACATAATCAGACGTAATAAGACAATTTAACATCCTTGTCAAAATCAAGTCGCCTTTTATGAATAGAGCGGCTGAAAGCAATTTGCTCTGCTGAGTATGTGATTCTCTTGCGTACGATTTCATTGATGCAGACTGACCATTCTTTGCATACGGATTTGAACGAGATCAGTGATTTTAGGGGAAGGCGAATGAGTATTTGACATACAACTTCCGTTGGAAAATAAACTGCGCTTTCTGGCTGTTTCTTTTTTTCATTCGTCTCCATGATAATTGCTAAGCAGTTGAACCCTAAATTGCGATTTGGGATTTTAGTGGAAACGGGTCAAGTGGCGTTCTTTGTTGTGTGGGGTTGACGTATATCATTATCATCGTTTGCTTCATCGATGTCATCTGTCTATATGGAAATTGTTTATTTCTTGTCCCAATTCCAGCCTATAGGGTAGCAAAAGATGATGCTGTTGACAGCAACTTAATTTAGTAGACGGATAAGAATAATATGCGTACACCTTGGATGATCCAAGGTTGATGCGACAAAGATGTCTGGCCGAAAATTTATTTGTCAAAAATTATGGTTTAAATCTTGGCCCTTGAATTTGAATTTATTTATCTCCCCTTAAAAATGAAGTGCTGAAGCATGACACGCTCGACAGGTAGAACATGTCAGATACCCAAGGCTATAGCCATGAGTCATTTGCTTTTCTCTCTTGCCTCCATCTTCTCCTCTTGCTCTTGCCACACCCTAAAATCAAAAATCAACTCAAATTCTAGCTTTATCCAACCATAATTTAGATATCGTTTTAAATTTTGATTATTCTCTCTAATGTATATTTTCTCTAAACATTTTTTAAAGTTTTGTTTTATCAATTTTTAGAATATCTTCCTCCTTCATTAATTATTCAACGGAAGCTGTCGTCGACTGAAATCCACGGAAAACTCTTACTTTTATCAACATTAAATCAATACCTAGGTCTTGATTTCACTATCATCCATATGCAATCAAGTAAGATAAGCTGTAACGTATCTGGTTTCATGGAACCAACTGCTACAATGATACAAACGAAGGCTGACGTATTGTCGGTTGAACTTAATTGTGTTTAATGAGATGACGAATGTCGATTAACTACTGGATACCCATTCCGTAAATCGTTCGAATGTATGATGATGCAATAAAGAATCTGAAGTGTATTTACAATGTTCCTCCAGAACCTCCATCCCACTTCGACACTCAATTATACTTTGATATGCTCAACAAGATAGAGCATTAGCAATCCTCTAGTCCTACTGCCACTATTTAATGACATACATTTGATGTCGCTTTGTCGTCGCAGGCTAGGCAATCAAGATCCGCTAGTTAGGAAGATGAAGAACCAAATTTTGACGTGTTCAAACAAACTGTTGAATATTGTCTTAGAATTTGATCGTCTGTGGACAATTATGAGGAGTGGGGGCTTGATTAATTTTTGCGAAGTGGCCAAAACATTATCAACTTGCTCATTCAATGATAACTAAGGTAAATGAACTAGGGTGTCTTTTGAATTTTCTAGTATGACAGCTACATATATCGAATGAGACGCTATGGATGTTTTTTTATTCAAATGTACCTTTTTCAAATCAATTATAACTTTCTTGGCAATGTAATGTTTTTTTTTTCTATTTCGTAAATAATTTATACTATAAATCAACTAGTAAACATTTATTCAAAAATATTTAAAAGAGTTTAAACATATAAAAATTCAAATAAATATAAATAATTATTCCATTTCTGCTGCCCTTTTCGCACCAAAAAGCTGGATTCCCCTCCCGAATCCGTTCGATTTCTAAAAAGGATTACTAATCCTTAACTTTTCGAGGAATCCTTGGAGACGAACGAGAATGAGAAAACATTTATTACTTTTATAATCCTTTAAATTAAGCTTCAAGAATACCCTTATACTTTCCCCGATCTTACCCCTTTCCAATACTCATTTCTATCTCCTTTTCGCTTCACAAAAAATGCGTCACAAATAGGATTCTTTACAAGAGAGGTATTTTCAGAATTTGGTAGCATTTGTAGCCAATATTCGGTCTATTACAATTTATGCAGCATATATGCATTTGACATTCCACCATTGAAATAACCGGTTGAAGAAAATCAAGAAAATTAGTGCATTCAAATCCAACGCGGTGGAAGTCAACTACACTTTTCATTTGTTCATTTAACATTTTCTAAAATTATTTAAATGTAATTACTTAAGCATTTTTGAAATATTGAATGATTGAATTTACAAAATATTTATAATGTGTAAATCTAATATTTTTTAAACCTCAAAAATTACATGAATAACATAGTTTTTTTTACAGGATCTACCCTCTCATGCACCTGGGTGGCATTACCCCTAGGTCTGCGACTTAATTGGTCTATCTAATGTCATCTGCAAGGGCATTGCACTTGCATCCTCACCTAGTTCACATGTAAACATTATAAACATATTATTATTTCGATTTTTTATTTTCTTTTATGCAAAAAAATAGAATAATAAATTACCATACACAAATAATGTACATAAAACATATGTTATTTTCTCAACTGTATTCTTAATTTCTTTTATACTAAGTTCTACCTGACGTGAGTACAATTCCCAATTGATTGAAGTTGGGTGTAACAATAATAACTGCATTTTACTATTTCAATGCATTTATTGTTTATCGAGATATGCTTTTATGGCACATGATAATAGAAAAGTTGTTATTCTACAACAAATGCCAACAAAGACAGCCTTTAAATGCATAACGTGATTGTAACTTTACATGAAATGGATAAAGAAAGATACAAGGAGACAAGTGGGAAATATTGTAACGAAGTTGTTCGATGAACAAAATGTTTTATGATTATTTTGCTAAATGATAACAAGAGGTATATTTACGAAAAGTTGTCAGTCAAAGGATCGAGCATCGAGTTTATACCATACAGTATAAAATTATAGCTATATTAGCACTAGAATAACCACCTTTCATTAAACTAACCAAGTTCTATTAGCATTAGATTTTTTTCTTTTTTCAACCGTTAGTTTACACAAAAGAATAACATTTCATATAGGCCTGTAAACGGATAATTTCGGATACAAATAGTGTCATATCTATATCCGTACCCGCGGATGCGGACAAATATTGGATATTTATCGGATATTCTTCGATCAGTTCACAACCAATAAATATAAAAAAATAAATAGAAATTTTGACTTATTATTACAAATCCATGCTTATATTAGATGTATGAAAAATAATAAACACGCTATGAAAAATAATTTTAAGTGTTAAAAATTGATATTTATATAAAAAAATTCCTTTTGTTTAACGGAAAGACAAGGGATGGTTCAGATTTTAAGTGAGAAAAGACATCTGAGGGATGTAATATATCCAGATTAGCAGTTATTTTTCTGTTGTTAACGCTATTAAGGCTACCTCCAAGATCCTTACTACGTCATAACTTACTACTCCACGATTACTCTCCACCTACCCATCATCATTTCAATTCATAGTAACTTCTGCTGCCTATAAAATAATTTTACTTTGTTTTTGTCTTCTTCCTATCGAAAGACGTCATCTTCCGTGTCAAATTCGAGGTACTTACTCCCTCCACTAGAGTTTTTCCACCTATTATTTATATACTACCTTTACTTTACTTATCTGTTGCTTTGATACTACACTTTATATTATGATTCAGTATCCATGTAACTCATTCGTTACTATTTTTATTATAAAATCAGTATACAAAAATCAGCAATGAATCACTTATAAATTCATCACACAAGTTTACAAATCAGATTTTCACTACTTTGGAATTATGTATCAGTAATATTGAATAATAACTATTGTCGTAATGAATTTACAACAACAAACTACAGAAATAACAACAACTAAGTGCTGCGTTAAAATATAGCGATAAATAATCATTGTACTACTTCGTAAAAACAACACAGCTTCAAAACAGAAAGATAACAAAATGGTGTGTGTGTAAACAAATAAGAAATCTAACCGGATTAAGAAGAAAATTTCGTCTGAGGCTTGCCGTAACAATTTCCTTAAGACTTTATTCAAAGTCTTCCAAGATATAACATACGTGATTTTCTCGAGATTGTGGTGTGTATGATCTTCTATATTATACACAGGACCGTTTGGATTTTAGAGTTTTTAGAAACGAGAAGGAAGAGAAGAAAAATTCTAGTGGGAAACTGATCACGTTTTCTGCTCCTTTTATAGGCGAATTCCCAACAGTTATGTCCGTAGGGAATAGCCGCATCTCTTCGTTTGCAGTGGCCAAAAACAGCCACGCCTCTTCGTTTGCAATGGTCACGTCTCTTCATTTGCAACGGCTATTTCTGTTTGAAAAGCAACGTCCATCCAAATAGTTCGCAACCGCCATTTCCATTGGGAAATTCACGTCCATTTAAATCCAACGGTCGCTTCTGTTTGAATTTAAATAGTAGAAAAACTGTTCACTTGTATGCAGCAAAAATATTACAGGGTCCGCTTTTATTGGACCCGCACCCGACTCGGCATGGTACGGGACGGGCAGGCGCCGTGTGCGTTTGTGTGTTAGTTCATGGCCATATAGGACCTCCCCCTCGCACAAATTATCTGACTCTAAGGGCCAGTATAGGTTTGAGGAAAGTAGTACATAAGTATGAATATTAACTTACTTTTGACGATGTGGGGCAATATCTGATTCACTATAAAGGGCCTCTAACAATCCCCCACATGAATGATGATATATGTCTACCTAAATAAAGTGTAATATCACATAGTTCATATGGAAATAAGCTATATTGAGGATAAACAGATATTTCACTTTGAACTTTCCCTAGTTTAAATTTATCGGATATACTTGACCAGTGAATTATTTCATCTTGAACTGTCAACCGTTTGTGCATATCAGAAAATAAACTTTGCAAAGCATTGTTTCAATTCACATCCAATCTCTTGGTTGTGTTCATTTTGGTCCTAAAAAAATTTGGTTCAGCGAGTATTTTAGAGATTTAAACCCTTTAACATTCTCATAGAGCCGACCCAGCTCACACTAAGATAGGTGATGACAACCATTAAGAGTATCCTACATGTACCCCACTTGTTATTTTTAGGATATGGTCATCATTAAAAAACATAGCTTTAAACTTTTAAAACTTTTGTAGGCATGCATTCTATTGTGCACCATAGGAATGGAGTAGGACTAAGTCCAAATAAATGCATTACTTCTTGAGTTACTCAGAACTAGTTTGCCTATTGATTATAGTCCGTGGGATCTCCAAATGCTAGGGTAGGTTTTCGTATAAGATAACTCTTGTTGGTTTACGCTTTTAAACCCATTCCCCTTGATGCGCAGTCTATTTTTTCTCTTGATAAACCTTTAGTAAATGGATCCGCAAGGTTATCAATAGTTCTCACATAATCAATTGAAATAATTCCATTTGAGAGTAACTGCCTAACTGTGTTATGGCATCGACGAATATGTCGGGACTTTCCATTATACACAATGTTTTGTGCTCTACTTAAAGCTGCTTGATTATCACAGTGTACGCATATGACCGGTACAGGTGTAGACCAAAACGGAATATCTTCTAAAAAATGAAGAAGCATTCTGCTTCTTTGCCTGCTATATCTAAAGCGATGAACTTTGATTTCATAGTGGATCGAGCTATGCACGTTTTTTTAGTAGATTTCCATGACACTGGTGCTCCTGCTAAGGTGAAGACATAACCATTAGTTGATTTAGATTCCTTTGAATCAGAAATCCAGTTTTCATCACCATATCCTTCTAAGACGATAGGATATTTTCCATAATGTAGGAAAAAGTTCATGGTATTCTTTAAATATCCCAACACTCTCATTAGTGCTTTTCAGGGTTACTTGTATATCTGCTCAGTTAACTTACTGCATAAGCTATATTTGGTCTTGTGAAATTCATGAGGTACATTAGACATCCTATTACATGAGCGTATTCCAGTTGCATTACACTCTCATGAGCGTATTCCAATGGATTAAATAGTGTTCTTACATCTTTAATTTTGGAATTTTGGAATTTTTCAATCACTTTTTCTACATAGTGTGACTGAGATAGTTCAATTCCATTAGGTGTTTTTATTGTTTTGATTCCCAAAATAACGTCTACAATTCCTAAATCTTTCATGTCAAAATTGTTGATTAACATTTTCTTTACGGTCTCTTTACCTTACTATATGGACCAAAGATTAGCATACCATCTACATATAAACAATCATCACGTATGATTGTCTAACTTGTTTATAATAAACATATTTATCACATTTATTTATGCTGAAACCATTTTTCATCATGACACTATCAAATTTTGCGTGCGATTGTTTTGGAGCTTGTTTTAGTCCGTATAATGATTTTACTAATCTACATACTTTGTTTTCATTTTCGTTGGAAATAAAACTCTCGGGTTTCTCCATGTAAATCTCTTCATCAAGATTTCCATTTAAGAATGCTATCTTTGTATCCATTTGATCAATCTTTACATTATATATGGATGCAATTGCCATTAACATTCTTATAGAGGTTATTCATGTAACCAGTGAATAAGTGTCAAAGAAGTCTATACCTTTCTTTTGATGATATCCTTTGTCTACCAACCTTTCTTTATATTTGTCAATAGAGCCATCTGGTTTCATCTTCTTTTTTAAGATCCATTTACAACCAATCGATTTTATTCCAGGTGGAAGGCTAACTATTTCCTAAGTTTTATTACTTAGAATTGAGTCAATTTCACTTTTGATTGCTTCTTTCCAACATGAAGATTCAGAAGATGACATTGCATCCGTGTACGTTTGAGGTTCGTGTTCTAGCATGTACGATAGAAATTCTGAACCAGGTATCTTGGACGTTCTTGCCTTTACGCTTATTCTTGGTTCAATTTCCTCAATTTCACGATGAGTTCCATCTTCATGTGGCTTGCTTGATTCTTCTCTTGTCCTTTAAGGGACATGACTTCCTTTATTCCTTTTGTGCAGAAATACATCTTCAAAGAATGAGGCATCTCTCGACTCTATGATTGTATTTATATTAATATCAGTTATATCAGACTTGAATACCAAAAATCTGTTGGCACTACTATTTTGGATTGGTCCTAAATGGTAACAGTCTACAATTTTTGGTCCAAGTTTGACTTTCTTGGGAGGCGGAACTGAAACTTTTGCCAAGCACCCCCACACTTTGAGGCATTTGAAATTTGATATGTGTCCTTTCCATAACTAATATGGAATAGTTCCTGTTTTATTGTGAGGAACCTTGTTTAATATGTGATTAGACATATTTAAGGCTTCCCCCCCCCACAGGTTCATCAGTAGACCAAAGGTCAATAGCTTTGCATTTATCATATCTTTTAATTTCTATTATGTCTCTTGGTGATACTATTTTGTTGCAGTGAAATGGAGCTATCGTCTGATAAATTATACCATTTTCTGCATAGAATGTTTCAAGTGGTGATTCATATTCTCCACCTCGATCAGATCTCAATATCTTGATCTTTTATTTAACTAATTTTCTACTTCAGCCTTATATTTTATAAATGATGTAATTGCTTCATCTTTACTATTTAAAATATATACATAGCAATATTGTGTATATTCGTCAATAAAAGTGATAAAGTACTTTTGCTACCTTTCGTAGGTAATGATTTAAAATCACATAAATCAATGTGAACCAAACCTATTGGTTCAGTACTTCTATCAATAGTATGAAATGGTTTTTTGACCAATTTTGCTTCTACATATATCTCACATTTGTAATTTTTATGTACTTGGAATTTAGAAATTAATTCCAAGTTTGCTAATTTTTTCATTTTTCGAAAATTTTTGTGCCCTAATCTATCATGTCGTAGTAAAATTTCATACTCAACTAAATAAGAAACTTCATTTTCATTAACAACATAATCAGAATACATAGTTTTATTGCCGACTAAGGCTACATTTGCCTTAAATTGGCCATCACATAAATAAATCCTTCCTATATAAATTTCAGCTTTAGACAGAACTACTTTATTTGACTAGGAGACCTTATGGAAGCCTTTCTTCGAGAGCATAGGTTCAGAGATAAGATTCTTGCAAATATCCAAAACATGAAGAACTTCATTTATTATCATGGTTTTTCAAATGTAAATTCAAGAACGATGGTACCGTTACCTTCAATCATGGAATACTATAGAATTGCACACGTAGAGTTTATTTTATTGATCGTATTTCTTGTAAATGGAGAATATAGATATATCAGAATATACATGACTAGTAGCGCCTGTATCTACCCATCATTGTGCAGGATTTTGTACTAAGTTGAATTCTGAAACAACTCCTGAAAAATCCATCTCCGGTATGGTTGAACTCAAATTTTCTACGATATTTGGCACTGATTTGTCATTCGTCTTCTTATGCCTACAACCTTTAGCTGCGTGCCAAGTCTTTTCGCAGGCCAAACATTCGCCTTCGAACTTCTTGGTTTGCTTATCTTTGGATTGATATGTGGTGCCTTTCTCCTTTTCTTTTTGTTGTTAAAGTATCCTTTCTTCTTTGACCCGTTTGTAACAATTGCCTCTTCGCCTTTGGTTTGTGTTATTTCACGATTATTTGCTTCAATTTTTAATCTGATAATGAGGTCTTCTAAGGAAATCATATTTTTCTTATGTTTTAGATAGTTGCAGTAGTCTCTTCGGGATGGTGGTAATTTTCCTGTTATTGCTTCAACAAGGAATGACTCTCTAACTTTATGTCCTTCCGATTCAAGTTCAGGGATTATAAGTTGGAGTTCCTGCACTTGACTAGTTATGGATTTGGAATCTGCCAATTTGTATTCCATAAATTTTTCTACTATGAACTTCTTCAAACTGACATTCTACGTCTTGTACTTAGTTGCAAGTACAGTTCATAGGGACTTTGCTGTCTGGTGTGGCTAATACACTTTGTACAGTACTTTATCCAAACAATTCAGAATGTAATTTTGGCATAAGAAGTCCGAATGCTTCCATGAGTCAATTTTGAGAAAAGCATCTACGTCTTTTTATCTAGTCTATCCATCTTTGGGCTTTTGTTCATCCTCGTCAATGCACTTCTCCAGCCCTAACATGGTGAGATAAAATAGCATTTGATCCTGCCATGTCAGGAAGTCATCGTCGTCACCGCTAAACGGATCAGACCTATTGTGGGTAGCAGTTTTTGCTGATAGTTCAATTGTCGCCATCTCTTTTTTTAGTGAAAACAGAAAAGTCTTAAGATGTTATAAAATCAACATACAAAAAACAGAGATGAATCACTTACAAACTTGTAACACAAGTTCACAAATCAGATTTCCACTACTTTGGAATTATGAATCAGTAATATTGAACAATAACTATTATTGTAATGAATTTACAATAACAAACTATAACAATAACAACAACTAAATGTTGCGTTAAACTATAGTAATAAACAATCATTGTACTACTTCGTAGAAACAAAACAACCTCGAAATGGAAAGATGATAGAATGATGTATGTATATATATAAACAAACAAGAAATCTAACCGGATGAATAAGGAAATTTCATCTAAGGCTTGCCGTAATAATTTTCTTAAGACTTTATTCAAAGTCTCCTAAGATACAGCAGACGTAATCTGCTCGAGATTGTGATGTGTACAATCTTCTATGTAATACTTAGGACTGTTTGGATTTTAGATTTTTCATAAATGAGGAGGAAGAGAAGGAAAATTCCAATGGAAAACTGATCAGGTTTCCTGCTCCTTTTATAGGCGAATTGCCAACGGCTATGTCTATTGGGAATAGCTGCATCTCTTCGTTTGCAACGAAAAAAACGGTCGTACCTCTTTGTTTGCAATGATCGCGTCTCTTCATTTGCAATGGCTATTTCTATTTGAAAAGCAACTTCCGTTCAAACAGTTCCCAATGGCCGTTTTCTTTGGAAAATCCGCGTCCATTTAAATTTGAAAGTCGCTACTGTTTGAATTTAAATAGTAGAAAAACAGTTCACTTTTGTTCAGCAAAAATATTACACGATGCGCTCTTATTAGACCCGCACTCGCACGGTACGGGCGGGCAGCGCGCCCGTGTTAATTCATGGCCATATAGGTCCTCCCTCTCGCACAAAATTTCCTGACCCTAAGGGCCGATATGGGTTTTAGGAAAGTAGTTTATAAGCATGAATATTAACTTATTTTTGGCGATGTGGGACAATATCTCATTCACTATAAAGGGCCTCTAACAATTTTAAGTTATAATTAGTATGTGTATTATTAATATGAAAACTTTTACATCAACCGAGTTTTCTTCTTCGTATCGCAATTTCCTTTTAGTATCAGTAAAAAAATTCTATGGTTATGTTGTTGTAAATTGGCGATCAAATTTGCAATGTTGTTTGTTGTTATAGTTTGTATACTCCTATGTTTGTTCAGTTCTGCATTTATTTTTTCGATTTCAGAAATAAGCAAATAAGTGTTTGGTTATATTCCTAAGTGAGTTTCACTTCTGCTCTTCCTAATTATACACAAAATTTGATTATTGCTAGTGTTATTACTATTTATAGTTTATAATTACGGCATATCCAGCATCCATAATACAATTATTATTTTGTATGTTTGGGTTGTGCTAGTGATGATTATATGCATTCATGTTTACGGTATTAATATCATATTCCTTCTTTCGTTCGTTCATATTCATATGTAAATAAAGTGTTTGTCGATGATCTTATTGACAATATTTTTTTTCCACGAACACAGAATTTGACCAAGCATGTAGATTGGGGGGCATCAAAAACTGAAATAGATATAGAACGACTAATTTACAGCAGAAAGTTTCATTTTGTTCTCTTCATCTTACATACTCTCCCGTTGATTCTTTTTCTGTTTTAGGGATTATACCTATAACATATGCATTTTTGAAAAACTGATTTTTTGTTACTTGGGATCGACTGATTCTTTGGCATAATATCTGTTATAATTTTATCATTTAGTGTTTTTTTTTGATGATCAAAACAAATTGATGGATCATATACTTTAATTTTTTAGCATGATTGCAGTAAAATATGACATTCAGTTAATCATACATTGTATTATCAATTACTTCTAATTATTCCTTCCAATGTTCATGCACCATAATTTATTTAGTGCCATATATTAGCTTGCCATTTGGAAAAATAACAATAACAAGTAATGGTAAATTTTAATCATTTTGTTATCAATTCATATCGCCTCCTATCTCTATTTTATTGATTAGTACATCGCCAGTATTATATTATATGTTTTGCATCAGACTTCATTAAGCACATTATTTCTTAAAATTGGATTTACATAAGTGTATTAGATTTCCTCATGGTATAAAAATGAAAAACAAATTAGTAGGATAAAACATAGTTAGTTTGTTTTAAATAAATAAATAAAGGGCACACTAAATGTATTATTAGTTTACCATTCATTCATCATTTTTGTTTCTATATCTCTTCGTTTTCTTATATGTAAGTATGCGCATTTAAATGTAGCTTAATTTTATACCGTCGATACTATATTTTATACTATTTCACAAGATTTACTTAATTCTAATATTCATTGATATTACATTTCCTTAACTGCAGTACACAAATTCCCTTAATATATGAATCTGCATTAATTTGTAATTACATGGTACTACCTACATATTTATATCATTACTTAATTGTATTATTCCTTGAAATATTTGCTATTTTAAGCAAATTAGATTATTTAAAGTATATATTAATCAGACTATGCAAGATATAAATACAATAAGTTGTTTTATACACTACAAGAGAGAATGGCTATTCCAATGGGTCCGAGCAGTTGGCGGTCGTTGGTAGCCGTTGGAAAAGCCGTTGGAATAGCGTTCACCCTTTCCAACGGCTTCCAACGGAAGCAACGGGGTATTTCCAACCGTACTTCCAACGGCTACCAACGGCAAATAGCCGATGGAGGCCGTTGGAAGCCATTTCAATAAAATTACCAAACAGCTGTTGGTGGCCGTTTCTAATCTAGGTGAATTTTTTTATAACAGCAAGCCATTCGTCTTCCAGCCACACATAATCAATATATATCCATTTCCACTCCATTTCCACTACATTTCACACACACACACACACACACATATATACATATATACATGCATACATATATATATACATATATACATATATATATATATCACATATCCAACACATTATACCACAAACAATATAAATAACCAAAAATTAACATCAAACATTACATTTTCAAACCAAACTACAACTCAATATGTACATAAACAACAAAACCCTCACCAACACCAACTCCAATCCATATTCAAGTCAAAATATATAATGCAAACACTTAAACCTCACCACCTCAAAGTCAATATATACACAATAACCATCAAACACAATCCTCACCACCTTAAAGTCAATATATACAATAACCAAACACAAAGACAATAATCATCATATCTCTCAGGCATCATCCTCACCACCGGAAGCACCAGACGACGAAGGGAAGGAACCATGCCTATGCGCGTACTCCACTAAACGTTGATTCAACTGCTCCATTTATATAGCGCGATGACGGTCCTGCTCTTGCAGCTGCTCAATCATGGCTCTAAGCTCTTTTATTTCTGCTTTATCACACGCCTTTTGGGCTGCCCGAACCTGCAAATAGAATGTGAGATGTTCACATTTGTATTATAATCATTTTCTTAAGCAATGCATATTTTAAAATATAGAAACGTAAATGACGTGATCTTAAGCAATGCATATACCATAAGGAAATGCATATTTTATTAAATGATAATGGTGTAGGATGGTAAATTACGTATATGTTAGATTTAACTCAGGTAGAAACCATCATATGTATAGTGTATCTAAAGGTTAATTTATTAAATATAATATTGCAATGTTTATAAGATTACCGCTTGGTTTCCATAGCCATAGCGCCTATTCCGCTGCGTCGGATCCATGATAACGTCGAAAATATTATCTTGCTCCTCTACCGTCAACTCATCGTGATCCGATTTTGAAAGCAGCTCTGCCCGTGCCTCCTGAAACTTTGCCTAAAATAAAAAAAATTACAGGTTAAAAGTAGTAGAATAGGATTTAAACTTATCGATAATAAAAATAAGATTTAAAATATGCATACATATGCAGCCGTCGCCTTATTATCTTCATCCCACTGATATGTAATATTGCCAGCATTGTCTGCTTGTCTTGATGCGTGGGTGTGGGTAAATACCTCCATCATTGCACGGGACGTCCAAGCGATCTTTCCTGCAATAAATAATTTATATATTTTAATTTTTCATAGCTAATTACTGAACTGATTAATATACAAAATGTAATAATGGTTTAGATTCGTAATTGATAAATTCACCAAGTCCTCACGGTGATGCTGAAAAGACTTGGATCCGCCACGATGCGTTACAGGATTCCTACTTCTATTGGCAGAGTTCCTCTTCGACTCCACCTGCAATTTAAATTGAATATCAGATTTACTAATTGTGAAATAATTAACTATATATTTGGCAGATTTATCTTGAACTCGTCGGTCTCCCACCAATTCATCCAAGAATCTCATACGAAAGCGCTCATCTAGTTCGGTTCCTTTCCATTTTTTAAGAGCTGACATTACCTCCCTGTAATTTTTGGCGACCTTCGAATTCCAGTGGCGCTGAACCATGGCGACATCGGCCTCCACCAAGTCCACTTGCCCCTGTACAAGGAGAAAATATTACTAATTGTTCATTTATACTTATTCATATAGTAAAGTGGTATAAACTCACCAGAAAATCCTACCAGATGGTCTCCCTGGTCAGGGATCTTACTCCACTTAGGCCAGCAATCTGTCATCCTGCTCATATACGATTGCTTGAAAATGCCAAGCACAACTCCTGAGGGCTCCAAATCAAATCCCCTTATGTTAAATATAAAACAAAGCTTTAGACAAGTATATATATGTATGAACAAATTTATATTGTTATCATTTTAATTTTGATACTTACGCTCCATCACCCTTCGGCTGCAAATATACAAGTGGTCGAGCCGGAGGCTCACCACTACTCTCGCCGGCCGAGCGAGAAGAGCTACGACATCTGGAGCCTGACATAATACCTGTTGAAAGTTTCATTTTTAATTATAGACATAGATAAAATGATGATGATATGTGGTGCATGTAATAAAGTCATTTTTAATTGGTAGCGCATGTAATGATGATGATGATGATATGTGATGCGTGTGCGTGAATAATTGTAAAATTACCGTATATTACTCAGTCCTCGTCGTTTTCTGATTCAGACTCGGTCTCATGTTCTATATCTTTTTCCTCTACACTCTCAAATGCTTCGACTAATACATTTGTTTCATCATTTAATTGTCCAAAATCAGTTTGATCGTCTGTAATTGTGATTTCAACATTTTCCTCGATATTTGCTTGATAGGCTTGTTCTTTTGGAATATTCTTTCCATCGAATGTAAATCTCGCATTGGTTTTAAAAACCGCGAACCAATCCGCTTTATCTCTTTTTAGAGATGGATAAGGGGCGTAATAAACTTGTAGGGCTTGTTTGGCTAGTACAAAAGGATCGTACTGCTGATAACGGGAGGTATGTTTTATTTCTATAAGATTATAATGTGGATGCACGTTAATACTAGAATCTGAAACATTGCTGAACCAGTTGCATCTAAACAAAAAACTTCCTCTGCGGGTCTTATAAAATATGTCAATTGCAAAATCTGGGTTAACACGCCATAAAAATCATGTATATGATTATTAGGATCATCACTGCCTTTAACAAATACACCGGTATTGTTTGTTAATTTTTCAGCACCATATTCTTTGGTGTTGAATTTATACCCATTAAAGGAAAATATTGGATATGTTTTTACTTTCCTTTTCGGTCCCAACGCCAAATGTTTTAATCCTTCATCGACCGCATTATTTGTAGGATCACAAACGTAGTTCGAAAACCAAGTAGCAAAATTTTTGCTTAAATCACCGTTTGGATTTTGTGATTCATAAACACTACAAACAAAAACATAATATATTGCTTTATTATTAATTTACACATGTAGTATTAAATTAAATATATCAAAACTTGTAATCTGATAATTACCTAATAAATGGTGCAACTTATGGACAATTAAGAAGAATATGTGTGTGCGCTACATGTAATCTCTATCATCTAACCATCCTTCTACACATTTTCCAGCATGTCAACCATGTTGTTTAAAAATAGATAACATTGCTTCAGAAGAAGAATCTTGTTCAACGGCCTCATCATTATGCGCAACACTTTGAAATGGTATATTCACATAATCATTGAAATAATGAGAGAAAAAGAACGATGCTTCTTCTTCGATATATGATTTGCAAATCGAACCTTCAACTCGAGCTTTTTGTCTCGCTTTTTTCTTTAAATGATTTAAGTACCTAATAAAAAATATTTCATTTCAATATTGATTTTTATTTATAGTTAAATTAACATTTACATACTCAGTATTAATAACATACCTCTCGAATGGATACATCCATTCGTATTGCACAGGACCTCGAAGACGTGCTTCAAATGGAAGATAAATAGGTAAATGCTCCATTACATTAAAAAAGCTGGAGGAAATATTTTCTCCAGTTTGCAGAGCAGTATAGGGATTTCTACCTCAAGTTTACAAAGATGGTCAACTTTTAACGTAGTTGAATAAAGCTCCTTATAAAATAAACTAAATTCTGTTATAACCTTCCAAACTTTTGCGGGCAAAAATTCTTTGAAAGCGGCGGGTATCAAAGTTTGCATCATTACATGAAAATTATGGCTTTTCATCCCACTCAGTCTTCCGTTCTTATAGTCGACACATCTACGAAGATTAGATGAAATTCCACCAGGAAATCGTAATCCTTCCATCCATTTTAACAGGACTTTAACTTGGTTGTTATCTAGTTCATAACATGCTTTGGGTTTTTTAGTGTCATTTGGCTTCATATGTAGCTCAGGACGATTACATATTTCTTCTATATCACGTCTTGATTTCAGATCGTCCTTAGTCTTCCCCTTAACATTCAAAAGTGTATTAAACACATTATCGAATACCTTTTTCTCCTTATGCATCACGTCAATGTTATGATGGATTAAGAGATTTTTCCAATAAGGCAACTCCCAGAATATACTCTGTTTGCACCAATTATCAAATGTCGATTTACCTTGGATTTCAGTTTGCTGCCCGGTTTCATGTATCTTTGGATACTCTTTTACAAGTTCATATATATCTTCACTTGACCAAATCGTTGGTGGTTGTAAAGTCTCATGTCTATTAGCTATGAAGTTTTTTTGTCCCTTCTAAAAGTATGAATAATATGGAGAAAACGACGATGACAATCAAACCATGAAATTTTCTTCCCATGCCGTAAAGAAAATGCTCGTGTTTCTTCCATACAGTAAGGACAAGCAAAACGACCGGCCATACTCCAACCCGAAAGCATTCATATGCAGGAAAATCGCTAATAGTCCATAACAAAGAAGCGAACATCCGAAAGTTTTTTTTTTGATACGTCGTATGTTTCAACTCCTTCTTACCACAATGTTTTCAACTCTTCGATTAGTGGTTGTAAGTAAACATCGATACCCTGTGTCGGATCATCAGCGCCAGGGACGACAATTGTGAGAAACATATATGGAGATTTCATACACATCCACGGGGGTAGATTGTAAGGTGTAATGATTATAGGCCAAGATGAATATTTAGAACCAAACTGAGAAAACGATGAAAATCCATCAGTACACAAACCTAGTCTTACGTCACGGCTCTCCGCTGTGAAATCGAGATATTTCTTATCAAAATACTTCCATGCTTCTCCATCAGATGGGTGTGCTAGCGTACCTTCTTCAGGTGTTCTCACACTGTGTCATCTCATATGATGCGCTAGTACAGATGATGCATATAACCTTTGAAGTCTAGGAGTGATAGGTAAATAATGCATACGCTTGTACGGAATTTCTTTTTGCTTTTTTCCTTGGTTTGTATCTTTCTTGATTACATATTTTACAATTCCGAAGACTGACATCATCTTTTCAAAACAACATGCAACCATTTAGACATGTATCAATTTTTTGATACGGCAAACCGAAAGATGACATAAGTTTTTTCACATCATAATAATTTTCGCACATTAAACTATCTGATGGCATATGGCGTTTAGCAGCTTATACAACAGTCGTAAATTCGGCTTCTGTGAGGTTGTACTTTGATTTCATTGCAATGTACTCTGCAGTTGCTAATAATTGAGTGCCGCTAGTACATCCATTCCAAAGAGGTTTCTTAGCAGCATCCAATAAATAAATATATTTTCGCTCCAACATTTGATTCCTCTTCGATGTTAGTCGTTATTAATTTCAACAGTAGGGAACATTGATCATGCTGCATCTTCAACCATATGTTCTATGAGATTCGTCATACTAACTTCATCACTAATGACCTTTATTGACTGTTCTTCATTGCGTGTTATAATTTCTCCATGACAATCCCACATCAAATAATTGGTTACGAAACCATATTGGCACAAATGAATCCTAACCATATTCGATACTAAATGCTTCAACAATTTGCACCTACTACATGGACAACGAATTTCTACGTCGTTTCTAATATAACTTAAAGCAAATTCGACAAACACATTTACCCCGTTAAGAAAATGTTTACTTATTTAGCCTCCCATTTCTCTTCTTTGATACATCCAGCTCCGATCAATAAAATAATTGACCATTTTTCCTGCTGTAAAACCTATGATCAATGGTAAAAAAATTATTAATCAAATTTGATAAACACATTTAGATTTTACTGTTTTTTATAATCCATTTTCGTTTGTGTATAAAGTTATATTTCTTGATATTTTGTTCACATTTTTGTACCTTTTGTGACGGTCGGTCATCCTACTTCAAATTACAAACACAATAGTAATTATATTTCTTAAATCATATCATTATAAACGATTTTTCAAAATTTCGGCAGCACTTCGCCCGTGTTCCTTGTATCGTACACATATGCATGTACACAAGGAACGAAAAGGAAATGCCGTCGAAATTTTGTGAACCGTTTATAACGATATGATTTACGAAATGTAATTACTTTATAGTGTTTGTAACTTGTCCAATACAGGGACAAATCCAACAGATATTGTATCAGATGAATATGAATATCCGTTTTGCAATAAAACGAATATTCATACAACGATCATATACAACACTTGTCAGACGGGGCCAGAAATTCACTAAGGGATTTAAATTTTGTTTATATGTTACCGTTTTATTAAATATATAAAATAAAGCATATTATGCATTATTTTATTTATATTCTACTATTTGCTAAATATATACTAAATTATATGATTTTTACTATTTCATAAAATATATAATTCATGTGTATATATATACTAAATTATATACTTATTTATCTAATGCTAATATATTTTGTAAAAGATATAATTCATGTTCGTAAAATAGTTGACTAAATCATGTTTGCCAAATATTTTACAAAACATACACAAAATAATTTAAATCAATCCTAACTAATCTAATGCTAATTCAAATGCGCATTTACACTGAATTATAAACATATGTATATATATGCATAATATATATACACAAACAATTTGGACATTTGGATGGTAATAATTGTAATTAGCACTTTGTTTGGTATAATAAACAATCAATAGGCCATTAGATACAACTATAACAACAAATTAACTAAAAATTATAAAAATCTAAAATTTTAGGGTTTTAGGCAAAACCTTATTTTGGAGATGTCTGGGGATGGAGAGAGCATGCTGGCGTTGATTGATGGCGTCGGAGCGGCTGCCGGTTGCGTGGGGAAGCTGGGAGAAAGAAAGGAGGAGGAGTGGAGGAAGGGTTTTGGTGTATTTGGGGAAGAAGGTGAAAACGAATCAGGCTCGGCCTCGCTGCAGGTTTATACGAATATTTCCAACGGCTTCCAACTGCCGCAAACGGCTCTGTTTCCAACGGTTACCAACGGCTACCAACGGCAAGTTAAAAAAATAACGAGCCGTTGGTTGCCGTTGGAAACTGCCGTTGGCGGCCGGTTGAAACCTGTCGTGGCTATATACTGTATTTCTAGTAGTGATAGAAGCTTACATGAAATAGTAAGTTTTATTAATTTAGTACTCATTCAAATAATGTTTGGAAACAAAATATTAAATGTTCAACCTTAAAAAATGATATATTTTCTAAACAAAACTTTGGTTGATAATGATGAATTATAAAGATTCTTGCAAAGTAATACATAATATAACTTACCATTCTCTCATTCCTTAATTGGACACATTTTCTATTAATCTTTTGTTATTGTTCTACTTATTGCTTAAATTTATTGAAACTTCCAATACAAACTCATTTATCTATATCTTTGCTCTAGCGTTTTTTTAAGGCAAATCAACATGTCATTTGTCTTATTTTAAGCTCAATGATTTTTTTTGCATGCTAAGCAACTATTTTTTTGTATTTCCAATAACTTAGCTCACTATTATAAATTTATCTTTGTGTGTGAATGTATCAGAAGTGATGTTTCAAATGAACAACGGTAATTTGAATCAATGATAGATAATCAAACAATGTTAAGGTACTATGTACATACTCAAATAATTTCAATTGAACGTTTTCTGTGAAATTTTTTTTTGAGATGGTACTTTATATACAACAAATCACTGTGACAACATGTCACATGTCAATAAACGTTCGAATCACTCCAAGTTTCGAACTTGTGATCTCTTGCACCAAAGCCAAATCACTTAACCACTGTGACAATGGTGCTTGTCATTTTTTGTGAATTTTCATGTACCGCATAAATCTCAATCCTGTGTTTCTTAATGTCAATGTAATAATATGATTTCAAAAGTACCAGAAGTAATATGCTCATCCTCAATATGATATAGATCTCACTGTGTGTCTTTGTGCCAAATATAATATTATGATTTGAACCATTTTCATGCAGTTTCAGCATTAAGTTTAGGCCTGAAGCTATGATACTCTGCTCCTCGGTCCTGTTCATTTCCAGGGGTTGTGCTGAAAATACAAAAATGGTTCAATAGAAGCGAAAAATAGAATTTACCTTGCACTATATGATTACATAAATGGAAGACATGATTTCAGCTTCTATCTTTTTGTTCACTTTTTTTAACGAGGAGAAAAATGATTAATTAGAATGAAGGTAATATTGCTCACTTTTTTTTTCAATTGTTTATAGTACAATTATTTATAATTATGGTAATACTAATATATGAAACATTAATTATTAAAAGAATGAATAATCAAGTCTGACTATTTAAGCGAAACTTTACAATGTCACATCTATGTAATTGAAATTGTCTAGAAGTATAAAAAGATTTAGCATTTATAAAAATGATGACCATATTAGCTTAGGATAATAAGTTTTAAATGATCACTTTACTATAAATAATAGTTTTTATTAACTTACCATTTATACATCCCGTCAAATGCATTTTCTCTGCCTTCAATATGGGTAAGCTTATGAATAATTGAATTATTTATTAAGTGATACGATAGTGTGTGTATGACAAGATTATGAATGAACTATCATTATTCTCCTATGTTTAACTAAGTTATTAAAATACAATGGTAATGTATGGCTTTACGTCACTTTTAAGATTATGGAGGAATAATAGATGTAATAACAAAAATAAGGAACGAAAAGGAGAATAATTGATATCCCTCTAGGAAAATAGAATTGATGACTCTATAATCTTAAACTTTTTCTTTCACAATATGGGAGATATGAGTTGTTCATCTTAATGACCAAATTATAATAAAATCTATTCTGAATCACACTTTCGAAAAATTATTCATCTTCATATTTTTGTTAAAGAAAAATAGTTCTTCAAAATTAATTTAATAAAAAAATCTATTCAAATTTTTAACCAAAATGGTATGTACGTACTTACCTTAGAACTATACATATTTCTTCTTACTTTGAACATGTCCATATTTAACATACAACTACTACATGTATATTGGAGAAAATTTAATGGATCTCTAATCTTTTCCTTTATAAGCATTTAATTATAGTCTATCCACCCTTGCTAGATGGAAAACAATGCTGACAGTTGTCACAAAGTATTTCTTTGTTATGGTTTTAAATTTATGCCAGTCATATTAACTTTTGTTTCTCCTTTTAAATACTAAATTAATTGGTTGTTATATGGGTAAATTAGTAATTGGTATCGTTAGTGCGATTCGTGTATTTTTTCCCATTAAATATAGTTTTCCATCCATAAAGTGGAAACATTTTGTTACAATGACTTTATATGTTTAGTATTATATCTGGCATAGATTGGTTTAGATCATAGTGACGATACCTTATGCATTAAACAATTTTGGTTTTATGCATGTTGGATAATCAGCTTTGTTCCAATTTCAAGGCACCCTATGTGTCATTACCTATCCAACTCACATTTTTTCTTAATTATAAGGGTCTTATTTCTTTCTACTATTTTGTTGGAGAAATGGCCCGCAAATTAAATCATTGGTAGTTTTTTGTTTACTTTAGTTGAATTTTGATGAGGATAAACTACTAATGGTAGAAGAATGGGTGCATATGGCATGCGCAATGCCTGAGCCTAAGTGGGGATTTCTGATGAAGGCTTAAGGAGAGACAACAAGTATGTACCACTTTGATAGGATTCCAAATATCATAGGTTCAATGACCTTTGGTTTGTAGTGTGTTGGCTGAGCATGCCAAATAACTGAATTTTAATTTTCTTTCTTCAAAGATCTCTCATTTGTTAAGTTTTTCCAAAAAAATAGAAGTTAAATTCTTTGTGTAGAATTTGATATTCATTTCAATTGTGCTCTGTAGAATTTTCTTTTTTCATGACTATTATTCAAGTCAAAGCTTTAAATGGCATATAACACTATTGTGACTTATGTAATTATTTTATGGGCTCGATTATGGTAGTGACTTGCTTTCTTTTCATCAATATCTTTTCTTTAGAAGTTTATTTGTTTAAATTTTTTGGGTTCATTATGCAACTTATGAATCCTTTTGCATTAAGATACACAAGTACATTCTCTAACTACGTAAACAGTCACATTTACCCAACCAATTTAAAACAAAAATAAACTCAATCCATTAGACTCATTTATTAAATGGGTCAACCCAACCCAACCCGCTAATTAAACAGGTAATTCGATCCGGCTCATTAAACCCACTATTGAAAAATAAAACTGTTAAACAATAGAGAAACAAATGCATAAAACTGACAGTAGTAGTATTAATCTAATATAGTAATCAACATTAAAATAAATATTTGTTTGCATGGTTTAATCATCGTTTAATCAGCACTTTTAGCATTTAATCAATAGCTACAGCAAATAAGACATTAGATTTCAGTGCTTCAAGAGCAAAAGCATCGTTCCACAATTTCATTTCTTCAAAAGCTACAGCCTGTGAACTAGATTTTCTGTCATCCAACATTAGTTTCTTCAACATAGAAATTAGATGAACCTGCATATATATATATACACACACACACACACATATATATACACACACACAATTAAGTCACTGACTACTTAGTAAAAATATAAATTTTAACTACCCAAAACAAGAAAAATGTATAACTGTAGAATTACAAAATATACTAGATAACAAAAATATGTGTTCAGTTGAATCCATGTTCTACAATATCAAATATTAATAAGAATTAAAATTTAGGTAGTACAAACAAATCAAATATATATAAAAAATAATAATTCGAATATACAAAGATATATGTGACTGAGTTGAAATATTTTAATGATAAAAAAATTGATAGAGAAATCCGTAGTTGCACACATTATAACCACATCCCACAATAAGACACCCCTTCAACTATTCAAGTTACTTTTGCCCATGCGGTATTGTCTTGAAAAGTAATTATTTACTCCTAGTCTTTTACAGCAAGACATGTATGCATTTTATTGTTGACCATGATATAAGAGCATTCAAGTAAGAAGATGCAAAGATATGAGACTTAAGATTTGTAATTCTGTTAAAACAATGGATTTTCTAAGTCATAAAATGATGAATTTATATGCATATTATATCAGCTAGCACTTGCAAGCTTTGTGATGAGAAGTATTATGAATTTAAGATATCTCCAAATATTGAATTGAATGTTTCAAAAGTGAGGAAAAAAATATTAATTGTTCCAGAAGTCAAAAAACATAATATTAGCATTACCTGGGCTGAATCTATTGAATCAAATGCAGATCTCTTATTAAGCTAAGCAAATCGAGCTCAGCATAGTATATTATTGTACACTTAGCAGCTCTAATGCTGCAAAATAAGAAAATTAATCAATATCAAGCGTTACATGCAATACGTTCACCGTAAATTTCATAAGCATGACTCTAGCTAATTGAACAGAGCTTATTTACTAAAATACATTGTTACATACTAACATGTTAAAGGTATTATATTAGAAAACATTGTGAAGCTATAATTCAAAGGTAAATATATTATATTAAAGTCAAAGTTCGGATTATCTTATACGTTAAGCATTTCACTGTAGAAATAGCACCCAGCAATTGGACTCTTCAGATAAAGAATATGATATAAAATGAAGGCATCAGACAGTAAGTGGAGAATATGATCCTCATAAAAATAATATTTCAGTGTGTAGGATTAGAGTTATACATCATTTTCCAGAACTGTAATAACATATTTCAAATGAAAACTAAATTTAGGATGTAGATCAGACTATTTGACGCTAAGCAACTTAAAATCTGTATGCAAAGCATTAGTAAGCGGATCATGTGATTATTTGGATATCTTTTTATCTCCTTCGAACAACATATAATATAGGCTAAGAAGACTAAAAACAATGCAAAATTATTTGAAATGGACATTTCGATTCCTGTATCAAAACATACAGTTAAACAATTTGAATTAACATCTTCTAGACTATCTACACTTGATAATGTTCAAACCGCCCATCTGCTTTGAATCTCGTCTTAGTGGGGAAAAAAATTAGCATACAATCATATTTTCTGGTATTGTTTTAATTATGCTTATTTTGTTATTCTCTGTAGCACATATTTTCTCTAAATATTTTTATTTTTGTAACAATGAGATAATCTTCCTTCTCCATTGACTCTTTGATGCGAGCTTTCATTGATTGAAATACATAGAGAACACTTACTTTTATCAAGATTTGCACGCAGGAATTATAGTTGATTTCCACAATGCCTAAGCCTTGATTTCACTGTCATCCACGTGAAAATAAATAAGATAAATTTGAAATAATGTATTTGGTTTACATGGAACCAAATGCTACATATAAATGTTGATATGCATTGTCGGTTGAGCTCGACTGTGTTCAATGAAATGAAGAATGGTAGCGAATTGTTGCATATTCCATTGATTCATAGACGGTGCCCAAAAAATATCATATAAGTTGGACTAGATGTATAATGGTGCAATAAAGAATCGAAAGTGCATTTACAATATTCCTCCAGGACCTCCATTTCATTTCGACACTGAACAATACTTTGACATTTTTAATGGCATAGAGCATGAGCTATCCTCTAGTGGCTATCCTCTAGTCCTACCGTCACTACCCAATGGCATACATTTGATGTCGCTTTATCTTCATGAGCTAGGTGATCAAGACCTACTAATCAGAGAGATAAAGAATTATGACGACCATACCTTCGCAGTAGCCTGAATCAATGTTGAAAAACAACATCTGACTCTAGAATACCACAAAAGACGGTCCGTTGAGGTAAAAATTAAAAACAAAATACCATACCAAGGCACGTCGATAAAATTCATAATGGGAAGATGACATATAATATACAAAATATATATGAACAAAATAGGATAAATAATTTGTAAGACACTGCACTAGCAAAAGCCATTGGTAAATAAATATCAACAAAGAAAGTCAGAATATATTAACTCCATTCATATGGAGTTCTAAACACAGGATATGATATCATGTCTCAAATACAAAGTAGCATGTATACTATGTACTACATCACCAACAAGTATACATATCCAATATATTGACTTCACACCTCCAGAATGCTCCAGCTGTCCTGTAAGCATGCCTCAAAATGCACCTGACTTCTAAACTACACGGTCGAGTACTCAAGAGTTGTCATGATATAAACAGATAAAGAAAAGACACGAGTCAGACATGAAGCCTAGTGTGAGGGAAATTATCTCTAAGTACTACATACACATGCAACTTATATACATTTAATAAACATGAGTAAGGATCAATGGGTAATATTAATCATACATCGCCCTATTGTTTTATACACCAACAAGGCAAGATGATCATTAATAGTAGTTTACTTATTAAAATAGTATATACTATAACAAGTCATGCTACTGAATATGAAAGATGAATGTAGGGGTAATACTATAATTCATAATCAACGATGTCATAGATCACTCAATCCCTGTCGAAGCATCTGACATACAAAACAAATACAATGACATAATAATGCTACTAACATAGCATCTTCATACCCAAAACTGAAATATGAGTATCTATAACTGGTACCCGTGCCAAATTTCCATTAGCCACCAAAGAGATCTATCGAGATCCATAAGTAACTTTGGATTCCCTTGAAAACCAATACCTCAAAATAAGTTAGCATGTAGGCCCTATGATAGCACTAGTCCATACAACACAACAATATATGATCTACTCTAGATTGGTGTAACACCCCGTAAAATTGACCCTAATTAAATAAGTAAATTAAGATAAATTCAATTAATTAGGGTTGGAACAAAAATAAATTTTTACAAAATTAGAATTTGGTCATGAAAGTTATATCTTTGCGTTCAAGGCAAAATTTTGATCTGTTTTAATACATAACATGTTGAAAATGGAGCTCAAATGAAGAACTTATGAGCGTTTGAAGTTTTCAGATTTAAATTAATTTAGTTCACATTCAAATGAGTATTTAAATTTAAAATTTGAATGTCAAAAAGTCAACTATGATTAGACTTGGGTATTAAGTAAATGTTAAAGTTAACATTAAAAGTTAATTAGGGAATAAAATAATCACGGAAACAATCAAATGTCCCCAAATAAATACACACCGGCCAACCCTTCATTGAGACCAGTTGACTTATAGCGATCAACCAGTTTTTGGTGGCATTCGACCGATCGTGAATAGATGGCGGCTAGGGTTTTCTTGATTTGAGCGCTCCAGACTTATCTAATTTTTAATCCAGTTCCATCATATAGTTCTGGTGCGTTTCAACCCTTATAAATAAGACCCTCTCACTTTTATTCACAAATATTTAGGAAATGTCAGTGAAGCCCCGTCAATTTATCTCTTCTTAGATTTAGAAAACTTCATTATAGTTTAAGTAAGAAATCCTAATCTATCTTTATTTATTATTTAATTTCTAAACCTCTTCTCCTTCAACCTTTTTGAATCTATATATATATATGACATACGTATATAAATATCCCTTGTTGTATATATCAAAAAGAAGATATTTGAAGGAGATTATTATGGGCATTGCAAATCCAAAGAGAAGCAAAGCTAAGGACTAACTATGAGTGTAAACCTTAGTTTTTCAAATTTAATAGTTGATAGCATAGATTAGATTTGATATATGCCTTGTAGAGTTTTGGATTATGAAAACATCATATATTAAAATAACCAAAATTCCACAAAGTGAAATGTCAATCTTTGGATTGGAATCCTAATTATTTTGTGTTAAAATAATGGAGTTTTGTGGATTTTGCGGTTTATGTTTTCAACTGTTCTATTCCACTTCTTATTCTTCTTCTCCAGATCTAATTAAGGATTTAATTGAGAATGGTTGGTAAAGGACGAATCTTATTCGTAGTTTACTCCGCCAATTTCTGTAAAATTTAATAGAAATTTCATTATCCGAATTCATGTAAAAGAAGTTGAATAGCACATAGAATTAATAAAATTGTAAGTTTCCATTTTTGGTTTATTCCATTGTTTTAATATGAGATAAGTTTGATTGAGACTCTATGTACAAGTCTATTTATTGAAATTTTGGATATGGGTATTGTATACTTGTTATGGATATTAGAATCCTTTGTTATGAATATTGGAATTTGAGCATTATCGGTAAAATGGAAGAAAATTGATAGACTTGTTTTATTATGGTTAAAAAGGAATTAACATTTAACGTTAGTTAGGGCATAATCTCCGCACGTATAGAATAATAAGTATGTATTTATTTACATATTAACAGGCATAATAAACGTATAATTATAACGTATAGTTGCATAGTTAATTAGGTGATGATTGTTAATAAATCCCTCTTAGGAAAGTAATTGATGTTTTTGGACACAATAAGGAAGATTCCTTATAAGGCCTTAAACATGGAACAGTGGGTGAGTATAGGGAGTGTTTAATTTATGGCTAAGTTATAAGGATGCAAGATCGGTCAAAGACACACAGAAGTCCAATTAGCTAATCTGGCTATCAACGGTGTGACTTTGGGGCTGATGTGAGACATCTCCTATGATAAATATTTATAATGACATGAAATGAATCCCAAATTCTATAGGGTAAATCTATCCCGCTAATCTGACTACCGGTTCCTACGGATAGTCGAGCTAATCTGACTTATATTATCTTCGTTATTATTAATATAAATTTTACAAACTTTAAATTATTTTTATCGAGCTTAAAACTCAAGATACAATAATTCAACCATTATTCCATTATAAAATTCAAAAATTAAATTATCCAATAAATTGCTATATTTAAATTCTGAATTTATTTCATAAATGGAAACCAAATTTTCATATTCAAAATCAATCTATAGTTCAAATTCAATACTTAAATCATTTAAATATCCTATATCAAACGACGAAAAATCTGCGTTGTTACATTCCTTCCACCTTAAAAGAATTTTGTCCTCGAAATTGCTAAGGCAGGAAAATGCCTCAAACCCCTTACTTATCCAAAACCCGCTTAACTAACTTGACATTCCACTTTCCTAATCCCTTAGTTTGCAATCAAACAATTTGTTTTCCATCCTAACCAAAAATCCTTTATTTCTATTATAAATTCGAAATCGGTTTCCATTAATAGAAAGTTTTCAAAAAAATTCAAAATATTTCTAACACCCTAAATTTTTGGCAGGGTCTCCCTTGTACAAAGAGCCTTTTGCAATATGACAAGAGAGATAAATATATATATATCGACCCGCACGTTCGGAAAATAAAAATATATCAATATTTATATATTTTTTGTATTTAATTCGAAACGTACCTTATTTTAGCACTTTTAAGCGTTATTAAACAAGCAAGTTACTTCATAAGCAAATATGCAACCCAAAATCTAGTCCGATAGCCTCTGGTTACCTATACTTACTCAATCTAAAACATGCAAGTACCAAAACATCAAATTCAATAACATTTCACTTATTTAATTGGATAAACACATAAATTCATAAACAAACCTGTTATAGCATGTTTTCATAGCAATTACAAGGCTTCCATCATTCGATTATTTATTTCCAATCGATTTATATAGCATTTCATTCAATCCGAATGATTTACAACTCAATTTTCTTGCATCACTTTATTTTTATAGCAACAACTCATAACCATTTCAAACTGATTTAAAAATCAATTTTATTCACTTCTATTATAGTATTTTATTTACTTCCGTTTACACCAAACGTCATTTTTTCTATGCAAATTCGACGCTATTCATTTAAATGAATAACCATTTAAGCTTATAACTATTTTTAGTTGATTCCAAATCAATTTATATTTAATTTTATTCTATTTCACATTGATTCCCAATCAATTCAGTTGCATTCCCTTCATATCTACATTATTTTCAAATTCATTTTATTAGCTGGTGTAGGATCGATTTCACCCTAGAGGGGGGTGAATAGGGTGATGGTATTAATTATAAAAATTGATTGCGGAAGCTATAAAATAATTTCAACACAGATCACAGATTAATAGCAGCGCAGAAAAATAACAGAATAATAAAATGCAGAAGTAGAACGACACAGAATTTACCCAGCTTCGGCAAAACCCTGCCTACGTGCTGCCCCCAAGATTTCTACTAGAAATTAGATAGTCAGACGCTTACACACGTAAACTCGCGACACCCGCTATCGGCTAAACCTAACTCTACGCTCAAAACCCTGCCACAACTCAGCCACTAAGTTGCGAATTCTCAAACTACGCCATGTAGTTTGTCCCCTAGTCACACGACTAGAAATTTAAACGGTTTAAAATTTGAAAACAAATTTAAACAACGATTTAAAAATAAAAACAAAAATCTCAATTAAAAAATTAAAAAGCCCTTAAAATAAAGGCCGGCCCCCTTTTGATAATTCGGCCCGAAACACTTTTATATGTTTCGTTCGTTTCTGTGAATATGGTGGTCGTTCCTCTTTGCAGCAAAATCAGGGCTTCGTCCTTCTCTTCAAAAACTAGGGTTTTTGAAATTCAAAGCTCGCGAGTGTAAATGCTCGATTGAATTATTGATTCGGCGTTCCTTTGTCAATCGATGGTTTCCTTTGTTGCACTTCGACTGCTTCGAATTGATCGAATTTGAAAAGCTTCGGTATGTACTTTCTGCTCTTTTTGCTTTTCTGTTTGTATGCTTGAATTCGATAGATCTATGCCGATGATGATTATTGCAATTTATAGGAGTCGAACTCCTAAATTTTCGTTCGTCTGATTCTTTCAATATTATGCTTTCGGCCGTTTGATTATTGCTTGGATGTTTGAGATTGATTCTGACTTCTTCAATTTACTTGAATCTTATGGTATTGATGTTTAACTCGGTCAATTTTCTTGGCCACCACGATTTTGACTTGTTCATCATCGTATATATTTTCGTTGCTTGATGGTCACGGCTTTGATTCATTTCGTGATGACCACAGCTTGATCGATTCTGGCTTTCATTGAATTTTTTCGTTCTCGTTCTGGTTGACTTCGACCTTGACTTGATTTTGTTCACTGACCTATACATATTGTTTCTTGATTCTGGTCTCTAACTTTGTCTTGTTCGACATTGCTTTTGGTCATTATGGTTGTTGATTTAGTGCCCTTCTTTATATCAAAACTACTACTTGAGCATTTGTAGTTTTGTTTTTCTGGTCTTGGCTTCACTGATATCACTGGTGCAACGATATTGGTCTTTGTTATCAAGTTGCACTACTTTGATTTAGACATGAAATTGATTTGTGAATTCATGTGCTTGCTCAATAGCTCACGGTTTTGTACTGCAGTTGTCTTCAACTGATTTTATACATCTGATGGCATTTAATTTTGCACTATTGCATATCCATATAAACTTGATGTTGTCAATGAGAGTTTGTTGGATTGATGTTCTTCATGTTGTTTACTACATATGGCTTCTCTTGTATACTTCACTTGATCTGTCCATTCAAGTCTGCACTTTGTACATTTGTAGCCTTGGTCTTTGTTGTTGTAGCATGCACTCTGTTTATGGCCACTGGTTCATTGTGAAGCTTGGTTTACTGGTGCATACATGTTGCTTGATTTTGTTCATTGATGGTTTTTGGTACCGTGTCACTGTGTTGGGCTTGTAGTACTTGGATAATTGCAGTTTGTAGTTGCCGTGTACTTTGGTGGCTGACCATCCTGTAGCATATCTCTGTTTCATTTTTGTTCATTCATGATAGCTTGTCCAGTTCTTTGTTACTTGTTTAACTTGATTTGGTGCCATTCGCTTCTGCACTGTGTCTTGTTTGATTTTGATAAAGTGTTACTGCATACACTTGAGTTTTCTTTTGAATGTGGTCTTTGATGTTGAGCCATTGTACTGTTGAGGCTGATATATTGGTTCGGTCTGTAGTCTTTAAGCGTTGTTGTGTCACTTGTTCATATTGCCTCGAGTACATGTATATAGTGATCATTTGGTCTGTCCATTTGAGTCAGTGATATTGTCTTCATTCTGGCCTTGTTGCATTTGTTCGACCTGGCATTTGGGCTGTAGTTGGTCTTGTTTCATGTTTGAACTGGTTTGAGTGGTCACTAACACTTTGGTTTTACTTTGAGCTACAGTTTCAGTTGCAAGTGCATTTTTAGTTTAGCTCTTGTTCATGTCATTTGATCATAGCATTCATGTGTACTTTTGATTTGCACCTGTGTTGAATCCAGCTTAAACGCTCGGGTTTGACCTTGTGCGCCTGTTGTGACTTTATTTGTGTTGCACTTGAGTTGAACCCGGCTTTTCATTTGGGTTTGACCTGTGCTCACCTATCCCTGTAACATTATCAAGTGTATATCGGTGTGCACGGCCTTGTGGCATGTACAGTGATACACTGTGCATGTCACATTGTTCGTGTGTGATGAATTCAAATATAAATGATGACGAACAACCCAAATAACTGAGGCAAATATTATTTTCAAAATTAACATTTTATTTTATATTGCAAAAATATTTCTTTTTCAATTTTACCGCGTTAGTGGATATTTTTGCAGATTGCTCAAATGCTGGATTCTAGCTCGAATGAAGTTGAAGATAAAATACGAATTGAGTGAATGAGTGATGTGTAGTGAGGTTAAATGTAAATATGAAATTGTGATGTATTGTAATCAAAATTGTATATGTATAATGAGAGCTTGAATTTGTACTATGCAAAATTGTAATAAATATTTGTTTGAATAAAATTTCTATTTGAATTCAAATTCTGTGTTATTTAATTTTATTCAGCAAATATTTATTTAACCTGTGAAAAATAAAATAGTACATTAACAAATACATTTAAACGAATATATATATGTTTATTATCATCAAATAAAAATCTTGTAATCGCATATTCAACAATCTTCCCCTTTTGATGATAACAAACATATATTTAAGATTTTGAATATGTTAAATGTATTTGATCGTTGATATGCTCTAACTGCTCCCCCTATTTAAATGCTTCCTCTCTACACAATACTCCCCCTACATATATGCATACAAATAAAAATATGCAAATGAGCCTAGATGCAAATGGAAAATTATTTGACCTTTGCTTGATTTTATTTGACAAAATCTTAACTTTTCCATCCCCCTTTTGTTATCAACAAAAGAATAATAGTGTTAGAGAAAATAGAGATAAAGTGATCAATAGTAATTCAACATTAAAACTCAATTGAATATAAATATTAAATTTCAATAAAAAATCAAACAAAAATCATAAATATTTTGTTAAGCGCATATTCCACTTTTAGAATGATGGGAATGATGTCATCATATAAAACCATACAGTTGTGTCTATTTGTGGTATATTTATATCAGGAATTTGAATATCTACTAACCATGCATAACCGTTAGGACTTTTAAATGAGATTAGTAGTATTCCAATTTTATTTTAAAAAAAATGAATTCAAGTATCTTCCAACCACGCATAACCGTGAGGACTTTTAAATGGGATTAGAATCAACTTATTTTTTTAAAAATCAACTTTTGATATGCGTTCCATACATGCATAACCGTGAGGACTCTTAAATGAGCATGGAAGCACATAATAAATTCCAAGTAATTCACCCATGCATAACCGTGAGGACTTTTAAATGAGAGCGAATACTTTGGTATTTATTTATTATTATTATTTTTACTATATAAATTTTTTCTATTTTTTTTTTTAAAATGTGAAAATGAAAAACGAACGATTCCTGTTCAAAGTACCACATATCGACAAACTATATAGAATTTTGATGATTGATGGTCGTTAGAAATATGATAGATATAGAGATGGTCATGGAATTTTTACCAACAAAATGTTTTATAACTCTTGTTTAAATTTCTAAAGAAATTTACTAATTATAACGTCTCGAGACATAATATATAATAAATATCAACACTCATTACCTTTTCAATCACTATTTATCTTTTCAATAATTATTAGGGAGTTAGATTAGTCAAAATAGTCATTTAAAATCAAATTTAAAAATAATTACGAAATCAATTTTTCAAAATGACTAATCTGAAAATATGGTCAAAAATGATTTTCTCGAGGGGATTATATGAGAAAAAATTCTGCTATTTGAAAATTAAGAAAAATATGCATATATTTTCTTTGAAAAACGATGCAGTTACTAAATGTCTCAAAAATCACGTTCAACTAGTAATTTTTCTATCAACTAGATTACCGGTGTAATCTGCATCTGAATTTCTTTTTTGCGCAAAATTATCATTAATTGAATTTGATCGACCAAACCATGAAGTGTGCACCAAAAATTTTAAACTCAATTTTAACAGCAATTTAAATGACATTCTCTTGAATTTGAATTGAAGCCGTGTAAACAATCAATAAACCGTGAATAAAGAGTTAGCCGTATTATAACCAAATGTATTATCCAACAAAACACTATTTTTAATCCAAACTGATATATATGAAGTAATTCAAAAAATCTAGAGATTTTTATAGTGTTTTTGGCATAAGAATATATTTGGCCAACTATTTTGAATAAGTCGGAATCAAAATCATCATTTTTTCATCATCACATTATTGGCTGATTTAATTCAGAATATGGTGCAGATTATCACATTTAATATATCGTTCAAATAAATATACCATTTACCTGTTTTACCTTTACGATATTTTTCGTTGTTGTCCATTGTGCTTCTGTCACCTTTATACTAGGCTAAGGAACTTTGTTTTGTCGCCCGTTGTGTTTCTGGAACAGCCAAAATCCAGAGAACACTGTAGTTGTTCCTTAGCCTGCCACCACACCTACACGGGAAAAGATTTATGTGACCTATTTGTTTTTATAGGTCCATGATTGTTAGTGGCAGAATATTTGAAAAGTAATTTTGTGGAGACCCAAAACTATTTATATATGTTCCTTTCGGCACCCAAATTTGTTTAACTTTGAGAGATTTTATATTTGTGCCTTTTGGAACCCAAATTGGTATAGTTTTCACATGTTTGGGTCTATACCAACAATTATTTTGATTGTGTCCAAATTTTCTACAAATTGTGCACATATAATTTTCTTGATTAATATCGCTTTCAACATTTTTAGATTGATTATATCCAAGTCCTTGTCTAACCGTATTAACAGTTTGCTTTCCTAATAGCATATTCAACGGTTTTTCACTTTTTGAAAATTTATCTAAAGTCGTTGACAATTGTTGGACTTGTATTTTGAGAGATTGATTTTCATTTAACAATTGTATGCACTTTTTAATAGAATTTTCTCTTCTAATATTTTTATTCTCTTTCAAAATCAGAATTTCATTTTCAAGTGATTTTATATTAATTTCTGACTTTTTAATTTCTTCTTCATATGTTGGACACTTATCACACTTAGGGATCCTACTTTGATAGGTTTTAACTAATTGGTCAAGTTGTTCATTTAATTCTATCAAAGTAACTTTTTGTGATTCAAGTTTAGCATATTTCTCCCTAAGTCGTTCAAAACAGCCATTTACTTCGTGAAAATAAATAAGTAATTCAGAGTGAGTGAGTTTTGATACCTCGTTTGGCTCATCATCGTCGCTATCAGTTATATTTCCATGAAGGCACATATCTGCTTTCGCACTCTCACTGGTAGTACTTTGATTATCTTCATCATTTGTATTCCACGTGGCTGTAGCATTTCTCCGTTTTGATTTCTTTTCAAAATCGCGTTGAAATCGGGGATAATTGGGCATGATACCACAGGGTTTGTTTCAAATCATCCCGTGTTCTTCCGAGTTGTCTAGTGCTTTGATTATTCTGCTTTTTAATTTTTGATTTAGAGCTAGATTTTCGTATTTGTGGTTCCACCTTTTGAATTTATTTATTATTAATGCCATCTCAGCTGCTCCATCATCATCATCCTCATCACAACTTCTTTTTACCAATCCTGTTAAGTACATTTCTTTAACTGAGTCGGTTGTGGAGGACTTCTCATTGCTGTTGACTTTTGCACCATATATTGCAATTAAATTATTCTAGATTTCCTGTGCATTTTCACAATGAGAGATGAAATTAAAATTATCTTGATTAATATGAGAATATAATATATGCATAGCAAGATCATTAATCGAGATAATTTTCTCGTCATTTATATCACACCCATTTTCAATAATATCCCAACATTTAATATTAGCAGATTTTAAATAAAATTCCATTTTCAATTTCCAATTCAAAAAATTTGTTCCATCGAAAATAGAAGGAATAATATTGGAACGACCCTCAAAATTATTATTAAAAGAAGCCATTTTAAAAATTCAAATTTTTAAAACAAAAATTGGTTTTTGAAAAATGAATTTTTTAAAACAAAAGTTGACTTCTATTCCTAGCTTTGATACCACTTGTAGGATCGATTTCACCTTAGAGGGGGGGTGAATAGGGTGATGGTATTAATTATAAAAATTAATTGCGGAAGCTTGTAAAATAATTTCAACACAGATCACAAATTAATAGCAGCACAGAAAAATAGCAGAATAATAAAATGCAGAAATAGAACGACGCAGAATTTACCCAGCTTCGGCAAACTCTGCCTACGTGTTGCCCCCAAGGTTTCTACTAGAAATTAGATAGTCAGACGCTTGCACACGTAAATTCACGACACCCCCTATCGGCTAAACCTAACTCTACGCTCAAAACCCTGCCACAACTCAGCCACTGAGTTGCGAATTCTCAAACTACGCCACGTAATTTGTCCCCTAGTCACACGACTAGAAATTTAAACGGTTTAAAATTTAAAAACAAATTTAAACAGCAATATAAAAATAAAAACAAAAACCCTAATTAAAAAATTAAAAAGCCCTTAAAATAAAGGCCGGCCCCATTTTGATAATTCGGCCCGATCCACTTTTATATGTTTCGTTCGTTTCTGTGAATATGGTGGCCGTTCCTCTTTGCAGCTAAATTAGGGCTTTGTCCTTCTATTCAGAAACTAGGGTTTTGAAATTCGAAGCTTGCGACTGTAAATGCTCGATTGAATTATTGATTCGGCGTTCCTTTGTCAATCGATGGTTTCCTTTGGTGCACTTCGACTGCTTCGAACTGATCGAATTTGAAAAGCTTCGGTATGTACTTTCTGCTCTCTTTGCTTTTCTGTTTGTATGATTGAATTCGATAGATCTATGCCGATGATGATTATTGCAATTTATAGGAGTCAAACTCCTAAATTTTCGTTCGTCTGATTCTTTCAATATTATGCTTTCGTCCATTTGATTATTGCTTGGATGTTTGAGATTGATTCTGACTTCTTCAATTTACTTGAATCTTACGGCATTGATGTTTAACTCGGTCAATTTTCTTGGCCACAACGATTTTGACTTGTTCATCATCGTATATATTTTCGTTGCTTGATGGTCACGGCTTTGATTCATTTCGTGATGACCACAGCTTGATCGATTATGACTTTCATTGAATTTTTTCGTTCTCGTTCTGGTTGACTTCGACCTTGACTTGATTTTGTTCACTGACCTATACATATTGTTGCTTGATTCTGGTCTCTAACTTTGTCTTGTTCGACATTGCTTTTGTTCATTATGGTTGTTGATTTAGTGGCCTTCTTTATATCAAAACTGCTACTTGAGCATTTGTAGTTTTGTTTTTCTGGTCTTGGCTTCACTGATATCACTGGTGCAACGATATTGGTCTTTGTGATCAAGTTTCACTACTTTGATTTAGACTTGAAATTGATTTGTGAATTCATGTGCATGCTCAATAGCTCACGGTTTTGTACTGCAGTTGTCTTCGACTGATTTTATGCATCTGATGGCATTTAATTTTGCACTATTGCATATCCATATAAACTTGATGTTTATCAATGAGAGTCTGTTGGATTGATGTTCTTCATGTTGTTTACTACTTATGGCTTCTCTTGTATACTTCACTTGATTTGTCCATTCAAGTCTGCACTTTGCACATTTGTAGCCTTGGTCTTTGTTGTTGTAGCATGCACTCTGTTTATGGCCACTGGTTCATTGTGAAGCTTGGTTTACTGGTGCATACATGTTGCTTGATTTTGTTCATTGATGGTTTTTGGTACTGTGTCACTGTGTTGGGCTTGTAGTACTTGGATATTTGCAGTTTGTAGTTGTCGTGTACTTTGGTGGCTGACCATCCTGTAGCATATCTCTGTTTCACTTTTGTTTTAGTAAATTCATGATAGCTTGTCCAGTTCTTTGTTACTTGTTTAACTTGATTTGGTGCCATTCGCTTCTGCACTGTGTCTTGTTTGATTTTGATAAAGCGTTACTGCATATCACTTGAGTTGTTTTTTGAATGTGGTCTTTGATGTTGAGCCACTGTAATGTTGAGGCTGATATATTGGTTCGGTCTGTAGTCTTTAAGCGTTGTTGTGTCACTTGTTCATATTGCCTCGAGTACATGTATATAGTGATCATTTGGTCTGTCCATTTGAGTCAGTGATAATATCTTCATTCTGGCCTTGTGGATTTGTTCGACCTGGCATTTGGGCTGTAGTTGGTCTTGTTTCATGTTTGAACTGGTTTGAGTGGTCACTGACACTTTGGTTTTAATTTGAGCTACAGTTTCAGTTGCAAGTGCATTTGTAGTTTAGCTCTTGTTCATGTCATTTGATCATAGCATTCATGTGCACTTTTGATTTGAACCTGTGTTGAATCCAGCATAAACGCTCGGGTTTGACCTTGTTCGCCTGTTGTGACTCTATTTGTGTTGCACTTGAGTTGAACCCGACTTTTCATTTGGGTTTGACCTATGTTCACCTGTCGCTGTAACATTATCATGTGTATATCGGTGTGCACGGCCTTGTGGCATGTACAGTGATACACTGTGCATGTCACATTGTTCGCGTGTGATGAATTCAAATATAAATGATGACGAACAACCCAAATAACTGAGGCAAATATTATTTTCAAAATTCACATTTTATTTTTTATTGCAAAAATATTTCTTTTTCAATTTTACTGCGTTAGTGGATATTTTTGCAGATTGCTCAGATGCTGGATTCTAACTCGAATGAAGTTGAAGATAAAATACGAATTGAGTGAATGAGTGATGTGTAGTGAGGTTAAATGTAAATATGAAATTGTGATGTATTGTAATCAAAATTGTATATGTATAGCGAGAGCTTGAATTTGTACTTTTCAAAATTGTAATAAATATTTGTTTGAATAAAATTTCTGTTTGAATTCAAATTCTGTGTTATTTAATTTTATTCAGCAGATAGTTATTTAACCTGTGAAAAATAAAATAGTACATTAACAAATACATTTAAACGAATATATATATGTTTATTATCATCAAACAAAAATCATATAATCGCATATTCAACAGCCGTGAATCATTCCATGTTGTTTAATATCCCAAGCCATATCAATTTATTTACGCTCCGATTGAATTTATTTATGACTTGAGTTATCACCATTTCAAACCATTTCCATTTTACTCGACACATTTCCAATTTTTATTTAATTTGCTTACCATCTAAGTTGAATTTTATTTATAAATCAAGTTTCATTTTCAAATTCCATTTTCAACTCATAATCCAAATTTATTCAACCCAATTATTATCCATTTTATATCCAATTAACTAGTTAGTTAACTAATTAGTTAATTTCCACATTATAATTCAATATCTATTTTTTTCCAAAATCACTTCGACCAATTTACTTGAGTTCTAATTTATTTTATAATTCATGTTTGGGTTTTTATTTCGTTTCCAAAATATCAAATTCTTTTTATTTTGGCTTATCTATTCCATTTTCAACTTTAAAGGACACATAACTGATTTTTTCATATTTCCAATTCTTCGCCTGAATTTTATTTCATGTAAAATCCTATCCATATGGTTTTATAATATTCCATAATTCATAATTTCTATTTACTTCAATTCGATATTATTACTCATCCAATTCGAATTTTATAAATAATAGTTATATAGTCACTTTGTAATTCTCATTTACATATTTTATTTCAATTCCATATAGCTTAATCCGATTTGCTTTTCATTTAAATTTCAATTCTTCTTTACCGTCATTCCGAATGATACTTAATTTAAATTCTACCTCAAAAAATTTACTTTTAATTCATTCATTTAATCAAGTAAGAATTTAATTTCAATTTCAAATCACAATCGATTAAGTTTTCTAAAATTTAATTCGTTCAACTTAGCTTAAGTTGAATTCCATTTAATTTTATATCTCAATCCAATTTTATTTTCAATTTAATTCAATTTCAGCTCAATTTCACTTAGCTTAAGTTAAATTTTATTCATTTTAACTTTCTCAAGTTAAAATTTAATTCAGGAATTCAAATTCCATGCTTTTCTCTCTCTTCTTTAAAATTATGCTCAATTTTATAAGTTCATACTTATTTCCTGATGTTTTCTAAAACATTTTAAATAAGGAATTTAAACACCCTATATTTATTTCAAATAATTTAGAAATTACAAATATTCCAAATCACACATTTTACGTTTAAACCAACCCTGGTTTTTATCCCAACAAGAATTCCCTCGGAATTTCTAAACAACGTTTGTTTTTCCAACAAAATCTCCAAATCAATTATTCGGTTGCAACCCGTCACTTAGAAACTCGAAATTAATACTGATGATGCGGCCTAGGCTTGTAGACAGATGCAGTCGGATATGGATAGTGCTGCATCCGCATCCGTATCCGAAAATGAAAATCCGTATCTGAATCCGTATCCGATATCCGCGAAATACCCGTTGAATATTATTCATGTCCGTATCTGTTAATATTTTTGGATATCCGAAAATATCTGTATCTGGCTTAGCGAGTATGGATATTTTTGGATATCCAAAAATATCCGTATCCGAACCTCAAATGTATCCGAAATTATCCGAAAATTAATCAATATAATGCATATTTCATTTTTTTGACCGAAAAAAGATGAAAAAAACCTTGTAATACATAAATTACATCAAATTAACAATAGGTAATCCAATCACGAAAAATCCATACAATAAATTAGTGCATTTGTATTAAATTTATGGATATAAAATTACATATTAATATATAAATATTTAATTTCAAACCGGACAGATATTTATCGGACACGGATACAGCCATATCCGTATCCGTATCCGTATCCGAAATATGTTTCGGATATCGGATATCCGCATCCGCTTTTCGGATATTGGATATTTTTCATGTTTTCGGATACGGATGCGGACGGATTTCAAATATTTTGGGTCTTCATTGACAGGTCTAATGCGGCTGTCATTATCAGAATTATTTTCCAACGACTGAAGTGAGTTCAGTGCTATATCTCTCTCAAAAATTCATTTTAAAACAATTTTCTTTCAAAATAATATTACTATTATTATTTTTCTCAAAATATTTAGGAAAAATTTCCAAAAATCTCCGAGATTAAAATTTCTAGATTTGATTTGAATCCAATTTTAATTATAATCCATTTGCATAATTTTTACTTATACAAATTTTCATTTGGTTTTAAACCATTTCAAATTTTATAATCATGATTATAATATTATCATCCAAACATTCCAAAAATATATAATAATTTCAGAAATTTATTCCTTTTATATCAAAATATGGTTTGGGTAAAATTATTCCATTTACCCACTTTTTAAAATAATACTATTTCGGTTTTCCTAGTTTAAGAGTTTAGAAATTCCTATCGATACAGTTGTCCAGACTATACCGACCAAAATTTATAAGCACTCAACCGATAAGTCAACACAATATAAAATAATTTATATTCACGAACAAATACGCGCTTATGTCTATTTATACACTCAAACTCATTCTAAGGTATTACTGACCCTATCTCTAATGAGTAATCCCCACCAGAGCCAAGGTTCCCGCTTATCCTTCAGCTCTGATACCAAGTGTAATGAATCGGGGATTTTCGACCTCGAAAATTGACATTAATACGTCCAGAGCATTGAATGCCGAGCAATCGAGTGTCGAAAATTTGCACGTTCATTAGGGGTGAAGAATAAAAAGATAGTAGAAAATAAAACAACAACATATTCTCACAATCACAGTGGAACAAAACATAATATATAATAATAGATTTTAAATATAAGAACTGTATTGTTAATATACATATCATTCTAAGAGTACAATATACACAATCAACCTGGACAGTTTACTAACTTGTCCTCCTATAACGGATAAATAAACCAAGTACGGAGATACATCTCTACTCCTCCAGCTCGCCTCCTGAGCTCCATAGCATTTTATCCAGAATCTGTAATGATTGGTCTGACCCGAGCATTATAATAAGATAACACTCGAGTCGATCTGGAAAACTAGGGTAAGAAAACACACTCAATTTGAATTATTAACCTTTCAAAATCCTTTGAAAAACAAAGGTATCTCATAAGACCACGTCATAAATAAACACGACGGGTTTTTACCTTATGATAACCAAAATGATTTTTATCAAAATCATCTGATATTACAAAATGCCTATAGAAAGTAAATAGAAAATAGCTGAAATGCTTGCATCTCACATTCCAGCATAGTTGGGCACAATCAAAAACGTACGGCGCTTATTGGAGAATGGATTACATCGAATGACTGGGCCACTGGGGTACCGCCCCACCACGATACACCTCTAGAACAATGTACCAGGGACCACATCGAGGTCCCCTGCTACACAAGACCGGCTTACCCCTGACCTCGGTAGACCGAATATGTTATCACCCTGGGTGTTTCCACTCTTACCATCGAGCACTCCTTCCGTGCACAACCATATCCATAATATAAAGGTTTCTGAGGACATCTAAAAAAGTGATAACATACCCTACTTGGGTGCGACCCACTTAGCCTTGTTGCATCTCCCCTGTTTTAGTCATTCCCGGTTGATGAGGCTCAAGGCTAAGCGTTACCTTTCAAGAACAAAGTTCTACTTAGAATGCTCATCGTCTTCCAATGACGATGTTCTGATAGCATTCGTTCATACAAGTTGTCCTGGGTCTAGACAAACCGAATCTTGGTCTTCATCATCTTCACGGTATTCATTGTAACGTTCAAACCGGATCGAAGTGGTTTTCGTATAATTAAATCTGATCTCGATCTCTTCAAAATGATTAATGAAATTGGCCAAAATTTGATAGTCGGTTATTTAACTATCATTCCACATCCATAAGCAATCACCAGGTCTTATTGTAATTTTTCCAAAATTATTTTTAAAATATCTTTATATGATATTTATTTCCAGTACTTCAACTTTCGAAACAGTTTTCAAATCCTTATATTTCGACGAAACATTTCCACCCCTTCCCAACACTTAGAATATTTTTTCCACTTCATTTTATATTGAACACTTAAGAAGTATTCTATTTATTTTCCATTTTTTTTTGAAAATATTTACAAATTTTATCTGTAAATTCCTTGACTATCATGTAACGAATTTTATAAATTCGGAATTCCATAATAAATTTCCCTTCAATATTTCCAATGCCAATATATTAACTTATAATTCCAATTCCCCTTTCTACTTCTTAATGAATTCTATCTCATTCTTCAAAGTTCACTTTTATAAACTACTTCGTAAATTTTCTTGCTTTTCTTTCCAATTCTATTTTAAGAATTTTCTTACAATCCCATCAGTCGAAAAACTTCATTTCCAAACATCCGAGAAGGTTTATAAATAAATTTAAAACATTTCAAAACTCTATATATACACACACATATGTAAATGAAAATAAGTATTTTAAGAAAAAAATAATAATTTATTTTTAAGGCATATTCAAATAATAATTTAAAATATTGAAAACACCGTTTTTATAACATCACTTTTCAAAGCAGGTTTAAAAATTTAGGGTTTTATTAAAATAAATATTAAGTATTTTAAAATTCACTTCTGAAATATTTCAATACTAACTAATTTAAAAATTGCATAGTTTAATAGAGAAAATTTCCTTTTCTTTTTTTTAATTTTTTTTAAAACTTAACTTATTGATATAAATATATTTTTAAATCTGGCTAACCAAATTTTCAATTTATGCCCCCTCTCGATTTTCATCACATTACTCCCATTCCGTTCTCCCAAACCATTTTCACTTTAAAATAGTATCTACTATTTTCCTCTCACCCTATCTCAGTATTCAAATATAAATTTCCCTGTAAATTTATATTTCCAATTTTATTATCTGATATCACTTTCCTTCATTTATAAACTTCGTTTATAAATTTTTATAACTCCTTTGAGTTTCACTAAAAATAAATCTCATTTTTTTAAAATTCCATTTCTATAAATTCAATTCCTTTAAAAATCCATTTATTTTTGCTAATCTATTTTTAATATCGATTTCAACATCTTTCTATATTTTCCCGAATATCATTTTAAAATCTCATCTTCAAAAACTCCTTTATATGATTTATTTTAAAACCACTATTTAATTCGCGCATTATTCAATACGACAAAATTTCACCATTTCTTATTTAAACCAATCTCCTATAAATAATCCAAATTTCGTTATACAAATTTTTATATTAAAAATCTCTTTTTAATTCCTTAAAATTTTAAAATAATATTTATGGTATTTAATATTTCCCCAACTAATTTCCATGCCATTATATCATTTAAAAATTTACAACACATAATAATCCAGCAATTTATATATATGTAAGATACTAATATATTTGACGAATCAAGTTGGATCCCTCCAACCTGTTTTCCCTGCATCCACAGATGTTAGACAACAATAAAAATACCAAGCCCACTTCGAGAGGGATATCGCGGTATATAAGGTCGTTCGTTGTTATGCGGGGCGCATAGGATCTAATCCGCTAGCGGGAATATCACTCCAAATACAAATATATATATATATATATATATATATATATATATATATTAGTATATATATACACACTACTATATATATAGCAACCATTGGATAATTATAAATTTATCAATCCAATCAACCAATAATTAATTTAAATTTTAAACATTTTAAATTTAAAAATGATAAACCAAATGAGTGAGAAATTCTCACCTTTGATTTTAATTTTCAATTTGTTTCCAATATTTATTTCGTATCTTACACCATCATGAATCCGTCGCAAAAATCCACACTTACGTTCGACCTCGTATGAATTTAATACGGTATTTATAAGAATTTGATTTTATTGATGTAATTAACTAAATTAAATTTCAGTAATCAAATTGATTACTCCCATATGTAAAACCCTACCGTTGCTAACCTCGATCATACATCTCAGGCCACTGCTCCCTCCTTTCTCCAGTCACCTCCAAGACTGCACCCTTCATCACTGCCAAAATCGAATGACACAGCTCCTCGCCACCATGCTGCCGCTACCATCATCAGTCATTGACGCTCCATCCATCCAACATCGAGCTACTCACAGTGTCAAAAATCATCTTCACCGCTCCCCCTTCATCGCGCCCACCACCATTAGTTGTTGGCTTACAAGAACGCCCACACTCTCCAATGTCGCATGACACCACAACGACCACAGCGTTGCCTGCCAACCTGCGCCTCCAGGAACCGATCGCTGACACACCCACCTCCTCGCCCCAGCAATCACGTCTTCCTACAGCCATGCGCTCGTTTGGTCGAGATTTTTTTTATATCGATCGACCTGATGTCGATTTCGTTCAATTTGAAGAAAAAAGTATGGTCGCGATTTAAACTGAAGGGAAGGATGTTACGCGATTCACACTTTTTATTATATGAACAGATTTTTGTTTAAAAAAAGATGAAAAGGGAGGGACGGTGATTTGAAGGATGAAGGCGACCTGACTTTAAAAGGAGGAAACGATGTTTTGCTATTTTGAATGGATTAGCTATAGTGACTTGAGGTGAAAAAAAACAGCTGGTGTGAAAAAAAGAGTTTGACTTGACCATATATTATTTAAATTACAGAACAAATGGATTTCGTTGCTTAAAATCTTGATCTACTATCGAGGTGTGCCGCTGGGCATTCATAATGTTATACCCCTATTCCGAACGGAATAAAAAAAGTTTTGAGTCCTAATTCGATCGTATAGAGAAGAAAGCTTTTTGGACCCAATTATTATATTGAATTTCGATATTAATTTCGACGTGTTTCTATCCTGTACGATCAAACGATAACTTCAAACGCTACGAAATTTGAAACCCAATAATAATACATTATTACGGATCCAATGGAACTGGTTTCGTCGAATTCCAAGACTGTGCCTCGGAAGGCTATTACTAAATGTTAATTTGAACAAACTATTTTTAAAATTGAACAGATCACCTTTAAATTCAATTTTAAAACTTATAATATCTTCATTATTTTTATTATTATAGATTTTACAAGCCTTTAAATTATTTTTATCGAGCTTAAAACTCAAGGTACAATAATTCAACCAATATTCCATTATAAAATTCAAAAATTAAATTATCCAATAAATCGCTATATTTAAATTTTGAATTTATTTCATAAATGAAAACCAAATTTTCATGTTCAAAATCAATTTACAATTCAAATTCAATATTTAAACCAGTTGATGTGAAAAAAAACAGTTGATGTGAAAAAAGTTTGACTTGACCATATATTATTTAAATTACAGAACGAATCAATTTCGTAGCTTAAGATCTCGTCCTTCTGTCAAAGCGTGCCACTAGACGTTCATAATGTTATACCCCTATTCCGAACGGAATGAAAAAGGTTTCGAGCCCTAATTCGATCGTATAGAGGAGATAGCTTCTTGGACCCAATATTATATTGAATTTCGATATTAATTTCAGCGTGTTTCTATCCCGTACGATCAAACGACAATCCCAAACACTACGAAATTTGAAACCCAATAATAATACACTATTACAGATCCAATGAAACTGGTTTTGTCGAATTCCAAGACTGTGCCTCGGAAGGATATTTATAAATGTCAATTTGAACAAACTATTTTTAAAATTGAACAGATCACCTTGAAATTCAATTTTAAAACTTATAATATTTTCATTATTATTATTATTATAAATTTTACAAGCCTTTAAATTATTTTTATCGAGCTTAAAACTCAAGGTACAATAATTCAACCAATATTCCATTATAAAATTCAAAAATTAAATTATCTAATAAATCGCTATATTTAAATTCTGAATTTATTTCATAAATGAAAACGAAATTTTCATGTTCAAAATCAAATTCAGTATTTAAACCATTTAAATATTCAAATCAAAGGACGAAAAATCCGGGTCGTTACATGGATAACCCGATTGTTAAATGAATTGGGTCATAAATGTGTTGCATCATAAATGGGTCAAAAAAAAGGATCGTAAATGGATTGGGTCAAACTCGACTCAACTCATTTCGATCCGACCCGTTCGACAGGTCTGGTTCCAACGGGATTTAAAAGTCCGATGAGTCGGGCTCGGGCATTGAGTTTGGAATCCAGCGATCTCGAATTGAGACTAGATTTTAATCATTGTAACTGAATATTGGGTTTTAAAATACCTGAACCAAACCCGGTTCATTGACAGACCTGACTTTAAGTAGTTGTAATCGAGTATCTTCTTTTGTTGTCGGTCAAAGAAGATTTGAATAGCCTTAAGATTTGGAAGTCTGAATTGGAGAGCTCGGCCAAGAGCAATTGGAAAGCTGCATAACGGAACTCTTAGGCGAAACTCTAGCTTTTGAGCTAAAAAGCTCCAAGAAGAGCGTTGTAAGGCTGGGCTATGGATATTAGAGAATAACAATGCTTTCCCCCTTTCACAATGTAGTTAACAAAAAGCTAGCGGTGCATTCACAAGTACTCCATAATAATGTAGTTTAGTCTTGATCATATAGAAAACGAAATAAGCTCAATCATCGTTGCAAGCAAGCCTCTGTACTTGTGCAACAACAACAACGGATAAAAAAAATAAAGTATTTCAGAGTACAAATATAAACCTGTTGTAATATACATTAATAATAGGGATGAATATGCTAAATATGAAAGGGCATTATTGTAATCTGCACTGCATAAGTAGTCTATAAATATGGAGCTTGTTTTATTGTAAATATATCTCTCAATTCAATAAAATTGTTCTCTCTCTAATGGCATTCATCTCTTTATTCTATAACACGTTATCAGCACGAAGGAATGCGAATTAATTATTGACTCAACATGTTCACCTTCAAACTTTCCAACTTCTCAGCAAGTAATTAAATATTAATCACTCTGACTGTTTCTCTTATGACCATTCCAATTCTAAGGCTATTTATATTCCAAATCCTATTATATATATTAGTGCAGACGAGTCTTTTAGAATATATCTACATACATTCTATTTCTTATTTCCTTTAAAACAGCAGGTAAAGGAATTGTTCTTGCATTTCTTTATAAACTCGTTACTTTTCCTCTCTCCAAAAAGGCAATTGTTAATATCATATTTTTTTGATAAAAGCTATCAAGTCAGCACATGCTAGTTTGGGTTTCGCTTCTATATTTTTCATGTCTTTTCTTGTATCACTCTTATTTTTATTCTTTTGCTTCTAAATTCAATACATTTTTTTTCCTTTGCGGATCTATTGCCAAATAAAATTCAAAAGTTTGGAATGGAATATACGCAAAAGCTGACTTTCCTTTCTTATTTGATAAATACATGAAAGTTGTAAAATCCAAATGTTTGGTTTTGTTGATACAATTTTTTTTTTGGTATAGTTGTTTGATACCATGAATGAAGACTTTCCATTTTTTTCTTCTTTTTAACTGGAAACAAACATATAGTGAATGCTGTTGTGGCGAATATTTTCACCTTATGCAATTTATTTTATGAACAGTTCACAAAATGACAAACATCGCCAAGCTTGAATTTAAAGCTTTGGATATATCTGGAGACAACTACTTATCATGGATACTGGATGCTGAGATTCATTTGCAATCTCAATGCTTAGAAAATGCCATTAAAAATGGCAATACTATGTCCCAGCAGGACAAGGCAAAGGCTCTAATATTTTTAAGACGTCATATCCATGACGATCTAAAAACAGAATATTTGACTGAAAAAGACCCTCTCCACTTATGGAACTCCCTGAAGGAGCGTTATGGCCACCAGAAGACGGTCATACTTCCAAACACTAGGCAAGAGTGGTTGAACCTGAGGTTTCAGGACTTTAAGTCCGTAAGAGAATACAATTCTGCAATGTTTAGAATCACTTCTAAACTGAAATTATGTGGAGAAAAAGTGGATGACGCACAAATGCTTGAAAAAACTTTCTCAACATTTCATGCCTCGAATATACTCCTGCAGCAGCAATATCGAGAGCGTCATTTTACAAAATATTCTGAACTCATAGAATGTTTACTAATTGCTGAACAAAATAATGAATTGCTTATAAAAAATCATTCCTCAAGACCAACTGGTTCATCTGCATTACCTGAAGTTAATGCTAATTTTGCCCACTCTAGAAGAGGTAGGGGTCGAGGTCGAGGTAGAGGACATGGTCGTGGACGTGGATATAACTCTAGTAGAGGTGGTTATGGTGGTTTTAAAGGTAACAAAACCACCAACTTTAAAAAGCAACAAAAGAAAATTGAGCTTATAAAGAACAATGATTCAGCTTTAGAAAATAAAAGGCATTATGAGGAAGTTTGTTATAGATGTGGATGATCTGGTCACTGGTCACATACATGTAGATCATCAAAGAAAACGGTTGAAGAATATCATCGCTCGAAGAATATTGAGGCAAATAATGCCGAAAAGTTACTTGAAAACACTAACCTGAAGTTAGATGATTTCTTCGAAGATGACAATGGAAATTTCATTAATGATGAAAATCTAAGTGCAATGATCAATGATATGACCGAGTTGATCAATTAGAAATGTCTTGAAGTTTTTTATGTGACTTTCGTTTTATTTCGTTAGCTTGCATCAATAAATCAGTTTGAAGTTCTTGTTCGTTTAATTGTATTTCCCTTTGCAGTACTAGTAATGTGTAATGTGGATGTTGTTTTTAATCTATAGCCTATTTTAATCATATTACTTTGTTTGTTTACATTACATTTATTTATGCATACAAATTTTTTATGATTGACTAATCATTGTCTTTAATTCTTAAGGTATGGAACGTCATTTGGGTGATGATATATGCTTATTAGATAGTGCAACTACTCATACAATTTTGAAAAACCAGAAGTTTTTCTCTGAACTATCTGAAAATTTCTCAGCTAAAGTCTTCACTATAGCTGGATCTGCTAATATAATTGACGGGTCCGGAAGAGCCCATATAATATTACCAAATGGTACGCATATCTTTATTCAGAATGCATTATACTCAAGCAACTCTAAAAGAAATTTGTTGAGTTTCAAAGATATAGGAATGAATGGATACCATATTGAAACAATAAATGAAAACAACAAAGAATATCTTTGTGTTATTTCTAGAATTGAAAGCCAGAAGCTTATCCTAGAAAAATTTGGTACAATTTCAACTGGTTTATATTTTACAAAAATTGGCATACTTGAATCTCACTCTATAAACATGAGCCAGAAGCTCACATATACAAAGACATTGATTCTTTGGCATGATCGCTTGGGTCATCCTGGATCAACTATGATGCGTAAAATTGCCAAAAACTCAAACGGACATGATTTATCAAACCAATTGAATTTACCAAGTGATTACTTATGTGCCCCATGTGCACAAGGAAAATTAATCACTCGACCTTCATATAGTAAAATCACTTCTGAATCTCCAACATTTTTACAAAGAATTCAAGGTGATATATGTGGCCCAATCTACCCTGAATGTGGACCATTCAAATATTTTATGGTATTGATTGATGCATCGACTCGTTGGTCACATGTCTGTTTACTTTCTACAAGAAATTTGGCATTTGCCAAGCTACTTGCTCAAATAATAAAATTGAGAGCACACTTCCCTGATCATCAAATTAAATCGATTCGACTAGATAATGCTGGAGAATTTACTTCTCAAGTATTTGATGATTATTGTCTATCATTGGGGATTTGAATTGAACATCCAGTAGCTCATGTTCATACTCAAAATGGTCTAGCAGAATCATTAATTAAGAGCTTGCAACTTATTGCAAGACCATTGCTTATTCAATCAAAACTACCCATTTCAGCTTGGGGGCATGCAATTTTTCATGCATCGAAATTGGTTAAAATTAGACCAACAGCTTATCATCAGCTTTCACCATCACAGCTCTTAACTGGATTTCAACCAAATATTTCACATTTACGAAAATTTGGTTGTGCTGTACATATACCTATTAATCACCCACTTCGTACTAAAATGGGTCCTTAACGACGATTGGGAATTTATGTGGGATTTGATTCCCCATCGATAATTCGTTACCTTGAACCTCTTACAGGTCATGTCTTCACTGCAAGATTTTCAGACTGTAAATTTGATGAGACAATCTTCCCGCCGTTAGGGGGAGAAAAGACCGTTCCAGTAGAACGGCGTGAAATATCATGGAATAATCCATCTATGTCTTATTTGGATCCACGTACTAAACAATGCCAATATGAGGTACAAAGAATTTTGCATATTCAAAATATTGCAAATCAACTGCAGGATGCATTTAGTGACACTACAAAATAACTAATTCTCACATTCCAGCAGCAAATGCACCAACAAAAATTGATGTCCCTGAAGGATCAAAAATAAATATAGCAGCAAATGAATCTAAAGCAAGACAAAAACGTGGAAGGCCAATTGGTTCAAAAGACTTGGCGCCTAGAAAAAGAAAGTCTAATGAAAAATCATCAACTAAGAAACCTCCTGAAGAGGTTATAAATGATCAAAAAGATCACTCAAATGAAAATCTCAATTCTCCTAGAAGCGCGGAAGGAAATATTATCTCAGAAGAGATAAAAGAAGATTCCAGCGATAAAATGGTACCTAATAATAATGAGATCTCAATATTTTATACGAACTACGCAGAAATATGGGATCGAAGTAAAATAATAATTGATGATGTATTCTCATTCGCGGTAGCTACTGAAATAATTGAAAGTCGTGACCATAATGAGAATAATGAGAATGATGATAATGAACCAAATAGCATAAATGAATGTCGAAAAAGACACGATTGGCCAAAATGGAAAGATGCTATCCAAGTGGAACTAGATTCACTTCAAAAACATGGTGTATTTGGACCAATAGAGAAAACACCAGAAAATGTTAAACCAGTAGGTTATAAATGGGTATTCGTTAGAAAACGAAATGATAAAAATGAAGTCGTGAGGTACAAGACACGACTTGTCGCACAAGGTTTCCTGCAGAGACCAGGTTTTGACTTCAAGGAAACTTACTCTCCTGTCATGGATGTCATAACATTCCGATATTTGATAAGCCTTGTAGTTTCTGAAAAACTCGATATAAGATTAACGGATGTTGTGACAGCTTATCTTTATGGTGAATTAGATACCAACATTTACATGAAAATTCCAGATGGATATAAATTGCCTGAAGCAAAATCAAAGTCCATGTACTCATTAAGACTAAGACGATCACTATATGGATTGGAACAATCTGGAAGGATGTGGTATAACCGTCTTAGTAAATATTTGGTAAAAGAAGGATACGAGAACAATCTCATTTGTCCATGTGTCTTTATAAAGAAATCGATAAAGGGATTTGCTATCTTAGCAGTTTATGTTGATGACATAAATTTGATTGGAACTCCAGAAGAGATTGATGAAACAATAAATTATTTAAAGAAGGAATTTGAAATTAAAGATCTTGGCAAAACTAAGCACTGTCTCGGTTTACAGATTGAGCATAGTACTAATGGCATATTAATCCATCAATCAAACTACATTGAGAAAATCTAAAGCGTTTTCAAATGGATAAAGCATATCCACTTAGTACGCCAATGGTTGTTAGATCTTTAGATATTAAAAAGGACCCTTACCGCCCAAAAGAAGAAGATGAGAATGTGCTTGTCCCGGAAGTGCCATATCTTAGTGTCATTGGTGCATTATTATATTTGGCCCAATGCACAAGACCAGATATTGCATTTTCAGTAAATCTTCTAGCAAGATACAATTCAGAACCAACAAAAAGACACTGGAATGGTATAAAACATATCATGAGATATCTACGTGGAACGACAAATTTGGGTTTATTTTACTTTAACACAGGCAATAATCCAAATCTAGTTGGCTATGCTGATGCAGGTTATCTTTCTTACCCACATAAAGCAAGATCACAAACTGGATATGTATTTAGTAACAGCAATGCAGCAATTTCATGGAGATCTACAAAACAAACATTGGTAGTAACATCATCCAATCACTCTGAAATACTAGCACTACATGAAGCAAGTAAAGAATGTATTTGGCTAAGATCACTGAATGAGCATATTCGAAAAAGCTGCCAACTTCCATCAGTAACGGAAAGGTCAACCATTATTTATGAAGACAATGCAGCTTGTGTAGCTCAAATTCAAGAGGGTTACATTAAGGGTGATAGGACGAAACACATTTCTCCTAAATTTTTCTTCACACAGCTACAAAAGGATAATAAGATAGAAGTGAAACAAATCCGATCCCAAGAAAATCCAGCAGACTTATTCACAAAGACGCTTCCAAAATCAACATTTCAGAAGATGGTGTACAAAATTGGTATGCGTCGGCTGCATCAACAAACTAATTGAATAATGCGTTATAATCCAGGGGGAGCGTATGAAATACGCTATAATGTACTTTTTTTCCTTCACTAATATTTTTTCCCACTGGGTTTTTATTAGTAAGGTTTTAATGAGGCATTATCTTGATCCAGAAGAATCAACCCTCGTAGTAACATTATAAAATATATGTTACTTAAAGATGAAATCATGTTGTACTCTTTTCCTTGTTTATGATTTTTTCCCACTGGGTTTTTCATAACAAGGTTTTTAATGAGGCAATTACTCTCATCATCTTTACATACGCATATTCAAGGGGTAGTGTTGTAATATACATTAATAATAGGGATGAATATGCTAAATATGAAAGGGCATTATTGTAATCTGCACTGCATAAGTAGTCTATAAATATAGAGCTTGATTGTACTGTAAATATATCTCTCAATTCAATAAAATTGTTCTCTCTCTAATGGCATTCATTCTCTTTATTCTGTAACAAAACCAGAATAATACAAAATAAACATTAAGCACACAAATAACACAAAATTCACCTCTATTACCATAAAATACACAAACGTAGTATATTACAACATGTTGATCTAACAGGGGAAAAAAGGGAAGACTATTTTCCAAACTGAGAGAGGAGATAATCAATTACCCAATATAACATAATCAGACGTAATAGGACAATTTAGCATCCTTGTCAAAATCAAGTCGCCTTTTATGAATAGAGCGGCTGAAAGCAATTTGCTCTGCTGAGTATTTGATTCTCTTGCGTAAGATTTCATTGATGCAGACTGACTATTCTTTGCATACGGATTTGAACGAGATCAGTGATTTTAGGGGAAGGCGAATGAGTATTTGACATACAACTTCCGTTGGAAAATAAACTGCGCTTTCTGGCTGTTTCTTTTTTTCATTCGTCTCCATGATAATTGCTAAGCAGATGAACCCTAAATTGCGATTTGGGGATTTTAGTGGAAACGGGTCAAGTGGTGTTCTTTATTGTGTGGGGTTGACGTATATCATTGTCATCGTTTGTTTCATCGATGTCATCTGTCTATATGGAAATTGTTTATTTCTTGTCCCAATTCCCAGCCCATAGGGCAGCAAAAGATGATGCTATTGACAGCAATTTAATTTAGTAGACGGATAAGAATAATATGCGTACACTTAGGACGAGGTTGATGCGACAAAGATGTCTGACCGAAAATTTATTTGTCAAAAATTATGGTTTAAATCTTGGCCTTTGAATTTGAATTTGTTTATCTCCCCTTAAAAATGAACTGCTGAAGCATGACACGCTCGATAGGTAGAACAAGTCAGATACCCAGGGCTAGAGCCATGAGTCATTTGCTTTTCTCTCTTAGCTCCATCTCCTCCTCTTGCTCTTGCCACACCCTAAAATCGAAAACCAACTCAAATTCTAGCTTTATCCAATCATATTTTAGATATCGTTTTAAATTTTAATTATTCACTCTAATGTATATTTTCTCTAAATATTTTTTAAGTTTTGTTTTACCAATTTTTAGAATATCTTCCTCCTCCATTAATTAGTCAACGCAAGCTGTCGTCGACTGAAATCCACGGGAAACTCTTTACTTTTATCAACATTAAATCAATACCTAGGTCTTGATTTCATAATCATTCATATGCTATTAAATAAGATAAGCTGTAACGTATCTGGTTTCATGGAACCAACCGCTACAAACGAAGGCTGACGTATTGTCGGTTGAACTTAAGTGTGTTTAATGAGATGATGAATGTTGATTAACTACTGGATACCAATTCCGTAAATCGTTCGAATGTATGATGATGCAAATAAGAATCTGAAGTGTATTTACAATGTTCCTCCAGTACCTCCGTCTCACTTCGACACTTAACTATACTTTGATATGCTTAACGAGATAGAGCATTAGCAATCCTCTAGTCCTACTGTCACTATTTAATGGCATACATTTGATGTCGCTTTGTCATCGCGGGCTAGAATATCAAGATCCGCTAGTTAGGGAGATGAAGAACAAATTTTTACGTATTCAAATAAACTATTGAATATTGTCTCAGAATTTGATCCTCTATGGACAATTATGAGGAGTGGGGGCTTGATTAACTTTTGTGAAGTGGCCAAAACAATATCAACTTGCTCATTCAATGATAACTAAGGAAAATGAACTAGGGTGTCATTCGAATTTTCTAGTATGGCAATTGCATATATCGAATGAGACGCGATGGATGTTTTTTTATTCAAAATTTTCAAATCAAATATAACTCTCTTGGCAATGTAATGTTTTTTTTTCTATTTCGTAAATAATTCACACGTTAAATAAACTAGTAAACATTTATTCAAAAATAATTAAAAGAGTTTAAACAAATAAAAATTCAAATAAATATAAATAATTATTCCATTTCTGCTGCCCTTTTCGCACCACAAAGTTGGATTCCCCTTTCCACGATCTTACCTTTTTCCAATGCTCATTTCTGTCTCCTTTTTTATTCGCAAAAAATGCATCACAAATAGGCTTTATAAGCGAGGTATTTTCAGAATTTCGTAGCATTCATAACTAATATACGATCTATTACAATTTTTACAGCATATATGCATTTGACGTTCCACCATTGAAATAGCCAGTTGAAGAAAATCAAGAAAATTGATGCATTCAAATCCAATGCGGTGGAAGTCAACTGTACTTTTCATTTGTTCATTTAACATTTTCTAAAATTATTTAAATGTAATTACTCAAGTATTTTTGAAATATTAAATGATTGAATTTACAAAATATTTATAATGTGTAAATCTAATATTTTTTAAACCTCAAAAATTACATGAATAACGTAGTTTTTTTACAGGATCTACCCTCTCATGCACCTGGGTGGCATTACCCTTAGGTCTGCGACTTAATTGGTCTATCTAATTTCATCCATAAGGGAATTGCGCTTGCATCCTCAGCAAGAAGGTTCACATGTAACCATTATAAACATATTATTATTTTGATTTTTTCTTTTCTTTTTGATGCAAAAAAATGGAATAATAAAATACCATACACAAATAATGTATATAAAACATAAGTTATTTTCTCAACTGTATTCTAAATTTCTTTTACGCTAAGTTCTACTTGATATGAGTACAATTCCCAGTTGATTGAAGTTGGGAGTAACAATAATAACTGCATTTTACTATTTTCGATGCATTTATTATTTATCGAGATATGCTTTTATGGTACATGCTAATAGAAAAGTTATTATTCTACAACAAATTCCAACAAAGGCGGCCTTTAAATGCATAATGTGATTGTAGCTTTACATGAAATGGATAAAGAAAGATACAAGGAGACAAGTGGGAAATATTGTAACGAAGTTGTTCGATGAACAAAATGTTTTTATGATTATTTTGCTAAACGATAACAAGAGGTATGTTTACGAAAAGTTGTCAGTCAAAAGACCAAGTAGAATTTATACCATACAGTATAAAATTATAGCTATATGGCACTAGAATAACCACCTTTCATTAAACTAACCTAGTTCTATTAGCATTAGGTTTTTTCTTTTCTCTGACGTCAGTTTACACAAAAGAATAACATCTCATGTAGGCCAGTAAACGGATAATTTCGGATACAGATAGTGTCATATGCTTATCCGCGGATGCAGACAAATATCGGATATGCTTCAATCAGTTCATAACCATACAAAAAAATAAATAGAAATTTTGACATATTATTATAAATCCATTTTTATACTAGATGTACAGAAAATAATAAATAGGCTAAGAAAAATAATTTTAAGTGTTAAAAATTGATATCTATATAAAAATATTCCTTTAGTTTAACGGAAAGACAAAGGACGGTTGGGATTTTAAATGAGAAAAGACATCTGAGGGATGTAATATATCCAGGTCAGCAGTTATTTTTCTGTTGTTAATGCTGTTAAAGTCACCTCAAAGTTCCTTACTATGACATAACTTCCTACTCCACGATTACTCTCCATCTACCCATCAACATTTCAATCCATAGTAACTTCTACTGCCTACAAATTAAATTTTACTTTGTTTTTATCCTCTTCCTATCGAAAGACATCATCTTCTGTGTCAAATTCGAGATACTTACTCCCTCCACCAGAGTTTTTCCACCTATTATTTATATACTGCCTTTACTTTACTTATCTGTTGCTTTGATACTACACATTATATTATGATTCAATATCCATGCAATTCATTCAATACTATTTTTGTTATAAAATCAGTATATGAAAATCAGAGATGAATCACTTAAATTTCATCATACAAGTTTACAAATTAGATTTTCACTATTTTGGAATTATATATCTGTAATATTGAACAATAACTATTGTTGTAATGAATTTACAACAACAAATTACAGCAATAACAACAACTAAGTGTTGCGTTAAACTATAGCGATAAACAATCGTTGTACTGCTTCATAATAACAACACAATTTCAAAACGGAAAGATGACAGAATGATGTGTGTGTATAAACAAATAAGAAATCTGATCGGATGAAGAAAAAAAATTTGGTCTGAGTTTTGCCGTAACAATTTCCTTAATACTTTATTCAAAGTCTTCCAGGATATAACAGACATGATATGCTCGAGATTGTGGTATATATGATCTTCGCAGGACCATTTGGATTTTAGAGTTTTCAGAAACAAGAAGGAAGAGAAGAAAAATTCTAGTGGGAAACTGATCAGGTTTCCTGCTCCTTTTATAGGCGAATTTCCAGCAGTTATGTACGTTGGGAATAGCCGCGTCTCTTCGTTTTCAACGGCCAAAATAGCCACGCCTCTTTGTTTGCAATGGTTGCATCTCTTTATTTGCAAGGCTATTTCTGTTTAAAAAGCAGCGTCCATTCAAACAGTTCGCAACGACCATTTCCACTGGGAAATCCGCGTCCATTTAAATCCAACAGTCGCTTCTGTTTGAATTTAAATAGTAGAAAAACTGTTCACTTTTGTGCAGCAAAAATATTACACCACCCACTCATATTGGACCCACACCCGCACTCGACCCGGCCCGGTATGGGACAGGCGGGCGACACGCGCGTTTGTGTGTTAGTTCATAGGCATATAGGACCTCCCCTCGCACAAAATTATCTGGCCCTAAGGGGCAGTATAGGTTTGAGTAAAGTAGTATATAAGCATGAATATTAACTTATTTTTGGTGATATGGGGAAATATCTCATTCGCTATGAAGCCCCTCTAACAATCCCCCACATGAATGATGATACATGTCTCCGCAACATAAAGTGTAATGTTACACAGTCATATGGAAATTTTGATATATCGAGGATAAATCGATATTTCACTTTGAACTTTCCCTAGTTAAAACTTATCGAATATACTTAGTTAATCCGTGAATTATTTCATCTTGAATCATCAACTGTTTGTGCATAACCAGACAATAAGCTTTACAAAATATTGTTTCTCTTCACATCCAATCTCTTGGTTGTGTTCATTTTGATCCTAAACGAAATTGGATCTGCGAGTGTTTTAAAGAATTTAAGCCTTTAATATATTCTAGTAGAGCCAACGCATCTCACACTAAGAAAGGTGATCACAACCATTAAGAGTATCCTACATATACCCCACTTGTTATTTTTAAGATATGGTCATCATTAAAAAAACATAGGTTTAACCTTTTAATACTTTTGTAGGCATGCATTCTATTATGCACCATAAGAATGGAGTAGGACTAAGTCCAAATAAATGCATTGCTTCTTGAGTTACTCAAAACTGGTTTGTCTATTGATCGTAGTCTGTGGGATCTCCAATCGCTAGGGTAGGTATCCGCATAAGACAACTCTTGCTAGTTTAGGCTTTTAAACTCATTCCTCTCGATGCGCAATCTATTTTTTCTCTTGATAGTAAATGGATCCGCAATGTTATAAGTAATTCACACATAATCAATGGAAATAGTTCCATTTGAGAGTAACTGCCTAACTATGTTATGGCATCGACGATGTCGGGACTTTCCATTATACACAAAGTTTTACGATCTACTTAATGCTGCTTGATTATCATAGTGTATGCATATGACCGGTATAGGTTTAGGCCAAAATGGAATATCTTCTAAAAATGATGAAGCCATTCTGCTACTTTGTCTGCTTTATCTAATGCGATGAACTTTGATTTCATAGTGGATCGAGCTATGTACGTTTGTTTAGTAGATTTCTATGACACTGCTGTTCCTGCTAAGGTGATGACATAACCACTAGTTGATTTAGATTCCTTTGAATCAGAAATTCAGTTTGCATCACCATATCCTTTTAAGACGGCAGGATATTTTCCATAATGTAGGAAAAAGTTTGTGGTATTCTTTAAATATCTCAACACTTTCATTAGTGCTTTCTAGTGTTCCTTCCCTGGGTTGCTTGTATACGTTCTCAGTTAACTTACTACATAAGCTATATCTGGTCTTGTGCAATTTATGAGGTACATTAGACATCCTATTATACGAGAGTATTTTAGTTGCATTACATTTCTAGGTGGAAGATCAACTATTTTCCAAGTTTTATTACTTAGAATTGAATCAATTTCACTTTTGATTGCTTCTTTCCAACATAAAAATTCAGAAGATGACATTGCTTCCTTATACGTTTGAGGTTCGTGTTCTAGCATGTATGTTAGAAATTCTAAACCAAATGTCTTGTACGTTCTTGCCTTTATGCTTCTTCTTGGTTCAACTTCCTCAATTTCACAATGAGTTCCATCTTCATGTGACTTGCTTGATTCTTCTCTTGTCCTTTTAGGGACATAATTTCCTTCATTCATTTTGTGCTGAAACACATCTTCAAAGAATGAGGCATCTCCTCTATGATTGTATTTACATTAGTATCAGCTATATCATACTTGAATAACAAAAATTTGTAGGCACTACTATTTTGGGCTGGTCCTAAATGGTAACAGTCTACAGTTTTTGGTCCAAGTTTGACTTTCTTCGGAGGCAGAACTAGAACTTTTTTCATGCACCCCACACATTGAGGTATTTGAAATTTGGTATGTTTCCTTTCCATAACTCATATGGAATTGTTCCTATTTTGTCGTGAGGAACCTTGTTTAATATGCGATTAGACATATTTAAGGCTTCCACCCTACAAGTTCGTTGGTAGACCAGAGGTTAATAGCTTTGCATTTATCATATCCTTAAATGTTCTATTCTGTCTATGATACTATTTTGTTGTGGTGAATATGGAGTTGTTGTTTGATGAATTATACCATTTTCTGCACAGAATTTTCAAATGGTGATTCATATTTTCCACCTCGATCGGATCTCAATATCTTGATCTTTTTATTTAATTGATTTTCTACTTCAACCTTATATTTTATAAATGATGTAATTGCTTCATATTTACTATTTAAAAGATTTAGATAGCAATATCGTGTATATCCGTCAATGAAAGTGATAAAGTACTTTTTCCCACCTTTTGTAGGTAATGATTTAAAATCGCATAAATCAGTGTGAACCAAATCTATTGGTTCAGTACTTCTATTAATAGTATGAAACGGTTTTTTAACCAATTTTTCTTCTACACATGTCTCACATTTTTAATTTTTATGTACTTGGAATTTAGGAATTAATCCCAAGTTTGCTAATTTTTTCATTTTTTGAAAATTTATGTGTGCTAATCTATTATGCCATAGTAAAATTTCATACTCAACCAAATAAGAAACTTCTTTTTTATTAATAGCACAATTAGAATACATAGTTGTATTGCCAACTACGGCTACATTTTGCCTTAAATAGGCCATCACATAAATAACTCTTACTATATAAATTACAACCATATATAGAACTACTTTATCTGACTCGAAGACCGTATGGAAGCCTTTCTTTAAGAGCATAGGTCTAGAGATAAGATTCTTGCGGATATTCGAAACATGAAGAACTTCATTTAGTGTGACGGTTTTTTTGGATGTCAATTTGAGGACCACGGTGCTGTTACCTTCGATCATGGAAACTATAGAATTGCCCATGTAGAGTTTTCCTTCTTGATCGTATTTCTTGTAAGTGGAGAACATAGATATATTAGAACAGACAAGACGAGTAGCGCCAGTGTCTACCCATATTTTGCAAGGTTCTGTACTAAGTTGCATTCTGAAACAACTCCTGAAATGTTCATCTCCACATTAGTTGAACTCAACTTTTCAACTATATTTGCCATCAATTTGTCATTCTTCTTCTTGTTTCTACAACCTTTAGCTGTGTCCCTAGTCTTTCCGCAGACCCAACATTTGCCTTTAAACTTCTTGGTTTGCTTATCTTTGGATTGATTATCTAGTGCCTTTCTCCTTTTCTTTTTGTTGTTGAAGTGTCCTTTCTTCTTTGACCCTTCTGTAACAAGTGCCTCTTCATCTTTAGGTTGTGTTATTTCATGATTATCTGCCTTATTTTTTAATCTGACAAAGAGATCTTCTAAGAAAATCTCATTCTTCTTATGTTTTAGATAGTTGCAGTAGTCTCTCCAAGATGGTGGTAATTTTCCTATTATTGCTTCAACAAGGAATGACCCTCCAACTTTATTTCCTTCCGATTCAAGTTCATGTATTATAAGTTGGAGTTCCTGCACTTGACTAGTCATGGATTTGGAATCCACCATTTTGTATACCATAAATTTATCTACTATGAACTTTTTCAAACTGACATTCTGCTCTTATATTTATTTGCAAGTGCTCTTCATGGGGATTTTGCTGTCTGGTGTGGCTGGTACACTTTGCACAGTACTTTATCCAAACAATTCAGAATGTAGTTTCGGCATAGGAAGACCGAATGCTTCCATGAGTCAATTTTGAGAAAAACATATGCGTCTTTTTCTCTAGTCTATCCGACATTGGGCATTGGTTCATCCTCCTCAATGCACTTCTGCAGTCCTAATTTGATGAGATAAAACAGCATTTGATTCTTCCATGTCACGAAATCATCCTTATCTCCTCTAAATGGATCAGACCGTTTGTGGGTAACTGTTTTTTCTGATAGTTCAGTTGCCGCCATCTCTGTTTTAGTGAAAACAGGAAAGTTTCAAGATGTTATAAAATCAATATACGAAAAACAGAGATGAATCACTTACAAACTCGTCACACAAGTTTACAAATCAGATTTCCACTACTTTGGAATTATGTATCGGTAATATTGAACAATAACTATTATTGTAATGAATCCACAATAACAAATACGACAATAATAACAACTAAATGTTGGGTTAAACTACAGCGATAAACAGTCGTTGTTCTACTTCATAGAAACAGCACAACTTCGAAACGAAAAGATGACAAATGACATGGGTATATATATATATAAACAAACAAGAAATCTAACCGGATGAACAAGGAAATTTCGTCTGAGGCTTGCCGTAACAATTTCCTTAAGACTTTATTAAAGTCTCACAAGATATAACAGACGGGATCTGCTTGAGATTGTGCTATGTACAATCTTCTATGTGATACGTAGGACCGTTTGGATTTTAGAGTTTTCAAAAATGAGAAGGAAGAGAAGAAAAATTCCAGTGGAAAACTGATCAGGTTTCCAGCTCCTTTTATAGGCGAATTCCCAATGGTTACGTCCATTGGGAATAACTGCATCTCTTTATTTGCAATGGCCAAAAAAGGTCGAGCCTCTTTGTTTGCAATGATCGCGTCTCTTCATTTGCAACGACTATTTCTGTTTGAAAAGCAACTTCTCTTTAAACAGTTCTCAACGGCCATTTCCGTTGGGAAATCTGCGTCCATCTAAATCCAACAGTCGCTTATGTTTGAATTTAAATAGTTGAAAATAATTCACTTCTTTGCAGGAAAAATATTACACAATGCGCTCTTATTGGACCCGCACCTGCACGATACGAGCAGGCGGCGTGCGCGTGTTATTTCATGGCTATATAGATCCTCCCCCTCGCACAAAATTACCTGACTCTAAGGACCAATATGAGTTTGAGTAAAGTAGTATATAAACATGAATATTAACTTATTTTTGATAATGTGGGACGATATCTCATTTACTATAAAGGGCCACTAACAATTTTAAGTTATAATTAGTATGTGTATTTTTTAATATGAAAACTTTTACATTAACGGAGTTTCCTTCTTCATATCGTAATTTCGTTTCTGTATTTAGTAAAAATTTGCTATGGTTACGTTGTTGCAAATTAGAGATCAAATTTGTAATGTTGTTTATTGTTATAGTTTGTATACTACTATGTTTGTTCAGTTCTGCATTTATTTTTTCGATTTCAAAAATAAGCAAATAAGTGTTTGGTTATATTCCTAAGTGAGTTTCACCTCTGTTCTTCCTAATTATACATAAAATTTGATTATTGATTGTTAAGAGAAATGATAATATACTGATTCGTCTGGTGGTATTAATACCTCTTTTGTTTCTGATATTAGCAATAATCTTGTAATGGGCTTGGGCCTACGTTTCAGCCCATGTACCAAAAATAAAGAATTGTATGAGCTACTGCATATGAATACAGAGACATAGTAGCAACGTTTGTAACATATTATCAATAATACAAACTTTATCATTTCATTCAAATTCTCAATATGGTACCAGAGCTTCCAGCTTAACAGCATTTATCCAAATTCAATCAGAAAATCATTCAGCTTAACAGCATCAGTCCAAATTCAATCAGAAAATCATTCAATATGAAGAAATCAAGATAACACCATCAGTTTAATCTTCATCATTTTGTGTTATCTTCAACCCTCGGATCATTTTCATTATTGGGTTATTTTCTCAAATTCTATCTCTAAGAATTTGTGCCCTGCCAAGAAAATCATACAATCTTTGGCTACTCAAAATTCTCAAAGAAGAAGTATTCAGAAAGATTCACAATTCAGAAAGCAGCCAAGATAATGCATTATAAAATAATTCTTCATAGTATCAAGAAGGACAATCTATCAATGAAAGAATATCTAGCAAAAATTAAAACTACCTGTGACTTGCTTGAAGCATATGGTCACAGGATTACTGAATCAGAACAAGTTTTAATCATATTAAGTGGTCTGAATGATGAATATGAGTCAGTTGTTGTTGTCACAACATCTCAAAGATAAACACCTCCTATTGAAGATGTGCATTCAATATTACTTGCACGTGAAGGAAGAATTGACTTCAAGAAACCAGCAGACGCAGACATGTTAATTAACTATGCAGCAAGCAATAAAAGCAAGAATCAGAACAGCACTAAAGCAGATCAACAGAACCAAAGAAGTGGTCAGTCCTACAAAGGAAGGGGCAGAGGAAGATGGAGTGTCAATAACAAACCCAAATGTCGAATTTGTGAAAAGATTGGTCATACAACAAATAAATGTTACTTCAGATTAAATCTAAACTATGTTCCAGGGCAGAATCTAAGTAATCAAAGAAACAACAATTATACTGCAAACTTAGCACAAGTGCAATCTGGGGAAAGCAATCAGCCAGACAACAACAGAAATCAAAGAACAGGACCCGAACATATACAAGATGATGCATGGTATCCAGATTCTGGAGCAACAAATCACATTACAAACAATCTTGTCAACTTAAACTTAGGATGCAAGGAGTATAAAGGTACACAATCAATTTCAATGGGAAATGGCGAGTCTATAAATATCACTCATTCTGGGAAAGCACATATCAGAGGTGCTAGACAATTATTTTTAAACAATTTATTAAGAGTACCAAAAATCAAAAGAAATTTAATTAGTGTTTCTCGGTTTGCTAGAGATAATAATGTGTATTTTGAGTTCTTTCCAAAATACTGCTTTGTTAGAGACATTCTAACTAAAGAAGTATTATTGCAGGGTGATGCTGATAAAGGACTTTATTGTTTTAGAGTAGTTAACCAAATCAATCATGGAAAAGATCATCAAAATTGTAATCTGTCTTAGGCAACACAAATTGAGATCTATGGCATTATAAGCTTGGACATTCAAACATTGGTTTTGTTAAACAAATTCTCAGTGACAATAAAATTGCTTTTAATAATACTTCATCACCATATGTTTGCACTTATTGTCAGATGGGTAAAAGTCACAAGTTGGCATTTAATTCTTCTAGCACTGCTTATACAAATCCCCTAGAACTGGTAGCTATGGATCTATGGGGTCTTGCTCCAGTATATTCAGATTATGGATACAAATACTATATATCTTTTATTGATTCTTGTTCTAGATTTACTTGTATTTATTTCTTAAAAACCAAATCTGATGCATGTAATGCTGTAGTACATTTTATATCAGTTGCTGAAAAACAGACTGGTTGTTCAGTTAAAACTGTACAATATGATGGTGGTACAGAATTTAAGACTCTCATCTATTATTTCAATAAGAAAGGAATAGTTCATAGAATAACATGTCCCTATACTTCAGAGCAGAATGGGCTAATAGAGAGAAAATATAGACACATAGTTGAGACTGGACTTACTCTTTTAGCTCCGGCATCTTTGCCTTTAAAATTTTGGCCTGATGCATTCAATACAGCAGTTTATTTAATTAACAGACTGCCAACAAGAGTTTTAAAAGGAATAAGTCCAATGGAAAAGTTGTATAATGTAAAACCAGACTATCAAAGTCTAAAAATCTTTGGATGTCTATGTTTTCCCTACTTAAGGCCATATAATAGAAATAAACTTGAGTTTAGATCTCAACCATGCACTTTTATAGGATACGGTACTAATCAGAAGGGATACAAGTGCTTGGATAATAGAGGAAGAATTTTTGTTAGCAGACATGTTGTATTCAATGAACATATATTTCTTTTTAGTAATGCAGATATCAGGACAACAAAGAAAGTTGTTAATTCGAGAACTTCAATACCTGACTTACCTATCTGCTCAGGTAATTGGGAGTACAAGGAAACTAAAAGGACTGTTGAATATTCTGATTCATCATCTTCATCAGACAATGAACCAGGAGAAGCTTCTAACTATCACATCAGCCTCCATTGCAACCTGTCAGTCAAGATTAACAAATTAGTGAAGAAAATACAAGTTCTCAACAAAATACCATTGCAAATAATAGAGATCAAAAAAACAGAAGTATATGCTAGGACAGACCCAGTCATCCCATGATCACTAGGGCCAAGAGTGGTATATTCAAGCCAAAGCTTTATATAGCAACCACAATAAATGAAGAGCCAAAAAGCTTTGATCAAGCTGTCAAAGTCAAGAACTGGAAAGCAGCCATGGATGAGGAGTACAATGCTCTCATTAAAAATAAGACATGGGATTTAGTTCAAACTCCAAGTAATAAAAATATAGTGGGAAGCAAATGGACATACAAATTTAAAAGGAATCCAGATGGATCTGTTCATAGATATAAAGCAAGACTGGTTGCTAAAGGCTATACACAGCAATATGGATTTGATTTCAATGAGACTTTCTCACCAGTAGTTAAACCAACAACAGTGAGGATTATACTCACTATTGCTTTGTACAAAAACCGGTGCATTAGGCAACTGGATGTTAATAATGCCTTTCTAAATGGTGTTCTAAAGAGGAGATATGTATGGAGCAACCACAGGGATATAATCAGAATACAGACTATGTGTGCAAATTAAACAAGGCCATTTATGGGCTTAAACAAGCTCTAAGAGTCTGGTTTGATAGACTGAAATACACTTTGATGAAACTTAGTTTTCAATCTACCAAATCAGACAACTCTCTTTTTATTAGTAATAATAAAGAGTCCATAATATATATTTTGATATATGTTGATGATCTCATTGTTATAGGTAACAATGGAGAAGAAATCAACAAACTCATTCTGTACTTGGAAAAAAAATTCTCTGTCAAAGATCTTGGAGAGATTAACTACTTTCTAGGAATAGAGATTATTAGAAAGCCAAATTTAGAAATAATTCTCATTCAAAAGAAATACATAACAGAAATATTGTTAAAGTCTAAAATGCATGAGGCAAACCCTCAACCAACTCCCATGATAAGCAACAATCAACTTTCAAAAAGAATGGGAGAACCAATATTTAATGTTAAGCAATATAGGAGTGTTGTTGGTGCATTACTATATGCAACAATAACCAGGCCTGATATATCGTATAGTGTTAATAAAGTTTCTCAATTCATGCAGGAACCTCTAGATGAACACTGGAAAGCAGTAAAGAGAATCTTACGATACTTAAAAGGAACTGTTAACTATGATTTATCATTCAAAAAGAGAAACAATCTTAACATCATATGCTACTCAGATGCAGATTGGGGAACTGATCCAGATGATAGAAAGTCAGTTTCTGGATACTGCATCTATTTTGGAGGAAATCTTATATCATGGTGTTCTAAAAAGCAGGCCACTATCTCAAGATCAAGTACAGAAGCAGAATATAGGAGTTTGGCTAGTGCCACAGCAGAAATTCTATGGATCAAATCTTTATTAAGTGAATTACAAATTGAATCAGATTATAAACCAGTCATATGGTGTGATAATCTAAGTACAGTTCACATGTCAGCCAATCCAGATCTTCATTCAAAGACAAAGCATATAGAAATTGACATATATTTTGTACGTGAGCAAATAATCAAGCAAAAACTTCAAGTCAATCACATGCCAGCAACATATTAGAGAGCTGATGTGCTTACCAAGGCACTATCAGCAAAGAATTTTACCAGATTCAGAGACGAGTTCAGAGTGAAGTCGAGCCTCAACTGATTTAACATGCTAAAAAGAAAGGGTCAGATCCAAAGAACATCAGTGGACCTGAAAGCTAGACCTCACTTGAAAGTGGTTGTTGTGATGTCGCTCTCATCTTTTAAGTCATTCCAGAGAAGAAGATTCTGATTACATGAAGATCAAGGTTACAGATCTGAAGAATATCTCCAGATCAGTAACTTTCGTGCCACTTCAAGCAGTAGATCGAAGGTCCAAAACCACGTCTTCACTGATAAATGGAATGCTACTCATCTTAGAGACTCCTCAAAGCTACAGATCTGAAGAATATCTCCAGATCTGCATCACATATTGTATTCGCTTGATTTCTTTTTTGCAAAGGAGGGATCTCTCACAATTTCACTCAATATTTCTCTGAGAAATTCACCAGATTTGGAAATTTTCGTCGCAGTCGCCATAACCCTAGACTCGGTTTTGAGGGGGGATGTTAAGAGAAATGAGAATATACTGATTCGTCTGGTGGTGTTAATACCTCTTTTGTCTCTGATATTAGCAATAATCTTGTAATGGGCTTGGGCCTACGTTTCAGCCCATGTACCAAAAATAAAGAGTTGTATGAGCTACTGCATATAAATACAGAGACACAGTAGCAACGTTTGTAACATATTATCAATAATACAAACTTTATCGTTTCATTCAAATTCTCAATATTGCTGGAGTTATTATTGTGTATAGTTTATATTACGGCATATCCAACATCCATAATAGAATTATTATTTTGTATATTTGGGTTGTAATGGTGATGGTCATATACCATTCATGTTTATGGTATTAATATCATATTCCTTCTTTCATTCGTTTATATTCATATTCAAATGCAAATAAAGTGTTTGTCGATGATCTTAACGACAATATTTTTTTTCCATGAACACAGAAGTTGACCAAGCATGTCGATTGGGGGGCAGCAAAAACTGAAATAGGTATAAAACAGCTAGTTGACTGCGTCAAGTTTCATTTTGTTCTCTTCATCTTACGTACTCTTCTGTTGATTCTTTTTCTGTTTTAGGGATTATACCTATAACATATGCATTTTTGAAAAATTGATTTTTTTTATATTTGGGATCGACCGATTCTTTGGCATAATATCTATTATAATTTTATTATTTAGTGTTTTTTCCGATGATCAAAACAAAATAATGGATCATATTCATATAGTTTAATTTTTTAGCATGATTACAGTAAGACATGACTTTCAGTTAATCATACATTGTATTATTTATTACTTTTGATTATTCCTTTCAATATTCACGTACCATAATTTATTTAGTGCCATATATTAGCTTGCTGTCTGGAAAAATAATTATAACAAGTAATGGTAAATTTTAATCATTTTGCTATCAATTCATATCGCCTCTTATCTCTGTTTTATTATTTAGTACATTGCCAGTATTATATTATATGTTTTGCATCAGACTTCATTAAGCACATTATTTCTTAAAATTAGATTTCCATAAGTGTATTAGATCTCCTCATGATATAAAAATGAAAATAAAATTAGTAGGATAAAACATGGTAAATTTGTTTTAAAAAAATAAATAAATAAAGAGCGCAATAAATGGTATTATTAGTTTACCATTAGTTCATCATTTTTGTTTCTATATCCCTCCGTTTTCTTATGTGTAAGTATGCATTTACGTGTAGCTAAATTTTATATTATCGACACTATTTTTATAATATTTCATAAGATTTACTTAATTCTAATATTCATTGATATTACATTTCCTTAACTGCAGTACATAAATTCCCTTAATATATGAATCTGCATTAATTTGTAATTACATGGTACTACCTATGTATTTATATGATTACTTATTAATTGTATTATTCCTTGGAATATTTGCTATTTTAAGAAAATTAGATTATTTAAAGTGTATATTAATCAGACTATGTAAGATATAAATCCAATAAGTTATTTTATAAAAGCTTACATGAAATAGTAAGTTTTATTAATTTACTACTTATTCAAATAATGTTTGGAAACAAAACATTAAATGTTCAACCTTCAAAAATGGTATATTTTCTAAACTAAACTTTAGTTGACAATGATAAATTTTAAAGATTCTTACAAAGTAATAAATAATATAACTTACCATTCTCCCATTCCTTAATTGGATACATTTTCTAATAATCTTTTGCTATTGCTCTACTTATTGCTTAAATTTATTGAAACTTACAGTTTTTTTAAGGAAAATCAACATGTAATATGTTTTATTTTAAGCTCAATGATTTTTTTGCGTGCTAAGAAACTATTTTTTTGTATTTCCAATAACTTAGCTCACTGTTATAAATTTATCCTTGTGTGTGAAAGTATCAGAAGTGGTGTTTGAAATGAGCAACGGTAATATGAATCAATGACAGATAATTAAACAATGTTAAGGTACTATGTACATACTCAAATAATTTCAATTGAACGTTTTTGGTGGATTTTCATGTACTGCATAAATCTCAATCTTGTGTTTCTTAATGTCAATGTAATATTATGATTTCAAAAGTACAAGAAGTAATATGCTCATCCTCAACATGATATAGATCTCACTGTGTGTCTTTGTGCCAAATGTAATATTATGATTTGAACCATTTTCATGCATATTCAGCATCAAGTTTAGGCCTGAAGCTATGATATGCTGCTCCTCGGTACTGTTCATTTCCAGGGGTTGTGCTGAAAATACAAAAATGGTTCAGTAGAAGCGGAAAATAGAATTTACACTGCACTGTATGATTACATACATGGAAGACAACATTTCAGCTTCTGTCTTTTTGTTCACTTTTTTTAACCAGGAGAAAAATGATTAATTAGAATGAAGGTAATATTGCTCACTTTTTTTTCAATTGTTTATAGTACAATTATTTATAATTATGGTAATACTAATATATGAAACAGTAATTATTAAAAGAATGAATAATCAAGTTTGACTATTTAAGCGAAACTTTACAATGTCACATCTATGTAATTGAAATTGTCTAAAAGTATAAAATGATTTAGCATTTATAAAATGATGATCAGATTAGCTTAGGATAATAAGTTTTAAATGATCAGTTTACTATAAATAATAATTTTTATTAACTTACCATTTATACATCACGTCAAATGCATTTTCTCTGCCTTCTATATGGCTAAGCTTATGAATAATTGAATTATTTATTAAGTGATTCGATAGTGTGTATATAACAAGATTATGAAACTATCATTATTCTCCTATGTTCAACTAAGTCATTAAAATAAAATGGTACTGTATGGCTTTGCATCACTTTTAAGATTATGGAGGAATAATAAATGTAATAACAAAAATAAGGAACGAAAAGGAGAATAATTGATATCCTCTAGCAAAATAGAATTGATCACTCTATAATCTTAAACTTTTTCTTTCCAAATATGGGAGATATGAGTTGTTCATCTTAATGACCAAATTATTCTAAAATCTATTCTGAATCACATTTTCAAAAAATTATTCATCTTCATATTTTTGTTAAAGAAAAGTAGTTCTTTAAAATTAATTTAATAAAAAAATCTATTCAAATTTTTAACTAAAATGGTATGTACGTACTTACTTTAGAACTATACATATTTCTTCTTACTTTGAACATGTCCATATTTAACATACAACTACTACATGTATATTGGAAATTTTTTAATGGATCTCTAATCTTTTCCTTTATAAGCATTTAATTATAGTCTATCCACCCTTGCTAGATGGAAAACAATGCTGATAGTTGTCACAAAGTATTTCTTTGTTATGGTTTTAAATTTATGGCGGTCATATTAACTTTTATTTCTCCTTTTAAATACTAAATTAAATGGTTGTTATATGGGTAAATTAGTAATCGGTATCGTTAGTGCCATTCGTGCATTTTTTTCCCATTAAATATAATTTTCCTCCATAAAGTGGAAATATTTTGTTACAATGACTTTACATGTTTAGTATTATATCTCGCATAGATTGGTTTAGACCATAGTGACGATACCTTATGCATTAAACAATTTTGGTTTTATGCATGTTGGATAGTCAGCTTTGTTACAAATTCAATGCACCCTACGTGTCATTACCTATCCAACTCACATTTTTTTCTTAAGTATAAGGGTCTTATTTCTTTCTACTTTTTTATTGGAGCAGTGGCCCGCAAATTAAATCATTGGTAGTTTTTTGTTTACTTTGGTTGAATTCTGACGAGGATAAACTACCAATGGTAGAAGAATGAGTGCATATGGCTATGGCATGTGCAATGCCTGAGCCTAAGTGGGGATTTCTGATGAAGGCTTAAGGGGAGACAAGAAGTATGTATCACTCTGATAGGAGCCCAAATATCATAGGTTCAATGACTATTGGTTTGTAGTGTGTTGGCAGAGCATGCTAAATAACTGAATGTTAATTTTCTTTCTTCAAAGATCTCTCATTTATTAAGGTTTTCTAAAAAAATAGATGTTAAAATTTTTGTGTAGAATTTGATATTCATTTCGGTTGTGCTTTGTAGAATTTTCTTTATTCATGACAGTTACTCAAATCAAAGCTTTAAATGGCATATAATACGATTGTGACTTATGTAATTATTTTATGGGCACGATTATGGCAGTGACTTACTTTCTTTTCATCGGTATCTTTTCTTTAGAAGTTTATCTGTTTAAATTTTTTGGGTTCATTATGAAACTTCTGAATATATATGCATTAAGATACACAAGTACATTATTTAACTAGGTAAACAGTCACCATTACCATATACAAATAATTTGTCTAAAACAATACGTTAATTTCAAACTTACCAAACTTTCAACCCATGCTACACACAATGACATCATTTATATACAAAATAAAGTTTATATCCGTGTCATTGGCACGGGCTCTATACAAGTGTATGTGTGTGTATTAATTTTTCATCTGGATAAAATAGTAAATGACAATTATTTATGTACTTTAATACATAAGAAATAACTATAATCTAGATAAAAACCGGACGGATAATTATCGAATACGGATATGGTTATATTCGTATCCATTTTTCGAATATCGGATAATTTTTCATACTTTGGATAAAGATACGGACAGATTTCGTATTTTTCAGGTACTCATTGGCAACTCTATTCTCACATATTCCCTTCCCATCTCATTTTATATGCAAATATCCGTTGTCATAAAAAATTGAATTTAATAGGATATACCACCATTTCACGTGGATTTTGTACAAAACTTATATTTGTTGAATAACTAACTTTTTCAGCGACATTGTTAGGTTGATAATTCCAATTTGTCTTTACTGATTTTATTAATATCTAATTTGAATTAGATACAATTATTGATGGGAATCTTGGTTTTAAATCTCTAATGTCGATATGAGAAGATCGAAGGAATGTACAATTTTATTTTTAACTAAAAATAGCAATGGGAAGATCATAAACTATTTCCAAATCTTTAATTCTTGTATTATTTTGCCAATTTTTTTTTACTGTTTTGTGAGTGTAAACTACGCTTACGGTGCATTCACGGGCGTTCCACAACAATGTAGTTTAGCTTTAATCATACATAAAAGAAAATAGGCTCAATTATCATTGCGTACGCAACACCAGTAGATATAAAAAATGAAGTACTGCAGAAAGCAGATTAAGAAAGAATAATACAAAATAAACATTAATCAAACAAATTGCACATAATTCACCGCTATAAACATAAAATACACGAACAAAGTAGATCATATCAGCATTGATCTAACTGGGGAAAAATTAAGACTGTTTTCCAAACCGAGGGAGAATATAATCAACTCCCCAACGTAACATAATCAGACGTAATAAGACAATTCAATATCCTTGCCAAAATCAAGTCGCCTTTCTTGAATAGAGCGGCGGAAAGCAATTTGCTCTGCTGCAGACTTGATTCTTTTGCGTAAGATTTCATTGATGTAGATTCACCATTCTTTGCATACGTATTCGAATGAGATAAGTGATTTTAGGGGAAGGCGAATGAGTATTTGAAATACAACTTCCATTGAAAAATAAACTGTGCTTACTGGCTGTTTCTCTTTTTCATTCGTCTCCATGATAATCACTAAGAAGATTTGCGATTTGGGGAGTTTAATGGAAACGGATCGGGTGGTGTTCTTTATCGCGTGGGGTTGGTGTATATCATTATCGTTTGTTTCTATCGATGTCATTTGTCTATATGGAAATCGTTTGTTTTCATCGATGATGCGAACACGGTACCCGAAGATAAAAACATCACAAACACCCGAAACTAAAATTGAAGGTGGATATCAAGGGGTTCAATATGCTTCAACGGCCATGATCTCTGCTGCTTAGGATTTCAGGCGCTGATTCCGGTAAAGTAGCATTACTGATAAGGCTTTCAAATGGGTCGGGTGTTAATGGGTTGGTTAAAAATTTAGCCAACCAATTTAAAATAAAAACAAACCTAACCCATTAGACCCATTTATTAAATGGGTCAAACCAACCCAACCCAACCCGCTAATTAAACAGGTAATCTGATCCTCCATATTAGCATTACCTGAGCTGAATCACTTGAATCAAATGCAGATCTCTTATTAAGCCAAGCAAATCGAGCTCAGCATAGTATACTATTGTACACTTAGCAGCTCTAATTCTGCAAAATAAAAAATTTAATTAATATCAAGTGATACATGCAATAGGTTCACCGTAAATTTAATAAGTATGACTCTAGCTGATTGAAAAGAGCTTATTTACTAAAATACATTGTTACATACTAACATGTTAAAGGTATTATATTAAAAAACATTGTGAAGCTATAATTCAAAGGTAAATATATTATATTAAAGTCAAAGTTCGGACTATCTTGTACGTTAAGCATTTCACTGCAAAAATAGCACCCAGCAATTGGACTCTTCAGATAAAGAATATGATATAAAATGAAGGCATCAGACAGTAAGTGGAGAATATGATCCTCATAAAAATAATATTTCACTGTGTAGGATAAGAGTTATACATCATTTTCCAGAACTGTAATAACATATTTCAAATGAAAACTAAATTTAGGATGTAGATCAGACTATTTGACGTTAAGCAACTTAAAATCTTTATGCAAAGCATTGGTAAGCAGATCAAGTGATTATTTGGATATTTTTTTATCTCCTTCGAACAGCATTAATATAGGCTAAGAAGACTAAAAACAATGCAAAATTATTTGAAACGGACATTTCGATTCCTGTATCAAAACATACAGTTAAACAATTTGAATTAACATCTTCTAGATTATCTACACGAGATGATGTTCAAACCGCCCATCTGCTTTGAATCTCGTCTTAGTGGGGGAAAAAATTAGCATCGTAGTAAGATATAAGGATAATAAATTTAAAAATGGAGGAAATTAAGTCTGAAGTTTCATTTGATAAATGAATTGGAAAACTAAAAAAATTAGAACTGATACTTAGAAAATATTACATACCTCAAACAAACCGATAAATCATCAATAAGTATCGATTAGAGTAGGCAAAGTGAAGGCGAAAGCTTCAACCAAGTGAAGACGAAAGTTTTGAATGAACAACAAATCTATGGAAACAAACCCTAGAAATTCAATGAGAAGGATCGAACGATTATTGCTGGTCAAGTGGGTTAAACGGGTAACTAGTAAATTTCATGGGTTAGACCCATTTATTTTTTGGGTTAATTGGATTTACCCAAAAAGACCCATCTAAGTTAATGTGTTTGACCCAGCCCGTTTATTGTTGGGTAATTGAATTGGGTAAATGAGTTGGTTGTGTTTGACAGCCCCAATTACTGATCGGAGTAATATGCGTCCACTTAGGATGAGGTTGATAGAATTTTGTGTTCCATTCATATTTTTGGTGGTATGAAAAAATGAACCGTCGAAGCATGACAGGGGTGGAACACGTTAGATACCTACGGCTATACCCAGTGAGTCAATTGCTTTATCTCTTCTCCCTCCATCTATATGCCTCTATCTTCTCTTTCTTGCTCTCGTAACACCCCAAAACCGAAAATCTAACTCAATTATGGTTCATCCAATCATATTTTCTGGTATTGTTTTAATTATGCTTATTTTGTTATTCTCTGTAGCATATATTTTCTCTAAATATTTTTACTTTTTTAGCAATGAGATAATCTTCCTCCTCCATTGACTCTTTGATGCGAACTTTCATTGATCGAAATACATAGAGAACACTTACTTTTATCAACATTTGCACGCAGAAATTATAGTTGATTTCCATCAATGCCTAAGCCTTGATTTCACTGCCATCCATGTGAAAATAAATAAGATAAATTTAAAATAATGTATTTGGTTTACATGGAACCAACTGCTACATACAAATGTTGATATGCATTGTCGGTTGAGCTCGACTGTGTTCAATGAAATGAAGAATGGTAGCGAACTGTTGCATACCAATTCCATTGGTTCGTAGATGGTGCCCAAAAAAATATCATATAAGTCGGACTAGATGTATAATGGTGCAATAAAGAAACGAAAGTGCATTTACAATATTCCTCCAGGACCTCCATTTCATTTCGATACTCAACAATACTTTGACATTTTTAACGGCATAGAGCATGAGCTATCCTCTAGTGGTTATCCTCTAGTCCTACCATCACTACCCAATGGCATACATTTGATGCCGCTTTATCTTCATGGGCTAGGTGATCAAGACCTACAAATTAGAGAGATAAAGAGTTGTGACGACCATACCTTCGCAATAGCCTGAATCAACGTCGAATAACAACATCTGACTCTAGAATACCACAAAAGACGGTCCCTTGAGGTAAAAATTAAAAACAAAATACCATACCAAGGCACATCGATAAAATTCATAATGGGAAGATGACATATAATATACAAAATATATATGAACAAAATAGGATAAATAATATGTAAGAGACCGCACTAGCAAAAGCCGCTGGTAAATAAATATCAATAAAGAAAGTCAGAATATATTAACTCCGTTCATATGGAGTTCTAAATGCAATATATGATATCATGTCTCATATACAAAGTAGCATGTATACCATGTACTACATTACCAACAAGTATACATATCCAATATATTGACTTCATAGCTCTAGAATGCTCCAGCTGTCCTGTAAGCATGCCTCAAAATGAACCTGACTTCTAAACTACACGGTCGAGTACTCAAGAGTTGTCATGATATAAACAGAAAAAGAAAAGACACGAGTCAGACATGAAGCCTGGTGTGAGGGAAATTATCTCTAAGTACTACATACACATGCAACTTACATACATTTAATAAACATGAGTAGGGATCAATGGGTAATACTAATCATACATCGTCCTACTTTTTTATACACCAACAAGGCAAGATGATGCATAATAGTAGTTTACTTATTAAAATAGTACATACTATAACAAGTCATGCTACTGAATATGAAAGATGAATGTAGGGGTAATACTATAATTCATAATCAACGATGTCATAGATCACTCAATCCCTATCGAAGCATCTGACATACAAAACAAATACAATGACATAACAATGCTACTAACATAGCATCTTCATACCCAAAACTAAAATATGAATATCTATAACCAATACCCGTGCCAAATTTCCATTAGCCACCAAAGAGATCTATCAAGATCCATAAGTAACTTATGGATTCCCCTGAAAACCAATACCTCAAAATAAGTTAGCATGTAGGCCTTATGATAGCACTAGTCCATACAACGCAACAATATATGATCTACTCTAGATTGGTGTAACACCCCGTAAAATCGACCCTAATTAAATAAGTAAATTAAGATAAATTCAATTAATTAGGGTAGGAATAAAAATAATTTTTTTACAAAATTGGAATTTGGTCATGAAAGTTATATCTTTGCGTTCATGCAAAATTTTGATCTGTTTTAATACGTAACATACTGAAAACGGAGCTCAAATGAAGAACTTATGAGCGTTTGAAGTTTTCAGATTTAAATTAATTTAGTTCAAATTCAAATTCAAATGAGTATTTAAATTTAAAATTTGAATTTCAAAAAGTCAACTATGATTAGACTTGGGTATTAAGTAAACGTTAAAGTTAACAGTTAACATTAAAAGTTAAGTAGGGAATAAAATAATCACGGAAACAATCAAATGTCCCCAAATTAATACACACCGACCAACCCTTCATTGAGACCAGTTGACTTATAGCGGTCAACCAGTTTTTGGTGGCATTCGACCGATCGTGAATAGATGGCGACTAGGGTTTCTTGATTTGAGCGCTCCAGATTTATCTAATTTTTAATCTAGTTTCATCCTATAGTTATGGTGCGTTTCAACCCCTATAAATAAAACCCTCTCACTTTTATTCATAAATATTTTGGAAATGTCAGTGAAGCCCCGTCGATTTATCTCTTCTTAGATTTAGAAAACTTCATTATAGTTTCAAGTAAGAAATCCTAATCTATCTTTATTTATTATTTAATTTCTAAACCTCTTCTCCTTCAACCTTTTTGAATATATATATACATATATAGACACACGTATATAAAAATCCCTTGTCGTATATACCAAAAATAAGATATTTGAAGGAGATTATTATGGGCATTGCAAATCCAAAGAGAAGCAAAGCTAAGGACTAACTATGAGTGTAAACCTTAGTTTTTCTATTTTAATAGTTGATAGCATAGATTGGTTTTATATATGCCTTGTAGAGTTTTGGATTATGAAAACATCATATTAAAATAACCAAAATTGCACAAAGTGTAATGTTAATTCTTAGGATTGGAATCTTAATTGTTTTGTGTTAAAATAATGGAGTTTTGTGGATTTTGTAGTTTATGTTTTCAACTGTTCTATTCCACTTCTTATTCTTCTTCTCCAGATCTAATTAAGAGATTTAATTGAGAATGGTTTGTAAAGGACGAATCTTATTCGTAGTTTACTCCGCCAATTTCTGTAAAATTTAATAGAAATTTCATTATCTAAATTCATGTAAAAGAAGTTGAATAGCACATAGAATTAATTAAATTGTAAGTTTCCATTTTTGGTTTATTTCATTGTTTCAATATGAGATAAGTTTGATTGAGACTCTATATACAAGTCTATTTATTGAAATTTTGGATATGGGTATTGAATACTTGTTATGGATATTAGAATCCTTTGTTATGAATATTGGAATTTGGACATTATCGGTAAAATGGAAGAAAAATGATAGACTTGTTTTATTATGGTTAAAAAGGAATTAACATTTAACGTTAGTTAGGGCATAATCTCCGCACATATAGAATAATAAGTATGTATTTATTTATATATTAACTGGCATAATAAACTTATAATTATAACGTATAGTTGCACAGTTAATTAGGTGATGATTGTTAATAAATCCCTCTTAGGAAAGTAATTAATGTTTTTGGACACAATAAGGAAGATTCCTTATAAGGCCGTAAAAATGGAACAATGGATGAGCATAGAGAGTGTTTAATTTATGGCTAAGTTATAAGGATGCAAGATCGGTCAAAGGTACACATAAGTCCAATTAGCTAATCTGGCTATCAACGGTGTGACTTTGGGGCTGATGTGAGACATCTTCTATGATAAATATTTATAATGACATGAATTTAATCCCAAATTCTATAGGGTGAATCTATCCAGCTAATCTGACTACCGGTTCCTACGAATAGTCGAGCCAATCTGACTTATATTATCTTCATTATTATTAATATAAATTTTACAAACTTTAAATTATTTTTATCGAGCTTAAAACTCAAGATACAATAATTCAACCATTATTCCATTATAAAATTCAAAAATTAAATTATCCAATAAATCGCTATATTTAAATTCTGAATTTATTTCATAAATGGAAACCAAATTTTCATATTCAAAATCAATCTATAATTCAAATTCAATATTTAAATTATTTAAATATTCTAAATCAAATGACGAAAAATCTGCGTCGTTACATTCCTCTCCCCTTAAAAGAATTTCGTCCTCGAAATTGCTAAGGCAGGAAAATGCCTCAAACCCCTTACTTATCCAAAACCCGCTTAGCTAACTTGACATTGCACTTTCCTAATCCTTTAGTTTGCAATCAAACAATTTGTTTTCCATCCTAACCGAAAATCCTTTATTTCTATTATAAATTCGAAATCGGTTTCCGTTAATAGAAAGTTTTCAAAATATTTCTAACACCCTAAATTTTTGGCGGAGTCTCCCTTGTACAAAGAGCCTTTTGAAATATGATAAGAGAGATAAATATATATACATCGACTCACATGTTCGGAAAACAAAAATATATCAATATTTATATATTTGTTGTATTTAATTCTAAAACGTACCTTGTTTTAGCATTTTTAAGCATTACTAAATATGCAACCCAAAATCTAGTCCGATAGCCTCTGGTTACCTATACTTACTCAATTTAAAACATGCAAGTACCAAAAACATCAAATTCAATAACATTTCACCTATTTAAATGGATAAACACATAAATTCATAAACAAACCTATTATAACATGTTTTAATAGCAATTACAAGGCTTCCATCATTCGATTATTTATTTACAATCGATTTATATAGCATTTCATTCAATCCGAATGATTTACAACTCAATTTTCTTGCATCACTTTATTTTTATAGCAACACTCATATCCATTTCAAATTTATTTAAAAATCAATTTTATTCACTTCTATTAATCCATAGAATTTTATTTACTTCCGTTTACGCCAAACATCAATTTTTCTATACAAATTCGACGCTATTCATTTAAATGAATAACCATTTAAGCTTATAACTATTTTTAGTTGGTTCCAAATCAATTTATATTTAGTTTTATTCTATTTCAAATTGATTCCCAAACAATTCAGTTGCATTCCCTTCATATCTACATTATTTTCAAATTCATTTTATTAGCTGGGAATCATTCCATGTTGTTTAATATCCCAAGCCATATCAATTTATTTACACTTCGATTGAATTTATTTATGACTTGAATTATCACCATTTCAAACTATTTCCATTTTACTCGACACATTTTCAATTTTTATTTAATTTGCTTACCATCTAAGTTGAATTTTATTTATAACTCAAGTTTCATTTTCAAATTCCATTTTCAACTCATAATCCAAATTTATTCAACCCAGTTATTATCCATTTTATATCCAATTAACTAGTTAGTTAACTAATTAGTTAATTTCCACTTTATAATTCAATATCTATTTTTTTCCAAAATCACTTCAACCAATTTACTTGATTTCTAATTTATTTTATAATTCATGTTTGGGTTTTTATTTCATTTCCAAAATATCAAATTCTTTTTATTTTTGCTTATCTATTCCAATTTTCAATTTTATAGGACACACAACTTATTTTTTTCATATTTCCAATTCTTCACCTGAATTTTATTTCATTCAAAATCCTATCCATATCGTTTTATAATATTCCATAATTCATAATTTATATTTACTTCAATTTGATATTATTACTCGTCCAATTCGAATTTTATAAATGATAGCTATATAGTCACTTTATAATTCTCATTTACATATTTTAATTCAATTCCATATAGCTTAATCCAATTCGCTTTTTATTTAAATTTTTATCACTACAACAAAAATGCCCTATTACAACGGTCGATTCATGACCGTTGTAATCGATGCCCCTTTTTATAACGGGCATTTGCTGCCCGTTGTAATAGATTGCTATTACAACGGTCCATTCAGGACCGTTGTAATATATGCCCTATACAACACTCTTTTTACAACGGTCCATTCAGGACCGTTGTAATAGATGCCCCTTTTTACAACGGGCATTTGCTGCCCGTTGTAATAGATCACTATTACAACGGTCCATTCAGGACCGTTGTAATATATGACCTATACAACACTCTTTTTACAACGGTCCATTCAGGACTGTTGTAATAGATGTTCCTTTTTACAACGGGCATTTGCTGCCCGTTGTAATAGATCGCTATTACAACGGTCCATTCAGGACCGTTGTAATATATGCCCTATACAACACTCTTTTTACAACGGGCAATGACTGCCCGTTGTAATATGTTGTTATTACAACGGTCCTTTCATGTCCGTTGTAATAGATGTCAATTTTACATCACAAATTGCCCGTTGTAATAGATGCTAATTTTACAACGGTTATATTACTAATTACTAATCATTAATAATATTATATTATTTATTAATATTTAATAATTAATCATTAATAGTGTTATTAATCATTTATAACGTACAGTAATTAATTATTATTAATAAATAATCACTAATTACTAATTAATTAATCAACAACATTAATAATCATTTATATACATATTAGTTAATCAACAATAAATGAATAATAATAAATATTTAATTATTAAATATTAATTTATAAATGATTAGTAATTAAATATTATTACTCAATAATTAATAATTAAGAGTAATATTTAATATTTAACAATCAATAATTAGTAAGTAATATTTAATAATAAAGAAGTAATATTTTTAACAATCATTATTTTTTATTTTTAATAATTTATTATAATTAATTGTTAATAATTAGTAAATTATTATTAATATTTATTAATTACACTTAATATTTAATTATTATAATTAATATTCAATTATTTAGTAATTACATTTAATATTCAGTATTTAATATTCAATATTAGATAATTAAATTAGTAAAATTCTAAACTAAATTCATAAACACATTTGAAATTTTCATAAAATTCAAGAATTAAAAAGTAAAATTTTAAGATAACTTAAAATTTTAGAAAGTTTCCAAAATCTTAGAATATTTAATATTTCAAATAATTTAAAATTTGGAAATTTTGTAAAATAAACTTAAAAACATTTGTAAAATTTATAAACAAAAATTTGAAATTTTCATAAAATTATAAAATAAAGAGATTAAAATTTTATAAAATATTTAAAATTTCAAAATATTAAAATAATTCAGAATTTGAGAAATATAAATTTTACTGTAAAATTTTTAGTTTCAAATGCATTAGGGGTTAGATATATACAAGTTTTTTCTTAATTCTGAACAATGAAATTTTAGCTACATTTCCAAATTATTCCCTCCAATCTAAATTTTTGGCTCCATCATCAAATTGTAACCATTTCCCTCGTTTTATATTAACTTCACGTGTTAGTCTCACATCAAAACCCCCAATTTCTCAAATCTGCATCCGGATCCAAATTAAAACACTTCCTCCCGCCGACCAGGGCCGGTTCTATACAATAAGTTGCACTAGACGAGGAATTTTTTTGTTTCCTTTCACAAAACAATAATAGCAGTAATAACGTTATGAACATCAGTTCATTAATCTCACACTCGTACTCATGAAGCTTCCTCAGTTCGATATTTTTCCCCGTCCTCTCTTCCTTCAGTAGTTATGTAATCAAGCCCCTCTTTTCCTTCATTCCCAAATCGATTCGAAGATATAAAAAAAAAAATTTAACAATGGCAAGCAATTCGAATTTGAATCGCGACGTGTAGTCTCGAGCTCGGGCTCAGGGGATTTTGCCGAGGGTGAGCGAGTTGAACGTCACGTGAGGAGAGGCGAGCCGTGTCTGAGAAGCGCGAGCTCGGTGCTGTGTTGGTGCGAGGGATTGGGGAAGACGAGTCGCGACTGCAACGGGGTAGCTCGAAGGGGTTTGAGGTGGAAATGGTCGCGTTTGGGCACAGGCAGATGGTGCTCGAACCTGGGTAGCATCGCGATGGAGTGATGCAGTGGTTCGATTTCGAGGTGAGGAGGTTTGCAGTGGTGGTAACGGTGAGTATTCTATAGTTTGATTACTTGATTCGGCATGCATATCTCTGTAGATATGAATATCTTTGTTTCTACTTTTTGTTACTATTATTGATTGCTGAAAAGCCTGACAACTACATGTAACAACATGTTAGTAGCAGTGTAAATTCAATACATTCCATTTTATTTAGCAAGTGTCATAACTGAGCACTCAAAGGAAAAAAAAATTAATTAACCCTATAGAACACATGTAGACACAGTAACAAATCAGGAGATAAATTGTTAATTAAAATAGTTTGGATGAAATAAGTTACCATTATAAATTGTTAATTAAATAATTGTTTGGTTTGTTATCGATGTTTAAGAATTGGTTCTTCGAGTAATTAAAGATGAATTTAGTTTAAGTCTATAAATTGATGATGTAATTAGAAGTTACATAGTTTGTAATTAAGAAATAATTAATGAATTAATTTGTAATTTAAGAGGAGTGGCTAAGCATTTTCCAACTGCAATCGTTAGTGGCCGAAGCCTGTTAAAAGTTTATAAATTTGTACAATTAGCAGAGCTGTATTATGCGGGTAGCCATGGAATGGACATTGCACTCTCCCTCTTTATTTTCATTTATTTCTCCATCTTCTTGCATTATCAACATCGAATATTTATTGCTCACATGAATTGCAGTTTCATTTTTTTTTCTTGACTTATTTCTTTTCCTTTGATACTTATTGTTTTTTGCCTCTTCTTTTTTCTGTGTTGTATCCTTTTTGTCAATACTCAACTTTTTAGTTGGACCCTTAAAATACTAACATCTGGGGAAGAGTAATTGAATTGAAAGTAAGTCGGAAACAAGAATACAATACCTTCAGGTTTACTACTTCAGTGATTTTTGCATTAGAAACCGATGAAAACATAATTATGTAGCATGCATACATTAAAAAATAGTTTTTGCTACTTTCCTCTTAACATGCACCATACCACTTCAGATTAGTTGTTTAAGATTAGTCACATTATGCACTGAGTCAAAATCTTTGATCAAAGATGAACTTGGGTGTTTGCTAGTATTGAGAGTTTTCAAATTGCTGCTCCTCAATTGTCTGTTGTCATGCCTATTCTTCTATTGATTAGATTTATATTCATGTGTTGCTTTATGGTTTGATTCACAGTATTTTCTTCTTTCTCAAGGATTTTTGCCTAATAATAGCACGCTAGTATAGATGTCATGACAAAATGATGAATTAGCTACCACAATGCTAATTTTTATATGATTGCTTTCCCTTCTGTTTCTATTAGGACTTAAAGCATTGGTAAAAAGTTTGCCGGAATTTGATTTTTAAATGATACTTATATCTAGGTTACATTACGACAAAGGAACTGGGTACTGCGATGAGATCTTTGGTCAAAATCCAACTGAAGCTGATCTTCTGTCAAAGTAGGCATTTCATTTTCTTTCCTAGTTGCTACATTTATCATTTCCATTGAGTTCAAGTGACAATTCTTATCATTGTGACCAAATACTTTACATTGTATACAAATATCTGGTTTCCATAAGTATGATGTCTAAATGATTTGCCTTGTGCCATCAGCGTTCAACAGGACACACCAATCTCCCCAATCTATTTGCTAGCCAATTAATTCTAAGTGGTGACCATAGTATATAAGAATATTCAACAGTTGTACCCATATTGGAAGAGCCTTTATTGTTCCACACACATTACTTATTGTGGGATCCTACTGTTTGAGTACAAATGGATTGTTTTTTAGGATTATAGGGTCACTTCTTATGATTTTTTCGTTGTCAGTTCTATCAGAGAGGAGGAAGAGAAAGATAGTTCCATCCAATTTTACCTGAACGTTCCCTTTAAGTCTCCATCTTCGTTTTATTTGTTTTGAGTTGCAACTTAATCTGGTTATTGAAGGCAGAAAGGTACTTTTTTTTTATTATATGTATTTCTACTTAATCTGGTTGGCCGACATTTTTTATATATGTTGCTATCTTACAAGCATCATTTTTTATTGAACGTTCCCTTTAAGTCTCCATCTTCGTTTTATTTGATTTTAGTACAATATTTTTTCTTGTATATAAATTTCATAGCTTTTTAGAAAACCGATTCGAGTACATTATTTATTGTTGTTATATTCATTTGTTAACTTATTGGAAAATATATTTCAGTAGCATATTTCTTGTGGTTGGTGTGGATATAATTAGTTTTTGCATACTTGGTTCTCTCCCTTAGTTTTGTCCCCTTTTTTTTCTAAACTGAAGTGCTATATTTATAACTAAACCTTCAGCAAACAAATGAAAGACAGGAAATACTCTTTATTTAGATAGACAGATAATAACACATGGACAATAATACAAAACAAAAATTACAACAGAAATACTAGCTAGCACCAGAGTCTAGCATACTTGTCACATGACAATTATTGAAAACAGAAGATGAAACTTAACACTGCAAATTACATAGAGCTATGTATCTCCAATTCCATACAATAAGCTTAGGCAGATTCAAGTGCAATGGTGGAGCCCTTGGCGCAGAAAGCAGAACATGCATTAGTACATTGTTCAACCGCATCAGCACTAACAACTTCTTCACCTGCAACTGGCCCTCAAAACAAGTTGTATTAGAATAGTACTTGCTGTTTGTGACAAATACATGTGTGTGTGTGTGTGTCTGTATGTGTGTGTGTGTGTGTGTGTGTGTATATAAGTAATGGTTTTGCTTTACCATAGTTCTGGAGACTGCTAAAGCTGTTGCACATCCCAACTTGCAGTAGTGATATATATTATCTGGATTCGAAATGAAGAGAATTTGCATTAAAGTAGAGTTTCTTGTATGTAGTAAAACAAGCATAATATAGATAACGATCGAGTTCGTTTTACCCGCAGAGCTTTCCAGGCTTGTTTTAGGGTATTCAGGGGGGCATTTTTGCCCACTAATAATTTTGCATGAACAGGTTTGTGCACAAATTGGCCTGGGGGTGCCCGGAAGACGGCAGGCGTTATAACAATTTCTACCGGCAGTGGTCTTGCAGCAGCTCTTTGCCTCAACTTAAATTCTCAATGGTTGTTATGAAACTATTCGTCATGTGTATATTAGAACTATGTCAATGTAAACTTATCTAACTTTTGGGAATGTATTGGAATTTTACGACTCTAGCTTTTAATCTTTTCGTATGTGATTTTGGTTGTTTTATGATAATATTTATTACTCGTTAAATTATTCATTATTGGTATGGATGTACTGCATGGATGCTGCTGTAATTTTTTTTTAAAATTTGCATTTATTTTGCAACGGTCAGAAACCGTTGCAATATCATGTATTACAACGGGCATTGCCCGTTGTAAAATATGGTCGACCTATTACAACTAGGCCTAATACAACGGGCGCATGCCCGTTGCGAAATGCATATTACAACGGGCATTGCCCGTTGTAAAATGCCTGTTTTGTTGTAGTGTATTCTTCTTTACCATCATTCCGATTACCATCATTCCGAACCATACTTAATTTAAATTCTACCTCAAAAAATTTACTTTTAATCCATTCAATTTAATCAAGTAAGAATTTAATTCCAATTTCAAATCACAATCGATTAAGTTTTCTAAAATTTAATTGGTTCAACTTAGCTTAAGTTGAATTCCATTCAATTTTATATCTCAATCCAATTTTATTTTCAATTTAATTCAATTTTAGCTCAATTTCACTTAGCTTAAGTTAAATTTTATTCATTTTAACTTTCTCAAGTTAAAATTTAATTCTGAAACTCAAATTCCACGCTTTTCTCTCTTTTTTTAAAATTATTCTCAATTTTGTAAGTTCATACTTATTTCTTGATGTTTTTTAAAACATTTTAAATAAGGAATTTAAACACCCTATGTTCATTTCAAATCATTTTGAAATTACAAATATCCCAAATCATAGATTTTACATTTAAACCAACCCTGTTTTTATCCCAAAAATAATTCCCTTGGAATTTCTAAACAACGTTTGTTTTTCCAACAAAATCTCCAAATCAATTATTCGGTAGAAACCCGTCACTTAGAAACTCGAAATTAATACTGATGGTGCGGCCTAGGCCTGTAAACGGATGCAGTCGGATATGGATAGTGCTACATCCGTATCCGTATCCGAAAATGAAAATCCGTATCCAAATCCGTATCTGATATCCACGAATACCCGTTGAATATTATCCGTATTCATATCCGCTAATATTTTTGGATATCCGAAAATATCTGTATCCGGCATAGCGAATACGGATATTTTTGGATATCGGAAAATATCTGTATCCGAAGCTCAAAATGTATCCGAAAATATCCGAAAATTAATCAATATAATGCATATTTCATTTTTTTGACTGAAAAAAAGATGAAAAAACCTTGTAATACATAAATTACATCAAATTAACAATAGGTAATCCAATCACACAAAATCCGTACAATAAATTAGTGTATTTTTATTAAATTTATGGATATAAAATAACATATTAATATTTAAATATTTAATTTCAAACCGGACGGATATTTATTAGATACGGATACAGCCATATCCTTATCCGTATCCGAAATATGCTTCGGATATCGGATATCCGCATCCTCTTTTCGGATATCGGATATTTTTCATGTTTTCGGATACGGATGCGGACGGATTTCAGATATTTCGAGTATTCATTGACAGGCTTAATGCGGCCATCATTATCAGAATAATTTTTCAACGACTGAAGTGAGTCCAGTGCTATATCTCTCCCAAAAATTCATTTTAAAACAATTTTCTTTCAAAAAAATATTAATATTATTATTTTTCTCAAAATATTTTGGAAAAATTTCCAAAAGTCTCCGAGATTAAAATTTCTAAATTTGATTTGAATCCAATTTTAATTATAATCCATTTGTATAATTTTTACTTATGCAAATTTTCATTTGGTTATATAAACCATTTCAAATTTTATAATCATGATTATAATATTATCATCCAAACATTCCAAATATATATAATAATTTCAGAAATTTATACCTTTTATATCAAAATATGGTTTGGGTAAAATTATTCCATTTACCCACTTTTTAAAATAATACCATTTCGGTTTTCCTAGTTTAAGAGTTTAGAAATTCCTATCGATACAGTTGTCCAGACTATACCGACCAGAATTTATAAACACTCAACCGATAAGTCAACACAATATAAAATAATTTATATTCACTAACAAATATGCGCTTATGTCAATTTATACACTCAAACTCATTCTGGGGTACTACTGACCCTATATCTATTGAGTAATCCCCACCAGAGCCAAGGTTCTCGCTTATCCTTCAGCTCTGATACCAAGGGCAATGAATCGGGGATTTTCGACCTCGAAAATTGACATTAATACGTCAGAGCATTGAATGCCGAGCAATCAAGTGTCGAAAATTTACCAGTTCAAGATAGAAGAAAATAAAACAACATAATCTCAAAATCACAGCGGAACAAAACATAATATATAATAATTGATTTTAAATACAAGAGTTGTACTGTTAATATACATATCGTTCTAAGAGTACAATATACACAATCAACCTAGACAGTTTACTAACTTGTCCTCCTACAACGGATAAATAAATCAAGTACGGAGATACGTCTCTACTCCTCCAGCTCGCCTCCTGAGCTCCATAGCATTTTATCCAGAATCTGTAATGACTGGTCTGACCCGAGCATTATAACAAAATAACACTCGAGTCGATCTGGAAAACCAGAGTAAGAAAACACTCAATTTGAATTATTAACCTTTCAAAATTCTTTGAAAAACAAAGGTATCTCATAAGACCACGTCACAAATAAACACGACGGGTTTTTACCTTACGATAACCAAAATGATTCTTATCAAAATCATCTGATATTACAAAATGCCTATAGAAAGTAAATAGAAAATAGCTGAAATGCTTGCATCTCACATTCCAGCATAGTTGGGCACAATCAAAAAACGTACGGCGCTTATTGGAGAATGGATTCCATCCGAATGACTTGGCCACTGGGGTACCGCCTCACCACGGTACACCTCTAGAACAATGTACCGAGGACCACGCTGAGGTCCCCTGCTACACAAGACCGGCTCATCTTTGACCTCGGTAGACCGAATATGTTATCACCCTGGGTGTTTCCACTCCACCATTGAGCGCTCCTTCCGTGCACAACCATATCCATAGTATAAAGGTTTCTGAGGACATCTAAAAAAGTGATAACATACCCTACTTGGGTGCGACCCACTTAGCCTTGCTGCATCTCCCCTGTTTTAGTCATTCCCGGTTGATGAGGCTCAAGGCTAAGCGTTACCTTTCAAGAACAAAATTCTACTTAGAATGCTCATCGTCCTCCAATGACGATGTTCTGATAGCATTCGTCCATACAAGTTGTCTAGGTCTATACAAACTGAATCACGGTCTTCATCATCTTCACGTTATTCATTCGTAACGTTCAAACCGGATCGAAGTGGTTTTCGGATAATTAAATCCGATCTCGATCTCTTCAAAATGATTAACGAAATTGGCCAAAATTTGATAGTCGGTTATTTAACTATCATTCCACATCCATAAGCAATCATCAGGTCTTATTGTAATTTTTCCAAAATTATTTTCAAAATATCTTTATAAGTATTTATTTCCAGTACTTCAACTTTTGAAACAGTTTTCAAATCCTTATATTTCGACGAAACATTTCCACCCCTTCCCAACACTTAGAATATTTTTCCACTTCATTTTATATTCAACACTTAAGAAGTATTCTATTTATTTTCCATTTTTTTCGAAAATATTTACAAATTGTATCTGTAAATTCCTTGACTGTCTTATAACGAATTCTATAAATCCGGAATTCCTTAATAAATTTCCCTTTAATATTTCCAATGCCAATATATTTACTTATAATTCCAATTCCCCTTTCTACTTCTTAATGAATTCTGTCTCATTCTTCAAAGTTCACTTTTATAAACTACTATGGAAATTTTCTTACTTTTCTTTCCAATTCTATTTTAAGAATTTTCTTACAATCCCATAAGTCGAAAAACCTCATTTCCAGACTTCCGAGAAGGTTTATAAATAAATTTAGATCATTTCAAAACTCTCTATATACACACACACACACACACATATGTAAATGAAAATAAGTATTTTAAGAATACAATAATAATTTATTTTTAAGACATATTCAAATAATAATTTAAAATATTGAAAACACCGTTTTTATAACATCACTTTTCAAAGCAGGTTTAAAAATTTATGGTTTTATTAAAATAAATATTAAGTATTTTTAAATTCACTTCTGAAATGTTTCAATACTAACTAATTTTAAAATTTACATAGTTTAATAGAGAAAATTTCCTTTCCTTTTTTAAAATTTTTTTAGATCTTAACTTATTGATAAAAATATATTTTTAAATCTGGATAACCAAATTTTCAATTTATGCCCTCTCTCGATTTTCATCACATTACTCCAATTCCGGTCTCCCAAACCATTTTCACTTTAAAATAGTATCTACTATTTTCCTCTCACCCTATCTCCGTATTCAAATATAAATTTCCTTGTAAATTTATATTTCCAATTTTATTATCTGATATCACTTTCCTTCATTATAAATGAAGTTTATAAATTTTTATAACTCCTTTGAGTTTCACTAAAAATAAATCTCATTTTTTTAAAATTCCGTTTCTATAAATTCAATTCCGTTAAAATTCCATTTATTTTTGCTAATCTATTTTTAATATCGATTTCAACATCTTTCTATATTTTCCCGAATATCATTTTAAAATCTCCTTTATATGATTTATTTTAAAACCACTATTTAATCCCGCATTATTCAATACGACAAAATTTCACCATTTCTTATTTAAACCAATCTCCACTAAATAATCCAAATTTCGTTATACAAATTTTTATATTAAAAATCTCTTTTCAATTCCTTAAAATTTTAAAATAATATTTATGGTATTTAATATTTCCGCAACTAATTTTCATGCCATTATATCATTTAAAAATTTACAACACATAATAATCCAGCATTTTATATATATGAAAGATACTAATATATTTGACGAATCTAGTTGGATCCCTCCAACCTTTTTCCCTGCATCCACAGATGTTAGACAATAATAAAAATACAAATCCCACTTCGAGAGGGATATCGCGGTATATAAGGTCATTCGCTATTATGCGGGGCGCATAGGATCTCATCCGCTAGCGGGAATATCACTCCAAATACTAATATATATATATATATATATATATTAGTATATATATACACACACTACTATATATATAGTCAACCATCAAATAATTATAAATTTATCAATCCAATCAACCATCAATTAATTTAAATTTTAAACATTTTAAATTTAAAAATGATAAACCAAATGAGTGAGAAATTCTCACCTTTGATTTCAATTTGCAATTCGTTTCCAATATTTATTTCGTATCTTACACTATCACGAATCCGTCGCAAAAATCCACACTTACATTCAACCTCTTATGAATTTAATATGGTATTTATAAGAATTTGATTTTATTGACGTAATTAACTAAATTAAATTTTAGTAATTAAATTGATTACTCCCATACATAAACCCTAGCGTTGCTAACCTCGATCACACATCTCAGGCCACTGCTCCCTCCTTTCTCCAGTCACCTCCAAGGCTGCACCCTTTATCACTGCCAAAATCGAATGACACAGCACCTTGCCACCATGCCGCCGCTACCATCATCGGTCATTGCCGCTCCATCCATCCAACATCGAGCTACTCACAGTGTTAAAAATCATCTTCGTCGCTCCCCCTTCATCGCGCCTATCACCATTAGCCGTTGGCTTATGTAACGTCCACACTCTCCAATGTCGCACGACACCACAACGACCACAGCGCCGCCTGCCAACCTGCACCTCCAGGAACCGATTGCCAACACACCCACCGCCTCGCCCCAGCAATCACGTCTTCCCACAGCCTTGCGCTCGTTTGGTTGAGATATTTTTTTATATCGATCGACCTGATGTCGATTTCGTTCAATTTGAAGAAAAAAGTATGGTCGCGATTTAAACTGAAGGGAAGGATGTTACGCGATTCAGACTTTTTATTATATAAACAGATTTTTGTTTAAAAAAAAGATGAAGAGGGAGGGATGGTGATTTAAAGGATGAAGGCGACCTGACTTTAAAAGGAGGAAGCGATGTTTTGCTATTTTGAATGGATTAGCTATAGTGACTTGAGGTGAACAAAAAAGCTGATATGAAAAAAAAAGTTTGACTTGACCATATATTATTTAAATTACAGAACGAATAGATTTCGTTGCTTAAAATCTCGACCTCCTATCGAGGCGTGCCGCTAGATGTTCATAATATTATACCCTTATTTCGAACGGAATGAAAAAGGTTTCGAGTCCTAATTCGATCGTATAGAGAAGATAGCTTTTTGAACCCACTTATTATATTGAATTTCGATATTAATTTCAACGTGTTTCTATCATGTACGATCAAATGATAACTCCAAACACTATGAAATTTGAAATCCAATAATAATACACTATTACGGATCCAATGGAACTGGTTTCGTCGAATTCCAAGACTGTGCCTCGGAAGGCTATTTCTAAATGTTAATTTGAATAAACTATTTTTAAAATTAAACAGATCACCTTTAAATTCTATTTTAAAACTTATATTATCTTTATTATTATTAATACAAATTTTACAAGTCTTTAAATTATTTTTATCGAGCTTAAAACTCAAGGTACAATAATTCAACCAATATTCCATTATAAAATTCAAAAATTAAATTATCCAATAAATCGCTAATTTAAATTCTGAATTTATTTCTTAAATGAAAACCAAATTTTCATATTCAAAATCAATTTATAATTCAAATTTTATATTTAAATCATTTAAATATTTCAAATCAAACGACGAAAAATCCGAGTCGTTATATGGGTAATCCGATTATCAAATGGATTGGGTCATAGATGTGTTGCATCATAAATGGGTCAAAAATATGGGTCATAAATGGATTGGGTCAAACTCGACCCAACCCATTTTGATTCAAACCGACTCATTTGATAGGTCTAATTTCAACGGGTTTAAAAAGTCCGATGAGTCGTGCTCGGGCGTTAAGTTTGGAATTCCAGCAATCTCGAATTGGGTTGGATTTTAATTATTGTAATTGAATATTGGGTTTTAAGATACCTGGACCAAACCCAGTTCATCGACAGACCTGACTTTAAGTAGTTGTAATCGAGTATCTTCTTTTGTTGTCGGTCAAGGAAGATTTGAATAGCCTTAAGATGTGGAAGCCTGAATTGGAGAGCTCGGCCAAGAGCAATTGGAAAGCTGCATTAAGGAACTCTTAGGCGAAACTCTAGCTTTTGAGCAAAAAAGCTCCGAGAAGAGCGTTGGAAGGCTGGGCTATGGATATTAGAGAATAACAATTGCTTTCCTTCTTTCACAACGTAGTTCTCCATAATAATGTAGTTTAGCCTTGATCATATAGAAAACGAAATAAGCTCAAATGCTCAATCATCGTTGCAAGCAAGCCTCTGTACTTGTTCAACAGCAACAACAGATAAACAAAAATAAAGCATTACAGGGTACAAATAAAAACCAGAATAATACAAAATAAACATTAAGCACACAAATTACACAAAATTCACCACTATTACCATAAAATACACAAACGTAGTATATTACAACATGATTGATCTAACCGGGGAAAAAAGGGAAGACTATTTTCCAAACTGAGAGAGGAGATAATCAATCACCCAATGTAACATAATCAGACGTAATAAGACAATTTAATATCCTTGTCAAAATCAAGTCGCCTTTTTTGAATGGAGCGGCTGAAAGCAATTTGCTCTGCTGAGTATTTGATTCTCTTTGCGTAAGATTTCATTGATGCAGACTGACCATTCTTTGCATACGGATTTGAACGAGATCGGTGATTTTAGGGGAAGGCGAATGAGTATTTGACATACAACTTCCGTTGGAAAATAAACTGCGCTTTCTGGCTGTTTCTTTTTTCATTCGTCTCCGTGATAATTGCTAAGCAGATGAACCCTAAATTCCGATTTGGGGATTTTGATAGGACTGGCGTTCCAAACAAGATTGCGAGTGATTACAAGTACATAATAGGTTGGGTACATAGAACTCCAAGACTAACATATTGTAGACATAGTTTTGCTTGAAGCCAATTTCCATCTTATAGTAGGCTTATGTTTCGGGTCAAAATTGCATACCTTGATTAAATAGAAGTCCCCTTCGAGTCCTCTTCAAGTTAGGATGTGTTTGAATAAAAAATGACACAAACATCCAATCATGCAGTAAATGAAAATTATAAAATATAAAAGAGATTAAAAAAGCGAAACGAATACAAATTTTTATAGTGGTTCGACAAATAATGCAGACTACGTCATATTTTTTACTGATGGTATTTTGATCCTACAAAGTATTGTATTTCTCAACTCATCGTAGTTCAGAGTACAAAAAAAAGATCCACTTTAGTGGATCTCCTCCTCTATTTATAGATGAATTCCACTATCGAAATCGTTCGAAAACTCTACACATCGTGCACATTCATCTCTCGAAAAATCAAGGGTAATGCCCACTTCCATTTTCTCAAGTCGGTACCGAATAGAGGGTGGCCATCGGTATCGAGTTGACTTGTTTTGATCATTTTTTTACTTCTTTCCTTTCTCGCCTTCCACTCCTCGAGCATGCTTTGTCCTTTCATTACTTGCCACATTTCAAGTCGGTGGAGAGTTGAGGAGTTCAACTCGGTAGGGAGTCAAGATGGCCGAGTTGTGAAACCTTGTCAATTTTTGGCTCTCTTTTACACTTCTCCGTCTGCCCTATTGTGATGTTTCCTAAGTTTTTGATTCCACTTTTCTATTGTTCTTCAGTCTACTTCAATCCCCCGAATCTATTCAGAGACCTCGAAAAAGATTTCAATAACACTTTGATCCAAAGTACGCCTTGTGAATATAAGACGTGCTTTTCTCAATAACAAATATCAAAAGTTGGTGAATTATTAGCATTTGTGCTCTCCAGCTATCCATTGGAAAAATCATTGTAAATAATCTGCTTCCTTCGGATTCGCTTACAAATCAAAGGTTGTTTTAGACCCATCGTAGCTAAGAAATCATGTTCTAGCTTATGTGTTAGTCATAAATCATAATCATTCCATATTCCTTTGGTATTTAATCTATCACATGTTACAAATCAAGGTCATCCCATGATTGCCTAAGATCAAATTATCAAATATCAATGTCTATATCATCTCATGTTCTCCCGGGACTTGACTATCGTATCATATATTGGGTGACCGTGAACAATTATTTATAGAAATACATTGTCACCAATTAGAGCATCACTTATAAATCGGTCTAGCATCCCATCATAAGCATGTCCAATCGCATCGATGCAGTAGTATAATCCACTAATCGTCGTTAACTCATTTCAAATTCAGGAGGCGTTCAAATCCCAAAGTTTAATTTTTATCTCTCCGGACCACATAATTAGTATCTAGTCTTAGTCCCTGATAACTCTGGATCACATAATCACATGTCCAATTTAGTTTCTAATCTCTTCGGATCATAATCAATATCCATTTCAGTTTCTGATCTCTCTGAATCACAAATACATATATCCGACGAGGAGACCCAATATCCGAGTGCATCTATCCACTTAGTCTCCAATAACAGGATTCGCCATTCGAGCGCGTCCATCCACTCACTCTTTGGTAATGGACTTGCTATCCGAACATGTATATCCATAACTCTTCAGTGGCAGGACTTGTTATTCAAGCACGTTCATCTACTCACTCTCCGGTAAGGGGGCCCGTTAACCCTTACATGTCCATTCACTCTGTAACGACCTATATTTTTAAGGATTGGATATTTAAATAATTTATTTAAATATTGAATTGTTAATTAATGGATGGTTTCAATAATATGATTTTTCACATACGATCGAATCAGGACTCAAGACCACTTTCATTGAGTTCGTATTAACCTTGCAAATTAGAATGAGCATAAGGATCGCTATATTTGGAGATCATACGATCCAATTGCCATAACGATCTCAAAAATTGAAATGGCTGCCACTTTCATTTGCATTCAAAAATCAAAATCTTCTGATTTACTCCATAAAAATTCCCAAACCACCTTTATTGCACTCGTAGCAAGGAGATCTTCAAGTCCATGCCAACTTTGAAGGGTGCGATCATACATGGTCGAGCTCCATTTTTGCTTACGTTGACTGGGGTTTCGGATCGCGGGAGCTAGAGGCGATGATACGTGAAACGAACTCCGTCACTTCTATTCGCAAGAGTCACCTTCCCACAAAGTTTCGTTGAGCCCGGTCAAAGAATGCAAAATGTATCGTCATGGAGGGAGGATCGCCATGACCAGGTCAGTCTTGGATAAGATCGATCGCACTCCTCTTTTGGGTATCGAGGCGAAGTGTTCACGAAAAGGAACGTTTTGGCGAAGACGACATCTAAAATCGTTGAGAGACGAGTGAGAAATGGTGGAATTAAGTTGCAGCAATAGGTGGATACATGTATAGGTTATGCATGGTCATTAGATTTAGGGAAGAAGATATGTTAGTAGCTAATGAAGGTGATTAGTTTAATAGATAATTAGTTAAGTATTTAATTGTTTATTTAAATTCGTTATCTTATAAAATGCATATCGTTTGCATACGAGGTCCGTTTTGATCATGGTTTCGTGCATTGTGCTCGTGATGGAGTGCCCTATGACTTGGCAATGGTTTGGTCGGATTTGGTTAAGATGGATGATATTTTCTCTCACCGTATTATACTTGTTATTATAGTATTAAAACAAAATTTTGAAATGGTTTCTAAATTTGAAATATGATTTTTAAATAGTTAAACCTGTAGCTTATTTTATAAAAAGAATTAAAAGTGTTTTAAAAGTGGTTTTGAATTAAATATCACATTTTTTCCATTGGCGCACTATCTTGATGATATTGACAGATTTAGGCTATTTTTTATATTTATCCCCCATTTGTTGCTTGGATGTATTGTATTGTGTTATTGTAGGCGTATGTAGGCTAGTATAGTTAGTATGCTTGTTGGTTGTATGTATGCTAGTTTTCTTGTTTTGGTTGAAAACGCCGTTCGAATGCGATATAGCATTAGAGAATATCCATTAGGATAGCATTTCATGCACAGAGTATCGTGCACGCTGATTGATTTGGAGATGGAGTATGGACTTGAGGACATGCTTCAGATTTTGGAACGGATGCTAAATGTTTTCTTTTGGTTTGTACCTAACCACTTTTGGTGAAGTACATGACCAAATTGGTCGTCATCGACTACTCTGGAGTGGTCGATATCTACCACTATTGACGATAGCCGATTAGGCCGGTTTTTACATGGACGGTGGAGAGGCTTCGATGAGCCATTATGTGATGGTTCATTTGTTCGTTCGACGTTTGATTTTTGTGTTATTGCTCTTTGACGAGTGATTTTGACGGCGAAGCAAAGATGTGACGCTTCGACGGTATGACTTCAGGGTTCAACGATGATGATTTCGTGATGGGAAGTGACGGCTTCAATGATGGGCAACTGTACTTTGAGGCATATAGTAGTAGATTATGAGTCGAATGAAAGGAGTTGTAGAGGAAGGGTATGGGATGCTTAATGATATTCTACAACAGACGACGATTTTCTAGGATAGTTCTCAACCGCGATTTCAAATGGGAATCGTAAGGAAAGTTCTAGGATGAACTCTGATATGAATAATGTATACAAAGAGGTCACTTATATTCGTAGGTATCGATGTGTACTCGTGAAGCAAGGGTATGTGTGATGAGATCCATTTACCCCATACTGTTATAGAGTATGCAGTCTTGTTCTTGGCCTACCGAGTGTCATGGATTCAAGTACTCAGAAATCGGGATGTTGCGTAGTCCTTGACTTGATGATGGGGTCATACGAATATCATATATCAAATGCACTGAGAGTGAATGCGAGGATGGATGATGGGTGCCATGTTTGTTTGACTTTTTTTCCACCTTAGGGATGACACATGATGTATATATTATTGATGCCAATATTTAGACACCCTTAGTACTTTGATGTATAGAACACCATGATGACTATGATATAGAGTAGCATACATTCTGTGTTATGTGATAACTCTATGAGTGTAGGGACAGGTCAGATACGATTCTCCATATTCTATGTTCCATATAAGATACCGACTTTTATAGTGTTTTGAGATTATTTATCACTCATACCAAATTGTTGTTTGACTTAAGGTTTTATGATTTGCTTCTTATTATCTCGGATACTCTTAAATGAGTAGAGTAGATAGCAGGTGCAAATGACACTTGGAGCTGTGCAGATGGACTAGCAGAAGGTGACGTCTTCTCATATTTATATGTTGAGTTTATTATTGGTTATTCCGCTGTGTGACAATGTTGACTTACTATTATTAGAGAAAATTTATCCGTTGAGTTTCTTTATCGGTTTTATAAACTCTATTACTATTTTATATAAACGTATGAGCCTGTGTACTCTGATTATGTAGTTTATACAGTTATTACTGTCTCACCTATTTTATATATGTGATGACTATTATATTTTATCTGATGCGATGCGAAATATACGATAGGTTATGTTATTGTGTGATACTTTATTTCCTTCTCTTCTCTCTATACCCTTCTCTTCTTTTCTATTTATCTTCTCCATTTCTATTTCCTTTCCATTAACAATCATTCTATATCAATCGAATGCTCCAGCAGCGCACTATTGGGTTATATAAGCATCGGTGGTGTATGGCGGTCGTCACATTTAGTATCAGAGCCAGGTTACGTGATAAACCCGAGTTGATACCATGATTCAGTGGAGATAAAGTAGGAGTTCTCACCTTATACTGAGTATACTTATATATGAGAAAGTGCTTACTTATTATATATTTTGATTTTCAAAACTATATGGTAGTATATATAGTATATAAGTTGTATTTCACACACATGCACTATTAATGTCGTTTTCTCTATAAGAAACTGAGCATCCTCGTCGTAGACTAGATATGATCTGGTATATGAGAAAAGTTGCTATAGACTCCATTTCCAGAGTAGAGGAGTGGGCAGGGTCGAGGGCCACTAACCTCGATTTACAGAATACATTTGCATAGATGGTGCGAATCATTTTTTGGAATGCCCAAATTGCTCTAAATGATTTTTGTGCTCAGGTGAAAATGCCTAGAGTCGACTTTGCTAAGCTATATAAAGACAACGTGAGTCTAAAATGCAGACCGTTCCTCGAAACGAAGTCGATTATTGAGGTGCAAGATGGGATGGATATTTGCGAATGGGTCTTCGATGACTTCGAGTTAGATGAAGTAATGAGGTGGAAGTTGACCTCCAGATGACTCTACGGACGAACAATGAGTAGCAGAGTATCCTTATAGCTTCGATTTTCGAGGACCATTTTACTTGGGATTAGTTCATAGTTCGCTTCGAAGAAATTTATCTCGACTTTTCAGAAGTTGGTGTTGTTTAGTAATTTCATCGGTTTGAAGTAAGGCGATATGTCTGTGTTGGAGTATGTGATCGAATTTGGTCTTTTGTCGAAGTACAGTCTATCTTCCATTGATACTCCACCTAGAAAGAATGAAGAATTTATCATTGGTTAAGTGGTCATCTTAGGAAGCGATTATGACAAGAGCTTCAACAAGTTGACCGAGAAGGCTTTACGATGTGAGAGCCTGTATCCAGTGTTGAAGGATTGTCCCAAACAAGCTGAGTAGGGGCAGATAATGGAAGCATATGTATTGAATGTCATTTTGATTTCATCGAGTGCTTAATTGACGAAGGAGAAGGTAAAGATATTACCATCTAGGATATGCTTTCCATTTATGATGTTGTATACGTGTTTTATTCGACGTCGAAGTTTCACATTCCTTCGTTTCTAGTGATTTGTAGATAGATTAGGATTGAGACCCAAAATTATTGACTGACCTTTTAATTACGATGAACCTTGTTAGGGGCTCAACTTGTCAATGCATGGTTTGTTGAGACCTTGCCTTATCGAGTCATGGATGTTTATTTGTTCATTATTGATTTGTTTTGGGTTTAATTGGGTTTGATATTATAGTATGGGAATTGACTGGCTAAAAGGGTACAGAATGGTGGTGGATTGTGAGAGGCCATTGGTGACAATAGGGACAGACAATGAGCAGAAGGCAGTGTTCGGATGCTCACCTGATGATGAGGTGATGAATAGCTTTCTGTATTTTCTCAATATCCCACACGATAAGTTGTCATCGATACCTGTAGCTAGTGAGTGTCCAGACACATTCGATAATGTGATCGGATTACCACCACATAGGGTAGATTTCTGTATCAATCGGTTAGAGGCATTAGACCAGTAGTTATGTCTTTGAGACATATGATGCCCAAAGAGCATAGGAAACTAAAGGTGAAGCGATGTAGGAAAGCATGAGATGTTGTGGATCGAATTAGATGCTGAGGGATTATTGATAACTCTGGATATGATGGTTGTTCCTAGTGGTAGGGGTATGTGAGGACACTCACTTGTGTATCCTGGACCATGAGACGATTGTTTACGCCAAAATTGATCACAAACCCCAGAAATAGTGAAAGCACCGGTGTATATACACAGATCCTCAATATCCACACACAGATCTCAGATCCAGATTAAGTAGAGAACAAAAATGAAGAAATAACAAAGTTAAAAATGTAAAAAAGCAATAAAGAGAATAAGATTTATAGTGGTTCGGCTATCTCCGTCCTACGTCCACTTTGAATCAATCCTTTTATTCCTTTTATACTGTAATTACAATTACAAGCCTTTGAAAATCAATAGCAAAAATGGCATATTTTTTCCTAGGGGAGAAGAAGAAGCCCCCTTTTTAGTTGCAAGAGGACTGCTATTTATAGGTGTAGATCCAAAATTACCTTCCAAAAAACCTAGAATGTCTCTTCTCATGCGCAGATGGGCCCATATGACCGATTCAGAGTGATTTGGGATCGATCCAAATGTAATTCGTATCGATTCTAAAATAGTCCAATCAAGCTGGGATCGATCATGAACATTCTTTGGTGCATTATGAAGCTTCTACAAAAATTTCATAGCATTTGGATTGGCAGATTTTGAGTTATGATCGATGCAAGTTTGAATTTATTCAAGGCTGTCGAGTTCGCATCGCTTCCGTTCGCACCGCTTCCGTTCGAATCGTCTGGTATCCGTCACTTGGTATCCATCAGCTAGTATCCGTCACTTTGTATCCATCAGCTAGTATCCATCACTTCATATCCATCTTCTGGTATCTATTGCTTCGTATCCATTATCTGGTATCAATCATTTGATATCCATCATCCGGTATCCATAGTGATGGATACGAGAGCATCGATATGTGCCAGTTTTTCATGAATATTGATCCATCCATAACTCGATCATATGAACTCTGATTGATCTGAAATTTGAAGCGTAGCCTTTTCAAATCTTGTTCATCATTCTCGATCGATCCCACCTTGATTGGAGATTGGTTTAATTTTTACGGTATCGATCATAACCTTGTTTCCAATCGATCATACAAATATTGATCCATCCATAATTTTAGCATATGAACTTCGATTGACCTGAAATTCAAAGTGTAGCCTTTCCGAACCTTGTTTATCATTCTCGATCGATCCCACATTGATTGGAGCTTGGTCCAATTTTGATGGTATCGATCATAGCCATGTTTCCAATCGATCATACGAATATTGATCCATCCATAACTCTAACATATAAACTCCAATTGACTTGAAATTTGAAATGATGACTCTCACACCTTTGCTTGTCATGTCATGTTAATTATGTCTCGATCTTGACTCGAGAAAAATTTACCAGTATCCATAGTGAACCTATGTGTAATCGATCTCCAGGACGAACAGTCCTTGGTTTCTAGTCAAGTTCTTAGTGTCATGGCCTTGCCAAAAGGCTGGATAACATTTTCCCCCCAAAACATGCCTTGTGGTAAGAAGGCGTGTTTTGAATAGCTTCGAATCCAACATCCGAAGTCCATATTCCATTCATAGCCATACCATCCGATTCATAACCCTCTGGGTGCTATGCGCAACCCACATTCGACGACCTATATTAAGCAATGCCCTTATGTTCTTGGTTCAGTGTCCTTGAATGCTGAGTAATGCCACGGCTTAAGTCCTAAGCCGAATCCTGGTCGCTTCGGATCCTTACTGCGTATAGTCCATACCCGACGACTTGAAATAGTAACTGATAATATTGGGCCTAAGTCCTGGGCGAAATCCTGGTCTCTCTGGACCCTTACCAAGCATAGTCCATACTCGACGACTTGTATAAGCCGATTCACCACGTTCGGACGAGGCGACTTATCCCTTGCCAGGCATAATCCATACCTACGACCATTTACAAAAACCAGACAAAAATCCATTCAAAATCCAATCCAAAATCCAAATTAAATCAGAAAACCAAATATCCTACCAGAAATCCAACCTAATATCCAAACCAAAAAAAAGCATCCAAACCAAAGTCCAAACTAGAAAACAAACAAAACCAGGAATTCAAACCAAACTCCGAATCTAAACCAGAAAAAAGAAAATGTCCAAACCAAAAAGGAAAAAGCAGATTTCACAAACTAGAGCATCGTGGTTTATCAACATCTCAGAGCATGCTTAGGGGCTATCTCCGTCCCCATACATGAGTAAGTGACTTAGCCGTTTGCCCAAAGTTTGCTACTTATTCAATATCATCCCTGTCAGTTGATAACCAATCGACCATCATTCCTGGGCCTCATGCCATTATTATTTGAAGTAGACAGTGGCTGATCTTGTTCCACCGCCGCATTTCGAGTTCTGACATATTACCGCGGCTGACCATTCCTTACATGCTCCTCGATTATATCCTTTAGATGCCTACAACTATTGTATCATGCCCGTCCATGTCATGAAAGAGACAGTGCCTTCCGGATGCCCTCTCGCGTTCTGAGGGTTCCCTCCTTGCCGGCCTTCGGTAAGGAAGGCGATCCCGAGTCTCCTTGAATATCTTCTCCAAAGTTTCATTCAATCCTGTGTAAGTGGAGAATTTAGGCTCTCCCCAGCGTTTCCTTGCCTTTCCAGAGTTGTCATCAAACTTCCTCTTTCCTTTATCCTTATCCTTACCCGAGCTTTCGCAGATGGTTCTCCACCCTCAACTACGTTCACTTCCTTTAACTTCATATCCGAACATGCATCTTCCTATCGAAGAAATTTTTCGGCCTCGTGAAAGAACTCCCGGAGATCCATTGTTGGATCTCGTATCAATGATATTTTAAAATTTGAGTTATCTCTGACTCCTGACATCGCCGACATCAAAACCATCGATGGATCCGACCGATCCACCGAAGAAACCACTGCATTGAACCGAGTCAAGAAAGCCCTGAGTGATTCTCCTGTCCTTTGCTTCATCGACGATAGTGTCATTACATTCTTCGGCCTTTTGATATGAACCCAAAACTACTTCAAAAATCTGTCCACCAATTCGTCCATATCTTGATAGAACCATCTTCTCCAACTGCCAGAACCACATAGCAGCTATATCCGTTAAGTACAGAGGGAAACACCGGGCCATAACTGCCTCCGATGCCCCCTGCACTTCCGTGTGTCTTTTGTACCTCATCAACTGATCGGTAGGATTATCCTTGCCGTTGTATACCTCCAAAGTAGGCAACTTGAAATCTGGCGGATCCCAAGCCATCCTAATGTCTTCGGTAAACGGACTCCTATTGACTCCTTTCAGATCTATGTTTGCTAAGCCTGCGTGCATAGTTCGCCTAATAATCACAGCTAATCCAGTGTTTTCCACCAAGGGTTGCCCCCCGAGTCTCCAAGGGAATTCTGGTACATACTCTTCATCACGTACTCCTTTGCTCCTGCTAGCATTCTGTTGTGTGGTGTTACCTGTAATCCCTCCATGAATTGGTCTATCATTGCATAGTGGTATGCCCCCGAATCTGGATCTATCCAAATTAGTAACTATGTGCTGATTGGGGGCTGCTCCTTGTCGAGCTGCTCCATCCGATTTCCCGTTGGATCCTTCTATTCCAGCTCCGTGGATTTGAACTCATGAAGCTCCAGCTCTTCCTGCCTGCCCAACTGTCTAAGAAGGTTCTGCATCATGTCCTACTGCCTTTTCAGCAATTCTTCCTGCATAGCTACCATCATCATCTCCATGTCGTCCCTAGTGATGAAAACTGAGGCCTGATTTTCCCCTGAGGAAGCCTCTTGACTCCCCACTTGATGGCTCATTTCTAGTAATGTCTTTTTAGCTGATTGCCTAACCACGGTCCCTTTCAGATCTGATCCTTTAGCTTTCCAAATCTGAATTCCAAACCTGAGTTGAATTCTCAGTGAAAGCACCAAATTTTTTGCACCAGAATTGGTCACAAACCCCAAAAATAGCGAAGGCATCAGTGTATATACATAGATCCTCAATATCCACACATAGATCTTAGATCCAAATTAAGTAGAGAACAATGAAGAAATAACAAAGTTAAAAATGTAAGAAAGTAAGAAAGAACACAAGATTTATAGTGGTTCGACTATCTCCGACCAACGTCCACTTTGAATCAATCCTTTTATTCCTTTTATACTGTAACTACAGTTACAAGCCTTTGAAAATCAATAGCAAAAATGGCAGAGTTTCGCCTAGGAGAGAAGAAGCCCCCTTTTTAGGTGCCATAGGACCGCAATTTATGTGTGTAGATCCGAAAATACCTTCCCAAAAACTTGGAATACCTCTTCTTATGCACAGGTGGGCCCACATGACCGATCCAGAGTGATTTGGGATCGATCCAAGTGTAATTTGTATCGGTTCCAAAATAGTCCAATCAAGCTGGGATCGATCGTGAACATTCTTTGGTGCATCAGGAAGCTACTACAAAAATTTCATAGCATTTGGATTTGTAGATTTTGAGTTATGATCGATGCAAGTTTGAATTTATTGAAGGCTGTCGAGTTCGCATCGCTTCCGTTCACATCGCTTCCGTTCGCATCGCTTCCGTTCGCATCGCTTCTGGTTGCATCGCTTCGTATCCATCATCTACTATCCATCACTTAGTATCTATCAGCTTGTATCCATCAGCTGGTATCCATCACTTCGTATCCATCTTCTGGTATCCATCACTTCGTATCCATCATCTGGTATCCATCATTTGGTATCCATCATCTAGTATCCATAGTGATGGACACGAGAGCGTCGATATGGGCCAGTTTTCACGAATATTGATCCATTCATAACTCGAGCATATGAACTCTGATTGACCTGAAATTTGAAGTGTAGCCTTTCCGAATCTTGTTTATCATTCCCGATCGATTCCACCTTGATTAGAGCTTGGTTCAATTCTGAAGGTATCGATCATAGCCTTGTTTCCAATTGATCATATGAATATTGATCCATCCATAACTTTAGCATATGAACTCCGATTGACATGAAATTCGAAGTGTAGCCTTTCCGAAGCTTGTTTATCATTCCCAATCAATCCCACCTTGATTGGAGCTTGATCCAATTTTGACGATATCGATCATAGCCTTGTTTCCAATCGATCATACGAATATTAATCCATCTATAACTCGAGCATATGAACTCCAATTAACCTAAAATTTAAAAAGATGACTCTCATAGCTTTGCTTGTCGTGTCGTGTTAATTGTGGCTTGATTCGGACTCGGGCAGAATTTACTAGTATTCATAGTGAACCTATGTATAACCGACTCCAGGACGAACAGTCCTTGGTTTCTAGTCTAGTTCTTGGTGTCATGGCCTTGCCAAAAGGTGGGATAACAACGGTCTGTCTTGTCTTGAAAGAACAATACCTATAAGATAGGCGTCTGAAAGAACACCGGATCTGATTGTAGCATGAGATGCCGCTGACCTAAGAGGTTGTTGATTGGGTTATCATGTATCCAAGTAAGACTATGAGATAGTCATAGTGAGATGAGACTCTAGGAATGATCATGATGGGGTGATACTGTGGAAATGGTCATATCAAAGTGAGACTTTAGGAGGTGCCTTGAGAAGGCCAAACTAAAGAGGGATTGTAAGACAGTCATAGCGGGGTAAGACTCTAGGAATGATCATGATGGGATGAGACTTCGAAAATGGTCATACTGAAGTGAGGCTTTGGGGGTGCCTTGAGAAGGCTAAGATAGAATGAGACTTGGTGAAGGTCATAGTGGAGCAAGGCTTTGAGAATGATAGGGTGGAGCAAGACCTTCGTAGTGGTTGGGATAAAGAATCATTTTGGTCATAATGTGATACCCTGGTGGTGGTAAGGCAGAAGTGAGATTTCTATTTATCGCATTTACTTTCACTTTTGTATCACATAGGATAGTTTAGTATCCTGCATGCTAGGATAGGCAATAGTTATTACTTTTTGTTGTTTGACCTTATATATGCCAAATTTATGTTTGGTTGTTGGCATTTGATAGGATAGCTTATGCTTATATGGTTGTTAAGCATGCGGGATAGTTATTATTTGATATAGAACATTTATTTGAGATGATTGCCATATATATGATTTAGTATACTTATTTACATGATGATGTTACTATTGTGCTTAATCCTCTTTGTTGAGTACATATTCAAGTACATGGAAGCAAATGTTGCCTATTTGGATGCTTACTCGTTTTATTTGCATCTAAATGGTATGCTCTTACTACAAAAGAGGTATGTAATATTTGTAGTGTAGATTTGGATATATATGCTTGGTTATCCTTGGAAACGAGATGCCTCAGATATGAGATGTATATATATCTTTGTTGTATTGAGATTTTGTCGGATCTAGCCGTGCAAAGGTAGTGAGGTCGAAATTTTCCATGACATAAGCCAAAATCGATTGAAAAGTCAATGTATAGGATATTAGACGTTGTCGATAATTGAGAGAGTCGATAATGTATGATATATGGTTAACTTGAAGAATGTGATCATACATGGATGAGCTTCATTTTTGCCTACGTCGACTAGGGTTTTCATATCATGGGAGCTAGAGGCAACGACACATGAAATGAACACCACCATTTTTTCTCTTTGCAAGAGTCACCTTCCCACAAAGTTTCGTCGAACCCAGCCAAAGAATGCAAAATGCGTCATCATTGGAGGAGGATCGGCATGACCATGTTTGTCTTGGCTAGTAGCAATCACACTCTATCATTTCGGTACTTGAGCGAAGTGTATGCAAAAAGGAACGTTTTGGCGAAGACAGCATCCAAAATCGTTGAGATACGGGTGAGAAATCGTGGAATGAATTTGCAATAATGGGTGAATACATGTACAGGTTGTGCACGGTCATTTGATTTAGGGAAGAAGATACGTTAGTGGATAATGAAGGTTATTAGATTAATTGATAATCAGTTAAGTAATTTAATTGTTTATTTAAATCCATTATCTTATAAAATGCGTATTTTTGCATACGAGGTCCGTTTTGGACACGATTTCTTGCGTTGCACTCATGATGGATAGCTCTACGACGTGGTTATGGTTTGATCAGATTTGATTGAGGTAAGTGATATATTCTATCATTGTACTATGATTATTAGTTATTATTAAACAAAGTTTTGAAATGTGATTTCTAGATAGTTAAACCTATAGCTCATTTTATTAAAAAAATTAAAAGTGTTTTAAAAGTGGTTTTAAATTAAATACTATATTTTCCCATTGACACGCTATTTTGGCAATATTGATGGATTTAGGATATTTTTGATATTTATCCCCCCATTGGTTGCTTCGATGTATTTTATTGTGTTATTATAAGCATATGTAGGCTATTATTGACGTTAGTATACTTGTTGGTTGTATGCTAGTTTGCTTGTTTTGGTTAAAATCGTCGTTCGAAGGCAATATAGTATTAGAGAATATTTCATAGGATAGGATTTTTTGCATAGAGTATTATGCACACTTATTGATCTAGGGACAACGTATGGACTTTAGGATGTGCTTCGAATTTCAAAATGGACACCGGACGTTTTCGTTGGTTTGTACCTAATCACTTTTGGTTAAGTAGACGACCAAAGTGGTCGTTATATCGACTACTCTAGAGTAGTCGTTATCGACTACTCTAGAGTGTTCAATATCTACCGGTATTGATGATAGCTGATTTGGCCAATTTTGATGCGGACACTGGAGAGGCTTCAAAGAGCATAATGTGATGGAATGTTTGCTCATTCGACGTTTGATTTTGCTGTCACTGATCTTCGATGAGTGGCTTTTACGGTGAAGAGAAGATGTGACGCTTCAATGCGATGACTTCAGGATTCGACGGTGATGATTCTGTGATGGAAAGTGACGACTTCAATGATAAACACTTGTACTTTGAGACGCAGAGTATTAGACTATGAGTCGAATGAAAGGAACTATAGAGGAAGGGTATGGGATGCACGACGATATTCTACGACAAACGATGATGGTCTAGGATAGTTCCTAACCACGACGATTTTAGATGGGAGTCGTAAGGACAATCCCAGGATGAACTCTGCTATGAATAACGTGTGCAAAGAGGTCATTGATATTCATAGGTTTCTATGTGCACTTGTGAAGCAAGGGTATGTGTGATGAGATCCATTTACCCTATACTGTTACGGAGTATGCAGTCTTGTTCCTGGCCTATTGAGTGGCATGGTTTTGAGTACTGAGAAACCGAGAAGTTGAGTAGTCCTTGATAGGACGATGGGGTTATACGAATGTCATACATTCAATGCATTAAGTGAGGATCGATCGTGGGTGTTATGTTTGTTTGACTGTTTTTATCACCTTAGGGATGACACACGATGTAGATATTACCAATTCTATTATCTAGACACCCATAGTACTTTGATGTATATAACACCCATGATGACTATGATATAGAGTAGCTTGTATCCTGTGTTATATGCTAACTTTGTGGATGTAGGGGCAGGTCAGGTATGATTCTCTATACCCTCTATTCCATATACTATATCGACTTTTATAATGTTCTGAGATTATTTATCTCTCACACTAGGCACACGTCTGACTCGAGGTTTATGCTTTGCTTCTTATTATCTCAGGTACTCTTAAATGAGTAGAATAGACAGCAGGTGTAAATGGCACTTGGAGCTGTGCAGATGGACTAGCAGACAGTGATGCTTTCTCATATTTATTTATTGAGTTATTATTGGTTATTCTGCTGTGTGACACTGTGGAGCCTTGACGGTGTTGACTTACTATTATTAGAGACGGTTTATCAGTTGATTTTATTTATCGGCTGTATAAACTCTATTACTGTTTTGTATAACAGTATGAGCATGTATGCTCGGAGTATGTGGTTTATACACTTATTATTATATCACCTATTTTACATTTGTGACTATTATATTTTATATGATGCGTTGTGAGATATATGACAAGTTACGTGATTATATGATGTTTTATTTCCTTCTCTTCTCTGTTATTCCCTTATCTTCTTTTTTACTTCCCTTCATCACCTCTATTTTCTTTCCATTGACAATCATCTGACATCGACTGGATGCTCCAACAACACGCTATTCAGTTATATAAGCATCGGCAGTGTAGTGCGGTCGTCACACACTCGCTTTTCGATAAGGAGACTTGCACTTTATGGTTTATCATCCTGTCTCTTCAGTTGGAGGAACCATATTCTGTTGGGTTGTCATATCCCATTTAAGGAATAACCAAGTTCTGTTGATACTCCATCATAACATCAATATCAATCACCAAGTTCGAGTAATTTTTAAATCTATATATTCATCAATCATTTATAAATTCCAAATCCAAAGCATTAAGCGAAAATCTAAAGTCTAGTCAAGGATTGCCACCCGGACTTCAACCAAGAGCATGCCTATGGGACCGTTCAGGATATGTGCATGATTAAGTGGTCTGGTATTATCCTTCATATCTAATTCAAAGAAAACAAAGTACATAAAGTAAACTTAACTTAAACCCTTCCCGATCATGGGATAATCATCCTCGACCAAGATCCATGATCGCCTCAAGATACATCTGCTACAAATGGTGGTCGGCCCAGTGGAACCACTACAGTTTGTGCTATAGTAATCGAATTTATGAAATAGTGCTGTAAGAGGTTATTCGAAACCTGCTCTTCGATCAAATCACTTAGGTGCCTACATTCATTCATTTCATGTCCATCCAGCTCATGGAATAGACGATGCTTCCCGGTCATTCTTTCCTAATCTATGGATTCTCTCCTAGTAAGATTTTTATAAGGAATCTACCACCATGTATCTAAGCAGAACATCCCTGGGGTTTTGGTCAGGCCCGTGTATGAAAAGAACTTCTTCTCCCTCCTTTGTAGCTTCGGTCCTTCGAAGCTATCGTCGACTTTACATTTTCCTCTATTCGTTTGTATCCTATTCTAGATGATCCTCCATCATCTACATCATCGACTTCAAAGTTCTCATCTTCTACGTCTTCTGGCACAAAGCAAAAATTTGCAAGTTCCACTTGGGAATCCTTCTCCAAAGTAGTTTTGAAATAAATTATACTTGCAATCTCGGAAACCGCCGCCATCAGGAGTATCTACGAGTATAGTTTCTACACTGCAGTGGCTGTTGCGTTGAATCTGGTTAAGTAGCTCCACAAGGTCTCACCATGCCTCTGCTTCACACTGGAAAGTGTCATCACATTCTTTGGTCACGTTAAATCTGTAACTAGTTCATAAACTTCTCCACTAACCCAGTTCACATGCTAATGGACTCATTCTCAACTGTCGAAACCACGTCACTGCTAAATCTATCAAATATAATTGGAAACACCATCCCATACTTCCTTCGAAGCACCTAAAACTTCCGTATATTGTATATACCTCATAAGATATACTATTGGATACATCTTCCCATCACATGGCTCTAAAATATATAGCTTGTAATATAATGGATTCTTGGCGAATTAGATATCTAGGGTGAAAGGGTTTCTGTTCACATCATCCAAACACTGACCTAGAGTTCCACCTTGAACTAGTTGTCTTATTTATTCTTCTAGACAATCGTCCTAATCCAATCCAAATCTTTGAGGTTCTACATGCCTCCAATTTAATTCTCCGCCGCGCTTCACTATCGCACGGGTGCCTTCTAGCTCTAACTCATGTTGCTGAACATTCACGTTTTGGTCTCTACTCTATAGCTCAAGATCGTCCCTTGGGCGTGCTCTTCCTTGTCCCAACCTCAAGACAATCATGCCCCCTTGGACCCTTAACTCGGTACCGAGATGACATCTCAAGTTGGTACCGAGTTGTGGCATCTCCACGGGTTTTTTTCGACTTGTTTCACCTTCCAGCCTCTGATTATGGTTTCCAATCACTCCATTTTCATTTGTCACTCCCTTATTCTAAAGAACCCATTCATCATCTTTTTTGTCAAGCCACTATCCCATCTAGCATCTTTGTCATCATCCTTTCCATCTCTTCCCTAGTCACGTAGATTAATGGATTCGAGTTTAAGGACACCTCCTAGTTTCCCTCATGTCTTTTTTGGCTTTCTTCAGCAATAGCTTTTCTAGTTAATGGTCTCTTCGTGCTCTCTAATTCAAGTTTCAAACTCTCAAATCCAAGTTGCTCTATGTGAAAGTACCAAAATTTTTGACCAAAAATGACATAAACACCCAGTCAAGCAATAAATGTAAATTATAAAAGAAAAGAAATTAAAAGAGAGAAAAGAGCATATAAATTTTATAGTGGTTCGGCAAATACTCGAGCCTAAAGTCCCCTTAATCATTATCTATCGATCATACTTTGCTCGTACAAAGTATATTTTGCAAGTCGATATCTTATAACTCGGGTGCAAGTTGTATAGGGTTTAATTTAGAATTTTATTTCTCAACTCATAGTAATTCAGAGTCCAAAAAAGAATGCATCTCATCCTCTATTTATAGACATATCCCATCATCAAAATCGCTCGAAAACTCTTGGCCACATTCTCCACATTGTGCACATTCATCTCTCGAAAAATCATGGGTAATGCCTACTTATTTTGTCAAGTTGGTATCATGTTGAGGGGGTTTCAACTCAGTATCGAGTTGACTTGTCTTGATCATTTTTGACTTCTTCCTTTTCTTTTCTCCCACTCTTCGAGCATGCTTTTTCCTTTCATCACTTGCCACATTTCAACTCGGTGGGGAGTCAAGATAACAGATTTGTTAAACCATGTCAATTTTTGGCTATCTCTTTTACACTTCTCCATTTGACACCTTGTGATGTCTCTTAAGTTTTTGATTCCATTTCTCTATCGTTCTTCAGTCCACTTCGACCAATTGACTTTGTTTGGAGACCGTGGAAAATTCACCGATTCTAGGATGAATATTAGTTAGATCCAAGTCTTATTCAGGATTATGCACCATGGAATAAAGCAGCAACCCAAAAATTGATGAGAAGATGGAAGACATGGATTTCAGGATGAGTAGATAAATGGATGAGAGAAGGTGAGAAACCAAGTTTATGCAATGGGAATATGAGAAGGTGAAATTTGAGACAGGAATAATGTGAAACTTGTTTAACGGCTTTCAGTGGAGAAACGGGTTAGATCCGGTTAAACTAATTAATTAATAGTTTATATAGTTTAGCACATTAATCTAATTTATTTTAATGGATTTGACTCAACTTATTTATTTTTTAGGTAATTAGGTCGGGTAAATTGGTTGCTATGTTTTTTGACAGCTCTAGTTTTAATTATACTTATTTGATTATTCTCTTTTATATTTTCTCTAAATATTTTTTTATTTTTTAAACATTTTTCAAAATATTTTCCTTCTCCGTTAATTCTTTAACATGAATTGTCGTCATTAAAATCTACAGCAAACTCTTACTTTTATCAGCATTCAATCCTTACCTGGGCCTTGATTTCACTATCATCCAAATGAAAATAAATAAGATTATTTGACACATATTTGGTTTCCATGAAACCAATTGCTACAAATAGAGGCCGATGTACTATCCGTTGAACTCAATTGCGTTCAATGAGATGATGAATGGTGGCGAATTACTGGATACAAATTCTGTCGATTCAAAAATGATGCACCCTTAAATTCATACAAGTTTTATCATATTTATGGTACAATAAAGAATCAAAGTGCATCTACAATACTCCTCCAAGACCTCCTTCCCACTTTGACACTCAACTATATTCTGATAAACTTAACAAGATAGAGCATTAGCTATCCTACAACCCTACTATCACTAATCAATGGCATACATTTGATTCCGCCTTATCATCATGGGATAGGAAATCAAAACTCGTCAAATAGGGAGATGAAGAATCGAATTCCAGCGTGTTCAAACAAACCATTAAATACTGTCTCAGAATTCTATCATTTATGGACTATTATGATGAGTGGGAGCTTATATTTATTTTGGTAAAGCGGCTAGAATAATATCAGCTTGGTCATTCTATTAACTGGGTTTTCAACCAAGTAGAATTCAAGCGCAAGTAGAAGGTCAAGACGAAGACGAAATGGTTCAAGAACTTGTAAATGCACTTAGGGGAAGTAGAAAAACAGGCTCAAGAAAAATCATCAAGCGTAGAGCTAATAAAACCAGTCAGTACCGAGATGTTTCCTCTCGGTACCAAGTGGTTTTCCCTCCTACCTTGGTTGTATAAACCCCATGAACTTCAAACTCTACTCCAACCTCTCATGGTCAGGTGCTTTTCTAAGATTTTGGATGAGCAATTCTCAAGACTAATCAGAAGAAAGCAAAGAAAGTAGAATAATACAAGTTCTATCGGGAGAAGTGCCAAAATCAACTCAAAGTCTATGGAAAAAAGAGTGAAATACACCTAATAAGAGATATAAGAACGGGGAAAGTCCAAGAATTAATTTTGCGCAAGCCAAAACCTATCGATAGCAATAGCTTTCTCTTGGTACCGTGACGTATTTATTGCCTCTTGGCCCCACATTGTCACTTGTACGGTATTGGGCTTGCTCCTAGGGTTCGACTCAAGTGGACCTCTGACTCTATGTAGTTGTTTCTTTATGAATATTGACCCTACACAACTAATGAAGGATCTTCACTCTGCTTCTTCATCATCTACTATCTTCCTTGCTTAATAGTCACCTAGGCAGCCATTGTTGGCAGTTCTAAACTATAGAACATGCCTAGCCCTTATACTGATGAATCTAATTCTCTGTAATCAATAAAACTATACAGTGGAAGTATGTCAAAGATTGCCAAACCACTATAAAAATCTTGGGTCTTGTTATTTTTTAACGTTATTTTGCTATCATTTGCTAGATCTAGGTCTCATAGCTTCCCCACAACCATCTTTGGGTATTGATCCATTTTTGGCATCAACATATTGATGCATTCATTGAGAAAACTAAATCCCAGCTTATTCTAACTCTTTACTTAGGATTGGAAAGACCCATAAGTTAGATCCAGAAAACTTGCTTGAGGAACATGAAGGATTGCTAATAGAAAGTCATTTCTCCAAGGAGATCCAATAGATCCTCAGGAGCTATGATTGGTGGTGAAAAAAGGAACACTCACCAAATTGAAGTTAATAATCAATAAGAAATTTTAGAATCGTCTGCTCAACAGTTAGTAGTTACCAAAGGGAAGCTTGATAAAATGCCGTAGGAATTGTACCAGAAGATGGTGGGTAGTCAAAAAGCCTTGATGGATAAGATGGATGCTTTTCTTAACCTGCAGCCGCAAAGAACCAGGAGAATTGGAAGGGAAACTTCATCTGGATTAGAACAAGAATACTCCTCTATTTCTGGCCTAAACAGAAGTGATAAGAAGCAAGAAAAAGGTAGGAATCACAGGAGTTATCGAAGAACTTGCACGAGGAAGCAAGAGTTCTCCTCCTACAAGAAAACCACTTAGAACCAAGAGGAATCCTCTAGGTACTAAGAGGAATCTAGGAGGGGTGATGCCCAAGAAGGTGATGCAATGGTGATTTCTGATGAAGAAGTGGATTTGCAACTTGATTATTATGGTTTTGAGTTGGATGTTGATCCTAATGGAGATGGAGTTTAGACAGTCGCAGCTCAACCAAGCACATGCCCACGAAACATCGAAGGAGTGGCACTCCCAAAGATAGAAGGACCTAGACATTAGTAGATAAACCAAAACTGTTTACGAAGCCAAACGCTTATCATGGCCCCTGATAGTCGACCTTTGGATTACCGTTCTAGTGAGGAATACATAGCCAATACGATTAAATAGTTGGTGGAGGAAAGCATAGACAGAAAGAATGAAGATTAGGGTTCTGCATAAGGTATGACTCCATTCATCGAAAGTATTCTAAGGAAATAATACCCTAGAAAGTTCACGATGCCAATGATGCCATCATACAATGGAACTACCGACCTCAGGCAACACTTACTCAAGTATGAATGTCATATGGATGGAGCTAGAGCTACGAATGTTGCTCAATCGTAGTTGTTTCCCTATCTTCATGGAAGGAGTGGCTTCTTTGTAGTTCACTAGGCTCGCACCAAGGTCTATATCTACTTTTGATGAATTAGCCAAGAATTTTCTAGAGTAATTTAGGCTCCATGCTGCCTGACCAAAGGACATGACGTCCTTGTTTGACTCATCTCAAGGGCACAAGGAGTCACTAAAGTGTTTCCTGAACTGATTCGTTGTAACAGAGGTTAGCAATCTGATGAAAGATGTTGTATCATGGAACTTGTCCACGGCATTCACCCAGATACAGATTTTGATGGATGGCTAAAGATGAAATAGCCAACTACTATGGAAGAATTCTATTGAAAGGCAAACTAGTTTTTGCTGTTATAGGAAGCCAGTCTAGTCAAAGGAAAGGTTAGTGATGGATGGTCGAAGGAGGAAATTCAAAGCAATGTGGCAATTAAACAAGATAGAGAAAACCCTAGTGGACTTGTAGGACATGCTAGGAATTCTGGAAATCCAAAAAAGAGGAACCAAAAATCTGATATCAGGTGTAATGAGAATGGGAAGAGCCCCAGCAATATGCAACCAGAGGACTATATGCCTTTGAATGACACATTAGAAAATATTTATCTTGCTACTCTAGGAATTAAGAAATACAAGAAACTATCCATGAGGGAGCCGACATAAAAGGAGAAATGTTCTGGAAAGTTCACCGCTTCCATGAAAGTCATGGGCACAGCATGAATGAATGCCATCACTTAAAGGATTTGATTGAAGAACTGATATGAAAATATAGACTTTACAATATGTCAAGCAACTATAGAATGGTGACCAAGCTGCGGGTCCCAAGGACCTCCAACTAAAGGAAAACCCCCTAGTCCCAATGGTGAAAGGCCCAAATGTACTGATAGGAGATTGCTAATCAATACCATAACCGAAGGACCTCACCCAACAGAGAAAAGCTAGGGTGAGATAAAGAGTTATGCAAGTTCACTAAAGCACGCACCATAGGAAAGTTGTTATGCCGTCAAAGGCGAAGCTCAAGCTAAACAACAAAAGATGATAACAAATGATATTATGTATAAAAATCAGGAATCTGATGGAGTTAAGGCACCAACTACTGACCCCATGGTGATAACCGCAGGAATCAGACAAGCAGTTATGCGTTGAGTTTTCATAGATAACAGAAGCTCACTTAACATCTTATTTAGAAAGACTTTTGACTAGATGAAGATCGGTATAAAGGATGTGACTGCCTACAAGACGAAAATTCAGGGATTTACGGGTAAAGCTAAACAGCCAGTTGAAACGATCAACTTCCCAGTAGAACTTAGTGAAAGTGAACATAGGGTGGTTCACATTCAAACATTTGTTATTATCGGATAGTACTCAGCATACAATGCTTTCTTGGATCGACTGGCCCTAGCAGATTTTAGGATCATTTTGGTCCATAATGTCTAATGATGAAGTTTCCTATAGAGAATAGGATAGGAGTAGTGCAAGGAGACCAAAGTGTAGTATGTGAGTGCTATGTGGCAGAACTACGAGAAGCTAAGTGCTGGGAGAAAGGAAAGAATGTAAGGAATACTCTTCACATTCAAAACCCACACGCATAGTAACCAAGGCCTGGACCATGGCTCGGAAACCATAGCCTATTTAATAAAGCTATAGATTCCAGGAAGCAGTCAGAGGAAGGGCGACCTGCACCGATTAAGCTGATAGTGAATGTTCCAATCGACGTGGTTGATCATACTAAGGTCTTGGAGATTGGATATCAACTCAACGCTCACTTTAGAAAGGAAACGGTGACTTTCGTTCGATGTATTCGCTTGGACACATTTAGATATGTGTGGGATATCACCGGAGATAGTGTGTGATGCACCGAATACCGATCCCAAGTTTCCACTAGTAAGACAAAAACGGTGCAGTCTGGTTCCGGAGCGATTCATTGCATTAAAGGAAGAAGTGGATAAGTTATTGGCAAATGGCTTTATCAGTGATGCTTTGTACCCTGATTAGGTATCCAATCCTGTGTTGATTAAGAAGTCAAACGGAAAATGGAGAACATGTGTCTACTATTCAGATTTGAGTATGGCATATCAGAAGGACAACTTTCCTTTTCCCAGGATTGACCATCTGGTGGATGGAACCACAGGACACGAATTGCTCTCGTTTATGGATGCTTATTCGGGATATAATCAGATTATGATGCATATATCATATCAAGAGAATACTACATATATCATGGATTTGGGGTTATATTGCTATTGTGTAAAGCCGTTTGATTTGAAAAATGATGAAGCTACATATCAAAGATTGATAAATTCTATTTTCAAGAACCAAATCGGGAGGACCATGGAAGTATACATAGAAGGCATGCTTGTGAAGTCATGGGTATCGTGGAATCATCTGGATGACTTCTCAAAAATGTTTGAACTTCTATGAAAATACGAAACAAAGCTAAATCCATTAAAATGCTCTTTTGTAGTAGCGTCAAGAAAGTTTTTGGGATTTATTATCAATGCATGGGGCATTGAGGCTAATCTGGAGCAGATCACTACTTTGTGTACCTTTCTTCGACGGCCTCATGAAAGGTAAGAACAACTTTGAATGGAATCAGGTCTGTCAAAATGTCTTCGAGCTATTGAGGCACATGAAAATGACAGTAGTCTTATCCAAACCATTAGACGGGGTGGATTTATTCATTTATCTAACAATGTCCTCTCATGCACTAAGTGCAGCATTAGTGTGTGAGGAAGCAAGGCTTCAGAGATCGGTGTACTACATCAGCAAGTGGTTCATTGGAGTTGAAAAGAACTACCTGAAGCTGGAGAAAATCACCTACTACTTGTTGATTGCGTTAGGAAATTGCGACCATGTTTTCAGCCTCATTCGATCAAAGTGATGACTGATTGGCCTTTGAAACATGTATTATACCTACCCGTTGGGTAGATTGCTAAAATGGAATATCGACCTGAGCCTGCACGATATAACTTAACATCCCTGAAGAGTGATAATGGACAGGCATTGGAAGATTTCATCATCGAGTTCACCATTTGAGATGGCAAGGAAGAAGACACTGCAGTTACTGAATCTCAAGAGAAGTTGTTTTTTGATGGTGCATCGAATGAATTTTGCTTAGGAGTAGGATTGTTCTTGAAATCCCCGAAGGACGGTGAATTTGTTATGCTTTAAAATTGGAATTCTCGGTAACCAAAAATGAAGTTAAGTATGAAGCGTTGATGGCCGGATTGAAAATTGCTAAGGAATTGGGAATAAAGATGCTATTTGTCTACAATGATTCCCAAATGGTCGTCTATCAAATCAGAAAGGAATACCATAATGTTGAATGATAAGGGCGCGAGATGTAACACCCTTAATTTTGGTTAATATTCTTTAAGATATTTAATTAGATAAATTAAATAACATAATGTTGAATGATAAGGAGATTGAAATTTAATAAATATAATGGGTCGAGCCTTAAGTAATGAACTAATGAGATAATCATAGCCTTAATAAGATGAAGGATATATGAGGAGGGAAAATGGGAAAGGAGCACATTTCCTTAACATATACTCTCATTCTCATTTCCTCTATCATTTCATTCAATACAAATGAATTAAAAGCGAAGGATAGGCCAACCATTAACAAAGTATTCAAGAGAAGATAAGCTCGAAAGAAAGATCAAAGCTTTGGAAAATTAAATCAAAATACAAATTTCAACCTTCTTAAGCCATTCAAGGTGAATAATATTTATGCATCTCATGTTTTGAGCTATTTTTGGTTTTAAGTATAAATCCGAATGTTTTGATGGTATGATGTCGTGTTTTGAAGGATTGAATGATTATATGCTTAATGACGAATATTTGGGTTTATTTATGAAATTTGTTAATAGGTTTAAGTGTGAAAACCAATCATATGATACCCAAATGACTTCAAATTTTGATATGATGTTAGAAATATTATTCTAGAACTGGGTTTTAAATTTCATAATTTTCAATGCAAATATGAATTTATTATGAACTACTAAGTATAAAAAATGGATGATTTTAGGTTTTAATTATTAAAAATAATTAGATGAAGTTTTTGGCCTTGAAATTTTTATATATCAAAGAGTATATCAAAATTGATTTATTGAGATTTATGGGGATTTTTACCAAGTGTTTTTGATTTAATATGAATTATTCGAGCTCGAAAAGCTTAATTATTGTATTAAAATATTGATATAAAATGTATGGTTTGCAAATTATTTTGAAAATGTAAAATCTTCTCTGCAGTAGTTTTTTGGAAAAGATTTTGGTAAACAAAATTGTTAACCAACAAATATTGGACAAATAATTAAAGTTGGTGAAAAGAAATTACTTATATTAGTAAGAAAAAAGTATTCTACGTTAATTACGGCTTTGCTACGTCGAGAATTACGATGTAGCACTTCATCAAGCCGCGTTTGTGGTCTTTAAAGCCAATTATAGGCAATACAAATGATATCAACTTCAGTTGATATGGAATGGATCGGCTTGGTTGAAGTAGGAACCATAGCATCGAAGTCGACATCATGGAGTTCGACAAGAGCGAATGTCGCATGTCTTCAAATATAGGCATTTGATGCCACGCTTTATGTAAAGAGGGCAAGATGTCACATATCTATAACATCATTGACCCTATTATTTTTAAAATAACTTATAGGGGATAACGACACCATACTTTTTATTAATGACTCTGAAAGGAAATGAAGCCATGATTTATCAACTTCGAATTTATCCTTTGCCGCATGTTTTCAAAGAAGGAAATGACGTCGGGTTTTATCATTTTGACCTTAATAATTGTCGACTTTAATCTTTAACACCTATTTTCAAAGAAGGCTAAATTGCCGCCTACTATCACTTCAGCCTTAATAATGCCAGTATTTTATTTAAGGCATTGATGTCGAGAGTCATCAATGTCACCAAACATTTTCTAAGATTTTATACTATGTTATACGACGTATTTTACTTCGATTATATAGCTTGTGTTACGTAAATCATAGACTTTAACATATTTTGATATTGTAGAGGGACGATGACCCTAGTGGCGATCTTGACGCCAAGCTTTATCTATATGAAAGTTTTATTAAGTTGGGTTTTAAAGCCTATAGCCTTGAAGGCGACGACCTCTAAGTATTTTTTAGATTCATCAATACTGCTTTATAAAAGCATATATCATGGCATTAAAATTTTAGATAAAGTAAAGGGCTACAGTTTTTCTTCTTTTAAAGGAATGATTTCAAGGGTTAAATCATTTATAAAGAAGTACGTTTTTAAGGAAATAATATAACTATTTATCCCAGGATTTTACTAAAGGAATTACTGCTCTTATCACTTTTGGATAGATTGTGATAGGATGAATTGACTTAGAGATTAGAAAATTAGATGGGACTGGTGTAGGGTAGTGCCCTATACTTCAGTCTTCAACCCCTAGCTGATATAAGTCCAAAATTCCCGTGTATAGGGCTTTGCTACGGGCAAGACTAAAATAGGTTTACGCATAGAAAAGAATACACCAAGATGAGATAGTTTATTACTACGTCCGCAAAACCATTAGGGTCAGAGTTAACCTAGGAACAGTAAGTTTTAGACAGACTATCCAGTTGTCTTCTAATAGTATGTAGAGAATTTGATATATTTGGTAGGTCCGAGTCAGCCATATGTTTATAGTTACCCCAGAAAACTATGATGTTAGCAAAGATAGTCCATTTATTTAGACATATTGGTCATGATTACCCATGTTTCATGCATGCATATTGTTGTTTATATTGTCTATTTTAACCAGTTTGGTTGTAGGAATTTGAATTGCAAAAGATATACTTTTAAAAGGGATTCTAGTGAAGGGAAAACCCGTCCTACTCAGTGGCGTGGTCTCACTAGATATCCATAAATCGAGATGGCATATTATTATTCACACCAGGCTATTTGTCTGACTTAAAGTTTATGTTTTCCCTTTAAAATTACGAGTGCTTAAAATTTGATTTGAGTGGGTCGGGAGTAAGGGTTTAAAGGTTAAGTTGGTTTTGGACGAACAAAGCTTCTGAAGACATGTAGGAGGAAATGCTAGCTATGTACGAGTCTATCTATTACTATTATCTGTTGTGCTATGTCAGTTGTTGTATGTATTGACAATAGATGTATCTATCTTTTTAGTAACCCTGATCAACCAAGGAGGAATCTTCATATATCACTCTTGGAGCATTTTATTATAATTATATTTTATCTATACATGGGCAATGTTTGGGATTATATAATGAATATGAAATATTATCTTTGAAATGAAATGTGGAAGTTTGCTATGAAAATTGTGTTAAAAATTATTTCATATTCTTGTGCTTCTGATGTTATGATACAATAACATGACCCCATTTTATCACCAGAAATTAATACTATAGATGATTGCAACATCTGCAGCGATTAATTTTGGACCTCAAAATGGAGGATGTTACAGAGACTAGCCCCTTACCTGTTAAAAGCGCTGGAACTGCTCGAAGATATAGAGCATTATACAATAATGTACTTCCACGAAGAGGAAAACATAAAGGCTGATTCACTAGCTAAGCTGGCTAGCTCCAAGGAACACAATTAAAGGGTATGATTCTGGTGGAGGTTTTAACGGCCTCGAGCATCGATCAGTTGGATATCGATTGGATTTTGGAGACTACAGAAGAGGACGAGTCATGGATTACTCTAATCAAAGGCTACCTGATCAACAAAACTCTCCTAAGTGGTGGGAAAGAATGAAAGAAACTCCTCTACTTTGGTATGTAGCCATGGATGAGGCTAGGAGGATCCTCATGGAAATCTTTGAGGGTAACTATGGCAACCACACTGGGGGGCAAACCCTGGCGAAGAAGATACTTCACTATGGATATTTCTAGTACATAATAAACCGAGATGTTGTTGATTACTCTAAATTATATGACCAATGCCAGAGATTCACGAAGGTTCCAATAGCCCGATTAACAAAACTTATGCAAATGGTTAGTCCATGGCCGTTTGCGATCTGGAGGAGCTATTGATAGTGAAGGAAGGAGCCAAACATGCTACCACTGTAGTGGATTACTTCACGAAATGGGTTAAGTGGAACTGCTTGCTGTGACTGCAACAAAAAATTTAATTAATGTTGTAACGAAGAATATTATTGCAGGTTCGGAGTACCCCAGAGGATCATTACGGATAACGGGACTCAGTTCGAGAGTGCTGAGTTCAAGGAGTTCTGCAAAGGATATAGAATTGAGAAAAGCTTCTCCATGGTGGCACATCCAGAAGCAAACGGGTAAGTGGAATTAGTGAACAAGATCATCAAATCCACCTTGAAAAAGTGATCGACTAGAACAAAAGGAAATTCGGTTGATGAGTATCCACTAGCACTTTAGGCTTATAGAACGACACATAAACTTGCAACTAGACACTCGCATTAGCTTTGGCGTATGGATCGAAAGTGATGATCTCAATAGAACTGAATTTCCCATCTTATTTTAAAAGGCATTTCGAACCGAAGGTGAATGAGGAACTCCTTTGAGTCTCTTGACTTGGTTGATGAGGAAAGGAAAGACGCAGAATTAAGGGTTGCTGCTTACCAGAAAAGAGTAGCACGACACATCAATGCCAAGGTTCGCGGTCGTACTTTTAAAGTAGGGGATCTCATTCTTAAACGAGTTCTCCCAGGAATGAGAGCGCTTGGCTCGAATTGAGAAGGACCATATGTAATCGGTCAGAAGTTTGAAGACGGAATATTAATAGGACCGTATTGTAAATGATTTCAGCATGCTCATAACGAAATATCAGCATCGAAGATAAAGATAGGAAGAGCACACGTAGATTGAGGGAAATTATCGTGGGGTAGAAGTATCAACATGCTCGTTACGAATGTTCCGAGCGGGAATGTATGAGAAGAAACAAACAGCAAGTTAAGCACTTGGACAAAGTAAACCCAAGCATGAGTAGAAAGAAAGGAACTCACTTCCAAACAACCAAACCTTGTCGAAACCATATGAGAAACGAGCAAAGAACAAGAATCCTCCTACCGTTGTTTGAAAAGCATGTCGTATGTAAGCTTTTTGAAAATTGAGGCCCTGTTGAAGTGGTTTATAAAGAGAACATGCAAAGAGCTCAAGAGAGCATAACTGTTTGGATCGACTTGAGCTGGGGCCAATCTAAGCTCTTGTAGAACCATGCAAAGAAATGGATTGAAAGGTGGCACAACACTATAGAGACACGCGTATTTTTGGAAAGATGTGTATCCCGAAGAAGGAAGATGCGCTTGTTTGCCCTAATTCGAAAGTTCATCCTCAGGACTTCCATGTCGACGGCATAGAGCTTTTGTCCGAAAGGATAGACGACATTTGGTCGGGCATATTGTTCAAGGCCCCTAGTCCAATATATTCATTCAAGGGAGGAGGGGTCGGTTTTGTGTTGGGACCACTGGAACAACCACACTCCATATTTCATCCGAGATCGAACATCCAGGTCTGATAGGAATAAAAGGTAACCCTATCTATAGAGGACCGAACTTCAGGAAAAGTAGATGTCTTCACCGTAATTGAGGCATAGGGACCAACAAGTCATTCTAAACAATAAAGATTGGCATTCAACACGATTAGGTATGATTTATTTAAATATCAAATACGTGTGACCAATGTTCGAAATCGAAAGGATGTTGACGTGTGTCGACCGATCGAATTTCAAGCATTGACCGGGCAAGTGAAAGTGTTAATCTATGTCTCATACACGACGAACAGACCATCCTATGTAGATAGCTCGCTCGTGCTTGAAAAGTGAGCCATGCCACAAGAAGAAACTGTGCATCAGATCTTACCCATTATCAATGGATAATCGACAATTGAACCACTGTCCATAGTGACGCAGAAGCTTTTCTATACAGGAACATAGGAAATGTAGCAATTGGAAAAGTATGGTGATGAAACTGCCCAATACGATAGTTCTTAAATTGAACCATCAAACTGGAACTCAAACGACAGTGAGAGAATAGCCGTGATTTGATAGCAATTAGTGGTAAACTTGTAGAGAGCATAACGGGAGTGAGATCATATTCATCTAAGGTGTAGAATGATCTTCGGAGTGCAGATCTGGTCCTTAGCATGAAGAAAGGAATTTTAGCTATGCAAAGTAGTTAAAGGAATGTCTACCATAAAAAAGAAATTCTTAGAAGCAGTTTCTAAATGACTATCTATAATTAAGAGATAGAAAATCAGAACTTGTCTTGATCAAGAGCACATTTTTTTTCAATAAGAGAAAACTCTGGTAGGCAAGTGTTAACTGAGTTTTTAACCAAACAGAATTCAATTACAAGTAGAAGGTCAAGACAAAGACGATACAACTTGTAAATGCAATTAGGAGAAGTAGAAAAGCAGGCTCAAGAAAATTCATCAAGCGTAGAGCTAAGAAAACTAGTCAGTATCGAGAGGTTTTCTCTCGATACCAAGTGGTTTTTCCTCCTACCTTAGTATAAACCCCATGAACTTCATACTCCAACCTCTTGTAATCAATTGCTTTTCTCAAAGTTTGGACGAGCAATTCTTGGGACTAATGAGAAGAAATTAAAGAAAGCAGAATAATACAAGCGCTATCGGGAGAAGCACCAAAATAAATTTAAAGTCCATGGAAAAGAGCATGAAGCACATCAAATAGGAGATAGAAGAGCAGGGAAGTGCTAGAGTTAACTTATCACCAGTTAAAACCTCTAGGTACTATGAGGTATTTATTGCCTTCGGTCCCGACATTGTCACTTTTATGATATTGGCTTGCTTTTGGGCTTCGACTCAAGTGGACCTTTGACTCTATGTAGCCGTTTCTCTATAAATATCAACCCTACAGCAACTAAAAAAGGATCTTCACTCTGCTTCTTCATCATCTCAACAATGTAATTTTTTTTCTATTTCTTAAATAATATACACTTTAATATCAACTAGTAATATTTGTTCAAAAATAATTAAAATAATTTTAGGTCAAATAAAAAGCAAATAAATATAAACAACTACTCCATTTCTATTGCCATTTTCCCACCACAAAGCTAGATTCCCCTTTCCCTAATCTTGCCACTTCCCTACCCTTTTCTAATGCTCATTTCTATCTCCTTTTCGCTTCATAAAAATGCACCTCTAATAGGATGATTTATAAGAGAGGTATTGTAACAACTCTCCCAGAAAGAGGCTTAAATTCCGACATAGGAAAGACCCAATGAAACTTAGACCTATTCCAAAACTAGCTTTGGTTGGTAAAAAGAACTATACAAAGCTATTTATCTACGTATTTAGAATCTCACTGTGGAAGGATAAAATATAATAATAACAATAATGCCCATCTTATTCAAACTTCAAAATGTTATTGAAAACCATAATAAAATATCCATAGTTACCGTAACATATCCGTTGTACAATGTTACAACATCATTTGTATTTCATGAGTACATTAAAAACTATAGAAAATAGCAAGTAAATAAATAGATTACTACCACCAGTCTCATCAACCTCCCCACCTTCAGCATCGCCCCTCCTAACCTATGTTGTAATAAGGAGGGAGTTAGAACAATATATGTCTGGTGAATAAAAATCTTGAGCCTTACTATATTAGTACTTGGGCAGTATAATTTAAATAGGAATATGTCTTACGTATTCTACATATATCATAAGTCTTTTCAAATATAAGACTAAAGGCTTTTCTCAACATAAATAAAAAGGGTTTCCAAATATAAGCCCATAGCCAATTTGCTATCAACCCAATAACCCATATCTATTGTCCATAATGTCCTATTAATATAAGAGAATGTACTTAAGTCACTTAGTACTTATCAATGGGAATTGGGAAGGCTCCACCATTTCATACCTTATTTAAGACAGGTCCATGTAATTTTCTACCTATCCCAAGGCAGACTCCTCATTGGTAACTATCTAGCTTATACTGAACGGAATCTATTCAGCCATTTAATACTTCCTATTGAAGCGGTCTCTTTCTCGAGATATTCTCTACAATGCCTAACCCATAACCCTAACCATTTACTACTTCCTACATAAAGACGAGGCAGGCCCTCACACAACCACTTAATACCTTCAATCTCTGTAGTGGATCCTTCGTATTATGACATGTATCCCACGGTGACATCTCACATTAGTTCGAGTATTTGTAGGTGCTGGCAGTCAATTTAGCTGGGCAGATTTATCCTATAAAATTTAGGGCTATCCTTGCATCATCGTAGTTACTTTTTATAGGTGATGTCTCACATCAGCCCTAAAGTCACACTACTGTAGCCAAATTAGCTCGGCAGACTTTCATGTGCTTGAGACTAACCTCGCATCTCTATAACTTAGTTGTAGTTCATATCACACTCTATATATACTATCATACATCTCACCATTTCCATAACCAAGACCTTAAAGAAATCTTTCTTATTTCACCTTCAATATTACCATTCTAAGAGTGATTTAATAAATTAATAACCTATTTAACTATGTAGTTATACCTTATAATTATACGTTAATTTCACTAATATATACATACACATACACACACACACAAACGCCTAATAATTTCTAAGCATGCAGAATTTACGTCCTAAACTAGCGCTAAATGTCAACTATTTCAACAACTATACAAGTCTCATTCCATATTATCAACAATACCAAAATTTCCACATTGCACTTTTGATTGAGCTCACTTATAGTATGTCTACAATACATAATCATATTGTACTTATGATCGAGTAGATGGTTGTGTACACAACTTAATGGTATAACACGGATGTTTAATTTACGTTACGTTGTTCACCACTTGGAAAATACTTCGAGGATGAAATCCTTTTTAAGTGGGGAAAAATGTAGCACCCCGTAAAATCAACCGTGAATAAATAAATTGGATAAATTTAATTTAATAAGATGTGGATAAGATGGTAATTTTGTTAAATTCAGAATTTAAACATGGGAATTATGTATTATAATATATATATATATATATATATATAATATGCTTAAAACGAAGCTCAAACGATGAAGTAATAGGCGTCTGAAGTTTTCGTGCTTAAAATAATTCAAATAGAATTCAAATTCAAATGAATAACTAATTTTAAATTCAAAAGTTTACTGTATTAGACTTGGAGGTTAAGTAAATGTTAGAATCAACGTTAACATTAAAAAGTAATTAAGGAATAAAATAACTAAAAATCAACAGCATAACAATCCTTCCCAAAAATAGCACGTACTGGTCGACCGCTCCCCTTGGACCGGTCGACCAGTGGTGAATGGTGGCTTTTAGAGTTTTTGCACAATGAACATACTAGATAATATAATGTTAAATCGAATTAAATCCGACGTTTTGGGTGCATTTAAACCGCTATAAATATGAGCCTAGCGCCCTCATTTTTATTCACAAAATACTTTGGAAACTCTAGCAAAGCTCTATTAGCTCGTCTCTTCATATTTTCAAAAAAGGGTTTTATGTAAGAAATCTTATATATCTATTTTTATTTATTATTTATTTTCTCAACCTATTCTCTTACAAACCTCTAATCTTCTGAATCTAATGTATATACAGATCCCTTGTTATATATATATATATCAAAAAGAAGAGATCCGATAGAGATTGTTAATGGCGTATCAAATCCAAAGGTGGCAAAACTGAGGATATGCTGTGAGTGGAAATTTTAGCTTCTCTATTTTAGTAATTGATTAGTATAGTATGGAATTGAATATGCCTTGGGGAGTTTTGTTTTGTGCAATTATCATATTATAAACCACGAAAGCTTCTTAAATGCGAAATGTAAATTCTAGTTAAAATCTTAATTGTTTATATCAAAATAACGGAAATTGTGTAGATTTGCAATTTTGGTAATTTTATCTTGTATTTCGATTCTTATTCTTTTTCTTTGAATTTGATTAAAGGATTTTGATTAAGGAATAGTGGGTAAGGTATGAATTTTATTCACGGTTTGCATGCATATTCTCATGAATTAAATAGAAATTTCTTTGTTTCTTTTATGTGAAGGAGTTGAATAGGGCATAAAATTGAAATTGTAAGTTTCTATTATCAATATATTCCATTATTTTGATGTAATAAGTTGAGTCTAAATTTTTGGTTCATAATAAATTTTTAAGTACCAAATGTAGTAAGTCCATTAGGGTATCAAAGATTTATCTGCCTAATTACATCAAAAGTAATAAGTCCATTAAGGTTGTAAATTGTAAGTTTCATAGGTCCCGTAACTCTAGAACCGACAAGTTAGTAGGCCCAAATTTTGACAAAATCGAAATCCAAGTCCATTAGGATACAGATCGTTGGTTTTGGTAACTTGTAATAAACATAAGTATATAAGAGATCAATCAAACTAAATTAACGGCAGAATAAATATATAATAGGATATAAATATTGATTGAGGCCACTCCCTTGGAATCAATGGTCTTGGACATCCAGTAGTCTTGTCAGTACCGAGCATGAATAAGAAAACTTCTCCATCAACCATTCCATCTTGCCTCAGTGACCTATTCCTCTAAATTTATCTTGTGGGTTGTAATGAGGAGGTGGTCAAAACAATGTTCTGGTGATTGAAAAATTGCTTACTTTATCCATAACATCATTTGGTCCCTATTAAATGTTGTGTCTATTATTTACGGCTAATCTGTTTAATTTAATGTATATGCTTACGATATATCTACCCTAACCTTTTCTAAGTTATACTATACATATATAGTTGCATATGTATATATAAGCATTCTAACCATTCCCTACCTAAAATCCTAACCACCTAATACTTCTTAATTATGAAGCAGGCCTTGAACATCGTTGTTGCTAGTCTATCGGTCCTAGCTACAAAGACCGATGACTGTTATATACAGATTTACTACATAATTTAATTTAATTTAATTTTCATACTACTATCGCCATTCAAAGACTCATCGAAGGGTTAACCAGCTTACCTCCATTAAAAAAAATTCAACTAACTCTATCATGACCTCCATGCTTATCCCATACGGATACTACACTAGTAGGAAGTGAAATCTGTCAAGGAATAACCCAAGTCTTTACTTCTGCCCATTTGGGTTCACTAGACGTACGAACCTATATGCCAGACCTACTACCAAAAATATTGGTACCAACTACGGACATAGCCTGCTGATACTCTGGTTGCACCAAAATTGGTCACAAACTCCAAAAGCAATGAAAACACTAGTGTTTACAAACAATCTCGCAAAATCCAAACACAGATCTTAGATCCAGATAATGTAGTGAACAAAAAATGAAGAAATAAAAAATGTAAAATAAGCAAGAAAGTAAAGAACACAAGATTTATAGTAGTTCTGCTATATTCGGCCTACGACAACTTTGAATTGATCCTTCAATTCCTTTTATATTGAGATTACAGTTACAAGCCTTTGAAATCAGTAAATAAAATGGCAGAGTTCCCCCTAGAAAAGTGTAAGAAGATTTGATCCCTTTTTAATTGCTATAGATCTGCTATTTATAGGCGCAAATCTGAAAATATCTGCCCCAAAACATGGAATACCTCTGCTCATGTGCAGATGGGTCCACCGGATCAATTTGGAGTCGTTTGGGATCGATCCTAATCAATCCAAGTATAATCCGTATCGATCCAAAAATAGTCCAATGAAGCTGAGATCGATCATGGATGTTCTTGAGTGAATAAGCAAGCTCCTATTAAAATTTCATAGCATTTGGACTTATCGAATAAGAGTTATGATGGATCCAAGTTTGAGTTTTGCAAATAGGCTGTTGGATTCATATCGATAGGCTTCGTATCGATGACGTGACCCGAGTATCATGCAGAGATCCATATTTCATGCATGTAGACCACTTCCAATGGTTTAAACCATTTCTTTGTATCCATCAGTTGCCAAGCTTTTCGTATCGATCCTTATATTCTGCCTTCGTATCGGTGCCAAAGTCCTTACTTCGTATCCATCCGAGGCCATGGCCTTCATATCCATAGACCACCATCCATCCATGAACACCTTCTGCCTTCTTCATATCCATCAGCTGCTTCCTTCTTCATATTGATCAAGCGCTTCCTTCTTCGTATCGATCCCTGAATGCATCCTACATATCGATTAATAAGTGATCCATAAGAAATGCTTTTCCCTATAACCATTGCCTCCTTCTTCGTATCGATCCCAGCCTTGATCGATACGAAGTGCATTGACATATTTTTCCATCCAATCGATACGTGCATATCGATACGAATTTCATACCCATCCACCTCTTTCCTTCCTGAAGTCTATTTGTCGATGCAAAGTGCATCGATACGAGGTGCATCAATCCGAAGATTAATCGGTCCAAACCAATCATCTTAATGATTGATACGAAGGTATCGGTCCAAAACCATTTCTCTCCAATATTTACCCATCCATAACTTGAGCATATGAACTCTGATTGACCTGAAATTTGAAGTGTAACCTCAACTATCCTTGTCTATCATTCCCAATCAACCTCACCTTGATTGGAGCTTGGTTCAGTTTTGACGGTATCGACCATAGCCTTGTTCCCAATCAGTCCCCAATCTTGATATCCATCCTTTTTAGCCAATTTGTTGATATCCTAGCCTTATCCAAAAGGCGGGATAACATTTGCCCTCCAAAACAGACCTTTTGATAGGAAGGTGTGTTTTGAATAGCTTTTAATTCGTCATCCGAAATCCATATTCCATCCATAGCCATACCATTCGATCCATAATCCAATCTATCACCAAGCCATTCTATCCAAATGTCATAGCCATATCCTTATCCAAATCCGCGACTGCTTCGAGTCGATATCCGATTCTAAATCCAATAACGAAATCCTTAGCCAATTCCATATCCATCCAAACCCGACATCCGTGTTCAATCCATTCATATCCAGAATCCAACAACCAAATCCATGGCCCCTTCGGGTCGCTTTATCTAAGTCTGGGGTCTCGTCGGGTCCAAATCCAAAGTCTGGGGCCTCTTCGAGTCCTAATCCAAATTCGTAGACCTTACTGGGTCATTTTATCCTGCTTTAGCCTTGACTTTTCTGTCGGGGGCTTTTATATTATCCGGCCTCGACTCTTCGGTCGAGGACTTTTGTATTCTCCGGGCACGGCTCTTTGGTCGAGGACTTTTGTATTCTCCGGCCTCGACTCTCCAATCGAGGACTTTTATATTCTCTGGCCTCAACTCTCCGGTCGAGGACTTTTCTATTCTCCAGCCTCGACTCTTCGGTCGAGGACTTTGATGTTCTCCGACCTCGACTCTTTGGTCGAGGACTTTTATATTCTCCGGCCTCAACTCTTCGGTTGAGAACTTTTATATTCTCGGGCCTTGACTCTTCGGTCGAGGACTTTGATGTTCTCCGACCTTGACTCTCAGATCGAGGACTTTTTATATTCTCCGGCCTCGACTCTCCGGTCGAGGACTTTGATGTTCTCAGGCCTCAACTCTCCGGTCGAGGACTTTTTATATTCTCCGGCCTCGACTCTCCGGACGAGGACTTTGATGTTCTCCGGCCTCAACTCTCCGGTCGAGGACATTTTATATTCTCCGGCCTTGACTCTCCAGTAGAGGACTTTGATGTTCTCCAGCCTTGACTCTCCGGTCGAAAACTTTTTATATTGCGTTCGAGTCTATTCCATCGCTCTCCGACGAAGGGACTCGTAACTTGCGATTACTGCCCCGTCTCTCCGGTCGGGACCGTAATCACGTGACCTGTATTATTTATTACATTAATCCAAATTCAATCAACACAAAGTCCAATTGACAAAATAAAAGTCCGTATAACCAAGAAAATCAAATGTCCATAGTACCAAGAAAGAAACCAGATTCCACAGAAAATAGAAAGAAAACAAGATTTCATAAACCCAAGCATCACGGTTTATCATCATCTCAGAGCATGCCTAGGGACCGTCCTCGATCCCTACATGTGTAAGTAACTTAGCTTCATCACTTCGAGGTTTATTACTTATTCAAAGCCATAAATCCATTCAGTAGATAATAAGCCGACGGTGCCTAGATCCAGTGCCATTTTCATTTGACGTGGGCAGTGGCCGCTCCTGTTCCACTACCACAGCTCTGTTCCTTATGTACTGTTGTAGATGACCATTCCTCACATATTCCTCAGTAATATCCTTCCGTTGTCTGCAGTCGTTTGTGTTGTGTTCATCTAACTCATGGAATAGGCAATGCTTTTCCGATGCTCGCTTGTATTCAGAGGGTTCCTTTTTGTCAGCCTTTGATACTGGAGGCTCCCTCGAGTATCCAAGTAAATCCTTTCCAGAATTTTAGTCAAATCTTTGTAAGAAGAGAATTTAGATTCCATTCATTGCCTTTTCGATGTGCTACCATTGTCATTCATTTTCCTTTTGCCTCTATCGTCCTTGTTTGAATCCTCCCTAGGTGGACCTCCACCTTTTACCGCCTAAACTTTAGCCTCTCTCCTCTATCTTTCAGCCTTCACATCTTCCTGTCGTAAAAAAATTTCTGCTACGTGATAAAAATCCCTAAGATCCATTGGTGGATCCCATTCCAATGATATCTTAAAATCTGAATTATCCATAATTTTTGAGAATACTGCCATCAAAACCATCAACGGATCGAGTCGATCCATCGAACCCACCGCCACATTGAATCTGGTTAAGAAATCCCTAAGTGACGATCCCTTCCATTGTTTCATCGATGTTAAAGTCATCATAATCTTGGTTCTCATAATGTGGACCCAAAATTGCCTCATAAATCTCTTAATCAGCTCCATCTAAGTGCCAACTGAGCCTCTCTCCAGTTGTCTGAACCATAGTGTTGCTATATCAGTCGGATACAAATGGAAGCACCAAGCCATGACTTCCTCTGATGCCCCCAGTACTTCCATGTGCCTCATATACCTTGTCAAGTGAACAACGGGATCCATTCTCCCATTATACATCTCCAACATTGGTAGTTTGAAATCTGGTGGATTCCTAGCCTGCCTAATCACAGGAGTGAAGGGACTCCTGTTCACATCCTCCAGATCTCTATTCACCAATCCTCCCCTCATAGCCCACCTGATCATGTTCGCTAACCTATCATTATCATCAAGTAATAGCCTCTATCTGCGATCTCCAACCCGCCCCTCGAGTCCGTGAGGGAATCCTTCTAGACGAGCATCCATACCTCGATCAATGCCAAACTGCACAGCGCCGCCTGGTACCCTTCCTGGAATTGAGCCGGCGTGATTCGAGGGCATGCCCCCTGGCTCAGGGACTATTTCTAATGGTTCCACTCTATCCTCAATCCCGGTTGCTCCATGCCCCTAACTCTGATTCTGAACTATCTCCCATGTTGCTGCTCCAGCTTCACGATCCCTATTTTTAGCATTTCATGCAGTTACGTTCTCTTGATTTAGCACTCCAGCATGTCCAACTTGTCGACGTAAGTTATGCATCATCTCTTTCTCCCTTTTCAGCAACCCTTCCTACACAGCACCATCATCATCTCCATCTCACTTCTGGTGATGAAAACTGATGTCTGATTAGCTCCTGAAGAGACCTCTTGACTTCCTTCATGTTTACCTCTTTCCGTTCTTTGTCTCCTTGTTGATTGCTTAGTCATTACTTCCCAAAATCCGATCCATTAGCTTTCCAAATCTAAAATCCAAATTCGATATAGTGGGTGCTAGTCCTTCGCAGTGAAAGCACCAAAGTGTTTGCACCAAAATTGGTCACATACCCTAAAGTAATGAAAGCACCGGTGTTTATACACAAATCTCAGATCCAGATAATGTAGTGAATAAAAATGAAGAAATAACAAATGTAAAATGAGTAAGAAAGTAAAGAACACAAGATTTATATGGGTTCGGCTATCTTCGGCCTACGTCCACTTTGAATTGATCCTTTTATTCCTTTTATATTGAGATTACAGTAACAAGCCTTTGAAATCAGTAAACAAAATTGTAGAGTTTCGCCTAGAAAATCAAAAGAAGATCCAATCCCTTTTTAGTTGCCATAGAGCTGCTATTTATAGGTGCAGATCTGAAAGTATCCGCCCCAAAATCTGGAATACCTCTTCTCATGCGTAGATGGGCCCATGAGATTGCTCTGAAGTCGTATGCCATCAATCTTGATCAATCCAAGAATAATTTGTATCGATTCGAAAATAGTCCAATGAAGCTAAGATCGATCATGGCTGTTCTTAAGTGAATAAGCAAGCTCCTACGAAATTCATAGCATTTGGACTTGTAAAATGAGAGTTATGATTGATCCAAGTTTGATTTTTACAAATAGGCTGTTAGATTCGTATCGATAGGCTTCGTATTGATGACGCGGCCCGAGTATCATGCAGAGATCCATATTTCATGCTTCTAGACCACTTCTCTTGGTTTGACCCATTTCTTCATATCCATCAGTTGCCAAGCTTTTCGTTTTGATCCCTGTGTCCTACCTTCGTATCGATGCCAAAGTCCTTACTTCGTATCCATCCAAGGCCATGCCCTTCGTATCCATAGACCACCATCCATCCGTGAACACCTGCTGCCTTCTTCGTATCCATCAACTGCTTCCATTTTTATATCGATCAATCGCTTCCTTCTTCATATCGAACCCTGAATGTGTCCTTTGTATCAATCAATGAGTGATCGAAACAAAATGTTAAACCCTATAACCATTGCGTTGTATCGATCCTAACCTTAATCGATACGAAGTGCATTGATGTATTTTTCCATGCAATCGATACATGCATATTGATACGAATTTCATACCCATTAACTTGTTTCCTTCTTGAAGTCTATTTATCGATGGAAAGTGCATCGATACGAGATGCATCGATCCGAAGACCGATCAATCCAAACCAATCATCACAATGATCGATACGAAGGTATCAGTCCAAAACCATTTCTCTCCAATATTGACCCATCCATGACTCGAGCGTCTCAACTCTGATTGACTTGAAATTTGAAGTGTAGCCTCACCTAGCCTTCATTATCATTCCCAATCAATCCCACCTTGTTTGGAGCTTGGTCCAATTTTGATGGTATCGATCATAGTCTTGTTTCCAATTAATCTCCAATCCTGATATCCTTCCTGTTTAGCCAATTTGTTGATATCTCAGCCTTTTCCAAAAGGAAGGGTGACATACTCCACAGCAGACATCTCGGTTTAGACTAATCTAAGTAAGTCGAGTAAAATAAAATACCCCTTTGGTTATTTACTACCTCTTATCGGATATGAAGCAGACCCCATTTACCAAATGGTATTGGTCCATTTAACACTTCAAATCCAAGGCAAACTTCCAGGCATATTTCCCTTTAATGTATCTACAACGTAAATACCTTTTTCACAGGTCCTAAGGTTGGAGATATCCTACATTAGTATTAAGCGTACACAACTACTGGTAGCTCTGACCGAAGGGCGGACTTCCGTTGTGTATCTCTATTGACCTCGCATTCCAACCCATTAAATCAAATTAATTATTCTAAGCTTTAATATTGGGCAAAGCCCACTAATCTCTATTTGCATATCTAAGGCTATATAGTTTACTCTAACGACAATTATACTGCCTTATAATATTTAGTTACTACCTAACATGTTTTACTTATTATCTCTATAAGTGTCTCTTTTGTCCTAAATAAATGATTATTATCTTAATGGATGTTTCCTAAAGAAATTTATTTACTCATTCAAATTTTACCTATTACTCCTCCATTATCTCTTCATAATTACTATAATATGTCATTAATTAGTCTCATTATTCCACTTACAACTTACTTAAATTCTTGTAACTTCAAATTTATTATATATTTATTAAGTATAAATTTTTGAGTTACAACCTTCCCATCTTTATTTCCTAATCCTATCTTTTGTTGCGAATTCTATACTAACGATCTAATTTTAACTAATACGAATATTAACATGTATTACGTTGTAGTAATTATATATTTGTTTCTTTTATGTTTTTGGTTATTAATTTCCAACTAGAATAGTTCTTTCCATATTTTAATACATTAGAATTATCCTTCTAAAAAGGTTACCCATTATAACTTTCCATAAATAAACCTAAAATAAGTGATTTGCTTCATTTGAAATTACAACGAATTATTTATTTCTTTTTTATTGAAATAGACGGTGTAAACTACAAAAAAGAAATCCATACTTTACATATCCTTTTCTTCTTTTATGTATATTCCTTATCAAATCAAACGCTTCACTTTTTCTCTGTAATTAATAAATTAGACAGATTTATCAAGGTCAAATGAAAAATATTTCTAACAAATTAAAATACAAAATTCACATTCTAATGAAACTGGAACTAATCCAGATCATACAAATGTCTCTACAACCTCATTATAAATAAGAAATAAACTCTATATCTTTATCAAAGTTGTATAGCAAATGGGCGTCAAATAGCCTCATGCAACGTGGGTAGCATTCCCGCTCATACGTGTCACGGCGGAGGATCGATGCTAATCTACTACCATAAATAATTTCTTATGTCCAAAGGCAGTGAAATCTCCAAATTTGATTGATCGTCCTTGAAGAAGGGTGAAATTTGCTAAGGCTAAGTAAACGAAGATTTTTGAAGGTTTCGGTCTAGCCAAGCGACCTCTTAAGGGCTGAGAATCGGATGGCGTGAGGATGAGCCGGAGGTTTTAGGTGGTTCCATGGACTGAGTAGGGGTTGGAGAGGGGAGATTGGGTTCAGATCTGGAAGGGTGGCAGGGCTCGATCTAGCATGCAAAAATTAGTGCTAGGGAGGGGAAGCTGCTGTTGGGGAGGGTTTGCTGTATGTGGAGAAGGAGGCGTATCGCTCGTCGTGGGGGAAGGAGGAGGAGCGACATCGTTTGATTAGAGGGGATGAGGGGTTCGGTTAAAGAGAAGGAGGGGGATCGACTAAAATAAGGCAGCTGAAGTGGATACGACTTATAAGTCGTGTTCCTGGTTCGGATTGAGCCTCAAACCTGTTATCCGATCGACTGCCTTAAGGCTACCGATCGACCGCTACCAAGTTTCATAATGTCTAATATGGTATAAGGCATTGAAGGAGTTTTAGGGGTTTATAATATGATGTTTCGCAAACTAAAACCCCCCAAGGCATATTCAAACCCAAACTATACTAATCAATTACTAAAATAGAAAAGCTAAGATTTCAAGTCATAGTATATCCACAGCTTTGCCTCCTTTGGCGCCTTTGACACTCTACCAGAACTCTTCTTTTTCGTATATATATATAGTTATAGACATAGCCACGATTTGTATATACGTTAGATTCAAAAAATTAGAGGTTTGAAGGAGAATAGGTTGAGAGAAAAAATAGCTCTATACAAAGATATGAATTGACAGAGCTTCGTTAGAGTTGCCAAATATTTTGTGAATAAAAGCAAGGGGGCTAGACTCCTATTTATAATGATTGAAATGCACCAAAACCATTGGATTTATATCGGTTTAATATTATATAATTTGGTAAGTTAATTCTGCAAAAAACCCTAGCCTCCATCGTTCATGACCGGTCGACCGTCGCTACCTACCGATCGATCGCAAGTAATCGATCGACCCAAAGGGAGCAGTCGACCGTACATACTATTTTGGGAAGAATTGTTTTGCCGTTGACTTTTAATTATTTTATTCCTTAATTACTTTTTAATGTTAACGTTGATTTTAACATTTGCTTAACCCTTAAGTCTAATTACTATTAAATTTTGAATTTCAAATTTTAAAACTAATTATTCATTTGAATTTGAATTCTATTTAAATTGCTATAAACCCGAAAACTTCAAACGCCCATAACTTCTTCGTTTGTGCTCCGTTTTCAGTATATTATATATGAAAATTGATCAGAATTTCACCACGAACGAAATGACATAATTTTCATAGTCAAGTTTTTAATTTTACAAAATTTTCATTTTTATCCCTATTATATTAAATTTAATTTATCCAATTTATTTATTCATGATTGATTTTACGGGCTATTACATGTATTTTCAAAATTTAGCAGCGTTCTTAGCTCATATTCGGTCTATTACCGTTTATGCATTTGAAGTCCCACCAATGAAATAGCCCGTTGAAGAAAACCAAGAAAATTGATGCATTCACATCCAACGCGGTGGAAGCCAACTATACTTTTTTTTTGTTCATTTATTTTATGGAATTATTTAAATGTTAGTAATTAAGTTTTTTTTAATGTTAAATGATAAATAAACAGTATTTTAATATATATTTTTAATGAATTAAAAATATTTATAATGTGTATATCTAAATATTTTTTAAATCAGAAAATTACATGAATTACTTACATTTTTTCTACGAGATCTACTCTACACGCACCATGTGGCATTAACCCCAGATTGCAACCTAATTGGTCCATGTTCGGAATGTTTTTCTATCGATCAGAAAAACGTCGAATTACATCGTTATAATTACCCTAAGCGCATGACGTACGATTGTAGTACATATAAAAGTATGGGTCGAACCACAAAGAAAACAAGAATTTCAACTTACTCTATCAAATTATCCCAAATATTTTAAATTGAAAGTTGTAGAAAATTAGAGTAAAAGTAATTAGATTAGGCAATTTAGAGATAAATTCACTCTCACGTTCATATAATTTAACACATAATAAATTTGTAATCTCCCTTTTTAACCTAAGTAGAATTAGTTAATGTATTTTTTTAAGTATGGTTTAGTTGTGAAATTAAATGGAACAACATAAACCATCAGATTTTAGTACATCAACCAGACCCACTTATTAAATCTTATGAAAATGATTATGAAGTTAGAAATAGAATCGAGTTTAAGCGTGATATATTTACAGTTTTATGTCAAGTAACATAGAGCATCAAAATTTTCTTCTATTTTTAACTTCATTACCAAATTCAAATAGTTAGATGAAGGTGTAACTTCAGTCTATTGTTGACAAAATATAGCCTATTTGTGGTTAACAACATTGGTTATCAAATTCATTTATAAACTTCTATCTTCCATCTACATCTAAATTTACATTATGCCCAAAAACAAGAAATAATAAATGAAACTAATATGTTGATTTTATATGAATTACGAGAGCTTCATTACCCTAAATTGAAGGGGTTTAGCCTCTCATTCTTGAATTCATTTCAACAAAACTGGATTTCAGCATTAACAAAATGGAAGAAAATGCTAATTAAAGAGAAGGAGAGCTAATTAATTACGTAAAAGTATATTTATACTAATTTGTATAAAAAAATCCAATCTACTTGCATGATATAAAAGAGAAGCATGAAATAAAATAACACAAAGTAAAAAGCAGGAAATAAAGTTACATAAAGTAAAAGGCTAAGAAGCAATTATACTAAAGAAGACTAAAGCGCTTTTAATTACAATTTTGTGGCTACAACTATAAATGCTTCCTTTCATGAATCATAAGAAGGTATTTATACAAGTTTAAAACTGTTCGGATGACGGAAATTCTATCGGTTTAGAAAACCGTCGAACGAATTTTGAAATAAAATTTACCGCAAGCGCACGGTGTACGAATGTAGCACGTGGCGAATACGGGTCGATCCACAGGGAATTGTTGATTTAAATTTCCTACTCAATCAAATTATACCAAAGTCGAAGAGGATTTGTTAACTAGAAATTATAAGGCTAACACTAGAAAATGTGATTCAAAAATTATTAGACTAAAGAACAATTTAGAGGCGAACCCACTCTCAAATTTTTGTAAATCAACAAACACATAATTTATGATCTCTAACTTTGATATTAAGTGAAATAATCATTGCATTTATCATAAGTATGGTTTGTTTATGTTATTAGTTAACATAACTCAAACCATCAAACTATAATACAACAATTATACCACTTACAATTCTCATGAAAAAGAGCCAAAGCAAAAACTATTTTAAGTATGATCTATTTACTATTGTAACTAGTAACATAGATCATCAAATTTCATTTTTATTTTCATTTCATAATCAAAAATTAATTAGCAAATGTTGATGTAAATTGTGTTTATGTTGAGTAAGAATAGCTCATTTTCATAAGCAATATAAGCTATCAAACCTACTTGTATAAACTTACATCAAAACTCACATTCATGAAGCATAAACAAAGAGATCATACATCATAAAAATGTTGAAATTACATAAAGTTAGAGAGCTTCATCACCCCTAAATTGAAGGGGTTTAGCTACTCATTTGTGGCATTGAAGCAACACATGTAAGTTTCAACATTAAAAAGAAAAGAAAAATAGAAAATAAGTAAAGAAGGCAAAAGAGATTAGCTACTAACTACTTGCATAAATATAAATCTAAGCTATGAACATAAGGAGAAAGAGAGCATAGAAATAAAAATTAACAATAAAACAAAGAAAAGCATGTAGAAAAGAGAGAAGAAAGAGGCTTGGAAGCCATTTTTATTTCATAGAACATTGTGCTTACACTTGATTTCTTAATTTCCTAAGTAAAATGAAAGAGTAGAAGATGATCTTTTCATGTACATAAGGGGGCTATTTATACATACATAAAACCCTAATTCTATTTTTTAGGGAGCTTCCTAAATTGCCCTTTAGGAAGTGTGGCCACCAAGTAACCATTATCCACTAATTAATCCATCATTTGTTTTGCATGAAGCTTTAACATCCACTTAGTTGTCCATTAGCTCCAAATTGTACATTTAGGTAAGTGGGTGGGGTCCTCCATGTTCATGGCTTGAATTATTTCCCTCTTCTTTCCTTTGTATTCATTTGTGCATGCATATATCTTCATATAAGCCTCTTTCATATGCATTCAAATTCCTATAAAAATTATCAAAAAATGTCCAAGTAAAAATTCTTACATTGACACATGCACAAAAATGACCGTTTTGCCCCTGAATGAAAATGAAAATATGATGGTTTGGAAATAATTGAATTTTGGTTCTAAACATGTTAAAATACCCAAATATGATGATTATTTTAAAAGAGAGATAAAATATGGATGTAAATATATGCACAATTACGTGCACATCAAATACCCCCACACTTTTCTTTTTATTCGTCCTCGAACAAAGGAAACTAAGATAAATCCGTTTTCGTAGGGAGCACGATTGCATTGAGCGTACGCAACAAGCCGTTAAACCTCTGGGTGTCCCCAGTAGGACGAGTGTTGTCTCGTGAGGGTTTTCAGCGGATACTACCCACAAAATCCAAATGCAGGATGAAAATATTTACAAAATGCAAGATTTATTTACAAAGAGATGAATGCGAGTTTTTGAAAATATTTACAAATGAAGGATTTATTTTTAAATTGACACGAATAAGTTAAATACAAGTTTTGGTCATTGTCTTGAAAATTTTACTCGTCAAAATTTCCAATGAAAATCAAGTTGTCATAACAGATAGACCATAGTTTGGCTAGTTGTTTCGGTTGATAACACAATGTAATTATGAAATGGATCCTTAGTTGATTATCAAAGTTTATTAAAGTGGTATTTTCATTTCTTTTCAATAACAAGTTAAATCAAACAAGTTAAAATAGTGCTAGGATTTCAATTGCTTGCTCTCTCATTATTTGCAAGAAAAATTACACACCTAGCTCAGGTAAACTGAGGCCAGATATACCACCCATGCACTGCCTTTCGGGCTTATGTGAGGGGAGTACAGAGCATGGCGAGTGCACACACTTTCGTGCATACACCTATCGACCGTAGGTGGTTTTTATTAAGTCTGTTTTTTTTGGGTATGTGTTCCATACATACATAACCGTGAGGACTTTTAAATGAGTATGAAAGCACATAATCAAAGATTCCAAGTAATTCACCCATGCGTAACCGTGATGACTTTTAAATGAGAGTGAATACTTTAGATGTTATTATATTGTATGTTTTTTTATATATATTTTTTTATGAGAGAGAGAGAGTTTTGCAAAACCATCTTAGCACCATTTAACTTAGAAGACAAAAATGTTATATCCTTACTTTAAATTTACCACTTTTTAAACAAAGATTTTCAATTAGAACATACTTCATAATTAACATAGATGAACCTTCCTATATACTAGTAAAACCATTGTTATTTGTAATCAAACTTTATTTTTATTTTTTGTTAAGACAAATAAATTTTCAAAAATTACAATTTATTAACCAAAACTTATACTTATCCCATAGTGTTTCTTCAAAAATAAATCAAAATGGTAAAAAGAAAATGTTTTTTTTTTGAGATTTAGGAGTTTTGAGAATTTTTTTTTGAAGAAAATGAATATTCAAAAATGCCATGAAAAACTAAAAAAAATGAAAATGAGACTCCCCCCACACTTAATTTTGACTGTGTCCCCACAGTCGATGCATGAAATAATGAGTGTAACGGGGAAAAATATGTACATATTTACAAAAGAGAGTTAACATTCTTACTAGACGTAACTTGGCTCATGAAGGATCATGAGCTCCTCCTCTTGGTTACCGGGCAATTCCAAGAAGGGTTTTAAACGATGACCATTGACTTTGAAAATCGATCCATCCTTTGGGTTTTCTATTTCTATGGCACCATGTGGAAAAACAGTTCGTACCACAAATGGTCCGGTCCACCTTGATTTAAGTTTCCCAGGGAATAAATGAAATCTCGAGTCATATAAAAGAACTTTCTGGTTAGGCGAAAACGTTTTCCTTAGGATTGGCTTGTCATGAAAAACTTTGGTTCTTTCTTTGTAAATTTTCTCGTTTTCATACGCGTCGTTCCTAAGTTCTTCGAGTTCGTTGAGTTGTAGTTTTCGATTTTCGCCAACCTTTTCAAGATCAAAGTTTAAGTTTTTTATTGCCCACAACGCTTTGTGTTCAATTTCAACGGGTAAATGGCCAGCTTTACCGTAAACTAAACGAAATGGGGACATCCCAAGGTTAGTTTTAAAAGCAGTACGGTAAGCCCAAAGCGCGTCGGTCAATTTCTGAGACCAATCTTTTCGATTTTTATTGACAGTTTTCTCCAAGATTTGTTTTATTTGTCGATTTGAAACTTCAACTTGGCCACAAGTCTGAGGATGATACGGAGTGGATAACTTGTGGGTTATTGAGTATTTTTTCATTAAAGTTTCAAAAGAACGTTTGCAAAAATGGGTTCCGTTATCACTGATTATTGTGCGAGGTATGCCGAACCTCGAAAAGATATTTTCTTTGAGAAATTTCACAACAATTCTGTGGTCATTGGTTTTGCAAGGAACGGCTTCGACCCATTTTGAAATGTAATCGACAGCGAGAAGGATATACAAGTTTCCAAAAGAATTGGGAAAAGGTCCCATAAAGTCAATACCCCATACATCAAAGATTTCGATCGTAAGAATGGGGTTTAAAGGCATCATATCTCGTCGAGAAATTCGTCCAAGCATTTGACATCGATCACAAGTTTTATAAAATTCAAACGAGTCTTTGAAAAGAGAAGGCCAATAGAAACCACACTGAAGCACTTTTTCCGCAGTATTTCGAGCACCGAAATGTCCACCGCACGCTTGATCGTGGCAAAACGAAAGAACACTCTTTATTTCATTATCCGTAATGCAACGTCGGATGATTTGGTCAGGACAATATTTGAAAAAGTATGGATCGTCCCAATAGAAGTATTTCACCTGGGACATAAATTTGCATTTGTCCTGTTTGGACCAAGATGAGGGAGTTTGTTTAGTGACTAAGTAGTTCACTATATCAGCGTACCATGGATCGATCGAAATTGAAAGAAGTTGTTTATCGGGGAAGTTTTCATTGATTAGCAAAGGAGATGGTGCGTTCGAAAGACAAGATAAGTGATCGGCTATGACATTATCGGATTCTTTTTTGTCTTTGATTGTAAGGTCAAATTCTTGAAGTAAAAGGATCCAACGAATCAAACGGGATTTAGCATCCTTTTAGCGAAGAGATATTGAAGCGCAGAATGGTCAGTGTAAACCGTAATGTGTGAACCTATCAAGTAAGGTCGAAACTTTTCAAGCGCAAAAACGATAGCTAGAAGCTCTTTTACGGTTGTTGTGTAGTTGAGTTGAGCATCGTTCAAGGTCATACTCGCGTAGTAAATGACATGAAGGATCTTGTTGATGCGTTGTCCCAAGACAGCACCAACGGAAAAGTTCGAAGCATCACACATTATTTCGAAAGGAAGATCCCAATTGGATGCGCAAATGATTGGGGCAGAAATGAGTTCGCTCTTAAGAAGTTCAAAAGAAGAGATACAATCAGTGTTAAAGTCGAAAGGAACGTCTTTTCCAAGAAGGGTCGTCAAAGGACGGGCGATTTTGCTAAAGTCTTTCACAAAACGACGGTAAAAGCCAGCATGTCCTAGAAATGATCGAATGTCCTTAACGGATTTGGGAATGGGTAGATTTGCAATGACATCGATTTTTGCTTTGTCTACTTCAATGCTTTTATTTGAGATGATATGTCCAAGGATTATGCCTTGTTTGACCATAAAGTGGCATTTTTCCCAATTCAAAGTTAAATGTTTTTCTCTACATCGATTTAGAACCAACTCGAGATGATGTAAACATTGGGAAAAAGAATCGCCAAAGATTGAGAAATCGTCCATGAAAACTTCTAGAAAGCGTTCTATCATGTCGGGAAAGATTCCAACCATGCATCGTTGGAAAGTCGCAGGAGTGTTACATAGTCCAAATGGCATACGTCGATAAGCGAAGGTACCGAATGGACATGTGAAAGTTGTTTTCTCTTGATCTTCAGGAGCGATTGGAATTTGGTTATAGCCAGAATAACCATCAAGGAAACAGTAAAATTCATGGCCGGCTAAACGTTCGAGCATTTGGCCAATGAAAGGAAGAGGAAAGTGATCTTTACGTGTTGCGGCATTTAGTTTTCGATAGTCAATGCAAACACGCCAACCCGTTTGAGTACGAGTTGGAATAAGCTCGTTTGAATCGTTCTTGACAATGGTTAGCCCGGACTTTTTCAGTACAACGTGAACTGGGCTAACCCATGAACTATCGGAGATTGGGTAAATGATTCCGTTGTCGAGAAGTTTAAGAATTTCATCACGCACCGTATCTTTCATTTTTGGATTAAGCCTTCGTTGCACGTCACGAACAGGCTTGGCATCATCGATTAAATGGATGCGATGTTGAACCAGAGCGGGACTAATTCCTTTTATATCGGAAATCAACCATCCCATTGCTTCCTTATTTTTCGAAAGGATAGAGAGAAGAGAAGCTTCTTGGTCAAGAGAAAGATTGTTAGAAATGATGACAGGACAAGTTTCATTTTCACCTAAGTATGCGTACTTAAGGTGGTCGGGAAGCGGTTTGAGGTCCACCTTTGGAATTTTTTCGATCGAAGAATTGGGTTGAGATTCGGACTCAACTGGAAGCGATTCAAAAGGAAGAGTGTATTCAATATCGTTGGGAATTTTGTAAAATAATTTTTCATACTCGGCCTCACGTTCATCGTTAAGATCAAGTGTTTCGTTTTCAACATTTTCGTGAATGGCACTAACTTCCAACGTTTGGTCACAAGGTTCATTCGATTGGCTTTCAAGATTGAAAATATTAAGTTCAAAGTCATGTTTCCAAAAGAGATTTTCATTGATCTGTTACGACAATTGATTAAGGCATTTGAGGTGGCTAAGAATGGTCGGCCTAAAATCAACGGAATTTGAATCGAGGGATTCGTCACGGGTTGTGTTTCGAGAACGATAAAGTCAACGGGGAATATAAATTGCCCTACTCTAATGAGCACGTCTTCGATTTCTCCCACGGGCTTCTTAATGGAACGATCGGCAAATTGAAGCGTAACTTTCGTGGGTTTGAGCTCACCTAAGCCTAATTGTTCGTACACGGAGTATGGAATCAAGTTGACACTCGCGCCTAAGTCTATCAAACATTTGTTAATCGTCTTGTCTCCAATTGTACACGATATCGTAGGGCAGCCAGGATCTTTGTATTTAACGAGCATGGATTGGGACAAGACTTCACTCAAACTAGCAGCTAAGAAGACTTTTTTGGGTACTTGAGTGTGTCGCTTTTGGGTGCACAAGTCCTTAAGAAATTTCATGTAAGTGGGGACTTGCTGAACGATGTCAAGAAGCGGGATGTTCACTTTTACTTGTTTAAAAATTTCCAACATCTTTTCCATTTGGTCCGAGTGTTTCTTTGGTCGAAGACGATGTGGAAATGGAATACGATACTCGGTAGGCGGGTCTACTCGAGTAGAAGAAGAAGAATTTTGATTGTCGTTCGATTCGACGTTTGGCTCCACATTCTGTTCTGAGTCGTTCGTTGTTTTAGAAGCGTCGAGAAAAGTTTCCGGTAAAACATTTGGATTAACGACTTGATTATCGATTTGTTTACCAGAACAGAGAGTTGTGATAGCATTCAACTGGGTGACGTTGCTATCTTGAACAACATGGGCTTGATTTGAATTTGCGTTTTGATTTCTGAGATTTGGAAGGGGCTGGCTTGGGAATGTTCCACGTTCACGTTCACTTACAGACGTGGCTAATTGACTCATTTGCATTTCGAGTTTTGCAATCGATTGGTTTGTGTTTTGCATATATGAAGTCAATAAATTTTGCAAACTGCTGTTTGATTGAAGGCTTTGAGTAGTTGCCTTAGCCAACGTTTCAAGAGTTTTCTCAAGCGAAGTTAAACGTTTATCGTCTTGTGGAGGGTGAGAAGAATTTGGTGGAAAATTTGGTTGTTGCGGTTGATTATGAGACGGGCCCGTAAAGTTTGGTTGAAAATTATTGGGCTGAAAGGGAGGATTCGAAGCATTATTCGAAAATGCTTGAAAATTGGGACGAATTGTATTCGTGTTGGGATTGTTTTGGCTCCACGCAAAATTCGGATGATTTCTCCAACCAGGGTTGTACGTTGGAGAAAATGTGTTGTTTTTGGTTTTATTGAAAGCATTGATTTGTTCGACGGAATTAGGACACTGATCGGCTATATGATTAGGATCGTTGCAATTATAACACATTGGTTGGGAGGCTTGGTTCGTTTGATTCGATGAGAAAACGTTATCAAATTTTTTAATCATTGCGTCGATCTTAGCTTCCAAAGCAACTGAAGATCCAATCGAGTGTGCACTCGATCGTGAGTAGATTGATTTTTCGTTCTAGCGTTCCCATTGGGACAACTTTTCAGCGAGGTTTTCAAGAAATTGCCAAGCATCGTCATGATGTTGGGCAAGAAAATTGCCTTGGCACATTGATTCGAGCATGGTTCGTGAGCTGTTTTCGAGTCCATCGTATAAGATTTGGCAAATCGTCCATTTTTCAAAGTTATGGTGTGGATATTTTATCAAAAGCTCTTTGAATCTTTCAAAATATTTTCCAAATGGTTCACCCTTGAATTGATGAAAATTTACAATTTCGTTTCGAATTCTACTTGTTTTTTCCAAGGGTAGAACTTTTTTAGGAAAGCTTTTACAAATTCTTCCCACGTTTTAATTGAGTTCGAAGGTAAGCTGTACAACAATTTTTCAGCGTAATCCGTAAGAGCAAATGGGATTAATCGAAGTTTGATTCCGTCATCAGAAAGTTGTTGGAGTTTAATGGTTACACAAACTTGTTCGAATTTAGTCAAAAAGATGTATGGATCATCGTGCTCGAAATTGCCAAATTTTGGAAGCGTGGCAATATGGTTCGAATGGATTTCGAAATGGTTACCCGTAGGGGCGGGTAACGTGATGCAAGATGGAATAGAAACTCTGTCGGGAAAGATTCTATCCATAAGAGTTCGAGGGGAGTTTTCGTTCGCCATATCAGGAGGATCGTCTGTTCGAGTTAAACGGTTTGTAGAAGGGTCGCGAGTCCAACGATTCGTTGTTGTGTCACGAGTCCAAGTACTCATGCACAAGTGAAAGTCGAGAAGAGAAAGGAGTTAGAATCGAGTTTAGAGAGTGAAATAAGATTTGAAAATTTGTTTTTTTTTTGCTTCTTTTTTTTTTACAAGGGAGAAAACTATTTAACGGGTGAGATTTATTTTCAAAAGAAAAGTTTGATTTTTGTTTTGTTTTTGGTTTTTCAAGTTTTTTTTTATGTTTTTGGTTTTGTATTTTTTTTGTTTTTTTTTTGAATTTTTAAATATTTACCAAAAGGATTTTTTTAAATTGATTTTTGTTTTTTTTTTGAATTTTCAAATTATTTTTTCTTTTGAAAAATCAAGTTAAATTTACAATATTTTTCTGGATTTTTAATTTTTTTTTAAATATGCATGAACTAATGCAACTAAATGAATGCAAAGGACTTAATTACAGTTTTCTGTCCTTAGTAGCTCCTAACCCAAAATTGTATAATCACACTTTGTCTTAAATCAACAAAAATATTTCTCAACCAGGTAACGGACAGGAGTTATCGGTGCACCATGAATTACCGTAGCAATGCAGCCGAAGGTTTAAGTACCTTCAGAGGAACAACCAGTATAATATTTACGTATCACCGTAATTTTTGTAACTGGTTATTACTCTGCCGTAGCCTAGACACCAAGAAATAAAATCGTTCAAATAAAACAATTGTGAAGATACAATTAATCCCTAAGTGAGCTCGTGACACCCTTAAGTCCAACGTCTAACCTTTATTATTAGTCAAATTCTACGATGAAATGCGTTTGTGGGCTAAGGAAAGGGTGATGAAATCCCTCACCTTATGTGAATTGGGGTATTGCCCTTAGAAAAGAAAATAAGATGAGATGAATGCAAAACAAGAAATTAAACGTGTATTAACAATGCAACTAAAATGAAGTTTGTTTTTGGTTTTTTTGGATTTTGAATTTTTTTTTAATGCAAATGTAAGCAACCAACAATGCAAATAAAGATGGAAGCACAATACCAGAGCGTGCAGATTATTTTAGCAAATTTTTTTTAGCGGCGATTTTTAGCAAAGCACAACAATTTATTTGTTGGCAAACACTTTTCCCTTTTGAATTTCTGCTTTGGCAACCTGAAGTGAAGAACAAGATATATTTACAAAAAAAAAAATTTATATATCAAACGAAATAAAACAAAGGAAAATAACACCACTGTCAAAACAAAAGATTTTCAAACAAAGCAAAAAGAAACTTATTTGTTTTTTTTTATATCAAAGGAGAAACTAAACAAAGTAAAATAAAAACTATTGAAACAAAAGAACCAAAACAAAACAAGTTTTTCTATGACAATTGTTTTTTTTTGGGGTAGAAATTAAACACAACAATAAAAAAACAAAAGAAGACACACTAAAATCAAATACTCACAAGCCCCAAAAAAATTCAAAATTTTCACCAAACAAACTTTTTTTTGTGTTTTTTTTTGTTTTTTTTCACAAAACAAGTTTTTCTAAATTCGTTCGACGGTTTTCTAAACCGATAGAATTTCCGTCGACGAATAAGTTTTTGGCGCCGTTGCCGGGGAATTGTTTTGATTTTGATTTTCTATTCTTCGAGTTATTTTTGTTTGATCTTTGTGTGTTTCATTTTGTGTGCGTTTGTATTTAAAAAGAAAATATCGTGTGTTTGTGTGCATTTGTTTGTGTGCTTGTTGTTTTGCATTTTCATTTGCTCTTCAATTATTAAAAAAAAAGAATATTCACGATTTCAAAACAAAAACATTTTATTCCATTTTCTATTGTACAATTTACATTTCATTTTTGTTTGCTTTCCAAAAAAAAAAGACACACCCAATTCACTGTTTCCACTCTGTGCACATTTTTGTGCACTGCCATCACTACTGGCTCTGTTACAGCAGCCATCACCACTGCAGCATCTGTACTCGAACCACAGTAGTCTACTGCCCTCTTCAACAACTTGCGTGAACTCCACACTTCACCCCAAACTTCACCGCAATCCATCTCGCAATACTCACATATAAAATGCACTTAACTGAACCACCCCTCTCCCTTCTGTTACCACTCAACAACAACCTACACTGCTATCTGACTTCTCCCACCTCAACTCCAAGCTACTTATCATAACCACCATCACATACGAGTACCCGCTACAATTATCGACACCTCGCAAAACTTCAACCTGAAACACTGCATCACCGCAAAATAGTTCAATTGCTACAACAAAACTGCAGTACCATCCTTAAACCATTACACTTCTGTCAATTAGCATCATTTCATCCAACCACAGTTCAAATCCACTCTACAACCTACACAAACTCACAACAATCCACATTACAACTCCTTCACCATTTCACAAATTTGCTATCTCTGTTCTGCAACCACCAACATATCACGCTTTACCAATCCATCATCCCATTCACTCACCACTACACTGATCATTTCGACAGACCATAGCATAGCCTATTGCCATCAACCATGGCTCCTCCCTGACTTCATCCTTCATATCCACATACTTCTACTATCCCCTCCCTCAAACTGCTGCACCAGACTTCACCACATCACCATTTCAACTCAGTCCAAACATCCATACAACTACTAACTGCCCCTGTTTCTGCTCAACCATCCAAACCCACCACCTTAAACTTCATCTTCCACTGCCTTGTGTCACTGAAATAACTACATACCACCAACCACACCTCTCTCACCTTCTACCAAACTCCTCCAGCCCTTCTACATCTCAACTCCTCGCCACAACAAACAGCAGCCTCAAAACAACAACTCCCCTCTCCCACTTGCCCTTCTCACTGACCAATAGCCCAGTGAACACACCCCACAACCCCTCAAACGCTGCCACAAACCGACCTTCGCTTCCAAGCATCATCCACTTGCCTTCATCCATCTCGAACCTCTGTTCTGATGGCCATCACCACCTCTACCCATCTCTGACATCCCCTTCACAATCACCATAACACTGTCTCAAACCCCCAACCTTAACCATCACAAGCACCACCCACAACCATCAAAGTACTGCCATCATCCATTCACATAACCTTCCCACTTCCTTCATCGTTGACTACACGCGCCTCAATCCAACATCACGAAGCAGAGACTTAAACGAAATCTACAACCAACCCTCAACTGACATCAGTTCATCTCCACCTGAAATGACAGCAGCAACTCGCATGACAGCACCAACAACAAACCCAACCTTGAACCGCCTTCCTCTGCAAATTAAATCGCTCGAACTCAACCCGCATCCCAATCCAATCGCCACCACAAATCGCCTGAAACACAACTGCGATCCCTCGCTGAACCTACGCCATCACAAGACATTCTACGTTCGAACTTGAGATTCGAATTTCTTTTGGAAATTTTTAAACTCTGGGATTTGGGAAGGGAATTCGATTTATTTATGATTTTAAGAGACTGAATTTTTTATTTTTTATTTTTTTTGAAATCGATTGTGAATTTGGTCTTAATTCGTCTCTGGTCATTACTGTAGTTTGTTTGCTAAAGTTTGTAAGTGGGCCGGGTATAAAAATTTTGTTGGTGAGTCAGAGTAAACTTCCTTTTTTTTCTTTTGTTTGTTTGGTTTTGATTTTATTTTATCAAATTGTTTTTAGTCCATTAAAAAAAAAGTTTGGTTTCTTTAGTTTAGTTTTGATTTATTCAAAAAAAAAAGAATTTTTGTTAGTGTCTTTCCAAATTAATTTTTTTTAAGTAAAACCCTACAAAAAACTTGTTCGGACGACGGAAATTTTATCGGTTTAGAAAACCGTCGAACGAATTTTGAAATAAAATTTACCGCAAGCGTACGGTGTACGAATGTAGCACGTGGCGAATACGGGTCGATCCACAGGGAATTGTTGATTTAAATTTCCTACTCAATCAAATTATACCAAAGTCGAAGAGGATTTGTTAACTAGAAATTATGAGGCTAACACTAGAAAATGTGATTCAAAAATTATTAGACTAAAGAACAATTTAGAGGCGAATCCACTCTCAAATTTTTGTAAATCAACAAACACATAATTTATGATCTCTAACTTTGATATTAAGTGAAATAATCATTGCATTTATCATAAGTATGGTTTGTTTATGTTATTAGTTAACATAACTCAAACCATCAAACTATAATACAACAATTATACCACTTACAATTCTCATGAAAAAGAAGCTAAAGCAAAAACTATTTTAAGTATGATCTATTTACTATTGTAACTAGTAACATAGATCATCAAATTTCATTTTTACTTTCATTTCATAATCAAAAATTAATTAGCAAATGTTGATGTAAATTGTGTTTATGTTGAGTAAGAATAGCTCATTTGCATAAGCAATATAAGCTATCAAACCCACTTGTATAAACTTACATCAAAATTCACATTCATGTAGCATAAACAAAGAGATCATACATCATAAAAATGTTGAAATTACACAAGTTAGAGAGCTTCATCACCTCTAAATTGAAGGGGTTTAGCTACTCATTTGTGGCATTGAAGCAACACATGTAAGTTTCAACATTAAAAAGAAAAGAAAAATAGAAAATAAGTAAAGAAGGCAAAAAAGATCAGCTACTAACTACTTGCATAAATATAAATCTAAGCTATGAACATAAGGAGAAAGAGAGCATAGAAATAAAAATTAACAATAAAACAAAGAAAAACATGTAGAAAAGAGAGAAGAAAAAGCTTGGAAGCCATTTTTATTTCATAGAACATTGTGCTTACACTTGATTTCTTAATTTCCTAAGTAAAATGAAAGAGTAGAAGATGATCTTTTCATGTACATAAGGGGGCTATTTATACATGCATAAAACCCTAATTCTATTTTTTAGGGAGCTTCCTAAATTGCCCTTTAGGAAGTGTGGTCACCAAGTAACCATTATCCACTAATTAATCCATCATTTGTTTTGCATGAAGCTTTAACATCCACTTAGTTGTCCATTAGCTCCAAATTGTACATTTAGTTAAGTGGGTGGGGTCCTCCATGTTCATGGCTTGAATTATTTCCCTCTTCTTTCCTTTGTATTCATTTGTGCATGCATATATCTTCATATAAGCCTCTTCCATGTGCATTCAAATTCCTATAAAAATTATCAAAAAATGTCCAAGTAAAAATTCTTACATTGACACATGCACAAAAATGACCGTTTTGCCCCTGAATGAAGATGAAAATATGATGGTTTGGAAATAATTGAATTTTGGTTCTAAACATGTTAAAATGTCCAAATATGATGATTATTTTAAAAAAGAGATAAAATATGGATGTAAATATATGCACAATTACGTGCACATCAAAAACCATAATATATTATAAGGTGCTACCAAAACTACCTTCACTTTGTGTGATCTCCAAGTACTCATTAATGATAAATTGATTCACACTAACATGTGCTTTTCTTTTAATTGTGGCCCATTTGCGTGTTGGTAGGTGAGTCCACCATAAAAATTTAATTCTTTCGTTAGTTCTTTGTTTGGCTTCCAAAACATGTGCATGCATAAATCCATGATGCTTCTTCCAATTTGCACTCGATTCCCACAAAATAAAATTAAAATGTGCAAATAAACTTTCTCAAAATTAACGCATACACACAGTTACCGTTTTGCCCAAATGTAGATGAATGAATGATGATTTGAAACACTTTTATACATTGGTCAAAATATGTAAAAATACCCTAATTGTCTTTTAATTTAATAGAAAAGGATTAAGCATGAGAGTACCAATATACATTTTTAGGTGCACATCAAAATACCTCCACACTTATCTTTTTATTTGTCCTCGAATAAAGTAAAATTAAGATAAGTCCACTTTCATAATAAACACAATAGCGTTAAGCATACATGATAAGCCGTTAAACATTTAAGTGTCCCTAGTGGGACGAATGTTGTCTCGTGAGGGTTTTATGCCGGTACTATCCATAAAATCCAAATTCAAATGTAAAGTTCTTAATTCGAAAGATATGAATGCAAGTTTTATTTACAAAATGAAGAATTTGCTTTTAAATTGACATGAGATAGTAATATACAAGTCTTGGTCATCATAAGGAAATTTAAGTCCTTTACTAATCAAAACTTCCAACAAAAAATAAATTTTTATTACATTTGGACTCTAGTTTGGCTAGTTGTTTCAGTTGATAACATAGTGCAACTATGAAATAAATTCTTTAATTGATTGTAAGAATTTGCATAGTGACATTTTCATTTCTTTTTGTATAACAAGTCAAATTAGTAGAGTCAAGATGATGCTTAGGTTCCAATTACTTACTCTCTCTTTTTGTAAAAAAAAGTTTATTAATATTAAAATTATTATTATTTACATACATCTAACTTAGAATACTGAGGCTGAGTATACCATCCATGCACTGCCTTACGGGCTTACGTGAGAATCATACAGAGCGTGGCGAATGTACACACCTTTGTATGGACACCTAAATCTAGGTTTTTATTATAATTATTATACACACACAACCTAACTCGGAATACTGAGGTCAGATATACCATCCATACACTTCCTTGTGGGCTTACATGAAAATAGTATAGAGCGTGGCGAGTGTACACACTCATGTATGGACACATGACTCTAGGTGTTTTTTAAGGGGAGAGAGTTATGCAAAATCATCTTAGCACCACTTAACTTTAATGACTAAAATTATTAACGAACGTACTTTAAATTAACAACTCTTTAAACAAAGACTACTATTTAGAATAGACTTTATAACCATCATCTATGAATCACCGTCTATACTAGTTACACCATAGTTGCTTGTAAAATAGACTTTTCTTTTTATTATTCATTAAGACAAGCAATTTCCTAAACAATTTAATCTACTGATCAAAACCATATGCTTACTCTACCATGCCTATTCAAAAGTAAATTAATGTAACAACCCGCACCTCTTGGCACACGATCCAAAGCCTAGTGTGATTTCGGAGTTGCGCCATGTCGATAAATGCGAGTTGTCGGGGTTTTATAACATTTTATATCATAAAGACAACACAAGAAGATATAATCTAGGATATACTATACTTCGAGAACTCACAGTGAAAGAAATAAAATATATAACACAGAAAAATATTCATCTTAGAAAATATCCAAATCACAGTCTCAAAAAATAAGTACGTTGTCCAAAACAGAGTACATAGAAATATCACTCCAAGTCTGATAAAAGAGAAAAACTACATTGATAAGATAGGTAAATACATGCAGAGAAAATATGATAAAAGGCAGTCTCCAAAGATAAGCTCGACTCTCCAAGTATCAAAAATGGGCCAATCACTTAATGCCTTGTCCACCATAATGGGGAAAATGAAGAAAAGAGAATGGGTCAGACAAAAGTTCGGTGAGTGAGTACAAGTTTAATATACGATGAACATATGCAGTTACTTTAATATTACTCTAGATGACATACGGTGTGATACAAGTGTCGTGAATTCCAAAGTTCTGTCACTTAAGGGTTCTTGTCTAATACATTCCTACACTACAATTTAGGCTACTACAATGGATCGAACTAAGGATCGAACCTCATATCTAACGATCGACCACTGCTCCTAAAGCTACTCAATATGTAGAACACCACCCTCTTAGCAACTAACCATGGAAGCACCGCCACTAGGTTACTGTGGATCTACTCCCACCAATATCACTACCTTAGGCTACTAGGGAGTTGATTTCCCCCTTAATTACTACTACACATAACCCACCATGCATCGAGGGAGAACCCCCAATGCCGACTAGGCGAAGTATCTTATCGTCTGCATCTGTGTTCACCTCTCTATTGTAGTGTTTGCCTCTTATTGCACTCCTCGGGATCCTCCATTCAAACTTTATTACGACGCATCAGTATTCATGCATACTAGGACTCCCGTTGGGCCATTCCACTCTCTATTAGGCATCCTCATCGGTGCTACACATCCACCATGGAACCTCCTATGAGTGTCATTTACGAAAATATCGCCTCTAGTCGATTACTCGCTCCCAAATTGGGTAGACAACATTTACCTAACCCTGTAATGACCTAGCGTCTGTTCATAGGGAACTAGCTTCCTTACAACTCCTAACATACATATAAATTTCTATTATTAACTTAGGCCTTAGACTAAGGTTCGGATTATGCAGTTTACACGCCTACCGGTCGACCGTTAACCCTAATCGATCGACCGCCATAGATGGACAGCTAGGGGTCAAGGTCGACTAGTTGAAGGCTAAATTTTTAAGGTTCATTAGTTTCCTATGTTGATTAATTGTCGATTCTAGTTACATTAATTTCGTTTGTTGGCTTCAGTTGTAGTGAACCCTAACATTAATTTCATCGGTCCATATTCTCAATTTCAATTTTTTCAATTTAGGTTTTGCAGATTTAGGGTTACTGACTTTAGGGTTAAATAGGAAGAAAAGTGTACTAGGATCAATACATGTTTAACAATTTATGGTGATTCCAATTCTACACTAAATATAAGTTCCAAATTAGGGTTTTACTAACACCCTAATTCAAGTAGAGTAGACCGAACTAACTATAACAATCATCTAATCAAAAATCATTCTCACCCACCTCAAGCAAAAGCTCTTCCTATTTTCCCTACTTGAGAATTTCCCATCTGTAAGCTAGCTCTGCTTGCTTCTACTGCTTGTGTTCTCCCTGAGTGATTTTATTTTATTTTTAAAAAAATTCAGGTTTGTAGGAGTGATTAGAATTTGATAAAGTTTCATTACCGTAAACGTTTATGTGAATATTAGGTTAGATTAGGCTTGAATTTATAGGGTTTGGCAATATATTGGTTGGAGAATTTCTCGATGATCACACATGCTCGTCAGATACTTGGCAACAATGTAAGTAATCTCGACCGTTTGAACATGTCACATGGCAGCTAATTACCCTTGCTTTTACACACACTACGGTCGACCGTCGACCCAATTAGGTCGATGGGTCAAGGGGTTGATTTGTAAATTTTTATTTTTAATTTCTTATTCTATTACTAATTCTTCCAACGTCCATAACTTCTCCGTATCAACCCTAATTTTGAAGTGTAATATATGAAAATCGTTCAGAAAACTACTACAAATGCAATGGTGCAAGTTTCATGGCCAATTTAGGATGTATCTAAAAAAAATTCTATTTAGTTCTCATTTTATTTATATTTAGTTTTCTATTTAAATTTCCGTTAAATTTCTGAGATGTTACATTCTTCCCACTAAAAGAATTTCGTCCCGGAAATCCCAAAGGATGGAAAATGTAGTTTATACACAGTAACCAATATCTAAAATCATCTACTCATCCATCATCTATGGGCAATCATTATCTTTAGAAATTTTCTAATGCAATATGTACATATACATGCAATATGAAATGCACAAGGACCTATAATAATGCAAAAAGTAAGCGACGCCTTGACTCAGTCGACCTCCTATCATGCAAATGCTCATGCCATACATCCAAATGTATGCAACATCCTAAGTAAATATACTTGAAGTTCTATATGTATGCACAACCATTTCAACTCATACGCAACATCCGTATGCATAACATCCACTAGCATCGCAAAAATCAAAGGATAACATGCTATAAAATGTGAGTGTGTGTATATACTTATAGGGTATACTATCATAAACGTGTAATGGAAAACAATCCATATAATACATTCAAATACATCCATTAGCATCCAAGATCCATAACACATCCTATCAACATATTTACAACCTTTCCTACCATCTAATGGGCTTTACCTAAAGGGTATTCCAAGCTAGATCCTATATATAAGTCATCTATATTTATAAGAATTAAATTGGAAATGCACCAGAAAAGAACTGTGGGTGGGTATCTCAAATCTTCTCATCAGGTTTCCATGTACTCTCTGCTGGATTGTCTCCCCATTGGATTTTAACAAGTGTCATCCCCTTATTGCGAAGTCACTTTGTACCAAAATACGGATAGGTGCATGGCGAACAAGCGAATCTCACTTTATCACAACCTCCTTTTGGTGATGTGGCTTGAACACGTTAGCTGTATCGTGTAAGCACTTCCGCAAGTGTGATATATGGAAAACATCATGTACCCCTGCTAACTTCTTTGGAAACCCTACTCTATATCCAACTTCCCTACTTTAGAAACTATATGGAAAGGACCTACAAAGCATGGTGCTAGCTTCATCGATCTACCAAATCTCATAATATGCCAAACGGGTGAAACCTTCACTAACACCATGTCGCGTACTGCGAGCTCTGTATGTCTCCTGTTAGCATAGGATTTTAGCCTATCCTGAGCGGTCTTCATTTTCCTATGGATCAAGTCCACCTTCTTTGATGTCTCTCTCATCATATCCGACCCACGAATAATCCTACCCGTAGTATCCCACCAATACGATGGTGATCTATAGGGTCTACCATATAATGCCTCGAATGGTGACATCCTAGTGCCAGCTTGATGACTATTGATATAGGTAAACTCCGCCAATGGTAGTGATACTCCCAAGAACGTCCAAATTCTAAAATTCACATTGTAGTAAATCCTCCATACCCGATTTACCCTCTCCATCTATCCGTCCGTCTATAGATGGTATGCGGCATTCAAGTTAACTCGGTCCCCAAAGCCTCCTATAGATTCTTTTAGAACTCGCTAGTGAAATGCGGATCTCTGTCACTAACTATGCTAATAGGACTTCATGTAACCTAACAACCTCTCTCATGTATAGAGCTACTAACGATGCCACTGTCCTCATACTCCTTGCTAGTATGAAATGAGAGCACTCGGTCAAACGATCAACTATGACCCAAATGCTCTCTTTCCCTTTCCTACTCCTTGGTAAACCGTCTACAAAATCCCTAGAAATACTCTCCCATTTCCACTGAGGAATATTGAATGGCTGCAACAATCATCCCTGCTTCTTCTATTTCGCCTTTACCTTCTGGCATGTCATACATCTAACTACATACTCTGCTACATGCTTCTTTATATCAGGCCATTAAAAGACTCTTCATGTCATAATACATCTTGTCACTAATGGGAGGAATAGTCATCTTAAAATGATGAGACTCATCTAATGCCGCATCTACCATGTCTATGCTACGAGGAACACAATGCCTACTATACCTCTGTAACCAACCTCTTGAGCCAATGGCATAACGCCTTAAATGACTCAATAACTCTCCTCTATCAATCCTCTCGATAGTGTCCACTAGCTCCTTATCCTCCATCTACCTAGGCCCCATATGCTCCATCAATTTAGGATGCACATCAAAAGTTTCTAGCAATCCCAAGGTAATATTTGATGGTGGTCGAAAATCAAAGGTAGAAATGTACTCCAAATGCCACCACTTTAAGATAAGGAACTCAACACTAGACATTATCTACTCAAAGTGTCTGCCACTACAGTACTCTTGCCTAGGGTATAAGAGATATCAAAGTCATATGATGCCAAGAACTACATCCCACTTTGTTATCACAAATTCAGGTCCTTTTGGGAGAACAAGTACTCTAAGGAGTTGTGATCCATATATAGCTCAAACGACTATCCTAAAAGGTAATGCCCCTATGACTTGAGCGTAAAGACAATGGCAGCCAACTCAAGATCATGAGCAGGTTAGTTTCTCCCATGGGCCTTTAACTGCCTACTAACATAACTGACCACCCTTCCTTCTTACATCAAATCATGCCTAACCCCTAACCACATGCATCGGTATAAACTGTAAACGGCTTTATCCCTTCAGGTAATACCACAACTTGTGCACTAGTTAATGCCTCCTTCAACTTGATAAAAGCTTCTTCGCATTTAACATCCCACGATAAAACTAAATTCTTCTCGGTAAGACTGGTCAAAGGGGCAGAGATCTTCGTGAAGTCCTTAATGAACTTCCAATAGTAGTATGCCAAACCAAGAAAACTTCTCACCTCCATGGGATTCTTCGTGTAACGAGACGGATTTTGTCCGCTCGAAAATCGACATCCATACTTCAAATCGTATTCGAATGCCATAGATTCGACCGTTCAAATCCGATTCGCCGGAGCTTATAACAACATTAAGTAAACAACACAGCGGAATAAAAGAATAATACATTGATATACAGCTTTGATACAATATCTGATACAACAGATGATCCAATAGATATCAATATACATCAGAGATATGATACAATAAAATAGCAGCGGAAAAGAAAATAGATGACATCTAGCAGCGGAACAAATAACTCTAAGATAGTCTTCAAGGGAGAACTCCAAAAATAACTGCAACTCCATTTCCAAAAACCAATCCAGCAATAGCTCGAACTCCCAATAACGATGCACCAAGACGAGCAAGACTGGTGCGATCCAAAGACTGAACTAACTCTAGATAATCTACTAAACCTGACTATATGAAAAACCCAACTCTAGACTGCTCGTGTAGAAAATAATGAGCACCCAGAGTTTAGGAAAGAAAACAATAAACTCCGGATCAGTCGTGGGACTGGTGTGAGCAACAAAAACAGTTTATCTTTTAAAACATTCAACAAAAGATTTTCAAAGTCAATTCGCAATGCTTTTTTTTAAAAATGAGACTACCATAAGGCCTCCCGCACACACACACAATGCAAACGCAGAATCGGAGGAGATTTCTCCTTATGATAGTCAAAGATGCTTGATACGCATTAAAAAGAAACATTTGATATTATTACTAGTGCATAGTGTAGAACATTATTTCAAAAAATAAATATATAAATCTTAGCCAACATACGACCATTATCGTATGCCTACTATAGCTACCATCTAAACAGTGGGGCGCCACCATAAGTAAATGGCAGGTTCTACAACTAAAACCGTACAGGGTTTCGTATTGGGAATTGGATTTCCAACAAATGGTCAGGCCAAGGAACTTCCCATTGCCACATGAGAACGCCTCTGGAAGGACGTCCCCGAGAACTAAACCGGATCTCTGCCAACACAAGGCCGGGTTACCCCTAACTGGGTAACTACTGACACGAGTATGCCATCCCCCGATCGTAAACGACCTTTCTCACGGGATCCCGATAACCAACAACCACAAAGTAATAAATTCGCAGTAACCACATAGGTTAAATATCTGGGCTCCATACCATGATACCACCTCTATCCAGAAGGAAATGCACATACCCTAAAGGGAGCTACCCCTCATAACCTTGCCGCATCTTTCCTGTTTTGACCATTTCCGGGGTGTGAGGCTCGACGAAGTCTCGTCCACAAAAACACGCTTTATACAAAAGCTGTGCTTTGGGTCAACAAATGATCATAGAAATGATCACCAAGATAGACGATCAAACAAATGATCCTATCATAAATAATCAACACAATGATCATTTCACAGCAACACTCAGCATGTCACATTACCAAATTGGGAATATATTGCTGATAACCTTCAACTACATAACCTTTGAGCTCGTACGTCTCAGAGAAGGGTGTTAAGCTAAGAGAATAAATTCTCCGCCACCAACAGAAATGTATTTGAAAGAAATCTGCTTTATATCTCAAATTGTAATGTCAGACATACAATCCATACAAGTCTTTTCTGGGTTCGAACAGAACCGAAGGCACTTACAAAGAAGTCCTTGCAATCCGGATATTCACAATCCTGATCGGATTCACCATCACATATGGAGAACTCTATACCGGAGCAACTCGGTGCAGAGTCAATCGACAGGTCATCCTATCGCTCTCGCAAATACCGGGTCTTCAACACCGATCTTCAATGCTATCCATTACGTCGTATCACATATTCGAAATGGGTTATACGACACAAAGGTCCTCTCCCGGTTAAACCGAATAGTGAGCGAAATAGTTCAAAAACATATGGATACTGGGATTTCAATGAAGTCACAACTTAATAACTCAAAACTTTCTTTCAAATGGTTTAATCCAATTACCACTTCAAATCTTTTAAACAAAAGATTTATTTCATAAAGTTCACCTAGTTTCTCAAAGATTCATTCCTGGATTTCAAAACAATTCCAATTCAATTGGATTTAATTCATTAAATCTTCAAATTAAGATTTAACTTGTATCTTTCAAAGTTCGTTCCCAAATTTTCTCTTTCAAAATTTGTTTCCAAATATTCATCTATAACTTGGAAGACTATTTCAGTTTAAACTTGAAATCCTTTTAATACAATTTGAAATTCATTTCTCCTATGAAAGCTTTTTATCATTTAGAAACAACAGTGTTATTTCGGAAAAACCTTATTTCATTTATACAAGTTACAATCTTTGGGTTAATTCAAATTCTCAAAAGAACAATACTGTAAAAATGGTTTGACTCATATATAACTAGTATAATATCGTTAATCCCTAGTTTCAAATCATAGAATTCAATTTCAAGTATCGAATTCAAATTTAAATCAAAATATTTAAATTTCAAATCTTAATCAAGTTATTCAAAATAATTTCATCTTTGAAATTCCATTTCAATTGCTTTTCACTTTAAACCCAATCCATTTCCAAAATATTTGAATTCAGATTGTCTATTTAAAATCGTTTTCAAAAATCTGTGACTTAATCGATTTCCTTGTGAAACCCATATTGTGTGTGTACGGTGTGGTCCAGGGTTTAACACAATAGTGCAACATCATCATCATCACAGATCAAACACAGAAATATAGTTGATAAGCGATATAACTATAAAGCTTATCGCCCATTCACAGATTCACATATAAAATATAGATGTATCAACAATAAATGAATAAATTATACATAGCACAATCCACAGAACAAAATATCATAGATCAGATAAGACAATCAATTCAAAGCATCTCATATAATAAAATCATTTATAAGTAGGGCAAACATTCAATAATCATTTATAATTAGGATTTATTAATCCTTTAATCCTAATTAATTCAATTTATTTCCAAGTAAATTAATTACTTACGAATTTATTTACCCAACCTTGATTAATGAATTACAAATCATTTGATATCAATTTATTTATCAAACGCTTTAATAAGTTAAATTATTTTCTAATTAATCATATTAATTAATTTAATCTTTAAACCAATTACATAATTAATTACCCTTTTTTGATTTATTATATTAAGAAATTAAACTTTTAATTACTTATCATAAAGTAATTATCCCGTAACAAGAAACCATTAATTTCCAATTTAATCTAATGATTTACTTAAACTAAATTAATTAACTTTAATAAATCAAATTATCCAAAATTAATTACAATAAGGGGTTAATCTTTAATTACTTTCATTAAGTAATTATCTTAGATTAATTTATTATTTATCATTTATTCAAATGAATTTAATAATGAATTTCAATCATTTAATTAATATTTAATTGATAATCCTTAATTTACAAATTAATTTATTCCTTAATTAATAAATCTTTAAACCTTAATTAATTTATTTAATTAATTCAAATCATCACTTAATTAAATAACTAGATTATCTATTTTGATTAACTTAATAATCAATGAATTACAATTATTAAGTTTTCATTAACTTGAGATAAAACTTACTTTTATTAATGATTTTATTATCACTTAACAAATATGTTTGAAACATTTATTTTAACTCACTTTTGAATATCAAGATTTAAAATGAATAAAAATTGATTTTAAATAAAGTTTAAAACCAACCTTGTAAACCTTTAAATTCTCATGTTAAAGTAGTACTTTTATAAAAAAAAATATTTAATGAGTAACAATCAACTTTTCCTTAAATTCACATATTTAAGGATAATTTAACATTTAACTTATTTATTTAACATTTCATTTATAAACTAAAGTTTTATTTCAAAATCTGGAATTCAAATTAAGTTCAGGTTACAAAACTTTGATTTAAACTTTGTTTAACTTGCTTACTTTACCATTCCAACTTCCAATTTCAATTCAAATCCTTTTAACCCTTTAATCACTTTAAAGTATTTAAACAAGTTTAAATTTAAAAACTTATTTATTCACGAACTAAGTTTCAAACTATACTCAAAGTTATATTTAAACGTGATTTAAAAATACAGTTTAACCTTGGTTTAAAAATTTAAATTAAACTTTAAAATTTCAAAACAGAACAGGTTCTGTTTTGAAACCTGTTCAACACTCCTACCCGAGCCACGCCAGAATTTACTTCGAGTCGCACATGCATTCACGCGAGACCAAACCCGATGGAACATGATCCTTCCCCGGACACAAAACTACTCAGTCACAACAATGGCACGGTGCACGTGTACACCGTTGATGATCAACTCCGGTCATCATCGTGTCGCCGAGCAAGTCGAAGTCCTTCCCTGTACCCAACTCCGATCGTCAAAGCTCCGTTACCCATGCCAGATCGAATTCGAATAAAAATTTGAAACCTGGAAAACTCAAAAGCACCCCACCTTGAAACCTGTCAACGCCACGTTCATGATTCTCCGACCATCTGAGTGCCTCCGCCTTCGGCCCTATATTCGTCTTCCTCTCCTCTACCATTTCCCAAACCCTCACCACACTCGGTCGCCTGTCGACGATGGACGAAGCAAAATTCTAAGCTTCAACGCAAATTAGGTTTAAAAACTCAAATCACCTCACCGCAGTTGCCACGGCGATCGTTCAGCACTTCCACCATTTTTCCCATACTTATTGATACCACCTCCACCTTCGCCCAAAATCTCGACCACCAAGGACCTCGTGATCATCAGATATTGCCCAAAATTCCATTCCCAGTAAACTCCCAAATCCTCATTCATATCAATACTAAAATTTGAGATTTGTGGTTTAAAAATCCTAACTTTTGAAGGTGATTCAAGATATAGAATTGAATTAACAGTTTGTTACATTCGAATTTTTAACATAAATCCAAGTTTTGCTCTGTAGAACCAAATTCACAGTTGTAATATTTAACTAACATGCTTAATACAAATTTTAGATTATGATTTAATTTTTAAACCAACTTATTTTGTTTTTAAACTGCACACCTATAAATGTTTGAAATGAAGGTGTTTTTAAATTTTTGATTTACCATCAACTCTGTAATTAAACAAAGAGAAGAACAGTAAATAAAATTTTCAACAAACAATTCATCTATATATACAGAAACATACATATAAACGAAACTCACTTATTTCAAATTTAAACCATAAAATCTAGATTCATATACTTAGGTTTTAAATGATGTTACTCACCTTAGTCTCTAGAGAAACAGAAGAACAGAGTTTGCAAATGTTGAATAGGTTTGAAAAAAATGCAAGCTTCCATTTTTATTTTCCAGTTTGAAAACTTGAACACTTGCTTGGGATGCTCCTATGCAAACTGATCTAGACTTTGTTTTTCAAGTTGCATTTTAATCTCCAGGTTGAAGATGATTTCTTCTTTTTCTCTGTTCCAAGTTGAAAGTTTTATCTTTTTTTTTTTTTTTAAATACTCACGAACTGATGATGATAGGCTTTCGAATTAAAGGGCAGAGATATATGGCAAAGAGTTGCAGACAGGTTGATAATATTTTATACAAGACAGTGATAATATTTTTCTTCCTTTTGTACAAAGCAGGCAGAGATCTCTTTGGGTATGGAGGCTGATGATTTTAGTCATGAGCTAGAGATATGTTGCATTTAATGCCCTGGTCCTTTTTTTTTCCTTGTTTGTACATATTCCTCTTACTTTATGGACTATGAAGATCTTCATATACATATATAATTTGTTTCTTTCTTTTCTTCTTGCATACCCCTTTTTTTCTGTTTTTATTTTGTACTGAGATAATTTTGTTTGTACTTGTTTGCCTTTATTTTATGTACATATTTCTTTGTTTATTTTCTTGCTCCTTGCCTTGCATTTCTTGTCTTGGCTGAGATGATGTAATGGGTGCTGGCCTTTATTATACTTGAATATATTTGCTTTGCTATTGTTTCACTTTATCATATTTTTACTTTATTGGTTTGTACATACTTTTTGCCAGGTTGCTTTTAAACTTGATGTATATTATTGCTTTGTAATATTTCATACATAGGTTTTCTTTGTACTGTTTTCCTTTGCAAGCACTCTCTTTACATGCTCTGGTTTATAAGCTTTCATACTTATATTATTTTATTTTTCTTCTCTTTAGCAGGTACACTCATATGTATCTTGTTTTTATTACTACTTACAGGCTATATATATATATATAATTTTTTTTCTACTTGCCTACTTTCTTTTGTTTACACATATATTTATTTACCACTTTGTTTCATATTTAAGTGTCGTTTCTTTTCTTTTCTTATGACTTAATAACATAAATAAATTTCTATTTTATTATGTTTATTTCTTTTATTTTATCTGTGTTCATACTTATTGCTTTTACTTTATGTACATCTTATTGCCTACAAATATTTTATTACTTTGTATATTCTAGATAATGTGTTGTTTTAAATTTAGCAAATTTGTTTATTTTATTTTAAAGACTTCATTTTGAATTTTAAAATCAATTTATCAATAAATTTCACAATTTTTATTCAAAAATTAATTTAATCATCAATTTAAATTAAATTAAAATCCGGGATCGTTACACTTCGACACATTCCAATCCTAAATTGTTGCCACCTTACTGGTATCAACTTCCAATCCCCTTTCTGAGACGATGTGTCTCAAAAAGCGTACCACCTTTCTCCAAAAGTGGCATTTCAAAAACTTTACCTTCAGCTCATGCACGCAGAGTGTACTGGGCATGTCTCCTAAATGCAACATGTGCTCCTCCTTGCTCCTTGAATATACAAGAATATCATCTACCAATACCATGACAAATTTTTTTAGCAACTCCCTAAATACTCAGCTTATCAAATCAATAAAATAGGCATGCACATTGGTTAATCCAAAGAGTATGACTAACCACTCATACAATCCATCAAGTGTAATGAACGCTATCTTTTGAATACTATCATTGGCTACACACAACTGGTTGGAATCCAGTAGCCAAGTCAAGCTATGAGAACATCTTAGTTCCAACTAACCGATCAAAGAGATCATCTATGTAGGTAGTGGATAATGATTCTTCTTGTTCAGTCTATTTAGCTTCCTATAATCAACACTAAGTCTCAAAGAATTGTATGCCTTGGTGGCAAAGACAACTGGTTCTCCCCATTGAGAAGTGCTCCCTCTAATAAAACCATTCTCCAAAAACTAATTAACCTGCTTATTCAACTTATGTCTTTCCTTCGTAGCCGTATGCCCAAGAGGTAAGGCGATGGGTCTGGCATCCTCGATGAGAGAGATCCTAAACTTGATCTCTCTCTTAGGTGGAAGACCGAAAACTTTAGTAAAAACATCTAGGAAATCACTAACGGTAGGCACAGTGTGTAGCTCATCATAGGATAGGTCCAAAGAATATAAGTAGCTCAACATAACTGATCCTCCGGGATCACAATAAACCTCCAAGCTACATCCACTACGCATGCTAAATCTAATGACCTTCCTATCAAGGGCTAAAATAGCCCCATACATCACCATCCAATCCATGCTCAATATCAACCCAAGCCTAGAGAATCTCAATATAAAGGCATCACAATCAAACTCGACCCCTAAATGAACAGCTTCAAACCCCTACATAGCATAGACAAATAGATTGATCCTCCTATGGGGTTTGACAATACTACAGGGTACGTGACTATAATAGTGTGTAAGTGTAAATCATCAACAAGTCTACTAAAAAAAAGGATATAATCCCAGCATCAAATAAAGTGCGAATAGATAAACCGGAAAGAGCCAATACACCTTCGATCACCACTTTCTTTTCCTTGTCCATCACTAGCTGCGAACTCAAGCTAGATGTTGTCTCCAATGCATAAGGAAGAACCACTTGAGTAGAAGTCTTTTAGGGTGTTGTACATGTCCGCTTCACATGCCCAAACTGATCGCAGTTATTGCACTAAATCTTTGAAAGATCTGTCTTGCATTCCTTCAAGAAATGCCTCCTTCTGCCACACTTTCTACAGTACATATCCTTCTTCTATTCCTTTCCTTGGGGTCTTCCTCCACTTTTACGCATGTTCTGCTGCACTTTTCCCCTAGCTTTCTCGGGTTCCTCTTCCTTGCTTTCCTCCTTAGAGATGGTATTTAGAAAAGCCATCTCCACTAGAGTCTCATACGTAGAACCTATAGGAATATGACTAAAAGCTAAACCTTGAATAGATTGGTTCATCCCTTTAGTAAATGTAAGTGCCTTCTTATATGGTGTGTCAATCAGTCTCATCCCAAATCCTGCTAGCTCATTGAATTGTTTGACACATTAGTTAATAGATAGATTTTCTTACTTCAAGTGAATGAACTTCTACAACTGCACACCTTTATCTACCCTAGAAAGAAACTTGACCTTGAATCGCCTACGGAATTCTTTCCAAGTGGCCTCCTCTCCATTAGTCTTAGCCTCAGCTACCTCACGCCAATTTAATGCCTTACCTTTAACTACCACGTAGCCAACTACATCCTATAAAATTTGGAAAATATTTGCATAGCTTAACAAAGTCTATGGCGGTAGGTGGGCGGCCGGGAGTTGCAACTTTTGCTCCCTTCATGGGCTCTATAGTAGGTTTTAGCTCGGCATGTCCCCTCGCTCGTAGGTACCAGTGGAACCATATCGAAATGTCAAGGCAAGGATTTCGACTATATCGCTGGAGCCTGAACCTAGGGAATTACTCATCTTTTATCTATGAATTTTAATAATTTAATTAGCAACTTTTCACAGATACCATAGGCACGAATAATAGAGATAATATAGACACGAAGCAAAGGTAGCATAGGCATTAAAAAGAGAGATTATGATACATATAAAATCTTTGGTAAGGCTATTTGAAAACTCTTTACTTTTATACATATATATTTTAGAACCCATTTTCACAAAAAATTGGAAAACCTTTTGAAAAACCATTTTTTTCAAAAACTTTTAAAATACATTCTCTTAATGCGGTCCTAATCATTAAGGAACTTCGAACCTATGCTTCGATACCAATTGTGACAACCCACACCTCCCTACACACCGATCCAAGCCTAATGTGACTTTAGGACTTGCACCGTGTCGAGAAATGCGAATCCTTGGGTTTATAACATTTTATATTACAAAGACTAAGACAAGCAGATATAATCTAAGATACACTACACTTTCAGAACTCACAGCGAAAGGAACAAAATACATAACACAGAAAAATATCCATTTGAGAAAATATCCAAATCATAGTCTTAGAAAATTAATATGTGGTCTAATACAGAGTACATAGAAAATATCACTCCAAAACCGATAAAAAAGATAAACTATACTGATAAGGTAGATATTTACATGGAGAGAAAATATGATAAAATACAGTTTTCAAAGATAAGCTTGACTCTCTAAGTATCAAAAATAGGCCAATCACCTGGTGCCTTATCCATCCGTGGTGGGGAAAAAGAAGGAAAGAGAATGGATTAGACAAAAGCCTAGTGAACGAGTACAAGTTTAATATGTGATGATTATGTGTAGTTACTTTAATACTTCTCTAGTTGACATAGGATGTGATATAAGTGTCAGTGAATTCCTAAGGTTTGTTACCTAAGGTTTCTTGTCTAATACATTCCTAAACTATAATTTGTGTAGCCTACTACAATGGATCGAACTAAGGATCGAACCACACATCTAACGAACGGCCACTACTCCTAGAGCTATGCAATATGTAGAACACTGTCCTCTTAGCCACTAACTGTGGAAACACCACCACTAGGCTACTGTAGAACTATTCCCACCAATATCACCACCTCTAGGCTACCGAGGAGCTAAATTTTCCCCATATTTACTACTAAACGTAACCTCACAATGCATTGATGGGGAATCCACAATGCCGACGTGTCGAAGTGTCTCATTATCTGCATTCGTATCTACCTTTTGATCGTAGTGTTTGCTCTTTTTGCATGGGTCGAGATCCACACTAGGAGTCCCGTTGCGCTGGGCTACTCTCCATCAAGTGTCCTCGTCAGCGCTGCGCATACACCGTGGTACCTCCAGTGAGTATCATTTGCAAAAATGCAGCATCTCTATTTGATTGCTCCCTCCCAAATTAGGTAAACAACATTTATCCAACCCTGCAATGACCTAGCATCTGTTCATAGGAAACTAGCTTTCGTACAACTACTAACATACATCCAAATGCCATTAAATAGGCCATTAAACCATTAATGTTTATATAAAATTTTATTATTAACTTAGGCCTTAGGCCGAGGCTCAAATTGTACAGTTTACACGTCTACCGGTCGACCGCTAATCCTAACCGATCAGCTAGTATCGGTCGACCGCTAGGGATCAGGGTCGACCGGTTGTAGGCTAAATTTTTAGTGTTCGTTAATTTTTGATGTTAATTATTTCTCATTTTAGTTACGTTGATTTCATTTTTTGATTTCACTTTGTAGTGAACCCTAACACTAATTTCACCAGTCCATATTCTCGATTTCAATTTGTTTAATTTAAGGTTTGCAGATATTGGGATTACTAACTTTAGGGTTTACATTTTAAATAGAAAGAAAAATGTACTAGGATCAATACAGGTTTAACAATTTATGGTGATTTCAATTCTACACTAGATATAAGTTTCAAATTAGGGTTCTACAATTTAAATTTCAAATTTACTAACTCCCTAATTCAAGTAGAATAGATTCAACTAACTATAACAATCATCTAATCAAAATCATTCCTACTCAACTCAAGCCTAAGCTCTTCATATTTTCCCCGCCTAAGAATATCCCCTCTGTATGCTAGCTCTGCTTGTTTCAATTGCTTGTATTCTTCTAGATTGATTTTATTTGATTTTAGAAGAATTTTTGGTTTAGAGAAGATACCAGAATTTGACAGAGTTTCGTTAGTATGAACGGTTATCTGAATCTTAGTGTAGATCAGGCTTCAATTTATAGGGTTAAAAAATTTGTTTAAGGCATTGGATTTAGGTTAGAGAATCTTCTCGGTTATCATGCATGCTCATTTGATACTTGGAAATGAAGTAAGTAATCTCCACCATTTGAACATGTCACACGGTAGCTAATTACTCTTGCTTTTACACATTCTATGGCCGACCGCAACTCCGTCTGGGTTGACCGATACCGGTCAATCGTCGACCCTCTTGCATGGACCGATCACCGTGTTGATTTATGCATTTTTATTTTTAATTTCTTATTCCAATTTTTCCAACGTCCACAACTTCTCCATATTGACTCTAATTTCGAATTGTTATGTACGAAAATCTTCCATAAATCGATACGACCGCCATGTGCACGTTTCATAGCCAAATTCGGACGTTGGTAAAAAATTCTTTCTAGCCCTTGTATTATTTGTATTTCATTTTCTATTTACATCTACATTAAATTTACGAGATGTTACAAGTAGTATGCATTTATCTAAAATAAAGGGAAAGAAATGAAAAATACAAACCATGTAAAATCAAAATAAACCTGAGAACCTCCCCACACTTGATTTAGACCGTGTCCCCGCAATCAATGCATGATATAATGAGTGTAAAGGAGAAGAAATATATATTTACAAGAAAGGGTTAAAATTCCTCACTAGACATAGTGTGGCTCATGAAGAATAATGAGCTCCTTGACTTGGCCACTTTCCAACTCCATGTAAGGCTTTAAACGATGACCGTTGACCTTGAAAATCGGTCGATCTCTAGAGTTTTCTATTTCTATGGCACATGTGGAAAAACAATACGTACCATGTATGGTCCTGTCCATCTCGATTTTAAATTATCGGGGTATAAAAAAAGTTGACTGTCATACAAAGGAACTTTTTGATTTGGTGAAAACGTTTTTCTTAGGATACATTTATCATGATTTTTTTTGGTTTTTCCTTGTAAATTTTCATACACGTCGTTCTTAATCTCTTCTAATTCATTGAATTGCAATTTTATATTTTCCTCGACCTTTTCAAGATCAAAATTTATGTTCTTTATTGCCTATAATGCTTTATGTTCAAGCTCAACTGGTAAGTGACATGCTTTACCATATACTAATCTAAAATGAGACATCCCAAGATTAGTTTCAAAAGAAGTTCTGTAACCCCGAAACAAATTTGTCAATTTTTAATAATATTTATTAATATTTTTCTTCAAAATTTCTTTGATTTGTCGATTTGAAACTTCAACTTGACCACCAGTTTAAGGATGATATGGAGTGGATAACTTGTGGGTATTGAGCATATCTCCATCAAAGCTATGAAAGATTGATTACAAAATTTGTTATCACTTATTATTGTGTGAGGTACGCCAAACCTAGAAAAGATGTTTCTTTTATGAATTTCACAATAACTTTATGGTCGTTTGTTTTACACAGAATGCTTCAACTAATTTGGAAAAATTATAGCAAGAATAAAATAAATATCCCTAAAAGAGTTAGGAAAAGGTCCATAAAGTCAGTTCCCCAAATGTCAAAGATATCAACTGGTAGGATTAAGGTCAATGACATCATGTTTCTTTTCATGATTTTTCCTACCATTTGACAACATTCAAATAAATTACAAAACTCAAACGCGTCTTTGAAAAGTGTAGACCAATAAAATCCACATTGAAGCACCTTTTCCATGGTTTTCATAGGAGAGGAATGTCCACCACAAGCTTGGTTATGACAAAACAAAAGAACACTCTTGATTTTTCTATCCAGGACACATCGTCGAATGTTTTGGTCGGACCAATACTTAAAAAATTATGGATCGCTCCAATAGAAATATTTTATTTGGGATAGAAATTTGTATTTGTCTTATTTGGATCAAAATGAAGGAGTTTCCTTAGTGACTGAAGAGTTCACTAAATCGGCAAACCGCATATCGATGGAAATTGAAAGGAGTTGTTCGTCGGGAAAGTTCTCATTGAGGTGTGAAGAAGATGGTGTGTTTAGGAGGCAAAAGAAGTGATCGACTATGACATTGTCGTATCCTTTGTTGTCTTTGATCATAAGGTCAAATTCTTGAACTAACATGATCCAACGAACTAAACGAGAATTAGCATCCATTTTAGCAAAAGGTACCTAAGAGCAGAATGGTCGGTGTAGACCATGACGTGTGAGCCTACCAAATAAGGTCTTGTTAACCCGCCTTTTAGCAAGGCCGTAAATAGGCAGGTTCAACCTAGTCAACTTCATGGTTATCGAGGCTGGAATATCATGGATTTGGTTCAAATGGATGGATGAACAATTTGTACAGGACTTTCATTCCCTTCGTTGTTGAAAGGTAATTTTCATTCCACTATCTTCTTCATATTTTGCACATTCAAGTTTTCATCTTTTTCAACTAATGCATAAGCTAAACATGTTTAGGAGCCCGTACTTATCTAGAGCATGTATCATTTTCAGTTTGAAGACTTGCATCCTTTCTATTTCACAATTATTGGTTCTTTCATTTCTAATAACAACAACAAAGGTTGTAGTTTAGCTCTTAACTTTGTACTTAACCTTGGATTTATGATTCCATATATCAACATACCTATTTACTTAATAATGATTTGACGTGTGTAATAATTATGCTTCATTTGAATCTTGATGAGGATCGTACAATTCACTTAGATTTTTTTAATCAAAGAATACATATATATATTCTAATTTTGGTTAGAATATCATATATTTTTTTATCTATACTATAATATTATTATTGGGTTGGATTTCAAGAGCACACATGCCTTCTTTATATTTTGAAAAATGAACAGTCACGTTTTTTATTTCTTTCTATTCCAAACTTTGAAATATGATAACTTTTTCTACATTAAATGGATTTAAGAATCGATATCACTATTAAATCTCAAATTTAATATGCTTTCCAATGATATCCATTGTTGATAGCTTAAAATAAATTTTTTAAAACCATAGTTTTTCATATTATTCATATTATTAAAGTTATTAAATCTGTTTGACTTTATTTATTTTGACTAATCTATGTTGTAGATTGTTTTGAAAATTTGCAGCCTCTGACTCTACTTTCACAAATTGCAGTCAAGTCTGGTGAAATCCAACATTACCAAAATACAACAACAATGTCAGATGGAATTAGAAATGGATCCAGAAAGCTCAAAAGCATTAAATACAATTATATGTTTCTTATTATATTGAATTTTCTTTGACTATAAAAGAAATATAATGATATTCTTCACATTAAAATAAATACTGTTGAATAATGGTTGTTGGTTCCAACATTCAGACATAAAATATGTATGCTTTAGATTTAGCATATTTTTTACAAGAATCGTTCAAAACAGAAATAAATCTCTTTATCCTCTAATCTTATCATACTACAATAATATCATGCTACATAATGTGTTCTTAGACATAGTCAGTTATGGGATCATGATCAATACTTGAGTTCTCATGAATCATGTCAACGTTGCTTTTGGAATTTTGGATCAATGGTCAAGTGTAAACCAAATGTTGTTACCTGCACTGCTCTTATAGATAGTTATTACCGAAGCAGCAAATGGAATGAACGACAACAAGTCTTAAAGGAAATGATTGATAAAGATATCTCACCAAACGAAGTTACATATAATACAGCTGATGCATTGATGCACACAATAAATTTATATGTGTATTGTGTGGACATTTTATCTTTGAAATCATTTTTGCTCGATTTTTTGCAATTGTTTATCAAGCACCAGTACTATTTGCGTTACTGCTTTCAAAGATTTATACACATGTTTTAGACAAATTGCAAACTTATTTGAAAATTGATAAAAAAAAGATCACTATTTCTTAATCAGTGAACCGTATAAATCCTTTAAACATGTTATGATGATAAGAGGTTGAGTGTGGTCTGTATGCGAAGCACGGGTTTGCACTAGTCTTCTTAATATTTGGTTTTACATGGTTTCTTTATTTCAAGTAACAGATTTAGTTCTAATGTTATAGCAATATCACAAATGTTACTCAAATGAATGCATGGGTTCAGGCATAATCTCGGTCTTACTATTTAATTTTCGCTTTAGCAATAAATATTTTAGCCTGAATTTTGTTCTAGTAATAAATATCATTTCTTGCAGTTTTTGTAATATGCATCTTAGGGTCACAAGGCTTCACAATTTTAGCAATATTTATTTCTATAAATGAAGAGATCTCTTCTCAAAAACATCCCCCTAAATATGGTATTTCTTTCACAATTTTTATTTATGAATCTTGTTTGCGTGTTACAAACATAGTACTTACTACTATCTACAATCATCACTTATTGCTAGCTAAAATTCTTTATAAGAACATATCCTTTCTTTATACGTGAATTACACCTCCTAGTGTGTTATTTTTACTGACATGGTTGATAAAGGATACGCGCTTTCATGTGGTTTGTATATCTATCGTATAAAAGATATTGGTCTTTTTATATTCTTATCTCTCACTCAAAATCTTATTCTCTCTTCAATTTAAGAATAAAATGCATGTCACCCTATAAAACTAAATAGATTATTCAGAACCAAACCTATTTCCACTGTAACCCAAATGCTTAACATGTCATAACCCCACTTTTCACTTATATATTCATTTTTTCCGAATCTATTCTATTTATCGTATATAATATTAAACATTTCACAATTCATCTCTTCTCTTCCCATTTAATTTCAATCCAAATATAGAACTCTGCTTAATTTAAGTCAAATTTTACATTTCCTATTAATGCTTATATTTTAATTAATCACTAATGTAGTCATTTATACCACAATAAAATCCAATATAACTCAAATGATTAATGGTAACATAACTACGTTGTTTCTTTCATTTATACATTCATCTCTTCCAAATCTATTTTATTTATTTATCATATATCATCATACATAATGTTGAATATATATAACTTTTCATCTCCTCTCTTCTCATTTAATTTCAATCCAAATACTTAAAACTCCTTAATTTATGTTAATATCTTTCCATTTTCGCTCAGTATTTACATCTTAATTATATAATCATTAACCTATTCATTCTATACTACATTAAAAATGCAATCTATTTTTTTTTGAAAACCCAAAAGAGCCTGGCTGGCCGGTAAACTCCCGAGGATGGTATAGTAAAGTCGTCCGCTGATCCAAGTACCCCCATACCCCTCATTAAATATATATAGGATAGGGAAGCGCATGGTAGGAATCGAACCTGTTTTTCCATTTTCAATTCCTATTTATCGGAACTTAAAATCTAACATGCTTTTGTTTTAGTGAAATAAAAGCATGGGGAATCAATTTTTATACCATGATTCTATTATTTGTTAAGTGTAAATCGAGCCAAATTTGAATTTCACTTTTTCGATCGCATCGGTTTGTCAAAGATATTTTCTAAAATTATCTTTCAATTACATTCAATCTTAAATTTCCTTATAATATTAATAAAATTACAAAATGGGTATGGATGGAAATAAGTTGAGATATGATTAACTACTTATAGCTTAGAAGATGGATAATAATAAATTTGGAAAGACATAGAATAATGGGGTTTTGGACTAAAGGTAGCTATTCTCAAAACCTATGCATAAAAGTCCCAACTAATAAACCCATGTAAATTAGGTCGTTTTGTTATTTTTTTTTTATCAAATTGTCCCTTTCTAGAAAATCAGCATAACATTGAAATCAGGTGCAAAAGTGGCATAAATTAGTCAAAAACTAAAAATAGGGACCAAAATTACATAACTTTTTTGGGAGGGACTTTTCTTCCATCATCTTCCAATTCTAGGGAATTGACGGCCGTTCCTTGTAGAAAAATTTATTATAAGGTATACTTTACACTTTGTATTTTGAACTCTTATTTTTCATATTGTATACATTATTGATATATCTTTGATTAAATTTTACATCTTTAATTGGTAAATTAACCATAAGCTTTGTATATTTATTATGCATTTTTCATGGACATGGAAAGTATTTAATTTAATTTGACATTACTTTTGATAGGTAAATTTAATAGTTACTTATTGGAAAATGTTATCATATGCCCTAAGGACACATGTTAATATTGGTTAAATTACCCAAATAAACCCCTGGATTTCACATATTTTATGTTACAAGGATAAAATAGGTATTTGATATTAATTTTTTTGTCTTTTAGCACATAAATATCATCCTAAACGTGTGCTCTTAGGGTACACATTAATAAAACCCTTACTTATTTTATGATTTATGAGTATAAAAAATAGTTCTTTGTATAATTATTAGATGAAGATTTTGTCTTTTATAGTAAATTATATTTTGGAAGCTATATTAATGCATCAAAATAGAGCCATCGCATTTCTCATTATATTAATGTTTCTTTTATATTAATCTTTGGTTAATTTTTTGGTTTAAGTGCTCGGTTTATTATTCTCATAATGCATTGAATAACAATTGTCATTTACTTATTCTCTTTACCTAATCTATTCTATTTATTCCATCATAAACATGCGAATATATACCTTCTGATCTCCTCTTTTCTCATTTAATTTTAACCCAAATATTAAACTACCCCTAGTTTAAATCCATATTATATAGAGCAATTGTATTTTGATTAAGAAATTTAACAATTACTTATTTTACAATACATAACAAATCGTTCTTTCTATAATTATTAGACATAGAAATTGACTTCTATTGTAAATTGTTTTTTGGAAGCTATTTTGATGTACTAAATTAGCTAAATTGTAACATAGTATCCAGGATACACTTTTCATTAATGTTCCTTTAATATCAATATGATAATCTCTTATAGTTAATTCATATTAAACTTTGGATTTCTTTTCTTTTAGGAGCTCCCATTTTATCATTCATATAATGTATTAAATTATTATAGGGAAATGTTATCATGTGTCCTTAGGGCACACATTAAGATTTTTAATTTACGCAATAGCCCCCTTGAATTCCACATATCCACTTTTGTATGAGGATAAAATAGGTATTTAAATTTTTAATTTTTGATTTTTAGCCTAAAATAATCATTGTTAACATGTGCCCTTAGGGCACATGATAACAAAGCCCTTTATATAATTCAATCAATAAAATATGTCAATTATTAATTCTTTTTTTCTAATCTATTCTATTTATTAGTCACATACAATGGTAAATATATTGCTTTACATTTCCTCACTTCTCAATTAATTTCAACCAAAATACGTTAAGCCAATATTTTACATTTTCCCATCAATGTTTACATCTCAATTAATCACTAATCAATTCATTCTATACCATATTAAAAACATAAGTTATTATCTTCTCACATTCTCATGCTACCTTAAATAATCCTTTTCTCTTTTCAATTCTCACATATCAAAACTTGAATATATACCATTCCATCCCCTCTCTTCTCATTTGTTTTCAACCCAAATATTGAACCCTTCTTAATTAAACCAATATTTAACACTTTCCACTCAGTATTTATATCTTAATCTATAACGATCTGCCTTTCTTACACCTAAAGACGACACTTTACATATCCTCGATATTCATGTGCCGATCATTTAAGTGTCAGAAAGACATGTTGTTTGGGGTGAAGAAAGAAGAAGACAAAAAATAATCTCACAAAAAATGTGACGAGTAACATATAATATATAAATCAAATCTTTAAAAAGAAAGAACTTTATTATAAATTATCATCAGAGTACACTATCCTGTTATCAACTTGGACAGTTATAACAGTCATTCCTTACAAATATCAATAAATTCAATAACCAATACAGTGAAAAAATAAAAAATATATGTAAATACATCTTAGGCATCCAGCTCGTCTCATGAACTCCAAAACATCTGAAACTAATCTAGAAAATATGCTCGGTCTAATCCAAGCGTTAAAAAAATAACAGTCGGATCAGTCTGGAAATACCGGTATGAGAAAACTCAAGTAATGAACTAAACATATAATATTTATGTGAGACCGCACCGTTAATGTGGAACAGGTTTTTACATAACAAGATCAACATTCATAGATAAAGAAATGAGAAACAAATTAGAACAACAATCCAAATAAGAATAAGTGAGCAGAGATAAAGTAAATATCCAAACTTAAAGAATGAACACAAATAATTAAATATCGAGAAGAACCTTAGTCACTTCTCGATACAATTAAGAAAGGAGTTAATTAAAAACTTGGAATCAAAAGAAAGAATAGGGAAATTTTCCAACAAATAACTAGGGTAGTATACCCCCCTTACTGAAAGTATACCTCTAGAAATATACTTGAGAACTCTGATGGTTTTCGGACACGTCCAAGCCGGTCCATGCCAATGGTTACTAAGAATTTGAGTATTTCATTTATCAATAAGCAAAACTGGTTCCAATCTAGAGTGGATATGAAAACACCCTAATAGGAGCAACACTACATAGCTTGGCTTCCACTTGGTCTTTGGGTTTAGTCAATTTCAACAAAGAATAACAAAGCTCAAATGAGCAACAAATCATTTTTATGGTGATGATACACCATGAAGAAAGGTGAATCGATAGTTAATAAATCAAATAATGGAGATAATTAAAACAGTTCATATATAGAAATTAAATTTCATATTCTTACCACTACTCATCGATTCCAAATAAGTGTTATCCCTTGATCGAAAATGAAGTCGGGCAAGTTGAGGTAGTATTACCTCTAGGCATTGCCTTGACTACATTTTTAACTTTCTAGATAGAAACGAGTCCAAGCCTTGACATTTAATGTTAAAAAGATAACTAAATCCTTTCCATATAAACGGTATCGGATTACGGAAACTTCTTTTCTATAACCGAATCAAAACTTTTACTTTTAAAACCAAACTTGTGTTAGGGTTTCACATTTAAAGTATTAACTTTAAACGACTTTATCAAAATGATTGATTAACTTTAAACCAAAATTTATTACTTCAATATCATTATTTAAAATGATCAATCAAATTTTTAAATAATGGTTAATTACTCCATAAATCTTTATTTAAAATAATCAATTTTCTCTAATCCTAATTCATTGCTTCTAAACAACACAATTTAAAAAGATTAATTAACTTTAATCATCCTTTTTTAAATGATTAATTAACTATTAACTTTTATTATTATAATTTAATTAACCTTTAAAACTTCATTGTTAAAATTGTTAATTAATCCTAATTTCATTAATATTAAAGTAATTAATTGTCATTAAAACATCATTATTAAAATGATTGATCAGTTTTAAAACATCATTATTAAAATAATTGATTGATTTTTAGATCACTATTATTAAAATAATCAATTACTTTTAAAACATTATTATTTAAACAATTAATTTATTTTAAACCAGCTTTATTTAAATAATCAATTATCTTTGTAAGTCCTTGCACAAGATTTAACAAAATACTTCAAAGGGAATGCCATTTCCATTCAAACATCACATAACTTAAGTATATGGATATGTATACAAAAGTAAATAACACTATGCACATATAGAAAACATCACTTATCAAATATTAATCTACTAGCATATAATTCAATGTCTAGACAATATAATAGCAGGACGGGGATTTATTCTGCTAAAAAGATGTCATTTATATTTTATTTAACCAGATTATAGTGGAACGGGGTTTTTATTCTACTAAACAGATATCCAAAATAACTAATTCAATTAAGTTATAGTAGAACATGGTTTTATTCTGCTAAACAAATACCGTTGGGTTTCATATTCAATTGGGGTTACTTAAGTGTAATTGACAAAGAAAATCCCTTAAAAAAATATTCTTTAAAAGAGAGTTTGCTTACAAAAACAAAACCAATCTTTTAGAAATAAAATAGGTTTAAACTATAAAATTTTCATTTAATAATTAAATAACTTTTAAACTCTTATTTTATAATAATTAATCCTTTAATTAATAATTAAATAAGCATTAACTAATAAATAATTAATTAAATAATAATTAAATATTATTTAAAATAGTAAATCTTTAAATAAATCATTATCTATTAGTTAATCTTAATTAACAATTAAATAATACTTATTTAAAACATAAACAATAACTAAACCTTCATTAAAAATAATTAAATCTTAACTTAATTAGTAATTAGTTAAAACCTTTATTTAATTGATAAATAATTAATCACTGATTAGTAATTAAACAAAAATTAATCCTTAAATAAATTATCAATTAATAAACAATCATTAACTAATGAGCTAATTATAGTTAACTTACTCAATTAATAATTAAGTACCAATTTTCTTTATTAACAAATGATTAAATACTAATTACCTTAATTAGTTAATAACAATTACCTTTAAAAACTTATATTAAGTTTTGAAAAAACTTTTCAAAAAGATACTTAAGTTAAAATATTTTAAATTCAAAAAGAGTTCGTTTTTCACAAATTGCATTTATAGCGACTATCGCTATAGGACATGTAATTTTCAAAACTTGATTTATAATTCAAATTCCTTTTCCAAACCACTTTCCAAAACCTTTAGTAATTATTTTGACATACTTTTATCAACTTACATAAAACTTTTTGAAAACATCAATTCAAGTTTAAATCTTTATAAATTTTCTTGAAAAATCCATAAGTAATCAAGTTAGTAAACCAAGAGATTTTGACGTCGCGACTAACCACTTTACTCCTAACTTTCTTAGCTTAGAGCATCCTAAGCGAAATTCCAAACCTAGATTCATGAGCACAACATATGAATATATCATCATTACATACAACAAGTCAAGGATTCTAGCTACAAACAGTACTAACATTCGCTTACTATCTTTTGCTTACTAACTTTACTTCAACTTCAAGTCATACAATATCCAAGAAATATGTCTATATACATCAACATCCAACAAACTAAGCAACATATTTCATAACCAAGATCAACAATAGTTTAAATTTTAGAAGTTTATATAAAAGCAAGATTTTCCTCACCTTAAGCTATCCAACTTATTCTAGAACTTCACCAACTTTTCGACCATGTAGCACATATCTTTAGCTTATGGAAAGACAAGACTTTGGTGGCTAATCACAAATAGGTTCAGCCATGGGACTATCTAGATTCGGTCTTGAAAGGTAGAGGGATTTCGGATTATCATTGAATTCAGAAAAATCAATCTCGAAAATAGGTCATCTTCCAACTAATTTTTGGACAAGTTACTAATGGGATTTAGGAAAATTATCAAAGGGAAAATTCTTCAAAATTATCTTCTCTGCAATTTCCTAAAAATATTCACTCAAACTGGATTAGTATTGAGGGAGATATGGTTAAAAGAAAAGAGGTATTTTTGGACTTGAAAATATGGATCTGAAAACGAGTCTGAAAGAAATTAGATTTGGACATAGCTAATTCAAAATTTAAAGAAGTTGTATACATGAAAGTTGTAGCCACTAGAATTTTCTACGGTTTGAAACAAATGAAAACCTCCATTTAGATAAGATATGAGAGAGATATGGTAGAAGGACGAGGAGGCAAAATGAAGAAATGAAAGTGGTATTTATAAGCAAGAAACAAAGTAAATTACCTTAACGCCTTAGTCCTTTACCCTCCATCTCCTCTTGCCACATCACCATGCCATTTCGCCTTCATGTATAAGCAAGAAACAAAGATTGTTCCTCCTCCTCTTTTCTTGGCCAATATGTTTTAAATGCTATATGTGCATGTGTGTGCTAATATCTTTTCCATGTTCAAACATGTTTCGTTTCACTTTTTTACTTTTTGTCTTACTTCTCTAAGTATATATACTTATGTATATACCACTATATACATACTAACTCATTTATAAATCTGTATTTTATATTATATAATAGATTTTACAATGTTTTCGATAACTTTTAGCCAATGAAAAGTCAAAAATTAAGAAGAAGGAATTCCGGTCACATTTTCGATTTTTCTTCAAACTATATATTTTTGTAAACAAATTTGAAAAATTATTTCACCATCATTAATTATTATTTAATATATTTTTATTTTAGTTATAAAACCTATTATTTGAATATTTAAAATTGATTAAATATTCCAAATTAAAGTGGTGATATTCCGAATCGTTATATCACTAATCTATCCATTCTATATACAATAAAAACATAAACTATTATCTTTTCACATTCTCGCTCTACTTAAAATTCTCCTTCTTTTCAGTTCTCACTTATCAAAACTTAATATCCAACATGCTTTTGTGTGATCGAAATATGCATGTGGCAAATCAATGCTCATACTAAGGTTCTAAGTCTAAATTGAACCAACTTCAAATTTCTCTTTTTCAATGACATCGATTTTTTCGTTTATTTTTTTTCAGAGACATGAAAGGTATTTAATTTATTTTGATATTACTTCTAATTGAGAAATTTAATAGTCATTTATTTTATGATTTATCAATATATAACAGAAGTTCTTTTTATAATTGTTGGATGTAGATGTTTACTTTTATAGTAAAATGTATTTTTGAAGTTATGTTGATGTATTAAAGTAGCTAAATTGTAGCATGGTCTCTACGTTATTCCTTTTGTTAATGTTTCTTATATAGCAATATTACCAACTTTTTGACTTAAATCATATTAGTCTTTGGGTAACTTATATCACTTGGTCCTCCCGTTTTATTATTTACATGATGCATTAAGTTTTGTAATTAATGCATTAAATAACATATGTTTTTGCATCTTCAGCTTCGACCCAATTTGCACCTTTGTTTTCTTTTTTTTGCTTCCAACTTAATTTTCTTAACTTATTCTACATTCTATAAAAGAAAAATGATGGAACTGATCTCGAAGATATTCGTCTTTTTAGTTCGAGTGAAATATGCAAAAAAAAACTGTCAAATGTAAGGATGTTTATGAAATATTTTTTGCTTACGTAATCTCTTTTGTAAAGCCAAATACTCACATACGTTCTAAAATATAAATATTAAGGTCTTAATTAACTATTTCCAAATACATTTGCATTGATTCGGATTTTCAAACATGGCTAACTCAATTAATCTCTAATCAGGCCTGATATCACTTTCTATCATCATAATCGTTTCTAATAATTTTTCACTACACAACTACCACTATGCCTTTATGTTCTCAAGTTTACAATTGAATGATGAAGTTAAATTGTACATCAGTAATCATTTTTGATTTATTTATGTTTCATAGTTACCTATATGCTTTTTATATCTTTAGTTTTCAGTTGATGGTCACACGGTGAAAGTTATATTGTTAACAATGAACATTTTGATTTGAAGTTTACACAATTCAAATGTCTTGAAATAAGTCCAAGATATAAACCTTTTACAGAAAGTGTATCGAATATATGATTACTCATACATCTATACTATAATATGAATACCCAGTTCAATTTCAAGAGCACACAGACCACCTTGATTTTTGGTAACTGAAACGTCTCCAAATTCGCCTACGTATCTTCTCATTTTTAAACTGTACAGTCACGACTTAAATTTCCTTATCAAAATATTTTCTCCTCACGTTCAAGAAACCCCGTTTTCTAATTTTTCTTCCCCTTCTCTCTTCCTCATCCAAACCCTAAATATTTGCTTGCCCTCATTTGAGATACACTCTCTAAATCCCATCGCCATCATCTTCGCTTGCCCTAAATACCCATTGACTCGCCGTTGTTTGACTCGCCGTTGTTCGATTTGGGACAAGCTTCTTCCTCCGCCTGAATTTAGGTTCGTATTATGTATATTTCTATCTGCGTAGATTTTTTTGCAGTATGGATTAGTATAGTAAATTGGTTGTTCCACCTTCGCCTACTGTTGTTGGTGGTATTTTCAGCAATTGTAAATTATTTGATTGTTTCCTAAATTTATGTTGTTTTTGGCTGTTGTCTAATGTTTGTTTTACTAATCGTTTGTTCATTTGACTGGTTTTTAAAAATAATCATTTATTGTTTTAACAAATTCACAGTTACAGACTGAATATATCATTGATTTCAATGAAAATCATTTTCTCATCCACTTTCAAAAACAAATCGCGTAATTGCTCTATTATCAAAAATCAAAACGTATTTCAACTCCTCTTAATTTCAAATTCTAGAGACCAAATCGAAATTCCACATTAAAATTCGAAATTAAACATGAATTTGAAGCCTTCAGTTATCGATTGAGTTCATTTGTCGGGCGGAAGGTGAGGTTTGTTCCAAAGGGAGTTCGAGGTGGTTCGATTTTCGAATTGGGTTGGTAACGTTAGTGATTCGCCTGTTATAGTTTGAGAAGAGACGAAGTTGCTCAATGTCAAGGAATTCAGGTGGGGGATTGGGAGATTGGAAGTTCGCGTTTTAGTTGGTGATTTCGGTGACTCAGGCGTTTGATTGAGGTGGTGTTTGGAGTGGTTGTACGGCAGTTTGGTAGCTGCGATGGTCCTTGATGATGCAATGTTGCTAGGTGATGCTGTGTAATTTGTGGCAACTGTTTTTTATGTTAGCAGTAGAACATGGTGAAGCACTGATGGTCTTTGATGATGCAGGATGGTTGAGTCTGTGGAGCTAGGTGGTGATGTTTTGTTTGAGAGGTGAAGTTGATTTTTGTTTGGATGCTGAAATGGTGGATGACAGTTGCTGGAGGCAGTAGTGTTTAATGGCTGTATGACTTGAAATTGCTGCTTGGTGATGTCTTTTGGTGGCTCGGGTCTTCGTTGAATTGAAGTGTGTATGTGATATTGTGGGTCTGTGGTGATACACTTTTACAGGAAAATGAAAAACTATGGTGAAACCTTGTGGTCAGGCAGTGGTGATTGTTGATGTAGGTGTTGTGGTTCAGCAGTGTAAAGTTAGGGCTGTGGTTGGGTGATAGTTGAAGCGGACGGTGATGAGTATGTTGATGTGTAATTTGAAACAGATCAAGTTGAAATGTTTCTTTGGTCAGAGGATATGAACACTGGTGGTTTGAATTGGTGATTTGACTGCATTGAGTTGTGCAATGTAATGGAGAATGAAGCTTGTGGGATTGTGGATGGTGAGGAGTTGCTGTAGCAAGGGCAGTTGGATTATGTTCTGTGGATGGGGGGTGTGTGTGTGTGTTTGTCGCTGCAATAGGGATGTTGAATTAGGGATGAGATGGAATAGTTGAAGGTGTTGGCAGCAGTTGTGAGTGTGATCAGACAGTAATGAAGTTTTGATGCACAAGCTGTTAAGGTGTAGCAGCAGATGGTGTAGTTGTGAAGCTGTTCAAGTAGTGGAATGTTCGGTAGTTGTTAAGAGGAGATGTGTGGTAGAAAAGAAGAAGAAATTAATATATGGAATGTTGGAGCAGACAGTGGAGTGACAATGCATGGGAAATTGTACGAAATTGCTTTGTACGTTAAGGGTAGTGAAAACTCAATGCAACACTGCAAAATAAATGTAAACGGTGTAAACTCAATGTAAAAGAATTGTAAATGTTGAATTGTGCAACAAAACTGAAAAATGAAATGGAAATCTTTTTGTTCAGAAATAAAATTGTGTATAATTATTTTTTTAAAAAAAATAGAAAATCAAATGCATATGCAATTGCAAAGTAGAAAAGTAACAAATGCAAATAAACACATAAACAAATATAAAATGACAAACACACAAGACAAAACTTTTTTTTAATGCAAACAACACACAAAACGAAAACACAGAAAAATTAAACAACAAATAATTTAACAAATTCACAGTTACAGATTGAATATATCATTGATTTAAATGAAAATTATTTTCTCATCCACTGTCAGAAGTTCTGCTTTTCTCTGTTATATATTCACCTACATTTAATTTTCCAAATGCTTTTATTTTGTTATGAAAATGCAGAATAATCCATTATGTAATATTCTTAATTAAGGTACATATCCCAATATATTATCTGATACTGTTTACCATATAAAATTGGGAACTAATGGAAAAGTAAACTCCTTTAAGTGGGTATATAGCTGTGTTACAATTTTCTATAAGTTCTGAGAATTGACTAATTCAGTCCTTTTTGCATTAATAAAAACTTATATATTCCTGCCTTTTTTAACCCTTTTTTTTACTGTTTATTCTATTGTTTTTTCCAAACTGTATTTCAAATTATTTAGGAAGGCAGATATAGTTGAAGAAGAAATTTGTATACCGTTCCCAGGTTAGAAATTTCAGTTTTGGTCCAAGACATATAGAACATTGGGAGAGAAGAGACGACGATGATAAGTAAAATGCACAACGATGTGGTATGCCAAGTGCGCATTTATTATTTGGGAGGCATATAAATAAGATTTGAGAGTTGTGCTAATAGATTTACATGAAAAAAACTAATTTCTTTACTTTGGAAGTGTAAGATTATAAATTTTGGTTTTTATACGTGCTTATTGCAATCATTTTTAGTTCTTGATAAAAATATTTTAGTTTAAATGCTAAGGTTATTTTTGTTCCGTCCATTCTTATACATTTGAATATTATGAGCATTTACCTTAATCTTTATTCATTTTGTTACCATGTCACATTCATTTAACTTTGATATTTTGTGGTAAGTTTTGTTGATGGATTTTTGCTACAAAACAATCGTATAAATTAGCTTTCTCTTTCATGTTTTGCATGCTGAAGTTTTCAAATAATTAAATTTAATAGCATAGTCACAGGCTCAACTCATTTGGTATCTGGATGTAACAGCTATGCATCCATGGACAGGTAATTATTATTTCAAAACCAATACAACTTTCCCAACAACTGACATTCAACTACAAGTTAGAGTATAACACAATAACATTTTCCCTATCATTACAACTGTAGGAAGATGACAACATCAAGAGGCTGCGATCTGCTTTGGAATCTCATGGAATTTATATAAATATTCCACTCTGATTGGTAACATCCTTACCATTGTTCAAGAATAAACATTAAACCATGACTGTATTATTCTGTATAGTTATACATGCACTTTACTTACAGCCATCGAGGAGGATGCATGTTGCACTATAACGTTCTTGGAAGATAGACACTTACTCCAGCAGCTGAAAAAAAGGGCAGATGAAAAATGTAAGTTGTTGACACCATAATCATCAACTCGCCTTTAGAATACATCCGTTCATATTACATACTAACTGCCATCAACCCCCTTTCCCCCAATTGATCCAGGAATTTTCCAGCAAACATATAGAAGTGGATCTAAAAATAAAAAAGTTGGAAAACTACATTCCATATCACAGAGAGCAACTATTGAATCGCGTAAATAAGGCAACTTGCTTCGTCTAAATGGACAATTGATGCAATGTACTTATGCTGCCACTTATTCTTACTCATCAACAACTAACTGTCTAAATTAACTGTTCAATATGTGGCGTATGCATTGACACCGAGAGTTTGCTCAGCGTTCTCAGTACATACAAGTTCAATAACAGACCCTTCTTCGAATGCCCTACTCTGCAGCCGTTATGTCACCAACTTAGGTACGTCAACATACACTCTCTATTACACATTGCAGTATGTTACATCTACAGTCTTATATAATCTATCAGCCATCTATTAGTTGCTTAACACATTATTTCTGCTCCATCATTTCTAATAATGGATACTGCACACTCATCGAATCACTAACTGTAACAGTGTTGGAGAAACAATCCAAATTCGCGTTGTCGGGCTATGGGACTCCATCAATCTGAAAAGCAATAACGTTTTTGGCTTCAACATGCAGCTCCTCGATAACAAGGTTAGATCCACTACTATTTTTACCAACAAAGAAATAGAACAGTCTGCTAAATGATTAAACCTTTTGCGCTCTTTTCCACTCTGCTTTTGCAATAAGTTACTCTTTCACTAATCAAGAATGATGTTTTACACCTTGCAATTTCATTTCATAATTTTCCTCCTCTATGCGTTGCATGCGCGCACAACTGATTTTATGCAAATACTGAAAATAATAGAAGACCCTTATTTGACCGTTTACCTGTTCATAAAAAAATAAGACATAACAGAAGTCTGCGACTGATATTGACCATGTTCATTAAAAAAAAAACAGTCTTTCCCTTATTATTATTTTTTATCCTTATATTCGTTCTGGCATTTTGATTTCAAAAAGATATCCTTTCCTCGGGTTACAAACTATAACTGTATGATTTTATAAATAACTAAAATTATTTTTTCTGTTACTCCTTCTGACGCAGCGGATATTAACAAAACGATATAGATCGATGAAAGTAGCAAACGGTTGATTGAAGATACTGAAACGCCCAAATTCGTTGATCACAAAGATACCGAATTCTAGCTATCTTCGACACGTTGATCGCGCATGATACCGTGAAAGAAGATCTACAATTCTTCAAACGTTGATCAAGCGCACTTGATACTGTGAATTGCCTTCAACAATCGTTGAATCGAGCGCACTCGATTAACCGAAAGTGGAGATAGGAGATTACACTCAACTACCAATTTAAATGAAAGCACACAACAATCAAACAGAATTTTATTCAACAATCAACTCCCTTGAAATGTACAACACACTCCCTATTTATAGCATTTCACAACCCTGACCTTAAGCCGTTGCCGACTTAACACTCCCCCGACTCACGACTCACTTAAGTCATGCGCGACTTAACAACAGCGACTCAAATACACAACACATGTTTACAACACTTAGGTCGTATACAACTTAACGACTCATGACTCAAAAGCAACGACTCAAAGAAAAATACAAACATAACGTCACACTGTACAACATAAACGACTCAACTCTTCAGCGACTCAACAAACATTCGGCCGACTTATCTTCATGCCGACCTTCGACCTGAGTGCTAGCGACTCAACGAATACGACATATTACATCACTTGCGACTTACACTAGGTCGTTGCCGATCTAACAGACCATACATTTCCAAAACAGGATGCGACTTAAACATAACCGATTTAAGAACATAGCGACTTAAAGACAACAACGACTTAACTTCGACCGACTTAGCAAGTTGACTCATTCTCCATTAAGTCGTGAAATCCCACTAGGTCGTAGCCCTTTTCTCTTGCTTTGTTAAGTCGTAGCTGACCTAAATCATCCTCAGTAGATCGTTGCTCTTTAGCTCTTGATTTGTTAAGTCGTAGCCGACTTGAGCCCTTAAGTCGTAGCCGACTTAAGTCTTCACTACAACAATGCGACAGATCATTAGGTCCTCGTCTTTTAACTCGCAGCTCCTCCTCACGTGACTCCTTAGGTCGGGGTCGACCTTCATTAACTCGTGAACGACCTAAGCCATGTTCATTAAAAAAACAGAGTCTTTCCCTTATTATTATTTTTTATCCTTATATTCGTTCCGGCATTTTGATTTCAAAACGATATCCTTTCCTCGGGTTACAAACTATAACTGTATGATTTTATAAATAACTGAAATTGTTTTTTCTGTTACTCCTTCTCCATTCAATTTGTTTATAGTCTTATCTGAAACTTGCTGATCAAAATTTTCCACTTCATCTTTCTTTTTTCTTTGCTGAGAATATATACCTTCATTTTATCCTTCTTATTTTAAGCCTAACCAATGAAAAATAATACACCGAAAATTGCCCGATCAAATTACGGCACTCTAACCTATAAGAACATAGTTGTATCCAACTTGAACTAAACATGACATCAGCGATCGCGAGTAGAACAAGATCTCTTCTATACAACTCTTTTTCCATATCCGATTTCCTAATTGAAATAGAGTATTCTGATTTTACGTGCTTTAGCTTTTTCTGTCTACAGGTAAAGTTCTGCATGCTTTATCTGTACGCTCTCCAATTGACCGTAACAAACTTCATAACATAACTCTGTCTCCAGTTGTATAGAACTTCTAATTACTTTCCCTAGCTCCATGTCCTCCTATTGCAACAAACTGCTACTGTTCAAGTTTTTCTTAACTTATGAACCATCTTATTTCAGGGTGGCAAAATACATGCAGTGGTAGGACCACGTTTCCTTCCACTCGACCATTAATTTATATCAAGAAATTATTTTACTTATTACATGCAGTGGTAGGATTAATGTTTCATAATATTACTTCAAAACATTAATTCTATTATGCATCCCGTGTGCATGAAATGCTAGTATTTGTAAAATTAGACAAATATTAGATAATTATCCTATCTACCTAGGAAATTTTAGTTTAACATAATGCTTTTTTTCTATCTCATTAGTTACAAAGATATACAAATTAGACCAATATGATAATAACAAATAGTTTTGAGCAATTACTGCATATAAAATGCACATAAATATAAACTATTAATGTAAGAAAATAATAAATTCATCTTTCATTGTAATAAAAATACAAAAACACAAACACACTATATTCTTAACAAAAAAAAACAATTGCCATTAAACATTACCCAGAAAATGCATTACGCATTGAACTCCATGTTATCTTCAAAAAGATAAACAATTGCCATTAAACTTTTTATGAAGAAAATCCATATTGGGTTACTTAAAGATAACTAATAGTAATGAATATTATTTGCCTGTTTTGGACACTTAATATAGTTATCAATTAAGTCAGTGGACACCTGTCCCTGATTCATATAGAAAAAACAATATTTTTATTAAATTCCATTCCCCTTCTCCTTTTGCTTTAGTCTTCTTTAGGTGGAATGTTTTTTTGCTTAAGTAGTTCTAGAGAAGAGGCGGCAAAACTCAATTATATCGGGCCTCTTGATTGTACGATTCATTATACAATTGAAATGAACCAAGAAGGTTATAAGGATTTGAGAAAATATAAGGGGTTTTATTTCTCCATTTTTCCTCTATTTGATTGCTTGCATTAATTCATAATTATTTTGGCTTACTTTAAAGCACTGATTGCACATATAATTCTAGATTATTTTCTACTATTTAGATTGATTCATAAAGCGTTGGACCTAAGTACTTTTATTGTTTATTCACCCATGTATTAATTAAATTTTAAACATTGGATTTATGGTGGGTTACGTTATAATGTCAATCAACCATAACTTCATACTCTATCCATATGTGTTTTATACCTTTCTACCTCTGAATTATGGAAAACTCAGTAGTCATGAAGTAATAGAGCAATGATTTCATGCATTGTGATCTTCAATATGGAAAGTTTTTTGGTTACGAGTTTGCATTAGGCTATCATGTATAGATAAAATATAGGCCTTTAACAAGTTGTTTCATTTGTTTATGTTTTTTTTCAATGTCATCTGTTTCTTAATGATTTTTAAATATCTTCGATCACATTATCTGTTACGATATCATCATTAAAAAGTACTCTCGAATTTACATTTATCTATCTATTCATATATTTGTCACTATAAGTTAGTTATTATGTCCAGGCCCTTAATCTAGACATTTGTTATTGTGTTGACAGGTTAGCCACTCAAAACTCAAGGTTTGCATAGTTTAGTTTCTCCTAATTCTTCAACTAACTATATTAATAATTGATGTGGAATGAATGTTGAACTCACATAATTGTTGCATTTATGATAGATATAGACTTGAGAATTATTATCGTTTTAATCAATATCACATGAACATCAAAATTAAAGTGATTTAGTATGCAATAGTAAGATTCATTGACAAGGTATTAACATAATTTAATTAGTATTTTGTTTTATTTCGTTAAATATACTTAATACTGTAGTTATACTTGAATTTTAATTAAAAGATTCAATCATTATGAACCAGTCCTAGAAAAATCATTGATCAACTCAAAGATATACGAAAAATTAACAACAAAATTCAACACTGAAATTGAAATTCTTGAACTGTGTGAATTAGATCGAAACTCCTAAATGTGTCTCTTCTTGGCTTCTTGATGTAGTATGTGCATGCACACACATATGTCATATATATATATGTGTGTGTGTGTGTAAAAGTATAAATTATAATATATAAGCGTGTCATTCATTAGCATAATTGTGCTTGAAGCCAACCCAATAATCTAACAGCCTACAGCAATCCCAATAGATCAACGGTTCCAAATAACTCCATTTGTAGCTATTACGGCCTCAAAAAGCACATAAACTATATGTTCACTTATTCTTTCTCCAGCAAAAGAGAGAGCCCATGGCAGTGTTGATGTGTAACGCATGTAACAAAGAATTTGATGAGGAAGAAGAGCAAAAATTCCATTACAAATATGAATGACATCGCTACAATCTCAAACGCAAGGTAAATTTTACGTTTTCGAATAATGATTTTGATTGTTCCTTTTTCCTGTCCTTTGAACATAAAACTATTCGGAATACCCTTTTAATATATATTTTTGCCAAAGGATTGTCAGACAAGTTTATTTTTTGTTTTATTTTTTTAAATTTTAGTTTTTGTTTTTTGTTTCTCCGACGCGTTTACTTTTAGAACAAATTGTTTTGCTTTTCCTATTTATTTAATTTTAAAGGTAGCTACGTCGTTAGCTATTCTTTTGCTTCTTCAAATATGATATTTATTTTAGCTCATCGTATCCGCATCATGTAGTGTAAAAGCTATGCATCGTAGAACTAGCTGTGCTCGGTTAACTGTTGAGGTTACTCAACTCTTTCTTTTACCCATTTACCGTATTTCTACATTCATTCATTTTCTATGCACATGCTTAAAACAGGTAGCAGGTGTCCCAGGAGTAACTGAAGCATTATTTCTGGCTAGGCAAGCTGCTCTAGCAGAACATAATAAGTTGATTGAAAAGCCAATGTCATACAACTTTTCTTTTCTGTGGTAAGCAATATAGAAATGCAAACGCTCATGCTCAACATATCGATTCACATGTCTATATAATGAGGGCTTGCCAACAGCCAGATACTTCAGCTGCAAGTATTATTGTTATCAAGAACACTTTCATCAAACAAGGCAAGTTGCTTTCCCAACCTGCTAGATTTGCATTCAACATCAGTCTGTGAAAATATATGAAAAGAGGCAAATGTAAATATGTGAATAAGAACTCCACTAGAACAAGAATAGTTATTGCTGGTATAATAATTCATATACTAAGTTCTTTTATTAAAATTGAAGCTACAAGAGACTGGAGTCTCACTTTGGAGCTAATCGCAAGAATGATTTACTCAAGGCTTAGAGTCATCTTAATTGGTGGAGAAGTATTAATTTGCATTCATAGTCTTAAAATTGTTACTGATTTCTTCATCTTGGTTACAAGCTACGGTTAATATTTTATATTGTGATATTTTTATTATGTGAACTATTTTATTCTGTACTATATCGTTTTGTGTCACTGTGACTAAAATGAATCGGATCATTTTGGTAGACGTGTTTCTGTTAGTATATACTTTTCTATTTTAGAACAACATGCTTCCTATGAGGTTGACTGTTTTTTTACAAAGTGCCATCAGAACTTAATAAAATTAATAAATTAATGGAAGAAGTGGATGAGAAATCAAGTAAAGAAATTATGTAATTTTATTTACCTAAATATATGTTAACCAGGATGTTTCTAGATGTTTTTGATGATAATGATATATCATGTGAACTTCCTACTTTTTTGTCAGTTTATCTTTTAATTTATTTTTAATCTGTATAACCCATTAGAACGCCATGTAAAACCATTCATTCAATGAGTTCTTTTGCGTATTAATGACCAACAAAAGGTCTGTGGACACCTTATAGCTTTCATGTTGTTCACAATTCATCACCAGTTACATTATGAATCAAGGTAAGTTCTAATTAGCATTTTCTTTTGAATGTTGTATAATGACGGTAAACAATGAAACAAATTCTGCCAATAGTAAATGAACCATGTATTGAGTAGTCATTTTTAGCTAAAGGAACTATATATATTCTCAACTCATGCATGTAAAGTAAAAAGTAGGCAAATTACTATGGGCCTTTCATTTATCCTTCTCTTCGTTACACTTATGCACGATATTTTACAAAGATATGCTTAATAGCTATAATGATCGCCGTCTACAATTAGAGATTATGAAACTTGAAATGTGTTACAAAAAATGTATAACATCATCTCCTTTCCTATCATCCAAATAAAGAAACTCAAAAATTAGAGAGACATAACTTGAAGAACAGTTTCCTAAAATAAATTCTTACATTGAATTATCACATATGCAACCAAGTGAAAAATTATGATTAACATGAGAATAAAGAACCAGATTAAACGGATCTATAAAAATAATAGAACGACAATTTCAATTAGATTTCAATATCTTACACATTGTGATATGCGACTTTTTTATAATTGATAACTACAAGAGAAAAAAACTTCCCAACGTTCATAAATATTAAAATTCCCTTATTTTTAGACTTTCCAATAATAAATAATCACAATGCCGCATTACTGCTCAATATTTACAATTATTGCCAATTGATAAATCTAAAGAATTTTTTTATTTTCGATTATTTCCAATTATAGGGAGTATACAACTAAAATGGCTGCTACTTTACGCAATCTTCTGTTAACAAAATTATGTGCTGCTACTTAATACAATGTACTCTTTATATAGCCAAGTCTCATGTACGTTGATATCAAAAGGTGATTTTCTTTCACTAGGTGTACCAAAATCTATTTCTTTTATTTTTTTCTCAAACTACTGTTGATAGTTGAACATGTACCGACTTAGCTGCAATGCTACTGCAACTGTCCTAAATCTTTGTTTAGAATTTTATAGTGCTAAATCCTTTTTTCAATTAATCCAGTATTTAAATTTACAGTCGAAAGAAGACTTACTTATGTACCTTTGGTTATCGTTTCCACGTGTATTTCAGCATACTTCTTTTCAATATCATAAAATTATGGTTTAACGTTCCCTTACTTACTATACATGCTATTCTCTTATTTTATTTAGGTTTTGTTCCTTATGTAAATGATTTTCCTATTTTTCAATTTGCTATGCTACGATATTTTCACCACACCCGTATGCAAAGCACGGGTTCACACTAGTTAGGTATACATTAACAAATGAGGAAAGACAGTTTTAGGTACATTACATGGAAGTATTTTTTCGATAATAAAACAGAGTTAGCTACAAACTAAAATTTTGAGAAAAATTGATAATACTAACTGTAAAAATAACTATTTCAAGAGTAATAACATACTATTTACCAGACCTTATTGACTCTTACTACACCCTAATCATTTCTTCTTCAATCTTGTTGATTATTTTACAAAATTTGCTCTATGTATAATTCATTCACAGTTAATATTTTTCTAATAATAACGATGAAGTTTGCATTATATTTTAATTGATTGACTATTACAATATTTCATATTAATTAATAGTTGCTAGAATATATGATTTCAACTGTCTAATAGTGGTTGCATTTTAGGTTTATGATTATGTACATATTTTATTTCAACTAACGATTATTACTGCATTTGCTGTAAGTTGTTTGATTCTCATTTGAGAAAAGAATATGTTTCGCCTACTATATTTATTAAATTGCATTACATGTTTTCTCACCTTCATTTTCCTTATGCTATCAAAAATAGAATTTTTTCCCCCTTCTTAATTTATGTTATATGTTTACCTTTTATGCCTTCTAATTAGACAATTGGAATAGTGTATCAATTTAATTCTTACCTTCGATTGTAATGAAAAAATAGTCATATTTCACATTATTTAACAAAAATCCAAATCTCTCACTGCTATCTTCTTTTTCATTATATTATAGGAATCAAATACTCAGTACATCCTTTATGAAATTAAATTTTATAATGTCAAACATTAAATTGTCTCATTCTCTTCTTTTCTTAACAAATTCATACCATGATTATCTTTGTGCTCATCTTCCTAATTTAGTTTCTCTTAGTTTTTTATTTACTATTTTGCTTCCAAACTAACTTTATTCAAGATTTTGATAAATTTCTTCCTCGATTATCTTGTTCATTTATTTCAAAACTATCATTATAAGTATGAAGATGAAGATAGCGATGTTATATTTTTTAATTTAATAAACTTAACGTTCATTGTATTTTAATTCTTGGGATTGTTAAACAAAAAATAGGCTTACATTAGGAGAATCAAAATGAAAGTGCAAACTGTTATAGAAATAATGTTAAAATATATAGGGTAAGTTATGTATATATTATTACTCTAATATACGAATTATAACTCATATCTACACATTCATGCTCTTATTCCCTTTCTCCTTTTTTTGGAAAAAATCGAACTCATCTCTTATTGTCAATTGACTGTTCTTCACTACTGTAGATTCCACCAACTACTTCTATATTATTGGCCATCATTTACTCACTCATAGAACCCCAATCTCCTTTAAACCCCAATCTACATAAATTTTCACTACAAGAGAAAGGGCAATTTCCAACAGCTCGGAGCCATCGGTGGCCGTCGCGAGCCATCAGAAATGCCGTCGGAATACGAACCACGACTTTTGTCCACTTTCGACGGCTTCGACGAACGAATTACGACGGCTAGCAACGGCTCTTTCGACGGCGTTTCCGATGGCAACGACGACCACGTGTCGTTGAAATTTTCCCTTAAGCCGTCGCTAGACGTCACAATTTTCGTCCAAATAGCCATCGCTTGCCGTCGAAAAAATTGGCCATTAATTCGCTAGGAGCCGTCGGAATCCATCGGACATCTGGGTAAATTTTTTCTTTCTGCAGCCGAGCATCACTTCCATATCAATATATAGCATAACTCATCAAAATCAATATATAAAACAGATATATAAGCTGAAATCAATATCAACATAAAACTCAAACATCATCATATCAAACGCAAACATATTCAACCAACACAAAACAAACCTTCCATCATCAGTCTCACCCATCCAACTGCAAATTTTACATCCAACATCAATGTACAATATATACATCCAACATAAACTCCATATATCAACTCCACAAATCAACCACCAAATCAACCACACAAATCAATGTCAAACACCATATGTCCATAAATCAACCTCACCGTCAGTCAATGTTTTTGTACACCAGTTTCAAAAAAAACTACAAATTACGCCTCACGACTCATCATCGGCTCCGAAACCACCAGACGAAGAGAATGCTCCATGACGCTCCACATAATCAGCCAAACGTTGGTTTAGTTGCTGCATTTGCACTACTCAGAGGTGATCCTGCTCCTATAGCTGTGCAATCTGTTGTCGTAGCTCATAATCTATGCGTTGTCCTGACCCCTTCGGTAAGCCCTTTGTGATGTCCGAGCCTACAAAACTAGTCGAAATATGTTCAAGGTGTTACATAACTTTTATAAAAGTTAAGCAAATTTTACAACTTAGTTGATTTTTATAAATTACCGATTGATTGTCGTAGTCGTAGTCGTAGCGCATATTTCTCTAGGTCGGGTCCATAATAGAGTCAAAGATCCCGTCCTCCTCATTAGTGGTCAACTGCTCCCATTTCGAATGCTCAAGCATCTGCACACGTGCTTGCATAAATTTTTCCTACAACGCCAAATTAAATACAAATAAATATTACATGACATTTTTATAATATTTTATAGATAATTAATTAAAATGATCGTTATTATTAACTTATAACTTAAAATATGCTTACATGTGCGACGTATGCTCTGTCATCCTCATGCCAAGCATACGGCATCGTTCCCTCGTAATTTGTCTGCTTAACGGCATGTACATGCTCAAACACGTCCATATACAAGACAGGACCTCTACACGCTCTTTCCTGCAATAATTGGTGTATATTATTGTTGTTTGTACAAATTTATACTAAAAATGTAATAACTGTTCGTAATTGCAATTAATTAATTTACCAGGTCCTCGTGGTGGTGCTGAAATGGTTTTGAGCCACCACGGTGTGTGACTGGATTTTTCTGCCTGTTCGCAGAGTTCCTGTCTGACTCCGCCTGCAAATTAAAAATTAAGATTATATTTTACAGGTATAAATTATGTATTCTGTAATGAATAAATTAAGGTGATATCTAATAGACTTACCTTGAATTCGTCGCAACTCCACCATGCGACCCAAGCATCCTAGACCCTAGCGCCCATCTAGCTTGGCTTCTTCCCAGGTTTTCTTATGGTAGACATCGTATCCCTATAATTCATTACCACTTTTGAGTTCCAGTGGCGATGGCGAATAGTCACGTCCTCCTCTTGGAAGTCTACTACCCCCTGTATATATGTTGAAAAATATAAGTTATACATGTATACTTAGTCACCAAATTGTAAAGTGATTATATATAATGGTATATAATTTTACACTTACTAAGAAGTCCTGCCATATGCTCTTCCGTACATAGTCTGGGATCCTGCTCCACTTCGGCCAGCATGCAGTCATATGGCTCATGTATACCTGCTTCGATATACTGAGAACAATGTTAGAAGGCTCAAGCTCAGAACTCTACATTAAATATGATACAGACAAATTATGAATCAGAGATTTGCCTTGAATTTCAATTTGTTCGCCGGTTTTGTAACAACTCGTATTTTTAAGCATTTAAAAGTATTAAATTAAATAGATTTTTGAATATTGTTAGGAATATTTTTTTTAAGATTTTACTGATGCAAATTAAATTATAATACAAGTTATGAGCTTAAGTAAAATTTCTATTAATGAAACATGTTTGCAATAATGGAAGGGTAATAACAAATCCTAGTGTGTATTTTAGTAACATTGGTTTGAATAAAATTAACAATTGTCTGAATGTAAATTTCCAATTGATTGGAATTATAAATATTAATAAGGAATAATAAATGTTTCTTTATTAAAGAAGAAATCATATGTTTATTTATTTTAAATGTTTGGTAGCTGAAAGATTGATTGCAAAGATAAGAAACTATTATTTGGTAAGAAATGTATAATTCCTGTTTGTATCCAATAGTGCATATATATGTTTAAATTACTATTTGATAGAAAATAATTGTTCTATTTTTCATTACATTTATTTTGTCCATTTTAAAATTCATCTTTGTAAACAATTGAAATTAATAATAAAGAGGACACCAAATTGTAAATTAATAGGTGTAATTAAACGCAGCTTATGTTTTGTGAGAATATAAGGAAAGTTGGTTTAATGAAAAGAAAATTTATATCAAATTAAATGAATGTTTCATTTGTGAAGGTAGATTAATTTCATTAAAATAAAGAATAGAATGATTGATTTAAAAGAAGAAAAATATGTATATTTGAATATGTTTTTGCATATAGATGGATTACTAGAGTAGAAAAATAATTTATTTAAGGAAGTTATTTATTACTCTGCTGTATAAACAACGAATTTATAAACATGTTTAAATGACTAAAGGAAACAATTATTATATTTTCCATCCATTTTAGTTGTCTGTTTTGAAATTTAACTTTGTAAGTAATTGCAATTAATGTAATTGAAATATTTCAAATAGAAGGGAAGAAAACGTTGATTGCAATTAATAAATTTAATAAAAGAAACGCACCATATGTGTTAAACAGAAAGGATGTTTCAATAAAAATAAAAGATTATTTTGGGAAAACAAAATTGAAAGTTTTCATTTTAGTGTAAGTACTTTTATTTATTATGCATAAATAAAAAACCAACTGTATACAAATTTGGATATTATTTGAGTTAATGAAGGTAATTTGGTTACGTTTCACAAATTGAATTTCAAAAAGGTTGTGCAATGTACATGATCCCTTCATTTCTTTTGTTATTAATTGTTGCATGTACGTTTTAAAATAGTTATCTCATTTTTAATACTTGATCCATTCATTTCTCTCTCTATTTAATACCCGAGCCTTGTTATAGAATAAAGAAAAATAGAAGCCATTGGAGAGAGAGACAAAAGATATATTATTCACTTCTGAGAATAGATGTCTATTTACATTACATGGCCTACTTTATATAAGGGCTTCAGAGGTAAGGACTGAACTTATCCCACGATGTGGGACTAAAAAAAAAAATGTACAAGCATATTCACTTCATAATATACATATATTATAACACTCCCCCTTGAATATGCGTCTTCCAAATCTTGAATGCTCGGATAATTTGGAAATTTCCGTTTCGAAACATGTATGATGATTGCTCCCCCTCATTATTATCTTGCTTGCATTATCGATTCAATCAATATAGATTTGCCTCATTAAAAACCTCTATTAGAAAAACCCAGTGGGAAAAAACCTTGAACGAGGAAAAGAGTGCAACTTGTGAAATCATAAATATCATACTAAAAATGATATTTCTTATAAGAGTTTGATACTTCAGGATCAAAATAATGCCTCATTAAAACCTTACTAAGAAAAACCCAATGGGAAAAATCTTAGTGAAGGAAAAAGAGTACAATGACATATTTTATTTTCTTATTTCTTTAAATAAAGCTCGATACTTCTGGATCAAACTAATGCCTCATTAAAACCTTACTAAGTAAAACCCTGTGGGAAAAATCTTATTGAAGGAAAAAGAGTACAATATAGTATGTCTTATTTCAATAATTTACTGCATCAGATAGAGTTTGATACTTCTGGATCAATTTAATACTTCAGTAAAAACCTTACAAAGGAAAACCTGATGGGAAAAACCTTAGTCAAGGATAAAAATATAATTTAACTTAAATAACATATTTGAGATGTTATTTCTTGAAAAGACGTTTGATTCTTCTAGATCAAGACAATGCCTCATTAAAACCTTAATAAGAAAAACCCAGTGGGAAAAATCTTAAATAAGGAAATAGCGTACATTATAGCTTATTTCAAATGTTACAGGGAGTTGATACTTCTGGATCAAGATAATGCCTCGCTAAAACCTTACTAATAAAAACCCAGTGAGAAAAATCTTAGTTAAGGAAAAAGAGTGCATTATAAAATACTTATGGATGCTCCCCCTGATTTAAAATTTTCCTCTTAATTCATATTCGTCTTTCGATAACTCAAATTGGTTATAGATACTTCTGGATCTATAAATACGAATCTCATTAATAATACAGTTTATTAATAGTTTTCTTCGATACAATCAAATTTTCTAAGATTGTTTCTTCCAAATATGGTTTGCATTTTATGCATTTGTATGCTACTTTTATGAAACACACTTCATGTGCTTTCATTATTATTATTATTTTTGCTTCAAATTAGTTTTACGCATTGAAACTATACATCTTTCATGAATATTAAAAATTTCATTGCAACATTACTAGAAAGCAGAAAGTAATCTACTCATCTTGATGTATCAAGATTTTCATTACAGCAATACTTAGAAGAAATTTGTAATCTACACTTCATGTCTTTTTCATTCTTTATAACTACAAAAGTTATATATATTCTTTAGAAATTTGTATACTTTGATAAGTATTTTCATATCGCAACTATCACTTCAATGGATATTAAGAGTTTCATTACAATGATACTTAAAAATAGGAAATAATCTACTCATCATGAATTATATCAAGATTTTCATTACAACAATACTTAAAAGTAGATTGAAATTTACTCTCCTTGTTCTTTGCATTCTTTATAACAATGAAAGTTATTTATATTCTTCAAGAATTTATATACTTTCATTATTTAATATGATTTTAAACCATATTTATACCTTCGGGGTATATTAAGCATTTCAAGTACTTTTGGTACTTTGCGGACTACAAGTTCAGATTTCTTATTAAGGAGAATTTCATGATGGCCAATCATGTTTTTCTCTAATCCAGGATCTTTAATCCATTTATAAACATAAGCGCTTTATTATTTATAAATTTATCATCGATGATTATTTCTTGTCAGTTCTAGACATGATTTATTGAGATCTCTTTAATTATCATGTTTTAGGTACCTAACCCACTTCTAGGGTTGTTTGAGAATCATGTCATGGATCTCTTTCAGAGCATCCTTAAGTGTTTCTTCAAGAACACTCGCCTCCTTTATTTGGCATCTTCATTACTTACTCCAAAAATATTTTGAACTGACTTTTGAACCATATTTCAAATGTGGTTTACAAATTTTGATCCTTCAGGGATTCAAATCTATATTGGAGAAAGTCTACTAGGGATATTACTGATAATTTATTCAAGTTACTTAATATTTAGCATCATTGTATATTTTAAAAAATATTTAACATTGATGATCAAAATGAGCTTGTATCCCTTTATCCTCCCCCTCAATGTTGACAAACATTGTCACATTAAATAATAATCATCTTTGGATTCTCATTTTGATCCATTATGATATTGCTACTAGCAAATACACCATACATATTAATAATAGGAGGATAATTCTTTTATTCATTGATAAGAAGCATTCAATTGATATTGATTATTAGAGTTTGTTCTCATTCATTGATCTAAGCTATTGGAGGAATTTACTTATTGTGTAGATCATTTGAATACATACATGACTTCAGGTCATTCAGCATTTATGTTGATTGAATTTTAAATTACTAAATAATATCTATGCATAATCACTAAATAATAGCTTATAACAAACTTCAGGTTGTTTGCTAAATATTTACATATATGGATGTATACGTGCGTCTACGTATCACATGTATATTGTAAAATTTTCATATTCTTTCTCATTTGAATTAGTGATTTTTGGAACAAACTATTACAAGGATCAAAACTATTAATTTCTATTTATAAATCAATGTCAATGCAAACCTGTTAAAACCGCATGATAATGTTCAAAACATTTGGTTTGAAACCATATCGAACTTCTGGTTTGAACAAAATATACATACAACTTCAAGTTGTTAAGTTTTATTCCTCAATTATATCTCAAATATCAGTTTTGAACACTAATTATGATTACTTATCAAGGAGTAATTTTTAATTGCACATAGACATTTCTACACATCTCTATTGAGAGTTCTGTAAAAAAAAAATTACAGCAAAAATAATAATAGTATCTTCTAGATACTTGGAATGTTACAGATACAGATTTCCTCTTAGCTCTCAAACTTTTAGGATCTAATCTAAGCTAAATTAGGATCCTTTATAATCAAATTTATGTGCACTTAATTGGTTTAATAAAATTACCAAATATATAAATAAATCTCTTCTAAAGATATGTTATCATTTTCAAATTTATAAATCTCTTTTAGAGATATATTAGTATCACCACTTCTGGAGTGAACTTTCTCTTCTAGATATATATATATATATATATATATATAATTATATATAAACATCTCCTCTAGAGAGTTCAGTAAAATAGATATATTTACAACATAAATAAGAGTATCTTCTGGACCCTTGAAATGTTATAAAAATAAGAAATTATAATGGTTGCACATACCGATTTGTTCAAGACCGTATTTATATAGCTTTAGTGAAAATTATGATACGACATATAGATTATCTCTTCAGGAGCATATCTAAAGATATTTCTTCAAGAATAGTTGTGCATATAATATTTGATTCATCGTAAGTTTTTAAAAGTAAAAGGTTACATATCACTATTTGTCTAATGGAGCTACGGGTCCATGACAATAGACGATTGAATTTTGGATAATTTATTATCACATTTGACAATATTTTATAGGCAATTCTTTTATAGTGCTATACGATGATAAAATATCACTTTTGGGGATAATTCATGAACACTGCTTCTAGAGTGGTACATATCACTTCTAAAGATACTTTATATGCATTGTTTTTGGGATGTCATCAATAATCAATATCTTTTTCTACATAATTGACATAATTCTACAACATCTCTTCTAGGATGTTTGGATTTTGAAATATAAAAATCATAAAACATCTCTTCAAGAGTATGTCATATGGATTATCTCTTCTGGAGAATATTAAAAGGTACTTCTTCAAATATATAGTTTGGCAAACACACCCAAAGATTATTAAAACATGGGTTTTACCAACTTCAAACTGATTTATTGAACTGAAATAAAATAAAATCCACATAGCAGACTTCAGGCTGCTATTGTTGATCAATTCGACCATATCATTTATTACTGTACTTAGATTTTCATCATTAATGAAGTTTCCTTCATCATTGAAGAAATGATCTAACTTCAGGTTAGTATTACTAGACAATCCTTTCACATAATTTTAGATTAGAAGTAATTTTAATATAGAGGAATTGTATTTCCTAGTAGATTTAAAGACTTAAAACTTCAAGTTCATGTAGGATCTAGATTAACCCTAGAGGGGGGGTGAATAGGGTTATAACAAATTTTTGCGAATTAAACACAGAAGCAAACTGCAGAAATAAATATGCTGAAAAATAAATCACACACAGAATTTACCCAGCTTCGGCAACCCCTGCCTACTGCTGCATTCCCAGATTTCTATTAGAATTAAACAGTTTCTCGCTTACAAACACTCTAACAGACTTGCAAACCCTGCTACCGCCTATAGAGTTTTGCAAACTTGCAAACCCTGCTAACTGGACTAACTCTAACTAGACAATCTGTCAACACCTAAACCCTAGGTGATAAATTATCATGTTTTGTTTTGAAAAGAACATACGAATAAACCAAATTATAAAAGCAAGCACTTATTTAAATTATCTTGCCTTTATAAAACAAAACTTAACCCAATACAAACATATGATATACGGTCACTTCCCTTTATTTTACCCGGTCCATTTTCTTTTGTTTGTGAGAAAAAAAAATGGCCGATCCTTTTCTTTTTCAATTTAGGGCTTCGGTTCTTCTGTGAGATTTGGGGCTTTGTTCTGATGATTGATTCTTTGACTTGTGTTGATCTTTCTCACGCTCGTTCTCTGATGATTTGATGCTTGTTGCTAGCTCGTTCTCTGACAGTCGAGTTTACTGTTGCGGTATGTAATCTTTTTTGCTTGTTTGTGGTTTTGTGATTTTCGAACTCGGTTGTTCTATGTCTATGATGATTTCTTGGGTGTATTTATAGGGTTGAAACCCTAATTAACACTGTCAGATTTGATTTCTTCATGTCGTTGATTATTTTCCTGAATTTGTTCTGGATTTGGAGTATTCCTTTCTTGATTCAAATTCGAATAATTGCTGTCCATATTTGAATTCGAATTAATTGATTCGAAGATATCTTGCTGTATTTGTTGTCTCGGTCCTCATTTGAATTAATGCTGTCCATATATGAATTCGAGAAATTTGCTGCAAAAATTTCTTTCCAAATTAGAAATCTTTGACTTGATCAAAGACTTAATAAAAAAAACGCAAATTTATTCTTTCGGCTTGATTTCTGCACAGCCTTGTACTTGCCACTGTCTTGAGTTCCTACTGCACATTCACCAGTTTACTTTATATGTGCATATATACATTTGTATGTGTGTATGCATATATTTTTGGGTTTGTACTTTCATTGTGACTTGATTTTGCTATGGGATTGAATCAGAACTTCATTTGGTCTGTACTTGAATTTGAAGTCGTTGTTCACCTGTACTTACACTGTCTCTGGCTTCATCTGTAGTCTTCAAACATTTGTATAATTCTCGACCATTATCACTGCTGACTTCATTTGGTCTTTGTTCTCTTGTAATGTTGTACTGTCTTGGTTACATGCATTTGGTATTGGCACACATGTAAACTTGTGTATCTCTGACCTTTTGGTTGCAGTCTTGTGTTGGTAACCATCTTCAAGCATGTTGCAGTTTGTAGCTTTCATGCATTTTCTTTGACATGATTTACTTCACCTGTACTTGGTCATTTGTGTAGTCTTCGAGCATGTTGCCACTGTGTCGTTGTTTTGCATTGTTCATGTCATGTTGTTCATGTGCATATATGTTTACTGAGTTTGCATTTGTTAATTTAGTCATGCACTTGGTCTCTTTACTGTGTTTTCTTCATGCCTGACTTGATGATTCCCTTCCTGTAGCTCCATATTCTTCACTGTTGCATTTCAGACTTGCTGTTGCATATGTATTCATTTTGCATCTGGTCTTTGTATCTTTGCATGTGCATTGTTCTAGTGCACTTCTGTTTGCATTGCATTGTAGTCTTCGCCATGTTGTAACCTGGTGTGCACTGAGCACTTGAACTTGTATCTGTGCACATTGTTCTATGCACTGTTCTTGTATTACTTGGGTTACTTGTATGCACTGCATATTTGGATTGCACCTTTGCTGGTTTGTCTGGCCATTGTAAATTGATTTTTGAGTTTGTTGGTTGGGTCTGCACATTTCTATGCTCTGGTCTCCATAACCTTTACCTGAACTTCACTTGAATATCTGGTATTCATGTATGCAGATCCACTGATACATGTTATGCTTGTTCTTGGTCTCTGTTGCATGCTTCATTCTGATTCACTTGCACCTGTACATGGTCATTGCATTTGCTTTTGCACTTTTGTGCTTTGTGTCTGTGTAGTCATATACATTCATTAATGTTGACCTGAAGTGTATGTTGGCAACTTGTGATGTTCTTGTAATTGAATTTGTGTACTTGATGTCCACTATTTTCACTGGTTCCTCTGGTCTGCACTTGGTCTTTGTTCTTCTCTGTTATGTTGCTTTGAATGAATTTGTGTTTTGTTGTAGTTTGTGGACACGAGTTGGCGTGGCAGTGCACACGTATACGAATGTACACGTGTGTACTGCAGCCACTTATAATTGCCTGTCCCTGATAAAAATTACTGATATGCATAGATATTGCACAATCAAAGATGATGACAATAACCCATGTATCTGAGACACAAACAAATTTTATTTTTGCAAATTTAAATTTGTTTGTTTTCAGATTACTGTTGTAGTTGCTAATTATATAGGTACACAGGAGACAAGACGAGAAGTGGAGCTGGACAATGCAGATAGATGTGCAGACAGAGTGAAAAACTGAGTGTTGAGTGTTGTAGTGAGAAAAGTAAAATGTATGAACTGATGTATGTATATATATAGAGAGAGCTGAAAACTTTGTATTGTTTAAGTGTTGTAATAAAATATTATATTGAATAAAAAATACTAGTTGAATTATATAGATTCTGTGCAATAGTATAATTATTCAATATGAATATAGTCCAAACTGCAAACACATATATATATTGATATATATATGTTTGTTATCATCAAACAAAAAATCACATCAAACAATCTCCCCCTTTTGATGATGACAAACATATATATTAAGGATTTTGAAATGCTAATACATGTGTTTGAACACGAAATTTTTTTAGCTCCCCCTATTTGAATGCTCCCCCTACAACCAAGACCACTCCCTGTTTAGAAGATAACAAAAATTACAAAAGAATAAAAGAACTAAAGAAAAATTAACTAACAACATTTAACCAAATTTTTTGAAATAGGTCAAAAAATATTTACTTTCTCATCAAAATCTTGTTCTTCTCCCCCTTTTGTCATTATCAAAAGACTGACAAAAAAAATGGAATAGTAGGAACAAAAAATAATATATCATAACGAGATAAAAACTTCCATATTGTAGAGGATGGATCGATGATTAGTTTGAATAAGAAGAGAGATATTTTAACATTAATTTGAAATTTAAGCACAAAAACAAAAACAAAAAAAATAAGCACTTACTAACCACGCATAACCATAAGGACTTTTAAATGGGATTAGCAGTTACTTATTAGTCTAAGCATCCAGACTATTAAGTGAGACTTAGTTACCATACTCCATCCATGCATAACCATAAGGACTTTTAAATGAGAATGGAGTAATGATAAAAATAATTCACTCACATGCTCCATCCATGCATAACCATAAGGACTTTTAAATGAGAATGGATGCATGAGGGTTATTATTATTTATTATTATATATATATATATAATTTTTTTTTTAATTTAAAAATAATTCACTCTTCTTATTTTATCAAACCATTATGAACGATAGAAGGATGGTAGAAATAGAAATGATCGTGGAATAAGTTACCAAGTTAATTATATTATGTAATATCCAGTACTGAATACCATATTCGAATCAATCTTTGGAAAATATCCAAAACTTGTTTGAATCCTAGAAATTGAAGTTGAAAGTATATATCCAAGAATATTTCAACCTAAAAATGAAAAAAATGGTTAGTCAATTTCTATAATCCCCAAATCCAAACGTAATCTAGAAAATCTGTCTTCGGGGAGGGGTTTTGTGAAAATATCAGCAAGTTGAGCCTCAGTTGAAATATATTCAATGCAAATGTCTTCCTTAGCAATGTGATCTCTAAGAAAGTGGTGTCTCACATCAATGTGTTTTGTGCGTGAATGATGAACATGATTATTTGATAAGTCTATTGCACTTTTACTGTCACATTTTAATGGAACTTGTTTATAAACTAAGCCAAAATCAGAAAGAGTTTGCATCATCCATAAAATTTGAGCACAGCAACTTCCTAAAGCAATATATTCTGCTTCAGTGGTGGATAATGCAACACAATTCTGTTTTCGACTTGACCATGAAACTAATGAATGTCCTAGCATGAAACATGTCCCACTGGTGCTTTTCCTGTTAACCAATGAACCAGCATAATCAGCATCAGAATAACCAACTAAATCAAAGTTTTCACAAGAAGGGTACCATAATCCAAATTTGTGTGTGTGTGAAAGATATCTCAAAATTCGTTTAGTGGCTTTCAAATGAGATTCTTTAGGATTAGATTGAAAACGTGCACACAAACACACAGAAAACATAATATCAGGTCTAGAAGCAGTAAGATAGAGAAGTGAACCAATTATCCCTCGATATTTTTTCTGATCAACAACACTTCCTTTCTCGTCTTTGTCCAACTTTGTTGATGGGCTCATAGGAGTTCTCAATGGTTTGGAGTTCTCAACTCCAAATTTCTTCAACAGTTCCAACACATACTTGGATTGCGAAATGAAAATGCCATCACTGCTTTGCTTGATTTGAAATCCAAGAAAATATTTCAATTCTCCAACCAAGCTCATCTCGAATTTAGCCTGCATGACTTGTTCAAATTTCTCGCACAAGAGTTCATTAGTAGCACCATAAATGATATCATCCACATAAATCTGAACAATCAAAAAATCACTTCCTTTATGTAATAGAAACAGTGTCGTGTCAGCACTCCCCTTTTCAAAGCCATTTTCCAGAAGATATGTACAAAGACAGTCATACCAAGCTCTAGGGGCTTGCTTAAGACCATATAATGCTTTTTCAAGTTTATACACATGATTTGGAAAATCGTGTTTTTCAAAACCGGGGGGTTGTTCAACAAAAACTTCTTCTTTCAGATCACCATTTAGAAATGCACTTTTTACATCCATTTGTTTTAGTTTGAAACCTTTATAACAAGCAAAGCTGAGCAAAATCCTAATGGCTTCTAACCTAGCAACTGGTGCAAATGTCTCATCAAAATCTATGCCTTCTATTTGGTTATATCCTTTTGCGACCAACCTAGCTTTGTTTCTAATTACATTTCCTGATTCATCAAGTTTGTTTTTGAACACCCATTTAGTTCCTACAATTGGATAGTCATTAGGCCTAGGAACTAATTTCCAAACTTTATTTCTCTCAAATTGATTAAGTTCATCTTGCATTGCTAAAACCCAACTTTCATCATTAAGAGCCATTTCAACAGAGTCAGGTTCTATTTCAGAAATAAAACCATTATGACAACAAAACGCACACAAATTTTTATCAAATGCAGAGCGAGTGCGTATTCCTTCCGTAGGATCTCCTATAACCAATTCAGGAGGATGATTGGATTTGAACTTCAATCTATCAGCATCAACAGTCCTACTTCCATCTTTCTCAGTAGATGTCCCTTCTTTAATGCCTTCATGATCTACCCCATCATCACCCGTTTTTTCAGTCGTCCTTTCCAGATCAGATTCATCAAATTTCACATTGACTGATTCAACAATTGTCTTTGTTCGTTTGTTGTATATCCTGTAAGCCTTGCTCCTTGTTGAATAGCCCATGAAAATTCCCTCATCGGCCTTTGATTCAAATTTTCCAAGTTGATCACCTGTGTTAAGAATGAAACAAGGACATCCAAAAACACGAAAATAAGAGATGTTAGGTTTCCTTTCATGCCACACTTCATAAGCAGTTTTGCCAAGTATTGGTCTAATCATTACTCTATTCATTACGTAGCACGAAGTATTCACCGCCTCTGCCCAAAAAGTTAGAGGTAGTTTATACTCACTCAACATGGATCTAGCCAATTCTTGTAATGTACGATTTTTCCTTTCAACCACCCCATTTTGTTGAGGTGTTCGTGGGGCAGAAAATTCATGTTTTAAACCATTTTCTTCACAAAAGTTTTCAAATTCTAAATTTTCAAATTCGCCTCCATGATCACTTCTCAAAGTTTTAATTGAAACTCCTTTTTCATTTTGAACAAGTTTAGCAAATTTTGAAAAATAATCAAAAGATTCAGACTTTTTGGCTAAGAAATAAACCCATGTAAATCTAGAATAATCGTCAACCAATACATAACAATAACGTTTTCCATTCAAGCTTGCAATTTCATTTGGTCCAAATAAGTCCATATGAATTAATTCGAGGACCCTTGATGTGCTAACAATGTTTTTAGGGCGAAATGATGATCGACTAAGCTTGCCCAAGGAACATGCTTTACACACTTTGTTATCTTTAAATTTCTGATGTGGTAACCCTCTGACTAATTCTTTCATTTCAAGATTTCTTAAGAGACTCATGCTAGCATGTCCAAGTCTCCTATGCCATAAAGATGCCTCTTCGTCAGTGGCTACCAAACATCTGGAAAGATTTAGATTGTCAAACGAAAGTGAGTAAACATTTCCTTTTCTTTTGCCCATAAAAACAATGTTATTAGAAGTTTTATCAATGATTTTGCAAGTATCACTATCAAAAACCACATTCATACCTTTGTCACATAGTTGGCTAATAGAAATGAGATTGTGATGCAAATTATCAACGTATAAAACATTAGTCAAGGAAAAAATACCATTACTTACTTCACCTTTCCCAATAATCTTACACTTGCTATTATCTCCCATGATCACATTTCCACCTCTAAACTTCTCTAGGCTAAGGAACTTAGATTTATCACCTGTCATATGTCTAGAACAACCTGAATCTAGAAACCATTCTTGTTGCTCCTTAGCCCGCCAACAGACCTACATAAAGAGAGAGGAGGATGACCTAGAGAAACTCTTAGGTCCAATGATATTAGTAACTGAAGCATTGTGAACAAACAATTCCTTTGGAACCCAAACTTGTTTCGTCTTTTTATTTTTGTTCCTATAGACATGAAATTTGTTTGTAGAATTCTTAGGAACCCAAACTTGTATAAATTTTGTGTTCTTGTTCCTATGACTACAATTTTCAACACGATGTCCAATTTCACTTCTAACAAAGACACTCTTACCTTTTGCATGATCATCAGCCTGTGTTTTTCCAAAACCTAGTCCTTTTCTGTTGTTAGCAAAGAGTTGATTTCCCAATAACATGTTAAATGATTTTTCTCCTCTTGAAAAGTTATTCAGAGATTTCTCAAGATTTTGGACTTTGGTTTTTAGTGTTGTGTTTTCAGTCACAAGTGTGGTGCATCTATTTATAAAATCCCTTTTTCTAGTGTCAATGATTTCCTTAAGACTCGAGTTTTCTTTTTTAAGATTATCGAAGCTATTCTTAAGTCTTGATATTTCTGAATCTAAAATTTTACATTTTTTACAGTCTAGGTTTTGAATATTTTCAAGTTCAGTTTCTAACCTAGTATTCTCATGAACGAGTTCTCTCCTGTCAGACTTCAATTTTTCAATTTTAGTTTCAAGAGTATCAATTGTATTAGTAAAATCATAACACATCAAAACAAGTTCTTTATAAGAATAGTTATGTACCTCACTGGATTCCTCTGAACTTGTTTCTGAATCTGATTTTGCCATAAGGCACAAGTTAGCCTCTTTTGAGCTATTATCTGAAACTTCTTCTCCTTCTTCATCATCCCAAGTTGCTGCAAAGGCCTTCTTCTTCTTTTTCTTTCCTTTGTTGTTCTTGAGAAGTGGACATTTTTGTTTGAAGTGGCCAGGCTTTTTGCAGTTAAAGCATGTTAATTCATTATCGGAATCATCAGAATCTTTTGACTTGTTACCACTTGTTTTCTTCTTGCGTGGCCTGAATTTTGACCATTTTCTAAGATTATTGACAGCCATCGCAAGCTCTTCAATTGGATCTCCTTCTTCTTCACCGCTTTCTTCTTTGCTTTTTAAGGCAATCGTCTTCTTTTTTGATTCGGAGTTGTTACGTTCCTCCTTTGCCTTTAGCTCAAGCTCATATGTCATCAAGTTTCCGATCAACTCCTCCATGCTTAGTTTACTCAGATCTTTTGATTCTTGTATCGCAGTGACTTTTGCCTCAAAGTTCATTGGTAAGACTCGCAGTATCTTCCGTACAAGCTCTACTTCAGTGAAGACCTTCCCAAGCGCTCTAGCATTGTACACCAAAGTTGAAAATCGTCCAAACATATCTTTTATGCTCTCGCCCTTTTCCATCACAAAGTTTTCGTATTCATTGCTAAATAGAGCTAGTCGTGACTCCTTGACTTGAGAAGTTCCTTCGTGTGTCACCTCCAGAGTGTGCCAAATCTCCTGTGCTGTTGTACAATGAGAAATTCTATTAAATTCATTTTTATCAAGAGCACAGATCAAAGCGTTCATTGCTTTGGCATTTGTAGTTTTTAATTTCTTATCGTTAGCATCCCACCTATCCTTAGGTTTAGGAATCTCAGTATCACCAACAACTATAGTGGGGGATTTATAGCCAGTTTCAATAATATCCCAAACATCATAATCGACAGAACTAAGATAAATACTCATTCTAACTTTCCAATAAGCATAATCATTCCCATTAAACATGGGTGGCCTAGCAATAGATTGCCCCTCAGAAAAAGCATTATTTGGTGGATTCATGACTCTAGAGTTAAAGTAAAATACCTTGCTCTGATACCACTTGTAGGATCTAGATTAACCCTAGAGGGGGGGTGAATAGGGTTATAACAAATTTTTGCAAATTAAACACAGAAGCAAACTGCAGAAATAAATATGCTGAAAAATAAATCACACACAGAATTTACCCAGCTTCGGCAACCCCTGCCTACTGCTGCATTCCCAGATTTCTATTAGAATTAAACAGTTTCTCGCTTACAAACACTCTAACAGACTTGCAAACCCTGCTACCGCCTATAGAGTTTTGCAAACTTGCAAACCCTGCTAACTGGACTAACTCTAACTAGACAATCTGTCAACACCTAAACCCTAGGTGATAAATTATCATGTTTTGTTTTGAAAAGAACATACGAATAAACCAAATTATAAAAGCAAGCACTTATTTAAATTATCTTGCCTTTATAAAACAAAACTTAACCCAATACAAACATATGATATACGGTCACTTCCCTTTATTTTACCCGGTCCATTTTCTTTTGTTTGTGAGAAAAAAAAATGGCCGATCCTTTTCTTTTTCAATTTAGGGCTTCGGTTCTTCTGTGAGATTTGGGGCTTTGTTCTGATGATTGATTCTTTGACTTGTGTTGATCTTTCTCACGCTCGTTCTCTGATGATTTGATGCTTGTTGCTAGCTCGTTCTCTGACAGTCGAGTTTACTGTTGCGGTATGTAATCTTTTTTGCTTGTTTGTGGTTTTGTGATTTTCGAACTCGGTTGTTCTATGTCTATGATGATTTCTTGGGTGTATTTATAGGGTTGAAACCCTAATTAACACTGTCAGATTTGATTTCTTCATGTCGTTGATTATTTTCCTGAATTTGTTCTGGATTTGGAGTATTCCTTTCTTGATTCAAATTCGAATAATTGCTGTCCATATTTGAATTCGAATTAATTGATTCGAAGATATCTTGCTGTATTTGTTGTCTCGGTCCTCATTTGAATTAATGCTGTCCATATATGAATTCGAGAAATTTGCTGCAAAAATTTCTTTCCAAATTAGAAATCTTTGACTTGATCAAAGACTTAATAAAAAAAACGCAAATTTATTCTTTCGGCTTGATTTCTGCACAGCCTTGTACTTGCCACTGTCTTGAGTTCCTACTGCACATTCACCAGTTTACTTTATATGTGCATATATACATTTGTATGTGTGTATGCATATATTTTTGGGTTTGTACTTTCATTGTGACTTGATTTTGCTATGGGATTGAATCAGAACTTCATTTGGTCTGTACTTGAATTTGAAGTCGTTGTTCACCTGTACTTACACTGTCTCTGGCTTCATCTGTAGTCTTCAAACATTTGTATAATTCTCGACCATTATCACTGCTGACTTCATTTGGTCTTTGTTCTCTTGTAATGTTGTACTGTCTTGGTTACATGCATTTGGTATTGGCACACATGTAAACTTGTGTATCTCTGACCTTTTGGTTGCAGTCTTGTGTTGGTAACCATCTTCAAGCATGTTGCAGTTTGTAGCTTTCATGCATTTTCTTTGACATGATTTACTTCACCTGTACTTGGTCATTTGTGTAGTCTTCGAGCATGTTGCCACTGTGTCGTTGTTTTGCATTGTTCATGTCATGTTGTTCATGTGCATATATGTTTACTGAGTTTGCATTTGTTAATTTAGTCATGCACTTGGTCTCTTTACTGTGTTTTCTTCATGCCTGACTTGATGATTCCCTTCCTGTAGCTCCATATTCTTCACTGTTGCATTTCAGACTTGCTGTTGCATATGTATTCATTTTGCAGCTGGTCTTTGTATCTTTGCATGTGCATTGTTCTAGTGCACTTCTGTTTGCATTGCATTGTCGTCTTCGCCATGTTGTAACCTGGTGTGCACTGAGCACTTGAACTTGTATCTGTGCACATTGTTCTATGCACTGTTCTTGTATTACTTGGGTTACTTGTATGCACTGCATATTTGGATTGCACCTTTGCTGGTTTGTCTGGCCATTGTAAATTGATTTTTGAGTTTGTTGGTTGGGTCTGCACATTTCTATGCTCTGGTCTCCATAACCTTTACCTGAACTTCACTTGAATATCTGGTATTCATGTATGCAGATCCACTGATACATGTTGTGCTTGTTCTTGGTCTCTGTTGCATGCTTCATTCTGATTCACTTGCACCTGTACATGGTCATTGCATTTGCTTTTGCACTTTTGTGCTTTGTGTCAGTGTAGTCATATACATTCATTAATGTTGACCTGAAGTGTATGTGGACAACTTGTGATGTTCTTGTAATTGAATTTGTGTACTTGATGTCCACTATTTTCACTGGTTCCTCTGGTCTGCACTTGGTCTTTGTTCTTCTCTGTTATGTTGCTTTGAATGAATTTGTGTTTTGTTGTAGTTTGTGGACACGAGTTGGCGTGGCAGTGCACACGTATACGAATGTACACGTGTGTACTGCAGCCACTTATAATTGCCTGTCCCTGATAAAAATTACTGATATGCATAGATATTGCACAATCAAAGATGATGACAATAACCCATGTATCTGAGACACAAACAAATTTTATTTTTGCAAATTTAAATTTGTTTGTTTTCAGATTACTGTTGTAGTTGCTAATTATATAGGTACACAGGTGACAGGACGAGAAGTGGAGCTGGACAATGCAGATAGATGTGCAGACAGAGTGAAAAACTGAGTGTTGAGTGTTGTAGTGAGAAAAGTAAAATGTATGAACTGATGTATGTATATATATAGAGAGAGCTGAAAACTTTGTATTGTTTAAGTGTTGTAATAAAATATTATATTGAATAAAAAATACTAGTTGAATTATATAGATTCTGTGCAATAGTATAATTATTCAATATGAATATAGTCCAAACTGCAAACACATATATATATATTGATATATATATATGTTTGTTATCATCAAACAAAAAATCACATCAAACAGTTCAACCACTCATGTCTAGTGTTTAAAGTGTGACCATATTTCGGTAGTCATAACGCTCCTTCAGGGAGTTCCATAGGTAAATGTTGATCTTTTTCAGTTAAATCTGTGTAATATGCAAGTCAAGTTAACCAAGTATAGAAAATTTGGCAAAAAAAAAGAAAAAATTGTTGAATAAAAATATATATTTGCATGGAATCAATTTCAATACTCACTAATATGAGATCAATGAGATCTAAAATCAATCATTATACCATATCAAGGCTGTGGATCGAAAAGAAAAAGCAACAGTATATAAAATATAAAATGTTATAGATCTATAAAATTAGATCTATAATAGAATTAGATCAGAAAAATTAGATCATACTGAGATCAACATAATAACATCTACAAATAAAATCAATTTAATAAGTCAAAAAATGAGATCTGAAAAATGAAGTCTACAAATTTAGATCTATACAAATAAATAATATTAGATTCACATAATTAGATCAACATTATAAGATATACAAAATGAGATCCAGGAAAAAGAAACGAGATCAAAAAAAATGTTTACAAAACGAAATTTGATCTACGAAATAAAATTAGATCCCAAGAGAAAAGAAATAGATCTTAAATGCATAAAGAAAATCTTAAAAATAAAACATTTTTATTATAAATATATAATATATATATATATAAAATAAAATCTGAAAAATTAGATCTACAACAAAACGAGATCTAAAATACATGGACAAAAATAAAATAAAATATGCAAATAGATTCAGATCTGAATAGTTAGATCAACAATAAAATTAATAGAAGGAGATCAGAAAGATTTGAGTAATTAGATCGGAAATGGCTTACCGCTTTGAAGATTTATAATCAGATCTGAAATTTTCCTTTTGTTTAGAGATCGTGTTGATAACGTGTTATAGAATAAAGAAAAATAGAAGCCATTGGAGAGAGAGACAAAAGATATATTATTCACTTCTGAGAATAGATGTCTATTTACATTACATGGCCTACTTTATATAAGGGCTTCAGAGGTAAGGACTGAACTTATCCCACGATGTGGGACTAAAAAAAACAATGTACAAGCATATTCACTTCATAATATACATATATTATAACAGCCAAGACTTTTAGGTTGCATTTAATTTTTTCCACCTTATTTTCGCGTATAATTTTTTTCACTTTCCTTTGGTTTGCAAACTTTTCCATTCCTATGTACATTTCTTTATGCATATTAATGCCTGAAGCTTTCAAAATAAAACATGACATTTATTATTTTCTCTCCACCTCCATTTCCTAATTATTAAATAACCTACAACTTATTTCTTTCATTTGCAGTGTATATCTGTGTCCTTTTTTTTGGCTAAGTCATATTGGGTTTGTTTTATACTAATGGGCTCCTTAACAAACCAAGAGACCCTAATAATCTTAAATTACTTTGGATCCTTCCTTTTCTCACATATTGACCTTCTATTTTCCTATCTGACTAAAACCAAGTACCTACAACAATTCCTTACTTGAGAAACTTTCTGTGTACTCTTCTTCTTCCTCAAATCTACAGAAAACTCCAAACCCCAAAACTCCTAAATCTCCAAATCAAATTTCATCATTCCTCCTTCAAAACCCTAGCCTACCTCTCTCCTCTTACCTCCACCCACGTCCACCACTACCCACAACCCACGGCATGCAACCCATGGCCAAAGTCCCACCTTTCCTCTTCTCTTCTATCTCTTTTCCCCTTCTTTTCCACTTCCCTTTTTCCCTCTTCCTTCCCATTATTTCCATGGCTTCTATATTCCACTAAATTACTCCAAATTAATTTTTTTAAACTATTGTTGAACGCTTCTTCCCATTACAAATATTTCTATATTTTAAAAACTCCAATTTTCAAGTTCTTTCTTGGGTCCAGTTTAGGACGAAAATACCCCATATTTTATCAATCATATCTCCTTCAGGAATGAGCCAAATTATATGATTGTTTTTTCGAACCATTTATTTTTCCATTGGCTTCAACTTTCTTTTAGATTAGTTCTTCAAATTCCTTAATTTTCTATACCAAAAACTCAAACCTTTTTGAAGTATATTTGAACTCAGTTTCAACACAGAAAACACCTCTGTTTGTTTTGAACATAACTTCCTCAAGAAAGAAGCTTTTTGAGTGATTCTTTTTTTGGAGATAAAATAATTTTCAATAATATTTAGTTAGTCGCTTTTACAGATTCAGTAATATGCTAGTTCGTATATTATCTTAAAGATGACCTAGTTTTAGGTTTGTCCGCTGTTCAGATTTGGGAATTTAATTGGGTTTTTAATCATCGACAAATCATGGGTGAGTGTTTTAACCCACTCACAATTATTAAATTATATTATGTTGGTTAAATCAGATTTATGATGTGATTAGAAGTTTATTGATTGTCGTTTGGTGTTTTAATTTGTCATATAGATTTAATTTGAATTGAAATTGAATTTTATAGCCATGTAATTAATATTGAATATAATTTCTAATTAAACACCTAATAATGATAACCAATTAAATATTGTGATTTATTTACTAATTTGGATGTATATTATGATGGATGTTATTGGTTGAAATTTTGGATGATTGGATATTTATTTATGCCTATATCTCTGTTATCACTATGGGTTGAAATAATACATACCTGAAAGATCTTACAGATTAGGGAAATCGTTTTGGGTTGAAATGATAAACCAAAGTGGTTTTCATTAATTTGAAAATTTTAATTTTAGACACTAGTTGAAACGATATATATATATATATATATATCCATACAATTTCTTGAATTTGGATGAATTGAATTATTTAAATGGTTTAAGTTAAACTTCGAATTTTTTTAATTAAAGTGGTTAAAATTGATACCTCGAATTATTTGAAATCTTTTAATAATTATGTTAGGAAATCAATTCTATGGTTTTGATGACGACAACTATACGGTGGAAATCGAATATGCATATATATTTCTACTCACAGGTAATTACTAAAGTAACATCACTAAAGAGACAAGAACATGACTCAAAGAACATATCAAGAGGCTACAATTTGATAGAATCAGAAGAGCAATGACACAGACATAAGGAAAGCAACATGCATAAGATCATACGTCTGAGTGCACTAGCCAGACGTCTGATAGAATCCTCTGGTTCGCAAATCAGATAGAATCGGACGTCTGGTTAATGTACTCCGACGTCTGAAAAGCCACTATATACAAAAAAAATATAAGAGCCAGACGTCTGAGACATATTCCAGACGTCTGATCTTGAACTCGGGTGTTGACTTTCAAAGTACAACGGTCACAATTTATAAGACACTTTCTCTCCTCTTCACTGCAACTCTTCATCACCATCAGAAGCGACCATAGAACACTTGATAATGGATGCAACTACTCCAAGGAATCTATCTACCGCTATAAATAACATCATGAATCCAAGAGAAGATCTTACCTTACTTACTTATGCTCTTTACTCTTTTACTCTGATATATTCTTGATCTCTAGCAATCATATATTTGTATTTCACTCTTCCATATATATATAATTCTTCAATCAATATCCGATAGATATATATTAGAAGCATTTGTACTTAATAGTCCATATTCATGTTATAGAAGACACACTTGACAAGAACAAGCTTTTGTAACCAAGCCTATTCCTTCGGACGAAGTGAGGGTGTTTGATAGTCGAATTCCGAAGAGGAGCTTCGGGACTGGACGTAGATGGGAGGTCTGAACCAGTATAAAATCTTAGTGTGCTTATTTTCATTTACTTCGCTATTGTCATCTATTAAGTTTATATTAGATACATCATATAGTTAGTCACTTATACTTGCATATACACACTACACGATCCATCATATAGACTTTCAATTGGTAGCAAAGCAAGGTTTGATCAAAGATCAGTAACACGTTTTTGAATCACTTTAATATGACAAGTATTTTTCAAGGACAATCCACAGCATGACCCCCACTTTTTAATGGATCTAACTATGCATATTGGTCAACATGTATGAGAATTTTTATGGAAGCTAATGGTCTAGAAATTTAGTTAGCCACACAAGATAAATATGAAGCACCTACAACTGCTATGAACACATGGGCCGATGCACAAAAGACCTTAGCATCAAACAGTTCTAAAGCTATGAATGTTTTATTTTGCTCTCTAGATAAAAATGAATTTTCACGTGTCATGTTATGCACAACTGCATTTGACATTTAACGTACCTTACAAATTACACACGAAGGTACAACAAAGGTCAAGCAAACTAAGATTTCAATTTTGCAAAACCATTTCTCATCATTCAAAATGAAGCAAAATGAAACTATTGTTGACATGTATTCTAGATTTCAAACTATCCAACATGATCTTATGGCATTAGGAGTTAAGATTAATGATTTTGATTTAATTTCTCGAATACTCAACTCCTTAATATCGGATTGGGAAAGAAAGGTATTAGCTACTGAAGAAGCTAATGATCTCTATACTCTCAAAGTTGAAGAGTTGATAGGAAATTTAATGTCCTATGAAGCTAATTTGCAGGCACGAAAAGAATTAAATTCGAAAAAGAACAAAATAGCATTACCAGCAACAAAAAATGATGACTCTGATTTAGATGCAGACGAGATAGTCTTCATTGCCAAGAATTATAACAGATTCAGAAAATTTAGAAGGATTCCAAAAAGAAGGGAAGTCCAACATAACAAACCTATCTCAAATCAAGTGCTATGAATGTGATCAATACGGACATATGAAGAAGGATTGCCCCAAATTCAATAATGATAAAAAGAAAAACAAATTTGAAAAATTCAAAAAGAAGAAGGTTTTCAAAGTAACATGGGATGACTCGGATTCTTCATCATCTAAAAGTGATAGCGATAGTGACGGAGAACAAGCTAATGTGTGTATTATGGCAAAAACTAATGAGGTATGTCCAGAACTTAGCTATCACGAATTATTAGAACTTAGCATGGAATAAGATGATAAATTTAGACAAATTAAAAAATTAAACAAAGAATATATAGTAAAAATAAATAGATTATAACTTGAAGTAGGAATGTTAAAAGATGAAAAAATTATCTTAGAAGAAGAACTAGAATTATCTCAAGAAAAAATTAAAAATAATTTAACAGAAAGTGAGGCTATTGCTATTGATTTTGAAAACACTAAAATAGTGAAGGATAATTTGTTAAAAGAAAGTGTCAAATTAAAAAACAATATTGAATTATTGAATTATTGAAAATTGAAAATTTAGAATTAAAAGAAAAACTAGATAAAATTACAAATAATGTGTCAAAATTTAATAAAGGAAAACAAGATTCGAAAAATCTTATCAAATATTCAAAACCATCAGGCAATAGAAATGGAATAGGATTTAAAAATATTTCTAAACAAAAAGGAAATGATACAAAACATTTTAGTTATAAAAAAACTAAAATTTTACCCATGTCTAACATGAATACCAAAAATATGAAAATTTGGATTCCTAAGACAAATAATAATTTGATTAGACAAAAACATATTAATAATTTCTTAGAGAATATAGTCTATAATAAAAATTATATTTATAAAGGTACCAAACCATCTTGGGTATGGCTACCTTCGCCTAACAATTAGGACCTTAACAAAATATATGGGTACCAATTAAAACATCTTCTATTTTGCAGGTACCCAAAATAAAAAATAAGGAGAAATGGATACTAGATAGCAGATGTTTCAAGCATATGACCGAAAATTCAAAAAGTTATCAAATATAACATACATCGATGGTGGAACGGTAACCTTTGGAGATAACTCAAAAGGTTATGTCGTAGGTATTGGAGAAGTCATCAACTCTAGTATTTCTAACTCTTCTATTATTTCAAATTTTTTATTCGTAGAAAATCTAAAACACAACCTACTAAGTATTAATCAATTATGTGATAAATGCTTTCAAATAAATTTCAAAAAAGATAGATGTAATATTTTCGATAATAACAAACAACTTGTATATGAAGGTTTTAGAAACAAAAATATTTATGTATTAAACAAGAATATAAATAAAAATTCAAATTTATGTTTAACCGTCAAACATGATGATCCATGGTTATGGCATAAACGATTTTGTCATATCAATTTTAAAAATATTAATAAATTGGCAAAATATGAGCTAGTTAGAGGTCTACCTAAAATAAATTACAAAGTAGAAAATTTATGTGACGATTGTCAAATTGGAAAACTAAAGAAATGCTCTTTTAAATCGAAAAATAATATTTCTATAAAACAACCATTAGAATTATTACATTTAGATTTATTTGGACCAACAAAAATACGGTCTATAAATCACAAAAAATATTTTTTCGTAATAGTTGATGATTTTTCAAGATATACATGGACTTTGCTTTTAAAACATAAAAGCGATACTTTTGGTATGTTTAAGATATTTGCTAAAAGAATTAAAACACAAATGGACTTGAAAATTAAAAATATTCGAAGTGATCACAGAGGAGAATTCGAAAACGATCTATTTACTAATTTTTGTAATAAGAAAGGAATTAGTCATGATTTTTCTTTTTCTCGCACACCTAAACAAAATGGTGTCGTAGAAAGAAAAAATCGAACGTTACAAGAATGTGCACGAACATTATTAAACAGTAGTGGTCTACCAAAACACTTTTGGGCTGAAGCTATTGCTACAGCTTGTTATGTATTGAACGAAGTAACTATACGTCCTATAACTAAACAAACTTGTTTTGAAATATTTTTTGGGAGAAAACCTAAAGTATCATATTTTAAAACTTTTGGTTCAAAATGTTTTATATTAAATACAAAAGATAACTTAGTAAAATTTGACCTGAAGGCCGATGAAGGTATCTTTGTTGGATATTCGGATCGTAGCAAAGCATATAGAATTTTTAATAAACGAAATAATACCATTGAAGAAAGTTTACATGTTTCGTTCGACGAAAATCTTTTTAATCATCATACTAATGATGAAGAAAAAATTATTCCACTAACAAATTCTATTAATAATGAAACAGATTTGCAAAATAACACTATGATATCATCCCCTAGAATTCTTAAGAACCATCCAAGAGATAATATCATTGGAGATCTCAATTCTAGAGTAACTAGAAATCTACTTAATCAAATAAGCCATATAGCAGTCGTGTCAAAATTTGAGCCAAAAAATTATAAAGAAGCTTCAAATGATAATTTTTGGATAATCGCTATGCAAGAAGAATTAAAGCAATTTGAACGTAATAATGTTCGGGAATTAGTACCAAGACCTGAAGAACAATCGGTTATAGGAACAAAATGGGTATTTAAAAACAAAGCAGATGAGAAAATATTGTTAGAAATAAAGCATGTTCAGTTGCTCAAGGCTATAACCAAGAAGAAAGTATCGATTATGACGAAACCTTTGCTCCAGTAGCTAGATTAAAGGCCATTCGTACATTACTCGCCTTTGCAACTCATCACAATTTTAGATAATTTTAAATGGATGTCAAAAGTGCTTTTTTAAATGGTTTTATTAAAGAAAATGTATATGTAGAACAACCCCCATTATTTGTTAACGAAAAATATCTGAATCATGTTTTTAAGTTACACAAAGCATTATGTGGATTAAAACAAGCTCCATGAGCATGGAACGAACGTCTTAAAAATCATTTAATTACATCTGGTTTTCAAATAGGCAATATAGATACAACTTTATTTATTAAAAGAGAAAATAATGATATTTTAGTTATATAAATTTATTTTGATGATATCATTTTTGGTTCAACCAACGAAAATCTATGTAATCAATTTTCAAATATTATGAAAAATGAATTTGAAATGTCACATATGAAACAATTATATTTCTTCTTGGGTTTATAAATAAAGCAACTTGAAAATGGAATTTTTATTTATCAAAAAAATATTGTAACGATCTATTACGTCGTTTTGAAATGGATAAAACTTCGAGCAAACCAACACCAATGACTACCACTATTCACTTAGAAAAGGATGATAACGGAAAAAAATTTGATGAAAAATTATATCGTGGCATGATTGGTTCTTTACTGTATTTGATGGCTAGTCGACCCAATATTATGATGAGCGTATGTCTTTGTGCTCGATTTCAAGCAAAACCAAATGAATCTCATCTAAGAGCTGTTAAGCGTATTTTACGTTATCTATCTAGTACTAGAGATTATGTTTTGTTTTACCCTAAAGGATCATCGTTTGAACTAGTTTCATATAGCGATGCGGATTTCGGTGGATGTAGAATAGATCGTAAGAGCACTAGTGGAACTTGTCACTTCATCAGACAATCATTAGTTTCATGGTTTAGCAAAAAGAAAAATTGTGTTTCTTTATCTACTTGCGAAGCCGAATATATCTCCGCAGCTCTAGCGTGTGCACAAGTGATATACATGCAACAAACACTTACGGATTTTAGAAAAATTATCAAAAAATCTCCAATAAATTATGATAACACAAGTGCTATAAATTTATCAAAAAACCCTGTCAATCATCCACGAACTAAGAATATAGATATACGACATCATTTTTTACGAGACAATGTTGAAAAAGGAACTATTTCATTAGAATATGTAAATACCGAAAATCAAATAGCAGAAATCTTTACAAATCCACTAAATGAACAAACTTTTATTAGACTCCGACGAAATTTAGGGATTTGCTCACTTCATGAATTTCTCCCTTAAAAATAATCACTGCTTCATTTAGGCTATGATTAGTCATTTATTTTACTATCCACAAATTATAATTAATAATTTCTGAACCTTTAATTTTTTTAGATAGTTAATTTTTCTATAAATAATTTTTTCAACTTATATATAAACGGTTAAATAACAAGAAAAACTATATACACACAATTCATATTCTCTTCAAGAAATAAAAAAATAGCCATGTCTTCTAAGAACTCCTATATATCCATCTCAACGCCTACGACGGATAGCTTGACTGATACACCACAACGACTTCCTACACCTACACCAAAGCAGGAACCGACGTATAGGTGGTCCTCATATCACACGGGATTTACCCTCGACGGCAAAAAGACCAAAAGATATCTGTTTATTTCTCTTTAACACAAAGGAGAAAATTGATGAAATTCATCACTATCAGAAACAATAGATAGATCTATAACGAGAACTATATTTTGAACAAAAAGTTACAGCACGACTTAAGGCTAGTTTTAGAAAAACTGCCTATTTCAGACGTCTGGATACGGACCTCAGACGTCTGTCACTCTGATATATGTCTAATTTTTAAGCACTGTGCATATGTCATACGTCTGAAAATTTGCTCCGTCTCATCGAAATACAAATCAGAAAATTCCAGACGCCTAGAATTCTACCTAGACGTCTGAATTAGTTCTCTGCCACAAAGTTTTTCAACATTAACCTATTTCAGACGTCTGTTTTTTAAAACCAGACGTATGGTAAAACTCTTTGACTATCAAATTTTATAAATTCGACCAAATTAGACGTCTAGCCCAACAACCAGACGTCTGAATTTGTCTAGTATACTCAATTTTAGGGCAAACCATACGTCTGATTTGGATTCCAGACGTCTGAAATTCAATCGACTCTTTAAATTAGCCCAGATAACATCATTTTTTTCTTTCGTCTCAAAATTTTCAAACCTCTGATTCCCCTAGTGATGATTTTTCTCTCCAAACTTCGTCTTTACGCACGCAAATCACAATGCCTCCTCGAACTAAGAATCCCAAGATTTCCAAAAGAAAACAAGATCAACCAACATCATCTTCGAATCCTCAAGTTTGCTTGGATGATCAAATTGAAAGAAGGATGAATAGAGCACCACATTCAATCAAGAGGTATGAAGATATACAAAATAAAAAGCTTCACACAGGTCCATTCTATAATCTACTTAAATTTCCAATGAATGATTTGGATGAAATGTGTGAAAATGCTGGGTTAGAAACCTTAATTTCATTCACTCCTAATGACATCCAAATCGATCAATTGGCGATATTTCTATTCTGTGCGAATTTGGATAGTACTTCAGTGTGGAACACAGAAGATGAAGATAACTGGCTCTAGTCTACCATGTATGGAAACACGATTATACTAACTCCTGGCATAATAGGTAGAACCCTAGGATATTTTGACACAGGAGAAGTTTTATACAACATTCCCGATATGTGCTTCAAGCCACAGAATAGTATTACTCATCAAATTTGAGAGGATGAAATGCCAAAATTTGCCTCCAAATATCTACGTCCAAAAGCTCGACTCCTAACTTGAATGATAATCAATACCATTGTTCTACATATGGGAAGCCACGAGCAAATAACCGAGTTAGAGAACAAAGCCCTATATGCTCTATTCAGTGGAACAAGGGTGAATTGGGCCAAATTCATCTTCTTCGTGCACATAACATCCCGTCCTACCTATCGACCTTCGAAGAAATCTCACCAAAATATGCTTCCACCAAAATTTTCTCACTTATGCACCTACCTGAGATTCCCCCAGAATTTATATCCTTCGAAGATTGGATGCACAATCCTTAATCTAGACGTGTTGAGCCACCACCTCAACCACACATCGAACCATCTCAAGAGAAGGAACAGCATCAAGAAGCATCTCCACCTCCAAATGCACCATTTGATTATCTAGGACAAGATGAGATTTTGGAGACTCGAACGGATACAAGTCCAAATGAAAGTGTTCGAGATCTCACCCTTAGAAATCAACATATATTATCTCAAAATAAAAAACTTTTGGCTAAGCGGATTGACAACTTCGAAACATCATATGCTACACGCATAGCCACAGTTGAAGAATCTCTTTTGAATGTCTTGTCGGTTCTCAAAGAAGTAGTACAAGGGGTTCGCGGTCCAACACCACCTTCTGAAGATTGGCCAACCCTAGTACCTTCTTCTCCCGCAAAACATTCCAAACTTTCTGAGGATGAACCTCTCAAGCAAGCTTTGACATATCCTACAAAGGTTAGCACTTCTGACAAAGAAGAAAAAAAGGAAGGTGATCAAGATAAAGCTTCTCCGAAGGAATCATAGATTTTGGGAATCATAGATTTTAGGTTTTTGTGATATCAACTTTTGTAAATTTAACAAAATCTATGTACGCAATCACTTTCGAATTATTAATGATATTTTCCTTTTTGTTTGATGATTGGTTATATTATTTATAATTCTTTTTGATAATGCCAAATGGGGAGAAACATAAGTATAATTATAAAACATTAAGAATAAGCATATATTCAGGGGGATATTTATAATTTATATATAAGTACATTGAATAGTTGTCATCATCAAAAAGGGGGAGATTGTTAGGAAATCAATTGTATGGTTTTGATGATGACAACTATACAATGGAAATAGAATATGCATATATATTTCTACTTACGGGTAATTGCTAAAGTAACATCGCTAAAGAGACAAGAACAAGACTCAAAGAACATATCAAGAGGCTACAAGTCGATAGAATCAGAAGAGCAATGACACAGACACAAGAAAAGCAACATGCACAAGATCAGATGTCTGAGTGCACTAGCCAGACGTCTGAATGAATCCTCTGGTTCGCAAATTAGACAGAATCAGACGTCTGGTTAATGTACTCAGACGTCTGAAAAGCCACTATATACAAAAAATATATAAAAGCCAAACGTCTGAGACATATTCCAGGAGTTTGATTTTGAACTCGGGTGTTGACTTTAAAAGTACAACTGTCACAATTGAAAAGACACTTTCGCTCCTCTTCACTGCAACTCTTCATCACCATCAGAAGCGATCATAGAACACTTGTTAATGGATGCAACTACTCAAGGAATCTCTCTACCGCTATAAATAGCATCAAGAATCCAAGAGAAGATCTTACCTGACTTATGCTCTTTACTCTTTTACTCTGATATATTCTTGATCTCCAGCAATCATATATTTGTATTTCACTCTTCCATATATACATAATTCTTCAATCAATATCCTATAGATATATATTGGAAGCATTTGTACTTAATAGTCAATATTCGTGTTATAGAACACACACTTGATAAGAACAAGCTTTTGTAACCAAGCCTATTCCTCCAGGCGAAGTGAGGGTGTTTGATAGTCGAATTCCGAAGAGGAGCTTCGAGACTGGATGTAGGACGGGAGGTCCGAACTAGTATAAAATCCTGGTGTGCTCATTTTCATTTACTTTGCTATTGTCATCTATTAAGTTTATATTAGATACATCGTATAGTCAGTCACTTATACTTGCATATATACACTACACAATCCATCATATAGACTTTCAAATTATATCCACGTTGTACACTTGATAGGAGATGGAAAATCCCGTAACATCTCTGAAGCCATTGCACTCACATTTTATTTTAAATAAATTTGACTTACATAAGATCTTTTAGTTCTGACTTGAGAGTTTTCTTTTCATTACGCTCGAGTCAGTCTGAGATTTTCTTTGTATTGAATGCTATTTTTTGAAGGATGAAGATGAAGATTTAGTCTATTATTGCTATTTATTATTCCACTACTTTTTGTGTTCCGCTGCATTATTTGTTTATTTCTAATGTATGTATAACTCTGATTTGAATTGTAAAAATGTAATCAAATGTTATTTATAAAATAGCCTCATGAACTGTTTACTTGATTATTATATTTTGTCGTTCCGCTGTGAGATTCTATGTTTTGTTTTTTTTCTTTTTTTCCTTATTTACCCCGTTAATATTCCTCCCTTTTGAATGGTTTGAATCTGACATGTGTGGTTTATTGTCGATTTGAACCGTCCAAAAAGGTGGTTCGTTATGGTTTCATGTATCTTTGGATAATCCTTTACAAGCTCATAAATATCTTCGCTTAACCAAATCATTGGTGGTTGCAAAGTCTAAGTTTATTACTTGTAAATTATTTTTATCTTTTCTAAAAGGATGATTAATATGAATAAAACACCGGTGAAAGTCAAACCATGAAATTTTCTTCCCATGTAGTAAATAAAATGCTCTTATTTCTTCCATGCAATAAGGGCAAGCTAGACGACTAGCCGTACTCTAACCCGATAGAATTGCATACGCAGGAAAATCGCCTATGGTCCACAGTAGAGAAGCGAACATAAGAAAATTTTATTTTTGAAATGTCGTATGTTTCAACACCTTCATACCACAGTGTTTTCAGCTCTTCAATCAACGATTGTAAATATACGTCGATTCCTTTTGTCGGATCATCAGGACCAGGGATGACAATAGTGAGAAACATATATGGATTTTTCATACACATCCACGGAGGTAAATTGTAAGGTGTAACGATTATTGGCCAAGATGAATATTTTGAACCAAATTGAGAGAACAGTGAAAATCCATCCATACATAAACCAAGTCTAACATTACGACTCTCCGCTGCGAAAGAGGGGCATGTCTTATCGAAATGCTTCAATACTTCTCCATCAGTTGGGTGTGTAAACATACCTTCTTCTTTCGTTCTCTCACAGTGCCATCTCATATGATGTGCGATTAAAGAAGATGCATATAACCTTTGAAGCCTAGGAGTGATGGGTAAGTAATGTATACGCTTGTACGGAACTTCCTTTCCCTTCTTTTTTCTTGGTTTGTATATTTTCTAATTACATATTTTACAATTCCTAAGATTGATGTCTTCTTCCAAAATAACATGCAACCATTTAAACGTGTATCTATTTTTTGATACGGCAAACCAAAAGCAGACATAAATTTTTTCGCTTCATAATGATTTTCGCACATTAAATTATCGGATGACATATGCCGTTTTGCAGCTTGTACTATAGCTGTAAATTCGGCTTCTATGAGATTATATTTTGATTTCATAGCAATGTATTTTTCAGTTACTAATAGTTGAGTACCGCTTATACAACCATCACAAAGGGTTTTCTTAGCAGTATCCAATAAATCATAAAAAAATTGCTCCAATACTTGGTTCTTCTTCGACATTAACATCGCTACCAAAAACTTCAACTGCAGGAAACATTGAACGTGATGCATCTTCAACCATATCTTCTATGAGATTCGTCAAAACAAGTTCATTATCCACCTCCTCCTCCAAATGTATGAGATTAGGTGCCACAAATTCTCCATGACGATCCCACGCCAAATAATTCGACACAAAACTATACTGGTGCAAATGAACTATTACCATATCCGGTATCAAATGCTTCAATAATTTGCACCTACTACATGGACAACGGATTTCTTCATCGTTTCCATTATTACTTAAACCGATTCAATAAAGACGTGTACACCATTTTGAAAATGTTCACTTATTGAGCCTCCAATTTTTCTTCTTTGTTGGTACATCCAACTCCGATCGATAAAATAATTAACCATTTTTCCTACTTTAAAACATAAAAACGCATTAATCATTTACGTATTGACATTTAATTTACAAATAAATCATATATTTAAATTAATTTAAATATATAATATTATTCTATTTTATTTTATTTTCAAACGGGTTTACACAGATTATTATATGAATATAATCTACAATTTTTAGATTATTATTTTGTACTTTTATGGTTGGTCATCCTACTTTCCATCACAAACACAGTGGTAATTATATTTTGCAAATCATTTCATTTTAAACGATTCAACAAAATTTCAGCAGCACTTCCCTTTTGTTCCTTGTATCGTACACATATGTGTATACACAAGGAACGAAAAGAAAGTATTGTCGAAATTTTATGAAACGTTTAAAATAAAATGTTTTGCAAAATATAATTACTACTATGTTTGTAATTTGTCCAATACAGGAACAAATCCGACAAATATTGTACCGGATGAATATAAATGTCGGTTCTGTGATAAAAACGAATATACATACAACGATCGTATACAATATTTTTCAAACGGGGCCAAAAACTCTCTAATGGATTTACAAAAAGTAACGCATATTATACAACAATTTTTACAATAATTTTTACAATAATTTATTTACATTCTAAGAGAAACGCATACACTAAATTGTGGTTTTCGTCATCTTGAAATCGCATACACCAAATTCTAAGCATTGACTCTAATTAATCCAAAGTAGCCCTAATGCACGTGTGTACAAATTAATCAACGCATATACACCAATTAACACATATATACGTTAAACAAATTTTTTCTCTCAATATTTCAATGATAAAAAATTATAATAACAATCTAATTAGCATTCAATAGGGTATACCAAACAATCAATAGGGTATTATACAACTATAACAACAAATTTACCCTAATTTAACAAATCAAAATAAATTAGAATTTATGAATAAGACCTGATCGGAGATTGACGAAGGAGCTAGGCTTGTTGAGAGTGGAGAATAATGAAGTTGGAGAAGCTCGGGGAGGCACGGTGGCTGGCTGACGACGGGGAGGAGGTGGTGGAGGTAAGGTTTTTTTTAATTTGAGGGAAGGTGAATAATGAAGCAGCTCTCGGTTAGGAGGCTTGTATGCACGATAATTTTCGATGGCTAGTTACAGCCGTCGATGGCTTAGTTGTTTCGGTTCTCAACGACTAGCGACGGCTAGCATATTTTATTTACGAAAATGTCACGGAGTTCAACAGCCGTCGGAAATTCCCATCGATGGCTGTTGGAAGCCTCCGTCGCTATTTATTGTTGTTCTAGTTGTGTTCTTAAATTTTTTTGTTAAATACTAGCGTAGAAGAGAAATGTCAAAAAACACTAATCATGTTATATGAAGCAACTATGATATACATACATACATACATACATATTTGAATATGTTGGCTGTTTGACCTTCTCTTTCATTTGAATTTCCTATTTAAATATCATATTTACTCTACGTGAAACATTAAGTCAAATGAATAGATTGGTAGTAATGACATAAGAACAACAAAAAATAACATTTTATACATTAAATTATTTTAATTTATAGCTGTTTTTTAGATAATGTTGGTGAAATTGATTCAAGTTAAGGTCCTTTCTTTTTATGCATAACCTAAATTTTGTTTATTTTAGCCTCATATCCATCTTTATAACGGCATAGATCACTGTTGAAGCTTCAATCATATGCGAGCATATAATAAATTTATTGACTAAATTTTTTTCATATTCAATTTATTTGTAATATTTATGAATGTTGTCTCCAATATTATAAAATTATAGGTATTACTAAAAAATGTTTTATGATTAACTCTACGAAAGCTAATATATATCCTTCATAAAGTAGATAGTGTGCATAGATTGGTTGTTGTTGCATGGTGTAATGTGTATTTTTACCGTAACTAAATGGAGTTGCATAAATAATATGTTTTATCAACATGCATATACATATATATTTTTTCTGGCATTTTCTTTTTGTTCAATATATAATCCTATATTCATTGTTGAAATTGATGATCCATATTTTTTATGGATTTGATATTAATGAGAGGATGTATTTCTGTACTTCATTTTGAATAAGATATTGTGTTTGACTGCTTCAATTTGGAATTTTTAGCAAAATACAAAATCATTTGAATAGGTTCGAAATTGAAATGTTTTTGGTGTTCTTTTAACAAAATGGTGTGCATAACAAGGATCATAAACATGAAATAGGTTAAATGTACATATATTGATATAATCTATAAAACTTTTACATTTATGCTTAAATTATTTTAGTACAGTAATTTAGTAAAAAAATCCGTATGCATAGCACGGGTTCGCACAAACAAAATAAAAACAAATAATCATTAGGATTTATAAATTCATTTTTTATAATTTCAAAAACTTAACCGTAGCACAAAAATGCATCCCTTTTTCACCGAGATACCCTCAATCAAATTTCTCATTCAAATACTCTGCTCGCTAATGCAAAGTACACACCATTAATACCTAAAAGGTGCCCATTTAGTCCAGTTCACTAAGGGTGAGCAATATTTGGTTAAACCAAATAAACCAACCAAACTAATTAATTTCGACCGGTTTGGTTTGGTTTTGAAACTAAATTTTTAAAGTGAAAATGAAAAAATAATCAATATAGGATTCCAATAGTGAAATAGGGAATTCAGCCGATTCGATATTCATTACGGATTCAATTCATTTAAAGATACAAAAAGAGCTAATTCCAACAATATGTATGACGTTTGAAACTTAATTTGATGCATTTAGATTTTACAATGAATATGCATATTGTTTTTTTTTAGTATTAGAAAAGATAAAGCACATATGCTACCGAATCACAAGGTGAAAGATAGAGTTTTCGTTTACTATAGTGAAGATTAGCATGGAAAAGACAAACGTGATGTTTATGTTAAATCTCACTGATCCAAGACAAGATTTGGATGTCCAGCAAGGATGAAAATTGTTTATCGTCAAGATAGTAAAAGAAAAATATAACATTTTCGAATTTATTCCACATCATACACATATGGTGCCAACTGCGTCTAAGACTCTTTTTTTTCTAATCACATAGAAAAATAACTGATGCACAAAAGTTTCAAGCTGATAAGGCGGACAACTTAGGTAATGCACCAAAAGAAGCTTTAGAGTTTTTACTAAACAAGCTAGAGGTCGGGAAAATATTGGTTTTTCCCTCCGAAGGAATATAGAAATTATTTACATTCCAAATGAACAAGAAATCGAAAATTAAAGATGCAGATAGAGTGTTAGAATATTTACAGCAAATACAGTTGAAAGATCCTAACTTTTTTTATGCTATACAAGTGGATGAAAATGATTTGAAAACTAATATATTTTTTCGACTGATGCAAAAATAATGTTACACTACGATTATTTTAGAGATTTGTCTGCTTTGACGTTACTTACAGAAAAAATAAAGAAGGAAGACATTTTGCAATGTTTGTCGATGTGAATAATCATAAGCAAACAACAATATTTGGTGCCGCAATATTATATGATGAGACCATCGAACCTTTCGCATGGTTGTTTGGTACAATTGATAAGGCGATGTCTAGAAAAAGGCCCATGTGTATACTTTTAGACTAGAATGCTACATGGCTAAGGCAATTGCTTCTCATTTGCGCGCGACATGTCATCAGTTTTGCATTTGGCATTTATATCAAAATGCAGCTAAGCATCTTAACCATTTGTCTGATAAATTCTCTAGTTTTGCTAAAGACTTTACTATTATATATATATCTATGTATGTATGTATGTATGTATGTATGTATGTATGTATGTGTGTGTGTGTGTGTGAGAGAGAGAGAGATTATGAGGGTGAAGTCGACTTTTTCATGCTTGGAAGATGATGCTTGAAAAATATAATCTTTAAAAGAACAATTAGTTATGTCAACTACTTGATCTAAAGAGAAATAGGATCATTTGTTGATGGACGTGAAATAATTTATGCTAATATTACAACCACCCAATGTAGTAAGAGCATGAACAATGCAGTGAAAAAGTATGTCAGTCATAAGTATGCTTTATTATGATTTTTTGAGCATTTCCAAAGGCTAGTAGACAATTGTCGCTATGAAGAATCAATGGCAAATTTCAAAGTAAATCAAAGTATCCCTTCACTAACCTCTCCAATTAAAATTTTACAGCATGCAATAACAGTTTACACACCCCGATTCCTGAAAATGTTGCAAAATGAGTTATGTAAAGCTCACGGTTGTACGATGACTTTATTGGAAGAAATCGGGACGATGGTTATATTGGGAAGGTTGAAATATTTATTTGTCCTATATCACCAAACATTCTCAACTATTCCTATATATAAAGGGTCTAGTTAATAGAGAAAAGTGAAATGAAAAGACTTGGGGCCTATAAAATAAATATTAATATATCAAAAGATGGGCACTTAGGGGCACATTGGCGCGTATAAAGCCGAAACTAAATAGTTTCAACTATTGCCAAACAATCATAAATTTTTAATATTTTATAATTTAAATGAACAAACGCCTCTGTTCATAAAGTGATTGTAATACAATAGTCGCATCCCTTTTAGATGCCATTTTGTGCCTAATGTAAGCATGTCAAATCTGGCCAAAAATATCACTTCTTCCTCTCAATACTTCTTCGTTCTCAGTTTCCTACTTTTGTAAATTCGTTCGTGCAAAAAACTACTATTAGCGAACTGCTATTTGTTGTATGCTGGAGGAATTTTGCCATCATTCCATAAGTAGTATTATTTGCGGTAGAGGGAATAATTCCTCAATGAAAACATAATTGCAACATGCCTCAAATATATCCATTCCTAGGTCTTATTTCCGATTCAATCTCCAACGATCTTAAGGAATGTCTACGTTGAAATCAACATACATGATAATGAAATAGGAATTCACCAAGCTTGATTGATTTGATGGCAAAACTACATCCATTGGCAAGACAAAATCATGCTCATGTTGACTAAGGTGAAAATAGCATACGTGCTCGATTAAAACCTAGAACCGATACCACTGCCTTTTGATAAAGACACTGAAGAAGTTGTAGCAAAAAGGAAGAAAGGCGAAGAAGATGAAGTTGTATACAGGGGTCATATTTATAACACTCTATCGGATTGTATCGATCGTATGATCTTTTCACTTCTGTCAAGCCACCGAAAGAAATATGGAAAAATTTAGAGGCCAGGTGCAATAGAAAAGCTAGGCATAGATAAGTTCCTAATTTACGAATTTTTTGAATTTAACATGCTTGATAACACTTCATTTCTGGATCAAGCACATGAGTTATAGGTTATCTTTAATAAATTAGAAGATATGAAGGTCAACATTCCTGAAGCATCACAAGTTGGGGCTGTCATAACTAAACTCCCTCAAACGTGGAGTGCTTACGAAAAGAAACTCATACACGCAATGGAGGATTTCTCCGTGGAACAGATTCAAAAGCATCTTTGTATTGAAGAAGAAACCAGAATCCGTGAAAATAGGATATTAGTATCTGGTTCTAGTATAAACACAGTGGTTAATGACCATAAAGGGCATAAGGAAACTGGAAAGTGAAAGAGGGACAACAATTCGAACAAAACCAACAAGAAAGGAAAGGACTATTATTTTTGTGGAAAGACAAGGCATTTCAAGAAAGACTGCAGATTCCTTAAGAAGAAAATGAAGGAACATGGACAGACAGCCAACCGTGTAAACAAGAACCTAGACTCTACCTACAAATCAAACATTGTTAAAGAGGCTGATGTTTGCACCAAAAATGGTCACAAACCCCAATATCGTGAAAGCACCCGTATATGAATACAAATTAGCAATATTCAACACAAATATCAGATCTAAGCAATATCAAGCACAACAATTCAGCAATAACAATCAGAAACACAGGATTTATAGTGGTTAGGCGATCTTGCCTATGTCCACTCTGAAGTTGATGACTTTATTGATTCACTTGATGATTTCAATCAATTACAGCGGATTACAGTCAATAATAGCTCTGAAGTTTGATTACAACAGCGGTAATGAAGAGTGCAATTGAATCCGGCAGAGTCTGGACGTCGAATCGCCAAAAGATCCCCTTTCTGTAGGCTTCAGGGTGCTATTTATAGGCGTAGGAGGCTCAGATCTCGCTCAAACTTCGGGAGACTTTTTCTGGCACGTGAGTGGGCCCACGCGACCGACCCCACCAAGTTTCGACTCGATCTATGATCGATACGAAATTATTTCGTATCCATCAAAAATTCAACCAATCGAGCTGAAACTTGGCAGGAACATTCTTTACCTTTTATGGAAACTTCTGTGAAAATTTCGTCGCATTTGGATCTGTGGTTTGGGAGATATGATCGATACGAGTTGGAGTTTCTAGGTCGGCTGTTCGCTTCGAGTCGATCACTTCGAATCCATGTATTCGAATCGATGGATGCACGTGCCTTCGAAACGACGTGGCGCGCACATCTCGCATCGATCCGCCTTTTGCTCCTAGTTGACCGTTTAGACTCTATGAGTCTCGCCTCGTTTGTATCGATGACCGTTGCATTGCACGAATCCACCAATAACGTGTACTTCGCATCGGTTCGCAGCGTTCCCACTTCGTATCGATGGAAGTGGCGTTATTCGCATCGGTGGAAGTTGTCTCCATTTGATTGATACGAACAAGCGTATTTGGGATGGATATGAAATGAGAACAACTAATGGATACGAACCAAGGTTCTCTGATGGATTCGACCAAATGCCTTCTTTATGGAATCGATACGAACTAAGGTTTATGAATGGTGCATCGATGGATGCGAAGCGGTGTGGGTTGATCGATGCGAACGTCATCGATTCGAACCTGGTGGATACGAATCTGATGGATTCGAATAGACCAATTCATGATTTCCTGATGGATGCGAACGATGGATTCGAACTGCTCTAAACTCAATGGATACGAACATGCTGAGGCGATGCATATTTGATCGATTCGGAACCGATCGATTCGAACAGACCGATATCATGTTACTGGCTGATTCGAACTCGATCGATTCGAAGTATGTGGAACCTGATGGATTCGAACAAAACAAATATTGATGGATACGAATCCGATGGATTCGAAATGGACATCTCCTCAACTATTTGATGGATACGAACATCGTATTTTAGCTAATTTGCATCGATCATATCTTGTTCATACGAACTCCGATTAACCTGAAATTTGAAACACTAGCTTTTATGATCTTGCTTGTCATGTCCTATCAGTTATAGCCTGATCCGGGCTTGGACAAAATACATTGATATCCATAGTGAAGCAAAGTATAACCAATCTTTGAGACGAACTGTCTTTTGTTTTCGATCGATCTTTTGGTATCACGGCTTTGCCAAAAAGCAGGATAACATTTGCCCCCCAAAACATGCCTTGCGATAGGAAGGTGTGTTTTGTAATGCCATAAGCTGGATGTTCATATCCTGTCAACAACCTGTAAAAACTCGATAGTTTCATATAACCTCGGATGACGATCGTTCGAGATCGTATGCCATTTGAGGTGAATCAGGATCGTTCGCGGTCGATGCCGTTCGCAGCAAATGGTGATACGGGACCGTTCGCGATCGGATGCCGTTCATGGCAGATTATGCAATGGGATCGTTCGTGGTTGGATGTCGTTCGCAGCAAATGGTGATCGTTCGCGATCAGGTTCCGTCCAAGGCTAATCGTGACCGTTCGAGGTCGGGTGTGATCATTCGCGAATGAGTGTCATATAAGGTGAGTTGCGACCGTTCGTGGTCGGGTGCCGTTCGAGGCGAATTGTGATCGATTGTGATTGATTGCCGCTCGAGGCAAAATGTGATCGTTCGCGATCGGATATCATAGCAGGTGAATCATGACCGTTCACGGTCGGGTGCCGTTCTAGGCGAATCGTGGAATGAGGCCGTTCGCGGTCGGATGCCGTTCGTGGCAAAAGATAAAATGGGACCGTTCGCGGTCGGATGCCGTTCATGGCAAATGTTGATCGTTCGCGATCGAGTGCCTTTCAAGGCGGATTGTGACCGTTCGAGGTCGGATATCATAATAAGTGAATCGTGATCGTTCGCGGTCGGGTGCCGTTCGAGGCAAATTGTGATCGTCGCGATCGTGTGTCGTTCGAGGCGAATTGTGATTGTTCACGATCGTATGCCGTTCGAAGCGGATTGTGACCGTTCGAGGTCGTGTGTCGTTCAAGGCAAATTATGTATGCCCGGGGGGACTTAGTATTATCGATGCCAGATTTCATGTTCGGGGGAGTTTCTGAATCAAAGACTTTGGCAGTTCATCGCCATACAGGAGGTGCACGTGGACCGTTCGCGATCCAACGAGCATACAAGCAAATTCTTTCACAGAATTGCAAATATCAAAGCAATGATCATATGAATTCCACAACAGAAATGTTCAAACAAATTAAATCCAAATGTCCAAATCAAAATCAAAGCAAAAAGCAAGACGAAGATGTCAAAGCGTAAACTCTTACTATGATGCGGTTAGTAGTCATTCAGAGCATGCCTATGGATCGTGCGCGATCGCTTACATGTGTAAATGATTTAATCGTGTTAGTGAGAGGTTTACGACTTGTTCATCATTATTTCAATCAATCAATCAATTTATAATCAAACGTTGTCCCGGTTTAGGGTCACCTCTAGCTGATGTAGACGGTGGTCGCTCGCCTCCGCGCATATTGAAGTAGCATACCGTTCCTGATATGCCCTTCCACCTCATCCTTCAGATGCCTGCAATCATTAGTGTTATGACTGTTCAGCTCATGGAATATGCAATATTTATCTGATTTTCTCTCGTCAGCAGTTGGATCCCTTCGCATTGGTCTACGATACGGAACCTGCTCTCTGGTATCTTGATAGATTCGTTCCAAACTATCATTCAGCTTTGAGTATGTGGTGAACCTTGGTTCCTTTCGTGGTCGCATTGATCTGTTATTGTTATCCCCAGCCTTTCGTTTTTCCTTGCTAGTTTCAGTACCTTTCTCAGGGGGATTTCCATCTTTGACCGCATAAACATTAATTTCTTCTGATTCTTCTCTTTCTGCACTTGCATCTTCCAATCGCAAAAACTTTTCTTCCTCGTGATAGAATTCTCCTAGATCCATAGGTGGATCTTTAGTCAACGAATTTTTGAACTCTATGCCATCAGCCATTCCGGACACAGCTTCCATCATAACCATGGATGGATCTGGTCGATCCACCGATGCTGCCGCCGCATTGAACCACGTCAGAAAACTCCTCAAAGACTCCCCAGCCTTTTGCTTTAAAATTTCCAAACTCATCACATTCTTGGGTCTTGCAATGTGAACCCTAAATTGCCTCATGAATCTCTTAGTTAAATCTGTCCATGTTCCTATGGAGCCACTCTCTAGCTGCCTAAACCATAACGCTGCGATATCCGTCAGATATAATGGAAAGCACCGGGAAATAACTTCCTGTGATGCCCCTAGCACTTCCATGTGCCTCATATACCTCGTCAGATGGACCGCGGGGTCCGTCCTCCCATCGTACATCTCCACTGGTGGTAACTTGAACTCTGGTGGGTTCCTGGCCATCCTAATTGCAGGAGAAAAGGGACTCATGTTCACGTCTTTAGGATCTCTGTTCACTAATCCGCCTCTCATGGCTTACCTGACCATCTCCGCCAATATATCATTATCTCCAAGTTGCAATCCTCGTTCATCGCTGTCGAGCTGCCCCCCGAATCCATGAGAGCCTTCTGGAATCTGCCCCCATGGCTGAGCGTTCATCCCTCTACTACCTCCAGGTTGCTCAGATTCCCCTATCTCTCTCTCTGGGATTGGATCAACATGCTCCAAGTGTGTGCCCCTTAGTCCAGGTGCTACGCCGGATAGTCCTGCTCCGTTCTGGACTCCATCAGCTCCTCGATTCTGCGCTCCAAGTTGCCCAATCTGTTGAAACAAACTCTGGATCAACTCCTCCTGTCTCTTCATCATTGTCTCCATGTCATCCCTGGTGATGAAGACCGACACCTGATTCGCTCCTGAGGAAGCTTCTTGACTTCCTTCGTGTTCACTTCTCACTGGCCTTTGTCTTCTACTCGTTTGCCTTGTCATAGCTCCTTAGATCTGAATTCTTAAATCTTCAATTTCAACTTCTCCTGAATTGGCCGTCTCAGTGAAAGCACCAAAGTGTTTGCACCAAAAATGGTCACAAACCCCAATATCGTGAAAGCACCCGTATATGAATACAAATCAGCAATATTCAACACAAATATCAGATCTAAGCAATATCAAGCACAACAATTCAGCAATAACAATCAGAAACACAGGATTTATAGTGGTTCGGCGATCTTGCCTACGTCCACTTTGAAGTTGATGACTTTATTGATTCACTTGATGATTTCAATCAATTACAGCGGATTACAGTTGATAATAGCTCTGAAGTTTGATTACAACAGCGGTAATGAAGAGTAGAATTGAATCCGGCAGAGTTTGGACGTCGAATCGCCAAAAGATCCCCTTTCTATAGGCTTCAGGGTGCTATTTATAGGCGTAGGAGGCTCAGATCTCGCTCAAACTTCGGGAGACTTTTTCTAGCACGTGAGTGGGCCCATGCGCCGACCCCACCAAGTTTCGACTAGATCTGTGATCGATACGAAATTATTTCGTATCCTTCAAAAATTCATCCAATCGAGCTGAAACTTGGCAGAAACATTCTTTACATTGTATGGAAGCTAGTGTGAAAATTTTCGTCGCATTTGGATCTAGGGTTTGGGAGATATGATCGATACGAGTTGGAGTTTCTGGGTCGGCTGTTCGCTTCGAGTCGATCACTTCGAATCCATGTATTCGAATCGATGGATGCACGTTCCTACGAGACGACGTGGCGCGCACATCTCGCATCGATCCACCTTTTGCTCCGAGTTCACCACTTCGACTCCATGAGTCTCGCCTTGTTTGTATCGATGACCGTTGCATTGCTCGAATCCACCAATAACATGTACTTCGCATCGGTTCGCAGCGTGCCCACTTCGTATCGATGGAGGTGGCGTTATTCGCATCGATGGAAGTTGTCTCCATTCGATCGATACGAACAAGCGTATTTGGGATGGATACGAAGTGAGAACTACTGATGGATACGAACCAAGGTTCTCTGATGGATTCGACCAAATGCCTTCTTTATGGAATCGATACGAACTAAGGTTTATGAATGGTGCATTGATGGATGCGAAGCGATGTGGGTTGATCGATGCGAACATCAACGATTCGAAGCTGGTGGATACGAACCTGATGGATTCAAATAGACCAATGCATGATTTCCTGATGGATGCGAACGATGGATTCGAACTACTCTAAACTCAATGGATACGAACATGCTGAGGCGATGCCTATTTGATCATTCGAAACCGATCGATTCGAACAGACCGATATCATGTTACTGACCGATTCACACTCGATCGATTCGAAGTATGTGGAACTTAATGGATTCGAACAAAACAAATATTGATGGATACGAATCCGATGGATTCGAAATGAACATCTCCTCAACTATTTAATGGATACGAACAACGTATTTTAGCTAACTTGCATCGATCATATCTCGTTCATACAAACTCCGATTAACCTGAAACTTGAAACACTGGCTTTTATGATCTTGCTTGTCATGTCCTATCAGTTGTAGACTGATCCGGGCTTGGACAAAATTCATCGATATCCATAGTGAAGCAAAGTATAACCAATCTTTGAGACGAACTGTCTTTTGTTTTCGATCGATCTTTTGGTATCACGGCTTTGCCAAAAAGCGGGATAACAGCTGAGTCTGGGATTGTTGCAATGATATCAAAGTTAAACATTAATATGGTGACATAATTAAACATGGATGATAACACCAAGGATACTATTAAGACGAGATTCCAACTGGAGAGCTCTCAAATTAAAACCCCATAAGCACAGCGGAAGACGGGATAGTGGTAAGAAGTATTAAAGCAACCAATTAATAACTCAATTCCAATCTCAACCAATCCAAAACCAATCATAATCCTAAACAAGAAATATAGAAATCAATGCAATAACGAAAAATAAATCAAATAGAGATTTATAGTGGTTTCACTAATGTTGTGTTAGTGTACATCCACTTTAAGATGGAGCTTTTATTAATATTGATGAGAAGTGTACAAGAGATTGAATACAATGATCAAAATTCTAATTAGAAATTGATTTGTAGAGAAGAGAATTGAAGAAAATTAGGTTTGATAAATACTAATTAGTGGAGGATAATCTCTTGCAATAACTTTTGTCGTTTGCACGCACACCTAGATCTGGAACCTGAAGCTAGCTTATATAAGAGAATAAAAACCCTAGGTAATGTTCCAAATTGTCCCCTGTAGATATCACAAACTTTCACGCCAAGCCCACTGTGAATCGACAAAATTTCTATCGGTTTAGAAATTTGCCGAAAAATGTCAAATAAAATAACCGCAAGCGTACAGTGTACGAATGTAGCACGTATGCCAGTATGGGTCGATCCATAGGGAATTGTAGATTTTAAAATTCTATTCAATCAAATTATACCAAAGTTGAGTGAAAGTTAAGCTAGAGAATTAGAAAATTAGCTAAATAACTAAAAGAAAAGAGATGCAAATATAAGAGTTAAATGACAATTTAGAGAATAAATCCACTCTCTAGATCACATAGTTCAACATATATGAAATTATGATCTCTCTTTTATGGTCATTAGTGCTTTAATTGATGTGCTTATCATAAGTATGGCATATTTGTGCTATTGATTAGCCAACGTAAGCCATCAAACTATAACACATCCCTTAGAGCACTTACTAACTTTCATGAAACTTGACAAAGAAAAAGAAAATGAAATTTATTTTAAGTATGGCCTATTAACTATTGATTAGAAATATAGACCATCAAATTTTAATTTCAAATCACTTTTTTTGCCATAATCATATTTTGATGAAGAGGCATTTGTGTTAACGATTGTTTAAGCATAGCCTATTTGATGTCAACAATATATGCTATCAAATTCAAAGCAAAAACAACAAATAAAACACTTCATTGATCACCATTAAGTACAAAAAAGAGCATGAGTTAACAAATAGTTGGAGCTACATAATTAGAGAGCTTCATTACCCCCTAAATTGAAGGGGTTTAACCTCTTATATTTGTCATTTGATTAACAAATGTAGCTTGCAACACGAAAGGAAAATTAAAGCTAATGGAAAAGAGAAGCTAATTAACAAGAATTAAAACTAATCTACTTTGCATGGATGTAAATCTACACTGCAACATGAAAGGAAATAAACTAGAAAATGAAAAGAACAATATATTAAAGTTGCATAAAAATTACATAAAAGAAATGGCTAAGTAGCCGTGGAAAGAATGAGAGCTTTGATTTATTTTGAGCCTAAACTAAACTAAGAGAGACCAACTAAGAGGAGGGATACATGAAACATAAGGGGTATATATACATGCATGAAACCCTAATCCATAATTTGGGGAATGTCCAAACAACCCTTGGAAAGTGTGGAGGCCAAGTAATCATTAGCTTCTACTAATCATCATTTAAGCATACTTGAAGCCATAAACTCCATAAGCATGTGTTTTAGCCTCTAATTTGTTCATTAAGGTAGGTAGGTGGGTGGGGTCCTCCATGATCTTCACTTTGAATTATTTCTATCTTCATTCCTTTGTGTTCTTTTGGTGCATGCATATCTTCTTCATGATGGAAATTTCTAATTAAATTTTCTCAAGTTAATTTGCACAAAAATGACTATTTTACCCTTGGATGAAGATGAATATGTGACAATTTGGAATTAATATGGATTTTGGTTAAAACAAGTTAAAATACACAATATGATCATTTATGTAAATTAATTAGAATAAATATGGTGGTAAAAATATGCACATTTACGTAAACATCAAGTATCCCCACACTTATCTTTTTATTCGTGCTCGAATAAAGAAAAAAACAAAGATAAATCCGTTTTCGTATGGGGCACGATTGCATTGAGCGTATGCAACAAGCCGTTAAGCCTTTGGGTGTCCCCAGTAGGACGAGTGTTGCCTCGTGAGGGTTTTCAGCGGATACTGCCCACAAAATCAAAATGTAGGATGAAAATATTTACAAAATGCAAGATTTATTTACAAAGAGATGAATGCAAGTTTTTGAAAATATTTACAAATGAAGGATTTATTTTTAAATTAAAATAAATAAGTTAAATATGGGTTTTGGTTATTATCTTGAAAATTTATGTCATTTACTCATCAAAATTTCCAACAAAATTCAAGTTATCATAACAAATAGATTATAGTTTAACTCGTTGTTTTGGTTAATAACACAGTGTAACTATGAAATGGATCCTTAGTTGATTATCAAAGTGGTATTTTCATTTCTTTTCAATAACAAATTAAATCAAATAAGTAAAAATAGTGCTATAATTTCAATTTCTTACTCTCTCATTATTTGCAAGAAAAATTACATACCTAGCTCAGGTAAATTGAGGCCAGATATACCACCCATGCACTGCCTTTCGGGCTTATGTGAGGGGAGTACAGAGCATGGCGAGTGCACACACTTGATGCATACGCCTATCAACCGTATGTGGTTTTATTAAGTCTGTTTTTTTTACATGTGTTTCATACATGCATAACCGTGAGGACTTTTAAATGAGTATGAAAGCACATAATCAAAGATTCCAAGTAATTAACCCATGCATAACCGTGAGGACTTTTAAATAAGAGTGAATACTTTGGATGTTATTATTATTTTTATTTTTTATATTTTTTTAAGAGAGAGAGTTTTGCAAAATCATCTTAGCACCATTTAACTTAGAAGACAAAAAAATGTTATATCTTTACTTTAAATCAACCACTTTTAGTTAAACTATTTATTTATGTAAACCAAGTTTAAAAAATAAATTTTTATAATTTTATTTAAAAATATAAACACTTACAAATAAATTAAAATAATTTATTTAACTATTGAAACTTACTTTTCTGAAATCAGCATTTTATGACTTTTGTAGATATAAATAACTATTACTATTTTTGTGTATACTTCTCTTTTCAAATTCTATCTAATATTATTTGAATCATATATCCTTACCTATTTTGTATTTAAAAGCACTTTAAATAGTATATTTTAAAGTGGTCAAATTCTGGGTTGTTACATACGCACAAACCAAGCATTGCATATTGAAAAGCAATTTGTAGAATCCTTAGTTATCTTAAAAAAACCATCAGATTGGGGATTTTTACGGAAATTTTCCAGCAGTTTTTAAAGGATATTCAGATGCGAGTGGTGCAACCCCAAAAATAAAAATAGAGGAACTACTGGGTAGATCTTACTTTTGGTGGAGGTGCTATTTCTTGGGCCTCGAAGAAACAAACAGTTATAACACTTTCTACAATGGAAGTCGAATTTATTGCCTTAGATGCATCGGGTAAGAAGGCAGAATGGCTAAGAAATTAATTATTAGAAATATAGTTATGGCCACAACCAATATCAGCCATTCTTGTGTATTGTGATAGTGAAGCCATATTGTCTATAACTAATAAGGTTTATAATGAAAGTCTAGATATATAAGTTTAAGACATGCATATGTTTGAGAATTAATTGTAGATGATATCATTATTGTTATATTTGTTAGATCAAAGAAAATTTTGAGACTCGCTAACAAAAGGATTACCAAGAGAAATGGTGAAAGCTATTGGTAGTGCAATGGGTTTAAACCAATTCTAATCATCTACAATGGAAACCAAACCTTAAACTCCATCGTCTAAGGTTTAAAGGGTTAAAAAAAGTTGTGGACAAGTGATTGATAAACATTAAGTGTTAATGTCTCTATTGTTACATTTTATGGTGACCATTTGTTCATAGTAATAAGGACAGAAAAGAATGGACACCTATACAAATATAAAAAACAATGATTCTATATAGTTTGGATGTAGCTTTATAAATATCCATGAAAACAAGTTAATAACCAGTTTACGGTTATGGCATTTTACCGAAGCATGATAAGATTTATGTGTTCATATATTTCATTCCATCGCATATGATTTTGGTTCAAGTATTTACCACCAAACATTATGTTGAGACTTAAATATATGAATGAAAAAGGATGTTTAAACCAAAAGGCACTTTTTTGTATGCATATGTCTAATATTACAATCTAGTGGGGGATTATTAGGAAAATTGAAATATTAATCTGTCCCACATCGCCAAACATTTTCAACTATTCCAATATATATAAAGGGTTTAGTTAATAGAGCGTATGTGGGCTTAGGGCCTATAAAATAAATATTCATATGTCAAAAGATGGGAACTTGGCGCAAGTGGACGTGTATGTGGCTGAGATTGAATAGTTTCGATTATTGCTAAAAATCATCTTCTTCCTCTTAATACTTCTCCATTCCCTGTTTTCTGTTTTTGTAAATTTGCAAATTCGTTCACGCAGAAAACTGATCCTGCACAAATTGCTATTTATTGTATTTTGGAGGAATTTCGCCATCATTCTCCAAGCAGTATTATTTGCAGTAGGGGTGAATTATTCCCTAACGAAAATGTAATCGCAGCGTGCCTCAAATATATTCATTCCTAGGCCTTACATTAGATTCAATCTCCAACAGGTAAATATGAAATTGTTCCTCATGGAAAACATTTCAAGCATATAGTGACATATAGCTCAACTAATTCCATAATTTTGCGTAGTTCCAAAAAATTTGAGTTTGCGGGAATCTTATGTGCACATGCTTTATAGGTTCTATCTATAAAGAAAGTTATGAGTATTCCTACTCAATACATCCTAAGGAGATGGACAAAACATGTGAAGGCTAAGTGTGCAAAAGCTTATTGTCCAAAAAATAAGTAACAATGATTCAAAAGTAGAAACCGTGTGGCGCTATAAAGAGTTGCGTCCATTATATACACAACTTGCAAAAAGAGGAGTGGGATCGAAAGATGCATATGAAATTTCACTTTGTAAATTTAACAAAATTCTAGAAGAAACAGATGACTCGTTTAAAAAAAATTAAGCATTGAATTTCTTTAGTTTTTTAAGCTCATCAAGCTTCACTAGCTGGTAATGATATGTTAAAGCCTATATCTATTGATGAGATTAAGCATAAAGTGAAAGGAATCAAAATAAAACCGAAGGAGAGTATTTTTGCTAGCTGAAGTCATCCAAAATATGCTTTGGAAAAAGCGTTAAGAAAAAAAGACCTATAAATGATTTGCATATTCCTTCAAAATTTGATAATGGTACTACTACTCACAGAAGACAATCTTTCCTGTAGCAGCAGGTAGCCTTATAAACATTTATGTAGTGTATTTTATACTTCTAGTTTGTTAGCTTTTAAAAAGAATTAACTGACTACTCAACTATTAGGAGCTTAATTTGTTAGGAACTGAGTTGATGATGTTTTGATGACAACAACCTTATATAGTTATTATACTTTACTTTATAAAATATATACTAACATTTCCATATAGATATATATATATATATATAGGAAGTATATGCAGGTATCATCGAAGACTGATCAGTATAAAGACTCAAGCATCAAGATGAAGATTAGAGATTCAAGATTCAAGACTCTAGAGAATCAAGATTTCAAGATCTCAAGATAAGTGTCTAGTATTTTGTTAAAACTTCATAATAGCACTCTCATCTTTCTTCTAATTTTCTTTTAGGATGGAACTCAATTTCTATCGAAACCAGTGGCTTACAAACCCATGACAAGTAGCTTACAAACCTACGACAAGTGGCTTACAAACCCACGAAAATCAAAATCATTTAAACTACTTTGTACAAGTTCTCGAGTCCTATGGAGGAGCTCTGTAGGAAGGTTCTTGCAATTTCAGTTTGAATAGATTTTTCAAAATGTTTTTAAATCTGTTTTCAAAATGTTTTAGCTTTCAAAATCATGTTTTCAAAAATATTTTCAAACTTTGTTTAGCCTTGAAATATTCCTCTATTCTGATTTTAAAAACTTCTATTTTTAAAACATCAAAACTTATTCTGATTTTAAATATTACTTATATAATTGACGGTCTATATCAATTATATATATATATATATTTAAAATAATGTTTTATATTCATTCTCTATCTCAAAATATTGTTTAAACACTTTACTTTGCTTCACAGAAGTTTCAACTTGTTAAATTCAATTGTCTTTACAAAACAACATCTCTATAATTTTGAACTAAGGGATGCCGACATAAGGGGATACCCCATGTCGACATAGTGACAGTTGGATTCAAAATTCAATTTTCAAAAGAAGTGTCCATTCATTCGAAAACCTTTCGTCAATGATTATGACTGTTGTGCATCTATATAAAGGCTTCCAAAACGAATTTTTTTAACAACTACTTTCTTATTTTCTTCACTCTTTCTTCTCCACCATTCCATATCCATAAAACTTCATATTTTCAAGATCGTGCCATCATTCTGCCAAATTCTCAATAGGAAATCATTTAGATACTCTCTCTATTTGATTCTCCATCATTATACCAAAGATCAAAGTGCTATTCAGAGTTATAGGATCAATTTGTATTCAAAAAGTCCATAGAGTCTATCCATTCAAAAGGATTGTTATTAGAAAGTATTAGGGTGATCTTGTGTCCCGAAAATCAAGAGAGTTTACCACAGACTCGGAGATAGGAGGGTTCCTCAAGGCCTTAGAAATTGAGGGTTGTAATTTGGATGTTAGCTTATAAAAATCTGTACAAGGATATTGCCTTGGTGCAGGACTGGATGTAGGAGGATTCCGAACCAGTATAAAACCCGGTGTGTTCTTTCCTTTTACTTGCTTTACTTTACTATTTACATTTGTTATATGTTCTGTGATCATTCTGTGTTAGAATTCTGTTTAGATTTGTGTTGAAAGTTTTAATTTAGTCATATAGTTCATATATTCTTTAAAACACTATCCCTCTAGTGTTATTTCTGCCTTAAGATCCTTAATCCGCATCCCTAACAATTGGTATCAGAGCGTTGGTTTTCATTGTTTTCATAATCTGAAACTTGAAAAATATAAAAATGGCATTTTTGGAAAATTGTGTTAAAACTATTTTGAATCTATGCATTTCATCAAAGTATCATAAGTCTGCATATAGTTATTTTGAAAAATCAAGTTATCTACCGAACTGGTGTGTTATGCAGGGACAGACATGTTATATGGCTTTTGACGAATCAACACCCAATGGACAAACTGTGCAAATTGAGAAAGATAAATGGATACTTGATAGTGGTTGTTCGAGGCACGTGACTGGAAATCCCGAGATACTCAAGGACATTACTTATCAAGATGGTGGATTAGTCAATTTTGGTGACAACTCTAAAGGATATGTGGTTGGCGTCGGCAATGTCGTTAATAGTTTTTGTTGATGACAAAGGAGGAGAAAGTTATAAAAATATATGTGCTTGGTGTAAGAGGGAGTCATGGAGTAAGGGGGAGTTGTAGTTTTAAGAAGAAATCACGGAGTAAGGGGGAGTTATGGTATGGTAAGAATATTTTATAAATAAAGGTTGTCATCATCAAAAAGGGGGAGATTGTTAGGAACTGAGTTGATGATGTTTTGATGACAACAACCTTATATAGTTATTATACTTTACTTTATAAAATATATACTAACATTTCCATATATATATGTATATAGGAAGTATATGCAGGTATCATCGAAGACTGATCAATATAAAGACTCAAGCATCAAGATGAAGATTAGAGATTCAACATTCAAGACTCTAGAGAATCAAGATTTCAAGATCTCAAGATAAGTGTCTAGTATTTTGTTAAAACTTCATAATAGCACTCTCATCTTTCTTCTAATTTTCTTTTGGGATGGAACCCAATTTCTATCGAAACCAGTGGCTTACAAACCCACGACAAGTAGCTTACAAACCTACGACAAGTGGCTTACAAACCCACGAAAATCAAAATCATTTAAACTACTTTGTACAAGTTCTCGAGTCCTATGGAGGAGCTCTGTAGGAAGGTTCTTGCAATTTCAGTTTGAATAGATTTTTCAAAATGTTTTTAAATCTGTTTTCAAAATGTTTTAGCTTTCAAAATCATGTTTTCAAAAATATTTTCAAACTTTGTTTTAGCCTTGAAATATTCCTCTATTCTGATTTTAAAAACTTCTATTTTTAAAACATCAAAACTTATTCTGATTTTAAATATTACTTATATAATTGACGGTCTATATCAATTATATATATATTTAAAATAATGTTTTATATTCATTCTCTATCTCAAAATATTGTTTAAACACTTTACTTTGCTTCAGAGAAGTTTCAACTTGTTTTAAATTCAATTGTCTTTACAAAACAACATCTCTATAATTTTGAACTAAGGGATGTCGACATAAGGGGATACCCCATGTCGACATGGTGACAATTGGATTCAAAATTTAATTTTCAAAAGAAGTGTCCATTCGTTCGAAAACCTTTCGCCAATGGTTATGACTGTTGTGCATCTATATAAAGGCTTCCAAAACGGATTTTTTTAACAACAACTTTCTTATTTTCTTCACTCTTTCTTCTCCACCATTCCATATCCATAAAACTTCATATTTTCAAGATCGTATCATCATTCTACCAAATTCTCAATAGGAAATCATTTAGATACTCTCTCTATTTGATTCTCCATCATTATACTAAAGATCAAAGTGCTATTCAGAGTTATAGGATCAATTTGTATTCAAAAAGTCCATAGAGTCTATCCATTCAAAAGGATTGTTATTAGAAAGTATTAGGGTGATCTTGTGTCCCGAAAATCAAGAGAGTTTATCCCAGACTCGGAGATAGGAGGGTCCCTCAAGGCCTTAGAAGTTGAGGGTTGTAATTTGGATATTGGCTTATAAAAATCTGTACAAGGATATTGCCTTGGTGCAGGACTGGATGTAGGAGGATTCCGAACCAGTATAAAATCCGGTGTGTTCTTTCCTTTTACTTGCTTTACTTTACTATTTGCATTTGTTATATGTTCTGTGATCATTCTGTGTTAGAATTCTGTTTAGATTTGTGTTGAAAGTTTTAATTTAGTCATATAGTTCATATATTCTTTAAAACACTATTCACCCCCACCCCCCCTCTAGTGTTATTTCTGCCTTAAGATCCTTAATCCGCATCCCTAACATAATTCACATTATTTAGTAAAGGGCATCGAGCCTAAGGAGATGGTGTCTTCTTCATCAAAGTATATATGCAAGTAACAAAATATGTTCCTTTATATTTTTGTAAGTCTTATACAAGTGAAACATGGTAAGACTAATTTGTTTGAATTTTAGAAGTTATAATTGTACCTATATTACATTTACGGCTTTGTAATTCTTTGTAAAAGTACTTTCCATTTTTTATTGTAGGGTCTATATGGAAGTGATGGGCTCATTGGTACTGATCACTCTCATGACTTCATTCATACAACTATTACAAAAGTTCTCTTGTCCAACCAATCCTACAACAACATATACTGACTTGGTATATAAACATTGATTTACAGGTAAAGGTAAAGATCCTTTGAAAGTAGAGCATTGTCTTTTGGATTTAAATGATTAAATTTGATTTATTTCTATTGTATGTTACTTAAATTATTGTTAGTAATATGTAGTATTTGGGGTCTTAGTTGTATCTAGATTTTTTTTATGATTAAGATTTTGGCATGCATGAAAATAATTAAGTTGTAATTTTTTGGGATTATATCTATTTGATATTTTGAAACCTAGTTAAAGTGCTTATGAATGAATGCATTTCTTTCTGTGCAGTGGGGCTTTGCACAGTAGGTCTCTATTTCTGACGTTGTTATAAGAAAAGTTACTATAGCAATGAGTATGTAAATTAGATTCTCGTTTTTTCTAAATCAGAAAGCGCAAACTAACTTGCAGTTTCCTGATAAAAAGCGCAAGTTAATTTGCGCTTTTCAAAAATTTCAAAAAAAATTAAAAAAAAAATACTGAAAGTTACCTTGCATTTTCTGTCAGAAAAGTGGAAGCCACTTTGCGTTTTCTATTTTTAAAAAATAAGAACCAAATTTCATAGTCATTCCTACAGTGACATTTTTTATAAAAACATCAAAAACATGGACTTGTGCCTCTTTTCTTGTTATTTCTATTCATATTTATTTGTTCTTTGTTCATTTATTCATGTATATTCTCGTAGTATATTCTTTCTTCATGTTCTCTATTCCATTTTGGTAGTATGTTCTTTGTTCCTTTGTCCGGTATGTTCTGATAGAATATGAGGTCATATGAGAGTTGTAGGATTAGTCTGGAGACAAAAAGTTGATGTGACTATTATTGTTTTAATATTCTAGTTTGTAAAAGTATGTTGCATTTTAGTTTTAGTAGGCTGCATCGGTTTGCTTTCTTAATGTATGTATTTTGAAATTTTAAATCTATTATTTCCATTTTTGTTCCATGAAATTGGGGAGAATCGTATTTTTTGAAAGAAATAACAGTGGATTGAGGAAAAAAGAAGGAGTTGATATGGAAGAAACATTAAATAATAGTTAATAATGGTTTAGTGACTTAGCTAACAGAGCGAAAATGTTTGTAAGTCTCTTTATTAGTCTATGCCACATGATGCAATTGTATTGGTTAGGATAGGGTAAAAGATTTTTCTCTAATATTTGAACACGTTGTCGGGAACACAACAAGTATTAGTACGGTAGGTTTTTAAGTTTTTGAGCTTGCTAGTTGACAGTTGGAATACTCTAAATTAGCTTTTCTTGATTTTTTTCCCCTGTACAGTGAGGTTCCATGGGTAACCGAAAGTTCAAAATTCAACTTTATACACACACATACATGAGATTTTATGGCACGTGTGCCACACGTATATATAAAAAAACCTTTGTAAAAGTATTAAATTTAAACATTTTACGTATATTTGATAAAAGTAAATCGAGAAATATAAAGAATAAAATTGTAATTTTTTTGCTAGAACAGGGTTTTGAACTTGTAAACTTATCGACATTCCAAAATTTACATCTAGAAATAAATGTTAATTTTTGTTCTCAGTGGGATTTGAACTTATGACCTTTGTTTGTATGTAAGAGTATTTTCGGAACTTCGTGGTCGGACCAAAATATCGCGCATAATGATGGCATATGCTTTACGCATGAATTGTTCTTTTATAATATATATATATATATATATATATATATATGATTAACAAATTCAAAATAAAATCATATATAAAAATATTTAGCCATGCTTTTACATTGAAATCATGTGTAGTTAATTTAAAATTTTATTTTTAAGTTGCAACACTGAAATTTTTTGTTAGCTTGAATTTTATTTATATTATCAACTAATAAACAACGAATTTGTAAATGATATTTATTTGTTTAAATGATATTTATTTGTTAGATCATATTCTTAAGCGTAGAGGGATAGTTTGAATTTGTAAAGAAATTTAACTATTTTAACTTAGTTTGAATAGTTTCAGTCTAGCCTAGAAATAATAGGCTAAAAATAACAGAAATGATATCTGCAATTGATTAGGATTTTTCCGATTCTTTTTAGATACTTGTACGTGGAATAATAAATAATAATTAAATTATATATGAGTAAAGAGTATTTTGGGAAGTTCACAGTCGGACCAAAATTTTACACTCCCAAGCCAACTACTAATAAATATATGTGTGTGTGTGTATGTGTGTGTGTGTATGTATGTATGAATGTATGTATGTATAGAGGTTTGTCAATGTCTTTTTTTCGTTCATATTACAACTAGAAAATTTGTTTGAAAGCCTGAAGCAAATTTTGGATTCAATACACTGACTTTCAAATTAGGGATTCAATACACCGACTTTCAAATTAGATCAGCCATAAGGACAAACTATTACCCAAAATTCATTGGAAGGGGAAAATATTTACCACTAGAAAGACTTCTCGACTTTTAATAACCGCGACAAATGAAATTATGGTTTTAGAAGACTATGGAGGAGAGTAGCTATGTGAGTTTGGAGAAGGATAGTAGTGGCTCTAGTGTTGGCAATGAATGGTGACGACTATGGTTTTGAATTCAGATGACGATGGTGGTATTGAAGTTAGACGACGATAGCGACAATAATGGTTGCTCTAATTTGAAATAAGTTGTAATAGCAAGTGTAAAAGTTTTTTTATAACAAGAGAGATACTTAACTGATTAAAGCAGAGAATTCATAATGATAGTCAAATTACAATACGCACCTCAACTCTCTTTCTTTGGTCATTCCTATTAGAAACGGTTTGGAAAGAAAAGTAAGGACTAACATAGGGCTGTCAGCGGATGCAAACGGATGCGGATATAGCCGTATCCACATCTGTATCCGCATCCGAAAATTTAAATCCTCATCCGAATCCGCATCCGAATCCGCATCCATATTCATGGATATCAAAGAATTAACATCTGCATCCGCAGATATTTTTCGGATATCCGAAAATATTCGCATCTGAAAATAAAAGGCGGATACTTTCGGATATTCGAAAATATTTGAAACATCCGCATCCGAAATTGAATATTTGCATCCAAAATGAACAAGTTCGTACGATATTACAACAATTTAAATAAACGAAAAGAAACTAAAACAATATATAATATTTGTTTTAAGTTTTCATATGTTTTTCGGATCAGACGGATGTTTTTCGGATATGGATATGCCCATATCCGCATCCGATTTTCTTTTCGGATATCGGATATCCGCATCCGCTTTTCGGATATCGGATAATATCCATTTTTTCGAATATCCCTTGACAGGTCTAGACTAACCTTCGGCTTGGGATTGAGATAGCAAAAGGAAGGTAGTGCGGCTGAGAATCTAAGGCTGAGATCGACTGCGTAACTCCCTACTGAAAAGAAGGTGGGAAGCTGTAAAAGTTGGTCAAAAAAAATTATTTTGCCAAGTAATGAATATGTTAACTTATTTGTGAAATTGTCACTGTGTCCCTATCACCATGTTCCAGTCCAATTTTGTTAATAACTTGGTCCCTATCGAAACATTGAAAAAATCATGTTCCTATTAGAATTTTGTTAATAACTCATTCCTACAGGACTGAGAAAGTCATGTTGGGATTCTTTTACTAACCTGGTCCCTATTGGAAATAATGAAGAAAATAATGTTCCTAACTTAAAATTCGTATGCTCTGATCCACTCTAAGCCAGGCTGAAGTAAACCTAGGTTTTGCCAGCAGTTTCCCAAGTTTTGCCTCAAGTAAATCAATTTAGTCCTGAAGTTGCTCAAGTTTTGCCTGAAGTAAACCAATTCAAGTTTGAGGTAAGCCAATTTAGGCTTGAAGTTTCTCAAGTTTTGTTTGAAATAAACTAATTCAGGCCCAAAGTAAGCAATGAAAATCCTAGAATGAAAATTTCATGTAACCCTAACTATGTGATTTTTGCCTAGAGGACATACTTAAGCCATTGTTAAGGTAAAAATTGAGTAAATAAATGGTTGAAAATGTGGTGATGGTAATAAGAAATTAGTACGTAAATTTCAAAAAATGTGAATATGGTAAATTAGCAAAGATTATGCTATTGCGACTATTAATGAACTAAGAATTAATTCCTTTCCACCTATCAAAATATGGTTTATTGATCTTTATTGCTATTTGTGATAGTATATGGGTGTGCTGTTTACTTATTATGATTAAGTAATATGTGATGATGATGATGAATGAACCAGATTATATATTTTATACCTACTTGTGATAATCACAATTATGTATGTGGTAACGAATAACTTATGAAGGCTATAAAGTGGGTATAATTGGATTCGACTTTCTCGTGCTAGTACACTTGCACCTGGGAGATTATTAATCTCTCTAATGTGGGATGCAATTAACCAATTATTATGAATGAAATGGACCACAAATCTATGGGTTTTCAGGATTAGGAGAAGCTTCAGAGACTAATGGCAAGGATGCTTGTCCGGTGGTGTAAACCAAGATCATTAGAAGTAACAATCTCCTAATTGGCCGGCGTAGTCAAGGGTGGTGTAACCTTTCGAAAATGTGTTGCACGATAAACTAAAGAGTGGTTAGTAAATTAAGTGTGAGATTAGCTCTTTAATAAAATGAACTAATGAAATTATACTGACACCGCATTATGATACTTAGGTGTAGGTGAATAAACAATGACTTTGAGATAGGTGTTAGTGTTAAATGGTATATGATGTCTAGTGCTAATAGTTTTTGGTATAAAGTAACTTAATTAAACTTAGAGTTACCATGCAGTTCCTACATTATGTACACAAGTATTTTGGCACGTGCGATGCACGTATGCAGAAGGAATTATTATTAAAAAAAGGCTATTTGTAAGAAATTTTGGATTTTACAAAATGACTTTGACGCGTACGTAATGTTGCATTTTTCATATGTATACAAGCAAGAATCAATCGTTTGTCAAAATGTGAATGAGACTCGGCTGTTTTAGGAAATAATCAAATAGGTAAAGAAAGTAATCAAATGTTACATGAATATATAGAGAAACGTGCATTGCATGGGTGCATAGGTTCATAAATGTTTAAGTTGGGAAATGTATATCGTAAGGTACAATCTAATGTTGAAGAATGATGCTAGAAGGCATGAATTGTAGACGTCGAGGAAGTACGGATCTAAAATCGAAAGAAGGAAAATAGGAGGCAATAACATGATATACGGTTAGAATCAATGTTGTCTTTTTTGCTATTTACAATTTTGGGACTGTAAGAATTGTTAGGTTATATTATCTGGACATCCACTTTGTATTTAGAAATTAAAAATTAAATCAATAATTGCTTAGGTCGCAAAATAAGATATTGCAAACTTAATCTTACAGAGATGTAATTGCATATTTCCCACTAAGGTGATAACACTATTTTAGTTTATTTAACCTTTTGTTTAACACATCAATCTATACTAATAGAACAGAAAACTTATAGTAATAGAAATTTACTACATATTGCAAGACCCATGCATTATTTCAAAATACATAGTTACATCCACCAACTCTTCAGCGAAACTATACTAAAACAATGCAACATATTAGCTCTGTAATAAATGTCATATACATTTAAATATGAAGAGTGGATGGAATCAACATGAGAATTCTTATTATATTACATACACGGTTGTTCAATATAACAGTTTTACGAAATTCACTTACTCCAACAGTATTTCAGATCACATCATTCAAAAGAATTGGAGTTAGTTTGTTACCTTCCTTCACTTTCTGGAGGTACCGTGTCTGAGGGCTATGAACTATTTTCTTGTTTTTCTGTTTGGATGTGGTGTTGCAGCGGTCTCCATTCTCTTTCTCTCTGTTTTATTTTTACATTTTGTCCTTATTAAAATGTTTTCTGTTCTGAATAGAAAATGTAACATTTTTCCTAGCTGTATTTTCAAAAGCATTGTCCTTCCTTGCCACGTTCTCGTTCACTGCCTGCGAGAAGTCTGTTTTGATTTAAAGCTTCTTGCCAAGAACGTTCTCTTTTGTTTCAGATCTATTTTGCTGACCCTGGCTAGAAGTGGAGAGTTCTGTGTTAGCAACGTTAGTTGCAGTGATGGTTTTTGCTTCTGATTGGATAGCGCTTAGGATGTGCTGCTTCAGTTTTTGGTCAAAGAACTGCTAGTTTCAGATCTGCCATTTCTATGTCTTCCATCTAGATGCATGCTTTGAGCTAAAGTGCATGTTTTCATTTTGCTCACGTGAATCCTTCTGTTTTATGTTATCTTTGCATTTAGAAGGCATGCATGTTATTGAATATTGAATAAGAAGGCCTGTAAACACAAAAATAATACACATGCAACAAGAAAAAATTATTCATGAAGGCACCACACTTAGGCAAATGTATAATATTGTTGAAATATAACAAAGCTGAAAAATACATAATAGTGATAATACGGATATAGGTTCCAATAGTGTTGGATTAGCAAAACACCTAAGATTCATAAATGACTGTTCTAGTGTTGAATCTGGATGATTCAAATATTCGTTAAAAGGGAAAGAAATTGATTAATTGATTCAATCAAATCAATTAATTTAGCTGATATATGGAATGATATTTTAAAGAAAACTAATTAATTAGCAAATCAATTAATTAGTCTGCTATATGAAGAAATAAATTATTAGGCATGGAGAATAAAGGAAAGATATGAAAACGAAGATTACGCCATCCATTTGTACCAAAATCAAATCACGCAAATTGGAAAGATATCTGCGTAATCGGGAAATTGATTTGCTTAATCTCCAAGCAACCCTTCATTATCAAGTCTATATAAATGAAGGAATTTTATCTTCATATGAACAAGCAAGTGTAGCATCCACCATTATTTTTTCCTCTCTCTTTTGTACTCTTTTCTTTAGTGAAATAAAAAAGTTGTTGGGTCTCCGTGGACGTAGGATATTCATATCCGAACCACGTTAAATCTTCTGTCTTCTATTTCTGTTATTTTTCTGTGAGACTGCATAATTCTTTTTAAGTGTCATTGGTATCTAAATAGGCAATATTAGATCCTGAACAAATAACCACTTCCGCTCAAATTAAATAAAAAAAAATTCACTAAAGTTTGGTATCAGAGCTAGTGTTATTGTTCCTGTTTGGATATTAATAGCTACTTCTAGTAAGTCTGTTGGCAGATCTGGTGTCAATTATGGAGTAACACGTTTTGACGGAAAAGGAGATTTTGGTACTTGGAAGATGAAGATGGAGGCAGTATTGAAGAAGGAGAAGACTTACAAGGTTGTTTCTGCGGCTGAGAAATTGAAAGGTATTGATGCAGCTGATTTGGAAGAGATGGAAGATGAAGCTCTTACAACAATTCAGTTGAGCCTTTCAGACGAAGTTCTTAGAGAATTCTCTCAGAAGAAGACGGCGAAAGAACTATGGGATGCATTATCGGATGCATATCAAGACAAGTCTCCCACTAATCGGATTATTCTTCAGCAACAACTTTATTCGTTCAAGATGAAGCCTGGAGCCGATCTCATGGAGCATGTAGATGCTTTGACGACTTTGATTATGAACCTGAAGGCAGCGGAAGTTGATATTACTAATGAGGCTCAAGCTGTGATCCTCTTATGTTCCTTGCCTAAGGAGTATACTGCTTTTGTTAATTCCATGATTTATGGCCGCAGCAAAATTAGCCTGTCTGATGTAAAGGCTGGTCTTCATAATGAAGTATTAAGAGGTAGATTGGCGAGCACTATCTTGAATAGTGATACCGAAGGCTTATCTGTTCAGAGAGGTAGAGGCCAAAGCAGGTCGAAGAAAGGTGGAGGACGGAATTATTCACGGTCTCAGTCTAGGGGGCCTAAGAATTTGACTTGTCATTATTGTAAGAAACCAGGGCACTTCATAGCACAATGTCCCAAGCTTGAAGGTAGAAGAAAAGATCCAAAGCAAGCCTCAGCTTCTACAGCAGAGAAATCAGATACAGAAAGTGACACTGATGTATTTACGGCTTCTGGCTCTTCTGGGAAGAGCAACTTATGGCTGATTGATTCTGGCGCATCCTATCATATGACACCTGATAGGAACTGCTTTTCCACTTACCGTGAAATTGATGGAGGAGAAGTTCTGATGGGTAATGATGCTTCTTGCCGTGTGGTGGGTGTTGGTAACGTGATGATTAGGATGTTTGATGGTGTTATTCGTACGATCACTGATGTTAGACATGTAACTTATTTGAGGAGGAGCTTGATTTCTGTTGGGGCGTTAAGTAGACTTGGCTTGAAGATTGTAGTGGAAGGAGAGAAAATGAAGATATCGAAGGGTTTCATGATTGTTATGAGAGGTGTGAGGGCAGGAAATCTTTATCTATTAAAGGGCACTACAGTAATTGGTGAATCAGCTTCTGTTACATCTGTTGATTCAGATTCTTCCAGATTATGGCACTTACGGATGGGTCATATCGGTGAGCGCAGCATGGATGAGTTGAGAAAACGAGGATTGATCGATGGAGTTCATCATTCAAAACTTGGTTTTTGTGAAGGGTGTGTTCTTGGAAAGCAGATGAAGATTTCTTTTGGTACAGGAGAGCATAAAGCAAAAGCTCTCTTGGAGTATGTTCATACAGATGTTTGGGGTCCCTCCCCTTGTCCGTCTTTAGGTGGAGCCAGATATTTTGTTTCATTTATAGATGATTTCTCTCGTAAAGTATGTGTATACTTTCTTCAGTCAAAGAGTGAAACTTTTGCCAAGTTTCTGAAGTGGAAATCTATGGTTGAGAAGCAGTCAGGGAAGAAATTGAAATTTCTCTGTTCAGATAATGGCGGTGAATTTGTATCACAGGAATTCATCAATTATTGTGAGTCTGAAGGCATTAAGAGGCATTACACCACACCAGGAGACCCCCAGTCTAATGGAGTTGCAGAAAGGATGAATACATTATTGGAGAGGACAAGATGCCTTAGACTGACTGCTAAATTGAAGAAGGGATTTTGGGCTGAAGCTTTATCTATGGCGGCTTTTCTCATCAACCGCACACCTTCCACTGCCATAGATATGAAGATCCCTGAAGAAGTATGGAAAGGAGAGCCTGTTAGCTATTCATTTCTCAGAGTGTTTGGTTGCCCAGCTTATGTGCATGAGAGCAAAGGGAAGCTGGAACCTAGAGCTCGCAAGTGTATTTTTCTAGGTTATAGGGGAGGAGTGAAGGGATATAGGTTGTGGTGTCTTATTAGTAAGAAGATCGTTATGAGCAGGCATGTGACTTTTGATGAGACGGCTATGTTGAAGGTGGAGCCTTCCTCATCGGATGACAATGAGAGGACATGTGAAGAATACCAGACACAAAGCAAGTCATCTGTTGATTCTTTCCATAGACGTTCAAATGGTGTTTCCGATGACACCGTGGTTGATGAGGATAATATTGGTACAGAGGAACAAACTCAAGGAGGAGCTCATTCGGAACCTAGGCCTGTCAGACAAAGAAGAAAGCCTAAGTGGCTTGATGAGTTTGTTGGATTGAGCATCGAAGATATTAACTTCGATGATATGGCAACATATGCTTTGAATGTTGTCCATGTGAGCCCTGTGATTATAGAGAAGCTATCGCATCAGTTAACAGTTCCAGTTGGTTAGTTGCTATGGAGGAGGAGATTGAATCATTGCAAAGAAATCATACTTGGGATTTGGTGCCTCTTCCCACCGACAAGAGAGCTATTGGATGCAAGTGGATCTATAGAGTGAAAAACGACGAAAATGGTAATCTCAGATACAAGGCAAGGTTAGTCGCAAAGGGGTATGTTCAGAAGAAAGGGGTAGAGTATCATGATATCTTTGCTCCGGTGGTTAGGCATACTTCTATTTGTATTCTTTTGGCATTGGTTGCTCATTATGATATGGAATTAGAGCAACTAGATGTCAAAACTGCATTCTTGCATGGTGATCTGGATGAGGAGATTTATTTAAAGCAGCCGGAAGGGTTCATTGACAGTAGCAGGCCAGATTATGTTTGCAAACTCAACAAATCTCTATATGGACTGAAGCAGTCTCCTAGACTATGGTACAAGAGGTTTGATAAGTTTATACTTTCACAGGGATACTCCAGAAGTTTCAAAGACCAGTGTGTTTATTTCAGAAGATGTGATGGTGATATGATTTATTTGTTGTTATATGTTGATGATATGCTGATTGCATCTCGGAGTATGGTCAGAATTAAGGAGTTGAAAGCGGAGCTCAGTAGAGAGTTTGATATGAAGGATTTGGGAAAGGAACAAAGAATATTGGGTATGGAGATAAGCAGGGATAGAAAGCGGAGAGAGTTAAGGCTCATTCAAGCGCAGTACATCGAGAAAGTCCTCGCTCAATTTGGAATGGAGAAAGCTAAACCGGTTGGCACTCCATTAGGCTCTCATTTTAAGTTGTCAAAAGACTTATCTCCCTCATCGGAAGAAGACAAGAGGTATATGGCTGATATACCTTATTCTAGTGCTGTCGGTAGTCTTATGTATGCGATGGTGTGCACAAGACCAGATTTGGCCCATGCAGTGGGTGTTGTGAGTCGATATATGTCTAACCCAGACAAAGAGCATTGGCAAGCTGTGAAGTGGATTCTTAGATATCTTCGAGGCACTTCTTCGGTGGGCTTGTTATATGGTGGAGTGGATGGTGACATTTTTCTTAGAGGATATTGTGATTCAGATTACGCTGGGGATAAAGATGCTAGGAAGTCGGTGTCGGGCTATGTTTTTACACTTGGCATAGGCTCGATTTCATGGAGATCAAAGCTGCAATCTATCATAGCTTTATCGACTACCGAAGCAGAGTTGATATCGATTATGGAAGCAACAAAGGAAGGATTATACTTACTTCAGTTGTTGGATGATCTTTCAATGGTGCAGCGGACAGTAGAGCTATTTTCAGACAGTCAGAGTGCGATTCATCTTGTAGAAAATCAAGCTTATAGTTCACGGACGAAGCACATTGATGTTAGAGGTTTCTTTCTTATGCTTGAGGAAGAACGAAGAAAGATCAAATTGTTGAAGGTGAGTACTTCGAATAATCCTTCAGATATGATGACAAAGTCACTTCCTAAGGACAAGTTCGAGCATTGCTCAAACTTGATCAGTTTGATACCTGTTACTTGAGCGCCATGGGGCGCTAGACCCAACAACTTATATGTTGATTACTTGATGATAAGGTGATGAAAAGAGATTGTTATATATTTGAATCAAGGTGGAGTGTTGAATTTGGATGATTCAAATATTCGTTAAAAGGGAAAGAAATTGATTAATTGATTCAATCAAATCAATTAATTTAGCTGATATATGGAAGAATATTTTAAAGGAAACTAATTAATTAGCAAATCAATTAATTAGTCTGCTATATGAAGAAATAAATTATTAGGCATGGAGAATAAAGGAAAGATATGGAAACGAAGATTACGCCATCCATTTGTACCAAAATCAAATCACGCAAATTGGAAAGATATCTGCGTAATCGGGAAATTGATTTGCTTAATCTCCAAGCAACCCTTCATTATCAAGTCTATATAAATGAAGGAACTTTATCTTCATATGAACAAGCAAGTGTAGCATCCACCATTATTCTTTCCTCTCTCTTTCGTACTCTTTTCTTTGGTGAAATAAAAAAGTTGTTGGGTCTCCGTGGACGTAGGATATTCATATCCGAACCACGTTAAATCTTCTGTCTTCTATTTCTGTTATTTTTCTGTGAGACTGCATAATTCTTTTTAAGTGTCATTGGTATCTAGATAAGCAATATTAGATCCTGAACAAATAACTGCTTCCGCTCAAATTAAATATAAAAAAATTCACTACATCTAGTAGTGGGGATAACATGATTACCTTAATGACAAATGGCATCGGCATGAAGAACAACATCTCAGACTTCAAAGCCGATTCTGCACATGCTTTCTTTAGCTACTGATCCTTCCTTTGAAGTCCATTGAAATGCAACAATAACCTAATCGTTGATTTCATTCAAGTACCGAACTCCCTTACACATGTCCACAACCATATACAATCCATTTGTTTCCATACCAAATCATCAAATCTTATTAGCAAGACTTTTGCGTTAATCAAAATTTTTAGCTAGAATATTACATTGATTACTGGTATCATTGAGAGGTTCAATCCCGCTTATATTGGTGGTTTAAGGATCCCAACTTTAAGTGGGAAAGCTTCCATGTATAGACGATTATGTATGTTTACTGTATGGAATGACTTCTTAAGCACGCTTCTATGAAGGAAACCAAAGGATCAGAAACGATGATGTCCGCACAACCCATGAAATCTTCTTGGAGATCGTTTAAAATGGATTTCCATATGGAGCTCTCGTGCTCCTGCAATGTTGTGCCCACCACTGCCATTAGTTTGGCATAGAAACTAGGATCTGATTTAGCAAGGCGCTTCAGTCCTTCAACTTAATTGGGAAGGTCTGAAGCAACTTTACAGTGAACAACAATATGGGAAACTGGAGAGAGAGAGAATTTCAAGGCAACAAATTGATCAGAACACCATGATCAGACTAAAAAGACAACAAATCGGTCATAGCTCTAGGCATCTATCATGTCATTCTTCGAAACATTGTTAACACAGTTTGATAATGGCATAATTGGTTATAAAAAATTATTCAAATTTAGGTTACTTAATATGGTAACTGACTGAAGTTCACAAACTTGCATGTATTGGTTACTCTTAACACAACACACGACACAAAAAAGGAAAGAAAAAAAAAGAATCGACTATTTTTATTTACCGAAGACAAATTTTAGAATTAGATTGATAATTTCAAATTGTATTGATCATAACTTGTTATGAAATCATTTCTTTAACCACGTAAATTAGGCCGCGCCATTATTTTTTTCATTTACTCAATCGTTGATTTATCTGAAAATTACAAGGGACATTTAGATTAGCAAACAAAGTACATCTGCCCATGTTAAATGCTTGTTATATTTTATATTAATACAGACTACCATAAATTAGCAACCTGAGAATTGTTATAAAGATAAACAGAACCTGCCCTTTATCCCTACAGGGTTTAAATTAATGCAACTTCTTGGATGAAACCGTAAGTCGTATGTTTTTTTAGTTAAGATAAAATTATACTATGGAAAATAAACCATTATTTTATCCAGTTATATAATGGTCAAAGTATCCAATTCAAATTCATTAAAAAGAATTATGAAGAACCTTCAACAAATCGAATCGCCATGAAAAAGCTGAAGCTTTTCCATTGTATCGGGATTTGTCACAACAACCAAATTATCAACGTTGACCGCCTCATCGACAACCAACCAATTAACAGCTTTCTTCCTCTCAATAATCTCCGTACGAAAATCCTTCTTTCCCCTACTGTTATGAAACAATAGAACAAAATAGAAGGAATTTTAGAGGCTTGCTCAGGACTGAGTTTCATGGAGATAAATTTTAAGCCAGTGGAAAAGATATTTTTATTGGCAATTTAAATGCTGAAGAAACCACAATACGGTAAATTCCATGATTGTAATGCCAAATCCATTGCTGCTTAGATAAATAAATTTGAAAACGAAAAAAAATTAACCTAAACCAAACATCATTTACTAATCAGCGATCAGATTTGACATATTGATCAATTTACATAATAATTTCAGCCTCAGCTAATCAAATCAAATAAGAGTGAATTGAAGGATGTTGGGTGCAATGCGGTTTTCATTAGTTTAGTAGGAGGCACCGACATCGATGCAGGAAGAGCAACAACTTCTTAGAAGTTGACAGTTTAAGAATATAAGATATCGACAATGATTCAAAAAAAAATTCATGATTTTCAATTTTTGTCGGACCTTTTCTTTTGTAGAGAGAGAAATAACTATAAAAAGTTTAAGAGAATTCTAGTGACGATGAAAGTTATTTTATAGAGGAGGTCCTTATAATGGAAACATTTTTCAATTGATCCAGATTCTAGAGCTGAGACCGAAATAACTAGTGATCACAATGAAACTTGATGTACTTAATTTGATGTACTTAAGACAACTGAATTCTTAATCAATTCTCCTCCTATTACCCATACACTAAAAACATATAAATTGACTAAATATATTACCACTACATTCAAATACTAATAGCAAACATGAATATGACGTTAAACCCTAAAACAGTTACTTCATGATTCAGCTAGCCAAATTCAAAGGAAATTTTAGGATAAAAGATTTTATTTTATTTTTAGAACATTCACTTCACATTCATTCATTCTCGGACCAAAACGATCGAATTCTATGATAGCGCAGACAATAGTTTGCTTTATTATGTTTAAGATAAAAGTAACTGTTTTAGGTAACAAAAATGACTGGATCTGCAAATCTAAAGAATAATCCTTTTATCATTTCATGCACCGTAGGACTCTCATACACAATCATCAGTAAAAATAATAATGAGAAAACCCTAGTATCAAATCCAAATTTATTACAAAAAATTACAAATATTGTAATTCATCAAATATTGTCTCCTCCATATTGATGCACTTTGTTTATTTAGTTTTTGGACCATTGCATGTTCTAGAGCATGCACTACTATCCAATACAAATACCCCCTTATTCTCTGAACCTTGCGGGCATCATAGGTCCAAAGTGGTGCATTTTGCCCCAACCATGGTCTTGCCTTGTGTAGTTACATGCTAATTTGCATCAATATACGTGTGCTGAGTCTTTTTGGAAGGAAAAAGCTAACAAATGCCACTTCACATGAATGTTTTCTCTGTTATGCAGACCTTTAATGACAACTTCAAACAAAATAAATACACCACAATTTTTCAAATATCACAAACACTGCCACTTCATCTTATAACCTTACGTTAAATATAAAATTAGAATTCAATATACTATCGTTAAGTTAGGCTCAACTTGGCCGAACGTAAATAAGAATTCAACGTCATTTAACTCGCTACTTTACTTCCCTTACTAAATGCATTGCACCCTCATTGCGGAGAAGTACAATTAGAACTCAAATTTTGCAAAACCATGACTTTTATCACTTCAGCAAATTTTCATTCAATCAAAAAACAAAACTGTAAACATTCTATACGCAGTTGAGAACTTAGTGTTCCGTTGCTTTATTTCTACAGTATTCAATTTATTCAATAGAACAACAAGAATGAATTTATTTACGCATCGTTTGAATCGACTTAATTAAGTCGCTTTTTAGCCTTTTGAAAGCCAAAATGAATTGGTTTCGGCTTCCAAAAAACAAAAAAAATGACTTATATAAGTCGATTCAAACGAGCCTGGCTAGCAAAACTTCTGCTTTGCTGACCACCACTTACAAATTAAAAAGAACACAAACATCAAACATACATCAGGAAAAAACAAAACAAAGGAAAAACTCTACAAAAACAAAATTGCAGATTTCTCTAAGCTTGTGATGGTGATTCTTGACTGGGGCTAGTTTGGTTTGTAGGAGGAGCCCAAATATAAAGGAAAACCCCAGCCATAAGCACAGCCGCACCCATGATGAACCCAGTTTGTAATGGTGCTGCAGCTCCGATGTATGGCAAAGGCAGTGTGAAGGCATATACAGCAAGAGGCACTGCCATTCCGTCGAAAGCATCATTATTTAAGTTGCAAGTTAGCAAATATAGCTGAATAATGATTTAAATAATTAAATTGACACGAAAATGTTCAAGTAATTACAATAACTTTCTTGAATCGTTTATTTCTTAAATGTTAACCATTATGTATGCTTAAGAGTTCGAATCCGAAATCTCTACTCAAATTTGGCGTCTTACCACTAGACCCATGACTAAGATGGCTTCCCCGATACAATCAGTATGGATGACCTAGAAACTAAATGATCTCTAAAATGTGTTCTTTAAACAAAAAACTCTTATTTTCAATTTAATTTTAAAATATCTTTAGTCTACATTCTCTAGATGCAAAGTTTTATAGTACAAAAAAACTACAAATTTGAACCACTTGGCTATACAAAGAGGACCCGGTAAGAGTAACATTTCTTTTACTATATCTTTTTTTTTCTCTTTATTCAGAATTGAAAATTGAAATTAGTTTTATGGATATACGAAATTTGATTTCAAGACCTGTAGAGCAGAAATCTTTGTGTGATACACTAGCAGTACTCCGATACTGTAATCAAGATATCTAATGAAAAGTAGACTTTGTTGAACATATTTGTCAAATTTTCAATATTACTAAATCAAAGTGTTATTGTTCCGTCGAATAACATTCCCACAGGAGAAGAGTGAGGGCGACGGGACTATAAATTTTGTTAAAGTCAAATTACTGTGCACTTGCATTTGAAATTTTGAATATAATGGTATGGTTCCAAAACGTGAAATAATTGATGTTAATACCCTATCAGGAAACATTTACTGAAATAAGGTGGCAGAAATCAAATATTTGCAGGTCACAACAGCTACAATTTGTACATATTTCAAAATATAGGGGATGGATAAAATGCTAACCTGAGAAACTGGAGGCAAGACTAGATACAACAGCCGATGAAATTTTAATCAAATGCAACAATGATATATTGTAGCCCATGTTGACCAATACAAACATCAGAGGAAGCAAAGGTGCTCCTTCACATCCTACACCAAGTATAGTAATTAATGTTAAAATTGAGCTCTATACTTTAAGGAATCAAGCTGGTGGGCAATTTTTGATTTCTTATTAGGTATATAATTACATAGGGGAGGAGGTATGAAGAACTCGGTACATTTAAAGATATGATTATCCAGATGAGAAAAAAGGGCACGGAATCACTCAGATTAAAATAAGCTGCTCGTGTAGTAAAAAACGCACAGCTATATTATTCAAATGGCTCACCGAGTTACTTGCACAAATGAATAATATAGCTGTTAATATTTTGCTGAAATACAAATTTTAAAGGGAAAGTCAAATTAGAAAGTTATAGCAAAACACTACCCTATAATTAAAAACACAAACCAGTTGACAATGATCCTAAATTGAGAAGGCAGGCAGCACCATCTCTGATATAAGTTGGAAGCTGACTGAAGGGAATTCCACACAACTTTGACAACACAGGAAGCAAGAGAAATACAAAAAGTGCCTGCAGATGACAAAAATCTAATATAATTAACAGTTGCTGTGAAGCTCATTACGCCAACAGAAACTCTTACTTGAAAAGCGGATCCAAAAGAGTTGACAACAAAAAGGTCAAGCGATCCACCCTGTAACACAAAATAAAATTTTCTGGTGCTCTTCATTTTATGCATTTCTAAAGCTAGTATTGAATAATATGAAAGAGGCCAGCAAGAGTACCTTCAGCTTTTTACCAGCATTCATGAAAATTATTTCCTATAAATGGAACAGCATGAATTATATTATTGACATTTTACACCATGAAAATTGAACAAAAATACATTCTTGTCAAATAAACCCTAATATATGACGGACCTTCAACACTGTATCAGCTGCTTGAAACAAAAATGATATAACCATCAGAATTGCCCAAAACAGTCCAGAATTTTGCAAAGAGAGACCGCCATCAGATCCACTGATAATAGAGAAATGAATGTTAGGAAACAAAGCGGGTATAACAAGACCGTTGACGAATGCCACGTAATATTTATGTGCATATAATGTCTGCAACCAATACCTGTTAATCAATTCAAGCCTTGACGACAAAATCAACATTATGTGCATACAGTTGTGGAACCAATATACTGACAGTCTAGATACTTTTACATTAACAGGATTTTAGTTCAAAATGTTTTTTCAAAGGTTTTCTTCTAGAATTACCTGGTGACAGTGATAATTGCACCTATAGCCACAAAAAGGCATCCAATAATTTGATTTGGACGATATCGTCTGCCAAGGATAGTGGCAGACAAAAAAAGCTGCCAAACAAGAAAGGTCTGCAAAAGAGTAACAAGAAAAATAGTGACAATCTTTTCATCAAATTGTAGTATCCAACAGAAAGAAGTCAAATAAATAAATAATTAAAGTAGTGTTATCACCTGAGATAATATTGGAATTGATACCCCGGAAAGAACAGCTGCTCTAAGTAAAGAATATATATATGTAAGAGACTGCAGGAGATCTAAAAATAATATATTGGGTATAAACTTTATAAGGGAACATTATCAGAACGTCCTGAGCCTTGGAGGAACCTGACAAGCAAATCTAAGTTCAACTGGTGTTAGAAATGTTGTTTTTGCCCTCCAAAAGTTGCACACAAAACTCAGCAACACAGTCCAAATAAAGGAACAACTGTCTTAAGATTATCTTAGACTAAGATCATTGTATGGATGGACAAAATAGATTGAAAAAAGAAAAGAAAAAAAAACAGTGGCAATAAAAACTGTGTGCTTTTGCTATCTTCGATATATATGTCCTAATTTATTTTTGCAACAAACTGTCGTCAATATTGGCAAAAAAGCAGGAAACCTCCAGTGTTCATTTTGATAAATTTTACCACATGAACCTTATTTTGTTGCCTGTTTAACAAGAATAAATATGAAATTACCATCTTGTTTCTCTTCTCTCTAAGCTAAAACCCAACCAAGCTTTTATTCAAATTTATCCACCAAGTAATCACAGTTAAAGAAACAAAGAACAAAATTCTAATTCTTGTGTTGGGATGCACTATGACTGAGATAAACTAGTTTAGTAAAATAATAAGTTAATTTTTATAATTGGGAGTGAGGATAAACACCAATTATGTTTTTGGGAATGGTTAAAATAGTTAGTTTTGGAAAGAGAAGATATTATGTAGTAGTAAAGAAAAATTATGGTATTACAAAGAAACAATATAGCAAGATACTATTATACCTCCAGCTGCCATCCCTGAGACTGCTCCTAGGGCTTCAAGCAATCCTACAGCTATGAATGGCGTCTTTGGAAGCGAAAGCATTTCATCGGTGACAATACCAGCTTGATAACGCCAATAGAGAATGGAGAAATAAACCACGACATAACTGTCAACAAAGATATATACAAGGTATAATTTGTTAATCCATTTTGTTTATAACTAAAATGGTTATTCAGGCAATAGATAAGACTAAGACAAATCAGTATATTCCATGTGCTGCATAAATTAGAAACGTAAAAGAATGCAGAAGCATTTTAATCCACTCTCTTTCCAACCTTACACACGCACGCTTGCGCGCCCACCCGCCCGCCCGCCGGCGATGTGCGCACACAGAGTTATGGTAAGTAAAGATAAAGTACAAACAATTAATTGAAGTAACCACAATAAAAATTCATACTTACCAAGAAAAACCACAACACTATAAAATCTTGCCATAATAAACTCATAAACGATATATCGCATAATTGCAATTATCTTGAATCAAACCACCATGTTGATTGTCATCTATCATGAAACATGCCCATCATTTTCCTAGTAACAGAAGTTCGCTACCAAAACCAAAACCTTTAACACTCTGCTTTTTATAAATAAAATATAGCTTTTTTATTGTGAGTACACTTAGAATGGGATACTATATATGTATATATATGTATACATGTACATATGTATACATATACATATGTATAGGTCTTGTGTCTCGTTATGTTTACATACGAGGTTGAAATCAAAGAGAGACCTAATGGTTGAGGTATATTTTATCACCAAATGTGTTATCTATTTGTGTTCAAATAGACTTTCCACATACATACATAAATACATCCGTTTATGTATATTGTATATATGTACACACACACATACATATCAGACCCATTCCAAGGTGAATTTGGGTCCTGGGTGGAAGGTTAATCTGGGCTTCAATATATTATATACTTGAAAATGGCATAAAAATGAAGCTGCTAGGACTTAAATTCCGCTGGCTTGGTTAAGAATGACACACTTTACCCCTACACTGCTTTCAAAAGTAAATCAATACTACCATTTACATAATAATAAAGCTAAAGAATGGACCGTCCCTAAACTGGGTCCTGGGTCATCATCCAAATAGCCCAAGCCCAGGGCCGGCCTTGATGTATGTATGTATATATGCGTGTGCATATATATGTATGTGTGTGTATCGACATGTTTTAAGATGTAAAAATATTAAGTACATATGATCTTGTTCTTATCAAGATCCATTTATATAAACGCTGGCAAAATTCAAAAGAAATCGTAGTAATATACTAATACAAGCATTGCATTAGAAACCGTATTAGTATTTAGAAACCGTATTAGTATATTGTTACAGTACGAACTTTGTTACGGTGTTTTTAGGATCCTATATATTATACTGAAAATACCAAACAAATCATAGGACATTTTACAAGTCAACCATTCGTCTAACAATAATTTCTGATTAACAAGCCCATAAAAATGTCTTACCGTGACTAAAATGGACATAAGTACATGACTTAAAGTGTTAGCCGGATATTACTGTTGCCGGATGTTACTCTCAACCTTGAATTAGAATTTTCAGTTTAACATGTATATTTCAACACACGATTAATTTAGCCTGTCATTCGGACTTCAACACTATACACACACACAAAATAAAAACGTACAATAAGATATCAGAAGCAGTCTTCGGACATCGGAAGCAGTAGTCTTCTTCGTTTATTTAATAATACAACTTATTACACTTCTAATATTTAATGTCAGAAATTTGAGGTAGACGAGAGAATGTGCATGTTGAAGTCTGCCTTCTTCAAATGAAATGCCTCTCTAATTATAATTAAGCTGGACTTGTAAGCAAAATCCAATTGATTTACTTCAGACTCCAAAATCTTCAAATCTGAAAAGCATATGTCCACATTATTAAAATAGTAGGTAGACTAAGTCATCTATCTTCCTTTATCAAAGAATTTGTCTACTTTATTAAAGTAGTGCGCCTATTCGTAATTGCTGACCAGAGTGTTTGTCTAATCAGCCTAGCACATTATGGGCTTCTCATTCAATTTTGTCAAATATTTCGACAAAGTCCTCATCATTGAGGTCTGAACACCGATCATCTCCGGTTATGCCATTTGCTTTTGAAAATGCCATCGACGTGTCTGATTTTGCGTCTAATTGTCCAAGATTTTTTATTAAATCTTTCTTCATTTTCCAATATATGCATAAAGAACATCTTCTTTAGTGACCACTCATTTCTGCATTTTTTAATTTTCTGGCGATGTGTCGGAATTGACTTGAAGTTTCTTTCTGTTGTTTCAGATTTTTCTGCTCCTGATAGTTTTTAATTTTGTTGTCTATCTCAGTAATCATTTCATGGCCAAATATTTGACCTATGCTATTATCAATTCTGATCAATTATATTAGATATCGATCCAGAACATTTATTCTGGTTGAAACAGCAATTCATTCAGAATGTAATGTTTTTAATTTCTCAGATAAAATATCAATGGACGGTACATAATTTGTCCATTCTATAAATCAATTTGGCATGAGGCGTTTATAAACTTCTCCACGAACTTTAATAAATCATGAAGGCTTTATTTTATTATTTTCAAAAAGAAGTACTTTATTTAGTCACTAAACATAATCTCAATAATTATACTCAACGGTAACCTTCTTATCGGGTAGAAATATTTCTTTTTTCTGTAAGGGTTCATATAATCTTCGTTCTTCTGGCAATATTAGCATTTTTATAATTATCTTACTGAAGCTATAAACATTAGTATTACCTACATTGAGATGTGTTATTATACATATTTTAGAGGCTTTTATTATTGCCTCATAGTATCATATTTACTTATATACTGTAACAACAAATGATGTTTTATCAAGATATCCCTGCAATAGGTTCCGAGATCATTTTATCTTTTCAAATCAACAAATGCTAGAATGTATGCACCATTTCTATCTAGAATCTGACTTCAAAAATTCTTAAAAGAATGGATAATTTCAGATTAAATACTCTTGAGGAATTTTTTTACCAAAATAATGTTAACTGCAACCAAACAGTCCTAGTTGAAACTAATAAATTGGAGAAATATGCATATCAGAAGAACCATTTTATTATAGAAGACCTCCTATGGATACTTATCAGAAGAACCAGAATTTATTAGTAATAATAGTTATAATAAAAAAGGTATTTATGAATGGAACTTTGATATATTTAGTGAAAAACAAATTTATAATTTATCCCATCGTGTGTTAATGTATAGCACCATTTGTAAACATAATGGTAATAATGATGCTATTGTTGCAAAAATGTAGTTGTTGGTTTTACTGACCAATTTAGTGTTGGTGGGATAAATATCTTTCCCCAACAAACAAAAAATGAGATTTACCACATGGTAAAACAAGAAGATGGACAAATGGTCCAAAATGTTGTGTATCATCATTTAATAGTTACCATTTTAGAACATTTTACTAGTAGAGTATTCGATAATAATGAAAATGTTTGTACACTTTACAAAATTTAAGATGTAAAACATTAACAGATTTCAAATGGTATAAAGATATTTTTTTAAAACAAAGTAATGGAATTGCCAGAGAATAATAGCTCTCATTGAAAATCAAAATTTATTAATGGTCTTCCTTCTCTATTTGCAGAAGAGTAAGAAAACCTTTATGAAAAGATAACATAAATATTTTTTATGAAAGCTATACTTATGGTAAACTCATTGGAACATGTATTCAAGAAGATTTATTACTATGTAGTGAGATAAAACCGAATCAACAAATAAAGCGTTGAAATTTGACAGAAAGAAACCAATTAGAACAATTTTGTAGTCAATTTGTAATGAATGTCCCAACTATTAATTAGTTTCATAAAAAAGATAATAAATTTGTTGAATCCTCTTACACAAAGAAAAGAGACATTATTCTCATAAGAAATTTGAACAAAGGCTCAAAGAAAAAGATGAAAGGATAAATAAAAAGAAAAATGAAGTTATCCACTGTTGTAAATGCGAAAAATTGGTCATTATGCTAATAGATTAAATTAAAAAAAGAAAATTAATAATTTACAAGCTGACAATAAATTTAAAAAAAAAACATTATCAAAACTTTTATTAAATTCTAAATATAAAATAATTCAGAGTACTCTTACACTTCTGAAAAACTAAAAGTTCTAGATGATGAATCATCAGAATCCGATGCATGTTTCGAATCTTGTGTTCAGGGAAGATCATGTATAAATCCAATAATAAGTAGTGAAGATGAAAATGATGCTTTTTATAAGATACTTTCATCGTTTCAATTTTTAAATGTCAATGTGTTAACTAAAAATAATGTTTTAGAATTCTTAAAATTAGTCAAAGATCCAGACTAAGATCTAAAACAATAGATCAAATAGAAAATACTCCAAAAACGACTAAAAATAATCATTTGTTGAAACATTCTAAAATATTAATAGTCCTCAAAATTCATATCCTATTAATGAAGTTCATAAACTCCTAAAAAAGGGCAAAGGATTGAATATCCTACAACCATCCAAGATCATAATAAAAATGAAATTCAAACAACAACAAAATTGAAAATAGGGATCTTGATTATAGGCTTTCTTCTCTAAAACAATCAAAACAAGTTATCCCGGTCGAAAATAGTCAAATAAATTGTTCTCAAGTAAAATTTTCAGAACAAGAAGATTTGTTTTCAAAATTAGATATTGTCTTATCTCTATAATGATTCATTAAAATAACCATTTTAATTGATAATCATTTTTAAAAAGAATTAACTGCCCTTATAGACAGTGGTGCACGTATGAATTTAATTCATGAATAAATAATTCCAAGTATATATTTTCATAAAACCACGAATTCATTGAGTCACGCGGGCGGAGAAAAACTTGATATTAAGTTTAAATTACCACATGCTTATATCTGTAAAATATAACTTGTATTCCTACAAGTTTTTTGTTTGTGAAAAATATCAACAACCAAGTTATACTTAAAACACCATTTATAGAAAAAAATTATCCCATAACAAATATTGATAAAAATAAAATTACAGGCATTTACGAAAATAAACCTATTACTTTTCAATTCAAAACTAAACCTCTTGCCGTGGTTTTACATGAGATAAAAGATCAAATACAAAAGACTTTCCATTTGAATTTTCAAAAGCAAGAAGTTAATTCTCTTAATATAAAGGAAAAACTTCAAAATCCTAAACTACAACGAAAAATTAAAATGATTTAACACAAATTTTGTATAGAAATTTATAATGATCATCCAAATGCTTTTTGGAATGGAAAGAAACATATTGCTAGTCTTCCATATGAGGAAATTTTGATAAAAAGAAAATTCATACTAAAGCAAGATCATGAATCACTATTACAAAAAGGTTTAATAAAACCATCAAAATCACATTGGTTATGTACTACATTTTATGTAATAAACATACTGAACAAGAAAGAAGTGTTCCTATATTGGTAATAAATAATAAACCTCTAAATAAGGTTTTGAAATTGATTAGATACCCAATTTCTAATAAGATTTAATTGATAGATTATATGATGCTATCATATTCTCTAAATTTGATTTAAAATTTGGGTATTGATAGATCCAAATTTAAAAAATCTGATCGATAAAAAACCACTTTTAATGATCTAAAAGCGGAAAATGATCTTGGAACCTAATGCAAAGGGATCTTGATACATCATCATTTGTTGTTACGCATATAAGCAAAGAAGATACTATGAAGCACTAATAAAACCTCTAAAACATGTGAAATAACACTTTTTAATGCAGGTGATCTGCATATTTATAGTTTCAGTATGATAATTATAAAAAGGCTAATATTGCCAAAAGAACGGGGTTATCAACCCTTAAAGAAAAAGAAATATTTGTACCCAATAAGAAGGTTATCGTTAAGTATAATTTTTGAGATTATGTTAAGACACTAAATAAAGTACTTCTTTATGAAAATAATAAAAGAAAGCATTCATGGTTTAGTAAAGTTTGTAGGGAAGCTTATAAACGCTCTACATCAAATTGATTTATAAAATGGTGAACAAATTATGCACCACCAATTGATATTCTTCCTGGAAATTAAAAGAATTGTATTCTGAATGAGTTGTTGTTTCATCCAAAATAAATGATCTTGACCGATATCTAATGATATCAGGATCTAGTTCAATATATTTTTTCAATGGATTCGGAAATGGAAAGCAGAAATATGTTATACCGAAAATAAATTATAAAACAAATAATAAGAATTGATAATAGTCTACGTCAAATATTTGATCATGAAATGATTACTGAGATAGGCAACAAATTAAAGTCTATCAGGCGCAGAAAAATCTGAAACAACATAAAAATGCTCCAAGTTAATTCCAGCATATTGCCAGAAAAATAAAAATGCAGATATGAGTGGTCACCAAAAAAGATGTTCTTTATCCATATATTGAAGAAATAAAGAAAGATTTAATAAAACAATCTTGGAAAAAAAGATGCAAAATCAGATACGTCAATGTCATCTTCAAAAGCAGAGTACATAACCAAAGATGATTGGTATTCAGACCTCAATGATAAGGACTTTGCCAAAATATTTGACAAGATTGAAAAAGAATCTTATAAGGTGGGACAAAACAAAGGAAAGATGGTGCTACACTGATTACACAGCACCCTGGTCTGCAATTACAAATGGATGCACTACTTAAATAAAGTAGACAAATTCTTTGATAAAGGAAGACGGATGGCTTAGTCTACCTATTACTTTAATAAAGCGGACAAATGCTTTCTGGTTTTGAAAATTTGGAGTTCGAAGTAAATCAATTTGGATTCTACTTACAAGTCCAACCTCAACTATAAACAGAGAGGCATTTCATTTGAAAAGGCCAGACTTCAACATATACATTCTCTTTTCTACCTTAAATTTCTGCCATTAAATATTAAGAGTGTAATTGGTTATATTATTATTAAATAAAGGAAAAAACTACTGCTTCCAATATCTGAAGACTATTCTGATATCTTATTGTAAGTTTTTATTTTTGAATATATGTATTGTGTTGAAGTTTGAATGACACGCTGAATTAATTATATTTTGAATTATATTGATTAAGTATGTATGAATACATGTGTTTATATTTTAAGGAATACATGTTAAACTGAAAATACTAATCTAAGGTTGAGAATAGCATCCAACAACAATAATATCTGGCTAACATTTTAAGTCGTGTACTTACGCCAATTTTAGCCATGGTAGGGCGTTTTTACAGGCTTCCTTTACACTGACTTGTTAATCAGAAATTATTGTTAGACGAATGGTTGAATTGTAAAATGTCTTATGATTTGTTTGGTATTTTCAATACAGTATGTAGGATTCTGAAAATATTGTAGCAAACTTCGTGTTGTAGTAGTACTTCGTGTTGTAGCAGTACTGTAATAATATACTAATATTGTTTCTAATGCAATGCTTGTATTAGTATATTACTATGATTTTTTTTAACTTTTCCAGCGTTTTTACAAGTGGTATATATATATATGTATGTATGTATATGTATGTATATGTATATGTATATGTATATGTATATGTATATGTATATCTGTGTGTATGTATGTGCATGCATATTGATGTATATATTAATGTATCAACATGTTTTAAGATGTAAAAATATTATGTGCATATGGTCTTGTTCTTATCAAGGTCATTTATATGAAAATTTAGATCATCCCAACACTTTTATCTCGCTAAAAATACATATTAATATAGGTCACCCAAAATATTTATTTCAACTGCTGATTTCCATATATTTTGTATGGAATAGAAACTTTGAAATCATACAAAAATTTACGGAGATGACCATGATAGCAAATGAATCATAATTACAAAAATGTATTTCAGTTTCTAAAAATATGGCACAAAAGCTAAAGAAATATTCTGTGGGTATAAATAAGAAAGGGATGTGGATCCTTCCCCATTTTTGGAAGGAGAGAGAAGTTTTGAAATGATTCATTTTTCGTTAAATGGTCTCGATCGCTAATAAATTGCATCTACAAAAGTTTATTTCATTTTGGAATGCTTTGCTACAAAACACGAGAGAAAGGCAATGTATGGAGGAAAAGGAGCTATGAATCTTATTGATGTGTGCGCGCGTGCACGCACACAAACACACATATACATACAACACTGATGTATATCAAAAACAAAATAAAAAAATATTTGAGATTTTAAAGCTATAATTGATAAACACTTTGACAAGGTTTGACGTAGCAGAGTAAAATGGTGAAGATCCTAAAATGTTACTGTGAGGTGTCAGTAGACAAATTGAAATGTTGACCTGTCAAAATATGACTCAACCCATTAACCCAACTTATTTACCTTACTTATAAATGGGTTGGGTCAACTTATTTATGAACTTTATTAAATGAGTCATGAGTTGAATTGACCTATTTTTAAAAGGGTTATAAATGGGTAACTCAATTACCCATTTATAAAAAACTTAAAATTTGAAAATGTAAATTTTAAAAATAAGAATTTTGAACGCACGCTGTAGTTCTTCATTGTAATTAACAGTTGTACATAAAAAATAACAGATCACATCCTTATATTTGAACTCCGTCTATACAAAAGCCGCTATTTTTTGTTTATACAGCAATAACTTTTTCATACTAACTCGGAATCAAGCGAGACTTCGACCGATGAACTCCCACTTGAGTTACAAACAACATGGAACACTCGAATATTTCATCTTGTGAATGCACACAGTAGGTCTCCATGGTGACTAACAGTTGTATTTAAAAAATAACAGGCTACTACATTCCCATATTTAAACTCCGTCTAGGCAGAAACCGCTGTTTTTTTGTTTAGACTGAATAACCTCTTCACATTAACCCGAAATCAGGCAAGACTTCGACCGATGAACTTCCACCTAAATTACGGAAATATGCAACACTCGGATGCTTCATCGTAAACGCGCGTTGTAGGTCTCTATGGTAACTAACAATTTTACTTGGAAATAATAGGCTACATTCCATATTTGAACTCCGCCTAGGCAAAAGCCGTTATTTTTTGCTCAGACTCTAGTAGCTTCTTCGTACTAACTTGAAATCAAACGAGACTTCGACCGATGAACACCCACCTAAATTGCGGACAATGTGGAACACTCGAATACTTCATCTTGTGAACGCACACTGTAGTTCTACATGGTGACTAACAGTTGGACTTAGAAAATAACAGGCTACTACATCCTATATTTGAACTTCGCTTAGACAAAAGCCACTATTTTTTATTCAGACTTCAATAACTTCTACATACTAACTCGGAATTAGACGATAATTTGATCGATAAACTCCCATTTAAATTGCGGACAATATGGAACACTCGGATACTTTATCTTATGAATGCATACTGTAGTTCTCCATGGTGACTAACGGTTGCACTTAGCAAATAACAGACTGCATCCTCATATTTGAATTTTGATGAAAATTAGAATTATAGTTTTAAATTTTGATTTTTAGCGAAATTCAAAACATAAAAATTAATTACGTCTACTTGTTTTTTATTAGTCAAATCAAAATTTAAATCTTTAAATGAGTTAAATGGGTTGGGACATAAATGAGTCGGGTCATAAATGAGTCAAAAAGAATGAGTCATAAATGGGTAGGGTCAAACTCGACCCGACCCATTTTGACCCAACCCAACATGTTTGACAGGTCTATTGAAATGTATGTTTCTTGATAAATAGGAATTGGAAAGATATATCTTAATATAAAGTATGCCATGTTAAGGATGGAAGAATGCTCCTACACAAAAATTCACGACGGTTAAATTTTGACTAAATGGACATAAGAAAATAGTCAAATACAAAGATGATGGATGTTAGATAACCTCCAAGATGACCCAATATCATTCATGATATAATTGTAGTATCAAAAGCCGATTTCTGTAATCTACTAATCTCGCCTGAAAACAGAAAGCAAGACAAAAACCATGCATAGCCAGATGGATAAAATTTTCAGCATAACTATTAGAAAATGCCATTCATCCAAAGTCGATACAGATAATATGACTGTCTCGCAACATATGATAAACATAAACAAAACAGTGTAGAGGTTATTCGTAGTCCTAGACAAACATTATTAAGACACTGGGTCTTAATGTGAACCTTGAATTGAGACAGCTCAAACCAACAAAAATTTACCAAATCAATGCATCACTATTCTGGAGTTGCAACTTTGCTAGCTAAATCCAGTTATTATGTTAGGACATAAGCCTCCTCCAACTAGCAACGTCTCCCCTGAACTTATATATCATTAAAATACTGTGAGCCATATCTTAAGGTGAATCAACCATAAATCGATAATTCCTTCCGCCTTAAGACTCTCCTTTTCTCAATCTAATTGATCTTATTTCATATTTCCCTACAAAAATGGCAGCCTGTTTCTTTAAACAATGTCCAAGTCTAATTCATACATTACAATTCCCATGAACATATGCATGCTGTGTTAAGCTTAGCTGGGAAATATAATCTAAAATATTTTATTTAAATGAACTTGGAATCTCTCCATGTTGGAAAAGTATAATGCGTAACAAAACACTAAGACAGTATCGCTAATTAATTGCAATAGACTTGAATACTATTTCCTAGTATTGATCTATATTTCCACTCATCAATTGCTTACGTATGGATTGAAACTTTCCAACTAAACTATCCACAATCAAAGGATTCAATTAATCTAAACCAATCAATCAGTAGAACCCAATGATGAACTACTGCCTATATCATCAAATACAAATAAAACATTCAAAAATTCTCACCCAAACGTGGCGAGCTGAGCAAGAAAGAAAGGGTAATTCTTGAGCGGTACCAAAGCCAACTTATACAACACGCGATTCCCCATCCCAAGAACAACCGTGGCCGCCGCCGCAATCGCCACGTCAGTCTTCATGCTCCTCTTCTCATCCACTTTCTCCTGAATCGTGCTCGAACAACAGTTAACGACAAGCGACTTTATTACTGTTCTGTTATAGTGACCATTTTTGAAAACAACGGGGTAATGATTGGGAATTGGTCTTAATCTGATAGATATCGCATGAGCTGGGGCGGAGATTTGGATGCGGCGGCGGTGATCCGCGGAGCAAAGCTTGAACATGCGCTGTGATGGCGTCATCTTTTGGTAGTTCAGTCCTTGACGGCAGTAAGATGACGTCATCGCCGGCGGCGAATAGTTGGTGGAGGGAAACTAGTTTTTAATTTTTGCGAAAAGCCAAGGAAGATGTGTGATCGCTTTCAAAAGAAAACAGTGGAGAAAATAAAATGAAATTGAAAGACCAGTACTTTATTTTTTTGCGTTATAGGTCCCACAGCCCACTGGAGCAAACTATTGCGTCGGTGATTTTTTGGTTTTTTATTGATATCACTCACCCACATGGGATAAAACTTTGGTCGTTTCTATACATAATTCATCGGGATAAAGGAATCTCAGACCTTTAAATTCTCACGTCAATCTCCAGCAGTCCCAAATTCAAGTGCAATATTCAGCAAACCAACAAAGTTTTGGCGCTCCTCTAACCGGTAATGGCTTAATGTTAGGCATTTTCTGGATCAATATGTATTCTGTTCTGGACGTCCCTCTAATAGGCTTTCATTGTCAGACGTGTCTAGAGTCTTAAAGGTATTCTTAGAACGACTCTTTCCAACGGCTATCTTTCTCCTACTTCAATAAATAATTCACTTTCGGCCTTTAAACGTTCATCAAATTCTTCGGTGTTTCTTCTTTTAAACCACATTAATCATATATCGAATTCAATCGTTTTTCGTTTTGTTCGTTAATGCAAAATCTTATTATTTAATTTGTTTTCTTTCGTTATCTAAATAGAGTGGCGAATGAGGAATTCACAAAGCTTTTTGTAAAGGAAAACGGCGCTAAAAAAGCACATTATTATCAATTTGCGAATAGTTTGCGTTGTTGGCAAGTCAAGTGAAGTGAAATTCTAATAATGCAAAGAGCTTGCGGGACGTTCAAACAAAGAAGAACTGAAAGAAAAAAGCATAAATCATCATACTATGAGATTCATCGGGTGGAGAAACGTCATTCGATGGAGAAAATGAGGTAGATGTGCCCATTCAATGATCTGATAAAGATTTTAGACCAATGGGGTTTGTTATGGGCAATTTTGCGCACGGGACTAAGATTAGGAAAATAGCTGAATGGAGACAAAAGTACCGTAAAATAATGAAGCGCGAAAAGATTGAGAGAAATAAAAGAGTTGAGAAGGAAAAACACCCTCCTCCTCGATTTAGTAGTCTGAGTGCCAAACAGAAAATCATGTTTGGTGCCCAAGGTGCTGAACAGAAAATCATATTCTGTACCAAAGGTACCAGACATAATTTTCTAAGGGTGATGTGATGTGAAGGCCGAGCCAGCATGATGCGAAAGCCTGACCAAGAGATGCCGAACCAACTGAAAATGTGAGAACCTGACCAACATAGTCCAACGGGTCGAAACAACCGAATAGAGCCTTTTTTTATCGAACCGAATGGGTTATATATGGAACAAAATTTGGATATATTTGAAAATTGACTATCGTGTCTTCTGCATATGGAAATATCTGATTTGGGCAAATTATACATGGAAGTTGCTAGTATTATTAGAGTAATCCCCTAACCTTTTTACCTTTATAAATATCTAAGCATTTGACATCCATGGGGATGATTTTTTAAGTATCAAGACTCTGTGCTACAGAAATAACTGAACCGAGCTTCCAGATTCCTATATTGAATCATAAATTATTGTATTTCATATCAAAATCCTTGTAAAAGCTGAGATATAAGAAAAGGAATAAATATGAATAGTGGACGTAGGCCCGTTATGGTTGAACCATTCTAAATCCATGTGTACTTCACTCTTTCTGATTTAAATTTTTTATTGTATTTATTGTTATAAATTCGATTGAAGGTGTTTGCCCAATTTTTGTACAAACATTTTTCTGTGCTTTCACTAAGGGCTTCTCATCATACTTCCTAAATCTAAAAGTAAGAATGGTGGAAATAGCGGGAACGCTAACCAAGCTGTTTCAAAATAAGACAGCCATTCATACAGTACCCCAACACCGAACACCATCGCTATAGTAAACTTAGACAGAGTTGTGGCAGACCTTGATGCCCGTTTCGCTGCCCAACTGCAAGCTATATGGACCATATCATGACACGCTTGGAGCAAACGCAACTAGCCGCACACAACATTGAGACAAGAGGAAGGACCAGATCTCCAAGGTCTAAAAGAAGGAGGAGGTCACATTGTAGCGGTGAATCAAATCAAGAAAATTGAGGAGCAGGATAGGAAAATGCCATGGTAGCAAGTCGAGCAAGGGCTCAACAAGGCGACGTGCTGGAGGGCCGGTACGGCACCGAACCGAACAGGGGAGGGGATGACCCAAGAGCGACCATGACTGAACCTAGCCTGCAGAGGCAGTGCTCTCCAATCTTGGTAGAAGTAGAAATTGATGGAAAGCGAGATTATTATCAGGAGCGATCTTGAAGCAGGGAATGAAGTCGGGAACGCAAGTTAAGTCATCATAACAAGAATGGAAGAAGCATCTCACCTCAATGGGAGAGGTTAACCATCTTTGCTCATCTACCGAACCAGAAGACCATATGGCGCAAATTATAAAAGAGTGCATCCGCTACAAACACTAGCAGATAGAGCGAGAATCAGAGTTAGAGTATGTAGGCCATTTTTTATGGAAATAGAGACTGCTTGAAATCCTAGAAGCTTCCGAAAGCCTATTATGGTCCCATACCAAGGCTTGAATGATCTCATAGTGCATTTGCAATGATATACGCAGCATACGTTAATGAGTAGGGCAACGCAAGAAATTTTATATAAGCACTTTTCCCTCTTCCTATTGGATTTGGCAATTATGTGGTTCTGCCATCTCCCCCGGCTCGATTCACTCATAGGAGATTGTGAAAAAAAAATTATTAGCCAATTCCAATTTCATATAGAGCAACCTAAGGACCTGTATTCTTTGTCGGATGTGAAACAATGGAAGGACAAGATTCTATGGCCATACTTGACTCGTTTTAATGTTGCGGCTGCCGACGTTCAGAATGTTGACAAACGATTGACTCTCATTGCATTATACGGTGTTGTTCATCCTAACACAAAATCCCTCATAGGTTGAGTAAGGAGAGGTCGGCCACTTTGCTGGATTTCTTTTACAAAGCAGCAAAATATACGTAGCTAGAGGATGCCGTAATAGGATGGTAGGCTGAAGCTATCATCAAGCCATCAAAAGCATCTAATAACATGAACGTTATGACTAAAGACAATGAAGGTGGCTATGTAGAGAAAAATAAAAATAAAAACTCAAATAACTTTAGCAAAAGGAAAACAAAGTGAAGGAGGTTCAAGCCTGGTATGAGGTTTGATACTTACACGGATTTGAATGATATTATAGAAAACATCTACCTCTCCACCCAGGCAGAACTCAAATACAACAGGCCTATGCCGAAGAAAGAAACCAAAGCCAAGATGAACATGGGAAAGTACTACAGGTTTTATGAATCTCATGGGCATAACATTAATAATGTCGTCATTTACAGGACATAATTGAAGAATACATTAGGAAGAGAAAGATGGAGGGTGTGTTAAGAATCCGAATGCTCCCCTTGCTCCTAAGAAGCAGGCACCGAGACAGCTCCCATTGGGACATGGGGCGAAGGATCCAGCTTTATCCATGGAAAATATGAAAGGTTGGTGATGAATACCATAATGGGAGGACCGCATGTGACCAATAAAAATTAGACAGATATAGAGTGAAATGCAAAGTCATTAAAGAATAGAGAGGCTTACGTGTATGTTATAGGCGAGGAGCAAAAAACCAAGGCCCTAAGTTGAGAACAAGATGAGATAACCTTCAATGACCATGACTTGTAGGGAAAGCAGTACCCATATACGAACCCATTAGTAATTTCAACGATGCTTGGCTCGGCTGAGATGCGTCGAATTTTGGTAGAAATGGAAGTTCGGTTAAGATTTTGTTCAAGGATGCATTTTATAAATATGGAGTTGTCCATGGAAGATGTCACACCCTATAACCAATTGTTAAATGGCTTTACAAGAGAGGGCACGATGCCCTTAAGAAGACTGGATTTGTTTGTTGAGATAGGAACCCATCTCCGATCAACTATATGAAAGCAGACTTTCGTCTTAGTTGATGGATTCTCGGCATACAATGCCTTCTTAAGGTGCTCGACCTTATTTGACTTTCATGCAGTGGTGGCTCGGCAGTGCTTAAACATGAAGTTTCCTACAACGAATGGAGTAGGAGTGGTGGAAGGAAATCAGCATGTCGCCAAAGAGTGCTATGTAACAGAACTTAGGGAAAACAAATGACGGGAGAAAGGGAAGGGTGTAGAGGTTGCATTCTACACCTAGAATTCTATTGCATGGAAATTAAAGGAAGGGCCCCCCATTCGAGTTTACAAGCGATCCTCACAATGAAGTTGACCTGAGAGAGAGAAGAGAGGGGGCATAGCTAATCCTGGAGTGGTGATGGAATTTGTGGAGATAGATAACAATGATCCGACGAGACTCATGAAAATGGATCCAAAATGGAATGAAATCTTAAGATGTAACTAATAGGATTCTTATGGGACAACCAAGACATGTTTGCCTTGTCTCATGCAGACATGTGCAAAATCTCCCTCTTGATTACATGTCATGCTTTAAAAGTTAACCCAAGAAAACCCCCAGTGAAGAAAATAAAAAGAAGTATGGGTCTGGAGCGATTGGTTTCTCTTAATGAATAAGTTGAAACCTTATTAGAAAATGACTTCATTAGAAAGTCTCCGGAATTGATTGTGAACCCGGTTTTGGCCAGGAAGTCGAATAGAAAGTGGAAAACATGTATCGACTCTTAACTTTGAACAATACTTTCCATATAGACTGCTCCAGGCATGAGCTTCTATCTTTTATGGATGCATGCTCTGATACAACCAAATTGCAATGCATGACCCAAATCAGGAGCACACTAGCTTCGTTACCAACTTAGGGAGCTACTGCTACAAGGTCATGTCGTTTGGGGTTATGAATGCAGGAGCGACATACCAATGCTTGGTTAATAAGATGTTCATTGGCCAGATTGGGAAGACTATGGAAGTATACATCGACAACATGCTCGTAAAATCAAAAAAGGCTGAAGATTACATCTTATACATGGAGGAGATGTTTCAAATTTTTTGGTAATTTTGGGATGAAGTTGAATCCACTAAAATGTTCCTTTATGGTATCCTTTGGAAAGTTCTTGGGATTTACCGTGCATGTTAGAGGATTCGAAGCTGGAAGAGGTCTATGCTTTTATGTAACGTTTTGCGATTTTTCGTTGCTGAAAAACCGAATAGTTAGGGTTTTAAAAAAGAATTTAAGAAAAGAAAAAGAAAGAAGAAAAGACAGAAACGAAGAGAGAAGAAGGTAGAAGATAGAGAGAAAAGAGAATAGAAAATAGGACGGAACAGAAAACAACAGAACAACATCAGAATCTCACAATTCGCAGCGGAACAACATATAATAATAAATGAATAATCTTTAAACAAAGAACTATTAGTTATTACATTTTATACATTTCATTACATCATATCATCAGAGTGTACAACAATATACAACATCAAACAATGCAGCGGAAAAAGAAATACTATATACTAGTAATACGCCATGCCATCCAGCTTGCCTCCAGCAACTCCAGAATATCCAGAATATCCTGATAAACCTAACTCTTGACTGCCCGTGTGGAAATTGGTGGGCACCCAGAGTTTAGGAAGGAAAACAATAAACTCCGAGTCAGTCATGTGACTGGTGTGAGAACTCAAAACAGTTTATTTATCTTTAAAATCAAAAATAGAGGAATAGTTTTAAAGTCAATTCGCAATGCTTTTAAAAATGAGACTACCATAAGGCCTCCCGCACACACACACAATGCAAACGCAGAATCAAAGGAGATTTCTCCTTATGATAGTCAAAGAGGCTTGATACGTATTAAAAAGAACATTTGATATTATTATTAGTGTATAGTGTAGGAAAAATTTCGAAAGTAGAATATAAATCTTAGCCAGCATAGGTACCATTATATTATGCCTACTATAGCTACTTCCTGAGGAAGCAGGTTCTACAACTAAAACCGTACAAGTCACGTATTGTTTCTTTGGATTTCCAACGAATGATCAGGCCAAGGAACTTCCCATTGCCACATGAGAATGCCTCTGGATGGACATCCCCGAGAACCAAACCGGATCTCTACCAACACAAGGCCGGGTTACCCCTAACTGAGTAACAACTGACCGAATATGCCATCCCCCGGTCCTTTGGGACCTTTCACCGAGCGCTCGTAATCAATTCACACAATCATAACAAAGTGTTTTCAACATGAGTAAGTATCTGGGCTCCATACCATGATACCACCCTTTTCCAGAAGGAAATGCACACATCCTAAAGGGCGCTACCCCTCATAACCTTGCCACATCTTTCCTGTTTTGACCATTCACGGGGTGTGAGGCTCGACGAAGTCACGTCCACAAAAACATACTTTATACAAAAGCCATGCTTTGGGTCAACAAATGATCATAGAAATGATCACAAAGATAGACGATCAAATAAATGATCCTATCACAAATAATCAACACAATGATCATTTCACAGCAACACTCAGCATGTCACATTACCAAATTGGGAATATATCGCTGATAACCTTCAACTACATAACCTCTGAGCTCGTACGTCTCAGAGAAGGGTGTTAAGCTAAAAGAATAAATTCTCCGCCACCAACAGAAATATATTTGAATGAAATCTGCTTTATATCTCAATTTGTAATGTCAGACATACAATCCATACGAGTCTGCTCCGGGCTCGAACAAAACCGAAGGCACTTCTCATGAAGCCCTTGCAATCCGGGTATTCACAATCCCGATCGAATTTCCCATCACTTAGGAAATCTCTATACCAGGAGCTACCCAGTGCAGAGACAATCGACAGGTCATCCTATCGCTTTCGCAAATACTCGGTCTTCAACACCGATCTTCAATGCAATTCACAACGACGTATCACATATTCGAAATGGGTTATACGACCCCATGGTCCTTTCTCGGTTAACCCGAATAGTGAGCGCTTATTCAAAAATAAGTGTGGCATTCACATTCAAACAAATCACATCAATTACCCATTCAAAGGGAAATATTGATAGTCGGTTATTGAACTATCAATGGATATGCACACATCACCAGTTTCCAAATAATTTTCCAAATTATTTATTTTCCAAAATATCTTTACAAGATATATAACTTTCACACTTCAAAAATAAATCAATATTTATTTTTAAACCAATTCCACTTTCTTTTATAAATTCCTTAGTGAATTTAAAATCCAAAATATCTATGGATATTTGATTTCAATTATTCATTTCAATTTACCTTCAAAAAGATAAATTCTCTAATATTCACTTTATATTGGAAAACATTTCCATACTTATTAAAAATAAGTAATTCACAAATCTTTTTATTTTCTATACTTGGAAAATATTCAATATACTTAAATCGAGATTAAGTATATATTTCATTCTTTAAGGAAATCATTCTCTTAAACATATTTATTTGGGCCAAAACGAATGTTGCGTAAAACATCGTTACGACAACCCAAAATCACTAGTATAGGGATTCGAATTTAAGATAGATATGTAAATCCCAATACTATACAAAACATTTTCTTTCGGAAATCATTTACTATAACAACAGTGTTATAGTCCATATTTCCTTTTATTTCTCGAAAACGTCTATTTCAACAATGAATGTTGAAATCTATGGTTTCGAATCTCAACATATTTTAAAACATCGTTAGATCGTTTTAATTCAATTTAAACATCTCATTCAAAACAATTTCTTTAACATATTATTCACTATTCAAAAACGTGAATATACTACGTTAACAAATATCATCATTTCCATTCATTTTATTTCAAAGGGTTATTCACTGTCAAAAACGTGAATATAACTCCATAAATAAGTTTCAACAATTTTCTTATCAAAATAAGTCATTTGTGAATTTATAAAACAACATTTATAAACTCCATTTCTATTTATTTTATAACAACTTCCTTTTATAAATTTTCTTTATTAACCTATTCGATTTATAACTCAATTATAAACTAAAGGTTCATATTATAAATTAAATGCTTATAAAACGATTATTTTACAAAATCGTTTCTTTGAACTTCATAATTATAAATCTTATAACTTATAAGATTCAATGATTTATTTAAAACTATTCTTTAATAACTTTATAAATTTTATAAACCTACTGCTTATAAAATTCTATTTCTAACTTCACCGTTTATAATTTTATGAATTTCATTCATTTATGAAATTTATTCACAATTCATTCTAACACTTATAAAAACTCGTTTTATAATGTCAATATTTCAATTTATAAATATCCATTTCTAAATCTCTTAATATAAATCAATTCATATTAATCTTTAAAACGTTTTTAAACTCCTTTAAAAACTTCATCATTTTGATTTATAAAATAATCAATTTTATAAATCCCATTCTTAAACTTTTCATAATAAATTCAAAAATCCAATTTAAACTATTTTATAAAATCATTAACCCTTATTTCTCAAAAATCAGCTTTTAACTATATTTCACAAAAACCATAATTTTATAACTTTTAAAATTATAACGTTTATATATTTAACATGGATCAATTCCAAAAATATTTTATAACCGTATACTTTCAAAAATCACTTTAAAATCATTTTAAAATCCCAAAATTTGGTCCAATGATGCTACATACCAAATAGTCAATCACGACTACAACGATATCATATATCGATATGATAATCCATCAAATATCAAAATATCTGAAATCCAATAAAAACTGTTGAGGAATCCAGTTGGATCCCTCCAACCTGTTTTCCTGCATTCACAAACATTAGCACAATACCAATTTCGCTCCAGTACGAAATTATCGCGGTATATGAGATTTAAATATTATCCGCTTAATAGACGGCGCAATAGGGTCTCATCCGCTAAACAAATGCGGGAAATCAATAACTCCAATATATACATATGCCAATATATATATATATATTGCTATTATATATAATACCAAATTCACTGTTTACGAAATATTCGCGGTATATGTTTTTAATAAATAACATCCGCTTACTAACGGCGTATAATGTCTATTTTAACAATCAATAGATAACAATCATCATTCAAACATGCATTCAAATATTTTAAATCTAACTATTTAAAATAAAATCGAAACTGATTCGATTGAGTGAGAAGTTCTCACCTTGATTTTATTTCCGTTTTAGCGATTTATTTCGAATAAAATTAAACGCGCGTTTAATTTTACTCAAAATTCTCACTAACTCCAAATGACTCCAATCCTATTTCATCGCGTAGTGCTCGTCCATACGATTCCAACGCAACTGGTTTCGCGCGTTTTCGACCTCGTATGAAAAAGATATGAATTTATGAAGTTACACACGATTTTAACTAAAATAATTTACAACTTTTTATAATTTTTTAAACCACAACTCATCTCAGCCCTTAGATCCTTCGTCATGCCATCATAGTCGCACGTTACCATCTCCTACATCACGTTCCATCTACAGATACGTTCGAACCCATAGATCAAAACTAGGGTTAATAAATTCGATCACCACAACGACTTCTAGCTCGATCAGGTAGCGCCATGTCGCGCGCCTCCATCTCCTCCATGCTCGGCCAGAAGGCTTTGAAGCTCGGCCACCTGATGTGCCTTGGAATGCGTGCGCAAGTTGCCACGGTCGGCCTCCCATATCTCACAATTCATAGCTCCAATCCACATCTTAACCGTTGATCTTGTAGTTCTCTTCATGCTCTACATCTTTCATTTAGGAAGTTATTCGATTCGATGCATGGATTTTGAGAAAATGGAGGGAGAAGTTGGGATGATTTCGGCCATTCATGGTTGTAGGTGGCGGCTGCAGTTTATTTAGGGTTAGGGTTTTTTATAAATTTGTGAGAATTTAGGGTCTATTTATAGAGAATCGAACGACACTATTCATCCGGAAATTCCGAACTCCGATTTACGCGCCGTAACCAGCGTTTCTAGGGTTTACCCCGCGTTTCGGACACAATGGAATAGGTTTCGAAAGCTAATTCGGACATCTGTGCGAGTTATGGCAATAAACGTTCAATTTAAATTAAACCGATTTAAACGATTTTCTAGGCGTTTTAATTTGTACCGGACAAACGGTAAATCCAATTGACACGAAATTTGAAACCTTACAATACTATCACATTATGGATCCGATGAAACTGGTTTCGTCGAAATCCGAGACTTTTTGAAAAATGGCTATTTTAACTCGCCAAATTAAAATTAAAAACAATTCGATGCGTTTCGAGCTGCCACGCTCAAACGATAACTCCGATTGACACGAAAATTGAAATCCGGTAATAACTAACTATTACGGATCCAATGGAACTGGTTTCGTTCAATTCTGAGACTGTTCAAAAATTGACTATTTTCACTAGTCGATTTAAATATTAAAATATTCAATTTTCACAAATTAACTTTTAATTCGATTTTAAAAGTTCTAAAATATCATTCTAACTCTAACATGATAAAATAAAATTTTACAAATCATTTTCAATCATATTTAACCCAATTTTCAATTATTTCCATAATTTAACATATTAAATTATTGATTTAATTATCCAATTAAATCCAATTATTCAAATTAAATTCATTCGACTTATAAATTTCACTTATTAATATTTAAAATTAATTAAATATTCAAATTTTAAATAAATTAAAATTCTGGGTCGTTACAATCTTCCCCCTTAAAAGAATTTCGTCCTCGAAATTATCAAGTAAGAAAAGTTAGAGAATTTATTAATTTTCCAAAATTCATAGTTAAACTTCTTACAATAACTTACTAAGTTTCCAAATCATACTTGGTTATCTTTTCAAAAACAACTACTATAGTTTAACTTTCAATTCCAAATCAAAGTTATAGTTTTCAAAAAAAAAATTCCAATTTTCTCAAATTTTTTCTAACGCCTTAAATTTTCGAAAAAATTCGCCATAGTCTCCTTTGCGCGGCTCGATCCAAAAAAAATGACAGTATATATATCACAAATATACATCTCATCAAGTAATGAGGCATCCCGAACGGAAAAAACATAAAAGTACGATATTTAATCCGAGATATGTACCTTATATTTTATTAGCAAGCATATACGGCTAATATAGCGCGAAAGCGAGCTCCAAATGCGAAGCAAACGCGATCCGCACCTACTAAACACTCAACAAACAACATGAGAATCATGCATATAGACAATAGTATCAATATACAACATATAGCAACATAATAACTATATATGTCAACATAGCAACTGCAATAAAGCAATTATATTCAACCATCAACCAACTATCATCCAACTACATTCATAACCAATAAATATTCATTCATATTTTCATTAATATTAAATGAAATAGGTTTTCAATTTAATCACGTTTGATTCATTAACAGTGGATGTTTTCTAACATTCATTTTCAATTAGTTTATATTCACTAATCCATATTCAAGTTGGTTCACTTCCAAATCAAATTCAATTCTATTTAAGGTTCACTTAATTTCAAATTGAATTCCAATTACTTTAGTTTTCAATTTCATTAAATCTTAATGAATTATATACAATCAACTAACAATCATATAACAACCAATGTATATTAATTACAACCAAATTTCCTTTGCTTATATTCATTCAATTTGGTTTAACACCATCACTTTCAATTGGTTTAATTAAATTGGTTTTCATTCAATCTTTCAACCATTCAATTTCCAATAACTTTAGATTTTAATGAATTAACACGTACATCCATCATTTCATACCAATTTTATTCACATTCAATTGATTTACATTCAATCCATTCATTTACAACAGTTGAATTTCATTTATATAACTTAAGTTCATATCCATCACTTAACTTTAATATTTTACTTTGATACTAATATCAATTCCATTCAACAACACTTAAGTTATATTCCATTTAACTTTAAATTCATTTTTATTTTACAACTCATATTCATAAATATATTCATTAGTTTCACTTCTCATATGTATAAGTTTATTTCACAATTGTAAATCACTTTAATTATAATTTAATTTTTATAATTCTTTTTACTTAGATTATTCAAATATCTAAACAATCAACTTATATACACTTTAATAATTCTGAAAAATTATTTCTTTATATATAAAATATACTCAAGTAAAATTATTTCATTTACCCAAATTTAAAATCAATACTGTGTCGAATTGTTCTATTCAAGTGTTTAGAAACCCCTTCGGCATAGTCTTGCGGACCACGCTGACGAAAGTTCATATGCCACTCAATAAACCAACCATCACAATATAAAACAATTTTATATTCACTAACAAATACGCTCTCATAGCTATTATTACACTCAACTCAATCTAGAGCACTACTGACTCTATCTCTAATGAGTAATACCCAACAGAACCATGGTTGTCGCTTAACCATAAGCTCTGATACCAAATGTAACGTTTTGCGATTTTTCGTTGCTGAAAAACCGAATAGTTAGGGTTTTAAAAAAGAATTTAAGAAAAGAAAAAGAAAGAAGAAAAGACAAAAACGAAGAGAGAAGAAGGTAGAAGATAGAGAGAAAAGAGAATAGAAAATAGGACGGAACAGAAAACAACAGAACAATATCAGAATCTCACAATTCGCAGCGGAACAACATATAATAATAAATGAATAATCTTTAAACAAAGAACTATCAGTTATTACATTTTATACATTTCATTACATCATATCATCAGAGTGTACAACAATATACAACATCAAACAATGCAGCAGAAAAAGAAATACTATATACTAGTAATACGCCATGCCATCCAGCTTGCCTCCAGCAACTCCAGAATATCCAGAATATCCTGATAAACCTAACTCTTGACTGCCCGTGTGGAAATTGGTGGGCACCCAGAGTTTAGGAAGGAAAACAATAAACTCCGAGTCAGTTATGTGACTGGTGTGAGAACTCAAAACAGTTTATTTATCTTTAAAATCAAAAATAGAGGAATAGTTTTAAAGTCAATTCGCAATGCTTTTAAAAATAAGACTACCATAAGGCCTCCCGCACACACACACAATGCAAACGCAGAATCGGAGGAGATTTCTCCTTATGATAGTCAAAGATGCTTGATACGTATTAAAAAGAACATTTGATATTATTATTAGTGTATAGTGTAGGAAAAATTTCGAAAGTAGAATATAAATCTTAGCCAGCATAGGTACCATTATATTATGCCTACTATAGCTACTTCCTGAGGAAGCAGGTTCTACAACTAAAACCGTACAAGTCACGTATTGTTTCTTTGGATTTCCAACGAATGATCAGGCCAAGGAACTTCCCATTGCCACATGAGAATGCCTCTGGATGGACATCCCCGAGAACCAAACCGGATCTCTACCAACACAAGGCCGGGTTACCCCTAACTGAGTAACAACTGACCGAATATGCCATCCCCCGGTCCTTTGGGACCTTTCACCGAGCGCTCGTAATCAATTCACACAATCATAACAAAGTGTTTTCAACATGAGTAAGTATCTGGGCTCCATACCATGATACCACCCTTTTCCAGAAGGAAATGCACACATCCTAAAGGGCGCTACCCCTCATAACCTTGCCGCATCTTTCCTGTTTTGACCATTCACGGGGTGTGAGGCTCGACGAAGTCACGTCCACAAAAACATACTTTATACAAAAGTCATGCTTTGGGTCAACAAATGATCATAGAAATGATCACAAAGATAAACGATCAAATAAATGATCCTATCACAAATAATCAACACAATGATCATTTCACAGCAACACTCAGCATGTCACATTACCAAATTGGGAATATATCGCTGATAACCTTCAACTACATAACCTCTGAGCTCGTACGTCTCAGAGAAGGGTGTTAAGCTAAAAGAATAAATTCTCCGCCACCAACAGAAATATATTTGAATGAAATCTGCTTTATACCTCAATTTGTAATGTCAGACATTGTGACGCCCCACCTCTATACCCACGCTAGGCAAGAACACTCCGGAGTAGTGCTGTCAACTAGCACGGAGAATAAGGCTGTTGAGGAGCGACCATCCATGTAATTGCTTATCACACGGTGGCTATAAATAATCTTCGGAAACAAACATAGAAATAATCATATCACAAATCAGTCACAGATATCCATATCACAAAGGCGGAAGAAGATATGAATATATAACTAACACATGAAAGTGTACATCAGAGTAGTGGTCAATAAGATCCACGATAATACAAAAGAATAGCAACACGTGCTATACAAATGAATACAACTATGAGTCTATATCTCAAGTGTATACAACAAAAACTGCTAATCTAAACAGTTAGCCAAAAGTCAGAGTGATGAATCCCTGGGAAGAAGTCAAGTAGAAGCACCTGTAACATCTCGGTCTGACCCGAGTATTATTTAAGAAAATAATAAACGGATCAGTCTAGCTATAAATATCAGATGACATGATATAACATAAAAGATATGGCATAAACATAAACATCCATAACGACATACCACTATAAGTATGTAAATAATGATCAACAGAAGATCAATCAATAAGAGATAATCAATATCACAAGAATCTTCTCAAAGATTCGAAGAGGGCATCATACCCTAAACTTGTACTCATAACAAGTCAATGACATAAATTCCAGAAATCAACACGAGAAATCCAGAAATCATAAAAAGGGAAAGAGGCCTATCACATGACGGTCCGAAGACCATGGGGAGCTACCCCGCATGTGTGAATGGAATCACACAGATTGAGGTCAAGACTAACCAAAAAGCAGAAAGGTATGTGTGAATGGAATCACACAAGTGGTGTCTAGTCTAACCTTGCAATGAAAGAGACATCGCGCAATTGCTAGTCTAATTCATAAAGCGATCATCAAGATCAACGAGAAGTGTCAATTACACTAAGCTAGTAAATATAGAAGTTTAGCTTCATGTCCCATAACCACTTGCTTAACTTAAATATTTACGAACAAACTGTAAATCTTCACTAATAAAATTGTCACAAGAGGTTCAATCGAACAAGTCAAAGAATTAACCGACGAAGTGAACGCAAGCGTTTCATACCACTTGTTTTACTAAGTCGTTTAATTAGATTTCTCATCCGAGTGAGGTAAAGGCTTGTATATACTAATAGATTGGAAAACGGTTTAAGAAAAGAGCTTTGTTACTAAAAATAGAGTTGAAATTGTTTGTTAAAAGAGTTTTGATATTTACTACTAGTATTGAAACCTTTACATTATAAAGTGACAAAACACATAAGCAAGTGTAGAAACAATCAGTCACAAAGATCGCATACGGAGATGCGAATAAAATCCAAGGAAATCAGCTCAATGTTTTTCAGATAAGATCCCCTATGGAGGGGGGGTCCAGGGGGGGTGGCAACCCCCCAAGGTAGGGGTGCGGGGGCAACGCCACCGCCTACGGGGTTCGACCTGCCCGGTCAGGTCACGGGGGTCCAGGAGGCAGCGCCCCCGGCGGGGTGCGGGGCAGCGCCCCGACCAAAACGGTACGACCTAGTGAAGACAAAATGAGGTCTAACGACCTAAGGGGAATAGGGTCGAGCGACCTATAAAACTCGCGACCTAAAAGTTAGCAAGGTCGAACGACCTATAGAGGCATAGGGTGCAGCGACCTAAAACATCGCGACCTAGTGACCTAACGGTTTAAGGGTCTTGCGACCTAACTAGAAACAAGGTCCAAACGACCTAACGACTTAAAGTGAAACCTGGCTGAGCGATATAAGGTCGGAGACGACCTACGACTTAACTCCGTGTGAGCGACCTACGACCTATGGTTGCTACGACCTAACGAGTTCCAATAGTGAAGGCTTAAGGTCTAACGACCTAAGGGGTACGACCTAAGGTCTTACGACCTAAGGTGTTGAGGTTGGACGACCTAACCAAATTGCATAGGCCATACGAGCTAAGGCCTAACGACCTAACTCCGAACGAGCTATACGCGAGTGACCTAGGGCGCTAACTCGCAAACGACCTAACGTTAACTCGCGAACGACCTAACTCCAGACGCGCCTTTTCAACGCGTGCGAGCTGAAGACCTGCCGACCTACGACCTAACTCCAAGCGACCTAAGGCCTAACGACCTATAGTGGACGAATGGGCTAAGGCCAGAAACGACCCAAATGAAGGTGACGACTTTTCCACGCGAACGACCTATAGATGCTGGGCGACCTAAAGGGGACAGAGCGACCTAAGCCAGAAATTCACCCCAAAACGCTAAAAAGTGGAGTTTTTCGCCAATCCAATCCAAACCAAATGCAAATGTGCATGCAAACATGATAGGGATGCATTTCCAATAGCCCAAGATAGATATAGATTAGAATTGTGAGATAAAAATCTCACCTTTGCACTAAAGTTTATGAAGATGAAGCTTGAAAGCAAGGAGAAGCAATCCAAAGCTTGAATCCAATATCTTCTACTTGAATTTGGAGTTGAATGTTGGATTTGCAATTGAATTTGTGCTTGGAGTTTTAATTTCCCATTCCCTCCACCATTATGCCAAAGCTTGATTAGTTAGGAAATTTATGAAGAGTGAGGAGAAGAGGGTTGGAACTTGGGCTTAATAGGCTAAACTAACCCAAAGTCCAAAGCGGAAAAAGTTAGTGAAATTTCACTAACTCCAAACCTATCGATGTTTATACTTAAAAAGTTGTAAACGACATTTCGAACTCAATGGAAGTGGTCTCGAGTCCGAATTTGACCGTTTGCAAAAAGTAGCTTTTCGGACCAAAATCCGATTAACGAGTTAATATTTAAATAAAATATTTAAATACAAACTCGATAAATATGCGGGTTGTTACAAACATACAATCCATACGAGTCTGTTCCGGGCTCGAACAAAACCGAAGGCACTTCTCACGAAGCCCTTGCAATCCGGGTATTCACAATCCCGATCGAATTTCCCATCACTTAGGAAATCTCTATACCAGGAGCTACCCAGTGCAGAGACAATCGACAGGTCATTCTATCGCTTTCGCAAATACTCGGTCTTCAACACCAATCTTCAATGCAATTCACAACGACGTATCACATATTCGGAATGGGTTATACGACCCCATGGTCCTTTCCCGGTTAACCCGAATAGTGAGCGCTTATTCAAAAATAAGTGTGGCATTCACATTCAAACAAATCACATCAATTACCCATTCAAAGGGAAATATTGATAGTCGGTTATTGAACTATCAATGGATATGCACACATCACCAGTTTCTAAATAATTTTCCAAATTATTTATTTTCCAAAATATCTTTACAAGATATATAACTTTCACACTTCAAAAATAAATCAATATTTATTTTTAAACCAATTCCACTTTCTTTTATAAATTCCTTAGTGAATTTAAAATCCAAAATATCTATGGATATTCGATTTCAATTATTCATTTCAATTTACCTTCAAAAAGATAAATTCTCTAATATTCACTTTATATTGGAAAACATTTCCATACTTATTAAAAATAAGTAATTCACAAATCTTTTTATTTTCTATACTTGGAAAATATTCAATATACTTAAACCGAGATTAAGTATATATTTCATTCTTTAAGGAAATCATTCTCTTAAACATATTTATTTGGGCCAAAACGAATGTTGCGTAAAACATCGTTACGACAACCCAAAATCACTAGTATAGGGATTCGAATTTAAGATAGATATGTAAATCCCAATACTATACAAAACATTTCCTTTCGGAAATCATTTACTATAACAACAGTGTTATAGTCCACATTTCCTTTTATTTCTCGAAAACGTCTATTTCAACAATGAATGTTGAAATCTATGGTTTCGAATCTCAACACATTTTAAAACATCGTTAGATCGTTTTAATTCAATTTAAACATCTCATTCAAAACAATTTCTTTAACATATTATTCACTATTCAAAAACGTGAATATACTACGTTAACAAATATCATCATTTCCATTCATTTTATTTCAAAGGGTTATTCACTGTCAAAAACGTGAATATAACTCCATAAATAAGTTTCAACAATTTTCTTATCAAAATAAGTCGTTTGTGAATTTATAAAACAACGTTTATAAACTCCATTTCTATTTATTTTATAACAACTTCCTTTTATAAATTTTCTTTATTAACCTATTCGATTTATAACTCAATTATAAACTAAAGGTTCATATTATAAATTAAATGCTTATAAAACGATTATTTTACAAAATCGTTTCTTTGAACTTCATAATTATAAATCTTATAACTTATAAGATTCAATGATTTATTCAAAACTATTCTTTAATAACTTTATAAATTTTATAAACCTACTGCTTATAAAATTCTATTTCTAACTTCACCGTTTATAATTGTATGAATTTCATTCATTTATGAAATTTATTCACAATTCATTCTAACACTTATAAAAACTCGTTTTATAATGTCAATATTTCAATTTATAAATATCCATTTCTAAATCTCTTAATATAAATCAATTCATATTAATCTTTAAAACGTTTTTAAACTCCTTTAAAAACTTCATCATTTTGATTTATAAAATAATCAATTTTATAAATCCCATTCTTAAACTTTTCATAATAAATTCAAAAATCCAATTTAAACTATTTTATAAAATCATTAACCCTTATTTCTCAAAATCAACTTTTAACTATATTTCACAAAAACCATAATTTTATAACTTTTAAAATTATAACGTTTATTTATTTAACATGGATCAATTCCAAAAATATTTTATAACCGTATACTTTCAAAAATCACTTTAAAATCATTTTAAAATCCCAAAATTTGGTCCAACGATGCTACATACCAAATAGTCAATCACGACTACAACGGTATCATATATCGATATGATAATCCATCAAATATCAAAATATCTGAAATCCAATAAAAACTGTTGAGGAATCCAGTTGGATCCCTCCAACCTGTTTTCCTGCATTCACAAACATTAGCACAATACCAATTTCGCTCCAGTACGAAATTATCGCGGTATATGGGATTTAAATATTATCCGCTTAATAGACGGCGCAATAGGGTCTCATCCGCTAAACAAATGCGGGAAATCAATAACTCCAATATATACATATGCCAATATATATATATTGCTATTATATATAATACCAATTTCACTGTTTATGAAATATTCGTGGTATATATTTTTAATAAATAACATCCGCTTACTAACGGCGTATAATGTCTATTTTAACAATCAATAGATAACAATCATCATTCAAACATGCATTCAAATATTTTAAATCTAACTATTTAAAATAAAATCGTAACTGATTCGATTGAGTGAGAAGTTCTCACCTTGATTTTATTTCCGTTTTAGCGATTTATTTCGAATAAAATTAAACGCGCGTTTAATTTTACCCAAAATTCTCACTAACTCCAAACGACTCCAATCCAATTTCATCGCGTAGTGCTCGTCCATACGATTCCAACGCAACTGGTTTCGCGCGTTTTCGACCTCGTATGAAAAAGATATGAATTTACGAAGTTACACACGATTTTAACTAAAATAATTTACAACTTTTTATAATTTTTTAAACCACAACTCATCTCAGCCCTTAGATCCTTCATCATGCCATCATAGCCGCACATTACCATCTCCTACATCACGTTCCATCTACAGATACGTTCGAACCCATAGATCAAAACTAGGGTTAATAAATTCGATCACCACAACGACTTCTAGCTCGATCAGGTAGCGCCATGTCGCGCGCCTCCATCTCCTCCATGCTCGGCCAGAAGGCTTTGAAGCTTGGCCACCTGATGTGCCTTGGAATGCGTGTGCAATTTGCCATGGTCGGCCTCCCATATCTCACAATTCATAGCTCCAATCCACATCTTAACCGTTGATCTTGTAGTTCTCTTCATGCTCTACATCTTTCATTTAGGAAGTTATTCGATTCGATGCATGGATTTTGAGAAAATGGAGGGAGAAGTTGGGATGATTTCGGCCATTCATGGTTGTAGGTGGCGGCTGCAGTTTATTTAGGGTTAGGGTTTTTTATAAATTTGTGAGAATTTAGGGTCTATTTATAGAGAATCGAACGACACTATTCATCCGGAAATTCCGAACTCCGATTTACGCGCCGTAACCAGCGTTTCTAGGGTTTACCCCGCGTTTCGGACACAATGGAACAGGTTTCGAAAGCTAATTCGGACATCTGTGCGAGTTATGGCAATAAACGTTCAATTTAAATTAAACCGATTTAAACGATTTTCTAGGCGTTTTAATTTGTACCGGACAAACGGTAAATCCAATTGATACGAAATTTGAAACCTTATAATAATATCACATTACGGATCTGATGAAACTGGTTTCGTCGAAATCCGAGACTTTTTGAAAAATGGCTATTTTAACTCGCCAAATTAAAATTAAAAACAATTCGATGCGTTTCGAGCTGCCACGCTCAAACGATAACTCCGATTGACACGAAAATTAAAATCCGGTAATAACTAACTATTACGGATCCAATGGAACTGGTTTCGTTCAATTCTGAGACTGTTCAAAAATTGACTATTTTCACTAGTCGATTTAAATATTAAAATATTCAATTTTCACAAATTAACTTTTAATTCGATTTTAAAAGTTCTAAAATATCATTCTAACTCTAACATGATAAAATAAAATTTTACAAATCATTTTCAATCATATTTAACCCAATTTTCAATTATTTCCATAATTTAACATATTAAATTATTGATTTAATTATCCAATTAAATCCAATTATTCAAATTAAATTCATTCGACTTATAAATTTCACTTATTAATATTTAAAATTAATTAAATATTCAAATTTTAAATAAATTAAAATTCTGGGTCGTTACATTTTAAGGACATTAAAGTCCCTGAAACTCAAAAGGAAATTCAAAAGTCTAAATAGAAAAGCAGTAGCATTTAGCAGGTTCACATCGAAGGCTATAGATAAGTGTGTTCCATTCTTTAAAGTACTTAAGAAGGAGAAAGGAAATTTTACATGGATAGATGAGTGCTTAGCCACATCCTTAAACTTGTTGGAAATACAAAAGCCGCCAATTTTTTCTACACCAGTTGAGGGAGAAAACCTTTATCTATACTTGACAGTGTCCTTCCATAGCCTAAGTGTCGCACTAGTTCGGGATGAAGACCCGGTGCAACGTCCAATATATTATGCGAGCAAACACTTCACGGGGCTAGAGTCTAGGTATCTTAAGCTAGAGAAGTTGGCATTTTGCATGTTAATTGCATCTTGGAAGTTGAGATGTTATTTCCACTCGCATCCCATCCGAGTGTTAACCGATTAGCCCTTGAAACAGGTCCTACACTGACTCGTACCTCGATAAGGCTCATCAAGTGGAGAATCGAGTTGAGGTGGTATGAGATTACCTCTCATCCATGAACAATAATCAAAAGGTAGGCCCTAGTAGACTTTATTGTGGAGTTCACCATTAGAGACGATGAAGTGGAATTCTAGGAGGAAGAAGCACTTAAATGGCGGATGTATGTAGATGGAGCATCGAACAAGCATGACTTCGGTGTTGAGTATATGTTGGCACCTAAAGGGAAGAAGCTAAGTTATGTGGTACAACCGAGGTTCAAGAAAACCAACAATGAAGTGGAATACAAAGCTTTAATAGTAGGGTTAGAAATAACAAAGAAGCTAGGAATTAGGTCGCTATGCACGCACAATGACTCATAATTAATTGAAGTCAGGTGCTCGGGGAATTCCAAGTTAAGGAAGAGTGTTTGAAATCCTATTTGGAGAAGGAAAAGATCTTACTTAACGAAATGGAGCACTACATGATCAAGCACATTCCCTGGGAAGAGAAACGGGATGCGGATAAGCTAATAAAGTTAGCAAGTTTAGGAGCGGGGTCTTTGTTGGGATCAGTACTCATTACGACCCTACATAGCCCTAAATTTGAGGAGGTGAATGTGATTACAACTATTAATGATGAGGAGACTAGGATGACACTATTAATAAGATACTTAACTGAAGGAGTATTACCAGGTAATAGGAACGAAGCTGGAAAAGTCCTATGAAAGGCTCCTTGTTTCATCATTCGGGATGGAGTGCTATATCGGAGAGGGTTTTCTAACCCTCTACTAAGGTACATCATTAGAGGAAGACCTTAGCAAAGAAAGTGTTGTGGATGGATATCTCTGGTCAACATTAAACAAATATGTGATGGAGTACACAAAGAGGTGTGACAAGTTTCAACGGTCCGATGGTCCGCGATGATTCCAAGGTTGCCCTCGATCGAGATGACTCCTATGGTTAGCCCCTCGCCCTTCAGGATCCGAGAGATAGATGTAATCAGAGAACTTCCAATGGCATGGATGGAGCAAAGTATGCTATTGGGGAAGTTGATTACTTTACTAGGTGGAGGGAAGCCGAACCACTTACCAAGGCATCAACGGCCAAGGTCGTAAACTTTTTCATTAGAAACGTGATAGCATGTACGGGGTTCCCCTTCAGATCATCATGGACAACGGATTGTAGTTTGACAGTGAGGAATACGCCGATTTCTACTAGCAATGTAGAACAAAGAAAAGCTTCTCCACGGTAGCATATCCACAGGCTAATGGAATGGTAGAGGTAGTTAGCAAAGTCATGAAGACACTCATAAAGAAGCGGTTGGAAAAGCGAAAAGAGCATTAATGGATGAACTTCCTCGAGCATTATGGGACTAATGCACTTCCTTTAAGATAGCAATAGGACACATACTACTTCCTCATTAGCTTACGAGTCAAAGGCGAGGTTCCTAGTAGAGGCAGCGATACCATCGTACAGGAGGATTCATTATGACTCGAGTGAGAATGAGGAGCTACTGAACAAATCACTGGACTTGATTGACGAAATTCATGAGGAAGCCGCCTGGAGTCGTGGCACATAAGCGAAGGATGGCTGCACAATACAATTCTAAGGTCAAACACCGCCCACTCAAGAAAGGGGACTTGGTGCTAAAAAGAACATTCCTCAGACCGGGGCACTACACCAGTCTAGGAAGGACCTTACGTTATCCACAAGGACCTGGACAATGGATCTTTCATCCTCAGCATACTAGATGGAGCTATTTTCAGAAAGGCTCTGAATGCACATCATCTCTATCATTATTTCACTTAAGTTTCTACTGTTTCACTAACTGTGTTGTAATTCTGTAATCGAAATAGTTGTGAAATGAATTCCAATAAAGTGTGTCTTCCTTAATTGTAACGACCCAGAATTTTATTTAGTTAAAATTTGAATATTTAATTAATTTTAATATTAATAAGTGAATTTATAAGTCGAATAAATTTTATTTTGAATAATTGGATTTAATTGGATAATTAAATCGATAATTTAATATGTTAAATTATGGAAATAATTGAAAATTGAGTTAAATATGATTGAAAATGATTTGTAAAATTTTATTTTATCATATTGAAGTTAGAACGATATTTTAGAACTTTTAAAATCGAACTAAGAGTTAATTTGTGAAAATTGAATATTTTAATATTTAATCGACTAGTGAAAATAGTCAATTTTTGAACAGTCTCAGAATTGGACGAAACCAGTTCCATTGGATCCGTAATAGTTAGTTATTATCGGATTTCAATTTTCGTAGCAATCAGAGTTATCGTTTGATCGTGGCAGCTCGAAACGCATCGAATTATTTTTAATATTAATTTGGCGAGTTAAAATAGCCATTTTTCAAAAAGTCTCGGATTTCGACGAAACTAGTTTCATCGGATCCGTAATGTGATATTATTGTAAGGTTTCAAATTTCGTGTCATTTGGATTTACCGTTTGTCCGGTACAAATTAAAATGCCTAGAAAATCGCTTAAATCGGTTTAATTTAAATTGAACGTTTATTGCCATAACTCGCACAGATGTCCGAATTAGCTTTCGAAACCTGTTCCATTGTGTCCGAAACGTGGGATAAACCCTAGAAACGCTGGTTACGGCGCGTGAATCGGAGTTTGGAAAACCCGGATGAATAGTGTTCGTTAAATTCTCTATAAATAGCCCAACCCTTCACAAAAAAAAATAAAAAAAAATTAAAACCCTAATTTCATCACGTAGCCGCCACCCAGGTTTCAATGGCCGAAATTGTTCCAACTTCTCTCCTCAATCTCTTCAAATCCGTGCAACGATTCGAGAAACTTCCAACATGAAAGATGAAGAGCACGCAACGAGCTTCGAATCTATACGACTATGATCGTGTTTGGAGTTTCAAATCGACGACAAATCAAGCTCAAAGGCAGGCCGTTCGGCCTCGAACTGCACGCGCATATGGTGGCCGAGCTTCATGCCGTGGATGGTGAAGGTGGCTCTTGGCAAGGCGAGTCGAATGGAGGTGGTTTGATGAAGTTTAGTCGAGTATTGGCGGAGCAAATCGAAACCCTAGTTTATGTGGTATGGGTTCTTGCGCGTATATGTTACCTGGAGTAGTAACGTGGGTTTGGGAAGATGGAAGGGTGCGGTGGTGATTGCATGGAAGCAAGATCCAACGGCCAGTAAACGTTTAGGTTATAAAATTATATATATAATGTTGTAAATTATTATAAAAATTCGAGTAAACTTGTAAAATCCATATCTTTTTCATACGAGGTCGAAAACGCGCGAAACCAGTTGCGTTGGAATCGTATGGACGAGCGCTATGCGATGGAATTGGATTGGAGTCGTTTGGAGTTAGTGAGAATTTTGGGTAAAATTAAACGATTCGAAATAAATCGCTAAAACGAAATTAAAATCAAGGTGAGAACTTCTCGCTCAATCGAATCAGTTTCCATTTTATTTTAAATAGTTAGATTTAAAATATTTGAATGCATGTTTGAATGATGATTGTTATCTATTGATTGTTAAAATAGACATTATGCGCCGTTAGTAAGCGGATGTTATTTATTAAAAACATATACCGCGAATATTTCATAAACAGTGAAATTGGTATTATATATGATAGCAATATATATATATATATATATTGGCATATGTATATATTGGAGTTATTGATTTCCCGCATTTGTTTAGCGGATGAGACCCTATTGCGCCGTCTATTAAGCGGATAATATTTAAATCCCATATATCGCGATAATTTCGTACTGGAGCGAAATTGGTATTGTGCTAATGTTTGTGGATGCAGGAAAACATGTTGGAGGGATCCAACTGGATTCCTCAACAGTATTTATTTGAATTCAGATATTTTGATATTTGATGGATTATCATATCGATATATGATGTCGTTGTTGGCGTGATTGACTATTTGGTATGTAGCATCATTGGACCAAATTTGGAATTTTAAAATGATTTTAAAGTGATTTTTGAAAGTATACGTTATAAAATATTTTTGGGAATTTATCCATTTTAAATAAATAAACGTATAAATTTTAATGTTATAAAAAACTATGATCTTTGAGAAATATAATTAAAGGTTGATTTTTGAAAATATGTTGGCTAATGATTTTATAAAATAGTTTAATCGGAATTTTTGAATTTATTATAAAAAGTTTAAATATAGGATTTATAAAACTTGATTATTTTATAAATCAAAATGATAAAATTTATAAAAGAGTTTAAAGACGTTTTAGAATAATAATACAAATTGATTTGTATAAAAGATTTATAAAATGGATATTATAAATTAGAATATTTGAATTATAAAACGAGTTTTTATAAGTGTTAGAATGAATTATGAATGAAATTCGGAAATGAATGAAATTTATAGAATTATAAACGGTGAAGTTATGAATGGAATTTTATAAGCAGTAGGTTTATAAAATTTATAAAGTTATTGAAAGAATGGTTTTGGATAATAATTGAATCTTATAAGTTATAAGATTTATAATTATGAAGTTCAAAGGAACGATTTTTCAAACAAATAAATTATAAGTATTTCACTTATGATATGAACTTTTGTTTTATAATTGAGTTATAAATTGAATAGGTTAATAAAGGAATTTATAAACGTTGTTTTATAAATCCGCAAACGACTTATTTTGATAAGTAAATTGTTGAAACCTATTAATGGAGTTATATTCACATTTTTGACTGTGAATAATCCTTTGAAATAAAATGAATAAAAGGATGAAATTTGTTAACAAAGTATATTCACGTTTTTGAATAGTGAATAATATGTTAAAGAAAATGTTTAGGATGTGATATTTTAAACAGAATTAAAACGATCTAATGATGTTTTTAAATGTGTTGAGATTCGAAACCATAGATTTCAACATTCATTGTTGAAATAAACGTTTTCGAGAAATAGAAGGAAATGGTGGACTATAACACTGTTGTTATAGTAAATGATTTCCGAAAGGAAATGTTTTGTATAGTATTGGGATTTATATATCTATTTTTAATTTCGAATCCCTATACTAGTGATTTTGGGTTGTCGTAACGATGTTTTACGCAACATTCGTTTTGGCCCAAATAAATATGTTTAAGAGAATGATTTCCTTAAAGAATGAAATATATACTTAATCTCGATTTAAGTATATTGAATATTTTCCAAGTGTTGAAAATAAATAGGTTCATGAATTACTTATTAAATAAGTATGGAAATGTTTTCCAATATAAAGTGAATATTTTGAGAATTTATCTTTTTGAAGATAAATTGAAATGAATAATTGAAAACGTATATTCATAGATATTTTGGGAATTATAAATTCACTATGGAATTTATAAAAGGAAGTGGAATTCGTTTAAAAATAAATATTGATTTATTTTTGAGGTATTGAAACATATATCATGTAAAGACATTTTTGGGAAATAAATAATTTGGAAAATTATTTGGAAACTGGTGATGTGTGCATATCCATTGATAGTTCAATAACCGACTATCAATATTTCCCTTTGAATGGGTAATTGATGTGATTTGTTTGAATTTGAATGTCACACTTATTTTTGAATAAGCGCTCACTATTCGGGTTAACCGGGAAAGGACCATGGGGTCGTATAACCCATTCCGAATATGTGATACGTCGTTATGAATTGCATTTGAAGACCGGTGTTGAAGACCGGATCTTTTTGAAAGCGAAAGGACAACTCGTCGATTGTCTTTGCACCGAGTAGCTACGGTATAGAGACTCCCTATGTGATGGGAAGTCCGGACGTGATTAGAGATTATCCGGATTGCAAGGACTTCTTTGTAAGTGCCTTCGGTTTTGTTCGATCCCGGAACAGACTTGTATGGATTGTGAGGCTCGACGAAGTCTCGTCCACAAAAACACACTTTATACAAAAGCCGTGCTTTGGGTCAACAAATGATCATAGAAATGATCACCAAGATAGACGATCAAATAAATGATCCTATCACAAATAATCAACACAATGATCATTTCACAGCAACACTCAGTATGTCACATTACCAAATTGGGAATATATCGCTGATAACCTTCAACTGCATAACCTCTGAGCTCGTACGTCTCAGAGAAGGGTGTTAAGCTAAAAGAATAAATTCTCCGCCACCAACAGAAATATATTTGAAAGAAATCGGCTTTATATCTCAATTTGTAATGTCAGACATACTATCCATACAAGTCTGTTTCGGGCTCGAACAGAACCGAAGGCACTTACAAAGAAGTCCTTGCAATCCGGATAATCTCTAATCACGTCCGGACTTCCCATCACATATGGAGTCTCTATACCGTAGCTACTCGGTGCAAAGACATTCGACGAGTTGTCCTTTCGCTTTCAAAAAGATTCGGTCTTCAACACCGGTCTTCAAATGCAATTCATAACGACGTATCACATATTCGAAATGGGTTATACGACCCCATGGTCCTTTCCCGGTTAACCCGAATAGTGAGCGCTTATTCAAAAATAAGTGTGGCATTCAAATTCAAACAAATCACATCAATTACCCATTCAAAGGGAAATATTGATAGTCGGTTATTGAACTATCAATGGATATGCACAACATCACCAGATTCCAAATAATTTTCCAAATTATTCATTTTCCAAAATATCTTTACAAGATATATATTTTTCAATACTTTAAAAATAAATCAATATTTATTTTTTAAACAAGTTCCCCTTTCTTTTATAAATTCCATAGTGAATTTATATTTCACAATATCTACTGATATACGATTTTCAATAGGTTTCAATATTCCTTTTCAATTTATCTTCAAAAAGATAAATTCAAAATATTCACTTAATATTGGAAGAAACATTTCCATACTTATTTATTTATAAGTAATTCACAAGCCTTTTTATTTTCTACACTTAGAAAATATTTAATATACTCTAATCGAAATTAAGTATATATTTCATTCTTTAAGGAAATCATTCACTTAACCATATTTATTTGGGCCAAAACGAATGTTGCGTAAAACATCGTTACGACAACCCAAAATCACTAGTATAGGGATTCGAAATTAAAATAGATATATAAATCCCAATACTATACAAAACATTTCCTTTCGAAAATCATTTACTATAACAACAGTGTTATAGTCTACCATTTCCTTCTATTTCTCAAAAACGTCTATTTCAACAATAAATGTTGAAATCTATGGTTTCGATAGTTAATACTTTTTAAAACATCTTTAGATCGTTTTAATTCTATTTAAAACATCAAATCTAAAACATTTCTTTAACATATTGTTCACTTATTCAAAAACTTGAATATACTTGTTAACCAATTTCATCATTTCTATTCACTTTATTTTAAAGGATTATTCACTTCCTAAAATATGAATATAACTCCATTAACAAGTTACAACAGTTTACTTATCAAAATAAGTCATTGCGGATTTATAAAACAATGTTTATAAATTCCATTTCTATTTATTTTATAACTACTTCCTCTTATAAATTTCCTTTATTAAGCTATTCGATTTTATATCTCAATGATATACTAAAAATTCATATTATAAGTCAAATACTTATAATTTATTTGTTTGCAAAAACATTCTTTTAAACTTTCCAAATTTATAAATCTTATAACTTATAAGATTCATTTACTTATCCAAAATCGATTCCTTTAATGACCTTACAAAATTTATCTTATTTTCCTTTACAAATTTTATAAACCTACTGCTTATAAAATTCTATTTATAACTTCATCGTTATAATCCTATAAATTTCATTCATTTGTGAAATTCATTCACAATTCATTCTAACACTTAGAAAAGCTCGTTTTACACTTCTAATATTTTTAATTTATAAATATCAATTTATAAATCTTTTAATATAAAACAATTTATATTACTATTTTAAAACGTCTTTAAACTCCTTTATAATTTCATCATTCTCTTAGATATACAAAATAATCAAATTTCATAAATCCTATATTTAAACTTTTTATAATAAATTCAGAAATCCCAGTTTAAATCCTTTTTTATAAAATCATTAATCCCATATTTTCAAAAATCAACTTTTAACCGAATTTCTCAAAAATCATAATTTTTATAATATTAAAATTATAACGTTTATTTATTTAATATGAATCAATTCCAAAAATATTTTATAAATGTATACTTTCAAAAATCACTTTAGAAATCTCTAAAAAATCAAAATCGTTATTTTTAAACTTTAAAATTGGATCCGATGATGCAACACATCAAATAGTCAATCACGACTTTCCAATATCATATATCGATATGATAAACAATCAAACATCACAATATCTAAAATCAAATAAATATTTGTGAGGAATCCAGTTGGATCCCTCCAACCTGTTTCCCTGCATCCACAGACATTAGCACAATACCCATTCCACTTCGAGGTGGAATATCGCGGTATATGGGATTTTATAAAATATTATCCGCTTACTAACGGCGCAATAGGGTCTCATCCGCTATACAAATGCGGGAAATCAATAACTCCAATATATACATATGCCAATATATATATATTGTTATCATATATAATACCAATTTCACTGTTTATGAAATATTCGCGGTATATGTTTTTAATAAATAACATCCGCTTACTAACGGCGTATAGTGTCTATTTTAACAATCAATAGATAACAATCATCATTCAAACATGCATTCAAATATTTTAAATCTAACTATTTAAAATAAAATCGAAACTGATTCGATTGAGTGAGAAGTTCTCACCTTAGCTTTTATTAGCAATCCATTTCCCTTCTTGACTCGATTTTCTTGATTTATACCTTGTATAAATATTTACACAATTTATTAAGATTCGAAATAATCGAATAATAAATTTCTTTTCGTTCTTGATTGTTTAAATAAATCAATAGTTTTATTTAAACCAATTTCTTCTTAAATAAATTTATTTAACTAAAATTTAAATTTCCTTTTAAATCAAATTTATTTAACCAAGATTTTATTTTAACTAAAAATTAAATTTAATTAACCAAACTCTCTTTTAATAACTTAATCAATTATAAATTCAATTTTAACTAAAAATTTCTTTTTAGTAACTAAAATAGATAAAACAAATTAATTATCACAACTATTGTTTATAACAACTTAACTAATCATTTTACTTTAAATTAATATCCTTATATCAATTTCTTTTAAATAATTTGTTTAACTAAAGGTTACAATTTTAAAACTAAATCCCTTTTTAATAAATTGTTTTTGGCTTTCAAACAATTTCTTTTTAATACTTTAATTTAACAAAAATTAAATTCAAAACTATTCTTTATAAATTCAAATCTTCATTTTATATAACATTTGGACAAATTGCATAATTTATTTGAATTTCTATCCAATTTTTTTTCAATAATCCTTTTAGTAACAAAAATAATTGAATGAACTAATGAAACCATCTTCCACTAATTTCATTATTTAAAATAACCTTTATTATCTTTCAATTAAATTTTTGAACTAATTTTCCTTTTGATAATTTCTGTTAACTAATTATTTATTTAAATAAATTTTCCTTTTTTATAAATTAAATCAACTAATTATAAAATTCCTTTTTCTTACCAAAAATTTATATTTTATACTAATATCCATTTTTACTGTAAACGGATATTTCTTTTACACATATATATTTATTTTTCTCTGTTTGTATATATATATATATATATATATATATATATTTTACTGTACTTAATATAAATTTTGAAAAACAAAAAAAAATAAAAAAACAAAAAAAATTAAAACTACCTCACTGCGCCGAGTCACGCGAGTGCCCAGACACTTACCAAATATTTCCTTTCGAAATCATTTACTATAACAACAGTGTTATAGTCCACCATTTCCTTTTATTTCTCGAAAACATCTATTTCAACAATAAATGTTGAAATCTATGGTTTCGAATCTCAACACCTTTTAAAACATCTTTAGATCGTTTTAATTCTATTTCAAACATCACATCCAAAATAATTTCTTTAACATAATATTCACTATTCAAAAACGTGAATATACCTTGTTAATAAATTTCATCACTTCTATTCATTTTATTTTAAAGGATTATTCACTGTCTAAAACATGAATATAATTCCATTAACAAATTACAACAATTCCTTATCAAAATAAGTCGTTGCGGATTTATAAAACAACGTTTATAAATTCTATTTCTATTTATTTTATATCAACTCCTTTTTATAAATTCCTTTATTAGCCTATCTCAATTCATATCACAATGATATACTAAAAATTCATATTATAAGTCAAACACTTATAATTTATTTGTTTACAAAATTGTTTCTTTAAACTTCCCAAATTTATAAATCTTATAACTTATAAGATTCTTTTATTTATCCAAAATCTATTCTTTTAAATAACTTTACAAATTTTATAAACCTACTGTTTATAAAATTCCATTTATAACTTCACCGTTATAATTCTATAATTCCAATTTATGAAATTCATTTACAATTCATTCTAATACTTGTAAAAGCTCGTTTTATAATTCAAGATATTCTAAATTTATAAATATCAATTTATAAATCTTTTATATGGATCAATTTATATTATTCTTTTAAAACGTCTTTCAACTCCTTTATAATTTATCATTTTGATTTATAAAATAATCAAATTTCATAAATCCTATTTTTAAACTTTTTGTAATAAATTCAGAAATCCCAGTTTAAACTATTTTATAAAATCATTAATCTCATATTTTCAAAAATCAACTTTTAACTGAATTTCTCAAAAATCATAATTTTTATAATATTAAAATTATAACGTTTATTTATTTTAAGATGGATCAATTCCAAAAAATATTTTATAAACGTATACTTTCAAAAATCACTTTAGAAATCTCTTAAAAATCAAAATCGTTATTTTTAAACTTTAAAATTGGATCCGATGATGCAACACATCACATAGTCAATCACGACTTTCAAACATCATATATCATCCATGATAAACAATCAAGTATCACAATATCTAAATCAAATAAATATTTGTGAGGAATCCAGTTGGATCCCTCCAACCTGTTTCCCTGCATCCACAGACATTAGCACAATACCCATTCCACTTCGAGGTGGAATATCGCGGTATATGGGATTTTATAAAATATTATCCGCTTACTAACGGCGTAATAGGGTCTCATCCGCTATACAATGCGGGAAATCAATCAACTGCAATATATACATATGCCAATATATATATATTGCTATATACTAATATAATACCAATTCCACTTCGAGGTGGAATATCGCGGTATATGTGTGTAATAAATAACCTCCGCTTACTAACGGCGTATAGGGTCTATTCACATCCAATATATATATAACAATCATCATACAAGCATTCAATCAACACAACTAAACAATTTTAAATCTAACTATTTAAAATTTAAATAAATCCTTTTTGAGTGAGAAGTTCTCACCTTTGCTTTTATTTTGCAATCCATTTCCCATCTTGACTCGATTTCCTTGATTTATACCTTGTATAAATATTTACACAATTTATTCATATTCGAACAGATCGAATAATAAACTTTCATTTGATATGGAATAATGAATATAAGTGTTAATTCATTAAAATCTAATGTTATTGGAAGTTGAAAGATTGAATGAAAATCAATTTAATTAAACCAAATTGAATGAATATAAGCAAAGGAATTTGGTTGTAATTATTATACATTGATTGTTATATGATTGTTAGTTGATTGTATATAATTCATTAAGTGTTAATGAAATTGAGTTAATGAAATTGGAAGCTAAAGTAATTGAAATTCAATTGAAAGTTAAGTGAATCTTAAATAGAATTGAATTTGATTGGAAGTGAACCAACTTGAATATGAATTAGTGAATATAAACTAATTGAAAGTAAATGTTAGAAACATCCACTGTTAATAAATCAAATGTGATTAAATTGAAAACCCAATTCATTGAATATAAATGAGAATATGAATGAATATTTATTGGTTATGGATGTTAGATGAATGTTAGATGGTTGAGGGTTGAGTATATTGCTTTTACTGCATTTGCTATGTTGGTATATATAACTATTATGTTGCTATATGTTGTATATTGATACTATTGTCTATATGCATGATTCTTATGTTGTTTGTTGAGTGTTTAGTAGGTGCGGATCGCGTTTGCTTCGCATTTGGAGCTCGCTTTCGCGCTATATTAGCCGTATATGCTCGCTAATAAAATATAAGGTACATATCTCGGATTAAATATCGTACTTTTATACTTTTTTCCCTTCGGGATGCCTCATTACTTGATGAGATGTATATTTGTGATATATATACTGTCATTTTTTTCCGGATCGAGCCGCGCAAAGGAGACTATGGTGAATTTTTCCGGAATTTTAAGGCGTTAGAAAAAATTTGAGAAAATTGGAAAATTTTGAAAAACTTTAACTTTGATTTGGAATTGAAAGTTAAACAATAGTAGTTGTTTTTGAAAATATAACTAAGTATGATTTGAAAACTTAGTAAAGATTATAAGAAGTTTAACTATGCATTTATGGAAAATTAATAAATTATGTAACTTTTCTTACTTGTTAATTTCGAGGACGAAATTCTTTTAAGGGGGGAAGATTGTAACGACCCAGAAATTTTAGTAATTAAAATTTGAATATTTAATTAATTTTAAATATTAATAAGTGAAATTTATAAGTCGAGTAAATTTTATTTCGAATAATTGGATTTAATTGAATAATTAAATCGATAATTTAATATGTTAAATTATGGAAATAATTGAAAATTGGGTTAAATATGATTGAAAATGATTTGTAAAATTTTATTTTATCATATTGAAGTTAGAATGATATTTTAGAACTTTTAAAGTCGAATTAAAAGTTAATTTGTGAAAATTGAATATTTTAATATTAAAATCGACTAGTGAAATTAGCCAATTTTCGAACAGTCTCAGAATTGGATGAAACTAGTTCCATTGGATCCGTAATAGTTAGTTATTACCGGATTTCAATTTTCGTAGCAATTGGAGTTATCGTTTGATCGTGGCAGCTCGAAACGCATTGAATTATTTTTAATATTAATTTGGCGAGTTAAAATAGCCATTTTTCAAAAAGTCTCGGATTTCGACGAAACCAGTTTCATCGGATCCGTAATGTGATATTATTATAAGGTTTCAAATTTCGTGTCAATTGGATTTACCGTTTGTCCGGTACAAATTAAAACGCCTAGAAAATCGTTTAAATCGGTTTAATTTAAATTGAACGTTTATAGACATAACTCGTACAGATGTCCGAACTCGCTTTCGAAACCTGTTCCATTGTGTCCGGAACGCGGGGTAAACCCTAGAAACGCTGGTTACGGCGTGTGAATCGGAGTTCAGAATTCCCGGAATGAATAGTGTTTCGTTCGTTTCCTATAAATAGACCATCTACTTCATAAATTAAAAAAAAAAATATAAAACCCTAACCCTAGCAGCTGCCGCCTCCTATATGAACGGCCAGAAAGTTGTTTCGTTCTTCCCCTCCAATCTCCAAATCCGTTCATTAATTCAAGAAACTTTCTAAATGAAAGTTGTAGAGCACAACACGATCTTGATATCCAACTGCTATGATCGCGAATGGGTTAGTAGATTGATGGCAAATCTCATATTAGTGTCGCACGTTCATTCTCGAACTGCGTGCACATATGGTGGCCGAGCTCAGGGAGGTTGTAGCCGTGGGTAGGGGAGGCGGAGAGCTTTGCTGTGGTGCCGATATGATGGAGTTTCGAGCGAGTAATTGGATCGAAAAATTTAACCCTAATAAGCAAGATAGGTTCGGCCTCTTTACTGTGCTTGCGTGAACAACGAAGAGAAGAAGGAGGGGGGGGGGGAGATGCACGGATCTGAAGAGAGGAGATGGATCCAACGGCCAGTAATTAGTGTGGGTTTAAATTAGTTAATTTATGTTGTAATTAGTTTATATAAATCGTGTAAAACTTTGAAAATTCATAACTTTTTCATACGAGGTCGAAAACGCGCGAAACCAGTTGCGTTGGAATCGTATGGACGAGCACTACGCGATGGAATTTGATTGGAGTCGTTTGGAGTTAGTGAAAATTTCGGGTAAAATTAAACGTCCGTTTGATTTTATTCGAAATAAATCGCTAAAACGAAATTAAAATCAAGGTGAGAACTTCTCACTCAATCGAATCGGTTTCGATTTTATTTTAAATAGTTATATTTAAAATATTTGAATGCATGTTTGAATGATGATTGATATTTATTGATTGTTAAAATAGACATTATGCGCCGTTAGTAAGCGGATGTTATTTATTAAAAACATATACCGCGAATATTTCATAAACATTGAAATTGGTATTATATATAATAGCAATATATATATATATATATATTGGCATATGTATATATTGGAGTTATTGATTTCACGCATTTGTATAGCGGATGAGACCCTATTGCGCCGTCTATTAAGCGGATAATATTTTAAATCCCATATACCGCGATAATTTCGTACTGGAGCGAAATTGGTATTGTGCTAATGTTTGTGGATGCAGGAAAACAGGTTGGAGGGATCCAACTGGATTCCTCAATAGTTTTTATTTGATTTCAGATATTTTGATATTTGATTGATTATCATATTGTTATATGATATCGTTGTTGTCGTGATTGACTATTTGGTATGTAGCATCATTGGACCAAATTTGGAACTTTAAAATGATTTTAAAGTGATTTTTGAAAGTATACGTTTATAAAATATTTTTCGGAATTTATCCATTTTAAATAAATAAACGTATAATTTTTAATTATATTTTTAAGAAATATAGTTAAAAGTTGATTTTTGAAAATATGGGTTAATAATTTTATAAAATAGTTTAAATTGGGATTTTTGAATTTATTATACAAAGTTGAAAAAAATAGGATTTATAAAATTTGATTATTTTATAAATCAAAATGATGAAGTTTTTAAAGGAGTTTAAAGACGTTTTGAAATATTAATATGAATTGATTTATATAAGAGATTTATAAATGGATATTTATAAATCGAAATATTGAAATTATAAAACGAGTTTTTATAAGTGTTAGAATGAATTGTGAATGAATTTCATAAATGAATGAAATCTATAGAATTATAAACGGTGAAGTTATAAATGGAATTTTTTTAAGCAGTAGGTTTATAAAATTTATAAAGTTATTAAAAGAATGGTTTTGGATAAATAATTGAATCTTATAAGTTATAAGATTTATAATTATGAAGTTCAAAGGAACGATGGTGCAAACAAATAAATTCTAAGTATTTAACTTATAACATGAACTTTTGTTTTATAATTGAGTTATAAATTGAATAGGTTAATAAGGAATTTATAAAGGAAGTAGTTATAAAATAAATAGAAAAGGAATTTATAAACGTTGTTTTATAAATTCGCAAACGACTTATTTTGATAAGTAAATTGTTGAAACCTATTAATGGAGTTATATTCACATTTTTGACTATGAATAATCCTTTAAAATAAAATAAATAAAAGGATGAAAGTTGTTAACGTAGTATATTCACGTTTTTGAATAGTGAATAATATGTTAAAGAAAATGTTTAGATTTGATGTTTTAAATAGAATTAAAACGATCTAACGATGTTTTAAAATGTGTTGAGATTCGAAACCATAGATTTCAACATTTATTGTTGAAATAGACGTTTTCGAGAAATAGAAGGAAATGGTGGACTATAACACTGTTGTTATAGTAAATGCTTTCCGAAAGGAAATGTTTTGCATAGTATTGGGATTTATATATCTATTTTAATTTCGAATCCCTATACTAGTGATTTTGGGTTGTCGTAACGATGTTTTATGCAACATTCGTTTTGGCCCAAATAAATATGTTTAAGAGAATGATTTCCTTAAAGAATGAAATATGTACTTAATCTCGATTTAAGTATATTGAATCTTTTCCAAGAGTTGAAAATAAAAGATTTGTGAATTACTTATTAAATAAGTATGGAAATGTTTTCCAATATAAAGTGAATATTTTGAGAATTTATCTTTTTGAAGATAAATTGAAATGAATAATTGAAATCGTATATCCGTAGATATTGTGAAATATAAATTCACTATGGAATTTATAAATGAAAGGGGGAACTTGTTTAAAAATAAATATTGATTTATTTTTGAAGTGTGAAATTATATATCTAGTAAAGATATTTTTGGAAAATAAATAATTTGGAAAATTATTTGGAATCTGGTGATGTTGTGCATATCCATTGATAGTTCAATAACCGACTATCAATATTTCCCTTTGAATGGGTATTTGATGTGATTTATTTGAATTTGAATGCCACACTTATTTTTGAATAAGCGCTCACTATTCGGGTTAACCGGGAAAGGACCATGGGGTCGTATAACCCATTCCGAATATGTGATACGTCGTTATGAATTGCATTTGAAGATCAGTGTTGAAGACCGGATATTTGCGAAAGCGATAGGATGACCTGTCGATTGAATCTGCACCGAGTTGCTCCGGTATAGAGTTCTCCATATGTGATGGTGAATCCGATCAGGATTGTGGATATCCGGATTGCAAGGACTTCTTTGTAAGTGCCTTCGGTTCTGTTCGAGCCCGGAACAGACTTGTATGGATTGTATATCTGACATTACAAATTGAGATATAAAGCCGATTCCATTCAAATATATTTCTGTTGGTGGCGGAGAATTTATTCTTTTAGCTTAACACCCTTCTCTGAGACGTACGAGCTCAGAGGTTATGTAGTTGAAGGTTATCAGCGATATATTCCCAATTTGGTATTGTGACATGCTGAGTGATGCTGTGAAATGATCATTGTGTTGATTATTTGTGATAGGATCATTTATTTGATCGTCTATCTTAGTGATCATTTCTATGATCATTTGTTGACCCAAAGCATGGCTTTTGTATAAAGTATGTTTTTGTGGACGTGACTTCGTCGAGCCTCACACCTCGGGAATGGTCAAAACAGGAAAGATGCAGCAAGGTTATGAGGGGCAGCGCCCTTTAGGATATGTGCATTTCCTTCTGGAAAAGGGTGGTATCATGGTATGGAGCCTAGATACTTACTCATGTTGAAAACACTTTATGATTGAGTGAATTGATTACGAGCGCTCGGGTGAAAGGTCCCAAAGGACCGGGGGATGACATATTCGGTCAGTTGTTACTCAGTTAGGGGTAACCCGACCTTGTGTTGGCAGAGATCCGGTTTGGTTCTCGGGGATGTCCATCCAGAGGCATTCTCATGTGGCAATGGGAAGTTCCTTGGCCTGACCATTCGTTGGAAATCCAAAGAAACTATACGATCTTGTACGGTTTTAGTTGTAGAACCTGCCATCTAATATGGTAGCTATAGTAGGCATAATATAATGGTACCTATTCTGGCTAAGATTTATATTCTACTTTCGAAATCATTTTATACACTATGCACTAATAATAATATCAAATGTTCTTTTTAATGCGTATCAAGCATCTTTGACTAACATAAGAAGAAATCTCCTCTAAGTCTACGTTTGCATTGTGTGTGTGGCGGGAGGTCTTATGGTAGTCTCATTTTTAAAAGCATTGCGAATAGACTTTAAAAATATTCCTCTATTTTGATTTTAAAGATAAATAAACTGTTTTGAGTTCCCACACCAGTCACATGACTGACTCGGAGTTTAGTGTTTTCCTTCCTAAACTCTGGGTGCCCACCAATTTCCACACAGGCAGTCAAGAATTAGGTTTATCAGGATATTCTGGAGTTGCTGGAGGCAAGCTGGATGGCATGGCGTATTACTAGTATATAGTATTTCTTTTTCCGCTGCACTGTTTGTTGTTGTTGTTGTACACTCTAATGATGATATGATGATGTAATGTAATGTAATAACTGATATAGTTCTTTGTTTAAAGATTATTCATTTATTTATTATATGTTGTTCCGCTGCGAATTGTGAGATTCTGATATTGTTCTGTTGTTTTCTGTTCCGTTCTATTTTCTATTCTTTCCTCTCTCTATATTTTCTATCTTTTCTGTCTTCTTCTACTTTTTTCTTTTTCTTAAAACCCTAACTATTCGATTTTTCGGCAACGATATCAAATCACTGATGTTGAGTTCTCACACCAGTCTTACTTATGCTAGGTGATATGTGATGGGGGGTTCTCGCTTCGTGGTTTGGTGGCGAACGGGAGACTCTTACCCCCACACGTCCTCTTTACGGGGTTGGTTAGGCGAAGCCGTGACATTCGAAAGGGTGGCCGTAAAAGCAAGTTTGGGATATCAGTGTAAGCCACGGTGGGGCTGGGATGGTTGAAAAGCCTACCGGTTGTGACCGCTTAGTCGTTACATCTGGTATCGGAGCATATGGTTAAGCGACAACCATGATTCTGTTGGGTATTACTCATTAGAGATAGAGTCAGCAGTACTCTAGAATGAGTTTGAGTGTAATAATAGATATGAGCGCGTATTTGTTAGTGAATATAAAATTGTTTTTGAATCAGGTAAATAAGATAATTTTGTCCAAAACTATTTTTGTACAGAAAAGAAATGATTTTCTATGAATTATTATAGTATATGGTTGCATGGTTGTTAATAATATTAAATTGTTATCATTAGTATATGGAATTAAATAAGAAATAAAATGGATTGAATTCAAGTAAACTAACTTGATAAATTATTAATTCATGGACTAATAAATTGGAATTTGAATTGGTTAAATAAAAAGTTAGTCGTGAGCTAAATTTGAAGATAAATTTGAATTTGTAATAAATTCAAGTAGGTAAAAGAAATAAATTGAAATTCCCTTTGTTAGTAATTAAGTAAATTCGAGATGAATTGAAATTTAAAATGAATAAGTGAACGTACTAATTAAAATGAATTAGTGAATAAAACTAATTTAAAGTAGTAATATGAATTGGTAAATGAAAGTTAATCGTTAGAATTCAATATTTAGAAATTGTGAATTGAATTCGAATGGAATTTAAATTATGAATTGAATTCAAATAGAATTAAAATGTAAAATTGAATGAGAATGAATATGTAACTTCAATAGTGAAGTAAAAATGTATAAGAAGCATATATTGGAAATTTTGTAATGGAAAGTGCAAAATAGTTGAATGTTGGAATTGAATATTATGATAGCAGGATATACAGGTATTATAAAGGGATTGGATTTTGATTTCAAAGTTAAAAATTGAATTGCTCGACAAAAAGGTACGTATTTCAATTTCAGTATGAAATTTGATGATTTTCTTCTCTAGCCACTTGGCTTTCTCTTTTCTTTTTGATTCTGAGGGGCCGTGGTGCCATTTTGTAGTCGTACCGAGCTAGCCACGCAAAGGAGACGCTGGCAAAATTTTTCGAATATTTAGGGTGTTAGAAAAATTTTGAAATTTTTTGAAAGTTTGAAATTTGAATTTGAATTTAAATTTGAATTGTTAGGTAAACAATATTGTTTGAAACCTATAATTGAAGTTGGAAAGCTAGTTGAAATGATAGTGAATCTCTAGTAAAAAGATTTAGGTTAGTAAGTTGATAAAACTATTTAGATTGTGAAAAATAATAGACGGGATAGGGGCATTCTTCTTAACTTGTAATTTCGGGACGAAATTCTTTTAAGGGGGGAAGATTGTAACAACCCAGAATTTTGAATAATTTAATTTGAAAATATTTAATTAATTTTAAATATTTGAATGATGGTTTGGATTGAATTTTCAATATAAACTTTGAAATTGGCAATTAAATTTTAGAATTTAATCTATTGAGAGTTGAATAAAAAATTGAATCTTCAATTTTAAGCCAATTAAAAATATTTCAAAGGCTTGTAAAATTCATATTGATAATATTGAAGATTTTAGAAGCTTTAGAATTTAATTTGGAAGTGAATTGTACAGTTTTGAAATTATATCGTTTGAATCGATATTTAAAAATAGCCGTCCGAGGCACAGTCTCGGAATTCGACGAAACCAGTTCCATTGGGTCCGTAATATTGAATTATTACCGGATTTCAAATTTCGTATTTTTCGGAGTTTATATGTGAGCACACGGTGAGTAAACGCATTGAAATTGAATCGAATTCAATTTAAATTTAAATTTAAAATTTAGTCAAATATACCACGTTATCCCCTTTAATCACGCAGAGTATCGCGCCTAGTATCACTGAAGAATCGTGCAAGCCATCATCCTTTACATTTTATATATCCCCTTCTGTTCGTCCAAATCAAAATCACGCGGAACAAAGAAAAAAAAAATGGCCGCGCGCGTAGGGATTTCGCGATGTCGGCGATCGATTGAAGGCTCGAGATCGAGCAAAGGGGAATCGAGGCCGAGCAAGCGAATTTGGGATTCGCTTGCTCCCTGTAGCAGCTCGCGACGGCAATGGCATTCGAGCGGCGGCGGCGACACAACTGAGGCGCTCGAGTTGATGGCGGCGGCTAGGCGAGGCGCGCGCTCGCGCGAGGCAATGGGCAGTGATTTTGGGTCGCGATAGCAGTGGCGGCGTCGATTGGGGTTTCGCGAACAACTGGAGATGGAGGTGGCACTGTCGAGGCGTTCGTCTCGATCGAAGGTGTCTGGGCACTCGCGTGACTCGGCGCAGTGAGGTAGTTTTAATTTTTTTTTTGTTTTTTTTTTGTTTTCAAAATTTATATTAAGTACAGTAAAAATATATATATATATATATATATATACAAACAGAGAAAAATAAATATATATGTGTAAAAGAAATATCCGTTTACAGTAAAAATGGATATTAGTATAAAATATAAATTTTTGGTAAGAAAAAGGAATTTTATAATTAGTTGATTTAATTTATAAAAAAGGAAAATTTATTTAAATAAATAATTAGTTAACAGAAATTTATCAAAAGGAAAATTAGTTCAAAAATTTAATTGAAAGATAATAAAGGTTATTTTAAATAATGAAATTAGTGGAAGATGGTTTCATTAGTTCATTCAACTATTTTTGTTACTAAAAGGATTATTGAAAAAAAATTTGGATAGAAATTCAAATAAATTATGCAATTTGTCCAAATGTTATATAAAATGAAGATTTGAATTTATAAAGAATAGTTTTGAATTTAATTTTTGTTAAATCAAAGTATTAAAAAGAAATTGTTTGAAAGCCAAAAACAATTTATTAAAAAGGGATTTAGTTTTAAAATTGTAACCTTTAGTTAAACAAATTATTTAAAAGAAATTGATATAAGGATATTAATTTAAAGTAAAATGATTAGTTAAGTTATTATAAACAATAGTTACGATAATTAATTTGTTTTATCTATTTTAGTTACTAAAAAGAAATTTTCAGTTAAAATTGAATTTATAATTGATTAAGTTATTAAAAGAGAGTTTGGTTAATTAAATTTAATTTTTAGTTAAAATAAAATCTTGGTTAAATAAATTTGATTTAAAAGGAAATTTAAATTTTAGTTAAATAAATTTATTTAAGAAGAAATTGGTTTAAATAAAACTATTGATTTATTTAAACAATCAAGAACGAAAAGAAATTTATTATTCGATTATTTCGAATATTAATAAATTGTGTAAATATTTATACAAGGTATAAATCAAGAAAATCGAGTCAAGAAGGGAAATGGATTGCTAGTAAAAGCTAAGGTGAGAACTTCTCACTCTAAAGGATTTACTTAAATTTTAAATAGTTAGATTTAAAATTGTTAGTTGTGTTGATTGAATGCTTGAATGATGATTGTTATATATATATATATATATATATATATATATATATATATATATTGGATGTGAATAGACCATATACGCCGTTAGTAAGCGGAGGTTATTTATTACACACATATACCGCGATATTCCACCTCGAAGTGGAATGGGTATTGTGCTAATGTCTGTGGATGCAGGGAAACAGGTTGGAGGGATCCAACTGGATTCCTCACAAATATTTATTTGATTTTAGATATTGTGATGTTTGATTGTTTATCATATCGATATATGATATTGGAAAGTCGTGATTGACTATTTGATGTGTTGCATCATCGGATCCAATTTTAAAGTTTAAAAATAACGATTTTGATTTTTTAGGGATTTCTAAAGTGATTTTTGAAAGTATACATTTATAAAATATTTTTGGAATTGATTCATATTAAATAAATAAACGTTATAATTTTAATATTATAAAAATTATGATTTTTGAGAAATTCAGTTAAAAGTTGATTTTTGAAAATATGGGATTAATGATTTTATAAAAAAGGATTTAAACTAGGATTTCTGAATTTATTATAAAAAGTTTAAATATAAGATTTATGAAATTTGATTATTTTGTATATATAAGAGAATGATGAAATTATAAAGGAGTTTAAAGACGTTTTAAAATAGTAATATAAATTGTTTTATATTAAAAGATTTATAAATTGATATTTATAAATTAAAAATATTAGAAGTGTAAAACGAGCTTTTCTAAGTGTTAGAATGAATTGTGAATGAATTTCACAAATGAATGAAATTTATAGGATTATAACGATGAAGTTATAAATAGAATTTTATAAGCAGTAGGTTTATAAAATTTGTAAAGGAAAATAAGATAAATTTTGTAAGGTCATTAAAGGAATCGATTTTGGATAAATAAATGAATCTTATAAGTTATAAGATTTATAAATTTGGAAAGTTTAAAAGAATGTTTTTGCAAACAAATAAATTATAAGTATTTGACTTATAATATGAATTTTTAGTATATCATTGAGATATAAAATCGAATAGCTTAATAAAGGAAATTTATAAGAGGAAGTAGTTATAAAATAAATAGAAATGGAATTTATAAACATTGTTTTATAAATCCGCAATGACTTATTTTGATAAGTAAACTGTTGTAACTTGTTAATGGAGTTATATTCATATTTTAGGAAGTGAATAATCCTTTAAAATAAAGTGAATAGAAATGATGAAATTGGTTAACAAGTATATTCAAGTTTTTGAATAAGTGAACAATATGTTAAAGAAATGTTTTAGATGTGATGTTTTAAATAGAATTAAAACGATCTAAAGATGTTTTAAAAAGTATTAACTATCGAAACCATAGATTTCAACATTTATTGTTGAAATAGACGTTTTTGAGAAATAGAAGGAAATGGTAGACTATAACACTGTTGTTATAGTAAATGATTTTCGAAAGGAAATGTTTTGTATAGTATTGGGATTTATATATCTATTTTAATTTCGAATCCCTATACTAGTGATTTTGGGTTGTCGTAACGATGTTTTACGCAACATTCGTTTTGGCCCAAATAAATATGGTTAAGTGAATGATTTCCTTAAAGAATGAAATATATACTTAATTTCGATTAGAGTATATTAAATATTTTCTAAGTGTAGAAAATAAAAAGGCTTGTGAATTACTTATAAATAAATAAGTATGGAAATGTTTCTTCCAATATTAAGTGAATATTTTGAATTTATCTTTTTGAAGATAAATTGAAAAGGAATATTGAAACCTATTGAAAATCGTATATCAGTAGATATTGTGAAATATAAATTCACTATGGAATTTATAAAAGAAAGGGGAACTTGTTTAAAAAATAAATATTGATTTATTTTTAAAGTATTGAAAAATATATATCTTGTAAAGATATTTTGGAAAATGAATAATTTGGAAAATTATTTGGAATCTGGTGATGTTGTGCATATCCATTGATAGTTCAATAACCGACTATCAATATTTCCCTTTGAATGGGTAATTGATGTGATTTGTTTGAATTTGAATGCCACACTTATTTTTGAATAAGCGCTCACTATTCGGGTTAACCGGGAAAGGACCATGGGGTCGTATAACCCATTCCGAATATGTGATACGTCGTTATGAATTGCATTTGAAGACCGGTGTTGAAGACCGGATCTTTTTGAAAGCGAAAGGACAACTCGTCGATTGTCTTTGCACCGAGTAGCTACGGTATAGAGACTCCATATGTGATGGAAAGTCCGGACGTGATTAGAGATTATCCGGATTGCAAGGACTTCTTTGTAAGTGCCTTCGGTTCTGTTCGAGCCCGGAACAGACTTGTATGGATAGTATGTCTGACATTACAAATTGAGATATAAAGCCGATTTCTTTCAAATATATTTCTGTTGGTGGCAGAGAATTTATTCTTTTAGCTTAACACCCTTCTCTGGGACGTACGAGCTCAGAGGTTATGTAGTTGAAGGTTATCAACGATATATTCCCAATTTGGTAATGTGACATGCTGAGTGTTGCTGTGAAATGATCATTGTGTTGATTATTTGTGATAGGATCATTTATTTGATCGTCTATCTTGGTGATCATTTCTATGATCATTTTTTGACCCAAAGCATGGCTTTTGTATAAAGTGTGTTTTTATGGACGAGACTTCGTCGAGCCTCACAAACCGGTAATGGTCGAAACAGGAATTGTGCGGCAAGGTTTTCAGGGATCGCTTCCCTAGGGTATGACCATTCCTTCTGGAAAAGGGTAGTATCATGGTATGGAGCCCAGATACTTACTCATGTTGAAACACTTATTATTATGGTGTGATGTTGGTTAGAGAGCTCTCGTTTAAAGGTCCCAAAGGAGCGGGGGTGGCATATCTGAGGGTTTGTAATATCCCTTGGGAAAAGGGGTTCCCGGCTTTGTTTAGCAGAGAACGGTTGGTTCTCGGGGCGTCCTTCCAGAGGCGTTTCCATGTGGCAATGGGAAGTTCCTTGGCCTGACCATTTGTTGGAAAATCCATTCTTCAAATACGAGCCTTGTACGGTTTTAGTTGTATAACCTGCCATGGAATATGGCGGTAACCCGCTATTGAACATGGTAGCTATAGTAGGCATAGTTCGAAATGTCTATGTTGGCTAAGATTTATATCTTTACTTTCGAAATGAATTTTCTCTACACTATGCACTAGTAATAATATCAAATGTTCTTTTTAATGCGTATCAAGCATCTTTGACTATCATAAGGAGAAATCTCCTCCGATTCTGCGTTTGCATTGTGTGTGTGTGCGGGAGGCCTTATGGTAGTCTCATTCTTAAAAGCATTGCGAATTGATTTTAAAAATATTCCTCTATTTTTATTTTTAAAGATACCAAGTAATAAAACAAACAAAAATATACAAAGAAAAAATAAAACACAAACAAAATTGTACTTAATAAAAACAATAAATATATATGAAGACTAAGCAAGCATTGTGAAGTTGAACAAAAGAAGACAGCATTTTATATGTACAAGTATGTATACTTGTAAAATGAAGAAATACAAAGCAATGACAAAACAAAGTTTTGTATATAAGTATGAGTGCAAGAAGAGGAGCTAGGCGAGAGTGTGTCAGGGACGAGGCCGGAGGGTGGTGACGTTCAGGTGGTCAGAGGAGGAGGAGCGCGCGATTTTGTGATGGTGGCTTTTGCTCCGATTTCGCATCAGGGGCTCGATTTCATTGTAGCAATGATTATTGGTTTTGGGATGTACGAATCGGATTCGACATTTGAATTTGCGGCATTCGAATATAGGTAACGTATTCGGTGCCGATTTTCGAAGGTCAAGTCAGGATCGCTACAATTGGTCTATTATATGTTGTTCCACTGCGAATTGTGAGATTCTGATATTGTTCTGTTGTTTTCAGTTCTGTTATTTCTTTCAGTTATATTTTCTATCTTCTTATCTCTTCTTCTACCTCTTTCTTCTTCTTTTCCTTTTCTTAAACCATAACATTTCGGGTTTCCGGCCTTCGATTTCTCGGCAGTCGATAAAGTGAGTATCGATGTTGAATTTTCGAAAGTCAAAATTTCCGGGGCGTTACATCTGGTATCAGAGCATAGAAAAAGAAATTTTAAGAAATGTTGAGTTCAAAATTTGGGAAGTTTAAAGAAACAATTTCGATATTCAAAAATAGCCGTCCGAGGCACAGTCTCGGAATTCGACGAAACCAGTTCCATTGGGTCCGTAATATTGAATTATTATCGGGTTTCAAATTTCGTGTTTTTCGGAGTTGTTATGTGAGCGTACGACACATAAACGCGTTGAAAGTTCTATCGAAACAAATTGAATTTAAAATTTAAATTTAAATTTAAATTAAATAAAAGACAGCATCCCCAATTTCACGCCTAAAATCATGGCAGTTAAACGTGCAAACACGTTCTCCTTCTTTTTAGCCTCAACTCACGATCTTCTGTCTCCTCCCCTCTGCTTTTAAATAAACACGCAACTCCCCTTCACTCTCGTTCAAAATCAATTTAAAGATATTATTTCAAAGTAATAATTAATTAGATAAATTTTAAAAGGAAATTTAGTTTAAATTAAATTTTTAGTTAAATCAATTATTAAAGACAAAATAGGGTTGAACGAAACTATTAGTGAATTAAACTATTTTTGTTGCAAATTGAAAAATAAAATATAAATACAGAAGCAGAAAGAAGAAAATTTAGTTTTAAAATTTAATTGTAGTTAAACAAATTTATTTAAGCAAATTTAGTTGAAATTTAAATTTTATTAGATTAGTTTGTTAAGAGTAATCTATTTAAAATTTAAAAGGGGATTCGATTTAATTAAATGGTAAGTGATTTTTCACTTAGTTCAAATATTCTATTTAAAAGGAATTTATTTATAACAAATTTAATAGTTAAAACCAAAGTTTGTTAGTTGATTTAAATTTATTAAAAGAAATTTAGTTTAATTTGAAATTTCTAGTTAGGATTATTTTAAAAAGGAAAATTAGTTTAAATAAATTTATTAAAGAAGAAACAATTTTGTAAACAAATAAATCTATTAAAGGAAAATTTGTTAAAGAATAAATTTTTGGTTAAGATTAATTTACTGATTTAAAATCGAACATTGGTTAATTAAATTTATCAAATGAAAATTTATTATTCGATCTGTTCGAATATTAATAAATTGTGTAAATATTTATACAAGGTATAAATCAAGGAAATCGAGTCATGAGGGAAATGGATTGCAAAATAAAAGCAAAGGTGAGAACTTCTCACTCAAAAGGATTTATTTAAATTTTAAATAGTTAGATTTAAAATTGTTAGTTGTGTTGATTGAATGCTTGAATGATGATTGATATATATATATATATATATATATATATATATATATATATATATATATATATTGGATGTGAATAGACCCTATACGCCGTTAGTAAGCGGAGGTTATTTATTACACACATATACCGCGATATTCCACCTCGAAGTGGAATTGGTATTATATTATATATATAGCAATATATATATATATATTGGCATATGTATATATTGCAGTTGATTGATTTCCCGCATTGTATAGCGGATGAGACCCTATTGCGCCATTAGTAAGCGGATAATATTTATAAAATCCCATATACCGCGGTATTCCACCTCGAAGTGGAATGGGTATTGTGCTAATGTCTGTGGATGCAGGGAAACATGTTGGAGGGATCCAACTGGATTCCTCACAAATATTTATTTGATTTTAGATATTGTGATGTTTGATTGATTATCATATCGATATATGATATTGGAAAGTCGTGATTGACTATTAGATGTGTTGCATCATCGAATCCAATTTTTAAGTTAAAAATAATGATTTTGATTTTTAAGGGATTTCTAAAGTGATTTTTGAAAGTATACGTTTATAAAATATTTTTTTGGAATTAATTCATCTTAAATAAATAAACGTTATAATTTTAATATTAAAAAAAATTATGATTTTTGAGAAATTCAGTTAAAAGTTGATTTTTGAAAATATGAGATTAATGATTTTTTTAAAATAGTTTAAACTGGGATTTCTGAATTTATTATAAAAAGTTTAAAAATAGGATTTATGAAATTTAATTATTTTATAAATCAAAATGATGAATTATAAAGGAGTTCAAAGACGTTTTTAAAAGAATAATATAAATTGATCCATATAAAAGATTTATAAAATGGATAATTATAAATTAGAATATTTTGAATTATAAAACGAGCTTTTATAAGTATGAGAATGAATTTCATAAATGAATGAAATTTATAAGATTATAACGGTGAAGTTATAAATGGAATTTTATAAACAGTAGGTTTATAAAAGTTGTAAAGTTATTTAAAAGAATAGATTTGGATAAATAAATGAATCTTATAAGTTATAAGATTTATAATTATGAAGTTTAAAAGAATGTTTTTGTAAACCAATAAATTATAAGCATTTAACTTATAATATGGACTTTCGGTATATAATTGAGTTATAAATCGAATAAGTTAATAAAGGAAATTTATAAAAGGAAGTTGTTATAAAATAAATAGAAATGAAATTTATAAACATTGTTTTATAAATCCGCAAACTACTTATTTTGATAAGTAAATTGTTGTAATTTATTAATGGAGTTATATTCACGTTTTAGACAGTGAATAATCCTTTAAAATAAAGTGAATAGAAATGATAAAATTGGTTAACAAGTATATTCACATTTTTGAATAGTGAATAATATGTTAAAGAAAATGTTTTGGATGTGATGTTTTAAATAGAATTAAAACGATCTAAAGATGTTTTAAAATATATTAACTATCGAAACCATAGATTCCAACATTCATTGTTGAAATAGACGTTTTCGAGAAATAGAAGGAAATAGTAGATTATAACACTGTTGTTATAATAAATGATTTCCGAAAGGAAATGTTTTGTATAGTATTGGGATTTATATATCTATTTTAATTTCGAATCCCTATACTAGTGATTTTGGGTTGTCGTAACGATGTTTTAGGCAACATTCGTTTTGGCCCAAATAAATATGGTTAAGTGAATGATTTCCTTAAAGAATGAAATATATACTTAATTTCGATTAGAGTATATTAAATATTTTCTAAGTATAGAAAATAAAAAGGCTTGTGAATTTCTTATAAATAAATAAGTATGGAAATGTTTTCCAATATAAAGTGAATATGTTGAGAATTTATCTTTTTGAAGATAAATTGAAAATGAATAATTATAAACGTATATTCATAGATATTTTAACATATGAATTCAATATGGAATTTATAAATGAAATTTGGAAAATAGGTTAAAAATAAATATTGATTTATTTTTGAAGTATGGAAAGTTTATATCTTCTAAAGATATTTTTGGAAAATAAATAATTTGGAAAATTATTTGGAATCTGGTGATGTTGGCATATCTATTGATTGTTCAATAACCGACTATCAATATTTACCTTTAAATAGGTATTTGTTGTGATTTGTTTGAATTTGAATGCCACACTTATTTTTTTAAAATAAGCGCTCACTATTCGGGTTAACCGGGAAAGGACCTTGGGGTCGTATAACCCATTCCGAATATGTGATACGTCGTTATGAATTGCATTTGAAGATCGGCGTTGAAGATCGGATATTTTCAAAAACGTAAGGGTTTCTTGTTGATTTTCTCTGCACTGGCTGATCCCCGGTATTGAGATCTCCATATGTGATGGGAAATTCGGACGTGATTAGAGATTATCCGGATTGCAAGGACTTCTCTGTAAGTGCCTTCGGTTCTGTTCGAGCCCGGAACAGACTTGTATGGATAGTATCTCTGACATTACAAATTGAGATATAAAGCCGATTTCTTTCAAATATATTTCTGTTGGTGGCGGAGAATTTATTCTCTTAGCTTAACACCCTTCTCTGAGACGTACGAGCTCAGAGGTTATATAGTTGAAGTTATCAGCAATATATTCCCAATTTGGTAATGTGACATACTGAGTGTTGCTGTGAAATGATCATTGCGTTGATTATTTGTGATAGGAACATTTATTTGATCGTCTATCTTGGTGATCATTTCTATGATCATTTGTTGACCCAAAGCACGGCTTTTGTATAAAGTGTGTTTTTGTGGACGAGACTTCGTCGAGCCTCACAAACCGGTAATGGTCGAAATAGGAATTGTGCGGCAAGGTTTCCAGGGATCGCTTCCCTAGGGTATGGCCATTCCTTCTGGAAAAGGGTGGTATCATGGTATGGAGCCCAGATACTTACTCATGTTGAAAACACTTTGTTATGATTGTGTGATGATGGTGACGAGCGCTCGTTTAAAGGTCCCAAAGGACCGGGGATGGCATATCTGAGGGTTTGTAATATCCCTTGGGAAAAGGGGTTCCCGGCTTTGTTTAGCGGAGAACGGTTTGGTTCTCGGGGCGTCCTTCCAGAGGCGTTTCCATGTGGCAATGGGAAGTTCCTTGGCCTGACCATTTGTTGGAAAATCCATTCTTCAAATACGAGCCTTGTATGGTTTTAGTTGTATAACCTGCCATGAAATATGGCGGTAACCCGCTATTGAACATGGTAGCTATAGTAGGCATAGTTCGAAATGTCTATGTTGGCTAAGATTTATATCTTTATTTTCGAAATGAATTTTCTCTACACTATGCACTAGTAATAATATCAAACGTTCTTTTTAATGCGTATCAAGCATCTTTGACTATCATAAGGAGAAATCTCCTCCGATTCTGCGTTTGCATTGTGTGTGTGTGCGGGAGGCCTTATGGTAGTCTCATTTTTAAAAACATTGCGAATTGACTTTAAAAATATTCCTCTATTTTTGTTTTCAAAGATAAATAAACTGTTTTGAGTTCTCGCACCAGTCACATGACTGACTCGGAGTTTATTGTTTTCCTTCCTAAACTCTGGGTGCCCACCAATTTCTACACGGGCAGTCAAGAGTTAGGTTTATCAGGATATTCTGGAATTCAGGAGTTGCAGGAGGCAAGATGGATGGCATAGCGTATTACTAGTATAGTACTTCTTTTTCCGCTGCATTGTTTGTTGTTGTACACTCTGATAATGAAATGAATGTAATGTAATGTAATAACTGATATAGTTCTTTGTTTAAAGATTATTCATTTATCTATTATATGTTGTTCCGCTGCGAATTGTGAGATTCTGATATTGTTCTGTTGTTTTCAGTTCCGTTCTATGTTCTGTCTTTTTCCTCTTCTTCTACCTCTTTTCTTTTTCTTAAAACCCTCAGTGTTCGGTTTTCTGGCATCCGACTGATCGGCATTCGATACAGTGGACGTATTGATGTCGAATTTCGGGAGTCGAAGAATCGGGTCCTGACAATGTGGTATCAGAGCATACGGTTAAGCGACAACCATGGTTCTGTTGGGTATTACTCATTAGAGATAGAGTCAGCAGTACTCTAGAATGAGTTTGAGTGTAATAATAGATATGAGCGCGTATTTGTTAGTGAATATAAAATTGTTTTTGAATCGGGTAAATAAGATAATTTTGCCCAAAACTATTTTTGTATAGAAAGGAAATGATTTTCTATGAATTATTATAGTATATGGTTTCATGATTGTTAGGAAGTAATAATATTAAATTATTATCATTAGTATATGGAATTAAATAAGAAATAAAATGGATTGAATTCAAGTAAACTAACTTGATAAATTATTAATTCTTGGACTAATGAATTGGAATTTGAATTGGTTAAATTAAAATTTAGTCGTGAGCTAAATTTGAAGATAAATTTGAAATTGTGTATAAATTCAAGTATGTAAAAGAAATAAATTGAAATTTTCTTTGTTAGTAATTCAGTAAATTCGAGATGAATTGAATATGGAAATTGAAATTTAAAATGAATAAGTGAATGTACTGATTGAAAAGAATTAGACAATGAAACTAATTTAAAGTAGTAATATGAATTAGCTAATGAAAGTTAATCGTTAGAATTCAATATTTAGAATTGAGAATTGAATTCAAATAGAATTGAAATTGTGCATTAAATATGAAATGTAAAATTGAATAAAAATGGATATGTAACTTCAATAGTGAAGTAAAAATGTATAAAAAGCATATATTGGAAATTTTGTAATGAATTGGCAAAATGGTTTGTATATTGGAATTGAATATTATGACTAGCAGGATATACAGGTATTATAAAGGGATTGGATTTTGATTTTGAAGATAATTTAAATTGCTCGACAAAAAGGTACGTATTTGAATTTCAGTATGAGATTTGATGACTTTCTTCTCTAGCCACTTGGCTTTCTCTTTTCTTTTTGATTCTGAGGAGCCGTGGTGCCATTTTGTAGTCGTACCGAGCTAGCCGCGCAAAGGAGACGCTGGCGAAATTTTTCGAAAATTTAGGGTGTTAGAAAAATTTTGAGAAATTTTGAAAGTTTGAAATTTGAATTTGAATTTAAATTTGAATTGTTAGGAAAACAATGTTGTTTGAAACTTATAATTGAAGTTGGAAAGCTAGTTGAAATGATAGTGAATCTCTAGTAAAAAGATTTGTTTTAGAAAGTTGATAAAACTATTTGAATTATGAAAAAATAATAGACGGATTAAGGATCATTCTTCTTAACTTGTAATTTCGGGACGAAATTCTTTTAAGGAGGGAAGATTGTAACGACCCAGAATTTTTAAAAATTTAATTTGAGAATATTTAATTAAGTTTAAATATTTGAATGATGGTTTGGATTGAATTTTCAATATAACTTTGAATTTAGCGATTAAATTATAGAATTTAATCTATTGAAAGCTGAATAAAAATTTGAATCTTCAATTTTAAGCCGATTAAAAATATTTCAAAGGCTTGTAAAATTCATATTGATAATATTGAAGATTTTAGAAGCTTCAGAATTTAATTTGAAAGTGAATTGTTCAGTTTTGAAATTTTATCGTTTGAATCGATATTCAAAAATAGCCGTCCGAGGCACAGTCTCGGAATTCGACGAAACCAGTTCCATTGGGTCCGTAATATTGAATTATTATCGGGTTTCAAATTTCATGTTTTTCGGAGTTGTTATGTGAGCGTACGACACATAAACGCGTTGAAAGTTCTATCGAAACAAATTGAATTTAAAATTTAAATTTAAATTAAATAAAAGACAGCATCCCCAATTTCACGCCTAAAATCATGGCAGTTAAACGTGCAAACACGTTCTCCTTCTTTTCAGCCTCAACTCACGATCTTCTGTCTCCTCCCCTCTGCTTTTAAATAAACACGCAACTCCCCTTCACTCTCGTTCAAAATCAATTTAAAGATATTAATTCAAAGTAATAATTAATTAGATAAATTTTAAAAGGAAATTTAGTTTAAATTAAATTTTTAGTTAAATCAATTATTAAAGACAAAATAGGGTTAAACTAAACTATTAGTGAATTAAACTATTTTTGTTGCAAACTGAAAAATAAAATATAAATATAGAAGCAGAAAGAAGAAAATTTAGTTTTAAAATTTAATTGTAGTTAAATAAATCTATTTAAGTAAATTTAGTTGAAATTTAAATTTTATTAGATAAGTTTGTTAAGAGTAATCTATTTAAAATTTAAAAGGGGATTCGATTTAATTAAATGGTAAGTGATTTTTCACTTAGTTCAAATATTCTATTTAAAAGGAATTTATTTATAACAAATTTAATAGTTAAAACCAAAGTTTGTTAGTTGATTTAAATTTATTAAAAGAAATTTAGTTTAATTTGAAATTTCTAGTTAGGATTATTTTAAAAAGGAAAATTAGTTTAAATAAATTTATTAAAGAAGAAACAATTTTGTAAACAAATAAATCTATTAAAGGAAAATTTGTTAAAGAATAAATTTTTGGTTAAGATTAATTTACTGATTTAAAATCGAACATTGGTTAATTAAATTTATCAAATGAAAATTTATTATTCGATCTGTTCGAATATTAATAAATTGTGTAAATATTTATATAAGGTATAAATCAAGGAAATCGAGTCAAGAGGGAAATGGATTGCAAAATAAAAGCAAAGGTGAGAACTTCTCACTCAAATGGATTTATTTAAATTTTAAATAGTTAGATTTAAAATTGTTAGTTGTGTTGATTGAATGCTTGAATGATGATTGATATATATATATATATATATATATATATATATATATATATATATATATATATATATATATATTGGATGTGAATAGACCCTATACGCCGTTAGTAAGCGGAGGTTATTTATTACACACATATACCGCGATATTCCACCTCGAAGTGGAATTGGTATTATATTATATATATAACAATATATATATATATATATATATATATATATATTGGCATATGTATATATTGCAGTTGATTGATTTCCCGCATTGTATAGCGGATGAGACCCTATTGCGCCGTTAGTAAGCGGATAATATTTATAAAATCCCATATACCGCGGTATTCCACCTCGAAGTGAATGGGTATTGTGCTAATGTCTGTGGATGCAGGGAAACAGGTTGGAGGGATCCAACTGGATTCCTCACAAATATTTATTTGATTTTAGATATTGTGATGTTTGATTGATTATCATATCGATATATGATATTGGAAAGTCGTGATTGACTATTAGATGTGTTGCATCATCGAATCCAATTTTTAAGTTAAAAATAATGATTTTGATTTTTAAGGGATTTCTAAAGTGATTTTTGAAAGTATACGTTTATAAAATATTTTTTTGGAATTAATTCATCTTAAATAAATAAACGTTATAATTTTAATATTAAAAAAAATTATGATTTTTGAGAAATTCAGTTAAAAGTTGATTTTTGAAAATATGAGATTAATGATTTTTTTAAAATAGTTTAAACTGGGATTTCTGAATTTATTATAAAATGTTTAAAAATAGGATTTATGAAATTTAATTATTTTATAAATCAAAATGATGAATTATAAAGGAGTTCAAAGACGTTTTTAAAAGAATAACATAAATTGATCCATATAAAAGATTTATAAAATGGATAATTATAAATTAGAATATTTTGAATTATAAAACGAGCTTTTATAAGTATGAGAATGAATTGTGAATGAATTTCATAAATGAATGAAATTTATAAGATTATAACGGTGAAGTTATAAATGGAATTTTATAAACAGTAGGTTTATAAAAGTTGTAAAGTTATTTAAAAGAATAGATTTGGATAAATAAATGAATCTTATAAGTTATAAGATTTATAATTATGAAGTTTAAAAGAATGTTTTTGTAAACCAATAAATTATAAGCATTTAACTTATAATATGGACTTTCGGTATATAATTGAGTTATAAATCGAATAAGTTAATAAAGGAAATTTATAAAAGGAAGTTGTTATAAAATAAATAGAAATGAAATTTATAAACATTGTTTTATAAATCCGCAAACTACTTATTTTGATAAGTAAATTGTTGTAATTTATTAATGGAGTTATATTCACGTTTTAGACAGTGAATAATCCTTTAAAATAAAGTGAATAGAAATGATAAAATTGGTTAACAAATATATTCACGTTTTTGAATAGTGAATAATATGTTAAAGAAAATGTTTTGGATGTGATGTTTTAAATAGAATTAAAACGATCTAAAGATGTTTTAAAATATATTAACTATCAAAACCATAGATTCCAACATTCATTGTTGAAATAGACGTTTTCGAGAAATAGAAGGAAATAGTAGATTATAACACTGTTGTTATAATAAATGATTTCCGAAAGGAAATGTTTTGTATAGTATTGGGATTTATATATCTATTTTAATTTCGAATCCCTATACTAGTGATTTTGGGTTGTCGTAACGATGTTTTACGCAACATTCGTTTTGGCCCAAATAAATATGGTTAAGTGAATGATTTCCTTAAAGAATGAAATATATACTTAATTTCGATTAGAGTATATTAAATATTTTCTAAGTATAGAAAATAAAAAGGCTTGTGAATTTCTTATAAATAAATAAGTATGGAAATGTTTTCCAATATAAAGTGAATATGTTGAGAATTTATCTTTTTGAAGATAAAATGAAAATGAATAATTATAAACGTATATTCATAGATATTTTAACATATGAATTCAATATGGAATTTATAAATGAAATTTGGAAAATAGGTTAAAAATAAATATTGATTTATTTTTGAAGTATGGAAATTTTATATTTCTAAAGATATTTTTGGAAAATAAATAATTTGGAAAATTATTTGGAATCTGGTGATGTTGGCATATCTATTGATTGTTCAATAACCGACTATCAATATTTACCTTTAAATAGGTATTTGTTGTGATTTGTTTGAATTTGAATGCCACACTTATTTTTTTAAAATAAGCGCTCACTATTCGGGTTAACCGAGAAAGGACCTTGGGGTCGTATAACCCATTCCGAATATGTGATACGTCGTTATGAATTGCATTTGAAGATCGGTGTTGAAGATCGGATATTTTCAAAAACTTAAGGGTTTCTTGTTGATTTTCTCTGCACTGGCTGATCCCTGGTATTGAGATCTCCATATGTCATGGGAAATTCGGACGTGATTAGAGATTATCCGGATTGCAAGGACTTCTTTGTAAGTGCCTTCGGTTCTGTTCGAGCCCGGAACAGACTTGTATGGATAGTATGTCTGACATTACAAATTGAGATATAAAGCCGATTTCTTTCAAATATATTTCTGTTGGTGGCGGAGAATTTATTCTCTTAGCTTAACACCCTTCTCTGAGACGTACGAGCTCAGAGGTTATATAGTTGAAGTTATCAGCAATATATTCCCAATTTGGTAATGTGACATACTGAGTGTTGCTGTGAAATGATCATTGTGTTGATTATTTGTGATAGGATCATTTATTTGATCGTCTATCTTGGTGATAATTTCTATGATCATTTGTTGACCCAAAGCACGGCTTTTGTATAAAGTGTGTTTTTGTGGACAAGACTTCGTCGAGCCTCACAAACCGGTAATGGTCGAAACAGGAATTGTGCGGCAAGGTTTTCAGGGATCGCTTCCCTAGGGTATGGCCATTCCTTCTGGAAAAGGGTGGTATCATGGTATGGAGCCCAGATACTTACTCATGTTGAAAACACTTTGTTATGATTGTGTGATGATGGTGACGAGCGCTCGTTTAAAGGTCCCAAAGGACCGGGGGTGGCATATCTGAGGGTTTGTAATATCCCTTGGGAAAAGGGGTTCCCGGCTTTGTTTAGCGGAGAACGGTTTGGTTCTCGGGGCGTCCTTGCAGAGGCGTTTCCATGTGGCAATGGGAAGTTCCTTGGCCTGACCATTTGTTGGAAAATCCATTCTTCAAATACGAGCCTTGTGCGGTTTTAGTTGTATAACCTGCCATGGAATATGGCGGTAACCCGCTATTGAACATGGTAGCTATAGTAGGCATAGTTCGAAATGTCTATGTTGGCTAAGATTTATATCTTTATTTTCGAAATGAATTTTCTCTACACTATGCACTAGTAATAATATCAAATGTTCTTTTTAATGCGTATCAAGCATCTTTGACTATCATAAGGAGAAATCTCCTCCGATTCTGCGTTTGCATTGTGTGTGTGTGCGGGAGGCCTTATGGTAGTCTCATTTTTAAAAACATTGCGAATTGACTTTAAAAATATTCCTCTATTTTTGTTTTCAAAGATAAATAAACTGTTTTGAGTTCTCGCACCAGTCTCATGACTGACTTGAAGTTTATTGTTTTCCTTCCTAAACTCTGGGTGCCCACCAATTTCTACACGGGCAGTCAAGAGTTAGGTTTATCAGGATATTCTGGAATTCAGGAGTTGCAGGAGGCAAGATGGATGGCATAGCGTATTACTAGTATAGTACTTCTTTTTCCGCTGCATTGTTTGTTGTTGTACACTCTGATAATGAAATGAATGTAATGTAATGTAATGTAATAACTGATATAGTTCTTTGTTTAAAGATTATTCATTTATCTATTATATGTTGTTCCGCTGCGAATTGTGAGATTCTGATATTGTTCTGTTGTTTTCAGTTCCGTTCTATGTTCTGTCTTTTTCCTCTTCTTCTACCTCTTTTCTTTTTCTTAAAACCCTCAGTGTTCGGTTTTTCGGCATCCGACTGATCGGCATTCGATACAGTGGACGTATTGATGTCGAATTTCGAGAGTCGAAGAATCGGGTCCTGACAATGACTTGCTTATGCTAGGTGATATGTGATGGGGGGTTCTCGCTTCGCGGTTTGGTGGCGAACGGGAGACTCTTACCCCCACACGTCCTCTTTACGGGGTTGGTTAGGAGAAGCCGTGACATTCGAAAGGGTGGCCGTAAAAGCAAGTTTGGGATATCAATGTAAGCCACGGTGGGGCTGGGATGGTTGAAAAGCCTACCGGTTGTGACCGCTGACGGTACGTTCGTCACAGGTGGTTTCAGAGCATATGGTTAAGCGACAACCATGGTTCTGTTGGGTATTACTCATTAGAGATAGAGTCAGTAGTGCTCTAGAATGAGTTTGAGTGTAATAATAGCTATGAGAGCGTATTTGTTAGTGAATATAAAATTGTTTTATATTGTGATGATTGGTTTGTTGAGTGGTATATGAACCTTCGTCGGCGCAGCCTCGAAACTGAATCGAAGGGGTTTCTAAACACTTAAATAGAACAATTCGACACAGTATTGTTTTAAATTGGGTAAATAAAATAATTTTACCTTGATTATATTTTATATATAAAGAAATAATTTTTCAGAATTATTTAAGTGTATATAAGTGGATTGTTTAGATGTTTGAATAATCTAAATAAAAGAATAATTGTATAAGTAAAATGAATTATAAGAATTGAATTATAATTAAAGTGATTTACAATTGTGAAATAAACTTATATATATAAGAAGTGATAGATATGAACTTGAGTTTTATAAATGAAATTCAACTTTAGAAATTGAATTGAATTGAATTAATGGATTAAATGTTAATCAATTGAATGTGAATTAAACTGATATGAAATAATGAATGTAAGGGTTAATTCATTAAAATCTAATGTTATTAGAAGTTGAATAATTGAATAAAAATCAATTTAATTAAACCAATTGAAAGTGATGGTGTTAAACCAAATTGAATGAATATAAGCAAAGGAATTTGGTTGAAATTAATATACATTGGTTGTTATATGATTGTTGGTTGATTGTATATAATTCATTAAGAGTTAATGAAATTGGAAGCTAAAGTAATTGGAATTCAATTAGAAGTTAAGTGAATCTTAAATAGAATTGAATTTGATTTGGAAGTGAACCAACTTGAATATGAATTAGTGAATATAAACTAATTGAAAATGAATGTTAGAAAGAACATCCACTGTAATGAATCAAAAGTGATTAAATTGAAAACCCAAATTCATTGAATATTAATGCGAATATGAATGAATATTTATTGGTTATGGATGATAGTTGGTTGATGTTTGCATTTGTTGCTTTAGTTGCATTTGCTATGTTAACATATATAGTTATTATGTTGCTATATGTTGTATATTGATACTATTGTCTACATGCATGATTCTCATGTTGTTTGTTGAGTGTTTAGTAGGTGCGGATCGCGTTTGCTTCGCATTTGGAGCTCCTTTCGCGCTATATTAGCCGTATATGCTTGCTAATAAAATAATAAGTTACATATCGCGGATTAAATATCGTACTTTTATACTTTTTTCCCTTCGGGATGCCTCATTACTTGATGAGATGTATATTTGTGATATATATACTGTCTTTTTTTTTTCGGATTGAGCCGCGCAAAGGAGACTATGGCGAATTTTTTCGGAAATTTAAGGCGTTAGAAAAAAATTTGAGAAAATTGAAATTTTTTGAAAACTTAGACTTTTATTTGGAGTTGAAAGTTAAACAATAGTAGTTGTTTTGAAAAGATAACTAAGTATGATTGGAAAACTTAGTAAAGTTATTATAAGAAGTTTAACTATGGATTTTGGAAAGTTAAAAATTATATAACTTTTCTTACTTGTTAATTTCGAGGACGAAATTCTTTTAAGGGGGGAAGATTGTAACGACCCAGAATTTTATTTAATTAAAATTTGAATATTTAATTAATTTGAATATTAATAAGTGAATTTATAAGTCGAATAAATTTTATTTTGAATAATTGGATTTAATTGGATAATTAAATCGATAATTTAATATGTTAAATTATGGAAATAATTGAAAATTGAGTTAAATATGATTGAAAATGATTTGTAAAATTTTATTTTATCATATTGAAGTTAGAACGATATTTTAGAACTTTTAAAATCGAATTAAGAGTTAATTTGTGAAAATTGAATATTTTAATATTTAATCGACTAGTGAAAATAGTCAATTTTTGAACGGTCTCAAAATTGGACAAAACCAGTTCCATTGGATCCATAATAGTTAGTTATTACCGGATTTCAATTTTCGTAGCAATCGGAGTTATCGTTTGATCGTGGCAGCTCGAAACGCATCGAATTATTTTTAATATTAATTTGGCGAGTTAAAATAGCCATTTTTCAAAAAGTCTCGGATTTCGACGAAACCAGTTTTATCGGATCCGTAATGTGATATTATTGTAAGGTTTCAAATTTCGTGTCATTTGGATTTACCGTTTGTCCGGTACAAATTAAAACGCCTAGAAAATCGCTTAAATCGGTTTAATTTAAATTGAATGTTTATTGCCATAACTCGCACAGATGTCCGAATTAGCTTTCGAAACCTGTTCCATTGTGTCCGGAACGCGGGGTAAACCCTAGAAACGCTGGTTACGGCGCGTGAATCGGAGTTTGGAAAACCCGGATGAATAGTGTTCGTTAAATTCTCTATAAATAGCCCAACCCTTCACAAAAAAAAAAAATAAAAAAAAATTAAAACCCTAATTTCATCACGTAGCCGCCACCCAGGTTTCAATGGCCAAAATTGTTCCAACTTCTCTCCTCAATCTCTTCAAATCCGTGCAACGGTTCGAGAAACTTCCAACATGAAAGATGAAGAGCACGCAACGAGCTTCGAATCTATACGGCTATGATCGTGTTTGGAGTTTCGAATCGACGACAAATCAAGCTCAAAGGCAGGCCGTTCGGCCTCGAACTGCGCGCGCATATGGTGGCCGAGCTTCATGCCGTGGATGGTGAAGGTGGCTCTTGGCAAGGCGAGTCGAATGGAGGTGGTTTGATGAAGTTTAGTCGAGTATTGGCGGAGCAAATCGAAACCCTAGTTTATGTGGTATGGGTTCTTGCGCGTATATGTTACCTGGAGTAGTAACGTGGGTTTGGGAAGATGGAAGGGTGCGGTGGTGATTGCATGGAAGCAAGATCCAACGGCCAGTAAACGTTTAGGTTATAAAATTATATATATAATGTTGTAAATTATTATAAAAATTCGAGTAAACTTGTAAAATCCATATCTTTTTCATACGAGGTCGAAAACGCGTGAAACCAGTTGCGTTGGAATCATATGGACGAGCACTACGCGATGGAATTGGATTGGAGTCGTTTGGAGTTAGTGAGAATTTTGGGTAAAATTAAACGTCCGTTTAATTTTATTCGAAATAAATCGCTAAAACGAAATTAAAATCAAGGTGAGAACTTCTCACTCAATCGAATCAGTTTTGATTTTATTTTAAATAGTTAGATTTAAAATATTTGAATGCATGTTTGAATGATGATTGTTATCTATTGATTGTTAAAATAGACATTATGCGCCGTTAGTAAGCGGATGTTATTTATTAAAAACATATACCGCGAATATTTCATAAACAGTGAAATTGGTATTATATATGATAGCAATATATATATATATATATATATATATATATATATATATTGGCATATGTATATATTGGAGTTATTGATTTCCCGCATTTGTTTAGCGGATGAGACCCTATTGCGCCGTCTATTAAGCGGATAATATTTAATTCCCATATACCGCGATAATTTCGTACTGGAGCGAAATTGGTATTGTGCTAATGTTTGTGGATGCAGGAAAACAGGTTGGAGGGATCCAACTGGATTCCTCAACAGTATTTATTTGAATTCAGATATTTTGATATTTGATGGATTATCATATCGATATATGATGTCGTTGTTGGCGTGATTGACTATTTGGTATGTAGCATCATTGGACCAAATTTGGAATTTTAAAATGATTTTAAAGTGATTTTTGAAAGTATACGTTATAAAATATTTTTGGGAATTTATCCATTTTAAATAAATAAACGTATAAATTTTAATGTTATAAAAAACTATGATCTTTGAGAAATATAGTTAAAGGTTGATTTTTGAAAATATGTTGGCTAATGATTTTATAAAATAGTTTAATCGGGATTTTTGAATTTATTATAAAAAGTTTAAAAATAGGATTTATAAAACTTGATTATTTTATAAATCAAAATGATAAAATTTATAAAAGAGTTTAAAGACGTTTTAGAATAATAATACAAATTGATTTGTATAAAAGATTTATAAAATGGATATTATAAATTAGAATATTTGAATTATAAAACGAGTTTTTATAAGTGTTAGAATGAATTATGAATGAAATTCGGAAATGAATGAAATTTATAGAATTATAAACGGTGAAGTTATGAATGGAATTTTATAAGCAGTAGGTTTATAAAATTTATAAAGTTATTGAAAGAATGGTTTTGGATAATAATTGAATCTTATAAGTTATAAGATTTATAATTATGAAGTTCAAAGGAACGATTTTTCAAACAAATAAATTATAAGTATTTCACTTATGATATGAACTTTTGTTTTATAATTGAGTTATAAATTGAATAGGTTAATAAAGGAATATATAAACGTTGTTTTATAAATCCGCAAACGACTTATTTTGATAAGTAAATTGTTGAAACCTATTAATGGAGTTATATTCACATTTTTGACTGTGAATAATCCTTTGAAATAAAATGAATAAAAGGATGAAATTTGTTAACAAAGTATATTCACGTTTTTGAATAGTGAATAATATGTTAAAGAAAATGTTTAGGATGTGATATTTTAAACAGAATTAAAACGACCTAATGATGTTTTTAAATGTGTTGAGATTCGAAACCATAGATTTCAACATTCATTGTTGAAATAAACGTTTTCGAGAAATAGAAGGAAATGGTGGACTTTAACACTGTTGTTATAGTAAATGATTTCCGAAAGGAAATGTTTTGTATAGTATTGGGATTTATATATCTATTTTTAATTTCGAATCCCTATACTAGTGATTTTGGGTTGTCGTAACGATGTTTTACGCAACATTCGTTTTGGCCCAAATAAATATGTTTAAGAGAATGATTTCCTTAAAGAATGAAATATATACTTAATCTCGATTTAAGTATATTGAATATTTTCCAAGTGTTGAAAATAAATAGGTTCATGAATTACTTATTAAATAAGTATGGAAATGTTTTCCAATATAAAGTGAATATTTTGAGAATTTATCCTTTTGAAGATAAATTGAAATGAATAATTGAAAACGTATATTCATAGATATTTTGGGAATTATAAATTCACTATGGAATTTATAAAAGGAAGTGGAATTCGTTTAAAAATAAATATTGATTTATTTTTGAGGTATTGAAACATATATCTTGTAAAGACATTTTTGGGAAATAAATAATTTGGAAAATTATTTGGAAACTGGTGATGTGTGCATATCCATTGATAGTTCAATAACCGACTATCAATATTTCCCTTTGAATGGGTAATTGATGTGATTTGTTTGAATTTGAATGTCACATTTATTTTTGAATAAGCGCTCACTATTCGGGTTAACCGGGAAAGGACCATGGGGTCGTATAACCCATTCCGAATATGTGATACGTCGTTATGAATTGCATTTGAAGCCCGGTGTTGAAGACCGGATCTTTTTGAAAGCGAAAGGACAACTCATCGATTGTCTTTGCACCGAGTAGCTACGGTATAGAGACTCCCTATGTGATGGGAAGTCCGGACGTGATTAGAGATTATCCGGATTGCAAGGACTTCTTTGTAAGTGCCTTCGGTTTTGTTCGATCCCGGAATAGACTTGTATGGATTGTATGTCTGACATTACAAATTGAGATATTAAGCCGATTTCATTCAAATATATTTCTGTTGGTGGCGGAGAATTTATTCTTTTAGCTTAACACCCTTCTCTGAGACGTACGAGCTCAGAGGTTATGTAGTTGAATGTTATCAGCGATATATTCCCAATTTGGTAATGTGACATGCTGAGTGTTGCTGTTAAATGATCATTGTGTTGATTATTTGTGATAGGATCATTTATTTGATCGTCTATCCTGGTGATCATTTCTATGATCATTTGTTGACCCAAAGCATGGCTTTTGTATAAAGTATGTTTTTGTGGACGTGACTTCGTCGAGCCTCACACCTCGGGAATGGTCAAAACAGGAAAGATGCGGCAAGGTTATGAGGGGTAGCGCCCTTTAGGATATGTGCATTTCTTTCTGGAAAAGGGTGGTATCATGGTATGGAGCCCAGATACTTACTCATGTTGAAAACACTTTATGATTGTGGAATTGATTGCGAGCGCTCGGTGAAAGGTCCCAAAGGACCGGGGGATGGCATATTCGATCAGTTGTTACTCAGTTAGGGGTAACCCGGCCTTGTGTTGATAGAGATCCGGTTTGGTTCTTGGGGATGTCCATCCAGAGGCATTCTCATGTGGCAATGGGAAGTTCCTTGGCCTGATCATTCGTTGGAAATCCAAAGAAACAATACGAGACTTGTACGGTTTTAGTTGTATAACCTGCTATGGAATGTGGCGGTAACCTGCTATTGAACATAGTTAGCTATAGTAGGCATAGTTCGAAATGTCTATGCTGGCTAAGATTTATATTCTACTTTCGAAATGAATTTTTCTCTACACTATGCACTAGTAATAATATCAAATGTTCTTTTAAATGCGTATCAAGCATCTTTGACTATCATAAGGAGAAATCTCCTCCGATTCTGCGTTTGCATTGTGTGTGTGTGCGGGAGGCCTTATGGTAGTCTCATTTTTAAAAGCATTGCGAATTGACTTTAAAAAATATTCCTCTATTTTGTTTTCAAAGATAAATAAACTGTTTTGAGTTCTCGCACCAGTCACATGACTGACTCGGAGTTTATTGTTTTCCTTCCTAAACTCTGGGTGCCCACCAATTTCCACACGGGCAGTCAAGAGTTAGGTTTATCAGGATATTCTGGATATTCTGGAGTTGCTGGAGGCAAGATGGATGGCATGGCGGATTACTAGTATAGTATTTCTTTTTCCGCTGCACTGTTTGTTGTTGTTGTTGTACACTCTGATGATGATGTAATGTAATGAAATGTGATGTAATGTAATAACTAATATAGTTCTTTGTTTAAAGATTATTCATTTATTATTATATGTTGTTCCGCTGCGAATTGTGAGATTCTAATATTGTTGTGTTCAGTTCTGTTCCGTTCTATTTTCTATTTTCTTTCCCCTCTATCTTCTATCTTCTTATCTCTTCTTCTTCTCTTTCTTTTCTTAAAAATTGAGAATTCGTATTTCTGTTCATCTTGAGTTAATCTATGGAGATTAGTGTATATTCAAGGAGTATGGATTTACGGGTCGTCACATTAAAATCTTGTCATGATAGGTAATGATTAGGAAATGTGAGCTTGAGCACATTGGACTAACGTTAACACTATGAGGAAATATCGCCTAGGCTCGAAGTGCAGACTTCTCGACTTAGGGAGAAAATTGTGTTATCATGATATGTCCTCTCAAATTTCTTATCAGTGGTAATGGACTAAAGTGGTACTAGGGTTCCATTATTAATGATCGACTCGAATTCTCGCTGACGGTGATGGACCAAAGTGATCCCTAACCAAGTGTCCATCAATGATGATTGGCTCAAACTTCTCATCGGTGGTGATGGACCAGAGTGAACTCTAACTAAATGTCCATCATTGATGATTGGCTTAAACCTCTCAATGATAGTAAGGGACTAGGGTGTCCCTAACCGTGTGTCCATTATTGACGATTCGCTCAAACATCTCATCGGTAGTGATGGGCCAGAGTGCTCCCTAACCATGTTTCCATCATTGACGATTGGCTAAAACTTCTTGCCGACAATGATGGACGAGAGTGGTCCAAAACTAGGTGTTGACGATCGTCTGAAAGTTTTCCATTGGCTATAGTAAACCAGAATGACCCTAGCCAGGCATTCACTATTGTTGATAGCTTCAAACCTATGGATGATGTTTATGCCAAAAATAGGTACAACACTCTTCAGATGTTATTGGAGATATTAGAATAAAGAAATTAAATGAAAAATGAGGCTAATCTAACAACCACACAAGAAAAATAAGCAGTAATAGAAAAAACAAGAATTTATAGTGGTTCGGCGTTATAGCCTATGTCCACTTTGAAGAGTTTGATGTTTATTGTCGATTATCAACTGATTTACAATAGCATAATAGCTAGCACTCAAGTTACAATGGAATTTTAGCAGAGTAGCAACATAGAAGTTCCAAAAATCCCTTTTTAGTTGGTGTAGGGATGCTATATATAGGAGTAGATCTGGAAATGTCTGCCTTAAATTTCGGTATACCCTTTCCCACACGTAAATGGGCCCACATGATCGATCTGGAGTTGTTTGGGGTCGATCCTGATCGATCCATACCCGTTCGTATCAATCAAGAAATGGCCCCATAGGGCTGGATCGATCATGGGTGTTCTTGAGTTGATATCCAAGATCTTGTAAAAATTTCATGGCATTTGGACCTGTAGTTTGAGAGATATGATCGATCCAATGTTGAGTTTGCAAGTAGGGCTGAAGGCTTCGTATCGATCAATTACGCATCGATCTCTTCATACAGATTCAATGTGTATCGATCAATTGCGTGTCAATGACGTGTCACTGGAGATTCACATTTCATGCTTGTAGAAAGTTTCCTTTGGTTTGATTGAGCCTTTCATATCCTTTTGATACATTGCTCTTCATATCAATGCTACGTCTGTGCCTTCGTATTGATGCTTTATATGCGGCTTTGTATCGATGCTTGGACCTAATTTTCGTATCAATCAAACAAGTGATCGATACGAAACATACGGTCGTTGGTTAGTGTAATCGATCCATGGAATGCTGAAGTCTACCTAAGTCTTGCTTAATACGAAATAGAGCGATACGAAGTAGATGGATACGAACTAGATGGATACGAACGGAACATGTTTCACAGGGATGTTGATCGATCCATAACTTGAGCATACAAACTTCGATTGTCCTAAAATTTGGAATGTTGCCTTCTATAGATTTGCTGGACGTACCATGCTAATTTAGCTCAATTCAAACTTGGACTAAGTTTTCCTATATCCATGGACCTATAGATAACCGATTTCCATGGTGGATTATCTTCTGTATCTTGTCAAGTCTTGGTGTCATGGCCTTGCCAAAAGGTGGGATAACATTTGCCCCCCAAAAATACATCCTGTGTGAACATGACGTGTTTTGAAAAGCTGCAATCTTTATTCCGATGAAGTTCTATCTAATTTGCTGAACTGTTGTTGTTTTTTCATCAAGAGATGTAGCCTTTGGTAGAATTCCAGTAGTATAAATGTTGAGTTGTAGACTGCCAATAATCATGTAGTTTCATGTTGCAACTAAAGGTCGAGTCTAGCAATTTGTTGTTTATTGTTCTGGATGTCACGAGGCAAAGCATCCAATTTCTGTTAACTTTGAAAATTGAATGTCAATATAAGATACATGCACGTATGTTAACCTGACTCTCGTTCATGTTTGAATGTTCACGGGTCATTATCAAGTTCTTTTTTTTTGTTTGGATCGAGTTTCGTATCGATCCTCTCCTGGATTGATGTGAAACTCGAGTAACAACAACGATCGATGGTTTCTTGAACCCTTTCTTCGTACCTATCCTCTCCTAGATCAATCTGGGATGCATCATGAAGGACGTCGTATCGATGGTGATCAATACGAGATGGATGTGACTTTTTGTAACGCCCCACCCCGAGACCCACCTTAGCAAAGAGAATTAACAAGTAATTCTGTCTACTAAAGCAGAGAATAGGGCTGGTTAAGGGCGACCATCTATAATTTTGTCTTAAACATCTATTGAATACGTCGATAAATGCAATATACTTTTTTTTCAACTCAAGTGGATCGACATACCCAGTAAATGCTTAATCCAAAACTATAGGTGACTAATGGATCTATCAGAACAAAATACAATAACTGATTGTAAATCACATCACAGAACAGTAATGAACATCATATATATACATATACACTGATACATGTTTAGTACAATACAATATGAATACAATAAATCTGGTACACGACCACACTATATACATCGAATCAAATGTAAAAACATCAGAGTATGCGGAAGAAATAAACTACTCAAGAGAAAGAAGAGCTGATATCCAACATCAACTTCAAGCTAAGCCCAATAGATGATACCTGAAACAACTCGGTCTGACCCGAGTGAAAACACACGGGTCAGGCTAGCTAGAACTTATCATTAGTAAAGGTGATGATAAGAGATAAGGGGAAAACCATTCCATCAATACCAATGGAATGATATAGGTCATTAAGTTATCTCTAGAGTGATACATCAATGGTTCATCATGATTGCATAGAGGGTTACAATATGTATATTAGATAGAAATGGTTTATCTAATTATATATATAACCGAATGAAATGGGTGAGGATATGGACCATAAAGTAAATCTTCATAAGATAATTAAACTTCAAGAATCCATCATAAATAAAACCATCTAATAGAAACTTCTTAATTTTTATACCTCATCTCATCGGTATAAATATAAATACATCTCAAACCCATCATTAACCTCATTATAAAGGAATCTCCATAGTCATTTGTACCTCATATCATTGGTACAAATATAAATCTATCTTAAATCTATTATCAACACTCATCATAAAAGCATTACCATAATTTATACCTCATCTCATTGGTATAAATATATATAATGTCTCAAATCCATCTTGATAGAACCCGGAAAGAGTTCAAAACATCATATTCGAAATCACCATAAAACCATGTATATAAATAAGCCCTTTTCTTACATAAGGCTATAATAAAGCATCATCAACAAAACAGTGAAAACGAAACATCTAAACTTCATGGAAAACAGCACGTGCTTTACATCTTGACTAGTACTAGTAATTTGGTACCATACATCGTGATGACTTGGGGTCACATAACATCATAACATCGTGATTGACTAGTCGGAACATCTTGATGACACCCAGTCACAAATCCGAGTAAAAACATCAGGGTGATTGGAGTTGAGTAATAACATCGTGAACATCGTGGTGACTCCAATCGTACTCGGTCTAATACTAGTAACATCTTGAATGTGTCTCAACTATTCGAATAGGAACCCAAAAGGCGAGAACGTATATCCCATACTATACGTTCTCCCCTAATGTTTTACTAATCGTTAGTTGGTTCCACATTAGAAAACATCATAAAACATCAGAACCATCATAAAACTCACTCTGCCTCATCTCATCGGCGAGTTAATATAATACCACACTCATCTCTTCTCATCGATGAGTAATGGTTCCATCGTGACTTGTCTCATTTCATCGACAAGTAAAAATCATCATAACCATTTTAACTTCATAAATCATCATAAACATCTTAACTTCATGAATACTTCATAAATAGATTTACCTCATATCATCGGCAAATGCGATTAAATCTCATAATGGTTTCTCATAAACCATAATCCCCGAAAAGGAAAATCTCATCTCAAGACTCACCTCATCTCATCGGCAAGTAAAGCAACATCTTTAAGTGGTTCTCATCGATTTTTACTCTTATAATAGGAGATCTCGAACACCTCAACTCGCCAAATATTGGCTACTTGGGTAATTCCTATAATAGGAATTGAAAATCTTAAATACTAACTCAAGATTCAATACTTAAGAGGTTTCGATCGTATAAGTCCGGAATTAACCGAAAAAGCAAACTCATGTGTCCCATACCACATGTTTTACTAAATCGTTTAATTCTCTTTCTTATACGTCCGAAAAGTGCAAAAACGCGTATCTTTAAATAGAAAATATATTTTTGCTAAATCGGGTTTTGAAATAAATTTCAGAAAATATTTATGAAATCAACTTTGGAAATCTCTTTATAATTTAGAAATATTAATTGTATCAATTTTTTTTTTGAAATCACTTTGTAAAATATATTTCTTAGAACAATAGCTAGAATATGAACACTGTTGGAAAATAGTTTGAAAATACGTGCACATGCGCTCGGAATCACAATGAAAACATTAAATAATGAATCAATAAAATTAATTAAAATCCCAATGACGGATTCGTGAAAATACATGGTTCTATATAGTAGAAACAACCCAAAAATAATCACAAGACACATGGTTTGACCCTTGAATAAGGTAATAAAACACTCAAGATCTATATTAAAATTCATCATCAAAGACTTGCTCGAACAATCTAAGAAAATATATGATTCAATACCAGAGCATATATGATATAAAGCTCTCAGTATTTGCACTGAAAAGAGCATCAAAACCGTGTTCAGAAAACATAAGAGAAAGCACCAAAAGCTGGTGCAACAATTCAAGATACACAGGAATAAACATTGGTGTTTTGCCCAGGCCTGTATTTTATTTATTCAGTTTGTCTCTTTTAAACACATAATTTGAGAGAACACAAAAGATAAAAGTTTTAGAAGACATCCTAAGCTTTTCAGAACATTAAAAATTACTGAATTCCGATAAGAAATGTAAAAGTTATAGATAAAACAATTCTGAGATTTGAATTTCACAACTTCTGTCATTTTGTCTCAGGACAGCGACAAACAATCACATTTTTGCCCAAGACAACTTCGAAATTCTGGAAAACTCAAAACATAAAAGTTTTAGAACAAAGTCTGGGCTTTCCGGAACATCTTAATTTATAGAAATCGGTTGAGAAATGAAGAAGTTATGGTCAATTAAATTTCAGCCTTAAGCACAGAGCTAATATCGATTTTGCACTCGGCATTACAGTAGAAAAGTTCAATTTTGACATAGAAGCACTCAAAATTACTGAAAACTTAACAAGTGAAAGTTGTATTATATGATTTTTTTCTTTCCGGAACATCTGGAATTATTAAAATCCGATGAAAAATGAGAAAGTTATGTCTAATTTAGTTTCAGCTTCAAACACAGAGCAAACATAGACTTTGCTCTCGGGTTAGCAGTAGAAAAATCAATTTTTGACATAGCTAACCTCAAAACTAAAGAAAACCTAAAACATAAAAGTTGTAGTATAGGACTTAAGCTTTCCGGATCATCTAAAATTATCAAAATCCGACGAAAAACGAGAAAGTTATGCGTATTTTAGTTTCAGCTTCAAGCACAGAGCAAACACAGACTTTGCTCTCGGGTTAGCAGTAGAAAATTCATATTTTGACATAGCTAACCCCAAAATTAAAGGAAACCTAAAACATAAAAGTTGTAGAATATGATTTAAGCTTTCCAAAACATCTAAAATTATCAAATTTCGATCAAAAACGAGAAAGTTATGGCAGAATTTGTTTCAGCATCAAAGATGGACAAAATTCTGTTTTTTTACAGAAATAAAACATCAACCAAAAATCAATATTATCAAGCTATTTGCATATCTTTTTGTATTTGAAGCTTTGCTTCAGCTAGATTTGTGAGTTTATTAACTCACCTTGCTGCCATAGATGATTAAGCAATGATTTAGAGCCAAAGATTGCAACTTCTCCCAAGTATAGACCAAAGAAACCTGTAGAAACTAGTAATAGATGCATGCAAACAAAGAGAGAGGCAAATCAAAAAAAAAAATTGACTGTAAAAATAGATTTTGATATGAAGATTGGTTTTAGATTGAAGATTACCTGAGTTTAGCTCTAGAATTGACAATTAAAACCACCAATTTTCATTTCATTTGACAAATTTAAGCATGGATTGAAAGAGGAAGAAAGGGTTTCAGCCATTAACAAGCTTTGGAATTTTGAGAAAGAAAAGAGAAAAAAGTACACGTACTGTAATTTTCTTTCTCATTACTCATTTCTAGTAATAGACTAATGATAGTGGTAATGGGCTTTAGCCCAAATTAATAAAAGAAGTTAAGTTAATTGCTTAATCTCTTATTTCATGTTACAATGCATATTAACAAATGGAATTAACACTATTTCAAGTTTTACTTCTTTAAAACTTTTGAAACTCAATACTCATGATAATAAAAATGTTTTATACTCAAAATAAAAGATTATTTATATATTTAAAACATTTTATTACCATCTTTCTCTATTTTAAATAAAATGGCAAATTTACATCTTTAATTACAAAACTCATTGTAATTAACATTATAAATTACACAAAAATCACATTTTTGTGTAATAAAATTTTATAACCCATTTCAAATATAATTTAACACTAAAATTATATTTTTAAATCCAATTCCATCATTATTTTAAATATATCTCATTTAAAATTTAATTACTTCTTTTAAAAATCATTAAAAGAAGTAAATAGCAATAATTTACATAATTATTGCATTAACTCTAAGCGAAACACATTTCCTCAATCTTTTAAATCAAACCATCTTAATAAAGTTTATAAAATTCTATTTTTCTCATTTTATCCTTAAATATATTGTTTGTTCCCAATAACCAATTTATATTCCTCTTTAATTATTAATTTACACTATTAAATTATATCTGCCGTTATAATTTAATATTCTCAGGTAATCGCTAAAATCAGGGTTGTTACAGACTCCCCCTCTACAAAAATTGTGTCCCCACAATTTTCTACGAAAAGAGTTGTAAACAACACAAATATTCAATCAACAAAGATGATAGACAAGCTCGAAACTCAAACCATTCATACTTTCAGCATAGAATGGTAGAGAGAAATAAGGAAAAACTCCCTTGGTTAATCCAATGGTCCATCATATGCTAATATAGTGATTAGCAAACCATCGAATTTTCCAAGCAACTCGAAAGAATTTCGAAGATGTCTCATATTCGAATCAATACTCAATAAAAAGCCCAACAAATAATCTATCAAATAAGATAGATTTCTCAAAACTCTACGAATATTGTCGGGATCAAACTCATTCAAACCCAAACTCTAAGCAACAAAAAATGATCATCAACACAATTTTCCGCATAATAATACGGAAAGAGCATCCTCACAACGAGGATAGACTCAATAGACAAGATAGATAAATCACACAAAATGGCTTCTCACGAGGCCACCAAACTCGAATAACCACGAAAATGCACGTAATCATCAATAGCACAAGAATAGAGTGAACTCTAGAACAAGAATATAAGCTCAAATTAGCTTTCAATCCAAGATATTTAGATTTTTTTTTTTTTTATTTTCTCAACATCTTTTAAATTTTAAATCTCAATTTTCAACATTTGAAAGTTTTCAAACTCTTTACTATATTACTTAGTAAGTAATATAAAAATCAAATTAAAAGTCTAAATTTCTTCTCTTACTTCAAAAATAATTTCCAAAGAACTTTGTAAATCCATAATAATATTCCTCGAAATAAATTAAGGGTTTAAATTCTCTTTACTCTTTTTATTAAACCACTTAAAAAGCTTAAAACAATCTTCAAATCCTCTTGTAACTCTTCTCTTAAAACATCCAATGTATATAATATAAATTCTAAAATCTCAAAATATACTTTCAATAAAGTATAGCTCAATAATTTTCTCACATATTCTAATCTTTATAATTTCAAAAAATATATATAAATAAATGGCATTGCCTCGCCACTGAATCTCTAATAATAGATATATCTGTTGGTTGCAGAGTCGATCGAACGATCAAAACTGCCTCGCCACTCTGATGCTCGTCTCTAAAACCAATGGCTGCAATTACCATTCAAAAATAATTTTAATATTTATTCTCAAAAATATTATTTTTAAAATGTCAATCTTTTAAACACAAACCATCGTGTCTGATTGTCTCATCATAGCATTTAGGAGATTCCTATCGATAACGTTGATCAGGCGCATCGACTAGAACTCTTAACTACTCGATGGACAACCCAACACTCTCAAATTATTTCTATAAAAGAAGTACTACTCATGTAAATATATTCTCAAAATATTCTTTGTTTTTTTTTTTTTATGTCACAATGCTCAAAATTCTCTTTAAAACTCATATTTATATAGCTTCAAAACTCAAACCAAAGAACATTAAGAGAATGCATCGAGATATTCCTAGAGTACTCCATTCTCAAAATCAATAGAAGGAGATAGAGTGTTCGGCAATCCTACGATGTCACGAGCCACTCCCAAAAATCATCAAGATACAGGATAAGCAAGATATTCTTCTCAAAGGAGAAGAAGAATCAATCCACGAATCACTACTTCAGTCGGAGTAATGCTAAAAGATAACATTGATTGAGTATATGAAAAGAACACTCAAACGAAGCTGAATGATAAACTTAATCAAACTCGAATAATCTAGAAACTAACCTCATTCCTTAGTGGATATCCTCGTGGAAGGATAACCGAAGAGCCAAGAATAAGGTTCCCTCAACAATCGATTGCCCGATTGGATGTCAAGTCCAACGGACTCACAAAACTCAACAAAGTCACCTTAACTGGAATTCGAGATATATCATCAACATCTCGATACTCAAGAGTGAATACAGAAACTTCCGAATCATCACTAACATTTCAAAATGATAGAAATAATAACCTAATCAAATTAGGATGCCTAAATAAATATAGGATCCTATAATACAAAGGATCGGACTTAACATCAAATAAGTTAGTCCATCTCAAATCAGATAAATCTCAAGATTGTGAGTAATAAACAGTTACTCACAAAAGCAACATCAAATAGAAATCTCAGAATACTCACAACAAGCCAATCGTTGTGGATCCCTTCAATAGGATTCACAAACTCTCAAAGGAATGCAACAAGAATACTCAAAGAAATCAATCAGCTCCATCGATACGAACTCACTTGTATTAACAAAAATAAGAATAGAATAATCCCAAATAAGATTTTATATAAGATAAGATGACATCAAACTATATTATGGAATACTACGGAATACAATATATCTATATTCCTAGACATATTCCATCTCAACAATCCCAAAATTCAAAAAAAAAAAAAAAAATCAAGGCTCGATTTGAAAGCAAGCTCGAATAAAGGACAATGATTCACTCGTACTGTACTTCGATGTATCATGATATTCTGTTCTGTGTTTACTCTACTTTGTTCTGACCACAGCTCTGATGCCAAACTGTAACGCCCCACCCCGAGACCCACCTTAGCAAAGAGAATTAACAAGTAATTCTGTCTACTAAAGCAGAGAATAGGGCTGGTTAAGGGCGACCATCTATAATTTTGTCTTAAACATCTATTGAATACGTCGATAAATGCAATATACTTTTTTTTCAACTCAAGTGGATCGACATACCCAGTAAATGCTTAATCCAAAACTATAGGTGACTAATGGATCTATCAGAACAAAATACAATAACTGATTGTAAATCACATCACAGAACAGTAATGAACATCATATATATACATATACACTGATACATGTTTAGTACAATACAATATGAATACAATAAATCTGGTACACGACCACACTATATACATCGAATCAAATGTAAAAACATCAGAGTATGCGGAAGAAATAAACTACTCAAGAGAAAGAAGAGCTGATATCCAACATCAACTTCAAGCTAAGCCCAATAGATGATACCTGAAACAACTCGGTCTGACCCGAGTGAAAACACACGGGTCAGGCTAGCTAGAACTTATCATTAGTAAAGGTGATGATAAGAGATAAGGGGAAAACCATTCCATCAATACCAATGGAATGATATAGGTCATTAAGTTATCTCTAGAGTGATACATCAATGGTTCATCATGATTGCATAGAGGGTTACAATATGTATATTAGATAGAAATGGTTTATCTAATTATATATATAACCGAATGAAATGGGTGAGGATATGGACCATAAAGTAAATCTTCATAAGATAATTAAACTTCAAGAATCCATCATAAATAAAACCATCTAATAGAAACTTCTTAATTTTTATACCTCATCTCATCGGTATAAATATAAATACATCTCAAACCCATCATTAACCTCATTATAAAGGAATCTCCATAGTCATTTGTACCTCATATCATTGGTACAAATATAAATCTATCTTAAATCTATTATCAACACTCATCATAAAAGCATTACCATAATTTATACCTCATCTCATTGGTATAAATATATATAATGTCTCAAATCCATCTTGATAGAACCCGGAAAGAGTTCAAAACATCATATTCGAAATCACCATAAAACCATGTATATAAATAAGCCCTTTTCTTACATAAGGCTATAATAAAGCATCATCAACAAAACAGTGAAAACGAAACATCTAAACTTCATGGAAAACAGCACGTGCTTTACATCTTGACTAGTACTAGTAATTTGGTACCATACATCGTGATGACTTGGGGTCACATAACATCATAACATCGTGATTGACTAGTCGGAACATCTTGATGACACCCAGTCACAAATCCGAGTAAAAACATCAGGGTGATTGGAGTTGAGTAATAACATCGTGAACATCGTGGTGACTCCAATCGTACTCGGTCTAATACTAGTAACATCTTGAATGTGTCTCAACTATTCGAATAGGAACCCAAAAGGCGAGAACGTATATCCCATACTATACGTTCTCCCCTAATGTTTTACTAATCGTTAGTTGGTTCCACATTAGAAAACATCATAAAACATCAGAACCATCATAAAACTCACTCTGCCTCATCTCATCGGCGAGTTAATATAATACCACACTCATCTCTTCTCATCGATGAGTAATGGTTCCATCGTGACTTGTCTCATTTCATCGACAAGTAAAAATCATCATAACCATTTTAACTTCATAAATCATCATAAACATCTTAACTTCATGAATACTTCATAAATAGATTTACCTCATATCATCGGCAAATGCGATTAAATCTCATAATGGTTTCTCATAAACCATAATCCCCGAAAAGGAAAATCTCATCTCAAGACTCACCTCATCTCATCGGCAAGTAAAGCAACATCTTTAAGTGGTTCTCATCGATTTTTACTCTTATAATAGGAGATCTCGAACACCTCAACTCGCCAAATATTGGCTACTTGGGTAATTCCTATAATAGGAATTGAAAATCTTAAATACTAACTCAAGATTCAATACTTAAGAGGTTTCGATCGTACAAGTCCGGAATTAACCGAAAAAGCAAACTCATGTGTCCCATACCACATGTTTTACTAAATCGTTTAATTCTCTTTCTTATACGTCCGAAAAGTGCAAAAACGCGTATCTTTAAATAGAAAATATATTTTTGCTAAATCGGGTTTTGAAATAAATTTCAGAAAATATTTATGAAATCAACTTTGGAAATCTCTTTATAATTTAGAAATATTAATTGTATCAATTTTTTTTTTGAAATCACTTTGTAAAATATATTTCTTAGAACAATAGCTAGAATATGAACACTGTTGGAAAATAGTTTGAAAATACGTGCACATGCGCTCGGAATCACAATGAAAACATTAAATAATGAATCAATAAAATTAATTAAAATCCCAATGACGGATTCGTGAAAATACATGGTTCTATATAGTAGAAACAACCCAAAAATAATCACAAGACACATGGTTTGACCCTTGAATAAGGTAATAAAACACTCAAGATCTATATTAAAATTCATCATCAAAGACTTGCTCGAACAATCTAAGAAAATATATGATTCAATACCAGAGCATATATGATATAAAGCTCTCAGTATTTGCACTGAAAAGAGCATCAAAACCGTGTTCAGAAAACATAAGAGAAAGCACCAAAAGCTGGTGCAACAATTCAAGATACACAGGAATAAACATTGGTGTTTTGCCCAGGCCTGTATTTTATTTATTCAGTTTGTCTCTTTTAAACACATAATTTGAGAGAACACAAAAGATAAAAGTTTTAGAAGACATCCTAAGCTTTTCAGAACATTAAAAATTACTGAATTCCGATAAGAAATGTAAAAGTTATAGATAAAACAATTCTGAGATTTGAATTTCACAACTTCTGTCATTTTGTCTCAGGACAGCGACAAACAATCACATTTTTGCCCAAGACAACTTCGAAATTCTGGAAAACTCAAAACATAAAAGTTTTAGAACAAAGTCTGGGCTTTCCGGAACATCTTAATTTATAGAAATCGGTTGAGAAATGAAGAAGTTATGGTCAATTAAATTTCAGCCTTAAGCACAGAGCTAATATCGATTTTGCACTCGGCATTACAGTAGAAAAGTTCAATTTTGACATAGAAGCACTCAAAATTACTGAAAACTTAACAAGTGAAAGTTGTATTATATGATTTTTTTCTTTCCGGAACATCTGGAATTATTAAAATCCGATGAAAAATGAGAAAGTTATGTCTAATTTAGTTTCAGCTTCAAACACAGAGCAAACATAGACTTTGCTCTCGGGTTAGCAGTAGAAAAATCAATTTTTGACATAGCTAACCTCAAAACTAAAGAAAACCTAAAACATAAAAGTTGTAGTATAGGACTTAAGCTTTCCGGATCATCTAAAATTATCAAAATCCGACGAAAAACGAGAAAGTTATGCGTATTTTAGTTTCAGCTTCAAGCACAGAGCAAACACAGACTTTGCTCTCGGGTTAGCAGTAGAAAATTCATATTTTGACATAGCTAACCCCAAAATTAAAGGAAACCTAAAACATAAAAGTTGTAGAATATGATTTAAGCTTTCCAAAACATCTAAAATTATCAAATTTCGATCAAAAACGAGAAAGTTATGGCAGAATTTGTTTCAGCATCAAAGATGGACAAAATTCTGTTTTTTTACAGAAATAAAACATCAACCAAAAATCAATATTATCAAGCTATTTGCATATCTTTTTGTATTTGAAGCTTTGCTTCAGCTAGATTTGTGAGTTTATTAACTCACCTTGCTGCCATAGATGATTAAGCAATGATTTAGAGCCAAAGATTGCAACTTCTCCCAAGTATAGACCAAAGAAACCTGTAGAAACTAGTAATAGATGCATGCAAACAAAGAGAGAGGCAAATCAAAAAAAAAAATTGACTGTAAAAATAGATTTTGATATGAAGATTGGTTTTAGATTGAAGATTACCTGAGTTTAGCTCTAGAATTGACAATTAAAACCACCAATTTTCATTTCATTTGACAAATTTAAGCATGGATTGAAAGAGGAAGAAAGGGTTTCAGCCATTAACAAGCTTTGGAATTTTGAGAAAGAAAAGAGAAAAAAGTACACGTACTGTAATTTTCTTTCTCATTACTCATTTCTAGTAATAGACTAATGATAGTGGTAATGGGCTTTAGCCCAAATTAATAAAAGAAGTTAAGTTAATTGCTTAATCTCTTATTTCATGTTACAATGCATATTAACAAATGGAATTAACACTATTTCAAGTTTTACTTCTTTAAAACTTTTGAAACTCAATACTCATGATAATAAAAATGTTTTATACTCAAAATAAAAGATTATTTATATATTTAAAACATTTTATTACCATCTTTCTCTATTTTAAATAAAATGGCAAATTTACATCTTTAATTACAAAACTCATTGTAATTAACATTATAAATTACACAAAAATCACATTTTTGTGTAATAAAATTTTATAACCCATTTCAAATATAATTTAACACTAAAATTATATTTTTAAATCCAATTCCATCATTATTTTAAATATATCTCATTTAAAATTTAATTACTTCTTTTAAAAATCATTAAAAGAAGTAAATAGCAATAATTTACATAATTATTGCATTAACTCTAAGCGAAACACATTTCCTCAATCTTTTAAATCAAACCATCTTAATAAAGTTTATAAAATTCTATTTTTCTCATTTTATCCTTAAATATATTGTTTGTTCCCAATAACCAATTTATATTCCTCTTTAATTATTAATTTACACTATTAAATTATATCTGCCGTTATAATTTAATATTCTCAGGTAATCGCTAAAATCAGGGTTGTTACACTTTTCTTGCTTGAGTTTTTATACAATGTGCCCTTTGTATCGATGGATACGAAACTTTGGGTCTTGAACCGATGGATATGAAAGTGATGTTTCATATCGATGGAGTTGAACGGTGCAAACATATTCATGCAGTGATCTTCATAACGATGGATACGAAATATTGAGCTTCAGATCAATTCACATCCATGAATATGAAGTGCTAACTTCAAATTGATGGATACGAGATGTTAGGCTCTGTATTGCCTTATGTTGATGGATATGAAAGACGTTCTTCGTATCGATGGATATGAATGATCCAGATATAACCATGTGGCACCCTCTTTATCGATGGGAGTTGACCACTTCTAATAGTTTACATGACTAGGATATGAATCGTCCCTCTGGTCGACATGAAGAAGTATAAATAGTTTTGGACTTAGAAAAGTTTTCCACTTGCATCCGTTTTTACTTCATATCGATAGGAGAAAAAGAAATAACTGCAGAGCCTTCACCTTCAAAACAACCAATCCATTAACCTTTAACCCAATTCCTCCAATCTATGTAACTAATTAGTAAATCCACGTTTCTAATGACAAGCATTGAGATTCACGCCATTCCATTTATGGTGATGGCCATCTATGGCGCCACTGGTGCCGGAGCGTGGTTAGGGTGAGGTCAAGGGAGCAGCTAACGGCGTCTTAGAGAAGAAGGAGGAGCGTACTAGAAGGATTCGATGGAGTCACTAACTCCAAATCTTCCTCAAATTCATATCGATAGGGGACGTGGATCGATCAGAATGCTGTGAAGTAGTTTGTAGGTGACTTTTATGATTGAGGCGAAAAGGCAGTAGTTTACTGATCGATCAGGGATGGCGCAATTCGTACTAATGGAAGAGGTGTGGTGATCGATCTAAAGCCGAGGTCTTTGATCGATACGGAGAGCATTGATGCTTGGAGTGATCGATACGAACAGGCGATCGATACGAAATATATCGATAAGAAAAGCCAGAGTCTTGGATCAATACGAACACAGGCTTCAGGGGAACGATTTAACTCAAACCATGATGGATACGAAACATAGCCTTTTGCATACTCAAACGCTTAACTTCGACGAGCTTTAGCCTTGCATACTTGGACTTGACTGTACAACTACATATATGACTACCTTTCGAAGCTCGTCGATGGAACTGTAACTTGACAAACATAACCAATTTAAACATGGATCATTCATTAAAGTCAGGATGGTATGGTTGAGACGGTCAACAATGACGATCGCTTTGGTCGAATCTCGAAGTCTTGTCACTTTACCATCTTTCAAACTTGTAGAAATTTAGAGTATTATGTAGCACTTCACTACACAATACGATCACTCACCTTGCACCGGGGGGCATGGGTTTCTTACCATTTAATAATGGTTTCTATTGAGTTCAATAGCTATGGATTCTAGAAGCATCAAGCAGCAGGAAGTTCAGAGTCCCCCTTTTCCTAGAATAGAAAGGTCAGACATTGCGGTAGATGCAGTATACCCTGCTCTGGGTGAACTCCCGGACGCAGCCATGGTTTTGAATTCGCAGGACTCCGTTTGGTCCAAGATTTCAAAGGAAATGCTAGGCAGAATCTATCTTAGGCATGGACTATCTTTGGAAGAAGTTCTATTACCGGGGCCAAAAGATAGAGCACACAATCCCCCGGAAGGGTTCACGGCGTGTAATAGATTCATGTGTGTGGCTGGAATGTTGCCCTCGTTCAACCAATTTATTCGAGACGTGCTATTTTTTTGAGGATCGTGCCTTCTCAATTGCATCCCAATGGATATGCGCTTCTCAACAGTCTATACACCTTAGTTATGGAGCATCTCCTTTAACCCCTGACTGTCGATAAGATCAGATACTTACTCAATGTCAAGAGTCGGGAGGGGGGACAATCTGTCATTCACTTTTCTAGAAGCAGTCAGGAACTGCCAATTCATGGCAGGTGCTTGGAGTAAGTTGAGCTACTTCAAGACTGAGTGGTTCTTTGTGAGATGTCCACGATGATTTTCCAAATGGTGGTTGGTCAGACGTAAGTGCTTTAACTTCTCCATTAATTAACTAGGTAATCTAAATCGATGTTGAATCCATTACTACATTTCTTTCACGGCTTCCATTCCATGGCCCAAAGGAGCACAGTTTAAAGAGATAGTGAGAACATTCCAAGCGGTACCCACCGAACTTAGAGAAATAGACGAAGTTCTTGCTGACGATAACTTGATCGTCGTTGGGCTCCTAGAGAGAGGTCAGAGTATTAGGATGAACGGGGTTCTAAGAGTGGCCCCATTAAGACACAATGGGAGATAGGCTCCTATCATGCCCCTGGTCAAGCGAGCTCAGAGTGCCCCTGGAGTAATAATCGTGGAACTTGGCGATGAAGAGGGTACGACAGCTTGACATAAGCCCACGGTCGTGCCTCTACAGGGCCTTCGACCATTAGAGTCAAAAAGAAAAAGCAATACTTTTGTCCACAAATCTAAGAGGAAAAGGATTATTGAAGCGTTCAGCTTGTTGCAACTTTTACAGGTCCGAAGATCTCTTCTCTGCGGATGAAAGGTTCATTGAAAGGGTTATTAGATGTTCCTATCCCAGATGATATATCTACTTCCATGATCTTGGGTTAGATGGGAACCACTCCCCGTCACGAACTGGCATAGGTCTAACTTCTTTATACATAGAGGAGCCAACTCCTATGAGCAAGGCTACCATAATGGGTCGGTTGGGGGGTTTGTATATGCATACAAACACTTCACGACACTACATGACTTCTAATCACATGCTCACATGCTTCTAAATTTCTGAAGATAACAAATTCTGCTTCACTTTGCATTCTACAAATACGATGGTGAAACAAGGGTCCATGCTTAGCAACCTCTGCTCTTCATGCCATTCATATGGATCGCGCTCTGAGTCACATCGCCGCGAGAGTGTGAGAGACTATAGTCGTGACTATTATTCCAATCAAGAACGCGAGTGCCATGATGAGGAAAAGGAAAAGTCATATCAAAGCAGGCGCTGCTCTCGGTCGCGATCTCCACCATCAAAAGGACCTTCAAAACCATCTGGCTCCAGCAGGCCATCTTCGAATCTGTACATCAAGTAGCGTCATATCATGCTTCAAAATTCGATGATCAATGTCGTGGAGTTGAAACAGAAGCCCCTATCGTCACAAAATAGACTACCATAGAGCCCACAGGTGAGGGACCCATCCGTATCTCCAAGTTGAAGAAATTTTTTCCAAACATTTATTTCAGTGGCTTCTACTTTCTTCCTAATTTGAAAAGAATCTTTAATTACATAGAAAAACTATGTAAGATTATGTGCATGATGCGTACAATCAGTATCATGAATGGGTCAAAACGGCAAAATGGGTTTCGCGGTGTCTTTTGAGCGGGCTAAAATGATTAAAAAACTGAAGGGCATCCTTTCTCAAAAAGGCAAAATAATAACGACGACGCTCACCAACGAGCTTGAATCTTCAAGGAAGACCAAGACGGAGGCTGGCCAGAGAGCTGATAAGGCCAGGATGTCCATGGAAAACATAAGAAAGACTCACATGGACTTAATGCAGGAGATGGGTCACCGTAACACCGTCATTATTCAAGAAAGAGACCGTGCATTGAAAGAAGTTGACATGTTAAAGGCAAAGTTGACTGAGGCCCTTAAAGAGAAAGATGAAGCTAACAAAGTGGACCAGAAGGCATGTGAGGAGGCGGTTAGACTTAGGGAAGAGAGGGATGCTAAGAACCAAAAGGTCGAGGAAGCCGATGCTAGGGTTGAAAGGGAAATTAAATCTGCTGAGGCTAGAATGGAGAGCGAATTTGAAGATACCCTGGTCACTTACAATGCTAACGTCTTGAGAAACTGCAACTTAAACTGGCTCGGTGAAGTTTATCCTTTCCAATTATACAAGGCTTGGGATCGCTTGCTTGAGGATGAGAAGGTGATCCACAATACTGCAACCGTTGACGAGTTCGAACTAGAAACTCAAGTGCTGATCGAAGATGAGCTTAAAGTCCTCAAAGGGATAACCATCGCTCTTAAGAAAGAAAAACTGGTCGCCAAGTATCTGGAAGCTAGGGAAGGATTCAGGAGTAAACACCATGAAGTTGGTTCTGTAGTGCCTACAGTGTCTCAAACTAAGCCTACTTCCTCTGTTGATCCTTTGGTCGTCCCAGGAGTATGATCCTGATAGGCCACATCTCTCTCTAATCATCGAGTGCAGCTCAGTAGACCCTTCAGCCCAACCTGGGAGCCAACTTAACGAAGGTATACTGGACACTTCTCCTATTCCTCAATATGCAGGAGCATTATCAGATGATATTACTAATATATTCTCTTATCTTCATTCATCCTTAGATTATTCACCAACTTATCCTACTATAACTAAAGAAATTCACCATGAGCAGGAGGCGCTAATAACAAAGGCCACAACCATGATGATCACCATACCAACTGAGGAGATGCACGATAGCAGTTGCATGCTTGATGAACAATTGATGGAAGCACTCCTCAACAATCAAAGTGATCCAAGTATCGAAGTGTCCTTTAACGTAGATGAAGACGTAATCATAACAGCATCCTCAGGTCCAACTAGTGATATTTCAATGGGTATACGTGCGGAGTGGGCAGAGCAGATAATGGAGGAAATCAAAGTTGAGATCGAGCAAGCCGAGTAGGCTTGTAAAGCTGGCGAAGGCATGGGGGGTCCCGGTCCGGTACCTATACTTGTGCTTTCTTCGGGTGGCACTATTATCGAGACCAGTATGCCACATTCTTCTATCATCGAGAGTGATATTATCCCTTCGGTTTCATACAAAGAGGATACTCCAGTCACTATTAGTTCTCAAGAGGAGACTGCATCAATTCCCTTAGCCGGAGACAAGCCAGCTGGAGCAGGCCGGGGAGGTAAAGGTTCAAAGAGGAATCTGAGCGACGGCTCGAGTGGGTCTACGCTGAAGAAAAGCAAGAAGGATAAAAAAATCAAAGATGTAGATTTGCATTTTTGCTTCCTCTCTTTTGGATAGGTGGAATAAGCTTTTCATTTCCTTTTTGTAGGCCATGTATAGATGCAGGTTTGGGCCCCGCTTATAGGATTCTTTGAAAAGATTTTGTACTTACTTTCTCAAAGAATAGTGTGGACAAAATTCCTTTTTGTTTTCAGCATAACTCTGTGTTCATTTGTCTAATTACTTTAGCACTTACATTTCCATTCAATGTACTTATGAAGTTTCAGTCTCTAAGTCGAACTTTAATTCAGTCTTTAGATCCCGAAGTCATAGTTTTGGGTTGTAATAAAATGTCGAGTCCCAACATTGCGCTGTCTCGATCAACGGCAGGTACTTGAATAATGCCTCGGTTTTGGGGAGAATTGAACTAGTCAGTTGGCAATCGTCCCCCGCCTTCACTAACTTTAACTTAACTTGGTTGGAACAATGTTAAAGTGACACAAGTTTTATTGGTCGGATCACACTCGCTCACTTGCTGATATTTGTATCCACACTCTGGGAATTAGACTTGTATGCTAGCGGTCGGTCATGCCTACTTAATATTTAGAATCATATCCACACTCCGGGTACATAAGTTATTTTATGGGTGGTCGGTTATACCGGTTTAATGTTTATACTATAGTTTACGCTCAAAAATCTAGAGTCGGTTGATAGACGATTAATCACATCTATTTAATTATTAGGATTTTGTTTGTACTTTATGAACAAGGATTTGGTCAAGGTTGTGGATGGTAGGATCACATCTGCCTTGATCCGGCAAGCGAAGTCATAGATGGACGGATCCATCTTCTACGACCATGAAAAGAAACGAGGTCATGGATGGATGGATCCATCCTCCTCAAGCCTGGATTGAGGTAAGGACGTGGATGGACGGATCCATCCTCTTCGAGCCTGGATTTTGGGGTTTGTACTTCAGCTCACACTCTGGGAGCTAGAGTTCATTGGAGGATCATCATGTTTCAGTCCTTCTTTACTTTATCGTTGCTTGCATTCGAGCTTGGAGTTTCACTTAGCGAGTGATCAATCGGATCGAGATCACTCACTATTTGTATGAGTCCCACAATAGGATGGGACTTAGCTATTCATACATCATGACGGCCGCACTTACGCATGGGTTCTTTAGGTCTCGCTTGGCCTTAACCTTAATTCGGATTAGACAGACCCGCACCTCCATTCTGCGGATACCGAACGAACTGTTCTAAATTTATTTCTCTAATCAATCTCTTGATGACATCTTGCAAATGATGGCACTCATTAGTGTTATGGCCATAACAATCGTGGAACCTATAGAACTTCACGGTCTAGATTTGTTTCTCAGATGATGATTTCGAAGCTGGCTTCTTATATTATCCAGTATTACAAGTCTAAAGATAAACATTTTCCAACGACGTGTTTAGGGGAATATATCGGTCGAACATAGGAGCTCTGGGTCTCCTGCGATGTGGGTCTCTCTTCTTTCCCTGACCTCCAATACCCTTCTGTTGATCTTGCTTATTCCGTATGTTCAATTGTACTTTACTGAAATTCTCACCGGTTTGCTTTACTGTAACATTGGTCTGAAAGCCTTCACAATTGGACCCTGCAATGTCCTGCTCCTAGATCGTCTAGCGTCTTCTCCCCTAAAATCTGGGCCGCCTTAGCATAGAAACGATCCAATGAAGCGGTGGGTTTTTCAGCCAACCAATCACCAAATTCGGAATCAGGATCGATCCCTTTAGTCAATGCCATCAGAATAGAGTTGTCATTGGGATTACTGACCTTGGCACAAGTAGCATGAAATCTTTCCAAATAGCACCTAGGAGTCTCCTTTGGAGCTTGAGCGACACTGGACAATGTATTGACATCCTTCAGTCTTATAGCATGCATACGGAACCGCTCGAAAACTTAGTAGCCAACTGATCTAAACATGAAATGGATTTGGGTGGTAGATGTGTGAATCACATAGTCGCAATGCTTCCCAAGGAGATAGGGAAGCTTCTACACTTAGCCACATCGTCAGCTCGAGCGACGTTCATGAGTCATTCATATTTCAAGATATGCTGGTTAGGATCCGAATTTCCTTCATACACCGGCAAGGTCGGCATCCTAAATCGACAGGGTGGATCTGCATACAGAATGTCATTGGTGAATGGAGTATGACTTCTAGAGATTCCCCGGTCATTGTCTGTAAGTCTTTTACTTTCTCTAATCATTCGGCGTACCATGGTTGGAATGTCAAGCATCTGGATGTTCAAGGCCAAGGCATGGTCGGGTTCCATGTTACGGGGACGTATCGGTCATTGTCTATGGTCCATTCCACACCTCCTTGGCTCCCAGTCTTCATGAAAGTGAGATTCCTGAGCGTGAATGCAATGATGAGGGGATGGATCCTATTGGTTCCGGATCTTGGCTTCCAGATCTATGGTGGCAACAGCTGCATGGTTATGAGTGGTATGATAAGGCAATGCCCCTCCTTGGGAGGAGGGTCCAGCTTGATGCCTTGTAGAAGGACCAACCCCGACCTGTCTGAGATTCATAGCATGCAGATTCTCGAAGGCTTCTGCGTAGTTTCCATCCAGCCGATGGCATGTAGATCTGTGATTGAAATCAGAGGACGCTGAGCTTTCAGACAAGGAATAAGAGGCATGCTTCCTTTTAGATCTCTTTCTCTCTTCCTCATTCAGCTGGTTTGTGAGCTTTATGTTGGCACGTATTTGCTGAGTGAGCTCCTGACGGCTCTGAGTAAGCTCTTGCATAAGTGTCTGGAACTCCTCTCTGGTCACCAGACCAAGTGGATCTTGAGCTTCAGTTGACATTTGGTCTGTTGTGGTCAGCTGTGTGGGATTTTTCCTATCCCTTTCTTATAGATCTGCAGCATTGAAAGTAGTTCTGGTAGTGCACACTATGTTGGATGTAGCTCTTCCTGAATCTGGAGTAATTTGAGTAGAATGGAAGGAACTACTGGAAGACATATCTGGATCTCCTTCTTATATTTTAGTAATCCAGCAACGATAGAGGATCCACGGAATTAGAGAAAAATAGAGTTTTCTTAGTGAAAGCGCCGAAGTGTTTATACCAAAAATGGGCACAACACTCTTCGCATGTAATTGAAGAGATTAGAATGAAGAAATTAAATAGAAAATGAGGCTAATCTAACAATTGCACCAAGAAAATAGGCAGTAATAGAACCAAGAATTTATAGTCGTTCGGCGTTGTGGCCTACATCCACTTTGAAGAGTTTAATGTTTATTGCTGATTCTCAACTGATTTACAATAGTATAATTGTTAGCACTCAAGTTACAGTGGAATTTCAGCAGAGTAGCAGCATAGAAGTTCCAAAAGTCCTTTTTTAGTTGGCGTATGGGTGCTATTTATAGGAGTAGATCAAGAAATATCTGCCTTAAATTTTAGAATACGCTTTCTCACACGTATGTGGGCCCACATGATTGATCTGGAGTTATTTTAGGTCGATCCTGATCGGTCCATACCCGCTTCGTATCGATCAAGAAATGGCCCAATAGGGTTGCGATCGATCATGGGTGTTTTTGAGTTATATGCAAGTTTCTATGAAAATTTCATGGCATTTGGACCTGTAGTTTGGAACATATGATCGATCCAATATTGATTTTGCAGGTAGGGCTGAAGGCTTTGTATCAATCAATTGTGCATCGAACCTCTTCATATCGATAAAATGCGTGTCGATCAATTGTGTGTCAATGACGTGGCACTGGAGATCCATATTTCATGCTTATAGACAATTTCCTTTAGTTTTACTGAGCCTTTCATATCCTTCTGATACATTGTTCTTCGTATCGATGCTTTGCCTGTGCCTTCATATCGATGCTTCGTTTGTGGCTTCGTATCGATGCTTCGTTTGTGGCTTCTTATCGATGCTTCGTTTGTGGCTTCGTATCGATCAAATAAATGATCTATATGAATCATATAAGCATTGGTTGTGTGATCGATCCATGGAATGCTGAAGTCTACCAAAGTCTTGATGGGTACGAAATAGAAGGATACGAAATAGATGGATACGAACTGGATGGATACGAACGGAACATGTTTCACTGGGATCTTGATCGATCCATAACTTGAGCATACGAACTATGATTGTTCTAAAATTTGGAATACTGCCTTCCATAGCTTTGCTGGTCGTACCATGCTAATTGTAGCTCGATCCGGACTCAGACCAAGTTTGCCTGTATCCATCATGGACCTACAGATAACTGATCTCTAACGCGGATTGTCTTCGGTCTCTAGTCAAGTCCTTGGTGTCACGGTCTTGCCAAAAGGCGGGATAACAAATGGTAATGGAGAATCTGACTTATCGATGGTCAAGACATGACCACCACCTTGTTGGTTCCCTTTGACGGTCATATCACAGCTTTGCCAATGCCGAATGGTTATGTCTGATGATGGTAGGCAGCAGTTATTAGTTCAAACTTACCTAAGGCATGCATGAAATGCATAATAATTAATGAATAGAAAGGGAAAATAAAGTATGCCACAATGATAGACATGCAGATCATATTGTCAAACATCCATATATTTATAATCCTAAGTCAAAAGTATTAGGGAATAACATACGCTTGACCTCACCGATACATTAAAATTAGTCGAGCACAAACAACAAAGTTTAATACAATTAAAGAAGAAATATATATAACATTGTATCCCAACATTAAAAACATATAGGAATATGAACCCCACTATTATTTGGATGGGGCTTAGAGATGGTCTGCTTGCCATGAGACTTATAGCATCGCGGCTCGACTTCTTTCTCCTCTTTCACCTACTTAGCCACGACCGCTTCATCAAGTTCTACTTGTTTCTTCTTGATAAATTTTAACTTCTCTAGGGCTTAATCTTGACTCTTTCCATCTCCTTGGGGAATCTCACTAGGACCTATTTCAAATCTTTATCCCCATCGAAGTCCTCAGCAGGCTCTATGACACCTAATATGTCAGTGACGGTGTCATCCTTAAGGGCATCAATCATCTAGTCCAGAGCCGCATAAACTGGAGGATCGAAGGGGCCTGGAGGCATGATCTACTGTGAAACGCTGATAAGGCCTTCACACCACTTAGCCCGTCCACCAGAATATCAATAGACCTCAACATGGAAATAGAAGGCACCTTAACAAGCATGTAGGCTAGAGGATCTCTCAGTTAATAGGGCTATTGGAACTCATCGAAGTTCAGGTCCACATAGCTGGAAATGATAGTTGCTCCTGCTTTCCCCTTCCCTTTATCTTTTCTTCCTGGAGTAGGGTCACCGCTCCACTTTTATCCATTCTCTCTTAAAATTTGGAAGTTTTTGAATTGGATAATGGGAACAATGAAGGTTGAGGAGATTTAGTGGAGTGAATTAGGGTTCGAGATCTCAATTTTCTATCAGGAGAGCGGGATATTTCCTGTGAGCTATACTTTGGGTCCTGGCCACCCTTGTCCTTAGACGAGCGATAATGAGTGGACTTTCCTACCTTTAGCTCTGTAGCTGCTTGACCAACATTTTCACTTGGTCCAAATGAAGATGAAGTTTTTATGACATCCTAAGAAGACGCTCTTGGCCCTAATTACTTCATCTTGGATAGCATTTTTCTCTTTTCGAAGTCATGCTTCCCGTGATTGCAAAATACGACGGACAGAATCAAAACAAACACTCGAAAAGTGCATGATTGTGGCATAAACATGCAGATATGGAATGTGTTTACAAGACTTTGTAGCATCTGAACGGACCTTTGGGGTCCTCATGGGTCTCCAATTGTTATTGGATTTTCATTATCGATGAAAAATCCCCATAATCTTCCCTAGCCTGGGATCCTGAAGATAGTCAAATATAGAAATATCTCCTGGAATGAATGTTTCCTCCTCCTTGGAATGAAAAACATGATATAGGCTTCCTCCAATTAAGTGAGATTTCTAAGCTAATATGCCTGAAGAAATGCGCTTCACTACATTTCGAGGCGGTATGTTCGATGTCATAGGAATATGGGCCTACCTATTCAGTTATCTTCATGTGAATAATATCATCCTCCCATTCCCCTAAGGTCATAAGTCGACCGCTTCTATGAGGTTCAACCTTGAAAGAGCTTAGCTCCAGCTCCTCCTAACCTATAAGAATAATATGAGCAACTTCGAGTGGATTGGTTTTCAGTACTGCATCGAAAGCAGAGGGCTGGGAAGATGGAGCATCAATTATCTCGCCTTTAGCTAATTTTTTATTTCCTTTATCTTAGAAGGCTTATAAGTGTATGGTTTCCTACCTTCCCCAATTCAGCAACTAGTCGCTAATAGTCCGAGTTGCATTAAGTTATCGTCAATAATCGAGAACCTCCCTAAGCTCCACCAGGATCTGTTAAAGTCTCTATAGCTTGTCCTCCAAATTGTTCCCTATTGTTGCTTTCACTACACTTGAAAGAAAATCCCTTAGAATAAAAAATTAATACTTAACGTAGGATTTTGCTAAACCATAAAAGGAAATAAGTAAAGGAAAGAGACTCACATCCAAAATTCCACTGATGGAAGCATGGGTAGTCATTCCAAACAAAGAAGTGCTCATGCTTGGTCATGCTATACCTAGAGTACAGGTCCTCGACCAGCTTAAATTTGGTCCCCGCTTCAAGATAAATAAAAGGAGAACCTTCCATTTTGCTCTTTATAGCATACAAAAACCTGATTTGATGATGAGTAGGGAGCAGTTGAAACTCCCTATGAAAATAGCATATGGGCTGGTCAAGTTGGCATAGTCCTTGGGATGCAACTCAAACCGAGCAATCTTCAGATACATAAGAAAGTCCATGATCCATTGAGGAGGAGGAGGCCGGGCTTCGTCCATGCAGTGATATCGAGAATATGCCATATATCCTTCCGACGGGGCATGAGTTCCTTGATTAAAAATGGGCAAAAGGACATTTTCCCTACGAAGACCGTGAGTGGTCACGAAAATATCTAACTGCTTAGGAGTCAAGATAGAGGCTTTCAAATCAATAGGATCCACTAGCAGTTCAGATGGATTATATCCTTGCACTAGAGAGCAAGTGGAACTGAGCTGGTTGGAGCAGCACCTCGATGGTGCGAGATAAGGAGGAGTGGAAGAAGACGGAGTCTGATCTCCATAATTAGTCTGTAAAAAGTCTTATGATGACTTGATATACCTATCTGATTTAATGATCTTTATCATGTATTGTCACAAAAAGTAAGAGTGTTCATGTATGCAAATAAATGCATACATGTGTAATTAAAAGAAATCATGTCATGAAATAACATTCGTTCAAATGTTCTAATAAGAGTTGTCCCTAAACCATACTCTACATGAGAAACTCAATAGCATACATGAATTAGTAGAAAGCAAGTACCCTCCCTGTTTAGTAGCCAAGCCCAAATAGCCGGATCAATGTGGGCATCCTAAGGCATGTAAATTTTAATAGAATCTCATAATCATGCCTATTGTAGTTGGAATAGTTGTAAACATAAACATTCCTAAACCTCGACACTACACAAGATCCAAACAAACAAAGTAACCCTAACTCCTTTGGCTACTATCGAATCAATAAAGAATCGTTGCAAGCGATTTAATAACAAGGATATATAAACGAATAAAATAGGAACATACCAAATCAAACATGGTCCTTGGTGACTGCTGTAGCAATTAGAGATAATTGGATCGAAGATTGGTGCATGCAACTGGCAAGGATGTGAATGGTCATAAAGCTTGAGAGGAACGAGAAAAGTGAAGTAAGGTGTTTGGTGTTGGGGAGCTCAATGGATTACACAAGGTCGACCCTGTCCGATACTGGATAAAGAGGATGTCGGATCCATCACTAACCACTAAACCGAGAGCACTTCAGACCGAGTTAAAGTGCAGGATTGATTGTCGATAGAAGCAGCTTGGAAAGGCATGCAACAAATCCTACCTCGTAGTCTACGAGCTGAGCTTTAAGAGGAAAGTGTTATCGACAGTTTCGCCCATAGGACCAAGACTAGGAAAATTGCCAAGTGGAGACAATAGATGGGTAAGATAACAAAGCACAAGAAGATTGATAGAAATAAAGGAGTTAAGAAGGAAAAACACTACCCCATGTTTGGTAGTCTGAGCATCGAACGGGAAACCTTGTTCAATACCCAAGATACCAAACCGGAAACTTTGTTCGGTACCCAAGGTGTCAAACAAAATTCTCTGAAGGTGATGTGATACAAAGGCCAAACTAGCAGATGTAAAAGTCAGACCAAGGGATGCCAAACTAAGGGAGAGTGTGTGAGAACCTAACCAACATGGCACCCACATACATCCACCTGCCTAACACATCTTCACAGAGCATTTTTTACCAAACCGAACGAGTTATATATGGAATGCAATCTCGATATATTTAGAAAATGATGATCATATATTCTGCATATGGAAATATACGATTAGGGCAAATTATAAATGGAAGTTTCCAGATTTGTCAGAGTAATCCCCTAACATTTTCACCCTTATAAATATCCAAGCATTTGGCACCTATAGGGTAGATTTTTTGAGCTTTAAGACTCTATGCTATAGAAATAATTGAACCGAGCTTCTAGATTCTTATATTTAGTCATAAATCATTATATTTCATATCAAAATTCTTGAAAAGTTGAGATAAGAAAAGGAATATATATGAATAATGGATGTAGGCCCGTTATGGCTGAACACTCTAAATCCATGTATACATTACTCTTTCTGTATTACAATTTCCATTGCATCTATTGTTATATATTTTATTGGAGGTTTTTACCCTGTTTTGTGTAAAAATGGTCCAAAATAGAAAAGAAGAAAAACAAGGCCGAAGCCGACTTGAATTCCAGAGTGAACGCCAGCCATGCAATTTACGAAAGAAGACATCAAGAAAGAGCCAAGCAAGCATGTGATGAGATTGATTTAATATGAAATTTTGTGGAAACTGAGCAACAAAAGTTGGACCTTAAATGTTTGAAAGCGAAAATAGATCGTCAGTTGGTTATGGAAAAGGTTTTGTTAGTTGAGGAATAATGGACCTTATGGCTAATTTAAAACTAAATGGGGTGAATAGTGTTTTCTAACTTATGCAGATATTTTTAAATTTCTTTCAAGATTAATATCAAATCACAGACTAATAATATAGATTTATACTAACAATCGATCATAGATATAATTGGAGATAAATATAAAAGCAATAAAGTAAAGTAAGAGAGAAGACACCATGAATTTTATACTGGTTCGGATTAATTAATCCTACATCAGTCCTGTACAATTGCTTATATAGGTTTCTTTTCAGTTGTCAACTTTAAACCAGGTAGAAGGCAAACCAAAGTACAATCACAATTTCAAGGCTACGAGACACACCCTCACATACCACGAGTCTGAGGCAAACTCTCTTGATTTGACCAGGAAATAAGATCACCTACTATATTTACCAAGCTATCGAGCACGCTCACTTGATTTAAACAGGTAACAAGCATACCCACTTGATTTGAATGGGCTACAAGCACATCTATAAAAATAAGAGTAGAGTTGATGATTTTCTAAAGACAAATAGCCGTACTCTGGATACAATTGGTCCGGAAGCCATTTCAATGGCACTTTGGTCCTTGAAATGAGAGAGATTTTTGCAACAAAAATTGGCACAACACTCTTCGAAAGTTTTTGAAGAGATAAAAATTGTAGGATCGATTTCACCCTAGAGGGGAGGTGAATATGGTGATAGTATAAATTATAAAAATTAATTGCGGAAGCTTATAAAATTATTTCAACATAGATCACAGAATAATAGCAGCACAGACAAATAGCAGAATAATAAGCAGAAATAGAACGACACAGAATTTACCCAGCTTCGGCAAAACCCTGCCTACGTGCTGCCCCCAAGGTTTCTACTAGAAGTTAGATAGTCAGACGCTTACACACGTAAACTCGCGACACCCGCTATCGACTAAACCTAACTCCACGCTCAAAACCCTGCCACAACTCGGCCATCGAGTTGCGAATTCTCAAACTACGCCACGTAGCTTGTTCCCTATTCACACGACTAGAAAATATAACAGTTTAAAATTTAAAAAAACAAAATTAAAAAGCAATAAAAAAATAAAAACCCTAATTAAAACACCCTTAAATAAGAAAAAACAGGCCGGCCCAATTATTCTTTCTCTATATTTTTTATCGGCCCGTTCCTTTGTTTGTGATGGCGGCTCTTGCTTTTTCGTTCGTTCTTCTTCCTTTAAAAATTAGGGCTTTTGGTATGATTGAGGTCGCCGACTCCAATAGCTTCGATCGAGATAAATATATTCCAGTTCCTTGCGTTCGTCGATCGATTTGTCTCTTTGAGTTTCTGTCGGCTTCTTCAATTCGATCAAGTTCGAATTATAATTGGCATGTTAATTTTTTTGCTTTGCTTTTACTGGTTTTGGCTTGCTTGAACTTGATGGATATGCCGATGATGTGTTAGGGTTTTTATATGGGTTCGTAACTCTTGTTTTGCGTTCGTCTGATTTCTTCAACACTATGCTTTTGGCCGTTCGATTTCACTTTGATGTTGATGATTTTACTGACTCAATCACATTCGTATAATTGATGCTTGCTTAGTTGACACGGTTTTGAATCAATTTCGTGATGACCATGGCTTTAATTTGTGACATTTGACTTTGTCACATTCGTATATTTTTATGACTTGATTCCATGGTGATTTCACTGTGACTTCGTTAATGGTTCATCTTGTTCGTCCCTGAACATTACTGTTTTGGTTTAACCTGTATATCATTATCTTCAAACTTGCTATTATTGTTGCACTGCCATGCGGTAGCTTGATTCATGTATACACAGTTGCTTCTTTTTGGAAAATTGGCTGCTCGATATTGTTTGATTTGGTACGAACTTGGTATTGATACTGTTAAGTCATTGTGCTGCTTCGGCCTAGTGATGTTGCTCTGTCTTTGTGCATTACTGAAACACCTTATATACAGTTGAGTTTTGTTCATTCAATTCATTGAAATTGATATTACTTCACTGTGTATAATTGTCTGGTTGTTGCTTGATGAAGAGGTTGAACTTGTTAGTCGAGCTTGCATACTTGTAGTTGTACTGTCTTGGTTACATGCATTGCTGTGTCACTTTGGTTTTTTTTGTTTGCATGCTTGAAGTCATTTGATCTTGATTACTTGTTGGAGTCTGGTGGATGCTGTCTTGATTTTTTACTGTTGTGTCTTTGATGTTGTACACTATCATGTACACTTGTGTTTGAGCTTGCATTTGTTAGTGATGTTGTACTTCACTATTACCTGGTCTTGTCTGTTCGATCACCTTGCTGTTCCATGGTTTGAAGTCTGGTTGCTCACTGGTCTTTGAGGCATGTTGCATTTTTCTTTGTGGTCTGCACTTTGATATTGTGTAGCCTGGTCTGGTTGTTATGCTTATGTATACTTCATGCTTGATTTGGGTTCATATGCACTTGATTCATATTATAGCCGTATCACCATATGTACACATGCATATACAGCTGGTCCTGGCATCATCCTTTGTAGTGTTGTATAAACTGCTGTCATGTTGGTGGTATTGTGCCTTAGCCTCTTGTGCACTGCCCAATACATATTGTCACTGTTTGATATAGTTTGGATTCGGGCTTTGACTTATGTCGCTGATTTTTGGTCGAGACTTGTTTTAGTTGTCGAGACCGTTTTTCCATACTTGCACATTTTTAAGTGCACCTGTGTTGAATCCAGTTTTAAAACTCGGGTTGGACCTTGTGCTGATGTCGAGACTTTATTTATATTGCACCTGAGTTGAACCCGTCCTTTTATTTTGGGTTTGACCTTGTGCTCACCTGTCCCTGTAACATTATCAAGTGTATAGCGGTGTGCACAGCCTTGTGGCATGTACAGTGATACACTGTGCATGTCACATTGTCCGTGTGTGATGAATTCAAATATAAATCATGACGAACAACCCAAATAACTGAGGCAAATAATATTTTCAAAAACCACATTTTATTTTATATTGCAAAAATATTTCTTTTTCAATTTTACTGCGTTAGTGAATACTTTTGCAGATTACTCAGATGCTGGATTCTAACTGGAATGAAGTTGAAGATAAAATACGAATTGAGTGAATGAGTGATGTGTAGTGAGGTTAAATGTAAATATGAAATTGTGATGTATTTGTAATCAAAATTGTATATGTATAGTGAGAGCTTGAATTTGTACTATTCAAAATTGTAATAAATATTTGTTCGAATAAAATTTTTGTTTGAATTCAAATTCCGTGTTATTTAATTTTATTCAGCAAATATTTATTTAATCTGTGAATGTAAATAGTATATTAACAAATACATTTAACTGAATGTATATATGTTTATTATCATCAAACAAAAATCATATAAGCGCATATTCAACAATCTCCCCCTTTTGATGATAACAAACATATATTTAAGATTTTGAATATGTTAAATGTATTTGATCATTCATATGCTCTAATTGCTCCCCCTATATAAATGCTTCCTCTCTACACAAAGCTCCCCCTACAAATATGCATATAATTAAATAATATGCCAATGAACCTAGATGCAAATGGAAAATATTTGACCTTTGCTTGATTTTATTTGACAAAATCTTAACTTTTCTCTCCCCCTTTTGTTATCAGCAAAAGAATAATAGTGTTAGAGAAAATAGAGATAAAGTAATCGATATTAATTCAACATTAAAACTCAATCGAATATAAATATTAAATTTCAATAAAAAAATCAAACAAAAATCATAAATATTTTGTTAGGCGCATATTCCACTTTTAGAATGATGGGAACGATGTCATCATATAAAACCATACAGTTATGTCTATTTGTGGTATATTTATAACAGGAATTTGAATATCTACTAACCATGCATAACCGTTAGGACTTTTAAATGAGATTAGTAGTATTCCAATTTTATTTAAAAAAATGAATTCAAGTATCTTCTAACCACACATAACCGTGAGGACTTTTAAATGAGATTAGAATCAACTTGTTTATTTTAAAAATCAACTTTTGATATGCGTTCCATACATGCATAACCGTGAGGACTTTTAAATGAGCATGGAAGCACATAACAAATTCCAAGTAATTCACCCATGCATAACCGTGAGGACTTTTAAATGAGAGTGAATACTTTGGTATTTATTTATTATTATTATTAATTTTTTTATACAAAATGTGAAAATGAAAAACGAACGATTCCTATTTAAAGTACCACATATTGACAAACTATATAGAATTTTGATGAGTGATGGTTGTCAGAAATATGATAGAAATAGAGATGGTCATGGAATTTTTACCAACAAAAGTTTTATAACCCTTATTTAAATTCCTAAAGAAATTTACTAATTATACCGTCTCAAATCATAATATATGATAAATATCAACACTCATCACTTTTTCAATCACTATTTTTCTTTTTGATAATCATTAGGGAGTCAGATTAGTCAAAATAGTCATTTAAAATCAAATTCAAAAATAATTATGAAATTAATTTTTCAAAATGACTAATCTGAAAATATGGTCAAAAATGATTTTCTCGAGGGGGTTTTATAAGAAAATTTTCTGCTATTTGAAAATTATCTGAAATGAAAAATATGTAGATATTTTCGATGCAGTTACTAAAAATCACGTTCAACTAGTAATTTTTCTATCAACTAGATTACCAGTGTAATCTGCATCTGAATTTCTCTTTCACTCAAAATCATCATTAATTGAATTTGATTGACCAAACCATGAAGTGTGCACCAAAAGTTTCAAACTCAATTTTAACAGCAATTTAAATGAAATTCTCTTGAATTTGAAATGAAGCCATGTTAATAATCAAAAACCGTGAATATAGGGTTAGCCGAATTATAACCAAATGTATTATTATCCAACAAAACACTATTTTTAATCCAAACTGATGTATAAGAAGTAATTCAAATAATCTAGAGAATTTTATAGTGTTTTTGGCATAAGAATATAATTGGACAACTATTTTGAATAAGTCAGAGTCAAAATCATCATCTTTTCATCATCTCAATATTGGCTGATTTTAATTCAGAATATGGTGCAGATTATCACATTTAATATATCGTTCAAATAAATATACTTTTACCTGTTTTTACCTTTACGATATTTTTTGTCATTGTCCATTGTGATTCTGTCACCTTTATACTAGGCTAAGGAACTTTGCTTTGTCGCCCGTTGTGTTTCTGGAACAGCCAAAATCCAGAGAACACTGTTGTTGTTCCTTAGCCTGCCACCACACCTACACGTTGAAAGATTTATGTGACCTATTTTCTTTTATAGGTCCATGGTTGTTAGTGGAAGAATATTTAGAAAAATAATTTTGTGAAGACCCAAAACTATTTATAATTGTTCCCTTCGGCACCCAAATTTGTTTAACTTTGAGAGTTTTTATATTTGTGCCTTTTCGAACCCAAATCGGTATAGTTTTCACATGTTTGGGTCTATACCAACAATTATTGTGATCGTGTCCAAATTTTCTACAAATTGTGCGCATTAAATTTTATCGATTAATCTCATTTCTAACATTTTTAGATTGATTATATCCAAGTCCTTGTCTAACTGTATTAACAGTTTGTTTCCCTAATAGCATATTCAACGATTTTTCACTTTTTGAAAATTTATCTAAAGTCGTTGACAATTGTTGGACTTGTGTTTTGAGAGATTCATTTTCGTTCAATAATTGTGTGCACTTTTTAATAGAATTTTCTCTCTTAGTATTTTCATTTTCTTTCAAAATCAGAATTTCATTTTCAAGTGATTTTATTTTAATTTCTGATTTTTTAATTTCTTCTTCAAATGTTGGATGCTTATCACACTTAGGGATCCTACTTTGATAGGTTTTAACTAATTGGTCAAGTTGTTCATTTAATTCTATCAAAGTAACTTTTTGTGATTCAAATTTAGCATATTTCTCCCTAAGTCGTTCAAAACAGCCATTTACTTTGTGGAAATAAATAAGTAATTCAGAGTGAGTGAGTTTTGATACCTCGCTTGGCTTGTCATCGTCGCTATCAGTTATATTTCCATGAAGGCACATATCTGCTTTTTCACTCACACTGCTAGAACTTTGATTATCTTCATCACTTGTATTCCACATGGCTGCAAAACTTTTCCTATTTGATTTCTTTTTAAAGTCGCGTTGATTTTGAGGACAATTGGGCTTGATGTGTCCGGGTTGGTTGCACTTGTGACAGATGATCTTATGTTCTTCAGAGTAGTCTAGTGCTTTGGCTATTCTGCTTTTCGCTTTTTGAATTCGAGCTGAATTTCCATATTTGTAATTCCATCTTTTGAATTTCTTTATTAATAGCTCCAATTCTGCCGCTGCATCATCATCGTTATCATCATCACTTTCGGTTGTTCCTTTGAGCGCTATTGATTTCTTTCGAGTATCTCCTCCTTTACGCTCTTCCTTGAATTTCATTTCTAGCTCATAAGTGGTGAGACTTCCGATGAGTTCTTCGACTTTCATTTGTTTCAAATCTTTTGATTCTTGAATGGCAGTCACTTTGGCTTCAAAACTTCGTGGAAGGACTCTAAGGATTTTTCGGACTATCTCCAACTCTGTATATGATTTTCCAAGAGCTTTTGATTTGTATACGACATTGGAAAGTCGTCCATGAATCTCTTTGACATTTTCTTCCTTCGCCATTGTGAAGTTCTCGTATTCGCTGCTTAGCATGGCAAGGCGTGATTCTTTGACTTGAGATGTTCCTTCGTGAGTCACTTCTAGTGTGTGCCATATTTCCTGCGCAGTTAGACAATGTGAGACACGATTAAATTCAAATTGATCCAATGAACAGATAATAGAATTCATAGCTTTAGCATTAGTATTTTGTAATTTATTTTCTAGTTCTGTCCATTGTTCCTTTGGTTTATCTACTTCCTGATTATCTACAGTTATAATCGGTGTTCTATAACTTGTCTCAACAATATTCCAAGTGTCAATGGTTTTCAGAAAGATTTCCATCCTATTTTTCCAATAAGCATATTCACCATTGAACATTGGTGGTCTAACTATGGATTGACCCTCAGAAAAAGCAGTATTAAAATAAGCCATTTTAAAAATTCAAATTTTTAAAACAAAAATTGGTTTTTGAAAAACGAATTTTTTAAAACAGAAGTTGACTTCTATTCCTAGCTCTGATACCACTTGTAGGATCGATTTCACCCTAGAGGGGGGTGAATAGGGTGATAGTATAAATTATAAAAATTAATTGCGGAAGCTTATAAAATTATTTCAACACAGATCACAGAATAATAGCAGCATAGACAAATAGCAGAATAATAAGCAGAAATAGAACGACATAGAATTTACCCAGCTTCGGCAAAACCCTGCCTACGTGCTGCCCCCAAGGTTTCTACTAGAAGTTAGATAGTCAGACGCTTACACACGTAAACTCGCGACACCCGCTATCGACTAAACCTAACTCTACGCTCAAAACCCTGCCACAACTCAGCCACTGAGTTGCGAATTCTCAAACTACGCCACGTAGCTTGTCCCCTAGTCACACGATTAGAAAATATAACAGTTTAAAATTTAAAAAGTCAAAATTAAAAAGCAATAAAAAATAAAAACCCTAATTAAAACACCCTTAAATAAGAAAAAACAGGCCGGCCCAATTATTCTTTCTCTATATTTTTTATCAGCCCGTTCCTTTGTTTGTGATGGCGGCTCTTGTTTCTTCGTTCGTTCTTCTTCCTTTAAAAATTAGGGCTTTTGGTATGATTGAGGTCGCCGACTCCAGTAGCTTCGATCGAGATAAATATATTCCAGTTCCTTGCGTTCGTCGATCGATTTGTCTCTTTGAGTTTCTGTCGGCTTCTTCAATTCGATCAAGTTCGAATTATAATTGGCATGTTAATTTTTTTGCTTTTGCTTTTACTGGTTTTGTCTTGCTTGAACTTGATGGATATGCCGATGATGTGTTAGGGTTTTTATATGGGTTCGTAACCCTTGTTTTGCGTTCGTCTGATTTCTTCAACACTATGCTTTTGGCCGTTCGATTTCACTTTGATGTTGATGATTTTACTGACTCAATCAAATTCGTACAATTGATGCTTGCTTGGTTGACACGGTTTTGAATCAATTTCGTGATGACCACGGCTTTAATTTGTGACATTTGACTTTGTCACATTCGTATATTTTTATGACTTGATTCCATGGTGATTTCACTGTGACTTCGTTAATGGTTTATCTTGTTCATCCCTGAACATTACTGTTTTGGTTTAACCCGTATATCATTATCTTCAAACTTGCTATTATTGTTGCACTGCCATGCGGTAGCTTGATTCATGTATACACAGTTGCTTCTTTTTGGAAAATTGGCTGCTCGATATTGTTTGATTTGGTACGAACTTGATATCGATACTGTTAAGTCATTGTACTGCTTCGGCCTAGTGATGTTGCTCTGTATTTGTGCATTACTGAAACACTTTATATACAGTTGAGTTTTGTTCATTCAATTCATTGAAATTGATATTACTTCACTGTGTATAATTGTCTGGTTGTTGCTTGATGAAGAGGTTGAACTTGTTAGTCGAGCTTGCATACTTGTAGTTGTACTGTCTTGGTTACATGCATTGCTGTGTCACTTTGGGTTTTTTTGTTTGCATGCTTGAAGTCATTTGATCTTGATTACTTGTTGGAGTCTGGTGGATGCTGTCTTGATTTGTTACTGCTGTGTCTTTGATGTTGTACACTGTCATGTACACTTGTGTTCGAGCTTGCATTTGTTAGTGATGTTGTACTTCACTATTTCCTGGTCTTGTCTGTTCGATCACCTTGCTGTTCCATGGTTTGAAGTCTGGTTGTTCACTGGTCTTTGAGGCATGTTGCATTTTTCTTTGTGGTCTGCACTTTGATATTGTGTAGCCTGGTCTGGTTGTTATGCTTATGTATACTTCATGCTTGATTTGGGTTCATATGCACTTGATTCATATTATAGCCGTATCACCATATGTACACATGCATATACAGCTGGTCCTGGCATCTTCCTTTGTAGTGTTGTATAAACTGCTGTCATGTTGGTGGTATTATGCCTTAGTCTCTTGTGCATTTCCTAATACATATTGTCACTGTTTGATACAATTTGGATTCAGGCTTTGACTTATGTTGCTGATTTTTGGTCGAGACTTGTTTTAGTTGTCGAGACCGTTTTTCCATACTTGCACAGTTTTAAGTGCACCTGTGTTGAATCCAGTTTTGAACTCGGGTTTGACCTTGTGCTGATGTCGAGACTTTATTTATATTGCACCTAAGTTGAACCCGTCTTTTTATTTTGGATTTGACCTTGTGCTCACCTGTCCCTGTAACATTATCAAGTGTATAGCGGTGTGCACGGCCTTGTGGCATGTACAGTGATACACTATGCATGTTACATTGTCCGTGTGTGATGAATTCAAATATAAATCATGATGAACAACCCAAAAAACTGAGGAAAATAATATTTTCAAAAACCACATTTTATTTTATATTGCACAAATATTTCTTTTTCAATTTTACTGTGTTAGTGAATACTTTTGCAGATTGCTCAGATGTTGGATTCTAACTGGAATGAAGTTGAAGATAAAATACGAATTGAGTGAATGAGTGATGTGTAGTGAGGTTAAATGTAAATATGAAATTGTGATGTATTTGTAATCAAAATTGTATATGTATAGTGAGAGCTTGAATTTGTACGATTCAAAATTGTAATAAATATTTGTTTGAATAAAATTTTTGTTTGAATTCAAATTCTGTGTTATTTAATTTTATTCAGCAAATATTTATTTAATCTGTGAAAATAAATAGTATATTAACAATTACATTTAACTGAATGTATGATTTTCTAAAGACAAATAGCCGTACTCTGGATACAATGGGTCCGGAAGCCATTTCAATGGCACTTTGGTCCTTGAAATGAGAGAGATTTTTACAGCAAAAATTGGCACAACACTCTTCTAAAGTTTTTGAAGAGATAAAAATGAAAAAATAAATGCAAAATGTGGATTATCTAATAGAAAATCCAAAAAATGATAAATAAATGCAAAGACACACGATAATTTAGAGTGGTTCGGCGTGTTGCCTACGTCCATTATGAAGATTTATGATTATATTGATATTCTCTTGATGAGTACACTTGATTACAGCAAGCTACAGTGAGTTACAAGTCTGAAATTCGAGTACAACAACAGTATGGAGTGCACAGTTGAATTCGGTAGAGTCTGGGCGCTTGAGAATCAAAAGATCCTTCTTCTGTAGGCCCTGGGGCTCTATTTATAGGCATAGGAGGTTGATATCTCACTCAAGCTTCAAAAGACTCCTTCCGGCACGTGAGTGGGCCCACGCTATCGATCCCATGAAATTTCGACTCGATCAGTGATCGATGCAAACGTAATTCGTATCGATCGAGATGTTATCCAATGGAGTCAAAACTTTGTGTGAACATTCTTTAGATTGCATGTAAGCTCCTGTAATAATTTCATAGCATTTGGACTTGTGTATTGCGAGATATGATCGATATGAATTGATGCTCTTCGAAAGGCTATCTGGTTCGAATCGACGGTTTCGAATCGATCTATTCGAATCGTTGGTTGCACATGCCCTTATGGTGACATGGCGTGCACTCTTCGGATCGATCCACCTTCTACGCCGAGTTGACCGAGTCGTCTTGAACTTCGCCTCGTTTGCGTCGATGACCGTTGCCTCGTTCGAGTCGATAGTCATTTCCCATTCATATCGATGGAAGTAGCTTCGTTCGTATCGATAAAAGTGGCCTTGTTCGTATCGATTCGGGTTGCTCCAACTTGATGGATACGAACAATGGTTCCCTAACGGATACGAAGTAATGTTTATTTGATGGGCACGGACTTAACGAGCCTCGATGGATACGAATTATACAACTGCTATATGAAGTGGGGCTGAGTAGATCGATACGAACAAGCACATTCCCTCGATGGATACGAAATGGCACATTCCCTCGATGGATACGAAATGGCACGTCCCGATCAATTCGAACAAATGCCTTTTCCATGGATACGAAGTAGACATTGGCCGATTGATACGAAGTGCATTATCCGTTGACGGATACGAAGTCGATCAATACGAATTAAGGCTTGACAATGGATACGAACCCGATCTATTGGAACTGTGGCCTACTGATGGATACGAAAATGAGGCTATTTCCTCTAATCTGCATCGATCATAACTTGAGCATATGAACTCGGATTGACTTGAAATTTAGAACGTTGGCTTTCATGACCTTGCTTGTCATGTCTTGTCAATTGTAGCCTGATCCCCACTCAGATAAAATTCATCGATATCCATAGTGAACCCGTGTGTACTCGAAATCCGAGATGAGTGATCCTTGGTTTTCGGTCTGTTCCTTGATATCTCGACCTTGCCAAAAGGTGGGATAATAAGAGAGATGCTTGAAAAACAGTAAGTAAGTGGTAGTGTATCAATACAATGGAGTATGAATTGATTCTATATGATTTCAAAGAACATAGAGTATATTTTTTCAAGAGAATTTTCAATAGAGTAAGGAGTGAGAAGAAAGTAATTTATTAATTGATTAAAAATTCATTTGCACTCTCATTTATATAGTGAATGAACAGATATATCCATTTATAAAGGGTAGTGTCCAAAGGACACCTCCATTCAAAATTAAAAAAACAAACCAACGGTCTTTATGTCGACATATGAAAATATGCATGTCGACATATGCTAATGAATTTTGAAAATGTTTTTATTTTTAAATTATTTTAAAAATTCTATACTTTGTAAAATATTTTGAAAATAAGTTTTAAATATATTTTTAACTCTTAATAAACTTCTATAAAATATTTAAAAAAATATTTTGATATTAAAATAATTTATTTTTGTTCAAAATTTCAAAAGTCAAAAATTGGAGAGAAATTACCATTGAGGACTTTAGCAATATATTCTGGCAACTCTAAACACTAAATCGTAATCTTGAGCTCTTTATATCTTTGTCTTTGAACTCATGAGTATTCAAATCTTTATCTTGATTTTTTATACTATATAGTCTTCGATTCATCATCTGTGCAGTATTCTGCGCTATATACTATATAACCTGGCAAAAAATTAGTATCTATATTTTATACAGTTGTTGCCATCAAAATATAATTTGAATGCTTGTTGTCGTCAAAATCAACAATTAAGATATTAACAATCTCCTCCACTTCGATGATGATAACCATTAAGTATTCTTGTATATAAAATATAGTATAACTCCCCGTGAGTTAGATAACTCTCCCTATATATATGCATGTATATTTTATATTTTTCTTCTACTTTGTCACCAACCAAAATGGGTAAATAAAATAAAACTCCTTCTTAATAATGTACTTATAAACTATGGAGTCAAAATCAACGTTTCAGAATTAAAAGGATGTGCTAATCAATATGGGTTTAACTATATAATTGTGATTGGACTAAAATAATTAAAGCATAAAATAAGGACATTAAATGTGACATATTAAGATATAATATGTGAGACATAAATGAAGAAAATATTGGATATTTAATATGATATAATCGTGGCGTATATTAAGATATATAATGATCAATCTTTAAGTTATATACTAAATATTACGAAAAATAGGATAATGCAAATTTTATTTTTTTGATTAGTTTATGTAATACACACTATAATACAATCAAAATCAAATGAAAACCTAATTATTTTACAATCCACTCTATATAATCACACTAAATCAAAACTATGGTAATCAATCCATACCTAGTAGTATTAATTATTTACATATTGGTCAATAAAAGTAAATAAGTTTTTAAAATGAACACTTATAGATTGAAACAAACAGAAACATAGATATTTCTAGAGGCTTCAACCCAACCTTCGGATCTAAAACTGAATTTGCTTTGATTGCATCGCGATATTCTTTGTCCTTGGTGTTTGAGCGTTCTATGTTGTTGGTTTGATCATCTTTTATAAAGAAGGAAATTAATCCTCGAAGAGCATCAAAATTCTTCTCTTGCTCCTTAATCATTTTCATTTAGCTTAGTTCCAAATGCCTTTGATTCCTTAATACGAAGGAGCAAACATCTTTGAATGATTGGAGTGCTGTTTAAGGTTTTCGCAAAGTTTTTAGTGTGGACAAGTCAATTTTATTAAAGAAAATGTTGAGAATGGAAGGAGATGGAAAGAAGAATTATTGAGTGAGTTTTTTTTGAAGAAATTTGCTTAAATAGGAGTGAAAAGCCATTTGAAATAACAAATTAAAATGGTTACAATATTTCAAAAACTAAAAAAATTTGCCAAACTGCTATAGTCTGTCGACTTATATAAATATGTATGTCAACATATGTGCATGAATTTGCATTTTTTAATTTTATGATATCATTTTTGTTTCTACTTAATACCATTCTATTTCAATGATTTCCAAAGACTAATAGAATAATATATAACGACAAGAACCAATTTTCGTTAATTAAACTAGATGATATATAGCAAAAAGGAAAATATAAGAAGACATGAAATAAACTAAGGAAAAAAAGCTAGAAAAGATACAGTGGATAACTATATATAATTAAAAGATAACCGAGGGGATGAGCTCCTATCACGCTTCTTCATAATCTTGCCAAAATAATTTCCACTTTGTTGGAAAGATTAGTAAATTTCCTACTTGGTTTCTTTTTATTTTTAACAATCTTCTCTTGATTTCGAGGGTTCCTTTGGTTGACTCTGAGATCGTCTCTCAAAGCTTTAAATATAATCCTCTACTTCCTTCTCCTCCTCCTCTTGATCTTCTCCTTGAATTCCTTGACTTTCTTCTTCTTATTCAATTTTAAGTTGTTCTTCCCTTGTCTTTCTTCCTTTTGAGGAAGGGTCTCACAAGGTTCAAAGTAATGAGTTATATGCATGAGAGCAACGTTGCATATTTCGAAAACATTTCGAGGGAAACTGGTTTCTCGTCTTAAATCAACATCAAAGTTTTTAAAAACTTTAGTGAGATACACACTATGATAAAGTATGTCCTTATGTCTAGAAATATTCTTTTGAACAAAATCATCTAAGACGACTTGCACCCAATTGATGTCGTGATTTCCAAAAAGGGCAAAAAGATCCTTAAAAAAAAATTTAGTTGGGTTATTGTAATTACTAGTCCTTGGATGACAATTTGTTGTAAAATGTAACTCATAGTCTCGATTCAGGTCTAATATTTTTGTATTTGAATTCAAAGTCTTCATCATTTTTAAAAATATCATAAAAAACTTCTTGAATTTGCTTATTGATTTTAAAAGTGGAGAGGTCAATTCCACTATATTTGCAAGCAAGTATTTGACCCAAAATTTCACAGTCTAAAACAATTATAGTGCCATTCACACTATGTCAAAATTGTCAACTTCTCTTTCCAAAAAAATTTCATTTAAATTTGCATAATACATATATACTAAATCCAGATAACAAAAAAAATCATTTAGAGAAGAATTGAATAAACTAAGAATAACATTTTGAAATTAAAGATCTTGAAGACCATGAAAAGAAAAATCATTAAATTTTGCAAATCTTCCAAGAAATACTTTTCGAAAACTATCACATTCAATATAAGTGCCGATGGCTTCTTTGTTATTTAAAAGAAGGCCTTTAATTCTTTTTTGGAGCCAAATGGTCTTTGATGGTTGGCTTGAGGAGACCATTTTTGAGTATTTTAGGAGATAAAAGAGCGAGGAGATGTTTTGAATTTTGAAATTAATCGAGTGAATGAGTGGATAGAATTGTATTGATAAATAGGGAATGGGTTGATATGTTTTGTGTCAAAAGGCGCCTTTTCAATTCTTTGGGATAAATACGAAAGAGAGGAAAATTCAAAATTTTAATTTAAAAAGGAATTTCAAAATTCAGGCCGGTATGTCGACATATGGATTCGGGATGTCAACACATGGGCCAAAAAATAAAAACAAGGCAAAAGATTCCTATATATATGTGTGCATTCAATACTATTATTAATCTATATTTTATTCCTAAATTTAATAATTTAGGAAAATAAATATAAAGACCGCTTTTTTGCTACTTTCTTTTGATCTGTTTTGATTAATCTACTATTGTTGTGAAACATATGTTTGCATCCTCAATGTTTTGCTCATTGTCACTTTAAGTAGTATTTGAATTATCTAATGTTGTTATGTAAGCCCTCTTCCTTTTTCTGGTTAAACTAGTAATTGGCGAGATCCTTGATTTCTTTTGATGTGGACAGTCTCTCTGTAGATGACCTAATTCATCACAATTGAAACATTTAATTGTCATTCAATTTCTAGAAGTTTTTTCAGGTCTACGAAAGTTGTTCATCTTTCTATACTTTAGGAACTTTTTGAAATTTCTAGTCATGATGGCAGTCTCCTTATCATTGTCATCAACTGAATCCTGATCGTCAGTTATTGTGTTGAGAGCAATGGATTTCTTTTCTGTTGCCTTGCTTTCTCTTCTACCTTGCAATTGTGCTTCATAACACATTAAATTACCTATTAACTCCTCAATTCTTAATTGACTAATGTCATTAGATTCTTTTATCGCTAATGTCTTTTTATCCCATTTTGAAGAGAGTGAATTAAGGAATTTGCTAACTTGGCCCTCTTAAGAAATGTTTGTACAGAATGATGCTAAAGAATGCATTATATCTTGAAACCTACAATGCATGTCAGAAATAGACTCATTTTGATTCATTTTAAATAATTGAAATCGATTAATTAACATGAAAATTTTAATCTGTTTAACTTTACTTGTGCCCTCAGATGTAACTTGTAGCATTCTCCAGATTTCATATGTAGACTTAATAAAAACTCTATTAAATTCATTTTTTTAATGAGAAAAATAAGATATTCATGGCTTTAGAACTATGAAATGCTTGTGTCTTTTGGTCAACAATCCATGCTGAGTATTCAGTTCGGGGTTCAATGTGCTCATTTTACATAATACTTCAAATATCTAAACCATTAGACTATAAATAAATCTTCATTCTATATGACCAATAAATGTAATTACTGCCATTAAAAAGTGGGGTCTAGAAGTAGATTGTCCTACTACAAAAGTGTTCATATTAAATAGCATTGCTAGCCATTTATACTTATCAAAAATCAAATTACGAGTTTTTGAAAATGTAACAACCTGTCAATTCAAACTATTTAAAATCGACAATTATCCACACATGTCGGACTTGAATTTCTCAAAACAATAGATTGTTAATTTATATTTGGCAAAACTTAGCATATACAGTGTCTATACATAATTTTATATCCTATGGTCAAGTGATACAGTTATTTATCATTTCAATATGTAATATATTTATGCGTATATATCATTTCAACCTGCAATTCCAAATTTCAAAATCAATAAAATCGCTTGGATTTATCATTTCAACCCATAACGATCTTCCCTAATCTATAATATCATTCGGGCATGTATCATTTCAACCGTAGGAATTTCCTAAACTAATAAGGAACTTGCAGTGTGAGACAATAAAATAATAGCATAACATGACATAGCATATCAATGGAAAATACGATCATAATTAGCAATTTAAATATAATATATATACATATATACACACACAAACAGGTTATTTGGTGTCATATGTCAATAGTCATAAGTTACAAATTCAGATAATAACTTATCATACTTAACAATTAAATGTCTAACCAATTTAAAATTTAACAACATATTTCAATAGTCATTTCATGTGAATTAAATTTACTAAATATAGGAATGTTAATCGTGAGTGATCGCTTACGTTTCGAGACTATGAAAACAATGATGGTGAAGAAGAAGACATGCACATGCACATGGATACACAACAAACGGGACAACGAGACAAGAGATAAACTACTGCGATACGGACAACGATCACACAAGGCCGAGCAAAGCAACAAGAACTTGAAATCGACGAATCACCATATATATATATATATATATATAATATGTACTTTTCTTTTTTTATAAAAGAAGAGCAAGGAGGCTAGGGATAGCAGAGCAAGCCGGCAGCCGTGCTTGGGTCTGTAGTACATAAGGATTAAAGTCAAAAGTAGCGGTCTTAAAAGTAAACTGAACAACACGAACTAGCTTGCTACATACTCTCAATGCCTCGGTAGCAACCTTATAATACCTCTCCTGAACAATAGCTAATACAATGCTAAAAAAGATCTGGGTATGGCAGGATTTTACGAGGTCGGAGGCTAGGTGCTAGGCTGTTGTGAGGAGGACCAAGTGGTGGCTTGGTCGAGCAAAGGACGGAGAATAGCCGTGGCTATCATGGGTTGTCACAAGTGGAAGGGTTGTGTGCTGTGTTGCGATGTCAAGTTGATGGTGTTTGATGGTGGAACAGGCGACTAAGGACAAGCTGGAGAGGTGGGTCTGGTCGGCAAGGGAGTCGAATTTCGATGCATGGAAGGTGCAGTTACTCAAATATCCATGCAACTTATATAAGCTTATATATATATAGAGGAGGGGAAACGGCACTGTCAGAGGCGGAAGTTGCTGGAGCGAGGGTCGGTGGGTGATAGGCTGGGGTGATGGCTGCTCAGGTGAAAGGATGTGAGTTGGAGGGGGTTCGGAGCTGAGGGCGGTGAGGTAGAGAGGATGGTGTTTGGCTTCGGTGGGAGAGAGTGGGAGGTGATTGTTTGACGTGGGTTATGGTGGTTGTTGATGGAAAGGGCTACTAGGAGGCTAAGAGGTCGGGGTTGGTGGTTGCGGCTTTGGAAGTTGAGGCTATTATGGTGCTCAGGTCAGGCAAGCTGTGGGGTTAGGACGATGGTGGAGCAAAGCGATAAGGAAGGTGGGTCGAGGAAGGATGCAAGCAGATGATGGAAGGAAAAAAGAACGAGGAGATTCACAATGACACAGGCAAACTTCTCAGGCAATATGCACGCTTTATTATTATTATTTATTTTTTTAAGAAAGAAGAACAGAACGAAAGCTGAATAGCAAAGAAAAATGAAAGAATGGCAACGAACCAGAAAATAAAAATCAAGCTAGGGAAATAGGGAAAGGTCATGCATGAATTTTTGGAATAATAAAAGAAAGCATCTGCTTGATTTCAACCGGTGCGTAACTAAATAGACATAGGAAAACCCAAAAGGTTCAAAACGAGTGCCAATACGGCTAACTGTTTCGTATATTTCGCCACGTACCGGACGCCGAAACACAAAAATGAATATACTGTGGAGATTAGCATGACAAGATGAATAGAATGGTACATATATATTAGATATACGACCAACCTAACAAAACTTGATATTCGCCGCCAAAACTGCAGCTAAATCGCCGAAGATAATATAAACGGAGCTGGAGCAGTCCAAATTTGACGAAATGAAATATGTCTCTTACTCAGAAAATGATTTACATTTTCTTATATAAAAACAGATTTCAAAAATATTTTATTCCATCAAATTTAACAGATTTTGAATTTAACAACAAAAAAAACTTTCATATTTTCTAATGAAAATCTAACACTTGCTAGTTTAAATAAACGTATTCCAAACATCAAATTTTCATTGTAAAATTTTATTGTTTATTTTCATATTTTTTTTAGATAATTACGTTATAAAAATCATTAAAATTTCTAGGTCATTGCACTCTCCCTCGCTCAAAACTTTTCGTCCCCAAAAAAGAACGAGATAAGAGAATAGAAGCAATAGAAAGGAAAGATAGACTTGAAGTACATAGTACCAAATACATTAATTAATTCAAACCATATAAATTTAATTTTTGGACATCTTATTACTACATTTATATATTGTATATTATTCAATTACATGTTCTCATTACATTCAAACTTTTCGAGGTAAGTTTTACTAATGTTTCCGAATGTAGTTGAGCATAATACAATTTACCTTTTATTTACAACATTTCAATTAAGAAAAAATTTAGTTTGAACATTTTTATTACTTACGTTTCTCTTATATAACCTTTAATTACATATTCAAATTAACATTTTAACTTTTTGAATGTTTCAGGTAAGTTATATATGTCTTAGAATGCAATTGAGTATTATACAATTAAATTTTTACCTAGTTCAACTATTTCAATTTTTTTCAATTTCATTTCTCATTTTTGACACTCCAATTATTCAAAAAAATTGCTTCATTTTAGTAATTGAAATCATCAATTAACATAAAACTTAAGAGTTAAATTTTCGGTTTCATTTCAAACCATTTTGAAATAAAACATACATACATACATACATACATACATACATACATACATACATACATACATACATACATATATATATATACATATATTGTACACCAATCATACTCAATAAATTCAAATCAAATCCATTTTCCAATACAAAAATGTAGCAAAACTGCTAAGTGGTCTCCTCACTTTGAGACTCGAAAATGAATGTCGATGATGTTGCAGTCATCATCGAAATTATTTTCCAGCGACATAAGAGAAATGTACAGACTTACGTCCTTTAAAATTCTTTGGAAACAATTTCCATTCGAAAATACTTTCAAATAATAACATTTTTTCAAACTTTGAAAACCAAAATTTGAGAAGCATCGAAAAATTAAATTCTCAAATCCTTAATTTAAATTCATTTCATTTGCAAATCAGATTTATAAATCATGTTTTTAAAAAAATTTATCTTCTAATAACATACAACAATAGTTAATAGTTTAGGAATGTTGACAAAACAATAAATGATAATCTAGTGCTATCATTTTCTAATAACCAATTCATTTAACTATGTAATTTTAGAAAAATATACTTTTAAATATATAATATAGTCATACATATAATTATTTCATTTACCAATTTCGAAAACAATATTGTGTCAGTTTACATTGTTTAAGTGTTTTGAAATTCCCATCTATAGATTGGCCAGACGAATCGATCGAAAACAAAAATTCATATTTAACAACTCAAAAAATACAATATAAAACATTTTTATATCAATTACGAATTCGCTCCCTCATAGGATGATTCAAGAATGGATTTTAGAACAAGGATAGAGATTCAAATTTAGAGGGACCCTAATCAAAGAGAATTCTAACTACGAAGATGGGCTTGAAAGGAAGATAAGATAATTAAATTACAAAAGAGGACAGATGGATAGACTAATATTAATCGCTGAAATCCTAACTAGGTCAACCGAGACTCCATTTTTAGAAACATGTGCCCAAGGAATTGGACTTCATCCCTCCAGAAATGGCATTTATAAAATTTGGCTTTCAACTGGTGACTTCTAAGAGTTTGGAGAACATAGCTCAAAGGAGGCTCATGTTCCTTCTCTGACTTAGAAAAGACAAGAATATCATCAATAAAAACTAGGACAAACTTGTTGAGAACATCGAGGAAAACGCGATTCATTAGATCAACGAAGAAGGTTGGAGAATTGGTTACTCCAAAGAGCATGACTAACCATTCATAAAAACCATTCTCCATTCGAAAAGCTGTCTTGGGAGTGCTCTCCTCAGCTACCCAAGGCTGGTGGAAGCCGGTAACAAGATCGAGCTCCAGGTATAAGATCAATGCAGAATTCAATTTTCCACTCAGGAGGAAGAGAAATGACTTCACCAAAACATCAGGATAATATCTGATTGCCGAGGTGGAGTCAAGATTACTAGGTTGAGAATCAAGTGAAAATATGAAACTGCCTGCAAAATCTTGAAGCAATCGACATTCAATCCCAAGAGAATTACCCTGGCCGTCTACTAAAGAAACGGTTCAGACTTTGCAAACAGCATCAAATCGCTTTAACCAATCAACTCCAAGTAAGATATCAAATGCATCAAAATCGAGGACACATAAATCTCCGGTGAATCGACGCCTGTTGTAAAGGAGTTTTACCCCTTTATAAATCATATAGGATTGGTCGGAACATCGATGGGATTAATCATAGACAAGGATGAAGTCGCCAATTAAGATTGCAAGTTGGGCTCAAATTTATTATAGAGATCAACGGAAATAAAGCTATGGGATGCTACAGTATCGAAAAAAACACAAACAGAAAAAGACAAGAATGGACTTCAAAACAAAGGGAAAGTTCCAAAATTCAAAGAAAATTCAAATCAAAGGAAATTCTAACTAAGAATTTCAAGCTCGAACAAATATGATTCTAAAATAAATTCCACTCATTCTAGGGTATTACAACTCTGTCTCTAATGAATTTTTACCACATATGCTAAGTTTTTCCTAAACCATAGCTTTGATACCAACTGTAGTAACCTATCATTTCGAACCATTCAAATCGACAATCATCCACACATGTCAAACTTGAATTGTTCAAAACAACAGATTGTTATATTTGGCAAAACTTAGCATATACAGGAAATAATTCAATCATAGATTCAAAGACATAGTGTAATACAACAATAAATAGCAGAATAGATAAATAGTAGTTCATGAAGGTACTGCAGAACATCAGAGTCTGAAACAAATACAACAAAAAATCCCAAGTACATAGAAGTCACTAGTACAAAACATTTGACAAGACTAAACATAAACAACTGGAGATAACCGAAATAACTGAAAGCCAAATGGATAAAAGATATATCTCCAAGCAAAGCTCCAAGCTTCAAAGGCGAGTCTCAAATGCAGTGACACTAAGTCTGACCCGAGCATAAAGCAAAACACAAAACACTCGAGTCAGGATTAACATTCTTATGCATGTAAATCAACTCAAGTGAAATGCCCAAGTGAAATACAATATAACTTAAAGGATGTTGGGATTCCATCCTTTAAGGATCCATGGAACTATCTGCATACATAGTACAATAAGCTGCATATATAATGTCACAATAAAGTAAAATATAAAAATAACATTAAGGTGTTACTATTATCCCCCTTAACACATTTTTATATAATTCCCATAGTCACAGATACTGTAAGCTCCACCAAACCAGTAGGATACTCAGAGAGCACTCCATAGGTACGGTAAAAACCAAACTCGTAATGGACTCTGTAAGGCATATGACAAGGAACGCAAGACAATGCTCAGGGTAAGATACTATCGTATTGCAGAATCGAGCTGGTGGTAATGCATATCAGCTACTACTGCCCACCTCAAGATACACTCCCATAGTCAAAGGTGAACCCAATCAAATCACAAAGTAATAGATATGGTATCGAAGAAGCATGCTCGATTGGAAGTGCGACCTCACTTGGCCTAGATATAGCTTCTGTTTTAGTCACGTCAAGCTGACTCAAGGGAGCCAGGGCTATGTTCATACCTCATATAGACGTTTGCCAAACAATCCTACTTCGTTCTGGATTCTCCACAATGTGCAAAGTTGTTAAACTAGTTTTCAGAATTGGCAGAGAGTATGACAATATCTGATCCCGGTCTCTTTAACAACCAAATACTTATTTCACACCGTGATCATTATCATTTCAAACAGTTTATAATTCATGTCAAAATATCATATTCATTTCAAAATCACTTTCGACATCATATTCACTTTCGAAATCATATTCACTTTCGAAATCATATTCACTTTCGAAATCATATCACTTTAGGTTATATTCATTTCCAAAATCATAACCACCAAATAGGTTAAACCATCATATCAAACAATTCACATTTAAATCCATTAAATCTAAATCATAACAATTCCAACTTAAACTGTTTAAATATTGAAAGTAATTTATATCTTGGAATGCTTATATCAAAAAATATTTTCAAATCAGAATTGTTTCATCCAATTTCACAACTCAATTCAAATCGACTTTATTTCCAAACTTCAATCCAAATCATTCTCAGTTCAACAATTTCAACTAAAAAGGTTAAATGTTTAATTCAAATCCTCATTAAAACCATTTTTTACATATATCGATTTCAAATCCAGGTTGAATTACACATTTAAACCACTTCCAATTCTATATGTTTCAAAGTTTAAATATTCAAACATTTTATAATAACTCAATTCGATAAATTTCATTTATATTTCAAAATTCAACTTTAATTTTATTTAAATTTGAAAATATTCACGTAATCATTTTTAATAACATTTAAATAAAATCTCAAATTACAAATTTAAATCAACATTAAATATTCAATTTCAATTTTATTTAAATTTGAAAATATTCATCTAATCACTTTTGATAAAAATCCAACTATCAAGTTATAAAAATCATATCTTTAAAATCTCAAAATTAGTAAGTTTTAAATCAATTTTTATTTAAATACAATTCTTAAGCAAATATAAATTTAAATCAATTTCAATTCATCTTTCCAACCTTAATTTATTAAAGTTATTACAAAATCTATTTTCAAAATATTAATATAAATTTTAAGAAAATATTTTAAACATATTGTATTCATACTAATTAAATTAAATTTTATTAAATTAAATCTTATTATAAATCTATTTTAAATCTTATTTTATATGTTTTAGAAAAATAAAAATAAATATATATAGGTAATTTATATATTCACCGCTTAACTTATGATTTTAAAATTTTCAAAACATATAATTTAAAAACTAAACTTTACACAATTAAAATAAAATCTTTATATTTATAAAAATCAATTTTATTAAAACCCATGTATTCCCTTTCAAAACTTTGGAAATCATTTTTCAAAAATAGACGAACGGTATGCGTATATAATTTTCATTTTATGGTCAAGTGATACAGATATTTATCATTTCAATCCACGATAATTTAATGTTTATGGGTATATATCATTTCAACCCGCAATACCAAAAATTCAAAATTAATAAATCGCTTGGATTTATCATTTCAACCTATAACGATTTTTCCTAATCTCTAATATGATTTGGGTATATATCATTTCAACCCATAGGGATTCCCTAAACTAACAGGGAACTTGCAGTGTGAGAACAATAAAATAATATCATAAAATGACATAGCATATCAATGAAAAATATGATCATAATTAACAATTTAAACATAATATATATACATATATATATATACACACACACACACACAAACAGGTTATTGGTGTCATATGTCAATAATCATAGGTTACAAATGCAGATAATAACTTATCGTACTTAACAATTAAATTTCTAACCAATTCAAAATTTAACAACATATTTCAATCGTCATTTCATGTGAATTAAATTTACTAAATATAAGAATGCTAATCGTGAGTGATCGCTCACCTTTCAAGACTATGAAAATAATGACGGTGAAGAAGGTGACATGCACACGCACATGGATACGCAACAAACATGACAGCAAGACAAGAGATAAACTATTGCGATACGAACAGTGATCACACAAGGCCGGGCAAAGCAACAAGAACTTGAAGGAGGCTAGGGAAAGCAGAGCAGGTCGGTAGTTGTGCTCGGGTCTGCGTACATAAGGATTGAAGACAAAAGCAGTGGTCTCAAAACTAGACCGAATAGCACAAACTTGCTCGTCACATACTCTAAATGCCTCAGCAACAACCTTATAATACCTCTCCTGAACAGCAGCTAATATAACGCTCAAAAGGGTCTGGGCGTGGTAGGTGGTTGCGAGGCTGGAGGCTAGGTGCTAGGCTGCGGTGAGGAGGACCAAGTGCTGGCTTGGCGGAGCAAAGGAGGGAGAATAGCCGTGACCATCGTGCGTTGTCACGGGTGGAAGGGTTGTGTGCTATGTGGCGATGTCGAGTTGATGGCGTTCGGTGATGGAACGGGTAGCCAAGGACGACGCTGGAGAGGTGGGTCTGGTTGGCAGGGGAGTGGGGTTTCGATGCACGGAAGGTGCAGTTTCTCAAATATCCATGCAACTTATATAAGCTTATATATATATATATATATATGTATATATAAAGGAGGGGAAACGACACTGTCAGAGGCGGAGGCAATTGGAGCGAGGGGCGGTCGATGATAAGCTGGGGTGATGGCTGCTCAAGAGAGAGGATGCGAGCTGGAGGGAGTTCGGAGCTAATGTCATGAGGTAGAGAGGATGGTGTTTGCCTTCGGTGGGAGAGAGTGGGAGGTGATTGTTAGACATGGATTGTGGTGGCTGTTAATGGAAAGGGCAGCTAGGAGGCGGAGAGGCCAGGGTTGGTGGTTGTGGCTGGGGAAGTTGAGGCTGTTGTGGAAGTCAGGTTGGGCAGGCTATGGGGTTAGAACGATGGTGGAGCAAGGCGATGTGGAAGGTGGTTCGGGGAAAGTTGCAAGCGGATAATGGAAAAAAAAAGAACGAGAAGATTCACAGCGACATAGGAACGAATTTCTGGAATGGCAATGAACTAGAAAATAAAATTCAAGCTAGGGAAATAGTGAAAGGCCAGGCACGAATTTCTGGAATAATAAAAGCGAGCGGCTTGTTGATTTCAGCGCCGGGGGTAACTGAATAGACACAGGGAAACCCATAAGGTTCAAAATGCTTACCGATACGGCTAACTATTTCGTAGATTTCACCGTGTACCGGACGTCGAAACATACAAATGAATATACTGTAGAGATTACCATGACGAGACAAATAGAATGGTACAAAGATATTAGTGATACGACCATCTTATTAAAACTCGGTATTTGCTGCCAAAAGTGCTGCTAAATCGCCGAATATAATATAAACGGAGCTTGAACAGTCCAAATTTGACGAAACGAAATATGACGACTCACTCAGAAAATTATCTACATTTTTCTCACATAAAAATATTCAGATTTCAAAAATGTTTTATTTCCATCAAATTTAACCGATTTTAAATTTAAATTGAAAATTTCACTACCAAACAAACTTTCATATTTTCTGATGAAAATCCGACACTTGGTACGTTTAAATAGACGTATTCCAAATATCAAATTTCCATTGCAAAATTTTATTGTTTATTTTCATGAAAATTTTAAGTTTATTACGTTATAAAAATCATTAACATTTCCGGGTCATTATAGGAAATCTAGTGACCTGATACCAAATTTTGGTTGTAGAATAGTAGATCATAAGGCTAATTTAACACTAAAGAGGAAGGGGTGAATAGTGTTTTTTAACTTATGCAAATCTTTTTAAAATTCTTTTAAGATTAGTATCAAATCGCAGATTTATACTAATAATCAGTCACACATGCAATTTTAGATAAATATAAAAATAGTAAAGTAAATTAAGAAAGAAGACACGAGGAATTTTTTATTAGTACAGATTAACCAGTCCTGCATCTAGACTCGTATGATTGCTTGTATTGATTTCTTTTCGATCACCAATTTTAAACCAGGTAAAAGGTAAAACAGAATACAATCTCGATTTTGAGGCTACGAGACGCACCCTCCTATATCATGAGCCTAGGGCAGACTCTCTTGATTAGACTGGACAACGAGATTGCCCACTAGATTCACTAGGCTAGCAAGCACACCCACTTGATTTAAACGGGCTACAAGCACATCTACACAAATAACAGTAGAGTCGATGATTTTTCCAAAGACAAATAATGGTGCTTTGGATACAATGGATCCTATAACCACTTCGATAGCACATTGATCTTTGAAATGAGAGAGATGCTTACAAAATAGTAATTAAGTGGTAGTGAATCAATACAATGGAGAATGAATTGATTCTATATGATTTTGAAGAGTATAGAATATATTTTTCAATAAAAATTTTAAAGGAGTAAGGTTGAGAAGAAAGTAAGTTATTCATTAATTAAAATTTCATTTGCACTCCCCATTATATAGTAAATGAACATATGTAGCGATTCATGAAGGGTTGTGTCTAAAAGACATCTCCATTAAAAATTTGAAAACCAATTTATCAATATGTCGACATATGAAAATATGTATCAATATATGCTAGTGAATTTTGAAAATGTTTTTCTTTTTAAATTGTTTTAAAATCTTGTACTTCATAAAATAATTCGAACGCAGTTTTTAAATATTTTTTTACTCTTAAATTCTTTTATAAAATATTTAATAATATATTTTGAAATTAAAATAATTTACTTTTGTTTAAAATATCAAAGGTTAAAAATTGGAGATAATGATTGGAAATTTCTATCAAGGACTTTAACCATATATTCTAATGATTCTAAACACTAAATTACAATCTTGAGCTCTTCATATTTTTGTCTTTAAACTCACGAGACTTCAAATCTTTACATTGATTTTTTATATTGTATAGTCTTCGATTCAGCACCTGTGTAATATTCTACTCTATGTATTACATAACTTTACAAAACATTAATTTCTATATTTTATAAGGTTATTGTCATCAAAATATAATTTATATGGTTGTTGTCATCAAAATCAACAATTGAGGTATTAACATATTTGACGGGGCTGGATAAAGTTCAAGTCCAATATTGGATGTATTGCAAAAGGCGAATAATAATGGCTAACTTTCCTCAAAAGTAGTTTATTTTAAACCTATAAACAACACTGTACTTTTTCGTAGACATCTATTCTATTTGGTTATTAATTAATGATCTGCTATATTGGATTTCGTATAAACAAAGTACCACATGCGATGATGGTTTTGTAAGGCAAAGCAATACTAGTGTTACTTAAAAGAAAGTGCGAGCAAAAAATAGATGGTATAATGATTCATTGGATCTATGAGTGAACTAACACTCTTCAAAGTGATTCCATACATGATTCATAAGATATTTTAGATGCCTATTGTGTAGTTGGTCATCTTGAAATGAAAGTCGGCATTCCACATGGATGCTGAAAGCTTCTTCGGTTAAAAGAATGTAACAACCTGAATTCCAGTGGGTCCTGATTTTCCAAAAAAATACTAAAATCCAAGCCCACTAAAGTCCGAGTTGGGTATTTGGTATCCTACAAATAGGAAAAGACAAATATATCAGAGCTCAAATAAATATCTCACAGCGGAACTAACTAAAATATAATAGTAAGTAAGTACTCACCAAGACAATAACACTTTCTAAACAAGTGTCTCAAAGCTGAAAATTCTCTACCATCTAGCTAACCCATGGGATGTTATGAGGAAGGGGTCAAAACTAACGTTCTGGTGAATGGACAATTTATACACTTTTAAGCTTAATTTTATTTCCATTTCCATTTTCATTTTCTGTTATATTAGGTTTACTGGGTTTATAATACTCTTTCCTCTAAGCGTGAATCGCATCCATCTACTCCCTAGTAGATTAAAACCTAATAACTAATATATATATATATATATATATATATATGTAGCTACATGCCCAAAGACTGCATCGGTCCAAGGTACTACCCATAGTACCTTTCGTATCTTCCTCGAAAAGGACTCCATCATCTTGCTTATAGAGTGTTCTATAACTACATCTTTAAAGAACAACTTCGTGAGGCCTACAATGCAGATGCTCTGTCATCTACTATGAAAACATAAAACTATGCTGCACTAGCTTATACTAGTGCTCGGACATCCACAATGTAGCATCCAGTGCTTTCTTTGAGGACTATACATAATCATTCTTTCTCCCCCCTGAATCCCACCAACAAGGTCTACCTTGTATGAAAGTCGGTCGGAGATTTTCTATATCTGTAAAGGTCCTCTTAGTTAGGCCTACAATATAGATATTCTACTTGGTCTGTCTCTCTTCTCATCGTAGCAATGGCCCCACGTTGCATGCCCTCAACTAATCAAAAGACCTCTTAAGAGCTAAGTGGTTGTGCCCTATTGCAAACAATCTAAACATCCAATTGGCTGCGCCCATCATCCAATGTCTCGATAGTGAAAGAATCATTGGCCTATTGGTTTAACTCTAGTCTTTCCCAAACTCTCTCTGATTGATGATGGCTTGATCTCCACGTGCGACTATCCTTTTGGGTCATGCCCACTATATCCTACATGCAACCTAGAGTACGGTGTCATATGAATATCCTACTCCATCATCGACCTTTTGACTGCCTACAAAGGTCTGCTTTGTTAGACCCGCAATGCAAAAGCAGTCAAGGCATACTCTCTTGATGGAACACCTACAGAACTGCCTCTAAGGGTGCAGCTTCGTTAGGCCTACCCCAGAGGGCCATACTAGAGTATCCTCATGTCCCGTTAAAGTCTTGTACTTCCTTCTAGCCCGAACTAACTAAGTTGGACGTGGTCTCTCTGTACTAAAATCTATGATGAACTGCTTCGCTAGGCTCTTTGTCCAGATTCTCTTTCGGGCTGCTCTAAATGCACCTTACCATTTTATTAGATCCTATATCTAATCTTTTATTATGCATTTAGTTTACTTTTCTTATTCTGTTGGCTACTTATTTACCCTAGTCAACATGCCCAGCCCCACCTACGTGTAAGACCATCGGTCCTAGACCTAAAAGGGAATGCTGCTGGTTTGGGACACTGCTATTATTCTTGCTTATTAACTTAGTCAAAGATCTAAGTTTGGTAAAATAAGTCTCTTCTATTTCTTTCTTTCTAATTATAAACTATGTGTTACAATTATACTTGCAATTGTCACTTCTATATTCTTTTTATCTTTTATAACCTACATGTTATAAATGTGTGTCTCTTTTCTATTCTAGTCTGTCTTCTTTTATTATGATACTAAATTTTCTTTAGTTTTCTTATATTATATAACAGTCTTAACTAAGGCTACATCCAACTGTCATAAGTTACTTATCGTGAAAACTGCTTTACTTTTTACTCTACTATTTGCACAATAAATGCAGATCTTGTCACATTTTCTGTTTATTGTTTTTAGTCCTGTTAAATAATTAACTTGATTATTTCTTCTTCTTTAATTTCTTTAACGCTTGACATTGTTCTCTTTTATTCTAGGAAGTAGTTCTATTCTATTTGGTTGTTTACAAAAACTATGCTAAAAATCAATTTTCATATTTTAATACTAAATAATGCTATAAACAATAACTCATAACTGCAAGATATTTTTTTATTGTCTTTTTAATTGTTCGGTAATGAAAAATACAATATGTCTTTATTTTGCACTAATTCTACTTTTTTGCTTTTATTCTTGCAATTACGTTTATCATTATTCTTATAATATTAAGCTATGGAAATGTATTCCCTTCCATAAACCAACCAATTAATCTATCACTAACTTCCAAATCAAGTTAACAGATTTTCCTCTTTTTAATTCATTTCTCCGATTTTAACATAATTTACTGCAAATTTCTCACTTTTAGGCTTATGCCTTTCTCTATAACTTTTAAGCCTAATATTACTTATATTTAATAGGATTCCTTTCTTTTTCCTTATAAATAATATTTAAGTATAAGTATACTTGTTTTATGAAATTTACGGTTTCAACATAATTAACCAGTAAAACTAATTACTGAAATAAATGCCGAATTAAATATTTATTGGAAATCTAATGATACTATATATCATATACATAAAAGAGATATAATTTAAATTCACTCACATATTGTCCTTAGCTTTGCTCCATGGCCTTCCTGGATCCCCTTCTAAGATGTCTAATACTTTTATTAAAAAGATATTCACCCTGCAAATATTTTCTATTTAGGGTCCATCCTCAGGCAATGAACCCAATTGGGAGAAAATCTGATTGTGAGAAAAAAGTTAGGTTTAGGGTCCTATTTATAATGGTGTTTGGGGATCTCAGACCGTCGGATTTAGCAGGTTGAATCTGTAGCCACCATGTCATAGGGTCGTTTGGAGCCATCAAATCTATCAATGTACGGCTCTGATAAAATAAAATCAACCGAAGACGTCACTGGAACAAACTTCGGCTTCGCAAAAGTGTGGGCCGGCCTACAGATCGACCTGGGTAGGATGGGGATTGACCTATATTCTTTTGCGGGTCGACCTTACGTTTTTATGGATTGACCTATAGGTCGACGTACACCTTTGTTTTATTTTTCGTTTTTCTGATTTTCATTTCTCTCATAACTTCTTCATATTAACTCATATTTCGACAAGTTATATATGAAAATCGATTAGAAAATCACCACGAACACAATGGTATAAGTTTCAAGGCCATATTTTGACAATTCTGAAAATGCTTATATTCAATGTTCATCATTGTTTAATTATCTAAAAATACGGGATGTTACAAAGAATGTCATCTAGGAATATACCTACATTTTCCTTGCATCATCACATTTTAGTGATGGTGGGTCTCGTTCATATCTCTTTCGTCTTCAGTAATCATGTTATTAGAATTATACATGTAATCACTATTGTGAACATCTTTTCTCGAGACCATAATCGACAAGGATTACAAATCATTGCAAATCTATATTAAAGGATACCAAAAGCTCTTCCATATCTTTTCTTTGTCCCTCTTGCATCTCAAAAAATTATGCTTGCTTCAGTGTTATTGATTTGGATATATCTTCATAATGGTGCTCCCTTTTGGATAAATCCATTCTTGAGATAATAGTTTTGTTCGTAATTATTTTTGTTAAGACCAAATGTCATGGGAATTATTTTACCAAGTGCCAGATTGTTAAATCAGTGTGGCCTCTCAATAACATTTAAGTTGTTATTAGATACAGGCATTTCAAAGAAAGCATGTCAAATCCACAAAGCCACCACTTCCAAAATAATAGTTGGTTTTCTCCTTTACCATTATTAGCTCCATGATATGCCTTGGGGAAGTTCTTCAATTCCTAATGCATACAATTGATACTTCCCAACATTTCAAGTCATTTTTTCTTTCATGCTCTTATCTAATCCTTACAACATCATCCACTTTTGGAGACCTAAGATCCTCGGTGTCATAAACATCGAATGCACATTAGTAGAAAATTTTGAGGGTTTCTAGTACATTACTCTCTACACCTGGGTATGCATCATCTAACACATCTACAAAGGTTCCATAAGCTAAAATCTTCAACATTGCAGTTATTTTTTGATGTCCACTCAGAACCTGTGTTTTTAAAGCATAATGAATAAAGTGATAGAGTTAGGAGTATACCCTATAGGAAATTATATAACTTATTATAAATTATTAACTCTATAATAAAATCCCATTCGAAATAATATATATTTTTTATTCTATTATATACTTGTTATAATTGTTAAATTAAATACTTATTTAATTTAAGTATATTTAATAGAAATTTCATAAATGGACCGTTTTGGGACAGTCATTACAATATTTTGTAATCAAGAGCAATTTATCATAATATAATAAGCATATATCTCCTAGTCAAGATGTATCGAGGTTAGATATCGATACATCCGTTAAGACTATAGTACGTAATGCTTCCCAAATGTTGGGCAGTTTATTAATCATGGCTATTGGGAGCACCACGGAGTTGCATACTGATGGTTATTGGATAACCATGAAATAACTCACTCGATAGTTTTCTATTGGTTAACATAACTAATTTCAAAAAGAAAATATCGAGTGACAATATTCATAGTTCTCTCGACTTAAGAATACAGTTGAACTTCAATGTGGACACTTCATTTTGATTATACCAAATCGTGGCACGATATCCATTAAATGACCATAGTTGGATTTGAGTTGTAGCATTGGAAGTAAAACGCTGCTGAATAGAGAAGTCATCTTCTCGATTGTACGAGGTTAGTATCACGGTCTACTAAAGTCAAAATCAAAGTCTCTAACTAGAGCATTCTATTGAACTAAGGACTTGGTGTTTGGACTATACAAATTGAATGTGGAAGATATTCGAATTTTGACCAAAACAAAATTCCAAGTCCTAATGAGATATAGTTTTGATGAAATGAATTGGTGTAAATAAGTAGCATTACCAATGACCACCTAAAATAGTAAAACTGAATTATACCAAAATTGTGTGACCAATAAAATCAGCCAAACTGTCGCACCACTAGCTAAAGTGACGTGTAAATATTAATATTTAAATTATTCAATATTAATCATCGACCAAATTTGTACCTAAGAGTCACACAACTACAATGTTGAATATTCTGAATACTGCTTAATTTAAATTTGATTTGTGTTGATCAGTATTGGAAATAATACTATATAAATGTTATCTATACACGTTCGATATAAAATATTAAGTGCATTTAAAGTTGATTTAAGTGTAAATTAACTAATATAGTTTGACGTTACATGTATTCCTATAAGGCCAATGCTGTGGTGGTTTGAATTGGTGGAGAAAAGGAAGGATCTAGATCCATATTTTCCTCTCTTCATCTTTTCTTATTTAAACCCATGCCCATTACATTTTCTAGTTTACTTTTGGTTCTCATTTCCCATACCTCTGGCTGAAAATTCAAACGATCCCGTCCTCCTTAATTTTCATACCAAATACAAATCCGAATCGAATAAAGCAAAGGTGGTTAGGTCTGTCTGATTTCTAGTGCTTTTTGGAAGAGAATGGATTTAATCATGTTAGTTATACTAATTCAACAATTGAAGTGTCATTACAATTGTTATTATACCTGGTTAGATTAGATTTACATTATAAATCCTTATATGTATATGCTGTCGATCTAGAAAATATATACAAATTGTTGTTCCAAATTAAAATAATTTTTTATGTATATGTATGTATTTTACTTTCAGCCTAATTTTTCTTGAATATAAAGTAAATTTGAAAATGCAAATTTAATTAAATAGTATTTTAGAAATAATGTATATGCATGTATGTATTTCTAAATTATTTTGATAAATTTATGAATGATATTTTTGAATATAAAAAAATTGTCATTTGTATGTATGTGTGTATTTCCAACTCGAATTATAATTTTAATATTTACTAATCTAAGTATATGAATACAAACTAATTAAATATATTTATATAAAATAATTTTAACAAAAATAAAAAATTATTTTTTCCGTATGGAAATTTATATTTAAAATTAAAAAGATGAATAAATAAGTGCGATTTTATAAAAAAAAGTAAAAGAAAAATTGTTTTTGTCAAACCTAAGATTATTGCTAAAATTAAATATTACATATTTATCTAAATAATAAGGCAAATACTTAACATAGTGAAGACTTTTTCAAACTTCCGGAATAACGATTTCATTCATTTGGAAAGAAAACTATTAAGAAGGGCTAATTTATCTTTCCACACGTTTTCAACCAATTTCCACACCCACATTTCCCATTCAGTTCACAGTCCTCGTAATGTTCGGCCTTCTCAACTCCCGAGGTTGACACTAGTACAACCACGATGTTCATGTGTCAAGGATCCAAATGTCGGAAAGACAGAATGTTAGGGTAAAAAAAAAGAACACAATGTCAGAATCTCATATGTGGAATGATAATATATAATGTACCAGAAGTGTAGTGCAAAGAGTTACTCCAACATTCATGAATTCAGAGTTACAAAAGTGACTAAGTACTACTATCAACCTGGACAGTTATAATTGACTGTCTTCGCAATGCTAAATACATAAATAACAGCGAACGGAAATGAAAATAGGTAGATAGATAGGTGGAAGCATCCAACTTGTCTCCATAAGCTTGAAACATCCTACCCTAAGACCTGTATTACTCAAATTACTCGAAAGAGCACATAGGGAGTTTTAGGAAAAGATACACCACGTGTCCGACATAAATCTGGTATGAGAAACTCATAAATGCATATAAACACATAACAGTACTTCCGAGACCAACCGAATCACGGGACAAGTATTCCAACGAAAGAGCCAACTCAATTAATATTTACATTAGATGGTATTATAGATAATCTCAAAGGTGTGTAATATAAATATAGATCGTAGCTAAAATGTTACATTAATTACATTAATAACGTACTTAGGTATACTGAAAAAAAAGCTAAGGGACGTCCGTATAAATGGATTTTCCCATAAGGACCTCCTCAATGAGACTGATCTCCTATGAAAAGGGCCAGAAACTACCTTCCAAGCGCCGTACGTCTCTAAAGGTAAACACAACTAGCCCATGCCCTAAGACATGAACCAAGTATCAACAACTCCTGCTAGCAACATCTCGATAAGCACACTCTAGAAAATTTAGAGTTGTACCCATCATTTGGGTTTGCTAAACCCAGGATTGTGCATCCTACCCTGTCTTTAGTCATTTACTGATGTCGAGGCTATGTTCAAAATATTCACACGAGTTTTAAACCACTTGATCAATTAATGAATCCCACATGGATTCCATTATCTTAGTAGATTTCGAAACCACACATGGATTTCATTATTCCATCTCCAAATCATTGAACACATATAATAGTTATGAAATGATATTCGGCAAGTAAAACACTTACCGATCCCGGACTCCCCAAAACCTAATCGTTAATTTCCGGTTAACTCAATTCTGGTTCTTATAGAAGTAATCGAAAGACAAAGGTATTTTGTACCAATACTCCTCCCGAGGGGTTCTTAATGGTATAAATCCACGAAGCATTTTGCATACTTCCTAAGTTATGTTTGGTCGAGATTGGTAGTCGACTAATCGGCTACCAAGTCTCGAGCACTTGCTTATGGGAACTAAGCCTCATACACTTAAATTATTCACGACATTTCTGCTTAACTATTCCTTAGCCTAGAAGACCGCCGATAGGTTAGAGCTCTATTACTCCATCCCTACCTAAACATTAGTCTGACTCTCACAAACAGAGAAACTTACTCGTACGGCTTTTAGTGTTAAGTATAGTAATACTAACACCCCATAAACAATCAAATTAATGCCATTACATAGTTGTTACTTATCATTCAAGTATAATCAAGTCACATAAACTACTTTTAATCACTTTTTTTACTTTATTAATTAAAAACTCTTTTAAACTACCTTTATTAGATTTCTAAAATACTTGATTTCATATTTATAACATTTAGAAATATCTTCAAAATACTTATTAATATGTTAAAACACTGTAAAACTATTTAAAATATACATTAATTATTTATATAGAGTGCTACGTAAGAATAGGGAAATTTGAAATGGAAAAACAAGTTTTATTTTAAAAGCTATTAAGTTTAGAAGTTCATAATTAACTGTTAAAAATATATTTAAATGTGGAACCAATTTTCAAAACACTCTATTATAAGTTAGAAAACAATCCTAAGAAGATTAGAGAAAAATATTTAATTTAAATATCACTTTAAACAATTTATAGTTTAAAATAGAAAATAGCACTTCTAGAATTGCTATTTGAAGTTTTGTTACATTGTCAATATTGTTTTGCTGCAACTTTGAGCCTAATTTTCATCACATAAACAAATGATTTAAGATCCATTCTTTTTACAGTAGTTTGTATAATTTGGGTACTCAGAAACCATAAAGAAAAACCCCAACAAATTCCTTTTAATTATTTTAGAGAATTTTTCGAAAATATGGTATTTTATCGAACTGCACTTATAGCGACTATTTTGCTATAACCTCTTATACTTCCTTCAACTAGCTATCAAATGAATTGGGCTTCAAAACTTTCCTAATAAGAATAATATATTATTTACATGATTAATTCTAAGGAAACTTGTAACATACCCCTTCTTGGGGGTCAAAAATTAACACTACGGATGCTGTAGTCATCCATAGTTATTAATCTTTAGCGACCAAATACGGCACTGTTAGATACATTGATACATAGAAACACATGAATATATAAAATTTTAAAAAAGCAAACAAATTCCACATTCCATTTCAAAATATTTCAAATTATTACATAATCTCAATGCGCTGACCACGTTCGGACAAAATATACTTATTACAAAATATGCCATGAGTGACATATGAAGATGCCCTCTAGGATGATCAGAGTATATTCTAAGGCAACAAAACAAGTTTGCCTTTACAACAAAATACAGTGGAAATAAAAGAACTCTAAGCAGCTAACATGCCTCCTACACACCATCGGAAGCTTTATTCGTCTAAAAGAACACCTGAAAACCCTAAACCTCAAACTACTCAAATTAAATTGAGTACCCGAGAGTTTAAGGGGTAAACAAAAACTTCGAGTCAGACATAAAATCTGGTATGAATAATTATCCACATTACAAATCATTTAGATATCTAGTGAGACGACGCAATTAGCGGAATGAGTCTTCCCCTCACCAGTGTCTTAAAACCGTTATAAAACCATATACTGTGCTCCTAGATCCACCATGCTTAAAAAAATTCAAAATAATATGATGATATGCAAACAAATAAGTTAATTCTGGATTACACATCCCCATTCATTCTGACTACCTAACTCAATTATAGTTTTTAGGATTACTATTAACCCATTAGTTTTCATGTGCTCATTAATAACCGGTAAAATTTTATAGACTACCTGTTCGATTTTATAATTTACACAGGATCACTAAGAACTATTATTAATTCCAATATATTTTCGCTTATCCTAGTTTTCATAGGTTGACAAGGAACCCATTGACTTACTATTAATATCTTGATCCGGATATAGTTTTCATGGGCTAACTATAAACCTATTGTTTCTGCCAATATCAAATCATAGTTTTCATGGGTTGACTATGAACCTATTGGCCCCTGCTAATATCTTTTCCTTTACACAGTTTTCATGGGCTTACTATGAACCTATTGGCCCCAGCCAATATCTTTTTGTTAAGATCTTAACATTTCCTAAGTTATATTCACCACTGGGGAAACCTTGCTAGTTATTATGCTTTTCCCCAAAGTACCATTATGGGTTAATTACAATATGAATAAAAATATGAAGAAATAATACTCTCAAAGTCATTATTTATGCCATGGAATTTCCTTTAAAATAAGATTGGGTTATTTGTTTTGAAACCTTAAGACATCACTTTCGAAACCACTGAATGACCTCTATCGGAAGCATAGAAAACCTTTTTCAAAGCCCCGTGTATATTCCTTTCGAAGCTCTATAAATCAATCCTTTTAAAACCAAATCATACCTTTCGAATGTGTCAAAACATTGCTAAATAATCTTTAGAAATATAACTTCGAAACCAATGAAAATACCCCTTTCGTAAACATTGGGTTTTACTCTTAAAAACATCTTTTGGGTCAAAGCGGTCACACACAAAAGTATCTCATTTGAAACCTTTATTAAAATAATTCTGGAGAAAAATTGATGGTGTCGAAACCATCTATTCGAACGCTCAAATCCTTGGTGTAAAACTTTGAAGGATAGCATCGAAACCCCCTTTCCACAACATTGCCTTCGAAACTTCTGAACCCCTTCAAAAGCATTTAGGAACTGATTTAACTTAAGTTTAAAATAAGAGAACCCTTCGAAAGCATTGATGGCTACAATACATCCAAGAGGTAAAAGAATAGCGGTTGGTTTTCGACAATGTGTAACCACCTCTTTCGAAAGCAATATATAAAAACAAAGGTACTCATTCGAAAGCTCCTACTTAAACCATAATATGGCAACCTACTTAGAAAGCTATTTACAAAAACCCTTTAGAAATCATAGGTTTCGACTATACGTCAAAGCCTTTAGGTAAAACAAAGCAGGCATTTAACCTTATGAAAATAGAAAAAAGGTTTCGACCCCATCGGAAGCATTGCTTTCGACACCATAACTTCCGCCTTTCCTCCGTTCCACTACGCACCGTCCAAGTGATGCCTTGTGTATTGGTTTCAACTAGGTAAGTTTGGACTGGGTTGGTTTCGACTGAGTTGGAGCGAAAGCAATGGAATGGAAAGGTATTACTAAAGGAGGTGGAACCCACTTTTTTGAATAAGGGCTGACATCAAGCTCATTTTAGTAATTGCTTTAACTAACGTGCCCATTTGTAATCTTTTAATTGTTTCCCTTAAAATTTTCAAATATTTTACAATATAACCGCCGCATTTATCAGACCTAAATCAAAGAAAAATTAACGTCTAAGCCCTTCCATTAAGCAAAACCAAAATTGCAAATAAGTCATTTATTTTTCGTAGAAAATTAATTAGGAAAAATCCCCAAGAATCATAGAAATTCACTTTCAACATGTTATCAAACATATTGAAATTTCAGACCCAATTTCTTCCTGAAATAATCAAAATAAATTTTAAACCCAAATATATCATGTTTTCCTTTAGAAATTCATAATAAAATTTCCTTAGCTTGGAAAATTATGAAAATTGAAACGCGTCTCCAAAATCATGTTTTACCTAACATTATAATTTTTCCATGGCATTCTAACTTCTATAACAATCAATTTTGCCCTAAAACTGTGCAAATTCATATGTAAATGAATTTGTTTAAATCAAACATATATTAATTCAAGCATATCATCATCCAAAACATCATAAAAAATGAATTTAACCTTAAATCCGAAAACATATGATTATAAAAAAAGTATTAATGGAAATAATTATTATTCACCTTGAATATAATAAGAGCTTTCAAATTTGATTTAAGATTAATCCCATTGCATTAATTTTCTTGAAAACATATTGATTTTTCACAAAATGTTTTTTGACCATATTTTTCAGTATTTTATCAAAGAATATATTTTTCAAACTTATTTCCTAAATTAGTTTTCTAATATTAGTTATTAATTAAAAAATGTTTATTAAGGTTATATAATCATATTTTTAATATTTAAACATTCTCCAAAAGCAGAGATATTTGAAGATGAAGTGTTCGTATTTTAGGGTCATTACATTCTCCCTCTTAGGATATTTCGTCCCTGAAATACAAACAAGAATAACATAAGAGAATATAAGAAAGGTGTACATATAGAATACTGTTCAAACTACATATAACAAAGACGTAAGCTAAGTGACTCTACCATAAGCAGTGTGTACAAAGAAAAAGATAAGATACAACAGAATCTACTGTCTAATAAACAACTATGGATAAGAGGCTCTAATGCTCTCCTCTGTCTCCCAAGTGAAATCTCGAACATCTTCACTCCACGCACCTTGACCAACTCCACAACCTTAGTCCTCAATCTCTTTGTAACCCGATTAATAATAAAAATAGGCTATTTCACAATGGTCAAGTCGGCCTCAGCCTCCAAATCCTTTTGCTTTGATGGCACGATAATCAAAGTAGGATCATGTACATACTTCCATAGATGCGATATGTAAAAAACATAATGTACACCTAATAAATTAGTCGGTAATTCAACTCGATAAGCTAAAGTTCCTATCTTCTCCAAAATCAAAAAAAGGTCCAATAAGTCATGGGGCTAACTTTCCTCCCTTACCAAACCGAACCACGCCTCCCATCGGAGAAATTTTGATAAACACAAAGTCCCCAACCGAGAACTCCAAATCTCGACGCCTCATTTCAGCATAGCTCTTCTGCCTACATTGAGCCACCTTCAAGTGCTTCCTAATCTTTGCTTCCTTATTCGTAGCCTCACGGATCATATCTGGTCCAAGCACTAAGTGATCTCCCAGTTCTACCCAACATGAAGGAGACTTACACGGTCTTCCATACAATGCCTCAAAAGGTGTTATCCTAATACTCATTTGAAAACTATTGATATAAGAAAACTCCACAAGCAGTAAGTGATCCTCCCAAGATCCTCCAAAGTCAAGAACACAGGCTCGAAGAAAATCCTCTAAAACCCAATCACCCTCTCAATCTAACCATATGTCTGAGGATGATAAGTAGTACTCAAGCTAAGTTCCATTTTAAGCGCATCATAAAACCCTTCCAGAACTAACCTGTGAAGATTGGATCTCGATCACTTGCAATACTACTTGGAATGCCATGAAGCCTAACCTCCTCTCTAACATAAAGCTGAGCCAAACTAAATGTCAACCTTGTTGCCTTAACTGGTAAGAAGCGTGCACTCTTGGTAAATCTATCAACAATAACCCAGATGCCATCATTACCTCTCCCCGACTGAGGCAAACAATCAATAAAATCCAAAGAAATCTACTCCCACTTTCACTTCGAAACCTCCAATGGATGAAGCAACCCGACTGTCTTCTGATGACTACCCTTTCCCTTCTGGCAGTTAGCACACCTGCTCAAAAAGGAATGTCTCTCTTCATACCTTCCATAAGAAAGCACGCTTCATATCCTGATACATCTTAGTGACCCCTAGATTTATCATCAATTTGTAATGATGAATCTCCATTAGAACCTCTTGTCTAATTCCATCAACATTTGGACCAAACAATCATCCATTCATTCTTAAAATTTCTTGGTCATCTACCTTAAATCTTGGATACTTCTCTGGGGAAACATTCTCACTAACGGCTTTCATTATCTGAGCGAGATGAACATCCTTCTGCTTGTTTTCCTCTATACGACTGATAAGAGTCGGATGGACTACCATATTACGTGTAACAACATAGTTCCTACTTAGTGCATCGACTACCACATTTGCCTTCCATGGTGTATACGAAATCTCAAGATCATATGTTGTAAGAAGCTCCAACCAACATTGTTTCCTTAATTTCAAGTTCTTTTTGAGTAAAAAAGATACTTCAAAGATTAATGGTCCGAGTTAAGCTCAAACTTCTTACCTAATAAATGATGCCTCCCCATCTTCAATGCAAAGTCTACTGCCAAAAGCTCCAAATCATGTGTCACATATCTAGTCTCATGCAGCTTTAGCTGCCTACTGGCATAAGCAACTACCTTTCCGTGCTGCATTAATACGACACCCAATCATGTTCCACAAGCATCGGTGTAAACGGTAAGATCTCCACCTACGTTCGGAATAGTGAGAATGAGGGCACTAGTTAACTTCTCCTTTAACTCTATAAATGCAACATCACATTTTTCCATCCAAACAAATTTGACATCTTTCTTTATCAAAGCTGTAAGTGGTGAAGCATTCTTGGAAAAATCTTGAATGAATCTCCTATAATAGCCAGCCAAACCCAAGAATATTTGAATCTCCATTGGGCTTTTGGGTCTCTTCCAATCCTGAACAGCCATAACCTTCGTCGGATCAACAGAAATACCATCTTCGAAAACAACACGCCCTAAAAACCTAACCTTTGACCAGCAAAAATGACATTTCGAGAACTTAGCCTTAAGAACATGCTCCCTTAATGTCTCCAATACAACTCTTAAATGCCGAGAATGTTCCTCCTCAGTCTTGGAATAAACTTGAATATCGTCAATGAAGACAAGCACGAATTTGTTTAAGACATCGCGAAAGACTCGATTCATTAGATCAACAAAATAAGCTGGAGCATTAGTTATACTGAATGACATAACCAACCATCTATAAAGTTGATCACAATGAAAAGCTTTTAAGGGTACACTTTCTTCTACTACCCACAACAGACGAAAACCTATAGCAAGGTCAAGCTGAGAGAATACTTAAGCTCCATCGAGCTAATCAAATAAGTCACTGATTCTCGGCAGAGGATATTTATTTCAAATAGTCTGCTTATTAAGCTCACGGTAATTGACACATAGTTTTAAGTAACCATCTACTTTGGTGGAAAAAACAATGGGCGCTTCCAAATTCGAACAGAAAGGTCGGATAAGACCTTTCCGCAGCAAGTCACTAATTTGATTGGCTAACGCCAACTTCTCCTTCAGCCATAACCTACAAACAGGCAAAATGATAGACTTAGCATTAGGAACCAAATCAATATGAAGCTCGATTTCACGAAAAGGAGGTAGAGTAGAAACCTCCTTGAAGACATCAGAAAATTCTCGAACAATCAGAATGGACTCCAAGTCCTTATCCGACATATCGAGAGAATACAGAAAGCTACTCATATGAGAACTTGGATTTTCACAAGGCAAGATAAGATCTACCATTCCCTGATCTATTAATACGGTCCATTTCTTAAAATCCAAAATGGCATGATTATGAGACAACCAATCCATCCCCAAAATAACATTAAAACCAAGGAAACCAAGGAAGAACATATCGCATGGAAACAGTCGATCAAAATAGGAAATCTGGACTCTTTCACATACCATACGAAGATTTCCTAAACCACTTACTGGGTTAGACACATAAATAGAGTCATGAACCATAATCGGTTCTAAACCAAGCTTATTAACAAGATTATGATAGATAGAGCTATGAGAAGAAACGGTATAATATAAGACATGAATAGGAATGCCTAAGATAGATAGAGTGCCTTCTAGGATCTGTTTCCCCTTCTACGCCGCTGAAGTGGAAGGATCCGCAGTAATATCAAAGGCCCTAGCCTGTTCTTCAATTTAAGCATAGGGCAATCCCTAGTAAAATGACCAATCAGACGATAATTGTAACATCCCTGTTGTGCAAACCAAGGAACCTTTCCCATTGGATCCTTAACATTTTGTCCTCTTCCACCAGACCAATACTCAGTAGCATAATGCCCTACCTTCCTACACTTGTTGCACACAACATTGGCGCTCTTCGCTTAAAATTATGCTTCCTACCCTTAGTTGCTGATGAGAGAATGGGCTTCAGTGTAGAAATAACAGGCGTAGGTGTCAAACTCTCGAACCTTAAACCCATGTTCAATAAATCAACAAAAGAACTCTTAATATGATTAGTCATATCCTGCTTGAACTCGGGACGCATACCAATTATAAACATTTCGTTCTTCTTTATAGGTGTGTCTATCAATCCTAGGCCAAAATGAGACAATTTGTTAAATTTATTCTCACACTCCACCACAGTCATAGTTCCTTGCTTTAAATCCAAGAAACTTCTAAACAACAAGGTCTTTCCCGCCTTCGGTCTAAACTTCCTTTTGAATTCTTCTCTAAATTGGGTCCAAGAGAAGTCATTTTCAAGAACATCCATAGTAATAGAATTCTACCAATCCATAGCATCAAACAGATGGCGATAAGCGATGCTTCATAGCATCATCCAACTCCAAGTCTCCAAAAATATTCTCATACAGCCTCAACCAGGTCCGAACTCCTACAATCAATTCAATTCCACTAAAACTTTGGCCACCAAGCCTCTCAAAATCCCTACGAAGTGAAGAAAATTTCATTGGGGTTTTAATTTGCATTATTTCTTCAACCACATTCTCCACCGGTTCGACTACGGAAGCCATATTTCTTGGAACTCGGTCCGCGCCACTAGTGACTGTACTAGCCCTACCACCTCTAGTAGTTGCAGCACGAGTACTCATAGTTTTCCACCTAAATTTAGCAAGACATCTTTAGAATACTTCAAGAAGAGTTATATCAAAGAAAGGATATACAAAAACCAAATTACTATGAATGGAAACTAAGAAAGGATTAATTCAAGGAAGGAGTTGATTTTCAATGAAAAGGATTTATTAGAAAGAGGATATTTTTAGGAAAAACATTTTGAAAATCTAGAATGAATACACTCTCATATGTATAATACTCTTGATTCATTCTAGGGCATCACTTACCCTATCCCTAATGAGCCATACCCAACCAAAGCTAAGGTGTACACTCAACCTTGCTCTGATACCAAAATATAAAGTTCAGCCTTCTTGACTCTCGAGGTCGACACTAAATACATCCATGGTGTTCGTGTGTCAAGCACCCAAGTGACGTAAGATAGAATGTTAGGATAAAATAAAAGAAAAAACAGAACAAGAAAGAAAAACACGATACCAGAATCTCACATGCGGAATGATAATATACAATATACCAAAGGTGTTGTACAAAGAGTTACTCCAACATTAATGAATATCAGAGTTAATAAAGTGACTAAGTACTACTATCAGCCTGTACAGTTATAACTACCCATCCTCACAATGCTGAATACATAAATAATAGTGAACAGAAATGAAAATAGGTAGATAGATAGGTGGAAGCACCCAACTTGCCTCGATTAGCTTGGAATATCCTACCCTAGGACCTGCACTACTCAAACTACTCGAAAGAGCATATGAGGATTTTTGGGAAAAGAAACACCATGTGTCAGATATAAGTCTGGTATGAGAAATTTGGATGCATATAAACACATAACAGTATTCCCGAGACCAATTGAATCACCGGACTAGTTTCCCCTCGAAAGAACCAACTCAATTGATATTTACATTAGGTGGCATTATAGATAATGTCTAAGATGTGTAATATAAATATAGATCATAGCTGAAATGGTTACATTGGTTACATTTAATAGCATGCTTAAGTATATAGAGAAAAACCGTTAAGGGACGTCCATATAAATGGATTTTCCCACAAAGACCTCCTCAATGAGACTAATCTCCTATGATAAGGGACAGAAACTACTTTCCGAGTACCGTATATCTCTAGATAAAATATACCATAAGGTAAACACAACTAGCCCACACCCTAACATGTGAACCAAGTATCAACAACTCCTACTAGCAACATCTCCATAAGCATACTCTAGAAAATTAGAGTTGTTGTACCCCTCATTTAGGTTTGCTAAACCCAGGATTGTGCATCCTACTCTGTCATTAGTCCTTTACCGATGTTGAGGCTACGTTCGGCATCTTCATGCGAGTCTTCAAACACTTATCAATTAATGAATCCTACATGGATTCCATTGTCTTAACAGATTTCGGAACCATACATGGTTTATATTATTCCACCTTCAAATCATAGAACCTGTACAATAGTTTTGAAATGGTATTCAGCAAGTAAAACACTTACCGATCCTGGACTCCCCAAAACCTAATCGATGAATTTTCGGTTAACCAAATTTCATTTCGTTTATAAGTAATCGAAAGCAAGAGGCATTTTGTACCAATACTCCTCCTCAGGGGTTATGATTGGTATAAATCCGCTAAGAATTTTTTATACTTCCTAAATTACGTTTGGTCAAGGTCGGTAGTCGACTAATAGACTATTAATTCTTGAGCACTTGCTTATTGGAATCAAGATTCGTACACTTAACTCATTTTCGACATTTCTGCTTAACAATTCCATGGCCTAAAAGAATGCCGATAGGTTAGATCTCTATTACTCCGTCCCTACCTAAGAATTAGTCTTGACTCTCACAAATAGAGAAGCTTACTCGTATGACTTTTAGTGTAAAATATAGTAATACTAACATCCCATAAACAATCAAACTAAGGTCATTACATAGTTGTTACTTATCATTCAAGTATAATCAAGTCACATAAACGACTTTTAATCCCCTATTTTTTACTTTATTAATTAAAAACCGTTCTTTAAAAATTTCTTTATTAGATTTATAAAATATTAATTACGTATTTATAACTTATAAAAATATCTTTAAAATACTTATTAATATGTTAAAACACTTTAAAACTTTTTAAAATATATGTTGATTATTTATAGAGTGATACGTAAGAATAGGGAAATTTGAAATGGAAAAATAGGTTTATTTTAAAAGCTATTATTTAGAAATTCATAATTGATTCTTAAATATATATTCAAACTTGAAACCAGTTTTAAAACACTCTTTTATAAGCTAGAAAACAATCCTAAAAAATATTTAATTTAAATATCATTTAAAAAAATTTCTTGTTTAAAAATTGAAATAGTATCATTTCTAGAAGTGCCACCTAAAGTTTTGCTACAATTGTCAATATTGTTTTGCAGCAACTTTGAGCCTAAATTTCAACACTTAAAGAAATGATTTAAGATCCATTTTTTTACAATAATTTGTACACTTCGGCTATTTGGAAACCAAAAATAAAATTCCTAAAGTGTTTCTTTTAATTATTTTAGAGAATTTTCTGAAAATAATGTATTTTATCGAACTACATCTATAGCTACTATTTCACTATAACTTTTTGTCATTGAACAAGCTATCAAATGATTTAGGCTTCAAAAAATTTCTATATATTATTTACTTGACTAATCTCTAACGAAACCCCTACATAAATTTCCACAAAAATGGGTGTTATTTTCAATGATGGACTATTTTTTTAAAAGTGTTACTATAGCAACTTTTTTACTTCACACTTTAGTGCTTTGATTTATTTCTTCTATAACTTTCCAAAACCTATTCTTTGCTTTTCAATACACTTATAGAAGTGTAAATGATAACCAAACAAGTTATTATTAAGATATGTCATTAAATCACCATTTTCATAAGTTATAGTTTAGGGGATTCAAAGTGTGTTTATAGCGAACGTCGCTATACGGACAATTCTATTTTCAATTCAATATCCAATATTTAGCTTCATTCAAATTTATACACAAATATGATTCCAAATATTCAATCCATATTGCTACAAGACATATTTCAACATACAAACAAGTTAAACCGTCCATTTTAAGCATTCGAATGCACTTATTTTAAACTATATTTCTCAATGATTTAAAGGCAAATTCTTTGGCAATTTATATACTTTTAAAATTATATAATTAAGGGTTTAACTTTAATTAGTTTGTGTCTAATATTACTAACATATATCAAGCAACATTTCACACATATAATATGATATATATCATATTTTATGGACTTGGTTAATGAGTGAGATATCTCACCTTTACTCACATCAAATTCCAATATCTTCCTACCAACATTCAAATATATCCCACTACACTTCCTCCCTACTGCAAACATGACTAGAATAAAGTAAAACGAGACAGAATGGAGGCTAGAAAGTGGCTCAGCAAAGGCAAAACCTTACCATATACTCATGGCCTTGAAGGGTTTTTGGAGAATGGATTTACTTCTTTGGGTTTTGAGGTGATGGGGTATTGTTATATGGTATATTAGGATGAAGGTATGAGTTTGTAGAGGTTTGGAAAGTATTTGATTGAGTTGGTCTTTATTTAGAGAAGATAGAGAAGAGAGTGATATAAAGTGATTCCTTTCAAGTGAGTTTATGTGAATGTAAAGAGGATAAGGGTGCTTATTTATAAGCTTTAGGAAGTGGGTAAATGACATCTCTTACCCTTCGAATGAGCTGCCAAAGAGTGATGGACAACCATGCTCTATTAACCTTACTTCCCTTAAATCACTCCTTTCAAATCTCCTTAAATCAAGGGTCCACTTGTCCTTCTTATAAAATCCTTTTAGCTAATTAATTACCATTATTTTTAAGTGTATTTAGATACTTATTAATTTGTTCTAATGATGCCCTACTGGCACACAATTATTCTAACAATTTATATTAAAAAAATATTGATTTTTCACAAAACATTTTTTGGCCATATTTTCAGTATTTTACCAAAGAATATATTTTTGTAAACTTATTTTCTAAATTAGTTTTCTAATATTTTTTATTCATTAAAAAGTTTTTATTAAGGTTATATAATCATATTTTCGATTTAATCTGTAACAACCCGCATATTTATCGATTTTATATTTAAATATTTTATTTAAATATTTTATCGTTAGTCGGATTTTAGTCCGAAAAGCTACTTTTTGCAAACAGCCGAATTAGGACTCGAGACCACTTCCATTGAGTTCAAAATGCCGTTTGCGACCTTTTTGAGTATAAGCTTCGATATGTTTGGAGAAAGTTGAATTTTGCTACTTTTCACTTAGGGTTTTGGTTTGGGCTGAGCCCACTTATGTATTCAGTCCCAACCCTTTCCAACTCTTCATTACTTCATTCTAACTCCTCAAACTCAAGCTCCAACTGAAAATGGTGGAGAGGAAAGGGAATTAGAAACTCCAAGCCCTAGTTTCCATTAGCAAATCCCTCTTCTAGCTCCAAACTCAAGAGAACCCATTGGTAAGCAACTCCTTCTTCTTCTCCAACTCTTTCTCTCCTTGATTTCAGAAATTTCCTAAACCTAACTTTGGGAAATGTTTCTCTTTTTAGCTTAGATTCAAGCTTCTAGAGTTGGATTTGAAGAGTGGTTGATTCCCCTTTGCTTTCAAGCTTCATCTTCATAAATTTTAGTGCAAAGGTGAGATTTTTATCTCACATCTATGCTTATATTTATCTCCGATTGTTAGGTATGAATTCCTAACACTTATTCGTGTGCATTTGCTTTCGGTTTGGATTGATTTGGTGAATATTCCAATTTTTAGTGTTTTGAGTTCAATTCGTTAAAAATCCTAACTTGGATGTTTGAACATGTTTTTGGTGATGCATCGAGGAGCTTATAGGGCTGGGTAGTCGATTGACATAATCCCTTAGCGCCGTTGCTCGAGAGAATGCAATTTGGTCAAGATTGAACCTCATTTGTAATAGGCAGGGAAGAGGCTGGAAACAGGTTCGGCCGACCGACCCCCCTGGTCCGGTCGACCGACCTGCTTGTATAAGTGCCTCTGTTTCTGGTTCGGCCGACCGACCCCCTGGTTCGGTCGACCGACCTGATGCCCGAGAAGTTTTCAACCTATGGTTCGGTCGACCGACCGAGGGAGTCCGGTCGACCGACCTGCTACTATTTGTCAGATTAGCCCATATTGCTAATTCGTTTGAATATCCAACTTTAATCGATTCGTGTTGTCTCCCTTTTGTTGTTGTCATTTATTATCGACTTTGATGACCTTTTCTTTGGGAATTTTAGATATATCCACTTTGATGGATTTTATATCGATTTCTTTGGATTTTATTCACGTCTTCGAATGTGAATTTTTATGCCCGATTGTTTCTACAATCACTTCTATGATTTGTCACTTTAAAATATAAAGGTTTTCTATACTAGTAGTAAATATCAAAACTCTTTCTTTAAATGATTTCAACACTATTTTATTACAAAGCTCGTTTTCTCAAACCGATTTCCAATCTATTAGTATATACAAACCTTTACCTCACTCGTATGAGAAATCCAATTAAACGACTTAGTAAAACAAGTGGTATGAAACGCTTGCGTTTACTTCGTCGGTTAATTCTTGGACTTGTTCGATTGAAAACTCTTGTGACAATTTTCTAGTGGAGATCTACAATTTGTTCGTAAATATTTAAGTTAAGCTAGTGGTTATGGGACATGAAGCTAAGCTCATATATTTACTAGCTTACTGTAATCGACACTTCTCTTTGATCATGACGATCATTTTATGTTTTAGACTAGCATTGAGCAATGTCTTAGAGATTTTGGTTCATCGGATGTCTCGCTGTACGACGTCGTTGTTCCCTTTGATTGTGTTTTGGTTCATCGGATGTCTCGCTGTACGACGTCGTTGTTCCCTTTGATTGTGATTTGGTTCATCGGATGTCTCGCTGTACGACGTCGTTGTTCCCTTTGATTGTGTTTTGGTTCATCGGATGTCTCGCTGTACGACGTCGTTGTTCCCTTTGATTGTGTTTTGGTTCATCGGATGTCTCGCTGTACGACGTCGTTGTTCCCTTTGATTGTGATTTGGTTCATCGGATGTCTCGCTGTACGACGTCGTTGTTCCCTTTGATTGTGTTTTGGTTCATCGGATGTCAGCTCTGTACGACGTCGTTGTTCCCTTTGATTGTGTTTTGGTTCATCGGATGTCTCGCTGTACGACATCGTTGTTTCCTTTGATTGTGTTTTGGTTCATCGGATGTCTTGCTGTACGACGTCGTTGTTCCCTTTGATTGTGTTTTGGTTCATCGGATGTCTCGCTGTACGACGTCGTTGTTCCCTTTGATTGTGTTTTGGTTCATCGGATGTCTTGCTGTACGACGTCGTTGTTCCCTTTGATTGTGATTTGGTTCATCGGATGTCTCGCTGTACGACGTCGTTGTTCCCTTTGATTGTGTTTTGGTTCATCGGATGTCCCGCTGTACGACGTCGTTGTTCCCTTTGATTGTGATTTGGTTCATCGGATGTCCCGCTGTACGACGTCGTTGTTCCTTTTTATTGTGATTTCTGGATTTCATGTGTTGATTTCTGGAATTTATGTTTCACCAATATTTTACGATGGGCATTGATATATATGTCATTTATTGTGGCTTGGTGAATGAAATTAGGAGTATGACATTCCTTTTTATCTTGAGTAGATTATTGTGGTATTGATTAATCTCTTGTTGATTTTCAATTACTGATTTATCACAGCTTGGCATTGTGATTATTATATGTTTATGTCATATCTCTTATTATATATCATTTCATCTGATATTTATAGCTAGACTGATCCGTTTATTATTTTCTTATTAAATAATACTCGGGTCAGACTGAGATTTCACAGGTGCTTCTGCTTGACTCCTTATCGGACTATCATCCCGACTTCTGGCTAACTACTTTAGTTTAGTAGTTTTTGTTGTATACATTTGAGATACAGACTCTATGATGTATACTTATTCTTTTGTCTAGCACTTGTATCTATTCCTTTGTATTATTGTGGATCTTTTTGACCACTACTCTGATGAACACTTTCATGTGTTATATTCATATCTATTTCCGCCTTTGTGATATGAATTGTCTGTGACTGATTTATGTTATGTTTATTTCTATCTTTGTTTCCGAAGATTTTATATAGCCACTGTGTGATAGCTTTGAGTTTGTATCTGTATGTCGGATTCCCTCTAGAGATGAAAAGTTATATTTTTATCTGGCATATCGGTACTCGCACAAAGCAATTATACAGATGGTCGCTCCTCAACAGCCTTATTCTCCGTGCTAGTCGACAGCATTACTCCGTAATGTTCTTGGCTAGCGTGGGTATAGAGGTGGGGCGTCACATAAACATTCCCCAAAGGCAAGCAATATTGTTCCAGTAGTTAAGTGATGCGGTATTGGTGCGAGAGGTCACAAGTTTGAAACTTGCGTAACATGATTCGAACGTTTATTGACATGTGATACGTTGTCCTAATGACATGTTGTATATAAAGTAACATTTCAAAAAAAAACATTCCCAAAAGTGGAGATATTCGAAGATGAAGCATTCGAATTTCTGGGTCGTTACAATCCTTCCCTAAAAAAAATTTCTCTCTATTTTGTGTCCAATTTTACAAAAGATAAAATCATAAATTGAAGCAGTGGTTGGTTTGAAGGTCACTAAGATCTAAAATCAACTATTTATTACTTTTAAAGTAATTTCCCTGGAGCGATTAGATAGTTCTTGGGAAGAGCGTTTTCGAAAGTTTTTCTACAATACTTTTATCTAATTTTAATTTATTACCTTTTGTGTTTAAATGTTTAAAAGAAGAAAGTCTCTTCTTTTCCATGCTATCAAATGTGCTCCCCGTTTCCCAATTTTCCAATTAATTTTGATACATTCAGTCTCTGGTTTCCTTCTAAAAAAATCATTGTTTTAATTTTGTAGGATATTCATCCCATAATGACTAGAGCTACCATTAGAGGAGAAGAAATTAGACAATCAAGGTTTTAGGAATATATGGCTATTCTAATCAATACAATGCAAACAATTTTAAGCTTACCGTCAAATATTGTGTATATAACTTCAGTAATTGATGCATTTCTTATAAAACTTTTTATAAATAAACAAGTTATTAGGAATAGTTGAAAAAATAAATGGAATCAAAAATAGAATTGGGATTAAGAAGCTTAGTTAAATTTTTTGTAATTTGTTGGATATATGTACTGTTATTAACAAAGTAAAACTTTATGATCTTATACTTATTTTAGAATTTAATTTAAGGTTACTTCTATTGCACTTTCTTCCCTATTATGACCACATTGCATTTTCTTTTAATCTTCACAACTGGATCAACTTGCAAAGGGAAGAATACATTATCTTGAAATTTTTTTCAAAAACGATGAAAAAGAGGTGAAGTATATAAGTGACTATAAGATCTCATATTAGTCAACGATAAACAATTTAATTCCTAGGGTTTTTTTATTGGATCTTAAAGTAGTTGTTATTTCTTATGAAAAATTCAAACTCGAACTAAGAACTTAAATGTCTACAAGAATACCTTAATGGTAATCAACTACCACCTCTCTCTCAAGCTTCAGGTGTTATCGTTTAAATTTTTATGTCTTTAGTATATTTCTTCTCCAACTATTCGCTTTAAATTATATATTAGTGCATATCTAATTTAATTTTTCATTATTAGAAATACAGGTTTCAGGGTAACTTTCATGTGTTTTTTAATATTCTACATTTGAGTCACAACAAATACATTTACAACATACTTTTAGTATTTATACATTCTGCATTATAAAGTTATTTTTAGTGATAAAATAATTAAGTCCATGACTATTTTGTGTTTCCAATAATGTTTTTATTTAAATGACATCAAATACAATTTGTAGTATATTCTTGCTATTTTTACTCTTATCATTATCATGAAACTTTTACAATCCACGCATATTTATTTTTATACAAATGCAAGCACTATATACTTCCACTACCATCTATGCTTCACTAAATAAGTAACCTTCTCTTAATCCTAAAATGTTGTAAATTGGATATCAACTTTTATGATTATGTCAGTCATACTCATGCACTAAGCTAAGTTATTATTAATTCATAGATAATTACATTTTTTATTAAATAAACATCATCATTTAGTCAGTGTTGATTACAGGTTTCCTAGAATTTTCCTATGATTCAAATCAATGATTACAGGTTTCATTGATATTTGTATTACATCTGGTCATATTAGTCGCTAATAATGCATCAATTATGGGAATCACAGTCCCTACCAAGTTTTATACTAGATTTAAGGTGTTATATTATTAAATAACTATCAACAAATCTCTATATTTTAAACAAAATAAAACTATATGAATAATAATTGAGCCATCTGTACTTGAACCGAGGGTTTTAGACTAAGTAAAAGCCAAAATAATAGGTCACATTTTTTTATACTGTAGTCAATTAGCTTCATTTATATAGTTATAATCATCAAAGCCAAACCCATTTTCCTATTATTCCAAAATTTTAAAAGTTGAGTACATATTTTAATGTATTGTACACATCACAGTGGAGCAGAGGTAATTCTGAATATTAAATTGTACAAAAGGGTTAGAAAGAAACTAAGATAGTATCACACTGAACATCAACTTCCTAGGGCTTCTCTATAATCTATGCTAATATTAATTTTCCATTACCTTCATTTCTTTACAAATACCACGCTAATATTAATTAATTGTATAAAATTTACTATCAGGGTTAAAACATTTTGACCAAAACGAATATTGTCACAGAAATGCTCATGATAAAATTTAACGTTTCTAAAGGAAATTGTTGTTCCAAAATATTTATTTACTATCGAATGGAAATATTAGTGATGAATTATCTAATTCCAACGGAAGTATCCGTTAGGAATTGGGAAATTGTAAAATGCCTAACGGAACATTTCATTACAAAAATTGGTAACACCATTCCCAACGCCCATCGCATTAGAACTGGATCAACGTACATCGGAAGAAATGGGTGAATTTTTTTCTTCCATTTTTGGATCTTTTAGGCCTATGAAGTTTAAAGATATATTAGATCCAATCTAATTTTTTTAAATAAAATCGTATTTTATTTGAAATTGACTAAAAGAAGTTTTTAAGTAATTTAAACTTTAAAAAAACGCTGTATCAAATACACCGACCAATTGCTCATAAGAGTAAATTAAGAGTAAGACACTATTCATTTCTTTCTCCAAAATTTATGTAATTTAGAGAAGGAAACTTCTACCTCTTTCTCTAGAAGTTATAAAGTTAATTAAAGACATGCTTTGCTTTGTATGGATAGAGAAACCTTCCATTTCTCTCCCTTTTAATTGAATTAATTAATACATTAAATGCCGTTAACTAGAAATTAATACATGGCATAAAATATAAGTTTGTCTAAATATATTTCGGTGTGAATTATGAATGTACAACATTGTGGTGTTACATTGGATGCATCAAATACATCCATTTGTGCGAATATATAAATAGTGCTAAGATATGAAAAAGTTTTGAATATATCAAATATATTCATTCCTCAATTGCATGACATAATAGTTAAACATAGGCAAGCATGGATAATTGATAATTGGGTATATATAAATTAATTAGAATCAATTTAAGGCAATCACAAAAAGGACAAAGTGGAAACAAATAAAAGATAAAAAAAAATGATTGATTCAATTTCCTCTTTAGCAAACTCAATATATGTAGCATTCAATTAATAATCAATGAATCATTATGACACAAGGATAAGAACAACCGACAATAATCGCATATACTATTATCTCATTTTAAATTGTTTGTTAAAAATAAAGCAATTAAATTATACATTTTGAAATATGAACATCAAATGTTATATGTACATATACATATAAATATAACTATGTGTACTTAATGACTAAACCAAAACTTCTTAATTAATTCAAAATAAACTTTCATGCTAAATTATTTTTTTTGGATATTAATGATCTTGTAAATATTTTTGTAGAAGGATATATGAGATATTAAACAGGGTAATTTTTTTTACAATGATTGTAATCAATTTATCATTAAAACATCATTTAATCATGTGTAAGTTTCTATTACATTACAGATGCAAATAATAAGAATATACAAACTTTCTAATCTAAAATATATACTTTGATTTTAGTGCTTAAGACATAGATCTATAATTAAAACATCATACTAATCATATACAAACCACTGTTTGATTTATCAAAATGAAATCAAATCAATTAATACGAGCATACAAACTTTCAGATCTAAAGAACTACACTTTGACTTGAATGTTTAGAACATAGATCCATGATTAAAACATTCTAAAATTATACATACAAATTTTAGTTTCAATTAACCTAAATAAGACTACAATCAATTCAAATAATAAACAGTTCAAACTACATAAACAATTTTCAAATCAAATGAGACAATATTATATGCAATAAATTATGATTTTCAATTTATTAAGTGAAGCATTATATCAAAATCATTATAATAAAATGATCATACCTTACTTCCAAAGCCTTGAATCACAACTCAAAGCAATGAATTCACCATCAAATGTAGCCTATAAATCACACCTTGAATGAGCAATCAAATCTTCTAGATTCAAAATCGGCCTCCAGATGTTGCAAGGATCAAGAGGAATAAACCACTTTTCATGATTGATTTTGTTTTTAATTTATTTTGAAAATAATTGAAGCCATGGAAGATCTCATATTATCAGCCATTAAGAAGGAGAGAGCCAAAAAAGTACAGAAAGAAGAATGAAATATAAGAAAGTCAATTGTACGTACAGGATGAACTAGTGAATATGTTTTTTTGAAATGGTACTTAGATACAACATGTCACTAGGACAACATAACACAAATCACATGTCAACATATGTTCGACACACTATGCAAGTTTCGAACTTACGACCTCTCGCACCAAAGGTGAATTACTTAACTGCTGGGACAACAGTGTTTGTCAATGAATATGTTTTATTTGAAAGAAGAAAATCTTTTCCATTCTTTAATTAAAACTTCTCTAATTAATGTTCTCTTTTCACTTCTATTTCTTTACATGGTATAGCTGAGGATTACATGCCATCAAACGACATAAAATTCCATAAATCAATGCATGTAATTATCTTTTATGTAATTACATTGATATCATATATCAATGCGCGCAAATATAACTTTTTATAAATGCATTCAAATAATTACAAATAACTCATAAACATCAAATTGATTAGATAATAATTAATATTTATCCAATACTAGTTAATTTAATTAATTTACAACTTCTTAAAAATTAAATAAGTCATGTGATTTTTCGTAGAATTCATCATTACAGTTGTGTAAATTCAGTCAGGGATTAGTGCTGAACAATTCAAATATTAACGTTCACACGTCACGTAGCAAGTGGTTTGACATTTTGTCTGAATTCATCGCTTACACATCTTTTGGTAAAAATCCAATTTTACTTATTATAAGTAGTACCTACCAGTGACAATTATTTAATTCAATTCTCTTCATTAAAACTATATCACATTAGGACTTTCATAATTTGGTAATGGTTAAAATTCTAATATCATCCACATTCAACTTTGTAGTCCAAACACAAAGTCCTTGGTTCAATAATAATGATTATTACTAATCGAACTGCTCTAACAAGAGACTTTGACTTTGAGCTGAAATCAGTTGACCGTGATACTAACATCATATAATTAAGGAGACGAATCCTCTCTTAAATAGCATTTCACTTCCAATGCTTTCACTCGATCCAACTATAGTCATTCGATGGACACCATGCCATGATTTAACTACAATGAAAGAAGAGCTTCCACATTGAAGGTCAATAGTATCCTTAAGTAAAGAGAACTATGTAAATTAGTCATAGTCATATTTTTTGTTTGACCTTAGTTATATTAACCAACAGAAAACTATCAAGTGAGTTGTTCCATAATTGTCTAATAGTACGTAACCCCTAGGCATGCCCAGTAGTCATGAGTAATACACTGTCCAAATTTGGAGAGTGTTACATACTATAGTCTCGATGGATACATCGATATCCAGTCTCGATGCATCTTGACTAGTAACGTTTAAAATGGTATATTTGTTTCATTGCAATAAATTATTCACAGTTATAACACTTTGTAACTAATATCATAAAATGCTAACTCAAAAATGGATCAACACTCGGATTATGTGTGAAAGCACCAACCTTGCTTATCAAGGCAAGCAAAATAGAAAATGGGTTAGTAATTTACATATAAAGTAAAGTGACGAGAGAATTTTATAGTGGTTCAGCTGTAAATGAAGCCTGCGTCTACTTTATAACTTTTGTTAAATAATTGACTGCTATGACAAGTTGAATATGACAATAATTTGATTGAATTTTCTAAGTTGGATTAATTCACAAGTGCAAGAGTTTGCCGGAGAATCACAGTGAACCCCTAGATGACTATTGTATGGGAGGAGAAAAGTGAAGAATAATCTATGTAGAGTTCTAGCAGCCAGTCCAAAAGATCCTGTTTATTTTGCAAGTATAATTGTATTTATAGGGGTGGGATAGCCATTGGGCTAGGCTTGCTTTTCCAGATGCCTGCACATGATGCCACGAAGGAGTTCAAAGAGTTTGAAGACGACCCGAGCTAACCTAATAGATTGCTAGCGATTCATTGGACATGGACCTCTTAATTTTTGATTGATCTCCATTTGATTGTCTTCCTATCTTCTATTTGAGTGTCTTATCTAAATACCAAGTTGTTTGGAGTTTGTTTGTTCATCCATCTTTACAAGTCATCTAGTCTATAAGAATCATCCGTAACTTGCATAAAACTTAACGAAATAAGATGAAACTTTGCAAGTACTCTCTCTAAGGTGTGTGTGACCTACCCTAAAATTTTAAGGTGGTGAGACCCACCCTACATGGGTCACTAGCAATCCATCAAGATGAATTTCCCATGATCCATCATACTTACTTCAATCTATCCCCTTTTTTCTATAAGCCATCATTTATGTCTTCTAAGTGTTCGTTCAAAATATCAATCCAATCTGATTTTGTATGTTTTATAGGTCCATTTTAAGTTAGCTTCTTTTAGTCAAATAACTTGAATCAGATGATTTTTCACCTCTTGAACTATGCTGCTTAGAATGCTATAAAACTTGGGAAGTATTCTTAGAAGAGATAGTTTATCATGATGCAAGAGGTTAGGATGACTCGCAATGCACCCATATGGATCGCTAGCGATCCATCCACTTAGTGTATTCTTGACTTATTTTTCTTAAGGTCCACTGACTTATTTTTTTGATTATCTTGGTTGAGTCTTGAGTTATTTTGCTATAATCTGGATGTTCTAACTATTATTGAATTCTGATTGGTTAAATACCCGGTTAAAACTTTCCCCCAAAGTATGCCTTTTGAATGAACAGTGTGTTTTGCTTAAGAACAAGTTCATATCTCCAGTCTTCGATAAATGAGCTTTCTAACTACTTTAGCCTCAATGAATCATCTAGTTCCTTTAGATTCTCTTGCCAATTATAATTCGTTCCAAACCTATTACAACCCAAGACTCTAAACTCTGCCTAAGTGTAACCTATACATCCCAATCATTCTGATTTCGTTTGGAGTTATTACATCACATATCTATAACTAAATCACATGTTTCCAATTACAGCACATATCTCTAATTGCCCCATGTTCATTTAGGATTTACATCATCATCGTTTTACTTCTCATTCAGGGTTGTCACGTTGTAACGTCCCGCCTTTTCGCACGCTTTAAATCGACACACGTGCCAATTCAAACCATACAAAATGGCGGATTGTTATGGGGTAAATAAGAAAAACAAGGAAGAAGTAAAACAAAATAGAATCTCACAGCGGAAGGATAAAATATAATAATCAAATATACAGTTCATGAAGCTATCTTACACAACTTTTGATTATATTTGTACAATACATATCAGAGTACACATACCAATAATAATCAATGCAGCGGAATTAAAAAGTGTAGTGGAATATAATTAATAATAATAATAGAAATCTCCGTCTTCGTCCTCCAGAGCTAAAGTCTTCGATCATGAAACGCTCGGACTGACCCGAGCGAATTGAAAAGACAAAACACTCGAGTCAGAACAAAAAGATCTTATGTAAGTTAAATTAACTGGAATAAATATGAGTGCAGTAACTCAAAAGATGCTCGGCATTTACATCTCTTAAGGATCCGTTAAACTATTTACTTTGTAGTATATTTCGCTATTATAATAGTGTCTAATTATAAAATAAACTTACTTTTTAATAGCGTTAAGGGTTTACCCATATAGCCCTTAACACAAATAATGCCAATAGTCCAGGTACAATACTTACACCATTTTATTTATTGAAATTTTATTCATATTACAAATAAATAGGCTTTAATTACCCTTGCTATATTTAAATTAGCGTTCATTCCAATGCTAATTTATCTCCTTTATTAATTCTACAAAAATTCAATTACAAAATCCTATTTAATTAACAACTTAAATTGTCGAAATTTACGAGTCGTTACACTCTCCCCCACTCAAAACTTTTCATCCCCGAAAAGGAAAAGAAGGGAGAAGGAAGAATTAAATAGACAATACATCTTATTTAAAAGATTAACTTATAAACAATAATTTTCAAAATTTATTGCTTTAAATAAAATATACCCATTTTATAATCGTTATATCTTTTTATACTTAAATAAATAATGTTTGGAAAAAACATTTCAAAATAATTTCTAAGTCCAAAAATTTACGAAAAAATTTCGGCAGAGTCTCCTTTGTACGGAGAGGCTCTGGAGAAAATATAATATCAAAATATAACAATTATATTACATATATTTCCAAAATAATATATATCACAACACGGGAAAATATATAAAATAGCGCTATAAACCGTAATCTGAAACGTACCTATTTGTCGGGCAATTTACGCTTAATTTATGGAACCAAAAGCAGTAGCAATTGCTTCCATAACCTGCATTTCACCTATAAAATCAAAAAGGATTTACTATTTATATAAAGTGAAATATTCAAGTGGTTTCAATCACTAACAACAAATCAATACACAACCATCAATTTCACAAACAACATACACAACAAATACAAAACAACCATTCAATCAACCAAACAAATAGTTGTTCGGGTTTAAAACTTTTAAATTGTACGGAATGAAGAATAAACCATCAAGTGCATCATTTACTCAACAGCCTTAGATAAACTAAATAGGTTATATTTTTCATCCAAACAATTTTGAATCTCCTTACCCAAACAACCATAACCAAACAACAACAATTCCATCTAACAAATCAAATTAACTTATTATTAATTTTATTTCATACATTAGTTGTTTAATTTCCTTCTTTCATTCATTCAGTGATTCTTTTCATTCATATAACGGTTTATCTTTTTATTTTCATTTATTTCTTTCAATTTTATTTAGAAATAACTTCAACCCTTTTACTTAAGTTTACAATTTATCTTCATGATATTACATTCATTTATAATTGCATGACCTCATCTATTTACACTTTAATTACTTAAGTTTATAATCATCTTTTTGTCATACTTACCTTTAATTATATTTACTTGGTAAAATTTCAATTATAACTTAAGTTATAACATTTAATTCTCATTTAACAGCAATTTCATTGAATACTTTCATTATTTCAAATTTCTACTTGTATAATATTCTATTACAATTTCTTATTAAACATTTCAACTTTTAATATTTGGTAAGTTATATATGTTATTTAAGGGTGTAATTGAAAGTTATACTAGTTTCTCATTTCTTTTAATTAATTCATTGTTCAATAAATTTTACCTTTTGTCTTATAAGTTACCATTTCAACTTCCTTTTATTTCCTTTATAATTTGGCATTAAATCTCTTACCCAAATTAGAGATTTCAATTATTAATTACTTACCTTTCTTTTCACTCAATAATTGAAACAGTTAATTAACGGAAATTTAGGAATTAATACCGGGTTAAATTTCAAATTATTTTAAAATAATAGATAAATATATTCTTACAACTTATATATCTCTAATTATATTAAAACAATTCAAAATTTATATATTTTTCGAAAATGAATCTGCAGTAGAACTACTACAGTGGCCTTCCCCCTTCGAAACTCGAAAATGAAAGTCGATGATGTGGCCGCCATCATCGAAATCTTTTTCCAGCGACAGAGAGGAAAGTACAAAACTTATTTTCTCCAAAATCTTCTTCAAAACAATTCTTCCGAATTATAATAAATATTTATATCAGAAAGCACTTATAAACAATATTATTATATTCCAAAATTTATTCGAAAGAAATTTCAAAACCCCGGATCTTAAGTTCTAAATTTCCCAAATTTCATTTATTTTATTTTTCAATCTTATTTCTATTATTATTTACACACTTTATTACCTAACAACCAATCTATTTCAACCAAATATAGATATCATTTGAAAAAAAATTATTTTATATAGAAAATATGATAGGAAAAATTATTTCATTCACCTATATTAAAACAAATATTATGTCGGTCTGTCCTATTAAGGGTTTAGAAATCCCTATTGATGTCATAGCGTCCCATGCACCAACCAGAATTTATAAATACAAAACGGAATAGATTAACACAATATTAAAACCTTTTTATAACACTAACAAATACGCTCTCTCATATATATACAATCAGCGACTCCCATAGGGTATTTCTACCCTATTAATAAAGAGTCAAACCCCACAAAGTTAAGGTTTATCGCTAAACCAAAGCTCCGATACCAGATGTAATATCCCGCCTTTTCGCACGCTTTAAATCGACACACATGCCAATTCAAACCATACAAAATAGAGGATTGTTATGGGGTAAATAAGAAAAACAAGGAAGAAGTAAAACAAAATAGAATCTCACAGTGGAAGGATAAAATATAATAATCAAATATACAGTTCATGAAGCTATCTTACAAAACTTTTGATTATATTTGTACAATACATATCAGAGTACACATACCAATAATAATCAATGCAGCAGAATTAAAAAGTGTAGTGGAATATGATTAATAATAATAGAAATCTCCGTCTTTGTCCTCCAAAGCTAAAGTCTTCGATTCTGAAACACTCGGACTGACCTGAGCGAATTGAAAAGACAAAACACTCGAGTCAGAACTAAAAGATCTTATGTAAGTTAAATTAACTGGAATAAATATGAGTGCAGTAACTCAAAAGATGCTCGGCATTTACATCTCTTAAGGATCCGTTAAACTATTTACTATGTAGTATATTTCGCTATTATAATAGTGTCTAATTGTAAAATAAACTTACTTTTTAATAGCGTTAAGGGGTTACCCATATAGCCCTTAACATAAATAATGCCAATAGTCTATACAGTACCGTAATACCTCCTGATCGGGAGGCTACCAGAGGATACTCCATAGGTACGACACAAATAGAAACTCGTAGTAAAGGTACAGTATGGTAGGTGACACGGTACATCTAGGAAATGTCAGGATAGATATACCAATCACGCATCCGGGCTGGTGGAAACGCGCAGCGCGCAGCTACCGCCCACCTCGAACAAACTCCCCCAAAATCAAAAATAAAGGTGGCCACCGAATCAATCCAAAGTCAAAGTATAGTATCGAAGAAGAGTGTCCGATCAGAGGAATGACCTCATTGGCCCGAGAATCGCTCCTGTTTTAGCCACCTTATGCCAACTAACGGGAGTCGGGTCCACGTATTTACCTCAAAGGAAACGCCGCCGCCATCCTACTTCATTCTGGAATCTCCACCGCGTACACGGTTGTTAAAGTGGTTTTCAGAGTTGGCAGAGAGTATGGCAACTTCCGATCCCGGTCTCTTCAACAACCGAACGTTATTATAACACGCAGTCTTAAAAATAGTTTGTAGTTTAAAAACCAGAATAAAATTCACCATTTCAAACCCATAAATACGATATCATTTCCATTTCCAAAACAAATTCATTTTGATATTATTCTTATAAAACCCAAATCAATGATATCATTTTATTTCAAATATGTTTCTTTTTCAAATCATACTGCTTTAAATTTTATAATATCTGGAAACCAAACATTTAAATTATAACTTTCAAAACACAATACTTCGAAATTCATAGCTTTAAAACCATAAATTCTAAAAACTTGAATGGTTTGGATATTCAACAGTATATAGAATAAAATGGTTAAATTTTAGATTTACTTTGTAAAGTAAAATAATTTCCATGACTTTACAAATATATTTTCTTTAGATACAGTCTAAACCATAAATTTAAATTTCACCTTCATTTTCCAAAACCACTTCAATTTCAATATACATCAAATTTGAGTATTGATAAATTTCAAAACTAAGGCTGGAATTTTATTCTTTCAACAAATTCACCGTTCTATTATTTAGTCTTGAACATTTGCATGATAAATCCATAATCATTTATATAAAACTCAAATTTCCTATAACTAAATATTTCCTTCCATTTATTTATACTAGAAATATTCATTTAATTTATCTTGAAATAAAATTTTAGTTATAAATATCATACCTTTAAAATTTCCAAGCTTTAATAAGTTTTACATCAACCTATGGAGTTAATTTTTTTTAAATAAGCTCAATTCCAAATAAATTTCAATTTATCTTCCAATCTTAATTGATTTGAATCAATTAAAACTCTATATATACACAAGATCTTAAACCTGTATTTAAACATGTAATATAAATTATCAAACTCCATTTTTTTAACTTATTCATTGTTATTTAACAGATTATACATAGCTTAAATTCAAAAATTTAACTATATATGTATATATAAAATAATATTTATATAATATCAAAATTTAATATTCATTAAACTGTATTCTATCCAAACCATAGAAAAATTACTTCAAAAATAATTATATATATATACCGTGGTGCCTGTATATAATTTTCTATCCTATGGTTAAGTGATACAGATATTTATCATTTCAATCCGCAATTTAAAAATAAAATTACGGTTATATATCATTTCAAACCGCAATCCCGAACGAAATGAAAATGCATAATAACTTGCAGTTTATATAATATAGAACACATCATCCATTCACCCAATATCAATCATCAACCAATTTATTGCAATCATCATCAATTTAACCAATCATCAATATAGAGCATATAAAATATAACAGGTAAAAATAACAGGTATTAACTAACAGTTTATATTCAATAATAAATTTAATAACTGTTTAACTAGCAGTTTATATGCAAATAAATAAATTTAACTGTCAAATTATATGCAATAATGAAATTAATTAACAATTCAATTAAATAAATGCGATTTAACCGAGATGATGAATAAAACATGCCAAACAGCCATAAATAAATTTCTACTCATATCATAAATTAATTTAACAAACATAAGAAATTTTAGAAGTTGTGAGTGGGTTAAAACACTCACCTTTTGAATTTAAACTAAATTTAAACCCAAAAATTGGATCGTCTCCAAATTCATCCAAACCAGTGTCATCAAGTCCGGAATCCCAATATGAACCTAGCGGAGAAAACCGCGCGTGAATCGGGTTTCGTATGTGAAAGTTATTTGATTAAACGATTGAAAATTTTATTTAAATTAAAACAAGAAAATAAACTCACCCTCAACACTGTACACGTCACCATCGCGTACACGCTGCACGCGTCTTCTCCAAGCCGAAACCCTAACTCACGCAACCCTTCAACATCCGTCACTTCCTAACGCACGCTTGCCGACCACCACAAAGCGCGTCACACCGCCTCCCCTCGCCGTAGCTCCGCCCACGTCACCTAGGACTCCCCCACGGCCACGGATCTCGGCTCCAAACTCCAGCCGCCGCATACAATTCTTAAACCCTAATGAATTTTCCCGAGCGATCCAACCATCGAATTGCCCAATCACCTGCGCCGATGACCTCCCCACGAGACTCTCCACGTATCCATGCCTTCGATTTGTTGATCAGAAGAAGTTGATCAACACGACAATGAATGGCCGAAAATGATTCCCTGAATTCTAGACAAACCGTGCATCGATTCGAAAAACGAATTCCACTAGGAGATTACGCTCATCGAGAGCATATATTTTTTGAGATTTTTCTGAGAACTTTGAATTTTGACTTTTGATTTTGAATTGTAATTGGATCTAGGGTTTGCAGCCATTGGAAGAGGAGGAGCTGTGGAAATGAACGCACAAACAAATGAGAATAGATGGAGGCTAGGGTTTATAATTGGGTTTATATGGGTAGGTTAGAAATAGAGTACATGGATCCGATAAACAAACGTGCTGAACGATAATTGGCTCAAAAAGCCCGTTCTGACTCTGGAGCAAAACTGGGTAAACCCATATATCGAAATAGGTGTTTTAAAATATTCTGAATGCGATGGAAAAAGTTTCACGTCCAAATTCCATTGTATGGAGAAGTTATGCTGAAAACAATATTTTCAAATTGATTTCAAATTGATTTCAGTTAAATCGATTCCAAGGCGTTTCGCATTCGTACGATCAAACGACAAGTCCGATTGCTACGAAACTTGAAACCCTACAATAATTCACTGTTACGGATCCGATGAAACTGGTTTCGTCGAAATCCGAGTCCGTGACCAAAATGACTATTTTTATATTAATTAATAAATTAAGAATTAGTAAATAAATCCAATTTTTATATTTCAGTTTTAGAATTGGAAATTTTTATCACTTAATAATTCTCAAACATTTAAAATGATTTACAATTTTTAAATGTCAATTTATTAAAGATTAAATCAATAGAATCTTCAATTTCATAAAATTCAAATTATAGATAAATTTCTATATTTCCATTAAATTGAATTAACTCATAAGTATTCCATTTGTAAATTTCAAATAGAAGGGTTTACCATTGGATTTAAAATTATCACATAAATATTTCCCGTTTTCAACTTAATTTTTAAATTAACGTAAAAATTACATATTTGATTTCATTCGTTTGCAATAAATCCAACTATTATAAATTAACTAAATTTCCTCACCAATTAAAAATTCAAATCTTATAATTCATCAAATTTATCATCTTGATTTACTTATTAATTTACAATTCCTTAAACAAATTTCCATCTCAAATTTTAAGTGTAAATTATTTCACCAATTATAGTATTTATTTCAATTTCTTCAAATAATCCCTTTTATTACGCTTTGAATCCAATTTATTTTAATAAGTTTCCAATTAAACTGATTAGATCCAATTTCAAACTTACACATAAGTTTAGGTTATAATCAATTTATAACGTATTCCTTTCTTAGTTATTACTTTACATACTTCTCGTATTAATTTCACAATTAATCATAATTATTAAAGTAACGCTTATAATAAATACGACCCTATAATTACTCAACATTTAAACGAACGTTATTTCATTTTCCGTTAGCGTAACATTCATTTTTTTATTATCATTTATTACAAATTCTAATTCTATTAACAAATAAGCAGGTGATTTATGATATATGCTACAAATTTTGAATTAATCACTATTCATTATTGTTGACTTAATTTAGCACTACTTTCCTTGCATTAACATTGTTACTTAAAAATCCCTATCCAATTGCAATAAATATTCTAATGAATACATTTACTCTTTTCCGTTATGTTATTAATTATCATCAAGGCACATCTAATTATCTTTATTGGTAAATGAGTGAATTTACTTGTAACCCACTATTATAACCTTTAATATACATATATATTTATTCTTCACAACAACTACTACCTATCAGTATTATTTCGCCCCTAAATACAAAATTTGCAATTGTTCTTATTATCATATTCCATTTACTAAGTCATAACATTTGAATTAATTAAATTGAAATGCTCATTCAAGTTTATAAATTATTGACTTGAAATAACGTACTCCTAATTAAAAATCAATTACCGTACAATGTGTCCTTACATTTACTAATTTAATGACTACCCTATATTTTCCATATTCACATTATATCCAGGTACAATACTTACACCATTTTATTTAGTGAAATTTTATTCATATTACAAATAAATAGGCTTTAATTACCCTTTCTATATTTAAATTTAGCGTTCATTCCAATGCTAATTTATATCCTTTATTAATTCTACAAAAATTCAATTATAAAATCCTATTTAATTAACAACTTAAATTGTCGAAATTACGGGTCGTTACACACGTCATATATCAAAATCACATTATATCACATCATATATCAAAGTCATCCTGTGTTCATTTAGGATTTATCCATTTTATTCTATTTATAAGGCATTCAAATCCTTTTCACAAAATCAAATCTGTTTTAAGCTTCGATCTCTCCGGAACATTTAAGTTTAATGTGTGATCTCTCTGGATCGTCCAGTGTTTAGTTTAGGGAATGATCTCTTAGGATCGTTTGTTGTTTCAGTTTAGGGGGATGATCTCTCCCAATCTTTTGCTCATTAAGTTAAAGGGGATTAAGTAAGCCCATCCACTCACTCTTCGGTGAGAGGAATTACTTCTTGCACTTTGGTCCCATCTCTCCGGTCGAAACTCTATGGCGTTCTATATCATACAAATTCATCCACTTGCTCTCCGGCAAGGGACTTGCATCTTGCACTCTGGTCCCTTCTCTTGGGTCGGGATTCTAAGGCATTCAAAATTAGTTATCACATTAAATATGGATTTTACAAAATTCAAATTTCAAATCAAAGCAAAATAGTAGAAATCAAATAAGCAGAAATCCTGAATGTCTACCCCAGACATCCGACGCGGAGTGTGGTAAGGGACCAATCTAGGTTTTGTGCACGTCCAAGCTATCTGAGATGATTATCCTACGTAGTTATCCCATATATCCGACTCAAAGCACGACTAGGAACCAATCTAGGTTTAGCACACATCTAAGAAGTTTGGGATCACTATTGTTTTTACCGCTACTGTACGAAAATAAAAGTAAAAAAAGAGAAAACTTCCCATCCATCCTGGTTATGGGATTATCTGACTTGGCCCGGATCCCTAGGCATTCCTTGAAGCCTCTACTATGGATGGTGGTTGCTCCTCTATGCCATCACAGCTCCATTCACCATGTGCTATGGCAGAAGGTTGTTTCGAACCAGTTCTTCTATCAAATCACGAATGTGCCCGCACTCATTTGTTTCATATCTGCCCAGCTCATGTAAGATGCACAAATTTTGGATCCTTTCTCTCGAGCAGTGGACTCTCTTCTAGGAGGCTTTTGATAGGGAATTTGCCCCCCGGTGTCTTTGTATATCCTTTTCAGGGTTTCAGTCAGCTCAGAGTAGGAAGAGAATTTGGGCTCCCTCGTTTATCGTTTCGTTTCTCTACAATCATCATAAGCTTCTTTTTTCCCTGTCTTTTCCAAATCCTACCCCAGAGGATCTCTTGCCATCTATAGCATAAATTTTGGCATCTTCAGCTTCGTCTTCAACATTATCATCCTCCTAATGTAAATATCTCTCAGCTTCATAGTAAAACTCAACAAGATCCATTGTTGGATCCCTCTTAAGTGCAGCCCTAAAGTTGATCTTGCTCGCGACTCCATACACTCCCGCCATCAAAATCATTAATGGGTATGGCCCATCGACCAGAACCGCCACTGCATTGAATCTTGTTAATAACTTTTTAAGGTCTCCCTAGGCTTTGCTTCACATTTTCCAATGTCATCACATTCTTCGGTTGTGAGATGTGAACTTGGAATTGTCTTTAAAATCTGCCTACTAACTCGTTCCATGTGCTAATGGACCCATTCTCCAGTTGTCTAAACCACAACGCCGCCAAATCTGTCAAGTATAATGGGAAGCACCACCTCATTACTTCCTTAGAAGAACCTAACACCTTTATATTTTGGATGTATCTCATCAGCTGAAACATTGGATCGGTCTTTCCGTCGTACATTTCCAACGCGAAAGCTTGAAATCAAGAGGATTTCTTGCATTATGGATATTAGCAGTAATAGGATTTCTGTTTACATCTTCCAATCCTAATCTATGGGTCCTCCTCTAACCAACCTTCTTACGAATTCGGCAATTCTATTTTCACCATCAAACGAAGGTCTTTATCTTAAAGCGATGTTCTCCTTCTGCCTTGGCAAGAGAAATCCGGTACATACTCCACTGGTTGCACACTAGTGTTATGCCCTACTCTTCTAGTCTCATTCTGTCCTCTGCTTCTCCGGGTAGCTCCATCACATATTCCTTCATTGGTAGCAACCTATTATTCAAAATAGCTCATGTACCACCGATTCATGGAGTTTCAACTGTCACTCCATCGTTGGCCCTCTTAGTGCCAGCTCCAATATTGATCCCTTCATTGGCGTTGATCCCCAAGTTGACTCCCGTGTTGCTCCTAAGTGTCAATTTCTATGGAGGTGGAGGCAACGTTCCATCTGTTCTAATCCAAATCTAGCAGGTCCTGTATTGTTCTTTAGGGTCTGAATTTCTGCAGCTCCTGCAATTCCTTATTGTCCCATCCTTTGGAAGAATTTCTCCATCATCTCTTGTTTCCTAGCCAAGATTTCAACCTACGTCTCCTTTATCAGCCTTTCCATTGCTTCTCTAGCTACATAGTTGGATTGGTGACAATTTGAGAATAGTTCCTGACTGCTTCCAGACTTTGGTTGACTTGCTCCAGTTTTAGATATAGCGTTAGGACTCTTCATTTTTCCCCAATCACAGATTCAAGCTTCAAGTTTCCAGATCCACCTTTGTTCTCAGTGAAAGCACCAAAATGTTAACAAAAAAAGGATCAACCCCAGATTGAGTGTGAAAGCACCAGCCTTGTTTATCAAGGCAAAAAAAGAGATAGTAACTTGCAGATAAAGTAAAGAGACAAGAGATTTTTATAGTGGTTCGGCTATTAAATAAACCTACATCCACTTTATAACTTTTGTTATTGATTGGCTACTGTTACAAGTTGAATCTGACTATAATATGGCTGAATCTTGTAAGTTGGATCAAGTCACAAGTTTAAGAATTCATTGGAGAATCATAGTGAACCCCTAAATGACTATTGTAGGAGGAGAGAAGTGAAGAATAACCTATGCAGAGTTCTAGTAGCCAGTACAGAAGATCCTGTTTATGTTGGATGTAGGATTATATTTATATGGGTTGGAGAGCCATTGGGCTAGGCTTGCTTTGCTAGAAGCCTGCACATGATGCCACGAAGGAGTTCAAAGAGTTTGAAGACGACCTGAGCTAACCTGGTGGATCGTTAGCGATCCAACGGGCATGGATCACTAGCGATCCATGTAATTAGGGGATTTTTGAGCGATCTCCATTTGGTTGTCTTCCTATCTTCTATTTGAGTGCCTTATCCAAATACCAAGTCATTTGGAGTTTGTTTGATCATCCATTTTCATGGATTATCTAGTCTAGAAGAATCATCTATAACTTGCTCAAAACTTAATGAAATCAAACGGAACATTGTAGGTACTCTCTCTAGGATGTGTAGGAATTACCCAAAAATTTAAGGTAGTGAGGCCTAACCTATGTGGGTCGTTGCGACCCATTAAGATGGATCGCCAACGATCCATCATACTTACTCCAATCAATTCCCTTTTTCTATGAGCCTTCTTTTATGTTTTCTAAGCGTTCTTCCCAAATTTCTAGTCAATTTGACTTCGTATGAATTCTCTACGTCCATTTTAATTTAGCTTCTTTTGGTCAAACAACTTGAATCAGATGAGTCTTCACCTCTTGAACTACGTTGTTTAGAATGCTATGAAACTTGGCAAATATTCTTATAAGAGATAGTTTATCATGATGCAAGAGGTTAGGATGACTTGAAATGCACCCTTCTGGATCGCTAGCGATTCATCCACTTAGTGTATTCTTGACTTATTTTTCTTGAGGCCCACTAACTTGTTTTCTTGATTGTCTTGGTTGAGTCTCAAGTTGCTCTGGCATAGTCTGAAAGTTCTAACTCTCGTTGAACTCTTATGGGTTAGAAAACCAGTTGACACAAAATATACAATTTATGGATTTTCTATTAAATATACTTTTAATTAAATTAATTAATATAACCACATTATTCAAGTAAATAATAGAAAGAAACACCTTTATTGTGAATGAAGTTGGTCAACAAATTAGATATTTATAACAAATTACATAATTACCCCTAAGGCATACCCCTACCTCTATCACACCGCACCCACAACTATATCTATGGCAAAAATAATTTATATCGACCATTTTCGTTAAAAATGTCCCATTTTGGTGTTATGGGTTCCTTAACGAATATGAATACAAGTCCCCATCTAGTGCCTAAAGCCTAAGATAATTTATTGATTGTAAAACAATTTTGAATCATAAACTTACTAGTATGAGTGGTAAAACTTTTCATTTTATTCTCTTTGACAAGTTTCAAGTATCGAGACAGTTCTATATCCAATACCCCTTCTTGTGACAATGGTGACATTCATCTTTGTCATAGGAGCATCCATCTTACTTTTCTTAGAACCCCACTTACATTTCTTCGAATTGTTTATAGATGATGCCCTTCCCTTTACAACGAATACCGAGTTCCAATCCTTGAACGAACCACTGTTAATCTTAGCATATTGAGTAGTTATATGAGTTTTGTGTTCAACTGCTCAAATTATAATTCAATATGAATGGACCAAACTATGGAGTCAGCAAGTTAAGGATCAAATCCAGTTGTAGTTCATTGCTTAACTTGATGTCTAGCTCCTAAAGACTATCAATATAGGTTCCATTATCAAGATGAAATCCTTAACATAACTGCTCTTACTCATCTTTGTATCGAGCAACTTCTTAGTAATCTCATACCTTACGGAATTATATTGGTCGGTAAACAAACTTTGAGGTTTTCAAAGATTTTACGGATAGGAATATTTTCATGTTCCATTTGCAACGGCTTGTTTAAAGTAAACTACACAAAAATTTGAGTAATTTTGTAATCCTTGGCTACCAAAGTATTATAAGACTTAACTGCCTAGGGGTTAGCGCCTTCAGTGGGTTTCTCACTTAAATTTTCATACCGACTGCCATAACTTTTCATGTGTTAGTTCTATCCTTATTGCTCTTAACCAATCAACGTAGTTTAGTCCTGTGAGCTTATCGTTTTAAGAAAATAGTCTTAGGTTTTTCATTTTGCTGCAAATTTAAATTAACTATATAGGATCATTTTTACCCTAGAGGGGGGAAAATATGGTCTATTAAATATTTATGCAGAAATAAAAATAAAATAAGAAAGTAATGCGGTAAAGATCACACATAGTTTTAACTAGATTCGGAAAAAACCAGCCTACATGCTATCCCAAGGTTTCTACTAGAAATTAAGTAATCAGTCGCTTACAAAAACACATAAACTCGCGATACCTGCTAACTCGATTAACCTAACTCTAAACTCAAAACTCTGCCACAACTTAATCATTGAGTTGCGAATTCTCAAATTATGCCTCGTGGTTTGTACTTAGTTACACAACTAGAAATTTACCAAATTTTAAAAGAGAAAATTACAAATAAAATAAAACTAAAAAAACAAAACCCTATTTTAAAATTAAGCCCAATGCATAAAATACAGCCCAAGCAAAAATATAATAGTGAAGACTGTCTCCCCTTTATTTAGTGTAATCTCTTGGGCCGATCTTTTGTTATTCTTCAAAACTCGAGTTTTGTTTGAATTGAAGCCGCCACTTGGAATTAGAAGTTCAACTCGATTGCCTTGAACCTTCTTTCCTCAATTTGATTACTACTGCTTCTTGTTCTTCAATTTGCTTACGGTTGCTTCAATGTCGAGTTTGAATGGTACTTTGTATTGGTACATGATTTGCCTCTTTTTGATTTTTGACCATGCTCGACTTTGATTCGAGTTTTGGATTTGTTTATGATTTGTTCTAAGTAAGCTCTCTGAATTTTTGTCACAAACTCGAATGATTTGCCGAAGATGATAATGGGTTAATTTATAGGGATCGAAACCCTATTATTTCGATTCATATATTTGATTTGAATTCTTCGTGATTTTATTACTTGCGTTGATTTCTAATCGAACGATCGTATGATTTCTGACTAGTTCATTGATCGAATATATTTCTGATATAGTCGAACTTCCTTAAATGTAGTTGAATTGGTTTCGTTCTTTGCTCCTACGACTTGTTCATCCTTCGCTCACTTGTTCATCATGATTTACTGTTCCATTTTTTGAAATACGAATCCTTATAACCTCTGATCGAATTCTTTTGACTTGTTCTATTTTGATATATATGACTCTCTGACGTGTTCATATATTTAAAGGTTCTGTATATATATTTCGAACATATTTCCTTGGTTGACATGTTCAAAACTACTGCATATTTCGAATTTTGTCTAAATTTCCGATGTTGATGCTTAAACTATTTCGCACTTCACTGATCACATTAATTTCGAACTCTGAAAAGATGAATTCGAATTTTTCACTTGAGTTACCTACTGTTGAATTTTTGAGCCTCTCTGTGCACATTTTTGTTTGTCTCATCTGTGTATTTCTTAATTTCCATTGGTATATTGCCTTAATGATTTGTTTACGGCATTTGCATTTGCATACATGCATTGAATCCATCTGCCTTGAGCTCGGACTTTTCTGTGCACTTGACATTCTCTTACCTCATGAGCATGTTTCCGGGAACTGAACTGATGCATGTTTACTTGTTTGATTTCCACTATATATATGTATACGTGTGTGTACACATATGAATATATGTATGCTATTTATTGGTTGTCCAGTGATGATGAACTCTGTTCATGTTGCATCTTGCTTGATGTTCTTACTTGAGTTTGATCTGATGTCTCCTATGTTTCTTGTTTATATTTGGTGCACCACATGTTGATATCTAACCTTGCATATGCATCGACCATTGCTGTGTTGTGACTGAACTTGATTGTTGCTTTGCATTCATTTGTGTTCATGTGTTTGTGATTCTCTTAACTATTGAAACTAAATTTGATTGAACATATTCAAGTGATTTACTTATGCCATTTGAAGTCTGGTTGCATGATGATTTGGTTCGAGCTAAATTGTTGTTTACTGTGTACATATAAGTGTGTAACTTGTGCATTTCATGTTGATATTTTTCCTGGATATCTTCCCTATAATTGGCCCTGAATTCTCTAGAGTTTTGTTAAGTATTTTATGTGCCATCCTATGTTGCCTTGTTAAGTGTTTTCCATGTTCACCTGCTTGTCTATTTCAATTGAGCCAAGTTGGCTTCTCTGTCCTCAATTCTGGTTGTAATGTGTTCATGCCTGAACTTTATTTTGATGCATTGCTCCATTGCTGTGTTATTTTCATGCCTGTATTTTGTTTGCATGCTCCATTATGTTCATGCCTGATTGCTTTTGTGTCGTACCCTGGTTAGTTTTGGTTTGTATGCTCCATTGCTCCATTTCTATATTGTTGCAGTCTGGTTCCATTGTACTTGTGAGCATGTTTGAATTGATCTGGCTTGTATTGCATCCCTTGTGTTCACAACTGCTTATGCCCATATGTGCTTGCACGTGTATCGGTGCATGTATACTTTGTATGTTGGTTTTGTTGTAGCGCATGTGTTCATTGTGCCTTTGTAAATTTTATGGTCTGTTTCCATATGAATGAAGTCTTCATTGATGTTGACTGGTCTAGTTAAGTTGCATTTGCACTTGAGTTGAATCTAGTCTTGGCTTGGGTTTAACCTTGTGCTCACATGTCCCTGCTATTTTAACAAGCAAGTATATATCGATGTGCATGACCTTGTGGCATGTATAGTGATACACTGTGCATGTCACAAGTTGTTCACGTATTTTTATTCTAGTTTGAAATATAAAAAAATGATGACGAACAAACCAAATAACGAGGCAAACAATATTTTCAAAACATACACATCATTGTGCACTGCAAAATATTTCTTTGTCAATTTTACTGCATCGGTGTTTATTTTTCAGATAGTTCAGATGTTGGATACAGGTTGGAATAGAGTTGAAGATCGAATACGAGTAATAAGTGAATATGTAGTAAGGTGAAATAAGCATGTAAAACAGTAAAGTGAAAATTGTGTTGTAATTGAAGTTGTATTGTAATTGAAAATATGTATGTGTAGTGAGAACTCAAATTTATACGTTTTGAATTTGTAATAAAATATTTGTTTGAATAATATATTCGTTTAAATATGAATTCCCAGTTATTTATTTTATTCAACAAATATTTATTAATTATGTGGAAAAATAAAATAGTACAATAAAAAATACATTTAAATATATATATATATATGTGTGTGTGTGTGTGCGTGTGTGTGTGTGTGTATGTTCATTATCATTAAACAAAAATCATATACTAGTATATTCTTCAATCTCTCCTTTTTGATGATAACAGACATATATTAAGATTTTGACTCTATTAAATGTATTTGTTTTGATGAATTCTATTAGCTCCCCCTATTTGAATACCCCCTACAACAAGGCTCCCCCTTTACATATGCACGGGAATAAAAAATATGCAAATGTAAAACAACAAAAAATGCAATGAAACTAGATGAGAATACGCAAATAAAAAAATATGACTTATTTGCCAAAATCTTAACTTCTCTCCCCCTTCTGTTATTAGAAGTGATAGACATTAATAAAACATTAATACCTAATCGAGTATAAACATGAAATTTTAAAAAAAATCAAACAAAAATCATAAATACTCTGTTAGGCGCATATTCCATTTTAGAGTGATAGGGGTGATGTCGGCATAGAAAACCATATAGTCGTGTCGATTTGTGGTATATTTACGACAGGAAATTTTTAAATGCTTACTAACCATGCATAACCGTTAGGACTTTTAAATGAGATTAGTAGTATTTCATATTTTTATTAAAAAAATGAATTCCAAGAATCTTCTAACCACGCATAACCGTGAGAACTTTTAAATGGGGTTAGAATCAACTCGCCTATTTTATCCAATTTTGATATGTGTTTCATACATGCATAACCGTGAGGACTTTTAAGTGAGCATGAAAGCACATAATCAAAGATTTCAAGTAGTTCACCCATGCATAACCGTGAGGATTTTTAAATGAGAGTGAGTACTTTTGGATGATTTTATTGCTAATTAAAACAATGAGTAGTTTCCTGTTTAAATACCACATTTTGACATACAATATTGGATTTTGATGAGTGGTTGTCATAGAAATATGATAGGAATAGAGAAGGTCATGGAATTTTTACCAACCAAAGTTATTACAAATTTTGTTTAAATTTTTAAAGAAATTTTCTAAATATACTGTCTCAAGTCATAATGTATGATTCAGATCAACACTCATCATTTTTTCAGTCACTTTTTATCTTTTCGATAATCAATAGAGAGTCAGATTAGTTAACAAAGGCATTTAAGATCAAATAAAATATAAAATCACATTTCTAAATTGCCTAAACTGAAATGAAGTCGACAAAAACTATTTTTTGGAAAGGGTTTTGTAAAAATGTATGCCAATTGAGAATCAGTTGAAATGAATTTATGAAGATAATTTCTTTGGTAATGTGATTTCTAATGAAATGATGTTTAACATCTATATGTTTGGTGCGAGAATGATGTACAGGATTATTTGTGAGATCAATTGCACCTTTGCTATCATACATAAGTGGAACTCGTTTAAAATTTAGACCATAGTCTTGCAAAGTTTGTATCATCCATAAAAAAATTGATCAGAGCAACCGCTTAGAACAATATACTCTGCCTCAGTGGTAAATAATGCAATACAATTTTGTTTTCAACTTGACCATGGAACTAACGAATGTACCAACATAAAACACATTCCACTTGTACTTTTTCCATCAACAAGGCTACCAGCATAATCTATATCTGAATACCCTTTTAAGTCAAAGTTATCAATAGTTGGATATCGTAGACCAAAACGTGGGGTGTGCAACAGATACCTTATAATCCTTTTTACAGCTTTAAATGGGATTCTTTTGGATTTGATTGAAACCGTGCACATAAACAAACAAAGAACATAAAGTCTGGTTTAGAAATAGTAAGATAAAGAAGTGATCCAATCATATCTCGATATTTCTTTTGATCAACTACTTTGCCTTTTCATCCTTGTCAAGTTTAATTGTTGTGCTCATGGGAGTTTTTGCAGGTTTAGCATATTTTAATCCAAATTTGTTGACAAGCTCTTTGATATATTTTGTTTGAGAGATGAATGTACCTTTTTCACTTATTTTGATTTGAAATCCCAAAATGAATTTTAGCTCTCCTACCAAGCTCATTTCAAACTTTTCCTACGATAGGATTACCTATTACCAATTCTAGAGGATGATCTGCTTTTAATTTCAATCTCTCTGGTTCTAAATTTCTATGGACTTCTTCCGCGGTTGCAGTTTCTTTTCTATTTTCGCTTTCATCTTTTTCGTTCTCCTCTTCGACATTTCTTTTGATTATTTCCTTGCAATGACCATCAATGCTTTCATCAAATTTCACATTGATTGACTCCATGATTGTTCTCGTCCTTTTGTTGTATACTCTATAAGCTTTGATTCTGGAAGAGTATCCCATGAACATGCCTTCGTCAGCTTTTGGCTCAAATTTTCCCAGTTGATCACCTTTACGGTAATTTTACATTTTCTTTTATGACTCTGCCATCTTTGCACTTATCTAGGCTAAGGAACTTTGATTGGTTGCCCGTTTTGTGCCTGAAACAGCCAGAATCCAAGCACCACTCTTGTTGTTCCTTAGCCTGCCAACACACCTACACGAGAAAAGACTTTTATGACCTATTTGTTTTCATAGATCCATGATTGTTAGCGATAAAAAATATTGAAAAACAAGTTTTTTGTAGAACCAAGACATTATATGTTTGTTCCTTTTGGCACCCTGATTTATTTCATTTTAGGGGATTTTACATTCGTGCCTTTAGGAACCCAAACTGGCATAATTTTCGTGTGTTTGTGTCTATACCAGCAATTGTTTTGATTGTGTCCAATTTTTTTACAAATCGTACACTTAGAGTTGACATGATTAGTTTAACTTTTACCTTTTTCAGATTGAGTATACCCAAGTCCTTATCTAATGGTATTAACAGTTTGTTTCCCTAATAGAATATTTAGTGATCCCTTTGGAGAATTTTCCTAAAGTTGTAGACAATTGTTGGACTTGTGACTTGAGAGATTCATTTTCATTCAATAACAAAGTGCACTTTTTAATAGAATTTCCTCTTCTAGTATTTTCACTTTCCTTCAAAATCAGACTTTCATTTTCAAGCGATTTAATTTTAGTTTCTGAATTTTTTATTTCCTCTTCTAATGATGGACACTTATCACAGTTAGGGTTCTTATTCTATAGTTTTGAACCGATTGATCAAGTTGCATATTTAGTTCTATCAAACTATCCTTTTGTGATTTAATTTTAGCATACTCCTCCCTAAGTCTTTCAAAGCAGCCATTTACTTCATGAAAATATATAAGTAATTATGAGTGAGTAAGTTTTAAAACCTCTCTTGGCTCGTCATCATCGTGATACTTATTTCTCCTAGAAGACACGGATTTGCTTTTTCACTATCACTACTAGTGCTTTCATTATCATCTTCATCACTTTCATTCCAAGTTGCAGCAAAACTTCTCCTTTTTAGTTTCTTTCCTTTGCTGAATTGATTTTGAGGACAATTTTATTTAATATGACCGGGTTTATTGCACTAGTGAAAAATGATCGTTTGCTTTTTTGATTTGTCTAGAACTTTGACGATTCTGCTTGTTAGTTGTTGATTTAGGGCTAGATTTTCATACTTGTGTTTCCACCTTTTAAATCTCTTTACAATCAGTGCCAGTTTAGCTGCTCCTTCATCATCACCATTATCATCTTCACTTTCTATTGTTCCTTTGGGAGATATTGATTTCTTACACGTATCTCCTCCTTTAGGTTCTTCCTTGAATTTGATTTCTAGCTCATAAGTAGTGAGGTTTTCGATGAGTTCTTCAAGTTTAATCTGTTTCAGATCCTTTGATTCTTGGATGGCAGTCACTTTTACTTCAAAATTTCGTAGAAGAATTCTGAGGATCTTTCGGAAGTTCTGTGCATGGTCTTCCTAGGGATTTTGGTTTATATATAAGATTTGAAAGTCATCCATATATTTCTCTGACACTTTCATCCTTTGCCACTATGAAGTTCTCGTACTCACTACAAAGCATGGAAAGGCAAGATTCTTTAACCTAGGAGGCTCCTTCATAAGTCACTTCAAGCGTGTGCCAGATTTCTTGTGCAGTTAGATAATGTGAGATACGATTAAATTCAGTTTGATCTAATGAGCAAGTAATAGAATTCATAGCTTTAACATTAGCAATTTGCAGTTTATTTTCAAGATCTGTCCATTGATCCATAGGGTTTTCAACTTCTTGATTACCTACCATTACTATTGGTATGTTATATCATGTTTCAACAATATTCCATGCATCTATGGTTTTCAAAAAAAATTCATTCTAGTTTTCCAATATGCATATTCACCATTGAACATGGAAGTTTAGCTATGGACTGATCTTCAACAAAAGCATTATTAAAAAAAGCCATCAAAAGAAGAAAAAAATTAATAAAAAATGGTTTTTGTTCCTAGATTTAATACCACTAGTAGGATCATTTTCACCCTAAAGCAGCGGTGAATAGGGTCTATTAAATATTAATGCGGAAAGGGTCAGACCGAGTATTACAGATTTCCAAGTAAGGACGTTCTGGAGCTCAGGAGGCGAGCTGGATGGCAGGAACGTATGGAGTGTTTCCGCTATGATATATAGCTGTATATCTAGGACATGTTGTTTTAAACTGTCCAGTGATTGAGAAATATTGTAACTCTGATGTCTAAAATATAAGTATACTCATACAGTTCTTCTTTGTAAAACTGTTATTTATGTGATATTATATTTTGATCCGCTGCGAATGTGAGGTTTCTATGACTTGTTTCTGTTTCTTCTTCTTTCTCTTTTCTTCTTTTCCTAACTATCTGGAATTTTATGGATCGAAAATCCCGGGTCGTTAATAAAAACAGATAGCAATGCAGTAAAGATCACACACAATTTTACCCAGCTTCGACAAAAACCTACTTACGTGCTGCCGCAAGGTTTCTACTAGAAATTAAGCAATCAGTCACTTACAGAAACACATAAACTCGTGATACCCGCTAACTCGATTAACCTAACTCTAAGATCAAATCCCTGCCATAACTCAGCCATTGAGTTGCGAATTCTCAAACTATGCCCCATAGTTTGTACCTAGTGACACAATTATAAATTTACCAAATTTTAAAAGAGAAAATCAAAAATAAAATAAAACACAAAAAAACAAAACCCCAATTTAAAATTAAGCCCAATACATAAAAACCAGCAACAAGTAAAAATATAATAGTGAAGACTGTCTCCCCTTTGTTTAGTGTAATCTCTATGGTCGATCTTTTGTTATTCTTCAAAACTAGGGTTTTGTTTGAATTAAAGCCGTTGCTTGGAATTAGAAGTTAAAATAGATTACCTTGATACCTTCTTTCCTCAACTTGATTACTGCTGCTTCTTTTTCTTCGATTTGCTTACGGATGCTTCAATGTCGAGTTCGAATGGTACTTTGAATTGGTACGTGATTTGCCCCTTTTCGATTTTTGATTATGCTTGAATATGATTCGAGTTTTGGATTTGTTTGTGATTTTTTCTAAGTAAGCTCTTTGAATTTTTGTCACGAACTCGAATGATTTGTCGATGATGATAATAGGTTAATTTTATAGGGATTGAAACCCTATTATTTCGATTCGTATATTTGATTTGAATTCTTCGTGATTTTATCACGTGTATTGATTTCTAATCGAACGATTGTGTGATTTCTGACTTGTTCATTGATCGAATATATTTCTGATATATTCGAATTTGCTTAAATGTAGTTAAATTGGTTCCTTCTTTGCTCCTACGACTTGTTCATCGTTCACTTACTTGTTCACCATGAGTTGCTGTTCCATTTTCTGAAATACGATTCCTTATAACCTCTGATTGAATTCTTTTGACTTTTTCTATTTTGATATATACAATTCTCTGATATATTCATATATTTAAAGGTTCTGTATATATATTTTGAATATATTTCGCTGGCTGACATGTTCAAAACTGCTGCATATTTCGAATTTTGTTCAACTTTTCTGTGTTGATGCTTGAACTATTTTGCACTTGACTGATCACATAATTTCAAACTCTAAAAAGATGAATTCAAAATTTTCACTTGAGTTACCTATTTTAGAATTATAAGCCTCTCTGTTCACATTTTTTTTTGTCTTATCTGTGCATATTTGAATTTTCGTTGGTATATTGCCTTATTGATTTGTTTACCGCATTTGCATTTGTATGCATGCACTAAATCCATCTGCCTTGAGTCTGGACATTTCTGTGCACTTAACATTCTCTTACAAAGTGAGCGTGTTTCTTGGAACTGAACCGATGCATGTTTACTTGTTTGATTTCCACTATATATATGTATACATGTGTGTACACATATTTATATATGTATGTTGTTTGTTGGTTGTCCAGTGATAATGAACTCTGATCATGTTATATCTTGCTTGATGTTCTTACATGAGTTTGATCTGATGTCTCTTATGTTTCATGTTTATATCCGGTGCACCACATGTTAATATCTGACCTTGCATATGCACTGACCAATGTTTTGTTAAAACTAAACATGACTATTGCTTTGCATTCATATGTGTGTGTGATTCTCTTAATTGTTGAAACTGAACTTGATTGAACATATTCAAGTGATTTCCTTGTGCCATTTGAAGTCTGGTTTCATGATGATTTTCTTTGATCTAAATTGTTGCTTACTGTGTACATACATATGTGTAACTTATGTACTTCATGTTGATATCTTCCCTGGATATCTTCCCTGTACTTGGCACTGAATTCTCTGGAGTCTTGTTAGGTATATTGTGTGTCACAGTATGTGTCCTTATTAAGTGTTTTCTATGTTCACCGGCTTGTCTATTTCAATTGAGCCAAGTTCACTTCTCTGTCCTCAAGTCTGGTTGTAGTACGTTCATGCCTGAATTTGTTTTGATGCGTTGCCCCATTGCTCCATTACCGTGTTTTTTTCAGACCTATATTTTGTTTGCATGCTCCATTGTTTTCATGCCTGATTGATTTTGTGTGGTACCTTGGTTAGTTTTGGTTTATATGCTCCATTGCTCCATTTCTGTGTTGTTGCAGTCTGATTCCATTAAACTTGTGAGTATGTCTGAATTGATCTAGTCTTTGTTGCATCCCTTATGTTCACAACTGCTTATGCCCATGTGTGCTTGCACATGTATCAGTGCATGTATACTTTGTGTGCTGGTCTAGTTGCAGCCCTTGTGTTCATTGTGCCTTTGTACATTTTGTGGTCTAGTTCCATATGAATGAAGTCTTCATTAATGTTGACTGGTCTAGCTGAGTTGCATTTGCACTTGAGTTGAATCTAATCTAGGCTTGGGTTTGACCTTGTGCTCATCGATCCCTGTATTTTAACAAGCAAGTGTATATCGATGTGCATGAACTTGTGGCATATACAGTGATACACTGTGCATGTCACTAGTTGTTCGCATATTTTTTATTCTAATTTGAAATAAAAAAATGATGACGAACAACCCAAATAGCAGAGGCAATCAATATTTTCAAAACACACACTTCATTGTGCACTACAAAATATTTCTTTTTTAATTTTACTGCGTTAGCGTTTATTTTGCAGATAGTTCGGATGCTAGATATAGGCTGGAATAGAGTTGAAGATCAAATACGAGTGATGATTGAATATATAGTGAGGTGAAATATGTATGTAAAATAGTAAAGTGAAAATTGTGTTGTAATTGAAGTTGTATTGTAATTGAAAATGTGTAAATGTAGTGAGAGCTTAAATTTGTACTATTTGAATTTGTAATAAAATATTTGTTTGAATAAGATATTTTTTAAATATGAATTCCAAGTTATTTATTTTATTCAACAAATATTTATTTAATTATGTATAAAAATAAAATAGTACAATAACAAATACATTTAAACGAATATATATATATATATATGCTTATTATCATCAAACAAAAATCATACACTAGTATATTCTATAAAGTAGATTTGGAAATTTTAAACATAGAATATTTTCTTATAATATTGGATAGGTTAAATGGTTACATTTATTTATCCAATAGGCTCCCACTATATTTCTATGTTTTTCAAAACCCTAAATGAAACATAGAAATTGTTTTATTTCTTTAGCGGGTGTTATTACTTACATGCTTTAGGATTCTGACCTTAAGGAAAACTCAACAAGTAATTAGTCCACATGAGATGGATAACACTTCACCGGTTGTATCACATACAAATCCTAACCTATGATTTTTGTCCTTATCTTATCTTGAGCTTAAGAAAAGGCCAACAAATCAAGTGAAATTATTGGCTCTTACCTACCATTTCGTGATGGCTTCAGTATAATGAACGTACCTTGAGAAAATCTTGACATATACATGTATGTATCTTACCTCATCTAGTCAATATGCATGTTAATTGTACTAAACATCACATCTCTAGTTTGAGGAAAGCTCGACAGCTAAAGAGTATGTAAGTGATCTATTAATATGTAAATGGTAGAGGAAAACTTTTATGTTGTATACTCATAATCTTTAATATATTTATTTGAATGATCTCAATTTAAATAATAATATATTTCTTTTGAAATACCCTCGTGATGAAGTATCAAACACATATGAAATCATAGCATACGTGCTATATGTATGTATTTATTCCTTAGACCTAATTTGGGTTTCTTATACTTCTACTTTATCTAATTAAATTGTGTTTAATTTAACTAAATTACGTTTTATTAGTTAAATCGTATTTAATTAATTCAATTTGTTATTTAATTGATCACTTTAATTAATTTAGTTAACGCATTAATTAATTTAATTTAATTTTCGACCATTGAATTTAACAATTTAAAGGCGTTAGATTATAACATTTACAATAATTATATAAATTTATAATTATTTATGCATATAATTTATTAATTAACTCTTAACTAGTTTAATTAATTGAAATAGTATTTTAGTTAAATTCAAAAAAATTATCATCATCTACCTTAAACATTTTAAGACAAATATATACATATCATTATATATGCTTTAACTTAATTAATTAAATTTTAATAGATTAATTAATTAATCCAATTAATTAAATAACGAAGATAAATATATTGAAATTAAAATATATTAACTTTCGAAAACAATTTTGAAATGTTTTTAACATTTATATCTTGTTATATTTTAAATTAACTTCTAAATCTAAAACATAATTGTTAAATTTTCAAAACATATTTAAAAAAATTATCGCAAGGCCCAAAATTAATTTAGCCCTTTATATTAGGGATAATTATTAGGCTTACTTCGTCCTTCAGGCCAAACCAGTAGCCATGTAGGGCAGAGAACTTGGTTACCCAAACCCAGCCTTCGACACTACCTTTCTAGACACCCTACTAAATGGGTAAACTTTAGCCAGTTAATCCTAACATTGCTAATTTTAGACCGCATAGACTATTATGCTCTAGTACCATTGCATGAACCCGTCTAATCGAAAACAAATGAAATAAGTGAATTTCAAACTTTTTACCATTTCAGATCTCTATTAGACCTATGAAGTCTAAATAGATTATAAATCATATCCAATGTATTTTAGATAAAATCTTTATTTTATTTATTTTTTGAAAAATATTTTTTTTAGGTTTTAACTTATAGGTATATCAAATACATTTGTTTGTTTAAAGTGCGTGTGCTAAAATAGGAAGTGTACATGGTTAATGTGACCATATGTAGTTGTTGGGATTTACACTACAAATGACTCATTTGTTCCTTTACACAAGACTTTGTTGTTAAAGGTTTGATTTAAAATTATTATATATAGTAATTGATGTACATATATATATATATATATGAATATATATATATATATATATTGAAATTTGTTTTGACTATTTTATGTGGTTTGAAATATAAAAATAACAGTAATGAATTTACTTTTAGTTATGGATGAATTTAAGATTAAAGTTTATTATTTTACACAAAATTCCATTTTATGAGTTTAAGTTAAAATAACATACATATGTATGTTTCCTTATATAAATAATTAAAAGCGGTGCTTTTAATTTGAAAAAACTTATAAATGTAAATATTTTAATTTGTTCGATATGTATGTATATGTTTGAATTTAAAGTTAGTGATTTGAACTTTTAATCTAGCGAGGAAATAAAAGTTATAAGAATTTACACAAACATCCACTCATGAATTTTAGATTGAAAAATGTTTACTCCTATGTAAACAATATCCAAAATAATTCTATCAAAAACCTCAACTATAAAACATAATAAAGCAATTTCAAGGCAAGTTTAAATGATCAACATGCTAGTTTGTTTATATTTGTGTGCGCAAGTGTTATAAAATTAAAAAGGTTTTCCAATCAAAATTAGTTTTTTATATTAACAGTAGTAAAAAATACAACAGTTTCCGACACTATAAGAAAAAGAGTCATCCATAGTGGCATATAACCACTATAAAAGAAACAAGTGGTTCGATAAACCCTATATATCGACATGTTATAAAAAAACCAGTGTCGTATTTATAACACAAAATGCTATTATAAAATAGTAAGCCTTTATAGCGCATATAGGACACTGTAATATTCTTTTTCTGTAGCACCATATGTGTGACGACCCGGAAATTTTGCACATTTGAAATCAAATATTTAATTGATTTTTAAATATTTGAATGATATTTTAACTTGGGTTTCAAATATAACTCTGAATTTGGCAAACAAATTATTGAATTTAATCATAGAAATTTAAGTAAAATTTTTGAATCTTCAGTTTTAAGCTTGTTAAAAATAATTTGAAGGCTTGGAAATTTTATATTGATAATACTAGAGGTAATAAAACTTTTAAAAGTGAATCTAAAAGCAATTTGTTCAATTTTGAAATTTTATCGTTTAAATTGATATTTAAAAATAACCTTTCGAGGCATAGTCTCGGATCTCGACGAAACCAGTTCCATTGGATCCCTAATATTGTATTATTGTCGGATTTCAATTTCCGTAGCATTCGGAGTTGTTGTGTGGCCGTGCGATATATAAACGTGCTAAAATTTATGTTGAATCCAATTTAATAACTGAGTCTAAAAAGCTATCTTCTCCATACGATCGAATTAGGACTCGAAGCCTTTTCCATTGCGTTCGAAATAGGGGTTCAACATTATAAACGCCTAGCGGCACGCCTCGATAGGAGGTCGAGATTTTTAGCTACGTTTCCAAGACAATTTAAAATTTAATAATATTATATACACTGTTGACCAGTCAATGGCAGTTCCTTCTTAGGTACGCCCTTTTTCTCCATTCAACACTGGCTTTCACAGCACGAAACTCCCCTCTTCATTTATTTTAAAACCACGAAACCCATCCCATCTTCATTCAGTATATATAAAAAAAGAATATCAGAGGCTGTTATCTTATTTTTGAAGCCACTCTCCTATATACCAACGTACTCTTCTCTTTTGCCTTCTCTAAGACATTCGAACGAAGGAATCAGTTCAATTCCTTGAAAAAAAGAAAAAGAAGAAGCCGCCTCTGTTATCAAATCGAACCGTTCGTTGTAAATAAAAATCAAGGAGACAAACGTAATCCCCCTCTTTCATCTCATAATCAAAGTTCGAAGCCAGATTGTGTGAATCTCTCTCTTCCAATTCGCGATTCACGAAATCAAGTCATTCCTTCCTCAATTCACAAAGCAATAGCGGTTTCCTTCTCTGAACAAAATCAGTTCGGGATCGAATTCGTGGCGCGTGAAGTAAATCGCGATGGCTGTAGGGTTGTACGAGAGGTCGGGGAGTGTTAGGAAATCAATACTATGGTTTCGTTGATAACAACTATACAATGGAAATCGAATATACATATATATCTATATTTACAGGTAGTTGATAAAGTAACATCACCAAAGGGACAAAAACAAGACTCAAAAGAAGTATCAAAAGACTTCAAGTCGATAGGAGTGAAAGAGGGATGACACAAACAAAGATAAAGCAACATGCACGCATTCAGACGTCTGGGAACACTAGCCAAACGTCTGATTGATTCCTCGGGTTCATAACTCAGAAAGAATCAGACGTATGGTTACTAAACTCAGACGTCTAAAAAGCATCCGGATATGAAAAATATATGAAGACCAGACGTCGGTTAATAAACTCAGACGTCTGAAATGCAACTAGATGCAAAAAATATACGAAGACTAGACGTCTGAAATATTTTCCAGACGTCTGATTTTGGACTCGGCTGTGAAAATTCAAAGAACAACTGTCACATCCGAAAGGACAAGTTCGCTTCTCTTCACTGCAACTCTTCATCACCATAAGAAGCAACCTTAGAGCACTTACTAACAGTTGCAACTACACAAAGGATCTCTCCAACACTATAAATTGAATCGGGAATTCAAGAGAAGAACTCACCTTACTTACTTACGCTTTTAACTTTAATACTCTGATTTATACCTGATCTCCAGCAATCAAATACCTGTACTTAACTCTTCCATATATTCAGAACTCTTCATTCAATATTCTCTAGATAGGTATACATATTGGAAGCATTTGTACTCAATAGTCAACATCCGTGTTATAAAACACATTCTTGACAAAGAAACTCTGCTATTGTAAACCCGTTCCTCCGGGTCAAGTGAGGGTTAGTTGAAAGGAAATTTCGAAGAGGAGCTTTGAGACTGGACGTAGGACGGGAGGTCCGAACTAGTATAAAATCCTGGTCTGATTATTTTAATTTACTTTGCTACTATCATCTATCAAGTTATATTATATAGTTAGTTGCGTATACTTGCATATACATCATATATGATCTACTCATATAGACTTTCAGGGAGGAGGTCCTGGCATCGCAATTCGATTGAGCAATGGATGTTTAGGCTCGGGGTGGTTTGGGTGAAGACCGGTTCCTTGGGAATTGTTGAAGCTGAGGTTAGGGAATGGGGGTCGCGTAGTTCAGCAGGGTCAAAGGGGCAGTGCCTGGAGTGTTCAAGAGCACTGTGGTATAATTCCTCTTTTTCTATATATATATATATATATACATAAAACTTTTACAGTAAAGAAATCTATTGTTTTGTATTTACAGGAAATATACAAATAAAATATATCTATATAAAAGAGATATTACAGTTTTTCTCAATTTGTGTATGTGTACAGAAAACAGAGAAAAGGAATTCAATTTACAGTAAGGCATATATGTGTGTTTATTTTTTTGTAAATGTATAAGTGAATATACAGTAAAGGAAAAGTTACAGCAAAGAGAAAAAACTTTAAAAATTAAATTATTATGTAAAGAGAAAATTAGTTCAAATTAAATAAACAAATGGTAATTGATTGTCCGATTATTTCAAATATTAATAAATTACAAATGTTATTCAAGGTCTTAAATCAAGAAGGAAGCAAGCTGGATTAGAAATAGATGCTAATAAAATAAAGGTGAGATCTTCTCACTCAAATTTATAATAATTGAAAATTTCAGTTATTGATTGATTGTTGAATTGTGATAGTTAAATTTAAATTGTTGATCGTGTGCTTGGATGATAATTTATTATCAGTTATATTAAAATAGACCCTATAAGCCGCATAATAGCGGATGATATTATATTTAAACCCATATACCGCGATATTCCACCTCGAAGTGGAATTGGTATTATATATGTATTTGGAGTTGTTGATTTCTCGCATTATATAGCGGATGAGACCCTATGCGCCGCATAATAACGGATGATATTATATAAATCCCATACACCGCGATATTCCACCTCGAAGTGGAATGTGTATTTAATTGTTGTGCTAACGTCTGTGGATGCAGAGAAACAGGTTAGAGAGATCCAACTGGATTCCTCAAACATTTGATTTTGTTTCATATGTTGTGTGTTTATTTATTTATAATCTGTGTGTGATTATATTGTGATTTAAATCGTTGAGGGCTAATTTAGCCGAATATATTTTTGGTATCATAGGATACTAGAAATAGATAAAATTGGATTTTTGAAATTTAGTAGAAAATTAATAGTAAACTAAATTTTAGAAAATTGAATAAATTTAAAAGAAGGAATTTGTTTCAAAAGATAATAAATTTGGTGTTTGTAAATAATTTTTTGAAATCGATTTAAAAAAATTATATATCAGTGGGAGTTTATAACGGAAAGGGAAATTTGTTTTAAAAACAAACATTTGGTTATTTTTAAAAGTGTGAAAGGAATTTACAGATTCAGAACGTAAATTTAAAATAAATCAAGAAAAATTTATTAATTGATTTGAATGAACCATTTTGAAATGGAAAATGTATTTTCCCTGGAAAGCTGAGTATGATTTCGAAGTAGCCTATAAATATAAACTGAAAATTTTTAAGGATGGTTTTAGAAAGGATACTTTAAATAAATTATTTTCTTAACTGGTTTCAAATCTTTAAAGTATGGATTTATTTACTTACTTATAGAAGGGATTATTTTAAAGATTAAAATTGATATTTGTTTTAGGAAACGGTTATTTAAATAGTTATACCTTATCTACTAATTTTATTTTAAAATTAGTTGGGACTTGAAATCTTATATGTGATAATTAGTATAATGTTTTCATAACCAAAATTTTAATTAAGTATTTAAGATGGTTTTATTTTAAATATTCCAAGAATATTTTGGATAAGTGATTTGAATTATTTTAACTCGGCAGATTTCCAGTGGAAATGAATAAATATTTGGAAATATATTCCACGTAGGGGAAATGATTTGAAATTTGTTTTCAAAGGTTTGAAATGTGGAAATTGATTTGAAATTTGTTTCAAAGTGTTGAAGTGTTAAAATTATATCTTGCGAAGATATTTTGAAAGTAATAATTGGGAAAAATTATTTGAAATTTAGCGATTATTGCGAATGATGATTGATAGTTAAATAACTGACTATCAATATTGGCCTTTTTAAATGGCATTTGAATTTCGATGTAACCGGGGATCGGATTCCAAATGGATATTCGAAACCCACATCGAACCTTTGTGATTGTGATGGATCTTTAATTTAAAAGAACGAAGTGGAAATTTGTTGTGATTTGTTTGAAATCTGATTGAACACTTATTTTTCTAAAAAATAATCGCTCGTTATTCGGATTAGCCGGGAAAGGACTTTGTGTTATAAAACCCATTTCGAATAATGATACGACGATATAGGATTACATTTGAAGATGGTGTTGAAGGCCGGATATTTTCGAAAACGAAAGGATTACCTGTCAAATGTCTCTGCATTGGGTTGCTTTGGTATTGAGATTTTATCACACTTTGTAATGGGGATTCCGGACGTGATTAGTGAATATCCGGATTTGCGAGGGCTTCTTTTGAAGTGCCTTCGGTTCTGTTCGATCGTAGAACGGACTTGTATGGATGTGTGTCTAACGTTACACTTTGAGATGTAAAGCTGGTTTCTATCAAATACATTTCTGTTGGTGGCGGAGAATTTATTCTCTTAGCTTAACACCCTTCTCTGAGACATACGAGCTTAGAGGTTATGTAGTTGATGGTTACTAGTGATACATTCTCAATTTGGTAATGTGGCATAGGAAGTGCTGCAGATCATTTGTTGATCGAAGCATGACTTTGTGAAAAGTTAGCTTTGTGGACGAGACTTCGTCGGACCTCACACCCCAGAAATGGTCGAAACAGGAAAGATGCGGCAATGTTATGAGAGTCGCGCCCTTTAGGGTATGTCATTTCCTTCTGGAAAAGGGTAGTATCATGGTATGGAGCCCATATATTTTACTTATGTTGATGCTGCAAATTTATTATATTTTGTGGTCGTTGCTTTGTGGTTGAGGATCCTCAGATAAAGGTCTCAAACGACCGGGGGATGGCATACTCGTGTAGTAGTTACTTAGTTACAGAGGTAACCCGGCCTTGTATTGGCAGAGAGCTGGTTAAGTTCTCGGGACGTCCCTCCAGAGGCGTACCCATGTGGCAGTAGGAAGTTCCTTAGCCTGACCATTTGTTGGAAATCCAATCTCCAATATGCGCCTTGTACGGTTTTAGTTGTATAACCTGCCATATACTTATGGTGGTCACCACTGTTTAGATTGTAGCTATAGTAGGCATAGTTCGGAATGTCTATGCTGGTTAAGATTAATATTATACTTTCGAAATGTTTTCCACACCATACACTAATAATAATATCAAAGGATTTTTCATATCAAGCATGTTTGACTATCATAAGGAGAAATCTATTCCAAATTTGCGCTTGTATTGTGTGTGTGGTGGGAGGCCTTATGGTAGTTTCATTTTCAAAAGCATAGCGGATTTCTTTTTCTTTCCTTGTGAAAGTAACTGTTTTTAAGATCTCACACCAGTCCCACGACTGACTTGGAGTTTATTGTTCCCTTTCTAAACTCTGCGTGCCCATAATTTTCCACACGGACAATCTAGAGTCAGGTTATCATTATTCTGGAGCGAAGTCGAAAAAGAGATGCTGTGGAGATCTGGAGTTCGAGTTGGATGGCGAGACGTACTTCCGTATATTATTATCATTTCACTGTGTATTCAACCATTGGGCAGGTGATTATAACTGCCATTGATTGCGTGATTTTGTTGTAATACTCTGATGTTGTTATGTGTAAACTGATATAGTGATTTTGTTTAAAGATATTCATTTATCTATTATATTATATGTTATTCCGCTACGAATTGTGAGATTCTGTTTACTGTTTCTTATCTTCTTCTATCGTTTTCTTCTTTAAACCCGAAGACTTGTACATTTGTTCCACTTTGGGCCGAATTGTTGTGGAATTTTGCCAGCTCAAAAGGGGTACGGATTTGCGGGCTTTTACAGACCATATGTTTGCTATTTACATATTATTATAGTGTGTATATGCCTATCCTTCAATGGTAAGTACATTCATTATAGTACCTTTTTATAGCGCTTATATTATATAACTATAATGCTTTTTTTAGCACTATGGTTTATTTTTGTGTGTGTTTGATGCATCCTGCTATATATTACTATTTAGCAATAGCATTCAAAAATGAATATTCTTTAAACACATAATAATATGAACAATGTAAGGGTCGAAGAATATAATAATCATAAAATGTAACGTATTATATCAAACATACCACATATTCATAGACATTGTATTAAACATACTCAAACATACACATAATATCCATTGCAGATGTTTTTAGCACATACCAAAAGGCGGCAACAAATGATTTAAGTATACCCCAAAAGGATTCCACATTGCCATTTTAGCACGCATGCATGTGAAGCATCTTTCTTTTACAAAAGTTGCCTATCCAAAAGGACAAAAACATGATTAGTGGAAACAGACTTGAATTGGCCACCTGAGCCATAAATTCTTTTAGTATCCAAAGAGACAAACCTGCAATATCATTTTTGCCAGCCTGAACCAAAACTTTGTGATAAATTGTAAACTTGAAATGCTCATCCAAAGGAAAGAAAGGAGCAAGTGTGCAGTCTTTTATGCATCTTCTACTTAAAAATTGATCCTCGATGTCAAATAAATAACTACAGTAACATAGATGAAATGACCACTGTATTGAATAAAATTTTCCCTTGCTAGGTCTAGATCTAGGGCTAGTGCATATAGCAATTCCATATATTGCAAATACTACAATGTATAATAATATTAGTAAGAAATATCTCGATTAGCAATAAAATAAAACATTGATCATGCTAAATATACGCAGCTATAAAAATTTATTGGAAGAGTAATATATTGAGTGTGTTAGATGTTTAGTGGCTGCAAAGGGACTGATGTATTCGTTGGAGGCTTAACTTAATGAAGCAAAACGTCCAAAAGGTCGGTTTGATAAATTTCCCAAATCGTGAGAAGAATGAGGGGCTTTAGAACTCACTCTTCCCTTCATACGTTGAGGTTACAAAGCCAAATAGCAAAAGTTCACAATATTATCAGACATGCTTCAAAAAATTTCAAGAAAACAAATCGAAAATGACAAAATCTTAAGTGAAAACTTTAAGAAATACTACGGTAGTGAGGACCATAAACCATTGAACCAGGAAATGATAAAGGACTTTCCAATAAGGTGAAGAATACACGGTACATAAATTCCATCAAAGCATGATATTGACGTGTTACAAAGAGGTACTAATTGTGGTTTAAAGTTTAAGCATGTTGCAAATATTTTTATGCAAAAGCTGTAATTCACAATATTGCGGAACACATGCTGAAGAATGACAATATATATATATATATATATATATATATATATGTATGTATATATATATATATATATGTATGTATGTATGTGTGTATATATATATATATATATATATATATATGTATGTATGTATGTGTGTATATATATATATATATATATATATATATATATATATATATATGCGACAACTGTAGCATCAAACACCATATTGCAACTCTGTTATCTTACTAAGTTTTTGCATGTTTGTTTATTTCTCTAAAGTCACTTCATTTATGTACTTTGGCATATTTACAACACATCTATAACAATAGTTTTGAAAATGCACTTAGCATACACCCAAATATGATGGCTCATGAAAAACTTACATGGTCTTACTAGCTGATTTATTAGACGAACATGTCTATGTAACTACAAAATCAGATTACAATTGATTTCCGTCAGCGGATACGAAGCATTTCTGAGCCTAACCTGTAATACAAGTTAGAGTATCACTATTATTGTAGTTTACTATTTGCAAGTTGATCTTGCTTTCTTGCTTTAGTATCATTGGATTCATTACTATATTACATTTTAGAGTTAGAATGTCACTATTTCTATAAACCTAGTTAATTTATTATTTTTAATATTGTATATAAATAAATTTAGTTATTTTTTATAAAGCTTAGTAAATTTAGTTAATATTTTAAATGGTATTATAAGTATAATATTATTATTCTTATTATTATTTTAAACATAGTTAATTTTTAAAACTCGATTAATATTTTACAATTTATGATTTTATTATAATTATTATAAACCTAGTTAATTTTCATAATCTTAGTTAATTTATTATTATTATTATAAATTTTGTTAATTTTTATATGACTTAATCAATGAAGTTAATTTTTGTGAACATAGTTATTATTGTTATTATTATTATATAAACTTAATTATTTTGTTATAAAACTTAGTAAACTTGATTAATATTTTATTATTTTATTATAAACTTATTTAATTTTCATAAACTTAGTTGATTTATTATTATTTGTATAATTTAGTGAATTTTTATAAAATTTAGTCAACGAAGTTAATTTTTATAAACGTCGTTAATTTATTATTATTATTATATATAAATTTAGTTACTTTTTATAAAATTTAGATAACTTGGTTAATATTTTATAATTTATTATTATTAATATACTTTAGATACCATTTTAATATTTCATAATCTATTATTAGTATTATTATTATTTTATAATTTTTATGAACTTAGTTAACTTTTATAAAACTTAATTGTTAGCATGTGTTATGCTATTTAACCTCAACGCACTTTGCAATCATTGCTGTGTTGTTATATTCATGTAGTCTATGTCTATGTTACTCATTGCTTCTTTATAACTAGACATAATCAAATTAGGAATCCTTGTAAAGTATAAGAAAAATGTAAAAATTGTATCACTACTTTCTGGTGGGATTGAAAGTGGGGGTCAACAGGTGGAGCAAGGGCAGGGAATAACCCTCTATTTCAAATCCCATTACTTATGTATGCATGATGTCATTTAAAATCCCTGCTTCTATATTCCGAAGTAAATAAAATATGTAAAAACAAAAAACAAAAAAACGATCATAAGTCTTAACCGTAATATATCACACAGAAACATCCTAAAATCGGAGTAGTTACCATTAAGTTTAACCAACCACCAAAGATCAACTAAATATGATGGCTTTCCTTCCGATCTCAGATCTGACGCGCTCTATAGAGGTTAGTAGCTCATAAATCAAATTATTATAACCCAAATAAAGCAATTATAAAAGGAAAAAGTGCAAAGCAAAATCAAACTAATAAAAAAATTATATCTTTCCGAGATCAGTTTAAACTAACCTTTCAGCTGAATCGATTAAGAATGAAGCAACGAGGTTATTCGTGTTGCCTCTTTTCGGTATTTATGTGATGTTAGGACATGTAAAAATCGAGAAGTATTGCAATCAGTATGCTGCGATCCTGTTCAAATCAGCCGCGTCAAAATCTCCTTTTGCGATGCTAGTGTGTGTTTATATTTTTCTTTGCAAGCAACGAGGAAATGGATTAGGATTAAGGATTTTGGGGTAATGTTTTAGTCAAGTTTGGGTCAAAATAATGGGAATAACGTTGAGCATCCATGGACATTCATATCTAATACAGGAACTCCATATTTAGGCATTACGAAGGAGGATATTGATCTAAAGGAGGAATTTGGGAATTTGTAAGAGAGAGAGAAAATAGAATGAAAGGGAATAGGGAAATGAGAAATAATTAGTGGAAGAGGTGGGCTAAATAATATTTCAAAGCCAAAAGCACTACCCAGTCGGTCTTCACGTGAAATAAAATAAATTAAAACAAACAATATCTCCATGAAATATAGCGTTATCTATCTATCTGCTTTGTAAAAATGAACTTTTCTTGTAATGCAAAACACTTGATTATTAGATTCAGTGACCACGTTAATAGAGACCTAACTATGGTAAGCTTTGTACTTCCTCCTCCCTTCATCTTCCACTCTTTAAACTAATCCCATCTTTTGTTCCCTCCAGTGCTCTTCTTACCGCATTCTTCCTAACCATGGTTTTGTCATTTTTGATGAAGAAGGAGTTGTTCTCCCCATGTCCGAGTCTCTCTATCCTTAAGCCGTAGGCCTACGCTGCTTCTTTGACCACTCGCTTTGGTCATGTTTACCGACAGCTCTCTTCGATGCAGACTTCCCTGCTTGAAATGTCGTCAAGCAAGTGCCAGTCAAATCTCAATCAGGCGAACCTTATTCTAAGAGACTCGTCTCCGTACAACCACATCTCTCTTCCATCGCATATCCTAGAATGCCTCCCATCGCATGCTTTACCTTTATCTTCTTTCAAATTGTAGCCGTGGCCCCAATTTCTAGCGCTTCTCTATCAATCCTGCCTGTGGTGCATTCGGGTTCTGGGACATCTATCGCAAGCCAGGCTTCCTCTTTGTTGAATGTTAACGCTAAAATTGAATGCCAACACCCCGGTGTAAGTAGAGATTAAGTGAAAGCGCCACCCGTCGATATGGGAATTAGAAGTAAGTAGAAAAGTCACAGAAAAAATAGTAAAGAGACAACAGTTTTATAGTGGTCCGGCTTCAAGTTAAGCATACGTCCACTTTAATCTTCTTTGTTGCTGAATCAATTACAACTTTACAACAATCTTCGATTACAATACTACTCAGACAAATAGCTAAAACTCCAATGTAGAATAACTTCTTGAATCCATGTTGAATGTGTTAGATTTCTTCTTGAAGTTTGTTGAAGTGTCTTTCATGTTTGAAGTGTCGGATGAGTCGAGAAATCAGCAGAGTATAGGCGTTCCAGAAGTGAGCCAAAAGGTCAACTCTTCGGTGGTGTAGGCATGGTATTTATAGGAGATTTCTGGAGTAAGTCGTAGGTCGTGGGCGACCTAGGGGTAGGTCGTGGGCGACCTAGGGGTAGGTCGTGAGCGACCTAGGGGTTTGGTTAGCTATGTTACAGGTCGCGTGCGACCTAGGGGTTAGGTCGTAAGTCGCGAGCGACTTAAGGGATACGAGCTATGGCTCATCTTGGTTGCACTTGGTCCCTTTGAACAAACTGGTAGGTCGTAGCGACCTAGGAGAGAAGCGGCATAAGAGGTTGGCTCGATGGACTTAGGTCGTGAGCGACCTAGTGAAGAGGTAGTATGCACGCGACCTTACTCTATCTTTAGGTCGCTAACTCGCTTAAGCAGCTAGGTCGCTTAAACAGTTAGGTCGCAAGGGGGCATTAGGTCGCTAACTCGCTGTTGGTCTTTCATCCATGTTAGCTCGCTTATTTTCTAGATTGTTACGTCGCTGGTCCTTCTAACCCGTTAGGTCGCTTAGTTGCTTTATTCTTTAGGTCGTTAGGTCGTTCTTCCTTTAGCTTGGTAGGTCATGGAGTCATTAGGTCGTTAACTCGCAGATCTTTAACCCGTAGAATCTCTAGAGTCTTTAGATCGTTAAGTCGTTAGGTCGCTATATGCTTAGGTTGTTAGGTTGCTTATCTCATTAGGTCGTTAGGTTGATATATCACGCTAGGTCGCTAGTTCCCTTCGAGTGTTTGAGTCGCTGTCCAGAATGATATTAACATTTGCCCCTCGAAGTATACGCCTATGTCATAGGCCGTGTGCTTCGATCTAATTGCTTTAGGTTGTGAGCGATTCAACTGGCTCGCTAGCTCGCGTTCCGATACGTCTTCCTCTCTCTCCTCTATATAAGCCGTTAGCTCGCTTCTTCTTCCTTACTTAACTGCTTTGACAACCTGCTCTGCCATTAACGAACCTTCGAGCTTCCAAGGGCGAATTCAACCTAACCAGTCATCAATTCATCTTTACCATTGTATTGCGTAAGTGAATTCGATCTTTATCCAACTATGTTCATCATCGAATTGCGAGTCCCCATTTTCTGACCTCAGTCCAACTCTGTACGTCGCGTTTCACTTTCGAGCCATGTTGCGATCGATTTTCGATCGTCATTAGCTATGTTTTTGCTGCGATTCACGAGAGCACGGCAGTATGATGGATCTGCGATGACTTGAATTAGTTTTGGGTGATTTGGTGGTATGGCGAGATAATGGATTTCATTAAGAAGATGATGGATTTCATTGTATAGGTGATAACGGGTTATCGGATCATAGGTTAATGAGATAGCGAGCTATTGAGTGGAGAGGAGTTAGTGGGTTAAGGAAAGTAGTGCATAGCGATTTTGACAAGAGATAGCTCGAGATTGTTGAGTTACATCAGAAGCGATCTAGGGAATCTGAGCGACTTAAAAACCTTTACGACCTAACAAACTTGGCCGGCCTAACAAACCGACTGATTTAAGAATTCTTGCGACCTAAGGGAGGCTAAATGACCTAACTTCTCGAACGACCTAACTTCCTGCGATATAACTCGTAGGTCGCGTATACATTCAAGCGACCTAGGACTTAGCATGTTCTGCACTGCCTTGAACTCCTTGGCTCGAACAATACGACTTAAGAGAGTTTGACTTATGTTAGGTCGTTGGATTTGATCTGGATGACCTAAATAACCCTCGAGCTAGCTTGAGTCGTTCCTGCAACTTAAGGACTTGAACACTTTTCAATTCGAATGAACATGACATTGTTGAATTGAATTCTCAACTTGAACTGCCGAGAAAATGGAACGAATATACTGCCACTGATCGCCCACATCGAATGACAGATTAGTCGATAAAGAATAATCAACTTAAAGAAATTATACGGATGAAATGCTATGAATAACCAAATTCAAGTGAAATATTGAAGCAAAGCAAAATTAATCAACTAAAGCTGATTTGTATGCATCAACACTGCACTTGTACTTGGACCCAAAACAATAAGCTCTGAAACTTTATAATTGACAAATGCATATTAGTTTAATTTCAGTTATATTTGCTTGTCGTTTTACTTGTTTTGCACAACACTTCACACATTTAAGAAACGTGCACCTTCATATTTGAATATCCAGTTCCTTGTGTAGAATGGCTTCTTGACAAGAAGAAGTAGGAGGGCAAGCTGGAGAGGCCTTCTCGATAGCCAATCCATTGGATGATCCCCCAGAAAGGACTTCAACTACCCTGAATCAACGGGTGCTCAACCAACTACGCATTCAGTTTGGTATTGCTGAAGCAGATGCTTTACTTCCTGGGCCAAACGATACTGCTGACAGACCACCTCTCGGTTTTGTCGCTGTCAATCGCCAGATGTGCTTGAATGGAGCTATTCCTCCTTTTAATGATTTTCTTCAACAACTCCTTCTCCGATTAACCATCTCTCCCTTCCAATTGCATCCCAACAGCCATGCCATCCTGATGGGACTGTGTGTACTATTCAAGAGGACACTTGATCGTCTTCCGAGCTTTGAGGAGATTTGCTTCTTGTGCACATTTGCAAAAAACAAAGATCATCCCTCTATCACACTCGTGAGGAGTGCCAGGAACCGTAGACTGATCGTCGATCTTCCGAAAAACACCCACAGGTTCTTGAATCAATTCTTCTTCGTCCACTGCCCCCTAGGATTTTATGCCATCTGGAGAGTAGGAAGTAAGATTGCTTATCCCCATTCTTTCCATTTGAGCTTTTCAAAGTCTGAGTTACTAGGTGCTAACTTCATTCTTTACTTTTACAACACTTCCTCCTCCTCTAAAGATCCCAGCCACAAGCCGACTTTTGAAAAATTAAGTGTCGTGGCGGTTGAGGAAAGAAGTATTAAATTTTTGCTAAAAGACGAGTTTCTACACCAGTTCGGACTCGTGCACTCTTCCCATTCTACTCAGCCTCATGAAATCCCTGATTCTCCAGTAAAGACTTCGGATGCCCCAGTTTCCGCCAGAGAACTTACACCGAAAGAACTTACTGTTAAGGCTTCATTGGTGAAGTGTTCTGCTTCTATTGACGTTGCGGGGTCATCAGGAAAATTTGCACTTGCCCCGGTCATTGAGGAAGAGGAACCTCCTCAACAATCCAGGAAGACTGCCGATGAAGGAACTGAGGGGAAGGGTCCCGCTGGGCACGATGGAGACAACATTTTTGAGGGATTGAACGACTTGATGATTACTTTAAAGGAGCTCTTTAAAGACGATACCACTACTACTAAAGTTATTTCTCCAGTAGTTGAAGAGACATCTGTCTTGCAACAAACTCCGTCAGCCCAAGAGTTAACACTTGCTGTAAAATCCGTCATCACCCCCCAACCGAGGAGTGGTTCGTAGTTTAACGCGCGTAGTTTGCACGTTACACACACTTAGGATTTTCTCTGCACTTTTATGCATTCAACTTCCTTGCTTTGAAGATTTCTAAACTTGTCTTTTCTTCATTTTCAAGTTCTCCAATGGGACGAAGTGGCTCTTACTATGATGATTTCCAGCGTTATGGGAGACGCGGCTCCTATGACCCCAAGAGGTATCTTCCTGCCTCCTGGGAAACCGACGAAGAGAGAGCTGCAAGAAAAGCTCGTGAGAGGCGTGCTTATGAAGAACGCTACGGGAGAAGGGATGAACGACATGATTCTTCCCAGAGAGAGGATGACTCTCACAAACGAAAATCTCGTGATGACAAAGGAAAAAGTTATGTCGTTGAAGATCCGAGTAAACGGGCCAAACTTGGCGAAAAGCCGGCATCTGAAATTTCTTAAAAGCCCGCTGCTCCCATCTCTTTGGAAATCCCTTCCAGCTTTCCGGGCCTTCAAAGAGCTGATATTCAAACAATCATCAGTAGGCCCCCATATCAAGTTGGACAGGGTCCGGCTACTCTTCAAAGCCGGTTTCCGCACTGGTGCTTAAAGGAAGTGCATTTTGATCTTGATTTGGTCCCAATTGACAAGCAAGCTATGTTGCGAAATCTTGATGCCTCAAACTCGATATCGAGAGAATGTCTGGTTGGCAAAAACTTGTTGACGAGCTTCAAAGAGTAAATCGCGCAAATCTCGAAGCCATGCTGACTATGGAAAATGATAAATCCGAGTGGCAGAAAACACTCGATCAGCATGATGTAGAGATGAAGAGCATCACCGCTTACAACGAGAAGCTTGAAGCGGAAGTTGAAAAACTTAAAGAAGAGCTTGCCACTTCTTCCACTTCCTATTCTCAAAGAGAAGAAGCGCTTCAAAAACAGGTGAGAGATGCTCACGCTGGGCAAAGAGACGCTGAAGCTAAATTCGAAGCACAGCAGCAAGTTGTAGAAAGTTACCGAACTGACGTTGCTCAATTGCGAGAAAAAAACCAGCTCCCAGAACTTGAAAATTGAAATGTTATAAGCTCAACTTTCTGAAGTTGAAAAAGAGCATGATGAAGCTATTGTCGGCAAAGCAGCAGCCGAAGAATCTCATATGGCAACTAAAGCCAACATCAGCTCTACTTTATTCGAGTTTTACATACATAGTGTTTTGGGGCACGGTAGCCTTAGGTTTTTGGGACCGAAGTACGAAATCACTTTGGCCGAAGTGTGGGAAGCCGCACTTGATATGCTTGGAGGCGTTGGATATGCTGAAGCAGATTTGGAGGCGCACTATCTAGATGACGATGCATGTGTTGCTCTTGCCAGGGGAAAGGAGCAACTCGCTAAAGAGCGGACCGGAATGGCGGAAGGTGAACATTTAAGAAAGGCAACTTCAACCGACCCAGTTCAACCATCGATTTCGGCCGACATTGATATTGTTGGCTCCGGTTCCCATTCTCCACCTCCTGCTAAAGCTGTCGTTGAAAGTGCAACCATTCACACTGGAGATGAGACTCAAGAAAGCACTGAAGCGCGGGACTTTGAAGTTGACGTAGTAAAGCCTACTTCTCCAAGCAACCTCAATGCTGATCTTGCTCAAGTGGACTGCTTGTTTACTTGACATGAGCTTGATGAGCTTTTTGACTATTACTTAAATCTTGAAGCGCCACTTTCTCCTCTCTTTATGAGAGATACTGACTTTAACTTCTCTTCTCCTGTAGTGAAAGCGCCAAGTGTTGTTCAGACTTCCCCTCTTCCAGCTGTTCCCTCTCCGCCTCTTCAGATTACTCCTCCTTCCATTTCTCAACCGGGGTGACAAGAGGAGCAGGTAGAAGCTCTTCAAGGCTTGGATGACCCGGTCGCTTCACAAGAACAGAAGGCCGAAGAACCTGAAGAAGGCGAAAGAACCCCAGAGCAAACTATTTCTAATGACATAAAGTTGTCTACACTTTTCACTCCGGGCAGTGAGTCTTCCTCAAGGAAGAAGGGGAAGCGTGGAATCTCAAAGAAAAAGAGGAAAGTTTCTGCCAGTGAAGAAAAACAGAAGAAGATCCAATTGCGCCCATTTCTCCTTCTTCCCTTACTCTTACAAGCCGACCAAAAAAGTTAATCATCCGACCAAGTGAGAGCTCCAAAGGTGGCAGGAAGAAGAAGTGATGGGTTTGGTCCTATGTTTTTCGTCTTGCATTTTGCTTTCTGCTTGTATATATAAAGGCTTGTGTTGACCGGAGATTGTGCGGGTACCGGTCCCCGCCTTCTTTTATTTTGAAACCTGCATATGTACAAAATTTTCATAGTATGGAATAAAATGATTCTTTTATTTTACAAACTTCTGTCTGTATTTGAGAATGCATTTATTCTTCTTTTTCATACAAGTTCCTTTATTTTCTTTGTGTGATGTTGCAGTAAACTTGTGGTATGTTGCTTGAGCATTGCTTTTATGAATGTAACTATATTATATTGCCCCCATACCACGGTTTATTGCAATCTTTTTCACATTGGCAAGATTTTGGAGAACAACTCTTCTATTTCAAGAAGACTTGTACTCTTTCTTTAGAGAACAACTTTTCCATTTTTTGAGAAGGTTCGTATTCGTACTTTAGAGAATAATTTTTCCATTTTAAGGAAATATTTCTTTGATTCAGTAGAATGTGCCTTGTATTGGAGAAGTCTTCACTTTATTTTATATACACTTCAACTTTTGGAGATGATCACTCTTTTTCTCCTTTTTTTTCTTTTTTTTTAAAGAAAAGTAGTGAATCCTCCTGTGCGGTGAAGTGGGCTTCAAAAGAAGGCTTTGATTTGGTACTTCAATCTTCGGAGAAAAATATTCTCATTGTGGAGAGATTGATCTTTTCTTGAAAGTAGAAGTACGCCTCCGAAGAGGGCTTTCCACATTCCAACTCTTGTGCTCCGAGGATAGCTGTTTGCACTTCAAATCCTGGTGAAATGTGTGCCTCCGGAGAGGTCTTTTCACATTTCAACTCTTGTGAAATTTTATTTCAAATCTCGGTGAAATGTGTGCCTCCGAAGAGGTCTTTTAGCATTTCAACTCTGGTGAAATGGGCCTCCGAAGAGGGCTTTTCACATTTCAACTCTTGTGAAGTTTTATTTCAAATCTTGGTGAAATGTGTGCCTCCGGAGAGGTCTTTTAGCATTTAAATTCAAGTGAAATGGGCCTCCGAAGAGGGCTTTTCACATTTCAACTCTTGTGAAGTTTTATTTCAAATCTCGGTGAAATGTGTGCCTTCGAGTAGGGCTTTTTCCTGGAAATTCCTTTCTCATGGTTGGATGGATTCACGGGGCGGACACAAGTTACTTGGATGTTTGTTTGCACAAACGATCTCAACTAGTTAACAAGGGCCATGTGCCTTCCACTTGGGAAGGTGCCTCCGGTCATTCCACCAATCTTTTTTGGTTGAGAAAGAGAACTTTCTTTTTTTGGCATGCCCCGTTAGAGGTCTTTATCCTCCAAAGGGTTGTGCCTCCGAAGAGGGCTTGTGCCTCCGAAGAGGTCTTTGGTTGTTTCCTGCCTGCTCGTCCATGTCTTTTCGCCATTTGCTCATATCAGCGACTCCTTGTTATCATTTTCAAGCACACATTCCTTTCTTTTGAAAGTAGTTTGTTTTATCCAAAGAAGTGTACTTCATTGTTAAGTGAGTTCGCAGGGGCAGACACAGGCTACTTAATCGGATGTTTGTTTGCACAAACGATCACAATTAGTTAGCAAGGGCCCACCTCCGGCGGAATCACTAACTGTTTGCTTGAAGCACTTCTTATATAGGATTTGAATCTAGAATTTTTGTGGCTTAATATTCGTTTGTTGAGTGATGTCAAGGATCGCTTGGTCTTGTGATGGGTAAGCTTTGTTTTAATGGCCTGCAATATTAAATCGACATTTTAGTAATACAATTAAAGTACTTTACATATCGAAATAAAACAGGCATTTTGTAATAGTAGAGAACACAAGATTTATAGTGGTTCGGCCAAGAACGGGGCCTACATCCACTTTATAGTTCTTATTATTCACTTGCACAAGCTTTACAATAGCTTTCAATACAAGAATTTACATCCATAATTCTTTTACAAATTTATGCAAAGCTTTTAAGTAAAATATGGACGCAAGTGATTGCTGTTCCAAGCTCTTGGAATTGGATCTCCTTCGACAGTTGTCAGTTTGAAAGTGCCATCAAGAAGTTTTTTGCCTATGACATACGGCCCTTTCCAGTTTGGCGCAAACACTCCTGTTGCTGTCACGATCCTTTTCAAGACTAGATACCCAATCTCAAAGCTACGTTGGTGAACTTTGGAATTGAAGTGCTTGGCAATTCTTTGCTGATGGGCTGCAATTCTGAGCTGAGCCTCTTCCTTTCTTTCATCAAGGAGGTCAAGTGCTTCAAGTTGCAGCTTTTCATTTTCAGCTTGATCGAAATGGATTCTTCTGTGTGAAAGGACTTCTATTTCCACCGGAATCATTGCTTCTGATCCATATGCTAATGAGAATAGAGTGTGCCCAGTCGCAGTTTTGTGGGTAGTTCTGTATGCCCATAGTGCTAGTGGTAGCTTATCGACCTAACCACCTTTTGCTTTTTCCGGCTGTTTTTTGATGGTTGATTTGATAATTTTGTTTACTGCTTCCACTTGCCCGTTTTCCTGCGGATGAGCCACTACTGAAAAGCTTTTTTGGATCTTGAATCGCTTGCAGAAATCTTGGAACTCTTCACTTTCGAATTGGGTTCCATTGTCTGTGATTACCTTTTGAGGCACACCATACCTGCAAATGATATTCTTAGTCACAAAGTTTATCATCTTTTTATAGGTAATAGTAGCTAATGGTTCAGATTCAGCCCATTTAGTAAAATAATCAACAGCAACAATGGCATATCTGATTCCGGACTTGGCGGTTGGCAAAGGCCCGATGAGATCTATTCCCCAAATAGCAAATGGCCATGGACCGACCATCTGTGTTATTTCGGTGGAAGGTGCTCTTGGGATTTTTGCAAATCTCTGGCATCGGTCACATTTTCGAGCGTAGCTAACAGCATCACGATTAATGTCTGCCCAAAAATACCCATAACGGAGAATTTTCTTTGCTAGAGTATGACCACCTGAATGATCTCCACACTCTCCTCCATGTACTTCAGCTAGAATTGTCTTAGCCTCTTCCTTGGTCACACATCGGAGTAATGGCATTGAGAATCCCCGTCTGTTAATCGGCCATCTTGAATTATATATCTAGAGGCTTTTCTTAGCAGCTTCTGTCGTTCTTTTGAATTTTCTGGTAGAGAGTCGTTGAGCAGATATTCCATTATCGGAGTCATCCACGATTCTTGCTCTTGAGATATAGTCATGATCCAGTCAATATCCATCTCATCAGTGCTTGGAGCTGACAAGACTTCCACAAGAACTAATCCCAATAATTGAGCTTCACCAGTGCTGGAATACTTCGCGAGAGAATCTGCCTTCATATTCTCTTCCCGAGGTATATGGCTTATCGTGTAATAGTCAAAATCATCAAGAAGTTCGCAGGCATTTGACAAGTAGGTGGGAAGATTTCCTCCTTTAGCTTGAAACTCTTTCTTGACTTGGCATACAATAAGCTGAGAATCACTGAAAATTTGCAATACTTTGATGTTCAGTTCCTTAGCAATCTTCAAGCCAGCAATAAGAGCTTCATATTCTGCTTCATTGTTTGTCGAAGGGAATTCTAGTCTCAATGCATAGCACAATGATCGCCCTTCAGGGGTTTCAAGCACAACCCCAGCTCCGGAACTGTAATCGTTTCTCGCACCATCAACATATAATTTCCATCAAATTGGGGTATTATCAGTTGCCACTTCCTTACTATCACATTTATCTGTACATTCTGCGATGAAATCTGCTAAAGCCTGTCCATTGATTGCTCTCCGGGGATGATAAGTGATGTCGTATTGGATGAGTTCAATATTCCACTTCAGAAGACGACCCGAGGTTTCAGGGCGAAACAGGACTTGCTTCAGAGGTTGATCAGTGAGGACTTTGGTAGGATGAGCTTGAAAATATGGCCTCAATTTTCTTGATGCAATCAGTAGACAATAGGCTAGCTTTTCCAACTTTGAATAATTCATCTCTGCCCCAGTGAATCTTTTGCTGATATAATAGACCGGGCGCTGAATTTTTGCGTCTTCCTGTACCAACGCTGCACTGAGAGCATGAGATGAGATTGCCAAATATACGAAAAGATCTTCACCATTGTCGGGCATAGAAAGTATTGGAGGCGTTTCCATATGACGAATCAACTTATCGAAAGCTTTCTGGCATTCAGGAGTTCAGTCAAAGTTTTTCCTTCCTTACTTCAGAGCATCAAAGAACGGAATGCATTTATCAGTGGATTTGAAAATGAACCGACTCAGGGCAGCAACTTTTCCATTGAGACTTTGCAATTCTTTCTTTGTTCTAGGAGCTTTGACTTCTCTTAAGGCAGCAATCTGAGTAGGATTAGCTTCAATACCCCTAGCACTCACAACGAAACCCAAGAACTTTGCGGACTCCACCCCAAATGAACATTTCAGAGGATTAAGCTTCATTCCGTACTTTCGGAGGACTGCAAACATTTCTGCCAAGTGATCCATATGGTCTACTGCCTTCTTTGATTTCACCAGCATATCATCAACATAAACTTCCATAGTCTTGCCAATCTGTGGCTTGAACATAGCATTAACAAGTCTTTGGTAAGTTGCCCTTGCATTCTTTAGTCCGAAGGGCATGACTCTATAGCAGTAGAGACCAACAACGGTGATGAAGCTCGTGTCCTCCTGATCTGTTTCATGCATCATGATCTGGTTATATCCGGAGTAAGCATCCATAAAAGATAACAATTCATGCCCCGCTGTTCCATCCACAACTGATCTATCCTGGGTAACGGGAAGCAGTATTTGGGGCAAGCTTTGTTTAGATTTGAAAAGGCGATGCATACTCTCCACTTTCCATTATCTTTTTTAACCAGTACTGGATTTGAAACCCAATTCGGATAAGTAGACTCCCTGATGAAGCCATTCTCCATGAGCCGATCTACCTCTTCCTTCAATGCTGCTGACCTTTCAGGACCCTGGGTTCTTCTTTTCTGCTTTACAGGTGTAAACTTCGGATCAATATTCAGAGTATGTACTGCAACTTCTGAGGATATTCCACACATATCAGCATGAGTCCAAGCGAATACATCCAGATTTGCTTTCAAGAATGATATCAAAATATTATGAACCGTCGCATTAAGTTGCGAACCCACATTCAACACTTTGTTAGGGTCTTTCGGGTCAACAGGTACTGGCACCGTTACCTCTACTAGCACCACTCTATTCTCCCCTGCACTGGCTTTTCTAGGATCCATTTCTCTTCGTGCCCCGCTATGCTCGCCAGTGCAGGGTCCACCCTGTAATTGCTACAAGGTTAGTGCTTTGATGCGGACTGGGGCTGCCGCATCTTTTCCCGTCTCTCTCTTCCTCCCTTCACGCAACTCTATTAGGTAACATTCTCGCCCAGCATTCTGATCCCCTTTAATAACACCAACTCCATTATCTGTGGAGAATTTCATAGTAAGGCACCACAGGGCGAGAATTGCCTTAAATGCTGCAAGAGTTGGTCGGCCTAGGAAGGCATTGTAGGCAGAAAATTCATCAACAATTTCAAAAGTCTGCTTTCGAACCACCTTTTTCTGCCCCTCTCCAAGCTCCACGAACAAGTCAATAGTTCCAATTGGCTGCTTCGGTTCCCCAGTAAACCCAACAATTTTTTGCGATGAAGCTTGAACATGAGCCATCGGAATTTTCATTTGATCGAACGTCTTTTTGAAGAGAATATTGCAAGAAGCGTCGCAATCAACAAGAACTCTCCTTACAATAGCCGGACCATTGCCTGCAGAGATGACCAAGGGATCCATGGTAGGAGCTTCAACGCCCATAGAGTCCCTAGCCCTGAACACAATATCATCATTGAAAGTTCTCTGCTGCTTCAAAGGTGCAACATCTTCCAACATAAAAACATTTTCCTCCGTTGGTGCATACTTCAAGGCACGGGCATACCTTTCCATCTCACCCCAGCTTCTGCCTGCTGGTTGAGGACCTCCTGTAATCACATTAATAACAGGCCTTTCTGATTCATGCGCAGTTGTCCTCTCACCTGAGCTAGATGGATGTGCAGGAAGTTGCTGGCCCTTAGTAGATGAAGTCGGGTTATTCCTATTTCTCTTAACATATTGCTGCAACTTGTTCTCTCTCAGCAGTTCTTCAATCAAACTTTTCAGATGGCGACATTCGTTAGTATCACGACCGGGTTGATTATGAAACCGACAAAATTTCCCACTTTGAGCAGCTTTTTCCCCAACTCTCAACTCAGGTGGTTTAGGATATTCCACGACATCTTTAGTAGAGAAAAAGATATTCTCCGAAGTATCAGTTAAAGGGGGGAGATCTGAAGGTTTTAAGAAGCGGGGTTTCTTCACATCCTTCTGTTTCTTCCCGCCATTATTCTCCCTTTTCTGACTTACGGACTCTTTTTTTGGTAGGATCAGCAATGTTATTCTTGACCTCTCTCAATTCTACTTTAGCCGGTGCATGAAGGCTTTCCAAGCGCATGAACTCATCAGCTTTCTTGTAGAATTTATCAAGCGAGTTTGGTTCCTTCATCTTCAACCATTTCCCAAACTCACTCGATTTGTCGATAGCCCTCATTAAGTAGGTCAAGACCATTCGTGGCTCTGCATTGTCCACTTCAGCCAAGGCTATGTTGAAGCGGTTCAAGAAAGATCTAATAAATTCTCTGGGATTCTGTTCCAGGCTGGAAAGTGACATAATATCCTTCGCCTTTAAAGCATACAACCTGAATTGTTCTTTAAACTTCCGAGTTAAATCGAAGAACTGGTCTATAGATCGGACTGGTAGCTTTGTAAACCAAAGTAGAGCCACTCCTTCCAAGTATACCGGAAAGTACCGGCATTTGATCTCATCCGATGCCCTGCCACCTGTCATGTGCCAGTCATACTTGTACAAGAATTGATTAGGGTCGCTTGTTCCCTTATAAGCCGGAATGGTGGGAGGAACAAACTTCCTTGGAAATTCTACTTTCAAAATCCTTTCAGTGAACAGAGTCTTGTTCGGAGCGAATCCCCATTCTTTTTCATCTTCTTCTCTCTGCATGCTCTCTTTCATGAATTATCGAACCATTCCAGAGAAGTATTCCTCATCATTTAGAGGCTCTGCAGGACAAACATCAGCCATTTTCTCAGAAGTTTGTCTTGACAAGCGTTTGCGGAGGGTTGGCTGCGGCCCTGATCCTCCAGCTTGGGGAGGTGTCACTTCAACGGGGCCAGCTGCCCTTTGAGGAATATTTCTTGCTTCAACATTATGAACATCATCAGCAAAGTTTTGTTCATTATTCATCGGTTGATGGTTAGCTCCAAGCAAAGCGTTCAACCTTTCCAACATTAAAGTGTTTTGGGCTTCCATTCGCTGATATAGCCCAGAAACTGCAGCATCTAACTCCGCTCGTGTAATTCCAACTTGGAGCTGTTTGACCTAACGAAGGAGAAGTGGCAGTATTCTCATGAACATCACCGGATCTAGTAGATCTGCGCTTTCTTCCAGGAGCCATTGTCTCTGATAGACTTCTGGTTTTGAGAGAGATTCTTTCAATAAACTTTTGCGAAGCAATGATGAAAACAGCTTGAGTTGGGTTCTCAATGAAAGCACCAAAAATGTTAACGCTAAAATTGAACGCTAACACCTCGGTGTGAGTAGAGATTAAGTGAAAGCACCACCCATCGATACGGGAATTAGAAGTAAGTAGAAAAGTCATAGAAAAACAGTAAAGAGATAACAGTTTTATAGTGGTTCGGCTTCAAGTTAAGCCTACGTCCACTTTAATCTTCTTTATTGCTGAATCGATTACAACTTTACAACAATCTTCGATTACAACACTACTCAGACAAATAGCTAAAACTCCAATGTAGAAAAACTTTTTGAATCCATGTCGAATGTGTTAGATTTCTTCTTGAAGTTTGTTGAAGTGTCTTTCGTGTTTGAAGTGTCGGATGAGTCGAGAAATCAGTAGAGTATAGGCGTTTCAAAAATGAGCCAAAAGGTCACCTCTTCGGTGGTGTAGGCATGGTATTTATAGGAGATTTCTGGAGTAAGTCGTAGGTCGTGGGCGACCTAAGGGTAGGTCGTGAGCGACCTAGGGGTTTGGTTAGCTATGTTGCAGGTCGTGTGCGACCTAGGGGTTAGGTCGTAAGTCGCGAGCGACTTAAGGGATACAAGCTATGGCTCATCTTGGTTGCACTTGGTCTCTTTGAACAAACTGGTAGGTCGTAGCGACCTAGGAGAGAAGCGGCATAAGAGGTTGGCTCGATGGGCTTAGGTCATGAGCGACCTAGTGAAGAGGTAGTATGCACGCGACCTTACTCTATCTTTAGGTCGCTAACTCGCTTAAGCAGCTAGGTCGTTTAAACAGTTAGGTCGCTAGGGGTCATTATGTCGCTAACTCGCTGTTGGTCTTTCATCCATGTTAGCTTGCTTATTTTCCAGATTGTTAGGTCGCTGGTCCTTCTAACCCGTTAGGTCGCTGAGTTGCTTTATTCTTTAGGTCGTTAGGTCGTTCTTCCTTTAGCATGGTAGGTCGTTGCCTTCATGGAGTCACTAGGTCGTTAACTCATAGATCTTTAACCCGTAGAATCTCTAGAGTCTTTAGATCGTTAAGTCGTTAGGTCGTTATATGCTTAGATCATTAGGTTGCTTATCTCATTAGGTCGTTAGGTTGTTATATCACGCTAGGTCGCTAGTTCCCTTCGAGTGTTTGAGTCGCTGTCCAGAATGATATTAACATTGAAGCTGTTACTGAACCTCACATTATATGAAACCATCTTCTTCACCCAAGAAGTCCACTCAAAGCCTTAAGTCCACTCGGTCATCTCTCTTCTCTAATAAACCAAAGAATGTAGACTAGTATAAATCTAAACATTTCTAAATATCTAGTAATGTAAATGAAATTATAGTTCCCCAGTAAGAGGTTGTTAATGTCGGTATTGATTTTTGAAAAAATATGTTTGTTGGATTCTTTTTGGATGATGATCTTCCGTTTTTTATTGTAAAAGAACACCTATTAATTAGTTGGAAACTAAAGGGTTCGTTAAAGCTGAGAAAAGGATATATATATATCCTTTTATTTTGGAAATAAAGAAGAACCGTTGTTCAATTTTAGAAGCAAATTCTTTTGTTATTTGTGGCAAAGTCTTTATAGCCAGCAGGTGGAGTCCCTCGATTGATGTAGCCTGTGGACATGTCATGTCCTTCCCAATTTGGGCAAATATCACTTGTATCCTCTCCTCTCTCTAGTCTCTTAATGGCTTAGACTGGATAGAAAATAATATTGATGAGATGATTTTTTTTTGATGAAAATACTAAGTGTAGAGACCATCTTGAGTTTGCTAGAGCTCTTATTGAGATCACCCGTAACAAGCCTTTGCCTTCCCAGTTGTACGTAGTGGTTTTTGGTTATCGAACTACTTATATTTTCATATCCTACTTATGGAACCACCGATTTGCACGCACTGTTATTCCTGTGGTCAGATTGCATCCGCTTGAATTTTTTTATGGATTCAGGTGTCTTTGATCTCCCTCCTAAAATACCTGAAAAAGTTCCATTGTAGAAGCCCAAGCCTAGGCAATGGAGGGTCAAATCCTCTATTATCCCTACTATAGGTATGCCTGCTCTTGTACCGTCTGCTCATGCTTGGCCTCTTGATGCCCACTTGACCATATTGATATAGCCAAGTTTGATTCTTTCCTTTCCACTGCTTTCTCTCATGATAACTCTGGCACTACCATATGCCCCGAAAATAGTCCATTATTGAAGACACCGTTGATTCCGATCCTTGCAAGCCTCCTCGTAGTCCAACCCATGGATGATACGATGATGGAGTAGAGTACAATATTGCTTATCTATTCCCATCATAGTTTGTTGGTATAGGTTATGTATCATTTTGTATGCTATTAGGCTTATGGACATGTTTCTGTATTGTGTGTTATTAGGCATATGGACAGGTTTCTATTTTTTGTGAAGTGTGGCTGCTTTGTCATTTCTCTCAAGCACTTGTTTTAATTATTTTAATAAAGAATGGATGGGCCACTTTAGAAATTGGCTTGCCTTACAAAATAGTTTCCAAAATAATACAAAAGGAACTGGACATCTCAGACACTTGTAAATTCATTGTACAGGTATCCAGATCTAAATTATACAAATAACAATAGCAAATAATCATGATGGGTATAATAAATTGAGATACTGAATAAAAGGGATCTGAACTAAATCAACATAATGCACATATAATTAATAAAGATGAAAAAAGGGATCTGAATTATGTATTGCAAGATGAAAAATCAAATAAATGAGATAAGGCATATAAAATCAAAAACCATGTGAATAAGAGAAACATATACAATAGTACATTAGGATGTAGCCAGAAGTTGCACCATGAATGATGAACGGTGCTTCTAGATTCAATTGAATTGACCTTTGTATCTTGCAGGAATCAAAAGACAACAACCACCTTTTGTTTGATTTTCATTTTGAAATTTTTTAAGCCTCAAAGGCGATGGCTGGAATATAAATAGAGTAACAGAGAAAATGACTTGAAATTTTTAAGGGGGCAATAAAAGATAATAAAGGCTAGGGATGATTCGCCTTCCTATAATTATTCTTTAGCCTTTTCAGCTCAAACTGAAACTCTTCCTTCCACAAACCCCCACTCCCCCAACCCCAACTGGTCGTAGCATGTGATAAAGAGAACCTCGTAATTTTCCAAATCCATTTAGTATTTATTCCATTTAAATCTAATATAAATATTCTATCGAAACCATATATCGATACGTGTATACATCGCTTTTCATATATACACATTTCATTAAATACTAATGGTATTCAAACATCCAATAAAATTTAATAACTAATATTTCATAAATGAAAAGAAGTGCGGATTAAGGATCTTAAGGCTAATTTAACACCAGAGGGGGATGAATAGTGTTTAATGGATTCTAAGACTTACATGGACTAATTTAAAATTTATGATATAAACAAATGCAAAACTTAATCACAGAATAATCACAGAATCAAACACAGATGCAAAAAGTAAATAAAAAGCAATACAGGAAAGAATACTCTGGATTTTACACTAGTTCGTAGTTACCCTACATCCAGTCATGTACCAAGGAAAAAACCTCATATAGATTTTTATTATACCAATGTCGAGATTACAATCCTCAATTTCTAAAGGCCTTGAGGTACCCTCCTGTCTCACGAGTCCAGGGAAAACTCTCTTGATTTACGGGGGACAAAATCACCCAATTGATTTCCAAGCACAACCACAACTTATAGTGAGACTTGAAAAACTTTTGATTACAAATTGATCATATAACTCTGAATAGAACTTTGATCTTTGAGAGAGGGCAGAGAATCAAACAAAAATGAGATTCTAATTTGATCACTTGAGAATTCGGCAGAATTTCGACGCGATCTTAAAATATGAAAATTTTAGAATATGGATTTGTGGAGGAGTGAAGAAAATAAGAAAATTGTTAGTTAAAAATTCGTTTGTAAAGGCTAATTATAAAGCACCAACGGTCGTAACCATTCATGAAGATATTTAAACGAATAGACACTTCTTTTGAAAATTGAAACTTTCAAATTTAACGGCCACCATATAGACATGGGGTATTCCATGATGCCGGCATCCTAGTTTAGAAAACATGTAAAATTTGTTTTGAAAATGAAGTTTAAAACAAGAGTTTATCTTAAAACAAAAACAAATAATATTTTAAGGCTAAAACATCTTTTTGAAAAGATAATTTTAAGGCTAAAATATTTTGAAAAGCAGTTTTGAAAATCATTTTGAAAAACCATTTTGATGTAGCTTTACAAGCTTCTTCCTGCAAAATATCTCATCACATCAGGACTCGAGAACTTGTACAAAACCAGGATGTTCGTGGGTTTGTAAGCCACTCGTCATAGGCTTGTAAGCTACTTGTCGTGGGTTTGTAAGCCACTAAGAAGGTAGAAATGGTTTCCATCCCAAATGAAATTTGAAATGAAGATTTCCGTGCTATTATGAAGTTTTAACAAAAACCAGACACATATCTTGAAATCTTGATCTTGATACTCATGAGCCTTCAAATTTGATTTGTTTATTCTTGATCTTTATACTATACAGTCTTCAATAATCAGTACCTGCCTTATATATATCCTGCATAATAACATTCATATATATCTAGACAATAGTGTTAGTGTATAAGTTATGATAAAATAAGTTACAAATGTTGTTGTCATCAAAACCACTATCTCCAGTTTCTAACAATCTCCCCCTTTTTGATGATGACTACCTTATAAAATATACTTACCCCTTCGATCATACATAACTCCCCCTTGCACCAACAACTCCCCCTTACTCTCCTCTTACTCCAAGCCTACTATTTTATATAACTTCTCCCCCTTTGTCATCAACAAAAATAACCTATAAACCTTGAACTTAATAGAAAATGAGATAAACAAACATATGACATAAGTATAATAACATATGAAATATAACACCCTAAGTTGAATGGAATTCAAGATTTTATACACCAAAGATTTAGAATAACATTAAGATAACACTTATATACAAATTAGCAGACTAATATACAATTAAGAAAATGAATAAATGCTTAAGGACCCTTAACTATTGGTGATTTATGAACCGAACAATTTGGATGGTGGAGATAAAAGTTTCCATGTTATTCAACCAAGTTCCCATTAGCATCAAAAAGGACCTCTCTGACGCAAATCACACCATCGTCTTCGTCCATATGAACATCCAGATTCGGCAGAGGATGTTCTTCTTCTTGATCCTTTTGTGGTTCTTCTAGAGGCTCTTCTTCCTTAGAATGCATGGCTTGTGATGATTCTTCGATGACAATGGGATTGGCATGGTTATCATAAGGAAGTTTTGTAAATTCCTAAGGATTTTGCCTTGCCTATCTTGTTTTCTTGCCATTCGCAGTCAACTCGCTTGAATTTCCGTCATCATTTTAAGCAAATCTTTCATCTTCTCTTGCAATTTGATGACTCGTACGTGTGTGGAACGTTGAAAAGGACCTGAATGAGGAGAAGTGGGTGAAGAAGGTTCATTATTAGAAGAGGAAGCCATTAATTTACTATTTTAGAAGTTTATTATAGAGAATAGAATAAGAAAAGAAGTAAAAGTTGAAATATATAAATATGTAACTTAATAACTAATTTTAGAGGGAAATTTGAATTTGAAAATCTCGACATATATGTCGACATATTGGGATGGGTCATGTCGACATGCCCAGTTCAATTTTTTTGAGAAATTTTTGTTTATATTAATTATTTAGCTGTACCTGTATTATTTATAATTTATATTTTAGTTAATGAACATATACCTAATTCTCTTCTAAATTTAGTAAAGTTTTTGTCATTAATGGTTTGGTTAATATATCAACAATTTGTTTTTCAGTATTAATATATTCAAGAGTTATGACTTCTTTACTTATATTATCTCTAAGAAAATGATTTCTAATATCAATATGTTTTTTTCTAGCATGTTGAGTTGGATTCTTAAATAGGTTTATTGCACTAGTATTATCATAATAAATTTGCGATTTAGTTATAGTCAATCCCAAATCTTTTAAAGTTTGTTGCATATATATAATTTTAGAACAAGCCATAGCAGCAGATATATATTATGCTTCAGTTGTTGACAATGATACGGTGTTTTGCTTCTTACTAAACTAGGAAACCAGAGAATGTCCTAAAATGTGACAAGTTCCACTTGTATTTTTTCGGTCTGATTTACAACCAGCGTAATCAGCATCACAATATGAAATTAAATCAAAAACATCATTTTTAGGGTAAAATAAACCATAATCTAAAGTATGTTTTATATATCTTAAAATTCTTTTAACAGCTTTTAAGTGAGTTTCTTTAGGTTAAGATTGGTATCTTGCACAGAGACAGACACTATGCATGATGTCAGGACGACTTGCTGTTATATAAAGCAGTGAACCAATCATTCTCCTATATAATTTTTAATCAACATCTTTTGATTTTCTTCTATACTTAAAGCTACATTAGTGGTCATTGGAGTTGGTTTTCCACTAGAAGTGGTCAATCCAAATTTATTAATTAAATTCTTAGCATATTTTTCTTGACTAATGAAAATTTCTTTATCTAATTGTTTGATTTGAAGTCCTAAGAAGAAACTTAGTTCTTCCATATGACTCATTTCAAATTCTTTAGTCATTATATCTGAATCTTTATTCATTATGTTTTTAGTTGATCCAAATATTATATCATATACATACATTTGTACTAATTAGATATCATTTTTGTTTCTTTTAATAAAATGAGTTGTATCTATTTTACCATTTCAAAACCAGATTGTAGTAAATAAGATCTTAGTCTTTCATATCAGGCTCTAGGAGCTTGTTTCAGACCATATAAATCTTTCTTTAATTTATATACATGATTCGAAAATTTATTATCTTCAAAAAGTGAAGGTTTTTCAGCATAAACATCTTCTTTTACAAAACCATTTAGAAAAGCACTTTTAACATCCATTTGATATAACTTTAAATTATTGTATTTTGCGAAAGCAAGTAGAATCCTGATAGCTTCTAGTCTTGCTACGGGTGTAACAGTTTCGTCATAATCGATTCCTTCTTCTTAACAATAACCTTGCGCGATTAAACGAGATTTATTTCTCACGAACTCACCAAGTTCATTCATTTTATTTTTATAAAGCCATTTTGTTCCAATTATACTTTTATCCTCGGGTCTAGGAACAAGTTCCCAAACATCATTTCTGGTGAACTGATTCAATTCTTCTTGCATAGCAAGAATCCATGAATCATCAGATGATGCTTCCTTTGGATTTTTAGATTCAATAGTTGATATAAAAGCTACATTACTCATACTATTTAGTTGATTTCTTGTTTAAACTGTAGATTCAATATTTCCTAGTATATTTTCTATAGGATGATCTTTTAATAGCCTAATTCTTTTATTTGGTTGAATGATTTCACAATTAGTTTTATTAGGTTCATTATTTAAAGTTATAAAATCTTCTTCATCTTCTATTTGTACAGTACTTTAAAATTTTCATCAAAAGATACATGCATTGTTTCTTCAATAGTGTTAGTTCTTAAATTATAAATTCTAAATGCTTTACTTCTATTAGAATATCCGATGAAGATACCTTTGTCGGATTTAGGATCAAATTTATCTAAATTATCTTTTGTATTAAGAATAAAACACTTACTACCAAAAACTTCAAAATAAGCTACTATGAGTTTCTTATTGTAAAATAATTCATATGTTGTTTTATTAGTTAATGGTCTAATTAAAATCTTATTTAATATATAACATGTTCTAGCGACTGCTTCAGCCCAAAAGTTTTTAGGTAAATTACTATCAGAAAGCATTGTTCAAGCACAATCTTGAATCGTTCTATTCTTACGTTCTACCACTTCATTTTGTTGTGGAGTTCTTGAAAAAGAGAAATTATGAGTAATTTCTTTTTGATTAAAGAAATTCTCAAAATTTTCATTTTCAAATTCTCCACCGTGATCATTACGAATAGTTTTTATTTTAAAAAAAATTTGATTTTGAATTTTTTAGCAAATTTTTTAGATAATTCAAAAGCATCACTTTTAAGTTTAAGAAAAATTGTTCAAGTATATCTAGAATAATCATCTACAATTACAAAAATATATTTATTGTGATTAATTGATTGAACTTGAGATGGACCAAATAAATCTAAATGAAGTAATTCTAGAGGTTTAAAAGTAGAAATCATATCTTTTAATTTAAATGAACTTTTCTTAAGTTTTCATAATTGGCAAGCATCATATATGCTATGTACTTTAAAGTTTAACTTGGAAACACCTCTAACTAAGTCAAGTTTGATAACCTAGATAACAGTTTGAAATTTAAATGACCAAATCTTTTATGCCAAATCCAAGGGTCACTTGTATTAGTCAAAAGACATAACTTATCATTTGAAATTTTCATACTAAGGATGTAAATGTTTTTCTTCCTAATTTTTTTAAAGATAATATTTGACTTATTATCTTCGATGTGACACTTATCTTTTCCAAATTTAATTTTAAATCCTTTATCACATAGTTGACTCATACTAAGCAAATTATGTTTTAAATTCCTAACTAGCAAAATATCATTAATAGGAGGAGTTTTAGAATTACCGACATTGTCGTTGCCAATCACATATCCTTTTGAGTTATCTGAAAAGTTGACCAATCCACCGTCTTGATATATAATGTCATTGAGTATTTCGGGATTTTTAGTCATATGCCTTGAACAGCCACTGTCAAGTATCCATTTACCTTTCTCAATTTGCACAGTTTGTCCATTGGTTGTTGATTCTTCAAAAGACATTTAACATGTCTGCTCCTGCATATCAAACCAATTTAGTATATAACTTTATTTTTCATAAAAACTATATGCAGAATTATGATACTTTGATGAAATGCAAAAATTTAAACTAGTATTAACAAAATTTCCTAAAAATGCCATTTTTAACTTTTCAAGCTTCAAGTTATGAAAACTATGAAAACCTATGCTCTGATACCAATTGAAAGGGAGTGCAGATTAAGAATCTTAAGGTTGATTTAACACTAGAGGAGGGGTGAATAGTGTTTAATGAATTCTAAGATTTATATGGACTAATTTAAAAATTATGATATAAACAAATGCAAAACTTAATCACAAAACAATCACAGAATCAACGCAGATGCAAAAAGTAAATAAAAAGCAGTAAAGGAAAGAACATATCGGATTTTATACTGGTTTCGAAGTTACCCTACATCCAGTCCTAGGCAAACATCTCATATAGATTTTTATTATACCAATGCCGAGATTACAATCCTCAATTTCTAAAGGCCTTGAGTACCCTCCTATCTCACGAGTCTAGGACAAACTCTCTTAATTTACGGGATACAAGATCACCCAATTGATTTCCAGGCATAACCACACCTTATAGGGAGACTCGATAAACTTTTGATTACAAATTGATCCTATAACTCTGGATAGCACTTTGATCTTCGTGAGAGGGCATAGAATCAAACAAGAATGAGACTCTAATTTGATTCACTTAAGAATTCGACAGAATTTTGGCACGATCTAAAAATATGAAAATTTTAGAATATGGATTTATGGAGAAGAAGGAGTGAAGAAAATAAGAAAATTATTAGTTGAAAAATTCGTTTGTGAAGGTTATTTATAAAGCACCAACGGTCATAATCATTCGTGAAGGATTTAAACGAATAGATACTTCATTTGAAAATTGAAACTTTAGAATTTAATGGCCATCATGTCGATATGGGGTATCATATGACATCGGCATCCCTATTTTAAAAAAATGTAAAATTTGTTTTGGAATTGAAGTTTAAAACAAGAGTTTATTTTAAAACAAAAATAAATAATATTTTAAGGCTAAAACATCTTTTTGACAATCATTTGAAAAAGATAATTTTAAGGGTAAAATATTTTGAAAAGCAGTTTTGAAAATCATTTTGAAAAACCATTTTGAAGTAGTTTTGAAAGCTTCTTCCTGTAGAATATCTCATCACATCAAGACTCGAGAAATTGTACAAAAATAGAATGTTCGTGGGTTTGTAAGCCACTTGTCGCAGGTTTGTGAACTACTTGTCGTGGGTTTGTAAGCCACTAAAAAGGTAGAAATGGGTTCCATCCCAAATTCCATGCTATTATGAAGTTTTAACAAAAACTAGACACACATCTTGAAGTCTTGATCTTGATGCTGATGAATCTTCAAACTTGATTTCTTTATTCTTGATCTTTATACTGTACAGTCTTCAATAATTAGTACATGCCTTATATATATCCTGCATAATAACATTCATATAGATAGCTAGACAATAGTGTTAGTATATAAGCTGTAATAAAATAGCTTACAAAGGTTGTTGTCATCAAAACCACTATCTCCAGTTTCTAACAATAAATAATAACTAATTTACGATTTTATAAATTAATTAAACGTGTTGTTTATTACAGTATTCATCATTTTGGTTGTACGACTCAAACGTGTAGATTCAGTCAACGATTAACGTTGAGCACTTCGAATATTAACATTCATACGTCACCTTAGCTAATGATATGACATTTTGGTTGAATTTATCGCTTATACACCTTTTCGATAAAATCCAATTTTACTTCTTATAAACGTAACCCAATAGTAATGATTATTTACACTAATTCTCTTGACAATAATATATCACAATAATGACTTACGAAAAATTATTTTGGTCAAAATTCCAACATCATCCACATTCTACTTTGTACACATTCAACTTTGTTTGTCCAAACACAAATTTAGTTGGTTTAATGATAAGAATTATTATTATCCGTACTGCTTTGGCAAGAGACTTACTTTGAGATGACTACAGTTGACCGTGATACTAATCTCATATGACCGAGGAGATGAACTCTCTATTGAATAATGTTTCACTTTTAATGCTTCAATTTAGAGCCAAGTATAGTCGTTCAATGGATGTACTTCTAGATTTAACCATAATCAAAGCCGAGTGTTCATATTGAAGTTCAACAATACTCCCAAGGTGATAGAACTATGTAATATCATCACTTCAAGATTCGTTGTTTGAATTTAGTTATATTAACTAATAGGAAACTCTCGAGCGAGTTGTTCCATAGTTTTTCAATACCAACGTATATATAACCTCTTGATGCTCTAGCAGTAATACATTTTCCAACATCTAAAGAGCGTTATGTACTCTAGTCTCAATGGATGAACCAATATGCTTTCTCGAAAATCTTGACTATGAATATTTAAAATAATATGTTATTTTAATATCATTAACTTCTCATGATTACAATACATTGCAATTACTATCACCTAACCTATAATTTAAGGATTTTATATTTAATATACTTAAATTATATAATTAATTAACATATCACAGTATGACAAGTATATAACAGAAAGACAAACACATTGTATTTCAAAGAAAATTTTATTACAAATTTAATAGATTACAATAAATTATAGAATTTCCCTAGGGCACATGTTGAGTCAAGATTTTTTATATATAGAGTTTTGATTTCTGACAAAGGGATAAGCCGTGATCGACAAAAAGAAGTTGTTCAGACACAAAGAGCTCCATATGATTAGAGGTTGATTATTTGGTATGTTAGTAATGATTATTTATGTTAAAATCTATCCTCAAATAGAATATACCTTCAATCTTCGAATATATATATATATATATATACACACACACATATATATATATATATACATATATATATATACATATATATATGAGTGCACATTAACTGTGCACTCCGGGCAAAACCGGTCGACTGGTCAAAACTAGGTGGTCGACCGTTTCTGCCCAGAATGCACAGATAACGTGCACAAGTGAACATAACGTATATATATTCAAATTCCTGTCTACTGGTCCTTTTTGACCTGTCGACCGTTTTCAAACAGAAAGCAACCCTTCGTATAGACACTTCCTTTTCTTCAACGGTTGCTTCTCTTTCTCTTCACCAATAATCATGACCTTTGTTCATACCTTTTCACAAAAGGTTACAACTGTTTATTTCTTATATAAACATCATGAAATCATTATTCCAAATATCTAATTTTTTATATTCTTCTAATCTCTATTCTATTGATCACTATCTTGTACTCTCAAGCGTTCAAATTACTCATATTCTATCATATATCGTTTTGAATCCTGAAATTTATTTAACATCCTTTTGATTCAATACGATATCCACTTCCAAATCTTCATATATACAAATAATCTATTTGAGGATAAGATTATAGGAAGTTTGTACTACAAGTGACAAAATAGTGTTAGCAAGAACACATACCGTCAAAAAACAATTATATTTATCTTTGTTGAAGTCCTCCGTGTTGTAAGAGGCAAGTGTTGAAGTCCTCGGTGTTGTAAGAGGCAAAGTGTTGAAGTCCTCAGTGTATTAGAGGCGTGAAATCCCATTCGTCTGCTTCGGTGTTGTAAACCTGTTCCTCCGGGTGAAGCGAGGTAGTTGGTAGTGAAATCCAGATAGAAGTCTGAGACTGGACGTAAGACGGTGCTCCGAACCAGTATAAAAATCTCTGGTGTGATTTTTCTATTTTTATTTACTTTGCTACTATCATCTATTTCCGCATTTATATTATATTCCATATTACACGATCCGTGTGTACTATATTAGCACGTGCACTTGCACACCACATTTTCATTTGGTATCAGAGCACGGCCATCATATAACTGTAACACAGTTATTTGATATATTCTTGTAATATGGCAAATAACGCAAGTACTAGCACTCAAAACACCACTTACATGGAAGGTCAATCGACACAAAGACCTCCATTTTTCAATGGTCTTAACTATAGTTATTGGGCAACACGTATGTCATTCTTTATGCAATCAAATAGTTATGATGTCTGGAATACTACTCAAAAAGAAATAGTGAATCCAACAACTGATTATTTAGAATGGACTACGGCTGAGAAAACGGCAGCAGCCGTCAATGCAAGAGCAATAAATATGTTGTTTTGTGCATTAGACCAAAATGAATATAACCGTGTTAGCATCTGCACTACTGCATATCAAATTTGGCAAATGCTAAAAATCACTCATGAAGGTACTAACAAGGTTAAACAAGCCAAAATAGCCATGCTGAAAAGTCAATTTCAAAATTTCAAAATGAAACCAAATGAGACAATCAATGATATGTATTCACGGTTTCAAACCATCCACCATGCACTTATTGGCTTAGGACAAAAGTATTCTGATTTTGATGTTGTTTCAACAGTCCTACATTCTCTGACTAGTGAATGGGAAGGAAAAGTATTAGCAATTGAAGAAGCTAATGACCTTTCTGTCATGAAGCCAGATGAATTGATAGGAAATCTAATGTCCTACGAAGCTAACTTGCAGACTAGAAGGGAACAAAAAGAAGAAAAGAAAAACGTGGCATTCCATACTAAAAAAGACGAAAATGAATCAGAGTCTGAAGATGAAGATCTGGCATTCATAGCAAAAGGTTTCAAAAAATTCCTAAAACAGCGAAAAGCCAGTCGTTATAACAGAAAGAAATCTGGATCAAATAAACCAACATCATCCTCTATAGAATGCTTCAACTGTCACAAAAAGGGGCACATGCACAAGGATTGTCCGGAGCAAAAGAAGAAGTCAGAAAATGACAAATTAAGATATAAGAAGGACAAATCAAAGAAACGAGCATTCTCGGTAACATGGGATGATACAGACTCATCAGAAAGTGAGAGTGATACGGAAGATGAACAAGCAAATGTCTGTTTCATGGCAACAGAAGATGAGGTACAAATTCCTACATTTGATGAAGTACTTGATATTAATGCTGAATTGATAGTCAAATATAAAGACATGAAACGAAAGCTAAAAGAAGCCAAAGCAGAATTGAGTAGAGCAGAATTTGAACGAGATATGTTAAAAGACGAGAAGAAAATATTAGAAGAACTTGAAAAATTTCAAGAATCATCATCTAATGTTGACTCTCAATTATTCTCTTGAGTCAAGAAATTAAAAATCAAAAAGAGAAAAATGATGCTCTCACTACTAAAAATCATGAGCTTGAGGCAAAAGTCAAAATTCTGGACCTAGAAAAGGCTAGTTTACAAACTAAGCTAGATAACATTACTCAAAATGTTTCTAACTTTAACAAAGGTCGAGAAAATTTGACAAAAATCATTGAAAATTCACAATCTGTTTCAAATAAACAACGTTTGGGATATAAGAAAAAAGAAACCAAGAAACATCTTGGTAATAAAAGGAAGAAGAAAGTACAAAAAACTGAAGCTAAGAAAAATCTTAGTTTATTATATTCCAAACCAAAACCAGTTGTGAAATTTCAAAAGAAAAATATCAAGACTATCAAAGTATGGGTTCCTAAAACAAATAACAATTTGATTAGGAACAAATATATTCAGAATTTCATGAATACTGTGCATCTTAATATTAATTATGAATATAAAGGGGATACCAGACTCGTATGGGTTTGGACTCTTAAGACCTAACTCTTAGGACCACATAAAAAGTGGGTACCATGGACTTAATTTTATTTTTTGCAGGTCCCACTTAAGAAAAGAGGAAAGTGGATATTGGACAGTGGTTGCTCGAAGCACATGACTGGAGACAAGAGCTTATTAACAAATATTACATACTCAGATGGTGGCTCCGTCACTTTTGGAGATAATTCAAAAGGTTATATCATCGGCAAAGGCGATGTGAGCAATTGCGGTACATCTAACTTACCTCTTATTACTAATGTCATGCTAGTTAGAAATTTAAAACACAATTTACTTAGTATTAGTCAGTTATGTGACAAGGGTTTTACAATTTCCTTTTCGAATAATAAGTGTAGTATTTTAGATAAAGACCATAATTTAGTTTTCGAAGGTTATAGAGACAGAAATATATATATTCTGAATATGAATATTAATCATAATTCAGATATGTGTCTTGTGGCTAATGATAATGATCCATGGCTATGGCACAAACGCTTATGTCATATAAACTTCAGAACTATTGACAAGCTAGCCAAAAACAATCTAGTTAGAGGATTACCCAAAATAAGTTTTAAGGTTAACAACATCTGTGATGCATGTCAATTAGGAAAATTGACCAAATCATCTTTTAAATCCAAGAAAGTCATATCAACATTACAACCACTTGAGTTACTACACATGGATTTATTTGGACCTACTAGGGTTCAGTCAATAAATCACAGTCGATATGTGCTTGTAATTGTTGACGATTTCTCTCGTTACACATGGACAATTTTCTTAAAAAATAAAAGTGACACTTTCGATCATTTCAAATCTTTCGTCAAAAGAATTCAAAAATAAAAAGGGATTAAAGTTAAAAATATAAGAAGTGATCATGGCGGAGAGTTTGAAAATAATGAATTTGAACATTTTTGTACAAAGAAAGGTATATATCATAATTTTTCGTTTCCCAGAACTCCACAACAGAACGGAGTTGTAGAACGGAAGAACCGAACTTTACAAGAATGTGCAAGAACATTATTGAATGGAACCACCTTACCAAAACATTTCTGGGCAGAAGCCGTCGCAACTGCCTGTTATGTTTTAAATCGTGTGTCCATAAGACCTCTTACCAAGAATACTCCTTATGAATTATTTAACAAAAGAAAGCCTAAAATCTCATACTTCAAAGTCTTTGGTTCCAAGTGCTTTATTTTAAATACGAAAGACCAGCTTGACAAATTCGATCCAAAAGCCGATGAAGGAATATTTGTCGGTTATTCTGAACGAAGCAAGGCCTATCGTATATTTAATAAACGAACCAAAACTATTGAAGAATCACTTCATGTCTCTTTTAATGAATTCTATCAGCATCCTCAAAATATATCAGATGATGACGAAACAATAGTCACTGATAATCCAATCATCACAAATGTTGATTCTGACTAGGAAATAATTATTGAGAATATTCCTCAAATATGTGAGTTACAATCACCACCAAGGATATTAAGAGACCATCCGGCCCAAAATATAATCGGTGAAGTAACATCACATGTCAGAACAAGGAGTCAACTTAACCAAATGGGTCATGTTGCTTTTCTCTCAAATATCGAACCTAAGAATCCAAAAGAAGCTGCTACAGATGATTACTGGATCATTGCCATGCAAGAAGAACTAAACCAGTTCGAGCGCAATGGTGTTTGGGAACTTGTTCCAAGACCAACAGATCAGTCGGTTATTGGTACTAAATGGGTCTATAAAAATAAGGCTGACGAACAAGGAAATATCACTAGAAATAAAGCAAGATTAGTAGCTCAAGGGTATAATCAGGAAGAAGGTATCGATTATGAAGAAACTTTTGCACCAGTTGCTCGACTAGAAGCTATTAGAATCCTATTATCTTTTGTTTGTCGCCATAATTTCAAACTTTATCAGATGGATGTCAAAAGTGCATTTCTCAATGGATTTATCAAAGAGAATGTATATGTCGAACAACCTCCTTTGTTCGTACATGAAAAATATCCTGACCATGTGTTCAAACTTAAGAAAGCCCTGTATGGTTTAAAACAAGCACCTCGTGCTTGGTATGAACGATTACGTAGCTATCTTATTAACTCAGGATTTAAAATAGGCAAAGTCGATCAAACTTTGTTTATCAAACACTCTCAAAAGGATATTCTAGTTATCCAGATATATATAGACGACGTCATCTTTGGTTCAACAAACGATAAACTCTGCAAGGAATTTGCAAGTATTATGACCAAAGAGTTCGAAATGTCTCATATGGGAGAACTGTCATATTTTCTTGGACTTCAAATCAAACAACTTCCGAATGGTATCTTTATTAATCAAGAAAAATACTGCGGAAATCTTATCAATCGCTTCGGGTTAAATAACAAATCTGGTAAACCTACTCCTATGAGTACAACTACACATCTTAAAAAAGATGAAAAAGGTAAGAATGTTGACCAGAAACTTTATCGAAGCATGATTGGTTCTCTTCTTTATCTTACAGCAAGTCGTCCAGATATAATGATGAGTGTTTGTCTATGTGCACGCTTTCAAGCAGATCCAAAGGAATCACATCTATGAGCAGTGAAACGTATAATTCGTTATCTTAATAATACCAAAGATTTCGGTCTTTTTTATCCAAAAGAATGTCCATTTGAATTAGTATCATATAGTGATGCTGATTTTGGAGGCTCTCGAACAGATAGAAAGAGTACAAGTGGTACGTGCCACTTTATTGGAAAATCACTTGTCTCTTGGTTTAGTAAGAAACAAAATTGTGTTTCACTATCAACATGTGAAGCTGAATATATATCAGCGGCTCTCGCTTGTACTCAAGTTATATACATGCAACAAACACTTCAAGATTTTGATATTCGTTTATCAAATTCTACTATATACTGTGATAACACAAGTGCTATAAATCTTTCTAAGAATCCAGTGAATCACTCCAGAACCAAACACATTGATATCCGTCATCATTTTCTTAGAGACAATATTGAAAAAGGAAATATATGTCTCGAATATATCCAAACTGATAGTCAACTAGCGGACATTTTCACTAAGCCTCTACTTGAGTCTAATTTCATTAAATTTCGTAGAGAACTTGGTTTAGTTTCTAGAAAAGAACTTGATAAGTAAATCTTTAATGTAATATTCTAAGTTCCTTTCGGATTATTTCTCCTATTACTATATTAGGAAATTGAATATGAGCCTCAATTTTTTTTTATGGCCAAATTTGCATGTCATTTTTCATCCACAAGCTTATATATAGGAATTGTTATATAAGCTTAACAAAAATTTTGTTTTCATCACTTCTATCTGAGCCTAATAAGTTTATAGTTCATTATGGCACATATTTGTGATGAGTGTGCTCAAAGGTCTCATATTTCGGTCACAAGTTCTGAGCCAGAAGAATATTACTCTCCTGAAACTCCAAAACACAAATCAAAGTGTCATCACCAATGCATTCATACTCCTGGCAATACGCCTACTTCGAAACGAGCAAAGAAGGTATTGTTTTGTTCACCCTGTACCAGAGAAAAGATCAATGAGATTCATCATTATCAAAAACATCAAATCGATCTTCAAAGACAGCTGCATTATGAGCAACAACTGACTTTGGAATATCTATCTCTTCTAGAAAGAATGACATCATTCTTCTGTGGTTCAAACAAACATGGCGTATACGAGCCAATGGCTCATGCACCTTCATCCTCTAGAAGCCCAAATTCATGGTATAAAAACTATGCTCAGAATGAAGGAGCGAAAGAAAAATGGTCGCCATGGAAACCACGCATTACCGATGTCAAAGAAGAGACTTCCGATCATAATTTCTCTACCTCTCATTAAAAATTTGTTTAATATTATGATTGTATTCTCGTATTTTTCATAAATCGATATATATATATATATCATGTTCTTGAATAAATTCAATATTATGTGGACCGTTAACTTCAAAAATTCATGCAAGAAGGAAGGAAAACAACTCACAGGCAAACAAGTCGACCGACCAAAATGAACCAGTCGACCGTTTTGGTCTCTGCATGAAAACGATCGACCGGTGAATAAGTGGCGGTCGACCGGTTTCGTACTGTTATTTTTTTTAAAAAGCACTATACGGTCCTTTCTTCCCCCATCTCTTCATTTCTTCCTTTTCCACAAAACTCTCATAACCCTAAAAATATATTCTTCCACCAATCTCACTAAAATGGCTCCTCCACAAAAGAAATTAAAACAAGCTTCTACCTCCGAAACACAACCAATTGATCTCTCTATCAGGAAGTGGCTTGTAGATCCAATAGCAGTCAAAAGGTAGAGTGAGATGAAGGATTTTAAAATCCATCCGGGTTCTTTTATTAAATTTTCAGATTTCTCTAATTATCGTATTCTTAGTTTAGCAAAGGAAGCCGACATTGAAAATCTCATTGATTTTGATCAAAACAATGTTGAAATTAACCATGTAATGATCAAATTATTCTATGCTAACCTAAATTTAGAGAAAAACAAGCCCGAGAATCCCAATTATTGTCTTTGGTCCGTTGTTTGTGGCAAAGAAGTATTCATCTCATGTAATAGGATGGCAACCGTTCTTGGTTCTTCATTTATTGGTGAAAAATTCTCAAGTGATTTTTGCAATGTTCATATCCGTAATCAAATTAGTCATCAATTTATTGAAGATGACAAGGATAGCACTAAGTCTATGGGTTTACGGCCATCTGCAAGAATTCTTCATTATACTCTTATGCACTCTCTTTTACCAAGAATAGGATTTGATGTCGTCTATAAAGAAAATTTCAAGGCATTATACTCAATCTATGGGGGTATTCGCATAAATTGGATTGGTATGATCTTTGATGAGATTTTGAAAGTAAATGATTCCTCTAGACCACACTTGTTCTATAACGAGTATATTATGCGTCTCTTGCTTGATTGTGGCATTGAACCTCCCAAGTCTTCAATTTCCAAACCAAAAGTAATCAACAAAGCAACGATTACAAGAATGAAGCTTCCCGCTCCATACTTTAATATTATGCCTTTCGAACAATGGAAAGAACAAGGACATAAAGAAGCTTCATCTCGCCCATCTCGCCCTAAACCTGAGGAAGTCAAACTTTTACGACGATCCTCCTCAACAAAAGAATCACTTGCAACTATTACTCGAAATCAATTCCTTCTCGAAGCACGGCTTAAGCGCATGGACACAAAAATGGATAAACGCTTTAACAAACTTAAGTCTTTCTTCGTTTCTATATGGGAAGCAATATCTTGTGGTGCATCATCTTCATCAATGCAAGCTTCAGACCCTGACAAGCGCCCAGCTCCTCCTACTTTTGCTTGGACATCTTCAGAGGAGGGCACAAGCTCGGGAACTAGTCATGAACGTCGACACGGGAAATCTCAGCTTGTTGAAGAAGAAGACGAAGAAGAAGAGGGTGAGACGGAGTCAGAATAGGTCCTTTTTAGTCTATCTCTTTTTATCTTTTATGAGTACTTATGACTTTAGCTTTTGCTTTAAATACATTATCTGGCACTTGTACTAAATAGTGTCATGTTTTAATTCATACTGGACTTATGTGTATTATGATTCTGTGTGAATGTTACTCTTGATCTGTGATAGTAGTTTTATGTTGCTTATAATCTCTTTTACATCTTCCATTTAACAACTCCTTTTTGTCGATGACAAAGGGGGAGAAAATTGTGCTAACAGTATATATGCAGGACAAAATCTCAGGGAGATATCATATACAGGGGGAGATTCATAACTATGTTGTCATCAATCAAAAAGGGGGAGAATGTTGAGTCAAGATTTTTTATATATAGAGTTTTGATTTCTGACAAAGGGATAAGCCATGATCGACAAAAGGAAGTTATTCAGACACAAAGAGCTCCATATGATTAGAGCTTGATTATTTGGTATGTTAGTAATGATTATTTATGTTAAAATCTATCCTCAAATAGAATATACCTTCAATCTTCGAATACATACATACATACATACATACATACATACATACATATATATATATATATATATGAGTGCACATTAACTGTGCACTCTGGGCAAAACCGGTCGACTGGTCAAAACCAGGTGGTCGACCGTTTCTGCCCAGAATGCACAGATAACGTGCACAAGTGAACATAACGTATATATATTCAAATTCCTGTCTACTGGTCCTTTTTGACCTGTCGACCGTTTTCAAACAGAAAGCAATCCTTCGTATAGACACTTCCTTTTCTTCAACGGTTGCTTCTCTTTCTCTTCACCAATAATCATGACCTTTGCTCATACCTTTTCACAAAAGGTTACAACTGTTTATTTCTTATATAAACATCATGAAATCATTATTCCAAATATCTAATTTTTTCTATTCTTCTAATCTCTATTCTATTGATCACTATCTTGTACTCTCAAGCGTTCAAATTATTCATATTCTATCATATATCGTTTTGAATCCTGAAATTTATTTAACATCCTTTTGATTCAATACGATATCCACTTCCAAATCTTCATATATACAAATAATCTATTTGAGGATAAGATTATAGGAAGTTTGTACTACAAGTGACAAAATAGTGTTAGCAAGAACACATACCGTCAACAAACAATTATATTTATCTTTGTTGAAGTCCTCCGTGTTGTAAGAGGCAAGTGTTGAAGTCCTCGGTGTTGTAAGAGGCAAAGTGTTGAAGTCCTTAGTGTATTAGAGGCGTGAAATCTCGTTTATCTGCTCGGGTGTTGTAAACCTGTTTCTCCGGGTGAAGCGAGGTAGTTGGTAGTGAAAATCCAGATAGAAGTCTGGGACTGGACGTAGGACGGTGCTCCGAACCACTATAAAAATCTCTGGTGTGATTTTTCTATTTTTATTTACTTTGCTACTATCATCTATTTCCGCATTTATATTATATTCCATATTACACGATCCGTGTGTACTATATTAGCACGTGCACTTGCACACCACATTTTCAGCACACCCCTAACTCTATTAAGACCAAAGTCAATCTTGTGTATCTTGCCATATGTCCTGAAGTAATCTTCATTTTTACCTCTTTCCTTCGTCGAATCAACACTTAGCCTCTTCTCAAGTCGCGATTGATCGGCACTACAAGTTTTTGGCTGGTATCCCCAAAGTACCCTTGTGCTTGTCTTGCCTCACCCTTTAACATACTCGCATAAGCTTCAATGCACCAAATTCCAACAAAATATGGTTCAGTACCAATCCATATAGATCGATACCGATTTATCTAGAATTAGCCAATATTTTGCTATCATTTTTTAACTCTTATGCTTTGATCCCAATCTAATTTGCCTCTTCGATATGCACGCAATCTCCTTTGTATCGATCTATCGAGGCTATTCTATCGCTTTGAAACTTCCATCCTTTGTCTAATCAAAATTAGATGGCATGTCGATAAGACACTCTTTCTACATGAAGATCCTTGTAAATAGAATGATCCAATCCTCGAATTCGCTATCGTTAAGTGTTTCATCCAATTTAAACATACAAATATACGTACAAACCAACAAGATAAGCATCATATCATAACAATTGATATAACATCCATATCCTAATCCAACATACACATGATCAACCATAATATGAAAACATGATAAAGTCATTTAAAAATTATTTTTGTTTGTCCATGGATCATTTTTATATCCAATACAGTCCATTTTTATGTCTTAAAATGGATCCAACGCTTATTAAAACATATACAAACACATATACGAGGCTGTGAGATGACAAGTCGTTCACCTATGAATGTAAAATCGATGATAATCACAAATCCCTCTGTCAATCCGAGATGAACTAATGTAGATCCGAATTCCTAATCCCCACAATGCTAATTTTAATATCTCTAGCTAATCGCCTTGCTAATCTACCCTTAATCACTAGATTTTGGTATAATTAGTATGGATTAGAGATGATTTGGGTAGGAAATAGTTTAATTAAAGATTATATATGTTTTATGAAGTATAAAAGTGATTTGGTATTGTTCTCTAAGTCGCAATCGGCGCAAATCCTGAAATTATTAACGGGCTTAATTTGGAGCTTGGGCTAATTACAACTAAAATCTACCTAAAAATTATTTAATTTAAAACTGCAATTTCTTCCAAATTTTAAGGTCAAAAAAAATCTATTATGATCACTTTACAAAAAACAAAGCGCCATATCTATTATTTGAATAACGTTTGAGGACCCAATTCCACTTCTGTCAAAAGTTATAACCATAATTGATATCCAACGTTAAAACCGTCCATGATTAATCTAAGGATCAAAAATATTAAAACACTATACCATCCAAAGTTTATTCCAAGCTAAGATCATTTGATTATGAAAATAATGTCTACGATTTGTCGATACGTATAAATGTGTGGAAAATGTGGGTCACTACATATGCTTCAAACATCATGTTTTTAAGTAAATATTTTGTCACGATATAAGTTATCTGATTTTAGATGAACTTTATAGTTTGCAATTGAATTACTTTAAGTTCAACAACCAAATTATTGAAATTTCCGACATCCCCTCGCATCTTCCGTTATGCACGCACTTCATTTAATATAGAAGAAGCAAGATCACTGAACGAAGCCCTTTTGGTGTCAGCGTCATGATTGGATATCCCTACATCCGCCTAGATCACATATATTTTCATGGCAACATTTATTTGTAACAAAAGAAATCCCTTGTTGTTACATGCTACCAATCCCATATATATGTTGAATTCTTTTTGAATACCTTACGATGTGGGATTAATCATAATCCAATCTACGCATCCACTCTAATATAATGCAAGCCACACCTAACAGATCTCCACCTTGGCAAGCATTTTCTCAATTCAACTTGAAGTTATATAGAGTCCTCAAACACTTGGATAAGGTCGCTAATACCTCCAACAGTTTAGATTAGGTCGCTACCACCTCCACCAGTTGGGCCAAGCTGTTTCACAAAGAGTTCTCTTTCACATGGTTGGAGCAGGTCGCGTTCTAACTTATAACTCCATATTAATGAGAATCTCGAGCTCAAACCACATATTAGAGCATAATTAGGTCAACGCTGCATCATATTGATCTTATCGAACCATCAACTCTGGTACCATGTCGCAATTTTCGGCATCCACTCACATCTTCTGCTATGTGTGCACTTCATTTTGTGTAGAAGAGGTAAGACCACTGAATGAAGCTCTTTTGGTGCCAGCGTCATGATTGGATATCCCTACATCTCCTAGAGAACATATATTTTCATGGCAACATTTGTTTGTAACAAAAGAAATCCTTTGTTGTTACATGCTACCAATCCCATATATATGCTAATTTCTTTTAGAATATCTTACGATGTGGGACTAATCATTATCCAATCTACATACCCATTCTAATATAATGTGAGCCACACCTAACAGATGAATATTTTCCAAAGAAGACAAGAAAATAATTAATTGATTCAGTCAATCAATTAATTAGGCTATGTTGATATCTTTTAGAGAAAGTAAACCAATTAATTGCTAACCAATTAATTAGTCAAATAATTTGTTATATGAAGAAAGAAAAGATTGTTGATGGATATTGATTCAAGCAAGGAAAATTATGTAAACCAAGATCACCATTATCCATTTACATAGAAATTAAATCATGGATATTAGAAAAGGTTTCAAACATAATCTGAAAATTAATTTTCTTCATCTCCAAGCATCTTTCATTTCAATGCCTATTTAAATGAAGGAAGTTCATCTTCATGAGAGTGTGAGAGAGCATCCACCATTATCCTCTTCTTCAGTAAACCCTAATTTCTACAGTCAATCAATTAGGGATTTTAAGCGTAAGCAAGTTTTTAGATAAATTGATTATTCAGTTTATAATTATAGGTTACTCTCTTCATTACTACCTATAATTTTGTAATCTCTCTCTTTTGTAATCTCTTTTTTCAGTGAAATAAAGAATAGTTGCTGGGTCCGTGGACTTAGGCGATCTAGCCGAACCACATTAAATCTTTGTGTTCTCTGCTTTTCTATTTCTCTTTGTTTGGTGATTATTCTTCATTGAATTTGCGGTTGGTAATTAATCGACAAGCTAAATCCTTCTTTTAATTGTTTTTGTGCTTCATCTTTCCGTTGCAATTTTGGAGTTAGTGCAAAGTAATCGAATTTCTGCACAATAGTTTGGTATCAAAGCTAGCCGTCTTGTTTTAGATTAGTTATTAATGGAAAATTCTTTTGGTATTGGTATGAAAAATTATGGCATCAACAAATTTGTTAGAAAAGGAGTTTTTGGAACATGGAAGGTGAAGACTAATGACGGTGTTCTTCAGCAACAACTTCGTTGATCTAAAGGAACAGATAAAAGCCAGAAGCACCTTGGAGGTAGATATATGCATGGGTCTCATTTCAAGGGTCCTAGAAGGGGTGCATACTATTAAGAAGAAGGGACATTTCATACGGGATTGTCCAGCTCTTAGAAAGAAGAGAGAGAAGAAATTGAAAGCTTAAGTTTTGCCAACAGTTAGATCAGATGCAGATAGAAGTGATAGTAATACACCATGACTTTCAGCCAGTATTTCACCTTTAGAGCATACAAGTTGGGTGATTGATTTTGGTGCCTCTTGTCATATGACGCCAGATAGGAGCTATTTTGTCAGTTATAAGAAGATTGATGGCGGAGCATTCCATATGGAAAATGACACATCTTGTCATGTTGTGGTCGTTGGAAGTGTGAGGTTTAGGATGCATGATGGTGTTGTTAGGACTAACACCGATGTATAGACATGTTCCGATGCTGCGTTAAAGTTTGTTATCAGTTGGGGCTTTGAGTATACTTGGTACGAGGATAATAATAGATGGAGAGAATTTGACAGTGGCGAAGGGTTCCTTAGTTGTGATGAAAGGGGTGCGAGTTAATGATATTTAAGTGCTTCATAGAGAGACAGTTTTAGAAGAGTCCGTAGTTTATACTGATTCTAGTATTTCATATTCTACTCAGTTACGGCATCTTCGTTTAGGTCATGTTGATGAGGAGAGTCTTGAAGTATTAAAGAAGCGTGGATTGATTGATGGTGTTTATCAGTCGAAGCCTAGTCTTGTGGAGATTGTTCTTTTGGAAAGAAGAAGCATGTCACATTTGATGTTTGAAGACCTAGAGCTACAGAGTTTCTAGAGTATGTTTATTCTTATGTGCGGGGACCCACCCCAGTTGCATCTTTTGGTGGAGCCAGTTCTTTGTCTTATTTGTGGATGATTTCTCACGCAAGGTCTGGATCTATTTCTTAAAGTCCAAAGACGAAATATTTGCTCAATTTTGTAAGTCAAAGACCTTAGTAGAGAAGCGGTCAATGAAGCGTTTGAAGGTTCTCAAAGTTGGGAAGAGTAGTGAATTTATGTCACAAGAATTCACTAACTATTGTGCGTTCGAGTATGTAATTAGAGATTTTTCTATTTTTGTCGAGTCACATTGTTATGGAGTGGCGGAGAGCATGTGTCGGATATTGTAGAAATGAGCTATAAGCTTGAGAACGACTGCTGGTCTAAAAGAGGGATTTTGGGTAGAAGCGATATCTATGGCAATATTTCTCATCAACCGCACACCTTCTATTGCCACAGATATGAAGATCCCAGAAGGGATATGGAAAAGTGAGCATGTTGATTATTCATTCCTTAAAGTGTTTGGTTCTTCAGCTTATTTAGAAGATGAGAGACATGATAAGTTGAAGCCTAGGAAAAGCAAACACATTTTGTTAGGCTATAGAGAAGGAGTGAAGAGGTATCGATTGTGGTGTAAAACAACTAGGAGAATTGTGACTAGCAGGCATGCGATATTTGATGAGAGGTCTTTGTTGAAGGTGGAAACTCTATCAAGTGATGACATTGGGAGGACAGAAAATTAACAAACACATTTGGAGTCATCAGATTGTTTCCATATTCAGAGAGATATTGGTATTTCCAATGATATCATGGTTGATGAGAAGATTACAGAGGTTCAGACTCTAGGTGGAGCTTACTTGCTAGAAATGTCTTTTGGTTTAGTTGGCCATATTTGTAAGCATATTTGCAGCGATGATTCTTCATCTTATGTTTTCAGTGTTGTGGAGCTTGTTGATGACTCTGCTGATGTTGAATTAGGAAAGTCTATCAAAACTCTTGTGGAGGAGATTAGAATAGATAATATTGAGTATATCCGCACTCAATTTGGAATGGAGAAGGTGAAGCGTGCTGTTAACTCTCCATTGATCTCTCGAAGATTAGCATCTACATGTTCGTCTCCAACATCGGATTTGTTGAAGACTTTTGGTATTTGCTCGTATGCATTATGTTTGCTGATGTGCATACTATCTTTCTTATGCTTGAGAAAGATTTGAAAGCTCTGTTTGGGCAATATTGCCCAAAATAGTTCACACTGAGCTTGTTGACGTAGACCCAATAATTTGTCGAGATGTGCGAATGTAGGAAGATTGTTATATTTGAATCAAGGTGGAGTGTTGAATTTATATGATTCAAATATTTTCCAAAGAAGACAAGAAAATAATTAATTGATTCAGTCAATCAATTAATTAGGCTATATATGAAAAGATAAAGAGGAAGGATATGTATGATATCTTTTAGAGAAAGGAAACTAATTAATTGCGAACCAATTAATTAGTCAAGTAATTTGTTATATGAAGAAAGAAAAAATTACTGATGTAGATTGATTCAAGCAAGGAAAATTATGGAAACTAAGATCACCATTATCCATTTACATAGAAATTAAATAATGGATATTCGGAAAGGTTTCCAACATAATCTGAAAATTAATTTTCTTCATCTCCGAACATTCTTCATTTTCATGCATATTTAAATGAAGGAAGTTCATCGTCATGAGAGTGTGAGAGAGCATTCACCATTATCCTCTTCTTCAGTAAACCCTAACTTCTACAGTCAATCAATTACGTATTTTGAGCGTAAGCAAGTCTTTGGATAAATTGATTATTCAATTTATAATTATAGGTTAGTCTCTCCACTCCTACCTATAATTTTGTAATCTCTCTCTTTTGTACTCTCTTTCTTCAGTGAAATAAAGAATAGTTGTTTGATCCGTGGACGTAGACGATCTAGCCGAGCCACGTTAAATGTTTGTGTTCTCTTCTTTTCTGTTTCTCTTTGTTTGATGATTATTTTTCATTAAATTTTGCGGTTGGTAATTAATCGAAAAGCTAGATTTTTCTTTTGATTGTTTCTGTGCTTCATCATTCCGCTACAGTTTTGGAGTTAGTGCAAAGTAATTGAATTTCTGCACAATACAAATAGAATCCAAATGGCATAGTATCATTATACTAGAGGTTTGTAGACAACACTAACAAATTTGTACATTTAGTTTCTAAAGTCCAAGTATATATAGGAATTTCATTTGGAACCAGTCTTTCAAAAAAAATTTAGTTTAAAAGTCATTACATTTGAAAAATATTTACATTTAATTGTATTTTTATAAAGCTTATTAGTACATAAGCACCAACTTGAAATCATAACATTTTAAATTATTATATTTCATAAAAAAATAACCAATAAATTTATTTAGGAAACATATAATAGAATAGCATGTTGGCAATTTTCGACGTGCTCGACGCTTCCTTTATTTTTGTTAATAAACAAAAAGGAAAAAAATGTGGATCGTTTTCAAGACACGGACGATTCTCTATACTACACCGACGCTTTCGTTAGTTTTTTAATATAGGAATGGGGGTTGCCTCAGAGGATCTCTAAGTGTTGTTAACGCATCTTCGAATTATAAGAATATGCAAACACAATGGTTATTTGATCGGCATCATAGTGGTTGTCTATGCCTATTTTGACTTGTTAAATCTAGAAAAATATCAGTTTAAGAGAATTCACTAAGATATCCCAAGTGAGCTGTCGAAGCTGGTTTCGGTCCTAGTAGCTTTAAACTTGTGCCGAGTACATTTACTAAAATCATAATCAAAGCACAGCTCCAACTTGTTGGATATTTCAAACTTAATACTCAGTCTGATCTGTTCGGTATAGTCCGTAGGATAAAATACCTGCATCAAAAGAAGAAAAGCCTAAATTTTATGTAATACTACTGTGCAAACCTATCACCTTTGGTTGGGATTTGCAGATCAATAAAATCAAAACTTAAGTAAAAAGCAGACAAGAGAATGACATGTCCCTTGAACAAACATTAATGTTCCTTAATTAGCGCAAATTATGTTAGTTAATTATGGATAAATATCCGGACAAAAATGGGGTCACAAGCAACCAAGAATTATGATTCTTCAGTTGTAATTAACTCATTAAATGCATGCTTCACCTAAATAAATGCACTCTTCAGTTGTAATTAACTCAATCATGAGCGCTACATTTAACTAAAATTACCTGTTACCTCTAAGCAAATGGTCAAAGAAATTGAATTCAATTAGCAACGTGTGCTGCTATAATCACCATGAAAATGGTAATCTTATAACACTTTGTCACTATGTCTGACTGTTTGAGATGTAGAACTCTGTTTCTATTAAATTCAAAGAGAGAATAAGAAATTACTATTATACCAGTTGATGAGAGAATAGGGTTATCTGTTAACACAGTTGCATATACCACATGATGAGTATACGTGTTATGTGTAAACACAGTCTGACATAAGAAGCATGCACTGTTTTTTGAGTAGCAGATGCAAAACTTACAGGGACAATGTGTGTAACACCATATATAATGAGTAATCGATAAAATAATAAAGCTTTCATCTCACCTTCGCTGATAAAAGAACATTAGCATGTAGATTAAATATACCACAGACAAAACTAAAAATGAAAATGTCGACAATTACGCACATATTTATCTCTCCTCTCATTCAGTTTAATCCTTGATCAATTATTAGATTTGGGAAAGAAAAAAACTAAATTGACAAATTATCTTAATTTCTGCCACGATTTGAACTCACGTAGATTCTTCTCTCACCTGTCTATCAACTCATCCGTACTCCCTTCACTCACCCACTCACACTCGTCTTTTCATAATCTTTTTATTTTTCTGAAAGAACTTCTCCTTACAACATTTCTTCAAACAACAAAATCAAAAAAATTCCATCCACTTACTCCATAGCAAAAGATTTTGAATAAGAAAAGTAGCGTGAGAGCAATTTGATGAAGAAAATGAGAAACAGAATTTTATTGATGATAATATTGATTTTGTTACAATAAGGACGCTTTGCATTTATACAAGACGTCTTTAAAACAGTATACAGTTATAAATGGGCTGAATCCCGTGATCCCGAACCCGAATTAAAAAAATTATTTCTTCGGAGAAAATTGATGGTCCGGATTGAAAGCAGCACAAATCTAATGGTTGAGCAGAAATAAGAAGCAGCATATATACGGTGTTAAGATGAAGGGTTACTTTCTTATTTGATTATGCTCCACGCAAACCCTTCATCGGCTAGGGTTCGAAGAAAAGATTATTGTCAAACCACTTCAATTCCAGAAATAAATCATGAATTGGCTGAAATTGATGTTGTATATCCTCAAAACAACTCTATTTATCTTTAGAAGAGCGATTTTAGACAGCCAATTTTGTCGCAGCAACATTCAAGCTTGAGCTTGATTTCTTTTCTTGGCTATGTGTAGTTTGATACTCGAGGTCATTCAATTCTGATACTTGTTGAGATTTATTGAGGCTAGAATCGTTTGAAAAACTTGAGCTTGAGTCCTTTCAGTGGAATGATACTTGAAGCTTGAGATTCTGCAACTTTGAGGCTTATTAAGTCCTGTTGAAGCTTTGTTTGCTTTGAGGCGATCTCTGGTTAAGGATTCCAATGAGTCTCCTTTGATATTCAACTGCTCATGTGATCTCTGTGAGTTGTTCACTTTTAGCTTGTCTCTGAGATGCACAAAATTGTCTTTGGACAGTGCCTTGGTTAGGATGTCGGCAATTTGATAAGAAGAAGGTATATGATTAATATTTAATTTTCCTTTAGTCGTGTGTTCACGAACAAAGTATAGGTCGAGTTCCATATGTTTTGTTCTAGAGTGTGGAATATGATTTGCAGTAAGATGAACAGTGCTTAAGTTATCACACCATATTGTTGTTTTGTTGTCTTTCTTGGATTGTAGTTCATAAAGTAATGATTGTATCCACATTACTTCTGTTGTTGCATTAGCTACACTTCTATATTCTGCCTCTGCACTTGATCTGGACACGGTAGGTTATTTTTTTAAACATCAAGATATATGGTTGTTGCCTAGAAATATACAATAGTCGGTTGTTGATCTTCTATCATCAGGATCACTGGCCCAATCAGCATCTGCATATCCTGTAATATTAATGTATTTGCTTGAATTTAGAGTCAGACCAAAGTTTGCAGTCCCTTTGAGGTACCTTAATATCATTTTCACCATTTTTCAGTGTTCATTTGTCGGTCTTTGCATAAATTGGCTGGCTTTTTTAACACTATATGCAATGTCCGGTCTTGTAATGGTTGCATATTGAAGAACACCAACAATACTTCTATATTGTTTTTCATTGGGTATTGCATCACCTTTGAACTTTGACATATGTAGATTACTCACCATGGGTGTTTATATAGAGTTGGCTAGACTCATTTTAGCTCTATTCAGTATCTCATGAATGTATTTCTTTTGGCTCAATTGTATGGATTCATCTAACAGCCTCCTAACTTCAATGCAGAGGAAATAGTTTAAGTTTCCAGATCTTTAACACTGAATTTCTGATTAAGCTGATGTATAAGACTATTGATTTCCTCTACATTGTTACCTTGCATTGTTACCTGTAATAATAAAATCATCAACATATATTAGTACATAAACTAATATGGTTTTACTGAATTTTGTAAATAGAGAATTGTCAAATTTTGTAGATTTGAAGCCTAGTCCAATAAGAGTAGTGTTGAGCTCTTCAAACCACACTCTTGGAGCCTGTTTAAAACCATAAATAGCCTTATTTAGTCTGTAAACCAGATTCTTTTTTTCTTTTTGCACAAACCCATGTGGATGTTCCATGTAAACTTCTTCCTGTAAAACACCATTTAAGAAAGCATTATTCACATTTTAACACTTCTATCACTATGTTTGATCGTTTGAGATTTAAACTCTGTGTTTCTATTAAATTCGAAGAGAGAATAAGAAATTACTATTATAACACATGATGAAAATAGGGTTATTTGTTAACACAGCTGCATATGTCACAAGATGAGTATCGTTTTGTATGTAGTCACAGTTTAACATATGAAGTATATACATTGTTTTCTAAGTAGGGGATGAAAAACTTACAGGGACAATGTGTAAGAGCATCTCCAACAGGTAAGATTTTTTCAAATCTGCACCCAAAAGCTTCCCCAAAGGGTGCAGAAATCTGGATAGTGTGGAAAGCGGGGGCTTGGGGCTGGGGAATCCAGTCATACGAGGCACCTGTTAAATAGGCGCCTGATATTTAGGAGCATGTTGAACAAACACCTGGTTTCCAGGCGCTTGTTTAACAGGCGTTTGGTTTTCCCCTCCAATGGCTCCCTCCAACGGTCATATTCCGCCTAACCCCTCTATTCCACCTTCAAATGCAATTCCTCTCATCTTCTTTCCTTCACAACCAATTTTCTTCAACAATTCTAATTTTTTACTCTCACTTATCGCAACTGAACATGTATTCCGATTTCGACGTGGATGTTGTAAGGGGCAATTTTCAAGACTACGACTTACAAGACGTTACGGTTCCGATTGGCGGAGAGGTAACTAATATAAGTTGGAGCACTGCGGAAGACTACGATCTTTGCTACATTTACCGTGCACTCTCAGTCGATCCTATTCAAGGTGCCGATCAAAGTGGTGAGACTTTTTGGGGTAAAATTACTAATTGCTACAATCGGAAGAACAACAAACGAAAAAGAACGTTATCTTCAGTCAAATGTCCTTATGGAAAAATCAATCGTAAACGCAAACATTCGATTCTCAGATTTTCAATCTAAAGCAAACGAATCCTAGTGGATTTGAAAATGAAACGCATTTGGTAAGATTTAATATAATATCATTCTTCTAATTTTTATCATAGTTCTCTAATTATACTAGTGTTTATTTTATTACAGAGAATGGCCGCAAACAAGTTGTTCAAGCAAATCTATAAACCTGATAGAAAACAAGCAACACATTTTATCAGTTCATGCATGTTATGACATGTTGGTTGAGCATGTTAAATTGAAATCATCGCTATAGAAAACCGTTTAGCAAGTCCAGTCAAACTGTGGTCGTGGTAAAACATCTAGAATTGGAGAAAGCTCTAGTCCTAGGGAATCGCTAGGAAGCTACGGTTTAGGATCCGAAGAAGACCTAACCCCTACCGAAGATAATTTTGTTAGGCCACGGGGGGAAAAGCGGCCAAAAAGAAGCAGGCTGCTGGAGTGGATCAGGTAAAAATTAAAAAAATCCTACTTGAATCTAAAGATAGATTTAACCGGATAATGGAAATTCGAGCAATTCATCACCAAGAGAAGTTGTCAAGAATGGATCAACTTCTTGTTGGAAACCGACACATGTCTACAGAACAATTGGAGTATACGGAGCATAGAAGGAGAGAAATTATGAGACGTAGACTTGAAAAGGATAACTAACTGTTTCTGTTTTTCTACAACCTTTGTATCTTTGAATTACCGTTAGTTGTATTGTATTATGAACGCAAGCAATTATTAATATAAGTACTTTCATTGAAATTGCATTATATTGAGAAAAGATTATAACAAAATTATGTTTATGTAACGACCCAGAATTTTTATTAATTAAAATTTGTATATTTAATTAATTTTAAATATTAATAAGTGAAATTTATAAGTCGGATAAATTTTATTTCGAATAATTAGATTTAATTGGATAATTAAATCGATAATTTAATATGTGAAAATACGTAAATAATTGAAAATTGGGTTAAATATGATTGAAAATGATTTGTAAAATTTTATTTTATCATGTTGGAGTTAGAATGATGTTATAGAACTTTTAAAATTGAATTAAAAGTTAATTTGTGAAAATTGAATATTTTAATATTTAATCGACTAGTGAAATTAGTCAATTTTCGAAGAGTCTCAGAATTGGACGAAACTAGTTCCATTGGATCCGTAATAGTTTTTTATTATCGGATTTCAATTTTCGTAGCAATTTGAGTTTTCGTTTGACCGTGGCAGCTCGAAACTCATCGAAATTGTTTTAATATTTATTTGGCGAGTTAAAATAGCCATTTTCCAAACAGTCTCGGATTTCGACGAAACCAGTTTCATCGGATCCATAATGTGATATTATTGTATAGTTTCAAATTTCATGTCAATCGGATTTACCGTTTGTCCGGTGCAAGCTAAAACGCCTAGAAATTTGATTTACCGATTTAATTTTAAATCGAACGTTTATTGCCATAACTCGCACAGATGATCGAATTAGCTCCTGAAACACGTTTCATTGTGTTCGGAACGCGGGGTAAACCTTAGGAATGCCAACCAGCATACTTCGTCTGGAGTTCGGAAAATCCGGGATGAATAGTGTTTGAGAAATTTTCTATATAAGCCCCTATATATTTCATTTTTGCAAAAGAAACAAAACCCTAGGGTTTCCTCTTCGGGCCGTCGTTCCTAATAATTCAATGGCCAGAAATTTGCGTGCTTCTCCTCCAATTTTCTCTCAATCTACACATTAATTCGAAAAGATGTCAACTACAAAGTTGTAGATCTCCTCGAGATCTTTAAAACCAACGGTTGTGATCGAAATTCGTTGAGTGGTTCAATGGCAATTTCAGTTGGAAGGCGCGGATGTTATGCATGGTTTTCAATGTCGTGATGGAACCGAGTGGGGCCGGCCTGGGGGTGGTGATGCGCGACAGTAAGGGCTACGACCTGGAGGTGCCTGATCGTTGTAGAGTTCGTCGTTAGGGGGTGCGACCTTGGAGAGTTGAACGTGACAAATGGGTTCTTCGGCTGTGTACGCGAACGTGGGAGAAGAAACATGAAGTAACGGCCGAGATCTGCAGGGCTTGGATCCAAAGGCTGAGATGATTAGGTTTAAAAATTTAAAAGAAATGTGAACTAATTTATATATAAAATTGTGTAAACTTTAAATATTCATATCGTTTTCATACGAGGTCGAAAAATTATGAAACCAGTTGCGTTGGAATCGTATGTAAGAGTACTACGCTATGGAATTGGATTGGAGTCGTTTGGAGTTAGCGAAAATTTCAGGTAAAATTAAACGTCCGTTTAATTTTATTCGAAATAAAAGCTGAAAACGAAATTGAAAGCGAGGTGAGAACTTCTCACTCAATCGAATCGGTTTCGATTTTAATTTTAAATAGTTAGATTTAAAATTCTTGAATGTATGTTTGAATGATGATTTTTATCTATTGATTGTTAAAATAGACATTATACGCCGTTAGTAAGCGGAGGTTATTTATTAAAAACATATACCGCGAATATTTCACAGTACAGTGAAATTGGTATTATTTATGTACTTGGAGTTGATTTCCCGCATTATATAGCGGATGAGACCCTATTGCGCCGTCTATTAAGCGGATAATATTTTAAATCCCATATACCGCGATAATTCCGTACTGGAACGGAATTGGTATTGTGCTAACATCTTTGGATGCAGGAAAACAGGTTGGAGGGATCCAACTGGATTCCTCAACAGTATTTATTTGATTTCAGATATTTTGATATTCGTTGATTATCATATACAGATATATGATGTTGTTGTTGTCGTGATTGACTATTTGGTGTGTAGCATCATTTGGACCAATTTTGGAATTTTAAAAGGATTTTTAAAGTGATTTTTGAAAGTTTACGTTTATAAAATATTGGAATTGATTCATTTTAAATAAATAAACGTTATAATGTTAATGTTATAGAAATTATGATTTTTGAGAAATATAGTTAAAAGATGATTTTTGAAAATATGAGGTTAATGATTTTATAAAATAGTTCAATTGGGATTTTTGAATTTATTGTAAAAAGTTTAAATATAGGATTTATAAAATTTGATTATTTTATAAATCAAAGGAAATGGTGAAATTATAAAGGAGTTTAAAGACGTTTTAAAATAATAGTATAAATTGATTTATATAAGGGATTTATAAATTGATATTTATAAATTAAAATATTTGAAGTACAAAACGAGTTTTTATAAGTGTTAGAATGAATTGTAAATGAACTTCAAAAATGAATGAAATTTATAGGATTATAAACGGTGAAGTTATAAATGGAATTTATAAGCAGTAGGTTTATAAAATTTGTAAAGTTATTAAAAGAATAGATTTGGGTAAATAAATGAATCTTATAAGTTATAAGATTTATAATTTGGGAAGTTTAAAAGAACAATTTTGTAAACAAATAGATTATAAGTATTTAACTTATAATATGAACTTTCGGTATATATGTGAGTTATAAATTGAGATAGGTTAATAAAGGAGATTTATAAAAGGAAGTTGTTATAAAATAAATAGAAATGGAATTTATAAACATTGTTTTATAAATCCGCAAAACGACTTATTTTGATAAGTAGATTGTTGTAACTTATTAATGGAGTTATATTCACGTTTTAGACAGTGAATAATCCTTTAAAATAAAATGTATGGAAATGATGAAATTGGTTAACGAAGTATATTCACGAGTTTGAATAGTGAATAATATGTTAAAAAAATTATTTTGGATATGATGTTTTAAATAGAATTAAAACGATCTAACGATGTTTTTAAAATGTGTTAAGATTCGAAACCATAGATTTCAACATTCATTGTTGAAATAGACATTTTCGAGAAATAGAAGGAAATGGTGGACTATAATACTGTTGTTATAGTAAATGATTTCCGAAAGGAAATGTTTTGTATAGTATTGGGATTTATATATCTATCTTAATTTGGAATCCCTATACTAGTGATTTTGCGTTGTCGCAAGGATGTTTTACGCAACATTCGTTTTGGCCCAAATAAATATGTTTAAGAGAATGATTTCCTTAAAGAATGAAATATATACTTAATTTCGATTTAAGTATATTGAATATTTTCCAAGTGTTGAAAATAAATAGATTTGTGAATTACTTATTATTAAGTAAGTATGGAAATGTTTTTCCAATGTGAAATGAAACGTTTTGAGAATTTATCTTTTTGAAGATAAATTGAAAATGAATAATGGAAATCGTATATTCATAAATATTTTGGAATGTAAATTCCTTATGGAATTTATAAATGAAAAGGGGAATTTGTTTAAAAATAAACGTTGATTTATTTTGAAGTGTGGGAATTAATTTACGGATTTGGAACGTAAATATAAAGTAAATCGTTAAGGATTTGTTTAATTGGTTTAAATGAACCATTTTGAAATGAGAATGAATAAAGATTTGTGAATATATCCCGTATAGGGAAATGATTTGAAATTTGTTTCAAAAATGGTAAAGATGAAAAGTAATTTGAAAATTGTTTTCAAATGGTTGAAGTGTGAAAATTATATATCTTGTAAAGATATTTTTGGAAAATAAATAATTTGGAAAATTATTTGGAATCTAGTGATATTGTGCATATCCATTGATAGTTCAATAACCGACTATCAATATTTACCTTTGAATGGGTATTTGTTGTGATTTGCTTGAATTTGAATGCCACACTTATTTTTGAATAAGCGCTCACTATTCGGGTTAACCGGGAAAGGACCTTGGGGTCGTATAACCCATTCCGAATATGTGATACGTCGTTATGAATTGCATTTGAAGACCGGTGTTGAAGACCGGATATTTTTGAAAACGGAAGGATTACCGTCGAATGTTTCTGCACCGAATGGCCCTGGTATAGAAATTCCATTTGTGATGGGAAGTCCGGACGTGATTAGTGAATATCCGGATTGCAAGGACTTCTTTGTAAGTGCCTTCGGTTCTGTTCGAACCCGGAATAGACTTGTATGGTTACGTGTCTGACATTACATTTTGAGATATAAAGAAGATTTCTTTCAAACACATTTCTGTTGGTGGTGGAGAATTTATTCTCTTAGCTTAACACCTTTCTCTGAGACGTACGCGGTTAGAGGTTATGTAGTTGATGGTTATCAGCGATATATTCCCAATTTGGTAATGTGACATGCTGAGTGTTGCTGTGAAATGATCATTGTTTGATCATTTGTGATATGATCATTTGTTTGATCATTTATCTTTGTGATCATTGCTTTGATCATTTGTTGACCCAAAGCATGGCTTTGTACCAAAGCCTAGCTTTGTGGACGAGACTTCGTCGAACCTCACACCCCGGAAATGGTCAAAACAGGAAGGATGCGGCAATGTTATTAGGGGTAGCTCCCTTTAGGGTAAGTCATTTACTTCTGGAAAGGGTGGTATCATGGTATGGAGCCCAGATACTTACTCATGTTGATACACTATATCTATTACTGTATGGTGTTGTTGGAATCGAGCGCTCGGATAAAGGTCCAAAGGGACCGGGGGATGGCATAGTCGTGTAGTAGTTACCTAGTGACAAAGGTAACCCGACCTTGTGTTGGCAGAGAGCTGGTTAAGTTCTCGGGACGTCCCGCCAGAGGCGATCCCATGTGGCAGTAGGAAGTTCCTTGGCCTGACCATTTGTTGGAAATCCAATAAAACAATACGATCTTGTACGGTTTTAGTTGTAGAACCTGCCATTTACTTATGGTGGTCACCACTGTTTAGATGGTAGCTATAGTAGGCATACGATAATGGTCGTATGTTGGCTAAGATTTATATCTTTACTTTCGAAATGTTTTCCTACACTATGCACTAGTAATAATAACAAATGTTTCTTTTTAATGCGTACCAAGCATCTTTGACTATCATAAGGAGAAATCTCCTCCGATTCTGCGTTTGCATTTTGTGTGTGTGCGGGAGGCCTTATGGTAGTCTCATTTTTAAAAGCATTGCGAATCTATTTTAAAATATTCCTCTATTTTGTTTTAAAGATAAAATAAACTGTTTTAGTTCTCACACCAGTCACATGACTAATTCGGAGTTTATTGTTTTCCTTCCTAAACTCTGGGTGCCCACCAATTTCCACACGGGCAGTCAAGAGTTAAGGTTTATCAAGATATTCTGGAATTCAGAAGTTGCTGGAGGCAAGATTGATGGCATGGCGTATTACTAGTATATATTATTTCTTTTCCGCTGTTTGTTGTTGTTTGATTGTTGTACACTCTGATGATATGATGTAATGTAATGTGATGTAATGTAATGACTGATATAATTCTTTTGTTTAAAGATTATTCATTTAATTATTATATGTTGTTCTGCTGCGATTGTGAGATTCTGATATTGTTCTGTTGTTTTCTGTTCTCTTCTATCTTTTTCTTCTACCTCTTCTTCTTTAACCCTAACAATTCGGTTTTCCGGCATTCGATTATGCGGCATTTGATACAGTGGACGTATTGATGTCGGTTTTCGAGCAACGAGAAATTGAGTCGTTACAGTTAATTAAACATAAACAGATTACAATAACAAGTAGCAACAACATAAACAACAATAAAAAAGTAACAGCAGAAATATAGTTTCACCAATTTTCAGAAAAATTCCAAAGATGATCTGTGAGATTATTTTGCAATCTTCGATGCAGTTAAACATTACAGTAGGACATTTGGCTTTGTACATGAAACTCGAGTTCTAGTGCGCTTCCAATCATATCGTTGCGCCAAACATGCGGTGGTATTGGAGCACCCTCATAAAAGTAATCTTCTTCCATGTCCCTTTTATCCTTTAAAATCATATTATGTAAAATAACACAAATGTATATTATTATGGTCATTTTAACTGGTGACCAATGTCTGCAGGATTACTGATTATGGAAAATCTAGATTGAAGAACCCCAAATGCTCTTTCAACGTCCTTCCTCTGGCCTTCTTGCATCGCTGCAAACTTTGATTGTTTATTGTTTTGTGGGTTAGGAATTATCTTGACAATGATATCCCATTTAGGATATATACCATCGCCAAGATAATATCCATTATCGTACGTGTTACCTCCTAAAGTAAAGGTAAAAGGAGTTGATCTAACGTTTGCTAAATCATTGAACAACATAGATCTTTCGACTACGTTAAGATCATTGTTCGAACCCGGCATTTCAAAAAACGCATACCATATTCATAAGTCATACGACGCTACGGCTTCAAGAATAATAGTGGACCTACGAGACTTACCCTGATAAGCTCCAACATACGCCTTTGGACAATTCTTCCACTTCCAATGCATGCAGTCTATACTGCTTAACATTTCAGGCTAACCTCTACGACCATGCATATTCAATAAAATTGCTATATCCACCTCGTTCGGTCTGCGTAAGTATTGACAACCGTAAATGTACACGATAGCTTGACAGAAATGCTCCAAACACTCTAATACCGTGCTTTCCGCTATTTTTAAATTTTTATCAAGTGCGTCTGCCGGTCCTGCATATGCAAGCACTCTTAGTGCAGCTGTCATTTTCTGAATTCCAGTCAATCCCACTGTATGAGATGCATTGGGTATGAAGATAAAATATTTATCATGCTGCATGATACATTATAGGATTCTAAGAAACAGAGGTCGCCGCATGCGGAATCTTCTTCTAAAATCAGCATCTGTTTATGTAGGATTTGGAACAAGTAGTCATCCATCAGTCTGTCATTGTGCCATGAATGTCTATGATATTTATACCGACGGCCAAAAATAGATCCACCATGTTGCCCGCTCGACTGACCAACACGTAGTGAAGCCATACTTATTAGTTCCTTTTCGCGACGAAAATGATCTTCCATAATTTCATCAAATTCATCGTCGCTATCATCGAAAAATATATAATATTCGGCAGTCATTTGTTATCTTCAAAGTTGTATGAAATACGTATGAGCAATAATACTTCTAGCATCTAACAAGCTTTTTATAGCTTAAGTCACATGCTGGCTTTCGTAACAAAACAAACAATCATGACTAGTTGGCAAGTAGCATAATTTCAATTCAACCACTATCTATAAAGTAGATTCCATTTATGTCACGTCTGCAGTGTCCGTTCCATCTACACACCGTTGACTATCGGTGCAGTGTCTCGTCTCATCTAAACATTGTAGCCACATCCTCACAAGCCAACAAAGAGATTTGACTGGTGTACTATCATGTCCCATCTACTTACTATTTCCTGTTGGCCCAGTGTCATGTCCCCTCCACACACTATTGACTGTTGATGCAGTGTCTCGTCCCATCATACAACTGTAGCCATGTTTTTAATGACTTTATGACACCACCAAACAATAGTACAGTTATAAATTTCTACGGCAATAATACAGAAAGAAACAACATAATGTTACTGAAATGCCCAAACATTAATACAGTCAACAATAATACATAAACAAATAAAAAATACAGTCAACAATAATACACTCCACAATAATATAACCAACAAAAATACCCTTACTAGGACTTAGAACTGACACTAACAAACTACTAGTTATGGTCAAATCGTAATAAAAAATACAGTCAACAATAATACACTCCACAATAATATAACCAACAAAAATACCCTTGCTAGGACTTAGAACTGACACTAAGAAACTACTAGTTATGGTAAAATTGTAAGTTTGAAACATGCCTTGGAAATTAACAAGTGACAAACAAATTTTCTTTTAAATTATTTATAAAAAAAGAGAAACCTGGCTATTTTTATTTTCAGTTTAAAGTTTAAACCTTTTCTCAACCTCTAACTAAAATCTGAAAAGAAAAAAAACTTGAGAAGGAAATGAAATCAACTTCAACTGTTCAATTTCAATGCTGATCAAAGATTAAAGCTAGCAACAAATTCATATTCAACATTCATATTCAACTCAATCAACAATCAAGTCCAGATTTAAGAAAAAAAAGATTTGCTCTCTGTCTTTCCAAATTCTTGTGAGTGAACTTTAAATTGATAAGTTAAATTTATTATTTTTACTTATGCATGTGATAAATTTAGGTAGTAATATGATTTGCATGGATGTATAGATATATTTTGCTTAGAAATATAGTTGAATCACTGAGAGATCCTTTGCATGCTTGTGTGTGTGTGTGTATACCTTTGTTCTTAGTTTACAGACCAAATCAGATTCAAAAATCATTTCCCTTTCTTTCCAATACTTTTCTGGCTATGATCATTAAAAAGAAAAGGATTGTATCAATGTTATATTATTTTTAAAAATAGTTTAAGGAATATTATTAAGCATTTCTTGGGGAAAAATAAATTTTACAGTAAACCAAATTTTAACTGAAGATTCAACCATCATTATTCTATGTTTCATTTATATTGTTGGATTAGTCTTGGAAAATGATGATTTTTGGTAATAAAATCAAAAAATTTAAGCTTGTAATTTGTGTGAAATTGAGAGTTGAACAGTTTTGGGTGTGTTGCCAAATTCCGACGATAGGGTCACTCGTGTGACGTGGCGGTTGGCAGAAAGGAGCGTCGGTCGAAGTGGCACTGGGGAAAAATGGTAGATGAAATTCATGTAGCATGGATTGATGAGGTAGGGTCGATCTAGGGTTTCGTTGCCGTTGGCATAGCATCGATTTTGAGTTGAATAGCGAAGCAAGAGGGGTGATGAAGCTGCACACGTGGGGAAAACAATGCAGGAGAAGGCGGCGGGTCTTCCGATGAAGTTGGAGGGTATATGGTGGTAGGAATGGTCGGAGTGTGGTGATTGATGTATATCTGATCATTTCCAGTGGAGGGGATAAAGCTTGTTTTCGAACAGGGCAGTTAATTGAAGCTTGGGTGGTTGGATGGGATAGGGTGATCATGCGAGATTGGCATGGATGATCAGCGGCAGGGCACGATCATCGGAGAGAGCGTGCACGGATACATGCACGACTTCGTGTCCAATCCTGTAGCTAGAAATTAGAATTATTTTGCTGAAGGGAGAAGAAGGAAGGAGGTGTTCGGGTAGTCTGGGTTTTGGCTCGAAGTTGTGGGGAGTTGGGCTCAAGTAGGTGATCGGGATTTTTTTGGCTTGGGCCATGTAATTATGAAGGTAATTAATGTATTAACCAAAAGTTTGAAAATAGTAAACTTTTAGTCAAGCTTTAAACAAATTTTCAATATTAAGTATTTACCTCGTTTCAATAGAAAATAATGAACGAGTTTCAAAGCAAGTTTCATAATTTAAAATTTAAAGTTAATGCTTTTGAATTTAAATTGTCTTGGGTTGAAATAATTATATACAAGGTAATTAACTTGTGTGATTTATTAAAGATAATTAATGATTAATAGATTTATTAATGTGATTAATTACGGGTTAATTAATTAAAAATTAAAGGTTAATTAATCAAGTGATAGTTACTTAATATAACTAAATAAGTATAATTGTTTAGTGTAGTCAAAGAATAATTACTTAATGGAAGTAATTAAAAGGGTTAATTACTTAACATAGTTAATTAAATAATTGATTAATTAATGTAACTAATTAAAGGATTAATTAATTAATGTGATTAATTAAAGGATAATTAATTATTAAATGTGATTAATTAATTGATAATTAATGAATGAGATTAATTAATGTAAGTAATTAAGGATAGTTAATTAGTTAATGTAAATTAATTAAAAGGTAATTACTTGAATGTGATTAAGTATGGTATAATTGATTAATGAGAGTAATTAAAGGTTAATTAATTATTGTGTAATTAATTAATGTTAATAATCAACGGTTGATGAGTTAATTGCATAAATTAGTTAAAGTAATGATTAAAGGGTTTATAAATAGTTAATGTTAATTAAGCAAGATTTAAAAGTAATTAATTTAGTTTATTTGGAGATTAATTTGAATTAATTAGGAATTAAACAACCAATTAATCTTGCCTATGGATGATTAATTATAATTGAATGCCTTAAATTATTTGATATCTTTGATATGTGATTGTGATGATATGTGATATGATACGTTTGGGTTGGACTGTGATAATATGGTTTGTGTATCTGCGATGAATTGCTATGTAAATATGTAATTCTGGATATAAATGGAATTGTTTAAACTTAAACAACTTTGTTTTTAAGATGATATTGGATTCGAAGAGATTGAAGTCAGGTAATTAGCAAATACACGAATCCACTTCGATTAGTAATCTACAACGATTCTTTATAGTTTTGATTTAGAATCTAATAGGCTGGAATGGAATAAATTAAGTGAACTTTGACATTTAAACTAAGTAACGATACTTAGATTTATTTTGTGAAAAAGTAATTAATTATAACAAGATAAGAACTCATAGTGAGGTACGAGTTACCCTGGTTTGCCGCTATGTTTTACTACTTGGTATTCAAATTTTATGGGTTTACTCACGCTGGTTTCCAGCCTGACCCGGGTGTTACTTTGATGTAATGCTCAGGTCAGATCGACTATACAGATTTTCAGGTTAGGATTTTCTGGAATTCAGGAGGTGAGCTGGATGGCAGGAATGTATGGAATTTTACCGCTTGTATTTGTATTTGATTTGTTTAGTCTGGGACAAGTTAATTATAACTGTCCAGTTTATGTATGATGGTTGTACTCTAATGTATTATTATAAAATTTACAATTACAACTTTCTTTGTATAAATGCTATTAATTGATATTATATTTAATTTTGCTACGAGTGTGAGATGCTGTTGTTTCTTGTTCTTTTTCTTCCTCCTTCTTCTTTTCTCTAACAATCTGAAATTTTCGACATTCGATTGCTTGGCACTCTACTGTGAATGTATTAGTGTCGAATTTTCAAGGTCAAAATTTCGGGTCATTACATTTTGGTATCAGAGCTGAAGTATAAGCGAGAACCTTGGCTCTGGCAGATTATTTATTAAGGATAGGGTCAGCAGTACCCTAGAATGAGTTGAGTATATGAGGGCGTATTTGTTATTTTATTATATAATGATTTTAAAACGGTTTTATTTAGTCTTTATATAAGTTTATATTTTGATATATAAAGCAATAGTTTTTCTAATATATTAAGGTAGTGGTTGTATTATTTGAACTAAAAGTAATGATAAAAATTAAGTGGTAATAGAAATATAACCAAATGGGAATTGGATAATATAAACTATATAAATAAGATAAGTAGAAACGGATTCAAACTAGAAAATAAAATCCTGAATTTGTAAAAGTGTTTTCAGAAAGTTGAATTAAGCGACCCTGATTTTATTTTCCAATAAATTATAAGACAATATATAGTGAATTGGTTTCCAGATATGATAATCTTGGTTATTATCATAAATAGTTGTTGTGTTTAGTAATGAAATGTTTGTTAATGATTAAGCAAAATGAAATGTTTTAGGAAAGCAAACATTTAGGTGAGTATGACTTATAAATTGGCATTGAATAATTTAAATTGTGAAGTTTTAAATCTAAGTTCAGAAATTTAAATTGTTTCAAAGTATTAAAAGATATAATATATAATATTTCTAAATGTAGGAATCGTATCTTAAAACAAGAGTTTTAAAAAATAATAAAAGGAATTTGTTCTAAAATTAAAAAACCAAGAATGTTTTAAAATTTAAAGTATGACTTGAAGTGCAAAAGAAATGGATATGTATATATGTGGGATATACATAATAACAAGTTGATTGGAAGTCAACACTAAGTGTTGGTTTTGAATTTTACTTGGAAGATGTTGTGAAAACCCAAAGTGAAATAAGTTTTTGAACTTATAAGTGGGATGATTTTTAGTAAGAAGTTTAAAGTTTGAAATTGAGAATTCAAATTGAATAAGGTTGTCTGGATTAAATAAATTGAATCTAATTTAGGGGAAGTTAAATAAGTTTAGAACAAACAACCTGAATTGGGAATTTCAAGATGAAATTGAGATTTAACTTAGGAAAGTTAAATGAGTTGATTTGAAATGGGAGTCATGTGTGATCTGGCTTGAAATCTAGAAATGGGCAATGGATGCTATGGATTGGTGTTTGGATAATTGGGATGTTTATTTACCTTGGCTTATCCTGATATCATCCTATTGTTATTAATAATCTATGGAACTGTGAATTAGATTGTTTAAATGAATTTAGAAGTAGATTGAGATAATGTATATTCCATTACATGAATTTAATGGAATTAAACTTTAATTTAAAATTGTTTAATGGTTTTGACTATTAAAGATAACGATTGAACTTATTGAGAATAAAATCACCTTGAACTTAAGATTCAAATGAACGCGCAAACTAAAATTTGTTAAGAATCGGTTTCAAATTTTGAAGATAAAATAGAGTAACAAATTGGATTCTGAAGATTAAATTGTTTTTGAACTCTTATTTGGACTATGAAATAAGTTAAGTAAAGGTAATTTATAATGGAATTTTGAAGTTTGGACTCGGAATTAAATTGTTTAAAGATGTAGGCTGTTAAATTAAAAATTTAACTCAAATTTATATAATTCGGGATGGTTTAAAAATTGAGATTGAAATTGAAAGTTTCCTTAAATTGAATTTGATTTGAAATTAATTGAAATTGTGATTGTAGTTAAATAAGTTTAAACTCAAATGGGAATTGATTCGAATTTGGGAAAGGAATTGATGTTAATTTAAATAGAATTGGAATTGAATCAGTTTAATGGAATGAGAAATTAAGTAGAAGTGGAGATTGGGAAATAGAACCAGTTTGACTCCGAAACTATTTTCAAATAGAATTATTTTAATATAACTGTTTTAAATTTATTTTCCTAGCCACTTGCTATAAACCTTTCCTTTTAAAACCCAAACTATCTTATATTTATTTTACAATTATTTTGAAGCTAATTACTATTTTAAATCTGTTTTATAAACTAATCATTATTTTACAACTATTTTGAAGCTAATTACTATTTTAAATCTGTTTTATAAACTAATCATTATTTTACAACCACTTATAACTAATTACTATTTTATAACTATTTTGCAACTATCTAACTACTCTACAAACTATTTAACTGTTTTATAACAATTTTATAATTACTTAACTATTTTATTGCTGTTTTACAACTACTTATCTATTTTTAAAATTTTCAAGCTATTTTCTTAATACAAGTTGGTCAGAGTGCAAACTGTCGATAATTGAATACCAATTGAGATAGGAATTAAAGTGTTAACCTAAATGGAAATTGGAAGCAATTGTGGATGAGTAAATAGAATCAAAATGAAGGTGAATAGAAAGAATATTGATTTAGCTAATAATCAATGAAGATAAATATGTGGGATGTATGTATATTATTCTATTCGCATAGTGATTTGATTTAGATTCGAGCACATAATTTCGAGATAGTGTATCGATCCGAGAAGGGAAATTTTCACTCGATTTTCAACGGCAAACCCAGGATATGGATTTTTGATTGATTCTGGAAATTCTCTATCATAGTTAGGGCTATGTAAGGAGAATGACGGTTTCTGATCAAGAAACCAGATCTGAGTCCGTACTAGGAAGTCGGGTGGACGATACTAGTTCGAAAGAGAAATTGTGTGATCGAGTGAGCGATCAGATTTGATATTGCATACATATGATATGTGTACATCGTACGGGCTTGAATGAAATTTTGAATTTTTTGGATAAGAACTATAAAATGATTTTTGAAATGGAAAGGTGTATTTTGAAATAAATGATGAAATAAAATGGAAGTTGGATATTTCTGAGATTAGAACTCATTTATAAAAAGTAAGTAATATGGTAAATAAATCTATAAAGGAAGTCAAATTTGAATATTTGATTTGGTATATATGATAAACTCCCCTTGTTGAATCTATAGCCAGAAGAGTAAATTTTTCAAAAAATATTTGAAGTATAAAAAAGGAATTTATATAAGTAGGAAGTGATCCAAGATTTTTTCAAGGATGTATATCTTTACATATATATAAATAGTTTTATGAGAATGATTTTGGGAAAATGATTTTGGAACCGATGGATTTGGAAAAGGCTTTTGATTTTTGGGAAAATCAAATTTTAGGATTTTGGAAAGCCAAGTTTGGAACTATCGATTTAAGATATCGACTTTGTGTAAAGGAGATTTATGTGAATCGTAAAGGGTATGATTTAAAAGATAATATAAGTGTATAGTATAAAATGTTTTGAGATTGGCTCTAGGGAAAAAGGCGCTCCCACTGAAACGAACTTCATAGGAGATCCACGGGGTGGTTCTGCCTTAAGGGTGAGGTTCTAAATTGAATCCTGGAAGGAAGTCTGGACAAACTGAAGTTCATGCGGATTATGTGTTTGGGTAGCAAAATTCGAAGGCGCTGATGCCTGCAGAGACTTTTGGGTTATGCTGTGATGACAGCGTAACTCGATGTCACTATGATCTATTATGGACCATAGAGAAAGTCGTGTGTGCCGTGAGAGCCAACGCTCTACGTTTGATTTTGCCGTGATGGCAATTTAACATCGGTAGACTGCGATCTGTGAAGACATAGCGAAAGTCAAGAGGCCGTGAGAGCCTAAGGCTACATTGGGACTCAACTGATGTAGTCCACGACCTATGTAGGAGTGGTGAAGTTTCATTTGGCAGCGAAATTCGAGGGCGCTGATGCCTATGGTTATCAATGGATTTACCAGGATGGCAACGTAACCATCGGGTTAACTGCGACCATGAAAGGGGTGATGATTTCCAAAGTATTCTTACCAGAAATGTTTCCTATATTCTCAAAAAATTGTTTTCTATATTTTCACAAAGTTTCGAAAATGTTTTTCCAATATTTTCACTGGGTGTTGAAAACGGGTTTACCAAGTACTTATAGATTTTCAGTCCTATGCTTGATCAACGTATGACCGAATTTCTATGAGAACGAGGATGGACTTGTGGAAACATCGAGTTATAAAAGTATTTTTGTAAAAACTATTTTGGTAATATTATATAGATTTTAAAGAGTTTTAAAAAAAAATCTTAACAAAAGAGTTTATAATTGAAGATGATCAAAGATCAATTTAAGCCGACAGTTAGCATTTTAATAAATTCGGGCTTCGTTCTTTTTCGGGGACGAAAAGATTCAAAGTTGGAGGAATGTGATAACCCGAATTTTTGGGCATCGGTAATTGTATATTTATCTAATTTTAACTTTTGGACACTGATTTAGAAGTTGAACAAATAAATCTGATAATATATATTTCTTTGAATATCTCCTAATATAATTATTTAAAATTAGCAAAAAATTTATTTTCAAACAAATTAATTATGTTTATATATATATGAGTGATTTTAAATAGAATTTGTATTTGAAATTCAAAAAAATAAGTATCTTAAAATAAATTGGTTTTAAATTATATGTACATGATTTTTATTAGTATATAATTAATTTTATATTATTTTCTTTAAAAGATTTTATAAATATGGATAAAAGAAATATATTAAACTAAATAGAAAGTATAATATAGGATTATAAAAAAACATATGTAAACATGATACATATATTAATAAAACATAAGAAAGTATTAAAAATAATCGTTTTTAACAAATGTAAGTTAAAGAATACATGCATATTACATGTGTAGTTTGTACATGCCTTGGAAATTAACACATGGCAAACAAATTTTCTTTTAAATTTATTTATAAACAAAAGAGAAACCTGGCTATTTTTATTTTGAGTTCAAAGTTTAAACTTTTTCTCATCTTCTAACTGAAATCTGAAAAGAAAAAAAAACCGAGAAGAAAATAAAATCAACTTCAACTGTTCAATTTCAATCCTGAACAAAGATTAAAGCTAGCAACAAATTCATATTCAACATTCAGATTCGACTCAATCAACAATCAAGTCCAGATTTAAGAAAAAAAAGACATGCCCTCTATCTTTCCAAATTCCTATGAGTCAACTTTAAACTGATAAGTTAAATTTATCATTTTTACTTTTGCATGTGTTAAATTTAGGTAGTAATATGATTTGCATGGATGTATAGATGTATCTTGCTTGGAAATATAGTTGAATCACTGAGAGATCCTCTGCGTGCCTGTGTATATATATAAACCTCTGTTCTTAGTTTACAGACCAAATCAGATTCAAAAATCATTTCCCTTTCTTTCCAATCCTTTCCTGGCTATGATCATTAAAAAGAAAAGGATTGTATGAATGTTATATTATTTTTAAAAATAGTTTCAAGGAATATTATTAAGCATTTCTCGGGGAAATATAAATTTTACAGTAAACCAAATTTTAACCGAAAATTCAACCATCATCATTCTGTGTTTCATTTATATGGTTGGATTAATCTTGGGAAATGATGATTTTTGGTAACAAAATCAAAATTTTTAAGCTTTTAATTTATGTGAAATTGAGAGTTGAACAGTTTTGGGTGTGTTGCCAAATTCCGGCAATAGGGTCACTCGTGCAACGTGGCGGTTGTCGGGAAGAAGCATCTGTCAGAATGGAACGGGGGGAAAATGGTAGATGAAATTCCTATAGCGTGGATTGATGAGGTAGGGTCGGTCTAGGGTTTTTGTTGCCGTTGGCGTAGCATCGGTTTCGAGTTGAATAACAAAGCAAGGGGGTGATGAAGGCTGCACACGTGGGGAAAACAATGTAGGAGGAGAAGGTGGGTCTTTCGATGAAGTTGTTGGATATACGGTAGTTGGAATGGTTCGAGCATGGTGGTTGATGTATATCTGATCATTTCCAATGGGGGGGGGTCGAAGTTTGTTTTTGAACAGGGCAGTTAGTCGAAGCTTAGGTGGTCGGATGGGATGGGATGATCGTGCGAGATTGGCATGGATGATCGACGACAGGGCACGATCATCGGATGGAGCATGCACAGATACGTGCACCACTTCGTGTTCAATCCTATAGCTAGAAATTAGAACTGTTTCGCTGAAGGGAGAAGTAGGAAAGGGGTGTTCGGGTAGTCTGGGTTTTGGCTCGAAGTTGTAGGAGTTGGGCTCGAGTAAGTGATCGGGATTTTTTTGGCTTGGGCCGTGTAATTGTGAAGGTAATTAATGTATTAACCAAAAGTTTAAAAACAGTAAACTTTTGGTCAAGCTTTAAAGAAAGTTTCAAAATTAAGTATTTACCTATTTTTCAATAGAAAATAATGAACAAGTTTCAAAGCAAGTTTCCATAATTTAAATTTTAAAGTTAATGCTTTTGAATTTAAATTGTCTTGGGTTGAAATAATTATATACAAGGTAATTAACTTGTGTGATTTATTAAAGATAAATAATGATTAAAATATTTATTAATGTGATTAATCACGGGTTAATTAATTAAAAATTAAACGTTAATTAATCAAGTGAGAGTTACTTAATATAACTAAATAAGTATAATTATTTAGTGTAGTCAAAGAATAATTACTTAATGGAAGTAATTAAAAGGGTTAATTGCTTAATGTAGTTAATTAAAGAATTAATTAATTAATTTGAATAATTAAAGGATTAATTAACTAATGATTAAAGGATAGTAATTACTGAATGTGATTAATTAATGAATGAGATTAATTAATATAAGTAATTAAGGATAGTTAATTACTTAATGTAAATTAATTAAAAGGTAATTACTTGAATGTGATTAAGTATGGTATAATTGATTAATGAGAGTAATTAAAGGTTAATTAATTATAGTGTAATTAATTAATGTTAATAATTAAAGGTTGATGAGTTAATTGCATTAATTAATTAAAGTAATGATAAAAGGTTTTATTGTTAATTAATGTTAATTAAGCAGGATTTAAAGGTAATTAATTTAATTTATTTGGAGATTAATTTGTATTAATTAGGAATTGAATAACTAATTAATCTTGCTTATGGATGATTAATTATAATTGAATTCCTTGAATTATTTGATATCTCTGATATGTGATTGTGATGTTATGTGATATGATATGTTTGGGTTGAACTGTGATAATATGGTTTGTCTATCTGTGATGAATTGCTATGTAAATATGTAATTTTGGATATAAATGGAATTGTTTAAACTTAAATAGCTTTGTTTTTAAGAGGATATTGGATTCGAAAAGAACGGGGTCGGCTAATCAGCAAATACCCGAACCCAATTCGATTAGTAATCTACAGTGATTCTTTATAGTTTTGATTTAGAATCTAATAGGCTGGAATAGAATAAATTAAGTGAACTTCCACATTTAAACTAAGTAACGGTACTTAGATTTATTTTGTGAAACAAGTAATTAATTCTAACAAGATAAGAATTCGTAGTGAGGTACGAGTTACCCTGGTTTGCAGCTATGCTTTATTACTAGGTATTCATATTTTATGCCTTTACTCACACTGGTTTCTAGCCTGACCCGGGTCTTACTTTGATGTAATGCTCAGGTCAGACCGAGTATTACAGATTTTCAGGTTGGGACGTTCTGGAGTTCAGGAGGTGAGATGGATGGCAGGAACGTATAGATTTTTACCGCCGTGTATTTGAGTTTGAGTTGTTTAGTCTGGGACAAGTTAATTATAACTGTCCAGTTTATGTATGATGGTTGTACTCTGATGTATTATTATAAAATATACAATTACAACTTTCTTTGCATAAATGCTATTATTTGATATTATATTTACTCCACTGCGAGTGTGAGATGCTATTGTTTCTTGTTCTTTTTCTTCCTCCTTCTTCTTTTCTCTAACAATCTGAAATTTCCGATGTTCAATTGCTCGGCACTCTACCGTGAAGATATTAGTGTCGAATTTCAAGGTCGAAATTTCGGGTCATTACGACTGGATTCGACGACCAATATCTTCGTCATCAGCTCTAACCACAACTTTAACCTTATAACCACGGTGGCAACATACTGCGTAAGAGTCAACCTCTTGTTCAACCGAAGGTTGCAAATCTGGTACTTGATCAACCTCATGTTCTTGTGGTTGTTGATGAGCCAGCTGTTCGTGTAGAGGTTGGACAATCGTACGTTCATACAGCGGTTGAACATCTTCTTGAAGTGTGAGTTGGTCAAGATTTGGGAATTCTCGAGCAATGTCCTTGTAATGCTGGTCTTGGTAATTGATATTCCAATCTTCATCGGTTTGTTCGCTTTTCATTAGAATGTAGCCGAAATCGGAGTCAATAGATGATGACCAAGAAGGCATTGATATGATGAATAGAAGAATGAAGGAGCGGAGAACTGAATCGTGTGTTTGAGAAGAAAAACTCTTATGTATATACTGAAGCGTGTGAATGCTAACAATTATTTATGTTTAAATATGAGCATTGTATTTTGATTTGACTGTACAATAGAAAGTGAAATTACTCACAAACAAGACAATAATAAATGTGCATACATAGAAATAATAACACACTCAACAATAATACACTCAAATTTTGGATATCCAAATCGTTTTAGCCAATTTTGACGTATGATATAAGCCTCGTGTCTAGTGAATGTGTTGTGATATTTGAGAAAGTAACGGCCTTCAAATGTGGAATGGGTTGGTTCGAACAAATTTTCAAATATAACCTCATTGATAACCGTACTGTACCACGTATAGGCGTTGCACAAGTTTCCATAAACAGTCCTCAACTCTACCTTCGTACGTCTACTGGTACACTCAACATTACTGTTACAAAGTTCAGCAATAATGTCCCAAAACTGAGTTTCCATTATCTCATCATCGTCGCACATCCGATCAGTTTGTAAAAAAATACTAGCAGTTTGAATTATGCAGCCGAAAATATTATCTTAGACATTGATTGAATTTACCGAACTTTTAAATGTTGTGATATTTGAATATAACACTTTATCTTAAATAAAGAGGTCATAATCAGCATCCAAAAAATGAAGTATGAGATTAATGTCCACGTGTCAAACATCCATAAATATTTTGACAAACAAACATAATTGTGTTTGTTACTTCAACATTTTTACTTCATATACGCTTCATAATAAACAAGCATAAATTATAATCAACACAATGCCATACTCAACATAAAATACAGTCGACACAATGCCATAACATATAGACAATCACATATAATAGTAGCATCATCACCAACATAATTTGCAACCAATTATCGTAATGCGTGAAAAATAATAACATAAACTGAAACATCTATATGCAGCACATCAGTCTATGTGATCGAAACCGCTATCAATCTCCGCATCGTCTCCACTATCGTCGTCACTGTCATCATTGACGTCATCATAGTCATGAGGCTCAGGTCCGGCATGGAGCTGCTCCTAAAACTGCTTAATCTAGGTCTGTAATCCCTGTATCTACGCATCATATTGAGTCTACTGCTGCTAGACCGCAGTCTTGTCTCTGATACATCATCTATGTATAATCGAGCATCATACGCTCAAATGCAGCAACCATCCCTCTATCACAATCCATGTACTGAGAGAACTGATATGTGACAAGAAAAATTATACATAGTTGGAGAATATAATGACAAGTAATTTAAAGAAAATTTAAAATTCGTACAAACCTGATGAGACTGATATAATTCGGCGGATGGTACACCCATAATAGCGTCATCTGTAGGGTACTGTAAGGGATACTCTACCACCTGACCATGTACATCATACGCTCTAAATGAATGAGGAGGGGGGTTGAAAGTAGGAGGTTGCACGTACTAAGACGACGTAGGCTCAAAGGTGGCAGGCAGTAGTGGAACTCTACCAGAAGAGGTATGAGGACCAATATGATCGGAGTTCAAATCCCGAATATTATCAGGCAACGCGTAAGCACGTAGGGCTACTCTAGCCCAATATGAATCAAAGTCTTCCGGAACTGTAAAAGGTTCACCATCCACCCATCTTGCACCCCTCATCGCAAGAATATAAGCTGGTCCAACTTTAATATCACCATACATATCATCCCATGGTAGCGGATCTGATGGAATGCGAACTATACCGTACAACTGTAGCCAACACCGCTCCACTAAATACCATATGAATGGACATGTAGGAACCTGAAATCTAACCCTGCATCGCGACATGGAAAACTGAAAAGTGACTGGATGATCATGACCAGACTCTAGGAATTGTAAATACCGATCCCATGGATGAACGATAATGTTACTGCGCCGCCTCATATCCATCTGTTGTCTAGCCTCCATTAACTCATTGTGCACCCCTTGTGCAACACGAGACAAATGCATAGAAGGACCCTAACGATGCAATCTAGGAAAGTAAATATAAGGTGTGCCGTTCGCCTCTACAATAAGTCGGGGGTGCATATTGGCAGTATACTCGTATTACCAAAATGGAAGAATGTACCAAAATTCATACATCTGTCTAGACTATTGAAGTGCATAAGTATCCAATGTTACGTACAAATAACCAATAATAGCGGTACCGTAATCATATATATGCAGTCCATCCACATCTACTAATCCGGCCAAAAAGCCAAGCCTAATAGTACCCTTATTGCTATTAAAAAATGTAGATCCAAAAAGGTATAATATGAAGGCACGGATAATCAGAGTGTGCATATCTTCAACGACCATGTACTCTATTATATATCGTTATAGACAAGGGAGAGTAATAGCTCCTCCTCTAACCTCCTCATCGCCCAAAGCCGGTAAATAAGTTGAATATTACTCGAACTCCTCAAATGAACTATCAAATGGAATAGGGAGACGGTCCGGTCGACCAACCTCTACGCCAATGAGAATATAAAAATCTAGAGGAGTCAGTTTTAGCTTAAAATCAGGAAAATGAAATGTGCGAGTGGTAGGCCATCATCTCTCAGTGAGAGCCTCTACCAGGCAACGATCTACGTGTGCAAGTCTAGGTAAATCTAGAAATTCACCAAAAGGTGACGCGTGTAGCCTATCCAAAATCGGCTTGGTAACTGATCAAAATACTCAGACATACACCTATACCAACTATCTCGCATCGCTACGCGACAAACATAAATATAGGATTATTTAATGTTAAAATAAACAAACAATTATCATACTTATACAGTTACACGGTTGTTCATCAAGCAATAAAAAATAAACGTATACCTGTGACGTCGCTATAGCTGTAGTAAGTCGATGCGAAACAGTAGGGAGCAAGTCATGCAAGGATCGAAGATCGTATGGAGTCATGGTAGCATCAGGAGAGACATGAGTAGGTCCGATATTGGCATTTGTCGCATATCAAACGGCCCGTCTACCAATTTTGACCGGATGGGGCAACATTTTGACGTAAAGTAAAATGAAAAAATTAATTGAAAAGAGGGTAAAAGAAGAGGAAATGAAGGGGAATGAGGGTTTGCGTCTGATATAGGCATCGGCCTCAGGCGCCTGTTGAACAGGCGCCCAATTTCGAAAGAAAGCGGACGCCGATTCTATAGGCGCCTGGTCATCAGACGCCTGTTTAACAGGCGCCTGGCCTCATTTCTCATTTCGGAGTGTGGAAAATCCAATTTCCGCACTCCGAACTATTGGAGATGCTCTAACACCATATATAGTTAGTAATCAATAAACTAATGAAGCTTTCATCTCACCTTATAGCTGATAAAAGAACATTAGCATATAGGTTTAATACAACAGACAAAACTAAAAATGAAAATGTCGACAATTACTCACATATTAGTTCTCTGTTTTGGAAATCAAGTACATATAAGCCCTTTCAAGCCACTATCTAAACTACTTCAAGTCCAAATTCACATTTTGTACATCCAAGTAAACCCTTTTGGTTTCTTCTCATCCTTTTGCATTCACATTTTCAGGTCTTTTCAAGACTACATCATCTTCATCATATTTTCTACTTAAAGAACTTTCACTAACTTAGATCTTATACTCTATATGCCATAGCTTCATCTTCAAAGCAGGCTCGTCATAGAATGCATTGGCTGCCTAATCTTGCCTAATGGCACAATTTGAATGAACACCGACTTCGGTCTCATGAACAAAAAATGTGTCATTGCTGCTCAATGAACTCCAACCATAGCATCATGTGAATTCAAAATCTTATATATTTTTGCTAACTTTGTGGTCCTATTTGGCCTTAACACTTCTACTCTGAATCCAATATCTTCAGCTAAGCTAGCGACTTCATCTTCATTTTCAATAACTCTAGAACCAGTTCTTGATATAATCACTAGCTTTGGTTTTATTTTAGTTGTTCTCTCTTCTCCTACATCAAATGATTGAATTCTTGGTCTGTAAGCATCATCAAGAAGTTTCCTAAAATAAAAGGTAGACTTTCTATTACTCATTTTTTCCAAATTTATAGTAAGATAGCCATGAGTATTTTGCCCAATAACCAATTCAGGAAAGCAATGCACTTTGGAATCATTCAAGAAATCAACTGGCTTGAATTTTGACATTTGAGAAAGGATATCACCATACTTTGTAACCCACCAGTTCTTGTAGTCTACTATCAATATGAAAACATTGTGATTATAACGTTGAGAAGTGATGTATAGTGGAATTATACCTTCATTGAAATCATGATACGCATTTCTTGTGTATCCACCTGTCGAGAATACTATAGCGGGTATATTGTGATTCGCATCACAATATTAGTCTTTTCGTGATGTAGTTATTAGAGTGAGTTGATGAACAGTGGACATAATTGATTTATCCCATTTTATGGGGTAGGGTTTGATGAATTCTTATGTTTTGAAGTGTTTGAATTTTTTTGATAAAAGGGCCCAGCCCAAAAGATTACATAAAAGAGTCGGGTAACAAGAATACCATACCCAATAACTACTCGATACTACCTAATCCTAATATGCTAAGGGCAAACAAACGCTTCCATCGATTACAATGCAAAAAAACTCAAAAATGGCGAACTGCCATGAGAGACTCTTGCTACGGCGGTTTTCAAATCTTCATATCCTCCTTGAGGTTACTGTCAATAGCTTGCTCGGCAAGAGTCTTTTTCAAATTATTGAAACTACTTTCAGTTTCTTTAGGCTCTCTCGATTTGCTGTTAAATATGATATTTTTCATTGGATCTTCATTATACTCGACAAAGTTGCGATCTTTATGGCTCCAATTGTTGTTATTGACTTCCAATTCATTCTTGAGGTCAAAATTATAGTGAAGATTGCTGCTTTTAAAGTTGGTTTGAGCTTATGATTTAATCTGAAGGTCAAATTTGCAGCAATGCTTGCTACTTTCAGCAACATTAGCCGTCTCACTTTCCACTTTGCTGGAAATTTTGCTGCTTTCACCCTTTTCCCACATAGATAAGTGATAAATATTTCCATTCAATTTACTGATGTGGTGAAAATTACCGATCCTTTGCAAATTATGATCTAACTGCTTTGACTTGTTTTGAATCAAGGGAAGCTTCAGCTTCAATGCCTCTTTACTTGTTGAGCGGTAGTTCCTGCCAATATCAAGTGAGCAATAATTCGAAAAGCTATTCTATTTGTAATTATTAGTAGCAATATTTACGCATAAGTCCTGTTTTCTTCCTATGCAGAGGCATCCTCTGGTAAGGATCTGAAATGGACACCTCCAGTAAATGAAGTGTTGACGTTGATAGTATCCTTCCCCAAATATGAAGTCCTATGATTGATAGTCTAGAGATAATTGCCATGGAAAATAACACTATTGAATTTTCCATCTGTAAGTATGATTCCACTCCTGTTTCGAGATCTTCATGATCATTATTATCTTAAAATAGTTGGTGAGATCGATTTCAATTTCTTCTTTCTTTATGAATTAAAATTTGAAAGTTTGATTCAATGCATTTCCAAATTTGGATGGCATCTGTTTCCTTTTTTGTATGCAGTCTAGCATTCCTTTCTTTCCATATATAGTATATGGCAGTAGTGAGCATGATGCCAGCTTCATTGAATTCTTTTGATTTGATTTTGAAGTTTTGTCGGATGTGATGAATACATTCTTTGATGTTTTGAATTGGAATATTTTTGCTGAATTTGAGCTTGTTTTTGGCAACATACTAGATATATCTTGAAAATTTGCAATCAAAAAATAAGTGTTCTGCTGTTTCAATATCATTCTTGCAAAGGTGACACTTTAACTCATTATTTTTGATCCATTGTTTGCATCTATCTCTGGCTGGCAGTCTGTTCAGTAGAGAAAAGTAGGTACAATGTGCCATTTTTGGGCAGTTAGCTCTATTCCAAATGATAGAATGCCAATCCATTTTAGTTTCAAACCCTTTTAAAAAATTCTATGTAGATTTAAAAAAGAAATTTTGTCTTTTTTTGAGAGTTTCCATCTCCAGCAGTCTTCAGCCATATTTGGATCAATATCAATTCTTTCTATACTTCTTTTAAAATTTGAGGTTGCTAGATGAAGATTTGCATTCCAAATGTGATTTTGAATGATATATTTTAAATTTGCGCCTTCAAAATTTAGCAGATTATTCCAGCATAATAAGCTAACTAATGACTTTCCATTGATCCAACGATCAAATCAAAGGCTGTTGTTTTTGCCATCTTTAAAACTTCTTTCCAATAATTTGATACCAATATTTCTTCTTTTTAAAATGTTTTTCCATGAGCTTGAGTTGTGAGTTTCTGCTGGCATAGTCCAGAAATTTTTGTTTTTAACACATTTACTTTTCATCCACTTTGACCATAAAGATTTTTCTTTTACAAATCTCCAAAAGAGTTTCATATAGCAGGCTTTTGAATATCCTTGATATTTCTTAACCCTAGCCCTCCAAACTTTTTGGGTTTGCAGATTGTATCCCATGAGACTTTATGATACTTTCCTTTCCATATGAAATTTGCACACATTTTTTCAATTTTATGAATAGCTGTTTATGGAATATTGTGAGTTTGAATCTAATACATTATGATAGCCGTGATGATAGTGTGTGTGAGTTCTAGTCTTCCAGCGATAGATAAGAGTCTGCTGGACCAGCTTTCTAATTTCTCTTGAATGATGTTACAAAGTCTTGAACAGTCTTTATTAGTAAGTTGATTTGTACTAAGAGGAAGTCCCAAATATTTGACAGGCAATTGACCTTCTCAAATTTTAAGAGTGTTAAGAAATTCCTCCTTATTCTCACATTTTTCCTAAAATAAGCTTTGCTTTTACTCTCATTGATTTGAAGACCTGCATATTTTTTTAAGCATTCAAAAACTTTTCCAATGGTATGAGCACTTTTCGAATCTGCGTTTACAAACAAAAGCAAGTCATCAGCATATAATAAACGAGTGATATTAGGCAAGATCCTATTAATAGTTTTGAGATATCCTTTAATTTGTTCAGTCTCCATTTGAAGAATTAAAAGTTCCATAGCAATTGCAAATAAGTAGGGGAAAGAGGGTCCCCTTGCCTGATACGTCTATTACTATTAATAAACCTACATGGTGAACCATTAATTAAGATTGGAAATGAAGCAGCTTCAATGCATTCTTTAACTAGATTGCAGAATTTTCCATGAAAACCCAATTGCCTCATCATGTGAATAATACAAGATCTATTTATCTTGTCAAAAGCTTTGTGAATATTAATTTTAATACATACTTTATTTTTGCAACCTTTGTTAAAGCTTCTAATGACTTCGTGTGCCAAAAGATTATTTTCAATAATAAATCTACCAGGGATGAATGCACACTGATTTTAGAAATCAACTATTTTAGAATTTTTTAATTCTATACTTAGAATATTAGCAATTATTTTGTAAATAAAATTACAGCAAGAAATTGGTCTGTAATCACCTAGCCCTAAAGGGATTTAACTTTAGGAATTAGAGTGATAAAAGTATGATTTATGCTTTTCAAAAGTTTTCCAGTAGTAAAAAATTCATTTACAGCATCAATTGTTTTTAATATCATGCTAACGGAGTTTGTAAAATGTAACCCCAAACCCATCAGGGCCAGGGCTTTTATCATCTTTGGAATTGAAAACAATATTTTTATTATCTTCTAGAACAACTGGAGCAAGAAGAATATCATTACTTCTATCATTAAGAATAAATTTGTTTCAACATTTAGAAACTCCTTCTTATACTCATCAGTATTGTATAAATCATAAAAATATTTAACAATTAACTGCTCAATTTGTGAAACATCGTTCAAGATATTCCCATTTTTGTCTAGCGGTTTTCTTATGTTATTGATTTTTTTTCTACTAGACATCTTGGCATAGAAAAACTTGCTAGCCCCATCTCCATTAGTAAGCCAATCCATCTTGGCTTTTTTCCTCATGCTGATAGCTTGCATATGCAAACTATTATTGATTTTGTTCTGACACTGGAAAAATTGATTAACTGAGACGATCCTAAAGAAAGAAAGGGATAGAAAAGAGAAAAGAAAGAAGAGAAAGAAGAAACAACACAAGAATCTCAACAGCGGAACGAATAAATTATATTGGTAACATAAGTATAACATAGTATACGTCAAATATCAGAGTTACACAGACATATACAACACATACTAGACAGTTATAAACACCTGTCTAGTTATTACAACTCAATCACAATACAGAAACACTCAGAGATACCAACACAGCGGAACTATATAACTATACGCAGAAGCCTCCTGCTCCATTGCTCCTCCACAATTCGTCAAAGCTAACCTGAATCCTAACCTGAATTCCCTTGACTACTCATAAAAATTTGAGTACCCAAGAGTTAAAGAAAACACAAATAACTCCGGGTCAGACATGGATCTGGTGTGAGTAACAGGTTAAAGTTGCTTAACTTTGAAAAACCTTTGAAAAGAAAGGTATCACGTAAGACTTCCCACACATAAACATGGAAAAGTTTTTACCTTACGCTAACCAAAACATTTGATAGGAAATCTGATGATATTATAATAGGGTCTAGGGTTTTCAAATAAACAAGAAATAGCCGAAATTGTTACATTTATTAAATTCCAGCTACTAGCCACAAAAGTGGGTAATACAATCAAAACCGTTGGCACTTATTGGATTTTGGATTCCATACAATGGCAGGGCTACTGGGGTACCGCCCGTCACAGTACGTGGCCTAGATCACCGTACCGAGGAGCCACCCTAACTCCCCTGCAACACAAAGCCGGACCCGTTCCTTACTGAACAGTTCCGAATAAGGCAACCCCGACGATTGTCATGATCAACCGTCCACACAGCCGAAATATAAAGGGACCTCTAGACAGGGGTAAATTTTACTCTCCAATGGGTGCGACCCACGAAGCTTTGCTGCACCTCCCCTGTTTTAGCCATTCCCGGTTGATGAGGCTTGAGGTTACGATTACCTTTATAGGACACATCACTTAGAATGCTCATCGTCCACCTGACGATGTTCTGAAAGAATTCAATCCATACAAGTTCGTTCCGGGTTCGAACGAAACCGAAGGCATTATCTCGTTACACTCATTTTGGAATCACCCTCAGAGTTAACGACAATAACCCTTGCACTCTGAATCACCATCTCGAATCTATAAGTACTATTCCGTCAAACTCATTACGGAATCACCCACAGAGTTATACTGACGTATAGCCCTTACACCTCGAGTCTTCACTCGCTCCACTTGGATTAACGACCTAACGTTTAATTGGAATCGATGTGGTTTTCGGATGTCCAAATATGGAAACCCGATCCCGGTCTCATCGAAATCCAAAGTGTGTCTTTTAGGTCCAAGTTGTTTTAAGTTTAAAACAATTCAATTCATTATCTAAATATACACAGATAGATAATTCACAACACAATAGATAATCAATCTTGTCATTATCAACAGATAATTCATATCAAAATCAGATAATCCATATTATCATCCAAAAGCAACCAATGCATCCATATCACATACACTACTCATCTCATAATTGAGATTACAAACCATACCAAACAACCAATACCATTTATCAAACATGAGCAATGATCTAATGATCACACTTCTATAATTAATTTAAAATGAATTAAATTAATTACTCAATCTCTAATTAATTTAAAATAAATTAAATTAATTACTTCATCATTAAAATTCTGCTTAACTTAACCATCCATTGATTTCAAATCAATTTATAAATCACCATCTCAATATTCATTTCAATTAATCATTACTGATTAGCTATCCCTAATTATAATAAGTAATTAGCTTATAAGTTAATCACACAAGTTAATTACTTAAACCCTTTGCAAATAATTAACTTGTAATTGCTAAATTAATTGATTAACTAAAATTAATTGCATTAATTATTTATTCATTATTAATTATACCTTAATTAATCAATTTCAAATTACATCATTAATTAATTAATTAATGATTCTAACTACAATTAATAAATCTAAATATAAATTAATTACATAAGTAATTAATCTGAAATTAATCCACATACAAATATTAGTCACCCATGATTAATAACCATTCAGTAATTAACTACTTTAATTACTCATCCCATGATTAATTATTCTTAATTAATTATCTAAATTGATCCCCTTGATTAATTTCAAAGTAATTCAAATCTAATTACTTCTATATCAAATATCTTTAATTACATCCTATAATTATTAATTAATTACTTCCTTAAGTAATTACAAATTCACCAATTACATAAAGTAATTATCAAACAATCAACAAATGTTTAAATTAATTTAACTTAATTAATCTAAACTAACCACATTAATCAAAGTAATTACACCAAGTAATTAATTCTTTAATTACTTTCATTAAGTAATTAAAACTTAAACGATTGATTATTATTAATTAATTAATCTAATTAATTATCAAAATTAATCACATTAATTAATTGTTAAATAATCTTAAGTTAATGACTTCATTAACATTTCTTAATTACTTAATTAAGAATTAACTTAAATTAATCATTATTAATTATCAATTAATTAGTATATAATTATCATTTAATTAATCTCTAATTATTAATTAATTAAGTGTTAATTAAAATCTAAATTATCTCTAATCACTTGATTAAATAAATCTTAATCATAAATTAAAATTTAATTAATCATCCTTAATTATAGATTAATTAACCCTAATTAATTAATCTCAAGTCTAATTAATTAACTTGAAAAAATCATTAATTACTTAATTAAACAACCACATAATTAATTAATTAAATAATTAATTATCATCTTAATTACCTTAATAATTAAATGAATCCAATCATTTAATTTTATTTATCTTTAGATAAACATTTCTTATTAAATATTTAACTTCATTTTAACTTAAGACTCAAATTTATCTTAAATAAGATTTTTTAAACAATTCAAAACTTTTTATCATATATGTTAAAACATCTACTTTATTAATAAGTTAAAAAGAATTTAAATTTCAATTCAATTTAAATTCAAATCAATTTAAAAATTGCTTTAAAATTTCAAATTTGAAATACAACTTCCAAACTCATTTTAGTTTTAACTCTTTAAAACTCTTTCTATAATCTACATCCTCAATTCAAATGCAAATCATTTAATCATTCGAAAGCAATTTAAATTTAAACCTTTTTTTTTAAATCTGAAGTTTGAATTTTATTCCAGATTTAAAAACTCAGTTTTGAATTCACATTGAATTTCTAATTTAAATATTTAACCTTTCAATTCAAATGCAAATCACATATGCATTTACACTTGTGAGTTTGAAAATCAGATTTAAATTTTAAAACATAAATGAATTTAAATCTCTGACAAACAAATTTGAATTCATATCCAAATTTCAGATTTTAAAAACTCAGAATAAATTTCCACCTGAAATTTTAACTTTACCTTTACATTTAAAAAAAACAGAAAAACAGTTTCTGTTTTATTTAAAAACCAAACTTTGAAATTTCTGAATTTAAATTATTTCAAAGAAACCAGAATTCAAACTTATTTGAATTCAGTTTTAAAATCCTAAGTTAAAACTTTAGTTTGCATTTATTTCAAATTTTATAAATCTGGAAACAGGTTTCCTGTTCCCCCCCTTTTTATTTTATTTTAAACCAAACTTAAATTTCTTAATTCAAATTATTTCAAAATCAGAATTCAAACTATTTGAATTCATCTTTAGATTCAGGTTTAAATCTTAAGTTAAACTTTTAGTTTATATTTAAACTTAACTTTTAATTTCAAAACTGCAAAAACAGGTTTCTGTCCAAAACTAAAACCTGAAACACTCATGAACCCAGCCACCATATAATTTACTTCGAGAAAATCACTACCTTGCTTCGAGTCACTTCCCAATTCCCCCGAGACAATCACGGGCTTCAAACCCCTGCAACAAAACATCAACACAAACCTGCACAACTCTTCCTGTGCACCACTTACCCATCTCATGCCACCTCTGACCAACATCTCTGGCCATCCCCCATCGACCACAATCCCCACATCACACTTCAACACTCCAAAATCCAGAATTCAACTTGAATTTAAATTCAAGTTTTTAGAACCCAAGAACCTGGAAACACTTTCCCACCTCAATGTCTAACCTGTCAACATCCAATTCTCCTCTTCCCGACCATCATCAACTTCCATACTCCGGTGACTACTCCATCAACCCACCAACTATCAATACCCAAAGTATCTCTGAACTCGATTCATTGATGAAGCTGCAGTCGAACAAAATCAGTGACCCAATAAACTAGGGTTCTTACTGCAAATTCCAAATTACAACCCCAATAATGACAAGTAACCCAAATTCCTAATTTTCCTATAATCCCTGATAGATACACTCTCTTCATAAACAATTTCAACCAAATCCATTGCAGGATTCAACAGAACTTGACCAAAATGAAAAATGCAGTTAATTTGGAACTGCACCTTATTTTTGGCACTACAAATATAAATTTTTGTTTTAAAATTCTTGAATTCACTTAATGATTCTATTAATAAGCCTGAAACAATTTAAATTATTGAGTTTAAATTTTACTCTATGTTATTTTGCTCTGTATAACATGATTTTTCAGGTTACAGCCAATTCTAATTAGTTTATATAAAATTTAAATTTATGCTATACTAAAACAAACATGATTTATTGAAAGTTAAGTCATAACAACAAAAAAAACAAGTCAAAGAAAAGAACTCAGAGATCAAACATGAGTTTGGAAATTTGAAGCACAGACATGAAACTTTCATCATCAAGTATACAGGCATATATCACAGGTATAAAATTCACAGCCATTTCATATAAGTTCATATCAAATTTAAAAAAAAAACATAAACAACTTTACCTATTTAATAAATTTATAAGTGAGTTACTCACCTGTATTTGCCAAAATGTAGAGCACTGTCCAGATTTTAGCATGCAGTAGCTTGAATGCCTTTTAAACTTGAATGTTGCTTTTTAAAACATGCAGGCTTGTATTTTGCATTTTGAGGAGCTACAGGCTTGTTTGTAATGCACATGCAACTTGTATTTGTAGTTTCAGATCCAGATTGTCTTGAAAACATGAATGCAGACCTTCATGCTTAAAATTGAAATGCAGGCTTCAATTTGATGTAATTTGTATGTTCCAGAATTTTGAAAAATGAATTAATGCAGGTCTTTTCCCTTTCCAGATCCAATTGCATGTTTGTATTTTTAAAAAAAAAAAGAGGAGTTGAATGCAGGTTGGTTTATAGGTTTGAGAAATGCAGGAGTTTGCTTGATTAAAATTGAGATGCAGAAAATGTTACTGATTTGATTATGGATGTGGAAAAATGAAATTTGGTGTATGCAGATTTTTGATTACGGAAATGAAAAATGAATTTTGGTCTTTCTTTTGATTAAGGAATGTAAAAAAAATAAATATGAATGAAGAAGCAAGTTTATATAAAGGTAATTTTCAGATTTAATGAACTAAAAGAAAAATTAAAATAAAATTGACACTTGTCCTAAGCTATCAACACATGTAAATTCATGTTCTAAATTACATACACATGTTTCTTTTAAATGATTTGTTACCTTAATTAAATGTTAAAGAAAAATTAAGCTTAATGAATGTTTAAACTTAGTTAACTAGTTCTTATACTTAGTTGTGTATTTAAATAAATTTCTAAAGAATAAGCAAAGTATTAAAATAAATAAAACAACATACAAATTATTCTTTTGAAAAATAAACTTTTAAACAATTAAAATAAATTTACACAAGAGTTTGTAACTTAATGAATACATGTTTCATAAATTAAATTGTGTTTTGAATGTACAAATCACATTTTATAAATCATTGTTTTAAAAAGAATAACACAACATTTTTGTAACTTATTTTAATATTCAAACTTGAATAAAATAAATGAATTTTAAACAAATAAAACATTTATCCTACATATTCAAAATCATATAGTTACTATATTAAATATTTTTGAAAAGTTTAAATTAAAAACAAATCAAAATTTCCATTTTTAAAACATTAAAATTATGCTATACTAATTTAATTAAGAACAACATATCTATTTAAAATATATACAAATACATATACATTATTAAATAGAAAATAGATTTATTAACTCATTAAAAATAATTTCACAAATTAAATATTTAAATAAAGAAGATTATAGAATCAAATCAAATTTATTAACAAAATGTATCAATTCAATATAAATTTAAACACAGATTATCAAATTTATATTGTCCAAAATTCCGGGATATTATAATCCTTCCCCCTTAAAAGAATTTCGTCCCCGAAATTTAAAACAAAGGTAATTTAATAATCTATTTACAGATTTTATTTTAAAACATAGCATATGCTAATCATATGCCAACAACTAAAGCAACCAATTCACACAATCAGAACAAATCTAATTATCCAAAAGAATTTTGGATAAAACTTTACGAGTTTCCCCGGTGTATATATATATATATCGGGATACTCGCTCTATAGAATCCAATCAACCAATACTATTAACTTATAGAGCTCCTAACAACAATTCTAAACAGAATATCAGACTACAAACGAGTCTGACTCAACAACCAAACCATTCTAAACTACTGGTTCTACAACCAGAAATATCAAACACTTACTCCCTCAGAGATACGTGAAATACCCTGAATTCCAGTTATCCAAACTGGCAATTCAACTCTAGAAAACCAAACACTGATCTTACCAAAACCAGAAGAAACCAAAACACTACGGAGCTAGCTTCCCAAACTTATAGCTCCCTGGATCAGAGAAAAACTGAACCAAATTCAAATCTCCAATTCCAGAATCCAAATTTCTCTGTCTCTTATCCATAAAAACTCTTCGGACGATCCTGGGTTACCAACATCCTTCCTGATCAGCTTAACTCTTGCTGATTCCAAAAGAAACAGGCTGAATCAAAAACAATCCAATGATCTCCTCAAGATCACTCAAAAACCAAGAACACACCCTGCTTCTCAACAAAAGACAGAACAAATTTCTTCCTATCCGAAAAAGAAACATTCCCAAACTGCTTCCGTTGCACAACTCTGACCCGAAACAGAAGAAAATGCTGACGAAGAGCACAAGCACAGACTAGACAACCCAGCACAGAAATATGGTTCCACATATCCATAAAGAAAACTCAGATGTTCCTTCCGAACCTGAGTTACTTCACCAACTTTTATCTCAAGGAACCATCCATCTACTAAATGAACCTCCAGTACCAATCCTGGAAAGAAAACTCGATCTCCAGATGCTAACAAATTCTGACTTCCTGGAAGAAATCCGGACAATCTCCAACAATCCAAAGAACATACTATCGCAAGTCACTTTTGCGATCAACTCAGTCTAAATCCAAAGAACTGCTCTCTCTCAACCCAACAGAACAGCTTATGCTGGCCTAGCCCACTCACCAGAGAAACGGATCCACTCTGCTGCTTCTGAACTCCACTTCAGAAAAACTACTCAGCCAGAAGGCTCCCTATCAACTCAGAACACTTTGCTAAACTCAGCCACATCACCGAGCAGACTCACTTCTTACTCTTGTTCCAAAGAAATATCTTCGGAAATATCCATAGTCACTGCATCTCATCACGCAGCTACTACTTCCTAAGGTATCAAGACACCTTTTCTTGCTTGCTTCTGTCCTACCGACAGATCCAAACTAAATTCTGCACTTCAAAGATGAACTTCGAATCTTAACAGGTTACCTTCAGAGATCGATGAAGTCCTTCATCACAACAGAACTCACTCGAGACGGTATTAGGTCTACAGTATCGACAAATACACTTCCAACCTCATCCATCAAACTCCAACCAATGGTAGTCGTGTTACACACACTTCTACCTCATCTACCTTTATAACTTATATTGGAAAAACCTGAACGGGTAATCCAACAAATAGGTAGAACCAATTATGTGTGTGTATATATATATATATATTAAAAATACAAATACGCTCTCTCAAGATAGACACCACTACAGAGCCTAGGTATTCACTCAACCTAACGCTCCGATACCAACTGAGATGACCCGACTTTCCACTCCCGGAAAATCGCATCATCCTAAAGAAAGAAAGGGATACAAAAAAGAAAAGAAAGAAGATAAAGAAGAAACAACACAAGAATCTCAACAGCGGAACGAATAAATTATATTAGTAACATAAGTATAACATAGTATACATCAAATATCAGAGTTACACAGACATATACAACACATACTAGACAGTTATAAACACCTGTCTAGTTATTACAACTCAATCACAATACAGAAACACTCAGAGATACCAACACAGCGGAACTATATAACTATACGCAGAAGCCTCCTGCTCCATTGCTCCTCCACAATTCGTCAAAGCTAACCTGAATCCTAACCTGAATTCCCTTGACTACTCATAAAAATTTGAGTACCCAAGAGTTAAAGAAAACAGAAATAACTCCGGGTCAGACATGGGTCTGGTGTGAGTAACAGGTTAAAGTTGCTTAACTTTGAAAAACCTTTGAAAAGAAAGGTATTACGTAAGACTTCCCACACATAAACATGGAAAAGTTTTTACCTTACGCTAACCAAAACATTTGATAGGAAATCTGATGATATTATAATAGGGTCTAGGGTTTTCAAATAAATAAGAAATAGCCAAAATTGTACATTTATTAAATTCCAGCTACTAGCCACAAAAGTGGGTAATACAATCAAAACCGTTGGCACTTATTGGATTTTGGATTCCATACAATGGCAGGGCTACTGGGGTACCGCCTGTCACAGTACATGGCCTAGATCACCGTACCGAGGAGCCACCCTAACTCCCCTGCAACACAAAGCCGGACCCCTTCCTTACTGAACAGTTTCGAATAAGACAACCCCGACGGTTATCATAATCAACCTTCCACACAGCCGAAATATAAAGGGACCTCTAGACAGGGGTAAATCTTACTCTCCAATGGGTGCGACCCACAAAGCTTTGCTGCACCTCCCCTGTTTTAGCCATTCCCGGTTGATGAGGCTTGAGGTTACGATTACCTTTATAGGACACATCACTTAGAATGCTCATCGTCCACCTGACGATGTTCTGAAAGCATTCAATCCATACAACTTCGTTCCGGGTTCGAACGAAACCGAAGGCATTATCTCGTTACACTCATTTTGGAATCACCCTCAGAGTTAACGACAATAACCCTTGCACTCTGAATCACCATCCCGAATCTATAAGTACTATTCCGTCAAACTCATTACGGAATCACCCACAGAGTTATACTGACGTATAGCCCTTACACCTCGAGTCTTCACTCGCTCCACTTGGATTAACGACCTAACGTTTAATTGGAATCGATGTGGTTTTCGGATGTCCAAATATGGAAACCCGATCCCGGTCTCATCGAAATCCAAAGTGTGTCTTTTAGGTCCAAGTTGTTTTAAGTTTAAAACAATTCAATTCATTATCTAAATATACACAGATAGATAATTCACAACACAATAGATAATTAATCTTACCATTATCAACAGATAATTCATATCAAAATCAGATAATCCATATTATCATCCAAAAGCAACCAATGCATCCGTATCACATACACTACTCATCTCATAATTGAGATTACAAACCATACCAAACAACCAATACCATTTATCAAACATGAGCAATGATCTAATGATCACACTTCTATAATTAATTTAAAATGAATTAAATTAATTACTCAATCTCTAATTAATTTAAAATAAATTAAATTAATTACTTCATCATTAAAATTATGCTTAACTTAACCATCCATTGATTTCAAATCAATTTATAAATCACCATCTCAATATTCATTTCAATTAATCATTACTGATTAACTATCCCTAATTACAATAAGTAATTAGCTTATAAGTTAATCACACAAGTTAATTACTTAAACCCTTTGCAAATAATTAACTTGTAATTACTAAATTAATTGATTAACTAAAATTAATTGCATTAATTATATATTCATTATTAATTATACCTTAATTAATCAATTTCAAATTACATCATTAATTAATTAATTAATGATTCTAACTACAATTAATAAATCTAAATATAAATTAATTACATAAGTAATTAATCTGAAATTAATCCACATATAAATATTAATCACCCATGATTAATAACCATTCAGTAATTAACTACTTTAATTACTCATCCCATAATTAATTATTCTTAATTAATTATCTAAATTAATCCCCTTGATTAATTTCAAAGTAATTCAAATCTAATTATTTCTATATCAAATATCTTTAATTACATCCTGTAATTATTAATTAATTACTTCCTTAAGTAATCACAAATTCACCAATTACATAAAGTAATTATCAAACAATCAACAAATGTTTAAATTAATTTAACTTAATTAATCTAAACTAATCACATTAATCAAAGTAATTACACCAAGTAATTAATTCTTTAATTACTTTCATTAAGTAATTAAAACTTAAACGATTGATTATTATTAATTAATTAATCTAATTAATTATCAAAATTAATCACATTAAATAATTGTTAAATAATCTTAAGTTAATGACTTCATTAACATTTCTTAATTACTTAATTAAGAATTAACTTAAATTAATCATTATTAATTATCAATTAATTAATATATAATTATCATTTAATTAATCTCTAATTATTAATTAATTAAGTGTTAATTAAAATCTAAATTATCTCTAATCACTTGATTAAATAAATCTTAATCATAAATTAAAATTGAATTAATCATCCTTAATTATAGATTAATTAACCCTAATTAATTAATCTCAAATCTAATTAATTAACTTAAAAAAATCATTAATTACTTAATTAAACAACCACATAATTAATTAATTAAATAATTAATTTTCATCTTAATTACATTAATAATTAAATGAATCCAATCATTTAATTTTATTTATCTTTAGATAAACATTTTAAATATTTAACTTCATTTTAACTTAAGACTCAAATTTATCTTAAATAAGATTTTTTAAACAATTCAAAACTTTTTATCATATATGTTAAAACATCTACTTTATTAATAAGTTAAAAAGAATTTAAATTTCAATTCAATTTAAATTCAAATCAATTTAAAAATAGCTTTAAAATTTCAAAATTGAAATACAACTTCCAAACTCATTTTAGTTTTAACTCTTTAAAACTCTTCCTACAATCTACATCCTCAATTCAAATGCAAATCATTTAATCATTCGAAAGCAATTTAAATTTAAACCTTTATTTTTTTTAAATCTGAAGTTTGAATTTTATTCCTGATTTAAAAACTCAGTTTTGAATTCACTTTGAATTTCTAATTTAAATATTTAACCTTTCAATTCAAATGCAAATCACATATGCATTTACACTTGTGAGTTTGAAAATCAGATTTAAATTTTAAAACATAAATGAATTTAAATCTCTGACAAACAAATTTGAATTCATATCCAAATTTCAGATTTTAAAAACTCAGAATAAATTTCCACCTGAAATTTTAAACTTTACCTTTACATTTTAAAAAAAACAGAAAAACAGTTTCTGTTTTATTTAAAAACCAAACTTTGAAATTTCTGAATTTAAATTATTTCAAAGAAACCAGAATTCAAACTTATTTGAATTCAGTTTTAAAATCCTAAGTTAAAACTTTAGTTTGCATTTATTTCAAATTTTATAAATCTGGAAACAGGTTTCCTGTTCCCTCCCTTTTTTTTATTTTATTTTAAACCAAACTTAAATTTCTTAATTCAAATTATTTCAAAATCAGAATTCAAACTATTTGAATTCATCTTTAGATTCAAGTTTAAATCTTAAGCTAAACTTTTAGTTTATATTTAAACTTAACTTTTAATTTCAAAACTGCAAAAATAGGTTTCTGTCCAAAACTAAAACCTGAAACACTCATGAACCCGAGCCACCATATAATTTACTTCGAGAAAATCACTACCTTGCTTCGAGTCACTTCCCAATTCCCCCGAGACAATCACGGGCTTCAAACCCCTGCAACAAAACATCAACACAAACCTGCACAACTCTTCCTGTGCACCACTTACCCATCTCAGGCCACCTCTGACCAACATCTCTGGCCATCCCCCATCGACCACAATCCCCACATCACACTTCAACACTCCAAAATCCAGAATTCAACTTGAATTTAAATTCAAGTTTTTAGAACCCAAGAACCTGGAAACACTTTCCCACCTCAATGTCTAACCTGTCAACATCCAATTCTCCTCTTCCCGACCATCATCAACTTCCATACTCCGGTGACTACTCCATCAACCCATCATCTATCAATACCCAAAGTATCTCTGAACTCGATTCATTGATGAAGCTGCAGTCGAACAAAATCAGTGACCCATATAAACTAGGGTTCTTACTGCAAATTCCAAATTACAACCCCAATAATGACAAGTAACCCAAATTCCTAATTTTCCTATAATCCCTGATAGATACACTCTCTTCATAAACAATTTCAACCAAATCCATTGCAGGATTCAACAGAACTTGACCAAAATGAAAAATGCAGTTAATTTGGAACTGCACCTTATTTATGGCACTACAAATTGAAATTTTTGTTTTAAAATTCTTGAATTCACTTAATGATTCTATTAATAAGCCTGAAACAATTTAAATTATTGAGTTTAAATTTTACTCTATGTTATTTTGCTCTGTATAACATGATTTTTCAGGTTACAGCCAATTCTAATTAGTTTATATAAAATTTAAATTTATGCTATACTAAAACAAACATGATTTATTCAAAGTTAAGTCATAACAACAAAAAAAACAAGTCAAAGAAAAGAACTCAGAGATCAAACATGAGTTTGGAAATTTGAAGCACAGACATGAAACTTTCATCAACAAGTATACAGGCATATATCACAGGTATAAAATTAACTGCCATTTCATATAAGTTCATATCAAATTTTAAAAAAAAAACATAAACAACTTTACCTATTTAATAAATTTATAAGTGAGTTACTCACCTGTATTTGCCAAAATGTAGAGCACTGTCCAGATTTTAGCATGCAGTAGCTTGAATGCCTTTTAAACTTGAATGTTGCTTTTTAAAACTGCAGGCTTGTATTTTGCATTTTGAGGAGCTACATGCTTGTTTGTAATGCACATGCAACTTGTATTTGTAGTTTCAGATCCAGATTGTCTTGAAAACATGAATGCAGACCTTCATACTTAAAATTGAAATGCAGGCTTCAATTTGATGTAATTTGTATGTTCCAGAATTTTGAAAAATGAATTAATGCAGGTCTTTTCCCTTTCCAGATCCAATTGCATGTTTGTAATTTTTTTTAAAAAAAAAGAGGAGTTGAATGCAGGTTGGTTTATAGGTTTGAGAAATGCAGGAGTTTGCTTGATTAAAATTGAGATGCAGAAAATGTTACGGATTTGATTATGGATGTGGAAAAATGAAATTTGGTGTATGCAGATTTTTGATTACGGAAATGAAAAATGAATTTTGGTCTTTCTTTTGATTAAGGAATGTAAAAAATATATGAATGAAGAAGCAAGTTTATATAAAGGTAATTTTCAGATTTAATGAATTAAAAGAAAAATTAAAATAAAATTGACACTTGCCCTAAGCTATCAACACATGTAAATTCATGTTCTAAATTACATACACATGTTTCTTTTAAATGATTTGTTATCTTAATTAAATGTTAAAGAAAAATTAAGCTTAATGAATGTTTAAACTTAGTTAACTAGTTCTTATACTTAGTTGTGTATTTAAATAAATTTCTAAAGAATAAGCAAAGTATTAAAATAAATAAAACAACATACAAATTATTCTTTTGAAAAAGAAACTTTTAAATAATTAAAATAAATTTACACAAGAGTTTGTAACTTAATGAATACATGTTTCATAAATTAAATTGTATTTTGAATGTACAAATCACATTTTATAAATCATTGTTTTAAAAAGAATAACACAACATTTTTGTAACTTATTTTAATATTCAAACTTGAATAAAATAAATGAATTTTAAACAAATAAAACATTTATCCTACATATTTAAAATCATATAGTTATTATATTAAATATTTTTGAAAAGTTTAAATTAAAAATAAATCAAAATTTCCATTTTTAAAACATTAAAATTATGCTATACTAATTTAATTAAGAACAACATATCTATTTAAAATATATACAAATACATATACAGTATTAAATAGAAAATAGATTTATTAAATCATTAAAAATAATTTCACAAATTAAATATTTAAATAAAGAAGATTATAGAATCAAATCAAATTTATTAACAAAAAGTATCAATTCAATATAAATTTAAACACAGATTATCAAATTTATATTGTCCAAAATTCCGGGATATTACAATCCTTCCCCCTTAAAAGAATTTCGTCCCCGAAATTTAAAACAAAGGTAATTTAATAATCTATTTACAGATTTTATTTTAAAACACAGCATATGCTAGTCATATGCCAACAACTAAAGCAACCAATTCACACAATCAGAACAAATCTAATTATCCAAAAGAATTTTGGATAAAACTTTACGAGTTTCCCCGGTATATATATATATCGGGATACTCGCTCTATAGAATCCAATCAACCAATACTATTAACTTATAGAGCTCCTAACAACAATTCTAAACAGAATATCAGACTACAAACGAGTCTGACTCAATAACCAAACCATTCTAAACTACTGGTTCTACAACCAGAAATATCAAACACTTACTCCCTCAGAGATACGTGAAACACCCTGAATTCCAGTTATCCAAACTAGCAATTCAACTCTAGAAAACCAAACATTGATCTTACCAAAAACAAAAGAAATCAAAACACTACGGAGCTAGCTTCCCAAACTTATAGCTCCCTGGATCAGAGAAAAACTTAACCAAATTCAAATCTCCAATTCCAGAATCCAAATTTCTCTGTCTCTTATCCATAAAAACTCTTCGGACGATCCTGGGTTACCAACATCCTTCCTGATCAGCTTAACTCTTGCTGATTCCAAAAGAAACAGGCTGAATCATAAACAATCCAATGATCTCCTCAAGATCACTCAAAAACCAAGAACACACCCTGCTTCTCAACAAAAGACAGAACAAATTTCTTCTTATCCGGAAAAGAAATATTCCCAAACTGCTTCCGTTGCACAACTCTGATCCGAAACAAAAGAAAATGCTGACGAAGAGCACAAGCACAGACTAGACAACCCTGCACAGAAATATGGTTCCACATATCCATAAAGAAAACTCAGATGTTCCTTCCAAACCTGAGTTACTTCACCAACTTTTATCTCAAGGAACCATCCATCTACTAAATAAACCTCCAGTACCAATCCTGGAAAGAAAACTCGATCTCCAGATGCTAACAAATTCTGACTTCCTGGAAGAAATCCGGACAATCTCCAACAATCCAAAGAACGTACTTTCGCAAGTCACTTTTGCGATCAACTCAGTCTAAATCCAAAGAACTACTCTCTCTCAACCCAACAGAACAGCTTATGCTGGCCTAGCCCACTCACCAGAGAAACGGATCCACTCTGCTGCTTCTGAACTCCACTTCAGAAAAACTACTCAGCCAGAAGGCTCCCTATCAACTCAGAACACTCTGCTAAACTCAGCCACCTCACCGAGCAGACTCACTTCTTACTCTTGTTCCAAAGAAATATCTTCGGAAATATCCATAGTCACTGCATCTCATCACGCAGCTACTACTTCCTAAGGTATCAAGACACCTTTTCTTGCTTGCTTCTGTCCTACCGACAGATCCAAACTAAATTCTGCACTTCAAAGATGAACTTCGAATCTTAACAGGCTACCTTCAGAGATCGATGAAGTCCTTCATCACAACAGAACTCACTCGAGACGGTATTAGGTCTACAGTCTCGACAAATACACTTCCAACCTCATACATCAAACTCCAACCAATGGTAGTCGTGTTACACACACTTCTACCTCATCTACCTTTATAACTTATATTGGAAAAACCTGAACGGGTAATCCAACAAATAGGCAGAACCAATTATGTATATATATATATATATTAAAAATACAAATGCGCTCTCTCAAGATAGACACCACTACAGAGCCTAGGTATTCACTCAACCTAACGCTCCGATACCAACTGAGACGGCCCGACTTTCCACTCCCGGAAAATCGCATCATCCTAAAGAAAGAAAGGGATAGAAAAGAGAAAAGAAAGAAGATAAAGAAGAAACAACACAAGAATCTCAACAGTGGAACGAATAAATTATATTAGTAACATAAGTATAACATAGTATACATCAAATATCCGAGTTACACAGACATATACAACACATACTAGACAGTTATAAACACCTGTCTAGTTATTACAACTCAATCACAATACAGAAACACTCAGAGATACCAACACAGCGGAACTATATAACTATACGCAGAAGCCTCCTGCTCCATTGCTCCTCCACAATTCGTCAAAGCTAACCTGAATCCTAACCTGAATTCCCTTGACTACTCATAAAAATTTGAGTACCCAAGAGTTAAAGAAAACAGAAATAACTCCGGGTCAGACATGGATCTGGTGTGAGTAACAGGTTAAAGCTGCTTAACTTTGAAAAACCTTTGAAAAGAAAGGTACCACGTAAGACTTCCCACACATAAACATGGAAAAGTTTTTACCTTACACTAACCAAAACATTTGATAGGAAATCTGATGATATTATAATAGAGCCTAGGGTTTTCAAATAAATAAGAAATATCCGAAATTGTTACATTTATTAAATTCCAGCTACTAGCCACAAAAGTGGGTAATACAATCAAAACCGTTGGCACTTATTGGATTTTGGATTCCATACAATGGCAGGGCTACTGGGGTACCGCCCGTCACAGTACGTGGCCTAGATCACCGTACCGAGGAGCCACCCTAACTCCCCTGCAACACAAAGTCGGACCCCTTCCTTACTGAACAGTTCCGAATAAGACAATCCCGACGGTTGTCATGATCAACCGTCCACACAGCCGAAATATAAAGGGACCTCTAGACAGGGGTAAATCTTACTCTCTAGTGGGTGCGACCCACGAAGCTTTGCTGCACCTCCCTTGTTTTAGCCATTCCCGGTTGATGAGGCTTGAGGTTACGATTACCTTTATAGGACACATCACTTAGAATGCTCATCGTCCACCTGACGATGTTCTGAAAGCATTCAATCCATACAAGTTCGTTCCGGGTTCGAACGAAACCGAAGGCATTATCTCGTTACACTCATTTTGGAACCACCCTCAGAGTTAACGACAATAACCCTTGCACTCTGAATCACCATCTCGAATCTATAAGTACTATTCCGTCAAACTCATTACGGAATCACCCACAGAGTTATACTGACGTATAGCCCTTACACCTCGAGTCTTCACTCGCTCCACTTGGATTAACGACCTAACGTTTAATTGGAATCGATGTGGTTTTCGGATGTCCAAATATGGAAACCCGATCCCGGTCTCATCAAAATCCAAAGCATGTCTTTTTGGTCCAAGTTGTTTTAAGTTTAAAACAATTCAATTCATTATCTGAATATACACAGATAGATAATTCACAACACAATAGATAATCAATCTTATCATTATCAACAGATAATTCATATCAAAATCAGATAATCCATATTATCATCCAAAAGCAACCAATGCATCCATATCACATACACTACTCATCTCATAATTGAGGTTACAAACCGTACCAAACAACCAATACCATTTATCAAACATGAGCAATGATCTAATGATCACACTTCTATAATTAATTTAAAATGAATTAAATTAATTACTCAATCTATAATTAATTTAAAATAAATTAAATTAATTACTTCATCATTAAAATTCTGCTTAACTTAACCATCCATTGATTTCAAATCAATTTATAAATCACCATCTCAATATTCATTTCAATTAATCATTACTGATTAACTATCCCTAATTACAATAAGTAATTAGCTTATAAGTTAATCACACAAGTTAATTACTTAAACCCTTTGCAAATAATTAACTTCTAATTACTAAATTAATTGATTAACTAAAATTAATTGCATTAATTATTTATTCATTATTAATTATACCTTAATTAATCAATTTCAAATTACATCATTAATTAATTAATTAATCATTCTAACTACAATTAATAAATCTAACTATAAATTAATTACATAAGTAATTAATCTGAAATTAATCCACATATAAATATTAATCACCCATGATTAATAACCATTCAGTAATTAACTACTTTAATTACTTATCCCATAATTAATTATTCTTAATTAATTATCTAAATTAATCCCCTTGATTAATTTCAAAGTAATTTAAATCTAATTACTTCTATATCAAATATCTTTAATTACATCTTGTAATTATTAATTAATTACTTCCTTAAGTAATTACAAATTCACCAATTACATAAAGTAATTATCAAACAATCAAAAAATGTTTAAATTAATTTAACTTAATTAATCTAAACTAATCACATTAATCAAATTAATTACACCAAGTAATTAATTCTTTAATTACTTTCATTAAGTAATTAAAACTTAAACAATTGATTATTATTAATTAATTAATCTAATTAATTATCAAAATTAATCACATTAATTGTTAAATAATCTTAAGTTAATGACTTCATTAACATTTCTTAATTACTTAATTAAGAATTAACTTAAATTAATCATTATTAATTATCAATTAATTAATATATAATTATCATTTAATTAATCTCTAATTATTAATTAATTAAGTGTTAATTAAAATCTAAATTATCTCTAATCACTTGATTAAATAAATCTTAATCATAAATTAAATTTAATTAATCATCCTTAATTATAGATTAATTAACCCTAATTAATTAATCTCAAATCTAATTAATTAACTTAAAAAAATCATTAATTCCTTATTTAAACAACCACATAATTAATTAATTAAATAATTAATTTTCATCTTAATTGCCTTAATAATTAAATGAATTCAATCATTTAATTTTATTTATCTTTAGATAAACATTTCTTATTAAATATTTAACTTCATTTTAACTTAAGACTCAAATTTATCTTAAATAAGATTTTTTAAACAATTCAAAACTTCTTATCATATATGTTAAAACATCTACTTTAACAATAAGTTAAAAAGAATTTAAATTTCAATTCAATTTAAATTCAAATCAATTTAAAAATTACTTTAAAATTTCAAAATTGAAGTACAACTTCCAAACTCATTTTAGTTTTAACTCTTTAAAACTCTTCCTACAATCTACATCCTCAATTCAAATGCAAATCATTTAATCATTCGAAAGAAATTTAAATTTAAACCTTTATTTTTTAAAAAATAAGTTTGAATTTTATTCCAGATTTAAAAAATTAGTTTTGAATTCACTTTGAATTTCTAATTTAAATATTTAACCTTTCAATTCTAATGCAAATCACATATGCATTTACACTAGTGAGTTTGAAAATCAGATTTAAATTTTAAAACATAAATGAATATAAATCTCTGACAAACAAATTTGAATTCATATCCAAATTTCAGATTTTAAAAACTCGGAATAAATTTCCACCTGAAAATTTAAACTTTACCTTTACATTTTAAAAAAAACAGAAAAACAGTTTCTGTTTTATTTAAAAACCAAACTTTGAAATTTCTGAATTTAAATTATTTCGAAGAAACCAGAATTCAGACTTATTTGAATTCATATTTGAATTCAGTTTTAAAATCCTAAGTTAAAACTTTAGTTTGCATTTATTTCAAATTTTATAAATCTGGAAACAGGTTTCCTGTGCCCCCTCCCTTTTTTATTTTATTTTAAACCAAACTTAAATTTCTTAATTCAAATTATTTCAAAATCAGAATTCAAACTATTTGAATTCATCTTTAGATTCAGGTTTAAATCTTAAGCTAAACTTTTAGTTTATATTTGAACTTAACTTTTAATTTCAAAACTGCAAAAACAGGTTTCTGTCCAAAACTAAAACCCGAAACACTCATGAACCCGAGCGACCATATAATTTACTTCGAGAAAATCACTACCTTGCTTCGAGTCACTTCCCAATTCCCCCGAGACAATCACGGGCTTCAAACCCCTGCAACAAAACATCAACACAAACCTGCACAACTCTTCCTGTGCACCACTTACCCATCTCAGGCCACCTCTGACCAACATCTCTGGCCATCCCCATCGACCACAATCCCCACATCACACTTTAACACTCCAAAATCCAGAATTCTACTTGAATTTAAAATTTAAGTTTTTAGAACCCAAGAACCTGGAAACACTTTCCCACCTCAATGTCTAACCTGTCAACATCCAATTCTCCTCTTCCCGACCATCATCAACTTCCATACTCCGATGACTATTCCATCAACCCATCATCTATCAATACCCAAAGTATCTCTGAACTCGATTCATTGATGAAGCTGCAGTCGAACAAAATCAGTGACCCATATAAACTAGGGTTCTTACTGCAAATTCCAAATTACAACCCCAATAATGACAAGTAACCCAAATTCCTAATTTTCCTATAATCCCTGATAGATACACTCTCTTCATAAACAATTTCAACCAAATCCATTGCAGGATTCAACAGAACTTGACCAAAATGAAAAATGCAGTTAATTTGGAACTGCACCTTATTTATGGCACTACAAATTGAAATTTTTGTTTTAAAATTCTTGAATTCACTTAATGATTCTATTAATAAGCCTGAAACAATTTAAATTATTGAGTTTAAATTTTACTCTATGTTATTTTGCTCTGTATAACATGATTTTTCGGGTTACAGCCAATTCTAATTAGTTTATATAAAATTTAAATTTATGCTATACTAAAACAAACATGATTTATTCAAATTTAAGTCATAACAACAACAAAAACAAGTCAAAGAAAAGAACTCAGAGATCAAACATGAGTTTGGAAATTTGAAGCACAGACATGAAACTTTCATCATCAAGTATACAGGCATATATCACAGGTATAAAATTCACAGCCATTTCATATAAGTTCATATCAAATTTTAAAAAAAACATAAACAACTTTACCTATTTAATAAATTTATAAGTGAGTTGCTCACCTGTATTTGCCAAAATGCAGAGCACTGTCCAGATTTTAGCATGCAGTAGCTTGAATGCCTTTTAAACTTGAATGTTGCTTTTTAAAACATGCAGGCTTGTTTTTTGCATTTTGAGGAGCTACAGGCTTGTTTGTAATGCACATGCAACTTGTATTTGTAGTTTCAGATCCAGATTGTCTTGAAAACATGAATGCAGACCTTCATGCTTAAAATTGAAATGCAGGCTTCAATTTGATGTAATTTGTATGTTCCAGAATTTTGAAAAAAGTATTAATGCATGTCTTTTCCCTTCCCGATCCAATTACATGTTTGTATTTTTTTTTTAAAAAAAGAGGAGTTGAATGCAGGTTGGTTTATAGGTTTGAGAAATGCAGGAGTTTGCTTGATTAAAATTGAGATGCAGAAAATGTTACAGATTTGATTATGGATGTGGAAAAATGAAATTTGGTGTATGCAGATTTTTGATTACGGAAATGAAAAATGAATTTTGGTCTTTCTTTTGATTAAGGAATGTAAAAAAAAAATATGAATGAAGAAGCAAGTTTATACAAAGGTAATTTTCAGATTTAATGAATTAAAAGAAAAATTAAAATAAAATTGACACTTGTCCTACGCTATCAACACATGTAAATTCATGTTCTAAATTACATACACATGTTTCTTTTAAATGATTTGTTATCTTAATTAAATGTTAAAGAAAAATTAAGCTTAATGAATGTTTAAACTTAGTTAACTAGTTCTTATACTTAGTTATGTATTTAAATAAATTTCTAAAGAATAAGCAAAGTATTAAAATAAATAAAACAACATACAAATTATTCTTTTGAAAAAGAAACTTTTAAACAATTAAAATAAATTTACACAAGAGTTTGTAACTTAATGAATACATGTTTCATAAATTAAATTGTATTTTGAATGTACAAATCACATTTTATAAATCATTATTTTAAAAAGAATAACACAACATTTTTGTAACTTATTTTAATATTCAAACTTGAATAAAATAAATGAATTTTAAACAAATAAAACATTTATCCTACATATTTAAAATCATATAGTTATTATATTAAATATTTTTGAAAAGTTTAAATTAAAAAAAAATCAAAATTTCCATTTTTAAAACATTAAAATTATGCTATACTAATTTAATTAAGAACAACCTATCTATTTAAAATATATACAAATACATATACATTATTAAATAGAAAATAGATTTATTAACTCATTACAAATAATTTCACAAATTAAATATTTAAATAAAGAAGATTATAGAATTAAATCAAGTTTATTAACAAAAATTATCAATTCAATATAAATTTAAACACAGATTATCAAATTTATATTGTCCAAAATTCCGGGATATTACATTAACAATATAAATGTCTGACCTGTCTTTATCAATATTGTTTTAGAGAGACTCAATTCTTTTCTAATTGTATTAATGTCATTTCTTTTCCTATTTTTATTCCACTGCTTTATATTTTCCTTTGTATTTTTCAAAAAAATTCTGAATTTGTATTGATCTGAGCCATGGTTAGAGGAGATATTACTGTTTTTCACCATATCCATATAATCTTTTTCTAAAGTCCACCCATTGACAAATATAAATGGGGAATTATTCCCATAAGTTTGATCAAGAGAAAAGAATATGGAATTGTGTGTGATCACTAGTGGCCTGAGGAAGAGTAGAACATTGATAATTAGAAAATGCTTTTGCAAAATTATGATTAATTAAGATCCTATCAAGTTTGCAATGAATTTTTCTAATTCACCAGATTTCCATGTAAATTTATTTCCAAATATGTTGGGTCCAATTAGACCTGTTTTAAGTAAGAAATTATTAAGAAATTCCAGTTTTCTAAAGGGGATTGGAAGACCACCCCTTTTTCAAAAGAGTGTAAAACTGTATTAAAGTCTCCCAATACAATCCATGGCTTGCTCAAGTTTTTATTTAAAGTTTCAAGATCATTCCAGAGAGAATTTCTAATTTTTTCACTATTCAAAGCATATATAAAAAGTTACTTCAATTTGAAATCCTCCCTTATTAGAGAATTACAATGAATGTACTGAAAATTTAAAAAATATTGATTTAAACTCCAGATATTTGGGTCCCATAGCACCATAGTTCGACCATAACTCCCCATAATATTGTTATTTATTAAAACCATTCTTTGAAATTTCTAGCATGAAAATTTAGCATGTTAGTATCTTCAAGCTTATGCTCCAGGATACCAACAATACTTTGTTTAATTGTATAAATTAGATTGTTTAAATCTAATTTTCTTTCAGGAGAGTTCAACCCTCTAATGTTCCAAGCAACAATCGACATAATTAATAGAAATATAGGATATACAAAAGAATATCTCTGCTGCTAAATTGAGAGACTAGGATTGAATTCCTCCAAACTCTCTCTGTTTTTCTTCTCCTCCATGTATTCAATGCCTTTAGTCCCTTTTCTTTTAATTAGTTTTCTGCCTTCAACTTTTAGATGCTCTTCACATCTTGGATTTTTCATTATATATTTTTCCTAAAAATCATCCTTTTCCCTACTACCTTCAGTGTTTTGAGTTATAATGTCTTTTAAGTTTTTTTGTTTTGCTTTTCTTTTTTTCTTTAATCATCTTTTTTGCCGTATTGAGAGGTTTTGGGATAAGTTTTGTCTTTTTGAATCAAGTCTTCTACTACATTTTGTTGTGGATTGCTTGACTTACCATTTTGATTTGAGAGCTCAGTATTTCCATCTGAGTTGATTTTTTTCCTCTACACTCATGTTGATTTCCATAGCCTCTTCTGTTAAGCCTGGTTGTTGTTGAAAAAGATTTGAATTTGTATTTTCTTCTGAATTATCTATTATATCTTGATTTGATAAATCCTTCCCTTGTGATGTATCAGAGGTTTGGAAGTCATATTTTTTGTTTTTAATATTTTCAAAAAAAATAATTTTGCCTGAAAGAGAGCTTTCCAGTTTTCCAGAAATGTGAACTTCATGCTGCTCAGGTACCAGTATAGAATTATTTTCACTAGTGTTGATTGATTCTTAATTTTGTTCCATCATCCTTTTAATTGTTCTATTGAATTCGCCTTTTCTTGATTGCTGTTTGGGTCTTTCACTTTCTCTATCTAAACCTTTTTTGATGAACAATCCTCTATGTTATGCCCAAAAACATTCTCAAATTGCATATTTTGAAGGAATCCATTCATATTCAATTTCTTACACTATGGTTTCTCCATCATGCATTGTAATATGTGCTTCCTCAGGAAGAACTGTTTTTGCATTGATTTCAACAAGGATTCTAGCATAACCTAATCTGGTTTCTTTTGCTGTTTGTTCATCCAATTTTAGAGGAGTACCAACTGTACCAGCTATTGCTCCAAAAGCTTCACTGTCCCATAGTTTTAAACTGATTTTTGGGAGACGAATCCAGATTGGGATTGTGTTTAGCAGATCTTTATCAAAGTCAATCTTATTGTTCCATCTTTTCAGAATAATTAGTTTTCCATTAATAAAGTAAGGATCTCCATTGATTATTTTTCCACAATCACCTTCAACAACAATTTTATAATAAAGAAACCATTATTTCTTATGAAAATTTCAAAATTACCCGTGGGATTCCAAGTTCTTTGAACGAAAGCTTTAAAATGATGATAGAAAGGCCTATTACCATAGACGTATGTTATCACCGAGCAGCGCCATTTGGACTCTGTTCTTTTACTAACCCCTTCATTTATTATAACCATTTTCTTATTGTTAATGGTTATAGGTGCTTGATATTTCAAGGTATATTCATGTCTGAAGCCTCCCTCTTTAATCAAGTCCGCCCAAGATGATATCTTATGTGAGATAATCCCTTGCTTGCTTATTAATTATCTCTTATTTGCTGTTGCACCATTGTATATTTGATTGTTTTGTAAACCGATAGCAGAAGTCGATGTAGTCTGAGAGTCTTGGCTTGATTTTTTATTGTCTTGGCTCTTTGTATCCATTATTGTATAAATTCTTGGTGCGAAACAGAGCAGATTTTGATTGAAGAGGGGGTTTCTCTCTTAGGCGGCGGTTTTTTACCAGTTGGAACCCCTCACTGTCGAATTGAGGTTGCACCACCTTGGGGTTAGAGGAAGAAGAATAGGGAAGAGGAGGAGGAGGCTCGGGCATGATGGATTAAGATGCCATTATCTGATTATAGCTTTCTTGATTTCTTGGAGAATAATTCAATGAATTACTTGAAATGCGAAGAAGTGTTTGAATTAGTGTAGAGATAAATAGTGCTTAAGTTTGAATGTGTTCTTACATTACCTTTCATGTAGCAAATATCGGTACGAGAAGATGTTCTATCGCAATACATTGAGCTGGTTAGCCGTTCTTTGAAACCCAAGAACCCTATAAGAAAAATAAAGTTTAGGAAGTTTTTATTATCACCGTTTATGCAAAAAAAAAGGCAAAAAAATAAACTAAAAAAAAACCATGGGCCTTCTTACATAATAAAAGGAAAACAGAGGAAGGCCGAAGATTAGTAAAGAAAATAATGTTAAGGAGAAAAGAGAAATAAAGCAAATAAAATGAAGATATGCTAGATTTTTCTTTCTCTTCGTGTTGTCGTTATTGCTGAAAAACATCATGGCTTCTTGGGGTGTCGCCGTTTATTCTCCTTTTGAAGAGACTGAGTGAAGGAGGAGAAACGTACGAAGGTAAAAAAGCAAGCCTATCAGCCTATCAACCGATTCTTTCGGATGCGGGTGGTGTCATATCCGCATCCGCATCCGAAATCATTTTCGGATATCAGATATCCACATCTGTGGATATGGACGGATATCAGATGATTATCCTATTAGCTAACGATTGATGAAACAAAAAATATAAATGGAAAATTTTAGTTTATCATGCAATTTTTTCAATCCAGTTGATTATGAAATTGTTAAAAATAAACAAATATAATGATAGTAATTAGTTTTGATCGGTTAGTACGCATTTAACACGTATAATATAGACATTTAACTTAATAAAAGCATAAATAAATATCTTTCACTGTATTAAAATACACAAACTTTAAACTATAATCTTGAAAAATACCGGATGGATAATTTTCGGATAAGGATGTCTTCAAATCCGCATCCACATCCATTTTTTCAAATATCGGATATTTATTTGTTTTCCAAATACGGACGGACTTTGAATTTTTCGAATATCCATTGACAACCCTAAATAAAATAGGGACGAAGATGGAATGATTGATAAATGCATTATAGAGTACAAGTCATGCTGCTAAATTTGAAATTTTAGTAAGAACCAAAATACAATAGGCAACATTAATAATCTATTTCATTGTACAACAGGTTTTATACAAGAACAATATTCATCTCTCCTTTCGTTCAGTTTAATCCTTGCTGAATTATTAGATTTGGGAAAATAAAAAATAAAAGGACAAATTATTCATAAGGGTACTACTATTAACATCCATATAAACTCTTCTCTCACCCGCCTATCATTTCACCCACGTATCATCTTCACCCACCACATACATCTAAATTTTCATAGTCTTTTTGTTTTTCAAAAGCATAACTTAACTTCTCCTCTCAATATTTCTTCAAACAAAAAAAAATCAGTATTTTTCCATCTAATTTCTCCACAGACAATCTTTCTTTAATTTAATGTTTCATCGGGATATATAAATACAACTAATTTTGTTAGAATTAAGTTGTTATCGACTTTGATTGTAATTAGAATTTCCATTTTCTTAAACTATGTAACTATAATTAAGATTAATATAGTAAAGAATAATTTGCAGCTCAAATTAGATGTTACAGTGTAACGTATTAAAGAACATTCATTACTACTTCGATAAAAAATATTCAGTTATTATTGTATTTGTTATTGGTTGAACAAAAAGGAAAAAATGATGAAACCAATTATAGTAGAAAATAATATGATTTAGTCATACATATACATATACATATACATATACATATACATATACATATACATATACATATACATATACATATACATATACATATACATATACATACGTACATACATACATATATATATAACAATCCATTTTCTAGAAAATTAACAGGCGTACAAAAATATTCATCTACATTCATATTCTAAACAAAATTAAATATCTTTACCAATCAATATTTAATCTAAAATTCATAAAGAAAATTTACTTACATTTTTCATCTATTTTTTTTGTCGATAACGATAAATATGATCGGAAATAATTACATTTGGGTATAGATTTCATTATTTATGTGTTGTCCAATTATCATTTATTGGTAAATCAACTTTTCAACTTAAGGTGTGTTTTCGAAATAGATCTCACGATTTAATTTTATTAATGTTTAAGTGACATTAGTAAGTGTTTAGGTGTGTATAAATAGTAATACTCTAAATTAAGCACAAGTACGCACACCATTTCTATAATGATAGGTCCTAATCCCATTACAAAATAAATCGTTCCTCTTACCTTTCTATTTCGTTACATTTGACACTCTCCTTTAATTTCAAACTCACTCTTCGATTCGCTTTCAAGAATCATAATCACTGTAGGAATAGCGCATCAAACCAGAGGCAAATCAGTATCACCAACAGAACCGCAAACATCAACGCATGATGAATAACCTTCAGAAATTCAAGAGCAACACCCAATTTGGAAAATCTAAAACCCAGCTCAAAATGACCCAAAACAACAAACGATGAAAGTGAAAGTTAGAAAGCTAAAATTACAAAAACTGCCAGTTGAACAAGAAGCACAACAAACGTTGGATAAAAAACAAACAGAAGAAACGAACAACATGTAAAGAATGAAAGTCAAGCAAAAATGAAAGAAAACATACCACATGAGGTAACCTATATTTTAAAATCAACTATAATAAAGTTAATATCGTTGTATTGTAACAACACTGAATTTTTTGATAGAATAATGAAAAAAATACACTACAAAAAACAAATGCTGAGAAAGAAAATGAAGAACAACTACAAAAATGTGACGACCTAGAATTTTCAGCATTTGAAATTAAAATATTTAATTGATTTTTAAATGTTGGAAGTTATTTTTAACTTAAATATTAGATGTAAATATGAATTTGGCAATTTAATTATTGAATTTAATTTATTAAAATTGGGTAAAAATTTTGAATCTTCAGTTTTAAGCCTGTTAAATAATTTTCAAGGCTTCGAAAATTTATATTGATAATACTGAAGATAATGAAAGCTTCAGAATTGAATCTGAAACTGTTTTGTTCAGTTTTGAAAATATATCGTTTAACTCGATATTTAAAAATAGCATTCCGAGGTACAGTCTCGGAATTCGATGAAACCAGTTCTATTGGATCCATTATATTGTATTATTATTGGATTTCAATTTTCGTAATGTTCGAAGTGATCGTTTGGCCGTACGGTCAATAAACGCGCTGAAATCAAAATCGAAAATTCGATATTTTAACTGGTCCAAAAAGCTATCTTCTCCATACGAACGGATTTGGACTCGGAACCTTTTCCATTGCGTTTAGAATAGAGGATAATCTTATAAATGCCTGGCGGCACGCCTCGATTGGAGATCGAGATTGTGAGTTGCGAAGTTGAACAATTTAAATTTAAATTTGAATTTAAAATATAATATATATGATTATTTTAATAATATTTCATGAGGCAATTACACATATTGGATTTTCGAACACGTGTTCCCTTACTCTATTCAAATTAACACGTGTTGAATTTCTTTTCTCTCGTTCAAAATAGAAAGGGAAAAAACGAATGAACGAAAACCATTTCTCGTTCAAAAAAAATTAAAAACACAGTAGCTTCACAATTAGCAAAGGTCGAACCCCTTCTCTTCATTTTTCAAATCAAATTGTGGGAAATTAAAGAAAACCTAATCGAATACTGTCGTCCCTATATCATTCCAGATTCAAGCATCGTTTTTCCTTTTCGCCTCGCAATCGCGTCAAGGCCTATTCGATTTGGCGGGGGCAGGGTCGCGTCTTCGAGAGAGCTGGGCGAGCATGGAGGGCTCAACGAGGATCTCGAGCATGAGCTGATGAGGGGTATGATGCGATTAAAGGTGTGGCTTAGGGTAGCTAGATGTTGGCTTTTCGTTCGATTTGAGATAGCACGCACGCGAAGTTCAATGTCGAAGGTCAGGCTTCATCGCGATATCAAGCTCCAGGTCAAGGCGATGGCACAATGGTTTGCCTCATGTGTTGCCCGCGACCATGATAGGTATATTTGCAATTTATATTTTCAAATTTATCCATCCCAGTTAATTTTGAATACGTACTTACATATAGGCGAAACAATATTTGATTTTATATGCACAGATTCGAAAGATAGTAATAAGAAGATTACTATTTGCTAAATTACAGAAAAAATACAGAAAGATAAAATGATTCCGTTTTGATTTAACAAATATATTTCTATTTATACTCATATATATTTTGAATTTCGAACAGTAGATATACATCTAAAGGATTTAAAAACATTGAAAGTTGATATAAAAATTGATTTTTGAAATCTATAATGTATTTTTTTAAACATATATATATATATATATAGAGTTTTAATTTGAAATAATATTATATTATGGAAATAAATTTGTCTAATAAATTTATTTACTTATTTTAGTCACTAAGAATATTTTATTTAAAAAGGGATTAGTTTAAAATCAAAATTGTTAGTTAAACAAATTTATTAAAGCGAATTGGTTTGAAATTTAAAAGTGTTAATTTAAAATAAAATGACGGGTCAGTTTAATTATTAAATGAAAATTGATTATTCGATTTATTTCAAATATTAATCAACTGTATAAAATTGTTTATACAAGGTCAAAAGATTGTGAAAAACAAACTAGAATGGAAAATGGATTGCATGCATTGTTAAAGGTGAGATCTTCTCACTCAATCAGATTTTTCTGATTTAATTTTAAATAGTTAAATTTAAAATGGTTGATTGTGTGCTTGGATGATAAATGTAACGACCCGGAATTTTCGATCCCGAAAATTCCAGATAGTTAAGGAAAAGGAAGAAAAGAGATAGAAGAAGAAGAAACAGAAACACCAAAAACACAGATTCTCATATTCGCAGCAGACAAAATATAATATCAAATAATAATAGTTATACAAAAGAAACTTTACTTGTCAAATTACACTTTAATACATCAGAGTAACTACATATACACAAACATTGGACAGATACGATATGTCCTAAATACACAATAATATATCACAACGGAATCACTCCATACGTTCTTGCCCTCCAGCTCGCCCCTTGAGCTCCAGAACGTCCTTACCTGAAAAGCTGTAAAAATCGGTCTGACCTGAGCATTACATCAAAGTAACACCCGGGTCATGCTGGAAACCAGCGTGAGTAAACCCATCTAACAAGAAATATCAATGCAAAAAGAACTATTTAAAACCCGGGGTCACACATACTTCTCTACAAGTTCACAACTTGTTAGTCAATGCTTATATCACAAATCAATTCCTAAGTTTCAAGGTCTATATTAGTCCATTTCAACCTATTGATCTCACATATCAATCTATAAAAAGTCATTGTAGGTGACAAATCGAAGTGTGTTCGGGAATTTACTGATATCCGACCTCGGACTCTTCGAATTCAATATCATATTAACCCGAGTTACCCAAGTGAAATACAATTCAACTTTAAATACAGGATGCCACTTACACAGCAATTCATCAATGATAGATAACCACATTATCACTATCCATTCAAACATATCATATCACAAAACATTCATATTAGGGATATTAACCAATTCACGACAATTATCATCATCTAATCATTTATAAGCAAGATTGATCACTTCCAAAATTAATTTTATTTATCTCTAATTAAATTAATTTCTAATCTTTAATCACTTAGATTACCTTTACTTAACATTTATTAATTACAAACCAATTAATTAATCATCTTTTAATTATCCATCTTAATTAATCATCCTTGACTAATTATCCTTTAATTATAATAAGTAATTAACTCTTACTTAATTTCACAAATTAATTAAACGTCACCCATCACATTAAATGATCCTTTAATTACTCTTATAAAGTAATTAACAATGATTTATTACATTTATCCTTAATCACTTATACTCATTAATTAACCTCTAATTACTTTCACCAAGCAATTATCCCTTGGTTAATTTAATTAATTACCTTAATTAATTACATTGATTAATTAACTTTAATCAACAATTAATCACTATTAATAATTATTCTTCCGCTAATAATTTATTACTCTTAATTTCTCATTAAATTAATTAGTCATTAATAATCAAAAATTTAATTAACTTAAGATACAACTTTACATTTATTTATAACCTAATCATAAATTTAAATACATTTTAAAACATTCCACCTTTAATCCAAACTTTGAAATTTAAATTTAAGATTTAAAATAACTTACCAATTTAACTTAACAAATTTCAAGTTGATCAAATTTCCAAAATTCTACGTCAATGTTTTTAAGAAACATTTAATTTTACAAACTATTTTAGAATTAGATTCAATTTCAAATTTAAAACTTGTTTTCTTGAAAATCTGCATTTAAAACTACTTCGGGTTCTACTCGAGAATAACTCGAGTCCAAACTAATTTTTTTCCTTTTTGCAAAAACTTTGGTAAATTCTAAAACTTAGATTGGTTTAAAATTTAAAAAAAAAACTGGACCGTGCTTTCCCCTTGCGAATAACTCGAGAATGCACTCGAGCAAACGACTCTCATACCTGATCAACTCACCCTCAACTATTTACCTTTGAGTTATCTCTCACCTACAAGGAGACACGCACTCAACTGTTACGAGAACCACCCATGCCCAAAAATCCTATTTTCCCCTTCTTCTTCCAGCTGCTTCCTCTTCAATTCTGTGCATCAGGAGTGTGCACATGCACACTTGACTCTGGCCATATTACTTCAATGACGGTGATCTTCCAAGTTCGACTTGACCCTCACAATAATCTCTTCTACCTGGAACCATGTAAACCCACTCTGATCGAAAAAAACGAAAACAAGGCGAGATTCAGGATTCACAACCACCCAAAAACGCCTCGACCAACCTCCTAGTGCCACCGATCAACCTCCAACCTCACCTGAAGTTCCATCACCATCTGCCTTAATTTTCCCCTTAGGACCGCACCTCTCCTCTCACCCCATGCCACCACCATTCATCGATAACCAGACCCACTCTAAAATCCTAGTTAGTCCTTGTCGCACCACCACGATGATCCAGAACATCGGCGATCATTTTTCTCGCGATCAGTGATCAATAATCAACCTTCAACCCAAGCCCCGAGACCACAGATTCACGCAATCACTTGAAATCGATGATTTCCCTTCTCCCGTTCCTCTTGAAAATTTCCCAAAACCAAAATTTAAAAAATCATGATATTTAAATTAAAAATCATGTTTTTCAAACACAAATCCAATTTTGAAATCAAAACTTGAAAATTTATCAATTTAGTTTTTGACTTGAATTGGTTTTTTTCTCTCTGCAGATTTTATTCTTGCAATAATTACTCGATTTAATTACTACAAATCATAATAAAAATAAAATCACATCCATATTATCATTTTTCCTCTAACGATCATGATCTGAAAAACATTAGAGCAAGAGATATTGTTCTCGAACTGGGTTAAGTTTGCTAAAAAAACAACTGAGGAAAATATACAGACATGCACAATACCATCTTCATATGAATATACATGCAAATATATGTAATCATTTATGCAAACACTTTTCACCACATCACTACTAATATCACATTTATCAGATTCAACTTAAAGGGGTAGATTACTCACCTGCTTATGAAGGAACAGAGAGCTTTAAAATTGGATTGATAAAAACTGGAAACTTTTGGAAAACTTTAAACACTTGAAACTTGTATTGCTGCTATGTTGAAGCTTGAGATGATTCAAAACTGAACTGAAGCTACAGTTGTTCTTCATTGAACTTTGATTATTAATTTGCCTCCAGATTTGCTTGCTTGAGAAAGTTACAGTTTTGAGATTGAAAAGGCCACAGGGTTGATTGTTTACTCATCTGAAAAATGTTTTCAGGCTTGGCTTTCTTGCTAACACTTTCAGGATTTTGATTTGAAAAAAATTTGAACAGAGGTGGATTTTGATTTTGAAAATGGTGACAGGTTTAACAGAGTTGAATTGTTTGATTTTGGGTTTGAGGAGGTGATTATTTGAAAAATGGTTTCAAATTTGATTCATGTATACCTTTTGGTTTTGGAAGAATGGTTTAACAAAGTGGAGTTTTTCTTTAAAAGTTGAGAGAGAAAAATGAGAAGAAGAAGATGATAGGTTTATATAAATGTATTTTAGGATTTATTATAATTAAGGAAAACAAAAATTAACTTTGACACTTGTTTACAAATGCAAACACTAGTCACAACCATTATTAATAAACTTACATGTGTTCTTATCTAGGTTTTAAAAGCAACAACAGGATGGTATTATTAAATACGCCTTTCTTCATTCATTTAAACAAACCCAATTTCAGCTTAAAGATTATTAACAACAACAGGATGGTATTATTCAAATTACTTAAAACATCCATCCATTTCAAATTCAGGTTGCTTATTAAATTATTTAACTTTCCTAAAGTTAAATTCAATTTACTTAATCCAACTAACCTTACCCAAATTTGAATTCCCATTTCAAATTCTAAACTTAACATCAATAATCTTGCCATTTTAAAATTTCAAATTTCTAATAATATTCTTTCTTACTTATAAGTTCAAAACTTATATCACTATGGGTTTTCATATCACATTCCAGGGAAAATTCAAAACTCAACCTTAGAGTTTATTTCAAAAATACATATTTATTTCGTTTACACACCAAGTTACTTTAAATTTTAAACTACCTTTGGTTTTTAATTCAAAACAAATTTCTTTAAATTTTCAAACAACTCTTGTTTGAAATAGGACTCTTTCATTCAAATACATTAGATAATATTATCTATTATTCTTTATCACTTTAAAACAATTTTCAAATTTCTGGACCTAGATTTAAAACTTCACAATTTAGATCATCTTCAATTCCAATTTATAAGTCATACTTACCCAAATATTTTACTTCCCGAAAACATTTCATTTTGCTTACTCACTTATACACATTATATTATTAAACACAACAGTTATTTATGATAATAGCCAAGATAATCATATCTAAAAACCAATTCATTATTATGTTATTCAGAAACTCTTTCCCAAATTCAAGATTTTAATTTCAGTTTGAATCCATTCCAAACTTATCATTATTTAATTTCAATATGGTTGTATTTCTATTACCACTTGATTTAATTCCAATAATTTAACAACCAATTACCTTAATATTTATTTGAAAGAAATATTACTTTATATATCAAAATATATTCTTATATAAAACCATTTAAAATCTTTATATAAGAAAATAACAAGTACGCTCTCATATATATATATATATATATATATATATTCATTCTAGGGTACCATTGACCCTATCCATAATGAGTAATCCCACCAGAGCCAAGGTTCTCGCTTAACCTTCTGCTCTGATATCAAATGTAACGACCCGGAATTTTCGATCCGGAAAATTCCAAATAGTTAAGGAAAAGAAAGAAAAGAGATAGAAGAAGAAGAAACAAAAACATCAAAAACACAGATTCTCACATTCGCATCGGACAAAATATAATATCAAATAGTAATAGTTATACAAAGGAAACTGTACTTGTCAAATTACGCTTTAATACATCAGAGTTACTTTATATACACAAACACTGGACAGATACAACATGTCCTAAATACACAACAATATATCACAGCGGAATCACTCCATACGTTCCTGCCCTCCAGCTTGCCCCTTGAGCTCCAGAACGTCCTTACCTGAAAAGCTGTAATACTCGGTCTGACCCGAGCATTACATCAAAGTAACACTCGAGTCAGGCTAGAAACCAGCATGAGTAAACCCATCTAACAAGAAATATCAATGCAAAAAGAACTATTTAAAACTCGGGGCCACACATACTTCTCTACAAGTTCACAACTTGTTAGTCAATGCTTATATCACAAATCAATTCCTTAGTTTCAAGGTCTATATTAGTCCATTTCAACCTATTGATCTCACATATCAATCTATAAAAAGCCATTATAGGTGACAAATCAATGTGGATTCAAGAATTTACTGATATCCGACCCCGTACTCTTCGAATTCAATATTATCTTAACTCGAGTTATCAAAGTGAAATACAATTCAACTTCAAATACAGGATGTCACTTACACTGCAATTCATCAATGATAGATAACCACATTATCACTGTTCATTCAAATATATCATATCACAAAACATTCATATCAGGGATACCAACTAATTCACGGCATTTATCATCATTTAATTATTTATAAGCAAGATTGATCACTTCCAAAATTAATTTAATTTATCTCTAATTAAATTAATTTCTAATCTTTAATCACTTAGATTACCTTTACTTAACATTTATTAATTACAAACCAATTAATTAATCATCTTTTAATTATCCATCTTAATTAATCATCCTTGACTAATTATCCTTTAATTACAATAAGTAATTAACTCTTAATTAATTTCACAAATTAATTAACCTTCACCCATCATATTAAATGATCCTTTAATTACTCTTATAAAGTAATTAACAATGATTTATTACATTTATCCTTAATCAATTACACTCATTAATTAACCTCTAATTACTTTCACCAAGTAATTATCCATTGGTTAATTTAATTAATTACCTTAATTAATTACATTGATTAATTAACTTTAATCAACAACTAATCACTATTAATAATTATTCTTCCGCTAATAATTTATTACTCTTAATTTCTCATTAAACTAATTAGTCATTAATCATCAAAATTTTAATTAACTTAAGATACAACTTTACCTTTATTTATAACCTAATCATAATTTTAAATACATTTTAAAACATTCCACCTTTAATCCAGACTTTGAAATTTAAATTTAAGATTTAAAATAACTTACCAATTTAACTTAACAAATTTCAAGTTGATCAAATTTCCAAAATTCTACGTCAATGTTTTTAAGAAACATTTAATTTTACAAAATAGTTTAGATTAGATTCAAATTCAAATTTAAAACTTGTTTTCTTTAAAATCTGCATTTAAAACTACTTCGGGTTCTACCCGAGAATAACTCGAGTCCAGATTAATTTTTTTTCCTTTTTGCAAAAACTTTGCTAAATTCTTAAAATTAGATTGGTTTGAAATTTTTAAAAAAACCTGGACCGTGCTTTCCCCTTGCGAATAACTCAAGAATGCACTCGAGCAAACGACCCTCATACCCGATCAACTCACCCTTAACTATTTCCCTTCGAGTTATCTCTCACCTACAACGAGACACGCACGCAACTGTTACGAGAACGACCCGTGCCCAAAAATCCTATTTTCCCCTTCTTCTTCCAGCTGCTTCCTCCGCAATTCTGTGCATCAGGAGTGTGCACATGCACAGTCGGCTCCGGCCATATTACTTCGACGACGGTGATCTGCCAAGTTCGACTTGACCCTCACAGAATTCTCTTCCACCTGGAAACACATAAACCCACTCTGATCAAAAAAACGAAAACAAGGCGAGAGTCAGAATTCACAACCACCCAAAAGCGCCTCGACCAACCTCCTAGTGCCACCGATCAACCTCCAACCTCACCTGAAGTTCCATCACTATCTACCTTAACTTTCCCCTTAGGACTGCACCTCTCCTCTCGCCCCATGCCACCACCATTCATTGGTAACCAGATCCACTCTAAAACCCTAGTTAATCCTTGCTGTACCACCATGATGATCCAGAACATCGGCGATCATTTTTCTCGCGATCAATGATCAATAATCAACCTTCAACCCAAGCCCCGAGACCACAGATTCACGCGATCACTTGAAATCGACGATTTCGCTTCTCCCGTTCCTCTCGAAAATTTCCCAAAACCAAAATTTCAAAAATCATGATATTTAAATTAAAAATCATGTTTTTCAAATACAAATCTAATTTTGAAGTCAAAACTTGAAAATTTATCAATTTAGTTTTTGACTTGAATTGGTTTTTTTCTCTCTGCAGATTTTATTCTTGCAATAATTACTCGATTTAATTACTGCAAATCATTATAAAAATAAAATCACATCCATATTATCATTTTTCCTCTAACGATCATGATCTAAAAACCATTGGAGCAAGAGATATTGTTTTCGAACTGGGTTAAGCTTGTTAAAAAAACAACTGAGGCAAATATACACACATGCATAATACCATCTTCATATGAATATACATGCAAACATATGTATTCATTTATGGAAACACTTTTCACCACATCACTACTAATATCACATTTATCAGATTCAACTTAAAGGGGTAGATTACTCACCTGCTTATGAAGGAACAGAGAGCTTTAAAACTGGATTGCTAAAAACTGGAAACTTTTGGAAAACTTTGAACACTTGAAACTTGTATTGCTGCTATGTTGAAGCTTGAGATGATTCAAAACTGAACTGAAGCTACAGTTGTTCTTGATTGAACTTTGATTATTAATTTGCCTCCAGATTTGCTTGCTTGAGAAAGTTACAGTTTTGAGATTGAAAAGGTCATAGGGTTGATTGTTTACTGATCTGAAAATTATTTTGAGGCTTGGCTTTCATGCTAACACTTTCAGGATTTTGATTTGAAAAAATTTTGAATAGAGGTGGGTTTTGATTTTGAAAATGGTGACAGGTTTAACAGAATTGAATTGTTTGTTTTTGGGTTTGAGGAGGTGATTATTTTAAAAATGGTTTCAGATTTGATTCATGTATACTTTCTGGTTTTGGAAGAATGGTTTAACAAAGTGGAGTTTTTCTTTAAAAGTTAAGAGATAAAAATGAGAAGAAGAAAATGATAGGTTTATATAAATGTATTTTAGGATTTATTAAAATTAAGGAAAATAAAAATTAACTTTGACACTTGTTTACAAATGCAAACACTTGTCACAACCATTATTAGTTAACTTACATGTGTTCTTATCTAGGTTTTAAAAGCAACACTAGTATTAATCTTATTTATATTTATTTTTAAAAGACGTTAAAAGGTTTTACATTAATTTTCTAAATTAATAAATACCTTTGTAAATTGATAAATGCTTTCTAAAATTTGATATAAATAAAATCTTTAAAATAAAATAAAGTATAAACCAATTATAGTTTAAATAAAATCATATATAATATATTTAATTTATTTTAAAATGTTAATATAAACCCTTTGGTATTTATTTCACAATTTAATAAAACTATCTTAATTAATAAAAAAAATTCTTTTAAGGATTTTTTTTTATTTTAAATAAAAACTTATTCATATATTTTATATCCAAAATAATTTCAAGATATATGTCCTTCTAAATTCAAGTTTAAATCTAAATTCGAATTCAATTTAAAAAACTAATTTAATATCATTTAAAATATATTTTTTAAATAAACACAAATTAAATTTGAAAACAATTATCAGATTTAGAAAATTTATTTATAACTATATTTAAATTCATCATATTATTAATTATTTTGGTTATTTATATTTGAAAATAACAATTTTATCAATTTAAAATAACTTAAAAAGGGAATTATCACATTTAATTTTACTTGAAATTTCCGGGACATCACAATAAATTATTATCAGTTGTATTGAATTAGACCGCTTGCGAAGCATGATAGCGGATGATATAATATTAAACCCATATATTGCGATATTCCACCTCGAAGTGGAATTGGTATTATATATGTATTTGGAGTGATTGATTTCCCGTATTATATAGCGGATGAGACCTTATGCGCCACATAATAGCAAATGATATTTTATAAATCCCATATACCGCGATATTCCACCTCGAAGTGGAATTGGTATTTAATTGTTGTGCTAACGTCTGTGGATGCAGGGAAACAGGTTGGAGGGATCCAACTAGATTTCTCAAACATTTGAATTTGTTTGAACTTGTGTGTTGTTTTATTTATAATCTCTGTGTGGTTATATTTGCGATTAAAATCATTTGATGGTTATAGTTTAGCCGAATTTTATTTTTGGTATCGTAAGATACCAGAAATAAATAAATTTGGATTTTTAAATTTAGGTAGAAAATCTATAGCGAAATCCTATAGAATAAAATTCCAAAATATGGAAAAAAAGGCTTAATAAATGGATTTCGGGTAATATTATTCAAAGGTTGAAGAATTCATCTAAAATATGGATTTCAATAGTTTGGAAGAGATAAAGAAATTTATTTTAAAAGAAAATAAATTTAGAAATCAAATTAGGAATTTAGTTTGGTATTTGAAATGATTTTAGGAAATCAATTTGGAGAATTTATTTGATGTTTAAGAATAAATCTTTGGGAAATCGATAATTTGATTTGGTGTTGGAAAATGAAATTTGAGATCAATTTGGGATTTGATTTGGTGTTTGAAAGTGGATATTTGGAAATCGATTTGAAATTCGTATATCAGCGGATATTTGAAAATTTGAATTCACAATGGGAATTTTATAAAAGAAAGGGAAATTTGTTTTGAAAAATAGATATTGTTTTATTTTTAACCGTGTGGAAAGGAATTTACAGATTTGTATGGTAAATTTAAAATAAATCCAGAAAGGCTTATAAATTGATTTGAATGAACTATTTTAGAATGGAAGGTGTACTTTCCTTGGAAAGCGGAGTATGTTTTCAATATAGTTTATAAGTATAAATTGAAGTTGTAAAGATGGTTTTAAGGAAAGAATATTTTGGAGAAATAATTTACTTAGGTTATTTTAAAAATCTTTAAATTAAAGATTTATTTTAATTTATTATAGAAGTGATTATTTAAAGTTTTAATTGACATTTGTTTTAGAAAATGGATATTTAAATAGTTATATCCCACTACTAATTTTATTTTAAAAAAGATTAGTTTGGACTTGAATTTTTATATGAGATAATAGTATAATATTTTCATAACTAATATTTAAGTAAGCATTTTAAAATGATTTTATCTTAAATGTTTCCAAGTATCTTTTGGAAAAGTATTTTAAATTATTTTAAAATATTAGAACTCGGCAGATTTTCAGTGGAAATGAATAAATATTTGAATATGTATTCCCCGTAAGGAAAAGTGATTTGAAATTTATTTTCAAAGTATTGAAATGCGGGAAATGATTTGAAATTTGTTTTCAAAGGATTAAAATGTGGAAAGTAATTGACATTTGTTTTCAAAGTATTGAAATGTGGGAAATGATTTGAAATTTGTTTTCAAAGAATTGAAATGTGGAAATTGTTTTCAAATGGTTGAAGTGTGAAACTTATCTTGCGAAAATATTTTGAAAATAAATAATTGGGGAAAGTTATTTAAATCTGGTAATGGTTGTGAAAGTTGATTGATAGTTAAATAACCGACTATCAATATCGGCCTTTTAATGGCATTTGAATTTTGATGTGACCGGGGGTCGGATTCCAAATGGACATTCGAAAACCACATCGAACCTTTGTGATTGTGATGGATCTTTTATTTAAAAGATCAAAGTGGAAATTTGTTATGATTTGTTTGAAATTTGATTGAAACACTTATTTTTAAAAGTAAGCGCTCATTATTCGGGTTAGCCGAAAGAGGACTTTGTGTCATAGAACCCATTCCAAATAATGATACGACGAAATGAGATTGCATTTAAAGACGGTGTCGAAGACTGCGTATTTTCAAAAATGAAAGGATTACATGTCGAATGTCTCTGCACCGGGTTGCTCCAGTATAGAGATTTTATCACCCTTTGTGATGGGGATTCCAAACGAGATTGTTGAATATCCGGATTTGCAAGGGCTTCTTTTGAAGTGCCTTCGGTTTCGTTCGATCTCGGAACGGACTTGTATGGATGTGTGTCTGACGTTACACTTTGAGATGTAAAGCTAGATTCTATCAAATACTTTTCTGTTGGTGGTGGAGAATTTATTCTCTTTGCTTAACACCATTCTCTAAGACGTACGAGATCAGAGGTTACGTAGTTGATGGTTACTGGTGATACATTCCCAATTTGGTAACGTGGCATACGAAGTGCTGCTAATCATTTGTTGATCGAAGCATAACTTTGTGAAAAGTGTAGCTTTGTGGACGAGACTTCGTCGGACCTCACAACCCGGAAATGGTCGAAACAGGAAGGATGCGGCAAGGTTATTTGGGAAACACGGGCAGCCTAAAGTCAGGTTATCATTATTCTGGAGCGACGTTAGAAAAGAAGCTGCTGTGGATATCTTGAGTTCAACCCAGATGGCGAGACTATCACTTATACTATGTAGTGTGTGTTGCGTATGGGTTGGTGCAAGTCAAAGTTTTTGTATAAGTAAGTTAAAATAACTGCTAGTGTTGTATTGTGTCGTTGTAAACTTTGATAATATGATGTATTGTAAAAACTGATAAAGTGCTTTTGTTTTTAAAGATTATTCATTTATCTATTATATGTTGTTCTGCTGCAAAATGTGAGATTCTGTTTATCGTTTCTGTTTCTTCTTCTATCTTTTTCTTCTTTAACCCTAACGGTTTGGTTTCCGGCATTCGACTGTGTTGCATTTGATACAGTGGACGTATTGATGTCGACTTTCGGGCGTCGAAAAATCGGGTCGTTACAGAGTCGTGTCAAAGCATTTGGTTAAGCGGCAACCTTGGCTCTGGTGGGTGTTACTCATTAGAGATAGAGTCAGCAGTACTCTAGAATGAGTATGAGCATAATAATAGATATGAGCGCGTATTTGTTAGTGAATATAAAAAAATTGTTTTGTACTGTGTTGACTTATTAGTTGATTATTCATAGATTCCGGTCGGTGCAGTTTGGCCAACTTTATCGATAGGAGTTTCTAAACTCTTAAACAAGATAAACCGACACAGTATTGTTTTAAAATAGGGTAAATGAAACAATTTTACCCAAATTATTTTCGTATATAAAAGGAATAATTTTTCGTAAATTATTATAGTAGTATATGGTTGTTTGGATGTTAGGAAGTGATAATATCTAAATTACTATCATTGAATATTGAATAAGAAATTGAAATCGTTACAAAAAGCTAAGGAATAAAATCCATATACAAATGAAGATTTATAAATATAAATGGTAAATGTGATTTGTAATTTGAAATGGAATTTCAAAGAAATGTTTTTGAAAAGAATTGAAAGAGTTTGAAAAGTTTTGAAATTTGGAAAGTTTGGAAATTAAAATCCCTTTTAAGCTTGAAAATGGTTTTGAAAGGTTTTAGAAAAATAGTTTTGAAGGGATAAAAGCACTAAACTCTTTTCGATCGCTGGAAAATAACTTTGGTGATGACTGCAGCATCATCGGTATTCATTTTCAAGTTTCCAGGAGAGGAATTGCTGCCAAATTATTTTAAAAAAAGGAAGTTGTTTGGAAAACTGGTTTGGTTTTGGAAATTCAAAGGATAATTTGAATTGGTTTCAAAAATGATTTTTGAAATGTTGGAAAGACTCTAGAATCCTATTTTAAATATTTATGGGATTAGTAAATGAGTTGATAACTTATACAAGTTGACTTTGATAGAATGAATTTAACTTAAAGAATAGAGTTAAATTAAAATAAGTATAAGTGAATCAATTAAATGAAGTGAACTTAAAGAAAAGTCAAAATTGAAATAGTGTGAAATGTAAATAAGTTGGAATACTTATCAAAGTTTAAAAGTTCGAATTAAAACTGAATATTGGAAACTGAATGTTGAAATTCATTTCAAATTCTTAAATAAGTGGAACTGGATTTGGAATTGAATTGGATTTGTGATGAACAAAGCGAAGTATTGAAATAAAAAGAATTTTTTTTTGTAAGTGAAACTAATTGAAGGAACGATAAGATAAATTTGGTTTGAAGTGAATTGAATTGAATTCAATAATTATAAATGAAAGGTAAATTGAATTCATATTGAATTTGAAATCAAGTACAAATATAGTAAATATAAACCGAAGTGGTGAATTGAAAATACGAATAATAAGTGTATTGAATATTTATATTAAACTTAAGAAATAAATAGCAAAATTCTTAAGAAAATTGTGAATTGATGAAATATTCTAAGTTGATAATTAAGTGAAGGTTAAACTGAAAATCATGAAATGGTAATTGTGAATAAGGGAATGAACGAAAGAATAAAACTGGAATTGAAACTGAATATTGAAAACCAATTTGAATTGTGCGAAATAAAATGAAGTTGTAAAATTAGTTCGAAGTGAACTAATGTTAATAAAGGTGGAAATAAAAAAATGGTTTGAGATAAAATGAATTGGAATGTGTAATGAATTAGTAAATGAAACTAATTTAAAGTAGTGAGATAAGTCAGTTGTGAATGAAAGATAATTGATAAAATTCAATATTTAGAAGGTAATTTGAATCCAAATTAAATTGAAAGTGTAAACTGAATTTAAATGAAATTGAAATATGTAAGATTGAATGAAAGTGGATATATAACTTCAATAGTGAAGTAAAAATGGTATAAGAAGAAAGTATTCAAACTTTTGTAATGAAATGTGCAAAATGATTTTTGAATGTAGAAACTGGATATGGTTGTTAAATAGCATACAGATGATTTAAATGCAAAGGGAATTGGATTTGATTTTGAAGATAATTGAATTTGCTCGAAAAAGGTATGTATTTGAATTTCAGTATGAAATTTGATAACTTTCTCGTCCAGCCGCTTGGCTTTTTATTTTCTTTTTGAAATCTGGGGGCCAGTTGTGGCATTCTGTAGTCGAACCGAGCTAGCCACGCAAAGAAGATGCTGGCAAAATTTTCGAAAATTTAGGGAGTTAGAAAATTTTTTGAGGAAATTTTGAAAATTTAAAATTTAAATTTAAATTTAAATATGAACTATTGGGAAAATAAAGTTGTTTGGAAACTATGGAAGACTTTGGAAAGTTACTTGAAGTGAATGAGTCTTTAATTAAAGATTTGTTTTGGCAAGTAGATATAAAATGTTTTGGTTTTTCGTAAATAGTAAACAAGTTAAGGATCATTATTCTTAACTAGTAATTTCGGGACGAAATTCTTTTAAGGGGGAAGAATGTGACGATCCAGAATTTTCAACAATTGAAAATGTAATATTTAATTAATTTTTAATGTTGGAAGTTATTTTTAACTTAAATTTCAGATTTAAATATGAATTTGGCAATTTAATTACTGAATTTAATTTATTAAAATTGGGTAAAAATTTGAATCTTCAGTTTTAAGCCTGTTAAAAATAATTTTCAAGGCTTCTAAAATTTATATTGATAATACTGAAGATAATGAAAACTTCAAAGTTGAATTAGAAACTGTTTTGTTCAGTTTTGAAAATATATCGTTTAAATCGGTATTTAAAAGTAGCCTTCCGAGGCACAATCTCGGGATTCGATGAAACCAGTTCCATTGGATCCGTAATATTGCATTATTATCGGATTTCAATTTTCGTAATGTTCGTAGTGATCATTTGGCCGTACAGTCAATAAACGCGCTGAAATCTAAATCGAAAATTCGATATTTTAACTAGTCCAAAATGCCATCTTCTCCATACGAACGGATTTGCACTCGAAACCTTTTCCATTGCGTTAAGAATAGGGGTATAACCTTATAAATGCCTGGCGGCACGCCTCGATTGGAGATCGAGATTGTGAGTTGCGAAATTGAACGATTTAAATTAAAATTTGAATTAAAAAATATAATATATATGATTATTATAATAATATTTCATGAGGCAATTAAACGTATTGGATTTTAGAACACGTGTTCCCTTTATTCTATTCGAATTGACACACGTTGATTTTTTTTCTCTCATTCAAAATAGGAAGGGAAAAAAACGAACGAACGAAAATCATTTCTTGTTCAAAAAAAAAATTAAAAACATAGTAGCTTCACAATTAGCTATGGCCGAACCCCTTCACTTCGTTTTTTAAATGAAATTGCGGGAAACTAAAGAAAGCCCAATTGAATACTGTCGTCCATATATCATTCCAGACTCAAGCATCGTTTTTCCTATTTGCCTCGCAATCGCGTCAAGGCTTGTTTGATTTGGCAGGGGACAGGGTCACGTCTTCGAGAGAGCTAGGCGTGCATGGAGGGCTCGAAGAGGATCTCGTGCACGAGCTAGTGAGGGGTGTGATGCGATTAAAGGCGTGGATTAGGGTTGCTGGATGTTAGCTTGTCGTTCGATTTGAGATAGCACGCACACGAAGTTCGATGGCGAAGGCCAGGCTTCATCGCGATGTCAAGCTCCAGGTCAAGGCGATGGCACAGTGGTTTGCCTCATGTGTTGCTCGCGACCATGATAGGTATATTTGCAATTTATATTTACAAATTTATCTATCCCAGTTAATTTTGAATACGTACTTACATATTGGAGAAACAGTATTTGATTTTATATGCACAAATTCGAAAGATAATAATAAGAAGATTACTATTTGCTAAATTGCAAAAAGAAATACAGAAAGATAAAATGATTCTGTTTTGATTTAATAAATATATTTCTATTTCTACTCATATATGTTTTGAATTTCAAACAGTAAATATACATCTAAAGGATTTCAAAACATTGAAAGTTGATATAAAATTGATTTTTGAAATATATAATATATTTTTTATAATATATATATGTATATAGTTTCAATTTGGAATAATAATATATTATGGAAATAAATTTTTCTAATAAATTTATTTACTTATTTTAGTCACTAAAAATATTTTATTTAAAAATTGATTAGTTTAAAATCAAAATTGTTAGTTAAATAAATTTATTAAAGGGAATTGGTTTGAAATTTAAAAGTATTAATTTAAAATAAAATCATTGGTTAATTTAATTATTAAATAAAAATTGATTATTCGATTTATTTCAAATATTAATCAGCTATATAAAATTATTTATACAAGGTCAAAAGATCGTGAAAAACAATCTGGAATGGAAAATGGATTGCATGCATTTTTAATGGTGAGATCTTCTCACTCAGTCAGATTTTTCTGATTTAATTTTAAATAGTTAAATTTAAAATGGTTGATTGTGTGCTTGGATGATAAACTATTATCAGTTGTATTGAATTAGACCGTATGCACCGCACAGTAGCGGATGATATTATATTAAACCCATATACCGCGATATTCCACCTCGAAGTGGAATTGGTATTATATATGTATTGGAATGATTGATTTCCCGCATTATATAGCGGATGAGACCCTATACGCCGCGTAATAACGAATGATATTTAATAAATCTCATATACCGCGATATTCCACCTCGAAGTGGAATTGGTATTTAATTGTTTTGCTAACGTCTGTGGATGCAGGGAAATAGGTTGGAGGGATCCAACTAGATTCCTCAAATATTTGAATTTGTTTAAAAGTTGTGTGTTGTTTTATTTATAATCTTTGTGTGATTATATTTGCAATTGAAAGGCTATAGTTTAGCCGAATTTTATTTTTGGTATCATAAGATATCATAAATAAATAAAATTGGATTTTGAAATTTAAGTAGAAAATAAATAGTGAAAGCCTGTTGAATAAAATTCCGAAGTATGGGAAAAAGGCTTAATAAATGGATTTCGTGTAAGATTATTCAAAGGTTGAAGAATTTATCTAAAATACGGATTTTAATAGTTTGGAAGAGATAAAGAAATTTATATTAAAAGAAAATAAATTTAGAAATCAAATTTGGAATTTAATTTGGTATTTGAAATGATTTTAGGAAATCAATTTGGAAATTTTGATTTGGTGTTGAAAAATAAAATTAGAAATCAAATTGGGATTTGATTTGGTACTTGAAAGTGGATATTTGGAAATCGATTTGAAATTCGTATATCAGTGGATATTTGAAAATTTAAATTCATAATAGAAATTTTATAAAAGAAAGGGATTTTTTTTTAAAAAAAATATTGTTTTATTTTTAAATGTGTGGAAAGGAATTTACGGAATTGGAACGTAAATTTAAAAGAAATCTAGAAAGATTTATAAATTTATTTGAATGAACTATTTTAGAATGGAAGGTGTACTTTCCCTAGAAAGCCGAGTATGTTTTCAATATACTTTATAAATATAAATCAAAGTTGTAAAGATGGTCTTAAGGAAAGAATATTTTGGAGAAATAATTTACTTAGGTTATTTTGAAAATATTTAAAGTAAAGATTTATTTTAATTTATTATAGACGCGATTATTTAAAGTTTTAATTGATATTTTTTTTTGAAAATGGATATTTAAATAGTTATATCCTATCTACTAATTTTATTTAAAAAAGATTAGTTTGGACTTGAAATTTTATATGAGATATTAGTATAATATTTTCATAACTAGTATTTAAGTAAACGTTTTAAAATGATTTTATCTTAAATGTTTCCAAGTATATTTTGGATAAGTATTTTAAATTATTTTAAAATATTTGAACTCTGCAGATTTTCAGTGGAAATGAATAAATATTTGGAAATGTATTCCACGTAAGGAAAAGTGATATGAAATTTGTTTTCAAAGTATTGAAATGTGGGAAATGATTTGAAATTTGTTTTCAAAGGATTGAAATGTGGAAAGTAATTTGAAATTTGTTTTCAAATGGTTGATGTGTGAAACTTATCTTGCGAAAATATTTTGAAAATAAATAATTAGGGAAAATTATTTAAATCTGGTTATGGTTGTGAATGTTGATTGATAGTTATAACCGCCTATCAATATTGGCCTTTTAATGGCATTTGAATTTCGATGCGACCGGGGGTCGGATTCCAAATGGATATTCGGAAACCACACCAAACCTTTATGATTGTGATGGATCTTTTATTTGAAAGATCAAAATGGAAATTTGTTATGATTTGTTTGAAATCTGATTGAAACACTTATTTTTAAAAATAAGCGCTCATTATTCGAATTAGCCGGGAGAGGACTTTGTGTCTTAAAACCCATTCCGAATAACGATACGATGAAATGGGATTGCATTTGAAGACGGTGTTGAAGATCGGGTATTTTCGAAAACGAGAGGATTACCTGTCGAATGTCTTTCACATGGTTGCTCCGGTATAGAGATTTTATCACCTTTTGTGATGAGGATTTCGGACATGATTAGTGAATATCCAGATTTGCAAGGGCTTCTTCTGAAGTGCCGTCGATTCCGTTCGATCCGGAATGGACTTGTTTGGATGTGTGTCTGACTTTACACTTTGAGATGTAAAGCTAGATTCTATCAAATACATTTCTGTTGGTGGCGGAGAATTTATTCTCTTAGTTTAACACCCTTCTCTAAGACGTACGAGCTCAGAGATTATGTAGTTGATGGTTACTAGTGTGGTAATGTGGCATACGAAGTGTCGTTGATCATTTGTTGATCGAAGCATGACTTTGTGAAAAGTGTAGCTTTGCGGACGAGCCTTCGTCGAACCTCACAACCCGAAAATGGTCGAAACAGGAAGGATGCGGCAAGGTTATTTGAGAGTTGTGCCCCCTAAGGGCATGTCATTTCCTTCTGGAAAAGGGTTGTATCATGGTATGGAGCCTAGATATTTTACCTATGTTGTTGCTGCAAATTTGTTATACTTTTTGGTTGTCGCTTTATGGTTGAGGATCCTCGGATAAAGATCGCAAACGACCGGAGGATGGCATACTCGTGTAGTAGTTACCTAGTTATAGAGGTAATCCGACCTTGTGTTGGGCAGAGAGCTGGTTAAGTTCTCGGGATGTCCCTCCAGAGTCATACCCATGTGGCAGTAGGAAGTTCCTTAGCCTGACCATTAGTTGGAAAACCAAAGAAAGAGTACGAGCCCTTTACGATTGCAATTGTATAACCTGCCTCCTCAAGAGGTAGCTATAGCAGGCATAATATAATGGTACCTATGCGGGCTAAGATTAATATTATACTTTCGAAAAAAATTCCGCACTATGTACTAATAATAATATTATCAAAAAGGATTTTGCGTATCAAGCATGTTTGACTATCATAGGGAGAAATCTCCTCCAATTGTGCACTTGCATTGCGTGTGTGGAGAGGCCTTATGGTAGTTTCATTTTCCAAAAGCATAGCGGATTTCTTTTATTTTCTTTGTGAAAAATAACTATTTTCAAGATCTCACACCAGTTCCATGACTGACCTGGAGTTTATTGTTTCCTTTCTAAACTCTGGGTGCCCACAATTTTCCACACGGACAGCCTAGAGTCAAGTTATCATTTTTCTGAAGCGAAGTTAGAAAAGAAGTTGCTGTGGAGATCTGGAGTTCAAGCCGGATGGCGATACGTATCACTTATACTATGTAGTGTCCATTGCGTAGGGGTTGGCGCAAGTCAAAGTTTTTGTGTAAGTAAGTTAAAATAACTGCCAGTGTTGTATTGTGTCGTTGTAAACTCCGATGATGTGATGTATTGTAAAAACTGATAAAATGCTTTTGTTTTAAAGATTATTCATTTATCTATTATATGTTGTTCTGCTACGATATGTGAGATTCTGTTTATTGTTTCTGTTTCTTCTTCTATCTTCTTCTTCTTTAACCCTAACGGTTTGGTTTTTCGGCATTCGACTGTGCGGTATTTGATACAGTGGACATATTGATGTCGACTTTCAGGCGTCGAAAAATCGGGTCGTTACAAAAAAATTAGAAAGACGAACAAGGAAAAAATGAAAAAAATAATTAAGATGGAAAATCAGTCAGGAACTCAAAAGACAGTTCAACGGGTAATTGATACCATAAAATTATAAAACCGATACTAACTGTAGCATATTATTAATAATATTAAAAAAGTATCAATTTTTTATTTTTTTGTAATAAAAATGATACTTCATTCAAGAAGTACATTCATTATAATGTTTCGAGGGCTCAAATCCATGACATCTAGAATCTCTGTCTAAAAGGTTCATACTCTAACTACTTGAGCTAGAGGTCCTTTGACAACATAATCAAAAAATTTACATGGAAAAAGCTAAAAAGAAAAGGGAAAAAACTGCAAATGAAGAATCTGAAGAGAGACAAATAAATTTGGTAAAATTACAAACAATATCACTTTAATACGTATTATTTATTGTAAAAATGGTATTCACAGTCTGTTTGTTTAAAGTTAGTGCTTTATAGTTTTAGGTGTTGTTTTCATTGTTATTTATAACAAAACTAATATTAGTATATTGGAAAGTGATACACGTTATCTATTTAATTGAAATTGGTGCTTTGTAATTTTTAAAAATTATTTTGATTGTCATGTATAATGAAACTGATACCAATATATTACAAAGATAATAATCACTATCTGTTTGAGTGGAGTTGACATCTTGTAATTTTATAAATTATTTTCCATCTCGTTTGTAGCAAAACTGATACCAATATCTTATAATAATGATACCTATTGTCTGTTTATTTGTAGTCGATACTTTGCAATTTTAGAAATAGTTTTCATTAATTATGATATCATTATAAACCAAAAATGATACCTACAGTCTGTTTATTTGAAGTCAAAGCTTTGCAGTTTTAGAAATTGTTTTCATTGTAATTTGTAATAAAAATGATACCAATATAAACCAAAAATGGTACCTACAGCCTGTTTATTTGAAGTTAATATTTTAAAATTTTAGAAATGGTTTTCACTATATCTTATAGCAAAACCAATACCAATGTATAATAAAAATGATACCTATAGTTAGTTTATGTGAAGTTAAAGTTTTGCAATTTTAGAAATTGTTTTGCTATAATTTGCAACAAAACTAATACCAACGTAAATAAAAAAAATGATACATACAGTCTGTTTGTTTGAAGTTAAAGCTTTGCAATTTTAAAAAGTGTTTTCACTTTAATTTGTAACAAAACCGATACCAACATAAACCAAAAATGATACTTACAGTCTATTTGTTTGAAGTTAATGCTTTGGAAATTTTGAAATTGTTTTCACTATCATTCATAAGAAAAACGATACCAATATATTAAAAGATGATACCTATAACTTGTTTGTTTAAAGTTAATGCTTTGTAATATTAGAAATTATTTTCATTGTCATTTGTAACAAAAATGATACCTACATCTGCTTGATTGAAATTAATGTTTTGTAATTTTAGATTTTGTTTTCATATAATTTTTAACAAATCTGATACTAATATATTTCAATAATGATACTTACTAATCAACTAAATGCCACTTTTTATACAACATGATGATGATGATTTTGTGGACATCTTTCATAAAAGCAATAAAATCGAGTCTGCATTATCTGACTTGAGAACATATGAAGAAAAAGAAAAAGGTAAAGAAATGAAATTTGACACTGCTTATAGATGTGTCTTCCAAGTTTTATATAAGATTATACAGTTGGTAAAAAAATGAATGGACTTACAAAAAGGTAGATAGACATTTTGAAAGATGCACCATTTTACCGATTCTTTAGTGTATTTTATGAAAATAAAATTACACCGAAAGAATGCAAGAAACATCAAAACAATTTGGATGCATTATATAGTTATCACTCAATAGAGCATGAAGCTTTCATATTTGATAAATAGAAATTGATAATGTATGCAAATGATATTAGCTTATTATTTAGTTTGCCATCAGAAGGAAGAAATATAAAACCAACAACAAAAATGACAAGAAAAATAAATCAATGGAATGCAAAGAATTTGCAACAAGAAATTTTGAAAATTGTGCTTTCATCTTAAAGAATTTATTTGAAAGAAGAATAATATAAGAAACATAAAATAAGAAAAAGAAAAATGAGGAGGACTTGTCATTATTATTAATAATAGAAATTTGTTGACATTTTTCTTTCCCAATAGCCAACAAAAGTTAAGATGTGAATTTCTACCCTATTTGATTAATTTGGAAAGATTGAAGATGGTTTCTTGGTTAAGAATAATAGAAAAAATTATCCATAAGTCAAGGAAAATGTGGGATGCTCCATGCTTCCATTGGTAAGATATGTTATTCAAAATATTATTTTTTCTAATCATATCTAATTAGTTTTTCAAATATTTATAGTATTACATTTGTAAGAAAATGAAGCTTATTCGACCCAGGTGGTAATTAGTGTAAATTTGCAAAGATTTGGAAGATGGGATTTGCAGAAGCTAAAACCCATACTAATCAAGCAATTTTTGGATGATGTTAAAGAGGGTGAGGCAAGTTAAAACTTCATCTTGCCTACGTTTATCAGTACCATTTTATTTTCTATATAAAATCAGTTTTCGCACTATAATTTTTCTACCATCATTTTTATCTCTACATAGTATAACTTTGCCTTTGTGTAATATCAGTTTCTAAACTATGATTTTTGCTTCTACATAAAATCAATTATAACGCACTATAATACTTGGTATCATTTTTGTCTTCGCATAGTATTAGTTTTTGCCTCCATGTAGTATCTTTTTTGCCTCTGCATAGTATTATTTATAATACACTATGATACTTGGTATCATTTTTAACACTGCATAGTATTAGTTTTTACCTTTGCATAGTATCAGTTAAAATATATTTTTGCTTTTGAAAAAAAATCTTTTATAGAACAATATCAATCTTAGTATCAATTGTAACATATTACTTTTGCTAAGTATCAATTTTGCATAGTATTAATTTTGCATAGTATCGATTTTGCTAATTATTAGTTATAACTTATTATTCATAACACAATATTATACCTGGTATCAGTTATAACACAATATCTTAGCTTCAAACTAATATAAATTTTCCTTCAAATTACATAGGTAAAAAAATTGGAAATATTCTTTCACATGAGGCAAGGCTTCTTCAATAGCCTCGACAATAAGACAATCAAACAAAAATGAAAAAGAAATGCAAAGCAAAAGAAGAAAATTTAAAGAGGCAAATTCTTTTTTAGAACATTTGAAGAAGAACTAACCATCTAAGTATTGCAAATGCGTATAAAAGATTTGGAAAACGAAGTTAAGAAAATAATGGAGCAGTTGGAAAAGGAAAAGAAAATAACATTAGAAGCAAAAAAAGAAATCCAAAAATTGGGACAAAAAAAATTCAAAGAAATGAAATCTAGAGTTGGATATGATGAAGAGAAAAACTCAAAGGCCGAAGTATAAAAACTACATACAACAGATGAAGTAGACTACACATTTGATCAAGATACAACTGTAGAGATAGAAATAAAAAAACATAGAAAAGAAATCCACAACTGAAAATAGTGAAGAAGATAAATGTTGAGCCCTATGTAGAAAAAGTCCAGATAACCACTGATACAGACAATACAATGGATGAAGATACATGTTTAGAGATGGAAGTAGAAAATGCAGACATGACAGGCACAATAAATGAAACAAACTCACCAATGAATCAAGTTACAATTGTACACAATGAAACAGAAAATGCACAAAAAATGGACACCATAAAGGAAATACACCATCCAATGGAACGAGATACCATTATTAACAGCCAAATCATACCGTACCATAATCCAATACTCAACTTCATTCCTCTGTCTTTTCCAACTATATAACTCACAAGATTTTGAAATTAAAAAATGAACCAAATCAGGAAATTAAATCAACAAACCTACTAGGCAAAGAAGAAGAAAACAACGACCAAACCAAAAACATCTTCTTAGAGTGTAAAAGAAAGAAAAAGAAAAGGAAAAGAGAGTGACAGCTTTGAGTATGGTCAGCAAGTGAAAAATGCAAGAAATAAGTCAAAAACTGAAGAAAATAATAAAGGCAATGAAGAAGAATGTATAAAAGAATCCATCCTAGAGCCAATTGTAGTAATAGAGCCAATGTTAGCAGATTTACAACTAGGAACTGCAAAAGCTTAGCATACTTGAACAAAGAACAATAAAACATAATCAAAACTTTCTTTGCACTGACATGATCACAAAAGTAAGTTTATAGATATTGATACTAATGGTACATATTAAAATAACTTTAATTAATTGATTCAAATATTTTTTGGTAAAATAGTGAAGTAGCATGGGATGACAAAAGCACTATCAAAGAAGGATGCATAATAACAAAAGATACTCTCCGACATGTTCTTGAAGGAAATTTCACAGATGGACAAATACATAAATTTATTTTTTTGCTTAATAATACCACTCTCAATCAAAATAATTACAAAAACTAATACCTAACTATTGTGCAAAAAATTGCATAAAATGCGGAAAGATAATGAATAGGATCTAGATTTACCAATTTGAACATCACTCAATCTAGCAGCAATTATTCTATTACTCCAAATAAATAGCAAATAACTATAAAGAATAAAGAGACGCACAATATTTATACGGGTTCCACTACCATTAAGATAGTGTACGTCCAGTCCAAAGAAGAGAGATTTTATTACACCTGAGAGAATTACAAGATAAGTGTTTACATACCAAAACCCTAAATTAGGCATAACAAGAAGAGACACTCCATTTGGGGATCACTGGATGAATACCAGGATGGGTTTACAATGAAGTCTACCCTTAATATATATCCAATGTAAATTCATGTGAGTCATCAATCAAATTACCAAGATATGGTAAGAAGATAATGGAGGCAAATTACAGTGGTAACAAATGATGCAATCATAGCAAGTAATTCACTCATTCCTTTAATTAGAAAAGATGGAAGAAAATAATCTCAAAGCAATGTGATTACTGAGAAACAAATAATATGCATATACTTTTGCATATATTGTATTCCATAAATTGCGCATGCATATATTTTCTTGCCATCTCATTCAAATGCAATTCAATAATTTATGCATTTCCATAATGAAAAAACTTGATTACTTTCCTTCTTGCATATTTGTTTCCTTCTATGTGATTTTGTATCACCAGAATTTAACACTAAATTCTGTTTAATTGAAGTTGACGCTTCGTTGTTTTATAAATTATTTGATTGTAATTTGTAACAAAACTGATACCAAAATATTTGAAAAAGTGATACCTAGTTTTTGTTTGATAGAAGTTGATGATCTATAATTTTAGAAACTATTTTGATTGTCATGTAAATGTTGCAAAACCGATACCTAGTACCAGTTTGATTGGAGTTGATGCTTGGTTAGTTTGTAAATTATTTTGACTATAATTTATAAGAAAACCGATACCAAAATATTTACAAAAATGATACCTAGTTTCTGTTTGATAGAAGTTGATGATCTGTAATTTTAGAAATTATTTTGACTGTCATGTATGACAAAAGTGATACCAAAATAATGTAAAACTGATACCTAGTATCTGTTTGATTGGAGTTGATGCTTGGTTAGTTTGTAAATTATTTTGACCGTAATTTATAAGAAAACTGATACCAAAATATTTACAAAAATGATATCTAGTTTCTGTTTGATAAAACTTGATGATCTGTAATTTTAGTAACTATTTTGGCTGCCATGTATAACAAAACTGATACCAAATCAATGCAAAACTGATACTAATACTTTTCAATATATACCGCCACTATTTATATTATTGGTACTATTTATTACTTAATATTGCTTCATCAATAACAAACACTTACAATTTCCTATTGTTATTGTAGATAATAGATTGTTATGTCTCAAAATGTGGGCTGGTGGAGCACAACTATGCAACGACCACAACAATGATGGTAACTAAAACATTAATATGCAAGTACATAATAATTGCTATATACACTTAATTGTAACTAATTTCTGTATTCAACGAAAAGGACTAGTTGATAATGTAGAAAATAATAAAAGAGCCTTTGCTCGAAGAAACCGTGCGAGATAAATATGCAAATGCTATTTATTTCCCTTTACATTGTGAGGACCACTGGACATTGGTAACATCGACATATTCTACAATGCAATGATCTCATAGATTTTTTACAGCCTAGAAGATCGAATGAACGAAACAACCCAAGTCTAGAAGAAGAAATGAAAGTTGTATGATTTTTTTTTAAAAAACTAACTAGTATAATTGAAACAAAGTGGACGTTGACTAATTTTGTATTATTTTGTCTTTAATAGGGAGAAGAAGTTGAGGATATCTTGCAAGAACTGGAAAAACAACAATACAGATATGAAAGTGAAGCAAGATGAAATTCATCAAATTAAATGTGAACAGCAAGGAGAAGACATGTAAGCTATGTTTCCTATTGAAATTATACCTACGGACAACGAAATTGATACTAGAACTGAAACTATTAGTGATATTGAAACAATAGTTACTTGATATTTAGAAACTGTTATGTGTCTGCATTATGGTATTTTATATGAAGTACTATACATCTTGATGTACCTAGTACATTGAATTGAATTCAATCGATACACAAGCTATTTTCTTTCAGTTCAATAAACATTTGCTTCAGTTAAAAATGATATCTATAGGCATACAAACTGATATCTACAGATGCAAAAACTGATACTAAGTGTATATTATTAAAACAGAAAATTAAATTGTCATGGTTCATAAAAAAATACCTATAGGCACTAAAACTGATACTAAAAGTGATGCTAATATTGATACTAAAATGGTTAATTATTCCATTTTAAGGCATATGACCTGTTTGCGCCATTATCTCTTAAATACAATGTTATATATTTATTATATACCTGATTCTACAAGTGACACAAACTGATCTTAACAATATATTTTGCTTCAAACAAAGTTGATTGTGGAATATATGTCATGATATTTATCATATCACCGAAACAAAAGCCAAATTCCAATCAAGATAAAACCTAAATTAATGTTATAGAATAGAGCAAGAATAGTACTAGAGATATTGACAGACAATAATCACTGCTGGAATTTATCCGATTTCATGTCAAATCTATAAGAAGAAAAAGCAAAGGAGCAAATTTGTTGTAAAAATTGCTATGATGTTCAGTTCAAGTAATATATATTAGTGATGTTGTGTTAGAACTAATTGAAATTTAGCTTTTTTAATGTAGATATAAACACTTATTGAAATTTTGTCAATTATTTGTAAAACAGTGATTTTTTTCCAGATGTTGTAAACATTAGCTTTGTTTAATTTAACTACATGTGATATTATGTTACGACTACATTTTATTTCTAGTTATACCTAAAATTGATACCAATAGTATGGAAAACTTATAGCATATTTTCCAATATCTCAAACTGAAACTATATTTTGTTATATCTTCTGATGATCGCCATATACCACCAGTACCAATAGTATATAGTTAGTGCACCATCTATGCCCAACCGATATATGACGATCATCAAGATTGAAATAAACCAATATAGCATATAAATTGTCATATCTCACAGTGCATGGATAAAATATAATATCACAGATATAGTAGAGGAGACAGTTGAGTTTATACAACAAAAGTAAACTCGATAAACCGTCCCAACATATAGTAATAAGCAAGCACTATCATGGTCTCCGTAGCGTTGCCAGATGGAATAAGCATAGACTCGATATATGTATATAACATGAGATAGCTTCATCCAGCTCGTCATTCGAACAGCTACCGCATCACCTAGATCGGTCATCTAGTCTACTCATTTAAGAATACCCAAGCTAATAAGAAGAAAAGCATAAAACCTTAGATTAGACAACAGTCTGGTGTGAGCAGTAAATGAGTGCCAAAATACTAAACAGGTAGATATTATAAGGAACAAGGGTACACGAACCATATCTAACCCGTCCTTTCAACGAAAGAGTTAGCGTACAATACTATAATATGCTATTCTACAATATCATAGAGATATACCATAAATCAAATGAAGGATATCAGTCTTCCAGGTATGCCTATCTCCAATACCTACTTCCCCTAATACTTAGGAGTTATAGCCTACTAAAGAGAGCAAACAAAGAACCATAGCATCCATATCATTCATCAAACAATCCTAACTATCACTCCATGTGATCTGAATATATGATAACTCTAACCCCCAAGTCAGGGACTAATGAAAATCTCGATTCTCTATTGTACTCTCGTATCTCAAAACCCAAAGTTGGATACTTGTCTCGTAGCCCAAAGCTGGACATTAGACCCAAAGCAACAGGTCCAAGGTATGCATGTCCCTTTATTGACCAATGGGCATCCCGATTTACAATTCCCCTGCTACGAGCATAACCAAAAACTCTCCAAGCATCAATGATTCCTTAGCACATACACCTGAACCCACCTTTGCTCTATTTGGATACCGAGCCCTACTTGCTCAATCTAGTTTCCATTATTCATGAGGTACCCCTCCTCGATCACATGGCTCCTTCATTTACGAGCCGCCATCTTCAGAACCAACTCCCAATACGAGCCAAAATCCAAAGATCATAACTCTCCATCATGTTGTTATATCATTGTTCAACCTAATATGATTGTCAACATCTCTAGCACAATCTATAGAACCTCAACCACAATCCCCAGAAATTCCACTGCCATATCACTCACCATGGTAACTCGGTACTGATTTATTGCTATAACCCGGTGCTAAATTATACGCTTAGCCAACATGTGATAACCTAATTTTTGGACTAAATTTATTAAAAATACTGATTTGTAAGTTGAAAAAATAAAATTAATATATATATATATATATCTGGATCTAAATATTTATTTGATAGTCTTCTAATATAATTATTTAAATTTGCAAAACTTATCATTTCAAAGCAAATAAATTATGCTAGCTATTTTACTATTATATATATGGTTTGTAAATAAACTATGATTTGAAATTCCAAATAAATGTCTTGAAAATAAATTAGATTCAAAATTTACATTTTTAAACACTAGTGTGTATATATATATATATATGTAGTCATTAATTAAAGTATAAATAGCTTATGCTAAAATAAGAATAAATAAACAGGTTTATATTATTTCTTTTGAAAGTATATCAAACAAGTAAAAAGAAAATGTATAATATAAAATATAAAATACAATATAAAATCATATAAAAATATAAATGCATGGAAAAAGACATTTGTATGCTAGTAAGAATGGTTTTGTACAAGTGCCAAGATAAAATATTTTCTTTCTTTTTAATGACTTTTGTATATATAGCAAAAAGGTCTTTCTTCTCTTCATTTTTGAAAATCAAAGCAAAATAAAAACAGAAAAACCAAAACCATAGAATAATAAAACAACTAAAATCTGAGGAAAACTAAATCAACCTCAAGCTTTTAAACCGAAGCAAAGATTCAAGTGGATTCAAATTCAACTCAACCCAAAGTATTTCAAGATCAGATCAAATTCAAGTTGGCAGATTCAGATTTAAAAATACTGTGTCCTCTGTTCTAGATTCCTAGGCGAGTAAACATAACCTTTAAATGCTAGATCTATTTTATGTTCTGATGCATGCGGATAAATTCTTGAAATAATGATGTGAAAATGTTTTGCATGGCTGCAGGAATGAATTTTTACTGTGTATATATCTATTCGTGTCTGTGTATATGAATATACTTGCCTCTGTTTTGATTTCAATGGGCTAAATAAGTTCTAGAAAATCAAATTCTCTTTTCCAAATAACTTTTAGGTTATGACCCATAAAGTAATATGTTAGTATAAACTAGATTCTATTTTGAAAAAACATTTTTAAGTATAATTAGTAAATTAGTAAGTAGATTACTGGAAACAAGAATAACGGTGGAAATCATTTCAAATCAGAAAAATCAATTAGCTAAACTTCATGTTTTGATCATAGATTCAAATTCATACTGAAAAATGATGAATTATGATAATAATATCATGATTTTTAAGTTTATGGTTGATGAGAATTTGTGAGATAAATGGAATTTGCACTTTCGTCGATTTCTGGCGATTAGAGGGGAGGGTTGGGTGTCGTGCTTGATGCTGGAGGACGCTTGGGTGATAGGGGTTGATGGAAAAATGATCGGTGGATTTCTAGACTACCGTGGTGGCCTGGCGATGGTGATCTAGGGTTTTGAAGCCTATTTTGGTCAACGAGGTTGTCGAGGCCAATGCGGCGTCGTGGCGATGTCGAGTTGAACCAAGATAGGGGGAATAGGGAGGTGATCGAGTGTCGAAGGTATGGACATGATGACATGGCTTCAAGTGGTCGGAGGTAGTGGCACGAGGGAAAATTGGCAATCGGGATTCCTTTCCTGATGGTTCTCACTAGCTCGTTTCTGTTGTAAGGTTCGTGTTTGGTTCTGGGCAGTCGAATGGTTGGAGAGGGTTGGCGGCAGACTCAGGGGTGTCGGCGATGATGGTTGGAGTGGCACTGATTCCATGTGCACGTGCATGAGTATCTTTGGGCATCAGATGTTTGCTGCTGGAATTATAAGAGTAGAAGAAGATAGGAAGAGGTCGGGGTAGTTGGGTTTTGGCTCGAGTTTGTATCGGGTTGGGCTCAAGTCTGGTTCGAAGTGAGCTAGCAAGTTTTTATTTAATAGAAAGAAGAGGGAGGTGAGGAGGATTTGGGTCTGGAGTGTGAGCTTGGGCTAGGTTTCAAAAGGAATGAATTAACAAAAAAAATTTAGAGTGATTTTTTTAAAACAAGTTTTCAAGCAAGCTTCAAGAATTTAAAATTATAAAGTTAAATGGTTATGAATATAAATTGGTTTGGGTTAGAATAATTATATATATGTATATATATAAGATTAATTGTATAATTAAATTCCTAAGTGTTTTTCAAAATAAAATTTAATAATATAATTGAGCAAGTGGTTAAAATAAATGTTTAAATTCATGATTAATCAAAATCTTAAAGTGATTTTAAATGTAATTAATTAATGAACTCCAAACATTTGCTTTAAATAAATATAAATGGTTTATAATCAATTAATGTTAATTTAGCAGGATTTAGCAATAATTAATGTAATTTAGGTTAATTAAATTAATCAGAAATGGTGTGACCAACTAGTCAAGCTTTAAAATGATTCGAATGCTTAGATTTCTTAATATCTCTAGCATGTTAAATTATGATATTCTATGATATGAATTGCCTTGGATTGAACTGTGACAAATGTGGGTTATTTTTCTGTGATTGATTTCCGTGTGAATATGATATTCTGATGTTTAATTAAATTGTTTGTTTAACAACTAGGCCTTAAAAGGATGGCATTGGATTCGAAGAGATCGTGGTCGGATATCGGCAATATCCGGAACCATTTCGATTAGTAACTACTATAATCAAATAGGTTGGAATGGAATAAATTAAGTGAACTTAGCCATTCAAACTGAGTAATGGTGTTTAGATATTATTTTGTGAAATAAGTGTTTGACTATAACAAGATAAGAAGTGTTAGTAAGGTACGAGTTACCTGGGTTTTCAATAAAGTTTCATAACTTAGTGTTTCAAGTTATATGTACCCACGTTGGTTTCCAGCTTGGCTCGGGTGTTACTTTAATGTAATGCTCGAGTCATACCGAGTATTACAGATTTTCAGGTTAAGACGTTCTGGAGCTCAGGAGGCGAGCTGGAAGGCAGGAACGTATGGAGTATATTCCGCTGTGTATTTGAGATTGTATTGATAGTAGTCAGGGACAAGTTGTTACAACTGTCCAGTTTATTTGTGAATAATTGTACTCCGATATATTGTATGTAAATTGACAATTACAGCTTTTCTTAGTGCAAATGCTATTATTTGATATTATATTTTGATACGCTGCGATTGTGAGATTCTATGCTGTTGTTTTTTGTTTCTTCTTCTACCTCTTTTTCTTCTTTACCCTAACAATCTGGAATTTCTGGCGTTCGATTGCTCGGTACTTCTACAGCAAACGTATTAGTGTCGAATTTTCGGGGTCGAAAATTTCGGGTCGTTACATTTGGTATCAGAGCTGATGGTTAAGCGAGAACCTTGGCTCTGATTGGGTTACTCATTAGAGATAGGGTCACTAAAACCCTAGAATGAGTTGAGCATATTATATGAGAGCGTACTTGTTATTTTCTTATATAAAGATTTTAAAAACGGTTTTAAAAGAAGTTTTTATATAAGCCTATATTTTGGTATATAAAGTTATAATTTTTCTAATTATTATATATATTAAGGTAATTGGTTGTTGATTATCTAAACTTGAATAAGATCATAAGAATTTAAGTGGTAGTATATATATATAACTAAATACGAATTGGGTAATATGAATAAGATAAGCTAGAAATGGATTCAAAACAGAGATTAAAATCCTGAAATTTGTAGAAATGTTTTCAAAATGTTAAATTAAGTTACCTTGATTTTATTTTCCAACAAATTGTGAGATATTATATAGTGAATTGGTTTCCAGATATGAAATCTTAGTTATTATCATAAAATGTTTGTTGTATCTAAATAGAGGATGTTTATTTTTCTAAATAAACAATGACAAAGCAGAATGAAATGCTTTAAGGAAGTAACAATTTAGATAAGTATGATTTATAAATTGAAAGAGTTTAAATTGTGAAGTTTTAAATCTAAGTCCAGCAAATTTAAATTGTTTCAAAATGTTAAAAGATATAATAAATAATATTTTTAAATGTAGGAAGCTTATTTTAAAACAAGAGTTGTTTATATTTTTTATAGGAATTTGTTTGAATTAAAAACCAAGTATGGTTTAAAATTTAAAATATGACTTGGAGTGCAAAGGAAATAAATATGTATATAGAGGTGGGATATACATAATATCAAAGTGATTTGGAATAATACTAAGTGTTGAATTCTGAATTACCCTGAAGTGAGAATGTAACCTAAAGTGAAATAAGTTTTTGAACTTATAAGTGGTAAAGGATATTGATAAGAAGATTAAAAATTTGAAATGGAGAATTCAAATTGAGTAAGTTTGACTAGATTAAATGAATTGAATTTAACTTAGGGGAAGTTAAATAAGACTAGAACAAACAACCTGAATTGGAAATTTCAAGATGAAATTGAGATTTAACTTAGGGAAGTAAACTGGGTTGATTTGAAAAGGGAGTTATGTGTGATCTCTAACGGGTTTGAGTTCTGGAAATGGGTAATGGATGCTATTGATGGTTGTTTTAAATATTTTGGATGTTTATTTACTTTGATATATCCTGTTATCATCCTATTGCTATTAGTAATCTATGAATCTGTGGATTGAATTATTTTGAATGAATTAAGAAGTAGATTGAGATAATATATATATATATATATATTCGTTACTGAAATTAAATGGAATTAAAATTTATTTTGAAACCATTTAAAGGATTTTGATTTTTATAGATAAAGATTGAACTTATGAAAATGAAATCACTTTGAAATTAAGATTTAAATGAACTTGCAAACTAAAATTGTTAAGAATTGGTTTCAAAATTAAAATTGGGTAATAAATTGGATTTCAAAGATTATATCGTTTAAAAAGTTTTGAACCCTTACATGAACCTTGAAATAAGTTAAGTAAAAGTAATTTAAATGAATATTAAAAATTTGGACTTAAAATTAAATTGCTTAAAGACTTGGGTTGTGAGTAAAAGGTTAGGGGTTAATTTGATTTAAGGGATTAAATTAAGATTTAAAAATTTAACTCGAATTTATATAATTAGAGATGGTTTAAAGTTGAGATTGAAATTAAAATTAGTTCAAATTGAATTTGATTTGAACTAATTGGAATTGTGATTGAAGTTAAATAAGTTTAAATTCAAATGGAAATTGATTTGAATTTGGAAAAGGAATTGAAGTTAATTTAAATTGAATTGAAATTGAATCAATTTAAATGAAGTGGAAATTGAAAATTGATTGGATGGGAGATTGGAGAATTGAAGCAGTTTGACTCTGAAACTATTTTCTAATTAATTGTTTTAATATAAATCGTCTTAAATATATTTTCCTAGCTATTTACTATACAACCTTCCTTTTTAAAACCCAAACTATCTTATACTTATTTTACTATTTTGAAACTATTTAACTATTCTACAGCTATTTTACAACTACTTATCCGTTTTAAACTTTTCAAGCTATTTTCTAAATTCAAGCCAGTCAGAGTGCAAATTGTTTATAATTGAAGTGATAACCTAAATGAGTGAATAAGTGAATAGAAATGAATGTGCACAAAAGAAAATTGATTTAGCTGATAATCAATAAAGGTAAATACGTAGGATGTACGTATATTATTCTATTCGCATAGCAAATTTATCCAGATTCGAGCATAGAATTTCGAGATAGTATATCGATCCAAGTTGGGACTTTTCACTCGATTTTTGACGGCGAACCCTGGATATGGATTTTTGATTAATTTTGGAAATTCTCTATCATAGTTATGGTTATGCAAGGAGAATGATGGTTTTTGAACAAGAACTAGATCTGAGTCCGCATTAGGAAGTCGGATGGATGATCCTAGTTCGGAATTGAAATTATGTGATCGAGTGGGCAATTAGATTTGATATTGCGTACGAATGGTATATGTACATCGTACGTGCTTGAATGAAATAGATATTGAAAATTTTGAAAAGAAATGTAAAAATGATTTTTGGAAGGGAAAGTAAATTTTGAGAAATATATGATGAATAAAAGTGAAAAATTGGATATCTCTATGATTAAAATGCACTTTATGAAAAGTAAGTAAGGTAGTAAATAACTTATAAAAGAAATCAAACTTGAATATTTGATTTGGCATAAATGAAGTATGTATATATATATATATATATATATATATTTGTTATACATAGTAAACTCCCGTGTTGAATCTATAATCAGAAGGAAGATCTTTGAAAAATATTTGAAGTATAAAAAGGAATTTATATAAGTAGGAAGTGATCCAAAAATATTTTGTTCTAGATAAAAGAATAACCTTACGTGTATATATATATATATATATGATTTTATGAGAATGATTTTGGGAAAAGGTTTTTGGAACCCATTGATTTAGGAAGGCTTTTGATTTTTGGGAAAAATCAATTTTGGGAATTTGGAAAGCCAAGTTTGGAAAACTACCGATTTCGAGATATCAATTTTGTGTAAAAGGAGATTTATATGTGATATATATAAAGAGTATGATTTGAAAGATACTATATGTGTACAATATAAAATGTTTTGAGAATGCTATGGGGAAAAAAGGCGCTCCCATTAGAGTTGAAACTTCTAGTAGGAGATCCATGGGGTGGTTCCGCCTTGAGCCCTAAGAGGGGTTCTAAATTTTATCCTAAGAGGATGTTCGGACTGACTGAAGTTCTTGAGGATTATGGTTGGGGTAGCGAAAGTCGAGGGTGCTGATGCCTATAGTGACATTGGGGTTATGCTGTGACGACAGTGTAACTAGGTGTAAATGCAATCTACTACGCACCATAGCGGAAGTCGAGGGACAGCGATTGCCTAAGGTCTATGTATGATTTCGTTGGGAGAGCGACGTAACATCGGTAGACTACGATCTATGAAGACATAGCGAAAGTCGTATGGCAGTGAGTGTCTACAGGCTACACTGAGACTCGACTGATGTAGTCTACGACCTATGTGGTCTGTGTGGTAAAGTTTTCATTTGGCAGCGAAATTCGAGGGTGCTGATGCTTATAGTTACATGGTTTTTTGCCACGATGGCAATGTAACACTGGGTGTAGACGTGATCCGTAGTGGTTCAATGGTGTAATCGAGGGGCGTGGAGGCCTATAGTTTTCTATGGCTTTTGCCGGGATGGCGACGTAACCATCAGGCTAACTGCGACCATGGAGGGGGTGATGATTTCCAGAGCATTCTCACAAATTTTTTTTCTATATTTTCACAAATGTTTTCTAAATATTTTCACCGGGTGTTGAAAATGGGTCTACTAAGTACTTCTAGATTTTCAGTCCTGCGACTGATCAACGTATGACTGAATTTCTGTGAGAACAAGGATGGACTTGTTGAGACATCGAATTATAAAAAGTATTTTTATAAAACTATTTTGATAATATTGTGTAGAGTTTTTTGAAGTGTTTTAAAACTTTTTGAATAAAAAGAGTAGAGAGTTAAGAATGTTTAAAGAGTAAATTTAAATGATAATAAACATTGTAATTAAAATTCTTGCTTCATTCCTTTTCGAGGATGAAAATGTGATGTCCCATAATTTTGGGCAATATTTATTTGATAATCTTCATTAATAATCATTTTAATTTTGGTAATATTTGTTTAATAATTTTGTTTTATAAATATTTAATTTGGAAGAACTAATTTTTTCAAAAGCTAATAATATTTAATTGGTAAAATTTATCTTTCAAAGCTAATAAAAATGTATTCTATTTATAATGTGTGTGTGTGTGTGTCTATATATAAATGTATATACATTGTGAATAGGAAACTTTGGTTTGAATTTAATAAAAATATTTCCTAATAATAATATATATATGTATATATATTGTGATTGGAAGCCTTGTCTTAAATTCAATATAATACCTTTCAAAGGCTATTTAAAAATATAATCATGTATTTCCAAAACAACTAAGGTAAGTGTTTATTTAATTAAAAGTGTTTTAGCTTAATTGGATTTGTTACAAAATTTTAGGACATTTTCTTTTTAAATGGAAAATGATATTTAATTTAAGGTTCATTTCTTTTGTTTTTATATGCTTTCGTTTTAAAAAATTTAGCATGAGATAAAATATGTATGTAACAATTTAAACATATACTAATATAAAAACATAAGAAAGTATTTGAAAATAGTTTGACATTTTTAAAATATAAAACATACATTAAGACATTTGTAAATTTGGGTATCATGCATATAAACAAGTGGCTTAATCTTCTATTTATTAAAAATTATAAATAATAAGTTTTTGGAGAAGAACCTGGCTATTTTCATTTTTCAGTTCAATTTGTTTCTTCCTCAATCTTTTTCTCTTCATATTTTCAAAATTAAAAGAAAATTTAAAATCCTAAGAAGAGAATTAAATTAAACTCATCAACAACTACAGCCTAAACAAAGATCTAACAGCTTAAATTCGAAGAGCAACTCAACAAGTAAATCAACAAATAAGCTCCGGATCAAAATCAAATGCATCAAAATGGTTTCAGATCAAAAGGAAAGTAAAACTTTTCTTTCTGTTATTTCCAAATCTGCCGAGTAATTTTTTTTCCATTAAAAACAATTTTAATCAGTGAATTATCTTGAAGCATGTTGAAGTAATGTAGTAGTTAATGTTTTCATGTATGAATGTGAATGCATGTATGTATATATGTTATGCCTGTACAATGTCTGTAAATATGTATATATATAAACCTTTATTTTCTGTCAAGCTCAAATTCCCCTAAAGAAGATTCAATCTCTCTTTCTCCAATGAATTTTAGGCTTAGATCTCTTGATGGAAAATGATTGTAAGAATATAAGTCTAATTTCAAAAATAGTTTCAAATAAATATGTGGAGTATTTATTTAAAAAATAGGAAAATTACAGGTCTGTTCAAATATAAGCCCAAAATCAATTGCTTAGAATTCTTGATTTGATTCTAAAACCTGATTCGAATTTGTAAATGGCGAATTTTAATATGGAAATCACGATTTTTAAGTGCGTGAGTGTCGAGTTATCTCGAGATGATCAGATTCTAGGTTTTCGTCGATTGCCGACGATCGTCGTGGTGAGATTGCTGAGTTTGGGTCTGGAGGTGGCTGGTGTGTCGTTGATCACAGGAAAAATAGTAGGACCGTTTTTTCGATGATCGGAGGAGCTCGGCGAAGTCGAACTAAGGTTTGTGGTGCTGCTTTGGTCGTCGATGTTTCTAGGGTTCGTACAGCATCGATGGTGCAACAATGTGGATCGCATGTGGGGGAAGTCGTAGCTGGGAGTCAAGATGTCGCTCTGGGTTGTTCGGCATGGGTGCCAATGGTCGAAGGCGATGGCTAGGGGTGGCTTTCCGATGGGGTTGAGTTCCATTTTTTGATCGATGGGTTCGATTTTCGATTCGCTGTTGTATTTGTCGTTCTGGAGGATCGGGAGGACTGGGGTAGATGGTGACGACTTACCGAGGGATGGAGAGTTGGTCGGAGGAGGGATGATCGACCATGCACATGCATGTGTGCATGCCTAAGTTGGGTAGGTTGTTGATTTTGGGAAGATGAGCATTTCCTCGGGTAGATCTCGGGTTGATCGTGTGTGTGTATCAAAGGAAGAGGAGACGTGAGTGAACCGTTGTTTGCTCAGGGGTTTACTCGGGGGAAGGGAGGTCGAGTTGGCTCGGGTTGTTTAATTGTATAACCTAGTTTTAATTTTTTTTTTAAATAAAACATGTACAGTTTTAAAATTTAAATGAAACAGAATCCAGATTTCAAAACAAAAGTAAGAACATGTTTTATGAAGTAATAATCAAGTTTTAAAATGGAAGATCAAGTTTAAGTATGTAAAAATGAATCCAGTTTTCAAGTATTAATAAGTTATAATCAATATAAATGTTTAATCAGTTTTTAAAAAGCAAAGGAAAATGATCAAGTTTTTAAAGGCTAATTAAATGGAAGTTTTCCAAAGTAAGTTTCAACAAGATTCATGTTTTAATGTAAAAGTAAAGTGATTTAAAATTTATTTTATTTTAAATTAATTATATAGTAGGTTAATTTTGTAATAAAATTTCTAAGTGTTTTTCAAAAGTAATAAATTGATGTTTGAATTAAGATGTGATTAAAGTAAGAGTGTTTAACTTTAAATAATTAAAGAATTATCTTAATGATGTTTGTATAAATTAATTTCAAGCATTTAATTTAATTTAAATGATAAGTAAGAGTTTAATTAAAGTAGATGGTTTTCTTAATTAATTAAGTCTTATTAATAGAAGTAATTAAGGTATAATTACTTAATTAACTAAGATGATTAATTAATGTAATTTAATTAAGATATTTAATTGGTTAATTAATTAAGGATAGCTAATTACTTAATTAATTAAGGGTTAATTAATTTAAGTAATTAAAGGTCAACTGATAAAAGGCAATTAATTAATTAAAGTAATTAAGGGACTAATTATTCAATGTAATTAATTAAATTAATTAATGTAATTAATTTAAGATAATTAATTAATTTAATTCACAAAGGATAATCACTTATGAAATTGATTTAGTATATTTGCTTAATGTAAGTATTAAAATGTAATTACTTAATGTAAGTAATTGAAGGATAATTACCGAATGTAACTAAATAAAGAGAAATTTCTTAGTGGATGTAATTAAAGTATAATTACTTAATGAAAGTAACTAAGGATTAGTTAATATAATTAATTAAGGAGTTAATTAATTAATATAAGTAATTAAAGGATAGTTAATTACTGAATGTGATTAATTAAGGTTGATTAATGAATGTGATTAATTAAAGATTAATTATTAAATGTAATTATGTAACAACCCGTATATTTGGACCATTTAAATTGACAATAATCCACACATGTCAACTTAAATAACACAAAACATGAATCATTATGGGATTATAAATACATAAATGTAAATGAGAATCAATACAACAACACAGACACAGAACAGTCACAGAATAATGCAGTGGAAAATACATCGTCATAATAGCAGTTCATGAAGCCACTACATGAAGTACAACAATGTCTTTACATAAAGTGACTAAAAGGAAATATATAAGTGTCCAACAGACTAGGACATCAATACAGGAATAGAAATAGACTGATAAAGATAAATGCTAAGCCTTCAGCATCTTCAACCAACCTTGATCAGCAAACTGGATAGCTTCAGACTGACCCGAGCATATACAAAAAGAAACACACGAGTCCGGACTCAAAATCTTATACAGGATACTCAAGTGCAGGGAATAAAGTCCATAACTCAAAGACGAATACAATAACATCTCTAAGGGTCCGATAAACTATCTATATATATAATAGAATACGATATGTAGATAATGTCTAATCAGTAAAGTACGATATTAAAATAGCGTTAAGGCGTTACCATAATTCCCCTTAACACATTTTTATAAAACCATAGTCTATACAGCACCGTAAACCCCACAGTAGGTATAACACAAAACAAAACGTAGTGGCGCGAATAGGATAATCAGTATGACAAGGTACATGAGGTGATACCAACTAGGATACTAGTAGTTCGGTGATCCGACTGATGTTGAGCATAGCCAGCAGCTACCTCAACACCGCGAAACAACACTCCCAAATCAAGGAGTGCACCCAAATGGAATCACAAAAGTAATAGATATGGTATCGAAGAAGCGTGTCCGCTAGAGGTGGCGAAGCTCAGTGGCCTGGCGCGGCTCCTGTTTTAGTCATGTCAGGGGTCATCCAATATCGTTCTCTTTCTTCAGTCAACGCGTTCACCAAACATCCACTTCATTCTGGATCAACACTCCACGTATAATAGTTATTAAAGTAGTTTTCGGTATCGACAGAGAGTATGTCCATATCCGATCCCGATCTCTTTAATAACTACGTATTTATTACCCGATGGTCGGTTAAATTAACGTTTAAACAAATCAAAGTCCAAAAGTCAAGGTGCATATTTGACTTCCAGAATTTGACATTTCACGATTCAATTTATTTCGGATATTTAAACATATTTCCAAATGCAATCTTTAGTTCAAACATCTGAGTTAACAACAAAATTAAGTATTCAAGTTCAATTTAATAAGGTCTAAATGTTGCTTATTAAATTTAGTTCAGAATCCATGAATTCAATTTAGTGGTAAATTTAGTTGGAATCATTAAATAACATTCTATTCATTTCACTTCATGTTTACATCCACTGTTATCGTAAATTCGATTACATCAATTTCATTAACTAAATTCCCTTTTTATCAAATACTTCATTTGATTTATTTACAAATTCAATTAAATTCCTATTCGAAGAAATCCATTTCCATTTATTTGGTTCACTGATCTGCTAAGTTATTTCCGAGTTACAAATCAACTCAATCCATATTCCTTTCACAATGTCCTGATTTGATTAATTCATTCAATTTAAAATCATTTAAATTTAAATTATCACTAAGTTCAATCCATAAACTTTAGTTAGTTTTGTATTCCACTTAAGTCAAATTTTCTTAATCTCAAATTAAATTTATAACAAGTTCCACTTCTATATAATTAAAACCGAGTTTAAATCTAAATCTAACAAATCTAATAAAATTTTAAATTATTAAATTCCAGAACTTACTTGTTTCTAAATCTCATTTTAATTAAATTCGCCAATTCATTTTGTTCAATTAAATAGGTTTATTAATCCGTTTCGATTAAATCCATTAATTTATTTCAATTTAATCCATTAATTTATTTCAATTAAATCCATTAAGTTCGTTACTTAATTTCCAAACAAATTATTAAGTTTATTCCTTAATTTAAAATATATTTCAATTTCAAAAGTGATTTTTTTTGTGTTGACCAATCGGGTTCTTATTTTTGATTACCTATCCTAGGCCAAGTTATTTAATTGGGTATTTATCATTTCAACCCAATATCATTTAATATAAAACAAAGCATAGCAAAGGGAACTTGCAGTGTGATAACTGGGATGGTGTCAAAGTAAACAAACAAGCAATAGCAACCATGCATAACCATTCAACAATTTACTAAATAATCCCGAAATAATTGTATTAACTCACATTTGTTATTTATGCAAATTAATATAATTATTCCTAGAATCCACACTATCATTTCATGAAGATTAAAGATTATTACATTATGGTTTCACTTGGTGTCTATTATCAATTTACTATATCAATTATACATTCAATGGTTCAAAGTGAGGTTAACGCTATTTCTACGCGTCGATTTATTTAACATTTAAAGGGGTCAAATTCAACATATATAATCCATTTTAAATTGTTAACTATCCTATAACATATTCAATTTCATATTAAATTTTACATATATTAACAACCAAATTCAACATCACATAACACATTTAGGTTCGCAACTATTTGTCGTAAACTAACAATATTCAACTTAACTTGCATAGCGATTTACAGCTTTATTTAAACAATTTTAACAATCAACAATTTAATATCCAAATTAATATTAATAACGATTGTCACTTGATTATCATAGCATAATAGATTGAGTTGTGAATGAAATATTCACCTTTTTATTGCGGCGAGAATTGATAAGAAGATGGCACGCAGATGGAAGACACGAACGAAGATAAGCACGAACTACAATTGAAATTTAAACAAGGAAATTATTCGACAATCGATTGACGTATATATATAACACTTGTATATATAAAATGTACCAAAACAAGACGGGATGAGAGTGAATGAGCCGAAGCGATATCCTAAGAATCCGGAATGGTAACTGAAACAACACGCAAAGTTTATTTAAAAAATATATATACTGCTGATCTTAAACTAACGGAAGTTACTGTTTGAGTATAAATTGCTTACTGCTTGTAAGATATCTATAACCACTGTATATTTATAAACTATTACGTAAAACAAAGTTTATAAAACAAAGTCAGAAACCGCTGGTACAAAATTATGAAACAAAGTTTATACAAAACAGTTTGTACCCAAAATTTATAAACAACTACTGTATAAAATTATATAACTTTACTAAACAAACTAAAGTCTATATAATAACAACTCATATACATATGATATATTACTTTATACTATAAACCCACTACTGTAGTTAACTATTCATACATTTGAATCAAAATATACTTGCAAACTATAAATTCTAGTAGACATGGAAGCAACTTGCTGATCACAAAGATTTCAAGACAAACAAAAAAAACATAAAGAAGGCCGGCTGCTGTTGATGGTGTCGAGGGGACTGCACGGTGACAGGCTGCGTGGGGATGGTGACAGTTGGCGGTTGTGCAGCGGGTAATGGGGAGGCAGTGGGTGGAGCGGAGTTGGTGGAGGTGCGGGCTGTGTAGACGCGGCTGCGGGTGGGTTCGGGTGGCGGGGGCGGAGAGGGTCTGGGTTGGAGCGGACGAGGTGGTCGCTGTAGCGGCGAAGGGTGGACACGGGCTGAGGCGGGTCTGGGTTGGAGGCGGACGCGCATGCAGTCTGTGTGGATGCGGTGGTCGCTGGTGGACTGGGCTGGGCGTGGAGCGGGGCGCAGTGGGGACGGACGCGGCGACATGGACTGGGCTGGGCGTGGAGCGGGGCGTAGTGGGGAGGGACGCGACGACGTGGACCGGGCTGGGCGTGGAGCGGGGCGCAATGGGGACGGACGCGGCGACGTGGACTGGGCTGGCGTGGAGCGGGGCGCAGTGGGGAGTTGGCTACGTGACTTTCTCTGGAAGCAAAGGAAAAAGAAAAAAAATGAAATATAAAGGAGGAGGAAGAAAGGGAGTGCAGCAGTACGTACCAGAGTTGAGTGTGAAGTGAAATTAACTAATGCATAGGGAATTAATGAAGGCAGATGAATTAATGAAGGCAAAGGGCATGTATATACAGAGAATTTTAGAGTCCCAAGGTCAAGGCAATGATGTCTTCGGTAAACGTGATGGCTATTGGGTTTCTGAATGGTTAAAGGCCTTTAGAATTCTGAGCGTTGGAAAGTTGGGTACCGATTTGCGCTGCGTAACGGACCAGTTTGTACTCCATTAAACAATTATAATTTGCAACGCCGAACTCCGATTGACAGAAATAAATATGCCGTTTTGATCAGCGCGACGAGGCGGACACAACGGTATGAAGATATTGATGGTTTGACATTGTTTGCGAAGTGGTTAATGTTATTGAACCATTTGCTCGAGCGAACAATTTAACTATCAATTAAATGCGAAATTTAACGAAACGAAATGCGCAGTCATGATCAAAATATTTTTCTTATGCAACATTTTGAAAAATATTTGAGTTCGGATGATAGAAAATTTACACATAAAATTTAAACTAATATGTAAATGTGACGACCGAAATTTACTTCAATATTTTTCAACGAAATTTGGCGTACGCCTATGTCTATCTAGACGCATTCCAAATGTGAAGTTTGAATAGCAACGGAATTTGTTTGTGAAAATTCGAATTTCTACCCTAATATACGATTTTGAAAATTTTAAACTGGGACTGAATTTCAGGGTCGTTACATTCTTCCCCACTCAAAACTTTTCGTTCTCGAAAAGGAACGCTGTAATGGGTAGAAGAATAGATAGAAGAGATATGATGGATATAGAATAGATTATGGAACAGAATATAAAACATTAAATAGAGTTTACCTTCAACAAACAATTCTGGATTAGAATCCCGAATATTCTCCTCAGTTTCCCAAGTACAATCACGATCATCGGGACTCCATTAGACTTTGACTAGGCTGACGGATTTTCTCCTAAGCTGCTTCGTATCCCTATCAACAATACGAAGTGGTCTCCTTTCTATAGTCAAATCTGGCTCAATATCAACCTCATCTAACTGAGCAATAGGAATGGTCATGGATGGATCATGTACAACCTTCCGAAGATGTGAAACATGGAATACGTTGTGCATGCCCTCATATTTCTCCGGCAGTGCAACTCTGTAGGCTAGTGTACCAATCCTCTCAGTGATAGTGAATGGTCCAACAAATCTAGGAGCGAGCTTTCCTCTACTACCAAATCGAATAACATTCTTCAAAGGTGATACCTTAAGAAATACCTCATCCCCAATCTGGAATTTTAAATCTCTTCTACGCCTATCTGCATAGCTCTTCTGCCTGTCCTGTGCGGTTTTCATCTTCCTTCTGATCTCATTAACCTTCTAGGATGCTTCCATAATCATATCTGGGCCAAGAACCAATCGATCACCAGGTTCAATCCAACAAGCTGGCGATTTGCATGGCCGTCCATATAAAGCTTCGAACGGTGCCACATCGATACTTGCCTGATTATAAAGATAGTTAAATTTCAATTCAAATTTACTTATTCAAATTGAAAATTTCTGATTTACCTGATAACTGTTATTATAAGTGAATTCAACCAAATGGAGATGGTCTTCCCAAGATCCACCAAAATCAATAATGCAAGCTTGGAGCAGATCTTCCAAAATCTGATTTACCCTCTCAGTTTATCCATCTGTCTGAGGATGATAAGCTGTGCTCAGATTTAGTTTAGTGCCCAAGACGTCCTGAAATGCCTTCCAGAATTTACTAGCGAATAAAGGATCTCTATCGCATACGATGCTAGATGGAACTCCATGAAGTCTAACAATTTCTTTCATATAAATCTCGGCCAAACTCGAAGTGGTACGAATGGTCTTAACAGGAATAAAGTGAGCAGATTTGGTCAACCTATCAACAATCACCCATATACTCTCGTTACCTTTTCTGGTCCTCGGTAATCCATCAACGAAGTCCATAGAAATCTGATCCCATTTCTAACACGAAATCTCTAGGGGTTGAAGTAATCATGCCGTCTTCCGGTGATCGGCCTTGACTTGTTGGCAAGTGGTGCATCTACTGACATATATAGAGACATCTCTCTTCATCCCACTCCACCAATATAAACGCTTCATATTTCGATACATCTTGGTGACACCAGGATGAAATGAAAGTGATGACTGATGGTTCTCTCTAAGAACTTCTTGTCTCAATCCATCAACATTAGGAACACAAATATGGTTGTTAATCCTCAGAACTCCATTACTATCTATCTGTGCTCCCACTTTACTGTCAGCATTTCCAACTCTACCAAGAACTAACTCCTTCATGCGATAGAGCAAGGTGTCTTCATATTGCTTAGCTTTGATGTGATCCATAAGAGATGGGGAGATAACAAGCTGAAATAGCATGCCTTCTTCAAGATTACAACATGACAATGCTTTTCTACGGCTTAAAGCATCAGCTACAACATTCGCTTTCCCAGGAGTATAATTGATGTCGAGATCATAGGCAGCTAAGAATTCGAGCCATCGGACTTGTCTCTGGTTCAAATCCTTCTGAGAAAAAATATACCTCAAGGACTTATGATCCATGAATAATTCAAATTTTGTTCCTAAAAGGTGATTACTCCATAGTTTCAAAGCAAATACAACTGCAAGAAGCTCTAAATCATGGGTTATATAGTTTACTTCATGGGTCTTCAACTGACGACCAGCATAAGAAACAACCTTACCATTTTGCATCAAGACAGCGCCTAAACCTTCTCGACAAGCATCGGTATAGACAGTTAATCCTTCACTCCCGTCAATTACCGCAAGAACTGGGGCTGAAGTTAACTTACGCTTCAACTCATTAAAAGCTGATTCGCACTTCTCACTCCAAATAAACTTGACATCCTTTCGAGTTAAAGTAGTAAATGGGGCAGAAATCCAGGAAAAGTGCTCAATAAATCTGCGATAATAACCGGCCAAGCCCAAGAAGCTACGAATATCTGTAGGAGTTTTGGGAGTCTCCCAATCCTGAAGATAAATTTTCAAATTAGAAAGGAATAAGATGGATCGAATAGAAATAACGAATAGGATGGAACTTACATTGATTACGGCGATCTTAGCTGGATCGACCGAAATTCCATTTTTAGAAACAATATGGCCAAGGAATCGTACTTCGTCTCGCCAGAAGTGGCATTTCGAGAACTTGGCTTTAGGCTGACGATTTCGGAGTGTTTCCAGAACATAAGCAAGATGTGTCTCATGCTCTTTCTCATCTTTGGAGAAGACGAGAATATCATAAATGAAGACAAGAACAAACTTGTTAAGGACATCACGGAAGACTCGATTCATCAAGTCGATGAAATAAGCAGGGGCGTTGGTCAACCCGAACGGCATAACCAACCATTCATAGAATCCGCTCTCGGTACGTAAAGCTGTCTTATGGATACTATCTTCTGCTACTCTGAGTTGGTGGAACCCAGTGGCTAGATCAAGTTGTGAGAAGACTTTAGCTCCATGGAGCTGATCGAATAATTCATTTATGCGAGGCATCGGATAGCGATTTTTGAGAGTGCGTTTGTTTAATTCCCTGTAATCAACACACATGCGAAGAGATCCATCGGATTTGGTGACAAATACGACTGCGGCGCCCCATTCAGAACAACTTCTCCTGATCAAACTCCTAGCAAATAGATCATCAATTTTAGTTTTAAGTACAGTTTTCTCTTTAGGAGCCATCCTTCTGTGAGGGAGAACTACGGGAGTAGCTCCAGGGATAAGGTCAATGCGGAAATCGATCTCCCGTTTAGGCGGTAGAGAGTTGACCTCTCCAAATACATCACAAAACTTCTGAACAATAGGAGTGGTACTAAGATCATCCGGGTGAGCATCGAGAGAGAATATGAAGCTTCCGGCATATTTCTGAGGTGATTTGCATTCAATGATAAGTGGTAGGCCCTTGTCATTGATTAGAGAAACAGAACGAGATTTGCAAGAAATAACAGCCTCGAATTTTCTTAACCAATCAGCACCCAACAAAATGTCAAATGCTACGAAGCCAAGCACATAAAAATCCCGAGTGAATCGATATCTTCCGTACAAAAGCACAACCTCTTTACAAATTCTACTGAGGTTGGCAAGTCCTCCAATAGGGTTGGAGACACATAAGGAAGTAGTAGCAAGAGTAGGTTCTAATTTGAGCTTATTACAAAGATCAATAAATATGAAGCTATGAGAAGCACCAGTATCGAATAATACCCTAACAGGTAAATCATGTAATGAAAAAGTACTTCGTAAGGTACCTTGGCCATCCTGAGCAGGTGTTTGAGGAGTGGTGATAGCAAATACTCCAGATGGTGTGCCTCTCTTCCTCAATGGGCAGTCTTTCTTGAAGTGACCAGGCTGTAGGCAGGCATGGCATAAATCACTCCTCATCTGAGAAGGTGGCGGAATAGCAGCTCCGGTAGATGGACAGCTATTAGCATAATGGCCTTTCTTATCGCATTTGAAGCAAGTGATATTAGCAAGGTTGATTGGGCTTTTCGGGGCATATCCCAATCCTGTAGTCTTTTGCTAAGCTTTCTTTTATTGATCAAAGCTCATCTTCCTCTTTCCGAGCTGGCTAGAAGAGGACTGAGTAAGAGTGGCCTTAGTAGTGGGTCCCCTTGGCTTTGCCTCATATCTAAGAGCATAATCAACAAGCTCTGTGAAGATGCAGTGAGTGTGGCCAATAAGCAAGTCATAATACTCTGGTCTAGCTCCCAAAATGAACTTCTCATTCTTTAGAAGGGGTGTATCAATCAATCCCAGGCCAAACTTGGAGAGTTCGTTCAATTTCCTCTCGTACTCGAAAAAGGTCATACTGCCTTGCTTAAGATCCATAAAAGCTCTATAAAGTTGGGTTCTCCCCGCAACGGGCATCCATTGTGCCGAGAAAGTATCCCTAATCAAAAGATAGACTAGATGAATAACATTTCAAAGATTGAAAGAAGAATTTACACTACAAAATCCAAGCAAATTTATTCCTAAACTGGGCCCAAGTGATGGTGTTCTCTTCGATACGAGAAGTAACGGATTCCCACCAATCTTGTGCGGCATCTTGAAGTTGCCAAGCAGCAAGCTGACGCTTTTGAGCATCAGTGATTTCCAATCCAGAAAATATCTTCTCTAAGCCTTTGAGCCATTGCTGGGCTTCGATAATGCCCTCGGATCCGGAAAACTTAATACCCCCAAGCTGGGTATACTCTTTACTAAGAGTGGTGAATTTGACTGGAGCTGGGGCGGTAGGTGCAGCCTGGGCAGGACCATGGCCTCTTCCTCTCCTATTGTTTCTTCCGGTACTCATCTTGAAATATCGAAAGAGATTTAGAACCAAGGATAGAAAAATCATAAAGCTTAAAGAAAAATCTAATTTTTACGAATCAAAAGAAGTTTGAATTAAAAGGATCTGGATATTGAATCGATTCTCCTCATTCTAGGGTATTGCTACCCTATCCCTAATGAGTTTATATAACCCCAACTAAGGTTTTTAGGGAAACCAAAGCTTTGATACCAACTGTAACAACCCGTATATTTGGACCATTTAAATTGACAATAATCCACCCATGTCAACTTAAATAATACAAAACACGAATCATTATGCGATTATAAATACATAAATGTAAATGAGAATCAATACAACAACACAGACACAGAACAGTCACAGAATAATGCAGCGGAAAATACATTGTCATAATAGCAGTTCATGAAGCCACTACATGAAGTACAACAATGTCTTAACATATAGTGACTAAAAGGAAATACATAAGTGTCCAACAGACTAGGACATCAATACAGGAATAGAAATAGTCTGATAAAGATAAATGCTAAGCCTTCAGCATCTTCAACCAACCTTGATTAGCAAACTGGATAGCTTCAGACTGACCCGAGCATATACAAAAAGAAACACTTGAGTCAGGACTCAAAATCTTATACAGGATAATCAAGTGCAGGGAATAAAGTCCATAACTCAAAGATGAATACAATAGCATCTCTAAGGGTCCGATAAACTATCTATATATACAATAGAATACAATATGTAGATAATGTCTAATCAGTAAAGTACGATATTAAAATAGCGTTAAGGCGTTACCATAATTCCCTTTAACACATTTTCATAATGCCATAGTCTATACAGCACCGTAAACCCCACCGTAAACTAGTGGTTATCAGAGGGTACCCCATAGGTATAACACAAAACAAAACGTAGTGGTCGCGAATAGGATAATCAGTATGACAAGGTACGTGAGGCGATACCAACTAGGATACTAGTAGTTGCGTGATCCGGACTGATTAGAGCATAGCCAGCAGCTATCTCAACACCGCGAAACAACACTCCCAAATCAAGGGGTGCACCCAAATCGAATAACAAAAGTAATAGATATGGTATCGAAGAAGCATGTCTGCTAGAGGTGGCAACCTCAATGGCCCGACGCGGCTCCTGTTTTAGTCATGTCAGTGGTCATCCAATATCGTTCTCTTTCTTCAGTCAACGCGTTCACCAAACATCCACTTCATTTTGGATCAACACTCCACGTATAATAGTTATTAAAGTGGTTTTCGGTATCGACAGAGAGTATGTCCATATCCGATCCCGGTCTCTTTAATAACTACGTATTTATTACCCGATGGTCGGTTAAATTAACGTTTAAACAAATCAAAGTCCAAAAGTCAATGTGCAAATTTGACTTCCAGAATTTGACATTTCACGATTCAATTTATTTCAGATATTTAAACATATTTCCAAATGCAATCTTTAGTTCAAACATTTGAGTTAACAACAAAATTAAGTGTTCAAGTTCAATTTAATAAGGTCTAAATGTCTCTTATTAAATTTAGTTCATAATCCATGAATTCAATTTAGTGGTAAATTTAGTTGGAATCATTAAATCACATTCTATTCATTTCACTTCATGTTTACATCCACTGTTACCGTAAATTCGATTACATCAATTTCATTAACTAAATTCCCCTTTTATCAAATACTTCATTTGATTTATTTACCAATTCAATTAAATTCCTATTCGAAGAAATCCATTTCCATTTATTTGGTTCACTGATCTGCTAAGTTATTTCCGAGTTACAAATCAACTCAATCCATATTCCTTTCACAATGTCCTGATTTGATTAATTCATTCAATTTAAAATCATTTAAATTTAAATTATCACTAAGTTCAATCCATAAACTTTAATTAGTTTTGTATTCCACTTAAGTCAAATTTTCTTAATCTCAAATTAAATTTATAACAAGTTCCACTTCTATTTAATTAAAGCCGAGTTTAAATCTAAATCTAACAAATCTAATAAAATTTTAAATTATTAAATTCCAGAACATACTTGTTTCTAAATCTCATTTTAATTAAATTCGCCAATTCATTTTGTTCAATTAAATAGGTTTATTAATCCGTTTCGACTAAATCCATTAATTTATTTCAATTTAATCCATTAATTTATTTCAATTAAATCCATTAAGTTCGTTACTTAATTTCCAAACAAATTATTAAGTTCATTCCTTAATTTAAAATATATTTCAATTTCAAAAGTGATTTTTTTTTGTTGACCAATCGGGTTCTTATTTTTAATTATCTATCCTAGGCCAAGTTATTTAATTGTGTACTTATCATTTCAACCCAATATCATTCAATATAAAACAAAGCATAGCAAAGGGAACTTGCAGTGTGATAACTGGGATGGTGTCAAAGTAAACAAACAAGCAATAGCAACCATGCATAACCATTCAATAATTTATTAAATAATCCCGAAATAATTGTATTAACTCACATAATTATTCCTAGAATCCACACTATCATTTCATGCAGATTAAAGATTATTACATTATGGTTTCATTTGGTGTCTATTATCAATTTACTATATCAATTATACATTCAATGGTTCAAAGTGAGATTAACGCTATTTCTACGCGTCGATTTATTTAACATTTAAAGGGGTCAAATTCAACATATATAATCCATTTTAAATTGTTAACTATCCTATAAGATATTCAATTTCATATTAAATTTTACTTATATTAACAACCAAATTCAACATCACATAACACATTTAGTGTCACAACTATTTGTCGTAAACTAAAAATATTCAACTTAACTTGCATAGCGATTTACAGCTTTATTTCAACAATTTTAACAATCAACAATTTAATATCCAAATTTATATTAACAACGATTATCACTTGATTATCATAGCATAATAGATTGAGTTATGAATGAAATATTCACCTTTTTGTTGCGGCGATAATTGATAAGAAGATGGCACGTAGACGGAAGACACGAACGAAGATAAGTACGAACTACAACTGAAATTCAAACAAGGAAATTATTCGACAATTGATTGACGTATGTATATAACACTTGTATATATAAAACGTACCAAAACAAGACAGGATGAGAGCGAACGAAGCGAAGCGATATCCTAAGAATCCGGAGCGGTAGCTGAAACAACACGCAAAGTTTATTTAAAATATATATATACTGTTAATCTTAAACTAACGAAAGTTACCGTTTGAGTATAAATTGCTTACTGCTTGTAAGATATCTATAACCACTGTATATTTATAAACTATTACGTAAAACAAAGTTTATAAAACAAAGTCAGAAACCGCTGGTACAAAATTATGAAACAAAGTTTATACAAAACAGTTTTGTACCCAAAATTTATAAAACAACTACTGTATAAAATTATATAATTTTACTAAACAAACTAAAGTTTATATAATAACAACTCATATACATATGATATATCACTTTATGCTATAAACCCGCTACTGTAGTTAACTATTTATACATTTGAATCAAAATATACTTGCAAACTATAAATTGTAGTAGACATGGAAGCAACCTGCTGATCACAAAGTTTTCAAGACAAACAAAAAAAACATAAAGAAGGCCGGCTGTTGTTGATGGTGTCGAGGGGACTGCACGGTGATGGGTTGCGTGGGGATAGTGACAGTGGGCGGTTGTGCAGCGGGTAGTGGGGAGGCAGTGGGTGGAGCGGTGTGGGTGGGGGTGCGGGCTGTGTAGACGCGGCTGCGGGTGGGTTCGGGTGGTGGGGGCGGAAAGGGTCTGGGTTGGAGCGGACGAGGCGGTCGCTGTAGCGGCGAAGGGTGGACGCGGGCTGAGGCGGGTCTGGGTTGGAGGCGGACGCGCTTGCAGTGGGTGTGGATGCGGTGGTCACTGGTGGACTGGGCTGGGCATGGAGCGGGGTGCAGTGGGGAGGAACGCGGCGACGTGGACTGGGTTGGGAATGGAGCGGGCGCAGTGGGGAGGGACGCGGCGACGTGGACCGGGCTGGGCGTGGAGCGGGGCACAGTGGGGAGGGACGCGGCGACGTGGACTGGGCTAGCGTGGAGCGGGGCGCAGTGGGGAGTTGGCTACGTGAGTTTCTCTGGAAGCAAAGGAAAAAGAAAAAAAATGAAATATGAAGGAGGAGGAAGAAAGGGAGTGCAGCAGTACGTACTAGAGTTGAGTGTGAAGTGAAATCAATTAATGCAGAGGGAATTAATGAAGGCAGATGAATTAATGAAGGCAGAGGGCAGGTATATACAGAGAAGTTTAGAGTCCCAAGGTCAAGGCAATGATGTCTTCGGTAAACGTGATGGCTATTGGGTTTCTGAATGGTTAAAGGCCTTTAGAATTCTGAGCGTTGGAAAGTTGGGTACCGGTTTGCGCTGCATAACGGACTAGTTTGTACTCGTTAAACAATTATAATTTGCAAATCCGAATGTAACGACCCTAGATTTTAATTTAATTTAAATTAGTAATTAAAAGAAATTTTGAATAAAAATTATAAAATTAAATATAAATGGAAGCGAGTTTCCTCGATTCAAATAGAAAATATATATAAAGTCATATGGATTTGAAAATTTGTATATATGTGAATATATAAGTATATGTTGGAATTTAAATAAATTCTTAAATAAATGATTTTTGAAAAATAAATAATATACTTTAGACACAAGTATAAAAATAAATAAATAAATTGATTTAAATTTTTTTATAAATAATGATAATTTGAGTTGTATAACATATATGTGTATATAGAGAAATATAAAACAATAATTTTTTTAAAATAAAATTTATGATAAATATTTAAACTAAAAAAAAAAGTAAAATAAATATTTGAGTTATAAATAGAGATAAATAAAAGTTAAGTATGAAACCAAATAAATATATAAAACATCTATGTACAAACAAAGTTATAGAAATAAATATAAACAAAACAATTTAAAATTTGTATATGTGGTTGTAAATATGCAGGCAAAACAAAAAGCAAAGTAAACAAAACAAAGTAAAGTAAAACACAAACAAAATGTACAAAGCAATATGTATACTCAGCTGAAAATAAGAAGTAAGTAAATACATTAACTAATAACTTAACAGCATATTTAAAATAGAAAATTATTTACATTATAAAGTGCTAATTTATAACCAATATATGAAGTGTAGTATTAACAATTGTATACAAGAAGACAGTAAGCATGTAGATATGCAGGCAAGAAGACAATGAACATATAATTAACTCAAGCAAAGTACAAAGAAAAGAAAACCAGTGCAAATACATTTATATCTATAAAACAAGACACCTGCATTTAATAAAACATAAAGTACTTGGCATTAATGCTGGCTCAAAGAAAATAAAAGAGATGTTATGCAGGCAAATAAAAAGTGAAGCAATAAAGCTGTCAGGCCTTATTATATACAAGTATGGATTGTACAAGGCAGTTAATGCCATTATCTTTAGCCACGAAATATAGGTTATACCAGCCATGACTTGTTGTACAAAAATGAAAACATCCTGTATACTTCTTCTTATATATCCATCCTCATCACATTGGATCAGTTCAAGGCTAAGAAAAAAAAAATGAATGAAGTAAACAAAACTTAAACAAACATCACTTTATACACAAGCTTGAAAACAATTTGTTGAGAAAATCAGGAAAAGGAGAAGAAGATTAAAACTGCAATTATTCTCAAAACCAGAGTCTCTGTTTACCCATATTTCAAGGTGAGTAACACTTTTAAAATTTAAGTAGTAAATTATCTGTTGCATGAGATCTGTGATGATATTTATTTTATATAAGTTGCCTCTGTGTAGATTTAAATATGCAATCTGTTTTGTTATGTTTGTAATGGTGCATGCCTGATGGCATTTATCTTCTCTGTTTTGCTCACTGCAGAATGTAGTAAAAAAAAAATTAAAACTTCAAGCTATCTTTGTTTTAAACAATTGCTAAGCCTTAGATTTAAACAAGATAAGATAGTTCAAGTATAACTAAGAACAGAAATAGAACAAAGTCTCTGATTTTTTTTTTTAAATTTATCTGGAAACCAAATTATGCAGTAACAGTTTATTACCAATGTTGAAAGAAAAAAATCTGTGAGCAACTTTAAATTTTAAAACTATTTCTTTGAATCCAAAGTTTGAGAGCCTGTGAGTAAATTAACCATTTTTAAAAAAACTTAAGTTGGGTAATTAGCTCAAGTGATATTGTGTTTACTATATACTGGAAGTATGTTGCTCTAAGATGTTATCTGGAAGTTTGGGTTCTCCATTTGTTTTAATCTTCTGGGCAATGAAGTGTGTAAGAATATTAATACATCTTCATTTAAACCAAATTAAACTTAGTAATTTAAGCTAATTAAGTTGTTTAACTTCATTTATAAGCCTGGAAATTTATTTTGAGCATAATTGAATGGTATAGACATTGTTCTTCCAGTAACAGTATAAGGAAAGCAAAAAGTGTAAAAATTCAAATAATTTAATTTGTAAATTCGAATTCATATCTTTAATAAACATACAAGGTTAGGATTTTTAAAATGAATATGATGATTTTTAGTTATGTGTTTAAGGTATGGTTTTAAAAATGAACAAAAATGCTTTTTTGTAAATCTATAGAGATTTAGCCAATCTTAAATATTGAAACTTAGGGTATAGCTTGCTTGACATTCGTAGATAATAGGAAAAATGGAAAGGAATTTTTCAAATGTAGGGATTTTGGATTTGAATCGAAAGTAGGGTTTGGTCATCAGTTTTTTTTGTGCTCTGTAACGTGAGGATTTGGGTCACCAAGAGTCGATCGAGCTCTGTGATATTGGGAGGAAGGGAAGTACATTGGGTTGTCGTGGTGGGACCGAAGGCGCGAATTTTCTGGTGAACTGTGCCGCGGGGACGAGGCGAATTTGTCTACTGTCTTCAAGTTTCTGTTCAACTTTTTAATCAAATTTTGTTTTCGTGAGTTTCGAGCTGATCTGGGTTTTGTATTCGAGTAAGGGGATGGCAGGTGACTTGTTGGTGGCGTCGCGGGGCGGTAGCGCGGTGGTGGACCGCCGTGCACGTGCACGGCGGCAGAGATGGTCGTGATTTGGGTCGACTCGAGGTAAACTCGAGTATGTACGTGGAACGCTTCGAGTTTGATGCTGGGTTGGGTGTTATGCGCGTGGGTTTATATGTTTGTAACAGTAAACTGTAAGTTTTTTTTAAAAAAAAAAAATAAGCAGAAGAAAAAAAGAAACAGGGGAGAAGAAGAAGTGCAAGAGGGATCGCGTGAAGTGCTGGGTAGTCACGAGTCTTACCCGAGTTGCGCACGATGTTGTCTTCGGGTTTTAAGAATTGCAGAAATTGTGCTAACTAAAAGATGAAGTTAGAAGTTATTAAGTATAAACTATGTTATTAAGTATTAAACAATTTGTTTTTAAACTCTAATGATCTTGAAAGTTTTGCTGAAACAAAATTGGGAAATTAATTTAAAGTGAAAGTTGATTATGTATGTAATAAATTAATAATGGTAATTTAATAAGTAGTTAAAACTTAGTGGAATTAGTAATTAAAAATTTTAATAATCACCTCGTGAAAATTCAATTGTAATTTAAAATGAAATTAATCATTGGAAGTTGATTCATTAACAAAAGGGGTAGCTAACTGATTAAATAAATGATTGATGATTGATTAAGCAATTCATAATTATATGTGTAATTGAGTTTTAAAAGTCAATAATTAAAGTTATTGATTGGTAATTAAGAATTAATTCACTAATTAAGTGTATGCTTAATAGGTAATTAATGAATCGAAATAAGTTAGTTTATTAATAATTGATTAAGCAAAGAATAAAATATAATTCATTCTTAATTATGCAGTTAAGTTTAAACAAATCAAAACTGTTGATCTAAATCGATGATTATATTGATTGTCCTGTCCTGATCTGTGATATTTTGTTCTATGATTTGTGCCGTGTATGATTTATTCGGTTATTTCTATTGTATATTATCTGTGAATCTGTGAATGGACGATAAGAGTTATAGTTTATATCAATTATAGTTCTGTGTGTGATCCGTGATAATTGAATGTTGTTGCACTATTGTGTTAAACCCCTGGACCACACCATACACACACAAATATGGATTTCACGAGAAAATCGATTAAGTCACAGATTTTGAAGTGATTTATAAAAAAAAAATTTGAATATTTGAATTCAAATGTTTTGGAAATGGAATCGGAATAAATGTGAAAAGCTTTTGGAATGAAATTTCAAGTTAAAATTTATTATAATTTACTTGATCAAGTTTTGAAATTAAATAATTCAATTTAAATTTGAATTCGATATTTGGAACTGAATTCGATAATTGGAAATTATGGTTAAAGATATTATAAACAGGTTTGTATGAATTTAAACCATTTTTAAAGGTATGGTTTTGGGAATTTGAATTTAACCCAAGGATTTCAACTCGTATAAATGAATCAGATTTCCAAAATGAAAACTGTTGTTTTCAAATAATAAACACTTTTAGATAAGAACTGAGATTCCAGTTAATTAGGGGAATTTCAAGATTGAATAGAGAAATGATTTTTCCTAAGTTATGAATGAATTCTTTTTGAAAGCTATGAATTAAATCTGTTTGTTTTAACAGAATTAAATTGATGATTTGTTTAAATCAAATTGAAATGAAACTGTTTTGAAGGCTATAAGTTAAATCTTTGATTTAAGGATTTAACGAGTTAATCAAATTGAAATGAAAATTGATTTGGAAAATCTGTGAATGAATCTTTTGTTTAAAAGATTAAAATGTGAAAATTGTTTAAACCATTAAAGGTTGTGAAAATGAATCTTTTTGTTAAAGATTGAAAATGGTAATTTGTTAAGCCATTTGAAGAAAAGTTTTGGGTAATAAGTTGTGACTTAATTGAAATCCCATTCTCCATTTGTTTTTGAAATATCGTACTCACTATTCGGGTTAGCCGGGAAAGGACCTTTGTGTCGTATAACCCATTCCGAATATGTGATTCGACGTTATGGATAGCATTTAAAGACCGGTGATGAAGACCGGGTATTTGCGAAAGCGATAGGATGACCTATCGATTGTTTCTGCACCGAGTCGCGCCGGTATAGAAACTCCCTAAGTGATGGGAAATCCGATCAGGATTGTGAATATCCGGATTGCAAGGACTTCTTTGTAAGTGCCTTCGGTTCTGTTCGAACCCAGAACAGACTTGTATGGATAGTATGTCTGACATTACAAATTGAGATATAAAGCCGATTTCTTTCAAACATATTTATGTTGGTGGCGGAGAATTTATTCTTTTAGCTTAACACCCTTCTCTGAGACGTACGAGCTCAGAGGTTATATGGTTGAAGGTTATCAGCGATATATTCCCACTTTGGTAATGTGACATACTGAATGTTGCTGTGAAATGATCATTGTGTTGATTATTTGTGATAGGATCATTTATTTGATCGTCTATCTTGGTGATCATTTCTATGATCATTTGTTGACCCAAAGCATGGCTTTTGTATAAAGTATGTTTTTGTGGACGTGACTTCGTCGAGCCTCACACCCCATGAATGGTCAAAACAGGAAAGATGCGGCAAGGTTATGAGGGGTAGAGCCCTTTAGGATGTGTGCATTTCCTTCTGGAAAAGGGTGGTATCATGGTATGGAGCCCAGATATTTACTCATGTTGAAAACACTTTGTTATGATTGTGTGAATTGATTACGAGCGCTCGGTGAAAGGTCCCAAAGGACCGGGGGATGGCATATTCAGTCAGTTGTTACTCAGTTAGGGGTAACCCGGCCTTGTGTTGGTAGAGATCCGGTTTGGTTCTCAGGGATGTCCATCCAGAGGCATTCTCATGTGGCAATGGGAAGTTCCTTGGCCTGATCATTCGTTGGAAATCCAATTCCCAATACGAAACCCTGTACGGTATTAGTTGTAGAACCTGCCATTTACTTATGGTGGTCACCACTGTTTAGATGGTAGCTATAGTAGGCATACGATAATGGTCGTATGTTGGCTAAGATTTATATTCTACTTTCGAAATGAATTTTTCCTACACTATGCACTAGTAATAATATCAAATGTCTTTTTAATGCGTATCAAGCATCTTTGACTATCATAAGGAGAAATCTCCTCCGATTCTGCGTTTGCATTGTGTGTGTGTGCGGGAGGCTTTATGGTAGTCTCATTTTTAAAAAGCATTGCGAATTGACTTTGAAAATCTTTTATTGAATGTTTTTAAAGATAAACTGTTTTTGTTGCTCACACCAGTCCCACGACTGATCCGGAGTTTATTGTTTCCTTCCTAAACTCTGGGTGCTCATTATTTTCTACACGAGCAATCTAGAGTTGGGTTTTTCAGATAGTCAGATTTAGTGGATTATCTGGAGTTAGTTCAGTCTTTGGTTCGCACCAGTCTTGCTAAGCTTGGTGCATTGTTATGGGGAGTTCGAGCTATTGCTGGATTGGTTCTTGGAAATGGAGTTGCAGTTATTTCTGGAGTTCTTCCTTGAAGACTATCTTAGATTTATTTGTTTCGCTACTAGATGTTATCTATCGTTTTCTTTTCCGCTGCTATTTTATTGTATCATATCTCTGATGTATATTGATATCTATTGGATCATCTGTTGTATCAGATATTGTATCAAAGCTGTATATCAAGGTATTATTCTTTTATTCCGCTGTGTTGTTTACTTAATGATTGTTATAAGCTCCGGCGAATCGGATTTGAACGGTCGAATCTATGGCATTCGAGTACGATTTGAAGTACGGATGTCGATTTTTGAGCGGGCAAAATCCGTCTCGTTACATTTTGGTATCAGAGCTAAGGGTTGAACTTTAGCTCAGGAGTGTAACACATTAAGTAACTCATTAGAGATAGGGTGAAGTAAATCCTAGAATGAGTAATCCTTAAGATATCCGTTTGAATGCCTCAGTAAATTCTCTTACTATCTACTAATAGTGAGTATGAGTGCAAGAAGAGAACAAGATAGGGGACAGGTAAATACGACTATAATTAGTCAAAACTCTGTAACAACGGTGGAAATAACTTTCTCTATCAATTTTCTTTGATTCGTTTCCAAATTCTTTTGATTGATTCATGACGGTTACAGAAAGAAGTTTCGGTGTAATGAAGGCCGACGAATCGTTGTAGGAAATTTTTATTTCGTATCTTCATCAGTTTCTTATCAGCTTTTTGATTTAAAACCTTAATGAATATGAATTTGCAAATTGAAATTGAGAATTTTAAATAAACTAGAAATTTTAAATTGATTTTAAATTGATTAATAGAATATGAAGGATAATCGAATTGTAACGATAAAACGATTTTGTTTAAAACCAAATTTTGAAATTCTATTGTAATTTCTTGTGAATACCAAGGTCCGAAGAGGGACAAATTGGTATGTATTCTGAGATATTCCGACTTGAGTTTGGAATTCATATCTTAAGTTTGAGGAATTATAGAGATTGAATCTGTCTATCTCTGTGTTGTTTTCGTGCCTGCGAATTTCGAGGACGAAATTCTTTTAAGGGGGAAAATTTGTAACGACCCTAGATTTTAATTTAATTTAAATTGATAATTAAAAGAAATTTTGAATAAAAATTATAAAATTAAATATAAATGGAAGCGAGTTTCCTCGATTCAAATAGAAAATATATATAAAGTCATATGGATTTGAAAATTTGTATATATGTGAATATATAAGTATATGTTGGAATTTAAATAAATTCTTAAATAAATGATTTTTGAAAAATAAATAATATACTTTAGACATAAGTATAAAAATAAATAAATAAATTGATTTAAAAAAATTTTATAAATAATGATAATTTGAGTTGTATAACATATATGTGTATATAGAGAAATATAAAACAATAATTTTTTTAAAATAAAATTTATGATAAATATTTAAACTAAAAAAAAAAGTAAAATAAATATTTGAGTTATAAATAGAGATAAATAAAAGTTAAGTATGAAACCAAATAAATATATAAAACATCTATGTACAAACAAAGTTATAGAAATAAATATAAACAAAACAATTTAAAATTTGTATATGTGGTTGTAAATATGCAGGCAAAACAAAAAGCAAAGTAAACAAAACAAAGTAAAGTAAAACACAAACAAAATGTACAAAGCAATATGTATACTCAGCTGAAAATAAGAAGTAAGTAAATACATTAACTAATAACTTAACAGCATATTTAAAATAGAAAATTATTTACATTATAAAGTGCTAATTTATAACCAATATATGAAGTGTAGTATTAACAATTGTATACAAGAAGACAGTAAGCATGTAGATATGCAGGCAAGAAGACAATGAACATATAATTAACTCAAGCAAAGTACAAAGAAAAGAAAACCAGTGCAAATACATTTATATCTATAAAACAAGACACCTGCATTTAATAAAACATAAAGTACTTGGCATTAATGCTGGCTCAAAGAAAATAAAAGAGATGTTATGCAGGCAAATAAAAAGTGAAGCAATAAAGCTGTCAGGCCTTATTATATACAAGTATGGATTGTACAAGGCAGTTAATGCCATTATCTTTAGCCACGAAATATAGGTTATATCAGCCATGACTTGTTGTACAAAAATGAAAACATCCTGTATACTTCTTCTTATATATCCATCCTCATCACATTGGATCAGTTCAAGGCTAAGAAAAAAAAATGAATGAAGTAAACAAAACTTAAACAAACATCACTTTATACACAAGCTTGAAAACAATTTGTTGAGAAAATCAGGAAAAGGAGAAGAAGATTAAAACTGCAATTATTCTCAAAACCAGAGTCTCTGTTTACCCATATTTCAAGGTGAGTAACACTTTTAAAATTTAAGTAGTAAATTATCTGTTGCATGAGATCTGTGATGATATTTATTTTATATAAGTTGCCTCTGTGTAGATTTAAATATGCAATCTGTTTTGTTATGTTTGTAATGGTGCATGCCTGATGGCATTTATCTTCTCTGTTTTGCTCACTGCAGAATGTAGTAAAAAAAAAAATTAAAACTTCAAGCTATCTTTGTTTTAAACAATTGCTAAGCCTTAGATTTAAACAAGATAAGATAGTTCAAGTATAACTAAGAACAGAAATAGAACAAAGTCTCTGATTTTTTTTTTAAAATTTATCTGGAAACCAAATTATGCAGTAACAGTTTATTACCAATGTTGAAAGAAAAAAATCTGTGAGCAACTTTAAATTTTAAAACTATTTCTTTGAATCCAAAGTTTGAGAGCCTGTGAGTAAATTAACCATTTTTAAAAAAACTTAAGTTGGGTAATTAGCTCAAGTGATATTGTGTTTACTATATACTGGAAGTATGTTGCTCTAAGATGTTATCTGGAAGTTTGGGTTCTCCATTTGTTTTAATCTTCTGGGCAATGAAGTGTGTAAGAATATTAATACATCTTCATTTAAACCAAATTAAACTTAGTAATTTAAGCTAATTAAGTTGTTTAACTTCATTTATAAGCCTGGAAATTTATTTTGAGCATAATTGAATGGTATAGACATTGTTCTTCCAGTAACAGTATAAGGAAAGCAAAACGTGTAAAAATTCAAATAATTTAATTTGTAAATTCGAATTCATATCTTTAATAAACATACAAGGTTAGGATTTTTAAAATGAATATGATGATTTTTAGTTATGTGTTTAAGGTATGGTTTTAAAAATGAACAAAAATGCTTTTTTGTAAATCTATAGAGATTTAGCCAATCTTAAATATTGAAACTTAGGGTATAGCTTGCTTGACATTCGTAGATAATAGGAAAAATGGAAAGGAATTTTTCAAATGTAGGGATTTTGGATTTGAATCGAAAGTAGGGTTTGGTCATCAGTTTTTTTTGTGCTCTGTAACGTTAGGATTTGGGTCACCAAGAGTCGATCGAGCTCTATGATATTGGGAGGAAGGGAAGTACATTGGGTTGTCGTGGTGGGACCGAAGGCCCGAATTTTCTGGTGAACTGTGCCGTAGGGACGAGGCGAATTTGTCTACTGTCTTCAAGTTTCTGTTCAACTTTTTAATCAAATTTTGTTTTCGTGAGTTTCGAGCTGATCTGGGTTTTGTATTCGAGTAAGGGGATGGCAGGTGACTTGTTGGTGGCGTCGCGGGGCGGTAGCGCGGTGGTGGACCGCCGTGCACGTGCACGGCGGCAGAGATGGTCGTGATTTGGGTCGACTCGAGGTAAACTCGAGTATGTACGTGGAACGCTTCGAGTTTGATGCTGGGTTGGGTGTTATGCGCGTGGGTTTATATGTTTGTAACAGTAAACTGTAAGTTTTTTTTTTTAAAAAAAAAAAATAAGCAGAAGAAAAAAAGAAACAGGGGAGAAGAAGAAGTGCAAGAGGGATCGCGTGAAGTGCTGGGTAGTCACGAGTCTTACCTGAGTTGCGCACGATGTTGTCTTCGGGTTTTATGAATTGCAGAAATTGTGCTAACTAAAAGATGAAGGTAAAAGTTATTAAGTATAAACTATGTTATTAAGTATTAAACAATTTGTTTTTAAACTCTAATGATCTTGAAAGTTTTGCTGAAACAAAATTGGGAAATTAATTTAAAGTGAAAGTTGATTATGTATGTAATAAATTAATAATGGTAATTTAATAAGTAGTTAAAACTTAGTGGAATTAGTAATTAAAAATTTTAATAATCACCTCGTGAAAATTCAATTGTAATTTAAAATGAAATTAATCATTGGAAGTTGATTCATTAACAAAAGGGGTAGCTAACTGATTAAATAAATGATTGATGATTGATTAAGCAATTCATAATTATATGTGTAATTCAGTTTTAAAAGTCAATAATTAAAGTTATTGATTGGTAATTAAGAATTAATTCACTAATTAAGTGTATGCTTAATAGGTAATTAATGAATCGAAATAAGTTAGTTTATTAATAATTGATTAAGCAAAGAATAAAATATAATTCATTCTTAATTATGCAGTTAAGTTTAAACAAATCAAAACTGTTGATCTAAATCGATGATTATATTGATTGTCCTGTCCTGATCTGTGATATTTTGTTCTATGATTTGTGCCGTGTATGATTTATTCGGTTATTTCTATTGTATATTATCTGTGAATCTGTGAATGGACAATAAGCGTTATAGTTTATATCAATTATAGTTCTGTGTGTGATCCGTGATAATTGAATGTTGTTGCACTATTGTGTTAAACCCCTGGACCACACCATACACACACAAATATGGATTTCACGAGAAAATCGATTAAGTCACAGATTTTGAAGTGATTTATAAAAAAAAAAAATTTGAATTCAAATGTTTTGGAAATGGAATCGGAATAAATGTGAAAAGCTTTTGGAATGAAATTTCAAGTTAAAATTTATTATAATTTACTTGATCAAGTTTTGAAATTAAATAATTCAATTTAAATTTGAATTCGATATTTGGAACTGAATTCGATAATTGGAAATTATGGTTAAAGATATTATAAACAGGTTTGTATGAATTTAAACCATTTTTAAAGGTATGGTTTTGGGAATTTGAATTTAACCCAAGGATTTCAACTCGTATAAATGAATCAGATTTCCAAAATGAAAACTGTTGTTTTCAAATAATAAACACTTTTAGATAAGAACTGAGATTCCAGTTAATTAGGGGAATTTCAAGATTGAATAGAGAAATGATTTTTCCTAAGTTATGAATGAATTCTTTTTGAAAGCTATGAATTAAATCTGTTTGTTTTAACAGATTTAAATTGATGATTTGTTTAAATCAAATTGAAATGAAACTGTTTTGAAGGCTATAAGTTAAATCTTTGATTTAAGGATTTAACGAGTTAATCAAATTGAAATGAAAATTGATTTGGAAAATCTGTGAATGAATCTTTTGTTTAAAAGATTAAAATGTGAAAATTGTTTAAACCATTAAAGGTTGTGAAAATGAATCTTTTTGTTAAAGATTGAAAATGGTAATTTGTTAAGCCATTTGAAGAAAAGTTTTGGGTAATAAGTTGTGACTTAATTGAAATCCCATTCTCCATTTGTTTTTGAAATATCGTACTCACTATTCAGGTTAGCCGGGAAAGGACCTTTGTGTCGTATAATCCATTCCGAATATGTGATTCGACGTTATGGATAGCATTTAAAGACCGGTGATGAAGACCGGGTATTTGAGAAAGCGATAGGATGACCTATCGATTGTTTCTGCACCGAGTCGCGCCGGTATAGAAACTCCCTAAGTGATGGGAAATCCGATCAGGATTGTGAATATCCGGATTGCAAGGACTTCTTTGTAAGTGCCTTCGGTTCTGTTCGAACCCAGAACAGACTTGTATGGATAGTATGTCTGACATTACAAATTGAGATATAAAGCCGATTTCTTTCAAACATATTTATGTTGGTGGCGGAGAATTTATTCTTTTAGCTTAACACCCTTCTCTGAGACGTACGAGCTCAGAGGTTATATGGTTGAAGGTTATCAGCGATATATTCCCAATTTGGTAATGTGACATACTGAGTGTTGCTGTGAAATGATCATTGTGTTGATTATTTGTGATAGGATCATTTATTTGATCGTCTATCTTGGTGATCATTTCTATGATCATTTGTTGACCCAAAGCATGGCTTTTGTATAAAGTATGTTTTTGTGGACGTGACTTCGTCGAGCCTCACACCCCGTGAATGGTCAAAACAGGAAAGATGCGGCAAGGTTATGAGGGGTAGCGCCCTTTAGGATGTGTGCATTTCCTTCTGGAAAAGGGTGGTATCATGGTATGGAGCCCAGATATTTACTCATGTTGAAAACACTTTGTTATGATTGTGTGAATTGATTACGAGCGCTCGGTGAAAGGTCCCAAAGGACCGGGGGATGGCATATTCGGTCAGTTGTTACTCAGTTAGGGGTAACCCGGCCTTGTGTTGGTAGAGATCCGGTTTGGTTCTCGGGGATGTCCATCCAGAGGCATTCTCATGTGGCAATGGGAAGTTCCTTGGCCTGATCATTCGTTGGAAATCCAATTCCCAATACGAAACCCTGTACGGTATTAGTTGTAGAACCTGCCATTTACTTATGGTGGTCACCACTGTTTAGATGGTAGCTATAGTAGGCATACGATAATGGTCGTATGTTGGCTAAGATTTATATTCTACTTTCGAAATGAATTTTTCCTACACTATGAACTAGTAATAATATCAAATGTCTTTTTAATGCGTATCAAGCATCTTTGACTATCATAAGGAGAAATCTCCTCCGATTCTGCGTTTGCATTGTGTGTGTGTGCGGGAGGCCTTATGGTAGTCTCATTTTTAAAAAGCATTGCGAATTGACTTTGAAAATCTTTTATTGAATGTTTTTAAAGATAAACTGTTTTTGTTGCTCACACCAGTCCCACGACTGATCCGGAGTTTATTGTTTCCTTCCTAAACTCTGGGTGCTCATTATTTTCTACACGAGCAGTCTAGAGTTGGGTTTTTCAGATAGTCAGGTTTAGTGGATTATCTGGAGTTAGTTCAGTCTTTGGTTCGCACCAGTCTTGCTAAACTTGGTGCATTGTTATGGGGAGTTCGAGCTATTGTTGGATTGGTTCTTGGAAATGGAGTTGCAGTTATTTCTGGAGTTCTTCCTTGAAGACTATCTTAGAGTTATTTGTTTCGCTGCTAGATGTTATCTATCGTTTTCTTTTCCGCTGTTATTTTATTGTATCATATCTCTGATGTATATTGATATCTATTGGATCATCTGTTGTATCAGATATTGTATCAAAGCTGTATATCAATGTATTATTCTTTTATTCCGCTGTGTTGTTTACTTAATGATTGTTATAAGCTCCGGCGAATCGGATTTGAACGGTCGAATCTATGGCATTTGAGTACGATTTGAAGTACGGATGTCGATTTTTGAGCGGGCAAAATCCGTCTCGTTACACCGAACTCCGATTGACAGAAATAAATATGCCGTTTTGATCAGCGCGACGAGGCGGACACAACGGTATGAAGATATTGATGGTTTGACATTGTTTGCGAAGTGGTTAATGTTATTGAACCATTTGCTCGAGCGAACAATTTAACTATCAATTAAAAGCGAAATTTGACGAAACGAAATCCGCCGTCATGATCAAAATATTTTTCTTATGCAACATTTTGAAAAATATTTGAGTTCGGACGATAGACAATTTACACATAAAATTTAAACTAATATGTAAATGTGACGACCGAAATTTACTTCAATATTTTTCAACGAAATTTGGCGTACGCCGATGTCTATCTAGACGGATTCCAAATGTGAAGTTTGAATAGCAACGGAATTTGTTTGTGAAAATTCGAATTTCTACACTAATATACGATTTTAAAATTTTTAAACTGGGACTGAATTTCAAGGTCGTTACAAATTAATTAGAAGAATAATTAATTAATGAAAGTAATTAGAGGACCATTAATTAATGTAATTAATGAGAGTAATTAAAAGTTTATTAGTGTGAATGGTTAAAGGATAATTAATTTGTGTAATTAATTAAAGGCCAGTTACTTAATGTAATTAAAGAATTATTAATCAAGGATGATTAATTAAGATGGATAATTAAGGGATGGTTAATTAATTGGTTTGTAATTAATTAATGTTAAGTAAGCCAGATTTAAAAATGAATGAAGTAATTAATTTAATTTATTTAAATTAACTAGAAATGGTGTGATAAATTAAACTTGCTTATGGATGATTGAATGATATTGAATGCCTTGGATTATTTGATATCTCTGATTTGTGGCATGTGTTGCTCTGTGATATGAGATGTTTTGGTTGAATTGTGATTATATGGATTACTATCTATGATAATATGAATTACCTATCTGTGTGTCTGTTATTCTACATAATAAATTAAATTGTTAAAACTTAAACAACTTGGACATTAAGACGGCGTTTTAAATTTCGATGGGACCAGGATCGGATTTTCAAATTGGATATCTGAAAACCACATCGATCCAAATTAAACGATAGGTCGTGAAATCTCAAGTGAAGATCAAGATGAAGATCCAAAGGAAAGGCTATGGTCGTTAACTCTAAGGGTGATTACAAAATGAGTTAACGGAGATAGTGCCTTCGATCGAGATGAAGATTCAGAGTGCAAGGGCTATTGTCGTTGACTCTGAGGGTGATTCCAAAATGAGTGTAGCGAGATAGAGTCTTCGGTTTCGTTCGAAGCCGGAACGGACTTGTCTGGATTGAATGCTTTCAGAACATCGTCATTGCAGGACGATGAGCATTCTAAGATATCTGCTCTAAAAAGATAATCGTAGCCTCAAGCATTATCAACTAGGAATTGCTAAAACATGGGAGGTGCAGCAAGGCTAAGTGGGTAGCATCCAAGTAGGATGAGATTTTCCCCCGTCTAGAGGTTCCTTTTTATTCGGCTGTATGGGCACTTGGGCACGCCAACTACGGGGTTGTCTTATTCGGGATTATCCAGTAAGGGGTAGTTTCGGCCTTGTGTTGTAGAGGATCAAGGTGGATCCTCAGTACGGTGATCCAGACCACGTACTGTGATGGACGGTACCCCAGTAGGCCTGCCATTGTATGGAATCCAATCTCCAATAAGTGTCATACGTTTTGATTGTACCCAACTATGTTGAAACGTGAGATGTAAGCATTCCAGCTATTTTTGTATTTTACATGAAAACCCTAGACACTATTATAATATCACTGGATTTCCTATCAAATATTTTGGTTATCGTAAGGGAAAAACTTGTCTGTGTTTATTTGCGGAGAGTCTTACGAGATTCCTTTGTTTCCAAATGATTTTCAAAGTTAAACAACTTTAACCCGTTTACTCACACCAGACCCATGTCTAACTCGGAGTTTATTTTATATTTTTTTAAACTCTTAGGTACTCAAATTTTTACGAGTGGATAAGGGATTCGGATTTGCTTTGACGAAATTCTGGAGGAGATATGGAGCAGGAGGCTTCAGCGTATATCGATATATGTGTTTCCGCTGTATTAAGATCTTTATGTTGATATCTTGAGATGTATGATTGAACGTCTTCACGACTGTCTAATGTGTTGTATAAGCCATGTAACTCTGATGTACATGACTTTATGTAATACTTATGTGATGTAATATATTTTTATTCGTTCCGCTATGAGATTCTGATATTGTTTAGTTCTTTCTTTCTTATCTTTTCTCTTTCTATCTCTTTCTTTCTTATTAATGATGCGTCTTTCTGTAAAATGAAAGGCGGGATGTTACATTTGGTATCGGAGCTCTAGGTTGAGAGAATAACTAGGCTTTGGAGTGGTATCTATCCTGAGAGAGCGTATTTGTATTTTTATTATATATCTATATATCTACCTAATTTGTTGGGTTACCTGTCCAGGTTACCTGTCCAGGTTACCCACATGAGATAGGCTAGGAGCTTGAGTTCTAGAGGTAGGAGGGGTAGTGGTGTGTGTAGCACGAGTACCATAGATGGAAGAGGTCGAAGTGTTGAAGATGGAACAGTATCTACCGAGGCGGTATTGAGCACCTCGAGTGAGCTTTGCAGCATGGTGTAAGGATTTCATCAATCTCGGAGGAAAGTTTTTTTTAAGGTTCAGAGTCCATCATTGAGTGCAATTTGGATTACGCTCATATGAGCGGATTTTCTAGAATTTGGATCTGTCTGTTGAGCAGAAGAGAGTGATAACATCTTGGCAACTTCAGGAAGGAGCAGCTGCGTGGTGATACGCATTGACCATGGATGTTCCCGAAGGTGTTTTCTTTTGGAGTAAGTTTAAGGAAGTATTTTAGGAGCATTTTTACCTACGGCAGGGAAGACTCGGTTGTATAGGGATTTTCTGGATCTCAAGCAAGGGAGTTTGTCTGTATCGGTAATGAGACTAAGTTCAGAGAGGTGTTTGTGCTTGGTTTGAGGCCCGAGTTTCTTGAGAGGATGACTACCATCTCAAAGGATCTTTTATGGAATTGGTTGATTTGGCTTTAAGGTTCGAAGAGTTTATGGATAAGAAGTCTTTGGCATCTGTGGTAGCAGCGCGGCTCGGAAGTATTGTGTGGGCTAGTAGGAAGGTCTTTGGCTAAGCAGTTTCTCAGAGGTGGGGTTTGAAAGCAGTAAAGTGGATCCATCTCTTCGATGGTTCAGAAAATTTTTATTTCAACCGTCAACAGCTCGGGCTTATGGTGGAAGCTTGCCCACTTCTTCAGGAACCTTAATAGAACAAGGTGTTTGCATTTGAAGGTGGACCATCAGTTTCTTCTAATAGGGAAAGTGTTCTTAAAGCATTTTCCTTATTTTGGAGATGGATTGGTTAAGCATAAATTGTTCTAGTTTGTGAAGAGAGAATAGTGTTTTTTGGGTAATCTTTTGCTTGGATTGAGATATCTCAAGAAGAAGTAGGAGCTATCGAAGTGATCAGAGATTTTCTGGATGTCTTCGAGGAAGTCAAAGGTTTGCCCACATCAGGAGATTGAGTTTCCGTATTGAATTGGTTCCTGGAGCAATACCTATGGTTCAGCTAAGTAGAAAGATGACTCCTAAAGAAAGGAATTGGTGAAGCGGCTTAGGATTTCTTGGTACTTCTGTGTTTTCTCTATTGGATTTAGTGTCGAATTTTCTCCAGCTAAGGGTAGTTGAAGTCAGTATACCCTTCACTGCATCCAGAGAACTCAACTATTTCTTGAGTGGTTGGTTATGCTTTGGATTAACCAACACTCCAGCTTATTTGGTGGATTTGATGAAACGTGTCTTCCGGGATGTGTTGGGAAAATTTGTGCTCATGATCATCGATGGCATTCTCATCCACTCCAAATCAGAGTTGCGCAGTGAAAGCAAGGTAGCAGCTGTTCTAGAATGGAAGCAACCGTAGACTCCTATGGAAGTTTACATTTTTTTGGGTTAAAAGGTTTCTACAGGAAATTCATTCGGGATCTGAAGGCTTGGTCATCTAGTGCACCTGTTCTGGCTATTAGTGTAAGAGACGTGGGAATTTGGAATTTGAAGTTGGATATTTGGTTTTTGTTAAGGTTTTCTCCGATCAAAGGAGTAATAAGATTGGGTAAGGCTGGGAAGTTAGCTCTGAGGTATATTAGACCTTTTAGTGTTCTCGAAAGGATCAGTACTTTGACCTACAGGATTGAATTGCCAGTCCGGATGATTGGGATTCATAGTGTATTTCACATATCTCATCTGGGGAGTACGTGCTTGACCCATCACTGGTTGTAGAACCAGCAGTTCAGGAAGATTTGGAAGTTAAGTCGGATTTGTCTATGGTCAGACATCCTGTTCAGTTTATAGATTGTTTTGAGAAGGAGCTCACGATCAGAGTAGTGTAGCTAGTTAAGGTTCAGTAAAGCGAGGATCCCAGTGTTTGTACCAGGGAAACTCTAGGTAGTATTAGGAAGGCCGATCCTGAATTTTGTCGGGATAGTTAGACTTGCTTGTCTGTATGAATTGGTTACTATGGCTGTTAGTATATGGCTGTTGTGTATGCTTTGTTGTTTGTAAATAAAAGTTTTGCTGGATTATTAAATTATCTTTGCATTTAAATTTCGGGGACAAAAGTCTTTTAAGGGGGAGGAATGTGATGTCTCGAAATTTAGGGCAATATTTATTTGATAATCTTCATTAATAATCATTTTAATTTTGGTAATATTTGTTTAATAATTTTCTTTTATAAATATTTAATTTGGCAGAATTAATCTTTTCAAAAGCTAATAATATTTAATTGGTAAAATTTATCTTTCAAAGCTAATAAAAATGTATTCTATTTATAATGTGTGTGTATATATATAAATGTATAGACATTGTGAATAGGAAACTTTGGTCTGAATTTAATAAAAATATTTCCTAAGTTTAATACATATATATATGTATATATGTATATTTATTGTGATTGGAAGCCTTGTTTTAAATTCAATGCAATACCTTTCAAAGGCTATTTAAAAAGATAATCATGTATTTTCAAAACAACTAAGATAAGTGTTTATTTAATTAAAAGTATTTTAGCTTAATTGGATTTGTTACAAGACTTTAGTACATTTTCTTTTAAAATGGAAAATGATATTTAATTTAAGGTTCATTTCTTTTGTTTTTATATGCTTTCTTTTTAAAAAATTTAACATGGGATAAAATATATGTGTAACAGTACATATACTAACATAAAAAACATACGAAAGCTTTTGAAAATAGTTTGACATTTGTAAAAATACAAAACATACATTAAGACATTTATAACTTTGGGTATCATGCATATAAACAAGTGGCTTAATCTTCTATTTATTAAAAATTATAAATAATAAGTGTTTTGAATGGCTATTTTCATTTTTTAGTTCAATTCCTTTCTTCCTTAATCATTTTCTCTTCATATTTTCAAAATTAAAAGAAAATTTAAAATCCTGAGAAGAGAATTAAATTAAACTCATCAAAAACTTCAGCCTGAACAAGAATCTAACAACTTAAATTCAAAGAGCAAATCAACAAGTAAATAAACAAATAAGCTCCATATCAAAATCAAATACATCAAAATGGTTTCAGATCAAAAGGTAAGTAAAACCTGTCTCTCTGTTATTTTCAAACCCGTTGAGTAAATTTTTTCCTTTTAAAAACAGTTTTAATTAGTGAATTATCTTAAAGCATTTTGAAGTAATGTAGTAGTTAATGTTTGCATGTATGAATATGAATGCATGTATGTATATATGTTATGCCTGTACAATGTCTGTAAATATGTATATATGTAAACGTCTGTTTTCTGTAACAATCTCTCTTTCTTAAATGAATTTTAGGCTTAGATCTCTTGATGGAAAATGACTGTAAGAATATAAGTTTAATTTTAAAAATAGTTTCAAATAAATATGTGGAGTATTTATTTCAAAAATAGGAAAATTATAGGTCTGTTCAAATATAAGCCCAAAATCAATTGTTTGGAATTCTTGATTTGATTCTACAACCTGATTCAAATTTGTAAATGGTGAATTTTAATATGAAAATCATGATTTTAAGTGCGTGAGTGTCAAGTTATCTCGAGATGATCAGATTCTAGGTTTTCGTCGATTGCCGACGATCGGCGTGGTGATGTTTGCCGAGTTTGGGTCTAGAGGTGGTTGGTGTGTCGTTGATCACAGGTAAAATAGTATGAAGTTTTACTGATGATCGAAGGAGCTCGGCGAAGTCGAACTAGGGTTTGTGGTGCTACTTTGGTCGTCGAAGTTTCCAGGGTTCGTACGGCATCGATGATGCACCATAGTGGATCGCATGCGGGGAAATCGAAGCTGGGAGTCGAGACGTCGCTCTGGGTTGGTCGGCGTGGTTGCTGGTGGTCAGAGCCAATGGCTAGGGGTGGTTTTCTGATGGGATTGAGTTTTTGTTTTTGATTGATGGGTTCGATTTTTGATTCGCTGTTGTATTCGTTGTTGTGGAGGGTCGGGAGGACTGGGGTAGGTGGCGACGACTTGCCGAGGGATGGAGAGTTGGTCGAAGGGGCGATGATCGACCGTGCACGTGCACGTGTGCACGTTTGTGTTAGGTTGGTTGTTGATTTTGGGATGATGAGCATTTCCTCGGATAGATCTCGAGTTGATCGTGCATGTGTCTCGAAGGATGAGAAGACGTGAGTGAATCATTGTTTTCTCAGGGGTTTACTCGGGGGGAGTCGAGTTGGCTCAGGTTGTTTAATTGTATAACGTGGTTTTAATTATTTTTAAAATAAAACATGTACGGTTTTTCAATTTAAATGAAACAGAATCTAGATTTCAAAACAAAAGTAAGAATATGTTTTATGAAGTAACAATCAGGTTTTAAAATGGAAGATCAAGTTTAAGTATGTAAAAATGAGTCCAGTTTTGAAGTATTAATAAGTTTTAATCAATATAACTGTTTAATCAATTTTGAATAAGCAAAGGAAAATGATCAAGTTTTTAAAGACCAATTAAATGGAAGTTTTCCAAAGTAAGTTTCAACAAGATTCAAGTTTTAATGTAAAGTGAAGATATTTAAAATTTATTTTGTTTTAAAGTAATTATATATTAGGTAAATTTTGTAATTAAATGTCTAAGTGTTTTTCAAAAGTACTAAAATGATGTTTGAATTAAGATGTGATTAAAGTAAGAGTGTTTAACTTTAATTAATTAAAGAATTCTCTAAATGATGTTTGTGTAAATTAATTTCAAGCATTTAATTTAATTTAAATGATAAGTAAGATTTTAATTAAGGTAGATAGGTTATCTTAATTAATTAAGTCTTATTAATAGAAGTAATTAAGGTATAATTACTTAATTAACTAAGGTGATTAATTAATGTAATTTAATTAAGATAATTAATTGGTCAATTAATTAAGGATAGTAAATTACTTAATTAATTAAGGGTTAACTAATTTAAGAAATTAAAGGTCAATTAATTAAAGGGTAATTAATTAATGGAAGTAATTAAGGGAGTAATTATTCAATGTAATTAATTAAATTAATTAATGTAATTAATTTAAGATAATAAATTAATTTAATTAATTAATTATAATCACTTATGTAACGAGCGGCGATTTTTCGTCCACGAACGCCGACATCAATACGTCCACTGTTTCAACTGTCGAGCAATCGAAGGCCGGAAAACCGTACCGTTATGGTTTAAGAAGAAGAAAAAGACAGAAGAAGAGAGAAAAAGATAGAAAATAGAACGGAATAGAACAGAAAACAGCAGAACAATATCAGAATCTCATAATCGCAGCGGAACAACATATAATAGATAAATGAATAATCTTTAAACAAAGAACTATATCAGTTATTACATTACATCACATTACATTACATCATATCATCAGAGTGTACAACAACAAACAACATCAAACAGCGGAAAAGAAATACTATATACTAGTAATACGCCATGCCATCCCGCTTGCCTCCAGCAACTCCTGAATTCCAGAATATCCTGATAAACCTGTCTCTTGACTGCCCGTGTGGAAATTGGTGGGCACCCAGAGTTTAGGAAGGAAAACAATAAACTCCGAGTCAGTCATGTGACTGGTGTGAGAACTCAAAATAGTTTATTTATCTTTAAAATCAAAATAGAGGAATATTTTTAAAGTCAATTCGCAATGCTTTTAAAAATGAGACTAGCATAAGGCCTCCCGCACACACACACAATGCAAACGTAGAATCGGAGGAGATTTCTCCTTATGATAGTCAAGGATGCTTGATACGCATTAAAAGAAACATTTGATATTATTACTGGTGCATAGTGTAGGAAACATTTCGAAAGTAGAATATAAATCTTAGCCAGCATAGACATTTCGCACTTATGCCTACTATAGCTACCATGTTCAATAGCAGGTTACCGCCACATTCCATGGCAGGTTATACAACTAAAACCGTACAAGATCGTATTGTTTCTTTTGGATTTCCAACAAATGGTCAGGCCAAGGAACTTTCCATTGCCACATGAGAATGCCTCTGGAAGGACGTCCCCGAGAACCTAACCGGATCTCTGCCAACACAAGGCCGGGTTACCCCTAACTGGGTAACTACTGACACGAGTATGCCATCCCCCGGTCCTTTGGGACCTTTATCCGAGCGCTCGTAACCAACATCACACCGTAATAAATAAAGTGTTTCAACACGAGTAAGTATCTGGGCTCCATACCATGATACCACCCTTTTCCAGAAGGAAATGCACATACCCTAAGGGGCGCTACCCTCAATAACCTTGCCGCATCTTTTCTGTTTTGACCATTCCGGGGTGTGAGGCTCGACGAAGTCTCGTCCACACTACACCACAAAAGGCTTTTAACAGCGTTTGATAAACGCTGTAATATGATACAACGGCGTTATTTCAAACGCTGTATAACGACATGCTGTCGTATATACATAACTTACAACAGCTTTTCTATAAACGCTGTTGAAACATCTCTGTGACAGCGTTTATTACGAGCTGTCAATAATGTTTTTACAGCGTTTTCAGACGTGCTGTATTATGTTTCAACAGCGTTTATAATTTAGTTGTCGAAGATGTTCAAATTCTACTTTAACTGTTTACAACAGCTTTTTCTAAATGCTGTTATTGAATCATCAACAATTTCGACAGCATGTTAAAAACGCTGTTATTGAATCATCAATGTTTCGACAGCATGTAAAAAACGCTGTTATTGACAATTTCAAGATAATTACAGCACGAATTAAACGCTGTTGTTTCTTCATTGACAGCATTAATCAAACGCTGTCTTCTATTTATATAACAGCTTTAATATTCCACTCTATTTTTGAATATTCCAAAACTATATTTTAAGCATATTCAAGCAACTAGTATATATAACAGGTTCTAATAACTATTAATTGGTTACATAAACTAGTTAAGACAATATTAATAAACAAAAGACATCCATAAACCAAGTTTCAATAACACTCCTTTGTTATACAAAAGACAATATTAAATATTATCACTTCACATCCTCACCTTCCTTTGCCAAGCTCCTCCTCTTGCTACTGCCTATAATACTCCTTTGTTATACAACCATTCAACTCCAAAACAAATACCAGAACTACATAAAAACTTCACTTCACTCCCAAAAAAAACAATGGACATTTTCTCCCAAAATCAGGAGAGTTAACAATGGATTTGAATTTATGAGATTTAATAAAACCGCTCGCAGCCAATCAATGCTCATTTACACTAGCATATTTAATCAGATGAAACTATAGTAGTTTTTTATCTTGTCTATTGCATATAAACAAGATGTGAAACTTACATGGAAGTTGAGCCAATTCTAGCATTCGCAACAGGCCATGCTACAGTCGAGCCAATAGCATCTGATAAGCATTCCATGAAGGATGTAGGCCGCCATATAGGTGCATTTGGGACTTTTACAACATCCACCCAAACTCTTATCGCATTTGGTCCCAGTGGAACAGAATGTACCAAAGCATTTGGATCTGTTGAAGACACGGTTCCTTCTGCTACTATTTTTCCCGTACCCTCTAAATCAATCAACTTGCATTTGGTATTTGCAGAAAATTTGCACTCTATCACATAACAAAAAAAATGGTAATACGATATCAACAATTCTTTAAGAGGAATATTAGCAATATGAACATGTTACCGTAAGAGATGTTGGAACATTGATCAATTGTTGTCTTTCTAATTGTTGTGTTCTAAAAAGTATACAAATTGTTTTGACCGTTGTTTTTTCTACCATAGTTTGCAATAACTTGATGCATTTTAGGTGTCACTTAATAAATATACAACCATATACCAGCGATTAAGTGAATGCATGCATTTCTGAGCTGCTAATATGCCTGCATATCATTTCTAAATTGTTGGAAACTTTCCATACTACATCAGGTCTGCAAATCAATTTGAATAGTATAGACTATTTAAAAACTTATTGACTCCGACCAGACAAATGTTCCATTTTCATGTAATATTTTCTTCTCTGGAATCTTTTATGTACCAGATTATAATATGATTCTTTCTACAATGGTTAATGATTTTGATTATAACATGTTAAAAAGTATTTACCAAAATCTAACATTCTCATAATGATATTACTCCTATATTTTTCTCTAAAGCAGTCTATGAGTTTTGACAATGCTTTTGAAAGTACACTATCATGCTATCTTATTTAAAAGAATTGACAATGGCAGTAGTAACCAGACCGTGAATAAAGTTTTGAAAGTTCTGTTTATTGGACCAACTCTAACAGTCATAGCTCGGTAAACTACGGTAACCTTTATTGTTAGGAAAATGTTAAAAAGATAGACAGTAATACAAAATTTTGATCGCACATGATAAACAAAATAAGATGAGACATTATCGCTAACCAGTTTATTACCTCAACCCTATCTCCTACCTTCCCAGAATCTACAAGTTTGCCATGCATTCAGACATTGATAGTCTGAGGAGTACATCCATCAGGTGTCGCATATGAAGTCTCTTGTAACTTCATTATTTGCTTATCAGCAAATCTAGTTATCAAAGTGAAAACCAAACATCAAGTTGAAGATTTGGTTAAATTTACTGTACAGCAAAAAGAGATAATCAATTCATCCATAATATAGCTTACTTGCATCGATGATAAACCAAATTCAATGAATTTGTGGCTAAACTTATGTACAGGAATCGTAAACTTGTCCTAATTACAGGCTAGTGGAAAATTAATTTTATTTTAAACTATCAAATATTTACAATTAACTATCCCTATATTTATATTGCATATCTTCCTCTAGTTGAAAAGTGTACACAATAAAGGATATTAGTTAAAAACAACAAATAAACAAAGCATAAAGTAACCAAATTCATTTAATATGCACTTTAAGAAAATAAATAAACACTGTAACGTCATCGATTTTTCGTTGCCGAAAAACAGAATAGTTAGGGTTTTAAAAAGAATTTAAGAAAAGAAAAAGAGAGAAGAAGAGAGAAAAAAGGTAGGAAAATAGAGGGAAAAGAGAACAGAAAATAGAAAATAGAACAGAACAGAAAGAACAACTGAACAACATCAGAATCTCACAATTCGCAGCGGAACAACATATAATAAATAAATGAATAATCTTTAAACAAAGAACTATATCAGTTATTACATTTCATACATTTCATTACATTTCACCATATCATCAGAGTGTACAACAACAACAAATAGTGCAGCGGAAAAAGAAATACTATATACTAGTTATTACGCCATGCCATCCAGCTTGCCTCCTGCAACTCCAGAATATCCAGAATATCCTGATAAACCTAACTCTTGACTGCCCGTGTAGAAATTGGTGGGCACCCAGAGTTTAGGAAGGAAAACAGTAAACTCCGAGTCAGTCATGTGACTGGTGTGAGAACTCAAAACAGTTTATTTATCTTAAAAATCAAAATAGAAGAATATTTTTAAATTCAATTCGCAATGCTTTTAAAAATGAGACTACCATAAGGCCTCCCGCACACACACACACAATGCAAACGCAAAATCGGAGGAGATTTCTCCTTATGATAGTCAAAGATGCTTGATACGCATTTAAAAGAACATTTGATATTATTACTAGTGCATAGTGTAGGTAAAAATTCATTTCGAAAGTAGAATATAAATCTTAGCCAACATACGACCATTATCGTATGCCTACTATAGCTACCATCCAAACAGTGGTGACCACCATAAGTGAATGGCAGGTTCTACAACTAATACCGTACAAAGTTTCGTATTGGGAATTGGATTTCCAACGAATGATCAGGCCAAGGAACTTCCCATTGCCACATGAGAATGCCTCTGGATGGACATCCCCGAGAACCAAACCGGATCTCTACCAACACAAGGCCGGGTTACCCCTAACTGAGTAACAACTGACCAAATATGCCATCCCCCGGTCCTTTGGGACCTTTCAACCGAGCGCTCGTAATCAATTCACACAATCATAAAGTGTTTTCAACATGAGTAAGTATCTGGGCTCCATACCATGATACCACCCTTTTCCAGAAGGAAATGCACATATCCTAAAGGGCGCTACCCCTCATAACCTTGCTGCTTCTTTCCTGTTTTGACCATTCACGGGGTGTGAGGCTCGACGAAGTCACGTCCACAAAAACATACTTTATACAAAAGCCATGCTTTGGGTCAACAAATGATCATAGAAATGATCACCAAGATAGACGATCAAATAAACGATCCTATCACAAATAATCAACACAATGATCATTTACAGCAACACTCAGCATGTCACATTACCAAATTGGGAATATATCGCTGATAACATTCAACTACATAACCTCTGAGCTCGTACGTCTCAGAGAAGGGTGTTAAGCTAAAAGAATAAATTCTCCGCCACCAACAGAAATATATTTGAAAGAAATCTGCTTTATATCTCAATTTGTAACGTCAGACATACAATCCATACAAGTCTGTTCCGGGCTCGAACAAAACCGAAGGCACTTACAAAGAAGTCCTTGTAATCCGGATATTCACTAATCACGTTCGGATTTCTCATCACTTAGGGAATCTCTATACCAGGAGCTACCCAGTGCAGAGACAATCGATAGGTCATCCTATCGCTTTCGCAAATACTCGGTCTTCAACACCGGTCTTCAAATGCAATTCATAACGACGTATCACATATTCGGAATGGGTTATACGACCCCATGGTCCTTTCCCGGTTAACCCGAATAGTGAGCGCTTATTCAAAAATAAGTGTGGCATTCAAATTCAAACAAATCACATCAATTACCCATTCAAAGGGAAATATTGATAGTCGGTTATTGAACTATCAATTGATATGCACACATCACCAGATTCCAAATAATTTTCCAATTATTTATTTTCCAAAATATCTTTACAAGATATATAATTTTCACACTTCAAAAATAAATCAATATTTATTTTTAAACAACTTCTCCTTTTCATTTATAAATTCCATAATGAATTTATATTCCAAAATGTCTATGAATATACGATATCAATTATTCATTTTCAATTTATCTTCAAAAAGAGAAATTCTCTAATATTCATTTTATATTGGAAAACATTTCCATAATTATTTATTCATAAGTAATTCACAAATTTTATTTATTTTCAACACTTGGAAAATATTCAATATACTTAAATCGAGATTAAGTATATATTTCATTCTTTAAGGAAATCATTCTCTTAAACATATTTATTTGGGCCAAAACGAATGTTACGTAAAACATCGTTACGACAACCCAAAATCACTAGTATAGGGATTCGAAATTAAAATAGATATATAAATCCCAATACTATACAAAACATTTCCTTTCGGAAATCATTTACTATAACAACAGTGTTATAGTCCACTATTTCCTTTTATTTCTCGAAAACGTCTACTTCAACAATAAATGTTGAAATCTATGGTTTCGAATCTCAACACAATTTAAAACATCGTTAGATCGGTTTAATTCAATTTAAAACATCACATTCAAAACAATTTCTTTAACATATTATTCACTATTCAAAACGTGAATATACTACGTTAACAATTTCATCCTTTCTATACATTTTATTTTAAAGGATTATTCACAGTTAAAAACGTGAATATAACTCCATTTATAGGTTTCAACAATTTACTTATCAAGATAAGTCGTTTACGAATTTATAAAACAATGTTTATAAATTCCTTTATTAACCTATATTCAATTCATAACCCAATTATAAACCAAAAGTTCATGTTATAAGTTAAATACTTATAATTTATTTGTTTGCAAAAATCGTTCCTTTGAACTTTATAATTATAAATCTTATAATTTATAAGATTCAATTATTTATCCAAAACCATTCTTTCAATAACTTTATAAATTTTATAAACCTACTGCTTATAAAATTCCATTTATAACTTCACCGTTTATAATTCTATAAATTTCATTCATTTATAAAATTCATTCACAATTCATTCTAACACTTATAAAAACTCGTTTTATAATTCAAAATATTCTAATTTATAAATATCCATTTTATAAATCTTATATACAAATCAGTTTGTATTATTATTCTAAAACATCTTTAATCTCCTTTATAATTTCACCATTTTTATTCATAAAATAATTAAATTTTATAAATCCTATATTTTCAACTTTTTATAATAATTCAAATTCCCAATTTTAAACTATTTTATAAAACCATTAACCTCATATTTTCAAAAATAAATCTTTAATCGTATTTCTCAAAATCATAATTTTTATAACTTTAAAAATTATAACGTTTATTTATTTAAAATGGATAAATTCCGAAAATATTTTATAAACGTATACTTTCAAAAATCACTTTAAAATCATTTTAAAATCCCAAAATTTGGTTCAATGATGCTACACACCAAATAGTCAATCACGATTACAACGATATCATATATCAATATGATAATCCATCAAATATCAAAATATCTGAAATCAAATAAAAACTGTTGAGGAATCCAGTTGGATCCCTCCAACCTGTTTTCCTGCATCCACAAACATTAGCACAATACCAATTTCGCTCCAGTACGAAATTATCGCGGTATATGGGATTTAAAATATTATCCGCTTAATAGACGGCGCAATAAGGTCTCATCCGCTATGCAAATGCGGGAAATCAATAACTCCAATATATACATATGCCAATATATATATATATATTGCTATTATATATAATACCAATTTCACTGTTTATGAAATATTCGCGGTATATGTTTTTAATAATTAACATCCGCTTACTAACGGCGCATAATGTCTATTTTAAAAATCAATAGATAACAATCATCATTCAAACATGCATTCAAATATTTTAAATCTAACTATTTAAAATAAAATCGAAACTGATTCGATTGAGTGAGAAGTTCTCACCTTGATTTCAATTCGTTTTAGCGATTTATTTCGAATAAAATTAAACGCGCGTTTAATTTTACCCGAAATTCTCACTAACTCCAAACGACTCCAATCCAATTTCATCGCGTAGTGCTCGTCGATACGATTCCAACGCAACTGGTTTTGCGCGTTTTCAACCTCGTATGAAAAAGATATCAATTTATGAAGTTTACACGATTTATACTTAATAAATTTACAACTTTATTTATATTTTTAACCTACAACTTATACCAGCCCTTGGATCCATGCTCCTTCCCATCATCACCGTAGGACGCAACTCCATCCTTCATCTTCTCATTCACGTTAATTCCCAGCAAAGAACACGCGCAACAAACCCATTAAGCTCCATATTAGGTTTAAATTTTGCAACCAAATCACTAGCTTCCACCTCGATCAAGTACCACCATTTTGACCCCCTTCGCAAGAGCCACGTTCGGCCTCAAGCTCATAGAGCTCGGCCATCTCTCAACCTCGAAAAACGTGAACCATCGTGTGCGTTCAAATGAAGATTGCCGACAATCCACGAGCTCGTTTCCGATCATAGCCGTTGATCTTGTAGCTCTCGCTACGATCTACAATATTGTAGTTAACAACTTTTGCAAATAACTGATGGATTGAAAGGAATTTGAGGAAGAAAGAAATGAATTTCTGGCCTTTGAAACCAATTGTGGCGGCTAGGGTTTTATCTTTTTTTTTTATTTTATTTGAGAATTATGAGCTATTTATAGAGAAAAAAACGAACACTATTCATCTGGAAATTTCGAACTCCGATTTACGCGCCGAAACCGACGTTCCTAGGGTTTATCCCGCGTTTCGGACACAATGGAACAGGTTTCGAAAGCTAATTCAGACATCTGTGCGAGTTATGGCTATAAACGTTCAATTTAAATTAAACCGAATTAAGCGATTTTCTAGGCGTTTTAATTTGTACCGGACAAACGGTAAATCCAATTGACACGAAATTTGAAACCTTACAATAATATCACATTACGGATCTGATGAAACTGGTTTCGTCGAAATCCGAGACTTTTTGAAAAATGGCTATTTTAACTCGCCAAATTAATATTAAAAATAATTCGATGCGTTTCGAGCTGCCACGATCAAACGATAACTCCGATTGACACGAAAATTTAAATCCGGTAATAACTAACTATTACGGATCCAATGGAACTAGTTTCGTTCAATTCTGAGACTGTTCAAAAATTGACTATTTTCACTAGTCGATTTAAATATTAAAATATTCAATTTTCACAAATTAACTTTTAATTCGATTTTAAAAGTTCTAAAATATCGTTCTAACTCCAACATGATAAAATAAAATTTTACAAATCATTTTCAATCATATTTAACTCAATTTTCAATTATTTCCATAATTTAACATATTAAATTATCGATTTAATTATTCAATTAAATCCAATTATTCAAATAAAATTTATTCGACTTATAAATTCATCCCTTAATATTTAAAATTAATTAAATAATCAAATTTTAATAAATAAAATTTTCTGGGTCGTTACAATCTTCCCCCCTTAAAAGAATTTCGTCCTCGAAATTAATAAGTAAGAAAAGTTACAGAATTTATTAACTTTCCAAAATTCATAGTCAAACTTCTTACAATAACTTTACTAAGTTTCAAATAATACTTAGTTATCTTTTCAAAAACAACTACTATTGTTTAACTTTCAATTCCAAATCAAAGTTATAGTTTTCAAAATTTTCCAATTTTTTTCAAATTTTTTCTAACGCCTTAAATTTTCGGAAAAATTCGCCATAGTCTCCTTTGCGCGGCTCGATCCAAAAAAAAATGACAGTATATATATCACAAATATACATCTCATCAAGTAATGAGGCATCCCGAAGGGAAAAAGTATAAAAGTACAGTATTTAATCCGAGATATGTACCTTATATTTTATTAGCAAGCATATACGGCTAATATAGCGCGAAAGCGAGCTCCAAATGCGAAGCAAACGCGATCCGCACCTACTAATCACTCAACAAACAACATGAGAATCATGCATATATGAAAATAATCTCAATATACATCATATAGTAACATAATAACTATATATGTCAACATATCAAATGTAGTAAAAGCAATATATATTCAATCATCAACCAACTAGCATTCATAACCAATAATATTCATTTATATTCTCATTAATATTCAATGAAATAGGTTTTCAATTTAATCACTTTTGATTCACTAACAATGGATGTTACTAACATTCATTTTCAATTAGTTTGCATTCACTAATTCATATTCAAGTTGGTTCACTTCCAAATCAAATTCAATTCTATTTAAGATTCACTTAACTTCCAATTGGATTCCAATTACTTTAACTTCCAATTTCATTAATTCAATTTCATTAACACTTAATGAATTATATACAATCATCGAACAACCATATAACAATCAATGTATATTAATTACAACCAAATTCCTTTGCTTTCAGTTGGTTTAATTAAATTGATTTTCATTCAATCTTTCAACTTTCAGTAACATTACATTTTAATGAATTAACACTTATATTCATTATTTCATATCAATTTAATTCACATTCAATTGATTAACATTTTATCCATTCATTCCATTCAATTACAAAAGTTGAATTTCATTTAATAAACATCACTTGTTTTTACTTAACTTAAATTCCAACTTATAAATCAATTCAGCTTCCAAATTCTAAAGTAAATTTCCATTTAAGTTTAAATTCATTTTTATTTACAACTCATATTCATAAATATATTCATATAGTTTCACTTCTTATATATATATATAAGTTTATTTCACAATTGTAAATCACTTTAATTATAATTCAATTCTTATAATGTTTTTTTTTCTTATACAATTTTTCTTCAATTTAGATTATTCAAACAACTAAACAATCAACTCATATATACTTTAATAATTCTGAAAAATTATTCCTTTATATATAAAAATATAATCAAGGTAAAATTATTTCATTTACCCAATTTAAAAACAATAGTGTGTCGAATTGTTCTATTTAAGTGTTTAGAAACCCCTTCGGCATAGTTTGACAGACCGTGCTGACGAAGGTTCATATGCCACTCAACAAACCAATCATCACAATATAAACAATTTATATTCACTAACAAATACGCTCTCATAGCTATTATTATACTCAAACTCATTCTAGAGCACTACTGACTCTATCTCTAATGAGTGATACCCAAGAGAACCATGGTTGTCGCTTAACCAACAACTCTGATACCAAATGTAACGTCATCGATTTTCCGTTGCCGAAAAACCGAATAGTTAGGGTTTTAAAAAGAATTTAAGAAAAGAAAAAGAGAGAAGAAGAGAGAAAAAAGGTAGGAAAATAGAGGGAAAAGAGAACAGAAAATAGAAAATAGAACAGAACAGACAGAACAACTGAACAACATCAGAATCTCACAATTCGCAGCGGAACAACATCTAATAAATAAATGAATAATCTTTAAACAAAGAACTATATCAGTTATTACATTTCATACATTTCATTACATTTCACCATATCATCAGAGTGTACAACAACAACAAATAGTGCAGCGGAAAAAGAAATACTATATACTAGTTATTACGCCATGCCATCCAGCTTGCCTCCTGCAACTCCAGAATATCCAGAATATCCTGATAAACCTAACTCTTGACTGCCCGTGTAGAAATTGGTAGGCACCCAAAGTTTAGGAAGGAAAACAATAAACTCCGAGTCAGTCATGTGACTGGTGTGAGAACTCAAAACAGTTTGTTTATCTTAAAAATCAAAATAGAAGAATATTTTTAAATTCAATTCGCAATGCTTTTAAAAATGAGACTACCATAAGGCCTCCCGCACACACACACAATGCAAACGCAGAATCGGAGGAGATTTCTCCTTATGATAGTCAAAGATGCTTGGTACGCATTTAAAAGAACATTTGATATTATTACTAGTGCATAGTGTAGGTAAAAATTCATTTCGAAAGTAGAATATAAATCTTAGCCAACATAGGACCATTATCGTATGCCTACTATAGCTACCATCCAAATAGTGGTGACCACCATAAGTGAATGGCAGGTTCTACAACTAATACCGTACAAAGTTTCGTATTGGGAATTGGATTTCCAACGAATGATCAGGCCAAGGAACTTCCCATTGCCACATGAGAATGCCTCTGGATGGACATCCCCGAGAACCAAACCGGATCTCTACCAACACAAGGCCGGGTTACCCCTAACTGAGTAACAACTGACCGAATATGCCATCCCCCGGTCCTTTGGGACCTTTCAACCGAGCGCTCGTAATCAATTCACACAATCATAAAGTGTTTTCAACATGAGTAAGTATCTGGGCTCCATACCCTGATACCACCCTTTTCCAGAAGGAAATGCACATATCCTAAAGGGCGCTACCCCTCATAACCTTGCTGCTTCTTTCCTGTTTTGACCATTCACGGGGTGTGAGGCTCGACGAAGTCACGTCCACAAAAACATACTTTATACAAAAGCCATGCTTTGGGTCAACAAATGATCATAGAAATGATCACCAAGATAGACGATCAAATAAACGATCCTATCACAAATAATCAACACAATGATCATTTACAGCAACACTCAGCATGTCACATTACCAAATTGGGAATATATCGCTGATAACATTCAACTACATAACCTCTGAGCTCGTACGTCTCAGAGAAGGGTGTTAAGCTAAAAGAATAAATTCTCCGCCACCAACAGAAATATATTTGAAAGAAATCTGCTTTATATCTCAATTTGTAACGTCAGACATACAATCCATACAAGTCTGTTCCGGGCTCGAACAAAACCGAAGGCACTTACAAAGAAGTCCTTGCAATCCGGATATTCACTAATCACGTTCGGATTTCCCATCACTTAGGGAATCTCTATACCAGGAGCTACCCAGTGCAGAGACAATCGATAGGTCATCCTATCGCTTTCGCAAATACTCGGTCTTCAACACCGGTCTTCAAATGCAATTCATAACGACGTATCACATATTCGGAATGGGTTATACGACCCCATGGTCCTTTCCCGGTTAACCCGAATAGTGAGCGCTTATTCAAAAATAAGTGTGGCATTCAAATTCAAACAAATCACATCAATTACCCATTCAAAGGGAAATATTGATAGTCGGTTATTGAACTATCAATTGATATGCACACATCACCAGATTCCAAATAATTTTCCAATTATTTATTTTCCAAAATATCTTTACAAGATATATAATTTTCACACTTCAAAAATAAATCAATATTTATTTTTAAACAACTTCTCCTTTTCATTTATAAATTCCATAATGAATTTATATTCCAAAATGTCTATGAATATACGATATCAATTATTCATTTTCAATTTATCTTCAAAAAGATAAATTCTCTAATATTCACTTTATATTGGAAAACATTTCCATACTTATTTATTCATAAGTAATTCACAAATTTTATTTATTTTCAACACTTGAAAAATATTCAATATACTTAAATCGAGATTAAGTATATATTTCATTCTTTAAGGAAATCATTCTCTTAAACATATTTATTTGGGCCAAAACGAATGTTACGTAAAACATCGTTACGACAACCCAAAATCACTAGTATAGGGATTCGAAATTAAAATAGATATATAAATCCCAATACTATACAAAACATTTCTTTTCGGAAATCATTTACTATAACAACAGTGTTATAGTCCACTATTTCCTTTTATTTCTCGAAAACGTCTACTTCAACAATAAATGTTGAAATCTATGGTTTCGAATCTCAACACAATTTAAAACATCGTTAGATCGGTTTAATTCAATTTAAAACATCACATTCAAAACAATTTCTTTAACATATTATTCACTATTCAAAACGTGAATATACTACGTTAACAATTTCATCCTTTCTATACATTTTATTTTAAAGGATTATTCACAGTTAAAAACGTGAATATAACTCCATTTATAGGTTTCAACAATTTACTTATCAAGATAAGTCGTTTACGAATTTATAAAACAATGTTTATAAATTCCTTTATTAACCTATATTCAATTCATAACCCAATTATAAACCAAAAGTTCACGTTATAAGTTAAATACTTATAATTTATTTGTTTGCAAAAATCGTTCCTTTGAACTTTATAATTATAAATCTTATAATTTATAAGATTCAATTATTTATCCAAAACCATTCTTTCAATAACTTTATAAATTTTATAAACCTACTGCTTATAAAATTCCATTTATAACTTCACCGTTTATAATTCTATAAATTTCATTCATTTATAAAATTCATTCACAATTCATTCTAACACTTATAAAAACTCGTTTTATAATTCAAAATATTCTAATTTATAAATATCCATTTTATAAATCTTATATACAAATCAGTTTGTATTATTATTCTAAAACATCTTTAATCTCCTTTATAATTTCACCATTTTTATTCATAAAATAATTAAATTTTATAAATCCTATATTTTCAACTTTTTATAATAAATTCAAATTCCCAATTTTAAACTATTTTATAAAACCATTAACCTCATATTTTCAAAAATAAATCTTTAATCGTATTTCTCAAAATCATAATTTTTATAACTTTAAAAATTATAACGTTTATTTATTTAAAATGGATAAATTCCGAAAATATTTTATAAACGTATACTTTCAAAAATCACTTTAAAATCATTTTAAAATCCCAAAATTTGGTTCAATGATGCTACACACCAAATAGTCAACCACGACTACAACGATATCATATATCAATATGATAATCCATCAAATATCAAAATATCTGAAATCAAATAAAAACTGTTGAGGAATCCAGTTGGATCCCTCCAACCTGTTTTCCTGCATCCACAAACATTAGCACAATACCAATTTCGCTCCAGTACGAAATTATCGCGGTATATGAGATTTAAAATATTATCCGCTTAATAGACGGCGCAATAGGGTCCCATCCGCTATGCAAATGCGGGAAATCAATAACTCCAATATATACATATGCCAATATATATATATTGCTATTATATATAATACCAATTTCACTGTTTATGAAATATTTGCGGTATATGTTTTTAATAATTAACATCCGCTTACTAACGGCGCATAATGTCTATTTTAACAATCAATAGATAACAATCATCATTCAAACATGCATTCAAATATTTTAAATCTAACTATTTAAAATAAAATCGAAACTGATTCGATTGAGTGAGAAGTTCTCACCTTGATTTCAATTCGTTTTAGCGATTTATTTCGAATAAAATTAAACGCGCGTTTAATTTTACCCGAAATTCTCACTAACTCCAAACGACTCCAATCCAATTTCATCGCGTAGTGCTCGTCAATACGATTCCAACGCAACTGGTTTCGCGCGTTTTCAACCTCGTATGAAAAAGATATCAATTTATGAAGTTTACACGATTTATACTTAATAAATTTACAACTTTATTTATATTTTTAACCTACAACTTATACCAGCCCTTGGATCCATGCTCCTTCCCATCATCACCGTAGGATGCAACTCCATCCTTCATCTTCTCATTCACGTTAATTCCCAGCAAAGAACACGCGCAACAAACCCATTAAGCTCCATATTAGGTTTAAATTTTGCAACCAAATCACTAGCTTCCACCTCGATCAAGTACCACCATTTTGACCCCCTTCGCAAGAGCCACGTTCGGCCTCAAGCTCATAGAGCTCGGCCATCTCTCAACCTCGAAAAACGTGAACCATCGTGTGCGTTCAAATGAAGATTGCCGACAATCCACGAGCTCGTTTCCGATCATAGCCGTTGATCTTGTAGCTCTCGCTACGATCTACAATATTGTAGTTAACAACTTTTGCAAATAACTGATGGATTGAAAGGAATTTGAGGAAGAAAGAAATGAATTTCTGGCCTTTGAAACCAATTGTGGCGGCTAGGGTTTTATCTTTTTTTTTTTTATTTGAGAATTATGAGCTATTTATAGAGAAAAAAACGAACACTATTCATCCGGAAATTCCGAACTCCGATTTACGCGCCGAAACCGACGTTGCTAGGGTTTATCCCGCGTTCCGGACACAATGGCATAGGTTTTTGAAAGCTAATTCGGACATCTGTGCGAGTTATGGCTATAAACGTTCAATTTAAATTAAACCGATTTAAGCGATTTTCTAGGCGTTTTAATTTGTACCGGACAAACGGTAAATCCAATTGACACGAAATTTGAAACCTTACAATAATATCACATTACGGATCCGATGAAACTGGTTTCGTCGAAATCCGAGACTTTTTGAAAAATGGCTATTTTAACTCGCCAAATTAATATTAAAAATAATTCGATGCGTTTCGAGCTGCCACGATCAAACGATAACTCCGATTGACACGAAAATTGAAATCCGGTAATAACTAACTATTACGGATCCAATGGAACTAGTTTTGTTCAATTCTGAGACTGTTCAAAAATTGACTATTTTCACTAGTCGATTTAAATATTAAAATATTCAATTTTCACAAATTAACTTTTAATTCGATTTTAAAAGTTCTAAAATATCGTTCTAACTCCAACATGATAAAATAAAATTTTACAAATCATTTTCAATCATATTTAACTCAATTTTCAATTATTTCCATAATTTAACATATTAAATTATCGATTTAATTATTCAATTAAATCCAATTATTCAAATAAAATTTATTCGACTTATAAATTCATCCCTTAATATTTAAAATTAATTAAATATTCAAATTTTAAGAAATAAAATTTTCTGGGTCGTTACAAACACATACTTTCAAACTCAAACTAATTTTTATAAAACTTAATTAACTTTTATAAACTTATTTAATTTAATAAAAACAGTTAGCTTATTTAATTATTATAAAACTTAATTAACTTAGTTACTTTATTTAAGCTTAGTTAATTTTATTATTATTATTATTAGTAGTAGTAGTATTATGATATTATTTTATTACTACTACTACTACTATTATTATACTATTATAATAATATTATTTTACTACTACTACTACTATCATTATATTATATTATTATTATTATTTTAAATTTAGTTAATTTTTATAAACTTAATTAATTTTTATAAAACTTAGTTAATTTAGTTAATTTTTATAAAAATTTGACAATTTTTATAAAACTTAGTCAATTTTTATAACAATTCAACAAAGATCTCAAAATAGAGAACATGATTTTTATAAAAATAAATTAATTTTCATAAAATTTTGTTAATTTAATTAAAAATAAATAAATTTTATTGATTTTTATAAAAATTAATTAACTTGACTAATTTTCATATAACTTAGTTAAATTTTATGCCCTTTAATTAGTTTTTATAAAACTCACTTAATTAACTTAGTTGAATATTTGTAAGACTTAGTTTATAAATTCACATTAACTCTTAACCATATACTTTCTTCATTCATTTTTCCGACTCTGTTACTTGTGTATAGGGCCATTTACACACATAGCCATATCATTAAATGCAAGTGTTACTTAACTCAAAATTCTCTTATTATACACTGCATACATGGACTAGACTGGAATGCATGCTTGAAGATAATAAGTTATCGAAATATATTAAGGCTTGGAGATTCAGAGACTGTTAAGGGATAAGACATTTATGGTTTACCTTAGCAATTTACAATGAAAACATTTGTTGTTCATTACTTGTAGCTCATGATTTTCTATCTTGTAACTTTGCAAAGAATATTTATACATAAGCACATCTTAGTTGATTTGCCAATAAAGCAATATCTTAAATTTTAGACAGTAAGAAAAGCCGTTTAGTAATTAATAAATCTACCGCTTTTATCTTAAATCTTCAACTATGCTGATTTATATGCTTTAGTAATTAAAATGCTACTGCTTTTTAGTTCATAGAGCATAGTTCAATTGCATACCATATATGTGATTCTCCTGCATTTACAGAAACTTGCTATTCACTCATGTTCATCCAAAAGGTAAAGTGCATGATGACAATATTAGGCACAATTCATAACTAACTCGATTTGGTTATTATTTGATAAGAATTTAAGTAATATTTTAAGCTCACCTTATTTAACAAACCTTCAGCAAACATAAGCTCATAAGTTTATGCATAATCATTATTTGTTAAACTTGCTTGTCAAAAGATGACAAAAATGAAACATTCCACCAAGGATACAATATATGTAGAATACATTCAAAACATAAAACAATAATGTATAAGTGCACATGAAGTCCAAGCAGCTCATTTGACATTGCTTGATATGATTCGAAGGTCCTAATTTTTGTTGAACATTCTAAAATCCAGAACATTAACCTCTAGATATGTGAAAACGGTAATGTTTGAGTTAGAAGTTTAGCTTTAATGTAATATAATTATCAGCAGCATCCATCTTGACGTTCAAGGTTAAGTATCAACTATCAACTTTGGACACGCTGACTGGAAATTTAGGTTCTAAGTTTTAATTAAAGCAGTTGACATTCAAAAATTTAACAAATGAAATCATGCATAAAAATGTTTTTACATATGAAAGTCGAGAACTTTGAAAGAGTGATCTTGAGAATATTTAAACTTAAAGTCTGTTAAATAACAATCAACATAGGCCAGGGCCAACCTACTCAAACTAGAAGGGTTGAAAATTCTAACATTCCGACAGACAATATCTAAACTTTTATGGTACCAAACATATGTTACATAACCATGAACCTATGAAACAAAACATGCCACATTATAATACACTACGGACAATTGAATCAACCTTTTCTGATTCTAATGACATAATCAAGCCTAATGCATGTTTATGTACATACAAAACTAGAGCTTATTTTAAACTGTAAATATGAAGAAAATCAATGCAATAAGAAGTATATTCCCCTTTTAAAAAATCTGAGTCCAAAATGATGTGATGGGTGCTAATGTTGAGCAGCAGACTTTGCTCCAAAAATAAAGGAGGCTATGGAAGAACACGACTGTTATCAGGGCAAGTGTTTCGGCTAACAGATTGAATTTTGAGGGAGAAATAATGAGACAATCACTGATGATGAATTGATATATAATCTAACTATTGTATCATATACTACACTCTATCATGAAATGTCAACAACATTGAAGAAATATGCTACTTGCCAACTGCAGCAACGAGGACGAAAAAAAGAAGACAAAAGGTCTTAATATGGGGATGAATATCGAATATAATGACAAATAACAATGCTTTTTTACTTTTTACCAGCATCAAGTTTAAACACTCAATTCGGATTAGAATTGGATGGTATATGTCAACTATTGATCACTGAAAATATAAAACGCGATCAACCAATTTCATGTTAATTAGACAAACTTATAACTATAGTTTCACCACCAAAGACTATTGCTTAACAAGCATTCAATTGATTTTGACTGTTTATTCTTTCTGAATTCTTTCATCCTTTACTTGCTTTTTTTAAGATCTTTGATAGAATCAGGTAACTTTTCACTTGAAGTGTCCTGTGCAATGTAAACAAAAGATCTAATGGATAATTTTATTTTAAAATTCAATCATTGTGATAGTGTATTGCTGAAATATCACCTTTCCACACAACCAACGCTATGGGCAAAAATTGTAGTATTTGTAATGGGTTATTACGCATTTTGTATTTTAATGGTGAATGATGAGGGATACCGATGAACTATGATAACTAAAGCGAGCTCAAGATATGATGCCTTCTACATTTCTAGTAAATATTAGTATAACCAAAATCAATTGTTCTGAAACCAAAGCATGACAACCATATAGTTAGCAAAACAAAAACAAGACTTACCCCATTTTTGGAAGGATACAGCCATTGAGCTTTGCATTGCTAGAAAAACTAGAATGGCTCGCATCAATACCTTTGTAGCTGCAAAAATGTTTAACATTTAAAAGTTCTTTTTTTACTTGCGCATAGCTATTAACAGATAATAAACATGTATATAGATAAAGAGGCATACGATTAAGCTTTCATGATAGTATAAGTAAAAGGTGTATAATTCAACATTGATAATAGTACAAGTAAAAGATTTTTCGAAATCATTGTATAAAGTAAAAGGAGACAGACCATTATTTGGATTTTACATGTTAAAGACGTGTTTTGATTAAACTGTGTATATAGGTGTGTACTTTGTAAGGTGCACTTACTTGCTTTCATACTTTATTCTGATATATTATTTTTTGTCATATCAAATGTAATAGATTCAGTTTTTTTTAAATAGAAAAAAATATAAAGTTTTGATCATCATAAAAAAGCTAAAAGAACACGTTGAAGATACACAAAGGATACACATATATAACAGACTGACGACGAACTAAACCAGGGATAAAAAATTTAAAATAAGGAAATTTCATAACCAATATCCCTTATAAACCTCAGTTCATCAATTGCAAATTCATGATGCCGGTGTGCCAAATGCCAAGGCTTTTCAAATGTGAGATTTTATGAATGTAATAATATGCTATATACTTAACTGAATAAGATCATGTGCTTGAAACATATGAAAATTTACTTTTTTTTCAAGTCATAAAGCATAGCTTGTAATTCTTCTCTGCTGAGAGAAACTTGTTACCCATGAAAGTTTATCAATAAGAAAAATGTATAATAACAATATTAGCCACCTCATACAACTAACTTGATTCGATAAGTGTATAGGAATCCAAATAATATTTTAAGTTCTCATCTTATTTAACAGACCTTAAGCAGACACGATCCCATAAGTTTATGTATAATAATCATTTTTTGTTTAAGCATTGTGTTAACAGACCTTAAGCAGACATAAGCCCGTAAGTTTATGCATAATAATACTCCAAATTTTGTCCCCAAATTTTAAATCCATTTTATTTTTGTGCAATAAATTTTCAACCGATGTCTGCTAGAATTCATAATTCTGATGTATTAACACTCCTGTACTGATCAACTACAACAGTCGATTACCTTTTGTTGAAATTCATCTCCCAAATATGCTTATCGACTCCCAACTATGGAAATTTGTCTTTAATAAACAGTAAAAATCCAACAAACAAAATATTCATAGATCATGTCATATGTTGCACAAATTATAGTTCTATTTCTACTTGTACATAAATTGAAATAAACTCAAACTAAAAATAATTAGTGAAGGACCGAGAGATTTACTAGTAGGTATATATGGTAGTGAAAGGTTGAACAGCATCAAACGGTGAGAGCCAGTGGATGATTAAAGCTGCAAAGAAAAACATAATTGGGTGGTGCGACCGTGTAAGATTAGGGAGGAGTAATAGCTAGGTGAAATGGGATGTTAGATCGCAGTGTTTTATCGAATTAGGAGAGCGTCAATAGACAGGGTATTTTTAGGGTTTTTTGGTTTTGCTTTGTGTAATCAAGAAAGGGAAAGTGCGGGAGGAAGAAAGTGTGAAGCGGGAGAAAAAAAGAGTGAAGTGGAAGAAAGAAAACAAAGAGGCATGGCCACAAAAACAAAAAATAAGGAGTTAAAATAACTGCACTAAGGCTTAAAACGCTGTTTTGAAATGCCGTTAAAACCTATTTTTCTTGAAGTGCCACAAAGCCACGCTTTATACAAAAGCTGTGCTTTGGGTCAACAAATGATCAAAGAAATGATCACAAAGATAAGTTATCAAACAAATGATCATATCACAAATGATCAAACAATGATCATTTCACAGCAACACTCAGCATGTCACACTACCAAATTGGGAGTATATCACTAATAACCTTCAACTACATAACCTCTGAGCTCGTATGTCTCAGAGAAGGGTGTTAAGCTAAGAGAATAAATTCTCCGCCACCAACAGAAATATATTTGAAAGAAATCAGTTTTATATCTCAATTTGTAATGTCAGACATACTATCCATACAAGTCTGTTCCGGGATCGAACATAACCGAAGGCACTTACAAAGAAGTCCTTGCAATCCGGATATTCACTAATCACTTCCGGACTTCCCATCACATATGGAATTTCTATACCGGGGCTATTCGGTGTAGAAACATTCGACGGTAATCCTTCCGTTTTCAAAAATATCCGGTCTTCAATACCGGTCATCAATGCTATCCATTAAGTCGTATCACTATTCGGAATGGGTAATCCGAATAACGAGCGCAATAATTTAAAAATAAGTGTGGCATTCAAATTCAAGCAATCACAACAAATACCTATTCAAAGGTAAATATTGATAGTCGGTTATTGAACTATCAATGGATATGCACACATCACCAAATTCCAAATAATTTTCTAAATTATTTATTTTCCAAATATATCTTTACAAGATATAAAATTTCAATACTTCAAAAATAAATCAATATTTATTTTTAAACAAATTCCCCTTTCTTTTATAAATTCCATAGTGAATTTACAATTCCCAAAATATTTATGAATATACGATTTCAATTATTCATTTTCAATTTATCTTCAAAAAGATAAATTCTCAAAAACGTTTCATTTCACATTGGAAAAACATATCCATACTTATTAAAAATAAGTAGTTCACAAATCTATTTATTTTCAACACTTGGAAAATATTCAATATACTTAAATCGAAATTAAGTATATATTTCATTCTTTAAGGAAATCACTCTCTTAAACATATTTATTAGGGCCAAAATGAATGTTGCGTAAAACGTCGTTACGACAACCCAAAAATCACTAGTATAGGGATTCAAAATTAAAATAGATATATAAATCCCAATACTATACAAAACATTTCCTTTCGAAAATCATTTACTATAACAACAGTGTTATAGTCCACCATTTCCTTCTATTTCTCGAAAACGTCTATTTCAACAATGAATGTTGAAATCTATGGTTTCGAATCTTAACACATTTTGAAAACATCATTAGATTGTTTTAATTCTATTTAAAACATCATATCCAAAATATTTTCTTTAACATAATATTCACTATTCAATAACGTGAATACACTTCGTTAACCAATTTCATCATTTCTATTCATTTTATTTTACAGGATTATTCACTGTTTAAAACGTGAATATAACGCGATTAATAAGTTACAACAATTTACTTATCAAAATAAGTCATTTGCGGATTTATAAAACAACATTTATAAATTCCATTTCTATCTATTTTATAACAACTTCCTTTTATAAATCTCCTTTATTAACCTATTTCAATTTGTAACTCAATTATAAACCAAAAGTTCATAATTTAAGTTAAATACTTATAATTTATTTTTTTGCAAAATCGTTCCTTTAAACTTCCCAAATTATAAATCTTATAACTTATAAGATTCATTTATTTACCCAAATCTATTCCTTCAATAACTTATAAATTTTATAAACCTATTGCTTATAAAATTCCATTTATAACTTCACCGTTTATAATTCTATAAATTTCATTCATTTATGAAATTCATCTATAATTCATTCTAACACTTATAAAAACTCGTTTTATAATTCAAATATTTTTAATTTACAAATATCTATTTATAAATCTTTTATATAAATCAATTTATACTATTATTTAAAACGTCTTTGAACTCCTTTATAATTTCATCATTCTCTTTTATTTATAAAATAATCAAATTTTATAAATCCTATATTTAAACTTTTTATAATAAATTCAGAAATCCCAATTTAAACTATTTTATAAAATCATTAACGCTATATTTTCAAAAAAACAACTTTTAACTATATTTCTCAAAAATCATAATTTTTATAACATTAAAATTATACGTTTATTTATTTAAAATGAATCAATTCCAAAAATATTTTTATAAACGTATAATTTCAAAAATCACTTTAAAAATCATTTTAAAAATTCCAAAATTTGGCCCAATGATGCTACACACCAAATAGTCAATCACGACAACAACGACATCATATATTTGTATATGATAATCAACGAATATCAAAATATCCATAATTAAATAAATACTGTTGAGTAATCCAGTTGGATCCCTCCAACCTGTTTCCCTACATCCATAAACATTAGCACAATACCAATTCCGTTCCAGTACGCAATTATCGTGGTATATGGGATTTAAAATATTATCTGCTTAATAGACAGCGCAATAGGGTCTCATCCGCTATATAATGCGGGAAATCAATTCCAAGTACATAAATAATACCAATTTCACTGTTTATGAAATATTCGTGGTATATGTTTTTAATAAATAACATCCGCTTACTAACGGCGCATAATATCTATTTTAACAATCAATAGATAACAATCATCATTCAAACATGCATTCAAGTATTTTAAATATAACTATTCAAAATTAAATCGAAACCGATTCGATTGAGTGAGAAGTTCTCACCTTGATTTCAATTTCGTTTTAGCGATTTATTTCGAATAAAATTAAACGGACGTTTAATTTTACCCGAAATTCTCACTAACTCCAAACGACTCCAATCCAATTCCATAGCGTAGTTCTCGTCCATACGATTCCAACGCAACTGGTTTCGCGCGTTTTCGACCTCGTATGAAAACGATATGAATTTTTAAAGATTCACGAATTTTATAAACTAAATTTACAACATTATTTTTAATTTTTTTAACCTACATCTAATCTCAGCCACTAGATTTCCTTCAACCTACAATCTAGCCCATCCCCTTCATCTTCTTTCCCACGCAACTCCTTCTCCAGTAACCATCACGCGTCCAAACCCATTAGCTCGATATTAGGGTTCAATATCTCGGCCACCACGAGCATCCAGGAGTCGATCAGAGAGTGACATTCCCTCCGCCTACGTGAGAGCTACCCACAGCCACGAACACTTGAAGCTCGGCCTCTCATCCAACCTCGTTTTGCGTGCGCAACTTGCAGTCGTCGGCCCCTCCTAGCTCCCTCTACGTCGCGCCGTTTTCGATCATCTCCGTATGAAATTGAAGCCCTTGCTTAGCTCTACATTTTACTAGTTGAAAGATTCTTGAATAGATTGATCGATTGGAAGATAATTTGAGGGGACGGGAAGAAAATTCTGGCCATTGATGATAAGGGGGGTGGCGGCCTGCAGTTTGACCTAGTGTTTCTAATTTTTCTTTTCAAATGAAGATAGAGGGGTGCTTATATAGAAAATCGCCCAATTTACTATTCATCGAAATTTTCCGAACTCCAAACGAAGTGTGCCGGTTGGCGTTCGTAAGGTTTATCCCGCGTTACGAACACAATGGAACGTGTTTCGGGAGCTAATTCAGTCATCTGTGCGAGTTATGGCAATAAACATTCAATTTAAAATTAAATCGATTAAACGATTTTCTAGGCGTTTTAGCTTGCACCGGACAAAAGGTAAATCCGATTGACACGAAATTTGAAACCATACAAAAATATAACATTACGGATCCGATGAAACTAGTTTCGTCGAAATTCGAGACTGTTTGAAAAATGACTATTTTAATTCGCCAAATTAATATTAAAAACAATTTCGATGCGTTTCGAGCTTCCACGATCAAACGAAAACTCCGATTGCTACGAAAATTGAAATCCGATAATAAAAAACAATTACGGATCCAATGGAACTAGTTTCGTCCAATTCTGAGACTGTTCGAAAAATGGCTAATTTCACTAGTCGATTAAATATTAAAATATTCAATTTTCACAAATAAACTTTTAATTCAATTTTAAAAGTTCTAGAATATCATTCTAACTCCAACATGATAAAATAAAATTTTACGAATCATTTTCGATCATATTTAACAACAATTTTCAATTATTTCTGTAATTTAACATATTAAATTATCGATTTAATTATTCAATTAAATCCAATTATTCGAAATTAAATTTATTCGACTTATAGTTTCACTTATTAATATTTAAAATCAATTAAATATTCAAATTTAAATTAATAAAAATTCTGGGTCGTTACATACATCCCCCTTAAAAGAATTTCGTCCTCGAAATTAGCAGTAAGAAAAGTTACAAAATCAATTAACTTTTTAAAATCCATAGTTAGACTTCTTACAATTCTTTACTAAGTTTTCAAATCATACTTAGTTATCTTTTCAAAAACAACTACTATTGTTTAACTTTCAAATCCAAAATCAAATTATAGTTTTTACAAAATTTTGTAATTTTTTCTCAAAAATATTCCAACGCCTTAAATTTTCAGAAAAATTCGCCAGAGTCTCCTTTGCGCGGCTCGATCCGGAAAAAAATGACAGTATATATATCACAAATATACATCTCATCAAGTGATGAGGCATCCTGCAAGGAAAAAAGTGTAAAAGTACGATATTTAATCCGAGATATTACCTTATATTTTATTAGCGAGCATATACGGCTAATATAGCGCGAAAGCGAGCTCCAAATGCGAAGCAAACGCGATCCGCACCTACTAAACACTCAACAAAAAGATGAGAAACATGTATATAGACAATAGTATCGATATACAACATATAGCAACATAATAACTATATATGCCAACATAGAAAATGCAATAAAAGCAATTTATTCAACCATCAACCAACTATCATCCAACTAGCATTCATAACCAATAAATATTCATTCATATTCTCATTAATATTCAATGAAATGAGTTTCAATTTAATCACATTTGATTCATTAACAGTGGATGTTTTTACTAACATTCATTTTCAATTAGTTTATATTCACTAATTCATATTCAAGTTGGTTCACTTCCAAATCAAATTCAATCCTATATTAGATTCACTTAACTTCCAATTGAATTTCAATTTCTTTAGCTTTCAATTTCATTAATTCAATTTCATTAACACTTAATGAATTATATACAATCAAGTAACAATCATATATCAACCAATGTATATTAATTACAGCCAAATTCCTTTGCTTATATTCATTCAATTTGGTTTAACACCTTTACTTTCAATTGGCTTAATTAAATTGATTTTCATTCAATTATTCAACTTTCCAATAACATTAGATTTTAATGAATTAACACCTACATCCATTATTTCATATCAACTTAATTTATATTCAATTGATTAACATTTAATCCGTTAATTCAATTCAATTACAAAAGTTGAATTTCATTTATATAACTCAAGTTCATATCTATCACTTAACTTTATTAATTTACTTTGATACCAAAATCAACTTCATTCAACATCACTTAAGTTATATTCCATTTAAACATTATTTGGTTTTACTTAACTTAAATTCCCACTTATAAATCAATTCAGATTCCAATTCTAAATAAATTTTATTTAACCTTTACCAAAGTCAAATTTCATCACTTATTCAAACTCATTTTTATTTACAACTCATATTCATAAATATCTTCATATAGTTTCACTTCTTATATATATATAAGTTTATTTCACAATTGTAAATCACTTTAATTATAATTCAATTTTTATAATTCATTTGCTTATACAATTATTCTTTTATTTAGATGTTTTTATTTAACTCATTCAACAACCAAACAATCAACTTATAAACACTTTAATAATTCTGAAAATTTTATTCCTTTATATATAAAAATAATCAAGGTAAAATTATTTCATTTACCCAATTTAAAACAATATCGTGTCGAATTGTTCTGTACAAGTGTTTAGAGATCCCTATCAACAACGTTAATTACTCGTATTAACCAGAATCCATATACCACTCAACAAACCAATCATCACAATATATAACAATTTTATATTCACTAACAAATACGCAATCGTATCTATTATTACACTCAAACTCATTCTAGAGTACTACTGACTCTATCTCTAATGAGTAATACCCAACAGAACCATGGTTGTCGCTTAACCATATGCTCTGATACCAAATGTAACGAGCGGCGATTTTTCATCCATGAACGCCGACATCAATACGCCCACTGTATCAACTGCCGAGCAATCGAAGGCCAGAAAACCGTACCGTTATGGTTTAAGAAGAAGAAAAAGATAGAAGAAGAGAGAAAAGGATAGAAAATAGAACGGAACAGAATAGAAAATAGCAGAACAATATCAGAATCTCACAATCGCAGCGGAACAACATATAATAGATAAATGAATAATCTTTATACAAAGAACTATATCAGTTATTACATTACATCACATTACATTACATCATATCATCAGAGTGTACAACAACAAATAACATCAAACAGCGGAAAAGAAATACTATATACTAGTAATACGTCATGCCATCCAGCTTGCCTCCAGCAACTCCTGAATTCCAGAATACCCTGACAAACCTGTCTCTTGACTGCCCGTGTGGAAATTGGTGGGCACCCAGAGTTTAGGAAGGAAAACAATAAACTCCGAGTCAGTCATGTGATTGGTGTGAGAACTCAAAACAGTTTATTTATCTTTAAAATCAAAATAGAGGAATATTTTTAAAGTCAATTCGCAATGCTTTTAAAAATGAGACTACCATAAGGCCTCCCGCACACACACAATGCAAACGCAGAATCGGAGGAGATATCTCCTTATGATAGTCAAAGATGCTTGATACGCATTAAAAGAAACATTTGGTATTATTACTGGTGCATAGTGTAGGAAACATTTCGAAAGTAGAATATAAATCTTAGCCAGCATAGACATTTTGCACTTATGCCTACTATAGCTACCATGTTCAATAGCAGGTTACCGCCACATTCCATGGCAGGTTATACAACTAAAACCGTACAAGATCGTATTGTTTCTTTGGATTTCCAATAAATGGTCAGGCCAAGGAACTTCCCATTGCCACATGAGAACGCCTCTGGAAGGACGTCCCCGAGAACCTAACCGGATCTCTGCCAACACAAGGCCGGGTTACCCCTAACTGGGTAACTACTGACACGAGTATGCCATCCCCCGGTCCTTTGGGACCTTTATCCGAGCGCTCGTAACCAACATCACACCGTAATAAATAAAGTGTTTCAACATGAGTAAGTATCTTGGCTCCATACCATGATACCACCCTTTTCCAGAAGGAAATGCACATACCCTAAGGGGCGCTACCCCCAATAACCTTGCCGCATCTTTCCTGTTTTGACCATTCCGGGGTGTGAGGCTCGACGAAGTCTCGTCCACAAAGCCACGCTTTATACAAAAGCTGTGCTTTGGGTCAACAAATGATCAAAGAAATGATCACAAAGATAAGTGATCAAACAAATGATCATATCACAAATGATCAAACAATGATCATTTCACAGCAACACTCAGCATGTCACACTACCAAATTGGGAGTATATCACTAATAACCTTCAACCACATAACCTTTGAGCTCGTACATCTCAGAGAAGGGTGTTAAGCTAAGAGAATAAATTCTCCGCCGCCAACAGAAATATATTTGAAAGAAATCAGTTTTATATCTCAATTTGTAATGTCAGACATACTATCCATACAAGTCTGTTCCGGGATCGAACAGAACCGAAGGCACTTACAAAGAAGTCCTTGCAATCCGGATATTCACTAATCACTTCCGGACTTTCCATCACATATGGAATTTCTATACCGAGGCCATTCGGTGCAGAAACATTCGACTGTAATCCTTCCATTTTCAAAAATATCCGGTCATCAATGTTATCCATTACGTCGTATCACTATTCGGAATGGGTAATCCGAATAACGAGCGCAATAATTTAAAAATAAGTGTGGCATTCAAATTCAAGCAATCACAACAAATACCTATTCAAAGGTAAATATTGATAGTCGGTTATTGAACTATCAATGGATATGCATACATCACCAGATTCCAAATAATTTTCCAAATTATTTATTTCCCAAAAATATCTTTACAAGATATAAAATTTCAATACTTCAAAAATAAATCAATATTTATTTTTAAACAAATTCCCCTTTCTTTTATAAATTCCATAGTGAATTTACAATTCCCTAAATATTTATGAATATACGATTTCAATTATTCATTTTCTAATATTCATTTTCAATTTATCTTCAAAATGATAAATTCTCAAAAAAGTTTCATTTCACATTGGAAAAACATTTCCATACTTATTAAAAATAAGTAGTTCACAAATCTATTTATTTTCAACACTTGAAAAATATTCAATATACTTAAATCGAAATTAAGTATATATTTCATTCTTTGAGGAAATCACTCTCTTAAACATATTTATTTGGGCCAAAATGAATGTTGCGTAAAACATCGTTACGACAACCCAAAAATCACTAGTATAGGGATTCGAAATTAAAATAGATATATAAATCCCGATACTATACAAAACATTTTCTTTCGGAAATCATTTACTATAACAACAGTGTTATAGTCCACCATTTCCTTCTATTTCTCGAAAACGTTTATTTCAACAATGAATGTTGAAATCTATGGTTTCGAATCTTAACACATTTTGAAAACATCGTTAGATCGTTTTAATTCTATTTAAAACATCATATCCAAAACATTTTCTTTAACATAATATTCACTATTCAATAACGTGAATACACTTCGTTAACCAATTTCATCATTTCTATTCATTTTATTTTAAAGGATTATTCACTGTCTAAAACATGAATATAACTCCATTAATAAGTTACAACAATTTACTTATCAAAATAAGTCGTTTGCGGATTTATAAAACAACGTTTATAAATTCCATTTCTATTTATTTTATAACAACTTCCTTTTATAAATCTCCTTTATTAACCTATTTCAATTTATAACTCAATTATAAACCAAAAGTTCATAATTTAAGTTAAATACTTATAATTTATTTGTTTGCAAATTCGTTCCTTTAAACTTCCCAAATTATAAATCTTATAACTTATAAGATTCATTTATTTACCCAAATCTATTCCTTCAATAACTTATAAATTTTATAAACCTACTGCTTATAAAATTCCATTTATAACTTCACCGTTTATAATTCTATAAATTTCATTCATTTATGAAATTCATCTATAATTCATTCTAACACTTATAAAAACTCGTTTTATAATTCAAATATTTTTAATTTACAAATATCTATTTATAAATCTTTTATATAAATCAATTTATGCCATTATTTAAAACGTCTTTAAACTCCTTTATAATTTCATCATTCTCTTTGATTTATAAAATAATCAAATTTCATAAATCCTATATTTAAACTTTTTATAATAAATTCAGAAATCCCAATTTAAACTATTTTATAAAATCATTAACCCCATATTTTCAAAAAAACAACTTTTAACTATATTTCTCAAAAATCATAATTTTTTTAACATTAAAATTATACGTTTATTTATTTAAAATGAATCAATTCCAAAAATATTTTTATAAACGTATACTTTAAAAAATCACTTTAAAAATCATTTTAAAAATTCCAAAATTTGGCCCAATGATGCTACACACCAAATAGTCAATCACGACAACAACGACATCATATATCTATATATGATAATCAATGAATATCAAAATATCCATAATCAAATAAATACTGTTGAGGAATCCAGTTGGATCCCTCCAACCTGTTTCCCTGCATCCACAAACATTACCACAATACCAATTCCGTTTCAGTACAGAATTATCATGGTATATGGGATTTAAAATATTATCCGCTTAATAGACGGCGCAATATGGTCTCATCCGCTATATAATGCGGGAAATCAATTCCAAGTACATAAATAATACCAATTTCACTGTTTATGAAATATTCGCGGTATATGTTTTTAATAAATAACATCCGCTTACTAACGGCGCATAATGTCTATTTTAACAATCAATAGATAACAATCATCATTCAAACATGCATTCAAGTATTTTAAATATAACTATTCAAAATTAAATCGAAACCGATTCGATTTAGTGAGAAGTTCTCACCTTGATTTCAATTTCGTTTTAGCGATTTATTTCGAATAAAATTAAACGGACGTTTAATTTTACCCGAAATTCTCACTAACTCCAAACGACTCCAATCCAATTCCATAGCGTAGTGCTCGTCCATACGATTCCAATGCAAATGGTTTCGCACGTTTTCGACCTCGTATGAAAAAGATATGAATTTTTAAAGATTCACGAATTTTATAAACTAAATTTACAACATTATTTTTAATTTTTTTAACCTACATCTAATCTCAGCCACTAGATTTCCTTCAACCTGCAATCTAGCCCGTCCCCTTCTTCTTCTTTCCCACGCAACTCCTTCTCCAGTAACCATCACGCGTCCAAACCCATTAGCTCGATATTAGGGTTCAATATCTCGGCCACCACGAGCATCCAGGAGTCGATCAGAGAGTGCCATTCCCTCCGCCTACGTGAGAGCTACCCACAGCCACGAACACTTGAAGCTCGGCCTCTCATCCAACCTCGTTTTGCATGCGCAACTTGCAGCCGTCGACCCCTCCTAGCTCCCTCTACGTCGCGCCGTTTTCGATCATCTCCGTATGAAATTTAAGCTCTTGCTTAGCTCTACATTTTACTAGTTGAAAGATTCTTGAATAGATTGACGGATTGGAAGATAATTTGAGCGGAAGGGAAGAAAAATCTGGCCATTGATGATAAGGGGAGTGGCGGCCTGCAGTTTGACCTAGGGTTTCTAATTTTTCTTTGCAAATGAAGATAGAGGGGTGCTTATATAGAAAATCGCCCAATTTACTATTCATCGAAATTTTCCGAACTCCAAACGAAGCGTGCCGGTTGGCGTTCCTAAGGTTTACCCCACGTTCCGAACACAATGGAACGTGTTTCGGGAGCTAATTCGGTCATCTGTGCGAGTTATGGCAATAAACGTTCAATTTAAAATTAAATCGATTAAACGATTTTCTAGGCGTTTTAGCTTGCACCGGACAAACGATAAATCCGATTGACACAAAATTTGAAACCATACAATAATATCACATTATGGATCCGATGAAACTGGTTTCGTCGAAATCCAAGACTGTTTGAAAAATGACTATTTTAACTCGCCAAATTAATATTAAAAACAATTTCGATGCGTTTCGAGCTGCCACGATCAAGCGAAAACTCCGATTGCTACAAAAATTGAAATCCGATAATAACAAACTATTACGGATCCAATGGAACTAGTTTCGTCCAATTCTGAGACTGTTCGAAAAATGGCTAATTTCACTAGTCGATTAAATATTAAAATATTCAATTTTCCCAAATAAACTTTTAATTCGATTTTAAAAGTTCTAGAATATCATTCTAACTCCAACATGATAAAATAAAATTTTACGAATCATTTTCAATCATATTTAACCCAATTTTCAATTATTTCTGTAATTTAACATATTAAATTATCGATTTAATTATTCAATTAAATCCAATTATTCGAAATAAAATTTATTCGACTTATAATTTCACTTATTAATATTTAAAATCAATTAAATATTCAAATTTAAATTAATAAAAATTCTGGGTCGTTACAACTTATAAAATTGATTAAGTATAATTACTTAGTGTAAGTATTAAAGTATAATTACTTAGTGTAAGTAGTTGATAGATAATTACTGAATGTAATTTAATAAAGATAAATTTCCTAGTGGAAGTAATTAAAGGATAATTACTTAATTGAAGTTATTAAGGACTAATTAATATAATTAATTAAGGAGTTAATTAATTAATGTAAGTAATTAAAGGATAGTTAGTTACTGAATGTGATTAATTAAGGTTGATTAATGAATGTGATTCATTGAAGATTAATTATTAAATGTAATTAATCAGAAGAATAATTAATTAATGAAAGTAATTAGAGGATAATTAATTAATGTAATTAATGAGAGTAATTAAAGGTTGATTAATGTGAATGGTTAAAGGATAATTAATTTATGTAATTAATTTAAGGCCAATTACTTAATGTAATTAAAGAATAATTAATCAAGAGTGATTAATTAAGATGGATAATTAAAGGATGATTCACTAATTGGTTTGTAATTAATTAATGTTAAGTAAACAAGATTTAAGAATGAATGAAGTAATTGATTTAATTTAATTTTATTAATCAGAAATGGTGTGACTAATTAAACTTGCTTATGGATGATTGAATGATATTGAATGCCTTGGATTATTTGATATCTCTGATTTGTGACATGTGTTGCTTTGTGATATGAGATGTTTTGGTTGAGTTGTGATTATATGGATTATCTATTTGAGATAATGTGAATTACCTATCTGTATGAATTTGTTATTCTAAATAATAAAGTATATTGTTAAAACTTAAACAACTTGGACTTTAAGATGGCGTTTTGGATTTCGATGAGACGGGGATCGGATTTACAAATTGGATATCCCAAAACCACATCGATCCGTATGAAACGATAGGTCGTGAAATCTCAAGTGAAGATCAAGATGAAGATTCAGAGCAAGGGCTATGGTCGTTAACACTGAGGGTGATTCCAAAACGAGTTAACGGAGATAGTGCCTTCGATCGAGATGAAGATTCAGAGTGCAAGTGCTATTGTCGTTAACTCTGAGGGTGTTTCCAAAATGAGTTAACGGAGATAGTGCCTTCGATCGAGGTGAAGATTCTGAGTGCAAGGGCTATTGTCGTTAACTCTGAGGGTGATTCCAAAATGAGTGTAGCGAGATAGTGCCTTCGGTTTCGTTCGAACCTGGAATGGACTTTTATGGATTGAATGCTTTCAGAACATCGTCATTGGAGGACGTTGAGCATTCTAAGATATGTGTTCTAAAAAGGTAATCGTAGCCTCAAGCCTCATCAATCGGGAATGGATAAAACCGGGGAGGTGCAGCAAGGCCAAGTGGGTAGCACCCAAGTAGGATAAGATTTTCCGCTGTCTAGAGGTCCCTTTTTATTCGGCCGTGTGGGTAGTTGGGCGTGCCAACTGTGGGGTTATCTTATTCGAGATTATCCAGTAAGGGGTAGTTCCGGCTTTGTGTTACAGGGGATCAGGTTGGAACCTCGATACAGTGATCTGGACCATGTACTGTGACGGACGGTACCCTAGTAGCCCTGCCATTGTATGGAATCCAATCTCCAATAAGTGTTATACGTTTTGATTATGTCCAACTATATATTTTACTTGAAAACCCTGGACATTAATGTAATATCACTGGATTTCCTATCAGATGTTTTGGTTATCGTAAGGGAAAAACTTGTCCGTGTTTATTTGTGGAGAATCTTACAAGATTCCTTTGTTTATAAATGATTTTCAAAATTTAACAACTTTTACCCGTTTAATCACACCAGACCCATGTCTGAACCGAGTTTATTTTATGCTTTTTTAAACTCTTGGGTACTCAAATTTTTATGAGTAGCCAAGGGATTCAGGTTTGCTTTGACGAAATTCTGGAGGAGATATGGAGCAGGAGGCTTCGGTGTGTATTGGTATATGTGTTTCCGCTGTATTAAGATCTTTGTGTTGATATCTTGAGATGTATGATTGAAGGTCTTCACGATTGTCTAATGTGTTGTATAACCTGTGTAACTATGGTGTATATGACTATTATGTAATACTTATGTGATGTAATATATTTTTATTTGTTCTACTGTGAGATTCTGATACTGTTTAGTTCTTTCTTTCTTATCTTTTCTCTTTCTATCCCTTTCTTTCTTATTAATGATGAGTCTTTCTGTGGAATGAAAGGCGGGTCGTTACAGAAAAGTTCTAAAGGGGGGAGGAATGTGATAACCCATATTTTTGGACATCTGTTAATGGGTAATTAACAGGATTCAATTTATTAAAAATACTGACTTTAAGTCGAACAAATAAATTCTGAAAAAAAAAATATCTAGATATAAATATTTATTTGATGGTCTTCTAATATAATTATTTAAATTTGCAAAACCTATCATTTCAAAGCAAATAAATTATTATAGCTATTTTACTATTATATAAATATGGTTTGTGAATAAACTATGATTTGAAATTCCAAATAAATATCTTCAAAATAAATTAAACTCAAACTCTATACTTTTAAACACTAGTATACACACACACACACACACACACACACACACATAGTCATTAATTAAAGTATAAATAGCTTATGCTAAAATAAGAGTAAATAAATAGGTTTATATTATTTCTTTTGAAAGTTTATCAAATAAGTAAAAATAAAATGTATAATATAAAATATAAAATACAATATAAAAACATATAAAAATATAAATGCATGCAAAAAGACATTTGTAAGCTAGCAAGAAGGGTTTTGTACAAGTGTCAGAATAAAATATTTTCTTTCTTTTTAATGACTTTTGTATATATATAGCAAAAAGGTCTTTTTTCTCTTAATTTTTGAAAATCAAAGCAAAATAAAAACTAAAAAGCCAAAACTAGAGAGTAATAAAACAACTAAAATCCGAGGAAAACTAAACCAACCTCATGCTTTCAAACTGAAGCAAAGATTCAAATGGATTCAAATTCAACTAAATCCGAAGTATTTCAAGATCAAATCAAATTCAAGTTGGCAGATTCCAGTTTTCAAACAATTTCCAAATTTCAAAATACCGTGTCCTTTATTCTAGATTCCTAGGTGAGTAAACATAACCTTTAAATGCTAGATCTATTTTATATTCAGATGCATGCGATAAATTCTTGAAATAATGATGTGAAAATGTTTTGTATAGATGTAGGAATTAATTTTTACTGTGTATATATCTATGCATGTTTGTATATATGAATATATTTGCCTCGGTTTTGATTTCAACAGGCTAAATAAGTTCAAAAGAAATCAAATTCTCTTTTCCATATCTCATTTAGGTTACGACCCTTAAAGAAATATGTTAGTATAAACCAGATTCTATTTTTAAAAAACATTTTTAAGTATAATTAGTAAGTAGATTACTGGAAACAAGAATAAAAGTGGAAATCATTTCAAATCAGAAAAATCGATTATCTAAATATCGTGTTTTGATTATAGATTTAGATTCGTACTGAAAAATGATGAATTTTGATAATAATATCATGATTTTTAAGTTTATGGTTGATGAGAATTTGCGAGATGAACGGAATTTGCACTTTCGCCGATTTCTGGCGATCGAAGGGGGGTTGGGTGTCGTGCTTGGTGCTGGAGGAAGCTTGAGTGATGGGGGTTGAGGGAAAAATGATTGGTGGATTTCTAGACTACCGTGGTGGCCTAGCGACGGCGATCAACGGTTTTGAAGCCTGTTTTGGTCGACGAGGTTGTCGAGGCCAATGCGGCGTCGTGGCGATGTCGAGTTGAACCGGGATACGGGAACTGGGAGGTGATTGAGTGGCGAAGGTATGGATGTGATGAAGTGGCGTCAGGTGGTCAGAGGTGGTCGCATAAGGGGAATTTGGCAATCAGGAATCGTTTCCTGAGGTGCTTACTTGCTCGTTTCAGTTGTAAGGATTCATTTTTGGTTTTGGGTAGTTGAATGATTGGAGAGGATCGGCGGCAGACTCAGGGGCGTCGGCATGATGGCCGGAGTGGCACCGATGCCATGTGCACATGCATGCGTATCTTTAGGTATCAGACGTTTGCTATTGGAATTGTAAGAGTAGAAGAAGATAGGAAGAGGTCGGGGTAGTTGAGTTTTTTCTTGAGTTTGTATCGGATTGGGCTCAAGTCCGGTTTAAAGTGAGTTGGCAAGTTTTTGTTTAATAGAAAGAAGAGGGAGGTGAGGAGGATTTGAGTCTGGAGTGTGGACTTGGGCCGGGTTTCAAAAGGAATGAATTAAAAAAGTTTTTTCAGAGTAATTTTTTTTAAAAACAACTTTTCAAGCAAGCTTCAAGAATTTAAAATTATAAAGTTAAATGTTTATAAATATAAATTGGTTTGGGTTAGAATAATTATATATATATATATATATATATATATATTAGATTAATTGTATAATTCAATTCCTAAGTGATTTTCAAAATAAAATTTAATAATATAATTGAGTAAGTGGTTAAAATAAATGTTTAAACTCATGATTAATCAAAAATATAAAGTGATTTTAAATGTAATTAATTAATTAACTTCAACCATTTGATTTAAACAGATACAAATGGTTCGTAATTAATTAATGTTAATTAAGTAGGATTTAGCAGTAATTTATTTATTTTGGGTTAATTAAATTAATCAGAAATGGTGTAACCAACTAGTCAAGCTTTAAAATGATTCGAATACTTGGATTTCTTAATATCCCTAGTATGTTAAATTATGATATTCTGTGATACGAGTTGCCTTGTATTGAACTGTGATAGCTGTGGGTTATTTATCTATGATAGATTTCTGTGTGAATATGACATTCTTGTGTTTAATTAAATTGTTTATTTAACAACTGGGTCTTAAAAGGATGGCATTGGATTCGAAGAGATCGGGGTCGGATATCAGCAATATCTGAAACCATTCGATTAGTAACTAATATAATCAAATAGGTTTGAATGGAATAAATTAAGTGAACTTGGCCATTTAAACTGAGTAACGGTGCTTAGATATTATTTTTTGAAATAAGTGTTTGACTATAACAAGGTAAGAACTCATAGTGAGGTACGAGTTACATGGGTTTTCAATAAAGTTTTATAACTTAGTATTTCAAGTTATATGGGTTAACTCGCGCTGGTTTCCAACCTAACTCGGGTGTTACTTTAATGTAATGCTCGAGTCAGACCAAGTATTATAGATTTTCAGGTTAGGACGTTCTGGAGCTCAGGAGGTAAGCTGGAAGGCAGGAACGTATGAAGTATATTCCATTGTATATTTGAGATTGTATTGATAGTAGTCAGGGACAAGTTGTTACAACTGTCTAGTTTATTTGTGAATAATTGTACTCTGATATATTGTATGTTAATTGAGAATTATAGCTTTTCTTAGTATAAATGCTGTTATTTTATATTATATTTTGATCTGCTGCGATTGTGAGATTTTGTGCTGTTGTTTTCTACGTCTTCTTCTACCTCCTTTTCTTCTTTACCCTCACACTCTGTAATTTCCAACGTTTGATTGCTCGACACTTCTACAGTAAACATATTAGTGTCGAATTTTCGGGGTCGAAAATTTTGGGTCGTTACACAACAAATGGTTAAATCTCTCTTCCATGTCTCTAGTACTCCTCTTATAATGCCTTGGACCTCGACTCATACACCTTTGATAACTCAGCCACTAACCCAAAACTTCACTTCTAAGTCCTAGAGGTAACTCAGTATAACATCCAATCCTTAGCAAAATACCCTGCACCATGCTATGGAACATCTCCTCTAGCCAAGATCTATCCATCTATGTCGACCTCGAGTTAATCTCTTCACCATAACTCAATACTGATTTATAGGAATAACTCGGTGCCAAGTTATAACTTTAACTCCAATCCACTTGGGAGTAATCATATGGCCTCTTACCATTCTACTGAACTTATCTACCAAGTTTCATTAAATTTCGACTAAATTTTCCTTCGATTTGCCCAATTCTCTGACCTAACTTCCTATATAATCACCACACTAGCAAACAACATCAAATTATATCATCCAAACATAGAATAACAAGCAATTTCATCCCCAAACTTACAATCCATCAAAATAAGATAAACAAGGCAATTTCTAACACATATCAACATATGCATAAATGTATGAACATAAATCAAGGTGATTTCTAAATCTATATCATATACATGAATTAAAATGTCATTAAAGTTAGAAAAGGTTTGTGTAGCAAAAAACCAATTCAAAATGTGTTAAATCCTATAATACAACCTTATAAACATGTGCAGTATGGTGAGAAGGCGTGGACCACTCACTAATTACCAAATTCAACCAATATGACAGCAATGGAATGCACTTTCAAATCATGCAAATCAATGATCTCTATCTTCTAGTTGATTATCTAATCTCTAATCCACAATCTAATTTGATTTAGAGAGAAATTTATAGTATTCTCTAATAAGACAAATTGACTCACTAATGAGCTCAATTAATTACACAATAATCCTGGCCATCAGCTAAACAACTTAAAACATGCATAAATTTCTAACCATAAGCCCATTTTTTCTATTATAACCACTCTAAGTAATAGATATCATGAAGCATTGGAACTAGTTTGAGCCTCTTATTCAACTCAATCAAAAGTTATAGCCCAAACAATGTTTTCAGGGTTAGAATGGTCACAAAGGAATTCAAAAAAACCATAGCTGTGTAAAATGTCCATAAGTTTCATATTCCAAAATTATAGAGTCATACGACCCCATACGAATAAAATAAGAATATTTTACGATCCTTCGATACGTAAAATATGGGTCGTTACATGACTGAAACTGATACTAATAATATGCAAGAACTGATACTAATAGTATGTAAGAACTGATACTATATTTTGTCATACCCGAATCTAATATTGATACTGATAGAATGAAAAAACCGATATCATATTTTGTTATACTTGAAACTTATACTAATACTAATAGCATGCACAAATTGATAACATATTTTGGTATATCTGAAAATGATACTAATAGCATGCAAAAACCGATATCATACTTTGTAATACTTAAAATTGATACTAATAGTAGGCAAAAACTGATACTGAAATGGAAATTACGAACCATATAACCTACAAACAAATAACTATTAAAATTGATATTGCTTAAATGGAAAAACTGATAGTGAAGCTGAAAATAATACAATACAACCAAGTTCAATTACAAAGACCAAATCAATATCAAATTAAAAATATGCCAAAATGAATATACTTTTATAATCAGGTTCAATTACAAAACATGGCCGAAAAAAATCATACAATCACGTATAAATCTCAACAAATTCATAACAACATGAAAAACAAACCATATCTTCTTAGAAGCTTGACAATTATGCTTATTGTGACCAAATTACTTGCATATACCACATCCATTTTTCTTATTTTAAAAGTATGTGAATCCTCCTTTGCATTTGGTAGGTCTTCCAATACCACGTTTCTCCTTAAGTGGCATGATAATACCTTCAATACTAGCATCAACAACAAGCTTATCAAAACTAGCAATATGATTAGCATTGGTGTAAGAAGAATGATAAGCATCAATGGTGAAATAATACTCAACAAAAACATAAATGGACAATTTGACTTGTTCATGCACTTAATATCATGAGCACAAGGAAATCCTATAACTTTCCATCTATTGCAACTACAAATCCGTTCTTCAAGATCAACACGATGAGAATTTAGCGATTTCACTTCAAAAACAAACTCTAAAGACTAGAATACATCACATCCAAATCCTTCTTCAATCATTTCACTTAAACGAAACTCAATAAGAGGACAAAGAGTAGTATTCACAAATGACACTCCTCTCTCCTTCTTGCCATTAGTTCTATAACTTCGACACGAATTCCATCTAAACATGCAGTAATAGACAAAGCTCGTTCATCCAAAATCCAACTACTAAAACTTTTAGCAAGATTTGAACTATATTTACCATAACTTTTCCTTGGAAATAAATAAATCAATCCACTTGTCATAAGGCTTATCCTTTGAAAATTCACAACAGTAACACCCTCTCAAATTGATTACCGCAAGGATTAACATCTATATCGACATAACTACTTGGATTACACTCAACTCAAATCATTGTAGGACATTTCATCATTACCAAGCAATTCCATCAAAGTAACTTATTTTTCGAAATATGAAAAAGAGTAAGGCAATGAAGATTGCATTCTCTTCTAAAACCATATATTATATCTTTAGGTTTTTTATTAGGACAATCACAAATCTCATCAATGATTAACGATTAACAAGCGAACTAGAAAGATGTGGATTATCCACATTTTTGAGATCAGCCCTACAAAAATGTTCGCTAACAAAACTTCTAATTAAAAACCTATTAAGTTGTCCAGAGTCACAAGAACCATGCACTTTAAAAAGGCAACAATCCTTAGACGAAGATCAAATAGCAGCAATTCTTGTAGAACAATTCTTTAAAATCACAAATTCATATCCCTTTGAATTTGGTACGCCATCAAAAGATAGTTTCTTGGTTGTCATTTGTCATCTACATTCATTTATTATTATTTCAAATATTCTCAATGACTACATCTTGTGTACTATTTCTACGACAAAATTCTTAAAGTTGACTTAATTCGTGATATATGTACATAGTTTGATGATGTTCAACGTGATACATATACAAAGTTTGATGATATTCAACTTTTTAAATGATATGGTTAAAATTGTTGACAAAGTCATATGAAAAATTAATATTGACATTATTATTGTTATGCATTCTCTTCTATCTATATTATAATCATGTTCCAACTTAATATTTTATTTCCTATCATCACTTCTATGAAAGCACAACCATTCCTGAAACAAAAGATTCAAGTTGGCAACATCCGTGTTTTTTGTTACATCTACTTCCTCTATCATTCTTAAAAATCTTATCCAGGTACGTTCGTTTTCATATAATTTAATTGTCATTCAAAAATTTTTATGGTTTGAGAATCTCTCAGTTATTGCAGTAGGTTGTGGATGGTTTATTTGTGCACTGTGGATGTAGACATGGTGCGTACTCGATGTTACCCTGCTTTTGATCCAAAGAAGATTTTAACTAGACATAAAAGATCAAAATGAGGATGAAATGGCTCGAAAACATGGAAATGCACTTAAGAGTAGTAGAGAAACAACTCAGGTAGGTTTTAGAGAGATTGGAGTAAGAAGCTCGGTACCAAGCGGCATTGGTTGTTACTGACCTATAATTCCTCTCTAGATCACCTCTCAAATTCCATACTTCCCATATGCTTCTCCAATTGCTCGTGATCAAGTGGTTTTCCTAGAGCATGGGCAATCAATTCCATAGTTAATGAGAAGAAAGCCAAGAAAACAGGGAAATCAAGTGATAGAGTAATGATTACTAAAATCAAGCAAAAGTCGATGAAAAGAGCTTGGAACTTATTAGTTAGAAGATAGAAGAGTAGAGCAAGAATTGAAGTTGGATTTGTACCAACAATTATAGCTTGGTACCAAGATACATAGGTTGATACTGACCTATCTTATTGGGTCATGGTGCTCTAATTTCTCTTGTGTGACATCGGACTATCTTCTGGACTTTAGTGCAAGCGGGCTTCTATCCCACAACCTTTGTTTCACTATAAATACAAGTCTACCTGCAACCAAAAGGGGATCTTCTCCAACTCCCTACCTTTTGGATCAGATTTCTCTGCCATTGGAGACACCTTCTTCTTCACTCCCATTCTCTACCTGAAAAAACACTCTAGAAACACTATTGTAAATCTTTGATCCATTAGGTTATCGTTAGATCTGATATAACTAGTTGTAATATATAGAGAGAATAACTAATAAAATATTAAAGTGGAGCAAGCCAAAGATTACGCCAAACCACTATAAAAATTATGTCTTCTTTTACTGTATTTATGTCTATGTTATTTGAATAGACGCTTTCATATAATATTTGGATGTTGATCCATTTTATGAGTTAACTTTTTGGTGCTTTCGCTGAGAAGGAAGCTAGATTTCACAACCTAAAGCTTGGATCTGAAATTTGATGAAAATGAAGATACCTGACGCTATATCTAAGGCTGGAGGAAGCAACCAGACATGGAGGCGAAAAAAAGTGTCCTCAAATTCTCATTAATCCATTTACATGACTAGGGAACAGATGGAGAACATGATTAAGGGAGATGTAGGATGGATTGGTGGCTTGACATCAGGGAATGCTTGAAGGATTTTTCCAAAGGATGAGACAACAAGGAATAGCTACGATTGTTGGAATTCAGAACCAAGAGCAATGAGCTTAGGTAGGAACATCTGAAGTTAGAGTGGAGAAAACTAGGACAATGCCTCCACCAACAGAAAAACTCAGTATCGGCCTAAATTTACTCGGTGCCGAGAGAATGATACTCAGGGGCAATGTTGGTGTGACTTTGGGATGCCGAGAATGGATAATGCTGGATATAGGAACGCGAATCAGAATGCGAATGGTTAATGACCAAAAGATTATGTGCCAGAACTTCCCTATAGGAATGGAGGATAGAATGAGACCAATGGAGCAGATCAGAATGCTAATGTGCAGACAAAGGTGTATGTGACAGAATATGTGCAAAAATTCCCCTACAGAAGCAGGGGAAGGAATGTAATTGGTGGTCAGAGACTTCTATTTGATAATGACAACGAAATGGTTGAGATGATTGGAAGAATAGTTCAAGGTGGATCCCTTGATCAGAGTTTGGATGACGTAAATAGGAATGCATTCACTTCCAATATCCCGAATGTAAGGAATCCTCCTGATTTCAAGCTTCCGACACTAGAAATGTATAACGGAAAGTTAGATTCAACGGTTCATCTAATGAGATACATTCAACATATGGAGGTGTTGGGTGCTTCTAACAAGGTAATAAAGCGGTGCTTTCCATTATACTTAACAGTCTTAGGGGTAATGTGGTTCAGACAACTAGAGAAGTGGTTGATAAGCACATGGATTGATTTGGTGAATAAGTTCTTAAGATAGTCTAGAATTCATGTCCCACGACCGAAGAATGTGATGGCGCTATTAAGTATGAAACGTAGGCCTAGAGAGACCTTAAGAAGCTACTTAACAAAATTCGACGCAGTAGCTGCAGCATCGATAACCGGATCCATTTATAATCTTAATGGTGGTACAATCTTGAGTCACAAACAAGACCGATTTCAAGATTTCTTTGGAAAGGGATCCACCGATGGATTTAGTGAAGTTCTACCATGAAGCTGAGTAATATTTCCATCACGAAGATGCCGATGCCACGGATGCTAAAATTAATGTTGCGGATGATAAAGGACTGTCCGTAGCGGGAAACAGAAGAGACAAAGGGAAATGAAGAGCGGATGAAGAATTTGGGGATTGAAACGATAAAGGAGGGAGCCGAAATTCACCTTCTACACTAATTTAACGGAGACCATAAAAAGGATAAGTCTATAAATTGGGGGCAGATCCTCTACTAGAAGCCAGCTAGAAGGGAACCCACTGATTGAGACAGAATGGCTGGAATGTTTTGCATCATCCATGAGCTAGAGAGATACGAAATGAGCCGGCATCTTTGTGATCCAATAGAGGAAAAGGCTCGAATTAACCAGCTGCAGCACTATGTGAAGAACTAAACTGCGATGGTGTGGTTGGAGCAACCACCATATGCAACGAACAAATCAAGGAAGAACCAGGGATCTTGTTCGAGACTCGGAATCCCAAGATCGAAATGGTCGAGAGTCAGGTTCGACTACGTCGCTTTGCTTTTTCTTGCTTTGAAAAGTTAGGATAAATCTTAGACCATTTACATGTGTACGAGGCTTAGATTGGTCTCTAGGAACGCTCTGAATTGAAGGTTTGGGATGACTATTCAGGACAATTATAACTCGATCGCTTACACATGTATGGTACCAAGATTGGTCTCTAGACATGCACTGAGTACGATGTTTAGGATGGATAACTAAGATTTTTTCTTGTTTGCTTTGATTTGAATATTTGAATTTTAAAAAATCCACATTGAATGTGATTACTGATATCGATCATTTTAAGCCTTGTCCAAAGAGACGAGACCGAAGTGCAGGGTGTAAGTTCCCTGGCCAGAGAGCGGGCGGATGGGCCCTCGTCGGAGAGTGAGCAGATGGGCTTGCTTATTCATTATCCCTCATCGGAGAGTGAGTTGATTGGGCTCATCAAGGATTCAGAGAGATCGAAACCTTAGATTGGGCGCTAAATGATCAAAATAGATCGAAACTCTAGATTGCGTGATAAACGATCCAAAGAGATCGAAATTCTAGATTAGTGGGTTTAAGATCAGGAGACATCGAAATCCTAGATTAGAAGATGAATGGTCCTACGAGACCAAGCCTCAGAGCGGATGCAAATTTGATAAAAGGATTTGAACGCCTTGTTACTAGAATAAAACATACAAATCTTAGATGAACATGAACGATTTTGATATGTGATGCAATAACTCCGAATGAAATTGGAATGATAATGATGTATGAACAACATTTGTGCAAGAACTGGAGTCCAAAGTTATAAAAGAACTAGAACGAACTCTAACTTGTTAGAGAACCTAAAGGAACTAGACGATTCACCAAGATTGGAATATCCAGGGATCTCAACTATCGGAGGCAGATTACTGGAATTAGTTCTTTAGCAAAACACACCTTATATTCGAAATACATGCTTTGGGGGAAAGTGTTAACCCGCTTTTGATCTGAAGCAAATTTCAACTGGACATGGAAGATCAAAGCGAGGATGAAAAGGCTCAAAGCTGGGAAGCACACCTAGAAGGAGTAGAGAAATAACTCGAGGAAGTTTCAGAGCGATTGAAGCAAGTGACACAGCTCGGTATCGAGCTATATAGGTCAGTACCGACCTATACTTCCTCTCCTGATCACCTCCAAACTACACTTCCCATGTACCTCTACAATAGCTCGTGATCAGGGGGTTTTCCCAAAATATACACGACCAATTCTATGGGTGATGAGAAGAAAGCCAAGAAAGCAGGGTAACTCAAGTGATAGAGGAAAGATTACTAGAATTGGCCAAAAGTCGATTGAAAGGGCTTGGAATCTTCAACTAGGAGATATAAGAGTAGAGCAAGAGCTGAAGTTGGATTGGTACCAACAATTATAGCTCGATATTGAGCTACATAGGTCGGTACCGGCTATCTTATTAGGTCGTGATGCCCTGATTTTTTTATGTGACATAGGGCTATCTCCTGGACTTCACTGCAAGTAGGCTTCCAACCCAGAACCCCTATTTCTCTATAAATACCAGACAACCTACAACCAAAAGGGTATCTTCTCCATCTCTCTATCTTTTAAATCTGATTTTTCTGCTATTGGAGTCTCCATCTCCTTCACTCCTATACTCTATTTGAAAAACACTCTAGAAACTCCATTGCAAAACTGCGATCCACTAGATTGTAGTCAGATTCGATATTATATTCTAAAGAGAGAACAATTAATAAAAGACTAAAGTAGACATTGGCCGGAGATTATGCCGATCACTATAAAAATTGTGTCTCCTTTCACTATTTTGCTATTTACTTTATTTGAATTAGTGCTTTCATTTGATATTCGGGCGTTGATCAATTTTCTAGGTTAATGCTAAAAAATTCTTCACGTTAGCTAATTGTAATTATAGTTTCCCTAATTTTTCTACAACGTTTTTTTGAAAAACTTAAAATATTTGGCCCAAGGCCCATGCAAAACTGAGTGAAATGGTGTTACCCATATAAACAAAACACTACAACCCTAACCGCACTTTTATTTCTCGTTTACTCATTCCTCTTCGAAAGCTTCTAAACCAAAGAAATTAGGGTTTCTTAAAATTAGGGCAATCTCTTTAATTCTTGATTTATATTCCTTGCGATTGCTTTAGTGGAGGTTTCCAGCTCATCTCCCTTCTATTATTATTTGCTAACGACTTTGAATCGAGGGTCTAGTTTTGTTCTAGTTTTTGTAGAAACTTGCAATTTGCATCTCCTGCTTTTGATACTTACTGCTTTCTCCTCTATTCCATACAGATAAGAGATAGACTTGGTTGTTAATCTTGCTTCTATAATAGCATTCGCTTAATATCTGATTATTTATTTTGAGTTGCAAACTTCTATTTTGTTATATGAATTGCAGCTCCTCACGCAGAAGTTGGGTGCACGTAGATGCCGCTAAAATCAGGTAAAGTATGCAATTAGAATTTTTTGTCTTAATTTATAAGTTCAATTAAAACTATTAATTTCTTGTTGACTTTCCTTGTAGAAGTTTCTTCTGATTTTGGCATTGGAATAGGCGCTGCCAGCAAAGATGCCATCAAGATTGGTTCCACATCAACTTCCTAACAGTTTTGCATGTGCTTAGCATTGTGCTGAAATGATTTCCCTCGAGAAATGTTAGAACCGACTTTCCCGCTTTGTAAGTAGTGCCTCCACCCTTTCCTCGTAGTTATCTAAACAGTGTACGGTTGAGATTTGGCTTTGTGATTAAGTAAATTTTTCCTTAGCCTTGTGATTTAGTATTTGATAGTCTATTTCTATGATTTTCCATATCTAGATGCTTTCTGTTTAATGCAGTCTTGTATTTCTCTCTTGGTGAATATGCTAGTATATGATTTTTGTTTGATGATAATAAACATATATATATATATATATATATATATATTCACTTAAATGAATTTGTTATTTTTTTTTCACATAATTAAATAAATATTTGCTGAATAAAATAAATAACACAGAATTTAAATTCGAACAGATATTTTATTCAAACAAATATTTTTATTACAATTTTTGAATAGTATAAATCTCTCACTATATATACATAAATTTTCAATTACAATACAATTTCAAATTACAATGCAAATTTTCCACTATACAATTGTTACATACGTTTGTACCTCACTGTATATCACTCATTCACTTGTATTTGATCTTCATCTCCGTTCCAACTAGAATCCTGCATATGAATCATCTGCGAAATAAACACTTACATAATAAAATTGAAAAAGAAATATTTTTGCAGTGTAAAATAAAATGTGTTTTGAAAATATTATTTGCCTCGGTTATTTGGGTTGTTCATCATCATTTTCGTTTTTGAATTTCATCAAACACGAACAACTTGTGACATGCACAATGTATCACTGTACATGCTACAAGGCCATGCACGCCGATATAGACTTGATAAAACTTCAGGGACAAGTGAGCACAAGGTCAAATCTGAGCCAAAAGCTGGATTCAACACAAGTGCAATCCAAATGTACAAGTTCAATAAAATGGCCAGGATCAACCCAGACATTGATGTACACATGAAGACAATTCAAATGGGTCAACTTAAAAAAGAAATGAACAGTACAGACTCATATAAAAAGTGCAGAACAACCATGTGCAACCATAGAAACCAACACAATGCAGTTCACATATGTAAATAATGAATGCAACCAGAGCACTTGAAGTTCAGTGGCAACCAAACAAGAATGAAGCAAACAGCAATATGCATATGGTCAAACACAAGTCAAGACTGGTAGCAAAATGCAACCACATAAAGCCATTTCTCTTAAACCAAGAAATGATAACCAGTTGAAGGCTACACAAAGAAATCACCAAACATATATACACACACATATGTACACACACTTGCATACATATATATGCAGTGCACAACAACTAAACATGAAGATCATCAGGGATGCAACTCAACTCAAACCAGACTACAATTACAAAGAGCAACAAGCATGATGATATACAACAGAGAGACTGCAACAACACATATATACACACATACATATGTATGTATGTACATATATGGTGCTAGCACAAATATAAACATATCAAAGCATTCAAGAGGAACATAACACCACAAACTCGAAGGGATGGAATTCAAGATGAATGCAAATTATCATAATGGAGTTCAACATGGACTGATACAAGTGCACTCATCATAGCAATATGTGGTGACAATAGTACAATGCAAACAAGGGTGAAAAATACCAAGACAGTTGGTATATATATATACCAAGACATTCATATATATATATATATACATATACATATATATATATATATATATATATATATATATATATATATATGCAAGTATACAATAACCAAGTGAAGACTTCAAGAGGAACAAGTGAAGACAAACTCAAGTCAAACAAAGTTCAGGTGAACCATGAAGCACACAAGCACATTCAGACTGATGAAGACCACAATAACAATGCAACCAGACTTCAATTCGAACCGGTTCATAGAATCACACACATATTAAAGCAAGCAGTCAAAATAGCCGGAAAGCAGTTTACATAGTTAAAGTAAAATGCAGTGGTTCGAACAAAAACCACGTTAGCAGTTCAAATCAGGGTAGCAGCTTTCAAACAAAGTCAATAATCATATCATCCCAAAATCAAAGCCGTGGTGACCAAGGCAAAGAATCGATCAAGGCAAAGAATCAAAGCTGTGGCAATCATGCATAGCACATCAAAAAATATTCGAATTGAACTAGTCTAAAGAAATCACAAGCATTCAAGCATAATCGTATTGCCGAGTTAAATTAACTGACGAAGTCAAATGAATATATTCGAACGATAATTTAGGGTTTATTCCCTATTTAAACCATCAACATCATCCGCATTCAAATGCAATCAAGTTCAAGCATATCAACGAGAATAGAAAAAGGAAATCACATACCAATTCAATTCGAACTCGCCAATTTTTAGCTGCCGAAAGCAAATCGAAGATAGGAGGCGATTGACAGAGCAAAGCTAAGCAAATCACTTCAATCACTCGAAAAACAAACGGCCGCGTCAATTTTCCAAAGCCCTAATTTTTCAAAAAGAAAAATGAACGAACGTTCTTGAGCAAAGAAAAGAAGCAAACATCATTTTCACAAAGGAAAGGATACGGGCCAAAATAAAGAAAAGGAAAGTATTTGTTAGGCCGGTTCCTTTATAATTATTATTTGATCTTAAGTTTATATATAGGGTTTTGTAATTTGTTTTTAATTTACATTTTTTTTAAACTTTTATAAAATTTTAGTCATGTGACTAGGGGACGAACTACACTGGTGTAGTTCGAGAATTCGCAACTCAGTGGCCGATTTGTGGCAAGGTTTTGAGCATAGAGTTAGGTTAGTCGATAGTGGAAGTCGCAAGTTTACGTGCGTAAGCGTCTAACTACTTAATTTCTAATGGAAATCTTGAAGGCAGCACGTAGGCAGGGTTTTGCCAAAGCTGGTAAACCTGTGTTGTTCTATTTCACCTTTTATTATTCTGCTATTATCTGTGCTTCGATTATTTTATATATTTTCATGTTAAATTTTTATAATTATTAGTATCACCTTATTAGCCCCCTTCCCCTCTTCTAGGGTGAAATCGATCCTACAAGTGGTACCAGAGTTAGGAACAAAAGCCAATTTTTACTTTAAAATCTTGATTTTTCAAAAACAATTTTTTGTTTTAAATTTTCTTAAATAGCTTCTTTTAACAATGCTTTTGCTAAGGGTCAGTCCATAGTTAGACCACCAATGTTCAATGGTGAATATGCTTACTGGAAAATAGAATGAATTTTTTTTTTGAAGACCATTAATGCTTGGAATATTGTTGAGACAGATTATAGGATACCAACTATAGTGTAAATAATCAAGGAATCGAAAAACCGATTGATCAATAGATAAATGTTGAAAATAAACTACAGAATGCTAATATTAAAGCTATGAATTCTATTATTTATTCATTGGATCAAATTGAATCTAATTGCGTTTCACATTGTCTAACCCCATAGGAAATCTAATACACACTTGAAGTGACTCACGAAGGAATGTCTCAAGTTAAAGAATCTTGCCTTACCATGCTTAGTAACGAATACGAGAACATCACAATGGCCAAGGATGAGAATGTCAAAGAGATGTATGGATGACATTATAATCTCGTATACAAATCAAAAGCTCTCGAAAAATAATACACAGAGTTGGAAATAGTCCAAAAAATCCTCCGAGTCCTTCCACGAAGTTTTGAAGCAAAAGTCACTGCTATTCAAGAATCATAGGATTTGAAATAGATTAAAGTTGAAGAACATATTGAAAATCTCACCACTTAAGAGCTAGAAATGAAATTTAAGGAAGAATGTGAAGGAGTTGATACTAGAAAGAAATCAATAGCTCTTAAAGGAACAACTGAAAGTAAAGGTGATGATGATGAAGCTGAACTGGCACTACTAATAAAGAGATTCAAATAGTGGAACCGTAAATATGGAAATCCGGTCAAAAATCGTCAACCAAAGAGAAGAATCAACAAAGTTCTAGACAACTCAGAAAAATAAAAGATCATCTTCCACAAGTGTAATAAACCGGGTCATATCAAGCTAAATTGTCCTCAGATTCAACTCAGCCATGGAAGCAAAAGAAAAGCAGAAGTTTTGTAGCCACTTTGGATGAAAGTGATGAAGATGAAAATGATAGCACTGGCAGTGAAAGTGAAAAAGCAAGTCTGTGTCTTCATGGAGAAATAACTGACAGTGATGATGACGAGACAAGCGAGATATCAAAACTTGCTCATTTAGAATTACTTATATATTTTCATGAAGTAAATGGCCATTTTTAAAGACTTAGGGAGAAATATGCAAAAATTGAATCATAAAGAGATACTTTGATAGATTTAATAAACAACCAAATCAATCAGTCAAAAACTATCGAAATAAAAGCCCTAATGTGACAAGTGTTCATCATTCGAAGAAGAAATTAAAAAAAAATCATAAATTAAAATTAAATCACTTGAAAATGAAATTCTAATTATAAAAGAAAGTGAAAATACTAGGAGAGAAAATTCTATTAAAAAATACACACAATTATTGATTGAAAATGAATCTCTAAAAACACAAGTCCAACTATTGTCTACAACTTTAGGAAAATTTTCCAAAGGAGAAAAATCACTAAATATGTTATTAAGGAAACAATCTGTCAATCCTGTTAGATAAGGACCTGTATATAATCAATCTGAACTTGTTAAAAGTGAAATTAATCAAGTAAAATCCGAATGCACAATTTGTAGAAATTGGACATAATTAAAACAATTATTGGTATAGACCCAGACACATGAAAATCATATCAATTTGGGTTTCAAAAGGCACGAATATAAAATCCCTTAAAGTTAAACAAATCTGGGTGCCAAAAGGAACAACATAAACAACCTTGGGTCTACACAAACATATTTTTCGAAATCTTTTGTCACTAGCAACCATGGACCTATAAAAACACATATTGTGAAAAGGGAATGAATGTTATCTTTGACTCTGACTTGTGCAAAATTGTTGATCAATCATCTAAAGAAATATTGTTTTCAGGTAAAGGGGAAGGTAATATATTCTCTAACTTTTGATGATCTCACTCTTTCATAATGTTTGATAACTAAGGATGTAGAAGTAAACTTATAGCACTGATGATTAGGACATGCTAATATGAATTTGTTAAACATATTAAAAAGAAAAGACTTGGTAAGAGGTTTACAATCTCATGATTTCAAAATAGAAAGTCTATGTAAAACATATACTATGGGAAAACTTAAAAAATCATCCTTTCAAACAAATAACGCTGTAAGTACTTCTAGAATCCTTGAACTAGTTCATATGAATCTGTTTGGACCTTATGATATTGCAAGTTTAGGTATTAAGAAATATTGTTTTGTATTAGTTGATGATTATTCAAGATATGCATGGGTATACTTCTTAGCTAAAAAATCAAAAACTTTCTCGTACTTTACTAAATTCACAAAATTGGTTCAAAATGGAAATGGAGTTTCTATCATTTCGTTAAGAAGTGATCATGGTAGAGAATTTAAAAATCATGAATTTGAAAATTTTTGTGATGAAAATGGATTTAAACATGAATTCTCTGCTCCATGTACTCCATAACAAAATGGGGTACCCAAAAGAAAGAATTGATAGTGCAAGAGTTGGCTAGGTCTATGATGAATGAGTATGAATTACCTTTGTTCTTTTGGGCAGAGGCAGTAAATACACCTAGTTATGTAATGAATAGAGTTATGATTAGACCAATTCTTAAGAAAACACCCTATGAGCTATGGTTCAAAAATAAACCAAACATTGCATACTCCAAAGTTTTTGGGTGTCCGTGCTATATTCTCAATACAGGTAGTCAATTAGGAAAATTTGAAGCAAAGGTTGATAATGGCATGTTCATGGGATACTCTTCTAGAAGCAAAGCTTATAGAGTTTACAACAAAAGGACAAAAATAATTGTGGAGTCAATCAATGTGAAATTCGATGAAGGCATTGATGATCAAAACATGGAAACAATCAAAAGGAATTGTGAAGAGGGGAATGAAAAAGACGAAAATGAAAAACCAAAAGAAACTACAAACACAAAAGAAGTCCAAAGAAATCCAGATCCAGAGAGATTGAAATTCAAAGCAGATCATCCTCCAGAATTGCTAATAGGAAATCCTATCTGTGATGACCCACAAATTCATACCATTTGAATAGACAATAAACCACACAGGTCCGATCCAAAAATCACGAACTGGTGGAAAGTCATGAAAAACAAAAGAAAAGAGTAGAAGAGAAGAGAAGAAAGAGAGAAGAAAGAACCAAACAGAACAATACCAAATCTCACATCGCAGCGGAAAAACATAAAATATCGTATCAATGATCTTTACAAAACAGGAACTGTATATACATACATCAGTCCGAGTACAATAATCAAACAATAATTATTAGCATGGACAGTTATAACAACCTATCCTTACAATTGCCCATAATATAAACAACTAAGCACAGCGGTTAATCAAAACACATATATGTATACAAAAATGAAGATCTCCAGTTCTCCTGCTGAAAATCCAAAAGCCCCAAATCTGAACTTGTAAATATATTCGGTCTAACCCGAGCATTGAAAGGAAAGAACCCCTGGATCAGTCTGGTAAATCAGCGTGAGAAACATACTCTACTGAATTTATTAAATTACCAAACCTTTCCTTTATCAAAAAAAAGTATCTCATAAGGCACGACCATGCATAAACACAGACATGTTTTTACCTTACGATAACTAAATCATTTCATATCAAATCCACTTATATTATAATAGTGTCTATTGCACAAATAATATTAATCATAGCTGAAATGGTTACCCATATAGCATTTCGGGGCTTTTCGTTATGCCTTTACAAACAAAATCGCAAGCTCGTAGTGGGGTTTGGACTTCCATACAAATGATCAGATGAAGGGACTACCTTCAAGCAGTACGGCTCCAGAGGAATGTAGCGAGAAACCTTCACAAAGTTCCTCTACCAACACAAGACCAGCCCACCTCTATAACAAGATGGTACCAAATATATCATCCTCCGGTCGTTACCGACCTTTTTCGAGGGCCCTCGAAGCATACAAACCACAATAATCATATACACGACGTCATAGCGTGTAATGATGTATCTAGAAGAGGATGATCATGTCCTACTTGGGATCACCACTTAGCTTTGCTGCATCTAACCCTGTTTTGGTAATTTCCGGTTGATGAGGCCTGAGGTAACGATTACCTTTCACATATCACAAATCACATCACTTTGAATGCCACACGGCCACTTCTGTTGACTACTAATTGCATTCCACAAAAATACAACCCTTAAGCTCATACGTTTCAAGAAGGGTGTTAAGCTAAGAGAAGCTGTCTTCTCCGCCACCACTGATGAAAGTTTGTAAAAATCAATGTATGTAATCTTAATAAATGAAATGTTAGACAAACATCCATACAACTTGTCCAGGAACAAGACAAACCGAAGGTACTTTCCTACCACATCCTATCGAAAAATCCCAAGGATTAGTAGCAAATAGTCCTTGCATTAGATATTTCATAACGAAGAGACTACTGCTACTAGATGTATATAGGGATTTTAACCCCAAACGATCAACAGGAAGTCCTCCACTATGAAAATCCAGAATATCAATATCATCACAACCAACCTGCACAATCATCGCATAAATGTTGGTCCGAAGTGGTTTTCAAATAAATCTGATCCCGGTCTCTTCGCACCAACAACACAAATGCGTTTCTCAACCTCACACAGAAATTAAGTCTCATAGACTTATCACGTCTCCAACTTCCAACTTGCTATTCTTCAGGCCAAGAAGGAAGCTCGATAGATTAGAGTAATACTCCGCACTACACGTCAACATCCTCAACACAAACGATAATCAAGCCTACACAAAAGGCTACGCACTAAGTGTACAACTAAATAGTTCCCACATCAAGTCGAGGAACTAAATTGGCCAAATTTGATAGTCAATTATTTAACTATCAAAAAAAAGAAACAAATATTTAGCACCGTAAGCAATCACAAGGCCCTTTTTAATTAATCTTTTATTAATTAAAACATTTGCCAAATATTCACTTCAAATTATCTTTAAAAAGATATATTTTCAAACCATTTCACTTCTATATTGGAAAAGGTTTCCCTACACTTATATCGCAGTATAAGCTTATTTACAAATCAATTTGTTTTCAACACTTAGAAAATACTACATATACTTAAATCAGGATTAAGTATATATTTTATTCTTTAAGGAAAACGTTCTCTTAAACATATATATTTGGGTCAAAACGAATGTGTTGTAAAATACCATTACGACAACCCAAAATCTCTAGTATAGGGATTCGAAAATAAGATAGATATATAAATCCCATATACTATACAAAACAATTCCGTTCGAAAATCATTTACTATACAACAGCGTTATAGTCCATCATTTCCATACTTCTCGAAAACGTCTATTTCAACAATGAATGTTGAAATCTATGTATTCGATACTTAACACATTTTAACACATCTTCAAAACATTTAACTTCAATTAAAATATCACTTCCCAAAATATTTATATTATTTAAAAGATTATTCCGTGTCCAAAATCGTGAACACAATTCATTTACCAAATCCAATATTTCTACACATTTATTAAAGGATAATCATTTGTCCAAAATCGTGGATGAAACTCCTTTAATAAGTTTCATATTTAACTTACTAAAATAAGTTGATTTCGGAATTATAAAACAATGTTTATAAATTCCATTTATTTCATTTATATGCCAAAAATCCAAATTATAAGTTAATTACTTATAATTCTCTTTATTTCCAAAATTCGTTCTTTTTATAACTTCATCAATTTATAAATCTTATTGACTTATAAAATCCAATTATAACTTTCATATTAACACTTATAAAAACTCCTTTATAATTCCCTTGTTTTTATTTATAAAATATCAATTTTATAAATCTTATATATAAACTATTTATAATAATTCAAAAACTCAACTTAAACTATTTTATAAAATAATCAACTTTATATTTCAAAAATCACATTCTGATTATATTTCACAAAAATCATAATTTTTATAACATAGAAATTGTAGCTTCTATTTATTTAAAATAAATCCATTTACTTAACAATTCAAAATCCATAAAATGTATATTTCCAAAATCACCTGAAAATCCCTTTTAGCTCGAAATCACCACATAATATTTTTAAATTACCAAAAATAGGCCCAATGCTGCAACAGCACTAAATACATCAATCACGACATCCAAACATCATATATCATGCGATAACAGCATATATCACAATATCTGTAAATAAAACCAACATTGGTGAGTAATCCAGTTGGATCCCTCCAACCTGTCACCTGCAACAAATATACATGTTAGAATATGTGTACAATGTCCGCTTCAAGGCAGACGCGCGTACAAAGGGTCATCCGTTCATACATGGGAACGTATAGAGTCTCATCTGCTCCAATAGGCAGGAATATATCCAAATACCAATAAATATATACATGATATGCCATACATCATCCAAACAATCACCAATCATCATAAAATAAATTTAATCTCGCTTATATAAAAATACCCGTGAGTCAGAAAGAGTGAGTTGTAATCACATTGATTCCAATAGCAGTTGCAATGTTTTATTCCGAATAAAACTAAAAGAGCGTTTAATTTTACCCAAAATTTACACTAGCTCCAATCAACTCCAAAACCAGCTCTAATATATAGGCTCGCCAATATGGACCCAACGCAATTTGTTTCATCAAAAAACGGACCTCATATGAAGAAGTTACGATGTTTTAATGTTTGTACGAATTTATATATAACAAAATTTACAAAATCTTTTTAATTTTAAACCTAGAATAGATCTCGGCCTTTGATTCCTACTTGATCACATCTGGGCTGCACAAAACATCTCCTTCCCCATCGTTCAGATTTGAACGTAACTAACCCACAACCACCACATATTTCACGTATTAACGCGCCACCATGATGAACTCAAAGATAATCGAAGACCACCACATTGTTGTTCACGTCGCCGTACCCTATAGAGCCAAGTGCGGTTGAGCTCGGAACCTCCGTCGCGTGGGAAAACATTCGTAAATGGCATACATTCAAACGCCTATTGTCGCCAATCCACTCAATTAAACTCGATCACCACCGTTAGATTTGTGGATCTCGTCGCCCTCTACAAGTTTCTAGTTGGATGTTTTTCAAATGGGTTGATGGTTCGTGATATATTTGAGGAGATGATTTTTTGGCCTTTGAAATTCAAACGACGGCTAACCTTAGCCTTGTTAGGGTTTGTGAAAATAGAGGAAAATCAGGGCTTTTTATAGAAAATTCTCGCACATTTTCATCCTAAATTTTTCTGAACTCCAATCGAAACGTGTCGCCTGGCATTTATAATGTTTTACTCCTATTTCGAAAGCAATGGAATATTTATCGAGAGCTAATTCGATTGTATTCGAAAGATAGGTTTTCGAATCGACTTGTTAAATTTGAAATTTACTTAAATGAATTACTATGCGTTTTGGCTTGTCACGGACAACTGTAAATCCGATTGACACGAAATTTGAAATCCTACAATAATATAACATTATGGATCTAATGAAACTGGTTTCGTTAAAATCCGAGACTGTTTGCAAAATGGCTATTTTTACACGTCAATTAAATATTAAAATATTCAATTTCTATAAATCAACTTTTAAATCAATTTCTAAAGTTTACCAACATTATTCTAATTCAAATAGAATTTAATTTATCTTTATAAATCATTTTCATTCGTATTAAATTCAAATTTCAATTATTTCAGCAATTTCAAATATTAAATTAACAATTTAAATTATCCAATTAAATCGAGATATTCGAAATATAAGTTATTCAGCTTATAAAATTACTTGTGAAATATTTATAATCAATTAAATATACGAATATCGAATGACTAAAATTCTGGGTCGTTACATTCTCCCCTACTAAAAGAATTTCGTCCTCGAAATTACCAAGTAAGAAAAAGTCACAAAATCCATTAACTTTTCAAAAACAATTCGTTCAAAGTAGGTTTCAAATCCATTTAAACCTTTTAACTTTTCCAAAATACATTAGTTAAACTTCTTATAAAAACTTTTCTTAAGTTTTCAAATTCATTTGTAGTTATCTGTTCAAAAGTAACTAATATAATTTAACATTCAACTCAAAATCAAAATTTTAGTTATTAATTTCTTTTTCGATTTTTCTCAAAAAAATTCTAACACCTTAAGTTTTCAAAAAAAATCGCCATAGCCTCCTTTGCATGGTTCGATCGTAGTAGGATCACAATACACACACACACACACAGATATATATATATATATATATATATATATATCACAAATATACATCTAATCTTCGAGGATGAGGCATCCCGTAGGGAAAAAGTGTAAAAGTACGATATGCGATACAAGATATGTACCTTATATATTATTAGCTAGCATATACCACCAATATAGCGTGAGAGTGAGCTCCAAAAGCGATGCAAGCGCCATATGCACCTACTAAACACTCAGTAAACAAATGAGAACCAGTATATAGAAAGTAATATCAATATACAGGATATACCAATATAACAACTGTATATGCCACTATAGCAAATACAATTAAAAGCAACAAATCCAACCATCAAACAACTATCATCCAACTATGTGACGCCCCACCTCTATACCCACGCTAGCCAAGGACACTACAGGGTAATGCCGTCAACTAACATGGAGAACAAGGCTGGTTGGGAGCGACCATCTATAGCCTTTCTTTAACTATCTATTGAATACATCGACAATAGTCATACCATGCAGATCGACATATCCGATGAATACTTAAAACAAAACCATAGGTGGTTGGAGGATCTATGAGAACAGAATATAACAACTCAAATGTAATATACATCATAGAACAATAGATCATCATATACACATATATTGATACATAACAGAGTTTACGAACTGATACACGTCCAGTGGTATAGCAAACCACAATATATAGATGAATCCAAACGAATACATATCGGAGTTACAACAAAAAGGACTATACAAAAACTATAACAAAAAGGAACAAGCTGAATAGTCCATGTGGAAGCAAAATAGGCTAAGTCCAAAAGCACCTAACCTGAAACAACTTGGTCTGACCCGAGTACGAAATACACGGGTAGTCTCGCTAAACAAATCAGTTAGATAAACTGAACAACAATAACCTGCAAGGTCACAATGTATAACAAATATCTCTAAAAGAGATAACACAATCATCTAACAAAAGATGAATCATATCATAACAAGCCTCGTATCATCGGCATCTCATAGAAACAAAGGATATGAATATCCTAAAACAAGCCAAAAAGGCAATAACAAATACCAATGAAGGTAACACAACTTCCACAAGGTAATCGCTGCATATCGTGTGGCTCAAAAAGACCAACACCGAAGGGCGATACCTAGGGAATATACATATCAATGAAACATCAGAAAATTTGCACGTGCTCAGTACTGTATAAACAAGGATCCATGAGCCCGAAGACTCCAAACCCAAATATCACTCGAGCAGCTCATAAAGACCTAACTCCGAAAGCGATACAATAGGGCAACAAACCCGAAGGCACAAACCCGAAGGTACAAACCCGAAGGCAACATACCCAAAGGCAACAAACCTGAAGGAGAGTCCGAAGACACTATCCCAAAGGCAACAAACCGTAGTGGTGAAGGTCCGAAGGCCCAGTACTGGACACCACTAACTCGAAGAATGTGTCACAACTCTCGAAAAGGAATCCGAAAAGTGGTAACGTGAGTCCCATAACCACTCGTTCGCACTAAACGATTTACTATCCATTAGTTAATTTCACACTCAAAGCAGTACAAAGTTTACCTCATCTCATCGGTAAACTAGACCAAAAGGTCAAAAAAAATCAATCGAATAGGTCGGGGATTAATCAGAAAGATAAACGCGCGGATTCATGGTCTGTGTTTTACTTAACCATTTAATCTTCTTTCCACTCCGCTCGAAGTGCGAAATTATGTGTGTGCATTTAAATAGAATTTATAAATTAGAGAAGCAAGCTTTTAATACAATTTAAAAGATTATTTTATAAAAACCCATTGATTGAAATTAAAAAGGAATCATCAAAGTCAAAAAAATGATGACAACAAAGAGGATCATCACGAATCGATTCAAATTGGAAATTCAATCCCAAAAGGCAAAGTGGGCTGAAATAGCAAATTCAGTTGACTAAACAGAGAATTCAGTTGACTAAACAGCAAATTCAGTTGACTGAACAGAGATTTTCAATTGACTGAATTCTGCCAGGAAATTTTCTGTTTCCAGGTTCAATCGACTGAACAGAGAATTCAGTTGACTAAACCATGCCTGGGAATTTTCTGTTTCCAGGTTCAGTCGACTAATCCATGCCTGGAAACTTTCGGGTCCCAGATTCAGTCGACTGAACAGAGAATTCAGTCGACTAAATCATGTCTGGGTTGTTTTTCAGCCTATACAAATGAAGAGCAAACTCTTCCAAAATGCAACCGGACGAACATTGGCTCTAAGTGTTTATGCCAATCGACAACACGGCCCTATATGCTCCTCGATTCATCACCAAAACATCATCAAAACATCAAAGTTAGGATTTCAAAGATTTGAACCCAAAACATTAAAAATTGGAATATTCACCAATTCAACCCAAACCAAAAGCAAATGCACATGAAATAGTGTTAGGAATTCATACCTAACAACCAAAGATAATTATAGTCATAGATGTGAGATAAAAATCTCACCTTACATCAATAATAACAAGAGAAGTAGATGTGAGTTCAAAACTCACCTTTTACACACAAACAAAGAAGAAGAAGCTCAAACACAAGAAGGAGACTAACTACTCTTCACTTCAACTCTACAAGCTTCAATCTAAGAATAAAACACATATTTTCCAAATTAGGTTTAGGAAACTTCTGAAATTGAAGAGGAGAAGAGTTGGAGAAGATGAAGAAGAGGCTTACCAATAGCTTCTCTTTGATTTTGGTGCAAGAATTCAAGTTGCAAGAAGAAACTAGGGCTAGGAATTTCTATTTCCTCTTCTCTTCCCCCATTTTCAGTTTTAGCTTGAGTTTAGAAGTGAAAATGAGTGAATGGGGAAGAGAGGGACTGAGTTAGGGTATTTAGTTGGCTAGTGGGCTGAACCCAAACCCAAAACCCAATTAGAAAAAGTAGCAAAATTCAACTTACTCCAAAAATATCAAAGCTTATACTTAAAAATATCGCAAACGTCATTTTGGACTCAATGGAAGTGGTATCGAGTCCTAATTCGACCGTTTGAAAAAAGTAACATTTCGGCCCAAAAATCCGACTAACGACGCTATATTTAAATAAAACATTTAAATATAAAATCATTAAATATGCGGGTTGTTACAGGTCTCCCCTCCTTACAAATGCGTCCCCGCAATTCACAGAGACGATATTTGTAACAACTACATACATACATCATCCCAAAGAGAAAAGGAAATAAGCTTGAGATGAAAAGATATTCTCACCGTTGCCAAGCAAAGATAGAAAACTCGGATAAGATCGCTCGATAAACTCTCTGGTTTCCCAAGTACAGGCATTGGTGTTAGCGGACCATTGAATTTTAACGAGCGACACGTCCTTGTTCCGAAGGTGTCACACCTCTGTGTCAAGTACGCGAATAGGCTGCTGTACAATAGATAAGTCCGGTGAGATCTCAAGCTCTTGCAAATCAGGAGAATCGATAACAGAATCCGACTCTCGAAGTCACTTCCGAAGTTGAGAGACGTGAAACACGTCATGAATGTCAGATAAATGAGCTGGAAGTGAAACTCTATAAGCCACAGGGCCAATACGTTAAGTACTAGAAAATGGTCCTATAAAGCAAGGAGCCAATTTTCCAGTCGTACTGAAACGCATAACTCCCTTCAAAGGAGAAACACGAATAAAGACAAGATCACCAATCGAGAATTCGAGAGGCTTCCTACGGTTGTCCGCGTAGGATTTCTGGCGGCTTTGTGCCTCTTTCATTCTCAACCGAATAAGATCAATCTTCTTCGAAGAGTCACGAACAAAATCTAGACCAAGAATAAGCTTCTCTCCAGATTCCAACCAACAAGAAGGTGATCGACATGGCCTTCCATATAAGGCTTCGAAAGGAGCCATACCGATACTAGATTGAAAACTATTGTTGTAGGAGAACTCTACAAGAGATAGGTGATCCTCCCAATTACCACCGTAATCAAATATACAAATACGGAGAAGATCTTCCAAGATACGATTCACCCGTTCAGTCTGTCCGTCAGACTGCGGATGATAAGCTGTGCTAAAATTAAGCTTTGTCCCCAAAGCTTGCTGAAGACTCTTCCAAAAATGACTCGTGAATAAAGGATCACGGTCACTCACAATAGAACTAGGAACACCGTGAAGTCTCACGATTTCCTTGACATATAACTTAGCCAAATGCGAAGCAGTCCTATTAGACTTAATAGGAACAAAATGAGCAGATTTGGTGAGGCGATCAACAATAACCCAGATACTAGAATGGCCTGATCTCGAACGAGGTAGGCCGTCAATGAAATCCATAGAAATCTGATCCCATTTCCACAATGGAATCTCTAGAGGCTGAAGATGACCCGAGGGACGCTGATGTTCAGCCTTAATACGCTGGCAAGTTATGCAATTACTCACATAACTTGCCACATCGCGTTTCATGCCTTCCCAAAAATAAAGACGATGTATATCGGCATACATCTTACTACTACCAGGATGAATGTTATACTTAGAACGGTGACAGTCATCAAGAATGTCATGCCTAAGCGTAAAATCAGAAGGCACAAAAAGAAGGTTCTTCTTGCGAAGACACCCATGAGAATCAATGCTGAAATCCCACAACGCCTCATCACAGGATCCAGACTCACAAAGCTGAATAAGATGCAACAAATCAGGATCACGCCGCTGAGCATCGGCAATACGATCCAACAAAATGGGTCGAGCTCCCAAACTAAGTAATAGAATAAGAGAATCAGAAGATGAACCTCGATTACAAATTTCACACAAAGATAGAGTCTTAAGAATATCCCACTCGGCAAGCACATAGAAACAACAGTTGAATGTTTGCGACTAAGCGCATCAGCAACACGATTACCCTTTCCAGGGGTATACTAGATATCAAAGTCATAGGAAGCAAGGAACTCGAGCCAACGCTGTTGTCTCATATTGAGTTCCTTCTGAGTGAACAAATACTTCAAGGATTTATGATCGGTATAAAGAATGAAGCGCTCACCTAATAAGTAGTGTCGCCAAATCTTCAAGGCGAAGACAATGGCGGCTAACTCAAGATCATGAGCGGCATAGCGAACTTCATTCGGACGTAGTTGCCTAGAAGCATAAGCAACTACCTGATCCTTCTGCATAAAAACAGCACCGAGACCACTACCACACGCATCGGTGTAGACAACAAGATCATGATTCCCCTCGGGAACCACAAGAATAGGAGCATTAGTGAGAAGTTCCTTTAATGTCAGGAAGGAAGCTTCACAATTGTCAGACCAAATAAAACGAATGCCTTTCCGAGTAAGGCTGGTGAGAGGAAGCACAGCACGGGAAAAATCCTTAATGAACCGATGGTAATAACCCGCCAATCCAAGGAAACTACGAATCTCATGCACATTCTCAGCCTCTTCCAATTCTGGATGGCTTCGATCTTTGAGGGATCGACAGAAATGCCATCGGAAGATACAACATGGCCTAAGAACTTAACCTTATTCTCCCAAAAATGGCATTTGGAGAATTTGGCTCTAAGATGATGATGACGGAGAGTACTCAAGACAATTCTCAAGTGATTAGCATGCTCAGCTTCAGACTTAGAATAAATAAGGATATCATCAATGAACACAAGGAAGAACTTATTGAGATATTCCCGGAATACTCGATTCATGAGATCGACAAAGAAAGCAGGAGCGTTCGTCAAACCGAACGGCATAACGAGCCACTCAAAAGAACCATAACGAGTGTGGAAAGCGGTAAGCGGTATGCTATCCTCCGCGACTCGTAACTGATGAAAACCTGTGGCGAGGTCAAGCTGAGAAAAGACCTTAGCACCACTCAATAGATCGAACATATCATCGATCCTAGGCAATGGATACCTATTCCTGATGGTTAACTCGTTAAGCTTGTGATAGTCAATGCAAAGCCTAAGAGTTCCATCAGACTTCTTCACGAAGACGACCGCGGATCCCCACGGAGAAAAACTGGACTGAATCAACTGCTTGAACTCAAGCTCTAAAAGTTGCTTCTTGAGTTCCTCATTTTCCTTTGTAGACATCCTCGTGGGAGGACGACTAACTGGCTGCGCGCCTGGAGTGAGATCAATGCGAAACTTAATTGCCTGCTTGGGTGGCAAACCCAAAACAGGCTCGAAAACATCAGAAAAGTCACAAGCAACAGGAATACGAGATATATCAACATCATCTCGCGAATCAAGAGAATGTAAAGCTATTTCGGAATTATCCACATTCCGAAGAACAAATAATAGCTGAGTAGGCGAATTCGGATGTCGAAGATACAAAATTCTCTCCGAACAAATAATCCTGGCATCGTATCTCACTAGCCGGTCCATTCCCAAAATCATATCAAATCCCAAACAAGAAATGAGTGCAGATTCGCACGAAAGGAAAAGCCACATAAAACAATCTCAATATCATCATAAAGCATACTAAGGGTCGCGGATCCTCCAATAGGATTCGCAATCCTTAAAGAAGTAACCAAACAAGAAACATCCAAGGATAAATCATCAACGAGCCTTTGCGATACGAAAGAATGTGATGCACCCGTATCGAAAAGAACTCGAATACTATGATCATGAAATAAAATAGAACCTTCCAAAATAGATGGAGATACACCTTTGGGCTGAGAAGGACCTTCAGAAGCCCTAGCGACATAAAGCTTACTAGACTTGGCACCAGCAGGAACAGTAGGGCAAGTGGAAACATGATGACCTTCCTTCTTGCAACAGCGACAGAAGAGAGGCTTGGAACAAGCTCGAATCAGATGATCAGGAGAACCACAATTGAAACACTTCCGAATGAAAGGTGTTCCAGCAGACTGAGGCTGAGAATTAGAACCACCAGTCTTCTTCTTCTTAGAAGGAAATGACCTGGACTTCTGAAATGGAAACTGCTTCTTGTTGGGGTTCTTGGAAACCTCAACATCCTTACCACTATCACACTCCTTCTCGATGGTTTCAAGATGAAGTGCAGAATCAACCAACTCCTCAAAAGAGAGCTTAAGCTGGAGCAACAAAGACTTCTTAAGATATTTCTTAAGACCAGAAACAAACTTCAAATTCTTCTTATAAGAAGTGCTAATGAATTCAAGACCATACTGAGATAAAGCCTCGAATGATGCAACATACTCAGAAACAGAATATTTCCCTTGCTTCAACTCAAGGAAGCGACGAGTCAATAAAACTTTTTCAGATTCAGGAACGAACTTGAGTTCGAATCGTCCCCGATACTGAGTCCAAGAAAGAGTAGACTCATCAATTTCGGCTACAAGAAGCTCATACCAATCAAGAGCACGCCCTTGTAATAAGCTAGAAGTTACAAGAACTCTATCATGATCAGAAAGATCCATACGAGAGAAGATACGCTCGCACTTGCAAAACCAAGCTTAGACTTCAAGAACAGACTCGGAGCCCTTAAATGGCTTTCCTCCAAGATGAGAAAAATCACTGCATTGACGTGCAAAGGCAGACTTGCGAGGTGGAGATACTCGAGGAGGAACTGGAGGCTGAGTGCTCCTCAACAATTCCAAAAACTGATCAGCAGACATATAAACGCCATCCGAATGTGAGTCATTGGATTGCCCAGCCTCCGAACGTCGTCCTCTGCCTCTTCCAGCCATACGCTGAAAGTTAAGATAAGAACAAGATTATTCACAAGGTAGATGTCATGAATACAATTGTGGAATACTATGGAATGAAATGCATTCCTAGACGTATTCCCAATTTCTATCTGACCTTTGATGGTAGAAGGAATAGAGAGACACGATGATTCAAAGATTTCTATCACTTATACACTTTAATGTATCGTAATATGTGCTTCTATTCTGTGTTTATCATATTTTGTTCTGAACTCAGCTCTGATACCACGCTGTGACGCCCCACCTCTATACCCACGCTAGCCAAGGACACTACAGGGTAATGCCGTCAACTAACACGGAGAATAAGGCTGGTTGGGAGTGACCATCTATAGCCTTGCTCTAACTATCTATTTAATACATCGACAATAGTCATACCAAGCAGATCGATATATCCAATGAATATTTAAACAAAACCATAGGTGGTTGGATGATCTATCAGAACAGAATATAACAACTCAAATGTAATATACATCACAGAACAGTAGATCCTCATATACACATATATTGATACATAACAGAGTTTACAAACTGATACACGTCAAGTGGTATAGAAAACCACAATATACAGATGAATCCAAAAGAATACATACCAGAGTTACAACAAAAAGGACTACACAAAAACAATAACAAAAAGGAACAAGCTGAATAGTCCATGCGGAAGCAAAATAGGCTAAGTCCAAAAGCACCTAACCTGAAACAACTCGGTCTGACCCGAGTACGAAATACACGGGACAGTCTAGTTAAACAAATCAGTTAGATAAACTGAACAACAATAACCCGCAAGGTCACAATGTATAACAAATATCTCTAAAAGAGATAACACAATCATCTAACAAAAGATGAATCGTATCATAACAAGCCTCGTATCATCGGCAACTCATAGAAACAAAGGATATGAATATCCCAAAACAAGACAAAAAGGCAATAACAAATACCAATGAAGGTAACACAAGTTCCACAAGGTAATCGCTGCATATCGTGTGGCTCAAAAAGACCAACATCAAAGGGTGATACCTAGGGAATATAAATATCAGTGAAACATTAGAAAATTTGCACGTGCTCAGTACTGTATAAACAAGGATCCATGAGCCCGAAGACTCCAAACCCAAATATCACTCGAGCGGCTCATAAAGACCTAACTCCGAAAGCGATACAATAGGGCAACAAACCCGAAGACACAAACCCGAAGGTACAAACCCGAATGCAACAAACCCGAAGGCAACATACCCGAAGGCAACAAACCCGAAGTAGAGTCCGAAGGCACTATCCCAAAGGCAACAAACCGTAGTGGTGAAGGTCCGAAGGCCCAGTACTGGACACCACTAACTGGCAGAATATGTCACAACTCTCGAAAAGGAAACCGAAAAGTGGTAACGTGAGTCCCATAACTACTCGTTCGCACTAAACGGTTTACTATCCGTTAGTTAATTTCACACTCAAAGCAGTACAAAGTTTAGCTCATCTCATTGGTAAACCAGACCAAAAGGTCAAAACAATCTCATCGGCATCTCATAGAAACAAAGGATATGAATATCCCAAAACAAGCCAAAAAGGCAATAACAAATACCAATGAAGGTAACACAACTTCCACAAGGTAATCGCTGCATATCGTGTGGCTCAACCAGACCAACACCGAAGGGCGATACCTAGGGAATATACATATCAATGAAACATCAGAAAATTTGCACATGCTCAATACTGTATAAACAAGGATCCATGAGCCCGAAGACTCCAAACCCAAATATCACTCGAGCAGCTCATAAAGACCTAACTCCGAAAGCGATACAATAGGGCAACAAACCCGAAGGCACAAACCCGAAGGTACAAACCCGAAGGCAACATACCCAAAGGCAACAAACCTGAAGGAGAGTCCGAAGACACTATCTCAAAGGCAACAAACCGTAGTGGTGAAGGTCCGAAGGCCCAGTACTGGACACCACTAACTAGAAGAATGTGTCACAACTCTTGAAAAGGAATCCGAAAAGTGGTAACGTGAGTCCCATAACCACTCGTTCGCACTAAACGGTTTACTATCCGTTAGTTAATTTCACACTCAAAGCAGTACAAAGTTTACCTCATCTCATTGGTAAACCAGACCAAAAGGTCAAAAAAATCAATCGAATAGGTCGGGGATTAATCGGAAAGATAAACGCGCGGATTCATTGTCCGTGTTTTTCTTAACCATTTAATCTCCTTTCCACTCCGCTCGAAGTGCGAAATTGTGTGTGTGCATTTAAATAGAATTTATAAATTAGAGAAGTAAGCTTTTAATACAATTTAAAAGATTATTTTATAAAAACCCGTGGATTGAAATTAAAAAGGAATCATCAAAGTCAAAATAAATGATGACAACAAATAGGATCATCACGAATCGATTCAAATTGGAAATTCAATCCCAAAAGGCAAAGTGGACTGAAATAGCAAATTCAGTTGACTAAACAGAGAATTCAGTTGACTAAACAGCAAATTCAGTTGACCGAACAGAGGTTTTCAATTGACTGAATTCTGCCTGGAAACTTTTTGTTTCCAGGTTCAGTCGACTGAATAGAGAATTCAGTCGATTAAACCATGCCTGGGAGCTTTCTGTTTCCAGGTTCAGTCGACTGAACAGAGAATTCAGTCGACTAAACCATGCCTGGAAACTTTCGGGTCCTAGATTCAGTCGACTGAATAGAGAATTCATTCGACTAAATCATGCCTGGGCTGCTTTTCAGCCTATACAAATGAAGAGCAAACTCTTCCAAAATGCAACCGGACGAACATTGGCTCTAAGGGTTTATGCCAATCGACAACCTGGCCCTATATGCTCCTCGATTCATCACCAAAACATCATCAAAACATCAAAGTTAGGATTTCAAAGATTTGAACCCAAAACACTAAAAATTGGAATATTCACCAATTCAACCCAAACCAAAAGCAAATGCACATGAAATAGTGTTAGGAATTCATACCTAACAACCAAAGATAATTATAGTCATAGATGTGAGATAAAAATCTCACCTTACATCAATAATAACAAGAGAAGTAGATGTGAGTTCAAAACTCACCTTTTACACACAAACAAAGAAGAAGAAGCTCAAACACAAGAAGGAGACTAACTACTCTTCACTTCAACTCTACAAGCTTCAATCTAAGAATTAAACACATATTTTCCAAATTAGGTTTAGGAAACTTCTGAAATTGAAGAGGAGAAGAGTTGGAGAAGATGAGGAAGAGGCTTACCAATAGCTTCTCTTTGATTTTGGAGCAAGAATTCATGTTGCAAGAAGAAACTAGGGCTAGGAATTTCTATTTCCTCTTCTCTTCCCCCATTTTCGGTTTTAGCTTGAGTTTAGAAGTGAAAATGAGTGAATGGGGAAGAGAGGGACTGAGTTAGGGTATTTAGTTGGCTAGTGGGCTGAACCCAAACCCAAAACCCAATTAGAAAAAGTAGAAAAATTCAACTTACTCTAAAAATATCAAAGCTTATACTTAAAAAGATCGCAAACGCCATTTTGGACTCAATGGAAGTGGTATCGATTCCTAATTCGGCCGTTTGCAAAAAGTAACATTTCGGACCAAAAATCCAACTAACAACACTATATTTAAATAAAACATTTAAATATAAAATCGTCAAATATGCGGGTTGTTACAAACTATCATCCAATATCTGTCCAATCAATCCATAACCAAATCAATATAAATTCGCTTCTCATTAATATTCAATGAACTGGTTTCTAATTTAATCACATTTGATTCATTAATATTGGATTTTACTAACAATCATTTATTAAAATTCAATTAGTTTACATTCACCATTTTACATTCAAGTTGATTCACTTCCAAATCAAATCAAATTCTATTTTATTTAGATTCACTTACTTCCAATTTGAATTCAATTATTTAGCTTTCAATTTCATTAACTCAATATCATATAAATTTCTATGCAATCAATGTATATTCAACATAGCCAAATTTATTTACTTTGCTTTCAACATCCATATTTACTTCGACTACCTTCAATTTTGTTTTAACACTTTTAATTAGCTTTAAATGAATTAACACTTACATCCATTTTTCCATATTAATTCATTCACATTCGATTGATTAACATTCAATCCATATTTCATTCACTAATTCACTTTTACAATTAAAGTTGAATTTTATTATATAACCTAAGTTTATATTCATTTAATGACTGCATTTCTTTAATTCACTTTATTAATTCATTTTGACATCAAATCAACTTCATTCAACATTACTTAAGTTACGTTTCATTTCATCTTCATTTACATTTACTTCCACTATACGACTTAAGTTCACTACTAATTTAATTCAAATTCTTTTTTATTTAACTTTTACTTAAGTCAAATTCATATCACTATTCAAATTCAAATCTTGTTTTTCTTAACAAAATTGTTTAACCATTTTAATATTTGGTTTTACTTACACTTTCTCACTTTACAAGTTATATGACTTATTTATTTAAACTTCAAATTCATATTATACAATCACTTATCTCTTAAGTTTAAATTTCATTTCAATAGCTTATCTAATCCAGTTTAAATTCAATTCATACTATCCCTATCTATAGTGAGTACACATCAAAGCCTAGGAATATACAAAATCTAAATTCTAATACCAAATGTGACGCCCCACAAATTTGCACCCTTTGAATTGATAATAAACCACACATGTCCGACCCAAAAAGCACAAACTAACGAAAAGTCGTGAGAAAGAAAACAAGAGAGAAGAAGAGAAGAAAGAGAGAATAGAACCAAATAGAACAATACACAATTTCACATCGCAGCGGAAAAACATATAATATCATATCAATGATCTTTACAAAACAGAAGCTGTATATACATACATCAATTAGAGTACAACAATGAAACAATAATTATCAGCCTAGGCAGTTATAATAACATATCCTTACAATTGCCGATAATATAACAAACTAAGTACAGTGGATAATCAAAACATATACGTGTATATGAAAATGAAGATTTCCATCTCTCCTGTTGAAACTCCAAAAGCACCAAATCTAAACCTGTAAATATATTAGGTCTGACCCGAGCATTGAAAGGGAAGAACGCCCGGATCAGTCTGGTAAACCAGCGTGAGAAACACACTGAACTGAATTTATTAAATTACCAAACTTTTCCTTTATCAAAAAAAAGTATCTCGTAAGACATTCCCACACATAAACACAGACAAATTTTACCTTACGGTAACTAAATCATTTCATATCAAATCCACTTACATTATAATAGTTTCTATTACACAAATAATATTAATCATAGCCGAAATGGTTACCCATATAGCATTTCGGGCTATTCATTACACCTTTACAAACAAAACCGCAAGCTCATGGTGGGGTTAGGATATCCATGCATATGACCAAGTGAAGGGACTACCTTCCGGCAGTACATCTCTAGAGCAATGTACAGAGAAACCATCACAAAGTTCTCTACTAACACAAGACCAACCCACCTCTATAACTAGATGGTACAGAATATATCATCCACTAGTTGTTACCGACCTTTTCTGAGGGCCCTCAAAGCATACAAACCACAATAATCATATACACGACATCATAGCGTGTAAAGATATATCTAAAAGAGGATGATCATATCCTACTTGGGAGCGACCCACTTAGCCTTGCTTCATCTACCCCTGTTTTGGTCATTTTCGGTTGACGATGCTTGGGGTAACGATTATCTTTCATACATCACATATCACATCACTTTGAATGCCACACGACCATTTCCGTTGACTACTAATTGCCTTCCACAAAAGTACAACCCTTAAGCTCGTACGTCTAAAGGAGGATGTTAAACTATGAGAAGTTGCATTCTCCACTACCACTGATGTACGTTTGTAAAAACCAATGTACGTAATCTTAAGAAATGCAATGTTAGAAAAACGTCCATATAAGTTTTCCAGGAACAGGAAAATTTGAAGGTACTTTCCTACCACATCCTATCGGGAAATCCCTAGGATTAGTAGCAAATAGTCCTTGCATTAGATATTTCATTATGAAGAGACTACTGCTACTGGATGTATATTGGGATTTTAACCCAAAACGATCAACAAACAGTCCTCCATTATGAAAATTTGGAATATCAGTATCATCACAACCAACCCGCACAATCGTCGCATAAATGTTGGTCTGAAGTGGTTTTCAGATAAATCTGATCCCGGTCTCTTTGCACCAACAATGCAAAAGCGTTTCTCAACCTCACATAGAAACTAAGTCTCATAGACTTATCACGTCTCCAACTTTCAACTTGCAATCATTCGGGCCAAGAAGGAAGATCGGTATATTAGAGTAATACTCCGCACTACATGAATCAACTCCCTCAATACAAGCGATAATCAAGCCTTCACAGAAGGTTACGTACTAAATGTATGATAAGTAGTTCCCACATCAAGTCGAGGAACTAAAATGGCCAAATTTGATAGTCGGTTATTTAACTATCAAAACAAACAAACAAATATTAGCACTGTAAGCAATCACTAGATCCTTTTTAATTAATCTTTTATTAATTAAATCATTTGCCAAATATTCACTTCAAACTATCTTTAAAAAGATATATTTTCAAACCATTTCACTTCTATATTGGAAAACATTTCCATATACTTATATCATAGTATAAGCATATTCCCAAATCAATTTATTTTCAACACTTAGAAAATATTACATATACTTAAATCAGGATTAAGTAAATATTTTATTCTTTAAGGAAAACGTTCTCTTAAACATATTTATTTGGATCAAAACAAATGTTGCATAAGACATCATTACGACAACCCAAAATAACTAGTATAGGGATTCGAAAATAAGATAGATATATAAATCCCATATACTATACAAAATAATTCCGTTCGAAAATCATTTACTATAACAACAGTGTAATAGTCCATCATTTCCTTACTTCTCGAAAACGTCTATTTCAACAATAAATGTTGAAATCTATGTATTCGATAATTAACACATTTTTGAAACATTTAACTTCATTTAAAATGTCGTTTTCCAAAATATAAATTTTATTTAAATGATTATTCAGTATCCAAAATCGTGAATACAATTCATTTACCAAATCCAATATTTCTACACATTTATTAAAGGATAATCCACTGTCCAAAATCGTGTATGAAATTCCTTTAATAAGCTTCATATTTAACTTATCAAAATAAGTTGATTTCGGAATTATAAAACAATGTTTATAATTCCATTTATTTCATTATATGCCAAAAATCCAAATTATAAGTTAATTACTTATAATTCTTTTTATTTCCAAAACTCGTTCTTTTAATAATTTCATCAAATTATAATTCTTATTGACTTATAAAATCTAATTATAACTTCATTTTAACACTTTTAAAAACTCCTTTATAATTCCCTTATTTTTATTTATTTATAAAATATCAAATTATAGATCTTATATATAAACCATTTATAATAATTCAAAAACTCAATTTAAACTATTTTATAAAATAATCAACTGAATATTTCAAAACTCACATTCTGATTATATTTCACAAAAATCATAATTTTTATAACATAAAAATTATAGATTCTATTTATTTAAAATAAATCCATTTACTTAACAATTCAAAAATAATAAAACGTCCAAAATCACTTGAAAATCCTTTTTAATTCTAATCACCACTTTAATATTTTTAAATTACCAAAAATAGGCCCAATGTTGTAACGGCACTAAATACATCAATCATGGCATCCAAACATCATATATTATATGATAACAACATATATCCAAATATCAGAATATGTGTACAATGTCCGCTTCGAGGCAGACACGCGTACAAAGGGTCATCCGCTCATACACGGGAACGTATAGGGTCTCATCTGCTCCAATAGGCAGGAATATATCCAAATACCAATCAATATACACATAATATACCATCTATCATCCAAACAATCATTATAAAATAAATTTATTTTCACTTATATAAAAATAATTGCGAGTCAAAAAGAGTGAGTTGTACTCACATTGATTTCAATAGCAGTTGTAGTGTTTTATTCCGAGTAAAAATAATCGAGCATTTAATTTTACCCAAAATTTACACTAGCTCCAATCAACTCCAAACAAGCTATAAAATATAGTGCTCGCCAATACGAACCCAACGCAATTTGTTTCGTAAAAATGGACCTCGTATGAAGAAGTTACGATATTTTAAAGTTTGTACGAATTTATATATAATAAAATTTACAAAATATTTTTAATTTTAAACCTAGAATCGATCTCAGCTTTTGATTCCTTCTTGATCACATCTGGGCTGCACGAAACATCTCCTTCCCCATCGTTTAAATTTGAACATAGCTAACCCATAGCCGCTATATATTTCACGAATTATCACGCCACTATAATGAACTCGAAGATAATCGAAGACCATCACGTCGAAGCTCACGTTGCCGTACCCTACAGAGCCAAGTGTGGCTGAGCTCGGCACCTCCATCACATGGGAAAACGTGTGTGAACGACATATGTTCAACCGCCTATTGTCGCCAATCCACTCAATTAAACTCGATCACCACCGTTAGACTTGTCAATCTCGTCACGCTCTATAAGTTTGTAGTTGAATGTTTTTCGAATGGTTGATGGATCGTGAGATACTTGAGGAGGAAAGAAATGAGTTTTCAGCCATTGAAATTCAAACGGCGGCTAACCCCAGCCTTGTTAGGGTTTTTGAAAATAGAGGAAAATTAGGACCTTTTACGGAAAATTCTAGCACACTATTTATCCAAAAAAATTCCGAACTCCAATCGAAACGTGTCGCCTACCTTTTATGATGCTTTACCCCTATTCTAAATGCAATGGAATATACATCGAAAGCCAATTCGATTGTATTTGAAAGATAGGTTTTCGAATCGACTTATTTAAATTTAAAATTTACTTAAACAAATTTCTACGCATTTTGGCTTGCCACGGACAAACCGTAAGTCCGATTGATAGGAAATTTGTAATCCTACAATAATATAACATTATGGATCCAATGAAATAGGTTTCGTCGAAATTCAAGACCGTTTGAAATATGTTTATTTTTACACATTAATTAAATATTAAAACATTCAATTTCTATAAATTAACTTTTAAATCAATTTCTAAAGTTTACCAACATCATTCTGATTCAAGTTGAATTTAATTCATCTTTATAAATCATTTTCATTCATATTAAATTCAAATTCCAATTATTTCAGCAATTTAAAATATTAAATTAACAACTTAAATTATCCAATTAAATCGAGATATTTGAAATATAAGTTATTCAGCTTATAAAATTACTTTTGAATATTTAAAATTAATTAAATATGCGAATATTGAATGACTGAAATTCTGGGTCGTTACACTATCACAGGTGTTCAAACTTGTTCCTCCTTTAGAAATTTATGTGATTTGTGTCTATACAGTGGATTTATTTCAGAAATTGAACCCAATGACATCGATACAGCTCTTAGTGATGAAAATTGATTTATGGCTATGCAAGATAAATCAATTTGAGCAAAATGATGTTTGGACTCTAGCACCTAGACCTAATGATTATCCAGTCGTAGGAACAAAATGGATTTTTAAAAACAAATATGATGAATTTGAAAATGTGATTAGGAATAAAGCTAGGTTAGATGCTCGAGGTTATAATCAAATTGAAGGAATTGATTTTGATGAAAATTTTGCACCAGTAGCAAGACTAGAATCTGTTAGGATATTGTTAGCTTTTGCTTGCTATAAAGGATTTAAACTAAGATATATATTAAAAGTGCTTTTCTTAACGGAATTTTAAAAGAAGATGTGTGTGTTGAACAACCAGAAGGTTTTGAAAGTCATGAATACCCAAACCATGTATATAAACTTAAGAAAGCAATATATGGATTAAAAAAAGCCCCTAGAGCTTGGTATGAATGTCTTAGCACTTATCTTCTTGAAAATGGGTTCAAAAAAGGTTGTGTAGACACCATACTATTTCTATTGCATGAAAAAAATGATCTTATGATTGTTCAAATATATGTTGATGGCATTATTTTTGGTGCCACTAACAATTTGTGGTATCATAAATTTGAAAAAGTCATGCAGGAGAAGTTTGAAATGAGCTTGGTTGAAGAGTTAAAATTCTTTTCAGGATTTCAAATCAAACAATGCGATAAAAGGTACATTCATTTCTTACATGAAATATATTAGGGAACTTGTCAACAAATTTGGATTGAAAGATGCTAAATCTGCAAGAATCCCCATGATCACAACAATTAAAATTGACAAGGACTAAAAAGGTAAGGCATTTGATCAAAAGCAATATCGAGGTATGATCAGATCACTTCTTTATCTTACCACTTCTAAACTTGACATCATGTTTTCTATCTGCTTGTGTGCACGATTTCAATCTAAGCCAAAAGAATCTCATTTAAAAGCTGTTAAAAGAATTATAAGATATTTGTTGCACACACCATGTTTTAGTCTATGGTATCCAACTAATGATAACTTTAAATTAAAAGGATATTCAGATGCAGATTATGGTGGAAGTCTTGTTGATAGAAAAAATACTAGTGAAAAGTGTTTTATGTTCGGACATTGATTAGTTGCATGGTAAAGTAGAAAATAGAATTGTATTGCATTATCCACCACTGAGGCAGGGTATATTGCTCTAAATGGTTGCTCTGCTCAAATTTTATGGATGATTCAAACTTTGCAAGACTATGGTCTAAATTTTAAACATGTACCACTAATGTGTGATAGCAAAAGTGCAATTGATCTCACAGATAATCCTGTATATCACTCACGGACAAAACATATAGATGTTGGACATCATTTTATTAGAGATCATATTTCCAAAGAAAATATGTGCATTAATTTCATTTCAGTCGATTCCCAATTGGCAGAAAATTTACAAACCCCTTCCAGAAAATAGTTTTTGTAAACTTCATCTCAGTTTAGGTGTTTTAGAAATTGGTCATGGAACTTTTACCTATCAAAAATTATTATAAATCTTGTTTAAAATTTTGAAGGAATTTACTAAATGCACTGTCTCAAATCGTAATATATGATTAGTATCATCACTCATCACTTTTTCAATATTTCTAAACGACCATCACTTATCAAAATCCAATATAGTATGTCAATATATGGTATTTTAAACGGAAAATTATTCGTTTTTTAATAATAAAAACATCCAAAGTATTCATTCTCATTTAAAAGTCCTCATGGTTATGCATGAACGAATTACTTGGAATTTTTTATTGTGTGCTTTCATGCTTATTTAAAATTCCTCATGGTCATGCATGTATGAAACATATATCAAAATTAATTATTAAATAGACAAGTTGATTCTAATACCATTTAAAAGTCCTCACGGTTATGCGTGGTTAGAAGATGCTTGAAATTCATTTTTTTTAAATTTGGAATACTGCTAGTCTCATTTAAAAGTCCTAACAGTTATGCATGGTTAGTACATATTCAAATTCCTGATATAAATATACCACAAATCGACATAGGTATATGGTTTTACATCATCCCTATCATTCTAAGGTAGAATATGCGCCTAACAGAGTATTTATGATTTTTGTTTGATTTTTTATTGAAACTTAATATTTATACTCGAATGGGTATTAATGTTGTATTAATGTCTATCACTCTATCTCTACTTTTCTAACACTATTACTCTTTTGCTGATAATAAAAGGGGGAGAGAAAAGTTAAGCTTTTGGCGAATAAAGGTCAAATATTTTATTTTGTATTTTCTATTTGCATCTAGGTTCATTTGCATATTTTTATTTATTTTCATGCATATATGAAGAGGGAGTTTTGTGGTAGAGTGGTAGCATCCAAATAGGGGGAGCAAATAGAGTTCATCAATAATCAAATACATTCAATTACAACTCAAAATCTTAAATATATGTTTGTTATCATCAAAAGGGGGAGATTGTTGAATGTGCTGGTATATGATTTATGTTTGATGATAATAAACATATATATATATATATATATTCATTTAAATGTATTTTTTATTTATTATCAAAATAAAATAAATATTTGCTGAATAAAAAAATAACACGAAATTTAAATTCAAACGGAGATTTTATTCAAAAAAATATTTTTATTACAATTTTTTAATAGTACAAATTTGAGCTCTCACTATATATACATAATTTTCAATTACAATACAATTTCAAATTACAACATAATTTTTTACTATATAATTGTTACATACATTTGCACCTCACTACATATCATTCATTCACTCATATTTGATCTTCAACTCTATTCCTTTAATCCAGCAATTGAATTATCTGCAAAATAAACAATAACGCGGTAAAATTGAAAAAAAAATATTTTTGCACTGTAAATAAAACGTGTTTTTAAAATATTATTTGCCTTAGTTATTTGGGTTATTCGTCTTCATTTTCATTTTTGAATTTCGTCAAACACGAACAACCTATGACATGCACGGTGTATCACTATACATGCCACGACGCCGTGCACATTGATATACACTTGATAAAACTGCAGGGACCGGTGAGCACAAGGTCAAATCCGAGCCATAAGCTGGATTCAACACAGGTGCCATCCAAATGTACAAGTTCAATAAAATTGTCAGGAGCAGCCCAAACATTGATATACGCATGAAGACAGTTCAAATGGGTCAAATCAAAAAACAAATGAACAGTACAAACTCATATACAAAGTGCAGACCGACCATGTGCAACCATAGCAACCAGCACAATGCAGTTCACACATGTATATAGTGAATGCAACCAGAGCACTTGAAGTTCAGTGGCAACCAAAAAAGAATGAAGCAAACAGCAATGTGCATATAGTCAAGCACAAGTCAAGACAAGGAGAAAAATGCAACCACATAAAGACATTTCTCTTAAACCAAGAAATGATAACCAATTGAAGGCTACACAAAGAAATCACCAAACATATATATATATATATACACATATACATATATATACACACATGTATACATATATATGTAGTGCACAACAACTAAACATGAAGATCATCAAGGATGCAACTCAACTCAAACCAGACTACAATTGCAAAGAGCAACAAGCATGATGACATACACAGAGAGGAATGCAACAACACATATAGCCATATACATATGTATATATGTACATATATGGTGATAACACAAATATCAACATATCAAAGCATTCAAGAGGAATAGAACAACACAACCTCGAAGAAATGTAATTCAAGATGAATGCAAATCATCATAGTGGAGTTCTACATGGACTGATACAAGAGCACTCATCATAGCAATATGCAATGACAACTAATACAATGCAAACTAGGATGAACTAAACCAAGACAGTTAGTACATACATATAAACTTATGTGGGTATAAAATAACCAAGTGAAGACTCCAAGAGGAGCAAGTGAAGACAAACTCAAGTGAAACAAAGTACAGGTGAACCATGAAGTACACAAGCACATTCAGACTCATAAAGAACATAATAACAATGCAACCAGGCTTCAACTGGAAACAGTTCAGAGAATCACACACACATGAAAGCAAGCAGTCGAAGTAACAGGAAAGTAGTTTACATAGTGTTAATCGACGGAATTTCTATCAAGTTAGAAAACCGCCGAAAATTTCGAAATAAAAATAACCGCAAGCTTATGGTGTATGAATGTAGCATGTAGCGAACACGGGTCGATCCGTAGGGAATTGATGATTTTAAAAATCTATTCAATCAAATTAAACCAAGGTGAAGAGAATGTTAAAAAAGAAAGGAAGAAAAACAAGCAAAAGAAAATTGATAAAAATATGAGTGTTAAAATAATTTAGAGGCAACTTCCACGCTCTAGATCACATAAATCAACAAAATGAAGTTATGATCTCTCTTTTCTTTGTCATTAGTTAGCTTAATTGATGTGCTTATCACAATTATGACCTATTTGTGCTATTAATTAGCTCAACATAAGCCATCAAACTATAGCACACCCCTTAAACCATTTACTAACTCACATGAAAAATGATAATAAAGTTGAAAGTAAAATCTATTTTAAGTATGGTCTATTAACTATTAATTAGAAATATAGACCATCAAATTTTAATCTCAACATTCACTTCATTACCATCATCATATGTAGTTGAAGAGGTAATTTGTGTTAGTGATTGTTTAAGTATAGCCTATTTGGTGTCAACAATATAGGCTATCAAATTCAAAGCAAAAACAACAAGTTAACCACTTCATACATTCTCATTAAAGCACAAAAAGAGAGTATAAAACATCAAAATGTTGAAGCTACATGATTAGAGGCTTCATTACCCCTAAATCGAAGGGATTAGCCATTCATTTGTGTTATCTTATCAACACAAGTAGCATGCAACATGAAAGCAAAAAGAAAGAAAAATATAAGCTAATGGAAAAGAGATCTATTCTATTTGCATAAAAGAAAAAGAGATCCACACTACAACATGAAAGGAAATAAGCAAAGAAAGGAAAAGATCATGTATTAAATTGCATAAAAAAAGAAATTACATGAGAATAAAAATGGCTAAGTAGCCATGAAAAAAGAAAGAGAATAGCTTTGTTTATTTTGATCCTAAAACTAATGAAGATGAAGGATGTTACTACATGAAACATAAGGGGTTAATTATACAAGTGTTAAACCCTAATTCATATTATTAGGCAATGCCTAAGATGCCCTTGTAGGAAATGTGGTGGCCAAGTTACCATTAGCTTCAATAATCCCCAACTTAAATGTACATGAAGCTTTTAATGGCCTTTAGCATGTGCCTTAGCTCCTAATTGAAAATCAAGGTAAGTGGGTGGGGTCCTCTATGTTCTTCACTTTGAATTATTTCCATCTTCATTCTTTTGTATCTTCTTTGTGCATGCATATTCCTTCATGAACCCACTTGTAATTGAGTTTAATTTCCTATAAAATAATATAGAAATTTCCAATTAAATTTTCTCAATTACTATATGCACAAAAATGACCATTTTGCCCATGGATGAAGATGAATATGTGACAATTTCAAATAATATGAATTTTGGTTTAAACAAGTTAAAATAACCAATATGATCATTTATGCAATTTAAATAGATTAAATATGGTGGTAAAATTATGCAAATTTACGTGCACATCAAATGCCCCCAAACTTATCTTTTTATTCTTCCTCGAATAAAAAAACTAAGATAAAATCCGTTTTCGTAGGGAGCACGATTGCATTGAGCGTATGCAACAAGCCGTTAAACCTCTGGGTGTCCTCAGTAGGATGAGTGTTGTCTCGTGAGGGTTTTCAGCGGATACTACCCACAAAATCCAAATGCAGGATGAAAATATTTACAAAATGCAAGATTTATTTACAAAGAGATGAATGCAAGTTTTTTGAAAATATTTACAAATGAATGATTTATTTAAATAGACACAAATAAGTTAAATATAGGTTTTGGTTATTATCTTGAAAATTTATGTCATTTACTCATCAAAATTTCCAATAAAAATCAAGTTATCTTAGCAAATAGATTATAGTTTAACTCGTTATTTCGGTTGATAACAAAGTGTAATTATGAAAAGGATCCTTAGTTGATTATAAAAATTTATCAAAGTGGTATTTTCGTTTCTTTTCAATAACAAATGAAATCAACTAAGTAAAAATTGTGCTAGGATTTTAATTTCTTGCTTCCCCACTATTTGCAAGAAAAATTACACACCTAGCTTAGGTACCTGAGGCCAGATATACCACCCATGCACTGCCTTTCGGGCTTATGTGAGTGGAGTACAGAGCATGGCGAGTGCACACACTTTCATACACACACCTATCGACCGTAGGTGGTTTTTATTAAGTCTGTTTTTTTTACATGTGTTCCATACATGCATAACCGCAATGACTTTTAAATGAGTATGAAAGCACATAATCAAAGATTCTAAGTAATTCACTCATGCATAACCGTGAGGACTTTTAAATGAGAGTGAATACTTGGATGTTATTTTTTTTATTTTTTTAAGTGAGAGAGAGAGAGGGTTTTACAAAATCATCTTAGTACCATTTAACTTAGAAGACAAAAAAATATTATATCCTTTACTTTAAATCAACCACTTTTTAAAACAAAGATTTTCAATTATGATATACTTCATAATTAACACATATGAATCTTTCTATATACTAGTTAAACCATTACTATTTGTAATCAAACTTCATTCTTATTTTTGTTAAGACAAATAAATTTTAAAAGATTTCAATTTAATAAACCAAAACCATATATTTATCCTATAATGTTTCTTTAAAAATAAATCAAAAGAAAATATGTTTTTGGGATTTTTTATATTATTTTTTTGAGTTTTTTTAAAAGAAAATGCTAAAATAAACCATGAAAAAATAAAATAAAAATGAAGACGAGTCTCCCCCACACTTGATTTTGACTGTGTCCCCACAGTCAACCCAAGTGGAAGGAGAAAATATAAAAACATAACCTTTATTTAAATAAAAATGAAAAGATGATTATTTACAAGTCATTAGAAAGTATGCCGTTAAAGAGTAAATGAACCGGTCTTCCAAGAACAGATTCATTTTTCTCACCAAGCATGTAAGACACAGCTCAAGCGCCGAAAACCAAACCGTAAAAGATTTCAAAGTTGAACGTTGATTTGGAAAAACGAATGTTGTTTTATTGAAAATTATACGGCTTGTTTTGTTTTTGATGATGTTTGGGGTCGATAAAACAATTGATTGAAGTTCAAGTTTATTTTTACCAATTTGAAATTCAAGCTTATCATTAGAAACTTCTTCAGAATTATTGATTTCAAAATCAAAATGATGATTTAAATCTACTCCTTCGGAATTTAACAACTCGTCTTCGAAAATTCCATAAAATTCGTGTTCATTAAATTCGTCTTCCTTTATGGATTATCAACAACTTTATTACATGTCTCAAGTTCATAATCCAAAGTTGTTGTATTCAAATTTTTGAAATCGAGAAAAGAAAGATCGAATTTTACATTTGGTTCCACACCCTCAAAAGAATTGAAATCCAACTCAATTACTGTGTTTTCAATAACTTCATTAAGATTGTTATTTTCAGTTTCAAAAGCTGTTGTTTGAAAATCATCGATTTGGGTAAAAGATGGATTATCATTTAACTCGTCACATATTGGAATTTGATTTTGTTTATCACGTTGTTTCATATATGTTTCGAACAACAAATTTACGTGATCATCATAAATTTCATTTATTTGCTCAACAAAGTCAAATTTGTAATTATTAACTTGAAAATTTTCGATTTGGACTCTTTGAGAACAAGAATTGTCATTTCGATAAACGTTAGATTATTATTGGATTCTTCGCAAGTCGAGATTTGATTATGATTTTCATGAAAAATTTTGTATTTTTTAAGTAATAAATCCTCGTTATCTTTTTCCATTTTGTCAACAAAATCAAATTCATGATTATTAATTTGAAAATTTTCATTTTGAATTTGTTGATAACCAAAGTATTCCATCGTATCATTATTGAAACTATTCCCATTGCCAAAATTATTTGAAAATCGGTTCACATTTTCATCTTGATTTTGAAATTCATTTTGAAGCTCGAAATTGAATTGGCATGGGTTACACTCGAAATAATTTGTATTTTGAAGTGAATTCAAATTTTGATTATTTTAAAAACTTTGATTCGAGTTATAGCACAAATATGAATTGCACAACTTGTTTATCTCTTGATTTTGTTGCGTAGAGAGTTCAAGTAACGACAAAATGCTATTTTCAAGAGTTGAGCGTCGACCATTATTTTGGAATTTTTGTGGTTCAAAATTCGAATTGTCTAAACAAAAGTTGTTGTTAAAATATCCATACTAATTTGGAGTGAACTCATATGGATTATACTGATTTTCACAACTAAATTCAAGTGAGTAAGAAAAAGGAAACTTAAACATTTTCAAGATTTTTTTTATAAAGAAAAAATATTTACAAAGAGGAATTATTTTTCAAAAAGAAAAATTTATTTTATTTTTCAATTTTTTTTTGTTTTTTTTGAAGGTTTTATATTTTTTTGGATTTTGGATTTTCTAAAAAAACTAAGTAAATTTTTTTTGTATTTTTTTGGGTTTTGAGTTGAAAATTTTCAAAGGAAAAGGAAAAAAAATACTAAGTTAAGAAATGTTCACAATTTTTTGTTTTGGATTTTGAATTTTTTGTTTTTTTTTAAATATACACAAACTAATGCAACTAAATGAATGCAAGGGTTAATTACAAATGATTTTTCTTAAGTTAACCCAAAATTGTATGATCACACTCTGTCCTCGGTCAAGAAGATAGTTCTCAGCCAGGTAACGGGTAGGATTTATCGGTGCACCACGAATCACCGTAGCAATGCAACCGAAGGTTTAAGTACCTTCAGAGAAACAACCACTATAATATTTGCGAATCAACATAATATTTATAAATGGTTATTGCTCTGCCGTAGCCTAGACACCAAGAATTTAAATTGTTCAAAGAAGACAACTTGTCAATATACAATTAAGTGTTATTGATGTCTAACCATTATTATTAATCAAAATTCTAGAATGAAATGCAAGCAGAAATTAAACGGGAATTAACAATGCAACTACGAATGGACTTTTATTTTTATTTTTATTTTTTTTGGATTTTCAGTTTTTTTATATGTCAATGCAAATGCAAATAACCAATAAAGCAAAATGAATAAAAACAAGAGATAATTTTTTTTCTTTTCAAGCTAGCAGTTTTTTTGGCAAGCAGAGCAGCAATTTTCAACAAGCTAATCCCTACTGCTTTGGCAACCTAAAACTAAAAGCATGATATATACAATCTTTTTATTTAATTTTTTTATATGTTTATCAAAGGAAATAAAAAAAGTGAAAGACGAAGCAAATGAAAGTAAACCAACTGAAAACTAAAACAAGTGAAAAATGTTTTTTTTTGGTCTTTTTTTATATAAAAAAACTCCTAATAAAAAAAACAAAGCTAAACAAAAATTATTTCTTTTCTATAAAAACAAGTTATAGCCAACCCGTCCCAAATCAAAACGCACGCTTCGCTACTTTAAAACACAGCTAAAAATTGTCTTCTTTCAAAAATAACCCAAAATGAATTCTCCACTCAAGAAAATAAAATTTGAATTTCAGAGTCAAACTAAATTTTCTTTTTCCTTGAAATATTCGTTGCTGAGTTGTTATGCTTCAGTTGCGGCAGTGAGACTCGAGTTCAAAGGGATTGGATTCGGGGTTTTCGGAGTTTGTCGCAGTGGTTCGAGTCGATTTTGATTGGGTTGCTGTTAAGGAAGATGGTGGAATAGCACGCAATAGGCGGTTGAAGGTTGCGTGGGCTGTTCGAGGTGTTTAGATATTGTTGCTTGGAAGCGGTCGCGGTGGTGATTTGCAGTGGTTAGCGGTGCGGTTTTCAGGTGCTCGGGTTGATGCAGTTAGGGGCTCGTAGGTATATGGAGGTGAAGTTTCAGGAGGAGTCGTGAATTGAACGGTAGGCGTCGATTACAGAGGTTGTGGTTGATTAATTGGGGTGTTGCGACTTTGAGTGCAATCGAGTTGGTGATGGCTGCGATTTTCGCGTTTGATTTTTGGGTTGGGTTAAAACTGTGGCTTGTAGGCAATTGCGAAGCAGAGTGGCACTAAAGTAAAAAAAAGATGGTTGAAGGCAAGTAGAAGATAGTGAGAAGAGATAGACAACAACAAGTTGTTCGAAGTTTGATATGAGTGTTATGTGATGAAGTTGTGGGTGATGCTTGTACAGTGCGTAGTGGCAAGCATTTGAAGGGGTTTGTAACTTTTAATGGTCTGTTGGCTGTCATTTGTGGGTTCTGAGGTTGTAGTTTGTGGGAGGAAGATGATGGGTTTTGAGTGGTTTGGTGATTTTGTGTTTGCCGAATGTAGAAGGTGGCTGCGCAGGAGTGGGCGGAATTGGTTGTTCTTGCTGATGTTTGTAAAATTATGGTTTGAGTGATGTAGTTTGAAATGAAGCTGCTGTAGGAAGGTAGATTGTGAAGTGGTAAGTTGTATCAGGTGAAATGATTATGCAATGGGTTTGATGGGTTGTCAATGTAATGAAGTGAGACAGCAAGTGAGTGACTGTTAGTATGGTGTTGATGATAGTGTTGGAATTGGAGAGTGGATTGTTGAAGGCGATGAGGTGCAGCAGTGGTTGTTTGGATGGTTTGTGGCACGGTCTGGTGAAATCAGTTAGATAAGACAAGGTTGGGATGGAGGAATAAATTGCAGTTGTGGGCAGAATTAATCAGAGGATTGCAGAGCTGTATACCAGGTTGGAAGTTATTTTGGTGAACAGGGATGTGGCAATGTAAGTTGAAATGTAGAAGTGTGGGTTGCAGTGGTGAGAGGTTGGACTGTGAAGAGTATTTGATGGGAGATGATGGTTGCTGTTGTAAGTGATGCAACAGTGAGTAAGAGTTGTGATGGGTTGTGCACAGTGATATGCACTGTTTGATTGAAGACAGTTTTTTTTCAAGAAAATTGTAAATGTAGAAATATGAATGCAAATGTAATTGAAAATGGAAAAATAATAAAGAAAATTTTGTTTTGAATATGTGTATGATTTTTTTTAAAATAGAAACTAGAAATGCAAATGCTAGTTGAAAACAAAAGAATATTGCACAAAAACAAAGTTAAACACAAACAAATACACAATTTTTTTTAAGTGCAAACACACAAAATAAATACACAAAAATCAAACGAAAGTAATTCGAAGAATGGAAAATTAAAATCAAAACAAATTCCCCGGCAACGGCGCCAAAAACTTGTTAATCGACGGAATTTCTATCAATTTAGAAAACCGCCGAAAAATTTCAAAATAAAAATAACCGCAAGCGCACAGTGTACGAATGTAGCATGTGGCGAATACGGGTCGATCCGAAGGAATTGATGATTTTAAAAATCTATTCAATCAAATTAAACCAAAGTTGAAGAGAATGTTAAACTAGAAAAGAAGAAAAACAAGCAAAAGAAAATTGATAAAAAATATATGTCTTAAGAAAATTTAGAGGCAACTTCCACTCTCTAGATCACATAAATCAACAAAATGAAGCGATGATATCTCTTTTCTTTGTCATTAGTTAGCTTAATTGATGTGTTTATCATAATTATGGCCTATTTGTGCTATTAATTAGCTCAACATAAGCCATCAAACTATAGCACACCTCTTAAACCATTTACTAACTCACATGAAAAATGATAACAAAGTTGAAAGCAAAATCTATTTTAAGCATGGTTTATTAACTATTAATTAGAAACATAGACCATCAAATTTTAATCTCAACATTCACTTCATTACCATCATCATATGTAGATGAAGAGGTGATTTGTGTTAGTGATTGTTTAAGTATAGCCTATTTGGTGTCAACAATATAGGCTATCAAATTCAAAGCAAAAACAACAAGTTAACTACTTCATACATTCTCATTAAAGCACAAAAAGAGAGTATAAAACATCAAAATGTTGAAGCTACATGATTAGAGGCTTCATTACCCCTAAATTGAAGGGATTAGCCTCTCATTTGTGTTATCATATCAACACAAGTAGCATGCAACATGAAAGCAAAAAGAAAGAAAATGAAAGCTAATGGAAAAGATATATATTCTATTTGCATAAAAGAAAAAGAGATCTACACTACAACATGAAAGGAAATAAACAAAGAAAGGAAAAGATCATGTATTAAATTGCATAAAAAAAAGAAATTACAGAGAATAAAAATGGCTAAGTAGCCATGAAAAAAGAAAGAGAAGAGCCTTGTTTATTTTGATCCTAAAACTAATGAAGAGGAAGGATGTTACTACATGAAACATAAGGGGTTATTTATACAAGTGTTAAACCCTAATTCATACTTTTGGGGAATGCCCAAGATGCCATTGTAGGAAATGTGGTCGCCAAGTTATCATTAACTTCAATAATCCCCCACTTAAATGTACATGAAGCTTTTAATGGCCTTTAGCATGTGCCTTAGCTCCTAATTGAAAATCAAGGTAAGTGGGTGGGGTCCTCCTTGTTCTTCACTTTGAATTATTTCCATCTTCATTCTTTTGTATCTTCTTTGTGCATGCATATTCCTTCACGAACCCACTTGTAATTGAGTTTAATTTCCTACAAAATAATATAAAAATTTCCAATTAAATTTTCTCAATTAATATATGCACAAAAATGACCATTTTGCCCATGGATGAAGATGAATATGTGACAATTTCAAATAATATGAATTTTGGTTTAAACGAGTTAAAATACCCAATATGATCATTTATTTAATTTAAATAGATTAAATATGATGGTAAAATTATGCAAATTTACGTGCACATCACATAGTTACAGTAAAATCTAGTAGTTCGAACAAAAACCACATTAGCAGTTTCAAATTAGAGTAGCGACTTTCAAACAAAAGAATAATCATATCATGCCAAAATCAAAGCCGTGGTGACTAAGGAAAAGAATCAAACAGGCAAAAATAAAAGTCGTGGGGACCAAGGCAAAGAATCGAACAAGTCAAAATCAAAGCCGTAGTAACAAGCATAGCACACAGAAAATATTCAAATTGAACTAGTCTAAAGAAATCACAAGCATTCAAGCATAATCATACGGTCGAGTTAAATTAACAGATGAAGTAAAATGAAAATATTTGAACGATAATTTAGGGTTTATTACCTATTTATACATCAACATCATCCGCATTCAAATGCATCAAGTTCAAGCATATCAACGCGAATAGAAAAAGGAAATCACGTACCAATTCAATTCGAACTTGCCAATTTGAAGCAACCGAAAGCAAATCGAAGATAGGAGACGATTGACAGAGCAAAGCGAAGTAAATCACTTCAATCACTCAAAAAACTGGTCGTGTCAATTTTCCAAAGCCCTAATTTTCAGAAAGAAAAGGGAATGAATGTTCTCGAGCAAAGAAAAGAAGCAGACATCATTTTCACAAGGAAAAGGATACGGGCCGAAATAAAGAAAAGGGAGATATTTGTTGGGTCGGTTCCTTTATTATTATTAATTGAGATTAAATTTATATATAGGGTTTTGTAATTTGTTTTTAATTTGCATTTTTCTTTTAAACTTTTATAAAATTCTAGTCGTGTGACTAGGGGACGAATTATGGTGGTGTAGTTTGAGAAATCGTAACTCAATGGCTGAGTTATGGTAAGGTTTTGAGCGTAGAGTTAGGTTAGTCAATAGCGTGTGTCGCAAGTTTATGTGTGTAAGCGTCTGACTACTTAATTTCTAGCAGAAACCTTAGGAGTAGCACGTAGGTAAGGTTTTGCCAAAGCTGGGTAAATCTGTGTTGTTCTATTTATTCTTTTTTTATTCTGCTATTATCCATGCTTCAATTATTTTATATATTTCCGCATTAAATATTTATAATTATTAGTATCACCCTATTAACCCCCCTCTAGGGTGAAATCGATCCTACATCTCTTTCCAGATATGATAAATCACTGTTGTTAGCAAAATGCAGGCTTTGTTATACCCTTTTGATTTGATTTTGAATCTTTGCTGTATGTGTTGGATACTTGTTTTTACATTGTGTAGTAAGACATATTGATTGAGATTAAGCTTCTTTTTTGCGTATACCGTATATGTCTTGAGTGGATGCAATGATTGTATAAATGCTCTAAGGTTTATGATTCTGTTTTGCAAAGAAGCATTTCATTTCACCATTTTTTCTCAATTAACGCATTTATCTCTTGTAGGCAGTATATTTAACAAGCCAAAATAAGCGTTGTATGCCATTTTTGGTCAGTGTACCTATTCTAAATTATTTTATATCAATCTACGTCAATTTCTACATATTTGATATATTCTCACGTAATTTAAAGTGAGAATTTTCCTTTAGCCGATATTTTTGACCCCAAATGTCTACATTCAAGCTTGATTTTATTTCAATGCTTTCTATGGTTGATTTGAATATAGAGGCAGCCGGTTGTAGATTTGTATTCCATTTGTGATTTTGTATTATACTTTCTGCTTTTTCATTTGTTCCTCCAAATTGTAGTGTATCATATCAGACTAGTAAATTGACCAGAGATTTGCCATTTATCCATGCGTCAAACTAAAGGCTGACTTCTTTGCCATCTTTGAATTTCCTTTCAATTAACTTGATGCCTATTTCGCTACACTTCAAATTATTTTTATAAGTATGTGAGTAGTGGTTTTTTATTGGCATAGTCTAGAAGTTTTTATTCCTAATAGATTTCTCTTTCATCCACTTTGCTTATAGAGATAATTCAATGAATTTTCAAAACAACTTGAGATTGCATGCTTCAATTAGATCTTTGAAATTTCTTAGGTTTAGACCCCCTACATTTTTTGTTTTACAGACCATTTCCCATGAAATTTGCCCATCCAAGTAAAGTTTACACACATTTTTTCTATTTTTTGCAATGATATTGATGGTATATTGTGAGATTTTATCCAATACACGATGATAGCTATAATGATAATAGGTGTAAGCTCTAGTCTACCAGCAATTCACAATAGTTTATTTCACCAAATCTCTAATTTACCTTGTATAATATCAAATAATCTAGCATAATCTCTATCTATAATTTGGTTCATACTAAGAGGAATTCCTAAGTATTTGGCGGGCAGTTCACCATCTTGAAACTTTAAAATTTGAAGTATTTAGCAAGCATTTCACCATCTTTTAAGTTTTCAAAAATTTTTGCAACAAAATTTGTACTGCAAATATCAATGTTTATAAATAATAACAGATCATCGGCATACAATAAATGGGATATACTAGGAGTAATTCTATTTGTTGCTTATAAAATTTCCATTATTTGCTCAAATTCCATTTGTAATGAAAAATATTCCATAACAATTGAAATTAGATAGGGTGTTAATGAATTTCCTTGTCTTTTTCCCCTATTACTATAAACCACAGGCGATCAATTTATCAAAATTGAATGTGTGGCTATATTGATGCATTCTTTTACTAAATTACAGAATTTTTCATGAAAACCCAATTGGAACATCATATGAATTATATGTTAAATTTTGGTGACACTACATGAAAAAAATTGAAGTGGTTGGAAGTAGCTGGGTGACGGAGAAAACGGTGCGCAAATCGAAGCTCGGAGGAGGAAGATACGATGATAAAAGGGAGTGTTATGGCCAGCATCAAGCGACAGACGTCTGTCATAAAGTGAAAGACATTTGTGACTTTAAGGTTTGGAATCCTAGAGTTAGGACAAACGTCTGTCACTTTATGATAGACCTCTATGGTTTCAAGGATGATTTCATGAGACCTATGACAGACGTCTGTGATAACTTTCTGCCCATATTTTGACTGGGTTTTGGTGTAAAGATTTGTGATATTCGCAGGAACAATTCTAGAATTTTTCCTTGGGTTTTTATTCTCCTATATAAGCTATTTTCAAGATTCATATTAAGAGTGCGACTGAAAAGCGACTACAAAGGTTTTAGCCTCCATTAATTAGGGCTTTATCTAAACCTAATTTTCTTCAATTCACTTCTTCACGAATAAATTCTATTAGAATTTTGATCATTGTAATCAATCTCTTATAATCTTCTTATTGGTATTAATAAAATCTCTCTCTTAAAGTGGATGTACACTAACAAAACGACAATGGAACACCACTATAAATAAGTGTGTGGTCTATTTTTATCGTTATTGCTTTGATTTTATATTACTTATTGGGTGATTGTGATTGGTATTGGATTGAGATATTGATTGGTTGATTTTACACTTCTTATCATGAGATCATTTTCCGCTATTCTTTGAGGTTTTGATTTGAGTGGTCTTGAGTTAGAATTTTCCACAACATTTGGTATCAGAGTTGTGGTGTTGGTAGGCGATTGTAGAAATACCAAATTCAGATAATACCTTAAGTAGTTCCTTAATGGCTAATCCAAGTGGTGTAGGACCTTATGTGATCGTACGTATCTTCGGGATCACAATTGGTTATAGACAAGTGGAATGGCGATAATGATTTTGAAAAGTGGCAATGGAAGATGAAAGAGGTTCTTAGGAGAAATCAGGTGCATTGGGTAATGTTTGACACATATTTGTTGTCGAAATACATCTCGGATGTTGAGAGAGAGGAAAAAGGAAGAGTGGGCATTCACTATGCTTGAACCTGTTACGGGGGAGAATGTTATCTTCAACATTAGTGGTGAGACACCGCTAAGGGAATTTGAGACAAGTTGAAGGAGTTGTGTATAAAGAAGTCACTAACTAATGGTTTGATTTTATTGCGAACGTTCTTCACCTATAAATGAAGGAAAGTACTTTGCTAAAGGCGCACTTGAATACATTTGATGATTAGGTAATGAAGATGAAGGCGGTAGATTTGAATATTAAGGAAGAGAAAAAGAAAGTTGATATTGTTGTGTTCATTGCCGGACCATTACGGGTTTCTCAAATAATTTGATCTATAGCGGGGATATTTTGACTCTAGATGATGTCAAAACAAGTCATCTTAGCGAAAAGTTGTGGGATCAAATGAAGGAGTTAGGTGATGGAAGTAGTTGTACTAGTAGTGATCATGGTTTATTCATGGAGAAGGAAAGATATGCAAAGAAGGAGAACCACGGGCGTTCTAAATCAAGGAACCCCAGTTGGTGTGGAAAGTCGAAGGAAAGAAAGGGCAAGTGCTATATTTGTAAGAAGCCCGGTCATTAGAAGAATGAGTGCCCGGACAAGGAGAAGGCAAAGAAGGAAATAGTATCTTCATCCCTGGTGGTGGAGAGTGGAGTTGGTGAGAGAGACGTAGATGCGTTGTCGGCGGTAGCATTAGATGTTTCGGGTAGCGAATGGGTGCTCGATTTGGGGGCATCTTATCATATGATGCCAAATAAGAATTGTTTTTCCTTTTATATTGACAAAGAAGGAAATTCAATTATTATGGGTAATAATGCTATTTTTAAGTCGAAAGGCATTGGTTCCATGCAAATTCGGATATTTAACGGAGTCGTTCATACTCTCACTAATGTACGCTATGTTCCAAGATTTCGAAAGTCTCTTATCTCTTCGGGGCAACTGGATTCTTTAGGCTGTAAGATCGCTATTGAGAGTGATGCGGGTTTTGAAGGGTGTGCTTGTGGTGATGAAGGGTGCTATGACTCATAGTGTTTATTTGCTTCAAGGAGTGACTATAGAAGGTGAAACTTGTGTGGGAGTTGATAGTTTTCGTTGCTTGGATGCGGCTAGGTTGTTGCAATTGAGCTTAGGACATGTCTTGGAGTGGAGTTTGGATATTCTTCGAAAGAGGGAGATGATTGATGGAGAGAGTTTCAACAAACCAGAATTTTGCGAGGAATGTGTCACAGAGAAGCAAACTAAGGTATCATTCAATGAGAGAAAACATGATTCGAGAAGGATTCTTGAGTATGTTCACAAGTATGTCTAGGGACCGGCACCGATAGCTTCTTTGGGAGGAGTTCTCTATTACATTTCTTTTATTAATGACTTTTCTCGAAATGATAAACTTGAACCTAGAGCTTTCAAGGGGATTTTTCTTGGCAATACGGATGGAGTAAAAGGCTACCGAATTTGGAATCCAAAAATGAAGAAGGTTGTGAATTCTCATCATGTTACTTTCGATAAGTGGCTTTGTTCAAGGAGAATGAGAGCTTATCGGAAGTTTCAGATTTGGTTCATGGTGAATCAAAGGAGAAGGAAGTTATTCCCATATTTTGTCCAAGAAGTACAGAGAGTATATTAGTTGAAGATGCTTGTGAGTGGGTAGCAGTTGATGTAACATCACATAGTCCATAGAGTTCCTCTAGTAGTGTAGATGTTGTGCATGATTCTAGAGACGATTCAAGTCAAGGAGGAGCTGAAAGGAGTTTAGGTGATGGTATTTCTAGTTGGGTAGGTCGTCATGCAATAAGATATTCGATAGATATGGTGATTGGAACTATCTTAGCTTTTGTGATAATTTGGACTATGCCCTTCATGTTGTCCAAGATCAGCCGATGGACCTTGATGACGTCAAGAGTCGAGTGATAGCTCGAAGTGTATTTGTGCCATGGAGGAAGAGATGCAATCATTGATGAAGAATCAAACTTGGGATTTGGTTTCGCTTCTTAAAGGAAACCATGCTATTGGGTGCAAATGGATATATAAGGTGAAGAATGATGGGAGATACAAAGCTAGGCTAATGGCTAAGGGGTTTGCACAAAGGAAGGTATAGGAGTATGATGAGATATTCGCACCGATTGTGAGCCATACTTCTATCCGGATATTACTTGTCATAGTTGCTATTCACGACTTGGAGTTAAAGCAACTTGAAGTGAAAATTGCCTTCTTTCATGGTGACTTGGATAAAGGTATCTACATGGAGCAATCGAAAGGTTTCATTATGGATGGTAAGTCAAATTTGGTTTGCAAGTTAAAGAAATCACTATGTGGTTTAAAGCAATCACCTAGATAATGGTACAAGATATTTGATCATTTTATGCGTGAAAATGGTTTTGATAGAAGCCTTAAGGATGCTTGTGTATATTTCAAGAAGTTGAAAAATGATTACTAGGTGTATTTACTCTTGTATGGGATGACATGTTCATTGCTTCTGAAGATAAGAATGAAATCAACAAGTTAAAACTGATTTTGAAATCGGAGTTCAAAATGAAGGATCTTGAAGAAGAAAGGAGGATATTGGGCATGGAAATTGAAAGGATGAAAGCGTTTTGAGTCGAAATTGACTCAAAAGGAGTACATAGAGAAAGTTCTTTACCGGTTTAGCATGCAGAATGCAAAGGCGTTAAATACACCTTTATCTTTGTATAATAAAGCTTTCGAGTAAGGGATCACCTATCTTGGAGAAAGACAAAGCTTATATGGCAAAGGTGCCATATGCTAATGCGGTTGAAAGTCTAATGTATGATATGGTGTGTACAAGGCCCAATATTGCAAATACTGTCGGGATGGTTAGTTGGTATGTGGATAATCTGGGAAAATCACATTGGGAAGCTGTGAAGCTTATATTGAGATATCTTAGAAGCACATCATTTCATAATCTTTTTTTTGGCGGTAGTCATGGAAAGAATTACAAGTAGGTTGGTCATTTTGATTCAAACTACGCCGGTGATAGGGATCAAAGAAAATCAACTTTTGGATATGTTTTCACACTTGGTGGTACGACCATAAGTTGGAGATCGAGATTGCAGACCGCGGTTTCTTTATCGACTACGGAGGCGGAGATGATAGCCGCGGTGGAGGTGGCAAAGGAGGCACTATATTTGAAGCAATTGTTGTGTGGCTTGGAATATGAGCATGATAATGTCGATGTTCGACGTGATAGCCAGAGTGCTATTCACTTGGTGGAGAATTTGGCGTTTAGCTCACGGACTAAGCATATTGAAGTGAGAGAGTCATTTCTAGTAGCCATGGATGAAAATAAACAAGTATACCTTTGGAAAGTGCACACAAAGGATAACACGACACATATGTTCACTACAGAATCGCCAGTTGGGAAATTTGAGCATTGCTCGAACTTGATTCACCTGAAGAAGTGGTAGGTGCTATGGGGTTGGCACATGTGAGGGAAGAGCTTGGTTGTAGATGAGAAAGGGTACCGATTAATGATCGAGGTTCTGTCTTCTTGGTGAGTGCTATGGTGAGACGGTTTAGAATTTGAATGTTTTCAACACTTCATTAGCGAGCGGGGGCTTTGCCTGAGCTCGTTGATGGAGTGCAATAGGAGGTGGCTTTGCCGGAGCTCATTGGGAGAGCATTCGCATTTGGTTAAAGGTAGAAGTAGTGATAGTTGGAGCTATCGGCTGTCGATGATGGTATGGTACCATTGGAGTTGGAGATGGATATAGTGTCGAGGTGGAGTGTTAAATTTTGGCAACATCATATGGAGAAATTGAAGTGGTCAAAAGTAAACAGATGATGGAGAAAATGTTTCGCAATTCGAAGATTAGAGGAGGAATATTTGGTGATGAAAGGTGGGTGTTGTGGCAAGCATTGGGCGACGGACATCTATCATAAAGTGACAGACGTCTGTGACTTAAGGGTTTGGAACCCGAGAGTTTGGACTGACGTCTGTCACTTTATGAAAGACGTCTATGATTTCAGGGATGGTTTCCTGAGACCTACGACCTGTAACTTGTGACAGATGTATGTGACGACTTTTTGCCTATATTTTTACCGGGTTTTGATGTGAAGATTTGTGATTTTCGCAGAGACAATTCTGGAATTTGCCTAGGTTTTCTATTCTCCTATATAAGCTATTTTCGAGATTCAGGTAAAGAGCGCGAATGAAACGCGACTGCAAGCATTTTACCTCCATTAATTAGGCTTTTATCTAAACCTAATTTTCTTCAATTCTCTTCACAAATAAATTCTATTAGAATTTTGATCATTGTAATCGATCTCTTGAACTCCTCTCATTTGTATTAATAAAAGCTCTCTCTTAAAGTGGTTGTACACTTACAAGACGTTAGTGGAACAACTATAAATTAGGTGTGATCTATTTTTACTGTTATTGCATTGATTTTATATTGCTTGTTGGGTGATTGTGATTAGTATTGGATTGGATTGGATTGAGATATTGATTTGTTATTTTTACACTTCTTACCACGATCTTGTTTTCTACTGTACTTTGGGGTTTTGGTTTGAGTGGTCACGAGTTAGAATTTCTCACAACATTGTAAGATGTCTATTTGTGTTATTAAATATTTTATGTAGATCAATTTTAAGGCACACTTTATTTTTGCAACCCATATTGAAATTTCTAATAATTTCATTAGCTAATAAGTTGTTTTTCATAATATATTTACTTGGTATAACTTTGATTTTCAAAATTCAAATACTTTAAAAAGATTTTTATTCTGTTGCTCAAAATAGTACCTATGACTTTATAAAAAAATTACAACAGGCTATGGTTTATAATCCCCTAAACCGTTAAGAATTTTAACTTTTGGTAAAAGAGTAATAAATGTGTGATTCAAACATTTCAAAAGCTTTCAATTCATGAAAAATTCATTTACTACATTAAGTAGATTTGCTTGATATCCTCACAATGTGTTTGTAAAACTTTGCCCCAAATCCATCTGGTCCTGGGCTTTATCATTGTTGGCATTAAAGAATATATTTTCCAATTCCTTCAAACATATAGGAGCAAGAAGAATTTTTTCACTGTTTTCATTGAGTAAAAATTTTGCAGCAAAGTTTGGGAAATTCCTTTTGTATGAATTGGTATTATGCAGATCATGAGAAACGTCGTTAATTGTAACCCTTTTATCATCTAGCAGTTTTCTATATCATTTTTGTATTTTCTATATGACATTTTGACATAGAAGAACTTGCTAGACTCATCCCCACTAGTAAACTGGTTAATTTTAGCTTTTTCGTCATGTTGATTATTTGCATATGTGAAGCTTTACTTAAATTGCCTTGCATTTGAAAAAAATTCAATCTCAAGGGGTTTGTTTGAGTAATTAAAGTCAATTTCATTTTGGATATTCTCGCATTCATTTTTGGTTTGTTTAATATCATTTTTATTTTGATTTTTATTCCAAATTATTATGTTTTCTTTTGGATTTTTAAGAATTTTATTGAACTTGTATTGAGCTATTCCATGAATTGATCCCTTATATTGTTTCTTACAGTCAGTTTTAGTTTCTTTCTATAGTCCAACTATTTACATGTCTATATAGTGTATTTTCTTAAGATAAAAGAATTACAATACGGGTATGGCCACTAGAAATCTTGTGGTAAAATGGAGCATTGAAAATCAACAAAACAATTTGCAAATTTTTGATTGATGAATATTTTGTCTAATCTGTAGTGAATATTTCTAAATTTACCAGATTTCCAAGTGAATATAATACCTGTTATAGTGGGTTCGAACAACCCAGATTTAAAAATAAAGTTATTGAGGATTTCTAGTTTTTTAGAAGGAATGGACAAACCACTTTTTTCAAAAGAATGCATTACTGTATTAAAATCCCCAATTATTATCCAAAATTTATTCATATTTTTGTTTAGTAGCTCTAAATGTTTCCATCACTTTTGTCTTCTCTTTTCACTATTAAAAGCATATATAAATAAAAGTTTAAAATTGAAATCCACTTATGTTTATAAATTTATAATTAATATATTGTAAATTTATAAAATATTGATTTAAATCCCGAATATTTGAATCCCATAATACCATATTCCTTTCATTTCCACCTATAGAATTATTACTTGGCACGAGTGCAAACTCATGCTACGCACACAGCATTGAATGTAAAGCTTTGAAAATACAATAGTACGTTATTGGTAAAACCATAATTATAAATCATGTTCAAACCAGAGTAATGTGAAAAAAATGTATGCAACCGTTAAATGTTGGACAATAAAATGTCATGGAAAATATAGGTTTCGATTCAATAGGCGCATTAGAAAACTAATCCAATATACTCTCCACCCTATTATCAAATAGAAACATTTTAGAACAGCATAATCAATACATCACAAAGGGTAATATAGCAAGGTGATACATATGTAGCACTTGTACCTTTGAGCTATCATGTATTGACAGATCAATTAGCCCAAATGGTTCGGTACAAATGTTGGAGCCATCCTAAAAAATTAATTGTTGCATGGAATGGTTTACGATGGCTTATGTGCAATCAATTTTGATGCATAGTCCAACGTGATTCCAAATTAAGGAGGTTATATGGTAGTGCATTTCTTTAGCACCTAAATAACAAGTTGTACTGTTTGTCATTAAACTCATTTAAAGCATAATAGCTAGCTGAGCAATAGAAAATAAAGTAAAATAGATGACCTAATATTTTCAATCAAGGAAATGCTAACTTGTGACGAATATATCAGCATCAAAAAAAAATTACATCAAATGAAATATTATTTTTTTGAAAGATGAATGAAAGGGTGTTATCTAATTCTTATCAAATAGATGAGTATCAAATTGTGCTACCAACAATTATATGAGCATAAAAATATAATCATCTAAAGCTTTAATATATACTCACTCATTTTATCAAAGTCATTTGACGATTGAAATGAACTCACGGCAGCTTAAACTAACTTCATTGAAACATAGGACCATCGCTTAATGGTTAGAATGTGCGAAATATATTGAAGATGAAAATTAATGTATTAGTTAAAAAATTCAAACTTAATTGGAAAACATAGGAACCAACACATAGTTTCACTTTTTTTTGAATCATACATTAAATTGATTCTTATCATGCATTTAATTTCACAATACTAAATAATGAATATAATTAATGCTTGAAATTTAAATAAATCCCTTGAGTTATAATGATTAGCACAACAAAGCTTCATTTTTTCATAGTGTAACATATACTACACAACCAAACATAAGTCCACCAAAGAAGTGCCATACAATAATATTTGTGTCTAATCCTTACTCTTACTTACTGTAATAACTATAACTTAACGACATTTTGAATCAGTTGTAGCAAATGGAAAAGAGAAAAACAAAATTGCTTCATAATAACGACATAATGTAAGCAACTTTGATGAACTGATAAGGTAAAACTAAATAAACTACCCAATATACTATGTAAGTGGAAAAACCTATATAAGCAACTTTGTTAACCTTGTAGCAGTCAATTACTTCTAATCAACATACATTGACGGTTTGTAAACAAAGTATAATTATAAAAAAATGTACAACATTAATTTGATTATAAAACAAAGTAGAAAAATTATTAGCACAATTTTAGTTGTATAACCTTGTGCGTTGCAGTTATACTCGTCCTTTAACAATCCAAGAAAAAAATAATGTATAGTTTAGCTGAAAGACAACAACGGTACGTCAAAATTTTTACTTGTTATATTTTTGCTCAATACTTTAGGAAGCCATAGGGCAACATATCATATATTCCAGTAAATATAGGAAGTAATAAATTCAAAGTAGGATACATCTTCCACGTATTCTTCATAATAAAACCATCTTGGTGGGAACAAAAAATAAATTACGAGATCATGACAAGTAAAGTATCGTTAAATGATAAAAAAGGTAGAAAACAATGAAAATGAATATGCAGAATAAGTTGCAGTAAATAGTAAAATAATTCCAATGAAATGGAAACTAATTAAAATTTATGTTTTGAATTGCAGGTTGAAATATGTTTGTCAAATTTATAGCTTGGTACAATAAAAAAGTAGGAAAATGTTATATTTATAAAGAAAACATGGATTAACTTGAATATAGTTGATTAGAATTTGTGTACTTCCAAAAAATTGCTATTTCAATTTTGCTAAGAGATGAAGTAATAAGGTAGGAGCAGATCATATAATTCATTGAGAAGTTCTAAGAATTAATATAACTATATCTGAATGAAATGGTCAAAAAAATTGTGTTCTTATGTCAATGATACTGACAGTAACTAATTTTTTTGGTATAGTGTGAAGAAAACATAAGAAAATATGAATTAAGTGAAAATTAGGCCCATGTCCCTAAAATCAAATTTAACAGCCAAAACTCCTTCCGTTTTAAACTTGTAAATCCAACCCCTATTTTTTTCTACAATATTTTGTTTCCCTAATTACTCTCATTTACTTCATGTCGACTATTCTTGTGTGATTGTATTGGCGATCAAGATTTGAAATCTTAGTAGGGAAATCAGATTTAATTCGATCTACTGTTCGATTTTTTTTACAATTCATTATGGCTTCATCATCTTGCATGTAAACACTTGATTTAATTTTCAATCGACTTTGCATTATTGTTTTTACAATTTTTTGATAATTTAGCAATGTTTTTTGTATAATTATGCATAGCAAGTATAAGTTATATTAAGTAATTCGAATAATATGATGTTTTTTATGCAAAGAAATTTTATTTTTAATCCTGTATGTAAATGCAGAGTTGTATGCAGTTAAGTAAAATAACTGCATACACTGCTGCAATTATTGTAAGTAATTGCTTTCATAACTATATTTATCAAAATCTTTAGTTATCTAAATAAATGTGTATTTTTCAGCAGTTATCGAGAATTATTGTAGAATTTTATGTGTGTTGATAATAAGAAGTCTATCTTATTCGTTGCAGTGTGATTGTATATGGTGTATTTTAATTTGTAAATAATGGCAGGGTTTCCTGCAATTACTGTAAGTGAATTTAAGTTTTTTAATGCGCTACGAGGTTCGACTTTTATATTATTATCTAAGTAATTGTAGATTTCAATGTAGTTATATTAAATAAGTGCAAAAATGGCTGCACGTATTGTAAATAAATTGCAGATTAAAAATTAATGTAAAATTTAATGAGCGTTCATTGAAGCGGTTAAATGTATCATATATGCTCTTTTATCAGCAAATATTTTCAGTTGAAAATGTTAGAATTTTTTAAGTAAATATTTTCAGTTGAAAATGTTAGAATTTTGTTAAAATTCTTTAAATATTACAATGTTTTTCAGTGAGAAATGAAATAATGTATGTTGGAGTTACAAGAGTTTTCTGAATTAAAATAATTGCATACATGTATTAAGGAATGTAAATTATTTTAAGCGAATAATTGCTAATAATTAAGCAATTATTTAAAATAATTCAATTTTTCTGTAATTATTCAAAATAATTGCAGCATTTAAGTACATTTATTAACTACATATATTGTTTGTAGATAAAGATTTAATCTATTAATTGCAGTATTTAACTGCATATCATATATGTAATTATAAAATACACTTTAATGGTTCAATTTTAACTGCATTTCAATTATGCAGTTAAAAATTTATGGGTTTTTTAACTGCATATTTGATGAATGTTCATTTAAGTTGTTAAATGTATCATATATGCTCTTTTATCAGCAAATATTTACAGTTGAAAATGTAAAAAAAAAATTAAGTAAATATTTGCTTATTTTTATGGAGAGATTTTGAATGATTGCAGATAACGTTGCAACCGTTCTTAAAAATTGCAGAATATTTTGACAATATTGATGTTTTTTAGTTAAAAATCTTTAAATATTATCAATGTTTTTCGGTGAGAAAAGTAATAATTTATGTTGGAGTTCCAATAGTTTTTTGAATTGAAATAATTGCATACATGTGTTAAAGAATGTAAATTGTTTTAAGTGAGTAATTGCTAGTAAGTATGCAATTGTTCTAAATAATTCTAATTTTTCTATAACTATTCAAAATAGATTGCAGCATTTAAGTATATTTCTTAACCACATATGTTGTTCCAGTCAAAGATTTCATATGTTAATTGCAGTTTTTAACTGCATATCATATGTGCAGTTATAAAATACACTTTAATGGTTCAATTTTAATAGCATTTCATTTTTGCAGTTAAATATTTAGGGGTTTATTAACTGCATATATGATGAGTGTTCATTGAAGTGGTTAAATGTATCATATATGCTATTTTGTGAGCAAATATTTTCAGTTAAAAATATAAGAATTTTTAAGTAAATATTTGCTTATTTTTATGGAGAGATTTTGAATGTTTGCGGATAATGCTGCAATTATTCTTAAAAATTACAGAAATTTTTGGCAATATTGATTTTTTTTGTAAAAAGTCTTCAAATATTATCCATGTTTTTCAGTGAGGAATGTTAAGTGTATTTCATTTATACATACATAAGTTCCTGAAATTCTTTACATAATTGCAGACATGCATACAATTATTTCAGGATATTTTCAGGCATGTTTGTAATTTTTAGGAGTAAGTGCGATTTTAATTTAAATAATTGCAGAGCCATATGCAATTATTCTAATCATCTTTGTCTTTGACATTTTATTAATTGTGATCATATCAGCATGATTGTCATGATCTTCTTTTTACTATTATTTTTTTCTTGAATAATTTTTTTGTCCTTCTCAATATCCTCGTTATTTTCTTTATTTTTTTCCCTCACCGTAATTTTTGATTTCTAATACTTCATATTTTTCAGCTTCATCACTATATCAAATTCTTCATGATTTTGATTTATAGATGAAACTTGTCCAGCAAATTTCAGTTCTAGTTTGAGAACTCGAGTTTGGAAATTAATACATACAAGGTGTGAACATGTATCATTTAACTAGTGCTTGAATGGTTTAGATTGTGGAACAAACTTCCCACGCTTGATCTTTTTGCTTCTATGTATCTTTAGTTTTTCCTTCTATATGTATCTTCTATTTATAAGGGCCCAGTAGGTTCACAGTCAAAGTCACAGTTGTTATAGTTGGCATCAATGCGATGATTCTAAAGTGTTTCAGTGATTCGAAAGCATGTCAAATTGCTGTTCAAGAGCATGCAGTGGAATTTGCTTTATGGTAACTCAACCATCTTGGTTGTTCTTCTTAATTATAATACCATCTTGTAATATCCTAGAGTCATTACTTGTAAGGAGCTTTTCTTCTAGAAAACTCTTAATTTCAATATGCATTTCACCGTATCATCTGATGATATACCATTAGCTCCTCTATGATAGCCTTCTTTTCTTCAATTTGCTCCAGATTTGTTTAATTTAGATATTGAATCTTCTAAAAGCTTGCTTGACATCTAAGGAATTCAGACTTGATAACCATGTAAGTAAACCTGAAGTTATAGAAACTAATTATGGTGAACTACTGAATTATGTTTACTTTTAATCTCTCATTAGGAATCAGAGACGAGACTATTGAATTTTATCTTGTAACTCATCATCTTCATCTCTTAAGTGTAACAACTATCGAGTTGGCACTCATTTTAGTTTGAATACCGATGGAATAATTTGTAAAAATCACCTTCAGTACTCACACTAAAAAGGATTGCCGGTAGATAAGAAAAACAAAATATAATTGTAAATAGCCATGGAATAAATACTAAAGATATAATTTTTCATTAAAGAAGAAGATGTAGAGCAAAGAAGAAGGAAAGATAGAATATATAGACATAGACAAAAATCTCAACCGTAGATATAACTGGTCAAGGAATATAACTTTGATCAAGATGTTGGACTAAAACTGAAAGAATCACATGAATACCGAATGCATTTGTCCTTTTTTAACAAACAAACAAAGATATATCTTCTTTTTATAACTCATGAATGACATAAAAGCTGAATGATTCATAAAATGCAATTCAAGTATTTTAAGCCTTGTTCATTCCCCAAAATTCTAAGGTTGTAGTTTTAAAATACAGGTAAATTCATACAACAATGAGCTATAAATAAAATACAACCAATATAACTAAAATAAATTTTATTTTGAATTATTGGCGTATTAAAAAATTTTAACTGCATATCATATTGCACTTATGAATTACACTTTAATGGTTCAATTTTAACTGCATTTCAATTGTGCAGTTAAAAATTTATGGGTTTTTTAACTGCATATTTGATGAGTGTTCATTGAAGTGGTTAAATGTATCATATATGCTCTTTTATCAGCAAAAAATTTCAGTTGAAAATGTAAGAATTTTTAAGTAAATACTTGCTTATTTTTATGGAGAGATTTTGAATGTTTGCAGATAACGCTGTAATTATTCTTAAAAATTACAGAAATTTTGACAATATTGATGTTTTTTGTTATAAGTCTTTAAATATTATCAATGTTTTTCAATGGAAAATGTAATAATATATGTTGGAGTTCCAAGAGTTTTTTGAATCGATAATTGCATGCATGTGTTGAAGAATGTAAATTGTTTTAAGTGAATAATTGCTAATAAGTAAGCAATTATTTAAAATAATTCCATTTTTTCTTTAATTATTCAAAAGAATTGCAGCATTTAAGTACATTTCTTAATTACATATGTTATTTAAGTTAAAGATTTCATCTGTTAGTTGCAGTTTTTAAGGACATATCATATATGTAGTTATAAAATACACTTTAATGGTTCAATTTTAACTACATTTCAATTATGCAGTTAGAAATTTATGGTTTTTTAACCGCATATTTGATAAGTACTCATTGAAGTGGTTAAAAGTTTCATAGATGCGCTTTTATCAGCATATATTTTCAGTTGAAAATGTAAGAATTTTTCAAGTAAATATTCGCTTATTTTTATGGAGAGATTTTGAACGTTTGCAGATAACGCTGCAATTATTCGTAAAAATTGCAATTTTTTTTGACAATATTGATGTTTTTTGTTAAAAGTTTTTAAATATTATCAGTGTTTTTTAATGAGAAATGTACTAATTTATGTTAGTGTTTCAAGAGTTTTTTGAATTGAAATAGTTGCATACATGTGTTGAATAATGTATATTTTTTAAGTGAATAATTGCTAATAAGTAAGCAATTATTCAAAATATTACATTTTTTCTGTAATTATTCAAAATAATTGCAGTATTGAAGTGCATTTATTAACTACATATGTTGTTTGCAGTTAAAGATTTCATCTATAAATTTATATTTTTGAGCAATTATTGTGAATTATTGTATAAATTAATGTGTGTTTATAGTTAGAAGTTTGGTCCTATTTGTAGCAGTATGATTGTATATGCTGTATTTTGATCTGTTAATAATTGCAGACTTATCAACAGTTATTATAAATAATGGCAAATTTTTCTGCAATCACTATAAACGAATTAAAATGGTTTGACAAATTTAAGAGGTTCAATTTTTGTATTGTGATTTAAATTATTGCAGACTTCTTTGTGGTTATATTAAATAAGCACAGAAATGGCTGATATGATGTGTGCAACTATTTATAATAATTGAATAGATGTATGCAACTATTCATTATAATTGAAAATATTTTTTCAATTATTCTAATTAATATTAATAACCTTATTGTTAAGTTTATTTTCCTTATGAAGCTATGAATTACATCATTTAACTATATTTTTTTAACTGCATTTCTGCTATGTAGTTAAAAATTGATGCTGTTGAATGCAATTTTTAACTGCATATCATATATGCAGTTATACAAAACTCTTGAATGCTAATTTTTTTAATTCAGTTATATAGCTATATGTTCATGTAATTCTTTACATAATTGCAGACATACATACAATTATTTTAGGATATTTTTATACATGTTTGCAATATTTAGAAGTAAGTGCAATTTTAATTTAAAATAATTACAAAGTCATATGCAATTATTTAGAATTGTTGTAGACTTTTATGTGGTTATTCTAATCATCTTTGTCTTTGATACTTTATTGATTGTGATCATTATCAGCATGATTGTCATGATCTTTCTTTTTGCTATTATCTTTTTTCTTGAATAATTTTTTTATCCTTCTCAATATCTTCATTTTTTCTTCATTTTTTTCCTCACCATAATTTTTGTTTTCTAATACTTTATATTTTTCAGCTTAACGCTATCACTATTTCAAATTCTTCATGATTTTGATTTATAGACAAAACTTGCCCAGCAAATTTCAGTTCTAGGTTAAGAACTCGATTTTGGAAACTAATACATACAAGGTGTGAACACGTATCATTTAACTAGTGCTTGAAAGGTTGAGATTGTGGAACAAGCTTCCCTCGCTTGATCATGATTTTTATTTATAAACAAAACTTACCCAACAAATTTCAGTTCTAGTTTTAGAACTTGAGTTTGGAAACTAATACACACAAGGTGTGAACATGTATCATTTAACTAGTGCTTGAGGGAGATTGTGGAGCAAGCTTCCCATGCTTGATCTTTTTGCTTTTATATGTGTCTTCAGTTTTTCCTCTTTTTTCTGGAATTTGGCTACGGTTATTCTATGGGCTTCGTTTTCCTTCTCAATTTGTACCATTAGCTCCTCTATGATAGCCTTCTTTTCTTCAATTTCCTCCACGGTTCCTTCAATCTAAACAATGAATTCTCTAAAAGCTTGTTTGACATCTAAGGAATCAACACTTGATAACTATGCAAGTAGACCTGAAGATAAAGAAATAGATTATGGAGAACTAGTAATTACAAAGGCTATCAAGATTTCATTCATTTTAGTATGAGTACCGAAGGAAAAATACATAAAAATTACCTTCAATATTCAAACTAAAAGGGATTGTCAACCAAACTAGGAAACATAGAATATAATTGTAGACGGAAATTGAAAAAATATATGAAGATGTGACTTTTTATTAAAGAACAATATACAGAGGAAAGAAGAATATATAAACATACAAAAAAATCTCAACCATAGGTGTTCCTGCTCAAATTATATAAGTTTAATCAAAATATAGAATTGAAAACTGAGTCGGTCACATGAATACTGGACACTTTCGTCTGTTTATTACAAATAAATAAGGATGTAACTACTTTTTATGAGTCAATCACATGCACATTTGACCATCACTTTTACTACAATGAATTATCCTTTAAAACATAATTTCTTAAAATTTTATAAGTATTGAGATTTTATTACTTCTTAAAATTCTATAAATATGTTCTATATTTTTAATAAAAATTATTAATATATATGTTGGTGTTGCAATAGTTTTTTGAATTGAATTTAATGTAGACATGCATTGAAGAATATAAATGGTTTTAAGTGAATAATAGCTCATAAGTAAACAATTATTCAAAATAATTGTTATGTTTTCTGTAATTATTCTTAATAATAGTAGAGAAATCTGCAAATATAAAATGTTCAAATTTGTAGAATATTTTACTGTTAAAAAAGGTAGCTGTTAAATGTAGTTTTTAATTGCGTATCACGTATGCAATTAAAAAATGCATTTAAATGGTGAAATTTTTTGTTGCGTTTTACATATGGAGTTAGAAATTCATAAGATTTTCATCATTGTTGCCATGATACATGTAATTATTCAGAATAATTGCATACACTTTTGCAATTATTATGAATAGTTGCATACATCTTTTCAATTATTAGGAATAATTGCATTTTTATTTTAAGGGAATCGTATATTATTTTGTTTTTGTACTGATGTTTTAATATTTTATTTTACTGTATTGCTGGCAAGAATGGTGTTCTAGTGCTGTTGAAGTTTGGAATTGATAGCTTTCCTTTACATGTTCATTTTGATAATTCAGTTGTTATGCTGAGAAAAGCTATTTGTGAAAAATGGTTTGATTTAAGTTTACAGACATTTGAATTATATCATATTAGAGATGGTACGGGAAGGAATATTTAAACTAATTCTGATCTTCAATCTATCATGTTATTTTCCACTTATAATCACGAGGATTACTTAATTAGTTTTATTGACGTGGTTCTCACTAGTTTTTCAGCAACAATGTTGATAGTATTAGATCATATCCTGTTAGTTCTAATAGTGATTCATCAATTGGTACCACTGGTGATTGTAATATTCAATTTAGGCAGTTATTGAGAAATAATTCCAGTCGATCTGTCTTTATAGGTGTTGGTCAATAGTTTGTAGGTGGTGCTACTGAATTTAGGCTTCATTTGATGATATATCGCATTATGAATGGGTACAAGCTTAATTTGATCAAGAATGACAGGGAAAGAGTTGTTGCTGTTTGTTCTCGATCTGAATGTGGCTTTAGGATACATGCTTCTCTTAAGTTTATTCTTCCTGGGTAATTTGTTATAAAGAGACTTCAACCTAAGCATTCTTATGATGCTAGAATTTCAAATATTAATGATCCTCCTGTTAGTAGTAAATTGATTAAATTGTTGGTTTATGATCATATTCAAACAAATCCATTGATGAAGACCAAGTACATTATTAATCTTTTTTAAACCTAGTATTATTTTGAAGTATGATTTGCTTATAGTGGGAGAAGGTTAGCTTTAGAGGATCTACTTGGTAGTGATATGATGTCTTATCATCATTTGAAGTCCTTTTGTGATTCTATTCTTGAAACTAATCCTGGTAGTAAAGTTGTTTTGAAACAAAACTATAGTACTCATCAATTTGAGAGATTTTTTGTCGGTTTTGAAGCTTGTGCTTATGGTTTTCAATTTTGTTGACCATATATTTGTTGATGCTACTTTCATGAAGGGAAGGGCTCATGGTTGTTTAATGGTTGCTACTTGTAAAAATGGTAATGAAGGTATGTTTTTTGCTTTAAGTTTATTATTTATGTGTATTATTATGTGCAGTTATTCTAATTTATTGCTGATATGTGTGCATTTAGTTTAAAATTTGCTGTTTTTTAATTCAAAAAACTCTTTCTGCCTCAACATATATTTTTACATTTTTTTGTTGCAAAATTTGATAATATTTGCATAAACTTTAAAAAAATTATCTATATTTTCAGAGTTTTCTGTAATTTTTTGCTAACTACAAATATTTAGAATCTTTGCAAAGAAATAAAATATTTTTTTGAAAAAATACTAACAATTTTATATGTACAACTAGATGTTTTACAACAAGCGTTGACAGTATTTGAAATGATTTATACAAGTATTTTCTATATTTGCAGACATTTCTGCAAATATTGAGAATAATTGTAGGAAAAACTGCAATTCTTTACAATTATATGCTTTACTGCAAATATTGACAATATTTGCAGTATTTATGCAAATATTCTCAATTTTTGCAGATTTTTTTTGCAAATATCACTTATGTAGTAAAAAATTATGATATTCTAATTATAACTGCGGAAACAAATGCCTTTATTTAGAATAGTTGCATATCAAAATTGTATACATTCATGCAATTATTCAGAATAGATGCATACATCTTTATAATTATTTGATGTTTGACATGTAAGTGCATTTTTAAACTGCATATTTGATAGGCAGTTAATAAATACAGCATATCATTTATGTAATTTTTAACTGCATATCACATGTTCAGTTAAACAATGCTCTTAGATCGTCTAATTTTTATTTGCATTTCATTCATGCAATTAGAAAATTATTTGATTCTTATGAAATGTTGATAGGGAGCTGTTGATTTTCAAAACTGCATATGTGTTATGTTGTTTAAAAATTCATGAAATACTTAACAGTATATACCATATGCAGGTAGAAAATACATTTAAAAGGTGCAATATTTAACTGCATAAATTACTGCAGTAAAAAATGCACTTAGACGATGCAATGTTTACAGTTTGTATGTAATTATTTTAAGTAAATACAGATAAGTTGTATTTGTAATGACCTAGAATTTTGGTCGTTTGATTTTGAACGTTTAATTAATTTTTAAATATTGAGTTAGAAATATTAATTCATTTTGAATATGGAAGAATTAGTGAAATGGTTTATAATTTCAAATATAGCGGTTAAAACAAATTTGGTAAATAATAAATTAATATTTGAAATTGGGAAAAATATGTGAATCTGAAATTAAGTGTGAGTGGAAACAATTTTGAAGATGATTTAAAAATCTATTTGAAGTAGAGTGATGATAGTGGAATTTTGAATGAGATTAAAAGTCGATAAGTTAAAATTTGGAATTTATATATATATATATATATATATATATATATATTTAACAGTGGGATTTAATATTGAAATAGTGTAAATAATGGAATTTTGATTTAATATAAATCGGAATGATTACTAATATGGATACAAATTTTATTTGAATTATAATTCAGTTGGTAAGTTTCTAAAATTGAAATTTCAAGCAATTCCGTTGATTTTGAAAATCGCTCGGTTTAATCGACGCGTCAAAATAGCCTTCTGGGCACAGTCTCAGAATTCGACGAAACAAGTTTCATTGCATCCGTAATAGTTATTATTATCGGATTTCAAATTTCGTAACATTTGAGTTTACCGTTTGGTCGTACGGAATATAAACTTATTGGAATGAATATCGAAAATTTAATATTTTAATTCGGTTCGAAAAGCTGTCTTCCACATACGAAATAGGGGTAAAACATTATAAATACCATGCGGCATGCTTTGTTTGGAGTTCGTCCGAAAAAGTACGTGAGTAGTGAAATTAATAATAAAATAATAGGTATCCTCATATAAATATGTGTATTTCCCTCTGAAAATCCTAGCTTCTGCCCTAGCTGCTAGTTCACTTTTAATGGCTGAAATGTGCCCGACCTCATCCCCTCTGATCCCTCTATCCACGCCATATCACGCCTTGACTTCCACACAAAAAATGGAGAGCTCACAAAGCTATATCAATCTAACAGTTTAGATCGTCGATGATAGTTCATGTTGGCGGCAAATCGTTGTTGTAGGTCACGTGTTCATGGAGAATTCGAGGCGCTGGTAGGGTTTGATTGTTACGGTCTCCAGATGTTGGCGCGGTGGAGCTCAGGCGTTCAAATGGTGGTGATGGATCGTGCTCAGGCAGCGCGTGGGAGGTGCAGCAAGTCGAAGTCGATCGGCAGTGGTGTGTTTTGTGTTTTTCTTGATGAACTTGAACAAGAAGAAGCAAGTGTGGCCAGATTTTCTCCTTACCAGATCTACGGCTAGACATATTTAGGTTTAAAAAAATAGAATTTGTAGATTTATTGGTATTAAAAATCGTGAATCTTATAAAATGCATATCTTTCACATGCAAGATCCGATTAAAACAAAACAATTAGCGATGGAATCATGACGATGAGTACTACATGCTAAAATTGATTTGGAGTCGATCGGAGCTAGCTAAAATTTTAAGTTAATTTAAATTGAACATTGGAAAATCTAAAACTCAAGGTGAGTAAATCTCACTCATTTGGATGGTTGGCATTAACTTTAAATAGTTAAAATTAATTATTGATTTATTGGGTGATTTGATCAATATTATTATCTGTTGGATGTTATAATATATATATATATGGTAGTATATATTAGTAGTTGGATATATTCCCGTCGATTGGAGCGGATGAGACCCTATGCGCCCCGCATAACTGTGGATGACCCTATATGCCGCGATATTCCACCTCGAAATGGAATTTGTATTTTTATGTTGTATTAACATCTATAGATGTGGAAAAAAAGTTGGAGGGATCCAAACGGGTTCTTTAAAAATATTGAAATCAATTTCATGTATAGTGATATATTTTTTGTTGGAATAACCTGTGATAGATTATTGTGTGATTTGAATTGATTGGATGCTATGGCAGTTTGGCCTAGATTTTTGGTATTTTTAAATACCAACAATATATGGTTTGAATTTAAAAGGAATTTTTAAATGGATTTTGAAGTAAAATGTTTATATGGGATTTTGGGTTAATTGATTTGATTAAACAATGGTTTTGAAATTTTTATTTTACTATTTTGGGATATTGTAAATAGAGATTTTGGAATAAAATATATAAAAGAATTTTCAGTAATAAATTCTTAAGTGGTACTTGCTTAAATATATAAGGTTTCAAAATCAAGATTTGGTTGGTTTTGGGATATAGTTTGGGTTAATTAGGAAATCGATTTATAAATGAAATTTAATTTGGAAATTGATTTATAATGGATTTAAGGGATGGAAAAAACATTGTAGATTGGAATGAGATTAAGGATTATATTGTTATCGAGAAATTAGGCTTGTTTTAAAAGGAGGATTTTTAACTGTTAACTAGGTAATTTTAAAAGTGTTAAAAATATTCCAAAAATTAGTCATTTAATTATCTAAAGTTTTTAAAGTATGTTTAATTATTAACTAGTTACCTTATAATGATTTTTAAAGATTTATTATTATTTAAGAATTTGTCGGCATTATTATTTTAAGAAGATAAATTATTAAATAGTAATATAGCTTTGTATAATAACTTTTATTTAAGTATATTTGCCTAGATTAAACTTGGAAATTTATTTTAGAAACCTATAAGCAATATTTTGAGACAATTATTAAATAAAGTTTTCGAAAGGTAATAGTATGCTTTCATGGCGTAATTGGAGGCAGAGAGTGCCTGTAGTTGAGTTTTGGATTTTTCTAGGATAGAGATGTAACCATTGAGCTGTGAATCCGTGGTTGATACCGTAATGGTACCTTCTTTATTATTTTAATGGGTTCAATATTTTGGAAGGATAGTTTGCGAACATACTGAATTCAATAAGATAAGTACATACCTTTGGATAAAGAGATTTACTTTGTTTAAAATTTAAAACTAAATGAGACTTGAGGTTTTTCAGTGGAAATGAGATATTTGGTTGAATAATTGTGTATTTTATAGTTACATAACCGACTATCAAATCTGGATCCAAAATATAACGTTGAAAATATCTAGGCGAAACAAGAGGACACAATACTGTACGTATAAACTCATTTCATTCTTGTAACGACCCGCCTTTTTTGAACAGTTTAAAATTGACGATCAAATACACATGTCGATTCCAAACCATTCAAAAGGACAGATGGTTATTGGGGTAAATAAGAAAAGAAAAGAAAGATAAATAAATGAAATGAAACAACACAGAATCTCGCAGCGGAATGATAAAATATAATAGTCAAATAAACAGTTCATGAAGCTGTTTACTATACTTTGACAATTATTTATACAACATTTATCAGAATTATACATGCACAACAGACAATTAAAATAATGCAGTAGATAGCATGATGCAAAGGTAATAATAGTAATAGTATACCAAATCTTCGTCTTCATCCTCCAGAATAGATCTTCAAAAATCTGAAAACTCAGGACTGACCCGAGCGTAATGAAAAGACAAAACACTCGAGTCAGGACTAAAATATCCTTACGAAAGTTAAATCAATCGTAAATAAATATGAGTGTAACGGCGTCAGAGATGTTTACGGGGTTTGACATCTCATATCCAGTGTCAACATGCGTGCAATAACTCAAGAGATGTTACGGGATTTTCCATCTCTTAAGGATCCGTTAAACTATCTATTACGTAGTAATGTACGCTAAGTAGATAATGTCTATCAGTAATATAAAGTATAAAAATAGCGTTAAGGCGTTACCATAATCCCCCTCAACACATTTGATAATGTCATAGTCTATACAGCACCGTAAGCCCCACCGTAAACTGGTGGTTATCAGAGAGTACCCCATAGGTATAACACAAAACAAAACGTAGTGGTCGCGAGTAGGATAATCAGTATGACAAGGTACATGAGGCGATACAAACTAGGATACTAGTAGTTGCGTGATCCGGACTCATGTTGAGCATAGCCAGCAGCTACCCCGACACCGCGAAACAACACTCCCAAATCAAGCGGTGCACTCAAATCGCATCACAAATGTAATAGATATGGTATCGAAGAAGTGTGTCCGCTAGAGGTGGCGAACCTCAATGGCCCGGCGCGACTCCTGTTTTAGTCATGTCAGGGGTCATCCAATAATCGTTCTCTTTCTTCAGTCAACGCGTTCACCAAACCATCCACTTCATTCTGGATCAACACTCCGCGTATAATAGTTATTAAAGTGGTTTTCGGTATCGACAGAGAGTATGTCCATATCCGATCCCGGTCTCTTTAATAACTACGTATTATTACACCGTTGGCTCTTTTACATTTCAGATCGATTCATAATTGATATCAAAATATCATATTCGCTTCAAAATCAAATCCATTTCAAATATCATCGTATCTATTAAAATGTCAGATTCCGTTTCAAAAATCATTTTTCGTCTCAATATCTTATTTCGATTTCAAAATCAATTCGGATTTCAATTTAGGTTGCAACTTCATTTAACCCAATTCGTATTTAAATTCAAGATTTAAATATAAACATTTCACCTTATTGACCATTTTGGAATTTTAGAAAATAGTTTTAAGGAGTTTAAAAGTAGTTTTAAATAATTAAAATTGTTAAAAATACTTAAAATCTTAAAATGGATTTGAAATAGATAAATTAGTTTAAAATAATTTAAATTGGGTTAAGTAGATTTAAAATAGATTAAAATAGTTTAAGTATTCAAAAATGGTTTACATAGCAGAGTAATTTGGAAAACAAAATAAAACAGCTTCCAAACCAATCCATTTCAATATATAACTTCCCAATTCAAATCAATTTCAATTTCCATTCTACCGACTCAATTTCGATTTCAATTCAAATAAATGTCAACTTTGACTTTAAATTTATTCAATTTTATATTCACTTTCAATTAATTCAATTTCAATTTATATCGATTTAGAGCTTGGTTTTCAAAATATCCATTTATAACACTTAACAAAATTATCCATCAATTTTCGAGTTTAAATCCAAATTTCAATATGATTCAATTCCAAGCTCGACTTCAAAATATCATTTTTATATCACTTTTACTTGGTAATATTCAAAGCTCGAATTAAGGTTAAATCTTAAAAAAAATCAATTTTCGAAATTCAATCGAATCCCAATTTTTTAAATTTCAAAGTCTCGACTTATATTATTTAACAATTTCTTTTAACCAAAATTTATTTCACGTTCCAAACTCAATTTTTCGATAAATTCGATTCCTATAAATTTTTCTATTTATAACTTTTAAATCAAAACATTTAAATAAATTTCAAATCGACGATTTTAAAAATTATTAATTTAGCCAATCCGGTGTCCGTATACAATTTTCTATCCTATGGCCAAGTAATTATTTATTTCAATTAAATGTCAGGGATGAGTATATATTACTTAAACCAATCACAGTGTCATATGTATGCATAACAGTATATATAAGCAAATAAAAATCCAAACATTTAAATATCAACCAATAACATCCATCAAAATACATCATCCAATAGACAATACAATTCATGTCAGATTCATAGTTATCAATGTCAGGTAATTTAATCGCAATTCAATTTCAATTTCAATTTAACTGTCAATTTTAATTTTCAACGGTTAATTCAAATGACAATCTATATGACAATTAAATTTTATCAAACAACGACAAATAAAATTCATATCACTTCATAATGTCAAATTTAACTAGCATAAAGATATTTAGTACGGTGTGTGCGTTATAAAACACTCACCTTGATTTCAATGCAGTTCCAGCGTTTTATTTCGAAAAAAATTAAACGTGCGTTTAATTTTACCTGAAATTTTCACTAGCTCCAAACGACTCCAATCCAGTTCCATTGTGTAGTGCTCGACAAAACGAAGCCAACGCAATTCGTTTCGTGTGTTTTCGACCTCGTATGAAAGAGTTATGCATTTTAGAAGCTTACATGAATTATAAATAATTAAATTTAAAAATTTTCTAACCCTAATACCATCAGGGCCGCACATTTCAAATTTACATATCAGGGCCATCTCTTTCTTCTTCCCCTCCCACCGTTCAATCTACGAACGTGAAAAATCACGTTCAAACCCATGAAGCCGCCGCTTTTCCCTTGAATTATACTTCCTCTCCGACGACATTTACAACGATCAGCCACTTCCATCGCGCAGCCCAACTCGAGAGCCACCAACGGCCTGAGTAGCTTGAAGCTCGGCCTCGTCCTTGCATTGAAAATCGCGCTCAATTGTAGAAGGACGCGGCAAAAAATTTCCATCTATGGTCGATGATTCGTCGACTTCCCCGTATGGATTTGAAGCTTTCGTTACGCTCTTCGATTTTGTAGTTGAACGTTTCGTCTAATTATTCACGGATTGGAAGAGATTAAGTGGGGAAGGAGATGAAATTCTGGCCTTATAATTGTAGGAGGCGGCCACGAATAATGGGACTAGGGTTTTGCTGAAGAACGTGCCTTTATAAACAATTTTAATTATTATTTTAATATTAAATCCACTCATAAACCATTTTCTCAACGATCTCCAAACAACGCATGCCGGCTGGCGTTTCTAGGGTTTACCCCGCGTTCCGGACACAATGGAATAGGTTTCGAAAGCTAATTCGATCGTCTGTGCGAGTTACGGAAATAAACGATTAAATTTAAATTAAACCGATTAAACGAATTTCTATGCGTTTTTGCTTGCCCCGGACAAACGGTAAATCCGATTGATACGAAATTTGAAATTTTACAATAATATCATATTATGGATCCGATGAAACTGGTTTCGTCGAAATCCGAGACTGTTTGAAAAATGACTATTTTAACTCGCCAAATTATTATTAAAACAATTTCGATGCGTTTTGAGCTGCCACGGTCAAACGAAAACTCTGATTGCTACGAAAATTGAAATCCGATAATAACAAACTATTAAGGATCCAATGGAGCTAGTTTCGTCCGATTCTGAGACTGTTTGAAAATTGGCTATTTTTCAGTCGATAATTAAATATTAAAATATTCAATTTTCACAAATTTACTTTTAATTCGATTTTAAAAGTTCTAAAATATAGTTCTAACTCCAATATGATAAAATAAAATTTTACAAGTCATTTTCAATCATATTTAACTCAAATTTCAATTATTTCTGAAATTTAACATATTAAATTATCGATTTAATTATCCAATTAAATCCCAATTTTAAAAATTTATTAACTCTATTATAATCCCAATATAACTTACATTCACTTTGAAAACCAATTTGAATCATATTAAATCAAATTTCAATTATTCACTCTAATTTCATATATTAAATTTCAATATCAAATTAATCATATCAAATTCGGAATTTAATTATTCCAACATTCGTAATATTAAATTTAAACAAATTTTATTATCCTTGAATCACTATCTTTTGAGATATTCAAAACTAACTTAAAAATTTAACTTTTGAAACGAATTAAATTTTATAGAACAACCATTTCCATTATACGGTTATTCAATTCCCATTATTAAATTATTCAATAAATTCCAAATATTAAATTTAAATAATTTCGATTATCCAATTATTCATTATCTTTTAAAATATTGAAATTGAACTTATAAGATTCAACTTTTAAAATCAATTCACAATTTAGAACACTATTTTCATTTTACCGTTATTCAATTTCTCAATAAGTTTTAAATATTTAATTTAAACAATTTACCTGTTCAATATTTGATTTTACATAGATTTTACTTATCAATCAATTACTCTATTATACCCAATGGATTCAACATTTATTATTATTCCAGACGACTTAAAAAAAAATTCTAACATTAAATCACGAAATCTTATCAAATCAGCTATTTTAATTATTGAAAATTTACGGGTCGTTACAATTCTTCTAAGATGATGATAAGGGAATCTGTCCACAAACAGTTCGGAGGTGATCTCCGATCTTATCTTTGTCTGTTTATTTCCTAAAGAATCGGGGTTGAGTTTACCAGAAATTATCGAACGGTTTTTTCGAAGAGACCGAGATCGAATATGTTATCCGAAAACCACTTCGACCCAACGAGTACGTTTTCGTAGGGAAAACAAAAGCATGGAGTCGAACATGGAGCAGTGAAGTGCAAGGACTAATCGCTATTAATCCTGAGGATGATTCCAAAATGTATGTAGTAGGAATAGTGCCTTTCATTCCATTCGGACCCAGACGGACTTGTATGGATGAGTGCTATCAGTACATTGTCATTGGAGGACAATAAGCATTTTCAGTGAAAATTCCTGTAAAAGGTAATCGTAGCCTTTAGCCTCAACAACCGAGAATGACTGAAAAGCAGTGGAGATGCAGCAAGGCTAAGTGAGTTGCACCTAATTAGGGTATGTTTATCACCTTTCTAGATACCCTCGGATATTATTGCTATGATACATGGAAGAAGCTCGGAAAGAGTGGGAACACTGGGGGTGATAGCATATTCGGTCTATCCAGGTTAGGGATAGTCCAGTCTTGTGTTGCAGGGGATACTGGTGTGGTCCTCGATACATTTTGCTAAATGTGTACTGTGACAGGCGGTACCCCAGTGCCTAGTCATTCGTATGGAATCTGTGACGACCGCCCATGACTCCCACACGAAAACAAGGGAATGGTGCACTGAAAAGTGTGCCAGGCAGCCATGGACGATAGTCAGGGTAAGATAAACAGAATAGTCTATCGTATTACTCACAGCGCATGGATAAAATACAATAGAAAAGTATACATAGTGAAGCTCCACAGAACGGAGTCATATAAACTCACAATAGTTTTATACAATCATCTGAATAGTCAATACATCAAGCCTCACTACATAACACTCAGAGTATCAAACAAACAGCGGAACATCCAGTACATATAGTAAGAAAACAATATGCAAAAGCCTCCAGCTCGTCTTCGTCATCAACAGCGTTGGTAGCCAAGAACAGCACCTGTCACCTGCTACCTAGTCTGCCCATCTCAACATGGATGAACAGCCCAAGGTAATAAGAGTTAAACATAAAACCTTGAGTCAGACAACAGTCTTAGTGAGCAGTAATTCAACTATCAAACATACCAAAAGAGCATAAAGGGTAAAAGGAATAAGAACTCAACCATCCCACTCCACCTCATTCTACAGTGATAGCCCCCAGACCCTCTAAGCATAAACAAACATAGCAAAGCAAACAATTTAAGTAAAGCAATTACCACTCGAGTCAAGGTCGATGTTTTCCAAGTACAAACCCCCAAGGCCTAAACCAAGATCAGATAAGCACCCAGAAAGCATCGCTCTTGAGATCGAATGATGGTGCAACCAAACATCCATGACTCTGGCTATCACTGTTATCATTGCTTTGATATCATCGTTAATTGAATGACCGGCACCTTCTTTCAGCCGTCCGTCAAGGGCTAATGGCAACCCCGGTTCTAGACATAACTCCGCACGTCATCATGACCCGTGCCTAGGACTATCGCATCTGCCCAGAGTACTAGCACGTCATCGTGACCCGTGCTTGGAACGTCATCGTGACTCGTCCCAACGTACTCTTGCTTTGAGCATGCTAGAACCTTCAACAACGAAAAAATCTCAGCCTTCTAGTCATCCTCCTCGACGACTACACCCATACTAGCTCAAGCGCCTCTCAAGCTATCCATTATCCACAAACTCGGACCGCATCACCGAGTTATCAACATGCTTGGGATGATCCCGTCTGGATTAAACCAAGGCTTTCACACATCATGCTTTGCTTCAACGCATCATAGAAAAGTCCCATCTCAACATCATGGTTTGCCTCATCGCATCATGGCAAAGTCCATCATCATCAAATCTATCCATATGAGCTTCAACATCCGCTTCATATGCCACCAGCAGCTTTCCTTATTCAAGAGCCTTTCCACTTAGCTTTTGAATCATCTTCGACCAACTTTTCCAAATCAAGTTATCAATCATTAATCCAAGTAATCAATCATTCAAACAAGATCTAAATAAGCAGTTATAACAATAATGGCAATTTCATAAATAAAGAGCCCAAATCTAACATGCAATCTAACAAGCATGAATCATGAACAATATCTCTACAACTTGATGAATAAACTTGCATAAGTGAACATATAGTAAAATAGGTGTTGAATCATCATTAACCATAGATCTACATGAAGACTTAAGAAAATGCACGAAATCACAATCTTTAACACATAAACAAACCACCGATCCAATATACTCCTTTGGGTCCGTGTGAGAGATGACCACCACTCACCGAATCACCAAAACACCTCAAAAACAACCAACTCCAGATCTGGACAGCAAAGAATCAAGCTTGATCCTCCAAAGCTCCGCTTCAAATGAAGAAATCTCTCTTCGATGGATGAAGATCTTCAACTTTGGCTCTTGGATCTCCGATTTGATCTTCAATTTAGATGGAAGGAATCACTAGATTAGAGTGGAGAAAAGAAGTGAATAAGTGTTGTAGTCGAGCCCTCAAAATGGCAGCACTTCGTCGCTTCGAAATTCGGATCCCAAAAATGAGCCAAACCCCCTTCTATTTATAGGCATAAAAACCCATGAGTCGGCCGCCCCATGAGTCGTCGCCGACCTATCTCCCTGCCGACTTAAGACTTAGCAACCCCAACGACTCAACGACTCAACACAACAGCCGACCTAACCAAACACAGGGCCACACAACTTAACTTTAACACGGCATAGCCGACCCAACTCGTATGCGACTTAACTAAGACACGACGACTCAAACTTATGCACGACTCAACGGCTCACGACTTAACCCTTGCCGACCTAACAACTCATGCTTCATGCGACTCAACAGCATAGCCGACCTAACTAGTTCCGAGTCAACGATCTAACTATATAGCCTTATGGCTGACCTAACCAATCCCTAAGCTATTCTTTGAGTCGCACGAACGACCTACTCTCCTTAGGTCGGTAACTCGCTTCGACCGACCTATCTCTAAGCCACAAGCTACTAACTCTTAGGTCGCAAACTCCTTGACTCGTTCACCCCTATGAGTCGCTCACTCCACTAAGTCGTTCATGCTCCTTAAGTCGGTCAATTCTCTTAACTCGGTCAATTCCTTAGGTCGGTCCACACCTTAACTCGCTCACCTCTTAGGTCGGTCACCCCTTTGAGTCGGTCCAACCCACTAACTCGTCCCATCTTAAGTCGCTCACACGAGCTAACTTCCACACGACCTAAGCTAACTTCCACACGACCTAATGACAATTATCCTACGATATTTCAACCCATAAAATTACGGGTCGTTACATTCTCTCCCCCTTAGGAATTTCGTCCCCGAAATTCCAAACAAACAAGAGCAATCAAAACTATTATGCATGCCTACCATCCATAGCAATCAACTAACCATGCATCCAATTCTAGCCTAGCATGCAGAATACTAAGACTAGAACAAGTTACAAGTTCATGAGACGTCACGACACCTTAGGGCCATACCTCGAAGAGTTCAGGATAAGCTGCCTTCATCCTCTCTTCCTCCTCCCATGTACAGTCGTTAACATCATCACTCCATTGTACCTTGAGCAACGTAATCGCCTTCCTCCTAAGTTGTTTCGTGTCGGTTTCAACAACACGAAGCGGCTTACGAGGTCTCGTAACAACTGGATCAACTTCTAAATCTTCATAGCTATCAGCAGAAACCACCGTATTCGAGTCGTGCACATACTTCCGTAGATAAGATACATGAAAAACATTGTGCACACCCGCCATCTTTTCTGGTAACTCCAATTTATAGGCGAGCTTTCCAATTCGCTCGATGATCGGGAATGGTCCAACAAATCTCGGAGTCAATTTCCCTTTCTTCCCGAATCGAATAACATTCTTCAGTGGAGAAATCTTCACAAAAACCATATCTCCTACGTCGAATTCCAAATCCTTACGACGCTTATTGGCATAACTTTTCTGACATCTTGGGCTGCCTTCATTCGTCGTCGAATGATCTCTATACAATCCGAAGTCTTTCGAATCATTTCTGGCCCAAGTATCAACTTTTCTCCAGTTTCCAACCAACATGTCGGAGAGTTACACGGCCTTCCATACAATGCTTCATATGGTGCCATACCAATGCTTGACTGATAACTGTTATTATATGAAAATTCCACCAAATGAAGATAATCTTCCCATGATCCTCCGAAGTCCAAAACACATGCTCTGAGGAGATCTTCCAAAACTCGGTTGACTCTCTCGGTCTGACCATCTGTTTGAAGGTGATAAGCTGTACTCAAACACAACTTGGTTCCCAAAACTTCCTGGAAGCTCTTCCAAAATCCACTAGTGAACAATGGATCTCGATCGCTCACTATACTCTTCGGAATACCATGGAATCGAACTATCCACCTAACATAAAGCTCGGCCAACTTCGTTGCAGTCCTAGTTGATCGAACAGGAATGAATCTTGCACTCTTAGTCAAACGATCTATGATGACCCAAATCCCTTCATTTCCTGCCCTGGTTCTAGGTAGACCATCGATAAAATCCATCGATATTTGCTCCCACTTCCATGTAGGAACTTCTAATGGCTGAAGCAATCCACTTGGCTTCTTTTTCTTGGCTTTTACCAACTGGCAATTCATATATTTGGAAATAAAATTTCCAACATCCTTCTTCATACCTTCCCATTAGTATGTCCTTTTCATATCCTGATACATCTTATTTCCACCTGGATGAATTGTCAATTTCGAGTGATGATTTTCCTTTAGAACTTCATCTCTCAATTCATCTATATCGGGAACAACTAGTCGTCCTTGCTTCCGAAGCCAACCCTCTCGATCGACTTCAAATCCTTTATCCTTTTCTAGATTCAATCCAGATTCCAAATCGTGGATAATCTTGACAAGCTTATCGTCTCGCTTTTGGCTCTCGCCAATTCTTTCCACAAGAGTAGGTCTTATTGATAAGTTTGCCAACATCTCAGGTTCCAATTCACATCTGGGCCTGAAGTCAAATCCAGCCAAATACTCGAGACTCTTCCATTCTGAAAACATGGCTCCCAATCCTGCATGTCTTCGACTTAACGCATCTGCCACTGCGTTACCTTTTCCCGGAGTATAAGCTATACCAAAATCATATGATGCTAAAAACTCTAGTCATCGTTGCTGCCGAAGATTCAAATCCTTTTGGGAGAACAGATACTTCAACGACTTATGATCTGTAAACAACTCAAATCGAACTCCCAATAGGTAATGTCTCCACATCTTCAGAGCAAATACAATCGCCGCTAACTCCAAATCATGAGTAGGATAATTCCTTTCATGCGGCTTCAGTTGTCGACTTGCATACGCAACAACTTTATCCTTCTGCATTAGCACTGCTCCAAGTCCGGTGCCACATGCATCGATGTAAACCACCATCTCATCATTTCCACTTGGAATGGTCAAAACAGGAGCACTTGTCAGTCGCTCTTTCAGGATTCCGAAAGCTTGCTCACACTTAGCATCCCATTTGAACACTTAGTTCTTTTTCGTCAATCCTGTCAATGGTGCAGCTGTCTTGGAAAAGTCTTTGATAAATCGACGATAATATCCTGCTAATCCAAGAAAACTTCTCACATCAGATGCATTCTTAGGTCTAACCCAATCCTGGATTGCTGCCACCTTAGCGGGATCAACCGCTATTCCTTTTTCAGAGATAACATGGCCTAAGAACCTCACTTCACTCTTCCAGAAGTGACACTTCGAAAACTTAGCCTTTAGCTGATGTTTCCGCAAGATTTCCAAAACAATACGCAAGTGCGTCTTGTGCTCTTCTTCGGTTCTGGAATAAATCAGAATATCATCCACGAACACAAGTACAAACTTGTTCAACTGATCTCTGAATACTCTATTCATAAGATCCACAAAATATGCTGGTGTATTGGTCAATCCAAACGGCATTACCAGCCACTCATAAAAACCGGATGGTGTCCTGAAAGTAGTCTTCGGAACACTATCCTTAGCCACTCTCAACTGGTGAAATCCCGTTGCCAAATCCATCTGAGAAAACACCTTAGCTTCGTGAAGCTGATCAAACAAGTCATCTATTCTCGACAATGGATACTTGTTCTTCTTAGTCACTTTATTCAGCTCACGATAATCCACACACAACCTCAACGATCCATCCGCTTTGGTTGCGAACACAACTGGTGCACCCCATTCGGACACGCTACGCTGAATGAATCCTTTTCGTAAAAGGTCATCAACTTGCACCTTCAACTCTTGCTGTTCCCTAGGCGCCATTCGCCTAAGAAGCATCACAACAGGTCTGGCTCCCTCAACAAGATCGATACGAAACTCGATCTCCCTATGCGGCGGTAACCCTTTGACCTCGTCAAAGACATTCTCAAATCCATTCACAATAGGCACCGATGACAGTCCATCCCATGGAACAACCAGCGAATACATGAAGCTCATGAAGACGCCTTCTTCATGCTTACATCGTATCACAACCTTTCGCCCTTCCACAGTCTCGACTGTCACCTCCAGCCTCTCACAATCAACCTTTGCCGCATACTTCCTAAGCCAGTCCATACCCAATATAATTCCGAACCTCGCAAAGTTCAGAACAAAACAATCACAAACAAAAGAGCAATCATGACTCGATACAACTAGACCACGGCATAACATACACAAACAAGACGAACCCCCAATTGGATTAGTCACAACCAATGGTCTATCAACAATATCCGGTTCCAAACCCAACCGGCCTACTAGTTCATTACAAACAAACGAATGCGACGCTCCAGTATCAAATAACACTCTTACTGGACCACCACACATGGAAAGAGTACCTTGAACCACCACACTCTTCCCCTTTTCTTCAGCAGTAGGAGCTTTCAAAGATGATGGAACAGCTCCCAAAGCATAAGCTTGCACAATCTGCTTATCTTTCCTCGGTTCTGGACAGTCCTTCCTGATATGCCCCGGCTTATCACAGTTGTGGCACTTCAACTGCACCTTTGGATTCTTGCAATCCCTAGAGAAATGGCCCTTCTGCCGACAATTGTAGCAGATCACTTCGCCCTTCAGCTTCTTCTGGCCATCCTTACCCTTCTGCTGCTGCTGCTTCCTCTTCTTGTTTCCATTTTGCTCCTTGGTCACAGCAACAACAGATCCTTCTTTAGGAAACAAACTTTCATGCCTGAGAGCTTTCTCCACAAGCTTCTCAAACGGATCGTCCAGATGATCCACCAACTGTCTCCCAAGATAACTATACAAGCCTGTCACAAACTTTTCGTTCTTTTGATATGAAGACTCAATATACGATCTGGCATACTTGGACAAAGCTTCAAATTCAGAAACATACTCAAGAACTGGTCTTCCACCTTGCTTGAGTTCCACAAACTTCTTGAACAGAACAGATTTCTGAGATGTAGAAATGAACTTAGCTTCAAATCTAGTTTAGAATTGCTCCCAAGTGATCTCTTCCTCCGGAGTATCAATGGTGATAGAGTTCCACCAATCAGAAGCCCTTCCCTGAAGCTGTCTTGATGCAAGCTTCCTCTTAGTTGCATCCTCAATTCCCAAATCACCAAAAATCCTTTTACAAGCATCTATCCATCTCTGAACTTCTATGGTTGATTCTGTTCCCAAGAAAACCTTTCCTCCAAGAGCAGTATAATCCTTGCACAACTTAGCAAAATCCACTGGTTTTGGAGCTTGAACTTGAACTCCAACATCTACTGATGGTCCTGAAGTTGGTATCCTTCTCATGATCGAAGTCATCATAGCTTCGAACATTGCAGCATAGTCAGTAGCTCCCCCAACAGCACGGCTTTCCCTAGCAGCTTGTCTCTCACTTCGACTCGTCCTTAATATCTACAAAAAGGAATGATTTAGAACACCTTGAGAAACAACTACATAAGGAGTTCAAATCCTTCTAAGCTACTATATTATATATAGTAATCATCCATCAAAATACAATTACGTCTCTCTTACGTAGTTACGTCAGCGAGCGTTGGCTAAAATCGATTAACCAAAGCTCTGATACCAAATGTGACGACCGCCCATGACTCCCGCACGAAAATAAGGGAATGGTGCGCTGAAAAGTGTGCCAGGCAGCCATGGACGATAGTCAGGGTAAGATAAACAGAATAGTCTATCGTATTACTCACAGCGCATGGATAAAATACAATAGAAAAGTATACATAGTGAAGCTCCACAGAACGGAGTCATATAAACTCACAATAGTTTTATACAATCATCTGAATAGTCAATTCATCAAGCCTCACTACATAACACTCAGAGTATCAAACAAACAGCGGAACATCCAGTACATATAGTAAGAAAACAATATGCAAAAGCCTCCAGCTCGTCTTCGTCATCAACAGCGTTGGTAGCCAAGAACAGCACCTGTCACCTGCTACCTAGTCTGCCCATCCCAACATGGATGAACAGCCCAAGGTAATAAGAGTTAAACATAAAACCTTGAGTCAGACAACAGTCTTAGTGAGCAGTAAATCAACTATCAAACATACCAAAAGAGCATAAAGGGTAAAAGGAATAGGAACTCAACCATCCCACTCCACCTCATTCTACAGTGATAGCCCCCAGACCCTCTAAGCATAAACAAACATAGCAAAGCAAACAATTTAAGTAAAGCAATTATCACTCGAGTCAAGGTCGATGTTTTCCAAGTATAAACCCCCAAGGCCTAAACCAAGATCAGATAAGCACCCAGAAAGCATCGCTCTTGAGATCGAATGATGGTGCAACCAAACATCCATGACTCTGGCTATCACTGTTATCATTGCTTTGATATCATCGTTAATTGAATGACCGGCACCTTCTTTCAGCCGTCCGTCAAGGGCTAATGGCAACCCCGGTTCTAGACATAACTCTGCACGTCATCGTGACCCGTGCCTAGGACTATCGCATCTGCCCAGAGTACTAGCACGTCATCGTGACTCGTGCTTGGAACGTCATCGTGACCCGTCCCAACGTACTCTTGCTTTGAGCATGCTAGAACCTTCAACAACGATAAAATCTCAGCCTTCTAGTCATCCTCCTCGACGACTATACCCATACTAGCTCAAGCGCCTCTCAAGCTATCCATTATCCACAAACTCGGACCGCATCACCGAGTTATCAACATGCTTGGGATGATCCCGTCTGGATTAAACCAAGGCTTTCACACATCATGCTTTGCTTCAACGCATCATAGCAAAGTCCCATCTCAACATCATGGTTTGCCTCATCGCATCATGGCAAAGTCCATCATCATCAAATCTATCCATATGAGCTTCAACATCCGCTTCATATGCCACCAGCAGCTTTCCTTATTCAAGAGCCTTTCCACTTAGCTTTTGAATCATCTTCGACCAACTTTTCCAAATCAAGTTATCAATCATTAATCCAAGTAATCAATCATTCAAACAAGATCTAAATAAGCAGTTATAACAATAATGGCAATTTCGTAAATAAAGAGCCCAAATCTAACATGCAATCTAACAAGCATGAATCATGAACAATATCTCTACAACTTGATGAATAAACTTGCATAAGTGAACATATAGTAAAATAGGTGTTGAATCATCATTAACCATAGATCTACCTGCAGACTTAAGAAAATGCATGAAATCACAATCTTTAACACATAAACAAACCACCGATCCAATATACTCCTTTGGGTCCGTGTGAGAGATAACCACCACTCACCGAATCACCAAAACACCTCAAAAACAACCAACTCCAGATCTGGACAGCAAAGAATCAAGCTTGATCCTCCAAAGCTCCGCTTCAAATAAAGAAATCTCTCTTCGATGGATGAAGATCTTCAACTTTGGCTCTTGGATCTTCGATTTGATCTTCAATTTAGATGGAAGGAATCACTAGATTAGAGTGGAGAAAAGAAGTGAAGAAGTGTTGTAGTCGAGCCCTCAAAATGGCAGCACTTCGTTGCTTCGAAATCCGGATCCCAAAAATGAGCCAAACCCCCTTCTATTTATAGGCAGAAAAACCCATGAGTCGGCCGCCCCATGAGTCGTCGCCGACCTATCTCCCTGCCGACTTAAGACTTAGCAACCCCAACGACTCAACGACTCAACACAACAGCCGACCTAACCAAACATAGGGCCACACAACTTAACTTTAACACGGCATAGCCGACCCAACTCGTATGCGACTTAACTAAGACACGACGACTCAAACTTATGCACGACTCAACGGCTCACGACTTAACCCTTGCCGACCTAACAACTCATGCTTCATGCGACTCAACAGCATAGCCGACCTAACTAGTTCCGAGTCAACGATCTAACTATATAGCCTTATGGTCGGCCTAACCAATCCCTAAGCTATTCCCTAAGTCACACGAACGACCTACTCTCCATAGGTCAGTAACTCGCTTCGACCGACCTATCTCTAAGCCGCAAGCTACTAACTCTTAGGTCGCAAACTCCTTGACTCGGTCACCCCTATGAGTCGCTCACTCCACTAAGTCGTCCATGCTCCTTAAGTCGGTCAATTCTCTTAACTCGGTCAATTCCTTAGGTCGGTCCACACCTTAACTCGCTCACCTCTTAGGTCGGTCACCCCTATGAGTCGGTCCAACCCACTAACTCGTCCCATCTTAAGTCGCTCACACGAGCTAACTTCCACACGACCTAAGCTAACTTCCACACGACCTAATGACAATTATCCTACGATATTTCGACCCATAAAAATACGGGTCGTTACAGAATCCATTCTGCAATATATGCCTTTACAGTTTTGGTTGTAGAGCCTAGTATGCTGGAATTTAATCAATGTAACAATTTCAACTATTTAATAGGTATTTGTACTTAGACACTATTATAATGTCAAAGGATTTTGATATGAAATGTTTTGGTTATCATAGGGTAAAAACCTTTTCGTGTTTATGTGTGGTATGGTCTTGCGAGATACCTTTGATTTTCAAAGGATTTTGATAAATTTAATAATTCAAATAGAGTGGGTTTTCTCACGCTAGTTTTCCAGACTAACTTGGGTGTTATTTTATTATAATACTCGGGTCAGACCGAGTATTACAGGTTCAGGTTAGGATGATATGGAGCTTAGGAGATGAGCTGGAGACCGAGACGTATTCTTGTACTTGTTTACTCGGCTGTAGTGTTTGTTGAAATTACCAGAAATTATGAGGGAAGGTTGTTATAAATCTTCAAGCTGGTAATTATTGATTTGTGTACTCTGATATGAGGTATGTGCATTACAGTTCTGGTTGGTGTAAAGAACTATTTATATTATATGTTATTCAGTCTACTGTGAGATTCTATTTTGTTTAATTTCTTCTTTCTTCTACCTACTTTCTTTATCCTCAACAATCTGTCTTTCCGACACTCGATCGTTCGGCATGTTATACAATGAGCGTATTATGTCGATTTTTGAGGGTCGGAAAGGTGGGTCATCACAGTATTGATTGTAAATAAACGTATATTATTTTGTACTTCTTGACAATTATTTCAATTTTACTCTGGGCAATAATTTGTTTTTTACTTAATTATTTAATTTGTTTATTATTTTATCAGGCTTCTTCCCTATAGCTATTGCAATTATTTTTGGAGAAGATGAAAATAGTTGGATTTGGTATTGTGAACAGCATAAAGACTTTTTAAAAAATGATCGTAGAAATTTTATTTTCATCTCTAACCGTCATCTTGGTCTTCTTGTTGCTGTTCCAAAAGTGTTTCCAGTTCAGCTAATGGTCCATGTTTCTATCATTTGAGCAATAATTTGAAAATTGCTTTAAAGTCTGAATTTTTCAAATATAGGAAGAGATATTTGATAGATCTATTTGCCTGCCTTGCTTATGCTTCTAATTTGGATTATTTCAATATAGCATTGAGAACTTTTAAAGATGTTCGATAACACCATTGTTCAAGTGGTTAAGTGATTTTGGCTTTGGTGCGAGAGTTCACAAGTCCGAAACTTGTGTAGCGTGATTTGAATGTTTATTGACATGTGATATATTATCCCAATGACATATTGTATATAAAGTACTATTTTTATAAAAAAATTAAGGACGTTGGTGGACATACTGTTGCAAATTTTTTGAATGGAATTCCTTTTAAAAAGTTTGCTAATGTATTTTTTCCTCAATGTCGTTATGGTGAAATGTCATCTAATTGCTCTGAGAGTTTTAACAAATGGATTTTGGAAGAAAGGCATTTACCAATAAATACTTGTTTGGATAAAATTAGAGTCAAGTTAAGGAAGCTTATGTGTGAACGTCGAGAACTTGCTAATGGTTGGATAGTATTTTATGTCCAGTGAACGAGACTCTGCTAAGAAATCTTCATATGGAGGGATATAGATGGTTTATTATTAAATCTAGTGAACATATATTTGAAGTTAATTCACCAGTTTGTCAAGTTGTTGACTTACATAAATGGGTTTATTATTGTAATATGTGGAAAATCTACGGCTTTCCTTGTACTCATACTGTTAAATGTATCTTGAATTGTGAAAAGCTGAATGTGTATGATTACATTGAAGATTATTACAAAGTGGTGTATTTTCGATCATATTCTCATCCAACCAATCCAATTACAAACTTAATGAAGGAAAATGTTTTGCCTGAAGATGTTGATATAGCACCACCTAAAGGTAGAAGAATGCCTGGTCGTCCATCTGCTTCTAATAGAAATAAATCTGCTGGTGAAATTACAAAGACAATTAGATGCAGTTTATGCAAGAAGTTGGGTCACAATAAACGGACTTGTCCTTTGTAACAGATGTAACAATTTTGTTTTGTTTTTTAATGTAATAATTAAACAACAAATTTTAGTGTTATAAATGCGAAATATTATACAATTATTCAGTATTATTGCTGTTAAATATGCATGTTTTCTTGAATGATTGTATGTCATTGTTTCCTGCTAGGCGGATGTATTATTATTTTCTGACTTATGAGTTGTTTTCATAAACTACTGTGTATATTTGTTACAAGAATTAAAGCAAACAACTACGCAAGTTTTCATAATAATATCTCAAATGTTTGCAGTTATTTATGATACAACTGTTTTTTTTGTAAATTTAGTTTGTGTGACGTAAATTCACTTATTTTGTGACTCCCCACCTCTATACCCATGCTAGCCAAGGACACTACGGGGTAATGCCGTCAACTAGCTCGGAGAATAAGGCTGTGGAGGAGCGACCATCTATATAACTGCTTTGTGCGAGTACCGATGTGCCAGATAAAAATACAACCTTTCATCCCAAGAGGAAATCCGACGTACCGATGCAAACTCAAGGCTACTACACAGTAGCTATAATATCTTCGGAAACAAATATAGAAATATCATAACACAAATCAGTCACAGAAGATCATATCACAAAGGCGGAAACAGATATGAATATTACACATAAAAGTGTGCATCAGAGTAGTGGTCAAACAAAATCCACAATATCATGAAAGAATAGCTACAAGTGCTTCACAAAAGAATAAGTATACATCAATGAGTCTATATCTCAAATGTATACAACCAAAAACTACTAATCTAAGTAGTTAGCCAAAAGTCAAGATAATAATCCTAGATGAGGAGTCAAGGAGAAGCACCTGAAACATCTCGGTCTGACCCGAGTATTATTTAATAAGAAAATAATAAACGGATCAGTCTAGCTATAAATATCAGATAAAATCATATAGAACAAGAGATATGACAAAAGCCGTATGATAACCATAAAGCCATACTGTAATAAGTATGCAATTGAAAATAAACTAGAGATTAATCAATATCACAAGAATCTTCTCAAAGATCAAAAAGAATGTCATACTCTTTATTTTTATTCACCAAACCATAAATATTGACAATTATATCAATGCCAATCACAAAAGTTAATGACACACAAATTCACCAATGCACAAATATTGATAAAACTTATCAATGTAAATCACGAAAATTGGTGAAACACAAATTCTAGAAATCATCAATGGAAATCCAGAAATCACAAAAAAAAGGGAGGCCTATCACAAAATGGGGGTATGGAAACTCACCAACACGTGTACACAAAACGGAACGCTATTCCATGGTTGCTAACCATTAGTTTTGAGCCGAAGCTCCACAAAACGGCCCGAAGACCATGGGTCGCTACCCCACCAAATTGAGCAGAAGCTCCATAGAAACGGGGCTTAGTCTCCCTCGTAGACAAAGAGACATCGCATATTGCTAGTCTAAATCACAAAATGATCATCATCGATCGTCAAGAAGTGTCAATTACACTAAGCTAGTAAATATATGGGCTTAGCTTCACGTCCCATAACCACTAGCTTAACTTAAATATTTACGAAAAAATTGTAGATCTCCACTAGAAAATTGTCACAAGAGATTCAATCGAACAAGTCCAAGAATTAACCGACGAAGTAAATGCAAGCGTTTCATACTACTTGTTTTATTGAGCTGTTTAATTAGATTTCTCATACGAGTGAGGTAAAGGTTTGTATATGCTAGTAGATTGGAAAACGGTTTTATAAACAAGCTTGATACTGAAAAATAGAGTTGAATAGTATTGAAACCTTTATATTTTTAAAGTGACAAAGCACAAAAATGATTGTAGAAACAATCAATCACCAAAATTTCACGTTCGAAGACGTGAATAGAATCCAAAGAAATCGATACCGAATCCAACAAAATGTATGTTCACAAAAATCCCGAAGAATATGTCATCAAAGTGGAAATAAATGATAACAATAATTTGGGGAATCAACATGAATCGATTAAATTTGGAAACCAAGAAAAAGTAGGCAAAAATAGGCATAATAGGCAAATAGGAGCAGGTCAGTCGACTGAACTCAAAGAGTCAGTCGACTGACTGCAGGAAACAAAGCCCCAAAGCCTCTACAGACAGCCCTCGAAATGCTTAATAGTTATAGCCAGTCGACTGACTGGTGGTTAGGCAGTTTTCTAGCCTATATAATTGATGTGCAATCACATCCAATTCGCGACCGAACGAGCAATGGTGCTAGGGATTTATGCCAATCGACAACCCGGCCCTATAGGCTCTTCGATACATCACCAAAAACATGTTCAAACATCCATAAAAGGATTTTCATAGATTTTTCTTTCAAAACACCACAAGTTGGAATATATATACCAATCCAATCCAAACCAAAAGCAAATGCACATGAATAAGTGTTAGGAATTCATACCCAACAATCAAAGATAGTTATAGACATAGATGTGAGATAAAAATCTCACCTTTAAACCCAAAACTATGAAGAAGAAGCTATAGAGCAACGGCAAGGACAATCACTCTTCAATTCCAACCCAAAGAGCTTGAATCTAAGCTTAAAAGAGAAACATTTCCTAAATTAGGTTTAGGAATTTCTGAAATTGGTAAGAGAATGAGTTGGAAAAGAAGAGGAGGAGGCTTATCAAAGCTTCTTCTATAAATTTGGAGCTATAACTCGATTTGCAAAAGGAAACTAGGGCTTGGAGTTTTAATTTCTCATTCCTCTCTCCATTATTGCTAAAGCTTGAGTATTAGGAAATAAAAATAAAGTAATGAAGAGAAGAGGGGTGAAGCTTGGGTCTAATGGGCTGAAACAAAAACCAAAGCCCTAAGTGAAAAAGTAGTAAAATTCCACTAACTCCAAACATATCAAAGTTTATACTCAAAAAGATCACAAACGTCATTTTGAACTCAATGGGAGTACTCTCGAGTCCTAATTCGACCGTTTGCAAAAAGTAGCTTTTCGGACTAAAATCCGACTAACGGTGAAATATTTAAATAAAATATTTAAATACTCAATCGTAAAATATGCAGGTTGTTACATATTTACTCTCCTTTTTGCTTGCTCATATATACTTTCTCATTTATGTAATACGCATAGTCTTTTTTCAGCTTGTTTTCTTTTAAACATAAAACCCTTTTTAAACCTTAGGAATTTCCACTCAATCTCGTTTGTCAACGATTTGTAATTTCAAGTGTTGAAATGCAAATTAAATTCTAAATAAAGGTGACAAAGAATAAGGGTGCTGAGGCTATTGGTGAAATTGAGAGTTTTGAGCATAGTGTTTCGAAATGTAAGAATAAAAAATGTAATGAAAAAACAGAAGAAAGTTCTTTGTTCTATGCGCGGCATGGAAAACTTTTTGATTCTAAGAACATATGTTTGTTCTGTATTTCATTTATTTTCTACACATAGTTGTTATTATTTTTTGTAGTATGATCAATTTTAGTCATACAATTGTGTTTTAGTTAAATAGGGATATGATTATGCAGTTATTTTAAGTTTTTTATAATTTTTTTGTTCGTTTGGGTTATGCAGACAGTTAATTTGGTTTATTTGTTTATGTTTATCTGCTTTATCATTATACAGTTTTGATGATAGTTTTTATTATAAAATTATATAGTGCATGTCACATATGCAGTTAAACTGTTGATCTATATGGTGCAATATTTATTTGCATAATCTTCATATCACATATGTAGTTAAAACATCAAACTATATGGTGCAATATTTAATTGCATAAATGAAATGCAGTTAAAAATTTATTCTAATAGTGTAATATTTTGACTGCATAACTGAAATGCAATTAAAAATCGCACATATTAGTGCAATTATTAACTGGATTTTGGTTATGCAGTCATGGTTATTGTTTTTCATGTTTGAATGCATTATGGTTTGACATTTATGGTTCGTAATAGTTTATGTAGTTATTGTTACACAGTTATGTTTATTATTAGTTTATGCAGTTGTAGTTATGTGATTGCGTTAATTATGTTATTGTGCAGTTGTGCTTTTGTATGTATGTTTGTTGACTTTGAAATTTGAATATTTCATATGTATTTAAAGATTTAATATTTATTTCATATGCAATTAAAAAAAATCAATCTAAATGGTGCAATATTTAACTGTATAAATGAAATAAAGTTAAAAAATTCATTCAAACGGTGCAATTTTTAACTGCATAAGTGAAATGCTGTTAATTTTTTTCTCTAGTAATGCAATACGTTGATTGCATAATTGAAATGCAGTTAAAAATTACACTTATTAATGCAATTATTTAACTGCATTTTGGTTATGCAATCATGGTTCTTATTGTTCGTGTTTGAGTGCATTATGGTTACACAGTTATGGTATTGAATAGTTTATGAAGTTATTGTTACGAACTTATGTTTAATGTTTGTTTATGCGGTTCTAGTTATGTGATTCCATTAATGATTATAGAAAAACTGAATTAAAATTGGATGAGCGAAATTTAAAAAATGCAATGATTCATTATTGTGTGGCATATAATTTAAAGACAAATTTATATATGCCAAATATTTTAATGTGCATTGCTGTTAATATTTAACTACGTTATTATAGTAAGTATTATAAGTGTATTGGTTTCGAGTGTTGCATTAAATTTATGAGGGGTATTAATTGGTTTATTGTTTTATTTTCTAGGAAGCATCCAAGAAAGTTATTCAGAGATCTATTGTTGAAGATCTGAACATGACATACATTCTAAAGAAGATATGCATCAAGATTTTGAAGAAATTAAAAAAGAAATTTAAAAAAAAAACAAACTTATAGATGTAGTTTGAATCCTCTTCTAGATGTTTTCAATCATTTCAAAACAATAAAAGTAAAAATAACCAGTTATTAGATGTTGTTGAAAAATTTTGTTTTTGGAATTTTGTAGAAGGTTTTTTTGGAAATCAATATGATTGTGGTGGCAGAAAATTTAGTGATGATATTGATCAAATTATTGATTACTATGAAAATGATGGTTTGTTTGATTTTAAAGTTCAGAAAGTATTGCTGCAAGGTGACATATCAGATATTTTTTGTTTGAACAGTGAAGGCTTGGTTGTTTATAAATATGTTTATTTTATTTTTTCGTATTAATTTACATAATGATGTTTATATTTTTTTTAAGGGTCGCATATTTATCCTTTGAAAGAGAAAGTTAGAGCTGAGAAATTTTCTATTGCTACCATGTCTTGTATGCAGACACATAACATACCAAAGAAGAGCTTCATTGGGAAGTTTATTTATCTAGCTCTTATAGGTCTTATAAATAAAAAATACAACTGGAAATGATGCTTTAGATTTTTTTTTAGGCTTATAGTTATGTATATGTTTGGCACATTTTTCTTTGCCAATAGCACAAATTGAGTTCATAATAACCTTGTTCCTCTTATAATGGACTTTGAAAGATTTAACAATCAGTGTTGGTCTCAAGCTATTCATTTCAAACTTGTTGAGCAGTTAAACAAATATAAGAATGATCCAAGGAAAATGCAAGCTTGTTCGATTGCTTTAATGGCAATTTTTTGTTTTGTTGTAAAGTTTTCTTCTACATTAGTAAATGTTGTTCCTAACTTTTTTTGTATTTTTTTTCTTCAGTACCGGTTTTGCAACAAATTTGATGTAGTTAAACCTAAGTCAGGTTATTATGAAGGTCGTCCATTGACTGAAAAGTGGGATTTGGTTGATATTCATAATGCATTTTGTGTTAAAATTGTTGTGGAGAAAATTGGTACGGTATGAATGAATTTCTTAATATGTTCTTTTTATATATAATGTTTTATTAAAATTATTTTTATATGTATTAAATAATAGATATACAGTTCTTTGTGTATGTTTTTAAGTTCATTTGAATTTAAATTTGTATTTTGTTTATATGCTGATGTTTTTTATTTATATGCATATCTGCATTTTAGAAAATATGGTTTTTATGGTATTTTTTGTAGCTTATACCTTTAGGAGAAAGATTATCAAATGAAGATGTAGATACATGTTTGGATAATTTGCAAACAAATAGTGTTTCTGAAGAAAATAAGCCATTCAAGGAACTGAAAAAGAGAAGGAAGAAGTTCAAAAGGTTTTCGTTACGTCATTAGATAATTAAATTTGACAATTGCGGTCGAATTTAACAAATGACAATTTTGCATTTTGTTATCTTGATATAATTTGCTGGATGTTTAAGTAAAGATACAAATAATTAAATTTAACTTCATAAATTGTTCGTGGCTAAAAATTTCATTCAAGCAGTGCAAAAAATTTAACTTCATAACAAAAATGCAAATAAAAATTGAACATATTATAGTAGTTATATAACTACATTTGATTGTGCAGTTATCATTATAAATTTCGTTTTTATTTTATTTTGATATGCAATTGTGTTTGTTATAACTGATTTGTTGTTCATATTTGATTTCATTTTGGTTACACGGTTCGGGTTTGTAATAGTGAATGTTGTTATATATTTATGTTTATTATTAGTTTATGCAGTTATGGTCATGTGGTTATAGTTACGTAGTTGTGATAATTATGTGGTTGTGGAGTTGTGTTTTTGTATGTTAACATATTTTGAAAAATGAATATGTTTCATGCATTTAAAGATTTAGTTCATATCACATATTCAGTTAAATTATCAATCTATATGACGCAATATTTAACATCATAAGTGAAATGTAGTTAAAAATTCATTGAAATGGTGTAATATTTTAATTGTATAACTAAAATCCAGTTAAAAGTTGCACTTATTAGTGTAATTATTTTACTGCATTTAGGTTATGCGGTCATGCTTACAAATATTGTTTGATTGTTACTTTTAACTTTTATGCATTTAATTATAATAGCAATATTTTTTATTTAAATTGTACTTCATAATTTTTAGTCTGATAGTTTAGTTTCAATTTTTGCAGGTCGCTTGTTCTTATGAAGAAATTTTGAAAGAAAGAGATTTTAAATAGTAACAAGAAGAATGATGAGCTTGAAAAAGTTTAAATAGTGTTATTTTAGATATTTTTAGTAATTGAAATAATATATATTAATATGTTTTTTTATTTGTAGAAAATTATTTTTCAAAATGAAGATTTTATAAGAGAATGAGTTATATTTGGAATGGATTGACTACATATGTTGCTAGTTTCAAATAAAGGATTGACTACATATGTTGCTAGTTCCAAAGATCTGAAAATGAGTTTTGATATGGAAGTTTTGAAAGTAAAAGAAAATCTTGATGAAGGAGTTAAAAGGTTCAAAATGGAAAATGGAAAATGAAAGGAAAAAAAATAGAAAATGAAAAAATTGAAGAATTAAAAAGGGAATTGGAGTTGCAGATCATTGATCTTAAAAAGGAAAATGAACAGAAGAATAAACTGCAAGGGGAATATGAAAATAGAATCAAGATTCTTGTTGATGAAAAGGATTTGATGAAAAAACAATTGGAAACCATGAAATAAAATATTATGACACCTCCAACTTATAGTCTTGGTTTGTTTTATATTCATGTAGATTCTACTTGTTAAATTCAGAATGTAGTTTCTAATGTAGGAGATGATCAAATGATGATAAAAATGAATTGAACACGAACCAGAAAAGAAAAATAACTAATAGAGAATCTCTTGTTAAGAAGGTAAAATTGGCAAATAAGAAAAGGAAAATTAAGCCTGATTATGTATATGATGATAAAAATAAGAAATATGAGAAGAAGATAATTGCAAAAAGGAAGAAAGTGGTTGAGAATAAAGTTCTTGAAATTATTGAAAATTCTGACCAAAGTATTGTTGAAAAGTTATCACAGAGAAATAAAAAGTCCATGGAGTCATTTGTAAAGAATGTTTTAGTTCAACATTTGCCTGAAGATATGAAGAAAGTTGTTCAAACTTATTTGTACTTGGCTTGTTACACGTAAATTCATTTTTATTGATCTAAAAAATATAGTATTAGATGCATTTAAATTATAAAATTATTTATATTAATCTATATATGTTATTTGTAGGGAAACTGTTTGGCACAGTGATGACTTTGATATTTTGATTGATGGAAAATTAGTGACAGAATTGCTTGATGGCAATCAATATATAGATTCTACTATGAGTTTTTTTAAAAAGTTATTTTTCTAGTATATTTGAGTACATATTTTTATTTTTGTTAGATTATTGGTTGGTATGGAAGACATTTATCTGATTTATATAATGGACGTATATTTTTTTAAACTTATGTCACGGTATGTTAATTTTTTTAATTTGTTTTGTTTATTTATTATAAGTGATGATATTAATATCTTATATATATACACACACATTCTTATTTTTTTGCAGTATGGTATTCTACATGATGATATGGATTATACGAAGAAATATTTTGAATTTTTTTTTTTAAAATGGTACATTATATACAACATGTCACTAGGACAACATATCATATGTCAATACATGTTCGAATCACGCTATGCAAGTTTCGAACTTGTGACCTCTCGTACCAAAGCCAAATCACTTAACCACTTGGACAATGGTGCCTGTCAAATATTTTGAAGATTTCATTGATCAAATTGATAATTCAATTGAAATTCCTGGTTTATTTTTTCCAGTTTTGAATTCTGATCATTATACATTGTTGGTTTATGATAATATTGCAGGAATATGGTTTATTTTTCAATTCATTAAAAGGACCAGTTCAGGGAATTCATGAAGAAACGGTAAAGAAAATTGTAAGTTTTTGTTGTAATTAAATTTATATTTTTATTGGTTTAGTGTACTTCAGTTAAATGTGTTAAAATGTAAATAAATGTAGTGTACTTAGGTGCTTATTCATTACCATTGTTTTTTTCCAAGAAATCTTTTTGTGACTCTGCAATGAAGAAGAAGGCAAAGGAAAAGACAAATTTGTTTGTACTAAAAAACCAACGGTTATTAAGTTTATAATATGTCCTCAACAAAAAAATAGGTAATAATTTTTATTTATTTATTTATTTACTGAATTTTAGTTAATGTTTATTTTGGTTTTTTTAATGCAGTTATGATTGTGCTTTGTATGTTATGAGGTTCATTGCTCAGTTAACAGAGTTTGTAAAAGTTGAAGAAGAAATAGAAGCACAAGGTATTGGTTTAGACAAAAGTAAAATTTTGTATTGGTTACTTTGTGATCCTCCAAGAAGTTGGAGCAATACAAAAATTAGTATTCAGTTGAAATTATAATTTTATGTGAATATATATATATATATATATATATATATATATATATATATATATTAGACATAAGTTGTTTGTTTGTAATACTGATGCAATGTTGATAAATGATGCACATGATATGGTGATTATCTATTAGTAATGACTTGAATTTATGTTTTCATGTTCAATTTGTGATTTTATGATTTTATGCAGTCATGTTAATAATAGTCAACTGGATATTTAGTTGTGTAATATTTAACTGCATATTGGTTATGAACATATGATTTTATATAGTCTTGTTAATAATGTTTTATGAATTTATGTATTTATGTTATGCAATGTTGTTATATGTTTTGTGAATTTAGGATTTTACGCCAAATCTATTCAGTTAAATTATTTTAGAATTTTTCTTAAAATTCTGTAATAATATGACTTGAAAGTGGAAAATGTTTTTGAATTGATACAATTGTAGACATACATTGAATAATATAAATGACATTATGTGAATAATTGAGAAAGATTAAAAATTATTGCAGTTTTTACTGCAACTTTTCAAGATATTTGCTGAAAAATCGAAAAATATTAAAAAAAATAGATAATGTACTACAAGTTTTTTTTAAATTTTGCAGCAAAGTATCTAACTGTTGCAATAAAAATGTAAGAATTTTTTAGCAGAAAATATTCCTTTATTTGCAGATATTTTGAATATTTGCAATTGTCGCAGCAATTATATTTAAAAACTGCCGAATTCTCTGCAAATATTGAAAATTTTATTTTAGTTCAGCAAATATGACGAATATTTGTAATGAAAAAATGTAATAATATATTACCGAGCCATGCATCGAAGGATATAGATTGTTTTAAGTGAATAATGAAAGCATTTATTGAAATGGATTCATTTATATAATTGCTGAACAACAAACAATTGTTCTATATAATTACAGACATACATGCAATTATTTAGTATAATTGTAGACATCTTTCCAATTATCGTGAATAATTATATAAATATGTGATATTATTAGAGGTAAATCTATACATATTTGCAACTATTATTAATAATTATATTCTTAACTGTATTTCACTTATGAATTTATTGCTTCGTTTGAGTGTATTTGTTAACTACATATGTGGAATGCAGTTACAAATTACAGTTGTTAAATACAATTTTTAATTGCATAAATGATATGCAGCTAACAAATGCATTTAGTTGGTGCAATTTTTAACTGCGTATAAAATATACAGCTAAAAAATGCATTTAGTTGGTGCAAGTTTTAATTGCATATAAGATATGCAACTAAAAAATGCATTTAGTTGGTGCAATTTTTAACTGCATTTAGTTGATGCAATTTAAACTACTTATCATTTATGCAGCTAAAAATGCATTTAGTTGGTGCAACTTTTAAGCCCGTTTCACTTATGCATTTAGTTGGTGCAATTTTAACTACGTTTCACATATGCCACAATAATTTAACAACAAACACAGAATCATTCTTAACAGCAGTTAATAAAATCTAAAAACATCAAGATATAGTTATAGCAACGTAAAACTGAATAACACAACAAGTTTCTATCATAAATTATTTTAGAATGATTCAACAATATTCTCAGAATCATGTTTGACTTCAGTCATGGTCTTGTTATAGCTTTGTACAATCTAAATAATGCAATGAGCACTTGTTGAAAATGCCATAATGATTATTATGTGTGAACTTTTAAGTTGGTCGTCACCATACTTCAGAACAAATAAATCTCCAACCATCATAGTGTCGAATGGACAAACAGATTACGTTTTACTTTAATCTTTCATTTGAAATCAGAGACAAGAGTGCTAAATTTTATCTTGTAACTCATTGTCTTTATCTCTTAAATTCAGTAACTATCAAGCTGACACTCATTTTAGTTTGAGTACTGATGGAATAATTTGTAAAAATCACCTTCAGTACTCAAACTAAAAAGGATTGCCAAGAAGCTAGGAAAAACAAAATATAATTGTAAATAGCCATTGAATAAATACTAAAGATATGGGTTTTCATTAAAGCTGAAGATGTAGAGGAAAGAAGAAGGAAAGATAGAATATATAGACAGAAAATAAAATCTCAACCGTTGATATAACTGGTCAAGGAATATAACTTTGGTCAAGATTTTGGACTAAAAGCTGAAAAAATCACATTAATACTGGATGTTTTTGTCCTTTTATAACAAATAAACAAAGATATATCTTCTTTTTATAACTGATGAATGACATGAAAGCCGAATGATTCATAAAATGCAATTAAAGTAATTTAAGTCTTATTCATTCCCTAAATTCTAAGGATGTAGTTTTAAAATGCTTTTAAAATTCATACAACAATGAGCTATAAATAAAATACAACTAATATAACTAAAATAAAATTTATTCTGAATTATTAGCGTATTAAAATGTTTAAATTTTTAACCGCATCTGCAACATGCAGTTGAAAATCTAATGAATTTTGAACCATAATATTTTATTCATGCATGAATTGTAAATTTTGTATTAAGGTTTAGAACATTATGCAGTTGTTCATAAGTGAAATGCATGAATTGTTCATAAGTTAAATGCATGAATTTTGTAACTACGTTAGTGAAATGCATTTAAAAATGCAATTGTTCATAGTTTTTTGCAAACATATATGTAACTATTCATAACAATTGACAAGCACCATTGTCCCAGTGGTTAAGTGATTTGGCTTTGGTGCGAGAGGTCACAAGTTCGAAACTTGCCTAGCGTGATTCGAACGTTTATTGACATGTGATACGTTGTCACAATGATTTGTTGTATATAAAGTACCATTTCAAAAAAAAAAAACTATTCATAACAATTGCATATATGTTTGCAGCTTTTCAATATACTTGCATGTAACTGAAAATAACTAACATATTTACATATAAATGAGAAAATATTTGCTTAACATTTTTTGCATTTTATTTGCAAAATTCAACACCATTTTTGCAGTATTCTATGCATTTATTTTCAATACTTTCATATATGACTGCAAAAATTGTACTACATGTTGATTTGCAATATTTACATTATCTGCAAATATTTACTAAAGACACATATATGGCTGCATTTACTGCATATAATTGCATAAATGGGTACAATTATTTAAAAATTCTACTAAATTGCACAATATATTTTTACTAAGTTTTGTGCAATTATTAATAATAATTGTCGCAATAACCGAAAATAGTCAACATATTTGCAAATAAATGAGCAAATATTTATTAAAAAATGCATATTTGCGTATTTTTAATTATTAACAATAATTTTTAACTACATAAGATATATGCAGTTAAAAATAATGCAATCCATAACTTCATATGAGATATATATGCAAGTATAATAAGAATCTTATGAATTTTTAATTGCATAAGTGAATTGCACTTCAAAATTTTGATTATCATATTAAACCATTAGCAACCAACATAGTTAATAATATACATTTGTTAAATGTTTTATTAATAACGTAGTTACAAAACAAGTGAGATAAAAAACATCATTCTCATTTGTAGCATCTGATAATAGAAATTGGTATATAAGATTGCCTTCCATGCTCTAGTTGTGCGTTTTCCATGACAGATTTTGATATGTGATTTCAGCTCTTTGTATTGTCATAGCTTCAACGGTGTAAATGCTATTCCGCTTGTTTACATCCTTGTTTTCACTTCTAGTTTTCATCATATTCAATACAAACATTCTGCAATCAATCCTGCGATAATTGTATATTGTATTCGTCTTGGTTTCAAAAATTGCAACTAGATAAGTAAATGTTTCAAACATATTGGTTGCTGTGTACTTATGATTCACTATCTTATTGTGGGGGTCTGGAAATGTAAGTAATTTTGAAGTTTTGTGATTTTTCTTTTCAATTTTTTTAGCAAGGATGTTACATAATTTCTCTATAAATAAATAATACATTTTATTAGACTAATTAATATATTATTTTCTTCAATATATTAATATTTTTTCCATTGACTTACTACTTTTCTTGTTAACTTTTCATGTGCACCTTCTGTTATTGGCTTCATTGAATCATAATGTTGTCACTGTTTACTTTCTTTTATAAATTCAAAAAACTGAAATGTAATTCAACGTGAATTGGGAAGGACATTTTTTCAAACTTTGGCCAAAAATTATATATCATCTTATCAACTAGAATTGTTGCGGTTGATTTTGAGTTGGAATCTATGGTACTCTGCAGTAATACATGTTAGCACATTCAATTTACAAACTTTTAAACAAATATTTCATAATAAGTTTAGAACTATACAGCAACAAAAACTTTGAAGAACAAATTTCTTGGATTATCGTTTGCCAATTGATGTCCATACCAGTCTGTGACCTACAATAACAGTTATTTTATTAAATAATAATATACTTGTAAATTTTTGGAAATACATACATATTAATCTGTAATATTATGTTGAATTAGCGCTATTATGGGAACGGTAAATTTACCATTATCATACCATTACCAGTCAATCGGTTACCATTTTAAAGTAAAGTAGATATACCAACATAATCGGTACGGTAACGGTAAATTTACCATTTTTTACGATAAAACATCGGTATTATTTTTTCAAAACCAGAGACAATGGTAATTTACCAGTCCATTCATAATACATTGATATTCATGTAAGATGTTGTATTATGGGAATTTAGAAGTAAGAAAACAGTTCAACTTATTTCAATAATTCAAGTAATTCAACTCAAATGATGATAAATACACTTCTTTTCTATGTCCTTTATTAATTAACCCAACGAGATATATAATGAATCATCGTTCAGTGTAAAAATATATCAACTTATTATTCTTCTAGAGAAATGGTAATTTACCATTACCAGTGTAACGGTTACCAGTTTATCGGTATACCAGTCAATTGGTAACAGTAAAAGTAAACAATTTTAGATTACCAGTAAACGGTATGGTAACGATATTTACAAAATGGTAATGGTAACCATTACCATGCAGCCCTATGTTGAATTGCCAATTTATCAGCAAATATTATGGATAATAGCAGATCTATTTGTAATTATTTGGATACAAATAATAATAGTTCTGAATATGAAATATTTTGAAGTTTTAATACCTGGTCATCAATGAATCTTCCTGACAATAATTCATCAAGAAAAGTTCCAGTTATTGTAATATCTTTGTCCTAATTGTAGTATGTAGTATCGCTGTTTAATTGTTAAGAAATGTTAGTACTACTATAAATACTGAGACAATACAGGAAATATAAACCTTATTTGTTGAAATGTCTGATTATTAGGTATATTTTCATAAAATACTACAATTATTTAAATAAGGGGGAATTAATTTAAAGGACAAAGATTTGTATATTTTTTGCCTCAAGGACACGACCCCAATATTTTTGCCACAAGGACAAACATTCTTCTATAAATTATTCATAAGGACAAACATTTTTCAAAATTATTCATAAGGACAACAGAACTGCTACCGAGCTAAAAACTGATACCTAAAAACTGCTACCGATAACTACAAACTGATATCTAAAAACTGCTATCAATAACTAAAAACTGATACCTACAGAAAGTTGTCCTTCAGGATAAAATATTGAAGGTCTGTCCTTGAGGCTAAAAAGCTGTGAAATTTTGTCCTTGACAATAATTTTCCGTTTAAATAATTATCTATGTTTTTTATTATGTTATAAAATTAATCTTACCTGAGGTCATTGTTTTTAAAAAAATTATTACTTGAACTTTCTCTTCACTCGGCAAAAGGACATAGGATATCGTTGGTATCCAATTTTGCACTTATAGGCAACTCATATGATTTTGATAGTGATTCAAAATCATCTACTATTATTGGTTGAATTTGTTTTCTTTTCTTCTCCCTTGACAATTCTTGCATAGGCTCTTCCGTAGCATTTATTATAGCTTCAATGGTTGCATTAGTGCCAGCAACATCAACCTGATCTTTGTTTCTTTCAGTTGTTTGATTTGAAAAAAATAAAATAATATTTTTTCTTGTTTTCAAAATAATTATACGAATGTTTGCTGTTAACATTCATTCGGTAGGAAAATTTCAAAGTATGCAACAATTATTGATATTAAATGCAGATTTAACAGCAATTAATTTGACAAAGTGCTTTTTTTTAATCGATATGCAGTCTTAAAATTCGGAAGTCTACTACCAGTATTTCGGAAGAATGTACAACAAGAATCCTCCCTGAAACTAGTGACAGCCCATCTTCTGCAACCAGAAGCAAGACTAACCAAAGTACCACTTCAAACAAATTACATCAATGACACAAACATTTTTTGTATGGAACATTAGAGGAGCGCACCTTGAAACCAAATTAATCCAAGTTAAAAGCATCATTTCCAAGTATAACCTCAGTCTTATTGCCATTCTTGAAACCAAATTAAACCATGACCTTAGCCTTAAAGCTGTGCACTTCATCAACCCGATGTGGAAAGCATGCCACAACCTAATTGAAGCCCCTTATGGCAGAATATTGATCTTATATGACCCAAACATGTACACTCTAACCCCGATCCTATCTAACAAGCAATTCATCCATTCTCATCTCACTCACAAGCCCACATCCAAATCATTATATCTCACTATAGTGTATGCTGAAAATTGTGCCAGTAGCAGACTTACCCTCCATAACTACCTACCACATTTAGCCCAAAACACTCATCCCTGGATTGTTTCAGGGGACTTTAACTGCCTCTTGTCCATCAATGATCGAACCGTGGGAATGATGTCACTTTGCATGAGATTGCATCCCTCAACTCTTCCACAAATGCTGCTGATCTCATACATGTTCCCTTCTCTGGTGCTAGATTTTCTTGGGACAATCGAAGTAGATCTGGCAGGAGAATTTACACCAAAATTGATCACTCCTTTTGCAACATTGAGTCGCTTAACACTTGGCCAAAGTTATCCATATTCCTCCCTCCCCCACTACTCTCTGACCACTCCCCCCAAATCATCCAAATGGAAAATGGTTGCCCATTAAGAAAGTCTTCTTTTAAATTTTTTAACATCTGGGCAAATGAGCCTGATTTTTTAATTATTGTTAAAAACGCCTTGTGTACTTACTATTTTGGCAATCCCATGTTTGTTTTGCAGCAAAAAATGAAGAATGTGAAAAGAGCACTTGGGAAATGGGCTAGAAATAGATTTGGCACTGGTGACCTTCTATCTACCACAATTTCAATCTCTCTAGCTGATGCCAGGAAACAAGCTATGCAAACTCCTAACAATGTTGAATTAGCCAATGCAGAATACAATTTACAACAACAATACAGTAAAGCTCTTGAAGTGGAGAACAATATGAGGAAACAGAAACTCAGATTCAAATGGACAAATGCTGGTGATAGGAACACAAAATACTTTCATGAAAGCCTTAAAGTCAAGCATTCCAATTCCAACATTCAATGCATCATTGATCGTTCGGGTAAGACTTGTACCACCCCTATCGAAATTGACAATGCATTCCATGACTACTTTTCCAACCTTCTTGGAAATGATGTTGATTTCCAACCCGACCTATCAATCATTGATAATCTGGAACTTCCATGTCTAAGCCCAGATCAAGCTGCCTTCCTATCCACCGTAGTTACTGAAAATGAAATCAAGCAAAGCATATTTGAAATGAATAAGGAATCGTGTGGTGGCCCGGATGGTTTCAATGCTAACTTCTTCACTAGCTGTTGGGACATTATTAAAGTTGATTTAATCAAGGCAGTGAACAGCTTTTTCAAGCATAACAAAATGCTAACTGGAATAAATGCAACCAATATCGCCTTAATACCCAAGACTGAGTATCCTATCAGTGTCAGTGATTTCAGACCAATATCTTGTTGCAACACCACTTACAAATGTCTTTCCAAAATAATTGCCTCCAGGTTGAAAGATGTTATCAACCATCTTATCTCCCCCAACCAAGCAGCTTTTATTCAAGGGAGAAGTATTCTTGACAATGTCTTGTTAACTAATGAACTTCTAAAAGACTACAGCAAATCCACGACAAGCCCAAGAGCCATGTTGAAACTTGACATAAAGAAATCATATGATACTCTTCAATGGACCACTATCTCTAGAACCCTTGCCAAAATGAAATTCCCCCCCCCCCCCCCACTTTGCCTCATGGATCTACACTTGCATCTCGACAGCCCACTTTTCAATTAATCTCAACGGTAAGACTGTTGGCTACTTCAAGAGTAGGCAAGGAATCAGACAGGGTTGCCCTATGTCTTCTTACATCTTTATTCTAATCATGGAAGTGCTCACAGCTATGATTAATCATGAAATCACATGCAAAAGAATTCTCACCCACCCCAAGTGCAAAGACCCTCTTATTTCCGCGCTCATGTTTGCCGATGACCTTATAGTCTTCACCAAGCCTACTTCTCAATCTATTAGCAATCTGATGGATTGTCCCAATGCCTTTCACAAGTTCAGTGGGCTTGCTATTAATCTTGACAAGTCCTTAATCAAAGTTGCTGGCATTGATGCCGCTGCAGTCCTGACACTTGCTAATGATTGTCACCTGCCCCTTGCTCCTGATGATATCTCATACCTGGGGATCCCTATGACATCCTCCAAAGTCACTACATCTCAGTGCATAAAACTATATGACAAGATAACGCATACCATGAAAGCCTGGGCCAACAGGTTTCTAACTCAGGCGGGAAGACTCACCCTTATTAAATCTGTGCTATTCTCTTTCACAACATATTGTTCCAGAACTTTCATTCTACCCAAGAAGCTCATTCACATGATTAGGAAGGCCATGTGTAATTTTCTCTGGTTTGGTAGCATACACTCTAATAAGCTCAAACCCATAAACTTTGGCAAAGTTGAAACCAATAAAAGCATGGGTGGCCTAGGCATTATTAACATACAAAATTGGAATTCTGCCGCTTTTAGTACGCATTTTGATAATCTGCTTAATTCTAAAAACAATATTTGGGTGTCGTGGACGAAGAAGCATCAGCTTAAAAACAATTATTTTTGGTGTATGGACATCACCCACGGCAGTACTTGGACTTGGAGATCCATCCTCAACCTTCGGCCAATGTTGCTTCCGCATTTGAAACACATTGCGTCTCCTGGTGGCAATGTGAGCTTCTGGAATGATCCCTGGGCTATGCATGGTCTCATTCTCAGCAAAACGATGACATACAACCAAATACATCAGACTGGTATTCCAATGGATGCCAAGGCCAAGAACTTCATAAGTAATGGAGTCATCTCATTGCCGGTTACCAGCAACCAATCCACACGACAACTGTGGCGGGAGATCAGCAGGCAACAGTACCCTACTGTCACTTGTGACAGGGTGCTGTGGTCTCCTGATCTTGTCGTTCACTCCATTGCTAAGATATATGATTGTTTTTCCCACGCCACGACCGTTCCTTGGTTTGCCTGGGAAAAAAGAGTTTGGGATAGTCACTGCAAAGAAAATGACAACTTTCTGCTTTGGAAGGTCCTCCGAAATGCCATGAATTTCAAAGACAAACTCCATCGCATTGGCATGGTTTCTGATGCTACCTACTGTTTCTGTCTTGAAGAACCCGAGACTAATGTTCACCTATTCTTCAGTTGCAGGGTTATACATATGTTATGGAATAGGGTTTCTGCCTTACAAGGTCATGGTAACAGAACTAGGGATAGCAATAGTGAGTGGTGATTTCTATTCAGCGCCACTAGATGGAAGAATGACTCTGGTACAATGTTGCTTTTAGTCCTCAAAAAATTCATACGAGTAATTTGGAGGGAAAGAAATGACAGAGTATTCAATAGCAAGAGCAAAACTGAAATTGAATTGTGGAATCAGCTGATTGGCTTCATCAAAGATGTTGTTAGAAACTGCACGTTTCAGTTTACCACTGGTGTAAACAGCTTTTGGATCTGACTGTAGGCATGTTGTCACAGTTTGCTTCGGTTATTTTTTGGTTTCTTGTTTTTTTAGTTGTTCTTTTCCTGTTGCTGCATAGAATTGTTATGGTGCAATTTTCCTTATTGTTTACGCAATAAACTGGTTAGGGCCAGTCAAACCCGCTTAGCTTTGCTAAAAAAAAGAATGTCATTAGTTTTTAATTGCATATGTTAAATACAATTAAAATTTGGATTTAACAGCTGCAATATTGACTGCAAACGATATATGTTTAACTGCATAAGTGAAATGTAATGACCTAGAATTTTGGTCATTCGAAATGGGAATATTTAATTGATTTTAGATATTCACACGTTAATTTTATAAATTGAATAATTTATATTTCAAATACAAGGATTTATTTGGAAAATTAAATTGTTAATTTAATAATTGAATTTGCAGAAATAGTTTAATTTTGAATTTAATGTGAATGAAAATAATTTGTAAAGTTGAATTAAATTCTGTTTGAATTAGAATGATGTCAATAAAATTTTAAATTTGATTTAAAAGTGATTTAATAGAAATTTGAAATTTTAGAATTTAATTAACGTGTAGAAATAGTCATTTTGCACATAGTCTCGGATTTTTACAAAACCAATTCATTTGATCCATAGTGTTGAGTTATCATAGGATTTCAAATTTCGTGTCAATCGGACTTACGGTTTGGTCGTGCAAAGCTGAAAAGCCTAGAAATTTATTTAAGTAATTTTTAACTAAAAAAGTTGATTCGAAAATCTATCTTCCAAAATATGATGGAATTGGCTTCCGATATATATTCCATTGTGTTTGAAATATGGGTAAAACATTATAAACATAAGACGGCACGCTTCAATTGGAGTTGGAATATTTCGGATGAATAGTGTTTTGAAATTTGCTATAAAAGGACCCAACTATTTTCTAAATTGCCAAAACCCTAATCCCCTAGGGCTAACCGCCACTATAATTTTGATGGCCAGAAAACTCTATCATTCTTCCCTCTTTTTCTCTCGATCCATCCACTATCGTCAACAACCTTCTACATGAAAAATATAAAGCACATCGAGATCTACTTGATAAATGGTGAAGAACGAAATCAAGGCGGTAGATTGGCGGCAATTTTAGTTTGAACGTTGCACGTTCGAGCACGTTTATCGAGAGCATGGGACGACCGAGTGCCTCGTGCTTATGGCATTGGCAGAGCTCGCGAAGGTCTTTGTGATGGCAGTCCCTAATTAATGTCTCGATCGAAGAAGTGGGCGCGAAAATCAATGTAAATCGGCGGCAATTGGGTTTGTGTGTGCGTGAGTGCGAACGAAGACGGAGAGGAAAACATGAACGGTCGTGATCACTTCTCCATAAATCAATGGCCCAGTTCATTTGCAGGTTTATAAAATAAAATAAAAAAGATTTGTAAATTATTTATAATATGATTCGTGTAATCTTTAAAATTGCGTACCATTGTCATACGAGGTCGAAATCAGATGAAATAAGCGACATTGGGTTTGTATTCGCGAACACTACGCGATAGATCTAGTTTGGATAGATTTGGGGATGCTAGAAATTTTGGGTTGGATTAAACGTCGGTCGAAATAAAACGCTGCAACGACCACTGCAAGCAATGTGAGTACAACTCACTCTTTCTAACTCATTTATATTTTTATATAAGTGAGTATAAATTTTATTTATGATGATTGGTGATTGTTTGGATGAGATATGATATTATATATATATATATATGATTAGTTTGGATATATTCCCGCATATTTTAGCGGATGAGACCGTATATGTTCCCATGTATGAGTAAATGACCCTTTGTACGCCCGTCTGTCTCGAAGCGGACATCATAGAAATATTATCATATGTATATTAATTGCGGGAGACGGGTCGGAGGGGTCCAACCGGATTCCTCACTTGTGTTGATCTTTTACATATAGATATTGTTATATATGTTGTTATCATGCGATTTTTTGTTGTGTTGGATGCCATGATTGATGTGAATCACTTTATTTAGTACTGTTGCAGCATTGGGCCGTATTTTGGAATTTCAAAATATTAAAGTGATGATTTTAAATAAAAAAGAGATTTTGAAAATATATATGTTTTATTAATTTTTGAATTGTTAAAGGAAATGAATTTATTTTTATAATTAAAAAGTTTTATCTTTTATATTATAAAAATTATGGCTTAATGAAATATACCTAAATTAAATTTTTGAAATATGAAACTGACTACTTTATAAAATAAGTTAAATTGAGATTTTGAATTTATTATAAACGTTTATATATAAGATTTATAAAATTGCTATTTTATAAATAAAGTAATGGAATGACTACAAAAGAAGCCTGTTTAGCGACGGCTAATAGCCGTTGGCAGCCGTTGCTAGCCGTCATTAAATGTCATTGCAAAATATCTTGTTGCAACTGAAGAAAGCGACGGCCTTAGCGATGGCTCCGTTGTTCATTTTGCAACGGCTTGTAACGGCTAAGTGTCCACGTGGAAGCAACCGTTAGGGTTGTGGGTTTCCCAGGTTGTTGATGCAAACCGTTGCAAAGCGTGGCAATATAGCCGTTGCTAGCCGTTATAAGCCGTCGCTATATTTTACCAATGGGCCATCGCTAGCCGTCGCTAACCGTTGCAAAACCGGAATATATTTGCCTCCAATTTGCAGCACCTTCAACCCTCAATCCCAACCAATCCAAATAATATAATTCCATCATTCCACACATATAAGACCATTCCATCATACCATATAATCAATATCAACACAATCAAATCATCAAATATTGCATATTCTAACATATATTCGCAAAATCATATAAGAAAATCAACATAACCAAATATAAAAATCCACCAAACCAAACCACATAACTAAATTAAACGACCAGTACATATCAAGTACCAAAGTATCAATCACAACAACCAAAATACCAAACCCACCAAAACAGTAAGTATCAATCACAACATCCAAAGTGTCAAATGTCAAACCCATCATAATATGTACATACATACATAGATATATATATATATATATAAAAAGAATACCCATCAAAACAAACCAGCTAAGCAACATCATCATCATCTGCACCTCTTTCCCTGGGCATTGACCCATGCTCCTGATAGAAGGCAGTAATACGCTCGTCTATCTGCGTCGCCAACTGATTCTTCCGCCAATCATTGAGCTCATCCAATTGTCTTTGCATCCGAGCAATCTCTTCCTCATCTATGGATCTCCTATACGCCCTTTTGAAATTAAGAGGCTGTGAAATATTTCAAGTGAATAAGAAGTTCATGGCGTACAATAACAATAAGAAAACTCATGTTATTGGTAATAAACTCAAGTGAATAAGAAGTTCATGGCATGCAGATTTCTACTGTGTAAACGTTGAGTAATACCATATTGCCGAAACTGTAACGCCTGTTTCGACTTGCCGGTTCAATGATTGAATCCCATATCCGATTAGACTCATCAACCGTAAGCGACTCCCGTCCACTCGCTTGTATCGCCCGTGCATGCTCTGCATTATATCTCTCCTACAATTATGAACAGATATTTGACACAATTGCTATACAATTTACTAATTTACAGTGAAATAAACGAATATGAAATATTTTCATTACAGAAATAAACATATTTACCACTACAGATGCAGCCTTATCGTCCGACCAATCATATGAAACATTCCCATCCTCATCTGTATGCTCCACTACATGTGTGACTTTGAAATCCTCAGTCACTGTAGGCTCCCTACCATACTTTGCCCACTTAATATATACAAGAATAGATTATACTGATAATTTGCATGAGTATATGCAAGAATAGAATATATGGTAAAGAGACACTAGTAAATATATACATCAACAACATAAATATTGGTTAATTTATTTACCAATTCCCTCCTATGTTGTTGGAAGTATTTCGAGCCACCAGAGGGGTTTTTGTTTCTATTAGCCTTGTTTATGCCAATAATTCCTATTAATTTATACACACTATTAAGTAAAATAATTCAACACATTTAAATGTAAAAATATAGTGACAATATAACTTACTTTGAATCTTCAGATTCCTAATATTGTTGGAATCCAGCCTAAATATCATCCCCCATCCAACTTGGCTTTTCCTTGAACTCTTAGCCCTTGATAGAGTCTCTCTGCAATTTTTTCGCATCTTTTTATTCTAATGATTTGCAAAAACATCCACATCCTGCACATCCACACGTACTGCTGCCTGCATATTGAATTATCATACGTGTTATGTAAAAGAGATTATATAATTAAAAAACAATCAGCAGAACAGAATACGTAAAACTGATATCATAAGGCATGATGGAATATTGTTTTTGGTTTCATATAAGGCATAATTATATATTGCAAAGTTGTACTTACCATAATATCGGCCCATATTGCGTTTTGTATATGTGTTGGGATGTTATCCCACTGAGGCCAGCACCCGGACATCCTACTCTTGTATGCTTCCTTCGATACTTGTAAAATGAAATCGGACGGCTCCACCTCAAACCCTCTGTAGAAATGTTGATATATATATTCAATATATTTCATATAATATAATTCAAATAAGTTTGATACATACCCAGCACTTTTCGGAACTATCTCCGCAACTCGATGGAGATCTGGCTCAGAGCTACTCGGACCTGCTCCAAGTGAAGGTAACTGAGATGTACTATGTCGATTACGTCGTCTATCAGACATAACTGAAAAACATAAATATAATATCATACACTACTTAGCAAAGAGTACTGATAACATAAGCATCACATAATCATCAATCCATATCACATAATCATTAATCATAGCATAATCATCACATAATTATTAATCAAGTGATAATCATCACATAATCATACTCTGCACATAATCATCGAAAAAAGCGTACATGAAAAGAATAATGCATAACTTAGAATGATACAGATCATATATAGTCATCATTATTATTACATAGCTCAGAATATTATAGAACATAGTCTTATTGTTAATACATAGCTCACAATTATACAACAAGCGATGCCACCTATAATCAATCTTCGTCATATTCTGATTCAGACTCGGTCTCGTACTCTATATCATTTTCTTCGGTACTTAAAAATGCATCTATTAAAACATTCGATTCATCAGTCAACGACCCTACATCAATGTCTGTTATCACTATTTCAGTATTTGGCTCGAGATCCGCTTGATACGCTACTTCATCTGGAATATTATTTCCATCAAATGTATATCTTTCCTTCGTTTTAAAAACAGCCCACCAATTTGCTTTATCTTTTTTTAAGGACGGATATGGAGCAAAATAAACTTGTAAAGCTTGCTTAGCTAATACAAATGGATCATACTTATAGTAATTCGACGTATGCGTTATTTCAATTAGCTTATAATCTTTGTGCACATCAATTCCAGAGCCAGGAACTTTGCTAAACCAGTTGCGTTTGAATAAAAAAACTTCCTATATAGGTTGTATATAATATGTCAACTCTTAAACTTGTGTTAAGACGTCGTACAAATATTTTATATGCTCCTCTGGATCATCGCTTCCTTTGACAAATACACCACTGTTATATGTTAATTTTTCAGCCCCGCAATCTTTGGTGTTGAATTTAAGTCCATTGACGAAGAATATTGTATAAGTCTTGACATTTCGTTTTGGTCCGAAAGCAAGATGTCGTAATCCTTCGTCAACAGCACAGTTTTCTATATCATGAATGTAGTTTGAAACCATCTATCAAAATGTTTACTGAGATCGCCAAATGGATGTTGTGATTCGTATATGCTGCAAATATGTATTATATTCCTTTATAATTAATATATACATGTATAATTGAATTATATATGGATTCATAATTACTTGACAAATGGTGCAACTTCAGCACAATTTAGAACAACATATGTGTGTGCCATATGGTAATCTCTATCATCTAACCATATTTCCATACATTTTCCAGCAGGCCTTCCATGTTGTCTAAAACTAGATAACATTGTTTGAGAAGAATCCTGCTCAATAGTTTCTTCATTACGGGGAACACTTACGAACGATAAGTTCACATCATTACTAAAGTAATGTGAGAAAAAAAAATGAAGCTTTTTCTTCAAGATACGATGTGCAAATCGAACCTTCTACTCGTGTTTTTTGTCTAATTTTTTTCTTCAAATTATTCAGGTACCTATAACAAAATTAATTAAATTTATATGGTGGTACAAAAACCAAAATTAATTAAATTACCTCTGAAATGGATACTTCCATCCACATTGCACAGAACCACGAAGGAGTGCTTCAGATGGAAGATGAATAGGTAAATGCTCCATTACATTAAAAAAACCAGAAGGAAATATTTTCTCCAATTTGCATAGAAGTACAGGGATTTCTGCTTCAAGTTTGCGTATACGATCTACCTTTAACGTCGTAGAACAAAGTTGTTTATAAAACATACTTAATTTTGTTATAACACTCCATATTTTTGCAGGCAGCAGTTCTTTGAAAATCATGGGAAAAAATACTCCATCATAATGTGGCAATCGTGACTTTTCATCCCACTCAATTTGCTGTTTTTAAAGTCAACACATCTACGGAGGTTAGAAGAAATCCCATCAGAACATCTAAGTCCTTCCACCCACTTTAGAACGAGTTTTACGTGCTTATTGTCTAGCTCATAGCATGCTTTGGGTTTCTTATTATCACCGTATAATTGAAGTTCGGGCCGCTTACAGAAGTGTAATATATCATGTCTTGAATTCGTATCATCCTTGGTTTTCCCCTTTACATTCAAAATTGTATTAAACACGTTGCCTAACACGTTTTTTTTGTTGTGCATGACGTCAATGTTATGTCTGAGTAGGATATTTTTCCAGTACGGTAACTCCCAGATTATACTTTGCTTGCACCACTTATGAATGTCCGATTTACCTGGAATTTAAACCTGCACCCCAGTTTCATGTATATTTGGGTAGTCTTTTACAATTTCATATACCTCTTCACTTGTCCAAACCTTAGGTGGTAGCATATTCTCTACTCTGTTAGCTTTAAAGTTCTTTATATCCATTCTAAATTTATGATTGATATGTTGAAAACACCGATGACAGTCAAACCAAGAAATTTTCTTTCCATACTTTAATGAAAATGCTCATGTTTCATCCGTACAATAAGGACAAGCTAGATGTCCAGATGTTCTCCAACCTGAAAGCATGCCATACGCGGGAAAATCACTAATAGTCCATAATAAAGAAAAAAACATACGAAAATTCCTTTTTCTCGAGTACGTTTCAACTCCTTCATGCAACAGTGTTTTCAACTCGTCGATTAGTGGTTGTAGATAAACATCAATTCCTTGTGAACAACAACCGTTAGAAACATGTATGGAGTTTTCATACACATCCATGTCGGTAAATTATAAGGAGTAATAATAATAGGCCATGATGAATATTTACTACCAAACTGAGAAAATGGTGAAAATCCATCCGTACATAAGCCAAGCCTAACATTACGACTCTCTGCCGCAAATTCAGGATAAGTCTTATCGAAATATTTCCATGCTTCTCCATCAGATAGATGTATCAAAGTTCCTTCTTCTGGTGTTCTCACACTGTGCCATCGCATATGACATGCTGTAGCAGAAGATGCATATAATCGTTGAAGTCTGGGAATGATGGGTAAATAATGTATCCTCTTATATGGAACTTCTTTTCCTTTCTTTTTTCTTGGTTTGTATCTTTCCTCATTACATATTCTGCATTTAGTAAGATGAGCGTCTTCTTTCCAATACAGCATGCAACAATTTACACATGTATCTATCTTCTGGTATGGCAATCCAAAAGCAGACATAAGTTTTTTTACTTTATAATGACTATCACACATCAAATTATTAGGTGGCATGTGTCGTTTTGCAGTTTGTACAACTGCTGTAAATGCAGCTTCTGTAAGACTAAATTTCGATTTCATAGTGATGTATTCGACGGTTATAGATAATTCGATTCCGCTTGTACATCCATCCCACAATGGCCTCTTAGCATAATCCAATAAATCATAAAAAGAATTAGCTTCCGCGGTCGGCTCTTCGTCAACATTTTCGTTCCCATCATCACCTTAGTCAAAGGAAGGAAACATTGATCGTGCAGCATCTTGCACCATGCTTTCAATAGGATTGGTCATAGTATTATCGTCCTCTAACACTACAGGATTAGGTGTAGGTTGAACAAGTTCTCCATGATGATCCCATAAGTAATAATTCGGCACAAAACCAAATTTGTACAAATGTACTTCTACTATATCTGGTTTCCAATGCTTCAGATGTTTGCATTTACCACACGGACAACGAATGTCTACGTTATTTCGATTATTAGATTGAGCAAATCTAATAAAACGTGTACACCGTTACAGAAACATTTTTTATTGATCCTTTCATACCTTTTCGAGGTTCATACATCCAACTACGATCGAGAAAATAATCGAACATATTTCCTGATTTGTAAAATGTAGGTTAGAAGATTGAATAACACACTTCATATTAAAGTCTTGTAAAAATTCATATATAACCCTTTACTATTTTAACAAATTCAAATAAATACTGCATTCAAATTTTCAATTCTTAAGTTTATTGTTTGTTTTACTTTAACGGCCGGTTATCCTACTTCTCATTACAAACACAATAACGTAATCATATTTTATAAATCATTTCAGGTTACACGATTCTAAAAAAATTTGACAGCACTTCCCTTTATTCCCTGTATCGTACACAAATGCGTGTACACAGGGAAAAAAGGAAGTGCCATCGAAATTTTCTGAACCGTTTAAACTAAAATAATTTATAAAATATAATTACTTTATTGTGTTTGTAACTTGTCCAAATACTAGAACAAATCCAACAAATGTTGTATCAAATGAATATAGATATCCGTTCTGTGGAAAAACGAATATCCATATAACGATCATATACAACACTTGTTAGACGAAGCCAAAAACTCTCTAAGGGTTTCGCATAAAAAAAGCACAAATTAAAAAATATTAATATTGAGGTAAAGTGGTCTGTAGTGAAATAATGATCTTAAATTTTTTTAGTAATGTAACCAAATAGAATTCATTTAATTATGAATCAAAATCCATGGGAACTACAAGTAACTCGGAAAATATGCCTTATCTCACAAATGGGAACTATGAGTTACTATTTTAACAACTACAAAAACTATTTTATAAAATCGATTTAATGTTATTTTTAAACTACAAAAACTACAAAAACTATTTTATAAACTATTTAATGTTATTATATTCATTTCTTCAATTTAAGAAAATCGATTTTAGAAGTATATTTATTGTTGTTATATTCATTTCTTAATTTTCTACAAAAATTGATTTCAATGTAATATTTGATGTTGTTATGCTCATTTCAAAATTATATAATTCATTCAACCATTTAAATATTTTATTTAATACATTTGAAATTTCAAAATGTATTTTAAAATCCAACTAACAAATTAATTTTTTTTATCGATTTTGTAAACGAAAATTAGATGTTACACTTGTAATAAACATAATAATTTAATTTTATACTAACAACTAATACTTAGAATGCACACACGCTAATTCAATAAAAAATATTACTTATGTTTAACTGTATCAATCTAGCAGCATATTAATCAACAATTGTACACTAATGTTTGCGCAAACTATAATAAACATTATTCTAATTAACTATAACAAATATTCATGCAAACTTAATTATATATACATATCAATCGGTAATCGACGCTAATTTTTGGATTATAAATAAACCCTAATTTTTAATTACGAATTAAACAATCAAACCTCTAATTAATATCACCAACTCAACAAATACAATATATCATTAACTAATACATAATAACAAACCTATAATTAACTATGCCGAATTATTGTTCTTAACATATCCCCAAATCAATCAATACACTACTATCAACAAGTATTACCGTACAGTCATCAGTTTCTATCACATATAAACAACCAATTTTCAAAATTAGGGTTATGATTAAACCTAGATTAAGCAGAAATTGGAGAGCAATAGCATACCTTCGAGTTTTGGAGCGTTGTGGCTTTTGCGATGGGGAGATCGGCAGCTCGCGTCGGGAGCGGCGGCTGGGGCATCGTAAGTGGAGGAGGGTTTGCTGAAGTGAATTGGGGAAAGCGAAACGTGATTTTCTGTTCTTTGGTCTGCCTATATATAAGCGTTTAGCGACGGGTAGCGATGGCCGCCTTTTTTAGCCGTCGCTAGTACAGGTCACTAAATGAAACCTGTTTTGTAGTGAATTATAAACAGTGGCTTATAAATATTAGAAGTGGAATTTTGATCAAATTTGTATATGGATTTGCAGTTGAAATTTAGAAATGAATTTATAATGGATTTTGTAAATAACAAGATTTGAAACGATTGAACTTGTAAATAAGAGATTTATAATTAAATTAACTGATAATTAGATTTTGGCATATAAATGAGATTGGTTGGTAAAGGAATTTATTAAATGGAGTTTTTATAAAATAGAAATGTGAATTATAAAGATTGTTTTATAAATTTGAAATCAACTTATTTTGATAAGTTAAATATGAAAGCGTATTAAAGGAATTTCATTCACGATTTTGGATGGTGAATAATCCTTTAAATTAAATATGTAGAAGTGTTGAATTTGGTAAAAGAATTTCATTCATGATTTTGGACAGTGAATAATTCTTTGAATTAAATGTGTAGAAGTATTGAATTTGGTAAAAAAAATTCATTCACATTTTTGGACAGTGAATAATCCTTTAAATTAAATGTGTAGAAGTATTAACTTTGGTAAAAAAAATTATTCATGATTTTGGACATTGAATAATCCTTTAAATAAAATGGATATCTTTATAAAGTGATATTATAAAATGAAGTTGGTACGGTTTGAAAATAAAGTAAATTGTGAACTTACTTATTATTGAAATAAGTATGTGGAAATGTTTGCTAAATAGTGAAATATTGAAATGGTTTTGGAATTATATCTTTTTAAAGATAATTTGAAGTAAAAGATTTGGAAAAGTAATTTAATTAATAGTAGATTAATTAAAAGGGCCTATTGATTTTTTATGGTGCTAGATAATTGTCGTTTGCTTTGACAGTTGAATAACTGACTATCAAATTTAGCCATTTATTTTTCTCGACTTGATGTGGAAACTATTTAGTCGTACACTTAGTACGTAGCCATCTGTGTTGGCTTAATTATTGTTTGTGTTGGGAATGTTGATTCGTGTAGTGCGGAGTGATTACTCCAATCTATCGAGCTTCCTTCTTGACCAAAGGATAACAAGTTGCAAGTTGGAGACGTGATAAGTCTATGAGATTTAGTTTATGTGTAAGGTTGAGGAAGGCTTTTGCATTGTTGGTTCAAAGAGACCGGGATTAGATTTATCTAAAAACCACTTCGGTCCAACGTATATGCGTTCGATTGTGTATGTTATTATAACTATCCAGGCTGATGATTAGTGATTGATTGTTTAACTCTAATGGACGTATGTATATGCTATTACAATTTTTTTTTTGTAAATATCACCGATATGATATTATATGTTTTCCGTTGCGATGTGAGATTTTGTATTGTTCTGTTTAGTCTCTCTTCTCTCTTTCTTCTCTTCTCTTCTTCTCTATTCTTTTCTTTCTCATGACTTTTCGTTATTCAGTGCTTTTTGGGTCGAACATGAGTGGTTTATTATCGATTCAAAGGGTATGCATTTGTGGGTCATCACATGTGGTATCAGAGCTTAGATTAGTATATGCCTAGGCTTTGATGTGCACTCAGTATAAATTGGGTCAGTATCACCCTAGATTGAGTTTGAGCATATTACATATATGAGTGCGTATTTTTTAATGATATAAAAATGTTTTGTATTGTGTTTACTTATCCGTTGAGTAGCTTATGAATTCTGGTCGGTATATGGGACGCCATGTTATCGATCTGGATTTCTAAACACTTAAACGAGGCAAGTCCACATAGTATTGTTTTTAAATTGGGTAAATGAAACAATTTTACCTCGATTATATTTTATATATAAGGGAAACACTTTTTTAAAAATTATTAAAGTGTATATAAATAGATTGTTTGGTTGTTTGAAAATGTAAATATATATAAGCTAATAAAAAGCTGTTTGAATGATCTAAATAAAAACAACAATTGTAAAAGAATAAATAATATAAGCTAATGAATTATATAGCGTGGAATTGTTATTAATATGATATACAATTATGAAATAATCTTATATATAAGAAGTGAAAATATGAGTTAAAAATAAAAATGGATTTAAACTAAGAATTTGAGAATTTGAATCCCATTGATTTTAATAGTTGCTTTTCAAAGTTTGAAGAGGTTATATTATTATTATTATGAATCTAAATAAGATAAATAAATTTGGAATGAATCTTATATAAGTAAAGAGAAATAGTGAAATTATATAAGTATAAATTTATAAGTGTGATTTGTAAAAATAAAAAGGGATTTTAAAAGAATATAAAGCGTTGAATTCACTACAGTTGCTGGAAAATAATAAGGGTGGTGACTGTAGTATCATTTTTTAGTTTCTAGGTGATTGATTTTATACCCATAGTAAATTCAAAATTTAAGTTTTGTTGTGATAAAAAAAATTAATTTAAAATCCATTGAAATTGAAAAACATAATTGAAATGAGTTTTGGACTTATAATATGAAATAAAGAATTTTAACTTAAGAAAAGTTAAATAGATTTGAGTTAGCATAATAAAATGTATAATTTATAATTTAACTAAAGGAAAGTTGAATAAATTGAATTAGATTTGAACCGGATTAGATAAGTTATTGAAATGGAAATTAAACTTAAGTGGTAACTGATTATATAATATGAATTGGAAAGTTTAAATAAACATAAGTTGTAAAGTGATTATATAACCATGATTCGAGATTATAAAATGAGTTTGGTGAATAAAAGCAAACTTAGGTAAATGTTCATAGGATTATAAATAAATAAGTCGTATAACTTATAAAATGATAAAATGTAAGTAAAATCAAATATTAAAATGGTTAAACAATTTTGTTAAGCAAAACAAAATTTGAATTTGAATAGTGATATGAAATTTGACTTGAGTAAAAGTTAAATAAAATGATTCTAGAGATGAAATTTAAGTTAAGTCAAATAGAATGAATTTTAACTTAAGTGATGTTGAATGAATTTGAATTTGATATCAAAATGAATTAATAAAGTGAATTAATGAATGAATTGAATTGAGCTAATGTAATAAATTAGTAAATAAAATATGGAATGAATGTTTATTAATCGAATGTAAATGAATTGATATTAGATGGAAATTAGTTGATTGAACAGAAATTCATTAAATACTAATGAAATTGAAAACTAAATAATTGAATTCAAATGGGAAGTAAGTGAATCTAAATATGATTTGATTTGATTTGATTTGGAAGTGAACAAACTTGAATGTAAATCAGTGAATGTAAACGAATTGAATTTGAATAAATGAATGTTAGTAAAATCCAATGTTAATGAATCAAATGTTAATAAATTGAAAACCAGTTCAATGAATATTAATGAGAAATGTATATTGATTTGGTTACGGATTGATTGAATAGATAAGGTTTGTTGGATGTTAGTGGAATGATAGTTGTTTGATGGTTGAATTTGTTGCTTTAGATTACATTTGCTATATTGGCAAATATATTTGTTGTATTGGTATATGGTTTATATTGATATTACTTTCCATATATACATGTACTTATTGTTTGTTGAGTTTTTAGTAGGTGCGGATGCGTATGCTTTGCATTGGAGCTCGCTTTTGTGCTATATTAGCCGTATATGCTTGCTAATAATATATAAGTGCATATCTCATATTACATATCGTACTTTTATATATTTTTTCCCTACGAGATGCCTCATCCTCGAAGATAAAATGTATATTTGTGATACATATATATATTATAATTTTTTCGAATCGAGCTGCGCAAAGGAGGCTATGGCGAAATTTTCTGAAAATTTAAGGCGTTAGGAAAAAAATTGAGATTTTTGAAAAAAAAATTGATAACTAAAATTTTGATTTTCAGTTAAAGTTAAACAATATTAGTTGATTTTGAAAAGGATAGGTATGAATGGATTTGAAAAATTAGAAAAGTTTTTATAAGAAGTTTAACTAATGGATTTTGGAAAAAGTTAGAAGATTTAAATGAATTTGATATCTAGTTTGAACGAATTGTTTTGAAAAGTTAATGGATTTTATGGCTTTTTCTTACTTGGTAACTTCGAGGACGAAATTCTTTTAAGCAGGGGAGAATGTAATGACTCAGAATTTCGGTCATTCGAAATGAGAATATTTAATGATTTTTAATATTCACAAGTTAATTTTTTAAGTTGAATAACTTATGTTTCAAGTATACGGGTTTAATTAGTAAATTAAATTGTTAATTTAATATTTGAAATTGCAAAAATAATTTGATTTTGAATTTAATGTGAATGAAAATGATTTATAAAGTTGAATTAAATTCTATTTAAATTAGAATGATGTTAATAAACTTTTAAATTTGACTTAAAAGCGATTTAATAGAAATTGAAAATTTTAATACTTAATTAATAAGTAAAAACAGTCATTCTTCACACGGTCTTGGATTTTAATGAAACTAGTTTCATTGAATCCGTAGTGGTGAGTTACTATAAGATTTCAAATTTCGGATCAATCGGACTTACGGTTTGGTCGTGCGAAGCTGAAACGCCTAGAAATTTATTTAAGTAATTATTAATTAAAATAAGTCGTTTCGAAAACCTATCTTCCAAATATGATGCAATTGGCTCCCGATATATATTCCATCGTGTTCGAAATATGGGTAAAATGCTATAAACGCCAGGTGGCACGCTTCGATTGGAGTTTTAAATTATTTCGGGTGAATAGTGTTTTGAAATTTGTTACAAAAGGACCCAACTATTTTCTAAATTGCCGAAACCCTAATCCCCTAGGGCTGGCCACCACTATAATTTCGATGGCCTGAAAAATCCATCGTTCTTCCTTTTTTCTCTCGATCCATCCACTATCGTCAAAAACCTTCTACATGAAAAATATAGAGCACATCGAGACCTACATGATCAATGGTGAAGATCGAAATCAAGGCAGCAGATTAGCGGCAATTTCAATTTGAACACAATGCGTTAGAGCACGTTTATTGAGAGCAAGGGAAGACTGAGTACCTCATGGTTAAGGCCGTAGGTGGAGCTCGCGAAGGTCTTTGTGATGGCAGCCCCTGATCAATGTCTCGATCGAAGAAGTGGGTGCGAAAATCAATGTAAATAGACGGCAATTGGGTTTGTGCGTGCGTGAGCACGAACGAAGATGGAGAGGAAAATGCGAGCACCCTGATCATGTCTCCAGAAATCAAAGGCCCAGATCGTTTTTAGGTTTATAAAATAAAATAAAAAAGATTTGTAAATTGTTTATAATATAATTCTTGTAATCTTTAAAATTGCGTACTGTAACGACCCGTATTTTACGTGTCGATATATCGTAGAATTTACAGGTCGTTAGTGTTATGTTATCCCTAGCCTAAGTCGTATGGGAGGTTAACTCGTGTGTTGTTTGGGTCGTGTGAGAGTAGGTCGAGTGGAGCGACCTATAGGTCTGGACGAGTTAGCGTGTTAGTGCTAACGAGTTAAGGCTTAAGGAATTACGAGCTAACGTGTTAAGTGTTGAGTTGTGTTCGAGTTAATAGGGTTTTAAGTCGTTAACGAGTTATAAGAGTTAGTGAGTTAGTGTGCTACGACTTGTGGTTTGGGATGAGTTAAGGGCTAGCGACTTAAGGTTTTGACCGACTTAGGGGCTAGCGAGTTAGTGTGTGAGCGAGTTAGGTGGAGCAGCGGCTTACAAGTTAAGTCATTGGCAACTTAAGGTGTTAGGTCGTTAGGGTAGGAAGGTCGTTAAGAAGTTAAGTCGCGGCATCGTGGATCTGCATTCATTTTAAGTCGCGCAGCTTTAGGACCGTTAGATCGTGTGTGCGACTTAGTAGCTCGCTGTGTCGTAAGTCATAACTCGTTTACGAGTTAGCGGATCTGCGTTCTTTTTAGGTCATGGGGATTGTGAGCCGTTGGATCTTATAGGTTGTAGAGGGGCTTTGGAGTTAGGTCGTTAACGACCTAGTTAACCCGAGTTTTGGTTGAGTCGTTGGTACGAGTTAAGGCCTTAGGTCGCCTAAGAGTTAGGTCGGCACATGCTAAGTCGTTAGCGACTTAATAATAGGTCGTAACTCGTGTTGCCTGTTAGGTCGTGAGCCTATTAGCGTTAGGTCATGACATTTATAAGTCGTTTCCCAGTTGAGTCGTTAGGTCGTGAGTCGTAGGAATTTTTGGGTCATGAGTCGTAACACGTTAGGTCGGCAACGACTTAAGACCAAGCGCGAGTTATGGACTAAGCGACCTAAGGGGGGGCGATTCAGCCTATAAATACGTGACCACTTGTGCACTTTTTGGCACCGGATTTTGAAGCAACGAAGTGCTGCCATTTTGAGAGCTCGACTTCAACATTTCTTCATCTCCTTTTCTCCATTCCAATCTAGTTCTAACATCCATCCAAGATCGAAGATTCAAGGGCCAAAGTTGAAGATCTTCATCCGTTCGAGTGAGATTTCATCGATTGAAGCGAGATTTTGCCGGATCAAGCTTGGGTATTTGCTGTCCAGATCTGAAGTGGGTTTCTTTTGAAGTGTTTAGGTGATTCGGTGAGTGGTAGTTATCTCTCACGCGGACCCAAAGGAGTATATTGGATTGGTGGCTTGTTTGAGTGTTAAAGTTAGAGATTTCATGCATTTTTCTTAGTTCCAAGACTAGATTCATTACTTTTATAGATGTTTACCTATGCAAGTTCAATTAACAAGTTATAGAGATAAAACCCATGTTTTATATTTGATAGATCTATGCTAAAATCCATGATTTCATATATGTTAGACTTATGTTCATTTATTTACAAAATTGCAATTATAGTTGATACTGCTTGATTAGATCTTGTTTGAATGCTTGATTGTTTGGATGTATGAATGATTTGATTGTCTTGAGTTAGCTTGTAGTTGATTTGGGACAAGATGGTGGAAGATGATTCAAAAGCTAAGTGGAAAGGCTCTTGAATGGTGAAAGCTGCTGTGGCATATGAAGCGGATGATGAAGCTCATATGGATGGGTTTGAGGACTTTGCTTTAGTTAGAGGAAGTGAAGTATGATGACGAAATGGACTTTGCCATGATATGTTGAGGCGAAGTATGATGATGAGATGGACTTTGCTAAGGATGCGTTGGAGCAAAGCATGATGTGGAAGCCTTGATTTAATCCAGACGGGATCATCCCAAGCATGTTGATTACTCGATGATGCGGTTCGAGTTGGTGGATAATGGTGGCTCGAGAGGTGCTTGAGCTATAATGGGAATAGTCGTCGAGGAGGATGACTAGAAGGCGAGGATGACTAGAAGGCTGAGATCTTATCGTTATTGAAGGTTCTAGCAAGCTCAAAGCAAGAGTACGTTGGGTAGATTCGTTATACCCAAGCGTGGGTCATGATGACGTGCTAGTACTCTGGGTAGATTCGTTATACCTAGGCACGGGTCACGAGGACGTGCGGAGTTATGTCTAGAACCGGGGGTTGCCATTAGCCCTTGACGGATGTTTGAAAGATGAGTTGGTCATTTAATTAACGATAAAATCAAGGCAATGATAACAGTGATAGCCGGAGTCATGGATGTTTGGTTGTATCATCATTCGGTCTCAAGAGCGGTGTTTTCTAGGTGCTTATCTGATCTTGGTTTAGGCCTTGGGGGTTTGTATTTGGAAAACATCGACCTTGACTTGAGTGATTATTGCTTTACTTTAATTATCTGCTTTGCTATGCTTGCTTCTCCTTAGTGTGTGTCTGGGGGCTATCACTGTAGAAAGAGGTGGAGTGGGATGATTTGGGTTCCTATTCCTTTTATCCCTTATGCTCTTTTGGTATGTTTGATAGTTGATTTACTGCTCACTAAGACTCTGTCTGACTCAAGGTTTTATGTCTCCTCTTATTACCTTGGGCTGTTCATCCATGTTTGGGATGGGCAGACTAGGTGACAGGTGACAGGTGCTGATCTTAGTGGCTCACGCTAATGATGACGAAGACGAGCAGGAGGCTTTGCATATTATTTTCATATTCTATGTACTGGATATTCCAATGTTTATTGATTACTCTGAGTGCTATGTAGTGAGGCTTCTTGTATTCATGATTCAGACCATGTATAAAGCTATTATGATTAGATGATGATATTCTGTTCTATGGGAGCTTCACTATATTATATTTCTCTATTGTATTTTATCCATGCGCTGTGAGTTTTACGATAGAGTCTGCGATGTTTATTCTACCCTTGACTATCGTCCATGGCTGCCTGGCACACTTTCAGCGCATTATTTCCTTGTTTTGGTGCGGGAGTCATGGGCGGTCGTCACATTTGGTATCAGAGCTTTGGTTAAACGATTTTAGCCAACGCTCGCTGACGTGACTACGTATGAGAGACGTAATTGTATTTTGATGAATGATTACTATATAATATAGTAGTTTAGAAGGATTTGAACTCCTTATGCAGTCGTTTCTCAAGGTGTTCTAAGTCATTCCTTTTTGTAGATATTAAGGATGAGTCGAAGAGGGAGACCAGCTGCAAGGGAAGGCCGTGCCGCTGAAGGAGTTGCTAATTATGGAGCTATGATGACTTCTATCATGAGAAGAATACCAGCTCCAGGGCCATCTGTAGATGTTGGAGTTCAAGTTCAAGCTCCAAGATCGGTGGATTTTGCTAAGTTGTGTAAGGACTATACTGCTCTTGGAGGAAAGGTTTTCTTAGGGACGAAATCGACCATTGAAGTGCAGAGATGGATGGATGCTTGTAGGAGGATCTTTGGAGATTTAGGAATTGAGGATGCAACTAAGAGGAAGCTTGCATCGAGACAGCTTCAAGGGAGAGCTGCTGATTAGTGGAATTCTATCACCATAGACACTCCAGAAGAAGAGATTACTTGGGAGCAATTCCAAGTTAGATTTGAAGCCAAGTTTATCTCTACAGCTCAGAAGTCTGTTTTGTTTAAAAAGTTTGTTGAGCTCAAGCAAGGTGGGAGATCGGTTCTTGAGTACGTTTCTGAGTTTGAGGCCTTGTCCAAGTATGCTCGGTCGTATGTTGAATCTTCTTATCAGAAGAATGAGAAGTTTGTGACAGGCTTGGACAGTTATCTTGGAAGGCAGTTGGTGGATCATCTGGACGATCCATTTGAGAAGCTGGTGGAGAAAGCTCTCAGGCACGAGAGTTTGTTTCCTAAGGAAGTATCTGTTGTTGTTGTGACCAAGGAGGAGTCTAAACCACAGCAGGGTGGAAACAAGAAGAGGAAGCAGCAACAGCAGAAGGGTAAGGATGGTCAGAAGAAGCTGAAGGGGGAAAAGACCTGCTATAATTGTCGGCAGAAGGGCCATCTCTCCAAGGATTGCAAGAATCCAAAGGTGTTGTTGAAGTGCTACAACTGTGATAAGCTGGGGCACATTAAGAAGAACTGTCCGAAACCGATAAAGGACAGGCAGGTTGTGCAAGCTTATGCTTTGGGGGCTGTTCCATCATCTTCGAAAGCTCCTACTGCTGAGGAGAAGGGGAAGAGTGTGGTGGTTCAAGGTACTCTTTCCATTTGTGGTATTCCAGTTAGAGTGTTATTTGATACTAGAGCGTCTCATTCTTTTGTTTGTAATGAGTTAGTAGACCGGTTGGGTTTGGAACCGGATATTGTTGATAGACCATTGGTAGTGACTAATCCAGTTGGGGGTTCGTCTTGTTTGTGTATGCTATGTCGTGGTCTAGTTATATCGAGTCATGATTGCTCTTTTGTTTGTGATTGCTTTGTTCTGAACTTTGCGGGGTTCGGAATTATTTTGGGTATGGACTGGCTTAGGAAGTATGCGGCAAGGATTGATTGTGAGAGGCTGGAGGTGACAGTCGGGAATGTGGAAGGGCGAAAGGTTGTGATACGATGTAAGCATGAGGAAGGCGTCTTCATGAGCTTCATGTATTCGCTGGTTGTTCCACGGGATGGACTGTCATCGGTGCCAATCGTGAATGGATTCGAGGATGTCTTTGACGAGGTCAAAGGGTTACCGCCGCATAGAGAGATCGAGTTTCGTATTGATCTAGTTAAGGGAGCCAGACCCGTTGTGATGCCTCTTAGGCGGATGGCGCCTAGGGAACAGCAAGAGTTGAAGGTGCAAGTTGATGACCTTTTACGGAAAGGATTCATTCGACGTAGTGTGTCCGAATGGGGTGCACCAGTTGTGTTCGCAACCAAAGCGGATGGATCGTTGAGGTTGTGTGTTGATTATCGTGAGCTGAATAAGGTGACTAAGAAGAACAAGTATCCATTGCCGAGAATAGATGACTTGTTTGATCAGCTTCACGAGGCTAAGGTGTTTTCTCAGATGGATTTGGCAACGGGATTTCACCAGTTAAGGGTGGCAAAGGATAGTGTGCCGAAGACTACTTTCAGGACACCATCCGGTTTTTATGAGTGGCTGGTAATGCCGTTTGGATTGACTAACGCACCAGCATATTTTGTGGATCATATGAATATAGTGTTCAGAGATCAGTTGAATAAGTTTGTGCTTGTGTTCGTGGATGATATTCTGATTTATTCCAGAACTGAGGAGGAACACAAGACACACTTGAGGATTGTTTTGAAAATCTTGCGGAAACATCAGCTGAAGGCTAAGTTTTCGAAGTGTCACTTCTGGAAGAGTGAAGTGAGATTCTTAGGCCATGTTATCTCAGGAAATGGGATAGCGGTTGATCCCGCTAAGGTGGCAGCAATCCAGGATTGGGTTAGACCTAAGAATGCATCTGATGTGAGAAGTTTTCTTGGATTAGCAGGATATTATCGTCGGTTTATCGAAGACTTTTCCAAGATAGCTGCACCATTGACAGGATTGACGAAGAAGAACCAAGTGTTCAGTTGGGACGCTAAGTGTGAACAAGCTTTTGCAATCCTGAAAGAGCGACTGACAAGTGCTCCTGTTTTGACCATTCCTAGTGGGAATGATGAGATGGTGGTTTACACCGATGCATGTGGTACTAGACTTGGAGCAGTGCTAATGCAGAAAGATAAAGTTGTTGCGTATGCTAGTCGACAACTGAAGCCGCATGAAAGGAATTATCCGACACATGATTTGGAGTTAGCGGCGATTGTATTTGCTTTGAAGATGTGGAGACATTATCTTTTGGGAGTTCGATTCGAGTTGTTTACGGATCATAAGTCATTGAAGTATCTGTTTTCCCAAAAGGATTTGAATCTTCGACAGCAACGGTGGCTAGAGTTTTTAGCATCGTATGATTTTGGTATAGCTTATACTCCGGGAAAAGGTAACGCAGTAGCTGATGCGTTGAGTCGAAGACATGCAGGATTGGGATCCATGTTTTCGGAATGGAAGAGTCTCGAGTATTTGGCTGGATTTGACTTCAGGCCTAGATGTGAATTGGAACCTGAAATGTTGGCAAACTTATCGATAAGACCTACTCTTGTGGAAAGAATTGGCGAGAGCCAAAAGCGAGACGATAAGCTTGTCAAGATTATCCGTGACTTGGAATCTGGATTGGAACTAGGGAAGGATAAAGGATTCGAAGTCGATCGAGAGGGTTGGCTTCGGAAGCAAGGACGACTAGTTGTTCCCGATGTAGATGGATTGAGAGATGAAGTTCTTAGAGAAAGTCATCACTCGAAGTTGACAATTCATCCAGGTGGAAATAAGATGTATCGGGATATGAAGAGAACCTATTATTGGGAAGGCATGAAGAAGGATGTTGGAAATTTTATTTCCAAGTGTATGAACTGCCAGTTGGTGAAAGCTGAGCAGAAAAAGCCCAGTGGATTACTTCAGCCATTAGAAGTTCCTACGTGGAAGTGGGAGCAAATATCGATGGATTTTATCGATGGTTTACCTAGAACCAGAACGGAAAATGAAGGGATTTGGGTCATTGTAGATCGATTGACCAAGAGTGCAAGATTCATTCCTGTTCGATCAACTAGGACTGCATCGAAGTTGGTTGAGTTGTATGTCAGGTGGATAGTTCGATTCCATGGTATTCCGAAGAGTATAGTGAGCGATCGAGACCCATTGTTCACTAGTAGATTTTGGAAGATCTTCCAGCAAGTTTTAGGAACCGAGTTGTGTTTGAGTACAGCTTACCATCCTCAAACAGATGGTCAGACTGAGAGAGTCAACCGAGTTTTGGAAGATCTTCTCAGAGCCTGTGTTTTGGATTTCGGAGGATCATGGGAAGATCACCTTCATTTGGTGGAATTTGCATATAATAATAGTTACCAGTCAAGTATTGGTATGGCACCGTATGAAGCATTATATGGAAGACCGTGTAACTCTCCGGCATGTTGGTTGGAAACTGGAGAAAAGCTGATACTTGGGCCAGAGATGATTCGACAGACTTCAGATTGTATAGGGATCATTCGGCAACGAATGAAGGCAGCCCAAGATCGTCAGAAAAGTTATGCCGATAAGCGTCGTAAAGATTTGGAGTTCGACGTAGGTGATATGGTTTTTGTGAAGATTTCTCCTCTGAAGAATGTTATTCGATTCGGGAAGAAAGGAAAGTTGACCCCAAGGTTTGTTGGACCATTCCAGATCATCGAGCGAATTGGAAAGCTCGCTTATAGATTGGAGTTACCGGAAAAGATGTCGGGTGTGCACAATGTTTTTCATGTATCATATCTACGAAAGTATGTGCACGACTCGAATACAGTGGTTTCTGCTGATAGCTGTGAAGATTTGGAGGTTGATCCAATGGTTACGAGACCTCGTAAGCCGCTCCGTGTTGTTGAAACCGATACGAAACAGCTTAGGAGGAAGACGGTTACGTTGCTCAAGATACAATGGAGTGATTATGTTAACGACTGTACGTGGGAGGAGGAAGAGAGGATGAAGGCAGCTCATCCTGAACTCTTCAAGGTATGGCCCTAAGGTGTCGTGACATCTCATGAATTTGTAACTTGATTCTGATCTTAGAATTCTGCATGCTAGGTTAGAAATTGGATGCATGATTTGTTGATTGCTATGGATGGTAGGCATGCAGAATAGCTTTGATTGCTGTTGTTTGTTTGGGATTTCGGGGGCGAAATTCCTAAGGGGGAGAGAATGTAACGACCCGTATTTTACGTGTCGATATATCGTAGAATTTACAGGTCGTTAGTGTTATGTTATCCCTAGCCTAAGTCGTATGGGAGGTTAACTCGTGTGTTGTTTGGGTCGTGTGAGAGTAGGTCGAGTGGAGCGACCTATAGGTTTGGACGAGTTAGCGTGTTAGTGCTAACGAGTTAAGGCTTAAGGAATTACGAGCTAACGTGTTAAGTGTTGAGTTGTGTTCGAGTTAATAGGGTTTTAAGTCGTTAACGAGTTATAAGAGTTAGTGAGTTAGTGTGCTACGACTTGTGGTTTGGGATGAGTTAAGGGCTAGCGACTTAAGGTTTTGACCGACTTAGGGGCTAGCGAGTTAGTGTGTGAGCGAGTTAGGTGGAGCAGCGGCTTACGAGTTAAGTCGTTGGCAACTTAAGGTGTTAGGTCGTTAGGGTAGGAAGGTCGTTAAGAAGTTAAGTCGCGGCATCGTGGATCTGCATTCATTTTAAGTCGCGCAGCTTTAGGACCGTTAGATCGTGTGTGCGACTTAGTAGCTCGCTGTGTCGTAAGTCATAACTCGTTTACGAGTTAGCGGATCTGCGTTCTTTTTAGGTCATAGGGATTGTGAGCCGTTGGATCTTATAGGTTGTAGAGGGGCTTTGGAGTTAGGTCGTTAACGACCTAGTTAACCCGAGTTTTGGTTGAGTCGTTGGTACGAGTTAAGGCCTTAGGTCGCCTAAGAGTTAGGTCGGCACATGCTAAGTCGTTAGCGACTTAATAATAGGTCGTAACTCGTGTTGCCTGTTAGGTCGTGAGCCTATTAGCGTTAGGTCGTGACATTTATAAGTCGTTTCCCAGTTGAGTCGTTAGGTCGTGAGTCGTGGGAATTTTTGGGTCATGAGTCGTAACACGTTAGGTCGGCAACGACCTAAGACCAAGCGCGAGTTATGGACTGAGCGACCTAAGGGGGGGCGATTCAGCCTATAAATACGTGACCACTTGTGCACTTTTTGGCACCGGATTTTGAAGCAACGAAGTGCTGCCATTTTGAGAGCTCGACTTCAACATTTCTTCATCTCCTTTTCTCCATTCCAATCTAGTTCTAACATCCATCCAAGATCGAAGATTCAAGGGCCAAAGTTGAAGATCTTCATCCGTTCGAGTGAGATTTCATCGATTGAAGCGAGATTTTGCCGGATCAAGCTTGGGTATTTGCTGTCCAGATCTGAAGTGGGTTTCTTTTGAAGTGTTTGGGTGATTCGGTGAGTGGTAGTTATCTCTCACGCGGACCCAAAGGAGTATATTGGATTGGTGGCTTGTTTGAGTGTTAAAGTTAGAGATTTCATGCATTTTTCTTAGTTCCAAGACTAGATTCATTACTTTTATAGATGTTTACCTATGCAAGTTCAATTAACAAGTTATAGAGATAAAACCCATGTTTTATATTTGATAGATCTATGCTAAAATCCATGATTTCATATATGTTAGACTTATTCATTTATTTACAAAATTGCCATTATAGTTGATACTGCTTGATTAGATCTTGTTTGAATGCTTGATTGTTTGGATGTATGAATGATTTGATTGTCTTGAGTTAGCTTGTAGTTGATTTGGGACAAGATGGTGGAAGATGATTCAAAAGCTAAGTGGAAAGGCTCTTGAATGGTGAAAGATGCTGTGGCATATGAAGCGGATGATGAAGCTCATATGGATGGGTTTGAGGACTTTGCTTTAGTTAGAGGAAGCGAAGTATGATGACGAAATGGACTTTGCCATGATATGTTGAGGCGAAGTATGATGATGAGATGGACTTTGCTAAGGATGCGTTGGAGCAAAGCATGATGTGGAAGCCTTGGTTTAATCCAGACGGGATCATCCCAAGCATGTTGATTACTCGATGATGCGGTTCGAGTTGGTGGATAATGGTGGCTCGAGAGGTGCTTGAGCTATAATGGGAATAGTCGTCGAGGAGGATGACTAGAAGGCTGAGATCTTATCGTTATTGAAGGTTCTAGCAAGCTCAAAGCAAGAGTACGTTGGGTAGATTCGTTATACCCAGGCGCGGGTCATGATGACGTGCTAGTACTCTGGGTAGATTCGTTATACCTAGGCACGGGTCACGAGGACGTGCGGAGTTATGTCTAGAACCGGGGGTTGCCATTAGCCCTTGACGGATGTTTGAAAGATGAGTTGGTCATTTAATTAACGATAAAATCAAGGCAATGATAACAGTGATAGCCGGAGTCATGGATGTTTGGTTGTATCATCATTCGGTCTCAAGAGCGGTGTTTTCTAGGTGCTTATCTGATCTTGGTTTAGGCCTTGGGGGTTTGTATTTGGAAAACATCGACCTTGACTCGAGTGATTATTGCTTTACTTTAATTATCTGCTTTGCTATGCTTGCTTCTCCTTAGTGTGTGTCTGGGGGCTATCACTGTAGAAAGAGGTGGAGTGGGATGATTTGGGTTCCTATTCCTTTTATCCCTTATGCTCTTTTGGTATGTTTGATAGTTGATTTACTGCTCACTAAGACTCTGTCTGACTCAAGGTTTTATGTCTCCTCTTATTACCTTGGGCTGTTCATCCATGTTTGGGATGGGCAGACTAGGTGACAGGTGACAGGTGCTGATCTTAGTGGCTCACGCTAATGATGACGAAGACGAGCAGGAGGCTTTGCATATTATTTTCATATTCTATGTACTGGATATTCCAATGTTTATTGATTACTCTGAGTGCTATGTAGTGAGGCTTCTTGTATTCATGATTCAGACCATGTATAAAGCTATTATGATTAGATGATGATATTCTGTTCTATGGGAGCTTCACTATATTATATTTCTCTATTGTATTTTATCCATGCGCTGTGAGTTTTACGATAGAGTCTGCGATGTTTATTCTACCCTTGACTATCGTCCATGGCTGCCTGGCACACTTTCAGCGCATTATTTCCTTGTTTTGGTGCGGGAGTCATGGGCGGTCGTCACACGTACTTTGTCATACGAGATCGAAATCACACGAAAGGAGCGGCGTTGGGTTCGTATTTGAGAACACTACGTGATAGAGTTGGTTTGGATGGATTTGGAGCGGCCAAAAATTTTGGGTAAAATTAAACATATTCGAAATAAACGCTGGAATGACCACTGCAAGCAATGTAAGTACAACTCACTCTTTCTAACTCGCTTATATTTTTATATAAGTGAGAATAAATTTTATTTATGATGATTGGTGATTATTTAAATGAGATGTGGTATATAGATATATGTGTGTGTGTGTGTGTGTGTGTGTGTGTGTGTTGATTGATTTGGATATATTCCCGTATATTCTAGCGGTTGAGACCCTATACGTTCGTGTGTATGAGCGGACGAACCTTTGTACGCGCGTCTACATCGAAATAGACATTTTATGAATATTCTCATATGTATATTAGTTGCGGGTGGCAGGTTGGAGAGATCCAGCTGGATTCCTCACCAGTATTGATTTTTTATTTACAGATATTGTTATGTATGCTGTTATCATGTAATTTTTTGTTGTGTTGGATGCCATGATTGATGTGAATCACTTTATTTAGTGTTGTTGCAGCATTGGGCTAGATTTTGGAATTTTAAAATATTAAAGTCACGGTTTAAAATAAAAAAGTGATTTTGAAAATATATATGTTTTATTAATTTTTGAATTTTAAAAGAAATGAAATAAAAAAATTATAATTTTTATGTTATAAAAAATATGGCTTTATGTAATATACCTAAATATGATTTTTGAAACATGAAGCTGATTATTTTATAAAATAAGATAAATTGATATTTTTAATTTATTATAAACAGTTTATATATAAGATTTATAAATTTGATATTTTATAAATAAAAGTAATGGAATTATAAACATTGACTTATAAATATTAGAAATGGAATTATGATCAAATTTGTATATGGATTTGCAATTGAAATTTAGAAATGAATTTATAATGGATTTTGTAAATAACAAGATTTGAAAAGAATGAACTTGTAAATAAGTGATTTATAAGTAAATTAACTTATAATTTGATTTTGGCGTATAATTGAGATTAAGTGGGATTGGTTGATAAAGGAATTTTATAAATGGAAGTTTTTATAAAATAGAAATGTGAATTATAAAGATGGTTTATAAATATGAAATTAACTTATCTTGATAAGTTAAATATGAAAGTTTATTAAAGGAATTTCATTCACGATTTTGGACAGTGAATGGTCGTTTAAATTAAATGTGTAGAAGTGTTGAATTTGGTAAAAGAATTTCATTCATGAATTTGGACAGTGAATAATCCTTTAAATTAAATGTGTAGAAGTATTGAATTTGGTAAAAGAATTTCATTCACAATTTTGGATAGTGAATAATCCTTTAAATTAAATGTGTTAAAGTATTGAATTTGGTAAAAGAATTTTATTCACGATTTTGGACAGCGAATAATCCTTTAAATAAAATAGATATCTATGGAAAGTGATTCCATAAAATGAAGTTGGAACAGTTTGAAATTAAAGTAAACTATGAATTCACTTATTATTAAAATAAGTATATGGAAATGTTTCCCAAATAGTGAAATATTGAAATGGTTTTGTAATTATATCTTTCTAAAAATAATTTGAAATAATTGATTTGGAAAAGTGATTTAATTAATAATTGATTAATTAAAAGGGCCCAGTGATTGTTTATGGTGCTAGATAATTGTTGTTTGCTTTGATAGTTAAATAACCGGCTATCAAATTTTGCCTTTTTAGTTTCTCGACTTGATGTGGAAACTATTTAGTCGTACACTTAATACGTAGCCATCTGTGTAGGCTTGATAATCGTTTATGTTGAGAATGTTGATTCGTGTAGTGCAGAGTGATTACTCCAATCTATCGAGCTTTCTCCTTGACCGAAGGATAAGAAGTTAAAAGTTGAAAACGTGATAAGTCTATGAGACTTAGTTTCTGTGTGAGGTTGAGAAACGGTTTTGCGTTGCTGGTGCAAAGAGACCAGGATCAGATTTATCTGAAAACCACTTTGGAACAACGTATATGCGTTCGGTTGTGCAGGTTATTATACCGTCCAGGCTGATGATTAGTGATTGATTTTTTAACTCTGATGGATGTATTATGTGATAATACAGTTTCTCTTAAAGATCATTGATATTATATTATATGTTTTTCGCTGCGATGTGAGATTCTGTATTGTTTTGTTTAGTTCTCTCTTTCTTCTCTTCTCATCTTCTCTCTTCTTTTATTTCTTATGACTTTCCACATTCTGTGTTTTTTTGGTCGAACATGTGTGGTTTATTGTCGATTCAAAGGGTACGAATTTGCGGATCATCACAAAATGCACTTTAAAATTTGCATAATTCAAGTATGTGTTTTTACTTCATATGTTATATGCAGTTAAAAATTGCACTAAACAGATACTAATTTTTATAGCATAATAGATATGCAGTTAAAAATAGTGTAATTCATAACTGCATAAGCGAAATGCAGTTAAAAATGCAGTTGTTCATAAATAATTCCAAACAAGTATGCAACTATTCATAGTAACTGAATATGTGAAATGTACTTAAAATTTGCATCATTTAACTGCATATTTTAATTGCATATTTCATATGCAGTTAAAATTTGCATGTAACACTATAATATTAAGTTGCATATCAGATTTGCATTTAAAAATGATACAATTTATAACTATTTATAATAATTGCAAATATGTCTGAAACTTTTCAATAAATTGTATATAACTGAAAATAATCAACATATTGCATATAAATGAGCAAATATTTATTGAAATCTTTTTGAATTTTTTTTTTGTATAATTAAATGCTTCACTAAAAATGTCAAAAATATTTTTGCAGTATTTTATACATTTATTTTCAATATTTGCAGATTTGATTGCAAAAATTGTATCAAAGTGCTGATTTTCAATATTTGCATATTTTTCTGCAATATTTTTTGTCACATACTATGAATAATTGCATATTTATCAATGAACCGATTTTAATATGTTTTATTCGAAAGTTATTAATAATTTGAAATTTTACCTTCAACAACATCTTTATTCTTTTCAATTTGCGTTCCTTTTTGAACATGTTTTTCATCCTCATTTAAATTGTCGTTATCATTATTTTTCTTCTCTTCCACTTCTCTTTTTTCTGTGCTCCATCAACATAACCATCAACAACATGATCATCAGCATCATCAATATTTCCTTTCTTCTTATCACTATTATTTTTTCCATAATCATCTTCATTTCTTTCTTTCTTCTCGCTATTATCATCAATAAGATCAACATCATAAACATTATCAACATCATCTTTCTTCTCAATATTATCATCAACATGATTACCATCAACATGATCATCATCATCTTCGGTAGTCTCTGCACTATCATTGTCTTCAATATTTTCATCAGTCTCTTCATTTTCTTGTTCACCAAATTTTTGTTTGCCAATATTTCATATTTGTCAGCATCAGTCTCCTTACCGCCACTATCTTCAATATTTTCATCAGTCTCTTCATTTTCTTCTTCTTCAGTAGAGTTTTCGTATTTCAACATTTCATTTTCAGACAAATCATTTTCAGAATCAGTAGAAGTTGATTCTTGTTGGTATTTGCTAAGTTGTTTTCTTAATTGCACATTTTCACTTTGAAGTCTTCTTTTGTCTGTTTCAAATCTTCATATCATTTCTTTATAAAGTTCTTCTCTTTCTTTGTATATTTTTCATACTCTCAATCTTTATCTATGGCATCTTCTAAGAAGTCAATTTGTTTTGCTTAATAATCCTGATAAAGAAAGTTGAGACGAATTACATAAGTAGATTTACATATGTCTTATGATAAATGTTTCTAACTGAAATAATTGCGTGATTGATATAATTGCGGACATAACTGAAATATTTGCAGTTAATTTAGCAATCATTGTCAAAGATTGGAGAAAAAATTGCATATATTGCATATAGTTGTATAAAATATTGAAATTTTTATGAATATTTACAAAAAAACATGTAGTTGTACATGTTCAAATGAAAGAATTTTTTCAGAAAATATTTCATCATTTTTTGCAAACATTTTTAATATTTGCAAATAATGCTGCAATGTATTCTTCATAATTGCAGAAAATTATGAGATCTTACTGTTCTAAAATATTTTGTAGTATAGTTTGTAAATAAATAGTAATAATCGAAAAATATGAAATTATTCCAAATATTTGTGTATTTTTTTTCAAAACTGAAATAGAAAATTTTACATATGTTTATAATTGTTGAAGATAATATTTTTTAGAGTTGAAATATTTTTAAAATGTTGTGGATTCTAGTGAAATAATTTGTACACTTATAGATTTGTATTTCATTATCAGAATTGTGATTGGTTTCAGCTGTGTAAGGTTCCATTTTCCACCTAGTGGATATGAGCTATCGTATATAGCATTCGGTCTCCCCAACACATATGTTATCTCACAAATCCACCACTGAAAATAAAATAATTAATATCAGATAAAATATATATAAATAATTGTAAAGTGATAAATTTACAGTTTAAATATAATACCAAAAGTAGGGTCACACGCTGTTATTTTTCTTGGCTTTTCAACATACTTTTCAATTTGATCCATAAGATATTTGTGTATTGACTTTGGCCATGAAATCATTGACATTTTTTTGTTGCATACGCAATAAGGAACCAAATTTGATGATACACTTGTGTTAGAATTTGATACGAGAAATGTTGCAGTCAAATGTGGGAAGAGAAATTTTGTGGTATCTTCTTTATCTTGTTCAGTGGTTCCTCTAATTGTAGAAAATATCTATTGTTCAACCTTTTTTTTGTTGACACTAGCATCATCTTTAAAATGTCTATCCGTAAAAGAATTGAATTCAGAATCACTTTTTTCTTTCTTTTTGACGTGGCCTGAAACTTTGACAATTTGAACTTCTATTTGAGCACCAAGCAGTTGTTCTATATCATCTTCTAACAATTTAATTTTCAGATCTCCAAAAAGAAAATACTTTAATTTTTTTGTAACTTCTCATAATTATATCAATAGTTGTAGTTTAAGGATTTCTTCAGTTAAAATCATTTCATCGTAAATCATTTTTATGAAACTATAGAGAGGTAATCTTTTTAGATATTCATTGCGCAATTTGTTCAATAAATTTTCTTTCTTAATGCTCATTAATATCTCAAGAAAAGATTTCAAACTATTCTTATAAGTTTCTTCTTTGATAAAATATTTTTATAGATTGGCTCCTTTTTGTTTTTTTTGCATTAATCTTTTTTTGATAAGTTCTCCAGCAACAATTATGGATTTTTTTGGGGAAACCCTATGTCCTTTTTCTACTATCGTCTTAGCTTTTCTCTATAAAAAATATACAAGCAAACATTGTACAATTTTTATAATAATTGCATTTTCTATGTAACTATTTTAAATAATTGCATACAAAGCTAAAAAAAACTTAAGTATGTGCATACAAATATGCAATTATTTGAAATTAATATTGTTGTAATTAAAAATTGTATTTTAGTACAGATTTTAACTATATTTTTCATTAATTTTTAATTATGTAATACATATATAGTCTTAAAATGCAGCAGTTCAGTACCAAGATTTTTTAAGGATCTTTTCAGTTTTTAACTGCATATGTAAAATGCAGTTAAAATTTGCATTTAACAGCTATATTTATTAATCGCGTATCAACTATGTAGTTAAAAAACACATTTAACAGCTGTAATTTTTAACCGCATAACATATATGAAATTAAAAATAATACAATTAATAATTCTATATTAGATATGTATGCAAGTATAATAAGAATCTTATGAATTTTTAACTGCATAAGTGAAATGTAGCTCAAAATTTGCACGATTCAAGTGTATATTTTAACTGCATATGTTATATGCAGTTAAAAATTGCATTTAACAGGTGCTATTTTTCACTACATAACTGATATGCAATTAAAATGGTGCATATTATAACTGCATAGCAAAACGCAGTTAAAATGCAGTTGTTCATAAATAACTGCAAACATGTATGCAATTGCTTATAATAATTGCATATATGTCTGCAAGTATAACACAAATCTTATGACTTTTAACTGCATAAGTGAAATGCACTTAAAATTTGCATCATTTAATTGTATGTTTTGACTGCATATTTCATATGAAGTTAAAATTTTCATATAACAGCTGTATTTTTAAGATGCATTTCAGACATGCATATAATTGCATGGCAGAATGCAGTTGTATAAAACTTCAACTACTGTAAACAATTTGCAGAAAATTCTATATTAATTCAGAATATTGTATATTAATTTGGGAAAATATGTTTGAATTTTCATGTAACTATTTCGATGTATTAAATTAGGCATAATATTATTTGTATGTGAACATTTTTGAGCTATCCCAACAAATATCTGCAAATTTTATCAAATTTAATTATTAATGTAGAATATAAATCGAAATGACGAAATTCCTTAATTGGTAACCTTCGATTTTATGATTTGAGTTGTTTTCATCTTCTGGAACTCAACTTTCTTCGGTTCTGGACTCGATTCGAACATCAATTTTTGAAGTAGCAACTACTTTCAATTAATAATTCAGGCAATTAAGGTTTTCTTTTTTGAAGACGTTGATCGATGAAAAGAATTAGAAGGTTTTTGGTTTTCGTTCGAAGAAGACGTAAGGGTATTTAGGAAAATATTTTTGTCACGTTTAAAAATAAAGATGGGAAACTTATAATTAAAATTGAGGGATGTTTTGTGTATTTTCAAACCTATTAAGGATGTATGCCAAATGTTCTCATGAATTAATGCATCTAAAATTTTTATTTCATTTATCTTTGCTACAATTATTAGGAAGACTAAAATAACATACCTTAACAGTAGTGATTATTATTTGCCTTTTTTAATTATAGCAAGGAATTCAATTCTATTAACACAATTGGTGAAGTAGTGTAAGGTCTAATGAAATAGTGAAGTTAAATGGACATAAAAAGTCATGGTAAATATAAAAATACCGCCTTTGATATGGAAACACAAACCAAAGTTTATGTTGCAAATAAAAAAATAGGTGATTGCTTTTGAATTAAAAATGATGACTATGATTGCATTTGGAAATACATAATCACTAAGGACATTAGATCTTAAAATAAACAATTGAGTAGATGAGACAAACAACCAAAGGTTTGAAATGACTATAACAAAGGTACGACATACTGTTTTTTTAGGTGAACAAAGAAACAAAGCACAAAGAAATCAAATAGAAAATTCATAAATTTGATTATGTAGAATACAATATGCTTGATTAGTTTATTATTAAAGGAAATTGTATTGTTATGGTAACAAAAATGCATGAATAAAAATTTGATAATAACACATAAAGCTACAAAGCTAATATAATTGTAAATGAGGATAGATAGTTAGAAAAAGGTTTGAAAATGACAATGTAGAGTGGTTTAAAATTGATAATATTGACACAATCACGGACATAGAAGAAACAAAGTATTTAAAACATGCCTAAAATGTTAATATTGTGAATTTTTGTTTTACTTTTATGATTACGATACTCATAATTAGGTATGTCTTTTTAGGTAACATGAAACGCTTTTACAATAATAGAAAAAATTGTACATAAAATCCAGGAGACAACCACGCATCACCAAATATGAACACAAAAATATTGAAAAAGTTGGAAAAGGTTTAAGAATGAGAACATACAGTGGTTTAAATGCAGACCTAATTTGAAGCTGATTAGATTATGGTAAATTTGGAAACTTTTTAGAAAATAAGGATTAAAACTGCAATATAACAGTCTAAAAATGAAAACTTACCTATTGATTTGGTGAAAAGAACCAAAACATGGGAATCAGATGCAAAAACGTTCATAAGGAAACAACTTCAGAAATGAAGAAAATCAACAACTTTTTACTACTTTGAAAATGTGAAATGAAAATAATCATCAGACAACTTTAAACTACTATGAAAAAGATGAAAATAAAGTTACCAAATAAAAATCGTCCAAATTCGCTAGATTCCAGATCCAGATGGTTCTAATTCAATAGTTTCTTACGAAATAAATGGTGTTTCTTTAAATGATTTGAAAGAAATATAGTTTATGAGAACCAGGAGATAAAATAGAAAATAGAAACGTTGACAGAATGGAAAAACATATTAGAAGACTGAATTAAACATAAATATAGGTAAAGTTTTAGAAAGATGAATTTGCAATTTAATGGGAAGGGAGGACGAAGTTACAGAAAATGAAGGGGCAACTATCAAAAATACGTTTTCTTAATTATTAATAAATTAAGAAAAGAAAAATGATAAGAGACAAAACGATGAATAGCAATAAATACAATGGATACACGAATTACGATAGAAAAAGAGTTGGAGGGGGCAATTGCAAATTATTTACTCAAATCGATGAGAGATAAGTATTTGGCTTCAAATTGAATGAGAAATAAGAATATGAAAATTATTTTATTCTCTTTTATGTACAATAGAATAGATACATAAAATTGTATTGTTAGGGTAACAAAAAAGCATGAATAAAATATTTCATAATAACACATAAGGCTATAAAGGTAATAAAATCGTAAATGACGATAGATAGTTGGAAAAAGATTTGAAAATGACCACATAGAGTGGTTTAAAACGAATAATATTGACATAATCACAGACATAGAAGAAACAAAATATTTAAAACACACCTAAAATGTCATTATTGTGAATTTTTGTTTTACTTTTATGATTATGATAATCATAATTAGGTATATATCTTTTTAAGTAACATGAAACACTTTTACAATAATAGAAGATGTTGCCAACAAAAACGGCCGTCAACACCCAAAGTAATGTGAAAGCACCAACCTTAACGGCAATCCAAAAAATAGCAACACAGATCACAAAAATAAGCAAATAAAAACCATAACGGATAAAAGAGACATGAAAATTTCAGTTTATTGAAGACTGCTTTCTAGAGGATGAAGACGAAGATTTTATACTAGTATTATTATTATATTTATCCCAATGCATCATGTTGTTCCGCTGTATTTACTTATTATTTATTCTTGCTATATGTAACTCTGATCTGTAACATAGAAGTATAATCAATGTATTTGTAAACAACTTCATGAACTATTTATTTGATTATTATATTTTGTTACTCCGCTGCGAGATTCTGTATTTGTTTTTTTCTTTCTCTGCTTTTCTTATTTACCACATAAAAATCTACCCTTTTGATTGGTTTGAGTCCAACGTGTGTGTCTGCTTAAAACATCCAAAAAGATAGGTCGTTACAGTTGGTATTAGAGCTTTGGTTTAGCGATAACCTTAGCTTTGTGGGGTCTGACTCACAAAAAATAGGGTAATTATACCCTAAAATGAGTCGCTCAATGTATATATGAGACAGCGTATTTGTTAGTGTTGTAAATGGTTTTTGTATTGTGTTAATTTGTTCCGTTTAATATTTATAAATTTTGGTCGGTGCGTAGGATGCTATGACATCGATAGGGATTTCTAAACACTTAATGTAACGACTCGTAAATTTAGATAATTAAATTTTGTTACTAAGTTTAGGTAATTTAATTCGGAAGGAAAATATAAAAAAATCTGTAATTTAATAATGAAATCACTAAAATAAAGGTAATAATGATAATACAAGTTAATAAATAACTAATTTAGTGCAAACCCAATTAATCGAAACAATTGCAAGGTCATAATTGGTTGTAAATAGTAAATTGGGAATTAAAATCCAAAGTTATATTAATTGTTGAAATTACGCATTGTTAACAGTAATTGAATGTAAATTAAGTGATTAATGTTAATGTTATTCATAATTGGATAATTGGTCGAATGAAAATAATGGATATCAAGATTTATCAATTTATTAGGATTTGAACTATAATAATTGGACTAATTGCAATTAAATGAAACTAAAATATCTAAATATTACGTTACTTGAAATTAAGATGGAATGTGAGAATATTAATGTAATAGCTTTGAATCCAATGTTAAATCCATCTATTTAACAATAATGAATGGAACAATTATTAATTTATTTAATTAAATGGAATTATTGGGAATTTAATTTATAATTTCTGAATATAATGAAACTGAAATTTTAACACTGCAATTGATAGATTAATCAACTTTCAATTGACATCTAAACTTGTTAAAATTGTTGTGAATGTTTAAGAAATCAAAATTGGTAAAATTTGTTAATCATGGAACTTGAATTGAAAATTTTGATTTAATTTATTTAATTAACTGGAAAATAACCTTTTTTACCACTGACTCGGATTTCGACGAAACCAGTTCCATCGGATCCGTGACAGTGAATTATTGTAGGATTTCAAGTTTCGTAACAATCGGGCTTGTCGTTTGATCGTACGGACTCGAAATGCCTTGAAATCAATTTGGAATAACTTGATTTTATCATAACTTCTTCATACGACGGAATTTGGACTTGAAACCTATTCCATTGCTTTTAAAATATTTTAAAACATTTATTTTGATATATGGGTTGACCCATTTCGTTCCGGAGTCAGAATGGGCTTTTCGGGTCAACTATCGTTCAAAGGTCCTAACCAATCGTGTCCATTCATCTCTATTTCTAACCTACCTATATATACCTTATTATAAACCCTAATTGTTCCTCATTGTCAATTGTCTATGCGTACAATTCCTTCTCACCTCCTCAGTTCAATGGCAGGCTGAACCCTAAACCCCAAATGCAATTTCAAATCGAATTCAAAGTCAAAAATTCAAACTCTCCAAACAATATCAAATTTTATATAGATTCGAAGCTCTCGACGATTGCATCTCAGATCTGCAATTCGTTTTTGGTTTTGAATCACCATTTATCCAGAAATTAAGGTCGAACCTCAGCCGTCTATATTGGGGTTTCGATAGTTTAGCGGCGGATCTTCATCCGGAAGTCGATCGAACGGTACGGTATGGTAGAGTGGAAGGTGCAGCACCCATCTAGGGGACTCGCTTCACCAAGAGATGCATGGGTTCTCCATGGCGGGCCCGTGACATGGCGGCGGCACTGGTGAATAGGGGAAGTCACGCGAGGCTGCACAACCATCATCGGAGGCGCCTCGGCCTAGGGAGCGACCAGCGGCTTTAGATCTTGGCGAGCGTGGGTCGGAGGACGGTGAAACGATGGTCAAATTTGACCTCGATGCGTTCGGTTTTGCTGTGTTGACCACATGCGTGTGACTGGGAGAGAAGGGAGGTGACGTGGTAAGTTAGCGTATTATTATTATTATTTTTATTTAATTTAAATTTTGAAACTTCTAATCACAATAATTCGCTCAAAGGAGGTCCGTTTCATGCGCGGTTTTCTCCGCTAGGTTCGTACTGGAATCCCGGATATTTTGGCGCTGGCTTGGATGAATTCTAAGACTATTCAAATTTTGGGTTTAGATTGGATTTAAATTCAATTTGAATTCAAAAGATGAGAATTTTAACCCATCCACAACTTCTAAAATTTCTTATGTTTGTTAATGTGATTAGAAATTTATTTTTGACTGTTTGGCATATTTTTAACCAACATCTCAGTTAAATTGAATTTATTGAATTAAATGGTTATTTAATTTATTACTGCATATAAACTGTCAGTTAAATTGTTATTAAATTTTTTATTGCATATAAACTGCCAGTTAAATTGTTATTTAAATTATTATTGAATATAACTGCCAGTAAATACATGTTGTTTATTTATCTGTTTATATTGATGTTATTGATTTAATTGGATGATGATTGTGATAAATGGTTGATGATTGATATTGGATGAATGGACGTTGTATTTTATATTGTTATAAAGAGCAAGTCGTTATGCATTTTATTTCATTCGGGATCGCGGTTTGAAATGATATATAACCGTATTTTTATTTTAAATTACGGATTGAAATGATAAATATCTGTATCACTTGACCATAGGATTGAAAATTATATACATACACCGTGGTCTATACATATAAATATTTTGAAATGATTTCTATGATTTTGGAAAGAAATATATGGTTTAATGAATACTGGTTTTTGATATTATATAAATATTATTTTTATATATAGTTAAATGCTTGAATTTAAGCTATGTATAAGTTTGTTAAAAAAAAAACTAAGTCTAATAATAGAGTCTGATTTTCATTAAAATAAATATAAGTTAGTATTTAAATTTTATTTTAATATAGAGTGAAAATGATTTAAATAAATTAAGGTTGGGGGATAAATTGGAGATTTATTTGAAATTAAATTTTTTAAGTATTAATCTCAAAAAGGTTAATGTGAAATTTATTAAGTTGGAAATTTTAAAGGGTATAATTATTATAACTTGATTTTGGGTCAATGGGAATTAAATGAGTATTTCAAGTATAAATGAATTGAAGGAAATATTTAGTTATTTGTAATTTGAGTTTTATTTAAATGATAAGGGAATTATTATGTAAAATATTTCAAAACTAAATAATAGAAAATTTAATTGCTGGATCGAAATTATCCAAATTTAGTTTTGAAATTTTGGAATATTTAAAGCCTTGAAACATATCGAAATTGAAATGTTTCGAAGTTATGAATTTTCAAAGTATTTGTTTTAAAGGTGTTAAAAATTTTAAATGTTTGGTTCGAAGTGTATAATTTGGAAGAGCTATGACTTTGGAAAAGGGATATATTTGAAATAAAATGATATTATATTGATTTGAAATAAAAATGATATCATATTGATTTGGATTTAAAATGGAAATGATATCGTATTTATATGGTTTTGAAATGAATAATATATTATGGTTTAAAGTATAAACTATTTTAAAAAGACCACGGTGTTATAATAACGTTTGGTTGTTAAAGAGACCAGGATCGGAAGTTGTCATACTCTCTGCCAACCCCGAAAAACACTTTAACAATCGTGTACACAGTGGAGTTTCCAGAATGAAGAAGGATGGTGGCGGCGTTTCCTTTGAGGTATATACGTCGACCCGACTCCCATGAGTTGGCATAAGGTGACTAAAACAGGAGCGATTGATGGGCTAAGAAGGTAGCACCTTTTATCGGACACACTCCTTCGATACCATTCTATTACTTTGTGATTGTTTGGGGCCCTTTTGATTTTGGGGGTGTGGCTCGAGGTGGGTGGTAGTAGTTTCTACGCGTTACCATCGGTCCGGAAGCGTAATTGGCATATCTACCCTGGCATTGCCTAGTTGTGCCGTGTCACCTAACCTAGCGTGCCTTATACGAGTTTGGTTTTCTCCCGTAGCCCGTGGAGTATTTAGGGTAGTCTCCCGATCTGGAGATGTGCTGATACTGGATGGACTAATGGGACTATTACGTGGTAAGGGCTATATGGGTAACCCCTTAACGCTATTTAAAAGTAAGTTTATATAATTATAAACATTATTATAATAGCGAAATATTACTACATAGTAAATAGTTTAACAGATCCTTAGAAGATGTGAATCCCGAGCATCTTAAGTTACTGCATTCACTTGACAATGGATAGGAGATGTCAAATCCCATAAACATCTCTTACGTCGTTCCACTCATATTATTTACCATTCATTTAACTTACATAGGATCTTTTAGTTCTGACTCGAGTCTTTTGTCTTTTCAATTCGCTCGGGTTAGCCTGAGCATTTCAGGATTTGGAAGACTGTATTATGGAGGACGAAGACGAAGATTTATTATTATTTATTATAGTATTCCAATACATTCATACTGTTTCACCGAATTATTTATTATTCTCTGGTATGTGTAACTCTGATATGTATTGTATAAGTCTAATCAATTGATTTTATAAAACAGCTTCATGAACTATTTATTTGATTATTATATTTTATCGTTCCGCTGTAAGATTCTATTTTGTCTTTCTTTCTTTGCTTTTTCTTATTTACTCATAACAATCCATCCTTCAGTCTGACGTGTGTGGTTTATCGTCAATTTAAAACATTCAAAAAGGCGGGATGTTACATCTGGAATCAGAGCTTTGGTTTAGCGATAAACCTTAGCTTTGTGGGGTCTGACTCTTTATTAATAGGGTAGTAATACCCTATGATGAGTCATTGAGTGTATATATATAAGAGAGCGTATTTGTTAATTTTATAAAAAGGTTTTAATATTGTGTTAATTTGTTCCGTTTTGTATTTATAAATTCTGGTTGGTGCATAGGACGCTATGACATCTATAGGGATTTTAAACACTTAATAAGACAGGTCGACACAATATTGTTTTGAATATAGGTGAATGAAATAATTTCACCTACTATATTTTCTACATATAAATTAAATTTTTACAAATGATATATATTTGGTTGCAATATATTGATTGTTAGGTAATGAAATTTATAAATAATAGTTGAAATTAAATTGAGAATTTAATAAATGAAAATTGGGAATTTAGAACTTAAGTCCCGGGGTTTTGAAAATTTATTTCAAATTATTTTAGGATATAATAATATTATTTAGAAGTATCTTCTGATATAAATATTTCAATATGATTTGAAAGAATTGTTTTAAAGAAATGTTGGAAGAAATAAGTTCTGTACTCTCCTCTCTATCGTTGGAAAATAATTTCGGTGATGAGTGCACGCATCATCGACATTAATTTTCGAGTTTCGGAGTGGGAAGGCCATTGTATTAGTTTTACTGCAGATTTAAATTTTAAATTGTTTTAAATATAATTGAATATATAAATCGTAAGTATATATATTTATCTATTATTTTTAAAATAATTTGAAATTAAACCCGGTATTTAGTTCTTAAGTTTCCGTTAATTAATTAATTAATAGTTTCAATTATTGTAGTGAAATGGAATGTAACTAATTAATAATTGGAACCTTTAATTAAAATAAGAGATAAAATGCTAGGTTGGAAATGAAATTACAAGAAAATTTGGAATGTGTAACCTCTAAGACAAGAGATATGATTATTGAAATTGAAAAGAAATGAGATAAACTTGTATAAATTTCAATTGCATTCTTAAAAAGCATATATATATATATATATATATATATATATATAACTTACCAAAGATTTAAAAGTTGAAATGTCTGATAAGAAAATGTAATGGAACCTTATACAAGTAAAACTTGAAGTAATGAAAGTATTCAGTGAAATTTCTTAACAAACAACAATTTGATGTTGTAATGGTTATAAACTTAAGTTATAATTGAAATGTACTATAATAAAATGTAATAAAAAGAGGGATTAAGATAAGTAAGAGATTATAAATTTAAGTTAAAAAATTGATATGCCAAGTAACTAAATTGAATATGAATACTATGGATAAATGAATGAATGTAATGCAATAAAAAGAAAATTTATATAATATGAATAAATAAAAAATGAATTTATGTAAGTATAAGTGCAAATAAGTGAAATAGACATTTAATCAATGAATAAAAGTAAAGGTTGTAAGGAGCAAATGAAAGTTTAAAGGATGAATCCTTATGGAATAAAATAATAAATGTATGAGATGAAATTAATAAGAATGAACTTAATTTATTGTTTGAAATTATTGTTCGTCTTGGTGTATGGTTGTTTGGGCAAAGATACTTTAAAATTTGTTTGGATGAATGAATAATCTATTTGGTTTCATCTAGGACTGCTGAGTAAATGGTGTACTAAGTAGTTCATTTTCATTCTGTGCAATTTAAAGTTTGAACCCGAACAACTATTTGTTTTGTTTGATATGAATGAATGATTGATTTGTGTTGATTTTATGTGATGGTTGTATGCCTTGTTGCAAGTGAATGTTGTTTGTATTGATTTGTTTGCTATGGTTGAAGCAACTTTAAACATTTCATTTTATATAATTATTAACTCTTTTGGGATTATATAAGTGAAATACAGGTTATGGAAGCAATTGCTACTGATTTTGGTTTCATAAAATAAGCGTGAATTGCCCGACAAATAGGTACGCTTTCGGATTACGGTTTATAGCGTTATTATATTGTTTTTCCCGTCTTGGGATATATTATTTTGGAAAGTATATGTTATATATTGTTATATTTGATATTATATTTTCTTCCGAGCATCTCCGTACAAAGGAGACTCTGCCGAAATTTTCTGTAAAATTTTGGACTTAGAAATTTTTTGAAAATGTCTTTCAAACTTTATTAATTTGAGTATAAAAAGATTTAATGGTTATAAATTGGTATATTTTATCTAAATTAATTAATTTTGTAAATTTATTTGTTTATAAAGTTAACATTTTTGAATAAGATGTATTGTCTACTCAATTCCTTCTTTTCCCTTCTTTTTCCTTTTCGGGGACGAAAAGTTTGAGTGGCGAAGAGTGTAACGACCCGTAAATTTTGATAATTAAATTTTGTTAATAAGTTTTGGTAATTTAATTTGGAAAGAAAATATAAAAAAAGTCTGTAATTTAATAATGAAATCACTAAAATGAAGGTAATAATGTTAATACAAGTTAATAAATAACTAATTTAGTGCAAACCCAATTAGTAGAAACAATTGCAAGGTCATAATTGGTTGTAAATAGTAAATTGGGAATTAAAATTCAAAGTTATATTAATTGTTGAAATAGCGCATCGTTAACAGTAATTGAATGTAAATTAAGTAATAATGTTAATGTTATTCATAATAGGACAATTGATCGAATTAAAATAATGGATATCAAGATTTATCAATTTATTAGGATTTTAACTATAATAATTGGATTAATTGCAATTAAATGAAACTAAAATATCTAAATATTACGTTATTTGAAATTAAGATGGAATGTGAGAATATTAATGTAATAGTTTTGAGTCCAATATTAAATCCATCTATTTGGCAATAATGAATGGAATAATTATTAATTTATTTAATTAAATGGAATTATTGGGAATTTAACTTATAATTTCTGAATATAACGAAATTGAAAATTTAACACTGCAATTGATAGATTAATCAACTTTAAATTGACATCTAAACTTGTTTAAATTGTTGTGATTTTTTAAGAAATCAAAAATGGTAAAACTTGTTAATCATAGAACTTGAATTGAAAATTTTGTTTTAACTAATTTAATATTAATTTATTTAATTAACTGAAAAATAGCCTTTTTCGCCATTGACTCGGATTTCGACGAAACCAATTTCATCGGACCCGTAATAGTGAATTATTGTAGGATTTCAGTTTCGTAGCGATTGGGCTTGTCGTTTGATCGTACGGACTCGCAGTGCCTTGAAATCAATTTGGAATAACTTGATTTTAGCATAACTTCTTCATACGATGGAATTTGGACTTGAAACCTGTTCTATTGCTTTTAAAATATTTTAAAACATCTATTTTGATATATAGGCTGACCCAATTTCGTTTCGGAGTCAGAACGGGCTTTTCGGGCCAATTATCGTTCAACGGTCCTAACCAATCGTGTCCATTCAACTCTATTTCTAACCTACCTATATATACCTCATTATAAACTTTAATTGTTCCTTATTGTCAATTGTCTATACGTACAATTCCTTCTCAACTCCTCAGTTCAACGGCTGACTGAACCCTAAACCCCAAAATGCAATTTCAAATCGAATTCAAAGTCAAAAATTCAAACTCTCCAAACAATATCAAATTTTATATGGATTCGAAGCTCTCGACGAGCGCACGTCAAATCTACAATTCGTTTTTGGTTTTGAATCACCGTTTATCCAGAAATCGAGGTCGAACCTCATCCGTCCATATTAGGGTTTCAATAGTTTAACGGCGGATCTTCGTCCAGGAGTCGATCGGACGGTACGCTATGGTAGTGTGGAAGGTGCAGAACCCATCTAGGGGACTTGCTTCACCCAAAAATGCCTGAGTTCACCATGGCGGGCCCGTGACATGGCCGCGGTGCTGGTGAACAGGGGAAGTCACGTGGGGCCGCACAACCATCATCGGAGGCGCCTCGGCCTAGGGAGCGACCAGCGGCTTTAGATCTTGGCGAGCGTGGGTCGAAGGACGATGAAACAACAGTCAAATTTAACATCGATGCGTTCGTTTTTTCTGTGTTGATCGCGTGTGTGTGACTGGAAGAGAAGGAAGGTGACGTGGTAAGTTAGCGTATTCTTATTATTTTTATTTAATTTAAATTCTTAAACTTCTAATCACAATAATTTGCTCATAAGAGGTCCGTTTCATGCGCGGTTTTCTCCTCTAGGTTCGTATTGGAATCCTGGACATTTTGGCGCTGGTTTGGATGAATTCTGAGACTATTGAAATTTAGGGTTTAAATTGGATTTAAATTCAATTTAAATTCAAAAGGTGAGTGTTTTAACCCACTCACAACTTCTAAAATTTCTTATGTTTGTTAATGTGATTAGAAATTTATTTTTGACTGTCTGGCATATTTTTAACCATCATCTCGGTTAAATTGAATTTATTGAATTAAATGGTTATTCAATTTATTACTGCATATAAACTGTCAGTTAAATTGTTATTAAATTTATTATTGCATATAAACTGCCAGTTAAATTGTTATTTAATTTATTATTGAATATAACTGCCAGTAAATACCTGTTGTTTATTTATCTGTTTATATTGATGTCATTGATTTAATTGGATGATGATTGTGATAAATGGTTGATGATTGATATTGGATGAATGGACGTTGTATTTTATATTGTTATAAATTGCAAGTCGTTAAGCATTTTATTTCACTCGGGATTGCGGTTTGAAATGATATATAACCATATTTTTATTTTAAGTTACGGATTGAAATGATAAATACCTATATCACTTGACCATAGGATAGAAAATTATACATAGACACTGTGGTCTATATATATAAATATTTTGAAATGATTTCTATGGTTTTGAAAAGAAATATATGGTTTAATGAATATTGGTTTTAATATTATTTTTATATATAGTTAAATGCATGAATTTAAGCAATGTATAATTTTGTTAAAAAAAATTAAGTTTAATTATAGAGTTTGATTTTCATTAAAATAAATGTGAGTAAGTATTTAAATTTTATTTTAATATAGAGTGTAAAATGATTTAAATAATTAAGGTTGGGGGATAAATTGGAGATTTATTTGAAATTAAATTTATTTAAGTATTAAACTCAAAAAGGTTAATGTGAAATTTATTAAGTTGGAAATTTTAAAGGGTATAATTATTATAACTTGATTTTGGGGTCAAGGGGAATTAAGTGAGTATTTCAAGTATAAATGAATTGAAAGAAATATTTAGATATTTGTAATTTGAGTTTTATTTAAATGATAAGAGATTTATTATGTAAAATACTTCAAAATTAAATAATAGAAAATTTAATTGTTGGATCGAAATTATCCAAATTTAGTTTTGAAATTTTGGAATATTTAAAGCCTTAAAATATATCGAAATTGAAATGTTTTGAAGTTATGAATTTTCAAAGTATTTGTTTTAAAGGTGTTAAAAAATTTAAATGTTTGGTTCGAGGTGTATAATTTGGAAGAGCTATGATTTTGGAAAAGGGATATATTTGAAATAAAATGATATTATATTGATTTGAAATAAAAATGATATCATATTGATTTGGTTTTAAAATGGAAATGATATCGTATTTATATAGTTTTGAAATGAATAATATATTCTGGTTTGAAGTATAAACTATTTTGAAAAGACCGTGGTGTTATAATAACGTTTGGTTGTTAAAGAGACCAGGATCGGAAGTTGTCATGCTCTCTGCCAACTTCGAAAACCACTTTAACAACCGCGTATGCGATGGAGTTTCCAGAATGAAGTAGGATGGTGGCGACGGTTCCTTTGAGGTATATACGTGGACCCGACTCCCGTGAGTTGGCATAAGGTGGCTAAAACAGGAGCGATCGACGGGCTAAGAAGGGAGCACCTTTTATCGGACACACTCCTTCGATACCATTCTATTACTTTGTGATTGTATGGGGCCCATTTGATTTTGGTGGTGTGGCTCGAGGTGGACGGTAGTATCTGCTACGCGTTACCACTGTTCCAGAAGCGTAATTGGTATATCTACCCTGACATTGCCTAGTTGTGCCGTGTCACCTACCCTAGCGTATTTTCTACGAGTTTGATTTTCTCCCATAGCCTGTGGAGTATTTAGGGTAGTCTCTCGATCTGGAGATGCGCTGATACTGGATGGACTACTGGGACTATTACGTGGTAACAGCTATATGGGTAACCCCTTAACGCTATTTAAAAGTAAGTTTATTTTATTATAGACATTATTATAATAGCGAAATATAACTACATAGTAAATAGTTTAACAGATCCTTAGGAAATGTGAATCCCGAGCATCTTAAGTTACTGCACTCATATTGACACTGGATAGGAGATGTCAAATCCCGTAAACATCTCTTATGTCGTTCCACTCATGTTATTTACCATTCATTTAACTTACATAAGATCTTTTAGTTCTGACTAGAGTGTTTTGTCTTTTCAATTCGTCCGGGTCAGCCTGAGTATTTCAGGATTTGGAAGACCCTATTCTGGAGGACGAAGATGAAGATTTATTATTATTTATTATAGTATTCCACTACATTCATACGGTTCCGCTGCATTATTTATTATTCTCTGGTATGTGTAACTCTGATATGTATTGTATAAGTATAATCAAATGTTTTTGCAAAACAGCTTCATGAACAGTTTATTTGATTATTATATTTTACCGTTCCACTCTAAGATTCAATTTTGTTTTTTCTTTCTTTGCTTTTTCTTATTTACCCCATAACAATCCGCCCGTCTGTATGGTTTGAGTCTGACGTATATGGTTTATCGTCGATTTAAAACGTACAAAAGGCCGGGATGTTACACTTAATAGGACAGACCGACACAATATTTTTTTTGAAATATAGGTAAATGAAGTAATTTTGCCTATTATATATTTTTGTATATAAATTAGTATATTTTATAAATGATATAGTTGGATGTGATATGTTATTTGTTAGGTGGAAATTTTTTATAAATATTGATTTTAAAATAGGATTTACAAGTAAAGTAAATATAAATTGAAAATTTAGAACTTAAGTTTCGGGATTTTAAGATTTCTTTCAAAGGATTTTGGAATATAATATTAGTACTATTTCGGAGTATTTTCGGATAGAAATATTTCAATAAGATTTGAAAGAAATGTTTTAAAAGAATTTTCTTAAAGGAAATAAGTTCTGTACTTCCCTCTTTGTCTTTGGAAAATAATTGCGGTGGTGAGTGCATGCATCATCGACGTTCATTTCCGAGTTTCAAAAAGGGTAAACGGTTGTTGTAGTTTTACTACACCTTGTTTTGATAAACAAATCTTAATTTTGAATTCCTAAATATGATTTGATCTATAAATGATGAATTTATATATTATTTTAAAATGATTTGAAAATATAACCCGTAGTTAGTTCTTAAACCTTCTGATAATTGGTAGCTTTCAGTTAATGTAATAAAATGAAATCTTAACTATTTGAATGTTTGGAAGCTGCTAAGATGTGAAATAAGAAATTAGATGTTAGGAGATTAATGAAATATAAAGAAAGTGAAGGTTGTCATTTATAAACTAAGGAATGGAAATAAGAAAATGTAACTATTGAACATTTTGTTAATAAAAAATAAATATAATAACTTGTGTAACTTTCTATTGCATTCTAAAAAGAAATATATATAACTTACCAAAATGTAGAAAGTTGTAATGTTAAATAGGATATGTAATAGAATATTGTGCAAGTAAACTTTAGTGGGTGAAAGTGTTTAATGGAATTTCTTTTATAAATAAGAATTATGATATTATAATTGTTATAAATTTAGGATTAATAGTTGAAATGTTACTAATCAAATGTAATAGAAAAGTGAATAATTTAAGAAAAATGATATAAGCTTAAGTTAACATTTAAGCTAAATATGACCAGATTTAATAGTAGAAGGTGAATACTGTAAGTAAATGATTATAAAATTTAGTTAATATTGAAGCTATTTATAATTAAGTGAGTAATGTATTAATTGAATGATTATAACTTCAGAAATGTTGAAATAATTAGAAATGGATTTAACATTCAATAATACTATATATAGAAGAAGTGAATAAAGGAAATAATTTATTAATGATGAATTAAATTGTAAAGAAACTTTCATAATAATGGATAATCTAGATAATTGAATGAAAATAGCTTATGTAAGCAATGAATATAAGTAATGAAAAGAAAAAATAGCTTTGTATATATAAATGAGAAATGAAATTTTATAAGAAATGAATGTAATTTAATGGGAAATGAATTTGGTAAGCGATAAATGTAAATTAAAGAAAATAACCATTATATAAATAGGAAAAGAACAGTAAATGATGCGAAACAAACTTAACTAACATTGAAATTATTGTTTGTTTTGACTAATAGAATGATTGGGAAATGATACTTTGAATTGTTTAGAAGGTATAAATAATTTATTAAGTTATCTAGGACTATTAGGTGTATGGTGTACTTAGTATTTTATTTATCATGCTATACGACTAAAAAATTTGAACTCGAAAAACCCTTTGTTTTGATTGCTATGGATGGATGATTGATTGTTTTGATTGCATGCGATGATTGTATGTTTTTTTGCAAGTAACTGTTGTTATGTTGCGATGTTTTGCTTTGAAACAACTTAAATATTTCTCTTTTATATAATTGCTAACTCTTTTGGATTATATAAGTAAAATACAGGTTAATGGAAGCAATTAGTACTACTTTTGATTTCATAAATATGTGTTGTTTGCCTGGCAAATAGGTATGTTCTCGGATTATGATTTTCTATCAATATTATATTGTTTTCCCCATTGTTTAGGATAATTATTTTGAAAAATATGACATATATTGTTATTATTGATATTATTATTCTCCCGGATCTCTCCGTTGCCGAAATTTTCCGTAAATTTTTGACGTAGAAAATTTTGTGAAAGTGGAAATGTTTTTCAAACTTTTATTTAAATTGAATATAAAAGGATTTAATTGTTTATAAATTGATATATTTTATTTAAATTATTTAATAAAGTAAATTGATTGTTTATAAATTTAATATTTTGAATAAAATATATTAATTTCTTAATTGCTTCTTTCCCTTTTCGATGATGAAAAGTTTTGAGTGGGGAGAGTTTAACGACCTGTAATTTTCGATAATTAAAATTAGTTAATTTAATAAGGTTTTGTGATTTAAAGTTGGAAGAATTTTTTTTGTGATTTAATAGTAAGATTATAACTGGAATGAAATGTAACAGTATTAATTTAAGGTAATTGATAACTTCTTTAAATGTAACTCCAATTTTTTAAAATGATTAAAAAGTTATAATTGATTATAGATTGTAAATTAATTGTAATAATCTGTGTATTAATTGGTAATTGGATTAAAAGAGTAATTGATAATTTAAATGTTGTATTAACAAATGAAATAATATGTAATAAATTGTAATTTAATAAAATTATTGTTGTGTAAATAATTATAACATTTGTTGTAAACAATCGACTTATAAATGTGATTAAACTAAGCTAAATATGACAATTGTTATTTATTACCTATTTGTTTAACCTGTTGAAATCAAATTGGAAATAAATTGCAATAAATGTAATTAAATATTGCATTAATAGAAATTAAGATGAAACTAGAGAATATTAATGCAATAAGATGTAAGCAAATGTTAACTATGTCCATAGAGTAATGTTCGATGGAATAAAAAGATTGAAATCTAATTATTGCAATTTATTGGAATTAGAATACAATTAATTGAAATTTAATGTAATTAAATATTATGGTTAATATAGGAAAAGATGTCAATTGTAGATAATATAGGAAAAGACGTCAATTGTAGAAAATGAGGAAAACAAGATAGAAACCTATGTTAACAATTTAATAAGGTATTGGTTGATTTAATAGTAGGAGTGTAAATCAAATAAAAGAATAAAAATGAATAAGTTTAGTAAAGAAGTAAACATATGTTTATTTATTTGAAATGTTTAGTAGCTGAAAGATTGATTGTAGATATGAGAAACTATTATTTAGTAAAATGCGTAATTAGACAAGCACCATTGTCCAAGTGGTTAGTTGATTCGGCTTGGTGCAGGATGTCACAAGTTCGAAACTTGCTTTCGAACGTTTATTTGACATGGGATATGTTGTCCCATTGATTTGTCGTATATAAAGTACCAGTTCAAAAAAAATGCGTAATTACTGTTTGTATCCAATAGTGTATAAATATGTTTAAATTACTATTAGATAAGAAATAATTTTTCTACTTCTTATTACATTCATTTAGCTCATTTTGAAACTTAATCAACTGAATTAATGTAAGGAGAGAGAATACTAAATTGTAAATTAATAGGTGTAACTAAAAATAACTTATGTTTTGTGAAAATATAAGAAAAGTTTGATTTAATGGAAAGAATGCTTACATCAAATAAAATGAAGGTTTAATTTGTGAATGTAGGTTTAATTTCAAAAAAATAAAGAATAGAATGATTGGTTTTAAAGGAAGAACTATATATTTATTTGAACTATGTTTTAGCTTATAGATTAATAAAAAAAATCTATTTCAGAGTTATCCATTACTCTTGTGTATAAACAACAAATTTCTAAACGTGTTTAAATAAAAAATTGTGCTATTTTTCATCCATTTTAGTATTTGTTTTGAAATTTAACTTTGTAAGTAATTACAATTAATGTAATTCAAATATTTCAATTAAATGAAAGGAAACGTTGATTGCAATTAATTAGATTTAGTAAAACAAACGCATGTTTTGTGTTAAACAAAAAAGGTGTTTTAATGGAAATAAAAGATCATTTTAGGAAAACCAAATTGAACGTTTTCTTTTTTAAGGTAAGTATAAAAAAATTATTATGCGTAGATAAAAACCTAAATGCGTACAAATTTAAATATTATTTGAGTTAATGAAGTTAATTTGGTTTGTTAGGAAATCAATTCTATGGTTTCGATGATAACAACTATACAATGGAAATCGAATATGCATATATATATATATATATATATATATATATATATATATATCTTTATTTACAGGTAATTGTTAAAGTAACGTCACCAAAGAGACTAGAACAAGATTCAAAAGAACTATCAAGAGGCTACAAGTCGATAGAATCAGAAGAGCAATGACACAGACACAAGGAAAGCAACATGCACAAGTTCAGACGTCTGGGTGCACTAGCCAGACATCTGATTGAATCCTCTGGTTCGCAAATCAAACAGAATCGGATGTCTGGTTAATGTACTCAGACGTCTGAAAAGCAACCATATACAAAAAATATATATGAGCCAGACGTCTGAAACATTTTCCAGGCTCTGATTTTGAACTCGGCTGTGAATATTCAAAGAACAACTGTCACAATTGAAAAGACACTTTTGCTCCTCTTCGCTGCAACTCTTCATCGCCATTAGGAGCGACCATACAACACTTTTTAATGGATACAACCACTCAAGGAATCTCTCTACCGCTATAAATAGCATCAAGAATCAAAGAGAAGACTTCACCTTACTTACTTATGCTCTTTACTCTTATTCTCTGATTTATACTTCATCTCTAGCAATCGAATACCTGTATTTTAATCTTCTATATATTCAGAACTCTTCAATCAATATTCTCTAGATATATAGATTGGAAGCATTTGTACTTAATAGTCAATATCCGTGTTATAGAACACACACTTGACAAGAACAAGCCTTTGTAACCAAGCATATTCCTCCGGGCGAAGTGAGGGTGTTTGATAGTTGAATTCCAAAGAGGAGCTTCGGGACTGGACGTAGGACGGGAGGTCCGAACCATTATAAAATCCTAGTGTGATTATTTCCATTTACTTTGCTATTATCATCTATCAAGTTTATATTAGATACATTGTATAGTTAGTCACTTATACTTGCATATATATACACTACACGATCCACTCATATAGACTTTCATTATATATATATATATATATATATATATATATGTATGTATGTATGTATATCAGAGCGATATTTGATCAAAGAACAATAATACGTTTTTGAATCACTTAAATATGGCAAGTATTTTTCAAGAAGGACAATCCACAGCACGACCCCCACTTTTTAATGGATCTAACTATGCGTATTGGTCAACACGTATGAGAATGTTTATGGAAGCGAATGGTCTAGTAATTTGGTCAGCCACACAAGATAAATATGAAGCACCTACTACTGCTACGAACACATGGACCGATGCACAAAAGCCCTTAGCATCAAACGATACTAAAGCTATGAATGTTTTATTTTTCTCTCTAGACAAAAATGAATTTTCACGTGTCATGTTATGCACTACTGCATTTGACATTTGGAGTACTTTCAAATTTCACATGAAGGTACAACAAAGGTCACACAAACTAAGATTTCAATTTTCCAAAACCAATTTTCGTCATTCAAAGTGAAGCAAAATGAAACTATTGTTGACATGTATTCTAGATTTCAATCTATCCAACATGATCTTATGGCATTAGGAGTTAAGTTTACTGATTTTGATTTAGCTTCTCGAATACTCAACTCTTTAACATCTGATTGGGAAAGGAAGGTATTAGCTATTGAAGAAGCTAATGATCTATCTACTCTCAAAGTTGAAGAGTTGATAGGATATTTAATATCCTATGAAGCTAATTTGCAGGCACAAAAAGAACTAAATTCGGAGAAGAAGAACATAGCACTCCCCGCAACAAAAAATGATGACTCTGATTTAGATGAAGAAGAGATAGTCTTCATTGCCAAGAACTATAATAGATTTAAGAAATTTAGAAAGATGACCAAATTCCAAAAAGAAGGAAAATCCAACACAACAAACCTGTCTCAAAGCAAGTGCTATGAATGTGATCAATACGGACATATGAAGAAGGATTGCCCTAAACTCAATAATGACAAAAAGAAGAAAAAGTTTGAAAAATTCACAAAGAAGAAGGCTTTTAAAGTAACACGGGACGACACGGATTCTTCATCATCTGAAAGTGATAGCGATAGTGACGAAGAACAAGCTAATGTGTGTTTTATGGCACAAACTGATGAGGTATGTCTGGAACTTAGCTATGACGAATTATTAGAACTTAGCATGGAATTAGATGATAAATTTAGACAAATTAAAAAATTGAAAAAAGAATATATATATATATATATAGTTAAAATAAATAGATTGGAACTTGACGTACGAATGTTAACAGATAAAAAAATTATCTTAGAAGAAGAACTTGAATTATCTCAAGAAAAAATCAAAAATAACTTGATAGAAAGTGAGATCATTACTATTGATTTTAAAAACACTAAAATAGTGAAGGATAATTTGTTAAAAGAAAATGTTGACTTAAAAAATAATATTGAAACATTGAAAATTGAAAATATAGAATTAAAAGAAAATTTAGATATAATTACAAATAATGTATCAAAATTAAATAAAGGAAAACAAGATTTGGCAAATCTTATCAATACTTCAAAACCATCAGGCAATAGAAATGGAATAGGATTTAAAAATTCTTCTAAACAAAAAGGGAATGATGCTAAAAATATTAGTTATATAAAAACTAAAAGTTTACCTAAGTCTAAAAATACCGAAAACATGAAAATTTGGATTCCTAAGACAAATTATAATTTAATTACACAAAAGCATATTAATAATTTCTTAGGGAATGTAGTCTATAATAAAAATTATATTTATAAAGGTACCAAACCATCTTGGGTATGGCTACCTTCTCCTAACAATTTGGACCCTAACAAAATATATGAGTATCAATTAAAACATCTTTTATTTTGTAGGTACCCAAAATAAAAAATAAGGAGAAATGGATACTAGATAGCGGATGCTCCAAGCATATGACCAAAAATTCAAAAATGTTATCAAATATAACATACATCAATGGTGGAACGGTAACCTTTGGAGATAATTCAAAAGGATATGTCATGGGCATTGGAAAAGTCATCAACTCTAGTATATCTAACTCTCCTATTATTACAAATGTTTTATTAATAGAAAATTTAAAACACAACCTACTAAGTATTAGTCAATTATGCGATAAAGGTTTTCAAATAAATTTTGAAAAAGATAGATGTAATATTTTAGATAATAACAAACAACTTATTTTTGAAGGTGTTAGAAAAAAGATATTTATGTATTAAACATGGATATAAATAAAAATTCAAATTTATGTTTAACTGCCAAAAACATGATGATCCATGATTATGGCATAAACGATTTTGTCATATCAATTTTAAGAATATTAATAAATTGGAAAAATATGAACTAGTTAGAGGTTTACCTAAAATAAATTACAAAGTAGAAAATTTATTAGACGATTGTCAAATTGGAAAACTAAAGAAAAGCTCTTTTAAATCTAAAAATAATATTTCTACAAAACAATCATTAAAATTATTACATCTAGATTTATTTGGTCCAACATAAATACAATCTATAAATCATAACAAATATGTTTTTGTAATAGTTGATCATTTTTCAAGATATACATGGACTTTGTTTTTAAAACATAAAAGCGATATTTTTGGTATGTTTAAGATATTTGCTAAAAGAACTAAAACACAAATGGACTTAAAAATTAAAAACATTCGAAGTGATCATGGAGAAGAATTCGAAAACGATCTTTTTACTAATTTTTGTAATAAGAATGGAATAACTCATAATTTCTCTTTTCCTCACACACCTCAACGGAATGGCGTTGTGGAAAGAAAAAATCGTACATTACAAGAATGTGCACGAACATTACTAAATAGTAGTGGTCTACTAAAACACTGTTGGGCAGAAGCTATTGCTACAGCTTGTTATGTATTAAATCGAGTAACCATACGTCCTATCACTAAACAAACTTGTTTTGAAGTATTTTTTGGTAAAAAACCTAAAATATCATACTTTAATACTTTTGGTTCAAAATGTTTTATATTAAATACAAAAGATAACTTAGGAAAATTTGACCCAAAGACTGATGAAGGTATCTTTGTCGGATATTCGGATCGTAGCAAAGCATATAGAATTCTTAATAAACGAAATAATACTATTGAAGAAAGTTTAAATGTTTCGTTCGACGAAAATATTTTTAACCGTTATACTAATGACGAAGAAGAAATTATTCCACTAACAAAGTCAAAAAATTCTATTACTAATGAAACAAATGTGCAAAATAACACTTTGATATCATCTCCTATAATTCTTAAGAATCATCCAAAAGGTAATATCATTAGAGATCTTAATTCTAAAGTAACTAGAAATCAACTCAATCAAATAAGCCATATAGCATTTGTATCAAATTTTGGACCAAAAAATTATAAAGAAGCTTCAAATGATAATTTTTGGATAATAGCTATGCAAGAAGAATTAAATCAATTTGAACGTAATAATGTTTGGGAATTAGTATCAAGACCTGAAGACCAATTGGTTATAGGAACAAAATGGGTATTTAAAAACAAAGCAGACGAGAATGGAACTATTGTTAGAAATAAAGCACGTTTAGTTGCTCAAGGCTATAATCAAGAAGAAGGTATCGATTACGATGAAACCTTTGCTCCAATAGCAAGATTAGAGGTCATTCGTACATTACTCGCCTTTGCAACTCATCACAATTTTAAACTATTTCAAATGGATGTCAAAAGTGCTTTTTTATATGGTTTTATTAAAGAAAAATGTATACATAGGATAACCCCCATTATTTGTTCACGAAAAATATCCCGATCATGTTTTTAAATTACACAAAGCATTATATGGGTTAAAACAAGCTCCACGAGCATGGTACGAACGTCTTAAAAATCATTTAATAATATCTGGTTTTTAAATAGGCAAAATAGATACAACTTTGTTTATTAAAAGAGAAAATAACGATATTTTAGTTGTACAAATTTATGTTGATGATATCATCTTTGGTTCAACCAACGAAAATCTATGTAATCAATTTTCAAATATTATGAAAAATGAATTAGAAATGTCACACATGGGGGAATTAAATTTCTTCTTAGGATTACAAATAAAAAAATTGAAAATGGAATTTTTATTTATCAAGAAAAATATTGTAACGATCTATTACGTCGCTTTGAAATGGATAAAACTTCTAGCAAACCAACACCAATGAGTACCACTGCTCACTTAGAAAAGGATGATAATGGAAAAGATTTTGATGAAAAATTATACCGTAGCACGATTGGTTCTTTACTTTATTTGACGGCTAGTCGACCCGGTATTATGATGAGTGTATGTCTTTATGCTCGATTTCAAGCAAAACCAAAAGAATCTCATCTAAGAGCTGTTAAGCGTATTTTACGTTATCTATCCAGTACTAGAGATTATGGTTTGTTCTACCCTAAAGGATCATCATTTGAACTAGTTTCATAAAGTGATGCGGATTTCGATGGATGTAGAACAGATCGTAAGAGTACTAGTGGAACTTGTCACTTCATCGGACAATCATTAGTTTCATGGTTTAGCAAAAAGCAAAATTATGTCTCTTTATCTACTTGCGAAGCCGAATATATCTCCGCAGCTCTAGCGTGTGCACAAGTGATATACATGCAACAAACACTTACGGATTTCGACAAAATTATTAACAAATCCCCAATATATTGTGATAACACAAGTGCTATAAATTTATCAGAAAACCCTTCTAATCACTCACGAACTAAGCGTATAGATATACCACATCATTTTTTACGAGACAATGTTGAAAAAGGAACTATTTCATTAGAATACGTAAATACCGAAAATCTAGTAGCAAACATCTTTACAAAACCACTAAATGAACAAACTTTTATTAAACTCCGACGAAGTTTAGGTATTTGCTCACTTCAAGATCTTCTTCCTTAAAAATAATCAATGTTTAAGGCTATGATTAGTCATTTATTTTACTACCACAAATTATACTTAATAATTTATGAACCTTTAATTTTTTAGATAGTTAGTTTATCTGTAAATAATTTTTTTAACTTATATATAAAGAGTTATACAAAACTATATACATACAATTCATATCTTCCTTAAATAAACAAAATATAGCCATGTCTTCTGGGGACTCCTATATATCCATCCCCATCTCAACACCTACGACGGATAGCTCGGCTGACACGCCACAACAGCTTCCTGCATCTACACCGAAGCAGGAACCAACTTATAGATGGTCCTCATATCATACGGGTTTTACTCCCGATAACAAGAAGACCAAAAGATCTCTGTTTGTCTCTACTAACACAAAGGAGAAAATTAGTGAAATTCATCATTATCAGAAACAACAGACAGACTTACAAAGAAAACTTTATTTTGAACAAAAAATTACATAGCGACGGCTAAGCTTTTTGCAGCAAATGGCGATCAAGTTTTGTTCGTCACGGAAGAAAGATGTCCATGAACCGCTACCAAAACCTTGTAGTTCTTTGGATCCCTCGTCTTCATATCGTACTCCTTCGGACCCTTCACCAAGTCGATATTCTGGCTCCTCGAAAACCCACGAATGTGGAAATATATGGTCTCCACTTAAACCATGAAGGGATAACGAGTCCGGAGATTATAAAACTCCATCGCCTTCTAAATAAATTATATTTGTTATTATATGTATCTGTGCTTATTTGTTATTTCACAACAACAATATTATTTTTTGATTTGTTATAAAAATTCGAGAAATAAGCAAAACCATCAAGTTTTAGGCTATTTTTAGACAAACTGCTTTTTTCAAACATCTGGCTATGGACTTCAGACGTCTGACACAATGATATACGTCTAAATTTTAAGCACTGCGCATATGTCAGACGTCTGATATACCCCCCAGACGTTTGAAAATTTTCTCTGTCTCCTTAAAATATAAATCAGAGAATTTCAGACATCTGATACTCAATCCAGACGTCTGACTTAGTTCTCTACCACGAAGTTTTTCAAAAATAACCTAATCCAGACATCTGATTTTTATACCCAGACGTCTGATAAATCTCTCTGCCTATCCAATTTTACAAATTCAATCAAAACAGACGTCTGAATTTATCTTTTGCACTCAATTTAGGAAAAAAACCAGACGTCTGATTTCCAATCCAAACGTCTGAAATCCAATCGACCCTTTAAATTCGCCCAGATAACGTCATTTTTTTATTTCAAAATTGTTAAAACCTCTGATCCCCTTATAGAGGATTTTCTCTCCAAAACGTCATCTTTAAGCAAATCAAATCATAATGCCTCCTCGAACTAAGAATCCTAAGATTTCAAAATGAAAACAAGACCAACCGACCTCATCTTCAAATCCTCAGGTGTGCTCCGATGATCAGATCGAAAGCTGGATGAATAGAGCGCCACATTCCATCAAAAGGTATGAAGATATCCAAAAGAAAAAACTCCACATAGGTCCATTCTATAATTTCCTTAAATTTCCTATGTATGATTTGGATGAACTATGTGAAAATGCCGGGTTGGAAACCTTAATTTCATTCACTTCTAATGACATCCAAATAGACCAGCTAGCGATATTTCTATTCTATGCGAATTTAGATAGTACTTCAGTGTGGAACACTGAAGATGAGGATAACTGGCTCTGGTCTAGCGTGTATGGGAACACGATTAGATTAACTCCGAGCATAGTAGGTAGGACCCTAGGATGCTTTGACACAAGGGAAGATTTATACAACATTCCCGATATGAACTTCAAGCCACGGAACAGTATTACTCATCAAATTTGGAAGGACGAAATGCCAAAATTTGCCTCCAAATATCTACGTCCAAAAGCGCGACTCCTAACTCGAATTATAATCAATACAATTGTTCCATGTATGGGAAGTCACGATCAAATAACCGAATCAGAGCACAAAGCCCTATATGCTCTATTTAGTGGAACAAGGGTGAATTGGGCCAAATTCATCTTCGACGAGCTAAAGCATTTTTGGACTCGATCAAGGCCATCAATTATTTACCCAACTTATATTATGAGACTTCTTCGTGTACATAACATTCCATCCTACCTATCGACCTTCGAAGAAATCTCATCTAAATATGCTTCCACCAAATTTTTCTCCCTTATGCATCTACCTTAGATTCCACCAGAATTTATATCCTTCGAAGATTGGACGTACAATTGTCAATCTAGACGAGTTGAGCCTCCTTCTCAACCACACATTGAACCATCTCAAGAGGAGGAACAACATCGAGAAGCAACACCACCTCCTCCTGCACCATTTGATTATCCGGGACAAGATGAGATTACGGAGACTCAAACGGATACAAATCTAAATGAAAGTGTTTGAGATCTCACCCTTCAAAACCAACATATACTATCTCAAAATCAAAAACTTTAGGCTAAGCGAATTGACAACTTTGAAACATCATTTGCTACATGCCTAGCCATAGTTGAAGAATCCCTTTCAACTGTCATGTCAGTTCTTAAAGAAGTACTACAATAGGTCCGCGGTCCAACACCACCTTCTGAAGATTGGCCAACCCCAGTACCTTCTCCTCCCACAAAACATTCCAAACTCTATGAGGATTAACCTCTCAAGCAAGCTTTGACATCTCCTACAAAGGCTAGCACTTCTGAAAAAGAAGAACCAAAGGAAGATGATCAAAATAAAGCTTCTCCAAAGGAATCATAGATTTTTTTTGGGGTATCAACTTTTTGTACAAATGACAAAATCTATGTATGTAATCAAATTTCGACTTATTAATGAAATTTCCTTTTTGTTTGACGATTAGCTTCAATTTTATAATTCTTTTTGATAATGCCAAAGGGGGAGAAACATAAGTATAATCACAAAACATTGAAAATAAGCACATATTCAGGGGGAGATTTATAATCTATATATAAGTACATTGAATAGTTGTCATCATCAAAAAGGGGGAGATTGTTAGGAAATCAATTCTATGGTTTCGATGATAACAACTATACAATGGAAATCGAATATACATATATATCTCTAATTACATGTAACTGTTAAAGTAACATCACCAAAGAGACAAGAACAAGACTCAAAAGAAGTATCAAGAGGCTACAAGTCGATAGAATCAGAAGATCAATGACACAGACACAAGGAAAGCAACATGCACAAGTTCAGACGTCTGGGTGCACTAACCAGATGTCTGATTGAATCCTCTAGTTCGCAAATCAGACAGAATCAGACGTCTGGTTAATGTACTCAAACGTCTGAAAAGCAACCATATACAAAAAATATATATATGAGCCAAACGTCTGAAACATTTTCCAGACGTCTGGTTTTGAACTCGATTGTAATATTCAAAGAATAACTGTCACGATTGAAAAGGCACTTTCGATCCTCTTCGCTGCAACTCTTCATTACCATCAAGAGCAACCATACAACACTTGTTAATGGATACAACCACTCAAGGAATCTCTCCACCGATATAAATAGCACAAGAGAAGACTTCACCTTACTTACTTATGCTCTTTACTCGTATTGTCTGATTTATATTTGATCTCTAGCAATCGAATACCTGTATTTCTATATATTCAAAAATCTTCAATCAATATTCTCTAGATATATAGATTGGAAGCATTTGTACTTAATAGTCAATATCTATGTTATAGAACACACACTTTACAAGAACAAGCCTTTGTAACCAAGCATATTCCTCCGAGCGAAGTGAGGGTGTTTGATAGTTGAATTCCAAAGAGGAGCTTCGGGACTGGACGTAGGACGGGAGGTCCGAACCAGTATAAAATCGTGGTGTGATTATTTCCATTTACTTTACTATTATCATCTATCAAGTTTATATTAGATACATTATAGAGTTAGTCACTTATACTTGCATATATATACACTACACAATCCACTCATATAGACTTTCATTGTTACGTTTCAAAAAATTGAATTTCAAAAGGTTCTGCGATTTACATGGTCCCTTCATTTCTTTCGTTATTAATTATTGCATGAATGTTTTAAAATAGTTAACTTATCATTAATACTTGATACGTTCATTTCTCCTTCTATTTAATATCCGACCTAAACTTTAGGTTGTATTTAATTCTTGCCACCTCATTTTCACGTATATAAAATTTTACTTTCCTTTGGTTTGCAAACTATTCCATTCCTACGTTCATTTCCTTAAGCATTATTTACGCCTGGAGCTTTCAAAATAAAACGTGACATTTATTTTCGTCCCTCCGCCTTCATTTCCTAATTGTAAATAATCGGCAGCATATTTCTTCATTTGCGTTTTGTTTCTCCAGAAACCTCATATTCAAAAGCTCTTATTCTTACAAATTCAAAAGCTTTCTATTCTGAAACATGAATTTTTTTCATTTTTCGTACATGTCATGTCCTCATTTTAGTTGTTCTTCAATCTTTTCCTTAAGCCTCATCTTGAGAAGACCGTAAGTATTAAAAAAAATTAATGCGTACTAATTTTTTATTTTAATAATATTTCTTATAACATGAATATCTTTTGCATATAAATTTTGATTTACGTGCGATTTCTTTTGTTGGATTTATATTTAAACTCCTAGCAATATGAAATTGATTTAGTTGAATTTGGAGACAGTTGAGTTTTTGCGCTTCTGTTTGGATTTTTATGGGCTAAAATCAAAGTGAGTGTTTTAACCCACTCACAATTACTAAACTATCTTATGTTAGTTAAATTTAATTTATGATGTGATTTGAAATTGATTGATTGATGTTTGGTAGTTTTAAATTGTCATTCTAGTTAAATTTGACTTTTATTGCATTTAATCATCATTTAATTTAATTTTGAATTTAAACTGTCAATTTAATACCTGTTATTGATTATTGGTTATCTATTGATGTTGATTTATCGATTTAGATGATGATTGTGGTGGATGTTTGATTGTTGATATTGGATGACTGGATGTTGTATTTTATATTGTTATAATACTGCGAGTTCCCTATCGGTTGAAATGATACATACCCGAATGATCTATAGATTAAAGAAAAATCGTTATGGGTTGAAATGATAGACTCGAGCGATTTCATGGATTTTATTTAATTCTGGACTGCGGTTTTGAAATGATATATAACCGTAAAATTTTAAATTGTGGATTGAAATGACCGTGTCACTTGACCCTAGGGTAGAAAATTATATACGGACACCAGATTGGTTAAATTAAATAATTTTTTTTGAATCTTTAAATTTTGAATTCAGTTAACTGATATTTTGAAATAGAAGTTTGATTTATATAAACAAAATTATTTTCGAAAGTCCAAGTATAAATGTTGAAATTGGAATTGATTTAATGAATTGTTCAAAAGATTTAAATTTGAATTTCAAAGTTGAGGTGTCAAATATAAATGAATTTATCGGAATTGAGTTATTGAAATGTTGGATATAAATTTGAAACCTATTTTAAACTAATTTAAACTATTTTAATTAAATTAACTATTTTTATTAAATTAACTATTTTAATTAATTTGAAATTATTTTAATTTATATTAATCTATTATAAGCTATTTAATCCAATTTAAATCAATTGCTACAAATTTTAAACTAATTAAATTTATTTAATCTATTTTAAACATATTTAATATAATTTAAATCTATTTAATCTATTTTAAATTTATTTAATCTATTCAAAATCTATTTAAGATAATTTAAATCCATTTAATCTATTTTATATTTACATAAATCGTTTTAAATGTAATTATATCAAATTTAAATCTATTGTAACTATCTCTACTAGTTAAAGTATTCTAACCTATTTAGACTATTTTTAATCTATTAAAATTATTTATGCCTATCTAAACTACTTTCTAAAATTTCAAACTATGTAAAATGAAAGTATTTACCTTTAAATCCTTAATGATTATACAACCTAAGTTGGGTTTTGAAATTGACACTTTTTTGTGAAATGACATACTTGAGTAAATATGATGATTTTGGAATGAGGATTTAATTAACCCATCTTATCGAAAATTTCATAAGTGAATATGTTTTTTGAATGTGAATATGATTTTTGGAGCGGATATGGTTTGAAAATCGAATAGGATATTTTGATATTATTTGTGAATTGACTTTTGAAATGTAATCGGTGTGAAATAAGCTTTTGATTGTTAAAGAGACCGGGATCGGATATTGTCATACTCCCTGCCAATACCGAAAACCACTTTAACAACTGTGTACGTGGTGGAGATTTCAGAAATGAAGTAGGATGGTTTGGCAAATGGTTCTGTATGAGGTATTTACGTGACCCTGACTCCCATGAGTTAGCTTGATGTAGCTAAAATAGGAGTTATGCCAGGCTAAGTGAGTTCATTCCTCTTATCAGGTACATTTCTTCGATACCATCATATTACTTGTGATTGATTTGGTGGCCACCCCTTGATTTTGATTTGGGAGTGTGTTCCGAGGTGGACGGTAGTAGCTCCTACGCGCACCCGTTCGGATCCGCAATTGACCCTAGGCATTCCTCGTGTGCCTTATCGCATGCCTTATCGCTCCTTCTACGAGTTTGGTTTGTACCATACTAATGGAGTGTCGTGTGATAGCCCTCCAGTTTACGGAGGAATTACGGTACTTTATAGACTATGGAAATATATAAAAATATGTTAAGGAGGATGTAGGTAACGCCTTAACGCTATTTTAATACTTTACTTTACTATAGACATATTGTATTGTACTACATAGTAGATAGTTTAACGGATCCTTAAGAGATGTAAATCTCGAACATATCTTAAGTTATTGCACTCACGTTGACACTGGATAGGAGATGTCAAACCTCGTAAACATCTCCGACGCCGTTACACTCATATTTATTAACTGTTGATTTAACTTATGTAAGATCTTTTAGTTCTAGCTCGAGTGTTTTGTCTTTTCAATTTGCCCGGGTCAGTCTGACCTTTTCAGTTTATCAAAGACTACTTTCTGGAAGATGAAGACAAAGATTTTGTACTAGTATTATTATTATATTTATCTTGCTGCCATCATGTTGTTCCGCTATATTTATTTATTATTTATTCTTGCTATATGCAACTCTGATCTGTATTATAGAAGAATAATCAATGTATTCGTAAATAGCTTCATGAACTATTTATTTGGTTATTATATTTTTTCATTCTGCGGCGAGATTCTGTATTTGTTTTTTCTTTCTCCGCTTTTCTTATTTACCCCATAACAATCTACCCATTTGAATGGTTTGAGTCTTATGTGTGTGTTTGCTTAAAACATCCAAAAAGGCAGGTCATTACAATTACTCATGATTTCTAGAGGCACCTAGAGGTTATGTACTAATAGTTATTGGATAACTATGGAATGACTCACTCAATAGTATTCTATTGGTTAATATAACTATGGTCGAACAGAAAATATCGATGTGGCTGATTTACATAGTTCTCTCAACTTGAGAATACTATGGCTCTTCAATATGAAAGCTCCACTTTGATTATAGCCAAATCATGGCATGGCGTCCGTCGAGTGACTATAGTTGGATCGAGTGGAAGTATTGGAAGTGAAGCACTATTCAAGAGAGGATTCGTCTCCTTGGTTATACGTAGTTAGTATCTCAGTCAACTCAAAGTCAAAGTCTCTGGCCAGAGCATTTCGGTTAATAATAATTGTCATTATAGAACCAAGGACTTTGTATTTGGACTATAAAGTTGAATGTGGATGAGGTTGGAATTTTGACCATTTCCAAATTACATAAGTCCAAAGTGATATAGTTTTGATGAAGAGATTAGGTGTAAACAAATGTCACAACCGGGTAACGCTTCTTAAACTAAAATTGTATTTTTATCTAAAATGAGTAAGCGATAAATTTGGCCATAATTTCACACCATCTACTAAGTAACGTGTGTACGTTAACATTAGAATAGCTCGATGTTAATCACAGACCAAATTTACACCCAAGAGTTACACAGCCGAAATGATGAATACCCTTAAGGTTGAACGATTTAATTAGTTTCTAATTGTTATAAATTAATTAATATTTCTGAAATATTAACTATAAAATTTGAATATGATTGGAGAAATAAATAAAGTTATACATATTTATAGTAGTTATAAATATATTGATCGATATACAATATCGACAAGCATTTAAATTAGATTTAATTGCATAGTATTTTGGCTTGTGCTTATATGGGTTTAAGGCCCATCATTAGGGCTGCAAAATTTCGGTTTTAGAAAGGTCTAGGAGTAGCTAAAACATAGGAAATTGGCCTGGAGATAATGGGTTGAGGTCAAGTGAGAATGGGTAAAAAGGATTTCCTCGTTTCTCTCTAATACAACCCTATGTAGTTGTGTGTGTGTCTCTCTAAAAATAATATGAACCTTTTTTGGACACCATTACCTTCTACATTGTTGAGTAAAACATAGCTCTCAATACACTTCAAAATTCTCAAATATATATTAAATTAAAATAATACTATTCGATTGTTAGAGGTCGGTGATTCCGGACTTGCAATCTGACGAATCAAGAACAGTAAAAGGAAGGGAAGTCATTGCTCCAACGTGGATTCAAAGGCATCATTAGATTGGTAATTTTAATTAATATTACAATAACTAAATTATATTCTATGATCCTATAATGAGCAATTTCATATCTGTTTAAATATATTGCTATTATATGTTAGTTAGGTGAGATTTTTGTAAGTAGATGTGGTTGGGACAAATCAGTTTAGTTATGTGCATAATTTGTTTATTATACTATTTGATATATGTATCTACAAATGTTCTTTACTGTACAAAATCAATTTTTGTCATTAATAATTGCTTTTATATTTATTAATAAATTCATATATATATATATATATATATATATATATATATATATATTAGTGTATATTTCTCTCTCATAATAGCTTGTATTCATATATAAGATATATATGTGTGTGATTTAAAATTTTAGAACAATTACTTATATATAATATGAATTTACAAATTTGAAAATTAATTATCATACATATATTCATATTTTTTAATTAACGTTTATTGAATTTTTTAATTGTTTATTATGCATAAAATAATTATAACATTAAATATTCAATTTCATATTTTAAAAAAAATTATATCATTTCAGAAACATATAGAAAAAATTTAGTAGTTTTTCAATAAATTTTATTATTTTTGATAATTAATACTATTTTGGAAAAACTGTTTATGATTTATTAAACATAATAATTTAATTAAAAAACTCTTCAAAAAAATTCATAACATTTCATTCATCGTCCTAGAACTTTAAAAATTTTAAAATTTAAATTTTAATAATATATTATTTTATATTAAATAATTACTTCCAAAATCAATGTATTTGTTTTTAAAAATAATATTTCAACTTTGAAAAATCTCTAGATTTTTTCTAAGCTCTATATTATGATCCTAGATTTTTTAAAATTATAAAATTTGATTTACCATTAATAGATTATTTTATGTTAATTATTTATGGATGATAACATTATTTTATTCATAATATATACAAATTAAAATACTTAAATTATTATGTTTGCAAAACTAAGTTAATTTTGAATTATAAATAATTTTTAGCAATTTTTCTCTCTCTCTTTTTATATATATTCATATATATATATATATTTGTTTTATGTTCATATATAATATATAATATATTTATACATACATATGTGTGTGTACGAGTACTTTGGCACGTGCGATGCACGTACGTAGAAGGAACTGGTATTAAGAAATGGTAGCTGTGAGGTTTTTTGAATTTTATGAAATGATTTTGAAGTGTACGTAATGTTGCATTTTTTAAATACTGTCTAATTTAGAACGCATCCACATCTGATGGACGTGTATACGGAACTTTTGTATCAAACATGAAAATATGCTTTAAATTAGACGGACCGTACGTAGAGAAAAAGATAAACGTTTCATATGCTTGCTCGCGGAGGAAATTATTATATACAAAGTGAATGCTATTTGGAGAATTTTTACGGCCTTTACTTGGAACTTTTGAATTATGCGGTTGCAGAACATCATTTGAATGAAGCTTGCAACTTTTGATATTGTTTGTACTTGACAGTTTAATAATTCATTTATAGACCCTAAGTTATTCTAACGTATTAGACTTTATAAGTACAAATCTTGAGACAATTATGAAAATGGAAAAGTATGGTATTTACTGCTCAAACAAATAGCCAAAAGTTTCTTATTCATATTGGGTGCTTGTTGTTGAGTCCGCATAAAAGTAAAAAGTCCTAGACCCTAGTACTAGGCATAATATAATAAGCAGAAGAAAATTCAGTAAACGTAAAATAAAATACGTAGTATATGAATGATTACAAAACAGTCATTACACTAAATGCTTAATCTTTCTACTTAGCATTAAATATTGTTTAAGTTGAAAGCAAACGGATTATAAGCTAACTCTTTTAGTGCAAGTGTATGCGGTTGAAGCAATAGGCTAGGATATTTTTTCCATTCTATTAATGTATATTAATTTGTATTTTCTACATTGATGGTATCAGTTTTGTGGTAAGAGTGCTTCGATATTTACATAAAATCTACAATGTAAGTATTGTACAACCCTTGCAAAATATATACATGGTCAAAAGTAGATGTTGCAACTATATATGAATCTTTAAGAAAAGAGGGACAAACTGTTGTACTAAGATGGATAGATTTAATTACAGATTAGCTGCAAATATAATACATAAGTACATATATTTCTAGCACAATGTTTTGAAATATCATAATAACATTTAGCAAAATATACCCATAAGTTAAAGACAAACAAATTGAAATAAATATGAACAAAGAACAAAAAGGACATGCACATGATACGGTTTGTCAAATCTTGGCTTCGAAAATTCAACCTTCCTTGCATTGTACGTCCAGATTTTTGTCACTCTTATGTAGCTTGAGGAAGTCCAAATTCATTAGCATCCCATGAAGAAATATTCTTAAGGTCTTGTTTATATGAATTTCAATATTGAGTTACCACTGCATTCTTTCAGTAACAGTGCTAACAGGACAACAATCTTAATCGGGAGAACCATATATGTGTTATTGATCATAATGTACTTGCATCATATAATATCTTTTCTAGTATTAATAAACTCGTATAGTTTCATGCAAATAACGATACATATGATTGCAGATAATTGATATGAAAGTATTCAAACTTACGTAATCACTAATAGGACCATTATTTTACTTTGAATTGAAGTCATGTTGTAAGGGACCATTGACAACAAAAGAGCAATCCTACACTTTGAATTGTTTACTCAGAAACTTAAGTCTAGGATCGGGAAAATGAATGTTTCTAAACATAAAACTAAATAAAAAATAAATCGATTGGAATTAATTAGTGTAATTATTTTGTGAAAGTAATTAAATTATCTTACCCTACCTATTCCTTAAAACCAAGGTGATGGGACTTTGCACTGTCGTCTTAGAATTGTAAGGTAGGAACATCCATATGGACAATAATTTTTTATAACATTCTTCTTTTTGTACCAAGCCCTCACTATAAGAATACAAAAGACTCGCATTAGGTGCAAAACAAACCGTGTAAGATAAATAGATGTATAAAGTTACCTTGCTAGCACTTCCAACTCTGACTGTAGTAGTTTTCAACGGCTCAAGTCCCTTATTATTTTCCTTTATGACATCAAAGATATGCATTTAAAGTACCGATGCCCCCGTCAATAGAATATCATAAGCTTTTGCTACATATATACCGTTTAATATTGTTGAATGGAGACATCTAACCATAACAATTTGCTGTGTACTTTCTGGAAATGCGAAAATACAAAACAGCCCTCAACATCTTTTAATCAACAGAACATTGGTAATGGTAAACTTAGGATCAGAAAAACTAAAATAAATAAGTTAAACATGGTTATATGCAATATTTCTAAATGAAATTAGTGAAACTCAAACATAAAGAAAATAATTTCTAGGAAAAAACAGATAACGTAGATAAAATCAACTATAATGATTGTCATAAGCTGAACAGATTTATACCACGCTAAGCCATGGATAAAAGAATATTGCAACAACTTGGTGATCACCAGTTATACACTAAAAATAAAATCAACAACTACAACACTAAAAGTAAAACATATGATAAGAAAGAAGGAAAAAAGTGGTTAAAACCTTATTGTTTGTGTAACTAAAACATGTGTGTTCTTTCCCTTTACTGCTTTTTATTTACTTTCTGCATCTGTTTTTGATTCTGTGATTGTTCTGTGATTAAGTTCTGCATTTGTTTATGTCATAATTTCAATTTAGTTCATATAAGTTTTAGAATTCATTAAACACTATTCACCACTCTCTAGTGTTAAATTAGCCTTAAGATCCTTAATCCGTTGTCCCTTTCAATTGGTATCAAAGCATATATTTTCTGTTTTCATAATCTGAAACTTGAAAGGTTAAAAATGGCATTTTTAGGAAATTTTGTTAATGCTAGTTTAAATTATGCATTTCATCAAAGTATCATAAGTCTGCGTATAGTTTTTTACGAAAAGCAAGTTATCTACTGAATTGGTCTGTTATGCAGGAACAGACATGTTAATGGCTTTTGGAGAATCAACAACCAATGGACAAACTATGTGAATTGAGAAAGATAAATGGATACTTGATAGTGGTTGTTCAAGGCATATGACTGCAAATCCTGAGATACTCAATGACATTATATATCTAGACGGTGGATTAGTCAACTTTGGAGATAACTCAAAAGGATATGTCATTGGCATCCGCAATGTCGGTAATTCTAAAACTCCTCTTATTTCTGATATTTTGCTAGTTAGGAATTTAAAACATAATTTGCTTTGTATAAGTCAACTATGTGATAAAGGATTTCAAATTAAATTTGGAAAAATAAGTGTCACATCGAAGATAATAAGTCAAATATTATCTTTGAAGGCATTAGGTAGAAAAACATTTACATCCTTAGTATGAAAGTTACAAACGATAAATTATGTCTTTTGGCTAATACAAGTGACCCTTGAATTTGGCATAAAAGATTTGATAATTAGAATTTCAAACTATTTTGTAGGTTATCAGAAATTGACTTAGTTAGTGATCGTACACTTTAAAGTAGATAGCATATGTGATGCTTGCCGATTAGGAAAACTTAATAAAAGTTAATTTAAATTAAAAGATATGATTTCTACTTCTAAACCTATAGAATTACTTCATTTAGATTTATTTGGTCCATCTCAAGTCCAATCAATTAATCACAAAAAAATATGTTTTTGTAATTGTAGATGTCATTCTAGATATATTTGGACAATTTTTCTTAAACTTAAAAGTGATGCTTTTGATTTATTTAAGAATTTTGCTAAAAGAATTCAAAATCAAATTTCTTTAAAAATAAAAACTATACGTAGTGATCACGGTGGAGAATTTGAAAATGAAATTTTTGAGAATTTTCGTAATAAAAAAGGAATTACTCATAATTTCTCTTTTCCAAGAACTCCACAACAAAACGGAGTGGTAGAACGTAAGAATAGAATGATTCAAGAGTGTGCTAGAACAATGCTTTCTGATAGTAACTTACCTAAAAAAATTTGGGCTCAAGTAGTCGCTACAGTGTGTTATATATTAAATAGGATTCTAATTAGACCATTAACTAATAAAACACCATATGAATTGCTCACAATAAAAAACCCATAGTAGCTTATTTTAAAGTTTTTGGTAGTAAGTGTTAATTTTATTCTTAATACAAAAGATAATTTAGATAAATTTGAACCTAAATCCGATAAAGGTATCTTCATCGGATATTCTAATTGAAGTAAAGTGTTTAGAGTTTATAATTTGAGAACTAACACTATTGAAGAAACAATGCATGTATCTTTTGATGAAAATTTTAAAGATATTGTACAAAAAGAAGATGAAGAAGATTTTGTAACTTTAAATAATGAATCTAATGAAACTAATTGTGAAATCATTCAACCTAATAAAAGAATTAGGCTATTAAAAGATCATCCTGTAGAAAATATACTAGGAAATATTGAATCTATAGTTAAAACAATGAATAAACTAAATAGTATGAGTAATATAGCTTTTCTATCAACTATTGAACCTAAAAATCCAAAGAAAGCATCATATGATGATTCATGGATTCTTGCTATGCAAGAAGAATTGAATTAGTTCACCAGAAATGATGTTTGGGAATTTGTTCGTAGACCTGAGGATAAAAGTATGTTTGGAACAAAATGGGTTTATAAAAATAAAATGAGTGAACTTGGTGAGGTCGTGAGAAATAAAGCTCGTTTAGTCGTGCAAGATTATTGTCAAGAAGAAGGAATTGATTATGACGAAACCTTTGCTCCCGTAGCAAGACTTGAAGCTATCAGAATTCTACTTGCTTTCGCAAACTACAATGATTTCAAGTTATATAAAATGGATGTTAAAAGCGCTTTTCTAAATGGTTTTGTAAACAAAGATGTTAATGTAGAACAACCTCCATTTTTTGAAGATAATAAATTTCCAAATCATGTATATAAATTAAAGAAGGCTTTATATGGTCTGAAACAAGCTCCTAGAGCTTGGTATGAAATAATAAGATCTTATTTACTATAATCTGGTTTTGAAATTGGTAAAATAGATACAACTCTTTTTACTAAAAGAAACAAAAATGATATTCAATAAATACAAATATATGTAGATGATACAATATTTAGATCAACTAATAACATAATGAATAAAGAATTTTCAGATATAATGACTAAAGAATTTGAAATGAGTCATATGGGAGAACTAAGTTTCTTCTTAGGACTTCAAATCAAACAATTAGATAAAAGAATTTTCATTAGTCAAGAAAACTATGTTGAAGGTTTAATTAATAAATTTGGATTGACCACTTTTGGTAGGAAACCAACTCCAATGACAACTAATGTAGCTTTAAGTAAAGAAGATAAATCAAAAGATGTTGATCAAAAATTATATAGGGAAATGATTGGTTCGCTGCTTTATATAACAGCAAGTCGTCCTGACATCATGCGTAGTGTCTGTCTCTGTGCAAGGTACCAATCTCAACCTAAAGAAACTCACTTAAAAGCGGTTAAGAGAATTTTAAGATCTGCAAAACATCCTTTAGATTATGCTTTATTTTATCCTAAAAATGATGTATTTGATTTAATTTCATACTGTGAAGCTGATTACGCTGGTTTTAAATCGGACCGAAAAAGTATAAGTGGAACTTGTACTTTCTAGGACGTTATCTGGTTTCCTGGTTTAGTAAGAAGCAAAACACCGTACCCTTGTCAACAATTGAAGCAGAATATATATCTGCTGCTTTGGCTTGTTCTCGAGTTATATATATGCAACAAACTTTAAAAGATTTTGGATTAACTATAACTAAATCACCAATTTATTATGATAATACTAGCGCAAAACCTATCTAAGAATCCAATTCAGCATGCTAGAACAAAATATATTGATATTAGACATCATTTTCTTAGAGATAATATAAGTAAAGAAGTCATAAACTTTGAATATATTAATACTGAAAAACAAATTGCTGATATATTAACCAAACCATTAAATGAACAAAACTTTACTAAATTTAGAAGAGAATTAGGTATATGTTCATTAAGTGAAATATAAATTATAAATAATACAACTATAGTTAATAATTAATATAAAAAAAAAATTCTCAAAAATTGAACTGGGTATGTTGACATGACCCATCCCCCTATGTCGACATATAGGCCAAGATTTTCAAATTTAAATTTCCCTCTAAAATTAGTTATTTGGTTATATATTTATATATTTCGACTTTTACTCCTTTTCTCTGTTCTACTCTCTATAATAAACTTCTAAAACAATAAATTAATGGCTTCCTCCTCTAATAATGAACCTTCTTCACCCACTTCTCCTCATTCTACCCCTTTTCAACGTTCCACACACATACGAGTCATCAAACTGCAAGAGAAGATGAAAGATTTACTTCAAATGATGGTGGAAATTGAAGTAAGTCAACTGCGAATGGCTAGAGAACAAGATAGACACGGAAAAATCCTTAATAATTTACAAAAATTCCTTATGGATAACCATGCCAATCCCATTGTCATCGAAGAATCATCACAAGCCATGAACTCTGAAGAAGAAGAGCCTCTAGAAGAACCACAAAAGGATCAAGAAGAAGAACATCCTCTGCCGAATCCAGATGTTTATATGGACGATGATGATGGCGTGATTTGCGTTGGAGAGGTCCTTTATGATGCTAATGGGAACTTGGTCGAACAACGTGAAAACTTTTATCTTCACTATCCAAATTGTTCGGTCCATAAATCACTGATATTTAAGGGTCCTCGTTAGGCATTTTTTCATTTTCATGATTGTATGTTGGTTTGTAAATTCGTATATAATCAGTATATTAATTAATGTTCTTCTAACAATTATTGGTATATAAAATCTTAAATTCCATTTTAACTTAGGATTCTATGTTTCACTCATACATACTTATTATTCTTATGTTATATGTTTGTTTATCACTTTTTCTATTAAGTTCAAGGTTTACAGGTTATTTTTGTTGATGACAAAGGGGGAGATAAGTTATATAAAATAGTAGGCTTGGAGTAAGGGGGAGTTGTTGGTGTAAGGGAAAGTTATGGTATGATCGAAGTGGTCAATATATTTTATAAGGTTGTCATCATCAAAAAGGGGGAGATTGTTAGGAATTAGAGATAGTGGTTTTGATGACAACAACCTTTGTAACTTATTTTATTGTAACTTATTTTATTATAACTTATATACTAACACTATTGTCTAGATATATATGAATGATATTATGCAGGATATATATAAGTCAGGTACTGATTATTGGGGACTGTACAGTATAAAGATCAAGAATGAAGAAATCAAATTTGAAAGACTCATGAGTATCAAGATCAAGATTTCAAGATATGAGTCTAGTTTTTGTTAAAACTTCATAATAGCATAGAAATCTTCATTTCGAATTTCATTTGGGATGGAACCCATTTCTACCTTCTTAGTGGCTTACAAACCCACGACAAGTAGCTTACAAACCTATGATAAGTGGCTTACAAACCCACGAACATCCTGGTTTTGTTAAGTTCTCGGGTCCTGATGTGATGAGATATTCTGCAGGAAGAAGCTTGCAAAACTACATTAAAATGGTTTTTCAAAACTATTTTCAAAACTGCGTTTCGAAATGTTTTAGCCTTAAAACTATCTTTTCAAATGATTTTCAAAAAGATGTTTTAGCCTTAAAATATTCATTGTTTTGTGTTTTAAAACATAGTAAAATTAGTTTATTTTACTCCAGAGTCATTTCAATTTGTTTTCATTTCAATACCATTTTCAAAACAAGTTTTTCATTTTTTTTAACAAGGGGATGTCGACATCATGGGATACTCCATGTTGATATGGTGGCCGTTGAATTCAAAAGTTTTAATTTTCAAAAGAAGTGTCTAACGTTTAAATCACTTCACGAATGGTTATGAATGTTGGTACTCTATAAATATCCTTCTCGAATGAATTTTTATAATATACACAATTCTTATATTTTCTTCACTTCTTCTCCTCCACTAATCCATGTATAATAATTATCATATTTTTAAAATTGTGCTGAATCTGCCAAATTCTCAAGTGAATCAAATAGAATTTCATTCTTGTTTGATTCTCTATCCTCTCTCGAATATCAAAGTGCTATTCAGAGTTATAGGATCAATTTGTAATCAAAAGTTTATCGAGTCTCTCTATAAGGTGTGGTTGTGCCTGGAAATCAATTGGGCAATCTTGTGGCCCGTAAATCAAGAGAGTTTGCCCCAGACTCGTGAGACAGGAGGGTACCACAGGGAATTTATAATTGAGGAGCGTAATCTCGACACTAGTTTAATAAAAATCTGTATGAGGTGGTTTGCCTTGGTATAGGACTAGATGTAGGGTAACTCTGAACCAGTATAAATCCGGTATGTTCTTTCCCTATACTGCTTTTTATTTACTTTTTGCATTTGTGTTTGATTCTGTGATTAAGTTCTGCATTTGTTTGTGTCATAATTTCAATTTAGTTCATATAAGTCTTAGAATTCATTAAACACTATTCACCCCCCTCTAGTGTTAAATTAGCCTTAAGATCCTTAATCCGCTGTCCCTTTCAGGAAAATCATTCATCGTTTTAGTATAAAGTAACACACACACACACACACACACACACACACATATATATATATATGTATATGTATGTATATGTTTGTGTGTGTGTAAACCTAATCAATAATGAAAGATTGCTGAACTATTGTCTTGTTGTAGTGAGAAAATTCAAAACTGAACAGTGTGTATGAATGCCTAATTTTTTTATAAAAATTAAAGTATCAACAAATTAGGATACACATTGTTAGTTACCAGTTTACAATTATAGGGTAATAAATTTATTACTCGTTATCAATAGAGTAGGAATATTTTTGCATGGAGAAAAAACTAATATTCTTTTTATCTATTCATTAATGCCTTATATTTATCATATATCCAGGGAAGAAGAAAAGTGCTGATGCCAAATATATTCTTGTTTTCTTCCTCATTATCATGCAATTTTAATACCAAGAAACAACAAAGAAATTATACGCAACTTCATGAAAATCATATTTAAGAACTTTGTAATATGCAAACGGTTAAAAGAAATAAGTATATACTTCTTGAAAAAGTGCAAATGAAGTGTGTGTTTGTCACATTCATATACTCAATCCCTACATTCATAGCCTCATGTGTCGGGTTATGAATCCTTAAAGCAATATTCATCATCTAGTAGACTTTATTAGCAATCTTCCATACCCTTCTCCATACATAGTTCACTTTATCAGTTTACTACCTGTTGGACAAACTCACACCATTCAACCTAAACATGCAAATGGCAAGAACCTAACATTTGACAATGACATGACACGGGACATATATGCATACATAAACCGCTTTACCAAATTTCTAGTTTTATAGCACTTCGGTTACATACATTCTAGTGATAACTAAATTGTAACTACATACAACACAATGCTAACTGTTTAGTTTTCCTGCTCTATCGTTGCAGCTCATTCTATAACTCATCCAGCTTATGTTTTTCATAAACTTTGCATTATACATGTGGTCAACGACTTGTTTAAATATAAAAAAGTATAACTATATACATGAAAATAACAATTACTATATCACCAACAAGTTTTTTTTAATCAGGCACATAACTGAATCATAAAGGGGTACTGCAAACTACAAAACATCAAATGGAAGTGAATCTGTTAATAAGTCAGTTGCATCCCGAACAATACAACGAACTAACATAATAATATGGTCTTCAAAATATTAATATAAAACACTGAAATTAAAGTCGATTATGTTATATAAATAGTACACGTTGCTCTATCATTTTGCTAGTTGTACTCAAACTTGGACAAAATCTCCCTCTTGCATGCTTAAAAAGAAAACTAACAACTTATATCTTTTAAAAAACTATATATACACACATGCAACATTGAATGGCTTAATATTTGATCTATGAAGCAATGTTAATGTGAATTAATGAATACTCTATGCATGTAAAAAAATCCATGATGTCTGAAAAACTATCAGCATGAACAAAACAATTGTATGTTTACTTGCCTTAAGATTTATGAATTTATTAGGGCACTTAATTAAACAATGGTTTAGATCATAGCATATACCTTGATGGTAAATTAATTAAAGTATTCAAAAAAGTGATTACCTAACTACCTTGAGTTCCTTCACTTCCTAGTTCATCTTTACCCTTGTCATCTTTAGCGTCCTTAACATTTTTTGTCCATATTTTGAATTTTTTAGCTTCAAAATTTTTCTTGCCTTCTTTGATAGTATTTAAAATGCACTTGTTGGAAGTGGACATCCATAAAAAGGCAGTAATCTTAGTTTCTTAAAAATTCAACAATTAGTCAAATGAATATTACATCACTATATAATGCCAACGACGTCTAAGAAAAAAGAAAACAACATTCAAGATGAATCTTAGCTTTGCATAGAAACAAACAAACCCCGGAAAATGTCAAGAACAATAAAAGTGAAATTAAAATGAAAATAAACTGTAAACTTGTAAGGGGTGTGTAAAAATTGGCAGAATAGTTCAACCCAATTTTTGAAGCACTATAAACTTGCAAGATGTGCACTGCCCTATAGTGTAGGCACTTCTTTACAAAGACCGGTGAAGAGGGTAGACTAAGTTAATGTTTAGAATAGCGCGCAACATAGAACTAATTTGTTTTGTTAACAGTATTAATCAAAAATACGTAACTTGTTGATGTAAAGCATATCATTTTTTGTTACCACGGTAGCTAATATGGAAATATAGATCTATCCTTTTATCCTCTACTGGAATAGTTTCACTCTAAAACATTAAAAAAAAGATATAAATGCATTAAAAGAAAAGGAAGTGAGTATTTTTACAGCTTTTCTAATGAAATTTGAGAGGATGAATGTTGCGTTTGGATTTGATTTTCAACTCCGGTTTTAACCAAACTTCACAGATAATAATTGATTAGCGTAGAATGATACCGTAAACTAAAAAAGCTTGGAAAACAATATTTCTTTGCTAATACTCAACAAAATTAAGCTCTTAAAACCACAAATCACAATGATACGCCTTATTAAACATGAAATAACGAAGCATGTAACAAAAATATGTTTGGAATCTAGTAACGATGCATGATATTAACATTATTTATTCAACTATACGAATTTTCTTAATTATTAGGCTATCCTCACCAATAATTTAGGTATCTTTGTCAAATATGTATGTGTGGATGGTTTGGTGAATAGAATGTTATTTGAAAGCATGAAAAGTAATTTTACAGCAAAAATTCATCAGTTTACATAGGCTCTCTTTTGATACACTGGTCAATCCAGAAAAAATGGATTAAATTCAAATTTCTAAAATCTATAAGAGAATGGGCAATACAAAATAGTCAAGAAGTTTATTAACAAAAACAAATATATTTTCGAATAAAATAGCTGAACTAAATTAGACATTCATATACCTATATCTAAATCAAGCAACTCATATAAACTAAGAGCAAAAAAGCGTAAAAGCCAAAATAATAAAATAAACCAAACCAAACATAAAAATAGTAAATAGAAGTTTTGCAAATTTAGCACAAACATATTAGAACTCGAAAACGCCAGAATAGGGAGTCAACTACGGTTTAATGATGATAAGGTTTCAGAATGTACCTAGTGTAAAAGTGGGAAAGTGACATCTAAAAGAAGCAGAGATAGGTTCAATTAGGCATTCATGTACTTGTAACTAAACCAAGAAATTCACAAAAATAAGAGTAATCAAGCATAAAGTCCAAAATAATAAAATAAACCAAACATAAATAAAATAAACATAAGGTTCAAAATTTTGTATAAGACGTCAAAATTTTGAAACGTTGGTATAGAGAGTCGACGGCATAATGATGATAAAATTAGGGTTTCTAAGTTTACCCATTGCAAGAGCTGGAAAGTGACATCTAAAAGAAGTGAAGGTCGAGCTTCTTAATGCTGTCGATAATTTCCTTCTCTCTGCCATTATTAGGTTTAAGATTTCTCCGTTTCTTTCAATTTTCTTTTTTTACTGTATGGAATAACATTGAGAGTGGGAAATGAACGTGGATAAATGGGTGTTACAGTTATTGGCAAATATGCATCAAAATTGCAACTATACCCTTGGTTACGTGCTGCTTTTTCGCTTTCTTCTCTTTAAATGGAAGGGCGGTCTTGTCAATCCAAAAAAGACTTCAGTTGGGAAGTTTTTGCTTTGTATAAAAGATATACGTTATAACACATATACATGCACATATTTGGACAGCATACATGACATACAAAATGAGCTAATATGTCAGTTGCGATGTAAATTCCGACATTAACATATGGGCATATTAAACCTTTTATGAATTATTATGTTACACATGCACTCACACATATATGTATATGATACATTTATGTATAAAATAAATCAAATAAAATTAATTTCATATCTTAATATATTTTAATTTAAATAAAATAAATGATTTTATTTGAACGAAATTTAGAAATGTTCTAATTCATTTAGACTTTATAGGCCCAATAAAAGATCTAAAAGGGTAAAAAAAAAATTAAAATTCACCCGAAACACGCGATGCGGGCTAGTCCAGTTCCAAAGTCACTAAATGCAAGGTCATTAAGGAAATCCACTTGAAAGGGAAGATTATTGTTTCAAGAAAACAAACTCAACAATCTCAAAGTGCAAGGTCACTAAAGAAATCCACTAGAAAAGGAAGAAATATGGATGACTATGTAGTATTTTTTCATAAAGATAAATATTGGATTGGTTAAGATGATTCTTTGGACTTACATCAATCCATACAAGGTATTAATTTTGAAATGTGGATTTAAGATATAAATGTATAGTCTAAATCTTTAAGGACAATAAAGTTTGAGATCTTTTCCACCACCACCTTAAGGTAACATGATCATTGTTTATGAACAACTATTCAAAATATAAATGGATCAAGTGGGTAATGTGGATAGGTATAATAAGGCTCATATAGAAAAGACTATACTCAAAAGGAAAACAATGTTTATTTTAAAGAGACTTTGATGAAACAACTTAAGCAACCCAATTATGGATTATTATTTTGTATTAGGGATTCAATTAAACTCTTATTATTCATGCAATGATACTTGGATTATCACAAAAGGGCTATGCAGATAAGGCTTAAAATAAAAATAAAAAAGTTTAGTATGCAAACCGCGAATCAATTGGTTCTCTTTTGCTAAAATAGACAAATATTATCTTATGTAGCAATATAAGAACATCTTTGAAGCTAAAGGAAGGCAAAAGATTCCTCATGCATTTGCGATGTGGAGTCTAATGATGCTACGACATATAGACATATGGATCTTGCGTGCACTATTTAGTAGATGTTTTACTAACATTAAAGGTGGATCAATGGTTAGTAACCAAAATGGTTACGGGATATCTTCAAGGAACAAAAGATGATATGCTCCTATATAAAAGATTGGGATATCTTCAAGGAACAGAAAATCGACTTCAAATAATAATAATATTGTTGTTGTTATTTTTTTCTTTGATGAAGCTATAAGAAAAGTTGTTGTACTGACCCTTATGGTCTTCTTTACTATTTTCTATTATGAGCCATCCAACTATGGAAAATAATTGTAGAATTTTGCCACAAAGTTATGGACTAGTGAATAAAATTGAAAGACCATTAAAGTAATATTGTGACAATAAACAACATATTATTTTTCAGTAAGGGGAGAGTGCAAAATAAATTATAATTTATAGAGCATGTTGCGACAAACTCCATTACGGACGATCCGCTTACAAAAGATTTATCATTAAAGGTCTTTCATGAGCATGTTGCTCAATTGGTGTAACTTTTATGTAAAGATATTTTGGTTCAGATGGAGTTTGTATTTGGTACTGTCATATGATACATTGCTCTATAATTCGGTTAAAGACAATGCGATTCTTTTTTCCGATCAGAAATAAAGTAATAAAGTTTTGTTTGCACTCTAGGTTGTTTAAATATCGAATATTTTGATCTCCTAAAGTAGGATCAGTTGGAAATAGACACATACAGATCACATCTCATGTAATATTCATGCTACACATCCATGATTGATCTATCTCGCTTGATTATGTTGATATACGAGACCACTGATGGGTTTAGTTGTGCTAAAGATAACGAAAGCCGCTTTGATCCTTTGCCAGCATTATTAATGGACGAGGTTGTTTCGAAAACACCTTATGCTATAAATAGCAAATTTTGGAGCTCATAAAGTTATACATATTTATAATGTTATAACATATATGGTCGAGACGGAGATTGTTGAAAAATTCCAACATGTGGGCCACATATTTAAAATAAAATATATTGTGCTATTTTGCTGTAAAGCCAAATTAAATTGATCAAATTATAATTTAAAGTTAAAAGGCTTACATGTATAATTGTCATGGTATTAATGTGTGGATACATGGGCAATTCTAATTCGTTAAAGAGCCAAATTAGAAAATGCCAAAATTATAAATTAGTGGTAATGGTCTCCAAATTACATAAGCTCTAGTTATTCTCCTAATCTCTTCTTTGGAAATAATTAAGATCTAGGCTTTATGTTACTATGGAAAACAAAACCAAATTTAGTTTTCCAATCAAAAATTATGAATTTAGATATGGCTTCCGCGAACCGTTTACTTTCCTTTATTTCTTCTCAATTAAATCGATATGGGTCACTTATTCAGATCTAGGATTCCATGATTAATCAGTCTTAAAGTATATTGAAATCCTAACAATCCATATGTATGGACTTGAATGGACTTGTATCATGGTCTTGAAACAAAGCACATAGGTTGTAACTTGATTTTGGTTTAGATTGGACTTGGATTTGAAAGTGCTCTTATACCGATAGTCGCTATAGATGCACTTAGAAATTACCTTGTATTCAGCAATTTCTATGGAACTTTGTAGAGAGATCCTTAAGGATTTCTCATAATATTTGTGATGTATATTGTGTATGCTTATTGCCATAAAAAGTTTGGATGACATATCAAAAAGTTGTCAAACTTCGACTTGTGCAAAACTATCCCGCTTAGCCTTTGTTTTTGAACTTTAAAAGTTTGGAAATTCCTTTTAACTTAAGCGCTTGGTTTCATTCATTTTACAATTGTTTCTAACTCTTATTAGAGTATTATAAAAGTAGTTTAATATTTTTATGGTTATTTAAAAATTGGTTGTGGATCTTTAAAGAAGAGTTTTTGCTTTTAAACATAAAAGAAAACATGGTTTTTCCAAATTTTTAAGTAAGTTGTGAATTTGTTAATTTCAAGTAATATTTTAGATCAATATTTTCAAACCTATTATAAGTATTTTAAAAATATTTTTACGTATATAAAGTTTTTAGAAAATTGTTGACTATTTGTTAAAGTATAAATATATTATGTATTATAAAATGACTTTTAAAGTATTGTATTAAATATCTGATTTCGTGAACAAATTAGTATACTTATACACACACACATACACACACACACATATCATTTCTAAAAGGGTTTAAATTATAAACAAAGGATTTAGAAAGGGGATAGGAATTGCTTAGTGGCTAAAACATGTTTTGTTTAATTATTTGTTTGAAAAGTAATTAATCATGTTTTACACTAAAAGTCGACTAAGTCGGCTTATCTATTCATGATTGTTAAGTTCGATGTTCGAGTAGGGATAGAAATAATAGTGCCCTAACCTACCGGCCTCACTCTTAACCGATGAATAATTAAGTCGGGATTACAAATGAATAATATTAATTGATAAATGAAGCTTTATTAGATAAAATAAATTTTACTAATAAAAATGGTTTTAATTAATAAAAGATATTAATTAAATAAAAAAGGAATTAGAGTTCACTTATGTAACTTAATCGTGCTTTGTGTGTTTATTCATTTATGGAAGGTGTACAAGACCTGATTTTTATTTATGATCGTCTATATTGTACTTGATAGTCGATTAGTTGACTATCGAAATTGACCAAAATAACTTAGGAAATATTTAGAAGAAATACGAGGGCTACATGGTATAGTTATTTTCGGAGATACTAAATTGTACGTACAAACTCGTCTTGCTCTTCTAGGACAAATGATAAGAAACTCTGCTCGGATAGGAGATTACCTCTACTTTTATGTATTGTCTATTGAGCTCTGAAAGAACTAGGGTTAAGTTAACCCAAAATTCATTGATTAGCTTTGGAGCGTTCGATAAACGAGGAAAGTATACTTATATGAGATGATTGAAATCTGTAACCACTTCAAAACCATATACGAGTTCTATGTTCTAGAAGAATTTGCAGAGTGAAATGTTATAGAGTTGAACTATCTATCCTCAGGTTATGTCAAAGGGAGAGGTCAGTGTTAACATTTCGAACGATGCTATCGTATGAGGTTGTTTGTCTTGAAGAGTATTTCAAAAGAGAGGACAACGTTAGCATTCATCGGAGAATTTGTGTGGGAGTCTACGTGGAGATTTGAGATCTGTTCGAGATGCTCGAATCCATATAGCGATTCATGATCTGTTCGAGATGCTAGAATACATTTGGAGATTCGTGTTTTGCTCGAGTGATGAAGATTCGTGTGAAAGATGTCGAATGTGCCCTCAACATCGAAAATGGCTAAAACTGAAGTAGATTACACAACCTTGAGTTTAGCTTACCCATAAGGATATATCAACTTCAAATCTAGAATTTCGAGTTTGGTTGTCGGGAGTCGATTATACTTGGTACCATGTAGTTCGTCAATGGGCTAGTAGTGTTTGTCTTATGAGATATTTTATCTGGAGATATATGACGCTCGGAAGGATATTTATGATCCTTTTCATGGAAATTCGCTTCAGTTTTACTGGATGCATCTCCATGGAAATAATATACATTTATGCGAATGCACCTTAGCGGAGTTTGATTGTATACCTAGTTATTGTTATGTACACATACCACGACTATTTATTACTCATATTCTACAGCCTAAACATTATTTATCATATTGAAATATGTACTTAATAGATGAATGACTCTTTTGAGGGTATAACCATTATGGTATTCCATGCGGTTTCAAAAGGTGATGTTATATGTCACATATATTTCTTGAGTTTCTCACATCAGACTTATGTTTGACTCGTAGTTTTATATTTCTCTTATTACCATGAATGCTCTTTCAAATAGTATGAGAAAGATATGCTTTCGTTGATATTTTTGGAGCTTCTAAAGACGAGCTGAATGCTTCCATTTACTTATCGTAGTATTCTTATTTCCATTGTATTTTTACATTTTATATATCAGCATTTGTGCAGATATGTTATTATAGTTGCCCAGACGTATATTGCTACTTATTATTGTAACTCTGAAATGTTATGTATCTTACAATGACATTTTGTACATTCTTTTGATATTATATGTTATCGTTGCGTTGTGAAATTATGATTTTGTGTTCTTTTTCCTGTTCTATTTTTTTTTCTTTTATGCTAACCACCACTTGAGTGTTCGGCACATAAATACCGTGAATGTATTAGTATCGAGTCGTAATAATAATTGGATTGGACCTCAAATCTGGATGAGGATAGCCAAAGTTGAATCGGTACTCATATTTGCGAGTTAGAACCGAAGTTGAGCCAAAATCTATGTTGTTGATAGACGTAATATCAAGTACGATAGCATTATGCGTAAAAAATCAAGCAAACAAAATGTCAGCCAGCACCACATACGGGTTCCTATGACGCATAACAAACGGAGGCTTTTCCTTTTACCACCCTTTGAGCGGATATATGTGCAGCATTATTGAGCTACCTTTTATCATCACGATCAATGGTTTGAACTTTAAAATACTTGCATTAGCAACTTGGTGAGTCTTCCCAGTAACAGCAAAAATAACTTAAACACTGAAACCACCTGCTCGGTAGACAGGCATAACATCAAAAGAAGAGAAACCTAAATTTTATGCAAGCCTTCCACCTTTGTTTGGTGTTTACAGATTAAAAAAATTAAAAATAAAAATTAAAAAAGTTCTAAAGCTAGTCAAAAGAATGACATGTCCCTTGAACAAATATTAATGTTCCTTAGCGCAAATTATGTTAGTTAATTATGGATAAATATCTGGACATTGCACATGTTTTTTGTTCGCAGTTTGGCAGCAAAAGAAATTATATCAACTTTTTCCCATTTTGCAACAAGTAAGACAAAACATGGGTCACTAGGCAACAAGAATTACGATTCTTCAACTGTTGACTCATTAAATTCATTCTTCACCTAAATATAAAGATTAGACTACCAAATATATTTGTCAATCACAGGTGATAATTAAATTTAACAACTAAAATTACATGTTACTTCTAAGAGGCTTTTAAGCAAATGGTCTAAGAAATTGAATTCAATTAGCAACGTGTGATGCTATGACACTTTGAGACGTAGAACTCTGTGTTTCTATCAAATTCAAAGAGAGATATAAGAAACTACTATTATACCATATGATGAGAATAGGGTTACTTGTTAACACAGTTGCTTATATCACATGATGAGTATCGTGTTATGTGTAATCACAATTTGACATATGAAGTATACATTATTTTTTGACTAGAAGATGAAAAACTTACAGGGACAATCTGCAACACCGTATACATAGTCAGTAATCAATAAACTAATAAAACTTTCATCTCACCTTATAGCTGATACAAGAACATTAGCATATAGATTAAAATACTGCAGAGAAAACTAAAAAATAAAGTGTCAACAAATACTCACACATTAGTTCTCTGTTTGAGAAATCAAGGAGAAATAAGCTCTTTCAAGCCACTTTCTAAACCTTATCAAGTCCAAATTCACATTTTGCACATCCAAGTAAACCCTTTTAGTTTCTTCCCATCCCTTTGCATTCACATTTTCAGGTCTTTTCAAGACTACATCATCTTCATCATATTTTCTACTCAAAGAACTTTCACTGACTTTGACTTTATACTCCATATACCATAGCTTCATTTTCAAAGCAGGCTTGCCATAGAAAGCATTGGCTGCCCAATCTGTGCCTAGTGGCACAATTTGAATGAACACCGACTTCGGTCTCATGAACAAAAAATGTGTCATTGCTGCTCCATGAACTCCAACCATGGCATCACTTGAATTCAAAATTTTATATATTTTTGCTAGCTCCATAGTCCTGTTTGGCCTTAACACCTCTACTCTAAACCCAATATTTTCAGCTAAGCTAGCGAGTTCATCCTCGTTTTCAATAACTCTAGAACCAGATCTTGATATAATCACTAGCTTCGGTTTTATTTGTGTTGTTCTCTCTTCTTCTACATCAAGGGACTGAATTCTTGGTCTGTAAGCATCATCAAGAAGTTTCCTAAAATCAAAGATAGACTTTTTATTGCTCATTTTTTCCAAATTTATAGTAAGATGGCCATGAGTGTTTAACCCAACAACCAATTCAGGAAAGCAATGCACTTTGGAATCATTCAAGAAATCAACTGGCTTGAATTTTGACATACGAGAAAGGACATCACCATACTTTGTAACCCACCAATTCTTGTAGTCTGTTATCAATATGACAACATTGCGATTATAACGTTGAGAAGTGATGTATAGTGGAATTATACCTTCATTGAAATCATGATACACATTTCCTGTGTATCCACCTGTTGAAAATACTACAGCGGGTATATTGTGATTTACATCACAAGATAAATCTTTTTTTGACGTAGTTATTAGACTGAGTTGATGAACAGTGGACATAATTGATTTTTCCCATTTTCTGGGGTAGGGTTTGATGAATTCTTCATGTTTTGAAGTGTTTGAATTGGTGTAGAGATAAATAGTGCTTGAATTTGAATGTGTTCTTATATCACCTTTCATGTAGCAAATATCGGTACGAGAAGATGTTCTATCACAATACATTGAGCTGGTTAGCCGTGCTTTGAAACCCAAGGACCCTGGAACAAAAATAAAGTTTAGCAAGTTTTTATTATCGCTGTTTTTGCTAAAATATAAATAAATAAAAATCATGGGTCGATAATTTCTTACATAATAAAGGGAAAACAGAGGAAGGGGTGAAGATTAGTAGAGAAAATAAAATTAAAGAGAGGAGAGAAATAAAGCAAATAAAATGAAGGTATATAAGAATTTTCTTCTTCTTCATATTGCCATTGTCGCTGAGAAACATAATGGCTTCTAGATAGTTTCAATAGATATTTTTTGGGGTGTCACCATTTCTTTTCCTTTTTGAAGAGATAGAGTGAAAAGGGAGAAACGTACGAAAGTAAAAGAGGACGGACTGAGAAGAAATGGGATGATTAATAAATGGATTCCAAAGTACAAAGCCATGCTGCAGCTAAATTTGAAATTTTGGTTAGAACCAAAATATGATAGGTGACGTTCATAATTATGAACTATAGTAAAACAAAAATGTGCTAATTCTATCAACACCGACTTTATCCAAAAAAAAAAAATCAAAGTGCTTTAGGGGACAAATTGAATTAAAGATTAGAGGTAAGGGTTACAGTTTAGAGCATTCGAAAAAGATTGTCAGAATGTTGGATAAGATATAAAAAATGTCGAGTAAGTTGAAAATAATTTTTTATTTCGTGATGATTAAACAATAATTTTAATCGTTAATTAATTAAATTAGTATTTAATTAAATTAATAATGCTAATGCAAATTCAAATTCAATTTCTACTTTAAATTCTAATGCAAATTCTAAAAACTTACTGCTGATTCAACAAACTTACTGCTAATTCAACAAACTTACTGAACAAACAAACACAAATAATACAAATTCAATGACTCTCTTTCTGTTTCAATCTACTCGCATGCTGCATCATCTGTGTCCAACATTGACAGCCTCTTAGAAAATTCCTATCGAAAGATAATTTTGTTATCTCTGTAATGCTAAATTGACTCAACTTCATGCATCGATCTTGATAAACCATAACATTCACAAACTTACGATCTCTACGATGAGGAACATCGCTGCCTCCTGAAGAACTTGACGACTTGAACTTCGTTCTTCTTTCCATCATTTCCACAATCTTGTGAACATCGCTGTAGAACATCGGTTTTGTGCGTCTTCAATTAGCATAACCAGTGGAATGACACTGGCAGAACGACGCACTGAAGAAGAACTGTCTATATCAACACCGATGTTATGGTCGGGTTGAGCAAATCCATCTTGCTGTGAATGTTGAAATGGTTGGAAAGCCAAAGGATTTTTCCAGTCTTAAGGTATGGGCTCCTCTTTCCAAATGACATCTAGAGTGGTATTTGATGTCGTGCTTTGAAACTCAAGTTGCATTTCATCCTCCGTTTTAGCTATAGGAGGCTTAACATGTGTGGAGATCACGACATTTTATCTAGTGACTATATTTTTAAATATTTACTCCAAACAATCCAGTTCGTGGTGTAGATCTCTATTTTAGAACAATATTACCAAGTTTTCGATACAAAATTAAAAAATTATTCAATGACTGGGAAAAAAGTTTGTTAGAAATTATAAAAAAAAAATGCTTGAATCGATGAGCTCACCACTCGTCAATCACCAACCACTGTTTTATCCGAACATCCCAACCTGCCCTAGTTTTGTTGCGCAATTTTCCTACTTTGTGGATTCTTTCCGATTACTACCGTACATGTCTTTTACAGCCGTCATATCTAGCACTTGAGTTGTTTTCTGCAACGCATTAAATTTATCGGCGATCTTCTGATAAATTCCAATTTCTCCTTTTTTCTGAGTTGTTGAGAATTCTTCAACGCAAGTTCTTTCAAATAACGTGGATAACTTTGTATTTTAGGAAAAAAATTGTTTTTTACTAGAGGAAGCCATTTGTGAAGATTGGTTTTCTGAACAGAAACAAAGAAAGTGGAGAGTATTATATATAAGAGGGTGTGGACCCAAAAAATACGTTGGATGAATTGGAGATACATCCGACGTATTTATTACGTCCACGGTTACCTCTCCAATTCCAAGCGGGGAAACACGTGTGACCTAAAATTTACGCTCGGACGTAATTTTCCACTACTGCTTTCCTCGACCAATCCTCTTGTCAGCGAACGGACCTATATTTTTTTGTATGCTTTTGAGATATGAGTGTTTGACTCTTTTTATATAGACCAGTTTGGGCTTGTATATGTTATTTATTATATATCATCGCTACGATGATGATTTGTGATCTATTTTATTTTCTCTATATTTTGTATTGTTATCCTGGAAACAAACATGTTTGTTGCTCATGCTGATACCAAGTACGTATAGGTGAGCAATATATGATTTTGAAAACGCAACAATGTGCGCCCAAGGGAATATTTACATGTGACGGCCTAATATCGTCATATTCTCTGTATTATCAGACAACACTAACTTATACTATTTTTTTGGTAATATGAGTATACAGGTGGGGTGTTACACAAATCAACAATTTACTGTTTTATCATCACTCAAAGCAATTTGGTAACATTCCGTCGAAAAAGAAAAAGAGTGACGATCCACCGAAAACTTTATTCAAAGTGGTTGATAAAAAAGAAAATCATAATAACACTGTGGTTAATCGAAAAAATTACATATTTGTTGTGAGAAAGCGATCTTTGTTTACTCGTAATTATATAATAAAATTAGGCTTCCCTTTTCAAACCGACCATTAGTGAGATTTGCCTACTATGGGATGAAAATCAATTTCATCTGAAACCCAATAAACACGCTACAATACATACCCATTTTCTTCCCGATATTTCACGCTTCCATTTCTTCTATCCTTTGTAAAATCTCGTTTCCTCTTTGACTCTCGTTATTCAAATGGAATTTACTCAAATTTAATCTCAAATTCCATTTTTTACATTCTTTCCACAATTCCTCATATTTTATCCCAAATTCCTTGACCTGGTGTTATAAACCTTTTTTTGTCATTGTACAGATGGAATTTTACATTGGTCTTACTCAAGCTTAAGTCTGTGCCGCTTTCGAATCTCGCAAATCATACCAGGGCCACCTTCGAAGCCCAACACATCAATCACCATCGTCACTTGTAGATTATATTTTAGTACCATATGTATCAATTTCGTAAAATTGTATTATTCATTATGGTAGACCCATGATCTTTTGCCTGATTTTCGGTGATGTTCATGTTGAATTGCAGTGAAGTATTTGTATGGTGATTGAAATATAGGGGTTGGTTCAGTTGTAGTTCTTGAATGCAGGCAATTAGGGTTTCATTATGAACTTAAATTTGTACATACCAATCCCATAATTCTACACATATAAATAGGGATTTAGTAATAGTATAGGCTTTGATACATTCAAATACAAACCCTAATTATAATTAAACAAAATCCAGACCAATATCTGCCTGTGCACGCATGTGCACGTGCACACATGCATAAGTGATACTTCGTTCAGTTGGTCATTCCAAAACTTTCTTCTTACATCAGTTGCTGCCACCTCTTCTTGATGACTGTCATCACAAACTCTGATTAACTCAAGCGCCTTTTTTGATGAACCATGCTCGAAGTTGGTTGAACTGGCATTTTCTTTTTGTTTAAAAACTGATGTACATTTCATGGCATAACAACTCCCCCTCTCTTGAACCTTGTCCCAAGGTACAAGGTTGGAAACTTCTCAATCACCTCCCAATACTCCTCCGAAGTAACCTCATCCTCTGGCAGTTCCTTCTGTTTTACCAGTGACCACTGGTTTATCAGTAATAGACAATCCTTTTGTCCAAAATCATGTTCTCTCACAAGTTCTTCTGTATAGCTTAGTATATCCTCTTGAATGATGACTCTAGACCATAATTTCTTCTTTAATCGAGATACATGGAAGATTGGGTGAATCTTCACACCATGTGGCAACTCTAGTTGATAAGCTACTTCCCCAATCTTCCTTTCCACTTTGTAAGGGCCATAAAATTTTGGTGAGTGCTTATGTGCCTTTTGTATTCTTATGGTCAATTGCCTATGTGGTTGCAATCTCAAGAAAATCCAATCTCCAATATTAAAGCTCCTTTTGTTAGTCCTTGAGATGATGGTTTTGATGACAACAACCTTAGAATAGGATTATAAAATATAAATACTAACATTATAGCTTAGATATATATGTATATGTAGGATTTAACCATGCAAGTACCAAGAATGAAGATTGTACAGTATAGATTTTCAAGATTGAAGACTCATGAGTATCAAGAATATCAAAATTATCAAGAGTTCAAGATTTCAAGAATAAGTAATTTTAATTAGGAATTTTGTTAAAACTCCTAGAAAAGCACTGGCATATTAAAATCCAATTTATTCGTGGAATGGAATCCACTTCAAGCCCGTTAAAGGGATCAAACCCTTAGTAGGATGAAACCTACGAAAAATCTAGTGGAACATTGTTTTGTATCCACTAACTTTTATTCAAAATGTTTTTACAAAATTATATCTTGTTTTCAAAATGATTTTAAAACCTTCCTTTTAAAAGAATCAAAATCATCTATCCTGATTTTAAATACTTCTAGCCTCAAAATAATCTTTAATTTCAAAATCAAATTATCCTTAGTTTTAAACTATCCTTTAATAATAAATATATTTAACTTTTAAATATTTATACTTAGATTTAAATATAAAATTATAAGTAAAATTTTATTTATACCAAAATATTATTCTCTATATTTATTTATGTATTTTAAACTATAGTTAAGTATATTTATAAAAGTTTAAAATAGTTTTAATATAAGATAAAAGTTATTTTCAAAGAAAAACAAAACACCAAAATTTCCTTTGAGATGTCGACATGCCCAAGCTACCCATGTCGATATAGTGTCACTTGATTTCAAAATTTTGAATTTCAAAAGAAGTTTCTATTCGTCATATCCCTTCACGAACGGACATGACTGTTGTTCTTCTATAAATAGGGGCTGTTTTCAACGAATTTCTAATGATATTTTTCTAGTTTTCACTCCTCTTCTTCTTCCACATTTCTTTACACATATTCTTACCATTACTCTACCGAATCAACATTGAAGCTAACTAAATCATTTCTGGTTTGGTTCTCTATCACTATCTCAACAAGATCCTTAGTGCTATTCGGAATTATAGACTTCTTTGTAATCAATTTAGTGAGAAAAGGTGTGATTGTAGCCTTGGAAATCAATCAAGTGTAAAGATGTGATTGCAACCTAGGAAATCAATTGGGTGAACGTGTTGCTCGTGAAATCAAGAATCTCTATCCAGAGGATTATGAATATGGAGGGTGTATCTCATAGCCTTGAAATCGAGGGTGTAATTATAAAGATTGCTTTTGAAAGGAAATCTGTACTTATGTGCGGGGCTGGATGTAGGGTAACTCCAAACCAGTATAAATACCGTTGTGTTCTTTCCTTTATTGCTTTTACTTTATTTCTACATCTGTGTTTGTTTCTGTGATCGTATCTGTGTCTGAATATTGCATCCATTTGTGTTTAAATTAACATAAACTCAAAAAGATTTAGTAATTCCTTAAAACACTGTTCACCCCCTCCTCTAGTGTTTATCCTAGCCTTAAGATCCATAATCCGCATTTCTAACATTTGGTATCAGAGCAAGGTTTTCAAAGTTTTCATAATCTGAATTTTGAAAAATTTTCAAAATGGCTACCAACACTGATACTGGTAACACTACCAACACTAGTTCTATCATCCCTATCACTAGTTCATTTGTAAAAGGTCGGTCTACTGTCAGACCACCACTTTTTAATGGCAGTAATTATGCATATTGGGCATGTAGGATGAAAATATATTTACAATCTGTAGGATTAGACACTTGGAATATCACACAGACAGAATATTCTGAATCCACAACTGATTTTGCACAGTGGACCGTTGAGCAAAAGACTGTTGCACAAAATAATTCTAAAGCAATGAATATTCTATTTCGTTCACTTGATAGGAATGAATTTAATAGAGTATCAGTTTGTAAGCCTGCATATGAAATCTGGAAAACTTTGCAAGTTACTCACGAAGGAACAAGCAAAGTTAAACAGACCAAAATTTCCATGCTCACAAATCAGTTTCAATTATTCAAAATGAATTCTAATGAGTCTATTTTAGATATTTATAGTAGATTTCAGGATATTGTGCATTCTCTAATATCCTTGGGAAAGGAATTATCGAAATAAGATCAATTCAGAAAAATCTTAAATTCTCTTACTGTAGAATGGGATCAAAAGACACTTGCGATCAAAGAGGCAAATGACATCAGTACCTTAAAGATAGAAGAATTAATTGAAAATCTAATGTCGTTTGGAGTTCAAATGATTAAGAGAAGAGAAAGCAAAGCATCTGAAATGACATCAATGGCATTCAATGCATTGACCGATGGATCAGACTCAAACGGCAATAATGATGAAGAGATTGCCTTCATGACCAGGAAATTTTGAAAATTTCTGAAATACAGAAAGATGAACAATCTCAAGAAAAAGCTATAAGAACTCTGAAAATCAGAATGTAGTGCCAAACAATATCAAATGTTTCAACTGTTACGAATCAGGTCATATCAAAAGAGACTGTTCGTATCCAGATAGGCAAAATCTTCCTATAAACCATGATCCCGTAAAGAAACGAAAACGTGCATTGACTGCTACTCTAGATGACTCAGACTTGTCCTCAAGCGATGATGATCAGAAGACAGATAATTCAAATATGTGTTTCACAGCAGTTCTCGACTTCGACGAATTCAGAGAAACGGACTCAGAATAAGGTACACATTTACAATACAATTGGTTGAAATTGCATGCTTAGAATTGGTTGCTTGATTGATTGATTTTGAATTGGTGTGTTGTTTGAATTTTAAAAAATTTATTTTTACTATTATTTATTTTTATTTTTTATTTTTAATAGTATTATAATATTTTATAGAATATACTATAATTTTAGATATTCCAGATATAAATATACATTAAAAATAATAAGTGTATATATATATATATATATTAGAATACTTAGAAAAAATAAATCATAGAAATTCAAACACACATGTCGACATGGTCCCCATCATAATGTCGACGTGGGTACGGAATTTGAAATTCAAAATTTGAATTCAAATGGTTGAATTTCCCTCCACCTTTTCAGCTCATTCAATTCTCTGAAAAGGCATCTTTCGACCAGAGAACATGTCCTTTGAGAATCTATTTATTCACTACTCTCATTTTCAAATTCAAACTCTCTCTTCAAAGCTTCAAGCTCTCTACCCTCTACTCTAATGGCTTCTTCAAGCAACCCCTCCACCATGAGAATTTCCAGAAAGATAAAAGAGCAACTCTTTAATGATCCAGAGGCTATAAAGGCATACATCAATTATGCTAACTCTGCAAAAGTCCATCCCAGAAAGTTTGCTATATTTCAAGATTTCTCTTCTTATGAAATTGATTCCCTTTTTGCAAACAATCAAATTCTTAGTCTTGGTTATGCTTCTCAAAATAATTTTGTTTGTTATCCAAATCTTGTTAAAAATTTCTATGCAAATTTAAACCATGGATTTTATGTTGGAAATGATGATGAAATTTAGAGTAGTGTCAAAGGCACTAAAATTGTTTTGAATTGTGATCTTTTGGGTACCATTCTCAATTGCAAGAGTACGGGAATTGATCTTTCTAGTTTTAAAATCAATGAAAATGATCGTGAGATATTTCATCACATTTTCGAAGGAAATGATAATTTTGAATTCAAAAATTGAAACTTTCGACCAAAAGTTAGAATTGTTAATCTTCTTTTACAACATACTTTGACCCCAAGATCGGAGAATTTTAACAATCCTACTTCAAAAGTTTGCAAAGCACTTTTTACTATTTTTGGAAATTATGATATTAATTGGGCGCAAGTTATTTTGGATGAACTTCGTCCCAAAAATCTTGAAATGAGTGAGAATACTTTGTATCATGAAATCTATCTCACTCGAGTTTTTAACTATTTTGGAGTGGATTTCAAAGGATAAGAATTTGTTTCAAGAAAGGTTTTTAATCACTCAAACATTTCTCTTATGAAAATTCCATTTATTTTCAACCTTATGAGACTCTTGTCGAAAAGGAAGAGCGTTTGGCTCATGAGGAGATGGAAGAGGAGGAAGAGGAAGAAGAAGAAGGGGATGAAATAGAAATTGAAAAAGAAGAAGAAGGTGAAACATCTTTGGAAAGCATTGATTATCCTCCTAATCCATCCAACAAAAACCTTCTCAAAAATCAAAAGATCATTGTTGAGAATCAACGGATTCTTAAACGATCCATTAGTAAGAAGTTGGACAAATCTTCATCCAAGATGAACAAATTTATTTCCAAAGTCAGCAAGAAGCTTGCATTATCTTCATCTTCGTCATCCCCTAACTAGTTCTACCTTTTCGTATCTCGTTGTATTTGTTTTAGTTTATTTTAATTTGAATGTTCGTATAGTTTTAATGTTAAATCATTGTATTGATCTATTATGCAATGAAATTGAATTTCCTTTCTGTTATCTAGCTTATCTTATCTCCAGAATAATGTTAGTATATTATATAAATATATATATATATACAAAATTATTTACAAAATCAAAATAAGCCGTCAAAATTCACTGCACCATGTCGACATCCCCCCTATGACCATGTCGACATGTACTGGTCAGAAATGACACTTCATTTTGAATTTGAATAACTACCTTATGTCTATTCATTTCAAATGAATTTCCACACATATAAATACCTATTTCTTCCAGAATTCATCACTCAATATTATTTCTTATTCACTTTGTCTCTCATTCTTCTCACAAACTCGAATATGGCCAATCCAATTCATAATTCATCTGAAATCTTGAAGAGACTCTTAATTCTTTCAAGAACATTCTTTCGTTCATTCTTCGAAACTAGCGACACTTAGAGTTGAGTCAAATGCAGATGATCAAGGAGAAAGAAAGGCATTTCGATGCAATACGATGGATGATTTCCTCCCTACACAAGGATGATAACGAAGCACATCCTCCGGTATCTCTCGCTAATGATAATGAAAATTGGGATGCCATTAAAGCAGACCCTACATTTGGAGAAAAAGGATGGGTGGAAGTTCCTCGTAATATTTGATTTGATTTGATTTGATTTGATTTGAATTGTTTGATTTGATTTGATTTGATTTGGATTGATATTTGGTGTGAGAAACATGTATAAATATGCATTGATATTTACATGATCCTTAATTAATTATCATGTCTATTAGTATAATAATCTCTTAATCTATCTATATATTCCATTGTATAGTTTATAAATGCAGGTACTTTAGTCCAAGAATGAGGGAGAGTTATATAGTTTGGAGATTATATAGTTTGGAGTTAGTTTTTGTTGATGACAAAGGGGGAGAAATATAAAATAGGATAGTTAGGCATAGTTAAAGGGGAGTTATTAGATTAAGGGGGAGTTATTAGGATAAAAGTAATATTTTATAAATAGAGGTTGTCATCATTAAAAAAGGGGAGATTGTCAGTCCTTGAGATGATGGTTTCTATGACAACAACCTTAGAATAGGATTATAAAATATAAATACTAACATTATAGTTTATATATATATATATATATATATATATATATATATATATGTATATATGCAGGATTTAACCATGCAGGTACCAAGAATGAAGACTGTATAGTATAGAGATTCAAGATATCAAGATTGAAGACTCATGAGTATCAAGAATATTAAGATTATCAAGAGTTCAAGATTTTAAGAATAAGTAATTTTAATTAGGAATTTTGTTAAAACTCCTAGAAAAGCACTGACATCTTAAAATCCAATTTATTCGTGGAATGGAATCCACTTCGAGCCCGTTAAAGGGATGGAACCCTAAGTAGGATAGAACTTACGAAAAATCTAGTAGAACATTGTTTTATATCCACTAACTTTTATTCAAAATGTTTTTAAAATTATATCTTATTTTCAAAATGATTTCAAAACCTTCCTTTTAAAAAATCAAAATCATCTGTCCTGGTTTTAAATACTTTTAGCCTCAAAATAATCTTTAGTTTCAAAATCAAATTATCCTTAGTTTTAAACTATCTTTTAATAATAAATATATTTAACTTTTAAATATTTATACTTAGATTTAAATATAAAATTATAAGTAAAATTTTATTTATACCAAAATATTATTCTCTATATTTATTTATATATTTTAAACTATAGTTAAGTATATTTATAAAAGTTTAAAATAGTTTTAATATAAGATAAAAGTTATTTTCAAAGAAAAATAAAACACCAAAATTTCCTTTGGGATGTCGACATACCCAAGTTACCCATGTCGACATAGTGTCAGTTGATTTCAAAAATTTGAATTTCAAAAGAAGTGTCTATTCGTCATAACCCTTTACGAATGGACATGGTCGTTGTTCTTCTGTAAATAGGGGTTATTTTCAACGAATTTCTAATGATATTTTTCTGGTTTTCACTCCTCTTCTTCTTCCACATTTCATTATACATATTATTACCATTACTCTGCCGAAATCAACATTGAATCTAACTAGATCGTTTCTGGTTTGATTCTCTATCACTATCTCAACAAGATCCTTAATGCTATTCAGAGTTATAGACTTCTTTGTAATCAATTTAGTGAGAAAAGGTGTGATTGTAGCCTTGGAAATCAATCAAGTGCAAAGGTGTGATTGTAGCCTAGGAAATCAATTGGGTGAACTTGTTGCCCGTTAAATCAAGTATCTCTACCCAGAGGATTGTGAATCTGGAGGGTGTACCTCGTAGCCTTGAAACCGAGGGTGTAATTGTAAAGATTGCTTTTGAAAGGAAATTCATACTTGTGTGCGGGACTGGATGTAGGGTAACTTCGAACCAGTATAAAATCCGGTGTGTTCTTTCCTTTACTGCTTTTACTTTATTTCTACATCTGTGTTTGTTTCTGTGAACGTATCTGTGTCTGAATATTGCATACATTTGTGTTTAAATTAACATAAACTCAAAAAGATTTAGTAATTCCTTAAAACACTATTCACCCCCTCTAGTGTTTATCCTAGCCTTACGATCCATAATCCGCATTTCTAACATTTGGTATCAGAACAAGGTTTTCAAAGTTTTCATAATCTGAATTTTGAAAAAAATTCAAAATGGCTACCAACACTGATACTGGTAACACTACCAACACTAGTTCTACCATCCCTATCACTAGTTCATTTGTAGAAGGTCAGTCTACTGTCAGATCACCACTTTTTAATGGCAGTAATTATGCATATTGGGGATGTAGGATGAAAATATATTTACAATCTGTAGGATTAGATACTTGGAATATCACACAGACTGAATATTCTGAACCCACAACTGATTTTGCACAGTGGACCGCTGAGCAAAAGACCGTTGCACAAAATAATTCTAAAGCAATGAATATTCTGTTTTGTTCACTTGATAGGAATGAATTTAATAGAGTGTCAGTTTGTAAGTCTGCATACGAAATCTGAAAAACTTTGCAAGTTACTCACGAAGGAACAAGCAAAGTTAAACAGACCAAAATTTCCATGCTCACAAATCAGTTTCAATAATTTGAAATGAATTCTAATGAGTCTATTTTAGATATGTATAGTAGATTTTAGGATATTGTGCATTCTCTAATATCCTTGGGAAAGGAATTTTCGGAAGAAGATCAAGTTAGAAAAATATTAAATTCTCTTACTGTAGAATGGGATCAAAAGACACTTGCGATCGAAAAGGAAAAAGACATCAGTACCTTAAAGATAGAAGAATTAATTGGAAATCTAATGTCGTTTGAAGTTCAAATGATTGGGAGAAGAGAAAGCAAAGCATCTGAAAAGAAATCAATAGCATTCAATGCATTGACCGATGGATCAGACTCAAACAGCGATAATGATGAAGAGATAGCCTTCATGACCAGGAATTTTCGAAAATTTCTGAAATACAGAAAGATGAACAATCTCAAGAAAAAACTATAAGAACTCTGAAAATCAGAATGTAGTGCCAAACAATATCAAATGTTTCAACTGTGACGAATCAGGCCATATCAAAAGAGACTGTCCGTATCCAGATAGGCAAAATCTTCCTATAAACAATGATTACGTAAAGAAACGAAAACGTGCATTTACTGCTACTCTAGATGACTCAGACTCGTCCTCAAGCGATGATGATCAGAAGATAGATAATTCAAATATGTGTTTCACAGCAGTTCTCGACTTCAATGAATTCAGAGAAACAGACTCAGAAAAAGGTACACATTTACAATACAATTGGTTGAAATTGCATGCTTAGAATTGGTTGCTTGATTGATTGATTTTGAATTGGTGTGTTGTTTCAATTTTAAAATTTTTAGTTTTACTATTATTATTATTTTTTGATTTTTAATAGTATTATAATATTTTATAGAATATACTATGATTTCAGAATTATTCCAAATATATATATACATTAAAAATAATAAGCGTATGTATATATTAGAATATTTAGGAAAAATAAATCATAGAAATTCAAAGACACATGTCGACATGGTCCACATCATGAGGTCGACATGGGTACAGAATTTGAAATTCAAAATTTGAATTCAAATGGTTGAATTTCCCTCCACCTTTTCACCTCATTCAATTCTCTGAAAATGCATCTTTTGACCAGAGCAACATATGAAGATGTCTCACTGGATGATATATATATATATAGGAAATTAAACAACTTTGCCTTTATAATAAAACACAACGGAGTCAAATAGAAAAAAACTTCTATTAGCTAGCTTGCCTCCTACATGCCTCCGCAAACTTATTCGTCTAAGTAGAACCTGAAAACCTCAACTCTCAAACTACTCAAAGTTAATTGAGCACCCGAGAGTTTAAGGAGAAAACATAAACTTCAAATCAGATATAAAACCTGATATGAATAATAAACTACCATCTCAAACCATTTAGATGTCTAATGAGACCACGCTGTTTAGCAGAACGAGTTTTCCTCTTACTAGTTTCTGATCCAAAATTTAAAATGACCATATACTATGCTTATGCATCCACAATGGTTAAAATATAGCAATTTAAAATATTATAGTGATATGCAAATAAGTAAATTATTCTGGATTTCCCATCCCCATTCATTTTGACTGTCTGTATCAGTTATAGTTTTTAGGGTCACTATTAACCTATTAGTTTTCATGGGCTGACTAATAACCTGTTTAAAGCTTATAAACTATATGTCTGGTTTCATAGTTTTCATAGGATCACTAAGAACTTATTGGCCCCTGCCAATAACCTCATTATTTCATAAGTTATCCCCGAACCTATTGGTATCTGCAATAACTTTCCTTATATCATAGTTTTCATGGGTTGATTATGAACCTATTAACTCCTGTCAATAACTTATTCCAGATATAGTTTTCATGGGTTCTCTGCAAACCTGGTGGCCCCTGCCAATAACTCCTACCAGACATAGTTTTCATTGGTTTATTATGAACTTGTCTAAGTTGAGAACCTCTCAATTAGTCTTTAGGAACCTTATATTCTGGTCTACCTGACCACCTAGATGCAACTCTATTCATTTAGGAGTTAACTTAATTTACATTTACTGCTGGGTCAACCTAGCTGATTATTCTGCCTTTACTCCTCAAGATACAGCTATGTGTCCATTACATAGTGAATATATTTATAGAAGAAGCATATACAAAAATAATACCAACATCTTTAGTTTAATACCCATGAAATCATTTCCTCCTGAAATTTGGTTAATCCCTTTAACCCATTATTTTTATCAAGGCAAGCTTCTTCAAAAACTCCAAATTTAAAAGCATTTTAAAGCTCTTTTATAGTGCCATGGGTTTTTTCTTTTAAAGATGAGATTGGGTTCTTTGCTTTGAAAACTAAGGTTTTCGAAACCTTGGACCTTTACTTTCAAAACCATTAAAATATAACTTTCAAAATCTTTCAATTCTTCTTTTCAAAACACTCAAACATATGACTTTCGAAACACTTAATTTATTTCGTAAGCAGCAAAACCTTCTTTTCAAAAATATTGAAGTATATCTTCCCATACATAGAAGCATAGCTTCAAAACCATTTGAAAGTACCTCTTTAAAACCATTGGGTTTATCCTTAAAATAACTTTTGCGTCAAAGTGAATATAAACGAAAGTCCCCCTTTCGAAACCATAACCTTTAAGTAAAAGTGATTGGGCAAAACCAATGGCTTTGGAACCATTCTTTCGAAAGATTTAATCATTTAAGTAAAATATTTTAAAGGATAGCTTCAAAACCCCTTTTGAAGTCATTGCCTTCGAAACCTTTAGTATAAGTGGCTACTGGAGCCCTTTCGAAAGAATTGAGAACACGCTTGTTAGACTTGTAAAACACAAAATGGCCTTCCGAAAGCATTGAAACTTCAATCCATTAGAAAGGTATGAAGACGGCAGCAAGGTTTCAATTTTGTTTAAAGCTACCCTATCGAAAGATTTTCTTTAAAACATAATCTAAGGCAACTCATTCAAAAGCTACCCTTTCGAAAAAGAAAGGCTGTAACCCCTTCGAAAGCTATATAAAAGACCCTTTTGAAAGCATTCATTAAAAACGAAGCAAGCGGCATCTCTTTTGAAAGCAAAACAAAAGACCTTCGATAGCTATTTAAATTGGTCTCGACCTAATCGAAAGCATGGTTTCGACTCCATACATTCCACCTTTCTCTAATCCACAACGTATCAAAGCATTGATACCATGTGTATTGGTTTCGACATTGATAGGGAAGAAGTATAAGGTCGAAAGGTAGCTATTGGAAGTGGCAAAACAATAAACTTATGCAAAACTGTTTTTATTGCCTTTTTAAGTAATACTTTTCAACTAACTTGCCTATTTGTAAAATTATAATTGGTTGTCATAAACTTTACAAAAATCTTTTCCTAAAAGACTACCGAATTCATTTCAGATTTAATAAAAATAATTAGCAAAGAAGCTCTTTCCTTAAGCAAATTAATTAAGACATTTAAGTCCTCTTACTAAATTAATTTAATTTCCATAGTAAATTACTCAAGAAAAATTCCCAAAAATTCTAAAAAGTTCACTTTTAATATATTATCCAACATATAGAAATTTCAGATCCAAATTCTTTTGTATAATAACCGAAACAAAATTTTAAACCCAATTATCTATTTCTTCCTTCAAAATTCGTAATAAATTTTCCATAGCTTGGAAAATTATAAAAGTTAAAAATCATCTCCAAAATATTATTTTACATAACATATAAATTCCTCATGGCATTCGAAACATAATCGACATGATTCTAGACTTAAAATCGAGATAAACATTCATAAATCGTACTTGTTTGAATCAAACATATCATGAAATCCAAGCATATCATCATTAAAATCATCATAAAGGTTTTAAACATAAAACCCGAAATCAAAAGCTCTTTAAAAACGAAAATAGAAATGGTTTTGTTTATTATTCACCTTGTTTAGGATAAGAAACTTGAGATTTGATCTTGCTTAATTCCCTTTGCTTGATTCTTTAAATTTTAATTGATTTTTCTCTTTTTTTTCCCTAAGGTTATGGCCGGCTTGCTCTTTGGTTTATGTTTTAGAATAATGAATTATGAATGTGTAGAGTGAAAATGGGAACATGAGTTTACGGGTTATCGGGTTATGGTGGCAGCTGATCCCCATAATGCCTTTGCGTTATTTTTCTTATTAATTAACACATGAAACCGTTCATAAACTCATTCTTTGTATTTGATTAAGCATGACCTCTAATTAAATTTTCAAATTTCAATCCCCTCATCACTCTAATATTTACATTATTATATTTAAATTTTTCTAATTAAATCTCCTAATAGTGTTATTAAAAATTAAGGGTGTTACAAATAAGCACTTGTACTGGTTTATCATGAATTGTACCCCTAATCCTGATGGTGTGTAGAGCTAAAATGCCACACATGGCACAGAAAGTAATGACTAGTTTGATTCTTCCTCAATAAGCTTAGAAATCTCCTTATCTCCTTATTCATCTTGATTTTCTACTTCATTTTCATTATCTAAATCCATGACTCCTTCATTTGCTTGTTCTTGCATTGACGCCTTGTATGCCATTTCTCATTACAACCATAACACAAGTTCTTTCTCCTTTTTTTATAGTTTCTTCTAATGTTAAACCCTTGCTTTTTGCAAGCTCTGCGAGGAAATTGTTGTTGTTGAATGAAGGGTCGGATAACCTGGGTCTGATGCTTCTTGAGGGTAAACTCTTTGAAAAAGAGGGGTGTGAGGAATAATTTAGTTTGAATGGTTTTCTAAACCATCTATTTTCATAAATTTTTGCATGTGTCACTGCTTCTTTGAAGTTGGCAGGTCTAACCGCCTTAACATCTATTCTAATATCTTCCTTTTGGCTATCCATGAACTTGTCAAAAACATAGTATGGGAGGAGATGATGAAGAAGGTCTTGCAATAGCTCGAATTTGGTGAGATAAGATTGGACTATGGTGAGTTGCTTCAAATTAGCAAAGGCTCCAAAGGGTTTTCTTAATTCAGGTGGTGCAAATCTCACTAAAATCTCTTCTCTAAATGTTCTCCATTGGTCATAATGCCTGACATTCTTGGTTAACTATTTATACCATTTTTTAGCATCAACTTGAAGATAAAAAGAACATGCAGGCACCCGTTCAATTTCTGGAGTGTGATGATATCTGAATAACTGTTTAACTTGATCTAACCATTCTATAACTGTATCATCCCCAGAATAGACATAAAACACTAACTTAACGGTGGTGTGTTGCAAAAAGGTAGGTGAAGGTAGTATACTGGGATGTTGTCATGGATGGGTTTTAGGGTTTTGATCATGGAGTGGGATGAGGCTGAAGTACTCATGTTGTTTGTTCTCTGGAACGGAGGGACGTAATGGATGCTTCTTAATGAATATTATGGTTCTTCATGGGCACTAGCAGGAGAATTTTTATGGTTTCTCATTTCTTGCATGAAGGACTCTAGGGTGGTAGGTAGAAGATCTATTTTCCCATTCACTTCTCGAGAATTTTCTTGGAATGATTGGTGACGTTCTTGTTGAGCCTCGGTGAGTTGATCCAAAGTGTGGCTGGTCTTTCATTGATGCGTTCATGCCTGCCTCAGAGATCTTCTTCTTTATCAAGAGTTGGCATGGTGAGATTACTTCCATCTTGGTTGTTGTTTCAAGTGGTTTGCAAGGCTTGTGCAGGGTTGAGGATTGCAGATGATTCAGGGTTTGGGTCCTGTTCTGATACTAATTTGGTAGGCCCATAATCTTCAGCATGATTTCTAGTGATGGTCAATTGGGTTGCAGTAAAGTAGATGATGTGGTGGATAAAATATAGTGGTTGGTTTGGTTGCAGTTCTTGAATGTAGGCAATAGAGAAATGAGAAACTATGAAGAAGGGAATGAAGAAGTATAGTATTGTCTTGTTTAAGAAGTTATAGAGAGCAGAGAAGGATTGAGTTGTTTATTTTAAAAGAAAAAAAGAATGTAATGCAAAAATATGCACATAAATAACAAGAGAAAGAAAAGGAATTACGATTTCAGTATGAACTTAAACTTTTACATACCAATCTCTTAATTTGACATGTATGTAGGGATTTAATAACGGCTACAAGCTTTGACACATTCAAATACAAACCCTAACTATAGTTAACCAAGACCCATATCTACTTGTGCATGCATGTGTCTGTGCATACATGCATGGGTGATACTCCCTCCAATCAATCATTCCAAAGCTTTTCTTCTTACATCAATTGCTGTCACCTCTCCCTAATGGCTGCCACCACTACCTTTGATCAACTCAAGCACCTTTTCAGATGAAACATGGCCGAAGTTGGTTGAACTAGCATTTTTTTTTTGTTTAAAAACCGATGTGCATTTTGGGGCATAATATAGGTTTTTTATTTTGACAACACACTTAGATCGATAAAATTTCACATTTTGATCATATCTATTAAAAATTCTATCAAGCGAATTACCTCTAATGATAAAAAAATATTTTTAGAACCGAAATTTTTGATTTTTCAGTTTATAAATAATTATAAATAGACCTCCGGCTAGTTAGATTTTGATTTTAAGTTTATATTCAGTTTACTCTCTAATTGTTTGTATTTTAGTTATTCAGTTTATTCTGTTTATAAATAATTATTAACTTAAACGAATATAGTAAGTTTCAAAAGTTTTATATTGATGTCATTCAATATAAGTAGAATAACATGTTTAATATTTATATGCATAGCTTCTATAATGAAGTAAGTTTTATTTTTTATTTAATATATTTATTAACCTCTTTTCTCCTTCTTTTTGCATATAGGATATAGTCTTTAGTTGTATACTTAAACTAATAAGATATAAATAAAAAAATTCGTGAGAGTTCAATCTTTTTGGAGTTGAATTATGTTGAACGATTTTTCTCATAAGTTCTTAAATATTTATTAGTTAATTCCAATTGAGCATTGATACTGTAACAACCCGGAATTTTCGATCTCGAAAATTTCGGGTAATTAGGAAAAAGAAGAAAGAGATAGAAGAATTAGAAGAACAGAAACACCCACATCTCGCATTCGCAGCGGATAAAATATAATAACAAATAAAAACAGTTTACAAAAGAATTCTGTATCTGTCGATTACATTTATAGTACATCAGAGTTACACATACATATAGACACTGGATATACACAATCATTATGTCTCAGATATACAATAATATAATACAGCGGAAACACTCCATACGTTCTTGCCATCCAGCTCGCCTTCTGAGCTCCAGAACGTCCTTACCTGAAAATCTGTAATACTCGGTCTGACCCGAGCATTACATCAAAGTAACACCTGGGTCAGGCTAGAAACCAGCGTGAGTAAACCCATCTAACATGGAATACAAAGCATACAACTTATATAAAACCCGGGGTAACTCGAATCAATTTACAAATTCACAATTTGTTATAGACATCACTTATTTCACACGTCAATTTTCTAAGTACCAAAAGTCCAATTCACTTAAATCATTTCATTCCAGTCTATAGATTTCTCATATCAATCTATAAAATTTTGAAGTGGTTTCGGGTATTTTCTAATATCCGACCCCGGTCTCTTCGAGTCTCATGTCATCCTAACCCAAGTTATCCAAATGAAATACACAACATTTCATATCAAAGGTATCAACTCATTCAAAGCATCCAATACCATTCAATCATCCATAAGCAAAGCTTGATCACTTCCAAAATTAATTTAATTAATTCTAATTGAATTTCTAACCTCAATCACTTAGATTCCTTCACTTAACATTAATTAATTTCAAATCAATTAATTAATCATCCCTTAATTATCCATCTTAATTAATCATCATGGATTAATTATCCTTCAATTACATTCAAGTAATTATCTTTAATTAATTACACAAATTTATTTATTCCTAACCAAAAACAGTAATTAATCTTTAATTACTTCACAAATTAATTAACTATAATTAATTACATTAATCGTTAATTACTTATATTAATCAATTTCTCATAAATCACTTATCATTTTAATTTATGCTAATCTAAATAATTAATTAAACCACAATATTAATCATTCATGATTTATCTCAACCTGTAATCAACTATCTTTTTATTTACTTCATTAAATAAATTAATTACTCGTTTTATAAAGGAAGTTTAAAGGAATTTAGAACCAAATTCATTTTTAAATTCAAATCAATTTAACAATGCACTTTAACATTCAAGTTGTTAAAACAATTTAAATTTAAAAACTTTATTTGTTTAAAAACTGAGATTCACTAACTTGAATTCTAGATTTAATTTCTGATTTAAAACTTGTTTTAAATCTCTATTTTACATAAAAATCACTTTTATTTCTTTCCAATTCATTCTTATTTTTATTCTATAATTATTTCACTTCCAAAATTTACTCTTATATCTTTTTCCAAAAAATTCAATTCAATATTCCAATTATCAATATAATTCATCCCAGAATATCAAACATTCATAACACAGAATATTAAACAGTCTAAATAATTTTGAGGAATCCAGTTGGATTCCTCCAACCTGTTTCCCTGCATCCACATATGTTAGCACAATACCAATTCCACTTCGAGGTGGAATATTGCGGTATATGAGATTTATATAAAATATCATCCGCTATTATGCGGCGCATAGGATCTCATCCGCTATATAATGCGGAAAATCAATCACTCCAATATATATTATATATTACTATATAATATACCACATCAAATCAATCCAATCATTCAACCAATCATTTAAATTTAACCATTTAAATTTAAATAAAAATCTAGAAGAGTGAGATTAACTCACCTTTGATTTTTGTTTGGCAATCCATTTCCATCTCGACCATTCTTCCAATTTCAGACCTTGTATAATCAAATTACATATCTTTATTACTCTCTGAGGCAATTAAATTTTTGTTTTAAATTAAAGTTGATTTACAAATTTTAAATTGTTGTAACTAATTTAAACTTCCCCTTGGAAACCCGTCCGATATATAAATGACCTAGAAGATTTAAAAATACAATTTTTATATACTTTTCAATTCAAAATATTTAAAATCCTTGTTTTCATAAATCTTATCTATACTATATCCCGTTTTAAACATGATTACCCAATAGTATATAACTTCATTTCATTTTCATCTGCATATACATATTTTTATTAAATCAAGCTAAATCGAAAAACGAGTTCGAATACTCACAGCCTCCACTGCCTTGACAGAACACAAACCCAGCATTTCTCCTCATGCAAATCGAACCGAGCCTCCTCACCGCCGCGAAGACAGACCACGCGATTGCCACCGCCACCAAACATCGCGACCACCATCTATTTCCCCACCAGCCTCGCCGTGACGCCTGCATCACGTGCGCGAGCTCGAGGACTCCTTGCAAGAGATCGTGAGCACCCCAAATTGAATCGCCACACACAGCTACATCCACGCGACCTTGCGCGAGTACGAACCTCCCCAGATCTTCCCTTGACCCCGCGAATACTCCTCGCGTGAACGCCCACTCAGCCTCGCCGTATGATTCGAGCACGAATCCATTTTTATTCGTTCGATTTTTTTCGAATTCAAGAGGGCGAGAGGAGAAAGAAGATTTAGGGTTCAAAGGGGAGCGGCCATTTTTTTAATTTCTTGAATGAAGAAAAAGAAGGATATACGATTTCTCTATTGATTTATGAAGGAAGTCGTGATTTTTAAAAGGAAGAAAAGCGGCCCATGGATTTAACTAAAAGGAAATGAAGAAGACGTGATGTTGATCGATTGTGTGTTTGAATGGGTACAGAATGGCATATTGGAGAAGGAAAACAATTGACTGATCAGCATATAAAATATATGTATATAATTTTATTTAAATTGTCTCGAAAACGAAGCTTAAAATCTCGATCCCCTATCGAGGCGTGCCGCTAGGCGTTTATAATGTTAAACCGCTATTCTGAATGCAATGGAAAAGGTTTTGAGCCCTAATTCGATCGCATGCAGAAGATAGCCTTTTGAACCCATTTATTATATTAAATTTCGATTTAATTTTCAGTGCGTTTACTTATCGTACGCCAAAACGATCATTCCAAACACTACGAAAATTAAAATCCGATAATAATACAATATTATGGATCTAATAGAACTGGCTTCATCGAATTCCGAGACTGCGTCTTGGAAGGCTATTTTTAAATATCAATTTAAACGATATAATTTCAAAACTTAACAAATCACTGTTAAATTCAATTTTAACACTTTTACTATCTTCAGTACAATCAATATAAATTTTACAAGCCTTCAAATTATTTTTAACAAGCTTAAAACTCCATATTCAACATTTTACCCAATTTCAAATTATTTAATTCAATAATTTAATTATCAATTAAATAGTGATATTTGAAATTCAAGTTAAAATAAATCTTTCAAATATCTAAAATCAATTAGATATTCCAATTTCAAATGCTCAAAAATTCCGAGTCGTCACATTCCTCCCCCCTTAAAAGATTTCGTCCCCGAAATTGCTAGTTAAGAAGAATGATTCAATACCATTACTATTTTCCAAAACTAAATAGTTTTTAACAACAACCCAACAATCTTTATTAAAGACACACTATCCATCTTACTAACTTTCCAACTTTTCCATAGTTTCCACACAACTTTACTTATTCAACCTTTCAAATTATAATTCAAAACCAAGTTTTAATTTTCGAAATTTTTCAAAAAATTTCCAACTCCCTAAATTTTTAAAAAATTTCGCCAGCGTCTCCTTTGCGCGGCTAGCTCGGTACAACTACAAAATGCCTCTACGGGCTCCCAAATTCCAAAAAAAAAGGCCAAGTGGCTAGATCAAAAAACCAATCAAATTTCATACAGAAATTTAAACACATACATTTTTGTCGAGCAATTAAAATTTATCTTCTGAAATCAAAATCATTTTTCCTTTCCCTTTATAATGCATGCATATGCTACTTAGCAATAATATCCAATCATAGATTTTAAAATCATTTTATACAATTCCTTACAGAAGTTTTCATATCTACTTCTATTCAAATTAGTTTTCCCCATTTCCATATGAATTCAATTTATCTTCAACTCTGAATATTGAATTTTATCTTCCATTTATAACTGATTCATATCATTATTTTAAATTAGTTTCATCCATTAATTTATTTCAATTTCCAATTTGAAATCGTTTTGTCGCTAACGAAAAATTTCAAAAAATTTCAAAATTTTCTAACTCCCAAAATGTTTGAATTTTTTTGGCAGAGTCTCCTTTGTACGGAGGAGCTTTTGCAATTTGAAAAAAGATATAAATACATATACATCGACCTACATGGTTGGAAAAACAAAAATAGTTCATATTTCCTATTTTTATTACGCAGGCGTACCTTTATTTTGCATTTTTAAGCAAGCGGCTTATTATTTTAGCAATTAGCGCAACCAAATCCAGCCAAACGGCTTTCCGGTACCTGTACTTACTCAATTCAAACATGTAAGTACTAAATATATGAAATTTATTAATGTTTCACTTACTTTCAATAGCTAAACACGTGCATTTCATAAGCAACATGCACCAAACCCTTTCCATAAGTGATTTATATGATTTTAAAGCTAATTCAATTGCTTTCAACCAATTCGTGTGCCATTTCATCAAATTTTATAATGGTTTACACTTCAATTTCTCACATTCAATTTATTCTTAATCCAAACAACTCACATTTATTTCAATTGATTCCAAAAATAAATTTTATTTAGCTCTACCAATTCATAGAATTTTTATTTACGTCCGTTTAAGTCGAACGACTAATTTATTCTATGCAATTCGACGATATTCACTTAATAGAATATCCATTTTGGTTTTTAGCCACATCCAATTGATTCCAACTCATTTTATATTTAATTCCATCCCATTTCTAGTTTATTTACCAACCATACATTTTTAAAATCAATTCATTGACCTTAACAACATTCGATTCTTATATTAATAACTACTTTCCAAATTAATTTAACCCAAACTTTTATTTAATGAATTTTCATTCTTGCTCGAAGTTGAGCTTCTGATTATTTTTAACTTAAGTTAATTTACTTCAATTTATTCGCGACTCATTTAACTAATTACAAGGCCATTTTCAATTTATTTCTACCTTCTTGAACTTAATTTGCAATTCAAACCATTTCTGTTTCAATCCAACTTCCTTTTATTTGACAATATTCCAATTGTATTCAATTTACTAACAATTCAAGTCAATTTAATTTATAACTCAGGTTTTCATTTCCAAACTCCATTAATAACTCCCAATTCAACTTCGATTTAACCAATTTAAATCTTATTAACATACTTACTTAACTAATTTATTTAGCAAACTAACTTACTTCTTTATTTTAAAATTTTAGAAATACTTTAAATTCACAAAATACCATTAAAATAGCTTTTTATAAAAATACTTCTTATAACTCGATGTCTCAACCAGTCCATCCTTGTTCTCATAGAAATTCGGTAATACGTTGATTAGGCGTAGGACTAAAAATCTATAGGTACTTGGTAAACCCGTTTTCAACACCCAGTGAAAATACTTGAAAAATAATTTTATTGAAAATATAGAAATCAGTTTTTGAAAATAAAGGAAATATCTTTGGTGAGAATGCTCTGGAAATCATCACCCCCATCCATGGTCGCAGTTACATCCTGGGTTAAGTCCATGTAACTGTAGGCACTCCGCGCCCCTCGATCACGCCATGGAACCCACAACAGATCGCAGTTACATTCTAGGGTTACGTTGCCATCGCAGCAAAAGTCCATGAAACTGTAGGCATCGGCGCCCTCGATTTTCACTGTCAAAAATGAAACTTCTCCACACCCACATAGGTCGCAGTCTACCGATGTAAAATCAAACGCAGACTGTTGACTCTCAGCGGCGCACACGACTTTCGCTATGTTACCATAGGCTACAGTCTACCGATATAAAATCAAACGTAGACTGTTGGCTCTCAGCGGCACACACGACTTTCGCTATGGTCTGTAGTAAATCGCAGTGACATCGAGTTACACTGTCGTCACAGCACAACCCAAATCCTCTGTAGGCATCAACGCCCTCGACTTTCACTACACACTACTCATAATCCTCAAGAACTAGTTTTGTCCGGACTCCTCACAGGATCAACTTTAGAACCCCCCCTCCCCTTAGGGTTCAAGGCAGTACCAACCTACGGCACTCCTGAGAAGTTCATTTCAAGGGCGCCTTTTTCCCCAGAGCCATTTTCAAAACACTTTATACTATACACATATAGTATCTTCCAAATCATATACCTAGTATAAAGCTCATATAAATTTCTTTTTCTCAAAATCGATAATTCTCAAACCAGGCTTTCCAAATTCCAATATTGATTTTACCCAAAAATCAAAAGCCTTTCCAATCCAAAGGTTCCAAAAACCTTTTTCCAAAATCCTCATAAGATCCTTTATATATATATATATATATATATATATATATATATATATATATATTTTAAAACTTTGGATCATTTCAAACTCGTATAAAACTCCTTTTATATTTCAAACACTTTCAAAATCCTTTTCCTCCGGCAATAGATTCAACAAGGGTAGATTTATCTTATATAACAAAGATATATAACTTCATTTATTCAAAATCAAATATTCAAATTTGATTATTCCTTCTTTTTTCTTATAAAGTTGTTTCCATCTTACTTATCATCATAAAAATATCCAACTTTCACTTTTATCCATTATATTTTCACAAAATATACTTTCTTTTCAAATGAAATCATTTCACATTTCTTATTCACAAATTTTCAATATCAATTTTATTTAAACCCGTATGGTGTACACATATTATCCTTACGCTATACCAATCTGATCGCTCACTCAATCACGTAATTTCACTTCCGAACTAGTATCGTCCACCCGACTTCCTAGTGCGGACATAGATCTGGTTTCTTGATCAGAAACCGTCATTCTCCTTGCATAGCCATAACTATTATAGAGAATATCCAGAACCAATCAACAATCCATATCCAGGTTCGCCGTTGAAAATCGAGCGAAAATCCCAACTCGAATCGATATATCTATCTCAAAATTCTGTGCTCGAATCTGGATCAAATCACTATGCGAATTGAATAATATATGTACATCCTACGTATTTATTTTTATTGATCATTAACTAAATAAATTTCTCTTTCTATTCACATTTCCTTTTGATTTCTATCCACATAATCACAATTGCCTTAATCCCCATTTGGATTATCACTTCGATTCTTACCCCGGTTGGGTATTTAATCAATAACAGTTTGAACTCCGACCAGTTTATATTTATAAAATAGCTTGAAAATTTTAAACATAGACAAGTAGTTGAAAAATAATTATTAGTTTGCAAAATAGCTGTAAAATAGTTAACTAATTGTAAAATAGTTGGAAAATAGTTAAATAGTTTCAGAAATTTTAGATAATTGCAAAATAGTTGTAAAATAGTAATTAATTTGTAAAATAGTTGAAAATTAGTAATTAGTTTATAAAACAGTTAAAAAATTGTTAAATAGTTCCAAAAATAATTGTAAAACAAATATAAAATAATTTGGCTTTAAAAAGAAAGGTTGTATATATTAAATAGCTCGGAAAAATAAGTTTATATTAAAACAATTTATATTGAAAATAGTCTAGAGTCAAAACTGTTCACTTCCCCATCAATTAAATTTAAATTTCCGTTTCCATTTAAATAGACTCAATTCCAATTTGAATAACTTCAATTTCCATTGAAATTGATTTAACCTTAATTCAAGTTGAATCAATCTTGATTTCTTCCCAATTTCAAATCAAATCCCATTGGATTTTAAACCTACTCAACTTTAATTACAATTCCAAATTCGCCCAATCAATTTGGACTAATATCAATTGAACCCACTTCAATTTTCAAATCATTTCAATTCAATCCAATTCAAATTTTCCATTTAACTTTTTAAACTTATACACCTTCAGTCACAAACCCAATTAATTCAAATCAGATTCAATTTGGATGAATTTAATTCAAATTTCAAATTTAAACCATCCCGAATTATATAAATTCGAGTTAAATTTTTAAATGTTGATTTAATTCTTTAAATCAAATCAACTTATCTCTTTTGACCATTTAATTCTGAATCCATTTCAAACTTAACTTCATTTAATTTTAAATTGGTTGTATTTCTATTATCACTTAATTCTCATTATTAAATTTTCAAATAATATAACAACCAATTACTTTAATATTTATTGGAAAGAAATATTGCTTTATATATCAAAATATATTCTTATATAAAATCGTTTAAAACCTTTATATAAGAAAATAACAAGTGCCCGCTTATATATATATATATATATATATATATATATATATATATATATCATTCTATGCTACCATTAACCCTATCCTTAATGAGTAATCCCAACACAGCCAAGGTTCTCGCTTAACCTTGCTCTGATACCAACTGTAATGACCCGGAATTTTCGATCCCGAAAATTTCGGTTAATTAGGAAAAAGAAGAAAGAGATAGAAGAATAAGAAGAACAGAAACACCCACATCTCACATTCGCAACTGATAAAATATAATAACAAATAATTGACAGTTTACAAAAGAATACTGTATCTGTCGATTACATTTATAGTACATCAGAGTTACATATATATACAGACACTGGATATACACAATCATCATGCATCAGATATACAATAATATAATACAAAGGAAACACTCCATACGTTCTTGCCATCCAGCTCGCCCTTTGAGCTCCAGAACGTCCTTACCTGAAAATCTGTAATATTCGGTCTGACCCGAGCATTACATCAAAGTAACACCCGGATCAGGTTGGAAACCAGCGTGAGTAAACCCATCTAACATGGAATACAAAGCATACAACTTATATAAAACCCGGGGTAACTCGAATCAATTTACAAATTCTCAATTTGTTATAGACATCACTTATTTCACACATCAATTTTCTAAGTACCAAAATTTAGATTAAATAGTCTAGTTCACTTAAATAATTTCATTCCAGTCTATAGATTTCTCATATCAATCTATAAAATTTCGAAGTGGTTTCGGGTATTTTCTAATACCCGACCCCGGTCTCTTCGAGTCTCATGTCATCCTAACCCAAGTTATCCAAATGAAATACACAACATTTCATATCAGAGGTATCAACTCATTCAAAGCATCCAATACCATTCAATCATCCATAAGAAAAGCTTGATCACTTCCAAAATTAATTTAATTAATTTTAATTGAATTTCTAACCTCAATCACTTAGATTCGTTCACTTAACATTAATTAATTTCAAATCAATTAATTAATCATCCCTTAATTATCCATCTTAATTAATCACCCTGGATTAATTATCCTTCAATTACATTCAAGTAATTATCTTTAATTAATTACACAAATTTATTTATTCCTAACCAAAAACAATAATTAATCTTTAATTACTTCACAAATTAATTAACTATAATTAATTACATTAATCGTTAATTACTTATATTAATCAATTTCTCATAAATCACTTATCATTTTAATTTATGCTAATCTAAATTAATTAATTAAACCACAATATTAATCACTCTTGATTTATCTCAATTTGTAATTAACTATCTTTTTATTTACTTCAATAAATAAATAAATTACTCATTTTATAAAGGAAGTTTAAAAGAATTTAGAAGCAAATTCATTTTTAAATTTAAATCAATTTAACAATGCACTTTAACATTCAAGTTGTTAAAACAATTTAAATTTAAAAACTTTATTTGTTTAAAAACTGAGATTCACTAACTTGAATTCCAGATTTAATTTCTGATTTAAAACTTGTTTTAAATCTCTAATTTACATAAAAATCACTTTTATTTCTTTCCAATTCATTCTTATTTTTATTCTATAATTATTTCACTTCCAAAATTTACTCTTATATCTTTTTCCAAAAAATCCAATTCAATATTCCAATTATCAATATAATTCATCCCAGAATATCAAACAATTCATAACACAGAATATTAAACAGTCTAAATAATTTTGAGGAATCCAGTTGGATTCCTCCAACTTGTTTCCCTGCATCCACAGATGTTAGCACAATACCAATTCCAATTCGAGGTGGAATATCATGGTATATGGGATTTATATATAATATCATCTGCTATTATGCGGCGCATAGGGTCTCATCCGCTATATAATGCGGGAAATCAAGCACTCCAATATATACTATATATTACTATATAATATACCACATCAAATCAATCCAATCATTCAACCAATCATTTAAATCTAACCATTTAAACTTCCCCTTGGAAACCCGTCCGATATATAAATGACCTAGAAGATTTAAAAATACAATTTTTATATACTTTTCAATTCAAAATATTTAAAATCCTTGTTTTCATAAATCTTATCTATACTATATCCTATTTTAAACATGATTACCCAATAGTATATAACTTCATTTTATTTTCATCTGCATATACATATTTTTATTAAATCAAGCTAAATCGAAAAACGAGTTCGAATACTCACAGCATCCACTGCCTTGACAGAACACAAACCCAGCATTTCTCCTCATGCAAATCGAATCGAACCTCCTCACCGCCGCGAAGACAGACCACGCGATTGCCACCGCCACGAAACATCGCGACCACCATCTATTTCCCAACCAGCCTCGCCGTGACGCCTCCATCACGCACGCGAGCTCGAGCGCGAGGACTCCTTGCAAGAGATCGCGAGCACCCCAAATTGAATCGCCACATACAGCTACATCCACGTGACCTTGCGCGAGTACGAGCCTTCCTAGATCTGCCCTCGACCCCGCGAATACTCCTCACGTGAACGCTCACTCAGCCTCGCCGTATGATTCGAGCACGAATCCATTTTTATTCATTTGATTTTTTTTCGAATTCAAGACGGTGAGAGGAGAAAGAAGATTCAGGGTTCACAGGGGAGCGGCCCTTTTTTTGATTTCGTGAATGAAGAAAAAGAAGGATATACGATTTCTCTATTAATTTATGAAGGAAGTCGTGATTTTTAAAAGGAAGAAAAGCGGCCCATGGATTTAACTGAAAGGAAAGGAAGAAGACGTGATGTTGATCGATTGCGTGTTTGAATGGGTACAGAATGGCGTATTGGAGAAGGAAAACAATTGACTGATCAACATATAAAATATATATTTAATTTTATTTAAATTATCTCGAAAATGGAACTTAAAATCTCGATCCCCTATCGAGGCGTGCTGCTAGGCGTTTATAATGTTAAACCCCTATTCTGAACACAATGAAAAAGGTTTCGAGCCCTAATTCGATCGTATGCAGAAGATTGCTTTTTGAACCCATTTATTATATTAAATTTCGATTTAATTTTCAGCGCGTTTACTTATCGTACGCCCAAACGATCATTCCAAACACTACGAAAATTGAAATCCGATAGTAGTACAATATTACGGATCCAGTGGAACTAGTTTCATCGAATTCCGAGACTGCGCCTTGGAAGGCTATTTTTAAATATCAATTTAAACGATATAATTTCAAAACTTAACAAATCACTGCTAAATTCACTTTTAACACTTTACTATCTTCAGTACTATCAATATAAATTTTACTAGCCTTCAAATTATTTTTAACAAGCTTAAAACTCCAGATTCAACATTTTACCCAATTTCAAATTATTTAATTCAACAATTTAATTATCAATTAAATAGTGATATTTGGAATTCAAGTTAAAGTAAATCTTTCAAATATCTAAAATCAATTAGATATTCCAATTTCAAATTCTCAAAAATTCTGGACCGTCACAGATGCCATTTGAGCATTGATGCTATTCTTTTATCTTGTGCACATAAAAAACACATTATCATCACAAATTAATCAACTTCAAAAAGTTTAAAGTCGAAATGGCAAATGAATGAATTTATCATTTCCTTATACTATGTAATACTACAGTTGATTTCTTTCTATTATGATTATGAAAATATATTTATAAGGTATACAATGTAATTAGTTTATTTGAGTTGTAATGCCTACATTAGAATAGTGGAATGCCTATCATGTCTCTTCCTTTACGCTATAACATGTATATGCATTACTGCTATTGAAAACTAGCAACCCATCATATTAGGTAAGTTTGTAAAATATATATACCATATGATGTTGGGAAAAAATCTCTCAAGATCGCATTAGGAACAAAAAACCCAACCCTATGGAAAAAATAGGATTGGATTGATGGTGAGACAAAACAAACAACAGATAATAACCAACTAAAAGCAATCGCAGACTAAGCAATAAAAAAATAACTCACAGGATTTATAGTGGTTCCACTACTACGAGGTAGTGTACATCCACTTGGGAAGATGAGATTTCATTACTTTCCAAGTGGAGAAAATTTTACAAGATTGGTAATGGAGAAGAAGAAAAAGAAATACAACCGAGAGAGATAATTCTACTCATGCTAATCTCTGCCTTTATATATAGATTATTACTTAGGGTTGAAGTAATTGATTTATGGTCATAAATCAATGCCTCATTAATTCTCCTATACATACAGGAAACGTTTATCTATTTGATTTTCTAGCTTTCCCCAATTTACACGTGCCTCATAAGATTCCTTCTTTAATCAGCTAATTAAGGAATTAATTGATTACCTCAATCTTCTAAAATAATTATTCTTCTCGCGTATGTAATTTATTACTCTCTTTAATGCTATAAAAGATACAATATATATTTGAGTAATTATCTCAAATATCTTTTATATCTTCAGCAATTGCAAATATTGTATCACTGAAATCAACAATATTTTCCAAATCGTCTGCAATTGGAAATATTATTTCACCAAATCTTACAATCTCCACCTTTATACTGTATTTCCCCACAAGCCTATCAACTTCACATATATTCTCTTACTCTAAGTAGGACCTATCAATCTTCACAATGAAAACAAACGTCTCCATGGACCATCTCAACTCTCCCCCCGCCCCATGCCACCATATAGACCTAGCATTTTGATAAGAGATTCCAGTTCGAGTAACGTCCGAACTCTATAGCCTACAAAGACTTATGCATATCCACTGCTTTCTCCTTTGATTCTTTGATGGCCAACTTCAGATAATCCCTTCTTCCGCTTATCAAGAACATCCTTTTGGCAGAACCTCACCTTGTTGAAGCTTTCCCCTTTGATCCCATTCTATTTATGTAGAAACTCAAAGTCCCTTCGCCTAGCTTTGACATCTTCTCCACAAAAAATGTAGGCTCCAACCCTTGACCCTTCAAGTACAGTGCTTCCCTTATGGAGATACAAATTCCGGAACATATCTCTCTTTATCACTACAAGAGCACCTTTAGAAACCCTCAGACTATCCTTCTCCATAGCCACCTTGTATCCTTTTGATGATAACTGTCCAAGAGATATCATCGACTTTTGAAGACCTGGAACATAATAGACACCTGTTAAGGTGCGTATCATCCCGTCAAACATGCCCATGACTCTACTGCTAGCATCATATCTTTTTTTCCCTTTTTCTTTCAAAAGAACTAAAATAATTCTTATTAGGCATCATATGGAAAGATGCACCTGTATCTAGCACCCAATGGTCTGATACATCTGATGCTACCGCCGTTAACAAGTCATTCGATAGAAATTTCTCCATCGCAATGATGAACTTCCATTTCTAATCTTCCTCTTCAAATCCGAACAATCTCTCTTCTAATGGCCAGATTTTTTACAAATGTAGCATTACCCATCTCTGGATTTACCTTTCCAATCATTACCTGGCTTTCTAGATTTGGAATACCCCCTAGAATTCCAATTCTTCCCCTCCTCTCTCCCTCTCTTAGAAAATAGAACTTGGCTACTACGTCCTCCTCTATAATCACTCATTTCCTTCATCTGATCCCTTAAGTCCTCAGATAGAAGACCCGACTTCACATCTTCAACGGTCAAAGTATCTCTCGCATAGATAAGTCTGTTAGTGAAACCCGTGTAACGCTCCGAAAGGGAACACAAGAAAATCATAGCCATATGCTCTTCATCTACCTTCAAATCCATAATCTTCATCACTAGATCGTCGAAGAAACCCAAATGCTCTTTGATAGAAATACCTCTCTCATCCTTATGCTGAAAAATGTCTTCAACAAAATCAAACGGATAGTCTAAGATTTCTTCAGATAGAGATTTTCCAGCTTTGGCCAAACTCCCTTAGAATTAGTTTCACTGCTAGTCTTAGAAGTAACATTTTTTCTCATAGCTAATTGCAAAGTAGTAAACGCCCATTTTTCCATCTCATTCCTTTCCATAACTGAAATTTCCATCGTCAAGTCCTCGGAACCAAACTAGATATTTCAAGTAAATATTTACAGTATAACTAGCTGAAACTTATTTTTTATGGTTCGATATTAGCCACTTTTTAATAGCACTAGAAATGAAATTTACTTTAATTCACGTACCATTTGGTATTCAATTGTCCGAGGACAAACTACTATTATTGTCGTCATGTAGATATTCTTGATACTAAGATTTAATCCTAAATTTCTTGACCTAGTGTTGTAAATCAAAATTTGTTTATCGTTATACAAATGAAATTTTACATCGGTCTTACCTCAATCTTAAGTCTGTACCACTATCGAATATCGCATATCGTACCAGGACCACCACCGAATCCTGGCACATCAATAACCATCGTCGCTCGTGGATTGTATTTGAGTAACGTATGTATCAGTTTCCTAAAATTGTATTACCTATTGTTTTTTATTTTGACCACACAGTAAGATCAATAAAATTTTACATTTTTATCATGTCTATTAAAAATTCTAACAAGCGTATTACCTCTATGATAAAAAAATATATTTTAGAACTAGAACTTTTGATTTTTTTTGTTTATAAATAATTATAAATAGACCCACGGCTAATTAGATATTGGTTTTAAGTTTGTATTCAGTTTATTCTCGAATTTTTTTGTATTTTAGTTATTTAGTTTATTCTATCTATAAATAATTATAAATTTAAACAACATATAGCTTGTTTCAAAAGTTTTATATGAATGTCATTCAATATAAGTAGAATGATATGTTTAATATTTATATGCATATCTTCTATCATGAAGTAAGTTTCAAATATATTATATATATAACCTTTCTTCTTCTTCTTTTTGGATATAGGATATGGTCTTTAGTTGTATACCTAAAGCGAATAAGATATAAAACAAAAAATTTGTGACAGTTCAATAATTTTGGAGTTGAATTATGTTGAATGATTTTGTTCCCATAAGTTCTTATATATTTATTAGTTGATGCCCTTTGAGCATTGATGTTATTCTTCTGTCTTATACATATAAAGAATACATCATCGTCACAAATTAATCAAGACCAAGAAGTTTAAAGTCATAACGGTAAATGAATGAGTTTATCATTTGCTTATACTTTGTAATATTATAGTCAATTTCTTTCTGTTGTGATTGTGACAATATATTGGTAAGGTAAACAATATAATTAGTTTATTTGAGTTGCAATGTCTACTCTGTGATAGTGGAATGTCTATCATGTCTCTTCCTTCACACGATAATCTGTGTACATGCATTACTGTTGTTGAAAACTAGTGACCCATCATACTAGTTAAGTTTATCAAATATATGTACCATATAATGCTGGTAATATGCACTAAATAACAATAATATACTAATATCAAATATTTGAGATCCTTTTAATTGTTTATGGTGTTGTATTTAGTTTTATTTTACCATCATCTTATTTCATTTGGGTCCCATTTTTATTTTTATCACAGATCGTTTTTTTTCTACTGTTGTGTTGGTTGATTTCGACTAGCTGGAACTTGGGGATTTAGTTGGACTGAATTAGGACAGCTACTTGATCTTAGACATACTCCCATCGGAACATGGTTCACGAGTTAAGACAAAAGAGTGAGATGAGAAACCAATTGAATGTGGTGGTGATATTGGAAGCTTTAAGAAGCATGTATAGTTTTTCAGTATTTTGAATTTATTTTGTTGAATTTCCTATGGATTTTGGAATATTTAGGATTTTCAATCCATGGTATTATGTAGCTTAACAATTTAAAGTGACGTTGACTCCAATTGTGGTACTATTATAAGTGTGAATAGTATGGACTGGAAACTGGATATTTCAGGCAAATATTTACACTATAACTAACCGAAACTTATTGCTTATGGTTGGATATTAACTACTTTTTTATAGCACCAGGAATGAGATTTACTTTAATTCACATACCATTTGATATTCAATTGTTTGTGGACAAACTACGGTTATTGTTTGTCTTTTAGACATTTTAAAACTAAAAAGATTCCTCGACTGCTTTGGAAAATCCACTACTTTTAAAAATTGACCCTATAAAGACGTGTTGAGGCATTCACCATTTATACTAAATATAATAATATGGTATTATTATTCCATAGTTTCTATTTCAATGTTTATTGGAACAATATCAACGTAACAAAACCACAATTGTAAAGGCACGTATCTTCGTACCCTTTTGAGTTGACAACAAATTACACATACCTAACTCAAATTGAACGGAAATAGAAATCTTTAGGGGTAAAGAAGAAAAGGATAGAAGAAGAAACATAAATAATAACACAGAATCTCACAATCGCAGCAGAACAAAATATTATATATATATATAAGAACAGATTTTTATACAAAAGAAACTGTGTCCGTTAATATATATATATATATATATATATATATATATATATATAATTATCAGAGTTTCAATAATCAATACATCATGGACAGTTATTATAACTTGTCCTCATCAGTGCTAACTATATAGCCTAAACGCACAGCGGAATATAAACAAGTACGTGAAATACGCTTGAAATTTTCCAGCTCGTCTCCCGAGCTCTATAGCATCCTAACTTGAATATGTAATACTCGGTTTGACCCAAGCATTATAATAAAACAACACCCGAGTCAGTTTGGAAAACCGATGTGAGAAAACACACTCAATTTGAATTATTACTATTTGAGTGTTACTTAGAACAAACACTTGTCAAAGAAATACTCTTGTATCAAAAGCCTATTCCTTCGGGAGAAGCGGGGGAATTGGTTAGTGAAATTCTGAAGGGGAGCTTCAGGACTGAATGTATGACGGGAGGTCCGAACCAGTATAAAAATTCTGGTGTGATTACTTTTATTTTTATTTTCTTTATCACATTGCGTGATCCATACTATCATATACTTACTTGTTATATACCATAGTATGCGATCCATATAGACATTCAATTGGTATTAGAGCGAGGTTAGTTCAAATCACAGTAACACGTATTTGAAACCTGTTAATATGGCAAGTATCTTTCAAGAAGGTCAGTCAACTGCACGTCCCCCTCTATTCACCGGATCTAATTATGCATATTGGTTGACATGTATGAGAATTTTTATGGAAGCAAATGGTTTAGAAATATGGTCAGCAACTCAAATTAAGTATGTAGCACCTGAAACAAATATTAGCACATGGACAGATGCACAATAAACCGCTGCTTCTAATAATGCTAAAGCTATGAATGTACTTTTTTTTTCTCCCTTGATAAAAATGAATTTTCATGTGTTATGTTATATACCACTGCTTATGATATATGACGTACTTTACAAGTTACACACGAAGGTGCAACTAAGGTCAAACAAACAAAAATATCAATTTTAGAAAATCAATTCTCATATTTCAAAATGAGTTAATTGTTGACATGTATTCCAGATTTCAAACTATACAACATGATCTTATGGCACTAGAAATCAAATTTATCGATTTTAATTTAGTATCTCGAATTCTCAACTCTTTAACAATTGAGTGGGAAAGAAAAGTGTTAGCTATCGAAGAAGTTAATGAACTTTCTAAACTCAAATTTGAATAGTTGATTGGAAATTTAATGTAGTATGAAGCTAACTTGCAGGCCAAAAAGGAACAAAACCATAAAAAGAAGAACGTAACATTTCAAGCAAGCAATGAAGATTCTGAATTGGATGAAGATGAAATTGTATTCATTGCCAAGAACTACAAAAAATTTAAAAAATTCAAGAAAATGGCAAGATTCCAAAATGGCGGAAAATCAAACTCATTACATCAAATTTCGATCAAGTGCTTTGAATGTGATTAGTTCGAACATATGAAGAAGGATTGCCTAAAACTCAACAACGAGAAAAATAAAAATAAATTTAAGAAATTTAAGAAAAAGAGAAAGGCATTCCAAGTCACATGGGATGACTCCAACTCTTCATCTTCATCTGACAGTGACAGTGAAAGTGATACGAAGCAAGCAAATGTATGTTTCATGGAAAATACCGGTGATGTACTTTCTAAACTATCCTATGATGAATAAATGAAAATTAGCGTCGAATAAGATGATAAGTACACAGAATCAAAAAAATTCAATAAAGAATACTTAGGAAAATTAAATAGATCAGAATTAGAAATTGGGTTATTAAAAGATGAAAAGACTATTTTAGAAGAAGAATTAGATGTCGTACAAAAAGATAATAAAGAGTTGTTAGCTAAAAATAGTCTTCTTTTAAAAGAACTAGAAAATTTGAAAAATGATAAAGAAAAACTTGAAAAAGAGAAAATTAATTTACTAAATCAAGTAGAACACAAAAATATAAAAATCAGTGAACTCTCAAACAAGTTAGATAAAATCACTAATAATGTTACAAAATTTAACAAAGTTTTGGAGAAGAGACATAGAAGATCCTTTCAAATTTGACAGTTAAGCCTTTCAAGTTAGATAAAAAGTGTTGGCAATATGCACTAAATAACAATAATAATATACTAAAATCAAATATTTGAGATCATTTTTAATTATTTATGATGTTGTATTTAGTTTTATTTTACAGTCATCTTGTATCATTTGGGTCCCATTTTTATTTTTATCACAGATCATTTTTTTTCTATTGTCGGATTGGTTGATTTCGACAAGTCGGAACCTGGGGATTTAGTTGGACTGAATAAGGACAGCTACTTGATCTTAGACACACTCCCATCAGAATATGATTCACGAGTTAAGACAATAAAGTGAGACGAGAAACCAATTGAATGTGGTGGTGATATTGGCGGCTTTAAGAAGCATGTATAGGTTTTCGGTATTTTGAATTTATTTTGTTGAATTTCCTCTGGATTTTGGATTATTTAGGATTTTCAATCCATGGTATTGTGTAGCTTAACAGTTTAAAGTAACATTGACTCCAATTGTGGTACTATTAAAAGTGTGAATAGTATGCACTGGAAATTGGATATTTCAGGCGAATATTTGCAATATTACTAACTGAAACTTATTGTTTATGGTTGGATATTAACTAATTTTTTATAGCACTAGGAATGGGATCTACTTTAATTCACGTACCATTTGATATTCAATTGTTTGAGGATAAACTACGATTATTGTTTATCATGTAGACATTTTAAAACTAAAAGGATGTATCGATTGCTTTGGAAAATCCACTACTTTCGAAATTCGACTCTATAAAAACGTGTTGAGGCATCCACCATTTTTACTAAATACAGTGGTACTGTATTATTACTCCATAGTTTCTATTTTAATGTTTATTGGAACAACATCAACGTAACAAAACCACAATTTTATTGTTTAATTTATCATGTAGATCTCTTTCAAAAGGATTCATGACTGGGGAAAACATACAACACAAGACTTCAGGTAAACCAATCCTTTCCATCCATAACTTAACACTTAAAAAATATTATATGCTCGATTGCTAATGTCAAATTTTGCACTTTAGTCTTATTTTTTAGGAATACCTCGTGCAAATTAACTTAACTGTTAATTTGATGACATAGTTATTATATTATTTCAAAATATGATTGTCATATGATTTAACTTTTCCACTTAGCTAAAGTTCTATGTTTCTAAATAAGAATATAATAAAAAAAATACTATAATGGAAAGGAGGTCAGTGTAGGATGCCTAAATAGTGAATTTGTCAAATATACAGGTTCATAGTAAATCCATGAAAACTATGTTTAGAAAAGTTATTGGCAGTTGCCAATAGGTTAATAGTAAATCCATGAAAACTATGATTAGAAAGAGTTATTGGTACGGCCAATAGTTTTGAAGTGAACCCATAAGAACTCTATCCAGATTAAGTTATTGACAGAAAGCAATACGTTCCTAGTCAACCCATAAAAACTAGGATAAGAGGAAAGTTATTGGAGATACCAATAGATTTAAGGGGAACACATGAAACAATGAAGTTATTGACAGGGCCAATAGGTTCTTAATGATCCCACGGAAACTATCAAAATGAACAGGGAGTCCATAAGTATTAAACATGTTATTAGTGAACCTATGAAAACTAATAGGTTAATAATGATCCTAGAAACTATAACTGAGATGGATATTCAAAATGAATGAGGATGGTAATCTAAAATTGATTTACTTGTTTTGTATATCATCATAATATTTTGAATTGTTATGTTTTAACCATTGTGAATGCAGGAACACAGTATGTGGTTTTATTAAGTTTTGAATAAGATACTAGTTAGGGAAAAACCCATTCCGCTAAGCGATGTGGTCTCACTAGATATCTAAATAGTTTGAGATGGTAGATTATTATTCATAGCAGACTTTATGTCTAACTCAAATTTTATGTTTTTCCCTTAAACTCTTGAGTGCTTAATTGATTTTGAATAGTTTGTGAGTTAAGGTTTTTAGGTACCTCTTTAGATGAATAAGCTTCCGAAGACGTGCATGAGGCATGATAGCTGTTTAGAGTTCCTTTGTATTTTGATTCCGCTGTATGTTGTTGTAAAGGCAAAGTTGTCAATTGCCAAGTCGTATACTCTAATCATCTAAAGGGGCATCTTCATATGTCGCTCTTGATGTATGTTGTAATAATTATATTTTCTCTGAACGTGGTTCTCGTATTGGGATTATGTATCAAATTTGAAATGGAATAAGAAAATTGTTTGTTGATTTTAATTTTTTCCATATTCATGTGTTTATGTTATATCAATGTATTCAAAATTACCGTATTTGGTCGCCGAAGATTAATAATTATGGATGACTACAGCATCCGTATCCATTAGTTTTGGGCCTCCAAATGGGAGATGTTACAATGATTCTCATAGGATTTAACTTTTCCAATTATGTGAAATTTTATGTTTCTCGATAAAAATATAATAAGAATACTATAATGGAAATTGCAGTTTTATAGTCGTAAAAGAAAAATATAACCTTCTTGCGAACTAGTACTTTTACATGTAGGATGTATGCATGTTTTAAAGTAGTTTAATAAACAAATGAAATAAACAAATTCAAGTTTTGTATAAGTTATTTGATTAAATAATTATTGTATATATGTAATTGGTACACAAACATACTATTCATAAAACAATATGTGTTTGCATAATTAGTAATTGCACATAAGGTGGAAAAAAATGATTGTTTATATATACATGTCTTTTCTCTTCATTATGGAGTATCACATAGTACTTGCCTTATTCCATTTTAAATTTGCATATACCAAGTTATGTTACCTGTTTTTTCAAATGATAATGTAGTTGATGGCAAACTTGTTAGATTTCATTTCTTTTTTCAATAACACGTTCTAGATACGTAGGCCAACTTTGGAGTATGATGTATACATGACATGCCATATTAACCTTTGAATATTGGTTGGGAATTCAGATTGCAGATGACAAGGTTTAGTACTTTGATTATCATGCTTAACAAATTAAAAGAAAAGTGTGCTTTGCTTTGTTCTCTTAATCCGCATCCTCTTCTTCTTCTGATCTGCACCGTTCTCTTCATCCAACGGCCTCTGTTATTTTCAGATTTGTTTTGGATCATGGGCTGCCTTTCAGGCCCAATATTCTTGTATAAATATTACACTGTGTATAATTGTTCTGTATGTAATTCAATTCAGTTTGCATATCTAAATAAAAACATTTTACATCTATTCTCATTTTCCAACTTGTATCAGAGCTTTTGATTATATGCTAACTGCATTAATCATTTTGCTAAGTCCATCAGAAATATCATCATCACGTGGACTCCTCTCATCAAGAATTTAGTATTCCTTCATTTGAGAGTTGTTGCTACTCTTCAATAAACTGTGCCTCGCCAGTATCTTGATCTAGCTGCATCAGTTTATCAAAGAAAGCAAAATTCCGTGCTTAGAGAGCAAAACCGATCAAGATCATCAAGAAAATATTCCAGTTGAATCAAGGGCACAGTGAAAACTCATCAGAAAATCATTCAGTCTCAAAAAAAATCAAGAAAAAACATCATTTAAGTTCTCAAGAATTCCATCAAGGTTCAACACAGAAAAATTTCTTGAAAATTCTCAATTCAAAGTAAGCTCTAAGCAGGAATTTATATACCTTTCTTCAGATTTTCTGCAATCTGTGCATTTCATCATGGCCAATCAAGATAATGCTGCAAGCCCACAATTCTCTAGCTCAAGAGTTTCTCAAAGCCAACCACAATCTGATTCAGCAAATGATCTAATGAAGGCAATCATCAAACCCCAGAGCCAGATGATATCCATTCAGCTGGATGAATCGAATTTCCTGCTCTGGAAATTGCAAGTTGAAACATCTATTAGAGGATATGGATTAGAAGATTACATTCTTGGTACAAGAACTACGCCACCAAAATTTGTTAGAGATAATGAAGACAAACTGGTGCCAAATCAAGAATATACTGCACACCAAAGGCAAGATAGCCTTGTGTTTGCATGGATGACGTCATCCATGCATCCATTCTGCCATAACTCATTGGATGCAAAACTGCTCAAGAAGTTTGGACAACAATTGAAAGAAATTTCACCTCACAATCTTCTACAAGGATCATGCATCACAAAAGACAACTGCAGAGTATTAGAAAGAATGACATGACAATGAATGAATATCTGCTTAAAATCAAAAACCTATGTGACCAACTAGCATCTGCAGGACATAAAGTTCCTGAATCTGAACAGGTACTACATATAATCAGTGGTTTGGATAATGAATATGAAGCTGTTGTGGCTATCATCTCCACTATGGAACCAACACCATCATTACAATTTGTATACACTACCCTTCTCTCTCATGAAGGAAGAATAGAACACAATAAAGGTATGAGTTCAGATATCTCTGTCAACTATACCTTCAACAAAGGTAAACAAAATTCAAATACCAAAGGACAATACAATAACTTTCAAAGAGGTGGATCAACGGGCAGAGGAAGAAGAGGAGGCAGAAGCAATAACAACAACAAAATCAGATGTCAGATATGTGAGAAGTATGGTCATGGAGCAAATAAATGCTACTTCAGATTCAACAAAAAATTCACTCCCTCACAACAAAGTAGCAGTTCAAATGTAAATATTGTTACAGCACCAAAAGACAACAGCTCAACTCAGGCAGAGGTTCTAAATACTAAAACCACAACAAATAATGATGTTAGTGATGACTGCTGGTACCCAGATTCAGGGGGTACTAATCATGTGACCAACAATCTCAATAATCTGAACTTGGGAAACAAAGAATACAAAGGTACACAAAATCTTTCTGTTGGTAATGGTAAAACTGTGCACATTACACATACTGGAAATGCTAGTTTACATGGACCCAAACAACTTCTTTTGAAAAACTTGCTAAGGGTTCCCTCAATTAAATTTTTTTTAATGAGTGTTTCCCAATTTGCAAAAGATAATAAAGTCTACTTTGAATTTTATCCAGACACTTGCATAGTTAAAGATATACTAACACAAGAAACTATCTTGCAGGGTAAAGAAAACAGTGGACTATACAGATTTGATTTTTCAAATTCAAAAAACTCTGAGAATAGGAACAATACTCATATTCTAAATGTTGCTAGTAATACCAAAAACTGTAGTAAGTTTGAAGTATGGCATCGTAAACTGGGACATCCCAGTATAAAAATTGTAAAACAAGTGATGAGTAGTAATAAAATTTCTTCTAGTAATGATCCTGATTCAACTTTTGCACTTCTTGCCAATTGGGAAAGAGTCATAAATTAGCATTTCCAGATTCTCACACATGTTACACAAGACCCCTTGAATTAATTGCTAGTGATTTATGGGGGCCAGCACCTATCAGTTCAGATTATGGTTACAAATATTACATATCCTTTATAGATGCTTACTCGAGATTTGTTTGGATATATATGCTAAAGTCCAAATCTGAAACTAGTAACATAACAATTCAATTCATCAACAAGGTTGAAAACATGACTGGAAATAAGGTGTGTACATTTCAGTCAGATGGTGGAAAAGAATTTTTGCCTTTAAAAACTTATTTTGAAAAGAAAGGCATTAATCATAGAATCACATGTCCACATACTTCTGAGAAAAATGGAATTATTGAAAGAAAACATAGACATATTGTAGAAACTGGGTTAACTTTATTAGCACAAGCTTCTATGCCACTAAAATTTTGGCCAGAAGCATTTAGCACTGCTGTGCACTTGATAAATATACTGCCCACAAAAATACTTCAATTCAAGTGTCCTCAAGAAGTGCTAACTAAAGTTAAACCAGATTATGAGCATTAAAAATATTTGAATGTCAATGTTTTCCTTTTTTAAGGTCCTATAATACACACAAGTTAGATTTCAGATCAACCCCCTGCACTTTCATAGGATATAGTAACAGACAGAAGGGGTATAGGTGCTTAGATAACAAAGGAAAAATATATATATCTAGACATGTAAGATTTAATGAACAAATATTCCCATACAGTAGTATAGAAATTAAAACTACTGAAAAAGTTAGGAATCCAAGATTCATGATTCCTGATCTACCTGAAGAGTTTGATATGCTGCCCTCAGTCCAGCCACCAAGAGAAGAGATCATCACAAGTTCTCAACACATGGTGGCTAACAGAGAATCGGCTCGAGAGCAAACTGCAAATAAAGATATTTGTGACAATCAGGATGCTCAAAGTCAAGAAACTAGCAGCTCAAGTCATGATATAGTCATCAGTGATGATAATATAAGCTGCAGTAACAACAACTCTGACAACATTATCAGAGATAACATCAATTCTCACCCAATGTTAACTAGAGCAAAGTGTGGTATTTATAAACCAAAAATTGTGAACAACACAGTGGTTCAGGAAGAACCCTCTTCTTACATAGAAGCTGCTCAAAATGATAATTGGAAAGCTGCTATGCAGGAAGAGTATAATGCTCTAATTAACAAGAGAACTTGGGATCTGGTTGAGAAACCAGTAAACAAGAATATAATAGGGTGCAGATGGACTTTTAAATTAAAAAAGAATGCAGATGGTTCAATTTCTAAATATAAAGCGAGGTTAGTTGCTAAGGGGTATTCACAGCAGCATGGATTTGATTTCTCAGAAACTTTTTATCCTGTTGTGAAACCATCCTCAATTAGAGTCATTCTAACCATTGCTTTAAGTAGATATTGGAGCATCAAACAATTAGATGTTAATAATGCTTTTCTCAATGGCAATTTGCAGGAGGACGTATTCATGGAGCAACCAGAAGGGTTTACACAGAAATCTGACAAACAACAAGTGTGCAAACTCAATAAAGCTATCTACGGCTTAAAGCAAGCTCCAAGAGTTTGGTTTGATAAGCTCAAAGCAACTCTGATGAAATTTGGCTACAAATCTTTAAAATTTGACAACTCCATATTTACTAAAATTAATGATATTGCCACCACTTATATCCTAATTTATGTTGATGATTTTGTGATTACAGGAAGCAGTATGCAAGAAATTGAAAGAATCACTGCAATGCTCAACTCAGAATTCTCAATTAAAGATCTGGGTGCTCTAAATTACTTTCTTGGAATAGAAGTTCAAAGAAATTCAAAAGCAGAAATACTTCTCAATCAAAGAAAGTACATTTCAGAAATATTACTAAAAGCTAAAATGGATAAAGCAAATTCTTTACCAACTCCAATGATTACAAATCATCAACTATCAAGATACAAGGGTGAAGCAATTCAAAATCAAAAGCAATATAGAAGGGAGCACTTCAATATGTGACTATAACAAGACCAGATATATCTTTCTGTGTTAATAAAGTCAGCCAGTACATGCAAAATCCCTTAGATAACCATTGGAAGGCTGTTAAGAGAATACTTAGATATCTCAAAGGAACTATAGATCATGGTCTCATCTTAAAATCCAGCCACACACTCAATATAAATGCATATGCAGATGCAGACTGGGGTACAGACACTGATGATAGGAAATCAACATCAGGTTATTGTATTTATTTAGGGAAAAATCCTGTATCATGGAGTGCAAAGAAGCAAAGCACAGTGTCTAGATCAAGTACATAAGCAGAATTTAGGTGTGTGGCAAGCGCAGCAGCAGAAGTGATGTGGTTAGAATCACTGTTGAGTGAACTTAATATCAAAACAAGCAAAAAGGCTGTAATTTGGTGCGATAATACTAGTTCTATATCTCTAACATCCAACCCAATTCTTCATTCAAAGACCAAACATATTGAATTAGATCTCTACTTTATCAGAGAACAAGTTATCAAAGAGAAATTAAGGATTGGATACATACCATCGCAGTACCAAAAGGCAGATATACTTATAAAGCCACTGTCAAAACCAAACTTTACAAAGTTTAGAGAGGAACTCAACGTTGACGAAGCCGATCCTAGCCAGAGATCTCAAAGAGCTACCTTCATTCCAGAATAATTATGTTTCGTGCAGATGAACTTCATCTCTCTTTGGTTCATGTTATCTTTCACTCTAGAGGAAAAGAGCATCCAGAAGCCATTATGTTTTTCTTCTTCAAGCAAACCCTAGCTCGGGTTTGAAAGGGGAGTTAAAAGAAAAGTGTGCTTTGCTTCGTTCTCTTAATCCGCATCCTCTTCTTCTTCTGATCTGCACCGTTCTCTTCATCCAACGGCCTCTGTTATTTTCAGATTTGTTTTGGATCATGGGCTGCCTTTCAGGCCTAATATTCTTGTATAAATATTACACTGTGTATAATTGTTCTGTATGTAATTCAATTCAGTTTGCATATCTGAATAAAAACATTTTACATCTATTCTCATTTTCCAACTTAACATGAACTGCTTTATATATGCCCATCATGACTATTATGATTCATTGTTTGCAAACGGTCAACTTAACCATGTTTCGTAAATTGCAGGAAATAATCAATAAATCAGATTATACTTGCCAATACCCATTTTGATCCAACTAGAGTTTTCTCATGCAGAGATCCTTTTATTTTGATTAAAGATAAATAGGTAAGCTTTATTTGATTTTTAGCCGATTCTTTTTTTTTCAATTTGTTTAAAATAAGATTACAATACTTGCACTTTAGATAAATGAAGATCGCTATCATATATTATTTATTCTAGGGTTGAGCATCCCATTTTCAGATTTGTAAAGTGTTTGCTCTATTGAATCACTTCGACTTGTAGACCAATCAACATTTTGTTTTAGTTATAAATACGATCACCAAGTGAAGTTGATGCTTTATAGATTTTTTTTATTATAAAAGACTACATGGTTCAAAAAGCATATAATACTTTTTGTGTATACTCCACTGTATTCAACTTGCTAACAGAAATGAGCATGTATTCTGTACTTGTAAAAGGCCATGCTAGTAAATCTCAGATGTGCCCACATTTATATCATAATAAATCCATTTTGTTTGTATTTTTGCATTTAGATATAATGAAATTCTTTTAGTTTAGTGCACAAATATCATATGTAATATAAATGCAATTCATTTTTGAAAATATGCTTCTGCTTTGAGTTGCCATTGCAGTTTGTTCCTTGGGCTTACCTGAGTGGCATCCAATGAGTTTATGCACTCCACTTATGCTACTTAATTCGTTTCTCTTCACATTTTTTCATCATCTTTTTATTTACTCTTGGTTTATGTAATTTGAATATTGAAGAATGTTTTGAAGGATGTTTTTTGAGGTCAAATGATGGTTAGCAGATGTCACTAGTCTAAACAGAAGCATGAGATGCTACTTCTTTAGTTGAGATACATGACTATAGGCTTAAAGCCAGTGCAAATAGGGTTGTGGTTGATGAACAAGAGTTTAAGTTATATTGTTTCATTGTTAGTTTCCGGTGAAGTCTTCAATCTATTAACATTTTTCATCTTCTTGTATCTTTTTATTTATGCATTTTTTCTATTAATTTTAGACTCGTTTCGACCATATCTTAGTTTATTAGTTGACATTTTGAGTGCCCAGAACATAAATTTTTTGAAACTTCATATAATTCTCCTACGGCCAAATTTTGTGGTTATGATGTTGGCTCAAATACTTGAGTAGTTATTATTTTTAAAATTTCTGTAGTTATATAATAAAAGTTCTAATTATGTATTATGATGTTGGCAGCATCATATACTCATGCCCTTGGAAATAATCAGCTACGGTGCTCATTTAGCTCGGAATTAAGCTCCGGGAGCTCTGTTTTCGATCTTCAACTTAGCTCATGGTGCAACAACATATATATTGTAGTTCACGCACTATGAAATGTTAATCAGATAGCTTAGTTAGAGACAAATAGTTTAGTTTTCATGCCGAAGTTCGTAATTAATCAATTTTTTGCTTTAAACCTGTTCTGTCACATATTCAAGCATGGAGCATGCCTAATGCTTGAATTGATGTCTGTAGCTTTTATTATTACTAGTATGAGCCCGTGCTTTGCTAACGGGTTGTTTGTATTATTGCGTACGTTGATATTTTGATTGAGTGCAAACACGTAAACGAAAAGAAATGACATTTTTGGAATTTCAAAAAGACACCGAGTAAATTATTTCAACCAATTTTCTTTATTATTAGTAGAGATTAACAAAGGTAGGCATGATAACTTTGTCGAAAAAGCGAAAAAAAAGGACGAGTCTAATGTTGAAGGTTAAATAAGGGGTACCCACAGAATCTTTTCTTTAATATTTGTATTTTTGTTTCTAATAATGCAAATAATATTATTGTATTTGAAAAATGTTTGAAATTTGTCATCGAAACAAGCTTTCTGTTATGATTATGCATATAATTGAAATTATTGAACAATTGCAATAAGTTTTTAAAAATTATATAATCAAACGATTGGTTTTTCCACCAATGCATGGTTGTACTAGTATATTTTCTTCGTGAGAAATTTTGACATACATCGTTATGATTATAAAAAATTAGTATTTGAACTCTTCTAATTTTATTTTATAAATTACATTCCTATTTTTTAAGTGAAATTAACGAAAGTATGGGGTAATTTTACTACCTTTAACATGCGTTTTTAGGATATATGTCCATAATCCACAACTCTCACAATACAAATTGGATTGTGTTATAAAATGAATAAAGTAGAAGTCATTAAAGAGAGGTAGAAAATATATTATTCATTCCTGAAAATAGACATTATTTACGTTACATAGCCTCCTTTAACTTTTAGGATCTAATCTAAACTAAATTAGGATCCTTTGCAGTTAAATTTCTATGCATTTATTTGGTTTAATAAAATTACCAAATATATAGACAAATCTCTTCTAGAGATATGTTATCATTTCCTAATTTATTAGTCTTTTTTAGGATATTTTACTATCATCACTTCTGGAGTGAACTTTCTCTCCTCTAGAGATATATGCGCACTATTGGAATGCCATATCAATATACAATATTTATTTTATGTAAATTACATAATTACTACTTTTACAGTAGCATAAAATATCCATGCTGGAGATTTTTGTTGTAACTGCTTTTAAAATGGCATATCAAACTTTAAATACAATGACAAAATTAGATTCACCAACTGAAAGTAAGATGCAAGAGATAAGACCACTACTTCTAAAGTGTAATACTGGTATACAGTTCCCTTTTCTTAATGGATAAATTATTGATATTGCTTCGAAACTTTTATATGATATTCCTTTAGGGAATATAGTGTTTTATTTTAAGGAATTGCAATGTAACAAAAATAAAATTTCTATAACATCTCTTCTGGGGTGTTGAATTTCGCAATATAAAGATAAATAAATCTCTAAAACATCTCTTTAAGAGATTAATATACACACACATCTGATGAAATATCATATAACATAATATCTTCAGGATGTTTGGTTAAGATAATGTAAATGTGAAGATATAAGGTAAGGTGTAACTCATTTGGAGATTTGGTTAAGAATACATTGTTCTATGTTCATATATCTAATTATACCATAAATGTCATATTCCTAGTTATTATTTCATAAGAAATATTATATGCATAATCATTTATTGAAGAAATATCTTTAAATATTCTCCCGAAGAGATGGTCTATATTTCATATCATAATTTTCATCCAAGCCATGCACAATCTTTGATTATAATTCATCCCTTCTCCACCAATCAATCCATATAAAGGCCTTTCCATATTTTCAAGGGTAGTTTTTCATTTTCAAGGAAATTAATTAATGCTATTAATGAGATTAGATCTAGAGCTATCAAAAGGATGTAAATAAGAAATTATGGTCGTTTTTATAGATTATATTTGGATGTCTTTTACTATTTTGCAGTAATGTTTTTATTCTTTCACTATAACAACTATCAGATACGAGTTCTCATTTTATGAAATGCATTGATTATATATTCATGAACAATATTTTGATGTTTATGCATTTTCATTTCCATTGATAGTTGGTAATATGATAAAAATAGCCAAGCTTGAATTTAAAACTTTGGACTTATTAGGAGATAACCTTTTGTCATGGATATTGGATGCTGACATTCAATTACAATCTCAATGCTTAGAATATGCCATTAAAAATGATAATAATATGTCCCGGTAGGATAAAATAAAGGCTCTTACATTTTTAAAGTGTCAAATCCACGGCAATCTTAAAATAAAACATTTAACCAAAAAAATCATCTTTACTTATGGAACTCTCTGAAGAAGCGTTATAACCACTAGAAGACGGTCACACTTCCAAACACTAAACAAGAGTGGTTGAACCTAAAGTTTCAACTAGTTAGAAGTTGGTGCTTGTATGTTTTTCTTGTCGTGCAGAAATTCAATTGATTCGCACAAACTCCAAAAACGCAGCGGAATGCTAATGCGCGGAAACAATCAAAAGAAGGATCTAGCTTGTCGATTAATTACCAACCACAAATTCAATGAAAAATAATCACCAAGCAACAAAAAAAATACAGAAGAAAGGAGAACACAGAGATTTAATGTGGTTCAGCTAGATTGCCTACGTCCACGGACCCAACAACTATTCTTTATTTCACTGAAGAAAGAGAGTACAAAAAAGAGAGAGATTACAAAATTATAGGTAGCAAAGTGGAGAGACTAACTTATAATTACAAATTGAATAATCAATTTATCCAAAGACTTACGCTCAAAACCCCTAATTGATTGACTGCAGAAATTAGGTTTATAGAAGAAGAGGATAATGATGGATGTTCTCTCACACGCTTACACACATATGAAGAAGAACTTCCTTTATTTAAATAGGCATGAAAATGAAAGATGCTTGGAGATGAAGAAAATTAACTTCCAGATTATGTGTCAACCTTTCCACGTTACTTGATTTGATTCTAATGCACATAAATGACAAAAAATCTATGTTTCCATAAATTTCTATTGCTTAAATTAATCTCCATGTATAAAGTTCTCTATCTTCATATAATAAATCTGACTAATTGATTGATTAGCAATTAATTAGTTTCCATTCTCTAAAAGATACCACACATATCTTTCCTCTTTACCATTCCATATACAGCCTAATTAATTGATTGACTGAATCAATTAATTATTTTCTTATCTTCTTTGGAAATATTTGAATCACATAAATTCAACACTCTATCTTGATTCAAATATAACTGTCTCTCTGCATCATCACATCTCGACAAATTGTTGGGGTCTACGTCAACAAGTTCAATGTGAACTAGTATGGGCAATATTGCCCAAACAGAGCTTCCAAATCTTTCCCAAGCACAAGAAAGATAGTATGCACATCATCAAACATAATGCATACGAGAAAGTACCAAAATTCTTCAACAAATCTGATGTTGGAGACGAACATGTAGATACTAATCTTCGAGAGACCAATGGATATTTAACAGCGCGTTTCACCTTCTCCACTCCAAATTGAGTGAGGACATACTCAATATTATCTACTCCAATCTCCTCCACAAGAATTTTGCTAGACTTTCCTAAGTTAACATCAACAGACTCACCAACAAGCTCCACAACATTAAAAGCATAAGATGAAGAATCATCGCTACAAATATGCTTACAAATAGGGCCAACTGAACCAAAAGGCCTTTCCAGCAAGTGAGCTCCACCTAGAGTCTGCACCTCTGTAATCTTCTCATCAACCATGGTATCATCGGAAATACCAATATCTTTCTGAATATGGAAACAATCTGATGACTCCAAATGTGTTTGGCAATTTTCTGTCTCCCAATGTCATCACTTGATAGAGGCTCCACCTTCAACAAAGACCTCTCATCAAATATCGCATGCCTGCTAGTCACATTCTCTTAGTTGTTTTACACCACAACCTATACCTCTTCACTCCTTCTCTATAGCCTAACAAAATGTGCTTGCTTTTCCTAGGCTTCAACTTATCATGTCTCTCATTTTCTAAATAAGCTGAACAACCAAACACTTTAAGGAATGAATAATCAACAGGCTCTCTTTTCCATATCTCTTTTGGGATCTTCATATCTATGGCAGTAGAAGGTGTGCGGTTGATGAGAAATACTGCCATAGACATCGCTTCTGCCCAAAATCCCACTTCTAGACCAGCAGTCGTTCTCAAGCTCATAGCTCTCTCCCACAATATCCGACACATGCTCTCCGCCACTCCAAAACAACAATGTGACTCAACAGAAATAGAAAAATCTCTAATTACCTGCTCGGACACACAATAGTTAGTGAATTCTTGTGACATAAATTCACTACTATTTTCAACTTTGAGAACCTTCAAACTCTTCCTCGACTGCTTCTCTACCAAGGTCTTCCACTTACAAAACTGGGCAAATATTTTGTCTTTGGCCTTCAAGAAATAGAACCAAACCTTACGTGAGAAATCATCCACAAATAAGACGAAGTAACTGGCTCCACCAAAAGATGCAACTGAGGTGGGTCCCCGCATATAAGAATAAACATACTCTAGAAACTCTGTAGCTCTAGGTCTTCCAACATCAAATGTGACATGCTTCTTCTTTCCAAAAGAACAATCTCCACAAGAGCTAGACTTCGACTGACAAACACCATCAATCAACCCACGCTTCTTCAATACTTCAAGATTCTCCTCATCAACATGACCTAAACGAAGATGCCATAACTGAATAGAATCTGAAATACTAAAATCAATAGAAACTACCAACTCTTCTAAGACTGTCTCTCCATGAAGCATATAAATATCATTAACTCGCACCCCTTTCATCACTACCAAGGAACCCTTCGCCACTCTCAAATTCTCTCCATCTATTGTTATCCTCATACCAAGTCTACTCAAAGCTCCAACTGATAACAAACTTCTACGCAGCATCGGAACATGTCTAACATCTGTGATAGTCCTAACAACACCATCATGCATCCTAAACCTCACACTTCCAACGCCCACACCATGACAAGATGTGTCATTCCCCATATGAACTGTTCCGCCATCAATTTTCTTGTAACTGACAAAACAGCTCCTATTTGGCGTCATATGACAATAGGCTCCAGAATCAATCACCCAACTTGTATGCTCTAAAGGTGAAATACTGGCTGAAAGTAATGATGTATTACTATCACTTCTATCCCATCTGATCTAAGTGCTGGCAAAACTAAAGCTTTCTCCTTCTTCTCTCTCTTCTTTATAAGAGCTGGACAATCCCGTATGAAATGTCCCTTCTTCCTACAATAATAGCAAGCACCTCTTTTAGGACCCATGAAATGAGACCTACGCATATCTCTACCTCCAAGGTGCTTCTGCTTTTTATCTCTTCCTTTAGATGAACGAAGTTGTTGCTAAAGAACACCATCATTAGTCTTCACCTTCCATGTCCCAAAAACTCCTTTTCTAACAAATTTGGTGATGCCATAATTTTTCATACCACTACTGAAAGAATTTGTCATTGATAACTAACCTAGAACAAGACAGCTAGCTCTGATACCAAACTGTTGTGCGGAAATTCAATTGATTGGCACAAACTCCAAAAACGCAGCGGAATGCTAATGCACGGAAACAATCAAAAGAAGGATCTAGCTTGTCGATTAATTACCAACCACAAATTCAGTGAAAAATAATCACCCAGTGACAAAAAAAAAATACAGAAGAAAGGAGAACACAGAGATTTAACATGGTTCAGCTAGATTGCCTACGTCCACGGATCTAACAACTATTCTTTATTTCACTAAATAAAGAGAGTACAAAAAAGAGAGAGATTACAAAATTATAGATAGCAAAGTGGAGAGACTAACCTATAATTACAAATTGAATAATCAATTTATCCAAAGACTTACGCTCAAAACCCCTAATTGATTGACTGCAGAAATTAGGGTTTACCGAAGAAGAGGATAATGGTGGATGCTCTCTCACACGCTTACACACATATGAAGAAGAACTTCCTTCATTTAAATAGGCATGAAAATGAAGGATGCTTGGAAATGAATAAAATTAACTTCCAGATTATGTGACAACCTTTCCAGATTACTTGATTTGATTCCAATGCACATAAATGACAAAAAAATCTATGCTTCTATAAATTTCTGTTGCTTAAATTAATCTCCATGTATAAACTTCTCTATATTCATATAATAAATCTGACTAATTGATTGATTAGCAATTAATTAGTTTCCATTCTCTAAAAGATACCACACATATCTTTCCTCTTTATCATTCCATATACAGCCTAATTAATTGATTGACCGAATCAATTAATTTTTTTTTTATCTTCTTTGGAAATATTTGAATCACATAAATTCAACATTTCTTTTCAGAACAAATTGAAATAACATACTAATGAATGTTGTGTTTTAATCAGTAGTCCATTTTATTTTATTTTGGAAAGTATTAGCATTTATTTAATGCTTACAAATTTTAATAGTTGACTAACTATATTGTTTTTAATTCTTAAGATATGGACCATCAATATTTGAGTGGTAATATATGCCTACTAGATAGTGCAACGACTCATATGATTTTGAAAACCTAGAAGTTTTTCTATGAACTATCTGAAAATATTTTAGCTAAAAATTTCAACCATAGCAAATTTGCTATATAATTGAAGGGTCCGGAAGAGCCATATAGTATTACCAAATGGTACATATATCTTAATTCAAAATACATTATACTCAAGCAAATTTAAAAGAAATTTGTTGAGTTTTGAGGATATATAAATGAATGACTACCATATTGGAACTATAATGAAAATGTTAAAGAATATCTTTGCGTTATCTCTACAAATTGAAAGCTGTAAGCTTATTTTAGAAAAATTTGGTACAATTTCAACTGGATTATATTTCACGAAATTTGGCATAATTGAATCCCATATTTAAACATGAGCCAGAAGCTCATAAATATCACTTGATTGCATCTTATCAATTGATAAAAGGATTATCCTCCTATTACTAATATGTATGGTGTATTTGCTAGTAGCAATATGATAATGAATAAGGATGAGAATCCAAAGATGATTATTATTTAATGTGACAATGTTTGTCAACATTGAGGGGGAGGATAAAGAGATACAAGTTCATTTTGATCAACAGTGTCAAATATTTGTTAACATGTATAACGATGCAAAATATTAAGTAACTTGAATAAATTATTAATAATATCCCTAGTAGATTTTCTTCAATATAGATTTGAATCCTTGAAGGATCAAAATGTGTAAACCACATCTGAAATATGGTACAAAAGTCAGTTTGAAATACTTTTGGAGTAAGTAATAAAGATGCCAAATAAAAGAGGTAAGTGTTCTTGAAGAAACACTTAAGAGTTCTTTTGAAGAGACTAATGACATGATTGTCAAATTACCCTAGAAGTGGTTTAGGTACCTAAAACATGATAATTAAAGAGATCTCAATAAATCATGTCTAGGACCGACAAGAAATAATCATCATGATAAACTTGTAAATAATAAAGCGCTTATATTTATAAATAAATTAAGGATTTTAATTGGAAGAAAACATGACTGTCCATCATAAATCCTTTACCAATAGAGAAATATGGACATGTAGTTCGTAAAGTAGCAAAAGTACTTGAAATGCTTAATATACCCCGAAGGTATAAATATGGTTTAAATCATACTAAATGATGAAAGTATACAAATTCCTGAAGAGTATAAATAACTTTGGTGGTTATAACGAAGGCAAAGAACAAGGAGCATAGATTACAACCTATTTTTAAGTATTGTTGTAATGAAAATCTTGATAAAATTAATGATGAGTAGATTACTTCCTATTTTTAAGTATCGTTGGAATGAAACACTTAATATCCATTGAAGTAATAGTTGCGATGTGCAAATACTTATCAAAATATACAATTTTTGAAGAATATATATAACTTTTGTAGCTATAAAGAATGCAAAAGACACGAAGTGTAGATTACAAATTTCTTCTGAGCATTGTTGTAATGAAAATCTTGATATACTTCAAGATGAGTAGATTACTTCCTGTTTTCTAATAATGTTGTAATGAAAATTTTAATATTCATAAAAGATGTACAGTTGCAATGCGCAAAACTAATTTGAAGCACAAAAATGAAAGCACATGAAGTGTTTTTTCATAAAAGTAGCATACAAAATGCATAAAATGCAAACCATATTTGGAAAAAACAATCTTAGAAAATTTGATTGTATCGAAGGAAACTATTAATAAATTGTATTATTAATGAGAATCATATTTATAGATCCATAAGTATCTATAATCAATTTGAGTTATCGAAAGACGAATAATAATTCAGAGGAAAATTTTAAATCAGGGAGCATCCATAAGTATTTTATAATGCAATATTTTTCCTCAACTAAGATTTTTGCCACTGAGTTTTTATTAGTAAGGTTTCAATAGGCATTATCTTGATCCAGAAGTATCAACTTTCCAGTAATATTTGAAAATAAGTTACAATGTACACTTTTCCCTTATTTAAGTTTTTCCCACCGTGTTTTTCTTACTAAGATTTTAACGAGGCATTGTTTTGATCTAGAAGAATCAAACGTCTTTTCAAGAAATAACATCTCAAATATGTTATTTAAGTTAAATTGTATTTTTATCCTTGACTAAGGTTTTTACCATCGGGTTTCCTTTGTAAGGTTTTTAATGAAGTATTATATTGATCCAGAAGTATCAAACTCTATTTGATTATGTAAATTATTGAAATATCTCATACTATATTGTGCTCTTTTCCCTTCGTTAGAATTTTTTTCATGGGGCTTTTCTTAGTAAGGTTTTAATGAGGCATTAGTTTGATTCAGAAGTATTAAACTTTATTTGAAAAAATGAAAAAATAAGATATGTCATTGTATTTTTTTTCTTCACTAACATTTTTCACATTGGGTTTTTCTTAGTAAGGGTTTTAATGAGCCATTATATTGATCCCGAAATATCAAACTCTTAGAAGGAATATCATTGTATGATATCCATGATTTCAAGTTGCACCATTTTCCTCGTTCAAGGTTTTTCCATTAGGTTTTTCTAATAGAGGTTTTTAATGAGGCAACAGACAATATTCATAACAACTGAATGGATGTATGAAAGCAAGATAATAATGAGGGGGAGCAAGTCATGGACGTTTCAAAAGGAACAATTTCTAGCAACCATATGAGCATCCAAGATTTTGAAGATGCATATTCAAGGGGAGTGCTATAATATATGTAAATATAAAAGTGAATATGGTTTGTGTTTTTCTATTTAGTCACACATCATGAGATATGTTCAATCTCATATTCCAAAGCCTATATATAAATCAGCTTATGTAATGTAATTGCATCAATCAATTTTATGTAACTGATAACAGTTAATAACATTTTCTCCTCTTTTCTAATGTTTCTTATCTCTTTTTAGTTTATAACAGATTTTCCATTTTTAATTTGAAAACAAAAAAAAAAGTAAAAAAAAAGGGTAGAAAATAGATTTTAAAAAAGAGGAGGACTTGCCGTAAATAAGTTTAGAAATAATTTCCACTTAATTCTTCTTCCAAGCCAATGAATGAGTGCATTCCGTTTTCGCCTTAAAGATTCCGAGGGCAATTCTGTACTTTCATCGACTAGTGGCGCCAGCCCCCAATTTCATTGGGATCTTCTTCTCTCTCCATTTCTCCACTCAGCTCAAACCCTAGCTGTGCCGTCAATTCAAAAATATAACCACGAAATTTTACATTAATTTCAATGGGTACATTGGGAAAAGCGATCTACACTGTCGGATTCTGGATTCGGGAAACTGGTCAAGCTATCGACCGTCTTGGCTGCCGTCTCCAAGGCAATTACTACTTCCAAGAGCAACGTACGTAATCATTTTCAGGTTCATCGCTTATATGATTGATTAATTAGCTAGTCGTGGAGACATCGTATATTTGATTTGGTTTGAGCTAGAAATCCAAAACATTTGGAATGGTTATTCACGATTTGTTTTAGTTTAAAATATTTTCGCTTATTTGGTTTCAGTGTCGAGACATCGCACACTCATGAACATTTTTGACAAAGCACCAAGGGTTCACAAAGATGCTTTTATTGCTCCAAGTGCGTCTTTGCTTGGAAATGTTGAAGTGGGTCAAGGATCTTCCATTTGGTATGGATGTGTTTTAAGAGGTATGCTCTTTTTGCTTCATGTGATTTAGTTACCTTCATACGAATGTCTAGCTAGTATCGATTTGTTCTCAATTTATATTGATTTCATTTTGCAAATACTAGTAACAACATTATTGAACTACCTAACGCGTTTCCTCATTTTTCTTTCTTCTCTATTCAGGAGATGTCAACCATATTCGTGTTGGATCTGGAACAAATATTCAAGATCACTCTCTTGTCCATGTTGCGAAATCAAATCTTGCTGGCAAGGTTTTACCCACCATTATTGGAGATAATGTTACAGTCGGTATGTATGTGTCGTATCTTTTCTAGTGGTTAAATCCTGTTCCTAAGATATGAATATAAAGGATGTGCTTTCTTATTCTATACAATTTTTTATAACATGGAGTTATTCCATGGATGTCCAATGTCACTGTGTTGAGTTGTGATTTTGTGCCAAAAAGGTATTACATAGTAGTTGTGTACACAGTGACAGTACCTCCTTATAAGACTATGGTCTTGTAATAAAGTTTCAACAACCTATTCCAGAAGTACCCCTAATTAGTTTTGAGTGAGCACACTTGGAACTAATGCGTGCATTACTGTATTTCAGAAACCTAAGGTGTTTGTTATCTCATCTTATCGTTATTTATTTACTTACTTTTTTTGACTTTGACATAAATTGGTGATTAGGCAGGTTCTATTTCAACTGCAGATTTTTGATACACCTTTGGTTTCTCACAATTTTAGCTTAACGAAATTTCAGTCTTTTATCATTTTTCTTTCACCCTTTCTATTGGACAAAATAAGTCAAAAAGTTATAATAATTCCTAATTTGGGATTTTCTTTTACAATCTTTAGATTATTGTGGTAGTAGTAGATCATGAAATTCGAAAAAAAATGAGATTGAAGTTGAAAATCACAAGACATACGATTTCTTTTTCTTTTTTGAAGTAATGCTTTTGCAGAAATTCAAGTGCAGATGCTATTATCCTCTCATGTAAAGCATGTAGGTGGTATATAATTTAACTACATTAGAGTCATGCGTTGTTTTCTTGTGAAATCAAGGGGGTGAACATTGTAATAGATGTAGCATCTTTCGAGGATTGCTAAAATAATCAAGTAAGAACACTGCAAATTTTGCTGAATCCCAGTAGGGATTTTTTGGTTTTACACAGCCATTGTGCAATTGCACTGCATGGTTCGTCTTCAAACTGTGTTTTGTCATCCCATGGTGACAATATTTGCTGATTTAATTTAATAATCTGAATTTTGAAAAACAAAATTTGGAAAAATAAATCATAACATCATCAATAGAGCCAACAAATCTAACTATGAACTTACCAAATATCCAGTAAATGAATAATTGCCGCTTGAAAAGACATGAAATATCTAGAGTTTAGTAGGTTAGTTTGTCTATGAAAAAAGAAAACGAGAAGGGGCATTGTTTGAAATATTTGGGGTATGTAGATAGAATTAAGGTGTAGAAATTAGTCTAGTCTTTTAAGGTAGGAACAATAATTTTGGAGGTTGAAACTTCAAATAGGATTGTAGCTATCGTAACTCCGAAATCACATTCAAATGAATCATGGTTTATGCTTATGCAGTTTTGCATGTACATCTTTTTTAAAAATTAAAGGGATATTAAAAAAAGTTCCAAATTTCCCTCTTTTTTGGTGAATATATCCAACATGCACACTTACGGAGATCATGGATTGAACAGGTCACAGTGCTGTTTTGCATGGATGCACTGTTGAGGATGAAGCTTTTATTGGTATGGGAGCAACCCTGCTTGATGGGGTAGTTGTCGAAAAGCATGGTATGGTTGCTGCTGGCTCTCTTGTTAGGCAAAACACGAAAATCCCATCAGGGGAGGTGATCATCAGTTTTTTTCTTTCTTTTTTTAATATTAATTTATATATATTATCTTTCTTTTCAAACATAAATACATTTACATTTGCACATTCGCATGTTGGCATTTCTCAAATGCATAATAATTTCATAATTTGCCAAAGTTTATGTTGTTTCATATGCTTTACTTTTCTTTTGTCAAAAAAGCTAAGATATGAACACGATAACTTAAGCTATGATATTAGCTTATCGATTCTATTTTAGCAGTCATTTTTCAATTCGTGTCTCCAATCGATGACATGGATCAGTCATGTGAAAGTATTATGCTCTATACTGCACAGATCACGAGACACACCTAGGCTTTACCAGAGTTTAAGGTTTCAACCTTTTCAGTGACAACTTCATGGACAAGGATAACCAGTGTTTGAGGTTTCGACAGAATCATCGAGATTCTAGTTGTTTCGTTTCAGTTTCTCGAAACTAAACCAAACCACTCCGGTTTAATTAAAAGAACCATTGAACTTTAAATTTTACATTAAAAACTCAGTAAAAGAATTAATTTGAGTTTCAAAAATATACAAATATTCAAATTTTGAAAATTTTAACTTAGGAAACATACAAAATATATAAATGCTTTCAAGTAAAAGGTCAAAAACGAAGTAAAATAAACATTTTTAAGTGTTATAAATATATTTATACTTAATTAGTATTTGTTCGTTTGTATCTTATTTTTCAATGAAAGATAAATTATACATTTTGTATTAATAAATTAAACAATTATGTGTAATATTCCAAAAATTAAACTAGAATTGAAATTCTTGAAATTTACGAATTAGATCGAAAATCAAAAAAAGAAAAAGAAAAAGAAAAAGAAAGGGAGAGAATTTGAAATTGAACCGAGATCTCGAACCTGGATAATAACAATATAAAGATGTGATATTATTTTCTCCTAACCTGGCTGTTTATGCTTTTAAGCTGTTTGAAACTCCATATAAAATATTTCCATTCCAAACTTTTTTAAAAAACCACTTTAGCACCTCTATTATATTTTGAGCTATATCATATACAAAATTCCACATCACACTTTAGATTGTCTTTATAAAAATTGGATCGATATGAATACATCTAACATTGCAAACTTTATCTTTCAAATCAGTTGCTGAAATACATGTTTTAATGGTTAGTATTGACTTGTAATTTTGTAGAAGTTAGAAATTTCAAAATGACCTCATATTCCATGGAGATGATATTCATATTGTAGATTACACATTCACAAAATTTTGTTACATTTAGGATAGTGTAACCCAAATTTGTAGTAGGAACTTTCTGTTCCCCCTCCCCGCTCCCTCTCTTATGCGCACGTGGGCACACACACAGTTACATGGCTATGTATATATATGTAGCATGTGTGTATCTGTGTATTCTTATAACGACTTTAAGAAGGTGGAAGTTGTAATTCTTCTGGATATTTTTAAAAGGGGATTTGCACGAAAGGTCCCTACTTCTCTTGTTGTTATAAGAAAAGATCATGTAGAAACGAGTACGTAAATTAGGTCTCCGTTTTTTTTAAATCAACTTTTTAAACATTGGAAAATTTCAAATATATTTATAAATCAGAAAGCGCAAACTAGCTTGCGCAAAGCCCAAACTAGCTTGCGCTTTCCTAATAGAAATTCAAAATGTTCAAAAATAATTTTAAAATCAGAAAGCGCAAACTAGCAAGCGTTTTTCAAAATCTTGAAATTTTTCCAAAATATTCAAAAGTTCAAATAAATTCCAAAATCAGAAAAGTGCAAGTTACTTTGCATATTATGTCAGAGAAGTGCAAGACACCTTACGTTTTTTATTTTTTAAAAATAGGGACCAAATTTACATATTCATTTCTGCATGTGCTTTTCCTATAACAACATTAAAAACATGGACCTATGACTCTTTTCTTGTTTTAAAAACTTGTTCAGACCTTTAATGGACCTCTGCCCCTATTTTTCATGGTAATTAGTAAGGATTTGATGAAATGAAATAACGAGATATAAATGATTAATTTTTCAAATAACAAAGGCAACACAAAATGACAATGAGGTAAAAGGTGCCTACACCGGCGACAAAGAGAACATTCCACCTTGCCCTTGATCTTAATTGGGATTCCCTGTACCAAAATAAAAGTATCCTTTATCTTCATGATATTTCAACCACATTTATCAATCAAATAAAATTGGAAATATTTGAAAGACGATTGCATGAGGGTAATGGGACGTAAGAATTCATGCACATGAGTTCTCATCGCAGTTTTGGTTGTTGAAATTATGCTTGTTAAAGGTCCTTTGGAGCAATGTATCTAATGTTAAAGATTTAATGCATACACATAACAATGCCTAAAAACAGCCGTCTTGTTAATATTCAACTGAAAAGCTAAAATTGACAGGTATGGGGAGGCAATCCAGCAAAATTCTTAAGAAAACTAACCGAAGAGGAGATGGCTTTCATACCCCAATCCGCTACCAACTACGCGAATTTAGCCCAAGTACATGCAGCCGAGAATGCAAAACCATTAGAAAAAATTGAATTCGAAAAGGTGCTTCGTAAGAAATTCGCTAGAAACGACGAAGTGGACGACTCAATGCTCGGTGTAGTTCGTGAGGTGCCTCCAGAGCTTGTTGAAAAGTCTCCTAAGCCAGCTCAATGAGTTTTGGTCTTTTAATGCTGTGTTCTTTGTTATACTATTTTCTTGTGGCTTTTTTGTTACATTTTGCCTTCCCAATAAATTATTGAGTTGAGTACTTATTTGAGATCAATCATTGTACTTAATAGAGTTCCTATGTTTTGTTGTATTTCATCTTGAAATTTTCATTTGTTTGGTGCTACGGAAAGAGGGTAAAAAAAAACTTAAAATATTAATTTTTCTGGCTGGTTTTAATAGCAGTAGCAGTTTGGATCTGTACATAGATATAATGACTTAACGAACTTTCTTTTGGATATCATATTTGTTGCTGTCATGGAGGTTTGTCTTGCCATAGTGATGTCAATTATCCGGATAGTATCTTATTCGTGGACGATTGATAATTCTGGATTCTTAAATGGAATTTTTTTGGTTTAACCTTACCTTTTTTAAAAAATCCTGTTGGTTATGGAAGTTCAAAAGGCATACAAATACGACGATAATAAGCCGTTCTGACCAGTCAATATGCAGAAAAACACATATAACATAAATTATCAACTTAATAAACAATAAATACGTATCAACATATATAATATAAAGTGTTTAACTTAATAAACAAAAAATACATATCATTCATACAAATAATATAAATTATAATTTTGATAAAATTAAACGGATAATTTTTGGATGAGTCCATTCCTCAGATTCGAACATGAGCGTGGTTAAAAAGTTAAAAATTTAAGAATAACAGGATTCGTGTCCTGATATTTGCAAATATCCCAGTATTTCAACAATTATATTTATAGATAATTTTTCATGCTTATAAATTCTCTTCATTCTCTTTTAATTCAATGTTGCAGCTCAATCGATTGCACCGAGTTAAATTTAGGGTTTTTTTTTTTGTTTTGTTTTGTTTTTTCTTTCGGACTTTTGCTAAAGGCTTTTGGTCGTAGTTTCTTCTAACAACATCTCTAATAGAAAGCAATCCTTGTTTCTTCTCAATAAGGAACAGTACGCGCCTGTTTAACAGATCTTTAAATTTTTCTTTAAGATTTTTGGTTTTAATCTTGGTTATAATTTTATTTTTATCTTTATTTGTAGTTGTAATTTTAATCTTGTCTTGACTTATAAATACTATTTAAGTGAATATAAAATTTAGTTTTGTTTTTATCTTTATCTTAATTATGATTAGCTTGACATGAACAAATTAATTTAATTTCAAAGTTAATTTAAATTTTCAAAATCTACAACGGTGATAAAACTTCTTCTTCATTCATAATTATTGATAAAACAAGCTTACAACGTTTGTTAAAAAACTACAATAAAATATCTAAATTCAAAATGAATACAACAATCTTAATTTTCATTGCTCCTCACTCCTACCCCATTGCCATCTAGATCTATATTGTCCATCGCTTTAATTTTTTCATTACATATTGCTTCATAAAATTCAAATACTTGATTCGATCTTCACCCCTGGCCTTTGTATCGATGAACATGATGAGATCTACCTTTGGCATGGTCTTGATTCCAAGCAATTATTTCATCATTACATTTTTTCAGCAACATTGGTTGCTCATTCTACTATAATCCGATCATATCTCTATTGGGTCTCAAACACTAGTGAATCAACTCTAAACTGGGAGCTTTGCTTCGTTTTGGCAGCTTCCACTCCTAAAGATGTAACACTTCGTAAATTTTAATAACTTAATAAAGAGAAGTTTGGTAATTTTATAAAAGAGTTAATTTTTTTATTTTTTACAAATGAATGAACTAGATGACGAAACATGCACCACTGTAAAGATTATATATTTTTGATCAAGTTCCATTATAAGAAAATTTCAATCGATTAAGGGATTGCGGGTTATGTTCAAATTAGTATTCGGGTTTGATTTGGGTTGAGTTGAGATTTATGAGCCATTAATGAAAAACTTGACGTAGAAATGGTTGTTCAATTTTTGAAACCACATACATTTATAACTTCACTCCCCTCTTCTCCATTTGAACAAATGAAACCCATTCCTTAAACCAAAATTTCCGAATTCCAAGAGCAATGCATAATCAAATCAAATACATTTTATGGGCTAAAGTGATTATCATGATGAGGACTACACGAAGATATCAAACTCGACTCGTGAAGATTAGAGCCTAGGGAATTTTCGGGCATCGAAGAGCATTGAGATTCAATTCGATTTGAGAGATTTGTTTGGTATTTGGCGAGAGGGAAAATGTTAATGAAGATGTATAATATTATATAGGCTTATATTTCATTTATTAAGGCCTAAGTTAGGCTAGTTGTTAGAACCTTCAGTTTATGTTTCAATTAACAACTACACATACACGCACACACATATGCACGCACACACACATACACTTTATTAAGATTACGGATATATGCTACAAGAAGATACCATGCTCGAAGATATTGAGACTCAAAGAGAAACGGAGATCTATCGACTATACGATAGTTAGTAAGGTTATTCTACTGTAAAAGAGTCTTAGATAAAATATTATTAAGGTCTCCTTGAGTATATATGCTTACACAATCACACACTATTTCATATGCACTGAAATTAAGTTGAAAAACTGTTTTTACTACTCATAGACGTCTAAGGTAAAACCACAGACGTCTGTGACAATTCTTGGGTAATTATTTGTTGAAGTCACAAACGTCTGAGGTTTTACCACAGACGTCTGTGGTATGAAAACTGTAAATTTTGAACAGACACTTCTGTTGAGACAAAAAGAAATTACCCTTTATAGAAAGGTTGCAGCCATTAAAGCGAATAGAACTTCTCTAATAGTAACAACTCTTCATCTGCATCCTTTTGAATATATAAATACTACTTTGGTTGAGATGTAGAGACCAACAAAACTTGAATCAATTAAAAAAAATTCTCTTTTAATTTCTTATCACCATCTTGTGCATACATTGCTTACACACTCTCAATCTATTATAACCAAAATATAATTTTGATCAAACCACTTCCTACAACTCAAAACATTCACATTTACATACTCAAAAGAGATCATAGGAAGATCTATACTATCAATCAAAACCATGCTATTTGAAACACAAGATTGTCAGAGATATACTTTTGTATTAGCCTATTCCTCCGAATGAAGCGATGGTCAGTTGGTTAAAGGAAACACCAAATGGGAGCTTCGGGACTAGAATAGGATGAGAGGTCCGAACCAGTATAAAATATCTGGTGTGATCGTTTCTATTACTTATCTTACATTCAATTATTATACTCTGCTTATCATAGTTAGTAATACACACGCGCGCTCGCGCGCGCGCACACACACACACACACATAAGTTGCATTGTTTATAAAGATCCTATAGACTTTCATTAGGGACCTTGTTTAACATGATATAGATGTAATAATACACCTAAGTTTGGACATTGACACTAGGAAATGTAAATTGACCATTAGACATGACTTGTAACATGGGGTTTATGTAAAAGGCAGAAGATGAATATGTCATGATTAAGTTGATGAATTACTGATAAATTAATTCTACGTAAAAGGCTAATGATGATGTATATAAATTTGTCATGTTTAGGCTCAGTTAACATGATAATGAAGATGTAATTATGCTAATAACACATTTATAATAGTTGTATCGATGTCTTAGTGAAAAGCTAAGTAAGTGTTATAATCAGAGATAATGATATTGTATTCGATGCGTTAAAATGATCGAACATGTGTACATTGTATTAATAATGTTTATACAATCATTATATAAAAAGTTTAATTAGACTTAAACAATGTGGAGTGAGTGTATATAAAGTTTGAATGAAAAGAAGTTTGAATACTTAGTATTAAAATCAAACAAGAGATCAAAAAATCAACTTTTACAGCCAACCAGTCAACTGTCCAAAACCACCGGTCGATTGGTTATTTCCTTGTAGAAACCCGACTGTTTACGGTGCAAATTAAGATGATTTCAATTTATTGAAAATGACTTCAGTTAGCTATATGTTTTTATTTAGTTGAATAAAAAGGTAGGAATTATTTTGCTTAGCCAACTAGTCGACCGTCCTACACGGTCAATCAATTAATGATCCATTTCAAGGCTAGGTTGAACATGGGCCACGAAGGTCCCATATAAATGGTTTGAGGTGCTTTGTACAGACTATATGGTGGCATCAAGACATGATACACTATATTATAGTGTAATATTATGTGACACTCGATTCCGATGAGCTTTGCATTATTTGTGCTATGGAGAACAAGTTAGACGTTATTCTTATAACATCCCAGTTAGGAGCATAATATACAAATATAATATATTACTGGATTTAAATTGGGATTTCTGAAAGGAAAATGGATTTTTAGAATTAAAAATTGGAATTTAATAAATTTGTTTGAAGTTATAATTTTTTTTAAATGAATAAGACGGTGAAATAATTTGTAAATGCAATTAAAAATTTTATTTTGGAATTTTTATTGAATTAAATTTAATAAATGTGATTTTTGGTTCTATTTTGGAATAAATTATGAAATGTCGATTTAAAATTCAAATTTAGTGTTTGGAATGAGTTATGCGAATTCAATAGCCATTTAAAATCTATGTTTATAAAATAAAATATATTTTCAAGTTATAAAAATATTTTAAGGAATAAATAAATATTTTTAAATTTTTGTAAGGGTTAAAATTGGTAATTTTGCTACTGAAAAATTGTTTTGGGTAAAAATTAATTTTGAGAAAAATATTTTATTGGCTTGGAAATCTTTTGTATGTGTTAAAATGTATTGAAATGATGTAGAAGGGTTAGTTACAATATGTATAAAAAGAAAAACAATTTTTTAAATATGTTTTGGGCTAAATTGGTTTTCAAGGCCCAAAACTCTTTTACTAAGAATAAGCCAACCCATCCTTATCTTATTTTTCATTTTTATCCACAACTCTAAACACTAAACACTAAAAAGAAAGCAACAAATATGGTAGCAAGCACTTAGGGTTTCATAACTTGCTCTTTCAAGCTATTTTCCATAGAAAATCAAGGTATTATAGCTCCTAACTTCATTTTTATACCAAGCATCATTCTATCAAGTAGAATTCTGAGTTTTAATTCATGGATAGCCTCAGGTCAGTAAGCAAGTAGGTTTGATTTGGAGTGTTTGAAGCAAGATAGGGATTTTAACTTTAAATTTTCATAGATGAAGTGAGTATAACACTATGATTTGGTTTTATAAGCTATTTGATTTACTGTATGATGCCGAAATGATTGAATTAATATATATATATATATATACACATATATATATATATATATATATGATTGTGTTAGCTGTAAAATTGATCATTTTGATTGAGATATGGATTTTTCTTTACGATCATAATGTAAAATTTGAAAGAAAAAAAACCTTTATTCAAAACTATTGATTTTTTTACACATAGGCATTGATCTAATTGATTACATCATTATAATGATGACACAAGTCAAGCCAAACCATGCCGAAGTTGGACAAAATTCAACGATCGAAGGCAGGCTTCTGCCTGGAGCTGATCATTCCAAGCATCAGCCCGACTGATCGACCGGTGCATCGCTAATCGATCAATCAGTCTGTAAATGCCTGGAGCAAATTGCTCTAGGCAACAATGTTGAATATGCTAGTATATGATTTTTATTTTATGATAATAAACATATATATATATATATATATTCATTTTAATGTATTTGTTATTGTACTATTTTATTTTTCATATAATTAAATAAATATTTGCTGAATAAGATAAATAACACAGAATTTAAATTAAAACAAATATTTTATTCAAACATATATTATAATACAATTTTGAATAGTACAAATTTGAGCTCTCACTATATATACACAATTCCAATTACAATACAATTTTGATTACATCACAAATTTCACGTTACAATGTTCACCTCACTACATATCACTCATTCACTAATATTTGATTACATCACAAATTTCATGTTACAATGTTCACCTCACTACATATCACTCATTCACTAATATTTTATCTACAACTTTGTTCCAGCCTAAATTCAACATCTGAATTATCTACAAAATAAACACTGACGCAGTAAAATTGAAAAAGAAATATTTTTGCAGTGTACAATGGAATGCATGTTTTTGAAAATATTATTTTGCTTCATTTATTTGGGTTGTTCGTCATAATTTCTTTTGAATTCATCATACATGAACAACTTGTGACATGCACAATGTAACACTGTACATGCCACAAGGCCGTGCACACCGATATACACTTGATAAAATTGTAGGAACATGTGAGCGCAAGGTCAAACCCGAGTCGAGGCTGCATTCAACTCAGGTGCAATACAAATAAAGTCACGAAATGGCCACAAGAGCCTGCATATACACATGTGTGCATGTATACAAGTGCATTGCCTCATCATCTTAAATTTCAGCCAAGAGGAGTCATGTACACCAAAACAAAGAAGTTGCATGAAAAGATAATAAACCTGTAATGCAACATGAAGATGAACACACATGAAAGGTTAACAAAGACATGGTCAGAGCTATCACCAGACATGTATAGATCCAACCAAAAAGGCCCCAAAGTAATATGCTTGTGAAGATCAAAACAAAATGTTCAAGCAACTCAACATGGCATTATCATGTACAGGCGCAAGTCAAGGGAGGATACATATGCAACCCGACCAGACACAAGTCCAGACTCAATGAACACATGATAACAAAGCCAACTTGAAAGCATTTCAAAAGAAAGTTGTTGAAGCAAATAATACAAACCAGACAAGTTCAAGGAAAATGTATTAACATGTGGAACTAGAAACTAGCATGGGTATAAACAGAGAATGCAACTCAAAGACATATGCATGTTCACAAAATTCAAGTATATGTATAATGGAACTTACATGCAAAGCACAATGCCAGAGAACCAAACACGTATGCACATGACAACATACCAGTGGAACAAGACCACTGAATCATACATGTACAAAGTAATAAAATTCAACATGAATACAAATCCACACATACAACCTGTCAAAGATCAAAATGAAATGCCAGACCACAATGCACAAGATAAGTGAAGCAGCAAGCAAAGTGACATATGTATACACATATGCATATAAGTACATACACATATATTAGGTTAGAGGCATGAACAACCAGAGTGCAGACTCAAAGCAACATGAAGACAAGATCAATGAAGACTGCACTCATATGAAACAGGATAGCAGCTCTACACATATATAAGCTTATATGCAGTGACAAATATATACAGTTTAAATGTTTCAAAACAATGAAGCAACATATGCAACAGAATAGAATGCAAGGCTACCAAGTCTAGTTATTAACAGCAGCAGCGTTGAACTTGTCAACGAGGGAATATGTTCGAAATATATCAAACAAATCAGTGCAGTTCGATGAAAGTCAAGAATTGTTTCATCAAGTCAAAGCCAGGTGATAACACTGATTTAATTAACGATTCAAAGTCAAAAATTCATCAAGTTTATATCTATATTCACGATGCCGAAGTCATAGGGGAAAAAATCGAAATCAACTCAGAGAAAGTCAAATAATATCAGAAATAGAATGAAAAATCAGGCAACCAAACAAGCCGCGGTGACCACTCAAAGCATAACAGAAAAATATTCGAATTGAACCAGTAAGAATAAATCAACATCGTCCAGGCACAAAGCAACGCAAGGGATAAATTCACGAAGAATTCAAAGTGAATTATATGAAGGTATATTTAGGGATTTATCCCTATAAATTAAACCCGTTACATCATCGGCAAATTCATGAGTTCGAGCCCAAGAAAATCAATAGAGCAATCAAGTCGAGCTTAAGTAAAATCGAAAAAGGGCAAAAATCAATTACCAATATTTATCCATTCGAACTCATCACTTGAAGCAGCCGAGAAAGAAATAAACCGATCGAAGAAGCTTCAAATTGAATTGAGAGTATAACACAGAGGATTTGAGTTTCTAATCTACATTCGACGACTTCAATTTTAAGCAAAGCTCTGAAATTACGCAAGCCCTGGTTTTCCAGAACAAAGCAGAGTGATAAAGAGAACAAGGCGGCCACGACAATAAGAGAAGAAAACATCCAACATTTTATATTTTAATGTATGGGCCGACCGTTTTTATTTATTATTTGGGATTAAATATAAAAAGGGTTTTGTTTTTGTTATTGTTTTTTTTTGTAATTTTTCTTTTAAACTTTTATAGAATTCTAGTCGTGCGACTAGGTTACGGACTATGGTGGTGTAGTTTGAGAATTCGCGACTCAGTGGCTGAGCTATGGTAAGGTTATGAGCATAGAGTTAGGTTATTCGATAGTGGGTGTCGCAAGTTTACGTGTATAAGCGTCTGATTACTTGATTTCTAGCAGAAACCTTGGAGGTAGCACGTAGACAGGATTTTGTCGAAGCTGGGTAAATCTGTGTTGTTCTATTTCTTCTTTTATTATTATGCTATTATTTGTGCTGTAATTAATTTATATATTTCCATATTAATTTTTATTATTATTAGTATCACCCTATTCACCCCTCTCTAGAGTGAAATCGATCCTACAAGTGGTATCAGAGCTAGGAGCAAAAACTAATTTTTTTGTTTTAAAAATTTAATTTTTCAAAGACTAATTTTTGTTTCAAAAATTTAATTTTTTTAAAAATGGCTTCTTTTAATAATGTTTTTGCTGAGGTTCAGTCCATAGTAAGACCATTTATGTTCGATGGTGAATACGCTTACTGGAAAAATAGAAATTTTTTCTGAAAACCATTGATGCTTGGAATATTGTTGAGACAGGATATACGACAACAACTATCGTGGTAGATAATCAAAAAATTGAAAAACCAATGGATCAATGGACAAATCGTGAAAATAAACTATAGAATGCTAATGCTAAAGCTATGAATTCTATTATATGTTCATTGGATCAAATTAAGTTTAATCGTGTCTCACATTGTCTAACTATGTAGAAAATTTGGCACACGCTTAAAGTGACTCACGAAGGAACCTCTTAAGTCAAAGAATCCCGCCTTGCCATGATTAGTAGCGAATAGAGAACTTTATAATGACCAAGGATGAAAATGTCAAAGAAATGTATGGACGACTTTCTAATCTCGTATACAAATCAAAAGCTTTCGGAAAACCATACACAGAATTGAAAATAGTCCAAAAAATCCTCAGAGTCCTTCCACGAAATTTTGAAGCAAAATTCACTACCATTCAAGAATCAAAAGATTTGAAACAAGTTTAAGTCGAAGAACTCATCGGAAATCTCACCACTTATGAGCTAGATATGAAATTCAAGGAAGAGTGTGAAGGAGGTGATACTCAAAAGAAATAAATAGCTCTCAAAGGAACAACAGAAAGTGATTATGATGATGGAGCGGTAGAATTGGCACTGATAATAAAGAGATTCAAAAAGTGGAAACGCAAATATAAAAATCCAGCTCTAAATCAACATTTGAAAAGCACAGTAGTCAAAGTACTAGACAACTCAGAAGAGCAAGAGATCATGTGTCACAAGTGCAATAAACCTGGTCATATCAAGCCAAATTGTCCTCAGAATCGACTCAGCCAAGGAAAGAAACCAAAAAGAAGAAGTTTTGCAGCTACTTGGGATGAAATTGATGAAAGCACTGGTAGTGAAAATGAAAAGCAAAACCGTGTCTTCAAGGAGAAATAAGTGATAGTGATGATGACGAGCCAAACGAGGTATCAAAACTCACTCACTCAGAATTACTTATATATTTTCACGAAGTCAATGGCTGTTTTGAACGACTGAGGAAGAAGTACGCTAAAATTGAATCACAAAGAGATAATTTGATAGAATTAAATAAAAATCTTGATCAATTGGTTAAAAACTATCAAATCAAGAACCCTAAGTGTGATAAGTGTGCATCACTTAAAGAAGAAAATAAAAAATCAGAAATTAAAATAAAATCACTTGAAAATGAAATTATGATTTTAAAAGAAAGTGAAAATACTAGGAGAGAAAAGTCTATTAAAAAGTGCTCACAATTATTGAATGAAAATGAATCTCTCAAAACACAAGTCAAATAATTGTCTACTACTTTAGGAAAATTTTCCAAAGAAGAAAGATCGCTAAATATGCTTTTAGGGAAACAAAATACTAATATTGTTAGAAAAGGACTTCGGTATAATTAATCTGAACATGTTAGAAATGAAATTAATCAAGTCAATTCAAAGTACACGATTTGTGGAAAAACTGGACACAATCACAATATTTGTTGGTATAGACCCAAACACGTGAAACCATTCTAACTTGGGTTCCCGACGGCACATATGTAAAATTCTTAAAGTCAAACAAAACTGGGTATCAAAAGAAACAAACATAAATTGTCTTAGGTCAACACAAACATATTTTTCAAAATCATTTGCGACTAACAACCATAGACCTATAAAAATAAATAGGTCACAAAAATCTTTTCTCGTGTAGGTGTGGTGGCAGGTTGAGGAACCACAAGAGTGATATATGAATTCTGGTTATTCCAGGCACACATGAGCGACAAATCTAAGTTTCTTAGCCTAGTACAAAGGTGGAAGAATCACAATGGGTAAAAACAAAAAATTATCGTAAAAGTAAAATAGGTAACGGTACATTTATCTTGAACGATATATTAAATATGAAAATATGCACCATAATCCGATTTAATTCAGCCAGTTATGTGATAAGGAAATAAATGTTGATTTTGATTCTGATTTGTGTAAAAATGTTGACCAATTATTTTTTTCATCCTTAAACTAATTGAAATAGATTCATTTGGACTAGCGATATTAAAAGTTTAGGTGGTAAGAGATAGTGTCTCGTGTTAATTGATGATTACTCTAGATATACATGGATATATTGTTTTATTTTATTGCTTCTAGATCTGACACTATGTTCACAGTTGTTTATGTGCACGTTTTGTTTTCAATTCAAAATCCAAAAGAATTTAACTAAAAAGCTGTAAAAGGGATTTTAAGGTATTTGTTGCAACTTCACGGTCTGGTCTATGATATCCAACTAATGATAACCTTGAGTCAAAAGGGAATTCAGATGCAGATTACATTGGTAACCTAGTTGATAGAAAAATTACCAGTAGAACGAGTTTTATGTTGAGACATTCAGTAGTTGCATCATGTTCAAGGAAAATATCTGCATATTTCTCATTTTAACTGATTTTTAATTGGCAGACCTTTTTTCACAAACCCCCTTCCAGAAAATAATTTTTTATTGACTTCGTTGCAGATTAGACATTTTAGAAATTTGATTTTATATTTGTTTTTGGATTTGATCTTAAATGACTACATTAACTAATCTGACTCTCTATTGATTATCGAAAAGATAAATAGTAATTGAAATAGTGGTGAGTGTCGATATTAATCATATATTATGACTTGAGACTGTATATTTAGCAAATTTCTTTAAAAATTTAAACAAGATTTATAATAACTTTTGATTGGTAAAAATTCCATGACTATCTCTTTTTCTATCATATTTCTAATGACCATCACTCATCAAAATCCAATATGGTATGTTAATATGTAGTATTTTAAACTGGAAATTATTCGTTTTTATTTTATTTTTAGCAATAAAAACATCAAAAGTATTCACTGTCATTTAAAAGTCCTCATGGTTATGCATGCATGAATTACTTGGAATATTTGTTTATGTGCTTGCATGCTCATTTTAAAGTCCTCATGGTTATGCATGTATGGAACACATATCAAAATTGATTATTAAATAGAAAAGTTGATTCTAATCCCATTTAAAGGTCCTCACGATTATGTGTGGTTAGAAGATTCTTGAAATTCATTTTTTGTATAAAAATTGGGAATACTACTAATCTCATTTAAAAGTCCTAACGGTTGTGCATGGTTAGTAGATTTTCAAATTCCTGATATAAATATATCACAAATAGACACAACTATATGGTTTGTATGCCGACATCACCCCATCACCCTAAAGTGGAATATGCACCTAACAGAGTATTTATGATTTTTGATTGATTTTTTTTTGAAATTTAATATTTATACTCGAATGGGTATTGTAACGACCCAGAATTTCTGCCAATTAAAATTTGTATACTTAATTGATTTTAAATATTAATAAGTGAAATTTATAAGTCGAATAATTTATTTTTCGAATATAAGGATTTAATTTGATAATTAAATCGATAATTTAATAGTTGAAATTTATGGAATAATTGAAAATTGGGTTTAATGTGATTAAAAATGTTTTGTAAAATTTTATTATATCATATTGAAGTTATAATGATGTTATAGAACTTTTAAAATTGAATTTAAAGTTAATTTGTGAAAATTGAATATTTTAATATTTAATTGACGAGTTAAAATAACCATTTTTCAAACAGTCTCGGATTTCGACGAAACTAGTTTCATCGGATCCGTAATGTTATATTATTGTAAAGTTTCAAATTTCGTGTCAATCGGATTTACCGTTTGTCCGGGGCAAGCCAAAACGCATTCCATTGTGTTCGAAATGCGGGGTAAACCCTGGAAACGCCAGTCGCCGCGTGAGATTCGGCGTTCGGAAAAAATCGAGTGAATAGTGATTTTCGGTAAATTGCTATAAAAAGGACCCTTATCTTCATTTTGGCTCAAACCCTAACCCTAATCAGTAGCCGCCATTAATAATTTCAAACGGCCAGAATCTTCTAACTTTCCTCCCTCAAGATCTATCAATCCATAAACAATCATGACAAATGCTCAACTACAAAGATGAAGAGCATGGAGAAAGCTTCAAATCCATATGGATAAGTCAACAAATCGTCGACCACAGAGGGAGCTATCTGCTCGCGTTCGACCGGAAGTCACACACGAAAATCGAGGCGTAGGGGAGGCTGTTCATGCACGGTCGGCTGGAGTGGGGAAAGCTCGTCTAGGCGCTTCAAACGGTGGGTGCTGATCGATGCAAAGGCGAACGTGGTGGCCTCGAAAATTGATGGGAGATTGGCGGCTCATGGGTTAGTTCGAACGAGGGTTTACTGGAGGGGGAAGAAATGAAGGATGCGGCCACGATTTGCTCATGTGAAATGCACGGCTGTGATTGAAGGTTGAAATAATAACAAATAAAAATTGTGAAATTAGTTATATTAAAATTTGTACAAACTTTAAACGTGTATAACTTTTTGATACGAGGTCGAAAAATTACGAAACAAGTTGCGCTGGAACCGTTTTGACGAGCACTACGCAATGGAGCTGGTTTAGAGTCATTTGATGTTAGTGAAAATTTCGGGTAAAATTAAACGCACGTTTAATTTTATTCGAAATGAAACGCTGGAAATCGGAAATTCAAGGTGAGAACTTCTCACTCAATCGAAATTGTTTCGATTTAAATTTTTAAATAGTTAGATTTAAAATTGCTTGATTGTATGATTGAATGATAAATTATTATCTATTGATTGTTAAAATAGACATTATACGCCGTATATTAAGCGGAGGTTATTTATTAAAAACATATACTGCGATAATTCCATCTTGATTGGAATTGGTATTATTTATGTACTTGGAGTTGATTTCCCGCATTATATAGCGGATGAGACCCTATTGCGCCGCATAATAGCGGATAATATTTTATGAACCCATATACCGCGATATTCCGTATTGGAATGGAATTGGTATTGTGCTAATATCTGTGGATGCAGGGAAACAGGTTGGAGGGATCCAACTGGATTCCTCACCAGTATTTATTTGATTACAGATATTGTGATATTTGTTGATTATCATATGATGATATATGATGTTTGGATGCCGTGATTGATTATTTGGTGCTGTTGCATCATCGGGCCAATTTTTGGAGTTTAAAAATGTTAAAGTAAAGATTTTTATTTTAAAAGGATTTTTAAAGTTATTTTTAAAAATATACATTTTATTAAAATTTTGAATTGGTTTATTTTAAATAAATAAACGTTATAAAATTTAATATTATAAAAATTATGATTTTTGTGAAACATAGTTAAAATGTGATTTTTGAAATATGGAGTTAATGAATTTTATAAAATAATTTAAATTGAGTTTTTTGGATTTTTATAAACGGTTTATATAAAAGATTTATAAAATTGATATTTATAAATTAAAAATAATAGAATTATAAAACGAGTTTTTTTGTGTTAAAATGAAATAGTAAATGGATGGATTAGTAAGTAATGAAATTTATAGATTTATAAATTGAGAAGTTATAAAATGAATAGATTTTGTAAAATAAAAGATTTATTGTTAAATTTACTTATAATGTGGATTTTGGCGGGTAAATAGGATATGGATAAAATTTGTGAATAAAGTGATTTTATAACTTGAAGTTTTTATAATATATAAATGTGAATTTATAAACATTGATTTATAAATTCAAGATTGATTGAATTTGATAAGTAAATTTTTATAGCTTATTAAAGGAGTATATTCACGATTTTGGGACAGTGGATAATTTTTAAATGGAATATGTAAAAGTGTTGAATTTGGTTAATGATTTATATTCACAATTTTGAACAGTGAATAATATATCAAAGGAATGTTTAGGAAGTGATATTTTAAATAGAATTAAAACGATTTGAAGTTGTTGTAAAATGCGTTGAGTATTGAATACATATATTTCAACATTCATTGTTGAAATAGACGTTTTCGAGAAATAAGAAAATGATGGACTATAACACTGTTATTATAGTAAATGATTTCCGAAAGGAAATGTTTTATATAGTATTAGGATTTATGTATCTATCTTAATTTCGAATCCCTATACTAGTGATTTCGGGTCGTCATGACGTTGTTTTATGCAACATTCGTTTTGACCCGAATAAATGTGTTTGAAAGGATGTTTCCCTTAAAGAATGAAATATATACTTAATTTCGATTTAAGTATATTGAATATTTTCCAAGTGTTGAAAATAAATGGATTTGTGAATTTCTTATTATTAAATAAGTATGGAAATGTTTTCCAATATGAAGTGAAATGTTTTGAGATTTTATCTTTTAAAGATAAATTGAAAATGAATATTAGAAATCGATTTGGAAATCGTGTGTTCATAGATATTTTGGAATTGTAAATTCACTATGGAATTTATAAAAGAAAGGGAAATTTGTTTAAAAATAAACGTTGATTTATTTTTGAAGTGTGGGAATAAATTTACGGATTTGGAACGTAATAAAGTAAATCGTTAAGGATTTATTTAATTGGTTTAAATGAACCATTTTGAATGAAAATGAACAAAGATTTGTGAATATATCCCGTATAGGGAAACGATTTGAAATTTGTTTTCAAAAGTTGTAAAGGTGAAAAGTGATTTGAAAATTTGTTTTCAAATGGTTGAAGTGTGGAAATTATATATCTAGTAAAGATATTTTTGAAAAATAAATAATTTGGGAAATTATTTGGAATCTGGTGATGTTGTGCACGCCTATTGGTAGTTAAATAACCGAATATCAATATTTACCTTTAAATAGGTATTTGTTGTGATTTGCTTGAATTTGAATGCCACACTTATTTTTAAAATAAGCGCCCACTATTCGGGTTAGCCGAGAAAGGACCTTTGGGTCGTATAACCCATTCCGAATATGTGATACGTCGTTATGGATTGCATTTGATGACCGATGTTAAAGACCAGATATTTTTGAAAATGGAAGGATTACCGTCGAATGACTCTGCATCGGCTTATCTCCGATATAGAGGTTTTACCACCCTTAGTGACGGGAAGTCCGGACGTGATTAGTGAATATCCGGATTGCAAGGACTTCTTTGGAAGTGCCTTCGGTTCCGTTCGATCCCGGAAAGACTTGTATGGATTGTATGTCTGACATTACAAATTGAGATATAAAGCTGATTTCTTTCAAATATATTTCTGTTGGTGGCGGAGAATTTATTCTCTTAGCTTAATACCCTTCTCTAAGACGTACGAGCTCAGAGGTTATGTAGTTGAAGGTTATTAGTAATATACTCCCAATTTGGTAGTGTGATATGCTAAGTGCTGTGGAGCATTTGTTGAACAAAGCACAGCTTTTGTATAAAGCGTGGCTTTGTGGACGAGACTTCGTCGGACCTCACACCCCGGAAATGGTCAAAACAGGAAGGATGCGGCAAGGTTATTAGGAGGTAGCGCCCCTTTAGTGTATGTCATTCCTTCTGGATAGAGGTGCTATCATGGTATGGAGCCCAGATATTTAACCTATGTTGTCGCAGCAAATTTATTATTTTGTGGTTGTTGGAATCGAGGATCCTCGGATATAGATTGGTTACGATCGGGGAATGACATATTCGTGTCAGTAGTTACCCAGTTTGAAGGGTAACCCGGCCTTGTGTTGGCAGAGATCCGATTAGGTTCTCGGGTCGTCTTTCCAGAGGCGTACCCATGTTGCAATGGGAAGTTCCTTGGCCTTACCATTTGTTGGAAATCCAAGCTTCAATACGATCTTGATCATTCGCTTGTGGTGGTCACCACTGTTTGGATGGTAGCTATAGTAGGCATAAGTGCGAAATGCCTATGCTGGCTAAGATTTATATCTTTTCTTTCGAAATGTTTTCTACACTATGCACTAGTAATAATATCAAATGTTTCTTTTTAATGCGTATCAAGCATCTTTGACTATCATAAGGAGAAATCTCCTCCGATTCTGCGTTTGCATTGTGTGTGCGTGCAGGAGGCCTTATGGTAGTCTCATTTTCTTAAAAGCATTGCGAATCTATTTTAAAAATATTCCTGTTGTTTGTTTTAAAGATAAACTGTTTTAAGTTCTCACACCAGTCCCATGACTGACTCGGAGTTTATTGTTTCCTTTCTAAACTCTGGGTGCCCACCAATTTTCACACGGGCAGTCTACAGTCAGATTATCAGGATATTCTAGAATTCAGGAGTTGCTGGAGACAAGCTGGATGGCATGGCGTGTTCACTAGTATATAGTATTTCCTTTCCGCTGTTTGTTATCGTACACTCTGATGATGTAATGTAATGTAATATGATGTAATGTAATAACTGATATAGTTCTTTTGTTTAAAGATTATTCATTTATCTATTATATGTTGTTCCGCTGCGATTGTGAGATTCTGATATTGTTCTGTTGTTTCTTTCTGTGTTGTTCTATCTTTTTCTTTCTTCTTCTACCATTTTCTTCTTCTTTAACCATAACAGTTCGGTTTTTCGGCATTCGATTGCTCGGCAGTTGATACAGTGGACGTATTGATGTCGGTCTTTCGTAAGTCGAAGAATCGGTTCCTCACATTTGGTATCAGAGCATATGGCTAAGCGACAATCATGGCTCTGTTGGGTATTACTCATTAGAGATAGAGTCAGTAGTACTCTAGAATGAGTGTGAGTGTAATAATAGATATGAGTGCGTATTTGTTAGTGAATATAAAAATATTTTATATTGTGTTTGCTTATCCGTTGAGCTGTTTGTGAATTCTGGTCGGTAAATGGGACGCCATATTATCGATAGGGGTTTCTAAACTCTTAAACGAGATAAACCGACATAGTATCATTTTAATTGGGTAAATGAAACAATTTTACCTCGATTATATTTTGTATATAAAGGAAATAATTTTTCAGAATTATTAAAGTGTATATGAATTGATTGTTTGGTTGTTGAATAAAAACAACAATTTTTTAAAGAATAAATTGTATAAACGAAGAATTATAAGTATGGAAGTTATAATTAAAATAATTTACACTTGTGAAATAATCTTATATATAAGAAGTGAAATTATATAAGTAAAAGATTTATAAGTGTGATTTATAATCTAAAATAAAATTCCAGAGAAGTGTTTTGAAAGGATTTGATATTTTGGAAAATTGTTTTGGAGAAATTAAAGCTCTAAACTCTTTTCGGTCGCTGGAAAATAATTCCGATGATGATTGCGACGTCATTGGTGTTCATTTTCGGGTTTCCAAAAGAGGGATTGCTGCCAAATTGTTTTAAATAAAAGTTGTTTGGAAAATTTGTGTTTGGGTTTTGAAATTCAAAGGATAATTGAATTGATTTAAAAAAAAGGTTTTGAAAGGTTGAAAGGACTCTGTAATCCTACTTAAAATATTTATGGGAATGATAAATGAGTTGATAACTTATACAATTTGAATTTTGATGGAATAAATTTAACTTAAGGATGGAGTTAAATTAAAGTAAGTATAAGTGAATCAATAAAATCCAAGTGGTAATTGTTGAATATAAGTTATATAACTTATAAAATGTGAAAATGAAAGTGAAACCAAATGATAATTGGTTAAACAATTTTGTTAAGTAAAATAATAAAATGGATTGAAAGAATGTGAACTTGAGTTATATAAATGAAATTCAACTTTATTTGTGAAATGAATTAGCAATTGAATTAATAATGGATTGAATGTTAATCAATCGAATGTAAATGAATTGAAATGAAAGGATGAATATAAATGTTAATTCATTAAAAGCTAATAAATTGGAAGATTGAATGGAAGCCAATTTAATATTAAACCAATAGGAATTAAAGGCGTTAAACCAAATAGAATGTAAATTTGATAAATTTGGTTGTATTGAATATATACATTGGTTGTTATATGGTTGTTAATTGATTGTGTATAATTCGCTAAGTGTTAATGAAATTGAATTAGTGGAACTAAAAGCTATGTGATTAAATTCAAATTGAAAGTGAAGTAAATGAATTTGAATAGAACTGAATTTGATTTGGATTGAAAGTGAATTAATGTGAATTTGACTAGTGAATGTTAACTAATTGAATTGAGAATGAATGTTAGTAAAATCCAATGCTAATGAATCAACCGTGATTAAATGGAAAACCAATTCATTGAATATTAATGAGAATATGAATGAATATTGATTTGGATATGGATGTTAGTTGGTTGATGGTTGCATTTGTTACTTTTTGATGCATTTGCTATATTGGCATATATAGTTATTGGTATATGTTGTATATTGATGTTACTTTCATATATACATGTTACTCATTTGTGTATTGAGTGTTTAGTAGGTGCGGATTGCGCTTGCTTCGCTTTTGGAGCTCGCTTTCGCGCTATATTAGCCGTATACGCTCGCTAACAATATATAAGGTACATATCTCGGATTAAATATCGTACTTTTACACTTTTTTTCCCTGCAGGATGCCTCATCACTTGATGAGATGTATATTTGTGATATATACACTGTCTTTTTTTTTCGGATCGAGCCGCGCAAAGGAGACTCTGGCGAAATTTTCCGAAAATTTAAGGCGTTAGAATATTTTTGAGAAAATTGAGAATTTTTTTGAAAACTAAGTTGGATTTGGAAACTTAGTAAAGATTTTGTAAGAGGTTTAACTATTGGATTTTGGGAAAGTTAAACACTCAAATGAATTTGAAATCTAATTTGAACGGTTTGTTTTGGAAAGTTAATGGATTCTCTAACTTTTTCTTACTTGGTAATTTCGAGGACGAAATTCTTTTAAGGGGGAAAGTTTGTAACGACCCAGAATTTATGCCAATTAAAATTTGTATATTTATTTATTTTAAATATTAATAAGTGAAATTTATAAGTCGAATAATTTATTTTTCGAATATAAGGATTTAATTCGATAATTAAATCGATAATTTAATAGTTGAAATTTCAGAAATAATTGAAAATTGGGTTTAATGTGCTTAAAAATGATTTGTAAAATTTTACTATATCATATTGGAGTTATAATGTTGTTATAGAACTTTTAAAATTAAATTTAAAGTTAATTTGTGAAAATTGAATATTTTAATATTTAATTGACGAGTTAAAATAGCCATTTTTCAAACAGTCTCGGATTTTGACGAAACTAATTTCATCGGTTCCGTAATGTTATATTATTGTAAGGTTTCAAATTTCGTGTCACTCGGATTTACCGTTTGTCCGGGGCAAGCCAAAACGCATAGAAATTTGTTTAAATCGATTTAATTTAAAATTGATCGTTTATTGCCGTAAGTCGCACAGATGATCGAATTGGCTCTCGAAACATGTTCCATTATGTTCGGAATGCAGGGTAAACCCTGGAAACGCCAGTCACCGCGCGAGATTTGGAGTTCGGAAAAAAGCGAGTGAATGGTGATTTTCGGTAAATTTCTATAAAAAGGACCCTTATCTTCATTTTGGCTCAAACCCTAACCCTAATCAGTAGCCGCCATTAATAATTTCGAACGGCCAGAATCTTCTAACTTTCTTCCCTCAAGATCTATCAATCCATAAACAATCACGACAAATGCTCAACTACAAAGATGAAGAGCATGGAGAGAGCTTCAAATCCATACGGATAAGTCGACAAATCGTCGACCACAGAGGGAGCTATCTGCTCGCGTTCGATCGGAAGTCACACACGAAAATCGAGGCGTAGGGGAGGCCGTTCACGCGCGGTCGGCTGGAGTGGGGAGAGCTCGTCTAGGCGCTTCAAACGGTGGGTGCTGATCGATGCAAAGGCGAACGTGGTGGCCTCGAAAATTGATGGGAGATTGGCGGCTCATGGGTTAGTTCGAACGAGGGTTTACTGGAGGGGGAAGAAATGAAGGATGCGGCCACGATCTGCTCATGTGAAATGCATGGTTGTGATTGAAGGTTGAAGTAATAATAATTAAAAATTGTGAAATTAGTTATATTAAAATTTGTACAAACTTTAAACGTGTATAACCTTTTGATACGAGGTCGAAAAATTACGAAACAAGTTGCTTTGGAACCGTTTTGACGAGCACTACGCAATGGAGCTGGTTTAGAGTCATTTGGAGTTAGTGAAAATTTTGGGTAAAATTAAACGCACGTTTAATTTTATTCGAAATAAAATGCTGGAAATCAGAAATTCAAGGTGAGAACTTCTCACTCAATCAAAATTGTTTCGATTTAAATTTTTAAATAGTTAGATTTAAAATTGCTTGATTGTATGATTGAATGATAAATTATTATCTATTGATTGTTAAAATAGACATTATACGCCGTATATTAAGCGGAGGCTATTTATTAAAAACATATACCGCGATAATTCCATCTTGATTGGAATTGGTATTATTTATGTACTTGGAGTTGATTTCCCGCATTATATAGCGGATGAGACCCTATTGCGCCGCATAATAGCGGATAATATTTTATGAACCCATATACCGCGATATTCCGTATTGGAACGGAATTGGTATTGTGCTAACATCTGTGGATGCAGGGAAACAGGTTGGAGGGATCCAACTGGATTCCTCACCAGTATTTATTTGATTACAGATATTGTGAAATTTGTTGATTATCATATGATGATATATGATTGGATGCCGTGATTAATTATTTGGTGCTGTTGCATCATCGGGCCTATTTTTGGAGTTTAAAAATGTTAAAGTAAAGATTTTTATTTTAAAAGGATTTTTAAAGTTATTTTTGAAAATATACATTTTATTAAATTTTTGAATTGGTTTATTTTAAATAAATAAACGTTATAAAATTTAATATTATAAAAATAATGATTTTTGTGAAATATAGTTAAAATGTGATTTTTGAAATATGGAGTTAATGAATTTTATAAAATAATTTAAATTGAGATTTTTGGTTTTTTATAAACGGTTTATATAAAAGATTTATAAAATTGATATTTATAAATTAAAATAATAGAATTGTAAAACGAGTTTTTTTGTGTTAAAATGAAATAGTAAATGGATGGATTAGTAAGTAATGAAATTTATAGATTTATAAATTGAGAAGTTATAAAATGAATAGATTTTGTAAAATAAAAGATTTATAGTTAAATTTACTTATAATGTGGATTTTGGAGGGTAAATAGGATATGGATAAAATTTGTGAATAAAGTGATTTTATAACTTGAAGTTTTTATAATATATAAATGTGAATTTATAAACATTGATTTATAAATTCAAGATTGATTGAATTTGATAAGTAAATTTTTATAGCTTATTAAAGGAGTATATTCACGATTTTGGGACAGTGGATAATTTTTGAATGGAATATGTAAAAGTGTTGAATTTGGTTAATGATTTATATTCACGATTTTTAATAGTGAATAATATATCAAAGGAATGTTTAGGAAGTGATATTTTAAATAGAATTAAAACGATTTGAAGTTGTTTTAAAATGCGTTAAGTATCGAATACATAGATTTCAACATTCATTGTTGAAATAGACATTTTCGAGAAATAAGGAAATGATGGACTATAACACTGTTGTTATAGTAAATGATTTCCAAAAGGAAATGTTTTATATAGTATTGGGATTTATATATCTATCTTAATTTCGAATCCCTATACTAGTGATTTCGGGTCGTCGTGACGATGTTTTACGCAACATTCGTATTGACCTGAATAAATGTGTTTGAAAGGATGTTTCCCTTAAAGAATGAAATATATACTTAATTTCGATTTAAGTATATTGAATATTTTCCAAGTGTTGAAAATAAATGGATTTGTGAATTTCTTATTATTAATAAGTATGGAAATATTTTCCAATATGAAGTGAAATGTTTTGAGATTTTATCTTTTAAAGATAAATTGAAAATGAATATTAGAAATCGATTTGGAAATCGTATAAGATATTTTGGAATTTTAAATTCACTATGGAATTTTTGAAAGAAAGGGAAATTTGTTTAAAAATAAACGTTGATTTATTTTTGAAGTGTGGGAATAAATTTACGGATTTGGAACGTAAATATAAAGTAAATCGGTAAGGATTTATTTAATTGGTTTAAATGAACCATTTTGAATGAAAATGAACAAAGATTTGTGAATATATCTCGTATAGGGAAACGATTTGAAATTTGTTTTCAAAAGTTGTAAAGGTGAAAAGTGATTTGAAAATTTGTTTTCAAATGGTTGAAGTGTGGAAATTATATATCTAGTAAAGATATTTTTGGAAAATAAATAATTTGGGAAATTATTTGGAATCTGGTGATGTTGTGCACGCCTATTGATAGTTAAATAACCGACTATCAATATTTACCTTTAAATAGGTATTTGTTGTGATTTGCTTGAATTTGAATGCCACACTTATTTTTAAAATAAGCGCTCACTATTCGGGTTAGCCGAGACACTACACCAAAACAGGGATTTTGCAACATTTTATATTTGTTAATTTCTAACACTTATAAGTGCTACAGCCCAGTGACAATAAAAAAGTGTTAGGATACCTGAAATAGTGTTGGGAAATATAAATAATATTTTTTATAGACCTCCCAACACATCAATTATAATTTACAACACTTATAAATGTTAGAACAGTTGGTAAATTTGTAAATAACTCAATAAAAATTGGTTCCTTTTGTAATTGTACATGCAGCGTTTTTCTAACGCTTTCCTGTAGGATCTAGATTAACCCTAGAGGAGGGGGGGGGTGAATAGGGTTATAGCAAATTTTCACGATTTAACACAGAAATAAACTGCAGAAATAAATATGCTGAAAAGTAAATCACACACAAAATTTACCCAGCTTCGGCAACCCCTGCCTACTGCTGCATTCCCAGATTTCTATTAGAATTAAACAGTATCACGCTTACAAACACTCTACTAGACTCGCAGACCCTTTTGCTCCCGCTCACAAACACTCTACTAGACTCGCACACCCTGCTCCCGTCTATAGAGTTTCGCTTACTCGCAAACACTGCTCCCGCCTATAGAGTTTTGCAAACTCGGACACCCTGCTCACTGAACTAATTCTAACTAGACAATCTGACACTACCTAAACCCTAGGTGGTGATTTACAAATTCTTTGACTCGAGAAGAAAAAACAACTTCAAAATTAAAACCGGAGCAAAAATTAAAATACAACTTGAATGCGTAATTTTTGCTCAATTAAAAAATAAGAAAACCCCTTTAATTAAAACCCTAAAAAAAACCCCTTTGTAATTAACAAGGCCGGCCCCTTTATCTTTCAACCCGTTCTCTTTTCCTCTTGCTACTGTAAAAAATGATGGCCGATCTCTTTGTCGAATTAGGGCTTCGGCTTCTTTCTCGAATTAGGGCTTCGCCTCTGGTTTGTGATGCTCTTGCTTCTCTGATGTTCGATTGTGGTTAACTTTGAAATTGTGAATTGTTCGCAGCTGCTTCTTTTGATGACCGAGTTCGTTGAATTGCGGTATGTAATTTTACTTTCGTTTGCTGGTTTGATTGTTTGTCTTTTTCACTTGATAACTCGATGCCGATGATGTGAATTGGGCTTCGGTATTTATATGAATTCGTGACACTTGAATTCCTTCGTATCAATTTGATACTTTCCTAATTCTCAATTGCCTGTTGCGCACGTCTTTCCTGATTTTGTGACACCTTGATACACACGCCTTTCCTGATATTTTTTTAACTTGATAATCACGGTTTTGAATTGAGAGCTTTCGATCCTTCTTATATAAAAAAGGCAGAAACTTTCCCTTTTTAATCTGTGTTGACTTTTTCAAAGAATACAAATTTGAGTTGATCTGATGCATTTCTGGCTTGGTTACTTTGGCATGGTTTGTTTGTCTAGTGATACTTGTTGTTGTGTAGACTGTAGTCTATTTGATTACTTTAGTTGCATTGATCTCTGTAGTCTGCACTTGTATAGTTGGTTCCATATTCATGTATCTTGATGTTGTATAGACTTTTTCATGCTGCTGTGATGCAGTTTCCTTCACTGTTGTATCTTTGGGAGTTTGCACTGTTTCATGTTGAATTCATTGAAGTATTGATTGTTGCATTACTTAATGTTGTCACTATGTTCGACATGGTCTTTGTAGTACTTGGTTACTGGTCGAGTTCATTTGTATTTGAACTACTCTCTGGAGTGGTTGTTGTGTTCTCTGACTCTGGTGCCTTGTACAACAATGTTCTCTTGTTCGATCACTTGCTTGGATTAGCTCTGTATATTACTGTGTTGATGGTTGCTGTGCACTCTGATGTATATGCATTTGCCACTGTCTTTTACTGTAGTCTTCATTGTTGTGTTTTGTACTTGATTTGCACTGCTACACTTTGGTCATGTCTGATCTGTTGTTCAGTTTGCATTGTCATATTTTAGTCATGTTGCCTTCAGTAGCTTCACTGTTGCATTTCTATATTGAGTTTGCATTGATGTAGTTGCTTCCATTCTGGTTGTTACAGTCCTATGCAGTTGCTTGTAGTCTTGGCCATGTTGCATATTGCATTTGGTCTGCACTTTCACTGTTCACCATGTTGCATTCATTCCATTTTGCATTGGTGCAGTGCTGTCATGTTGTTTGCAACTGTGTTGCACTTGTATCACTGGTATTTGAACTAAACTTGTGTATCTCTCTGCCTGGTCGACACTTGATGTTTGTAACTTGTGGTTTCATGCTTCATGCATGTACTCTGTTCATATGTTCTTGGTGGCTGTTGTTCTGATGATCGATTCTCTGACTTGTTTTGATCTTTCTCACGTTCGTTCTCTGATGACCGATGGCTTGCGTCGCTTGTTCTCTGATAATTGATTCTTGTTGCTAGCTCGTGATTTTGAATATATGGCACGTGAGTTGAACCCGGCTTTTCATTTGGGTTTGACCTGTGCTCACCTGTCCCTGTAGCATTATCAAGTGTATATCGATGTGCACGGCCTTGTGGCATGTACAGTGATACACTGTGCATGTCACATTGTTCGTGTATGATGAATTCAATTTTAAATGATGACGAACAACCCAAATAACTGAGGCAAATCATATTTTCAAAAATCATATTTCATTTTATATTGCAAAAACCTTTCTTTTTCAATTTTACTGCGTTAGTGAATATTTTTGCAGATTGCTCAGATGCTGGATTCAAACTGGAATGCAGTTGAAGACAAAATACGAGTGTGAGTGATATGTAGTGAGGTTATAAATGTAAATTGAAATCGTGATGTATTCAAAAATGTATATGTATAGTGAGATCATGAATTTGTTCTATTCAAGATTGTAATAAATATTTGTTTGAATAAAATTTCTGTTTGAATTCAAAATCAGTGTAACTTGTTCTGTTTGAATTCAAATTCTGTGTAATTTATTTTATTCAACAAATATTTATTTAATCTATGAAAAAATAGAATAGTACATTACCAAATACATTTAAATAAATATATATGTTTATTATCATCAAACAAAAATATATAAGCGCATATTCAACAATCTCCCCCTTTTGATGATAACAAACATATATTTAAGATTTTGACCGTGTTAAATGTATTTGACCAATTATTTACTCCAATTGCTCCCCCTATTTAAATGCTTCCTCTCTACATGATGCTCCCCCTACATATATGCATACGGATAGAAATATTCAAATAAGACTAGATGCAAATGGAAAATTAGTTGACCTTTGCTTGATTCTATTTGACAAAATCTTAACTTTTCTCTCCCCCTTTTGTTATCAGCAAAAGAATAATAGTGTTAGAGAAAAATAGAGATTAAGTGATCAATATTAATCCAACATTAAACTCAAATTGAATATAAATATTAAACTTCAATAAGAATCAAACAAAAAACATAACTACTCTTGTTAGGCGCATATTCCACTTTTAGAAATGATGGATATGGTGTTCATATAAAATCATATAATTGAATCTTCTTGTGGTACATTCATATCAGGAATTTGAATATCTACTAATCATGCATAACCATTAGGACTTTTAAATGAGATTAGTAGTATTCGAATTTAATTTAAAAAATTGAAATCAAGTATCTTCTAACCACGCATGACCGTGAGGACTTTTAAATGGGATTAGAATCAACCTGTCTATTTAAGAAATTAATTTTGATATGCGTTCCATACATGCATAACCGTAAGGACTTTTAAATGAGCATGGAAGCACATAATCAAAAATCCAAGTAATTCACCCATGCATAACCGTGAGGACTTTTAAATGAGAGTGAATACTTTGGATATTTATTTATTTTTTTTAAAAAAAAATGTGACATGAAAAACAAATGATTCCTGATTACAGTACCACATATCGACAAACTATATTGAATATTTGATAAACCATGGTCGATAGAAATAATGATAGATATAGAAATGGTCATGGAATCTTTACCCAACAAAAAGTTTTATAATTCTTGTTTTAATTCCTAAAGAAATTTTCCAAATATACTCTCTTGAGTAATGTATGTTAAATATCAACACTCATCACCTTTTCAATCACTATTTATCTTTTTGATAATTAGTAGGGAGTCGGATTAGTCATAATTTGTCATTTAAAATCAAATAAAAATAACTAATCTGAAAATATGGTCAAACATGATTTTCTCGAAGGGGTTTTATGAACAAAATTTCTGCTATTTGAAAATTGTTTCAAGTGAAAAATATGCAGATATTTTCTTTGAAAAACGATGCAACAAATGAATGTTTCAAAAATTAATCACGTTACACTAGTAATTTTTCTATCAACTATATTACCAGTGTAATCTGCATCTGAATTTAAATTTCACTCAATATTCACTCGTTGGATGTCAAAGACCAGATTGTGAAATTTCAACAAACTATTTCAGAATGTAATTTGAAATGAAGCCATGTTCACACTCAAACAAATATCATGGTGTTAATTTCAGAAACCATAGAATAAACAATTATATTCATGAGTAATCAACAGTCAGTCAACATCATAATTATTTCAAAAACAATTTCTTGAAGTTTCAACAATTTCTTAAAATCCTTTTTAACAGCTTTCACATGAAATTTGAAATCATGCAAATTTACAAGCAGTGACCAAAAAGTCAAAATATATCTACGTGTAGCATGAGTAATCAAAGATAAAATACCATCATTTGACCAAACAAATTTATATGGATTAGTTCACTGTTGAAAATCTGATTGTTCATCATTTAAGCACAAATCAAGGTCATTAATAAGAACAAGTCAAAAGAAAAATCATATCAATAAGACAGAATTAAAGACATCACATCATTATCACAATTTTGGCCGATTTAATTCAGAATATGGTGCAAATTATCACAATTAATATATCGATCAGATAAGTATACCTTCACCTGTTTTACCTTTACGATAATTTTTCGTGATTGCCCATTGTGATTCTGTCACCTTTGTACTAGGCTAAGGAACTTTTCTATGTTGCCCGTTGTGTTTCTGGAACAGCCAAAATCCAGAGAACATCGTTGTTGTTCCTTAGCCTGCCACCACACCTACACGATGAAAGATTTTTGTGACCTATTTCTAGGTCCATGATTGTTAGTGGCAGAAGCATTATGAATAAACAAACCCTTTGGAACCCAAACTTATTTAGTCCTTTTATTCTTGTTCCAGTAGATATGAAATTTGTTTGTAGAATTCTTAGGAACCCAAACTTGTATAAATTTTGTGTTCTTGTTCCTATGACTACAATTTTCAACACGATGTCCGATTATTTCACATCTATTAAAGACACTCTTCCCTTTTGCATTATCCTCAACTTGTGTTTTCCCAAAACCTAGTCCTTTTTTATTGTTAGCAAAAATTTGATTTCCCAATAGCATGTTGAAAGATTTTTCGCCTCTTGAAAAGTTATTCAAAGATTTCTCAAGATTTTGGACTTTGGTTTTTAGTGTTGTATTTTCAGTGACAAGTGAGGTGCATCGATTTATAAAATCCTTTTTCCTAGTGTCAATGATTTCCTTAAGACTCAAGTTTTCTTTTTCAAGATTCTCAGAGTTATTCTTAAGTCTTGTCAATTCTGAATCTAAAACTTTACATCTTTTACATTCTAGGTTTTGAATATTTTCAATTTCAGTTTCTAACCTAAATTTTTTACGAGCAAGTTCTCTCCTATCAGTTTTCAGTTTTTCAATTTTAGATTCAAGAGCATCAACTACTTTAGTGAGATCAAGACACATAAAAACAAGATCTCTAAAGGAATACTCACCTGCCTCACTAGATTCCTCAGAGCTTGCTTTTGATTCTGATTTCGCCATAAGACACAAGTTAACCTCCTCTGAGCTGCTATCCGAAACTTCCTCTCCTTCTTCATCATCCCAAGTCGCTGCAAAGACCTTCTTCGTCTTTTTCTTTCCTTTGTTGTTTTTGAGAAGTGGGCATTTTTGTATGAAGTGTTCGGGCTTCTTGCAGTTAAAGCACGTCGGTTCATTATCGGAATTGTCAGAATCTCTTGACCTATTACCCTTCGTTTTCTTCTTGCGTGGCTTGAATCTCGACCATTTTCTAAGATTATTGACAGCCATTGCAAGCTCTTCAATTGGATCTTCTTCATCTTCATCGCACTCTTCTTTGCTCTTTAAGGCAATCGTCTTCTTCTTTGGTTCGAAGTTATTGCGTTCTTCCTTTGCTTTTAGCTCAAGCTCATATGTCATCAAGTTACCAATCAACTCCTCCATGCTTAGTTTACTCAAATCTTTCGATTCTTGGATTGCCGTGACTTTTGCCTCAAAGTTCATCGGTAAGACTCGTAGTATCTTCCGCACAAGCTCTACCTCAATGAATACCTTCCCAAGCACTCTAGCGTTGTACACCAAAGTTGAAAAGCGTCCAAACATGTCCTTTATGCTCTCGCCTTTGTCCATCACAAAGTTCTCGTATTCAGTGCTGAATATGGCTAGACGAGACTCCTTGACTTGAGAAGTTCCTTCGTGTGTCACCTCCAAAGTGTGCCAAATTTCCTGTGCTGTTGTACAATGAGAAATTCTATTAAATTCATTTTTATCAAGAGCACATATCAAAGCATTCATGGCTTTAGCATTTGTCGTTTTCAATCTCTTATCGTTAGCATCCCACCTATCCTTAGGTTTAGGAATCTCACTATCACCAACGATTATAGTGGGAGGTTTATAGCCAGTTTCAATAATATCCCAAACATCATAATCAACGGAACTAAGGTAAATACTCATCCTAACTTTCCAATAAGCATAATCATTCCCGTTAAACATGGGTGGCCTAACAATAGATTGCCCCTCAGAAAAAGCATTATTTGATGAGTTCATGACTCTAGAGTTAAATAAAATACCAGGCTCTGATACCACTTGTAGGATCTAGATTAACCCTAGAGGGGGGAGGGGGTGAATAGGGTTATAGCAAATTTTCACGATTTAAACACAGAAATAAACTGCAGAAATAAATATGCTGAAAAGTAAATCACACACAAAATTTACCCAGCTTCGGCAACCCCTGCCTACTGCTGCATTCCCAGATTTCTATTAGAATTAAACAGTATCACGCTTACAAACACTCTACTAGACTCGTAGATCCTTTTGCTCCCGCTCACAAACACTCTACTAGACTCGCACACCCTGCTCCCGCCTATAGAGTTTCGCTTACTCGCAAACACTGCTTCCGCCTATAGAGTTTTGCAAACTCGGACACCCTGCTCACTGAACTAATTCTAACTAGACAATCTGACACTACCTAAAGCCTAGGTGGTGATTTACAAATTCTTTGACTCGAAAAGAAAAAACAACTTCAAAATTAAAACCGGAGAAAAAATTAAAATACAACATGAATGCGTAATTTTTTCTTAATTAAAAAATAAGAAAACCCCTTTAATTAAAACCCTTAAAAAAACCCTTTGTAATTAACAAGGCCGGCCCCTTTATCTTTCAACCCGTTCTCTTTTCCTCTTGCTACTGTAAAAAATGATGGCCGATCTCTTTGTCGAATTAGGGCTTCGGCTTCTTTCTCGAATTAGGGCTTCGCCTCTGGTTTGTGATGCTCTTGCTTCTCTGATGTTCGATTGTGGTTAACTTTGAAATTGTGAATTGTTCGCAGCTGCTTCTTTTGATGACCGAGTTCGTTGAATTGCGGTATGTAATTTTACTTTCGTTTGCTGGTTTGATTGTTTGTCTTTTTCACTTGATAACTCGATGCCGATGATGTGAATTGGGCTTCAGTATTTATATGAATTCGTGACACTTGAATTCCTTCGTATCAATTTGATACTTTCCTAATTCTCAATTGCCTGTTGCGCACGTCTTTCCTGATTTTGTGACACCTTGATACACACGCCTTTCCTGATATTTTTTTAACTTGATAATCACGATTTTAAATTGAGAGCGTTCGATCCTTCTTATATAAAAAAGGCAGAAACTTTCCCTTTTTAATCTGTGTTGACTTTTTCAAAGAATACAAATTTGAGTTGATCTGATGCATTTCTGGCTTGGTTACTTTGGCATGGTTTGTTTGTCTAGTGATACTTGTTGTTGTGTAGACTGTAGTCTATTTGATTACTTTAGTTGCATTGATCTCTGTAGTCTGCACTTGTATAGTTGGTTCCATATTCATGTATCTTGATGTTGTATAGACTTTTTCATGCTGCTGTGATGCAGTTTCCTTTACTGTTGTATCTTTGGGAGTTTGCACTGCTTCATGTTGAATTCATTGAAGTATTGATTGTTGCATTACTTAATGTTGTCACTATGTTCGACATGGTCTTTGTAGTACTTGGTTACTGGTCGAGTTCATTTGTATTTGAACTACTCTCTGGAGTGGTTGTTGTGTTCTCTGACTCTGGTGCCTTGTACAACAATGTTCTCTTGTTCGATCACTTGCTTGGATTAGCTCTGTATATTACTGTGTTGATGGTTGCTGTGCGCTCTGATGTATATGCATTTGCCACTGTCTTTTACTGTAGTCTTCATTGTTGTGTTTTGTACTTGATTTGCACTGCTACACTATGGTCATGTCTGATCTGTTGTTCAGTTTGCATTGTCATATTTTAGTCATGTTGCCTTCAGTAGCTTCACTGTTGCATTTCTATATTGAGTTTGCATTGATGTAGTTGCTTCCATTCTGGTTGTTACAGTCCTATGCAGTTGCTTGTAGTCTTGGCCATGTTGCATATTGCATTTGGTCTGCACTTTCACTGTTCACCATGTTGCATTCATTCCATTTTGCATTGATGCAGTGCTGTCATGTTGTTTGCAACTGTGTTGCACTTGTATCACTGGTATTTGAACTAAACTTGTGTATCTCTCTGCCTGGTCGACACTTGATGTTTGTAACTTGTGGTTTCATGCTTCATGCATGTACTCTGTTCATATGTTCTTGGTGGCTATTGTTCTGATGATCGATTCTCTGACTTGTTTTGATCTTTCTCACGTTCGTTCTCTGATGACCGATGGCTTGCGTCGCTTGTTCTCTGATAATTGATTCTTGTTGCTAGCTCGTGATTTTGAATATATTGCACGTGAGTTGAACCCGGCTTTTCATTTGGGTTTGACCTGTGCTCACCTGTCCCTGTAGCATTATCAAGTGTATATCGATGTGCACGGCCTTGTGGCATGTACAGTGATACACCGTGCATGTCACATTGTTCGTGTATGATGAATTCAATTTTAAATGATGACGAACAACCCAAATAACTGAGGCAAATCATATTTTCAAAAATCATATTTCATTTTATATTGCAAAAACCTTTCTTTTTCAATTTTACCGCGTTAGTGAATATTTTTGCAGATTGCTCAGATGCTGGATTCAAACTGGAATGCAGTTGAAGACAAAATACGAGTGTGAGTGATATGTAGTGAGGTTATAAATGTAAATTGAAATCGTGATGTATTCAAAAATGTATATGTATAGTGAGATCATGAATTTGTACTATTCAAGATTGTAATAAATATTTGTTTGAATAAAATTTCTGTTTGAATTCAAAATCAATGTAACTTGTTCTGTTTGAATTCAAATTCAAATTCTGTGTAATTTATTTTATTCAACAAATATTTATTTAATCTATGAAAAAATAGAATAGTACATTACCAAATACATTTAAATAAATATATATGTTTATTATCATCAAACAAAAATATATAAGCGCATATTCAACATTCCCCCCAATCTCCACTGTTGGCCGCCTAATTTTTAATCTTCCCACGTTCCATTCCCATTCGCGCATCAGTTCTTCTCGCAACCCTCCCGTTATTCTCGTTCTTATCGCAACGCTCTTGTGATTTCAAACCTTGAATCGGGTATTTTCTTTTAATTATAATTGTTCGATGGCAAATTGTTCTGGTCAAACCCTCCCGTTCGATTTATATTTGTTCAATTCTCGTTTCTGCCTTGGCATTACTTCGTCAATCTTGCTGCTTTTTTTAAATTTTTGTTCAACAATGTTTATCAGTTTATGACATTGGTTGACATGTCGATGTTCAATCAATTTTATGCCTTCCTTTTTCTTTTGTTTCACCTGCACTTGCACTTCTGGTTGCTTTTATTGTATGTTGTTTGTTTGCTAGCTTCGGGTTTGTAGCAGGTAAGGTTGTCGGAGTGGGTTTATGATGATGTTGTAAATGTTTTGTCGGTTTGGTTAATGAAGTGAAATTGTTAGGTAGTAGGTTTTAATGTTTCTTCCACTATACTTACATCTCATTTGATTGGTAACAAACAAGTGGTTTGTTGTGCTATCTTGCATATTTAATTTTGGTCGCATGTTTAGGACATCAACTTGTGAAGACATGCGATGTTACTGTTTATAGCTGAATAATACTTATGTTATATGATCATCATGTTGCAGCTTTGATATTGTTTTAATTTGGAGTGATCATCAAATGAATTATCTTTGTTCGGATATGTTTTATTATATCTTATTACGACATTTTAATTGCAGTTTATCATTACATTTTAGGCAAATTTGTTATGTTTGAATGTTTTTTTGTTTCACTACAATAATGAGTTATGCGGATAAAATTTGGCGAAATGAAGGATTCTCACATAGACTATATATTTACACTTTACTAATAAATAATTTTGCTAAGCATCACCGTTGTACACACATTCAAACCACATACACCATAAAATTTACACCAATGCTACAATAGTTAAATACTTGTATTGTCCTTTGTTTTTGCATTACAAAATGTCCAAATGACTAAATTACGAATGGCAGTGGATATGTATATGTTGATAGTTAGTCAGGCATTAATTTTGTTGATTCATTCCTTCAGGCATTTAGGATTTAAGTTCCAGCTCCTTACATTTTTCCCTGAAAATAAAAATTTGTCAACATTTAAATTCCAGCTCCATACTTTTTAGTCTAGTGGAAACAGAATTATGTGCTAAGTGTGAATTCTAGTGTGCTTCTACTGGTATGAGATGGTATGAGATGCTAAATTCTAGTGTGAATTTTTTTCTTTCTTTTTAAGTCTCATAATAATGTAGCCATTTGTTGGTTAGAGCCTGTATAAAGTTTACATGACTGCTAGTGTTACTTGGTTGACTTTTAAGCATGATATCAATCTGTTCTCTCTATTCCTATCTTTTGGCCCACTGTAGGAATCTATCTGTCTGTTGTCTCTATTGATATCTCACTCTATTACAGTTTCACTTCATTAAAAATTATAAAATAGACAAAACATTTGTTGGTTAGTGCCGGTTTTAGTGTTTCTTCCACTATATTGAACCCTTAATAGATATGGCTACAATTATAAAATATACATAGCTCTTTTCATGTTCAACTGTGCCGGTTTTAGTGTTTCTTCCACTATACTGAACCCTTAATAGATATGGCTACAATTATAAAATATACATAGCTCTGTTCATGTATCATGCTTAGCACTAACGTAATATTATATCATAAAACATATATTATTTTTCTTTGCAAATCTACATGGCACTAATGTAATATTATATATTATTTTAGTTATGACAGAACAAACGTCAAGAGGGTGGATTAAAAATCCACGCAGAAATGAGGATGAATATAAGCAAGGTGTTCAGAATTTCATTAACTTTGTAAAGCAACACTCACCACAAGATATCCAGTTATGTGTATGTCCCTGTAAGAAGTGTAAAAACTCCAAAAAAATCTCAGTAGAAACAGTTGAGAAACACTTGATAGTTTTTGGTATGCTTTCGACATATGATGTGTGGTTCTTTCATGGAGAGAGAAACAATGCTACAGTACAAATGACTCGTGCATCAGATTCCGCCGAAGAGTTACCTATTCAAGACCAAATGCAAGTAGAAGAGCCTATTGAGGGCGCTCTTGGAAATCTCGTTAATGATGCATTTAGAGTGCATGATATGCCACAGGCTAGCGGTGAAGTGAACTTTGAAGAGATACATGTTGAGAAAATGTACCATGAATACAGAAGCTAAGCAAATGAGAAAATATATCCTTCTTATGAAGATGGACTTACAACTTTAGGTGTAATGGTTGAGCTTCAGAACTTGAAAAAAGAATTTAACTGGTCAGGAAATAGCATGACGAAATTGTTGAAATTATTTAAAAAATGTCTTCCAAAATAAAATACATTACCCGACAAGTATCCCACCATGAAAAAAATGTTAAAAGATTTGGGAATGAAGGTAATTCATGCATGCGAAAATGATTGCATGTTATTTTGGAAAGAGAATGCTAACATAGTAGAATATCCTCATTGTCATACACCAAGATTTAAAGATAAGGCAAATGCCTTAGGCATAAAAAAAATGACAACCCAACCGAGGAAAGTTCTAAGACATTTTCCTATAATTCCAAGGCTGACTAGATTGTACACTATACCGTGGATTGCTCGTAAAATGCAGTGGCGTAAGAATGCCGATCCTTCTTGGAATTTCATGCGCCATCCCGTTGACTCGGCTGAATGGAGAGCAATCAAATGTAAGTGGCCAGAATTTGCAAATGAAGGACGTAATATATGGCTTGGTATCGCTAGTGATGGATTTAATCCGAATGGGGTTCTCTCCAATAGTTACAGTTGTTGGCCCGTATACATGATTCCTTATAACCTACCCCCTTCGTTATGCATGAAATCACAATTTCAAATGCTAAGTTTATTAATTCCTGGACCGAAAGCACCAAGTCAAGACATTGATGTATACTTAGAACCTCTTGTTGATGAGTTGAAGAAACTTTGGACGGAAGGAGTGGCTTCTTTTGACATGGACAGGGGAGAAATGTTTACAATGAAGGCAATACTATTATGGGGAATCCATGACTTACCAGCATTTGTAAATTTATCTGGTTGCGTGACACATGGTTATAAAGCATGTCCAGTTTGTGCTATGGAGACCGAGTCAGAATACATTGGTAACAAGGTTGTTTATCAAAAGTATAGAAGTTTTTTGAAGGATGACCATCCATATAGATTAATAAAACATGGATGGTATAAGGATACCGAAGATAAAGAACCGCCAACAATGTTAAGTGGTCCATCCCTTTTGGAAAAGCTTAATTGTATAAAATATTTTCCTGGAAAATTACCAAAGAATAAGAAGCGAACGATATATGAAGCTACCGATAAAAGTTTCTTTACAGTTGGAGATGGTGACATAGAAAAATTGTCTTGGTATAAGTAGTCAATTTTCTATGACTTAATTTATTGGAGTAGTCATAAAGTGCGACATACTATTGATGTGATGCATACGGAGAAGAATGTTGCAGAGCATCTTATCAACTTAATGTTTGATAAAGGAAATCAATCATCTAAGATTGCATGGGACAAGATTCATAAAATGAAATGTTGTCAAGTTCTAAAAGATGCCAAACTTCTATCGTGTCTTGGGATAAGATTTGGTAGCCTTGTTACTATTCAACCACCTACCTTGCACATAAAAAAAACATATGAGTATCATATTTTAATGCAATACTTGCTTCCTATAATGGTTCAACATGCATATCCAAAGCTTCGTGAGTTACGACGAGCTATTTTACAAGTGAGTTTGTATTTTAACATAATATGCTCGAAAATTTTAGTTCGAGAACATGTTCAAGCCGCCAAAGATATGATTTCCGAGGCATTGTGTGTTCTAGCACATTATTTTCCTACAGACTTTTTTGATATAAGTGTTCATCTTATGGTGCATCTAGCTGACCAAGCTTTTCTATGAGGACCTACAAACTATATATGGATGTATCCATTCGAAAGGTGAGATATTATTTTTACAAGGTTTGTAAACATTATTTCAAAATGACAATTTCTAAATATATGTGCATGTGTACATGTGTGCAGGGCTATGAAAGAATGCAAAAATATACCTAGTAATAAACGCTATATAGAAGGATTAATCGCTGAAGCATATCTTGTTTCAGAATCAGTTAGATATGCAATGGAATATATGCCGAACCCACGTGATGGAAATCATAGTTCTACACAAGCATCCTTTTAAAATGATGGTAATGATATATATGAACGCCCCATCATTGAAGGCAAATATATTAAGCTAACTAGGATGCAACGTGTTCAAATTCGAAGGTGGATACTTTTTAGAATCGATGTTCCCGAGAGAGATGAATATTATAGGTATGAAATTTCTCCATATTATGATAAATACCGATGACATAAAATAGCGAATGTATTCACATTCTAATATCTAATTTGTAGTGCATTTCGTTCCTCTTTAGAAGGTGTGTCTCGTGGTAAAAGAAAAGTTACCAGAATGGCAGAAGTAGTTGTACAAACTGAATTTATTGATTGGTTGCACAAAAAAGTAAGTTATTTCAATATGAAAATTTTAGGTTTTGTTCCTTTTATGTTAGTCATGCAAATTTGTTTGTTTCTGACAGCTACTAGAAGAAAAATGCATGAACACAATGTTGTGGCAATATATTAGTGGTCCAAAGTGGGAAGCCAAAAGCTATCTCAAGTATAGAGTGAATGAATATATATTCTCTCCTCAACATTACGACGACACTCTTTTGACTCAAGATAGCAGTGTTTGCATGGATGCAATCACCATATTTGTTGCAAGTGCAAAAGATATAAATCCTACAGACGATGACACTACTTGGTATCGTATCATTAAAGATATCATAGAAGTCGATTATTATGATTCTCAACATGTAGTATTCTACTGTGATTGGATAAACATCGCGGATAAGACAAATGGTTGTAAGATTTGTATCGATTCACATTTGTTGATGGTGAACTTGAAAAAGCTCAAAAACTCTAATGGAGAGTATGATAAGCCAGCTATTCTAGCAACCGAAGCAGGTCAAGTTTTCTATGTAAAAGACACTCAAAATCCTGATTGGTCTGTTGTTCGACGTTCTCCGAAGCGCATGACAGACAACATAGATGACTACACAGTACCGACCGATTTTCAGTCTGTTATGAAAGAACAAGCCAACTTAGGATTCTTATTGAAATGTGTTGAAATGAAATAGATATCATTTTGAAATGAATATTTGTGTTGTTTGATATACTTGGTATTTGGTAAACTAACATATGAGTTTATGAACGTACATTATGAGCTTTGCTCATGTTATTTGATATATTTTTGGATGCTTTCAGATTGATTTGTGAGCTTTGCTACTTCAGTAGGAACCTGCACATTATGGAGATTATCAACAAAATTAAAAGAAGCCATATTTATTTTCTTTGCTGTAACATCATTGTAATTAATTGGCATGTTTGACTCTCTGTGTTGTCTACTTGGTTTATCAAAGTTTGGAAGAGCTGATGATCAAGGTATTTAATATTATTTAATTATTTCTCGACCTACAGCTTTATTTCAAATTATTCTACATAGGAAATTTTACACTGTAGATCTTGCAAATTTAATCATTTACATTTTATTTCTCTTTCCTTAAAGTGAATTTATTCACTTTACTAGATTTTGAATGTATAATTGCATGGTTGAAAAAAATAAAAATCCTCTAAAGGTACAAATGCAGAGCTTGAAGCATGTTTTTTGAATGAATTCAGCGAAGATGTCATGCCTGTACTTTGAAATGACATTTTAAGTTTCATTGTATACTAAAATCTTTTTTATGCAGGTCTAAATGTCGAACAATTGCAATGTTAGTGCATCGAAAGGTACAAATGCAGAGCTTGAAGCATATAATCCTCCTCAGACAAGTGATAAAAAATACTCAATAAGTGTTGATTTTGAGGGTGTTAAAGGTAAAGATGAAGCTAAATGAAGCTCCAGATGTGGAGCCCTAATTCGTTGTCATATACCGATTGGCTATGACGAGTGAGAAATGTAGATGATTATTACAAGAATATTTTGTGGCAAGAGCTACTGGTATGTCACGAATTCATCTTATTTAGTCATTTATGTTTTGCACAAGATTTATCCTTAGTACTAAAATTTCTTTGTTAAACAGAATGAATTTGACATGGATATAGATCCCGAACTAGCTCGGCCAATTTTAGAAAAAACATTTCCACGATATTATCGTACGGTAAAGTCTACTTTGCGGAATAAACTGCTCAGAGTCGGAGGAACCACCATACCCAAGAATATTGCTATTACTAATTGTCCCGCGGACATTGACAGAATATGGTGGGAAAAGTTTATAGATAATGAATATTCAGATAAAAAAAAGGAGCAATGTAGGAAAAACGCCGAAGCCAAAGCTAAAAATACTATCACTCATACACTAGGAAGAAAATCATACCGTAGAGTTTACGACGAAATGGTAAGAAATAGTATAAAAAATATTTCTTGTAAATATTAATAATGAATAGTTAATTAGTTTAAAAATATTTGTTCTTGCAGGTCAAGGAAAATCCGAAAGAGAAAGTCACGCGGACAATGGTTTGGAAGGCGGGACATATAAATAAGAAATCTGGACAAGTTCTTCCATCTGCGGCAAAAGCCTATGTAAGTATTTTTACTTTAGTACAAATAAAAAGCTCATTTGTATTGTGTTGGTAATCTAAATGAATAAAAGTATTCTATCTTTGTTCACATTTCCACTTTTTTTATGAATGAATAACATGTTATTTCTTGTTTAATTTTGTTGAATGCAATGTTTTATATCGATGATACGACTTTTTGCTTTGCGAATAATGAATGGTTTGAAGTGGAGCAGTGTAGAAATGGTGGTTGTATATTGTTATTTGATAGTGGTGTATGATTTTGGAGTATGCAAGCAAGCAACTGGTAGGATACGCAAGGGGAGGTTTTTGTGGCTGTTGTGAAGTGAAGTGGTAGTGTGTATGTTCATGGTAGCAGGGTAATGGTGAAGAGTGTGATGTAGTATGGCTATTTGTTGTGTGTGCGGAGAAGATCGATGGTGCTGAATTTGAAGTTGAACTGTGATGTAGATGGTGGTAGCAAAGCGGAAGGGAAATTGGTAGGTTGGAGTTGTAAATATGACAGAGGCTGCTTGCGGTTTGGTCAGTTGTGTGTTGCTTTTTGGAAGGGGATTGTGTGCAACAAAGTGCAGTTTTGGGTTGATGTTTTTGGTTGAGGAGTAGTTTGTTGTACAGGTCGTTTGAAGAAGTATTATGTGCACTTTGAAGGTGGATGGTTTGGCAAGTCTGGTGAATGGGTAGGTATGGTGAGTTGAAATGATTTGCAGTTGAATGGGTTGAAGAGGAGTTTTGAAAAGAGAGTTGAAGTGCACAAGGAATAGTGAAAAGAGAGTGGAGATATGCTATAGAAGGTAGTGGTTTGATGGGGTTTGACAGGTTGCAGAAAATGCTAGAAGTGGCAGGGAATCAGTTTTTGTTAATACAAATGAAAAATGTACTTTTTTTGCAAAAATAAATGAAAAGAAGGAAATGAAAATTGTAAATAGAATGCAATAATTTAAACTGTGATGCAGTGGTATAAAGTTGCGGTTGCGGTCTTTGTGGCAATGGATGGAAGACTGTGATGCAGTGGTAGAGGATGGTGATTCGATTTGCGTTAGAAGGTTATTATATGTATGTTGTGCAGTTAAGCAATGAGGGAGGAATGACAGATGCAGGTTGTGGTAGATTGCTGTCAGATAGGCGTTTGAAGGAATGCCAGTGAAAAGATGGCGAAGCAGTGAAACGGATTGTGGAAAGGAGGAGGTGGTGGTGTTTTGTATTGTATAGAGTAAGTGTGCAGAAGTGAATTGTACAGCGGAAAGTTTGGTGATGTTGTGAAGTTGGAGATGTATGCTAGTATGTCACTATGGAGTTGAATAGTAGGGTTTGGTTTTTGATGATGTGAGTGATGAAGTATTGAAGCTAGTGACAGTTTAGGCATGGCTGTTGAGTGATGTTTGGATGGCAATGGTATATGTTTGATCTGGCACAAGGCAGCAGAGGTTGTTTGCTAAGGAGAGTTGCTAAGGGTAATGGAGGAATTGCACTGGGATCTTTTATGGTGTCGCATGGTATTGATATTAGAAGAGAATCTTGTTTTTGTTGTACTTAGAAATTGAATTGGAAATATTAAGCTATGATACACATTAAAAAACATATATATTTAATGTTAAAAAAGAGGAGAAACAAAAGCAACAACTATAACTGGACCTCATATAGCGTGCAACAAGTTGCACTAATTTGTTCTTTTTTCCTAATTATTTGTATTCCATTTTTTATCAAAAAATCAAATAAATTTGTTTCTGGAAAATATACAATACATCTGATCAGTAGGAGTAATCTGTGTAATTAAATAGAGGGTCCACGTGGTTGTTTCTTTTTCAGTTAACATACCAAATATAGTTCAATAAAAAAGGCAAAAACAATATTACTCCAACCTTGATAAAAAAAATAGTATGTTTTCTTTTCATTTTAAGGAAATAAATATAAAAACAAGCTTTGTAATTGTGGCAAAATATTTGGACTGGAAGGACTGCAATTGTAGGAACTGCAAGTGTGTTTGGGTTGTGAAGTCGTAGCAGTTATGTTTGGTTTTGAAATTTGTGAAGTGTGGAAGTGTTTTAGACTGTAAGAGGCACTGTGCATGGTTGAACACTGTTTCAGACTGGAAAATGAATGTTGTAAGTGGTTGTGGTGGTTAGAGTGATTTGGGATGGTGATCAAGGCTGCTTGAATGTAATACAAATTTGTGTAAACAATGCAACAATTTATTTGCAAATGCGATGTTAATTGAAATAAGATGTAGCTTCAATGCAAACAAAATGTAAAATGAATCTTAAATGAAGAGAAGAGAATGCAAAAATGAAAATTTGCAAATGCAAAGCAGACTAGTCAAAGAAAGAAAACTGACATGCACAGTTAACAAAACACAATATGCACTAAAGAGATTTGAAGAAATGTTTGTTTTTTTTGTTTTTTTAAGAATCAAAACAGAGAACAAAGTGCTGAAGGCTGTTGTAGTGGTGTTCTCTGGGCAGTGATGTTCTCTGGGCAGTGATGGGAGGTTGGATGATTGTTGCAATGAAGTTGTAGTGATGACTGAGGAGTAATTGAATGTATGGAGTGGGATGTTAAAACGGTTGTCTGGTTGTGGATTTTGAAGGCAGTGTGGTTTAGAGAAATGTATGCTATAAAAACTTGTTTCCATAAAAACTTGTTTTTCCTCCACCATTCATCATATAACCTAATGATCTTGAAAGTAGGAAATATTTAAGTTCTTTCTAATGCAATCGTTTTCTTCATGGTGATCTGATATATGAAGTATGCAGTTGTATGGGTATCTGATGCAGAGTGCTTGTGTAGGGAAAATGGTTTCAGGTGAGGTGGAATAGTGGCAAAGGGTTGGTTTGTTGATTGAACTGTGCAGGTTGACATTTTGCTTTAGGCAGATAATATGAAAAATAACGACCAGGGTATTGTGTACGTTTGATAGTTTATAGAAGCATAAGCACTTATGTCTAAACCATGAGCAGTACATTCTATCTGAACATTGATCTTACGAACAGATTCATTTTTTTAGGTAATGTCAAACATGAAATAGATTCAGTAGTCTGCGGGTTGAACTTTGAAAATGTTGTTATGCACCATGCTATTTATCTTATTGCTTCTCAACCGCTAATCTTCTGTACGTATTGAATGCAGGCACTCGTGGAGGAAGAGGAAGAAAAACAGAAGTTGGAATGTAGCGGCAACGAGGAAGTAAACACACACGACCTTGACAACGATCCCATCTCTAAAGTTTTTGGGTCCGATAGAAAGAAAAACTATTGTCGTGTAATTAGCTCCACTTCCTCTGCAAAACAAGTAAAGTTGATGCAAGCTTCAAAAGCAATTGCCGATAAGAATAAAAAGGAAGATTTTCGTCAATGGTCATCGGAATTACAAAACCAAGTGGCAAATCAAGTTGCAAATCTAGTGGCGAATCAAGTGTCGAGCCAAATCAATGAGGCTCTTAAATCATTTGCTTCATCTTTCTTAACTATGGTACCGGGGTTACAACATAATCTTAATGGTGGTAATGTGACGCCTATGACTGAAACCACTTCTAACTTGAATAAATCTCCTTCGAATATTGGAGTTGCTAGTATTCCGTCAAATGATGTTGGATCATCTACAAGAGGTAAACAATTCGTAATGCTACTATCACAGTATACGAAGAAGGATGTAGCAAAAGCTTATATTGGAACACAAACTATGTGTCATTTCAGAGAGATAGTTCCAAATATTGAGAAAGTTGTTTGGATAACAGAAGTTTTAGAACCGGAAGCACCAATTTACGATGGTCCTCAAAATGGGCACCACAAGCTTTGTGAATTTTCAGATGAGGGCTTTGTGATATGGCCTGTGTTTCGTCTTCGCAGTATCTAAAATTCTATTGTAATTTGCATATGATATTGTGGTATTTTGAAATTTGGATATGATATTGTGGTATTTTGAAATTAGAAAGTTTGTAGCTCATATTATAGTATTATCTAAATATGATGTTGTTGCATTTGAGATATGGAAGCATTTTAGACTTCATATTGAATTGATATGATGAATTATATATGATATGGACATCATCATTTATGAGATATTATATTCATTTGTTTTAAGAATTAAATATTAATTGTTACTAAATAATCATTTTCCAACATTTATAAGCGTTATCGCATTTTCTGTACCAATACTTATAAGCGTTACCGCATATTTCTGTACCAACACTTATAAGCGTTACCGCATATTTCTGTACCAACACTTATAAGCGTTACCGTATATTTCTGTACCAACACTTATAAGTGTTAGTAATACGTATGTTCGTAACACTTATAAGTGTCACAAATTTGGCCGCTTCATTCCTCACAGTCCATTAGTAACACTTAAAAAGTGTTACTGAAATTATTTGTAACACTTATAAATGTTAGGATTTGCCTGTTTTGGTGTTGTGAGAAAGGACCTTTGGGTCGTATAACCCATTTTGAATATGTGATACGTCGTTATGGATTGCATTTGATGACCGGTGTTGAAGACCGGATATTTTTGAAAATGGAAGGATTACCGTCGAATGACTCTGCATCGGCTGATCTCCGATATAGAGGTTTTATCACCCTTAGTGACGGGAAGTCCGGACGTGATTAGTGAATATCCGGATTGCAAGGACTTCTTTGGAAGTGCCTTCGGTTCCGTTCGATCCCGGAATGGACTTGTATGGATTGTATGTCTGACATTACAAATTGAGATATAAAGCTGATTTCTTTCAAATATATTTCTGTTGGTGGCGGAGAATTTATTCTCTTAGCTTAACACCATTCTCTGAGACGTATGAGCTCAGAGGTTATGTAGTTGAAGGTTATTAGTAATACACTCCCAATTTGGTAGTGTTATATGCTAAGTGCCGTTGAGCATTTGTTGAACAAAGCACAGTTTTTGTATAAAGCGTGGCTTTGTGGACGAGCCTTCGTCGGACCTCACACCCCGGAAATGGTAAAAACAGGAAGGATGCGGCAAGATTATTAAGGGGTAGCGCCCCTTTAGTGTATGTCATTCCTTCTAGATAGAGGTGGTATCATGGTATGGAGCCCAGATATTTAACCTATGTTGTCGCTGCAAATTTATTACTTTGTGGTTGTTGGAATCGAGGATCCTCGGATATAGATCGGTTACGATCGGGGAATGACATATTCGTGTCAGTAGTTACCCAGTTTGAAGGGTAACCCGGCCTTGTGTTGGCAGAGATCCGGTTAGGTTCTCGGGTCGTCTTTCCATAGGCGTACCCATGTGGCGACGGGAAGTTCCTTGGCCTGACCATTTGTTGGAAATACAAACTTCAATACGATCTTGTACGGTTTTAGTTGTATAACCTACCATTCACTTATGGTGGTCACCACTGTTTGGATGGTAGCTATAGTAGGCATAAGTGCGAAATGCCTATGCTGGCTAAGATTTATATCTTTACTTTCGAAATGTTTTCTACACCATGCACTAGTAATAATATCAAATGTTTCTTTTTAATGCGTATCAAGCATCTTTGACTATCATAAGGAGAAATCTCCTCCGATTCTGCCTTTGCATTGTGTGTGTGTGCGGGAGGCCTTATGGTAGTCTCATTTTCTAAAAAGCATTGCGAATCTATTTTAAAAATATTCATGTTGTTTGTTTTAAAGATGAACTTTTTTAAGTTCTCACACCAGTCTCATGACTGACTCGGAATTTATTGTTTCCTTCCTAAACTCTGGGTGCCCACCAATTTCCCCACGGGCAGTCTAGAGTCAGGTTATCAAGATATTCTGAAATTCAGGAGTTGCTGGAGGCAAGCTGGATGGCATGGCGTGTTCACTAATATATAGTATTTCCTTTCCGCTGTTTGTTGTAGTACACTCTGATGATGTAATGTAATATAATATGATGTAATGTAATGATTGATATATTTCTTTTGTTTAAAGATTATTCATTTATCTATTATATGTTGTTCCGCTGCGATTGTGAGATTCTGTTATTGTTCTGTTGTTTCTTTCTGTTCTGTTCTATCTTTTTCTTTCTTCTTCTACCCTTTTCTTCTTCTTTAACCATAACAGTTCGGTTTTCCGGCATTCGATTGCTCGACAGTTGATACAGTGGACGTATTGATGTCGGTCTTTCGTAAGTCGAAAAATCGGTTCCTCACAGGTATTGATGTTGTATTAATATCTATCACTTTATTTCTATTTTTCTGACACTATTACTCTTTTTCTGATAACAAAAGGGGGAGAGAAAAGTTAAGATTTTGAAAAATAAACATCAAATATTTTATTTTTTATTTGCATATTCCCATCTAGGTTCATTTGCATTTTTTTTTATTTTCATGCATATATGAAGTTGGAGCTTTGTTGTAGAGAGTGAGCATTCAAATAGGGGGTGCAAGTAGAGTTCATCAATGACAAAATACATTTAATAAATTCAAAATCTTAAATATATGTTTGTTATCATCAAAAGGAAGAGATTGTTGAATATGCTTGTATATGATTTTTGTTTGATGATAATAAACATATATATATATATATATATATATTCATTTAAATGTATTTGTTGTTGTACTATTTTATTTTTCACATAATTAAATAAATATTTGCTGAATAAAATAAATAACACAGAATTTAAATTCAAACAAATATTTTATTATAATTTTGAATACTATAAATTTGAGCTCTCACTATATATACACAATTTCAACTGCATTACAATTTCGATTACCTCACAAATTTCACGTTGCAATCTTCACCTCACCACATATCATTCAGTCATTCGTATTTTATCTACAACTTTGTCCTAGCCTGAATCCAACATCTGAATTATCTGCAAAAGTAAACACTGACGTAGTACAGTTGAAAAAGAAATATTTTTTTAGTGTGCAATGAAATGTGTGTTTCTGAAAATATTATTTTCCTCGATTATTTGGGTTGTTCGTCATCATTTCTTTTGAATTCATCATACATGAACAACTTATGACATGCACAGTATATCACTGTACATGCCACAAGACTGTGCGCACCGATATACACTTGATAAAATTACAGGGAGAATGTCAAACCCGAGCCGACGCTGGATTCAACTTAGGTGCAATACAAATAAAGTCATGACATGAGCACAAGAGCCTACATATACACATATGTACACGTACACATGTGAATTGCCTCGGCATCTCAAATTTCAGCCAAGAGGCGTCATGTACACCAAAAAAAAGAAGTTGCATGAAAAGATAATAAACCAGTAATGCAACATGAAGATGAACACACATGAAAGGTTAACAAAGACATGGTCAAATCTATCATTAGACATGTATAGGTCCAACCAAAAAGCCCCAAAGTAATATACTTGTGAAGATCAAAACAAAATGTTCAAGCGACTCAACATGGCATTGTCACGTGCAGGCACAAGTCAAGGTAGGATACATATGCAATTTGACCAGACACAAGTCCAGACTCAATGAACACATGATAACAAATTCAACCTGAAAGCCCTTCAAAGGAATGCAGTCGAAGCAAACAATACAAACCAGACAAGTTCAAGGAAAATGTATTAACATGTGGAACTAGAGACCATCATGGGTATGAACAGAGAATGCAACTCAAAGACATATGCATGTTCACAAAATTCAAGTATATGTATAATGGAACTCAAGTGCAAAGGATAATGCCAGAGAACCAAACACATATGCACATGACAACATACCAGTGGAACCATACCACTGAATCATACATGTATAAAGAAGCAATAAAATTCAACATGAATACAAATCCATACATACAACTAGTCAAAGATCAAAATGAAATGACAGACCACAATGCACTAGATAAGTGAAGCAGTAATATGTATACACATATGCATATAAGTACATACATAGATATTAGGTTAGAGGCATGAACAACCAAAGTGCAGACTCAAAGCAACATGAAGACAAGACCAATGAAGACTACATTCATATGAAACATGACAGTAGCTCTACACATGTATAAGTTTATATGCAGTTATAAATATATACAGTTTAAATATTTCAAAACAGTGAAGCAACATATGCAACAGAATGGAATGCAAGGCTACCAAGTCCACTTATTAACAGCAGCGGTATTGAACTTGTCAACCAGGGAATATGTTTGAAATATATCAAACAAATCAGTGCAGTCAATGAAAGTCAAGAATTGTTTCATCAAGTCAAAGCCAGGTGATAATATTGATTCAACTAAAGAGTTGAACTCAAAATTCATCAAGTTTATATCTATATTCACGATGTCGAAGTCATAGGAGAAAAGATCAAAATCAACTCAAAGAGAATCAAACAATATCAGAAATAGAACGAAAAATCAGAAAACCAAGCAAGCCGTGGTGACCAAGCAAAGCATAATAGAAAAATATTCGAATTGAACCAGTCAAAACAAATCAACATCGTCTAGGCACAAAGCAACGCAAGGAATAAATTTATGAAGAATTCAAAATGAATTATACGAACTATATTTAGGGATTTATCCCTATAAATTAAACCTATTACATCATCGGCAAATTTGTGAGTTCGAGCCCAACAAAATCAATAGAGCAATCAAGTCGAGCTTAAGTACAATCGAAAAAGGGAAAAAATCAATTACCAATTTGTCCATTCGAACTCATCACTTGAAGGAGCCGAGAAAGAGATAAACTGATCGAAGAAGCTTCAAATTGAATTGAGAGTATACCATCAGAGAATTCGAGTTTCTAGTATCCATTCGACAACTTCAATTTTGAGCAAAGCCCCAAAATTATGCAAGCCCTAGTTTTCCAGAGCAGAGTGATAAAGAGAACAAGGCGGCCACGATAGTATGAGAAGAAAACATCCAACATTTATCTTTTAATTTATGGGTCGGCTGTTTTTATTTGTTATTTGGGCTTAAATATAAAAAGAGTTTTGTTTTGTTATGAATTTTTTATTTTGTAATTTTTTTTTAAATTTTTGTGAAATTATAGTCGTGTGACTAGGTTACGAACTACGGTGGTATAGTTTGAGAATTCGCAACTCAATGGCTGAGTTGTGGCAATGTTTTGAGCATAGAGTTAGATTATTCAATAGCGGGTGTCGCAAGGTTACGTGTGTAAGCGTCTGACTATAATTTCTAGTAGAAACTTTAGGGGCAGCCTGTAGGCAGGGTTTTGCCGAAGCTGGGTAAATCTATGTTGTTCAATTTCTGCTTTTTATTATTCTGCTATAATCTATGCTGCATTATTTTATATATTTCTGCATTAATTTTTATTATTATTAGTATCACCCTATTCACCCTCCTCTAGCGTGAAACCGATCCTACAAACAAGCCATCATTGCATTGATTTTTCAATCTTTTATTTTTGAAGCTCATTTTGATGGTTCCAATGATTCTGAAGTAATTTTAGAAATGATTTAAAAGTAAACTATACTTTTAAATTTTATTTTTGAATTTATTTAAATACTTTCAAGTATTTGAAAATATTTGCAAAGAAAAGTATATATATTGAGTTTGAAAATAAGAGATGTGATAATAACTTTTGAAATGTTTTCTCTTAGCATATCAACTAGAAATCTCTTGGCGCACGATTTATCAATATATTTCCAAAGAAAAACATATTACATGTGCGTTTTGAATTTGAACCATATATGATAAATATTAAACGAAATGTGTGTGTACTGATTGTAAATTTTGATGCATTTTAATGGTTGAAATTGAGTTGCATTTTATGAATGGTTTGAATGGGATGTTAATATGGTATATATATGAAGTATGAGTTATTAGCATTCCATGGTTTGAATGATATGTGATTTGGCCTTTCTGTAAGCAAGCCGGTTTTATAGCGGCCGTCCACTTATATTAATGAAATAAAGATACAAAGCGCAAACCAAAAATAGAAAAGGAAAAAACAAGAACACACCACATCACTGAGCATAGCATACAGTAATAAATTCAAGTAATACCCAAATAATGTATTAATTAAATTTAAAACCCTAACCTAAATACTCAATTCTGCATGACTTTATTGAAGAGCATTGAAACCGAGCTTTTAATTTCTTTAAAAAGCCTATCATTTCTTTCCTTCCAAGTAATAATTAACAACTTCTTCACCAGCCGAAGTAATAGGGCAGAATTATGAGATCTCCATCTGGTTGCTTGAAAAATAGCAATCCATTCAGTAGCATGGTTCTTGGAAGGAGCAAGATAGTTATAATTCAACCAAAATCCTTTTCCATAATTTGTGGACATACAAACAAATGAAGAATAAGTGTGCAATATTTTCAAGAACTCGAGAGCATAGCAAGCAATTGGAGGAACTGATAATATGCCTATGGTTGTCTTGAGAGTGTGACATTATCGATAACTTTCCAAGTCAATAAGTTCTCCCTAGGTTTGGATCCAGATTTTCAAAATCTAGTATACCAAGGATGAATGACAGAGTTCTGGTTAGTGCTCATAGTTCTGTAAATAAAGGAAATAGAATGCTTATCCTTATTATTCCATCGAAGATTCATATCGTCGTCGAGGATAAAAGTTCTTTGAATATTATTCCACAAGGCTCTAACAGAGTAGGAGCTGGAGTGAGGAAGAATTAGAGTTCTATCTTGAATAAATTCACTAGCTTTAGCTTCATCAGGGATCCTAGTAAGACTACATAAGTTATAATAAATTATAGTTGAAAGAATTATACCACTTCCAAAACAAGGAGCATACCTAAAGGACTTATGTTAACTGCATTGTATTGCAGGGAAAAAAGAGTTCCTAAGCCTGAGAATGCATCCCCAAGATGAACTAGAATTAGGGGAATATTCATAACCTAAAAGTTTCCATTTTTCAAACTATAATGAATATTCCATAAGCCCCAGAAGCTATTCTCCTTATTAAGAATCCTATTGAGATAATGAGAGGCTACTGCATGATTCCAAACCTTAAAATTAGTAATACCCAAATCCCCATATTTGAGTGGAATTTGAATTTTCTTAAAGGCAACGGGGATGGGCTTTTCAGAGAAAGGGTCACCGGACCATGCCACAAATAGTGATTGAAGGCACTGTTTAGCATAGAAATGAGCTTGCATGGTATAATGAAAATTCTGAAATAATAAGTACACATAGCAGTGGAAACACTTCTGACGATAACCAACCTAGCAGCTTGAGAAAGTTTAAAGTTGGGCATTGAGTTTAATTTAGCTACAATTTTTTCATAAAGAGGAAGGCATTAAGTAGTAGAAATCCTAAAAGAACCCAAATGGGCTCCAAGATAAGATGCATTAGAATTCAAGGGATGAAGACTAGATATGGAATATATAACAGAGGCAGCAAAATCAAGTAACCTAGCAATACCAATATGAGAATTCTACATATTTATTTAAATCCCATTCATAGTTTTAAAAATATCTAGAACTTTTAAGGAGTTAGAAATAGAGTGTATTATAGTTTTTGTGAATAATGACGAATCGTGTGCAAACATTAAGGTAGAAATTTTATGCTTATTACATTTAGGATGTAAGCATATCATGGATATATGTTGATTGATTAAAGTAGTGAGAAGCTCCATGACTGAAATGAACAGATAAGAGGAGATAGGACCCCTCGCCTTATATCTCTAGTTGAAGAGAAATATCCAAAAAAAATCCCCATTTAAAGAGATAGTTTAATAGTGGAAATGCAAGTATGCACCTATGAAAGGAAGGGAAGTGGAAAATTCATTTTAGACAGAATATATATTATAGCAGACTAGTTGACAAAATCATAGGCCTTCTGAATGTCAAGTTGTATAGCAACGAGGAGAAATATTCTTTCTTTTGGAAATTTTAATAGGCTCTTAAGGGAGAAGGATATTGTCAGTAATCGATCTTCATGGAAAAACCCTTGTTTGGTTCGGAGATATGATAGAGTTAAGGCATGTCTTCAATCTAAAGGATAATATTTTTGTAATACACTTGTAAGTAATATTACGACATGTAGTTAGACGAAATTGTGTTACATCTTGAAACATCCCAACCTTAGAAATAAGAGCCAGCTCAGTATGATTTATGCCTAAAAGCAGGACATTGGATATAAAGAAGTGAAGGATTGCTTTGCTAAAATCACAGCCTATGATGTTCCAAGTTATTTGAAGGAAATGAGCCTAGAAGCCATCAGGACCAGCTGAACTATCAGACTTCATTTGGAAAATTACTTGTTTGATTTCTTTATGCATAATTTGCATGATAAGGCATTCAGATTGAGAGTCGGTTATAAAAGGCAGATTAATATTATCCAGGGAGGACACATTTGGAGGAGAGACATCTTGATCAGCTAACAGAACAGAATAATAATTGAGAAATGCTTTTTTAATATAAATAGGAGGAGAAATTAAGGAACCATTATATTCTGATCCTTAAGAGGGTGAATAATTGAGCTAGCTCTTTTGTGCTTGAGAGATGAATCAAAAAGTCTAGTGTTCTTATCACCATTCATGTCCCAAAGGTCCTTATTTTTCTGCTTAAGCGTTGCAAGTTCAGTCTAATGGCAACAAATAGTTGAGATGAAAGAGAGTGCTCCTTATTAGAATATGATATATTGGATGGATTGGCTTGCAGTAAAAACTTGCAGAGATTGAAGCTCTTCCCTTATCTTATTAGACGTCAAATTGCCCTTGCCAAATTTGTTGAAAAACCACTCCTTTAACACAAGTGTTGTATTTTTAAGTTTCCTCTGCAGGAAAAACATTGGATTGCCAAAATCTGGAGTGCTCCAAACCTATGCTATAAGAGATAGAAAATCATTAACTTTAGCCCAAGTATTGAAAAAATTAAAAGGAGAAGGACCTTTAATGTTTTCCATGCCCCATGACAAATAATAGGACTATGTAAAGAATGGCGAAAGTTAACTTTTATTATCACTGGTTTGAGTATATATAGTTTCAAGAATTCCTGTAGTATAGGATCACAATACACGTTTACAATTAATTCAAATGCATGAATAAGAAGTGATAGTTGCATGTAGAATAGCTCAAATGAGATATATCTGAGACCATTTCAAATCACGTGAATATCACTTATCATCCCCCCTCAAGCCAATCATAGAAGAATCTATGAGTGAGAGCTTGACAGATAATTCCTTTTGCTTTGCTGATACTTGACCTTTCGTGAAAAAATCTGCGAGCTGATGCCGAGTAGAGATGTATCTAACTTTTAATGCACCTCGAGATACACGTTCACGCACAAAGTGGTAGTCAATCTGAATATGCTTTGTACGGGAGTGCATAATAGGGTTTAAGGTCATGTAGGTAGCACTAATATTATCACAATACAATATCGGTGGCTGATTTATGACAATGGAAAGATCTTTAAGGAGGTACTGAATCCAAGTAACGTCAGCCGCTGTTAGTGCAAGTGCTCGATATTCTGCTTCTGTGCTACTTCGGGCAACTGTGGGTTGCTTTTTAGATGACCAAGATATGAGGTGGTTGCCAAGGAAAACACAACTTCCTGTAGTAGAACGGCGTGTATCTGGATTGCCTGCCCAATCTGCATCACTGAAAGCTCGAAGCTGGTATGAAGAGTTAGAATTAAAGAACAAACCACGTCCTAAAGTTCCTTTGAGGTATCTCAATATTCTCTTCACTGCAAGGAAATGAATATCAGTAGGAGAATGCATGAACTGACTGACTTGGTTAACTGCGTATGTTATATCTGGTCTGGTTAATGTGAGATATTGTAATGCCCCAACTAAACTACGATACAAAGTAACATCAGCATACAAAGTGCCATCAAACATAGATAGTTTTCCTCTAGAAGAACAGGGTGTTGAGACAGGTTTGGCATTAATAAGATCGATTTTGTTGAGAATATCAAGTGTATATCGGTTTTGATTGAGATGAAGACCAGATTTAGATCTTGTGATTTCTATTCCTAGGAAGTAATGCAAATCACCAAGATCAGTCATTGAGAATTGCTTACCGAGATCATCAATAACGATTGACAAGGCAGGATCAGATCCTGTTATTAGTATGTCATCAACATAAAGCAATAAAACCAAAATTCCTTTAGAGGAGTGACGAGTAAAAAGAGATGTATCTGATTTGGAGGCTACAAATCCAAGCTCGGACAAGAAGGAGGTAAATCGATGAAACCAAGCACGGGGTGCTTGTTTGAGACCATATAGAGCTTTGTGAAGCTTACAAACATGAGTAGGATTTTGTTTGTCAATAAAGCCAGGAGGTTGATGCATGTAGACATCTTTATCAATAAAACCATGAAGAAAGGCATTTTTGACATCTAATTGTCGAATAGGCCAAGATTCGGTAACTGCAATGCTTAATACAAGCCTAATAGTAAGAGGTTTTACAACAGGACTAAAGGTTTCCTCATAATCAAGGCCGTACTTTTGAGAATATCCTTTTGCAACAAGACGTGCTTTATAACGATCAATAGTACCATCAGATTTTTGTTTTATTCGGTAAACCCATTTACAGCCAACAAGATTCATGTCATGTTTACGTGGAACTAAGGACCATGTCTCGTTCGAGAGAAGAGCATTAAATTCATCATTCATGGCTTGCTGCCATTTTGGGTCTTTTGAAGCAATGGTGAAACAGGTGGGTTCAGGTGGTATATCATGCATAAAGTTGACAAAACATTGGGGAATCGGATATTTTGTTGCAAGTAAAGAAAAAGGAACTTTTGGTTTACGAATACCTGATTGAGATCTTGTTACTATTGTACGCTGTGGAGGATCCGGGGCAGGGATCGGTGGAGAAGAAGGTGGTGGACTATCCGCTTGATCAACATGTTCAACATTAGTATGTACTTTTGGATGAGAATCTGGTGGTACATTTTGTAAATTGGTGCAGGTTCTTGGTACGAAGTTTGGAGAAATGGTGTTTTGTTGTGACAAAGATGGATCAGATGGTGGAGTATGTAGCACATTAGAAGAAGGCGAAGGACATGTAGTTTGATTTTGTGGCAGAGATGCATCTCTGCATCTTGAGAGAGGTGAGTCGGGTGTTGGATTTTGGTGCCCAGGAAGATTGGAAGTGGACTGAATTTGAACTTGATTGGCAGGGGCTGTACAATTTCTAGTTTTGAGTGAAGGTACAGGTAAAGTAATTATGTCTAGCCCATGAAGCCAAAGGCTGGTAGTGGAATCAGTAAGTGAGAATTGAGAATTTTCGTTATTATTTGATGCAAATGGAAAGAATTGCTCATCAAAAATTACATCACGAGAAATGTAAATCTTGTTTGAAATTGGGTCAAAACATTTATAGCCTTTATGAATGTCGCTATAACCCAAAAAAATGCATGACTTTGTTTTTGAATCCATTTTATTTTGACGGTAGGGAACAAGAAATGGATAACAACGGCATCCAAAAACTTTCAAAAAATTGTAATCAGGAGTGCGATTGTATAATTTTGCATAGGGAGAAGAACCTTGTAAAACTCTAGTGGGCATTCGATTTATTAAGTAGACAGCAGTGCTGAATGCATCCGGCCAAAAATATTTGGGAAGTGAGCTTTGATGAAGAAGAGTAAGTCCGGTCTCGACTATATGCCGAATTTTACGTTCGGCTACACCGTTCTGTTGTGGCGTATGTGGGCATGAAAATTGATGGAAAATCCCATTGGCAACTAAATAATCACGAAGAGAATGAGAGACATACTCTCCACCACCGTCACTTTGTAAAATTTTAATAGATGCAGTAAATCGATTTTCCACAAGTGTTTTAAATTCCTTAAAGCATTGATAAACTTGAGACTTATTATGCAAAAAATATAACCAAGTAAATCGTGAGCAATCATCCACCAGCAGCAAAAAATAACGAAAGCCAGATTTGGAAGTTACAGGAGCTGGACCCCAAAGATCGGAATGAATTTTAAACAAAATGTCATTCGATTTATTTTCATTTAAAACAAAAGAGAGCCTATGATGCTTGGCATGGACACAACTATTACAGAGACCTGATAACTTTTGTTTATTCAATGAAATGCACTTATTGGAGCTTAATGATTGGAGAACTTGAGGATGAGGATGACCCAATCTCATGTGCCAAACATCGGCGGTGGTTTTCACACCCACATGTGCAGTAACAGAAGGAACACTATTAGTACTAGATATTTGATTGATCAAAAGCGGATAGAGACCACCCTTTTTAAGTCCGTGGAGTAGTATTTTCCCTGTAGCCCGGTCCTGAACATGAAAACCAAAACGGTCGAAAGTGATAGAGCAGTTTGAATCATTTGTAAGTTGAGAAACAGAGATCAGATTTTTTTGGATGTTAGGTACATGGAGAACATTCTTTAGAGGAAAATTAGTAGATGGAGTATGTAAACTAATATCACCAGTATGTAAAATAGGAAGGAGATTACCATTTCCAACAGCAACCTGTTCTGGACCTTGATAAGATGCTCGATTCAGCATTTGACTGTCATCAGCAGTCATGTGATGTGTAGCACCGGAGTCGGGATACCAATGTTGGTCATACGGAGTGCCATTAAGTTGCATTGCAGCGAAACTTTGTGGAAGATCATCTGCCTGGTAAGAGTGATCGAACCGATGAAAGCATTGAAGTGCCGAGTGTCCTGGTTTTCCACATACTTGACAGCTTGAATGATTTCCATAAGACGAAGGTGGTGTACCAAGAATGGACTGTTGTGGAGAACCATAGTTATTATTATATGCTTTAACATAATTTCCACGACCAGTATTTCGACCTCCTCCTCTTCTTCCATAACCACCACGACCACCACGTCCGCCATTTCTACCACCACGAGAATAATTGAATTGTTGATTGGTCTGGACAGCATGGTTACGATTCATGTTTGATTGATTTGAGAGGGTATTAGAGTGTTGGGAACGAGCAATGAGAGCTGAAGTTTTAAGAATGGAGCAGAGGAAAATGAGAGACAAGGTTTGGCCAGATAGAAAAGGTAGAAGCATTAAGATAGGATCTATCAAGTATGCAAAAGAGTCTATTACCTGTTCTACTACGATTATTCCAAGTGAAAAAAGATCCAGTTTTATGAATTTGGAAGAGGTTAGCTTGTAAAATTGCTTCATCGAGAGGGGGGATATCGAAGAGCATGAATGGGTTATCTCCAGATTTTTCAATGCAAGATTGCATACTATTAAAATAACCCAAACAAAGCCAAGGCATATTTGGATTATATAGGGAAGGAAGAATATCAGAAAGTTGAGCATTTAGAGTTATCAGCATAAACGAAGGTATAAGGAAAGAAAGATTAGACGGTAAGTGGATTATGTTGTAATAAATATTCTGCCTACGAGTAGCATAGGAGGAAATGTGGAAAATAAAAGGGTTCCAAAGAATGAGGAGGCAACCATAAAATGTAAGAAACGTTCTCATTATTCCCCACGTGCCACATATTGTTTGCATACGAATTAATGTGTGTAAACTGAAAAGTGGATCTTGAAATATTCTTTGGCCACTTGTGCTTATCTCCACTTTTCTTAATGGAGAACGTGTCAAGGCTAATAACGGAATTTGGATCTCACCAGTCTATATAAATATGGCCTGTGGTTATTCATCGACACGTCGATAAAAAGATAATATAGACTGGCTAAAAATTCATCTCTCCCTTCTCCATTAAGACTCTGTGGGAATCTCGTTCACCTATTGGCAGTTGTAGCAGCAGAAAGCAGGCACTTTCCAGTTTTCATGAATACATCTCAGAATTACTTTATCTGTTTCAAAGCATTCAATGGCTGGAGGTACACATACAGTTTTCACATTTTGATTATATAATACTGTTTTTCTACATTGGTATCAGAGCCACCTTCATGCTATATTGCTTGGATGTCAGAACTGTTTTATAGCTATCACATGATAGCGCTGACATGTAATTCTAAATCGTTTATTTTATATGTAACCGTATGATATATTTATGGTGTACAATCTTCACACAGTTTCGGCATGCTATTCCTTTTCTTTTGGGCTGATGCTAATAAAGGGTTTAGCATGATAATTTGTCTTAGGTATGACGATGCTTCAGGATATTTACACTTATATTAATTTAACATGAAAAGGACATGTTCAATTTATTGAATAGTGTGTGCTGTCACTTTTCACGCAAGTGGATACATAAATATTAATACAACATGACACCAGGACATGTTCATTTATTGAATACTGTGCTTTAAGTGATGATTCCATTTTCATGCAATTGCTTCTTTCCAACTCAGTTACCGAATAGTTACTTCATTGCTTCCAGAACTTAGAGAAAATCTGCTATGCAATTTTATGCAAAATATTAAGTAGTAACTATTCACTGAAACCATGCATGCCATGAATTACTTATGTATAATAGTACCTACACTGTAAACTGGAAAAGTATGAAATATCTATATATAAGTTTCCCTATGCATGGACAAACCATACTGTAACAGTGCAAACAATGTAACTGGTAAAATATCATTCGCGGTTTCATTAATACACAGTTTTTCATACATATGAAGTTCATTCCAGAAGTGCAAATCTTTAATAATCTTATCTTCGGGAAATATAACTATGGATTAAGATTAGTCACAGCATCTTATGCTAAGTGTATACTTCTTTTTGACCGTATGATATATAAGATTTGCAGTAGCTGGATTATGATTGAATCACTAAAATAATTGCTTTACCCACAAGAATGCGATTATTTGACTGATCTGGTTAGATTAAATAGTGGTTTAATGGTTAAGTAATGAAATTCTAGATGCCCACAGGCATAGAACTTCATTACGAAATAATAAAGGAATCACTAGTTTAATCATTTTTGATGAGCAAATCTAATGCATTTATGCCACCGTTTCCCACAGGAAGGTTTAGATTGTGCCACTACTTGAATTCAACATTGGGTTAATTCATAATAAAGCCATTTGCTTCAAAATAATAACTGGCTATTACTGTTGCAGCTAACACTTCTGTTGCAGCAAACACCTTTGCAAGCATAGCTCAAATTCCTACTCTCAGTGGTGAGAACTATTCGGAATAGACGGACAAGATCCTTTTGATACTAGGGTGTATGGACATTGACCTTGCACTTCGCATTGATGAACCACCTGTGCCCTCAGATCAAAGTACACCTGAGGAAAGGTTGAACTATGAACGGTGGGAGCGATCCAACCGATTAAGTCTAATGTTCATTAAGTCTTATGTGAGTAAGAGCACTAGAGGTTCAATTCCACAATGTGAATAGATCAAGGACTACATGAAAGCCATTGAAGAGCAGTTCATTAGCTCTGACAAGACATTGGCTAGCACCCTAATGAGCAAATTTACTGCAATGAAACATCATAAATCGAAGAGTGTGTGTGGGCACATAATGGAAATGAGGGACATTGCTTCTCAACTTAAGGCACTGGAAGTTGAAATTCCAGAATCATTCCTTGTTCATTTTATGCTTAATTCTCTCCCTTCGAAGTATGGGCCTTTCAAAATTTCTTACAAAACACACAAAGAGAAATGGTCTATCAATGAACTTTTGACCATGTGTGTACAAGAAGAAGAAAGGCTGAAGCATGAAAATTTGGAGAGTGCTAACTTAGTCACTTATAAAAAGGGACAATGGAAAAAAGGTAAAGGCAATGAGAATGCATTACAGAAAAAGAATGAAGGCAGTGTGTCATTCAAGAAACATGGCAATAAGGATCTATGCTTTTTCTGCAAGAAAAAGGGACATTGTAAGAAAGATTGCCAAAAACGCAAGCAATGGCTTATAAAGCATGGTAATCTTAATGTTTTTGTGTGTTATGAATCTAATTTTATAGACTCACAGAAAAATTCATTGTGGATTGATTCTAATACCACAATTCATGTTGTGAATTTTATGCAGGGATTTCTCAGCCTAAGGAAACTGATGGGAAATGAAAAAGGCATTTATTCTGGAAATGGAATGCTCTCTGATGTGGAGGCTGTAGGGACTTTTAGGATTATTTTAAATAAGGGTCATGTGTTGGACTTGGAAAACACCTTTTATGTTCCTTCCTTTTCTAGAAATCTAGTTTCTATTTCTCGTTTGGCACAATTTGGTTATCAATTTAAATTTGTTGGTTCTGAACTTATGATTTTGAAAGATTCTGTTCAAGTTGGTTTTGGAACTTTAGTGAATGGTTTATATAAATTAAATTTGGATCCAACATATGAAAGAAGTCCCATAACTCTACAGGATAAAGTTGGTACAAAACGTACCATGCTTGACGAGTCTTCATCTATACTTTGGCATAGGAGATTAGGTCACATCTCCATTGAAAGAATTAAAAGATTGGTTAATGATGGAGTTTTTAACACTCTAGACTTTTTCGATTTTGGTACTTGTTTGGATTGCATAAAGGGAAAGCAAACCGACAAGAACAAAAAGGGTGCCAAAAGAAGTAGTGAAGCTCTTGAAATCATACACACAGATATCTGTGGTCCATTCAGTACTCCTTATCTTAATGGTCAGAGGTATTTTATCTCATTCATTGATGATCATACACGTTATATGTACTTATACCTTCTTAATGATAAAGGGGAAGCACTTGATGCTTTCAAAACATATAAGAAGGAGGTTGAGAAACAATTAGAGAAGACAATAAAGATTGTAAGATCCGACAGGGGTGGTGAATATTATGGTAGATACACAGAGTCAGGACAAAATGAGGGTCCATTTGCGAAATTTCTTAAGGAAGAAGGGATTATTGCACAATATACTATGCCGGGCACACCGCAACAAAATGGTGTTGCAGAAAGGCGAAACTGTACCCTTATGGATATGGTAAGAAGTATGATGAGTGACAACGATCTTCCCTTATTTTTGTGGAGCGAGGCTCTGAAAACAACAGTGTATATTTTGAATAGGGTTCCATCAGAGGCCGTTCCTTAAACTCCATTTGAGTTATGGAAAGGATGGAAGCCTAGTTTGAACATTTACACATTTGGGGCTGTAAAGTGGAGGTTAGAGTTTACAATCCACAAATTAAGAAATTGGACCCTGAACAGTCAGTGGATATTTCATTAGCTATGTAGAAAAATCTAAAGGATATAAATTTTACTGTCCCTCACATACTCCTAGAATAGTTGAGTCTAGAAATGCAAAGTTCATAGAAAATGGTGACATTAGTGGAAGTACGGATACTCGAAAACTAGAGTGGGAGGAAATGCGGGATCAAGGTGAAACATCCGCATATAAGGATGATTTGGTTATTTTTCCGAACCTTCAAGGTGACATCTTGAATGAACAACCAATTCATAATCCACCACCTTTAGTGGAACGCGCAATTATTAAACCTGAAGTTCAACCTACTGCTCAACATCCATCAAATGTGGGTGAAGCTGAAGGTATTAGGAGATCTTCAAGGATAAGGAATCCTGCTATTTCTAGTGACTTTTTAGTATACCTCATTGATTCTGATTTTGATATCGTACCTAAGGATGATCCTATCTCCTTTTCACAAGCCATTAATGGAGAAAATTCAGATATTTGGTATAATGCCATGAAAGATGAAATGGAATCTATGGCTAAAAATCAAGTCTGGGAGATTGTCGAGTTACCTAAGGGAGCACATGCCATAGGCTGTAAATGGGTTTACAAAACCAAAAGAAACTCAAATGGTAACATAGAGAGGCATAAAGCTAGACTTGTAGCCAAAGGCTTCACACAAAAGGAGGGCATTGATTTCCATGACACATATTCTCCTGTTTCTAAAAAAGATTCTTTTAGAATCATTATGGCATTAGTAGCTCATTATGACTTGGAGCTACATCAAATGGATGTGAAAACAGCATTCTTAAATGGTGATCTTAAGGAGGATGTGTACATGAGACAACCTCAAGGTTTTTGCTCAAGTAAGGGTGAACAATTGGTCTGCAAATTAAGAAAATCTATATATGGATTGAAGAAATCCTCCCATCAATGGTATCTCAAGTTCCATGATGTTATAATCTCTTATGGTTTTACAGTAAACATCAAGGATGATTGCATATACCTTAAGGTCCGCGGGATTAAGTTCATCATTCTGGTGTTATATGTAGATGATATCTTGCTTGCAACCAATGATATGGCTTTTCTGTACAAAGTCAAGCAGTTTCTTTCAGAAAACTTTAAAATGAAGGATATGGGTGAAGCCTCTTATGTCATTGGCATGGAGATTCACAGATACAGATCTCAAAGAACATTAGGATTGTCTCATAAAGCCTACATCCAAAGGGTTCTCGAAAGATTCAAAATGAATGAATACAATGCCAATGTAGCACCCTTTGTCAAAGGTGACAAATTCAGTTTAAATCAATGTCCGAAAAATTCTTTAGAGAAGAGAGAAATGGAAATATTCCTTATGCATCTGCAATTGGCAGTTTAATGCATGCACAGGTTTGTACTAGACCTGACATAGCATTTGCGGTGGGAATGCTTGGATGATATCAACAAAATCCAGGAATTCATCATTGGAAAGCTGCGAAAAAGGTTATGAGATATCTGCAAGGAACTAAAGGTTACAAATTGACATATAAGCAAGTTGACAATCTTGAAGTGGTAGGATATTCAGATTCAGATTTTGCCGGATGTTTAGATTCAAAAAAATCCACCTTGGGATATGTATTCATGCTAGCTGGTGGTGCTGTTTCCTGGAAAAGCGCCAAACAATCAATTCTTGCAACATCTACGATGGAGGCAGAATACATTGCTTGTTTTGAAGCAACTACACAGGCCATGTGGTTAAAGGATTTCATCGCTGGGCTTCAAATCATGGACTCGATTCATAAGCCATTGAAGATCTATTGCGATAATCTGCTGTATTCTTTGCGAACAATAACAAGATTAAGGGGCATAGTAAGCATATTGACATAAAGTATTTGGCTGTACGAGATAGAGTCAAAGAACACATTGTGGCAATTGAACATATTTCTATAGATTTGATGGTAGCTGATCCATTGACTAAAGGACTCTCAATAAAGGTGTTTACAAAGCATGTAAACAACATGGGATTATCATGAATTTGTATCAATGTGTTTATTCTTAATTTTGGTTAAAATTGAATGTCAATAATAGTTTTGTTTGTGCACATCAAAGTTTTGCTCCAATAAGATTGTTCATGAGAACATTAGATCCTGTTATGACTTATTGGAAGTCATACATAAAGTATTACCGTCCAAAGTTTAAAGGGAAGTAGTGTACTGTGATACATGGAAGGAAATTGTGATTTTCACAATCAAAAACGCCATGATTCATGCATTAATTTCAAAGTAAAATATGATAAGTGCAATTGGTCTACTTGGCCAAGATATTTGAGTTAATATTTCCATGATCATAAAGTCAAAATGTGTCAGGCGGTTCAAGTGGGAGAATGTAAGAAACGCTCTCATTATGCCCCACGTGCCACATATTGTTTGCATACGAATTAATGTGTGTAAACTGAAAAAGTGGATCTTGAAATATTCTTTAGCCACTTGTGCTTATCTCCACTTCTCTTGATGAATGGAGAACGTGTCAAGGCTAATAACGGGATTTGGATCTCATCAGTCTATATAAATATGGCCTGTGGTTATTCAACGACACACCAATAAAAAGATAATATAGACTGGCTGAAAATTCATCTCTCCCTTCTCCATTAAGACTCTATGGAAATCTCGTTCACCTATTGGCAGTTGTAGCAGCAGAAAGCAGGCACTTCCCAGTTTTCATCAATACATCTCAGAATTACTTTATCTGTTTCAAAGCAATCAATGGCTGGAGGTACACATACACTTTTCGCATTTTGATTATATAATACTGTTTTTCTACATAAAATGCCCAATCGAGATTACAGATATGAGACCAATCAGGGGCAATATAATTTGCATTTCTAACAGTTAAATTCAAGCTAAGTTTTGTTTCACACAGAGCAATAATTTGGAGTTGATTTTCATAAATGAGATACTTTTATTTCATGGAGTTTTGTATTGTCATAAGCTCCCCTAATATTCCAAAACCAAATGTTGTCTAGCATGTGGAATTATTTGATTTGATGGCAGACAGCTTAGTGATCATGGGACCTTCTTTGAAGTTTGATTTTATAGATTTGGATGCTTGAGGGATAATTTGACCATTAGGATATTCCAAAGCTAAGTTTAGATCCAACCCCTAACTGATTTGATTTTTATTTTTGAGATTATTTTTGCTGGAATTGGGCACAGAAGAAGTATTAATATGAATATCAGAACCGGATGGAGATTTATATTTATGATTACTAGGAGAAAAAAGAGAGATATAATCATGAGGTTTAAATTTGAACGCGGGCTAGAAGTGGAAATAGGATCAACATGCACAGCAATGTGCACATTATCAGTGTGCACAATATCAGTGTGCACAGTTGTAGAAGCTAAGACAGATTCAAGATTAGTAGGAATGGCAGGTTGCACAATAATCAGAGGAACTGAGTTGAAAGATCTAGGGTTAAGGTTGAAAGCTAAATCAAAGGCAGGCGATACATGCTGAGGGTTAGTTTGAAAGGACATGTCATTATCATTAGAGGTAGATTTGGTATTAGAGTTTGGAACAGACTGGTTGAGCTCAATATTAAGGGAAACATCGAGTTCTCCATCTTCCAGGTCTTCCAAAACAGTAAAAGGGTTAGGAGAGTTAACAATGATGTTGAGATTGGTAGACATATTAATATCATTATTGATCTATTCTATGGTGGCATTTTCAAATTCTTCAATAAACTAGGCCTCATCATCTACACAAGCACTTGACTTTGTCATTTTTTGGGAATTTTAATAGCTGTTTTGGTAAAAAAATTTCCATTGGAGTTTTCTTTTGCGACTTTGCTTGTTGGTTTTCACTTTATTATAGTGCATTGTCTTTACATCATGTTGAATTTTATATGAAGATGCATCAAGTTTACTTGAGTTTAAGCCATTAACTTGATGTTCTAGGTGCACCACACTTGACTCTGTGCATTTAACCTAACTATGCATATCACAATCTATAGTTGCATGACCAAGTGAATTGGAATTTATACAAATCAATAGTTTCCAGGCATATTCTACGTAAACTTTCTGGCAATCCACTTCCCAACCAAAATGTAGTCAGACAGTTCTTTATTTGATCTTATTTATATCAAACATTTGGTGTATTCCAATCTCTCTTATTTCTCAATAGCTGCATTGAAGCGTATCAGTCTTCTAAGGTGGCAAGCCAATTGATTCTAAGCAAGGTCTATGCTAGATGAGGGATGTTGTAGAAATGCACCTAAATGGGTGCATATTTGACTTTATCTTGAACAGCTCCAAAAGCCGATTTCCATGAGGTTATCATAAACATTTGGCCACATACGAAAATAGGATCTGCGTGCAAATTTTTTCACCTATTCATTTCATAGTTAAATTTGAAAAAGTAATTAGCTCCATCACATTTGACATCATATGGTCCTTTCAGCTTCAAGAATCTCTTTAAATATGAAACTACTGCCATGTAATTGATTTTTTCACCCAGAAAAAAAACTACTAGATAATCTTGCCAGAAAGTGATACCTTCATCAATGACTTCCTAAGGAGGAGAGAGAGATATACCATCATAATTTAAGTCAAAATCCTTTAGAGTGTATGAACCAGCATTGCGAGGAAGGGATTTAAAAAGAGAAGATCAAGTTTTGGATGCTTGAGACTCTTGAGCATCAACAGCAGACAGTACTTGACCAATGGAATAACCAGAGAAAGATGAAGGAAAAGGGAGAGAAGCAGGAATGAGGGTCGGGATAAAAGGAAGAGGGTCAGGTGGACGAGAAGGAAGTGAAAGGTTTGAAGGCATGGCGGCCATTAAAGGAATAGAAGGAAGTGAAAAGGAAGAAAGCACATTACTTTTTCCATTTAGCCTTTTTTATTGCTATGTATGATATGTTGATATGACTTGGTTATTTGTATATTGACTTGTTTTAGTATTTTTTCCAAGTTGTAGAAATTCCATATTATGATTATACGATGTTGTAGTTAATGCATGGGGCATTATAGCTATTTTTGGATTGAGATCTTATTATGATATAATGATGTACACACGATATTTATATGTGATATAAATACGTGATATACTATGCTATTTTGGGAGTGAATGACATTAAGGAGGCTAAATATTTAGAAATGCATAGAATTTGACATTTGGGTGGCTTTCAAGAACGCTGTTCCATTGGTTCAAGAAGCGAATGAATGGAATGTACTCGGAGTGGTTCCACCGGCCTAAGTAGTGAATGAATGACTTTCGAGTTGATCTCGTCCCCTCGACTCAGTAGGTTGCTTACATGAACGCGGTTCCATCGATTTAACAAGTGAATACTTTTATTGATAAAATAAGGAGAAAGGAAAATCCTGCCTACTTACAATGCCTCCAGTTTCCCCGAGTGGCTTATTTGTGGAAATAGGAAATGCACAGATATGGTAGAGCGAAGTTACATCGCATTCAGATGCTACTTAATGACTAGTCTATTGTCAGTTGGTCGGGTCCCCTCTCCGCTGGCCCAGACAATTTCCCTTGATCAGATAGACCCTGGGGTCTCATGGCTTCTTCGTCGTTCTGTGGTTTCTTCACATGCTCTTGGAGTTTGTTGATCCTTACCAACTCCTCAATCAAATCCACCAGATGTTGACATTCATAAGTGTTATGCACATGTATCTCGTAGGAGCGATAGTACTTCCCCGATTGCTTCTACCTCTTGGAGGCTTCCTTCCTAGGTGGTTTTTTGTAATGTTTAGTTCCCTGAGTTGCAAGATAGATGTTTTCTAGAATATTGTTCAATGGCATATATTCCTCTAGCCTGAATTTCCTTGAACGTTTTGCATCCGCATTTAGCCCATCATCAGAGTTCTGATTTCTCTTTTTCTGACTGAAATTCTTCTTTCCATCTCCAGTAGTTACTGTGAATCCTACTTAATGGCTACATTGCTTGTAACGATACGGATTTTTCGCGCTTGAAAATCGACATCCATACTTTACAACGTACTCGAATGCCACAAATTCGAGAGTTCAAATCTGAGTCGCCGGAGCTTATAACAATATTAAGTAAACAACACAGCGAAATAAAAGAATAATACATTGATATACAACATTGATACAATATCTGAGACAACAGATAATACAATAGATATCAATATACATCAGAGATACAATAGAATAGCAGCGGAAAAGAAAATAGATAACATTAGCAATAGAACAAATAACTCCAGATAGTCTTCAAAAGAGAACTCCAGCAGCAGCTCGAACCAACATCACATTTCACCTAGACAAGCAAGTCTCGTCCACATCCAGAGACTGAATTAGCTCCAGATAACCTACTAATCTGACTATTTGAAAAACCTAACTCTATACTGCCCGTGTAGAAAATTTTGAGCACCAAGAGTTTAGGAAAGAAACAATAAACTCTGGATCAGTCATGGGACTGGTGTGAACAACAAAAACAGTTTATCTTTAAAAACAATCAACGAAATATTTTAAAATCAATTCGCAATGCTTTTTAGAAATGAGACTACCATAAGGCCTCCCGCACACACACACACACTGCAAACGCAGAATCGGAGGAGATTTCTCCTTATGATAGTTAAAGATGCTTGAGACGCATTAAAAAGAAACATTTGATATTATTACTAGTGCATAGTGTAGGAAAAATCATTTCGAAAGTAAAGATATAAATCTTAGCCAACATAGGCATTTCGCACTTATGCCTACTATAGCTACCATCGAAATAGTGGGGCACCACCATAAGTGAATGATAGGTTCTACAACTAAAACCGTACAAGACCGTATTGTTTCTTTGGATTTCCTACAAATGGTCAGGCCAAGGAACTTCCCATTGCCACATGGAAACGCCTCTGGAAAGACGCCCCGAGAACCTAACCGGATCTCTGCCAACACAAGGCCGGGTTATCTCTGCAAAAATAGGTAACTACTGATGCGCGTATGCCATCCTCCGGTGGTAACAACCTTTATCTGAGGAACCTCAATCAACAACAATCACAAATTCATATAAATTTTCAACATTCACATAAGTTAAGTATCTGGACTCCATACCATGATACCACTTCTATCCAGAAGGCAATGACACACACTAAGGGGCGCTACTCCCTAGAACCTTGCCGCATCCTTCCTGTTTTGACCATTTTCGGGGTGTGAGGTCCGATACGAAGTCTCGTCCACAAAGCTACGCTTTCACAAGCCATGCTTTGATCAACAAATGATCAGCATCACTCAACATGTCACATTACCAAGATGGGAATATATCGTTGATAATCTTCAACTACATAACCTCTGAGCTCGTATGTTTCAGAGAAGGGTGTTAAGCTAAGAGAATGAATTCTCTGCTACCAACAGAATTGTATTTGAAAGAAATCTGCTTTATATCTCAAATTGTAATGTCATACATACAATCCATACAAGTCTATTCTGGGTTCGAACAGAACCGAAGGCACTTCCAAAGAAGTCCTTGCAATCCGAGTATTCATAATCCCGATTGGACTTTCCATCACTTAGGGAATCTCTATACCGTAGCTACTCGGTGCAGAGACAGTCAATAGGTCATCCTATCGTTCTCGCAAATACTCAGTCTTCACCACCGGTCTTCAAATGCTATCCATAACGACGTATCACATATTCAGAATGGGTTATACGACCCAAAGGTCCTTCCCGGCTAACCCGAATAGTGAACACAATATTTAAAACCTATGGATATGGGATTTCAATTAAGTCACAACTTAAAAATCCAAAGCTTTTCTTTCAAATGGTTTAAACAAATTACCATTTCAAATCTTTTAAATAAAAGATTTATTTCACAAGGTTCACTCAGTTTCACAAAGATTCATCCACGGATTTCAAAAACAATTTCCATTTCAATTGGATTTACTCATTTAAAATCTTTAAATCAGAGATTTAACTTATAGCTTTCAAATCGTTTCCATAGCTTGAAAAATCATTTTCAATTAAACTTGAAATCCCTTTAACACAAATCAGAAGTTCATTACTTATGTGAAAGCTTTTATTATTTGAAAACAAATAGTTTCCATGTCAAAAAGATCCAATTATGTTTACACGAGTTAAAGCCTTTGAATTTAAATTCAAATTCCCAAATCAATACCTTTGAAATAGTTTAACATAAATATAACTAGTGTAACATCTTTAATTCCTAGTTTCAAATCATAGAATTCAATTCCAAATTTTGAATTCAATTTAAAATCAAATTATTTAAATTCTAAAACTTAATCAAGTTATTCAAAATAAATTTCGTCTTAAAAATTCCATTTCAAAAGCTTTTCACATTTAACCCAATCCATTTCCAAAACATTTGAATTTAAATATTCAACTTTAAAAATCATTTCAAAATCTGTGACTTAATCGATTTCCTCGTGAAATCCATATTGGTGTGTGTATAAGTGTGGTCAAGGGGTTTACACAATAGTGCAACATCATTCAATCATCACAGATCAAACACAGAAATATAGTTGATAAGCGATATAACTATAAGGCTTATCGCCCATTCACAGATTCACAGATAATATATAGATTTATCATAAATAAATGAATAAAATTTACATAGCACAATCCACGGAACAAAGTGTCACAGATCTGATAGGACAATCAATTCAAAGCATCTCATACAATAAAATCATTCATAAGTAGGGCAAACACTCAATAATCATTTATAAGTAGGATTTATTAATCGTTTAATCCTAATTAATTCAATTTATTTCCAAGTAAATTAATTACTTACGAATTAATTACCCAATCTTGATTAATTAATTACAAATCATTTGATATCAATTAATTTATCAAACGCTTTAATAAATTAAATTATTTTTAATTAATCATATTAATTTAATCAACCCTTAAACCAATTACATAATTAATTAACCCCTTAAATAAATCATTTTAAGAAATTAAAATTTTAATTTCTTACCATTAAGCAATTATCCCATAACCATAAATCATTAATTACAAATTAATATTTATCATTTAAATTAATTTACTTTAATAAATCTTTAATTAATATTAATTAATCTGATTTATTAATTAATCATTAATTAATCTCTATTTGATTAATTATCCTTAAATAATTATAATAAGTAATTATCTCCAATTGCTTTCATTAAGTAATTTACAATTTACAATCTATAATTGATTATCTAAATTAATTTATCTAATTAATTATCAAAATTAATCATATTAAGTAATACTTAATAATCCTTAGTTAATCATCTTCATTAACTAATAACATTTCTTAATTACTTTTAATTATTCTCTAATTATAAATAAATCTAAATCATAAATTTATAAATTAAATAAATAAGTCCTTAATTAATTATCGTATAAATTACATCACTTAGTGCCTTAATTGTCTCTAATATAATCAATTCCTTTATTAATGATTTCATTTATCATTCAAGTGTATTTTAAACTTACACTTTAAATTTAAATTCAAATTTCATTTTAAAACCAATTAAGATTCAAAAGTTTATTTGGAAACTAAACTTTACTTTTAAATTTAAACTTAGTTTAAATTATGTTTCAGATTTTTAAATTAAATTTTAAAAATAGAAACTGTCAGGTGTAAAACCCGAAAACCCACCTTCTAAATCTTTACCACTTTGATTTAAAATTAAATTTCCTTTTTAAAACTTTAAGATTCAAAGTTCTATTTGAATCTAACTTAAACCTGATTTAACTTTATTCATATCTAGTTTACAAATTCATTTAAATTTGGTTTAAATTCAATTTGCAGACAGTTTTGAACAAAACTGTCATCCCGTTAAACCAACCCGAGGCAACTCAAGTTTGCTTCGAGTCCAACAGCCAGAGACTTCGATCCGAACTCAAATTTGCTCGAGGATAACTCGAGACAATCTTCTGAAAAATTTCCCGCTTTCACGCACTAACCCAAATTCTAGATTAACAAAATCACGAGCACGGTGCACGTGTACAGCAACGCCGGTCGCTGGCGAACTCCCCTCCGGCCTCTGACAAGTCGACATCCCCCCTTACAACCCGATGCAAGCATTAAATCCTTCACCCCATAACTCGAAGTCAAATTCAAGTTCGAACCAAACCTGGAACCCAAAACTACCACCAGACTCCAAAACCCGTCAACACGTCGCCTTCGAAATTTTGACCACTAGAACGCGCCGCACCTCCGCCCAGACCTTCGCCTACCATTCCTCTACGCATTCCCAAACCTCCGTTGAACTCGACGCCTCGTGGCGTTCGAACAGAACCAAAAACTCCACTCAGCTAAAACTAGGTTTAGAAAATAAAACCAACCACCATCGTCACCTCCGGCTACTGATCAACTTCCTGCCAATTTTCCTGGCCTCACCATTCACTTCTCTTCCTCCATAAGAAACTCCAACCTCACCAAATCCAGAGATCACCAGATTTACCCATATTTACGTTTTCAGTCCAACAATGAACTGCTCCCTGCCTACTCAACTAAAACACACCATTTTAGTTTTAAAAATCATATTTTTTTGTTGAGGAGTCAATTTACATCCCTGAATATAAAAATCAAGATTTTTGAATTTTTGACTTATATTAAGTTCATACTGTGATTTTGTATTTCCAGAACGATACTACTTTGTTTTTTTTAACCTAAACAAGTTTTTAAATTAAACTCTATGGTTTAACTAACATGTTTCATTTAATACTTAAATCCAAATATAGGTTGGATAAAGAGATATTGATTTTCAAACAAGTCTTTAGCTTGAAATTTTGGTAACAGAAATGTTACAGGCAATGCAAATACACATATACACACATTCATATATATATATATACACACAGAGAGGTTGCCAAACATTTATATATATATATATATATACGCACACACACACACAGGAAGCACATACTTTTCAGACCACTACATAAACAAGAGTCTGCTCAAAGATTTTAAAAGTGTAAGGTTACTCACCTGAAGTTGAAGTGGAGAAAAACAGAGCATATTTTGAAACCGACTTGTATATGCTAGCTGAAGCTCCTCTTTTGATCTCTGATTGGTCTGGTGAAATTGTTGTTCAAGTTGTATTGTTGTTGAAGTTGAGATTTGTTTTAAGTTTTTGAAAATAATATTACTTTAGATTTACACAGCTGGAATGAACGAAATGAAATGGGAAGGCTGATATGTATAAAAGAGAAGAAGGTGACAGGGTTTACAATACTTTGTACAAGGTGATGTTGTATTTTTGTACAAAGCAGAACCTGGTTGAAGATACTTTGATAATCTAGAGGTATGTTGCATTTATTGTTAAGTACTTTATGTTTTCTACTTAAATATATTTGCTGTCCTTTGTATTGACTTGTTTACCTGATGATATATTTTTGTACAAGGTAGTAATATTTTCAAGGGTCAGAGATTTTTGCTTCTTTCTTCTTTCTGGTGGCTGATATGCTGAAGATTTTTGTATTGTTAAAGTTGTAGATGATGCTACCCTCGGTCTTATTACATAGTTGAATGTACACGTGATTTACTTTTGTGAGCATATTCATAATCAGGTTTGTTTTAAACCCACATGCTTACCTTTATTTTTATTTTATTTTACATTACTTTTTTTCTTAGTGTTATGCTTTCTTGTTTATATTTTATTTGTTTTATATATTTTTCTTTTATTTTGTTTATTTCTTTTTTATTTTTTTCTTGCCTGCATAACCTTTGTCTTGCTTTGTCTGGTCACATACTTCATGTACGAATATTAAATATGAATTTCTAACTTCAATAGTTATTTTATCTTACATATTAATTTTCAACTTAAATACTTATTGTCTTGTATTTATATTTTACTTTATTTATATAGATATACAGTTGTTATTGTTATTTGTTAATATTTGAATGTATTTCTTTATTTTATTTTTTCTAGTTTACATATTGAATGAGTTTTGTTCTTAGATTTATATCTATTATAAGTACTTTGTTTAATATCATATCAAAAATCTAAATACAAATTTATTTTCTAAAATATTTAAATTAAATTCCCAATTAAATTTTCAATCTATTTTACATACATAAGTTCAAATGTCCAGATTAATTTTAATTAATTCTTAATTTAACAACTATTTTATATAAATTTCCAATTAATTCACAATTTTTATTCAAAAATTAAATTAATTCTCAATTTAAACTTAATTAAAATTCAGGATCGTTACAGACTTCCCTCCTTAAAAGGAATTTCGTCCTCGAAATTCGCCAGAGAGAGATAACGAAGATGAAAGATAGAGAAACCTCTTTTCAGTTCAAACTGCATATTTATCCTGCATTTGGTAAGCCAAATCAGAATATCAACAATAGATACAAGAACGAATCTATTCAACACTTCACAAGATACTCGGGTTATCAAATCTACGAAACATACAGTGGTATTGGTTAGTCCAAAGGGATAACTAACCATTCGTAGATTATATCTAGACCCAAATAATAGATAAATGGATTTAATCTTCCACAATTTCCAAACATCGGATATGGATTCCAAACCCAAGTCGGAATACTTATACTTTAGGGTATATACAACTTGTCCCTCTTCGGACTTCGATCTACCCAAGAAATTACAATAGAATTTCAATTTGGTTTTAAACGAAATCGCTTTATTGATACAATTCAAATTTAGCTTCATATTCTATTAACCAATTTAACTCAATTTAAAATTTCCAATTTATTTAAAATTCCTAATTTCAAATTTCAAATTCGTATTCATTAAGGTTTAAATCCAAAACTGATAAGAAACTGATAAAGATACGAAGTAAGAATTTTCCTATTATGATTCGTAAGGCCATCACCGCACCGAACCTTCTTCTTGTAGCTGTCACGAAGCAATCAAAAGAAACTGGAATCGAATCAAAGGAAATTGATAAGAAAGTTTTTTCCACTGTTGCAGGGTATTGACCATTTATAGTCGTACTCCCCTGTCCCCTATCTCATCATCTTCTTGCACTCATACTTACTATCGATGAATAGTGAGAGAATTTACCGAGACATTCAAACGGATATCTTAGGGAGACTCATTCTAGGGATACTTCACCCTATCTCTAATGAGCTACTTAACGTGTTATACTCCTGAGCTAAAGTTCCACCTTAGCTCTGATACCAAATGTGACGATACGGATTTTTCATGCTCGAAAATTGACATCCATACTTTACATCGTACTCGAATGCCGCAAATTCGAGCGTTCAAATCCGAGTCGCCGGAGCTTATAACAATATTAAGTAAACAACTCAGCGGAATAAAAGAATAATACATTGATATATAGCATTGATACAATATCTGAGACAACCGATGATACAATAGATATCAATATACATCAGAGATACAATAGAATAGCAGCGGAAAAGAAAAAAGATAACATTAGAAATAGAACAAATAACTCCAGATAGTCTTCAAAAGAGAACTCCAGCAGCAGCTCGAACCAACATCACGTTTCACCTAGACAAGCAAGTCTCGTCCACATCCAAAGACTGAATTAGCTCCAGATAACCTACTAATCTGACTATCTGAAAAACCCAACTCTAGACTGCCCATGTAGAAAATTTTGAGCACCCAGAGTTTAGGAAAGAAACAATAAACTATGGATCAGTCATGGGACTGGTATGAGTGACAAAAACAGTTTATCTTTAAAAACAATCAACGAAATATTTTAAAATCAATTCGCAATGCTTTTTAGAAATGAGACTACCATAAGGCCTCCCGCGCACACACACAACGCAAACGCAGAATCGGAGGAGATTTCTCCTTATGATAGTCAAAGTTGCTTGATACGCATTAAAAAGAAACATTTGATATTATTATTAGTGCATAGTGTAGGAAAAAACATTTCGAAAGTAAAGATATAAATCTTAGCCAACATAGGCATTTCGCACTTATGCCTACTATAGCAACCATCGAAACAGTGGGGAGCCACCATAAGTGAATGATAGGTTCTACAACTAAAACCGTACAAGATCGTATTGTTTCTTTGGATTTCCAACAAATGGTCAGGCCAAGGAACTTTCCATTGCCACATGGAAATGCCTCTGGAAAGACGCCCTGAGAACCTAACCGGATCTCTGCCAACACAAGGCCGTGTTATCTCTGCAAAAATAGGTAACTACTGATGCGCGTATGCCATCCTCCGGTGGTAACAACCTTTATCTGAGGATCCTCAATCAACATCAATCACAAAGTCATATAAATTTGCAACATTCACATAAGTTAAGTATCTGGGCTCCATACCATGATACCACTTCTATGCAGAAGGCAATGACACACACTAAGGGGCGCTACTCCCTAGAACCTTGCCGCATCCTTCCTGTTTTGACCATTTCCGGGGTGTGAGGTCCGATACGAAGTCTCGTCCACAAAGCTACGCTTTCACAAGCCATGCTTTGATCAACAAATGATCAGCATCACTCAACATGCCACATTACCAAGATGGGAATATATCGCTAATAACCTTCAACTACATAACCTCTGAGCTCGTATGTCTCACAGAAGGGTGTTAAGCTAAGAGAATGAATTCTCCGCTACCAACAGCAATGTATTTGAAAGAAATCTGCTTTATATCTCAAATTGTAATATCAGACATACAATCCATACAAGTCTATTCTGGGTTCGAACAGAACCGAAGGCACTTCCAAAGAAGTCCTTGCAATTCAAATATTCATAAGCCCGATTGGACTTCCCATCACTTAGGGAATCTCTATACCGTAGCTACTCGGTGCAGATACAGTCAATAGGTCATCCTATCGTTCTCGCAAATACCCGGTCTTCACCACCGGTCTTCAAATGCTATCCATAACGACGTATCACATATTTGGAATGGGTTATACGACCTAAAGGTCCTTTCCCGGCTAACCCAAATAGTGAACGCAACATTTAAAACCTATGGATATGGGATTTCAATTAAGTCACAACTTAAAAATCCAAAGCTTTTCTTTCAAATGGTTTAAACAAATTACCATTTCAAATCTTTTAAATAAAAGATTTATTTCACAAGGTTCACTCAGTTTCACAAAGATTCATCCACGGATTTCAAAAAAAATTTCCATTTCAATTGGATTTACTCGTTTAAAATCTTTAAATCAGAGATTTAACTTATAGCTTTCAAATCGTTTCCATAGCTTGAAAAATCATTTTCAATTAAACTTGAAATCCCTTTAACACAAATCAGAAGTTCATTACTTATGTGAAAGCTTTTATTATTTGAAAATAAATAGTTTCCATGTCAAAAAGAACCAATTATATTTACACGAGTTAAAGCCTTTGAATTTAAATTCAAATTCCCAAATCAATACCTTTAAAATAGTTTAACATAAATATAACTAGTGTAACATCTTTAATTCCTAGTTTCAAATCATAGAATTCAATTCCAAATTTTGAATTCAATTTAAAATCAAATTATTTAAATTCTAAAACTTAATCAAGTTATTCAAAATAAATTTCATCTTAAAAATTCCATTTCAAAAGCTTTTCCCATTTAACCCAATCCATTTCCAAAACATTTGAATTTAAATATTCAACTTTAAAAATCATTTCAAAATCTGTGACTTAATCGATTTCCTCATGAAATCCATATTGGTGTGTATATAAGAGTGGTCAAGGGGTTTAACACAATAGTGCAACATCATTCAATCATCACAGATCAAACACAGAAATATAGTTGATAAGCGATATAACTATAAGGCTTATCGCCCATTCACAGATTCACAGATAATATATAGATTTATCATAAATAAATGAATAAAATTTACATAGCACAATCCACAGAACAAAGTGTCACAGATCAGATAGGACAATCAATTCAAAGCATCTCATACAATAAAATCATTCATAAGTAGGGCAAACACTCAATAATCATTTATAAGTAGGATTTATTAATCGTTTAATCCTAATTAATTCAATTTATTTCCAAGTAAATTAATTACTTACGAATTAATTACCCAATCTTGATTAATTAATTACAAATCATTTGATATCAATTAATTTATCAAACGATTTAATAAATTAAATTATTTTTAATTAATCATATTAATTTAATCAACCCTTAAACCAATTACATAATTAATTAACCCCTTAATTAAATCATTTTAAGAAATTAAAATTTTAATTTCTTACCATTAAGCAATCATCCCTTAACCATAAATCACTAATTACAAATTAATCTTTATCATTTAAATTAATTTACTTTAATAAATCTTTAATTAATATTAATTAATCTCATTTATTAATTAATCCTTAATTAATCTCTATTTGATTAATTATCCTTAATTAATTATAATAAGTAATTATCTCTAATTGCTTTCATTAAGTAATTTACAATTTACAATCTATAATTGATTATCTAAATTAATTTATCTAATTAATTATCAAAATTAATCATATTAAGTAATTCGTAATAATCCTTAGTTAATCATCTTCATTAACTAATAACATTTCTTAATTACTTTTAATTAATCTCTAATTATAATTAAATCTAAATCATAAATTTATAAATTAAATAAATAAGTCCTTAATTAATTATCATATAAATTACATCACTTAATGCCTTAATTGTCTCTAATATACTCAATTCCTTTATTAGTGATTTCATTAATCATTCAAGTGTATTTTGAACTTACACTTTAAATTTAAATTCAAATTTCATTTTAAAACCATTTAAGATTCATAAGTTTATTTGAAAACTAAACTTTACTTTTAAATTTAAACTTAGTTTAAATTATGTTTCAGATTTTTAAATTAAATTTTAAAAATAGAAACTATCAGGTGTAAAACCTGAAAACCCACCTTCTAAATCTTTACCACTTTGATTTAAAATTAAATTTCCTTATTAAAACTTTAAGATTCAAAGTTCTATTTGAATCTAACTTAAACCTGATTTAACTTTATTCATATCTAGTTTACAAATTCATTTAAATTTGGTTTAAATTCAATTTGCAGACAGTATTGAACAAAACTGTCATCCCGTTAAACCAACCCGAGGCAACTCAAGTTTGCTTCGAGTCCAACAGCCAGAGACTTCGAGCCGAACTCAAATTTTCTCGAGGATAACTCGAGACAATCTCCTGAAAAATTTCTTGCTTTCACGCACTAACCCAAATTCCAGATTAACAAAATCTCGAGCACGGTGCACGTGTACAGCAACGCCGGTCGCTGGCGAACTCCCCTCCGGCCTCTGACAGGTTGACATCCCCCCTTACAACCCGATGCAAGCATTAAATCCTTCACCCCATAACTCGAAGTCAAATTCGAGTTCGAACCAAACCTGGAACCCAAAACTACCACCAGACTCCAAAACCCGTCAACACGTCGCCTTCGAAATTTTGACCACCAGAACGCGCCGCACCTCCGCCCAGACCTTCGCCTACCATTCCTCTACGCATTCCCAAACCTCCTTTGAACTCGACGCCTCGTGGCGTTCGAACAGACCCAAAAACTCCACTCAGCTAAAACTAGGTTTAGAAAATAAAACCAACCACCATCGTCACCTCCGGCTACTGATCAACTTCCTGCCAATTTTCTTGGCCTCACCGTTCACTTCTCTTCCTCCAGAAGAAACTCCAACCTCACCAATCCCAGAGATCACCAGATTTACCCATATTTACGCTTTCAGTTCAACAATGAACTGCTCCCTGCCTACTCAACTAAAACACACCATTTTAGTTTTAAAAATCATATTTTTTGTTGAGGAGTCAAATTACATCCCTGAATTTAAAAATCAAGATGTTTGAATTTTTCACTTATATTAAGTTCATACTGTGATTTTGTATTTCCAGAACGATATTACTTTGTTTTTTTAACCTAAACAAGTTTTTAAATTAAACTCTATGGTTTAACTAACATGTTTCATTTAATACTTAAATCCAAATATAGGTTGGATCAAGAGATATTGATTTTCAAATAAGTCTTTATCTTTAAATTTTGGTAACAGAAATGTTGCAGGCAATGCAAATACACATATACACACATTCATACACACACACACACACACACACAGAGGTTGCCAAACATTTATGTATATATATATACAGGAAGCACATACTTTCCAGACCACTACATAAACAAGAGTCTACTCAAAGATTCTAAAAGTGTAAGGTTAATCACCTGAAGTTGAAGTGGAGAAAAACAGAGCATATTTTGAAACTGACTTGTATATGCTAGCCGAAGCTCCTCTTTTGATCTCTGATTGGTCTGGTGAAATTGTTGTTCAAGTTGTATTGTTGTTGAAGTTGAGATTTGTTTTAAGTTTTTGAAAATAATATTACTTTAGATTTACACAGCTGGAATGAACGAAATGAAATGGGAAGGCTGATATGTATAAAAGAGAAGAAGGTGCAGGGTTTACAATACTTTGTACAAGGTGATGTTGTATTTTTTTTACAAAGCAGAACATGGTTGAAGATACTTTGATAATCTAGAGGTATGTTGCATTTATTGTTAAGTACTTTATGTTTTCTACTTAAATATATTTGCTGTCCTTTGTATTGACTTGTTTACCTGATGATATATTTTTGTACAAGGTAGTAATATTTTCAAGGGTCAGAGATTTTTGCTTCTTTTTTCTTTCTGGTGGCTGATATGCTGAAGATTTTTGTATTGTTAAAGTTGTAGATGATGCTACAGTAGGATCTAGATTAATCCTAGAGGGGGGGAGGGGGTGAATAGGGTTATAGCAAATTTTCTCGATTTAAACACAGAAACTAACTGCAGAAATAAATATGCTGAAAAGTAAATCACACAAAATTTACCCAGCTTCGGCAACCCCTGCCTACTGCTGCATTACCAGATTTCTATTAGAATTAAACAGTATCCCGCTTACAAACACTCTAACAGACTCGCAAACCCTTGCTCCCGCTCACAAACACTCTACTAGACTCGGACCCCCTCCTCCGTCTATAGAGTTTTGCAAACTCGCAAACTCTGCTCCCGCCTATAGAGTTTTGCAAACTCGCACACCCTGCTCACTTAACTAATTCTAACTAGACAATCTGACACTACCTACAACCTAGGTGGTGATTTACCAATTCTTTGATTAGAAAAGAAAAAACAAACTTAAAAACAGAAGTTAAACAAAAACCCCCTTTTGACAATAAAATAAACCCTAAATAAAATTAAAAACTAAAACCCCTTTAAAAATAAAGGCCGGCCCATTCTTTTGCTTTAACCCGTTCCTCTTTTGACTTGTGAAAAATGGCGGCTCTGTTCAATGTGAATTAGGGCTTTGAGATCTGGATTCCTTTTGCTCTGCGAATTTGGGGCTTTTGCTCCTTGCGCTCTTTGTTCCAAATTAGGGCTTTTGCGAAGCTCCGATACTAATTCGATCGTTGTTGGTTGTGCGCGATTTAGCCTGGATCGATCGATTTCGTGTTGCTTTCTTCGGTTGCTTCGATGAGTTCGATTATTGCTTCGGTAAGAATTTTTGCTCTGATGCTTTTTGATTTTTGTATTAGAACTCTTATGTTGATGCCGATGATGATTGGGGCATTTATATGGATTCGATTCGATTTCTCCACACACTGATGATGATTTTTGGTTTGGTATTTATATGAATTCCTAAACCCTAATTAATTCGATACTTTCCTGAAATTCGATTTCCTGATGCACACGGCTTTCCTGATATTTTTGCGACTTGTTACTCACGGCCTTGATTTTCAATCGTTTAATTTTCCTTGAATAATACGGCAAAAACTTTCCTAAATTGATTTTTGACTTCGAACATGTTATTCACTGTTTGCACATGAACTTCTATGATTTCGACTTCTATGACTTCTGCATGCTTCCACATGAACTTGTTTATTTGATGTTGTTTCATTTGGCTTGACTGTGTTGATCCAATTTCACTATGCATTGTTTCACTTGTAGTCTCTGGCCTTGCATCATGATACAGTCTTTATTAGCTCGTGTACCTGAACTTGATTCACTTGGTCATCTTGTATTTGCATTGCCATTGTGTTGCTCACCATGTTGCAACTGCTTGTTGTATGTTCATGCTTGTGACATTGAACCATACTGTTACCTGTACTTGTACAACCTTGGTTATTCTCGTGCAACTTCATTGTGGCTTGTACATGCTGTATTGTCTGGTCTTTGTTTGCTTGGTGGCATCTTTTTATGGTCTGCACTGTGCATATGAACTTGGTCATGTTGCTTGAGTCACTTCATATACATGTGTGTTTGTTCGAGTTCATTCATTCTGTATTGTTTCACTTGATGTTGTTGATCTGACTCGAACTTTTCTTGAGTATGTAGTGTTCATTTGAGGTGTGTCTGACCATGTTGCTTGCTGTTACTTACTTGGTGCATTGTGTAGTTGTACTGCACTGTTGCCTTGAGTTTCACCTCTCTTGTATCATTGGTGTCTGCACTGTGTTGCATTACCATCATTGCTACCTGGTCGACTTGATTCTCTGCACATATGATCTTGTGGTCTTCATTCTGGTTCGTACTTGCATGCATTGTTGTAACTGGACATGTTGCTTTGAGTTGTCCATTGTTTGGTCTCTGTTTTCATTGGGCTGTAGTTGTTCAGGCGCATTGCTTGGTCATTGTTCTGGTCATTACTTGGTCATTGTTCTGGTCATTGCTTGTTCTGGTCATTGTTCATGTTGTAGCCTGGACTGGTACACATTGTTTGCTGTCTTTGATCTTTCTGAAGCTCGAGTTGCACATTGCTCTGCACCGTGTCTTGTTTCATGTTTGAACATAGCATTCATATTGTTGTGTTGGTGGCAATCTTGTTCTGCACTGTGTCTTTCTTTGGTCTGTGTAATTTTAACTGAACATGTCCACTGCAATTTCTTCACTGATGCATTTGGTCTTGTTTTCATTTGTTCATCTTGACTTGTTCTTGTGTTCACTGTATAGTGAGAGCTTGAATTTGTACTATTCAAGATTGTGATAAATATTTGTTTGAATAAAATTTCTTTTTGAATTCAAATTCTGTGTAACTTGTTCTGTTTGAATTCAAATTCTGTGCAATTTATTTTATTCAACAAATATTTATTTAATCTATGAAAAACGAAATAGTACATTAACAAATACATTTAAATGAATATATATGTTTATTATCATCAAACAAAAACATATAAGCGCATATTCATACAATCTCCCCCTTTTGATGATAACAAACATATATTTAAGATTTTGACCGTGTTAAATGTATTTGATCAATGATATAGTCTAATTGCTCCCCCTATTTAAATGCTTCCTCTCTACATGATGCCCCCCTACATATATGCATACAAATAGAAATATATAAATGAGCCTAGATGCAAATGGAAAATTATTTGACCTTTGCTTGATTCTATTTGACAAAATCTTAACTTTTCTCTCCCCCTTTTGTTATCAGCAAAAGAATAATAATGTTAGAGAAAAATAGAGGTAAAGTGATCAATATTAATCCAACATTAAACTCAAATTGAATATAAATATCAAACTTCAATAAAAATCAAACAAAAATCGTAACTACCCTTGTTAGGCGCATATTCCACTTTTAGAAAGAATGGAAATGATGTTCTAATATTAAATTGATACAATTGTATCAACTTGTGGTACATTTATGTCAGGAATTTGAATATCTACTAATCATGCATAACCGTTAGGACTTTTAAATGAGATTAGTAGTATTCCATTTTAATTTTTTAAAAATGAAATCAACTATCTTCTAACCACGCATGACTGTGAGGACTTTTAAATGGGATTAGAATCGACTTGTCTATTTAATCAATTAATTTTGATATGCGTTCCATACATGCATAACCGTAAGGACTTTTGAATGAGCATGAAAGCACATAATCAAAAATCCAAGTAATTCACCCATGCATAACCGTGAGGACTTTTAAATGAGAGTGAATACTTTGGATATTTATTTATTTTTACAAAAAAATATGAAATGAAAAACAAATGATTCCTGATTATAGTACCACATATCGACAAACTATATTTAATATTTGATAAACAATGGTCGATAGAAATATGATAGATATAGAAATGGTCATGGAATCTTTACCTAACAAAAAGTTTTATAACTCTTGTTTGAATTCCTAAAGAAATTTTCCAAATATACTCTCTTGAGTAATGTATGTTAAATATCAACACTTATCACCTTTTCAATCACTATTTATCTTTTTAATAATTAGTAGGGAGTCGGATTAGTCAAAATTTGTCATTTAAAATCAAATAAAAATGACTAGTCTGAAAATATGGTCAAAAATGATTTTCTCGAGGGGGTTATATGAGAGAATTTTCTGCTATTTGAAAATTATGAAAAATATGCAGATATTGTCCTTGAAAACGATGCAGTTACTAAATGTCTCAAAAATTACTTTCAACTAGTAATTTTTCTATCAACTAGATTACCAGTGTAATCTGCATCTGAATTTCTTTTTCACTCCGAAATATCACTAATTAAAATTGATAAACCAGACCATGAACTGTGCATCAAAAATTTCAAACTCAATTTTTCACAGCATTTTAAATGACATTCTCTTGAATTTGGATTGAAGCCATGTAAATAATCAGCAGATCGTGAATATAGAGTTAGCCAATATTATCATCCAATACTATGTTTAATCCAAACAAATATGTATGAAGTAATTCGAAGAATGGTGTTTATGGCATCAATATAATTGGCCAACTATGTCCAACAAGTCATCTTTACAACATTTCAATATTGGCTGATTTCATCCAGAATATGGTGCAGATGATCACATTTAATTTATTAATCAAATAAATATACCTTTACCTGTTTTACCTTTACGATAATTTTTTGTGGTTGCCCATTGTGATTCTGTCACCCTTGTACTAGGCTAAGGAACTTTGCTTTGTTGCCCGTTGTGTTTCTGGAACAGCCAAAATCCAGAAAACACTGTTGTTGTTCCTTAGCCTGCCACCATACCTACACGATGAAAGATTTTTGTGAACTATTTGTTTTTATAGGTCCATGATTGTTAGTGGCTGAAACATTGTGAATAAACAAACCCTTTGGAACCCAAATTTGTTTTGTTCTTTCATTCTTGTTCCAATAGACATGAAATTTGTTTGTAGAATTCTTAGGAATCCAAACTTGTATAAATTTTGTGTTCTTGTTCCTATGTCTACAATTTTCAACACGATGTCCAATTATTTCGGATCTAGCAAAGACACTCTTACTTACTGCATCATCATCTTGTGTTTTCCCAAAACCTAGTCCTTTTCTGTTGTTAGCAAAAAATTGATTTCCCAATAGCATGTTGAATGATTTTTCTCCTCTTGAAAAGTTATTCAGAGATTTCTCAAGATTTTGGACTTTGGTTTTTAGTGTTGTGTTTTCAATGACAAGTGAGGTGCATCTATTTATAAAATCCTTTTTCCTAGTGTCAATGATTTCCTTAAGACTCAAGTTTTCTTTTTCAAGATTCTCAAAGCTATTCTTAAGTCTTGTCAATTCTGAATCTAAAATTTTACATTTTTTACATTCTAGGTTTTGAATATTTTCAAGTTCAGTTTCTAACCTAAAATTTTCACGAGCAAGTTCTCTCCTATCAGATTTCAGTTTTTCAATTTTAGATTCAAGAGCATCAACTACTTTATAAGATCAAGACACATAAAAACAAGATCTTTATAAGAATAGTCACCTGCCTCACTAGATTCTTCTGAGCTTGCTTCTGAATCCAATTTTGCCACAAGACATAAGTTAGCCTCCTCTGAGCTACTATTCGAAACTTCCTCTCCTTCTTCATCATCCCAAGTTGCTGCAAAGGCCTTTTTCTTCTTTTTCTTTCCTTGGTTGTATTTGAGAAGTGGGCATTCTTGTTTAAAGTGGCCAGGCTTGTTGCAGTTTTAGCACGTCAATTCATTATCGGAATTGTTAGACTCTCTTGACATATTACCAAATGTTTTCTTCTTACGTGGCTTGAATCTTGACCATTTTCTAAGATTATTGACAGCCATTGCAAGCTCTTCAATCGGATCTTCTTCTTCTTCATCGCTCTCTTCTTTACTCTTTAAGGCATTAGTCTTCTTCTTTGTTTCGGAGTTGTTGCGTTCCTCCTTTGCTTTTAGCTCAAGCTCATATGTCGTCAAGTTACCAATCAACTCCTCCATGCTCAGTTTACTCAAATCTTTTGATTCTTGGATTGCCGTGACTTTTGCCTCAAAGTTCATTGGTAAGACTCGTAGCACCTTCCTCACAAGCTCTACCTCAGTGACTACCTTCCCAAGCGCTCTAGCATTGTACACCAAAGTTGAAAAGCGTCCAAGCATGTATTTTATGCTCTCGCCTTTGTTCATCACAAAGTTCTCGTATTCATTGCTGAATAGGGCTAGACGAGACTCCTTGACTTGAGAAGTTCCTTCATGTGTCACCTCCAAGGTATGCCAAATTTCCTGTGCTGCTTTACAATGAGAAATTCTATTAAATTTATTCTTATCAAGAGCACAGATCAAAGCATTCATGGCTTTAGCATTTGTGGTTTTTAATTTCTTATCGTTAGCATCCCACCTATCCCTAGGTTTAGGAATCTTAGTATCACCAACAGTTATAGTGGGAGATTTATAGCCAGTTTCAATAATATCCCAAACATCATAATCAACAGAACTAAGATAAATGCCCATCCTAACCTTCCAATAAGCATAATCACTCCCATTAAACATGGGTGGCCTAATAATAGATTGCCCCTCGGAAAAAGCATTATTTGATGAATTCATGACTCTAGAGTTGAAGAAAAATACCATGCTCTGATACCACTTGTAGGATCTAGATCAACCCTAGAGGGGAGGGGAGGGGGGTGAATAGGGTTATAGCAAATTTTCTCGATTTAAACACAGAAACTAACTGCAGAAATAAATATGCTGAAAAGTAAATCACACACAAAATTTACCCAGCTTTAGCAACCCCTGCCTACTGCTGCATTCCCAGATTTCTATTAGAATTAAACAGTATCCCGCTTACAAACACTCTAACAGACTCGCAAACCCTTGCTCCCGCTCACAAACACTCTACTAGACTCGCACCTCCTGCTCCGCCTATAGAGTTTTGCAAACTCGCAAACTCTGCTCCCGCCTATAGAGTTTTGCAAACTCGCACACCCTGCTCACTGAACTAATTCTAACTAGACAATCTGACACTACCTACAACCTAGGTGGTGATTTACCAATTCTTTGATTAGAAAAGAAAAAACAAACTTAAAAACAGAAGTTAAACAAAAACCCCCTTTTGACAATAAAATAAACCCTAAATAAAATTAAAAACTAAAACCCCTTTAAAAATAAAGGCCGGCCCCATTCTTTTTCTTTAACCCGTTCCTCTTTTGACTTGTGAAAAATGGCGGCTCTGTTCAATGTGAATTAGGGCTTTGAGATCTGGATTCCTTTTGCTCTGCGAATTTGGGGCTTTCGCTCCTTGCGCCCTTTGTTCCAAATTAGGGCTTTTGCGAAGCTCCGATATTAATTCGATCGTTGTTGGTTGTGCGCGATTTAGCCTGCCTCGATCGATTTCGTGTTGCTTTCTTCGATTGCTTCGATGAGTTCGATTATTACTTCGGTAAGAATTTTTGCTCTGATGCTTTTTGATTTTTGTATTAGAAGTCTTATGTTGATGCCGATGATGATTAGGGCATTTATATGGATTCGATTCGATTTCTCCACACACTGATGATGATTTTAGGTTTGGTATTTATATGAATTCCTAAACCCTAATTAATTCGATACTTTCCTGAAATTTGATTTCCTGATGCACATGGCTTTCCTGATATTTTTGCGACTTGTTACTCACGGCCTTGATTTTCAATCGTTTGATTTTCCTTGAATAATACGGCAAAAACTTTCCTAAATTGATTTTTGACTTCGAACATGTTATTCACTGTTTGCACATGAACTTCTATGATTTCGACTTCTATGACTTCTGTATGCTTCCACATGAACTTGTTTATTTGATGTTGTTTCATTTGGCTTGACTGTATTGATCCAATTTCACCATGCATTGTTTCACTTGTAGCCTCTGGCCTTGCATCATGATGCAGTCTTCATTAGCTCGTGTACCTGAACTTGATTCACTTGGTCATCTTGTATTTATGCATTGCCCTTGTGTTGCTCACCATGTTGCAACTGCTTGTTGTATGTTCATGCTTGTGACATTGAACCATACTGTTACCTGTACTTGTACAACTCTGGTTATTCTTGTACAACTTCATTGTGGCTTGTACATGCTATATTGTCTGGTCTTTGTTTGCTTGGTGGCATTTCTTTATGGTCTGCACTGTGCATATGAACTTTGTCATGTTGCTTGAGTCACTTCATATACATGTATGTCTGTTCGAGTTCATTCATTCTGTATTGTTTCACTTGATGTTGTTGATCTAACTTGAACTTTTCTTGAGTCTGTAGTGTTCATTTGAGGTGTGTCTGACCATGTTGTTTGTTGTTACTTACTTGGTGCATTGTGTAGTTGTACTGCACTGTTTCCTTGAGTTTCACCTATCTTGTATCATTGGTGTCTGCACTGTGTTGCATTACCATCATTGCTACCTGGTCGACTTGATTCTCTGCACATATGATCTTATGGTCTTCATTCTGGTTGGTACTTGCATGCATTGTTGTAACTAGACATGTTGCTTTGAGTTGTCCATTGTTTGGTCTCTGTTTTCAATGGGCTGTAGTTGTTCAGGTGCATTGCTTGGTCATTGTTCTGGTCATTGCTTGGTCATTGTTCTGGTCATTGTTCATGTTGTAGCCTGGACTGGTACACATTGTTTGCTGTCTTTGATCTTTCTGAAGCTCGAGTTGCACACTGCTCTGCACTGTGTCTTGTTTCATGTTTGAACATAGCATTCATATTGTTGTGTTGGTGGCAATCTTGTTCTGCACTGTGTCTTTGTTTGGTCTGTGTAGTTGTAACTGAACATGTCCACTGCAGTTTCTTCACTGATGCATTTGGACTTGTTTTCATTTGTTCATCTTGACTTGTTCTTGTATTCACTGTATAGTGAGAGCTTGAATTTGTACTATTCAAGATTGTGATAAATATTTGTTTGAATAAAATTTCTGTTTGAATTCAAATTCTGTGTAACTTGTTCTGTTTGAATTCAAATTCTGTGTAATTTATTTTATTCAACAAATATTTATTTAATCTATGAAAAACAAAATAGTACATTAACAAATACATTTAAATGAATATATATGTTTATTATCATCAAACAAAAACATATAAGCGCATATTCATACAGCTACCCTCAGTCTTATTACATAGTTGAATGTACACGTGATTTACTTTTGTGAGCATATTCATAATCAGGTTTGTTTTAAACCCACATGCTTACCTTTATTTTTATTTTATTTTACTTTACTTTTTTTCTTAGTGTTATGCTTTCTTTTTTATATTTTATTTGTTTTAGATATTTTTCTTTTATTTTTTTATTTCTTTTTTATTTTTTTCTTGCCTGCATAACCTTTGTCTTGCTTTGTCTGGTCACATACTTCACGTACGAGTATTAAATATGCATTTCTAACTTCAATAGTTATTTTATCTTACATATTAATTTTCAACTTAAATACTTATCGTCTTGTATTTATATTTTATTTATATAGATATACAGTTGTTATTGTTATTTGTTAATATTTGAATGTATGTCTTTATTTTATTTTTTCTAGTTTACATATTGAATGAGTTTTGTTCTTGGATTTATATCTATTATAAATACTTTGTTTAATATCATATCAAAAATCTAAATACAAATTTATTTTCTAAAATATGTAAATTAAATTCCCAATTAAATTTTCAATCTATTTTATATACATAAGTTCAAATGTCCAGATTAATTTCAATTAATTCTTAATTTAACAACTATTTCATATAAATTTCCAATTAATTCACAATTTTTATTCAATAATTAAATTAATTCTCAATTTAATCTTAATTTAAATTCGGGACCGTTACATTGCTATAAACCACCTCCTTTTGTTCTACATTAGCGGTCTTACCTTCCAATGCAGCAACCTCTTCTAATCTTAGATGCTGACTCACTTTTCGGTTAAATTCCTTCATGGTACTTGATTGTTTCATCTTAATCCACCTTCCAATGTTTGTGTCGGGGTAGATATCTCGGACTAAAGCCATGAAAACCATATCCTCAATTAGATTGCTCACTTCAGTTACCGTAGTATTAAATCGGTTCATGAAAGATCTTAGTGACTCATTGCGTCCTTGGAAAAAGCTAGATAGAGACATCACGTCTTTTGGATAAGCCATGTGTAGTCTAAACTATTCCAAAAATTTCCTTGCCAACTCATCAAAAGTCGAAATAAATCTTGGGTGGAGACTGGTGAACCACATGTGTGCGATTTCCTTCCAGAAAGATAGGGAAACATTTCCATCGTGCAACCTTTGAAGCTCGAGCCCCATCCATATGCCACACATATTTGTACAAGTGCGACTTAGGTTCTTTTGTCCCATCATAGGACGGTATGGTGGGCATGGTAAATTTCTTAAGATATTCCTCCCTTAGGATATTTTCAGTGAATGGAGTTTGGCTTGGTGAAAAACTCCAATCATCGTCTTTCTTGCCTTTACTTTCTTCCATCAAGCATTTGACCATGTCCATAAAGGATGCCTCACTATTCCAATAGTCTACAGGCCGACTGTCAGGGGTTATGTTAAGCACTTGATTCTGCACACGGTCTTGGTTTGCCAATTGAAGCCTAAGTTCTCCATTCTCCGGGAGAACCGCTCCTCCAGAATTTCGTTAGCACACGGTTGGCCTTGTAGTGGTAGTTTGAACTTCCTTTCTATTGTTTTGCTTGCCTATGTCATCGTTCAATTCTAATCCTTTGTTGTCAAGTTGCATGTCATCTTCAGAATCAGAAAGAAGCATTACAAAATTCCCTTGTGGAGTGTTCGCTCCATGATTTGGGTTTGGGTTCATAGATGGTTATGCTCCAACAAGTAGCGTACTTCCATTTCCTTCAATGATAATTCCAGTAGGTCCACCAACCATCTTCTTTCGCTTTTGCTTGCTATCCCTTCCATGCAAGGCTGAGATGGAGGAATTCTCCTACTCCATAGCAATGGTAGTTTCCAGCCTAGTTTTTGGAGCGGTTGGTGGTTGTAATGCTAGCAAAATATCCATCTTGTCCATAAAATCTTTTTGGCTATCAGCCATCTTTTGGTTAAGTTGATCAATTATCTGGTTGAATTCTCCTTTATTCATGCTAAATGGAAGATTCCAGTGCTTGATTTTTAGTGTTAACTCATGTTTGTGAGTTGGTGGTATTTTTGACTTCAACTTGCTGGTGGTTTGGTCCACCATTACAAACTGTACACCCATGGATCTCTCGAAAAGTTGTTCTCTTTCTGCCCACCATTGGTATTCAACGACAAGCCTTCAAACTCTTTTCGAAGTAAGATATTCGAATCTAACTGGACCGATCCAATCCAAAGTTGAGAGTTAGATCTAAGCCCGAGTTCATTGGCTCTTAGTGAAAGCACCAAAATGTTAACCCAAAAAATAGATCAATACCCTAGAGTGTGATGTGAAAGCACTAGCCCTGGTAGAACAGAGCAAATATAGTAGAAAAGTAGCGAAAAAGTTAATAAACATAGAGGGTTTTATAGTGGTTCGGCTATTACCTAAGCCTACGTCCACTTTATAGGTTGGATTATTGAATGTATATGATTATAAAGTGTTTGAGAATGAATAGGTCATGAGTACAACTGTTAGACTAATTCTAAGTCCTAGAATTGCCTATAAGAACTACCTTGGTAACTATTGAGTAGAGAGAGTTGAAAACATGACAGGGTTTCTACATAATAACGGCAGAAACCAACCCCTCTCTTAGTTGCTCTTTGGTTTGTATTTATAGTGGTAGCAGCAATCTTGGACTAGAAGACCCCTGCTAGATAAGTCCAGCAAGTGACCTCGGATAGCACAAGGAAAATGGTGACCACTCGAATTAAGGGCTAGATTCAGTGTCGAATTAAGACCCTTAATTCGGTACTGAGTCAATCCTTAGCCGTTGGGCGACTAAACTCTTTTGTGCTGAGTTTCTTGCTTCATACATGTGCTCTCCATGTAATTTGGTAGATTGTTGATGAGGTTTGATAATTGTTCTACCATGACTTAGATTATCCTATCGTTTGGATCGTCACGTCTTCATTCTTGATGATAGGCTCTTTGGAAATCTATGAAACTTCATGAATATTCATAGGAGGACCAGGGGATCACTTGTGCCAAGTGTGATGTGCCAGAGGTTAGCACTTATATACCATATCGAATCAAGGGCCTTAATTTGGGGATGATTTTAGGTGCTTGGCTCAATCATGGTGAAACTGGTTCAAGTTCTTCTTTTGCCTTTTCTATGTGCTCTTTGCCAAATTTCAAGTCATTACAATTCTGTCTCAATATTCTCCTTAATTTGGGACGAATTAAGGTACTTAATTCGGTGATGAATTTAATTGGTGGGGCCAAACCACTCCAAACCTTTTCTATATCCTTCCTTTTATTTTTCTAAGTATACTGTCAAGTTCTAAGTCGTTTTGACCTAAGACCTTAATTCGAGGTTGACCTAAGGCATCAATTCGAGGGTGAATCAAGGACTTAGCCAATTTTTCAACCAAACTCCTTGAGCTCAATTCTCTAGTCCTTCTGAGTATCTTTACCAAGTTTCTAATCGTTCTTTCTTCGTTTCGACGTTATAACTCCTATTGGCTTCTGCTTGGTTAAAAAAACGGTTAAAAAACTCTCTTTAAAAATGTTCTTTTAAAAGGGATAATCATATTTCTAAATGGATTAAAAAATTACACCTAGCTTTGGTTTATAGCATTTAATTTTAAAGATTTCCACAATTATAAACTACTGTTTATAAATTTAAAAAAACCACATTAATTAAGACAATAAATCAAGTTATAATCTTTTTATGTATTTAAACATTAGTAATTATCCCAAAAATAATAAATCAAATTTATTATCATTTATAAATTTTTAAAAAAAATTATCTTAAAAGATAATGAATCTATTTATAATAATTTACAAATCACATTAATTATCCCAGAAGATAATAAATCATATCCATAATCTTTTATGAATTTAAAATTATTATCCCGAAAATCAAATTTATAATCTTTTATAAATTTAAACCATTTTAATTAACTGAAAATATAATTAATCAAATTTATAACTTCCTTTACATACTTAATCAGTCCTTATCCTTTATTTTCAAAATTCTCAAAATATTTGCAAATATAGTTTAAACAAATTTCGATGTGCAAAAAAGCAAGCAATCATTTATTTAGTAAAAATACAAGTACAAATTCAACACACATACAAAGGTTTAAGGGATGATATTTTATAAAAGACGGTATAGCGAAAATCGCTATAACAAAACTTACACAATTCAAACAGTATATCACACATATTTCAACCAAACATCAATATAAATAGCATAAACATATAAGTAAAATGCAAATAATAGTAAATTGACAATGGCGAGAAATGCCTTAGAGTATCTCTACAAAAGCCCACTGTAAATCTCATATATATTTTTATATGCACTTTGAAGTGTCCTGTATCTACCTATTTGCTACAAAAATGCTCTAACTTTTTATTTTTGTCTCCTACAACAAAATGGTTATTTATGACATCCGTTATCAAGAAAAAATTCAAATCCGAACAAATGGTCAAATAATAATAATCATTTTACTTTGCAAGCATAAAACGGTGATTTATTCTGTTAGATAGAAATGAACGATTTGACTTTATAATATTTTGTTAGCAAGCATAGGAGTTATAACGTCGAAACGAAGAAAATTTTCAACCAAACAAATTCGAAGAAATTCAAGGACTTAGCTAATTTTTCAACCAAACAAATTCAAAGAAATGAACTTTATAATATTTTGTTGGGGGGATACCTTGATTTTGATTTTGATTTTTTAAGGCAAGAGGCCATTTTTGTTTACTGTTAGATAGAATGAAGAGTGCAAGATTAAAATGAAATGGGAAAAAATGGTTAAATATTTGACTTTAATTTCGAATTTATAAACAAACCAATATTCTTTTCTTCAATCGCAAGCTAGCCCATAAAATTTAAGTGATATTTTCAAGCCACCTATCATCTAAAAATCAAATCAACATTAACAGTTGGTCGAAAAAAAATTGAATTTGATTTGAATTTTTAAAAGGTTTTGCGGTATTCTGCTACATAAAATTTCGTCTGCATATGAACCGCTAATGATAGAAATAAACATGCAATCGCATCAAAACAACAATACGATCTCAAAACAAAAATAAAATATACTGGTTATTTCATTTTGTGAAATCTCAAAAATTCCACCATTTGCCAAAAAATCGTCAGACGATAATTTAAATATTTTCCAAATTTAAAATTATGGAAAAATCTTATAAATTAAATTAAAAATATTGCAATAAAAGTCAATTCATTTTATTAACAATTAATTTCCTTATCATTTATTCATACCATTTATTATTGCCAATAAATTTACAAAATGAGTTTACAATTATTATTTATAATCAAATAGAATAAAATAATGTTATTAAATCCATTTAGTTAATACTTAATTCACGATTCAAATATTTAAATAATCATTATATTTTAGTATAAGTTATTAAAATTAATTAAAAAAGCAATAATTTCTTATTTAAAATTAATTAAATATGCAAAATCAAAAAACAAAATTCCGAGTTGTTATAGAAGGAGTAGGTGAACAATCCTTGGGAAGTATTGAAGGAAAGAAGACACATACTAAAGATATCAAAACTTCTCAGAAACAACATGATTTCTTTGGAAAAGTGCTCGAAGCGCGATTAATCAAAGATAGAAGATTAAGGAAAGGATGATGGAGCAAACTTCCACCTTAAAATCAGATCAGCATCGACCACTTTTTATTGGTGCAGAGATGAATTTTTAGCTCCGGGGACTCCGTCTTACTCTCCTACATTCTCGGATCTGAAATTGGACCTGGTACATCAAGATTTGGCGATTCTGTTGGACAATTTCCTTATAAATACAAGACCTAGAGCATTTGGAAAAGGACTTTACGACACTTGCTTTCTTCATCTTCTCACTCTACTTGACTATAGTCACCGAGGAAGCTATTTTTTTGTTGTTCTAGGATGTTAGATCGGTAAAATTTTTGTACTTGTAACTAAAATCTATAATCAATAATATTATAGTGGATGTAGACCTCAGATTTGTCGAACCACTATAAAAATTTCTTTGTGCTCTTACTTTTATTTGCTAGATCTGTTTATTTCAATTCATTTTTCGATGTTGTGCTATTTTTCGACTCAACATTCTAGTGCTGTCACCAAGATAGGCATTTTTCAGGCGTAGATCTAGAATCTCATGTGGATTGGAGTGTCCAAATATTAGATCCCGAAGGTTTTCATCAAAGGATTTGAAGGAATATCAGATTGGAATCAATGGCACCATCAAGGAAGTCCATTAGATATGGAGCGGTAGCTGGTGCAGATGAAGAAGCTTCTCATCGTATAAAGGTTAACAACTAGCCGATAGTAGCATGAGTAGGACCATCTGCCCCTTAGGAGATGGGAACAAGAGCACAGCTTGACAAGATGATGGTGGAATTAAATCAAAAGATGGCAGATAGGCAGAAGACACTATTGGATAAAATGGATGCTAGCATAGCCTTGCTGACCCAGCAATCGTAGAGGATTTAGAGGAGTAGGAGGAAAACATCACATATTGGATCTAAAGAGGAGAACTCATCTGCTTCTAGTAAGAACATAAGAGATTATAGATCTATTACTTTAATGCTTGGAGATTGTAGATCAAAACTTCCATTAGCATTAATTTTATCAAAAGCTTCCATTTTCTGTACCAATCTTAGCCAAATCATTATTAGAATGATAATTAGCAAAGGAGATTGTAAATCTACTACTTTGATCGTAGATTCACTTTTCTTTGCCGTCTATCTTGGATCTAGGAGGAAAAATTGGGATTTTGGGTATTTGGTGAGTAGGTTCTTGACCACTCACTATCTATGCATGTTTGTATTGCTAAAATTAATGTTTTTAGCATGATTTCAATCCTAAAACATTTCCTAACTTTAATCACATCTTTATACATATTTATGGCCTAAATTAAAAGTATTAAATATGGTTTTTAAATGCTTTGCAATCCCTTTTGATCATATTGACATGCAAGCGTAAAAATTCAATTTAAATTAGGATTTCTATTAAAATAGTGTTTTGATGAATCGCATGTATGTGGATGTATATAGATGATATTTCTGTTTTATAAGTTGTGCTTTGATATGTTTTGCTAGTGCTTTAGGTAGTTAGAAAAAGAGTTCATCGATTTGGGAAAATTGAAGGAAAAAATGGTCAAAATTGGTTAAAACTTGGAGGAGTGGCTTTGGAGAAAGGGAAGAGTCCAAGGTTCAAGTCGCATGAAGTTTGGGTGAAGGGATTCCAATCGGTGACGAATTGACTGCTGGATGGAGAGTTTGTAGATCTATTGGACAAGAAGGCGAGATTTCAGGACTTAGGCTGTAAGACTTAGATGAAGTCTTGGGTTTGAAGGTGGAAGGGGGTCCAAAAGTTCGAAATCAAAAAATTGGCTAAGTAGGGTGATCGGTACCAATCAATTCAGATCGATACCGAGTAGATTTTTGGCATCTGGATGAATATTGGAGCTTGGGATTCTTAGGAAAGTGAAGCATGGAGTTTTAGGCATGCCAAAAAGAGGTAATTGGGTTGGAAAATACTTAGCAAAAATTTAGCTAAGTATAGATGAGTAAAATCATATCGGTACTAAATTCATTTGGTTGATACCGATATGAACGTTTGGGGGCAGTGTTTATGGAATTTCTATAGTGGGATGAAAGATCTCTGTAGGTCTCGCTTGGGGTTTGATGGGAATGAAGTAAAACGATGATGTATTCAAACTTCGATGATGGTAACTCGACGGTGAATGAAGTTAGGTTCCGATGATGGCTACTCAGTGTTGAAAGGAGTCACAAGAAAGATTATCCACAAAGGGTGGGTACTAGGAAGAGTGAACCATGGATAGAATGTTGAATAGTTCTACAGTGGAAAGAAGAAATGTGGAATGGTTCCTTAACGATAATGAAAATTAGATGGAGCAAGGGAAGGGTTCAGATTCGCGTGCTAAGGGGTCGTTGATGCTCGAAGAGTTTTTGTATGTACTCGAAAGTAGAGGTATAGTGAGTGCATTCATATGTACTTTGTGTAGCTATCCCAGATTGGTTGAATAGATATGTATATCTTAGACTAGTGGAATAGGTCTAGTATTAGCTTTAGACTAAAGATGAGTACACCGAAAATTGGGATTTATCCATTAATCTTTGGCAAGGGAAAGGACATACAAGTTATCATATATCTAGAGCATATTAAGTGATAGTGGTGATTTTTTTGGTGGATGCTATGTTTGCTCTAGTTATTTTATCCCATAGTTTATCACTTTAGAGATGTCACTTGAGGTAGGTATTGTGGATATGGATACCTAGACACCTGTCATTGTGCTTAGTTTGTAGCACCCCTTATGATGTTGTAGAGTAGCATATTATAGTTGTTATGTGCTAACTCTTTGGGGGCAGTAACCGGTCAAGTATGGTTCGTATACCCTTGTTTCTTACTATATCGACTTACATCGTATTTTGAGATTCATTTATTGCTCACACTAGACTATTGTCTGACTCGTGGTTTTACACTGTGCTTCTTATTATGTTGGGTATTGTTAAATGAGTATACTAGATAACAAGTTGCAACATCCCCCATTTGGAGGCCCAAAACTAACTGCTACGAATGTTGCAGTCATCCATAGTTACTAATTCTCGGTGTGCGCTAATGTTAGATACATTGATATACCAAAAACTCATGAATATGAAAAAAAAAATTAAACTCAGTTTACAAAATTTTCATTTCATTACAAATAGCATTTCAGATTCACTATATAATCCCATACGTAAGCCACGTTTAAAGAAATTACAATTCATTACAAAATACGCTAAGAGGCTTAAACAACTTTTCCATTGCATCCAATTACAGAGCGAAATCAAATAAAAAGAACTCCTAATAGCTACCTTAATTCCTGCACGTCTCCGGAAGCTTATTTGTATAAAGGATAACCTAAAAACCTTAACTCTCAAACTACTCAAAATCAATTAAGCGCCCGAGAGTTTAAAAGGAAAACATAAACTTCGAGTCAGACAAAAGGTCTGTTGTGAATAATAACCTACCATCTTGAACTATATAGATATCAAGTGAGACCACGCCGCTTAGCGAAATGGGTTTTTCCCTCACTGGTACCTTAACACAATTTATAGTAACCATATACTATGCACCTGCATCAATAATGGTTAAGATATAATAAAATAAAATGTATTATAATGATATGAAACGTGCAATATGCTTTGGCTTCCCATCCCCATTCGCTTGATTAACTATCCCAAGTTGTAGTTTCTAGGGTCACTATTAACTTATTAGTTTTCATGGGCTGACAAATAACCTGCTCAGTTCTTTATGGATTTCCTATCCATTTTCATAGTTTCCATGGGATCACTATGAACCTATTGGTTTCTACCAATACTATTATCCAATCATAGTTTTCATGGGATCACTATGAACCTATTGGTTTCTGCCAATAACATTACCCAATCATAGTTTATACGGGATCACCATGAATCTATTGATCTCTTTCAATAATATTATCCAATCATAGTTTTCAGGGGATCGCTAAGAAGCTATTGGCCCCTGCCAATAACAATTTCCATAACATAGTTTTTATGGGCCTACAAATAACCTTTTTAACTTCATGTCCTTTTGATTTAGTCTACATTCACTATTGCGTCAACCTAACGGATCATCCTATCCTTTAACACCCCAACATGCTCATATGGGTTATAAAGTGAATATGATAACACAACATTCATGATAACCTATTAAATGATACACACCATCTAAACATCCATAGTTTATTTCCATGTATTTATTTTTCTAATAAAAGGTGGTCAATACTCTTAACCTACCTATTTACTAAGGGGAGCTTCCTTTCGAAAACATAAAATACATCCATAATTTATTGCTTAAAATTTTAGACATCCTCTTTCTAAACCATAAATATGTCTTTCAAACACTTGGAAACATCCCTTTCGAAACACTTAAAAACATACCTTTCGAAAGCATTGGTTGCAAGTAAAATGTTATGGAAGCATAGCTTCGAAAACAAGCAAAAGTGTTTCTTTCGAACCCATAGTTTGAAAACAAAACAAACTACAAAGTATATAAAAAGGGGACACATTTGAAAGCTATCCCTTCGAAAGACCTATGGTGACAGCAACATGCTTCCACATGTGTACTTGGGTTTAAATAAGCGGCTTCAACCATGTTGAAAGGTATGGGAACGGCACCCACCCTTTCGTATGTATAAGTGAAAAGAAAAGAGACTTCGATGGTAAAGGAAGGGTATCGATTCGAAACCCTACCCTTCGAACTCATTGATTCAAAGAGTTATAAAGCGGCCTTTTACTAAGGCGAATGTTTTTAATGCGGTATCAAGGGTATCAAAGGGGTTCAAAAGCAGCAACCCTTTCAAAGATATTAAATCAAAGGTTGGTTTATAGATTCAAAACCTGGTAATACAACTTCACCCTTTACGCATGCATACTTCCAACGCCTTTGCTACCTTTCGCATAGGTCCAATACACTTCATACCACTAGCTTGATACCACGTATATTGGCACCAAATGGATGCGGAAGGGCTAGAGGTGGGTGTGAATGAATTCGAAAGCTAGTAGGGTTAAGTGGCAAAGATGTAATTTGGATAAAAATTGTCCTTTTGCTTATTAAAGAAAATACTTTTTCACCTACTATCAATATTTGTCTCAATCTTACTGGTCTAGAAAGCTTTATCAATTTACTTTTTCAAAATTTTCTTTCGAAATCAAATTTGGATATGAAATAACTTAACACTTAAGCCCCTCTCCTTGATAAAACATTTTAATCCTCTAACTTAAATAATTTATTATCCATAATAATACACTTTGGAAAAATCCCCAAAATCACCATAATTCATATTAAATTTATTTTCTAACATATATAAATTTCAGACCCAAAACATTTTTTAATTGCCTTAAATAATTTAAATTCGAAATTAACTACTTTCTCTCTTAGAAATTCATAATAACTCCATAATTACTTGGAAAATTACGAAATTTGAAACCCACTTTTAAAATAATATTTTTGACCACATATCAACACACAACACTTTTGGATGTTATATGATAAGTTTTCCAATCTAAACCTATCATAAAGTTCACGTAAATTATATAAATCATCAACAAGCATATTAATCCATTTAATCTATTGAAACACATCATCATTCATCTAATCATACGATTTTAGATCTCAAACCCGAATAAAAATATCCAAGATGACTTATATGAGATGCTTTAGATCAGTATTCACTTTATTTGGATAAGGAACTTGAGATTTGTTCTTGCTTTAATCTTCCTAGCTTGAATCTTAGCCTCTAAATGGATTTTGCACCCCTCTTCATCTTAGGGTTATGGTCAGCCTTCAACTCTATTTGCTTATGTTTATGGTTTATAAAAATGTAAACGAGAATGAGGTAAGGGGTTTAGGGATTATGGTATACGACTATTCCGCCCTTGCCTTATTCTTTTAAGTTTCTAATTTAGAAATCACGCTTATAATTTCATTAGTTAAGGTACGATCCTATTTAGTTTCCAAATTTCAATTTCCTTATCACTCTAACCTCTGCATATTTATTTAATTTATCTAATCAAATCTCCTAAATGATATAATTTAAAATTAGGAGTGTTACAGGCTCTCCTCCTTAAAGAATTTCATCCTCGAAATTCAGTAAAGATTAAATATTAATCATAGCAATCATCATTAACATCTCCTAACTACCATATCAGCCTACCTGACCAGGATACGGTCTATATAAAGTAAATATAGAACATAACTTAAAGCAGATCAAGATAAGTATCCCTAATCCTATCTTCAGTCTTCCAAGTACAGTCCTCCTCGTTGTCGCTCCACTGAACTTTCGCCAACTTGACTGTCTTATTTCTTAGCCTCTTCTTATCTCTCACCACCACCTGAAATGGTTGTCTCACAAAGGTCGGATCTGTTTCTACTATTAAGTGTTCCAATGCAGTCAGAAAGACATTAGTCTCTGGATCATGCACATACTTACGAAGATGAGACATATGAAACACATTATGGACACTTGCTAAACTGCTAGGAAACTCTACTCTATATGCGATCTTTTTGATCCTCTCTATAACTGGGAACGGTCCAACATATCTCGGTGCCAGTTTCCCTAACTTTCCAAATTGCACCACACCCTTCAGCAGTGATATTTTAATGAAAACCCTATCTCCAACTGAGAACTTTAGATCCTTACGCCTCTTATCCATATAATTATTTTATCTAGACTGAGCTTCCTTCATCTTACCTAGATCAACTCAATCTTCTCTGTTGCCTCTCTTGCCGGATTCAGACCTAAGACTAATCTGTCTCCAGCTTCTAACCAACATGTTGGTGACTTGCATGGCCTTCCATACAAAGCTTCGAAAGGTATCATTGCTATACTAGTCTGATAACTGTTATTATAGGAAAACTCAACATAGTGTAAGTTATCTTCCCATGATTCAAATCTCGTACACAAGCTCTTAACAAATCCTCAAGTACCTTGTTGACTCTCTCTGGCTGCCCATCAATCTGAAGGTGACATGCAGCACTCATCTTGAGCTGGTACCGAACACATTCTGTAGACTCTTATAGAACTCGCTTGTAAATAAAGTATCTCTATCACTTACTATACTGCTAGAAATCCTATGTGGTCTAACTACGTTCTTCGTAAACAACTTAGCTAAAATATATACCATCCTAGTTAACTTAACTGGAATGAAATGGGCACTCTTAGTCAGTCTGTCCACTATGACCCATATACTTTCATTTTCTCGATTCGACCTTGGAAACCCGTCTATAAAATCCTTGGATATCGAATCCCATTTCCAAACTGGTATCTCCAAAGGTTAAAGCAATCCACTCGGTTTCTGATGTTCGACCTTCACTTGTTGATAGTTCACAAAATGCTTTACCCACAAGCCAACATCCTTTTTTATTCCTTTCCAGTAGAAACTCTTCTTCATATCAAGATACATCTTGGTTCCACTAAGATGAATCGTAAACTTCAATCAATGACATTCTCTAAGGACTCCTCTCCTTAAGTCCCCAACATTTCGGAACACACAACCATCCCTTCTTTTTCAACCATCCCATCTGGTCAAGAGTAAAATCCTTCAAGTCATCAATCACAAATCCGGCTTCTAGCCTTTTGATTTTCTTAGCTAACACTAGGTCATCCTTCTACTTAGATGCAATCCTTTCGGTTAATCTCAGTCAAACTTCCAAGCAGGATAACACGACAGTGCTCTAACTAGAACTAGCAGTTGGTCTTAGCTGCATACTATAATTAGTCAAAGCATCCGGGTCCTTCTATTTTGTTGACATAGCTAACATCACATTCTGATGTTTTCTACTAAGAGTATATGCTACCATATTTCTTTTTCCAAGCATATACTCTATACCAAAATCATAAGCTGCTAAAAACTCTAGCCACCTCTGCTGTCTCATATTCCACTCCTTCTGAAAGAATAAGTACCTTAAGAACTTATGATCTGTGTATAACTCAAATCTCTCCCCTAAGAGATAATGTCTCCATATTTCAATGTGAAGATCACCGTAGCCAACTCTAGATCATGAGTAGGCTATCTCACATCATGCGGTTTAAGCTGTTGAGAAGCGTAGGTAATGATCTTACCCTTTTGCATCAACACAACTCCTAATCTTGTTCCACATGCATCAGCATACACTACTAATCCTTGATTCCCATATTGAACTAATAACGTAGGTGTATTAGTCAACAAAATCTATAAATTAAGGAATGCTTCCTCACATTTGTTAGACTAAATAAACTTTAGGTTCTTCCTGGTTAGCTTAGTCAAAGGCGCTGCTATCCATAAGAAATCCTTAATAAATCTCCGATACTAACCAAAAAGCCCAAGAAAACTTCTGATCTCAGTCACCGTCTCTTGTCTCTTCCAGTTGTGAACATCCTCGAACTTATCCGGATTAACCGACAAACTCTTCTTTGAAACCATATGACTAAGAAATTTAACTTCCTTATTTCAAAAATGACACTTTGAAAATTTCGCTTTCAGTTGATGATGCCTCAATGTCTTAAACAGTACTCTAAAATGAACTTCATGCACTCTTTCATCCTTAGAGTATAATAAAATGTCATGTATGAATACCAATATGAACCATCCAAGTGCTCTTAGAAAAATTGGTTCATCAAATCCACAAAAAAAGCTGGCGCATTCATTAACCCAAATGGCATCACTAACTACTCGTACGAACCATACTTTGTCTGAAACGCCGTCAACGGAATACTGTCCTCTGCCACTCTTAGCCGACCAAAACCTGTCGCCAAATCCAATAGGGAAAATACTCTGGCTCCACTCAACCGATCAAATAAATCATCTATTCTCAAAAAAGGATACATATTCTTGATTGTCTTCTCGTTCAGCTTACAATAGTCAATACACATCCTTAATGACCTATCTTGTTTCTTTAGAATACCGTGGCTGCTTCCCAAGGTGAACTGCTTGGTCTAATGAAATTATTTCCTTTTAAATCTACTAGCTGCACCTTCAATTCCTTAATGTCGGTAGGTGTTATCCGGTTAGGTGACTTACAAGTTCTGCTCCTAACACAAGCTCCATTTGAAACTCAATCGCTCGCTTCGGTGGTACTCCTATGACTGGCTCAAAAACATCTGCAGACTTTCTTGCTACCAAAACCTTCAACTCTTCTTCTACTTCCATTTTCATTCAGCAAAGCACAAGCACTTGAGTCCGACTTCTCCACCGAGTATATAATTCGGTTATGACTATTGAGGTGTCTTAGCGATATTTCCCTATCTTGGCAAAATATCCCAGCATTATTTCTATCTAACCAATCCATACCCAAAATGATCCTGAAGCCTACAAAATCAAAAACATGTAATCTTCATGCAAACTTATGACCTAACAATTCAAGTTCTAACTGGTCACATCTCATCCTCAGAGTTCCATACCTCCTATCGGATATGCAACCCTTAAGGAAGTAATAAGGTATGAGGGTTCTAAACACAACTTATCTACCAAACATTGAGATATAAATGAATGTAATGCACAGGTATCAAATCGTACCCTAAATAGTATACTATGAATCTTACCTTCCATAAGAGTCTTTTCTTTCTTAGCTGCAGTTGGTCTAGAAGATGATGGTTCCAAGGCAAAAACCTTTCCCTTGTCTGCTATGACTAGTTATGGACACTGATTCTTGTAATGTCCAATCTGATCACAGTCGAAGCACTTCACTCCTTTCTTATCTACAGCCTTCTTCCATTTTCCAGTTTGAAATTCATGAGTAAAATGTCCTTTCTTGTCGCACTTCTAGGAAATTACATCGGCCTTCCCTTTTTTAATAGCTCCTCCTTTCTGAGCTCCTTTCTTTTTAAAGAATTTCCTATTCTTGCCCTGAGAATCTTGGGCTTCAACATGTTTCTCTTTCTAGAAAGTGGAAAGAATCTCTTCATTACGGATTTCCATCTCCACTACAACTGTACTTGAATCACGGAGATGTGGCATTGTCGCCCTGGCAATCTCGGGTCTTAACCCTCAAATAAACTTCTCATTCCTTTAATGACGGTGTCAATAAAAGCATATCTATATCTTGACAACTCATCAAACTTTATGGCATACTCAATCACTGACATATCATCTTGCACTAATTCCATGAACTTTCTCAGCAATACTGACTTGGCAACTTCAAACAAGAACCTCTCTTTGAATCTCCTTCGAAACTCTGCCCAAGTCAACTCTTCTTTGGGAACTCCCACAGTAATACCATTCTACCAATAAAGTGCTTCTCCCTGCAACATTCTAGAAGAAGGTCTCCTCTTCTGTTCATCGTCCAATCCCAAGTCAGTGAAAATTCTTTCACAATGGAATAACCAGTTTTCTACTTCAACAACATCTTCTGTTCCCAAAAACGGCTTATCACCAAGACTTGTATAATCCCTGCTAAGGTTGGCATAGTTATTGCCAACTAGGGCCATAGGATTTGCTCTCCCAGCATTCATAGAATTTTCCCAACTAATCCTGCAGCTGCTCCGACTAGCATCATATTGACGAAGAACTGATACATCATCCATATATTCACTGGCGGGGTTCCTATACCTACATTGGCATTTACAATTGGATTAGCATTCACCCATCGACCTGGATTCCTCCTAGTATTGGGTTGAGCATTTCCACTAGTTGTGGTGCTTCCTCCACCTAGATTCCCCTTTCTATTTCCTGCCTCCATATCTTCCTTTCTCATATATATGCATACGAGCCTTAGTAAGATACAGAAGAATGGTCTAAAAAAAGGGAAATACGTACTTATATATATGCACAATACATGCAAGTATGTTACTATAACATTAACCCAAACCCCGGTCTCATTTAATGATTCATTGGGTCATGTTTTGAAAATATTTTGGGTTCAAATTTCTTTTAAATATACAAAACCTATGCTTTGATACCAACTTGTAACATCCCTTATTTGGAAGTCCAAAACTAACCGCTACGGATGTTGTGGCCATCCATAGTTATTAATTCTCGGTAGTCAAATGTGGTAACGTTATATACTTTGATATACAAGAAACACATGAACATGAAAAAAAAAATTAAACTCAATTTAAAACAAATTTCTCATTTCATTACAAATAGCATTTCAGATTCATTACATAATTCCATACATAAGCTACATTCATAGAAATTGTAATTCATTACAAAATATGCCAAGAGTGACATATGAAGATGCCCTCTTGGTTGATCAGAGCCTAGATATAGGCACTAAACAACTTTTCCATTGCATCCAATTACACAGCAGAATCAAACAGAAAGAACTCCTAATAGCTAACTTGCCTCTTGTAGGTCTCCGAAAGCTTATTCGTCTAAAGGAGAACATGAAAACCTTAACTCTCAAACTACTCAAAATCATTTGAGAACCCAATAATTTAAGGAGAAAAAATGTCACGACTCGAAATCCAGCGTATGAAAATCGAAATCAAATACCTCACTTGTATTAACATGCCGGAGACTCAAACGTTGGACTCCAGTTTGGTGGAGCTTATAACAACATTAGATAATACAACACAGTGGAAACAAAATGAATTTCACTGATCACAACATATGGATACAACATCATTACAACAATTGAACATCATCATCAGAGTGATATATACATAATATAACAATAGAACAATAACGCCATGGCGGAACAATAACAACAAGGTCTTTAAAAGCAAGAGACCGATAGCGAGAATCTAGCATAAGCACCTTCAAACCAAACTTCAAAGCTTCCAAAAGATTTCCAAACCAAAAGCTTCCAAAATTCGACAGATTTCAAAACCGAAGACTCCAAAAGAATTCTAGATCCAAATCTGAACTAGCTTCAGAACACATCTAACCTGACTCTAGACTGCCTGTGTAGAAAATTGTGGGCACTCAGAGTTTAGGAAGGGGACAATAAACTCCGGGTCAGTCATGAGACTTGTATGAATAAACAAAAACAGTTGTTTGTACAAAAACAATTCATAAAAAGAAATCCATTTTGGAAAATGAAACTACCATAAGGCCTCTCCGCGCACACACAATGCAATCGCACAATTGGAGGAGATTTCTCCTTATGATAGTCAAACATGCTTGATACGCAAAAATATTTTGATATTACTATTAGTGCATAGTGTGAAAAAGATTTCAAAGTATAATATTAATTTTAGCCAACATACGTACCATTATAGTATGCCTACTATAGCTACCATGTTAAACGGTAGGTTTTATAACTAAAACCATATTGGGCTCGTATTGGGTGATTGGATTTCCAACAAATGGCCAAGACTAAGGAACTTCCTTTAACCGAAAGGGTACGTCTCTGGAGGGACTCCTTGAGAACCTAATCGGATCTCTGCCAACACAAGGCCGGGTTACTTCTGTAACTAGGTAACTAACTGTCACGAGTATGCCATTCCCCGGTCGTAACCGACCTTTATCGAGGGCCCTCAACACCAACATCCACAAAGCAAATTATCTGGGCTCCATACCAAAATACCACTTTTTATCCAGAAGGAAATGCACATACCCTAAAGGGCGTGACCCTCATAATCTTGCTGCATCTTTTCATGTTTTGACCATTTCCGAGATGTGAGGTTCGATGAAGTCTCGTCCCACAAAGCTACACTTTTCACAAAAGCCATGCTTCGATCAACAAATGATCAGCACTTAGCATGCCACACTACCAAATTGGGAATATATTCCTAATAACCATCAACTACATAACCTCTGAGCTCGTACGTCTCAGAGAAGGGTGTTAATCTAAGAGAATAAATTCTCCGCCACCAAATAGAAATGTATTTGATAGAAATCAGCTTTATATCTCAAAGTGTAATGTCATACATACAACCATACAAGTCCATCCTGGGTTTGGATGGAACCGAAGGCAGTTCATCCAATAAAGGAAGAAGCCCTTGCAAATCCCGGTATCCACAATCCCGACCGGACTCCCCATCACATATGGAGATCTCTATACTAAAGAAACTCAGCGCAGAGACAATCGACATGTAATCCTTTCGTTCTCGAAAATACTCGGTCTTCAACCACCGTCTTCAAATGCACTCCCATTTCGTCGTATCATTATTCAAAATGGGTTTTATGACATAATTTCATTTCCCGGCTTAACCTAATAAGAATCGCTTATTTTAAAACACGTGGATATATAAATCACAAAGATTCACCATTAAAATTCAACGTGGATTTCGGATAATCATTTGGAATCCAACTCCCTGTCGCATCAAAATTCGAATACCGTTTTATGGGCCACCTTTTCACATTCACATAGCAATATATCATAGATGTCATATCTTAAAGCAAAGAAATTCATATCACAAAGTTTCACAATCACATATCAGTCAACCAATCCAAGCCATTCAATAATAATCCATCATTTATAAGTAAGATTAATTAATTATGTGATTATAATTAATTAATCACATAATTATTATCCTTAATGAATGATTAATTTTTCTTAATTATTAATTAATTACCTTTAATTATTTATTAATTAACCTTAATTATTTATTAATTAATTTTAATTATTTATTTAATTAACCTTTAATCATCAATTAATAATTTAATTAATCTTTAATTGCTATCATTAAGTAATTATCCTCAAATTAATTATCTTTTAATTACCGTCACTAATTAATTAATCTTTAATCACTTAAACTTTAATTAGTTAATTAAAAGATAAATAATTTATTTTAATTATTCACTTAATTATCATTAAAATCTTTAATTAATAAACCTCATAATTAATCATCATTAACACGTAAATTAATTCAAGAGATTAAGATTAATTAAAAATTAAAAACAACATTTCATCTTAATTAACTCTTTAATTACATTATTTATTTAAAATAAATTAAGAATTTATTTATAAATAATGTCACATAATTAATAAATTAAACTTAATTACTTTAAAAAATAACTTACTTAAAACCTTTATTAATCCAAACTTAAATAAAAACAATTATTTAAAAACACGGGTTAAAAATACTTAAATTTGAATTTTGTTTTAAAGTTTGAAAATCTGTTTTTATGACAACCCGAGACAATCCCGAGTGTCACCCCGAGCCCATACAGTTTCCTTCGAGTCTTCCCTAAGGCATTTTTTCCTTTTAAAACTTTAATTTTTAATTTAAGTTTTTAGAACCCGATACGCACTCGTAAATACCCGAACTAAAACTCGAGCTAGCACACAAATTTCCCGAGATTTACTTCGAGACAACCACCTTTCTTCCTCAACCCAGGCTACTGACACAAACCAGAATCATGTGCACATGCATAGGAGCTCTGATGAACTTCGATCAACCTTGCCGCCTTCAACACGTCGACGACCATCTACTCAAGCCTTCAGACCACCTAAATCGACGATCACACATGCAAATCGAAATTGAGCATTTATACTTCCTACTGGAACAAACCCGGACACCTTAAATCACCTCGTACTTCCACCTCCGACCATCAGAGGTCACACACATGTACCCAAATCTTCATTGATGTCCAACGCCTTGTTTCCTCCATGTCCGGCTACCTCCGATCTACTTATGACGATGCAGTTTATCGAACTCTGACCAATACTAACTTGAGCTAAAACTCTAGATCATCAACGTTCGGCCACCATGATGATCAGGAATTTTCCTGATCAACTTGCCAATTCTCCGTGAATACACTCTTAAAAATTATGATATCACTTTTAAAAATCATCGTTTTGAAAATATTTCAGATGATATACCTGAAACCAAAAATCGTGATGTTTGAAATTCCAACATATTTTGAGTTTGCCGGTATTCCTTGATTCTCCAGAATATACTTTAATTAATTATGCTTAAAAATATTTTTAAAACTTAAAACATGATTATACAAACATGTTTTGTTTGAACCTTAAAGCCCCGAGAAGATTAGGGAGAGAGCATTTGAATTTTTTTATAGGTTTTTTATGCTTGGAAATCTGAAACAGAGGGCATTTCTGCCTGTAACTGACATGCACAAGCATACATATTCATATTTGTATATATATACAAACATAATTTCACTCAAGCAACATTTATCACAACTTTACTTCACACATTTAAGACCGCATCAAGTTTATAGATCAGATCAAGGAGGTTTACTCATCTGGTACTTGAAACAGAAAGCCTGGAAAAAAAATTCTCCTGAGTTTGAAAATTGGGATTGATCTTGCTTTTAACTTGAAACCGATGGTTATTTGATCTTGTTGAGTCAAATTACTCTTTACTTGATTTGATTTAGTTTGAATCTTTGCCTCAGCTTAAATGAAAACATGATACAGGTTTTGATCTGATCTTGATTTACTGGAAATGCTTAGTATTTGAGATGAATTTTCTTCTTTTATTTTTCGTTTGTTTTAATTTAAATGTTGAAGAGGTTGTTTATTGGTTTGAGTTTTGATTTGCTTAGATTTTTGAAAGTGAAGATAAAAGAAATGAGAAAGAAGGAGATGTAGAGTTTATATAATCTTGTTTCTATTTTTATTAATTATCTCAAAAATAAAAATAAAATGACACTTGTTAATTTTATTGATAAAATCATTACACTTGTTAATTTCATGCTCCATTAAGCTAACACTTTTTAATATCCTTTATTATTAACTTACAATTGTAATTTTGCATGTTTTTATGTCTTTTTATATTTTTGTATTATTTTAAATTGTATTTTCTATTTTATAAATACATTTTCTTTATATATATATATATATAACTTTTAAAGAAAATAATTTTGAAACAAAATTATACATTAATAAATAATCACATTCATATTATTTGTAAATCTAAATATTTTTAAGATATTTATATTTGAATTTCAAATTAAAATTAAAATTACAATCTATTTATATATTTATATATAAAATCAAACACTTATCTTATTTATTTTTTTGAAAAATTCAAATTAATTTCAAATTAAATTATAGAATTTATATTAATTTATAAATAAATATTTGTCTTAAAATGGGATGTTACAAAAAATGAACTTCGATTCAGACAAAAAAACCTGGTGCGAATAATAACCTACCATCTCAAACCATATAGATATCTAATAAGACCACGACGCTTAGCAAAATATGTTTTCGCCTTACTAGTATCTTAATCCAATTTATAATAACCATATACTGTGCACCTGCATCCACAAAGGTTAAAACATAACATAATAAAATGTATCATGATGATATGCAAATATGCAATATGCTCTGGCTTCCCATCCACATTCACCTGACTAACAGTCTCAAATTGTAGTTTCTAGGGTCCTAATTAACCTATTAGCTTTCATGGGCTGACTAATAACCTATTTAATTCTTTATGGATGTCCTATCCGCTTTCATAGTTTTCATAGGATCACTATGAGCATATTGGTTTATGCTAATACTATTATCCAATCATAGTTTTTAACAGATCAAAAAGAACCTATTGGTTTCTGCCAATAACACTATCTGATCATAGTTTTTATGGGATCACCATGAACCTATTTATCTCTTTCAAAAACATTATCCAATCATAGTTTTCATGGAATCACTAAGAACCTATTGGCTCCTACAAACAACAACTTCCATAACATAGTTTTTATAGGCCTACCAATAACCTTTTTAACTCCATGGCCTTTTAATTCAGTTTACATTCACTATTGGATCAACTTAGCGGTCATCCTACCCTTTAAGACCCTAATATGCTCATATGGGTTATAAAGTGAATATGATAACACAACATTCGTGATAACCGATCAAATAATACATGCCACATAAATACCTATAGTTTATTTCCACATATTTATTTTTCCGGTGAAAGGTGGTCAATACTCTTAACCTACCTATTTGCTAAGGAGAACTTCCTTTCGAAAACATAAAATATATCCATAGTTTATTGCTTAAAATTTTAGATATCCTCTTGAAACCATATTTTTTTTTGAACATTTGAAAACATTCCCTTCAAAATACTTTAAAACATGATTTTCGAAACACTTAAAACATACCTTTCGAAACACTTAAAACATAACTTTCGATAGCATTGTGTTCAAGCAAAAAGTTATGAAAGCATAGCTTCGAAACCAACTAAAAGTGTTTCTTTCGAGACCATAGTTTGAAAACAAACAAACTACAAAGTATATAAAAAGGGATACATTCGAAAGCTATCCCTTTGAAAGACCCATGGTGATGGCAATATGCTTCCGCCTGTGTATTTGGTTTTAAATAAGCGGCTTCAACATGTCGAAAGGTATGTGAGTGGCTCCCACCCTTTCGCATGTATAAGTTAAAAGAAAATGCTTTAATGGTTGCGAAAGGGTATCGATTTGAAACCTTACCCTCTGAACCTATTGACTCAAAGAGTTATAAAAGCGTCCGCTTACTAGGTGAAAGATTTTAATGCGGTAGCTAGGTTATCGAAGGGGTTCAGAAGCAACAGCCCTTTCGAAGATATTAAATCAAAGGTAGGTTTATAGATTCAAAACCTAAAAATACATCTTCACCCATTACGCATGCATACTTTGATGTGTTTTCTACCTTCTGCATAGGTCCAGTACACTTCGTACCACTAGCTAGATACCATGTATATTGGCACCGAATGGATGCGGAAGGATTAGAGGCAGGTGTGTATGAAGTTGAAAGCTAGAAGGGTTAAGTGGTGAAGATGTAATTTGGATAAAATCTGCATTTTTGCTTATTAAAGAAAATACTTTTCACCTACCATCAATATTTTCTCAATCTTACTGGTATAGAAAGCCTTTTCAATTTCCATTTTCCGAATTTGCTGCCGAAATCAAATTTGGATTTTAAATAATTTAACACTTTTTCCCTTCTCCTTAATAAAACATTTATGTCCTCTAGTTTAAATAATTTATTATCCATACTAATACACATTGGAAAAAAACCCAAAATCACCATAATTCATATTAAATATGTTTTCTAACATATATAAATTTCAGACCCGAAAACATTATTTAATCGCCTTAAATAATTTAAATCCGAAATTAACTACTTTCTCTCTTAGAAATTCGTAATAAATCCATAATTACTTGGAAAGTTATGAAACTTGAAACCCACTTCTGAAATAATTTTTTTGACCATATATCTAGCAACAATTTTGGATGTCGTATGATAAGTTTTCCAATCTAAAACCTATCATAAAATTCATATTAAATTATATAAATCATCAATAAGCATATATATATATATATATATATATATCAATTTAATTTATCAAAACATGTCATCATTCATCAAATCATATAGTATTAAACCTTAAACCTGAATTAATACATTCAAGATGACTTATATGAGAAGGTGTAGATCATTATTCACCTTGTTTGGATAAGGAACTTGAGATTTATTCTTGCTTTAATCTTTCTAGCTCAATTCTTCACCTCTAAATGGCATTTATGCCCCTCATCTTCTTAACGTTATGGCTGGCCTTCAACTCTCTTTTCTTATGTTTTTTGTTTATGAAAATATGAATGAGAATGAGGTAAGGGATTTAGGGGTTATGGTATAAGACTATTCCCATTTTCCCATTGCCTTGTTCTTTTAAGTTTCTATTTTATAAATCACACTTGCAATTTCATTAGTTAAGGCAAACCCTAATTAGTTTCCAAATCTCAGTTCCCTTTTCACTCTAACCTTCACATTATTTTATTTAATTTATCTAATTTAATCCCTTGAATAATGTTATTTAAAATTAGGGGTGTTATACAGGTCTATGTGACACGCGATGTCTGCGTAGAGTACAAGCTAGATGGAGCTTTCTCGTACTATATATGGATGCTTATGCTTGTTCCTAGTGCAACACTATAGGGCCTAGGCAGTGTTTTCTTTTTAATTGAGATAGTTTATTTGAGTTTATTACCATTTGTATATTACAATGTTGTATAACTCTACTGATTTGTACTATGATATTTGGTTTCCTTAGTTATTACCGTCTCTTTTGTTTTATATATTTGATGGTTATTATATTTTACTCAATGCGTTGTGAGATATATGACAGGTTCTATGATGTTTTATTTCTTATCAACCATTGACAATCATTCTACATCAGTTGGGCATGACAACAACACACTTTTTGGTTACATTGGATGCCTGTGGTGTAGGGCGGTCATAACATTTGGTATCAGAGCTTAGGTTGCATAATTAACCTGAGTGAATACCGTGATCTAGTAGAGATAGAGAAGAAGTTATCACTCTAGACTAGATCGAGAGTGTGTACACATTTACATATACATGCACGCACACATGAGAAAGAGGGAGAGTATTTGTTATATATTTTAGTTTCAAAACCTATGTAGTAGTATATATAGTGTATAAGTTGCCTGCATACACGAGTACCATTGATGTGGTTTCTTTTATAAGTGACTGACCATTCTTGTTACAAATCAATAATGAGATGCCACATATAAATAATGTGAGGAACCCCGTCTTTGAGGTCAAGGAAGGAGAAGGTTTGAAGGCTTCTAACCTTGACTTGCAGGCTACGTTCAACGCGACGATAATGAACATTCTACAAAATGCCCAAGTAGCTGATACAAATGTTATAGTAGGTGGTAGTGCTTATAGGCTCCCGGAATTGATTTCGCTAAGTAGAATAAGTATTTTTCCAATTTTGGTGGTAAACTATTCCAATAAACAGAATTAGCTATGGAAGTGCAAGATTGGTTGGACACCTACGAAAGGATTTTTGATGACCTTGAATTGGATGATTTAATAAAGAGGAGGTTCGCTTCCCGATAGCTTCACTGGGAAGCCATGAACTAGTGGAATCCTGTTAGAGTTGCTACTCCCAAGAATCACTTTCTTAGAACTAGTTTAAAACTCGATTCGAGGAAAAGTTTATCCCAATTGCTCAAAAGTCGATGTTGTTTATATGTGATCGTGTGACTCTAAAAATTTAGGAAATGACTATCAGGGGTATTTCCACCTTATGGATTTTTATCGAACATTATTGACCAATAAATTCCTGTAATGCCTATAACTACTGACAGGATTGAATTTGGGTCTGAATCCACTTTCATTAGATCAAGCTTGCGGTTTCTCTTTCGATAGAGTGGTCATGGTAGGAAAATGGACTTACTTTTCAGGAGATATGGCAGTTTTAAGTTATGTTTGTTGTTAGATAGATTTATGGGTAATTATAGAGAGTTAGGAGCTAAGCCCAAGGCCCAGCTCGAAATTTGTGTTAAGAGTGGCTGAAGCAACAACCCCCAAATCATTTCTCTTCTTCCTAAATTAGATCAAGACCTCCATTAGCCCTAATTTTATCTAAAAGCTTTTATTTTCCTTACTAATCTTTGTAATATCATCACTAGAAGAGTAATTAGCAAAGGAGATTGTAGATTTACCTTTTAGGCGCTTGGAGATTCACTTTTGTTTACTGTCCATCTTGGATCTAGGAGGAAAAATTGATATTTTGGGTATTTGATGAGTGGTTCTTGACCTCTCACTATCTTATGCAAATTTATATAGTTAAAACTGATTTTTTAATATGATTTTGATCCTAACACATTTTCTAACTTTAATCGCATCTTTGTACATTTTTATCGTCGAAATTGGAAAGATTTAAAATGGTTTTCAAATGCTTTACAATCCCTTTTGATCATATTGATATGCTAGTGTAAAGATTAGATCCAAATTAGGATTTGTATGAAAAATCATATTTTGATGAATTGCATGCGTGCATGGATGTATATGGTGATATTTCAGTTTTGTATGTTATGCTTTGATATGGTTTGCCAGTGCTTTTAGTAGTTAGGAAAAAAGATCATCGAATTGGGCAAATCCAAGGAAAAAGTGGCCGAAATTGGATGAAACTTGGAGTAGGGGCTCTGGAGAAAGAAAGGAGCCCAAGTTTGAAGTCACATGAAGTTTGGTTGAAGGGATTCTAATCAATGATGAATTGATTACTAGATGGAGAGTTTGCAGATCTATCCAACAAGAAGGCGAGACTTCGGGAACTAGGCTATAAGACTTTGGGGAAGACATTGGGCTAATGGCAGAATAAGGGAATCGACATGGACAAAATAGGGAGAGGCACAGGCGAGCAGGCGGAAGGATTGTTATAAATACCTAATTGGAGTACATCATCCAACGAGAAAAGCTATAATGAAATGGAATAGTATGCGAGTTCGTTAAGACACGTACCACTAGAGAGCTGCTTCGCCATTGAGGACAGAGCTCTAGCTAAGAAGCAAAGGATGACGATGGATGATGTTGTGTTTCAAAATAGGGATTCTAATGGGATAAAAGTGCCAACCTTTGATCCCATGATGATTATGGCTTTTTTTGGCATGGCCATGGTGCATCATTTTGGTGGATAATAGAAGTTCAGTAAATATTTTATTTAAAAGGACATTTGTCTAGATAAGGATTAGTATGAAGGATGTTAAGCTTTGTAAATCAAAGGTTCAAGGATTTACGAATGAGGTGAAACAACCCGTCGGGACAATTGATTTGTCCGTGAAATTAAGAGTTGGAGACCGCAAGACAGCATGAGTATAGAAGAATGCAATAGTGGATGAGTATTCGGCATACAACGCCTTTTTGGCCTGACCATCCAAGCTGATTTCAGGATAGCACTGGCTCATTGGTGCTTAATGATGAGATTCCTCATGTAGAATGGGTCTGATCAATTAGAGGCGAGCAGAGCCCGGTCAAGAGTGTTATGTCATTGAGCTATGAGAGGCAAAGCGAGGGGAGAATGGAAAGAATGTAAGGAGAGCACTCTACATTGTAAACTCGAAGTATAGTAATTAAAACCCAAACCCTAGCTCAGGAACTATAGCAGGTTCGGTAAGTCTATGGATCCTAGGAAGAAGTCAAAGGAAGTGCAGGTGACACCAACTGAGCTGATGGTTAATGTTCCGAACAATATGGATGATTCTAGCTATGTTCCCAAGATCGAATCTCAACTCAGCACAGGATTGAAGAAGGAGTCGGTAAGTTTTCTACGATCAAACTTTAATGTGTTTTCCTGGATACATTAGGATATGTGTGGGACATCGCTGGAGATGGCATACCGCTCACTGAATATAGGCCCAAAATTTACACATGTGAGGCAGAAGAGATGCAGTCTAGGTCTGGAGCGATTCGGTTTGTAAAAGGAGGAAGTAGATAAGCTAAAATCAAATGGATTTATTTACGATGCTTTGTACTCTGAATGGGTATCAAACCCCGTCTTGATCAAGAAATTGAAGGGAAAGTCACGGACATGTATTGATTATTTGGATTTGAATAAAGCATGCCCGAAGGATAGGTTTCCTTTACCCAGGATTGACCAAGTGATAGGTAGGACTGCATGACACGGGTTACTCTCTTTTATTGATGCCTATTCTAGTTATAACCAAATATTGATGCATGTACCGAATCATGAGCACACAAGCTTTATAATAGATTTAGGATTTTATAGTTATCGAATAATGTCGTTCGGCCTTAAGAATGCAAGAGCCACCCACCAGAGGTTGGTGAATTCGATGTTAAAGGATCAGATCGAATGGACGGTGGAAGTGTGCGTGGATGATATGCTCATGAAGTCATGACTATTAAGAAATCACGCTGTTGACCTTTCGAAAATGTTCGAGGTATTATGGGAGCATAGAATGAAGTCGAAATGCTCTTTTGGAGTTGCAATGGAGAAATTTCTAGGATTTATCATAAATTCAAGGGCATAGAGGATAATCTAGAGTAGATTAACGCCTTGAGCAATGTAACTACCCTGACCATGAAGAAGGAGTTGCAAAGCTTGAATAGGAATGTAACACCCTATAAAATCAACCATAAATAAATTGGATAAATTAAATAAGATAGGGATAAAATTGTAAATTTTACAAAAGTTAGAGTTTGACCATAAAAGTTATGACGTTACGTTCTTGGCCAAATTCTTATCAATTTTCTTATATAATATGTTGAAGACGGGCTCAAACGAAAAAGTAATAGACGTTTTAAGTTTTTAGGGGTTAGGTAAACATTAAAATTTACATTAAAATTAAAGTATAATTAAGGAACATAATAAATAAAAAAACATTAGCACAAAAAATCTTCCTAATATAAATGTCATGGTCGACCGCTCCCTAGGACCAGTCGATCGCTAGTAGACAACTTATAGGGTAGAGAAGTTGACCATTGACTGTCAAGTGGCGGTTAGGGTTTGTCAATTTGAACGTTTTGGGTTATATAATTTCTAGCCGACCATCATCCAACGGTTTCGGTGCGTTCCAACCACTATAAATAAGATCCTAGACCGCTTACTTTTATTCACAAATACTTTGGGAACATAAGCGAAGCACTTTTAGTTCATCTCTTCATAGATTCAGAAAACTCCATTTAGGTTTCAGGTAAGAAATCCTATACATCTTTTTTCTACTGTTTATCCAAATCTATTCTCTTCCAATCCTTTAATTTTTAAATCTAATCTACATGCACAAATCTCTTACTGTATTATATCAAAAAGAAGAGATCTGATAAAGATTGTCAAAGGCATATCCAATCCAAAGAAGGCAAAGATAAGGATATACCGAGAGTGGAAATCTTTGCTTTCCTATTTTAGTAATTGATTGGTATAGTTTGCACTTGAATATGCCTTAGGGAATTTTGGTTTGTGGAAGTATCATATTATAAACCCCCAAAACTCCTCTAATGTGAAATGTCAATTCTATGTTGGAATCTCAGTTGTTTATGCAAAATAATGGAAACAATGTAGATTTGTAGTTTTGATACTTGTACCTTCTATTCCACTCAATTATTCTTTTTCTTTGTATTTAGTTAAAGGATTTTTATTAAGGAATAGTATATAAGCTATGAATTTTATTTGTAGTTTTCACTGCTTATTCCCATGAATTAAATAGAAGTTACTTTAATTTGTTTTTATGGGAAAAAGAGTTGAATAGAGCATAAAAATTGAAATATAAATTTCTAGTAACAATATATTCTGTTATTTTGATGTAGTAAGTTGAGTTTAAATTCTTATTGTATACAAGTCTATATATTGAAATTTTGGTATTGTTGGTAATATGGGATGAGACTTGTATAATTGTTGAAAGAGTTGACATATCAATGCCAGTTTAAACATAAATTTTGCATGCTTAGAAATTACTAGGCACGCACGCGCGCGCGCGCGTATATATATTAGCATAATTAACATATAATTATAACGTATAATTATATAGTTAAACGGACAATTAATTTTATTATAACCCCCCTTAGGAAGGAATTAATGTTAAATGTGAAATACGAAAGATATGGAAACGGTGAGATATGCGACAATATATGTAGATAGAGGCATAAATTATGACTAAGTTATAGGATTGCAAGGTAAGTCAAAAGCACATATGATTCTGCCCAGCTTATCTAGCTACCAGCATGGTTCATTTGTGGCTAATGTAGGATGTCGTCTATAATGAGTAACTACGATGACATGTGGTTAGTCCTAAATTCTATAGTGTAAATCTACCCAGCTAATCTACCATCGGTATCTACGGAAAGTCGGGAGAAGTCCCCATGGGGTACAAGTTATAATACGAAGGACCTGCTACAGAGAATGAAGGTAATAAGTTGTTGTGTGTGAGTCTGCCTCTTCTTTGTGTAGGAAGCAGTAAATGGTCGATATTATGGCTTAGGCGCAACGGAGGATATCTCAGGAAATGGCCTACCTCGATAGAAAGTACTAAGTGGTTGAAGAGATTCTGTGCAATGTTAGCTAGATGGTTACTAGTGGGGAGTTTGCTTAAGGATTATAGGTAGTAATGATGTGGACCTGCATTAAATAAGATATTATATGGTCGGTGTTTTCCTAATTCCCATTAAAGGGATTAAGTGATTATCTCTTACATTTATAGGACATTTTGAACGATAAATATGAGTTATTGGATTAATAGTAAGTTGGCTATGGGCTTATATTTGTAATGTCTATTTACTTATGTTTGATAAAAGCCTTTTGGCTTATTTTGAAAAGACTTAAGATGTAGGTAGAAAAGGTAAAACATGTTTCTATTTGAATTATACTGTCCAAGTACTAATATAGTAAGGCTGAAGGTTTTTATTCACAAGACATATGTTGTAACAATGTATGTTGTTCTGACTCCCACCTCATTACAACACAGGTTAGGAAGGGCGATGCTGAAGGCTAAGATGATAATGAGACTTGTGGTACTAGTCTATTTATCCACTTTTTAATTTCTATAGTTTTTGATGTACCCATGAAATACGTAATTTTGGAATATTGTAACATGGATATGTTATGACTATTGTTATGCGTTTGCATTATGGATATTTTTTATGGTTTTGAATGACAATTTTAAATTTGAATAAAATTAGTACTGTTCTTATTATTATATTTTACCCTTCCACCATGAGATTCTAAATGTATCGATAAATAGCTCTATATTATTCTTTATACCAACCAACAATCAAGTTTGAACTGATTCTAAGTTTCGATGGGCCTTTTTTGATAGGAATTTAGGCCCATTTCAGTAGCATCAGAACCTAGGTTACCTGATCGACGGGGAAAAGTATACGTATGAGAAATGTACTTGTTGTTTTCGAAAAGATTTCTCCAAGAACCACTTTATATATTATATACTTATTATGAACCTACATAGATACGCTAGGCAAATCTTTCTTTCTACGTATAATACTATCTTAGAAAATTATAACTAAAAGTTTAACCTATAGATAATAGACTATGGTTGGAAATCCTTCTTCTTCTGAGACCTGGAAACCTGCCAAAGGAATGCCCACCATTCGAGGGATGCTCGAATGGTTTAAACAATACCTCAAGCATGTAGGACAAGCCCTCCTTCACCAACAAACTGCACCGGTGGCACCCGTTGTTCCGATTGCTGAGGCAGCGGCTCATTCTATTGATTTTCCCAAAATATGTATGGATTTTACGAATATGGAAGGAAGAGTATATTCTAGAAAGGAAAGCTTCGTGGAGACAAGGCATGGATAAATGACCGCGAGAAGATATTTTGAGAGCTTGGTTAGAAGGACCAAGTGAAGTAGAGAATGGCAGCTTGACACCTTGAAGGAGAAGCCTTAGACTACTGGAATATAGTGACTGAGGAGGACGCTGATAGAATGGTCGCTTGGATGAGTTTAAGAATCAATTTGAGACAAGGTTTATGTCAAGAGTAGAACTGAGCTTGCAATTAAAGAAATTTATATAACTTATGCAGGGAGACTCCACTCTAAAGGAGTACATTAGTAAATTTCTAAAATTAGCTAAATTTAGAATGATTTTGATTGATACATCCATTTGAAAGGCCACAAATATTTCAAGGGCATAAACTCCCCGCTTAAGGAATGGTTCTTGACTTCAATATCCAATGGAACTACCTACGAGAGGTTTGCTAAGTAGAAAGAGACAGAGAAGGAAAAACAAGCCCACACAGAACTGGGAAAGAGCCAAGAAAGAATTTTTTTGGGAAAATAAGAAGTCAAAAGGGAAATTTAAGAAATAAGGTAAAGTGTATAATAAATTCCAGAGGAAGGACACCTTGCAAAGGATTGCAGAGTGAATTTGTTAAAGGAAGCTTTTAAGGGAAAGTGTTACCACTGCCATGAAGAAGGGCATATCAAAAATCAATGTCCAAAGATGGTAAAGGAAGGGCTTAGTGAGAAAGCCTATGCCATTGAGGTTGCCCTTATTTCAAGTACACTACCCCTGGAGACCATGGAAAGGCAGTTATGCAAGGTATAACTCTTATTTTGTGGAAAAAATTCATACACTATTTGACTCCAGAGTATCATAATCATTGATAGCTTGGAATGTGATTAGCTCCTTAAATCTTCAAACCCAAACTATTACCCACCTAATGTAGTTTCAAATCCTATTAGTGGAATGACACATCTTTTCTCAATTTGTAAAGACCTAGTCTAAGACATATGTGATCTCGATTTCATATGCAATGCATACGTTCTAAATTTCGAGGGGTATGGACTTATTTTGGGTATGGATTGGTTGTCGCACTACGGGCCGGCCTTAGACTACGATAAGAGGGTAGTGTGACTTAAGATTGGTAGAGGGAGTGACCTAGATGTTTTTTGTACATTCCAAAATTCATTTGAGTTAGTTATGCATACTCGATGAATCTATCGCAAAATGAACTTTATCTGTACCCATGGTTCGATAATTCTCTACTGTATTTGAAGAAGTTTCGAGGCTTCCACCTTGAAGAGATAATGGGAGTAGGATTGATCTATAGAATGGCGTTAGACCAATCGCTTTGTCACTAAGACACATGGCCTCCAAGGAAAGTTGAGAATTTGATAAGCGAATCCCAAAACTACTACAGAAAGGATTCATTCGACGAAATACCTTGAAGTGAGGAGACCCTGTTATCTTTGCCACTAAGGTAGACGACTCATTGAGGCTTTGTGTTGATTATAGGGAACTCAAGTTGACTAAGAAGAATAGGCATCCCTTACGGATGATTTATTCAATCAACTTGTAGGAGCTAAAGTCTTCTCCTAATTAGACTTGGCAACTGGATTTCATCAGCTAAGATCGTAGAGGATGGTAAACAAAAGACTGCTTTTCTCACACTAGATGGACTCTATAAATGGAAAGTGATGCCTATTGGATTGACACATGCCCCCACATACTTTGTAAATTTGATGAATAAAGTATTTAAGGGACAACTAAATAAATTTGTTGTAGTTTTGGTAGATGACATCTTGGTATTTTTCAAAAGTGAAAAGGAGCATGAAAGCCACATAAGGAAGATGTTAGGAACCTTAAGAAGGCATGATCTTAAAGCTAAGTTCTCAAAATGTCATTTTTGAAAGAGGGAAGTGAAATTCCTTGGGCATATTGTTTTGGAACATGGATTAGTGGTGGACACCGCAAAAGTAGAAGCCTTTCAAAATTGGAAGACTACAATGAATACAATGGAGGTTAGAAGTTTTCTAGGGTTAATAGGTTATTATAGGAAATTCATTTGTGCAAAGATAGCGGTGTCGCTAACCCATTTGACCAAAAATAATTTATTCTTTGCTTGAGATGAGAAATGCACAGAAGCATTTAGGAAGCTAAAGGAACTATTGACAAGTGCACCAGTACTCGTCATCCCTAATGGAATGAAGCCTTTTATAGTTTATACAGATGCATTTGGAATAGGATTAGGAGCAGTCCTTATGTAAGAAGGAAGAGTAGCAGCTTATGTTAGCAGACAATTGAAGGACCATGAGAAGAGATACCCAGTGCATGACTTGGAGTTGGCAGCCATTGTTTTCACCTTGAAGATATGGAGGTACTATATTTTGTAGGAAAGATCTGAGTTGTTTATTAACCATAAATCACTCATATACCTATTTGTCTAAAAGAATTAAATCTTAGGCAGTAGATGTGGATGGAGTTTATAGCATCCTATGAATTTAGGATATAGTATACCCCTAGAAAAGGAACGTCGTCGCCGACTCCCTTTGCTGAAGGCATGCAACCTTGGGTGCTATATATGAGTGGAGACAGTTGGAGTTCTTCTCGAATTTTAACTTCCAACTGCCAATATAGCCCACTAAAAAATGTTTGGCAGCAATGGAGGTTAGACAAGTATTGATGGACAGTATTGGACTTGAAAAAACTAAAGATGACAAGATATGTTATATCTTTGATAAGATAAGGAGAGAAGAACAATTTCCCTACGTGAGTAGATACACAATTGACGAGAAGGGATGTTTGAGAAGACATGGATGTAGTTGCGTCCTAAGTATTGATAGTTTATTGGAGGAAGTGCTTATAGAATGTTACCATTCATGAATGACTATTCACCCTGGAAGGGATAAGATGTATAAAGATATAAAACCGATTTTCTATTCGCTGGGATGAAGGAGAAAGTAACTGAATTTGTTTTTAAATGTTTAACGTATCAAAGGATTAAAGCAAAGCAAAGGAAATTCGGAGTGCTATTAGAAATCCTAACTTGGAAATGGGAACACATATCAATGGACTTCATAGATGGGTTGCCCAGGATTCAAAGAGGCAATGAAGCAATTTGGATCATAGTGGATACACACACAAAAAGCACTCATTTTATTCCCATTAAGAGTAAAATAGTAGTATCTCTAGCATAGATTTATATTAAGGAAGTGGTCAAATTCATGGAATTTCGGTTAGCATTGTTAGGAATAGAGACCCCTTATTCACTAGCTAGTTTTGGAGGAGTTCCAGATCACTTTAGGAATATCATTGAGCCTTAGTACCACTTACTACCCATAGATAGATGGAAAAATGGAAAGAGTAAATAGGATCTTGGAGGACTTGATGGGAGCATGCATCATGGACTTCGAAGGACATTGGAAGCAGCATCTACCTTTAGTTAAACTTGCTTATAATAATAGTTATCAATTGACGATTGATATGACACCCTTTAAACCTCTTTGTGGGAGGCCATGAAAATCACCAAATTATTGGTGGAATACCATCGATAAATATTTAGTCGGACCAGATTTGGTTTGCGAAACTTTGATAAAGGTAGTGTTGATTAGGAAATGAGTGAAGGCAGACTAAGATTACCAAAAATCCTATGTGGATAAGAGAAGGAAAGAATTAGAGTTTGAAGTTAGAGATATGGTGTTTAGAAGTCTTCCCTCTTAAGAAAGTCATGAGATTCGAAAAATCAGGAGAGTTGGCATGGAGATTAATTGTCCATTTTCAAGTTGTGGAAAGAATTGGAAGACTGGCCTATTGCATGGAGCTACCTGATAGATTAGCAAGAGTCCTCAACATTTTTCACGTGTCGCACTTGAGGAAATGCAGCTATTGTGGTAGAGGTTGATTAATTGGGGAATATTGTGGTGGATCCGATAACATCCCATGCCACCACATGCATTGTGGAGCATAGAACTAGGAAGCTCCGCAACAAAGAAATGATTGGTTCGAGTGCAATGGGGAGATAACCCCGCGGAAAGCACATGGAAGACCAAAGAAAAGATGCGGATCTATCTCCCTGAATTTTTCACCGGTAACCCTTTCTCTCTAAAATTAGATTTTGGTTGCATCGTGGTTGCTAGATTAGATGGTAAGAGATGGTTGCTACACTTTTCACCGTCACTTTGCACTCATGTAGAAATTTTATGCATGATTAGGATGTTTTGCGTACATACTTATATGTCACAATCACACACTCGTACTAGGACCAAGCTCACTTATAGTCTGTCTGTAATGCATAATCACATTGCACTTTTGAATGAGTAGATAGATGTGTAGATAACTTGGTTGTATAACATGGATGTTTAGTGCGCGTTATGCAGTTTGTCCCTTGAAAAAGATTTCAAGGACGAAATCCTATTTAAGGTGGAAATAATGTAACACCCTGTAAAATTAAGCACAAACAAACCAGATAAGTTAAATTAAAAAAGATAGGGATAAAAACATAATTTTTTCATAACTTGAAATTTGACTACTAAAGTTATGACGTTGCGTTCGTGGTGAAATTTCGATCAATTTTCATATATAATATATTGAAAATGGAGCTCAAACAGAAAAGTTATGGACATTTGAAGTTTTTGGATTTAAAATAATTTAAATATAATTCAAATTCAAACAAATAATTAATTTTAAAGATCTTAAATTTAAACGTTAATAGTAATTGGACTTGGAGGGTTAAGTAAACATTAAATATAATTTTAACGGTAAAGTATAATTATGGAATATAATAAACAAGAAACAACGACACCAAAATTCTTTCTAAATCAAACGTCACGATTGACCGCTCCCTAAGGCCGGTCGACCGATAAGGTAGGGCGGTCGACCGTGGACTGTCAAGTGGCGCTAGGGGTTGTCAATTTAATTGTTCCATATTTTATAATTTCCAATCGACCTTCATCCAACAATTTAGGTGCTTCCAACCACTATAAATAAGACCCTTGACCCTTCACTTTTATTCACAAATATTTTGGAAACATTAGCGAAGCTCTGTTAGTTCGTCTCTTCATAGGTTCAGAAAACTCCATTAGGTTTCAAGTAAGAAATCATATATATCTATTTTTGTTTATTGTTTGTTTTCTCAATTTATTCTCCTCTAATCCCTCAATTTTCGAATCTAATCTATATGTACAAATCCATTATTCTATATACATCCAAAAGAAGAGATCTAATAAAGATTTTCAAAGTCGTGTCAAATCCAAAAGAGACACAGCTAAAGATATACTGTGATTAGAAATTTTAGCCTTTCTATTTTAGTAATTGATTAGTATAGTATGGGTTTGAATACGCCTTGGTGGGTTTGAATACGCCTTGGTGAATTTTGGTTTGCAAAAACGTTATATTATAAACCCTTAAAAAGTCCTCCAATGCAAAATGTCAATGCTACTTTGGAATCTCAATTATATGGAAAAATAATGGAAATAATGTGGGTTTGCAATTTTGATAATCTTACATTCTATTCCACTCCTTATTCTTTCTTAGAATTTGGTTAAAGAATTTTAATTAAGGAATAGCGTGTAAGGTACGAATTTTATTCGTAGTTTGCATTACTTATTCCCAGGAATTAAATAGAAATTCTATTTTTGTTTTTAAGTGAAAAAGGAGTTGAATAGAGCATAAAAATTGAAATTGTAAGTTTCTAGCATCAATATATTCCATTATTTTGATGCAATAAGGTGAGTTTAAATTTTTATTGTATACAAGTCTATTGATTAGATTTTTTGGATATGAATGTTGGAATTTTGGTATTGTTGATAATATAGAATAAGACTTGTATAATTGTTGAAAGAGTTGACATTTAAATGCAAGTTTAGGGTGTAAATTCTACATGCTTAGAAATTACTAGGTGCGTATTTTTACATATATATTAGCATAATTAACATATAATTATAACCTATAACTGCATTGTTAAATAGGCTATTAATTTTATTAAAATCCCCCTTAGGATGGTAATTAATGTTAAAGGAGAAATAAGAAAGTTATCTTATAAGGCCTTAATTATGGAAATGGTGAGATGTGTGATAATATATGTAGAAAGCGATATTGATTAATACTAACTTATAAGGATGCGAGGTAGTCAAAAGCACATGGAAGTCTGCCCAACTATCTGACCAGCAGTGTGACATAGGGGCAGATGTGAGACATTGCCTATAATAAGTAACTATGATGATGCAAGGTTAGTTACAAATTCTGTTGGTAAATATGTACTGCTCATGTGGCTACCAGTACCTATGAATAGTCGGGCTAATGTCAGACGTCACCATATAGTACATGCCATAAAAAGATTGAAGGTAATAAGTAGTTTTGTGAGGACCCACCTCTTCTCTATGTAGGAAGTAGTAAATGGTCTGGATTATGGGTTAGGCTATAGGTTATCTCGAAAAAGGTCCTGCTTCAAAAGGAAGTATTAAGTGGATGAAGAAATTCCATGCAATATCAGCTTGATAGTTACTAGTGGGAGTCTGCCTTGAGATTATAGGCAGTAAATGATGTGGACATACCTTAAATAAGGTATTAAATGATCGGAGTCTGCCTAATTCCCATTAAAAGGTGTTAAGTGGCTTGGGTGCTATCTCTCACATTGTTAGATGTTAATAACAATGGTTGTGGGTTATTGATTACAGAATTGGGTAATATGAAGGACCACCTTAGGGGATTGAAGGTATTAACTGGTTATTTTAGGGACCACCACTTTTCCATTGTGAAGTATTAAATGGTTTTGAATATAGTTATAATGCGAATGACATATCCTTAATTAAATTATACCGCCCAAGTGCTGATATAAAAGGCTCGAGATTTTTATGCACTAGATATTGATGTTCCGACTTCCTCCTTATTACAACACAGATTAGAGATGAAGATGATGAATAAGATGGAGATGATAATGCCAGGAGATTATGGCAGTGGTCTATTTATCTTTTCATGCTATTTTTAGATATACCCATTTGAGGTTGACAATGTATTTTTGAACATGATTATGTAATTGTTATTGTTGAAATTATGTTATAGTTTTGTGACATTTGGAATTTTAAATAATATAGTACTGATTATGCTATTACATTTTCTCCTTCCGCTATGAGTTCTGAATGAATAGATAAATAGCTATATATTGTTCTTTTTACCAACCAACAACTAGCTTTGGAATGGGTCTATGTTTCGATGGGCCTTTTTTGGATCGAGATTTAGGACTATTTCGGGGTGGGTTGCTACATTTGGTGTCAAAGCTTAGGTTACTCGATCAATAGGGAAAGTATATGTTTAAGTGGCATACTGTTATTTTTTGAAATATTTTTCAAAAACCCTTACTATATATATACACTATTTTGGAACATATGCACACACACTAGGCAAATCTTTCTTTCAGCATATAATACTATCTTAGGAAGTTATAACTAAAAGCTCAACCTACAAATAGTTGAAATGGCTGATAATCATTCTTCTTTTGAGGCCGGGAACCCTAGCCGAGGAAGACCCGCCATTAGAGGGATGCTTGAGTGGTTTAAACTATACCTCGGGTAAGAAGGTCATTATCTTGTTCCTCAAGCTGCACCCACGACATTCGCTGCCCCGCCTGCCGATGCAGCACCTCGTCCTGTTTATTAATATTGAAAGAAGAGTATATTCTAGAGAAGAGGGTTTGGGAGTCAAAGACTTGGGTAAATGACTGCAAGAAGATATTTCGGGAGCTTGGTTGGGAGCATCGACTGAAAAGGAGAATGGCAGCTTGGCATCTCAAGGGAGAAGCCCTAGATTGGTGGAATACTATTGGTATGGAGAATGTTGGTAGGATATCCACTTAGGATGAATTCAAGGATAGATTCAAGCCAAGGTTTATGTTAAGGACAGAAGTAAGTTTGTAATTGTAGAAATTTATGCAGCTTAGGCAGAGAGATTCCACTTTGAAGGAGTACATTGGTAAGTTTACAAAGTTGACTAAGTTCAGAATGAGCTTGATCGATACAGCTATAAAAAAGTCCATGAAGTTTGTGAAGGGCCTAAACTCCCTGCTTAGAGAATTATTGTTAACCAAGTGCCTGCTGGTGTCACACACAAGATGTTAGTTCAGATGGTTTTGCTGAAGATGGCTAATGAGCTAGAAAAGGAGGTGGAGAAGAAGAAGGTAGGACATATTCAAAATCAAACTACGAAGGGGAACTTTTGAGCGAATAAGAAATCGTAAGGAAAGTCAAGAAATAGGGGAGCGTGTAAGAGATGCCAAAAGAAGGGTCATGTAGCTAAAGGTTGTAGGGTGAGTCTGATGAAGGAAGCTTTTAAGGGAAAGTGTTATCGTGGCACGAGAAAGGGCACCTTAAGAACAACGTCTAAAGCTGGAGAAGGAAGGGGCGAGTAGTAGGCCAACACCATTGAGGCTGCCCCTATTTCGAGTAGACCATCCTCTAAAGACCAATGGAAGTCAACATTGGAAGGTATGTCTCTTATTTTTGGGGGTACAATTCATACCTTATTTGATTTCAGAGCACAACATTCCTTTTTAGCTATAAATGTAATCAACTCCTTATATCTTCAAACCCAATTTGTCACCAACCTAATAGTAGTCTTTAATCCTATTGGAGGTGTCGACACATCTCTTTATAATTTGGAAAGACCTCGTTATGGACATATGTAACGTTGATTTCATATGTAATACATACATTTTAAATTTTAAGGGGTGTGGACTTACCTCGGGAATGGATTGGTTATTATACTATGAGGAAATTTTAGATTGCGATAGGAGGGTTGTGCGATTAAAGAGCTATTGAGGATGAGACTTAGAGTTTTGCGGTACAACCTAAGACTCCATCGAGTCAAGTTATTTGCACTCGCTGAGCCTATCTCATAATGAGATTTCATCCATACCTGTAGTTTGATAATTTCCCGATATCATTGAGGAAGTCTCAAGTCCCCTACCCCAAAGGGAGATCGAGTTTAGAATTGATTTGGAGAAGGACGCTAGACCAGTCACTCTACCATTAAGACAAATTATCCCCCAAGAAAGATGTGAGTTGGACAAGCAAATCTCAAAGCCATTGTAGAAAGGATTCATCCGATGAAGTACTTCAGAATGAGGATCCCCTGTTATGTTTGCCACTAAGGCACACAACTCAATGAGGCTATGTGTCAACTATAGGGAACTCAACAAGTTGACATAGTAGAATAAGTATCCCTTACCAAGGATAGATGAATTGTTCGATCAACTTGTGGGAGCCAAAGTCTTCTCCTAATTGAACTTGGCAACTGGATTTCATTAGTTAAGGATCATAGAGGACACCAAGTAGAAGACTGCATTTCATACACCAGATGGACTCTATGAATGGGAAGTAATTCCTTTCGAATTGATGAATGCCCCCATATACTTTGTGGATTTGATGAGTAGAGTATTTAGGATACAACTTAATAAGTTTGCTGCAGTGTTTATTGATGATATCTTAGTATTCTCCAACAGTGAAGGAGTGAAAAACGATCACTTAAGGGAGATACTAAGGACATTGATGAGGCACCAACCTAGAGCTAAATTTGCAAAACACCACTTTTGGGAGGAGGTAAGGTTTCTTAGACACATCGTTTCTGAGCATGGATTGATGGTGGACCCCGCAAAAGTGGAAGCTATTTCAACAGTGGAAAGTTCCAAGGAGTGCAATGGAAATTTGGAGTTTTCTCAAGTTAGTAGGCTATTATAGGAAATTCATAAAGAATTTTGAGAAAATCGCAGTCCCTTTAACCCACTTGATTAAGACGAATCTAATCTTTGCTCTAGATGATAGATGCACTGAAGCATTTGAGAAACTTAAGGAACTATTGAATAGTGTACCTGTGCTTACCACTCTCAATAGGACAAATATTTTTACAGTTTTCGCAAATGCATGCGGCACAGGATTGGAGCAGTTCTCATGCAAGAAGGAAGGGTGGTAGCTTATGCTAGTAGGCAACTGAAGGACTATGAGAAGAGATACCCAGTTCATGACTTGGAACTGGCAGCTACTGTCTTTGCCTTAAAGATGTGGAGGCTCTATCTTTTAGGAGAAAGGTTTGAGTTGTTCAATGATCATAAATCACTCAAATGCATATTTTCCTAAAATGATTTAAACCTTAGGTTGCATAGATGGATTGAGTATATAGCATCATTTGACTTTGGGATACAACATACCCTTACCTGGAGGCACGCTACCTCAAGAGCTACATATGAATGGAGGCAGTTGAAGTTCCTCTCAAATTTTAACTTCTGACCGCCAATAGAACCCATCCAAGGTTTTTGGCAATAATGGAGGTTACATAGGCTTTGATAGACTGCGCTAAGATTGAACAAAAGAAGGATGAGAGGATAGTGGAGATTCTGGGTAAGTTGAGAAGAGGAGAACCTTTTCCCCACATCAACAAATATTCAGTTGTCGAAAAGGGATGTTCAAGAAGGGTTGGATGCCTTTTTGTCCCAATGATTGATAATGTGTTGGAGGAAGTGCTCGTAGAGTGTCACCACTCAAAGATGACCATTCACCTCAGAGGAGATAAGATGTAAAGGCATATGAAGATAATTTTCTTTTGGCCAAGGATGAAGAAGAGGGTAGCTGAGTTTGTTGCTAGATGTTTGACATGTCAAAGAATAATTGCTGAGCAAGGGAAAATTGGAGGATTATTGTTACCATTGGAGATTCTGACTTGGAAATGGGAGCACGTTTTACTGGACTTCGTAGAAGGATTGCCTAGGAGTCAAAGGGGGCAATGAAGTTATTTGAGTTGTAGTAGATAGACTCACTAAGAGTGCCTATTTTATTCCTGTTAGGGACAATAGGATCGCTGCATCTCAAGCATAGATTTATGTTATGGAGATGGTTCGACTACATGGAATCCCAATGAGCATTGTCAGTGGTAGGGACCCCTTGTTCGCTAGCAAGTTTTGGAAGAATTCGCAAAAAGATTTGGGATCTTCGTTGAATCTCAGCTCCGTTTACCACCCATAGGTCGATGGTCAAATTAAAAAGGGTTAATAAAATCTTGGAAGACTTGTTATGGGCTTGCATCATGGACCTCGAAGGACACTCAGAGCAGCACCTACTATTAGTTGATTTCACATATAATAACAGTTACCAAGCGACAATTGGTATGAACTCCTTTTAAAGTGCTTTATGGGAGGCCATGCAGATCACCAAATTATTGGTGTGAAATCACTGGAAAAATTCTACTTGGGCCAGATTCGTTTCGCGATACTTTAAAAAAATTAGAGTTGATCGGGCAATATATGAAGGCAGCACAAAATCACTGAAATACTACGCAAATAAGAAAAGGAAAGAGTTGGAGTTTGAGGTTGGAGACCAAGTTTTTTTTTATCAAAGTCTCCCTATAAGAAAAGTCAAAAAGTTTTGGTAAGTCAAGGAAATTGGCACTGAGACTTGTTGGGTCTTTCCGAGTTTTGGAAAGAATAGAAAGACTTGCTTATCATACAGAACTACTAGATAAATCGGTAGGAGTGCATGACGATTTTCACATTTCATATTTAAGGAAATGCCTTGATGAAACAACTGTTGTGGTAGAGCCTGATTAGTTAGAGGATATTGAGAAAGAGCTAATAACATCTTGTGACATCACATGAATTATAGAGCATATAACTAGAAAGCTTCGCAACAAAGAAACAACCTGATCCGAGTACAATGGGGCGATAACCCAGTGGAAAGCACATGGAAAACTAAAGAGAAGATGAGGATCTATCATCCTGAATTTTTCACTGGTAAACTTCTCTCTCCAAAGCTAGGTTTTTGGTTGCCTCGTAGTTGCTATATTGGATTGTAGGAGATGGTTGCTACACTTTTCATTATCACTTTGCACTCGTGTAGATATTTTTATACATGTTTAGGGTGCTTGCAAACATACTTATATGTCACAATCACATACTCACGCTAAGATTGAGCCCACTTATGTTATGTTGTAGTACATAATCACATTGCACTTTTGATTAAGTAGATGGTTGTATAGATATCTTGGTTGTATAACATGAATGTTTATTGTGCATTATGCCTTTCACCCATTGGAAAGATTTCGGGGATAAAATCTTTTTAAGAAGGGAGAATGTAACATCCCATAAAATCATCCATAAATAAATAAATTAGATAAGTTAATTTAAATAAGACCGGGTTAAAAATGGAAATTTTGTAGAAGTCGGAATTTGTCCACGAAAGTTATACCATTACGTTCATTGTGATTTTCTGATCAGTTTCCATACGTTGAAAATAGAGCTCACGAGGAAACTATGACATTTGAAGTTCAGGATTCAAATTAATTTAAATTAAATTCGAATTCAAATAAATAATTAATTCTTAAATTTAAAATTTACAGGTTAAAAGTAATTATGCTTGGGAGTTAAGTAAATGTGAACATTAACTTAAATTGCAATTAAGGAAGAAAATAAATTAGACAATGGCAAAAGAAATTCAACGTTCCTAAAATAGAACCGGTCGACCTCTGACCCATGACTAATTGATCGCTAACGATCGATCGATCATAGAGGCGATTGATCGGTAAATGCAAGGTGGTGGCTAGGATTTTGCAGCAATGAACAGTCTAGATTTTATAATTTTAAATCAACTTAAATTCGAAGATTGTGGTGCATTCCAACCACTATAAATAGGAGCCTAGCCCTCTCACTTTTATTCAAAAAATATTTTGGGAACAATAGCGAAGCTCTGCCAATTTATCTCTTCGTAGATTCAAAATATTCAATTAAGGTTTCACGTAAGAATTCCTATATATCTATTTTTGTTTATTGATTGTTCTCTCAACTTATTCTCCTCCAAACTTCTAATTTTCTAATACTAACATATATACAAATCCTTCATTGTATATATTATAAAGAATAGATATAAAAGAGTTCATTGTAGGTATGTCTAATCCAAAGAGCAGAAAAGCTATCGATCTACTATGAGTGAAAATCTTATTTTTTTTTTCTATTTTAAGAATTGAATAGTGTAGTTCAAATTTGATATATGCCTTGGGAGTTTTGGATTATGAAAATATCACATTAAAAATCCTCAAAATCCTCCTCAAGCGAAATGTCAATTCTTTGGTTAGAATCTTAATTTTTTTTATATTAAAATAATGGAGTTTGTGTGGATTTTGCAATTTATGCGTTTTACCTTCTATTCCATTTTTTATTCCTTTTCTTAGATTTGATCAAGAAATGGTGTGTAACGTACGAATTCTTACTCATAGCTTGCACTGTCTATTTCTATAAATTGAATAGAAATTCCATTGTATAATTTCATGTAAAAGAAGTTAAATAGTGTGTAAAGTTAATTAAATTGTAAGTTTCAACTATTGGTTTACTCCGTTGTTTTGATTTGGATTCTATATAAGTCTATTGATTTGACTTTGAAATACACATAAAAATTAATAATGCATATATATATATATATATATATATAATTATATATAAACTAGCATAAATAACATACAATTATAACGTATTAATGGTGTGACGAACCGACGCCCAGAAAACTGTTTCGTCATGAAGAAAGAAAGGGGTGAGAAAATAGAAAAGATAGAGAAGAAGAACAACAATATCAGAATCTCACAGTGGAACGAATAAATTATATTAATCACACAAGTATTTACATAATATACAACATCAATCAAAGTTATATGATAAATCACATACTAGACAGTTATAGACACCTGTCTAGTTAATACAACTCGATACACAAAACAACTCAAACCATACGTCTCAGAGATACCAAAACAACGGAACTATATGTGTATCTACAACGCTAAAACCTCCTGCTCCATTGCTTCTCCAGAATTCATCAAAGCTAACCTGAATCCCTTGGCTACTCGTAAAAATTTGAGTACCCGAGAGTTTAGGAAAAACAGAAATAAACTCCGGGTCAGACATGGGTCTGGTGTGATTAACAGGTTAAAGTTGCTTAATTTTTTGAAAACCTTTTGAAAACAAAAGGTATCACGTAAGACTCCCCACACATAAACATGGGTAAGTTTTTACCTTACGCTAACCAAAACATTTAATAGGAAATTTAGTGATATTATAATAGGTCTAGGGTTTTCAAGTAAATAGAAAATAGCCGAAATTGTTACATGATTAAATTCCAGCTGCTAGCCACAAAAGTGGGTAATACAATCAAAACCGTTGGCACTTATTGGATTATGGATTCCATACAATGGCAGGGCTACTGGGGTACCGCCCGTCACAGTACGTGGCCTAGATCAACGTACCGAGGATCACTCCCGACCCCCTACAACACAAGGCCGGAACCATTCCTTACTGAACAGTCCCGAACAAGATAACCCCGACAGTTGTTGCAATCAACCGCCCACACAGCCGAAAATAAAGGGACATCTAGACAGGGGAATATCTTGTCCTGCTTGGGCATGACCCACCTAACCTTGCTGCACCTCCCCTGTTTTAGCCATTCCCGGTTGATGAGGCTTGAGGCTGCGATTACCTTTAGAGAATACATCTCTTAGAATGCTCATCGCCCACCTGACGATGTTCTGAAAGCATTCAATCCATACAAGTTCGTTCCGGGTTCGAACGAAACCGAAGGCATTATCTCGTTACACTCATTTTGAAATCACCCTCAGAGGTAAAGACAATAACCCTTGCACTCTGAATCTTCATCTTCACTTCAGATTCACGACCTATCGTTAATTTGGAATCGATGTGGTTTTCAGATGTCCAAATGTGGAAACCCGATCCTGGTCTCATCGAAATCCAAAACGTGTCTTTTAAAACCAAGTTGTCTATTTAGTCTTAACAGTTTAATATTATCAATATACACACAGATAGATAATTCACAATATCACAATAGATAATCACATTATCATCATATACAGATAATCAATATTATCATCCAAACAGATAATTAAATATTATCATACTTAAACTAAGCATCCAGATCACAAAGATATTACTCATGTCAGATCTGAATTCACAATCATCGAATGAAATATCAATATCATTCATCCATAAGCAATGATTTATAATCATACCATTTATAATTAATTTAAACTGAATTAAATTAACTACTTCTATCTCTAATTAATTTAAAATAAATTAAATTAATTACTTCATCTATAAATCCTGCCTATACAATCATTGATTAATTATAAATCAAATTAGTGATCCATTAAGTATTCATCTTAATTAAACACCTTTGATTAATCATTTTCTAATTACAATAAGTAATTAGTATTTAATTAATTTCATAAATAATTATCCTAAATCATTCATAGTAATTAACATTTAATTACCTCATTTATTAATTAAATATAATTAATTACATTTATTTTTAATTAATTACATAAATAAGTCACCATATTATTAGTTATTCCTTAATTAAACAATTCTTAATTTCATCATTAATTACATTAATTAATGATCTCTAATTCAGATTTAAATTAAATTACTTTATTTAATTTAATTACATTAAGTGATTAATCTTTAATTAAACACAATTATTAATCACCTTTGATTAATATCAACCAGTAATTAACTACCCTAAATTACTCATATTAATAAATGAATTACCCCATAATTAATTATCTCCATTAATTAATCCTTTGATTAATTACATAAGTAATTATCCAAATTACTTCATTAACACATCATCTTTTACTAGTCACATTCAGTAATTAACTTTAATTACTTCCTTAAGTAATTATGCTCCATTAAATACACTAAGTAATTACACTTATCAATTTATCAAATGATTTTCTTAAATTAATTAAACTAAGTTAATTAACTTAAATTAATCATTTTATAAAAATTAATTACAATAAGTAATTAATCTCTTAATTACTTTTATCAAGTGATTACACTTAACAATTTACAATAGATTATCCAATTAATCTAATTAATTATTAAAATTAATTAATTAAGTAATAATCCTTAGTTAATTATCTAATAACATTCCTTAATTTACTTCTTAATTAATCCCTAATGATAAATTAATCTAAATTATTATAAATTAAATACATAAGTCAATCCTCAATTAACTTATTCATTTAATCATTAAAATATCTTAATTATTCCTAAGATAATTTATTTCTTTATTAATGACATCATTAATATTTAAGTGTATTAGAACATTACATTTTAAATTTAAATTCAATTTCCATTTTTGAATTTAAGATTCAAAATGATTATTGTTTAAACATTAACTAAATTTAAATTCAATTTAAAATCTTTTTAAATAAATGTAAATAACATTTATTATTTACATATTAAACTTATATAAGAAAGCCTTTAAATTAAACTGCTTAACTTTTATTTAAATTTAAATTTCCAAAATACATTAATATTTAACTTGCAAGTTCAAGTCAAAACAATTTTTTTACTTTCCATTTAAAAACTTTTCTCAACATCAAGTTAAACGTTTATTTGAAACAAATTTACTTTCCAAAACTATTTTATTTGAACTTATTTTTAAATCATCCATATTTAAAAACTGATTTAAGCTTTCAGATTTGAATTCTAAGTAAACTTGAATTCCATCAATTTATCTTTGATTTAAACTTCCTTTAAAAACTTGAATTAAAAACTTGATTTTCAAATCCAAATCTATTTTAAAACCTTAAGATTCAAATATTCATTTGAATCAATACTTTTAAAATTCAAATTTAAACTGCTGTTAGAATTTTTGTTTCAGATTTTAACTTTTTGATAAAAATCTGGAAACTATCAGGTTTTTTTAAACCTGAATACTCATTTAAATATTTTAAACCTTATTTTAGATTTCAATATAAATTTGAATTCATACTTCCAACTAGATTTACACTTTGTTTAAATCCATTATTTATTTTTAGATAGGTTTCATTTGAATTTGTTGAAAATCAAATTTTGTTTCCAGGTTTCTGCAAAAGCCTGAACAACCATTTACTCGACGTGAACCAAAACTGCACCGAGTCTCACATACTCGAGTGACTCGAGTATTCCCCCAGTCAAAACTCTGCCCACCGAAAAGAACAACCCAGCACTTCAATGGCACAGTGCACGTGCACCGTAGCCCCAGCCACCTCCGGCCACCCACTGGAACTCCAACACGTCGCCGCCTACCACCAGACACGACCACGACCCCCCAGAGCCACCACGGCAACCTGAAACGAAAACGAGCTCGAAATTCAACCCTGGAAACGCAACAAGCAAACACCCCAAACCTGACAACGCTCCTCCTTCGAAACTCCGACCACCTTAGTGCCACCGCCACCAGCCACAGCTTCTTCATCCAACCCTCTAGCGATCCCCAAAACACCGAAGCACTCGATACACCAAAGACCTCACAGTGCACTCGTTTCTCCAGCATAGCCAAACTAGGTTTAGCAACAAAACTCAACCACCACAGTCGCCACTGGTCACTGACCATCCACCACCCATTTTTCCTGGCTTCTCCAGTCACTTCTCCACCTCCATGAAGAACCACAGCCACTCCAATCGACTGTGTTGCCAGAGGCAACCCAAAATTCCCAAATTGATCAAACCAAAAATGCCACTACAAACGTTAACTAAAAAATAAAATTTTAGTTTTAAAAATCTAAATTTCGGATACTAATTCAATTTATAAACCTGAATTAATAATTTAAGATGTTTGAAATTTCACTCCTATCAAGTATTGACAGTTTTTAAGGTTTTCAAAGCAGTTCTACCTTGTTTAACTTGAATTCAGATTTTTAAAATTTACTTTATGATCAAACTAACATATTTTGTGTAGATACTAAGTCCTATCATTCAAAAGATTTAGCAAAGATAAACTTTTGTTTCAAATCCGAGTTTCAAATTTTATATACAGAGATTGTTTCCAGGCTATTAAACAGACAGGCATCATCTCACCCAAAAATCCAGTACAATGCATATACTTCATACAACAAATTTCAGATATTAGTCATGCAACTCGATTAAAACTTAAGTTTATTTAATTATGAAGTTACTCACAGCAAGTGAAAAACAAAGCAAGCTTATAATGAAAGCAGTTTGAATTTGCTGGATTGGAATATACAGAAATTTCATCTCACAAACACCCAGAGAAAAATGAATATATAAATATTCACACAATATATTTAAACATTCAAATAGTAGCATGCAACAGATTTTAAAACTTAAGTAATTTTAAAAGTGTTACTCACCTGAAATGAAGACAGAGCACTTTTTATTTGAAAAGCCTGAACTTTAAAACTGAAAATTTGTTTGCTGTAACCTCCCTAAACTTCTTTCCTTTGTTGAGTTGTAAATATTATTTAAGTTTGTATAGATGGAAGTGTTTGCTATTACTTCTTTGCTTCAGGTTTGATATGTTTTGAACGAACTAAAAAAAATAAGATGACATATATAAAGAAGTTTCAGGGGAAGGTGGCATCTGGGTTAAGCACATGCAGGTAAAAATCTTATTATATTTTCTAGAGATTATGTTTTGTTTTATCAGGCAAAATTTCTGTATTAGTAGGCTGAAATACAACTCGAGTTGACTAAGTTTTGCTGCTAAGGTGAAAGCATTTATTGCCAATGTACTTTATGTCTCTTCTAACCTCATTTTTATGCTTAGATATTTTACATTTCTTTATTTATACTTTGCTTTGTTTGTTTATTCTTGCATAACTACTTTTACAGGCTATACATATACAAACCTGGTTTGTATTTATCTCATGTACGTATATAAAGTTACTTTAGTTATTGATATAAATTTTTAGCTTAAGTTTTGAATTTTATTCCTTTTTCTTGCCTGAGTTTTTATCTATAAGCTATCAGCATTTGTTTCTTTTGTTTACCCTTTAGCCTGCATATCTTTGTTGTACTTTATGTATATTAGCAAGTTGTTTTAACTTAAGTATTTAGCTCTCTTATATTTTAACATAACTATTAAATATTTAATTACTTATTATTTTATTTTATACTTATGTTAAATATTAATAAGGTTTATTTTAATTTAAACATTTTAAAAAGGCTTACTTTTAATCTTTCAAATTATATCTATTTATACAAATAAATTTGAAATAGCAATCTTCATTTATAAAAATATTACATGATTAACAAACTCCTTATTAAAGAAATTGTCTCTTATATAATAAATTGCTTATTTTCATCAAGCTATACTAAAAAGAAAAGAAAACAATCTTTTTATTAATAAATTTAAAACTTAAACTTAAGGTAGAATAAGTTCTAACTATTAAACATTTATTTTAAGTATTTAAAACCATATAGTTATTATTTAATACCTTAATACAAAATTAAATCAAATTTCCAATTTATCAGAAATATTAGAATTAGAAAACATGTCTTCATTTATTAAATTAAAACAGAGCTTATCTATTTATAATATATACATATATATACATATATACCTTATAAATAGAAACAATTTAAATTAGCTTGTAAAAGATAAATTATCAGTTAAATATTTATTTAAAAGAAGATTATTAAATCAATTCAAATATTATTAACAAATATTATCGAATCAATTTAATTTTTAATGTAGATTATTAAATTGATATTGCCCCAAATTTCCCGGATGCCACATTCCTCCCCCCTTAAAAGAATTTCGTCCCCGAAATTTAAAACAAAGGTAATTTAATAATCTAATTAAATATTTATTTTAAAACACAAGCATATATTAATCATATTCTAACAATTATAGCAACCAATTTATCTAATCAAACAAACCTAACTATCCAAACAAAATTCCGGATAGAATTTTCTCGAGTTTCCCCAAGTACAAATATATCGGGATACTCGCTCTATAGAATCTAAATAATCAATACTACTAAGCTACAGAGCTTCCACTCATCTAGATTTACAAAACAAACAGGATATCAGACTATAGACAAGTTTGAATCAACAACCAAAACTCCCTGAACTGCTGGTTCTACAACCAGAGATAGATCTTACACGTATTCTAGTTACCCAAACTGACAATTCAATCCTGAAGATCAAAACACTTATCCAAAAATCAAATCTTCGACTTCGAAATCCAAATTCGTCCATCTCTTATCCACAAAACTCTTCGGACGATCCTGGATCGCTACATCTTTCCTGATCAGCTCAACCCTTGCTGATGCCTTAGAAATAAACTGAACCAAAGACAATCTAACAAAATGATCTTTCCAAGATCAACCAAAACTCAGAATACAACTCTATTCCAAATTATAAAACAGAACTCACTTCTCTTATCCGAAAAAGATTAAACAGGTGCACTCAAACCTGGCCTCAGATCCTGAAAAATTTCCTGTAGAACTCTCCAATCCAAACACTGCAACACCCAAGTGCTTCCAAACTAAAATAGCTGCCACCATGCTTCCACTGCGCAACTCTGATTGAACATATGAAAATGCTGATTATGAACTCAAGCACAGACTGGACAATGCATTCCATCATTAGGGTTCCACAGATCAAAAAGAAAACTCTGAAGTTCCTCCAAAATTCGAGCTACTTCACCAAACTCAATTTCCAGATGTTTGCAAATCTTTGACTCCTTGAAGACATCCAGAAAAATTCTGAAACATAAGAGAACACTCAAACTATCGCAAGTCACTTTTGCGATCAATCTAGCCTAATTCCAAAGATTCTGCTCTCTCTACCAAAAAGAACAGCTTACGCTTATGTGGCTAATCCATCGAAGAAAACGGAACCACTCTGCTGCTTCTAAAGTTACCTCAAGAAAAACTGCTAAGCCAGAAGACTTCCTAATCCAAAGCTCTTCGAGAAACTCGGACCTCAAACCAAACAGAAACACTCTACTGAACTCAGCCACAATACCGAAGCAGACACTCTTCCTTAACTTGTTCCAAAGAAACATTTTCGGAGACATCCATAATCACTGTGTCTCATCACACAGCCACTACACCTTGATGTATCAAGATATCATGACTTGCTTCTGTCCAACCGACAGATCCTAACTCTAGCTCATCCAAACTTACGCTTCAAAAGTGAACTCCGAATCTTAACAGATTTCCTTCAGAGATCAATGAAATCCTTATCCAAAGCTCACTCGAGACGGTATTAGGTCTACAGTCTCGACAAATACACTTCCAACCTTAATCATTTAAACTCTAACTATTGGTAGTCGTGCTACGCACACCACTACCCTATCTACCTTTATAACTTATATTGGAAAACCCAAACAGGTAACCCAACAATAGGTAGAAATAAACATATATATATATATATATATATATAATATATTAAAATTACAAATACGCTTTCTCAAGAAAAAAAATCACTCAAGAGCCTAGGTATTCACTCAATCTAGTGCTCTGATACCAACTGTGACGACCCGGATTTCTACGCCCAAAAACCGTTTCGTCATGAAGAAAGAAAGGGGTGAGAAAATAGAAAAGATAGAGAAGAAGAACAACAACATCAGAATCTCACAGCGGAACGAATAAATTATATTAATCACATAAGTATTTACATAATATACAACATCAATCAAAGTTATATGATACATCACAAACTAGACAGTTATAGATACCTGTCTAGTTAATACAACTCGATACACAAAATAACTCAAACCATACGTCTCAGAGATACCAACACAGCGGAACTATATGTATATCTACAACACTGAAGCCTCCTGCTCCATTGCTTCTCCAGAATTCATCAAAGCTAACCTGAATCCCTTGGCTACTCGTAAAAATTTGAGTACCCGAGAGTTTAGGAAAAACAGAAATAAACTCCGGGTCAGACATGGGTTTGGTGTGAGTAACAGGTTAAAGTTGCTTAATTTTTTGAAAACCTTTTGAAAACAAAAGGTATCACGTAAGACTCCCCACACATGAACATGGGTAAGTTTTTACCTTACGCTAACCAAAACATTTGATAGGAAATTTAGTTATATTATAATAGGTATAGGGTTTTCAAGTAAATAGAAAATAGCCGAAATTGTTACGTGATTAAATTCCAGCTACCAGCCACAAAAGTGGGTAATACAATCAAAACCGTTGGCACTTATTGGATTATGGATTCCATACAATGGCAGGGCTACTGGTGTGACGACCCGGAATTTTCAAGCATTTAAATCGGAATATTTAATTGATTTTAAATATTCAATAGAGAAAAACTTAACTTGAATTACGAATATCATAATTTGTTTGATAATTAATTATTGAATTAAATAATTTTGAAGTTGGGTGAATTGTTGAATCTGGAGTTTTAAGCCTATCAAAAATAATTTGAAGGCTTATAAAATCTATATTGATAATACTAATGACAATAGAAGTCGTAAAATTGAAATTAACAGTGATTTGTTCAGTTTTAAAATTTATATCGTTTAAATTGAATTTAAAACTAGCTTTCCGAGGCACAGTATCAGAATTCGACGAAAGCGGTTCCATTGGATCCGTAATATTGTATTATTATGGGATTTCAAATTTCGTATTGATCGGAGTTAGTAGCGACTAGCTTCTTGTGCATGCCTGGTCAAAATCATTATAAGCTTCCTTTGCACGCTTCCTTCCTTTCAATCACTTCCTGCCTACTTTTACATCAACACAGCCGAATAAATGAACAAGTTTATTTTTTCCCTAATTCTAATTCATTTCCCCAATTCGAAAAATCAAAATCAAGACTGTCGTTTATAAATCTCTATGGCCGAATTTCTTTTTTTTCAAACTCTAAATAAAAAAAAGGGGAAACAGCGTCCTCTTTTGTTCGATTCAAGGAGTAACCATGACCAAGCTTGCGCGATTCAGATGCAGTCTCGTTCGAGATTTGAAGCCGAACTCCAACTCAATCTCGGGGTGATTTTTGTGGGTCGTAATGATGGGGGAAGGGACGGCATGACTTCGATTGATGATTCGAGTTGCGTGTTTAGCCGAAGAGCTCGAAATTTGGGGATGCGCGAGCACGGTCACGAGTCGTGGAGGGTTGTGGCGCGGCGAGTGGCGTCGCGAGCTTGAGTTGGTGTCGCGATGTGCTGTGCGACGTCGAACTCGAAGTTCGTGGTGAGGATTGGGAGCGGCTGGAGGCGCGAGCTTCGAGATGTGATTGTTCACAGGGAGGTGGAAAATTCACGTCATCGAGTTCGTTTGGAGTGCAGATTTTCTGATTTTGGTTCCAGTTAGATTTGGGGTAAATTCGACTCTTGAAGCTTTTTAATTGAACTTTTTCTCGAATAACCTTGAGTATAAATTTTTGTCATTTATCAGGATTAGCCATAATAAGATAATTTTGTTTAAATACATAGGTTAGAAGATAGATAGAGAAAAAAATGGAGTTTTACAGCAAAGAACTTTACTGTCTACTTTACAAATGTTGTTAAATTCATATTCACATATGTAACTACAAAGAACAATAAAATAAAATAAATATAGATACCTACACCTACTGGTTTATTTGTAAATAAATTATGGAAATAGATTTGTTTATTAGACTTACTCAATTATCTTCAAATGGCTAAGGATATTTTTATTTACAAAGAAATATCTGTTAAAATTTAAATTATTAAGTTTAAAAAGCTTTGGTTCAAAATAATAATAATAAACCGTGAATTGTTATACAAGGTTTAAAAAAAAATCAAGCAAACAAGCCAATTTGGAATGGATTGCAAACAACAAAGCAAAGGTGAGTTAATCTCACTCATTTAAATTTAAATTTAAATGATTAAATTTAAATAATTGTTTGAGTGGTTGAAATTGATTGATGTGTTATAGTACGTTATAATCTGGAATTGGCATATTATTGTGCTAACATCTTTGGATGCAGGGAAAACAGGTTCAACTGGACCCCTCGAAATTTTTAGATTACTGAATATTTTGTGTTCTGAATATTTGATATCCCGTGATGTTTTATGAATAATTGAAGTATTGAATGGTATGGTTGGATTGAATATCTCAGTAAAATAAATTATCAAATCCCTAGAATTTTATTTTCGAAAGAAATAAAACAGTAAATTTTTAAGTAAAATAATTCTAATGAATTGGAATAAATTAATAACGAATTGAAAACAAAATAAAATAGAATAAAAGTGATTGCAAAACTCTAACAAATTTTAAATAAGAGGAATTTGAATTATTAGGGGTAATAATAAATGGTAAAGCTTAAGTGGTATGATTGGATTGAATAACGAATGTATTTTAAATGAGATTTTGAAAATTTTAGACTGGGTTATCAGGTAAAATAAAATATCGGTGGATATTTTAAATATGAACTCAAAGTGGAAATTTATAAAGAAATGGAAATTCGTTAATAATAAATAGTGATTCATTTTTAAAGATGTGAAAGAGAAGAGTGTTTCACTGGATAGCCAAGTACGATTTTTAAGCAATTTTGAATATAAGTTAAAGGTTTAATGAAGATTTAAAAAGCATATCTTAGAAAATTTATTATTTTTTTAAATGTTTAAATTCTAACATAAATATTTTTTCAAAACTATTATCGTAGTAATTATTAAATAACTTGGTATTTGTTTTTAAAGAAAACCTAGTTTTATATTTTAATAACAGTAGCCTTATTTATTAAATATTCCTTAAGTATATAATTTAATTAAGTATTAAAGTAGTTTTAGAATTTTAAGGCTATGAAATATATTTTATAAATAAGTGCTTTTAAATTATTTCAAAGCTAAAAGTATTTTATACTTGGCGTTTCAGTGGAAATAAATATTGGGAAATTATTCTGGGAAAGGAATATGGTTGAAACTGTTTTTAAACAGGGTTCGAAAGTGAAATATATCTTGTGAAGATATTTTTGAGATAAATAAATAATTTGGGAAATTATTTATTGTTGGATGGATATTTGTGAATATTAATTGATAGTTAAATCACCGACTATCAATATTGGACAAATACGTTGATCGTTTCAAAGAGACCGGGATCGAGATTTATTTTCTCGAAAACCACTTCGATCCGGTTTGTACGTTTCGGAAAAACGAATTTGGATTCGAAGATGGAGCAGTGAAGTGCAAGGGCTAGTCGCTACTAATCCTGAGGATATATCCAAAATGGATGTAGTAGGAGTAGTGCCTTCGGTTCCGTTCGAACCCGGGACGGACTTGTATGGATGAATGCTTGCGAAACATCGTCAGGTGGACGATGGGTATTCTAAGGGATATTGTTATATAAAGGTAACGCTTAGCCTCAAGCCTCATCAAATGGGAATGACTGAAAATCAGGGGATATGCAGCAAGGCTAGGTGGGTAGCACCCAAGCAGGGTGAGGTCATTCCAGTCTAGAGGTCCCGTATTATTTCGGCTTAGTGGGCGGTTGCCGATCCCAACCGCGGGGTGATCTCACTCGGGATTATCCAGTAAGTGGAAGTCCCGGCCTTGTGTTGCAGGGGAGCGGGCATACTCCTCGGTACGGTGATCTAGGCCCCGTACTATGACAGGTGGTACCCCAGTGCCTAGTCATCAGTTGGAAATCCATTCACCCTACGAGCCTTGTACGAGTTTTGTTTGTATTACCCACTTTTGTGGCTAGTAGCTGGAATTTAATAGATGTAACAATTTCGGCTATTTTATAAGTATTTGTATATAGACCATATTATAATATCAGAGGATTTCTATAAAAATTGTTTTAGCTATCGTAAGGTAAAAACCCGACATGTTTATTTGTGGCGTGGTCTTACGAGATGCTTTTGTTTTCAAAGGATTTTTGAAACTTTAATAATCAATTGGGTGTGATTTTCTCACGCTAGTATTCCAGACTGACCCGGGTGTTATTTAACTATAATGCTCGGGTCAGACCGAGTATTATAGGATATACAGGATGTGATGCTATGGAGCTCAGGAGACGAGCTGGATGACGACACGTACTCTCGTACTTATTTATATATATATATATATTCCGTTGTGTTGAGTTGTTGTGTATCCATTTGTCTGATATTGATGTTGAGCTGTGATTGACGTACTCTGATGATGTAATATATAGACAGAGAAATTTGATGTTTGAGTAAAGAGTATTTATTATCTATTATATTTTATTCCGCTGCGATGGTTAGATTCTGTTATTGTTTTCTATTTTCTTCTTCTACCTCTTCTTCTTTAACCCAAATGGTTCGTATTTCTGTGCAACTTGATTTGATTGTTGTAGAATAGTGTTGACTCAAGGGGTATAGATTTGCGGGCTGTTACAGTTGGTATCAGAGCTTAGGTTGGTGATAACCTTGGTTCTGGTGGGAATTACTCATTTAAAATAGAGTCCGACGTACTCTATAATGAGTTTGAGCGTATTAATAGATATGAGTGCATATTTGTTAGTGAATATAAATTGTTTTAATATTGTGTTGATTGGTTTATTGAGTGGTATATGAACCTTCGTCGACACAGTCTGCGCAATTGTATTGAAGGGGTTTCTAAACACTTGAATAGAACGATCGACACGGTATTGTTTTAAATATGGGTAAATGAAATAATTTTACCCAAAACATATTATGATATAAAGAATAGTTTTTGTAAACTATTATGGCTAATTATGGTTGCTTGGATGTTAGAAATGATAATATTAAAGTATTATCATTGTTAAGTGAAAATTTAACTAGAAATTGAAGTATAACTAAAATTTAGGGGCATGAATTCATTATAAAATGAAATTTATAAATATGAATTATAAATGTAATTTATGAATTGAAATACAATCAAATAGAAATTTGTATAAGCATAAATTGTACAAATGAATTATAGTTAAAATGTATTTAAGCAGGATTTGGAAATTCAAAATTTTAGAGATTTTGGGAATGTTATCGAAATGTTTTGAAGATAAATGATAACATTATTGTTTTGGGGGTATTTCTGAATGGAAATTTGTTTTAAATTGGTTTTGAAAGTGATATAGCATTGAAATCACTTGGATTGTTGGAAAATAATTCTGATGATGACGGCCGCATCATCAGTATTCATTTTCGAATTTCTAAGTGACGGATTGCTACCAAATTGATTTGTTCTGAAAGCTAGTTGTTTTTGAAAATCTCAAAGGAAATTTGTTGGGAATAAAGCCAGGATTGGTTTAAAATTTTTGAGAAATGAGATTTGAGATGTTGGAGATTTTAAAATGATTTAAAACCAAAGCCGGGAGTTTAAAAATCCCGATGAGATAGGTTGCAAGCTGATGAATTGTAAACTTATAAATTGAGATGATTTTTAAATCATGAAAGAAATATAAGCTTTGAATAATGGAATTTATATTTAAAATGAAAATGAAATTAACTTGGATTGGGAAATAAAAATTTAATTGGATTGAAATTGATTGAATTAGGCTGAAGTAATATCCAGTTGTACTCGAACTAAGTTGAAATCGAATTGAGATTAAATAAGTCTGAGTTACAATAAAATTGAATTGGAATAAAAATTCAATTGAATTATTGAATGGAATTAGATTCTTACCTGAATAAATGGAAATAAGTTGGGTAAGGATTGGAATTGAAATAAATGAATAAGAATAACTTATAAGAAAATTAAAAATCCATGGAAATAAAATATGCTTGGGTTATAAATAGGCATAGGCTTGAGTTAAAAATAAAAAAAGAATATATTCAAGCCTATAATGAATGGAAATGTGTAAAATAATAAGTTATGACTTATAAATTGAAAGTGGAAATGAAATCCAAAATAAATATTATTGATGAATTGGAGAATAAAATAAAAATCAAAACTTGAATTATAAACTAAATCGAACTAAGAAATTAAATGAAGTGATGTTTGGAATTAAAATTCAAGTGTTGGATTTTAAATAAGGAAAGAACTAATTGATAATAAATTAGTTAATGAAATGTGTAAATGGAGTTTAATGTAGTTAAATAGAAGTTGAATTGTAAGCTAATAATGAAGATTGGAAATAAAACCAAGTTATAAATCGTTGATGAAGAAAATATAATTGAAAGTGGCCTTGCAATTGATTAAATGAATTGAGAATGAAATTGCATTGTAAGTTAATAAAATTGGATGGTAAATTAAAAGTGAATGATAGAATCAGAATTTGAGTTATTATTTAAAATTTGACTTGAAGTGTTAGCAAATTAAATATAATTGAAATGTATCGAATAAAAATGTAAATGGATTAAAATAGTGATGGTATGAATTGCAAATAAAATCCAAATAAGTGGAAATAGATTGGAAATGGCCATGTAATCAATTGAATGAGTTGAATCTGGAAAGTTAAATTTTATAATAACTAATCAAATGAAGTTGTAGATTGAAATGAGATTCAATTAAGATAGAATTAAGTTGAATAGAAGAGAGAGTTTACTTGTAAAATGAAAATGAGCTTAAGTATAAAATTTGAATAAGTTGAAGTAAATCAACTTAAGCTAAATGGATGGAGGAGAGTTGAATTGAATTCAACCTAAACTAAGTTTAATGATATTGGGTTAGATCTAAACCAAGTGGAAACAAATTTTAATCGAAATAGAATTCGGTGAGTTACCGATAATATTTAATGGAATGAATTTTTTTAAATAAATAATTGTAAATCATTTAAATTGTCAAGGAATTGAAATAACTTGGAGGCAACAAGAATTAGAATGTTTTTAAGTTAATAGAATGGATAAGTGAATGCGGATAAGTAATGAATCGCAAATGAATAGATCGCGAATAGGTTAAGAAATGGTTATTGAATAAAATAACTTTGATTGTCTTCGAGCTAAATAAATAGTTTGTAATAAACAAATTTGGAATGAAATGTATATAAATGGATTGTAATTACAATTTAAATGGAGTGTGTCGAGCTAAATAAATGCTTGTGAATGGACTAAAATAAAAAGGAAATTTAATTGGTATTGGAGATGGAACCTAAGTTGTTAATGGTTTTGAATGGACTAGTTTGGTTAATAAAATTGAAATGCAATGAAACTGGGAATATATGGATTGTGAATAATTTTAAAAATGGAATAGCATTAAGTATAAATTGAGTTGAAATCAATTTAAATTGGTTATAAAACATAAATACTTATTTATTCACATAGAACTCGACGAATTGCATAGAATAAATTGTCATTTGATGTGAATGGAAGTAATTAAGATGCTATGAATTGATAGGAGTAAAATGAATTGATTTTGAAATCAATTGAATTGAATATGAGCTTGTTTGGGGTTAAAATAAATTGAAGGTAAGAAATGGTATTGTAAACCATTAAAATTAAATGAAATGGGTATGGATTGATTGAAACAAATGCGTAAGTATTAAAAACCCTATAAGTTGCTTATAAATGTTGTTTAACCTGCATTGCTATGAAGATTCACCTGTTTGCTAGTTAAATATATAAAAAGTTGTTAAGCTACATGATTTGGCACTTACATGTTTAAACTATTAAGTACAGGTTTAGGGATGCCGTTTGGCTGGATTTGGACGCGCAAAATGCAAATTAAATAAGCCGCTTGCTTTTAAATGCTAAATAAGGTACTCCTACGCAATTAAAATAGGAAATATGAACTTTTTTTGGTTTTTCCGACCGTGTGGGTCGATGTATATATATTTATCTCTTTTGTCAAATTGCAAAAGTTCCTCTGTACAAAGGAGACTCTGCCAAAAAATTTCAGAAATTTTGGGAGTTAGAAAAATTTTGAAAATTTTTGGAAAATTTATTAACGACAAACCAATTTCAAACTAGAAATTGAAATAAGTTAGTGAATGAAACTAATTAAAATAATGACATGAATTAGTTATAAATGAAAAACAAAATTTAAAGTTTAGAGTTGAAAATAAATTGAATTCGTATGGAAATGGAAGAATTAATTTGAATAAGAATGGATATAAACTAAGTGGTAAGATGAAAATAAATATACGAAACACATAAATGCTTATACTAGCTTAAGTAAGGAATGAGACACAATTGGAAATTGATATTTCAAATATAATCTAAGTTAGCATTTGAGTTAATGGATATTGACATCTGTAAGTGAGTCGATAAAATGTTTTGGGATATTGTGATTGGATATTAGTGCTAAGCAGGGTATGCAGGTATTATAAAGGGAAGAGAATTGGATTTTGATTTCAAGAGATAAAAAAATTTGAAATGCTCGACAAAAAGGTATGTATTCAAATTTGGTACAAATTTTTTTTTGGCAAAGCCAGCGGGGTTAACTGGGCCCCTACCAGTTTTATTGCAACAACAATAAAATAGATTACAGAGAAAAAACATAGAGAAGAAATGGGAAAAAGAAAAAAAGAAAAAACACAGATGGATCTATACTACAGATTCAAGCCCAAACTTGAACAAGAGACAGTGGGAAAGCACTGTTCTTCAATAGCTTGAATATGCAGCTCTTCATTTCATTCCATAAATCATTATCATTTCTTCTAGTATTTTCAAAAACTCTGATGTTTCTTTCTCTCCAAACTACAGCCATGTAGACCTTCAAACAGACAGTAATGATTCTGCTAACATCTGTTTTCCACTTTGTTGCTTTATAAATAATTCTCCACTGGATGAAGTTTGTATGACCAGAGAGTTTAGAACCAGAGTATCTACCTAACTTGGAAAGCAAGTAATGCAAGGCAGGACATTCAAAAAATATGTGTTCAGGTGTTTCATCCTCAATTTCACAAAACAAGCACCACATGGGACAGTTCATCCCATACTTATGCAACAGTTTTCTAGTAAGCATAGCACTGTTAATCACTTTCCACATCATAAGATTATACTGTGGGACAGAATCAGAATTCCAAATAACATCATGCCAAGCAGCAGCAGGTAAAGAATCACTATCAACAAGGGATTTATAAACTACTTTGACAGTATGAGCTGTACTGTTCCATAGCACTTTGCTAACTTGCAAAGCACTGAAATTAGTGTGTTGGATTTTAGTCCAGGTTTGCTGAATAACATAGTTACTGGAATATGGCAACTGAATTTTTCCATTAATCAGGTAGGAATTGACATTGGCAGATAGGGGAATACTAGTTTGCACAATTTGAGAGTGGGAAAACAATGTAGATAAAATTAAACCTTTACTAACCCAAGGTTCATTCCAAAAATTAACTGTATTACTTGTATTCACTGAGTATTGTATGAGAGGCAGAAACACTTTCCTACACTTCAGAATGCTTCTCCAAGACCAACTACTCAGCTGAGGGATCTCCATTATCCAGAAATACCTGTTCTTGATATTATGTTGCCATGTCCATTCAACCCATAAGCTTTTCCTTCTTCTTATAATAGCATCAAACTGTTTGCTAATAGCTGCTATGTTCCACTTCCTAATATCTAATATTCCAAGCCCACCAGATTCGAAGGGAACTTCAAATTTGGAAAAAGCACAAAGCACAATTTTCCTGTTATGTATACTTCCTGTCCAAAAGAATCTACTCATAGCAGATCGGACTAATTGTAATAACTTGACCGGAAGAATCATAGTGCGAGCCCAATAAACTATAGAGGAGAAGACAACAGTTTTAATGAGAACTAACCTACCACTTTGAGTTAATTTCCTGTTTTCCCAAGCTGTCATAACAGAGGTAATTTTATGGTATAAGGGGTAACAGTCATTCTTCGTAATTCTTTTAGTTATTAGAGGAAGACCAAGGTATTTCATGTCATTTTCCATACTAGAAAATCCAGACTGATGATGGAGCATAACACAAGCTTCATGACTGATACCAGATACTAGCATTGATGATTTGCTTTGGTTTATGGATAGGCCAGTCATATTGTAAAAAATTTGCAATGCTTCTTTTATTCCTTTCAGAGAGGGCAACTCCGGCTTAGTGAACATCATGACATCGTTAGCAAACATGATGGATGTAATTTGTTGTTGGTTGCACTTAGGATGATACTTTATTATATTGTTAGTGTAACTGGTTCGAAGAGTAACAGTAAGAACTTCCATAACTATAAGAAACAAGTATGAAGATAGGGGGTCTCCTTGCCTTATTCCTTTACTTCCTCTAAAACTGCCAACAGGTCTGCCATTAATCACAACAGAGTAGGATGGAGTGGATATACAAACATATATCCACGACACAAAAGTTTTTGGGAATCCCATAACCGCCATGATCCTAACAATGGAATCCCAATGTATGGAGTCGAAAGCTTTAGAAATGTCGATTTTCAGTGCTGCAGCAGGGGGGCCATAGCTTTTACCATAACTTTTGAGGAGTTCCTGTGCCAAGAGAACATTATCAATGATATCCCTATTAGGCAAGAATGCTGATTGGTTGGTAGAAACAACAGAAGGAAGCACAGAGACCAATCTAGCAGCTAAGATTTTTGATATGCACTTATACACAACATTACAACAGGAGATAGGCCTGTAAGAACTAACACTTGAAGCAGGGGAGCACTTGGGAATTAATGCAATATTTGTGCAGTTGATTTCACCAAGAATCTTGCATTTGTTAAAGAAGTTGTGAATAGCCTTGCAAAATTCACTGCCAAGGATATTCCAAGTACTTATAAAAAAAACCACATTCAAACCATCAGGGCCTCCAGATGATTGTTTGTTCATAGAGAAAAGGGTGGTCTTGATTTCATCATCAGAAACAGGTCTAACTAGAAAAGAGGCCTCCAAGTTAGTGATATGTGGAAGAACAGTTTCAGATATTAAGCTCAGACTAGGAATAAATCCTTCTTGATTACCATACTGTTTAGAGAAATATTGTATAAATGCAAGATCAACTGATTCAGGGGTAGAATGAGTCATTCCCTGGTCATCAGTAATACAATGTATGTTTTCTCTGGCCTGCTTTACTTTGATTGAGTCATGATAAAACTTAGTGTTTTTATCACCTTCATCATGCCATTTTTTGTTAAGTTGCTGTCTCTTCATGTTGGCTTCTAGTTTTAGAGCAGAATTTACTTCCAAATATAGTTGCCTTTCTTCATCAGCTGCTTGTACATCAAGTGGATGTTCCATCATAAAATCCTGCTTTATTTTGAGTTGCTGAGCAAGAGTGGCAGAAAGCAGACCACCACTACCAAAGGTTGAAGTAGCCCACTGTTTGATAGCTTGCTTGATGGACTTGAGTTTCCTGCAAAACTTAAACATGGGGTTACCAAAGCATTTAAATTCTGCATTAACATGTGATACCAGTACAAGAAAATGTTCATGCTTAGCCCAAGCATTAAAAAATTTGAAACTTCTCTTTTCTCTTCGCAAATGGTTTCCAAGGGACAGAATTTGAGGGGAGTGGTCTGATAGAATAGGTTGGGGAAGGAATACTGAAAGATTAGGCCAAAGAGAAAGGGCTTGGAAATTACAAAAAGAATGATCAATAGTGGTAAAAGTACGCACCCCACTTCTGCTTCGATTATTCCATGAGTACTTGGCACCAGATTTATTAACCAAAAGTAACTCAGAGTCTATAACCGATTGGTTCAAGGGATCAAGATCACGTGGAGTAAGGGGGATGCCACCAAACTTGTCATTATAATCAAAACAAGAGTTGAAATCACCCATAACCAGCCATGGATGAGAAGCTTGTCTTAAAGGAGGCAGAGTTTTAAGGTAAGTATTCCTAGATATGTTTGAATTGTCAGCATACACTATTGTTAAGTAGAAAGAGGTTTGAGTTTGGGTGAGAAGCATGTGATAGTGAATTGATTGTCTGCACATAAGAATGGGAGAAAGAGTTATTTCAGAGGGATTATACATAACAAGAATTCTACCATAAGCTGCAGCATCGTGGTTATGATGGAAGGACCAGGAAGGGTTAATATAGTTTACTGCTTTTTGAGAAAGGGGAAGAGAAAGCTTAGTTTCGAGAAGGCCAATAAGGCAGAGGTTATTTTCAGAGATATAATTCTTCACTTGGTCAAGTTTCAAATTGCTATGAGCCCCTCTTATATTCCAAGTTGCAATTTTTGTTTGCATGGAAAACTATTGAGGAGAGGTGGGGATGTTTCTTCTCTGTACAGACAGAGAACTGGATCTTGTTTGTATCTTCCTTTTTGCAGGGGGGGTGGGAGGCAGATTAGGTGAATCAGGAAACAGTTTGGAGGTAGGCCAACCAGGGATTGGGATAGAAAATTGGTAATGGGAAGGTGTGGAAAGGACATTTTGCTTGGAGGATACTAATTGTTTTATGAGAGTTTCAAAAGATTTGCACCATAAGTTGTCTAATTCTGTTGTTGTTATCCCAGATGAATCACTGACTAGAGCTGATTCAGTGATATGTTGCTTGTTACTTTCTTTTGTCTTTTTTGCTTTCATATTTAATTCTTGTTGTTCTTTTGTTACCATGTGATCTTGTAAGACAGTGGTTACAGGATTATCAAAATAGTTTGTACTGTCAGTCAAGTATGTATGTTGCTCTGCACATTTGGTTTGGACAGGTATTTCACCTTCTTCTATCTCTTGTGCTCCGTTTGTTTCTTGATCTTCTACTTCTGTTTGCAGTAAAGCAAAAGTATTGCTTGTACTAATAGCACAAACTTGCACATCAGTTTTCTCAGAAGTTTTAGTTTGTTGCTCTGCCTTTTTTAACTGTTCAAAATTTTTTCCAGCCTCCTTTTCTTGCTCATCACTTAAAACTTGTTCCTCCATAACAGTGTGTTGCAATGTGCACATGTTACTAGTAGTATCAGTAGCTACATGCACAGCTCCCTGGTTTGCATTAACTTTTCCTATCACACTGCTTCCTACTCCAGTTCTGTCTTCACTGCTTTTTTGTTTTGCACCTTGCATCATCAAAACTACTTCTTCATTATTTACACAACTGTTGTTACTGTTACTTTTGTTCTTGTTAACTTTTTGCCATATTTGTTTGATATTGCTTTGTTTTTCACTGTTTTGCCCTTTTTTCATAATATTTCTTCCTTCATTTTCTTTCTTTTGTTTCTCAGTCATCATTTCTTTTTCCACATTCTTCCCATTTTCTTCATGCTTGCAATTACTCATTTGGTGACCAAATTCCTTGCACACTGTACAAATCAGTGGTTTCCATAAGTACGTTACATTTACCACTTGCACCGATCCGTTTTGCAGTTGAACAGTAAAGTTATCTGGCAGTTCTTGATTTGGATTAACTTCAACTAAACATTTAGCAAAAGATATGCGCTCAAATTTTTCAGTTGAAATATCCAAACAAAGTAGCTTTCCCACTCTAGATGCTAGCCAATTTATACCCAACGATGACCAAGCAAACAAAGGTATGTTGGATAATTTTATCCAAACAGGTACTGTTTTAATGCTACTACATTTATTACCGATGTTAGCATCCCACGGCTTCACAATAAATAATTTATTCCTCATCACAACAGGGTCTGCTTCTGAAATTCTAATTCTATCTTCTTCATTAGTGAATTTGAATAGAAAAAGAAATCCATCGGATTTGACAGTGATAGACCCTTTAAGTTTCCATACTTTTTTAAGGAAGTATAACACAGCAGCGTAAGGCAAAGGCGTATCTAAAAAGAAACCAACAAGATACTCACTCCACATATCATTTCCAGCTTGAACTACATCTGCTGGCGGGACAATTGCATCACCACTGAATTCCAGCTGTATTTCACGAGGGACAAACTTCCCTGCATTAATGGGTTTGGATTTGAATAGCGAGTTCCATGAACGAGGAGGTAAGGGTACTGGATTTGATTTGGAACTTGGTTGAAAGGTTTGAGAAGAAGGAAGGGGGATGGACAGCACGGGGGAACAAAGCAACGGAAGGGGAAGATCAGGTGGAGGAGGGATGGTTAGTTCTGACAGGGGGATGGTAGAGGCAGGCGGTACAAGTAAGGGAGAGGAATGACAAGGCTGATTTGAAGGGGTTGGATAAGACTGGTTAGCGGGAAGGGGGGAGGGGGTGGAATGGTCCCCATTTGAGAAGAGGAAAACTGAAAACTTTGGTTTTGAACCTTTGATTGGGATTTGGATTGAGCCACTTGGCCTTTTGTTTTCTTTTTGGATTTGGGAGGCCGTAGAGCCATTTTGTAGTTGTACCGAGCTAGCCGCGCAAAGGAGACGCTGACAAAAATTCTCGAAAATTTAGGGAGTTAGAAAAATTTTGAGAAAATTTTGACAATTCAGAATTGGTTTTATGATTAAAACTTGAACGGTTGGGCAAATAGGATTGTTTACAAACCAGGGAAGAGTTTGGAAAGTTAATAAGAATAATAATGGGTCTTTTATAAAAAAATAGTTGGTGCGATGTTGAATTGTTAGAAACCGTTGGTTTAGGGAAATAATCAGCGGGTATGAGACCATTCTTCCTAATTAGTAATTTCGGGGACGAAATTCTTTTAAGGGGGGAGGAATGTGACGACCCGGAATTTTCAAGCATTTAAATCGGAATATTTAATTGATTTTAAATATTCAATAGAGCAAAATTTAACTTGAATTACGAATATCATAATTTGTTTGATAATTAATTATTGAATTAAATAATTTTGAAGTCGGGTGAATTGTTGAATCTGGAGTTTTAAGCATATCAAAAATAATTTGAAGGCTTATAAAATCTATATTGATAATACTAATGATAATAGAAGTCGTAAAATTGAAATTAACAGTGATTTGTTCAGTTTTAAAATTTATATCGTTTAAATTGAATTTAAAACTAGCTTTCCGAGGCACAGTATCGGAATTCGACGAAAACGGTTCCATTGGATCCGTAATATTGTATTATTATGGGATTTCAAATTTTGTATTGATCGGAGTTAGTGTGTGAGTGTACGATATATAAATGCGGAGGATTTAATTGATTATAAGCTAATAAATTTTAATTTAATTAGTTAAGCTTCTTGTGCACGCCTGGTCAAAATCATTACAAGCTTCCTTTGCACGCTTCCTTCCTTTCAATCACTTCCTGCCTACTTTTAAATCAACACAGCCGAATAAATGAACAATTTTTTTCCCTAATTCTAATTCATTTCCCTAATTAGAAAAATCAAAATCAAGACTGAAGTTTATAAATCTCTATGGACAAAGTTCTTTTTTTTCAAACACTAAATTAAAAAAAAGGGAAACAGCGTCCTCTTTTGTTCGATTCAAGGAGTAACCGTGACCAAGCTAGCGCGATTCAGATGCAGTCTCGTTCGAGATTTGAAGCCGAACTCCAACTCAAGCTCGGGGTGATTTTTGTGGGTCGTAATGATGGGGGAAGGGACGGCATGACTTCGATTGATGATTCGAGTTGCGTGTTTAGCCGAAGAGTTCGAAATTTGGGGACGCGCGAGCACGGTTACGAGTCGTGGAGGGTTGTGGCACGGCGAGTGGCATCGCGAGCTTGAGTTGGTGTCGCGATGTGCTGTGCGACATCGAACTCGATGTTCGTGGTGAGGATTGGGAGCGGATGGAGGCACGAGCTTCGAGATGGGATTGTTCATAGGGAGGTGGAAAATTCACGTCATCGAGTTCGTTTGGAGTGCAGATTTTCTGATTTTGGTTCCAGTTCGATTTGGGGTAAATTCGACTCTTGAAGCTTTTTAATGGAACTTTTTCTCGAATAACCTTGAGTATAAATTTTTTTCATTTATCACGATTAGCCATAATAAGATAATTTAGTTTAAATACATAGGTTAGAAGATAGATAGAAAAAAAATGGAGTTTTACAGCAAAGAACTTTACTGTCTACTTTACAAATGTTGTTAAATTCATATTCACATATGTAACTACAAAGAACAATAAAATAAAATAAATATAGATACCTATACCTAATGGTTTATTTGTAAATAAATTATGGAAATAGATTTGTTTATTAGACTTACTCAATTATCTTCAAATGGCTAAGGATATTTTTATTTACAAAGAAATATCTGTTAAAATTTAAATTGTTAAGTTTAAAAAGCTTTGGATCAAAATAATAATAATAAACCGTGAATTGTTATACAAGGTTTAAAAAAAATCAAGCAAACAAGCCAGTTTGGAATGGATTGCAAACAGCAAAGCAAAGGTGAGTTAATCTCACTAAGTTAAATTTAAATTTAAATGATTAAATTTAAATAATTGTTTGAGTGGTTGAAATTGATTGATGTGTTATAGTACGTTATAATCTGGAAATTGGCATATTATTGTGCTAACATCTTTGGATGCTGGGAAAACAGGTTGGAGGGATCCAACTGGACCCCTCGAAATTATTTAGATTACTGAATATTTTGTGTTCTGAATATTTGATATTCCGTAATGTTTTATGAATAATTGAAGTATTGAATGGTATGGTTGGATTGAATATCTCAGTAAAATAAATTATCAAATCCCTAGAATTTTATTTTCGAAAGAAATAAAAGAGTAAATTTTGAAGTAAAATAATTCAAATGAATTGGAATAAATTAATAACGAATTGAAAATAAAATAAAATAGAATAAAAGTGATTGCAAAACTCTAACAAATTTGAAATAAGAGGAATTTGAATTATTAGGGGTAATAATAAATGGTAAAGCTTAAGTGATATGATTGGATTGAATAAAGAATGTATTTTAAATGAGATTTTGAAATTTTTAAACTGGGTTATCAGGTAAAATAAAATATCGATGGATATTTCAAATATGAACTCAAAGTGGAAATTTATAAAGAAATGGAAATTCGTTAAAAATAAATAGTGATTCATTTTTAAAGATGTGAAAGAGAAGAGTGTTTCACTGGATAGCCAAGTACGATTTTTAAGCAATTTTGAATATAAGTTAAAGGTTTAATGAAGATTTAAAAAGCATATCTTAGAAAATTTATTATTATTTTAAATGTTTAAATTCTAACATAAATATTTTTTCAAAACTATTATCGTAGTAATTATTAAATAACTTGGTATTTGTTTTTAAAGAAAATCTAGTTTTATATTTTAATAATAGTAGCCTTATTTATTAAATATTCCTTAAGTATATAATTTAATCAAGTATTAAAGTAGTTTTAAATTTTTAAGGCTATGAAATATATTTTATAAATAAGTGCTTTTAAATTATTTTAAAGCTAAAAGTATTTTATACTTGGCGTTTCAGTGGAAATAAATATTGGGAAATTATTCCGGGAAAGGAATATGGTTGAAACTGTTTTTAAACAGGGTTTGAAAGTGAAATATATCTTGTGAAGATATTTTTGAGATAAATAAATAATTTGGGAAATTATTTATTGTTGGATGGATGTTTGTGAATATTAATTGATAGTTAAATCACCGACTATCAATATTGGACAAATACGTTGATCGTTTCGAAGAGACCGGGATCGAGATTTATTTTCTCGAAAACCACTTCGATCCGGTTTGTATGTTTCGGAAAAACGAATTTGGATTCGAAGATGGAGCAGTGAAGTGCAAGGGCTAGTCGCTACTAATCCTGAGGATATTTCCAAAATGGATGTAGTAGGAGTAGTGCCTTCGGTTCCGTTTGAACCCGGGACGGACTTGTATGGATGAATGCTTGCGAAACATCGTCAGGTGGATGATGGGCATTCTAAGGGATATTGTTCTATAAAGGTAACGCTTAGCCTCAATCCTCATCAAATGGGAATGACTGAAAATCAGGGGATATGCAGCAAGGCTAGGTGGGTAGCACCCAAGCAGGGTGAGGTCATTCCAGTCTAGATGTCCCTTATTATTTCGGCTTAGTGGGCGGTTGCTGATCCCAACCGCAGGGTGATCTCACTCGGGATTATCCAGTAAGGGGTAGTCCCGGCCTTGTGTTGCAGGGGAGCGGGCGTACTCCTCGGTACGGTGATCTAGACCCCGTACTGTGACAGGTAGTACCCCAGTGCCTAGTCATTTGTTGGAAATCCATTCACCCTACGAGCCTTGTATGAGTTTTGTTTGTATTACCCACTTTTGTGGCTAGTAGATGGAATTTAATAGATGTAACAATTTCGGCTATTTTATAAGTATTTGTATATAGACCCTATTATAATATCAGAGGATTTCTATAAAAATTGTTTTAGCCATCGTAAGGTAAAAACTCGACATGTTTATTTGTGGCGTGGTCTTACGAGATGCTTTTGTTTTCAAAGGATTTTTGAAACTTTAATAATCAATTGGGTGTGATTTTCTCACGCTGGTATTCCAGACTGACCTGGGTGTTATTTAACTATAATGCTCGGGTCAGACCGAGTATTATAGGATATACAGGATGTGATGCTGTGGAGCTCAGGAGACGAGCTGGATGATGACACGTACTCTCGTACTTATTTATATATATATATATTCCGTTGTGTTGAGTTGTTGTGTATCCCTTTGTCTGATATTGATGTTGAGCTGTGATTGATGTACTCTGATGATGTTATATATAGACAGAGATATTTGATGTTTGAGTAAAGAGTATTTATTATCTATTATATTTTATTCCGCTGCGATGGTTAGATTCTGTTATTGTTTTATATTTTCTTCTTCTACCTCTTCTTCTTTAACCCAAATGGTTCGTATTTCTGTGCAACTTGAGTTGATTGTTGTAGAATAGTGTTGACTCAAGGGGTACGGATTTGCGGGCTGTTACAACTGGGATACCGCCCGTCACAGTACGTGGCCTAGATCAACGTACCGAGGATCACTCCCGACCCCCTGCAACACAAGGCCGGAATGATTCCTTACTGAAATGTCCCGGACAAGATAACCCCGGCAGTTGTTGCAATCAACTGCCCTCACAGCCGAAAATAAAGGGACATCAAGACAGGGGAATATATTGTCCTGCATGGGCATGACCCACCTAACCTTGCTGCCCCTCCCCTGTTTTAGCCATTCCCGGTTGATGAGGCTTGAGGCTGCGATTACCTTTAGAGAATACATCTCTTAGAATGCTCTTCGCCCACCTGACGATGTTCTAAAAGCATTAAATCCATACAAGTTCGTTCTGGGTTCGAACGAAACCGAAGGCATTATCTGTAGGATCGATTTCACCCTAGAGGGGGGGTGAATAGGGTGATAGTGTAAATTATAAAAATTAATCGCGGAAGCTTATAAATTAATTTCAATTCAGATCACAGAATAGCAGCACAGATATCGCAGAATATAGATAACAGAATAAAACAGAACAACACGGAATTTACCCAGCTTCGGCAAAACCCTGCCTACGTGCTGCAACCAAGGTTTCTACTAGAAATTAGATAGTCCCTCGCTTACACACGTAAACTCGCTATACACCGCTATTCACTAATCTAACTCTACGCTCAAAACCCTGCCACAACTCAACTACCGAGTTGCGAATTCTCAAACTACACACCGTAGTTTGTACCCTAGTCACACGACTAGAAAAATTAAACGGTTTAAAAAGGAAAATACAAATTAAAAACAAATTAAAATACAAAACCCTAATTTATAAAAAGTAAGCCTAAATTAATTATTGGTGGAAACGGCCCAATAATTAGATGATTAAAAATGCGTCCCCTTTTCTCCTTTTATTTTGTCGGCCTGGTTCCTTTTTCTTGAGAATAACGGCGTTCGTCCCTTTTCCAGATTTAGGGTTTTGTATCTCGAAGCGCCTGTTTAATTCAATCGAATCAACGATGATTTGCGTGTTGCCTTGATTGATTTGGTTCCTTGAAGCTCACTGTGGCTGCTTCGAGTTGATGGAGTTCGATTCGATTCGGTATGTGATTTTTAGTTTATTCTATTCTGTAATACTTGATTGAACTCCATGCTCCTTGCCGATGATGTGAATTTGATTTATATAGGGTTTGTAACCCTAGATTTGCGTTCGTACGAATATATTTGAATTTTTCTACTGAATCACTTCGACCACTTGATGATGCTTGAATGATTGAGATTGATTCTGACTTTTTCATAATCGTATAAACTTGGTTCCTTGGTTGACACGGTTTTAAAATCAATTTCGTGATTTTCTCTGGTTGACTTCGAGTTGGATTTTGTGATGACCACCGGCTTTGACTTGGTTATATTCCTTCATTGCCAAGGCAATCTCGGCACTGTTTTGATTTCGTGACTCATGGCTCTGCATTACTTCGGCCATGATCTTTGACGTTGAACACTGATAATTTATTTTTGACTTTGGCTTGAATCTGTTCATCTGCACTTGTGTATATTTGGCTTCACTGTGAATTTTGGTCTTCATGATAATGTATTGCTGTTGTCATGATTGTTGTGGCACTGAACTTTTGATCATGTTGCCTTCGTGTTGTTGTTTGCTTTATGTACCCTACTGCTTTGAACTTCTGGTTGGTTTGGCCTGGACTTCACTTGACCACAGCTCCATGTATACTTGGTGCTTGATTTGGGTTCATACTTGTTCATGTGTACATCTGACCCTTCCATATGTTCTCTGATAATGTTGAACCTCACTGTTGCATTCCATTTGTGTTTGTTGTGTTGCAGTTTGATTGTGTTGTTTAGTATGTTCATTTGAGTCAGTGGAGTTGTTTCATTTCCATGATTTGCATTTTGATGTTGCAGTGCTTCATCATTTGAACTACTCTCTGACTTGTAGTGTTCATTTGTTATGCTTTGGTCATGGCTGATCTGTTGTTCAGATTGCATTATCTTATAGTCATTCTGGCCTTGAACCAGTTGTATCTTGTTTATGTGCATATTGCTGAGGCTTGTGGTATTTGCTGTCCACTTTCCATGATTTCAACTTCACTGTGAACTTTTGCTTGTTGCCTGTCGAACTTGTTTTGTATCACTGCAAAACTTGTTGTTCATGTATGAGTTGATATATTTGTGTATGTCTCATTTTGATCCACTTTGTCATTGCATATCTATATATGCTTGACCTCTGTTGCATGCTTGCTGTATTCATTGTAGTGTATGTTGTACTTTGATCTAGTTGTGTAGTTTGCCACTGTTTGTTCTGACTTGAGCTCGTACCACAGCAAACTGCATGATGGTCTTGTGACTCTTGCTATACCTTTGTGCATTTTTCTGTATTCAGTTGAGTTGATTGTTGCATTGTCACTGGTTCATTTGAAGTTGTAGCTTGCATCTGCTTGCTGCTGCTTAGTGTCTTGAAACTCGGCCTATTGTGTACTTCATATAGTTGGTTCATGTTGTTGCTTATGTTGGTGGCCATCTTCAAGTCAGTTTGCATGATGTTATTTAATGAAGAGGTTGAACCTGTTAGTCGAGCTTGCATACTTCATGTAGCCTTGTGTTGAACCCAGTTTTACAGCTCGGGTTTGACCTTGTGCTCGTGTCGTGATTTTAAATATATAGCACATGAGTTGAACCCGGCTTTGCATTTGGGTTTGACCTGTGCTCGCCTGTCCTTGTAGCATTATCAAGTGTATATCGGTGTGCACGGCCTTGTGGCATATACAGTAATACACTGTGTATGTCACAAGTTGTTCGTGTATGATGAATTCAAATTTAAATTATGACGAACAACCCAAATAACTGAGGCAAATCATATTTTCAAAATTATCTTTTATTTTTGAATTGCAAAAATATTTCTTTTTCAATTTTACTGCGTTAGTTTATATTTTTGCAGATTTCTCAGATGCTGGATTCAAACTGGAATGCAGTTGAAGATAAAGTACGAGTGTGAGTGATATGTAGTGAGGTTATCAATGTAAATACGAAATCGTGATGTATTCAAAAATTGTATAGTTATAGTGAGAGCTTGAAATTGTACTATTCAAAATTGTAATAAATATTTGTTTAAATAAAATATTCGTTTGAATTCAAATTCCGTGTTATATATTTTATTCAGCAAATATTTATTTAATCTCTGAAAATAAAATAGTATATTAACAAATACATTTAAACGAATGTATATATGTTTATTATCATCAAACAAAAAATCATATAAGCGCATATTCAACAATCTCCCCCTTTTGATGATAACAAACATATATTTAAGATTTCGAATATGTTAAATGTATTTGATCGTGGATATGCATTGCTCCCCCTATTTAAATGCTCCCTCTCTACACAATACTCCCCCTACATATATGCATACAAATAAAAATGAGCCTAGATGCAAATGGAAAATTATTTGACCTTTGCTTGATTTTATTTGACAAAATCTTAACTTTTCTCTCCCCCTTTTGTTATCAGCAAAAGAATAATAGTATTAGAGAAAATAGAGATAAAGTAATCGATATCAATCCAACATTAAAACTCAATTGAATATAAATATTAAATTTCAATAAAAAATCAAACAAAAATCATAAATATTTTGTTAGGCGCATATTCCACTTTTAGAATGATGGAAGTGATGTCATCATATAAAACCATACAGTTGTGTCTATTTGTGGTATATTTATATCAGGAATTTGAATATCTACTAACCATGCATAACCGTTAGGACTTTTAAATGAGATTAGTAGTATTCCAATTTTATTTTATTTTATTTTAAAAAAAATGAATTCAAGTATCTTCTAACCACGCATAACCGTGAGGACTTTTAAATGAGATTAGAATCAACTTGTTTATTTTAAAAGAAAAAAAAAATCAACTTTTGATATGCGTTCCATACATGCATAACCGTGAGGACTTTTAAATGAGCATGGAAGCACATAACAAATTCCAAGTAATTCACCCATGCATAACCGTGAGGACTTTTAAATGAGAGTGAATACTTTGGTATTTATTTATTTATTTATTTTTGCTTTTTAAAAAAAATGTGAAAATGAAAAACGAACGATTCCTGTTTAAAGTACCACATATCGACAAACTATATAGAATTTTGATGAGTGATGGTTGTTAGAAATATGATAGATATAGAGATGGTCATGGAATTTTTACCAACAAAAAGTTTTATAACTCTTGTTTAAATTTCTAAAGAAATTTTCTAATTATACTTTCTCGAGTTATAATATATGATAAATATCAACACTCATCACTTTTTCAATTACTATTTTTCTTTTCGATAAACATTAGGGAGTCAGATTAGTCAATATAGTCATTTAAAATCAAATTCAAAAATAATTATGAAACCAATTTTTCAAAATGACTAATCTGAAAATATGGTCAAAAATGATTTTCTCCAGGGGGTTTTAAAAGAAAATTTTCTGCTGTTTGAAAATTATTTGAAATGAAGAATATGCAGATATTTTCTTTGGAAAATGATGCAGTTACTAAATGTCTCAAAAATCACGTTCAACTAGTAATTTTTCTATCAACTAGATTACCAGTGTAATCTGCATCTAAATTTCTCTCTTACTCGAAATTATCATCAACTGAATTTTATAGACCAAACCATGAAGTGTGCATCAAAAATTTCAAACTCAATTTTAACAGCAATTTAAATGACATTCTTTTGAAATTGGATTGAAGCCGTGTAAATAATTAGAAAAAAACGTGAATATAGAGTTAGCCGCATTATAACCAATTTTATTATCCAACAAAAACACTATTTTTAATCCAAAATGATATATATGAAGTAATTCAAAGAATCTAGAGATTATTATAGTGTTTTTGGCATAAGAATATAATTAGCCAAAATAAGTTGAATAAGTCAGAATCAAAATCATCATCTTTTCATCAATCTCAATATTGGCTGATTTTAATTCAGAATATGGTGCAGATTATCACATTTAATATATCATTCAAATAAATATACTTTTACCTGTTTTTACCTTTATGATATTTTTTCGTCGTTGTCCATTGTGATTCTGTCACCTTTATACTAGGCTAAGGAACTTAGATTTGTCTCCCGTTGTGTTTCTGAAACAGCCAAAATCCAGAGAACACTATTGTTGTTCCTTAGCCTGCCACCACACCTACACGGAAAAGGATTTATGTGACCTATTTGTTTTTATAGGTCCATGGTTGTTAGTGGCAGAAAATTTTGAAAAATAATTTTGTGTAGACCCAAAACTATTTATAATTGTTCCCTTTGGCACCCAAATTTGTTTAACTTTGAGAGATTTTATATTTGTGCCTTTTGGAACCCAAATCGGTATAGTTTTCACATGTTTGGGTCTATACCAACAATTATTGTGATCGTGTCCAAATTTTCTACAAATTGTGCACATAGAATTAACTTGATTAATCTTGTTTTCAACAATTTTCGAATTATTAAATCCAAGTCCTTGTCTAACCGTATTAACAGTTTGCTTTCCTAATAGCATATTCAACGATTTTTCACTTTTTGAAAATTTATCTAAAGTCGTAGACAATTGTTGGACTTTTGATTTTAGAGATTCATTTTCGTTTAACAACTGTGTGCACTTTTTAATAGAATTCTCACTCCTAGTATTTTCATTCTCCTTTAAAATCAGAATTTCATTTTCAAGCGATTTTATTTTAATTTCTGATTTTTTAATTTCCTCATCAAATGTTGGACACTTATCACACTTAGGGATCCTACTTTGATAGGTTTTAACTAATTGATCAAGTTGTTTATTACATTCTATCAAAGTATCCTTTTGAGATTCAAGTTTGGCGTATTTTTCCCTAAGTCGTTCAAAACAACCGTTTACTTCATGAAAATATATAAGCAACTCAGAATGGGTAAGTTTTGATACCTCACTTGGCTCGTCATCATCACTGTCAGTTGTATCACCTCGAAGACACAATTCTGCCTTTTCGCTTTCACTGCCAGTGCTTTGATCATTCTCGTCTATTTCATCCCAAGTGGCTGCAAAACTTTTCTTTTTCTGTTTCTTTCCGTGGCTGGATTTAATTTGTGGACAATCGGGCTTGATATGGCCGGGTTTGTTGCAATTATAACAAATAAACTTTTGTTCTTCTGAGTAGTCTAGTGCTTTGGCTATTCTGCTTTTTGCTTTTTGAATTCGAGCTGAATTTCCATGTTTTTGATTCCATTTTTTGAATTTCCTTATTAACAGCTCCAATTCTGCTGCTCCATCATCTTCATCGTTATCATCATCACTTTCGGTTGTTCCTTTGAGAGCTATTGATTTCTTTTGAGTGTCACCTCCTTCACGCTCTTCTTTGAATTTCATTTCAAGCTCATAAGTGGTGAGATTTCCGATGAGTTCCTCAACTTTAAGTTGTTTTAAATCTTTCGATTCTTGTATGGCAGTTACTTTTGCTTCAAAGCTTCGTGGAAGGACTCTGAGGATTTTCCGGACTATTTCTAATTCGGTGTATGTTTTTCCAAGAGCTTTTGATTTGTATACGATATTGGAGAGTCGTCCGTACATCTCTTTGACATTTTCTTCCTTCGCCATTTTGAAGTTCTCGTATTCGCTGCTTAGCATTGTAAGGCGAGATTCTTTGACTTGAGATGTTCCTTCATGAGTCACTTCTAGTATGTGCCATATTTCCTGCGCAGTTAGACAATGTGAGACACGATTAAATTCAAATTGATCCAATGAACAGATAATAGAATTCATAGCTTTGGCATTAGTATTTTGTAATTTATTTTCTAGTTCTGTCCATTGTTCCTTTGGTTTCTCTATTTCCTGATTATCTACAGTTATAGTTGGTATTCTATAACCTGTCTCAACAATATTCCAAGCGTCAATGGTTTTCAGAAAAATTTGCATTCTATTTTTCCAATAAGCATATTCACCGTTGAACATTGGTGGTCTAACTATGGATTGACCTTCTGCAAAAGCATTATTAAAAGAAGCCATTTTAAAAATTCAAATTTTTAAAACAAAAACCGATTTTTATTCTTAAAACACGAATTTTTAAAACAAAAATTGATTTTTGTAAAATCAAAATTTTAAAACAAAAACGGCTTTTGTCCCTAGCTCTGATACCACTTGTAGGATCGATTTCACCCTAGAGGGGGGGTGAATAGGGTGATAGTGTAAATTATAAAAATTAATCGCGGAAGCTTATAAATTAATTTCAATTCAGATCACAGAATAGCAGCACAGATATCGCAGAATATAGATAACAGAATAAAACAGAACAACACAGAATTTACCCAGCTTCGGCAAAACCCTGCCTACGTGCTGCAACCAAGGTTTCTACTAGAAATTAGATAGTCCCTCGCTTACACACGTAAACTCGCTATACACCGCTATTCACTAATCTAACTCTACGCTCAAAACCCTGCCACAACTCAACTACCGAGTTGCGAATTCTCAAACTACACACCGTAGTTTGTACCCTAGTCACACGACTAGAAAAATTAAACGGTTTAAAAAGGAAAATACAAATTAAAAACAAATTAAAATACAAAACCCTAATTTATAAAAAGTAAGCCTAAATTAATTATTGGTGGAAACGGCCCAACAATTAGATGATTAAAAATGCGTCCCCTTTTCTCCTTTTATTTTGTCGGCCTGGTTCCTTTTTCTTGAGAATAACGGCGTTCGTCCCTTTTCCAGATTTAGGGTTTTGTATCTCGAAGCGCCTGTTTAATTCAATCGAATCAACGATGATTTGCGTGTTGCCTTGATCGATTTGGTTCCTTGAAGCTCACTGTGGCTGCTTCGAGTTGATGGAGTTCGATTCGATTCGGTATGTGATTTTTAGTTTATTCTATTCTGTAATACTTGATTGAACTCCATGCTCCTTGCCGATGATGTGAATTTGATTTATATAGGGTTTGTAACCCTAGATTTGCGTTCGTACGAATATATTTGAATTTTTCTACTGAATCACTTCGACCACTTGATGATGCTTGAATGATTGAGATTGATTCTGACTTTTTCATAATCGTATAAACTTGGTTCCTTGGTTGACACGGTTTTAAAATCAATTTCGTGATTTTCTCTGGTTGACTTCGAGTTGGATTTTGTGATGACCACCGGCTTTGACTTGGTTATATTCCTTCATTGCCAAGGCAATCTCGGCACTGTTTTGATTTCGTGACTCATGGCTCTGCATTACTTCGGCCATGATCTTTGACGTTGAACACTGATAATTTATTTTTGACTTTGGCTTGAATCTGTTCATCTGCACTTGTGTATATTTGGCTTCACTGTGAATTTTGGTCTTCATGATAATGTATTGCTGTTGTCATGATTGTTGTGGCACTGAACTTTTGATCATGTTGCCTTCGTGTTGTTGTTTGCTTTATGTACCCTACTGCTTTGAACTTCTGGTTGGTTTGGCCTGGACTTCACTTGACCACAGCTCCATGTATACTTGGTGCTTGATTTGGGTTCATACTTGTTCATGTGTACATCTGACCCTTCCATATGTTCTCTGATAATGTTGAACCTCACTGTTGCATTCCATTTGTGTTTGTTGTGTTGCAGTTTGATTGTGTTGTTTAGTATGTTCATTTGAGTCAGTGGAGTTGTTTCATTTCCATGATTTGCATTTTGATGTTGCAGTGCTTCATCATTTGAACTACTCTCTGACTTGTAGTGTTCATTTGTTATGCTTTGGTCATGGCTGATCTGTTGTTCAGATTGCATTATCTTATAGTCATTCTGGCCTTGAACCAGTTGTATCTTGTTTATGTGCATATTGCTGAGGCTTGTGGTATTTGCTGTCCACTTTCCATGATTTCAACTTCACTGTGAACTTTTGCTTGTTGCCTGTCGAACTTGTTTTGTATCACTGCAAAACTTGTTGTTCATGTATGAGTTGATATATTTGTGTATGTCTCATTTTGATCCACTTTGTCATTGCATATCTATATATGCTTGACCTCTGTTGCATGCTTGCTGTATTCATTGTAGTGTATGTTGTACTTTGATCTAGTTGTGTAGTTTGCCACTGTTTGTTCTGACTTGAGCTCGTACCACAGCAAACTGCATGATGGTCTTGTGACTCTTGCTATACCTTTGTGCATTTTTCTGTATTCAGTTGAGTTGATTGTTGCATTGTCACTGGTTCATTTGAAGTTGTAGCTTGCATCTGCTTGCTGCTGCTTAGTGTCTTGAAACTCGGCCTATTGTGTACTTCATATAGTTGGTTCATGTTGTTGCTTATGTTGGTGGCCATCTTCAAGTCAGTTTGCATGATGTTATTTAATGAAGAGGTTGAACCTGTTAGTCGAGCTTGCATACTTCATGTAGCCTTGTGTTGAACCCAGTTTTACAGCTCGGGTTTGACCTTGTGCTCGTGTCGTGATTTTAAATATATAGCACGTGAGTTGAACCCGGCTTTGCATTTGGGTTTGACCTGTGCTCACCAGTCCTTGTAGCATTATCAAGTGTATATCGGTGTGCACGGCCTTGTGGCATATACAGTAATACACTGTGTATGTCACAAGTTGTTCGTGTATGATGAATTCAAATTTAAATTATGACGAACAACCCAAATAACTGAGGCAAATCATATTTTCAAAATTATCTTTTATTTTTGAATTGCAAAAATATTTCTTTTTCAATTTTACTGCGTTAGTTTATATTTTTGCAGATTTCTCAGATGCTGGATTCAAACTGGAATGCAGTTGAAGATAAAGTACGAGTGTGAGTGATATGTAGTGAGGTTATCAATGTAAATACGAAATCGTGATGTATTCAAAAATTGTATAGTTATAGTGAGAGCTTGAAATTGTACTATTCAAAATTGTAATAAATATTTGTTTAAATAAAATATTCGTTTGAATTCAAATTCCGTGTTATATATTTTATTCAGCAAATATTTATTTAATCTGTGAAAATAAAATAGTATATTAACAAATACATTTAAACGAATGAATATATGTTTATTATCATCAAACAAAAAATCATATAAGCGCATATTATACAAACAAAAAATTGTAGCCATTCCCGGTTGATGAGGCTTGAGGCTGCGATTACCTTTAGAGAATACATCTCTTAGAATGCTCTTCGCCCACCTGACGATGTTCTAAAAGCATTAAATCCATACAAGTTCGTTCTGGGTTCGAACGAAACCGAAGGCATTATCTCGTTACACTCATTTTGGAATCACCCTCAGAGTTAACGACAATAACCCTTGCACTCAGAATCTTCATCTTCACTTCAGATTCACGACCTATCCTTAATTTGGAATCGATGTGGTTTTCGGATGTCCAAATGTGGAAACCCGATCCCGGTCTCATCGAAATCCAAAACGTGTCTTTTAAGACCAAGTTGTCTATTTAGTCTTAACAGTTTAATATTATCAATATACACACAGATAGATAATTCACAATATCACAATAGATAATCACATTATCATCATATACAGATAATCAATATTATCATCCAAATAGATAATTAAATATTATCATACTTAAACCAAGCATGCATATCATATAGATATTACTCATGTCAGATCTGAATTCACAATCATCAAATGAAATATCAATATCATTCATCCATAAGCAATGATTTATAATCATACCATTTATAATTAATTTAAACTGAATTAAATTAACTACTTCTATCTCTAATTAATTTAAATTAAATTAAATTAATTACTTCATCTATAAATCCTGCCTATACAATCATTGATTAATTATAAATCAAATTAATGATCCATTAAGTATTCATCTTAATTAAACACCTTTGATTAATCATTTTCGAATTACAATAAGTAATTAGTCTTTAATTAATTTCATAAATAATTATCCTAAATCATTCATAGTAATTAACATTTAATTACCTCATTTATTAATTAAATATAATTAATACATTTATTTTTAATTAATTACATAAATAAATCACTACATTATTAGTTATTCCTTAATTAAACAATTCTTAATTTCATCATTAATTACATTAATTAATGATCTCTTATTCAGATTTAAATTAAATTACTTTATTTAGTTTAATTACATTAAGCGATTAATCTTTAATTAAACACAATTATTAATCACCTTTGATTAATATCAACCAGTAATTAACTACCCTAAATTACTCATATTAATAAATTAATTACCCCATAATTAATTATCTCCATTAATTAATCCTTTGATTAATTACATAAGTAATTATCCAAATTACTTCATTAACACATCATCTTTTACTAGTCACATTCAGTAATTAACTTTAATTACTTCCTTAAGTAATTATGCTCCATTAAATACACTAAGTAATTACACTTATCAATTTATCAAATGATTTTCTTAAATTAATTAAACTAAGTTAATTAACTTAAATTAATCATTTTATCAAAATTAATTACAATAAGTAATTAATCTCTTAATTACTTGTATCAAGTGATTACACTTAACAATTTACAATAGATTAGCCAATTAATCTAATTAATTATTAAAATTAATTAATTAAGTAATAATCCTTAGTTAATTATCTAATAACATTCCTTAATTTACTTCTTAATTAATCCCTAATGATAAATTAATCTAAATTATTAATTTTATAAATTAAATACATAAGTCAATCCTCAGTTAACTTATTCATTTAATCATTCAAATATCTTAATTATTCCTATGATAATTTATTTCTTTATTAATGACTTCATTAATATTTGAGTGTATTAGAACATTACATTTTAAATTTAAATTCAATTTCCATTTTTGAATTTAAGATTCAAAATGATTATTGTTTAAACATTAACTAAATTTAAATTCAATTTAAAATCTTTTTAAATAAATGTAAATAACATTTATTATTTACATATGAAACTTATATAAGAAAGCCTTTAAATTAAACTGGTTAACTATTATTTAAATTTAAATTTCCAAAATACATTAATATTTAACTTGCAAGTTCAAGTCAAAACAATTTTTTTACTTTCCATTTAAAAACTTTTCTCAACATCAAGTTAAACGTTTATTTGAAACAAATTTACTTTTCAAAACTATTTTATTTGAACTTATTTTTAAAACATCCATATTTAAAAACTGATTTAAGCTTTCAGATTTGAATTCTAAGTAAACTTGAATTCCATCAATTTATCTTTGATTTAAAACTTTGATTTAAACTTCCTTTAAAAACTTGAATTAAAAACTTGATTTTCAAATCCAAATCTATTTTAAAACCTTAAGATTCAAATATTCATTTGAATCAATACTTTTAAAATTCAAATTTAAACTGCTGTTAGTTTTTTGTTTCAGATTTTAATTTTTTTTTAAAATCTGGAAACTATCAGGCCTTTTTAAACCTGAATACTCATTTAAATATTTTAAACCTTATTTTAGATTTCAATATAAATTTGAATTCATACTTCCAACTAGATTCACACTTTGTTTAAATCCATTATTTATTTTTAGATAGGTTTCTTTTGAATTTGTTGAAAATCAAATTTTGTTTCCAGGTTTCTACAAAAGCCTGAACAACCATTTACTCGACGCGAACCAAAACTGCACCGAGTCTTTACCTTCCTTACTTCGAGTCACATACTCTAGTGACTCGAGTATTCCCCCAGTCAAAACTCTGCCCACCGAAAAGAACAACCCAGCACTTCAATGGCATGGTGCACGTGCACCGTATCCCCAGCCACCTCCGGCCACCCACTGGAACTCCAACACGTCGCCGCCTAGCACCAGACACGACCACGACCCCCCAGAGCCACCACGGCAACCTGAAACGAAAACGAGCTCGAAATTCAACCCTGGAAACGCAACAAGCAAACACCCCAAACCTGACAACGCTCCTCCTTCGAAACTCCGACCACCTTAGTGCCACCGCCACCAGCCACAGCTTCTTCATCCAACCCTCTAGCGATCCCCAAAACACCGAAGCACTCGATACACCAAAGACCTCACAGTGCACTCGTTTCTCCAGCATAGCCAAACTAGGTTTAGCAACAAAACTCAACCACCACAGTCGCCACTGGTCACTGACCATCCACCACCCATTTTTCCTGGCTTCTCCAGTCACTTCTCCACCTCCATGAAGAACCACAGCCACTCCAATCGACTGTGTTGCCAGAGGCAACCCAAAATTCCCAAATTGATCAAACCAAAAATGCCACTACAAACGTTAACTAAAAAATAAAATTTTAGTTTTAAAAATCTAAATTTCGGATACTAATTCAATTTATAAACCTGAATTAATAATTTAAGATGTTTGAAATTTCACTCCTATCAAGTATTGACAGTTTTTAAGGTTTTCAAAGCAGTTCTACCTTGTTTAACTTGAATTCAGATTTTTAAAATTTACTTTATGATCAAACTAACATATTTTGTGTAGATACTAAGTCCTATCATTCAAAAGATTTAGCAAAGATAAACTTTTGTTTCAAATCCGAGTTTCAAATTTTATATACAGAGATTGTTTCCAGGCTATTAAACAGACAGGCATCATCTCACCCAAAAATCCAGTACAATGCATATACTTCATACAACAAATTTCAGATATTAGTCATGCAACTCGATTAAAACTTAAGTTTATTTAATTATGAAGTTACTCACAGCAAGTGAAAAACAAAGCAAGCTTATAATGAAAGCAGTTTGAATTTGCTGGATTGGAATATACAGAAATTTCATCTCACAAACACCCAGAGAAAAATGAATATATAAATATTCACACAATATATTTAAACATTCAAATAGTAGCATGCAACAGATTTTAAAACTTAAGTAATTTTAAAAGTGTTACTCACCTGAAATGAAGACAGAGCACTTTTTATTTGAAAAGCTTGAACTCGAAAACTGAAAATTTGTTTGCTGTAACCTCCCTAAACTTCTTTCCTTTGTTGAGTTGTAAATATTATTTAAGCTTGTATAGATGGAAGTGTTTGCTATTACTTCTTTGCTTCAGGTTTGATATGTTTTGAACGAACTAAAAAAAATAAGATGACATATATAAAGAAGTTTCAGGGGAAGGTGGCATCTGGGTTAAGCACATGCAGGTAAAAATCTTATTATATTTTCTAGAGATTATGTTTTGTTTTATCAGGCAAAATTTCTGTATTAGTAGGCTGAAATACAACTCGAGTTGACTAAGTTTTGCTGGTAAGGTGAAAGCATTTATTGCCAATGTACTTTATGTCTCTACTAACCTCATTTTTATGCTTAGATATTTTACATTTCTTTGTTTATACTTTGCTTTGTTTCTTTGTTCTTGCATAACTACTTTTACAGGCTACACATATACAAACCTGGTTTGTATTTATCTCACGTACATATATAAAGTTACTTTAGTTATTGATATAAATTTTTAGCTTAAGTTTTGCATTTTATTCCTTTTTCTTGCCTGAGTTTTTATCTATAAGCTATCAGCATTTATTTCTTTTGTTTACCCTTTAGCCTGCATATCTTTGTTGTACTTTATGTATATTAGCAAGTTGTTTTAACTTAAGTATTTAGCTCTCTTTTATTTTAACATAACTATTAAATATTTAATTACTTATTATTTTATTTTATACTTATATTAAATATTAATAAGGTTTATTTTAATTTAAACATTTTAAAAAGACTTACTTTTAATCTTTCAAATTATAGCTATTTATACAAATAAATTTGAAATAGCAATCTTCATTTGTAAAAATATTACATGATTAACAAACTCATTATTAAAGAAATTGTCTCTTATTTAATAAATTGCTTATTTTTATCAAGCTATACTAAAAAGAAAATAAAATAATCTTTTTGTTAATAAATTTAAAACTTAAACTTAAGCTAGAATAAGTTCTAACTATTAAACATTTATTTTAAGTATTTAAAACCCTATAGTTATTATTTAATAGCTTAATACAAAATTAAATCGAATTTCCAATTTATCAAAAATATTAGAATTAGAAAACATGTCTTCATTTATTAAATTAAAACAGAGCTTATCTATTTATAATATATACAAATATATACATATATACCTTATAAATAGAAACAATTTAAATTAGTTTGTAAAAGATAAATTATCAGTTTAAATATTTATTTAAAAGAAGATTATTAAATCAATTCAAATATTATTAACAAATATTATCGAATCAATTTAATTTTTAATGTAGATTATTAAATTGATATTGCCCCAAATTTCCGGGATGTCACAAATGGTGTAGTTAATTAGGTTAATAATTATCTTTTAAATCCCCCTTAGGAAAGTAATTAATGTAGAGGCGAAATAAAAAAGATTTCTTATAAGGCATAAATAATGAACATAGTGAGACGTGCGATAATATACTTAGAGAGTGTTATGAAATATGACTAAGTTATAGGGATGTGAGGTCAGTCAATAGCACACAGAAGTATGCCCGGCTAATCTGGCTCCCAGTAGTGTGACTTAGGGATGATTGAGACATCTCCTATAATAAGTAACTACAGATGACGTGCGGTTATTCCCAATTCTATATGCTAAATCCGCCAAGCTAATTTAGCTACCAGTTCCTACAAAGGGTTGGGCTAATGTGAGACGTCTCTGTGGGGTATGAGTCATAATACGAAAGATCTGCTTCTGGGGGTATAAAGGTACAAAGTGAATATTTACATACATTGCTTATTGCAACACTATCCAAGACGATTTGGGATATTCCGTACTAAACATTTTAATAAGGTGTCCTTGCATATCGATTTAGGATATTCCCGGTATCTTTTATACTTATTATAAAAGACATTGCTTACAAATCCAACATCGAGTATTAAAACAACTAAGGCTGATTTTAACACAAGTACATCATTAACAATCAGTGTTGAGTTGTTTACTTATAGTTTAGAAATATCTATGTACTTTAAATGTTCTTTCATATGAGCACAAGCTTCCTCTGCATTTTGAATGATAATCAAACTATTTGATATTTCTATCGAAACACTTATTCAATTTTGATGCTTTTTTGAATGATACTCTCATATATGTTCTTGAATCATACCCAAAAACTCATATACTAAATATCCCTCTTATTAACTTGAAGACACTTTGGTGATTATGCGTATACAATTTACTCTAAATCACAATTTATATTTTTCTATTTCAATACATGTGTACCAAAACATAAAGTCATAACATGCGATAATTTTGTGAATAGAATCTGAAATAACTTGTGCCCATCGAATGGTGAATCTATTATGTTAATTTCAACAATTGAAATTCATGGCAATATTCTTATCAATGTGGCTACTATATTCCAACTGCATTTGTCTTTCTCATAACCTATTTGTGGCTAAGGAACATATCCATTTGGATACAACTATCAAAATCGTATTTTGATAATGTACCTGGAATCTATTTCAGATTTGCATACCGTACCATATCGTAGAGTTAATACTCTTAGTGGTTTAATTAAACAATCGATGAATATTTATTTTGGACATTGACAAGAAACTCATAGTTTCTTTTTAATGTACAAGAATACTTATTAGACATTCTAATGCTTTTGTCTTCGTTTAGGTTCGTCAATTTAATTTCATCTCTACTAATTAGTTTTATCATTGGATCGTATCCAATTTCATTTTATACCAACATTTTCTTAAAGAAATTCCTTCGCTACAAAGTTGGTATTTCTTGAAACAACAGTTGTTTCTTACTGCAATGAAACATACATTTAGAAACATTTTATGAATTGCCCTATATAAAACCGATATATTTATGTTCACAACATAAATTATTCATCTAATAACTATCATTCTCAAAATTCTCTTAGGACGATTCATATAAGATCCCTTATGTACAATTATTATGTGCAGTCTATCGATTCGCGCAATCTGCCAACTCTTTGTCCTTGGATATGTAGGGGTTTATTATAAACCCTTTTTCTTGTATGGTTTTATAAACTACTCTTTGGATGAGATTAATTTTAACCTTATTAACTACTCTTGAGTATACGTCTTATAGAAAGAATTTATCTTAACTTCACTTATCATTAATCATGCTTTGTCCAACAAAGTTCGATTACTCCTTATCAATACATTATTATATATTATATGAATGGGTGACCTTTGAGGCTGAATCTTTATTTGTATAAAGTACACATGGAACTCTTCCTTATGTACTCACCCATTTAATCAAATCGAATCATTTTTGTCGTATGTTATTTTATTTACTTTCATTTTATATTCTATGAGCTTATTATAGAATTATACATGCATATCATATACACACGTCCATGTTTGTGATAACTCATCGGTGAATATGACAAACTATAGAATCATTTTAGTATAAATAGAATTACGGTTATTTACATCTATATGTATCAATATGAAGAGTTCATCAATTCTTATGATGCTCCTACTAAATGGATGCATAGCCTTTAATTGTTTGAGATATAATTAACTAGTATCGTATGATTCACAATCATATAATAAAAATTATTTCTCAAAACTAAGGCTTAGTCTATAATTCCAAATTAATTATAGATAATTTTAGATATTTTGGTATTTTCCAATGCATCACTTTTGTTGTGAAAAAATACCACATTATAGTTTTATTTTATAAAAAATATTCATAATATTCACATTCAAATATAACTATGTTTATTTTTTAGTCGACACCCAAAATAGTCAATATTTCATAAATAATGTTCAGTATGTTTTACGAAAATAATGTTCATAACTTGACGTAAAGTATTACATGGCACTTTCCCACTATTTTCGCTATTAATATAATAGCATACTGAATTAGAAGGTCCACCGTTCACTAAATATGGGTTATATATTTCATATACTGAAACTAATTTACGGTGCAGAATTTTTTGATCAAATATCTTGAACTCAAAGAAATAAATCCTATAGAAAATAATTTTCTATTTGAAAATACATTTCAAAACAGAAATCACATTTCTCATTCCATTGTTAAGTATCAATAATTATTATTACAATTCTTGTTTTTAATATTTTTTTATGAAGCAAAAGTGACCATTCGCTCTCTTCTTCCTAACTATACCTTAAATTACATCTACTTTTATGCATTCATTTTCCTTTTTATATGGTTAAACTATTCAAAAGAAAACCCGTACTACAATATCATGACGAACTCTTTACAAAATCACATTCGATTATCCTTAAGATTTATGGACAACAAACATGTTTCATTTTACGTAAACTGATCAAATTTACATTTTAGTGATTGAACACATAGATTTTTCTTTTAGTTTAGGTTTAGTGTTACATTCAACACAAGAAGATCCCTTTTGCAACCAATCAAATTGAATACTTGATCCCATGGTGCTGTTTATTGGCTTATTTCGAATGAATTAACTTCACTGAAGTATCATACATTACAAACTATGACCATTACTCATATGACACTTATATGTGATAGTGTATGGATCAAAAATCCATAGTCTCATATTGCTTTTAGAGTTCGAAACTCATAGAATGCAATTCGCGGTCTTGACCAAATAAACATATAAGCGCCCAAATTACGAGTCTGTCCAGCAGTTGTAAAATCAAGTGCTTACATGGGTATTGAAACATTAACATGCAAGAAGCAATTATTAGTAAGTATATGTTATATTTCTATTCAACAATCTTCAAGCTAGTTCATTCGTATCTCCTAATTGATAAATTTTTAACAATCATGTTAAATGCACAAATTTATCAATGCAGATTATTATAACATCATATAACATATGTTCTTAGAATATTAGAAACTTTAAATATTATCATTTCATTTTTCTCATAAGGCTCCTATTAGTTTTTTATGTTTCACCAAAGCCTAAGCGGAACATAGAAGTCTTTTAACTTCACTAGTGGGTGTTAGGACTCATCCGTGTTGGAATTCTGATCATGAGTTTGTTCAACAAGTCATAGCTCCATGGATGATGGATAACTACTTATCAGTTGTATTATATACAACTTCTAACCCTCGGTACCTTTTCCTAATTTCACTTAGACCTTGAGTTTTCTCAGCAAATCGAAATAAAATTATTCACTCGAACCTACTATTTCCCAATGGCCTAAGTATACAATATGTGCCTTGAGTTTTCTCAACAAATACATATAGTTATCTTGTCTTGTCTACTCGATATATTAATATACTATACATAACATCCCTAGCTTGAGTTTGCACAACAACTAAGTAATATGCAAGTTATTTGTCAATATATATGTGGTAGAGGACAACATTATATTGAAGATTCATAATCTTCCATATATTATATTGAGTGACATCTACTTATGGAATCATGTATTTCTTATGAAATACCATTGTGATTCAAGTGTCAAACACATCGAAAATCACGCTATACGTACATTTACGTATGTATTTACTCCTTAAATTTATTTAGGGTTTCTCAGTGTTCCACCTTTAATTATACATCATATCATATAAGTTTTATCATTATATAAATTTTATATTTTACACATATATAATATTGTTATGTATAATACTATGTTGATTAAATCTAATTTGATTAATTTGAATTAATTAACATTTGAATTAATTTTATATTATATTAATATAACATTAATATGAAAAAATTGTTAAATACTATAACCATTATAGTACAACACATATATCGTATATATATGTGTGCATGTGTTTATTATTTAATTAATTTACCTAATTAAACAATTTAATTTAATTATATTAGTTTCAAAATTCGTTTATACATGAAAACTTATGTTATTTTAATAGTTTAAAATAACATAACATGTATCATAATATATAATACATGTATACATATATATATATATTAATTAACTTATTTAATTAATATATTTTATTACCCTTATTAATAATTTTTACAAATTTCAAAATTAGTTTATATTAATTTTCAAACATTTTGAAAATTTTATTATATTATAACATTTATAATATATATATTATTTTAAATTTAACTACTAAATTTAAAAACATATATTTTTTACTTTCAAACAATTTTGAAAATTAGCCTAATGACCAATTTAAATTGGGCTTTTTCTATTAGGAACAACCTTTGGGCTGTAAGCTTAATATTTAAGCCTAATATGGCTAATTTAGACTGCATAGGCTATTGGGATCTAATACCATTGTTAGAACCGACTAGGCCGCGGTGGAAGTTATGAGTGAATTTCAAAAAAAAAATCTCTTGTTGGATCTATATTGGGTCTATGAAGTCTAATTTATTCAGAACATTTCAAAATTTGATCTAAATAAAATCTCTTATTTAATTTAAATTTGTAAATTATATAAACAATTTTATTTAAATTTATATTCTATACAAATATAAATGTACACATATGTATCACATACACACACATATATGTATATGTATATGTATATGTATATGTATATATGTATGTGTGTGTGCGCGCATGTGTAACATGATAACTCATGTAAGGTATAACATGTCCGTATATAGACATTGGGATTTATGTCGCGATGAACATGTTAGCTCATGCGATATGCATTGTATGTTACCCTAATATATATACGTGTGTAAACTTGTTATTTATATAAAAATTATATATACACACACAAACACATACATACATACATGCGGGCGGCTATTTATACACAAAATTAGACACAGTTTGGGGACACAGAGCATCTCGACCGTTAGATATTTTTGTCCTTATATGGAAGGTGGAAATCAGGGGGAAATCTAATGGTGAAAATCAATTGTGTCACCAATTGTGTCTATATTTTGTGTCTAAATAAGCTTTCCCTATATACATACACGTATATGTATAACTTATATTCATATAAATGTAACACATTGGTAATTTATGTATATATGTATTAACGTAATAAATATTAAATAACATATATTTATTTATAAATACAACATATATTAAAGTTATTTTTAACTATGAAATAATATATATATATATATATATATTTGTGTGTGTGTGTGTGTATGTATTTGTATTATGGTGAAAAAATCATTTTTAATATATATAAGCATATTTATAATATAAATAAATATATACATATTAATAAAATTAAACGAAATTTGTTTTCAACATTTTCAAATCATATGCACTACACAACAAAAAATTTATTATATTAGAAAATATATAAATTGATTAATTAGTTGAAAAACAATTAAATATTAATAAGATTCATTGTCAAAATATATTATTCAAATTTTAAATTTTCAAAAAAAAATCTAGCATGAGATTTTGAGGTTAGGAAAAAATTTCATAATTTTTTACACTCAAAATTAATCTTTTATTAGTTAATTATTTTCGTACATATATTATAATAATTTTTAAAAATATAAAAAATGATTTTTAAATTATCATTTATAGCCAAGAGTTTATGACATGATAAAATAATTTTATAAAATTTAAAAGTTTATTTTCAAAATATTATTTATTTGATATAAATTATTTAGCTAGTATATTGATTTATGTAATAGTAAATAATTTTTAAAAATTAATTTACCGCTACCAAAAATTATAATTATTGTAAATATGCATTTATAAAATATATATTCAATTATTAGTGTAATGACCTGGATTTTTCATTGTTCGATTTTGAACATTTAAATGGTTTTAAACATTGAATTTGATTATAGATTGATTTTAAATAAGAAAAATTGGGGTTTATTTAGAAAATAAATTCAGAATTTAAATATAACAATTTATTGGATGATTTAATTATTGAAGTTTATAATTGAATATGGGTTAAAATAGTGAATCTAGAGTTTTAAGCTTGATAAAAATAATTTAAAGGCTTATAAAGTATATATTAGTAATACTAAAGACAATGCAACTTTTAAAATTGAATTTAAAAGTGGTTTGTTCAATTTTAAAAATACATCATTTAAGTTTACATTTAAAAATAGCCTTCCGGGGCACAGTCTCGAAATTCGACGAAACCAGTTCCAGTGGATACGTAATAGTGTATTTTTATTGGATTTCAAAATTTCGTAGCGTTTGGAGTTATCATTTGGACGCACGACATACAAACGAGCTAAAATGCTTATCGAAAATTCAATATAATAATTGGGTCCAAAAAGCTATCTTCTCCATGCAATCGAATTAGGACTTGAAACCTTTTCCTTTATGTTCGGAATTGGGGTATAACATTATAAACGCTTGACGACACCCCTATGAGATTAAGATTTTAAGTTACAAAATGGAGATAGCTGCAATTTAAAATTAATTAATACATATATGTTTAGTCAAAATGTCAGTTCCTCTGCAACCTAGGACAGCGACCTTGCTTATTCAAACACGCAAATTTCACATTTCCTTCATCCTATATCTCATGCAACCGCTCTTCCCTGTTCTTTTCAAATCGTTCCCCTTCCTTTCAAAATCAAAACCGAATGAAATCGAATTCAAAAAAAATGAGGGCAAATTGCATTCTCCCACGTCAGCTGAATCGCATGAGGAAGGGAAGGGGAGGCGCGTAGGCGCATATGTGGCCCCAAGGAGGAGAAACAAGTAGGGCTTACATAGGTGTTCGCATGCGACTGGGTGGAAGGCTCAGCGACGCCGGAAGTTTTCTCACATGCGAAAAATGGTGGCGAGGCGCGTTAATCAAGAAGGGGCCTTGGGAAGGTCGAAGGCGATGACAAGCGAAGTGATGTAGGAGCTTGTGTTCAAGGGAAGAGGTCGACGTTTTTTTGGTGAGCTAGGGTTTTTCTTGTTTGGTCGCGATGGGATCATATGGAGGGCTGTGCGATTGTCAAGGAGCAGCAGACTTCGATAGCAGCAGTGGTGGAGAGGAGTGCTCAAGCGGAGATGGTGATTATTGGTCGAAGTCGAGATGGTTGGAATGCACGATGGCACTTGTTTTGAAAGAAAGGATAGTTATATTTTGTAACATGTGAAGTGGGCAAATCTTTACTCAAACAAAAAAGGATGATTTTGTTAACTGTTTATAAAGGTTTTCAAAGGAAATAAAGGTTATTTTGCCTAATATTAAAAGAGTTAGAAGAAGCAATTACTTTAGACAAGTAATTTGTGTATAAATTGGCTATCATATTGAACATATATTTAATTGATTGTTGATATGCTATATGTTCATTTAGTTTTTTGATCAGTTATTATTGCATATGGTGAATTGTTGACATACTCACATATTTAATGAATATTATCATCGAACATTTTGACCTTGGAAATTTCAAAACTGATGACTAGTTAGGGTAATTCCGTTAGTGGATATGGTCAGACTTAAATTTCTAAGTGAGTAGAATTGCATGTAGGAAATCAAGAAGATTGAATTGTATTAGGATGCCTGAACTGATCAAGTAGTATCACTCATTGATATTTTTAAACCAGATTTAAAATTTAAGGAAGGAGACTGGTCCAAGGTCGCTCACATGCTCCAATTATTAGCCCTCGGTTAGTTAGGTCCATGGATTCGACTTCGTAGGGCTTAGCCAAAGGACATGCGAAATTTAGATTAAGCAAATCAGGGAACTCGTAGCAGTTAGCTCACCTATGTTTTTCTCTTATCGTTTTTAGGAGATTATTATTCTTTTCTTCTGCCATTTTTAGGAGGTTATTGTTATTTTCTCCTACCATTCTTAGGAGACCTTTTTTATCTTCTCCTACCAATCCAAGAGGCTACTGATATTTATTTTGACTATATTAGAAGACCGTTGAATTTTCTAGTAAATCTTGATCCGGGTCGGCCAATAGGTTTTTAATTGGTTTGAGAAAAGTAATATAAGTTCATAATAACCTTGGGAAAACTATGTCATTGAATGAACCATATATGGGCATAGATAGTATTGGGAATGTGTAATACTTAACCTTGGGAATGATGAACTATTCATTTTAACCCATGCATGCATGATATAATATCGAGTTATGAGTATGTGCTAATCATTTTGGATGCAGGATATGCCATGGATGACGTATTATTTGTTAAGGTATTAGTGAAGGGAAACCTGTTCCACTCAGTGGTATAGTCTTACTAAGTACCTATATTTTTGTTCGAGATGGAATAAAATTATTAACACCAGACTTTTTGACTATCCCAAAGTTTTTGGTTTCCTCGTAAACTCTAGTGTACTCAATTTGGCATTATAAAAGTTAGGTAGTTAAAACTTTGATCACCCAAGGGGGCATCTTCATATGTCACTCTTGAAAATATATGTAATTATTATATTTTATCTGAAAAATGTAATCGTAGGTTAAGAGATTAAATTGTAATGAATTTTCAAGTTAAAGAATGAAATTATCATGTGAATTTTTTTGAATTCTAGTGCTCTTGATGTTGATGATATAAAAATTGATCTTTTTCGTCATTGGGAAATAATGCAAAATATGATTGCGGCTGTTATCCAGCCTTTTGGCAAGGCCGCGACACCAAGAAATTTACTAGAAACCAAAGATAGTTCGTCCTGAAGATCGGTTATACACAGGTTCACTACAGATACTGATAAATTTTGCCAAGTCCGGATCGAGTTATAATTGATATGACATGACAAGCAAAGATGTAAAAGACAACGTTTCAAATTTCAAGTCGACCGGAGTTCATATGCTCAAGATATGTTTCGATCAAAAATCATGGAGAAAGTGCTGGTTCATATCCATCGATAACTACTCTTCTTCGTATCAATCCTGCTTGTCCTACTTAGTATCTATCATGTCGATACCACTTCGTATCCATCGTGTATTTTTTGCTTCGTATCCATCAGTTGAATATATTTCATATCGTTTCCACTCCTACGCATTGCATGTTGATCATCCATCAACACATTTTGTACCGATCAACCAACGATCGATATGAGATATGCCACCTAACGATCGATACACAGTAGCACCTAAAAACATCGATACGAACTACCTATTCAGTGATCGGTACGAATAGATCCTCCATTTATCGACACGAAGGATACTCCCTGAGAAAGATATGAAGAAGGCATAGTCATGTGAAGGAAACGGTCATGCGACACAAAAGGCGGATCTCCCCTAAACCATCACATCATCAAAGCACGTCCTATCAATACGAACAATGAGCGATACGAATAGCAATTGATACGAAGGTATTGATACGTGCACTCCAGCCAACTACAAATCCAACCTTGGATCGATCATAACTCAAAATCTACAAGTCCAAATGCTACCAAATTTTCATAGGAGCTTGCGTATCACCTTAAGAATGTCTTTGATCCATCTCAGGCTAAATGGAGGTGTTTTTGATCGATACGAAGTGTACACGTATCGATCGTGGATTGATCCCAATTTACCACGGACCGATCACGTGGGCTCGCCCGTGTGTGAGAAGGAGTATTTTGAGATCTAAGTCAGATTTTTGCAGCCTACGCATATAAATAGCAGACCAATGCCTATAGAAAATAGACTTTTGGCTTTTATACACTGATACTCTACCGAAATCACTATTATACTTCAGTTGTACTATTGTAATCTCCTGTAATCAGCAAGTCAAATTCAATAAACATCAATCATTTCATAGTGGACATGGACAATATGCCGAACCACTCTAAATTTGTGTGTTTCTGCATTTTTCTTATCTGTTGATTTGTGTGTTTGTTAGATCTGCCTCATTTTACATTTATTTTCTTCGTTTTATCTCTGCAAACACATCCGAAGAGTGTTGTGCCTAATTTTGGTACAAACGGCGACATTAGTAATATCTATTTCTAAGCCTCAAAATGGAGGATGTTACATGTTTCCTACTCAATGCATCATTGACTGCATTTCCCTTACTAGGCTATAGGAAATGTAATCGTTGGTGGATAGTAATCATAAGCATCACTCCTAATGAAGGTTATGGTTCTTTTATGAGAAAGCGTATTTCAATAACTTACAGCTATCGAACAACTCAAACCGTTCTCCTAGCGAATAATGCCTCCATTTCCTCAAAGCAAACACTACTATTGTTAACTCCAAATCATGGGTAGGGTATTTCTTCTCATGTGGTTCCAACTGCCGATGCAACGACTTTACCTTTGTCCATCAATATCGCCCCCAATCTAGTATCACAAGCATATGTGGTCAACTCCTAATTCCTACTTGGAATGACTAATATTGGTGCACCCATCGAGCTCTCCTTTAGATCACTAAATGCATGATAACATTGGATATCCCTTCTTCCTCATCAAATTAGTCGACGGATTTGCTACTTTGAGAATTATTTTATAGATCATCTATAGTAACCTGCTAATCCAAAAAAACTTCTCACATTTATAGCATTCTTTGGTCTTCTCTAATCTTAGAGTGCTGCTAACTTGGCAGGATCCAAACCTTGCTCTGAAATAACATGACCCAGGGGTCACAATTCCCTCCTCTAAAAGTGATACTTTAAAAACTTCGCCTTCAACTGGTGCTTCCTCAGACACCTCTATCACTACCCTCAGGTGCATCTTGTGTTCTTATTTCTTCCGTTAATAGACAAGAATATCATCAACAAACACAATCACAAAATTATTTAGGTAATCCCTGAAAATGCGATTCATAAGATCAATAAAGTATGTCTACGCATTTGTTAGCCCAAACAGCATAGCAAACCACCCATAACATCTTGATGGCATATGAAATGTAGTAATCAACATGCTACGCTTCAACACTCTAATTTGGTGGAACCTCATTGCTAAATAAAACTGAGATAGCACCTTCGCATCAAGGAGCTGATCAAGTAAGTCATCAATATGTGGGATGGATGATTTTTTCCTCATCACCTTATTCATCTCACGGTAATCCACACGAAGTCTCAAAGAGTCGTCTGCCTTTATGGTGAAACACTACATATGCTCCCCACTAGAAATACTCCTATAAATGAACCCCTTCCTCAATAGGTCATTCACTTACACCTCTAGTTTTCTCTGCTCTTTGAGCACTATACGTCTCGATGGCATAACTATTGGCTTAATATCCTGCATAAAATATATATGGAATTCTATATCCCTATGTATGGTAATCCAGTCACCTCCTTTGAGTATTTTTGGATACTCTTTGACATTGGTATCGATGGCAAATCATCGTGTAGGACCTTGAGCGAATATAAAAAGCTAACCATCACTGAATCATCGTCCATGTAGCTCAACCCTAGTCGATGCTTACCATTTATGCCTATCATCACCAACAACCTCTCACAATCAACCAGGCTCCATATCTCTAAAGCCTATCCATCCCCAACATAATACCATTCCTAACAAAAGAAAGCATAAAACAATCATAAGCAAACATGCATCCTTGAATCGATAAGACCACATCATGGCATACCATACTCAAAATAGTCGGACCTCCATCAAGGTTCGACATAATCAAAAGTCTGTCTACTCAATTGGGTCTTAATCTTATCATCTCACTAGATATAAAGAAATGTAATGGCTCGATGTATTATAAAACACAAATGGGTATATCGTAAATAGAAAGTATGCCTTGGATAGAAATGCCCTTCCCCTTCTCCTTTACCGATAGAGCACTCAATGAAGTCGAAATAGCATTAAAAGCATATGCGGTCACCACCTATTTGTCCTTCAATGGCTTGTGACAATACTTTTTAATATGCCCAAACTTTTTGTTGTTGTAATACTTTTTTTCGTCATTCTTGTAGTCCATGCTCAAATGACCCTTATTTTCGTAGGTATAACAAATAGGCTCACACTTGCCCTTCTTTTTGCCATCTTTTCCCTGGGATTGCTTCTCATTCTTTTTGTTCCACTTTCTTTTGCTACCTCCGCTCACTTGCAGCTTTGGCTCCTCCCTAGGAATAACAGGAATCATAGGCTTTGGATATAGCCTCTCAGTCATAAATCCTTCTCAACTAATTTCTCGATGCTTCATTCTATATAACTATGTGGGCAGTAGTCTCTCTCCAAAATACTCGTCCAAATCCATAATAAACTTTTCTTTCTTCTTCAAGTGAGTTTAATTAAAGACATCCCATACTTCGACAATATACCAATGTAACAACCCTGGATTTTGGCCCTGTTATTTTAATAAATATTTAATCTAATTAAATAAAGTGTAAACTGATCATATTAAAATGAATATGATTTTGGAAATAATTGCCATTTGTTTATAATAGATTTGTATTTTGAAAGGAAATGGATTTGAAAATTTAAAATAAATCTCTTAAAAATATTTAAAATAAAATCTATCTTTTATAATTGAATTAAAATACTTTATCTTGTTAACATTTGGTGAAACTATAAAATAAAATAAATAGATGATAATGTCCAATATAAAATATTAATATTAATGTAAGTAAAAAACATAAGTATAAATAAATAAGTAAACTTATGAATCTAAGTTAGATATTGATAGTCAAAATATAAAATACAAATGTAGATACAAACAAGAAATAAGTGAAACCAGAATTAAATAAGCACAAAGTATAAAATGAATACAAGACCAAAGAAAATTAAACAACCATGTGTATTGAAGTTCAACTAGAAGTTTATAAAATAAACATGTCTAGAAAACAAATTATCTTCATAAGCAAGCCAAAGGTATAAAAATGAACCTGACACATATATGTGAAATATTCAACTGGAAGCTAATAACAAAACAAATATCTATAAATAAATAGCTTCATATACAAGACTAAGTGTTGCCTGCAAAGTATAAATAAGCATAAGGTATAAAAAGTTAAACCAGTCAAATATTTATATCCAGATTATCTTCATATGCAAGACCATAGTAAAGTAAAACCTGACAAATATGTTTATAAATATTTAAGCTAGAAGCAATACCAGATAGAAACAAACATATGTATGCAAACTATTCAAATTAAATATCTTCATTCATAAGCTAAGCTTACCTGAAAGTATATGTCTTCATACAAATATCTTTATACATAGCACAACATAATTATAATTATGTAAACTAAGTTAGGAACCAAAGCATTAATTACTATCAACTCAGCCTACTATTTGGTCTAAGAAAATATTGTACAAATCTTTTCATTTCAGCCGAAATACTGACTTAGCCAAAAGAAGAAAATGTTTGTCCAGTCAATATCTTCCCATATTACATCATGTTTCTTTTATATATAGGTGTGACTATCTTGCTAGTTAATTCGTTCGGTAAAATTTTAGTAAACCAGAGGAAACAAAAAGAAGGGAATAGGAAGTAAAATCAAAAATTTAATTCAAAACAAGAACGGGGCAGATTTAAAAACAATTTCAAAACATCAGGAATTTGGAGCAGATTCAACTGCAGTTTTCATCATCTCAGTTTATTCTTTGTTCTGGAGTTTTACTGGTGAGTAAACAAGAAATTTTTAAGCTTTAAGTTATTTTAAAATAGTTCAAGATTATTTGATATCCTGGATTATATATGTATGTTTCAGTTTGTATATATGGTTGTGATGCTCTATTCACCTCTGTCGATTGATTCGGGTTGTGAATTTTCTTCCAAATTCAATTTACTCTCTTCAGATTATTATTAAGCTTTAAACTTTTTATCTAAAACAAGATGTTTAAACTTAAATTTTGATTTCTAAAAGCCGATTAAACTTTGTTGTAAAACATAATTACTGTAATTTCGTTTACAGGTATCAAATGATAACTTGATAAAATTGATTTTTGTAAATATTAATTCAAGACTATATCTTGAATTCTTATAGAAAATTATGATTTTTAAAACAAAAATGAAGCCTTTTAGCTTTGAATTCTAAGAGCAGTTCGTTTGTGAACAAGAATTGCATTCTTTCCAATTTCAGAAAATCGAATTAGATTAAAATGTTGAAACTTGGTTTGAAGGTAGTAATAACTACTATGATCCTGAGAAAAATGTCAATTAATTTTTCTATTGTGTGAAATTTGAGTACGAGATCGTATTAGGGTTTTAGTTGAAGTTATGGTTCATCTCTGTAACGAGGCGCGTGCGACTTCTTCACGTGATCGAGTGTCACGAGCGTTTAGGGAATGGAAGGGTGGCGTATTGTCGAGGTGAGGCCAAAGGTTTGAGGGCATTCGGTGGTCTCGGCGGCGGTGGCGAGGTTGTTTTGTCATTTGGTTGTGCTAAGATTTTCGAACTGTATGCTAATTTTCGTTTCGATATTTTGAAACGAGATTCGAGTTTGGTTTTCGTTTGTACGTGGATTTCGTGACTTGTCAACGATGTGGGTGTTCACCGAAGGTCTGTGGTGCCGCCGTGCATGTGTACGGCGTGGAGGATGGAGACTGCGTCGTGTCAGTGGTATTTCTCGAGTCGTGCTCGAGTGAATAGGTAGGTTGCTTCGGGTTTTTATCATGTGCGTGAGTGAACCTGATGCTGTAATTAAACTTAATAAAACTTAAACTATAAAAAGAAAGGGAGAAGAAGAAGATGGTGTACGGGACAAGACTCGAGGAAAGGGATGGTTAACTCGAAGTGTAGCTCGAGTTAAATCCAGGGGAGTGCTCGGTTTTCAATCTGCAGTTGTATATTTTTCAAAGTAAACAGTTTTTCAATAAACTTTAAACACCGTAAATCTTAAAGATGTTTAACAGTTTAAGTTAGAACTTAGATATAAGTTTATTATTTTAGTTAATACTTTAAAATGTTTTAAGCTCTTAACTATTGTTCTTATTAAGTAATTAATATAAGATAAGTATAAAATTATTAACGTATAAGTTGATAATTAGTAATAAATTGATTTCAAAAGTTAAAGAAGATTTATTTTAAAATGTTAATTAAGTCGAATAACTAATATTAATTGATGATTTTCAGAAAGCAATTAAGAATAATTAATTTTTAATTAGTGATGGATTATCAGTAATAAATGAATTTGTAATTAACTATTTAAGTTAGTTAACTAATGAATTAATAATTAATTAATTAAGTAATTAAATTAAGAATTAATAACTAATTAATTTAGTAATTAATAAATGGATAATTAAGTTTTATTAAGGTTGTTAATTAATGATTAAAGATTAGTTAATTAAGTTAATTAAGGTAAAATAAATTGATTAGGAAGTAATAAATTAAATAGCGTGAAATAAAATAATTAAATAATTGAGTAAATAAGGAAATTAATTACTCATTGTAACTAATGAAGTTAAATATGAATTGTTTAGGTAAATTAATTAAGTTTAATTAATTTAAATAATTATTTGATGATGTGATAAGTATAATTTCTCAGGGAAGTAATTAATGATATTTACTGGATGCAACTAACAGAGGATGATTTAATAGTGAAAGTAATTTGGGTATGATTACTTTGTGAAATTAATCAAGGGATTAATTAAAGAAAATTAATTAAGGAGAAATTAATTTATTTGATGGAATAATTAAAGGTAGTAATTACCGAATGGTATTAATCAGGGGTGATTAATAAATGAGTTTTAATTTAAGATTAATTACTTAAGGTAATTAATTTAATACGGAATAATTAATTAAAATGTAATTAGTAATCATTAATAAATATAATTAATAATAAGAGATTAAAGAGTAATTAATTAGTGTAATTAAGAAGAAATGTAATGTTAGTAATTTAAGGTTAATTTCTATGTCTAGTTAAGATAATTTATTTGTGGAAATAATTAAAGGATAATACTTGAATGTAATTAAAGTTAATTAATCAAGGATGATTAATTAAATTGAATAATTGGATGTTGATAAATTAATTGATTGATAATTGAGTAATAGTTATATAAGCAAGATTTATAATGGTGAAGTAGTTAATTTAATTTACTTTAAATTAATTAGAGATGCAAGTAATTAATTTAATTCATTTTAAATTAATTATAGCTGACATGATTGCTTATGTATGGATGGATGATATTGTTTACCTTGAATGGTTTGAGATCTCAAATATGAGATAAATGATGCTGTACGAAATGTATGCTTTGATTGAAGTATGATAATAATATGGATTATCTGTTGTGATGATGATATTGATTATCTGTTTATGTTGATAATGTTGATTATCTATTGTGATATTGTGAATTATCTATCTGTGTGTATATGGATATTGAAATTGAATTGTTTTAAACTCTAAAACAACTTGGCCTTTAAAGATGGCGTTTGGATTTCGATGAGACCGGGATTGGTTTTCCATATTTGGACATCCGAAAACCACATCGATCCAAATTAACGATAGGTCGTGAATCTGAAGTGGAGATGAAGATTCAGAGTGCAAGAGTTATCGTTGTTAACTCTGAGGGTGATTCCAAAATGAGTGTAACGAGATAATGCCTTCGGTTTCGTTCGAACCCGGAACGAACTTGAATGGATTGAATGCTTTGAGCACATCGTCAGGCGGACGATGAGCATTCTAAGGGATATGTTCTGTAAAGGTAATCGTAGCTTCAAGCCTTATAAACCGGGAATGGCTAAAACAGGGGAGGTGCAGCAAGGTTAGGTGGGTCATGCCCAAGCAGGACAAGATTTCCCCTGTCTAGATGTCCCTTTTTATTCGGCTTAGTGAACAGTTGGTCGCGCCAATTGCGGGGTTATCTTGTTCGGGACTGTTCAGTAAGGAATGGTTCCGGCCTTGTGTTGTAGGGGGTCGGGAGTGATCCTCGGTACGATGATCTAGGCCCCGTACTATGACGGACGGTACCCCAGTAGCCCTGCCATTGTATGGAACCCATTTTCCAATAAGCGCCCATGCATTTGATTGTATTACCCACTTTTGTGGCTAGTAGTTGGAATTTAATCATGTAACAATTTCGGCTATTTTCTTTTTACTTGAAAACCCTAGACACTATTATAATATCACTGAATTTCCTATGAAATGTTTTGGTTAGCGTAAGGTAAAAACTTACCCGTATTTATGTGTGGGGAGTCTTACGTGATACCTTTAATTTCAAATATTTTTCAAAGTTAAACAATTTTAAACCGTTTACTCATACCAGACCCATGTCTGACCCGGAGTTTATATTTTGTGTTTTTCATAAACTCTTGGGTACTCAAATTTTTATGAGTAGCCAAGCGATAGGTTCTTGGATTGTTGAGTTCTGGAGGAGCTTGGAGCAGGATCCCAGACGTATGTAGATATCTATCTAGTTCCGCTGTGTTAGTTAGAGTATGCTGTATTTTGGGATGTACGTAGTGACAGATGTATATGATTGTCATGTGTATGATATTGTATAACTCTGATATATGTAAACTATGTAATAGTTATGTGATATATTATATTTTATTCCGTTTCCGCTGTGAGATTCTGATGTTGATGTTCTTTCTTTCTTTTCTTTTCTATTTCTACCCCTTTCTTTCTTAATGATGATACGTCTTTCTGGGAGTAGGAGGGCGGGTCATCACAGGTGGTATCAGAGCTGAAAGGTTAAGTGAAAACCTTGGCTCTGATGGGGATTACTCATTAGAGATAAGAGCCAGTAGTACTCTAGAATGAGTTTGAGCGTATTAATAGATATGAGCGCGTATTTGTTAGTGAATATAAAATGGTTTTATATTATGTTGATTGATTTATTGAGTGGTATATGAACCTTCATCAGTGCAGTCTGCACAACTGTACCGAAGGGGTTTCTAAACACTAGAATAGAACAATTCGATACGATATTGTTTTCAAAAGTGGGTGAATTAAATAGTTTCACCCAAAATATATATTTTGATATAAAAAAGAAATAATTTTATGCAAATTATTATATATAATTAAAGTGTTTGAATGATAGTGTTACAGACAAATAAGATTATAAAGATTTACAATGGCTTATATAACCAAGGAAAGTATGAGATTGAATTTGGAATTAAAATTAAAAGTGAAGTTAAAAATGAGTATTTATTTTGGATTAAGTTTAAATTTTAATTTTTTTTTAGAATTTAACTAATGATAAAATAATAATAATATAAATAAATTGATGAAGTACATCAAATTTAGAATGTAAATGAATTGGATTGGGAAATTTAATAGAAATAAAGTTTTGGTTGAGATTAACTTAAGCTTAATAATTGGATTTAAATTTGAGATTGAAATGAAATGAATTGAGATATGGATGATATTAAATGAAATTAAGTTCTTATTTAATTAAATCCAAGTGAATTGGTAGACTAAAGAGAATAGTATGATGCTCAATTTAACGGAAGTTAAGTTAAACAAATTGAATTGAAATAAAATTCAGTTGAGTTATAGATGATGTTAAATAAATTAAATTCTTACTTAAATAAATAAAAGTAAGTTGAAATGAAATTGAATTGGAATAAATATATTCCGATAACTTATAAAGGAAATTGGCAACACATTGATTAAGAATATTTTTGGCTGTAGATGAGTGTTCAATCTCGAGTTAAAATGAAATATGAATATATTCAAGCTTAAATTGGGTAAAAATGTGAAGTATGAATGTGAGACTTATAAAAGAAAATATGGAGAAGTAAAATAGTAAGCCAAAATAAAATTGTTTTATATTTGGAGAATGAAATAAAAATCCAAACTTGAATTATAAAATAAAATTGAACACGGATAAAATAATAAGATGATTTTTGAAGATAAAAATCCAATGTAGAATTGGAAAGCGAAGTGAACTAATTTGGAATAAACTAGTTAATTGAATAGGTTAATGAGATTTAAATTTGTTAAAATAGAAGTTGGATTGTGAGGTAATAATGGAATTGGAAATGAAATACGAGTTATTAATACAAATTCAACTTGGAATTATAAGTAAATTAAATATGAATTAAAGTTGTTGCGGAATGGAATTAACATAGAGATAATTTGAATTTGCAAATAAAATCCAATTCAAGTATGGATGGAATAAATATGGCCTTGGATTTAATCTTAACAAAATAAATGGAATTTGATCTAGGTGAGTATCAAATAAATTGGCAATGAATTTAAGTATGAAATTGAAACAAGTAAATTAACCTATGATTAAACTTTATAGAAGCGTAGCTCCGAGGAAAGTGAGAGTTTATTTAGTAAAAGCTTTAATAATTTAAGTTGAATGGAATAAAATCTTTATTCGAATAGAGATAGTTGAATAAAAAAATTAAATTTTGTATAAATAAACGCCGATGGCTTATCAAAAGAATTTAAATGCTTGAAATAAAAAGTATGCTTGCTTAATACAGGTAAGATCTGGAGTTTAAAGTGAAAATGAATGTGATTAAGAGTAAATGGATGTAAGTGTGGAGAATAAATGAATTTGTGGCTCATAAAGTTTAAAAAGTGGAATTATAAGCCAAAATAAAATTATTTTGTACATGGGAAATGAAATAGACATCCAAACCGGAATTACAAACTAGAAATGAACTCAAGAACTATAATGAAGTGATTTTTGTGATGAAATCAAATATTGAATTGGAAGTGGAAATAAACTAATTTGAAACAAATTAGTAAATTAAGTATGTAAATGAAAATTGGAATTGGTCAAATAAAAGTTGAATGGTGAATTAATAAAATTTGATTGTGAATTAAAGTGAATGGGAGGCGGAGACCTTGAGTTATAAATATAAAATTCAACTTGGATTGGTGTTGTATCTTACAGAATTGAATTGCCAGAATGGATGTCTGGAATTCATAATGTATTCCATGCATCTCATCTAAGAAATTTGTTCAGGATCCATCATTAGTTGTAGAACCAATGGTTCAGGAAGATTTGGAAGTCGAGCGGAGTTCGACTATAGTCAGGAATCCTGTTCGGATTGTTGATTAAGACGAGAGGCAACTCGGGAGTAAGTAATGAAGCTTGTCGAGTGCAGTGGAGCGACGATCCTAGAGTTTGCACCTGGGAAACTCTGGATAGTTCTAGGAAAGTTTATCCGGATTTGTGTTCGGATAATTAGTGATGTTTGTTAGGATAGATTGTATGGTTGTTTGCTAATGTAAGAATGATATATATGTTTGAATGGTTGGCATGACAGCTTTTAAACTATCTTTGTTTTAAATTTCGGGGATGAAATTCTTTTAAGGGGGGTGGAATGTAACGACCCTGGATTTTGGCCCTGTTATTTTAATAAATATTTAATCTAGTTAAATAAAGTGTAAACTGATCATATTAAAATGAATATGATTTTGGAAATAATTGCCATTTGTTTATAATGGATTTGTATTTTGAAAGGAAATGGATTTGAAAATTTAAAATAAATCTCTTAAAAATATTTAAAATAAAATCTATCTTGTATAATTGAATTAAAATACTTTATCTTGTTAACATTTGGTGAAAATATAAAATAAAATAAATAGATGATAATGCTCAATATAAAATATTAATATTAATGTAAGTCAAAAACATAAATATAAATAAATAAGTAAACTTATGAATCTAAGTTAGATATTGATAGTCAAAATATAAAATACAAATGTAAATACAAACAAGAAATAAGTGAAACCAGAATTAAATAAGCACAAAGTATAAAATGAAAACAAGACCAAAGAAAAATAAACAACCATGTGTATTGAAGTTCAACTAGAAGTTTATAAAATAAACATGTCTAGAAAACAAATTATCTTCATAAGAAAGCCAAAGGTATAAAAATGAACCTGACACATATATGTGAAATATTCAACTGGAAGCTAAAAACAAATATCTATAAATAAATAGCTTCATATACAAGACCAAGTGTTGCCTGCAAAGTATAAATAAGCATAAGGTATAAAAAGTTAAACCAGTCAAATATTTATATCCAGATTATCTTCATATGCAAGACCATAGTAAAGTAAAACCTGACAAATATGTTTATAAATTATTTGAGCTAGAAGCAATACCAGATAGAAACAAACATATGTATGTAAACTATTTAACTTAAATATCTTCATTCATAAGCTAAGCCTACCTGAAAGTATATGTCTTCGTACAAATATCTTTATACATAGTACAACATAATTATAATTATGTAAACTAAGTTAGGAACCAAAGCATTAATTACTATCAACTCAACCTACTATTTGGTCTAAGCAAATATTGTACAACTCTTTTCATTTCAGCCGAAATACCGACTTAGCCAAAAGAAGAAAATGTTTGTCCAGTCAATATCTTCCCATATTACATCCTGTTTCTTTTATATATAGGTGTGACTATCTTGCTAGTTAATTCGTTCAGTAAAATTTTAGTAAACCAGAGGAAACAAAAAGAAGGGAATAGGAAGTAAAATCAAAAATTTAATTCAAAACAAGAACAGGGCAGATTTAAAAACAGTTTCAAAACATCAGGAATTTGGAGCAGATTCAACTGCAGTTTTCATCATCTCAGTTTATTCTTTGTTCTGGAATTTTACTGGTGAGTAAACAAGAAATTTTTAAGCTTTAAGTTATTTTAAATTAGTTCAAGATTATTTGATATCCTGGATTATATATATGTGTTTCAGTTTGTATATATGGTTGTGATGCTCTGTTCACCTCTGTTGATTGATTCAGGTTGTGAATTTTCTTCCAAATTCAATTTACTCTCTTCAGATTATTATAAAGCTTTAAACTTTTTATCTAAAACAAGATGTTTAAACTTAAATTTTGATTTCTAAAAGCCGATTAAACTTTATTGTAAAACATAATTACTGTAATTTTGTTTACAGGTATCAAATGATAACTTGATAAAATTGATTTTTGTAAAATATTAATTCAAGATTATATCTTGAATTCTTATAGAAAATTATGATTTTTAAAACAAAAATGAAGCCTTTTAGCTTTGAATTCTAAGAGCAGTTCGTTTGTGAACAAGAATTGCATTCTTTCCAATTTCAGAAAATCGAATTAGATTAAAATGTTGAAACTTGGTTTGAAGGTAGTAATAACTACCGTGATCCTGAGAAAAATGTCAATTAATTTTTCTATTGTGTGAAATTTGAGTATGAGATCGTATTAGGGTTTTAGTTGAAGTTCTAGTTCATCTCTGTAACGAGGCGCGTGTGACTTCTTCACGTGATCGAGTGTCACGAGCGTTTGGGGAATGGAAGGGTGGCGTGTTGTCGAGGTGTGGCCAAAGGTTGAGGGCATTCGGTGGTCTCTGCGGCGGTGGCGAGGTTGTTTTGTCATTTGGTTGAGCTACAGATTTTCGAACTGTATGCTAATTTTCGTTTCGATATTTTGAAACGAGATTCGAGTTTGGTTTTCGTTTGTACGTGGATTTCGTGACTTGTCAACGATGTGGGTGTTCGCCGAAGGTTTGTGGTGCCGCCGTGCACGTGTACGGCGTGGAGGATGGAGACTGCGTCGTGTCAGTGGTATTTCTCGAGTCGTGCTCGAGTGAATAGGTAGGTTGCTTCGGGTTTTTATCGTGTGCATGAGTGAACCTGATGCTGTAATTAAACTTAATAAAACTTAAACTATAAAAAGAAAGGGAGAAGAAAATGATGGTGTACGGGACATGACTCGGGGAAAGGGATGGTTAACTCGAAGTGTAGCTCGAGTTAAATCTAGGGGAGTGCTCGGTTTTCAATCTGCAGTTGTATATTTTTCAAAGTAAACAGTTTTTCAATAAACTTTAAACACCGTAAATCTTAAAGATGTTTAACAGTTTAAGTTAAAACTTAGATATAAGTTAATTATTTTAGTTAATACTTTAAAATGTTTTAAGCTCTTAACTATTGTTCTCATTAAGTAATTAATATAAGATAAGTATAAACTTATTAACATATAAGTTGGTAATTAGTAATAAATTGATTTCAAAAGTTAAAGAAAATTTCTTTTAAAATGTTAATTAAGTCGAATAACTAATATTGATTGATGATTTTCAGAAAGCAATTAAGAATAATTACTTTTTAATTAGTGATGGATTATCAGTAATAAATGAATTTGTAATTAACTATTTAAGTTAGTTAACTAATGAATTAATAGTTAATCAATTAAGGAATTAAATTAAGAATTAATAACTAATTAATTTGGATAAATGGATAATTAAGTTTTATTAAGGTTGTTAATTAATGATTAAAGAATAGTTAATTAAGTTAATTAAGGTAAAATAAATTGATTAAGAAGTAATAAATTAAATAGCATGAAATAAAATAATTAAATAATTGAGTAAATAAGGAAATTAATTACTCATTGTAACTAATGATGTTAAATATGAATTGTTAAGTAAATTAATTATGTTTAATTAATTTAAATAATTATTTGATGATGTGATAAGTATGATTTCTTAGGGAAGTAATTAATGATATTTACTGGATGCAACTAACAGAGGATGATTTAATAGTGAAAGTAATTTGGGTATGATTACTTTGTGAAATTAATCAAGGGATTAATTAAAGAAAATTAATTAAGGAGAAATTAATTTATTTGATGGAATAATTAAAGGTAGTAATTACCGAATGGTATTAATCAGGGGTGATTAATAAATGAGTTTTAATTTAAGATTAATTACTTAAGGTAATTAATTTAATACGGAATAATTAATTAAAATGTAATTAGTAATCATTAATAAATATAATTAATAATAAGAGATTAAAGAGTAATTAATTAGTGTAATTAAGAAGAAATGTAATGTTAGTAATTTAAGGTTAATTTCTATGTCTAGTTAAGATAATTTATTTGTGGAAATAATTAAAGGATAATACTTGAATGTAATTAAAGTTAATTAATCAAGGATGATTAATTAAATTGAATAATTGGATGATGATAAATTAATTGATTAATAATTGAGTAATAGTTACATAAGCAAGATTTGTAATGGTGAAGTAATTAATTTAATTTACTTTAAATTAATTAGAGATGCAAGTAATTAATTTAATTCATTTTAAATTAATTATAGCTGATATGATTGCTTATGTATGGATGGATGATATTGTTTACCTTGAATGGTTTGAGATCTCAAATATGAGATAAATGATGCTGTATGAAATGCATGCTTTGACTGAAGTATGATAATAATATGGATTATCTGTTGTGATGATAATATTGATTATCTGTTTATGATGATAATGTTGATTATCTATTGTGATATTATGAATTATCTATCTGTGTGTATATGGATAATTGAAACTGAATTGTTTTAAACTCTAAAACAACTTGGCCTTAAAAGATGGCGTTTGGATTTCGATGAGACCGTGATCGGTTTTCCATATTTGGACATCCGAAAACCACATCGATCCAAATTAACGATAGGTCGTGAATCTGAAGTGGAGATGAAGATTCAGAGTGCAAGGGTTGTCGTCGTTAACTCTGAGGGTGATTCCAAAATGAGTGTAACGAGATAATGCCTTCGGCTTCGTTCGAACTCGGAACGAACTTGAATGTATTGAATGCTTTCAGCACATCGTCAGGCGGACGATGAGCATTCTAAGGGATATGTTCTATAAAGGTAATCGTAGCCTCAAGCCTCATCAACTGGGAATGGCTAAAGCAGGAAAGGTGCAGCAAGGTTAGGTGGGTCATGCCCAAGCAGGACAAAATTTTCCCCTATCTAGATGACCATTTTTATTCGGCTTAGTGAGCGGTTGGTCGCGCCAACTGCGGGGTTATCTTGTTCGGGACTGTTCAGTAAGGAATGGTTTCGGCCTTGTGTTGTAGGAGGTCGGGAGTGATACTCGGTATGGTGATCTAGGCTCCGTACTGTGACGGGCGGTACCCCAATAGCCTTGCCATTGTATGGAACCCATTTTACAATAAGCGCCCTCGGATTTGATTGTATTACCCACTTTTGTGGCTAGTAGCTGGAATTTAATCATGTAACAATTTCGGCTATTTTCTATTTACTTGAAAACCCTAGACACTATTATAATATCACCGAATTTCCTATGAAATGTTTTGGTTAGCATAAGGTAAAAACTTACTCGTATTTATGTGTGGGGAGTCTTACGTGATACCTTTAATTTCAAATGTTTTTCAAATTAAACAATTTTAAACCGTTTACTCATACCAGACCCATGTCTGACCCGGAGTTTATATATTGTATTTTTCATAAACTCTTGGGTACTCAAATTTTTACGAGTAGCCAAGTGATAGGTTCTTGGATTGTTGAGTTCTGGAGGAGCTTGGAGCAGCAGCCCAGACGTATGTAGATATCTATCTAGTTCCGCTGTGTTAGTTAGAGTATGTTGTATTTTGGGATGTATGTAGTGACAGATGTATATGATTGTCATGTGTATGATATTGTATAACTCTGACATATGTAAACTATGTAATAGTTATGTGATATATTATATTTTATTCTGTTTCCGCTGTGAGATTCTGATGTTGTTGTTCTTTCTTTCTTTCTTTTCTTTTCTATTCCTACCCCTTTCTTTCTTAATGATGATACGTCTTTCTGGAAGTAGAAGGGCGGGTCATCACAATCGAACTCAGCTACATATTTTGAAACAGACATCTTACCCTATTCTAAATCAAAAAACTTTATAAATGAACACTTTTGGCAAGTTGGGATAAACTTCTCTTTGAATAGAACATTAAAATAATCCTAAGTAAACCGGTCCTCAAGAATCACAACTTTGATGGTGTTCCATCGGTTCGTAGCTCTTTATTAAAGTTGACTAGTGGCCAACTTCCTCTTTATCACATCTTCCATCTCAATATCATTAAAGATGCATTTGCATGTATCAAGCTAATGTTGCACCTCAACAGCTGATTCTACTCCCATAAAGGATTTCCCCTAAGGCTAGAGTAGTGTTTGTTAAGCTTGGCAAAATCAGCCCATAGCCCCTGCATTGGAGCATAACCAACGACAACAAAATTCAAAGCACCTCCTTGGGCATTTTGTAGCATGTTCCTCATCATTGTATTGAACATGGTCTACAAGTTGAGGTTAGCTGCTGCCTCTAAGCTCGCTCCTTCTTCAACTTTTGAGGCATAATTGCTTGCTACATACCTTGTTTACCTGATCATTCTTACAATCTGCAATAACAATGATCGGTCTCTCAAAAAGAAATAAAGTGGTACTTATTTATGTAATGTGACTTACTACTATGTACATAATACTATGTAGTTTCAAAAACAAAATTTATAACAAGTACGCTCTCCCATATATTACTCGATTCATTCTAAGGTGATAGTTCCTTCTTTATATCTAATGGAAACCAATATCAACTTAGTTCATATCTCAACCTAAGCTCTGATATCAAATACGATGATCATCATACACCTTCAGTACGCAAATACTATGAATAGTGCATTGCAATGGTATTCAGCCAATATGGAGTGGCCGTCAAGGATAAAGAATGACAATTCGATAAAGAACATGTTATATATCTCATAGCACATGGGACAAAATATAATGACCAACATAGATACAAAACAATGAGACCGTAATATAACTAAATGAACTAAATAGAATTAGAGGGTAGCAGGTCCATCACATTTATACAGAATAATATGAAAAAGTGTTCTTTCCAACTATAGATCGGTTAAACTGTAACAATGGGATTAGGGTTATTCTTCTCAGTTGCCACTTCCCGTTTCATTTTGTCGATGCTTCTTTGACCGACTCATCCCTTTCTCTAGCAATATCACTTCGTCTCTCCTCAACCTCAGCCCTAGCTTTCTTTAACGTTTCAGTTTTTTTTTTTTTCTTTTTTGTGCCTCTCATTTGCCTATTTTCCTGAATACCTTTCCTCAATTTTCCGTGTGTGCTGCCTACCTCCCTTTAGTTCAGATCTGAAGTAGTCGGCCTTATAGTCGCGTGCATGATAAATCAGTTTTACTAAAATTACAAGATAATTTGTTCGGTTTGGATCTTGAAGTACCAACATTGTGCTTCGACTTCACTTTTGGACCTGGTCTGGGTTGCCGTCGATATAGCTTGAAAGCTTTCTTTGGCCATTTTTGGGTTTGCGTAGTATGTTATTAGGCAGCGGTCCTCGTATTTTTTTTCCCGTTCGTGCTTTTGGGAGGCATTTGCTGTTTCATAAGGTTTTGGATTTCTATGATTGTGTGCTTGCCTTCTTTTCTATTACCGCTCTAGCCACTTTTGCAATTGCTTTGCAACAGGGGTGTTCTCTATGGAAGTAGCTCGTGTTGCTTTATTTGTCCTCTGGCTGACTCTTCTATAGCAGTTTCTAGCTCTATGCATAACGGTTGTTTCCTCTCATTGGCTCAGATTACTCTCATGGTGCCGCTGCTTCTAGAATGTGTGTTTGCAATTTTTAGTTTGCTTATGAAACATTGGTACTTAAGGTAATCTTGGGTTTTGTTGGCATTCTCCATTATGCTTCTTCGATTCGTATGCATATTCTGTTCATTAGATTGTCAATGTGCCTCACTGTTTTCTCAATATTGACCTTGGTGATTGCTTGCAATGGGGGTCTAGTCTTTTGCTGATGGTTGTCGTGCTTCACTTTGGCTTTATGACCGGTCGCATCTGATTATCGCTCTTTGGTACAGTCTCGATTTTGGCTTATGGGTTTTGCCTGTTTATGAAAGTTAGGTTTTCTTGGCATTTCATTGTTGTTGTTTATTTATGTGCAATGTGTATGAACTTGTGAAGGTTACTTCTGGTTGGGTTAATTTGTGCAGGCTTTTGGTGCAATAGTTGCTATAATGTATGTTCTTGCAAAGGTTATGTGATTCTTATGAAAAAACATGGTATTTGTCCTGCATCAGTGTAGACTTGCTGGTTGGGCGCAGTTTAGCACACTGTTCTCATTTCAAAAGTGTTCTTGTTCAATTAGTGAATAGCATTTAGGCCCATTGAGTAACTGCCTTATGCAACTTGGTTGTCAAATTTTTGCATCCTACATGGTACTGATGCAGAGTCGTATGTGTGATATACTCATATTTTAGTTGTACAATTGCGACTGCAATCCGATTAACCACTGAAGCATCTTCGCTTCACACTGGTAAAAACATGTAAAGTAGTATGACTACTATAAAACCAGCCTGCCCTTGCAAAATAATAATACTTTGTTAAAAATTCAAAAAAATAATAATATACACATGAATAACACACTTTGAGTAAAAGCTTTTTTATTAAATAAATAAGCGTCGATAGCTTCATAGTATTGCATAGCAAAAATAGCAATAATAGCTCTTAAAACAGATATGTGAAAGTGCTAGCCACCTACTCTTCTTCCATACAGCTCCTTGTGCTATCTCATAACTTTTATTTTTGATCTACTCATTTTAAAGTACATAAGATGATAAGAAGTAATGCAAATAATCTTGATTTAGGCATAAGCCTGCTACAAGCAATTTATAATCTCAAAATTGAAACAAGTCACAATATATTATAATTGGAACAAATGGTATGTGGAGTCATACCTTCCTTGTCATTAAATCCAATTAACGCATAATAGTATATGATAAACTATCATCATATTAGTGTACTATTACACAAATTATAGTATGGGGTGTCTAGGTATTTGACATCTACAATACCTACATCGTGTGACATCCATAGCAAATCATTGCAAAAATAACAAACATGGAAACCATCGAACATAGCTTACATCACTTGAATTAAATGTCATTTGATATATGATAACTCATATGATCACATTCGATGATCACGGACTATTATGCATCTCGGTTTCCTAATGCTCAAAAACATGCACCTTCGACGGCTAGGAAATAGACCCATGTATCGACAAGGTCCAGGGTATATGGGTCATATATCGACAAATCCAAGTGAGCATCCTCACATACCCCTCACTTTATGAGCATGTGTTGAAAACTTAGAGTTATCAATGATCCCTTAACACATGTCCCAATAATGGAACTCATCAAGTATTATATTAAACAAGTTTCCATTCTTTTTGGACCATCACTAGGTCCTACAAACACTTCTCAATTAGCACGCTCAATCCAAATGACTCACATTATCGATTCGTTGAAGCTTGAAACACGTTACAAAGTTCTAAGGATTCTCCTGCATCAAGCCCAAAGCAACTTACAAGTGCCCCGCATATGACCTGAAGTAGCATCCCATTTTCATCTTGTTTCGTCCTTGTTTTCTCTATGTTCTTAATTGATCGTATTCTTCCAAAACTCAAGATCCAACTATAGGAATCATGCGTGATTGATCCTAGAGCATCTACACAAAATGCTTAACCTCTTTACAAAGTTTGGGATTGATCGCATATAGCCCTTGGTCGATTTGTGGTTATCGATCATCACGCTATACTTAGCTAATTTTCACTTGCCTTAACTCATTCCTAACATAACAACTAGCCTTCCCCGAAGTAAATGCATACTTACCCCGAAGCAATTCCAAGTTTCCTCCGTGTTTGCATCGTGCCAGCCTCAAAAATCCATATGGATTGTAACACACTATATTTTGGAGTGCCATAATATAGGAAAATAAATAATAATTAATTAATCAAATAAAAATTATGAAATAAAAACTTAAGGGAATGAGAATGAATATATGATGAAGAGTAAAGGATGCAGTAAGAATATGCTACAATGAAATTTTAGCCAAAAACCCAAATTATTAAACCCATAACACTCCCATCTTTCATTCTTTTTCTCACTCACCCAAAAATAAACTTAAAAAGCCAAAGGAAGCTGGCCATAATTTCTAAAGAGAAAGAAGAAGGAAAAAAAATCAAATAATAGGGAAAGCTTTTATTCCTAAGAAGAGAAAGAGAGATTTAAACAAGATTTAAGCAAATTAAGGTGAGTAGCACTTTCTCTAAACATTCCAAAATCATTGGGTTAGGGTTATATGTAAGTATGATGCTTTGAATGACAATGAACAAGTTTATGAATGATAGGTAACCTTTGTTCATGTTTGGAAATTTAGTGATAATGATTTTTGATATTTTTGGGGTAAAATGTGAATCAAACCTTCTCCAATTCACTTGGAAGTATAATATGATGTCTAGAATATTAATCTAGATACTGATATTTAATTTCATAATTTTTTGAAATTAATTGGATTAACCATGAATTTTCTAAATTGGAAAAAAGCATAAATTTGGTTTTACTTGTTTAAAATACGAAAATAATCAATTTTGTCTCAAATTTTTATATAAGATTAACATTAATTAATTAGATTTTTTGAATTTTTGAGGATTTATTTTCCATGTGTTTCTAAATTAATATGAATTATTTAGTAAAGGGAAGTGTAAACTACTAATGGGAATTTAAATAATTAATTAGCAAAATAACTAGCAATTCTTGAAAAGAAAACTACAAATGCTCAGGTTGACAATGATAATCAACGTATAACAGGTTTTGTTGTACAGTGGTTGGTTTGAATGGTATAAGACAGTTTCCCATTTAATTACAAATTTGACATATCAACCTGCGATAGATATAATTGTCAACCCACAATGGCTTATAAATGTTTAACATGCAATGGTTTGTAAAAAAATATGAATCTGCGATGGCTCATATATGCCATGTACGATGGCTAGTAAAAATGTCAAAACAAGATGGGTTATAAATGTTTAATCTGCGATAGCCATAGAACTCAACATGTTATGCTTTTATCCATTAACTAGCGATCGATCATGCAAATGTTACTGTATAATAGCTAGGTGATGTCAACTTAAATAGCTTATGCATATAAATCTATGATAGCTAAGTAATATCAACACGCGATAGCTAAATATTATCAATCTGCTATAGCTAAACATTGTCAACTTGCGATAGCAAAACATTGTCAATTTTCAATGGCTAGGTATTGTCAACCTACGATAGCTAAATTTTTTCAATATGTGATAACCATGTTGGGTTAAACATATAATAGTTTACGTACTCAACATTTGATAGCACCTTTTCAAAATGTGATATTTATGTAATGTAAACATGTGATAGCTAATGATGCAAAGAACTTCTAAGTAAATAAAGGAACTTTAGGTAGGACTTTGGAAGCCATCTTCTGAAGTGATGGTTGAGAATTTCATAGAGAAGAAATGATCATAGAGCATAAGAAGTTAAAATGAAATGACTTATTTAGAAATCGAAAAACTAGGATTAATCTTAAGAAAGCTATGAGATGATAAATAGGATCATTTGAGTCAATCGAATGCAGATGGAAGGCTTAGTGGCTATCATACATTTAAAGATGACGTTAGATTTGATAACATTAATGGAAGGCCGTAGTGGCTACCATATGTATAAACAAGACATCAGAATCAGTAAGATTGATCGAAGGCCTTAATGGCAACCATATGCCTGAATATGACATCAGATTTGGTAGTGTTGATGGAAGTTCATAGTAGAGAGCATATGTCTATTCACGACAACAAACGAGAACGTGGTTATAAGGCTTTCGTAGCATCTATATGTTTATTTTACAATAATAAATAAGAGCAAAATTATGAGGCCTTTTATGGAAACCTGCCTATCCATTCATGGTAAAAACGAGAAAGTAAGAATAAAACCTATGTGGAAAATTAAAATGAATCGACTATAGAAACCAGTCGGAATATATTGTGAAGGGAAATCTCATATTTATGTTGAAATTGATGACTTAGGTTTGATCTATGTAGTTGCAGTCCTGTAAAATTTCCGTTATAGTGCACAGCGCTCTTCAACCGCTATGCTTTTTCAACCCTGCATTATTAAATAGTAGATCTGCTTTAAGCGCCGCTATTTTGCACTACACCTGTCAAAATCAAGGCTTTTTAGCATCCACTTTAGCAACATTGATATAAAAAGGTTGATTTGACTGGTTCTGCTTAAGCCAAATCATCAAAATTAGGGTAAAGACCTAATTCAAGGCATAATTTCTCTATATAGGATAGAAATCTTTATAGTCACCAAATATGAACTGCACAAATCATGATATTCATCGGTTTTGTTATATAAGATTATATAATATTTCTTTTCCTATAAAATGTGTGAGAATGAGAATAATTAAATTTAAATATTTGGTTTTGTATATAATGAAGTTTTTGGCACCCCCACTATTTTCTATTATATCCCCACTTTATCTCTGCTATAACCTTTTGCACCTCCACTGTCATGGAACCGCTTAGCGCTTTAACTACACAGAGTTTGATCATGATTTGATGTTATCTACATAGTATTATGTGGTTGATGATTGGTTGGAAAAGTGAGAGAAAACTAGTTCCTTGCTTCAGTGGGGGTGGCCTCACCATATGACTTGTTGTTAAGGTAAAGTATTACTTTTGGTAAGCTTTATGTCTGACCCATATTTTTATTATTTCTCATAAACTTATGGGTACTCATTCGAGTAGGCTATGTTTATAGTATAGACAAGTTGCTTTTGGAAAAATGAATAAAGACTCTAAAGACAAAGCAAGATGCTTATTTTACAAAGAAATTTTATTTTGAAATTTCCATTATGTAAAATTAGAGTTTATAACCAGCTAAGTATTCATGCCAGCATCTTCATATGTTGGGAATAACACTATATTTTTACTTTATTATATTTACCCTTACATGGGAATGAGTTGGGTTAATGAATGTGCGATGGAATTTATATAAAGACAATCCAATGTAATGAAATTATTTAGCGGCTCTATTTAATTAATGTTGTTGAAAAATACCGATCTCATTTTTCTATTTGAAAATAAATTTCAGTGACGTGTACAATATCATTGGCATTCATTTTCAAATCTCAAAATGGAGGATGTTAAAGATTGGTATTAGAGCTTAGGTTAGGGGAACTTAGGAAAAACAGAGCTAAGTAGAAACTAAGTAGTAGAAAACAAACACTTTGGGGAGGGTATGCACTATATAATGTATTTGTATTTTGATATTGATATATAGGTGGATATATCTATCCCTCTATTATTGCGCTCACTCACTTTTACTTATATTTCTTACGAATGTTTACTTACGCAGAAAGCCATAATTGATCTGCGAAATAGACGTTTGACTTTAGAAAGTGAAAGAAGAAATGCTACTAGAGGAACCGCTAGTACTCAAAATAATGGCTAAGGAGGGGAGGCAGCTGCATAAGTTTATTTAGAAGCTGATAATGGAATGAATGCCTTAATCATATGGAACTATATATGAATGTGCTCTTTTAGTAGTTTTTGGAAAAATTAATGCAATAATGAGTTTCACGCTAGACCCTCAACGTACCTGGAGGCACGGTGCAACTAGTCAGGGAAGACTTTGTCAAAATGAATAAAGATTTCAAAAGTTTGGAAGAAGAAATGTTTGATGGGATGAAACAGGCGTTTAAGGCTAGTGATTGACTGGTAATTGCGTGAGAGGATTAGTGAGGACTTGGAGCTAATAGATGACTAGAAGGCGAGGCTTGTATCTCAACAATTCAAGGGACTGACAACTGTTAGGTAGAACAGCGAGGGCAGAGAAACCTGAGCAAGATGGGAAAGGTTTAGGGAGATGTTTGAAGAATGGTATATTATTGGATATGAGTAGTCAACAATGTTCTAGGAGTTTGTTGATTTTCAACGGGGGAGTTTGGTAGTGCCAGAATATGTGCACAAGTTCCATGCTTTATCAAAGTATGGGGCTGACCTGATTAGGACCCTGAGGAAGAAGGTAAAGAAGTTTATTCTAGAATTAAGGTCGGGACTGAGTGACTAACAAAGGCTTATCTAGCACTTCCATTTAATGAAGTGGCAGACATGGCAAGGAGGTATGAGCTAATGTGCACCTAAATATGAGGTGTAGGGCAGAAGGCTAGGCCTGATAAGAAGAATAAGTTTACTCCTTATCAGAAGGTAAGAAGGGCCAATGGAAGAAAGGAAAGTTTATAGGTAGAGGAGAGCAGAAGGATGTTACTGATGTGATCTACTATAATTGTAGACAAAGGGAACACTATACATCTAAGCTTCCGAAGAATATTGGAGTAGTAGAATTCAAATGTTATTTGCGTAACAAGTCTGGGCACAAAAAGAAAGATTGCTTGAGTTAAGGTAGCTAAAGGTTTTCGCTTTGGAAGGACCGTCAGCCAAACCAATGGCCAAAGATAAAGGAAACAAGGTTACACTTAAAGGTATGATTTCGATCTCCAGTATTTTCATTAGTGTTCTTTTTAACACTGGTGCTACACAGTCTTTCATATCAAAATATTCGGTGGATGGGTTGGAGTTAGATACTACCTATTTAGTTACGTCTTTATGTGTAGTTAATCCAATTTGTGGGTATGCTAATTTCCGATTAAGGTGCACTAACCTTGTGTCTGATTTGTCTGGGTATTTGTTTGTTTATAACCCAAACGTGTTTGACTTTGTACGGTATGGGGTAATATTAGATATGGATTGGTTAGTGAGTAATGATGCTAGAATCTTTTGTGCTAATAGAGCCACCGGTTTGAGAAATCCAAGGATGGGAAAAAGATAATGGTGGCATTAGATGTAATGAAGGAGAAGTCAGAATTGATGTTGTAAGTGATGGGGAATCGGGAGGATGAGATAAGTAGGGTACTGGTAGTTTGGGAATTTACAGTTCGAATCAATAAAGTGATTACTACAAAGAAGAGCGATCGAATTCTGAATAGACTTGATGCCGGGGGCATAACCTGTTAGTAGATCACCAAGTCGAATGTCGCCTAAGGAGGTGGAAGAATTGAAGAAAAAGATGATGGAACATGAGCGCAAAAGTTTTATTAGGCCGAGTAGTTCACTGTAGGGAGCATCCATGGTGTTTTGTGAAGAAGTCGAATGGATCATTACGGATGTGTATTGCTAACCAGAAGTGAACGAGTTAAGTGAAGAATCAATGCCCATTGCCTAGGATTGACGACTTGTTTGACCAGTTGAGTGTAGCCAAAATATTCTAGCAACTAAAGTTTGCAATGGGATTCCACCAACCAAGGGCACTAAAGATAATGTTCCATTATATACGTTTAGAACAAGATATAGGTCATATAAGTGCTTAGTGATGCCATTTGGACTGACTAACGTCCTCGTTCTTTGTAGATCCTATAAACTGAATTTTTTGCAATTAGTTGCGTAAATTTATGTTAGCCGTCATCGATGAAATCTTGGTGTATTCTTAGAATGAGCTAGATCATGAAGTCTATCTTAGATTGGTGTTAGTGAATTTGAGACAAAACAAAATGAAGGCGAAGTTTTCTAAGTATCGTTTTTGGGAATAATAAATTAAGTTTCGCAAGCATGTTGTATCAAAGAATAGATTAGTAATGGAGTTAGATGCTATTAACGGTTGGAAGAGACTAGTGATGGTTACATAGATGAGAAGATTCATGGGTTTAGCTGGCTAGTATCATAGACACATTAAGGATTTCTCGCATATAAGAGCACCTTTGATAAGGTTGACTAGAAAAAACGAGATGTTAGCATGGACCGATAGGTGTAAAAAGTCATTTCAGGAGTTGGAGAAGTTATTGACGAATGCTCCTATCTTTATCACACTTGAAGTTAATAAGAATTTTGTATAATATAACGATGTTGATGAAATAGGTGGGAGCAGTGTTGATGCAAAAAAGGACGAATAATAGCTTATGCATCAATATAGTTGAGACTGCATGAAGTTTGATATTTGACTCATGACGTGGAGTTGGAAGTGGTGTTCTTTGGATTCAAAATTTGGAGACATTATCTTTTAGGAGAATAGTCCAAGTTGTATACAAACCACTGGTCCCTTAAGCATTTATTCTCTTGGAAAGAGTTGAATATGAGGCAATAGAGATGGCTAGAATTTTTGGCGGCGTATTACATTAGAATATAGTATATGCCAGGTTGGGGACAAGGTTGTAGATGCCTCAAGTATAAAGCATCGGAATAGAGTGTTGGTCATGATTGAAGAATGGAAGATGTTAGAGACATTAGCATCTGGTAGAATGCATTTTAGAACAAGTGCAAGAACAAGTCGAGATTTAGGAATGGTAGCAAGTTTGGAAGTACATCCAGCAACTGTACATAAAATTGCTACAAGGCAAAGAGAAGACACATCACTAGCCGAGAGAATCAAGAAATTTTGGATGGGAGTTGTAACAACCGGAAATTTAATCCATAATAATTAATTCGTTAATTAATTAGATAATAAAATAACTTTGTGAAATTATCAGAATTAAGCCATAGAAGTTGCACCATTATGTCCATGGAAATTTTTTAGTCAATTTCCATACACAGAAGGTAAAAATTTGAGCTAATACGACCAAATTATAAAACAAACAAAATAAGCAGAAAACAAAGAGAGAGAAAAATATTGGTAGGTCGACCATTCGATTGACCTGGGCATCAGGCTGTCGACCGCTTGGTTGACTCGCCTCTACTATTTGTGAACGAACGAACGTTCATTCGAACATTCCGAAGCCTTAAACTGACGTGTTTTGCATTCTTTGGACCAGTCCGGTCCATCTATTTTTGCATTCGATGGCTCCTATTCGACCTATGACATGGTTGCGTCCTATTAAAACCTATATCCAACGACCTGAGATGCACATATACCTCTATAAATGGACCCATAGACTTAACACTTTTTCTCATTCTAGGTTTTCTCCAATTGGGTTCACCTTTCAAGGAAGAACCCTAAACGGAATAATTATTCCAAAGGAGAAAATCGTTATAAATTAAATATTTTACAACTCCAAGTGGATCTGGGAAGACAAAGAAAGAGCTTAGGACCGGAGTTGAGTGATTGTAATCCTTTTAAGATTTCTTTAAGTAATTTAAAATAATAAGGTTTCTAATAGTTTTAGTTTTATTATGATTTTGAAATAATCTTTTTATCAGTTTTAGATCTATTTTTCAGTCTATTCCCTTTTGGTTATTCTTTTTCAGTTAATTATAATTTATTACTATTAAGCATAGCTTTTTATTTATTTATAGTTTATTTATAGTATTTAAGTTCATTTACTGTTATTTATTTCTTATTTACATCTTTTTCAAAGTTTTGGATTTTATGCAAGTGTCTATTCTCATCCTCCTCTTTTTCTTCGTGTATGGATTATAATAAATTAAACGCGAACATGGATTATATAAGTAAGAGTATTGAATGAACAAATAGGATGTAAATTATAAAGACTATAATAAATAATGTAATTGGACTGAAATTATGCCAAATTATGATTAGAATAGGACTAATTAATTGGCTTAGTTATAACGTAGAATTATAACTAAAAACGAGTAAAAATATATGAAAGAAGCTTATTTTCACTCTTAGACCTTGGGTTGAATAATAAGCATCATTATAACATAGGTTGTAATAAGAAAAAGAGTAGAATGAGGCTTATTTTAAGACTTGAGATAAATTAATAAGTGTAGAAAGTAAAGATGATAATAAAGGCTTAATTAAATAGTTTATCTAAGTTAATAAGCAAAGATGACAATAGAACTTATACCATATAGCATTCCCTATTAGACAAAATAGTGTCTCACATTAACCTGAAGAGAGGTGAGGGCACGCTAATGCTAAGAATGGTAGTAATTGGCCAAATAGAAGTCTAAATCACAGGGGATTTGAATAAGGGGCGCAACTGGATATTATTTGGATGACAGGCTAGTACCAATGGCATTTCCCCTATAGTTTCTATGGACACACGGTAATCTCACGTTAGCCTGAAGTGAGATGAGGGGACCACTTATGTTGTATTTTGAGGTAATAAGAAGACCCAATAGGTGGAGAAAAAGGTAGCATGGGCATGGTGGCAGTTACGCGTGCGACTTCCATTCTGGTGCTCAGTTATCGCTATGAGTTCCAAGCGTTTAGAATGGGTGTCTTTTGTAGACACCATTGCCTTCTGTGTAGGGAGCTATATATGTCATAGGATCCACAATGGGTGCTTTGTGCATCTTTCGTAGATACCATTGGCTGCTATGTGGGGAGTTATATAGTGCCTGGTTCGTGGTAAGGTCTATGGGGTAGCAGGCCAATCAGAAAGGGTAGAATTAGGATTACATTCTAATTACAGTATCAGAAATTCATCCCAATCAAAGCAGAAATTAAGTAAAAGTTTTGTAATTGAAATTAACTTATGTTATAGTTAATCGTATTTATTTCCAGTTTGTTTCTTTCCTATTTTCGTTACTTCTTCTTTATATACTAGAACTATTATAGAGTCTATTACTTTTACTTTGCTTAAAGAGTCTAGTAATTACTATCATTAATTGGACTTTTTTTCCTGACCCACTCCTCTATTTTTCCTCTTTTCACCCCATAGGCAATCAAGGGAGAGGACAGTAGATTGCAGTTGCTTGACGGTTTCTTGGAGGAGTTCTCTACTATGTATTTCTTTTATTTCAGCTTTAGTTCTTTCTATGTACTGGCTTATTATAAGGGACATTATGTGCTCTTATTTTTGAGACTATGAGTTTTTGTTTCATGAGATATATTGGATTTTTAGACATAAATGTGGTATTTGACTTATTTATGAAGCAATTATGAAGTTTTGTTTTAATTAAGTTATTATTTTAAGTTTCTACTGTTTTCATCTATTTTTGTCTTGTGAATCTTAGTCTTTATTAGTTTTAGTTATACCTACAATGCACCATACCTTTTAATGTGTCATTTTGGGTATATTAAGAGGCGTGGGGTGTTTCACTTGGTATTAGAGCCTAATGTTACAAGATTTCTAAAAGTTTATTATTTTTTCAAATAACTCGTTTTTAAAAACAGCATTTTTAAGACAAGAATTCTTAGAAATGTTTTTAAGTTAAAAGAAATTTTTATAAAAATCCCCTCATAAGTCCAGTTCAATCTTTCTTTGACTCTTTCCTAAACTATCGTTTTCTTTTCATCAAACGGCCGATGCCCAGTACCTTCCCGAGGGCATCCCTATCCCAGCCTGGTTTCGTAGGTACTTACAAGCCACGACTCCAGAGGTGCACAGGCCTATGCCCAATCCTGGACCAGCAGATGGAAATCCCATCAACCCACATACCGCCATTAATTTATCTAAGCTTTGTAAAGATTTTGCGAGTTTGGGCGGGAAGACTTTTTCTGCAAAGGGGGCTTATGTGGAGGCGAGAGCATGGCTTAGGGAAGTAGAGAGAATTTTTGGTCTTTTGGGATTGGACGGTCAGTGGTGAGTTCAGCTAGTCGCTTGGTAGCTGAAGAAGGAGGCATCTTATTGGTGGAAGGTGATCGAGTTGGAGAGGAATATTAATTGGGATAGATTCCGAGAGAGATTCGATAGGAAGTTTTTGTCTCAGGCAGAAGAGAGTGTTCAACTGGAGTGGTTTATCAATTTGAAGCAAGGGAGTTTGTCTATTAAGGAATACATCAATCAATTCAATGAGCCATCGTGGTTTGGTATGGATTTGGTGAACATGCAGCATGAGAAAGCAATGAAGTTTGCAAAGGGATTGAATCGACCCCTTCAGGGATTGTTGTTGACTCATGTACCGATGGGAGCTACTTATAAGTCTTTGGTCGAGATGATACTTATGTCAGATACAGTCAAGGAGGGAGAGTCAAAGAGGAGGTTAATTCAAAAAGTTTAAAGAAGAAGTGGTGGGAAAAGAATAAGAAGAAGAAGAAAGGTGATGGTCCTTAGAGAAGAAGATTAAGAAGAGAGTAAAGTGCCATAGATGTGGGAATGTTGGACACATGGCCAAGAATTGTAGGAAGGACAAGATGAAGGGTAAGTGCTATGTATGCAGGAAGCCCGCTTATATGAGTAGGAGTTGTTCCCAAAGGGCTGGTCAGGAAGCAAGTGCGCCAGTTGCACAGATTCGGGCGTTAGACGCAACACCTTCCAGTAGCATTTCAGGTAGAGGTAGGAAAGTCACGGTTGAAGGCTTGATTTCCATACCTGATTTTCCCATTCGGACTTTATTCGATTCTAGAACATTACATTCTTTTATCTCTAGTTCTCTAGTAGATTGTTGCACTTGGGCATCTCATTAGTAGTAGACCCCATTATTGTTTCAAACCCCATAGGAGGATCGGCACACTTATCTATAGTTTGTAGGGGTTTCAAAATTTTTATCCTAGGCGTAGAATTTGACTACGACGCCTATGTTTGAGGTGCTTGGGGTATGGGATTATCTTAGGGATGGATTGGCTATCAACATATGGAGCTATCTTAGACTATGGGAGGAGAGTTGTTAGACTTGTGACTTGCAGTGGTAGGACTCTAGAGGCATCTTGTGATCCAAAAGGGTCAATCATGTTGAGTTTTCTCTATTACCTCGAGTCATCTTCATCAGAATTGCATTCGGTTTCCGTCGTCGGAGATTTTTCAGACTTCTTTGAGGAGGTTAGGCGACTACCCCCTAAGAGAGATATTGACTTCAGAATTTATTTGACCGAGAATGTCAAGCCAGTAGCGTTACCTGTGAGGCACATGGAATTTAGGGAGAGGAAAGAATTGGACAAGCAGATCCATGTGCTTTTGGAGAAGGGATTCATAAGAAGGAACATATCGAAGTGGAGAGCGCAAGTCGTCTTCGCCACTAAAGCGGATGGTTCTCTCCGACTTTGCATGGATTATAGGGAATTAAATAAGCTCACCAAGAGGAACCGATATCCACACCCTAGGAGTGATGATCTTTTTGATCAGTAGGAAGGTTCTTCAGTTTTCTCTCATCTTGATATAGCCACGGGATTCCATCATCTTAGAGTTGCCGATGACAGCATAGATAAGACCGACTTTAGGGCAACAGACGGATTCTTTGAGTGGTTGGTTATGCCTTTTGGGCTAACCAATTCTTCAGCCTATTTCGGTCATTTAATGAGCTGCGTCTTTAGGGTGTCCTAAATAAGTTTGTGGTGGTATTCGTGGATGATATCTTGTTATTTTCAAGAATATGAAGCATCATGCTGTTCATTTGGAAGAAGTTCTTCACACATTTCATATTCATCTTTTAAGAGCTATGTTTTCGTAGTGTACTTTTAGAGAGAGGAAGTTCGTTTCTTGGGGCACCTAGAGTTGAAGGAAGGTTTGGCTATTGAACCGACCAAGGTTATTGCAGTGCAAGAATAGAAGTCCCCCCAATAACGTTTTCGAGGTTATCCAAGGATTGGATGGTTACTATAGGAAATTCATTAAAGACCTTTCCAAGATTTCGGCACCACTCACGCGCCTAACTAAGAAGAGTAAAGCTTTTATGTGAGGCGTGGATTGTGAGGATTCCTTCATGAAGCTTAAGAGAGCCCTTACTAGTGTACCAATGTCAGCTTTACCTGATGGAGTTAAACCTTTCACTGTATACACTAATGCATGCGGAACGAGTCTAGAGGCAGTGTTGATGCAAGAAGGTCGGGTAGTGTGTTATGGTAGTAGGCAGTTGAGGACGCATGAGGAAAACCACCCTACCCACGATTTGGAGTTGGCTGCTATAATTTTTGCACTTAAGTCTTAGATGCACTATTTTCTTGGAGAGAGGTTTGAGCTTTTTACCGACCATAAGTCTTTGAAGTACATATTCTCACAGAAGGACTTGAACTTGAGACAACAAAGGTGGGTGGAGTTTTTAGCATCAAATGATTTTGAGACAAGGGTAATGTGGTTGCGGATCCATTGAGTAGAAAGAAAGCGACCCTTACTCTTTTGTTCGTAGAATGGAGGGGCTTGGAATTTATTTCTACTTTTGATTTTAAGCCTTCTATGGACATTACTCTCGGATTGTTGGCGACATTAGAGGTGAGGTCTATCCTTATGTATTAGATTGGCTTGAGGCAGTGGGAGGATTCAGAGACCTCTGTGATGGGAGGCTTTGTGTTCCATGTGCCAGTGACTTATTGAGAGCAGTTTGGGAAGAGGTGCACCATTCCCGTATGACTATTCATCCGGCTGGTGGCAAAATGTATCGGAATATGAAGAGGATGTTCTATTGAGATGGCATGAAGAAGGACACAGCGGAATTCGTAGCTAAGTGTCTCATATGCCAAAGACTAAAAGAAAAGCAGCAGAAGCCTGGTGGATTACTTCAGCCCTTAGATATGCTAGAGTGGAAGTGGTACAGTATTTCTATGGATTTCATTGGCGGTTTTCCCTGTTCTAGGAAGGGGAACGCTATCATTTGGGTGATTGTTGATAGACTGACGAAGAATGCCACTTCATCCCAGTTAAGAGTAAGTGTATGGCTTCATATTTGGCATCCTTATATATTCGAGAGATAGTCCATCTACACGGAGTCCCTTCTAGCGTTGTAGTGATAGAGATCCCATTTTCACTAGCGATTTTTGGAGAAGCTTACAGCAGGCGCTAGGGATGCAACTTAGGTTGAGTATGGCCTATCACCACAGACATATGGCTAAACGGAGAGAATCAATAGGATGTTTGAGGATTTGCTGCGAATGTGCATTTTGGACTTTGGAGGAAGTTAGGAAGAGCATCTTCCATTGGTTGAGTTTGTGTACTGTAAAAACCCTGTATTTTGTAATTATTTTAATTGTATATTTAAATTTTTTTATTTAAATTTTGATTTAAAAACTTATTTTACTTATTTGAAATGATTAAAATTTATTAATTAAATATAAATCTTGATTTTATATGAATTATAATTCCAATCTTGTGTAAGTTGAATATTTTCCTGAAATGTTGATTTTGGTCAAAATAGTCAAGCTTTGACTTTTAACTTAAAAATTTAAAAGTTTGAAATTATAAATTTTATCTTTTATTATGAAAATAGATTTAATAACCTGAACACTACTTTTTGTTTCGTTGAAAACGGAGTTAAACTGCAAAAGATATGTACATTTCAATTTTGAATATAAATTGTTTATTTTGCAATTTTGTTATTTTAAATTGTATAAATTTATTTTCTTTATCATATTTTATTTTAATATGTTATATTATGTATATTTTGACTTTTAAATATTTTTAAAATGATAATAGAATTTTTTCAAAATTTACTGTATTTATCTCCTATTTTTTAAAAAGCTGTTTCTATTTTTCTGCTATTTTCTTTATCTAAACTATATTTATTTATTTTGTGATTTCCTTTTTATTTTGTGTTCTTATCTTTATTTATAAATAATTTTAAGCGCATAAAAAATTTTTCCAAGTTCATTGCACTTATTTTTCATATTTTCAAGACTAGTTGCAAATTTTGCTATTTTATTTAATTAAACTATATATAATTAATAATTTATTTATTTATTTTTGTTTATTTACTATATTTTCGTATTTTAACTGAATTTATATATTTTTTTCAGTTATATAAAAATTTAAAAAGAAATAATGGAAATATGAAGAGTTTTAAAAACTTTTGGAAACTTAAGTCTCTTCATCTTCTTTGTCCTTTCATTTGCCATAACCCCTCCTTTATTCCTCTTGGCCGTGTATTACTTTTGTTTGCTGTGTATTTCTCATCTTCATTCACGTGAGAAAATTCTCACCACTTCTAAAACTCACGGCTATCTCCTCCTAAAAAAAAATGGCTTCTTTCTTTTCACATCTTTCTCCTCTTCTTAATTGTTTTGCCTAGATCTCTGCCTAACTTTGCATGGCCTCTACCATCCACCATCACCACCATACTCTCCACCATCCCCTACCACTCTTCCTTGGCATCATCTCCAGCCATCATTTCAGATCCATCCATGGCCGAACCTCCCTTGGTGACAAAACTCCACAAAATTGCAAATAATGTACAAAACAATGCACTAGCCACCATATTACTTCACCACCTTCATACTTCACCATGGCCACCACCTCTAGCCACGGCCACCACCTTGCTACCACCACTACACTTCATCTTAGCCTCTGTCCAGATCTGAAATTGACATGGCCGAGAATTCATGAACCAAAACTCCACAAAAACAATGCATAAAGCCTTGAAACATTCATGATAGCCACCTTATCACTCCATACCTTCATCCACCACCTTGGCCACCACCATAGGCTGCCACCACCACCTTTTTCAGACCTCCCCACACCCCTCCATCTACAATCCAAATCTGAACACAGCAGGGCCGAGCCCAAACCCCTTTGGTCGAGCCTTGTTTTGATCTAAAACTCCACCATATTGCATAGAACTCTTCTTATGCCTATGTTTTAACCTCCACCATGTTCAATGCTTATTAGCCGTGCACTATTGAACCCAAACCTGAGCCATGTTGGCATCTAGGCCGAGCCTAGATGTGATGAGATCAAGCCTTTTGCATTTAGGCCAAGCCTATGTTATCTTGTGCAGGTCTTTTGCTTCTAAGGTTTGGTCATCTCTCTTGTTCTGCAACTGTTTTGCAAACTAAAGTTGTTAATTATATTTGTATGTCGATATCTATATTTGTGCTTATGTATGTTATATTTTGTGTTGTATACAAGGGTCTCCATCTATTCAAATCAAATCGTGCTTGTCGTGCCTTTGGAATCGCTCTTGTGTGTGTTGTTTGTCTCTAGCTTTGATAAAGGCGAGTCTTTCTCACTCTGACATTTATACTTATGAAATAGTGAATTGATGACAAGTGATTAGTAATATAAAATGTTATGCAAGTTAATATTGATCATATGATATGCTATGCCATGTTATTACCATGTTAAAACTGTTAATTATCATCTGACATCTGATATATGACATTATATTGTGACATTGACATTGTTTATATTGTTTATGCATATATTCACACTGCAAGTTCCCTGTTAGAATAGAATCACTATGGGTTGAAATGATACATACCTGAACGGACTTTAGAATAGGAAAAAATCGTTATGGGCTGAAACGATAGGATGAGCGATTTTTATTGTATTTTTATTGACTTGGGATTGCGGGTTTGAAATGATAAAACCCGGTTTTCTTTGTAAATTACGGATTGAAATGATATATATCCGTATCACTTGACCTAGGTTAGAAAATTATATACAGACCCCGTGGTATATTTTTAAATGATTTTTTTTAAATATGTATTTTCAAAAGTATGAAATTTTGATTTAAAATTATATATATTATGGTTTTAAGAAAGTTAAATATTAAATCTTGAAATTGTGAATTTAAGTGAATTCAAGTGAATTCAAGTATGTAAATTTGGAGTAAATGTGATGTTTGACTTTAAATTTTATTTTAAAATGTAAATAAACAATGGAAATTAAATTTAAAGTTTTGAAATGATATTTGAAGTAAAATGTTAAGTTTATTAAATTTACAAATTAATAAACAGTGAATTTTGACTTAATAAATGAATGGAGTTTGTAAAATTGAATATTTGATCTTAAAATTTTATTGTGTTAAATCATATGTCAAAATGATTTTAAATGTGAAATTTTAAAGTCTAGAAATATGATTTTTAAGTTGTAATAATAAAAATTTGGAGTTTATTTTTTTGAAAAGCTAAAGTGAAACCTAGAATTTTATAGCATTTTCAAAATGTTGTAGTCTTTTGACAGCATTTTTAAATGCTATTGTTTTGAATTTAACAATGTTGGAAATAACTAAATATCTATTACGAAATTTTATAAATGCCGTTATTCTTGAACTAAACCATTTTGGAAACTATAAGCTACGATAGCACTTTATAAATGCTGTCGTTGCTATAATTTGACAATGTTTTGAAATGCTATAAATTTTAACACTGTTTGGGCTATATTTTAAAGTGTTAAATAATTTAACTTTTGAAATGGATTATTTGTGAAATTTTAGAAGTTTTGAATATTTAAATTTGAATTTTTAAGGAACTTAAATTGAATTTGAATTTAAATAAGGTTTACTTGGTTATGTGTTAAACGGAATGAGATGTAATGAGATGAATGAATTTTTGAATGGAATTTTGAAATGTATTTTGTAATGATGTTTGAAATAATAAATGAATGAAATATTTGATTTTTAAATGATATTTAAATTTGAATATTTGGATTTGAATTCAAATAATGATTTGATTATGAAGTTTTGAAAGGATGTAATATTTAATGTGACGACCCGGAATTTTTTAAGCTTTTTTTTTAAATCGAAGTATTTAATTGCTTTTAAATATTCAATAGAGTAATTTTAACTTGAACTACGGATATCATAATTTATTTGACAATTAAATTATTGAACTAAATAATTTGAAATTGAATAAAATATGAAATCTGAGATTTTAAGCCTATTAAAAATAATTTGAAAGCTTGTAAAATTTGTACGGATAATATGGAAGATAGTAAAAGTGTTAAAATTGAATTTGGAAGTGTTTTGTTCAGGTTTTAAATTTTTATCGTTTAAATTGAATTTAAAAATAGCCTTCCGAGGCGCAGTCTCGGAATTCGACGAAACTAGTTCCATTGGATCCGTAATATTGTATTATTATTAGATTTCAATTTTCGTGGCATTTGGAGTTGTTGTGTGATCGCACGATAGATTAACGCGTTGTAGTTTATATCGAAAATTCAAATTTAATTAAGTATATATTTATATATTTATATTTGTCAGCGTCAGCCAAATTTCCTACACATCGTAACTTTGTTTTTCGAAATCGTTAAATCGTTGGTAATAAATAAATAAAAAAAAGGAAAAGAAGCTTCAAGAGGAAGCATTCAACCGTGTAGAAAATATTAATAAATAACTAAACAAACGAAATTGAAGCCGAACCCTCTTCTTCTTTTCCCCCAAACTCTCAGTGAAATGAACGAAAACCAATTCGTTCCTTCCTAAAAAAAAAAGAAAGAAGATAACAATGGCCGATAACAATGGCCGCTTGTCTTTTACTCCTCAAATCAAAACCGAAACCAGAAGGAGATGGCTGAACGCGTTGTTTCGAAGAGGGGAGGGGTGGAACCGAATTCGATTTGAATCGATTCGTGAGCTCGCGACGTTTTCTTCGAATCGAACTGGTGGGGGAGAGCTCGATCGAGTTCGAGGTAGCCGCTTCAGGGAGACGGTTGAATCTCGAGTGGCTCTCGTGTTTGCAAAGTTTAATCGAGGCCGAGATTTGAGGGTTTCGCGATGTCGAGGAGTTTGAGTTCAAGCCGTGTTCTGGCGACTTGACGCGAGGCAGCGAGGTAGGTTGATGGTTCGAGGTGTTGTTTGGCAGGGTGTTCATGTTCGCAAGGTGACTTTGGTGATGCAGTTCTCGATGGAGGGTTTCCTTGCCATCGCAGTGTGGTGTCAGGAAAGAAGTCACAGTTTAAATAAGGTATTCAATTTTTGTTTTACTGAATTTATTATGTGGACAGAGACTTATTTGTAGTAAGAAAGAAGAAAAAATACTGCCTATTTGTATTTCAGTCTATAGATTAGTTATATATAGGAAAATAATAATAATAATAACAACAACATATATATAGAATTATAATGAAATATTTAGTTTGGTTATATATATATATATATATATATATATATATATATATATAGTAAGCCTACTGTTTAAACTCTAGAATATATATACTAAGGTAATTAACTTGTTTAATTAGTTTATTTAGTTATTAGTTAGGACTAGAATTTTTAGTTTGTAAATTTTTAGGTTAAAACCAAATTATTAACTTAAAGTAAATAAATAGAAATTAATTGTTCAATCAATTCAAATATTAACAAAACTTATAATGTTGACTCAAGGTCAAAAATAATGAAGAATAAGTCGAGATGGAGTGGATTGCAAATTTAAAAGCAAAGGTGAGTTATTCTCACTCACATCTGGATGTTGGCTGATTTGAATAGTTAATATTTAAATAATTGTGTGATTGGTTGAAATGTTTATTTATATCAGCCTGAATTGATATATATTGTTGTTGTGCTAATATTTGTGGATGCAGGGAAAATAGGTTGGAGGGATCCAACTGGATTCCTCACATTATAATAATTATCTTTATAATTGATGCTGTGATATGTTTTCATATTGTGATGGATAAATCTGAGTTTTAAACTGTACCGTGATATTGTTGAAATAAATATAAATCTAGAAATTTAATTGTAAACGAGATTAATTGGGATTTAAGAAAATAAAAGAAATTGTTACATAAAGAATTTAAAGGAATAAAATTTTGGGTTTTATGAGATAAATAATATGGTTGGATAAAATATAAATTCAGAATTTAATTATAAATGGATAAATTGAATTTTAGAGAAATAAAAGATATTGTTAAATAATGAATTTAAAGGAATTAAAATTTGAAATCTATTTGGAATGAAAATTGAAAATTGGTAAATCTGGAATGATAAACAAAGAGAAACGTTATCAGATGATAAACGTGAAGGTAAATTTATGTTATTAAACTTAAACCTGAATCTAAATAAATTGACAAAATTTATAAGAAGGATATTTGGGGTATTTGAGTGGGAATGAGCTTCCCTGGGAAAACCAAGTTCGAGTTTAAACTGATTTTATAAAATGAAAGTTTTAAAAATTCAAACTTGTTTAAAAGTTTGTTTGGAAATTATTATTTTAAAATAATTATTAATAATTAGCAATAGTAAATTTTATAAATACCATAATAATTATTTTTACAAATGGATTTGTTTAAAAGACTAGTTTTGGACTTAAGTCATTTGAAATTAGTATTTAACTTATTAAAACACTACTTTTAAATTTAGTTTATTAAAAACCTTATTTAAAATCAAAGTTTATATCTTAATAAATGGTTTTACTGTACATATCTTGAAATTATATTTTGAGTAAATAACTAGTAGTAAACTTCCATATTTTAAAGTATATTTTGGAATTAAGTCTTTTTAAATTGTTTTTAAAATCTAAATGTTTTGAACTTGGTTATTTCCAATGGGAATATATGGTAAAGGATTTACCTTGTAAGGAAAAATTTTGGGAAATTATTTTCAAATAAGTTTTGAAACTTTGGAAATATATCTTTTAAAGATATTTGAGGTAAATAAATAATATGGGATATTATTCATTGTGTGATGAATGCTTGTGGATGTTTATGACTATGAATTGATAGTTAAATCACCAACTATCAATATTGGACAATTGCGTTGATCGTTTCGAAGAGACCGGGATCGAGATTTATTTCTCGAAAACCACTTCGATCCGATTTGTACGTTTCGTGCGAAAAACGTGTTCAGAGTCGAAGATGGAGCAGTGAAGTGCAAGGGCTAGTCGCTAATAATCCTGAGGATATTTCCAAAATGGATGTAGTAGGAATAGTGCCTTCGGTTCCGTTCGAACCCGGGACGGACTTGTATGGATGAATGCTTGCGAAACATCGTCAGGTGGGCGATGGGCATTCTAAGTGAAACGTTCTAAAGGTAACGCTAAGCCTCAAGCCTCATCAACCGGGAATGACTGAAAATCAGGGGATATGCAGCAAGGTTAGGTGGGTCATGCCCAAGCAGGATAAGATATTTCCCCTGTCTAGATGTCCCTTTTTATATATTTCGGCTTAGTGGGTGGTTGGTCGCGCCAACCACGGGGTTTATCTTGTTCGGGATTGTTCAGTAAGGAATGGTTCCGGCCTTGTGTTGCAGGGGATGAAGGGAGTAATCCTTGGTACGGTGATCTAGGCCCCGTACTGTGACAGGTGGTACCCCAGTGCCTAGTCATTGTTGGAAATCCATTCTCCCTACGAGCCTTGTACGAGTTTTGTTTGTATTACCCACTCTGTGGCTAGTAGCTGGAATTTAATAGATGTAACAATTTCGGCTATTTTATAAGTATTTGTATATAGACCCTATTATAATATCAGAGGATTTCTATAAAAATTGTTTTAGCTATCGTAAGGTAAAAACCCGACATGTTTATTTGTGGAGTAGTCTTACGAGATGCTTTTGTTTTCAAAGGATTTTTGAAACTTTAATAATCAATTGGGTGTGATTTTCTCACGCTGGTAATCCAGACTGACTCGGGTGTTATTTAACTGTAATGCTCGGGTCAGACCGAGTATTATAGAATACAGGATATGATGTTGTGGAGCTCAGGAGACGAGCTGGATTGACGATACGTATAGTCGTACTTGTTATATATATTCCGCTGTTTGAGTTGTTGTGTATTCATTGTATGTTATGGATGTGAGCTGTGACTGATGTACTCAGATGATGTAATATATGTAAACTGATATATTTGATTTTGAGTAAAGATTATTTATTATCTATTATATTTTATTCCGCTGCGATGGTTAGATTCTGATGTTGATTTTGTTTTCTCTTCTTCTACCTCTTCTTCTTTAACCCAAATGGTTCGTATTTCTGTGCAACTTGAGTTTATTGTTGTAGAACAGTGTTGGCTCAAGGGGTACGGATTTGCGGGCTGTTACAGTTGGTATCAGAGCTTAGGTTGGTGATAACCTTGGCTCTGGTGGGAATTACTCATTGAATAGAGTCCGTAGTACTCTAAAATGAGTTTGAGAGTCTATGAGTGATTATTTGTTAGTGAATATAAAATTGTTTTTATATTGTGTTGATTTATCGGTTGAGTGTTTATGAATTCTGGTCGATATATGGGACGCCATGTTGTCGATAGGGATTTCTAAACTCTTGAACAAGATAAACCGACACAGTATTGTTTTAACTAGGGTAAATGAAATAATTTTACCCAAATTTATTTTATGTATATAAAAGAAAATGATTTTCTTAATTATTATAGCTATACATGGATGTTTGGATGATAGGAGTGATAATATTAAATTATTATCATTGTATGATAATTGAATAAAGATTGAAATAATAATTAAAGATTAAGGAATAAATTGACATAATAGATGAAGTTTATGAATGTGATTCATAACAGGATTAGGAAATTGAATTCATAATTAAAAACTAAGAAAACAATTCATATCAAATGAATTTGTAAATGTAAATTAAAGTGTAATAAATTATTAAAGTAAGATTAAATTCCAAAGAAAAGTTTGAATTTAAATCTAAAGGGTTTGGAATTTGGAGATTTAGGTTTCTTTGAATTGGATAATGATTCTCAAAAGTTGGGAGGATAATATATTTTGAGAAATATTTTTGAATCGGATTTAAAATCTAAAGAGATCTGGAATTTAAAAATATTGGATGGATTTTAGAAAGAGAATAAAAGCATTGAACTCTTTTGGTCGCTAGAAAATAACTTCGGTGATGACTGTAGCATCATCGATGTTCATTTTCGAGTTTCCAGAAGTGAAATTGCTACCAAATTGTTTTGAATTGGAATTGTTTGCAAAGGGTGAATTTTATTTTAGAAATGCATGGAATTTTGGATATTTGTGATTTCAAAGGGAAGTTGGAAATGTTAAAAGACTGCTTAAACCCCGGAATCTTAACTAAGAATGTTGATGGCATATAATTAGTTTGATAACTTGCAAATTTGGAATTAGTTGAAATAAAATTCAACTTGAAAGAGATGTATTAAAAGAAGTAGGAATCAAAATAAGATAGTAAACCAATACAATGGACTGAATTAAAAAGAATTGTGAATGGAATGTAATTAAATCTTGTACAAAGTAAATTTACAGGGAAGTAAATTGTGGGAGGACAAGTTTATTCAAATTTGTAAAAGTAAAGTGGAACTGAGCACTGGAATTTAAAATTGAATTGTGTGAAGTTAGGTTGAATGAGAAATTAGTCAAGATGGACTAAAAATAATTAATGTTTGGAAATAAAATTCATTGATTGAATAATGAATTGGTGAATGAATAAATGGATCGACTATTGTACTTATAAAGTGAAGTTGATACTAATAAAAAGAAATTGGAAAATTTTAAACCGGGATTAAAATTTAACTTAAGTGAATGAAAGTGAGAAAATATATTTGAATTTAATCTGAAATAAGTTATATAAAATTGAAATTGAAATTGAATTAAATTGGATTGAAATAAAATTTAGTCGAGTATAGGTAATATTGAATGGAATAAAATTCTACTCAAATAAATGAATGTAAAAATCTAAACTTGGGATATAACATAAGATTGAACCTAAGGAAATCAATAATAAGATTATAAATTGGAAATGTTGTTGAATAAAAAAACGAATTGGATTAAATTGGGTATGGTGTGGAATATAAACAAATCCAATTCAAGCCTAAATTGAATTGCCTTATTATTAATAAGTTCAACAATGAATTGTTGATGTAGATTAAAATTTACAATTGATAAAAGAATAAACTAATTGAATAAAATAGTGAAATGGTTAGGATTTGATCAAAGGAAAATCAAATCAAAGATTGTGAATGGGTAATAAAGTTTGGAAATAAAGCTTGAATTGTATGGAATTGGATTAAAATAAAAATGATTGGAGATGAAAATAAACCCAATTCGAGTATGAATAAATTAAAAATGAGAATGAACTTAAGTTATGAAATGAGAGTGAATTGAAGTAAATTAACTTAAGTTAATAGAAGTTGGTTGAATAGAATAAACTTAAGTTATTGGGTGTAATAGTTAAAGAAATAAATAACTTAAGTAAATTATAAGATGGTTATAAAATGAAATAGCTTGGAGTGTCTTCTAGCTAAATAAAATAGTTTGGAATAAACTAATATGGAATGAAATGCAAATAAATGGATGGTAAATGAAATTTAAATGGAATGGGTCGAGCTAAACAAATGGTTGTCAATGAATTAAAATAAAAGGGAATCAATTGGTAATGGAGATGGAACTTAGGTTGTTAATGGTTTTGAATGGACTAGTTTGGTTAATAAAATTGAAATGCAATGAAACTGAGAATATATGGATTGTGAATAAATCCGAAATGGAATTGAATTAAGTGTAAGTTGAGTTGGAGTCAATTTAAATTGATTATAAAACATAAGCGCTTCTTTATTCACATAAATCTCGTCAAATTGCAAAGAATAAATTGTTATTGAATGTAAATAGAAGTTATTAAAATACCTTGGATGGATAGGAATAAAATAAATTGATTTTTGAGATCAATTGGATTAAATATGAGTTCAGTTGCTTAAAAATAAATTAAAAGTAAATGGTTGAGTTTTAAACCATTCAAATTGGTGAAGTTGGATACAAGTGGATTGAAAACCTTTCAAATTGAATGAAAATGGTTTATAAATTAATTGAAATAGTTGGTTTAGTATGAAAACTGTATAAGTTGCTTACAGGAAAATGTTTAGTGTGAATTTCTTTTAGAATTCATATGTCGTAACTATTGCAAGTAAGTGAAATGTGTTAAACTTCTTATATTTGGCACTTACAAGTTTAAACTGAGTAAGTACAGGTACCTGAAAGTCGTGTGGCTGGATTTGGTTGTGCTATTTGCTAAAAATAATAAGCCGCTTGCTTAAAATGCTAAATAAGGTACGCCTACGCGATTAAAATAGGAAATATGAACTGTTTTTGGTTTTTCTGACCGTGTGGGTCGATGTATATATATTTATCTCTTTTGTCAAATTGCAAAAGCTCCTCCGTACAAAGGGGACTCTACCAAAAATTTTCAGAAATTTTGGGAGTTAGAATTTTTTTGAAGATTTTTGGAAAATTTAGTTAACAGCAAAACGATCTCAAACTAGAAATTGAAATTAATTAGTAAATGAAACTAACTAAAGTAATGACATGAATTAGTAATAAATGAAAAAAAATTCAAATGTTTCAAGTTGAAAATAAATTGAATTCGTATGAAATTGAAAAAAATCACGTTGAATAGAAATAGATATAAACTAAAGTGGACGATGAAACATGTAAAGTGCTTAGGTTAACTTAAGTAAGGAATAATCAATTCTTAGTTGGAAATTGGATATTGCAAATATATTCTAAGTTGATATTTGGATGAATAGTGACATTTGGTAAGAAAGTTGATAAAATATTTTTGGGATATTGTGATTGGATATTAGTGCTAAGCAGGATATGCAGGTATTTTAAAGGAAAAAGGAAATTGGATTTGATTTTAAGAGATAAATTTGAATTGCCCGACAAAAGGTACGCATTTAAATTTGGTATGAAATTTGATTGGGACTTGGATTTGGATTGAGCCACTTGGCTTTTTGTTTTGTTTTTGGATTTGGGAGGCCGTAGAGCCATTTTGTAGTTGTACCGAGCTAGCCACGCAAAGAAGACGCTGGCAAAAATTTTCGAAAATTTAGGGAGTTAGAAAAATTTTGAGAAAATTTTGATAATTCAAAATTTGGTTTTAAATTGAAACTTGAATGGTTAAACAAATGGTATGCGTTGGAACTAGGGAAAAGTTTGGAAGTTAATAAGAAAGATAATGGATCTTTTATAAAAGATAGTTGGTAGGATATTAAATTGTTAGAAAACTATTTGGTTTTGGGAAAAGTAACGGGTTTTGGGCCATTCTTCCTAATTGGTAATTTCGGGGACGAAATTCTTTTAAGGGGGGAGGAATGTGACGACCCGGAATTTTTTAAGCTTTTTTTTAAAATCGAAATATTTAATTGCTTTTAAATATTCAATAGAGTAATTTTAACTTGAATTACGGATATCATAATTTATTTGACAATTAAATTATTGAACTAAATAATTTGAAATTGAATAAAATATGAAATCTGAGATTTTAAGCCTATTAAAAATAATTTGAAAGCTTGTAAAATTTGTACTGATAATATGGAAGATAGTAAAAGTGTTAAAATTGAATTTGGAAGTGTTTTGTTCAGGTTTTAAATTTTTATCGTTTAAATTGAATTTAAAAATAGCCTTCCGAGGCGCAGTCTCGGAATTCGACGAAACCAGTTCCATTGGATCCGTAATATTGTATTATTATTAGATTTCAATTTTCGTGGCATTTGGATTTGTTGTGTGATCGCACGGTAGATTAACGCGTTGTAGTTTATATTGAAAATTCAAATTTAATTAAGTATATATTTATATATTTATATTTGTCAGCGTCAGCCAAATTTCCTACACATCGTAACTTTGTTTTTCGAAATCGTTAAATCGTTGGTAATAAATAAATAAATAAAAAGGAAAAGAAGCTTCAAGAGGAAGCATTCAACCGTGTAGAAAATATTAATAAATAACTAAACAAACGAAATTGAAGCCGAACCCTCTTCTTCTTTTCCCCCAAACTCTCAGTGAAATGAACGAAAACCAATTCGTTCCTTCCTAAAAAAAAATAGAAAGAAAGAAGATAACAATGGCCGATAACAATGGCCGCTTGTCTTTTACTCCTCAAATCAAAACCGAAACCAGAAGGAGATGGCTGAACGCGTTGTTTCGAAGAGGGGAGGGGTGGAACCGAATTCGATTTGAATCGATTCGTGAGCTCGCGACGTTTTCTTCGAATCGAACTGGTGGGGGAGAGCTCGATCGAGTTCGAGGTAGCCGCTTCAGGGAGACGGTTGAATCTCGAGTGGCTCTCGTGTTTGAAAAGTTTAATCGAGGCCGAGATTTGAGGGTTTCGCGATGTCGAGGAGTTTGAGTTCAAGCCGTGTTCTGGCGACTTGACGCGAGGCAGCGAGGTAGGTTGATGGTTCGAGGTGTTGTTTGGCAGGGTGTTCATGTTCGCGAGGTGACTTTGGTGATGCAGTTCTCGATGGAGAGTTTCCTTGCCATCGCGGTGTGGTGTCAGGAAAGAAGTCACAGTTTAAATATGGTATTCAATTTTTGTTTTACTGAATTTATTATGTGGACAGAGACTTATTTGCAGTAAGAAAGAAAAAAAATACTGCCTATTTGTATTTCAGTCTATAGATTAGTTATATATAGGAAAATAATAATAATAAAAATAACAACATATATATAGAATTATAATGAAATATTTAGTTTGGTTAAATATATATATATATATATATATATATATATATATAGTAAGCCTACTGTTTAAACTCTAGAATATATATACTAAGGTAATTAACTTGTTTAATTAGTTTATTTAGTTATTAGTTAGGACTAGAATTTTTAGTTAGTAAATTTTTAGGTTAAAACCAAATTATTAACTTAAAGTAAATAAATAGAAATTAATTGTTCAATCAATTCAAATATTAACAAAACTTATAATGTTGACTCAAGGTCAAAAATAATGAAGAATAAGTCGAGATGGAGTGGATTGCAAATTTAAAAGCAAAGGTGAGTTATTCTCACTCACATCTGGATGTTGGCTGATTTGAATAGTTAATATTTAAATAATTGTGTGATTGGTTGAAATGTTTATTTATATCAGCCTGAATTGATATATATTGTTGTTGTGCTAATATTTGTGGATGCAGGGAAAACAGGTTGGAGGGATCCAACTGGATTCCTCACATTATAATAATTATCTTTATAATTGATGTTGTGATCTGTTTTCATATTGTGATGGATAAATCTGAGTTTTAAACTGTACTGTGATATTGTTGAAATAAATATAAATCCAGAAATTTAATTGTAAAAGGGATTAATTGGGATTTAAGAAAATAAAAGAAATTGTTACATAAAGAATTTAAAGGAATAAAATTTTGGGTTTTATGAGATAAATAATATGGATGGATAAAACATAAATTCAGAATTTAATTATAAATGGATAAATTGAATTATAGAGAAATAAAAGATATTATTAAATAATGAATTTAAAGGAATTAAAATTTGAAATCTATTTGGAATGAAAATTGAAAATTGGTAAATCTGGAATGATAAACAAAGAGAAACGTTATCAGATGATAAACATGAAGGTAAATTTATGTTATTAAACTTAAATCTGAATCTAAATAAATTGACAAAATTTATAAGAAGGATTTTTGGGGTATTTGAGTGGGAATGAGCTTCCCTGGGAAAACCAAGTTCGAGTTTAAACTGATTTTATAAAATGAAAGTTTTAAAAATTCAAACTTGTTTAAAAGTGTGTTTGGAAATTATTATTTTAAAATAATTATTAATAATTAGCAATAGTAAATTTTATAAATACCTTAATAATTATTTTTACAAATGGATTTGTTTAAAAGACTAGTTTTGGACTTAAGTCATTTGAAATTAGTATTTAACTTATTAAAACACTACTTTTAAATTTAGTTTATTAAAAACCTTATTTAAAATCAAAGTTTATATCTTAATAAATGGTTTTACTGTACATATCTTGAAATTATATTTTGAGTAAATAACTAGTAGTAAACTTCCATATTTTAAAGTATATTTTGGAATTAAGTGTTTTTAAATTGTTTTTAAAATCTAAATGTTTTGAACTTGGTTATTTCCAATGGGAATATATGGTAAAGGATTTACCTTGTAAGGAAGAATTTTGGGAAATTGTTTTCAAATAAGTTTTGAAACTTTGGAAATATATCTTTTAAAGATATCTGAGGTAAATTAATAATATGGGATATTATTCATTGTGTGATGAATGCTTATGGATGTTTATGACTATGAATTGATAGTTACATCACCAACTATCAATATTGGACAATTGCGTTGATCGTTTCGAAGAGACCGGGATCGAGATTTATTTCTCGAAAACCACTACGATCCGATTTGTACGTTACGTGCGAAAAATCTGTTCAGAGTCGAAGATGGAGCAGTGAAGTGCAAGGGCTAGTCGCTACAAATCCTGAGGATATTTCCAAAATGGATGTAGTAGGAATAGTGCCTTCGGTTCCGTTCGAACCCGGGACGGACTTGTATGGATGAATGCTTGCGAAACATCGTCAGGTGGGCGATGGGCATTCTAAGTGAAACGTTCTAAAGGTAACGCTAAGCCTCAAGCCTCATCAACCGGGAATGACTGAAAATCAGGGGATATGCAGCAAGGTTAGGTGGATCATGCCCAAGCAGGACAAGATATTTCCCCTGTCTAGATGTCCCTTTTTATATATTTCGGCTTAGTGGGTGGTTGGTCGCGCCAACAACGAGGTTTATCTTGTTCGGGACTGTTCAGTAAGGAATGGTTCCGGCCTTGTGTTGCAGGGGATGAAGGGAGTAATCCTCGGTACGGTGATCTAGGCCCCGTACTGTGACAGGTGGTACCCCAGTGCCTAGTCATTGTTGGAAATCCATTCTCCCTACGAGCCTTGTACGAGTTTTGTTTGTATTACCCACTCTGTGGCTAGTAGCTGGAATTTAATAGATGTAACAATTTCGGCTATTTTATAAGTATTTGTATATAGACCCTATTATAATATCAGAGGATTTCTATAAAAATTGTTTTAGCTATCGTAAGGTAAAAACCCGACATGTTTATTTGTGGCGTGGTCTTACGAGATGCTTTTGTTTTCAAAGGATTTTTGAAACTTTAATAATCAATTGGGTGTGATTTTCTCACGTTGGTAATCCAGACTGACTCGGGTGTTATTTAACTGTAATGCTCGGGTCAAACCGAGTATTATAGAATACAGGATATGATGTTGTGGAGCTCAGGAGACGAGCTGGATTGACGATACGTATAGTCGTACTTGTTATATATATATTCCGCTGTTTGAGTTGTTGTGTATTCATTGTATGTTATGGATGTGAGCTGTGACTGATGTACTCAGATGACGTAATATATGTAAACTAATATATTTGATTTTGAGTAAAGATTATTTATTATCTATTATATTTTATTCCGCCGCGATGGTTAGATTCTGATGTTGATTTTGTTTTCTCTTCTTCTACCTCTTCTTCTTTGACCCAAATGGTTCGTATTTCTGTGCAACTTGAGTTGATTGTTGTAGAATAGTGTTGACTCAAGGGGTACGGATTTGCGGGCTGTTACATTTAATGATTTTGAAATGATTGGAAGTGATTTTATCTTTATTTTAGTAAAGAATTTGAATGTGGAATGATATCTGATTTTGATTTATTTGATAAAGGAATATTGAAGTTTATATTTGTATGAAGATATATTTGGTTTAATTGTAATGCAAGTTATTTAAATAATATTGGATTTATGAAATGAATATTTCAAAACTACATAATAATGAAATTAGTTTTGAGATATGAATATACAGAATTATAAAGTTTAGTTTTGAAATGTGGGATATTAAAGTTTGGAAATATATTAAATTGGATTATTTTTATCTTGTAGATCAAATCTATATTTGAAATTTGTAAGATTTGAAATGTTTTGTTAGAAAACTAAACTGAATTGAAACTGATGGTTTGAATTGAATTAAATTGGAAATTTGAAATTTTGGTTTCATTGAATAAATTTGTAAAGTGTAAAGAATTAAAAGATTGATTTTAAATGAATGATTTCGGAATGTTATGATTTTCAAAGTGTAATGATTTCAAGTACTTTGATTTCGGAAAAGTTATACTTTGAAAGTATTATGAATTTTTTAAAGGTGATATATGTTTGAAATGGAAATGATAAACTATTTGATTTGAATATAGTTTTGAAATAAAAATGGTTTTGGTTTCGAAGTGTAAGCTATTTTGAAAGGAATATAGTTTTGAAATGAAATGATTTGATCCTTTTGAAATATAAACTATTTTTAAATGACCACGGCGTTATAATAACGTTTGGTTGTTAAAGAGACCGGGACCAGAAGTTGTCGTACTCTCTGCCAACTCCGAAAACCACTTTAACAACCGTGTATGCGGTGGAGATTCCAGAATGAAGTAGGATGGTGGCGACGTTCTTGAGGTATATTACGTGGACCCAAATCCCATGAGTTGGCATAAGGTGGCTAAAACAGGAGCGATCTTGGGCCAAGTGAGGTCATACCTTCGGTCGGACACATTTCTTCGATACTATACTCATACTTGTGATTGATTAGATGGCCATCCTCCGATTTGATTGGGAGTGTGTTCCGAGGTGGGCATAGTGGTTGCTACGTTACCACCAGCCCATGTGCGTAATTGGTATATCTACCCTGGCATTGCCTTGTGTGCCGTGTCACCTACCATATCGAGCCTTTACTACGAGTTTCTATTTGTGTCATACCTATGCAGTATCTTCTTGTAGTCCCTCGATCAGGAGATATGCAGGTACTGTATAGACTATTGGCATTATTTGTGTTAAGGTGGAAAATGTAAAGCCTTAACGCTATTTAAAAGTATGTTTATTTTACCATAGACATTATTATAATAGCGCAATATTACTACATAGTAAATAGTTTAACGGGTCCTTAGAGGATGGGCGGTCCTAAGCATCTTCTAAGTTACCTGTACTTTTTGTTACTGTTCACTTGAGTTTATTTGCAGTTCATAAGTATTTATGCCCTGACTCGAGTGTTTTGTATTTTGTATTTTGCTTTACGCTCGAGTCAGATTGATTGAGTTAGCATTCAAGATTCACCTTCGGAGTTGGAGCTTTCCTTGAAGATCCAACCATCTATTTTGTTTCAGTATCCAGTGTTCCAGTGATGTAGTCTGATTTGTACCTGATGTATCTTGTTACTCTTCTGTTGTATCTTATTTAACTCTGATGTGTCTTATTTTTATATAGTAGCTTCATGAACTACTATCTCTTTTTACTTACGCTGCATTATTATACACTCTGCGTCTGTGATCTGTGATTATTATTTACTGTATATTCTGAAATTTGCCAAATTTTTATTTACAACGGGGTATTTTGAGCAATTCAATTCCGGCATGAGTGTCTACCTATACACTTATAATGGATGCGAATGGTTGAAAATATCGGGTCGTTACAGTTGGTATCAGAGCTTTGGTAGCTCTAGGCAAAACTCAGTATATAGGGTAAATGAAATTGCAGAATCACTTTCATTCGAGTTTAAATCTCTTCCTTTTGACTCGATTCATTTGAATTTTTGGAACATTCCCTGCGGTTCCAAAATCCATTCGTGTCCCTCACTATTCATCTTCTTTTGATTTTTGGAGTATCCCATAACTCCACTTCAAAAGGATCTTTATAATGAGTCGGCGGTCTCGCCAATCTCAAATCGATTTCTAAAGGGGTGAAACTCCTTTACAACAGCATCGATTCACCAAAGATTTTATATCCTTAGTTTAGATGCTAGTATCTCTTATTATCCCAAACTCTATCTCTTGAGGTCGAATGTCGATTTACCCAGAAATCCACATTGAACTTATTCTTTAAGTCACGGTTGACCCGGTTAAGGTTGCCCGTGATTTATGTAAGTTTATCCATCTTTCTATTTTGTCATTTAATCATGTCATCCTTGTTTCCAACTTATTTTTAAATCAGAATTTCCTTTGATTTGAGTTAATCATATTTGAATCTCTATCCTTCTTTGAAATCTATTCATGTATAGTGTATTTGTAAACTAATATTTAAAATTAAAATGTTTATATATTGTGTTGTTTGAGTTGTTGATGTTGAATTGGGTTTCTGATCGATTCGTCTGATCAACGCTATCGGTAAGATCTCCAAAACACTTTGACAGAACAAACTGACACAATATTATTTTAAATTTGGTTAATGAAATAAATTTTGATATATAAGTTTATGGAACTTAATAAAATGGTTTAAATTGATAATTTCAAATGATAATACTTGATTTATCATTTATTGTTCTACAAATGAATCTATAAATAGTTGTTTATAAATTGATTTGGGAACTGAAATGAATTTAAAACGAGAATTTGAGAATTTAAAATTCCGATGATTTCGAACTTTGGTTTAAAGTTTTAAAAAGGATATATTATGTAAAGTATTTCCAAATAGAATTTTTTTTCCAAAGAATTTTAAAGTTAAAAATTAGTGCTCTTCTTTTTGTCGCTGGAAAATAACTCCGGCGATGACTGCAGCATCATCGACGTTCATTTTCGAGTTTCTAAGTGAAGAGACAGTTCTGTAGTCTTGCTACAGCTTTGTTTTGGGAATTTAATTGATTTGAATTTCTCAAATATGATTTGATTTTTTTATATATACAGATATAAGATTTTTAAAAAATTGATTTGATATATTATGTATATATTATTACTTATCTCTAAATGCTTTGAATGGAATCGGAAATTAAATTCTTAAACTCTATCTTCAAGAATAATTTCAATTATAAAAAGAAAATCAAAAATTTGGATAAATGATTCAAACTTGAGATAATTGAATTGGAAAGTTTTAATTGTATAATACAATTGCATTCAATATAACTTACCTTAATTTTTAAAAAGTTAACAATGTAATTAGATAATATACAATATAAAAAGATTTTTATAAATAAAATTTGAGTGGTTATAATAAATGTTACACACTTAAATTTTAGTTATAAAAGATTAATAGAGGTAAATAGTGAAAAAGGGAATTTAAAGAGTTTTATTAAATAACTTAATAATCAAATTTGATTTAATATGGAACCTTAAGTCTAACCTGGGAAGTTTAATAAAGGTTATCTCTTGAAATGAATATGTTGTGTAATAAATAATGTATCTCTGAATAGGTAAAATAAAATACATTTTATGGGACATTTTGTAATAAAGTTTATTTAACTTGGAATCATAGTTTAATTGATGTCTAAATGAATAAATGTGTAAAAAATTTGATCATTATATTTGCTATGATAAATATTTTATTTATGTAATAGGCATGTTTTGAAAAATGAATAATTTTGATTTTTACAGTTAAGGTGTATTTTTAATACCACTGAAATTTGATAATTGAGAATTTGGTTTTCAAATGGAATTTTTAGTGTAACTTATTGAAGGAATATCTATTTATGAAATGGGTATTTCAAATAAAGTGTTAGGTTATTTGTTAAATTAAGAGTTAAGTAAAATAGTGAACTTTTGACTTAATAAAGGAAGTATAGTTTGATTTGGATATTCCATTCATAAAGGTTTGTTTTAATAAATATAAGTAAATGATATCCAAATGAATATTTATAAAATTGAACTGATTTGAAATACTAATATATCTACCGTAGCACTTTATAAGTGCCGCTGTTTCTAAAATAAAATGTTTTAGGAATTTTATAATTAAATAAACGAACTTGAAATGTTACAACTTTGAAATGAATATTATTTGACCTTGAATTTAAATGGTTTAAATAAAGATTATTTTAAAAATGTTATGATTTTGGTAGTATGATTTCCAAATAATAACATCTCTAAAGTATTATGATTTCAAAGCATTATAATTTCAAATTTATTATCTTATTTGGTTTTTCAAACTATCTTTTAGTTGTCCTTATTTCCCTTATCTTACTACAGAATTGGAGGCTATTGCTTATAACAGTCTGTTTAGAAATTTTTCTATAATCTTTGATAATCTTGGGTACTCATCTGGATCTAAGCACTTCTTACTCATCTGAATCTTTTTCGTTCTTGTGTTCTTGATTCTGTGGATCTTAGGAAGATCATCTCCACATTGTTAAACTTACCTATAGCAACAGTTATCAGGTATAATTTTAATCTTCTTGTCACCTTGTCTAAATCCTATTTCAGTCTATCTTTTTCTATGCTTTCCCATACCTCATTCCTTTTCGGGGACGAAAAGTTTTGAGTGGGGGAGAGTGTAACAACCCTGTATTTTGTGATTATTTTAATTGTATATTTTAATTTTTTTTATTTTAATTTTGATTTAAAAACTTATTTTACTTATTTGAAATGATTAAATTTTATTAATTAAATATAAATCTTGATTTTATATGAATTATAATTCCAAACTTGTGTAAGTTGAATATTTTCCTGAAATGTTGATTTTGGTCAAAATAGTCAAGCTTTGACATTTAACTTAAAAAATTAAAAGTTTGAAATTATAAATTTTATCTTTTATTATGAAAATAGATTTAATAACTTGAACACTGCTTTTTGTTTCGTTGAAAACGGAGTTAAACTGCAAACGATATGTACATTTCAATTTTGAATATAAATTGTTTATTTTGCAATTTTGTTATTTTAAATTGTATAAATTTATTTTCTTTGTCATATTTTATTTTAATATGTTATATTATGTATATTTTGACTTTTAAATATTTTTAAAATGATAATAGAATTTTTCCAAAATTTACCGTATTTATTTCCTATTTTTTTAAAAAGCTGTTTCTATTTTTCTGCTATTTTCTTCATCTAAAATAAATTTAAATTTAAATTTATTTATTTATTTTGTGATTTCCTTTTTATTTTGTGTTCTTATCTTTATTTATAAATAATTTTAAGTGCATAAAAAATTTTCCCAAGTTCATTGCACTTATTTTTCATATTTTCAAGACTAGTTGCAAATTTTGCTATTTTATTTAATTAAACTATATATAATTAATAATTAATTTATTTATTTTTGTTTATTTACTATATTTTCGTATTTTAACCGAATTTATATATGTTTTTCAGTTATATAAAAATTTAAAAAGAAATAATGGAAATATGAAAAGTTTTAAAAGCTTTTGGAAACTTAAGTCTCTTCATCTTCTTTGTCCTTTCATTTGCCATAACCCCTCCTTTATTCCTCTTGGTCGTGTATTACTTTTGTTTGCTGTGTATTTCTCATCTTCATTCACGTGAGAAACTTCTCACCACTTCTAAAACTCACGGCTATCTCCTCCTAAAAAAATGGCTTCTTTCTTTTCACATCTTTCTCCTCTTCTTCATTGTTTTGCCTAGATCTCTGCCTAACTTTGCATGGCCTCTACCACCCACCATCACCACCATACTCTCCACCATCCCCTACCACTCTTCCTTGGCATCATCTCCAGCCATCATTTCAGATCCATCCATGGCCGAACCTCCCTTGGTGACAAAACTCCACAAAATTGCAAATAATGTCCAAAACAATGCACTAGCCACCATATTACTTCACCACCTTCATACTTCACCTTGGCCACCACCTCTAGCCACGACCACCACCTTGCTACCACCACTACACTTCATCTTAGCCTCTGTCCAGATCTGAAATTGACATGGCCGAGACTTCATGAACCAAAACTCCACAAAAACAATGCATAAAGCCTTGAAACATTCATGATAGCCACCTTATCACTCCATACCTTCATCCACCACCTTGGCCACCACCATAGGCCGCCACCACCACCTTTTCCAGACCTCCCCACACCCCTCCATCTACTTTCCAAATCTGAACACAGCAGGGCTGAGCCCAAACCCCCTTGGCCGAGCCTTGTTTTGATCTAAAACTCCACCATATTGCATAGAACTCTTCTTATGCCTATGTTGTAACCTCCACCATGTTCAATGCTTATTAGCCGTGCACTATTGAACCCAAACTCGAGCCATGTTGGCATCTAGGCCGAGCTAGATGTGATGAGATCAAGCCTTTTGCATTTAGGCCAAGCCTATGTTGTCTTGTGCAAGTCTTTTGCTTCTAAGGTTTGGTCATCTCTCTTGTTTTGCAACTGTTTTGCAAACTAAAGTTGTTAATTATATTTGTATGTCGATATCTATATTTGTGCTTATGTATGTTATATTTTGTGTTGTATACAAGGGTCTCCATCTATTCAAATCAAATCGTGCTTGTCGTGCCTTTGGAATCGCTCTTGTGTGTGTTGTTTGTCTCTAGCTTTGATAAAGGTGAGTCTTTCTCACTCTGACATTTATACTTATGAAATAGTGAATTGATGACAAGTGATTAGTAATATAAAATGTTATGCAAGTTAATGTTGATCATATGATATGCTATGCCATGTTATTACCATGTTAAAACTGTTAATTATCATCTGACATCTGATATATAACATTATATTGTGACATTGACATTGTTTATATTGTTTATGCATATATTCACACTGCAAGTTCCCTGTTAGAATAGAATCACTATGGGTTGAAATGATACATACCCGAATGGACTTTAGAATTGGGAAAAATCGTTATGGGCTGAAATGATAGGCCTGAGCGATTTTTATTGTATTTTTATTTGACTTGGGATTGCGGGTTTGAAATGATAAAACCCGGTTTTCTTTGTAAATTACGGATTGAAATGATATATATCTGTATCACTTGACCTAGGTTAGAAAATTATATATAGACCCCGTGGTATATTTTTAAATGATTTTTTTTTTAAATATGTATTTTCAAAAGTATGAAATTTTGATTTAAAAATATATATATTATGGTTTTAAGAAAGTTAAATATTAAATCTTGAAATTGACAATTTAAGTGAATTTAAGTATGTAAATTTGGAGTAAATGTGATGTTTGACTTTAAATTTTATTTTAAAATGTAAATAAATAATGGAAATTAAATTTAAAGTTTTGAAATGACATTTGAAGTAAAATGTTAAGTTTATTAAATTTACAAATTAATAAACAGTGAATTTTGACTTAATAAATGAATGGAGTTTGTAAAATTGAATATTTGATCTTAAAATTTTATTGTGTTAAATCATATGTCAAAATGATTTTAAATGTGAAATTTAAAGTCTAGAAATATGATTTTTAAGTTGTAACAATAAAAATTTGGACTTTTTTTTTCGTAAAGCTAAAATGAAACCTGGAATTTTATAGCTTTTTCAAAATGTTGTAGTCTTTTGACAGCATTTTTAAATGCTATTGTTTTGAATCTAACAATGTTGGAAATAACTAAATATCTATTACGAAATTTTATAAATGCCGTTATTCTTGAACTAAACCATTTTGGAAACTATAAGCTACGTTAGCACTTTATAAATGCTGTCGTTGCTATAATTTGACAATGTTTTGAAATGTTATAGATTTTAACACTGTTTGGGCTATATTTTAAAGTGTTAAATAATTTAACTTTTGAAATGGATTATTTGTGAAATTTTAGAAGTTTTGAATATTTAAATTTGAATTTTTAAGGAACTTAAATTGAATATGAATTTAAATAAGGTTTACTTGGTTATGTGTTAAACGAAATGAGATGTGATGAGATGAATGAATTTTTGAATGGAATTTTGAAATGTATTTTGTAATGATGTTTGAAATAATAAATGAATGTAATATTTGATTTTTAAATGATATTTAAATTTGAATATTTGGATTTGAATTCAAATAATGATTTGATTATGAAGTTTTGAAAGGATGTAATATTTAATGATTTTGAAATGATTGGAAATGATTTGATCTTTATTTTAGTAAAGAATGTGAATGTGGAATGATATTTGATTTTGATTTATTTGATAAAGGAATATTGAAGTTTATATTTGTATGAAAAGATATTTGGTTTAATTGTAATGCAAGTTGTTTAAATAATATTGGATTTCTGAAATGAATATTTCAAAACTACATAATAATGAAATTAGTTTTGAGATATGAATATACAGAATTATAAAGTTTAGTTTTGAAATGTGGGATATTAAAGTTTGGAAATATATTAAATTGGATTTTTTTATCTTGTAGATCAAATCTATATTTGAAATTTGTAAGATTTGAAATGTTTTGTTAGAAAACTAAACTGAATTGAAACTGATGGTTTGAATTGAATTAAATTGGAAATTTGAAATTTTGGTTTCATGGAATAAATTTGTAAAGTGTAAAGAATTAAAAGATTGATTTCAAATGAGTGATTTCGGAATGTTATGATTTTCAAAGTGTAATGATTTCAAGTATTTTGGTTTTGGTAAAGTTATACTTTGAAAGTATTATGAATTTTTTTAAAGGTGAATATATGTTTGAAATGGAAATGATAAACTATTTGATTTGAATATAGTTTTGAAATAAAAATGGTTTTGGTTTCGAAGTGTAAGCTATTTTGAAAGGAATATAGTTTTGAAATGAAATGATTTGATCCTTTTGAAATATAAACTATTTTGAAATGACCACGGCGTTATAATAACGTTTGGTTGTTAAAGAGACCGGGACCAGAAGTTGTCATACTCTCTGCTAACTCCGAAAACCACTTTAACAACCGTGTACGCGGTGGAGATTCCAGAATGAAGTAGGATGGTGGCGACGTTCTTGAGATATATTACGTGGACCCAACTCTCATGAGTTGGCATAAGGTGGCTAAAACAGGAGCGATCTTGGGCCAAGTGAGGTCATACTTTCGATCGGACACATTTCTTCGATACTATACTCATACTTGTGATTGATTAGATGGCCATCCTCCGATTTGATTGGGAGTGTGTTCCGAGGTGGGCGTAGTGGCTGCTATGTTACCACCAGCCCATGTGCGTAATTGGTATATCTACCCTGGCATTGCCTTGTGTGCCGTGTCACCTACCATATCGAGCCTTTACTACGAGTTTCTATTTGTGTCATACCTATGCAGTATCTTCTCGTAGTCCCCCGATCAGGAGATATGCAGGTACTGTATAGACTATTGGCATTATTTGTGTGAAGGTGGAAAATGTAAAGCCTTAATGCTATTTAAAAGTATGTTTATTTTACCATAGACATTATTATAATAGCGCAATATTACTACATAGTAAATAGTTTAACGGATCCTTAGAGGATGGGCGGTCCCAAGCATCTTCTAAGTTACTTGTACTTTTTGTTACTGTTCACTTGAGTTTATTTGCAGTTCATAAGTATTTATGTCCTGACTCGAGTGTTTTGTATTTTGCTTTACGCTCGAGTCAGATTGATTGAGTTAGCATTCAAGATTCACCTTCGGAGTTGGAGCTTTCCTTGAAGATCCAGCCATCTATTTTGTTTCAGTATCCAGTGTTTCAGTGATGTATTCTAATTTGTTCCTGATGTATCTTGTTACTCTTCTGTTGTATCTTATTTAACTCTGATGTATCTTATTTTTATATAGTAGCTTCATGAACTACTATCTCTTTTTACTTCCGCTTTTACCAGTTTTAGATCTATTTTTTAGTCTATTCCCTTTTGGTTATTCTTTTCAGTTAGTTATAATTTATCATTGTTAAGCATAGCTTTTTATTTATTATAGTTTATTTATAGTGTTTAAGTTCATTTACTGTTATTTATTTCTTATTTACATCTTTTTCGACGTTTTGAATTTTATGCAAGCATCTATTCTCTTCTCTCTCTTTTTCTTTGTGTATGGATTAGAATATATTACACGCGAATATGGATTATATAAGTAAGAGTATTGAATGAAGAAAATAAGTTGTAAATTATAAAGACTATAATAAATAATGGAATTGGACTGTAATATAAATAGAATTGGACTGAAATTATGTCTAATTATGATTAAAATAGGGCTAATTAATTGGCTTAGTTATAATGTACAATTATAATTAAAAAAGAGTAAAAAAAATGAAAGAAGCTTAATTTCACACTTAGACTTGGGTTAAGTAATAAGCATGATTATAATGTAGGTTATAATAAGAAAAAGAGTAGAATGAGGCTTATTTTGAGACTGGCGTTAAATTAATAATCATAGAAAGTAAAGATGATAATAAAGGCTTAATTAAATAATTTATCTAAGTTAATAAGCAAAGATGAAAGTAGAACCTGTACCATATAACATTCCCTATTAGACAAAATGGTGTCTCACGTTAGCCTGAAGAGAGATGAGCGACGCTCATGCTAAGAATGGTAGTAATTGGTCAAATAGAAGTCCAAATCATGGGGGATTTGGACAAGGGATGCAACTACATATTGTCCTGTACCAATAACGTTTCTTCTATAGATTCTACGGACACACGTGATCTCACGTTAGCATGAAGTGGGATGAGGGGCACGCTTATGCTGGAGTTTGAGGCAATAAGAAGACCATATAGGTAGAGCAATAGGTAGCATGGGCATGGTGGTAGTTAGGCGTGTGACTTTTATTCTGATGCTCTGTAATAGCTATGAGTTCCAAGTGCTTACTATGAGTGTCTTTCGTAGACATACCTTCTGTGTAGGGGTCCAGACCCACAATGGGTGCTTTGCGCATCTTTCGTAGATACCACTGGCTGCTGTGTAGGGAGTTATATAGTGTTTGGTTCACAGTATGGTTATGGACTAGCAAGCCGATCAAAACAGGTAGAATTAGGATTACATCCTAATTACAGGAGGAATTCAGCCTAATCAGAGCAGAAATCAAGGATAAGTGCAAAAAATCGAAATTAACCTATCTTATAGTTAATCATATTTATTTCCAGTTTGTTTCATTCCTATTTCCTTTGTTTCCTCTTTATATAATAGAACTGTTGTAGAGTCTTTAACTTTTACTTTGCTTAAAGACTCTAGTAAAAAATATTATTCATTAGACTTTTTGTCTAACTCACTCCTCTATTTTTCTCCTTTCCCCATAGGCAATCAAGGGAGAGGGCAGTAGATTGCACTTGCTTAGCGGTTTCTTGGAGGAGTTCTGTACTATGTATTTCTTTTATTACAGCTTTAGTTCTTTCTATGTACTGGCTTATTACAAGGGTCATTATTTACTCTGATTTTAGAGACGATGATTTTTTGTTTCATGAGACATGTTGGATTTTTAGATATGTATGTGGTATTTGGTATTTTACTTATTTATGAAGCAATTATGAAGTTTTTTTTAATTAAGTTTTTATTTTAAGTTTCCGCTGTTTTTATCTTTTTTATCTTGTGAATCTTAGTCTCTGTTAGCTTTAGTTATACCTACAACGCACCACATCTTTTAATGTGTCCTTTTAGGTATATTAAGGGGTGTAGGGTGTTTCAGGAGTGGATGTTGAGGATCTAAAAGAATTCGAGATAGACATGAAGGTATGGCATAGGAAGAAAGGTAGATTGCCGAATGTGGAAAACCTTCAAAAGGTGGTCTAGAAGAAATTTGTAGGTCTAATTTTACCATTCTTCCCAAGGGCATAAAGATGTATCTTGACATAAAGAGAGTATTATTTTAGGAAGGGATGGAGGGGGATGTTGATGAATGTTGAAAGGTGTTTCACATGTCAACAGATAAAGATTGAGCCTTAGAATTCGAGCGGTTTACTTCAAACTTTGGAAGTACTAACTTATAAGTGAGATTATTTCATGGATTTCATTGATGGTTTCCAAGCCGAGAACAGAAAATGATAACATTTGGGTGATAGTTGATAAATTGACTAGGAGTGTCCATATTATCCAAGTGAAGTTGACAAGAATGGCAGCTAGTTTGGCAAAGCTATACATAAAGAATGTCATGAGACTGCAGTAGATTTTGAGAAGTTAGCGATAAAGTCACATCCTTCACTAGTGAGTTCTAAAGAGGTTTGTAGAGTGCATTGGGCAAAGAATTGAGTATGAGTATAGCTTGCCACCTATAGACAGATGGTCAAACAGAAAGGGGGAATCATGTGCTCGAATATTTGCTGGGGCATATGTTTTAGATTTCGAAGGATCTTTGTAAGATTATTTGCATCTAGTAGAGTTTATAAATAATAATAGTCACCAGGCAAGTATCTAGATTGTAATACCTTGAAATTTATATACTACTTGAATAATGTAATTAATAATACATAGATTTTAAATTTAATTGGGGGGAAATTTATTAAATTTTAACAGAAGAGCAAAGTATTCATTTCTAAAAATGGTTTAATTAGCCATCGTAGTTACACTATTGGATCTCTCTCTTTTTTGGGTCAAGATGGAGCATTCATTTATCCGAATCGGACGTTGTATGAGTGAAATATCGATGTATTATTTATGTGGGCTGGTTAGTGCATAGACTACTAATCTGGTTGGGCTGAGTTGGACCAAGCCATAATGAATTCAAAATGAGAAGACGGTTCATATTTTTCCCTCATAAAGCCTTTTTAAAAGTACGTGTATTCATTCCTAACTTCTCATTTCTGAAACCATTGAACCGTTATCTTCCTCTTCAATCAATTCAAAACCAAATTCTTAATTCTCAACAAAATTCGACGAGACGACGGAGTCATAGCGAGGTCCTTTATCATCAAGAGTTGGAATTGGAGGCGATTATGGAGTTTTGCATTTTTGGAAATTCAGGACAGTGGGCGAATTAAGGTTTCTTTGTCTTGGAATTAGTGAGTGTGACTTCTCCAATCTCAATATAATTCTTTAATATTGATGTAAAATTGTTTGGGGATAATTTAGGACGTAAATCTAATATCTATAAATTTGAGAGTAAGGTTAAAAACCGAGGTACGGGAAATGAATGTAGTTTTATATTTAGAAACTCAAAATAAGCAAATTTGACACCAAATTCCATATTTTAATTTGAAAAAACCCCCAAACTAATGAATGTACGCGTATAGGACTTTAGGGAATCAGTAGATAGTGTGTATACATAAAGCATGGTCCTTAGAATTAATCAAAAAACAAGAAGACATAATATCTGGAAACTACATTTACAAAACAGAAACAAATTTCTGTATTTGAAACGTGCACCGATCAGCCGACAGGTGCACACCAGTCCACTATGTACATTCCGGCTAGGAATTCACGCTTTTTTAAAGGCGTGAATTGATGTACGACCACTTAAGTTCTTGCATGGTGATTCCTGAAGGTTATCTAGACACTTTTATGATTTGGTTGGTTACTGTTTGGATGTACAGATTGATGGTAGGGATGTTGTGTTGTGTTACGTTTGGCTTGGAGCGATTATTAACTATTTGAGGAGTGTTTAGAAGTGTTGCTTTTGATGGTGAGGCATGAATACAGTGCGTGCGAGTTTGGGCAACTGGGTGAGTATGTAAGACCTGGATGGAAACGATATGATGTGAATGTGTTGTGTATGGTTTTGGATTTCGTAGTTCGGTATAGTATATGTGTATAGTTGGCAATACAAATACCTTAATATTGTAGCACACGCATGGGTCCTTGATTCATGGTATTGGCATGGCATTCTCCTATAGAATGTCAAGGTTGCTTTTGGAGGGTTTTGTTGTGGACAATATTCGACCTGTATCACATATGGCAGGATAAGGTGTGAGTCCAATGTGTGCCTATCCTTTACCAGAGTGGCAAGACCAGATAGTTGTAGACATGCAATCCTTTACCATATGGGGAAAGACTGGATTACATTTAGGGCTATTTAGGTAGTATAATATCATTCTGTAGCGCAGTGCAGGTTGGACTAGAAGATATTATACTTGGATTTATATCGTATTATATCACTGTCATAGTAGTATACATGTATTAGATTTGCTTCACTCATGTTAAGATATGTCTGACCCACTCCTATATTTTCTCTCTATATTGTTCAGGTTAAAGGAGTTTGGAGACGCAATGAACGTGGAGTCAAGATCTTTATATATTATAAATATCATACATAATTGCTGTATAAATAATTTGCAATAAAAGATAAGGTGTGACAGTGTGTGATGTTGTTTGGACTAGGATTTTAAAGACTTATGTTATAGTATTAGATTATGTAGTTAAGTTTAATATTTGTGTAATATTATATTTTGTATGACCATTCGCTGCGGGACTCTGAAAGTTATTGGTTAGTTTAGTTTTTGATTTATGCTCTCTCTGTATATCAATGTATCACCACCTAATGACTCGTCATTTCAAGACTTTGTTGTGTAGTTATGAGGTTCTGATATGAAGGGTTGTTAGAGAGATGGCACCTTTGAGGAGCTTGATAGAAGACTATGTAAGTCACATATTTGTTGGTTGGACATGGGAAATAGACTCGTACTAGGAACTGATTTGGTAAGATACGTTATTAAGAAGGAAGAGGTTATTCGCCCTAGAATAAAAGGGGCGCAACTGAGATGGAAGAATTATGCCGAAGAGATAAAGGAACTAGAGTTCATTGTAGGCGATCTTCATTGTAGGCGATCATGTGTTTGTAAAAGTTTCATTGATGCAAAGTGTGATGTGTTTCGAAAAAGCAAGGATATTGGCACCAAGATATGTAGGACCATTTCTAGTGACTGGAAGGATTAGTAAACTCGCTTATCGAGTTACGTTACTAAGTAGTTTAGCGGGTGTGCATTACATAATGCTTTTCATATGTTGCATTCAAGGAAATGTGTGCATGACCCAAATTCAGTAGTGGAGCCGAGGAGAGTTGAGGACTTATACACAGAACCATATTTGACTTATGTTAGATGACCGAAAGGAATAGTAGGTTATGTTATAAAGTGTTAAGCAAAAAGTGATTAAATTCACATCCAGTGGAGTGACGAAGTAGACTATTGTACTTAGGAGGTAGAGGATAAGATTAGGAATATCTATCCCGATTTATTTTGACATGAATGATTAGGCATGTATATTTTGTTGCATAAACTAGTAGTAATAATGGTATGATTTTATGATATGATATTGGTATGTGTTAGTGTGCAACTGCCATAATACATAATGGTTATTGGTTGATGATTTACATTAGTAGGGAACTAGTATAATTATTGTTGAATCGATGATGGTTGTCATTATCCTGCATTGTCTGAATTTAAGGACAAAATTCTTGTTAGGCAGGGAGACTGTAACACCCTATATTTTAGAGTGCTATAATATGGAGAAAATAATTAAATAGACAGTTAATCAAATAAAATTTCAAGACAATAATAATTAATACAAGACGATTAGTGTAATGGAAATGGGAATGCATATAAGATGAAGAGTTCAGGATTTAGTAAAATATGCTAGAACTTGATTTTAGACCAAAGCCCAAACTACTAACCCCCTAAAACTTCCACCTTTCGTTCATTCTCTCACTCACCCAAAAATTAACTAAAAGAAAGACCAATGGAGGTCGATTATAACTACCAAAGAGAATTAAGAAGAAAAATTCAAAGAATAGGGAAAAGCTTACATTCCTAAGAAGAGAACGAGAGGTTTAAACAAGTTTAATCAAAACGAGGTGAGTAACACTTTCTCTAAACCTTCCAAACCCGTTGGATTAGTGTTATATGTAAGTATGAAGCTTTAAATGATAATGAACAAGTTTATAAATGATGAATAACCATTTTTCATGTTTGGAAATTTAATGATAATGGTTTTTGATATGTTTAGGGTACAACGTGAATCAAAGCTTTTCTAATTCACTTGAAAGTACTATATGATGTTTAATATATTAATTTGGATATAAATTTTTGATATCATAATCTTTTAAACTAATTGGATTTACTATGACTTCTCTAATTGGGAAGAGGCCTAATTTTGAGTTTGTTTATTTAAATATGAAAAGTAACTATATTGGCATGAATTTTTTATATAATATAAAAGTTAATTAATCAAATATTTTTGAATTTTTGGGAAAAAAGTTTCATGAATTTTTGAAGTAGTATGAATTATTTAGTAAAGAGAAGCGTTAATTACTAATCAGAATTTAAATAATTAACTAGAAAAAGTAAATAACGATTCCTAAAAAGAAAACTGCAAATGCAGGTTGACCAATGATAATTTGATATATAACAAGGTTTGGTGTAAAGTAATTACTTTGAATGTTAATAAACCCTATTCCACTTAACTACAAGTTTGTCATGTCAACCTACGATAACTATAATTGTCAACCCATGATGGCTTATAAATGTTCAACTTGCAATAGTATATAAAAATATCAACCTTAGATGGCTTTTTGTAACTCCTCTATTTTAAGACCTAGAAATGAACGTCGATGATGCTACAATCATTACCATAATTATTTTTCAAGTGACAAAGTGAGATCAATATAATATTTTTTCACAATAAATTAAACATAGTAGCTAAATATCTTTTCCATTACATCAAAATGATTTACAGTTGTCATTACATCATTTTAACCCATGTCATTCCACGTAAGGGTAAATATAAATAGAGTAGTGTCTAACATGTGAAGATGCCTATACCATACATAACCAGTTATGAACTCTGGTTTTACATAATGGAAATCCAAAATATCTTTATTTAAATAGCAAGCCTCCAGCTTTGTCGTCAAATCTTTATTCGTCCTCCCAAAAGAAATCTGTACAGTCAAACTCCACCTATTTGAATGAGTACCCGTGAGTTCATGGAAAATTATAAAAATACAGGTCATAAGTAAAGTTTGGTATGAGTAAAAATTATACTTAAATAACCAACCATATAATGAGACCACGTCGCTGAAACATGGAACGAGTTTACGCTCATTATTTCAGTCATTATTAGATTTAACATATCATGGCATGAACAACAATAATAACAACAATTCATTACAAACGTGAGATTTCCTTACATAGTGTCGATTAGTTTATTTAGTCATATCATACTAAATCGCCATTCAGGCATTTCCTTCCCTGTTCAATAACTGTACTCAACACTTAAGATTTCTACTTAGGTGTTTTATCATATTTTCTATCAATTTATCATTAGTAGATAATTGGGTTGCCACTAAGTGTTATATCATTATCCGTCGAATATAATGTTGTGAACAGACAGTTTGGTTGCTACGAAAGCCTTACTCTATAAATTCTATGTATATAAGTATACGTAGGGTCGATTATAGACCTATGTCTTCCACTAAGGCCTTTCGTCATCATTATCAAATTTATTATCGTGTATACACCTTTGGTAGCCACACCGGCCTTTCACCAATGTTGCCGAATATATTGTCGTAAAGAGACACTCGGTAGCCACATAGGCCTTTCATCGGGTTACAAAACATATCATCCTAGTTAGAAGCACCGTCGCCACTAAAGTCTTATGGCTACATTTGTCATTTCTTATGATATAATTTGTCATCACAAAACACATCATCATATAGCTTAACCAGGCTTAAGTTCTATTCCATTCTTTTTATACAAGTTTACCTCTTTTACTTTTTTACTTTCGAATCCATTTCATCATTAGGGTTTGTCACTACAGTTTTCATAGAATTTTTCCTAACTTCGTTTAACATGAAATTTTCATTCGCTATTGCAAGTTTATGCTTTCCATTAGCCCTCATGAGGTATTAACCTAAGCTCAACTCTAGTCCTTCCCTAGCCATCGTGTAGTGTAGCCCCTAATACTACTGTGCCTTGCGTTTCCAAAGTGCCATCTGAGTTATACATTCAAGTGCCATCACAAGTTCACCTCATCACATTGCCTCCCTATCGAACACTACCATGACATTACAGCCACCCCTATCATGTGCTATGTTCAAACACTATAGAGGGCTAAAGCTTCAAGTGCCATCATGGGTTAATATCTCCTAGGGTCATCGTGAGTCTTCCTTCCCAAAGCCGTCGCATGGTAAAACCCGCAGCTGTCGCTTATTTTCCTAGAGTCCTCATGTTGGCTCTCCATGTGTCTTCATGGGTTGGTAAAGAGTTTTCGCATGTTATAAAGCCCGAAGTCCTCGTGACTATTCCCCAAGCCATCATACGTTTACTCCAAGCTCTTGTAAGTATATTCTAAGGGTCATCGTGTGTTAATATACAAATAGCTATTGTGTGTTTTCAACCTATCATGGCTTTTGTGAGTTAAGACTTATCAAGATTTTGGGAGCTATAGTCAAAGTTGCTATCGCAATTTGAAATTGCATTCACGTAATTATTTTGAAAACTGCTTTTACTACTCTATCAAGAAATTTGCTTCCATCCAACCACTTATGTTATTGAATGCTCATTAGGTGTTCATTTTACTTTGCAGGATTCTTTTTATAAATTGTTAGCTAACTTGGTTAATTAATTAATTATTTATCCTCTAATTACTTAACTCTTTCCTTCACTAGAAAATTCATATAAAATTGAATAATAACGGGAAAAATCCAAAAAATTCAACAAAGGTCCTTTTTACCTTATTTTACCTCATATAAAAATTTCATGTCAAAATTATTAATTTTATTATTTTTAATATTAACCCAAAATTAACTAATTTCTCGACTGGAAAAATTCATAAAATATTCATATTAGCTCCAAAAATTATAAATGTAACACCCTTTATTTTTATAAAATTATTTAGAAAAATTAATTGGGTAAATTAAAAAAATATGGAGATTAATAAGTTGATAATTGATCAGCTAAGGTAGCCGTGCCATGTTAATGTGAAAACTAAAATGAAATAACCTAAGCTAATGTGATAGGGTATGAGAAGGGCAATATGGGAAATAGGCGGAGCTTATACCGTAAACCCTTAAGAGATTGAATGCTCGCGTTCATTTCAATTTACTTGTAACGACGCGTAAATTTTCGATAATTAAAATAGTTAGTTTAATAAGATTTTGTGATCTAATATTGGAAGAAATAAAATTTGTAAATTATTTAAATGAAATAGTATATAATACATGGTAATTGAATAAAATCAATATTATGTAAGTAATTATAATAATTTGCTGTAAATAATAAACCCTTACAAGTGTGATTAAAAGTTAATGATAACAATAATTATATGTTACCTATTTATTTAGTCTGTTAAATTTAATTTGAAATTAATTATAATTAACTGAAATTAAATGCTACGTTAATGTGAGCTAAGACAATAAATGTAAATTTTGAATGTAATAAAAGGAATAGAAATGTAATTATATTCATAAGCTAAAAATTGATTAAATATAAAGATTGAAATCAATTTCATCAATCTATGGAATTTAAATTATAATAACTGGATTTATTATAATCAATGTAATTAAGTATTACGTTAGTGTAAATAAAGATGAAATTGGAAAATATTAGTCTAATAAGATATAAAACCAATGTTAATCGTACTCATAAGATGATAATTGATTTAATAACAGGATTGAAAATCAAATAAATGAATTTATGGGAATTATAATTTATAATTAATGAATTTATTGAAACTGAAATTAAACATTGCAAATTGTGATATATACAATATTGAATTGATAAAGAATTTTTTTTAAAAGATTTTAAAGTACTAAATAATCTAAAATGATAGAAATTTTAAATTATTGGATTTGAATTGAAAACGTGATTTAATTAATTTAATATTAATTTATTTAATTAACGTGAAAATAGCCATTTTGGCCGGCGACTCAGATTTCGACGAAACTAGTTTTATCGGATCCGTAAAAGTGAATTATTTCAAGGTTTCAATTTTGTAGCAATGTGACTTATCGTTTTATCGTACGGACTCGAAACGCGCAGAAATCAATTTAATTGAAATAAATTGAAATTAATTTGAAATAAGCTTATTTTAACATAACTTTTTCATACAATGGAATTAGGACTTGAAATCTGTTCCATTGAGTGTAAAAATATTGAAAACATCTATTTTGACATATGAGATGACCAATTTTCATTCCGGAGATAGAATAGGCTTTTCAGATCATTTATAGTTCAACCCAATCAATATGATCCATTCATTTCTATTTCTAATCCGCCTATAAATAGTATGTTATAAACCCTAGCCACTTCTTATGTTCTTATTATCTGTACATACAATTCTCTATGGCTTCTTCTTCTCAATGGCAGACAAACCCTAATTCCTAGTATTGCAAATTCAATTTCAAATTCAATTTCAAATTCAATTCCAAAATCAAACTCCTCCAAACCCTAACAAATTATATATCTTTCGAAGCTCTCAACGAGCGTAACTCACTGGTGGAATTTTTTTCTGAATTGAATGATCGTTTGGCCAGATATTTGTAATTTACTCTCAGCCATCATGAGAGGTCGATGAGATTGGACGGTGTATTGTCATTCGTTTGACGATCAGGTTGCGCAATAGTGTAGAGGGAAGCAAGGCAAGAGGATCCAGCGGCTTCAACCATGTCCTTGGGTTTGAAATTCATCGGATTTTGGCCATCTTGTCGTGCGATGGAGTCACGATTGGAGGTGGTGGGGCTCGTCGCGGTTTGGCCATGGGAAGAATAGTGGGAGGCACGGCTGCTGGTGATGGTCGATCGAAAAACCATCGAGCATGGAGGTGGCTTTTGGTGGTGGCGTGTTCGCGCATTGGCTTTCGAACAGGGTTTCGATGATTAGGTTTAACGGTGAGACTCTGCTGACGTGGTCGTGTATGTGCGAATGTTTTTTTATTTTATTCTATTTTAATTTAAATTTTCGATCGTTTTATTCCGTATAATTTTTACATATGAGGTCAAATTTACATATGGTTTCTTCCGCTGGGATCGTATTGAAATTCCGAACATTTTAACGCTGGTCTGGATGAATTTTAAGACTGTTTGAATGTGCACCTTAAATTGGATTTTAAATCGATTTAAAATCAAAGGTGAGTGTTTTAACCCATTCATAATTACAAAACTATCTTATGTTAGTTAAATAAAATTTATGATGAGATTAGAAATTTATTGATTGATCTTTTGTATGTTAAATTTTCATTCTAATTAAATTTGACTTTTATTGCATTTAATTATCGTTTAATTTAATATTGGATTTTAAATTGTCAATTTAATACCTATGTTGACTATCAGTTATCTATTGATGTTTATTGATTGATTTGGATGATGATTATGATGGATGTTTGATTGGTTGATATTGGATGACTGGATGTTGTACTTTATACTATTATAACTGCAAGTTCCCGATGGGTTGAAATGATACATATCCAAATGATCTTTAAGGAAAAATCGTTGTGGATTGAAGTGATAAACTTGAGCGATTTTATGGATTTTTATATTAATTGGGATTACGGTTTGAAATGATATATAACCGTAAAATTTTAAATTGCGGATTGAAATGATAAATATCCATATGACTTGACCCTAAGGTAGAGAATTCGGGTACCGGATTGGTTGAATTAAATGATTTTCAATCCTTAATTTGTTTGAATTTAGTTAAATGATATTTTGAAATAGAATTTGATTTATACAAATTGAATTAATATTGAAAAATCAAGTTTATGTTGAAATTTGAATTGGTTTGAAGGAATTGTTTAAAGGAATTTAATTGAAATTTTAAGTCGAATTTCAAAGTATAAATGGAATTTAACGGAATTGTGTTAGTAAAATTGTTTGAAATATAACTTGAAATATATATTGAATTTGGAGTAGCTTTAATTGATATTTCAAACATGAGTTGAAGCAATATATAATTTAAAAGTTCACTGAAAAATTAAATTTATAGATTTGAAATTGGGTTTGTTAATTTGGAAATTGAAATGGTTCAGATGTGTTGAAATAAAATAACTAGTTTAAACTGATATTAATTCCAAATTTATATTTGATATAATATTTTTTTTAAATATATTAATTTTAGATTCTGAATTTTAAGATTTCCAAATTATTAAACTATTTCAACCTATACTAACTATATTAAATCATTTTAACCTATTTAAACCAGTTAATTTGTTTTTAAACAAATTAAACCATTTTAACTTATTTTAAATCTAATTTATCTATTTTAAATTCATTTAATCTATTTTAATTACATTAATTTTATTTTAAATTTATTTAACTATCTTAAACCAATTTAACGGTATCTTTAATCTTTAATTAAACTATTTTAGAGTATTTTAACTGTTTATAACTATCTAAACTATTTTTCTAAATTTCAAACTAATAAAGAAGATGTGTTTATATTTTAAATCCTCGATTTAAAGTGGATATGACTAAATGATATTATAACCCGGGTCGGGATTTAAATTTCATATTTGATTTGAATATGAAGTCTTGAAACGAGGGTTTTAAACTATTTTTGAAAATATAATTTTTGTAAGGAAATACGATTTCGAGAAATGACATGATTTCAAAAGTGAATATAATTTCGAAAGTCATATGGTTTGAATTGAATACGATATTTTGATATCAATTATGAAATTGCTTTAGAAATGTAAAAGAACCATCCAGTGTGTAATAAACGATTCGTTTATAAAGAAACTGGAATCATATATTGTCATACTCTCTAACACACAGCAGCACTTAGCATGCCTACACTACCAAATTGGGAATATATCACTGAAAACCTTCAACTACATAACCTCTGAGCTCGTGCGTCTCAGAGAAGGGTGTTAAGCTAAGTGAATAAATTCTCCGCCACCAACAGATACGTATTTGAAAGAAATCAACTTTATATCTCAAAGTGTAGTGTTAGATATACGACCATATAAGTCTATTCCGGGTTCGAACAGAACCGAAGGCACTTCCGAAGAAGCCCTTGCAATTTGGGTATTCATAATCCCGATCAGACTTCCTATCACTTAGGGAGTCTCTATACTGGCGCGACTCGGTGCAGAGACAATCGAGGGGTTATCCTTTCATTCTCGAAAATACCCGGTCTTCACCACTGGTCTTCAATTGCTATCCATATACGATGTATCACTTATTTGGAATGGGTTATATGACACAAAGGCCCTCTCTCGTCAAAACCAAATAATAAGCATAATAGTTTAAAGCATATGGATATGGGATTTCAATTAAGTCACAACTGATTATCCAAACCTTTCTTTCAAATGGTTTAATCAAATTACCATTTCAAATCTTTTTAAATAAAAAGATTTATTTCACAAAGTTCATCAACCTTTCACAAAGATTAATTCATAGTTTTCAAAACAAGTTATAATTCCATATCTTTTTATATACAGATGCACCCTCAAGGTTCTCTTCAATTTGGGAACAAAGTTCAAAATTCTTTCACAAAGATTCGTTCACAGATCCCAAAATAATTTCCATTTCAAATTGGATTAACTCATTCAATCTTTTAATCAAAGATTTAATTCATAGCTTTCAAACAATTCCATTCCATTTCAAACTTGAAACCTTTCAACATAATTTGGAAATCCTTTCTTCAAATGAAAGCTATTATTATTTGAAAACAAATAGGTTTCGTTTTGGGAAAAACTGATTACAGTTACGTTAGTAAAAACCATTAAGTATAAAACTTGGATTTAAAATTAAATTTCTCAAACCATACTGTAAGGAAACGGGTCTTCGACGCCCGAACGTCGACATCAATACGTACACTGTATCAACTGCCGAGCAATCGAATGCCGAAAAACCGAATTCTTAGGGTTTAAAAAGAAGAAAAAGATAGAAGAAGAGAGAAAAGATAGAACAGAATAGAAAGAAAACAACAGGACAATATCAGAATCTCACGATCGCAGCGGAACAACATATATAGATAAATGAATAATCTTTAAACAAAAAACTATATCAGTTATTACATTACATCACATTACATTACATTATCAGAGTTTACAACAACTACAACAAACAACAACAAACAGCGGAAAAGAAATACTATATAATAGTGAATACGCCATGCCATCCGGCTTGCCTCCAGCAACTCCCGAATTCTAGAATGACCTGATAACTTGGCTCTAGACTGCCCGTGTGGAAATTGGTGGGCACCCAGAGTTTAGGAAGGAAAATAATAAACTCCGAGTCAGTCATGTGACTGGTGTGAGAACTTTAAAACATTTATTCTTTTTAAAAATAAAATAGAGGAATATTTTTAAAGTCAATTCGCAATGCTTTTGAAAATGAGACTACCATAAGACCTCCCACCACACACACAATGCAAACGCAGACTTGGAGGAGATTTCTTCTTATGTTAGTCAAAGATGCTTACTACACAAAATCAAATCGATTTTGATATTATTATTAGTGCATAGTGTAGACATTTCGAAAGAAGAATATAAATCTTAACCAGCATAGGTACCATTATATTATGCCTGCTATAGCTACCTCCTGAGGAGGTAGGTTTTACAACTAAAATCGTACAAGGCTAGTATTGTTTCTTTGGATTTCCAACAAATGGTCAGGCCAAGTAACTTCCCATTGCCACATGGAAACGCCTCTGGAATGACGTCCCGAGAACCTAACCGGATCTCTGCTAACACAAGGCCGGGTTACCTTTCAAACTAGGTAACTACTAACACGAATATGCCATCCCCCGATCGTAACCGATCTATATCCGAGGATACTCGATTTCCAACAACCAGAAAGTAATAAATTTGCAGCAACAACATAGGTTAAGTATCTGGGCTCGATACCATGATACCACCTCTATCCAGAAGGAATGACATACACTAAAGGGCGCTACCCTCGATAACCTTGCCGCATCCTTCCTGTTTTGACCATTTCCGAGGTGTGAGGTCCGATGAAGTGTCATCCACAAAGCTACGCTTTATACAAAAGATGTGCTTTGATCATCAAATGCTCAACAGCACTTCGTATGCCACATTACCAATTTGGGAATGTATCACTAGTAACCATCAACTATATAACCTCTAAGGGTGTTAAGCTAAGAGAATAAATTCTCCACCACCAACGAAAATATATTTGATAGAAACCAGCTTTACATCTCAAATTGTAATGTCAGACACACATCCATACAAGTCCGTTCCGGGATCGAACAGAAGCGAAGGCACTTCCAAAGAAGTCCTTGCAATCTGGATATTCACTAATCACGCCCGGACTTCCCATCACATATGGAATCTCTATACGGGGGTCATTCGGTGCAGAGACATTCGACGATAATCCTTCTGTTTTCAAAAATATCCGGTCATCAACACCGGTCATCAAATGCAATCCATAACGACGTATCACATATTCGGAATGGGTTATACAACCCCAAGGTCCTTTCCCGGCTAACCCGAATAGTGAGCGCTTATTCAAAAATAAGTATGGCATTCAAATTCAAGCAAATCACAACAAATACCCATTCAATGGTAATTATTGATAGTCGGTTATTGAACTATCAATGGATATGCACAACATCACCAGATTCCAAATAATTTTCCAAATTATTTATTTTTCAAAAATATCTTTACAAGATATATGATTTCAATACTTCAAAAATAAATCAATATTTATTTTTATACAAACTCCCTTTTCTTTTATAAATTCCATAGTGAATTTATATTTCAAAATATCTACTGATATTCGGTTTTCAATAGATTTCAAATATTCATTTTCAATTTATCTTTACAAAGATAAATTCTCAAAAATGTTTCATTTCATATTGGAAAAGCATTTCCATACTTATTAAAAATAAGTAGTTCACAAATCTATTTATTTTCAACACTTGGAAAATATTCCATATACTTAAATCACAATTAAGTATATATTTTATTCTTTAAGGAAAGCGTTCTTTTAAACACATTTATTTGAGTCAAAACGAATGTTGCGTAAAGCAACGTTACGACAACTCAAAATCATTAGTATAGGGATTCGAAGTTAAGATAGATATATAAATCCCAATACTATATAAAACATTTCCTTCCGGAAATCACTTACTATAACAACAGTGTTATAGTCCACCATTTCCTTCTATTTCTCGAAAACATCTATTTCAACAATGAATGTTGAAATCTATGGTTTCGAACCTTAACACATTTTAAAACATCGTTAAATCGTTTTAATTCTATTTAAAATATCACATCCAAAACATTTTGTTTAACATATCATTCACTATCCAAAAACATGAATATACTTCGTTAACCAATTTCATCATTTCTATACATTTTATTTTAAAGGATTATCCATTGTCCAAAATCGTGGATATAACTCCTTTAATAATTTCTACATTTACTTTATCAAATTCAATTGATTTGGATTTATAAAACAATGTTTATAAATTCTAATTCTATTTATTTTATAACAACTTCAATTTATAAATCTCCTTTATTAACCTATTCAATTATAACCCAATTATATACCAAAAGTCCATATTATAAGTTAAATACTTATAATTTCTTTGTTTACAAAATCGTTCTTTTAAACTTCCCAAATTATAGATCTTATAACTTATAAGATTCGTTTATTTACCCAAATCTATTCTTTTAATAACTTTACAAAACTTTTAAATCTTACTACTTATAAATTCCCTTTATAACTTCACCATTTATAATTCTATAATTTCATTCACTTATGAGATCCATTTACACTTCATTCTAACATTTATAAAAACTCATTTTATAATTCCAATATTTTAATTTATAAATATCAATTTTATAAATCTTTTATATAAATCAATTTATATTATTATTTTAAGACGTCTTTAAACTCCTTTATAATTTCATCATTTTGATTTATAAAATAATCAAATTTTATAAATCTTTTATTTAAACTTTTTATAATAAATTCAAAAATCCCAATTTAAACAATTTTATAAAATCATTAACCCCATATTTTCAAAAATCAACTTTTAACTATATTTCTCAAAAATCATAATTTTCATAACATAAAAATTATAACGTTTTTTTATTTAAAATGAATCAATTCCAAAAATATTTTATAAAACGTATACCTTCAAAAATCACTTTAAAACCCTTTTAAGATTCCAAAATTGGCCCAATGATGCTACACATCAAATAGTCAATCATGACAACAACGACATCATATATCTGTATATGATAATCAACAAATATCAAAATATCTATAATCAAATAAATACTGTTGAGGAATCCAGTTGGATCCCTCCAACCTGTTTCCCTGCATCCACAAACATTAGCACAATACCAATTCCGTTTTCAAACGAAATATAGCGGTATATAGGATTTAAAATATTATCCGCTATTATAAGGCGCAATAGGGTCTCATCCGCTATATAATGCGGGAAATCAACTCCAAGTACATAAATAATACCAATTTCACTGTACTGTGAAATATTCGCGGTATATATTTTTAATAAATAACCTCCGCTTACTAACGACGTACAATGTCTATTTTAACAATCAATAGATAACAATCATCATCCAGACATACGATCATCAATTTTAAATCTAACTATTTAAAATTAAAATCGAAACCAATTTAATTGAGTGAGAAGTTCTCACCTTGGTTCCAATTCAGTCTTCGCGTTTTATTTCGAATAAAATTAAACGAGCGTTTAATTTTACCCGAAATTCTCACTAGCTCCAAACGATTCCAATCCAGCTCCATTGCGTATTATTCGCGAATACGGACCCAACCCAATTCGTTTCGTGCATTTTCGACCTCGTATGAAAAAGATATGAATTTTTAAAGTTTACACAAATTATTATATACATAAATTAACAATTTCTTTTATTTTTAAAACCCCTACACTCTGGACCGTTGGATTCCCACCCAAGCAAATCTCAGCCAACCACCTTCTTCTACCCTCACGCGATTTTCTTCCAGGAGATGAACGCAACTCCTAACCCATGAAGCAGCCATTAGGGTTAAACGCCATGGCCTCCACGCTTGACTAGAAATCGATCAGGGACCACCACTGTAAAGGCCTGCTTGAACTCCACCTTCGGTCGCAACGTTACAAAGCTCGGCCCCCTCTTCCTCACTGAAAAACGTGCGCAAACGCGCGACTTCAACCACTGATTGCCATCAATCCACCAGCTCGTTTCCGATCATAGCCGTTGATCTTCAAGATGTTGGAGTGCTCTACACTTTTCATGTTGAGAGTTTCTTGGATTGCTTCACGGATTTAAAGAAAATCGAGGAGAAAGAATTAAATTTTCTGGCCATTGATAATAAGAAGAGGCGGCTGCTAAGAAATTAGGGTTAGGGTTTTATTCTTGTTGCAAATGTGAAGACTTAAGGTCCTTTTATAGAAAACTAAAGAAAACACTATTCATCCCGGAATTTCCGAACTCCAAATCTCGCGCGGTGACCGGCATTTCTAAGGTTTAACCCGCGTTACTGACACAATGGAATAGGTTTCGGGAGCCAATTCGATCATATATGCAAGTTATGGCAATAAACAATCAATTTAAAATTAAACCGATTAAACTATTTTCTAGGCGTTTTGGCTTGCACCGGACAAACCGTAAATCCGATTGACACGAAATTTAAAACCATACAATAATATAACATTACGGATCTGATGAAACTAGTTTCGTCGAAATACGAGACTATTGGAAAAATGGCTATTTTAACTCGTCAATTAAATATTAAAATATTCAATTTTTGCAAATTAACTTTTAATTCAATTTTAAAAGTTCTATAACATCATTCTAACTCCAATATGATATAATAAAATTTTACAAATCGTTTTCAATCATATATAACTCGATTTCCAATTATTTCTGTAATTTCCAATATTAAATTATCGATTTAATTATCCAATTAAATTCAATTATTCGAAATAAAATTTATTCGACTATTTAATTTCACTTATTAATATTTAAATTCAATTAAATATACGATTTTAATTAACAGAAATTCTGGGTCGTTACACATACTTTTTAAATGGTTGAAAACCCATATAAACACCTTTATAATTTGCATAATCATTTCTGACCAAAATTTCCAAATCATTGAATTCAATTTCAAATATTGAATTCAAATTCAAATCAAATTATTTAAATTTCCAACTTTATTAAGTTATTTAAAATAACTCTTATCTTTGAAAACACCTTTTCAAAAGCCTTTCACACTTAACCCGATTCCATTTCCAAACTATTTGAATTCAAATTGTCTATTAAAAATCATTTCAAAAATCTGTGACTTAATCGATTTTCTCGTGAAATCCATATTTGTGTGTGTATGGTGTAGTCCAGGGGTTTAACACAATAGTGCAACATCATCATCACAGATTAAAATACAATAATATATTTTCTAAGCGGTATAAAATATAACGCTTATCTTTCATTCACAGATCACAGATATATATATATATATATATATATCATAGATAATAAATTAAATCACAAATAATTTATTACATCACATATGAATAAATTACATCACAGCTTGAATTAAAAAATTCATATCACAAGGCATCACACAGTAGAGATATCAACGATTTAACGTTCTATAGCATCCAAACATCCATAAGTAGGATCAATTTAATTATCCAATTTATATAATCAGATTATTTACTTATGAATTTAATTACCAATCCTGGTTAATTAATATTTAATAACCAACCTTTATTATTAATTATTCTTTAATCATTAATTAACCTTTAGTTAAAAATTAATCATTTGATAAATTAATCTTAATTAATTAACCACATTAATTACTTATTCTTTAAAGTTATTAACCTTTAATTACATTGATTAATTATCCATTCCATTAATTAATTATAAATCAATTAATCCATTTTAATTATCTTAATAATTAAATGAAATACAAATCATTAATTCAAATTTTCATTAAGATAAAACTTTTCTTATCTATACATTTGAAAACATTTATTTCAATTTTAACTTTAAATTTCATTTTTAAATCCAAGATTTAAAATGAAAATTCATTTATCTTTAACAAAGTTTACAACCAATTTAAAACTTTGAAATTCACATGTTAAAGAATCATTCATCTTATAATAGAAGTTTAAAGGAATTTAAACCCAATTTTATTATAAATTCAAATCAATTTAAAATTTCACTTTAAACTAAAATTTAAAAACTTTTCTTATTAAAAACTGGAATACAAATAAATCTTAATTTCCGATTTAACTTAGATTTAAAACTTGTTCAAAACTTTACTTTACAATTTACTTCCAGTTTAAAATTTTAAAAAAACCAAAACACTACAGGTTGCTGGAAAAAAAACCTGTAACAAAATATAACCCGAGGCATCCCTCCACTTGCTTCGAGTCTGGTACCCAAAAACCTCGAGTAAACACTCGAGTCAATTTGAAAACGAACCCAGTTCCGTCCCCAAGCTACACAACCTTTTGTTATGTTTTAACTTTCAAACATCTTACAACACGAAATGATCGTGCGAACGAACCAGAGGATAAACACGGGCCTTCATCCAGATTTCCTAGCTAGGTTTCGAGACAAGTCCCATCTTCTTCGACAAACGAAGTTTGACACCAAATGCACGCGTATCCGTGCACCGATGATCGGAGCTGCTCCGGTCATCGCCGCTACCCCACCCAAGTCATCAATGACCATCCCAATCGTTTCGAGCCATCCACGATACAAAATCATCACCGAGTCCAAATCGAGCAAGTACAGGGCCAACTCTCTTCTTCCAGAACCCATTCGATCACCAAAAATCTGCTTCGTCCCACCGCGTGACGTCACCATAGTCCACGCTTTTTCGTCCAAACCTCCGTCACGCCGCTATGCATCGATCCCCTTGGGTCAATCGATCACAAACCCCTAATGATGACGCAGTTCTTTCGAGAACTAGTATCGAAAAAACGAGTTTTAAACCCTAAATCTTACTCGCTCTAACATTTCTTGCAATAGAAAATTTATTTAACAAATTTTCCAATATCATCAATATCTAAACTTGCTTTGTACAAAATTTCAACATTTAAAATTGGTGCGATTGCTGGAAATTGATTTAAAAGCATTTTTAGTTCAACAAGGAACTGCTCTTAACATACTTGATGAAAAATCAAAATTTTTGTTTTAAAAATCTAGTTTTCGAATAACAATTCGCAATGTATACTTGAATCACTGATTCATCATGTTCGAATTTTTCATATATTTGAGTTTCTCTGGAAAATTCAAATCCTTAGATGCTGTATATCACCATACCGCTTGAAACAATTTTTAGATTTTTTACTCAAGTGTGAACAAGCACATTTTTTTTAAAACTCAGATCCTAAAAAAATGTTTTGGTTGAAAATATATTGAATTTTTCTCTGGTGATTTGTTCCTGGTAACCCAGAACAGAGATGAACAGGTAAACTCTAATACATAGAGCCATTACATATGCATATATATATATATATATATATATATATATAGATAACTGAAAGAAAATACTTAAGCAAACACACAGACTTGATTATACTTTTAAGTTTAATAAAAACAAAGGTTACTCACCTTCCAAATCATGGTTTGAATTCACCTGAGCTTGGGTTTAACAGAGTTGTGTTGATTTGAAAATGTGCAGTTGCTTTTGTTTTGAAAAAGGCAATTTCGATCTTCCTTAAAAACTTGCTTAGTTGTTGAATGGATTGCTTAAGTTAGTAGAATAATGATGTTTAATTTCCTGGAATGCTAAGTTGATGAACGGACAAAAATACAGATGTATATAAAGAAATAAAGGTGTACAGATTGTTTTCACTGGTACAAGATTTCCTTTTTTATATCTGATCAGAGATTTTGCATGAGGAGGCTAAAGTGTTTTCGAACTGGCTTTGTTTATTTTATTGAGATGAAAGCATTTAATGCTTGAGTACTTTGTGTCTCCTACTTATTTTTTTTATTATTTTGTATTTTAAATGAAGTTTATATTTTATATTCATATTTATATTTTGATGTGTTTTGTAAGTACATTTTTGTTTGTGTTTTATTTTACTTTACATTCTTTATTTTTATAGTTTATATAATTCTAGAATTATTTAATATGTTCATTTCATATTTTATCTATTTGAAATATTTTGTCAAAAATCCAAATACAAATTTATTCCCTAAGGCATTTGAATTTAAATTCCAATTTACATTCAATTTATTTTATACACATATGTCAAATATCCCTAATTTAACAACTATTTTATATTAATTACCAATTATTTCATAATTTTATTCAAGAATGAAATTGATTATCAATTTAAAATTAATCAAAAATCCGAGATCGTTATAGTTTGTGTTTGACGTGCGTGTCTACTTAAAACGTCCAAAAAGGCAGGCCTTTACAGTTGGTATCAGAGCTTCGGTTTAGCGATAACCTTAGCTTTGTGGGGTTTAACTCATATAAAATAGGGTAGTAATACCCTAGAATGAGTCGCTAAGTGTGTATATATGACAGAGCGTATTTTTTAGTGTTATAAAATGTTTTATATTGTGTTAGTTTGTTTTGTTTTGTATTTATAAATTCTGGTCTGTGCACAGGACGCTATGACATCGATAGGGATTTCTAAACACTTGAGCACAGAGCGACACAATATTGTTTTGAATATAGGTGAATGAAATAATTTTGCCGATTATATATTTTGTATATAAAATAATAAATTTTATAATTGATGTAGTTGGTTTTTGTATCTGTTTGTTTGGAAGTGAAATTTTATAAATATTGATTGATAAATAAGATTTACAAATAAGATGAATATTAATTGAAATTGTAGAATTTAAATTCCGGGAATTTTGAAAATTTCTTTCGAATGATTTAGGAATACAATAATAATACTATTTCGAAGTATTTTCTGATATAAACATTTCAATATGGTTTGAAAGAATTGTTTTAAAGAAATTTTGGAAAGAAATAAGTTTTGTACTCCCTTCTCTGTCATGGAATATAATTTCGGTGATGAGTGCATGCATAATCGACATTCATTTTCGCATTTCAAAGTGGGAAGGCCATTGTCGTAGTTTTACTGTAGATTTATTTTGTTAAACAAATGTAAGATCAAATTTTAAATATGATTTGATGTATATAAAAGTTATGAGTATATACGTATATATTACTTAAAATGATTTGAAATGGAATTCGGTATTTAGTTCTTAAGTTTCTGCAAATTAATGGTTTCAATTATTGAAATGAAATGAAATTTTAACTATTTAATAATTAGAACATCTGAATGGATAATAAGAAGATTAAATGCTAAGTATACAAGAAATTTGAAAATTTGTAACCTGTAAACTTAAGGATATGAAAACGATAAATTATAACTATTGAACATTAAGTTAATTAAAATAAATAATATAAACTTGTGTAACTTTCAATTGCATTCTTAGAAACATAAATATATAACTTACCAAAATATTAAAAGTTGTAATGTTAAAAAGAATATGTAATGGAATATTATACAAGTAAAACTTAAATAATGAAGTGTTCGATGGAATTTCTTTTATAAATAAGAATTTTTATATTTTAAAAATTATAAACTAAAGTTATTGAATTGATATGCTAAGTAATTGAATTAAAATACCATAAATAAAAGAGTATAAGCTTAAGTAAATGTTTGAAGTTGTTACAATTAAAATAAGTAGGAAGGATGACTATTGTAAGTAGATGATTGTTATCCCACTTTTTAGCAAGGTCGTGACACCAAGGAATTTACTAGAAACCAAAGACAGTTCATCCCGAAAATCGGTTGTACGCAGGCTCGCTATGGACATCGATGAATTTTATCCAAGTCCGTATTAAGCTACAATTGACAAGACATGACAAACAAAGCTATAAAAACTAGCGTCCCAAATTTCAAGTCAATCCGAGTTCGTATGCTCAAGATATGATCGATGCAAATTTGAACATTGTTCTCGTTCGTATCTATCAAGCGCACACTATTCGTATCCATTAAGCGTACACTATTTGTATGCAGCGAAATTACACTGTTCGTATCCATCAAGCTTGCACACTTTGTATCAATCCGAGCACATCCTACTTCGCATCCATTATCACCGGTTAATTTGTATCCATGGGAAGTTGTCACTACATGTCGATCATTCCATGTACTTCGCATCGATCCACCTGGCACATAAAGGATCGATACGAATGTCATCCCTTTTTTCGATCGATATGAGGAGGCTATTGAATTATCGATTCAAAATAAGCATCTTAGGAGCTATACGAAGTGGAGTCCATTAAATCGATATGAACAAAACCACACCACTCGACACAAACAAGGCGTTGCGACCGGACGATACGAACAGAATGGTGCAATATCGATACGAACAAGGGGCAAACTTTTGATTAATTCGGTCAATTCGGCAATGAAAGTGGATCGATCCAAGAACTCAGTGCGACATCAACATGCATACACATGCTCGGATCGATGCAAAGTGAGTGATACGAAAGGATCAATACGAAGCAAATAGCTTACCGAAAAAACTCAAATTTGCATCGATTATAACTCACAATCCACAAGTCCAAATGATATGAAATTTTCATAGGAGCTTAGGTACAACCCAAAGAATGTTCCTGCCAAATTTCGACTCGATTGGATCAAGTCTTAATCAATACGAAATTCGTTCTTATCGATCACAGATCAAGTCAAAATTGCCTGGGATCGATTGCATGGGCCCATCCACGTGCCAGGAAAAGCCCTTCGAGATCTGAGAGAGATATTTGCATCCTACACCTATAAATAGCGCCCTAGAGCCTACAGAAAAGGCATCTTTGGCTATCGGACGTCCAGACTCTACTGAAAACATCTCTGCACTATAAGGCTGTTGTTATACTCGAATTTCACCATTATAATTCACTGTAATCAGTTGTAACTAGCAAGTGAATAGCAATAAAGCCATCAACTTCAAAGTAGACGTAGGCCGAATTGCTGAACCACTATAAACTCTATGTTCTTTATCGCTTTGTATTTAATTTTCTGGGTGTTCTTCATTTTTAATTCTCTACATGCTTATTATCTGTGATCTGGGATTGTAAATGGGTGCTTTTATCAACACTTGAGTGTTCATGACCAATTTTGGTGCAAATATTTTGGTGCTTTCACTAAGAGTTGAACTCAGGGATTCTATCGCTTAGAAGTTGAATTTGAAGGCTTAGGGATTCAGATCTGAAAAGCTATAACAAGGAAATCAAGTAGAAGGCTTCCTCAGGAGCAAACCAAGCCTCGGTATTCATCACCAAAGATGAGATGGAGATGATGATGGGAGATATGCATGAAGAGCTTCTAAAAAGCAAAAAGAGATGATGCATAATTTACTTTGAGGAACTGGACAAACCTGAGTGCAGAATCTAGCTAACGTAGCTGTAGGAGACGCTGGAGAAATGGAGCAGGACCATCCGGCATAGTCCTAGAGCTAGGGGCACTTACCCAGAACATGTTGACCTAATCCCGGGCATAATACCAGGTGGAGCTATGCAACACGGCATTGACAGAGAAATGAATGCTCGTTCAGGAGGGCAGATTCCAGGAATCCCTCACGAACTCGAGGGGCAAATCAGAAGCAACAGACAAGGGCAACAGCTTTACACAGTGATAGATTGGCGGAGATGGTCAGACGAGCTATGAGAAGTGGACTTGTGAATAGAGATATGGAAGATGTGAATAAGAATCTCTTTGCTCCTACAATTAGGCAAGCCAGGAATCCACCAAAATTCAAGTTACCAACATTGGAGATGTATGATAGGAGGACGGATCCCACAGTTCATATGACATGATACATGAGGCATATGGAGGTCAGGAGCATTGGAGGAAGTCATGGCCCGATGCTTCCCATTGTATTTGATAGATATTGCGGCGCTATGGTTTAGACATCTGGACAGTGGATCCATTGGAACATAGATCGATTTGACTGAGAAGTTTATGAGGCAATTTAGAGTTCACATTTCGAGACCCAAGAATGTGATGAGGTTGGCAGCACTAAAGCAAAGAACTGGGGAATCTTTGAGGAGCTTTCTAACATGATTCAATGCAGCGGCAACATCGGTAGATCGACCTGATTCATCTATGGTTTTGATGGCAGATGTATCTGGCATAGCGGATGGCACAGAATTCAAAAATTCATTGATAAGGGATAATCCTATGAATATAGGATAATTTTATCATGAGGCTGAAGGATTTCTACGATTAGAGGATGAAAATGGTGAAAGAGAGGAAGGGAAGGGGCCGATGTTTATGCAGTCAAGGGCAGAAATCCACCTGAAAAAGGTGCAGGAACTGGTAATGGGAAACAAAAGGCTGAGGATAATGGTGATGGACCGACGTGACCACGAAAAGAACCAAGGTTCACCGCTTATACAAAATTGAATGAGACATTAGAGCGAATCCACTCGGATGCCAGGGGCAGATTCCTTATCGAAAGCCAATGAGAAGGGATTCGACCAGCAATGAAAGAAGATCAGACAAGTACTGCCTGTTCCACAAGTTGAATGGTCACAACACAAATGATTGCAGGCACTTGAAGGATAAGGTTGAGGGGCATATCCGGAATGGTCTGCTATCGCAGTATGTGAGACAGGGAACAACAACAGTGGAATGAGAGCAGCCACGTTCTGTATCAACTGGGAATGGCTCAGGATCGGGGAGTCGGCTTGTCATCAATTGATGGAAATAATGACTAATGAGTGGCGAACTCCACACCAACGCGATTAATTCATTTACACATGTATAGGACCGTGAAAGATCTTCGGGCATGCTCTAATACGACTGACAATCGCGTCGGTGTAGGTGTTTGCACTTTGACGTCTCTATTTTTCTTTTGTTTTCTATTTCTCGTGTTAGAACTCGATTTTGTTGAGTTTCTTTTGAAAGACTCAGTTGAATGGATATTTGGTTTTAATAATTCTATAATGGCCAAGTCACCTACACATGTACGGGATCTTAATCGGTCCCCAGACATGCTCTGGGGTAGCGATACACCTCCATAACAAACATTTCAGAATTTCACTCGAACGTAAATAAGACATTAACGATACTAAGTCCCCCGGGCACATACATAATTCGCCTCGAACGGCGCTCGACCTCGAACGGCGCTCGACCTCGAACGGTCACAATTCGCCTTGAACGGCACCCAACCTCGAATGGTCACAATTTGCCTCGAACGGCACCCGATCACGAACGATCACCATTCCCCGCGAATGGCATCCGACCTCGAACGATCACATACCACCTCAAATGACATACGATCTCGAGCGATCGTCAGTCAAAGTCAGATAATACTATCAATCTCTTTTATAGGCCATTAATAGGATATGAACATCCAGTTTTTGGCATTACAAAACACACCTTCCTACCGTAAGGCATATTTTGGAGGGCAAGTGTTATCTCGCCTTTTAGCAAGGCCGTGATACCATAATTTACTAGTTACCAAGGACAGTTCGTCCCGAAGATCAGTTGTACGCAGGCTCGTTATGGATATCTATGAATTTTGTCCGAGTTCGGATCAAGCTACAATTGACAATACATGACAGCAAAGTTATAAAAGCCAGCGTTCCAAATTTTAAGTAAATCCGAGTTTGTATGCTCAAGATATGATCGTTGCAAAATTAAACATTGTTCTCATTCGTATCCATCAAGCGTACACTATTCGTATCCACCGAACGTACACTGTTCGTATCCATCAAGCTTGCATACTTCATAATGGTCGAATCTCATCCTATTTCGCATCCATCATTACCGAATGATTCGTATCCATGGGAAGTTGTTGCTTCTTGTCGATTATTCCATGTACTTCGCATCGATCTACCCGAGATATAAAGGATCGATATGAATGTCATCCCCTTTTTCGATCGATACGAGGAGGCTATTGAATCATCGATACAAAATAAGCATCTTAGGAGCGATACGAAGTGGAGTCCATAAAATCGATACGAATAGAACTACGCCACTTGATACGAACAAGGCATTGCGACCGGACGATATGAACAGAATGGTACAGTATCGATACGAACAAGGCGCAAACCTTGGATTGATTCAGTCAATTCAGCAAAGAAAGTGGATTGATCCAAGAACTCAGTGCCATGTCAACATGCAGACACGTGCTCGGATCGATACGAAGCGAGCGATACGAAAGGATTGATATGAACCAAACAGCCTATCGAAAAAACTCAAATTTGCATCGATCATAACTCACAATCCACAAGTTCAAATGTTGTGATATTTTCACAGGAGCTAATGTACAACCCAAAGAATGTTCCAGCCAAATTTTGACTCGATTGGATCAAGTCTTGGTCGATACCAAATTTGTTCGTACCGATCACAGATCAAGTCGAAATTGCCTGGGATCGATCGCGTGGGCCCACCCACGTGCTTGAAGAAGTCCTTCGAGATCTGAGTGAGATATTTGCATCTTACACCTATAAATAGCTCCATAGAGCCTATAGAAAAGGCATCTTTTGGCTATCGGACGTCCATACTCTGCTGAAAACATCTCTACACTACAAGGCTGCTGTTGTACTCAAATTTCATCATTGTAATTCGCTGTAATCAGTTGTAACCAGCAAGTGAATAGCAATAAAGTCATCAACTTCAAAGTGGACGTAGGCCGGATTGCCGAACCACTATAAACTCTGTGTTCTTTACTGCTTTCTACTTAATTTTCTGAGTGTTCTTCATTTTTAATTCTCTACATGCTTATTATCTGTGATCTATGATTATAAACGGGTGCATTCATCAACAATTTAGTGTTTGTGACCAATTTTGGCGCAAACAATGATTATAAACTTAAATTCATGTTTGAAGCTATTTACAATTAAAGTAAATAATGAAATGAATACTATATTAAATTAAATGATTATAACTTCAGAAATTGTTGAAATGATTTAGAAAATAGATTTAATGTTCAATGACATTATATAAGAAAGGATGAATGTAAATTAAAAAGTAAGAAATATGAGAATGAATTTATGCACTAATGAATATTAATATCTAATGGGAATCAAGTATATAACTTAATAAATGTGAACTAAACTGCAACAAAATGTATGTAAACTTAAATAATAGATTCATTGATCATTCTAAACAACTGTATGAAAATAACTTAAGTAAGAAATGAATATAAAATAATGAAATGAAATGACATTGTATGAATAAATGAAAAATGAATAAATGGAAAAGAAAAAAAGGGAAGAACATACGTAAGCAAATGAATATAGGTTAATGAAAATTGTAACGTATGAATAAATGAATTTTTTAGGTGATGAATGAAAATAAATGAAAATAAGTACTGATTGGATGAATGTGAATTTAGTTACAAAGAACCTATATATTACTTTAAGAAGTGGTTTACATATGCAAAAAAAATAAAAAAATAAAAAAATTATGTGTATGTGTAACATATGCAGGAAAATGTGAATAACATATGTGAATAAATGAATGTAAGTAAACGGAATTAAGTAATGAATGAGTGGGAATTGAACTTTTGTAAGAAATAAATGTAAATTTAAGAAATAAATCATTGTATGAATGTGAAGAAAAAAGGAAAAACAATAAATGTGAAAAGAAATATGTAAAAATAAACTTAAATAATGTTTGGAATTTGTTGTTTATTTGGCTTATGGGTTGTTTGGGTAAAGATACTTCTAATTGTTTAGACGTATGAATAATCTATTGAGTTTTATCTAAGACTGTTGAGTAAATGGTATACTTAGTAGTTTATTTGTCATTCTATGCAGTTAAAAGTGTCTAAAGCCGAACAAACTATTTGTTTTGGTTGCTATGGATGGATGGTTGATTTATCTGATTTCATGTGATGATTGTATGCTTGTTTGCAAGTGAATAATGTTATGTTGTATTGACTTGTTTTGAAATTATTTGAAAACAACTTAAATTACTTCTCCTATATAATTATTAACTCCTTTGGACCTTTTAAATGAAATACAAGTTTATGGAAGCAATAGCTACTGCTTTTGGTTTCATAAAATAAGTGTTATTTTGCCCGACAGATAGGTACGCTCTCGGATTACGGTTTTCTAACAATATTATATTATTTTCCCGCTGCTTCCATATATTATTTTGAAAAATAAGAAATATATTGTTATTACTTATATTACTATTTCTCCCAGACCTCTCCATATAAAGGATACACCACCGAATTTTTCCATGAATTTTGGACTTAGGCGATTTTATGAAATTTTTTCAAAACTTTTGTTAACTTGAATATTAAAGGATTTAATTGTTATAAATTTATACATGGGGCATTTCACCAAAAGGACAAACTTTGCAGTCCAATTAGTTTCTAGGACACACATTCAAATAAATTACTTTCAAGGCCAAAATCAGCAAAATAATTACTTTCAAGAACAAAGTCAGCAATCCAGTTATTTTCAAGGATATAATTTCATAGGTTTTTAGGTCTTAAAAACTAATTATTTTGTGTTTTGTCCTTGAAAGTAATCATTTCAGTTGTGTGTCCTAGAAACTAATTACACTTGCTAAAGAGGTCATTGTGGCTAATTTCCACTTTATACATTTTATTTAAATTATTTAAATATCTAAATTAATTGTTTACAAAATTTAATATTTTGAATAAGATATATTGATTACTTTATTCCTTCTTTTCCCTTCTTTTTCCTTTTCGGGGATGAAAAGTTTTGATTTGGGGAGAGTGTAATGACCCATAAATTTTCGATAATTAAAATAGTTAATATAATAAGATTTTATGTTTTAATATTGGAAGAAATAAAATTTGTAAATTATTTAAATGAAATGATATATGATAAATGGTAATTGAATAAAACCAATATTATGTAAATAATTATAATAATTGGTTGTAAATAATAAATCCTTACAAGTGTGTTTAAAAGTTAATGATAACAATTATTATATGCTACTATTTATTTAGTCTGTTAAATTTAATTTGAAATTAATTATAATTAACTGAAATTAAATGATCATTAATGAGAGTTAAGACAAAAACGGTAAATTTTGAATGTAATAAAAGGAATAGAAATGTAATTGTATTAATAAGGTAAAAATTGATTAAATATAAAGACTGAAATCAATTTAATCAATCTTTGGAATTTAAATTATAATAATTGGATTTATTGAATGAAACGTAATTAAGTATTATGTTAGTGTAAATAAAGATGAAATTGGAAAATATTAGTCTAATAAGATATGAAACCAATGTTAATTATACCCGTAAGATGATAAATGATCTAATAACAGGATTGAAAATCAAATAAATGAATTTATGGGAATTATAATCTATAATTAAATGAATTTATTGAAATTGAAATTAAACAATACAAATTGTGAAATATTCAATATTGAATTGATAAAGAAATTTGTTTAAAGTATTTTAAAGTACTAAGTAGTTTAAAATGATAGAAATAGTAAATTATTGGATTTGAATTGAAAAAGTGATTTAATTAATTTAATATTAACTTATTTAAATAACGTGAAAATATCCATTTTGGCCAGTGACTCAAATTTCGCCAAAACCAGTTTCATCGGATCCGTAACAGTGAATTATTATAAGATTTCAATTTTCATAGTAATCGGACTTATCTTTTGATCGTACGGACTCAAAACCCGCAGAAATCAATTTAATTGAAATCAACTAAAATTAATTTGAAATAAGCTGATTTTAACATAACTTCTTCATACGATGGAATTAGCACTTGAAATTTGTTCCATTGAGTTTAATTTAAAAACATCTATTTTGATATATGCGATGACCAATTTTCGTTCCGGAGACAGAGCGGGCTTTTCGGATCGTTTATCGTTCAACCCAAATCAATCTGATCCATTCATTCCTATTTCTGATCCGCCTGTAAATAGTCTGTTATAAACCATAGCCACTTCTTATTTTCTTATTATCCGTACGTACAATTCTCTATGGCTTCTTCTTCTCAATGGCAGACAAATTCTAATTCCCAGTATTGCAAATTCAATTTCAAATTCAATTCCAAATTCAAACTCCTCCAAACCTTAATAAATAATATACCGTTTCGAAGCTCACAACGAAGTAACTCACTGGTGGAATTTTTTTCGAATCGAATGATCGTTTGGCCAGAAATTTGTAATTTACTATCGGTCGTTCATGAGAGTTCCATGAGATTGGATGGTGGATTATCGTTCGTTTGACGATCAGGTTGCACAGAAGTGTAGAGGGAGGCAAGGCAAGAGGATTAGACGGCTTCAACCATGTCCTTAGGTTCGAAATTTGCTCAATTTTGGCCAACTTGTCGTGTGTTGGAGCCGCGATCGGAGGTGGACAGAGGCGGTGGGGATCGCCGCGGTTTGGGCGTGGGAAGAATAGATGGAGGCGCGGCTGCTTGTGATGTCCGATCAGAGAACCATCGAGCGTGGAGGCGGCTTTTGGCAGTGATGTATTCACGTATTAGCGTTCGAACTAGGTTTCGATGATTAGGTTTTGGGGTGAGACTCTATTGATGTGGTTATGTACGTGCGAGTGTTATTTTTATTTTATTATGTTTTAATTTAAAATTTTGATCGTTTTAATTTTTATAACTTTTACATACGAGGTCAGATTTACGAATGGTTTCTTCCCCTAGGATCGTATCAAAATTCTAGACGTTTTGACTTTGGTCTGGATGAATTCTGAGACTGTTTGAATTTGGGACCTAAATAGGATTTTAAATCGATTCAAAATCATAGGTGAGTGTTCTAACCCACTCACAATTACAAATCTATCTTATGTTAGTTAAATAGAATTTAATGATGTGATTAGAATTTTATCGATTGATGTTTGGTATGTTAAATTGTCATTATGATTAAATTTAACTTTTATTGCATTTAGTTATCGTTAAATTTAATATTGAATTTTTAATTGTCAATTTAATACTTGTGTTGACTATCAGTTATCTATTGATGTTTATTGATTGATTTGGATGATGATTGTGATGGATGTTTGATTGGTTGATATTCGATAACTGGATGTTGTACTTTATATTGTTATAACTGCTGGGTCGAAATGATACATACCCGAATGGTCTATAGATTAGGGAAAAATCATTATGGGTTGAAATGATAGACTCGAGTGATTTTACGGATTTTTATATTAATTCGGGATTGCGGTTTGAAATGATATATAACCATAAAATTTTAAATTACGGATTGAAATGATAAATATCTGCATCACTTGACCCTAGGGTGGAGAATTATATACGGACACAGGATTGGTTAAATTAAATGATTTTTAATCCTTAATTTGTTTGAATTTAGTTAAATGATATTTCGAAATAGAATTTTATTTATATAAATTGAATTATTATTGAAAAATCAAGTTTGTTGAAATTTGAATTAATTTAGAGGAATTGTTTAAAGGAATTTAATTGAAATTTTAAGTCGAATTTTGAAGCATAAATGGAATTTAACGGAATTGTGTTTAGTAAAATTGTTTGAAATATAACATGAAATATATATTGAATTTGAAGTAGCTTTAATTGATATTTCAAACATGAGTTGAAGCAATATAGAATTTAAAAGTTTATTGAAAATTTGAATTTAAAGATTTGAAATTGGGTTTATTAATTTTGAAATTAAAATGGTTCAGATGTGTTGAAATAAAATAAATAGTATAAACCAAATTCATATTTAATATAAACTATTTTAAAAATATATTGATTTTAAGGCTCTAAATTTTAAGATTTCCAAATTATTAAACTATTTCAAATTATACTAACCATATTAAATCATTTTACCTATTTTAAACCATTTATATATTTTAAAACAAATTAACCCATTTTAAATTATTTTAAATCTAATTAATCTATTTTAAAGCCGTTTAATCTATTTTTTACTTATATTTGCTCTATTTCAAATTTATTTAACTATCTTAAACCAATTTAACGGTATCTTTCATCTTTAATTAAAATATTTTAGAGTATTTTAACTATTTATAACTGTCTAAACTATCTTTCTAAATTTCAAACTATTAAAGAAGATATGTTCATATTTTAAATCCTCGATTTAATGTGAATACGGTTAAATGATATTATAACCTAGGTTGGGATTTAAATTTCATATTTGATTTGAATATGAAGTCTTGAAATAAGGGTTTTAAACTATTTTTTAAAATATGATTTTTAGAGGAAATATGATTTCGAGGAATGATATGATTTCAAAAGTGAATATAATTTCGAAAATGATATGGTTTGAATTGAATACGGTATTTTGATATTAATTATGAAATGGTTTTGAAATGTAAAAGAACCATCCGGTGTGTAATAAGGTGATTGGTTGTTAAAGAGACCGGGATCGGATATTGTCATACTCTGCCAATACCGAATATACTTTAACAACTATGTACGTGGTGGAGATTCCAGAAATGAAGTAGGATGGTTTGGCGAACGATTTCTAAATAAGGTATGACGTGACCCTGACTCCTGTGAGTCAGCTTAGATGTAACTAAAACAGGAGCCACGCTGGGCCAAGTGAGGTCATTCCTCATATCAAGCACTTTTCTTTGATACCATTCTACAACTTTATGATTGATTTGGTGGCCACCCTTGATTTCGATTATGGGAGTGTGTCCAAGGTGGGCGTTAGTAGCTGATATGCGATACCACCATTCCGGATCTGCAATTGGTATATCTCCCCTGGCAATGCCTCGAGTGCCGTGTTCACATGCCCTAGAGTGCCTTCTACGAGTTTGTTTTGTACCATACCTATGGATTACCCTCTGATGGCCCTCCAGTTTACAAAGGAATTACGGTACAGTATAAACTATGGGAATATGTAAAAATGTGTTGTGGGGGATATGGGTAATGCCTTAACGCTATTTAAATACTTTTACTTTACTGTAGACATATTATAATAGCGTATTGTACTACATAGTTGATAGTTTAACGGATCCTTAGGAGATGGGAATCCCGAACATCTCTTAAGTTATTGCACTCACGTTAGACACTAAATAGGAGATGTCAAACCCCGTAAACATCTCCGACGCTGTTGCACTCATATTTACTGTTGATTTAACTTACATAAGATCTTTTAGTTCTGACTCGAGTGTTTTGTATTTTCAATTCGCTAGGGTCAGCCTGAGCATTTCAGTGTTGAAGACCTTATTTCTGGAAGACGTAGACGAAGATTTGTACTGTCGTTATTTATTATATTTATGCCACTGCATCATGTTGTTCCGCTGCATTTATTTATTTATTCCTGTTATGTAACTTTGATATTTGTGTTGTAAAGAATAATCAAATGTATTTGTCAAACATCTCCATGAACTGTTATTTGGTTATTATATTTTGTCATTCCGCTGCGAGATTCTGTATTTGTTTTATTTCTTTCTCTTTCCTTCTTTACCCCGTAGCAATCTGCCCTTTTGAATGGTTTGATTTTGACGTTTGTCTGCTTAAAACGTCCAAAAAGGCAGGCTGTTACATTATTCAAACTAAAAATACTAAGGCCGGCCACCATTATCATTCTCAAGAAGAAGATTAAAGCTAGGATTAAAGGAAAGGGAAATAATCAACTAAATCAACATCAAATCTCACATCTATGGTCTCAAAGCTAAGTTGAATAATTACTACATCCCAATTTCTTTTTGTTTTTGGTTTTAAGATTATACCCAAAATGATTTTGCAAGTATGTGTCATGTTTTGATTATTAAAATTTAATATATATATGTTGTTGATGTATTATGCATGTTCATGTTAGTTTTATGGTATGTTTGACATAAAAATCTTATTTAATGACATCCAAATGCATTGAAAATTTAAATATAGGTCAAAAATGATATTTTAGAAATGGTTTTGATTTTCATAATTTTCTGAATTAATATAGATTTTATATTAATTTTCCAGTGAAGGAAATTGTTTATTGGGTTATAAATTTTTTTCGGCTAAAATAATTATTATTTAGGGTTGAAATTTTAATATGTTAAGCTACATATTAAAATAGATTTTCTATATTTTTTTCAAGATTTTTTTCTAAGTATTTTGATGAATATATAAAATTGTTTAAGGTATATCTTAAATGTTTTATATATTTAATTAAGGAGAGGAGCATTTTGTAAAATAAAATGATTGTTTAATTAAAAAAAGTGGAAGCACATTTCTAAAAAATAATATGTTAACCATTGATAATTTGACAAATAAAGGTAAGTTAGTTGAAAATTATATCTTTTAAGTTAATAACAAAAAAAACATACTTTTGGCATGTTTTAGCCAATTCTAGTATTAAACCTTTCGACCCAGACCTTCCAACAAGGTCGAGAGGTTTAAAGATTTCGACAAGGTCAAACAAATGCATATGGTATCAATTTACTTAGTACGTAATGAAGTGGAAAGAGTCGAAGATTTCTTAGTCGATAGGTTGGTTGCAGAAGGGGTTGAAGTATGTTTGTTTTATAAGCCAAAGGATCGCCTGCTTTGCTTTCAAATAAGAGCTTTCGACTTGGTTTCTTTCGACTATGTCAAATGTTTAAAGTAAAGGTTTTAAACCTTTTGACATAATCGAAAGGTTACTATTGTTTTAACACTATTTTTTTTGAAACCTTTCGACATAGTCGAAGGGTTACTGTCGCTTTATAAATGTTTTGTTTTGAACCTTTCGATAAAGACAAAAGGTTTACTTGTTTTAAAAACTAGCCGCTTCTCCATCCTTTCAAAAGGAAGCTTTTGACTTAGATTATTCACGTTTGTTTTATAAATTGAAGTAAAACCCAAAGCTTTCAAAAGATTTGTTTTAAAAGATATGTTTAAAGCTTTCGAAGCAGAGCTTTCGACTTAGTCGAAAGGTTGCTTCCAATGATTTTGAAAGGTTTATTTAAGTGGATGATTTCGAAAGGTTTATTTAAATGAATTTGATAGGTTTATATTGAATTCGAAAGGTTTAGTTCAATGGTTTCGAAAGGTTTATTGAATGGTTTTGAAAGGTTTTAGTTGAATGGTTTCGAAAGGTTTAGTTCAATGATTTCAAAAGTTTTATTGAATGATTTCGAAAGTTTTTGAAGGAAGGTTTTCCAAAGGTTTTTCTAAGGCAATGTTTTAAAATAATTTTCAAGAAGGATGTCCAAAGCTTTATAGCTTTCAAAAGTGTTGTTTTTCAATACTTTCAAAAGGTTTGGAGAATAGTTTCGAAATGTTTAATGTTTGATTTTGAAAGTGAGGATTTCAAAAATTTAGAAAGATATTCTTTCAAATGGTTAAATGTTTCCATTAACTAAATTTTGAGTAAAGAAAATATATATGACATGGTGATATGATTTTGAGTAAAATATAAACATTATGTAGTTTTCCTTATTTATGTTTGATTTAAAGGTTTTAAATCGTTTTGAAATGTTTTCAAGGAAAATAATGGAAGGGAACCCTTAAGTAAAAATGACTCATATATTAGAAAACCAGATGGACTGATACGGGGTCGTGCCCTATACATTAGCTAATAGCCTCAGCTTATTATTGTTCGCAATTTCAGTGTGTAGGCTTTGTCACAGGTAGACCAAAATTATGGTTACACATAGAAAGGAATATATGTTTGTATACATATAGGTTACTGGTGAGTCTAAAAAATCATTAGGATCGAGAAGATCTGGAAGATGATTAAGTTATAGATAGACCGTCCAGAAGTGAAGTATTTAACAGATAGTTAAGGACAGACCATCTCGATGGGAAATGTTGAACATATAGTTAAGGATAGATAATCTAGAAGAAGAATATATAACAGGTGTTAGGTTAATTTTGATTATATTATTTGGTAGGCCCGAGTCAGCCAAAGGTTAAAAGTTATCCAAACTAAACTTGTGTGTTTGAAAAGATAGTTCATTATTACCTGATATTTATGTATGTTTACATAATGATTTCTTTACAATATTTAACCAATATGGATGCAGGAGCACAGTATATGGTATTATGAAAGGTTTTGCAAAGATATGTCTTAAAAGGATGTTAGTGTGGGGAAACCCATTCCGTTAAGCGGCTTGATCTCACTTAACATAATTATTCCGGGATGTCAAATATTATTTTCACCAGGCTTTATGTCTGACTTGAAGTTTATGTTTGCCCCTTAAACTCTTAGGTTCTCAAAATTGACTTGAGTAGGATGAGAGGTTAAGGTTCTTTTTTAGGTTTGAGAATGTTGACGAATAAGTTACCAGAGGCTTGTAGGAGGCAACAGATAGCTACATAGGATTTGCAGTTCTTATATGTATTTCTGCTATGTTATATATTTAGTCTATTATGACTTTGATCATCCAAGGGGGTATTTTCATATACCGCTCTTGGCGTAATTTATAATAATTATAATTGATCTGTTCTTGGGAACGATTTGGGAGATTAGGCGTTGTGAATGTGAAACATTTGATTTTGAAATTTGATGAAGTAAATGTGGTTTTTTGAAATCTATGTTTTGTTTCATATTCAAGTGCTTCTGATATTATTGATATCATTAGCATAGCCGTATTTAGTCGCTGGAAGCTAATACTATAGATGACTGCAGCATCTATAGCACTTATTTTTGGGCCTCTAGATAGTGGATGTTACAACTTGGTACCAGAGCATGGTTTGACAAACACTTTAACTAAAAAAATGATTTTTGAAAACATAATCCTTGGAAATTAGAGTTAAGATCTAGGTATGGGATAACGTTATAGTAACATACTTGTATTTTCTATATATATAATTATACGCTATATTTATAGATTCCTATCTTAGTTAGGCTATTCATCTGTATCTCATAAGGTTTGAATACAGATTTGTAGGGAAGAAGAGGCAGAGTAAATCTTGGAGGAGATAGCACCACCATTAATGGAAATGCCTGACCAAATACTAGGAGTGGTCCTGGTCAGGCACAAGCTGAAACTGTTGGTGTAGGAGTTCCCTGGATGGACATGGGAGCAATGTATCAGTTCTTTATAAACATGATGCAAGCTGGAGTAGCAGCAGAAGTTGTCTGCTGTTGGAGGTGGAGCTCAGGAAGTTTCGATGGTCAACCAGTATGCACACTTGAGCAGAGATTACACCAGGCTAGGAGGAAAGCCGTATATTGGTACCAAAGATGCAATCGGGGTAGAAAATCGACTGCTGCATTGTAAGAGAATCTTTGCCGGCTTAGGATTGAATGATGCACAGTAGAGGAGATTGTCTTCGAGGCAGCTGTAGGGAGCTTCTCTATTCTGGTGGAATACTATTATTGCTGGAGTTGATGTGGAAACCAAAACTTAGGAAGAGTTTAGGAGAAGGTTTTCAAAACGATATATGTTTGTAATGGCGCAGTCGACATTGCTGAAAAAGTTTGCAGAGTTGGAACAAGGAGATATGTTCGTCGTGGATATGCGAGGAAGTTTGAGGAGTTGGCCCGATACAGGTATGCTTTAGTAGACACCCTGATCTGGAAGAGAAAAAAATTTATAAGGAGCTTAAGGCCAGAGTTGATAAGTTCCACTTTGCCGCATTTGAGAGATCCCAGTGATGTAGTGGTTGAAATGGCACTAAGGCAAGAAGATGCGTTAGCTTGCTTGAGGAAGAAGATGAAGGAGACCTAGATGGGACAGGGCCATAAAAGTAAGTTTTTTCAGAAAAAGAATGCTCAGAAAGGGGGAGCATAGAAGAAAGGAAAGGCTAAAGTGGTTTGCTTCAAATGCGATAAGAAGGGACACTATGCTAATGAGTGTCGTACCAGTAAAGGAAAAGGAAAAGGAAAAGAGGTTGGTGGAAAGCAGAATATTAGACGTTTTAATTGTGATCAGATCGGTCATTACAAGAACAAGTGACCAGAGCCTGCAAAATAAGGAAGGGACAAGTTTATACTTTGGAGCCCACAACCTCAAGGCCAGTTTTGCAAGACAAAGGTAAGGCTATTTTGGAAGGCTCGCTGCAGAATAACAATATATTTGTTTGCGTTCTATTTGATACTGGAGCATCTCATTCTTTTATATCTCATCGTTTGGTAGATAGGCTTAACTTAGAACCCTCATACTTAGTTACTTCCTTAAGGGTTGCAAATTTGATAGGAGGGTATGCAACACTTGGGATGAGGTGCGACTATTTAGAGTTTGAATTGCTAGGACATACTTTTGATTGTTTTTTACGAGTGTTTGACTTTGTGGGATTTGGGATTATCCTTGGGATGGATTGGTTAAATAAATATGATGCTAGGATATTTTTCCATGATAGGAAAATAACACTTAGTCACCCGGATTGTAGTGATCAGATAGTTTATTCCATGGAGAACTCTAGTGGTGAAGTGAATGCTTTATTAGGTATTATGAAGTGGGAGGATGACTTGCATCGAGTCTTTGTAGTTAGAGAATTTGTTGATGTATTTGAGCCGGTAGTCGGACAGCCACCGAAACGAGCCATAGAGTTTTGGATTGGTTTGGTGCTTGGAACAGAGCTGGTGAATAGGCCACAGAGTAGGATGATCCCCACTGAGATGAGAGATTTTAAGGTGCATTGATGGATTTGGAAGGCGAGAATTTTATTCAACTGAGTGGTTCACCATGGAGGGCTGCCGTAGTATTTGCCAAGAATCCGGACGAATCGTTGAGGCTATGTATCGATTATCGTAAGTTGAATGAGAAGACGATAAAGAACCAATAATCATTGTTGAGAATTGACGATTTGTTTAAGTGGAGCCAAGGTATTTTCTCAGCTGGATTTGGCAATGGGATTTCATCAGCTTAGAGTAGTAAAGGAAAGTATTCATTTGACGGCGTTTAGGATAAGGTATGGATCATACTAGCGGTTAGGTATGCGTTTCGGACTAACTAATGCGCCGACATTCTTTGTGGATATGATGAATAGAATTTTCCAAGAAAATTTGGATAGATTTGTATTGGTCTTCACAGATGACATTTTGATATACTCTAAAGATGAATAGGAGCATGAAGTTCATCTTAGAGTTGTGCTTGAAATTTTGAGGGAGCATCAGTGGAAGGTTAAGTTTTCGAAGTGTCATTTTTGGAAGAAGGAGTGAAGTACCTTGGTCATGTCGTCTTAGAGAAAGGGTTGTCTATAGATTCGACAAAGATTGAGAAGGTGAATAATTGGAAGAGACCTGAGACAGTGACGAGATTAAGAGCTTCTTGGATTGGCTGGATATTATCGAAGGTTTATAAAATATTTTTCATGGATAGCTGCACCGATGACTAAGTTTATGCGAAAAGATGTGAAATTCGTATGGATTGATAAGTGTGAGGAAGCATTCCAGATCTTGAAACACTTATTGACCCATAAATCCATGTTAGTGGTTTCGAATGGGAGTGAAGATTTAGTTATTTATACTGATGCGTGTGGGACTGGATTGGAAGTTGTGTTGATGCAAAGAGGTAAAGTGATTACTTACGCTTTTAGACAGCTCATACCATATGAAGTTTGGTATCCAACACATAATTTAGATTTAGCTGCCGTTATATTTGCTTTGAAGGTGTGGAGACATTATCTTTTGGGGGAGCGATTTGAGATTTATGCCGATCATAAGTCGTTGAAGTACTTGTTCTCTCAGAACGAGCTGAACATAAGACAACAGACATGGTTGGATTTTATTGCTACTTATGATTTTGGAATTGAGTACACACCCAAAAAAAGAAACAAGGTGGCGGATGCACTCAGTCGGAAACTTCAGAATGCAGTATTAGCTATGATTGCCAAGTGGAAAGATTTGTAAGCATTATTAGCTTGTAGAGTAGTTTAGATCTAAGGCAGGTTCTAGTGCAGGAAGTGCTATATTGTCTTGTTTAGAAGTTCGACCAGTAATGATTGATAAGATAGCCTCTAAACAAAAGGAGGATCCAGTTTTGGCTGAACGGATCAGGGGGTTATGAGAAGGAATGAAGAGCGATGACCTAACATTCTTGATCAAAATGGGTGGTTGAGGAAGAAAAGAAGGTTGTGTGTTCCGAATGTAGGAGACATGAGAAAGGAAGTTTTAGATGAGTGTCATCGTTCGAAGTTCACTATCCATCTAGAAGGAACGAAGATGTATCAGGATATGAAGAGAAATTTCTTTTGGGAAGGTATGAAACGAGGCATTGTTTTATGTGTTAAGCAGTGCTTGAATTGCCAACAAACAAAGACTGAACACCATAAGCCTAATGGATGGCTTCAACCATTAGAAGTTTCATTGTGGAAATAGGATTTCATTTCTATGGATTTTATTGATGGGTTGCCTAGGCCTATAAGAGAAATTAAAGTATGTGGGTCATAGTAGATAGATTGACTAGGAGTGTCCATTTTCTTCCAGTAAAGTCAACTAGGATGACACCTATTTCGATGAAGATATTTATAAAGAGTGTAGTTAAACTACTTAGGATTCCTAGTAGTGTTATCAGTGATAGAGATTCTTTGTTGACTAGTGAGTTTTGAAATAGTTTACGAGAAGCATTAGGAACCAAGCTCAACATGAGTACCACTTACCATCCATAGAATGATAGGCAAACAGAAAGAGTTAACAAAATCTTGAAGGATTTTTTAAGTGCTTGTCTATTGGATTTCAAGGGATCATGGGAGGACCATCTTCATCTAGTCGAGTTCTCATATAACAATAGTTATCAGGCTAGTATTGAGATGACACCATTTGAAGCTTTGTATGGAAGACCATGCAAGTCTGTCGTATGTTGGTTAAAGACCGAGGATAGATTGGTTCTTGGTTCGGATGTGGTAAAGGAAGTTGCGGAGAAGATTGAGTTGATCCGAGTTAGGATGAAGGAAGCTCAATCTAGGTAGAAAAGTTATGGTGATAGAAGAAGGAAAGAGTTGGAATTTTCTGTCGAAGACTATATGTTCATTAAGGTTTCCCCGATGAAGGGTGTGATGAGATTCGGGAAGTCAGAGAAGTTAGCATCTAAATTCGTTAGACCTTTCCGTATTGTTGAGAGGATCGAAAAAATCGCTTATAGATGTAGAGTTACCGAGTAGTTTGGCTGGAGTACATGATGCTTTACATGTTTCTCATCCTAGGAAATGTGTCATAAATCCGGAGACTACCATAGTACCTATAGTGTTAGAAATTTAGTAGTAGAACTGAATTCGACCATAGTTAGAAAGCCGATTTAGATTGTGGCTAGAGATGAGAAGAAGTTAAGGAACAAGATAGTCAAGTTAGTAAAGGTTCAGTAGAGTGACGAGGCTTGAGACTGTGCATGGGAGACGGAGGGCAGGATTGGATACTCTTACCTTGATTTGTTAGATGGCATGTTCTATCTTTGATTGTTTTTTGTGTACTTTATCGTAATTTTGAGAAAGAAATTCTTTAAGGTGAGGAGTCTGCAACACCCCATATTTTTATAAAATTATTTAGAATAATTAATGTGGTGTTAGCACCAAAATTGGTCACTAACACTCTTGAGTAGAGTTATGCAGAGAGATTAATGAAGAGAGTAAATTAAAACAAAGAAATAATGTAATTGAATGCATAAAGAACGACAGAAATGAGAACACCAGATTTATAGTGGTTCAGCGTAATTGTCTACGTCCACTTTGAATAAAATCTTTTTTACTTTCCTAATCACTTGAATACAGATACAATCCGTAAACAAACCACGTTAATACAAGTTTGAATCAAAAAGAGAGTATAAAAAATGGCATAGTCTCCCTGGAGTTCTCAAAAAAGTCCCCTTAACTAGGCCTCTGCCCCTCTATTTATACATGAAGATAATCTGGACCTCCTTTCCAGGCCCGTGACTAAGATAGCTCGGCCCATCGCTGGTAAGTTATGTAGACCGAACCAGGCATGTCGACCCACTACCACTGATCCACACGTGTCGAACAACCAAGGCTGAACCTCAATGGCCGAACCACCTTGACCGACCCACTTCGATATTCCTTCCTTGACCGTGCTACTTCGAGCTTCCTTCCTTGACCGAGCCACTTCGAGCTTCCTTCCTTGACCGAGCCACCCATGCCGACCCATACGTGTCGAACCGTATACATAGACCGAATCGCACATGAATGCCGATCCACATATACTAAACCTCCTGAGGCCGATCTACATCTACACCGAGCCACCTAGGCCGAACCACTAAGTATTGTCCCACATTGGCTTGTCTCCCCTAACGGAATAACACGTACCGACCCACCAAGGCCGACCCATCTATGACCTTCTGTAAGATCTATCCTTCTCCAACCAAACCACTATCGAACACCGATCCACATAGACATGCCGAACCATACAGGTTGCATCAATCCATTATATCTCCAATCTCCTCTTGGTTTGAGTCCTCTCTGTTTCAACCATATCTTCTACAACTATCACTTTGTAGTTGGGCGAAGTAGCTGGGTAACATTCCCCCCCTAAAGTATGACTTATTGCATACATGACGTGCTTTGAATCGAAGCAAATTAGAGTCTCCAAAAAGAAATCCACCATGTTTCCTTAAAGTCATTATCCAAAGTGTCGTATCCTTCTTTGGTCATCATGACGCTTAGTCGACCCCCTATAGTATAAATTCAGGATTATAGTCCATCAGTAGCCATTTGTGTCCCGTTCTACAGGGCTAGTAAGCTTCGATTATTTGATCCAGTCTTTTCTTAATAACCCTAAGTGAAAATTCAATTTCTGTTGATTTCAAGAATTCAAATTTTTACGAATATACACATGCATTTTCCGGTACTCGTTCTTGCCGTTGGCTCTCTGTTGCACTTTATGTGCTCATAAGTCATCATCAATTTCATCTAGTTTAATTGCAATTCGATCGCAGTTCCTTGTTTATATTTTCTATGGGATAAAGGTTGTAATCAGACATTCGATGAGAGGGGACTTCAAGTTCTACATAGATGACGACCTCGGAGCCATATGTAAGGGTGAATGGAGTACCGCCGGTCACGGACTCATGGGTAGTTCTATAAGCCCATAATGCTGTTGGGATTTCATCCACCCATTTACCTCTACCCTTTTCCAAACCTCTATTCAGAATAGACTTTATGATTTTGTTCACAATTTCAACCTGCCCATTTGCTTGAGGTTGAGCAAATACCATAAATCTTTTCTCAATATGATGCTGACGGCAGAAGTCATTTAAATTTAGCGCTGTTGAATTGGGATTCATTACCAGTTATAATAGATCATGAAAGGTCATAAGGACAGACGACGTTACAAACAATGAAGTTGATTATTTTCTTCATCTTGGTCGTGGTTAAAAGTTCTTTATCTGCCTATTTGGTGAAGTAATACGATGGCATATTTCACACCACCTTTAGGATCGGTAAGAAGACAATGATGTTAATGCCCCCGCGGCAAAAGGCTACGGACTAGCCATTTGAGTAATTTCCATCGACGGGGCTCCCGGATTTTTTTGCAAACATCTTGCACTCGTCGTATTGTCTAGCATAATCAACCACATCTTGATTGATAGTTGGTCAGTAATACTCGTAGGAGAGTATTTTCTTCTCCAGGGGTTTTCCCCTGATGTAATCGATGCATTCTTCTTCATAGACATCGCTCGACTCATTTGACATCATCATGGGTGATACACCAAAGCATGGGAATGGGTAAACTCCTTTCTATACATAACCTCTTCTTGGATGATTTGGCGTGAGGCTTTGAGGAGGATCTGTCGTTTTCCATTCCTCCATTCGGTAAGAATTCCTCATTGTAGATAGTCTTTGATAGGAGTCAACCATGACCTCTTTTCTGGCTCTGTCTCCAAGATCTAGCAAATCTCTATCTGTCAATGCTTGGAATATTAAGTATTTTAACCGGCATAAAGTATGTCCGTTGTGCGTTTCTGAAACTGGCAAGCTTGGCCAGTGACTTGACTTTTTTCATTTCGTTCGCCGAGGATGTGTGAAATGATGTAATACGTGAAGTCGGCTAGTAGCTCTTGGACCTGGTTGAGATAAGGAGCAAGACAATACCCATTGGCGAGATTAACTTCCTAGCATACTTCCAATCAGGAATCACAAAAGATTTGTAAAGTTTCCACTCCAAGTTCTCTAGCATGTTTGAGGCTGATGGTCGAGGTTTCATACTAAGCATCATTGTTTGTTACAAGGAAATCGATTTTCAGTACGTAGCAGATCGATCATTCCTCAGAAATCGTTAATATGACTTCTGCACCGTAGCACTGATCATTGGATGCTCCATCTGCATACATTTTCCATCTATTGGTTGGTTCTCCATACCCGTTGAGCAGCCATCTGATGTAGTGAATTCATATATGAGGTCTGCTAAGTTCCGTCACTGGATAGCTCTTTGAGGGAAATAAGTGATATCGAATTGGCTTAGTTCAATATTCTATTTAAGCAGTCTTTCGGACGTCTTAGGTCATTGTATATCCTATTATATTGGCTGTTAGGCATAGACATTAATGAGGTGAGCCTAAATGTTAGAGAAGAGCTTTCATGATGAAATCAATAGACATTATGCTAGCTTTTGTAGATTCGGGTCGATATCCAATGCATGGCTCGCGATAGTCGATGAAATCACACACGCATGTCAGAATGGGTCCAAGGGAACATATCATCATTTATTCAGAGAAATCCAACTAATTCTTTTATCATCATTGCACTAAACTATGATCCGATCTTCAGCACCCATAAAGGGTCGCCATGACTGACTGTAATGTTGACTGTCAGCTTAGCAGGTGCAATCTTGGATTCTTTGATTCAGATGTAACTATTTTGTGTAACATTCAATGTGAAGTATGGTTGGGACAATCAATGTTGATGGTTAACCCGGTCGAATCCTAGAGTCTTGTCATGAGTTATTAAGTCTAATAGTGAAGGGCTTTTAAAGTTTTGATCAATTATCTGCAAATGGCCAAAGATCAAGCTTAGAAGCACGTTGAAGAAAATGTCAAGTAGGGGCCAACCTCGAGTTGCATGAAGCTACATAGATGGATCTTGCTTTGAGTTTGAGTTTGCTTGTATATTCAAATAACACACTTTCCATCCAACGCATTCATTATCCTATGCTCATCCTTCGAGCTGAAGTGATTGTCAGTTGCTCATGAGATCAGGCATCGATTTAATGAATCTATCTCTAGGTATTCTTTCGGCCGTAGCCTTTAATAGTTGTAAACACTACATATAAGTTTCAATATTGAGCTATCGTAGCCATCGTTGAATGATCATGCTTTTTCTCCCAGTCTCGGGTTGATAAACATACCGTGTGGATGGTTCAGTTTCATCGTAGCTATTTTTATACTCCCACATAAAATCCAAAGACATTGAGTTGATCGGTGAATAGTTGGTTCACATTCATCCTGCTTCTCGCTCGTGCCCCCAAGTCTGGGCATATACCGATAAGTAGGAACGCCAGCCATGCCTACTTTAACTTTACTTTCTTTCCCGTTGAATCATGGGAACAGGTCAGTTAATGGGCGGCTGAGTATCACCTATCTTGGATTGTATTGTCGTTTTTTATTCCAAGTTGAATACTTCGATGCCTCATCAGTTTTTGGGCGTAAGTTGGGTATTGGACAGTCAGCCGTGCCCACTTTGGTTCATGTTCTGTAATCAGATCTTGGGGTAAAGTTGACTAAAGTGCAGTTGGGTCAGGGTCATTCAGTTTCATACTCCTCCTGACGGATCGAAGGAGGGTGCTGGAGAATTAATGACCAAATCATCGTGATCTACTCTCCTTTCCACACTTTGGTGGTTATAGTTTTTCAAGGGACATTCGGGTCACATTCATATATGCTTGGTGTGGATCCATATTGAGCCTTGATCTAAGGTATGATATAGTCGGTCGTCCGTACCTTCGGATGTCGTTTCGATTGGCTTTGTATTGAGGCCTCCTTGCATCATTGTCTTAAGTTGTAAAGAATGCCAAGCTAGAGCTATAATGAGCTATCGTATTTAGCTTTTAGTGATTTGTACTCCATCTTCGAGCATTGATTTGGCCAAGCCATAAGTCGGATGGTCAAACTCCATCCTTAGCGAGTTAATACTCACCTTGTGATTTTCAGGCCGAAGTTTGCGGAATAGAGAACGGTCGGAATCCATTCATCTATTTATTGATGTTTATACGCCACTCCACATTCAGGTGACCTAGAGTTATTCTTTCCCCGGTTGGCTCGTGCCCAATTTGTGTTCATGCTTCGGTTCACGCTCCGGGGACTTAAAGATTTATGCTCTGGTCCATAGTTTGGGATGTAGAAATTTTCGTCAAGTCGTTTAAACTTTAGTCCATGCTGTCATGACTCAGAGCACTCTATTCCGCTTCAGGAACTTAGAGATTTTTCTCAAATCGTTTATACTTTAGTCTGCTTCAAGGACTCAGAGATTTTTCTTAAGTCGTTTATACTCTAGTTCACACTCTGGGGAATCAGAGTACTCTGGTCCTCTTCAGGGACTTAGATATTTTTCTCAAGTCATTTATACTCTAGTCCATGCTACGATGACTCAGAGTACTCTAGTCGCTTCAAGGACTTAGATATTTTCATCAAGTCATTTATACACTAGTCCGCGCTCTAAGGAATCAAAGTACTCTAGTCTGCTTCAGGCACTTAGAGAATTTATCAAGTCATTTATACTCTAGTCCGCGCTCTAGGGACTTAGAGTACTCTAGTCCGTTTCAGGGACTTAGGGATTTTTTTCAAGTCGTTTATACTCTAGTTCACGCTCTGGGGATTCAAAGTCTCTAGTCCGCTTCAGGGACATAGAGATTTTCCTCAATTCATTTATACTTTAGTCCACGCTGGGAACTCAGAATATTTTCTCAATTCGTTTATACTCTATTCCGCGCTCTATGACTTAGAGTACTCTAGTCCACTTCAGGGACTTAGAGATTTTTCTCAAGCCATTTATATTCCAGTCCACGCTCTTGGGAATTAGAGTACTCTAGTCCATTTCAGGGACTTAGATATTTTTCTCAAGTCGTTTATACTCTAATTTGTGCTTTGGGGACTTAGAGTACTCTAGTCCACTTCAGGGACTTAGATATTTTCGTCAATTCATTTATACTCTAGTCCACATTCTAGGGACTTAAAGTACTCTAGTCCACTTCAGGGACTTAGAGGTTTTTCACAAATCGTTTGTACTTTACTCTGTGCTCTGGGGACTCAGAGTACTCCAGTCTGCTTCAGGGACTTAGAGATTTTTCTCAAGTCGTTTATACTCTAGCCCGCACTCTAGGGACTCAGAGCACTCTAGTCCGCTTCAGGGAGTTAGAGATTTTTTTCAAGTAGGTTATACTCTATTCTACGCTCTGGGGATTCAGAGTACTCTAGTCTGCATCAAGGACTTAGAGATTTTTGTTGGGAGCAGTCGTATTTCCACCCGTTTGATTTGTATTTCATTTACTATATCGAGGATGAAACTTGAAAAATGGACGTTCAATTCTCGTCCGCTTGGTGAGTGTAGCTCTTCCAATCAAGTTAAGGAAGGAGGTATATGATAGATGGTTGGATCACATCCATGATGGGGTTGGACAATCAAGTCTTGCACAATTTGCTTTATATCTCTTTCTAGAAAACAAGGATAATGGATTGTTGAGTAGACAAAGTAAGTTTCATATGTTTGAAGGTGCAGTCGTTTTCATGCATTGAGAGCGATGGTTGACGAGTAGGTAGTCCATCACAGCTACTACTGGTCAGGCTTTCGAACTACCTTTTACGTTCAGGGTAGGATTTGATGTATAGATGATCAAATCACGTCAACTCTAGATAGGTCCCGATGTCACTGAGCTTTAGCAGAGGCATTTGTATTTTTTCAAACTTTATTTTATGACTCGATTTGGGTGGATGATCGGGCCATATTCATTCCAAGTCTTTCTTAGGTCTCCAAGTCAAATGTTGAGGTCGATGAATGGACGGTCGATCATGTTCACTTTGTATTGGGTTATGACTGTGACGAGCTTTTCAATCTCTAGTACTTGGCCCCAAACCAAAGGCACATGGTTGATCATGTTTGATCGAATCATTCTCGTCTTGACGAAACTCTACTGGTTCGATCAAGGTCTACGTGGATTAGTTGGCTGCCAACTCTGAGTGCTGGGTCACTCATTGATAAGTGGAGGAGCATCGTGTGCTCGCTATTCAACTCTTCCCCTATCCCCTTCTAGTAGGATATCGACTGCCAACAGTCCAACTGATAATTATTGTTCTTTATTGATGGGCATCTGAAGTTACTGGCTCGCTATTCTACAAAGCTTGCACGTATTATTGAAGCTTTCCTTTCTGAATCAGCTTTTCGATCACACTTCAGAGAGGTTTGTAATCGCCAATGTTAGGCTCAGTGTGCATCTTGGAATATACATACATTCCCCTGATTTTCTCTGGACTTCGGTGGACACTATCGAGGTTGGTTTTCAATACCACTCTGAGTGGTGAGTCTCCAAGTAGCGGCTATCGATTGAATCTTTCAAAGAGCATATGAGTCGAATTTTGAGATATTGTTTTGTCTACTGGAATCAGAGTCCTTAGCTAATGAGCCTGCATTGTCATCTTTCCTAGTCTGCTTCACTCCTCCTCACTTTAGTTCTGATTCATTTTGTAACAGAAATGATTATGGTCATATGAGGCTCTCTACCTAACTAGCTGCCAAACTATATCTGGAGCTCAACTCCCCTCAAATGCGATCAGTATGATATCCTTGTTAACATTTGGAACAAATTGCTTAGACTCAAACATTGGTTTGCTTGGAGTCACTAAATTCGAAGTGCGGGGTCAGTGAAGAATGGTGCTTAGAGTCATCTTGGCATTTTCCTAGAGTCATATTATCTATATTCTCCAACCTTTATGAGTATCGTTTGAGTAGCAGTTGCTTGTCCATTCCCTTGTAGCCATTCAAAAGCTGCCGCTTGATCCTTTATGCCCTAGTCGATCATAGGATGTAAGTGAAGTGAATAGAATGTTCCTTCGTATTTTTTTGGGTATAGGGGCCAGTCAGATGGTTTTTGGAGAGAGGATTTGGTATACAGTAGAGGGATCGGTATGGATACGATCGGTAATACTGGGTCGGTATACACTGGGTCGGTATACTCTGGGTCGGCATACACTAAGGAGGGGTCGGCACATACGTTTTTTGGAGCGATCGGCATATACCATTTCTGTAGTGTTCGACATATACCTTTTCTGGAGCGGTCGACATATACCTTTTCTTGAGTGATCGGAACATACCTTTTTTTGGGGCGATCGGCATATACCTTTTCTGGAACAATCAGCATATACCTTTTCTCGGGCGATCGACATATACATTTTCTGGAACGGTCATCATATACCTTTTCTGGGGCGATCATCATATACCTTTTCTTGAGCAATCAGCATATACCTTTTCTGGGGCGGTCGGCAGATACCTTTTGTTGGGCGATCGGATATACCTTTTTTGGGGCGAACAACATATACCTTTTCTGGAGCAGTCGGCATATACATTTTCTAGGGCGATCGGCATATACCTTATCTGGGGCGATCGGCATATACCTTTTCTGGGGCGATCGGCATATACCTTTTCTGGAGAGGTTGACATATACCTTTTCTGGAGGAATCAGATCGGTATACATACACTAATGAGGGATCTATATATACACATTTTCCTTGGTGAGGGTTCGACCATATGAGAGATCAGCTGAATTGCCTTCAAAGTGGTATCGGCCTTCGTTTAACTTGAGTGCAAACTTCAACATCCAATCGTAAGGTCTTGCGTAGATCACTGAATCCAATCCCTTCCAAACGAACATGAATACATTATCAACTCTAACCAGGAACATTAGCATAATCAAATCCTACAAAAACAAGGGAAGACTTAGTTCCTTAGACTATGGCCGTCAGCTTCCTTTAGATTTCTTTCTAATTTGAGTAGAATAGAAAGTTTTCTGGTGAACAACTGGATCTATCTCGTGAATATGGAAATCCACTAGTAGACGATGTGATTCAATCAAGTTGAGAATTTAATTCTCCGTGAAAGCACTAAAATGTTAGCACTAAAATTGTTCACAAACACTTTTGAATAGAGTAATGTAGAGAGATTAGTGAAGAAAGTAAATTAGAACAGAGAAATAATGTAATTGAATGCATAAAGAACAACAGAAATGAGAACACCAGATTTATAGCAGTTCGACGTAGTTGCCTACGGCCACTTTGAATAAAATCTTTATTAGTTTCCCAATCATTTGAATACAGATACAATCCGTAACAAACTACTCGAATACAAGTTTGAATCAAAAAGGGGATAGTATAAAAAGTGACAGAGTCTCCTTGGAGTTCTCGAAAAATGTCCCATTAACTATACCTCTGCCACTTTATTTATAGACGAAGATAAGCTAGACCCCCTCTCTAGGCCCATGACTAAGATAGCTCAGCCTATCGCTGGTAAGTTAGGTAGACCGAACCAGGCATGTCGACCCACTACCACTGATCCACACATGTCAAACAACCAAGGCTGAACCACAATGGTCGAACCACCTTGACCGACCCACTTCGAGCTTCCATCCTTGGCTGAGCTACTTTGAGCTTCCTTCCCTGACCGAGCCACTTCGAGCTTCCTTACTTGACTGAGCCACCTATGCCGACCCATACGTGTCGAACCGTATACATAGTCCGAATCGCACATGAATGCCGATCCAAATATACTAAACCTCCTGAGGCCGATCTACATCTACACCGAGCCACCTAGATCGAATCACTACGTGCTGACCCACATTGGCTTGTCTTCCCTAATGGAACAACACATGCCGACCTACCAAGGCTGACCCATCTACGACCTTCTATAAGAGCTATCCTACTCCAACCAAACCACCATCGAACACCGATCCACATAGACATGCTGAATCACACAGGTTGCATCAAACCCTTATATCTCCAATCTCCTCTTGGTTCAATTCCTATCTAGTTTCAACCATATCTTCTACAACTATTGCATTGTAGCTGGGCCAAGTAGCCGAGTAACATTGGGTAAATCAAAAAAATAATGTGGATATTAATAAGTTGATAATTGGTTAGCTAAGGGTAGCCGTGCCATGTTAATGTGCAAACTAAAATGAAATAACGTAAGCTAATGTATTAGGATATGAGAAGGGAAATATGGGAAATTGGTAGAGCTTATACCCAAAACCCTTAGGAGATAGAATGCTCGCATTCATTTCATTTTGCTCAAGCTAAAAATACTAAGGCCGACCACCATTATCATTCTTAAGAAGAAGATTAAAGCTAGGATTCAAGTGAAGGGAAATAACCAACTAAATCAACATCAAATCTCACATATTTAATCTTAAAGCTAAGGTGAATGATTATTACATCCCAATTTCTTTTAGTTTCAGTTTTAAGATTAGACCCAAAATGATTTTGCAAGTATATGCCATGTTTTGATGATTAAAATTTCATATATATGTTGTTGATGGATTATATATGTTCATGTTAGTTTTATGGTATGTTTGACATGAAACTTATTTAATGACATCCAAATTCGTTTAAAATTTAAATATAGGTCAGAAATTATATTTTAGAAAATGGGTTTCGATTATCATAATGTTCTGAGTTAATATGAATTTTATATTAATTTTCTAGTGAAGGAAATTGTTTAATGGGTTATAAATTATTTTTGGCTGAAATAATAATTATTTGGGGTTGAAATTTTAATATGTTAGGCTATATATTAAAATAGATTTCCTAGAATTTTTCCACATGTTTCCTAAGTGTTTGAGGAATATATAAGATTTTTTAAGTTATAGGACTTAAATGTTTTGCATATTTAATAAAGGAGAATGGGAATTTTGTAAAATAAAATGATTATTTGATTTTAAAAATAGTGGAAGCACATTTCTAAAAAGTAATTTTTAACCAATGAGAATTTGACAAATAAAGGCAGGTTAGTTGAAAATTATATCTTTGAAGATAAAAACAAAGAAATCATACTTGGCATGTTTCAGCCAATTCTGGTATTAAACCTTCCAACCCAGACCTTTCGACAAGGTCAAGAGGTTTAAAGCTTTCGACAAGGTTGAACCAATGCATATAGTATCAAGTTAATTGGTAAGTAATGAATTGGATAGAATCGAAGAGTTCTTTGTCGAAGGGTTGGTTGCTGAAGTGGTTCATGTATGTTTGTTTTATAAGTTAAAGGATCGCCTGCTTTGCTTTTGAATAAGAGCTTTCCGCTTGGTTGCTTTCGACCGAGTCAAATGTTTAAAGTAAAGTTTTTAAACCTTTCGACATAGTCGAAAGGTTACTTCTGTTTTAACACTATTTTGTTTTGAAACCTTTCATCACAATCAACGTGTTACTGTAGATTTATAAATGTTTTGTTTTGAACCTTTTGACAAAGATGAAATGTTTACTTGTTTTAAAAACCAGCCGCTTCTCCATGCTTTCGGAAGGAAGCTTTCGACTTAGGTGATTCACCCTTGTTTTATAAATTGAAGTAAAACCCAAAGCTTTCAAAAGAGTTGTTTTAAAGGATATGTTTAAAGCTTTTGTAGCGGATCTTTTGACTTAGTCGAAAAGTTGCTTCCAATGATTTCGATAGGTTTGTTTAAGTGAATGATTTCGAAAGGTTTTAGTTGAATAATTTCGAAAGGTTTATATTGAATGGTTTCGAAAGGTTTAGTTCAATGGTTTCGAAAGGTTTATTGAATGTTTTTGAAAGGTTTTAGTTGTATGGTTTCGAAACGTTTAGTTCAATGGTTTTGAAAAGTTTATTGAATGATTTCGAAAGGTTTATGAAGGAAGGTTTTTCAAAGGTTTTTATAAGGCATGTTTTAAAGTGGTTTTAAAGAAGGATGTTTGCTTTCAAAAGGTTTGTTTTTAGTAGTTTAGAAAAGTTTGGGGAATAATTTTGAAAGGTTTAATGTTTGATTTTGAAAGAGAGGATTTCAAAAGTTTAGAAGGAGATTCTTTCAAATGGTTAAATGCTTCCATCAACTAAATTTTGAGTAAACAATATATATATATATATATATATATATATATATATATATATATGACATGGTGATATGATTTTGAGTAAAGTATAAATATTATATACTTTTCCTTGTTTATGTTTGATATAAAGGTTTTAAATCATTTTGAAAATGTTTTCAAGGAAATTTATATGAGGGGATCCTTAAGTGAAAATGACTCGGATATTAGAAAACCGGATGGGACTAGTATGGGGTTGTGCCCTATACATTAGCTAATAGCCCCAGCTAAATATTGTCCAAAATTCCAATGTATAGGGCTTTGTCACAGGTAGATTAAAATTATGGTTATACATAGTAAGGAATATATGTTTATATACAGAGATGTTACCGTTGAGCCCGAAAAACCATTAGGATCAGGAAGACCTGGAAGATGATTAAGTTAGGGACTGACTGTCCAAAAGTGAAGTATTTTAACAGATAGTTAAGGGCAGACCGTCCATATGGAAAATGTTTAATTGATAGTTAAGATAGATAATCAAGAAGAAGAATATCTAATAGGTGTTAGGTTAATTTTGATTATAATGTCTGGTAGGCCCGAGTTAGCCAAATGCTAAAAGTTATCAAAACAAAACTTGTGTGTTTGAACAGATAGTTCATTATTGCATGATATTTATGTATGTTTACATAATGATTGTTTTACAGTATTTAACCATTGTGGATGCAGAAGCACGATATATGGTTTTATGAAAGCTTTTGCAATGTTATGTTTTAAAAGGATGTTAGTGGGAGGAAACCCGTTCCGCTAAGCGGCGTGGTCTCACTTAACATAATTATTCCTTGATGTATAATATTATTCACACCAGACTTTTTGTCTAACTCGAACTTTATGTTTTCCCTTTAAACTCTCGGGTGCTCAAAATTGATTTGAGTAGGGTGAGGGGTTAAGGTTCTTTTTTAGGTATTAAAATGTTGCAAAATAAGCTATTGGAGGCATGCAGGAGGCAACAGACAGCTACTTAGGATTTGCATTCTTATTTTATGTTTCGATGTATTTCCGCTGTGTTATATACTAAGTCTATTGTCACTCTGTGACTCTGATAATCCAAAGGGATTTCTTCATATACCGCTATCGGCGTAATTTGTAATGATTATAATTGATCTGTGCCTGGGAACGATTTGGGGGATTATGCATTGTGAATGTGAAACATTTGATTTTGAAATGTGATGAAATAAATGTGGTTTTTTGACATCTGTGTTTTGTTTCATATTCCAGTGCTTCTAATATTACCGACACCATTAACATAATCATATTTAGTCACCAGATGTTAATACTATAGACGACTGTGCAGCTGTGGTGCTTAGTTTTGGGCCTGTAGATAGGAGATGTTACATTAAATTAGAAACCTATATCTATTTCATCGTTAACCATGTTATATTAAAATTTCAAAGCATTTGGTGATGATTAAGTCATTATTCTCCCTAAAACATATAAGCTAATTAATTAGTCAATTAAAATTCCAAAATATATGCAAACCTTATTTAATCATTTATACATCATTTCTATCATCAAAGTATAACCATTCATGTAAAAATATGAAATTAACATGAATACTGATGAGTAGAGTGATTTTCTACTCACCTTGATCAAGGAGTTTGATTAAAGTTGAAGTTTCCCCTTTGCTTTTGATCTTGAAATTTCTTCCTCTTTCTTTGATTTGGTGGCTAACCAAACTTGGGTTCTTAGGGAGTTTATTTTGTTTGGTTTTGTTGAGAAAGTGAGGAAAGAACGAAGGAAAAAGAATGTAGGGAGTTATTTTGTTTTAGGCTTTAGGCTAAGACCCATCATTGCCTTATTTAGTTGAATCATTACTCCTCCTACTATAAATATTCATTCCAATTTATTTAATTCATCTCATAATAATTTTTGGTTTATTATACAGTTTAAATTTATTTCTTTATTTTTGGTACTCCAAAATATGGGGTGTTACAGTCTCTCCTCCTTATAAGAATTTTGTCTTTGAAATTCAAACAAGGCAGTATAGAGACCATCATCAATCAACATACCCACGGTACCTTAATTACACTAGCTCCCCACTGACATAAATAATCCTCATTTATCAATCATTAAAAATTATAATCGTTGCTTACACATACAAACATCCCATCATCATACTAGTGTTCTTACTTGTCTATAGTGCAAAACATACACGTCCCAATCATAAATATCAAAACAAATCAGGATAGTTATTTCTATACATATTTTCTACCTCCTAGGTACAGTCATTAATATCATCAATCCATTGGATGTGAACAAGTTTAATAATCTTGTTCCTTAACTCTTTTGTATCATAGCCTGCTATCTTCTTCGGTCATCTGACATATGTCAGATCAGGTTCTATAGCTAAATCTTCGACTTCTCTTCGTTCAACCACCAAATTGGGATCGTGCAAGCACTTCCTTAAATGTGATACATGAAAAAAATTATGCACACCTGCTAAACTACTTATTAACTCGACTCGATATGTGAGTTTACCAGTCCTCTCAATCATCAAAAATGGTCCTACATGCGTAGGGGCAAATTTTTCTGCCTTCCCAAAGCGCATAACTCCTCTCATCGAAGAAACCTTCACAAATACATAATCGCCAACTGCGAACTCAAGCACTTTCCTTCGCTTGTCCACATTATTCTTCAGCCTCGATTGTGCTACTTTCATCCTTGCATTAATCAACTCTACTTTCTCAGTAGATTTTTTACCAAATCGGGTCCCAACATAAGTCCAACTCCTATGTCCAACCAACCAACTGGTGACTTACATGGTCTACCATATAGCACTTCAAATGGTGCCATCCCGATACTCGTCTGGTAACTATTGTTATATGCGAACTCAAACAGATGCAAATGATCTTCCTAAGATCCTTCAAAATCCAAACCACGTGTTCTCAGCAAATCCTCAAATATGCAGTCCACCCTTTCCATTTGACCACCAATCTCTAGGTGGTAAGTCGTGCTTAAGCTCAACTCCATACCTAATGCACTCTATAGACTTCTCCAGAGCTTACTAGTGAACAATGAATCCCTATCACTTAACACATTTCTCGAAATCCCATGCAATCTAACAAACTACGTTCTTCATATATAGTTTCACTAAACTGGTTGTCGCCCACATCGACTTTATCGGGATAAAATAGGCACTCATCGTCAGTCTATCGACTATCACCCAAATACTTTCGTTTCCTGCTCTTGACCCAGGCTAAAATCTATGGACATTGAGTCGTACCTCCAAGTTGGTACTTCTATGGGTTGAAGTAAATACTCGGCTTTTGATGTTCAGTTTTTAACTTTCTGACAAGTGAAACATTTCTTCACACATTCACCTATATCCCTTTCCATCCCTTCCCTAAAGAATATTCTTTTTATGTCACAATAAATATTTGTGCCCTCGGGATGAATGGTAAATTAGAGCGATGACTTTCATCCAAGACTTCCTTTCGATGTTCTCCTGCATTTGGAACACATAGCCTTCCTTTCTTTTAAAGCCATCCCTTTGAATCAATCTCGAATCCTTTAAGATCCCCAACACTCTAATCACCTAATTCTTTTGGTAATTAGTGGATCCTCCTTCTACCTTGAGGCAATTCTTTCTACCAATGCTTAATGTGCCTCCAAACTTGCTAGCATGCCCAAATCTTTACTCGATCCAGTATTCTGCCTATAATGCACTCCATAGAAGGCTATAGATTCCAACATCTTCCATTCTTTGATCATGGCTGGCACTTCATTCTTATGTTTCTTACTTAAAGCATCAGCAATGTTATTCCCTTTACCTGGCGTATATTCTATTCTGAAATCATATGCCACAAACAATTCTCTCCATCTTCGGTACGTTATATTCAACTTCTTTTGGAAAAATAAATACTTGAGGGATTTATGGTCCGTATACAACTTGAATCGTTCTCCCAACAAGTAGTGTTTCCAAATTTCTATTGCAAACACTACCGCTGCCAACTCCAAGTCCTAAGTCGGGTATTTGACTTCATGCAACCTCAATTTCATTGATGCATAAGCTTTCACTTGTCCCTTTTACATCAATTTTGCCTCTTAGCCTATTCCACAAGCGTCGGTATGCATTATTAGATCTTGGTTCCCCATAGGCATGATCAAAACAGGAGCTTTGCTCAATAAATTCTTCAAATACTAGAATGACCTTTCACACTTATCTGTCCATACGAACTTCTCTTTCTTTCTAGTCAGTTTGGTCAAGGGTGCTACTAAACATGAGAAATCCCTAATGAATTTGCAGTAATAGCCTGCTATTCCTAAAATCTTCTCATCTCTATGACCGTCTCTAGCCTCTTCCAACCATTAGTAGGTCTTTATCTTCATGGATCCACAGCTAATCCATTCTCCAAAACAACATGCCTAAGAAACTCGACCATCCATTTTCAAAAGTGGCATTTCATAAACTTCACTTTCAGCTTGTGTTGTCGTAATATCTCTAAAACCAGTCCAAGGTGAACTTCATGGTCTCTCTCACCTTAAGAATACACCAAGATATTTTCGGTGAATACCAACAAAACCTATCCAACTGATCGTGGAGGATTTGGTTCATAAGGTCGATAAAGAATATCGGGGAATTGGTTAGTCCAAACGGCTTCACTAACCACTCATATGAACCGTACCTTATTCGAAATGCGATCAATAGAATATTATCTTTAGCTATCCTTAGTTAATAGAATCTCAATGCCAAATCTAGCTTGAAGAATATATTTGCTCCACTCAAATGGTCAAATAAATCATTTATCTTAGGAAAAGCATAACTATTCTTTACCATTACTTCATTCAGTTCCCTATACTCAATATACATCCGTAAAGTTCCATCTGTCTTCTTTACAAATATCACGGATGCTCCCTATGGTGAACTGCTTAGTCTAATGAAACTCTTTTGCTAGAGTTCTACCAATTGCTTCTTCAATTTTTCTATCTCCTTGGGCAGCGTTCTACTAGGTGGTCTACTAGCAAGTTGTGCCCCGGGTACTAAATCTATTCAGAATTCAATCACCCTTCTTGGTGGTAATCCCATTATTGGTTTGAAAACATACATAAAATCCCAAACTACCTAGAATCTATTTATCCCATCCTCCAATACCACCATCACACACAACGACAATTCTGCCTTTTCATCTATCATATCTAACTCCACCATGATCCTTTTGTTCTCACTAGGCTTCTTTAAAGAGATAAGTCGATCATCACAAAAGATACTAGGTAATTGTTCACTAACCATTCTGTACCCAGAATTACCCCAAATCCCATGAAGTCAAAACATATGGGTTACAAACAAACATATGATCACACAATTCAAATATAAGGTCAACGCCCTTAATTCGAAAGTAGCATACCCATCGATCAGATTAACCACATGTAAAGATGTCACTAAATGGCTAGTTTCTAACTTCAACCTATCTACCACATCCTTGGAAACAAAAGAATAGGTAGCGCCAATATCAAAGAGAACTCTAAGAGAAGCAACAGAGATCGAGGTCATACCTTCTAGCAAAACTTGCATTCCCTTCTTCATCGTTGGCTCAAATGACAACTCTTCTGAAGCAAAAATCTTTGGCGACCCTAACTCAGGACAATCCTTCTTCTTGTGCCAAGGCTTATTATAAAGAAAGCACTTGGCCTTAAATGCTCCTACCAGTTCTGCACACTTACTCGCATAGTGCCCCTTTTGCCTAGAATTATAACAAGTTACCTCAACAACCACTTTCCTTTTCGCTCCTCCCTAAATATTTCCTTTTTGCTGCTAGACTTTCTTTCCTTTTTAGTATGGGCAAACATCTTCTTCTTCTCAACTTGAGCCATCTGTCCCTACACTATGCCTTTCAAAATACATCAGCTAATACCTCCTTTCCATATCTATCACTTCATTAAATGGAAGTGCTAAATGAGCCATCGTTTTGTCGCTTAGTCCCAACGTCAACCCAGATAAAAATTCTCTACCTTCCTCCTTAGAGTTCTTAGCAGGTCATCCCCAGATTTGGACAACGCATTAAACCTCTACATATACTCTGGCATGGTCATATTTCCTTGTTGCAACTCTACGAACTCTTGAAAAATCACCAGCAACTCTGAACTAGGTACATATTGCTCCTCGAACATCTCCTTAAACCTATCCCAAGTGATTTCTTGCTTGGGGATTTGAGCCCTTCTAGTTCCCACTAAACACTCACCAGCCCCTTGAACTACCTATAAATAAATTTCACCTTTTGAGCATCTGTCAACTCCAAGTCTTCACAAATCCTCTTACATATCTCCAGCCAATCACTAGCCTCCAATGATTGTTTCATTCCATCAAACATCCATCCTTCTGACCTATAAAAATCCCTATTCTCTAATGAAGTACCCCTTTTCTAGCTGCGTCGGGCCCCTCACTGCATTCTGGGCCTGCAATGGTACTTACTATTACACCAGATTTACTAGAAATTGCTGAAAAAGCGCATTCATATCCAAATTCCCTATGGCCGGGGCATGCATTTCAGATCTAGCTTCCCTATGAACCTCTGAGGCCGCCTTTCTTCCTTGGACATTGGTTTGCATACTATCCTCTCCTCTATTAGGATTTTCTCTCTAGGGTAGACATTAGTTATGTAGATCCATTCTTTCTTTCTTCATAAGCAGGGTTCATAAGAAACGAAAGTAAAGAGAGTGGAAACAATCGTAGGGTGGTAGATATATTCTCCTATATATCTATATCCAAATACAAATATATATATATATATATATAGCGTATACCCTCCCCAAGATGTTCATTTTCTACTAATAAGTTTCTATTTTGCTCTATTTTTACTTAGGTTTTTCCCTAACCTTGCTATGATACCAATTTGTAACATCCCCCACTTCGAGATTCGAAAATCAATGCTGAAGATTGTGTAATCATCACCAGAATTATTTTCAAGCGACAAAAAGATATCGGTATAATATTTTTTCATGACATTAAGCAAATAAAGTAGTTAAATTTCTTTTTTATTACGTCAAAATGATTTACAATTGTCATTACATCATTTTAACCCAAGTCATTCCTATGCGGAGGTAAATATAAATAGAACATAAATTGAGCAGTGTGTGTCTGATACGTGAAGATGCCGACACCATGCATAATCACTTATAAAGTCTGGTTTTAGATAGGAGAAACATAAAATATCTTTAATTAAATAGCAAGCCTCTAGCTTCATCTTTGAAATCTTTATTCATCCTTCCCAATTATGCATATCTAATCTATAAACTTAGCCTTCTCGAACTACTATCCGTCTTTTTATGGGAAATAATAGAACCACTGGTCATATGTAAAGTCTGGTATGGGTAAAAGCTATACTCCAATAACCAACCATATAATGAGACCACGCCGCTGAAACACAAAATGGGTTTTCCCCTCAATATTACAATCATTATGAACATTTAACATACCATGGCATGAACAAAAATAATAAACAACAATTCATTACAAACATGAGATTTTCTTCACATGGTATCATCCAGATTCTTTAATTATATCATATTAAATCGCCACTCAGGCCTTTCCTTCCCGGTTCAATAATTGTACTCAACACTTAAGGCTTTTACTTAGGAGTTTTATCATATTTTGTATTAATTTATCATTAATAGATATTTTTGTTGCCACTAAGGCGTATATCATCATTTATCGAATATAATGTTGTGAATAGACAATTTGGATGCTACGAAAGTCTTACTCCATAAATCTAGAATATAGTTGGATATAAGCAAGTTGGATGCTATACAAGTCTTGCCCCATAAATTTTGCGTATTTATGTGTATGTAGGGTCAATTATACACCTACATTAACCAATTATACACCTACATTAACAACTAAGGCCTTTCATCATCATTACCAAATTTATTGCCTTGAATAAACCTTTGGTAGTTACATAGGTCTTTCATCAACATTGTTGAATATAATGTCGTGAATGGACATTTGGTAGCCATAAAGGCCTTTCATCAGGTCACATAACATAACGTCATATTTAGATATACCATCGCCGCTAAAGCTTCAAGTGCTATTGTGGGTTAATTAATCCTAGGGTCATCGTGAGTCTTCCTTCCCGAAGTCCTCGCATGGTGTGAGCCGGAGCTGTCGCTTGTTTTCCCTATGTCGTCGTGTTGGCTCTCCACATGTCTTCATGGGTTGGTAAGGAGTTATCATGTGTTATAAAGCCTAAAGTCCTTATGAGTATTCCCCAAGCCATCGCACCTTTACCCTTGAGCTCTCTTGAGTCTATTCTAAGTGTCACTGTGTGTTAATACAAGAATAACTTTCGTGTGTTTTCAAGTTACCATAGCTTTTGTGAGTTAAGTTTTATCAAGGTTTTCGAGTGCTACAGTCCAAGTTGCTATCATAAGCCAAAATGGCATTTGCGTAATTATTTTGAAAACTATTTTTACTACTCTATTAAAAAAATTCCTTCCACTTAACCACTTGTGTTGTTGAATTCCCGTTGGACGTTCATTTTACTTTGTAGGATTCTTTTTATAAATTGTTAACTAACTTGGTTAATTAATTTATTGGTTATCCTTTAACTACTTAACTCTTTCCTTTACTATAAATTTATATAATGATGGGAAAAATCTTAAAAGTTTATCAAAATTCCTTTTTACAATATTTTACCTCATAAAAAATTTAAGGTCAAAATAACTACTTTTATTATTTATGTAATTATCTAACTGGAAATTAACTAATTTCTCATCTTAGAAAATGCATAAAATATTCATATTTACTCCAAAATTTATAAACTAGAAACTCATCCTTATTTTGTCATTAAGCATGTACTTAAAATTTCAAAGCATATGGTGATGATTAAGTCATGATTCTCCCTAAAATATAAGCTAATTAATTAATTAAAATTCCAAAATATATCCAAACCATGATTAATCACTTATACATCATTTCTATCATCAAAATATACACATTGTTCGAAATTAACATAACTAGGGATGAGTTTAGAGTGAGTTTTTACTCACCTTGATTAAGGACCTTGATTAAAGTTAAAGTCCTGAATTAGGTTGGCTTCGGTCGCCGGCTCCCCTGTCATCCGGTCACCAACTTCCTTGACCTTCCGGCACTGGGCACGCGTCAGCCCCCATGCATGGTCTTATGACTTTGCGGAGACCTGTGTTTTTGGTAAACTGTTGCCCGGTCCTGGTCACTGCGACCCCCTTTGTGAGGAGGCACCGTTTCTCCCGAAGTTACGGGGCTATTTTACGAGTTTCTTAGAGAGAGTTGTCTTGCATCCCTCGATATTCTCTACCTACCCACCTATGTCAGTTTCGGGCACAGGTACCCTTTTGTTCCTGAACTGTTTCTTCTATATTGTCGATCATCAAAATAAGCAAGAATAATATTTCTATGTAAAATACCATTTATGGGTATTTCAATTGAAATACCAAAAGAGGGTATTAGTTCTTTCTCTCCTTTTGGATTATATTATAATGGAATGTTAAATCTATTTCTTCGCCTTTTCGCCAATAAATCAAAATTCTCTTGGATTTTCCATTCCCTTTTGATCTTAAAATTTCTTCTTTCTTTCATTTGGTGATCGGACAAGCTTGGGTTCCTTGGGAGTTATTTTCTTTTGTTTTATTGGGAGAGTGAGGAAAGAATGAAGGAGAAAGAATGTAGGGAGTTATTTAGTTTTGGGCTTTGGGCTAAGATCCATCCTTGCCTTATTTAATTAAATCGTGACTCCTCTTTCTATAACTATTCATTCTTATTTATTTAATTCATGTCATAATAAAGTTTGGTTTATTATTTGGTTTAAGTTTATTTTTCCATATTTTGTACTCAAAAATATAAGGTGTTATAGTATATATCAACTTACGATGGCTAGTAAAAAAAATCAACAATGATGACTTATAAATGTTCGACTTGCAATAGCTATAGAACTCAACATGTGATGGCTTATTTCTGTCAACTTGCGATGGCTCATGTAAATGCCAACATGCAATAGCTAAGTGATGTCAATTTGCAATAGCCTTTGAGTATCAACCTTCTATAGCTAACATATGTCAATTTGCGACAGCCAAACATCATCAACTAACGATAGCTGAACATTGTTAACTTGTGATAGCTAAACAACTTGCGATGGTTAGGTGTTGTCAACTAGCGATAGCTAGGTTTTATCATGCAATAACCATGATAGGTTAAACATGTGATAGTTTATGTACTCAACATGCAATATCACCTTGTCAACAGTGATAGTTATAACTATTGATGCAAAGAACTTCTAAATAAAGTAACTATATGTAGCACTTTGGAAGTCATCTTCAATGGTGATTGTGGCAACCGCCCTATTACTTTGGCACCCCATAGCTATACAGTGCGTTGCTATAGTGCTTGGCTGATGCAGAATGGTTGTCAAGGTTGTAAAGTAACTAAAACAATCACTAAACATGTCGTATATCTCATGGTGCCTCGAATAAAATATAATAATTATCACAAATATAAAATAAGCTAAATAGTAATAACTAGATGGATCACAATATCAAAGTACATGGGTTCACAATATTATACAAGATATTGGTAGAGTTTATACAACTGGAAATAAACTCATAGATAAACTGTCTCTATGTAAAATAGATAACACTGTCTAGGCTCCATAGTGTCGTGCAGAAGAATAAGCAATAACGAGTCCAAATATAAATATGAGAAATCACCATCTCCTACTCGTCCTTCTGTGCAGCACCATGTATCACCCAAATCTGTTATCTAGTCTATTCGTTTAAGAGTACCAAAGATAATAAGAAGCAAAGCATAAAACCTCGAGTTATAAAACATTCCGGTGTGAGCGATAAGCATTCTCAAAATACTATATAAATCGATATGGTAAGGAACAATAGTATAAAGGGTCATACTTGAACAATCCCTGCATCCAATGAGTTAGCATATAACAAAAGTAATATGTTAGCCTACTAACACCATAAGGTGTACAAACATCCTAGCACACTATCGGGTGTCTAGATACTGATCTCCTAGATACCTACATCATGTGACATCCCCTAGAGTGATAAGTAACAAACATAGCAACCATGGCAAACATAGCATCCATCAAACAATCCTCACGTCGCTCAATTTATCTTTGAATATAAGATAATTCGTACAACCATTCTTCCACCATTGATTAATGGAACAATCCTTTTTTTCTATTTACCCAGACACTAACACATAGCATGCACTAGATCCGCTCAATGACCAAGGGTATATGGATCCTTTTAATGATCAGGGGTAGCCAATAAAGTACCGAATGAGCATCCTCACAATACCCATACTTACATCTACACTATAATTCTGAGTATCAATGATTCATTTACATGTATATATGAGATCTTCTTTGCTCCATATGTTTCCATTCATCATTCTAGGACCCTTCAATGTTCCATTTTCCACGATAGAACCTTTCAACGTTTTGTCCACGTGTTCCCTTTAACGAACCTCCCCTGGTGGATCTTCATCACGACTCTATCGATCGAGTAACCATCATCAAAACACTTTTACACATCCACACCAAAGTTCTAAAGCCATCAAGTTGAAGTGCAACCCTTTGCCTTGTCATTTCATCATTGATCTTCATTGCATTGCAAACATCAAAAATGAATGTCAAATGATCGAACAAACGCATGTACATGAGTGTCGAAACATCATGTGTACGCCTCTGAGTCTTAGACTCCATGGCCAACACTCAGAGTGGTCGTTGCCGACCATAAATGGCTGCCCTCGGTAACTTGGACCATTGTAAAAGTTCAAGAAGTTGAAGTTCTTCCATTCTTTGCCTTGCCCACCTTACCTCAAAGTCGACTAGAAGTGCTTCGACACAAACCCAAAGTTTTTGCCAAAAATCCTCAAAGAACCTATGGTCAGTGCCGATCACTTTTCCCTAGTCAAATTTTAGATAAGTCCATTTTTTTTTCTTGTATCACTTCATGCCATACTCGATGATTATGCATTAAAGACCCGAAGTAGCTAACTCAAAAACCCAAAGTCACATGCCATTGATCACTTTTTGCCACCTTACATTTTGATAAAATGCAATTTGGGATCCTCATTTTGGTCAACCGGCCGTAGAAGCCTTTACTCGAGGAGGTGCTACTGGCCTAGTAAATATCGCTTATTCCGGCGTTTATCAATGGTGATATACAATCAGATTACGCATTAAATAAGATCTTTATACCGGAGCTCTTTTTTTATTATTTCTATTTCTAATACCAACCCCAAGATTGTTTTCTCTAGGCTCAACCTGAACCTTCCACTCTCCAAACTTGAAGCAACCTCCTCATTGACTCAAAGCGCACCAACCACAATCATTTTGGTCACCGCCAACCACTTTCTTACCACCACTGATCACGTTTGATGACCAAATTTTAGGCTATCAAATCAACTCCAAATCATTTGAAACATGTTATACAGACTCCCTGAAGCTTCAAGAACATCATATCCGAGTTCTGTCACGTTTCGAGCAATTTGGTCTCATTCACACCGAACAACATATCGCTCCTAACTACACAAAATGACTAGAAAACATATCAAAGAATTCATATGTAAATCAAACATCATCCAATAATGTCCAAACATAATTTATTAGCACAAATTGTTCTAGATATAAGTTTCTTTAAAATAGCAATTATGGTTGGTAAATGGCATAAAGCCTATCAAAATCAAGATCTATCTTTTTAAACACGGGTATAAGGTGTTACTAACATTAGATCTAAATTTTAAAAGCTTTTTATTATTGAAAATTACTTTAAAACAATGACTTAAATATTTCTACAAGCACAGTACAATGAGAGAAACAATATCATCATCAAATACCAAATTTACCTAATAATCAATATAAATCTGAGATGGACAGTAGTGGCATAGATTCTAAAGTAGTCCAAATAGTAGATTTAAGATTCCTCTGCAAATAACCCATTAATGATGTGTTTAGGTTAATAAAAGTATGAAAAGAGGAGCTTTTAGATTGAAATGGAGTTAACAGTGGTTTAGATCTATTTTGGGAAGTGGTAAATCGGTCCCATCATCCCTAATTAAGCAAACCCCGGGTTAACAGAATTAGTTTGGACATAATTAATTACCCACTAATTTGGGCAGTAGAGATCTAAACTTTAAAAAAACTATAAATCCTAACAGTAGGTCTAAATTCTTAATATAACCATCTATCAAAAGAGAAACCACCAACATGGTCTACTAGTGGTTTCAGACTCGAATTCGGCTCCTATCAAAATTTATAGGTCTTATAAGATTCCTAGAGTCAAAATCGTCAAATAAATATCCTAAGAGTAGAAAATGTCTATAGTGGAATTTCCCAAATTTATATTCATACGATCTTAAATGAATTTATGAATAATATTTTATGATACTCCAACATGTAAAATACTGACCATTATACTCTCTCCCTTAACACCAAAATACCTGAATAAATGAAAGAAAATCAGCCATCGTTATGTCACATGCCCGACGATCATAAGCGGTCATCCCGATCATCAAACACGCAAACATGCAATCCATAATATAGATATACTTGTCATAGCATGCGAGATACTGTTTTATCCTATATGATATAAGAAGTGAAAGTAAATACAATAAATGAAATGCCTTACCATTTAAGAGCTCTGGATATGCGGTCTTCGTGCTCTCATTAGAATCCCATGTGTAATAGCCTTCACTTTCACTCCATTGAACCTTTACCGACTCCATCATCTTCCATTTAAGTTGTCTCATATTACGTTCAAGATTATGAATTGGCCTACGAGGTCTAAAAGATTCTGGTTCAATTTTCATATCATCAAGTGGATTTAGTGCAATTTTCACACCGAGTCATGCATAAACTTCCGTAAATGAGAGACATGGAACACATTGTGCGCACCTGCCATCTTCTAGGCTGAGTCGATTCTGTATGCTAGGTCCCAATCTTCTCTAATATCAAAAGAGGACCTATGAATCTTAGTACCAAATTTCCCTTATTATCGAATTGAACAACATTCTTCAACGGAGATATCTTTACATATATCATATCGCTGGTAGAGAACTCCAAATCTCTACATCTCTTATCAATGTAGCTCTTCTATCAATCTTGAGCAGCCTTTATTCGTTGCCCAATAATTTCGATCTTTTATGAAGTTTCTCTAATCATGTATGGTTCTAGTATTAGTTTTTCATCCGCCTCCCACCAACATAAAGGGACATTACATGGTCGGCCAAGTGGTGCCATACCAATACTAGACTAATAGTTGTTTTATGCAAACTCTACCAAATGTAAATGATTTTTCCATAAGCCTTCAAAGTCAAGTATGTAGGATCGCAAGTGATCCTCCAATATACAGTTCATCCTCTTAGTCTGCTCATCGGTTTGTGGACGGTAAGTTATACTGAGATGTAGCTCATTTCCAAACGCCTCTTATAAGCTCTTCCAAAACCCACTAGTGAATATAGGGTCTTGATTACTCATAATGCTCTTTGGCATACCATTGAATCGTACTACCTATTTTATGTACAATTCAGCCAATTTGAATGTCATTTTCGGACTTAAAGGGTATGAGTTAAGCACATTTCATCAATCTACTGAGTATGATCCAAATATTATCTTACTCTGCTTTGGTCCTCGACAATTCATCATTGCAATCCATCAAAACATGTTCCAACTTCCACTCGAGAATTTCAAGTAAGTGAATTAACTCACTAGGCTTCTTCAGCTCTGCCATTACCAATTGGGAATTCATACACTTTAAGATGAATTCCCTGACATCCTTCTTCATCCTCTCCCAATAGTAGGTATGTTTCATATCATGATATGTCTTATTACTGTCGGGATTAATAATCAGCCTCAAATGATGGCACTCATGTAGCACCTCATTTTGTAATCTATCGACACCGGGAAAAAATTATTTCTTGTTTTTATGGAGCCACCCATCGCAGCCAAGTCTGTACTGCCTTATCTCATCAAACTCCACTTCTTATTCTATTTCTACTACGATCTATTGTAGTATAGCATCTTGCTTTTGACAAGCACCGAACCGTCAAAATTTCCAACATCTCCGACTTTAGCTCATAATGAGGTCTGAAGTCATAGCCATTAATAAACTCGAGCTACATCTTAGGAACATCGCCCTTAAACTGGAATTTCTCCTGCTCAAAGCATCAATGTCTACATAGCCCTTAAAATTCCAACCATCGCTATTGACAATGATTAATGTCTTTCTAGAAGAAAAGGTATTTCAACGATTTATGGTTCATGAATAATGTGAACCTTTCTCCAAGTAGATAATGCCTCTAAATCTATAAAGAAAACGCTATCATGACCAACTCCAATTAAGGGTTGGGTAATTCCACTCATATGGCTTCAACTGTGGACTAGCAAAGGTTGCAACCTTACCTTCTTACATCAGTACCGCACCCAAATCGGTAACACAAGCATTGATGTATACTATCATCTTCTCATTTTTGGTAGAATTATCAACACAAATGCACTAATTAACCTCTCCTTTAGAGTCATGAATGTGTGCTAAACTTACATCCCAAAGAAAAGTCCGATTCTTCTTTATCGGATTAGTCAATGGTGCTGTTATATTTGAGAAGTCCTTGATAAAATTTATATAGTATCCCACCAATCCAAGGAAACTTCTCACATCCATAGCATACTTAGATTGGTTCCAATCTTGAACCACTGCCACTTTTGTAGGATCTACAACAATGCTCTGCTCAAAAACAACATGACCCAAGAATGTCACTTCCCTCCTCTAGAAGTGACACTTCAAAAACTTCAATTTCAACTTATACTTCCACAACACTTCAAGCACAATCCTCAAATGTGTCTTATGTTCTTTCTCCATCCAAAATAGACTAGAATATCATCCACGAACACAAGCATAAACTTATTCAGCTGATATCTGAAGTGGCGGTTCATAAGACTAACAAAGTATACCAGTGCATCGATTTGCTCGAATGGCATAACCAACCACCCGTAGAATCCAAATTGCATACGAAGTTCCATGATCGAATCACTCTCCTTTAATACTCTTAGTTGATGACATCACAAAATTCAACTGAGAGAACATCTTTGCACCATAAAACTGATCAAACAAGTCATCCATATGTGGTATTGGATACTTGTTCTTCCTCGTCACCTTATTCAACTAACAGAGATCAACACACAATCTCATAGAGTCATCCGCCTTAGTGGTGAATACTATGGGTGCGCACCACTTAAATATATTCATGCGAATGAACCCCCATCTTAATAGGTCATTCACTTGCATCTCCAACTCCTTCTGCTCTCTGGATGACATATGTCGACATATGCCTCAAAGGGATAACTACTATAGCAATGTCTTTCACTAAATCAATGTGGAACTCAATCTCTTAATGTGGCGGCATCTTGGTCACCTCCTTGAATATGCTTAAATACTCTTTAATGATAGGCACAGATGAGTACTCATCCTGGGGGACCTCTAGGGAATATAGGAAGCTAATCATAACCTCGTCATATGATGAGAAGCCAATCTCTACCTTCTATCCATCCTCAACATCAATTGTCATCAACACCTTCTCACAGTCCACCATACCGCATATGTCCTCAACTAGTACATCTCTAAGCTAATACCAAATCAAAAACAAGAATAAAACAATCACAAACAAAAGAGCACCAATGACTTGATAAGACTAAACTACGACAAACCACACACAGGCTAGAGGGGCCTCCAATAGGGTTTGTCATTGTTAAAGGTCATTCAACAATTTTTGGTTTCAATTCCAATCTATTTTCCATTCACCAAATTTAAAGGAAAGAGAAGCGTGGTATCAAACAAAAATATGTATGGGAATACTACAAGTAGAAAGCATGTAACACCCCTAATTTTTAGTAACATTATTTAGGATATTTAATTAGTTAAATAAAATAAAATAATGTAATGGCTAGGGGATAGAGATTTATGATTAATAGAAAGGTAGCCGTGCCTATTTGAACTAATGAACTAAGAGAACTAATGAACTAAGGTAACACCTCTAATTTTTAGTAACATTATTTAGGATATTTAATTAGTTAAATGAAATAAAATAATGTAATGGTTAGGGGATTGAGATTTATGATTAATAGAAAGGTAGCCATGCCTATTTGAACTAATGAACAAAGAGAACTAAAATGAATTAAGTTAAGGTAGTAGACAAGGGCAATATAGGAATAAATAATAGCCTTATACCCTAAACCCTTATACACATACATTTTACACGTTCATTTTTACAACTTAAAACAAAACAAGAGACTGGCGACCATTAAAGAAGAAAAGGGGAAGACAAGCTAAATCAAGAGGAAGAAGCTAATCAACTTAATTCCAAGATCAAATCTCAACTCCTTAATCACAAAGCTAAGGCGGATAATAGGTTACATCTCATATTTTGATTTTTTTTTTGGTTTTTAGATTAATCTGAATATTTTGCAAAGTATATTGCCATGTTTTTCATTATTAAAATGGATATATATATATACTGGTTGATGATTTATGCTGATTCATATAGATTTTATGATATGTTTTAATATGAAACCCTATTGAATTACATCCAGCTGCCTTACGATTTTAGCATATAATTAGCAATGATATTTTAGAGATAAGTTTTAATTTTCATAATTTTCTGAATTAATGTGGATTTAATATTAATTTTCTAATGAGAAAAATGGTAATTTAGGTTTAAAATTAATTACAGTTAATATATGTATGTTTTTGGTCAAAAATTAATATACATTAGAAAACATACTAAAAATGAATTATAAGAATTTTTATAAATGTTTCCTAAGTGTTTTAATAAGTATATAAAATTATTTAAGGTATGAGACTTAAATGTTTTATATATTTATAAAACGAGAAGGGCATTTTGTAAATAATTAAATTTGTTTATTTCTGAAATTTCATAAGTGCTTTTAGAAAAGAAATTAGCAAACAATCATGTTTTGACAAACAAGACAGGTTAGTTGAAAAGAATTGCTTTAAAAGGTTAAAAATCAATTTATACATGCTTTTTACATGTTTCGCCACTTTCGGCACCCAACCTTTCGACCTAGTACTTCTGCCTTCAATCGAAACCAATGCGCCTGGTATCAAAGACTTGGTACATAGCGAATTGGACTGAGGCAAAAGGTATGAAGTCGAAACAAGGGGTTTCGAAGGGGTCGAAGCTTTACTTTGTATTTAAATGAAAATGCGCTTGGTTTACTTTCGCTTTTGACTTGGTTAGCTTTCAAATGGGTCAAATTGTTTTAAAGGAATGGTTTCGAAAGAGGTTGCACCTTTTGTTTTAAGTAAATGCTTTCAAAGTGCTGAAACTCCTTACTGCCACCTTTTTCCTTTCGAAGTAATGGTTTCGAAAAGGCCCCTTGTTTTCAAATTATAGCTGCTTCTCCAATGCTTTTTAATGGTTAGTTTTGAAACCATCACTTCTTTACCTAGGAAATAGCTTTTGGAAGAGTGCTTTCGACTTAGTTGTTTTATGACCCCTTTGTTCTATTAAAAGTTAAACCCAAATGGTTTCAATAGGAATAGTTTTAAATGGTTTCGAAAGGTTATTCCACATATTTTACTTAAACCCAAATGCTTTTGAAAGGTTTGATTTTATGAAAGGTTTCATGGGGATGGTTCCCCAATGGTTTCGAAAGGTTTAAAATGGGAGGTTTCAATGTTTTTGAAAGGCAATGTTTATAGTGTTTTGATAAGAGGATGTCTAAGGTTTTAAAGCTTTTGAAAGAAAGGTTTTTAATGTTTTCGAAAGGTTTATTAAGAATGGTTTCGAAAAGTATGTTTTGGCCTTTCGACCTAAGGTTATAAAGCAAGTATTTACTTGGTTTTGAAAGGGTTACTTTCAATGGATTCGAAAGAGGTACTTTCAAAGGTTTAAATTTTTTCATCAATGAAGTTTTATGTAAATTATATATAACATGGCAAGTGCAATTTAAAGTTGAAATCAATTTGAGAGAAAATGTTTTCAAGGAAAATTTTATAGGCAGATAACCCTAAGTAAAATGACTCATATATTAGAATACCAGATGGGACATGTATGGGGTTGTGCCCTATACTTTAGTTAGTAGTCCCTAGCCAATATAAGTCCAAAATTTCAATATGTAGGGCTTTGTTACATGTAAGAGTAAAATGATGTTACACATAGAAAGGAATCTATAAAGGGGAGATATGTTATTGGTGAGCCTACAAAACCATTAGGATTAGTTGACCCTGGAGAACTAAGTTTGGGACAGACCATCCAGAATGGGAGTATCTAACGGAAGTTAGATTATTTGTTTACTTTGTATGGTAGGCCCCGGTCAGCTAAATGTTAGTGGTTAGCTAAGAAAAACTATAATGTCTAGATAAATAGTCCATTGATTACCTAATTTATATGCTTTCATGATATTGATATTATTGGTTTAACCAGTTTCGATTGCAGGATTGAGATTTGCAAATGATATGTTTTAAAAGGATATTAGTAAGGAAACCCGTTCCGCTAAGTGGCGTAGTCTCACTTAATATCAAATAATCGAGATGTGTAGTATTATTCACACCAGGCTTTATGTCTGACTAGAAGTTTATATTTTTCCTCTTAAACTCTCAGGTGCTCAAAATTGATTTAATTAGGTTGAGGGTTAAGAATTTTCAGGTTTTAGTATGTAGACGAATAAAGCTTCCGGAAACGAGCAGGAGGCTGGTGCTAGCTATATTTAGGAGTTGTTTTGTTTTATTTCCACTGTGTTGTATTAAGTCTATTATGACTATTTAGCACTTTGGGTATCCAAGGGGCATCTTCTTATGTCGCTCTTAGCGTATTTATGTAATAATTATATTTGATCTGAACCTGGAAAACATTTGGGATTATGTAAGTTGGATATCAAATTTTGTTTTTAAATGTAATTAGAAAATTGTTTTAATCTATGATGATTTTATTTCATATTCAAGTGCTTCTGATATTATGGATACCATTAATGTTACCGTATTTAGTCACCCGAAGTTAATACTATAGATGACTACAACATCTGTAGCACTTAGCTTCGGGCCTCTAGATAAGGGATGTTACAACTTGGCATTAAAGCATAGGTTTATGAATTTTTTTAAATTAAAGCGATATTTGAAAACATAATCCTAAGGAACTAAAGATAAGATGAGGGTATGGGATAACACTATAGTAGCGTACTTGTATATGCTATATATAAGTATACACTATATCTCTAGTTCCCCATTTCTCTTAGGCTATTTTTATGTATCTTACGAAGACCAGAATATAGATATGGATACTAGAAGTGGAAGAGTTAACCTTGGAGGGGGAAGCACCATAACAAATGGAAATGCCAGATCAAATACGAGAAGGAACCAATGTCAGGCACAAGCTGGAACTGTGGGTGCTGGAATCTCGCAAGTTGACATGGAAGCAATATATCAATTCTTTGTCAACATGATGCATGCGGGAGTTGCTACTGCTACTGGAGTAGTTGGAGGAGGAAACCAAGAAGCTTCGATGGTGATTGAGTAGGGATTATGCTCGGTTGGGTGGAAAGCCATTTATTAGTACTAAGGATGCAATTGAAGTAGAGAACTGGTTGCTTCATTAGGAAAGATTTTTCGCTGATCTAGGGCTCAATGATGAGCAGAAGAGAATACTCACTTCAAGATTGCTACAAGGGGCAATGCTGTATTGGTGGAACAACGTTACAGTTAGAGTTAACGAGGAGACAATGACATGGGCTGAGTTCAAGAGGAGGTTTGGAGAGTGGTTTATGTCGGAGATTGCCGGCTCTGCTCTACTCGGATAGTTTGCTGAATTGGAGTAGGGAGACATTACTATGCTTGAGTATGCGACAGGGTTCGAGGAGCTAGCAAGGTATGGCTATGCTACGGTCGATACTATGATTAAGAGGAAGGAGAAGTTCATCAGAGGTTTGAAGCTTGAGCTTGCTAGGGCAATGTCACCACATATCAGGGATCCTTGTGATGTTGTAGTAGAGATGGTTTTGAGGAATGAAGAGATGCTTAATTTTCTATAGAGAAATAAGGCAAAGAAAGTCCATGTATGATAGATTCAGAAAAGGAAGTTCTTCCATAAGAAAGGAGCTCAGAAGGGTGGAGTGCAAAGAAGGGAAAGTCGAAGGTTGTCTACTTTAAGTGTGATGAGAAAGTACATTTTGCTAATGAATGTCGTTCTGGAGAGGGAAAGAAGGTGATTGGGAAGAAGAATATTAGGTGCTTCAACTACGACCAAATTGGACATTCCAAGAACCAGTGAAAAGAACAACTAAGGATGGGAAAGGAAGATGCTTACATTAGAGCCAGCTACCTCAAGACCAATAGCATAGGAAAAAAGAAAAGCTGTATTGGGAGGTATGCTTCTGATTCATGGTATGTCAATTAGCGTTCTATTTGATGCTGGTGCATGGCATTCTTTTATATCTCATTATTTGGTAGATAAGCTCAACGTAGAACCCTCATGCCTAGTCACTTCCTTAACGGTTGCAAATTCAATAGGAGGGTATGTGACACTTAGGATGAAGTGTGACCTCCTAGAGTTTGATTTATTAGGTCATACCTTTGTTTGTAGTTTACGTGTGTTTGATTTTGTAGGGTTTGGAATTATTTTGGGTATGGATTGGTTAAGTAAGTACGAAGCTAGGATATTTTTCCATAATAGGAAAATATTTCTTACACACCCCGACTATAGTGATCGGGCTATATATATCGTAGAAAAACCTAGTTGTGAGGTGAATGCTTTGTTGGGTGTTGCAGTGGTAGAGGACGAGTTAAATCGAGTTTCCATGGTTGGAGAATTCGTGAATGTTTTTGAACATATAGTAGGACTTCCACAGAAATGAGCCATTGATTTTCGAATAGATTTAGTACCTAAAGCGGAACCAGTTTGTAGACCACCAAGTAAGACGACACCTACCGAGATGAGGGAGCTGAAGGTGCAGTTAGTGGATTTGGAAGGTAAGGATTTTATTAGGTTAATTAGTTTGCCTTTGGGAGCAGCCGCAGTGTTTGCTAAGAAGTCGGATGGATCTTTGAGATTATGTGTCTATTATCGTTAGTTGAATGAGAAGACGATAAAGAATCGATATTGATTGCCTAGAATTGACGATTAGTTCGATCAATTGAGTGGAGCCAAGGTATTTTCACAATTGGATTTAGCAACAGGTTTCCATCAGCTTAGAGTACCAGAGGATAGTATTCCTTTGATGGCATTAAGAACTAGATATAGATCGTACGAATGTTTAGTTATTCTATTCGGACTAACTTATGCGCCGGCATTCTTTATGGATTTGGTGAACCGAATATTCCAAGAGCACTTGGATAGGTTCATGTTGGTGTTTATAGATGATATTTTGATATACTCTGGGGATGAAAAGGGAGCATGAAGTTCATCTTAGAGTGGTGTTGGAAACGTTGAAGCAGCATCAGTTGAAGGCGAAGTTTTCAAAGTGTCATTTCTGGAAGAAGAAAGTGAAATTTCTTGGTCATGTAGTCTCAGAGAAATGGTTGTATGTAGATCCGACTAAGATTAAAGTGGTGAATAATTGGAAAAGACTTAAGACAGTGACTAAGATAAAGACTTTTCTTGAATTAGCTGTGTATTATCGCATTTCATAAAGGATTTCTCGCGAATAGTAGTACCGATGACCAAGCTAACGTGGAAAAATATAAAGTCTATGTGGACCGATAAGTGTGAGGAAGCATTCCTGAGCTTGAAACACTTGTTGACTAATTCACCTGTGTTAGTTGTTCTGAAAAGGAATCAGGACTTAGAGTATATACATATGCTTATGGAACTAGGTTAGGAGCAGTGTTAATGCAAAAAGGTAAATTGATTGCCTATGCTTCTCGACAGCTTAGACCTCTTGAGGTTTGGTACCCTACTCACGATTTGGAATTAGCTGCAGTAATTTTTGCATTGAAGGTGTGGAGAGATTATCTTTTGGGAAAAAGATTCGAGTTATATACGGATCGTAAGTCTTTGAAGTATTTATTCTCTCAGAAGGAGCTGAATATGAGCTGCTTATGACCTTGAAATTGAGTGAACACCAGGAAAAGGTAATAAGGTTGCAGATGCACTTAGTAGAAGACATCAGAATGCAGTATTGGCGATGATAGCTGGGTGGATGGATTTGGAAGCATTGACAACGTGTAGAATATAATGGAGATCTAAAGCTAGATCAACTATGGAAATTATTATGTAGTCATGTTTAGAAGTTTTACTGGTGATCATTGAAAGGCAAGGGGAGGATCCAGTGTTAGTTGAATGGATCAGAAAGTTAAGAGATGGAACAAAGAACGATGACCTGAAGGATTTCAGTCTTGAACAGAACGGGTGGTTGAGGAGGAAAGGGAGATTGTGTGTTTTGAATATAGGAAACATTAGGAAATAAGTTTTTGACAAATGCCATTGTTCGAAGTTCACTGTTTATCCCGAGGAACTAAACTGTATCAGGATATGAAGAGGAGTTTCTTCTGGGAATGAATAAAAAGGGATGTAGGCTTATGGGTAAAGTAGTGTATGAACTGCCAATAGATAAAGGCCGAACATCAGATGCCAAGTGGGTTGCTTCAGCCATTAGATATTCCAGTATGGTAGTGGGATTCTACTTCTGTTGATTTTATAGACGAGTTGCTAAGATCTTATAGAGAAAATGAAATTATATGGGTTGTAGTGGATAGTTTAACCAAGAGTGCCCATTACGTTCCAGTTAAGTCAACTAGGATGGCACCTGTTTTGGCTATTATTTTGAAGAATGTAGTTAGACTTCATGGAGTTCTTAATAGTATAGTAAGTGATAGGGATTCATTATTTACTAGTGAGTTCTAGAAGAGTCTACAGAAAATTTTAGGTACCAAGCTCAAGATGAGTACCGCTTACAATCCACAGACCGATGGGAAAACGGAAAGATTAACAAAGTCTTGGAAAATTTGTTACGAGCTTGTGTGTTAGATTTTGGAGGATTAAAGTGAAGGCCATCTACATTTAGTCGAGTTTTCATATGACAATATTTTTCATGCTAGTATAGGGATGACTTTTGAAGCTTTGTATGAAAGGCCATGTAAATCTCTAGTTTTCTTGTTAGAAATTGGGGATAGTTTGGTTCTTGGTCCGGATTTAGTTAGAGAAGCTGCAGAGAAGACTGAGTTAATTAGAGATAGAATGAAGGAAGCTCGGTCTAGGCAGAAGAGTTATGCCGATAGAAGATGGAAAGATTTAGAGTTCTCTGTTGGAAATCATGTTTTCATTAAGGTATCACCGATGAAAGGTGTAATCAGATTCGGGAAATCGGGTAAATTGGAACCAAGATATGTAGGACCATTTCCTATTATAGAAAAGGTTAGGAAATTCGCATATAGAGTAGAGTTACCAAACAGTTTGGCAGGTGTCCACGATATTTTTCTTGTTTATCATCTAAAGAAATGGATTCGAGACCCGAAGACTACTATAGCACCGACCGTGTTAGAGGACTTACTAGTAGAGCCTAATTTGACTATAGTTAGAAAGCCAGTTCGTATAGTCGCGAGAGATGAGAACGGGCTAAGGAATAGGACATTTAGATTAGTTAAAGTCCAGTGGAGCGACAATGAGAGAGACTATACTTAGGAGACTAAAAGAAGGATTAGAGACATTTATCCTGATTTGTTTGATGGTTTGTTTTACCATTTTGATTGATTTATTGAGTACCTTATTACAATTTTGAGGATGAAATTCTTTAAAGGGGGGAGTCTGTAACACCCCTAATTTTTAGTAACATTATTTAGGATGTTTAATTAATTAACTTAAATAAAATAAAGTAATGGTTAAGGGATTTTGATTTGTGATTAATAGAAAGGTAATCGTGCTTATTTGAACTAATGAACTAAGAGAATTAAAATGACTTAAATTAGCGTAGTAGATAAGGGCAATATAGAAAAAAGTAATAACCTTATACCTTAAACCCTTATACACAATCATTTACACGCTCATTTTCACAACCTAACACAAAACAAGAGGTTGGATACCATTAAAGAGGAAAAGGGTAAGATAAGCTAAATCAAAAGGAAGAAGCTAATTAACTTAATTCCAAGATCAAATCTCAACTACTTAATCACAAAGCTAAGGTGAATAATAGGTTACATCTCATATTTTGATGTTTTTGGTTTCTGAATCAGATTCGAATATTTTGCAAAGTATAGTGCCATGTTTTTTTATTGTTAAAATGGATATATATATATATGCTTGTTGATGATTTATGCTAATTCATATAGATTTTATGATATGTTTCAATGTGAAAACCCTACTAAATGACATCCAAATGCCTTGTGATTTTAGTATATGATCAGGAATGATATTTTAGAGATAGGTTTAAATTTTCATAATTTTATGAATTAATGTAGATTTAATATTAATTTTCTAGTGAAGAAAATGTTTATTTGGGTTTAAAATTAGTTACGGTTAATATATGTATGTTTTGGATCAGAAATTAATATACGTTAGAAAGCATATTAAAAATGAATTATGGGAATTTTTATTAAATTTTCCTAAGTATTTTAGTAAGTATACAAAATTATTTAAAACATTGGATTTAAAAGTTCTATATATTTATAAAAGGAGAAGGGGCATTTTGTAAATAATTTAATTTGTTTATTTTTGAAATTTCGGCAGTGCTTTTAGAAAAGAAATTAGCAACCAATCATGTTCGAAAAACAAAATAGTTTAGTTGAAAATAATTGCTTTAAAAAGTTAAAAATCAGTTTATACATGTGTTTTACTTGTTTCGCCACTTTCGGCACCCAAACTTTCGACCTAGTACTTCCACCTTCAATCGAAACCAATATGCCTGGTATCTCAGACAACGTAGCGAATTGGATTGAGGCGAAAGGTATGAAGTCAAAACAAGGGGTTCCGAAGGGGTCAAAGCTTTACTTTGTTTTTAAATTAAAATGTGTCTGCTTTGCTTTTGCTTTCGCTTTCGACTTGGTTAGCTTCCAACTGGGTCAAATTGTTTTGAAGGAATAGTTTCAAAAGAGGTTGCACCTTTTGTTTCAAATAAATGATTTTGAAAGGGCTGAAGCCCCTTGCTGCTGCCTTTTTCCATTCGAAGAAATGTTTTCGAAAGGGCCCCTTGTTTTCAAATTAAAGCCGCTTCTCCAATGCTTTCGAAAGATTGGTTTCAACACCATCACTTCTTTACTTAGAAAATAGCTTTTGGAAGAGTGCTTTTGCGTTAGTTGTTTTATGACCCTTGTTCTATTGAAAGTTAAACCCAAATAGTTTCAAAAGGAAAAGTTTAAATGGTTTCGAAAGGTTGTTCCACATGTTTTAGATGAACCCAAATGCTTTTGAAAGGTTTGATTTTATGAAAGTTTTCGAGGTGGTGGTTCCCTAATTGTTTTGAAAGGTTTTAGATGGGAGGTTCCAATTTTTTGAAAGGCAATGGTTATAGTGTTTTGATAGAGGATGTCTAAGGTTTTAAAGCTTTTGAAAGAAAGGTTTTTAATGTTTTCGAAAGGTTTATTAAGAATGGTTTTGAAAGTTATGTTTTGGCCTTTCGGCCTAAGGTTATAAAGCAAGTAGTTACTTGGTTTCGAAAATGGTATGTTCAATGGATTCGAAAGGGGTACTTTCAAAGGTTTAAATGTTTTTATGAACGAAGTTTTGTGTAAAGTATATATAACACGGCAAGATGATTTGAATAAAGCATAAAGTATATTTTCCTTGTTTAAAGTATGATTTAAAGGTTTAAATCAATTTGAGAGAAAATGTTTTCAAGGAAAATTTTATAGGTAGACGACCCTAAGTAAAGTGACTCGGATATTAGAATAGCAAATGGGACTGCTATGGGGTTACGCCATGTACTTTAGCTAGTAGTCCCTAGCTAATATAAGTCCAAAATTCCAGTGTGTATTGCTTTGTCATAGGTACGACTAAAGTGATGGTACACAAAGAAATGAATCTATAAAGGAGAGATAGGTTATTGGTGAGCCTGCAAAATTATTAGGATCAATTGACCCTGGAGAACTAAGTTAGGGACAAATCATCCAGAAAAGGAGTATCTAACAAAAGTTAGATTATTTGTTTATTTTGTTTGGTAGGTCCAAGTCAGCCAAAGGTTAGTAGTTATCCAAACAAAACTATAGTGTTTGGACAGATAGTCCATTGATTGCCTGGTTTATATGCTTTCATGATATTGAAATTATTTTTTTAGCTAGTTTTGGTTATAGGATTAAGATTTGCAAAAGATATGTTTTAAAAGGATATTAATGAGGGGAAACCCGTTCTACTAATCGGCATGGTCTCATTTAATATCAAATAACCAAGATGTATAGTATTATTCACATCAGGCTTTATGTCTGACTCGAAGTATATGTTTTCCCCCTTAAACTCTCGGGTGCTTAAAATTGATTTGAGTAGGCCGAGGGTTGAGGATTTTCAGGTTTTAGTAGGCGGCCGAATGAAGCTTCCGCAGACGAGCATAAGGCTGGTGCTAGTTATATTGAGGAATTGTTTATTTTATTTCCACTATATTGTATTAAGTTTGTTATGACTATTTGGTACTCTGGTCATCCAAGAGGGCATCTTCATATATCGCTCTTGACGTATTTATGTAATGATTATATTTGATCTGAACCTAGGTAACGTTTGGGATGATGTAACTTGGATATTAAATGTAGTTTTGAAATGTAAACATAAAATTATGCTAATCTGTGATGATTTTATTTCATATTCAAGTGCTTCTGATATTATGGATACCATTAACATTACATATTTGGTCATCGAAAGTTAATACTATGGATGACTCCAGCATCCGTAGCGTTTAGCTATAGGTCTCCAAATAGGGGATGTTATAAAGCACACCATGAATGATGACACCATACTCCTTCTCTTTAGCAAGGGAGCAATCAACAAAGTTTGAACAACATCAAGAGCATATGCCTTCGCCATTTTCGTCTGCTTTGATAATTCAAGATAATTCTTCTTTAGATGCCCGGTGTAACGACCTAGAATTTCGGTCAATTGAAATTCATATATTTAATTAATTTTAAATATGCACAAGTAAAGTTTATAAGATGAATAAATAATATTTCGAATATCTAAATTTAATTGGATAATTAAATTGTTAACTTAATATTTGAAATTGCGTAAATAATTGAAAATTTGATTTAATATGAATAAAAATGTTTTATAAAGTTGAATTAAATTATATTTGAATTAGAATGATGTTAGAGAACTTTTAAAATTGAATTAAAAGTCAAATTGTTAAAATTGAATATTTTAATATTTAATTGACGAGTAAAAATAGCCATTTTTCATACAATCTTGGATTTCGAAAAAACTAGTTTCATTGGATCCGTAATGTTATATTATTGTAAGATTTCAAATAGCGTATCAATCGGATTTATGGTTTGTCTGGGGCAAGCTAAAACGCGAGAAATCGGTTTAAGTGAGTTTTAAATTTAAATAGTCGATTTGAAAACCTTTCTTTCAAATATGATCGAATTGGCTCCCAATATATATTCCATTGCATCCAGAGTAGGGTTAAAACATTATAAACGCCAGACGACACGTTTCATTTTGAGTTCGAAAAACTTTCGGATGAATACTGTCGTCAAATTTTCTATAGAAGGACATAACTTTCTCTAATTATCACAAACCCTAAAGGGAACTAGGGCTAGCCGCCATTTTCATTTCACGGCCAGAAATTGCCAACCTTTTCCCCTTAATCTCTCTCAATCCCTCGATTGTTTTGAAAATCTTCCAACTAGAAACTTGTAGAGGATCGTGAGTACTTCAAATCCATACGGCTGTGATCGCCTAAAGCTCATCGTCGACGATGAGCTTTGGCCGCGTTCACCTACGGTTTGCGCACGTTTTCCAATGCAAACCTGTGACCGAGTCGCACGTGATCTATGGTGGGGGTAGAGTTTGACCTTGGCTTTGTGATAGAGGTGGCTGATCGACAAATAGACGTACGTAGTAGGCGCGAAAATTGAGTGGAGAACGGCGGCTTTGGGTTTCATACTCACGGCCTTGAACGAGATGGGGAAGAAGCTATCGAACGGCCTGGATCTATGCAAGCAAATCGTACGTCCAGATGAAGTTAGGGTTTGAAAATTTAATTAAATTGTGAAATAATTATATAATAATTTGTATAACCTTTGGAATAGCGTAACTTTGTCATACGAGGTTGAAAATTGACGAAACGACTTGCGTTGGAATCGTATTGACGAGCACTACGCGATGGATCTGGTTGGAATTGATTGGAGATAGTGTGAATTTTGGTAAAATTAAACGGACGTTTAATTTTATTCGGAATAAAACACTGCAGCTGCTATTGGAAGCAATCTGAATAAAACTCACTCTTTCTGACTCACTGATATTTTTATATAAGTGAGAATAAATATTATTTATAATGATTGATGATTGTTTGGATGATATATGATATATTGATTGGTATTTGGATATATACCTGCCTAGTGGAGCAGATGGCCCTATACATACCTGTGTATGAGAGGATGACCCTTTGTACGTGCGTCTGCCTCGAAGCGGACATTGTACACATATTCTAATATGTATATTTGTTACAGGTGACAGGTTGGAGGGATCTAACTGGATTCCTCACCAGTATTGATTTATTTACAGATATTGTGATATATGTTGTTATCATACTATATATGATGTTTCGGATGCCGTGATTGATGTATTTAGTGCTGTTGCAGCATTGGGCCTACTTTTGGAAAATAAAAATGTTGAAGTGATGATTTCCAAATTTTAAAGGATTTTAAAGTGATTTTTGAAAGTATACGGTTTATTGAATTTTGGAATTGATTTATTTTAAATAAATAAACGTTATAATTTTTATGTTATAAAAATAATGATTTTTGGAAAATATAATTGAAATGTGATTTTTGAAATATGAAGTTAACTATTTTGTGAAATAGTATAATTTGAGATTTTTGAATTTATTATAAAATGTATAGATATAAGATTTATAAAATTGATATTTTATAAATCGGAATAATGGAATCATAAAACGAGTTTAATAAGTGTTAAAATGAAGTTATAAATGGAGTTTATAAGTAAATAAGATTTATAATTGTGAAGTTATAAAATGAATGGATTTTGTAGAATAAATGATTTATAAGTATTTAACTTATAAATTGGATTTTGGCATATAAATGAGATAAATGGAATTGGTTAATAAAGGAGATTTGTAAATTAAAGTTTTTATAAAATAGAAATGGAATTTATAAACATTGTTTTATAATCCGAAATCAATTGATTTTGATAAGTTAAATATAGAAGTTTATTAAAGGAGATATATTTGCGATTTTGGGACAGCGAATAATCCATTAAATTAAATGCTGTAATAAAATTTGTAGAATTAATGAATTTGGTAAACGATATATCCACGATTTTGGACAGTGGATAATACTTTAATTAAAAGCAAAATAGTAATGAATACGGTCAAAGAATTTTATCCACGATTTTGGACAGTGGATAATCTAATAATAAATAGTAGAATCATTGAATTTAGTGAACGAATTATATTCACGATTTTAGACAGTGAATAATATATTAAAGAAATGTTTTGGGAAGTGATATTTTAAATGGAATAAAATGATTAAAAGATGTTTTAAATGTGTTAAGGATCGAAACCATAGATTTCAACATTCATTGACGAAATAGACGTTTTTGAGAAGTAATGAAATGATGGACTATACCAATGTTGTTATAGTAATGATTTTCGAAAGGAAATGTTTTTGTATAGTATTGGGGTTTATACATCTATCTTATTTTCGAATCCCTATATTTGGGTTGTCGTAACGATGTTTTACGCAACATTCGTTTTGACCAAAATAAAGATGTTCAGAAGAATATTTTCCTTAAAGGAATAAATATGGACTTAATCCTAATTTAAGTATATGTAATATTTTCTAAGTGTTGAAAATAAATTGATTTGTGAATTACTTATTATTAAATAAGTATATGGAATTCCAATATTGAAATGGTTTTGAGATTATATCTTTTTAAAGATAATTTCAAGTGAATATTTGGCAAGTGATTTAATCAATAAAAGATTAATAAAGGGCCTAGTGATTGTATATGGTGCTAGATATTTTTTTGTTTGCTTTGATAATTAAATAACAGACTATCAAATTTGACCAAATTTTAGTTCCTCGACTTGATGTGGGAACTATTTAATCGTCCACTTAGTACGTAGCCTTCTGTGTAGGCTTGATTGTCGTTTGTATTGAGGATGTTGATTCGTATAGTGCGGAGTATTACTCCAATTTATCGAGCTTCCTTCTTGGCCCAAAGGATAGCAAGTTGAAAGTTGGAAACGTGATAAGTCTATGAGACTTAGTTGTTGTGTGAAGTTGAGAAACGCTTTTGCGTTGTTGGTGAGAAGAGACGGGGATCGGTTTATCCGAAAACCACTTCAGACCAACGTATATATGACGATTGTGCAGGTTGCTTGTGATAATATTGTTATTCCGGATTTTTATATTGAGGGACTGCTTGTTGATCGTTTGGGGTTAAAATTCCAATATACATCCAGTAGCAGTGGTCTCTTCATTATGAAATATCCAATGCAAGGACTATTCGCTACTAATCCTAGGGATTTCCTGACAGGATGTGATAAGAAAGTACATTCGGTTTGTCCTTTTCCTGGACAACTTGTATGGATGTTTGTCTAACATTGCATTTCTATAGATTATGTACATTGGTTTTTACAAATGTGCATCAGTGGTCGCAGAGATGGTAACTTCTCTTAGCTAACACCCTCCTTGAGATGTATGAGCTTAAGGGTTGTATTTGTATGGAACGCAATTAGTAGTCAACGGAAATGGCCATGTGGCATTCAAAGTGATGTGGTATGTGATTGTGAAAGGTAATTGTTACCTCTTCAGGCCTCGTCAACCGAAAATTCCCAAGTAGGATATGATCATCCTCTTCTAGATGTATCTTTGCACGTATGACGTCGTGTATCTGATTATTGTGGTTTGTATGCTAGAGGGCCCTCGGTAAAGGTCGGTAACGACCGGAGGATGACATATTCGATACCATCTAGTTATAGAGGTGGGCCGGTCTTGTGTTGGTAGAGAAACTTTGTGATGGTTTCTCGGTACATTCTTCTGGAGATGTACTACCGGATGGTAATCCCTCACCTGGTCATTTGTATGGAACTCCAAACTCCACTACGTACCTGCCATTTTATTTGTAGAGCATAGTATGCTGGAATTTAATAATGGTAACAATTTCGGCTATTTTGAATATTATTTGTATACTAGACACTAGTATAATATCACATGAGTTTGATATGAAATGTTTTAGTTATCGTAAGACAAAAACATGTCCATATTTATGTGTGGACTTGTCTTACGAGATACTTTTGTTTTGATAAAGGAAAAGTTTTGGTAACTTAATATATTTAGTTTAGTGTGTTTCTCATGCTAGTTTACCAGACTGATCCCGGCGTTCTTCCCTTTCAATGCTCGCGTCGGACCGAGTATTTTTATAGGTTATGATTTGATGCTTTTGGAGCTTCAGCAGGAGAGCTAGAGATCTTCATTTCGTATACGCATATCTGTTTTGATTATTGATTATCCACTATGCTTAGTTGGATTTTATTATCGGCTTTTTTAAGGACAGGTTATAATAACTGTTCAGGCTGTTAGCTATTGTTTGATTGTTGAACTCTGATTGATGTATGTATAAACAGTTTCTGTTTTGTAAAGAACATTGATATGATATTATATATTTTCCACTGCGATATGAGATTCTGTATTGTTCTGTTTGGTTCTATCTTCTCTCTATCTTCTCTTCTCTTCTTCTCTCTTCCTTTCTTTCTCTTGACTTTCCGTTGGTCTGTGCTTTTTGGGTCGGACATGTGTGGATTATTCTCGATTCAAAGGGTACGGATTTGCGGGTCATCACATATGGTATCAGAGCTTAGATTTTGTATAGTCCTAAGTTTTGATGTGTACTCAGTATAGATAGGGACAGTAGCACCCTAGATTGAGTTGAGTGTATAATATATATGAGCGCGTATTTGTTAGTGAATATAAAATGTTTTATATTGTGCTTACTTATCCGTTGAGCTGTTTTTGAATTTTGATCGTGATGTGGGACACCACGTCATTGATAGGGATTTCCTAATACTTAAACGAGGCAAGTCGACATAGTATTATTTTAAATAGGGTAAATGAAATAATTTTACCTCGATTATATTTTATATATAAAAGAAATAATTTTTTAAAATTATTAAAGTGTATACAAACTGATTGTTTGGTTGTTTGAAAATGTAAATATATATATAAGTAAATAAAGTTGTTTGAAATAATCTAAATAGAAACAACAATTGTAAGAGAATAAATTATATAAGCAAATGAATTATAAGTAAGGGATTATAATTAATATGATTTACAATTGTGAAATAATCTTATATATAAGAAATTAAACAACATGAGTATATTTGTAAATGTGAATTGAAAATAAAAAATGGATTTAAGCTAAGAAGTTGAAAATTTGAATTCTGTTAAATTTGAAAGTTATTTTTCAAAGTTAAAGATGTTATATTGTTATAAATCTAAGTAAGATAAATAAATTTAGAATGATCTTATATAAGTAAAGTGAAATAGTGAAATTATATAATAAAAGATTTATAAATGTGGTTTATAAATATAAAACGATATTTTTGAAAGAATATAAAGCACTGAATTCACTACTGTTACTGGAAAATAATAAGAGTAATGACTGCAGCATCATCAATATCATTTTCGAGTTTCTATGTGATTGATTTGCTACCAATAGTAAATTGAAAATTGAAGTTTTGTTGTGTTAAACGAATTTGATTTAAAATCTAAGTTGTAATTAATAAATATAAGTAAAATAAGTTTTAGACATATAAAATGAAGTAAAGATTTAATTTTGGTAAAGTTGAAATAAATTTGAGTTAGCATATTAGATATATGATTTGAAATTTAACTAAAGGGAAGTTAAATATAATTGAATTGGATTAACTAGATTATGTAAGTTATTGAAATGGAAATTTAACTTAAATGGTAAGTGATTATATAATATGAATTTGGATGTCTAAATAATAATAAGTTTTATAACTTATAAAATGAGAAAAAGGTAAGTAAAACCAATTGTTAAAATGGTTATACGCTTTTTGTTAAGCAAAACGAAATCAGAATTTGAATAAATGTTATGAATTTGACTTAGTAAAAGGTTAATAAAATGACTTAGAGATGAAATTTAAGTGAAACATAGTGATGTTTATAAAAAGAACACAACTTAAGTAATGTTGAATGAAGTTAATTTTGGTATCGAAGTAGATTAATAAATGAAGTAAATGAATGAATATGAAATTGAGTTATATAAGAAAATTCAACTTTAATGGTTTAATGAATTAGAAGTTGAATTTAAATTAATGAATGTTAATCAATCGAATGAAAATGTAGTAGTTAAATGGATTAGAAATTGAATAATTGAATGAAAGTCAATTGAATATTAAACCAATTGGAATTAAAAGTGTTGAACCAAATTGAATGTTGAATGTAAATTAAGTAAATTTGGTGATGTTGGATATGCATTGGTTGTTAGATGGTTGTTAATTGATTGTGTAGAAAAATCATATGAAATTGAATTAATAAAATTGAAAGCTAAATAATTGAATTCAAAGTGGAAGTAAGTAAAAGTAAATAGAATTGATTTGATTATGGATTGATTGAATAGTTGTTGGATGTTAGTTGGATGATAGTTGGTTGATGGTTCGATTTGTTGTGGTGATTGCATTTTCTATATTGGCATATGTAGTTGTTGTATTGATATATGTTGTATATTGATATTACTTTCATATATACATGTTTCTCATTTGTTTGTTGAGTGTTTAGTAGGCGCGGATGGTGCTTGCTTCGCATTTGGAGCTCGTTTTCGCGGTATATTAGTCGTATATGCTTGCTAATAATATATAAGATACATATCTCGGATTACACATTGTACTTTTACAATTTTTTCCCTTCGGGATGCCTCATCCTTGACGATGAGATGTATATTTTTGATATACATATTGCTACTTTTTTCCTGATCGAACTGCGCAAAGAAGACGCTGGCAAAATTTTCTGAAAATTTGAGGCGTTAGAAATTTTTTGGAAAATTGAAAATTTTTGTGATAACTAAATTTTTTGTATTGAGTTATAAAGTTAAATGATATTAGTTGGTTTTAAAAGATAACTAAGAATGGATTTGGAAAACCTAGAAAAGTTTTTGTAAGAAGTTTAACTAATGATTTTTGGAAAAGTTAAACACTATAAATCTAATTTGAACGAATTGTTTTGAAAAGTTAATGGATTTTGTGACTTTTTCTTACTTGGTAATTTCGAGGACGAAATTCTTTTAAGTAGGGGAGAATGTAACGACCTAGAATTTCGGTCAATTGAAATTCATATATTTGATTGATTTTAAATATGCACAAGCAAAGTTTATAAGCTGAATAAATAATATTTCGAATATCTAGATTTAATTGGATAATTAAATTGTTAATTAAATATTTAAAATTGCATAAATAATTGAAAATTGGATTTAATATGAATAAAAATGTTGTACAAAGTTGAATTAAATTATATTTTAATTATAATGATATTAGAGAACTTTTAAAATTGAATTAAAAGTCAAATTGTAAAAATTGAATATTTTAATATTTAATTGACGAGTAAAAATGGCCATTTTTCATACAGTCTCTGATTTCGACGAAACTAGTTTCATTAGATCCGTAATGCTATATTATTGTAAGATTTCAAATTTCATATCAATCGGATTTACGGTTTGTCCGAGGCAAGCTAAAACGCGTAGAAATCGGTTTAAGTGAATTTTAAATTTAAATAGTCGATTTGAAAACCTATCTTTCAAATAAGATCGAATTGGCTTCCGATATATATTCCATTGCATCCGGAATAGGTTTAAACATTATAAATGTCATACGAAATGTTTCATTTCAAGTTTGGAAAATTTCCGGATGAATAGTGTCGTCAAATTTTCTATAAAAGGACATAACTTTCTCTAATTATCACAAATCTTAAAGGGAACTAGGTCTAGCTGCCATTTTCGTTTCATGGACATAAATTTCCAACCTTTTCCCTTTAATCTCTCTCAATCCCTTGATTGTTTTGAAAATCTTCCAACTAGAAATTTGTAGAGGATCGTGAGTACTTCGAATCCATACGGCTGTGATCGCCTGAAGCTCATCGTCGACGATGAACTTTGGCTGCGTTGACCTAAGGTTTGTGCATGTTTTCCAATGCAAACCTATGACCGAGTCGCACATGATCTATGGTGGGGGTAGAGTTTGACCTTGGCTTTGTGATGGAGGTGGTTGATCGACAAATAGATGTACGTAGTAGGCGCGAAAATTGAGTGGAGAAAGGTGGCTTTGGATTTCATACTCACGGCCTTGAACGAGATGGGGAAGAAGCTATCGAATGGCGTGGATCTATGCAAGCAAATAGTGCGGCCAGATGAACTTAGGGTTTGAAAACTTAATTAAATTGTGAAATAATTATATAATAATTTGTATAATCTTTGAAATAGCGTAACTTTGTCATACGAGGTCGAAAATTGACGAAATGACTTGTGTTAGAATCGTACTGACGAGCACTACGCGATAGAGTTGGTTTGGGGTTGATTGGATCTAGTGTGAATTTTGGGTAAAATTAAACGGTCGTTTAATTTTATTCGGAATAAAACACTACAACTGCTATTGGAAGCAATGTGAGTACAACTCACTCTTTACTCACTGATTTTTTATATAAGTGAGAATAAATATTATTTATGATGATTGATGATTGTTTGGATGATATATGATATATTGATTGGTATTTGGATATATACCTGCCTAGTGGAGCAGATGACCCTATACGTTCCCGTGTATGAGCGGATGACGCTATGTACGCGCGTCTGCCTCGAAGCGGACATTGTACACATATTCTAATATGTATATTTGTTGCAGGCGACAGGTTGGAGGGATCCAACTGGATTCCTCACCAGTATTGATTTATTTACAGATATTGTGATATATGCTGTTGTCATATTATATATGATGTTTTGGATGCCGTAATTGACGTATTTAGTGCTGTTGCAGCATTGGGACTATTTTTGGAAAATAAAAATGTTGAAGTGATGATTTCCAAATTTAAAAGGATTTTAAAGTGATTTTTGGAAGTATACAGTTTATTGAATTTTGGAATTGATTTATTTTAAATAAATAAACGTTATAATTTTTATGTTATAAAAATTACGATTTTTGGAAAATATAATTGAAATGTGATTTTTGAAATATGAAGTTAACTATTTTATGAAATAGTATAATTTGAGATTTTTGAATTTATTATAAAATGTATATATATAAGATTTATAAAAATCGATATTTTATAAATCGGAATAATGGAATTATAAAATGAGTTTAATAAGTGTTAAAATGAAGTTATAAATGGAGTTTATAAGTGAATAAGATTTATAATTGTGAAGTTATAAAATGAATGGATTTTGTAGAATAAATGATTTATAAGTATTTAACTTATAAATTGGATTTTGGCATATAAATGAGATAAATGGAATTGGTTAATAAAGGAGATTTATAAATTGAAGTTTTTATAAAATAGAAATGGAATTTATAAACATTGTTTTATAAATCCGAAATCAATTGATTCTGATAAGTTAAATATAGACGTTTATTAAAGGGGATATATTTGCGATTTTAGGACAGCGAATAATCCATTAAATTAAATGTTGTAATAAAATATGCAGAATTAATGAATTTGGTAAATGATATATCCACGATTTTGGACAGTGGATAATCCTTTAATTAAAAGCGAAATAGTAATGAATATGGTTAAAGAATTTAATCCACGATTTTGGACAGTCGATAATCTTTAAATAAATGAGTAGAAACATTGAATTTAGTGAACGAATTATATTCACGATTTTGGACAGTGAATATTATATTAAAGAAATGTTTTGGGAATTAATATTTTAAATAAAATAAAATGATTAAAAGATGTTTTAAAATGTATTAAGGATCGAAACCATAGATTTCAACATTCATTGTTGAAATAGACGTTTTCGACAAGTAAGGAAATGATGGACTATAACACTGCTGTTATAGTAATGATTTTCGAAAGGAAATGTTTTTGTATAGTATTGGGGTTTATACATCTATCTTATTTTCGAATCCCTATACTATTGATTTTGGGTTGTCGTAACGATGTTTTACGCAACATTCGTTTTAACCCAAATAAAGTTGTTTAAAAGAATATTTTCCTTAAAAGAATAAATATATACTTAATCCTAATTTAAGTATATGTAATATTTTCTAAGCGTTGAAAATAAATTGATTTGTGAATTACTTATTATTAAATAAGTATATGGAAATGTTTTCCAATATCGAAATGGTTTTGAGATTATATCTTTTTAAAGATAATTTGAAGTGAATATTTGGCAAGTGATTTAATCAATAAAAGATTAATAAAAGGGCCTAGTGATTGTATATGGTGCTAGATATTTGTTTGTTTGCTTTGATAGTTAATACCGACTATCAAATTTGACCAAATTTTAGTTCCTCGACTTGATGTGGGAACTATTTAGTTGTACACTTAGTACGTAGCCTTCTATGTAGGCTTGATTATCGTTTGTGTTTAGGATGTTGATTCGTATAGTGTGGAGTATTACTCCAATCCATCGAGCTTCCTTCTTGGCCCGAAGGATAGCAAGTTGAAAGTTGGAAACGTGATAAGTCTATGAGACTTAGTTGTTGTGTGAAGTTGAGAAACGCTTTTGTGTTGTTGGTGTGAAGAGACCGGGATCGGTTTATCCGAAAACCACTTTGGACCAACGTATATGCGACGATTGTGCAGGTTGCTTGTGTTGATATTGTTATTCTGGATTTTCATATTGAGGGACTGCTTGTTGATCGTTTGTGGTTAAAATCCCTATATACATCCAGTAGTAGTGGTCTCCACAATATGAAATATTCAATGCAAGGACTATTCGCTACTAATCCTAGGGATTTCCCAATAGGATGTGGTAGGAAAGTACCTTCGGTTTGTCCTATTCTTGGACAACATGTATGGATGTTTGTCTGACATTGCATTTCTATATATTACGTACATTGGTTTTTACAAACGTACATCAGTGGTGGCTGAGAAGGCAACTTCTCTTAGCTTAACACCCTCCATGAGACGTATGAACTTAAGGGTTGTATTTTTGTGGAAGGCAATTAGTAGTCAACGGAAATGGCCGTGTGGCATTCAAAGTGATGTGATATGTGATTGTGAAAGATAATCGTTACCTCGTCAGGCCTCATCAATCGAAAATGACCAAAACATGGTTAGATGCGGCAAGGCTAAGTGGGTCATTCCCAAGTAGAATATGATCATCCACTTCTAGATATATCTTTGCATGCTATGATGTCGTGTATCTGATTATTGTGGTTTGTATGCTAGAGGGCCCTTGGTAAAGGTCGGTAACGACCGGAGGATGACATATTCGATACCATCTAGTTATAGAGGTGGGCCGGTCTTGTGTTAGTAGAGAAACTTTGTGATGGTTTCTCGGTACATTCTTCTAGAGATTACTACCGGAAGGTAGTTCCTTCACCTGGTCATTTGTATGGAAATCCTAACTCTACTATATACATGCCATTTTATTTGTAGAGCCTAGTATGCTGGAATTTAATAATGGTAACAATTTTGGCTATTTTGAATATTATTTGTATACTAGACACTAGTATAATATCACATGAGTTTGATATGAAATGTATTAGTCATCGTAAGGTAAAAACATGTCTGTGTTTATGTGCGGACTTGTCTTACAAGATACTTTTGTTTTGATAAAGGAAAAGTTTTGGTAACTTAATAAATTCAGTTGAGTGTGTTTATCATGCTGGTTTACCAGACTGATTCGAGCGTTCTTCCCTTTCAGTGCTTGGGTCAGACCGAGTATATTTACTGGTTATGATTTGATGCTTTTAGAGCTTTAGCAAGAGAGCTGGAGATCTTCATTTTGTATAGCGTACCTGTTTTGATTATTGATTATCTGCTGTGCTTAGTTGTTGTTTATTATCGGCTTTTGTAAGGACAGGTTATTATAACTGTTCAGGCTGATAGCTATTGTTTGATTGTTGAACTTTGATTGATGTATGTATATACATTTTCTGTTTTGTAAAGATCATTGATATGATATTATATATTTTCCGCTACAATGTGAGATTCTATATTGTTCGGTTTGGTTCTATCTTCTCTCTTTCTTCTCTTCTTTTCTTCTCTCTTCTTTTCTTTCTCTTGACTTTCCGTGTAAAAATCCGCATATTTTATGATTGTGTATTTAAATATAGCATCGTCAGTCGGATTATAGTCCGAAAAGCTACTTTTTGCAAACGGTCGAATTAGGACTCGAGACCACCCCCATCGAGTACAAAATGACATTTGCGACCATTTTGAGTATAAACTTCGATATGTTTGGAGTTAGGAGAATTTTGCTACTTTTTCACTTAGGGCTTTGGTTTGGTTTCAGCCCATTAGACCCAAGCTTCACCCCCTCTTCTCTTCATTCCTTCATAATTTTCCTAATACTCAAGCTTTAGCAACAATGGAGAGAGGAATGGGAAATTAAAACTCCAAGCCCTAATCATTTTCGCAAATTCAAGTTCTAGCTCCAAATTCATAGAAGAAGCTTTGGTAAGCCTTCTCTTCATCTTCTCCAACTCGTTCTCTATTCAATTTCAAAAATTCCTAAACCTAACTTAGGAAATGTTTCTCTTTTAAGCTTGGATTCAAGCTTGTTGGGTTGGAATTGAAGTGTGATTGTTCTTGCCATTGCTCTATAGCTTCTTCTTCATTTGTTTTGGGTTTAAAGGTGAGATTTTTTATCTCATATCTATATCTATATATACCTTTGTTGTTAGGTATGAATTCCTAACACTTATTGATGATCATTTGCTTTTGATTTGAATTATTTTTTATGAATATTCCAATTTTTGGTGTTTTGGAGTCAAATCTTTAAAAATCCTATCTTTGAGGTTTGAACATGTTTTTGGTGATGCATCGAGGAGCCCATAGGGCCGGGTTGCCGATAGGCATAACCCCTAGCATCCGTGCTCGACCGATTGCGATTCGTAGGGAATTTGCCCCTTGGGAGCTAGGCTAAGAATACTGAATTTTTCAGTTCAGTCGACTGAACCAGAGGGTCAGTCGACTGAACCAAACCCAGGAAATTTCCTGGGCAAGAGTCAGTCGACTGACCACTCTGGGTCAGCCGACTGAACCTAGAAACCGAAGGTTTCCAGGCATGATTCTGTCGACTGACCACTCTGAGTCAGTCGACTGGACCTGGAAACAGAAAGTTTCCAGATCTGAGTCAGTCGACTGACCACTCTGGTCCAGTCGACTGAATTTGCTATTTTTGCCCAATTTGCCTTTTGGGTTTGAGTTTCTACATTTTAATCGATTCTTCGTCCTCCGACTAGTTGTTATCACCTTGTTGGCTTTGATAACATCTTCGTTGGAACTTTTAGGAATATCCATTTTGATGGATTTGGTATCGATTTCTTTGGATTTAATTCACGTCTTCGAATGTGGATTTTTGGTGATTGATTGTTTCTACAATCATTTCTTTGATGTCACTTTAAAAATATAAAGGTTTCATTATTAGTAGTAAATATCAAAACTCTTTCATCTAAACTATTTCAACACTATTTTATTACAAAGCTCATTTTTTAAACCATTTTCCAATCTACTAGCATATACAAACCTTTACCTCGCTCGTATGAGAAATCTAATTAAACGGCTTAGTAAAACAAGTGGTATGAAACGCTTGCATTTACTTTGTCGGTTAATTCTTGGACTTGTTCGATTGAAACTCTTGTGACAACTTTGTAGTGGAGATCTACAATTTGTTCATAAATATTTAAGTTAAGCTAGTGGTTATAGGAAATGAAGCTAAACTCATCTATTTACTAGCTTAGTGTAATTGACACTTCTTGACGATTGATGATTATCATTTTGTGATTTAATCGAGCGATATGCTATGTTTCTTTGTCCGCGTAGGGGACAGTACCTCGTATCATTGAGTTTCATCTCATTACTTTTTAGGATAACGACCTATGCATTCTTTGGAGTTTTGACTCAATTTTTACGGGCTAGTGAACCATATTCTTTTATGGAGTTCAGTTCATCGGATGTACCGTTGTACTACGTCGATTTTCCGACCTATTCGAGTTTCAGGTTCCTCGGGCGTACCGATATTGTACTACGTCGTTGCACCGACTTTATGGCTAGCGACCATGGGATAGCGTCCCTTTTATGATACACGTGTTGGTGAGTTTTCATGCTCCCGTTTATGATAGGTCTCTCCCTTTTTGTGATTTCTGGATTTCTATTGATGATTTCTAGAATTTGTGTTCCACCAGCGTTTATGATTGGCATCGATATGATGTCGATATTTGTGACTTGGTGAATAAAACTAAAGTGTATGACATTCTTTTGATCTTTGAGAAGATTCTTGTGATATTGATTAATCTCTGGTTGATTTTCAATTGCATACTTATCATAGTATGGCTTTATGGTTATCATACGTTTTTTTCATACCTCTTACTCTATATCATTTTATCTGATATTTATATTTAGACTGATCCATTTATTATTTTCTTATTAAATGATACTCGGATCAGACCGAGATGTTGTAGGTGCTTCTGTTTGACTCCTTGTCGGGGAGAATTATCCGACTTTTGGCTAACTACTTAGATTAGTAGTTTACTTTGTTTTATACATTTGAGATATAGACTCCATGATGCATGCTTATTCTTTTGTGTAGCAATTGTAACTATTCTTTTGTGATGCTGTGGATCTTGTTAGACCACTACTCTGATATACACTTTTATGTGTAATATTTATATCTGTTTTCGCCTTTGAGATATGAACTTCTGTGACTGATTTCTGTTATGACATTTCTACATTTGTTTCCGAAGATTACATATAGCCACTGCGTAGTAGCTTTGAGTTTGTGTCGGTATGTCGGATTCCCTTTCTAGATGAAAAGATTATATTTTTAATCTAGCACATCGGTACTCGCACAAAGCAATTACACGGATGGTCGCTCCTCAACAGCCTTATTCTTCACGCTAGTTGACGGCATTACTCCATAGTGTCCTTGGCTAGTGTGGTTATAGAGGTGGGGCGTCACAGCTTGGTATCAAAGCCAGACTTCAGAACAATGTAGAATAATCTAGCAAGGATCATCGTCCTAAGTCTTTCTTAGGAGTCGTGCTTTAGGGTTTAATTCGAGTCTTCGTACCGATTCATCCTATTTTCTTTATGATTCCTTGTTTTAACTATCAAGATTGCTTGATATTTATTTGGAGAATAACTTTTCTTCTTCTTTCTTTCTTAAAGAAGAGAAATGGCTAGATCAAATCGTCCTAGTGCCGGACAATCCAGCGCTACTCCCCAGGATAGTTTTTATGTCTACCCAGCAGCTTCTTGATCTAGTAAAGAATGCTCAGGCAGCCGGACCTAATCCGGAGCCTACTCACCCTAAGTATGGATTTGCACGTTTGTGCAACGATTATACCAACTTGGGTGGGAAGCCATTCAAAGGTTCTGAAACTATTATTGAAGTCCAAGCTTAGCTAAGAACATGCGATCGAATCTTTTCTCGCATGAATCTTATTGATCTTCATCGAATTCGGTTGGCCTCTAGTATGCTTCAAGAAAGAGAATTAGACTGGTACGAGCTTTTGATTTCTGAAATAAATGAAGCGGATCTTACTTGGGAGAAATTCCGAGAACGATTCGAATTAAAGTTTGTGCCAGAAGCTGAGAAGGTGACATTGGCTCGTCGTTTCATTGACCTTGTTCAAGGTGAATCCTCCGTGGTAGATTATGTCGCATCTTTCAAGTCACTTTCTAAATACGAGGTCGAATACATAAACACCCTGTTCGTCGACGGAAAGTCTATCGGTTTAGAAAACCGTCGAACGAATTTTGAATTAAAAATAACCGCAAGCGCACGGTGTACGAATGTAGCACGCGGCGAATACGGGTCGATCCGCAGGGAATTGATGATTTTAAAATTCTATTCAATCAAATTATACCGAAGTCGAGAGTGAATAGCTAGAAATGTAAGAAACAAACAAAAACTAGCAAAAGAAAATGATAAAAATATGAAAGTTAAGATAATTTAGAGGCAATTTCCACTCTCTAGATCACATAAATCAACAAAATGAAGTTATCATCTCTTTTTTTTGTCATTAGTGAATTGGTTGGTGTGCTTATCATAAGTATGGTATATTTGTGCTATTAATTAGCTCAATATAAACCATCAAACTATAACACAACCACTAGTACACTTTTAAATCTCATAAAATATGACAACAAAGTTGAAAGCAAAATCTATTTTAAGCATGACCTATTAGCTATTAATTAGAAATATAAGCCATCAAATTTTAATTTCAACAATCACTTCTTTGCCATAATCATATGTAAATGAAGAGGCAATTTGTGTTTTGTTTGTTTAAGTATAGCCTATTTGTTATGAACAACATAGACTATCAAATTCAAAGCTAAACAACATCATTAAACCACTTCAATCATTCTCATTAAGCACAAAAAGAGAGCATAAACATCAAAATGTTGGATCTACATACTAGAGAGCTTCATTACCCCTAAATTGAAGGGATTAAGCTCTCATATTTGTTATCATATGAACAAATGTAGAAAACAACATTAAACAAGAAGAGAAAAAGAGAGCAAAATGAAAAGATAAGCTAATTAACTTGCATAAAAGAAAAGAGATCTATACTACAACATAAAAAAGAGGCATGTAAAAGGAAAGAGTATGTATTGATAACATAAAAAAAAGGAAAATTACAAGAAAATAAAAATGGCTAAGTAGCCATGAAAAGAGAAAGAGAGCTTTCTTTTGTTTTCTAAACTAAAACTAACTAACTAAGAGAGAAGATGGCTACATGAAACATAAGGGGTATTTATACAAGTTAGAAACCCTAATGCATATTTTTGGGGAGTACCCAAAATGCCCTTGGAGGAAGTGTGGTGGCCAAGTTATCATTAGCTTTAATAATCCCCCACTTAAATGTACATGAAGCTTTAAATGTCTTTTAGCATGTGCATTAGCCTTTAATTTGTACATTAGGTAGTGGGTAGGTGGGGTCCTCCATGTTCTTCATTTTGAATTATTTCCATCTTCATTCCTTTGTATTCATTTTGTGCATGCATATTCCTTCATGAACCCACTTGTAATTGAGTGTAATTTCCTACAAAATAATATAAAAATTTCCAATTAAATGTTCTCAAATTAATATATGCACAAAAATGACCATTTTGCCCTTGGATGAAGATGAATATGTGATAATTTCAAATAATATGAATTTTGGCTTAAACAAGTTAAAATACCCAATATGATCATTTATTTAATTTAAAAAGAATAAGTATGGTGGTTAAAATATGCACATTTACATGCACATCAAATACCCCCACACTTATCTTTTTATTCATCCTCGAATAAACTAAAACTAAGGTAAATCCATTTTCGTAGGGAGCACGATTGCATTGAGTGTATGCAACAAGCCGTTAAACCTCTGGGTGTCCCCAGTAGGATGAGTGTTGTCTCGTGAGGGTTTTCAGCGGATACTACCCACAAAATCCAAATGCATGATGAAAATATTTACAAAATGCAAGATTTATTTACAAAGAGAAGAATGCAAATTTTTGAAAATATTTACAATGAAGGATTTACTTTTAAATCGACACTTATAAGTTAAATATAGGTTTTGGCTATTATCTTGAAAGTTTATGCCATTTACTTGTCAAAATTTTGAACAAAAATCAAGTTATCATAACAAATAGACAATAGTTTAATTTGTTGTTTCGGTTGATAACAAAGTGTAATTATAAAATGGATCCTTAGTTGATTATCAAAGTTTATCAAAGTGGTATTTTCATTTCTTTTCAATAACAAATCAAATCAAATAAGTAAAAATAGTGCTAGGATTTCAATTGCTTGCTCTCTCATTATTTGCAAGAAAAATTACACACCTAGCTCAGGTAAACTGAGGCCAGATATACCACCCATGCACTGCCTTTCGGGCTTATGTGAGGGGAGTACAGAGCCTGGCGAGTGCACACAATTTCATGCATACACCTATCGACCGTAGGTGATTTTTATTATTTTTGTTTTTTTACATGTGTTCCATACATGCATAACCGTGAGGACTTTTAAATGAGTATGAAAGCACATAATCAAAGATTTCAAGTAATTCACCCATGCATAACCGTGAGGACTTTTAAATGAGAGTGAATACTTGGATGTTATTATTTTTTTAATTTTTTTTTTAAAAGAGAGAAAGAGTTTTGCAAAATCATCTTAGCACCCTTTCACTTAGAAGACAAAAAAATGTTATATCCTTTACTTTAAATCAACCACTTTTTAAAACAAAGATTTTCAATTAGGATATACTTCATAATTAACACGTATGAATCTTCCTATATACTAGTTAAACCATTATTATTTGTAATCAAATTTCATTTTTATTTTTGTTTAGACAAATAAATTTTCAAAAATTTCAATTTAATAAACCAAAACAATATATCTATCTTATAGTGTTTCTTTTAAAAATAAATCAAAATGCTAAAAAAAAGAAGAAAAAAAAATCTTTTTTTTTTTTTTGAGTTTTTGGAAGAAAAATGTAAAATTAATCCTAAAAAAAATCAAGAAGAAGATGAGTCTCCCCCCACACTTGATTTTGACTGCGTCCCCACAGTCAACCCAAGTGGAAGGAGAAAAATAAAATGAAAATCCTATATTTACATGAAAGATTATTATTTACAAGAGATGAGAAAGTATACAGTCAAAAAGTAAATGAAACGGTCTTCTAAAGACTGATTCATTTGTCTCGTCAAATGTGTGAGACACAGTTTAAGCACGAAAAACCAAATCGTAAAAGATTTCGAAGTTGAATGTGGATTTGGAAAAACAAATTTTGTTTTATTAAAAATTGAACGAGTTGTTTTGTTTTCAATGATTTTTGGGGTTGATAAAACAATTGGTTGAAATTCACATTTATTTTCACCAAATTGAAATTCAAGTTTATTATTGAAAACACTTTCAGAGTTATTGATTTCAAAATCAAGATGGTGATTTTCATCTTCCCCGTCGGAATTTAACAACTCGTCATCCAAAAGTCCAAAAAATTCGTGTTCATTAAATTCGTCTTCCTTTGTTGGATTATCAACAACTTTATTACATATCTCAAGTTCAAAATCCAAAGTTGTTGTATTCAAATTTTCGAAACCGAGAGAAGGAAGATCGAATTTTAAATTTGGTTCCATATCCTCAAAAGAATTGAAATCCAACTCAATTACCATGTTTTCAACAACTTCGTTAAGATTTTCGTTTTCAATTTCGAAAGTTGTTATTTGAAAATCATCGATTTGGGTAAAAGGTGGATTATCAGTTGACTTGTCAAGTGTTGGAATTTGAGTATGTTTATCACGTTGATTCAAATATGTTTCGAACACCAAATCCATGTGATCGTTGTACATTTCATTCATTTGTTCAACAAAGTCAAATTTGTGATTATTAACTTGAAAACTTTCGATTTGGACTTGTTGAGGACAAGAATCGTTAATTTCAATAAACGGTGGATTTGATTCTTCCGAAGTTGGGATTTGATTATGATTTTCACGAAAAGTTTTGTATTTCTCAAGTAATACATCCTCGTTATCTTCTTCCATTTGGTCAACAAAGTCAAATCCATGATTATTAGTTTGAAAATTTTCACTTTGAATTTGTTGATAACCAAAGTTTTCAATTATATCGCGGTCGAGATTATTCCCATTGCAAAAATTATATGAAAATTGGTTCACATTTTCGTCTTGATTTTGAAATTTATTTTGAAGCTTGAAATTGAATTGGCATGGGTTATACTCAAAATCATTTGAATTTTGAAGTGAATTATTTTGAAAATTTTGACTTGAGTTATCACACAAATAAGAATTACACAAATCATTTATCATTTGATTTTGTTGTGTAGAGATTTCAAGTAGAGATGAAATGCTATTTTCGAGAATCGAGGATTGGTCATCGTTTTGAAAAAATTGTTTTTCAAAACTCGAATTGTTTAAAGAATAGTTGTCGTTAAAATATCCATACGAATTCGGAGTGAAATCATATGGATTATATTTATTTTCACAACTATTATAAAATTCAAGTGAATATGAAAATTCGGACATTTTCAAGAATGTTTTTGGTTTTTTTTTTATAAAGGGAAAATATTTACAAATAGAATTTATTTTTCAAAATGGAAAATTGATTTTTGTTCTGTTTTGTTTTTTCCAATTTTTTTTCTTTGTTTTTGAAAAGGTTTTATATATATATTTTTTTGGATTTTGGTTTTTCTAAATTTTTTTGGATTTTTGAAATTTCAAAGAAAAAGGATTTGAAAATTTCAAAGGAAAAGGAATATTTACAATTTTTTTTAGTTTTGGATTTTGAATTTTTTTTGTTTTTTTTTAAATATGCATGAACTAATGCAACTAAATGAATGCAGGGGTTAATTACAAATGATTTATCCTACGTTAACCCAAAATTGTATAATTACAAATTGTCTTAAATCAACAAGATAGTTCTCAGCCAGGTAACGGACAGGATTTATCGGTGCACCACGAATCACCGTAGCAATGCAGCCGAAGGTTTAAGTACCTTCAGAGAAACAATTCAGTATAATATTTACGAATCACCGTAATATTTATAACTGATTATTGCTCTGCCGTAGCCTAGACACCGAGAAATTAAATTGTCGAAAAAGGACAAATTGTCAATATACAATTTAGTGTTATTGATCTCTAACCGTTATTATTAATCAAAATCTAAGATGAAATGCAAAGCAGAAATAATCGTGTATTAACAATGCAACTACAAATGATTTTTGTTTTTATCTGTTTGTTTTTTTTTTGAATTTTTTTATATATAAATTCAAATGCAAGCAATCAACAATGCAACTAATAAAAACAAGAGATATATACAATGCAAGGCAAATAAAACAAAAAAACTATTAGCAAGCAGGCATTTTTTTTTTGGCAGCAGTCTTCCTTCTGAAATTCTGCTTTGGCAACCTGAAATATAAAACAAGAATATGTACAATTTTTTTTTGTTTTTTTTTGTTTCTTGAAAGGAAAATTAAAAGTAGGGTTTTACTATATAAAAAAAAAATTCTGAGAGATGAAAGCCAAAACAAAACAAATTAAAACTTGTCTTTTTTTTTAAACAACAACAAAATAAACTAAATAAAAGAAAACATCAGCTTTTAAAAAAAACAAAATCCCCCCAACCCAAGCAAATAAACAGAACAGTAAACAAAAGAATATCAACACCCAACCCAAACAAAATCGACCCGGCCCAGATTTTTATCTTTATTAAAAGTAAATACTCGCTACTCAAAATAAATAAAACAAAAACGAATTCGCTAACCAAATCCTGTACTTCACTAAATCGCGAGTTCACAATTCAAAATAAAATTAAAATCCAATTGCGGGTTGTGAGGCGATGCTTGAGTGTAAGAGGTGGGGAGATGTTCGATTATCGGTGAGCAGGGGATGATGTTGAGTGTTGAATGCGGTTAGAGTTGAAGTTCTGGAATTCGATTTTGGGGTGACTGTCGCGGCTGGAGTTTGTCAAAGGGTCGGTTGCGGAGATGCTCACAGTGAAGCTGTAGCGAGGTCACAACATTTTTTTTTTGCTGTCGATTGATGGAAGAGGGTTGCAGTTCACGGCTGAAGTTATTGATTTGGGGATGATGTGATATGATTGTTGGTGCAGCTGCTGCTCTGGTGGTGATCGATATGAAGGTGATGGTTGGGTGGACTGAGTTGTGAATTGGATGTAGCGTGATGAAAGAATGTCTATGGATAGTTGGTAGAAGACTGTGAGGAGGAATGAAGTGGTTTTTTTTTAGTTGTGAGAGCAGGGAGTAGGCTTTTGTAGTTTGGGTTCTGAAGCTCTGTGTAGCGTGGGTGATAGGAGTATGATGGTGGATGGATGGTGAAGCGTACTGGAAGAGGAATGTCAGGTGAATGGCAGTAGTAGTGGTGGATGTAGTTGAAAAATTTGTCGAAAGCAGATGGATGATGGTGGAGATGTTATGTGCAGGCAACGTGAAGTCTAGCTGCACTGTGCAGTTGAGTATTGTAGTTTTGGGGAGCAGAGATGTGATTTGAGATGATTGAATGAAGAAGCAATTAAGGCAAAGGGTTGTCGAAGTGTGATATGAGGAGTGTTCGATGAAGTCGAGGCTGTTGTTTTCAGGCGATGTGTGCAGTAGAAATGATCACGAGGAAGGGATGGGTGATGTGCAAATGTATGCACAGGGTAGTGGTAGGTAAGCAATAGGGGTTGTTTAGTGATTTGGTGGAGATACTGCTGTGAAGTAGTAAGGTGATGGAAAGTAAACTGTGATGGGAGAAAGTGGATGTTTGATGTTGGAAGCAGTGTTTCTGGTGAGTTGGATTGAAGTGTTGTTGTGGTTGTTTGTGGTAGTGATGACAAGGTGATGGCCAGAGAATTGGTGGTGTGGATGGACACTGTGTTGAATGTAAGGCAGTTAGTGAAGAAGCTGTGACTTGATGTTGTAAGGAAGGTGGAGGATGTTTGAGTTATATGGCTGTCAAAAGATGGAATGTTCAATGAGTTTGTGTGTAGGTGAATTTGCTGTAGAGGTAGATGGAAGTGGTACGAGTATGTATGTGGTGAATGAAATGATAAAGGGTAGTAATGATGAAAAAGTGTAAAGCGGAAAGTTGAAATGAATATAGAAATGTGACTGTGCACAAGTTTGGTGGAAGACGTGAGTGCTTACTTGTGCCTGAAAGAATTAGTGATAGAAGTGATGTCGAGGAGGAGAAGAGCTGGGTAGATGATCAAGTAATGTTTGAGAATTGAAGGTGGCTGTGTTTTGGTTCTGTTGCAGCAGAAATGTTGGTTAGGAAAGTATATGGTTGTAGAAGTGGAAGAAAGGTGCATTGCCTTGTGCACTATGCCAGAAGATATGAGATGTATGCAGAAGTTTTTTTGTGGAGTGGTGTTGTTTTGTATATGTGATATGTGGTGAAGTAAAAAGTTAAGGAGGAGGCCGTTGGATTGGATTAGAGGAGGGTTGTTGCGGATAGTGGGGAATGCTTTGGTATTTGAGTGCAACAGAGGGGTGAGGGGTATAATACAGTGCACAGTGTGCACAGTGCAGTGTAATTTTTTTTTCTTTTTTGTATTAAAGGAAAAGCAATGTAAAAAGTAAAATGTAAATAAAAATTGCAAGTGAAATAGAATATTTTTTTCAGATTTGAGTATGTTCTATTTTTTTTTAATAACGAAAATGCAAATGGAAAAGAAAACAAGAAAAACAAACGCATAACAAAATGCACACAAAAATATCACAAACAAACACACAATTTTTTTTTAACCGACACAAAATAAATTCAAATGCAAAATAATTCGAAGAATAGAAAAATAAAACCAAAAACTCCCCGGTAACGGCACCAAAAACTTGTTCGTCGACGGAAAGTCTATCGGTTTAGAAAACCGTCGAACGAATTTTGAATTAAAAATAACCGCAAGCGCACGGTGTACGAATGTAGGACGCGGCGAATACGGGTCGATCCGCAGGGAATTGATGATTTTAAAATTCTATTCAATCAAATTATACCGAAGTCGAGAGTGAATAGCTAGAAATGTAAGAAACTAACAAAAACTAGCAAAAGAAAATGATAAAAATATGAAAGTTAAGACAATTTAGAGGCAATTTCCACTCTCTAGATCACATAAATCAACAAAATGAAGTTATGATCTTTTTTTTTTGTCATTAGTGAATTAGTTGATGTGCTTATCATAAGTATGGTATATTTGTGCTATTAATTAGCTCAATATAAACCATCAAACTATAACACAACCACTAATACACTTTTAAATCTCATAAAATATGACAACAAATTTGAAAGAAAAATCTATTTTAAGCATGACCTATTAACTATTAATTAGAAATATAAGCCATCAAATTTTAATTTCAACAATCACTTCTTTGCCATAATCATATGTAAATGAAGAGGCAATTTGTGTTTTGTTTGTTTAAGTATAGCCTATTTGTTATGAACAACATAGACTATCAAATTCAAAGCTAAACAACATCATTAAACCACTTCAATCATTCTCATTAAGCACAAAAAGAGAGCATAAACATCAAAATGTTGGATCTACATACTAGAGAGCTTCATTACCCCTAAATTGAAGGGATTAAGCTCTCATATTTGTTATCATATGAACAAATGTAGAAAACAACATTAAACAAGAAGAGAAAAAGAGAGAAAAATGAAAAGATAAGCTAATTAACTTGCATAAAAGAAAAGAGATCTATACTACAACATAAAAAAGAGGCATATAAAAGGAAAGAGTATGTATTGATAACATAAAAAAAGGAAAATTACATGAAAATAAAAATGGCTAAGTAGCCATGAAAAGAGAAAGAGAGCTTTCTTTTGTTTTCTAAACTAAAACTAACTAACTAAGAGAGAAGATGGCTACATGAAACATAAGGGGTATTTATACAAGTTAGAAACCCTAATGCATATTTTTGGGGAGTACCCAAAATGCCCTTGGAGGAAGTGTGGTGGCCAAGTTATCATTAGCTTTAATAATCCCCCACTTAAATGTACATGAAGCTTTAAATGTCTTTTAGCATGTGCATTAGCCTTTAATTTGTACATTAGGTAGTGGGTAGGTGGGGTCCTCCATGTTCTTCAATTTGAATTATTTCCATCTTCATTCCTTTGTATTCATTTTGTGCATGCATATTCCTTCATGAACCCACTTGTAATTGAGTGTAATTTCCTACAAAATAATATAAAAATTTCCAATTAAATGTTCTCAAATTAATATATGCACAAAAATGACCATTTTGCCCCTGGATGAAGATGAATATGTGATAATTTCAAATAATATGAATTTTGGTTTAAACAAGTTAAAATACCCAATATGATCATTTATTTAATTTAAAAAGAATAAGTATGGTGGTTAAAATATGCACATTTACATGCACATCACACCCCATTGAAGAAGAACAAAAGACTTGTCTATGGCTTGAACAAAAATCTCAAGAAGTCATTACTTCTAAATTAGAAGTTTCTTTTGATCAACTCATTGATATCGCTCTTCGTATTGAAGAGGCGGATAGGGAGTGCGATGTTGAAGTTGTGGGTGCCAAATCAAACTTCAACAACAACAAGAAAAGGCCTATTAAATTCAAAGGCTCTAATCTCAACAAGAAAGGAAAATAAGCAGCTTCTATAGCAAAGACTTCTACTCCTAGTAGTGGGCAATGCTACAATTGTGGTTCTAAAGACCATTATGCCAATAGATGTCTGAAACCTCTCTTTTGTCGCTATTGCAAAAGTTCGGGTCATCTTTTATCTTAATGTCCCAAACGTCAAGGCAAGAAGGAGGGAAAGTTAAATGTTGCACAAGCCCCGAGCAACGCTTCTCGTGGTCAAGGTATTTCTCATTCTATCCTTGATGGAATTATTTTATTTCGTGATCAACCTATTCGAGTTCTTTTTGATACGGGTGCGTCCCATTCTTTTATATCAAAAGAACTTGTTGATACTTTTTCTTTGAGTGTTGTTGCTTTAATGACTTATTTGGGAATCGCGAATCTGGTTGGTGGATCCACAACACTCAGTTTACTTTGTAAAGATGTCGAGATTGTTTTATGTGATTTTTCTTTCCAAGCCGAATTTCATGTAATGCGTTACTTAGACTTTGGAATGATTTTGGGAATGGATTGGCTTAACCGTTATGAAGTTCATATCCTATGTCCTGAGCGGACTATTTATCTTCGACATCCTCAATCTGTTAAGAAGATTTCTATTGTACTTAAAGATTCGGATTCCAACGTGGCAGCATCTTTATATTCTTTAAATCCTCATGATGACGATAATGATGATGAGGAAGATGTCATTTCTCTTATTCACGTTGTTCGTGAATTTTCGACATATTTGAGCCCGTTTTAGGATTACCACCTAAGCGAGCAATTGAGTTCAGAATTAATCTTATCCATGGAACTCTACCTATTACTCGTCCTCCTTATTGAATGTCCAATAAAGAGAATGAGGAGATGTGCAAACAATTATCCGAATTAGAGACCAAGAAATTTGTTCGCTCTAGTTCCTCGCCTTGGGGAGCTTCGGCTATTTTCGTTAAGAAATCCGATGGTACACTTAGGCTTTGCATTGACTACCGCAAGCTTAATGATCTTAATATCAAGAATAAATATCCTTTACCTCGGATTGATGATCTATTCGATCACCTTAGTGGTGCTAAAGTCTTTTCACAATTGGACATGGCAACCAGTTTTCTTCAGCTTCGTATTGCAGCGGATAGTATTCCTTTGACGTCGTTCCGTACTCGTTATGGATCTTATGAATCGAGTTTTCAAAGATTTCCTCGATCGATTTTGTTTGCACAAAAAATGGGAAAACACCGCCAAGTCGTATGATTTAGTCGATTTTATATTGTTTTTAGTGATTTGGGTGATTTATGCAAATGTGTAAAAAGCAGTGACTAAACTGTAAAAGACACAAAGATTTATAGTGGTTCAGCCAGAATGTGCCTACGTCCACTTTATATGTTATTCTCTTTCACTGTTCAGATTACAAGTACAAAGCTTTTATCACAAGTGTATGAAAGTTGTTTGAAAGTTCTATCCATGCTTGAGCTCTCAAAACCCTCCCCCATTGTTGTACCCCTACCCCTCTATTTATAGAGTCAAGCTGGGGATAGGGGTCTTGGATGTATATAGCTGCTGGGGGGCCTGGATTGACGTGATATGGCCTGGCAATGTTGGTTCGGTAATGTCTTGGTCCGGTGGTGAGTAGAGCATGGGTTGGTCCGGTGGTGAGTGGACCGTGGAGTGGTCCGGTGGTGAGTGGAGCGTGATCTGGTCCGGTAGTAGGAGGAGCGTGGATTGGTCCAGTGGAGAGTGGAGCGTGGAGTGGTCCGGTAGTGAGTGGAGCGTGATCTGGTCCGGTAATGGGAGGAGCGTGGATTAGTCCGGTGGTGAGTGAAGCGTGATCTGGTCCGGTAGAGGGAGGAGCGTGGATTGGTCCGGTGGTGAGTGGAGCGTGGAGTGGTCCGGTAGTGAGTCGAGCGTGATCTGGTCCGATAGTGGGAGGAGCGTGGATTGGTTCGATAGTGCCTTGGTCATGCCTTGGTTCGATCGTGCCTTGGTTCGGTCGTGCTTTGGTCCGGTGGTGAGAATACACCCAACATTTGCCCCCCAAAGTGGGGCATATGCCTGCATATGTCGTGCTTTGTTTTAGATCATTCGGTTTGGACACACTCATTCGGCCCAAGTGCCGAACTAGTTGTCCAGTTATCCTATGCTCGCCTATAATTATGGGCTTTACGCCTCTGCTATTCCATACCCTTTGAAATAGCCGAACCAAACTTTGGTCTGCCGAATCAACCATATCACCAAACCAAATTTGACTGCCGGTCCAGGTGATTTAGTCTTCTTTCGTCGAATGATCTTTATGCTTGAACTACCGATTGAGTCCGGGGAGTATGAGTGCCGAATGAACTCTTAGCCTCGAACTACCGAATGAACTTGGGAAGTACGAGCATCGAATGGTCTTTTTGCCTCGAACTACAGAATGAACCTGGGGAGTACGAGCGTCGAATGGTCTCTTTGCCTCGAACTACCGAATGAACCTGGGGTGTAAGAGTGTCGAATGGGCTCTTAGCCTCGAACTTTCGAATGAATCTTTTATGTTTTGAATCATGAATGAGACTCCAGACTGTTGGTACTTGTTTGCCTACATCCCTTATTCTAACGATGTGTTTTCTCGTGTTGCAGATAATGTCTCATAAAGTAGAAACTCGTTCTGACAAGAAAAAATCCAAGGACAATGGGGAGTCCTCCATAGTGTCCCTGGTTCAGTCAAAACCAGAATGACATGGACCGTCCCCAAAATCATTAGTAGATGGGTACGACCCTCAGGAGCTCTTGGACTCATCGCCTGACTGTTTTCCCAGCTCCCTCAAGGATGAGCAGCTTGACATTATATCTAGATCCTTTGGTTTTGACAGAGCGCATATGATGTTGCCAGGGAAAGGTGTGATGCCGTATAACCCCTCTGAAGGATATTTTACTTATAGTAGATATCACTACATGTGCGAAGCCATTCCTCCGATCAATGCTTGGATAGTCAGCTTCATCACATACTTGAAGGTGGCCTCTTGCCAGCTTCAGCCCAACTCCTATGCCATCTTGGTGAGTCTGTTCATTATCTTCCAGAGAAAATACGGGCGTCCCCCTTCCAAATGGGAGATCCGGTACCTGTACAACTTGAGAGGCTCCAAGAATATTAGCTTAGAATCGGTCGTGTTTTTCAAGCCAGTCCTGGACTTATATTCAAAATTTAGCATGTTCAAGAAGGAATGGTTCTTTGTCAAGGATGACTATGTTTCTTTCCACCGCTTCACCTCTGGCTATAAGTTGAATATCATTTATAATTCCTGTTCTTTATAATGCTCCTCCTTATGTGCTTTATTTCTTACTAGCGGCAGGTGGCTTTGCGGTTGTAGAGAACAATCGTCTGGTTCAGATGGCTGCGGAAATAGAAGCCATTCCGAAAAACGAGAGGGCAGCTTATTATTTGATCAGGAATGCTACTCTTTTGGGGATCAACTTGATTCTGCAATGCCAGTCTGTGGTCAAGCAAAGAGACACAGCTAAGGAGAGGGCCGCCAAAGCCAAAGGAATGGCTACAGCAAAGAGCGGCAAAAGGAAACCCTTTTCGAAACATCCAATTGCCGGGGGGAAGAAACTTAAGAAGTCCGATGGACCCTCCCCCAGCACATGTCCAGACATCCCGGAGGAGGAAAGAGGCGGGGATGAAGGAGGTAAGGTGGAGAGTGGAAGTGGCGGAGAAGTTGATGGTCATAGCATGATGGTGGCGACGGACAGAGTGGCGATGGCACTGGGGCTTTGTGTTCTAAGAAAGCAGGTGTGATCCAGGAGTGGACAGATGATGCTTTCCGCCTAGCTTTTGAAGGGTTGGAGGAAGGATCAGCTTTAGTGGAGAAGTCTAAGAAAGCTGACAAGGCCGAGACCGGCGCCGATTCCTCTTCCAAGAGCGCTTCAGCTGAGGCAATTCCTGCGTTTCAAGGTGAATTTTTCACTCCTGCAGACTCCATTTATGATAAGAATTTAGGAATATTTTATGGTCAGCTCCCGTCCTGGAATGAGATCCAGGACTTATTGCAGTATCCTACTCCTCCCCAGGGTTTGTATGGCAAAAGCGTCTCTTTACTCTTCTTAACTTGATATATTTCTTGAATTATAGTTCAATGTATGCTTGTAATGCTTGGTTTTTATCCCAAAAGCGGGTAAGGTGGCCAAGACATCATATGTTCGGCACCGTCTTTAACAATACAAACTTCTCAAGGCTTCTACTAAACCAAAGCCTTCGACTAATCGCCTTGGAGACGTAGTCGGCTACCGCCCTCTTCTTGGAATTATCGAAGAGGACGTTCAAAGGAAGAAGAGGAGTCGTGCCTTGTTTGTATCCCCACCTGGTCCTCAATCTCCAACTCAGCTTCTTCAGGATACCACGGAGGAGAATATTGAATTTATACCTTCTCCGCACCTATCTGAAAATCCTACTGTTACCCAGATAAGTCATCCCAGCTTAGCTCGTAATCCGTTTGCAGGTCATCCGGATCTAGATCCGAGTTCTCGTGATATTACCTTTGATGAGGCTACCGGTGAGCACTTTCTCCCCCGTAATCCTATGGTGAGCGTATTGGATGAAGCTAAGTCCCTGTACCTTGATTTGCTTACCGCTCGGGTTGTAACTTTAGGGGACGAAGCTAAGGCAAATATTGACCGGGTTGCCGAGGAAACCAGAAAGCTGATGGGGCATCCCGACTGGTCAAGGCTGGAGAAGAAATTGGGAGTGCTAACATTCGATTGCGGCTAATGGTTTCCGACCAGGCCAAACAACTTGCTGATCAGGTCATCCAAATCTCTCAACATGAGGCCTCCTCAAGACAACTAAAGGAAACCATGGAAAAGGCCAGTCGAGCAGAGTTACGGAAAATGGAGGCTGCGTGTAAGGGACGGATTGATATGTTTATCGCGACGGTGGATGAGGCCCGGAAAGCGGATCTCGAGTGGGTACCAGAGTTATCCGGGAAACTTGAAGCCGCAGAGCTTACTCAAACCAAGCTGAAGGAGGAGATGAAGGCAATGAGGAAATCCTTTCAGGCTGACTGCTCGCGATACCAATCGGAGAGGGATGCTGCTACTGTAAAGTTGTTGGCTTCTGAGGACCGAATAAGGGAGTTCGAGGAGAATGAGGGGATAATGGATGAGATGCTTCAGGACATATACTTTCGCACTTGGAAACAGGGCAACTTATCTTAGATGTATGATTATCCCCGAGTCATGGCCAGGATTTATCTCAGGGCCATGGAGGAGGCTAAGGCCAATGCAGATAGGGAGGGTGGCGTGGCCTTTAGAATGGATGTGGTCACGGCTCAATTCACCAAGGAGGAGAGAGCGGCGGTGAAAGAGGGTATGCGGCTGCTTACTGTTGAGGAGGTTGGTGTGCGTTAGAGGATGATGATCAAGGAGCAGATGCTGATAAGTCTTCCCTTTTAGCTGCCCGTAACTTGATTGCTTATTGTTTTATGACTATTAATGGATTTTCTCCCGAATTGAACAGGTGGGACCTCTGGAGCCCCAACCACCACCGGTTAACATGTTGAGAGTTCTAATCCCGCGGTCAAGGAGTTCTCGGAGGGCCAGTAGGATAGAGGTAAAGCTCCGACGCAGCCGATTCCTTGACTTGATCTGGATATCTTTTGGTTTGTTTGACATTACTGCCTATGTCAGTCCCAAAACATTCGTGTAACCTTTAAGCTGTAATTGTGTTATTGGTAATGAACGACTTTACTATGTAATTTCAAACTTAGGCTGATTCTGTCATATTTGAATGCTTTTGTCATTTTGGTGTGTTGCATAAGAGATACAGCTATGCACACACCCGTGATTTTATTGTGTTTAATGTCAAGTTCTTATTTCATATCTTGCAATATTAGTGTGAAGTGCGAATAAATTATAGCTACTATTCATATACAAAAGAAGAAAGTACCGCCCTTCATGTTTTAGTTGTAGATGGTTGCTTTGAATGCTTTGTATGACTGAGTATGGAATGCAGCTGATTGACCTGTCATCCAATTGTGAGTTCCTGTCCCCATTAGTGAGTGTCTCCTATTTCGTGTCCTGTACCTTAAGGATCGTTATAGAGGATAGGAGGAAAGTTTTTAAATAAAATAGAAATATAAGAAACGGTAAAACTTCCAATCACGGAAGGCCTGCAATGTGCTTAAGTTCGTGGCAAACGGGTTTTGTAGTCCCTTTCCCTAGCTGTGGGTCTTGAAGACATTTGTCACCCATCTTACGCCTCCGTGGGGGGTTTCTCTTTTTTACCACAGCCGTACTTAAGACACTCGGAGTCAAGATCGCGCACAGTAACTATCCGGGCCATTATGGCCCGTAATCGTGGGTATTATTCGATTTACCGTGGCCGGCTAGCGTGGGTGTCGATCGTCAACTGTGAACTACCCCTGGCTGACCACACCTTATGTTGGGGTTTAAAGTAGGTTCACGGTTGTCGGCTAGCCGAACGCCATAATGAGTTTCCTAGACAATAGTCGGCCTACTTGGTGGCTTATAATCGGCTCATTACAGTTGGCTTTAAGGGCCGATCGCGAGCAATGAGTTAACCCGCAGCAGAGGGATGCTGGAGCAAAAGTGTCCCATTGGCGAGGGCATAGATTCGTATAGTACCTGTTAGGTCTTGTCCAGGTGAAGTTGTGCTGTGATGTGTCTTGAATGGAAATGCCATTACACAGGATTTTGTTCAATAAAAAAGGATAAAGTTAACAAGCAGCCAAGATATAAAGGAACAAGTTAAAAAAGAGACAAGTTTTTAAAGTGGTTCGGCACGAAAATGCCTACTTCCACTAATTCTCTTTGTTAATTCACTTCATATGGGTAGTACAAGTTAAGAAAAGTATCGACGAAGGTGTTGGATGTTCCATCCCTCTGGAACACCTCTCCGTCCACTGTTGACAAAATATAAGCTCCGATGTGGAGATCTTTATGAATTACATATGGTCCGTCCCAGATTGGATCTAGTGCTCCGGGGCGCGGGAAGACTCGCTTGAGGACAAGATCTCCTTATTGTAAGCTACGATGCTTGACTTTGGAGTTGTATTGTTCTGCCACTTTTTGCTTGTGAGCTGCTGCTTTGAGTGCTGAATCGTTTCTTCTCTCTTCAATTAGATCTAAAGACATGTGAAGGAGTTCTTCATTCTCTTCTAGGTTATAGTGCATCCTATGGTGGGAAGGCACTACAGTTTCGATTGGGAGCATGGCCTCCGATCCTATGCCAAAGAGAAAGGAGTATGCCCCGTTGATGTTCTGAAAGATGTGCGGTAGGCCCAAAGTGCCGTAGGAAGTTCATCCACCTAAGCGCCTTTTGACTTTTCAAGTTTCTTCTTGATCAAAGTTTTGAGAATTTTGTTGACAGCTTCGACTTGTCCGTTTGCCTGGGGGTAAGCTACAGGTGAGAAGCTTTTGTGAATTCCATGCTTTTGGCACCAGTCGGCGAACTCTTCGCTGTCAAACTGAAGTCCATTGTCCGATATTATTTTGAGTGGAACCCCGTACCTGCATAGAACAATTTTGATCAAGAAGTTAATAACTTTTGCCGAGGATATTTTATTTAGAGGTTCCGCTTCCACCCATTTGGTGAAATAGTCGACTGCCACTATAGCATATTTGGCTCCGCCTCGACCCACCGGCGGTTCGCCAATCAAGTCAACTCCCCATACTGCAAAGGGCTAAGGGCTGGTCATTTGAGTGATCTCATTTATTAGTAGTCAAGGAATCTTAGCAAACTTCTAACATCTGTCACATTTTTTGACGAAGTCTAAGGCGTCTTTGCTTAAGGTGGGCCAGAAATACCCATATCGGAGTATCTTCTTTGCCAGAGTCTGCCCTCCAGTGTGATCTCCGCAGCTTCCTTGATGGATGTTTGATAAGATTTCCTTGGCTTCCCTTCCAGCGACACACCTTAATAAGGGGTTAGAGAAGCCGCGCCGATAGAGTATGCCTCCTTGTATTGTGTAGCGGGAAGCTCTCCTCAAGATTTTCTTGACTTCGTTGCGCCCATCGGGCAGTGTGCCATCTTGTAAGAATTTTTGGATGGGAGTCATCCAAGTTTCCTCTTCGATTGCAGCTATCGGATTCACTTGCTCGAAACTCGGGGTTAGTTGTTTTGAGATGGCTACTGTTATAGAAATGGTGTCGTCTCTCATGCTAGCTTGCTTTGCCAGTTCGTCGGCCTCTTGGTTCTCTTCTCGAGGAATGTGTTTGATCAAACAGTGATCCAATTGATCGAGTAGCAGCTTGGTCTTCTTCAGATATGCTGTGAGTCGTTCTCCTCGAGCCTAAAATTCTCCTCGTATTTGATTTACAATAAGTTGTGAATCACTATAAAGACATAGAGAACTGACTCCAATCTCTAGAGCCAGTTCTAATCCAGCTATTACTGCTTCATACTCTGCATCGTTGTTGGTGGCCGCGAATTCCAACCTTAGAGCATAATGTGGCTTCCTTCCCTTGGGAGTGATTATTACAATACCTGCCCCCGAGCCTTGTTCATTTGATGCTTCATCCACAAAGAGATTCCACTTGATGTCTTCTGCTATTTCTGATTGCTCTTTACCTTCGTTGGCAGTGAATTCGGCAATGAAATCGGCCATGGCCTGTCCCTTGATGGCGGTGCGAGGATGGTAGGTGATATCATATTGACTCAGTTCAATGCACCATTTAAGTAGTCTCCCAGAAGTATCGGGACGATGGAGTACCTGCCTTAGCGGTTGATCGTTTAGAACTTGTATGAAGTTATTGGCAAGCAAGTTCTTTACTTCTTCATCGAGGGCTGCTGATTGTTCTGCCCCCATACTTCTCTTTTTCTGCTTTACTGGCACCTTGGTAGGATCGATGTTTAGTACGTGGCATACCATGTCTGGGGAGATTCCAGTCATGTCAGCGTGCGTCCATGCAAATACATCCAAGTTGTGGCGGAGAAAATCAATGAGTTGATCCCTCAATTCTGCTCTTAGCTGAGATCCTATTTTCAACAGTCTACTTGAGTCATGTTTGTCTACAGATACAAACTCCATAGCCTCTACAGGCTTGGCGGTGGCCTCCTCCTCTTTGTCCCTGGGTCTAATTCATTGAAAGGATCACTGATATATCGAAGAGGAGGGGCTTTCTTTAGTTGCTATACTTCCAAGTTTTTCATGCAGAGAGTAGTCTCTGCATTCTTCCCTTTATCCTTCTTGCGATTATTGCGAAGTTCAGTTACATAGCAATCTCGAGCGGCGTCTTGATCTCCATATACTTTCCCTATTCCATTGTCTGTTGGAAATTTCATCTTCAGGCACCACGGGGGCAGGACAATTTGGAAGTCAAAAAAGGCCGGTCTTCCTAAAAAGGCGTTGCAGGCCGAGTGGTCATCTATTAGCACAAATGTTTGTTTCCGCACAACGGAGCGGGGGTGACTTCCTATTTCAACAATGAGGTCCAATTCCCCGAGGCGCATCTTCGCGTCTCCAGTGAACCGTATAGTGGTTTGTTGCAGGGAGACACATCCTTCATTGACAGCTTCATTCTGTCAAAAGCATGCTGGAATAGGATATCTACTAAGCTTCCAGTGTCCACTAGAATTCGGAAAACTTTGGTTGGGCCGAATCGGGTAGAGATGACCATAGGATCCATGTGAGGGTACTGTCTTCCTTCTAGGTCACGCCTATTGAATGTAATGTCATCATTCTCTTTTCACTTCGGGTGGCGTTCTTCCATAACAGAATTAACGCAACCTTCATTGTTTCTAAGTGACTTTTCGTATCTTTCCATCTCTATCCAGTTCCTGTCGGCGATGTGTGGTCCTCTCGATATGGTATGGACCACTATCTTCTCTTGACTGGAGCCTCTGGTGTTGCGATTTCCCCCTCCTGTTTCTGGAAGGGGTATCTTGGGTTCTCATTGGTAGGAGCTAGGGTCCTGTTCTGACCTTTTACATAGCGTTCCAGTCTCTTCCTTCTGATGTGTTCTTCAATTAAGTCCCGGAGATGATGGCATTCATTGGTATCATGCCCATGAGATTCGTGGAAGCGACAGAACTTTCTAGACTTAATTGCGTTATCTGATTCCTCCTTGTACGGAGGGCGTCTGTATTTAACTTCGTCTTAGGTGGCCAGGAAGATGTTTTTGATTGTTTCATTCAAAGGAGTGTAAGTGTCAAATCTCGGTCCTGGCCGATATAGACGTTTTTCTCCCTTCTTGCCCCCAGCATTGTCTCTAGAGTCATTTCTTCGAACGTGCTTTGCTACAGCGGGTGTGTCACCATGAGCTGCCTTGGTTTGTTGCCCTGTTTGTCTTTCAGTGGCAGCGTCTTCAAATCTCATATATCTTTCGGATTCATGGAAGAAATCGGGTAAGGTAGCTAGTTTTTCTTTCGTTAATCTTCTAGCAAACTTAGTATCCGGATGCACACCACTACAGAGGGCCATTAAGATAAGTTTCTCATCGGCATCTTGGACTGCGGCCGCTACAGCATTGAATCGGGTTAGATATTGCTGCACTGTCTCTCTAGGCTTCTGTTTGATATTAGATAGGGAATAAGCGTCCTTGGATTGTTCCACATGAATGCGGAACTGGCTGATGAACTTTTCTTTCAACATTTCCCATGAGCTGATGGATCCTTGGGGTAGATGGCAGAACCAGGAGGTAGCTAGATCTGCCAAGAATAGTGGAAAGCATTTGCACAATATTCCTACTGTGGCTCCGCTCATGCGCATATGCTGTGTGTATCTCTGCAAGTGTACAACGGGGTCAGAGATTCCCTTGTAAGGTTCCATTGTTGGCATTTTCCATTCTCGGGGGGTGATGGCAATTTCGATATTACAGGTGAAAGGGCAGGTTACCCTAGCGCCTATCCCTCGACCTCTTTGATCCCGTTGGACGCACTCTCTAAACAATCGTGCCATCCTTTCATCAGAATTTGGAGCAGACAGAAATGAGTTTGGTTCTTCTCTACGGGATTGATTCCGTCCAGATGACCTGTAGGGATGGTATCGTCTATCACTCCTAATATTTTTCAGTGGCTGCCTCTGGTCGTCTGGGAGCATGCTAGGGTCAGCTACAGTCGGCCCTTGCCTTGATCTTCCCCTGCAAGATTCTGTTCCAAGCACTTCCTCGAGTCCAACTTCGGCCTGGAATCTTGCTCGGCCCCTTTCATTGGTGTTTCCATGGCTAGGTAGCATGACCGGCTCAGCCACAGCCGACCCTCACCTGGTACCTCCCCCGTTGGGTTTGGTTCCAAGTGTTTCCTCGGGTCGGAGTTCGGGCTGAGTTCGGGCTCGACTCCTATCATTGCTGTTCCTGTTGCTAGTTTCTTCGAAGAAGAAAGATCTTTGTCACCTCCGAGATCCTCCCGACTGGGACTCATCCCATGATTCAGTATTGCGGTTGGATTCTTCAACATCCCTTAAGCGTGACATGAGTTGGTCTACCAATGCTTCCTGTTGGGATGTGAAGTGGTTAGTCACTTCAGCCACAACCCTGTCTAGATCTGCCATAGTAATTGCTGCCGGCTGTTCCGTGGCAGGGGCTGTCGGATTTGCCTGATTTCATTTGGTACTGCTGTTGGAACGGGACGATTCTCTTGATCTGGGATCATTGGATCTGGAATACTGCTAGTTGCGATGTTCTTTCCTTTGTTAACATCTTTCTTCTGCCTGGGAGGCATGTCTTCCAAGCAATGAGCGATGCTGTTGGGAGGAAGGTTAAGTAGGAGAAGCAGAATCTTCGAGCTCGCTCTTAGTGAAAGCACAAAAAATGTTTGCGCAAAAAATGGGCAAACATCTTCAAGTCGTATGATTTAGTCGATTTTATGTTGTTCTTAGTGATTTGGGTGATTTATGCAAATATGTAAAAAGTGGGGACTAAACTGTAAAAGACACACAGAATTATAGTGGTTTAGCCAGAATGTGCCTATGTCCACTTTATATGTTATTCTCTTTCACTGTTCAGATTACAAGTACAAAGCTTTTATCACAAGTGTATGAAAGTTGTTTGAAAGTTCTATCCGTGCTTGAGCTCTCAAAACCCTCCCCCATTGTTGTACCCCTACCCCTCTATTTATAGAGTCAGGCTGGGGGTAGGGTCTTGGATGTATATAGATGCTGGTAGGCCTGGGCTGACGTGATCTGGCCTGGCAATGTTGGTTCGATAATGTCTTGGTCCGGTGGTGAGTAGAGCATGGGTTGGTCCGGTGGTGAGTGGAGCGTGGAGTGGTCCGGTAGTGAGTGGAGCGTGGAGTGTTCCGGTAGTGAGTGGAGCGTGGATTTGTCCGGTGGTGAGTGGAGCGTGGAGTGGTCCGGTAGCGAGTGGAGCGTGACCTGGTCCGATAGTGGGAGGAGCGTGGATTGGTCCGGTGGTGAGTGAAGCGTGATCTAGTCCGGTAGTGGGAGGAGCGTGGATTGGTCCGGTGGTGAGTGGATCGTGGAATGGTCCGGTAGTGAGCGGAGCGTGATCTGGTCTGGTAGTAGGAGGAGTGTGGATTGGTTCGGTAGTGCCTTGGTCGTGCCTTGGTTCGGTCGTGCTTTGGTCCGGTGGTGAGAATACACCCAACAGATTTGTTCTCATCTTTATTGATGATATTCTAGTGTATTCAAAAACCAAGGAAGAGCACGAAAAGCATCTTCAGATTGTGTTGGAAACTCTTAGGAGCAATCAATTAAAAGAAAATTTTTCTAAATGCCATTTTCGGCAATCTCGTGAGAAGTTTCTCGGTCGTATTATTTTCGAATCCAGAATTTCCATGGATCCTTCAAAGTTTGAAGCGATTCAAAGTTGGAAGAGACCGGAGAGTATTACGGAAGTCCGCAGTTTTCTTGGATCGGCGGGCTACTACCGCCCTTTTATAAAAGACATTTCAAAAATTGTCGTGCCTCTTACTAGCTTAACAAAGAAAGGAGTTAATTACATTTGGTCGGACAAATGTGAAGCTTCTTTTCATATATTAAAAGAACTCTTTTCCGATGCTCCTATTCTTGTTATTCCCGAAGGGAATCAAGATTTTATTGTTTATGCCGATGCTAGTCTCGTTGGTTTGGGAGCCATTCTCATGCAAAGAGAACGTGTTATTGCTTATGCTTCTAGGCAATTGAAGCCAGCCGAGACTAGATATGCCACTCATGATTTGGAGCTCGCGGCTATTGTTTTCGCCCTTCAGATTTGGCATCATTATCTTTTGGGAGAAAAAATTATTCTTTACACTGATCATAAATCTTTGAAGTATTTATTTTCTCAAAAGGAACTTAATTTGTGTCAACAACGTTGGCTCGAATTCCTTGCATCATATGATCTTGATATTCTTTATACTCCCAGAAAGGGAATCAAGTTGCCGATGCACTTAGTCATAAGCAACAAGCGGTTGTTTCCATGATGATATCCGAATGGAATGACCTCGAGACTTTATCCACTTGTGAGATTCAAGATCGTGAATCCGATTTATGTTCATCTCTTGTTTTATGTAGCCTTGAGGCTCATCCTTCTCTTTTTGACTGCATTCTTGAAGCTCAAAAGCTAGATCCCGAATTAGCTCTTCTTGTCCAAAATTTTAGGGATAAAATTGATTTTGAAGGTTTGAAAGACTTTGATATTGATTCTCGTGGCGGTATTCGAAAATTTGATAGACTTATTGTGCCAAATATTAGTGATCTTCGCAAAGACATTTTTGAATATTCCCATCGTTCTAAATTTACCATTCATCCCGGTAGCAGTAAAATGTATGCGGATATGAAGCAACTTTATTATTAGGAGGGAATGAAATTTGATATTGCTAACTTCGTTAAGCGTTGCATGACATGCCAACTCATTAAGGTCGAGTATCAAAGGCCCAGTTGGTTATTGCAACCGTTAGACATTCCAATTTGGAAGTGGGATCATATTTCCATGGATTTTATCGACGGCCTTCCCCGTTCTCGTTCGGGTCATAATAGCTTATGGGTGATAGTTGATAGACTTACTAAATCTGACCATTTTATTCCCGTTCGGTCTAATAGGACCGTTCCTATTTTGGCCAAACTCTTTATTAAAGAAATTGTTAAATTGCATAGAGTTCCTACTTCTATTGTTAGCGATTGTGATCCATTGTTTACTAGTGGAGTTTGGAAGAGTCTTCAAAAAGCTTTGGGAACAAAGCTTAATTTTAGCACTACTTATCACCCCCAGTCCGTTGGACAAACCGAGCGTGTCAATCAAACTCTTGAAGATCTTCTTCGTGCGTGTGTTCTTGATTTTGGTGGAAGTTAGGAAGATCATATTTCTCTTGTTGAGTTTTCCTATACTAATAGCTTCCAATCTAGTATTGTTATGGCACCTTTCGAGGCACTTTATGGAAGGCCGTGCCGAACTCCTTCTTGTTGGGTTGAGGTCGGTGAGAAGCTGGTTTTAGGTCCAGATTTTATTCGTGATTCCACAGAAAAGATTGACCTTATTCGTCATAGGATGAAAGAAGCCCAAAGTAGACAAAAATCCTATGTCGATAACCGAAGAAGGAAATTGGAATTTTCTATGGAAGATTTTGTGTTTATTCGTGTTTCACCTATGAAGGGTGTTATGCGTTTCAGTCGATCGGGAGAATTAGCACCTCGATATATTGGTCCATTTCCGATCACCGAACGTATTAGTTCCGTGGCTTGTCGCCTCTTATTACTGGCTCAGTTTTCTGCTATTCATGACGTGTTTCACGTTTCTCAACTATGGAAATGCCTTCGAGATTCCGATTCTATTCTTGAGCCCGGTATTGTGGAAGAAATTAAAGTTTCACCTAATTTGACTTATGAGCAAAATCCTATTCGTATTATTGCTTCGGAGGTAAAATGCCTTCGAAATAAACATGTTCCTCTTGTGAAAGTTCAACGGTCCTCAAATCCTAAGGATTGCTCTTTGGAATCTAGGGAATTCATTGAGAGAACACATCCGGACTTACTTTCTAGTGCTCTTTGAGGTGAACTTTTTATTTCAAATTTCTTTTGTGTTGATATGCTTTTATGGGTGTTACTTTTTATTTTTCTTCTTAAATATTGCAAGGACGTAATTTTTTTAAGGAGGAGAGTCTGTAACAACCCGCATATTTTACGATTGTGTATTTAAATATTTTATTTATATATAGCATCGTTAGTCGGATTATAGTCCGAAAAGCTACTTTTTGCAAACGGTTGAATTAGGACTCGAGACCACCCCCATCGAGTTCAAAATGACGTTTGCGTCATTTTTGAGTATAAACTTCCATATGTTTGGAGTTAAGGGAATTTTGCTACCTTTTCACTTAGGGCTTTGGTTTGGTTTCAGCCCATTAGACCCAAGCTTCACCCCCTCTTCTCTTCATTTCTTCATAATTGTCCTAATACTCAAGCTTTAGCAACAATGGAGAAAGGAATGGGAAATTAAAACTCCAAGCCCTAATCATTTTCGCAAATTCAAGTTCTAGCTCCAAATTCATAGAAGAAGCTTTGGTAAGCCTTCTCTTCATCTTTTCCAACTCATTCTCTTTTCAATTTCAGAAATTCCTAAACCGAACTTAGGAAATGTTTCTCTTTTAAGCTTAAATTCAAGCTTGTTGGGTTGGAATTGAAGTGTGATTGTTCTTGCCATTGCTCTATAGCTTCTTCTTCATTTGTTTTGGGTTTAAAGGTGAGATTTTTTTCTCACATCTATGTCTATATCTATCTTTGTTGTTAGGTATGAATTCCTAACACTTATTGATGATCGTTTGCTTTTGATTTGAATTGCTTTTTTTGAATATTCCAATTTTTGGTGTTTTGGAGTCAAATCTTTAAAACTCCTATCTTTGAAGTTTGAACATGTTTTTGGTAATGCATTAAGGAGCCCATAGGGCTAGGTTGCCGATAGGCATAAACCCCCTAACGTCCGTGCTCGACCGATTGCGATTTGTAGAGATTTTGCCCCTTGGGGGCTAGGCTAAGAATACTGAATTTTCAGTTCAGTCGAATGAACCAGAGGGTCAGTCGACTGAACCAAACCCAGGAAATTTCCTGGGCAAGGGTCGGACGACTGACCACTCTGGGTCAGTCGACTGAACCTGGAAACCGAAGGTTTCCGGGCATGATTCAGTCGACTGACCACTCTGAGTCAGTCGACTGGACCTGGATACAAAAAGTTTCCAGATCTGAGTCAGTCGACTGACCTCTCTGGTCCAGTCGACCAGTCGACTGAATTTGCTGTTTTTGCCCAATTTGCCTTTTGGGTTTGAGTTTCCACTTTTTAATCGATTCTTCATCCTCCGACTAGTTGTTATCATCTTGTTGGCTTTGATAACATCTTCGTTGGAACTTTTGAGAATATCCATTTTGATGGATTTGGTATCGATTTCTTTGGATTTAATTCACGTCTTCGAATGTGGATTTTTGGTGATTGATTGTTTCTGTAATCATTTCTTTGATTTGTTACTTTAAAAATATGAAGGTTTCATTACTAGTAGTAAATATCAAAACTCTTTCATCTAAACAATTTCAACACTATTTTATTACAAAGCTCATTTCTTAAACCGTTTTCCAATCAACTAGCATATATAAACCTTTACCTCGCTCGTATGAGAAATCTAACTACACGGCTTAGTAAAACAAGTGGTATGAAAAACTTGTGTTTACTTCGTCGGTTAATTCTTGGACTTGTTCGATTGAAACTCCTGTGACAAATTTCTAGTGGATATCTACAATTTGTTCGTAAATATTTAAGTTAAGCTAGTGGTTATGGGACATGAAGCTAAACTCATCTATTTACTAGCTTAGTGTAATTGACACTTCTTGATGATCGATGATTATCATTTTGTGATTTAATCTAGCGACATTCTATGTTTCTTTGTCCACGTAGGGGACAGTACCTCGTATCATTGAGTTTCATCTCATTACTTTTAAGGCTAACGACCTATGCATTCTTTGGAGTTTCGACTCAATTTTTGTGGGCTAGCGACCCACATTCTTTTATGGAGTTCGTTTCATCAGACGTATCGTTGTACTACGTCGATGTTCCGACCTATTCGAGTTTTAGGTTCCTCGGGCGTATCAATATTGTACTACGTCGTTGCACCGGCTTTATGGTTAGCGATGGGATATCGTCCCGTTTGTGATACACGTGTTGGTGAGTTTTCATGCTCCCGTTTATGATAGGCCTCTCCCTTTTTGTGATTTCTGGATTTATATTGACGATTTCTAAAATTTGTGTTCCGCCAGCTTTTATGATTAACATCGATATGATGTCGATGTTTGTGACTTGGTGAATAAAACTAAATAGTATGACATTCCTTTGATCTTTGAGTAGATTCTTGTGATATTGATTAATCTCTGGCTGATTTTCAATTACATACTTATCATAGTATGGCTTTATGGTATCATACATTTCTGTCATGCCTCTTATTCTATATTATTTTATCTGATATTTATAGCTAGACTGATATGTTTATTATTTTCTTATTAAATAATACTCGGATCAGACCGAGATGTTGCAGGTGCTTCTGTTTGACTCCTTGTCGGGGAGAATTATCTGACTTTTGGCTAACTACTTAGATTAGTAGTTTATTTTGTTGTATACATTTGAGATATAGACTCCATGATATATACTTATTCTTTTGTGTAGCACTTGTAACTATTCTTTTGTGATGTTGTGGATCTTGTTAGACCACTACTCTGATATACACTTTAATGTGTAATATTCACGTCTGTTTCCGCCTTTGAGATATGAACTTCTGTGACTGATTTGTGTTATGACATTTCTATATTTGTTTCCGAAGATTACATATAGCCACTGCGTAGTAGCTTTGAGTTTGTGTCGGTATTTGGATTCCCTTTCGAGATGAAAAGATTATATTTTTAATCTAGCACATCGGTACTCGCACAAAGCAATTACACGGATGGTCGCTCCTCAACAGCCTTATTCTTCACGCTAGTTGACGGCATTACTCCGTAGTGTCCTTGGCTAGTGTGGGTATAGAAGTGGAGCGTCACATTCCATTGGTCTGTGCTTTTTGGGTCGGACATGTGTGGATTATTGTCGATTCAAAGGGTATGGATTTGCGGGTCGTCGCATCTAGGCTTATTGCAGTTATAACACTCATTCTCTTTAGATTTGCAGTTCTTACGAAAATGGCCCAGAACACCACAACTGTAACAAACATGTTTCCACTTCGCCTTCTTTTGACCATCCTTACCCTAGAACTGCTTCCTCTTCCCATTTCATTTCTTTATGCCTCCCCTAGCATCTTGCATTTTTAGCACCTCAATGGAAATAGTGGCAGCCGATTTGGTTTACGGTACAAACTCTCAAGTTGTAGAGCTTTCTCAATGAGCTTATCAAATGACTATCAATGTGCCCCAACAAACTTCTCTCCAAATTATTCATCCAAGTCCATGATAGGCTTCTCATTCTTTTTCAGCAGAGTGTCGATGAAAGGCATCTCTTACATCCATAAAGAAAAAAACTCAATGACGTACTCAAAGACAAACATGTCCCTCTTCTTTTGCTCTACAAATTTTCTAAGCATCACCGACTTCTAAGTAGCAGGTATGATCTTCTCCTCAAATCTAGTTTTGAACTGGTCCCAAGTGAAGTGCTCCTTAGGAGTAGCAATCTTTACAACATTGCACCAGTTCATAACTTGCCCTCAGAGCCGTCGGGAAGCCAACCTCCTTCTTATAGCTTCATCCAATTCTAAGTCCTTAGAAATTCTCTTGTAGGCAACCGACCAGTCCCGCACTTGAGCATGCACCTGAGCACCATTGTCAATAGCAACATTCGAAGTAGCCTATAACATGTTCATTGTCATAGTATTAAATATTGCATGTAAGTCAAAGATAACAGCCCCTTAGCCAGCTCCTTCCTCCTCAACTCAAAAGATGGTGTTCCATGCAGCGTTTCTTATATGCCAGCTCATTCTTAATTTGCAACAAGAATGATTAGTCTCTCACAAAGCAAACTGCATCAGTGGTACTTGTGTGTGCAATGTGACTTATATACTATATGCACACACACAATAACATATAGAGTTCTGAAACCAAAATATATAACAAGTATTCTCTCTCGCATATACCCTCGATCTATTCAAAGCAATAACTCGTCCTTATCTGTATAGGATCATAATATCAACTTAGGTCGACTACGCAACCTAAGCTCTGATACCAAATGCGATGACTGACCTCTACCTCCGGCACCCCTATATACTTATATAGTGTGCTGCTACAGTGCTCGACCAATGCAGGATGGTTGTCAAGGTTGTAAAGTAAATAAAACAATTACAGAACCTAGTGTATATCTCACAGTGCATTACATAAAATATAATAATCATCATAGATATAAAACAGGCATAGTGGTAATTACTAGATGAATCATAATATTATAGTACATAAGTTCACAAAGTTATACAAGATAGTAATAAAGTTTATACAACTGGAAATAAACTCAAAAGACAAATTGTCTCTATATAAAATAGCCAACATTATCTAGGATCAACAGTGTAACAACAATGAGTCCAAATATAAATATGAGAAAGCACTATCTCGTGCTTATCCATCTGTGCAGCACCATATATCATCCAAACCTACTATCTAGTCAACTCATTTAAGAGTACCTGAGATAATAAAAGTAAAGCGTAAAACCTTAAGTCAGATAAAAATGTAGTGTAAGGGACAAACAATCTCAAAATGTTATATACATCGATATAGTAAGGAACAATAATATGAAGAGTCATACCTAAGTTATCCCCACATCCAATGAATTAGCATATAAAACAATAATACGCTAATCTATTAACATCATAAGGTGCACAAACATCCTAGCACACTATCAGGTGTATAAATATTGATCTCCTAGATATCTATGTCATGAGCCATCCCCTAGAGCAATGAGTAACAAATATAGCAATCATTGCAAACATAGCATCCATCAAAAAATCCTCAATGTCACTCAATTTGTTTTAGACATATGATAACTCATATGATCATTCTCTTGCCAGGGATTAGTGGAAAATATTAGTTTTCTATGCACCCGAACATTAGCCCATAGCTGACACTAAACCCATTCAACGATCCAGGGTATAAAGATCTCTTCAATGATCTTGGGTAGCCGACAAAGTACCTAGTGAGTGTCCTCACAAAACCTCTACTTGCATATACACTATAAAACACTCTGAGTATCACCGATCCCTTCACACATGTATCCAATCCCTTTTTCATTTCATCTATTTCCATTCATCATTGCAGACCCTTTAACCTTCCATTTTCCACAATAGAACCTTGCAATGTTTTATCCACGAGTTCCCTTCAATGAAACTACCCTGGTGGATCATTATCACGACTCCATCGATCGAGTCAAAATCATTAAAACACTTTTAGACATCCATATTAGACGTAAAATCAAATAATCAAAGTTCTAATGCCATCATTTCGAAGCACCACTCCTTCGCAACATTGTTTCATCATCGATCTTCATGGCGTTGCAAACACCAAAAAACGAATGTTGAATGATCGAATGAACACACGTACACTAATGTCGAAATATCATGTGCATGTCCTTGAATCCTTAACTCTATTAGCTGACACCCAATATTGTAGGTACCAACCATAAATGGTGGCCCCGATCACTTGGGCCATCTTAAAACTTCAAGAAGTTGAAATTACTCCATTCCTTACTATGACGACCACCTTACAGCATCAGCACCCAGTATACATATGATAGTGCTTTGCTGTAGTTCCTAATAGATTTATGACGATTGTCAGGGTTGAAAAGAAATAAAACATCATAGAACCTGTCATATATCTCATAGCACATCGAATAAAATATAGTAATCATCATAGATATAAAATAGGAGAGACGATAATAATGAAGTGAACCAAATATTAGAGCATAGAGTTATACACCATAGTAACAGAGATTATAAAAATGGAAATAAACTCAAATAAAATTGTCTCTATAGTAAAGCAAACAGCATTGCATAGTGAATTAAGTAGTATAATTTCCAAATATAATACGAGAAATCTCCATCAAGCTCATTTGTGATGACCTCCCTACAACGCCAACATCAAATATATTTTTATAGTGTGTTGTAGCGATGCTCGGCCTATGCTAGGCGATCATCATTGAAGTAAATAAACAATATAGTACCTATCATGTATCTCATAATGCATCGGATAAAATATAATAGTAAACATCTTAGATATAAGTAAATAACTAAATGAATCGCAGCATCAGAGTATATAGATCTATATAGTAAATAACATAAGTAATAGAGTTATACGTCAGATAATAACTCATAAACTATCTCTAAATAATAAGGCACCGGCAAACTCCATAGATTTGTGCATCAGAATAGGAAATGATTACATATAATAATATGAGAATAAAGCCACCTATTCGCCACCTATCCAACTTCATGTGCTCAATAGACCTGATATCCCTAATCTACTCATTTAAGATTACCCATAGTAATAGGAAGCAAAGCATAAAAAACTATGTTAGACAATAGTCTGGTGTGAGCGGTAGAAATCTCAAATACTATAAATTTAATATACTAGGATAAATGGTATGGAAATCATACCTGACATGTCCCCACGTCCACAAAGTTAGCACATATGAAAGATATACGCTACTCTATGTTAGTCATCATGGGTGTACTACACATCAAGTACCAAGGGTGTCCAAATATCTGCATCGATAATATGAACCCATCGCATAGTCGAGGACTACTCAACATCCTAATTCTTGGTACTCCAATCCATGGCACTCAGTAGGCCAGGAACAAGACTGCCATCGCATTCAATCCAGGGTAAACAGATCAAAACATCGTCTGATCTAAAGGCACATCACACTCTCGAAGTAAGCATCCTCACATACCCCTGCATTATGAGCACACTTCGAAACCTATGAATATCAATGATCCTTTTGCACACTCCATCCATAGCAAAGCTCATCCTCATCCCAAACTGTCCTTACAACTTTCGTCTGAAGTTGTCGTGGTTGGGAATTATTATAGACAATCATCGCTAGTCATAGAAGATCATCGTTCATCCCCTAACCTTCCTCCAATAGTTCCTTCAATCTAACTCGTCGTTGCCTACTCTGCATCTTGAAGTTTAGCTATCCATCATCAAAGCCACCACTTCATATCGCGGTATCATCATCATCGGGTCATGAGTCGTTGTCATCGAAAATCGATGAAAAAGTCGTCGAATAACTCAGCTCATAATTTCTTAGATTTTGGCCCAAAGAAGAGCCTAAGAATTCCTAGGTTAGGCCCGAAGCAAACCTTGATCCAAAGTCATGCCTAGGTAATTTTAGAAAATGCACAAATCACGCCTAGGGATCAGTACCGATCCCTGACTTAACTCATTTTTCTCCTTATGACACCAAGCAAACCCTTTATGACTCCAAGCAAACGAAAATAACTCCAAGTAGCGTTCATCACCAATCCAACACTTCAAATTTCTACGACTCCAAGCGAACCGTGTATGACTCCAAGCAAATGACAAATTTCCTTACGTTAGACTCCAAGCAAATCAACATCGATCCATTTTTTTCCCCCATAATTTGAGCATTTGAACTCCAAACATCTTGAAATTTGGAATATAGCTTTAGGGGTCGTTCTTGACCAACCCTACGGACCGCATGTCATTTGGACAATGTGACTTTTATGGGTCATCACTGATCCATTCAATGTCGACCATCTTTAATCGGCTATAACTCGAGCAAACGAACTCTAAATAACTTGAAACTTGAAGTGTAGTATCGAAGGGCCTTCCTTGTCACCCTATATCGATCGCATCTCATTTGGACTGATGTTTATGGATCGGTATCAATTCCTACATATTGATCCCTAACTTAATTCTAAAGCTAAAATCACCATCCGATCGACGTTTTCAACCACTAAAACATCAAAAAATCATACATACATCGTATACAAGCAAATAACAACAGCAAAACATTCAAATATATCCATAATAAAGAAATCTAAATCTAAGGTTAAGGATCCATAAGAACATTTTTTTGTAAATCAAGTCCAAATTGTCTAAAATTTTCATGTATGGTCAATTATAGTCTAAAACATTTTTTGAGATTTTTGTATAATTTTTAAAACACTATTTAAGGTGTATAATGACCTGTTTAGTAGGTGAGAGAACTAATCACTCACCTAAACCCAAATAAACTCGAGAATGCTTTAAATCCATAAATGAATCACCAATCTAAGATGCCCCCACTAGAAAATCCTCTAATCCAAGAGCAAATCTCACTAATGTCCCTCTAATGACGAAATTAGACTAATTAAAGGAAAGGATCGGGGGATTTTATGTAACATTGTGGAATAGGGACCTTAAGGCAGAATTGACATTAGCGGGGGGTGAATGATGTTTTCTAATTTATATAAATCTTTTTGAAATCTTTTGAAATTATACTTAGAATTATGCAATTATTAATCACAAGAACAATCAAAGAATCAAAATATAGATAAAAGTAAATGCAATAAAAGTAAAAAGAAAGAACACACTAGGATTTTATACTGGTTCGGAGTCATCCTACACCAGTCCCACACAATTCCTTGTACGGATTTCTTTTCAACTAGTAAATGCGATAAAATATCAATTTCAAGGCCATAAGACATACCCTCCAGAATCCCGACCTCTTGTTAGAGTTACTTGATTTTCGGGCTACAAGCACACCCACTAGATTTACGGGCTACTAAGCTACCCAATTGATTTACAGCTACAATCTCATCCATATGTATAGCGATTTGATTTGATAGAGTTTTCGGGATCAGATCTTTAACCCTGATTACAAATGATCCTATAACTCTTGAACAGCACTTTGACCTTAGTTGGAGTGAAGAGATGATAGAAATCAGATAGTGAATGATTGAGAATCAAACTAATGGTGATTGAGTTTGATTTTGGTTGAAACTCGGTAGAGTATGGTTATATTTTTGTTTAGAAAATGAAAGAGGATAAGGTGGAGAGAAGAAAAATGAAAAATGATTATAAAATTAATGGGGAAGACAGGTATTTTTAGAGAAATAACGGTCATGTCCGTTCATGAAGAGGTACGACAAATAAACACTTCTTTTGAAATTGGATTTTTGAAAATCACGGCTAGTATGTTGATATATAGGGGTAGAGTATGACAACATACTCTCTGTAATTTTGAAAAACACTTTAAAATATTATTTTGAAAATATATTACATTTTAAAATAATTTGATACTTTATAAACATGTTTAATATAATTTATACACTTTTAAATAATAATAAAACTTGAGTAAGATTATAGGATATGATTTTTTGAAAAATAAACTAATATAAATCAAAGTTCAATAAAAAATTGGTAAAACATCAAAAACTTAAAATAATATTTGTAAGTGTAAGAAATTGAAAACTATTTAAAATTCTTTTTGAAAATAATATTTAAAAAGTTATTTAAAAAATAGAGATAGAGAGAGATGAGAGAGAGATCAAGTGCTATCAGAATTTTGACATAAATCTATGACTCTATAACTTATCTGGAATATCTTGAAATCTTGAACTCTTCAATACTCATAAGTCTTCATTCTATAGCTCTTGAGTCTTTATACCAACATGTTGAATCTCTTCAATCTTTACTAGATACTGTACAGTCTTCTTAAATCATTACATGTCTAGTATCCTACACTATATATTGTATACCGTGATAGAACATTAGTATTTATATTTTATATGATTTCCTAAAGTTGTTGTCATCAAAACCAATATTTCAGAAACTAAAAATCTCCCCCTTTTTGATGATGAAAACTTTGTATATAAAATATAATATAATTCCCCCTTAATCTATTACTAATAAAAATAGCCCTTAATCTATGCCTAATAAAACTCCCACTTAATCTATGCCTAGTATTTTATATATTTTCCCCCCTTTGTTATCAATATAAAATAACTAACTATAACTACAATTCTAACACTAACTCTTAATATTAATTTTAACTCCCTTTAGATAAACACTATATACTCATAATGATATAAATATATATAGAAACGATAGGAGATATGATCATGAAATGCAAAATGACAAGAATGATATATAAGAAATGATAAGTGAAGCACAAATCGTTAATAGTAACCAAATCATACTATATATTCATTCAATTATCATATTTACAAACCAATCAATCCATACACACAATAAAGTCAAATATAGTCAAAATTCACACTATTCTTAAATTAAACGAAGAAGAAGTCCTATTCTAACGAGAATTCTTTATGATATGAGACTTAAGAATGGGACATGAGGATACTGAAGGTAAAAGTTTCTCTTTTGTTCGATGAGATTTCCATCTCGATTAAAGCATACTTCTCCCACACATTGAACTTCGTCATCCTCCTCTATATGTTCTTCCTCCTTTCCTCTTCCTCTTCCTCTTCTTCTTCCTTTTCTTCTTCCTCTTATTCTTTTTCACTGCTTTGAAGAGGATTATGGATGGATAAATTTTGGGAATCTTCTTTGATAACTATTGGATTCGTAGGGTTATCCAATAGATGTTTCTGCAAATTACGTAGAATTCTACTCTGTCTTCCTTGTTCCTTCGACATACGGAGTTGTATGACTTGAACTTCAGTTAACATATTTAGAACATTCTTCATATCTCCCTCTAATTTGATGATTTTGGCCATGGTAGTGTTTTGAAAGGATCCAGGGGTAGGAGAATGGAAGGAAAACATTGAATTTTGATTGGGATTTGAAGAAGAGGCCATAGTTTATTTGATTCATAAGTTTAGAATAGAGAAAATGCAGAAAAATGGAGAAGAAAGTCGAATTATGGTGTTTATATAATCGCTGATTTAAATTTTAGAGGGAAAATTTTAAAAACGATCTTTACCATTATGTATCGACATATAAGTCTCATGTATGTCGACGTACATGTAAAATTTTGTTTATTTTATTTTTCTTGTAAACTATATAATTTTATATTATTATTTCTAAAGTTCCGATAGAGAACAAATTTCTAATTCTCTTCTTAACTTAGTAAGATGTTTGATTAAATGATTTAGTTAATATATCAGCTATTTGATTTTCAATTTTGTAGATTCAAGTGATATTATTTCTTTATTTACATTATCTCTTTGAAAATGATGTCTTATACCAATATGTTTAGTTTTAGCATGATGATTTGCATTTTTAGATAGATTAATCACACTCGTATTATCATAGTATATTGGTGATTTAGTTAAATTTAAACCAAAATCTATTAAAGTTTGTTGCATATAAATAACCTGTGAACATGCTAATGCTGCCAGAATATATTCTGCTTCTGTCGTAGATAGAGAGATAATATTTTTCTTTTTACTAAACCAGGAAACCAGAGAGTGGCCCAAAAAGCGACAAGTTCCACTTGTACTTTTTCTGTTTGATTTAAAACCAACATAATCAGCATCACTATATGAAATTAGTTAAAAGGAGTCATCTTTTGGATAAAAAAGTCCATAGTCTAGTATGTTATTAACATATCTTAAAATTCGTTTTACGGATTTTAAATGAGTTTCTTTAGGTTGGGATTGATAACTTACACAGAGACAAACATTACACATTATATCAGGTGTACTAGCAGTTATATAGAGTAGTGATCTAGTCATTCATCTATATAGTTTTTGATCTATGTCTTTTGAATTTTCTTCTTTATTTAATTTTCCATTAGTTGCCATTGGAGTTGGTTACCACTGGTGTTTTACATACCATATTTCTTAATCAAGTATTTAGCGTATTTTTCTTGGCTAATAAAAATTCCATTACTTAATTGTTTAATTTGTAATCCTAGACAATAATTTAGTTTTCGTATATGACTCATTTCAGATTCCTTAGTTATTATTACTGAAAATTCTTTATTTAAATTTTTGTTGGTGGATCCAAAAATAATAACATATACATATATTTTTATTAATTGAGTATTGTTTTTATTTCTTTTAATAAACTGAGTATTATCTGTTTTGCCTATTTCAGAGTTTGAATATAATAAATAGGATTTAAGCATGTCATACCAAGCTCTGGGAGCCTATTTTAGACCATATAAAGCGTTCTTTAATTCATAAACATGATTAGGAAAATTTTCATTTTCAAAAAGTGGAGGTTGTTCTACATATAAATCTTCTTTAATAAATACATTTAGAAATCCACTTTGAACTTCCATTTGATATAACTTGAAATTATTATGGTTAGTGAAAGCAAATAAGATTCTTATAGCCTCTAATCTTGCAATGTGTGCAAAGGTTTCATCAAAGTCTATACCCTCTTCTTGACAATAACCTTATGCAACCAATCGAGCTTTATTTCTTACAACCTCTCTTTGTTCATTCATTTTATTTCTATATACCCATTTAGTTCCCATTATAGACTTATCCTCAGGTATTGTGACCAATTCTCATACATCATTTTTATTGAATTAATTCAATTCCTCTTGCATAGCAAGAATCCATAATTCACCAGTTAATGCTTCCTTTGAATTTTTAGGTTCAGTAGTTGAAATAAAAGCAACATTATTCGTTTTATTTAATTGGCTTCTAGTTTTAACAATTGATTCAATGTTTTCAAGTATATTTTCTATAAGATGATCTCTTAAGTATCTAATTCTTTTATTTGGATATGAATTTTCAAAATGATTATTATTCTCATTTTTTGTTTTCTCGTTAATTTCATTTGGGTTATCAATATTTTCTTCTTCATTAATATTTTGATCATAATATTTAAAATTTTCATCAAATGAGACATGTAATGTCTCTTCAACAGTATTAGTTCTAGTATTAAAACTCTATAAGCTTTACATCTATTTGAACATTCAACAAAAATTCCTTTATCTGATTTAGCATCAAATTTATCTAAATTATCTTTAGTATTTTAAAATAAAACATTTACTACTCAAAACTCTAAAATATGATACTTTAGATTTCTTAATATAAAATAGTTCATAAGTAGTTTTCTTATTTAACGGTCTTATTAAAATTTTCTTTAGTACGTAACATGCAGTACCAACTATATTGGTCCAAAAATTCTTAGATAAATTACTATCATTTAGCATAGTTCTAGCGCACTCTTGAATCATTATACTCTTACATTCTACTACTCCATTTTGTTGTGGTGTTCTTGGAAATGGAAAATTATGGGTTATACCTTTCTTCTTACAGAAATTCTAAAAAATTTCATTTTTTTATTCTCCACCATGATCACTTCAAACAGTTTTAATTTTTTTGCACATTTGATTTTGAGTTCATTTAATAAAGATCTTAAACATTTCAAAAGCATTACTTTTAAGTTTTAAGAAAATCATCCACATAAACCTAGAAGATTACAAATACATATCTACTATGATTTATAGATTGTATTTGAGAGGAACCAAAAAGATCTAAGTGAAAAATTTCAAAGGGATGAGAAGTAAAATTCATATCTTTTGATTTACATGAATATTTTCTAAGTTTACCTAGTTGACACGCATCACATAAATTATTAATTTTGAATTTCATTTTGGGAAGACCTCTAACCAAATCATTTTAGCAATTTTAGAAACAAGTTTGAAATTCAAATGACTAAATCTTTTATTCCAAATCCAAGGGTCACTTGTTTCATCCAAAAGACATAAGTTATCGTTTGAAATTTTCATACTTAATATTTAAATATTTCATTTCCTAATACCTTCAAAGATAATGTTTGACTCGTTATCTTCAATGTGACATTTATCTTTTATGAATTTAATTTTAAAACTTTTATCACATAAATAACTAATACTTAATAGATTATGTTTTAAATTCCTAACTAACAAAACATTGGAAGTAGTAGAAGTTTTAGAATTACTAACATTGCCGATGTCAATCACGTATCCTATAGAATTATCATCAAAATTGATCGATCATCCATCTTTGTAAACTATATTTTTCAAAATCTTTGGATTTCTAGTCATGTGTCTTGAATAACCACTATCCAATATCCATTTATATTTTTTGATTTGTAGTGACTGATTATCATATGCTTGTTCATCAAAAGCCAAGTAACACATCCGTTCTTGCAATTCATTCCTTTTCAGCAGATTACACGACTTTTCATAATGAATAGATGCAAATCCATGAAACATTGTAATGATGGTTTTACAAATTATCCTTTCGAAAATAGTGTTAAAAATATTACCAAAGAATGCTATAAAAACTTCTCAAAGATAAGATTATGAATACTTTGAAAACCATCGCTTCGATACCAAATGTAAGATTGTAGAATATGGATCTTAAGGCTAAATTAACACTGGAGGAGAGTTGAATAGTGTTTTCTAATTTATATGAATCTTTTGGAAATCTTTTGAAATTATACTTAGAATTATGCAATCATTAATCATAGAAACCATCGCAGAACCAAAACACAGATAAAAGTAAATGCTATAAAAGTAAAAGGAAAGAACACACTATGATTTTATACTGGTTCATAGTTACCTTAGATCCAATCCTGCATAATTCCTTGTACGGATTTCTTTTCAACTAGAAATGAAAATATAATCTCAATTTCAAGCCCATGAGATACACCATCCAGAATCCCGACCTCTTGGTAGAGTTACTAGATTTTCGGGCTACAAGCACGCCAATTAGATTTACAGGCTACTAAGCACACCCAATTGATTATGGGCTTCAATCTCTCCCACAAGTATAGTGGTTTGATTTGATAGAGTTTTTTGGATTCAGATCTTTAGCCTTGAATACAAATGATCCTATAACTCTTGAATAGCACTATGACCTTGGTTGGACGGAAGAGGTGATAGAAATCAGATAGCGAATGATAGAGAATCAAATTAATGATGATTGAGTTTAATTTTGGTTGAAAAAGGTACAGTATGGTTATATTTTTGTTTAGAAAATGAAAGAGAATAAGGAGGAGAGAAGAAGGATGAAACATGATTATAAAATTCATTGGGAAGACTGGTGTTTATAAAGGAATAATGGTCGTGCCCGTTCATGAAGGGATACGAGGAATAGGCACTTCTTTTGAAATTTTATTTTTGAAAGTCTCGGCTTGTATGTCGATATATGGGGGTAGAGTATGTCAACATACTCTTTGTACTTTTGAAAAACACTTTAAAACATTATTTCGAAAATGTATCGGTTTGTAAAATAATTTGATACTTTGTAAGCATGCTCAAATATAAGTTATACACTTTTAAGTCATAATAAAACTTGAGCAAAATTATATGATAAGATTTTTTGAAAAATAATCCAATATAAATCAAAATTTAATAAAAACAATAACTTAGTAAAATATCATGAACTTAAAATAATATTTACTAGTATAAGAAATTGAAAACTATTTAAAAAAATTGGAAAGAATATTTAAAATCTTATTTAAAAATAGAGAGAGATAGAGATGAGTGAGAGACCAAGTTCTATCGGAATTTAACATAAATCTATGACTATATAACTTATCTTGAAATCTTGAACTCTTCAATACTCATGAGTCTTCATTCTCTAGCTCTTGAGTCTCTATATCAACATCTTAAATTTCTTTAATCTTTACTTGATAGTGTAAAGTCTTCTTAAATCACTACCTGTCTAATATCCTGCACTATATACTTGATAAAACATTAGTATTTATATTTTATATGATTTCCAGAAGTTGTTATCATCAAAATCAATATCTCGAGTACTAACATTTTTAGCTAAGAGATCAATAATGGTGGTTTCTGTTTTATTTTATGAAGTAATTAAATGAGAAGGAGAAACCCCCATCAGCCCCAATCAATGCCAAACCCAAAATAGGCCTTGAGCTTATCGATTAGCCTACTAATTACCCATTAAGCTGTCTATAATTAATGCAATTTTCAAACAGCCATATCTCCTAGACGTTATGTCCATTTTCTTCATATGACCACTTTTTGGAAAGTTGAAACACCATCTTCATTGAATGGAAGTGGTCTCAACCCCTAATTCGCCTTCTATCAAAAGTAACAGGCCTTTTAAGGATTTTCAATGTCAAAAGTATTCTACAAAAACCCTAATGATAGAAAATGCCTCTTGTAATCATTTTCCAAAGTTGCAATACCATATGACCTCATATGAAAATAATATTAATATTTTATGATCCTCTGATATATAAAATACGGGAAGTTACATTCCTCCTTTAGGAATTACGCCCTTGAAATTCCATAGACAAGTCAATAGGGTCATCTCTCATACTTAACAACCATACTCAAACATAGGAAACAATCTGTGACGACCCGGAATTTTGGACAATTTGAAATTGGGATATTTAATTGATTTTAATATTTAAAAGTTAGTTTTCAAATATCAGCATTATTTGAAAATTTAATTATTGGACTTAATTACTGGAAATTGGGTCAAATGTTGAATCTGGAGTTTTAAGCCTGCTAAAAATAATTTGAAGGCTTGTAAAATTTATATTTATAGTATTGAAGATAGTAAAAGTGTTGAAATTGAATTCGGGAATGTTTTGTTAAGTTTTGAAAATATATCATTTAAATCGATATTTAAAAATAGCCTTCCGAGGCACAGACTCGGAATTCGACGAAACCGGTTCCATTGAATCCGGAAAATTGTATTATTATCGGATTTCAATTTTCATAGTATTTGAAGTGATCGTATGGCCATACGATAAGTAAACGCACTCAATGTATATCGAGAATTTAATATAACTTATTATTTGACTGGTCAAAATATTTCAATATCAGCTTGCCTTCTTTCTCACATCAGAACTTTTGCCCTATTTCAACCTCAACACGCTTTTCCTTCTGAGCAAGACAGTGAATATAAGGAAAGAATATGTTGGTCCTTAAACTAGGAAAAAGTTGTGTCTATATGAAGGAGCATACTATTCCAAAACTCCTCAGTACAAACTCACGCAACACTCTTTCCCTTCTTTTCTCTCCTTCATGGCCGAGCCCCCTTTCGATCTCAAAATCAATCTCGTTCCTTTAAAAAAAAGAGAAAAAAATTCAATTCGAAATCGATAAATAAAATAGCCGATCCCCTCAGTTTTAAATCAATCGAACCCTAATCCATCGAAATTAAGGCCTCGTGTGGAGTTTCGCAAGGGCTGGAGAGGACCGCGACGTCGTTTCATGCAAACTTCGATCGAAAGGGGAGGGGTTGTTCGATTGTGTCAGTAGCAACGAGGATGTGGCATGCTCTGGTGAAGGCGCTCTTATGCACGTGCATGTTTAGGGTTTTGCGTCAAGGTCGCGATTCGACTAAGTCGATGGGATTTGGGACTGCGATGTGAAGTTCGACGATTTTCGGGTGCGCGTGGGACCATTGGGTGAGGAGCACGATCGGGAAGGGATGTATGGCGGCAGTTGGCATCAGAAGGATCGAAGTCGGTTGCAATGATCTTGGAATGGGCGATGTTAGCTGTGAGGTATTTTAGCATTTATTTTGAATGTTGTTTCATCCGTAAAGTTAAAATACATATATGTATATATTAGGATTCAGAGGGAAATTCATTCCGGTTGTATATTGTTTAATTTAAATGGGTATAAATAAACAGAAAATGCATATATATATATATATAAGATAAAATAAAATAAAATTAGGTATGTAAGTAAAGCATGTAAATAAAATAAAATAAAAGAATAAAGCATGTATTTAAATTTAAGATTTGAATTATTGAAAGAATAAAGAAGAAATTTGGAAAATCTGGAATTGCTATGTTTCAGTTAAATTTTTTTAAAAAAAGTATAAAGTCTATAATTAATGGATTTTGAAATGAATTGAGTAAGTAAAGAAACTTATTTCAAAATGGAGCAAATTGGAAATCAATTTGAAAATTGATTTAAGAGGTTGAAGTTGGAACTTTAAAAGAGAAGCGGGACTTTGGAATTTATAAACTGGGTTATAAAAGTAAAGTAATATATCAGTGGATATTTGGAGGAATAAATTCACGATGGAAAGTTATTAAAGGAATGAGAAATTTTGTTTAAAAATAAATAGTGATTTATTTTTAAAGGATTTGAAGAGAAGTATATTTTCCCGAATAGCCAAGTACGTTTCAAAGTAAATTTTTAAAAGTTTTATTGTCGTTTTAAAAAGTATGTTTTAGAAAATTTATTATTTCTAAATGTTTAAACTCTAATGTAAGTATTTTTCAAATCTATTATAATAGTAATTATTTGAAGGTGATTTGATATTTTGTTTTAAAAGAGTAAATCTAGTTTTATATTTTATATAAAGTAGCTTTATTTTAAATGTTTTTAAAGTATATATTTTTGATAAAGTATTAAAGTAGTTTTTTCTAAATTTAAATGTTAAAGTATGTTTTATAATAAAGTGTTTTAAATTATTTTAAAATCTAAAGTGTTTATACTTGGTGATTTCAATGGGAATCGAAAATATTTGGGGAATTTATTCCGTGAGAGTATGGTTTGAAAACTGTTTTCAAAAGGGTTTGAAAATGGAAATATATCTTGCAAAGATATTTTGAGTTTAATAAATAATTCAATGAAATTATTTATGTTGGATCGTTGTTGTGAATGTTAATTGATAGCTAAATAACCGACTATCAATATTAGCCAATGCGCTGATCGTTTCGAAGAGACCGGGATCAGGATTTATTTCTTGAAAACCACTTCGATCCGGTTTGTACGTTTTCATGAGGAAGACGAATTTGGATTCGAAGATGGAGCAGTGAAGTGCAAGGGCTAATCGCTACTAATCCTGAGGATGATTCCAAAATGGATATAGTAGGAGTAGTGCCTACAGTTCCGTTCGAACCCGGGATGGACTTGTATGGATGAATGCTTTTGGAACATCATCAGGTGGACGATGGGCATTCTAAGTGAAACGTTCTAAAAGGTAACGCTTAGCCTCAAGCCTCATCAACCGAGAATGACTAAAAATCAGGAGTTATGCAGCCAGACTAGGTGGGTAGCACCCATTTCAGGGTGAGGTCATCCTTGTCTAGATGTCCCTTTTATTTCGGCTTAGTGGTGTGGTTGCTGATCACAACCGTAGGGTGATCTTAATCTGGATTATCCCGTAAGGGGTAGTCCCGGTCTTGTGTTGCAGAGGGTCGGGAGTGATCCTCGGTATGTTGATCTAGACTAGGTACCGTGACAGGTGGTACCCCAGTGCCTAGTCATTAGTTGGAAATCCATTCTCCCTACGCGCCTTTTATGGTTTTTGTTTGTATTACCCACGACTGTGGCTAGTAGCTGGAATTTAATAGATGTAACAATTTCGGCTATTTTAATAAGTATTTGTATATAGACCCTATTATAATATTAGAGATTTTCAATAAAAAGTGTTTTAGCTATCGTAAGGTAAAAACCCGACATGTTTATTTGTGGCGTGGTCTTACGAGATGTTTTGATTTTCAAAGGATTTTTAAAATTTAAGAATCAATTTAGTGTGATTTCTCACGCTGGTTTTCCAGACTGACTCGGGTGTTATTTAACTGTAATGCTCGGGTCAGACCGAGTATTATAGATTACAGGGAAGGATGCTAAGGAGCTGGATGGCGATACTTACTTCCGTACTTGTTTCCGATATTCTGATGTGTTGATTAGCTGTGTATTCAGATTGTGAGGACATGTTATGATTACTGTCCAGTTGTGTGATATGTATTCTGATGATGTATATATATAAAACAGATAAAATTTTCTTGTGTAAAGATCTGTTATTATCTATTATATTTTATTCCGCTGCAATTGTTAGATTCTGATGTTGTTTTCTATTTTCTTCTTCTACCTCTTCTTCTTTAACCAAATGGTTCGTATTTCTGTTTATCCAGAGTTGATTGATGTAGAATAGTGTTGACTCAAAGGGTACGGATTTGCGGGTCATTACACAATCACACATGCATAAATTAGCAACAAATAAAGAAGAAAATATTCAAGCCAAGCTTAGCATGCAGGATACTACACTATAATATATATTAGTGATATCGTAAGTGAAAGTAAAAGCGGTAAGTAAGAAGTCTCAGTAAGTAAAGATCTATGGATAAGCTATCCTCATGCTCTTCTCGGTCTCCTAAGTGCAACTGCATTCACTATCACTCCACTAAACCTTCACTAACTTCACCATCTTCCTAAGCTTCTTCGTATCACGTTTGATGATACGAATGGGCTTATGAGGTCTCGAAGCTTTTGGCTCAATCTCGATATCATCTAACTGCTTTGATGTGATAGTTACGCCTAAGTCATGCACAAATTTTTGCAAGTGAGAGACATGGAAGACATTGTGCAGTCCCTCCATCCTTTGAGGTAAATCGACTCTGTAAGCAAGGTTCCCAATCGTCTCTAGTATCGGAAAAGGTCCTATGAATCTCGGTGCCAACTCCCATTCACTACCAAATCGAACAACATTCTTCAACGGAGAGATTTTGACAAATGCCAAATCGTCGATAGAGGACTATAAATCTATACATCTTCTGTCAGTGTAGCTCTTATATCTGCCTTGAGCAACTTTCATTCACTACTGAATAATCTCGATCATCTCTGATGTTTCTCTACCATATCTAGCCTAAGTATCAGTTTCTCACCCACTTTCCACCAACAAGAAGGGGCATTGCACGATCGGCCATATAATGCTTTGGATGATCGCAAACTAATGCTAGATTAATAACTATCATCGTATGAAAGTTCAACAAGGTGTAAGTGAACATTCCATGAGCCACCAAAGTCTAGTATGCAAGCATGCAATAGATCCTCAAGGTGATAAGCTATCATAGGGTGTAGCTCTGTACCCAATTCCTTTTGTAAGTTCTTCTGAAACCCATTAGTAAAAAATGGGTCTCGGTTACTCACAATGCTTTTCGGCACACCGTTGAATCTATCCATTTCACATACAGCTTAGTTAGTTTGATTATCGTTCTACTTGACTTGAAGAGCATAAATCTGCCTCTCTTAGTCAATTGATTGACCGTGATCCAAATGTTATCCTACCCTGCTCGAGTCCTTTGCAGTTCGTCAATAAAATCCATCGATACTTATTTCCATTCAACTCGTGGACTTCTACTGATTACACCAAAGCACTGGGCTTCTATTAGTCTATCTTAACCAACTGGCAGTTCATGCATTTCGAAATGAATGTCCCAACATCTTTCTTCATCCCTTTCCAATGAATAATCTGCCTCAGATCATGGTATATCTTATTACTTCTAGAATGTATAGTCAATCTAAAATGATGGCACTCTCATACTACCTCATCCCTCAACCCATCGACATTAGAAACAAACAATCTCCCATCCTAATGGAGCAATCAACTTACTCGAGTCCATGCTACCTTATATCTTTAGAATCTACTCCAGCTTCAATCTTAGAAATGATCTTAGCTAATCAGATATCGCGCCTCTGACTCGTACTAATCTTCTTAATGGAAATTGTTTGATAGTCAAGCTTGTTAATATTTCTAACTCTAGCTTGCATCTCGATCGGAAATCATAACCAGCGATATATTATAACTGCGTCCACTCTAGGAATATAGCTCTGAAGCTGGCATATCTCCAACTCAAGGCATCGGAAACTACATTACCGTCTCCCAATGTATATGCGATGTCAAATTGATAGGAAGCTAGGAACTCTAACCTCGTTGCTGGTGAAGGTTAAGGTCCTTCTACGAAAAGAGGTAATTCAATGATTTATGGTTAGTGAATAGCTCAATCCTCTCTTCTAAATGATAGTGCCTCCGAATCTTCAACATAAACACAATTGCTGCTAACTCTAAATCATAGGTCGAGAATTTCTTCTCATGTGGCTTCAATTGTTGCCTAGCACATGCAATAACTTGCCTCTCCGCATCAATATTGCCCCCTAACTCGATACACAAGCATCAGTGTATAGCATCATCTCTTCATTCCTACTCGAAATTGTCAATATTGGGGAACTTATCAACTTTTCCCTCAGACTCATAAATGCATGCTCACATCTCGCATACTAAATAAAAGTTTGATTCTTCTTCATTAAACGAGTCAACAATGCTGCTACCTCAGGGAAGTCCAAGTTGAATCGTCTATAATATCCAGCTAACCCAAGAAACTTCTCACATCTATAGCATTTTTGGATCTGCTCCAATCTTGGACTACTGTGACTTTTGCAAGATTCACGTCAATTCCCTGCTCAAAAACAACGGACCCAAGATCGCACTTCCCTCCTTCAGAAGTGATACTTAGAAAAATTTGCTTTTAGTTGGTGCTCCCTCAACACCTCAAGCATGATCCTCAAATGCGACTTGTGTTCCTTTTCGGTCCATGAGTGAACGAGAATACTATCATCGAACACAAGCATAAATTTTTTTTAGCAATTTCCTGAAAACACGATACATGAGATTAACGTAGTATGCCAATACATTGGTTAGCCCGAAAGGCATGGACAACCACTCGTAGAAACCAGACAACATATGAAACTTTCTATAATCAATGTACTATTCTTTGCTACTCTCAGTTGGTTAAATCCCATAGCAAGATCCAATTGAGAAAATACTCTAGCACCATGAAGCTGATTGAATAAGTCATCAATACATAGGGGTGGGTACTTGTTCTTTTTCGTTAATTTATTTAGCTCATGATAATCAACACATAATCTAAAGGAACCATCTGCATTCGGGGTTAATACACTATGCGCACCTCACTTAAATATACACCTATGAATGCACCCTCATCGCTATAGGTCATTTACCTACAACTCGAGCGCTTATTGCTCTCTAGTTGACATCCTCTTTAATGGTAATACTACCATCTGGCATCCTTCATCAGATCGATAAGGACTCGATCTCTCAGTGTAGAGGAATTTCGGTCACCTCTTAGTCACCTCCTTGAATATGTCCGGATACTCCCTAACAATCGGTACAGTCGAAAACCCATCGTGTAGGATATCGAGCGAATACATGAAGCTGACCATCAACTCATCTTCTGGTAGGCAACCCAAGACTACCATCTGCACATCATCCATCCATATCATCACCAACGACCTCTCGCTATCCATTACTACTCCGTATCTATAAAGCCATTCCATCCTCAGTATAACACCAAACCCCATAAAACCCAAAACAAAACAATCATAAGCAAAAGAACATCGATGACTCGATAAGACCAAACCACAATAAACCATACGCTTGCTAGTGGAGCCTCCAACAAAGTTCGTCACAATCAAAGGTTGGTCAACAATTTTGGGTTCCAATCCTAACTTATCTACCAAGTCACTAGATGTGAAGTAATGTGAAGCCAAAGTACCAAATAAAAATCATTTAAGAATATCATAAATGTAATGTATACCTTGAATAACTATGCCTTTACCCTTCTCTTTTGCCAATGTATCATTCGATGAAGATGGAATGACATTGATAGCATATGCCTTCACCACTTTCTTCTTCTTAGGCAGCTCGAGACAGTCTTTCTTGAGATGCTCAAACTTATTGTATATAAGATACTTCTTCCCTTCAGCTTTACAGTCCCTACTAAAATTCCCCATCTTTATGTAGATATAAGAAATTGGCCCTCATTTGATCTTCTTTTAGTCACCTTTGTTTTGAAACTGTTTGCTCTTGTTATTCCATCCTACTATGGCTTTGGCTCTTCTTTAGGAATGATGGCTTTCGATTTTGGATACAGACTCTCATGCCTCATAGCCTTCTCGACTAACATCTCGATAGTCTCATAAATATGAATCATTAGTTTCTTTCCTAAGTATTCATCCAAGTAAATGAGGAACTTCTCGTTCTTTTTCAAAGGAGTGTCGATAAAAGACATCCCATATTTCAATAGGGCGTCGAACTCAACACCATAGCCGAAGACACTCATATATCCTTGCTTCAGATCCACAAACTTACGGAATAAGGCCAACTAATGAGCTACGGGCATAAACTTCTCCCCAGAATGGGCTTTGAACTGATCCCAAGTAAACTGATCCTCGTGTGTAGTAACTCTCAAGGCGTTCCACCAGTTCATCGCCCTTTCCTGAAGTTAACGCAAGGTCAAGCTCCTCTTTATAGCATCATTAAGTTCAAGATCATCGAATCTCTGCTAGCCAAGGTCAAGCCAATCCTGAACTTCCATTGCCGACTCCATTCCAAGAAACGGTCTACCTCCAAGACTAGCAAAGTTCTTGTTCAGCATAGCTAAATCGGCTCTAGGCGCTTGCACAGGAGAACCACCACCAACAGCTACATTAGGAGTAGCCGTTTAGGCATTCTACATCATATTCACCCTCATGGCATTAAACATTGCTTGAAAATCAGAGTTAGCAGCCCTCGAGCCCCCTCCTCCTTCGACTCCAGAGGTGGAGTTCCTACCAGTATTCCTTGTTTGATGACTCATCCTTCAACCAGCCTCTCTATAAGGAACCCTACTTAAGTAGTATTCATGTCTGTAATGCTACTTTATACTATATATACACTACCGTATAGTTTTGAGAAGAAAAACATATAACAAGTACACGCTCTTATGTATATATACTCTCGATCTAGTCTAACACGAGAACTCCTACTCTATCTCTACTGGATCCCGGTATCCCTTAGGTAAAACAACGCAACCTAACCTCTGATACTAAATGATGCCCACCCTACACCGTCGACACCTAATATACATGTATAGTGCACTATAGCAGTGCCTGACCGATGTTGGGCGACTATCAATGAAGTAAATAAATAACACAGAACCTGTCGTATATCTCATAACATCTCAAATATAAAAACAGGCAAGACGGTAAATAACTAAACATATAGAAAACAACATAAGTAGTAGAGTTATGCATTCGATATAACTTACAATCTGTCTTTAAACAGTAAAATAATAGCAAGCTCTATAGTGCAACGTAGTGGAATAACAAGTGAGTACATATAAAAATACGATAGAACAGCCTCATGCTCGCCAACTGTCCAGCTCCACGTGCTAACCAAAACCGATATCCGTAATCTACTTATTTAAGAGTACCTAGAGTAATAGGAAGCAAAGCATAAAACCTCAGGTCAGACAACAGTCTGGTGCGAGTGGTAGAAATCTCAAATACAATAAATTCAATATACTAGGACACATAGTATGGAAATCATTCATGACCTGTCCCTGCATCTATAGAGTAAGCACGTATAAAAGATATACACTACTCTATAATAGTCATCTTGGGTGTACTACATATCAAGTACTAAGGGTGTCCAGATATCTGTATTGATAATACCTACATCGTGTGACATCCCAAAAGTGATAAATAATCAATAAATCATAGCATCCATCCTCATATTCGCTCACTAAATGCATTGAATATATGATACTCGTATAACCCCCATTGCATCGTTAAAGACTACTCAATGTCTCGGTTTCTTGGTACTTGAATCTGTGCCACTCAATAGGCCTGAAACCTGACTACCATGTCCAGGGTAAACAGATTGAAACATCATGTGATTCGGGGGCACATCGCACTCCCCAAGTGAGCGTCCTCACATACCCATACTTTATGAGTACACTTTGAAAGATATGAATATCGATGATCCATTTGCACATGCCATCCATAGCAGGGCTCATTCTCATCCTAGAATTGTCCTTACAACTTCCATTTGAAGTCATCATGGTTAGGAACTATTCTAGATACTCGACGCTAGTCATAGAATATCATCGTCCATCCCGTAACTTTCCCCCAATAATTCTTTCGATCCAACTGGTCATCTCCTCCTCTGCATCTCGAAGTACAATTATCCATCATCAAAGCCATCATTTCATATCACGAGATCATCATCGCCGGTTAGAAGTCGTCATCGTCGAAATTCGTTAAAAAACTCAACTTAGAATTTCCTAGGTACTAGCCCGAAGCAGAGCCCGATAATTCCTAGGTTTGGCGTGAAGCAAATCTTATCCCGAAGTCATGCCTAGTTAATTTCAGAAAATGCCCAAAACATTCCTAGGAATTGGTACCGATCCTTGACATAACTCATTTTTCTCCTTTTGACACCAAGCAAACCCTTCATGACTCCAAGAAATACGAAAATAACTCCAAGCACTATTCATCACCGACCAAATATTTCAAATTTCTCCGACTACAAGCAAATGACAAATTTCCTAAGGTCGGACTCCAAGCAAATTACCACTGGTCCATCAACATTGATACATGTTATTTATCCATAACTCAAGCATACGAACTCCAAACGACTTAAAAATTGAAACATGGATCCTTCTTGACATACCCTATGGATCGCTTTTCATTTGGTAATTGTGACTTTTATGGGCCATTATCGATCCATCAACACCAAACTATCTTTAATCGGCCATCAGTCGAGCAAACAAACTCCAAATAACTTGACACTTGAAATATAACATCATAAGGCCTTCCTTGTCACCTTATGTTGATCGCACTTCATTTGAATCAATATTTGTAGATCACTACTGAACCCTACATGCCGATCTCTAACTTGTTTTTAAAGCTAAATCGCCATCCGATAAGCGTTTTCAACCATCAAAACATCAAAAAATTATGCGTGCATCATAAATAAGCAATAATAACAGGTGAACATTAAAATATATTCATTTTAAGAAAATCTAAATCTAAGGTAACGATCTATAAGAACACATTTTTGTAATCAAGTCCAAATTGTCTAAATTTTACATATATGGTTAATTATAGTCTAAAACATATTTAGAGATTTTTATATAATTTTTAAAACATCGTTTAAGGTGTATAATGACCTAATTAGTCGGTGAGAGAACTAATCATTCACCTAAGCCCAAATCAACGTAAGAATACCTAAAATCCGAAAATGAATCACCAATCTAAAATGCCTTCACTAGAAAATCCTCTAATCTAAGAGAAAATCTCACTAATCTCCCTCTAATGATGAAATTAGACTAATTAAAGTAAAGTTTTGAAGTAGTTTTAGGCTAAGAGATCAATAATGGTGGTATCCCTTTCTTTTGTGAAGTAATGAAATGAGAAGGAGAAATCCCCATCACCCTAATCAATGCCAAACCTGAAATGGGCCTTGGGCTCACAGATTAGTCGTTAGTTACCCATTAATCTGTCTAAAATCAATGCAAACTTCAAACAGCCACATCTTGTAGCTGGTAAGTCCATTTTCCTCATATGACCGCTTTTTAGAAAGGTGAAACACCATCCTGGTCTAATAAAAGTGATCGCAACCCCTAATTCAGCTCCTATCAAAAGATAAATGCCTTTTAAGGATTTTATGTATTGAAAATGTTCGACTAAAATCCCAATAATAAAAAATGCCCCTAGTTGTTTCCTAAAGTTGCAGGACTATACAACTTCATATGAAGATTATATTAATATTCTATGATCCTTTGACATGTAAAATACAGATCATTACATCGTCCTCTACATAGTGCCGCACTACAAATCACCTAAACCTCCAATCTAGTCACTCATTTTGGAGTACTCGAGATAATAAAAAGAAAATCATAATACCTCGAGTTAGACAATAGTCCTGTATGAGCGATAAATGAATCTTAAAATACTATACAAGTCGATAAAGTAAGGAACAAAGGTGTACAAACAATACTTGACATGTCCCTACAACGAAAGAGTTAGCACATAACAAACATAATATGCTGCTCTACAAACATCATAAAGGTGTACTGCAACCTAAGTACAATGATGGGTGTCTAGGTATCCTTATTCACAATACCGATCTCAAGTGATATCCCTAAAGTGATAAACCATGGGAGATAACAAACGAAGCAAACGTAGCATCAACTGAACAATCTTCACTATCACTCAATGTGCCTCGGATATACGATAACTTATATGACCATTCCTTTGCTAGGGACTAATGAATAAATCCTAATTTTCAGTATACTCGCCTTTAGCCTAAAGCTGATACTAGACTCATTCCACTAGTCTAGGGTACATAGATACATTCAACCGAACTGGGGTAGCCAAACAAAGCACCCACGAGCATCCATACAATACCTTTGCTTTCGAGTACATCAGAAAACAATCTAACTATCAATGTTCCTTTAGCATGCGCATCCAAGCCAAATCCTTGCTCCGTCTAATTTCTATTCATCTACAGGGATCCATACCACATTCCTTCTTTCCCGAATAGAACAATTCAACATTCTATCCATGGGTCTCCCTTCTTAGAGCCCACCCTTTATGGACAATCATTCTCACGTCTCCTTTCAACATCGAGCCACCATCATCAGGGCCTAACACCATTCACCATTGAATTCATATTATCGAAGTCTTAAATATATCATCCTTAATCATGCTATTGCATCGCTATAAAACCCCTAGTAAGTAAATAAACACCTCCAACATGACTTGTAGAGCTCCCATTCCCCTTTGAAAATTCTATGAACCTTACTCCTATTGATCATGTCGATATTGACCAAAAGATGTAGGTACTGATATGATTATCTTTATCTATACTTAGCCAAAATTTAGCTAAGTATTTTCCACCCCGATCTCTTCCTCTTGGCATGCTAGAACTCCATGCTTCATTCACCAAGCTCCACCCAGATGTTGGAAAAATAACTCGGTACTAATCAAAAGTGATTAGTACCGATTACCATACCTAGTCAATTTTCCAACTTTGAACCTAAACATCATCCTACCTTCAAATTGATGCCTTCCTCGAAGTTTCATGGCCTAAATCCCCAAACTTTGCCTTCTTGTCGAATAGATATGTAAATACTCTACCAATCATTATTCTCGTCACTTACATGAATTCCTACATCCAACTCCATGCTGCTTAAATTATAAGCTTAACCCATCCTCCAGAGCACCGCTTCCAAGTTTAATCTAATTCTAATTACTTTTGCCTTTGAATTTCCTAATTCGATGAACTCTTTCCTAATTACCTAAAAGCACTATCAAATCATATCAAAGCACGATATACAAGATTGAAATTTCATCCATACACATCCATATACACATGAAATTCATCAAAACATAATTATCATACAGATTCTAATCTAGATCCAGCTTTTACACTAGCATGTCAATATGATAAAAAATGAGGTTGTAAAATCATTAAGAAACCACTTTAAATATTTATAATCTTGCCATAAAATGTATAAAGATGTGATTAAAGTAATAAAACATTTTTAAGATCAAAACCCTGTTAAAAACATCTAATTGAACTATATGAACACAAGTATAGCATAATGGGAGGTCAAGAACCACTCACCAAATACCTAAATTACCAATTTTCCCCTTATATCCAAAACGAACAGCAAAGAAACACAAATCTTCAAACGTCAAAGTGATATATCTACAATTTCCTTTGCTAACTACCCTTATAATGATAAAAAGAGAAGCTTATTTATGAAATTTGGGCTAATTGAGGTTTTGATCTAATTTGGGAAGAAGATAAATGATTTGGGGTTGTTATTTCAGCCACTACTGGAACAAATCCCGAGTTAGGCCTTGGGCTTAGCACCTAAACCTCTCTAATTACCCACTAGTCTGTTCAGTAGTAAATAGAACTTAAAATGCTCATATCCTCTGAACGGTAAGTTTTTTTCCTATTATGACCATTATACGAAAAGAGAAACCACTAAGCTAATCTAATGGAAGTGGTTTCAGAACCTAATTCAATCCATTTCAAAAATGATAGGCCAATTTCTAGGTTCAAAATATCAGATAAAAATTCTAAAATAAGAAAATGTTCCTAGCGGTCATTTTCCAAAGTTTTAGAATCACACGACCCCGTATGAATTAAATATAATATTTTGCGATCCTCTGATACATAAAATACAGGTCGTTACACTTTCCTCCTTTAGGAATTTTGCCTTCGAAATACCCAAATATACTAAAGAATAATCGACCATAATTAACCCACATGCCTAATGACCAAATGCAACCATCAACCATATAAAAAGGAGGCCATGCTATCAATAGTACAGATAAATCTATCCTAGAATGCGAGATACTAAGCAATCCTACCTGATATCGAAAGTGAAAGTAAATGCGATAAATAGTAGGCCTTACTATGCAAAGATCTTCAAATATGCAGCCTTCATGCTCTTTTCGATTTTCCACGTGCAGTCGCCTTCACTTTCGCCCCATTAAATCGTCACTAACCCCACCTAATTCCTCTTAAACTGTTTCGTATCGCGTCTGACAATACAAACTAGCCTACGAGATCTCGATATCATCAAGTTGATCCGGTGTAATAGGTAGACCTGAGTCTTGCATAAATTTTCGCAAATGAGAGACATGGAATACAATGTGCATGCCCACCATCATTTGAGGTAAGTCAACACTATATGCCAGGTTCCTAATCCTCTCTACTATCAGAAAAGGACCTATGAATCTTGGCGCCGAGTTCCCCTTACTACTGATCGAAAAATATTCTTTAATGGAGAAATCTTCACAAACACCATATCGCTGACATAGAACTCTAAATCTTGACATCTCTTATCAGCATAGCTCTTTTGTCTATGTTGAGTAGCTTTCATATCATTGCATAATGACTTCAAATTTCTCCGAGGTCTCTCTTATCATATCCAGACCAAGAATCGATTTCTTTCCTATTTCCTACCAACATGAAGGAGCGTTACATGGTCAGCCATATAAATGCTTCGTACGATGCCATACCGATTCTAGACCGATAGCTATTGTTGTATGTGAACTCTACCAAATGCATGTAATCATTCCACGAGCCTTCGAAATCGAGTATGCAAGCTTGCAAGAGATCCTCCAATATACGATTCACCCTCTCGGTCTGCCTATCAGTTTATAGGCGATAAGCTGTACTAAGATGTAACTTCTTTTCCAATGTCTCTTGTAAACTCTTTCAAAACCTACTAGTGAATAAAGGGTCTCTGTCACTCATAATGCTCTTTGGCACACTGTGGAAACGCACTACCCACTTTACATACAATTTGACCATTTTGGATGTCTTTCTACTAGACCTAACGAGTATGAATTGGGCACTCTTCATTAACCTAACGGCTATAACCCACAGCTATCGTACACTGCTCTGGTCCTTAGAATCCACTAATGAAATCCTTCGATGTTTGTAACCATTTCTACTTGGGAACTTTAAGTAGTTGTAGTAACCCACTTGACTTCTTCTGCTCTGCCCTCACTAAGTGGCAGTTCATACACTTCGAGATGAATGTCCCAAAGTCCTTCTTCATCCCCTTTCAATAACATGTCCGCTTCATATCACGGTACATCTTATTACCACTAGGATGTAAAGTAAATCTAAAAGGGTAGCATTATCGTAGCACCTCATTTTACAAACCATCGATATCAGGAACAAACAATTTCCCATCCTTTCAAAGCTAACCATCTCGGTCAAGTCTATACCGCTTCATATACTCAGACTCTACTCCTTCTATTTTCTCCATGATCTCAGCTAGTCTATTCTAACTAGTACTGATCCGCTTAATTAAATTTGGTTGATCATCAAACTCACTGACACCTATGGCTCTAACTCGCAATGAGGTATGAAGTCATAGCCAACATTATAATCCAACTGCTTCCTGCCGGGTAGAGAATCAAATAATCAATATTCAGCATATTCTATGAACATCGCCCCTAAATTGGCATGTTTTCAAAGCATCGACGACGGCATTCCTCTTACCGGCGTATAGGAATTGTTTAAATCATAGGAGGCCAAGAATTCCAGCCATCGCTACAGGCAAAGGTTGAGATCCTTCTAGGAGAAAAGGTACTTCAAAGATTTATAGTCCGTGAACAGCTCAAACCTTTCACCTAATAGATAATGCTTCCATCTCTTCAAAGCAAACACTATCGCCACCAACTCCAAATTATGAGTCGGGTACTTCTTCTCGTGTGATTTCAGCTGCCGACTAGCATAGGCGACAAATTTTCACTCTACATCAACACTGCACCTAATCCACTGCCACAGGCGTCAATATATACTGTCAGCTCCTCATTCCTGCTCACAATGGTCAACACTGGTGTACTCGTCAACCTCTCCTTCAAACTCACTAATGCATGCTCACACTTCGCATCCTAAATAAAAGTTTGATTCTTCTTTGTCAAATTGGTCAACGGTGTCGCTACCTTCGTGAAGTCCTTGAAAAAACGTCCAAAGTATACCACTAATCCTAGGAAGCTTCTCACATCAATAGCATTCTTGGGTTAGTTCCAATCCTGAATCGATGCCACCTTGGCCGGATCAACTGCAATGCCTTGCTCAGAAACGACATGACCTAAGAATAACACTTCCTTCCTCCAGAAATGACACTTCGAAAACTTCGCTCTGAACCTGTGCTTCCTCAACACTTCAAGCACAATCCTCATGTGTGTCTTGTGTTCCTCTTCTGTCCTAGAATAGATTAGAATATCATCCATGAACACAAGTACAAACTTGTTTAACTGATCCCTAAAGGCACGGTTCATGGGTTCAACAAATTATCTTGAACACTGGTTAGCCCGAACGGCATATCTAACCACTCGTAGAAACCAAGTAACATTACAAAATGCGATGACCAACATGCTCTCCATTGCTACTCTCGGTTGGTGAAAACCCATTGCAATATCCAATTGAGAGAATACCTTCTCTCCATGGAGATGATCGAACAAGTCATCAATACGCGGGAGTGGATACTTGTTCTTTATCGTTGCACAGTAATCAACATGCTACCTCAGAGAACCATCTGCCTTAATGGTGAATACTACAGGTGCACCCCACTCAAATACACAAATGAACCCTTGATTTAATAGATCATTCACTTGCACCTCTAACTCCTTCTACTCTCTAGGTGTCATACGACTCAAAGGCATGACTATCGACCTGGCATTCTTCGCTAAGTCTACGTGGAACTCAATCTCTCAACATGCCAGTAATCCAGTCACCTCCTCAAATGTGTATGGATACTCTCTAATGATAGGCACATACGATAACTCATCCCGTGAAACCTCGAGAGAATAAGATAGCTAACCATAACTCTATCCTTTAAAGGGCAACCAATCACTACCGTCGGCCCCTCCACAACCCTAATTGTCATGAACAACTTCTTGCAATCCACAACAGCCGCATACTTCCTTAGCCAGTCCATCCTTAAAATAATCCCAAACCCAATGAAATTCAAAACAAAGCAATCACAACAACAAAAAACATCCATGACTCGATAAGACCAAACCACGACAAACTATACACAGGCTAGTGGAGCCTTCGACTGGGTTCATCACAATCAAAGGTAGGTCAACTATTTCAGGTTTCATCCTAGTCTATCATTGGGTCACTAGATATATGGAATACGAAGCCCCATTAACGAACAAAACACGTATGTAAATATCATAAATGGATATAATACCTAAAATAATGACACTCTTCCCTTTCTCAATCGCCGAGGGAGTGCTCCACGAAGTCGGGATGTCATGCAAAGCACATGTCTTCACAACCTGCTTCTACTGCACGGGTTCTAGGCAATTCTTATGCATATGTCCGAACTTGCTACATTTGTAGAACTTCTTCTTTCTTTTAGCTTTGCAGTCTCTAATCAAGTAACCCTTGTCTCCACAACCATAATAGACAAGATCCCACCTAGCCTTCTTCTAAGCATTCTTTGCTTGAAATCGGTTTCTCTTTCCATTTTTTCTTGCCTCCAACACCTTGTTGCGATTTTTTTTCTTCCCAAACCAGAGCAGATGATTTGGACTTAGGGGTAAAACTCTCTTAGCAAAGACCTTTACCGATGAGTCTTTCAAATGGCTCATCGATATGACTCACCAACTTCTACTCCAAATAGTTGTCCAAACCCATAAGAAACTTCTCACTCTTCCTTAATGAAGTGTAGATGATAGACATCCTATATTTTGACATGGCATCGAACTCAGTAAAGTACTCAAAGAGAAACATGTCTCTCTGCTTCAAATCGGCAAACTTCGTGAAAAGTACCAACTTATGAGAAACTGGGATAAACTTTTCCTCAAATCAGGTTTTGAATTGGTCCTAAGTAAACTGATCCTTAGGAGTAGCAACTCTAATAACATTCCACCATTTTATTGGTCTCCCTTAAAACTATCAAGAAGCCAACCTGTTTTTCATCGCATCATCTAATGCAAGGTCTTCAAAAATCCTTTCATAAGGGTCTAACCAATATTGCACTTCCATGGATGATTTGTTCCTCAAAATGGTTTGCCACCGAGACCGGCAAAGTCCTTATTTAACTTAGTGAAATCGACTCTAGGTAATTGCATTTAAGCACCACCACTAACAACAACATTTGAAGCAGCCGTTCACACGTTTGACAGCATATTCGCCATTACTATGTTGAACATCGCCTGCAAGTTAAGGTTAGAAGCCCCCAAACTCATTCCTTCTTTGACTCCAAAGACGGAGTTCCTTGTAGCATTTCTTGTATGACGGCTCATCTTCATCTATAACAAGAATGATCAGTCTCTCATAAAGAAAACTGCAACAAAGATACTCATGTGTGCATGCGACTTATATACTATATATACTACTATAATATTTTGAAAACCAAAATATATAACAAGTACACTCTCACTCGTATATATATACACTCTCTCGATCCAGTCTAAGGTGATAACCCCTCCCTATCTCTATTGGGGCATGGTATCAATTCAAATCAATCATGAAACTTTAGATCTAATTTCAAATATGACAACCACCTTACACTACCAGCACCCAATATACATATGATAGTGCGTTATTGCGATGTCCCACCGATGTAGGGCAATTTTCAAGAGTTGAAAAGAAATAAAACATCACATAACCTATCGTATATCCCTTAGCATATTAAATAAAATAAAATAATCATCATAGATATAAAACAGGAGAGACAGTAATAAGTGATACCAATATCAGAGTACAGATCCAAAGAGTTATACAACATAGTAATAGAGTTTATACAAATGGAAATAAAATCAAATAAAACTATCTTAATAGTAAAGCCAACACTGCCTAGGCTCCACAGTGTTGCACGGTGGAATAAGCAACATAATATCCATATATAATATGAGAAATCTCCATCCAGCTCATCCTTTACACAGCCACCCCGTATCACCTAAACCTGCTACCTAGTCTACTCATTTAAGAGTACCCAAGATAATAATGAGTGAATGATGAACGTATTTTTCTACATTTTAAACTGTTTGTTTCATATATTTTTATTTTAATAAAGCGGTATTATATGGATATTTTATTGTGGTTTTGCAGATTATAGATCCCGAAGTGCAACGTTGAAATTAACCGGTTGTGTCGTCCATTAGTTCAAATGACACGCAGAAAAGAGTGCAACATTTTAAGCATCGAATAATTCGAAGAGAAAGCACACATTGTCATGAAGAAATTCATCTCACATCACCAATATGTGTGCTATTCATGCAAGAAATCAATTGCATATATTGAGAGTGCTGTACACTTCAAAAGAGAAATAAAGCAATACTTGGTCACATTTTAATCAAGCAACCTGGGACCATTCATGCATAGCCACGTGAAAATCAAAGTAAACATTAATCCCAAAGCAAAGTCACAAGAATATCTCTCAAAGCCATGACGTGGCCATATATATTTTCTTTCACCGATTGTAAGCTTCAAGGGAGAACAAGTCAGTGCATATTTCTCTATAAATTCACGTGGACTCGTTCTTTTGAGCATAGTTGGACTGATATTTTCAAAGCTGAAAAGTCTATAAATATAGAAGAGATAGCAACCAGAAAAAGGAGATCTCTTACCTCATCACTTTTCTTCAAGTTTAGATTTAAATTCAGCACTGTTTTTATTTTCGAACAGAATACGTAGGATTGTTGATTAGATTTAGCAATTTATTTATTCTTGTTCTTATTTATTTTCTGCACTCTTTTCAGTTAGTTAATAATTATTTCAGTTGTTTGCTCCGTTATCTTCTTTTCCGCAATTTCAATTTCTGTTTTGATTTTTACAATTTTATATTTTGGTTGCAATTTCGATTAGTTTCGAAATCGATTCGGAGTATATTATTGTTTTTATTTTCTGTTCAAAATTCACCGTCGAATTTGTCTAACACGCCTAAGATTTAACTATGGATTTTAATTGTTTTAAAATACAATTCCCTGTGTTCGACCTGCATACTACACTCCTGTGCGCTTGCAGAATTTATTAAAATTTGTGCTTTTCTAATCAATAGAAAAGTCGCAACAGCGAAGCATAAAACCTCGGGTCAAACAATAGTCTGATGTGAGTGATAAATGAATCTCAAAATACTATACAAGTCAATATAGGAAGGAATCATAGTATATGAACCATCCCTGACATGTCCTTGCAACCAAAGAGTTAGCACATAACATACTACTTTACAAACATCATAAAGGTGTACTGCAGCCTAAGTACAATAATAGGTATCCAGACATCCCTATCCATAATGCCTATCTCAAATGACATCTTTAAAGTGATAGAGCACTGAAGAAAACAACCAAAAGGAAACATAGCATCCATCAAACAATCATCACTATCACTCAATGTGCCTTTGATATATGATAGCTCATATGACCATTCCTTTGCCAGGGACTAATGAATAAATCTCGGTTTTCAATGTACTTGCATTTAGTCCAAAGCTTATCTAAACCCATTTCACCGGTTCAAGATACGTGGATACATTTAACTAATCCGGGTTAGCCACACAAATTACCCATGAGAGTCCTGACAATAACCCTGCTTAGCCTAACAATGTACCCTTAAGCGTCCCCATAGTACCTTCGCTTTTGAGTACATTAGAAAATGCTCCGAGTATCAATAATCCCTTAACATGTGTATACGAGCCCTTTTATTGCTCTATCTAATTTCCTCAAGGTACCATTTAATATTCCTTTTTTCATGATAGAACCATTCAACATTCTATCCACAGGTTACCCTTCCTAGAAACCGCCCTTTGTGGACAATCATTCTCATGACTCCTTTCAACATCAAGCCAACATCATCGGGATCTAACTCTATTCACCATTGAGTTATCTAAGTACCAAAGCTATCATCCTTCATCATGCTACTACATCGCCATCGAACCCTAAGTGAGCAAACAAACACCTCTAACACGACCTATAAAGCTCCTATATTCTGCTCTGGAAATTCCACGAACTCTGCCCTCATAGATTCATGTCGGTATCGAACAAAAAGGGTCGGTACACTATGATTTTCTTCATCTATGCTTATCTAAAATTTAGATAAGTATTTTCCAACCCAACCTTTGGTGTCAAAATTGGTCACCAACATCCAATTATAAGTGAAAGCACTAATATCCAATCGAGATCGCAGATAGAGTACATATAAAGAATATAATATGAAGAATAATCAAAATTAAAATGAAATCGGTAAAAAAGACAAGATTTATAGTGGTTTGGCTAACTCCGGCCTACGTTCACTCCAGAAAATCCTTTTTATTATCAGAAATTTGATTATAGTTACAATCGGGAATTTCAGAACAAAAATGGTAGAGAAGCCTTTTGGTAGAAGATGATGAGAAGCAGAATCTCCTTTTTTGAAGCCACGCCGGCTATATTTATTGGCGAAACTCTGGCTATAGGGCCTCCTTACCTACATGGGCCCACTGTGGCGACCATCTAGCCCAACTCGTCCATCTACGCCGACCTGAAGTAGATAACATGCCGACCCGAAGCAACCATGATGATGACCCGAAGCAATCTTGATGATGACCTGAAGTAAAAGGAATGTCGACCCCAAGCAAAAACGCTGACTTGAGCAAATCCCTTCAATGCCGACCCGGAGTGAATCCATAGCTACCTAAAATAACCCCTACAGCCCGACCCGAAGCACATGCCATACCAACCCGGAGTGAATCCATAGTCGATCGGAAGTAATCTCCATAGCTGATCTCTGGCCATTCCTTATGCTGACCCCTAGCCATTCCCTACGCCGACCTAGAGTTATGCCTGTAGCCGACCTGAAGCATCTACCATATGTTGATCCCTTAAAGTGATACGATCTCCAACCAAGTGCTGACTCGAAGACAATGTCGATCCGACGTGAAGTGCTTCTACATTCCGATCCCTCAAAGTAATGCAACCTTCAACCAAATGCCGACCCAAAGCCATTTCCAAAACCGACCCAAAGTAAATGCCGACCTAAAATCTTTCCTGTAGTCGACCCCTTGAAGTGATGCAACCTCCATCGTATGCCGACCCCAAAGTAGTATGATGACCCGAAGCCAAAGCAATGCCGACCCGAATTATTTCCAACACCAACCCCAAGTAATGCTGAACCGGAGTAAATATTCCGACCCGAGGTTGTTCCTATAGCCGACCCAAAGTAAATGATTTTTTGACCCAAAGAAAACCATATGGTGACTCGAAGCCACCTCTTGGCTGATCCAAAGCAACCCAACCTTCGTCGAAATCCATATTCCAAGTACCCGACATAGTTTATCCATCTGCCATGCTGAATCCTGGCTTCATATTTATTATCTACAATTGATCATCTACCCATCCACTTAGAATCAAACCCATAATATTCCAGCCTTGATAACCATGAAGTCCACTGAGTTAAATCTGCCTTCATATGGCCTTTCCAAAAGGCGGGTTTACACTTCCCCCCCAAAAAAATGCCTTGCTATTGGAAGGCGTGTTTTGAATTGCCATAAGTACAAAATCCGAAGTCCATAATCCATTGATCGCCATATCGTCCAACTTTAAGTCCAATCCAATGCCAATACAGTTCCTTGTTCTCTTTAGATTGTTAGCGAAATCCATGATGATTTTGAACCAATATCTAATTCCAAATCCATTAACCTAATCCACGATCTCTCGGGATCATTTTTTCCAAGCCCGAGACTACTCCAGGTCCTGTAATCCAAATCCAAGACCTCACCGGGTCCATATTCAAATCCAGGACCTCTCCGGATCCATATCCAAAGCCAAGACCTCTCTGGGTCCATATCCAAATCCGGGACCTCTACGGGTCCATATCCAAAGCATGGACCTCTCCGAGTCCATATCCAATGCCAGGACCTCTCCGGGTCCCTATATGAATCCTTTGACCTCTTCAGGTCATTTTATCGTACTCTGGCCTCGACTCTCCGGTCGGGGGCTTATCCATAGTTTTCCTTCTTCGGCCTTGACTCCCCGGTCGAGGACTTAATCCATAGGGCATCCTACTCCGACCTCGACCCCCAACCGAGGATTTAATTCATGGATATCCTTCTCCGTCGTTGACTCTCCGATTGAGGACTTAATCAGTGGGGTGTCCTACTTCGACATCGATCCTCGTTCGAGGAATTAATCCATGGGTATTCCTACCCCTGTCTCAATACCTAGCCGAGGACTTAATCCGTGAGGTATCCTACTCCGGCCTCGGTACCCAGTCGAGAACTTAATCCATGGGGTATCCTACTCCAACCTCGATCCCCAATCGAGGACTTAATCCATGAATATCCTTCTCCTACCTCAACTCCCCAGTCGAGGACTTAATCCGTGTTCGAGTCTATCCTGTTGCTCTCTGGCGAAGGGACTCGTAACCCGCGGTTATTGCCCCATCTCGCCAGTCGGGGATGTAACAACGACCTATGTTATTTATTACATTAATACAAATCTAATCATTCTAAAGTTCTATTGATGAAATACAAAATAAAAGTCTGTACAACCATGAAAACTAAATAGCCATAGTACCAGAAAAACCAAAGTTTATAGGAAACAGAAAAAACAAAGTTTCATAATCCCGAGCACCATGGTTCATCATCATCTCAGAACATGCCTAGGGATCGTCCTCGATCCCATAAATGTTTAAGTGACTTATCCGCGTTACTTTGGGGTTTATTACTTATCCATGCCATAAATCCAATCAGCTAGTAATAAGCCGACGATGATGCCTTTATCCAATGCCATCTCTATTCGAGGTGGTCGGTGGCTGCTCTTGTTCCACTACCATAGCTTGATTCATTATATATTGTTGCAAATGACCATTCCTCACATGTTCCTCAACGATATCTTTCAAATGCCTACAGTCGTTCGTATTGTGCCCATCAATCTCATGAAATAAGCAATGCTTTCCTGATCCCCTCTCATATTTGGAGGGTTTCTTTTTGTTGGGCTTCGATACTGGAGGAGCCCTTAAGTATCCAACTATATCTTTTCCAAAGTTTCAATCAAGTCCGTGTAAGAAGAGAAATTTGGTTCTCTCCATTGCCTTTTAGAGATATTACTACTATCATTCATTTTCCGTTTTCCTTTATTGTTCTTGTCTAAATCTTCCCTGAGCAGACCTCCACCTCTTACTGCATAAACTTTAGCCTCCTCTCTCCCCTCTCTATCAGCCTTCGCATCTTCCTATCATAGGAACCTTTCTGCTTCATGGTAAAATTCCCTCAGATCCGTCGGTGGATCCCAGTCTAATGATATTTTGAAATCCGAATTATCCGCAATCCTTGAGACCGTTACCATCAGAACCATCGAGGGATCAGGTCAATCCACTAAAGCCATTACGTATTGAACTGGTTAAGAAATCCCTAAGTGATTTTACTTTCCACTGCTTCATTGATGATAAAGTCATCACATTCTTGGGTCTCGCGATGTGGGCCTGAAATTGCCTCATAAACCTTTCGATCAATTTCGCCCATGTGCTAATAGAGCCCTTTTCCAATTTTCTGAACCATAATGCCACTATATCCATCAAATACAAAGGGAATCATCATGCCAAGACCTCCATCGATGCCCTCAGTACTTCTATGTGCCTCGTATACCTTGTCAGATGAATAAGGGAATCCGCCCTTCCATCATATGTCTCCAGCATTGGTAGTTTGAATTTCAGTGGATTCCTAGCTTGCCTAATCGCAGGAGCGAAGAGGCTCATATTCACATCCTTCAAATCTCTATTCACCAATCCTCCTCCCATGGCCCATCTAATCATATGTGCCAACCTGCCATTATCATCAAGCGGTTGTGTTTATCCTTTGTTTCCAACCTTCCCCCCAAGTCCATGAGGGAATCCTAAAACCTGCCATTCTAGACGAGCATCCATATCCCGATCAATGCCAAACTACATAACACTACATGGTATCCTACCTGGGATCAAGCCAATACGATCCAAAGGTAGAGTGTGGAACGATTAGGGGCAGCTCAGTGATCCCGTATCCTATTGGCTTCGTTTCCTTGGTTTTGATTTTGGATTTCCTATGTTCCTGCTGCTCCAATTTCATGATCCACATTTCTAGTATTCCCTACAACTCCATTCCCTTGGTTTTGGATTCCAGCTTGTCTAATCTGCCGGAATAAGTTCTACATCATATCTTTATATCTCCTCTGCATCCTTTCCTGCATAGTATCCATCATCATTTCCATCCCGTCTCTAGTGATGAAGATTGAAGTCCGATTAGCTCCCGATGAAGACTCCTGACTTCCTTCATGATGACTCCTCTCTGTCCTCTGTTTCCTTGTTGATCGCCTAGCCATAGCTTCCTAAATCCGAGTTCCTAAGCTTTCAAATCCAAGATCCAAACTTCCAAATCCCTGAGTGCTAGCTTTCTCAGTGAAAGTATCAAAATGTTGGCATCAAATTTGGTCACAAACACCCAATTATAAGTGAAAGCACCAATATTCAATCACAGATCATAGATAGAGTATATGTAAAGAATATAATATGAAGAATAATCAAAATTAAAATGAAAGCGGTAAAAAGACAAGATTTATAGTGGTTTGAATAACTCTGGCGTACGTCCACTCTGGAAAAATCTTTTTTATTATTAGAAATTTGATTGTAGTTACAATCAATTTCAGAACAAATGGTAGAGTAGCCTTTTCGCAGAAGATAAAGAGTAGCAGAATCAAATCCCCTTCTCTGAAGCCACACATGCTATATTTATAGGCGAAACTCTGGCTATAGGGTCTCCTCACCTACATAGGCCCACCATAGTGACCGTCTAGCCCAACTCGTCCATCTATCCTGAAGTAGATAACATGCCGACCTGAAACAACCTTGATGATGACCTAAAGTAAAATGAATGCCGACCCCAAGTGAAAACGCCAACCTGAGCAAATCCTTTCAATGCCGACCTAGAGTGAATCCTTAGCCGACCCGAAGCAACCCCTACAGCCGACCCGAAGCAAATGCCACATCGACCCGAAGTTAATCCATAGTCAATCTGAAGTTAATCCGTAGCCGACTCGAACCATTCCTTATGCCAATCCCCAGCCTTCCCTACGCTGACCCAAAGTTATGCCTATAGCCGACCCAAAGCATCTACCATATGCCGATCCCTCAAAGTGATAAAACCTCTAACCAAATGCCGACTCGAAGACAATGCCTATCCGGCTTGAAACGCTCCCATATGCCAATCCCTCAAAGTAACGCAATCTTTAACCAAACGCCAGCCCGAAGCCATTTCCAACACCGACCCAAAGTGAATGCCGACCTGAAGTCCTTCCTGTAGCGACCCCTTGAAGTGATGCAACCTCCATCCTATGCTGACCCCAAAGTTGTATGCGGACCCGAAGCCAAAGCAATGCCGGCCCAAAGTATTTCCAAAACCGACCCAAAGCAATACCGGCCCCGACCATAATGATGATCCAAGGTTGTCCCTATAGCCGACCCGAATTAAATGCTTTCCTGACCTAAAGCAAACCAAACGGTGACTCGAAGCAACCCCTTAGCTGATCCAAAGAAACCCGACCTTCGCCGAAAACCATATTCCAAGTACCCGACATCGTTTATCCATCGACTGTGCTGAATCCTGGCTTCATATTCATATTTACTATCTATAATTGATCATCCACCCATCCATTTGAATCAAACCCATAATATTCTAGCCTCGATAACCGTGCAGTCCATTGATTTAAATCCGTCTGCATACGGCCTTGCCAAAAGACAGGTTAACACTACCACTTCTTCTCGACAGGCTTGGAACTCCATGCTTCATTCCCCAAGCATCCCAAGCTCTAGATTTCACCCAAATGTCGGAAAAACAACTCGGTACCATCAAAATTAACAAGCATTGATTGATATACTTAGTTGATTTTCCAACTTCAAACTTTTGGACCTCTTCCTACCTTCAATCCAAAGCCTTCCTCGAAGTTTTGTAGCCTAAGTCTCCAAACTTTGACTTCTTGCCAAATAGATCGGCAAACACTCCACCAGTTATTCTTCTCATCACCGACATTAATCCCCACTCCAAACATCATGCAACTTAAATCATTGGCTTGCCCCATCCACCAAAGCATCTCCTCCAAATTTTAACCAACTCTGATCACTTTCGCCTTTTATTTGCCTAATTCGATGAACTCTTTCCAAACTACCAATAAGCACTAGCAAACCACATCAAAGTACAACATACAAGGTTGATATACCATCCATACACACATGCAATTCATTAAAACAGGGTTATCATAAAAATTCTATTCTAGATCTAGCTTTTACACTAGCATGTCAATATAAAAAAAAGGTTGCAAAATTATGGATCAAAATTTTTGCCATAAACATGTGTAAAGATGTGATTAAAGTTAGAGATCATATTAAGATCAAAATCATGTTAAAAACATCTACTTTGATTAAAAAAAAAGTATAGCATAGTGAGAGGCCATGGACCACTCACAAAATACCTAAATTACCAACTTTTAGCCTAGGCCCGAGATGAATGGCAAAGAAACATGAATCTCCAAGCACCAAAGTTGTAGATGAACAATCTCCCTTGCTAATTACCATTCTAATAATGATACATGCTAGGACTAGTATGAAAAATGGAAGCTTTTTGACGAAATTAGGGCTAATGGTGGTTTTAATCTAATTTAGGAAGAAGAGAAATGATTTGGGGTTATTATTTCAGCCATTATTAGAACAAACCTCGAGTTGGGCCTTGGGCTTAGCCCTTAATCCGCTCTAATTACCCATTAATCTGTCCAACAACAAACAAAACTTTAAGCAGCCATATCTTCTAAACAGTAAGCCTGTTTTAAATTATGATCACTCTACGGAAAAAGGAGTCACAAGCCCGATCTAATGGATGTGGTTTCAGAACCTAATTCAATATCTATAAAAAATTATAGACCTTATAACAATTTCTGGGTATGAATTTTTCGATAAAAATTTCAAAGATGGAAAATGTATCTAGTAGTCATTTCTTAAAGTTTTAGAGTAATATGACCACATATGAATTAAATAATAATATATTACGATCCTTTAATATGTAAAATATGGATTATTACACTTATCCTGCCTACACTACCTTAAAGTCGACCTAACGTGCTTCAAAGCCAAACCCAAAATTTTTGTCAAGAATCAATGAAGCACCTTTGGTCATTGTCGATCACTTTTCCCCATTTAAAATTTAGCTAAGTCTAATTTTGTTTGCATGCACTACTTCATAGTTTATGCATTGAAGACCTGAAGTAGCTATCTCAAAATCCCGAAGTCGCCCACTACCAATCACTTTTGCTACCCTAAACTTTGACTTAGTCCCAATACCAACCTGTAGATGTTTTCCCAGGCTCAACCTAAAGCTTCAACTCTCCAAACCTGAAGCAACCTCCTCATTGACTCAAAGCGCACCAACCATAACCATTTTTGGACACCACTGACCACATTTTCACCACCACAATTCACTTTCAATGATCAAATTTTGGACTATCAAATTGACCCAAATTCACATGAAACTTGTTATGCAGACTCTTCAAACTTCAAGGACGTCATATCCAAATTTCGTCGCGTTCCGAACATTTTGGTATCATTTGCACTAGACGACATATAATGATCCTAACTACACAAAACGACAAGTAAAAACATCAAAACAATTCATATAAAAATCAAACATCATCTAATAACATCCAAACTTCATATACAATTGATCCAAATATGATTTACTAGCATAAATTATTCTAGATCCAAGTTTCTTTAAAATATCAATTATGGTTGGTAAATGGTATAAATCTTGTTAGAATCCAAATATATCTTTATAAGCATGGGCATAAGGTGTTACTAACATTCTTTTTAAAATGTATTATCATATCACTTTAAAACCATAATTTAAACCTACAAGCATAGTACTGTGGGAAAACAATATCATTCACCAAACACAAAATTCAACCAATAATCAATGCAAATCTGAAATGAACAATTATGGAACGGATTCCAAAGCAATCAAAATGGTAGATCTAAGATTACCCCACTTAATGATGTGATTTAGGCTAACTAAAGTATGAAAAAGAGGAGCTTTTAGGTCGAATCTGAGTAAATAGTGGTTTAGATTTTTTTTTGGGAAGTGGAAAAAGTGACTAGATATATCTTGTCATCCTTAATTTTGCACAAATATCAAAATCGGTTAGTGTGCTTGGTCTGGCCTTAACTAACTACCCACTAATCTAGTCAATAGTAGTTTAAACTTAAAATGGTCATAACTTCCAAACGATAAGTCTAAATTCTTATTATAGCCACTTTATGGAATGAGAAATCAGCAACCTTGTCTAATGGAAGTAGTTTCAAACCCTAATTCAACTCTTATCAAAAGATATAGGCCTTTCAAGATTTTCAAGGTTAAAATCGTCTGATAAAAATCGTAAAGATATAAAATTTCCAAAGTTATAGAGTCATAAGACCTTAAATAAATTTAAGAATAATATTTTACGATCATTCGATACGTAAAATGTAGGTCATTACAATGATGGTTGAGAATTTCGTTGAGATGAAACGACCATACAACATACTAAGTTAAAATGAAATAAATTATTCACAAATGAAAAATTGGGGCTAAGCGTAAGAAGCCAATGAGATAATAAGTAGAGTCATTTCAGCCAATCAAATGTAGATGAAAGGCCTTAGTGGCTATCATATATCTGAACATGACATTGGAATTGGTAATGTTGATGGAAGGCTTTAGTAGCTACCATATGTCTGAACATGACATTAGAATTAGTAACTTTGGTCGAAGGCTTTAGTGGCTACGATATACCTATTCACGACAATAAATGAGAATGAGGGTATAAGACTTTCGTAGCATCCAGATGCCTATTTACGATTATATATTAGAATGAAAGTATAAGGCTTCTGTGGCAATTTAACTATATGTTCATGATAAAAATGATTAACCAAGAATAAGACTTGTATTACAATTTAAAATGAACCGACTATAGAAACTAATTGGGTATGTTGTGACGGTAAATCATGCATTTATATTAAATTGGTGACTTAAGTTTGATCGTGATTTGATGTTATTTACATGGTATTATGTAATCGATGATTGGTTGGAATAATGAGGGGAAAATTCATTTCGTATTTCAACAGTGTGGTCTCACTTTATGATTTGTTATTAGAATAAAGCATTATTCATACCAAACTTATGTGTGACTTGTGTTTTTATTATTTCTCATAAACTCGTGAGCACTCACTTGAGTAGCTGAGTTTTTGATATGGACAAGTTTCTTTTGGAAAAAATGAATAAAGACTCCAAAGATGAAGAAGGAGTCTTATTTTTCAAATAAAAATTATTTTGGAATTTCCGTTTTGTAAAACTAGAGTTTATAACTGGTTAATTATTCATGTTGGTCTTTTTGTATGTCGCATGATACTATATTTATGCTTTCTTATATTTATCCAAGCTTGGGAACAAGTTGGATTAATGAATATGTAATTTCATTCATGTTGAAACAATTTGATGTAATGAAATTATTTAGCTTCTCGATTTACTTAAAGTTACGAAAAAAATACCGATCTCACTTTGTCGTTTGAAAATTCCGATGATGATTGTAGCATCATCGATGTTCATTTTCAGATCTCAAAAAAGGGGATGTAATAATGATCGTCTCTTGGCTATAACTTAAGAATTCATGGCCCAAACCCTTGGTGATCTACCACGTAGCTCCAACACATCACCACAACCTCCCCATATCAGTCGCCCCTTCGTATAAGCAAGGAGGATCAGTGGTGATCACCTTGATTGTTCTCTACATTTTCTTCTAAATGGCTTGAAGTAAATTTCACATGTGCCTCCTGCACTTTACAATCAAACTCCAAATTTCCATCATAAATGGAATTATGCTCTTAAGCCCCCATGTGATCGATCGGTACTGACGTTGTAACAACCCTCTTCGGAACAAGCCTAATTTTTAGCCCAATAAAAGCGCAATTGAACCTAGGGCCATTCCAGATTGGTTGTTGGTTGGTAAAATTGACTAAATAATATACATAACTATCTATCTTTATTTCAGTATCTAACAACGGAAGGGGTAAAATATAATAATAAAATAAGTGACCATTTCACATATTCCAAATCATAGAAATACAACATTTCAAACATCCATAACATAATGTCTCCATATAAAAATCACCCAGTCTAAAATATAGGTACATTGAAATAAGTCAAAAACATAGAATCATCGATAAATAACTAAACTACCGCAAGCCTTCACCGCCTCATTAACAATCTTTATCAACATCATTCACCCTAACCCGTGAGTTGTAATGAGGAGGGACTCATAACAGCAAATGCCCAACAAATGAAAATATCAAGTCACTATAAATGTATTTTAACAATAACATTTAGATGAGTATTATGTGTTGCACATCCTATACTATTCGATCAAGTATACCTACAACTATAAGCCAAAGGCTCTTCCAGTCCAGCTCCATAATGTATCTCCAAGTGTAGGCCAATATCCCTTTCTAACTCAACTTCATAACTATAATACGGTTGCAATGTAACTATGAAATATATTGGATCCAACGACCCATCTCCTTCAACCATGTCCTAGCGATGTGAGAGAAAGTACTCAAGCCACTTAATATCGCTTTAATGGGAAATAAACCGAATCCGATCATTTAGTACCTATATCCTAGGCAGATCCCTGTCATTTAATACCTAAATCAAGGCAGCCCCTCTCGAGTAATTCCTAACTGACATCTTAAGAAATCCCATAAGGTCAATTAATACTCTTTAATGAGAAAGAGGTAGACCCTCCAATAGTCATCTAATACCTCAACCTCATAGCGAACCCCCTCTAGAGATTTCCCACTATCGCACCTTAAATATAATCCCGACCATTTAATACTTTTTGAATAGGAAGGAGGCATACCCTACAATAGTCATTTAATACCTCTAACCCCAAAGCAAACCCATACAAGGATATTCGTTTTAAGACCCATGACCCAAACCATGATGTCTCACATTAGTTTGACCATTTGTAGGCGCTGGCAGCCAGAATAGCTGGGTAGACTTACCCTATAGAATTGGTACAAACCTTGCATCCACCATGGGTACTTGTTATAGGCGACATCTCCCATCGGTTCCAAAATCACACTAATAGCAGTCAGATTAGCTGGGCAGAATTTTATGTGCTTTTAACTAATCTCGCATCCCTATAACTTAGTCATATTTTCGCTCTTTGCCATTACAAAATATATTAAGATACGAACATCCCCATATATACATTTACCTCACTAGAATTTAGGTAATAAGGCTATATAAGGGAAAACTCCTAATTTTGTCTTTAATTATGGATTTATTTCCATAATTATTCTTAACTTCTTTTCTATAAGATTTGGTGTTATTTATTAACCTACTTATTTTACATGTTACAGCTTACATTTGCTTTTATTTGTACTTAACGTAAATTTTAGGCCAGCTAGTTTTTATTTAATATTCCAAAGCATGCATAAAAATATTTCTATACTAAGGTTTGCTTCCTATACGAGTTGCTAATTTAATCTAAATGTCAAAACTTCTATATCCACATAAGTCTCAATCTAATACAATAGTAGCTAATATCACAATTTAGATTTGTTAAACAAAACAGACTTGCATTTATATATTTAAAAGAATGGAATCAAAATATCCAACTTATTTTACATTAATATAGTAGAATTAACGCCTCACAAAATTTTACAATCTAAATACTTTGTATTCTATTTGACTTTTACATATACAAGGTAGAAGTGAAAAATGATTCATATTCAATTAAATTTACAGAAATTGGCATTGCAAACTACAAATAGGAGAAATCCATGCTTTGTACAACCTTTCCACATTCATTTTCTTTTAGAACCTTTCATCATAACAAACAAAAATTAGAAAGTGGAAGTTAACTAGAACATAAATTATTCATATTGTAAACAACAACTGATTAAATTCTATTATATTAACATAAAACACTTAAGATTTCAACCAATCCAGGAATTCACATTTTACGAGGGAATTTTGGAGTTTTAAATTTAAAGTAGTCTTATACAAAATTCTACAATGTAAAAACAAATCCAAATATTAACTGCACAAATTATTAAAAGGAGAAAAACTAGGATTTCCACTTATAGAGAGGTTTCCCAAAATCCATTTGGATTCCATGCCCTTGCCTATTTCTTCCTCCATTTATCTTCTTTTTAGTTTTACAGTACACAATATTTTATTTGTATATAGAATAGATTCGAAATCCAAAGATTAGGGAAGAATATATATATATATATATAAACTTATTAAATTTTACTTTAATCCGATCGATTTATTCCCTAAAGGTTGAATCCAGAAAGTTATGAAGGAAGAAGAGAACCGACGAAGTACTTCTAACATTATTAGTTTTCCTATGAATAAAAGAGTGAGGGGCTAGCCCATTATTTATAGTGGTTGGATCGCATTAGAACCATTAGATCGGGGATATTTTATTTAAATCAAATCAACGCCGTTCTTGATAAAGTTAGACGTATGCCCAAGGGGAAATTCTATAATTTATTATAAATTAGTTAACCCTATAATCAATTTCGTCTGTAATAAAGGTTTTTTACTTTCTGATATATATTTGTCATAATATGTTATAAATAATTAAATATGTAATTAAAATATATTTAACAAAAAAATCCATAAATAGTGTATTTGTGATAGTAATTCCAAACAGTTGTAATAAATGAATATTATATCACAATATTGTAAAACACATCATTTAATATGTTCCTAGTCAAGATGCATCAAGACTGGATATGTAACAACCCTGTATTTTGTGATTATGTGAATGGTATATATTAATTATTTTGAATTGAATTTTGATTTAAAAACTTTATTTTATTTATTAAAATATATAATGTTGTTATTTTAAATATAAATTTTGATTTTGATGTGAATAAGGATTCCAAACATGAATAAATAGAATATTTTCCAAAAAAGTGAATTTTGGTCAATATGGTCAAACTTTGACTTTAATTTTAAAAAAAAATTAGTTTTTAAATTTTGAATTTTATCTTTATTTTTTGAAAGTAAATAAAATTCTAAGGATACCGCTTTTCGTTTCGTTGAAATCTGATTAATATTGTGAAAGTTATGCTTTTTGCACTATTGGATGTAATTTGTTGTATTTAACAAAATTGTTTATTTTATTTTTATGTAATAATATTTTATTTGTCATGTCATGTTCTAATTTATGCTTACATGTGTAACATGACATGTGATGTATATATTTTAGTTTTAAAAACATTATTAAAAGTGTAAATGAAATTTTCCAATGTCAGTCGTATTTTGTTTACAGTTTTTAACTTCTAGTTTCAATTAATTAAAGTAATTTTTTATTTATTTTTCTATTTTCTTAAGACCTTATTTTATTTTCATTTACATTTTATTTTTTTAGCATTTATTTTATTTACTTGACTTTTATTTGTTTAGAAGTGTTGTTGAAATTTTCCAAAGTCAGTTGAATTTTATTTACAATTTTTAATTCTAGTTTCCATTAAATAGAGTATTTTCTTTATTTATTTCCTAGTTTTCCTAAAACTATTTGTTTATTTTTCATAATATCTATCTCTACCTTATTTTTCTATTTAGACATTCATTTATTAATTAAATGGTTAAGTGTTTAGATTCCTTATTTATTTCTTGGAAAGAAATTTCAAATAGATACGTTATTGCCTTAAAGGACATATCTTTTAAAATGTATTTATTAAACGTTATTGTATTTATTTGTTTAGCAAAGCTTTGTGTATACATCTTTCTTTAATATATAGGAAATGCATCAATTAAATTATCTGTTTTAATTACAGGCATATGTTAGGTTTGATGTCTTTCCTTTATATCTTTCCAACCCTTTGATTTCCTACCATAACTTCTACATAAATTTTGTTGTACATTCCTTAACCCTAGCCACCTATATCACTTTTTCTTGTGAAAAAGTTTCCCATCTTCATTTCTCACGGCCACAAAAGAATATTAGGTAATGGTTCTTCTCTTTTTTCTGACTTTTCTTTTCATTTTTCTATTGAAATTTTACATTGTTTTGCTTGATCTCTTGTGCTTTGTTCGGCTTAAACACCTCAAGGACCACCACCTTCTCCGCCTACCCATCTCCTTGTGTCCATGCCATTCTCCATATTTGTCCTTGCCGTGTTTCTCTGTGTGTGTGTATATAGAGGTATGTGAAATTATAATGGGTTTATGTGTATATATTCTCTGTCATTCTATGCTTTAAATTATTGTTTTAAAGTATATAAATTTTATAAGTTGATATTGGATCAGTTAATGGATATAAGCTTTAATAACATGAGTTACTTGATTTTATTTAAGTTAGATCTGAAGATTTTTGTGATTTTGTGTTATATATTTGGTAGATGGTTTCAGGATATATACAACATATATGTATCTAAAGTTGTTTCAAAGTATATAATTTTACTATATTTGTGTTTTAAATATTTGCATTTTATGATAGGTTGTATTATAGAAGATTTTGGTATTGATATATTATATATATAGTTTGCATATACTATATAAGTCTATATCATTCATTATTCATTTATGTAGAAGCCTATACGCATAAATCTGTTAGTTATCTATATGTGTAATAGAAATTTGCTTAGAGTACTAAAGAATTATATAACACGTCTGTTAGGGTATATGAGATTTATATCAGAAACTTATATATTCATAAGTATGTGAATCTTAGGCTGTTTTGATTCTTCTATTTTGTCTTTAATTGCTGCTACATATAATGCGTTTAGATTTTTCCCATATTATATATTCATATAGTATATGTTTAGGATACAATAAAGTATGTAGCTCTAATATCTATGCATAATTGTATATTGAATATAAAGCCTTCTCTTCTTTTATTATGCATATATGCATATTCACACTACATATATTTATTAAAATATGGGTCTGCATATATACTATATTATATATAGTTTGAATATATATATAAGATTTTGGTTATAATATTTTAAAAATATGTGTTTTAAGGATAGCGATTTAATTGTATATATATACATATTATTTTAATATTTTTCTGAAATTATGATATTGATTTTTATAAGGTAATAATTATATACATATTTTTTCTGTATATATTAAACTGATTGATTTTCTCAACGATTCCTCATTTGCAGCGTTGAACGTTGAATTTGTGTTCAATCGTGCTTTGCTTTGAAATTCGTGCCTGGATTTATAGCTCGTTTCTGTGTCAAATCTATCTAGCCTCGAAAGGTGAGCAATCACTGGATAAAGCTGAATTAATTGAGATTGTATTTAATTAAGAATTCTACTAAATTTAATCGGTTTGAACTATTGAAGTTGAAGTTTAAGATTTATTTATTTACTGTATATACTGAGCTTTGCCAAATTTTAAATTAATAATATGACATTTTGAGCAATTCAAGTTCGACATGTGTGGACTATTGTCGATTTGAATGGTCCAAAATAATCAAGTCGTTACAGTTGGTATCAGAGCTTTGACTCTAGGAAAGCTTAGAATATATAGTAAATTTATTTGTAGAATCACTTTCGTTCGAGCTTGAATTTGTTCCTCTTGATTTGGTTTTTTCCTTTGGACTTTGGAACGTGACCTGCGGTTCCAAAATCCATTATCTTCTCTCCCTATTCGAGTTTCTTGATTCTGGAGTATCCCATAACTCCACTTCGAATGATCTCTATAAGAATAGGCGATCCCGCCAATCTTTGAATGATTTGTAAAGGGGTGAAACTCTTTTACAATTGGCATTGATTCACCGGAGAATTCTATACCATCGGTTTGGATGATCCTATCCTTGTTTCGAAAATCCATTCTTGAATCATCCTTTGAAAATCGAGTTTATTTGTATTTTAGAAATTGTTTTATATATCGAATTATTATTTTGATAAGTATGATTTCATTATATATATAAAGGTGAAAATGTTTTGGATAAGGATTATATACCTTTTAATAACGAGAATTTGAAATTTCGAAAGGACTTGAAATTTTGAAGATTTTATATAAGAAATGGATTTATATAAAAATTATTATAACTGAAGGGTTTTAATTTGAAATTCGAGAGATTGAATTCCAATGTTCTGAAATTGGTTTTAAGATTTTGGAAAATATATAATAATATGATTTAAAAGTATTTTCTGAATAAGAAATGTTTCAAATGACTTCAAATGAATTCCAATGATTTCCAAGAAATTTCAAAAGAAGTCTTCGAGAAAATAGAAGTCTAGAACCCACTTATATCGTAGGAAAATAATTTCGGTGATGAATGCATGCATCATCGACATTGATTTTCGAGTTTCTGAGTGGGGGAGAGGCCACTTCGGTAGCTTTGCTAAGCGATTGATTTGCGAAACCAATTTTGATTTCAAATACCGAAGTATAATTTGATTTTCGAAAAGATATGAATATATATATATATATGACACAGTTTTGAAATGAGCCGTTGTTCAGTTCTTGAGTTTCAAATTTGATTGATATAACCCTATCTTTTGGAATTGTATTACTGATTTGTTGGTGATTTCAAACTATTGGATTGAAAATATGATTTCTTCGACTATTTTGATGGTTCGGCAACTTCCAAATCAAGGTTAACTTTTCAAAGTTAAGTAATTTTGAAAGGTATAAGGTATTTGATAAAGAATATAAGTTTAGTTTTGTATGATTAAAGTATAAAGTAATATGATTTATATAAGTTTGAAACTGTTTGTTGAGTAAAATAAATAAGACTATTTTGAATTATACTAGTATGAATATAGATTAGAAATGTTTTGAATATATATATATATATATATATATATATAGAATAATAATCTTTCCAATAGTAAATTGGAATTTTCATATAGAAACAAATAGTTTGAAGATTTTAAAAGGGATGGTTTTAAACTTAGTAACCATTTTGGGTATAATCGATTTTGAGAAAATATTTGGTTTCGAAATAGATTGGAATTTAAAACCCAGTATTTATACGATGATTTTTGGAAATGAATTTGTTTAACAGCAATTATGTTAATTTGGATTATTTTCTAAACCTATTATTTTTGGAAACTTTGAAACTGAAGATATTTAATTTGGAATTTGGTGAAATCATATATGATTTTGAAACTGAATTGATATTGAAATAAATTGAAATTTGAGAATCATGTGTCATGAAATACTTGACTTGGAAGTTATCGAACTTATATAAAAAAATTGATTTGTATAAGTATGAAGTGATTTGATATACTATTGATTTTGGAAAGTATTCGATTGAAAATAAAATCTTATATATAATGGACCTTATATAAGTACGGTATTTGAAAGTGATTTGAAAAGGTACTATATGATATATATTTCCGAAGTAAAGATGTGGGAAGCGCCTTCTGCTTGATATTCGCTCTGTGGCCACATTGTGGATTCATTCTATCCATATTATTCTCTCTGGTTTCGGTTTTTCGGATGTGATACTCGAGTGCCTTACCATGGCGTAACCCAATGGTCTTTTGAGTGCGACTGCATAACACAATTCGCTTGGCTGAGATGGCCTAGGGGTACGTATTGTTTCCTGGAGGATCCAGGCGTAACCATGGTGTATCCTACATCTATATAGGTCGTATTAGTAGCGAAATCCGTAGGGCTGAGAAAGCTAACGGATATGGATTGTTTCCTAGGAGATCCAGGCGTAACCATTGTGTATCTACGGTCTGCTAGTCATCATGGCGTAATTCGCAAGGTTGAGAAAGTTTACGGATATGGATTGTTTACTCTGGGATCCAGACGTAACCATTGTGTATCTGTGATCCATGGTTAGACAAAGGTTTTGGTTGGTGGATTGTACTTTCCATATCTGTTTTTTTTTCCAGTATTTTCACTGGGTGTTGAAACAAGTCTACTAAGTACCTAGAGAATTCTAGCTTTGCGCCTGATCAACGCATAGCCAGAGCCTGCAGGAACGAGGATAAACTTGTTAGGACATCGAGTTATAAAAGTATTTTGATAAAGTATTATATAAAGGATATTTGATCATTTATTTTACCTTTCTAAATAAATTAAAATGTTTTAAATATTGTTTACTTTAGACTAACGAATTTGAAAATGACTATTCATCATATTATAAATTGTTTAAATGGTTTTAAATACTAAAAATTCTAATTGAAATTATATAGTTTTAAAATAATGGTTCATCCTTGTCTTTCAACCTATTTTCCTTCCTAGATATTCCTATTCTCCTATTTTCCCTTCTAACTATTCCTATTCTCCGCCTTGATAAACTTACCTATAACCACAGTTATCAGGTATAATTTCAATCTTTTTCTCATCTTGTCTTAATCTTATTCCATTTTTATCTTTTCTGTGTTTTCCCGTACCTCATTCCTTTTCGGGGATGAAAAGTTTTGAGTGGGGGAGAGTGTAACAACCCTGTATTTTGTGATTATGTTAATTGCATATTTTAATTATTTTAAATTGAATTTTGATTTAAAAACTTTATTTTATTTATTAAAATAGATAATTTTGTTATTTTAAATATAAATTTTGATTTTGACATGAATTAGGATTCCAAACATGAATAAATAGAATATTTTCCAAAATGGTGAATTTTGGTCAATATGGTCAAACTTTGACTTTAATTTTTTTAAATTAAATTTTGAATTTTTGAATTTTATCTTTATTTTTTGAAAGTAAATAAAATTCTAAGGATACTGCTTTCCGTTTCGTTGAAATCTGATTAATATTGTGAAAGTTATGCTTTTTACACTATTGGATGTAATTTGTTGTATTCAACAAAATTGTTTATTTTATTTTTATGTAAATAATATTATGTTTGTCATGTCATGTTCTAATTTATGTTTACATGTGTAACATGACATGTGACGTATATATTTTAGTTTTAAAAACATTATTAAAAGTGTAATTGAAAATTTTCAATGTCAGTCGTATTTTGTTTACAATTTTTAATTTCTAGTTTCAATTAATTAAAGTAATTCTTTATTTATTTTTCTATTTTCTTAAGACCTTATTTTATTTTCATTTACACTTTATTTTTTATAGCATTTATTTTATTTACTTGACTTTTATTTGTTTAGAAGTGTTTTTGAAATTTTCCAAAGTCAGTTGAATTTATTTACAATTTTTAATTCTAGTTTCCATTAAATAGAGTATTTTCTTTATTTATTTCCTACTTTTCCAAAAACTATTTGTTTATTTTTCATAATATCTATCTCTACCTTATCTTTCTATTTAGACATTCATTTATTAATTAAATGGTTAAGTGTTTAGATTCCTTATTTATTTCTTGGAAAGAAATTTCAAATAGTATACGTTATTGCCTTAAAGGGCATGTCTTTTAAATGTATTTATTAAACGTTATTGTACTTATTTGTTTAGTGAGGCTTTATGTGTACATCTTTCTTTAATATATAGGAAACACATCAATTAAGATACGTTACCTGTTTTAATTATAGGCATACGTAACGTTTGATTTCTTGCCTTTATATCTTTCCACCCCTTTGATTTCCTACCATAACTTCTCCATAAATTTTGTTGTACATTCCTTAACCCTAGCCGCCTATGTCACTTTTTCACGGGAAAAAATTTCCCATCTTCATTTCTAATGACCACAAAAGAATATTAGGTAATGCTTCTTCTCTTTTTTCTTACTTTTCTATTCATTTTTCTATTGAAATTTTACATTGTTTTGCTTGATCTCTTGTGCTTTGTTCGGCCTAAACACCTCAACCACCACCACCTTCTCCGCCTACCCTTCTCCTCGTGTGTTGTGCCATCCTCCTCATCTATCCTTTCCATGTTTCTCTCTGTGTGTGTATATATAGAGGTATGCGTAAAGTTATAATGGGTTTATGTATATATATTTCTTTGTCAATCTATGCTTTAAATTATCGTTTTAAAGTATATAAATTTTATAAGTTGGTATTGGATCAGTTAATGGATATAAGCTTTAATAAAATGAGTTACTTGATTTTATTTAAGTCAGATCTGAAGATTTTTGTGATTTTTGTGTTATATATTTGGTAGGTGGTTTCAGGATATGTATAGCATATATGTATCTAAAGCTGTTTCAAAGTATATAATTTTAATATATTTGTGTTTCAAATATTTGCATTTTATGATAGGTTGTATCATAGCAGATTTTGGTATTGATATATTATATATATATATATATATAATATAAGTTTATATCATTCATTATTCATTTATGTAAAAGCCTATACGCATAAATCTGTGAGTTATTTATATGTATAATAAAAATTTGCTTAGAGTGTTTATATTAAAGAGTTATATAACACGTCTTTTTGGGTATATGAGATTTATATCAACAACTTATATATTCATAAGTATGTGAATCTTAGGCTGTTTTGATTATTTTGTTTTATCTTTAATTGCTTCTACATATAATATGTTTAGATTTTTCCCATATTATATACATATAGTATATGTTTAGGACACAGTAAAGTATGTAGCTCTAATATCTTTGTATATTTGTATATTGAATATAAAGCTTTCTCTTCTTTTGTTATGCATATATGTATATTCGCACTACATATATTTATTAAAATATGGGTCTGCATATATACTGTTTTATATATATTTTGAAAACATACATATATATATGTATAAGATTTTGGTTATACTATTTTAAAAATATGTGTTTTAAGGATAGTGATTTAATTGTATATATAGATACATATTATTTTAATATTTTTTTGAAATTAAGATATTGATTTTTATAAGGTAATAATATATATATATATATTCTGTATATATTAAACTGATTGATTTTCTCATCGATTCCTCATTTTCAGCTTTGATCGTTGAATTTGTGTTCAATCGTGCTTTGCTTTGAAATTCGTGCTTGGTTTAATAGCTCATTTCTGTGTCAAATCTACCTAACATCGAAAGGTGAGCAATCACTCACGATTAACGTTCTTTTATTTATTAAATTTGATTTCAATTGAAACGACAATTGAAATACGCTGCTGTAGTTATTTAAATTGTTATATATGCTATTATCTGTAACCGTTCACATGTGGGATATGGCACCATATGCTGTTGTTTATATCATATTGTCATTGATGATATATGCCCGTTGCTATATTTATATTATCTGTTATCACTCTGCAAGTTCCCTGTTAGTATAGAATTCAATGGGTTGAAACAGACTTTAGAATATGAGAAAATCGTTATGGGTTGAAATGATAAACCCAAGCGATTTTCATTGAATTAAATTTGGGATTGCGGGTCAATATGATATCTACCCGTATATATTACGGATTGAAATGATAAATATCTTTATCACTTGATCGTAGGATAGGAAAATATATACAGACACCGTTGGTCCATATATAAATGTTTGAAAATAATTTCTATGGTTTTGAAAAGAAATATATGGTTTTTAAAAAATATTGGTTCTTAAAATATTATATGTATATATATGGTAATTTTATATAAAGACTCAATAATAATATTACTGAGATTGATTTAATACATATAATATGATTAAGTATTTATTTAAATCTATATATCAAAATAGATTGTTGTAATAATTTGAATACGTCAAGGTTGAGAAGATAAAGCAAAATTAATTGGGATTGTATTTAATTAAGAATTCTACTAAATTTAATCGATTTGAACTATTGAAGTTGAAGTTTAAGATTGATTTTTATAATTTCATTTTTGATTTAAAGTGACTAAATGGATATTTCAAGTTTAAACAAATCGAAAGGAACATTTAATTTAAGGGTGAATTAAGGTTATTTAAAAAATACTGAATTTATTAAGTGAATATTTCTAGACTAAATAATAATGAGTTAAATCGAGATCTTTATGAAACCGTTAGATTGAACTTTGAAAATGGTGAATACTTGTGACGACCCGCAAATCTATACCCTCTGAATCAACAATAAACCATACATATCCGACCCAAAAAGAACAGACCGATGGAAAGTCAAGAGAAAGAAAAGAAGAGAGAAGAAGAGAAGAGAAGAAAGAGAGAAGGTAGAACCAAATAGAACAATACAGAATCTCACATCGCAGCGGAAAATATATAATATCGTATCAATAATCTTTACAAAAAAGAAACTGTATATATACATACATAAATCAGAGTTCAACAATCAATCAGAGTTATCAGATTGAACAATTATAAAAACAAGTCCTCACAATTGCCGATCATAAACAACAACTAAACACATTGGATAATCAATAACCAAAACAGATACGTATATACGAAAATGAAGATCTCCAACTCTCCTGCTGAAGCTCCAAAAGTATCAAATCTGAACCTGGAAATATACCTGGTCTGACCCGAGCATTGAAAGGGAAGAATGCCCGGATCAGTCTGGCAAACCAGCATGAGAAACACACTCAACTGAATTTATTAAATTACCAAAACTTTTCCTTTATCAAAACAAAAGTATCTCGTAAGACAAGTCCACACATAAACAAGGACATGTTTTTACCTTACGATAACTAAAACATATCATATCAAATCCTCTTATATTATAGTAGTGTCTACTATATACAAATAATATTAATCATAGCCGAAATTGTTACATTGATTAAATTCCAGCATATAGCCCAACTGGGTAATACAATCAAAATGGAAAACACGTAGAGGGGTTTGGATTTCCATACAAATGACCAGGTGAAGGGACTACCTTCCGGCAGTACATCTCTAGAAGAATGTACCGAGGACCATCACAAATGATCCTCTACCAACAGAAGATTGGCCCACCTCTATAACTAGATGGTACCGAATATATCATTATTCGGTCGTTACCGACCTTTACTGAGGGCCCTCATAGCATACAAACCACAATAATCAGATACACGACGTCATAGCGTGTAAAGATATATATAGAAGAGCATGATCATATCCTAATGGGAATGACCCACTTAGTCCTGCTGCATCTAACCCTGTTTTGGCCATTTCCAGTTGATGAGGCTAGAGGTAATGATTACCTTTCACAAACCACAATCACATCACTTAGAATGCCACACGACCATTTCCGTTGACTACTAATTACCTTCCATAAAAATACAATCCTTAAGCTCATACGTCTCAAGGAGGGTGTTAAGCTAAGAGAAGTTGCCTTCTCCGCCACCACTGATGTACGTTTGTAAAAACCAATGTACGTAACCTATAAAAATGCAATGTCAGACAAACATCCATACAAGTTGTCCAGGAACAGGACAAACCAAAGGTACTTTCCTACCACATCCTATCGGGAAATCCCTAGGATTAGTAGCGAATAGTCCTTGCATTGGATATCTCATAAATGAAGTGACCACTGCTACTGGATGTATGTTGGGATTTTAACCCCAAACGATCAACAAGCAGTCCTCCACTATGAAACTCCGAAAATCAATATCATCACAAGCAACCTACACAATCATCTCATATACATCGGTCTGAAGTGGTTTTCAGATAAATCTGATCCCGGTCTCTTCGCACCAACAACGCAAAAGCGTTTCTCAACCTCACACAGAAACTAAGTCTCATAGACTTATCACGTTTCCAACTTTAAACTTGCTATCCTTCGAGCCAAGAAGGAAGCTCGATAGATTGGAGTAATACTCCGCACTATACGAATCAACATCCTCAACACAAAGGATAATCAAGCCTACACAGAAGGCTACGTACTAAGTGTAGGACTAAATAGTTCCTACATCAAGTTGAGGAACTAAAATTTTGGCCAAGTTTGATAGTCGGTTATTTAACTATCAAAACAAACAAACAAATATTCAGCACCATATACAATCTCTAGGCCCTTTTAATTAATCTTTTATTAATTAAATTACTTCCCAAAATTCACTTCAAATTATCTTTAAAAAGATATATTCTCAAAATCATTTCAATATTGGAAAACATTTCCATATACTTATTTAATAATAAGTAGTTCACAACGCAATTTATTTTCAACACTTAGAAAATGAGGCATGTACTCAAGTCATAATTAAATTTATATTTTATTCTTTAAGGAAAACATTCTCTTTAAACACATTTATTGGGTCAAAACGAATATTGCGTAAAACATCGTTACGACAACCCAAAATCAATAGTATAGGGATTCAAAAATAAGATAGATATATAAATCCCAATACTATACAAAACATTTCCTTTCGGAAATCATTTAATATAACAACAGTGTTATAGTCCATCATTTCCTTACTTCTCGAAAATGCCTATTTCAACAATGAATGTTGAAATCTATGTATTCGATATTTAACACATTTTAAAACCATCTTCAAGATCATATAACTTCACTTAATAATATTCACTTTCCAAAAAAATCCATTTTATTTAATATATTATTCATTGTCCAAAATCGTGAATATAAATCGTTTACCAAATTCATTATTTCTACACATTTATTTATTAAAGGATTATCCACTATCCAAAATCGTGGATATAATTCCTTTAATATACTTCTATATTTAACTTATCAAATTCAATCAAAGTCGGATTAATAAAATAATGTTTATAAATCACATTTATATTTTATAAAAACTTCAATTTATAAATCTCTTTTATTAACCAATTCTATTTATTTCATTTATATGACAAATCCAATTTATAAGTTAGTTGCTATAAATCGTTTATTTTACAAATTCATTTATTTTATAACTTCACACTTATAAATCTTATTCACTTACAAACCCCATTTATAACTTCCATTGTTTTGATTTATAAAATATCCATTTTATAAATCTCATATATAAACCTTTTATAATAAATCAAAAATTCTCATTTTATACTATTTCACAAAACAGAAATCTCCACATTTCAAAAATCATATTTTGATTATATTTCCCAAAAATCATAATTTTTATAACATAAAAATTATAACATTTATTTATTTAAAATAAATTAATTTCCTTAACAGTTCAAAATTTAATAAAACGTATATTTCCAAAATCACTTTGAAAAATCCTTTTAAATTAGAAAATCATCACTTTAACATTTTTAAAATTCCAAAAATAGGCCCAATGTTGCAACAGCACTAAGTACAACAATCACGGCATCCAAAACATCATATATCATATGATAACAGAATGTATAACAATATCTGTAAATAAATCAATACGGATGAGGAATCTAGTTAGAGAACCTTCCAACCTGTCACCTGCAACAAATATACATATTAGAATATGTGTATAATGTCCGCTTCAAGGCAGACGCGCGTACAAAGGGTCATCCGCTCATACACGGGAACGTATAGGGTCATCTGCTCTACTAGGCAGGTATATATCCAAATACCAATCAATGAATCGTATATCATCTAAGCAATCATCAATCATCATATAATAAATTATTTCTCACTTATATAAACATATCAGTGAGTCAGATAGAGTGAGTTGTACTCAATTGCTTGCAATAGCAGTTTCTGCGTTTTATTCTGAATAAAATTAAACGTGCGTTTAATTTTATCCAAAATTCACACTAGCTCCAATCAATGCCAAACTAGCTCCATCGCATAGTGCTCGTCAATACGGACCCAACACAATTTGTTTCGTCAATTTTGACCTCGTACGACAAAGTTATAGCATTTAGAAGTTTGAACGAATTATTATACAATTTATTTTCAATTTTCTTTTTTATATTTTTAACCTTTTCAATCTGAGCCGTTACTTTCTCTACAGCAGATCGCGGTCGTGCATGCCTTTCTTCCTTCCCATCGTTCCATCACGCGAGCAAACAACCCAAGCCGCCGTTTCTTTCAATGAATTATACTCCTTCCTCGACGACATCTACAACGATCAGCCACCTCCAACCGAACGGCCACAAGCCCTCCCACCTTCGGCCATAATAGCATAAAGCTCGGCATCCCCCTTATCTTGAAAAACGCGCACGAAATGATGGTAAGCACGGCGCTTTTGACGTCGATTTACTCGATTAAAGTCGATCATCCTCGTATGGATGTGAAGATCTCGTGAAGCTCTTCAACATTGTTGCTGAACACTTCTCGTAATTGCTTACGGATTTGGAGAGATTGAGGAGAAAAGAATCGACAATATCGGCCATTAATCTGAAGGTGGTGGTTAGACCTAGGTTTGTTAGGGTTTTGGCAAAATGAAAGTGTTGAGGTCCTTTTATATAAAATTCGACGGCATCATTCACTCGAAATTTTTCTGAACTCCAAACGAAGCGTGCCGCCTGACGTTTATAATGTTTTACCCTATTATGAACGCAATGGAACATATATCAGGAGCAAATTCGATCGTATTCGAAAGATAGATTTTTGAATTGAATATTTAATTTAAAATTCACTTAAACCGATTTCTACGCGTTTTAACTTGTCCGGACAAACGGTAAATCCGATTGATATGAAATTTGAAATTTTACAATAATATAACATTTCGGATCCGATGAAACTGGTTTCGTCAAATTCCAAGACTGTTTAAAAATGACTATTTTTACTCGTCAATGAAATATTAAAATATTCAATTTCTTCAAATTAACTTTTAATTCGATTTTAAAAGTTCTCTAACATCATTTAAATTCCACTAGAATTTATTTCAACTTTATAAATCATTTTTATTCACATTAAATCCAATTTCCAATTATTTCTACAATTTCAAATGTTGAATTAACAATTTAATTATCCAATTAAATTCACTATATTCAAAATATAATTTATTCAGCTTATAAAATTAACCATTAAATATTTAAAATTAATTAAATATACGAATTTCAAATAACCGAAATTTTGGGTTGTTACCTTCTCCCCTACTTAAAAGAATTTCGTCCTTGGAATTACTGAGTAATAAAAAGTTACAAAATCCATTAACTTTTCAAAACAATTCGTTCAATTTAGATTTACCAAAATCACTTAAATGTTCAGCTTTCCCAAAAACATTTAGTTAAACTTCTTACAACTACTTTATTAAGTTTTCAAATCTACTTAGTTATCTTTTAAAACCAACTAATATCATTTAATTTTCAACTTAAAATCAAAATTTAGTTTTCACAAATTTTTCGAATTTTCCCAAAAAAATTCTAACGCCTTAAATTTTCAAAAAAAATCGCCAACGTCTCCTTTGCACGGTTCGATCCGAAAAAAAATAACAATATATATCACAAATATACATCTCGTCATCAAGGATGAGGCATCCCGTAGGGAAAAAAGTGTAAAAGTACGATATGTAATCCGAGATATGTACCTAATATATTATTAGCGAGCATATACGGCTAATATAGTGCGAAAGCGAGCTCCAAATGTGAAGCAAGCGCCATACGCACCTACTAAACACTCAACAAACAAATGAGAAACATGTATATTTGAAAGGAATATCAATATACAAAATATATCAACACAACCACTACATATGCTAATATAGCAAATGCAACAAAAGGCAATAAATCCAACCATCAAACAACTATCATCCAATTACTCCATAACCAAATCAATATAAATTCACTTCTCATTAATATTCATTGAATTGATTTTCAGTTTAATCACATTCGATTCATAAACATTGAATTTTTACTAACATTTATTTATTCATATTCAAGTTTGTTTACTTCCGAATCAAATCAATTTCATTTCTATTCATTCTTATTTCACTTTCAATTTGAATTCAATTATTTTACTTTCAATTTCATTAATTCAACTTCATTAATATTTAATGAATTTCAATTCAATCAACTAACATCCATCTAACAATCAATGCATATCCAACATTACCAAATTAATTCACTTTACATTCATTCAATTTGGTTCAACACTTTCAATTTCAAATTGGTTTCACATTCAATTGACTTTCATTCAATTATTCAATTTCATTAGCTTTAATGAATTAAAATCTACAACCACTATTCCATATCAATTCATTCATTAATTCAATTACTAATTCATTTTACAACTAAATTTGAATTTTATTATATAACTCAAATTCTTATTCATTAAATGACTTCATTTCATTAATTCACTTTATTAATTTACTTCGATACCAAAATCAACTTCATTTAACATCACTTAAGTTATATTTCATTTCATTCTCACTTGCTTTTACTTCCACTATACAACTTAAGTTCATCTCTAATTCATTTCAAATTCTATTTTATTTAACTTTTACCAAGTCAAATTCACATCACTATTCAATTTCAAATTTTTTTGTTTTGCTTAACAAAATAGTTTAACTATTGTAACAATTGGTTTTACTTAAATTTCTCATTTTATAAGTTAGACAACTTATTTATTTTAAACTTTCATAAACATTTACCTAAGTTTACTTACATTCACAAAATTCATTTTATAATTTCAATTCATGGTTATGCAATCACTTTACAACTTAGGTTTATTTAAACTTTCAAATTCAATTATATAATCACTTAACCACTTACGTTTAATTTCAAATCATATATCCAATATGCTAACTCAAATTTTTTTCAAATTTACTAAAGTAAATTCTTACTTCATATTATAAGTCCAAAACTCGTTTCACTTATTTTTATCAATTTTAACTTGGATTTTAAATTAAATTTGCTTGTTAAAACAAAACTTCAATTTTCAATTTACTATTGGTAGCAAATTCATCACATAGAATCTCGAAAATGATACTAATGATGCTGCAATCATCACCCTTATTATTTTCCAGCAATAGTAGTGAATTCAGTGCTTTATATTCTTTCAAAAAAAATTATTTATACATCACATTTATAAATATATACTTATATAATTTCACTATTTTACTTTACTTACATAAGATTTGCTCCAAATTCTTTTATCTTATTTATATTAATAATAGTGTAACATCTTTAACTTGAAAAACAACTTTCAAAATAAACGAAAATCAAAATTTCAAATTCTTAGTTTAAATCCCTTTTCATTTACAATTCACATTTATAAATATACTCATGTTGTTTAATTTCTTATATATAAGATTATTTCACAATTGCACTTCATTTTAATTATAGTTCCATACTTTATAATTCATTTGCTTATACAATTTATTCTCTTACAATTGTTATTTTTATTTAGATTATTCAAACATCTTTTATTAACTTTTATATATTTACATTTTCAAACAACCAAACAATTAGTTTATATACACTTTAATAATTCTTGAAAAATTATTTCCTTTATATATAAAATATAATTAAGGTAAAATTATTTCATTTACCCAATTTAAAATGATACTATGTCGACTTGCCTCGTTTAAGTGTTTGGAAATCCATATCGATAACATGGCGTCCCACATACCGACTAGAATTCACAAACAGCTCAACGAATAAGAAAACACAATATAAAACATTTTATATTCACTAACAAATACGCGCTTATATATTAATACACTCAAACTCAATCAGGGTGCTACTGTCCTTATCTATACTGAGTACACATCAAAGCTTAGAAATATGCAAAATCTAAGCTCTGATACCAGCTGTGACGACCCGCAAATCTGTACCCTATGAATCGATAATAAACCACACATGTCCAACCCAAAAAGCACAGACCGACGGGAAGTCAAGAGAATGAAAAGAAGAGAGAAGAAAGAGAGAAGATAGAACCAAACAGAACAATACAGAATCTCACATCGCAGCGGAAAATATATAATATCATACCAATGATCTTTACAAAACAGAAACTATATATATACATACATAAATCAGAGTTCAACAATCAATCAGAGTTATCAGCTTGAACAGTTATAATAACCTATCCTCACAATTGTCGATAATAAACAACAACAAAACACAGCGGATAATCAATAATCAAAACAGATACGTATATACAAAAATGAATTTATTAAATTACCCGGATCAGTCTGGATAACCAGCGTGAGAAACAACTCAACTGAATTTATTAAATTACCAAAACTTTTCCTTTATCAAAACAAAAGTATCTCGTAAGACAAGTCCACACATAAACAAGGACATGTTTTTACCTTATGATAACTAAAACATATCATATCAAATCCTCTTATATTATAGTAGTGTCTACTATATACAAATAATATTAATTATAGCCGAAATTGTTACATTGATTAAATTCCAACATATAGCCCAACTGGGTAATACAATCAAAATGGAAAACACGTAGTGAGGTTTGGATTCCCATACAAATGACCAGGTGAAGGGACTACCTTCCGACAGTACATCTCTAGAAGAATGTACCGAGGACCATCACAAGCAACCTGCACAATCGTCACATAAACGTTGGCCGAAGTGGTTTTCAGATAAATCCGATCACGGTCTCTTCGCACGAACAACGCAAAAGCATTTCTCAACCTCACACAGAAACTAAGTCCCATAGACTTATCACGTTTCCAGCTTTCAACTTGCTATCCTTCGGGCCAAGAAGGAAGCTCGATAGATTGGAGTAATACTCCGCACTATACAAATCAACATCCTCAACACAAAGCATAATCAAGCCTACACAGAAGGCTACGTACTAAGTGTATGACTAAATAGTTCCCACATCAAGTTGAGGAACTAAAATTTTGGCCAAGTTTGATAGTCGGTTATTTAACTATCAAAATAAACAAACAAATATTCAGCACCATATACAATCACTAGGCCCTTTTAATTAATCTTTTATTGATTAAATTACTTGTCAAATATTCACTTCAAATTATCTTTAAAAGGATATATTCTTAACATCATTTCAACATTGGAAAAAATTTCCATATACTTATTTAATATTAAGTAATTCATAACTCAATTTATTTTCAACACTTAGAAAATATTGCATATAGTTAAATCATAATTAAGTATATATTTTATTCTTTAAGGAAAACATTCTCTTTAAACACATTTATTGGGTCAAAACGAATGTTGTGTAAAACATCGTTACGACAACCCAAAATCAATAGTATAGGGATTCGAAAATAAGATAGATATATAAATACCAATACTATACAAAACATTTCCTTTCGGAAATCATTTACTATAACAACAGTGTTATAGTCCATCATTTCCTTACTTCTCGAAAACGTCTATTTCAACAATGAATGTTGAAATCTATGTATTCGATATTTAACACATTTTAAAACCATCTTTAAGATCATTTAACTCAACTTAATAAAATTCACTTTCCAAAAATATCCATTTTATTTAATATATTATTCACTGTCAAAATTATGAATATAAATCGTTTACCAAATTCATTATTTCTACACTGTCACGACCCGCCATTTTGTACCATTCAAGTCGACAATAATCCACACATGTCGGACTTGAATGATGCAAAATAATAGATTGTAAATAAATTTGGAGCAAATGAAATCAAATACACAGAATCACAAACACAGAACAATCAGAATAACTCGCAGCGGAATGTAAAAATAACATAGTAGTTCATGAAGCTACTGTAACAGAGTCCCAAAACAAATACATAATATCATTCTAAAAACAACATAATAGAAATCTCAGATACGTAAAGTTCACTAATACATGAGATAAACTAGAACAGCTGAAACAGAAATAGATATATAAATAGATAGGCAGAATCTCCAGCAAAGACCAGCTCCAGAAAGAGAATCCAAAGCTGTGAATACTAAGGCTGACCCGAGTGTAAAGCAAAATACAAAAAACTCGATTCAAGACAATATATGCTTATATAATGTAAACCAACTCAAGTGAACTGTAATAAAGATACAAGTAACTTAAAGGATGCTTGGGACCGCCCATCCTCTAAGGATCCATTAAACTATTTACTATATAGTAATACTTCGCTATTACAATAATGTCTACAGTAAAATAAACATACTTTAAAATAGCGTTCCGGGCTACCCATATCACCCTTCACACATAATAGTCCCAGTAGTCCATCCAGTATCAGCGTATCTCCAGATCTGGAGACTACCCTAAAAACTCCATGGGCTACGGGAGAAAAACAAACTCGTAGTAAAGGCTCGGTATGATAGGTGACATGGCACACAAGAAAATGCCAGGATAGATATAACAATTACGCACACGGACTAGTGGTAGCATAGAAGCCACTACGCCCACCCCGAACAACACTCCAAAATCAGTGGGTGCGCCCAATCGATCACAACAGTAATAGAATGGTATCGAAGAAGTGTGTCCAGCCAGAGGTGCTACCTCCTTTGGCCTGAGATCGCTCTAAATTTAGCCACCTTAAGCTAACTCACGGGAGTCGGGTCCACGTAATGTACCTCAGGAACGTTGTCACCATCCTACTTCATTCTGGAATCTCCACCATCATACATAGTTGTTAAAGTGGTTTTCGATATCGACAGAGAGTATGTCCATATCTGATCCCGGTCTCTTTAACAACCAATCGTTATTATAACCTGTAGTTATAATTTTAAAAATGGTATTTATATTCCAAAAATCAAATATCATTTCGAATTCATTATCATTTCAAATCCGTTTCAAAATATCAAACTTATCGTATCATTTCAAAACTACATTCATTTTATTCAAATTTAAAATACCATTTCAATTCACATTTCAAAATAGTTCAATTTCAAAAAAAAATTACTTCATTTAAATCATTTAAAATGAAGTTATTATATTTAATAATTAAATTATTAAATTTCCAAAATTTTAAATCTTCAAAGTTGATTTATTCACTTTTCGCAACATTTAGAAAACGCTACGGAAAGTTACATCCAAACCGTTCAATTTAACAAAAGACAGCATTTAAAATGCTGTAATAGGGTTACATTAATTCAAATAAAAACTTAGTTAAATTCAACAATTATAGCACTTACAAAGTGCTACAATATCCCTTTACTAAAATTTAGCCATTTGGTTCATTTACATCAACTACAGCATTACAAATGTTGTAATATCCTTTACATTAGAAATAATAGCATTTCAAAAATGCTGTTAATTAAATTTCAAATATTTAATATAATTTCACAAACAATTAAATTTTTATTTAAGTCATTTTAAACTTATAATCATACATTTTCACTTTTAAACAATCATTTAATTTTCCTTAAATTCATGATTTTTAAAGTTAAATTTCCATTCAAGAATCAATATTTAATAATAATACACTTATTAAATTCCAACATTCAATTTCAATTCATATAATTAAATTTTTAACTTAACATTTAAATTTAAATTTTCAAATATAACTTATTTTTCATTTTATTCACTTAACTCAAAATTCACTTTTAAACAAAATTCATAAATTCCAATTTAATTTATATTTCAAAATTCAACTTAATATTCATTCATTTAACATTTCAACTTTATTCAAAAATCATTAATATATTAAAAATAATTTTTAATTCATTTTAATTCAAAATATCATAAATTTATCATACTTCATATTTAATTTAAATTCCATTTATTCACTAAATTATAATTTCCAGAATAACTTACAGCTCAAATTTCTAACTTTACCATTAATTTATTTCACTTAAAATTTTCAAAAAATCAATAATACTTTATAAAAGTCATTTTTAATTAAGTTTAAATCAAAATATTATAATATTTACATTTCAAATATATTTTAAAAAATTTAGAAAAATATATTTTAACAACGGGTCTGTATATAATTTTCTACCCTAGGTAAAGTGATACGGGTAATATATCATTTCAACCCGTAATTTACAAAGAAAACCTAGGTTTTATCATTTCAAACCCACAGTCCCAAGTAAAATGAAATAATTGAAAATCGTTCAGGCCTATTATTTCAGTCCATAAGGATTTTACCCTATTCTAAAGTCCGTTCGGGTATGTGTCATTTCAACCCATAGTGATTCTAATCTAAAGGGAACTTGCAGTGTGATAAACTGATATAAATAACAGAATAGCATAATATAATAGTAACAGATGATATAACAGGTAAATAAGCATGGGTGAACATCATATGATCATAACATAGCAGATATAATATGGCGATGCATTTTACAGATTCACATGTGATCGATTTACTAGTCATACAAGTATAAAATTGTATGGTGAGAATAACCCACTGGTATAAGCTGGAGACACAACCAAAATACACAACTGAGATCTTCGAAGGCACGATAACACAACAAAGATTCGAATGTGGGAGAGCCAACGATTAATTGCCTTGAACACATTCAAACAAAATAATATAAACAACGTAAGTTTTCAACCCAAAATACAATTAAACAATGTTAGAATTAAATGCATAAAACAAAGCCAAAATATTTGCACTTGCTTCCAACCACTTATGCTTCAGCCTAGAGTCAGAAACACACGGCTAAGCATGGGTTAAGATCTGGTCTTTTGTTTCATAGGTTCGCCTGGCATGGGTTTGATGATGGTGCAACATTGGGTGCATGAACTACAACACAAAGGCAACACAACCTAGGATTCAATGCAAACATAGGCTCGGCCAAAGCAAGGAGGAGCACTGCCAACATCAGGTGGGTCAGGTGATGACGTGGCAGAGGGTGTCAGGTCAGGTTTGAGGTGGTGGTGGTGGTGGATGGTCGGCCAATGATGTGCACGTAAATGTGCATATTTTTACCACCATATTTATTCTTTTTAAATTAAATAAATGATCATATTGGGTATTTTAACTAGTTTAAACCAAAATTCATATTATTTGAAATTGTCACGTATTCATCTTCACCAAGGGGCAAAATGGTCATTTTTGTGCATATATTAATTTGAGAAAATTTAATTGGAAATTTTATATTATTTTGTAGGAAATTACACTCAATTACAAGTGGTTTCATGAAGGAATATGCATGTATAAAGAAGATACAAAAGAATGAAGATGGAAATAATTCAAAGTGAAGAACATGGAGGACCCCACCTACCCACTACCTTAATGTACAAATTAAAGGCTAATGTACATGCTAAAAGACATTTAAAGCTTCATGTACATTTAAGTGGGGGATTATTAAAGTAATGATAACTTGGCCACCACACTTCCTCCAAGGGCATTTTGGGTACTCCCCAAAAATATGCATTAGGGTTTCTAACTTGTATAAATACCCCTTATGTTTCATATAACCCTCTCTCTTAGGCCCTCTCTTCTCTTAGTCTCTCTTAGGCCTCCTTCTCTTTAGTTTAGTTTAGATCAAAAATAAAAGAAAGCTCTCTTTCTCTTTTCATGGCTACTTAGCCATTTTTATTTTATGTAATTTTCTTTTCTTTTATGCAATGTTAATTAGTGTTTCATTTTACTTACATGTTCATTTCCTTTAATGCTAGTAGTGTAGATTTACTTTTATGCAAGTAGAATAGTTTTCTTTTCATTTGCTTTCATTTTTCTTCATTTTGCTTTCATGTTGTTAGCTACATTTGTTAATAAAATGACAAATATGAGAAGCTAAACCCCTTCAATTTAGGGGTAATGAAGCTCTCTAATTAATGTAGCTTCAACATTTTGTTAATTCATACTCTCTTTTTGTGCTTAATGAAGATGATAGAAGTGGTTTTATTTGTTATTTTTGCTTTGAATTTGATAGTCTATATTATTGACACCAAATAGGATATGCTTAAACAATCACTAACACTAATTGCCTCTTCATCAATATATGATTATGGCATAAGAAAGTGATTTGAAATTAAAATTTGATGGTCTATGTTTCTAATCAATAGTTAATAGGCCATACTTAAAATAGATTTCATTTTCATTTTTTTTTTGTCAAGTTTCATGAAAGATAGAAAGTGTTTTAAGGGGTGTGTTATAGTTTGATGGCTTATGTTGGCTAATCAATAGCTCAAATATGTCATACTTATGATAAACACATCAATTAAAATACTAATGACCATAAAAGAGAGATCATGATTTCATGTGTTGAACTACATGATCTAGAGAGTGGATTTATTCTCTAAATTGTCATTTAACTTTCATATTTGCATTTCTTTTCTTTTTGTTAGTTAGTACATTTTCTCATTTTCTAGCTTAAACTCACTCTCGACTTTGGTATAATTTGATTGAGTAGGAAATTTTAAAATCACCAATTCCCTATGGATCGACCTGTATTCTCCATATGCTACATTCGTACACCGTGCGCTTGCGGTTATTTTTATTTCAAAATTCGTTCGACGGTTTTCTAACTCGATAGAATTTCCGTCGTCCGAACTGTCAAGGAGGAGTTTGTGGTGGTGGATGACTTGATGTGCTCGGTTAGGTGGTGCAAGTGGAGTTTGGTGCAAGTGGAGTTAGGTGGTGGCGACTGGTATAGGTGGTGGTGGAGGTGGCCAAGCTGAAGGAGGTGGCAGGCTGAACAAATAAATGAAGGAGGCAAGTGCAAATCTACAACAAAAACAATGGAAAAAGAAAAAGAAAGTTTACCAAAGTTTTTGTAAGAATCGAGGCCGAATTTTTTTATCAGGTTTGAGATAATTTTTGTGCATGAAATGAAATGAGATAGTCGGCTGAAGAGTGGAGAGTTATGGCAGCAAAATTGAATAGGTGTTGGTTGAAAATGAAGAGGTGTGAATACAAAAGGTCAAAGAATAACAAAAGTTACAAAACTCTTCAAATTTCCACGTTTTCTTTTGAAATTTTAAATAACTGAAAAATATATATAAATTCAGATAAAAACTTGAAAATATAGTAAATAAACAAAAACAAATAAATAAATATCAATTATATATAATTAAATTAAGCAAATAGCAAAGAAAATGTAAACTAGGCTAGAAAATTTGAAAATAAATGAAACAAATTTTGGAAATTTTTCATATACTTGAAAAATATTTATAAATTAAGATAAGAACACAAAATAAAAATTCATTCACAAAAATAAATAAATAAACTTTAATTAAATGAAGAAAATAGCAGAAAATGGAAACTAGCCTTTGAAAATAGAAAAATAAATGCAATAAATTTTGGAAAAATTCTATTACCACTTTAAAAATATTTAGAAATGAAATCTTACAATAAAAAAAATTTAAAAATAATTTCAAACAAAAGTAAAGTCAAATTTAAATTATATTCAAAATCCAGGGTTGTTGCATACATATTTATTTATTAAAGGATTATCCGCTGTCCAAAATCGTGGATATAATTCCTTTACATACTTCTATATTTAAATTATCAAATTCAATCAAATTCGAATTTATAAAATAATTTTTATAAATCACATTTATATTTTATAAAAACTTCAATTTTTAAATCTCTTTTATTAACCAATTCCATTTATCTCATTTATATGCCAAATCCAATTTATAAGTTAGTTTCTTATAAATCGTTTATTTCAAAAATTCATTTATTTTATAACTTCACAATTATAAATCTTATTCACTTATAAACTCCATTTATAACTTCATTTTAACATTTACAAAACTTCTTTACAATTCCATTGTTTTGATTTATAAAATATCCATTTTATAAATCTTATGTATAAACCTTTTGTAATAAATCAAAAATTCTCATTTTATACTATTTCACAAAATAGAAATCTCCACATTTCAAAAATCATATTCTGATTATATTTCTCAAAAATCATAATTTTTATAACATAAAAATTATAATATTTATTAATTTAAAATAAATTAATTTCCTTAACAGTTCAAAATTTAATAAAACGTATATTTGCAAAATCACTTTGACAAATCCTTTTAAATTTGGAAATCATCACTTTAACAATTTTAAAATTCCAAAAATAGGCCCAATACTGCAACAGCACTAAATACAACAATCACGGCATCCAAAACATCATATATCATATGATAATAGAATATATAACAATATATGTAAGTAAATCAATAAGGGTGAGGAATCCAGTTGAATCCCTCCAGCCTGTCACCTGCAACAAATATACATATTAGAATATGTGTATAATGTCTGCTTCAATGCAGACGCGCGTACAAAGGGTCATCCGCTCATACACTTGAACGTATAGGGTCATCTGCTCCACTAGGCAGGTATATATCCCAAAATACCAATCAATATATCATATATCATCGAAACAATTATCGATCATCATATATAAATTATTTCTCACTTATATAAACATATCAGTGAGTCAGAAAGAGTGAGTTGTACTCACATTTCTTGCAATAGCGGTTTCAGCGTTTTATTCCGAATAAAATTAAACGTGCGTTTAATCTTACCCAAAATTCACACTAGCTCCAACCAAACCCAAACTAGTTCCATCGCGTAGTGCCCGTCAATACGGACCCAACACAATTCGTTTCGTCAATTTTCGACCTCGTATGATAAAGTTATAGCATTTAGAAGTTTGAATGAATTATTATATAATTTATTTTCAATTTTCTTTTTTATATTTTAACCTTTTCAATTTGAGTCGTTACTTTCTCTACAACAGATCGCGGTCGTGCATGCCTTTCTTCCTTCCCATCGTTCCATCACGCGAGCAAACAACCCAAGCTGTCGTTTCTTTCAACGAATTATACTCCTTCCTCGACGACATCTACAACGATCAGCCACCTCCAACCGAACGGCCACAAGCCCTTCCACCTTCGACCGCAACAGCATAAAGCTCGGCACCCCCTTATCTTGAAAATCACGCACGAAATGATGGTGAACGCGGCGCTTTTGACGTCGATTTACTCGATTAAAGTCGATCATCCCCGTATGGATGTGAAGATCTCGTGAAGCTCTTCAACATTGTAGTTAAACACTTCTCGTAATTGCTTATGGATCATTGTCAACCTAAAGTCAAAATCTATGGTCAGAGTAAGTCGGTTAATAATCATTGTTATTATTGAACCAAAGACTTTATATTTGGACTATAGAGTTGAATATGGATGATGTTGGAATTTTGACCATTATGAAATTCAATAAGTCCAAAGTGATGTAGTTTGATGAAGAGAATTGGTGTAAATAAATGTCACAACCGAGTGACACTTAACAATGTGAAATTGGATTTTACCGAAATTAAGTAAGCGATAAATTTGGAAAAAAATTCACCATACCTACTAAGTGACATGTGAACGTTAACATTCAAATGGTTTAATGTTAATCGCTGACCATTTTCACCAGACATGTCACACAACCGAAATGGTGAATTCTCTTTAGACCAAGCGATTTAATTAGTTTATAATTGTTATAAATTAACCAAACAAATTAATATTTATGAAATATTAATTATAAAATTTAAATATTACTTGAGGAATAAATATTGTTGTATATATTTATAATAGTTATAGATATATCGATCGATATAAGATATCGATAAAGGGATTAAATTGGATTTAATTAAATATATTTATTTGGGCTTAATGGGCTTTTAGCCCATGATATTAGAAGATAATTTTGGCTGCATATGTGGGTACAAGGTGCGGCCAAAAAGAGGAAGAAAGGGTTTGAAATGAATGGTTAAGATTAGGCCAGAAAAGATAAGTGATGTGATCCATTTTTCTCTCCGATTCAACCATTATATAAGAGACTTTAACCCTAACTTTAGAATGACTTTTTGCTGCCTCCTATGTCCTTCATCTTGGTTGAATTACACCTTCCTAAAGCTCCAACAAAACTCAAAGCAAATCAATTCAAATTTACAGCTATCTGTTAGTAAAAGGGTCTACGGTTCAAGACTAGCAATCTGTAGAACCTAGAAGATTTCAAAAGAGGAAAACTCATCATTACAAGGTGAACATAAGGGCATTAGTTTTTAGGTAACTTTTTAATTTTAAATACTTATGATCCATAACTTTCTATATAATTATACATTTTCCATACATCAACAAAATAATCATTTCGCAACCGGCAATACGAATTGCAATAAGCCTATTGCAACTGACAATGCCAGTCTAAATATGTGAAGTTGTACTAGGATGATTACATTTTATATCTATTTATGCCAATTGCAAGTGACAATTCAGTAATAATTTTTTAGAACAGTATAAACGGTTGTAGTAGGTTTTTATTACAACTGTAAATTCCAGTTGTCATTTGATCTTTTGCAATTATTTTTTATAGTTGCAAAATAAATGCGAAAATAAAACAAAAAAATTAACTACAGCTTATATATTATAATCCACATTTAATAGTATATAATAATTTAATGACTGAAACAAATATTATTATAAAACAACCAAAAAACACATTCCAAAAGGCTAAATAAAATAACATTCATAAATTTCTAATATATATTCCAAAAGACTAGATAAAGTAACATTCACAAAGTTCTAACGCAATACAACACATAATCCATAAAAGTATAGCAAATAACCCATAAGCTAAAATGCATCAGCAAGCTTGATCATTTTTATGCACAATTTAATCAACCATAATGGATAAAAGGTATCGAGTAGATTGCGGCAGTGAGCTTTTTAATATAAGCAACAACACTTATGCAAATTTGTTTACATGTTAATACAAATTTGTTTGGCTAAAAGATTTGTGACATGTTTACGGTCATGTTAACTTACCATTGACATATAACAACAACAACACCATGAAAAAAAATCCAAAGATACCAGTTGTAAAGACCAAGATATTGGAATGACCATAAAACTATAAATAAGCATGATATTGTCTAAATATAAAAACATTACAATAATAAAAGTCAATTCAAAAGTTTATAAATAATTAAGAGGAACTGTAACGACCCGGAATTTTGGGTCGCTAGATTTGAACATTTAATTCATTTTAAATATTGAATATGGATTATAATTTGAATTTTGAAATAAAAGACTTTGGTTAAGTTAATAAAGTTAGTCAAATTTCATATATGGGAATGAAATTGAAAATTTGAAAAATAATAATTTAATATTAGAATTGGAATAATTAGTAATTCTGAGTGTAAATAGATATAAAATTTGATTCTAAAGTTTATTTTGAGTCTAATTGGATTTGAATTGTAATATTGGACCATTGGATGGAATTAATAGTCGATAGATTGAATTTGGAATTTTATATTAATTCAAGTGTAACAACCCGCAAATCCGCACCCCTTAAGTCAACACTATTCTACATCAATTAACTCAAGTGGAACAGAAACACGAACCATTAGGGTTAAAGAAGAAGAGGTAGAAGAAAGAAGGAACTAAACAATATCAGAATCTCACAGTCGCAGCGGAGTAAAATATAATAGTAAATAATAGATCTTTACACAAAATGAAACTATATCGGTTTTACACATCATATCATCAGAGTATCTCATACACAATATTACCAGTCAGACAAACATACAATCATAGCAGCGGATATATATACAAATATGGATAATACGTCTCGGACTCCAGCTCCACTCCTGCTCCATAGCAACCTATCCTGAACAAATAATACTCGGTCTGACCCGAGCATTATAATGAAATAACACCCGAGTCAGTTTAGAATACCAGCTGATAATAATGCACCCAAATTGATTATTAAAGTTTCAAAATCCTTTTGAAAACAAAAGCATCTCGTAAGACCACGCCACAAATAAACATGTCGGGTTTTTACCTTACGATAGCTAAAACACTTTTTATAGAAATCCTCTGATATAATAGGGTCTATATACAAATACTTATAATATAGCCGAAATTGTTACATTCATTAAATTCCAGCTACTAGCCACAAAAGTGGGTAATACAAACAAAACTCGTACAAGGCTCGTAGGGAGAATGGATTTCCAACAATAACTAGGCACTGGGGTACCACCTGTCACAGTACGGGGGCTAGATCATTGTACCGAGGACCACTCCCGATCCCCCGCAATACAAGGCCGGAACCATCCCTTACTGGACAGTTTCGAATAAGATCACCCCGCGGTTGGGATCAGCAACCGCCCACTAAGCCGAAATAAAAAGGGACATCTAGACAGGGATGACCTTACTCTCAAGTGGGGGCTATCCACGAAACCTTGCTGCATATCCCCTGATTTTCAGTCATTCCCATTTGATGAGGCTTGAGGCTAAGCATTACCTTTAGAATGTTTCACTTAGAATTCCCATCGCCCACCTGACGATGTTCCGAAAGCATTCGTCCATACAAGTCCGTCCCGGGTTTGAACGGAACCGAAGGCACTACTCCTACTACATCCATTTTGGAAATATCCTCAAGATTAGTAGCGACTAGCCCTTGCACTTCACTGCTCCATCTTCGACTTCGAACACGTTTTTCGAAACATACAAACCACATCGAAGTGGTTTTCGAGAAATAAATCTCGATCCCGGTCTCTTCGAAACGATCAACGCATTTGTCCAATATTGATAGTCGGTGATTTAACCATCAATTAATATTCATAAGCATCCATCACACAATAAATAATTGCCACATTATTTATTTGCCTCTAACATCTTTACAAGATATATTTCCAAATTTCAAAACTCGTTTGAAAACAATTTCCCAAAGTTCTTCCTTTACAAGGTAAATTGTAACGGCCCGCAAATCCGTACCCCTTGAGTCAACACTATTCTACAACAATCAACTCAGGTTGCACAGAAATACGAACCATTTGGGTTTAAGAAGAAGAGGTAGAAGAAGAGAATAGGAAACAACAACAGAATCTAACCATCGCAGCGGAATAAAATATAATAGCTAAATAATAATCTTACTCAAAATCAAGTATATCTGTTTACATATATTACATCATCAGAGTACATCAATCACAGATCACATCAATCACATACAAATGGATACATAGCAACTAAATACAGCGGAATAAATATATATAAACAAGTACGAGAGTACGTGTCGTCATCCCGCTCGTCTCCTGAGCTCCATAGCATCAATCCTATATCCTATAATACTCGGTCTGACCCGAGCATTACAGTTAAATAACACCCGAGTCAGTCTGGAATACCAGCGTGAGAAAATCACACCCAATTGATTTTTAAGTTTCAAAAATCCTTTGAAAACAAAAGCATCTCGTAAGACCACGCCACAAATAAACATGTCGGGTTTTTACCTTACGATAGCTAAAACAATTTTCTATAGAAATCCTCTGATATTATAATAGGGTCTATATACAAATACTTATAAAATAGCCGAAATTGTTACATCTATTAAATTCCAGCTACTAGCCACAGAGTGGGTAATACAAACAAAACTCGTACAAGGCTCGTAGGGAGAATGGATTTCCAACTAATGGCTAGGCACTGGGGTACCACCTGTCACAGTACCTGGTCTAGATCAGCGTACCGAGGAGCCACCCTAACTCCCCTGCAACACAAGACCGGAACCATCCCTTACTGGACAGTCCCGAGCAAGATCACCCCGCGGTTGGGATCAGCAACCGCCCACACAGCCGAAATAAAGGGACATCTAGACAGGGATGACCTCACCCTCCAGTGGGGGCTACCCACGAAGCCTTGCTGCATATCCCCTGATTTTCAGCCATTCCCATTTGATGAGGCTTGAGGCTAAGCGTTACCTTTGAGAACGATATCTCTTAGAATGCCCATCGTCCACCTGACGATGTTTCGCAAGCATTCATCCATACAAGTCCGTCCCGGGTCCGAACGGAACCGAAGGCACTATTCCTACTACATCCATTTTGGAAATATCCTCAGGATTAGTAGCGACTAGCCCTTGCACTTCACTGCTCCATCTTCGACTCCGAACACGTTTTTCGCACGAAACGTACAAACTGGATCGAAGTGGTTTTCGAGAAATGAATCTCGATCCCGGTCTCTTCGAAACGATCAACGCATTTGTCCAATATTGATAGTCGGTTATTTAACTATCAATTATATTCACAAACATCCATCAATAAATAATTTCCCAAATTATTTATTACCTTCAAAGTATCTTCACAAGATATATTTCAATTTTCACTCCCTTGAAACCGTTTTCAAAATCATTCTTCTTTTCAAAATCAACTTTCCCCAAATATTTCTATCTCCTCTAAAATCACCAAGCACAAAAATAGATTTTAAAAATAAATTTAAAACACTTTACTTTGAAATATATACCTTAAAACACTTAGGATAAAATTACTTAATAATTTGTTAAAAATACATATTATATGAATTTGAGAAAATAAAGTTACTTATAAAATAAAAAAAATCAGGTTTTCACCTTTAAAACAAATACTAAGTCACTTTTAAATAATTAATGCTATAATAGATTGAAAGGAAATACTTACTTTAGAATTCAAAATATTTAGAAATAGTAAAATTTTCAAAACATACTTCTTAAACTACTTTAAACTTTTAAATCTATATTTAAAAATTTACTTTGAAAACGTACTTGGTTATTCAGAGAGAAATTTTCAATCTCAACCACTTAAATCAATTTTCCAAATGATTCCCATTTTATTCGATTTGAAATAAATTTCTTTACTTATCCGTTCATTTCAAACTTCATTAATTATGGACTTCATTATTATTTCAATTTGATTTTTAAATCCTTTAGCTGAAATATACAAAATTTCAGGTTATTCCTAATTCCTTCTTTATTCTTCTTAAACAGATTAAATCCCAAATTTAAAATAAATGTTTTGTTCTTTTAAACAATGACAGTGAAGTTTAAGTTTCATTGACTCTCTGTTTATTTAAATTTTCCTTTCCATGCTCAAGATTTATTTATTAGAATTTTAAAATCACTTTATTTCCTTTCCAGTTCATTCATAAATTTATTCAACTTTGCTATAATTATTTTACTTACAAATTTTACTTCTTTTATTTTCATTCCCAAACTCAAATTATATATTTGGTAATTAATAATTGCCCGATTATAACAATCAAGCCATAACATTCGATATTTCCACACAATTCATTATAGAATATCAAATATTCAGAACAAAGAATATTAAATAATTAAATAAAGTTGAGGGGTCCAGTTGGATCCCTCCAACCTGTTTTCCCTGCATCCACAGATATTAGCACAATATAATAAGCCAATTTCAAATATATACCATACTTGTAACAACCCTGGTTGGAGAGTACCGTAAATATTAAATTATAATGAAGATTATAATTTAATATTGGAATTAATTGAATTTATTGGAAGAAAATGATGAATTATATTGTTTATTTGGAATAAACAATATAATATGAATAAATTTTGGGAGAACAATATAAAATAAGGTTTATTTCAAAGTAAATGATTGAAGCAAATTTAAGATGAAGGAAAGATGAAGTAAACAACTTAATTGTGATCTTTGAGTTGGAAATTATCATTGATGGAATTTAGTAGGAGCATTAAAGGAATATTGGCAATTTATTCCAATATTCTCCTTTTATTGTAAAATAAAAGGGAAAATAAAAGTAGAAAGATTTCATTGTATTAATAGTAATAAACATATGTGTGAGATAAACTTGTTCCTTTATTTCATGAATTTTGAATATAGAGATGCAACTATATTCAATTAACATGTACGATTTGGCGATAATGTAATTTATTGTCAAATTGCATCTTTTCTTTGTTAAATACAAAGAAAATTGTTAAATAATTGTTTAATCATCATATGCATAATGAATTTGAATTTTTGGGCTAATGAATTGTAACAAAATAAATTAATCACTCCATTTCGATGGTTGGAGTGGTTTGGAATAATTAATGGAATTTGGTTTGGGTTGGGGAAATCATATTGGTAATTTTAAAACCAATAATACATTTTATTGTAAAATAAAATGTGGGGAATAAGAAGAAAAAAAAAATAATCTTCTTTGAGTATGAAAAAAATGATGGACATGAGTAAAATAAAGTTTCTACTTTATTTCATGAATTTGAATGTAGTTAATTGACTACATTTGATTAAATTGATAATTTGTACAATATTGTGCTTGTTTGCCAATATTGTCATTTTATTAATTAAATATATATATAAGAATGAGTTAATAAAATAATTAATCATGATAACTATGATTAAAAATGTGATAAATAATTTAATAATGTCTAAACCTATATTTGTTTTGTTTTGGGTACATAATATCTTTTTATTTAACCAATTGCATTAAATTTGCAATTTATTTTGCAATTATGGGAAAATTGGATAAATTGAGTAATAAATGGAAATTTAATAACAAATTTGTTAAAACTTATGTTTTGATAATTTTATTAAAAACTAGATGACATAACGAATCCAACGCATCCAAAATCATTAAAAACGGATTAAAAATGTAGAAGTTATGAAGATTTAAGCATTGTATAAGTGTAAATAAACTTAAACAAATTTTTGCCTAAGTAAAATTAATATGGGTCGTTGGGTTAAGCCCAAACCCAATATCCACTAGAGAAACTTCTAGAGCCAGGAAAGAAGTACATACACTTCTTCCTCCTTCAGCTCATTTGAGAAAAGAAACCCTAGAAGCTCAAAAATTAGAAACAATGGCCGCCATCTCAAACCCTAGCCATAATTAATAAAATTCTTTGCTAAATCAATAGAAATTTGGATCTAATTCAACAAGAAGGTAATCTCCATCCTTCTCTATCTTGAATTTGAGGAGAAATCCATATTTGTTTATTGTAATTCTTGTTTTGTAATTTATCTTCTCTTGCATGCCTATTTTCAACAATCATAGGTCCGGCAAAGGCAAATTCGAGTTGAAAGCTTCCATCTTCAAGCCTAAATCATCATCTTTTTACTGCTAATAGGTAAGCTAAGGCTTATAGCAACTGTAAACGAATAAATTTCAGCAGCAAATAATCTTTTGCTTGAAATATTTGGTTAAATATGTTGAATTTTACCTCTGTTCTATATTGATTGGTGCTGAAAATGCCCTGTCTTGTTTTACTCATATCTGGCTCGTCCGGTATCGGATTGACGCCAATCTTTTTTCAGATTGTAGAGGACTGATTAGGGTTTGTTTATTTTAAATTTCATTGGGTTCTGAGTCCGTTTGGACCTTCTTAGTTGCTGTCAAAAATGAAAATCCGAGAGGGACTAAGCCCAGAATATTCTAGTGGCTGGTTAGTGTTTTCACCGTAACTTTTGTGTTTCTTATCGGAATTTTGATTTGTTGGATGTTCTGAAATCCTTGTGAAATATCACACAACTTTCATGTTTTCGGTTTTGACTGATTTTGAAGTCTACATAGTGGAAAATTGGCATTTTCATCGCTGGCCTGTGTTGACAGGCAGCGCAAATAATTTCTTTCTTAGTAGTATTTTGATCATAACTTCTTCGTTACTCATCGGAATATCAAAATTTATGAAGTTTTGGAAACCTGAGGCTGTTGGCTACAATTTTTGTATTTTTTATTTTGTAGAATTTCAAAGTTTGCATGGTGGAAAATTGATGTTTTCAATGTTGGCCTGTTATGAACTGCCCCAACATTGATGTACTTGTTCGACTTTGATGATTTCATTTGCATGCTTTTGCAAGAATTTTACTACGAAATTTGATGCTAACATTTGATTCTTTTTTCCAGCAATGGACTAGTAAATTTAGAATGTGACTTGAATTCAAATTGGTTTTAAATACGATTTAAATTTTGAATATCGGTTTTTACCGATTAAATTGCAAATTGATGTTTTTCTGAGTTTTAAAAATCCGAATAAATTGCATAAAATCTTCTAAAATCATGGGTTGAGCAATAAATGTTTTTATACATTTTTAAAGGTTTTTAAACAATTATTCTTTATTTTCTAGGCTTTCAAAAATCATTAAAATTCTTTAAATGATGGGTTTTCACTCATAATCCTTTAGATAAATTTCTATAAATTGGTTTAAAATCCCGTTTTCTCTAGTAAAATATATTATAATTAATTTTATTTACTTTAATTACTTTTATGCTTTTTCGGACATATAAGGAAACAAATTAAAAGATTTAGTAAATCCGTGAGGTATGGGACTTGAGTATTTACTTTTTCGGTTAAATTCGGACTTGTACTATCGAAACGACATTGAGAAATCTTTTTGATTTACTCCTTGGGATTTACCACTTTGTGGTCTGGGATAGAGTGTTATATTAGTCTTTTAGACTAATAACTTTAGTCTAATATTTCGTATTCGGAAGCATATACGACATGAGACTATCTTGGGAAAAACACTATTGCCGATGATATGAGGCAATTGTTTTATATGAGATTTTCTGAGATTTATAATTTTATGGAATTTTCCACTTGTCAATGAGATGAGACAGGTTAGATATTATATGCCTTACGCCAATGACATGAGGCAATTCTTTGAGATTTTGATGCATTTGTTAGTGTGGCATCGACTAGCGGCTAGAAAACCGCTGAGTGAGGACGTACGGTATGGGACGTACGTAACCACTTTTCGGGTTACTATCCGAGAGTTTCTGACACATTCTGGGAATTACTAGTGCTATGACCTTTGGGTCATCTGAGAATCTGGGAATCTGAGAATCTGGGAAATTAAGAATCTGGGAAAGTGTGACTTCGGTCGCCTTAGAGATTCATGTGGGTACCTAACTATATTACTAGCACTAGTCTGAGAACTTTAGCACGTGCAACATGCTTTAGCATGTAATTATTGGCCAATCTGAGATTTATTTTATGAGTTAAGAAAATTTTGATTTCACCATATTTTGATGTGTTTACTTAGCCTTATAGAGATGAATAAGGCGAAATATGAGTTTTTGAGGATTTTGGTGATTTCAATTTTATGGTTTTATACTTGGGTTTCATTTACTACTTTGAGAAGTTTATTTATTCATGTATCATATTTGGATGTTTTCTTTATATGCATGAATCCACTAGTATTAACCCAAGTAAGTGTAGAATTATACCATCTTAGAGATAGACAGTTCTTGATATCAACCTTAGTCATTCTTATCAATTATTGGTCCCTTGATGTATGTTTCCCCTTATACCTTATCGTATTTCCTCTCTAACGATAAGATTCAGTTGCCTGACCCGTGTGTTTTCACTCGGGTCAGACCGAGTTGTTTCAGGTATAATCTATTGGGCTTAGCTTGAAGTTGATGTTGGATATCAGCTCTTCTTTCTCTTGAGTAGTTTATTTCTTCTGCATACTCTGATGTTTTTACATTTGATTCGATGTATACGGTGTGGTCGTATACCACCTTTATTGTATTCATATTGTATTGTACTGAACGTGTATCAGTGTATATGTATATATATATATATATGATGTTGGTTACTGTTCTGTGATGTGATTTACATTCAGTTATTGTATTTTGTTCTGATAGATCCGTTTGCCACCTATAGTTTTGGATTAAGCATTTACTGGGTATGTCGATCCACTTGAGTTGAAAAATTATAATGCATTTATCGACGTATTCAATGGATGTTTAAGACAAAATTATAGATGGTCGCCCTTAACCAGCCCTATTCTCCGCTTTAGTAGACAGAATTACTCATTAATTCTCTTTACTAAGGTGGGTCTCGGGGTGGGGCGTTACAGCTTGGTATCAGAGCTATGTTCAGAACAAAGTAGAATAAACACAGAACAGTACGTATATCACAATACGTCAAAGTACAATACGAGTGAATCATTGTCCTTCATTTGAGCTTGTTTTCGAATAGTGCTTTGATTCTTTTTCGAGTTTTGGGATATGTTGAGATGGAATATGTCTAGGAATATAAATTGTATTCCGTAGTATTTCATAACTGAGTTTGATGTTATCTTATCTTATGAATAATCTTATTTGGGATTATTCTATTCTTTTCTTTTTTTTGTCGATACGAGTGAGTTCGTATCGATGGAGTTGATCGATTTCTTTGAGCATTCTTGTTGCATTCATTTGTGAGTTGTGAATCCTATTGAAAGGATCCACAATGATTGGCTCATTGTGGGCATTCTGAGATTTTTATTTGATGTTGCTTTTGCGAGTATTTGTTTGTTACTCACAATCTTGAGATGTATCTGATTTGAGATGGACTAACTTATTTGATGTTAAGCTCAATCCTTTTGTTGTTATAGGATCCTGTATTTATTTAGGCATCCTAATTTTATTGGGTTATTATTTCTATCACTTTGAAATGTTAATGATGATTTCAAAGTTTCTGTATTCGCTCTTGAATATCGAGATGTTGATGATATATCTCGAATTCCAATCAAGGTGACTTTGTTGAGTTTTGTAAGTCAATTTGGATTTGACATCCAATCGAAAAATCGAGTGTTGAGGTAACCTTATTCCTAGCTCTTAGCTCTTCGGTTATCCCTCCACGGGGATATCCACTAAGGAATGAGGAGAGTTTCTAGATTATTCGAGTTAGATTGAGTTTATCATTCTACTTTGTTTGAGTGTTCTTTTCAGACAGTCAATCATTGTTATCCTTTAGCATTACTCCGTTTGAAGTAGCGATTCGTGGATTGTGTGCTTCTTCTCCTTCGAGAAGAATATCTTGCTTATCTTATATCTTGCTGTTTTTTTTTCTTGGAGCGGCTTGTGATATTGTAAGATTGACGAACACTCTATCTCCTTTTGATGATTTTGAGAATCAAGTATTCTGGGAAAATCTCGATGCATTCTCTTAATGTTCTTTGGTTTGATTTTTTTTTTAAAGCTATATATATATGAGTTTTAAAAAGAGAAATTGGAGTTTTGAGATATTTTAAAAATCAAAGAATGTTTTGGGAATATATTTATATGAGTAGTATTCTTTCATAGAAATGATTTTAGAGTGTTGGGTTATCCATCGAGTAGTTAAGAGTTCTGGTCGATACGCTTGATCAACGTTATCGATAGGAATCTCCTAAATGCTATGATGAGGCAATCAGACACAATGGTTTGTGTTTTAAAAATTGAGATTTTGAAAATAATATTTTGAGATTATATATTAAATTTATTAGAGATTCAATGGAGAGGCAATGCCATTTATTTATTTATATATTTATTTTGAAATTATAAAGATGAGAATATATGAGAATACTCTTAAGTTATACTTTATTGGAAGTATATTTTGAGATTTTTAAATCTATATTAGATACATTGGATATTTTAAGAGAAGAGTTACAAGAATATTTGAAGATTGTTTTTAAAATATTTAAGTGTTTTAATAAAAAGAGTAAAGAGAATTTAAACCCTTAATTTATTTTGAGGGATATTATTATGGGTTTACAAATCTCTTTGGAAATTAATTTTGAAGTAAGAGAAGAAATTTGGACTTTTAATTTGAGTTTAAATTACTTACAAAGTAGTATAGTAAAGAGTTTGAAAATTTTCAAATGTTAAAAATCTAGATTTAAAATTTAAAAGATGTTGGGATTTAAAAATTCTAAATATCTTGGATTGAAAAGTAATTTGAGCTTATATCCTTATTTCTTGAGTATATTCTATCCTTGAGTTAATATCAACGACATGCCTTATCGCGGTCGTTCGACTTTGGTGGCCTTGCAAGAAGTCATTCCGTGATTTATTCATCTTGTCTATCGTGTTTATCTTGTTGTGAGGATGTTCTTTCCGCATTATTATGCAGAAAATCTTATTGATGATATTCTTTATTGCTTAGAGTTTGGGTTTAAGTGAGTTTGGTCCCGACTCTATTCGTAGAGTTTTGTGAAATCAATCATTTTCGATTGATTAATTGTTGAACATCTTATTGAGTTTTTTCTTCAAAGATGGGATATCTTCGAAATTCTTTCAAGTTACTTGGAAAATTCGATGGTTTGCTAATCGCTATATAAGCATTTGATGGGCCATTGGATTAACCAAGGAAGTTTTTCCTTATTTCTCTCTACCACTCTATGTTGAGAATATGAATAGTTTGAGTTTCGAGCTTCTCTTTTATCCTTTGTCGATTGAATAAATTGTGTTGAATACAGATTTCCTCTATGAATTGCGAGGACGCAATTTTTATAAGAGGGGGAGTCTGTAACAACCCTGGTTGGAGAGTACCGTAAATATTAAATTATAATGAAGATTATAATTTAATATTGGAATTAATTGAATTTATTGGAAGAAAATGATGAATTATATTGTTTATTTGGAATAAACAATATAATATGAATAAATTTTGGGAGAACAATATAAAATAAGGTTTATTTCAAAGTAAATGATTGAAGCAAATTTAAGATGAAGGAAAGATGAAGTAAACAACTTAATTGTGATCTTTGAGTTGGAAATTATCATTGATGGAATTTAGTAGGAGCATTAAAGGAATATTGGCAATTTATTCCAATATTCTCCTTTTATTGTAAAATAAAAGGGAAAATAAAAGTAGAAAGATTTCATTGTATTAATAGTAATAAACATATGTGTGAGATAAACTTGTTCCTTTATTTCATGAATTTTGAATATAGAGATGCAACTATATTCAATTAACATGTACGATTTGGCGATAATGTAATTTATTGTCAAATTGCATCTTTTCTTTGTTAAATACAAAGAAAATTGTTAAATAATTGTTTAATCATCATATGCATAATGAATTTGAATTTTTGGGCTAATGAATTGTAACAAAATAAATTAATCACTCCATTTCGATGGTTGGAGTGGTTTGGAATAATTAATGGAATTTGGTTTGGGTTGGGGAAATCATATTGGTAATTTTAAAACCAATAATACATTTTATTGTAAAATAAAATGTGGAGAATAAGAAGAAAAAAAAAATAATCTTCTTTGAGTATGAAAAAAATGATGGACATGAGTAAAATAAAGTTTCTACTTTATTTCATGAATTTGAATGTAGTTAATTGACTACATTTGATTAAATTGATAATTTGTACAATATTGTGCTTGTTTGCCAATATTGTCATTTTATTAATTAAATATATATATAAGAATGAGTTAATAAAATAATTAATCATGATAACTATGATTAAAAATGTGATAAATAATTTAATAATGTCTAAACCTATATTTGTTTTGTTTTGGGTACATAATATCTTTTTATTTAACCAATTGCATTAAATTTGCAATTTATTTTGCAATTATGGGAAAATTGGATAAATTGAGTAATAAATGGAAATTTAATAACAAATTTGTTAAAACTTATGTTTTGATAATTTTATTAAAAACTAGATGACATAACGAATCCAACGCATCCAAAATCATTAAAAACGGATTAAAAATGTAGAAGTTATGAAGATTTAAGCATTGTATAAGTGTAAATAAACTTAAACAAATTTTTGCCTAAGTAAAATTAATATGGGTCATTGGGTTAAGCCCAAACCCAATATCCACTAGAGAAACTTCTAGAGCCAGGAAAGAAGTACATACACTTCTTCCTCCTTCAGCTCATTTGAGAAAAGAAACCCTAGAAGCTCAAAAATTAGAAACAATGGCCGCCATCTCAAACCCTAGCCATAATTAATAAAATTCTTTGCTAAATCAATAGAAATTTGGATCTAATTCAACAAGAAGGTAATCTCCATCCTTCTCTATCTTGAATTTGAGGAGAAATCCATATTTGTTTATTGTAATTCTTGTTTTGTAATTTATCTTCTCTTGCATGCCTATTTTCAACAATCATAGGTCCGGCAAAGGCAAATTCGAGTTGAAAGCTTCCATCTTCAAGCCTAAATCATCATCTTTTTACTGCTAATAGGTAAGCTAAGGCTTATAGCAACTGTAAACGAATAAATTTCAGCAGCAAATAATCTTTTGCTTGAAATATTTGGTTAAATATGTTGAATTTTACCTCTGTTCTATATTGATTGGTGCTGAAAATGCCCTGTCTTGTTTTACTCATATCTGGCTCGTCCGGTATCGGATTGACGCCAATCTTTTTTCAGATTGTAGAGGACTGATTAGGGTTTGTTTATTTTAAATTTCATTGGGTTCTGAGTCCGTTTGGACCTTCTTAGTTGCTGTCAAAAATGAAAATCCGAGAGGGACTAAGCCCAGAATATTCTAGTGGCTGGTTAGTGTTTTCACCGTAACTTTTGTGTTTCTTATCGGAATTTTGATTTCTTGGATGTTCTGAAATCCTTGTGAAATATCCCACAACTTTCATGTTTTCGGTTTTGACTGATTTTGAAGTCTACATAGTGGAAAATTGGCATTTTCATCGCTGGCCTGTGTTGACAGGCAGCGCAAATAATTTCTTTCTTAGTAGTATTTTGATCATAACTTCTTCGTTACTCATCGGAATATCAAAATTTATGAAGTTTTGGAAACCTGAGGCTGTTGGCTACAATTTTTGTATTTTTTATTTTGTAGAATTTCAAAGTTTGCATGGTGGAAAATTGATGTTTTCAATGTTGGCCTGTTATGAACTGCCCCAACATTGATGTACTTGTTCGACTTTGATGATTTCATTTGCATGCTTTTGCAAGAATTTTACTACGAAATTTGATGCTAACATTTGATTCTTTTTTCCAGCAATGGACTAGTAAATTTAGAATGTGACTTGAATTCAAATTGGTTTTAAATACGATTTAAATTTTGAATATCGGTTTTTACCGATTAAATTGCAAATTGATGTTTTTCTGAGTTTTAAAAATCCGAATAAATTGCATAAAATCTTCTAAAATCATGGGTTGAGCAATAAATGTTTTTATACATTTTTAAAGGTTTTTAAACAATTATTCTTTATTTTCTAGGCTTTCAAAAATCATTAAAATTCTTTAAATGATGGGTTTTCACTCATAATCCTTTAGATAAATTTCTATAAATTGGTTTAAAATCCCGTTTTCTCTAGTAAAATATATTATAATTAATTTTATTTACTTTAATTACTTTTATGCTTTTTCGGACATATAAGGAAACAAATTAAAAGATTTAGTAAATCCGTGAGGTATGGGACTTGAGTATTTACTTTTTCGGTTAAATTCGGACTTGTACTATCGAAACGACATTGAGAAATCTTTTTGATTTACTCCTTGGGATTTACCACTTTGTGGTCTGGGATAGAGTGTTATATTAGTCTTTTAGACTAATAACTTTAGTCTAATATTTCGTATTCGGAAGCATATACGACATGAGACTATCTTGGGAAAAACACTATTGCCGATGATATGAGGCAATTGTTTTATATGAGATTTTCTGAGATTTATAATTTTATGGAATTTTCCACTTGTCAATGAGATGAGACAGGTTAGATATTATATGCCTTACGCCAATGACATGAGGCAATTCTTTGAGATTTTGATGCATTTGTTAGTGTGGCATCGACTAGCGGCTAGAAAACCGCTGAGTGAGGACGTACGGTATGGGACGTACGTAACCACTTTTCGGGTTACTATCCGAGCGTTTCTGACACATTCTGGGAATTACTAGTGCTATGACCTTTGGGTCATCTGAGAATCTGGGAATCTGAGAATCTGGGAAATTAAGAATCTGGGAAAGTGTGACTTCGGTCGCCTTAGAGATTCATGTGGGTACCTAACTATATTACTAGCACTAGTCTGAGAACTTTAGCACGTGCAACATGCTTTAGCATGTAATTATTGGCCAATCTGAGATTTATTTTATGAGTTAAGAAAATTTTGATTTCACCATATTTTGATGTGTTTACTTAGCCTTATAGAGATGAATAAGGCGAAATATGAGTTTTTGAGGATTTTGGTGATTTCAATTTTATGGTTTTATACTTGGGTTTCATTTACTACTTTGAGAAGTTTATTTATTCATGTATCATATTTGGATGTTTTCTTTATATGCATGAATCCACTAGTATTAACCCAAGTAAGTGTAGAATTATACCATCTTAGAGATAGACAGTTCTTGATATCAACCTTAGTCATTCTTATCAATTATTGGTCCCTTGATGTATGTTTCCCCTTATACCTTATCGTATTTCCTCTCTAACGATAAGATTCAGTTGCCTGACCCGTGTGTTTTCACTCGGGTCAGACCGAGTTGTTTCAGGTATAATCTATTGGGCTTAGCTTGAAGTTGATGTTGGATATCAGCTCTTCTTTCTCTTGAGTAGTTTATTTCTTCTGCATACTCTGATGTTTTTACATTTGATTCGATGTATACGGTGTGGTCGTATACCACCTTTATTGTATTCATATTGTATTGTACTGAACGTGTATCAGTGTATATGTATATATATATATATGATGTTGGTTACTGTTCTGTGATGTGATTTACATTCAGTTATTGTATTTTGTTCTGATAGATCCGTTTGCCACCTATAGTTTTGGATTAAGCATTTACTGGGTATGTCGATCCACTTGAGTTGAAAAATTATAATGCATTTATCGACGTATTCAATGGATGTTTAAGACAAAATTATAGATGGTCGCCCTTAACCAGCCCTATTCTCCGCTTTAGTAGACAGAATTACTCATTAATTCTCTTTACTAAGGTGGGTCTCGGGGTGGGGCGTTACAATACTATAGCACAGTATAAATCAAACATCACAAGATGTAGTATATATTATAATAAAATCAATCAATTCATCCATTCAACCAATTATTTAAATTTAATCATTTAAATTTAAATTTAATTTACTGAGTGAGATTTAACTCACCTTTGCTTAATATCCGCAATCCGTTCCAAACGGCTCGGTTCTTCATGATATTGACCTTGAATAACAATTTATATGATATATTAATATTCGAAACGATTCGAACAACCCTATTATTAATAATTCCATTTGATCTAATCATTTAATATATATATATATATATATATTTTTAAATTCTGCCTTCAAAATCCTGTTCCCATATATACATATATTTACTGTTAAATACCCAATAGATTAAATAAAAAATCTAAACTAGCTTAAAATAAATCTTAAATGTATTAATATTATTTTCTCTACAGTACGAGGTAAAGTTAAAGTGTTATCTTACTGATATACATTACCTTCCTGTTTTTCAACAATAGTAAAAACTATATATATATATTTATAGCAAATAAATTAAGTCCCAGAGATCGAAATCAGATTCAAACAAACAGACAAAACGAGATGTTGCTCACCTCCACACTTGCCAGAGACGAACTTACGGTCGACCTAAAGCACGACGGCGCTTCAACCTTGACTTCTCACCCGACCTAACGTTCCCAAACGAAACCCTCACATCGCCGAGCTCGACAAATTCACGCGCGCGATTTGATCCACCTGACCATCGCTTCCTCGATCTCGAGTTCGCCGATCACCATCGATGAACTCGCGCCGCCCTTTCTACATGAACATGAACCCGCGGCCTTCATCCAAGCCCACACGATTTCAAATTGAGACCGATTCTAGGGTTAACGTGATTTATAGCGAACTGAAAGGGACGAGAGAGGAGGAAGAGAGCACTCGGTTTTGGTTTGAATTGAAAGAGGAAGTAAAATTGGAATGGCACACGCGATTGAGATGAAGGAACAAAATGCTCGGCCATTTTATTTTGATTTTCGAATTGAGGAATGAATTAGAATTAGGAACAAAAAAAAAAAAAAATCGTTCAACTATTCGGCTGTGTTGAAGTAGTGGGCAGGAAGTGATTGAAAGGAAGGAGGCGTGCAAAGGAAGCTTATAATATTTTGATCAGGCGTACACGAGAAGTTTAATTAATTAAATTAATTTCATTAGCTTAAAATCAATTAAATTTTCCGCGTTGATATATCGTACACTCACACACTATCTTCGATCAAAACGAAATTTGAAATCCGATAATAATTCAATATTACGGACCCAATGGAACTGGTTTCGTCGAATTCTGAGACTGTGCATCGGAAGGCTATTTTTCAATTCAATTCGAACTTTATATTTTCAAAACTGAACAAAACACTGTAAAATTTAATTTTACAACTTCTATTATCTTCAGCCCTATCAATATAAATTTTACGAACTTTCAAATTATTTTTAACAGACTTAAAACTCTAGATTCAACGCTTTACCCAACTTCAATTTATTTAATTTCAATAATTTAATTATCAAATAATTGGTGATATTTGAATTCAAGTTAGAAATTAACATTTAAATATTCAAAATCAATTGAATATTCCAATTTAAATTGCTTAAAAATTCTGGGTCGTCACATTCCTCCCCCCTTAAAAGAATTTCGTCCCCGAAATTATTAGTTAGGAAGAATGATCTAATGCCAATTTACTTTTCCCAAAATTAACAATCCAACATCCTATCAATTATCTTTTTATAAAAGCCCCATTATCATTCTTATTAACTTTCCAAATCTTTCCCTAATTTGCAACAATCTATTTGCTCAACCCTTCCAGTTTTAATCCTAAAACTAATTTTGAATTATCAAAATTTTCTCAAAATTTTTCTAACTCCCTAAATTTCCGAAAAATTTTGCCAGCGTTTCCCTTGCGCGGCTGACTCGGTACAACTACAAAATGGCTCTACGGCCTCCCAAATTCAAAAAGAAAACAAAAAGGCCAAGTGGCTCAATCCAAATCCAAATCCCAATCAAATTTCATACCAAATTTAAATACATACCTTTTGTCGGGCAATTCAAATTTATCTCTTGAAATCAAATCCAATTCTCTTTTCCCTTTTATAATACCTGCATATCCTGCTTAGCACTAATAACCAATCACAATATTCCCAAACATTATATCAACTTTCTTTCAAATGTCAATATTTCTCCAAATATCAACTTAGAATACATTTGCAATATTCAATTTCCAATTATGAATTGACCATTCCTTACTTAAGTTAACATAAGCATTTCATATGTTTCTTATACGCATTTTCATCTTACCACTTTAGTTTATATCAATTCCTATTCAAATTAATTCTTTCTTTTCCATACGAATTAAATTTTATTTTCAACTCTAAACTTTAAATTTTATTTTTTCATTTATACTGATTCATGTCACAATTTTAATTAGTTTCATTAATAACTAACTTTAGTATCCAATTTAAACTCGCTTTGTCATTTAACAAAAATTTCTTAAAAATTTTCAATTTTTTTTCTAACTCCCAAAATTTCTGAAAAATTTTGGCAGAGTTTCTCTTGTACGGAGGAGCTTTTGCAATTTGACAAAAGAGATAAATATATATACATCGACCCACACGGTCGGAAAAACCAAAAACAGTTCATATTTCCTATTTTTATTGCGTAGGCGTACCTTATTTAGCATTTTAAGCAAGCAGCTTATTTATTTAGCAGTTAATGCAACCCAAATCCAGCCATACGGCTTCCAGGTACCTGTACTTACTCAATTTAAACATGTAAGTGCCAAATATATGCAGTTTAACTATATTTCACTTATTTATAATAGTTAAAACATATGAATTCTAACAGAAACTCATACCAAACATTTTTTTTTCCATAAGCAACTTATACAATTCCCATGTTAATTCAACTGTTTCCATTTATTTATAACATTTTCATTCAATTTGATTGGTTTACAATCCATTCGTATATAACTTTACCAATTCGAATGGTTTAAAACTCAATTACTTACATTTAGTTTATTTTTAAGTAAACTGAACTCATATTTAATTCTATTGCTTTCAAAATCAATTTATTTTACTCCAATCAATCCATAAAATTTTTTAATTACTTCCATTTACATCAAATAACAATTAATTCTATGCAATCTGACGAGATTTATGTGAATAAATAGGTATTTATGTTTTATAACCAATTTAAATTGATTTTATTCAATTTTATTCTCAATTCTATTCCATTTTCAAATTTATACACAATCCATATATTCTCGCTTGCATTTCAAATTTGAATACATTCACTTGTATTTCATTCATTAACCCAACTAGTTCCATTATTCAAACAAGTTCTATTCAAAACCATTAATAATTTATGTTCATTTTATTTGCCAATTAAACTTCCGTTTTATTTTAATCCATTCACAATCACTTACTTAGCTCGACACATTCCATTTAAATTTTATTTACAATTCATTTATTTACATTTCATTCCATATTTGTTTATTCCAAACTATTTTATTTAGCTCGAAAACAATCCAAGCTATCTCATTCAATAATTATCTCTCAACTCATTTAAACCAACACTTCATTTGATACTTATTAATTCCATCATTTATTTATTCAATATAATTAGTTTATCCACCTTCACTTAAACCATTCTAATAAACTCGAAACATTCTATTTTCCCTATTGTCTCAAGTTATTCCAATCCCTTAATAATTTAAATGGTTTACAACTATTTATCCTAGAATTTCATTCCATTCATATTATCGGCAACTCACCGGATTTTACTTCAATTAAAAGTTATTTTCACTTGATTTAAAACCAATCCAATATTATTAAACCTTGTTTAGGTTGAATTAAATTCAACTCCCCTTTATCCATTTAGCTTAAGTCCATTTACTTCAATTTATTCAAATCTTATACTTAAGCTCATTCTCACTTTGCAAACAAGTTCTCCTTTTCAATTTATCCTGATTCTATTTCAATCCAATCTCATTTTAAATATGCAAATTTCATTTGATTGGTTATTATAAAATTTAACTTTCCAGATTCAACTTGTTCAATTTATTACCTGGCTATTTTTCCAGTTATCTTCACTTATTTGCATTTTATTTGCACATTCAAACCATCACTATTTTAATCCATTTCCATTTTTATTCTTTACATTTTCAATTATATTTAATTTATTACCACTTCAAGTTAAATTTAAATTAATAACTCAAGTTCTGAATCCACTATCCATTCTCAATTTACCACCCCATTTTATGAATTCACAGTTCAATTTCATTTCACCAACAATTTAAGTCGAATTTAATTTATCACTTGAGTTTATTTCCAAACTTCATCATAAACTCATAATTCAACTTTACTTAACTATATTGGGTTCTCAATACATATTTCATTATATAATTCATTATCTAAATAGTCTTTTCCCAACTTATAATTCAGAACTTGATTTTAAGTCTCAAAATTTCTTCATTTAAATTTTCTTAAGTTCAATTTACTTTAAAATTTTCAAGTTTTGATCTTCAATTTATTTTTCAATTCATCAAACAATTTTTATTTTGGATTTTGTATTCCATTTTCAAATTTCATAAGCCACAATTTATTATTTTATACAATTCCATACATTATAGGCTTGAATATATTATCTTTTTATTTTAACTCAAGCCTAATGCTTACTTATATTCCAAGCATATTTTTATTCTATGCAATTTAATTCTGACTCTTTTATAAGTTATTCTAATTTATTTACTTCAATTTCCAATCCTTATTCAATTTAATTCCATTCATTAATTCAATCGAATTCTCATCCCAACTCAATTTCACTTTAACTCAAATTTATTTAACTCTTATTCGATTTCAACTTACTTTGAATACAACAGGATATTAATTTCATCCTATCCAATTAATTGCAATCCAGTTATATTTTCATTTCATCAATCCAAGTTAATTTCATTTAACTCTTCACTTTAGATTTACATTCCACTATCCAAAGCTTAAATTTCTTCCTGATTTAAAAATCATTCCCATTTATAAGCTTACAACTTATCTTATCAGGATTTTTTTTTAAACACTTGGCTTTGGCTTCAAATTATTTTGAAATCTCCAACATTTCAAAATCACACTTCTCAAAAATTTAAACCAATCCTGGTTTTATTTCCAACAAATTTCCTTTGAGATTTTCAAACAAACCACTAGCTTTCAGAACAAATCAATTTGGTAGCAATCCGTCACTTAGAAATTCGAAAATGAATACTGATGATGCGGCCGTCATCATCAGAATTATTTTCCAATAATCCAAGTGATTTCAATGCTATTTTACTTCCAAAATCCATTCAAAACAAATTTCCATCCAGAAATACTTCCAAAACAATAATGTTATCATTTATCTTCAAAACACTTCGATAACATTCCCACAATCTCTGAAATGTTGAATTTCCAAATTCTGCTTAAATAATTTTAACTATAATTCATTTGCACAACTTATGTTCATACAAATTCTCATTTGATTATATTTCAATTCATAAATTACATCTATAATTCATATTTATAAATTTCATTCTATAATGAATTTTATCCCTTAAAATTTTAATTATATTTTAATTTCTAATTAAATTTTCACTTAACAATTGATAATGCTTTAATATTATTCTTCCTAATATCCAAGCAACTATATATTAGTTAAATAGTTTTCAAAAACTATTCTTTATATCAAAATATGTTTTCGGGTAAAATTATTTCATTCACCCACATTTAAACAATATCGTGTCAATTGTTCTATTCAAGTGTTTAGAAACCCCTTCAATACAGTTGCGCAGACTGTGTCGACGAAGGTTCATATGCCACTCAATAAACCAATCAACGCGATATTAAAACAATTTATATTCACTAACAAATACGCACTCATATTTATTAATACGCTCAAACTCATTATAGAGTACTACGGATTCTAATTTAAATGAGCAATTCCCACCAGAGCCAAGGTTATCTCCAACCTAAGCTCTGATACCAAGTGTGACGGCCCGCAAATCCGTACCCCTTGAGTCAACACTATTCTACAACAATCAACTCAGGTTGCACAGAAATACGAACCATTTGGGTTTAAGAAGAAGAGGTAGAAGAAGAGAATAGGAAACAACAACAGAATCTAACCATCACAGCGGAATAAAATATAATAGCTAAATAATAATCTTACTCAAAATCAAGTATATCTGTTTACATATATTACATCATCAGAGTACATCAATCACAGATCACATCAATCACATACAAATGGATACATAGCAACTAAATACAGCGGAATAAATATATATAAACAAGTACGAGAGTACGTGTCGTCATCCCGCTCGTCTCCTGAGCTCCATAGCATCAATCCTATATCCTATAATACTCGGTCTGACCCGAGCATTACAGTTAAATAACACCCGAGTCAGTCTGGAATACCAGCGTGAGAAAATCACATCCAATTGATTTTTAAGTTTCAAAAATCCTTTGAAAACAAAAGCATCTCGTAAGACCACGCCACAAATAAACATGTCGGGTTTTTACCTTACGATAGCTAAAACAATTTTCTATAGAAATCCTCTGATATTATAATAGGGTCTATATACAAATACTTATAAAATAGCCGAAATTGTTACATCTATTAAATTCCAGCTACTAGCCACAGAGTGGGTAATACAAACAAAACTCGTACAAGGCTCGTAGGGAGAATGGATTTCCAACTAATGGCTAGGCACTGGGGTACCACCTGTCACAGTACCTGGTCTAGATCAGCGTACCGAGGAGCCACCCTAACTCCCCTGCAACACAAGACCGGAACCATCCCTTACTGGACAGTCCCGAGCAAGATCACCCCGCGGTTGGGATCAGCAACCGCCCACACAGCCGAAATAAAGGGACATCTAGACAGGGATGACCTCACCCTCCAGTGGGGGCTACCCACGAAGCCTTGCTGCATATCCCCTGATTTTCAGCCATTCCCATTTGATGAGGCTTGAGGCTAAGCGTTACCTTTGAGAACGATATCTCTTAGAATGCCCATCGTCCACCTGACGATGTTTCGCAAGCATTCATCCATACAAGTCCGTCCCGGGTCCGAACGGAACCGAAGGCACTATTCCTACTACATCCATTTTGGAAATATCCTCAGGATTAGTAGCGACTAGCCCTTGCACTTCACTGCTCCATCTTCGACTCCGAACACGTTTTTCGCACGAAACGTACAAACTGGATCGAAGTGGTTTTCGAGAAATGAATCTCGATCCCGGTCTCTTCGAAACGATCAACGCATTTGTCCAATATTGATAGTCGGTTATTTAACTATCAATTATATTCACAAACATCCATCAATAAATAATTTCCCAAATTATTTATTACCTTCAAAGTATCTTCACAAGATATATTTCAATTTTCACTCCCTTGAAACCGTTTTCAAAATCATTCTTCTTTTCAAAATCAACTTTCCCCAAATATTTCTATCTCCTCTAAAATCACCAAGCACAAAAATAGATTTTAAAAATAAATTTAAAACACTTTACTTTGAAATATATACCTTAAAACACTTAGGATAAAATTACTTAATAATTTGTTAAAAATACATATTATATGAATTTGAGAAAATAAGGTTACTTATAAAATAAAAAAAATCAGGTTTTCACCTTTAAAACAAATACTAAGTCACTTTTAAATAATTAATGCTATAATAGATTGAAAGGAAATACTTACTTTAGAATTCAAAATATTTAGAAATAGTAAAATTTTCAAAACATACTTCTTAAACTACTTTAAACTTTTAAATCTATATTTAAAAATTTACTTTGAAAACGTACTTGGTTATTCAGAGAGAAATTTTCAATCTCAACCACTTAAATCAATTTTCCAAATGATTCCCATTTTATTCGATTTGAAATAAATTTCTTTACTTATCCGTTCATTTCAAACTTCATTAATTATGGACTTTATTATTATTTCAATTTGATTTTTAAATCCTTTAGCTGAAATATACAAAATTTCAGGTTATTCCTAATTCCTTCTTTATTCTTCTTAAACATATTAAATCCCAAATTTAAAATAAATGTTTTGTTCTTTTAAACAATGACAGTGAAGTTTAAGTTTCATTGACTCTCTGTTTATTTAAATTTTCCTTTCCATGCTCAAGATTTATTTATTAGAATTTTAAAATCACTTTATTTCCTTTCCAGTTCATTCATAAATTTATTCAACTTTGCTATAATTATTTTACTTACAAATTTTACTTCTTTTATTTTCATTCCCAAACTCAAATTATATATTTGGTAATTAATAATTGCCCGATTATAACAATCAAGCCATAACATTCGATATTTCCACACAATTCATTATAGAATATCAAATATTCAGAACAGAGAATATTAAATAATTAAATAAAGTTGAGGGGTCCAGTTGGATCCCTCCAACCTGTTTTCCCTGCATCCACAGATATTAGCACAATATAATAAGCCAATTTCAAATATATACCATACTATAGCACAGTATAAATCAAACATCACAAGATGTAGTATATATTATAATAAAATCAATCAATTCATCCATTCAACCAATTATTTAAATTTAATCATTTAAATTTAAATTTAATTTACTGAGTGAGATTTAACTCACCTTTGCTTAATATCCGCAATCCGTTCCAAACGGCTCGGTTCTTCATGATATTGACCTTGAATAACAATTTATATGATATATTAATATTCGAAATGATTCGAACAACCCTATTATTAATAATTCCATTTGATCTAATCATTTAATATATATATATATATATATATATATATATATATATATATATATATATATTTTTAAATTCTGCCTTCAAAATCCTGTTCCCATATATACATATATTTACTGTTAAATACCCAATAGATTAAATAAAAAATCTAAACTAGCTTAAAATAAATCTTAAATGTATTAATATTATTTTCTCTACAGTACGAGGTAAAGTTAAAGTGTTATCTTACTGATATACATTACCTTCCTGTTTTTCAACAATAGTAAAAACTATATATATATATTTATAGCAAATAAATTAAGTCCCAGAGATCGAAATCAGGTTCAAACAAACAGACAAAACGAGATGTTGCTCACCTCCACACTTGCCAGAGACGAACTTACGGTCGACCTAAAGCACGACGGCGCTTCAACCTTGACTTCTCACCCGACCTAACGTTCCCAAACGAAACCCTCACATCGCCGAGCTCGACAAATTCACGCGCGCGATTTGATCCACCTGACCATCGCTTCCTCGATCTCGAGTTCGCCGATCACCATCGATGAACTCGCGCCGCCCTTTCTACATGAACACGAACCCGCGGCCTTCATCCAAGCCCACACGATTTCAAATTGAGACCGATTCTAGGGTTAACGTGATTTATAACGAACTGAAAGGGACGAGAGAGGAGGAAGAGAGCACTCGGTTTTGGTTTGAATTGAAAGAGGAAGTAAAATTGGAATGGCACACGCGATTGAGATGAAGGAACAAAATGCTCGGCCATTTTATTTTGATTTTCGAATTGAGGAATGAATTAGAATTAGGAACAAAAAAAAAAAATCGTTCAACTATTCGGCTGTGTTGAAGTAGTGGGCAGGAAGTGATTGAAAGGAAGGAGGCGTGCAAAGGAAGCTTATAATATTTTGATCAGGCGTACACGAGAAGTTTAATTAATTAAATTAAATTTCATTAGCTTAAAATCAATTAAATTTTCCGCGTTGATATATCGTACACTCACACACTATCTTCGATCAAAACGAAATTTGAAATCCGATAATAATTCAATATTACGGACCCAATGGAACTGGTTTCGTCGAATTCTGAGACTGTGCCTCGGAAGGCTATTTTTCAATTCAATTCGAACTTTATATTTTCAAAACTGAACAAAACACTGTAAAATTTAATTTTACAACTTCTATTATCTTCAGCCCTATCAATATAAATTTTACGAACTTTCAAATTATTTTTAACAGACTTAAAACTCTAGATTCAACGCTTTACCCAACTTCAATTTATTTAATTTCAATAATTTAATTATCAAATAATTGGTGATATTTGAATTCAAGTTAGAAATTAACATTTAAATATTCAAAATCAATTGAATATTCCAATTTAAATTGCTTAAAAATTCTGGGTCGTCACATAAATCCTTTACCATTTAATCCCATTGGAAATAACCAAGTTCAAAACATTTAGATTTAAAACAGGTAAAACATTTTATACTGAAATACTTTAGAATATGTAAATTTACTTCTAGTTATTTACTCAAAATATAAATTTAAATATGTGAAGTAAAACTATTTACTTAGACATAAACTTGATTTTACAGAAAGGTTTAGTTAAACTAAATTTAAAAGTAGATTTTAAAAGGATTAATAATAATTTCTAGTAACTTTATTCAAAACTAGCCTTTAAATAAATCCATTTGTAAAAATAATTACTAATGTAATCGCAAATAATCACTATTGCTCATTTATTAATTAGTTACTTTAAATAATAATTTTCAAAACACTCTTTTAAACAAGTTTGAACTTTAAACTTTCTTTTAATAAAATCCATTTAATCTCGAACATGGTTTTCCAGGTAAACTCATTTCCACTTAAACAACCCAAAAAAATCCTTTTTATAAATTTTGTTGATTTATTTCAATTCAGATTTATGTTTTACTAACATAGATTTCTTTTCCATGTTTTAAAAATAACTTCTTTTGAAGTTTAAACATAATTTCCAATATGGAAATTCACTTTCAAAGTATAGGTTTAAAATATTTTTAAATAAAACTATTATGAATTTAGTTAATGAAAATCACACTTAAGAAATCACTTAAATAAACACCTACTTAAATTCCAACGGTTTAAAATAGTATTTCTAAAATATTCTAATATACATTTACACTGCTAATTTATATTTTTGCTAATTTATACTTTGGAAAGCTTCTTTGAAACGTTTTTAAATTTCCAGGAAAACGTTATACATTATCAAATAACCCAACCGTTATTTTACAACAATTTATAACTTCTTATAGAATTTATCTCCAGAAATCCATACTTTCACATTTATCAACTGATAAATTTCCTCTTCATTTATAATTCCAAATTTACCAATTTCCAATCTTCATCCAAACCAGATTCCAATTCTTATTCCTTTAAATCCATTATTTAACAATTTCTTTAAAAAAACAATTTATTTTATTTATGCTTAACAATTTCAGGTTTAAATTTTATCAATTCATATCACAACAAACTGGATTCCATAATTAGCTATCACAGTGTATAAATAAAATACATCATCAGTTATAACAATAACTCCTATATTGTGAGGAATCCAGTTGGATCCCTCCAACCTGTTTTCCCTACATCACAAATATTAGCACATCACATATATGAATATCTATCTAGTCTGATAACAACAATTATATTCAATCAATCACACAGATATTTAAATATTGTCTAGCATCTAGATGTGAGTGAGAATAACTCAATTTGAGTTTCAGCGAGCGTCCGAAATTTAAATTAAACCGAACGACGTTCGATTTAACTCAAATTTCTACTTGCCCAGAATGATTCCCGAACTGCACCATTGCGTAGTACTCTTTTCTGCGATTCCGATGCTACCGAATTCGTTGAATTCTGATAACTTATGCAAGAGTTATTAATTTATAAACTATGGATATTCTTTAAAACAAATTTTCTTTTATTTAATTACCAAAGATAATCAAGGCCGCTCAAATCTATCATCAAGATCCAGGCCGCTACCTCTCTTTCTCCCTCTCGTCCCAGGCAACGACGAAACAAACGAACCCACCTTTGTTCGCTAGGGTTCGAAACTGCGCTGCCTATGTTGCGCTCCATGATGATCAGACGACGACATCCTGATGCTTACCACCACCTTCGTCTTCAATCAGAAGCACACGGAAGTCGGCGCACCCCCAGGCGAGAAAAATCGCATACGAACGGCCGCGTTCGAGCTCCTGTAACCGTTGATTCACCTCGCTAAAACCCATCATATCTGTTCAGTTCGTAGATCTCGAAGTCCCCTTCGATTCTCTAGTTGGTAAAATTCGATGAAAGTCGATGTAGAGGGAGGATTTGAGGGGACAAGATAAAGAGTTTTCGGCCACTGAAGAAAATGAACAACGGCTTGCTTGAAGACTAGGGTTTTGAATAAAAATATTGTTTTATATGATAAAATTTAATATTATTTTAATATCGTTTCCAAACATTTTACCACTTATGCAAACGAACTCTAATTCTCACGTATCAATAGGCTTCTAGGGTTTGTCCGCGTTCCGGACACAATGGAACAGGTTTCGTAAGCTAATTCGGTCATACGCGTGAGTTAGGAGATAAACGATCAATTTTAAATTAAATCGATTAAATCGATTTCTATACGTTTCGAGCTGCAACGGTCAAACGACAACTCCGACTGCTACGAGAATTGGAATCCGATAATAATTAACTATTACGGATCCAATGGAACTGGTTTCATCGAATTCCGAGAATATGCCACGGAAGGCTATTTTAACTCGTCGATTAAATCGAGCGAATCTCACAATCGTCGAAATCATCTAAAATTTCATTTTTAAAACTTCATTAACTTAATTATAACTCGTATAAAATTTATATTCACATTAGAAATCATTCTGATTTATTCTGAATCAAAATCTGATTATTTGCAATATTGTGTTATTAAATTAATATAAAATTCCAAATTCAATCTATCGACTATTAATTCCATCCAATGGTCCAATATTACAATTCAAATCCAATTAGACTCAAAATAAACTTTAGAATCAAATTTTATATCTATTTACACTCAGAATTACTAATTATTCCAATTCTAATATTAAATTATTATTATTCAATTTTTCAATTTCATTCCCGTATATGAAATTTGACTAATTTTATTAACTTAACCAAAGTCTTTTATTTCAAAATTTAAATTATAATCCGTATTCAATATTTAAAATGAATTAAATGTTCAAATCTAGCGACCCAAAATTCCGGGTCGTTACAGGAACTACATTCACTAAGGCAGCTGAGGGTGAACAAGATAACATAATAAAAATTCTGACATCTAAGTTACTAACTGTCATAATATAATATGCCGAATTAAAGAATTTATCGTTTTGTGATGAAATAGAACAAGAAAATCTAAGAAAACAAGTTGTTCTATTAAGAGGAGATCTTATAAAGGATGTAGATATTATCACAAAAATAGAGAAAAGCTCAGGGACAACAATGCAAAACTAAAAGTATCAGAGGGGACAATGGTAAACATAATAAATAAGAGTAGGAGAACAATACAACAAGCATCAGATCTTCAAACCAATGACAACTTGAAGGTGGACTTAGAATCCAATTATGTAAGATTTCTCTGCTCCTATAACAAACACTGTCATGTATGTTCTCCAATTATCTTTTCCCAAATTTATCCTAAAATTTAGTGCTTTTATGCATACTCTTTTATTATATTTTTTTTATATTTTTTATCCTAAAGCTAAAATACAAGTTCTTTAATAGTTGAAGGGTAATGTTTACACTAGAAGGATAAGGGAAGTTTATAATAAATATTTCATATGTCAACTATTATGCTAGTAAACATCAACAATACAGCTGTCATTGGCCTTAAATACTAACTTGGTAAATATTTCACTTGTCAAGTACTATGCTAGTAAACATCATCCCCTTGGTGCCCCCAGCAGTCATGAGTAATACACTGTCCAATATTTAAAAAGCGTTGCGTACTCTAGTCTTAACAGATACATCGATAGCTAGTCTCGATGCATCTTAACTAGGAACATTTAAAATGGTATATTTGTTTCATTGTGATAAATTATGCATGGTTACGACACTTTGTAACTACTATCACAAATCATACCATTTTTCTATTAAATTTACTTTTAATTAAAATGATTAATAAATATAATCACATTATATCAAGTATATAATAGAAAGAAAATACCTTTATTTCGAACAAGATTGGTCAATGGGTTAGATATATTTAACAAATTACATAATTTCCCTTAGGGTGTATCCCTAACTCTATCAGATGCAACGGCAATAGGAGATTATCATTTAGTTTCGTCTAGCGGATTAGTATTGGTATTAAAGAATTGCTATTTTGTAAAAGATTTTATTTGCAGGATTATTTCTGTTTCTAGATTATCTGAGTTTGGATATATATCTCATTGTACAAATAATGATATAAACATTAGTTTAAATGGAAATAAAGTCTGGGATGGTATTCTTCAAAATGGCATTTATGTGATTAATACTAAATATGTATGTTCTGTGAATAGTTCTTTTAACAACATAAAAGATAATTATCTTGGCATTATAGGCTAGGTCATATTAGCGAGAAATGGCTACATAAATTGGAAGCCAAAGATTTTCTATTTTCAATTGATTCTGAACCATTTGACACGTGTTAATCATGTTTCAAATGTAAAATGACCAAGCACCCCTTCAGTTAGAGCAATGAAAGAGTTCATGAACTCTTATGGTTAATACATAGTGTTATGTGTAGCCCTACACATGTAATTACCAAATATAATAGTTCCTACTTTGTTACCTTTGCTGATGATTTCTCTAGACTAGGTACTTGTTTCTTATGAAGAACAAATCCAACGTCTATGAGAAATTTGTCAAATCGATAAGATTAAGATTCTTCAATCAGATCGAGGAGGTGAGTATGTTGAACAAGATTTTCAACAATACTTAAAAAATAATAGGATTATCTCTCAAGTTACTCAACCCTATACTCCACAACACAACAATGTGTCAGAGCGAAGGAACCAAACCCTATTAGATATGGTTTATTCCATGATGAATAAGCTAAGTTACCTCCGTCCTTTTAGGGATATGCGCTAGAAACCACGACGCATATGTTGAACTTGTTGCCTACTAAATCATAGCCTAAGACGTCGTACATGATACGGTATGGAAAGAAACCCCATTTCAATTATTTAACAGTGTGGGATTTCCTTGTTTATGTTAAGAACATTGCACTAATAAGCTGGAGGCAAGAACAGCTTTGTGTAAGTTATTAGGATATCCTAAAAATTCTTAGGAATATATTTCCTACAATACAGAGAACAAAAGGTGATCATTTTTACACATGTTGTCTTATTGGAAAAGGAATTTCGGACAAAAGAAATTCATAGTGAAGTTGTAGACTTGAATGAGATCCAAGAAACTAACACTAAAGTCGAACCGGTAAGAGAACCAAGTTCACCCGTATACAAAAACACGCAACCTATTAGAAGATCTAGTAGGGAATCTCGTGAACCAGAGAGATACTATGGTTTTCTTGTAGATGTGAGAAAGAGGAATTTTTCTTTAATGATGATACTCCTCTATCTTTCCAATAAGCACTACAGAGCAAAGACTCTACACTCTAGCTTGGAGTTAGAAAATTTAAGATGGATTTCATGTATGAAAACAAAGTTTGGACTTTGTCAGATGTATCCGAAGGGACAAAACACATTGGTCGCAATTGGATTTTTCATAAAAAACAAAATGCAAAAGGGGAAGTGGAGGCTTATAAGGCAAGGCTAGTTGCGAAAGGATTCATCAAATTCAAGATGTTGAAGGGATCATTTTGCCTATAGCCATGCTTAAGTCCATTCGATTATGCTAGCCATCGCTGCATTCTTTGAATACAAAATATGGCAAATGGATGTAACGATGGCTTTTTAAAATGGTGATTCAAAAGAAACCGTTTATACGTCACAACCAGAGGGTTTGATGGTTAATGAGAATGAAGGCAAGGCTTGCAAGTTGTTAAAGTCCATTTATGGACTTAAACAAGCTTCAAGGAATTGGACCAAGTGTTTTGATAAAGTAATCAACTAGTTTGGTATTTATCAAAACATAAAGAAAGCATGTATGTATGAAAGGAATAAGGAAACACTATTGTATTCTTAGTACTCGACATCGATGATCTATTATTGATTGGCAATGGCACTTTATTGCTGCAATCAGTGAAAGCTTGGCTTTCCAAAAACTTCTCCATGAAGGATTTGGGAGAAGCAACAAATATACTTGGTATAAAGATATATAGAGATGAATCTAAGAGACTGTTGGTATTTTCCCAATCCCTATACATAGACACTATACTAAAAAGGTTCGGTATGGAAATATTCCAATGCAAGTTAGAATCGTCCTTTCTAGAAACGATGTCCCTCATACCGATGAGGAGGATTGTATGAAGAGGATCCCTAAGCTTCAGCCATAGGATCAACAATGCTATGTACTAGACCAGATATGGAAAGTGTATTAGGATGCTTAAGCCGATACTACTCTAATCCCAAAGAAAAACATTGGACGGTCTTAAAATATGTACTTAAGTATTTGAAAAATACTAAGGACTTATCCTCATATATGGGAACGGAAACCTCCTTATGAAGGGTATATGGATTCAAGCTTTCAAAGTGATATAGATGATAGTAAGTCTATATTTGGTTATGTCTTTACGCTTAACGGTGGGGCTGTTGTTAGAAAACACTAATGCTGATTCCATGATGGAGGTCGAATTCATCGCCCTTAATTATAAAATTTGAATAAGGAATAAATATTGTTGTATATATTTACAATAGTTATAAATATATCAATAGATATGAGATATCAATAAAGGTATTAAATTGGATTTAGTTACATTTATTTATTTAGGCTTAAATGGATTGTAAGCCCATGATATTAGAGCCAAAATTTGACTACATATGTTGGGTACAAGGGGTGGTCAAAAAGAGGGAGAAAATGTTTGAAATGAATGGTTAAGATTGGATGAGAAAAGGCAAATGATATGATCCACTTTTCCCTCTGATTCAACTATTATATAAGAGACTCTAACCCTAACTTTAGAATGACTTTTTGCTGCCTCCTATCTCCTTCATCATGGCCGAATTACACCTACTTAAGGCTCCAACAAAAATCAAATAAAATCAATTCAAATTAACAGTTATATGGTAGCAAAAGGGTCTGCGGTTCAGGACTAGATCTGTAGAAACGAGAAGATATTAAAAGAGGAGAACTCATCATTACAAGGAAGACTTAAGGGCATTTTCTTTTAGGTAAGATTTTAGTTATATATACGATCCATAACTTCTGTGTAATTGTATATTGTTTATACATATATATGTATTGTGATTATTGTATTGTTAGTTGGTGAAATTTCTATAGGTATTGTTTTTGTCACATATTGATTGGTTATGTATATATGTTTATAAAAAAAATATTTTTTTTATTAAGGACTGGATACAGAGAGTTGAAATCAGTATATTATATTAATTAATTTAACATATATCAATATGTTTTTTTAACCAGAGCTAGCGAGGTTGACTGGTCCCCTTCCAAATTTTATTGCAACAAAACAATAAAATAAATAGGTTCAAAATAGACTTTGAACCTAGAAGAACAAAAGGAACACACAAGAGAAACATAAATGAAAACATACCACACAAAGGAAACAAAGAAGACGGAATTGAGATAAAATAAAAGTGAACTTCAATCCCAGACATGAGCTATACCATCCAAAAACTTGCTTGCAGTTATCTTCAATTGCATATAAGTTCTACCCTTAATTTCATTCCATAGGAACTCAAAGGACTTTCTTTCGTCTTTAAATATTATAGCATTTCTTTCCTTCCAAACAACATTAAGGTATACTTTGGTGCAGATGGCTATCAACCTAGATCTATCAGTCTTCCATCTAGTTGATGTAAAAATGATGTTCCACTCAACATAAAATATCAAGTAAACATATCTTCTACCTACTTTTAGCGTAAGTCTCGACCATACAGGAAAAAGTGCTGGACATTCAAAAAATATGTGAGCAGTAGATTCCTCTTGATTACAACAGAAAATATATTCTCTACAACATGTCATACCATATCCATAAAGGACATCCTTTATCAACAGGGAAAAATTGATCGCCTTCCATATCATTAAGTTATCTCTAGGAGAGGAGTTGTTTCTCTATATTATGCCAGTCCATTTAGAGGCCGGTAATCTATCACTTGCTAGTAGATGCTTATACACCAAATCTATGGAGCAAGGCTTCTGATTCCAAGATATGTGCTCATAAGCCTGAGAATTGTATTGCTTGCTCTGAATGCTCTCCCATATTTTTCTAATTGCCTAGTTGCTGTAATATGGAAGATCAACATACCCATCAGTTGGAAAATCAGTGGCCATAACATGGTTGTGTATGCCAGATTGGATAATCTGTTGATAAGTTAATACTTTCGATAGAATCAACCCCTTACTCACCCAAGGATCATGCCAAAAACTAACAGCATTATTGCTAGAAAAATGAATTTGGTGGTAAGAGCAAGGATCTAAACCCCAATAGTTTTCTCCATATCCAACTGCTTGACCGAAGTATCTCCATGTTCCAGAATTCCTTCCTTCCAATGTTATAAAGCCATGTCCACTTCACCCAAATAATCTCCTTCATATTCAATAGATCATTAAAATCTTACTGAAGGCCACCATGTTCCATTTTTTTAGGTTGAGAATACCCAAACCACCCATAAGCAAGGGAGCTTCAAACCTGGTGATTAAACAAGGTAGGAGTATCCTAGTATGAATAGTATTTGTCCAAAAAAATCTTAGCATGACAGACCTAAATAGCCTCAACAATTTTTCAGCAACTATAAGAGTATGAACCCAATACACCATTATGGAGAAACTAACTGACTTTATGAGAACCAACATTGCACTTTGAGGTAGGTGTCTATTAGACCAACAATCCAGGGATTCAATGATTTTTCTATACAAGAACATGTAGTTGGCTAGTGTAATCTTTTAGTTATGAAAGGTAGGCCTAGGTACTTCATGTCACCATCCATATAGTTAAACCCAGTAGCTTGATACAATCTATTAGCAATGCTTTCAGATATGCCAGACAGAAGCATGCTTGATTTGTTTGGGTTGAGCCTAAGCCCGGTCATTTTGTAGAAAATTTCTAATGTTTCAACAATTTAGTTCAATGAGGGGAGCTCAGGTTTTGTAAACAACATAACATCATCAGTAAACATAACAGAGGATACTTGTAGTTGACTAAATTTGGGATGGTATTTAGGTAGCCTGTGAGAGAATTTCAATGACATCATCTTAATAAAAAATTCCTTGACTATTATGAAAAGGTAGGATGAAATAGGGCCATCGTGACGTATGCCATGTTTACTCTTAAAATAACCAACTGGTCTACCATTAATAACAATAGAGAATGTTGGAGATGATATGCATGTGTATACCCAAATAACAAAAATCTTAGGGAATCCCATCAATGCCATGATCCTGATAGTGGTAGACCAATGTATACTATCGTAGGCTTTGGATATGTCAAGTTTCAGAACTGCGGCAGGGTTGAATTAGATTTTCCATGACCTTTTTATAACTCTTGAGAAAGCAAAATATTATCCAAAATACTCCTACCTGGCAAGAAGGCGGCTTGATTGGAGGAAATAATTTGGAAAGTACAGAAACTAGCATAGAGGCAAGAATTTTAGATATGCATTTATATACTACATTGCAGCAGGATAAAGGTCTAAATGAGGTTACAGTGGGTGGAGGGTTGATCTTGGGAATTAGAGCAATATTGCTGGAATTAACCTTACCTAGAGTTTTCATTTATCAAAAAACATTATGGATAGCTTTGCAAAAATCAGGCCCTAGAACATTCTAAGAGGAAGTGAAGAAGGTGACATTAAGACCATCAGGCCCACCTGCAGATTGTTGGTTCATGGAGAATAAGGACTTCTTTATCTCCTTATCATTCGTTTCAGATATTAGGGCAGAGGCATCATCATGATTAATTCTGGGAAGGTTGATTGTAGAGATTAAATCCAAATCAGGAGTAAAGTCAGAGCTGTTACCTAGGAGCTTTGTAAAATAGTCCACAAGAGCTTTGTCAAGACAGTTAAGAGTAAAGTGTAAAGTACCATCTTCATCATGTATGTTGTGTGTATGATGCTTAGAATTATTAACCTTGATAGATGCATGATAGAATGCTATATTCCTGTCATCTTCTTCATTCCATTTCTCATGTAGCAGTTGTCTTTTCATGCTAGCTTCCCTATCCAGAGCCCTGTTGAGTTCATGATAGATCCTACCCTCCTCTTTCGCAGCTTCAACATTATTGGGAAATTCCATCATATTGTCCCGAGCTTTCTTAAATTGATCCTAAAGGTTGGATGATAGTAGATAGCTAGTACAAAAATTGTTGACTGCCCATTGCCTTAGAGTGGCTTTAAAATTCTTGAGTTCTCTGTAAAACTTGAACATAGGGTTACCAAAATACATATTAGAACAAGCTTGCAAAACAATATTATGATAATCTAGGTGCTTGAACTAGGCATTGAAAAACTTAAAACTTCTTTTTTATTTTATGGTAGGGGGGCCATACATTAGAATTAAAGGTGAGTGATCTGGGAGAATAGGTTGAGGCAGATAAGCAACTGGGGTAAGCCATAGGGTTATGGAGGAAAGGTTACAAAAGGCATGATCGACGGTGAAGGTTCCAACACCACTCCTACTCATGTTGTTCCAGGAGTATTTGGCACCAGATCTGGTGATGGAAATGAGATCAGAATCATATATATCATTTAAAGAGACCACATCATTGGAAAGAAGAGGAGTGCCACCCATTTTGTCATCAAGGTCTAAGCAACAATTAAAGTCTCCCATTACCAGCCAAGGGTGGTAAGGTATTAAGGAACTTGCTTCTAGAGTCAACTGAATTGTATGCACAAACTAATGTTAGGTAGGAAGAAATAGGAGGAGGAGCTATGAGAACATGGAAATGAATGAATTGTCTAGAAGTTAAGATGGGAGTAAAAGTTAAGATTGTTGGATCATAAAGAGCAAGAATTCTACCATAAGGGACTGGCTCAAGGTTGTGATGCATAGACATGTGGAGTCGATGTAGTTTGCAGCTTTGAAAGTTAGAGGAGAATTAAGCTTGGCTTCAAAAATAGCAAGTAGATAGAGGTCATGGTGATGGATTAAGTTTTTAGCTTGATCAAGTTTGAGATTACAATGAGCTTCATGAATATTCTAGGCAGCTAGTTTTTTATAAATTGAGCAAACTATAGACAATGACGGATGACTGCTTTGCTACTCTTTGATGAAAGAGATCTAATGAGCCTTCTAAGGTTTGAGCTGCTTGAGGTAGTAGCTTGGGGAGTTGAGATTATCTTGGCATTCTTAAGGCTCTCTTGATTTTCAAGGATATAAGCACAGGAACTAGTTACAAGAAGTTGCTAAGTTTGTTGTTTTGGGGACACCCAGCCACGAATATTGATAGAGAAGGAATAGGATGGAGGGTTGGCAGGGCTGACAGGGAATGGAGGTGAGGAAGAAGGGTTAGGGATCTCTTTCTCATGCATTGGTACAATCATTTGTGTTAACTGAGTTTTAAGAGATAAGCACCAATCTCTGTCATAAACAGCAGTAAGCATATCAATAAGGTTGGGCTATGTTTGGGTTTTACACAATTTCTCCTGGTTCTTATTTGTACAAATTCCCTCATCATGTGCTCCAGTACTGTGCACATGCCCATACACACCAGATACAATTTGGACTTTGTCTATTTTCTTCTTTCCATTGCGTTCTCTAGTACTAGCTAAATTGTTACCACATCTGATATCCCCTACCTCATCCTTATTAACTTCTCCCTCCTCCAATGCCTCAACTTCCTGTTTTTCATTATCGAATCGACGCATTCCTAGAGTACATTGAATTTATTACTTGTTAAATCAACAACTTCAAACATATTAATATGTTAATTAATTTGTTTATATGATTTTTATTAAACTGTATAACTATATCACACAAATAACTGAATTTATATTTTTTAATTATATATTTACATTATTTTTTATTTTTAATGATCGAAAATAATTTTTTGTTAATTATTTAATAATTTTTGTTAATTTTTAATCATTATACGAATTAATAAATTGTCATAACATAAAATATGTTTCAAAAATTCATTTTTAAATTTATTAAAATTAATTCCTCATCATAGAGCTCTCGATAAAATAAATCATATTTTTTAAACCATTTTTTATACTTTTAAAAATTCATTTTTAAATTTGATGAAAGTAATTAATTAATAAAAATAATATTTTTACTAAGAAAATTTTGAAATTTTTTCGTAAGCTAAAATATATAATTTCTTATTTTCTGAAATTTTAAAATTCAAAGTATTTATTATTTAAACATTTTTTCATTTATTTATTGTTATTTAACTAATTAATTCATAATATATATATATATATATATATATTAATACAATAAATTATAATTAAATTTATAGTTGTTGTGTATTCAATCTAGAATGTAATATGCATACATATATATGTGTGTGTGCATTAGATTTTGTAATATATATATAAAAACTATTCTAAAGAATTTACATTAATTATTATATTTATATATACATAGAGTTATTTATATATATATGAAATTTGTTACTTTTATACATACAAATGTGTGTGTGTGTGTGTGTGTGTATATATATATATATATATATATATATATATATATAAATACACACACATATTTAAAGTCAAAAATAAATTAAATTTATATCTTAAACACGCACGCAGGCACGCGCACACACATACACATACACACAGACATATATATATGTATGTATGTATTTATGTATGTATGTATGTATGTATGTATACATACATACATATATATAGGTTTATTTAATATTTAACACTAATATTCTAATTATAAATATATTTTGATATTTTCACATAATCTACACGCATGTATGCATATATATTCACACTTGGGTTATGTATAATAACTATAAATACACACATACTTGGACAGCTACAATACATACATGATGAGCTATATGTTCATTGTGATGTGAATCCCAGCATCTATATGCGAGCATGTTAGACCTTGCTTAGAATATCTTGTTACACATGCACACACACATATACATATGTATCTGATACATATGTATACTTGTATACTTATATATTAATTGAAAATAAATTAAATAAATCTCTATAATAAATTTATAAATTCAAATGAAATATATTATTTTATTTACATTAGAGTTAGAAATGTTCTAAATAAATTATATTTCACAAGCCCAATAAAGATCTAACAGGGTAAAAAAATTAAAATTCACCAATATCTTCCGTTGTGGGTTGGCATAGTTCCAACATTCTGGCTTAGCAAGTGTAACAACCCGGGTATTTTAACGATTTTATTTAATTTAATTAACCGTTTTCGTGTGTAAATAAAAATATAATATAAACGATAAAATTTTGAAATATAAATTTAATATTTGAAATGTGTCTAGTTAAACATAGTAACGGGTAAATTTTCGTCCGAAAATACGGAAGTTTATTTCATGCGTAAATTTACTTCAATTTAATCAGTTAAAAAACGATGAAAATAAAACGTTTTCAAAACCAAAATATTTTTACATAGAAAAATTCTAAAACATCTTTTGAGCAAGCTGTCAGTTTGTCGTTTTTTCAAATTCGGACATCTTTGGCTCCGTCGATCTTAATTTTCTGCGAATTTCATGCATCTTTCGCTAGTATAAAATTTCGAATTTTTATCATTCAATCGTACAACTGATATCTGTGTACCATTTTGATCATTTCGTCGAGATGATCTTCATGATATATTTATATGTTCGTTCGGTGTCTGGTACGCGGTAAGGACTGCAGAACGGTTCACCGTATCGGTAACGGTTCGGGCGCTTTTGTTCCTTGTGCCTTTTCGTTGTCCGGAGACAACCTAATAGCTGCCTGCTTTTATTATTCTCTAAAATTCGTGATGACTTTACTATTTCCATCAGCTCACTTTTTGACTTTCGGTATCACTTCCATTCTTTATTTTGCTCACGTCTGTTCTCTTTTCTCACCTCTTCCATTTTGAAAAGAAATGAAATACAGCTTGCATTTGCTGTGGCTTGTATATTTTATAAAGTATCCACATCTACATTTCACCTCCTTTATAATATTATACAGTGATTGAAGCCATCACCGACCCAAGAACGCACGCGCGTTCTCCCTCTCCGCCCCAGCATGCGCACACGGCTCCAAGCATGCAAACCCCAGCCGCGCCCCTCCCTTGTCCCGCCACCTCTCGTCTCAGCACGCCATCCCATGCATCGGCCATTACCACCAACCAAAAGCAAGGACCGCATCCACCTTCACTTGCTTGCACCCAACCTCGCCTACCACAGCCGGCACAGCAGCCACCAAGGCCGTCCTCCCTTCCCTCTCTCTTGGTCACGCCTCTCATCAATCTCCGCCCCGCCTCACATCCACCGTTCCCGTCCCTAGCGTCATCCATCCACTTGCTGTCACACGCATCCGCCCCTCACTGCCACTCTTCCATCATCGCTCCAGCCGTACCCAAGCACGCGTCGCGTTCATCTCCATCTCCTCTCGTGCGTGAAGCATTGGCACTTCCATGTTTATGCATAAGGTATTAGTTTATGTTTCCGCTATGTTTCCAAGTCTCACTGTGCTTCTAGTTCATATATTGGTTATACAGTGTGAGTTTGAGTCATATTCGTTTTTAAAAAAAAAATATTACTAGTTATATTTATGTACTAGTTAAGTGTTATACATTATAAGGTTTATTTTATAAATTCTATATGCGTTTGCTTGTTTTGTTGAACGTACATATATAGCAGATGTTTAAAACAAATCTATAAGCATTACATAACATAAACTGTTGGTTTCAAATGGGTTTATAACAGTTATATTGAGCTCCTAGGATAGTATGCATGAAAGTTTGAAAATAAATACATAAGCTGGACCTGGGTAGGTTTTAAATACGTATGTATAGTGGATCTGCTGTATATCTAAGTCCTATATGCAAGTTATATGAAATTTAATTATTGATTAAATACATAGGTTTATAATATATTGATCAGACTGTTGTTGTGTATATGGGTTACTTTATGAATAACTTTTTTTGATTTTATTTTTATTTTAGAGCATGTTGTGATAATATAAATTTTAAATTATATATTTTGTATAAGATTTGTCAGTTAATATATATCGCTTCGGCCGTACGGTCTATTTATGAAGGTTGTTTTGTTTTCAAGTTATTTTATACATATGTTATCTTATAAAATTATATAGGGTTATATATATATCTGCTTTGTTGCCTTGCTGTGTTGTGAAATACATCAAAGTGTATTATTGTTTTAGTTGAGTATATATAGGTTTCCCAAGTTTCATACATTTTGATTTTTGGATCCAGTTTTAAGTTTTGTTGTAAATGTGTTTGTTATATATTATATTATATATTTCGATACTCTAATTTCAAATTTACCTATATATTTTTATATTATATAACCTGTATATTTGTATATTGATTTCAAGACATATAGATTTTTGATTTGGGTATGTGCATATATATTTAAACTTAATATCGATTTCATATATATATTTTAAAGCTTTTTAATATGCGTTTGAATTTGAGAATATGAATTTTAAATATATTGTTATATTTATAGTTATATGTAAATTCACCTATACCAATTATCTTCATCGATCCGCTCTGATTTGATTTCTTATATTCAAACTATCAGCTTTGTTCGTCAAATCGTATCCATTTAGCTTTGATTTGGAAGGCGTGCTTGCATTTAGTACCTCAATCTCATTGCTTATTCTCTCTAGCCTCGAAAGGTGAGCAATCACTCACGATTGATATTCTTTTATTTATTAAATTTGATTTCAATTGAAACAACAATTGAAATATACCTGTTGTTAGTTATGTACACTGTTATTACCCGTATCTGTTCACCTATGACATCTGACACCATTATCTGTTAATTATTATGCGATGATAATACAGTTTGGTTGAAATTGATTGATTGTTTGTTGTTTATATTGGATGTTAAATTGAAATGTAAAAAGTGATGAATAGCATGCAATTGAATTTGACATGGGATAGTTATAAATTTTGAATCGACATATGTGTTGAATTTGATTAGTTAATTTGAATAATATGACCCCTCGAAATTGTTAAGTTAATTGACTCGTAGAATTTGATAAATTACACTTTGAACCTTGAACGTATATTGAATAAATTGTGTAGAATTGAAATTGAACGACAAGTGGAAAAACCGAAATGTAATAATCTTTAATCTACATGAAATGATAGTGTAGATTCTAGAGATAATTATATTAATTTGCACAAATAACAATGCGAATTAATACGATTATTTCGGGATTATTTGAATTGATTATTGAATTGTGTTTGGTTGTTATTGCTTGTTTATTTACTTTGACACCATCCCAGTTATCACACTGCAAGTTCCCTTTGTTATGTTTTGATTTGGAATTGGAATCGGGTTGAAATGATAAATACCCAAAATGAACTTGACTTAGGATAGAGAATTAAATAAAATCCTATTGGACAATAATATGATTTAAAAATAAAATAATGAGTTTATTCAAGCAAAGAATAAGTTATGAAATGAAGTTGGAATTTGATTTTTTTTTTTTTTAAAAAGAAAATGTAAAGATTGAAATCTGAAACAAATGTTAACGTAGTAATTGATGAAACCACGTTGTTTGAAATTTAATTATTTAATAATTAAATTTGGAATTATTAATAAATAATTTGGAATTAGTAATAACTGAGTTTTGAAATTATTAAGTTTGAAATCATTTAATAATTGAATTTGAAATTATAATTAAGTTTGAAATTATAATTAAGTTTGAAATTATAATTAAGTTTGAAATTATTAAGTTGAATTTATAATTAAGTTGAATTGATTTGATAATTAAGTTTGAATTCATAATTAAGTGGAAATGAATTAAATTAAGTTTGAACTTATAATCAAGTTTGTAATTATTAAGTTTTGAAATTATTAATAATTAAGATTGAAATTATTTGATAATTGAATAAAACATTGAATTCTTTGATAAGAGAAAATCGAACTTTCGTTGAAGTGAATTTGATCTTCGTTAACAAATGAAATGGAGTTGCTTTATTTATGAAGTTTGGAAAAAAAATTAAATAAGTAAATAAGTGAAATCGAACTTCTCGAACATGTGAAAGTTAGTTTTGTTAATTGAGTTTGGGATTTGTAACTAAGTAAGTAAATGAACGAAATTGAATTTCTTTAACAAGAAATAAAATATGATTTATTGAAATTAATGTACGACTTGTAATTTTGAGAATTGATTTGACAAATCTAATTTAGTTAATTTGAAGTTTTGATAAAATGAAGATGAACTTAAGTAATTGACTTAATGAATTGGGAATTAAGTAAAATTGTTTGAATAATAAAGTAACTCAACGAATGAAGTCGATAAATGAATTTAAATTAGTTTGAATGTTGAATTTAATCATTTAAATGATTTTCGGAATAAAACTTATATATGGACTTGAATCAATATTGGAATGGTTTAAATAAAATTGAAATTGAATTGTAAGACCTTGAAATGATAATTTGGGAGTTTTGAAACATAGATTTTTGGAAATTGATTTTGAAAGACAAATGAAATATTGATTTATAAATTCTAATTGAAATTGGGTTTGATTTGGTTTTGAACTTTATTAAACGACCAATCGGTATAAAAAATTACGAAAGTTATTAAAGAAACCGGAATCGGTTTTGGATATACTCTCTATCTAAACCGAAAACCACTTTAATACCTATACGCGGAGTGATGATCCAGAATGAAGTGGTTGGAATGATGTACGTGCTGACTGAACAAAGTGAACGATAATGGATAGCCTTGACACTTGTGTCAAATTGGAAATGACTAAAATCAGGAGCCGTGCCGGGCCAAATGGGGTTATCCACCTCGAGCGAACACACTTCTTCGTAACTACTATTCATTACTTGTGATTGATTGGTGCACCCTCGTACTTTTCAGGAGTGTTGTTTCGCGGTGTTGCGATCGCTGCGGCGATGCGTTCTCACCAGTCCGGATCAGGTGAACGGCAGTTTCACTACCTTGGGTATTGCCTCGTGTGCCTTGTCATACTTGTATCCCTATATACGCGACCACTACGAATTTGTTTTGTGTTATACCTATGGAGAACTCCCTGATATCCCACCAGTTTACGGTGGAGTTTACAGTGCTGTATAGACTATAACGCTTATATAAAATGTGTTAAGGGGATAATGGTAACGCCTTAACACTATTTTGATATTTATATTACTAATAGACATTATCTATTTAGCGTATACTACTACATAGTAGATAGTTTAACGGATCCTTAGAGGATGGTTATTCCAACATCCTTTGAGTTACTTGTATTTGGATTGCTATTTCACTTGAGTTGGATTTATTGATATGAGAATATTAATCCTGACTCGAGTGTTTGTGTTTTGCTTTACGCTCGGGTCAGACTGAGAGTACCAGCTTTCGAGGCTCATCTTTGGAGTTGGAGCTTTGCTTGAAGATCCAGCCATCTATTCTGCTTTCAGTATTCGTTGATTCCAGTGATGTAATCTGATTATTGTATTTGACTATTGTATTCGAAACTTCTGTTGTAACTTATTTAACTCTGTTATATACATAGTAGCTTCATGAACTACTATCTCTTTTACTTCCGCTACATATTATTACTCTGTATCTGTGATTCTGTGATTATTTATTTACTGTATATCTGAGTTTTGCCAAATTTAAAATTAATAATTCGGTATATTGAATTATTCAAGTCCGACATGTGCGGATGCGAATAGTCCAAAACAGTGGGTCGTTACAGTTGGTATCAGAGCTTTGGTAGCTCTAGGCAGAACTTAGCATATATGGTAAATGTATTTACAGAATCACTCTCATTCGAGTTTCAATCTCTTCCTTTTAACTCAATTTCTTTGGATTTTGGAACGTCCCCTCGGTTTCGAAATTCATTCATGTCCCTCACTATTCGTTTTCTTTCCATTCTGGAGTATCCCATTACTCCACTCCGAATGATATCTAGAATAGATCGGCGGTCTCGCCAACCTTCGAATTATTTGTAAAGGTGTGAAACTCCTTTATAATAGGCATCGATTTACCGGAGATTTCTGCATACTCGGTTTATGATGCTATCTGTCCCCTGCTATACCTGAATTCTATTTCTTGAGATCGAATGTAGATTTGCCTCGGAATTCTGCTCGATCTTATTCTTTAAGTCACGGTTTACCCGGTTAAGGTTGCCCATGAATTAAATAAGCTTATCCATCTCCTGATTCTGTTAATTGAATTATCTTATCTTCTGTTTCAAACTTATTGTCGAATCAGAATTCTCTTTGATTTGATTTCCATCAAATTTGAATCTTTATACTTATTTTGAAATTCATTCATGTATCGTCGAGGGAGGAAGTGTATTTGTAAATTAAAATTGGAAATGTTTTAAATATATTGTGTTGTTTGAGTTGTTGATGTGGATTTAGATTTTCGATCGATTCGTTTGATCAACGTTATCGAAAGAATTTCTAAAACACTCGAGCAGAGCAAACTGACATAATATTGTTTTCAAATTTAGTAAATAAAATAATATTGAATGATTTTATTATATATAAGTATAAATTTTTCTGAAATCAAAATGTTAATGAATCCGTTGTCCGAAATGTGAAAAATTTAATTTTCATCTATTATTTTATAAATCATTGACTATTTCATAAAACAAATAAATGAATTCATAAATTGGTTATAATTTGATTTGGAATTTGAAGTGAATTTAAACTAGAATTTGAGAGTTTAATTTCCGATAATTTCAAACTGTGGTTTCAGGTTTAAAATGTATATTACTTAAAGTATTTCGAATAGAAATGGTTTTCAAAGAATTTTAAATGATTAAGTTAGAGCTCTTCTCTTTTGTCGCTGGAAAATAATTTCGGTGATGACGGCCGCATCATCGACATTCATTTTCAAGTTTCGAAGTGGAGAGACTATTCTGTAGCTTTGCTACGGATTGTTTTGAAAATAAATTGAGTTGAATTTCTCAAAGTATGATTTGATTTGAAATACATATATTGATATATGATTTAAAACTGATTTGATATTATATATTTATTTATCTCTAAATAAATTTTGAAGTTACTCGAAAATTTAATTCTTAAATTTATGTAAAGGATAATTTAAATTATAAAATGAAATCAAAATTTTAAATAAAAGTTTAAGCCTGGATAACTAAATTAGAAAATTTTACTAGTGTAATACTCGATTGCATTATATATAACTTACCTAAATTTTCAAAAGTTGACTATGTAATTGAATATTATACGGTAGAAAATGATATCAGAGGAATTTATAAATAAATTTGAGTGGTTATAATAAATGTAAATATTATGTTAGGATATATTAAGTAGAACAAATTTAATAATAATTTGGAGTAAAGAAGAATTAAATTTGGCTAATAAAGTATGATTATAATAAAAGACTATTCAAATTTATGATCTTTGGAATTGTTAATTTAAGATAATTGGATAATATACAATATAAGTTGAATTTATAAATAAAATTTGAGTGCGTATAAAAATGTTATACACTTAAAGTTTAATTATAGATGGTTAATAGAGATAAAAAGAAGACTAGGCTAGTTGAATAATAAATGGGTTAATAAAATAAATTTTTGTTATAATAAAAATTTGTAACAAAAATGATAAATTGAAAATAAATCAACTTAATGCAATTTCTTGATTTTAAAATCAAGTATTGAATATTAATTAATTTAAATTGAAATTTATATGGTTTAAATTAATTATTTACAATGTAATTCAAGTCTATTCATTTTGGTTGTTTTTATTCTCCTACTTCCTTCCTTTTTGAGGACGAAAAGTTTTGAGTGGGGGAGATTGTAACAACCCGGGTATTTTAACGATTTTATTTAATTTAATTAACCGTTTTCGTGTGTAAATAAAAATATAATATAAACGATAAAATTTTGAAATATAAATTTAATATTTGAAATGCGTCTAGTTAAACATAGCAACGGGTAAATTTTCGTCCGAAAATACGGAAGTTTATTTCGTGCGTAAATTTACTTCAATTTAATCAGTTAAAAAGCGATGAAAATAAAACGTTTTCAAAACCAAAATATTTTTACATAAAAAAATTCTAAAAAATCTTTTGAGCAAGTTGTCAGTTTGTCGTTTTTCCAAATTCGGACATCTTTGGCTCCGTCGATCTTAATTTTCTACGAATTTCATGCATCTTCCGCTAGTATAAAATTTTGAATTTTTATCATTCAATCGTACAACTGATATCTGTATACCATTTTGATCATTTCGTCGAGCTGATCTTCATGATATATTTATATGTTCGTTTCGGTGTCTGGTACGCGGTAAGGACTGCAGAACGGTTCACCGTATCGGTAACGGTTCGGGCGCTTTTGTTCCTTGTGCCTTTTCGTTGTTCGAAGACAACCTAATAGCTGCCTGCTTTTATTATTCTCTAAAATTCGTGATGACTTTACTATTTCCATCAGCTCACTTTTTGACTTTCGGTATCACTTCTATTCTTTATTTTGCTCACGTCTGTTCTCTTTTCTCACCTCTTCCATTTTGAAAAGAAATGAAATACAGCTTGCATTTGCTGCGGCTTGTATATTTTATAAAGTATCCACATCTACATTTCACCTTCTTTATAATATTATACAGTGATTGAAGCCATCACCGACCCAAGAACGCATGCGCGTTCTCCCTCTCCGCCCCAGCATGCGCACACGGCTCCAAGCATGCAAACCCTAGCCGCGTCCCTCCCTTGTCCCGCCACCGCTCGTCTCAGCGTGCCATCCCATGCATCGGCCATTACCACCAACCAAAAGCAAGGACCGCATTCACCTTCACTTGCTTGCACCCACCCTCGCCTACCACAGCCGGCACAGCAGCCACCAAGGCCGTCCTCCCCTCCCTCTCTCTTGGTCACGCCTCTCATCAATCTCCGCCCCGCCTCACATCCACCGTTCCCGTCCCTAGCGTCGTCCATCCACTTGCTGTCACACGCATCCGCCCCTCACTGCCACTCTTCCATCACCGCTCCAGCCGTACCCAAGCACGCGCCGCGTTCATCTCCATCTCCTCTCGTGCGTGAAGCATTGGCACTTCCATGTTTATGCATAAGGTATTAGTTTATGTTTCCGCTATGTTTCCAAGTCTCACTGTGCTTCTAGTTCATATATTGGTTATACAGTGTGCGTTTGAGTCATATTCGTTTTTAAAAAAAAAATTATTACTAGTTATATTTATGTACTAGTTAAGTGTTATACAATATAAGGTTTATTTTATAAATTCTATATGTGTTTGCTTGTTTTGTTGAACGTACATATATAGCAGATGTTTAAAACAAATCTATAAGCATTACATAACATAAACTGTTGGTTTCAAATGGGTTTATAACAGTTATATTGAGCTCCTAGGATAGTATGCATGAAAGTTTGAAAATAAATACATAAGCTGGACCTGGGTAGGTTTTAAATACGTATGTATAGTGGATCTGCTGTATATCTAAGTCCTATATGCAAGTTATATGAAATTTAGTTATTGATTAAATACATAGGTTTATAATATATTGATCAGACTGTTGTTGTGTATATGGGTTACTTTATGAATAACTTTTTTTGATTTTTTTTGATTTTAGAGCATGTTGTGATAATATAAATTTTAAATTATATATTTTGTATAAGATTTGTCAGTTAATATATATGGCTTCGGCCGTACGGTCTATTTATGAAGGTTGTTTTGTTTTCAAGTTATTTTATACATATGTTATCTTATAAAATTATACGGGGTTATATATATATCTGCTTTGTTGCCTTGCTGTGTTGTGAAATACATCAAAGTGTATTATTGTTTTAGTTGAGTATATATAGGTTTACCAAGTTTCATACATTTTGATTTTTGGATCCAGTTTTAAGTTTTGTTGTAAATGTGTTTGTTATATATTATATTATATATTTCGGTACTCTAATTTCAAATTTACCTATAGATTTTTATATTATATAACCTGTATATTTGTATATTGATTTCAAGACATATAGGTTTTTGATTTGGGTATGTGCATATATTTAAACTTAATATCGATTTCATATATATATTTTAAAGCTTTTTAATATGCGTTTGAATTTGAGAATATGAATTTTAAATATATTGTTATATTTATAGTTATATGTAAATTCACCTATACCAATTATCTTCATCGATCCGCTCTGATTTGATTTCTTCTATTCAAACTATCAGCTTTGTTCGTCAAATCGTATGCATCTAGCTTTGATTTGGAAGGCGTGCTTGCATTTAGTACCTCAATCTCATTGCTTATTCTCTCTAGCCTCGAAAGGTGAGCAATCACCCACGATTGATATTCTTTTATTTATTAAATTTGATTTCAATTGAAACAACAATTGAAATATACCTGTTGTTAGTTATGTACGCTATTATTACCTGTATCTGTTCACCTATGACATCTGACACCATTATCTGTTAATTATTATGCGATGATAATACAGTTTGGTTGAAATTGATTGATTGTTTGTTGTTTATATTGGACGTTAAATTGAAATGTAAAAAGTGATGAATAGCGTGCAATTGAATTTGACATAGGATAGTTATAAATTTTGAATCGACATATGTGTTGAATTTGATTAGTTAATTTGAATAATATGACCCCTCGAAATTGTTAAGCAAATTGACTCGTAGAATTTGATAAATTACACTTTGAACCTTGAACGTATATTGAATAAATTGTGTAGAATTGAAATTGAACGACAAGTGGAAAAACCGAAATGTAATAATCTTTAATCTACATGAAATGATAGTTTAGATTCTAGAGATAATTATATTAATTCGCACAAATAACAATGCGAATTAATACGATTATTTCGGGATTATTTGAATTGATTATTGAATTGTGTTTGATTGTTATTGCTTATTTATTTACTTTGACACTATCCCAGTTATCACACTGCAAGTTCCCTTTGTTATGTTTTGATTTGGAATTGGAATCGGGTTGAAATGATAAATACCCAAAATGAACTTGACTTAGGATAGAGAATTAAATAAAATCCTATTGGTCAATAATTTGATTTAAAAATAAAAGTTATGAAATGAAGTTGGAATTTGAATTTTTTTTTAAAATAAAATGTAAAGATTGAAATCTGAAACAAATGTTAACGTAGTAATTGATGAAACCACGTTGTTTGAAATTTAATTATTTGATAATTAAATTTGGAATTATTAATAAATAATTTGGAACTAGTAATAACTGAGTTTTGAAATTATTAAGTTTGAAATCATTTAATAATTGAATTTGAAATTATAATTAAGTTTGAAATAATAATTAAGTTTGAAATTATTAAGTTGAATTTATAATTAAGTTGAAATGATTTGATAATTAAGTTTGAATTCATAATTAAGTGGAAATGAATTAATAATTAAGTATGAATTTATAATCAAGTTTGTAATTATTAAGTTTTGAAATTATTAATAATTATGATTGAAATTATTTGATAATTGAATGAGATTTAATTATTTGATAATTGAATAAAAAATTGAATTCTTTAATAAGAGAAAATCGAACTTTCGTTTAAGTGAATTTGATCTTCGTTAACAAATGAAATGGAGTTGCTTTATTTATGAAGTTTGGAAAAAAATTTAAATAAGTAAATAAGTGAAATCGAACTTCTCGAAAATGTGAAAGTTAGTTTTGTTAATTGAGTTTGGGATTTGTAACTAAGTAAGTAAATGAACGAAATTGAATTTCTTTAACAAGAAATAAAATGTGATTTATTGAAATTAATGTACGACTTGTAATTTTGAGAATTGATTTGACAAATCTAATTTAGTTAATTTGAAGTTTTGATAAAATGAAGATGAACTTAAGTAATTGACTTAATGAATTGGGAATTAAGTAAAATTGTTTGAATAATAAAGTAACTCAACGAATGAAGTCGATAAATGAATTTAAATTAGTTTGAATGTTGAATTTAATCATTTAAATGATTTTCGAAATAAAACTTATATATGGACTTGAATCAATATTGGAATGGTTTAAATAAAATTGAAATTGAATTGTAAGACCTTGAAATGATAATTTGGGAGTTTTGAAACATAGATTTTTGGAAATTGATTTTGAAAGACAAATGAAATATTGATTTATAAATTCTAATTGAAATTGGATTTGATTTGGTTTTGAAATTTATTAAACGACCAATCGGTATAAAAAATTACGAAAGTAATTAAAGAAACCGGAATCGGTTTTGGATATACTCTCTATCTAAACCGAAAACCACTTTAATACCTATACGCGGAGTGATGATCCAGAATGAAGTGGTTGGAATGATGTACGTGCTGACTGAAGAAAGTGAACGATAATGGATAGCCTTGACACTTGTGTCAAATTGGAAATGACTAAAATCAAGAGCCGTGCCGGCCCAAATGGGGTTAGCCACCTCGAGCGAACACACTTCTTCGTAACTACTATTCTTTACTTGTGATTGATTGGTGCACCCTCGTACTTTTCAGGAGTGTTGTTTCGCGGTGTTGCGATCGCTGCGGTGATGCGTTCTCACCAGTCCGGATCAGGTGAACGGCAGTTTCACTACCTTGGGTATTGCCTCATGTGCCTTGTCATACTTGTATCCCTATATACGCGACCACTACGAATTTGTTTACCTATGGAGTACTCCCTGATATCCCACCAGTTTACGGTGGAGTTTACAGTGCTGTATAGACTATAACGCTTATATAAAATGTGTTAAGGGGGATAATGGTAACGCCTTAACACTATTTTGATATTTATATTACTAATAGACATTATCTATTTAGCGTATACTACTATATAGTAGATAGTTTAACGGATCCTTAGAGGATGGTTATTCCAACATCCTTTGAGTTACTTGTATTTGGATTGCTATTTCAGTTGAGTTGGATTTATTGATATGAGAATATTAATCCTGACTCGAGTGTTTGTGTTTTTCTTTACGCTCGGGTCAGACTGAGAGTACCAGCTTTCGAGGCTCATCTTTGGAGTTGGAGCTTTGCTTGAAGATCCAGCCATCTATTCTGCTTTCAGTATTCGTTGATTCCAGTGATGTAATCTGATTATTGTATTTGACTATTGTATTCGAAACTTCTGTTGTAACTTATTTAACTCTGTTATATACATAGTAGCTTCATGAACTACTATCTCTTTTACTTACGCTGCATATTATTACTCTGTGTCTGTGATTCTGTGATTATTTATTTACTGTATATCTGAGTTTTGCCAAATTTAAAATTAACAATTCGGTATTTTGAATTATTCAAGTCCGACATGTGCGGATGCGAATAGTCCAAAATAGCGGGTCGTTACAGTTGGTATCAGCGCTTTGGCATCTCTAGGCAGAACTAGCATATATGATAAATGTATTTACAGAATCACTCTCATTCGAGTTTCAATCTCTTCCTTTTAACTCAATTTCTTTGGATTTTGGAACGTCCCCTCGGTTTCGAAATTCATTCATGTCCCTCACTATTCGTTTTCTTTCCATTCTGGAGTATCCCATTACTCCACTCCGAATGATATCTAGAATAGATCGGTGGTCTCGCCAACCTTCGAATTATTTGTTAAGGTGTGAAACTCCTTTATAATAGGCATCGATTTACCGGAGATTTCTGCATCCTCGGTTTACGATGCTATCTGTCTCCTGCTATACCTGAATTCTATTTCTTGAGATCGAATGTAGATTTGCCTCGGAATTTTGCTCGATCTTATTCTTTAAGTCACGGTCTACCCGGTTAAGGTTGCCTATGAATTAAATAAGCTTATCCATCTTCTGATTCTGTTAATTGAATTATCTTATCTTCTGTTTCAAACTTATTGTCGAATCCAAAATTCTCTTTGATTTAATTTCCATCAAATTTGAATCTTTATACTTATTTTGAAATTCATTCATGTATCATCGAGCGAGGAAGTGTATTTTTAAATTAAAATTGGAAATGTTTTAAATATATTGTGTTGTTTGAGTTGTTGATGTGGATTTAGATTTTCGATCGATTCATCTGATCAACGTTATCGATATAATTTCTAAAACACTCGAGCAGAGCAAACTGACATAATATTATTTTCAAATTTAGTAAATAAAATAATATTGAATGATTTTATTATATATAAGTATAAATTTTTCTGAAATCAAAATGTTAATGAATCCGTTGTTCGAAATGTGAAAAATTTAATTTTCATCTATTATTTTATAAATCATTGACTATTTCATAAAACAAATAAATGAATTCATAAATTGGTTGTGACGACCGCCCATGAATCCTGCACTAAAACAGGGAAATGGTGCGCTGAAAGGTGTGCCAGGCAGCCATGGACGATAGTCAGGGTAAGATAAAACAGAAAACTCTATCGTACAACTCACAGCGCCTGGATAAAATACAATAGAGGAATATAAATATAGTGAAGCTCCATAGAACAGAATATCATCATATAAGCATCATAGAAGTTTGATACAAACATCTAAACAATCCAAACATCAAGCCTCACTACATAACACTCAAAACATATACAAGCAGCGGAACATCCAGTACATATAGTAGGAAAACAATATGTAAAAGCCTCCAGCTCGTCTTCGTCATCAGCAATGTAGATAACCAAGGACAGCACCTGTCACCTGCTACCTAGTCTGCCCATCCCAACATGGATGAACAGCCCAAGGTGATAAGAGTTAAACATAAAACTTTGAGTCAGACAAAAGTCTTAGTGAGCAGTAAATCAACTATCAAACATACCAAAAGATCATAAAGGGTACAAAGGAATAGGAACCCAACCATCCCACTCCACCTCTTTCTACAGTGATAGCCTCCAGACACACTAAGCAGAAACAAACATAGCAAACCAGACCATTAAAGTAAAGCAATTATCACTCGAGTCAAGGTCGATGTTTTCCAAGTACAAACCCCCAAGGCCTAAACCAAGATCAGATAAGCACCCAGAAAATACCGCTCTTGAGACCGAATGATGATACAATCAAACATCCATGACTCTGGCTGTCACTGTTATCATTGCTTCGATATCACCGTTAATTGAATGACCGGCTCATTCTTTCATCCGTCCATCAAGGGCTAATGGTAACCCCGGTTCTAGACATAACTCCGCACGTCGTCGTGACCCGTGCCTAGGACAATCGAATCTGCCCAGAGTACTAACACGTCATCGTGACCCGTGTCTGGAACGTCATCGTGACCCGTTCTAACGTACTCTTGCTTTGAGCATGCTAGAACCTTCAACAACAATGAAATCTCGGCCTTCTAGTCATCCTCCTCGACGACTATTTCCATACTAGCTCAAGCGCCTCTCGAGCCCACCATTATCAACCAACTCGAACCGCATCATCGAGTTATCAACATGCTTGGGATGATCCCGTCTGGATTAAACCAAGGCTATCTCACATCATGCTTTGCTTCATCTCATCATAGCAAAGTCTCATCCCAACATCACACTTTGCTCTATCGCATCATAGCAAAGTCCATCATCATCGAATCTATCCATATAAGCTTAAACATCCGCTTCATATGCCACAAGCAGCTTTCACCATTCAAGAGCCTCTCCACTTAGCTTTTGAATCATCTTCAACCAACTTGTCCAAATCAACTATTAGCTAATTTGCAACAATCTATCAATCAAATCAATCATTAATCCAAGCAGTCAAACATTCAAACAAGATCTAATAAGCAATTATGCAAGAATGGCAATTTCGTAATTAAAATGTCCAAATCTAACAAGTATGAATTATAAGCAAATATCTCTACAACTTGATGAATAAACTAATATAAGTTAACATGTAGCAAAATGGGTATCCAAAACTTCATAGACAATGGATCTACATGCAGACTTAAGGAAAATGCAAGAAATCACTATCTTTAACAAATAAACAAACCACCGATCCCATATACTCCTTTGGGTCCGTGTGAGAGATAAATACCACTCACCGAATCACCTAAACACCTCAAAAACAACCAACTCCAGATCTGGACAGCAAAGGATCTAGCTTGATCCGAGAAGATTCCGCTTCAAACGATGAAATCTCTCTTCAATGGATGGAGATCTTCAACTTTGGCTCTTGGTTCTTTGATTTGATCTTCAATCTAGATGGAAGGAATCACAAGATTAAAGTGGAGAAAAGTAGTGAAGAAGTGTTGTGGTAGAGCTCTCAAAATGGCAGCAATTCGTTGCTTCGAAATCTGGTGCCAAAAAGTGAACCAAACCTCTCTATTTATAGGCCGAAATCCCCATGAGTCGTCCCCACTTAAGTCGTCGCCGACCCAACTGCCCCGACCTACGACCTAAGCATAGCTGCCGACTCACGACTCAAACAGACACAGGGTCACACGACTTAACAACTGCCAACCTACCAATCTCCACGACCCACGACCTAACCAGCAGCCGACCTTAACAAACCCAACGACCTAAAACACAAGCGCGACCTAACGACTTAACCCTATATGCGACCTAACACTCTAACACAGCCGCATCCTTTCCTAAGTCGCCTGGTCGACTTACGACCTAACATAGGTCGTCCCACGACCTAACTAAGACATGAGACCAACAAACATGCGGCACAACCGACCTAACACAGCAACGACTTAACTATGCACAGGACCACACGAGTTAAGCCTTATCTCGTCTACGACTTATCACCTAACCGACCCAACGACTTAAGACTCCCACGACCTATCTCAACACAGTGCTAACCTCAAGGTCGCCATCCTCCTTAAGTCGTTCCAAACGACCCACGACCTAAGCACCTAACGATCTATCCCCTTAGGTCGCCTAAACCTTAAGTCGCTCACTATACTCAGGTCACTTACTATACTTAAGTCGCTTAATCCACTAACTCGCTAACTACTAGGTCGTACTGTTTTTAAGTCGCTCTTCTTCCTTAGGTCACTCACCCCTTAGGTCGCTCAACCGACCTAACTTCCACACGACCTAAATCCTATACGACTTAACTCTTAAGTCGCTCAACGTACTTAAGCCGTTACATCTATAGGTCGCTCCACTCAACCTTACTCTCATACGACCTAAGCTCCACACGGCTTAACAACATCAACGACTTAATGGCAACTATTTTACGATATGTCGACACGTAAAATACGGGTCGTTACATTCTCTCCCCCTTAGGAATTTCGCCCCCGAAATTCCAAACAAACAAGAGCAATCAAAAACTATTCTGCATGCCTACCATCCATAGCAATCAACAAACCATGCATCCAGTTACTAGCCTAGCATGCAGAATTCTAAGATTAGAACAAGTACAATGTCGTGAGATGTCACGACACCTTAGGGTCATACCTCGAAGAGTTCAGGATGAGCTGCCTTCATCCTCTCTCCCTCCTCCCACGTACAGTCATTAACATCATCACTCCATTGTACCTTGAGCAACTCGACCGACTTCCTCCTAAGCTGTTTCGTGTCGGTTTCCACAACACGAAGCGGCTTACGAGGTCTCGTAACAACTGGACCAACCTCCAAATCTTCACAGCTATCAGCAGAAACCACTGTATTCGAGTCGTGCACATACTTCCGTAGATAAGATACATGAAAAACATTGTGCACACCCGCCATCTTTTTTGGTAACTCCAATTTATATGCGAGCTTTCCTATTCGCTCGATAATCGGGAATGGTCCAACAAGTCTCGGAGTCATCTTTCCTTTCTTCCCGAATCGAATAACATTCTTCAATGGAGAAATCTTCACAAAAACCATATCGCCTACGTCGAATTCCAAATCCTTTCGACGATTATCAGCATAACTTTTCTGACGGCCTTGGGCTGCCTTCATTCGTTGCCGAATGATCTCTATGCAATCCGAAGTCTGTCGAATCATCTCTGGCCCAAGTATCAGCTTTTCTCCAGTTTCCAACCAACATGTAGGAGAGTTACACGGCCTTCCATATAATGCTTCATATGGTGCCATACCAATGCTTGACTGATAACTGTTATTATACGCAAATTCCACCAAATGAAGATGATCTTCCCATGATCCTTCGAAATCCAAAACACATGCTCTCAGGAGATCTTCCAAAACTCGGTTGACTCTCTCGGTCTGACCATCTATTTGGGGGTGATAAGCTGTACTCAAACACAACTCGGTTCCCAAAACTTCCTGGAAGCTCTTCCAAAATTCACTAGTGAACAATGGATCTCGATCGCTCACTATACTCTTCGGAATACCATGGAATCGAACTATCCACTTAACATATAACTCAGCCAATTTCGATGCAGTCCTAGTTGATCTAACAGGAATGAATCCTGCACTTTTAGTCAAATAATCTACGATGACCCAAATCCCTTCATTTCCTGCCCTGGTTCTAGGTAGACCATCGATAAAATCCATCGATATTTGTTCCCACTTCCATGTAGGAACTTCTAATGGCTGAAGCAATCCACTTGGCTTCTTCTGCTCGGCTTTAACCAACTGGCAGTTCATACATTTAGAAATAAAATTTCCAACATCCTTCTTCATACCTTCCCAATAGTAGGTTCTCTTCATATCCCGATACATCTTATTTCCACCTGGATGAATTGTCAACTTCGAGTGATGACTTTCCCTCAGAACTTCATCTCTCAATCCATCTATATCGGGAACAACTAGTCGTCCTTGTTTTCGAAGCCAACCCTCTCGATCGACTTCGAATCCTTTATCCTTCTCTGGGTCTGATCCAGATTCCAAATTTCGGATAATCTTGACAAGCTTATCGTCTCGCCTTTGGCTCTCGCCAATTCTTTCCACTAGAGTAGGTCTTATCGATAAGTTTGCCAACATTTCAGGTTCCAATTCACATCTAGGCCTGAAGTCAAATCCAGCCAAATACTCGAGATTCTTCCATTCTGAAAACATGGCTCCGAAACCTGCATGTCTTCGACTTAACGCATCTGCCACTGCGTTACCTTTTCCCGGAGTATAGGCTATACCAAAATCATATGATGCTAAAAACTCTAGCTATCGTTGTTGCCGGAGATTCAAATCCTTTTGGGAGAAAAGATACTTCAATGACTTATGATCCGTAAACAACTCGAATCGAACTCCCAATAGATAATGTCTCCACATCTTCAGAGCAAATACAATCGCCGCCAACTCCAAATCATGAGTTGGATAATTCCTTTCATGCGGCTTCAGTTGTCGACTTGCATATGCAACAACTTTATCCTTCTACATCAGCACTGCTCCAAGTCCAGTACCACATGCATTGGTGTATACCACCATCTCATCATTCCCACTTGGAGTAGTCAAAACAGGAGCACTTGTCAGTTGCTCTTTTAGGATTACGAAAGCTTGCTCACACTTATCATCCCATCTGAACACTTGGTTCTTTTTCGTCAATCCTGTTAACGGTGCAGCTATCTTGGAAAAGTTTTTGATAAACCGACGATAATATCCTGCTAATCCAAGAAAACTTCTCACGTCAGACGCATTCTTAGGTCTAACCCAATCCTGGATTGCTGCCAGCTTAGCGGGATCAACCGCTATTCCATTTTCAGAAATAACATGGCCTAAGAACCTCACTTCACTCTTCCAGAAGTGACACTTCGAAAACTTAGCCTTCAGCTGATGTTTCCGTAAGATTTCCATAACAATATGCAAGTGCGTCTTGTGCTCTTCTTCAGTTCTGGAATAAATCAGAATATCGTCCACGAACACAAGTACAAACTTGTTCAACTGATCTCTAAATACTATATTCATAAGATCCACAAAATATGTTGGCGCATTGGTCAATCCAAACGGCATTACCAGCCACTCATAAAAACCGGATGATGTCCTGAAAGCTGTCTTCGGCACACTATCCTTTGCCACTCTCAACTGGTGAAATCCCGTTGCCAAATCCATCTGAGAAAACACCTTAGCTTCGTGAAGCTGATCAAACAAGTCATCTATTCTCGGCAATGGATACTTGTTCTTCTTAGTCACTTTATTCAGCTCACGATAATCCACACACAACCTCAACGATCCATCCGCTTTGGTTGCAAACACAACTGGTGCACCCCATTCGGACACACTACGCCAAATGAATCCTTTCTGTAAAAGGTCATCAACTTGCACCTTCAACTCTTGCTGCTCCCTAGGCGCCATTCGCCTAAGAGGCATCACAACAGGTCTGGCTCCTTCAACTAGATCGATACGAAACTCGATCTCTCTATGCGGCGGTAACCCTTTGACCTCGTCAAAGACATCCTCAAATCCATTCACAATAGGCACCGATGACAGTCCATCCCGTGGAACAACCAGCGAATACATGAAGCTCATGAAGACGCCTTCTTCATGCTTACATCGTATCACAACCTTTCGCCCCACCACATTCTCGACTGTCACCTCCAGCCTCTTACAATCAACCCTTGCCGCATACTTCCTAAGCCAGTCTATACCCAAAATAATTCCGAACCCCGCAAAGTTCAGAACAAAACAATCACAAACAAAAGAGCAATCATGACTCGATACAACTAGACCACGACATATCATACTCAAACAAGACGAACCCCCAACTGGATTAGTCACAACCAATGGTCTATCAACAATTTCCGGTTCCAAACCCAACCGGCTTACAAGGTCATTACAAACAAAAGAATGCGACGCCCCAGTATCAAACAACACTCTAACTGGAACACCACAAATGGAAAGAGTACCTTGAACCACCACACTCTTTCCCTTATCTTCAGCAGTAGGAGCTTTCAAAGATGATGGCACAGCCCCCAAAGCATAAGCTTGCACAATCTGCTTGTCCATCCTCGGTTTTGGACAATTCCTCTTGATATGCCCCAGCTTATCACAGTTGTGGCACTTTAACTGCACCTTTGGATTCGTGCAATCCTTAGAGAAATGGCCCTTCTACCGACAATTGTAGTAGGTCACTTCACCCTTTGGCTTCTTCTGGCCATCCTTACCCTTCTGGTGTTTCTGCTTCCTCTTCTTGTTTCCACCCTGCTGTGGTTTGGACTCTTCCTTGGTAACAGCAACAACAGACCCTTCCTTAGGAAACAAACTCTCGTGCCTGAGAGCTTTCTCCACAAGCTTCTCAAAGGGATCGTCCAGATGATCCACCAACTGCCTCTCAAGATAACTATCCAAGCCATTCACAAACTTCTCGTTCTTCTGATATGAAGACTCAATATACGATCTGGCATACTTGGACAAAGCTTCAAATTCAGAAACATACTCAAGAACTGGTCTTCCACCTTGCTTGAGCTCCACAAACTTCTTAAACAAAACAGACTTCTGAGCTGTACAAATGAACTTAGCTTCAAATCTGACTTGGAATTGCTCCCAAGTAATCTCTTCCTCTGGAGTATCAATGGTGATAGAGTTCCACCAATCCGAAGCTCTCCCTTGAAGCTGCCTTGATGCAAGCTTCCTCTTAGTTGCATCCTCAATTCCCAAGTCACCAAAGATCCTTCGACAAGCATCTATCCATCTTTGGACTTCAATGGTTGACTCTGTTCCCAAGAAAACCCTTCCTCCAAGAGCAGTATAGTCCTTGCAAAGCTTAGCAAAATCCACTGGTTTTGGAGCTTGAACTTGAACTCCAACATCTACTGATGGTCCTGAAGCTGGTATCCTTCTCATGATCGAAGTCATCATAGCTTCGAACATCGCAGCATAATCAACAGCTCCATCAGCACGGCCTTCCCTAGCTGCTGGTCTCACTCTTCGACTCATCCTTAATATCTACAAAAAGGAATGACTTAGAACACCTTGAGAAACAACTGCATAAGGAGTTCAAATCCTTCTAAACTACTATATTATATATAGTAATCATCCATCAAAATTACAATTACGTCTCTTATACGTAGTTACGTCAGCGAGCGTTGGCTAAAATCGATTAACCAAGGCTCTGATACCAAATGTGACGACCGCCCATGACTCCCGCACTAAAACAGGGAAATGGTGCGCTGAAAGGTGTGCCAGGCAGCCATGGACGATAGTCAGGGTAAGATAAAACAGAAAACTCTATCATACAACTCACAGCGCCTGGATAAAATACAATAGAGGAATATAAATATAGTGAAGCTCCATAGAACAAAATATCATCATATAAGCATCATAGAAGTTTGATACTAACATCTAAACAATCCATACATCAAGCCTCACTACATAACACTCAAAACATATACAAGCAGCGGAACATCCAGTATATATAGTAGGAAAACAATATGTAAAAGCCTCCAGCTCGTCTTCGTCATCAGCAACGTAGATAACCAAGGACAGCACCTGCTACCTAGTCTGCCCATCCCAACATGGATGAACAGCCCAAGGTGATAAGAGTTAAACATAAAACCTTGAGTCAGACAAAAGTCTTAGTGAGCAGTAAATCAACTATCAAACATACCAAAAGAGCATAAAGGGTACAAAGGAATAGGAACCCAGCCATCCCACTCCACCTCTTTCTACAGTGATAGCCCCCAGACACACTAAGCAGAAACAAACATAGCAAACCAGACCATTAAAGTAAAGCAATTATCACTCGAGTCAAGGTCGATGTTTTCCAAGTACAAACCCCCAAGGCCTAAACCAAGATCAGATAAGCACCCAGAAAATACCGCTCTTGAGACCGAATGATGATACAATCAAACATCCATGACTCTGGCTATCACTGTTATCATTGCTTCGATATCACCGCTAATTGAATGACCGGCTCATTCTTTCATCCGTCCGTCAAGGGCTAATGGTAACCCCGGTTCTAGACATAACTCCGCACGTCGTCGTGACCCGTGCCTAGGACTATCGATCTGCCCAGAGTACTAACACGTCATCGTGACCCGTGTCTGGAACGTCATCGTGACCCGTTCTAACGTACTCTTGCTTCTAACGTACTCTTGCTTTGAGCATGCTAGAACCTTCAACAACGATGAAATCTCGGCCTTCTAGTCATCCTCCTCGACGACTATTTCCATACTAGCTCAAGCGCCTCTCGAGCCCACCATTATCAACCAACTCGAACCGCATCATCGAGTTATCAACATGCTTGGGATGATCCCGTCTGGATTAAACCAAGGCTATCTCACATCATGCTTTGCTTCATCTCATCATAGCAAAGTCTCATCCCAACATCACACTTTGCTCTATCGCATCATAGCAAAGTACATCATCATCGAATCTATCCATATGAGCTTAAACATCCGCTTCATATGCCACAAGCAGCTTTCACCATTCAAGAGCCTCTCCACTTAGCTTTTGAATCATCTTAAACCAACTTGTCCAAATCAACTATTAGCTAATTTGCAACAATCTATCAATCAAATCAATCATTAATCCAAGCAGTCAAACATTCAAACAAGATCTAATAAGCAATTATGCAAGAATGGCAATTTCGTAATTAAAATGTCCAAATCTAACAAGTATGAATTATAAGCAAATATCTCTACAACTTGATGAATAAACTTATATAAGTTAACATGTAGCAAAATGGGTATCCAAAACTTCATAGACAATGGATCTACATGCAGACTTAAGGAAAATGCAAGAAATCACTATCTTTAACACATAAACAAACCACCGATCCCATATACTCCTTTGGGTCCGTGTGAGAGATAAATACCACTCACCGAATCACCTAAACACCTCAAAAACAACCAACTCCAGATCTGGACAGCAAAGGATCTAGCTTGATCCGAGAAGATTCCGCTTCAAACGATGAAATCTCTCTTCAATGGATGGAGATCTTCAACTTTGGCTCTTGGTTCTTTGATTTGATCTTCAATCTAGATGAAAGGAATCACAAGATTAAAGTGGAGAAAAGAAGTGAAGAAGTGTTGTAGTAGAGCTCTCAAAATGGCAGCACTTCGTTGCTTCGAAATCTGGTGCCAAAAAGTGAACCAAACCCCTCTATTTTTAGGCCGAAATCCCCATGAGTCGTCCCCCCTTAAGTCGTCGCCGACCCAACTGCCCCGACCTACGACCTAAGCATAGCTGCCGACTCACGACTCAAACAGACACAGGGTCACACGACTTAACAACTGCCAACCTACCAATCTCCACGACCCACGACCTAACCAGCAGCCGACCTTAACAAACCCAACGACCTAAAACACACGCGCGACCTAACGACTTAACCCTATATGCGACCTAACACTCTAACACAGCCGCATCCTTTCCTAAGTCGCCTGGTCGACTTACGACCTAACATAGGTCGTCCCACGACCTAACTAAGACATGAGACCAACAAACATGCGGCACAACCGACCTAACACAGCAACGACTTAACTATGCACAGGACCACACGAGTTAAGCCTTATCTCGTCTACGGCTTATCACCTAACCGACCCAACGACTTAAGACTCCCACGACCTATCTCAACACAGTGCTAACCTCAAGGTCGCCATCCTCCTTAAGTCGTTCCAAACGACCCACGACCTAAGCACCTAACGACCTATCCCCTTAGGTCGCCTAAACCTTAAGTCGCTCACTATACTCAGGTCACTTACTATACTTAAGTCGCTTAATCCACTAACTCGCTAACTACTAGGTCGTACTGTTTTTAAGTCGCTCTTCTTCCTTAGGTCGCTCACCCCTTAGGTCGCTCAACCGACCTAACTTCCACACGACCTAAATCCTATACGACTTAACTCTTAAGTCGCTCAACGTACTTAAGCCGTTACATCTATAGGTCGCTCCACTCAACCTTACTCTCATACGACCTAAGCTTCACACGGCTTAACAACATCAACGACTTAATGGCAACTATTTTACGATATGTCGACACGTAAAATACGGGTCGTTACATTCTCTCCCCCTTAGGAATTTCGCCCCCGAAATTCCAAACAAACAAGAGCAATCAAAAACTATTCTGCATGCCTACCATCCATAGCAATCAACAAACCATGCATCCAGTTACTAGCCTAGCATGCAGAATTCTAAGATTAGAACAAGTTACAATGTCTTGAGATGTCACGACACCTTAGGGTCATACCTCGAAGAGTTCAGGATGAGCTGCCTTCATCCTCTCTCCCTCCTCCCACGTACAGTCGTTAACATCATCACTACATTGTACCTTGAGCAACAAATATGGGTCGTTACATTGGTTATAATTTGATTTGGAATTTGAAGTGAATTTAAACTAGAATTTGAGGGTTTAATTTTTGATAATTTCAAACTATGGTTTCAGGTTTAAAATGTATATTATTTAAAATATTTCGAATAGAAATGGTTTTCAAAGAATTTTAAATGATTAAGTTAGAGCTCTTCTCTTTTGTCGTTGGAAAATAATTTCGGTGATGACGGCCGCATCATCGACATTCATTTTCAAGTTTCGAAGTGGAGAGACTATTCTGTAGCTTTGCTACGGATTGTTTTGAAAATAAATTGAGTTGAATTTCTCAAAGTATGATTTGATTTGAAATATGATTTAAAACTGATTTGATATTATATATTTATTTATCTCTAAATAAATTTTGAAGTTACTCGAAAATTTAATTCTTAAATTTATGTAAAGGATAATTTAAATTATAAAATGAAATCAAAATTTTAAATAAAAGTTTAAGCCTGGATAACTAAATTAGAAAATTTTACTACTGTAATACTCGATTGCATTATATATAACTTACCTAAATTTTCAAAAGTTGACTATGTAATTGAATATTATACGGTAGAAAATGATATCAGAGGAATTTATAAATAAATTTGAGTGGTTATAATAAATGTAAATATTATGTTAGGATATATTAAGTAGAATAAATTTAATAATAATTTGGAGTAAAGAAGAATTAAATTTGGCAAATAAAGTATGATTATAATAAAAGACTATTCAAATTTATGATCTTTGGAATTGTTAATTTAAGATAATTGGATAATATACAATATAAGTTGACTTTATAAATAAAATTTGAGTGTGTATAAAAATGTTATACACTTAAAGTTTAATTATAGATGGTTAATAGAGATAAAAAGAAGACTAGGATAATTGAATAATAAATGGGTTAATAAAATAAATTTTTGTTATAATAAAAATTTGAAACAAAAATGATAAATTGAAAATAAATCAACCTAATGAAATTCCTTGATTTTAAAATCAAGTATTGAATATTAACTAATTTAAATTGAAATTTATATGGTTTAAATTAATTATTTACAATGTAATTCAAGTCTTTTCCTTTTGGTTGTTTTTATTCTCCTACTTTCTTCCTTTTCGAGGACGAAAAGTTTTGAGTGGGGGAGATTGTAACAACCCGGGTATTTTAGCGATTTTATTTAATTTAATTAACCGTTTTCGTGTGTAAATAAAAATATAATATAAACGATAAAATTTTGAAATATAAATTTAATATTTGGAATGCGTCTAGTTAAACATAGCAACGGGTAAATTTTCATCCGAAAATACGGAATTTTATTTCGTGCGTAAATTTACTTCAATTTAATCAGTTAAAAAGCGATGAAAATAAAACGTTTTCAAAACCAAAATATTTTTACATAGAAAAATTCTAAACCATCTTTTGAGCAAGTTGTCAGTTTGTCGTTTTTTCAAATTCGGACATTTTTGGCTCCGTCGATCTTAATTTTCTACGAATTTCATGCATCTTCCGCTTGTATAAAATTTCGAATTTTTATCATTCAATTGTACAACTGATATCTGTATACCATTTTGATCATTTCGTCGAGCTGATCTTCATGATATATTTATATGTTCGTTTCGGTGTCTGGTACGCGGTAAGGACTGCAGAACGGTTCACCGTATCGGTAACGGTTCGGGCGCTTTTGTTCCTTGTGCCTTTTCGTTGTCCGGAGACAACCTAATAGCTGCCTGCTTTTATTACTCTCTAAAATTCGTGATGACTTTACTATTTCCATCAGCTCACTTTTTGACTTTCGGTATCACTTCCATTCTTTATTTTGCTCACGTCTGTTCTCTTTTCTCACCTCTTCCATTTTGAAAAGAAATGAAATACAGCTTGCATTTTCTGTGGCTTGTATATTTTATAAAGTATCCACATCTACATTTCACCTCCTTTATAATATTATACAGTGATTGAAGCCATCACCGACCCAAGAACGCACGCGCGTTCTCCCTCTCCGCCCCAGCATGCGCACACGGCTCCAAGCATGCAAACCCCAGCCGCGCCCCTCCCTTGTCCCGCCGCCGCTCGTCTCAGCGTGCCATCCCATGCATCGGCCATTACCACCAACCAAAAGCAAGGACCGCATTCACCTTCACTTGCTTGCACCCACCCTCGCCTACCACAGCCGGCACAGCAGCCACCAAGGCCGTCCTCCCCTCCCTCTCTCTTGGTCACGCCTCTCATCAATCTCCGCCCCGCCTCACATCCACCGTTCCCGTCCCTAGCGTCGTCCATCCACTTGCTGTCACACGCATCCGCCCCTCACTGCCACTCTTCCATCACCGCTCCAGCCGTACCCAAGCACGCGCCGCGTTCATCTCCATCTCCTCTCGTGCGTGAAGCATTGGCACTTCCATGTTTATGCATAAGGTATTAGTTTATGTTTCCGCTATGTTTCCAAGTCTCACTGTGCTTCTAGTTCATATATTGGTTATACAGTGTGCGTTTGAGTCATATTCGTTTTTAAAAAAAAAATTATTACTAGTTATATTTATGTACTAGTTAAGTGTTATACAATATAAGGTTTATTTTATAAATTCTATATGTGTTTGCTTGTTTTGTTGAACGTACATATATAGCAGATGTTTAAAACAAATCTATAAGCATTACATAACATAAACTGTTGGTTTCAAATGGGTTTATAACAGTTATATTGAGCTCCTAGGATAGTATGCATGAAAGTTTGAAAATAAATACATAAGCTGGACCTGGGTAGGTTTTAAATACGTATGTATAGTGGATCTGCTGTATATCTAAGTCCTATATGCAAGTTATATGAAATTTATTTATTGATTAAATACATAGGTTTATAATATATTGATCAGACTGTTGTTGTGTATATGGGTTACTTTATGAATAACTTTTTTGATTTTTTTTGATTTTAGAGCATGTTGTGATAATATAAATTTTAAATTATATATTTTGTATAAGATTTGTCAGTTAATATATATGGCTTCGGTTAAACGGCTAAACCCTACAAACCCCTCGTTCCATCACCACGATCCCTTATAAATTCAGCTACAAATTTTCCTGTCTTCATCATCACCCAATCCTCCTCCGACATGAACCCCTAGACCCAAACACATTTCAATCTCCAAAACTTGCCCAAAACCATATTTTCGTTCAAACCCGAGATCCTCATTCAACACCATTTTAAAAATCCTGATTTTGTTCTTAAAATTCATTATTTTTGAATATAAATCAATTTATATAATCAAATCAAGGAAACTGGATGATCAAAATGTGGGATATTTTGAGTTTTTACTGTTCTTTCCAGTGACATTGTTTGCATTTGATGCTTCCAGTAAATTTTAAAATCTTTATTAAGTGAATATAACTAAGTTTTATTTAAAACCATTTCCTAAATCTTTGTAGATTTTGAGAAATCAATTTTTTTCTTGAATTCTTTGTCATTCTATTTTCAAACAGAACTATGCCTATATAGTTATACATGCATTCACTTTCAAGATCATACAGATATACTACGCAAATAAACAGTGCAGGCATCATATAACTCACAATAACTTCAAATATACCTATATCAAAAGGGACCACATCAGATCTAATCTTAAAAGGGTGGTTTTGCTCACCTGACCAGTGAAGAACAAAGGAAACAATTGTTTTGAATTTGGTTGCTTGTTTTTGATTTTCTACTTTATTGTTCTGAAAGTTTATCTCTTTTTATTTTTTCTTCTTTGCATCAGGTTTTGAAACTTGAATCGCTAGCTTCAGATTTACTTTTGCACTGCTTTTGAAAATTTTCATTTGAATCTCCAGGTTGAAGACTTTGATCTGATTTTCACCTCTAGGTTGAAGTTTGTTTTACTTTGAATCTTCCTTGTTTCCAGTTTTGAAGGTGATTTTGATTTCCAGAATCTTTCTTTTCTTTTCTTTTTTCTTTCATTTTTCTTCTCTCGGGTTTGAGAATGAGAAGCTTGAACACAACTCACTCTTACTTTCTTTCTTTTTTCTGGTTTCTTATTTCAGTCATAGGAAGATAAATGGCCTGACTTCTATTTTATTTTATTTATTTTTATTTTTTCCCAAAAGTTAATGCCATTTGTCCCTTTATTTCTATGCATATTGAACACTTGTAGTTGGTATGAAAAATTATGTTTAAACCTTTGTCTCAATTTATTTTGTAAACTTTTGTTTAATCCTCCCTGTAGTTATACTTTCATATATATATACACACACACACATATATATATATATATATATATATATATATATTCATATGCCTTCATTTTTAAAGTTGTTTATATTTTAATTGTTTATATCCTCTTTAATATTTATATTTTACACAAATATAAATTTCTATTGTTCTTTCTTTTCACATTCAATTTTTTAATTTAACTCACTATGTGACGCGCCACCTCTATACCCACGCTTGCCAAGAACACCACGGAGTAATGCTGTCAACTAGCACGGAGAATAAGGCTGTTGAGGAGCGACCATCTGTGTAATTGCTTTGCGCGAGCACCGATATGTTAGATAGTATAACATGCATTTTATTTCAAGAGGAAATCCGACATGCCGACACAAACTCAAGGCTACTACACAGTGGCTATAATGTCTTCGGAAACAAATATAGAAATAAACATAACACAAATCAGTCACAGACAATTCATATCACAAAGGCAGAAACAGATATGAATATTACACTCGGAAGTGTACATCAGAGTAGTGGTCTAAAAAGATCCACAATATCACAAAAGAATAGTTACATGAACTACACAAAAGAATAAGTATACATAATGGAGTCTATATCTCAAATGTATACAACAAAAACTACTAATCTAAGTAGTTAACCAAAAGTCAGAGAGGTAATCCTGGATGTAAAGTCAAGCAGAAGCACCTATAACATCTCGGTCTGACCCGAGTATTATTTAATAAGAAAATAATAAACGGATCAGTCTAGCTATAAATATCATATGAAATGATATAGAATAAGAGATATGACTAAACGCATAATAATCACATTGCCAAACTGTGATATATATAAGTAATTGAAAATCAACGAGAGATTAATCAACCTCACCAAATCTACACAAGAATCAAAGAAATGTCATACTCCTCATTTCGTTCACCAAACCGTAAATATTGACAATTATATCAATGCCAATCACAAAAGTCAGTGACACACGAATTCACCAATGCACAAATATTGATAAAACTTATCAATGAAAATCACTAAAATTAGTGAAGCATAAATTCCAGAATTCAACACACGAAATCCAGAAATCACAAGAAAAAGGATGGCCAATCCCACAAACTGGACATCGACGCACCTAGAAAGTCACGCCCCATGCACAGTCGAACATCGACGCACCTAGAAAGATACGCCCCACGCTCTGGCATCGGCGCACCTAGAAAGATACGCCCCATGCATAAATAAAAATCGATGCACCTAAATAGATACATCCCATGCATAAATAAACATCGATGCATCTAAAAAGATACACCCCATGTAATGTCTAACATCGATGCGCCTAAAAGATACACCCCATGCATAGACGAACATCGACGCAACTAGAAAGCAACGCCCCATGTCCCAACTTATTGAGCCGATTGCTCCACGAAGTAAACAAACATCGATGCACCTAGAAAGATACACCCCATGCATAAATAAACATCGACACAACTAGAAAGCTACGCCCCATGTCCCAACTTATTGAGCCGATTGCTCCACGAAGTAAACAAACATCGATGCACCTAGAAAGATACACCCCATGCATAAATAAACATCGACGCACCTAAAAAGGTACGACCCATGTGTAAACAAACATCGACGCACCTAGATAGGTACGACCCATGATAGACATGAGACGAAGCTCAATAAAATGAGGAACAGTCCTCCACATAGACAAAGAGACATCGCACAATGCTAGTCTAAACCACAAAGATGATCGTCATGATCAAAGAGAAGTGTCAATTACACTAAGCTAGTAAATATATGAGTTTAGCTTCATGTCCCATAACCACTTGCTTAACTTAAATATTTACGAACAAACTGTAGATTTCCACTAGAAAATTATCACAAGAGATTCAATCGAACAAGTCCAAGAATTAACCGACGAAGTAAACGCAAGCGTTTCATACCACTCGTTTTACTAAGTCGTTTAATTAGATTTCTCATACGAGTGAGGTAAAGGTTTGTATATACTAATAGATTGGAAAATGGTTTAAGAAATGAGCTTTGTACTAAAATAGTGTTGAAATCATTTGAAGAAAGAGTTTTGATATTTACTACTAGTATAGAAAACCTTTATATTTTTAAAGTGACAAATCACAAAGAAGATTGTAGGAACAATCATTCACAAAAATTCACATACGAAGATGTGAATAAAATCCAAAGAAATCGATAAAGAATCCATCGAAATGGATATCCAAAAATCCCTAAAAGGAGTCATCAAAGGCATAATAAATGATAACAACAAATAGGATCATCACGAATCGATTTAAATTGGAACTCTCAAGCGAATAGGCAAATAGGCAAAACACTGCAATTTCAGACGTCTGAAACAAGTGGTTCAGACGTCTGAATCTGAAAATATAAAAATTTCCAGAACACAATTCAGACGTCTGAATCAAGTGTTTCAGACGTCTGAAATAGGCACTGTTTAGCCTATTTCCTGTCTGGTTCCAAATGAACCAATTCAGACGTCTGAAATCATATATTCAGACGTCTGAATCTGGGAATAGAAATCTTCCCAGAACAATATTCAGACGTTTGAATATTATATTTCAGACGTCTGAATGAATAGTTCAGGGCATTCCCTGAACCTAGGCCAAAAATGGCCAAACGAATATCGAAAACGATCGAACGAGCAAATGACGATGACTAAGGAATTACGTCGAACGACAACCCAGTCTAAACGGCTCTTCGATACGCCTCAAATATCAATGTCCAAATATCCATAAAAGGATTTTCATAAATTAGACCAAAACACCAAAAATTGGAGTATACACCAAATCAATCCAAACCAAAATCAATTGCACAAGAATAAGTGTTAGGAATTCATACCTAACAATCGAAGATAATTATAGACTAAGATGTGAGATAAAAATCTCACCTTTGAACCCAAACGATTGAAGAAGAAGCTATAGAGCAATGGTAAGAACAATCACTCTTCAATTCCAACCCAACAAGCTTGAATCTAAGCTTAAAGGAGAAACATTTCCTAAATTGTGTTTAGGAAATTTCTGAAATTGAATGGAGAAAGAGTTGGAGAAGATGAAGGAGATGCTTACCAATGGGTTCTCTTGAATTTGGAGCTAGAAGTTAGATTTGCAAAGCAAGCTAGGGCTTAGAATTTCTATTTCCCATTCTCTTCCACCATTGTTGCTAAAGCTTGAGTGTTTAAGCAAAGAGGAGAAGTTATGAAGAGAAGGGGGTTGGGCTGAGCTAATAAGGGTGTAGTCCAAACCAGTCATAAGCGGGAAAAAGTAGCAAAAATCAACTTTCTCCACACATATCGAAGCTTATACTCAAAAAGGTCGCAAACGGCATTTTGAACTCAATGGAAGTGGTCTCGAGTCCTAATTCGGCTGTTTGCAAAAAAGTAGCTTTTCGGACTAAAATCCGACTAACGATAAAATATTTAAATAAAATATATAAATATAAAATCGATAAATATGCGGGTTATTACAGACTCCCCTCCTTAAAGAAATTGCGTCCTCGCAATACTTAAGAGGAAAATAAGAAGTAACAACCACGGAAGCATATCAACACAAAAGAAAATTGAAATAAGAAGTTCACCATAAAGAGCACGAAAGAGTTAGCAAGAACGGGATCGCTCAATGAATTCTCTAGATTCCCAAGAGTAATCCCTAGGATTTGAGAACCATTTAACTCTCACAAGAAGAACATCTTTATTTCGAAGTCGTTTGAGCTCCGAAGCAATAATTCGAATAGGATGTTGCTCAAAAATCAAATCTAGTGAAACTTCAATTTCCACAATATCACCGGGCTCAAGAATGAAAACCGGAATCCCTAAGGCATTTCCGTAGATAAAAGACGTGGGGAACGTCAAGAATAGCAGAAAATTGAGTCGGTGCAATGGTGTAGTACAAAAACGGTACGCCCGAGGAACTAGAAACTCAAATAATTTGGGACATCAGCGTAGTACAAAAACGGTACGCCCAATGAACCAAAGCAAAGACATTGATGTTGTACAAACGGTACATCCAATGAATCAAATAGCAAAAACATTGATGTAGTACAAACGGTACATCCAATGAATCCAAAAGCAAAGACATTGATGTAGTACAAACGGTACATCCAATGAATCGAACACCATAAAAGAACATCAGACGCTAGTCCATAAAAGAAATGAGATGAAACTCAATAAAATGAAGTACATCAAAACGTCTGATGAACTTAATAAAAAGATAATCCCATTCAGACATCACCAAAGAATCAACCACTTGTTGCTTACGACTAAACGCATTGGCAACACGATTTCCCCTTTCAGGAATAAAAGAATATCAAGATCATAAGATGCTAGGAGCTCGAGTCGACATGAAGTTCCTTATGAGAAAATAAATATTCCAAAGATTTATGATCGAGGCAGAGAACAAATTTCTCATCCAAAGATGATGATGTCAAACTCTAAAAGAGAAAAACAATAACCGCGAGCACTAGATCATGAGTGGCATATCTAGTCTCGATAAGCTATAGTGATTTAGAAGTACAAGTGATAGCACGTTATCTTATGCAAGAGAACGGCATCCAAACCAATACGATAAGCATTGGTACAAAAGATAAAGTCTTGGTTCCCCTCGGGAATCACAAGAACAAGAGTATCGAAAAGAAAGAATTTCTTTTAAATAATCTTCTTTCCTGAAAAGTTAAAACTTTCAAAATTACATTTATCATTATGTAATAATCTTTCTAGAAAAATTTACTATTTTCAAGTCAATATACTGTGTCTGATTGTCTCATCAAAGCGTTTAGGAAGTTCCTATCGATAACGTTGATCAAGCGTATCGACCAGAATTTCTTAAAGCACTCAACGGGTAATACAATCACAAAATCATCTTCTATATGATAAACATGTTTCTTAAAATCCTTTAAGAATATTCTTTGCTTGTTTAAGAGCAAATCAAATTGTACTTATAAATAAATCTTATGAAAAAGATTTGCAAAATTTTAAATTTCTATTTTCATCCAAAATCAATAAATTCAAGAATGGTCTCACCGAAATATTCATAGAATACTCGATATAAAAAATGGATGAAATAAGCTGGACAAATTGAATGACAAAATAAGTCATTCATTAGAATCATAACGAGCGCGGAGTGCGTAAGTGGAATGCTAACTCACGCGACTCGTAGCCAAATGAAAATCGGTGACAAGGTCAAACTGAAAAGACCTTAGCACCACACCAAAGATTACTTAGGTGATAATCCTAAGACAAGCTCAAAAATACCGGAAGATTTCTCTAACTACATGAATAAGAGAAATAGCACTTCCCTTATAAGTGGGCTTAAGGAATAAAATGATGCCATCAAGTTGGAATCAAAATCATAAAGGAAAAATAGAAATCTGCTTAACAGATTGAAAATGTCAAAGATGAATAGTCCACTCGAGAAAATAGGATATAGGCTTCATTAATGATTAAGCCAATCCTATCGCACAAATCAATTCCGGAGCCTAAGTAAAAATATTGGCTCGGAAAGAAAAATCACATAAAATAATTTTCGACATCAAATAAAAGCAAATTGAGTGTTGCAGATCTACCATCCGGATTCGCAATCCTCAAAGAAGTCATCAAGCCCAAAATATTCAAAGAAAAAGAATCGACAAGTTCTTTTGATATAAAATAGTGAGATGAAACCCATATCAAAAAGAACTCAAATAAGAAGATCACAAAATAAATGTAATCAAGGATTAAATGAGAAATACCTTGACCACGAGAAGCGTTACCAGGAGCTTGCACTACATTGAGCTCTCCCTCCTTCTTACTTTGAAGTAGGGGACATGCAGTAATATGGTGACCCGAATTTTTGCAATAGCGACAAAAGAGGGGTCTCGGACACTCCCTTGCATAGTGGTTCGTGGAACCACAATTATAGCATTGTCCACGACTAGAGGTAGGTGCTTTTGCCACCGGGGTTTCTTGCCTCCCTTTCTTGTTGGGATTGGGGCCTTTGAATTTGATAGGCCTCTTCATGTTGTTGTTGAAGTTTTGTTGGGCACGCACAACTTCAACATCACCTTCTCTATCGGGCTCTTCAAGACGAAGAGCGATATCAATAAGCTGATCAAATGAAACCTCAAGTTTCTGGAGTAATGGCTTCTTAAGATTCTTATTCAAGCCATAGACAAACCTCTGATTTTTCCTCAATGGGGTGTTGATGTATTCAACCCCGTATTTGGACAGAGATTCGAAAGATGCGACATAGTCTGTCACAGAAGATTCACCTTGAACAAGGTCTATGAAACGCCGGGCTAAAGTTACTTTCTCAGCCTCCGGCACAAATTTCAATTCGAATCTTTCCCGAAATTGCTCCCATGTGAGATCCGCTTCAACGATTTCAAAAATTAAAAGCTCATACCAATCCAATGCTCTTTCTTGGAGCATGCTAGAAGCTACTTGAACTCGATGAAGGTCAATAAGGTTCATGCGAGAAAAGATTCGATCGCATGATTTGAGCCAAGCCTGAATTTCTATAACACTCTCGGATCCCCTGAATGGCCTTCCACCCAAATCGGTGTAGTCTCTGCACAAGCGTGCAAAACCGGATCTAGGATGAGTAGGCTCTGGAGTGGGGCCGGCTGCTTGAGCGTTCTTAACCAGATCTAGAAGCTGCTGGGCAGACATAAATACTCCATCCAGAGGAGTAGCACTAGATTGAACGGCGCTGGGACGGCCTGGTCTAACAATTTCTCTTCTTTAAGAAAGAAAGAAGGAGAAAAGTTATTCTCAAAATAAATATCAAGCAATCTTGATAGATAAAACAAGGAATCATAAAAGAAAATAGGATAGGACGGTACGGGGACCCGAATAAAATCCTAAAGCACGACTCCTAAGATGGACTTAGGACGATGATCCTTGTTATAATATTCCATATTGTTCCGAAGTTTGGCTTTGATACCAAGCTGTGACGCCCCACCTCTATACCCACGCTAGCCAAGAACACCATGGAGTAATGCTGTCAACTAGCACGGAGAATAAGGCTGTTGAGGAGCGACCATCTGTGTAATTGCTTTGCGCGAGCACCGATATGTTAGATAGTATAAGATGCATTTTATTTCAAGAGGAAATCCGACATACCGACACAAACTCAAGGCTACTACATAGTGGCTATAATGTCTTCGGAAAAAAATATTGAAATAAACATAACACAAATCAGTCACAGACAATTCATATCACAAAGGCGGAAACAGATATGAATATTACACTCGGAAGTGTACATCAGAGTAGTGGTCTAAAAAGATCCACAATATCACAAAAGAATAGTTACATGAACTACACAAAAGAATAAGTATACATAATGGAGTCTATATCTCAAATGTATACAACAAAAACTACTAATCTAAGTAGTTAACCAAAAGTCAGAGAGGTAATCCTGGATGTAAAGTCAAGCAGAAGCACCTGTAACATCTCGGTCTGACCCGAGTATTATTTAATAAGAAAATAATAAACGGATCAGTCTAACTATAAATATCAGATGAAATGATATAGAATAAGAGATATGACTAAACGCATAATAATCACATTGCCAAACTGTGATATATATAAGTAATTGAAAATCAACGAGAGATTAATCAACCTCACCAAATCTACACAAGAATCAAAGAAATGTCATACTCCTCATTTCGTTCACCAAACCATAAATATTGACAATTATATCAATGCCAATCACAAAAATCGGTGACACACAAATATTGATAAAACTTATCAATGAAAATCACTAAAATTGGTGAAGCATAAATTCCAGAATTCAACACACGAAATCCAGAAATCACAAGAAAAATGATGGCCACCCACAAACTGAACATCGACGCACCTAGAAAGTCACGCCCCATGCACAGTCGAACATCGACGCACCTAGAAAGATACGCCCCATGCTCTAGCATCGGCGCACCTAGAAAGTTACGCCCCATGCATAAATAAACATCAATGCACCTAAATAGATACATCCCATGCATAAATAAACATCGATGCACCTAAAAAGATACACCCCATGTAATGTCTAACATCGATGCACCTAAAAGATACACCCCATGCATAGACGAACATCGACGCAACTAGAAAGCTACACCCCATGTCCCAACTTATTGAGCTGATTGCTCCACGAAGTAAACAAACATCGATGCACCTAGAAAGATACATCCCATGCATAAATAAACATCGACGCAACTAGAAAGCTACGCCCATGTCCCAACTTATTGAGCCGATTGCTCCACGAAGTAAACAAACATCGATGCACCTAGAAAGATACACCCCATGCATAAATAAACATCGACGCACCTAAAAAGGTACGACCCATGTGTAAACAAACATCGATGTACCTAGATAGGTACGACCCATGATAGACATGAGACGAAGCTCAATAAAATGAGGAACAGTCCTCCACATAGACAAAGAGACATTGCACAATGCTAGTCTAAACCACAAAGATGATCGTCATGATCAAAGAGAAGTGTCAATTACACTAAGCTAGTAAATATATGAGTTTAGCTTCATGTCCCATAACCACTTGCTTAACTTAAATATTTAGGAACAAAATGTAGATTTCCACTGGAAAATTGTCACAAGAGATTCAATCGAACAAGTCCAAGAATTAACTGACGAAGTAAACGCAAGCGTTTCATACCACTCGTTTTACTAAGTCGTTTAATTAGATTTCTCATACGAGTGAGATAAAGGTTTGTATATACTAATAGATTGGAAAATGGTTTAAGAAACGAGCTTTGTACTAAAATAGTGTTGAAATCATTTGAAGAAAGAGTTTTGATATTTACTACTAGTATAGAAAACCTTTATATTTTTAAAGTGACAAATCACAAAGAAGATTGTAGGAACAATCATTCACTAAAATTCACATACGAAGATGTGAATAAAATCCAAAGAAACCGATAAAGAATCCATCGAAATGGATATTCAAAAATCCCTAAAAGGAGTCATCAAAAGCATAATAAATGATAACAACAAATAGGATCATCACGAATCGATTTAAATTGGAACTCTCAAGCGAATAGGCAAATAGGCAAAACACTGCAATTTCAGACGTCTGAAACAAGTGGTTCAGACGTCTGAATCTGAAAATATAAAAAATTTCAGAACACAATTCAGACGTCTGAATCAAGTGTTTCAGACGTCTGAAATAGGCACTTTTTAGCCTATTTCCTTTCTAGTTTCAAATGAACCAATTCAGACGTCTGAAATCATATATTCAAACGTCTGAATCTGGGAATAGAAATCTTCCCAGAACAATATTCAGACGTCTGAATATTACATTTCAGACGTCTGAATGAATGGTTCAGGGCATTTCCTGAACCTAGGCCAAAAATGGCCAAACGAGTATCGAAAACGATCGAACGAGCAAATGACGATGACTAAGAAATTACGTCGAACGACAACCTAGCCTAAACGGCTCTTCGATACGCCTCAAATATCAATGTCCAAATATCCATAAAAGGATTTTCATAAATTAGACCAAAACACCAAAAATTGGAATATACACCAAATCAATCCAAACCAAAATCAATTGCACAAGAATAAGTGTTAGGAATTCATACCTAATAATCGAAGATAATTATAGACTAAGATGTGAGATAAAAATCTCACCTTTGAACCCAAACGATTGAAGAAGAAGCTATAGAACAATGGTAAGAACAATCACTCTTCAATTCCAACCCAAAAAGCTTGAATCTAAGCTTAAAGGAGAAACATTTCCTAAATTAGGTTTAGGAAATTTCTGAAATTGAATGGAGAAAGAGTTGGAGAAGATGAAGGAGATGCTTACCAATGGGTTCTCCTGAATTTGGAGCTAGAAGTTGGATTTGCAAAGCAAGCTAGGGCTTAGGAATTTCTATTTCCCATTCTCTTCCACCATTGTTGCTAAAGCTTGAGTGTTTAACAAAGAGGAGAAGTTATGAAGAGAAGGGGGTTGGGCTGAGCTAATAAGGGTGCGGTCCAAACCAAAGTCATAAGCAGGAAAAAGTAGCAAAAATCAACTTTCTCCAAACATATCGAAGCTTATACTCAAAACGGTCGCAAACGGCATTTTGAACTCAATGGAAGTGGTCTCGAGTCCTCGTTCGGCTGTTTGCAAAAAAGTAGCTTTTCGGACTAAAATCCGACTAACGATAAAATATTTAAATAAAATATTTAAATATAAAATCGATAAATATGCGGGTTGTTACACACTATGTCTATATACAACAAATTTATACATCTTATATTCATGCATTTTTTTTATCATTTATTTTTGTACAATTTTTAAAAGAAAGGAATTATTTAAATAATTTGATTACATATTAACAAACAATTACTTTTATTTACATAGTTGAATTTTATTTAAAAATAATATTTTGAAAATAAGTGCATTAATTCTTTTTTTTTTAATTTCAACTTTCAAATATATCTAACATATTTAAAATTTAGAAATCAAAACTATATTAATTTAAGGCCTTTAATTCTATTTTATTTTTAATACATTTTATTTTGAAAAGCAATATTTGTTGATAAATCACTTATCCTTATATCCCAAATTAATTTACTATTTATCTTTAAATCAATATTCATTTTTTTAAATCCGATTTCTACTTTATAATCAAAAATCATTTTCATTTATCCTAGAAATTTTCTAATAAATCCACAATTTATTTCAAAATTAAATTAATTGCCAAGTTAATCGTAGTTAATTTTCAGGAATGTTACAATGTGCACGATTGTGTGCATCTGTTTGGGTTGGGGAAGAAGCAGGGGTTTTGCTCGCGTTTTCTTTAGGGAGGTCTCATGGATTGCCGCGTGTTGCTTCGGAAAGATCGAGAGTGTTTCTCGAGTTTTGGGTGTTGAGCAGTTCTTAGTTTTGATCGAAAAGTTTTAAAAGAATTTAATTGTTAAAAGGTTTCTAAGTTTAAACAACGTAAACCAAGTTTTACTTATGGAAGTAAATTGTTTTCAAGAACAATTGTTTTTAATAGGGCATTTAAGTTTTAAAAACAAAGAAGTTTGCTTTTGTAAAAAAAATTCAAGTTTTAAAAAAACAAAGATAAATAAGTTTTTAAATATGTAATAAATAAGTTTTTAAAAGGATAAAAAGTTGATTTTCAAAATGATGTTTGTATTAAAAGTTTATTTAACAACATAGGAAAGTTTTAAAGATTTAAAAGTTAAATTTGAATGTTTAATTTATTATAATTGATTTCTAAAGAATTTTATTTAAAATAAAGTTTAATGATTAAGATTTAGTAATTAATTACAATAAAATTTTACCTCGAGTAATTAAGAATTTTGATTAATTAAAGATAAATAAATGTGTGAAGATAATTAAACCAATTCAATTATTATTAATAATTGAAGAGTGTTGGTTAATATAAATAATTTAATTAAGATAATAAATTACTTAATTAAGGATCTTTTAAATATAAGAAGTTAAGGAATTATTTAATTGATTTTAAACGATTAGTTAAATAATTAACTAAGTAGTAATTAGTGATTAATTTAAGATAATTACTTATGAAGTAATTAAGTGTAATTAGTTGGTCAAGTAATTAAGGAAAGTTAATTACTGATTGTGATTAATCAAGCTTGATTAATGAATGTAATTAAGTTAAAGGTTAATTATTTAATGAAATTTAAGAATAATTAACTAATAATTAGAGGATCATTAATTAATGTAGTTGATGAAAGTGATCAATCTTGCTTATGAATGATTGAATAATGATGAGTGCCTTGGGTTGTTTGATATCTCTGATACGAATTGCTTTGTGATATGATATATTTGGATGGACAATCTATCAATCATGAATTGCTGTGTAAAGGTGTTATTGGTAATCAAAGTCGAATTGTATTTAATTTGATAACTTGGGTTAAGATGGCATTGAATTCGAAGGGACCGGAGTCGGGTATTAGTAAATACCCGAAACCACTTCGATTCTTTATAAATTGATATATGGAATCAATAGGCTGGAATGGAATGATTTAAGTGAATTGGACCTTTTAATCTAAGTTTTTGGTACTTAGAAATTAATGTGTGATGTAAGTGATGTCTATGGCGACTTGAGAAGTTGTAAATTGATACAAGTTACCCCGGGTTATATATATAAGTTGTATGCTTTGGTCATTAATGTTAGATGGGTTTACTCATGCTGGTTTCCAGCCTGACCCGGGTGTTACTTTGATGTAATACTCGGGTCAGACCGAGTATTATAGATTTTCAGGTAAGGACGTTCTGGAGCTCAGGAGGCGAGCTGGATGGCAGAGACGTATGGAGTGTTTCCGCAATGTTATATTATTATTTACCTGGGACAAGTTATATTTAACTGTCCAGTGATTGTATAAATGTGGTAACTCTGATGTATTAAAATATAATTGACTGATATAGTTTTCCATTGTAAACTGTTAATTTATGTGATATTATATTTTGATCCGCTGCGAATGTGAGAATTTGTGTTTCTTTCCTGTTTCTTCTTCTATCTATTTTCTTTCTTTCCTAACTATCTGGAATTTCCGGGTTCAGAAATTCCGGGTCATTACATTTGGTATCACAGTTGAAGATTAAGCGAGAACCTTGGCTCTGGTGGGTGTAATCATTAAGGATAGGGTAAATAATACCTTAAAATGAGTTGAGGTGTGTGTATATATATGAGAGCGTACTTGTTATTTTCTTATACAAAGGTTTTAAATGATTTTATATAAGAATATATTTTGATATATATATAAAGCAATATTTTTCTAATAAATATTAAGGTAATTGTTTGTTAAATTATTGGAATTAAATTAAGTGGTAATAGAAATACAACCAAATTTAAATTAGATAAAGATAAGTTTGAAACGGATTCAAACCGAAATTAAAACCTTGAATTTGGAAAAGAGTTTCGGAATAAGATAATAATGAATTGGTTTCTAGATATGATAATCTTGGTTATTATTATAAATGAATATTGTGTTTAATAATGAAATGTGTGTTAATGAGTAAGCAAAATAAAATGTTTTAAGGAAATAAAACATTTAGGCAAGTATGGCTAATAAATTGAAACTGAGGGTAATTTAAATTGTGAAGCTTTAAATCTAGGTCCAGTAATTTGAAATTTGTTTCTAAGTAATAAAGAAATAATAAATAATATTATTTGAATGAAAGGACTTGATTCAAACAGGATTTGTTTGAAAATTTTAAGGTAATTTGTTTAAATTTAAAACCCAAAGGTGGTTTAAAAATTAAAAATAACTTGGTGTGTAAAGGAAATAATATGTATATCTGAGGAATATACATAATATCAAAGATGGTTTGAAATAAACTCTAAATGTTGAGTTTTAAATTAGGAATGAGATGTGATACTCGTAAGTGATAAGTTTTGAACTTATAAGTGGGAAAGAATTTTGAAATGTGAAGTTTAGAATTTGGAATGGGAATTCAAATTGGGTAAGGTTGCCTAGATTAAGTAAATTGAATTTAACTTTGGAAAGTTAAATAATTTAACAAACAAACAGAATTGGAAATTTCAAGATGAAATTAGGATTTAACTTGGAAAGTTAAATGGTTAATTTGAATTGGGAGTTCGTATGATCTCAAAATGGGTTTGAGATCTGTAAATTTGAAATGTATGGGTATTTTAAAATAATTTGGATAATATTATCCTATTGATAATCTTTAAATTGTGAATTGGATTTGAATTATTATTTGAACCTAGAAATAGGTTTATGAAGAAGTAAAGGTTAAATTGATTTAAAGGATAAAGTCAACATTTAAAGCTTTTACTCGAATTTATATAATTCGAGATGGTTTAAATTTGAAAATTTGAATTGAATTACTTCAAATTAAATTTGATTTAAATTAATTACAATTGTGATTGAAGATGGATAAGTTTAAAAATTCAAATGGAAAATTTGAGTTGGATTGATTTGAAATGAAATTGAAGTTGAATGAGTTCAAATTCAAATTGGAATTGGGACTAATTCAAACAGGAATTGAGATGATTTAAAATTGAAGTGGGTTCAATTGATATTAGTCCAAATTGATTGGAATAATTTGGAATTGTTTTAAAGTTGAATAGGTTTAAAATCAAATGGAATTTGATTTGAATTTGGAAAGAAATCAAGATTGATTCAACTTGAATTGGGGTTAAATCAATTTCAATGGAAATTGAAGTTATTCAAATTGCAATTGGGTCAATTTAAATGGAAGTGGAAATTTAAATTGAATTGATGGGGAAGTGAACAGTTTTGACACCGGACTATTTTTAATATAAATTGTTTTAATATAAACTTATTTTTCCAAGCTATTTAATATATAAAACCTTTCTTTTAAAGCCAAATTATTTTATATTTGTTTTACAATTATTTTTGGAACTATTTAACAATTTTTCAACTATCTTATAAACTAATTGCTATTTTTCAACTATTTTACAAATTAATTACTATTTTACAACTATTTTGCAACTATCTAAAATTTCTGAAACTATTTAACTATTTTTCAACTATTTTACAATTAGTTAACTATTTTACAGCTATTTTGCAAACTAATAATTATTTTTCAACTACTTATCTATTTTTAAAATTTTCAAGCTATTTTCTAAATATAAACTGGTCAGAGTTCAAACTGTTATTGATTAAATACCCAACTGAGATAAGAATTGAAGTGATAATCCAAATGGGAATTAAGGCAAATGTGAATGAGTGAATAAAATAAAAGTGAGGGTGAATAGAAGGGAACTAATTTAATTAACAATCAATGAATATAAATACGTAGGATGTACGTATATTATTCTATTCGCATAGTGATTTGATCCAGATTCGAGCACAGAATTTCGAGATAGTTATATCGATCGGAGTTGGGATTTTTCACTCGATTTTCAATGGCGAACCTGGATATGAATTGTTGATTGGTTCTGGATATTCTTTATCATAGCTATGACTATGCAAGGAGAATGACGGTTTCTAATCAAGAAACCAGATCTGTGTCTGCACTAAAAAGTCGGGTGGACGATACTAGTTCGGAAGTGAAATTGTGTGATCGAGTGAGCGATCAGATTGACATAGCGTATGGATGATATGTGTACATCGTGTTAGTTTGAATGAAATTGATACTAGGAATTTGTGGATAAGGAATGTAAAATGGTTTTTGAAATGAAACGTATATTTTGTTAAATATATGATGAAGTTAAGTGGAAACTAGAGACTTCTATTAAAAAAAATTACTTTATGAAAGTGAGTAAATTTGGTAAGTGACTATATAAAGGAGTGATCAAATTTGAATATTTCATTTTGAATAAACAAAGTTATATATCTTTGTTATATAAGGTAAATCTTCCCTTGTTGAATCTATTGCCGGAAGAAAAGGATTTTGAAAAGTGTTTGAAGTATAAAAGGAGTTTTCTACAAGTTTGAAATGAATCAAGTTTTTAACAATAATATCTATATATATATAAAGGATCTTATGAGGATTTTGGAAAAAGGTTTTGGGAACCTTTGGATTTGTAAAGGCTTTTGATTTTTGGGTAAAATCAATATTGGAATTTGGAAAGCTGTGACGACCCGAAAAATTTTAACATTTGAAATGGAATATTTAATTGATTTTAAATATTTGGAGGCTAGTTTAACTTGAATTTCGAATATAAATATGAATTTGGCAATTAAATTATTGAATTTGATTTATTAATGATGGGTAAAAATTTGAATTTTCAATTTTTTAGCTTGTTAAAAATAATTTGATGGCTTAAAAAATTTATACTGATAATACTGAAGATAATGGAAGCTTCAGAATTTAATTTGAAAATGTTTTGTTCAGTTTTGAATTTATATTGTTTAAATCGATATTTAAAAATAGCACTCCGAGGCACAGTCTCAGATTTCGACGAAACCAGTTCCATAGGATCCGTAATATTGTATTATTTTTGGATTTCAATTTTCATAATGTTTGGAGTTGTCGTTTGGCCGTACGATAAGCAAACGCGTTGAAAATTAAATTGAAAATTTAATTTAATAGCTGGGTTCAAAAAGTTATCTTCTCCATGCGATCAAATTAGGACTCGAAACCTTTCCCATTGCGTTCGGTATAGAGGTTTAACATTATAAATGCCTAGCGGCATACCTCGATAGGAGGTCAAGTTTTTAAGTTGCATTTATCGGAACGACTCGAATTTGAATTTAAATTGAATATTTATATTAGTCAACTGCAGTTGATATTATTTCACATCAGAGCTTTTTCGTTTCACCTCAAATCACTGTAACCTTCTTTTGCACGCCACCTCCTTTTCAAACATCACGTCTGTTCTTTACCATTCAGAATGAAGTCGAATGAAATCAAGAAAAAATATACCTCGAGCCTATCTTCCTTTAATGGCCGAGCATCTTTCCTCTAAAATTTGTTCGATCTAAAATCAAATCCATGGCCGAGCACGAAAAATTATTCGCGATCATTCACGTGACGTAATCGAGTGAGGTAGGTTCGGGATTCTCGTCGAAATTGACTGTGAGGTAGCAAAGTTGATGATATTGAAGAGATACCGTACTCGAGCGCGGCGTCGAAGGGGAAGAAGCGAGGCTGTGCTGCGTTCGGGTTAGGGTTTTCAGGCTCGCGTGGATGGTCGTGAGGGGATTTGAGCTCGAATCGATGGCAGTATTCGTGAACATAGTTATTGGGTACACGACGACGTCGCGCGCAGTGGGATCTGTTCGTAGTTTTTGGCGAGGCAAGCGATGGTGGCAGGGGCGCACGCTTGAATTAGGGACGCTCAAGTTCGAGCATGGCAAGACGTGAAGCAATGGCATGGGTTCACCTTTTACAGTAAGGTATAGTAATCCCATTTTAATTTAATACAGTAATTCATCTATACACTCTCATACATATTTTGATTCAAAGTAGTAAATTTTAAAAATGTTGATTTCAAAACAAAAAATATATGGAAAATAAAATGGGATTTTTTAAGTATTTAATGAATTTATTAATTATTTTTGTTGCTAAAAATATAAAGGGGATTTAGTTTAAAATATAAATCATTTGTTTAGAACTAAATCGATAGTTAATTATAAAATTAATTAAATTTATTGAACGAAACTTGATTATTTGATTATTTCGAATATTAATGAATTGTTTAAATGTTTATACAAGGTCTAAAATGGAGAAAACAAGTCCGGATTGGAAAATGGTTGTATGCTTAAGCAAAAGGTGAAATCTTCTCACTCAGTCAAATATTTTCCTGATTTAAATTTTGAATAGTTGGATTTAAAATTGATTGTGCTTGGATGATTGATTTATAATTAGTTATATTAGTTTAGACCCTATGCGTCGCATAATAGCGGATGATATTATATTAAACCCATATACCGCGATATTCCACCTCGAAGTGGAAATGGTATTATATATGTATTTGGACTTGTTGATTTCCCACCTTATATAGCGGATGAGACCCTATGCGCCGCATAATAGCGGATGATATTTTATAAATTCCATATATCACGATATTCCACCTCGAAGTGGAATTGGTATTTAATTGTTGTGCTAATGTCTGTGGATGCAGGGAAACAGGTTGGAGGGATCCAACTGGATTCCTCAAATATTGAATTTGTTTCATATGTTGTTTGTTGATAATCTTTGTGTAATTATATTGTGATTGAAATCATTGAATGCTAAAATTTAATCGAATATATTTTTGGTATCGTAGGATACCAAAAGATAAAATTGGATTTTTAAAATTCAAGTTCAAAAATCTATAGTAAAATTTATTTTTGAGAATTGGACAAATTTAAAAGTAGGAATTTTAAAATGATAAAGTTTTATTTTTGAATCCTACTAATTAAAATTTCCAAAACATGGAAAAAGGCTTAATAAATGGATTTCGGGTAATATTATTCAAAGGTTGGGGAATTTATTTAAAATATGGATTTTAAATAGTTTGGTAAAGATAAAGGGAATAAATTTTAGAAATTCAATTTGGAATTCAATTTAGTGTTTGAAAAGATTTTAGGAATCAATTTGAAAATTTATTTGGTGTTTAAAAATAAAACTTTGGCAAATTAATATGAAAATTGATTTGTCGACTAAAATAAATTTAGAAACCAATTTGGAATTGATTTGGTAATTGAAATAAATTTGGAAATAAATTTGAAAAATTGATTTGGTATTGAAAGTAAAGACTTGGGAATCGATTTGAAAATCGTAAATTAGTGGATATGTAAAAATTTAAATCCAAAATGGGGATTTTATAAAAGAAAGGGAAAATTGTTTTAAATAAATATTGTTTTATTTTTAAAAGTGTGGAAAGGAATTTACAGATTTAGGACGTAAATTTAAAATAAATCCAGAAAGATTTGTAAATTGATTTGAATGAACCATTTTAGAATGGAATGTGTACTTTCCTTGGAAGCCGAGAATGTTTTCAATATAGTTTATAAATATAGATTGAAGTTGTAAAGATGGTTTTAAGGATAGAATGTTTGGAAAAAAATTGTTTACTTAGGTTATTTTGAAAATCTTTAAAGTAAAAATATAATTTAAACTATTATAAAAGTGATTATTTAAAGTTTTAAATTGATATTTGTTTTACAAATTGAATATTTAAATAGTTATATCCTATCTACTAATTTTATTTTAAAATTTGTTTTGGACTTGAATTTTTATATGCGATATTAGTATAATATTTTTTTCATAACTAATGTTTAAGCAAGTATTTTAAAATAGTTTTATTTTAAATGTTTCCAAGTATATTTTGGATAAGTATTATATATTATTTTAAAATATTTGAACTCGGCGGATTTTCAGTGGAAATGAATAAATATTTGGAAATATATTCCGCGTAAGGAAAATGCTTTGAAAATTATTTCCAAAGGATTGAAATGTGAATAGTGATTTGAAATTTGTTTTCAAAATATTAAAGTGATAAAAGTATATCTTGTGAAGATATTTTGTAAAGAAATTATTTGGGAAAACTATTTGAAATCCAATGATTGTTGTGAATGATGATTGATAATTAAATAACCGACTATCAATATTGGCCTTTAAATGGCATTAGAATTTAGATGCGACTGGGAGTTGAATTCCAAATGGATATTCGAAACCCACATCGAACCTTTGTGATTGTGATGGATCTTTTGTTTAAGAAGATCAACGTGGAAATTGTTGTGATTTGTTTGAAATCGGAATGAACACTTATTTTTAAAAATAAGCGCTCATTATTCGGATTAGCCGGGAGAGGACCTTGTGTCATAAAGCCCATTCCGAATAATGATACAACGAAATGGTTACTAGTGATACATTCCTAATTTGGTAACGTGGCATACGAAGTGCTGCTGATCATTTGTTGATCGAAGCATGACTTTGTGAAAAGTGTTGCTTTATGGACGAGACCTCGTCGGGCCTCACAACCCGAAAATGGTCAAAACAGGAAGGATGCGGCAAGGTTATTTGGGGGTAGCGCTCCCTGAGGGTATGTCATTTCCTTTTGGAAAAGGGTAGTATCATGTTATGGAGCCCAAATATTTTACCTATGTTGGTGCTGCAAATTTATTATACTTTGTGGTTGTTGCTTTATGGTTGAGGATCCTCGGATAATGGTCGCAAACGACCGGGGGATGACATACTCGTGTAGTAGTTACCTAGTTACAGAGGTAACTCGGCCTTGTGTTGGCAGAGATCCGATTAGGTTCTCGGGGCGTCCCTCCATAGGTGTACCCATGTGGCAATAGGAAGTTCCTTAGCCTGACCATTTGCTGGAAATCCAAAGAAACGGTACGTGCCCTTTATGATTGCAATTGTATAACCTGCCTCCTCAGGAGGTAGTTATAGCAGGCATAATATAATGGTACTTTTGCTGGCTAAGATTAATATTATACTTTCGAAATGTTTTCTACACTATGCACTAATGATAATAATAAAAAGGATTTTGCGTATCAAGCATATTTGACTATCATAAGGAGAAATCTCCCCCAAGTCTGCGATTACATTGTGTGTGTGCCGGGAGGCCTTATGGTAGTTTCATTTTCCAAAAAGCATAGCGGATTTCTTTTCCTTTTTTTGTGGAAATAACTATTTTTAAGATCTCACACCAGTCCCATGACTGACCTGGAGTTTATTGTTCCCCTTCTAAACTCTGGATGCCCACAATTTTTCCACACGGGCAGCCTAGAGTCAGGTTATCATTATTCTGGAGCGAAGTCGAAAAAGAGATGCTGTGGGGAGTCGAAAAAGAGATGCTGTGGAGATCAGGAGCAAGCTGGATGGCGAAGCGTATCACTAGTATATGCTATATTCTTTTCCGTTGTTTGTTGTTGTAACACTCTGATAATGTAGTGTGATGTAATGTAACAACTGATATAGTTCTTTGTTTAAAGATATTCATTTATCTATTATATTTTTTCCGCTGCAAAATGTGAGATTCTGTTATTGTTTCTGTTCTTCTTCTATCTTCTTCTTCTTCAACTCTAATGGTTCGGTTTTCTGGCATTCGACTGTGCGGCATTTGATACAGTGGACGTATTAATGTTGACTTTCGGGCATTGAAAATCGGGTCGTTACAATGTGGTATTAGAGCATTTGGTTAAGCGACAACCTTGGCTCAGTTGGGGGTTACTTATTTGAGATAGAGTCAGTGGTACTCTAGAATTAGTTTGAGTGTATTAATAGATATGAGCGTGTATTTGTTAGGGAATACAAAATTGTTTTATATTGTGGTGATTGGTTTGTTGAGTGGTATATGGATTCTGGACGGTATAGTCCGTACAACTCTATCGATAGGAATCTCTAAACACTTGTACTGAACAATTCGACATGATATTGTTTTAAAATCAAGTAAATGAAAATTTTACCCTAATTATTTTTGTATATAAAAAGAAATGATTTCCATGGATTATATAGTATATGGTTGCTTGTTTGTTAGGAATTGATAATATTAATTTGTTATCATTAAATAACAAGTCGAAATCATAACTTAAAGCTAAGGAAATAAAATCACATACAAATGGAATTTGAGAATGTAAATTGTAAATGTGATTTATAATCTGAAATGGAATTCCAGAGAAATGTTTTGAACAAAAATAAAAAAATTAAATTAAATTAAAGGGTTTGAAAAGTTTTGGAGTTTGGAAAAGATTGAAGATTTGGAAAAAAATTAAATTCTTTTTAGTTTGAACATGAATTTCAAAGGTTTGGAAAATGTTTTGAAGGGATAAAAGCTCTAAACTCTTTTTGGCCGTTGGAAAATAGCTTCGGTGATGACCGCAGCATCATCGATGTTCATTTTCGAGTTTCCAAGAGAGGAATTGCTGCCAAATTATTAAAATTTGAGGTTGTTTGGAAAACTGGGTTTGGTTTTGGAAATTCAAAAGATAATTTGAATTGATTTCAAAAATGATTTTTGAAAGGTTGAAAAGACTCTGGAATTTTATATAAAATATTAATGGAATATCATTAAGTTGATAGCTTGTAAAGTTTGAAGTTGTTAAAATAAAAATCTAACTTAACGAGAAGTTAGATAAAAGTAAAGGTGGAAACAAAATAAGTTGGAAGGAAAATTTAATTCAAGTGAAATTAAAAAAATGAAAATTGAATAAAAGAATTGAGATTGAAAATTTGAGTTAATTTGTATGAAGGTGAATTTGAGAAGTCTTATAGACTAAATGATTGGAATAAAATCTATAAAGGTGGAAAATAAAATTGTGAATGGTTGAATAAATTTACAATTGCAATTAAATGAAAGTGAAATTGAATGTTGAAATTAATTTCGAATTTGTAAGCAAATAGAACTTGAATTGGAATTGAATTTGATTTGTAAAGCAGAGTATTAAAATAAATGTTTAGGAATGAACAAAAGAATAAAACTGGAAATGAAACTGAATATTGAAAACCAATTTGAATTATGTGAAATAAAATGAAGTTGTAAAATTAGTTCGAAGTTAACTAAAGGTAATAAGGGTGGAAATTAAAAAAAATGGTTTAAGATAAAATGAATTGGAATTTGTAATGAATTAGTAAATGAAACTAATTTAAAATCGTGATATGAATCAGTTGTGGATGAAAGATAGTTGATATAATTCAATATTCAAAAGGTAAATTGAATCCAAATTAAATTGAAAGTGTAAATTGAATTCAAATGAAATTTAAAATGCAAAATTGAATGAAAATGGATATATAACTTCAATAGTGAAGTAAAAATGATACAAGGAGTATGATTGAAAATTTTGTAAGGAAATGGATTAAACGATTTTGGATATGGTAATTGGGTATTATTGCTTAGTAGCATACAGGTGATTTAAATGCAAAAGGGATTGGGATTTGATTTTCGAAGATAAATTTGAATTGCTCGACCAAAGGTATGTATTTAAATTTCTAGATGAAATTTGATGATTTTCTTGTCTAGCCACTTGGCATTTTGTTTTCTTTTTGAATCTGGGGGCCCGTGGTGCCATTTTGTAGTCGTATCGAGCTAGCTGCGCAAAAGAGACGCTAGCGAAATTTTTCGAAAATTTAGGGAGCTAGAAAAATTTTGAGAAAATTTTAAAATTTTGAAATTTGAATTTAAATTTAAATTTGAATTATTGAGAAAACAATGTTGTTTGGAATCTATGATTGATTTTGGAAAGTTAGATAAAATGATAGTGGGTCTCTAATAAAAAGATTTGTTTTGGGCAAGTTGATAAAACTGTTTAGTTTTGGAAAGATAACAAATGGGTTAAGGACCAATCTTGTTAACTAGAAATTTCGGGATGAAATTCTTTTAAGGGGGGAGGATGTGACGACCCGGAAATTTTTAACATTTGAAATGGAATATTTAATTGATTTTAAATATTTGGAGGTTAGTTTAACTTGAATTTCGAATATAAATATGAATTTGGCAATTAAATTATTGAATTTGATTTATTAATGATGGGTAAAAATTTGAATTTTCAATTTTTTAGCTTGTTAAAAATAATTTAATGGCTTGGAAAATTTATATTTATAACACTGAAGATAATGGAAGCTTCAGAATTTAATTTGGAAATGTTTTGTTTAGTTTTGAATTTATATTGTTTAAATCGATATTTAGAAATAGCATTCCGAGGCACAGTCTCGGATTTCGACGAAATTAGTTCTATGGGATCCATAAAAATTGTATTATTATCGGATTTCAATTTTCGTAATGTTTGGAGTTGTTGTTTGGCCATACGATAAGCAAACGCATTGAAAATTAAATCGATTTAATATAATAGCAGGGTTCAAAAAGCTATCTTCTCCATACGGTCGAATTAGGACTCGAAACCTTTCCCATTGCGTTCGGAATAGAGGTTTAACATTATAAACGCCTAGCGGCATACCTCGATAGGAGGTCAAGTTTTTAAGTTGCATTTATCGGAACAGCTCGAATTTGAATTTAAATTGAATATTTATATTAGTCAACTGCAGTTGAAATTATTTCACATCAGAGCTTTTTCGTTTCACCTCAAATCACTGTAGCCTTCTTTTGCACGCCACCTCCTTTTCAAACATCATGTCTATTCCTTACCATTCAGAATGAAGTCGAACGAAATCAAGAAAAAATAATATCTCGAGCCTATCTTCCTTTAATGGCCGAGCATCATTCCTCTAAAATTCGTTCGATCTAAAACCAAATCCATGGCCGAGCATGAAAAATTATCCACGATCATTCGCGCGATGTAATCGAGTGAGCTAGGTTCGGGATGCTCGTCGAAATCGACTGTGAGGTAGCAAAGTCGACGACATCGAAGAGGCGTTGTACTCGAGTGCGGCGTCGAAGGGGAAGAAGCGAGGCTGTGCTGCATTAGGGTTAGGGTTTTCAGGCTCGCGTGGATGGTTGTGAGGGGATTTGAGCTCGAATTGATGGCAGTATTTGTGAACACGGTTCTTGGGTTCACGATGATGTCGCACGCGCAGTGGGATCTGGTCGCAGTTTATGGCGAGGCAAGCGATAGTGGCAGAGGCCCGCGCTCGATTTGGGGACGCTCAAGTTCGAACATGGCAAGACATGAAGCAATGGCCTAGGTTCGCCTTTTACAGTACGGTATAATAATCCCATTTTAACTTAATACAGTAATTTATCTATACACTCTCATACACATTTTGATTCAAAGCGGTAAATTTTAAAAATGTTGATTTCAAAACAGAAAATATAAGGAAAATAAAATGGGAGTTTTTAAGTATTTAATAAACTTATTAATTATTTTTGTTGCTAAAAATATAAAGGGGATTTAGTTTAAAATATAAATCATTTATTTAGAACTAAATCGATAGTTAATTATAAAATTAATTAAATTTATTAAACGAAACTTGATTATTCGATTATTTTGAATATTAATGAATTGTATAAATGTTTATACAAGGTCTAAAATGGAGAAAACAAGTCCGGATTGGAAAATGGTTGCATGCGTAAGCAAAAGGTGAGATCTTATCACTCAATCAAATATTTTTCTGATTTAAATTTTGAATAGTTGGATTTCAAATTGATTGTGTTTGGATGATTGATTTATAATCAGTTATATTAGTTTAGACCCTATGCGCCGCATAATAGAGGATGATATTATATTAAACCCATATACCGCGATATTCCACCTCGAAGTGGAATCGGTATTATATATGTATTTGGAGTTGTTTATTTCCCACATTATATAGCGGATGAGACCCCTATGCGCCGCATAATAGCGGATAATATTTTATAAATCTCATATACCGCGGTATTCCACCTCGAAGTGGAATTGGTATTTAATTGTTGTGCTAATGTCTGTGGATGCAGGGAAACAGGTTGGAAGGATCCAACTGGATTTCTCAAATATTGATTGTTTCATATGTTGTGTGTTAATAACCTTTGTGTAATTATATTGTGATTGAAATCATTGAAGGCTAAAATTTAGCCGAATATATTTTTGGTATCGTAGGATGCCAGAAAAAGATAGATTTTTAAAATTCTAGTTGAAAAATTTGTAGTAAAATTTATTTTTGAGAATAAGACAAATTTAAAAGAAGGAATTTTAAAAGGATAAAGTTTTATTTTTGAATCCTACTGAATAGAAATTCCAAAACATGGAAAAATAGGCTTAATAAATAGATTTCGGGTAATATTATTCAAAGGTTGGGGAATTTATGTAAAATATGGATTTTAAATAGTTTGGTAAAGGTAAAGGGAACAAATTTTAGAAATTAAATTTGGAATTCAATTTAGTGTTTGAAAAGATTTTGAGAATCAATTTGAAAATTTATTTGGTGTTTAAAAATAAACCTTTGGCAAATTGATATGAAAATTGATTTGTCGATTGAAATAAATTTAGAAACCAATTTGGAATTGGATTTGGTAATTGAAATAAATTTGGAAATCAATTTGAAAAATTGATTTGGTATTGAAAGTAAATACTTGGGAATCGATTTGAAAATCGTAAATTAGTGTATATTTAAAAATTTAAATCCAAAATGGGAATTTTATGAAAGAAAGGGAAAATTGTTTTAAATAAATATTTTTTTATTTTTTAAAAGTGTGGAAAGGAATTTACAGATTTGGGAGGTAAATTTAAAATAAATCCAGAAAGGTTTGTAAATTGATTCGAATGAACCATTTCAAATGGAATGTGTACTTCCCCTGAAAGCCGAGAATGTTTTCAATATAGTTTATAAATATAGATTGAAGTGGTAAAGATGGTTATAAGGATAGAATGTTTGGAAAAAAAAATTATTTACTTAGGTTATTTTGAAAATCTTTAAAGTAAAAATATAATTTAAACTATTATGTAAGTGATTATTTGAAGTTTTAAATTGATATTTGTTTTAGAAATTGAATATTTAAATAGTTATATCCTATCTACTAATTTTATTTTAAAATTTGTTTTGGACTTCAATTTTTATATGCGATATTAGTATAATATTATTTTTTCATAACCATTATTTAAGCAGTATTTTAAAATAGTTTATTTTAAATGTTTCCAAGTATATTTTGGATAAGTATTTTATATTATTTTAAAATATTTGAACTCGCCAGATTTTCAGTGGAAATGAATAAATATTTGGAAACATATTCCATGTAAGGAAAATGCTTTGAAAATTTGTTTCCAAAGGATTGTAATGTGAATAGTGATTTGAAATTTGTTTTCAAAATATTAAAGTGATAAAAGTATTTCTTGCGAAGATATTTTGGAAGAAATGATTTGGAAAAATTATTTGAAATCCAGTGATTGTTGTGAATGATGATTGATAGTTAAACAACAGACTATCAATATTGGCCTTTAAATGGCATTAGAATTTCGATGCGACCCTGAGTTGAATTCCAAATGGATATTCGAAATCCACATCGAACCTTTGTGATTATGATGGATCTTTTGTTTAAGAAGATCAAATGGAAATTGTTGTGATCTGTTTGAAATCTGAACGAACACTTATTTTTGAAAATAAGCGCTCGTTATTCGGATTAGCCGGGAGAGGACCTTGTGTCATAAAACCCATTACGAATAATGATACGACGAAATAGGATTGCATTTGAAGACGGTGTTGAAGACCGGGTATTTTCAAAAGCGAAAGGATTACCTGTCGAATGTATCTGCACCGGGTTGCTCCGATATAGAGATTTTATCACCCTTTGTGATGGGGATTCCGAACGTGATTAGTGAATATCTGGATTGCAAGGGCTTCTTTGAAGTGCCCTCGGTTCCGTTCGATCTTGGAACGGACTTGTATGGATGTGTGTCTGACGTTACACTTTGAGATGTAAAGTTGGTTTATATCAAATACATTTCTGTTGGTGGCGGAGAATTTATTCTCTTAGCTTAACACCCTTCTTTGAGACGTACGAGCTCAGAGCTTATGTAGTTAATGGTTACTATTGATACATTCCCAATTTGGTTACGTGGCATACGAAGTGCTGCCGATCATTTGTTGATCGAAGCATTACTTTGTAAAAAGTGTTGCTTTGTGGACGAGACCTCATCGGACCTCACAACCCGAAAATTGTCAAAACAGGAAGGATGCAGCAAGTATATTTGGGGGTAGCGCCCCCTGAGGGTATGCCATTTCCTTATGAAAAAGGGTAGTATCATGGTATGGAGCCCAGATATTTTACCTATGTTGATGCTGCAAATTTATTACACTTTGTGGTTGTTGCTTTGTAGTTGAGGATCCTCGGATAAAGGTCGCAAACGACCTGGGGATGGCATACTTGTGTAGTAGTTACCTAGTTACAGAGGTAACCCGGCCTTGTGTTGGCAGAGATCCGATTAGGTTCTTGGGGCATCCCTCCAGAGGTGTACCTATGTGGCAATAGGAAGTTTCTTAGCCTGACTATTTGTTGGAAATCCAAAGATACAATACGAGCCCTTTACGATTGCAATTGTATAACCTGCCTCCTCAGGTGGTAGCTATAGCAGGCATAATATAATGGTGCCTATGCTGGCTAAGATTAATATTATACTTTCGAAATGTTTTCTACACTATGCACTAATGATAATATTAAAAAGGATTTTGCGTATCAAGCATGTTTGACTATCATAAGGAGAAATCTCCCCCAAGTCTGCGATTGCATTGTGTGTGTGCCGGGAGGCCTTATGGTAGTTTCATTTTCCAAAAATCATAGCGGATTTCTTTTCCTTTCTTTGTGGAAATAACTGTTTTTAAGATCTCACAACAGTCCCATGACTGACCTGGAGTTTATTGTTCCCTTTCTAAACTCTAGGTGCCCACAATTTTTCCACACGGGTAGCCTAGATTCAGGTTATCATTATTCTGGAGCGAAGTCGAAAAAAGATGCTGTGGGGAGTCGAAAAAGAAATGCCGTGGCGATCAGGAGCAAGCTGGATGGCGAAGCATATCACTAGTATATGTTATATTCTTTTCCGCTATTTGTTGTTGTAACACTCTGATAATGTAATGTGATGTAATGTAACAACTGATATAGTTCTTTGTTTTAAAGATATTCATTTATCTATTATATTTGTTCCGCTGCGAAATGTGAGATTCTGTTATTGTATCTTTCTTCTTCTATCTTCTTCTTCTTTAACTCTAACGGTTCGGTTTTTTGGCATTCGACTGTGCGGCATTTGATACGGTGGACGTATTAATGTCGACTTTCGGGCATCAGAAATCGGGTCGTTACAAAAGCCTAATTTGAGAATTATCGATTTGGGGATAATCGATTTTGTGTAAAGCAGCTTTGTATAAGATCATACTAGGTCTATGATTTGGAAGATACTATATGTGTATAGCATAAAGTGTTTTGATAATGGTATTGGGGGAAAAGGCGCTCCCTTGAAATGAACTTCTTAGGAGTGCCACATGGTGGTACTGCCTTGAACCCTAAGGGGGGGTTCAAAAGTCGATCCTTTGAGGAGTCTGGACAAAACTAGTTTCTGAGGATTATGAGTAGTGTGTAGCGAAAGTCGAGGGCGCTGATGCCTACAGAGGCATTTGGGTTATGCTGTGACGATAGTGTAACTCGATGTCACTGCGATGTACTGCAGACCATAATGAAAGTCATGTGTGCCGCTGAGAAACAACAGTCTGCTTTTGATTTTATATCGGTAGACTGCGACCTATGGTAACATAGCGAAAGTCGTGTGTGCTGCTGAGAGCCAACAGTCTGCATTTGATTTTACATCGGTAGACTGCGACCTATGTGGGAGTGGAGAAGTTTCATTTTTGGCAGCAAAAATCGAGGGCGATGACGCCTACAGTTACATGGACTTTTGCTGTGATGGCAACGTAACCCTGAAATATAACTGCGATCGGTTGTGGATTCCATGGCGTAATCGAGGGGCGCGGAGTGCCAACAGTTACATGGACTTTTGCTGCGATGGCAACGTAACCCAGGATGCAACTGCGACCATGGATAGGGGTGATGATTTCCAGAGCATTTTCACCAAAGATATTTCCTCGATTTTAAAAATGTTTTCTATATTTTGAATAAAATTATTTTCCAAGTATTTTCACTGGGTGTTGAAAACAGATGCACCAAATAATAGATTTTCAATCCTACGCCTGATCAACGTATGACCGAATTTCTATGAGAACAAGGATGGACTTGTTGAAACATCGAGTTATAAAAGTATTTTTATAAAAACTACTTTGGAATAATATTATATGGATATTCAAAAGTGTTTTAAAAATGATCAAAGAATATTTATTTGATTTTAAGCATTTTCATGAATTCTCGTTTCGTTCCTTTTCGAGGACGAAAAGTCCTAAGGGGGGGAGGAATGTGACGACCCGGGTTTTGATGGCGGTTAATTGGGTAATTAACTAATTTTTAATTGTGGAAAATATTGATTTTGTTAGTCGAACGTATACAATTCTAACAATTAGAATATCTGTATATATACATAAAGTAATTTAAAAACAATATTAGATATTGTTTTATAAAATCTTTGGATGTGATAACAATACACAAATAAATGTATGCATATATGTTATATGAAATAGGTATGAACACAACCATATATGTGCAGGATAGTGAAAATTACAAATGCAAGAATAAAAGGATAAGTGCATAACCATGTATATACACAGACAAGAGAATATGTATGCATATCTACATATCAATTCAGGTAGTAATACGTGTAAACATGGTAGAAGAAACATCATCATGACTTGAACTAAATGTAAGCACACAACCTTTCAACTCAAGCCATAATACATCAAATCAACTTTATATAAAAATAAGTGTTGTACATAAAAGCTACAGCCCATTCTTTCTATAAAAATATCTATGTCTTTCTTTATATCCCTTCATTCGAGCAAGACAATAGAGGAGGTTACAAGCTGCTAGTTAAAAACTTAGAGAAATATATATGTGTGTGTATATATATACAAACACTCAAGCCTCAACAAAGATCATCAGGGGGACTTAACCAAAGCAGTGCTCTGTGCAATAGGGAACAACCTCATAAATGCATATCTTTTCCAGCATACAAAACACTGTATCAAGTCAAAACAAATCACAATCAAGTCATATAATTAAAATAAAAATATATAATAATAAAGAAGCTTGCTATATACAACAAAAAAAACAGAATGCAGTATACTTTCTCTATGTATATCCCCTACCCTGTTTTTCTTCACATTTGATCAACAAGCAACTAAAGACAAAGATCAACAGCCTGATGTAAAATTCATCAAACAAGAAAAATTCAAGTCTGGAACAAGCATGTAAAACAAAATTGCTCTCTGTTCTGTGCTACTATAAGGTAAGTAAATATAAGTTTTAAAAACAGTTTTAAGCCTTAATTTTTTTTTTGATATCTGAAAATAATTCATCTTGTTAGCCTGAAAACCTGGATGGAATGAATGCATGTTATACGTGTGATTATTGAATGCCTGTGTAGTTTTAAAAATAGGCTCTGTTGATAAACTACAGGTTTGGATTTCTTAATAAATTTAATATCTCAACTTTAAATTCGAATTAGTTTGTGATTTGTAAATGAAAGTTGTTTGTAACCAAGTAACATCTCACCTAAAAATAATTACAGGAATTTAGAATCAATCTTTGGTTTGAAAAATTAAATTTTACAGTGAAATCTTAATTTTGGTCAAAATTTAATCAATTCAATTTTCAGATTAAAGAATATGTTTGAATTCGAAATGCTAAACCATGAATTTTAGTAATCATATCACGATTTTTAATTGTGGAATCTGTGTGCATTCTTGAGTTGAATGTCGGGAAGGTTTTGATCGATTTCTATCGACCAACGGCGAACTAGTCGTTGTGATTGGGTTTGAAGGGCGAGTGGGCGGAGGGGATCATCAGAAAATTGCTATGGTGATTTACTGAAGATCGTGATGGCCAGAATAATCGAGATAGGGTTTTAGCATCTAGTTTTGTTGCGAGTGTTCAGATGGATTTCGCGATGCCTAGTGGCTATCGAGATCGATCGCAAGATGAGCCGTAGATGCTAGAAGGTATTGAGGAGCTATGGTGATGATGGCGAGGCGACTGGAGCCAGGGATCGACGATGACGAGCGTTTTCCTGGTGAAGTGCGTACCGGTCTGTGTGGATTTTTGGTCGTTTTGATTCTCGAGCGAATCGAGATTGATGGATGTTCATGAGTGGTTACCGTGGTCATAGGTGATACGTCGGAGGCCGGAGTTGAGTTCGACGTCGACCAGCGGTGATGTGCACGTGGATGTGCACGATTATGTGCATCGGTTTGGGTTGAGGAAGAAGCAGGGGTTTTGCTCGCGTTTTCTTCGGGGAGGTCTCGTGGATTGCCGCGTGTTGCTTCGGAAAGATTGAGAGTGTTTCTCGAGTTTTGGGTGTTGAGTAGTTCTTAGTTTTGATCGGAAAGTTTTAAAAAGTTTTAAGCAAAGGAATTCGATTGTTAAAAAGTTTCTAAGTTTAAACAACATAAACCAAGTTTAATTTATGGAAGTAAATCGTTTTCAAGAACAATTGTTTTTAACAGGGCATTTAAGTTTTAAAAACAAAGAAGTTTGCTTTTGTAAAAAAAATTCAAGTTTTAAAAAAACAAAGATAAATAAGTTTTTAAATATGCAATAGATAAGTTTTTAAAAGGATAAAAAGTAGATTTTCGAAATGATGTTTGTATTAAAAGTTTATTTGACAACATAGGAAAATTTTAAAGATTTAAAAGTTAAATTTGAATGTTTAATTTATTGTAATTGATTTCTAAAGTATTTTATTTAAAATAAAGTTTAATGATTAAGATTTAGTAATTAATTAATAAAATTTTACCTTAAGTAATTAAGAATTTTGATTAATTAAAGATAAATAAATGTGTGAAGATAATTAAACCAATTCAATTATTATTAATAATTAAAGAGTGTTGGTTAATATAAATAATTTAATTAATATAATAAATTTCCTTAATTAAGGATCTTTTAAATATAAGAAGTTAAGTAATTATTTAATTGATTTTAAATGATTAGTTAAATAATTAACTAAGTAGTTAATTAGTGATTAATTTAAGATAATTACTTATGAAGTAATTAAGTGTAATTACTTGGTGAAATAATTAAGGAAAGTTAATTACTGATTGTGATTAATCAAGGTTGATTAATGAATGTAATTAAGTTAAAGGTTAATTATTTACTGAAATTTAAAAATAATTAACTAATAATTAGAGGATCATTAATTAATGTAGTTGATGAAAGTGATCAATCTTGCTTATGAATGATTAAATAATGATGAGTGCCTTGGGTTGGTTGATATCTCTGATATGAATCGCTTTGTGATATGATATATTTGGATGGACAATCTATCAATTATGAATTTTTGTTTAAAGGTGTTATCCGGTAATCAAAGTCGAACTATATTTAATTAGATAACTTGGGTTAAGATGGCATTGAATTCGAAGGGACCAGAGTCCGGTATTAGTAAATACCCGAAACCACTTCGATTCTTTATAAATCGATATGTGGAATCAATAGGCTGGAATGGAATGATTTAAGTGAATTGGACCTTTTAATCTAAGTTTTTGGTACTTAGAAATTGATGTGTGATGTAAGTGATGTGTATAGCGACTTGAGAAGTTGTAAATTATTACAAGTTACCCCGGTTTGTATATATATAAGTTGTATTGTGACGTCCCACCTCTATACTCACGCTAGCTAAGGACACTACGGAGTAATGCCGTCAACTAGCTAGAAGAATAAGGCTGTTGAGGAGCAACCATCCGAATAGTTGCTTTGTGCAAGCACCGGTATGTCAGATAGTAAAATATGCATTTCATTCCAAGAGGAAATCCGAAACACCAATACAAACTCAAAGCTACTACACAGTGGCTATATAATCTTCTAAAACAAATATAGAAATAAACATAACATAAATCAGTCACAGATATCCATATCACGAAGGCGGAAAAAGATATGAATATAACACATAGAAGTGTATATCAGAGTAGTGGTCAAACAAGATCCACAATATCACAAAAGAATAGATACAAATGCTACACAAAAGAACATTTATACATCAATGAGTCTATATCTCGAGTGCATAACAACAAAAACTACAAATCTAATGTACTTAGCCAAAAGTCGGATAATACTCCCAGATGAGGAGTCAAGCAGAAGCACCTGTAACATCTCGGTCTGACCCGAGTATTATTTAAGAAGAAAATAATAAACGGATCAGTCTAGCTATAAATATCAGATAAAATGAGATAGGGTAATAGATGCGATTAAAACATATGATAACAAAAATGTCATACTATAAAAAGTATACATTAACTAACAACAAAAATCATACAATATCTCAATAATCTCAAAGCATCCAAAAAGAATGTAATGTTCTTTATTTTATTCACCAAAGCACAAATATTGACATCATATCGCTGCCAATCATAAAAGCCGGTGAAATACAAATTCTAGAAATCATCAATTAGAAATCCAGAAAATCACAAAAGGGGGAGGCCTATCACAAACGGGAGCATGAAAACTCACCAACATGTATATCACAAACGGAACGCTATCCCATGGTCGCTAACAATAGAGCCGGTGCAACGACGTAGTACAATATCGGTACGTCCGAGGAACCAGAAACTCAAATAATTCGAAACAACGATGTAGTACAATGGTACGCCCGCTGATCCTGATAAGCCGGAACAACGACATAGTACAAAGGTACGTCCGATGAACCGAACTCCATAAAAGAATATGGGTCGCTAGCCCACAAAAATTGAGTCGAAACTCCAAATAATACATAGGTCGTTAGCCTATAAAAGAAATGAGACGAAACTCAATAAAACGAGGTACCGTCCCCTACGTGGACAAAGAAACATAGCATATCGCTAGTCTAAATCGCATAAATGATCATCAATGATCATTAAGAAGTATCAACTACACTAAGCTAGTAAATAAATGAGTTTAGCTTCATGTCCCATAACCACTGGCTTAACTTAAGTATTTACGAACAAATTGTAAATCTCCACTCGAAAGTTGTCACAAGAGTTTCAATCGAACAAGTCCAAGAATTAACCGACGAAGTAAACATAAGCGTTTCATACCACTAGTTTTACTAAGCCGTTTAATTAGATTCCTCATACGAGTGAGGTAAAGGTTTGTATATACTAATAGGTAGGAAAACAGTTTTAAATAACGAGCTTTGTAATAAAATAGTGTTGAAATCGTTTTGATGAAGACTTTTGATATTTACTACTAGTATAGAAAACCTTTATATTTTTAAAGTGACAAATCATAGAAATGATTGTAGAGACAATCAATCACCAAATTCACATTCGAAGACGTGAATCAAATCCAAAGAAATCGATACCAAGTCCATCAAAATGAATATTCCCGAAAATTCCGATAAGAAGTCATCAAATTCAATAATAAATGATAATAATAAGTTGGATAAACATGAATCGATTAAAAACTGGGAACCTAAACACATTAGGCAAATTGGGCAAAGACAACAGATTTAGACGTCTGAAATAGATGATTCAGACGTCTGAATCTGGAAAATGAATATTTTCCAGTTCAATATTCAGACGTCTGAATCAATAATTTCAGACGTCTGAAAAGGGGTAATTTTTGCCTATTTCCTTTTTGGTTGAACACGAGTAATTTCAGACGTCTAAAATATATAATTCAGACGTCTGAATTTGGAAAATAAAGTTTTTGCCCAGAACAATATTCAGATGTCTGAACCATTAGCTTCGGACGTTTGAAACTGAAGCTTTGGCTATTTTCTCCCCAAGGCCATTGAGGCCAAGTTATATCGGACGCGATCGGATGAGCGACGATTTCGAGGGGTTTACGCCAAACGACTACCCAACCTCAAAGACTCACCAATACACTCCGATCAGCATGTCCATCATCCATATAAGGATTTTCATAGATTTTGTTTTCAAAAAAAACCAAAAATTAGAATATTCACCAAATCAATCCAAATCAAAATCAAATGAACACGTAAAGATGTTAGGAATTCATACCTAAAAATCAAGATAATTATAGACCTAGATGTGAGATAAAAATCTCACCTTTAAACCCAAAAACAATGAATGAGAAGCTATAGAGCGCGGCAAGAACAATCACTCTTCAATTCTAACCCAAGAAGCTTGAATCTAAGCTCAAAAGAAAAAAAATGTTTCCTAAGTTAGGTTTAGGAATTTCTGAAATTGAAGAGAGAATGAGTTGGAGAAGAAGAAGAGAATGCTTACCAATAGCTTCTCTTGAATCATGGAGCTATAACTTGAATTTGCGAAGAACCTAGGGATTAGGATTTTAGTTTCCAATCTCTTCCTCCATTTTTTATGAAGCTTGAGTGTTAGGAAATGAAAGTGAAGTAATAAAGGGGAGAGGGGGTGGAGTAATGATATAAGATGAGTTGGGTTAGTGGGCTGAACCCAAATCCAAACCCAAAGTCCAAAGTGAAATGGTCAAATTTTAGCTAGCTCCAAACATATCGAAGTTTATAATCAATAAGGTCGCAAACGGCGTTTTGAACTCAATGGAAGTGTGTCCCGAGTCCAAATTCGACTGTTTGCAAAAGGTAGCTTTTTGGACTATAATCCGACTAACGATGAAATATTTAAATAAAATATTTAAATATTCAATCGTAAAATATGCGGGTTGTTATAGACTCCCCTTCTTAAAGAAATTGCGTCCTCTCAATACTTAAGAAGAAAATAAAGAGTAACAACCATAAAAGCATAACAAAACAAAAGAAACTTGAAATAAGAAGTTCACCATAAAGAGCACGAAAGAGTAAGCCCGAACGTGTTCGCTCAATGAATCCTCTGAATTCCCAAGAGCAATCCTTAGGATTTGAGAACCATTGAACTTTCACAAGAAGAACATCTTTATTTTGAAGGCGCTCAACCTCCGAAGCAATGATGCGAATAAGATGTTGCTCATAAGTTAAATTAGGCGAAATTTCAATTTCTTTAATAACACCGGGCTCAAGAATAAAAATCGAAATCCTAAAGGCATTTCCATAGTTGAAAGACATGGGAAACGTCATGAATAGCAGAAAATTGAGCCGGTAGTTAAAGGCGATAAGCCACGGAACTAGTGCGTTCGGTGATCGGAAAGGGGCCAATATATCGAGGTGCTAACTTTCCCGGTCGACTGAAATGCACAACACCTTTCATAGGTGAAACACGAATAAACACCAAATCTCCCACAGAAAATTTCAATCTCCTTTTTGGGTTATCGACGTAGGAATTTTGCCTACTTTGAGCTTCTCTCATCCTATGACGAATAAGGTCGATCTTTTCTGTGGAATAACGAATAAAATCTGGACCTAAAACCAGCTTCTCACAGGCCTCAAGCCAACAATGAGGAGATCGACATGGCCTTCCGTAAAGTGCCTCGAAAGGTGCCATACCAATACTAGATTGGAAGCTATTATCATAGGAAAACTCAACAAGAGAAATATGATCTTCCCTACTTCCATCAAAATCAAGTGTACAAGCATGAAGAAGATCTTCAAGAGTTTGATTCACACGCTCGGTTTGTCCATCGGATTGAGGATGATAAGCGGTGCTAAAATTAAGCTTCATTCCCAAAGCTTTTTGAAGACTCTTCCAAAATACACTAGTAAACAATGGATCACGATCACTAACAATAGAAGTAGAAACTCCATGCAATTTAATAATTTCTTTAATAAAGAGTTTGGCCAAAAGAAGTACGGTTCGGCTGGCCCGAACGGGAATAAAATGGGCGGCTTTAGTAAGTCTACAACTATCACCCGTAGGCTATCATGACTCGAATGAGAACGGGGAAGGCCGTCAATAAAATCCATGGAAATTTGTTCCCACTTCCAAATTAGAATGACCAAAGGTTGCAATAACCCATCGGGCCTTTGATGCTCGGCCTTTACGAGTTGGCAAGTCATGCAACACTTAACAAAGTCAGCAATATCAGATTTCATTCCATCCCAATAATAAAGTCGCTTCAAATCTGCATACATTTTGCTACTACCGAGATGAATGGTAAATTTAGAACGATGAGAATCTTCTAAAATATATTTACAAAGATTATAAATATTTGGCACGATAAGTCTACCAAATTTTCGAATACCGCCACGAGAATCAATATCAACGTCTTTCAAACCTTCAATATCAATTTTATCCCGATAATTTTTGGCTAAGAAGAGCCAATTCGAGGTCTAGCTTTTGAGCTTCAAGAATGCGGTCTAAAAGAGAAGGATGAGCCTCAAGGCTACATAGAACAAAAGATGAACATAAATCGGATTCACAATCTCGAGCCTCACAAGTGGATAAAGTCTCGAGATCATTCCATTCGGATATCATCATAAAAACAACCGCTTGTTGCTTACGACAAGTGCATCGGCAACGCGATTTCCCCTTTCCGGGAGTATAAAGAATATCAAGATCATAAGATGCAAGGAATTCGAGCCAATGTTGTTGATGCAAATTAAGTTCCTTTTGAGAAAATAAATACTTCAAAGATTTATGATCGGTATAGAGAATAAATTTCTCTCCCGAAAGATAATGACGCCAAATTCGAAGGGCGAAAACAATAGCCGCTAGCACTAGATCATGAGTGGTATACCTAGTCTCGATAGGCTTTAATTGTTTAGAAACATAAGTGAGAGAACGTTCTCTTTTGCAAGAGAACGGCACCCAAACCAATACGACTAGCATCGGTACAAACACAATAGTCTTTTTCCCTTCGGGAATCACAAGAATAGGAGTATAGAGAAAGAAATAGTTGTAACAACCGGGGTTTTTGCATCGATTTAATTTTCATCATTAGACGATTAATGTGGCTTGCTAATTTCTATTTTGAGTTTTAATCGGGTAAATTCTTTTAAAAATTTGTTTAAGAATTTATGGGCTTCATAATTTTGGCCTATGCTTTTTCTTGGTGCCGTGTTAAAGTGGATGTCGTTCCTCCTTTTGATCCATTCTCTTAAAAACCCTAAAGAAAATAAACGAATGAAAATGGGGGCACCTTCCTCGTTCGTTCCCCTTTCACTTTTAAAGGCACCGTCTTTGTTGTTCAATCGAGAAGAAGATTCTCATTCCTTTGTTTGTCGATCGATTAGAGTGCTCACAGCGGCTTCTAATTTGTTGAGTTCGCCTCTGCTTCGCTTCAGCTAGGGTTTCCTCGATCGATTAGTTATTCGCGTGTAGATTTGCGCCTCATGTTAAGGTGAGCGATTTTAATTGCTCACATCTATTTCAAATCTAGTTAGATTTCTGATTTGTTCAAATTTTGTTTACTTGGACCTTGTTCGAATTCGTATATTTTTGTGACTTTGGGATTCACTGTTTGGTTTGGTGAATTTCTGGTGACTTCGGGCTTGACTGTGATTTTGTGAAAATATGAACTTATTCGATTTTTCTTGGTTATTGATTTTGAATTGTTCCATGACTTGCATTGTTCATGGTTGATTTGGATTTTCTGTAGTTTTTCTTGAGGTCTTCATTGCACACTGGTGGTCTGATTATTTCTTTTGACCTGCATTTCAAACCTGATCTTGTGAAAGCCTAGAAGTTTTATACTCTGACATGATTGATGATTCGTGCACAGGCTTATCGTGTCTCTGTTCTTCGTGTAACTGATATCACTCCGGTTGTCTGCACTGTCTATTGGTGTGGGCAAGTCTTTCAGTTTGGTTGATGATTAGTTTAGCTTGGTGCAATTGGTCTTGAAGTTGTATTTGATACAATTGAGTCTGGTACCTTTTGTGGCTTTGAGTTGCACTGCATTTGTCCTGTTCACCTGAGTTCACATGTATTGAGCCCTTGTGTCATCTTCATATACATGTCCAGTCATGCAAACCTTATTAGTACACTGGTTGGTTTAAGTGGCATTTACTTTATACTTGTACTACCTGAACAAGTTTGCTTCTTTGATTTGTAGTGTCATGTTGTTTAATTACAGTACATTGTTAGTTGAGCTTTGAGTATGTTCATACCTGAACTGGTCTAGATGGCATTTGCAGTTTGCCCTGTTGTAGTTTTGAGTTTTTACTGAGTATGCACATACATATATTTGGCTGCAGTTCAAACCATTTCAATGTTACTGGCCTTCAACACATATGCATATATATAGAATTCATTGTCGTCCATTTCTATTCACTGGTCTTGCAACATTTACACACTGTTGCATTATAACCAGACTTCCTCTGGTCTTTTTAGTTTAGTTTGAGTTGTATTGGTACCACTTTTGACATGTTGAATAGAGAGGTATTATGGCTTTGACTCTCGAGTATGATATTTGCTCTGTCCAGATTTACTATTGCATACATGTCGTATCTTTTACAGTGGGCCACCAGGTCAGTTGCATTATTAATCAGATATGTCTGCAGTCCCAAGTTGCACCTCTGATTCAAATTTGACCATGTGCATTTCGTACTGCACATTTGAGTTTCGTGCACAGGTTGTCTTCGACCTGCTTTGTTGTCACTGTGTCGTTGTTGTGCATTGTACATGTCACTGCACTGATTCGTTTCACTATTGCATGACTATATGCATTCCTTTGAATTGTGCTAAGTATACTTTCTCGATGGTTTTCCAGTTCTGGTATATGATTGCTTTGTGTATTTTACTGTTGTGTGCTGTGGTGCCATATCTTTGGTGCCCTCACCTTCATACTACTGTTCTCGATGTTGCAGTTCCATCTGATTCATTTGATTTGAGTTGATTCCATTTACTTTTGATTCATTGAGTTTTTGTGTTATTCATCACCGTAGTGGCGTGGCAGTGCACGCGTGCGTGTACTGCAGCCACACAGTATTGATTTTAACTGATATTTCTTTTGCTTTTGATCTATTGATTTTTGCAGATTTCATATGCCGTATTGGCGAGGCAATACACGTTTGCGTGTACTGCAACCAATTAGAAGTGATGTTTTTAAGTGATATTTCAATTGTTTAAATTGATTTAGTTTCATTTGATCATTTTGTTGTTATCTAATTATCTATTTGATAATTAGATTCTGAGTTTCTTATTATTATTTAATAAGTGGATTTCATGTTAATTATCGTTTAGACAATTCTGTTGTTTTCAAAATTATCTTCGCTGTTATTCTTTTTACTTATCTCTGGTGATTATTTGAATTTGTTGATTTGTTGTTTAACACTGTTACGTGTTATAATTACCGTCATTCGATTTCCTTGTTAAAGGATTGTGTAGACGAGATTATTTTGACTGTCGTCTAATCGCTATTTAATTATTATCGCTTATGTGCATTAATAACTGATTTTGAATTAGACTGACCCGTGTATTATTTCCTTTTGAATGTAATATTCGGGTCAGACCGAGTTTTTACAGGTTGTTGATATCTTACTTTGGGTTGTGGCTAGAGTTATGAAGTCTTTTCATATTTTTGGAGTAGATGTCGTCATTGTATAGGATGTTGTATATTCATGTATATTATTCACGATAATGTACTTGTATATGTAACTTCCAAAGTCGACAGTTGTAGTTGTATCATATGTATTGTACCACATGTATATCAACTGACATCAGTTATATATATATGAGACTTTCTGTTATATCTGTGTTCCGCATTTACATTATCTGTGTTATTATTATATATATTGTCCTAAACTATTATGAACCATCGTAGTTCGTTTTATACTAGAATTGGGTATGTCGATGGGAGTAAATAAATATGAGATGAAAAATAAAAATATATACCACTCCTTTCGAGGTAACTAATACTAGTGTAAGGCCTAACTACGGATGGCCGCTCTTATCCATCCTTATTCTTCGTGATAACAGACGGTATTTTTTTTAATACTTTTGTTATTGCGAGCATAGAGGTGGGGAGTCACAGTTGGTATCAGAGCTTGGGGTTTATGGACATAATATAAAACATAACTTAGATGGAACATATGTTACAACTATTTGTCGATGTTTATTTGTACTTTGAGTCAAAACTAAAGTTTTGAAATTATGATGAAATTTTTTAAATATCTTTATTTAAAAATAAAAGTGAAATTGTGTTTGATGAATTGATTGATTTGGGTTCTGTTTATCAGAGTGCGCTGCGGCAACAGTAAGACTGCTTCGCTGAGTACAACTGATAATTATTTTGATTTAAAAATCAAAATATGAAAATGAATTTAATTTCATTATGTTGTTTAACTAGTGGTTTTGATTTGTTGAAACTCTTGCTGGCTTTCTTTGATGCTAATCACATGCTGATTAGATTTTTGCTGTTTTGAATTATCTTCATTGAAGATATATTTGAGTAATTTCTTTGTTTATTTTGTAGTGTGCGTGCAAACGTGAGTTGCACGTTACTACACTAATTTTATGTTGAACCGATGCTTGGTTATGAAACATATTTTATTGCCGTTAGTTTTATAACGGGATTTTTACACCTATGCTAAATTTTCAAGCACGGTGTTTTGTTGACATTTTTGATGAATGTTTTTGATGAATGAAAATTCACTGGTATTATATTTTGTTGCGAATTATTTTTATGAGATTTTGACGTTTAAAAATTACTGTCGCATTGACTTCAATAATCGTCAATTTTAAAGTGGATTTTCAAGCGGTTATTCCGCAATGATGATTTTGAGATCGTTTTTTAATGGTTTTTTGAGAAGTACAATTTCTTTATCGAAATTGTTATAAATGTTGTTGTTTTAAGCACGTTGATCGAAAATTGTTTTTAAAAAAAAATTATTTTCGAAAATTTTCAGTTTACGTTTTCCAAAGAATGAGAAAGAGATTTAAACGTTTCAGCAAAATCGAGGACTATGAACCCTTTCTTTTACTGATTCGCTTAATTCCGGACTTGTTCGTTTGAGAATGTAAATTATTTACTTTTATAAAATAAATGAAATTGTTTTTAGAATTTTTACAGTTTGCGCTTTCAGAAGAATGAGAAAGTGACTTAAACGTTTCAGCAAAATCGAGGATTATAACCCCTTTCTTTTACTGATTCGCTCAATTCCGGACTTGTCCGTTTGAGAATGTGAAATGTTATTTTTGGAATATAAAATTTTGCACTTTCAAGGAAACTATGAAGAGATTTAAACAATTTAGTAAAACATGTGGTTATGGGACATGTGCGTTTGATATTTCGGTTAATTCCGGACTCGTTAATTGAAACATTTGTTGTTTGATGATTTTGATGATTTTACACGTTCAAGGAAACGATGAAGAGAATCAAACGATTTAGTAAAACACATGGTATGGGACATGTGCGTTTTCTATTTCGGTTAATCCCGAACTCGTTAATTGAATATTTGATGATTTTCGTCTGCTTTCGAGCCACTATGTTGGACCTTCGGTTCATATGAGGATCTTCGGGTCAAATACCAGTACCAGACCTTCGGGTCATTTGTTGGACCTTCGGGTCATTTGTTGGGCGCCAAAATTATGTTGGGTACTTGGTAGGCTTCGGCCATTTGTTGATGCACGTGCGGCGTAGCTAAAACTCGCCATCTGATGGGATCGATCCAAACTTTTATGTTAATTTTCTAGATTATCTTAATTGATTTCTAGATATTTGTTGTTTCTAATTATTTGCAGGTAATTGGATATTTGTTGATATGAGTTCTGATTATCGTTTTGATCATCGGATATTTGTTGATTTTGATTATCGTTTTTGATAATCGAATATTTGTTGTTTCTAATTATCGTTTTTTATAATCGGATATTTGTTGATTTTGATTATCGTTTTTGATAATCGAATATTTGTTGTTTCTGATTATCGTTTTTGATAATCGGATATTTGTTGATTTTGATTATCGTTTTTGATAATCGAATATTTGTTGTTTATGATTATCGCTTTTTATAATCGGATATTTGTTGATTTTGATTATCGTTTTTTATAATCGAATATTTGTTGTTTCTGATTATCGTTTTTGATAATCGGATATTTGTTGATCTTGATTATCATTTTTGATAATCGAATATTTATTGTTTCTGCTTATCGTATTTGATAATCGGGTATTTGTTGATTTTGATTATCGTTTTTGATAATCGAATATTTGTTGTTTCTGATTATCGTTTTTGATAATCGGGTATTTGTTGATTTTGATTATCGCTTTTGATAATCGAATATTTGTTGTTTCTGATTATCGTTTTTGATAATCGGGTATTTGTTGATTTTGGTTATCGTTTTTGATAATCGAATATTTGTTGTTTCTGATTATCGTTTTTGGTAAGTGGATATTTGTCGATTTCTCGATTTGTTGATTTGTTGATTTGATGATTTGAGATTTCTGATTATCGCTTGTGATAATTAGATATTTGAGATTTGATTATCGCTTGAGATAATTAAATATTTGTTGATTTTAAATTTGATTATCAGTGATAATTAAATATTTTGTTGATTTGAAATTTGATTATCGATTGTGATAATTGAATATTTGTTGATTTGAGATTTAATTATCGTCTTGATAATTAGGTAATTGCTAATTTTGCTGATTATAAGATTTTCTAGTCTCTAATTGATTCTAGATTATGTTGATTATATTGAATTGTTGTTTTCTATCTATCTCTGTTGATAGTTAGAGTTTGCTGATTATGAAGTTCGTGTTTTCTATTTATCTGTTGGATAACTAGATATTTGCAGTTTTGCGATTTGCGAATTTTGTTTTCTAATTATCTTTGTTGAAAATTAGATTTTGTTGTTTTCTAATTATCGTATCGATAATTAGATATTACTATTTCGTGATTTCTGTATTCTAATTATCTAATTGATAATTGAATATTGTTGATAATTGCGTTCATTCTGCTCTGCTGTTTTCTGATTATTTAATTGATAGTTAAGTTTTGTTGAGAATTTGTGAATTTCTTTTAGAGAATTAAAAGATTTCTTTGGCGTTGTATTCCCGACTTTTATTTTTCTAGCTTAACCAGTTTATGTTAGAAAAATAATTATTAATGATGACTTTACTTATGAAAATTGCGGGGACGCAATTTTTATAAGGAGGGGAGTCTGTAACAACCGAGGTTTTTGCATCGATTTAATTTTCGTCATTAGACGATTAATGTGGCTTGCTAATTGCTATTTTGAGTTTTAATCGGGTAAATTCTTTTAAAAATTTGTTTAAGAATTTATGGGCTTCATAATTTTGGCCTATGCTTTTTCTTGGTGCCGTGTTAAAGTGGATGTCGTTCCTCCTTTTGATCCATTCTCTTAAAAACCCTAAAGAAAATAAACGAACGAAAATGGAGGCACCTTCCCCGTTCGTTCCCCTTTCACTTTTAAAGGCACCGTCTTTGTTGTTCGATCGACAAGAAAATTCTCGTTCCTTTGTTAGTCGATCGATTAGAGTGCTCACAGCGGCTTCTAATTTGTTGAGTTCGCCTCTGCTTCGCTTCAGCTAGGGTTTCTTCGATCGATTGGTTATTCGCGTAAGGTGAGCGGTTTTAATTGCTCACATCTATTTCAAATCTAGTTAGATTTCTGATTTGTTCAAATTTTGTTTACTTGGACCTTGTTCGAATTCGTATATTTTTGTGACTTTGGGGTTCACTGTTTGGTTTGGTGAATTTCTAGTGACTTCGGGCTTGACTGTGATTTTGTGAAAATATGAACTTGTTCGATTTTTCTTGGTTATTGATTTTGAATTGTTCCATGACTTGCATTGTTCATGGTTGATTTGGATTTTCTGTAGTTTTTCTTGAGGTCTTCATTGCACACTGGTGGTCTGATTATTTCTTTTGACCTGCATTTCAAACCTGATCTTGTGAAAGCCTGGAAGTTTTATACTCTGACGTGATTGATGATTCGTGCACAGGCTTATCGTGTCTCTATTCTTCATGTAACTGATATCACTCTGGTTGTCTGCACTGTCTATTGGTGTGGGCAAGTCTTTCAGTTTGGTTGATGATTAGTTTAGCTTGGTGCAATTGGTCTTGAAGTTGTATTTGATACAATCGAGTCTGGTACCTTTTGTAGCTTTGAGTTGCACTGCATTTGTCCTGTCCACCTGAGTTCACATGTATTGAGCCCTTGTGTCGTCTTCATGTACATGTCCAGTCATGCAAACCTTATTAGTACACTGGTTGGTTTAAGTGGCATTTCCTTTATACTTGTACCACCTGAACAAGTTTGCTTCTTTGATTTGTAGTGTCATGTTGTTTAATTACAGTACATTGTTAGTTGAGCTTTGAGTATGTTCATACCTGAACTGGTCTGGATGGCATTTGCAGTTTGCCCTGTTGTAGTTTTGAGTTTGTATTGAGTATGCACATACATATATTTGGCTGCAGTTCAAACCATTTCAATGTTACTGGCCTTCAATACATACGCATATGTATAGAATTCATTGTCGTCCATTTCTATTCACTGGTCTTGCAACATTTACACACTGTTGCATTATAACCAGACTTCCTCTGGTCTTTGTAGTTTAGTTTGAGTTGTATTGGTACCACTTTTGACATGTTGAATAGAGAGGTATTATGGCCTTGACTCTCGAGTATGATATTTGCTCTGTCCAGATTTACTATTGCATACATGCCGTATCATTTACACTGGGCCACCAGGTCAGTTGCATTATTAATCAGATATGTCTGCAGTCCCAAGTTGCACCTCTGATTCAAATTTGACCATGTGCATTTCGTACTGCACATTTGAGTTTCGTGCACAGGTTGTCTTCGACCTGTTTTGTTGTCACTGTGTCGTTGTTGTGCATTGTACATGTCACAGCACTGATTCGTTTCACTATTGCATGACTATATGCATTCCTTTGAACTGTGCTAAGTATACTTTCTCGATGGTTTTCCAATTCTGGTATATGATTGCTTTGTGTATTTTACAGTTATGTGCTGTGGTGCCATATCTTTGGTGCCCTCACCTTCATACTACTGTGCTCGCTGTTGCAGTTCCATCTGATTCATTTGATTTGAGTTGATTCCATTTACTTTTGATTCATTGAGTTTTTGTGTTATTCATCACCGTAGTGACGTGGCAGTGCACGCGTGCGTGTACTGCAGCCACACAGTATTGATTTTAACTGATATTTCTTTTGCTTTTGATCTGTTATTTTTGTGGATTTCATATGCCGTATTGGCGAGGCAGTACACGTTTGCGTGTACTGCAGCCAATTAGGATTGATGTTTTTAAGTGATATTTCAATTGTTTAAATTGATTTAGTTTCATTTGATCATTTTGTTGTTATCTAATTATCTATTTGATAATTAGATTCTGAGTTTCTTATTATTATTTAATAAGTGGATTTCATGTTAATTGTCGTTTAGACAATTCTGTTGTTTTCAAAATTGTCTTCGCTGTTATTCTTTTTACTTACCTCTGGTTATGATTTGAATTTGTTGATTTGTTGTTTAACACTGTTACGTGTTATAATTACCGTCATCCGATTTCCTTGTTAAAGGATTGGGTAGACGAGATTATTTTGACTGTCTTCTAATCTCTATTTAATTATTATCGCTTCTGTGCATTAATAACTGAGTTTGAATTAGACTGACCCGTGTATTATTTTATTTTGAATGTAATACTCGGGTCAGACCAAGTTTTTACAGGTTGTGGATATCTTACTTTGGGTTGCGGCTAGAGTTATGAAGTCTTTTCATATTTTTGGAGTAGATGTCGTCATTGTATAGGATGTTGTATATTCATGTATATTATTCACGATAATGTACTTGTATATGTAACTTCCAAAGTCGAAAGTTGTAGTTGTATCATATGTATTGTACCACATGTATATCAACTGACATCAGTTATATATATATGAGACTTTTTGTTATATCTGTGTTCCGCATTTACATTATCTGTGTTATTATTATATATATTGTCCTAAACTATTATGAATCATCGTAGTTCGTTTTATACTAGAATTGGGTATGTCGATGGGAGTAAATAAATATGAGATGAAAAATAAAAATTTATACCACTCCTTTCGAGGTAACTAATACTAGTGTAAGGCCTAACTACGGATGGCCGCTCCTATCCAGCCTTATTCTTCATGATAACAGACAGTATTTTTTTTAATACTCTTTGTTATTGCGAGCATAGAGGTGGGACGTCACAATAGTTCTTTTAATTTATCCTCTTTCCCGAAAAGCTAAAACTTTCAAAAAAATACAATTAACTTTATGTAATCATTTTTTTCTAGAAATTTTTTACTTATTCCAAATCAATTTACTGTGTCTGATTGTCTCATCAAAGCGTTTAGGAAATTCCTATCGATAACGTTGATCAAGCGCATCGACCAGAATTCTTAAAGCACTCAATGGGCAATACAATCACCAAATCATCTTCTATATGATAAATAAGTCTCTTAAAAATTTTAAGAATATTCTTTGCTCGTTTCAAGAACAAAATCCAATTATACATATAAAATATCTTCTTAAAAAGATTTGCAAAAAAAATAAATTGTTGTTTCCATCCAAAATCAATAAATACAAGAATGGAGTCATCGAGATATTCATAGAATTACTCGATTCATAGAATGGATGAAATAAGCTGGATAACTGAATGACATAATAAGTCATTTACAAGAATCATAACGAGTGCGGAATGCGGTAAGCGGAATGCTAACTCCCGTAATTCGTAGCCAAATGAAAATCGGTGGCAAGGTCGAGCTGAAAAGACCTTAACACCACTCAAAAGATTGCTTAGGTGATAATCCTAAGACAAGCTCAAAAATACCAGAAATTTCACAACTACCCAAATGAAAGAAATAACACTTTACTAAACATGTGGGCTTAAAGAATAAAATGATTCCACCAAATTGGAATCGAAATCACAAAGAAAAATAGAAATCTTCTTAACAGATTGAAAATGTCGAAGATGAATAGTCCACTCGGGACATGGAATATGGCTTCATTATAATTATGCCAATCCTTTCACGAAAATCAATTCCGAAGCCTAAGTAACGCATAACATGCAAATCGGCTCGAAAAGAAAAAAAATCACATATCCAAACAAAGAAAATTGAATGTTGCGGATCCACCAACCGGATTCGTAATTCTCAAAGAAGTCATCAAACACAAAATATTTAAAGAAAAAGAATCAACAAGTTCTTTTGATATAAAATAATAAGATGAACCTGTAACGGTCCTGAATTTTGAACAATTTAATTTGTAAACATTTAATTTATTTTAAATATTTAAATGATGATTTGACTTGAATTTCAAATTATCAGAATAAATTGGCGATTAAATATTAGAATTTAATCTGTTTAAAGTTGAATAAAATTTGAATTTAACTTTGGAGTTGAAATTGAATATTGAATTTGTATTGAAATTCAAACTAACGACTTAGAAGAAAATAAATTTGGATATAAGAATTGTTGCTTATTTAAATTTATAAAGGATGGTTAGTTTTAATAACATTTTTCTTTAGCTTAAATGAAAAGGAATAAAATTTTAATCAATACAAAATTAATAAAGAAATACACGTAGTTAAAAATTCAAACAACATATTTATAAATTTTGTAAAATATAATGTAACTACATTGGAAAAATTTTAACAACATAATTTTAACAAAACAAAACAAAGCAAAGAAATAACAAAACTAATTGAATTTAAATTGAAAAAAAAGGGAGAAAAAAATAAATAAAAATATATAATAAATAAATATCAAATAAGTATACACGGCCTTACTTTGTTCAGCTACAAACACGCCCCAATCTATGCCTTTAGTCACGCCTTCCATCACGCAAAATTCACGTCTCTTTTCTTTTTTTATACTGAAACCCTCTTCTTTTCAAATCATAAAAAAAATATAAACGAAGAAATTTAACGGCGGCCACGAAATTCTCTCTCGTCTTCCACTTCGTCGTTCCTCTTTGCCTTCAACAACTAGGGATTCGGCTTCAATATTGCTCGACTCTTCTCTTCGCTCGCGTGCTCTTTACTTCGTTTGCAAAGGTGAGTAAAATATTCTTACTCACATCTAATTTAGCCTTAAGTTATAGAGTTTAGTTTCATGTGATTTTCGTTCGTATTAAATTGTTTAAATTTGCGATTTTGGTTGCTCGATTTATTGATGCTCACGATTTTGTTTTCTGGAATTTTGATTTTCGTGAATTTATGTTGATCTCGGCTTCATCTCGGATCGTTGTCTGTTGACTTTGACTTTGTTCAACTTTGTGATATATGATTTCGACTATAGCCTGTTCGTTTCTTTCGACTTCACTGTGAATTATGGCCTTGATTTTCTGGCCCCTGTGAGCTTCGTCTCTGGCCATCTTTGTATTCATTCCTGAAGCACTGATTTGGAATTTGTGATGGCCACCGACTTTGACTTGGTTATATGTTTTGATTTATCGGCTCAGTCATTGATACTTTGTAAACTTTGCATTCTGGTCTTACATGTTTTAACAAATTGTTGTTGTGTTGTTTCGACTTTGGTTATTTTTGTATTCGTCCCCCGAGCATTTTTGATCTGCAACTTAGTTGCATATGAATTTGGGGTCTGCACGTTTTGTATATGTCTGAAGCACTGTTGTAGTTCACTACTGCAGTTCTCTGGTCTACCTAAAATTTGTATATATGGTTCTGGTATGTGCCATTTGAGATTGATATTGGTTCATTGTTTCATTTGATCTGCTATTTGTATCGACCTGAGCCTTGAGTTCATTTGTTTCACTATTGCATCTATCTTGGTTGGTCTAACCTGAACTTGATTCACTTGAACTTTTGTGTAGTTTGTCAATGCGTGCATTGTCTTCAATTATAGCTGCAATGCACTATTTTTGTTGTACACCTGTGTTGTATGGCTTTGGTCATATTTTTGGGGTACACTTATTTTTTTGGGTTTCACTTGCATGCTAACCTGTTGGTTATATGCACTTGTTTAAGGCTAGCATGACCTAGCATGACTATTCAGGTTGTTTTCATTTCATCACCACTGTTGCATTCCTGTATATGCAAATTCCTATTTGAGTTTGCAACATACAGATACATGTAGTTGCATAACTGGTTCATCACTTGTGCCTGCACCTTGTTAACCTGTCTTGTGCAGTTACCTTTTGGTTTTGCTTGCATTATTCATTTCTCTGTTATATGTATGTTGACTTCAAGTTGAAAGCTCTGTAGCTTGTAGTTTCATTGCAGTTCTGCCCTTGGATATTTGCGTTGATCTGGACTTGAAGTCTTGATAGCATTTTTGCTTTACAGTTGCTCTTGCATACTTGTGATGACTGTAGTTTTATTTGTATTGCACCAAGTCAAATTCTCATGTGCTTTGATGCTGTTTGATTTGTTGAAGCTTTGAACTGTTTTCATGCTTCATTCGAGCCTTCGTGCTTTGTGTACTTGTGGTGGCTGCAGTTTATTGTTGCAGTTGCCCTTGTGCACTAATACTGGCTGCCCTATTTAATTTGGGAACTTTTAAGTTGTTTTGAGTTCTATGTTGCAGTCCTACCTTGTATTTACAGTGTTTGTTGCATTGTGATCTTGTGGTGGCTGCGTTATTGTTGCAGTTGCCCTTGCGTCCAAGAAAAGACTGCAGTTTCATTTTTATGAAAATTTTGCACTTGTTGAAAAATGCAGTAATAAGTTGTTTGGAAACTTGTTTTATTTCACAAGTTGTTGTGGCGAGGCAGCGCACGCGTGCGTGCACTGCAGCCACGTAGTATCGACATTTTGAATCGATATTTGAACCTTCATTGATTTTGGTTCGTTGATTTTTTGAGTATATCATCACGATAGTGGCAAGGCAGTGCACACAAGCGTGAACTGCAGCCACACGGCATTGATTTTTATTGATATCATATTTTGTTTTGATTTATGATCTTTTGCATATTTCATTACGGTAGTGGCGAGGCAGTGCACGCAAGCGTGAACTGCAGCCACGGAGTTGACATTTTAAATGTGGCAAGGCCGTACGCATGTGTGTACTGCAGCCCTACCAAATCTAATGTTTTAAATTGATATTTTCATTTTGATGAAAATTGTTTTATATTGACAATTCAATATATTTTGAACCGATTTTGATGATTTTGTTGTTAATTGCCGTTTAGGCAAATTTTGATTGTTTTCTAAATTATCTTCATCAATAATCTCTTCATCTATCTCATTGATAATCTGAATCTACTGATTTGATGTTTAACACTGTTAAGTGTTATATTTACCGTTATCCGATTTCTTGTTTAAGGATCGGATAGGTAAATTTATATTTGACTGTCGTCTAATTGTTGTTTGATTATTATTGCTTCTATGCACTAATAACTGAATTTGAATTAGACTGACCTGTGTATTATTTTCTTTTGAATATAATACTCGGGTCAGACCGAGTATTTTTACAGCTTGAAGATTTTCAGGCCGCGAAGTTAGAGAGAGGGGAAAGCACTTCACTAAAGTTTTCTGGAAAAATTTTCTTGTACTTAAGAATCAAAGATATATTCCGCTGTATAAAATTTAATGCATTATACAAACTCTAATATATGTAAGAAAAATTATTTATGAGAAATATATGATTGTTCTGTGATTCTGTGGCTGATTCTGTTTAAACTCTATAAACTGAACAACAATCCGTCATTTTGAACGTTTCTAGTTGGTTTAATTACCGACTGGGGGCGGTCAGGGCGGCGGGTCGTTACAAAAGTGGTATCAGAGCTTTGGTTTACTCAAAGCTCAGTTTATGATGTTTAATATGAATAGTTACTAGAATCACTTTAAAGAAAGTGTTTTCGAATCTAAAGAAGTATAAAATTGTTTTCTTTAAAATGAAAGGTATTTTGAAAGTTAGAATTATTTTGAAAATTCCCCTCTCTAAATTTAGGATTGCGATAGTTTCTCATTCGAAAATCCATTATCGAATTATTGAGACTTATGAAAAATAAAAGTTAAGTGAATTAATGAATTGGTTTGAATCAAATATTGTGAATATCTACAAAATATTAATTGTGAAATAAAATGATATTTCAATTTAGTTATAGCCAAGAGGATAATTAAACTATGACTTGGGAATTTGATTCTGAATTCTTTTGAAAATTGATTTCAAATGTTAAAAACGATTTAGTAAATAAATGGATTATAAGTACTTAACTTATAAATGGACTTTTGGTATATAACTGAGTTATATAAATTGAATTGAATTGATAAAGAAGATTTATAAATCGAAGTTTTATAAATAGAAATGGAATTTGTAAAGATTATTTATAAATTCGAAACCAATTGAATTTGATAAATGAAACATAGAAGTTATTTATTAAAGGAGATATATTCGTGATTTTGGACAGCGAATTATCCTTTACATTAGATATTGTGATAGTAAATGTTGGTTGGGAATTTTATTCACGATTTTGGACAGTGGATGATCTTTTAAATAAAAAGTGTAGAAACACTGAATTGAATAGATAAGTATATTCACGATTTTGGACAGTGAATATATTATTAACTAAAACGAATATGTTTTAGAGAAGTGATATTATGAAATGAGGTTAATGTGGAAATATAAATTTAATGGAACCAAGTTGATGAATGGCTTACTAAAGAACTAGTTGATTATTTTTGAAATAGAAAGCAAATGCAAAGTTCAAATGAGATTTAGATTTCAAATTTGAAGTTGTCAACATGATAATCCATTATAGGTTTAATAAATTCAGTGATGAATTTGAATTTAAACGTGCGAAAAATTAAATTAAGTGAAAAACTTAATATTGAAAAATTTGAAATTTGTTTAAAACTAATATTGTGAAAAGTAGGAGGAATTCAAACTATGAATTAAGCTGAAGTTGAAAAAGTTAATGGTTTTAAAGATGTTTTAAAATGCATTAAGTATCGAATACATAGATTTCAACATTCATTGTTGAAATAGGCGTTTTCGAGAAATAAGGAAATGGTGGACTATAACACTGTTGTTATAGTAAATGGTTTCCGGAAGGAAATGTTGTTTATAGTATTGGGATTTATATATCTATCTTAAATTTGAATCCCTATACTAGTGATTTTTGAGTTGTCATAACGATGTTTTACGTAACATTCGTTTTAACTCAAATAAATGTGTTTAAAAGAATGATTTCCTTAAAGAATGGAATATATACTTAATTTTGATTCAAGTATATTGAATATTTTCCAAGTGTTGAAAATAAATGAACTTGTGAATTACTTGTTATTGAATAAGTATGGAAATGTTTTCCAATATGAAATGAAAGGTTTGAAATTTTATCTTTTAAAGATAAATTGAAAAATGAATATTTGAAATTTGTTTCAAATGGTTAAGTTGGAAAATTATATATCTTGTAAAGATATTTTTGAGAAATTTGAACAATTAGTTCAACTTGAATTTTTCAAAAAAAGATTGAATCTTGAGTTAAATTGAGTTTAACTTTGACATCAAAAACAATATAAGTTGAGCTTTGAATTTTGGATAGTCGATTGGGATTGTACGTCTAACATTGTGAATTGATGACATAGCATTTGATCTCTATTAAATATATATCTGTGGTGGCGGAGAATTTATTCTTTTAGCTTAACACCCTTCTCTGAGACATACGAGCTTAGAGGTTATATATCGATAGACATCAATTATGTGTTGAGAATTGACGATGTAACGTGAAATCCAAATCGAATGTGAAGTCGATAATAAATTGGATTATGAATGTGAATTAGGTTTGAGATAACCTTAAATTTTCAAATCGATTTAGAGGAAAATTTTAAACGTGATGGAAAATTTGGAACCCTCTATTTGTGATGAATGTGAATTGAGTTTTCGTAACTTATATATGTGAATATAATAATTCGAAAACCATCAGTTTGGAAAGTCATTATTATGAAAAGTCCTATGCAAGTTTACATAGGTATGATATGTACGAAATGTGAAATAAAGTACTATATGTATATGACATATGTTTTCTAAAAACTGAGGATATGGAAATGCACCTTCCATTTATTATTTGTGAAGGTGATTGGAACTCGGTGGAGTGTCCATTGGAAATCGAAGCTACGTAGAATTTCCATTAGTGGAATGTCCATTGGGACTGACTGGGATCCCCCACGATGGATCATCGTGTTTGGGATTAGGTGAATTGATGCTGGCGTAATTCGTGGGGCGTGATGCCTACAGTTACAAGCGATTCCACTGGGATAGTGGCGCAACCGCCGTGTAAACTGCGATCTAGAAACCGAAGCGTAATTCGAGGGGCGTGATGCCTATGGCCACGAGAGATTCTACTGGGATAGTAGCGTAACTGCCATGTGGACCGCGATCTAAGGCGACAACCATGGCGAAATTCAAGAGAGATGAGAAATCTAAGGTTACAAGCAATTCTACTGGGATAGTAGCGTAACCGCCGGGTAAACTGTGATCCATGGGGGAATGTGCTTTCCATATCCATTTTTAAAAGAATTTTTAAAAAGTATTTTCACTGGGAGTTGAAGCAAGTATATTTAGTACTTGGAGATTTTTAGACCTGTGCCTGGCCAGCCTATGCCTAAAGTCTGTAAGAACGACGATGGACTTGTTAAATTTCGAGTTATCAAGTATTTTCAAACTTTGAATAGAAAATCAATAGTCTGAAATTAGAATTACATAATTCTAACCTAATGAATTAAGAAAGAAGATTTTTAAAATATCTTGAAAGCATACAGCTTTGGAAAAGATATGATATGTAAATATCTAGCATGAAGAATTTCAAGTTTAAAAATATGAGTTTTGTAAGTCGAAAATTTGGTAAAAGACTTTTGTGTCTTGATTATTGAAATCGATGAACAAAACTAGTGAGATAAAATAAATGGAATGAATCCTATATTTATTTGCGAGTTTGAAACTTGGTAAAATTGTGTAGGATATAAATATCGGTGAGATTTTAGCAATCGTTTTTCCTAACTTATAATTTCGGGACGAAATTCTTTTAAGTATGGGAGATTGTAACGGTCCTGAATTTTGAACAATTTAATTTGTAAATATTTAATTTATTTTAAATATTTAAATGATGATTTGACTTGAATTTCAAATTATCAGAATAAATTGGCGATTAAATATTAGAATTTAATCTGTTTAAAGTTGAATAAAATTTGAATTTAACTTTGGAGTTGAAATTGAATATTGAATTTGTATTGAAATTCAAACTAACGACTTAGAAGAAAATAAATTTGGATATAAGAATTGTTGCTTATTTAAATTTATAAAGGATGGTTAGTTTTAATAACATTTTTCTTTAGCTTAAATGAAAAGGAATAAAATTTTAATCAATACAAAATAAATAAAGAAATACACGTAGTTAAAAATTCAAACAACATATTTATAAATTTTGTAAAATATAATGTAACTACATTGGAAAAATTTTAACAACATAATTTTAACAAAACAAAACAAAGCAAAGAAATAACAAAACTAATTGAATTTAAATTGAAAAAAAAAGGGAGAAAAAAATAAATAAAAATATATAATAAATAAATATCAAATAAGTATACACGGCCTTACTTTGTTCAGCTACAAACACGCCCCAATCTATGCCTTTAATCACGCCTTCCATCACACAAAATTCACGTCTCTTTTCTTTTTTTATACTGAAACCCTCTTCTCTTCAAATCATAAAAAAAATATAAACGAAGAAATTTAACGGCGGCCACGAATTCTCTCTCATCTTCCACTTCGCCGTTCCTCTTTGCCTTCAACAACTAGGGGTTCGGCTTCAATATTGCTCGACTCTCCTCTTCGCTCGCGTGCTCTTCACTTCGTTTGCAAAGGTGAGTAAAATATTCTTACTCACATCTAATTTAGCCTCAAGTTATAGAGTTTAGTTTCATGTGATTTTCGTTCGTATTAAATTATTTAAATTTGCGATTTTGGTTGCTCGATTTATTGATGCTCACGATTTTGTTTTCTGGAATTTTGATTTTCGTGAATTTATGTTGATCTCGGCTTCATCTCGGATCGTTGTCTGTTGACTTTGACTTTGTTCAACTTTGTGATATATGATTTCGACTATAGCCTGTTCGTTTCTTTCGACTTCACTGTGAATTATGGCCTTGATTTTCTGGCCCCTGTGAGCTTCGTCTCTGGCCATCTTTGTATTCATTCCTGAAGCACTGATTTGGAATTTGTGATGGCCACCGACTTTGACTTGGTTATATATTTTGATTTATCGGCTCAGTCATTGATACTTTGTAAACTTTGCATTCTGGTCTTACATGTTTTAACAAATTGTTGTTGTGTTGTTTCGACTTTGGTTATTTTTGTATTCGTCCCCCGAGCATTTTTGATCTGCAACTTAGTTGCATATGAATTCGGGGTCTGCACGTTTTGTATATGTCTGAAGCACTGTTGTAGTTCACTACTGCAGTTCTCTGGTCTACCTAAAATTTGTATATATGGTTCTGGTATGTGCCATTTGAGATTGATATTGGTTCATTGTTTCATTTGATCTGCTATTTGTATCGACCTGAGCCTTGAGTTCATTTGTTTCACTATTGCATCTATCTTGGTTGGTCTAACCTGAACTTGATTCACTTGAACTTTTGTGTAGTTTGTCAATGCGTGCATTGTCTTCAATTATAGCTGCAATGCACCATTTTTGTTGTACACCTGTGTTGTATGGCTTTGGTCATATTTTTGGGGTACACTTGTTTTTTTGGGTTTCACTTGCATGCTAACCTGTTGGTTATATGCACTTGTTTAGGGCTAGCATGACATAGCATGACTATTCAGGTTGTTTTCATTTCATCACCACTGTTGCATTCCTGTATATGCAAATTCCTATTTGAGTTTGCAACATACAGATACATGTAGTTGCATAACTGGTTCATCACTTGTGCCTGCACCTTGCTAACCTGTCTTGTGCAGTTACCTTTTGGTTTTGCTTGCATTATTCATTTCTCTGTTATATGTATGTTGACTTCAAGTTGAAAGCTCTGTAGCTTGTAGTTTCATTGCAGTTCTGCCCTTGGATATTTGCGTTGATCTGGACTTGAAGTCTTGATAGCATTTTTGCTTTACAGTTGCTCTTGCATACTTGTGATGACTGTAGTTTTATTTGTATTGCACCAAGTCAAATTCTCATGTGCTTTGATGTTGTTTGATTTGTTGAAGCTTTGAACTGTTTTCATGCTTCATTCGAGCCTTCGTGCTTTGTGTACTTGTGGTGGCTGCAATTTATTGTTGCAGTTGCCCTTGTGCACTAATACTGGCTGCCCTATTTAATTTGGGAACTTTTAAGTTGTTTTGAGTTCTATGTTGCAGTCCTACCTTGTATTTACAGTGTTTGTTGCATTGTGATCTTGTGGTGGCTGCGTTATTGTTGCAGTTGCCCTTGCGTCCAAGAAAAGACTGCAGTTTCATTTTTATGAAAATTTTGCACTTGTTGAAAAATGCAGTAATAAGTTGTTTGGAAACTTGTTTTATTTCACAAGTTGTTGTGGCGAGGCAGCGCACGCGTGCGTGCACTGCAGCCACGTAGTATCGACATTTTGAATCGTATTTGAACCTTCATTGATTTTGGTTCGTTGATTTTTTGAGTATATCATCACGATAGTGGCAAGGCAGTGCACGCAAGCATGAACTGCAGCCACACGGCATTGATTTTTATTGATATCCTATTTTGTTTTGATTTATGATCTTTTGCATATTTCATTACGGTAGTGGCGAGGAAGTGCACGCAAGCGTGAACTGCAGCCACGGAGTTGACATTTTAAATGTGGCAAGGCCGTACGCGTGTGTGTACTGCAGCCCTACCAAATCTAATGTTTTAAATTGATATTTTCATTTTGATGAAAATTGTTTTATATTGACAATTCAATATATTTTGAACCGATTTTGATGATTTTGTTGTTAATTGCCGTTTAGGCAAATTTTGATTGTTTTCTAAATTATCTTCATCAATAATCTCTTCATCTATCTCATTGATAATCTGAATCTACTGATTTGATGTTTAACACTGTTAAGTGTTATATTTACCGTTATTCGATTTCTTGTTTAAGGATCGGATAGGTAAATTTATATTATAATTGTTGTTTGATTATTATTGCTTCTATGCACTAATAACTGAGTTTGAATTAGACTGACCTGTGTATTATTTTCTTTTGAATATAATACTCGGGTCAGACCGAGTATTTTTACAGCTTGAAGATTTTCAGGCCGCGAAGTTAGAGAGAGGGGAAAGCACTTCACTAAAGTTTTCTGGAAAATTTTTCTTGTACTTAAGAATCAAAGATATATTCCGCTGTATAAAATTTAATGCATTGTACAAACTCTGATATATGTAAGAAAAATTATTTATGAGAAATATATGATTGTTCTGTGATTCTGTGGCTGATTCTGTTTAAACTCTATAAACTGAACAACAATCCGTCATTTTGAACGTTTCTAGTTGGTTTAATTACCGATTGGGGGCGGTCAGGGCGGCGGGTCGTTACAGAACCCATATCAAAAAGAACTAGAATAGGAAGATCATGAAATAAAATAATGCCATCAAGGATTGAATGGAAAATACCTTGACCAAGAAAAATGTCACTAGGCACATTTAGCTTTCCTTCTCTCCTACTTTGAAGTTTGGGGCAAGAAGATAAATAATGACCTGAAATTTTGCAATAACGGCAAGTAAGGGGTTTTGGGCACATATTGGCATAGTGGTCCGTAGAACGACAATTGTAGCATCCTCCACGTTTAGGGATTGGAGTCTTTACCACCAAAGTAGTTTGCTTCACTTTCTTATTGGGTTTAGGGCTTTTGAACTTAATATGCCTCTTCTTGAAAATCCCAATATCACCATCAATTCCTTTATCAGCCTCTTCATGTCGAAGAGTGATATCCACAAGTAGATTGAAAGGAACTTCAAGTTTCAGAGGTAAAACCATTTCGGGGTTCTTATTCAAAGCACAGATAAACTCTTGATTATTTACAAGATCCAAAAGTTGTTGGGCAGACATGAATACGCCATCCAGAGAAGGACTACTGGATTGACCAGTGCTACGACTGCCAGAACTAACCATTTCTACTTCTTTAAGAAAGAAAGAAAGAAAGAAGAGGAAAAAGGTTATTCTCGGAATGAATATCAAACAAACTTGATTGATAAAACAAGGCATCACAAAGAAAATAAGATAGGACAGTACGAAGACTCGAATTAAATCCTAAGGCACGACTCCTAAGATGGACTTAGGACGATGATCCTTGTTAAATTTTTCTACATTGCTCCGAAGTTTGGCTCTGATACCAAGCTGTGACGCCCCACCTCTATACTTACTCTAGCCAAGGACACTACGGAGTAATGCCATCAACTAGCGCAAAGAATAAGGCTGCTAAGGAGCGACCATCCGAGTAGTTGCTTTGTGCGAGCACGGGTATGTCAGATAGTAAAATATGCATTTCATTTCAAGAGGAAATCCGACACACCGATACAAACTCAAAGCTACTACACAGTGGCTATATAATTTTCAGAAACAAATATAGAAATAAACATAACATAAATCAGTCACAGATATCCATATCACGAAGGCGGAAAAAGATATGAATATAACACATAGAAGTGTATATCAGAGTAGTGGTCAAACAAGATCCACAATATCATAAAAGAATAGATACAAGTGCTACACAAAAGAATATGTATACATCAATGAGTCTATATCTCGAGTGTATAACAACAAAAACTACAAATCTAATGTAGTTAGCCAAAAGTCGGATAATACTCCCTGATGAGGAGTCAAGCAGAAGCACCTGTAACATCTCAGTCTGACCCGAGTATTATTTAAGAAGAAAATAATAAACGGATCAGTCTAGCTATAAATATCAGATAAAATGAGATAGGGTAATAGATGCGATTAAAACGTATGATAAAAAAATGTCATACTATAAAAAGTATACATTAACTAACAACAATAATTATACAATATCTCAAAAATCTCAAAGCACACAAAAAGAATGTCATGTTCTTTATTTTATTCACCAAACCACAAATATTGACATCATATCGCTGCCAATCATAAATGCTGATGAAACACAAATTCTAGAAATCATCAATTAGAAATCGAAAAAATCACAAAAGGGGGAGGCCAATCACAAACGGAAGCATGAAAACTCACGAAAATGTGTATCACAAATGGGATGTTATCCCATGGTCACTAACCATAGAGCCGGTGCAACGACGTAATACAATATCGGTACCCCCGAGGAACAAGAAACTCAAATAATTTGAAACAACGACGTAGTACAACGGTACGCCCGCTGATCCTGATAAGCCGGAACAACGACGTAGTACAAAGGTACGTCCGATGAACCGAACTCCATAAAAGAATATGGGTCTCTAGCCCAGAAAAATTGAGTCGAAACTCCAAATAATACATAGGTCGTTAGCCTATAAAAGAAATGAGACGAAACTCAATAAAACGAGGTACCGTCCCCTACGTGGACAAAGAAACATAGCATATCGCTAGTCTAAATCGCATAAATGATCATCAATGATCATTAAGAAGTATCAACTACACTAAGCTAGTAAATAAATGAGTTTAGCTTCATGTCCCATAACCACTGGCTTAACTTAAGTATTTACGAACAAATTGTAAATCTCCACTCGAAAGTTGTCACAAGTGTTTCAATCGAACAAGTCCAAGAATTAACCGACGAAGTAAACGCAAGCGTTTCATACCACTTGTTTTACTAAGCCGTTTAATTAGATTCCTCATACGAGTGAGGTAAAGGTTTGTATATACTAATAGGTAGGAAAACAGTTTTAAATAACGAGTTTGTAATAAAATAGTGTTGAAATCATTTTAATGAAGAGTTTTGATATTTACTACTAGTATAGAAAACCTTTATATTTTTAAAGTGTCAAATCACAGAAATGAATGTATAGACAATCAATCACCAAAATTCACATTCGAAGACGTGAATCAAATCCAAAGAAATCGACACCAAATCCATCAAAATGGATATACCCAAAAATTCCGATAAGAAGTCATCAAAGTCAATAATAATAAATGATAATAAAAAGTCAGATAAACACGAATTGGTTAAAAACTGGGAACCCAAACACATTAGGAAAATTGGGCAATGACAACATATTTAGACGTATGAAATAGAAGATTCAGACGTTTGAATCTGGAAAATGAATATTTTCCAGTTCAGTATTCAGACGTCTGAATCAATAATTTCAGACGTCTGAAAAGGGCTAATTTTAGCCTATTTCCTTTCTGGTTGAACACGAGTAATTTCAGACGTCTGAAATATATAATTCAAACGTCTGAATCTGGAAAATAAAGTTTTTTCCCAGAAAAATATTCAGACGTCTAAATCATTAGCTTCAGACGTCTGAAACTGAAGCTTTGGGTATTTTCTCCCCAAGGCCATTGATGGCCAAGTTATACCGGACGCGATCGGAAGAGCGACGATTTCAACGGGTTTACGCCAAATGACTACCCAACCTCAAAGACTCACTAATACACTCCGATCAACATGTCCATCATCCATATAAGGATTTTCATAGATTTTTTTTCAAAAAAAACACCAAAAATTTGAATATTCACCAAATCAATCCAAATCCAAATCAAATGAACACATAAAGATGTTAGGAATTCATACCTAAAAATCAAGATAATTATAGACCTAGATGTGAGATAAAAAGCTCACATTTAAACCCAAAAACAATGAATGAGAAGCTATAGAGCACGGCAAGAACAATCACTCTTTAATTCTAACCCAAGAAGCTTGAATCTAAGCTCAAAAGAAAAAAAATGTTTCCTAAGTTAGGTTTAGGAATTTCTGAAATTGAAGAGGGAATGAGTTGGAGAAGAAGAAGAAGAATGTTTACCAATAGCTTCTCTTGAATCATGGAGCTTTAACTTGAATTTGCAAAGAACCTAGGGATTAGGATTTTAGTTTCCAATCACTTCCTCCATTTTTGATGAAGCTTGAGTATTAGGAAATGAAAGTGAAGTAATGAAGAGGAGAGGGGGTGGAGTAATGATATAAGATGAGTTGGGTTAGTGGGCTGAACCTAAACCCAAACCCAAAGTCCAAAGTGAAATGGTCAAATTTTAGCTAGCTCCAAACATATCGAAGTTTATACTCAAAAAGGTCGCAAACGACATTTTGAACTCAACGGAAGTGGTCCCGAGTCCAAATTCGACTTTTTGCAAAAAGTAGCTTTTCGGACTATAATCCGATTAACGATGAAATATTTAAATAAAATATTTAAATATTCAATCGTAAAATATGCGGGTTGTTACATGTATGCTTTGGTCATTCATGTTAGATGGGTTTACTCACGCTGGTTTTCGGCCTGACTCGGGTGTTACTTTGATGTAATGCTCGGGTTAGACCGAGTATTACAGATTTTCAAGTAAGGATGTTCTGGAGCTCAGGAGGCGAGCTGGATGGCAGAGACATATGGAGTGTTTCCGCTGTTTTATATTATTATTTACCTGGGACAAGTTATATTTAACTGTCTAGTGATTGTATAAATGTGGTAACTCTGATGTATTAAAATGTAATTGACTGATACAGTTTTCCATTTGTAAACTGTTAATTTATGTGATATTATATTTTGATCCACTGCGAATGTGAGAATCTGTGTTTCTTTCTTGTTTCTTCTTCTATCTCTTTTCTTTCTTTCCTAACTATCTAGAATTTTCGGGTTCAGAAATTCCGGGTCGTTACAGTACCTAATGTGTACAATATTAATACAAATAATAAACACACCGATTAAAAATATTCAGTATAGTATATAATATAAGTAAATTAGAATCAAAGTCATAGATCATAGTGGAATAATATACATTACATACATAATAAAATGTGCCTATAAAACATCGGTTCTAGACCTACATGATATATCCATCACATCTAAAATACCTATCAGGTACATAATGACTGCTAAATAATATACATGACATATCCTCCTAAATGACAATATAAACAGGAATAAAGTAAACTAAAACAGTCAAAATAGTCTACTCTAGTGCTAGCACAAAATCCAATGGTCGACAAGTCCTTGTATCTATAGAGTCTCGGCTTGACCCGAGTATTATAAAAATAAACGGGTCAGACTATATCTAATAGAAAGGTAAGGATACTAGTATCATAAATATATGATTAAACAATAAATAAGCCATAATAAAAAAATGCCAGGATAAATGATCATGTGAGGGCATATTAAATAAAATCACCATTTCAAAATTTCATATATGACTTAACCATAAAATAATTCATCTCAAATTAAGCCTAAAACCAATTAATCAAAACAAGCCACATCAAACCAAATCACCATTTCATAAATCCATATTAAGTCTCAAATGGGCTATCATAAAAAATATGGTGATAACAAACTCAAAATCCTCCATAGCTAAAAAATAATAATTATCCTCCCAAAATTTCTGAAGAAATAATCATCACTAATGAAATAATAATAGTAGTCAACTATCATTTTAAAACAGTGATGCGGATATAACAAACAAATAGACCCACCCATAGTATGAGCTAGTCTAACAAACAAACAGACTACTAGTCTAACAAACATATAGACTGGCTATGCAAATTTACCTAATAAACAACTAGGTAAACATTGTATAACTATATACCAAAATAAACCGATAGAGCTACAATATAACCTCTGTCCTAGAAACAAAAGGGCAATGGAGTTATACCAGAATAGACCCAACCGACAAATAGGCCTGCTTACCCAAACCTAAAAATGTATCAACTCTCAGGTCGATGAAAATGAGTTGTTTTCTCCTAGGGATCTATCGGCCTAATAATGAAATCCGATGTAATGAATCATTTTTCCATACCCTTTGAATCGACAATAAACCACATATGTCCAACTCAATTGCGCGAACAAGCGGATCATTAATGGTAGAAAGAAAAATAAAGATAGAATAGAATCTCAGACGAATGTAATAACATATATTATTTCAATAAATAATCTTTATAGTGGAAAATTTCAATATCAGAGTCTAACTTAGATTCAGCCTGAACAGTTATAAACTTCTATTCGTACGAATGCTGAAAACAACAAAATAAGTGCAATAGATGTAGCCAATAATAGAATACATCCATATGATGATGAAAATCTCCAGCTCTCCTCTAGAAACTCCAACCGTCTTCAACTAAACCAGAAACTACTCGGATCTGACCCGAGTATTAAAAATACCCAGACCAGGCTTGATAAACCAGCATAAAATACTCGAAATTTTAAATGCATAGATCATGACGATGTTATCAACACCTTTAAAAAGAAGGGTATCTCATAAGACCATGCCCACATGTAAACATGGACGGGTTTTACCTTATGATAACCAAAACGCTTTATACCAAAATACACTTGATATTATTTTTAATGACATTCTTTTGAAAACACTTTTCAAATAAACTTATTCAAATAAGGTACCAATACTCAGACTAAGTCTAAGGTAATATATTTGGACTGGGTCAACGGAATATACCGAACGAAATATACGATACAGAAAGTGGTAGATGAAATGTTTGCAAGTCATTACAGCTATTTTGAGAATACAATCAAAACCATAAATCTCATATTGGGATTGGATTTCCAACATGATAGGGAACTAGTGGCCTTTTCTCCGATCCATGCATAACAAACATAGTTCCCACAGCTCCTTAATAGTTTTACTCAAACTAGTCACCTGGAGCTGTACTTGTGTGACAACCCGAATTTTCAACAGTCATTAATTGGTAATTAGCTGGATTAAATTATTAGAAATACTGATTTATTAGTTGAATAAATAAAATATGCTATTTATTAACTATTGCTTATATATATGTAGATTTTGAATAAAATTATGATTTAAAATTCAAAATAAATATCTTAGAAATAAATTGGATTTAGAAACTCTACATTTAAACACTAAGTATATATATAGTTATTAATTAATGTATAAATAGGTTTTATATCATTTTCTTTTGAAGTTATATATGTATAAATAAAAGTATAAAATATAATATAAAAACATAAAGACGATATAAAAAATAAAATAAATTTCTTTTGAATTATACATGAGGTTAATAAAATCAGTAAATATAAAAATAAAAATATAAAACATAAATAAAATATAAATTATTACTTAGGACATTTGTAAGCTAGCTAATGACAAGCTAATACAAGTGTCAAATTTACGGTTTTTCTTCATTCAAATAAAAAAAATGATTAGACAGCAAAATCAATGGGTTGTAGACAGTTTATAATCTTTTATACATCCATTTCTCAACCTCCTTTCTTTCTTCCATTTTCTTTCAAACGGAAAATATAAAACCAGGAAACCAAACTAAAAAATTTAAGCTTTCAACTAAGCAAAAAAAGATTCGAATTCAAATTCAAGTTCCACTCAACTAAAAGTAGATCAAGATCAGATCAAAGTCAAGTTGCAGTTTCCAAACTTCAACTGAGTTTCTTTGTTCGGGTTTTGCGGTGAGTAAAAACTAGATTTTTATTTATTTTATCCTCTATATCTCGAAATAGAAGTAACAGGATGTTGATAAGTATGTTTGCACAAGTATACATGTAAAAATATATGTAAACATATATGCATGTATATTGAATAAAACCAGAGACTGTGAGTACACTTTAAAATTTTGGTCACTGGAAGTGTATACATGCATCTTTGCATTTGAAATTGAAATAAGATTGGGTAATTTGACATGGATTCATGGAATTAACCTATTTTAAGTTTATATTTGTATTAAGCAGTCCATCATTCCCTTTAAAAGGAAAAAGGACAGTGGGTAGAATTATCTTAGTACTGGTTACCACATAAATATATATACCAAGTTATGAATGAATCATGGAATATACCAAATATATGTGTATTTTGACGTGAGTATGTATAAGTATGTGTCATTGATCATTACAAGATTCATGGAACTCAGTTAAATCCTCCTTTGTTCATGCTTTATCTTCAAAAACTAGAAGACTTCCGGCTTTAAAAATTTACAACTAGAAATCCTCTCATTTTTAGAACAAGATTCCAAAAATAAATGTTTTACTTTTTGAATGAAGTTTATTTTAAAAATTAATCCACCCAATTTTATTAAGTAGAGGCTAAGAACATCCTAATTTACGGTGCATGGTCTGCTTTGGGCAAAATTCGTTTACTATAATATAAGGAATGAGTTATATGAGTTGATTCATAAATGGAAATCATGAATTTTAGAGGTAGTTTGGTGAATTTTAATCTTGTGTAGAGTGAGAAATAAAAGGATGACCGAAAATGAGTTTCTGGGCAAATTCTTGCGAAAGGTTTGTTTTGGTGGATTGTTGTTAGGCATGGAGGAGGATAAGGAGAAGGCTTTCTCGAGAAAAATGGTGGCTCAATTTATTCAGCAACGTAAGGGAAGAACGAGACAGGAGTAGGGTTTTGGCTGTGCTTTGTTTAGGGTCGGGGATGAGGACGTGGCGATGTCAAGAGGTGCAATTAAGCGGGTGCATGGGGGAAGAAGGAGGAGGAAGGTGCGGCGAAGCCTTTGGTGAAATGAGGTAAACTCCGGTGGTCAGAGATGTTAGGACAAGGTGGAAGAGGGGAGACCGGTTCGTTCCAGTTTCTGGTTGGGTGATCAGTTTTTCGAATGAAGGGTTGGGGAGCATTCCAGGTGTGGAGGTGGGTCCAGGCGATCACGGGTGGTTTGTCAGGACAATCGACAGCATGTAGAAGTTGGTCGGAATTGGGTGGATGTGCACGGGTTAGTGCACAAAGCTTCATGCACAGGAAGAAGAAAGAAAAAATTAAACTGGAAAGAAAAATAGAGGGAAGGGGAGAAAAGGGTTTGGGCCGATGGAAGAATTGGGCCAGGTTAGGGAAGTTAAGAAACTAAAAGAAAAAGGAAGGAAAAAGTAAATAAAAGAAAGAAGAAGAATAGGATTATAGGTTATTCATAAGAAGATTCGTATTTCTTTTAATTTAAAAGTGAAATGATGTTTCATAGCTCTAACGAGACAATTTAATGGTAATAAATCATTATTATTAATTGATATAAGCTTATGAATAGTATTTTAAAATATCTATTATTTAATAAATTGTTTAATTTGTAATTAATCTAGTTTTTAAACTAAAATGAATACGGTTAGTCAAAAAAAGGGAATTTAATCCATAAGTAAACGTGGTGTATTTGTTATAGATTGTAAATTGGATTAACGATCTATGTCTTTGTTTAAATTTCGGGAAATATTTGTTTCCAAATTTAAATAGAGAGAAAAATAATGATACATTTTAATTGAAATCAGACGCCTGAAATAGATTACCATAAATAATATTGTCACCCTAAGTAAGATGGTGTATTTAAAAACAATACAACATTTTTAAAATATTTGTTACTTAGACTCAAGGAAAATGGAACCGGATATCTATTTTATCCGGATCTGCCTAAATTTGATAAATCACTTGAACACTATGGGGTTCGATTATAGAGTTTAATAGGCTGGAATGGAATAAATTAAGTAAACTGGACTACTGATAACTAAGTAACGTACTTAGATATCATTTTGTGATAGATGTTTGACTATAACAAGATAAGAACTCGTAGTAAGGTATGAGTTATCCTGGTTTTCAAAGAAGTTTTATAACTTAAGTATTTCATATTATATGGGTTTGCTCATGCTGGTTTCCAGCCTGACTCAGGTGCTACTTTAATGTAATGCTCGGATCAGACGGAGTATTGCAGATTTTCAGGTTAGGACGTCCTGGATCTCAGGAGGCGAGCTGGATGGTAGGAACGTATGGAGTATATTTTGCTGTATATTTGAGATTGTATTGATAATAGTCGGGGACAAGTTGTTACAACTGTCCAATTTATTTGTGAATGGTGGTACTCTGATTGTAACAACCCTGGTTTTGGAAATTACCTGTTAATATTAAGCTATAACGGTAGTTATAATCTAATATTGTAAATTAAAATAAAATTGAAAATTTTATTTGTTTATTCGGAATAAACAGTGAATTTTGGAAATAAAATGAAAAAAAAATAAAGTTTGAAACTTTATTTTATTTATTTGGATTAATAATGATGGGAAAATGGGTTTTATTTGGAGAAAATGCTATAATTGTATTAATTATTGCCGATTACTTCTTTTAATAATTTTTAAAAGAAGTATGAGATTTTAAAGGTTGTTTATTTAAATAAATATATGTAAATTGATTTAAAAATGAGTTTAATTATAAATTTGAGTTTAAAATGGTTTAAAACATTTTTCTAAGTAAGAAAAGTATTTTTGTGGAATTTTAGAAGTTTAAAATAGAGTTTTATTCACTTATTTGAGTAAATTATGTATTATTGTGAAATAAAGGATTTTAATAATAATAATATTTTAAAAATAAAAATTAATCTTTTCATAGTGCAAAATAATTTATTTCATGTGTATGTAAATTTACAAATTTTGTTTGGTTGAAAATTGAAAGAAAATTGACTTTGTTTTGTAAATTAGTGTATATAAGAATGCACTTGGTTTTATGTTAAGTAATTAACTTAGGCCATTTGTTTTATTTTTTTCTTTTAATTTTGGATCCATAAGCCCATTTAGACTTAGCCAGATAATAAGAAAAAGAAGAAACCGATTCCTGTACGTTCTAACACAAGTTCTCCTTCTTCCTCTTTTCTGTAAAACAAGAGAAACCACCATGTTGCAAACCCAAGCTTTCAAATTAACCCTTCTTCAATTCAAGCTGAAATTTCTTCAAATTAGAGTGAATTAAAAGGTAATAAAACTCTAAACCCTACAATTTCATCAAATTCCTAATTTCTGCAAGGGGTTTTCTAATTTAGTGTAAAACTTCTTTTGCATGCAATGTTTTCTTCCAATTCAGGTTATTTGAAGCTCCTTCCCCATCAAAGCTTGCTTCTTTCAACACAAATTGGAGTTTTTATTTTCATTACAGTAAGGTGAGTTTATTAACTCACATTTCTAGCTAAATCTTAATTGTAATTGCTAAGGTGAGGAAGAAATCGTTTATTGTACATTGCTGAAATATAATAGGAATGCGCTGATGTAAAACAACCATAACTATCACGTTTCTTATCCGTTTGAGGTCATTCTTTTTTTGTTAGAAATTAGATTCAGTAGGGAACGGTTTCTTTTTTGATTACTTTTTGAGATTTCGAAATTTTATTGACCTGAAATACAATTGGAAATAAGTGTACGATTCTGTCTTTAACTAAATTTCCTGAGTTTGAATCCAAAATTGATTTAGTCATAACTTTTTCGTTTTAGATCAGAATTCAATAATTTTTGAAGTTCCGGAAAGCTTATTTTATGTGTGAAAACTTTTATGTTGAACATATTAGCTTATTATGAGAATAAGTGGATCAAAATCCTGTTGCAAACTCTCAGCTCTGTCACTTTGATAATTATGTTATCCAAACTAAATACAGTTAGTAAATCATGCATATCTTCCTTGTTTCTTTTCAGATTTAGACGACTTTTGAAGTTCCGGAAAGCTTATTTTGTGTATGAAAACTTTTATGTTGAACACATTTGCTTATTATGAGAATAAGTGGATCAAAATCCTGTTGCAAACTCTCAGCTTTGTCACTTTGATAATTATATTATCCAAACTAAATACAGTTAGTAAATCGTGCATATCTTCCTTGTTTCTTTTCAGATTTAAACGATTTTTTAAGTTCCGGAAAGCTTATTTTGTGTGTGACAACTTTTATGTTGAACACATTTTCTTATTATGAGAATAAGTGGATCAAAATCCTGTTGCAAACTCTCAGCTCTGTCACTTTAATAATTATGTTATCCAAACTAAATACAGTTTGTAAATCGTGCATATCTTCCTTGTTTCTTGTCGGATTTGGATGAATTTTGAAGTTCCGGAAAGCTTATTTTGTTTGTAACAACTGTTATGTTGAAGACATTTGCATATTATGATCTTAGATTGATCGAAATCCTATTGCAAACTCTCAGCTCTGTCACTTTGGTAATTACGTTATCCAAACTAAACACGGTTACTAAATTTGACATATCTTTCTCGTTTCTTGTCGGATTTAGATAATTCTTGATGTTCTAGAAAACTTAGGTTATTTTATAAATATTTCTTATTTTGAGTTTTGCAAAATTTTGAAACTAAGATAGTCGAAACCTTATTGCTTTGCTGCTGCCCTGAGAATGAACGACAGCAATAAATCATTGACTTGAGAATTGTACTAGCTTATTTTGCTCTCATTCTTGTTCGATTTTGATGTTGTTTTGAAATGTTTTGAGAGCTATAATTTCTATCAATAAGGTAGCTATATTTGGAAAATTTTAAATTCAAATTTAAATAGAATTTGAATTGATTTTGGATTAAATTTAAATTGAATTCGTATTGAATTCAAGTGATCGGTCTTGAGTTATCTTTCTTGTTTTTCATTGTTTTCGAGCACAATTTTCACTAAACCACTTTTGAAGTGATTTTTGATATAAATGGACATTTCAAATTGTTATCATATAGTTTTAAAATTATTTTTCTAATATAAAATCTATTTATTTTCTATAATAAAGAAATTTCAAATATTTGTTTTACTAATATCTTCGAGAAATAGTTTTAAATGCTTGTTTTCTCTAGTAAACTATTTTAAATATAAAACACTCACTTTTGCACTATTTGAACGTATGAGAAAGAGAATTAAACGATTTAGTAAAAAACGTGGTATGGGACATGTGAGTTTACTATTTTGGTTAATTCCGGACTTGTACGATCAAAGCTATTTGGGATTATTGATTTTGAGATGTTTGCCATTTTATGGCATATTTTAAGTTTTATAATTCCTATTTACCGGAATTATTTAAGATGGCCAATATTTGGCGAGTATTATGGTTTGGGATCTCCTAAGTAAGAGTATGGTGGATGAGAACCATCACGATGTTTTATTTACTTGCCAATGATATAAGGCAAGTCTTGAGTATATGATTTCATATTTTGAGATTTATGGTTTATGAGGAGCCATCACGATGTTTTCACTTGTCGATGAAATGAGACAAGTTACGATGCCATTTAATACTTGTCGATGAGATGAGACGAGTATGGTGTCTCTTTACCACTCGCCAATGAGATGAGGCGAGATATGATTTTCTGAGTTTTATGATGTTCCTAGTGTGGCACCGACTAGCGGCTAGTAAATCGCTAAGTGCGAACGAGTGGTATGGGACACACGTTAACACTTTTCGGATTCCTATCCGTGAGTTTGTGACACATTCACGATGTTTACCTAACAGAACTGCTTTGAGAGGTGTCAGCGACCTTGTCATGAGGACGAACTGCTTAGGGAGGTGTTAGCGACCTTGTTAGGGCTGACAAAATAGCTTGGAGAGGTGTCAGCGACCTTGTCATGAGGACAAACTGCTTAGGGAGGTGTTAGCGACCTTGTTAGGGCTGACAAAATGGCTTGAAGAGGTGTCAGCGACCTTGTCATGAGGACGAACTGCTTTGGGAGGTGTTAGCGACCTTGTCAGAGGCTTCGGCCGTTTGAGAATGGCACGTGCAGCATCGCTTCGGCATGCAAATGGGATTTGGCCAATCTGGGGAATTTTTATAAGTTTTTTTTTTCGATTTCACCAATTTGAGATGATGAATTTACTTATAGCCTTGAGTTAGAGAAAGGTTTATATATATGTTGTTTTATGGTGATTTCGATATGGGGATTATAAACTCTTATTGAGTTTCATGAGTTTTGATTTGGAAATTTTCATCGGTGATTGTTTATATTATTTGAGTGTTATTGTCGAGTTCACCCCCTTTGAGGTCTTTGTATACTTAAATGACATTGTTTCACTTAAGTCATGAGTATGTTTCCTTTCTATTGCCTCTTTTCATTTGAGAAGAATAATCACATTGTATCTTATGCTTCAATTATCGTCTATCCTTATTAACTGATTGTTTTAGCTAGACTGACCCGCGTATTTTATACTCGGGTCAGACCGAGTTGTTTCAGGTTAGCTATCAGTTACGGGACTTAGCTTGATGCATCTACTTGGATATTAGCCTAGCACTTTTGTGTAGTTTATATTTCTTTCCGCTTGACTCTGATGCGTATTTGATTAGATGTATATAGTGTGGTCTCGTACAACTTTTGTATATTAGTTTGTATCATACTGGGATGTATCCATGTATATGTATATATATATGATGATTACTGTTCTATGATGTGTTATGCATTCTGTTATTGTATTTTGTTCTGATAGATCCATTAGCCACCTATAGTTTTGTATTAAGCATTTATTGGATATGTCGATTCACTTGAAATAGAAAAAAAAATATAGAGCATTTATCGACGTATGCAGTAGATGTTTAAGACAAGATTATAGATGGTCGCTCCTAACCAGCCATATTCTCCGCATTAGCAGACAGAACTACCCAGTAATTCTCTTTGTTAATGTGGGTCTCGGGGTGGGGGGCGACACTGATGTATTGTATGTAAATATGAATTTACTACTTTTCTTTGTATAAATGCTATTTTTTGATATTATATTTTATTCCGCTGCGATTGTGAGATTCTGTGCTTTTATTTTATGTTTCTTCTTCTACATTTTTTCTGCTTTACCCTAACAATCCGGAATTTCTGGCATTCGATTGCTCGACACTTCTATAGTGAACGTATTAGTGTCGAATTTTCAGGGTCGAAAATTTTGGGTCGTTACATTTGGTACCAGAGCGGAAGGTTAAGCGAGAACCTTGGCTCTGGTGGGAGTTACTCATTTGAATAGGGTCGATAGTACCCTAGAATGAGTTGAGTGTATATATGAGGGCGTACTTGTTATTTTCTTATATAATGATTTTAAAAACGATTTTAAAAGTAGATTTTATATATAAGCCTATATTTTGGATATATAAAGCAATAATTTTTCAAATTATTATATATATTGGTTGTTGATTATTGAGATTAAATATAATTATAAGAATTAAGTGGTAATATATATATATATACACACACACACAACCGAATAAAAATTTAGGTAAGGATTAACTATGTAAATAAATTGAACTAAAATGAATTCAAACCTGGATTTAAAACTCTGAAAATTTACAGAAGTATTTACAAAACAAAATAAGTTACCCTAATTTTATTTTCCAATAAATCATGATGGAATTGATAGTGCGTTTAGATCATAAATTAGGTATTGTATCTCAACAAAGGGATGTTTATTTTTCTAAACAAACAATGGTAAAGCGGAATAAATGTTTTAAAGAAGTAAATATATAGATAAGAATGACTTATAAATTAAAAAGGATTTAAATTGTGAAGTTTTAAAATCTATGTCCAAAAAATTTGAAATTTTTTCAAAAGGTTAAAAGATACAATAAATAATATTATTCAAAATATTTTTGAATATAGGAATCTTATTTTAAAAACAATAATTATTTTTTTAAAAAAATAAAAAAATTAAGACACTTGTTTTGAATTAAAAACCAAGGATGGTTTAAAATTTAAAGTATGACTTAGTGTGAAAATGAAATAAATATGTATATATAAGTAGATATATATATAATATCAAAGTGATTTGGAATAAATACTAAGTGTTGAATTCTAAATTTCCTTGAAATGAGAATATAAACCAAAGAGAAATAAGTTTTGAACTTATAAGAAGGAAAAGATATTGATAAGGAGTTAGAAATTTGAAATGGAGAATTCAAATTAAGGTTGATTGGATTAAATGAATTGAATTTAACTTAGGGGAAGTTAAATAAATTTAACGAACAACCTGAAATGGAAATTTCAAGATGAAATTGAGATTTAACATAAGGAAGTTAAATAGGTTGAATTAAGAAAGGGGTTATGTGTGATCTCAAAATAGGTTTGAGTTCTGGAAATTGGTAATGGATGTTATTAACGGATGTTTTAGATAATTTGGATATTTATTTAGTTTGACTTAACCTGATATCATCTTGTTGTTATTAATAATCTATGGAACTGTGAGTTGAATTATTTAAATAAATTAAGTGGATTGAGATATTATACATCCATTTGCAGAAATAAAATGGAAATAAAATTTACTTTGAAATTATTTAAATGATTTTGATTTTAAGAGATAAAGATTGAACATATGGAAATGGAATCACTTTGAACTTAAGATTTGAATTTTTAAAATGAACTTGTAAACTGAAATTGTTAAGAATTGGTTTCAAAGTTAGAAGTTAAAATTGGGTAATAAATTGGATTTCGAAGATTGAATTGTTTAAAAAGTTTTGAACTTTTACTTGAATCTTGAATTAGTTAAGTAAAAGTAATATAAATGAATGTTAGAATTTGGATTCAGAATTAAATTGTTTAAATACTTAGGTTGTTAAACTAAAAATAAGGGTTAATTTGATTGAAGTAATTAAATCAACATTTTGAAAATTGAACTCTAATTTACATAATTCGAGATAGTTTAAATTGGAATTGAAATTAGCTCAAATTGAAATTTGTTTGAATTAACTGGAATTGTAATCGAAGTTGAATAAGTTTAAATTCAAATGGGAACTGCTTTGAATTTGGAAGGGATTGAAGTTAATACCAATTGAATTGAAATTGAATCAATTTAATGGGAGTGGAGATTAAAAATTGATTGGAATAGGAGATTGGCAAATTGAACAGAATAGTTTGGCACTGAACTATTTTTGAATAAATTGTTTTAGTATAAACTGTCTTAAATCTATTTTTCTAGCTATTTACTATACAACCTTTCTTTTTTAACCCAAACTATCTTATACTTATTTTACAACTATTTAACTTTTTTACAACAATTTTACAACTGTTTTATAAACTAGTTACTATTTTACAACTATGTTGCAACTATCTAACTATTCTACGGCTATTTTACAACTAATATCTATTCTAAAACTATTTATCAATTTTAAAAACTATTCAGGCTATTTACTAAATTCAAGTTGGTTAGTGTGCAAATTGTTTATAATTGAAGTGATGACCCAAAGGGAAATTGAAGCAATTGTGAATAAGTGTATTGAAATCAAAATGAATGTGAAGTAAAAGAAAATTGATTTAGTTAATAATCAATGAAGGTAAATACGTAGGATGTATGTATATTATTCTATTCGCATAATGATTTGATCCAGATTCGAGCACAGAATTTCGAGATAGTATATCGATATGAGTTGGGATTTTTCCACTCGATTTTCAACGGAGAACCTTGGATATGGATTTTTGATTAGTTCTGGAAATTTTCTATCACGGTTATGGCTATGCAAGGAGAATGATAGTTTCTGATCAAGAAACCAGATCTAAGTAAGTGAAAATGTGTGATCGAGCGAGCGATCAGATTTGATTTTGCGTACAGATGATATGTACATTGTACGTGCTTGAATGAAATGGATATTGAAAATTATGAAAGAAATGTAAAAATGATTTTGAAATGGAAAAGTATATTTTGAGAAATATATGATGAATAAAAATGGAAGTTGGATATCTCTATAATTGAAATTCACTTATGAAGGTAAGTAATATGGTAAATAACTTTATAAAAGAAGTCAAACTTGAATATTTGATTTGGCATGGATGAAGTGTGTGTGTATAATATATATATATATATATATATATATATATATATATACACACACACACATACATGATAAACTCTCCTTGTTGAGTCCATAACCCTAAGAAAAGATCTTTGAAAAATATTTGAAGTATAAAAAGGGATTTATGTAAGTATGAAGTGATCCAAAGATTTTCAAGTTGAAAGAATAAACTTATATATATATATATATATATTATTTTATGAAATTGGGAAAAAAATTGGAACCTATTGATTTTGGAAGGATTTTGAGAAAAAGCAAATTTTGGGAATTTGGAAATCCAAGTTTGGAAACTATCGATTTTGAGATTTATATGTGAGACATATAAAGGGCATGATTTGAAAAATACTATATATGTATAGTATAAAATGTTTTGAGAATGTTGTGGGGAAAAGGACGCTCTAGTTTAGAATTGAAACTTAGTAGGAGATCCACGGGGTAGTTCTGCCTTGAGCCCTAAGGGGGGCTTTAAATTTTGATCCCTTAGGATGTCCCGAAAAACTGAAGTTTCTGAGGATTGTGGTTGGGGTAGCAAAAGTTGAGGGCACTGATACCTACAGATACATTGGGGTTATGTTGTGACGACAGTGTAACTCGATGTAACTACGATCTACTGTGCACCATAACGGAAGTCGAGGGGCAATGAATGCCTAAGGCTTACATTTGATTTCGCTGAGAGAGCGACATAACATCGGTAGACTATGATTTATGAAGACATGTCGAAAGTCGTGTGGCAGTGAGTGCCTACAGGCTACATTGGGACTCGACTGAGGCAGTCTACGATCTATGTGGTCTGTGTGGTGAAGTTTCATTTGGCAGCGAAATTCGAGGGCACTGATGCCTATAGTTACATGGTTTTGCCGTGATGGAAACGTAACCCTCGGTGTAGCTGCGATCTGTGGAGGTTCCATGTTGTAATCGAGGGGTTCGGAGGTCTACAGTTTTCTACGGTTTCGTCGGGAAGGCGATGTACGGGCTAACTACGACCATTGAGGGGGTAATGATTTCCAGAGCATTCTCACAAAAATGTTTTCATTATTTTCATAAAAGTTTTCTAAGTATTTTCACTGGGTGTTCATTTACTAAGTACTTATAGATTTTCAGTCCTACGCCTGATCAACGTATGACCGAATTTCTATGAGAACAAGGATGGACTTGTTGAGACATCGAGTTATAAAAAGAATTTTATAAAGCTATTTTGGTAGTATTATGTAGATTTGAAAGTGGTTTTAAACTTTAGAATAAAAAGAGTAGAGAGTTAAGAATGTTTAGAGAGTAATTTAACTGATAATAACCATTGTAATTAAAATTCTTGCTTCGTTCCTTTTTGATGATGAAAAGTTCTAAAGGGGGAAGGAATGTGACGACCCGGATTTTCAACGGTCATTAATTGGTAATTAGCTGGATTAAATGATTAAAAATACTGATTTATTAGTTGAATAAATAAAATATGTTATCTATTTTCTATTGTTTATATATATATATATATATATATATATATATATGTGTAGATTTTGAATAAAATTATGATTTGAAATTCAAAATAAATATCTTAGAAATAAATTAGATTTAAAAACCCTACATTTAAACAATAAGTATATATATAGTTATTAATTAATGTATAAATAGGTTTTATATCATTTACTTTTGAAATTATATATGTGTATATAAATTAATAAAATATAATATAAAAACATAAAGATAATATGAAAAATAAAATAAATTTCTTTTGAATTATACATGAGGTTAGTAAAATTAATAAAAATAAAAATATAAAACATAAAGACAATATAAATTATTGCTTAGGACATTTGTAAGCTAGCTAATGACATGCTAATACAAGTGTCAAATTTATGGTTTTACTTTATTTGAATAAAAAAAGATTAAATAGCAAAATCAAAGGGCTGTAGACAGTTCATAATCTGTTACAAATCCATTTCTCAACCTTCTTTCTTTCTTCCATTTTCTTTCAAACCGAAAATTTAAAACCAGGAAACCAAACTAAAAACTCTAAGCTTTTAATTAAGCAAAACAAGATTCGAATTCGAATTCGAATCCAAGTTCCACTCAACTAAAAGTGGATCAAGATCAGATCAAAGTCAAGTTGTAGTTTCCAGACTTCAACTGAGCTTCTCTGTTCAAGTTTTGCAATGAGTAAAAACTAGATTTTTCTTTATTTTATCATCTATGTTTTAAAATAGAAGTAACAGGATGTTGATAAGTATGTTTGCATAAGTATACAGGTAAAAATATATGTAAACATATATGCATGTATATTGAACAAAACCAGAGACTGTGAGTGTACTTTAAAGTTTTGGTCACTGGAAGTGTATACATGCATCTTTGCATTTGAAATTGAAATAAGATTGGGTAATTTGACATGGATTCATGGAATTAACCTATTTTAAGTTTATATTTGTATCAATCAGTCCATCATTCCCTTTAAAAAGAAAAAGGACAATGAGTAGAATTATCTTAGTACTAGTTACCACATAATTATATATACCAAGTTATGAATGAATCATGGAATATACTAAATATATGTGTATTTTGACGTGAATATGTATAAGTATGTGTTATTGATCATTACCAGATTCATGGTATTCGGTTAAATCCTACTCTGTTCATGCTTTATCTACGAAAACAAGAAGACTTCCTGCTTTAAAAATTTACAACTAGAAATCCTCTCATTTTTAGAACAAGATTCCAAAAATAAAAGTTTTTGTTTTAGAATGAAGTTCATTTTAAAAATTAATCCACCCAATTTTATTAAGTAGAGGCTAAGAACATCCTAATTTACAGTGGATGGTCTGATTTGGGCAAAATTCATCGATTATAAAATAAGGAATGAGTTATATGAGTTGATTCGTAAATGGAAATCATGAATTTTAGAGGTAGTTTGGTGAATTTTAATCTTGTGTAGAGTGAGAAATTAAAGGATGACCAGAAATGAGATTCTAGGCAAATTCCAACGAGAGGTTTGTTTTGATGGATTGTCATTAGACATGGAGGAGGATAAGGAGAAGGCTTTCTCAAGAAAAATGGTGGCCCAATTTATTCGGCAGCGTAGGGGAAGAACGAGGCAGGAGTAGGGTTTTCGCTGTGCTTTGTTTAGGGTCGGAGACGAGGAAGTGGCGATGTCAAGAGGGGCGATTAAGCATGCGCATGGAGGGAAGAAGGTGAAGGAAGGCGCGGCGAAGACTCTGGTAAAATGAGGTGAACTCCAGTGGTCAGAGATGTTGGGACAAGGTGGAAGTGGGGAGATCGGTTCGTTCCAGTTTCTGTTTGGGTGATCGATTTTTCGAATGAAGGGTTAGGGCACGTTCTAGGTGTAGAGGTGTGTCCAGACGATCACGGGTGGTTTGTTAGGACATTTGGCGGCATGTAGAAGTTGGTCGAAGTTGGATGGATGTGCACGGGTCAGTGCATAAAGCTTCGTGCACGAGAAGAAGAAAGAAAGAATTAAACTGGAAAGAAAAATAGAGGGAAGGGGAGAAAAGGGTTTGGGCCGATGAAAGAATTGTGCCAGGTTAGGGAAGTTAAGAAAATAAAAGAAAAAGGAAGGAAACGGTAAATAAAAGAAAAAGTAAATAAAAGAAAGAAGAAGAATAGGATCGTAGGTTATTCATAAGAAGATTCATATTTCTTTTAATTTAAAAGTGAAATGATGTTTCACAATTCTAAAGAGACAATTTAATGGTAATAAATCATTATTATTAATTGATTTAAGCTTATCAATAGTATTTTAAAATGTCTATTATTTAATAAATAGTTTAATTTGTAACTAATCTATTTTTAAAAGTAAAATGAATATGGTTAGTCAAGAAAAAAGGGAATTTAATCCATAAGTAAACCGTGGTGTATTGGTTATAGATCGTAAATTGGATTAACAATCTATGTCTTTGTTTAACTTCCAGGAAATATTTGTTTCAGCGAGACTAAAAGTATTGATATGTTTTAATTGAAATCAGACGCCTAAAATAGATTACCATAAATAATATTATCACCCTAAGTAAGATGGTGTATTTAAAAACAATACAACATTTTAAAAACATTTGTTACTTATACTCAAGGAAAACAGAATCGAATATCTGTGTTATCCGGATCAGCCTAAATTTGATAAATCACTTTGAATACTATGGGGTTCGGTTATAGATTTTAATAGGCTGGAATGGCATAAATTAAGTAAACTGGACTACTGATAACTAAGTAACGGTACTTAGATATCATTTTGTGATAGATGTTTGACTATAACAAGATAAGAACTCGTAGTAAGGTACGAGTTACCTTGGTTTTCAAAGAAGTTTTTATAACTTAAGTATTTCATATTAAATGGGTTTACTCACGCTGGTTTCTAGCCTGACTCGGGTGTTACTCTAATGTAATGCTCGGGTCAGACCGAGTATTACAGATTTTTAGGTTATGACGTCCTAGAGCTCAGGAGGCGACATGGATGGTAGGAACATATAGAGTATATTCCATTGTATATTTGAGATTGTATTGATAATAGTCAGGGACAAGTTGTTACAAATGTCCAGTTTATTTGTGAATGGTGGTACTCTGATGTATTGTATGTAAATAGACATTTACAGCTTTTCTTTGTATAAATGCTGTTTTTTGATATTATATTTTATTCCGCTGCGATTGTGAGATTCTATGCTCTTGTTTTCTCTTTCTTCTTCTACTTTTTTTCTTCTTTACCCTGACAATTTGGAATTTTCGGCATTCGATTGCTCGGCACTTCTACAGTGAACGTATTAGTGTCGAATTTTCGAGGTCGAAAATTTCAGTTCGTTACAACTTGCTATACTACCACTGATAACAGGTAGTTCCCTACTTTTCTCAAGCTAACCACTTTATCAAAATAGGGCAATAAATGTCTTAAGGGATGTATCCCCCAAAGGGCCCAATGTATTGGACACCACCATACATACTCACTTATTCTGAATTTGTGTCTGTCAGACCACATAGTATCCTATATCATCTTCTAGGATGCAAGACTAGTAAGGCTACGCTCAATTTCTTCAATGCCACACTTTTTATACAAAACCACGATTTGATCATACTTTGAATGCCACGTTGTCATTCCTTAATCACACAACTTATTTCTACCAACGTATAACTCCTAAGCTTGTATGTCTTAAGAAAGGGTGTTAAGTTAAGTGAAGTTGCCTTCTCCGTCACTAAATAGATGATACATAGATAGAGATCAATAATATGATAAGAAATGCAATGTCAGACATTCTTCCATACAAGTTCGTTCTAGAACTGAACGAAACCGAAGGCACTCTCCTACTACTACTAGTAGCGAGGGGTCCTTGCGATCCGAAAAATTTCCACAATGAGGAGACCACAGCTATGAATAACTCTATAATGTGAGTGACCCATAGCATGTCAACAAGCAGTCCTCACGCTATGAAGATCCTCGGTCTTGAATAATTATCATCTTTAACGTGTCTTCACTTTCAAACGTATACATTGGTTCGAAGCGGTTTTCGAATATAAAGCACCCAAATCCGACCCTGATTCCTTCGAAGCCAATTATCGATTTAAAAGAAGTTAAGTTCATGTATGGATATCACTCATCAATCAATTACTTCATCTTTTATAAAATATCTTTCTTAGATATATTCTTTTCAATTTATTCCAATTTTTTTCAAATGTATATGGAATCATTATGCCTCATTTGTCAAATTGTTTGGTTCATTTAAGCCTTTTTAAATCCTAGAATAATTCCAAATCATTTTCTCCTTTACTTAGGGAAACATTTCCAAATCATTCATTAAATATGAATCAAAGATTTCTTATATTCAAGTTAAATTTTAATTTAGGGAAAATACTCCCAAATCATTTGTTAAACCTTAATCAAATATTTTCTTCTTAACTTCAAACCATATTCTTGTAAATCGAAGATTTTCAAATAGAGCATTCGCCACCTTCGATATGGTAAATTTCACCTCCAAGGACTAATGGCAAGTAGACCTACATCATGAAGACCTTTTTCATCAATGATCATTGTTTTCAAAATATTTTATTTCGAAAATTAGTTTGAAGGGATTTTCGGATAGAAATCATCTAAATCCGATCTCGGTTTTTCGGATAGGAATTACCTAAATCTAATCCCGGTTCCTTCGTGCTAATCATCCACAAAAGGATATTAAGTTCATACGGGGTCTCAAAAATTTGTTTGAAGGGGTTTTTGGATAGGAATCACCCAAATCCAATCCCAGTTCCTTCGTACCAATCATCAAATAAAAGACGTTAAGTACTTAATTAACATTCAAAGAATGTATTTCTTTTCTCTTATCTTAGAAAAACTTAAATATGATCTTTTAGAACATCTGGGCTTTCTTTCGATCTAATCCACCCCTTGTCTAAAAAGAGAAAACATAAACCAGGTAAATTCAGGGCACTGGTTGCTTCATCCCTAACCTTAGTTAAACACCTTGTTTTATCTTCCTAGATCTCACAGGCGGGACAAATGTACTAGTCGTTTTCGCATACTCCGTTTGCTACCTTTATTTTGGAACTGATTATAAGGTTTGGAATTATCTTCCACCGGGTGTCGCGGTGGGAGTCTCAGCCGAATGCTAAGAGCTAAACAATTATGGAGAACTCTAAAATCTTCGACACAATATTACTTAGGGGGGCGGATAAATAGAATAAGTAATATTGCGCGCTTAAACAGCTCTGTCTTTGCTTGGTGAATCCTTTGATTTAGTCGAATCAGTAAATCCAGTCGTTCTGGTACCACGAGGCATATCACCTAGGTGGCGGGAATCGATCTTCAGCTAGCTCTTGATAAGCTTCTTGTCACCGAAGTCCAAGTGCTTACTAATGAGAAGTTATGGGAAAGAGTATATTACAGCATCTCTCATTCGTGAATTTCTAATGATCGCCGTGTCCTGCATGCTGGATCCTCTACTATTCTATGTTCTTCCCGAAAGCGTGCCAATCCCTATGTTGTGCGGAGCTGAGCATCTTCTATTCGCTGGGAGAATTTCCTCCTGACTTCAGACTTTCAGGGGTCGCATTAAACTAAAGAAGGGACATCGGTTACGGAAATTTACACGATGAGGTCCTCCGTTGATGCATTTCGGAGATATGGCGCTCTTCTTGCTTAGGAATTACTTGAAATAGTTCCATTAGAAGTCTTAAATACTAATCAACCGGTGCAAGTCCAAACCATGGCAAGTCAAATAGTGCCTTCAGCTGCCCCAATAGTCGTTCAATCCGCCTCTTCAATCGTTTAAAAAAAAAGAGTTGACCTGGCTTTCCGTATTGCCTTCCCGTTGTCGTATACCTAGACAGAGAAGGATAGACTTCGCTTTCAATAGTAGTGGCAATAGCTTATGGGTTTGTTGGTCTAACTCCGATCTGCGAACACACGCGATCGTGAACACGGCAGGCAGTAAGGTATCAGCTTATGTCGGACCCCTAGTAGGTCGATTGGTTACGCATCTGGCGTATTATTGTCCTTAATCGAATGCCTAACTAATAGATAGAACGCCATGCCAGTTGACTGGTCGAGACGAAGCTGCTGCACTTTGCTGCCTTCGAAAGAGTGGTTTCAGCTCGCGCTCTCCCCTGCCCGAGTCAAAGAGGCCAGCCCTCAATTCCAATCAGAGAGGCGGTTAAAGGCCAGGTCCGGACCACCTGTAGCGGCTTCGAATAGATCATATAACAATTCCCTTTCTCTGAAAATATAGAAAAAGGGAGTCTGTGCACCGATATCTGCCATAAAAGGTCCAAGCCATAATAAATGAGAAGCTATACGACTCAGTTCTAGCATAATTATTCTAATGTAACTGGCTATTTTAGGTACTTGAATGCTTTCTAATCGTTCTGGTGCATTTACTGTTATTGCTTCTATTTGGGTCTGCTGGAGCTACCCACTTCGATCAATTAGCCAAGATTTTTACCGGATACGAAATCTCTGGTGCTCGATCTAGTTGTATTTTTATGGGGATTCTATCTATCGCTGTAGGATCCCTATTCAAGATCACTGCAGTTCCTTTTCGGGCGGGTTCTAGGAAAAATCGTTGAGTTTAAACCATCTTCTTCTTTTTTTAACAAAAAAGTCGTAGAAACGGCAGCAGAAAAGTGCTGCGAAAAGTGCTTTAAAAGCTTATTTGATTTAAACAACTTTTCAACATTTGAAAATTCATATTTTCCATTCCAAATCTCTTTTAAACCATTTTAATAGATTTATCAAATTTATTTCATATTTGTAATCATTTAAAAAATATCATTTTAAAAGAAATCTTTTTTGGATTTCGAACTACAAAACCGCAATCTTTTTAGAAAATTGTTTTAGACATATTTCAAAATATACAACATGAAATATTAATTTTATTTCTTTATTTTAAACATATTTAAATGTTTATAAAACATTCCTAACTCATTTTAAAACTATTTCCAAAAGGTTTAAGCATTCCATATACACCATTTCATTTTCAAAAGGAAAGTGATTTCTTTTGTGCTTATCGACGTGTATTAATGTGATTTGATAAAAAATATAACAATCAATACTTGATAATCAAAGCGTATATAAGCATCCATAACTATCATAACACATCATCAAACATCTGTGTGTGTGTATGTCTATATATATATAAATATAGATATTAAATAGAGTTTCTCACCATAAACCAAAGCGATAAACTTTCTACCAGCATTCAAATCAACCAACACTTCTTCACTAACTACTTTCTACTCCATTGAACACTAGCAAAAAAACACCCTCTCTCTTCCAATAGCTTGGCTGAGACTTGAGATAGCAGTTGGCCGAAAGGATAGTGAAGAAGCGGTAGAGCTTTGACTTGAATTCCCAAGATTTAGATCCAAAAAATAAGTTATCTTGTTTCTTATTTTAGGCCCACTAAATCTCAAAATTTAGGAAAGTTTTTAACTAAAAAGTTGTTGAAAATTATTTTCACTTGAATGTAAAAAAAGAATCATTTGAATCCAAGTTGTTTTGAGCGAGATATGATAGAATAATGAAGAGGTATTGTTGGATTGACAAAACTGAAGGCCAAAAATGCACTTCAAAGAATTGAGTTTCGGGTTTAGAAAAGCTCAAAATTAAAAAAACTGGTCAGCATAAAAGTTGTAGCCACTAGAATTTTGTATGATTTGAAATTTTTTTATTAATTTGTATCGACTATGATCAAGTTATTATCAAAACAAAATGGGATATTCTCTACCTTAAAAACTGGGCCAGAGAATGCACTGGAAAGAAGTGGGTTTTTGACATAGTTTATATTTAAATGAGGCAAAGGGGTCAACATGAAAATTGTAGCTACTGGAAAAAATACACGATTTAAAAAAAGAATATTGTATTTTTTGTTCTGTTTTGAAGAAGATATGACCGAAAGAAGTAGAGGTAAAATATAGAGAAAATGTGAGTTTTATTTGAAGAGAATGAACACTGATTTCTTCTGAATATTTTGTAAATATTTTGACAATATTTCTTTCTAACTTTTTTCCTATGGCTTGGAAGCCATTAAAGAGGAGAGGAAGAAGATGAAGAAGCTTGAGAAAAAAAATATGAATGGAAGTGAAGAAGGAGGTGGGAATTTATAGAAAAAGAAAAAAGTGGTAAATTTACCAAAATAACCACTTACTAAATTACCAAACTAACCTTACATCAACTTAAAGAAAAATCCACTTTTTCATCTCCTTTCACTTCTTACTTTATATCTTAGTCACATAAATATTAATTAAATAAAATAATAATTATGTTAGGTTTAATTTAATGTTTACTTTTTTGCTTTGAAATGACATATTTGTCCTTTTGTGCTTAATTTTTCTTAATTATATTCTTGAATTTTCTAAGCATGTTTAGTAAAAGTAAATTAGATTAGTGAATTAATTAATACTTATACTATTTGAATATATGTTCCTATATAAAAAAATAAAGGTGCGACAACGTTGCGACAACTTTTAAGCGACAAAACATTGATTTTCGACAAAATGTTTTACGGTCACATTTTGACGTTTTATTTGAACTATTTATTTATGTAACCAAATTTAAAAATAAATTTGTATATTGCTATTCAAAAATATAAACACTTATAAATTAATTACAATAATTTATTTGACCATTGAAACCTGCTTTTCTAAAATCATCATTTTGTCACTTTTGTCGATATAGGAGAATGTTACTATTTTGTGTATACTTCTCTTTCCAAATCCTATCTCATTTTATTTGAATCATATAACCATACCTAATTTATATTTAAAATCACTTTACATAGAATATTTTAAATTGGTCAAATTCTGGGTCGTTACATTCTCCCTACTCAAAAGAATTTCATCCTCGAAATTACCCAAAACAAAAGTTTGCCTAAAACATTTATTGTTAAATTGTTTCCATATAATATAAACATATAATTTATATGAAATACCTTATTCGGTCTTCTATTCGAATACACAACTTTATTTCTGAACTAGTATCGATCCAACGATCCTTTAATGTGGATTCTGATCAGGCTTCTAAATCAAAACCTTTGCTTTCCTTATATAGTTCTCAACTATGATAGAAAAATAGAGTACCTAACCACGAACCCTCATCAATGTACGCCGTCAAGAATCGACTGATAAATCCTTTTCCGTACCAGTTTTAAACACCTCAAAGTTTCTAACTCGAGTCTTCGATCAGAATTTGTGCGATGAAATGATCTACATATAATATATATATATATATATTTATTAACTTTCAAAAAATTTCATAAACTTTTATCTTAAGTTTAACATTTTATAAAGGCGCTTCTTTATATAATCCCTTTTATTATTTATTTTCAAATATTTTTATTAAGGAAAATGTTCTAAAGAAACCATTTTTCACTCAAAAGATAATTTATCATTATAAAAAAGTTTACCCACAATCTTTTAACTCGGTATATTTCCTTTAATGCTAATATTATTTATGAATCATTTCATAAAACTATTACTTAAGTTTATTTCATCGTATAACTTATGCAAATCAATCACTTTTAAAGACTTAAATCCAAATTCTTAATTAGTGCTAGAATTCATTAATAAAACATTTTCCAAGTTATAATTACCTTTTTGAGGAGTTATTATTTTACTTAACGGTTCATGACTTAAATCTAGATTTGTATGATATACCTTTACATCCTAAGAGTTTATACAAATCCCAAAATACAAATTGATTTTACTTAAATCCGTCGGTCTAACAAATTTAAAATTTGTTGTAATTTACTATTATCTCAAATTCATAATTTATAAAACTTATTTTTTATTCAATACTATTATTAATTTTCTAGCTTTGAAACTCTTAAATCTTTTTTTCTTTATAAATCAGATTTATGAATTATACTTATCTTATTTCATTTACTCAAAGTATTTCACAATCCTTTGCCATAAGTTTTCACAAATTCCTTAGCTCCGAGTTAGGTATGATTCGTAAATTTTCAACTGTCCAAAATCATTGAGAATTTTGTTTTATCTTATTAATTAGCGATCCCAATTTATCTTTGGTTTAAACACGTTTATAAAGATTAATAATCAATGATTCGCATTATTTCTTTAACTTAAGAAAATTATATAGATCGAGTAACTCCAAAACAATCCAAGGAACTGGGTACTACATAGTACCATATATCCTCTTAACAAGAAAAGTAATACATAAGAGAAGTGCTTACCAACCGAACACATCACTTTCCCATTTTTAGTTTATTTTCGAGCCAATCGAATATCATAAAATACCAATTTTTATTTGAAATAATACCATTTTCAAAATCCTTTAGAGATTACTTTATAAAACCTATTTTATAAATTCATTTTATCTTACATTAATTAACTTCATTTAAATTTCCATGACTCTTTAAATTACTCGAATTTAAATTCTCATTCCTTTTATATTTATCTTTTTACACAATCATTTTCTATTATTTAAATACATTTTTATCTTATTTGTTCTTTCCTTAAACAAATATAATTATCAGACACCTTACAGTCAAATCGTGAAATATAATTCATAAGGTAATTTTACTTAAACTTTTAAATCAAACAGCTGATCAATATATGATAGTAACTTAACATTATCATTTCTTAATTTATTATTTTGGAATAAGTATTAAAGATCATAATTACCTTATCAGATTTTTTACTTATCGATTATCTTTATGAAACATCTTATAGTCAAAATGTGAAATTCTAATCACAAGATGTTCATATTAAAATTTCACTAATCTTGATTTCTAACTGTACAAATTTTTAAAATATATACTTTTATTTAAATTATAATGCTAGATATAATTATTTCATTTACTAATTTTCTCAAAATCAGTGTATCAGTTTGCCGTGTTAAGTGTTTAGGAATCCCCATCGATTACATAGAGCTCTCATGCATCGACCAAAATCCATATACCACACGACAGATTAATCAACACAAAAAAATTTTATATCCAATAACAAATAGGCGCTCATATAAAATACACTCAAACTCATTCTAGGATGTTACTAACCCTATCTCTAATGAGTTACCTATCCTAGGGTATTATTAACCCTATCTCTGATAAGTCTTTACCCCAACAAAGTCAAGGTTCTCGCTTAACCTTCAACTTTCATACCAAATGTAATGAATGGGTTTTTCGGACCCACCCTAGTACGCTTTTCAACCATTCCTCTACCCTTCTGGTTTTCAACATGGGGGCACTACTGCTTTTCAACATAGAGGTGACTACATGTGGTACCTCAGATCTGCTTTTACGGCAAGCCTCTCGACTATCAACCAACCCTTCACTCTATGGACATGTAGGGGTAAGAATCTAAGCTTCATCATTGTTCACAAAGCGAGAACCCCCTATCATGATGAACATAATCAAGCAAATTCGATACCCGGTTCCTTCGTACCAATCATCGATTAAAAGATGTCAAGTGGTTAATTAACATTCAAAGAATTTATTTGTTTTCTCTCATCTTGGAAAAAGTTTAATATGACCTTTTAGAGCATCGGAGCTTTCCTTTTGATCTAATCCACCCCTCGCCTAAAAAAAGAAAACATAGGTCAGGTATGTTCAGGGTATTGATTGCTCCATCTTTAAACTTTGTTAAACACCGAGTTATATCTTCCTAGATCTCACAGGCGGGACAAATGTACTAGTCGTTTCTGCATACTCAGTTAGTTAGCTTTATTTTGGAATTGACTATAAGGTTCCAAATTATCTTTTAAACTCCTAATTTTAGTTTTCAAAACATCCATAATTGATTCTAGAAAAAATAATTAAGTTTAAACTTTTTTAAAGTCGTAGAAACGGCTGCGGAAAAGTGCTACGAAAAGAGTTTTAAAAGCTTATTTGATTTAAATAACTTTTTAATATTTGAAAAATCACATTTCCCATTATAAATCTCTTTTAAACCATTTTAATATATTTATAAATATATTTCATATTTTTAATTATTTAAAAAATATGATTTTAAAAGAAATCCTTTTTTGGATTCCGAACTGCAAAACCGTAATGTTTTTAGAAAATTGTTTTGGAAATATTTCAAAATATACAACATGAAATCTTGATTTTCTTTATTTTAAGCATATTTAAATGTTTGTAAAACATTCCTAATTCATTTTAAAAATATTTTCAAAAGGTTTAGGCATTCCATATACACCATTTAATTTTCAAAAGGAAAGTGATGTCCTTTGTGTTTATCGACGTGCATTAACTTGACTTGGTAAAACAATTTAACAATCAATACTTGATGATCTAAGCATATATATAAGCATTCACAGCAATCATAACACATCATCAAACATGTATATATATAAATATAGATATTAAATAGAGTTTCTCACCAAACCAAAGCGATAAACTTCATACCAACATTCTAATCAACCAACACTTCTTCACTAACTACTTTCTACTCCATTGAACACTAGCAAAAAAAACCTCTCCCTTCCAATAGCTTGGCTGAGACTTGAGATAGTAGTTGGCCGAAAGGATAGAGAAGAAGCGGTAGAACTTTGTACTTGAATTCCCAAGATTTAGATCCAAAAAATAGATTAACTTGTTTCTAATTTTAGGCCCTCTATATCTCAAAATTTGGAAAAGTTTTTAACTAAAATGTTGTTGATAATTACTTTCTCTTAAATTTTAAAAAATTATCATTTGAACCCAAGTTGATTTTAGGGAGATATGATAGAATGAAGAAGAGGTATTCTTGGATTGACAAAAATGAAGCCTAAAATGCACTTCAAAGAATTGAGTTTCAAGTATGGAAAAGCTCAAAACTTAGAAAAGCGTTCAACATAAAAGTTGTAGCCGCTGGAATTTAATATGATCCAAAAAAAATTCTTAGTTTGGATCGGGTATTTTCAAGTTATGGTCAAAACAAAATAGGATATTCTCTATCTTAAAAACTGAGCCATAGAATGCACTGGAAAGAAGTGGATTTGACATGGTAAATTTTTGAATGGCATAAAGTGGTCAACATGAAAGTTGTAACCACTGGAAAAATACATGATTTGTAAAAAATAATTTTGTATTTTGGTACTATTATGAAGAAGTTATGGCCAAAAGAAGAGAGGTAAAATATGGAGAAAAGATGAGTTTGATTTGAAGAGAATGAACATTGATTTCTTTTAAATATTTTTCTAGTATTTTTACATTATTTCTTTCTAATTTTTTTCCTATAGCTTAGAAGCCATTAAAGAGGAAAGAAAGAAGATAAAGAAGCTTGGGAAAAGAAGAAGAAGAAATGTGAATGAGAGTGAAGAAGGAGGTGGGCATTCATAGAAAAAGAAAGAAGTGGTAAATTTACCAAAATAACCTCTTACAAATTACCAAACTAACCTTGCTTCAACTTAAAAAAAACTCCACATTTTCATCATCCTTTCACTTCTTACCTCATGCATTAGTCACTTAAATATTAAGTAATGAATATAATAATTATATTTGGTTTGATTTGATGTTTGCTTTTTTGCTTTAAAATGACATATTTGTTTTTCTTGTGCTTAATTTTTCTTAATTATATTGTGGAATTTTCTAAGTATGTTTTATAAAAGTAAGCAAGATTAGTGAATTAATTAATACTTATACTATTTAAATATATGTTCCTATATAAGAAAATAAAGGCACGACAACATTGCGACAACTTTTAATCGACAAAACGTTGATTTTCGACAAACTGTTTTACAGTCACATTTTAACGTTTTAGTTAAACTAATTGTTTTTGTAAATCAAAATTAAAAATAAATTAGTATATTGATATTTAAAAATATAAATACTTGTAAATAAATTAAAATAATTTATTTAACCATTGAAACCTACTTTTCTGAAATAAGCATTTTGTCACTTTTGTCGATATAGGAAAATGCTACTATTTTTGTGTATACTTCTCTTTCCAAATCCTATATAAATTTATTTGAATCATATAATCTTACCTAATTTATATTTAAAATCACTTTAAATAGCATATTTTAAACAGGTCAAATTCTAGGACGTTACATTTTTCCCTGCTTAAAAGAATTTCGTCCTTAAAATTACCCAAAACAAAAGTTTACCTAAAACATTTATCTTTAAACTTATTTTCATATAATATACACTTATAATTTTTATGAAACATCTTATTCGGCCGTCTATTCAAATACACAACTTTATTTCTAAACTAATATCGATCCTCCGATCCTCCAGTACGGACTATGATTAGGTTTTTAGATCAGAACCTTTGCTTTTCTTGCATAGTTCTCAACTATGATAGAAAACTAAAGTACCTAACCACAAGCCCTCATCAATGTTCGCCATCAAGAATCGAGTGATAAATCCTTTTTCGGACCAATGTAAAACACCTTAAAGTTCCTAACTCGGATCTTAGATCAGAATTTGTGCGATGAAATGAACTACATATAACATATGTATTTATTAACTTTCAAATAAAATTCATAAACTTTTATCTTAATTTAAACATTTTATAAAAGTGCTTCTTTATATAATCCCTTTAATTATTTATTTTCAAATATTTTTATTAAAGGAAAATATTCTAAAGAAACTATTTTTCACTCAAAAGATAATTTATCTTTATAAAGAAAGTTTTCCCATAATTTTTTAACTCGGTATATTTCCTTTAACACTAATTATTTATGAATCATTTCATAAAACTATTACTTAATTTTAATTCATCTTATAACTTATGCAAATCAATCTTAACAGACTTAAGTCCAAATTCTTAATTGATGCAAGAATTCATTAGTAAAACATTTTCCAAGGTTATAATTACCTTTTTGAGGAGTCATTGCTTTACTAAACAGTTCATGACTTAAATCTATATTTGTATTATGTGCCTTTACATCCTAAAAGTATATTCAAATTCCAAATTGATTTTACTTAAATCCGTCTGTCCTACAAATTTAAAATTTGTTGTAATTTACAATTTGCTTAAATTCATAAGTTATAAAACTTATTTCTAATTTAATATTATTATTAATTTTCTAGCTTTGAAACTCTTAAATCCTTTTTCTTTATAAATCATATTTATAAACTATCCTTATCTTATTTCATTTACTCAAAGTATTTCAACCCTTTGCAAAAAGTTTTCATAAATTTCTTAGCTCTGAGCTAGGTATGATTCGGAAATTTTCGACTGCCCAAAATCATTAAGAATTTTATTGTATCTTACCAATTGGCAATCCCAATTTATCTTTGGTTTAAACACTTTTATAAAGATTACTAATCAATAATTCACATTATTTCTTTAACACAAGAAAATTATATAGATCGAGTAACTTCAAAACAATCCAAGGAACTAGGTACTATCAATAAGATCATATATCCTCTTAACAAGAAGAGTAATACTTAAGAGACGTGTTTACTATCTGAACACATCTCTTGCCCATTTTTAGTTTATTTTCGAGCCAATCGAATTAGTTATCATAAAATACCTATTTTTATTCGAAATAATACTGTTTTCAAAACCTTTTAGAGAATACTTTATAAAACCTATTTTATAAATTCATTTTATCTTATATTAATTAACTTCATTTAAATTTCCCCAACTCTTTAAATTACTTGAATTCAAATTCTCATTCCTTTTATATTTATCTTTTTACACAGTCATTTTCTATTGTTTAAATACATTTTCATCTTATATGTTCATTCCTTAAATAAATATTATTATCAAACACCTTATAGTCAAATCGTGAAACTTAATTCACAAGGTATTTACACCAAAACTTTTAAATCAAACAACTGATCAATTTATGATACTAACTTAACATTATCATTTCTTAATTTATTATTTTAGAATAAGTATTAAAGATCTTAATTACCTTATTAGATTTTTTACTTATCGATTATCTTTATGAAACATCTTATAGTCAAACTGTGAAATTATAATCACAAGATGTTCATATTTAAAGTTCATTAATCTTGATTTCTTAAAATACAACTTTTCAAAATATATACTTTATATTCAAAATAATCCTTGGTAAAATTATTTCATTTACCAATTTTTTCAAAATCAATGTGTCGGTTAGCCTTGTTTAACTGTTTATGAATCCCTATCGATTACATGAAGCTCTCGTGCATCGACCGAAATCCATATACCACTCAACAGATTAATCAACACAAAACATTTTTAAATCCAATAACAAATATGCTCTCATATATAATACACTCAAACTCATTCAAGGATGTTACTAACTCTATCTCTAATGAGTTACCCATCATAGAGTATTAATAACCCTATCTCTGATAAGTCTTTACCCCAACAAAGCCAAGGTTCTCGCTTAACCTTCAGCTCTGATACCAAACGTAATGAATGGGTTTTTCGGACCCGCTCTGGTAGGCTTTTCAACCATCCCACTACCCTTCTGCTATTCAACATGGGGGCTCTCCTACTTTTCAATATGGAGGTAACTACATGGGATACCTCGGATCTGCTTTTACGGCAAGCCTCTCGACTATCAACCAACCCATTCACTCTAGGGATATATAGGGGTAAGAGTCTAAGATTCATCATGTTCACAAAGCGAGAACTCCCTATCATGCTGAATATAATCAAGCAAATGCGATACCCGGTTCTTTCTTACCAATCATCGAATAAAAGATGCCAAATGGTTAATTAACATTCAAAGAATTTATTTCTTTTCTCTTATCTTGGAAAAACTTAAATATGGTCTTTTAGAGCATCCGAGCTTTCCTTTCGATCTATTCCATCCCTCGCCTAAAAAGAGAAAACATATGACAGGTAAGTTCAGGACATTGGTTGCTTCATTCCTAACCTTAGTTAAACACTTTGTTTTATCTTCCCGGATCTCACAGGCGGGACAAATTTACTAGTCTTTTCCTTATACTTAGTTTGTTAGCTTTATTTGGAATTGATTATAAGGTTCCAAATTATTTTTTGAATTCTTAATTTTCCTTTTAAGAAAATTCATAATTGATTCTAGAAAAATCGTTAAGTTTAAACCTTTTTTTAAATTGTAGAAACGGCTATAGAAAAGTGCTGCGTAAAGTGCTTTAAAACTTATTTGATTTAAACAACTTTTTAATATTTGAAAATTCATATTTCCATTCCAATATCTTTTAAACCATTTTAATAGATTTATGAAATTTATTACATATTTTTAATCATTTAAAAATTATTTTAAAAGAAATCCTTTTCTGGATTTCGAACTGCAAAACCGCGATGTCTTTAGAAAATAGTTTTGGACATATTTCAAAATATTCAAGATGAAATATTGGTTTTCTTTCTTTATTTTAAACATATTTAAATGTTTATAAAACATTCCTAACTCGTTTTAAAACTATTTTCAAAATTTTTAAGCATTCCATATACAATATTTCATTTTCAAAAGGAAAGTGATTTGCTTTGTGCTTATCGACGTGTATTAACATGACTTGGTAAAACAATTTAACAATGAATACTTGATCACCAAAGCACATATAAGCATCCATAGCAATCATAACACTTCATCAAACATGTGTATATATAAATATAGACATTAAATAGAGTTTCCCACCGTAAACCAAAGCGATAAACTTCCTACTAACATAAATCAACCAACACTTCACTAACTACTTCCCACCGTAAACTATAGCTTGGCCGAGTCTTGAGATAGCGGTTGGCCGAAAGGATAGAGAAGAAGCTGTAAAGCTTTGAACTTAAATTCCCAAGATTTAGATCCAAAAAATAAGTTAACTTGTATCTAATTTTAGGCCCTATAAATCTCAAAATTTAGAAAAGTTTTTAACTAAAAAGTAGTTGAAAATTCTTTCCAATTAGATTTAAAAAAAGAATCATTTGAATCTAAGTTGTTTTGAAGGTGATATGATAGAATGAAGAAGAGGTATTGTCGGATTGAAAAAAATGAATCCCAAAAATGCACTTCAAAGAATTGATTTTCAGGTATAGAAAAGCTCAAAACTGGAAAAAATGTTTAACACAAAAGTTGTAACCACTGGAATTTCATATGATTCAAAAAAAATCTTAATTTGTAATGGGAATTATTAAGTTTTGATCAAAAGAATATGGGTTATTCCCTATCGTAAAAACCGGGCAAGAGAATGCACTGGAAAGAAGTGAATTTTTGACATGATTAGTTTTTGAATAAGACAAAGTGGCCAACAGGAAAGTTTCAACCATTGAAAAAATACATGATTTGAAACAAATAATTTTGTAATTTGGTTCGGTTTTGAAGAAGTTATGGCCAAGAGAATAAGATGTAAAATATGGAGAAAATATGTGTTTGATTTGAAGAGAATGAACATTGATTTCTTCTGAATATTTTGTAGATATTTTGACATTTTTCTTTCTAATTTTTTTCCTATGGCTTGGAAGCCATTAAACGGGAGAGGAAGAAGATAAAGAAGCTTAAGAAAAGAAGAAGAAGAAACGTGAATGAAAGTGAAGAAGGAGGTGGGTATTTATAGAAAAAGAAAGAAGTGGTAAATTTACTAAAATAACCTCTTACCAAATTACCAAACTAATCTTACTTCAACTTAAAGAAAACTCCACTTTTTCATCATCCTTTTACTACTTAATTTATGTCTTAGTCACTTAAATACTAAGTAAAGAATATAATAATTATATTTGGTTTGATTTGATGTTTACATTTTTGCATTGAAATTACATATTTGTCTTTTTATGCTTAATTTTTATTAATTATATTCTAGAATTTTCTAAGTATTTTAGTAAAAGTAAACTAGATTAGTGAATTAGTTAATACTTATACTATTTGAATATATGTTCCTATATAAGAAAATAAAGGTGCGATAATTTTTAATCAACAAAACGTTGATTTTCGACAAAACGTTTTGCGGTCACATTTTGACCTTTTAATTAAACTGTTTATCTGTGTAAACCAAATTTAAAAATAAATCTGTATATTTCTATTTAAAAATATAAACACTTATAAATTAATTAAAATAGTTTATTTAACCATTGAACCTACTTTTCTGAAATCAGCATTTTGTCACTTTTGTCGATATAGGAAATTGCTACTATTTTTGTGTATACTTCTCTTTCCAAATCCTATATAATTTTATCTGAATCATATAACCTTACCTAATTTATATTCAAAATCCCTTTAAATAATATATTTTAAATTGGTCAGATTCTCGGTCGCAACATTCTCCTTTACTTAAAAGAATTTCGTCCTCCAAATTACCCAAAACAAAAGTTTGCCTATAATATTTATCTTTAAATTTATTTCCATATAATATACACATATCATTTATATGAAATATCTTATTCGGTCTTCTATTTGAATAAAAAACTTTATTTATGAACTAGTCGATCCCTCGATCCTCTAGTCGGACTCTGATCAGGCTTCTAGATCAGAACCTTTGCTTTGCTTGCATAGTTCTTAACTATGATAGAAAACTAAAATACCTAACCACAAATCCTCATCAATGTTCTCCATCAAGCATCAAGTGATAAATCCTTTTTCGGACCAGTGTAAAACATCTCAAAGTTCCTAACTCGAATCTTAGATCAGAATTTGTACGATGAAATGATCTATGTATATTATATGTATTTATTAACTTTCATGAACTTTTATCTTAAGTTAAAAATTTTATAAAGGTGCTTCTTTATATAATCCCTTTAATTATTTGTTTCCAAATATTTTTATCAAAAGAAAATATTCTAAAGAAACCATTGGTCACTCAAAAGATAATTTATCTTATAAAAAAGTTTTTCCATAATCTTTTAATTCGGTATATTTCCTTTAACACTAATATTATTTATGAATCATTTCATAAAACTATTACTTAAGTTTATTTCATCTTATAACTTATGCAAATCAATCACTTTTAAAGACTTAAGTTCAAATTCTTAATTAATGCTAGAATTCATTAATAAAACATTTTCCAGGTTATAATTACCTTTCTGAGGAGTCATTATTTTACTTAACAGTTCATGACATAAATCTATATTTATATGATAATACCTTTAGATCCTAAAAGTATATACGGATCCTAAAAGTATATAAAAGTCCTAAAAGTATATACAAATCCCAGATCCCAAATACCTATTTTTATTCGACATTTTCAAAATCCTTTAGAGGTTACATTATAAAATCTATTTTATAAATTCATTTTATCTTATATTAATTAACTTCATTTGAATTTCCACAACTCTTTATATTACTTGAATTTTAATTCTCATTTCTTTTATATTTGTCTTTTTACACAATCATTTTCTATTATTTAAATACATTGTTATCTTATATATTCAATCCATAAACAAATCTTATTATCAAACACCTTGTAGTCAAATCGTGAAACTTAATTCACAAGGTATTTGTACTTAAACTTTTAAATCAAACAATTGATCAATTTATGATAGTAACTTAACATTATCATTTCTTAATTTATTATTTTAGAATAAGTATTAAAGATCTTAATTACCTTATTGAATTTTTTACTCATTGATTATCTTTATGAAACATATTTTAATCAAACTATGAAATTTTAATTACAAGATGTTCATATTCAAATTTCACGAATCTTGATTTCTAACTATACAACTTTTCGAAATATATAATTTATATTCAAAATATAATCCTAGGTAAAATTATTTCATTTACCAATTATTTTAGAATCAGTAGTCGGTTCATCTTGTTTAAGTGTTTAGGAAAATCTATCGATTACATGGAGCTCTCATGCATCGACTAGAATTCATATACCAATCAACAGATTAATCAACACAAAACACTTTTATATCCAATAACAAATAATCGCTCATATATGATACACTCAAACACATTCTAGGATGTTACTAACCCTATCTCTAATGAGTTGCCCATCCGAGGGTACTACTAACACTATCTCTGTTGACTCTTTACCCCAACAAAGTCAAGGTTCTCGCTTAACTCTGATACCAAATGTAATGATTGGGTTTTTTGGACCCTCCCAGATAGACTTTTCAACCATCCTGCTAACCTTCTACTTTTCAACATGGGGGCACTCCTGCTTTTCAACATGGAGGTGACTACATACGGTACCTTAGTTCTGCTTTTACGACAAGCCTCTTGACTATCAACCAACCCTTTCACTCTAGGAACATGTAGGAGTGAGAGTCTAAGCTTCGTCACTGTTCACAAAGCGAGAACCCCTATCATGTTGAAAGCAAATCTGATACCCGGTTCCTTCGTACCAATCATTAATTAAAAGACGTTAAACAGTTAATTAACCTTCAAAGAATTTATTTCTTTTCTCTTGTCTTGGAAAAACTTAAATATGAACTTTTAAAGCATCCGGACTTTCCTTTATATCTATTCCATCCCTCGTCTAAAAGGAGAAAACATATTCCAGGTAAGCTCAGGACACTTGTTGCTCCATCCCTAACCTTACTTAAACACCTTGTTTTATCTTCCCAGATCCCACAGGTGGAATAAATGTATTACTTGTATCCGCATACTCAGTTTGTTAGCTTTATTTTGAATTGATTATAAGATTCCAAATTATCTATTAAACTCTTAATTTTCCTTTTAAAATATTCATAATTGATTCTATAAATAATCGTTAAGTTTAAATCTCTTTTTTTAAAGTCGTAGAAGCGGTAGTAGAAAAGTGCTACGGAATGTGCTTTAAAAGCTTATTTGCTTTAAATAACTTTTTAATATTTGAAAATTCATATTTTCCATTCCAAATATCTTTTAAACCATTTCAATAGATTTATCAAATTTATTTCATATTTTTAATCATTTAAAAAATATCATTTTAAAAGAAATCCTTTTTTGGATTTCGAACTGCAAAACCGTGACATTTCTAGAAAATTATTTTGGACATATTTTAAAATATACAAGATGAAATCTTGATTTTATTTATTTATTTTAAACATATTCAATGTTTATAAAACATTCCTAACTCATTTTAAAAATATTCCAAAGGGTTTAAGCATTCCATATACACCATTTCATTTTCAAAAGGAAAGTGATTTTCTTTGTGCTTATCGACGTGTTATACATGACTTGGTAAAACAATTTAGCAATCATATCAAACGATCAATACTTGATGATCAAAGCATATATAAGCATCTATATAAATCATAACACATTTTCAAACATGTATATATATAAATATAGATATTAAATAGAGTTTCTTACCATAAACCAAAGCGATAAACTTCCTACCAACATTCTAATCAACCAATACTTCACTAACTACCTTTTACTCCATTGAACACTAGCTAAAATAAACACCCTCTTCCTTCCAATAGCTTGGCTAAGGCTTGAAATGACGGTTGGCCGAAAGGATAAAGAAGAAGCGGTAGAGCTTTGAACTTGAATTCCCAAGAATTAGATCCAAACAATAAGTTATCTTGTATCTAATATTAGGCCCTCTAAGTCTCAAAATCCAAAAAAATTAACTAAAAAGTTTTTGAAAATTATTTTCTCTTAAATTTGAAAAAAAAAAGAATCATTTTAATCCAAGTTGGTTTAAGGGAGATATTATAGAATGAAAAAGACGTATTGTCGGATTGACAAAAATTAAGCCCAAAAATGCACTTCAAAGAATTGAGTTTCAGGTATAGAAAAGCTAAAAACTGGATAAAGTGCTCAACATAAAAGTTTTAGCCACTGGAATTTCATATGATATGAAAAAAAAATCTTAATTTGGATAATCTATGATCAAGAAAATGGGATATTCTCTATTTTAAAAACTGGGCCAGAGATTGCACTAGAATGAAGTGGATTTTTGATATGATTAATTTTTGAATGAGACAAAGTGGTAAACATGAAAGTTATAACCACTAAAAAAATACATGATTTAAGAAAAGAATTTTGTGTTTTGGTTCCGTTTTGAAGAAGTTATGACCGAGAGAAGAAAAGGTAAAATATGGAGAAAATATGAGTTTGATTTGAAGAGTATGAACATTGATTTCTTTTGAATATTTTGTAAATATTTTGACATTATTTCTTTCTAATTTTTTTCCTATGGCTTAGAAGCAATTAAGGAGGAGAGAAAGAAGATGAAGAAGCTTGAGAAAAAAAGAAGAAGAAATGTTAATGAAAGTGAAGAAGGAGGTGGGTATTTATAGAAAAAGAAAGAAGTGGTAAATTTATAAAAAATAACCTCTTACCAAATTACCAAACTAACCGTACTTCAACTTAAAGCAAAATTAACTTTTTCATCATCCTTTCACTTCTTATTTTATGTATTTATCACTTAAATATTAAGTAAAGAATATAATAATTATGTACGGTTTGGTTTGATGTTTACTTTTTTTGTTTTGAAATGACATATTTGTCCTTTTGTGCTTACTTTTTCCTAATTAGTTTCTAGAATTTTCAAGGTATGTTTAGTAAAAGTAAACTAGATTAGTGAATTAAATTATACTTATACTATTTTAATATATGTTTATATATAAGAAAATAAAAGTGCGACAACGTTGCGACAACGTTTAATCAACAAAACGTTGATTTTCGACAAAATGTTTTACGGTGACATTTTGATGTTTTAGTTAAATTTATTTATTTATGTAAACCAAATTTAAAAGTATATTTTTATATTGATATTTAAAAATATAAAAACTTATAAACTAATTGAAATAATTTATTTAACCATTGAAACCTACTTTTCTGAAATCAGCATTATGTCACTTTTGTCGATATAGGAAAATGTTACTATTTTTGTGTATACTTCTCTTTCGAAATCCTATATAAATTTATTTGAATCATATAACCTTAGCGAATTTATATTTAAAATAACCTTAAATAGTACGTTTTTAAAATGGTCAGATTCTGGACCGTTATATTCTCCTCTACTTAAAAGAATTTCGTCCTCGAAATTACCCAAAACAAAAGTTTGCCTAAAACATTTATATTTAAACTTTTTTCCATATAATGTACACATATCACTTATATGAAATATCTTATTTAGTCTTCTATTCAAATACACAAATATATTTTTGAATTAGTATCGATCCCCCGATCCTTTAATGTGGACTCTAATCAGGCTTCTAGATTAGAGTCTTTGCTTTCCTTACAGAGTTCCCAACTATGATAGAAAACTAATGTACCAAACCACAAACCCTCATCAATGTTCGTCATCAAGAATTGAGTAATAAATCCTTTTACGGACTAGTGTTGTAACGACCCAGGATTTTTATTAATTAAAATTTGAATATTTAATTAATTTTAAATATTAATAAGTGAATTTATGAGTCGAATAAATTTTATTTCGAATAATTGGATTTAACTGAATAATTTAATCGATAATTTAGATAGTGAAATTATAGAAATAATTGAAATTTGGGTTAAATATGATTGAAATTGATTTGTAAAATTTTATTATGTCATGTTGAAGTTAGAATGAGATTTTAGAACTTTTAAAATCGAATTAAAAGTTTATCTGTGAAAATTGAATATTTTAATATTTAATCGACTAGTGAAATTAGCCATTTTTCGAATAGTCTCAGAATTGGACAAAACTAGTTCCATTGGATCCGTAATAGTTTGTTATTACCGTTTTTCAATTTTCGTAGCAATCGGAGTTATCGTTTGATCATTGCAGCTCGAAACGCATCGAAATTGTTTTATTATTAATTTAGCGAGTTAAAATAGTCATTTTTCAAACAGTCTCGGATTTCTACGAAACCAGTTTCATCGGATCCATAATGTGATATTATTGTATGGTTTCAAATTTCGTGTCAATCGGATTTATCGTTTGTCTGGTGCAAGCTAAAACGCCTAGAAAATCGTTTAATCGGTTTAATTTTAAATTGAACGTTTATTGCCATAACTCGCACAGATGACCAAATTAGCTCCCGAAACACGTTCTATTGTGTTCGGAACGCAGGGTAAACTTTAGAAACGCCAACCGACACGCTTCGTTTGGAGTTCGGAAAATCCGGGATGAATAGTGTCGTGTAAATTTTTCTATAAAACCCCCCTTAACTTCATTTTTTCACAAATATTCAAAACCCTAGGGTTAAAACTGCAGGCCGTCACCTTCAAGCAATGAATGGTCGAAATCTTCCTACCTTTCTCCTCTAATCTCTTTCAATCCACTCAATGTTATCGAAAACTTTCAACTAGCAAATCGAAGAGCATTGGAAGGGCTTTGAATCCATAAGGTGATGATTGTTTAACTCGAAGTTGGTGATGAGATATTTGGCCGCGTTCACGTGCGTTTGGGCACGACTCTCGAGGCCAAAGGAAGGGCCGAGTTCAACTATGTTATGGCCGTGAGTAGCTCTTGTCGTGAGCTTTCCAATGGAGTAACCTGATCGAATTATAAGCAAGCGTGGTGATTGCAAGATTTAACCCTAATTTCGTGTCTATGGGTTTTGTTCGTGTTTTTGTTATCTGGGTGGTGATACGTGCGTGGAAGATGAAGAGGGAGCGGCTAGATTTGCAGGTGCAGGAGATCCAAGGGCTGAGATCAAGTGTAGGTTAAAATATAAAAAGAAAGTTGTAAATTATTAAGTTAAAATCGTGTAAACTTTGAAAAATCATAACTTTTTCATACGAGGTCGAAAACGCACGAAACCAGTTGCGTTGGAATCGTATGGACGAGCACTACACGATGGAATTGGATTGGAGTCATTTGGAGTTAGTGAGAATTTCGGGTAAAATTAAACGTCCGTTTAATTTTATTCGAAATAAATCGCTAAAACGAAATTGAAATCAAGGTGAGAACTTCTCACTCAATCGAATAGTTTCGATTTATATTTTAAATAGTTAGATTTAAAATTCTTGAATGTATGTTTAAATGATGATTGTTATCTATTGATTGTTAAGATAGACATTATGCGCCGTTAGTAAGCGGATGTTATTTATTAAAAACGTATACCGCGAATATTTCATAAACAGTGAAATTGGTATTATATATAATAGCAATATATATATTTATTGGCATATGTATATATTGCAGTTGTTGATTTCCCGCATTATATAGCGGATGAGACCCTATTGCGCCGTCTATTAAGCGGATAATATTTTAAATCCCATATACCGCGATAATTCCATACTGGAACGGAATTGGTATTGTGCTAACATCTTTGGATGCAGAAAAGCAGGTTGGAGGGATCCAACTGGATTCCTCGACAGTATTTATTTGATTATGGATATTTTGATATTCATTGATTATCATATACGATATATGATGTCGTTGTAGTCGTGATTGACTATTTGGTGTGTAGCATCATTGGACCCAATTTTGGAGTTTTGAAAGGGGTTTTAAAAGAGATTTTTGAAAGTATACGTTATAAAATATTTTTGGAATTGATCCATTATAAATAAATAAACGTTATAAATTTTATTGTTATAAAAGTTATGATTTTTGAGAAATATAGTTAAAAGTTGATTTTTGAAAATATGGGGTTAATGATTTTATAAAATAGTGAAAATTGGGATTTCTGAATTTCTTGTAAAAAGCTTAAATATGGGATTTATAAAATTTGATTATTTTATAAATAAAAATGGTGAAATTATAAAGGTGTAACGACCCAGAATTTTTAGAAATTAAAATATGAGTATTTAATTAATTTTAAATATTTATAAGTGAATTTATAAGTCAAATAAATTTTTATTTTGAATTATTGGATTTAATTGGATAATTAAAATCGATAATTTAATACGTTAAATTTAGGAAATAATTGAAAATAGAGTTAAATATGATTGAAAATGATTTGTAAAATTTTATTTTATCATATGGGAGTTAGAATGATATTTCAGAACTTTTAAAATTGAATTAAAAGTTAATTTGTGAAAATTGAATATTTTAATATTTAATCGACTAGTGAAAATAGTCAATTTTTGAACAGTCTCAGAATTGAACGAAACCAGTTCCATTGGATCCGTAATAGTTAGTTATTACTGGATTTCAAATTTCGTGTCAATCGGAGCTATCGTTTGAGCGTGGCAGCTCGAAACGCATCGATTTATTTTTAATTTAAATTTGACGAGTGAAAATAGCCATTTTTCAAAAAGTCTCGGATTTCGACGAAACCAGTTTCATCGGATCCGTAATGTGATATTATTGCAAGGTTTCAAATTTCAAGTCAATTGGATTTACCATTTGTCCGGTACAAATTAAAACGCCTAGAAAATCGCTTAAATCGGTTTAATTCAAATTGAGCGTTTACATCCATAACTCGCACAGATGTCCGAATTAGCTTTCGAAACCTGTTCCATTGTGTCCGGAACGCGGGGTAAACCTTAGAAACGCTGGTTACGGCGCGTAAATCGGAGTTCGGAATTTCCGGGATGAGTAGTGTTCGAATTTTCTTTATAAATAGACCACCACCATCAAAAAAAAAAGAAAAAAAAAACTTAAACCCTAGCCGCCTCCACCTAATACACGGCCAGTATTTCTCCTCCTTCTTCCTCAATTAACTCGAAATCCATTAACAATTAGACGAAACTTCCAACTACAAAGAGGTAGAGCATGAAGAGATCTCGAGATCCAACGGTTATGATCGAGTTTGGAGTTGTATTTTGGGAGATAGGAGGCCGCGTTCTCCATGGCCTGTGCACGCATCCCAAGGCGATGCTGATGACCGAGCTTCACCAGCTCACGGCCGAACATAGGTGGGGTTCGTGGCTTCGATTTGGTGCCTACGTGATGAAGTTTCGTCTTGTGATCGAGGAGCAAGATCAAACCCTAATTCTTTGAATGGGTTCGTGCGTATGAAAGTTGCCTGTAGAAAAAAGAAGAGAGGGAGAAGGAGTGCGTTCAAGGGTCCTGATGCTATGGACTTGGATCTTGTGGCTGAGATTGGCTAAGGTTGAAATTTATTAAGTTAATGTTGTAAATTTATAAATAAAATACGTGTAAACTTCAAATATTCGTAACTTTTTCATACGAGGTCGAAAAAACGCGAAACCAGTTGCGTTGGAATCGTATGGACGAGCACTACGCGATGGAGTTGGTTTGGAGTCGTTTGGAGTTAGTGAGAATTTTGGGTAAAATTAAACGTATTCGAAGTAAATCGCTAAAACGGAAATAAAACCAAGGTGAGAACTTCTCACTCAATCGAATCAGTTTCGATTTTATTTTAAATAGTTAGATTTAAAATATTTGAATGCATGTTTGAATGTTGATTGATATCTATTGATTGTTAAAATAGACATTATACGCCGTTAGTAAGCGGATGTTATTTATTAAAAACATATACCGCGAATATTTCATAAACAGTGAAATTGGTATTATAAATAATATCAATATATATATATTGGCATATGTATATATTGCAGTTGTTGATTCCCCGCATTTTTTAGCGGATGAGACACTATTACACCGTTATTAAGCGGATAATATTTAATAAGAACATATACCGCGATAATTTCGTACTGGAGCGAAATTGGTATTGTGCTAATGTTTGTGGATGCAGGAAACAAGTTGGAGGGATCCAACTGGATTCCTCAACAGTTTTTATTTGATTTCAGATATTTTGATATTTGATGGATTTTCATATTGATATATGATATCGTTGTAGTCGTGATTGACTATTTGATATGTAGCATCATTGGACCAAGTTTTGGAATTTTAAAATGATTTATAAAGTGATTTTTGAAAATATACTATATGTTTGGAATTTGATCTATTTTAAATAAATAAACGTTATAATTTTTAATGTTATAAAAATTATGATTTTTGAGAAATATAGTTAAAAACTGATTTTTGAGAATACGATGCTATTGAGTTTATAAAATAGTTTAATCGAGATATTTTAGAATTATTGTGAAAAGTTTAAATATAGGATTTATAAAATTTGATTATTTTATAAATCAAGAAAATGATGAAATTATAAAGGAGTTTAAAGACGTTTTTAAAATATTAATATGAATTGATTTATTTAAGAGATTTATAAATGGATATTTATAAATTGAGATATTGAAATTATAAAACGAGTTTTTATAAGTGTTTGAATGAAGTGAAAATGAATTTCATTAAAGAATGAAATTTATAGAATTATAAACGGTGAAGTTATAAATGAAATTTATAAATAGTAAGGATTATAAATTTGTGAAGTTATTTGAAGAATAGATTTGGTTAAATAAATGAATCTTATAAGTTATAAGATTTATGGTTTGGAAAGTCTTTAGAGGAACGATTTTGTAAAATAATCGTTTTATAAGTATTTAACTTATAATATGAACTTTTAGTTATAATTGAGTTATAAACTGGAATAGATTAATAAAGGAAATTTATAAAAAGGAAGTTTTTATAAATAAATAGAAATGGAATTTATAAACGTTGTTTTATAAATTCACAAACGACTTATTTTGATAAGTAAAATTGTTATAACTTATTTATGGAGTTATATTCACGTTTTAGACAGTGAATAATCCTTTAAAATAAAATGAATAAAAAGGATGAAATTTGTTAATGAAGTATATTCACGTTTTTGAATAGTGAATAACACGTTAAAGAAAATGTTTAGAATGTGATGTTTTAAATAGAATTAAAACGATCTAACGATGTTTTAAAAGGTGTTGAGATTCGAAACCATAGATTTCAACATTCATTGTTGAAATAGACGTTTTCGAGAAATAGAAGGAAATAGTGGACTATAACACTGTTGTTATAGTAAATGATTTCCGAAAGGAAATGTTTTGTATAGTATTGGGATTTATATATCTATTTAAACTTCGAATCCCTATACTAGTGAATTTGGGTTGTCGTAACGATGTTTTACGCAACATTCGTTTTGACCCAAATAAATATGTTTAAGTGAATGATTTCCTTAATAGAATGAAATATATACTTAATTCGATTTAAGTATATTGAATATTTTCCAAGTGTAGAAAATAAAAAGATTTGTGAATTACTTATTTAATAAGTATGGAAATGTTTTCCAATATGAAGTGAATAATTAAAATTTATCTTTTTGAAGATAAATTGAAATGGATAATTAAAATGATATGCATGGATATTTTGAGATATAAATTCATTATGGAATTTATAAATAGAAAGTGGAATTTGTATGAAAATAAATATTGATTTATTTTTGAAGTGGTGAAATTATATATCTTGTAAAGATATTTTTGGAAAATAAATAATTTGGAAAATTATTTGGAATCTGGTGATGTGTGCATATCCAGTGATAGTTCAATAACCGACTATCAATATTTCCCTTTGAATGGGTAATTGATGTGATTTGATTGAATGTGAATGCTACACTTATTTTTAAATAAGCGCTCACTATTCGGGTTAACCGGGAAAGGACCATGGGGTCGTATAACCCATTCCGAATATGTGATACGTCGTTATAATTGCATTGAAGATCGGTGTTGAAGACCCGGTATTTGCGAGAGCGATAGGATGACCTGTCGATTTACTCTGCACCGAGTTGCTCCGGTATAGAGTTCTCCATATGTGATGGTGAATCCGATTAGGATTGTGAATATCCGGATTGCAAGGACTTCTTTGTAAGTGCCTTCGGTTTTGTTCGATCCCGGAACAAACTTGTATGGATTGTATGTCTGACATTACAAGTTGAGATATAAAGCCGATTTCATTCAAATATATTTCTGTTGGTGGCGAAGAATTTATTCTTTTAGCTTAACACCCTTCTCTGAGACGTACGAGCTCAGAGGCTATATAGTTGAAGTTATCAGCGATATATTCCCAATTTGGTAAGGTGACATGCTGAGTGTTGCTGAAATGATCATTGTGTTGATTATTGTGATAGGATCGTTTATTTGATCGTCTATCTTAGTGATCATTGTGTTGATCATTTGTTGACCCAAAGCATGGCTTTTGTATAAAGTATGTTTTTGTGGACGTGACTTCGTCGAACCTCACACCCCGGAAATGGTCAAAACAGGAAAGATGCGGCAAGGTTATGAGGGGTAGCACCCTTTAGGGTATGTACATTTCCTTCTGGATAGAGGTGGTATCATGGTATGGAGCCCAGATATTTAACCTATGTGGTTACTACGAATTTATTACTTTGTGGTTGTTGGTTATCGGGATCCCGTGAGAAAGGTCGTTTACGATCGGGGAATGGCGTGCTCGTGTCAGTAGTTACCCAGTTAGGGGTAACCCGGCCTTGTGTTGGCAGAGTTCCGGTTTGGTTCTCGGGGATGTCTTTCCAGAAGCATTCTCATGTGGCAATGGAAAGTTCCTTGGCCTGACCATTTGTTGGAAATCCAATTCCCAATACGAAACTTGTACGGTATTAGTTGTAGAACCTGCCATTCACTTATGGTGGTCACCACTGTTTGGATGGTAGCTATAGTAGGCATAGTTCGAAATGTCTATGTTGGCTAAGATTTATATTCTACTTTCGAAATGAATTTTTTTCTACACTATGCACTAGTAATAATATCAAATGTTATTTTTAATTGCGTATCAAGCATCTTTGACTATCATAAGGAGAAATCTCCTTCGATTCTGCGTTTGCATTGTGTGTGTGTGCGGGAGGCCTTATGGTAGTCTCATTTTTAAAAGCATTGCGAATTGAAATAAAAATATTCCTCTATTTTGATTTTAAAGTTAAATAAACTGTTTTGAGTTCTCACACCAGTCACATGACTGACTTGGAGTTTATTGGTTTCCTTCCTAAACTCTGGGTGCCCACCAATTTCCACACGGGCAGTCAAGAGTTAAGGTTTATCAGGATATTCTGGATATTCTGGAGTTGCTGGAGGCAAGCTGGATGGCATGGCATATTACTTATATAGTATTTCTTTTTCCGCTGCACTATTTGTTGTTGATGTTGTACACTCTGATGATATGATGAAATGTAATGTATAAAATGTAATAACTGATATAGTTCTTTGTTTAAAGATTATTCATTTACTATTATATGTTGTTCCGCTGTGAATTGTGAGATTCTGATGTGATTATGTTGTTTTCTGTTCCGTCCTATTTTCTTCTGTTTTATGTTCTATCTTTCTTCTCTTCTATTTTAAAATTCTCTTTTCTCTAGTTCCATTTTCTGTTTTTCTATCTATGTTCTCTATTCTCTTTTTCTTCTATTTTAAAATTTTCTATCTTATGTTTTCTCTTCCCTCTATCACTTTTTTCTTTCTTCTTCTCTCTTTTCTTTTCCTAAATTCTTTTTCTTAAACCCCTAAGGGTTCGTATTTTCGTTCATCTTGAATTAATCAATGGAGATTAGTGTCTATTCAAGGAGTACGGACTTACGGGTCTTTACAGTTGGTATCAGAGCTTATGGTTAAGCGACAACCATGGTTCTGTTGGGTATTACTCATTAGAGATAGAGTTAGTAGTACTCTAGAATGAGTTTGAGTGTAATAATAGATACGAGTGCGTATTTGTTAGTGAATATAAAAATTGTTTTATATTGTGATGATTGGTTTATTGAGTGGCATATGAACTTTCGTCAGCGTGGTCCGCAAGACTATGCCGAAGGGGTTTCTAAACACTTGAATAGAACAATTCGACACAGTATTGTTTTAAATTGGGTAAATAATTTTACCTTGATTATATTTTATATATAAAGAAATAATTTTTCAAAATTATTAAAGAGTATATAAGTAGATTGTTTAGTTGTTTGAATAATCTAAATTATAAGAATTGAATTATAATTAAAGTGATTTACAATTGAGAAATAAACTTATATATATAAGAAGTGAAACTATATGAATATATCTATGAATATGAGTTATAAATAAAAATGAATTTAAAGTTAAATAAAAATTTACTTTAGAAATGGAAGTATAACTTAAGTGATGTTGAATGAAGTTGATATTGGTGTCAAAGTAAAATAATAAAGTGAAGTGATAAATGTGAACTTGAGTTATATGTAATGAAATTCAACTTTTATAATTGAATTGAATGAATCAATTAAATGTAAATTTAAGTTGATATGAAATAATGAGTATAAGTGTTAATTCATTAAAATCTAATGTTATTGGAAGTTGGATAGTTGAATGAAGATCAATTTAATTAAACCAATTGTAAGCAAAAGAATTTGGTTGTGATAGATATACTTTGGTTGTTATATGATTGTTAGTTGATTGTATATAAGTTCATTAAGTGTTAATGAAATTGGAAGCTATGAAATTGAATTCAAATTAGAAGTAAATAAATTTGAATAGAAGTGAATTTGATTTGGTAGTGAACCAACTTGAATATAAATTAGTGAATATAAACTAATTGAGAATGAATGTTGATAAAATCCAATGTTAATAAATCAAATATGATTTAGAGTGAAAACCTATTTCATTGAATATTAATAAGAATATGAATGAATATATATTGGTTATGAATGCTTGTTGGATGCTAGTTGGTTGATGTTTGCTTTTATTGCATTTGCTATGTGACATATATAGTTGTTATGGAGATATATGTTGCTATATGTTATATATTGATACTATTATCTACATGCATGATTCTCATGTTGTTTGTTGAGTAATTAGTAGGTGCGGATCGCGTTTGCTTCGCATTTGGAGCTCGCTTTTGCGCTATATTAGCCGTATATGCTCGCTAATAAAATATAAGGTACATATCTCGGATTACATACCGTACTTTTACACTTTTTTCCCTTCGGGATGCCTCATTACTTGATGAGATGTATATTTGTGATATATATACTGTCATTTTTTTTCGGATCGAGCCGCGCAAAGGAGACTATGGCGAATTTTTCCGAAAATTTAAGGCGTTAGAAAAAATTTGAGAAAATCTAGAAAAATTTTGAAAACTTTAACTTTGATTTTGAATTGAAAGTTAAACAATAGTAGTTGTTTTTGAAAAGATAACTAAGTATGATTTGAAAACTTAGTAAAGTATTATAAGGAATTTAACTATGAATTTTGGGAAAATTAATAGCTTATATAACTTTTCTTACTTGTAAATTTCGAGGACGAAATTCTTTTAAGTGGGGAAGATTGTAACGACCCAGAATTTTTAGAAATTAAAATATGAGTATTTAATTAATTTTAAATATTTATAAGTGAATTTATAAGTCAAATAAATTTTTATTTTGAATTATTGGATTTAATTGGATAATTAAAATCGATAATTTAATACGTTAAATTTAGGAAATAATTGAAAATAGAGTTAAATATGATTGAAAATGATTTGTAAAATTTTATTTTATCATATGGGAGTTAGAATGATATTTTAGAACTTTTAAAATTGAATTAAAAGTTAATTTGTGAAAATTGAATATTTTAATATTTAATCGACTAGTGAAAATAGTCAATTTTTGAACAGTCTCAGAATTGAACGAAACCAGTTCCATTGGATCCGTAATAGTTAGTTATTACTGGATTTCAAATTTCGTGTCAATCGGAGCTATCGTTTGAGCGTGGCAGCTCGAAACGCATCGATTTATTATTAATTTAAATTTGACGAGTGAAAATAGCCATTTTTCAAAAAGTCTCGGATTTCGACGAAACCAGTTTCATCGGATCGTAATGTGATATTATTACAAGGTTTCAAATTTCAAGTCAATTGGATTTACCGTTTGTCCGGTACAAATTAAAACGCCTAGAAAATCGCTTAAATCAGTTTAATTCAAATTGAGCGTTTACAGCCATAACTCGCACAGATGTCCGAATTAGCTTTCGAAACCTGTTCCATTGTGTCCGGAACGCGGGGTAAACCTTAGAAACGCTGGTTACGGCGCGTAAATCGGAGTTCGGAATTTCCGGGATGAATAGTGTTCGAATTTTCTTTATAAATAGACCACCACCATCAAAAAAAAAAAAAAAAAACTTAAACCCTAGCCGTCTCCACCTAATACACGGCCAGTATTTCTCCTCCTTCTTCCTCAATTAACTCGAAATCCATTAACAATTAGACGAAACTTCCAACTACAAAGAGGTAGAGCATGAAGAGATCTCGAGATCCAATGGTTATGATCGAGTTTGGAGTTGTATTTTGGGAGATAGGAGGCCGCGTTCTCCATGGCCTGTGCACGCATCCCAAGGCGATGCTGATGACCGAGCTTCACCAGCTCACGGCCGAACATAGGTGGGGTTCGTGGCTTCGATTTGGTGCCTACGTGATGAAGTTTCGTCTTGTGATCGAGGAGCAAGATCAAACCCTAATTCTTTGAATGGGTTCGTGCGTATGAAAGTTGCCTGTAGAAAAAAGAAGAGAGGGAGAAGGAGTGCGTTCAAGGGTCCTGATGCTATGGACTTGGATCTTGTGGCTGAGATTGGCTAAGGTTGAAATTTATTAAGTTAATGTTGTAAATTTATAAATAAAATACGTGTAAACTTCAAATATTCGTAACTTTTTCATACGAGGTCGAAAAAACGCGAAACCAGTTGCGTTGGAATCGTATGGACGAGCACTACGCGATGGAGTTGGTTTGGAGTCGTTTGGAGTTAGTGAGAATTTTGGGTAAAATCAAACGTATTCGAAATAAATCGCTAAAACGGAAATAAAACCAAGGTGAGAACTTCTCACTCAATCGAATCAGTTTCGATTTTATTTTAAATAGTTAGATTTAAAATATTTGAATGCATGTTTGAATGTTGATTGATATCTATTGATTGTTAAAATAGACATTATACGCCGTTAGTAAGCGGATGTTATTTATTAAAAACATATACCGCGAATATTTCATAAACAGTGAAATTGGTATTATAAATAATATCAATATATATATATATTGGCATATGTATATATTGCAGTTGTTGATTCCCCGCATTTTTTAGCGGATGAGACACTATTACGCCGTTATTAAGCGGATAATATTTAATAAGAACATATACCGCGATAATTTCGTACTGGAGCGAAATTGGTATTGTGCTAATGTTTGTGGATGCAGGAAACAGGTTGGAGGGATCCAACTGGATTCCTCAACAGTTTTTATTTGATTTCAGATATTTTGATATTTGATGGATTTTCATATTGATATATGATATCGTTGTAGTCGTGATTGACTATTTGATATGTAGCATCATTGGACCAAGTTTTGGAATTTTAAAATGATTTATAAAGTGATTTTTGAAAATATACTATATGTTTGGAATTTGATCTATTTTAAATAAATAAACGTTATAATTTTTAATGTTATAAAAATTATGATTTTTGAGAAATATAGTTAAAAACTGATTTTTGAGAATACGATGCTATTGAGTTTATAAAATAGTTTAATCGAGATATTTTAGAATTATTGTGAAAAGTTTAAATATAGGATTTATAAAATTTGATTATTTTATAAATCAAGAAAATGATGAAATTATAAAGGAGTTTAAAGACGTTTTTAAAATATTAATATGAATTGATTTATTTAAGAGATTTATAAATGGATATTTATAAATTGAGATATTGAAATTATAAAACGAGTTTTTATAAGTGTTTGAATGAAGTGAAAATGAATTTCATTAAAGAATGAAATTTATAGAATTATAAACGGTGAAGTTATAAATGAAATTTATAAATAGTAAGAATTATAAATTTGTGAAGTTATTTGAAGAATAGATTTGGTTAAATAAATGAATCTTATAAGTTATAAGATTTATGGTTTGGAAAGTCTTTAGAGGAACGATTTTGTAAAATAATCGTTTTATAAGTATTTAACTTATAATATGAACTTTTAGTTATAATTGAGTTATAAACTGGAATAGATTAATAAAGGAAATTTATAAAAAGGAAGTTTTTATAAATAAATAGAAATGGAATTTATAAACGTTGTTTTATAAATTCACAAACGACTTATTTTGATAAGTAAAATTGTTATAACTTATTTATGGAGTTATATTCACGTTTTAGACAGTGAATAATCCTTTAAAATAAAATGAATAAAAAGGATGAAATTTGTTAATGAAGTATATTCATGTTTTTGAATAGTGAATAACACGTTAAAGAAAATGTTTAGAATGTGATGTTTTAAATAGAATTAAAACGATCTAACGATGTTTTAAAAGGTGTTGAGATTCGAAACCATAGATTTCAACATTCATTGTTGAAATAGACGCTTTCGAGAAATAGAAGGAAATAGTGGACTATAACACTGTTGTTATAGTAAATGATTTCCGAAAGGAAATGTTTTGTATAGTATTGGGATTTATATATCTATTTAAACTTCGAATCCCTATACTAGTGAATTTGGGTTGTCGTAACGATGTTTTACACAACATTCGTTTTGACCCAAATAAATATGTTTAAGTGAATGATTTCCTTAATAGAATGAAATATATACTTAATTCGATTTAAGTATATTGAATATTTTCCAAGTGTAGAAAATAAAAAGATTTGTGAATTACTTATTTAATAAGTATGGAAATGTTTTCCAATATGAAGTGAATAATTAAAATTTATCTTTTTGAAGATAAATTGAAATGGATAATTGAAATGATATGCATGGATATTTTGAGATATAAATTCATTATGGAATTTATAAATAGAAAGTGGAATTTGTATGAAAATAAATATTGATTTATTTTTGAAGTGGTGAAATTATATATCTTGTAAAGATATTTTTGGAAAATAAATAATTTGGAAAATTATTTGGAATCTGGTGATGTGTGCATATCCAGTGATAGTTCAATAACTGACTATCAATATTTCCCTTTGAATGGGTAATTGATGTGATTTGATTGAATGTGAATGCTACACTTATTTTTAAATAAGCGTTCACTATTCGGGTTAACCGGGAAAGGACCATGGGGTCGTATAACCCATTCCGAATATGTGATACGTCGTTATAATTGCATTGAAGATCGGTGTTGAAGACCCGGTATTTGCGAGAGCGATAGGATGACCTGTCGATTTACTCTGCACCGAGTTGCTCCGGTATAGAGTTCTCCATATGTGATGGTGAATCCGATCAGGATTGTGAATATCCGGATTGCAAGGACTTCTTTGTAAGTGCCTTCGGTTTTGTTCGATCCCGGAACAAACTTGTATGGATTGTATGTCTGACATTACAAGTAGAGATATAAAGCCGATTTCATTCAAATATATTTCTGTTGGTGGCGAAGAATTTATTCTTTTAGCTTAACACCCTTCTCTGAGACGTACGAGCTCAGAGGCTATATAGTTGAAGTTATCGGCGATATATTCCCAATTTGGTAAGGTGACATGCTGAGTGTTGCTGAAATGATCATTGTGTTGATTATTGTGATAGGATCGTTTATTTGATCGTCTATCTTAGTGATCATTGTGTTGATCATTTGTTGACCCAAAGCATGGCTTTTGTATAAAGTATGTTTTTGTGGACGTGACTTCGTCGAACCTCACACCCCGGAAATGGTCAAAACAGGAAAGATGCGGCAAGGTTATGAGGGGTAGCACCCTTTAGGGTATGTACATTTCCTTCTGGATAGAGATGGTATCATGGTATGGAGCCCAGATATTTAACCTATGTGGTTACTACGAATTTATTACTTTGTGGTTGTTGGTTATCGGGATCCCGTGAGAAAGGTCGTTTACGATCGGGGAATGGCGTGCTCGTGTCAGTAGTTACCCAGTTAGGGGTAACCGGCCTCGTGTTGGCAGAGTTCCGGTTTGGTTCTCGGGGATGTCTTTCCATAGGCATTCTCATGTGGCAATGGGAAGTTCCTTGGCCTGACCATTTGTTGGAAATCCAATTCCCAATACGAAACTTGTACGGTATTAGTTGTAGAACCTGCCATTCACTTATGGTGGTCACCACTGTTTGGATGGTAGCTATAGTAGGCATAGTTCGAAATGTCTATGTTGGCTAAGATTTATATTCTACTTTCGAAATGAATTTTTTTCTACACTATGCACTAGTAATAATATCAAATGTTATTTTTAATTGCGTATCAAGCATCTTTGACTATCATAAGGAGAAATCTCCTCCGATTCTGCGTTTGCATTGTGTGTGTGTGCGGGAGGCCTTATGGTAGTCTCATTTTTAAAAGCATTGCGAATTGAAATAAAAATATTCCTCTATTTTGATTTTAAAGTTAAATAAACTGTTTTGAGTTCTCACACCAGTCACATGACTGACTTGGAGTTTATTGTTTTCCTTCCTAAACTCTGGGTGCCCACCAATTTCCACACGGGCAGTCAAGAGTTAAGGTTTATCAGGATATTCTGGATATTCTGGAGTTGCTGGAGGCAAGCTGGATGGCATGGCATATTACTTATATAGTATTTCTTTTTCCGCTGCAGTATTTGTTGTTGATGTTGTACACTCTGATGATTTGATGTAATGTAATGTATAAAATGTAATAACTGATATAGTTCTTTGTTTAAAGATTATTCATTTACTATTATATGTTGTTCCGCTGTGAATTGTGAGATTCTGATGTGATTATGTTGTTTTCTGTTCCGTCCTATTTTCTTCTGTTTTATGTTCTATCTTTCTTCTCTTCTATTTTAAAATTCTCTTTTCTCTAGTTCCATTTTCTGTTTTTCTATCTATGTTCTCTATTCTCTTTTTCTTCTATTTTAAAATTTTCTATCTTATGTTTTCTCTTCCCTCTATCACTTTTTTCTTTCTTCTTCTCTCTTTTCTTTTCCTAAATTCTATTTCTTAAACCCCTAAGGGTTCGTATTTTCGTTCATCTTGAATTAATCAATGGAGATTAGTGTCTATTCAAGGAGTACGGACTTACGGGTCTTTACAAAAGGAGTTTAAAGACGTTTTAAATAATAGTATAAATTGATTATATTAAAAGATTTATAAATTGTTATTTATAAATTAAAAATATTTGAATTATAAAACGAGTTTTTATAAGTGTTAGAATGAATTGTAAATGAATTTCAGAAATGAATGAAATTTATAGAATTATAAACGGTGAAGTTATAAATGGAATTTTATAAACAGTAGGTTTATAAAATTTATAAAGTTATTAAAGGATTAGATTTGGATAAATAAATGAATCTTATAAGTTATAAGATTTGAAATTATGAAGTTTAAAAGAATGATTTTTATAAACGAATAAATTATAAGTGTTTAACTTATAATAGGAACTTTTAGTATATAATTGAGTTATGAATTGAATAGCCTAATAAAGGAATTTATAAAAGGAAGTTGTTATAAAATAAATAGAAATTGAATTTATAAACGTTGTTTTATAAATGCGCAAACGACTTATTTTGATAAGTAAATTATTATAACCTATTAATGGAGTTATATTCACATTTTAGACAGTGAATAATCCTTTAAAATAAAAGGTATAAAAATGATGAAATTGGCTAACGAAGTTTATTCACGTTTTTGAATAGTGAATAATATGTTAAAGAAAATGTTTTAGATATGATGTTTTAAATAGAATTAAAACGATCTAAAGATGTTTTTAAATGTGTTATGATTCGAAACCATAGATTTCAACATTCATTGTTGAAATAGACGTTTTCGAGAAATAGAAGGAAATGGTGGACTATAACACTGTTGTTATAGTAAATGATTTCCGAAAGGAAATGTTTTGTATAGTATTGGGATTTATATATCTATTTTAATTTCGAATCCCTATACTAGTGATTTTGGGTTGTCGTGACGATGTTTTACGCAACATTCGTTTAGGCCCAAATAAATATGCTTAAGAGAATGATTTACTTAAAGAATGAAATATATACTTAATTTCGATTTAAGTATATTGAATGTTTTCCAAAGGTTGAAAATAAAACGATTTGTGAATTACTTATTAAATAAGTGTGGAAATGTTTTCCAATATGAAGTGAATATTTTGAGAATTTATCTTTTTAAAGATAAATTGAAAATGAATAATTGAAATCGTATATTCATAGATATTTTGGAATATAAATTCATTATGGAATTTATAAATGAAAAGGGGAATTTGTTTAAAAATAAATATTGATTTATTTTTGAAGTATTGAAATTATATATCTTGTAAAGATATTTTTGGGAAATAAATAATTTGGGAAAATTATTTGGAATCTGGTGATGTGTGCATATCCATTGATAGTTCAATAACCGACTATCAATATTTACCTTTGAATAGGTATTTGTTGTGATTTGCTTGAATTTCAATGCCACGCTTATTTTTAAATTATTGCGCTCGTTATTCGGATTACCCATTCCGAATAGTGATACGACATAATGGATAGCATTGATGACCGGTGTTGAAGACCGGATATTTTTGAAAACGGAAGGATTACCGTCGAATGTTTCTGCACCGAATAGCCCCGGTATAGAAATTCCATATGTGATGGGAAGTCCGGACGTGATTAGTGAATATCCGGATTGCAAGGACTTCTTTGTAAGTGCCTTCGGTTCTGTTCGATCCCGGAACAGACTTGTATGGATTGTATGTCTGACATTACAAATTGAGATATAAAGCCGATTTCTTTCAAATATATTTCTATTGGTGGCGGAGAATTTATTCTCTTAGCTTAACACCCTTCTCTGAGACGTACGAGCTCAGAGGTTATGTAGTTGATGGTTATCAGAGATATATTCCCAATTTGGTAATGTGATATGCTGAGTGTTGCTGTGAAATGATCATTGTTTGATCATTTGTGATAGGATCATTTGTTTGATCGTTTATCTTTGTGATCATTTCTATGATCGTTTGTTGACCCAAAGCACGGCTTTTGTATAAAGCGTGGCTTTGTGGACGAAACTTCGTCGAGCCTCACACCCCGGAATGGTCAAAACAGGAAAGATGCAGCAAGGTTATGAGGGGTAGCTCCCTTTAGGGTATGTGCATTTCCTTTTGGAAAAGGGTGGTATCATGGTATGGAGCCCAGATACTTACGCCTGTTGAAACACTTTATTTATGATTGTGTGATGATGGTTACGAGCGCTCGGTTAAAGGTCCCAAAGGACCGGGGGATGGCATACTCGTGTTAGTTGTTACCTAGTTTGAAAGGTAACCCGGCCTTGTGTTGGCAGAGATCCGGTTAGGTTCTCGGGGGCGTCCTTCCAGAGGCGTTCTCATGTGGCAATGGGAAGTTCCTTGGCCTGACCATTTGTTGGAAATCCAAAGAAACAATACGATCCTTGTACGGTTTTAGTTGTAGAACCTGCCATCTAATATGGTAGCTATAGTAGGCATAATATAATGGTACCTATGTTGGCTAAGATTTATATTCTACTTTCGAAATGTTTTCTACACTATGCACTAGTAATAATATCAAATGTTTCTTTTTAATGCGTATCAAGCATCTTTGACTAACATAAGAAGAAATCTCCTCCAAGTCTGCGTTTGCATTGTGTGTGTGGTGGGAGGTCTTATGGTAGTCTCATTTTTAAAAGCATTGCGAATTGACTTTAAAAATATTCCTCTATTTTGATTTTAAAAGATAAATAAACTGTTTTGAGTTCTCACACCAGTCACATGACTGACTCGGAGTTTATTGTTTTCCTTCCTAAACTCTGGGTGCCCACCAATTTCCACACGGGCAGTCAAGAGTTAAGGTTTATCGGGATATTCTGGAATTCAGGAGTTTCTAGAAGCAAGATGGATGGCATGGCGTATTATTAGTATATAGTATTTCTTTTCCGCTGTTTGATGTTGTTTGTTGTTGTACACTCTGATGTAATGAAATGAAATGTAATGTAATGTAATAACTGATATAGTTATTTGTTTAAAGATTATTCATTTATTTATTATATGTTATTCCGCTGCGATTGTGAGATTCTGATGTTGTTCTGTTGTTTTCTGTTCTGTTCTGTCCTATTTTCTTTTCTCTCTGTTTCCTATCTTTTTCTTTCTTCTTCTGTCTCTTTCTTTTTCTTAAAACCCTAAGTGTTCAGTTTTCCGTCATTCGATTGCTCGGCAGTCGATACAGTGAACGTATTGATGTCAGTTTTCGGAAGTCGAAGAACCGGGTCCTTACAGTTGGTATCAGAGCATATGGTTAAGCGACAACCATGGCTCTGTTGGGTATTACTCATTAGAGATAGAGTCAGTAGTACTCTAGAATGAGTTTGAGTGTAATAATAGCTATGAGAGCGTATTTGTTAGTGAATATAAAATTGTTTTATATTGTGATGATTGGTTTGTTGAGTGGTGTATGGATTCTGGTTAATACGAGTAATTAACGTTGTTGATAGGGATCTCTAAACACTTGTACAGAACAATTCGACACCATATTGTTTTAAATTGGGTAAATGAAATAATTTTACTTGATTATTTTTATATATGAAGGAATAATTTTTTAGAATTATTAAAGTGTATATAAGTTGATTGTTTGGTTGTTGAATAAGTTGTTTGAATAATCTAAATAAAGAATAATTGTATAAGTAAAATGAATTATAAGAATTGAATTATAATTAAAGTGATTTACAATTGTGAAATAAACTTATATATATAAGAAGTGAAACTATATGAATATATTTATGAATATGAGTTGTAAATAAAAAATGAATTTAAAGTTGAATGGAATATAACTTAAGTGATGTTGAATGAAGTTGATTTTGGTATCAAAGTAAATTAATAAAGGTTAATGATAAATGTGAACTTGAGTTATATAAATAAATTGGAAATTGAATTGAATAAATGGATTAAATGTAAATCAATTGAATGTAAATAAAATTGATTTGAGATAATGAATGTAGGTGTTAATTCATTTAATGCTAATGTTATTGGAAATTGAAAGATTGAATGAAAATCAATTTAATTAAATCAATTGAAAGTGATGGTGTTAAACCAAATTAAATGAATATAAGCATAGGAATTTGGTTGTAATTAACATACATTGGTTGTTATTTGACTGTTAGTTGATTGTATATAATTCATTAAGTATTAATGAAATTGAAAGCTAAAGTAATCGAAATTCAATTGGAAGTTAAGTGAATCTTAAATGGAATTGAATTTGATTTGGAAGTGAACCAACTTGAATATGAATTAGTGAATATAAACTAATTGAAAATGAATGTTAGTAAAAACATCCACTGTTAGTGAATCAAATGTAATTAAATTGAAAACCAATTCATTAAATATTAATGAGAATATGAATGAATATTAATTTGATATGGATTAGTTGGATGATAGTTTGTTGATGGTTGAATTTATTGCTTTTACTACATTTGATATGTTGGCATATATAGTTATTATGTTGCTATATGTTGTATATCGATACTATTGTCTATATACATGTTCTCATCTGTTTGTTGAGTGTTTAGTAGGTGCGGATCGCGTTTGCTTCGCATTTGGAGCTCGCTTTCGTGCTATATTAGCCGTATATGCTCGCTAATAAAATATAAGGTACATATCTCGGATTACATACCGTACTTTTACACTTTTTTCCCTGCGGGATGCCTCATTACTTGATGAGATGTATATTTGTGATATATGTACTGTCATTTATTTTCTTCGGATCGCGCCGCGCAAAGGAGACTCTGGCGAATTTTTTTCGAAAATTTAAGGCGTTAGAAAAATTTGAGAAAAATTGGAAAATTTTGAAAACTAAATTTTGATTTGGAGTTGAAAGTTAAACAATAGTAGTTGTTTTTGAAAAGATAACTAAGTATGATTTGAAAACTTAGTAAAGTGTTGTAAGAAGTTTAACTATGAATTTTTGGAAAGTTAATAGATTCTGTAACTTTTCTTACTTGATAATTTCGAGGACGAAATTCTTTTAAGGGGGGAAATATGTAACGACCCAGGATTTTTATTAATTAAAATTTGAATATTTAATTAATTTTAAATATTAATAAGTGAATTTATGAGTCGAATAAATTTTATTTCGAATAATTGGATTTAATTGAATAATTTAATCGATAATTGAGATAGTGAAATTATAGAAATAATTGAAATTTGGGTTAAATATGATTGAAATTGATTTGTAAAATTTTGTTATGTCATGTTGAAGTTAGAATGATATTTTAGGACTTTTAAAATCGAATTAAAAGTTTATCTGTGAAAATTGAATATTTTAATATTTAATCGACTAGTGAAATTAGCCATTTTTCGAACAGTCTCAGAATTGGACGAAACTAGTTCCATTGGATCCGTAATAGCTTGTTATTACCGAATTTCAATTTTCGTAGCAATCGGAGTTATCGTTTGATCGTTGCAGCTCGAAACGCATCGAAATTTTTTTATTATTAATTTAGCGAGTTAAAATAGTCATTTTTCAAACAGTCTTGGATTTCGACGAAACCAGTTTCATCGGATCCGTAATGTGATATTATTGTATAGTTTCAAATTTTGTGTCAATCGGATTTACCGTTTGTCCGGTGCAAGCTAAAACGCCTAGAAAATCGTTTAATCGGTTTAATTTTAAATTGAACGTTTATTACCATAACTCACACAGATGACCGAATTAGCTCACGAAACACATTCCATTGTGTTCGAAACGCGGGGTAAACCTTAGAAACGCCAACTGGCACGCTTCGTTTGGTGTTCGGAAAATCCGGGACGAATAGTGTCGTGTAAATTTTTCTATAAAACCCCCCTTAACTTCATTTTTTTCACAAATATTCAAAACCCTAGGGTTAAAACTGCAAGCCGCCACCTTCAAGCAATGAATGGCCGAAATCTTCCTACCTTTCTCCTCTAATCTCTTTCAATTCACTCAATGTTATCGAAAACTTTCAACTAGCAAATCGAAGAGCATTGGAAGGGCTTTGAATCCATAAGGTGATGATTGTTTAACTCGAAGTTGGTGATGAGATATTTGGCCGCGTTCACGTGCGTTTGGGCACGACTCTCGAGGCCAAAGGAAGGGCCGAGTTCAACTATGTTATGGCCGTGAGTAGCTCTTGTCGTGAGCTTTCCAATGGAGTAACCTGATCGAATTATAAGCAAGCGTGGTGATTGCAAGATTTAACCCTAATTTCGTGTCTATGGGTTTTGTTCGTGTTTTTGTTATCTGGGTGGTGATACGCACGTGGAAGATGAAGAGGGAGCGGCTAGATTTGCAGGTGCAGGAGATCCAAGGGTTGAGATCAAGTGTAGGTTAAAATATAAAAAGAAAGTTGTAAATTATTAAGTTAAAATCGTGTAAACTTTGAAAAATCATAACTTTTTCATACGAGGTCGAAAACGCGTGAAACCAGTTGCATTAGAATCGTATGGACGAGCACTACGCGATGGGATTGGATTAGAGTCGTTTGGAGTTAGTGAGAATTTCGGGTAAAATTAAACGTACGTTTAATTTCATTCGAAATAAATCGCTAAAACGAAATTGAAATCAAGGTGAGAACTTCTCACTCAATCGAATAGTTTCGATTTATATTTTAAATAGTTAGATTTAATATTCTTGAATGTATGTTTGAATGATGATTGTTATCTATTGATTGTTAAGATAGACATTATGCGCCGTTAGTAAGCGGATGTTATTTATTAAAAACATATACCGCGAATATTTCATAAACAGTGAAATTGGTATTATATATAATAGCAATATATATATATATATTGGCATATGTATATATTGCAGTTGTTGATTTCCCGCATTATATAGCGGATGAGACCCTATTGCGCCGTCTATTAAGCGGATAATATTTTGAATCCCATATACCGCGATAATTCCGTACTGGAACGTAATTGGTATTGTGCTAACATCTTTGGATGCAGGAAAACAGGTTGGAGGGATCCAACTGGATTCCTCAACAGTATTTATTTGATTATGGATATTTTGATATTCGTTGATTATCATACACGATATATGATGTCGTTGTAGTCGTGATTGACTATTTGGTGTGTAGCATCATTGGTCCCAATTTTAGAGTTTTGAAAGGGGTTTTAAAAGAGATTTTTGAAAGTATACGTTATAAAATATTTTTGGAATTGATCCATTATAAATAAATAAACGTTATAAATTTTAATGTTATAAAAGTTATGGTTTTTGAGAAATATAGTTAAAAGTTGATTTTTGAAAATATGGGGTTAATGATTTTATAAAATAGTGAAAATTGGGATCTCTGAATTTCTTGTAAAAAGCTTAAATATGGGATTTATAAAATTTGATTATTTTATAAATAAAAGTGGTGAAATTATAAAGGAGTTTAAAGACGTTTTAAATAATAGTATAAATTGATTATATTAAAAGATTTATAAATTGTTATTTATAAATTAAAAATATTTGAATTATAAAACGAGTTTTTATAATTGTTAGAATGAATTGTAAATGAATTTCAGAAATGAATGAAATTTATAGAATTATAAACGGTGAAGTTATAAATGGAATTTTATAAACAGTAGGTTTATAAAATTTATAAAGTTATTAAAGGAATAGATTTGGATAAATAAATGAATCTTATAAGTTAAAAGATTTGAAATTATGAAGTTTAAAAGAATGATTTTTGTAAACGAATAAATTATAAGTGTTTAACTTATAATAGGAACTTTTAGTATATAATTGAGTTATGAATTGAATAGCCTAATAAAGGAATTTATAAAAGGAAGTTGTTATAAAATAAATAGAAATTGAATTTATAAACGTTGTTTTATAAATGCGCAAACGACTTATTTTGATAAGTAAATTATTATAACCTATTAATGGAGTTATATTCACATTTTAGACAGTGAATAATCCTTTAAAATAAAAGGTACAGAAATGATGAAATTAGCTAACGAAGTATATTCACGTTTTTGAATAGTGAATAATATGTTAAAGAAAATGTTTTAGATATGATGTTTTAAATAGAATTAAAACGATCTAAAGATGTTTTTAAATGTGTTATGATTCGAAACCATAGATTTCAACATTCATTGTTGAAATAGACGTTTTCGAGAAATAGAAGGAAATGGTGGACTATAACACTGTTGTTATAGTAAATGATTTCCGAAAGGAAATGTTTTGTATAGTATTGGGATTTATATATCTATTTTAATTTCGAATCCCTATACTAGTGATTTTGGGTTTTCGTGACGATGTTTTACGCAACATTCATTTAGGCCCAAATAAATATGCTTAAGAGAATGATTTCCTTAAAGAATGAAATATATACTTAATTTCGATTTAAGTATATTGAATGTTTTCCAAAGGTTGAAAATAAAAAGATTTGTGAATTACTTATTAAATAAGTATGGAAATGTTTTCCAATATGAAGTGAATATTTTGATAATTTATCTTTTTAAAGATAAATTGAAAATGAATAATTGAAATCGTATATTCATAGATATTTTGGAATATAAATTCATTATGGAATTTATAAATGAAAAGGGGAATTTGTTTAAAAATAAATATTGATTTATTTTTGAAGTATTGAAAATATATATATATCTTGTAAAGATATTTTTGGGAAATAAATAATTTGGGAAAATTATTTGGAATCTGGTGATGTGTGCATATCCATTGATAGTTCAATAACCGACTATCAATATTTACCTTTGAATAGGTATTTGTTGTGATTTGCTTGAATTTCAATGCCACACTTATTTTTAAATCATTGCGCTCGTTATTCGGATTACCCATTCCGAATAGTGATACGACGTAATGGATAGCATTGATGACCGGTGTTGAAGGCCGGATATTTTTGAAAACGGAAGGATTACCGTCGAATGTTTCTACACCGAATGGCCCCGGTATAGAAATTCCATATGTGATGGGAAGTCCGGACGTGATTAGTGAATATCCGGATTGCAAGGACTTCTTTGTAAGTGCCTTCGGTTCTGTTCAATCCCGGAACAGACTTGTATGGATTGTATGTCTGACATTACAAATTGAGATATAAAGCCGATTTCTTTCAAATATATTTCTGTTGGTGGCGGAGAATTTATTCTCTTAGCTTAACACCCTTCTCTGAGACGTACGAGCTCAGAGGTTATGTAGTTGATGGTTATCAGCGATATATTCCCAATTTGGTAATGTGATATGCTGAGTGTTGCTGTGAAATGATCATTGTTTGATCATTTGTGATAGGATCATTTGTTTGATCGTTTATCTTTGTGATCATTTCTATGATCGTTTGTTGACCCAAAGCACGGCTTTTGTATAAAGCGTGGCTTTGTGGACGAAACTTCGTCGAGCCTCACACCCCGGAATGGTCAAAATAGGAAAGATGCAGCAAGGTTATGAGGGGTAGCTCCCTTTAGGGTACGTGCATTTCCTTCTGGAAAAGGGTGGTATCATGGTATGGAGCCCAGATACTTACTCATGTTGAAACACTTTATTTATGATTGTGTGATGATGGTTACGAGCGCTCGGTTAAAGGTCCCAAAGGACCGGGGGATGGCATACTCGTGTCAGTTGTTACCTAGTTTGAAAGGTAACCCGGCCTTGTGTTGGCAGAGATCCGGTTAGGTTCTCGGGGACGTCCTTCTAGAGGCTTTTTCATGTGGCAATGGGAAGTTCCTTGGCCTGACCATTTGTTGGAAATCCAAAGAAACAATACGATCCTTGTACGGTTTTAGTTGTAGAACCTGCCATCTAATATGGTAGCTATAGTAGGCATAATATAATGGTACCTATGCTGGCTAAGATTTATATTCTACTTTCGAAATGTTTTCTACACTATGCACTAGTAATAATATCAAATGTTTCTTTTTAATGCGTATCAAGCATCTTTGACTAACATAAGAAGAAATCTCCTCCAAGTCTGCGTTTGCATTGTGTGTGTGGTGGGAGGTCTTATGGTAGTCTCATTTTTAAAAGCATTGTGAATTGACTTTAAAAATATTCCTCTATTTTGATTTTAAAAGATAAATAAACTATTTTGAGTTCTCACACGAGTCACATGACTGACTCGGAGTTTATTGTTTTCCTTCCTAAACTCTGGGTGCCCACCAATTTCCACACGGGCAGTCAAGAGTTAAGGTTTATCAGGAAATTCTGGAATTCAGGAGTTGCTAGAAGCAAGATGGATGGCATGGTGTATTATTAGTATATAGTATTTCTTTTCCGTTGTTTGATGTTGTTTGTTGTTGTACACTCTGATGTAATGAAATGAAATGTAATGTGATGTAATAACTGATATAGTTCTTTGTTTAAAGATTATTCATTTATTTATTATATATTGTTCCGCTGCGATTGTGAGATTCTGATGTTGTTCTGTTGTCTTCTGTTCTGTTCCGTCCTATTTTCTTTTCTCTCTATTTCCTATCTTTTTCTTTCTTCTTCTATCTCTTTCTTTTTCTTAAAATCCTAAGTGTTCGGTTTTCCGTCATTCGATTGCTCGGCAGTCGATACAGTGAACATATTGATGTCAGTTTTCGAAAGTCGAAGAACCGGGTCCTTACAAGTGTAAAATATCTCAAAGTTCCTAACTCGAATCTTAGATCAGAATTTGTGCGATGAAATGATCTACATGTAATATATGTATTTATTGACTTTCAAAAACTTTTCATAAACTTTTATCTTAAGTTAAACAGTTTATAAAGGTGCTTCTTTATATAATCCCTTTAATTATTTATTTCCAAATATTTTTATTAAAGAAAAATATTCTAAAGAAACCATTTTTCACTCAAAAGATAATTTATCTTCATAAAAAAGTTTTCCCGTAATGTTTTAACTCGGTATATTTCCTTTAACACTAATATTATTATGAACCAGTTCATAAAACTATTACTTAAGTTTATTTCATCTTATAACTTATGCAAATCAATCACTTTTAAAGACTTAAGTCCAAATTCTTAATTAATACTAGAATTCATTAATAAAACATTTTCTAGATTATAATTACCTTTTTGAGGAGTTATTATTTTACTTAATAGTTTATGACTTAAATCTATATTTGTACGATATACCTTTTCATCCCAATAGTATATACAAATCCCAAATTCCAAATTGATTTTACTTAAATCCGTCTGAGTAACAAAATTAAAATTTGTTGTAATTTACTATTATCTCAAACTCATAAGTTATATAACTTATTTCTTATTTAACACTATTGTTAATTTTCTAGCTTTGAAACTCTTAAATCTTTTTTTCTTTATAAATCAGATTTATAAATATCCTTATTTTATTTCATTTACTCAAAGTATTTAACAATCCATTGCTAAAAGTTTTCACAAATTTCTTAGCCCCGAGTTAAATTCAAAAAATTTCGACTGTACAAAATCATCGAGAATTTTGTTTTATCTTATCAATTAGCGATCCTCTTTGGTTTAAACACTTTTATAAAGATTACTAATGAATGATTCACATTATTCTTTAACTTAAGAAAATTATATAGATTGAGTAACTCCAAAACAATCTAAGGAACTAGGTACTACCAATAGTATCATATATCCTCTTCATAAGAAGAGTACTTAAGAGAAGTGCTTACCATCCAAATACATCTCTTGCCCATTTTTAGTTTATTTTCGAGCCAATCAATTTGCTATCATAAAATACCTATTTTTATTTAAAACAATACCATTTTCAAAATCATTTAGAGACTACTTTGTAAAACCTATTTTATAAATTCATTTTATCTTATATTAATTAACTTCATTCAAATTACCAAAACTCTTTAAATTACTCGAATTTAAATTCTCATTCCTATTATGTTTATCCTTTTACATAATTATTTTCTATTATTTAAATACATTTTTAACTTATATATTCATTCCTTAAAAAAATCTAATTATCAAACACCTTATAGTCAAATTGTGAAACTTAATTCACATGGTATTTGTACTTTAACTTTTAAATCAAACAATTGATCAATTTATGATAGTAACTTAACATTATCGTTTCTTATTTTATCATTTTGGAATAAGGATTAAAGAACTTAATTACCTTATCAAATTTTTACTTATCAATTATCTTTATGAAACATCTTATAGTTAAACTGTGAAATTCTAATCATAAGATGTTCGTATTTAAATTTCACTAATCCAGATTTCTAACTATACAACTTTTCAAAATATATACTTTATATTAAAAATAAAATTCTAGGTAAAATTATTTTATTTACCAAATTTTTCAAAATCAGTGTGTTGATTCGTCTTGTTTAAGTGTTTAGGAATCCACATCGATTACATGGAGCTCTCATGCATCGACCGAAATCCATATACCACTCAACAGATAAATCAACACAAAACATTTTTATATCCAACAACTAGTACATGCTTATATATAATACACTCAAACTCATTCTAGGATGTTAGTAACCCTATCACTAATGTGTTACCCATCTTAGGGTATTACTAACCCTATCTCTGATGAGTCTTTACCCCATTAAAGCCAAGGTTCTTGCTTAACCTTCTACTCTGATACTAAACGTAACGAATGGGTTTTTCGGATCCGCCCAGGTAGGAGTTTCAGCCATCCCGCTACCTTTCAAATTTTCAACATGGGGGCACTCTTACTTTTCAACATGGAGGTGACTACATGTGGTACCTTGGATCTGCTTTTACGGCAAGCCTCTCGACTATCAACCAACCCTTTCACTCTAAGGACATGTAGGGGTAAGAGTCTAAGCTTCATCACTGTTCACAACGTGAGAACCTCCTATCATGTTGAACATAATCAAGCAAATCCAATACCCAATTCATTCGTACCAATCATCGAATATGTTATGTGGTTAATTAACATTCAAAGAATTTATTTCTTTTCTCTTATCTAAGAAAAATTAAATATGATCTTTTGGAGCATTCGAGATTTACTTTCGTTCTATTCCACCCATCGCCTAAAAAGAGAAAACGTAGGCCAAGTAAGTTCAGGACACTAGTTGCTTCATCACTAACCTTAGTTAAACACCTTGTTTTATCTTTCCAAATCTCACAAGCGGGATAAATGTACTAGTCGTTTCCGCATACTTACTTCATTAGCTTTATTTTAAAATTGATTATAAGGTTCCAAATTATCTTTTAAAGTATTCATTTTCCTTTTAAAACATTCATAATTGATTCTAGAAAAAATTGTTAAATTTAAACCTTCTTTTAAAGTCGTAGAAACGGCAGCAGAAAAGTGCTGCGGAAAGTGCTTTAAAAGCTTATTTGATTTAACAACTTTTTAATGTTTGAAAATTCATATTGTACATTTCTAATCTCTTTTAAACCATTTTAATAGATTTATCAAATTTATTTCATATTTTTAATCATTTAAAAAAATATCATTTTAAAAGAAATCCTTTTCTGGAATTCATAGTGCAAAACCGCGATGTTTTTAGAAAATTGTTTTGGACATATTTCAAAATATACAAGATGAAATATTGATTTTCTTTCTTTATATTAAACATATTTAGATGTTTGTAAAACATTCCTAACTCATTTTAAAACTCTTTCTAAAAGGTTAAGCATTTCATACACACCATTTCATTTTCAAAAGGAAAGTGATTTCCTTTGTGCTTATCGACGTGTATTAGCGTGACTTGGTAAAACAATTTAAAAATCATATCAAATAATCAATACTTGATGATCAAATAATATATAAACATCCATAACAATCATTACACATCGTCAAACATGTATATATATAGATATAGATATTAAATAGAGTTTTCCACCATAAAACAAAACGATAAACTTCCCACCAACATTCTAATCAACCAACACTTCACTAACTACTTTCTACTCCATTGAACACTAGGAAAAAAACACCTCTCCCTTCCAATAGATTGGCCGAAGCTATAGATGGTGGTTGGCCGAAATGATAGAGAAGAATTGGTAGAGCTTTGAACTTGAATTACCAAAATTTACATCCAAAAAATAGGTTATCTTGTATCTAATGTTACGCCCTTTATATCTCAAAATTTAGAAAAGTTTTAACTAAAAAGTTGTTGAAAATTAATTTCCCTTAAATTTAAAAAAAAAGAATCATTTGAATCCAAGTTGTTTTGAGGGAGATATGATAGAATGAAGAAGAGGTATTATCGGATTGACAAAAATGAAGCCCAAAAAGGAGCTTCGAAGAATTGAGTTTCAGGTATAGAAAAGCTCAAAACTGAAAAAAGTGCTCAACATAAAAGTTTTAGCCACTGGAATTTCATATGATTTGGAAAAGAATTTCTTAATTTGGATCAACTATGATCTAGTTACGATCAAAATGAAATGGGCTATTCTCTATCTTAAAAACTGGGCCAGAGAATGCACTGTAAAGAAGTGGATTTTTGACATGGTTAATTTTTAAACGAGACAAAGTGGTCAACATGAAAGTTGTAGCCACTGGAAAAATGCATGATTTTAAAAACGTATTTTGTATTTTGGTTCTGTTTTAAAAAGGTTATGACCGAGAGAAGAAGAGGTAAAATATGGAGAAAATATGAGTTTGATTTGAAGAGAATGAACATTGATTTCTTTTGAATATTTTATAAATACTTTGACATTATTTCTTTCTAATTTATTTCCTATGGCTTCGAAGCCATTAAAGAGGAGAGAAATAAGATAAATAAGCTTGAGAAAAGAAGTAGAAGAAATATGAATGAAAGTGAAGAAGGAGGTTGGTATTTATAGAAAAAGAAAGAAGTGGTAAATTTACCAAAATAACCTCTTACCAAATTACCAAACTAACCTTACTTCGACTTAAAGAAAACTCCACATTTTCATCATCCTTTCACTTCTTACCTTATGTCTTAGTCACTTAAATATTAAGTAAAGAATATAATAATTATATTTGGTTTGATTTGATGTTTGCTTTTTTGCTTTGAAATGACATATTTGTCTTTTTGTGCTTAATTTTTCTTAATTATATTCAAGAATTTTCTAAGTATGTTTAGTAAAAGTAAGCAAGATTAGTGAATTTATTAATACTTATACTATTTTAGTATATGTTTCTATATAAGAAAATAAAGATGCGACAACCTTGCGACAACTTTTAATCCACAAAACGTTGATTTTTGACAAAATGTTTTACGGTCACATTTTAACGTTTTAGTTAAACTATTTATTTATGTAAACCAAATTTAAAAATAAATTTTTATATTGATATTTCAAAATATAAACACTTATAAATTAATTAAAATAATTTATTTAACCATTGAAACCTACTTCTCTGAAATCAGCATTTTGTTACTTTTGTCGATATAGGAAAATATTAATATTTTTGTATATACTTCTCTTTCCAAATCCTATCTAAATTTATTTGAATCATATAACCTTACCTAATTTATATTTAAAATCATTTTAATTTAAATTGGTCAAATTCTGGGTCTTTACATCTAAACTCCCCAAGATATTACAACTCTAAAGTATTGATTGTTGTCACTCAAGTAATCACAAGAATTTAACTAACTGTCCCATATCAAATAGCAAATCCAAGTATTTACTAGAGCTTGTAATTTGCACTCAAACTCTGTTTAACAAATTATAATAATAAATGAAAGAATTGTACAAAATGTCCCATGCCCATCCGACAATTGAATCGTTTATTAAAAATCTTTATTTTATAGAAAAGCATGAAATCTTATTATAATCTCAAATCCAAAATAAATAAAATAGTTTCAAGTTAATTACATAAATACAAAGATATAATTTTCAAAAATCACTTTTAATTCCATAAACTCACTTTAAAGAAGAGTTTCTTATTTACAAATGTTTTTGTAACTCTTTCAAAATCATTCAAAAATCTTTTATAACAAAATCACTTGAAATTAAAATTTATTACTTTCGTAATTGCTTTTATAAAATAATAATATAAAACATTTCTAATATTATATACTTAAAACAGTAAATTTAAAAAGGTTTTATAATTAAGTATTACTCGTTTTTAAAAGCTTTGAGTAGAAATTTTGAAATAAAAATTTGGCTAAGATTATAATATCATATAATTATATATTTTATAAACTAAATTCCAACAAGGATCAAATAGATAGAATCTCATTTTTAGAATCTTTAAAGAAGACTTCAACAATTCAAACAATAAACCTATCGAAAATTTGATATCTAGAGCCGACATTACTTTAAAAAATAATTCCATAATATGGAATTATTTAGCGACCCAAATTGCTTTACGACAACTTCGGCCGTATATATAATTTAACTACAACTGATCAAGCATATTTTGATTGTTTCCAAAATCATGCAATTTCATAATCGATAAGGTAATCGAATCCAATATTTATAACACACAATTCAACCAATTCATTCATCAAACATATTAAACCCATAGCATACAATTTATTTCAATAATTTCATCCAATCGCAACTAAAATTGTATGGCATTCTTAAGTGTTTTCTAAGCTAAGTAAAGCATGCAAGGAGAAATATTCCTATTAAGATATAGTAGTTAGTAGTGTGAGTTAAAATAATAACTCAGCTTAACCCCGCAAGCTTGCTTGAATTCTATGTGTAACTACCTGCACCTGAACCCTTCCTGTCACTTATCATCGTCACCGCGTCGTTGCTCACCACCAGACCCTAGCATTCGCTTGAAACCGCTTTGCTACACATGAAGCCAATTTACATCACCTGCTGCCTTGTGTTGCGGCCAAGATCATAACCAACCTTGCTTGAAACGCTTCATCATTCACTTGAACTCGAGCGTCGCCAGTTGCTTCTTAAGGCATGCGGCCTCCCCCCGTCGCTAGTGTCAGCCATATCGACGATGCGCTCACCGTTGTTTTCCTTTTTATTTTTGATCGACGGGTTCAATTTAGAAATTAGGGCATGGTGCAAAGGTTCAGGCTAAATAAATTAGGTGCTAGCTTTTGAACATAAAGGAAGAGTTTGTTTTATTTTTGATTGAGATGGCTTTATATTATTTTAGGCCTATTTATATTGAACTAAAATGTTTTTCTTTTTATTCGCAATGTATTTGGCTTTTTTTTATTCGTTCGAGTTATGAAACTTCTTACAAAAATTATTCAAGCTAATATAATATTTTCTATAATTTTATTCTTACCAAAATAATTTCTCATATATTGAAATACTATCTTTTCGGTTTTATCCAAATTTTAAAATTATCTTTTTATTTCTTAGAAAAATCCTCAAAAATAACAAATATCATTCATTCACTAATATGAATTTTTAATGACTTTTGGGTTCACAAAACGTGATTCAAATATAAAATTGAATTTTAATTCAACTTTCTCTGTTTTATTCCCAAACAATTCCAAAAATCTAAATTAAATTCTAAAAATTCATTTCAATATATTTATTTTATTTTAACCTCAACCGGGGTTGTTACAACAAACTCCAATCTTCATCGATATGACTTCAGTCTCTCTAGAATCTATCCGTAATTAAAAATGCACATCGATAGACTGCCTTTTATTCTAAGCATGCAAACACATAAAACAACAACCAACAAACATCATATCATAGTAAACAACAATATAGGTATCCATATACCATCATATAACTCATACAATCAGATATGATATGAAAATTCATATAATCTCCATTTAAAAACATTTAAATCATTTATAAAACATCTACAAATACAAATCAATTAGAGATCTTGTTATTAACTTAAATAGTGATTACAACATGTTTTTAAACATAAGAAGATGTTAAAGACGTGTAAGATGATAAATCACTCACTCATCGATGTATAATCGCTCAATTGCACTTAAAATGAAGTAGATTTGACCGCCATAGCGGTTGCACGAATCCTAATGCACATAATTTCGAGAATAGCTAGTCCCCTTGCTAATCTCTCTCGAATTACTTGGTTATCTAATTTTCATAAGGGTTTGATGGAGTTTTGACAAGAGAATGTTTAATAATAGAGGCTAGAGGTAGTTTTTTGGGAAGATGAAAAGTAATTAGGGGTTATCCCATCAGCTATAATTAGATCCAATCTTAAAATGAGTTACTGAGCTAATTACTGGCTAAACTGTTAAAGTTTTTTTAATTTAAAATAGCTATCTCTCCTAAATGGTGATGTCAAAAATTTATTATGAACACTCCACGGAAAGAAAAACCATCAAATCATTCGTTTGGAAGTAGTTTCATTACCTAATTGATTTCTATTAAAATTTATGGCTCTCAAAATTTTTGATGGTCAAAACTGTTTATAATTGATCTGAGAGTCAAAAATATCAATACTCGATATTTCTTAAAGTTATAGTTTAATCGACCCAAATTGGTTATGAAAATGATATTTTTATAATCCTTTAATGCGTAAAAATATATATCATTACACGGATCATGCATCACATTAAAGGACTACGACATGATGCATTAATATTAAATAAGGACTGCATAAATTAAATATAGCATGCAAAGTCCAATAAATTCTAGCAAAAACTGCTGGTCATAAACTTCACATAACAACCAATGTAGTTCCAAATCCAAACAGAAACCGACGCACCCAATCTTCAAGATTCTCACCATAGCTAAAGTTAGCAAAGCCTAGTATAAAAAAGTTGCCCCACCATAATAATGGACAGTGCAGTCCAAGATCAATGAGATATGATGCCATAAATAAAAGATAACACAGTCCGTACCTCCAAGATGCGCTACCGTGATTGAAAGTTGGTGCAGTTCCTATCACCAAGATGTGCTTCCATAACTGAATGTTCGCGTTGTCCATATCTCTGTGATGCGCCTTCATAAATAAAATTTAGCATAGTCCACATCTCCATAAGGTGCCACCATAGTTGAAACATCGACAATGCGCAACACTTTTTAACCACGCCTTTCTAAAGTTGTGCAGATGACATGACAAGAACACATGCACAAAAAGAATGCAACTCAAGATTCCCATGTTGCGTCGATTTCAACTACGCAATATTTAGTTCACAACGCCACTCTTAAGCTTAATATTTGAAAATTCAAACGTTCCTGCCTAAAGTCAAATTCTTCCACCTAAAGCAAATTCTCTTGCCTCAATCCACATCAGCATTCCATGCACATAAACCAAATTAGACGGATGAAGAGCATGTGATAAGATCAAATGGCGGAGGAGTGATACAGGGAAATGATGTCCGTCATCCACATGACTTTTTTTGGCTATAAAACGAAAGACACTATAGTAGAGAAAATGATTAGAGGATTAAATACTATCAAAATTATACCAACCTCCATTAAATTATGTGCATATACTAGGAAAAGAAACATTCTAAAGTTAAATATTTGATCAACAAATGTAGGATTACTTAATATCTAAACCACGTAGATTTCGACATTTTTTACCTTTTACTGCTTTTAATTCTTGTTTTCCATGTTGGGTTTTATTTGGATTTGAATTGATTTATTTAAAAAAATTAAAAAATTGTTAAATTGCATTCCATATATTGTGTAAGCATTAAGCAAAATATTTACTACCTAAAATGACAATTTAATATCACTTAAATTTGCTAATTCATAATTAAATAAGCATGCAGTAGCGTGATTACTTCTATAATTAAGTTAGTGTTGTAAGATCAAATTATTATACTAATAATATACATACATGTGTTAAACAAATTAACTAATATACACTAATGTATGACACTTCATGCTTTTTAATTTTGGTGTAATCTAAACATTTTAAATAATACCAAAATACAACATATTAGATCCTTATTAAGACAAAATTTTGCAAATGTCTTGGATAGATTAAATTATTTTCTACCACTAAAAATTTATGAGATTTATTTATTACCAATTATAATTTGGTCAAACTCTAAAAGTGTTGCATTTGTGAGACTCTCAATTTTGATGTCCTTAGTAATACCGAACAATCTAAACACCAAAGTTTGTATGAAGTTTGTTGAAGCATAATAGTAGACCTGTGTCAATTGCTAATAAACCATATAGTTCAAAATCCAATTTTACAATCATAAGTCAAACACCCTTAAGCGATAATATAGTGTGCATCTTTATCTTATTGTCAACTATAAAACTCAGTAAAATCTATAAGAAATAAATTTATTAATAATAAGGCAAAAATGAGAATTTTGGAAATTTCAAAACTTGGCCATGAAAGTTATACCATTGTATTTGTGGCGATTTTCTGAGTAACTTTCGTATATAAAGTTTCATGATTGGAGTTCAAACAGAGAATTATGAACATTTGAATTTTTCATATTTAAAATAATTCAAAACGATTAAAATTTAAAAATTAATAAACGTTAACATTTAAAGTTTAAAAATAAAATAAATAATGGAACTTTAATTATAGGCAACTTTGAAATAATAGTCAACGGCAGGGTTAAATGGGGAAATAAATAATATAACATTAAAAAGTTAACGTTAGTAATATATATCGGCCAGAAGAAAAAGGTTAGTTGACCAACTTCATTGGGCCAACCGACTTGTTAAAGTATGTCAACTAGGATTTTACTAAGATAGAATAGTCCAAATTTAATCTAATAAAAATATTCTCAATTCGACGGTTCTAATATGTTCTAACCTTTATGAATAAGAGGCTAGCTTCCTCACTTTTATTTACAAGAAAAATAGCAACGCTTGCAAAACTTTGCCGTTTCTCTTCCTCTTCTTTAAGCTTTTTAGATTTAAGATTCAACCTTGAGGGAAGGAACCAATCAGATTAATGATAACCGGAGGAGAAAATAGGCAAAGGCGTGAAATCAAATCCTAAAGAATTTAGAGAAAGCTACCAGTGAGTGGAAATCTTAGTTTTTCCCTTATTAGTAAATTCTGTAGCAAAAGTTTGGATTTGTTTAATAACTTGGAGAATTTTGTATACGAAAACCTTAAATTTAAAACCCCAAAATTCTCCAGTGAAATGTTAATTCTTGGATTAGTGGGAATCTTATATTGTTTTATGTTAATATAGTAGGAATTAATTTGTTATGTACAATATGAATAATTTATGTTCTATTCAACTTCTACTTTTAAATTTCTATTTGTTGCGATGAAGGATTCTAAAAGAAAAGAATTAGAAAATAGTGTGCAAAGTATGGATTTTCCTATTTGTAGTTCCTATAGGCGACACCTATGAGAAGATAATTGAAATGGCCTTGCTTCAGACTATTTTCTTAGAGGAAAAAAAGAAAGTAGGGCAGGTACAAAATCAAGGTTGTGCAAAGAAAGGAAGATTCTAGACAGACAAGAAAGCCAAGGGAAAGATCAAGAAAATGGTGTAACATGTCATAGATTTGAAGGAGACTTTGCTAAGGACTGCATAGTAAGTTTGACAAGAGAATAGTTCAAGGGGAGGTGTTATCACTGCCATGAATAAGGGCATTACAAGAGCCAATGTCTGAAGCTAGCAAAGGAGGGACTAAGTAGGCAAGCTTATGCCATTAGCGCTGCACCTATCTCAAGCAGACCTCCTTCTAGGGATAAAGGAAAAGCTATGATGGAAGGTACAACCACTATTTCTGGGAATACCATTCGTACCTTATTTGATTTTGGATCATCGCATTCATTCATAACCAAGAATATAGTAACTCTTTAGGACTAAATACCCAATTAATCTCCAACCTTACAGTTGTTTCAAATTCGATCGGAGGGTCGACACACCTTTCCAGATTTGCAAAGACATAGTTATGGATATATGTAATGTTGATTTTATATGTAACACGTATGTTTTGGGTTTTGTGGGGTATGGATACATCTAGGAATGGATTAGTTTGTTGAATATGCGATTATATGATTTTTTTGTTTGATGATAATAAACACATATATATATATATATTCTATTAAATGTATTTGTTAATGTACTATTTTATTTTTCATAGATTAAATAAATATTTGCTGAATAAAATAAATAACACAGAATTTGAATTCAAACAGAAATTTTATTCAACCAAATATTTATTACAATTTTTGAATAGTACAAATTTCAAGCTCTCACTATATACAATTTCAATTACATTACAAATTTGATTAAATTACAATTCACATTTACATTGCACCTCACTACATATCACTCATTCACTCAACTCGTACTGATCTTCAACTTCATTCCAATGTGAATCTAGCATCTGAACAATCTGCAAAAATATACATTTACGAAGTAAAATTGAAAATAAAATATTTTTGCAGTACAAAATAAAATGTAGATTTTGAAAATAATATTTGCCTCAGTTATTTGGGTTGTTCGTCATCATCTAATTTTGAATTCATCATACACGAACAGCTTGTGACATACACAGTGTATCACTGTATATGCCACAAGGCCGTGCACACCGATATATACACTTGATAAAATTACAGGGATAGGTGAGCACAGGTCAAACCCAAAACGCCGGGTTCAACTCAAGTGCAATAGAAGTAATGTCACAATATCAGCACAAGGTCAAATCCGAGCTTTAAAGCTGGATTCAACATAGGTGCAGTTCGAATATACAAGTTTAATAAAATGATCAGGAGCAAGCCAGTCAAAGTACACAAACATGTACCAGCTTATACATATATGCAGCCTCGACTAAAACTCCAAAGTACACATGAAGAGTACATGCAAAATGAAACAATTGACTCAAATGCATCAAGCAACACCAAGTAGATTGTACATGAAACAAATATGCAAGACTGGACAACATGGATGCACAATCACACATGAATACAACTCAGAAGCAAGCACACTCAAGGCACAGTGCACATCAAACCAGAAGTGTGCTCGAAGCAAAAATCCAAACCCAGTTCAAGTCACACATGAAAACAACTCAATGCAGCAACCAAAACAAATGCAATAGTGGATCAAATGATCAATGAGCAAGGCTGCACAGTGAAAACTGTATGCAAACCAAGTGCACCAATACTAAACAGAGGAATACTTCAACTACAAATGCACAGCAAGTATACATGAAGGCCAGAGTGTGCAATATACAAGACTACAAGAACAAAGCATGCATATCGAACTCATCACAATACATCACTAGCTCAATACATGTGAACTCAATAGGACGGTACAAGTTAAAGACATGAAAAATGCACAAAGGCTACAACTAAATGAATTTGGACAGAACAAGTCTCGAAAAGTATCAGACTTAAGTGCATATCCAGGAATGCAGCTGTGAAACTGGATAATGCAAGTGCAGACTCAACTGATACAAGTTCGAACAAAGCTCAACAAAAAAATACAACATTTCAACAAGACATAAATATGTATCAATGAAGCAGTGTAGCAGTAAATGGCAGCAACTCGAAATCAAGTCACGGTTCAAACCAGGAATGCAACACTGCTTCATATACGTGTAAGTCAGGCTACATGAAGACTAACAGTAAGCAGTGCCAAAAGGACAGCAATCTAAATGTACAAGTGAAGCCACCAGAATTTCAAATCAAGCAAGACAGTGGCTCAACATCAAAGACACAAATGCTCAAAGTAACATATAACTGATTATATACATACGTGAGCATGTATATATTTACATGTGCAAGATGCAAGTTCGAACAAATCCATGTCAAAGCCAGGTGATAAAAATCACATATTTGAAGTAACCGAAGTAGCAGATTTTACTAAAATCAGAAAAGACTCAAAGTAGCAGTTTCAAAATAATCAAAGTACAAGCCAGAAAAAAGATAGCTTGCATTAGGAATTTAAAGTTGAACAAGTCAGAAATCAATACCATGGTGAGCAAAGAAAACCAGTTCAGAGAAATCAAACCGTGTCAACCAAGTAAACAACAATTATATGAAATTGACAAAGTCAGATAAATCATCAACATCAAAACATAATCAAGTGGCCGAGACAAAGTCAAGCAAACTATCAAACGAACAAAAAATTAGGAATTCGAATCTTATATAAACACAATCATCATCGGCGTTGAAAGGCATTCGAGTTCAAGCATATCACAGATGAAAACATCAATCAAAACTCGAATAAAAGTCGAGCACAGTAACAATCGAAAAAGGAACGAACTTACCAATTCACGCAACATTCGAACTCGACTTGGTTGAAGTTGCCATATAATCAATCGAAGATAGGAATCGAAGTATCATTGAATCAATTTGACGAAGCGGCGCTTCAACTACAGAAACCCTAAAATTGTGGAAAGAGAAATGAACGAATAGAACGAGGAAGCAGGCATTATCTTTCTAGAAAAAATAACGGCCGATATCACAAATAGAACAAGGGGCTACTTTTTAACTTGGGCCGGTGTTTCTTTATTTGGGCTTTAATATTAAAATAGGGTTTCTAATTGTTTTATTGTTTTAAATTTGAATTTTCTTTTAAACTTGTGTCATTTCTAGTCGTGTGACTAGGGGACAAACTACGTGGCGTAGTTTGAGAATTCGCAACTCAGTGGCTGAGTTGTGGCAGGATTTTGAGCATAGAGTTAGGTGAGTCAGTAACGGGTGTTGCGAGTTTACGTGTGTAAGCGTGTGTCTACTTAATTTCTAGTAGAAATCTTGGGGCAGCACGTAGGCAGGTTTTTGCCGAAGCTGGGTAAATTCTGTGTTGCTCTATTTCTGCATTTATTATTCTTCTATTATCTGTGCTACTATAATTTTGATATATCTGTGTTGAAATAATTTTATAAGCTTCCGCAACAATTTTCATAATTAACAACATCACCTTATTATATAGTTATCTTATTACAGGGTCATCTAAGATTGTGATAGAAGGAATTTTTCGTTAAGGAGTTGTGGAAGGGTAAGATATATATGTTTGTTGTATACCCCAAAAACATAATCGAGTTAAGCTATTTGTATTCTCTTAGCCTATCACGAAATATCATCTGTATTCGTAGTTCGAGACTTTCCTGATGTTTTTGAAGAAGTCTTCGTTCTCCCACCCTAAAGGGAGATTAATTTAGGATTGATTTGAAGAAGGATGCTATACCCTTCGTGCTTCTATTGAGGCATGTGGCCCCCAAAGAAAGGCAAGAGCTAGATAAGCATATTTCGGAGTTATTGCAAAAGAGGTTTATTTGTTATAGCACTCAGAGTGGGAAGTGCCAATTATCTTCGCCACTAAGGTCAGCAGCTCTTTAAGGCTATACATCGATATCGAGAGCTTAACAAGCTGACTAAGAAGAATAATTATCCCTTACCTAGAATAGATGAATTATTTGACCAGCTTGTTGGGGCCAAAGTCTTTTCCTAATTAGACTTGGCCACCGGATTCCATCAATTAAGAATAGATGAAGAAAGCAAGGGAAGACTAGTTTTCACACTTCGGACGGAGTATATGAATGGAAAGTAATGCCTTTTGAATTGACAAATGCCCCTGCATAATTTATGGATTTGATGAGTAGAGTCTTTAGAAGGCAATTGAATAAGTTCGTCGAAGTGTTTGTAGACAATATTTTAGTATTCTCTAAAAATGAGGGTAAGCATGAAAATCACTTAAGGGGGTACTAAGGATCCTGAGAGAACATCGATTGAAATACAAATTCTCAAAGTGTCATTTTTGAAAGAAGAAAGTATGATTTATCGATCACATTGTCTTCGAGAAAGGGTTAGTTGTTGACCCTACAAGGGTAGAAGCTATTTAAGATTGGAAAATTTCGAGGAACATTATGGAGAGTAGGATTTTTCTTGAATTAGCAAGTTATTATAGGAAGTCCATCAAGGAATTTGTGAAGATAGTAGTCCTATTTACTAGATTGACCAAGAAAAAATTAGTCTTTGCATGGGATGAGAAATGCATGGAGGCTTTTGAGAGGTTGAAGGAGCTATTAACTAGTGCACTAGTGCTAACTATCATGGATCGAAGCTTTTTATCATTTATACCGACACATGTGATACAAGATTAGGAGTTGTCCTTATGCAAGAGGGAAAAGTGATAGCCTATGCAAGAAGGCAGTTGAAGGACCATGAGAAGAGGTATCCTACTCACGACTTGGAGTTAGCGGCTATTGTATTCGCATTAAAGAGGTAGAGACACTATCTTTTGCGAGAAAGGCTTGAGTTATTCACCAACCACAAATCCATTAAATACCTGCTTTTTCAAAAAAAAAAAAGAACCTTTGGTAGCAAAGATGGATGGAGTTTATAACATCATATAACTTTGAGATTCGGTATATCCCTAAAAAAGGGAATGTTGTGGCAGACACCCTTAACTAGAGGCATGCTACTCTTGGTGCTATATATGAGTGGAGGAGGTTGGAGTTCCTCTTGAATTTCATTTCCAACCACCATTAAAATTCACTTCGGGTTATCTTGCAGCTATGGAAGTGAGGCCAGCATTGTTGGACCGTAATGGTCAAGAGTAGAGGAGAGATGCGGCAATAGTCGACATTTTGAGCAAGTTGGGTAAAGAGAGCATTTTCCCCACATCCATACGTATTCGATTAACGAAAGATGATGGTTAAGGAAAGATGGATGGCTACATGTTCTAGTGATGGAAGATGTTAGGAGGAAGTGCTAGCAAAATACCATCATTCTAAGATGACTATTCATCCCGGTAGGGATAAGATGTATAAGGATATGAAGAGAGTTTTCTATTAGGCGGGGATGAAGATGTGAGTAACTAAATACATCACTAAGTGTCTGAGGTGCCTAAGGATAAAAGTGGAATAAGATAAGTCCGGAGGTCTATTATTTCCGTAAGAGGTACCGATTTGGAAATGAGAGCATATATCGATGGACTTTATAGATGGATTGCCTAGAAGTCAAAGAGGAATATATGGGTTATAGTGGATAGACTCACTAAGAGTGTTACTTTTTACATATAATGAGTAATAGAATAGCAGCGTCTCTAGCACAAATTTATATTAAAGAAGTGGTATGATTGAGTGGAGTTCTAGCGAATCATTAGTGATAGGGACCCTTTATTCACTAGTGACAGCGTCTCTAGCACAAATTTATATTAAAGAAGTGGTATGATTGAGTGAAGTTCTAGCGAATCATTAGTGATAGGGACCCTTTATTCACTAGTGAATTTTGGAGGAATTTACAGTTAGCCTTAGGAACGACGTTAAACATTAGCACCGCTTACCATTTATGGACTGATAGACAAAAGGAAAGGGTGGATGGAATTTTGGAATATTTATTGAGGGCTTTGCATCATGGATTTTGGAGGACATTAGGAACAATATTTACCCTTAGTAGAAATCATGTACAATATTAGTTATTAAGTGATGACTGGTATGCTCCCTTGGAAGCCTTATATGAAAGGCTATGCAAATCACCTAATTATTGGTTGAAACTACCAACAAAATTCTAATTGTGCCGATGTGTGAAATCATGGAAAAAGTTAAGGTAACTAGGCGGAGAATGAAGGCTTCTTGGGACCGATAAAAGTCCTATGCTAACAGATAAAGTAAAGAGTTGGAGTTTTCGGTAGGAGATATGGTGTATATGGTGTTTGTTAAGGTTTCCCTTCTTAGGAAGGTTATGAGGTTTAGAACATCAGGGAAATTGGCATTGAGATTTGCTAGGCCTTTCTTGATTTTGGAGAGTGTAGGGAAACTTATTTATTGAGTAAAGCTTCCATCTAAGTTAGTGGGAGTCCAAAATGTATTCCATGTATCACATTCGAGGAAATGTCTACACGGCAGTGCCACTATAGTAGAACCTGATCGATTAGCAAATGTAGAGAATGAGCCAATGGCATCCCGTGCCATCACACGGATAGTAGAGCATGGAGTAAGAAAGCTTCGTAAAAAAGAAATTAGGCCGGTATGAGTGCACTGGGAAGATAATCCAGTGGAAAGCACATGGGAGACAAAAGAAAATATGAAAGCACGTCTTGAGCTTTTGGTAAATTCTCTCTCCAAAATTTAGTATTGTATAGGTTTTGGTTGCATAATAGTTGCTAAATTGGATGGTAAGGGATGGTTGCCACACTTTTTACTGTTATTTTACACTCATATTGAACCTTATGTATATTTAGAATGTTTGCACACATGACTATATGTCATGATTTTGCACTCATGGTAGGGTTGAGTTCACCTATGGTATGTTGCATATATATCACATTGCATTTTTGGATGAGTATATAGTTGTGTAGATAACTTGGTTGTACAACATAGTTGTAGAGTGCGCGTTACACTATCCGTCTCTTTGTAATTTTAGGGATGAAATTCTTTTAAGGAAGGAGAATGTAACAACCCATAAAATTACTTCAAGAATTCTATCTTCAACTGTATGAAGTACTTTCTTAAGATGATAACATGCTCTTCCATACTTCTTGAAAAACACCAAAATGTTGTCCACCAATACCATCACGAACTTATGTAGGACATTTCCAAAAACATGGCTTAACCAATGGGCTAGGGCATTTTTTAGCCCTAAAAGGCATAACCGTCCACTCATGAATCCAACGGGTTTCCTAAATGCGGTCTTATCTATGCTGTCATCAGTAACCCTAAGCTGATGGAATCCAGTGGCTAAATCAAGCTGGAAGAAAACCGAAGAGCCAGCTAACTGGTCAAAAGATCATTAATCCAAGGGAGTGGAAATCGGTTCTTCTTGGTGCCCTTATATAATTCCCTATAGTCCATGCAAAGTCGGAGAGAACCATTCACCTTAGTGGCGAAGACGAATAGCGCTCTCCACTCCGATATGCTCCTTCTTATGAATCCCTTTTGCGAAAGCTCATGGATCTGCTTGCTCAATTCTTTCCTCTCCCTAGGTGCCATGTGCCACATAGGTAACGCTACAGGCTTAGCATTTCCGGTCAAATAAATCCTGAAGTCAATCTCTCTCTTAGGGGGTAGTCCCCTAACCTCTTCAAAGATGTCAGGAAAATCTCTGACGATAGGAACCGAATCAAGCTCTACTGAAGATGAATCAGGGCAATAGAGAAAACTTAACATGATTGACCCTTGTGAGTCGCAAGATACCTCCAGAGTCCTACCACTGCAAATCTCAAATCGTCTCTCCTCCCACTGTCTAATATAGCTCCGTACGTGGATAGCCAATCCATCCCTAAGATCATCCATACCCGAGAATTTCAAAACATAGGCACCGTAGTCAAATTCTACGCCTAGGATAAAGATTTTCAAACCCCTACAAACCGTAGATAAGTGTGTCGATCCTCCTATGAGGTTTGAAACAATAATGGGGTCTAGTACTAATGATATGTCCAAGTGCAAACAATCTACTAGAGAGGTAGAGATAAAAGAATGCGACGCTCCAAAATCAAATAAAGTCCGAATGGGAAAATCAGATATAGAAATCAAACCTTCAACTGTGACTTTCCTACTCTATCCAGAATGCTACTGGAATGTGCTTCGTCTAACGCATGAATCTGCGCAACTGGTGCAGTCACTCCCTGACCAGCTTCCTGAGGACAACTCCTACTCATATTACGAGGCTGCCCACAAGTATAGCACTTACCCTTCATCTTCTCCTTCCTACAATCCTTGGAAAAATGTCCAATATTCCTACGACTACGACACTTTATTCCTTTCTTAATCTACTTCTGAGGACCATCAACTTTCTTCTTCTTATTGTTGTCCCACCACTTCTTCTTTGAACTTTCTAACTTAACCACTACTTTAGAGTCTCCTTCCATGGATGCATTCAACATAAGCGCCATCTTGACCAAAGATTCATAGTAGCTCCCATCGGTGCATGAGTCAGTAATAATCCCTGAAGGGGTTGATTCAATCCCTTCGTAAACTTCGTAGCTTTCTTACGCGGCGTGTTCATCAAATCCATACCAAACCGCGATAGCTCATTTAATTAATTGATGTATTCCTTAATAGCTAGACTTCCTTGCTTTAAACTGATAAACATCTCCAGTTGAACACTCTTTTCCGCCCGAGACAAAAACTTCCGATTTAATTGCTCCTAGAATCCATCCGAAGTAATATTCCTTCCCTCCAACTCGATCACCTCCCACCAATAAGATGCCTCCACCTTCAGCTGCCAAGAGGCTAGCTAAACTTGTTATTGATCATCCAATCCAAAAAGACCAAAAATCCTCTCTATGTCCCTAAGCCAAGCTCTCGCCTCTACAAAAGTCTCCTCGCCCGAAAAAGTCTTCTCTCCCAAACTCGCAAAATCTTTTCAAAGCTTAGAGAAATTAATTAGAGGCAGGTGGGTTGATTGGATTTCCACCCGCTGGTGTAGGATTGGGCGCAGGCCTATGCACCTCTGGAGTCGTGGCTTGTAAGTACCTACGAAACCAGGCTGGGACTGGAATCTCCTCGGGAAGGTTCGGGGCATCAGCCATTCTACAAAAGGAAAAAAGATAGTTTAGGAAAGAGTCAAAGAGAGATTGAACTAGATTTATGAGGTTTTTTTTATAAATACTCTTTTATACTTAAAATCATTTCTAAAAGTTCTTTTCTGAAAAATACTTTACTTTTAAAATAAATTTTAGGAATCTTGTAGCCTTAGGCTCTGATACCAAATAAAATACTCCACACCACTTAATATACCCATAAGGACACATTAAAAGGCGTGGTGCATTGTAAGTATAACTAAAGCTAGCAGAGACTAAGATTCACAGGACAAAAATAAGTAAAAAATAGAGGAAACTTAAAATAACAACTTTTTAAAACAAAACCTCATTATTGCTTCATAAACAAGTAAGTCAAATACCAAATACAACATTCATGTCTTAAACCCAATATGTTTTATGAAATAAAAAATCATAGTCTCAAATATTAGAGTACATAGTATCCCTCATAATAAGCCAGTACACAGAAAGAACAAAAAGCTAGAATAAAAAAAATACACAGTAGAAATCTTCTCCAAGAAACCGCCAAGCAACCGCAAGTCTACTGTCCTCACCCTTAATTGCCTAAGGGTGAGAGGAGAAAATAGAGGAGTGGGTCAAACTAAAATTCTGGTGAATGATAGTAATTACTAGAGTCTTTAAGCAAGATAAAAGTAATAGACTCTACAACAGTTTTAGTATTAAAAAAGGGAAACAAAGGAAATAAGAAAGAGATAAACTGGAAGTAAATAAGATTAAACTGTTACTTAAATAAGATAGGTTAACCTTGATTGTATGCACTTATTTTTAATAGCGGCTTCGATTAGGCTGAATTTCTTATCCTATAATTAGGTTTAATTCCTAATTCTACCCTTCAATCGGCCTACTACTCCATAGACATTACTACGGACCAAAGACTAGGTAACTCCTTACACAACAGCCAATCATATCTACGCAAAATTCACAAAGCAACCACTATGGATCCAGACGATACATAGCTCCCTATACACAAGGCAATGGTGTCTACGAAAGACACACATAGTAAATGCTTAAAACTCATAGCGATTACCGAGCACCGGAATGGAAGTCGTATGCGTAGCTGCCACCATGACCATGCTACCTTTTGCTCCACTTATTGGGTCTTCTTATTAAATCAAACTCCAGCATAAGCATGCCCTTCGTCTCACTTCAGGCTAATGTGAGACCACCGTTTGTCTATAGAAAATAAGAGAAATGCTGTTGGTATTGGCCCATCATCCAAACAATATCTAGTTGCACCCCTTATCCGAATCATCCATGATTTAGACTTCTAATTGACCAATTACTACCATCTTTAGCATAAGCGTGCCCTCGTCTCACTTTAGGCTAATGTAAGACCACCGTTTTGTCTAATAAGGAATGATATTTGGTACATACCTTACTTTCATATTTTCTTATTAACTTAGATAAATTTTTTAAATAAGCATTTGCATTTTTCTCTATTATCTATGCTTATTAATTTATCCTAAGTCTTAAAATAAGCCATATTACGTTCTTTTTCTTATTATAACCTATGTTATAATCATGCTTATTGCTTAACCCAAGGTCTAAGCGTGAAATAAGCTTCTTTCATCTATTACTCTTTTTAGTTATAATTCTAAGTTATAACTAGGCCAATCCTTTTAATTCAGCCCAATTAATATCATTATTAGGCATAATTTGAGTCCAATTATGAATAATTCAGTCCAATTACATTTATATTACAGTCTTTGTAATTTACATCTTATATTCCATTATTTCACTTTTCTTACAATTTAATTCATATTCACATTAATCCTATTCTAATCCAATACACGAAGAAGAAGGAGAAATAAAAGAAAACTAAAAATAGAAAAAATCCAAAGCATATAAAGATGTAAATAACGTATAAATAACATTAAATAAACTAAAATACTGTAAATAAACTGTAAATAAACAAAAAAGATGTAATTAATAGAAATAAACTGAAATTACTGAAAAGAATAGTTGAAAGAATATAGGCTGAAAATAATTTCAAAATACTATAAATCAACTACTGAAAAGGCTATTCCAAAAATCGTAGTAAAACTAGCACCATTGAAAGCCCTATTATTTTAAATTACTTAAAGAAATCTAAAATAATTACAACCACTCACCTCCGGTCCTTAGCTCTTCCTTTGGTCTTCTTGGATCCACTTGGAGTTGTTAAATAATTTAATGTAATGATTTTCTACTTGGAAAAATTATTCCTTTTAGGGTCATTCCTAAAAAGGTAACCCAATTGGAGAAAACCTAGAATGAGAAAAAGTGTTAGGTCTAGAGGTCTATTTATAGGGGTAGAAGTGGATCTCAGATCGTTGGATTTTGAAGATTTAATGGGATGCAACCATGTCATAGGCTGAATAGGAGCCATCGGATGGAAGAATGGAAGGACCATGTCATGGTAAAGAATGCAAAACACGTCATTAAGTCGGTAAAATTTGCTCTGGAATGTTCGAACGAATGAAGTTCGTAATTAAGGGAGGCGGATTGACTGGGCGGTCGACTTGCCTTATTCTCTTCTTTGTTTATTTCTATCTTGGTCATATTAGCTCGATTTCTAACATTCTATATATGGAAGTTGACCAGAAAATTACCACGGACGCAATGGTGCAACTCCCATGGCTCAAGTTTGATAGTTTTACAAAGTTATTTTATTATTTAATTAATTAACGAATTAATTATTATGGGTTAAATTTTGGGTTGTTACAATCAGACCCAACTTGATGGATCCGGACCCAAGTCGGTGAGTCTTGATTCTAGGCGGGTTAGGTTTTGATGGGTCTAAACTATACACTCAAAAATCTAGACCAATCCCACCCGAGCTTCGATTTGGGTCGGTCGGGTTGGTTCGGTTCCAGTTGGGTAACAATACTAAAATGCATATATTTCAACATTTTTTTGTTGGGTCTTTCAGATCGGGTTAGTTCAGATCAGGTTTGATCGAGTCTTTATTATACTTTCATCACCCAGACTCAACCCGAGGCCCATCAGGTTTGGTTCAAGTTCAGGTTTTTGACTTTTCAGGATGGTTCAGTTTGGTTTTGTGGTTTTCAATTCCAATCGCCAACCCAAGGAACCATGTTTTTATAAGCAGGATTCTCGTGCTGCATGATTAGTAGCCTAACTTTTGGAGAACCGGTGTCACCCGGAGATAGGCAATGCCAGGAAAGTCTAAACCTCTGAATTGATGGTGAAAATAGACCCTAACCTTCTGAGAACCAATGTTGTCAGGAGATAGCAACATGATAAGGTCCAAACCACTGGGTCGACGGTGAAAATCAACCCTAACCTTTTGAGAACCAACGTTGTACGGAGATAGGCAATGCTGAGAAGGTCGACGGTGAAAATTTACCCTAACCTTTTGAGAACCTACATTGTTTGGAGATAGGCCACGCCAGAAAGTTCTAAATCGCTAAATCGATGGTGAAAACCAACCATAACCTTCTAAGAATTGACGTTTCTCGAAGACAGGCAATGCTGGGAAGGTCTAAATCGTCGATCGATGGTGAAAACCTTAATCTTCTGAGAATCGATCTTTCCCGAAGATAGTGATGTCGGGAAGGTCCAAACCATTGGATCGACGGTGAAAATTGATCCTAGCCTTCTGAGAACCAACGTAGCTTAGAAAAGGCAATACCAGAAAGGTCTAAACCACCAAGTCAACGGTGAAAATTGACCCTAACCTTTTGAGAACCGATGTTTCTGGGAGACTAGCGATGCTGGAAAAGTCTAAACAGTTAAGTCGACGGTGAAAATCGACCCTAACCTTTTGAAAACCGACGTTGCCAGAAGATAGATGATGCCGAGAAGGTCTAAACCACCTGGTCGATAGTGAAAATAGACCCTAACCTTATGAGAAACAATGTTTCTCAAAGATAGGTGATGCCAGGAAGGTCTGAACCGTCGGGTCGACTTTGAAAATCAATCCTAACCTTTTGGAATTTCAGCGTGGCCTAGAGACAATGACAAGAAGATTGGACAATTCAGGGACTGATAATTGGATCCTAATGTACAAAGATGCACCATCGCTCAGAGATAGGCGATGCCGAAAAAGAATCTTCGGATTCAAGCTATTTATATGCTAACTTCTAAAGATAGAAGTCAGCTTTTATTCAAACTCTCCAATCTTCAAGAATCTATCGTTACTCGAAGACAGGGATGACAGGAAGATGAATTTGTTCTCAAGTTGATCAAATCATTCGACTCTAACTTGCAAATTTTAGATATATCTCAAAAATAGGCAATGCTGGTGAAAGTCCCTGGAATACAGCCATTGGTATTCTAGTTTCCAAAGATAGAAACTAGAGCATGATCAGATTCTTAACATTGAACTTGAAAGAATTAGTTATGATGGAAGATGATGATGACACATCTTCATGTCACATACGTGTAGAATGACATTTTCAACTCAAACGAATTCAGTTGCAGCCCGGAGATTGGTCGCATCAAGGACATAATGGTTGGAATTAAGCGACGAAGTCACTAGTTCCTAGAGATATGACTATCATGAAAACAAGATTTCTGTGATAATGCTAGAAGCCAAGCAGGATACGCTTAGGTAAAGATAAGGAAGGATAGTCATTGAGAATTAATTGCCAGAATTATCAAACTTACCTAACCCTATAGTAGGATTTGAGAACTGGACTATATGCAAGCAGACGAATTGCCCATGATGTTTAATACCTTATAAGTGCCCAGTCTCCTCCACTAAGAATAATCATCCCTATGAACATGGGCATATGCATAAATTCTTGGTTGAAATAACTCAACCGAGCCCGAACAGGACTGACCGCAGAGTCTATTAAACAATAGTTCTTTTTTGTCAAACGGAGTATTTTAGCATCTATAAATAGGGCTAAGTAACAAGATATAACTGAAGAATTAACATGAATAATATTAACATGCACATAATTATAGTAAATAAGCATATTGCATAGAAGCGGAAAATATATAATATAAGAAAAATTGCAAAGCAGGAAATTATATTATATACATAGGCAATTGTACACAAATAGCCACAGTACATAAAATGAAGACAAGTAAACCGAAGAGAGATTACAAAACAAAGTTAATCTTTCATTATTAATGGATTTTATATACAATCAAACAATGGGGGTCGTATTCGCTCAAGCTCGGCCTATTCAAAATAAAAGCATAAAAATACAAACTCGAGCATGACCAACACAAAAGCAAGCTACCACACCAGCAACCTCAAGAACGAGTCGTAGACTTTTTCTTCTCCTTTGTCATCATCTTGCCGGGGGAGTGTCGCCTTCAGAATGGGTGGATTCTTCCCCAGTCGCGGTATGTGATTGTTCAGATTGGGCAACTTGGGTCTTGGTAGGCTTTATCTTAGGTGGCTTGTTGGATTTGTGAAAGCAGGCTGGTCAACTCCAAGCTCCTTTTTCACTTTTATCTTATCCAGATCCTTCCCTAGCCTCTCTGCCATAGTCTCATGTGTAGTTGGGTCAACGGCACTTAGAATTATTACATCTTCCTCCAAGGACATTGAAACATCCTCCAAGTTCTCCAAGGTGGCTATCTTCTCAAAATCGTGTCATGTACAAGTGTTGGAAGCAGGAACAGTTAAAGTAAGCCTCGTGGAGATGGTGGTAGACGTAGTAAAGATAGCTGCTGTTCTTGAGCCCTTTTTAGCTGAAGGCAGAGGAGGCAAATGTTGTTGACCTGCGAGTTGACAGATAGAATAATAAAGTTTAGAAATGGACTCTGAAGAGAACTGAAGCTTCTCGAACACTGGAGAGCAAGAGAAATACCCAAGCCTAAGCTTCTTTCCCACACATCAAGTTCAAATTCCCCTTTCTCCAATATGCGCTCCTCGGTTTGGCACGCGAAAGGGGGAATGTAGGGTTCATAAGTCACCGTAGAAATCAGAATCACATGAGCAATTTTGGCGCTAACCCCCACGGATGTAGGAATAATCGTCGTTGGCTCTCTGGATTCTGAAGTGGACACCTCATGCTGACTAAAAGAGCTTGGGCCAACGAGAGCTTTGGTAGTGACAGAGGCAACATGCACATCAGCGGCCTCTTCAACTAGAAGGGCCCTTCAAATAGAGAGAAATTCTATGTCCTCGGCATCGAGATACACGCTCATCAGCTCTTCCTTAAAGAGATTGTCTCCACCCCATGCAGCCCTGCATAGCACGTTTTCCCCAAATGCCAACAAGGATCTTGAGATAGTCATCCCCCGGCTACCTTAGATTTTTATTCATGACCATACTGGTAGAGAAGTGCAACATATTGGCATCAAGTGCCTCATTAGTTTTGGATCTCTCTTCCTGAAGCTCTTTAAGCTCTTGTTGGGAAATTGCAAGGTCAAGATCATTGGTAAATTTTTGGAAATTAAAGTTTATGTGCAAGTTTAGGCTCTTTCAACTCTTAGGAGGGTTGTGTGCAAACTTGGCCCTCGTGAGGAGAACAATGTCATCTTTGGGAATCCCATGCTGATGTAGATGTTTTATAGCATTTTGGCCGTCAGAATTGTTGGCACTTATTCCTGTGGATCATTTGATATTCTTAGGCCTAAAAGCTCATTTAAAGGAGGCGACTGATTTGCGATCGATTCTGTTGGAATTTTAGATTCATATGTAATAGGATGGTCAAGTTAAGCGGAAATAGTTAGCGACCTATAAGCTATAGAGGATCCAGCCTCGAGCGGAGTAGACGTTCCCTCGCTAGATTTGAATTGAGGCAATTGGCACGTCATTCTAAATAATAAAACTTGGCATTCAACACAGTTATGTATGTTTTATTTTGAATAATAAGCCCTTGTGACCAATGCCCAAAATTCAAAGGATGTCGATGTGTGTTGACCGGTTGGATTCTAAGTGTTAACAGAGGAAATGAGAAGTGTTAACCTACGAAGTGTAAGTTTTGTGTCCCGTATATGACTAACGGGCCATCCTGTGTAGGTAGTGCGCTCATGCTAGAAAAACAAGCTACATCATGCAATGATATTATATATCGGAACTTACTGATTATCAATAAATAATCGATATTGAAGTGGCTGTCCGGAGCAATGCAGAAATGTTTCTTTTCAAGAACACAACAAGCATATGCACAAGGAAAAAAGATGTGATGAAATCATCCAGTACAATCGTTCTTAAAATAAACTGTCTTATTGGAATTCAAACAATGGCAAGGGCTTAACCATTTTTTTGTCAAAAGATGGTAAAGTCATGGAGCTAGACTTTTCTCGAAATCGACGTGCACACGACCAAGGCAATACCATATTTCACCATGAATCAAGCACGGCTAAATTCCAACCATCTCCTTCAATTACAAACAGCCTAACCCTCACTATCACCATTGCCATCTCATTCACCAAACACCGACCTTGAGTAACTTAGGAATTATGATTGGTGTATGGAAGCTTGAAGCCTCAACTCATGGTCGAGAGCTTCACTCGGACGATTGGAAGCGACAGCCTGCTGGCAGCATCCACAAGGTGACGATGGTAGTTGGGAAAGCGAGGCTGAAGGGATGGTCAGCGGAAAAGGTTGAAATCTAGAAGGATGAAGGGGTCGGTAGCAGAAGAGCATGAAACAAAGCACTCGGTAGAAGTAGGAAAGCACAAAGTGAAAAGTAGAAAGTAAAAAATTCAAAGTCTAACTCCTTTTATAAGCATTCGGTGAAGACCATAGGTCTCGGTACCCATTTGGGGAAGACCATAGGTCTTAGTACAGAGAGGGTTTTTACTCCTCAAAACTTAATAGAATACATGGCAAAGAAAGAGCATACTGGTGGAGAGCACAGAATTGTTCTCCAGAGCGTAGATCTGATCCTTAGCATGAAGGATGGCATTACAACTATGCAAAGTAGACAATGGAAAGTCCATCAAACCAAAGCAACATTAGATAGCAGAACTTGAATAGTCAACTAGCATTACCGGGTAGCATGTTAGAATTTGTCTCGATCTAGAGCACACTTTATTTTCAATGAAAGCATACTATGGGAGGCAAGTGTTAACCGGAAGCATAACTTAACCATAAGTAAAAGGTCAAGACAAATAAAAATTAACTTGAGAACTTATAAATATGATCAGAAGGATAAAAGAGTGGAACTCAAGAAATTTCATTAAGTTTGGATCTAAATAAAGAGGGCGGTATCGATTGGTTCTTCCTTTCCCTTTTGGCTTCTCAAACCCCACATGCTTCATACTCTACCTCAATCTCTCATGGTCAAATGCTTTCCTTAGAATTTGAATAACCAACTTCAAGGATTGATAAGAAGAAAGCTATAAAAGCAAGATAGTTCAAGTGTTATCTGAAGAATCCTCGAAATCAACTCAAAGAGTATGAAAAACAGCTTGAAACACATCAAATAGGAGATAGAAGAATGAGGAAAGTGCAAGAGTTGACTCTGCACAAGTCAATTCATGTCGGTGCCAAGACGTCTTTACGACCTCTAGGCCCACATGACTACTTGTACAACATTGGGATTCCCTCTGGACTTCAAGGCAAGCGACACTACTACAAAACATGCCATTTGCATCGGTTGTTCACCCTCCTGTTGCATCAGTTGTTCACCCCCCTGTTGCATCAGTTCTACAACCGATGCACATGCAACCGATGCAATAGGCTTAACAGTTTTGCATCAGTTCTAAAACCGATGCAAAATGGTCCTTTTTGCATCGGTTGTTACTAACAACTGATGCAAAATACAGTTGCAACAAAGGAACATGTTGCATCGGTTGTAATGAAAATCGATGCAACAAAGGAACTTGTTGCACAGTACTCAAATAGACAATATATATATATATATATATATATATATTATTGATCATAACAAACAATTATTGCATGCAATATTACAATCATTCAAAATTAAATTTGATGGCAAATACAAACTGAATAACATAATACCAAAATAAACATATATCAATTAAAGTGTCATTACTTGCCTCAACTAAACAGCTTGTCATTCCTCTACAAAACAAGCACTGCACTGCCTCGGCTTCATCTACCCATAGCTGCTCCACCAGACCATCAACATATCCACATTCAACCCCTGACAATATAGCATCCACATTCAACTTACATCACCCCCTATACGAACCATTTCCAGCAAAACATCACAGCATCACACTGACCAACTACTGTTCAATTCCAATCCCACAGCCTTGCCACTTCTCCATCAAAACTTCATCATCATATACACGTGCCTGCCTATATACATCGAACAACCTCATACAACCATTCCTCCTCACACACTTCAATCTCCTCTACAACCCACCCAAATCACCACTATCCTACCCAACCCCAATTCGCCAAACATTCTCACTGCATTACAAGCCACAGTCAGTACTTCATACACATTCCAACCTGCCACCATCTCATCAGCAACACCTTATAAACTACAGTTCACTTCCCACATTGCTCACTGCCATACATCATCCAATCATCTCTGCTTATTTCCCACAATTCACCAACCTCATCATTTCCACTGTCTGCCCCATAGCAACATCCACAACACAACATACTGCAGCTACACTATCATTCCTTACTCCACTGCCTATTCACTTCTACAAACTGCACAGCCACAAATTGCCACTCTTCTGCAACTTCTTACATTCAACATCACACAACTGTGCCCTCATTTCTACCACTGTCTTTCCCCATCGCTACTGTGCTTTCATTTCTACTGTGCTTTCATTGCTGCAGTCATTTCTACCACTGTGCTTTCGTATACACTGCCTTGCTTTGCACCATCGCCAACCCAAAGAAGACTACAAATTCATCGCCTTAGCCAATCGCTTGAATCACTAAACTCGACCACCTCAAATCAACCACCTCAAATTCATAAATAAAACACACAGGTAGAATAATGGATGCAACCTGCCTATTCAAGCCTTCTGATCGCTCTGATGTTTACACTGCTTTCTTGCCAACCAAGGCGCGACTCACGCTTCAGTGTTTTAAAACAATATAACTGCATCAGCACATTACAAACATTATCAGATAAAGGGGTGGACTTGTAAAAAGTGAAACATAATGGAGCAATTAAATAGTATTTTATATATTAGAGAATTGATTTAGCATATCATTTTCACTCACCTGTTAATATAGGTAAACTACAGACAGCTCGGTAATAGGAGATTTGTCCAGTAATTAACTGCATTAACGATAGCATCAATAAAAATAATGAACATTTGAAATAACGTTTTTCCTTATTTACCTCCACATTTACCTCCATTCTTTAATCTCGATCTCCCTCTCCATTCTTTAAATCTTTTATACATTTCTGCAATTTCATTTGAGTCAAGAGGAGCATCAGAAATAATGGAATCTCATCTTGTTTAGAGTTATTTATACGACCATTCTATAACCCAACATATTTTCCTAAACTGTTTCGGTTGTCCTACCAGTTTGTCAAACTTATCCAACTGTCCTTTGTAAAATTTTGCTAAGAAAATAGGACTGCCAAAATCATAATATATCAATGAATTTACTAAAAATAGATCGCATAAGATACAATAAAGGGATATACTTCTTATTTCCAGTAATTGAATTCAATAAGAATGCATAGGCAGCTCATCTCTTCAGCATCAAATACAAGTTATTACAGACAACTGTAAATTAGAATTACTCACCGAAAATGAAGTGCACGATTACTCATTAACTACATGATTGATGAGCATTTGATTCCAAATAATGCACTAATTGCATAGGTGTAACACATGTATACACATATATACATAGATATAGACATATATACATAGATACACACACACACACACACACATATATATGCATACATACATACATACATACATACATACATACATATATATACATACATACATACATATATATACATACATATATATATATGTGTGTGTGTTACATAATTTAAGTGCTCACTCAATATGCTTGAAATGGCCAACACAATTATCATATTCTGAATACAACTTTTTAATGTTCCAATGCCTTATTACATTTTTTCAGTATGGACTTTGTAATAAATTGTTACTACCAAACAATATTATTTGGTATATATTTTACATCAAATTGACGTAAAAAATTAGTTGAAGATATCTTGACAGAGATTTAACAGAAAAAACATATTTCCACTGTTCTTTTACTTTAGAAAAAATCAATTTGCATAGTACAAAAAACCCGATTCGATTTGTTCAAATGTTTTTTTAATTAAACATTTAATTTGATGTTAATTAAACATCCTTAGCTGAAAAAGATTATTATGACAAAGATGAGCTAATTGTATTAAATGCCTTGCCAGGCCTAATTCTAATTTCACTGGTGAAGGCTTAGTTAAATAGCGTGAATTCAGAAATTTTGTAAAAATATAGCATTTCCTAAATAACCGTGAAATGAAGTAACATGATTTTTATGAAAGAAATGATGTTGTCTAAATAAACGTCCAAAAGAACAGATGATCAAACCCGAGTGTAATTTAATGGAATCTTCTACATCTTGGTAACATTCATTGCAATGCTCTGGTGTGAATCACGCATCAATTGAACCATTCCCTTCTCTCCAAAGTATGACATATTTGTTCTCTTTTTCTAGACCTAATGCAAAATAATTACTAAATAATTATTTAACAAGAGCAGAATAATTCTCTTGTGTGTGTATGTGTGTTTACATGTACTCTGTATTTTCTAGTACAAAGTTTTGAGTAATAACAAGGTAAAGTTTTTCCATAGTTTTATGAGCATTGTCTTAATTGGAAACAAAAAGGAATAACACAACTCAGAAAAATCCGTACAATTTCCAATTGGAAAGGCAATTGTGTTATTATCGACAAATTTTTGAATTGATAGTATACATATTGGAAAACCAAATTAGGTATTACATGCATATGATAGCAAAAATTAATAGCACTGTATAAATTAAGCAACATAAATTCCTCATATAACAAGACCAATAGTTTTCCTTTCTATGTTTTCATGAATGCATCCGACAACAACTTGTAAGAGAGTAAGCATTTAAAAGATTTGTGTTTGTATCTGACAACAACTTAAACAAATAAAAATGCCTTATACACGTAGTTAACAAAATGTTACTGTTATTTGAAAATAAATAAATTATTTACACCTTACAGCCATGGGATAGAACCGTAAGCATCAAAATTTAATGGTACAGCTGAACATTGTATAAAATTGACGTGTGACTAAGTGTATATTCCTTTTGTTTCCCCTTTAACAGATTGGTGGAAGTGGAGTGCTGCTTTCACCATTAACCTACATATTTGAGGAAGAGACTCCAAGATGGAAAAGTCTGCTTGCAAACCTTGGATTGCGACTTAAGAAGCACAATGTACTACTTTATGTTCATCATATAGTTTACCGGTACATTATTCGCAATTTTGATGCTACAAGCACAGAATTAGAGTGGTGAGTGTATTTACTTAGATTGTTAACACCTCTTTGCAAAGAATATAAAGAATTTTGGGTAGAAACAACCAAGATATCCGATAGATGAATAAATCGAATGGTATAAACAAACAAAAGCTTAGATTGTTACCTGAAATAAAATAAATGAAGGCAGTTCATTCTCGAATCGATGATTAAATTGCAATCCTATCACTGGCCATAAACTCTTTTCACTACTGCAAAACAACACAACAAATCCAGAAAGAACCAAGCTTTAATGCATAACAAATCAAATGGTATAAACAAACAAAGCTTGGATTGTTACCAGAAATAGGATTGATGAAGTCAGATCGTTTTTGGATCGACGATTAAATCGCGATCCTATCTACATGTGTTTGTTTATTCACCACCAGATCGTTGCTCCCTCTCTATTCTTTTCATATGTTTTTTTATTCACCACCCGAACCACAACCAAGCAAATTTCATCCAAACATCCAGAGCAAACTCACTTGGCGAACAAAATTTGCCACAACCACATACATGTGACTGCAATAGTGCATCAATAAACAAGTTCAACTGCAATAAAAATATTACCTTCCTGCCTGCTTCATCAGACCCTCCCATCAATCTTCTACCATCTTCAACTGCAATAAAACTACCCTCCACCATACTAAACCATCTTCAACCTTCCCTATCCCATACTACACTACATCCTTTCCTTAACCAATAGCGGTGCAACACAACAGCAAACCAGATCACCAACCACCTCTTCAACTACTAACACAGCAATTCCAACTAACAATAACCACCTAACAACCATTCACCGCCTCTATCATCTGTCAAGCTCCTTCACAACCTTATTCCACCAGCCACTCCTCTGCCAACTTACTATTCACATCACTTAACAACCACAAAGCTTGCCCTTACGCTTCACCGACCAAGACTAACTGCTCACCACATCACTTACTCTCCATCTATCATAGTTCAATAGTGCAGCAATGCAACCACCTTGCTGCCTGCCAACCTGACTATCACAGTTCAATAGTGCAACACCACCAAAAATAGTTACTCACCCCATTCCTACCAACATCATATTTCATACTTCTGTCATCACAACAAATCAAGCTCCTGCAAATCCACAAACATCATGGCCTTCTACACTTGGATACTCTTATCAACCAACATTTACAGAACCTCTGCTAACCCAATCGCCTCAAACTCGAACCACCTTGAACCCAACTTTGAACCTAAATCAACCACCTCGACCGCCCTTATCGCTAGTACGAGTACCACCCAATACGCCATCGCCTTCTGCAAACATCGCCTCTGCAAATACCACCTCCTTTCAACCACCGCAATTCGCCCCTCTTCAAATCGTGCAACCCAAATTAAAAAGGAATACAATTTGAGTAATGTAAAAAAAAGGAAGATTTGGTACCTTGATAATGAGAAGCCGTGGCCAAATCTAATCCATGAAATCACGTTTGAAATTAACGGTGAAAATCAATTTTAAGGTTTTTTTTGTTTTGAAGAAACGAATGGGAAAATAAGAAATTGGGATGGCGGGAATTAACGGGTGCGTAACGAAAGTGGTTTCATCTGACATGAATAACCTAAATAATTTGAAATTACATTGTCTTTGCTAGTGAACCGATGCAAATTATCTATTGACTTTAAAACCGATGCGACTAAAACTATTTGCATCGATGTATTTTCTTCGGTTATTGATGACAACTGATGCAAATTTGATTTTTTATGACCTATTGCTTTCCACGTACCAATTGCATCGGTTATTAAGATAGAACTGATGCAAATAGTTCTATTTGCATCAGTTTTTACTTCAACCGATTCAAATAAGGCAATGCAAATGGCCTGTTTTGTAGTAGTGCGAGCTTCTACACTTGTGCACCTATTTCTCTATAAATATCAACCCTACTGCAACTAAAGAAGAATCTCAAACTCTATTCTTTCTGCAACTTATGTCTATCCCGTAAAATAGTCGCCTAGGCAGATACTATTGGCAGTTTTAAGCTCTTGAACCTGTCAATCCCTTGTATTAGTGACTCTAATTCTCTATAATTAATGATCAATAAAACTATAGAGTGGACATAGGCCAGAGATTGATGAACCACTATAAAATTCTTGCGTCTTGCCGTACTTTTTTTTTTGCTATTTTCTACTAGATCTAGGTCTCATAGGTTCCATACAATATATCTTTGGTGTTGGTCTATTTTTAGCATTAACACTGCCCAAGGTAGGCCCATCGACCAGTCCAAGTATGTCGGCTATGGTTTAGATAGGCCATAATGACTCAGATTCAATCTAATAAAAATATTCTCAATCCAACGATTTTGATGTGTTCCAACCACTATGAATAAGAGACTAACTTCTCACTTTTATTTACAAGAAAAATAGCAATGCTAACGAAACTCTGTCGGTCCTCTTCCTCCTCCATAAGCTTTTTAGATTCAAGATTCAACCTTGAGGGGAGGAACCAATTATATTAAAGATAAGTGGAGGAGAAATAGACAAAAGTGCGGAATTGATTCCTAAGGAATCCGGGAAAAGCTATCTGTGAGTGGAAATCTAAGTTTTTCTCTTATTAGTAAATTATGTAGTAAAAGTTTGGATTTCTTTTATGCCTTTGGAAATTTTGTATACGAAAATCTTAAATCTGAAACACCAAACTTGATCTGTAAAATGCCAGTCTTATATTTGTTGGAATCCTATATTGTTTTATGTTGATATAGTAAGATTTAATTTTTTATTTGCAATATGAATAATTTATGTTCTATTCAACTTCCCTTTCAAGTTTCTATTTGTTGTGATGAAGGGTTATAAAAGAAAATAATTAGGAAATGGTGTGCAAAGTATGTAATTTCCTATTTGTAGTTTGCACCATCTATTTCCGTAACCAAGGTAAATATGAAACCATTTTCACTGCACTTTTGTATATGTAAAAGTTGAATGGAACATAGAGGATTTAAATTGTGAAGTTTGGTTTCCTTAAAATGGGGGCGTTAATTCTACTATGTTAATGTATAATAAGTTAGGTATTTTGATTCCATTTTTGAATATATATGCAAGTCTGTTTTGTTTATCTAAGGATATTAGCTATTTTGCAAACCATTGTATAAGACCGAGACTTGTTTGAATATGGAATTTTGACATTTTGGAAACTCGTATAGGAAGCGAAAACCTTAGTATATAAATAATTTTACACACGCTTAGGAATATTTAATAAAACCAGTTAGTATAATATTTACGTTAGGTATAAATACATCAGTAACATATAAGTCGTACCATATACAACAAATAGGTAATAAATAACACTGTTCCTATAGAAAGGAAGTTAAGGAAGTTAAGGATAATTATGGCAAAATAAGGAGTTTCCTTTATAAGGCTTTAATGCATAAATACGGGTGATATATATATATATACACACACACACACACACACACACATATATACATATATCATAGTACATTTTGTAATGTCGAAAAGCAGAAGTATATATAGGTTAGAGGGATGCGAGGTCAGTAAAACGTATGTGGAAGTCTGCCCAGCTAATCTGGCTGCCAGTAGTGTAACTTTAGAGCTAATGTGAAACATCATAAGTACTCACGACGGAATCGAGGTTAGTCCCAATTCTGTAGGATATGTCTGCCCAACTAATCTATCTACCAACTTCAATGAATTTTCAGGCTAATGTGAGGCGTAACTGATTTGATTACGGGTCATAGAACAGATATCCCAGTACGAGCCTGCTTCGGGGTTAGGGGTGTTAAATGTTTATTGTAGGGTTTGCTCCTTTCCATTCAAGAAGTATTGAATGGTCGGGATTATCTTTTAGATGCGGTAGTGGGAAATCTCTAAAGGGAGTCTGCTTCGAGGTTGAGGTATTAAATAGCCATCGGGGGTCGGCCTCTTTTCCATTAAAGAAGTATTAAGTGGGCTTATGGGATTTATTACGGTGTCAGTTGGAAAGTACCAAAAAGGGGTCCACCTTTGGTCTAGGTATTAAATGACGCAGGTCTGCCTAGGGTGTATGTATTAAATGATCAAAGTCTGCATATTTCCCATTAAAGAGGTACCAAGTGGCTCGACTACTTTCTCTCACATCGTTAGGACATGATTGACGGAGATAGGTCGTTAAACCCCATAGCTGCATTACACCCACATTATAGTTACGAAGTTAGACTGCAAAGGGATCTTAGTCTACAGTTGGAGATACGCTATGGGGCTGGACTAGAAGAGCCTTTGGTTTATAGTTGGAGGTATACTCAATATGTTATAGTATATGATACGAAAGCATAATGCTTATCTAAATGATACTGCCCAAATACTGTTATAGTAAGACTTGAGATTTTCATTCCCTATACATTGTTGTTCTAACTCCCTCCTTGTTACAATCCATAGGTTATGAGGAAACGATGCTGATGAAGATGATAAAGGAGACGGTCTACACTTGTGGCGGGTTAGTTATTTAACGTACCCAAATTTTTACACTTAATAATGTTCTATGTTGAGACATTGTGTTATGGATATTTGAAATGTTATATTTTTGAAATTTGGAATATGTGAAATGGGTGCTTGTTTTTTTATTATAATTTATCTCTTCCTTTGTAAGATTCTGAAAGCATAGATAGATATCTTTGTATATTGTTTAGTCAATTTTACCAACCAACACCCAGCTCTTGAATGGACCTAAGGTTCGATTGGGCTTTTATTGGATCGAAAATTAGGCCTGCTTCGGAGAGGGTTGTTACATCAACACTATGTCACTTAGAAATTTGGATCTCGATCAAAGGTCAAAACTCTAATAACATACGTAATTAGTTGCTAAATTGACTTTGAAGTCACTTAGTCCAATATGATAACAATTATTGACTAACCGTGTCTCTTTGGTCAAAGACCAACTTCCAATTATAGTGATGCTAACCTTTTATATCAAATGAGACAATTCTTCTCTTGATAGTGCTTCATTTCACGTGTTTTAACCATACCCAAAATTAGATGTAACACAAATCATTATTATTAATATTTGAAATCAAAGTATGACCTATGTACATAAGAATCATAATACTCTCAAGTCAAGGGATTACTATGCATCATCAAGTGAGTTCTTCAATTTGATTAAATATGATAACTTATAAAAGACTATTGGTGGATCATTTCATAATTATTCCAACAATTATAGCACGTAACCTATTGGCGCCCACAACAATCATGGGTAAGTCAATATCAATCGCATGGATAACATTACGTACACTTGTCTTTCAAGTGTATTGATATCCTGTTCTCGAAGCACCAAACAACTAAAAATATTAAGTTTAAACATTCATTTTATTAATTAGTAAACTCATGTTTACAGACCACTTTGCAAAATCCAATCGATTAGAAACTAATGCATTGAAAATACTAAGTATGATAAATACACAAACATGAAAATTACTTTATTTTGAATAAGATCATTACAAGAGTCTGGTTACATAATCTAATTGACCATAAAGTTATGCAGTTAAAGCGCTTAACGGTTCCATAGTGGTGGAGGTGCAAAAAGTTATAGCGGGGATAAAGCGAGAATATAGCAGGGATATAGTGAAGATGCAAAAAGCTTCATTAAGTGTAAAACCAAATATTTAAAGTTAATACATTAACATTCTCACATCATTTATGTTGAAAAAAGAATTATTATTTAATCTTATACAACAAAATCAAAGAATATCATGATTTATGCAGTTCAAATTTGATGATTATAATAGATTTATAAATTATATTGAGCATTATACCTTAAAATTAGGTTTTTACCCTAGTATTATTTATTTGTTCAAAGAAGAACTAATCAAATCAAACTTTTTATATTAACTGTGCTAAGTAGGTGCTAAAATGCATTGATTAGCGAGTGTAGCGGAAAATAGCGGGGTTTAAAGTGGATATACTATTCATTAGTGCTATATTGGAAAAGTTTAGCAGTCGAAGAGTGTTACGTGTTATAGCGCGGAGATTTTGTAATGCTTTAGTGGGGCTTTAACTGCACAGGCCCTGAGCACCCTCTAAACTCTATTAGAGCTTGTGCTTGCTTTTCGCACTCTTTGTACCAGCTTTATTTTTGACTTCCATATGGTTTTTCATGAAGCTCATGGAGAGTATTTTCTTGTAATTTAGTAAGCGCCTTGAAAGGGCCAGTATCCTCTAATAAACATGAATTTTCTTTGGCTAGAGAATCATTTTGTTGGTGGAGGTGTTTAAGGTTGGCAGTCTCTTTCTTCGGTCGAGCATTATCGCTACTCAACTCCTTGATGTGAATACCCTGACAATCAATTTCTTAGTTGATAATGTGTTAGAGAAATTTGATTGAGACTGAACTTTGGTCACAAGCTGTTTTTTTTTTACTTGAAATCGACTTTTAACCAATATGTTATCTCAAAATGTTTGAGATTGAAATTTGATCGTAAACTAATATTGACTGATTTCTTGACACAGCGTAAGGCCTTAAATATTTAAAACACTAATTCTAATCACCGAAGACCTGATTCTGATCAAGTTATGAAACCATCAAACTACTACTATTGAGGGACACTCCAAAATTGGTACATCCAATTATCATTTATTAGTTCTTCAATTTGTTGAATGCAATTATTTTTTACTCGGATCTAGACATATGATATGAATTTATTTTTTAAAATAGTTTAATGGTGATAATGAATTTAGAATTCGATAAATCTACTAAGAGACATCTATTTTATATTGGAACTAATCAGAGCAGGATAATCACACGAGTTGCATGGAAATACGTGAAATTGGATATACTTAGGAAACTAGTTTTTGTAAAATTAATAATCTGATTTCCACCAAGAAAAATCTCTTACTATTATTTCAACGATGGATTCACAAAGAACTCATTACTCGCACTCTAGTCCCTGGGCACAGCGGATCCAAATTATAGAGTGCGATCCAAACCCAGCCTTCTTCCTCCCCTTTGCGCTCAGATCCAAACCCAAAATCTTCCAAAATATGCCCCCCAAAAGGAGCTCATTCCTCCTCCTCTTCCTCTTCCTCTTTCCCATTGCCGCCATTTTCATCTACTCTTACCATTACCACACATCCTCCTTTTTCTCAACCCAAAACCCTAACTATTATCAAAACTCGAACCATAATTTTACTTTCACAATCAAGGTCCTAACCTATAACCGCCTCCCAGCCCTCCGCCGCTGTCTCATTTCCCTTTCCGCTGCCTCCTACTCCGACGACGTCGTTCATCTCCACATCTTTGCGGACCACTTCAAATCCGAACACAATGATACAACAATTGATGAGAAGTTGAAGGCTTCAAAGAAGATTCTCGATTTCATTGATAAGTTTGAGTGGAAGCATGGGCAGAAGGTGGTTCATTATAGAAGTCAGAATGCAGGGCTGCAGGCGCAGTGGATTGAGGCATGGTGGCCGAGTGGGGATAATGAGTTTGCATTTGTGGTGGAGGATGATTTGGAGCTGTCCAGTTATTGGTATTTGTTTTTGAAGAAGGTGATTTTGAAGTACTATTATGATGAGGAGGTTTGGAGGATGGGCGTTTATGGGGTTTCCCTGCAGCGGCCCAGGTTTGTTGCTGGTATGCTTTGCTTTGATTTGTTTTGTTTTTTTATTTTCCTTTTGATTTTATTATCGATTGATGTTTTTAAGCTATCAAATCAGCTAAAGTAATACCTAGATGCTGCTGACACACTAGCAAGCACTAAGCGCGCATACAGTCAATGACCTAAATTCTCCATATCTGCTTCTCCTTTATCAGATCGTCCTTACCAAACCATTATATTTTCCTTTCTATCCCCTTTAAAGTACAACTCATCTGTTCACGAATCATTAGAGAAAGGTGGTTTATGAATATTATTAGACACGACAATTGTTATTTACGGGCGTATATAAATGTGTAAAAGCTTTGTTAATGCAAATTTTCATTACGCTAACAAGTGACAAGTAGATTCTATAACGAATGAACAATTAAAGTGTTATGAGTGCGACATGAATTCTCAGAACGGCATCAAGCAGTGATTGCAATCAACAACTTGAAGAAGATGTTCTACGGATCGAGTATTCTCCCATAGATTATGCGCAAGAGCAGTAATATGGTTAGTATTAAAACGTAAAGCACAGAAAAAAGTAAAGGACAAAATGATTTTAAAGTGGTCTGGGAAGAGGAATCTTTCTCATGTTTACTGTGCAAATATTGTTTTCATGTATACTCAATTATAAATTACAGGGTAGGATTTCCATGTACCACCGTTGCTTATAAAAGCTTAAAAAAAGAGGGCATTTTCTAGAGGTAACGATTGTGGAACATGTTTTTTGGGATCAGATCCTTTTTCAGGGGTTGATCCCTTATTTATAGTAGTAGGAGGATGAATGGCATGACGACATTGGTTCAATTCATGATTGTGGATTGGTGGTATGGCCGTTTGGAAGTTTGGATGGTAGTATGTGTTACAATCTTGAGACGGGTAGAAGTAATGCGGATTGCCGAAGTGTTAGGAAAAGCTGAGGCGATTTTATTCGTTGCTCTATTGTTGTAATGCCATGTGAACAGTTGGATGGTAAGGGAAATTTATGCTCAATAATGATATGTTAGAATTTGATATGTGTGTAAGTAATTGCAAGTAGAAGAGGTGACTGTAGTTTGTGATATTGCAAGGTAAATTTGAGTGCTAGGGTAGATTGGTTTTAGCATGACGTGGAAACTTGATAGTTGTTTTTTGATGTGATGCTGGCATTTAACCAAGTATGAAGTCGAGGTAAATTTGCAAGGTGAGATATCCGTTGTTGTTAACTAATTCAATAGGTCATAATCTGATGACTTGTTTGAGACCAATGGTGTTTAGTTGCAAGATCATATTTTATGAGGTTGAGTTGCTCTTGAAGAGGTCAATCATGTTCAAGAATCAAAAGTAGATATCACATTTGGAAAAGAGGAGTTGGTTGTGGTGATGTTCGCAACCTTAAGACTGGATGAGGCTGCTCACATGTTTTCTCATGACTAGAGAAATCCGATAGTTTTGGTCACATACTTAGAATATCAATATGTTAGCAGTTATGTCTTCGCTCGATGGAGAATAAATGTAAATATTTTATTCCTTTGTGCATTTGATTGCTAGTGAACGCGGAAGCGTGAGTTGTCCGCTGAGATGCAGGTAAATCATACCAAAGCAGACATATTTTGCTGAATGGACCCAGGCTGATCAAATTATAAGGTGCAGCCGTTCTCGAAGGGATGACAGAATGTGATCAAGAGACCTCAAGATACTCTGAGAGGTGGAACATGTTATCGGTTTACTTCCACCCTTGTGATTGATGACCTCGTCTGTATATTGTATCAGAACATCATGCTTGTTGTATTAGGTCACATGTTGATAACTGCTTCACAAGGTGTTCCCTCTGCTAGGGAATTTTTTTGCTCGGAAGTCTGCAAATTTTACTTCCATACGTTAAACTGATCAATGAAGAATAGTGCTAGATGGGCTGCCGAATGTTTCCTCACAATGTATAAACATTTTAATGAAAATACGGTGTAACAAGCTTCTTGATGCCTTAATGTTCAGTGCATGCCTTTCTGAAAATAGAGAATTTGTTTAAGGTTATATGGTTATCTTTAATGTTATACACCAAACAAAACTAATATCAAATCTATTTCTTTAACAAAGTATATTCAACAAAGATTTCCAGGACAGTTCATGAAGCTTTTATCAAATATAATGCTGTATGCATATCAGTGTGTTTGAAATCATTCTAAAAGAAAAAATAAAATACAATAAAAATATAATGTTCCAACAAAGTGCATATCTATAATGTACAGATCCAAATATTTTATTTATGGCATACAAAATGTAAACAAGCACAAATAAGAAATCTGTTATGTTAACGCATCTTAAGATGTGCCCTGTTGACATATTCTAATGTACGCCAAAATCATATTAGTACTTCTACCCTATTCTTTATACCAAACACCAATGATTTTGCCACAATGAATTCTGGTTAAATAAAAAAACAAGGTTCCGCCCTCATTTTTTATAATAACAAACAGTATTTATTCATTTTTAATTTATGTTCCCTTTTATGGGTCACGTAATTGCGTATAGTAGTAAAGCATGAATACGACGAATTCTAAAACTTGAACAATTTATATCATTAATTAATCATGTGAATGTTAAATACAACCTATTTATTGAAAAAAGACGAGAGCAAAAAATATGTCTCGATGGCAGTAACTGTTAATTGATGATATCATCGATAATTTTTATTATTTGTTAAGGCAACGGTACTACTTTAAAAACAATAATGCGCTTACATTGATCACATACCAATTAAAACTATTATCCATGTTATACACGTATGCTCAAGACTTTGGTATACATTCCCGTATGTAATTTCAACACCTATGACATCTGTAAGACAACACCATTCTTCATGTTTCTTCACAACTTCCAATTGTTGTCAAACAAACACTCACATATTCAATTTTCAGTATTTGTGAAAATGAGAGGATAAGATCCTTATTCTTACCGTTCATCTTTTAACCTTGCTAGATTTGGACTTCCAAGCACAATTTTAAATAAATTTAGCTTGTAATTAGTCACAACCTTCTGGTTTCAGAGAAGGATAGGTTTTGCAATTGCATAGTATAATTTTATGGTGTTAATAGTCTATAACGACCCAAATTATACAACATTCTGATGCCATAAGATAATAGTTCTCTCTTAATGCAATTGAGTACAATTAGCCCTAAACCTTTCTAGTAACTGTGTTTTTTTTCTTGTTTACTTGGATTTTCTCATCGGGCCATTTAATGACGATCAATGACTATTTATCCATTTCTACATGCATTGTTAGTGATTATGATTCACATAGATAATAGTTGCTACCCGAGAATCGATGTCAAATTTCTATGCCATGCAACATGGTTGTATTGAAATTATGATTTGATTATGTGATTAAATTTTACATTGAATTCTTATACTATATCTTTACAGTTGACTTAAAAGCGATGTATTATAATTAATTTGTCTCATATGAAAAGAAATATACACACGATATATAAATTATACTCAAACTTTAGAACCTCTCTTTAACCCTTTGTCGTTTGATTGCATTTATATCACCTGCAATATACTGCTAATTTCTGGGAGAAAAAACAGTCGCATGCGCACTACTTTTCAGTTCTTTTTATATTTATATATATTGGCATCTTGGTGTCTCCTTTGCTTTTATATTTGCTAAGAATCTCACAGAGTTCGCGACAGTGAAAAATGTTCCGTCTCTCGTGTTCAATCATCGAGACTGTGCCAACATTTATGTCAAACTTTAAACCTATTGGTATATACTTTGAGCAGGTAAACATGGCAACAAACTTCATGTGGACGATGAAACACGCTTGTTTCTATATCAGATGGTTGGCACATGGGGTCAACTTCTATTCCCAAGAACTTGGAAAGAATTCCGTTTGTGGTTTGATGCACACAAAGCAAAAGAAATTAAACCAATTTTGCAAGGAATGGTAATTCAGTTTAAATTGTAATTAAATTGGACACCCACATCTCAAAATATTATATCAGCTCGAAAAATTTTAATGATAAGGAAATTTAATACGTAAATTACTCCATAGTTGTTGTAAATTTCTACAATTGGTTTATATCAAAGAGCATAGAAATTAAGAAAAAACAATCTCCTTCAAATTTTGTTGGAATAAACCTTGTTCGGAAGGAATCGACCACTTTTTGGTCAGAGATTTAATTTTAAGAATTATAATTTAAATTAGCGTGTACTTCTTGAAGTTACATTTTTGGTCATAAAGTGGTAGATTCTTCCCTAACACGGTTTACTTCAATAAAATTTGGAGGAGACCGTGTTTCATAGTTTCTATGCCTGTTGATACAAACCAATTCTTGATGTTTACAGCCACTGTAAGGGGGGCTCTATTCAAACATCAAAAATTGCTTAACCTGCATTGGTATTTTCAAAATTAATTTTAGGGTAGATTTGTCCTTCTTCATTATAACAATTACTTTTGAATCCATCAAATTAAAACCATAAGTTATACCATGAGTGCTCTCCTCCTTGAGAGGATCGCTCATTTTCCTTAAAAAAATAAAACCATAAGTTATTCCAAAACATACATAAAGAATTTTAATTATGGATCTCACTGTAAGTTTGAAATAGAATAGAATAAAAGGTGATCGTTATTTTTTTTCTTCATTTTTAAAAATATTATTTTTCTAATCGACCAAATTGAAACGATGATTTTTGAAACTGATGTTGATAGTTCTCTTGGAGAAAAACTGACATGAATTAAAAGATATGAAAATGTACCCAAGTATACAAAGTTGGATTCTAATTTTGAAACTTTATTTGAAAAGAAAAATTGTAGAACAAGGTAAGGAATGTAATTGTATTGTAGTGCTGTAATTTTTTTAGGTGTACGGAAAGTAAAATTTGGTGTATACTGATTTGTTTGGTGTGAGTATATTACATCTTTGGTGTTTGAATAGAATTTGCCCCACTATAAAATAATAATATAATTTCATAGTATGGATATTACGAAGTATTAAATTCTCTTGTCTTCATGGTTTTCAAGCTGGTATAATATTTTTCGATGTGGGTGGCGAATGCTTATTTGGTGGTTTTCTTCATATCTTACACAATAAATAAACTACAGTTTTACTTCATTTAAGATCTCACCCATTCATCTTGATGAAGTTGATGTAACTTTTGCGTTTGCTTTGGATGATCGGCTGATAGCATCTAGCAAAATTAATGGTATTCTGCCAGTAGATGTTTACACTTTCATTTGATAGGACAGATAACAAGGACATGAAATTTCGCATGAGCATTTAAAACATTGGCAAGATTAAGATGACAAAAGAACCTCAATTCAAGAATGGAGTGGTATGAAAGTAAAACATGATATCTTTTTTTGTTGAATTACTAAGTATGTTGGGTCCTATACAATGGTGACTAGGCATAAAAATGTCCCCCCGACACACTTGCACTATACTAGGAGAGATGATTCCTGCAATTTAGTGATAAATATCAACACACCTCACTTTAGATGATCAAATTTCTTTATTGCAAGTTGTTTAATGTCAGATTGCATAACCCGACTAATTGTCATCATCTAAGAAATTAGGTTTGAAAAAATATTGATGCTTGTTTGCTGACCATGACAATGACCCATCAAATGGTTTCTGGTAATTCATTTTCCTTGTCCTTTGTCTTCCACATTTTTTTAAGTGGGCCACTAAAAAAGATAATACATATGGAGATGATGTTGAGAGCCAACATTGCTCATTTGAATTTGGAACCATGTTTCTATATCGTAGTCTGAATCCTGGTTCATTCCAAAATAGGAGTCAAATTTGCAATAAAGGCCCAATAACTTGGTTATTCAACACAAGGTATTTGTTTCATTGATCGGCTTAGGCTGTATAGTTAAGCTGTTAGATCGATGTAATAGCTTGACATGACCTTCAATAAGCATGGTGTTTCTGTTGATAGGCCCTGACTACGCAGTTAATAAAGAGCTATTATATCATTTGATACACACTCACACCAACTTGATTTACGACGACAATGATTCATCTTGTATTACTACGTGAATATTATAGGCTATTTTCATTGAATGACTCGCATAATTTAAGTTTACAAGTTAGCAAGTCATTTAGGTAAAATTATTTTGTTAATGCTGTATGGATACACCTGTAGAAATTTAGTATCTTTAGGAACCAAATGCTTTGCTAATTATTTTTGGTACATGGAATTGTTCTCATAATCACTCCCTTTTCTGATGTATGCAGGTGACAACAGGATGGTACAAAAAGATAGGCGAGAAAATATGGACACCTTGGTTCATCAAATTCATACACTCCCGAGGATACTATAACATCTACACAAATTTCCTACAAGAGAGAGCCTTAAGCACCTCACACCGCGATGCAGGTGTGAACTACGGCAAAACAGCAGGTCCCGACTCCAAATTACTAACCGAAAATTCTCTCGATTTCGACCTCTACAAACTCCCCCCTTTAAATCAGTTAAAATGGTACGATTTCTGCTTTTCTGAAGTCTTTCCTAATAGAAAAATCATTAATACCTACAGTGAACTCAGCACTGTTATTAGCTCCATGCAAAAGCGAAAACCTATCATATTTATAAGTCTGTACCATGCTACTGAAAAAATTGCTAGAAACTTGATATGCCATTTAGAGCGACTGCACGTACAAAACTTCTTATTTGTCGGTGGAAATGTCGATCTTCTTCATGATTTTGCTCGGCGAGGGTACCAGGTGATCGATTCTGATAAGTTAAGCAGTGAAAAATCTGAAGATAATTTGGCTAGGGAATTAAGTGCAAAATTGAATGTGATTAAAATATGTCTTGAATTGAGATATGATTGCTGGATGATGGACGGCAATATAGTCCCTTACACTGATTTTTTCTCCGATCTGCCAAATCCTGAATATTCGTTCTCCGCTTCCAAAAATTCGGAACTTTTATTTGTGAAAGGTTCTTCAGCTTCTTTACAAGTTTGGGTTAAGAATGTTGTACCCAATTTTCATAAGTTTGTACATGAAGGTGGGGAAAATTTTGTGCATTTTGTTACTGAAATATTGGAAAATGACAATTCTGCAAAAGTGCTGAGATTTGATGATTCAAAGATCGGTGAGAAACTGAGAAATAGTGATGATATAAATGTGAGTGGTATAGACAGTGGAAAGAAATTTGTATTTTGGTCTGATATGGGAATGGATTTGGTTCAAACAAGTCTAAGGAAACTGGATATGTGGTTAATAGATGGAGATTTGTCTTGTGTTTCTGTAGTTTGTCATGGTTAGCACCGTATCTGAATTCATTTTTTTTCCACATGTAAAATATGTGTTTTTGTATTTTATTTTGTTACTTTTTTGTTTGAGCTTCAGTTTTGATGAACAGAGCTGTTGTATCTTGTAAAACGTTATTTCCATTTCATCATCTGCATTAGTGTTAAATGATGATTTGTTAGATGATGCTTTGCAATCCGGGGACAAAACGATATTACAAACTCTGGACAAATACTATCAAACTATAGTTTGACATTTTTGATGATCAAATCAATTGAAGCTGACGTCACTAATCTACTAGAAATGCACGGTGACAGAGGATAACTTGTTATGCTAGGAAGCACTGACTATATGCGTTCCGAATAGAAAATTGTCAAAAGAACTTCAAGGAGTTAGGCCCGGCCCTAGAGTGGGACGAGCAAGTCAATTGCCAAGGGCAACTTTTCAATTCAAACATCAATATATAAAAAAAGTTCACAATAGTTTAGTAGATCAATTGGATGTTTAGTAGTTTTGATTTTGCACACATCTAGTTAGATCCGTTTTACTTATAATTAGTTACAAATATTGATTTTAGAATAACAATCTATTCGACTGTAGACAATATAATTGCAGTTCGTCTAGAAAAACCCAAATGATAGGACCGATACTGCAAGGAGTGTACAACCATAAGGACAAAAATCTTGTATAGTCGCGATGTCAGGGATCGAAAATGACCAATGTATATTATTAGAGAATATAACAATAAATGCTAGGCCGACCCTAGAACAAAATTTGTTGATCCAACGGCAGTAGGGAAAAGATAAGAGCAATTTTTTTTTAAGATTCCTAAAGCCTTAAAGACCAAACTTGAACTTGGGACTGGGACGAGCATTATATGGTTAAACCAAATAAACCAACCAAATCAATTTCTTCGGTCAGTTTGATTTGATTTTGAAACCAGATTGATATCTAATTGACCTGTAAAAAAATTAGTTCGGTTATAGGTTGAACCAATCTAACCAAACTTTTATTACATTATCAAAATTACTAGTGGTATAATGATATTTTTAGATTAGTCTAATGACCTAAATAAACTTTATTTATCATATATGTGTCATAATTACAATTAAAAAGCATAAGAATACTAAATACGAATAGTTTAATCTTATATTTATGTTTTATTTTAAAGTACAATAAATATTCCAAATATAAAATGTGAATCAATTTTAGTTTGGTTAATTCAGATAACCAACCAAAACAACTAAACCTAATTCGGTAGGTTTGGTTTGGTCTCCATTTTCATTAATTTTAGTTCGACTTAAAAAAATTCATCACCAGACCAACCGAACCAATCAAATGCCCACCTCTACTTGAGATCTCCGTCCAAATATCGGATGCTTTTATAATTATGCTACATTTACTTTAAAAGTTAAATGGATAATATAATTTATAAACATAATAGATGGATGTTTGAGGCTCTCTAGGAATCGGGGGCCCTAAGCAGCTGCCTAGGTGGCCTGTTGGACCTGAGTACATGCAACGGAAAATATAAAGTATATCATACAGTTGAGTTTATACTAGTTTGGCCTTCCGATCCTATGTCTGTCCTATAATGCCCTTTGCAATTTGCACAAAACAACCCTCACTTCAACGAAAAGAACAAGTTTCTACAACTAGTGATTCAAGACTTTGCACAGGACTTCACCAACTATTTTTCCACTGACACTCCAACATGACTTCAACTGACTTTCTAAGGATACTTCAATAGGACGTCAACTTCTACATAAAAATAACTATTGTTTTGTGTGTCTTGACTACACTGCTTTGTCACATTTTAGTAAAACTCCTATAACCGGCATAAATGATAGTAAATGGAAGTATAGAGGTTTAGAAGATTATTCGACCAGAATCTTGGGTTGTGGATTAAATGAGGACTGATTGAACTATTTGATCAGATATTAGATAGATATCGAGTTGAAAGATCAAAGACCAAAATAGCATAGCAAATTAGATAATTTCATCAAAATCGATGTCTACCACAATGGAAAATGGCAGAGCTTTATATAGTTTAATTTTAGATGCCTAAGAGGAGTTACAATAATTGAGAATATGCATGGAATGAAGAGGAGCAAGTTTTGAACAAAGGGAGGTGACTATGGAATGAAGAGATGAAGCAACGGACGTACACCAATTCAAAACGACAAACAACAATTAAGTCATTATTCCCATATAAGTTGGGATCGAGTAGAGATGGAACCCAAAACTAAATGACAAAGTCAATTTCAAGTTGTAATAATAACAATATAACAATAACAATAATAAAATAAAGCCAGATAAGTAAATTAATAATAATAATAACTAAGTAAAATAAAAATAAAAATATATAAAGAGAAAAAAATGATAATAATAATACTAGCAATAATGGTACTAATAATAATATTGTTCGAAGACCAAATAGTACGTCTTAGGCTTCTGTTCCCTAATCCTATAATCAAAAACTTATAAATCTTATAGCTCATGGTTCTGCTACGTGGATCGCTAACTTTCATGCACTCGTGTCCACCACCAGCTCTTCGAATATATTCGAATTCTTTAAGTCCCTTTTTACTACTTCCTCCCATGCCAAGCTTGGTCGACCTCTACCTCTTTTTGAGCATTCGTCCGGCCTATAATTCCAACGCGCACAGATTTATACCCTTTTCAAAATATGAACAAAATCTTGGCATGGTTGTTAACTGGTTGAACGGTTAGGGATAACAGGTTGACTGGTTAGTGCGTTTTTGGGCTCATTTTAGTTGTTTTATGCCCGTTTTCGTCCATTTAGAGTTCGGAAAAATTCCAGAAAATTCCTAAAAGTAATAAAATAATATTCTTGATGATTTTTTAAAGTTTGAAGTGATTTGGATATCATTTGTATGGTTTTAACAATTCTTAATGTATTGATGTGTTATAAAACATATTTTTCAGCTATGCGATCCATCTTCCAGTATATCTTCAACATATGTTCTCTAGTGGATTTGTTAACTCCACTATAATTCTTGGAAATCTCATTCGCTCTATTATAAATTTATATGCTCCATTTGTTTTGTTTTCTTCGTTATTTCCTTTTTTCTTCATGCATTGCCCTTCGTATGATAGTACAAATCTTGTAATATTTTGAAAAATTCATTAGTAGCGTTGTCACGTAGTTGTTGTCATCAAACACTACAATCATGTTCTTAACATTCTCCACCTTTTAGTGATGATAATCTTATGACTTGTAAAAATATAAAATTTATACTCTGTGTACCCTATATCAATAAGTTCAACTTTTCTCCCTCTTCATCATCAACAAAAGAGATGAAAAATATAAGATGTTGAATATATATATTTATATTATAAAAATAGTACATAGAGTATTATAATGCTTGAATATTTAAAAAAACACTAAACTTTAAGCCTAACTAGTCTCATATAATGAGTATCTAACATTATTTTCAAAATTAAGGCTTAACGATACTCGATAAGAAGTTTACAAAACCAACCCAACATTTTATCAATTAGGGTAAATAAAATAAGTTAGATTTACCGAATTTGCAAACGTCTCTTATTCCTTAAAAGCTCACATTATACACGCACATATACATACATACATACATACATACATACATTCACATTTCAAAATCCATCTCTTCTTCTTGTTCTTCAAGCGCCTGTAGGAAATAATATTTGTTTTGATGCTCACTTTGTGTTGAATCTGTTGCATCGGGATGCATGGAAGAAAGAGCAAATAAAAAAAATTAATTCATTATGCACGAGATGTTTTGTAGTGTTAATATGAATAATATCGATAACATTAAATCATATTTGATGTTTTATTGGACGATTTTGATTTGAATTATAAGTTATATTATATTCACATTATTAATATGATTTGTAATGTTATTATTTATTCAAAATATTTACCAAGTTAAATATTATCAATTTAAGTCATATTTATTCAGTTGTACACTAATAATAAATTATTTTTCATATATATAATAGTATGTACATGATATTATTTTAAATAACATGATAATAATACTAAAAAACTATCATAAATTTAAATATCACCTTTTCAGGCTTAATATTTCATAACTATTAGTATAAATTTAAGCGACTGCAATTCATAATTATTCAAATATCAAATATTCGAAACAATTAATGTATTGATGTATTAATTATAATTAACAATGTCAATTATTTAACTATATTTAATATATTTGTATCCTAATTTAATGTCATATACAATGTACAACATATAGTTTAATAATGTCAATATGTTCAAAATTGTAATACGAACTAATTGATGCAAGTTGTGCACAAATCAAAGTTTGTATGTGAAAGTTGTTTGTTTTAGAAAAATTCAAGGTTTAAAAATGATTTTAAATTCAGCAGAAACTTTCAAATAAATTACCTTTCTTCTTCTAAGTCCAAACCCTAGCCTCATGAATCGAAACTTCATCCAAGTACCGCCGCTAATAGATGCAACCGAGGAAGCTTCCACTACCAACATCATCTACCTCTCCTCGAGACGAATTCACTCGTGGTAGTCTCTTTAATTATGGTCTCCTCTGCTCAAAACCATAATTTAGTTTGTTCAGGTCAATTGGATAGGCGACATGATCGAAGAAGTTGTTGGGTCTATACTAGACAAGCTAATGCTTCCTCACCATTTCCAGTGATGATGATCAATGTTGATGGCTTTGTGCAGGTTATGTTGTGCATTGACGTACACGAACAATGAGCATGAAACTTTTTTATGAATTTTGAAATATAATGAATTTTAAAATTATAAAATGAATTTGTAAAACAATTTGAAATTTTTTCCTTGATTATAGTGGCAATCAAAATTGTCAGCTTGGTCTTTGAGAGAACCATTCTCTAACTCGGTGGTGGAGTTTCAAAGTCTACTATTAAGATATAATTTATTTTGGAGAGAGAATGTATAAAATTCTATGTCTTACTAAATGAAGATTCTATGGATCTATTTATATCATCATATGATAAAGATATCTCCTCACAATATTTCCACTAGACTGGACTTTATTTATTAATTAGGTTCAATAATACAACTGAATAAATCTTTAGCTATCATCAATATGGCTAGCCCTCTAATTATTAATCGATATTGATAATCTCAACTGCCATAAAATATTTATTATTTGCTAAATACTATTTCGGGGTACAAATCGATAATAATTATATATTTTATTAATTAATTTCTCAATGCTATAACAATATTGAAAAATAATAAATTAATTAATATAACATTAATCATAATTTATAATTTTTAAATTATTTCTAGTCGAAAGCTGAGAGAAACGGTTGTGTGACACCTAGGTATGAACTCGACCCTCGGTAACATTTAAAAATATAAATATTAAAGCATGTCTTGAATAGTTTTTCACTTCAAGTAGTTCAACTTATATCTAACTATGGCTTTAACACTATCTTCGTTGGCCATAATCAAAGTACAGTTTAGACACATAAAATTCATGGTATTCTCAAGTCAGATGACTATTTCACATCGTCACATGAGATCTTTTGTTTGACTTTTAACATATAGAAAACTCTCGGCGAGTCATCGTAATAATCCACATTTTAAAGATTAGATATTTAGATAATTAATTTAGATATTGAATCATTAATCTATTAAAGATCCAAAATCTCAATACTACTTCCAATGAGTTCAGATTGGATTGTGAATCAAAATGAGTACAGATATCGCTATATTTGGAGTCATGATATTTTTTAGATTTACATGTTCTTATACATATTTTGCAAAATTTGTGCGTAGATGAGTCCAGTGGGATCTCGATTGATGGCTTGTGGTTCTGGGATGAGGATTTCATTATGAGATGTATGGTTTAGAATTTTTTGGAATCAGATGATCCGATGGCCAAAGCGACCTCGAAATACGTGAAATTATCATCCCAAAGTGTTGTCTTGTATAGCCATGAAATTTATACCATCAGAACCAGAAAATGAGGTGATGCGCATTGATGAGTTTCGTGCGATCTAACGAACCATGTGATCGTACGAGCTTGAAACGTGAGCCGATTCATTAATGAAAATAAATAAATTATATAGACACACACATACTCATAGGAATATTTCCTCCTCTCTCCCATACTTTTCTCCTTTCCTCCTCTCTTGAGTAACAATAGCTCAATCTCCCCGAATCAAAAAAAATGTCGACCTCCACTCAGGCAAGCTTGTATTCCTCCCATCGTTCTCAACCAGAGAAGGGAAAGAGCTTAGTAGTGTAGCGATGGCATTGGGTGTAGTGGTTAAGAGAGTGTTGGCTAGATATCGGGTTTGAGAAGGGGGATCGAAAGTGGAGTGTTGGGTACCTACGTATGTGGCTTGGCCTAAAGAGAAGCTTGATGGTGAGCTTGGTAATCAACGGTAACCATGGTGGCATGCGTGCTTGGTCAAAGCATAGTCAAGGGTTTTAATAGAGGTATGTCGCAATTTGTTTCAAGTGGCCGAAGGTAGAATGTTGGCATGTTTAGACTCGGCACTCGAAGCTGGTGGCAGTGATGGCAGCATTATGATGTCGAGAGGGGATACATGGTGTGTGCATGCATAGGCGTGTGCAAATTAATAAAGGGGAAGAATGTGTTTTGGCTAATGAAGGTAATTATATTAATTAGTCTCGATTCATATTTAACTGGTATCTTTTGCATACAGGATCCAATCAAGACGCGGTCTTCACCATTGCACTCGTATGAAGATTATCTACAACATAGTATAGTGTTGGACTAGATTCAGACACTTGAGAAATTATAGCTTAGGTGAGCGGAATTATAACTCTGAACTTTATTTTAGTCTAAATTCTCGTAATTATATATATTTAAAAATATTACCTAGGAGTGTCGAATTATATATATATATATATATAATTATATATAATTATTTCCCTATTTAATTGGATTAGTTTGAGTAGATATACTGGATAATTGATTAAGATCCCTATATATAGTTATTGTGTCATATTCCTATTGAATAGAGTTAGATGATGTTGGTATTAATTTATAACATGGTTATAACTTAATTAAACTCCAATTTGTAGTTATGTTAGTAACAGAAACATTATTATATATTTTATGACAAATATTCAAGATGATCGATTCAGTTCCCGCATATATAAATATTGTGTTCTATCTGTACTGAATAGAGTCAAATAAGGTTGATATTAATTTATAACTTGATTACAAATTAATTAAACTCAATTTTTTTTATATTAGTGATTGTAATATTGTTGTATATTTTACTACCAATCAAGAGTTAAAAGTATGACCTTTAAAATGAACGGTAAGACTTTTAGGCAGGTTTTTTTTGGAAACTGGGTTAATTAGTTTTATAACGGGCTATGCGGCCCAAGAGCATATACAAGTACAAAATTACAGCAAGCAAACTGAGTTAATACATCCGACATATTGATTCAAACTTAACACAAACTCACAACTTTCCTAATTTATTTAGGGTTCCTCCATTCTGATAGTTATGGCGACTACTCGATGCTTGCTTGACTTCCTGGCCTCTCAGCCCTCCACTTCCAGTTCTCCAATTGCAGTTTTTCTCTTGCCTCCAAGCTGGTAATCCTTTTGATTCTTCCGATGTTAATTTTTACATCTCTAGCAATATTTTCCGCAAGTTCTAATCCATTTTTTTCCTTGTTGCCTTTGAAAGCCCTTACATTCCGTTCTCTCCAGAGATGTCAGACAGTTGTCGTCAGAGAAATTTTCCTGATTTCCTTCATAAAGTTCGTGAAATCTGTCCGATTACTCAGGTAATTTATCTCTTCTTCTAAGCTTAGTACTGCTTCAGTTTGCAAATTTTTTAGTTTTTGGATCGCCCACACACGTTTGCTGAATTTGCAATCAAAAAATAAGTAACGATGTGTTTCAATTTCTTTTCCACAGAGATTACATGTGTCTTCATCGAGAATTCCTCAACTTTTTTATTCTATCTTTAGTATTCATTCTTCCTTTAATAGCTTTATATGTCGTATGCGCCATTTTAGGGCAATTTGATTTGCTCCAGATAACCTTGTACCAGTTGACAGTTTCATAGTGTTGCCTGCTTTCATTCCATACTTCACTCATTTTGAATTGAACTTTCTTGTTGTTTTTCCAGACCCAATTATCAGATTCTTTTTTCGTATGAATAGGAATTTTCTCTATTTCTTGTTTCAGATGACTTGTTATCAGTTGCCTTTCTGTATCCCATTTCTTGTTGTGAATTATACCAGCAACTTGGATTTTTGGTGTGTTGTTTGCTGAGAAACTTTCCCATCCTACTCTCTCTAGAATACTTTTGTTGTTAATCCGAGGATCCCTCCATAAGTCTATGTCTCTCCCATTTGATATTTGTCTTTCCACCAATTCTTTCAGTGTTTCTCTTTATTTTAGGATATTTTTCCAAATTATTGAAGCATTGTTATCTGCTTGTATGACCTAGAAGTTCTCTTTTAAGTATCTAGCTCTCATCCATTTAGCCCAAAGATTTTTAGATTAAGTACTTTCCAGGCTAATTTAAGTCCATAAACTTTTTAAGTTCAAAAAGATTTTTAAGACCAACTCCTCCTTCATTTTTTGGCCTGCACATTTCATTATAATTCACTTTGTGTATGCCTCCTCTCCATATGAAGTTAGCACAGACTGTATTTATCTTAGCTAGAGATCAATCTGGTATTTGAAATGTCTGCAACCAAAATCTAACCTTTGAAGTGATTACAGTGTGTACAGATTCCACTCTACCTGCAAAAGACAATAATTTTGATCTCCATCCTTGCAGTTTTTCCAGAATACTGTCTATCAATTTCCCACATTCTACATTAGTGACTTTGTTATTTGATAAAGGAACCCCTAAATATTTTACTGGCAGTCCTCCTTCACCTACTCCAAGTTGTGCTAATATGTTTGTTTTATTTTTACAATATTTATTCGTATAGCACTTAGTTTTGAGTTCATTAACCTTGAGTCCTGCTAGTTCTTCAAGTTGCTTAAAGATTTCCTTTATAGTGTTAATCCCTATATCAGTAGATTTAAACACTACCAATAAGTCATCTGCATATATGACTTTTAGGCAGGTTAAACTCATATTAAAATGGCATTGGATTTTATTTAACCTTGGCATTAGTTTATTATAGTGTACTTCAATAATTAGCTAACTAGAGAATTTTTATAAAGGCGATTTGAAAATTTAGAAATTACAAAAGAAGTATTATATTATTTAATAGGGTTTGATTAAGGTTATAAAATGATTTATTAACTTTAGACCTTAAGAAATGGTTTCTGATATGTGTGTCTGCGTTATATAAACAAGTTATATAATATTTTGAAACCTTATCAATAGCTAAATTTAATTTTGTTAGAAGAATTAAGTGATATTAAGTCATAATAGGATTGATAAGAGAGAGTATTATTTTATAAAATAAGTTCGTGGCTTTTATAAAATAATATGAAAAAGATATAATTGTTGGATTGGTCACTTAAGTAAAATGCATTTTTGTTAAATTATTTATATGATTGTATGTGTGAATTGTTACTGAAATTGAGATAATAAATTTGTTACTTTGGCTGTGTATTGCCTTTGTGTATGTGAATGTGCATGGTTTGTGTTTATTAGTTCCACATAGTTGGACTAGTTATATATAGGAATATATATAAATACATGCGTATAGTTTATGTGATTTATATGTCTATATATATGTATAATAAAAGTTCTATTATATCTGACTTAGGGCTATTAGGAGATGCACAAAATATTATATATATATATATATATATTGATTATGGTTTAAAGCATTTATATATAGATTCGGTATATCCGACTTGGAACTACCAATTGGTGCATGGAATCCATTATACCATTGAGACGCATGACATGCAGACGTTGTCCAGGTGCAGGGGCAGAGAGAGATTGAGATGCCCGTCTAGAGTTTGTTATATATTGTTCTGTAGTACTCTTAGGTGCTACGACAAGACCTATAAGACAACTTCTTTCAAGTTGTTGGTTGTTAGGGGAGTCGACAATATAGTTGTGGTTCTCGATAGGTCTCTTTGGTAGCTTAGGCAATTCGACATGATTTATCGATATACAATTTAAGCTATGTATAGTTCGGTATGCCCGACTTAGGTTGCTGAATAGTGGACAAAATATATTATATAGATATATAAATATGTGGTTTAAGTGATAAATGTATATATATTGATTTGGACGATTTATATATATTGGTTTGGTATGCCTACCTTGCGGAAACTGGGTAGTGCGAGGCACTTCAAGAAAGAATCATGATCCACACAGGAATGATAATACTTCACTATTGTGTACCCATACGGGAAGGGTATACGTAGGGTTTAGTATTTACATATGGTTATGATATGTCAGTATAGACAATCGAAAGGAAATGATGCTAGTAAGAGAATCAATTATATCATTGAGGCACATGACCAGAAGACATGGTCGTAGAGCATGGGTGGAGAGAGATGGGAATGGTGGTTTAGAGTAGGTAATATACTATTCCATAGTACGATTGGATGCTGCAGCAGGACCTAAAGGCCAACTTCTTTCGAGGTGTTGGTTTTCTGAGGGGTCCACTGTCTCTCGATAAGTCTTTTTGATAGCTAATGGCAATTCAAGATGGATACCAGTTGTATATATGTATATGTATGTATGTATTTTAGTTTTGGTCATGGAGATGCTATGTTAGGTACATTGTTATAACGCTGCATTTGTTTTGCATTTTAGATGCTTCGATAGGGATCATTAAATCGATTTGTGTCCATAGCGGACTCCATCCATCAGTAATGATGGGTATGAATTTATTTTCTATTTTTCATTACCATTATGTTATAATCAAATTAGTTAGTTGTTAGTATTGCTGTGATATCTGTATTACCTTTGCATTTATATATTGGGTTACCTTTATCACATTATACTGTTATGCATCGGTCACATTATATTCTTTGTGCTGACTCGTTGATGACAGGAGAGGAGAAGGTTATGATATGATTCCCTACCTTTGAGTTGGGTTTACTTTACTTGTTTGTGGGCAGTTCGAATAATCCCCAAGCCACATTTGTGGAGAGGACCAGTTGTACTTCTATATTTTCCTATTTTTTTACATATAGTTTTGATATACAAAATTTTGAGATAGTTCCTCTCATATTAGGCTTTATGTCTGACCTATATTTTGTCTTTAACTGTTTGTGTCATGACAACTCTTAGGTACTCGATCGAATAGTTTGGAAGCCATATGCTTTTGAGGATACGCCTCTTGGATAGCTAGAGAACTTTGGAGGAGAAGTTGATACTTTGGATATATACTTGATATCATGGTAGTAAATGACAAATATATTATTTGTATATAAGACTTATTGTATCAGATATTGTATTATGACTTTCTATATTGATATTTATTTATCGGTTACTTCCATCAAAACAGTCTTTTATATATTGATTATCCTGTTATGTTCATGTATATTCAGTATATTACATATTATCATTCCGCTGTGAGATTCTATCGTTGTACCTTGGTTTGGTGTTTGGTTTTTCATTTTACCCTGACAAACAATATTTTGTGGTATTCGAGAGTCAAATATTGTCATTAGACGATTCAGGGTATTACGATGGACGGGTCATCATGGTTGGTATCAAAACTTAGGCTTAACACTCAGGATCATGTAGACCGATTTAACTTAGGCAATCTAGTTAGTGGAGATACATTGAAGGAGCATATTTATATTTTTCTACTATATAATATTGCATACACAACTTGTTTCCTAGGCTTTTATTTATTCGATTGCTAGTGGCTAAGATATCTTTGTTTAAGGATATCTGTATAAGCTAACAAGGTGCACGAGCGAATGTAGATAGGCAGTTGCCTATTTGGTTTAGAGACTATTGGAATATAGCAAGGGATGTTTCGCCGTCCATGAACATTCCGACTGCTGCGGTAGGTATTAGACATGGTGTAGCCCTTGGGGCATAGCAGTAGAAGTGGTTAACAAGTTGGCTAGGGCTTGGATTAATTCTAGACATCATTTTGAGTTTTGGTTTATTTCCATGATCGAAAGGGACATGCAGCTCAAGCATTTCGTCCATTTGTAGCAGGGTAGCTTGTTGGTTAACGGGTATGTTACCCAATTTAACCTTTTGGATAAACGCGGAGTGGAGATAAGTCACTCCTTTGGAGTAAGCAAGGAAGCTTGCCTAGGGTCCTAATGCATTAATTTGGGATTTATAGCTTAGTCATACTCCAAACTTGACCCCTCGTAGTGTAGGTTAATTTTTCTATAATGTTTAATATTTGTGGGGAACCATGGCTACTAAGCTCAAGTACAATGACCAAGAGTACTGCCATTCAACTTGATGCATGAGCTTTCAATTAGAGTGGAGTTGTTATATGGAGTGTGATTTGGATTCTATATCCATATAGGATCTGGTGGTTGCCCAGAAACGAGGAAAGACAAAGCAGACGACTTATACGTTTTGCATTGAATCGTTCATATTAGAAGTGTTTACACTTATGTTAGCACAGCTTAAGTGATGGGATTGATCCCATAAATTGCATTGATGTTTTTATAGGATCGGTCCATTTACGTACCAGTTTTTAATCTTTAGTTTGAGTGTGGAGTTTCTAGGTGATTTACACTAGTTGGGCAAGGGTTTTTCACTCGATTCTAAAAGGTGATCACTTAAGTCGGATTCTTGAGGCGACTTAGAGATTTTTAAAGAATGACTCTAGTCATGTGAGAAAATTTTGATGGTTATACCAAAGAGCTAGATTGGAACTCGCAGAAGAGGAAATAAGTGGTCGAACCTATTTTAATAAAGAAATCTTGTGAGCAAACAAATGAACCGATCGGGCATCATATATTATTTTGGATGATCTTTATTCATTGTAAAATTATTTATAGTATAGTTGTTATTCCACCTTTTGACCAGGTTGTTATGGACAAACCTGACAAGTCAGACTTCAAATTTATTAAGGTAAGAAGCCAAGAAGATGACTACAAAGCTCAAAGCTCAAGTACAATCAAGACCACAAAGTTGTGGCAAAACATCCCAAAAAATTCCATAATCAGAAAAACACTAAGTGTAGGATAGGTCCTGTAACGACCCTGGATTTTTGGCCCTGTTTATTTTAATAAATATTTGATCTAATCAAATAAATGTGAATTGATCATACTAAAATGAATATGATTTTGGAGATATTTACCATTTGTTTATATAAATTTGTATTTTAAAAGGGAGATTGATTTGGAACATTTAAAACTATATCTCTTAATAATATTTATAATAAAATTTGTCTTATATAATTAAATTAAAATACTTTACTTTGTTTACTTCTGATAAATATACAGATGGATAATAATGTTTGAATTTAAAATAAAAATCTCTTTATAATATTTATTTTATACCATTAAATTAAAATGCTTTCTTTTTTTAACATTTGATAGAAATATCTATAGATGATAATGTTTGAAATTAAAAATCTAATTCTAGCAATACAAAATATAAATGTAAAATATGAGTCAATTTATGTATATAATTCAAATAAAATACAAATGAATTATAAAAATAAGTATAAATGTAAATATAACTTATGAATCTAATTCAAATATTAATGGCTAAATAGAAAATATAAATAGATGATAATGTTCAATATAAATATAAATATAAATATTATATATAACGCAAACACATGAATATAACTTATTAATTGATAGTTAAAATACAAATGGAAATTGATTTATAAAAATAAGTATGAATGGAAGTAAATCATATTAAACATAATTTAAATATTTATCGCTAAATACAAAAACAAACAAATGTATAAGCTAATATAAATCACCATATTGAATATAACTCAGTCATAGTCAAACTACAAATATAAATACAAACAAGAAATAAAGTACAAAATACATAATAAATTAAAAACAAGGTATAGGATAAAATGAAGCAAGACCAAGTGTTGCCTGCAAAGCATAGAATAAACCTGACAAGTATGTATATAACTATTCAAACTAGGAAATAATAAAAATAAAATAACAACCATATGTATATAAACAATGTAAGCTAGAAGATAATAAATGTTTTACACAATAGCTTCATACACAAGCCATATGTTTACCTGGATAAGTACATGATTGCAGGTAATATCTTCACACAGCATAACAATTGATAATTGTGTAAACATAATTAGAAACCAAAGCATGTACTTACTATCAACTCAGCCTACTATTTGGTCTATGCTAATGTTTGCAAATCTTACTTTTCAGTAAAAAAATCTGGTCACAGAAGAAAAAAAATTAATTTAAGAAAATAACTTGACTAGATAACACCTTCCTAAAACATACTATTATCTTCTACATATATCTATTTGTATTGCCTTTCCAGTTCGTTCAACAATCATATAACAAAGCCTGAGAAATAAAAGAAGAGAAAAGAAGTAAAATCAAAAATTTAAAATTCAAAACAACAGGGAAGAGCAAACAGTTCAACTGCAGATTCAAATTTGCAGTTTCAAACTTCTGTTTCAAAGCAACAAGGTTCCAAACTCAATGCTTTCTGTTTACAGGCAGGTGAGTAAACAATTTGTTTTAAAAAAGTTTTATGTTTGAAATAAAATCAGTAATGATGATTTCTGTATTATATGGTATTGGTAAATGTTTTATCTTGAACATGATTCTGTTTATATGTATTGTTGCTCTGCATATTGTTCTTCTCTGTATTTGGGTCAGTGTTGATTTTCATTCAAAAATTTATTTTGTTTTCAACCGAATCATGGTAAAGTTTTCATTTTTTTAAAATCAAACAAGATGGTAAAAACTTCAAACAACTCGAAGCTGATTAAATAGGTTAGTAAAGAATTTCTACTGGAACTTTGTTTACAGGTAATCTAAATTTTTTTTTGATTAATTCGATTTGTCATAAAAAGCTAGTACAAGTTCGTAGTCTAAATTCTTACTGTAAAACATGATTTTTAAAACAAAAGTGGAGATTTTTAGAATGGTAATTCATGAGCAGTTCGAATTTGAAATAAAACTACCTTTTCACAAATTCCAGGAAATTGAATCAGTGAAAAAGGTTGAAATTCGAATTGAAGCGAGTTTAAGTACTTGTGATTTTGTAAAAATTATCAGAAATTTATTCTATTAAGTAAGTTTTTGATATGAGATCGTATTAGGGTTTTTACTTGGATTTTTGTTCATCTCTGTAATGAGACGCGCACGACTCGTATGTGGGATCGAGCTACACGTGATTCAAGGAGGTAGAAGAGGATCGTGTGGTCGTGGTTTGGTCGAAGTGTGAGCGCCTCCAGTGGTTTAGGCGGCGGTGGCGAGGCGATTTAGTGATAGTCAAGTTTACAGTTTTTTTCGAGCTATAGGCTATATTTTCGATTCGCGTTCCTGTAGGTGTTTTGAGCTTAGAATTCATGTTTTACTGGATTTTGTGGTTTGCCGATGATCTTGGAAGATCATCAGAACCTCACGCGCTGTCGTGCACGTGCACGGCAGCGGTGACGTGTTTCAGGGACGGTGATGTTTTGGGTCACGTAACAGCCTCGAGTCGTGCACGCGTTTTGGAGTTGAATGCTTCGGTTAAGGCCAAGTTCGAACGTGAGTAATGATCCTGATGCTAAAATTAAGTTTAACTTAAACTTAACTTATTAATGAAAGAAGAATAAAAATAAGGAAGAAGAAGAAGATGTTCAGGGAAGACTCGGGAAAAAGGAAGTGGTATCTCGAAGCAGCACTCGAGTATAACGCAGGGGTGGTCTCGGGTTTTTACCAGGGAAGCCTTGGAGTTTGTTTATCTGTAGTTTTTTTTAGGAGATGAGCTTCAGGCTTAATAATTTAAGCAATACTTAACAATGTAATTATCACTTGATTACTGTTTTAATTTAGTAATTTAGTTAAGGCCGGTATGAAAATCAATTAACACTAAAGGTTAGTTGTTAATATTTATTTGATTCCCAGATTTTAAGCAGATTTCTTTAAAATGTTAGTTGAGTCGAATAATTAACATTAATTAATTATTTTAGAAAGTAATTAAGAATAATTATATTACGATTGTAATTAGAGTTAGAATTAGACAACACTTAAGTGATTACTAAATTTAGAATTAACTACTTTAGGCTAATTAATTAGTGATTGATAATTAAGAGTAATCAAGTGATTTAATTAAAATGAATAAATGATTAATTAAGTAATTAGCAGTTAACAAATAAATAATGAATTTTTATTAATTAACAATTAAAATTATTAATTAATGAATAAGGAAGAGTTAAGTAAGTAATTAAAGTTAAATAACTTGATTAAGAAATTAATTAAATAGTGTGTAATAAATTAATTAATTAATTAATTAATTAATTAAGATCCATTAATTAATTAAGCAATGATAAATCAACTTAAATAATTTGAAAATTTATCGTTGAGTGGTTAACTCTCAGGTAATTAATTCTAAATTGAATTAATTACAAATAGGACTTAAAGATGACTGCTTACGGGTTGTTATGTTGAATATCTTATTGTGATATGCTATGTTATATCTATGATACTTGTATATGTTTATCTGGGATAAATGCTATGTTAATTCAATATGTTGAATTTAAACTGTTAAGTTAATTAGACAACTTGGCCCTTAAAAATGGCGTTTGGATTCCGATGAGACTGGGATCGGAAGAAGCAGTTTTGATTCTCCGAAAACCACATCGATCCAAATTAAACGATAGGTCGTGACTTATCAAATGGTGATCGAGATGGTGTCTTCAGAATGCAAGGGTTATCGTCGTTGACTTTGAGGGTGATTCCAAAATGAGTGTGACGAGATAATGCCTTCGGTTTCGTTCGAACCCGGAACGAACTTGTATGGATTGAATGCTTTCAGCACATTGTCAGGCGGACGATGAGCATTATAAGTGATATGTCCTGTAAAGGTAATCGCATCCTCAAGCCTCATCAACCGGGAATGGCTAAAACAGGGGAGATGCCGCAAGGTTAGGTGGGTCATGCCCAAGTAGGACAAGATATTTCCCCTGTCTAGATGTCCCTTTTTATTTCGGCTATGTGGGCGGTTGCTAGCTACAACCGCGGGGTTTATCTTGTTTGGGACTGTTCAGTAAGAAATGGTTCCGGCCTTGTGTTGTAGGGGGTCGGGAGTAATCCTCGGTACGGTGATCTAGGCCCTGTACTATGACGGGAGGTACCCCAGTAGCCATGCCATTGTTGGAAATCCATTTTCCCTACGAGACCCTACAGTTTTGATTTGTATTACCCACTTTGTGGCTAGTAGCTGGAATTTAATGAATGTAACAATTTCGGCTATTTTCTTTTTACTTGAAAACCCTAGACACTATTATAATATCATTGGATTTCCTATGAAATGTTTTGGTTAGCATAAGGTGAAAACTTACCCGTATTTATTTGTGGGGAGTCTTACGTGATACCTTTATTTTCAAATGTTTTCAAAGTTAAACAATTTAAAACCGTTTACTCATAACAGACCCATGACTGACCCGAAGTTTATATTTTGTTTTTCATAAACTCTTGGGTACTCAAATTTTTATGAGTAGCCAAGTGATAGGTTTTGGACTCTGATTTCTGGAGAGCTTGGAGCAGGAGTTTCCAGACGTATGTAGATATCTATCTAGTTCCGCCGTGTCAGTAGTTGATGTACACTATATCTCTGATGTATGTATTAACAGATAGATGTATGACTGTCATATGAATTGATATTGTATAACTCTGATATATGTAAAACTATGTAATATTTATGTGATATATTATATTTTGTTCCGTTTCGTTGTGAGATTCTGATGTTGTTGTTCTTTCTTTATCTTTCTTTCCTATTTCTATCCCTTTCTTTCTTAATGATGATACGTCTTCTGTTAGTAGAAGGGCGGATCATCACACTTGGTATCAGAGCGTAGGTTGGTAATAACCTTGGCTCTGGTAGAAACTACTCATAAAATAGAGTCTGTAGTACTCTAAAATGAGTTTGAGTGTATTATTATATATGAGCGCGTATTTGTTAGTGAATATAAAATTGTTTTTATATTGTGTTGACTTATCTGTTGAGTGTTTATGGATTCTGGTCGATGTATGGGATGCCATTTCATTGATAGGGATTTCTAAACTTTTAAACTAGATAGACCGACACAATATTGTTTTTAAAGGAGGGTGAATGAAATAATTTTACCCAAAATTATATTTTGACATAAAAGGAATATTTTTATGAAATTATTATTATATATTTGGATGTTTGGTTGTTAATACTACAATTGAATAAAAAAATTTAAAATTTGAGTGGTTTATAACCAAATAAAATTGTCTAAGTATGGTTTAAATAAAAGGAATATAATTAAAATTAGATTAAACCAGAATTTAAGTCTCGGAAATTTGAAAGGTGTTTAAATGAATTTAAGCAAAGGGATTTGGGAATTTGAAATCTTGGGAACGTTTGAAATGTTTTTCCAAAGATTTGGAGGCAATAATGGAGTGTTGTTTTGGAAAATATTGTTGAATGGAAATTGTTTTGGAGGAAATTGTGAAAGTAAGGAAGCACTGAACTCACTTCAGTCGCTGGAAAATAATCCTGATGATGATGGCCACATCATCAGTATTCATTTTCGAGTTTCTAAAGTGATGGATTGCTACCAGGATAGTTGGTCATGATATTGTTTGGAGTTGTTGGGTATACAAGTTGTTTTAGAAATTTCAAAGGGAAATTTGTTTTGGTAAAAACAAGTGTTTGGAATTTGGAAAATTGATTCGATATACTGAGTGGGTATGTGTAGTTATCATTTCAAAATGGTTTTGGAAATGAAAACCGGGCAATTGAACTCTAGGAAATTCTATTTAAGTAATGCGAAAAGTTTAAATGAATTAACTATTGAGCTTATCAAGTAAAATTGGTATTAATAAGAAGAAATTGGGAATTTTAATCCGGGAATTAAAATTTAACTTAAGTAAATAAAAGTGAAGAAAATGTACTTGAGTTTAACCTGAGATAAGTTAAATGGAATTGAAGTTCAAAATGAACTTAATTGGATATAAAACTGGAAGGTAAAATGATCGTAATTGTGAAATGAAAATTTATACCTTAAGATAGTAAGTGTTATATATATATAATCTGAAATTGTGATTATCAGATGAAATGACTCAAATGAGCAATATAAGCTTTTGAGTAAATAAATAAGCTTTGAACTCATGTATATTTTTTTTTAAAAAGAATGGTAAGTAGCTAGATTTAACTGAAGTTGAGTTGGAATAAAACTGAATTTGAATAAATTCAATCAAGTTACAAATAATATTGAATGGAATAAAATTCTTAAGTAAATAAGTAAGTATTGAATTGAATTAAAATAGAATTGGTGTGAGTTGTAAACAAATCTAATTCAAGCATAAATTGAATGACCTTATTATAAATAAATTCAACAATGAATTGTTAATGTAAATTAAAATTTAAGAATGGATAAAAGAATAAACTAATCGAATAAATTAGTAAATAGTTGAGATTTGAATAAAGGAAAAATCAAATCAAAGATTTAAATGGAAGTTGGTGGAATAGAATAAACTTCAGTTATTGGGTGGAACAGTTTGAAGAAAATAAATAACTTGAGTAAATTGTGAGATGGTTAGTTTAAAATATGGATTGTCAAGTTTAATAAAATGGTTTGGAATCAAACTTTTTGAAATGAAAAAAATGCAATGTAAGGATTGTGAATAAATTAATTGGGATGGAATCAAGTATAAATTGGGTGGAATTAATTTAAAATTTGTTATAAAGCTTAAGTAATTATTTATTCACAATGATATTGTCGAATGACATATAAAAATGGGTCGTTTGAAGTAAACGAGATTAGATAAAATTTTATGAATTATTAGAAGCGAAATAGGATGATTTTGAAATCAATTGGAATGAATAAGAGATTATTTTGCTTAAATGGATCATATATAAGCAAGTAAGTTGTGAATCACTTAAACTGAAGGGAATGGTTTGAGAATTGGTTGGAAGTAATTGTAATAAGTGTCGAAACTATACATATATGCTTATGAAAATATGTAATGCTAAACAAATGGAGACTCTGCCAAAACTTTTCAAAATTTTTGGAAACCAGAAAAAAAAGGGGTATATTAAATTAGCAACAAAACGATTTCAAATTGGAGGTTGAAATAAACTAGTAGATGAAACTAATTTAAAATAATGATAGAATCAGTTACAAATGGAAGATAGTCAATAAAATCAAATATTTGGAGTTGAAGATAAATTGGAATTCACATGGAATTGGAAATTCAAATAAAAGGATTTAAAGGCTAAGTGGTAGAGTGATAATATCAGAGTATGTATAATGCTTATATTAAACTTAGGAAATGAGTGATGAAATTCTTAAGTAAATTTGATATTGAGAAAATTATTCCAAGTGGATAGAAATCAAAATAATGTGAATAAAAGAAAATTGATATAGTTGATAATCAATGGATATAAATACGTAGGATGAACGTATACTATTTTATTCGCATAACAATTTGATCCAGATTCGAGCACAGAATTTCGAGAATAGTTATATCGATCCGAGTTAGGATTTTTCACTCGATTTACGATGACGAACTATGGATATGGATTTTGATTGGTTCTGGAAATTCTCTATCATAGTTGTGGCTATGCAAGGAGAATGACAGTTTCTGATCAAGAAACCAGATCTGAGTCCGCACTAGGAAGTCAGGTGGACGATACTAGTTTGGAAGTGAAATTGTGTGATCGAGCGAGCGATCGAATTTTATATTGCGTACGAATGGTATATGAACATCGTACGGGCTTGATTGAATAGAAATTGAAATTCTGTAAACAAGTCAATAAAATTAGGAATAGTTGGTACTGTAGCTTTCAGGATTGGATTGCTTGAACGGATGTCTGGAATTCATTGTGACTTCCATATATCCCATCTAAGGGAGTTTGTTCATGATTCATCATTAGGTGTGGAACCAGTAGTTCAGTAATTTGAAATTCAAATCAAATTTGACTGTGGTCAGGAATCCAGTTCGGATTGTTGATCATCGAGAGACAACTCGGGATAATTTTGGGAAAGCTTATTCGGATTCGTGTTCGAATAGCTAGTGCTGTTTGTTAGGATAGACTGTTGGTTGTTTGTTAATATATGAATAATATGTATGTTTGAATGGTTGGTGTAACAGCTTTTAAATTATCTTTGATTTAAATTTCGGGGACGAAATTCTTTTAAGGGGGAAGGAATGTAACGACCCTGGATTTTTGGCCCTGTTTATTTTAACAAATATTTGATCTAATCAAATAAATGTGAATTGATCATACTAAAATGAATATGATTTTGGAGATATTTACCATTTGTTTATATAAATTTGTATTTTAAAAGGGAGATTGATTTGGAACATTTAAAACTAAATCTCTTAATAATATTTATAATAAAATTTGTCTTATATAATTAAATTAAAATACTTTACTTTGTTTACCTCTGATAAATATACATATGGATAATAATGTTTGAATTTAAAATAAAAATCTATTTATAATATTTATTTTATACCATTAAATTAAAATGCTTTCTTTTATTTACATTTGATAGAAATATCTATAGATGATAATGTTTGAAATTAAAAATCTAATTCTAGAAATACAAAATATAAATGTAAAATATGAGTCAAATTTATGTATATAATTCAAATAAAATACAAATGAATTATAAAAATACGTATAAATGTAAATATAACTTATGAATCTAATTCAAATATTAATGGCTAAAATAGAAAATATAAATAGATGATAACGTTCAATATAAATATAAATATAAATATTATATATAAGGCAAACACATGAATATAACTTATTGATAGTTAAAATACAAATGGAAATTGATTTATAAAAATAAGTATAAATGGAAGTAAATCATATTAAACATAATTTAAATATTTATCGCTAAATACAAAAACAAACAAATGTATAAGCTAATATAAATCACCATATTGAATATAACTCAGTCATAGTCAAAATACAAATATAAATACAAACAAGAAATAAAGTATAAAAGTACAAAATACATAATAAATTTAAAAACAAGGTATAGGATAAAATGAAGCAAGACCAAGTGTTGCCTGCAAAGCATAGAATAAACCTGACAAGTATGTATATAACTATTCAAGCTAGGAAATAATAAAAATAAAATAACAACCACATGTATATAAACAATGTAAGCTAGAAGATAATAAATGTTTTACACAATAGCTTCATACACAAGCCATATGTTTACTTGCATAAGTACATGATTGCAGGTAATATCTTCACACAGCATAACAATTGATAATTGCATAAACATAATTAGAAACCAAAGCATGTACTTACTATCAACTCAGCCTACTATTTGGTCTATGCTAATGTTTGCAAATCTTACTTTTCAGTAAGAAAATATGGTCACAGAAAAAAAAATTAATTTAAGAAAATAACTTGACTAGATAACACCTTCCTAAAACATACTGTTATCTTCTACATATATCTATTTGTATCTTGCCTTTCTAGTTCGTTCAACAATCACATAACAAAGCCTGAGAAATAAAAGAAGAGAAAAGAAGTAAAATCAAAAATTTAAAATTCAAAACAATAGGGAAGAGCAAACAGTTAAACTGCAGATTCAATTTTGCAGTTTCAAACTTCTGTTTCAAAGCAACAAGGTTCCAAACTCAATGCTTTCTGTTTACAGGCAGGTGAGTAAACAATTTGTTTTAAAAAAGTTTTATGTTTGAAATAAAATCAGTAATGATGATTTCTGTATTATATGGTATTGGTAAATGTTTTATCTTGAACATGATTCTGTGTATATGTATTGTTGATCTGCATATTGTTCTTCTCTTTGTTTGGGTCAGTGTTGATTTTCATTCAAAAATTTAATTTGTTTTCAACTGAATCATGGTAAAGTTTTCATTTTTTATGATCAAACAAGATGGTAAAAACTTCAAACAACTCAAAGCTGATTAAATAGGTTAGTAAAGAATTTCTACTGGAACTTTGTTTACAGGTAATCTATTTTTTTTTATTAATTCGATTTGTCATAAAAAGCTAGTACAAGTTCATTGTCTAAATTTTTTACTGTAAAACATGATTTTTAAAACGAAAGTGGAGATTTTTAGAATGGTAATTCATGAGCAGTTCGAATTTGAAATAAAACTACCTTTTCACAAATTCTAGGAAACTGAATCAGTGAAAAAGGTTGAAATTCGAATTGAAGCGAGTTTAAGTACTTGTGATTTTGTAAAAATTATCAGAAATTTATTCTATTGAGTAAGTTTTTGAAACGAAATCGTATTAGGGTTTTTACTTGGACTTTGTTCATCTCTGTAATGAGATGCGCACGGCTCGTATGTGGGATCGAGCTACACACGATTCAAGGAGGTGGAAGAGGATCGTGTGGTCGTGGTTTGGTCGAAGTGCGAGCGCCTCCAGTGGTTTAGGCGGCGGTGGCGAGGCGATTTAGTGATAGTCAAGTTTACAGTTTTTTTTCGAGCTATAGGCTTTATTTTCGATTCGCGTTCCTGTAGGTGTTTTGAGCTTAGAATTCGTGTTTTACTGGATTTTGTGGTTTACCGATGATCTTGGAAGATCATCAGAACCTCATGCGCCGTCGTGCACGTGCATGGCAGCGGTGACGTGTTTCAGGGACAGTGATGTTTTGGGTCGCGTAACAGCCTCGAGTCGTGCACGGGTTTTGGAGTTGAATGCTTCGGTTAAGGCCAAGTTCGAACGTGAGTAATGATCCTGATGCTAAAATTAAGTTTACCTTAAACTTAACTTATTATTGAAAGAAGAACAAAAATAAGGAAGAAGAAGAAGATGTTCAGGGAAGACTCGGGAAAAAGGAAGTGGTAACTCGAAGTAACACTCGAGTATAACGCAGGGGTGGTCTTGGGTTTTTACCAGGGAAGCCTTGGAGTTTGTTTATCTGCAGTTTTTTTTAGGAGATGAGCTTCATGCTTAATAATTTAAGCAATACTTTACAATGTAATTATCACTTGATTACTGTTTTAATTTAGTAATTTAGTTAAGGCCGGTATGAAAATCAATTAACATTAAAGGTTAGTTGTTAATATTTATTTGATTCCCAGATTTTAAGCAGATTTCTTTAAAATGTTAGTTGAGTCGAATAATTAACATTAATTAATTATTTTAGAAAGTAATTAAGAATAATTATATTATGATTGTAATTAGAGTTAGAATTAGACAACGTTTAAGTGATTACTAAATTTAGAATTAACTACTTTAAGTTAATTAATTAGTGATTGATAATTAAGAGTAATCAAGTGATTTAATTAAAATGAATAAATGATTAATTAAGTAATTAGCAGTTAACAAATAAATAATGAAGTTTTATTAGTTAATAATTGAAGTTATTAATTAATGAATAAGGAATACTTAAGTAAGTAATTAAAGTTAAATAACTTGATGAAGAAATTAATTAAATAGTGTGTAATAAAATAATTAATTAATTAAATAATTAAGATCCAATAATTGATTAAGCAATGATAAATCAACTTAAATAATTTGAAAATTTATTGTTGAGCGGTTAACTCTCAGGTAATTAATTCTAAATTGAATTAATTACAAATACGACTTAAAGATGACTGCTTACGTGTTATGTTGAATATCTTATTGTGATATGCTATGTTAAATCTATGATGCTTGTATATGTTTATCTGGGATAAATGCTATGTTAATTCAATATGTTGAATTTAAACTGTTAAGTTAATTAGACAACTTGGCCCTTAAAAATGGCGTTTGGATTCCGATGAAACCAGGATCAGAAGAATCAGTTTTGATTCTTCGAAAACCACATCGATCCAAATTAAACGATAGGTTGTGACTTATCAAATGGTGATCGAGATGGTGTCTTCAGAATGCAAGGGTTATCGTCGTTGACTCTGAGGGTGATTCCAAAATGAGTGTGACTAGATAATGCCTTCGGTTTCGTTCGAACCCGGAACGAACTTGTATGGATTGAATGCTTTCAACACATCGTCAGGCGGACGATGAGCATTCTAAGTGATATGTCCTGTAAAGGTAATCACAACCTCAAGCCTCATCAACCGGGAATGGCTAAAACATGGGAGATGCAGCAAGGTTAGGTGGGTCATGCCCAAGCAGGACAAGATATTTCCCCTGTCTAGATGTCCCTTTTTATTTCGGCTGTGTGGGCGGTTGCTAGCTACAACCGCGGGGTTTATCTTGTTCGGGACTGTTCAGTAAGGAATGGTTTCGGCCTCGTGTTGTAGGGGGTCGGGAGTGATCCTCGGTACGGTGGTCTAGGCCCCGTACTGTGACGGGCGGTATCCCAGTAGCCCTACCATTGTTGGAAATCCATTTTCCCTACGAGACCCTACGGTTTTGATTTGTATTACCCACTTTGTGGCTAGTAGCTGGAATTTAATAAATGTAACAATTCGACTATTTTCTATTTACTTGAAAACCCTAGACACTATTATCATATCACTGGATTTCCTACGAAATGTTTTGGTTAGCGCAAGGTAAAAACTTACCCGTATTTATTTGTGGGGAGTCTTACGTGATACCTTTATTTTCAAATGTTTTCAAAGTTAAACAATTTAAAACCGTTTACTCATACCAGACCCATATATGACCCGGAGTTTATATTTTGTTTTTCATAAACTCTTGGGTACTCAAATTTTTATGAGTAGCCAAGTGATAGGTTTTGGACTCTGATTTCTGGAGAGCTTGGAGCAGGAGTTTCCAGACGTATGTAGATATCTATCTAGTTCCGCTGTGTCAGTAGTTGATGTACACTGTATCTCTGATGTATGTATTAACAGATAGATGTATGACTGTCATATGAACTGATATTGTATAACTCTGATATATGTAAAACTATGTAATATTTATGTGATATATTATATTTTGTTCCGTTCCGCTGTGAGATTCTGATGTTGTTGTTCTTTCTTCCTCTTTCTTTCCTATTTCTATCCCTTTCTTTCTTAATGATGATACGTCTTCTGGTAGTAGAAGGGCGGGTTGTCACAGGTCCCGATCCCTCACCTAGGGGATACTGATCCCACATGTTGAATTTGACTAAGTGTGGGATAGGCACTGATCCCTCGGCTAGGGACTGTCGGTTCCACATGTTGAATTTGACTAAGTGTGGGATAGATACCAATCCCTCACCTATGGGTACTGATCCCATATGCTGAATTTGACTAAATATGGGATTGGTATCGATCCCATACATAGAGGGTATCGATCCTGCACACTGAATTTGACTAAGTATGGGATAAGTGTCGATCCCTCACTTAGAAAGTACCAATCCCACATGCTAGAATTCACTAAGTGTTTCACCCTACATAAGGTATTGGTATTGATCCCTAAGGGTATGTCCAGAGTGGCCCCCACTTCTATGACACTCTTTTCTAGCTACATGGAGACTGATTCAAGTGTTGTTCCAGAGTTTCTATGCATCATATTGGCAATCTCCATATAAAATCTAAAGCAGCAATTCAACCTTCTGTAGATCCATCGCTTGGGCCAAAAAATACCTAGACGACTGTGCAAAAAACCCTTAGAAACATGAAGCCAACATCAAGGCAAGCCAATAAGAAAAGTTGCTAAGTTCCCCTACCTATATACAGGAATCGGTACCGATCCCCCAGTAGGGATCATTACGATCCCAACCCTAGCGGATATAAAGTTGTGATTTTTTGGGCGACTTGGTCTTGGTGGCGAGATTTTGTAGGAAAAGTTTTAGTGAGATATTTGGTCGTCTATCCCCATAAATAAAGAAGGCATGGTTCATTTAAGGGATCTTCTTTCTCTTCTACCCTGCCTACGCTCTGCCATTTTTTCATGACTTCATGGATTTATACAAATCCAAGCAAATTGTACTTCAATCTACAGTATAAGTAAACAAGATCTTTGGAGTGGACTAGGCCGGTGTATGCCGAACCACTATAAAATCTTGTATGTTCATTTCCTTCTTGTATTTAATTTGTTTTCTTCACTTTTTATTCACTTCTACTTTCTATTGGATGTTTGTGTCATTTTTAGTTCAAACATTTTGGTGCTTTTACTAAGAGACACTTGAACTCGCTAATCGAAGATTTGAAAAGGATTCTAAATGGGTAGACAATCAACTAGGAGGACTGTTACAACTGGAAATCTACTTAACCAGGGATGATATAGAGACTATGATGAATGTGATGCCAGTTTGAATGATTGCCCGTCAAGAGACGATGATGGAAAACTTTTTCAGAAAATTGCGCCAAGAAAGAACAGTTGGAGTAGCCGCAAATAAGAATCAAGGTCAAGAAGCAAGAGCACATTTAGTTGTAACTCTTGAACAGAGGCAAGGAACATAAGCAAATGCGCCAAGAGACGGACTGGAACAACTAGGGCCTACCCGGTCTAATGCTAGGGATCGGTACCAACCCCTAACGGTTTGGTACCGAACCCCTTTAGCCTGGGGGTCATGGCTCAGGTCACCCTTGGTGGAGATGTTGCACGTCCAAGGAATGACGCTGCATATACCAATGCAAATCAGAATATGGAGGCACCAGAATTCCAACATGGAGTTGGGGGGAAGCCCAAGAATGCAACTGCAGATCACCTTTGGATGACAACGATAGATTTGTTAAGATAATAAGGGAAGCTATGATAGGCGGATTGTCTAATCGAATCTTCGGAGACATAAACGAGAGTGCATGTACTACGAACATCCGGTATGCTAGGAATCAAATAGAATTTAAACTACTAGCATTAGAGACATATGATGGAAAGTCAGAACCTATAGTTCATTTGATGAGATACATCTAGCACATGGAAGTGTTCTGGGCATCTGAGGGAGTTTATGGGATGGTGTTTCCCTATATATCTTACAAATTTGGCTGAGCTATATTTCAGGCAGTTGGAGAACAGTTCCATAAGCACGTGGAATAAGTCAGTTAATAGGATTATGAGAATGTTTCGGGTCCACATCTCATGACCCAAGAATGTGATGACTTTATCGACTGTGAAACAAAGGGCCAGAGAGTACCTTAGGAATTTTCTAACAAGATTCAGCTCAGCGGTTGCCTCAGTGCGTAGGTCGGATCCATCAGTTTTTTTGATGACGGCAGTTCCTAGAATTTTAGATAAGACAGATTTTAAAGTTGGATTGGAATGGGATCCACCAATGAATCTCATGTAGTGTTACCACGAAGCTGAAAGGTTTCTACGGTAAGAGGACGTTGAAGCTAACAAGGAAGAGGTTAATACTGTAAAAAGTGAGGGACCGCCTAGAGTGGGATCCAGCAAGGACAAAGGAAAGTGGAGGATGGATGATGGATATGATGACTCGAAGCGGTAAAGGAGAGAACCAAAATTCTCTTCTTACACCGATCTGAACGAAACCCTGGAACGAATTTATTTGGATAATAGAGGCAACTCCCCTACCAAAAGCCGGCAAGATGAGAACCCATAAAGCATGAAAGGATGTTTGGAAAGTATTGCTTATTCCGTAAAATAGATGGGCATAACACAATCGATTGGAGGTACCTATGTGATTTGATAAAGAAACATAATAGAGACAAATGATTATAGCAATATGCAAGAAATCGAACTGCAATGACGGAACAGGAGTGGCTGTCATCCGCGACGAATGAAAACGGCCTTTGATCAAGGTTGAGGATGGTCATCTCTTGATTAAAATGGAAAAAAATCAAGTATGATTCTCGAGATCCATTTTTCTTTTTTAATAAACCGTTCAATAATACAGCACAGACACTTACTCGTGTATGGAATCTCGAATGGTCCTTAGGCACGCTCTAGGCTGGATGCTAGACTGAAGTGCCAAACAAAGCAGTTACCTTGATGTTAGGATATATATTATTTCTGATATTGAATTTGATTATTAAAATTCACATTTAATGCGATGAATGATACTGACCGCTTCAGTGTCCCATCCAGAAGGACGGGACCGGTGTGCAAGGTGCAAGTCCCCTCGCCAGAGCGCGAGTGGATGGGCTTGTTCGATACGATTCGTTGTGAAGTCCTATTCAGAGGGACGGGACTGGAGTGCAAGATGTAAATCCCCTCACGGGAACATGAGCGAATGGGTTTACTTGTCGTCAAGACCCCTTGTCGGAGAGCAAGAGGATTATGCTCGGTAAGAGGCTGGAGAGACCATGGATTTTTTCGCGTTATGTTCCGTCCGGAGATATGCAACTGAAACGCAAGGAGTAACTCTCCTTGCCAGAGTGCGAGTGGATGGGTTTACTTGTCGTTGAGTCCCCTCGTCGGAGAGCGAGAAGATTGAGCTTAGCAAGGATCATGTTATGTCACAACCGGAGTGCCAGACCGAAGTGCTGGTTGTAAGTGACTTCACTGGAGAGTGACTGGATGGACTTGCTCGTCGTTAAGTACCCTCACAGGGGTGCGAGTGGGTTGGGCTTAGCAAGAGCCTGGAGAGACCATAGATCGATCCGAAGAGAACATGTCTGGTTTATCGACCCCTAACAGTCATCAGCCTTGAATGGCTATGGATTTGATTACCGGTCTCGAATGACCAAGGATTTGATTATTGGTCCCAAACGACCCGAATTTGATTATCAGCCTCGAATGGCAGTGGATTTAACTATTGACCTTGAACGGTCATGAATTCAATAAAAGATGCAGAGAGATCGAACCTGAAAATGAAAACAATTTGATTTTGACAAAAAAGGATTTGAACGTCTTATAGTTGGAATAGAATTGATGAATTCTGGATGAATACGGGATGATTTTGATATATAATAACTTCGAATGAAATCGAAATGATGATGATGTATAGATTACACTTCAACGTAGCTTAGAGTCTAAGATATAACGGGTTTAGAATAACCTACGTTTGATAGGAGAATCCAAAGGAACTGAATGATTCACCAGAATTGAAGTAGTTAGAGAGCTCGCCATCGAAGATTGGAACTACATATGTTCTTGAGCAAATCACACATTCCATTCGCAAGGCATGCTTTGGGGAGAAAATGTTATCTTGCCCTTAAACCAAGCAGTATATGGACAAACCCCACACATCAGACTTCAAGTTATCGGGGAAAGAAGCCTAGAGAGATGACAACAAAGCTCAAAACTCAAGTACAATCAAGACCGCAAAGTGAAGGAAAACCATCCCAAAAAATTCCATAGTCAGAAAATCACTAAGTGTAGGATAGGTATCGATCCCTCACCTAGGAGTTAACGAGCCCACATATTGAATTTAACTAAGCGTGGGATTGGTATCGATCCCTCACCTAAAGGGTATAGATCCCACATGCTAAATTTGATTAGAAATGGGATATGTACCGATCCCTCATCTAGGGATACCGATCCCACTTGTTGAATTAAACTAAGTGTGGGATAGGTACCGATCCCACACCTAGGGGGTACCGATCCCTCATGATGAATTTGACTATGTGTGGGATATGTACTAATCTCTCACCTAGGGTGTACCAATCCCACATGCTAGAATTCACTAAATACTCACCCTATATAGGGGAACGGTACCAATCCCTAAGGGTACATCCAAAATAGTCCCCACTTCTATGACACTCTTCTCTAGCTACATGGAGACTGATTCAAGTGTTATCTTAGAGTTTCTGTGCATCATATTGGCAATCTCCATATAAAGTCTAAACTAGCAGTTCAACCTTTTGTAAATCCACTGCTTGGGCCTAAAAACACCATGGTGACTATGCAACACAACCTTCAAAACATGAAGCCAACATCAAGGAGAGCCAATATGAAAAGTTTCTAAGTGTTCGCACCTATACATAGGGATCGGTACCGATACCCAACCCAAAGGGATATGAAGTTGAGATTTTTTTTAATGACTTAGTCTTGGCGGCAAGATTCTGTAGTAGAAGTTTCAACAAGATATTTGGTCATCTAAGGCATGGTTCATTCAAGGGATCTTCTTTCTATTCTTCCTTGCCTATCTTTGCCATTTTCTCATGACTTCACAGATTTATACAAATCCAAGAAATTGTACTTGTAATCTACACTATAAATAAGTAAAATCTTTGGAGTGGACATAGGCCAGAGTACACCAAACCGCTATAAAACATTGTATATTCATTTCCTTCTTGTTTTTAATTTGTTTTCTTCACTTTTTATTCTCTTCTACTTTCTATATGGTGTTTGTGCCATTTTGGATTCTCAACTAGTTTTACAATGATTCAGATAATCTTCTAAGTGACGTTATGATACTTGCCTAGTTTGAGCGTCCTAGTACACTCATTATAGTATCCTTATTACCGTTGTGTGGTGGTTCAGCATATCATGTAAATTTTCCTTTTCAGAGTGGGAAGGGTGATGGTCTTTCATGTATTGTATTCGTGAAAGGAGTTGCACCACCTAGCATTTTGAAGCCGAATAGACTCATGGGAGTTTACATCTTGACATGCATGCTATAACAGTTATTGATTACCATGCGTATTGTTATAGACTCCTTTTTGAATGATTGGTTAGTTGTATAGTAATTGTTATTGTTTGTAATTGTTTATTTTTGTTGATTGATCGTTGATTAGTTATTGTTGCTTATTGATTGCTTGTTTTTTTCTTAATTATTGATTGATTATTTATTTTTGATTAATTGTTTATTTTTGATTAATATTTTGCTTGCCATCGCTTAATTATTAATTCATCATTTAATTTGTTGTTTGTTGATTGCTTGTTGTTGTTATTGCTAGAATGTTATGTTAAATTTCCTTTTCCGTAGAGGGAGTGCATAATATATTTCATGAATTCTATTTGTATGATTGCAAAATTTTAGCGACGTTCTCATGATGAGTCGACTAGGAAAAGTTGATGCGAACTGAATGTGGCTTTAGACCTTGAAGACCTACTCATATTTTTTAGAATATAGCTATGTGGCTTCAGACTGATGGGGTAAGCTTATCCGTATTCGATGGATCTCTGTATTGATATGTCTCCAACAATTTAAGGAAATTTTTGTTTTCCTTTTTGTTTCGTTAACATGTAAGAAAACATGGTTTGTTGTAATATGTTTTTTGAGATGCTGGTTGCATTAGATGTGCTTCTTGCACAGTTGTACATGTTTATTAGCGATGCTTGTTGCATTAGATATGTTTGTTGCATAGTTAGTTGTAATACATTTATTTGAGATGTTTATTGCATGGTTTGATGTAGCATATTTATTTGAGATGATTATTATATATGGTTTAGCATGCTCAAATCCATGGTTTAATGTTGCATTTGTGTTTAATTCTCTTTATTGAGTGCATGATTAGGTATATGGGAGCAGCTATGCGCTATCAGGATGCTTATTTGCATGTATTCCATCTAAATGGCATGCTCTTTCTATGAAGGAGGTACGTATGATCCGCAGCATAGATGATATATGTGTGTGTGTGTGTGTGTGTATGCATGTATGCATGCATGCATACTTGTATGTCCAAAAATGAAATGCCTTGGATATGGGATGCCTTAGATATGAGTAGAATATATATGTTATTTTGGGATTATTTCAGAGCTAACCGCAAAATAGGAGGTTTTGTCAAAAAATTTGAAACAGGAGGAGTCTTTTTTTTAAATTCCTAAGGGATAGGAAGTATATTCCATACTTGGAAATTTTGGTCAATCGGGTAAATTATCATATTCATAGAAGTTCGAGGACAAAATTCTTTTAAGGAAGGAAGAATGTAACAACCCGCATTTTAATGACTGGAAATTCAAATAATTAATTTAAATATTGAATGGCTAATTGATCGATGGTCCAAAATTTGATTTTTACACATAATGTCGAATTAGGACTCGAGATTACTTCAAATGAGTCTGGATTGGCATTGGAAATCAAAATGAGTATAAATATCATTATATTTGGAGTCATGGTATTTTTACGATTTACATATTATTACATGTATTATGTAAAAATACGTGAGTAGTCTAGTTTAGTGGGATCTAGACTGACGGCTTGCAATTTTGGGATGAGGACTTCATTATGAGACATACAGTTGATGAATTTTTGGAATCGGGTGATACGATAGCCGAAGCGACCTCGAAATGCATGTATTTATCATCTCGAAACGATGTCTCGTATAACCATAAAACTTATACCACCGAAACTGGAAAAATAAGGTAATGTGCATTGATGGGTTTTGTGATGATGATCCAATGTATTATATGATCATACGAGCTCGAAACATGAGGCTATTTATTTGTAGTAATAAATAAGTTATACATACATACACATACACTCATAAGATTTCTCTCTTTGTTTTATCCTTTCTTGAGTAACAGCAGCTCCACCTCTTGGAATCAAATCAAAATGTCGACTTCCACTCACGTGGCTTGTATTCCTCCTATCATTCTCGTCCAAAGATGGGATGGAGTATAGCAGGGTGGTGACGGCGTTGGGTGCAATGGTAACGGTAGCGTTGGCTAGATGTTGGGGTTGAGGAAGTAGGATCAGAAGTGGAGTGTTAGGTACTTACGTGTGTGGTTTGGCCTAGAGAGAAGCTTGATGGTGAGTTTGGTGGAAAACAATGGTTGTGGCGGCATGCGTGCTTAGTCAAAGCATCGGCAAGGGCTTTGGGTAGGGGATGTCATGATTTGTTTCAAGTGGTCAGGGGTAGAATGTTGGCATGGTTAGACTTGGCACTCAAAGAGGTGGGTGATGGCAGTGGTTGGAGGTACTCTGGTGCTCGGCAACGACGGCGGCATTGTAATGTTGAAGGGGATATGGGTGTGTGCATGCATAGGCATGTGCAAATTGATTTGGGGGAAAATATGTTTTAGCTAATGAAGGTAGTTAATTAATTTAATTATTTTACTTGGTCTCAATCTGTATTTAATTCATATTTTTGTATACGAGGTCCAATCAAGATGCAGTCTTCGCCATTGCACTCAAAAGGAGATTATCTACAAGTATTATAGTGTTGGACTAGATTCAGACACTTGAGAAATTATAGCTCAGATGGGCGGAATTATATGAATTTATATTGTAGTCTAAATTCTTGTAATTATATATATTTAATTTTTTTACCTAACAGATGTTGAATAATATATATATAAGTAATTATTTTCCCATTTTATTAGACTGGTTTGAGTAGATATTCTGAATAACCGATTAAGTTCATGTATATGTAGTTTTTGTGTCCTATTCCTACTGAATAGAGTAAGATGGAGTTGGTATTAATCTGTAACATGGTTATGGATTAATTAAACTCCAATTTATAGTTATGTTAGTGATAAAAATATTATAATATATTTTATTGCAGATATTTAGAATGGTTGATTAAGATCCCATATATATATATTACGTTTTATTTGTATTGAATAGAGTCAGATGAAGTTGATATTAATTTATAACTTGGTTATAAATTGATTAAACTCGATTTTTTTGTTATATTAGTGATAGAAATATTGTTGTACATTTTACAACTGATTAGGAGTTAAAAGCATGACCTTTAAAATAAGTGGTAAAACTAAAATAATTGTTTAGGTAGGTTAAACTTGTATTAAAATAGCTTTGAAGTTTATTTGGTCCTGGTATTAGTTTATTATGGTGTACTTCAATAACTAACTAACTAGAGAATTTTTATAAAGGTATTTTGAAATGTTAGAAATTACAAAAGAAGTATTGTATTATTTAATAGGATTTGATTAAGGTTATAAAATGATTATTAACTTCAGACCCTAAAAATGGTTTGTGATATGTGTATGTGTATTATATACATGTGCTATATAATATTTAGAGAGTTTATTCGTAGCTAATATTAATTTTAATAGAAGAAATAAGTGATATTAAGCTATAATAGGATTGATAGGCAAGAGTATTATTTTATAAATAAGTTTGAAAATTCTATAAAATAATACGAAGAAGATATAGCTATTGGATTGGTTACTAAAGTAAGATGCACTGTTGTTGAATTGTTTATATAATTGTATGTGTGAATTATTATTGACATTGAGATGATAAATTTTTTACTTGGTTGTGTATTGCATTTGTGTGTATAATATGCACGATATGTGTTTATTAGTTCCGTATAGTTGGACCGGTTATATATGGGAATATAAGTATATATATACCAACATATAGTTTATGTGATATAAATATGTCTATATGTAAAAATGTAGTTCTGGTATGTCCAACTTGGTGATACTAGGAGATGCATGAAATATTATCTACATATTTATTGATATACAATTTAAAGCATTTATATATGGTTTCGGTATATTCGACTTGGGGCTACTAATTGGTGTATAGAATCCATTGTACTATTGAGGTGCACGACCTGCAGAAGTGGTCTTGGAGCAGGAGGCAAAGAGAGATTGTGATGTTATTTTAGAGTAGGTCATATACTATTCTGTAGTACTTTTGGGTGTTGCGATAGGACCTTCAAGCCTACTTCTTTTGAGGTGTTGGTTCTTAGGGTAAGCAACAATATAATTGTTGCTCTCGATACGTCTCTTTGGTAGCTAATGGTAATTCGATGCAATTTATCGATGAGTAATTTAGGCATATGTGTAGTTTGATATGCCGAACTTGGGGTTATCAAATAGTGGACAAAATATATTATATAGATTTATAAATATGTCGTTCAAGTGATATATACATATACATATACATATACATATACATAAACATATACATATACATACATATATATATATAATTATAGATGATGATTTGGACGATTTATGTACATTGATTTGGTATGCCTACTGTCACATCCCCTATCTGGAGGCCCGAAGATAAGCGCTACAGATGATGCAGCCATCCATAGTATAAACTTTCGGTGACCAAATACGGTAATGTTAATGGTATTCAATATCAGCATCACATGAATATGAAACAAAATCACAGATTTAAAAAACAACTTTTTATATTACATCATCAAAGCATGTTCCATATTCAAATTACATAATCCGAAATGTTTTCACAGACATTGCTCAAATATAATATTACATAAATATGCCAAGAGCGACATATAAAGATGTCCCCTTGGATGATCAGAGTCATAACTTAGTCATAATAGACTTAATACACTGCGAAATATATTAATCAAAATAAAAAGCAACTTCTACATAGCTATCCGTCAGCCACCTGCTCATCTCCGGAAGCTTTATTCGTCAACCTACTGAAACCTGTAAACCTTAATCTCTCAGCCTACTCAAATAAATTTTGACTACCCAAGAGTTTAAGGAAAAACATAAACTTCAAGTCAAACATAAAGCCTGGTGTGAATAATACTATACAATATTGAGTGAGACCGCGCTGCTTAGCGGAATGGGTTTTCCTTCACTAACATCCTTTTAAAATAATCTTTTGCAAATCATATCCTGCAACCAAAACTAGTTAAAAACTGTAAATCTATATTATGTAAACTTACATAAACCTCCGGTAACAAATGGACTATATGTCTGAACACTACTTTTATTTGGCTAACTACTAACCTTTGGCTTTCTCTGGCTTACCAGACAATATAAACAAATAATATAACTTTTGTTGGATCCTCCTGTTTCGGACGGTCTATCCCTAACTTACTTTCTCCAGGTCAACTGATCCTAATGGTTTTGTGGGCTCACCAATAACCTACATAGTACAAATATATCCCTTTCCGTGCATACCATAATTTTAGTCTTATCTATGACAAAGCCCTACACACTGTAATTTTAGACTAAATTAGCTAGGGGCTAATAGCTAATGTATAGGGTGCGACCTATACCAGTCCCATCTGGTATTCTAATATCTGAGTCATTTTACTTAGGAAAATCTTCCTAAATTTTTTCCTTGAAAACCTTTTCTTCTCAAATTGATTAAAACCTTTAGATCAAACTTAAACAAGGAAAATATAAATACTTTATGCTTTACTCAAAATCACCTGGCCATTTTATATATATGTACTTTACTAAAATCTTTGTTGACGAAAACATTTAAATCATTGAAAGTACCCCTTTCGATCCCATTAAAAGTATCCCTTTCGTAACCTGTGAACTCCTTCCTTTTATCTAGGCCGAAAGGCCAAAACCTTCCTTCTGAAACCATTATTATAAACCCTTCGAAACCATTGAAATACCATTTTCTTCAAAAGCTATAAAACCTTAGTCATCCTTCTTTAAAACCATTAAACATTGTCTTTTGAAACCATTGGAAAAAATTTCCTTTTAAAACTTTCAAAAAGGATGGGGAACCACCCCTCCGGAACCATTCATTCAAAACCTTTCGAAAACATCAAAACCTTAAACCTTTCGAAAGCATTTGTATTCAATTTAAAACATGTGGAAACACTTTTCAAAACCATTCAAAACCATATCTTTTGAAACCTTTGGGCTAATCTTTAAAAATATTTAAGGATCACAAAACAATAGGGTCAAAATAACTCTTTTGAAAGCTTTTTCCTAAATAAAAAGAAGACAGTGTCAAAACCAACCTTCTAAAAGCATTGGAGAAGGGAAGCTAAAAGCTTCGACCTAGTTGAAAGCAGTTATTTGAAATAAAGTATACCTTCTGAAACTAGTGACTTCGAAAGGTCGAAAAGCGACAGCTAGGGGTTTCGACCCCGACGAAAGCATTTACTTAAAACAAAGGCGCAACCATTTCGAAACCATTCTTTTAAAGCTGTTTTGACCTAGCCGAAAGCCAACCAAGTCGAAAGCTATTCAATTGAAAGCAAGTAAGCGTATTTTTATTTAAACGCAAAGTAGCGCTTCAACCCCTTCGGAACCCCTTGTTTCGATCCAGTTCCTTCCGCCTTTGTCCAATTCACCATGTATCAAGTTATTGATACTATATGCATTGATTTTGATAGCATGAAGGCGGAGCTACTAAGTCGAAAGCCAATCAAGACGGAAGCAGGTTGCCGAAAGTAACGAAACATTAAAAAACTGTGGATAAATAGTTCTTTTCACCTAACCTGCCTTATGTGTCAAATTATGATTGGTTGCAAAAAAATTCTTTTCCAAAGTACTGCCAGTTTTAGAAATAATAATTTGAATTATTTACAAAATACCCTTCTCTTTTTTATAAATATATAAAACATTTAAGTCCCACACCTTAAATAATTTTATATATTAATTAAAACACTTAGGAAAATTTCACAAAAATTTCAGATAATAATTTTTAATATGTTTTCTAACATATCTAAATTTCGGACCCTAAGCCAATATGATTTGGTCGTATTAAATTTTAAACCCAAAATAGCATTTTCTTTACAAGAAAATTCATATAAAATCCACATAAATTCAGAAAATTATGAAATTTGGAACCCATCTCTAAAATTCATTTCTAATCTAAATCTAAATTCACAAGCCATTTGGATGTCATTAAATGGGGTTTTCACATCGAAACATATCATAAAATCTATATATATAAGCATAAATCATCAACAAGCATATATAAACATTCAATCATTCAAAAACATGAAATAACCATTGCAAATAAATTCAGTTTACCATCAAAACCGAACATCATTAAGAAAACAAGAGATGTAGTCATTATTCACCTTAACTTTGTGATTAAAGATGTGAGATTTGATCTTGATTAAGTGATTTGATTCTTCCACTTGTAAGTTCGAGCTTTTTTCTTCTCTTGAGCTTGCTAATGGTGGTTGGCCTTGTGTTTTTATTTTTGTGAATATGAAATGAACATATGGAATGATTTCCGAAGGGTTTAGGATATAAGGATGTGTCTTGTTCCTATTTTCCCTTGCATTTTCCTTAACCATTTATTATCTTTATCTAGTTTAATTTACTTGTTTAACATGGCACGGCTACCCCACATTTAATCACAAATCTCAATCCATTAACCGTTATTACATTATTTTATTGGATTCAACTAATTAAATATTCTAAATAATGTTATTGAAAATATGGGGTGTTACAGACTCCCATCCTTAAAGAATTTCGTCCTCGAAATTACGATAAGGTACACATTAAAACAATCAAAGGTAAAACATATCATCAAACAAATTAGGATAAGCATCTCTAATCCTGCTCTCCGTCTTCCGAGTACAGTCTCTATCATCATCGCTCTAGTGGACTTTCACGAATCTGACTGTCTTCTTCCATAATTTATTCTCATCTCTCGCGACTATACGTACGGGCTTCCTAACTATAGTCAAGTCCTGTTCCACTACTAAATCCTCTAACACGGTCAGTGACTGTGCTATAGTAGTATCTGGATTTATGACACACTTTCTTCGATGAGATATATGGAAAACATCGTGGACTCCTGCCAAACTACTCGGTAACTCTACTCTGTACGCGAGTTTCCCAATCCTCTCAATAATAGGAAACGGTCCTATGAATCTCGATGCTAATTTCCATGTCTTCCCGAACTTGATAGCACCTTTCATCGGCGATACATTGACAAAAACCTGATCTCAGACAGAGAACTATAAATCTTTCCATCTTCTATCCACATGGCTCTTCTTCCTAGATTGAGCTTCCTTTATTCTACCTCGAATTAACTCAATCTTTTATGCAGCTTCTTTATTCAAATCCAAACCAAGAACCAACCTATCCCGGGTCTCTAACCACAAAGTGGAGATTTCCATGGCCTTTCATACAAAGCTTCAAATGGGGCCATCCCTATACTAGCATGATAACTGTTGTTATACGAAAATTCGACTAGATGTAGATGGTCTTCCTATGATCCCGTAAAATCTAGAACACAAGCTCATAACAAATCCTTCAAGTCTTTGTTAACTCTCTCTGTTTGTTCATCAATTCGTGGGTGGTAAACGAAACTCATCTTGACCTTGGTGCCTAAGGTATTATGTAGACTCTTCCAGAACTCGCTAGTGAATAAAGAATCTCTATCGCTAACAATACTACTAGGAATTCCGTGCAGTCTAACAACATTCTTCATAAACAATTTTGCTAACACAGGTGTCGTTCTGGATAACTTAATGGGAATGAAATGGGCACTCTTGGTCAGTCTGTCCACAATGACCCATATATTTCAATTTCCTCTATTCAATCTCGGTAACCCATTTATGAAATCCATAGAAATAGAATCCCACTTCCATACTGGAATATCCAATGGTTGAAGCAATACACTTGCCTTTTAATGTTCGGCTTTCACCTGCTGACAGTTCAAACACCGTTTCACCAATAAGCCTACATCTCTCTTCATACCTTCCTATAAGAAATTTCTCTTCATGTCCTGATACATCTTCGTTCCTCCTGAATGAATAGCGAACTTCGAATGATGGCATTCCTCCAAAACATCTTTCCTTACGTTTCCCACATTTGGAACACATAAACCACCTTTCTTTCTCAACCTCCCATTCCGGTCAAGACTGAAATCCTTTAATTCATCGCTCTTCGTTCCATCTCTTAACATTCTGATCCTTTCAGCTAACACTGGATCCTTTAGCTATTTATAAGCTATCTTTTTAATCATTATCGGTCGAACTTCTAAACAAGATAACATACCAGATTCTCCATGAGACCCATCCACAGATCTCCGCTACACCCTACAAGTCGACAACGCTTCCAAATCTTTCCATTCTGTTACATAGCCAACGCTGCATTCTGATGCTTTCTACTAAGCGCATCTGCAACCTTGTTGCCTTTCCCTGGTGTGTACTCAATTCCAAAATCATAAACGACTATAACTCTAACCATCTTTGTTGTCTCATGTTCAGCTCCTTCTGAGAGAACAAGTACTTCAACGACCTATGATCCGTATAAAACTCAAACCTCCCACCCAAAAGGTAATGTCTCCACACTTTCAGCGCAAAAATAACTGCAACTAACTAAATTATGGGTTGGGTATCTGATTTCATGTGGTCTAAGTCGTCTAGAAGCGTAGGTAATTACTTTACCTCTCTACATTAACACAACTCAATATCCAGTTCCATACACATCTGTATAATACAAATCTTGATTCCCCTTCGGAACAACTGATACGGGTGCATGGGTCAATAAATGTTTCAAGCTCTGGAATGCTTCCTCATACTTACCGATCCACACAAATTTCGCATCCTTTTGCGTTAGCTTGGTTATCGGTGCAGCCATCTACGAAAAATCCTATATGAACCTCTTATAATATCCAACCAATCCATGAAAGCTTCTTATCTCGGTCACTATTTCTGGTCTAAACCAACTATTCACCACTTCGATCTTAGTCGAATCTACACAAAAGCCTCTTTCTGAAACTACATGGCCAAGAAACTTCACTTCTTCTTTCTAGAAACGACACTTCGAAAACTTCTACTTTAGCTGATGTTCTCTCAAAGTCTCTAGCACTAATCTAAGATGAAATTCGTGCTCTCTTTCATCCTTAATTATATCAAAATATCGTCTATGAACACCAACACGAATCTATCCAAGTGCTCTTTGAAAATTCGGTTCATCAAGTCTATAAAGAAAGTTGGAGCATTAGTTAGTCCAAACGGCATAACTAACCATTTATACGATCCATATCTGGTCCTAAGTGCCATCAAAGTTATACTATTGTGACGCTCCGGCTCCAGTGACCGAAATGTCAGAGGGAGTTTACCGTCCAATAACTCAGATCAATGGGCATGGAAGAAGCAATCTTTCGTATACACTACTTTGGGTCAGCATGAATACGTTTAAAATACCTATACACATCTAAAATGATACGTATCTCATCTTGACTCAATGTAGTATACCTGAGTTCAAAGAATTTGTATCTTAATCACATATTAAGAACACAAGATATAATGGTTTCACAAAACAATGGACCGAAAGATAGATATATATACATAGTGTAACAGCCCACAAATCCGTACCCCTTGAGTCAACACTATTCTATCTAAGTCAACTCAAGTTGTACAGAAATACGATCCATTTGGGTTAAAGAAGAAGAGGTAGAAGAAGAAAATAGAAAACAACATCAGAATCTAACCATCGCAGCGGAATAAAATATAATAGATAATGAATAATTTTACTCAAAAATTAAATATTTCTGTTTATATATTACATCATCAGAATACATCAATCACAGCTCAACATCAATATAATACAATGGATACACAACAACTCAAGATAGACAACAACTCAAACACAGCGGAAAATATATATATGTAAACAAGTACGGAAGTACGTATCGTCATCCTTCCCGTCTCCTGAGCTCTACAGCATCATATTCTTTATCCTATAATACTCGGTCTGACCCGAGCATTACAGTTAAATAACACCCGAGTCAGTCTGGAATACCAGCGTGAGAAAATCACACCCAATTGATTTTTAAAGTTTCAAAAATCCTTTGAAACAAAAGCATCTCGTAAGACCACGCCATAAATAAACATGTCGGGTTTTTACCTTACGATAGCTAAAACAATTTTCATAGAAATCCTCTGATATTATAATAGGGTCTATATACAAATACTTATAAAATAGCCGAAATTGTTACATTATTAAATTCCAGCTACTAGCCACAGAGTGGGTAATACAAACAAAACTCGTACAAGGCTCACAGGGAGAATGGATTTGCAACCAATGACTAGGCACTGGGGTACCACCTGCCACAGTACGGGGTCTAGATCACCGTACCGAGGAGTACGCCCGCTCCCCTGCAACACAAGGCCAGGACTATCCCTTACTGGATAATCCTGAGTGAGATCACTCCGCGGTTGGGATCAGCAACCGCCCACTAAGCCGAAATAAAAAGGGACATCTAGACAGGAATTACCTTTTACCCTGCTTGGGTGCTGCCCACCTAGCCTTGCTGCATAACCCCTGATTTTTAGTCATTCCCATTTGATGAGGCTTGAGTCTAAGCGTTACCTTTTTAGAACATATCCCTTAGAATGCCCATCGTCCACCTGACGACGTTTCGCAAGCATTCATCCATAGAAGTCCGTCCCGGGTTCGAACGGAACCGAAGGCACTATTCCTACTACATCCATTTTGGAAATATCCTCAGGATTAGTAGCAACCAGCCCTCGCACTTCATTTCTCCATCTTCGATTCCAAAATTGTTTTCCACGAAAACGTCCAAACGGATCGAAGTGGTTTTCAAGAAATAAATCTCGATCCCGGTCTCTTCGAAACGATCAACGCATTTGGCCAATATTGATAGTTGGTTATTTAACTATCAATTAATATTCACAAACAACCATCCAACAATAAATAATTTCCCAAATTATTTATTAACCTCAAAAATATCTTCACAAGATATATTTCTACTTTTCAAATTCCTTTGAAAATAGTTTTCAAAACTATCTGCCTTTCTCAGAATAAATTCCAAGCATTTCTATTTACACTGAAATCACCAATCACAAAACTTTAGACTTTTAAAATAATTTAAAAACACTTTATTGAAAAATATATTTAACATTAAATATAGAAAAATTACTTTAGTACTTAATTTAAAATAATACTCTGGAAATAACTAAAATAAGGTTACTTATAAATATAATCTAGGTTTTCACCCTTAAAACAGAATTGCTAAGTCACTCTTTATAAATTTTTACTACGGTAATAGATTTGAATAAATATTTACTTTAGAACTTTAAACATTTAGAAATAATAAATTTCCAAGAACATACTTTGTAAAACAACATTAAAACCTTTATTTTATTTTAAAAACTTATTTTGAAAACATACTTGGCTATCCAGAGAAATATACTTCTCTTCACAAACTTTAAAAATAAATCACTATTTATTTTTAAACAGTTTTTCTCATACCTTTAATAAATTCCCAGCTTGAATTTATTCTTTCAAATATTCGATTTCAAATACTTAAATCAATTCCCAAATTGATTTCCAATTTACTTCATTTATTCCAAAATCCTTTAATTTCAGATTTTTATTCCTTAATTATGATTTAGAATACTTTTAATTGAAATACCAATTTAGATTTCTCAATTTACTTCTTATTCCTTTTTAAATAAATTTAAAACTTTAAGTTTAAAATAATTCTTTATCCATTTAAATTAATATCACATAATTCTACAATTCATTTATTACTGTTTGTTCAGCCCTTTCTTTTCCTACTTGTAGTTATTTATTAGTATTTAACATACTTCCATTTCTTTTCAATTCATTCTTAATTTATTCAATTTTCTCTAATTATCTCGTTTACAATTTACTCCCTTTATTTTCTTTCAAAAATCCAATTTAGATATTTTTGTTAATCCATTTTACTCAAATATAACCAACCAAATCATAACATTCAATATTCCAATATATTCATCATAGAATATCAAGTAATCATAACAGAGAATATTAAATAATAAATGTTGGGGGATCCAGTTGGATCCCTCCAACCTGTTTTTCCCCTGCATCCTCAGACGTTAGCATAATATAATATGCCAATTCCAAAATTACCATACTACAGCGCTTCAATCAATTTCAACCATTCAAACAATTATTTATATTTAATCATTTAAATTTAAATTTAAATGAACTGAGTGAGATTAACTCACCTTTGACCAAAGATTTGTAATCCAATCCACACCGGCTTGATTTCTTTCAGAATTTAACCTTGTATAACATTTTATACAATTTATTAATACTTGAATTGATCCAACAATTAATTATCACTCAGTTAACTAACAAACTAATTTAACTTTAACAAATAATTTGGTTTTAACTAATTTCCTTTTAAAATAAATTTGGTAACTAAAATAAATTAAATTAGTTAATTTTACAATTAAATCATCAAATCCACTATTTAAAATAAACTAGTACTTTTAAAACGTGCCCTTGATCTTTATTATTTTCTTCCCTAAATAAAAAATATTTTTGGTGTCTAAATAATTTTAAACTACTTAAACAAATTTTATCTTCATTTATTCAAAGTTTAACTTAAAGGGCGAAAATACGTATATATTGTTTTAGAACAAAATTTCTTTTAAATAAATTATTTTTAGCATCTAAAATAACTTAAAACTAATCTGCTGTCATTGTTATAAAATTTGTATGTGTATTTATATAAAATTTTATTATCAACACATTTTTTTCTTTTAAATTGAAAAAAAAACAATCGATAAATAACCTTACCATGATCGCGACCCCCGTCTCGAGCTGCTGCTGCCAGTTGGTTGGCTTCCGTGTTCACGATTACCTCTGCGAACCTCCCCGCCAAGCTCAACATCAGCCCCTGCCGATCCACCACGTCTCTAATCCAACCCTAATCGCATCGAACCCCTCTTCAAACCATCGTGGCGCCCATCATCTCCATAACAATGACGACCCCTGACCAATCTGGATCGCGACCACCTCCCACAGGACCCTGCTCGCATGTTAGCCTTGCAACAACCATCTCGCGAGCTTCCACTAGAACTCGATTCGCCATGAACCCAAAAGAATGACGAGTTCGATTTGACTTCGAACTGTCGAGTTCAAAACCAAATGCCGCACTCTTCGATTGCCTTCCAGATCAACACTCAGGTTACAGGTAAATTCTCTTCTGCCCTCGCGATCCGCTACCATCATCACGCGGCCTCGAACTCGAGCCCTCCAATTCACGCGCACTCGATTCCCAATGCATATCGAATCGACAGGGAAGGTAAAGGGGAAGCCGCCATTTCTTCGTGAATTTATTCGATTTTAAGGAGATGCGATTCTATTTTCAATTGGGATTTTTAACGTGAGGTAAAGGAGGATTTTGGTCACGATTCGAAAAAGAATTATAAAGGAAAGAGGTATTTGAGTACTTTGAACTGGGAGAAGAAGGAGACGTACTCGATTAAATCGAACATGGCTGCTCGTTATAGAATATAGGTTGGCTTGAGCAGAGTAGGTCGGCTGATGGACCGTGTTGACTTGCTATTAAATTTTTATTATTATATTTTTTTCTTCAAAATATCACATATTGTAATAACCCTAAATTAAACTTGTCTCGTTATGCAATCAAAAATCCTGACCTCATATTAAGGCATGCCACTGGGCGTTCACAATGTTATACCCCTATTTCGAACGCACTGGAAAAGGTTTCGAGTCCAAATTCGATCGTATGGAGAAGATAGCTTTTTGGACCCGGTATAATATTAAATTTCGATATAAATTTCAGCGCGTTTACATATCGTACGCTCACACAACAACTCCGATCACTACGAAATTTGAAATCCGACAATAATTCAATATTACGGACCCAAAGGAACTGGTTTCGTCGAATTCCGAGACTGCGCCTCGGAAGGCTATTTTTTTAAAATTCAATTTAAGTGATCAAATTTTCAAAACTGAATTAAAACACTGTTAATTTCAATTTTACAACTTCTATTATTTTCAATGTTATCAATATAAATTTTACAAGCCTTCGAATTATTTTCAACAGGCTTAAAATTCCAGATTCAACATTTTACTCAACTTTACTTATTTAAATTTAATAATTTAATTATTTAATTATCAAATAAATTGTAATATTCGTTATTCAAGTTAAAATTACTCTATTGAATACTTAAAATCAATTAAATATTCCGATTTTAAATGCTCAAAAATTCCGGGTCGTCACATTCCTCCCCCCTTAAAAGAATTTCGTCCCCGAAATTACTAGTTAAGAGGAATGGTCCAATACCCGTTACTATTTTTTCCAAAACCAAACCATTCAGCATCCTATCCACTTTCTTTTTATAAAAGACCCACTACCATTTTTACTAATCTTTCCCAACTTTCCCATAGTTTCTAACAATATTACTATTTGTTTAACTATTCAAGTTTCAATTTAAAACCAAATCTTGAATTATCAAAATTTTCTCAAAATTTTTCTAACTCCCTAAATTCCCGAAAAATTTCGCCAGCGTCTCCTTTGCGCAGTTAGCTCGGTACAACTACAAAATGGCTCTACGGCCTCCCAAATCCAAAAAGAAAACAAAAAGCCAAGTGGCTTAATCCAAAATCCCAATCAATTTCATACCAAATTTAAATACATACCTTTTTGTCGGGCAATTCAAATTTATCATCTGAAATCAAAATCAATTCTCTTTTCCCTTTATATTACCTGCATATCCTGCTTAGCACTAATATCCATTCACAACATTCCAAAAACATTTTATCAATTTTCTTACAAAATGCCAATATCTATCAATTCCAATATTATCTTAGATTATATTTGTAGTATCAATCTTTCATTTAAGAATTCACCATTCATTCTTAAGTTAGTATAAGCATGAAATATGTTCCTTATATTTATTTTCATCGCTGTTTGCGCCAAAATTGGTCACAAACCCCAAGGATTGTGAAAGCACCAGTGTATGAATATAAATCAGCAATATTCAAACACAAATCACAGATCTAAGCAAGCAACACGCAGCAAAACAGAAATTATGAACAAGAACACACGATTTATAGTGGTTCGGCTATCTCCGGCCTACGTCCACATCAAAGGTTTTCACTTTTATTGATGTTCTTCGCTGATTACAATTGATTACAGCGGATTACAATGGATTATAGCCCTGACACTTGAGTACAACAGTAGTCGTGAAGTGCAAAGTAGAGTCTGGTAGAGTCTCGGTGCTTCATATTCCAGATCCAGTGAGAGAGAAAGAGCGAGATCCCTTTTCTGAATGACCTGGGGCTCTTTTTATAGGCGTTGGAGGCTGATATTTCTCCTAAAATCCGGGAAGACCGCTTCTGGCACGTGAGGGGGCCCACATGGCCGAAACCTGGAGATCCGGGCCCACATTGGGATCGATTCGACCCTTGGTTCGAATCGATCAAAAAAGTGTCCAATCATGATGAAACTTGGCGTGAACGTTCTTCAACACGTAGGCGAACTCCTGTAATAATTTCATGGGATTTGGATCAATGGATTGAGAGTTATGATCGGTTCGAAATGGTGTTTCCTGGACTTTTCGCTTCGTTCGAATCGATTAATTCGAATCGATCCAAGCGCGCGTTAGTAGGGTAACGTGGCATGCATTCTTCGAGTCGATCCACATTTTTCGCCGAGTTGATTGGGTCGACTTCGGGGTTTTAGCCGCGTTTACTTGATGGATTCGAGGTGTTGGATTCGAAGGTTTGCTATCTTCGAATCGATAGAACCGGTTCTCATTCGAATCGATCCAAATATGTGACTGTGGATCGATTCGAAGTTGCTTCAACATGGGGATTCGAAGGCAAGCAAGGAATGGAGTCGGAGCTCCCTCAGTTGCATGGATTCGAGGGACCCTTCTTTGATGGACTCGAGGGAATGGATTCGTGGCAAGGTGCAGGATGGGTTCGGAGTATAGCAACTCCATGGATTCGAACTCTTTAACCTTGAGGGATACGAAGAGAGGTAGCATCATGGATTCGAAGCTAGGTGGTCTGGATGGATTCGAACTAAGGCTTCCTCGATGGAGTCGAAGCAAGGTTTAGTTCATGGGTTCGAACCAATGCATGGATGATGGATTCGAAGTGGAGTCGAACCGATGGATGCGAAGTCCATCGATTCGAACTAGGGAGTACCCTATCGATTCGAACCGAGCAAGGTTTACTTCCCTCAGATTGAATCCATCATAACTTGAGCATACGAACTCGGATTGACTTGAAATTTGAAATACGGACTTCTATGATCTTTCTTGTCATGTCCTATCAATTGTAGCTCAATCTGAACTCGGCCAAAATTCATTGATATCCATGGTTATCCTGAAGTACATAGTTAATACTCGAGAATAATAATCATTGATTCTCAGTAAATTTTGGATATCTCAACTTCGCCAAAAGTTGGGATAACACTTTGCCTCCCAAAACATGCCTTTTTGTAAAAGGTATGTTTTGAACAGTCTTAAATTGAGTGTAGTAAATTCACGTTTCATTCATAGCTGCAGTATTATCAATCAAGTTTATGGCTATTCGAAGCCGGATCAGCATTCATTCTCTCCGTAGAAGTTGAGAATGAAGTTCCTTAGTCTCTCCGGACTATTAATGGCTACTCTGAACCCTTACTAAGTCCATTCTAGACTTAGTGATTGAATAGAAAGATCCTATTGCACTCTGGCGTTGCCTTCTATCCCTTGCACTCTGGTCCTGGTTAGGACGTATAGCGATATCATGGTCGTTCTGGACCGATCATAGCCTCTCCGGGCTCTTGCTGGATCCCATCCTGTTACTCTTCGGTAAAGGGGAAACAACGCTTAAGTGATTCGATCCTGTCGCTCTCCGGCGAAGCGACTCACTTCTTGCACTCCGGTTCAGTGTATCTTAACATTAAGCGATGTCTTGGTCGTTCGAGATCGATCATAACCTCTCCAGGCTCTTACTGGATCCCATCCTGTCACTCTCCGGTGAAGGTGAAACAGCGCTTAAGTGAGTCGATCCTGTCGCTCTCCGGCGAAGCGACTCACTTCTTGCACTCCGGTTCAGTGTATCTGAATATTAAGCGATGTCTTGGTCGTTCGAGACCGATCATAGCTTTCCGGGTTCTTGCTGGATCCCATCCTGTCACTCTCCGGTGAAGGGGAAACAACGCTTAAGTGAGTCGATCCTGTCGCTCTCCGGCGAAGCGACTCACTTCTTGCACTCCGGTTCAGTGTATCTGAACATTAAGAGATGTCTTGGTCGTTCGAGACCGATCATAGCCTCTCCGGGCTCTTGCTGGATCCCATCCTGTCACTCTCCGGTGAAGGGGAAACAGCGCTTAAGTGAGTCGATCCTGTCGCTCTCCGGTGAAGCAACTCACTTCTTGCACTCCGGACCCCGTCTCTCCGGGTAGGGTCATAAAGCGATCATTTTTATATTGGTATTTAATGTTCATCCTCTGACTCTCCGGTAAAAAGGTTTATTGTAAGAAGTTCTAATTTATTTATTTAAATTCGAGTTCTAGATGTTCAATCTCAAACATCAGAAAAAATTAAACATTGCCTCTCTGGGCATATCGGTTTATCTCCATCTCAGAGCATGCCTAGGGATCTCTCTGGTTCCCGTACATGTGTAAGTGGAGTAACTGTTTATTCTGAAAACAAATCTAAATGAAACTATTCGACCAAAGTCCAAATCTTGGACTTGGCCCTTGCCATCTTTAATCAGTGGATGACGAGTCGTGATCCCGATCCAGAATCGTTCCTGTTAGGTGGAGGAGGTAGTTGTTCAGGCCTTACCGCCGCTGTCCGTTCTCTGACAAATTGTGGCAGTCTACCACCCCTGGCATGTTCTTCCACCTCATCCTTTAGGTGGCGGCATTCATCTGTGGTGTGCCCATCCAGCTCATGGAATAGACAATATTTTCCAGTCCTGCGCTCCCGCTCAGTGGGATCCCTTATAGGTGGCTTTCGATAGGGGAGTTGCCCCCGAGTTTCAGTGTAAATTCTTTCTAGGCCTGCAGTCATATTTGTGTACTGCTTAAATCTCGGATCTCGGAATTTCTTCCGTTTATCAGGACCATCATGTCTGTCATCCTGTTTCCTTTTTCCTTGTTCGCTCCGGACTGTTCCCTGGAGGTTCCTTCGCTCCGTGCAACATTTGTTTCCAGCCTCTCGGCTCGTGATTCTTCTAATCGGATGAACTTTTAAGCTTTATGAAAGAACTCTCCAAGATCTTGTGGTGGATCTTTAGTCAGAGAATCTTTAAATTTGGTGCCTTCCGCGACTCCTACCACCGCCGCCATTAAAATCAACGATGGATCCGGGCGATCTACAGAAGTCACCGTTACATTGAATCTTGGTAGAAAATCTTTTATGGACTCTCCGGCCCTTTGCTTGATCGAAGCTAAAGTCATCACGCTCTTGGGTCGCGTCACATGGACCCTGAACTGTCTCAGGAAGCAATCTACAAGCTCGCCCCATGTCCCGATTGATCCAGTCTCCAGTTGTCTGAACCAAAGTGCAGCCAAATCTGACAAATATAGAGGGAATCATCGTGCCATCACTTCCTCGGATGCCCCCAGCACTTCCATGTGCCTAATATATCTAGTAATATGCATGGTCAGGTCTGACCTCCCGTCATAAGATTCTAGCGTCGGTAGTTTGAATTTTGGAGGGTTCCTTGCGTTTCGGATGTTTGGAGTGAAAGGACTCCGACTGACTTCTTCCAGCCCTCCACTAGGCAATCCTCCTCTCATGATTCGTCGCATTAGGCCAATCATCCTCTCGTCTCCGTCTAGGGGTTGGCCCCTTGTCAAGTTCCTATCCTGCCCCCCGAGCCTTGAAGGGAATTCTGGTACGTATTCTTCTGGTGGCTCGTTAGCATCCAGCTTGTTGAGCTCCGTCTGTTGGTCTTCCAGTATCAGACCCTGAGGGTCCGCCCCCAAGTCCTTGTTGATCACCTTCAACTCCTGCATTCTGGTCTTGAACCTGACCTTCATTAGCTTCTGCAATCCTGATTCCTTGTCCCACACTCGCAGTTGTTGTAGTTGGTCCAAGGTTCTGCATATTGGCTGCCCTCATTTGTTCGAGGAAATTCTGCAGCATCTCCTGTTGGGTCTTCATCATGCTTTCGCGTATTGAATTAGCCATAGCCTCCATCTCGTCTCTAGTGATGTAGACGGAAGCTTGTCCTTCTCCTGCTTCGGAGGATGCTTCTTGGCTTCCTCCTTGTTGGCTCCGATCAACTCTTTGTCTTGTTTGTCGAGTCATTGTCTTTGAATCGGAATTCTTCGAACTTTTGAATCTAGATTTCGAATCTGGTGTAGCGGGTGCTGGTTCTTCTCGGTGAAAGCACCAAAGTGTTTGCGCCAAAATTGGTCACAAACCCTAAGGATTGTGAAAGCACCAGTGTATGAATATAAATCAGCAATATTCAAACACAAATCACATATCTAAGCAAGCAACACGCAGCAAAACAGAAATTATGAACAAGAACACACGATTTATAGTGGTTCGGCTATCTCCGGCCTACGTCCACTTCAAAGGTTTTCACTTTTATTGATGTTCTTCACTGATTACAATTGATTACAGCGGATTACAATGGATTATAGCTCTGAAACTTGAGTACAACAGTAGTCGTGAAGTGCAAAGTAGAGTCTGGTAGAGTCTCGGTGCTTCAGATTCCAGATCCAATGAGAGAGAAAGAGCGAGATCCCTTTTCTGAATGACCTGGGGCTCTATTTATAGGCGTTGGAGGCTGATATTTCTCCTAAAATCCGGGAAGACCGCTTCTGGCACGTGAGGGGGCCCACATGGCCGAAACCTAGAGATTCGGGCCCACATTGGGATCGATTCGACCCTTGGTTCGAATCGATCAAAAAAGTGTCCAATCGTGATGAAACTTGGCGTGAACGTTCTTCAACACGTAGGCGAACTCCTGTAAAAATTTCATGGGATTTGGATCAATGGATTGAGAGTTATGATCGGTTCGAAATGGTGTTTCTTGGACTTTTCGCTTCGTTCGAATCGATCAATTCGATTCGATTAATTCGAATCGATCCAAGCGCGCGTTAGTAGGGTGACGTGGCACGCATTGTTCGAGTCGATCCACATTTTTTGCCGAGTTGATTGGGTCGACTTCGGGGTTTTAGCCGCGTTTACTTGATGGATTCGAGGTGTTGGATTCGAAGGTTCGTTACCTTCGAATCGATGGAACTGGTTCTCATTCGAATCGATCCAAATATGTGACTGTGGATCGATTCGAAGTTGCTTCAACATGGGGATTCGAAGGCAAGCAGGGAATGGAGTCGGAGCTCCCTCAGTTGCATGGATTCGAGGGACCCTTCTTTGATGGACTCGAGGGAATGGATTCGAGGCAAGGTGCAGGATGGGTTCGAAGTATAGCAACTCCATGGATTCGAACTCTTTAACCTTGAGGGATACGAAGAGAGGTAGCATCATGGATTCGAAGCTAGGTGGTCTGGATGGATCCGAACTAAGGCTTGCTCGATGGAGTCGAAGCAAGGTTTAGTTCATGGGTTCGAACCATTGCATGGATGATGGATTCGAAGTGGAGTCGAACCGATGGATGCGAAGTCCATCGATTCGAACTAGGGAGTACCCTATCGATTCGAACCGAGCAAGGTTTACTTCCCTCAAATTGAATCCATCATAACTTGAGCATACGAACTCGGATTAACTTGAAATTTGAAATGCGGACTTCTATGATCTTTCTCGTCATGTCCTATCAATTGTAGCTCAATCTGAACTCGGCCAAAATTCATCGATATCCATGGTTATCCTGCAGTACATAGTTAATACTCGAGAATAATAATCATTGATTCTCAGTAAATTTTGGATATCTCAACTTTGCCAAAAGTTGGGATAACAATCGCCCACTTTAGTTTATATCTATTTCTATTCAAATCGATTCTTTCATTTCCATATGAATTCAATTTATCTTTAACTTTAAATATTGAATTTTATCTTCCATTTATAACTAATTCATGTCATTATTTTAGTTAGTTTCATTTACTAATTAATTTTAGTTGCCAATTTAAATTCATTTTGTCATTAACAAAAAATTTCTCCAAAAATTTTCTACCTCCCAAATTTTCGAATTTTTTTGGCAGAGTCCCTTTTGTATGGAGGAGCTTTTGCAATTTGACAAAGGATATAAATATATATACATCGACCCACACGGTCGAAAAAACCAAAAACAGTTCATATTTCCTATTTTTATTGCATAGGCGTACCTTATTTAGCATTTTAAGCAAACATCTTATTAATTTAGCAGTTAGCGTGCCCAAAATCCAGCCAAACGGCTTCCAAAAACCTGTACTTACTCAATTTAAACATGTCAGTGTCAAATATACAAAGTTTATTAACAACTTTCTTAATTTCAATAGCTAACACTTGTATATTATAAGCAATATCCACTAAACCCTTCCATAAGCAAATTTATAAGGTTCTAATGCAAATTTAAATGCTTTCATTTAAATGGTTTACACTTCATTGCTTACATTCAATTCATTTTAAATCCAAATAAACTCATGTTTATTACAATTGATTAAAAAACCAATTTTATTTCTTATATTAGCTCCTTTGAGTCAACGACGACCATTACTATGCAGATTCAATGATATTCACTTAATAAAATATGTTATCAATTTATACTACCTAAAATTGATACCAATTCAAATTTTACTTTATTTTGTTCCATTTCTAATTGATTCCATTCAATTTATTTCATATTCCATATTCATATTCATCTTATTTGAATCCATTTATAAATCTTGGAACAATCCATTTCCAAACCATCCTATTCAATCCAAATGATTACACAACTCTCCACTTAACTCAATTTCATTCTTAGTCCAAACAAACTCATTTAAAATGAAATAATCCCAAAAGCAATCCAACTCCCATTTTCCGAGGTCAAATTCTCATTAATATAACTTACGTTAATTAACTCAATTAGTAATTCCATTTACCAAACAAGTTTTATTAAAATCATTTCATAAAACTCGACACAACTATTTCACAATTTTTACTTAAATCAAGCTTTTATTCAAATATTACTTAAGTTATTTTATTTTCTCGTCAAGTTATTTCAACTCTTAAACTCAAGTTATATATATATATTATAAGCACTTTCCAATTTAAATCCTAAATTTGATTTCAATTACCAATCAATTTTGATTTCAACTCAATTAATAGTCAATTTCTTCCATTCTAATTCATTTGCAATCATTTCAATTTTATTTTATTTTATTTGAGTTCATTGCCAGCTCCATTCGTTTAAATTAAATTAGTATATCTCATTGAATCAATAAGAATTCTAATTCACATTCAATAATTTATTTTCTGAATTCCTTTCACTTCATAACGAGGCCATTTCCAATTTATCTCTACTTAGATTTTTATTTGCAATATAAATCATTTTTATGTTAATTCAATTCCATTCAACCTCGACTCAAATTTAATTCACTTATAATTTTAAGTTGAATTTCTATTAATAACTCAAGCTTCACTTTCAAATTCTATCATTTATTCACAACCCAAATTTTTATTAACCAATTTGAGTTCCATTTCCATTTCCATATTCCATTAATTAATTATTAATTTGTTTATCCAAGGTTTATTCCCAATATTTTATTTTATTTTATCTCAAACCCCTTTAACTATTTTACTGGAGGTTAATCTATTTTATAATTTAAGTTTTGGATTTTATTCATTATCATTTCAAACAATTTTATTTGGCCTATTTATTCCACCTCCAAATTTTATGAGTCACAAACTTATTTGCATCCATCCTTTTATCTATTTATAATCAACTTCATTCACATTTCACTTTTATCTCGAAATTTTACATTTTATTTAGCCAATATATTTTTATGATTCCATAAGCATTTAAAATAAGATTCCGGAGTTTTTAACAATTTCCCAAAATCTCAAAATCACTTTTAAAATCAACTACATCCAAAATCCTTTGGCAAATTCAATTATCCCTTTGGGTTTTCAAAACCAAACCCAGTTTGCAAACAATTCCAATTTTAAACAATTTGGTAGCAATTTCTCTTCTAGAAACTCGAAAATGAACTTCGATGATGCTGCAGTCATCACCGAAATTATTTTCCAGCGATCGAAAGAGAATTAAATGCTTTTATCCCTTTAAAATCCCTTTCAAATATTTTTAAATTCCAAATCCCTCCATATTCAATTCCAATTCAAAAATATTCCTAAAATAATACCACTATTATTTCTCCAAAACTTTTGAAAACCATTTCCAAATCCAAAGGAATTTAAAAACCTTTCCAAAATTCCAGATTTGAAATCCATCGAATTTATATTCCAACATTACTCTGGGATTTTATTTCCAATATTAAATCACATTCATAGTTTATATTTACAATTTCTCTAGAGGTTTATTTCAATTTATAAATTACATTTATAAACTATATTTCAAATTTCATTTGTTATATAAATTTATTCTTCAACTGTGGTTATAAGTTTTCAATTTGTTATTCAATTTCTACATAATAGTGTTAATAATTTAATATTATCATTACTTAACAATCAAGCATCCAAATACTATAATACTTTACAAAAATTATATTCTTTTTATATACTAAAATAATTTGGGTAAAATTATTTTATTTACCCTACTTTAAAACAATACTGTGTCGAATTGTTCTATTCAAGTGTTTAGAGATCCCTATCAATAACATTAATTACTCGTATTGACCAGAATCCATAAACTACTCAATAAACCAATTGACACAATATTAAATCATTTTATATTCACTAACAAATACGCACTCATATATATTTATTAATATGCTCAAACTCAATATAGAGTACTACGGACTCTATTTCAACGAGTAATTCCCACCAGAGCCAAGGTTATCACCAACCTAAGCTCTGATACCAAGTGTAACAGCCCACAAATCCGTACCCTTTGAGTCAACACTATTCTATCTAAATCAACTCAAGTTGTACAAAAATACAAACCATTTGGGTTAAAGAAGAAGAGGTAGAAGAAGAAAATAGAAAACAACATCAGAATCTAACCATCGCAGCGGAATAAAATATAATAGATAATGAATAATTTTACTCAAAAATTAAATATTTCTGTTTATATATTACATCATCAGAATAAATCACAGCTCAACATCAATATCATACAATGATACACAACAACTCAAGATACACAACAACTCAAACACAGCGGAAAATATATATAGGTAAACAAGTACGTATCGTCATCCTGCCGGTCTCCTGAGCTCCACAGCATCATATTATGTATCCTATAATACTCGGTCTGACCCGAGCATTACAGTTAAATAACACCCGAGTCAGTCTGGTATACCAGCGTGAGAAAATCACACCCAATTGATTTTTAAAGTTTCAAAAATCCTTTGAAACAAAAGCATCTCGTAAGACCACGCCACAAATAAACAAGTCGGGTTTTTACCTTACGATAGCTAAAACAATTTTCATAGAAATCCTCTGATATTATAATAGGGTCTATATACAAATACTTATAAAATAGCCGAAATTGCTACATTATTAAATTCCAGCTACTAGCCACAGAGTGGGTAATACAAACAAAACTTGTACAAGGCTCATAGGGAGAATGGATTTCTAACCAATGACTAGGCACTGGGGTACCACCTGCCACAGTACGGGGCCTAGATCACCGTACCGAGGAGTACGCCCGCTCCCCTGCAACACAAGGCCGGGACTATCCCTTACTGGATAATCCCGAGTGAGATCACTCCGCGGTTGGGATCAGCAACCGCCCACTAAGCCGGAATAAAAAGGGACATCTAGACAGGAATGACCTCACCCTGCTTGGGTGCTATCCACCTAGCCTTGCTGCATAACCTATGATTTTCAGTCATTCCCGTTTGATGAGGCTTGAGGCTAAGCGTTACCTTTTTAGAACATATCCCTTAGAATGTCCATCATCCACCTGACGACGTTTCACAAGTATTCATCCATACAAGTCCGTCCCGGGTTCGAAAAAATTTGGGAATCCAATATGAATTATAACCTGGATTAAATCAATTCAACCGAAGGCACTATTCCTACTACATCCATTTTGGAAATATCCTCAGGATTAGTAGCGACTAGCCCTTGCACTTCACTGCTCCATCTTCGAATCCAAACTCCTTTTCCACGAAAACGTCCAAACCGGATCGAAGTGGTTTTCGAGAAATAAATCTTGATCCCGGTCTCTTCGAAACGATCAACACATTTGGCCAATATTAATAGTCGGTTATTTAACTATCAATTAATATTCACAAACAACCATCCAACAATAATAATTTTCCAAATTATTTATTAACCTCAAAAATATCTTCACAAGATATATTACTACTTTTCAAATTCCTTTGAAAACAATTTTCAAAACTATCCGCCTTTCTCAGAATAAATTTCAAGTATTTCTATTTCCACTGAAATCACCAATCACAAAACTTTAGACTTTTAAAATAATTTAAAAACACTTTATTATATTTAACATTAAATATAGAAAAATTACTTTAGTACTTAATTTAAAATAATACTCTGGAAATAACTAAAATAAGGTTACTTATAAATATAATCTAGGTTTTCATCCTTAAAACAGAATTACTAACTCACTCTTTATAAATTTTTACTACGGTAATAGATTTGAATAAATATTTACTTTAGAATTTTAAACATTTAGAAATAATAAATTTCCAAGAACATACTTTGTAAAACAACATTAAAACCATTATTTTATTTTAAAAACTTATTTTGAAAACGTACTTGGCTATCCAGAGAAATATACTTCTTTTCACAACCTTTAAAAATAAACCACTATTTATTTTTAAACAGTTTTTCTCATACCTTTAATAAATTCCCACCTTGAATTTATTCTTCCAAATATCGGATTTCAAATACTTAAATCAATTCCCAAATTGATTTCCAATTTACTTCATTTATTCCAAAATCCTTTAATTTCAGATTTTTATTCCTTAATTATGATTTAAAATACTTTTAATTGAAATACCAATTTAGATTTCTCAATTTACTTCTTATTCCTTTTTAAATAAATTTAAAACTTTAAGTTTAAAATAATTCTTTATCCATTTAAATTAATATCACATAATTCTACAATTCATTTATTAATGTTTGTTCGGCCCTTTCTTTTCATACTCGCATTTATTTATTAGTATTTAACATACTTCCATTTCTTTTCAATTCATTCTTAATTTATTCAATTTTCTCTAATTATCTCGTTTACAATTTACTCCCTTTATTTTCTTTCAAAAATCCAATTTATATATTTTTGGTAATCCATTTTACTCAAATATAACCAACCAAATCATAACATTCAATATTCCAATATATTCATCATAGAATATCAAGTAATCATAACAAAGAATATTAAATAATAAATGTTGAGGGATCCAGTTGGATCCCTCCAACCTGTTTTTCCCCTGCATCCATAGACGTTAGCACAATATAATATGCCAATTCCAAAATTACCATACTACAGTGCTTCAATCAATTTCAACCATTCAAACAATTATTTATATTTAATCATTTAAGTTTAAATTTAAATGAACTAAGTGAGATTAACTCACCTTTGACCAAAGATTTGTAATGCAATCCACACCGGCTTGATTTCTTTCAGAATTTAACCTTGTATAACATTTTATACAGTTTATTAATACTTGAATCGATCCAACAATTAATTATCACTCAGTTAACTAACAAACTAATTTAATTTTAACAAATAATTTGGTTTTAACTAGTTTCCTTTTAAAATAAATTTGGTAACTAAAATAAATTAAATTAGTTAATTTTACAATTAAATCATCAAATCCACTGTTTAAAATAAACTAGTACTTTTAAAACGTGCCCTTGATCTTTATTATTTTCTTCCCTAAATAAAAAAATATTTTTGGTGTCTAAATAATTTTAAACTATTTAAACAAATTTTATCTTCATTTATTCAAAGTTTAACTTAAAGGGTGAAAATACGTATATATTGTTTTAGAACAAAATTTCTTTTAAATAAATTATTTTTAGCATCTAAAATAACTTAAAACTAATTTACTGTCATTGTTATAAAATTTGTATGTGTATTTATATAAAATTTTATTATCAACACATTTTTTTTCTTTTAAATTGAAAAAAAAACAATCGATAAATAACCTCACCATGATCACGACCCCCGTCTCGAGCTGCTGCTGCCAGTAGGTTGGCTTCCGTGTTCACGATTACCTCTGCGAATCTCCCCGCCAAGCTCAACATCAGCCCCTGTCGATCCACTACGTCGCTAATCCAACCCTAATCGCATCGAACCCCCCTTCAAACCATCGTGGCGCCCATCATCTCCATAACAACGACGGCCCCTGACCAATCTGGATCGCGACCACCTCCCACAGGACCCTGCTCGCATGTTAGCCTTGCAACAACCATCTCGCGAGCTTCCACTAGAACTCGATTCTCCATGAACCCAAAAGAACGACGAGTTCGATTTGACTTCAAACTGTCGAGTTCAAAACCAGATTCCCCGCTCTTCGATTGCCTTCCAGATCGACACTCAAGTTACAGGTAAATTCTCTTCTGCCCTCGCGATCCGCTACCATCATCACGCGGCCTCGAACTTGAGCCCTCCAATTCACGCGCACTCGATTCCCAATGCATATCGAATCGGCAGGGAAGGTAAAGGAGGAAGCCGCCATTTCTTCATGAATTTATTTGATTTTAAGGAGATGCGATTCTATTTTCAATTGGGATTTTTAACGTGAGGTAAAGGAGGATTTTGGTCACGATTCGAAAAAGAATTATAAAGGAAAGAGGTATTTGAGTACTTTGAACTGGGAGAAGAAGGAGACGTACGCAATTAAATTGAACAAGGCTGCTCGTTATAGAATATAGGTTGGCTTGAGCAGAGTAGGTCGGCTGATGGACAGTGTCGACTTGCTATTAAATTTTTATTATTATATTTTTTTCTTCAAAATATCACATATTGTAATAACCCTAAATTAAACTCGTCTCGTTATGCAATCAAAAATGCTGACCTCATATTGAGGCATGCCACTGGGCGTTCACAATGTTATACCCCTATTTCGAACGCACTGGAAAAGGTTTCGAGTCCAAATTCAATCGTATGGAGAAGATAACTTTTTGGATCTGGTATAATATTAAATTTCGATATAAATTTCAGCGCGTTTATATATCGTACGCTCACACAACAACTCCGATCACTATGAAATTTGAAATCCGATAATAATTCAATATTACGGACCCAAAGGAACTGGTTTCGTCGAATTCCGAGACTGCGCCTCGGAAGGATATTTTTTAAATTCAATTTAAGCGATCCAATTTTCAAAACTGAATTAAAACACTGTTAATTTCAATTTTACAACTTCTATTATTTTCAATGTTATCAATATAAATTTTACAAGCCTTCGAATTATTTTCAACAGGCTTAAAATTCCAGATTCAACATTTTACTCAACTTTACTTATTTAAATTTAATAATTCAATTATTTAATTATCAAATAAATTGTAATATTCGTTATTCAAGTTAAAATTACTCTATTGAATACTTAAAATCAATTAAATATTCCGATTTTAAATGCTCAAAAATTCCGGATTCGTCACACATAGCATAATACTTGTACAACTGGACGTCATAATACCATCATATATTTACAACCATCACAAAAATGACGTCCTAACCATATTCAGTCAAATATATACAAACTGCATATCATCATACCATGCACAAACAACTAACATAACTACTGTAACGACCTGCTAATTTCAGCCATTCGCATCCACACATGTCGGACTTAAATTTCTCAAAATATCAGATTGTTGATTTAAATTTGGCAAAACTCAGCATGTACAGTAAATAAATCAATCACAAAATCATAGACACAAAGTAATACAATAACAATGCAGCGGAATAGATAAATAGTAGTTCATGAAGCTACTATATAAACATCAGAGTTAGAAATAAAAATACAGCAGAATATCACAAATACGTTGAAGTCCCGAATACAAACAGATGACATCACTGAACAAATCAACAGGAAAAGCTGAAAGCTGAAACGATAGTTGGGTCTCCAAGCGAAGCTTCAAACTTCAAAGGTGAGTCTTAAATGTTGTATCACTCAGTCTGACTCGAGCGTAAAGCAAAATACAAAACACTTGAGTCGGGATTAACATTCTTATATCAATAAATCCAACTCAAGTGAAATATCAACTAAAATACAAGTAACTCAAAGGATGTTTGAGATAACCATCCTCTAAGGATCCGTGGAACTATCTACAATGTAGAAGTATACGTTACTAACAACCAAACGTCATTATAACACCGAGGTCATTTTAAAATAATTTATCTTCAAAACCAAAATATCATTTCCATTTCAAATATATATTCTAAATTATAGCACTTTCAAACTAAATTGATAATTTCATATATATATATATATATCTTATTCAACTTCATTATTATTTAGTTTGAAATATTCACTTAATAAATTCAATATCATTTAAATAACCTTGAATTACAGTTTACTAAATATTTCCTCAATTTATTTAAACGTGAAATATTCATTAAATTTACTTAAGTCAAAATCACATTATGCAATCATATCTTTAGATCTCAAATTCAATAGTTTCAAATCGATTTAATTAAGTAAAATTCTTAATTAAATACAATTTCAATCAATTCAATTTTATCTTCCTAAAATTATACAAATCATTGAAAATCTGTTTAAAAATATGATATTTAACATATTATATTAACTAAATAAAAATTTATTAACTTTAAGTTTATTATTAATCTACTTTATATTTAAAACATAAAATATTTCAATTTTAAATAAAACCATATATATATATATATTCCCTTTCAAAACCATAGAAATCATTTTCAAAATATTTTTATATATAGACCAACGGTGTCTGAATAAAATTTTCTATCCTATAGTCAAGTGATACGGATATTTATCATTTCAATTCGTAATTTAAATATATATATATATATATATATATGTATATATCATTTCAACCCGCAATCCCAATTTCAATTCAATGAAAATCGCTAGGGTTTATCATTTCAACCCATAACGATTTTCTCCTATCCTACAGATCATTCGGGTATGTATCATTTCAATCCATAGGGAATTCTAAACTAACAGGGAACTTGCAGAGTGATAACAGATATAAATAATAATATAACAAGCATATATCATCAATTATTAAATAAAATATAAACAACAGGATATGGTGTCATATCCGACAGGTAAATAGTTATAGATTATTGCTTTTATAACAATTTTAAATAACTATAGCAGTATATTTCAATTGTCAATTCAAATGAGGTCAAATTTAATAAATACAAGAACGTTAATCATGAGTGATTGCTCACCTTTCGAGGCTAGAGAAGATATTTGACCCTGAAATTGAGTTACGAATGCAAGCAGGACTTCCAAAACAAGTTAGATTGGCACGAATCGACGAACGAAACTGATAAATCAGAATTGACGAGATCAAATCTAAATTAGTTTTGATATAAACTGAAATATAACATTCTTATTTCTTATTAAATCAATATCCATTTTCAGATAAATATTAAAAAAATCCATATGTAAAGAAAACCATCGTTTTGTATTAAACACATATATAAATAACTTTATCCAGATCATTATATATATATTAAAATTAAAAATGACAATAAAAACAATTCATAATAGAACTAACGTAAGTTTATATTCAAACAAGAAAGTGCAACAAGCTTTTTAATATACAAAGTAAACCAGAGGTTTGAATAAGAGACACGTTTTAAAACACACATATTGAAACTGTAAAGTACATATATAAAAACTTTACACACATGCCATACTTTAAAAAATAATATTGTTTAACATATTTTTTAAAACTATACTAAGGTAAGATATACACTACAGACCTGAACATAAACATACATACCCAAAATCTTTATATTATATATATAAACTAACATCCCTTTTTATGTACTTAAACAATAGTTATAGCTAGTCACGAGGACCATCAAACAAACCCAACTTACAATATAACTTATCCATTAAAATTCGTATCAGATTTTATATATATATATGTGTGACTATATTTTATATCTAACGAATATATATATATACTCTAACACATATAAGATATAAGTATATGCATATGTGTGCTCACTGGCTTTATATGATTTACTAACACATATAATATAATTTATTACATATGTGTACTGTAAGCATAAGAAATAAGCTTCCATTGTATAAAGATACATATATGAACAACATAAACACATTGATATTTTTACTAGCATATATATATATATATACATATATATATATATATTTTAGTACAACTATATATATATATATATATATAAATTAACAGTAACAAGATTTTATAAAACTCATATCAAGACTCTGGAAAACACACACACACACACATAGCAAAAATATAAACTCATATAAAACACACTAACCCAAAATATATATACATATATATCAAAAATATAAACTCATATACAACTCACTAACCCAAAATATATATACACACATACATATATATGCCGCATATAAATCATATATATTAAAGTTGTTTCAAAAATTATCCCAACAAATAGCATAGACCTTCATTGTTATATATATAAGTAACTAATTCAAACCTCTTATATATCTCTGTATATGTTATATAAAACATATAATTTACATATACATATCATCATTTAGCAATACTTATACATATATGGGAAGTACTGTAATATACATATATATAAGACCAAAAATCAGAGATATAATAAGTTAAATATACATAAACTTATATAACTAAACTGTTATTTATGTATAGCATAACAAACTATGTATATAAACTAGCATACCAATAATATAACTTAAAAAATTTCCTTTATACCACCGTAATATATAACTTAAGAATATATACAAAACACTGTATTCAAACATTGTATACCAATATATATATATATATATATATATATAACTGTTAATATAAAATATACGTACTGTATAAACTTATATAAACTATATATATTTACAAACAGATCCAATACATAAGCTACTATTACCTAACATATTGTAACAAAAATATAATGCATACCTGACTTTGAATATAACCATGCAAAAATAGTGGACGGGTGCTAGGCAAAAAGGGAGATGTGGCAGGGCGGAGCTTGGCTTGGGAGGAGCGGAACTTGTTGGAGGTGGAGGAAAGAAGATAGGTCGGCTGCTTTGGTCGGAGGGTGGAGGCCTAGGGCGGAGCAGGCGGGAGGCGAGTTGCCGAGGGGGGGGGGGGAGATGCACATGGGTATGGAGTTGGAGTGGATGATGTGGTGGTGAAGAGAAAAGGCAAGGAGGACGAAGGAAAGAAGAAAAATATATATAGTGGTTGTCGTTTGGAAGAGAAGAAAAGAAAAATGAAGGAGATCAGACGAGCCACTAATAAATGTTGAAACCGAAAACTTTGTTTTAAATAGTGAACAGTCGGCTACAAGACATATAATGAAAGAGCAACGGTCCAATGCTTTGATTCTAGAAAGTTATTAAATTAATTAATTTTGTTTGGGCAGCAAATTTCAAAGTTTGAAACGCAAAAGAAAACAAAAGGTCACGGTTCCGTACCGATACGGTTACCGGTTTCGCAGTTTCCGCTATGAACTGGACCTTAAATTACAGAATTGAATATACCGTAGAGATCTATAGGACGAAACGATCAAAACGGTATGTAGATATCAGTGATAGGATTGTCCGATCAAAAGTCGATAATCGGTACCGATATACGTTGCTATTCCATACGGAAAAATCCAAACCGAGCTAGAAAGTTCCGAATTTCACGAAATGAATTTCGGAGTCTGATTCAGAGTGTTCTAAATAAATTTTCTCATGTTGACATATTTAGGTTCGGAAAATATTTTATTATCATCCATTTTTAACTGATTTAATTAAAATAAAATTACTCAATAAAGTAAACTTCAATATTATCAGATGAAAATTTTCCAGTTGCTAATTTTAAACAGACGTATTCAAAATAATAAATTTTTATTTTCAAATATTATTGTTTAAAATTTCAATTAATTTAATAAATAAAATCACTAAATTTTTTGGGTCGTTACACTCTCTCCCACTCAAAACTTTTCATCCTCGAAAAGGAAGGAGGTAGGAGAATAGAATAACCAGAAATAAAAGTAGATTAAAAGTCAAGATTAAATAATTAATCTGAAATTATATAAATTTTATTTGAAATATTCATTTGAAAACTTCATTTGCAAATCAATTATCTTTAATACTTTAATACCTTTCAAAACCCATTTGTAAATTCCTTGCTTCCTTTATAAATACCATTTATATGTTTAAATAACACCTTTAAAAATATATGAAAACTATTTGAAAACAATTATTTACATCATTAGTTATATTTACAGAGAAGCTATTGAAAACATTAAATCCATAATTCATAAATTTATAAGTTTTATCCCAAGAAACTTTTCAAATATTATTAATAAATCAATAATCATTTACTTTAAATATGTACTATTTTATTAATAACTTCTAAAATATTTATAACACTAAATTTTTTCTATTAAACCATATAGTATATAAATAAACAATATTTTAAAAGGATATATTCAAAAGGAAAAGAAGGTAGATTCGGAAAAACGGAAGATAGGTGAATAAATAAAGCTGAGCAGCAAGGGTAGATTTAAAAGAATAGTATCGGGCACGAATAGTTAATTCAAACCATAAAAATTTCAATTTCAAATATTGATAAAAAAATTCTTTGTTGGAAATACTTTTATAATAAAACACCTTTATAATAAAATACTTTTATAATAAAATACTTTTATATCGAAACAAATTTTCCTTTCGAAAATACTTTTATAACTTGATGTTTTAACAAGTTTATCCTCATTCTTGCAGACTCTGGCCATACGTTGATCAGGCGCAAAGCTAGAATTCTTTAAGTACTTAGTAGACCTGTTTCAACACACAGTGAAAATACTTGAAAAACCTTCAAAATCGATATGGAAAGTACAATCCAACAAATCAACCGAATCATGGATCGCAGATACATAATGGTTACGCTTGGATCCCCCAGGAAATATCTGTACCTTTAAGCAATCACTGCCTTGCGAATTTCGCCATGATAACCAAAACCCGTAGACCGTGGATACACGATGGTTACGCCTAGATCCCCCAGGAAATATCCGTACCCTTTAAGCAATCTCTGCCTTGCGGATTACGCTACGACAACAAAACTGGTAGACCGTAGATACACAATGGTTACGCATGGATCCTCCAGGAAACATCCGTACCCTTTAAGCAATCTTTGCCTTGCAGATTACGCTACCAAAACGACCATGGGTAACGCCATGGAATTCGAAGGACACTCGAGTATCATATCCAGAAAACCTAAATCAGAGAGAATAATACCGATAGAATGAATCCGCAATGTGGCCACAAAGCGGACATCAAGCAGAAGGCACTTTCCATATCTTTACTTCGAAAATATGTATCATATAGTACCTTTTCAAATTGCTTTCAAATATCATACTTATATAAAGTCCATTATATATAAGATTTCATTTTCAAATCAAATACTTTCCAAAATCAATAGTATATCAAATCACACTTATACAGACTTCGATTATATAAGATTTCGCTTTTCAAATTGAGTATCTTTCCAAATCAATAGTTTTCAAATCAACTTCATACTTATACAAATCAATTTTATATAAGTTTGATAACTCCCAAATCAAGTATTTAGTAAAATAAGGTTCTCAATTTCAATTCGTTCAATATCAGTTCAGTTTCATAATCATATACGGTTTCATCAATATATTTTTCCAAACTAAATATCTTTGATTTCAAAATTTCCAAAATAACAGGTTTAGAAAATAATCCTAGTTTCCAAATCAATATAATTTAGGTCAAACAAATTCATTTCCAAAATCATCATATAAATACTGGGTTTTAAATTCCAAATTTATTTTCGAAACCAAATATTTTTCTGAAAATCAATTATATCCAAAAATGATTACCAAGTTTATAACCATCCCTTTAAAACCTTTACACTATTTATTTATATTTGAAATATCTAATTTTCCTTTTGAAAATTATTATATATATATATAGTTTTCTAAAAGATGTTACTAAGTTAAAACATCTAAAACTAAATTTTATTCAAAACATTTCATAACTACATTTCATATTAGTATAATTCAAAATAGTCTTATTCATTTACTTAACAAAATACTTCTAAATTTATTTAAATCATATTACTTCATGCTTAAAAATACAAGCTAAACTTATATACTTTATCAAATAATTTATACTTTTCGAAATTACTTAGCTTTTAAAAGTAAACCTTGATTTGGAAGTGTTCGAACATTCAAAATAGTCAGAGAAATCAAATTTCCTATCCAAGAGTTGGAAATCCTCAACAAATCAGTAAATCAATTTCAATAGATAAGGTTATACCAAATCAAATCTGAAACTCGAGGATTGAACACCGGTTCACTTCAAATAGTTTCAAATATATATACATATATCTCTCAAATATCAAATAATACTTTGGAATTTGAAATCAAAATTGGTTTCACAAAATCACCCGCATAGAAAAGCTGCTAAAGTGGCCTCTCCACACTTCGAAACTCGAAAATCAATGTCGATGATGGCATGCACTCAACACTGAAATTATTCTCCAGTGACATAAGTGAGTTCTGGACTTCTATTTCTTGAAAACTTCTTTGAAATTTCTTCGAAACCATTGGAACTCATTTGAAGTTATTTGAAACATTTCTTATTCGGAAAAATACTTTTAAATCGTATTATTATATATCTTCAAAATTTAAAACCAATTTCAAAATACCAGAGTTTAATTCCTCAAATTTCCAATTTAAAACCCTTTAGTTATAAATCATTTTTATATAAATCAAATTTCTTATATAATTTTCAAAATTTCAAATCCTTTCAAAATTTTAAATTCTTTTGTTTAAAAGGTATATAATCCTTATCGAAAATATTTCACTTCTTATACATAGAATATAATCATACTTATCAAAACAATAATTTCGATGTATAAAACAATTTATAAAATACAAATAAACATGATTTTTCAAAGGATGATTCAAGAATGGATTTCAAAACAAAGATAGAGATTTCAAATTAGAGGGACTTTAGTCAAATAGAAATCTGATTCGAAGACAGGCTTGAATGAAGATGAGATACTTAGATTACAAATAGAAGATGAATATACTTATATTAATCGCAGGCGACCTTATCCGGGTCAACCGTGACTTCAGGAATATGATTGATGCGGAATTCTAAGGCACATCGACATCCAATCGCCAGAGATAGAATTCAGCATAACAAGAAATAGCATCATCTAAACCGAGGATATAGAAATCTCCGATGAACCAATGCCAACTGTAAAGGAGTTTTCACCCCTTTACAAATCATTTAAAGATTGGCAGAATCACCGATTTTTATAGAGATCATTCAAAATGGAGTTACGAGATGCTCCAAAATCAAAAGAATACAAATAGAAAAGATAAGGATAGATTTCAGAATGAATAGGAGAGACAAGGATAGATTTTAGAACCGAGGGGAACGTTCCAAAGGAAATTCAAATCAGAGGAAGAACTCAAGCTCGAACGAAAGTGATTCAGTAATTAAATTTACTACATATGCTAAGTTTTCCTTAAACCAGAGCTCTGATACAACTGTAACGACCTGCTATTTTCAGCCATTCGCACCCACACATGTCGGACATGAATTGCTCAAAATATCAGTTTGTTGATTTAAATTTGGCAAAACTCAGCAATACAGTAAATAAATCAATCACATAATCATAGACACAGAGTAATACAATAACAACGCAGTAGAATAGATAAATAGGTAGTTCATGAAGCTACTATATAAACATAAGAGTTTGAAATAAAAATACAGCAGAATATTATAAATACGTTGAAGTCCCGAATACAAACATATGACATCTTTGAACAAATTAACAGGAAAAGCTGAAAGCTGAAATGATAGTTGGATCTCCAAGCGAAGCTCCAAACTTCAAAGGTGAGTCTCAAATGTTGTATCACTCAGTCTAACCTGAGCATAAAGCAAAACACAAAACACTCGAGTCAGGATTAACATTCTTATATCAATAAATCCAACTTAAGTGAAATATCAACTGAAATACAAGTAACTCAAAGGATGTTTGGGATAACCATCCTCTAGGGATCCGTGGAACTATCTACAATGTAGAATTATACGCTACTAACAACCAAACGTCATTATGACATCGAGCTCATTTCACAATAATTTATCTTCAAAACCAAAATATCATTTCCATTTTAAATATATATATTCCAAATTATTGCACTTTTAAACTAAATTGATAATTTCATATACATATACATATATCTTATTTAAATTCATTATTATTTAGTTTGAAATATTCACTTAATAAAATCAATATCATTTAAATAACCTTGAATTACAGTTTATTTAATATTTCCTTCAATTTATTTAAACGTGAAATATTCATTGAATTTACTTGAATCAAAATCACGTTATCCAATCATATCTTTAGAACTCAAATTCAATAGTTTCAAATCGATTTAATTAAGTAAAATTCTTAATTAAATACAATTTTAATTAATTCAACTTTATCTTCCTTAACTTATATAAATCATTGAATTTAAGTTTATCATTAAATCTACTTTATGTGTAAAACATAAAATATTTCAATATTAAATAAAACCATATATTTATTCCTCAAAACCATAGAAATCATTTTCAAAATATTTATATATATAGACCAACGGTGTTTGTATAAAATTTTCTATCCTATAGTCATGTAATATGGATATTTATCATTTTAATCGGTAATTTAAATATATACGGGTATATATCATTTCAACCAGCAATCCCAATTTCTATTCAATGAAAATCGCTTAGGTTTATCATTTCAACCCATAACGATTTTCTCCTATTCTACAGATCGTTCGGGTATGTATTATTTCAACCCATAGGGAATTCTAAACTTACAGGGAACTTGCAGAGTTATAACAGATATAAATAATAATAATATAACAGGCATATATCATCAATAATTAAATAAAATATAAACAACAGGATATAGTGTCATATCCCACAGGTGAACAGTTACAGATAATTGCATATATAACAATTTTAAATAACTATAGCAGCATATTTCAGTTGTCGTTTCAAATGAGATCAAATTTAATAAATGCAAGAACGTTAATCGTGAGTGATTGCTCATCTATCGAGGCTAGAGAAGATATCTGACCCTGAAATTGAGTTACGAATGCAAGCACGACTTCCAAAACAAGCTAGATTGGAACGAATCGATGAACGAAGCTGATAAATCAGAATTGACGAGATCAAATCCAAATCAATTTTGATATAAACTGAAAACATAACAATCTTATTTCTTATTAAATCAATATTCCATTTTAAGATAAATATTAAAAAAAACCTATATGTAAATAAAACCATCGTTTTGTATTAAACACATATATGAATAACGTTATCAAAATCATTATATATATATATATATTAGAATTAGAAATGACAATCGAAAATAATTCATAATAGAACTAACGTAAGTTTATATTCAAGCAAGATAGTGCAACAAGCTATTTAATATACAAAGTAAACCAGAGATTTGAATAAGAGACACGTTTTAAAACACACATATTGAAACTGTAAAGTACATATATGTAAACTTTACACACACGCCATACTTTAAAAATTAATATTGTTTAACATACTTTTTAAAACTATACTACGGTAAGATATACACTACAGACCTGAACATAAACTTACATACCCAAAATCTTTATATTATATATATAAACTAACATCCCTTTTTATGTACTTAAACAATAGTTATAGCTAGTCACGAGGACCATAAAACAAACCTAACCTACAATTAACTTATCCATTAAAAATCATATCAGTTTTTAGATATATATGTAACTATATTTTATATCTAACGAATATATATACTCTAACACATATAAGATATAAGTATATGCATATGTATGCTCACTGGCCTTATATGATTTACTAACACATATAATATAATTTATTAGATAAAAATGTGGACTATAAGCATAAGAAATAAGCTTCCATTGTATAAAGATACATATACAAACAACATAAACACATTGATATATTTACTAGCATATATATATATATTTTAAACACATAAAAAAAACATGGTCTATATACTAAATATAGCCATCATACCCAATATATTAGTATAACTATATATATAAATTAACACTAACAAGATTTTATAAAACTCATATCAAGAACTCTGGAAAACACACACACACACACAGATATATATATATATAGCAAAAATATAGACTCACACGCAACACATTAACCCAAAATATATGTACAAATATATAGGCCGCATATAAATCATATACATTACAGTTGTTTCAAAAATTCTCTCAACAAATAGCATAAACCTTCAATGTTATATATATATATATATATATATATATATATATATATATATGAGTAACTAATTCAAACCCCTTATATATCTCTATGTATATTATATAAAACATATAATTTACATATACATATATTGGAAGTACTGCAATATACATATATATATAAGACCAAAATCAGAGATATAACAAGTTAAATACATATAAACTTATATAACTAAACTATTATTTATGTATAATATAACAAACTATTTATATAAACTAGCAAACCAATAATATAACTTATAAAATTTTCTTTATACCACCGTAATATATAGCTTAAGAATTATACAAAACACTGTATTCAAACATTGTATACCAATATATATAACTGTTAATATAAAATGTACGTACTGTATAAACTTATATAAACTTGATATATATAAAAACAGATCCAATACATAAGCTACTATCACCTAACATATTATAACAAAAATATAATGCACAACTGACTTTGAATGTAAGCATGTAAACATAGTGGAGGGGTGCTAGGAGAAAAGGGAGATGTGACAGGGCGGAGCTCGGCTTGGGAGGAGCGGAACTTGTTGGAGGTGGAGAAAAGAAGATGGGCTGGCTGCTTTGGTCGGAGGGTGGAGGCCTAGGACGGAGCTGGCAGGAGACGAGTTGCCGAGGGGGGAGACGCACGTGGGTATGGAGTTGAGTGGATGATGTGGTGGCGAAGAGAAAGGCCAAGGAGGACGAAGGAAAGAAGAAAAATATATATAGTGGTTGTCGTTTGGAAGAGAAGAAAACAAAATGAAGGAGATCTGACGAGCCACTAATAAATGTTGAAACCGAAAACTTTGTTTCAAATAGTGAACAGTCGGCTACAAGACATAAGAAATAATGAAAGAGAAACGGTCCAATGCTTTGATTCTGGAAAGTTATTAAATCAATTAATTTTGTTTGGGAAGCAAGTTTCAAAGTTTGAAATGCAAAAGAAAACAAAAGGTCACGGTTCCGTACCGATACGGTCACTGGTGTTGAGGATTCCACTGTAAACCGAACCTCAAAATACAGAATTGAATATACCTAGGATCTACACGACGAGACGATCAAAACGGTATTCAGATATCAGTGATAGGATCGTCCGATCAAAAGTCGACAACTGGTACTGATATACGTTGCTATTCCGTACGAAAAAATCCAAACGGAGCTAGAAACGTCCGAATTTCGTGAAACGAATTTCGCAGTCTGATTCAGAGCATTCTAAGTACATTTTCTCATGTCGACATATTTAAGTTTCAGAAAATATTTTATTATCATCCATTTTTAATTGATTTAAATTAAAATAAAATTACTCGATAAAATAAACTTCAATATTATCAGATGAAAAATTTTCGGTTGCTATGTTTAAATAGACATATTCCAAATAATAAATTTTTGTTTTCAAATTTTATTGTTTAAAATTTCACAAAATTTCAATTAATTTAATAAATAAAGTCACCAAAAATTTTGGGTCGTTACAACTAACATAACACAACAGACTCAAGATGGGTCTCTCTAATGTTGTCTCGCCATATAACTGTACTGTACCCCTGGCACCTGTTGCGAATGTGCATCCGTCGAGCTCTTACTCTACCACTATCTTAAATTTGTACACGGTATGCCAGTCTCCCTCCATTACAATGTCATAGGAGTCTCTTCAAAATGCGAGAAGGAGATCATCCGACAATACCTCGGTCTGACCTGAGAAGTTGTCACAAAACAAAACCTCGAGTCAGGCTATAAATCTAGCTGTGAGTACAATAGTGTAAAAATGGTTCATATAAATCTGTGGAGTCGGGTTATATATATGACATTAAAAGAAATAGATATGTCACACACTCCATAATCTAAACCCGCCCACATCCCGTTGAATTATTTTAGTTTAAGTGCATGCGTCATGGCACTATTTAAAGTGAATCATAGCTGCAACTCTAATCAACTGGGATATCACATCCTATTCAGTTATAAGTTGCAATCATTTTTCAATAGACTTTTCGCTGCTTAAGTTATTCATATATGAGGTCTGGAATTACTATTGAATCCTACTCATTATTCACTCTTCCTAGACTCTGTATCAAACCGATACTACGGACGTTTTCATCTGCATATCCTTCGATCAGAAATTGTGGGTAACCCCACACGATCTATTAGATGCACTATCTTCTCCTGTTCACCGTTGGCGCTCGCCCCATTATGCTATAAACTTCATCTTTGTTTCACCACATATCCATCAATGAGATTACCCCCAACTCTTCCTTGTTTCCTGTTTGCACTGTGCTTGTCACCATGGTTGTGTCCATGCAACAGATCTTTTGGATAATAAGTGATGAGGGATCAGGTCGTCATGATTCAGGGTGCGACCCTGAATTTATCCGCTAGGATGGATTCTAGCGTCTCACATTCTCACCTCATCTCGTTTGCTTCATCAATTAAATTCATTCAAATTCTTTTGTATTTAACTTTTCAATATACCATTTATTCCTGAAATGGTGTCATGTCCTATTTTATATCACATATAGATGTCATGTTCGTGCAACATAGCATTAACCTGTAGTGTATAACATTATGCATAATAAACATTCATAAACATAACATATGAACATGACCTAGGAGAATTTCATTGGATTTGGATTTAAATTATAATAAAATGTATAGACTTGATTTTTAATGATGTCATTTTAATTTAATTTATAGAATTTTCCATAATTTTTGATTTGGAAAATAAAATATTTTTGGTTGACGCATTTTGCGCCAAACATCAGTTCTTTTGAAATTTTACAGTATAAATTAACTGGTCTATTTTATTGTTGTTTTGTGATCACGTAACGTTGTTGTGCGCGATCATATTTTTATTTCGGTCGTTCGCGGTCCATACGCGAATGGAATATTGCGTAGCGTCGTACAACTTTTTTTTTCAAAGATGTAGACATACGTTTACTGCTAACACATTGTAATTGAAGATAACTTGATCGTTTGTGTGCAAGAAGACCTAAAGCGTTTGAGTATATGTACATGCTAATGCTATATTTATTCCCAGTAATTATGTAAAAGTTCAATTGTAGGTTTAGCTTGCATAATTTAAATATAAAATATTCTCTGGTTATTAGTAACCAAGTTTTACAACGCTTCAAGATTTTGCATGCATTACTTGCATTTATACCACGTATTCCATACTTTTACTAATATGGATACATAGACGCATTCTATACATGCTGAAATGAATAGACTTATATTTGTATAAAAGGAAAAAAAACAAGTTAATGCACACGTAAGTAGTATGCTTCCTAATTTATTATTATTGAAAGTAGTGTTAGTTTATCTATCTTAGCTGTTTATTTATGGCTATGCCGCAGCGGGCCGCCAACAACCGAGCCGAAACCATCATCGCACTTAGCCATGCAATATGGTCCTGCTGGTATTTTCCATTTTGACCATAATGCTCCCATTCATCATATGGACACGGACATAACGGTGTCATTTTTGATCACCACTGGTCCATTAGTCAGAGGAAAGCTAGTCGATTTGTTCATCTCACTTCCCTCTACATATTTCCTTTTTGTTGCATGCTCAAATTCTTTTTAAATTTTGATTTATTGGCGATTGAAGTTTTGAATGAAATATTAAATTTATAAATATAAGTATGTATATTCACATTTATATTTCATTTAAATTTTCTTACAGCTCACGTATGATTTTATTAACTTACCTAAATTTAGTTCATATTTGCATTAGTATTTTTCAATACACCCAAACTATTTTGCCTATATCAAAAAAAAAAACAAATGAACATGCTATATAGTATATACATCCGTTGATGCTATATATATATATATATATATATATATATATATATATATATATAAACAGAAGACAAAACTAAATTATGTTTAAATAATAAACAAGAGCGGAAAGCATGCTCACTTAGATATTATTCAGGATGTTAATGTAATTGAACAGATTTACTATCAAGATTAAAAAAAGAAAAGCACAAATAGTTGACGTTGATTTAAAACCAAGATAAAGGAGAAGTATACTCACTTCGTTGGCTTAATGTAGATGAAGATGGATGGCATCTAAATAATTTATGTTTGCTTTCTTTTAGAGAATGTGATTTGCAGGGTTTATACTAGATTCATCATAAGGAAAACGTTAAACGCATAAGTTAATTTATAATCATTAAAGGGATAAGAAGGAGATATGCATAATTATGAAAGAGACAAGTTTGCAAATCTTAGGTCGAATGAAACTAAAACATATTTATTTTATTATTTTAAGTAAATATTTTATACCCCTTAAATAATTTTTTACACCCTTAACCGTGATATTGGCCTACCGCAATTTGGTCTCTGATTACAATTCTGCTCGTGGCGTTTTATTTCAAATTTTATTTTATATCCATGACGATTTTTTTAACAAAATTTATTATTATAAATTGAAACAGTAGCGAGATATTACAGACTTTCCTCCTTAAAGAAATTGCATCCTCGCAATTTACTAGAGAGTACCGTAAGCTATTCGTATATTAAATATCGTTCTATCGGCTAACAAAATCCTTACATCCAAGACTCGATGAATACACACACACACCTAATGAGTTTCAATTAACTCAGGATGTGATATCCTAATTTGCTTCTTAGTTTTCTAAATGCGGTCTTTGGGATTATCTGACCATTGCACTTTGACTAGTGGAACTTGCTTGGTTCTTAACTACTTCATCTTTGAATCCACTATTTTGGCTGGCTCAACAGTGAAAGTCAAGTTCGGTTCAGTCTCTATTTCCTCTAGCTGCTTTGGTTCTATAATAATATCGGAATCCCGTAGACATTTCCTTAATTGGGATATGTGGAACATGTTATGAACTTTGGATGGATATGCTGGTAATTCAACTCGGTAAGCAAGGCTTTCGATACGCTCCATAACCGAATAAGGTCCAATATATCTTGGAGCTAATTTTCCTCTTTGCCAAATATCACAATTCCTTTCATTGGGGGTACCTTTATAAAAACATAATCTCCAATCGTGAATTCCAAATCCTTTCTACGTTGGTCAGCATAGCTCCTCTGTCGTGATTGAGAAATCTTCATACGATATTTGATAAGCTCGATCTTCTCAGTCGTTTATCTAATCATATATGGTCCTAATATAAGTCTGTCTCCAGTTTCTAACCAACAAGCAACACGGTCTTCCATACAAAGTTTCAAATGTTGTCATACCAATTCTGGATTGGAAACTATTATTGTAGGAGAATTCAATCAAATGAAGATATACTTTCCATAAACCCCCAAATTCTAAGATACATATCCTGAGTAGATCTTCTACAACTCGATTTATTCTTTCTATTTTCCCATCCGTCTGAAGATGGTATGCTGTGCTAAAATTGAGCTGTACACCTAAGATTGAATGCAATCTTTTCCAGAATTGACTGGTAAATATCGAATCACGATCGCATACTATATTCTTTGGAATTCCATGCAATCGTACAATATGTTTTAGGAATAGTCTAGCTAAATTTTTGACAGTTCTATTCATTTTAACAGGAACGAAATGGGCACTTTTAGTGAGTCTATGAACTATCTCCCATATACTTTTATTTCCTAAACTTGATCTGGGAAGCCCATCAATGAAATCCATAGAAATATATTCCCATTTCCATTGAGGAATTTCAAGAGGTAATAAAAGTCCACTGGGCTTTTGATGCTCGCCCGTTACTAACCGACACGTAATGCATCATTTCACATTCACCGATATCCTTCTTCATGCCTTCCCAATTGTACATCCGCTTCATATCATTATACATCTTTGTACCACCAGGATGTATAGAAAATAAAGATTGATGACATTCGTCTATAACTTCTTTTCTCAAACTGGTTATGTAAGGAACGCACGGTCTTTCTTTAAATTTCAAGTTCACCTTCAAGTCTAACTCGAACTTGCTAAGATCTTCTGATGCATCTTCATTCTTCAATTTATTAATCTGATCTGCCAGGTTTGGGTCATTTCTTTGGTTAGCCTAAATTCGATCGAGTATATTTGATCGTATATCCAGACTTGCCAAAATGGCATTTGTTTCTTCCACTCTTTTGAACAGGAGTTTACAAGAAGATAACAGTTTCCATTCCATCAGCAACATTGATACTATGGCCTGGTATTTTGAGCTGAGAGCATTTGCTACCTTATTACACTTACCTGGCGTATATCGAATTTCTTGGTCATATGCAATTAGAAATTCTTGCAATCGTTGTTGTCGCATATTCAAATCTTTTTGGGAGAATAAATATTTCAACAATTTGTGGTCTGTGTATACCGATAGATAATTTCGCCAAAGTTTCAAGACAAATACCACGGCTGCTAACTTAAGATCATGAGTTGCATACTTTATCTTGTGAGGTCTGAGTTGTTTAGACGCATAGGCTACAACTCTGTCTCATTGTATTAATACTGCACCCAGCCCTGTTCCACAGGCATCTGTGTATACTACTAGATCCTGATTTTCTTCTGGAATTATTAATATTGGAGTGTTAAAAAGTAATTCTTTCAACTTCTGGCAAGCCCCTTCACATTTATCTGCCCAGATAAATTTAACTCCTTTCTTCGTAAAATTAGTTAGCGGAGCAGAAATTTTGGAAAAATCTTTTATAAATCTTCTATAATATCTGCTAAACCCTAGAAACTTCTGATTTCGGTTATTAATTCAGTTCGCTTCCACTTTTGAATAGTTTCGACTTTGGTTGGGTCGATTGAAATTCCTTTCTCCGAGACAATATGTCCCAAAAATTTCACTTTCTTCTGCCAAAAGTGACATTTTGAAAATTTCGCTTTAAGTTGGCATTCTCTTAAAGTTTCTAACACCAATTTCAAATGAATCACATGCTCTTCTTCTGTCTATGAGTATATGTGGATATCATCGATAAATACTAGGACGAACTTGTCCAAATAACCTTTGAAAACTCTATTCATCAAATTAACAAAATAAGTTGGAGATCCATTAATCCAAATGACATTACTAACCATTCGTAGGAACCGTATCTAGTTCGAAATGCTGTTAATGGAATACTGTCTTCTGCAGTACTTAGTTGATGAAAACTTGTAGCTAGATCTAATTGTGAAAAGACCTTTGCACGCTTAGTTGATCGAATAGATCATCAATCCTTGAAAGTGGATATTTATTCTTGATAGTAAGGTCATTCAATTTTCTGTAATCTATACAGAATCAAAGTGGTCCACCTGCATTTTTAACAGATAAAACTGATGCTCCCCAAGGAGAACTACTCGCCCTGATGAAATTATCTTACTCAAGACCTTCTATTTGAGACTTAATTCTTCCATTTCACTTTGGCACATTCGATTAGGTCATTTACTAAAAGTTTGAGTTCTAGGTTTTGAATCTATCTTAAACTCAACTGCTCGATGTGGTGGTAAACCAGTAACTGGTTCAAAGATATCAGAAAAATCTCAAACTATTGGAATCTGCCCTATTTCATCTTCTCTAGATTCTAAAGCAAATAAAGAATAACATGAATTATCATTTGCTCTTTCTAGAGCTATAAGGATTCGTTTGAGGTAACCCGGATGTTGGAGAGTGATTATTCGTTCCGAACATTATAATTGATCTTGATAGTGCTCGAGCAAATCCATTCCCATAATAACTCCACAACTCAGCGAATCTATAATAAACAAATCACATGTAAATGAATACCCAGATAAAAAAATTACGACTCCACTACATTTCATCTCCAGGGTAACGCAACCTCTAATAGGATTGGCCACCGTAAGAGAATTATTAAGAGAAGAAACATCCAGTTTTAACTTTCTACTATTCCTTTCGATATAAATGAATGTGATACACCTGTATCAAAAAAAATTCTAATATATAATCCATGCCATAAAATAGTACCTTCCAGGATCGAAGATTATTTTCCCTCATCTGGTTTCATTAAACTAGGACCATTTAGTGCGAACATTTTCCCTTGAGTCAGCTTCTTCGGCTTTGTGCATTGGCTCACTATATGTCCCATTTCATTGCAATTGTAGCATTTCTTCATAGGACCTTGACTTATATTTCTGCATTCATTGGCATAATGACCCTTCCTTCTACATGAGTAGCATTCCACTTTTGTTTTAGCTTGTTGCTTCTTCTGGTACTCTTGCTTAGGTTGGAATGGTTGCTTTTTCTTTTGAAAATTTGTATTTTTCTCGAGAATAATGGCATCTTCCTTTGTTGCTGGCTTTTTGTGTTGGTTTACTTTCAAAAACCGAATCACACTCTCGTACCTTTTCAAATCTTAAATCCATATCCACAACCTCCTCAAACAGAAATCTAAGTTGAATAAGCAACTTATCTCTCAGTTCATTATTTAGACCAAGCACAAACTTCTCATTCTTTTCCAATGGGGTACTAATGAGTGTTGGTCAATACTTTGATAGTGCATTAAACTAATTGACATATTCAGTTATAGATAAATTTTTCTGAGAAAGATCGATAAATTTCCGAAGTAGCACTGCCCTCTCTGCTTCGGGTAGAAAATGAGCTTTGAAATCTTACCAAGATATGTCCTCCTCAGGAGTTGCACCAGTTATGGCTTCATACCAATCTAAGGCACCTCCTTGTAAGTGGTGTGATGCTAAACTTCTCTTATCCGATCGGAGAGATTCAAATCTCCATAGATTCTTTCATATGTTCGCATCCATGCATGAACTCCCATTATGCCTTCATTTCCCAAGAATGGTTTACCACCTAGACATGAGTAGTATTTGCAGGGCTTGGTAAACTCTGATTCGAGATTTTGATTATTGTCTCTGAGCATGCCTATATCTTGTACACACCTCATGACTTCTACCCATTGATCCATAGTTAAAAGTACATTTTGATTGCTTGGTTTACCATTTGGTGACTCAACTTTCGAGCCTGTTCTAGGTCTACCTGGTCCTACCATTTTTTTGATATAGAACATTTGTTATTGAATTATACAATAAAATTTCACTAACAATTACATATGTAATACAAACGCGTATCAAGTATTATCCCAATGTTTTCCCTTTAAAACATTCATTAGAACTCGTCTATCACATATACGAGTTAATCCCAATTAGCGTAGGGTTATACTGAATGGGTAACAAACTAAGCCCGACTCCCTTATACTCAAATGTGTTCTGATTACTAATTTATACAAATTTTTTTGAAACCTCGTTCTGATACCATGCTGTGACGCCCCGGTTCCAGTGACCAAAATATCAGAGGGAGTTTACTGCCCAATAACTCAGATCAATGGGCACGGAAGGAGCGGCCTTTTGTATACACAACTTTGGGTCAACACAAATACGTTTAAAATACCTATACATATCTGAAATGATACGTATTTCATCTCGACTCAATGTAATATACACGAGTTCAAAGAATTTGTATCTTAATCATATGTCAAGAACACAAGATATAATGGTTTCACAAAACAACGGGCCAAAAGATAGATATACATACATAGCTTAATATTTGTACAACCAAACGTCAAAATACCATCATATATTTACAACCATCACAAAAATGATGTCCTAACCATACTCAGCCAAATACATACAAACTGCATATTATCGGACCATGCACAAACAACTAACATAACTAATATAACTCAACGGACTCAAGACGGGTCTCTCTAATGTTGTCTCGCCATATAACTCTAATTATACCCCTGACACCTATTGCGAATGTGCGTCCGTCGAGTTTTAACTCCACCACTATCTTAAATTTGTACATGTTATGCCAGTCACCCTTCATTACAATGTCATAGGAGGTCACTTCAAAACGCGAGAAGGAGATCATCCTGCAATACTTTGGTCTGGCCCGAGGAGTTATCGTAAAACAAAACCTCGAGTCAGGCTATAAATCTAGCTGTGAGTATAATAGTGTAATAATGATTCATATAAATGTATGGAGTCGGGTTATATATGTGTGATATTAAAAGAAATATATATGTCAGACACTCCATAATCTGAACCCCGTCACATCCCATTGAATTATTTCAATTTAAGTACATATGTCATGGACCTATTTAAAGTGAATCATAGCTGAAACTCTAATCAACCAGGATATCACATCCTATTCATTTATAGTTGCAATCATTATTCAATAGATATTTCATCACTTAAGTTATTCATGTACACGGTCTGGAATTACTAGAGAATCCTACTTATTATTCACTCTTGCTAGACTCTGTATCGAACCGATACCGTGGCCTTTTTCATCCGTATATCTTTCGATCAAAAATTGTGGATGGCCCCACATGATCTATTAGTTACACTATCTTCTCATGTTCTCCGTTAGTGCTTACCCTATTATGCTGTAATCTTCATCTTTGTTTCACCACATATCCATCAATAAGATTACCCCAACCCTTCCTTATTTTCTATTTACACTACGACTGTCACCGTGGTTGTCCGTGCAACATAATATTTAGACAATAAGTGACGAGGGACCGGATCGTCTTGATTCAGGTTGCGATCTTGAATTTGTCCGCTAGGATGGATTCTAGGGTCTAGCAGTCTCACTTCGTCTCGTTTGCTTCATCGGTTAAATTCATTCAATTTTTTTTATTTGACTTCCAATATACCATTTATCCTCGAAATGGTGTCATGTTCTATTTTATATCACATATAGATGTCGTGTTCGTGTAACATAGCATTAACCTGCAGGGTATAACATCATACATAATGAACATTCATAAACATAACATATGAACATGACCTAGGAAAATCTCATCGGATCTAAATTTAAATTATAACAAAATGTATGTTTTAAATTTAGACTTAATTTTTGATGACGTCATTTTAATTAAATTTATAGAATTTTTTCATAATTTTTAATTTGGAAAATAAAATATTTTTGGTTGACGCGTTTTACGCTAAACGTCGATTCTTTTGAAATTTTACAGTATAAGTTAACGGTCTATTTTATTGCTGTTTTATGATCGTGTAACATTGTTGTCCACGATCATATTTTTATTTTGGTCGTTCCAGTCCATACGCGAATGGAATATTGCGTAGCGTTGTACCCTAAAACTTTTTTCAAACATGTAGATATACATGTACTGCCAATACATTATAATTAAAGATAACTTGATCGTTTGTGTGCACGAAGACCCTAAAGCGTCTGCGTATATGTACATGCTAATGCTATATTTATTCCCAATAATTATATAAAAGTCCGGTTGTAGATTTAGCTTGTATAACTTATATATAAAATATTCTCTAATTAACAGTAACCAAGTTTTACAATGCTTCAGGGTTTTGCAAGCCTTACTTGCATTTATACCCACGTATTCGTACATTTACTAATGTGAATGCATAAACGCATTCTACACATATTGAAATGAATAGACATATGTTTGTATAAAATAAAAAAACAAGTTAATGCATACGTAAGTAGTATTCTTCCTAATTTTTTATTATTGAAAGTAGTATTTAGTTTATCTACCTTAGCTGTATATGCATGGCTATGCCGCAACATGCCGCCAACAACCGAGCCGAAACCATCGTCGCACTCAGCTATGCAATACAGTCCCGGTGGTATTTTCTGTTTCGACCATAATGCTTCCGTTCATCATACGGACACGGACATAACGGTGTCATTTTTGATCACAACGGGGTCCGTCGGTCAGGCGAAAGCTAGTCGATTTGTTCACCTCACTTCACTCTACATATTTCCTTTTGGTTGCATGCTCAAATTCTTTTTAAATTTTGATTTATTAGTGATTGAAGTTTTGAATGAAATATGCAACATATATATATAAGTATGTACGTTCACATTTATATTTCATGCAAATTTTCTTACAGCTCACGTATGATTATGATAACTTACCTAAATTTAGTTCATATTTGCATTAGTATTGTTCAATACACCCAAACTATTTTGCCTATATCAAAAACAACAAATGAGCATGTTATATACATGCATTGATGCCTATATATATATATATATGTGTGTGTGTGTATATATATATGAACAAAAGGAAAAACTAAACTATGCTTAAATAGTAAACAAAAGCGGAAGGCATGCTCACTTTGATATTATTCAAGATGATAATGTAATTGAATAGATTTACTATCAAGATAAAAAAAAGAAAGCACAAATAGTTGATATTGATTTAAAACCAAGATAAAGGAGAAGTATACTCACTTTGCTGGCTTAATGTAGATGAAGATGGATGGCAGCGAAATAATTTATGTTTGCGTTCTTTTAGAGAATGATTCGTAGGGTTTATATAGGTAGCCAATTGGTTCATTACAAGGAAAATGTAAAATGCATAGGTTTATTTATAATCATGAAAGAGATAAGTAGGAGATGTGCATAATTATGAAAGAGATAAGTTTGCAGAGCTTCAGTCGAATGAAAATAAAACATATTTTATTTATTTTTTTAAGTAAATAATTTTTTATCCCTCAAATAAATTTTTACACCCTTAACCTTGATATTGCCCTACCATAATTTGGTCTCCGATTGCAATTCCGCTCGTGGCGCTTTATTCCGAATTTTATTTATTTTTTTAACAAAATTTATTATTATAAGTTGAAATAGTAGCGGGATATTACAACTATCCTCTATCGCTCTAAGCTAATGGAAACCTACAGCCAAATCCAACTGAGAAAATATCTTAGCTCCGCTCAACTGATCGAACAAATCGTCGATTCGATTCTTTATTGTCCTCCCATTAAACTTACGGTAATCGATACATAACCTTAACGATCCATCCGGCTTCTTTACAAAAACTGCGGCTGCACCCCAAGGTGAACTGTAGGTCTAATAAAATCCTTGCCTTCCAAATCCACCAACTGCACCTTTAGCTCTCTCATTTCTAAAGGTTTCATCCTACTTGGCGGCCTACTTACTGGTTCTATTCTAGGCACCAAATCTATCCGAAACTCAATGGAATTTTCGATGGCCAATTATCGGCTCAAAGACATCCGCGAATCCTCTAACAACAAAAACTCGATTCAGCTCGTCTTCTACCTCCACAACACCCAATGGAGCATTCACCTTACAACTAGGGTTTTCTATTGCATGTACAATCCATTCACTAAAGCTTCGATGTCCTATCATGGAAAAATATCCTTACATCGTATTTAATAAACCGATCCATACCCAAAATAATTCTGAACCCTACGAAATCAAACACATGCAAACTACAAGCAAAAGTATGACTTAGCAGGCCAAACTCTAGGTGGTCACATCTCATTCCAAGTGTTGCATTTTCTCCTGTCAGATTTGCAACCCTTAAGGAAGTAACTAGGTATGAGAGTTCTAGGTTAAGCTCATCTTTCAAACAGTGAGATATAAAAGAATGCGACGCACCAGTATCAAATAGAACATTAACAGATATACCATGAATCTGAAGCTTATCTCCAACACTGATTTCCCTTTTTCCTGTGTCGTTGGCCTCAAGGTAGCTGGTTCCAATGCAAATGCCTTTCCTCTCCCGTCCTTAGCAAGCTCTTTGCACTGGTTCTTGTAGTGCCAATCCGATCACAGTTGAAGCTCAGATGTTCTTCATCCCGATCTCCTTCTTTGCCTCTACAAAACGAAATTCATTCGCCAAATGCCCTTTCTTATCGCACTTAAAACATACAACTTATGACTTTCCCTTCTTCACGGCTCCACCATTTTAGGCTCCCTTCTTAGGAAAGAACCTCCTTTTATAAATGCCCACCTAGACCTCCTTCGCGTTAACCTTCTTCACAAAAGCAATAATTTCTTCGTGTCTTAGAGTCATTCAAATACAACATCACAAGGATCCCTGATATGAGGTAATGTAGCTTTGGCCAATTCAGGCTTCAACCCAATAATGAACTTCTCGTTTCTCTTAATCACGGTATACATAGTGGCATAACCATATCTTGCCAACTCTTTAAACCTTGCAGCAAATTTTAATACAGTCATCTCTCCCTGCTCTAACTCAGCAAACTTTCTAAGCGAGGTAGACTTTCCATCACTGACATGAATCTCACTTCGAACCTCCTCCTAAACTCAGCCCATGTCATCGTCTGTCATCCACTGCAATTGTCACACTATTCCACCAGAACAAAGCTGCTCCTTGAAGCTGTCTCGATACCAATCTCCTCTTCTGCTCATCATTGAGTCACAAATCTGCAAATATCCTTTCATAATGCAACAACCAGTTCTCCACTTCTATAGCATCTTCAGTTCCAATAAATGGTTTTCCTCCCAACCCAGCGTAGTCCCTGCTCAAAGCAGCATAATTATTGACTACTGGAGCTTCCTAGGCTTCTCCTCCAACTGCTCTAGAAGCTACTCCTGCTTGCATCATATTCATGAAAAACTGATACATAGTTCCCATATCAACATGTAGGACTTCAGCACCAAACATTTAACTCTCTGAGAACCCATATTGCATTCGAACCTTCGTGAGATACAGAAAATAACCTAATAGAGATAGGGGATTAGAGATAAAGTGCATACTTATGTATAGAAAATACAAATACATTACTATAGCGCTATCTCATAACCCGATCTTTTCTCTAATTCCTGTGGATTATGTTTTTTTCAAAAAATTATTTTTACTTAAAGTATTTCATAAACTGCACTTTGATACTAAGTCGTCACATCCCCTATCTAGAGGCCCAAAGTTAAGCGCTACAAATGTTGTAGTCATCCATAGTATTAGCTTCTGGTGACCAAATATGGTAATGTTAATGGTATTCAATATTAGCATCGCATGAATATGAAACAAAATCATAGGTTTAAAAAACAACTTTCTATATTAAATCTTTAAAGCATGTTCCACATTCAAATTACATAATCCCAAACATTTTCCCAGACATTGCTCAAATATAATTTGTTACCCCGCTTTTTGGCAAAGCCGTGACACCAAAAGATCGATTAAAAACATAGGACAATTCGTCTCAAAGATTGGCCATACTATGCTTCACTATGGATATCGCTGGATTTTGTCCGAGTCCAGAATGAGCTACAATTGATGGGACATGACAAGAAAAGCCATAAAAGCCAACATTCCAAATCTCGAGTCAATTCGAGTTCGTACGCTCAAGTTATCATCAATGCAAGTTGGAGGAAATGGCCCTGAGTTCGAATCCATGGGCAGAGCTCCTGACCGAATCCATCAAGTTCCCCTCCGCTTCGAATCCATCGCTGCAACGCATGTTCGAATCCATCATGTTCTCCCTACTTCGAATCCATAGGTGTTACTGAGCTTTGCATCCATCCAAGACACCCCTGCTTCGACTCCACGAATGATAATACGTTCAAATCCATCTCACTACAATAGCTTCGTATCGATCAACCAAGGCTCACCGTGATGGATACGAACGAGCATCCATTCGAATCCCTTTGTGGACAAGGCCTTCGAATCCATTAGCTCGAGGGTGACGAAAATCATGGATTCGACCCAGTCAACTCGGAGTGAAAGGTGGATCGTTACGAAGAAAGTGCGCCACGTCAACAACACCACGCACAAAGCCATCGATTCGATCCTATCGATTCGAAGGGGGTCGATTCGAACGAAGCGCATTAACCGGAAATACAATCTTGAATCGATCATAACTCGAGATCTACAAGTCCAAATGCTATGAAATTTTCACAGGAGCTTGCATGCATGTTGAAGAATGTCCACACCAAATTTCACCTCGATTGGACACTTTTTTGATCGACTCGAACTAGAGTTCGAATCGATCCAAAAGTGGGCCCGGATTTCCTAAGACCGGGCATGTGGGCCCCCCTCACGTGCCAGAAGCAGTCTTCCCGGATTTTAGGAGAAATATCAGCCTCCTACACCTATAAATAGAGCCCCTGGACATTCAGAAAGGGGATCGGAGAATTTCTAGAGATAAAGCACGCCCGGACGCTGCCAGAATCACTCTACATCGTCATCACTGCCATTGATTTCGAATTTAAGTCTATTATCTGCTGTATTTCGCTCTAGAACACTTGTAATCTTCAAGTATTAAGCAATAAAGTGATAAAACTTCATAGTGGACGTAGGCAAAACGCCGAACCACTCTAAATTTTAGTCTTCTGTGCAATTTACTTTTCTATGACTTGGAGTTTTTGTTAGATAATCCTCATTTTCAATTTAATTTCTTCATTTATTATCTCTTCAAAAACTTCCGAAGGGTGTTGCCCAATTTTGGTGCAAACACTTTGGTGCTTTCACCGAGAAAACCCAGTTTTTCTCCTGCTCATTGGATCTGTCATCGATATCGGATTGCATAAATCTAAGAGAGAGATCCAAATTTCGATTTTAGACTCCTTCCGTACTATTCAGATTTACCGAAATCTAGGAAAGGATTCTACACCTCAAGATGGTAAGCACGAGAACCACTTCTACTGCCGCTGGCTAAGTAGGCCGAGATAGACAAAATCCCCCACAACTGCCTCCACCCAATCAAGATGAGACCGGGCATTCAGATCCGTCGGGTCCAGTCACTTGACAAGAGTTCCATACATTGCTCCAGGAACTAACCCAAAGTTGACAACAGCTGACTGAACAACTACGTGCCAATGTTGAGTTGACTAATGAACTAAACCGCCAAAGGCATAGAAGATCCAGAAGGGACCACGCCCCTCATTCCTCCACCGAAAGCTCTGCTTCGTCTGATTACAACGGCAGATCTACACGTCCCAGGCTAGACGGAAACCATGTGCATACTGCTGGTCACCAACAAGCATTAACTGTTGGGGGCAGATAAGAGTTGGCCCTTCTGCCAGTTTTCATACAGGACCCTCCTCACGAGGAGGCACTGTTCCGCAACATACTACGGATAACCAAGCCACCGCCACTGCAGTTGACATAGGAGTTGATACCCGAAATCACTCCAATCAGAACTACCACCAGCAAGAACATACTCCGGGCCCATATGTCCCAGAAGACACCGAGCCAAGGAGGCGAGACATGTATCGTCGACAGCGCCCGATCCTACCTCGCACTGTGGAACCCGACCACACTTTGGCTCGCCACCCTCCGAATATAGCAACACCTGACCTCTCAGCTATGGTACGCCAAATGATCCGCGAAAGTCAGGGCTTAACAAATGACGATTATGGAATCTCCCGAAGTCATACTCCGTTCACCGATGACATATTATATGCTGAACCTCCTCGGCGATTCAGGATGCCGACTCTCCCCATGTACGAAGGAAATTCCGACCCTAACCAACATATTCTGAAATACGAATGGTCGATGACTGCTGCAAGAGCTGATGATGCAGTAAAATGCCATAGTTTTCCCATTTCTTTAGGGGGAATTGCGACGATGTGGTTTACACGATTGCCACCACGATCTATTTCTTCATTTGCCCAATTGGCTACTAAATTTGTTGAACAGTTCCGTATGCACATTGCCAGGCCTAAAGACGTAAATACTTTATCTAGTGTCACTCAAGCTCCAGGAGAGTCACTCAGACGATATTTGGAAAGATTCAATGCCGCTTGTGCAGAGATCACTAACCCAAATGATAATTCAATCTTGATGGCCTTGGCTAAGGGGATTGACCCCGACTCTGAATTTGGAAATTGGCTAGCTGGAAAACCTTCCGGATCATTGGATCGTTTCTACTCCAAAGCCGCCCAATTCTTAAGGCGTGAGGATGCGAAACAATCTAGGAAGCAGGACGATGCGAGACCCAACAATGAAGGAATTTGAAGCAATGTGGCAGTTAAACAGTCAGAGGAGAGCTCTGGAAAAGTACAATTGAATATTCAAAACAAGCAAACCCAGCCGAGGAACGGCGATAATAGAAATAAAAAGCAGGATCAAAATCGTGGCCCGTGGCATAGGGCGCAAATGTTTGAAAGCTATACACCACTGAATACGTCACTGGAAAACGTGTATCTACAAACTTGTAATGTGATGCAGTATAAGAAGCCAACTCCAAAGCCATCGTCGGAGAGACAGATTCAAACGGGGAAGTTCTGTAGATTCCACGAAAGTTATAGACACAATACCAATGATTGCAGGCATTTGCAAGATCTTATTGAAAAATTGATCAGGGAAAGGAAGTTAGATCAATTTGTGCGGGCACCGCAGGCTGGTGGTGTGGGCCCGTCAAACCAAAATCGTGCACAAAACCAAGAGTGACAGGAGGAGCCCGCTCGTACAGGCGGGAGGTTGGTCATAAATACAGTCAGTGGTGGTCCTCATCCAGCGGACCGAAGCTAGAGGGAAATGGAATCATACGCCAATTCGATCAGGCATGTGAGTTTCGAAAGTTGCAGTACACTTGATGAAGGGGCTCCGGCCAAACAACAGAGGACGATGGCAGATGACATCGTATTTAGAAACCGAGATGCTGATAAGGTCGAAGCCCCAACTATAGACCTACTGGTCATATCTGCCCAGGTTGGTCCTGCTTGGATGAAGAGGATCCTGGTGGACAGTGGGAGTTCAGTAAATATCTTGTTTAAGAGAGCATATGATCAAATGAAGATGGAAGCCAAAGATTTAAAGCCTTGTCAATCTAGAATCCATAGCTTCGATGGAAGCGCTAATATACCCACTGGAGTGGTGGAGTTGCCAGTGGAGTTGGAAGTTGGAGAACGCCGAAGAGTCCGAATGTTACAATTTGTTGTCCTAGATATCCACTCTCCGTACAATGCTTTTTTGGGCCGACCGGCCCTTGCCGAATTCAGGGCAGCAATCGCCCCATGGTGCTTAACTTTGAAATTCCCCACTGATCACGGGATTGGGGTCATTCAAGGAGATCAGGCTGCTGGGAGAGCCTGCTATGTTGCTGAACTGCGAGAAGCGCAGAGAAAGGAGAAAGGAAAGGGCGTGGAGGAATCTCTCCGCGTCCATTTCACCGATGATTGACAATTAGTGCCTGGGCCTCAGCCCGGGCACCACGACCAATTCCAGAAGGATTTAGATCCCAGAGACACTGAAGGTAATGATGAATTTAAAGAAAGTCAAGCTTCCCCCGTCGAGATGAAAATTGACATTCCAGTTAATGATGATGATTCAAAAATGTTGAAAATTGGGTCTCAACTAAACCCACAAGCGCAATGGGAATTGGTCGAATTTCTCCAAGAAAATCTAGACGTATTCGCTTGGACGCACTCTGATATGTGTGGAATCTCGTCGGACATCGCGAGCCACACCTTGAATATTGACCCACGGTATATCCTGGTCAAACAAAAAAGACGTGGTATGGATCCAGAGAGATCTGCCGCCCTCAAAGAAGTTGATAAGCCAAGAGCAAATGGGTTTATCCGAGATGCTTTGTACCCGGAGTGGGTATCCAACCCTGTACTTGTCCGAAAACTGAATGGAAAATGGAGAACGTGCATCGATTACTCTGACTTAAATAAGGCTTGTCCGAAAGACAGCTTTCCACTTCGCCGAATCGATCAACTTGTGGATTCAACGGCCGGGCAAGAATTATTATCTTTCATGGATGCTTATTCTGGTTACAATCAGATACCCATGCATGTGCCCGATCAAGAATATACGAGGTTCGTAACTGACCTGGGACTATATTGCTACAAGGTCATGCCTTTTGGGTTAAAGAATGCCGGAGCGACTTACCAACGCTTAGTCAACCGAATGTTTGCCGACCAGATCGGAAAGACGATGGAAGTTTATGTAGATGACATGTTGGTAAAATCGTGATACTCCGCTGATCACGTCAGAGACTTAGAATCAATGTTCAATGTCCTCCGGAGATACGGGATGAAGCTTAATCCGCTAAAATATCATTTTGGAGTCGCATCCGAAAAATTCCTTGGGTTCATCGTCAACGCCCGAGGAATAGAGGCCAACCCCGAAAAGATTTGGGCGATCAGGAATCTTCAAACTCCAAGGACCATAAAATAGGTTCAGAGCCTTAATGGAAAGTTTGCAGCACTGAGCAGGTTCATCTCGAAATCAACTGACAAATGCATACCCTTCTTCGACCTGATCCGAAAAGGGAAACGAAACTTCGAATGGACTACAGAATGTGACGGCGCATTTCAATCACTAATTCAACATCTTTCCACACCGCCGATTCTTTCAAAACCTATTGATCATGAACAGTTATACCTCTATCTGGCAGTATCTGAAAACGCCATCAGCGCTGCGTTAGTTCGGGAGGAAGACCGAGTGCAGAGACCGGTCTACTACGTTAGTAAACGATTAACCGGAGCCGAGAGAAATTATCCAAGGTTAGAAAAATTGGCATACTGTCTAGTCATCGCCTCAAGGAAGCTTCATCCATATTTTCAGGCTCATCCCATCAACGTGTACACCGATCAGCCATTACGGCAAGTCCTCACACGACCTAAGACGTCTGGCAGGTTATTGAAATGGAACATTGAGCTAAGTCAATTTGACATCACATACACTCCGAGACGAGCCATACACGGTCAAGTCCTTGCAGATTTCATTGCCGAATTCATTACTCCTGAAGACTTACCTGAAACTAGTAAATCCCTCGAATACATATAGAAGCTATATACTGATGGTGCATCCAACGATCGGTGCTCGGGCGCAGGGATAGTGCTTGAAACTCCCGAGGGCCGATCCATATGCTACGCTTTAAAGTTTTGGTTTCCGTGCAACCAACAATGAAGCCGAATATGAAGCTTTGCTTGCTGGGTTGAAGTTGGCCCGTGACCTAAGAATTATTGCTGTGGAAATCTACTGTGATTCCCGGTTAGTAGTATGCCAAGTGTTCGGGGTGAATACCAGGCCAAAGATCGAAGATTAGCCGCTTATCTAGCCCAAGTCCGGGAAATACTTGATCAGTTCGATTATTATACCATTTTCTACGTACCCCGAGAGCACAATCAGAAAGCCAATTCGTTGGCAAAGTTGGCAAGTACAGGCGAAGCTCAACACTTGGGACTCGTCCCTGTCGAGACTTTATCCTCTCCAAGCATTGATCGAGCAGAGAATGAATTCACATTTGAAGCTACTTCCCGCAGGGAATCATGGATGACCCCCTACCAAGACTACATTGAGTGTGGCATATTAGCCGAGCGTCGAAGTGAGAAAAGACAAATTCTTCGAAAAGCTTCACGATTTGTCATTCAAAATGGAGTTATGTATCGAAGGGGATATTTTGTTCCTCTTCTCCGGTGTATCGCACACGACGAAGTCAAACGAGTGTTACACGATGTGCACGAAGGAGAATGTGGCGATCACACTGGGGGGCAAGCACTTGCCAAGAAAATACTCCGATATGGATATTATTGGCCTACCGTAAATTGCGACGCTATGGACTATGCCAAAAAGTGTGATAAATGCCAAAAACACGCTCGAATTCCCAGAGCTCCACCTACTGAAATAATCCAAATGGTCAGCCCATGGCTATTTGCAATATGGGGAGTTGATATAATTGGTGCGTTTCCTTTAGCTAAAGGTGGCGCAAAGTACGCCATCGTCGCAGTCGATTACTTCACCAAATGGGCTGAAGCTGAACCTCTTGCAACAATTAGGACAAAGAAAGTGATCAACTTCGTGGTACGCAACATCATCTGCTGGTTTGGTCTCCCGCATACTATTATCACCGATAATGGAGCCCAATTCGACGGTGTTGAATTCAAGAACTTCTGTCTATGATTTCACATCCACAAGAAATTCTCTGCAGTAGCACACCCTCAAGCAAATGGTCAAATTGAAGCCGTCAATAAGGTTATCAAGTCTATTTTGAAGAAACGACTGGAAAAAGCTGGGGGCAAGTGGGTTGATGAACTGCCTATGGCTCTATGGGCTTACCGAACGACTCACAAGACTACAACCGGACACACTCCATTTTCTCTATCCTATGGCTCTGAAGCCGTTATTCCAGTCGAATTGGAAGTTCACTCTCATCGTGTGACATATTATGATCCGAAAACGAATGCCATATTACTTGTTGAATCTCTAGATCTACTTGATGAGAAGTGTGAAGAAGCTGATTTGAGGGCAGCCGCATATCGGGGTTGAGTCGCTCGAATATACAATGCCAAGGTCCGCCCGCGAACCTTTGAACCCGGCGATCTCGTACTCAAGAGAATTTATCCGGTCCCTTCGCACATGAAGCCAAATTGGGAAGGGCCGTACGTGATTTCACAAAAGCTCGGAGATGGCACGTTCAAGTTGTCAACCATTGACGGTCTTACTTTACCGAGAGCTTGGAATAGCGAAAATCTCTGTCGCTACTACACATGACAGGCTTTATTTATCTATTTTTAGTCGATTTCTTCCTTAGCATTTTATTTTTGCATTTCAAAGTTTGAATTTGTAATAAGGCAACTGATTTTGCCATATTTCTTTTATTTCAGCAATAAAATACCATCTCTTCGAGCCAAAAGTTGTGATTCACAGAAAATGACGTATAATATCACGATGCATGAAGAGCTAAGTTCCATCACGCGGTGGGATTTATTCATATAGGGAGTGACTGTGATACGACCGGTCACTCACTAAGTGAAACCTGAGCTCGAGGGAAGGACACTACACCAGCATTTACAAGGATTGATACACGACAATCCTTTTACTAACTCTAACTTCCCAGAGTGTGAATTGGAGTATAAACATTCAATAACTCGTTCCCAGAGCGCGAACGGACTCCAACTTCCCAGAGTGCGAATTGGAGTATAAACATTCAACAACTCGTTCCCAGAGCGCGAACGGACTCCAACTTCCCAGAGTGTGAATTGGAGTATAAACATTCAATAACTCGTTCCCAGAGCGTGAACGGACTCCAACTTCCCAGAGTGTGAATTGGAGTATAAACATTCAATAACTCGTTCCCAGAGCGCGAACGGACTCCAACTTCCCAGAGTGTGAATCGGAGTATAAACATTCAATAACTCGTTCCCAGAGTGCGAACGGTCTCCAAATTCCCAAAGCATGAATTGGAGTATAAACACCAAATCCACCGTTCCCGGAGCACGAACCGAAGCATCCGTGCTAACTCCAACTTCTCAGAGTGCGAATTGAAGCACAAACACTATGTCAAAGTTCTCGGAGTGCGAACCGAAATATCGATACTAACTCCAAGTTCCCGGAGTGTGAAGCGGAGTATAAACATCAATTCCAGGTTCCCGGAGAGCGAACCGTGTTACAAGTATCGATAACTCTCAAATTTCCGGAGTGCGAACCGGATTATCAATCTCAAATTATCCTAAGTCCCCAGAATGTGAACATATGCTTAAGATTTGCAATAAATACGATCAACCACCAAAATACAAATGTTGTTCCCCGAGACTAAGGGGCAAAAAAGCTAAGTGTTAATCACTAACCAAAGTGATACTATTCATCAAATCATGACACGAAGTTATGTTCTCATACTTGGCAGATAAAAAAAAACAAACACTGCAAAACACTTAAAAGAAAAGAGCAACTTCCCATTCCATCAACCAACAAAAACAGGTTTGATTACATGGCAAGTCAAAAGGTTTCAATTAAGTGGAGGCCGAATCCACACATATACACGGCTCTAAAAGAACAAAAAAAGAGGTAAAAGAATTGCAATTCACAACCACATGATAAAACAAAAAGCTCACTCCTTCTTCTTCCGGGGCTTCTTCTTCGGAGTCGAGCCGCTGGACCCACTACCCGGCTTCCTACGAGATTTTTTGCCCTTCTTTGGAACATCCTCCGGATTTGGCATAATATCAACGTCTTCCTCAGAGCTGGAAGGGATAGAGATCCTTTTGTGAGGACGAACTGAAGGCATGGAAGCGGTGACAGGTGTTTGTTCAACAACGCTCGAGACAGTTACCGTGCCACCGGGAGAGATCACCATTAAAGAAGATAAACTTGAAGGGGCAGTGTCGCTACCAGGACCACCAACCGTTACCATCGTGGCCATCTCAGCACTTATCTCAGCTAAAATCTCTTCTTCTTGAGACAACTGAGTTGCGCTGGACACGCTGGTGGTCGTCACGACAGAACTGAAAACTGGAGGAGCTCCACTCGTCGCAAATGAAGGATCAGGAATAGGGTCAAGAGAGTGACCAAGTAGCTCTTCAATCTTTTGAGCATTGAATGACATCGAGCTGCCCTCTCCCATATCACCGGCCATGGCAGCAGTTGAAATCGCCTCGGTGACAATAACTCCATGCGTAGGATATAGAACCGGAGGAACTGGGGGCACGAATGCGGCACTCTCAGTCACTGAACAAAGGAGAACAAAAGCAATCAGTCCAAAAAATTCTCTCAAAAACCGATACTTTAAGACATGAGGGAAATAATCAAATTACCTTCTTCACCTTGCCTTGGAGCTTGAACAGGCTCGGAGACAGCAGTCTTGCCAGAAGACAACCCTGGTTGATCCGGGTTGTAAGCAGGAATAACCTGTGGATCAACCGCGGCGATAGCCTCGGACGAAGTCGGGATAGGGACTTCGATATTTTCACTATGATGCGCGACACCCGAACCTTCGCCGGTCTCCGTTCGATGGATGCCAAGTTTTTCTTTCTCGACCGAAATTATAGCCTCATGAAGAGTCCTCCTCTCATCCTCGTTAAGCAGACGTGACTCGAGCTCAAACTCATCTAATATTCCATCCGGGCAAGACATCCTCTTGTTCTCCACTAATTTCTTCCAGGCATTGTAGAGAGGCATAGAGTAATCTCCTAGCCAGGCGAGATTTCTGTGCTCTAACACGTTGGCATTATATGTGTCCAAGAGTTCGTCGAATTCGGCCTCCAACTTGAATCTCTTTGCCTGGACTTTCTCCTCCACTTCCGTTTCAATCTCCTTAACCCTTGCGACTGTCGCATCATGCTCGGCCCGAAGAGACACAGCCTGCTCACATGCTTCTTGTGCGGCCGTATTAGCATCGTCTTTTTCCTTGTTTATATCGGCAAACTTAGCCTTTAATTCCTCTAGTTCTTTGACTGCCGCATCCCGCTCGGCCTCAACATTTTTGTATCGATGGCCCAAGTCTTCAACTAAAGTGCAATGTGCCTGTTGCATCTTTGCCATCTCAACTAATGTCTCATCAACCTTTTTTAGCAACTCAACTTCGGCCTTACGGGAGGATTCCGCCTCAAATTGAAGTATATCGACAATACGGTTCTTTTGATCCAAGTCGGCTTCCAGTTTCTCGATAATTTTGGCCCGATCAAAGGCTGCTTTTGAAGCTTTAACAGCCGCTTTATACCATTCTTTGTCCTGAGCATAGAAATCATGGGTATAGCTAAGTGCTGTGGTCACGGCGTCTTCGGGAATTCTTTTAAGATTAGGAGGAAAAATGCAAGCGTCGAAGCAGATTTCTGGGAAGTCCCTCTTCAATTGAGCAAGTCTGATAGACCCTTCACCGGATGGTTCAATAGGGGCCTCCTCCGCAGCCGTGGTCGTAACGACCTCAGTTCTAGAACGATGTGGCTCAAGCCTCGAAACCTGCAAAGATGGTTGATGTCGCAGAGGCTTAGACACCTGAATATGGCTTCGGGGTGGCAGAGGAGAATGAGAAGGGGAGCGATATCTCCGATCTCTGTCTGATCGCTCCTGACTGGAGTAACTACGATGATGATCCCTTGCATAGTATTCCTGGCCATGATGCCTCCGTTCACGATCACGATCGGAGTCTTCACGTCGAGATTCATAATAAGACGAAGGGTGGTGCACTCTTCGGAGTTTGTCTAGTGTAGATTGACGGCCAGACATAGCACCTGAAAAGGAGAAGCAATTCAGTTAGATACCAAGCGAAAGCAATACGATTTGTGCGGAAGTCGTGTAGTGTTATGAAAGTGTATGCAAATGTGCAAAACCCCCGACCAACCAGAAGTGTTGACTGCACTAACAAGTAAAGGCTCGCTTATTTCTAACGCTTCCCGGAGTTCATCCAACCCGGACTCGTGGTGGAGAGATACGTATTCCAGGATGGGAATGTCATCCAGTCCTATAAAAATGTTTCCTGATTGACAAGGAGCAGCGTCAGAGGTAGTAATTCCGGGGATCAAACGAGATACGACTACAAACTTCCGTCTCTTAAGTTTAGGGACAACAGCCTTGCCTTTCCGCTTTTCTTCTATTCGGGAAAGATCAGCCGCTAACTCGGTATCGGTGGGCGTCCTCTCGTCATCGCTCATTTCTCTTATCACTATGCCGGGTTTTCTTTTCACCGTCTTCTTCTTTGTCTTCGAAGCCAGTTTCACCAACCCCTCGATAACAATACTCTGGTTCATCTCAATTAAACCCAGCGTCCTTAAGTTATCATCAGTTAACACCGAGTCGATATGCCGCAAATTACTCGGGACCTCTTGTACACTTCGGACAACACCTTTGTAGTGTCCACCGTCAGGCCTTGAGATGATAGCTGGAAGAAAAATGCCTGATATTAGTTCAAGTGTTGATAATGACTGTTAAAGAAGGCATGTGCGATTTACGACACTTACGTCTAGACAGCCATCGCCTAGCGAACCCTGGAGGGCATCGAAAGAAAAACCATTCATTTTTAAAATAACTGAGTCTGGTCCAGGCTCCCGTCACAATCTGGCAGTTTCTAACTGCTTCCAAAAAGGTGAAAGATGGGCTATCGCCCTTGCTCTTGAAGTTGAATATGTGTCTAATCTCGGTTGGCCTTGGCAGACGAAAGAGATGATCCATAAATAGAACGAAAACACTGTTCAGCAAAGCGTGTCCATTGGGATGAAGTTGTGAGGGGGCGATTCCAATGAACGATAACATCTCCCCGATATATTGGTTAAATGGAGGGAGAGTTCCAGCCGCACAGGCGTGACGATAGAAAGCAGTATACCCCTCGGGCAGGTTGTGAGGTCTGTCATCAACGCCCGGTAGCAAAACATCGTCCGGGGATAAGTTATGTTTCAAGCAGATCCGGCCCAGTAAGGCTTTAGAAATACTGGACGAAACAGAGTCGATAGGATCATCGATAAATATGGCTTCCGTCACTTCGTCCGGAGCTGGCCCAACTACTTCGGGAGGAATGTTAGAGATTTCAAGTATTTCTGGAGGAGGCGAACTCTGTACTTCTTGTTTTTAAGAGCTCGAAGATTCCATAACTAACTAACTCATCAGAAAGAAACATTAAGTACGTAAGAAACCCGTTGATTCCCAGTGTAAAGTGTGTGCGGTGCGGTGCAGTGTTGTGCATTACTTGGAAAAATTCTACAGAGTTAGAGAAAATTTGCAGACAGCGAAGACATCAGAGATCCGGTCGAGATGGCCGTCGTCGCTGACCGCCATCACTGAACCATCCCGATGTTGACAGTTGATTCAAGTTAAAGTTTGTTGTCACAGTGATAAGTTATAGTTCCATCGACGAGCTTCGAAGGGCAATCAAGTATGCACAATAAAAGTTTAGTCCAGAAATGCAGAGATGAAGCTCGTCGGAATTATGCCGCTAAATATGCGAAAGTTATGTATCCATATAAGTCACCTTGAATCGATCGAAGGGATAATACTTCGAATCGATTGAAAAGATAATCCTTCGAATCGATCAGGGCCAGGTTTCAATTGTTCGAATCGACCGAAGAGACGAAGCTTCGAATCGACTCCATTTGAATCGATACGATTCGAATCGATGGTAACTGGAACCCTTCGTATCGATCAGCAACTCAAGCATCGCATCCATCCTCAATGAAGGCAACGAATCGATCACCAGCAGCAAAAGACAGATGAAAGACTTGAGCTTCGTATCGATCGCTTAGGCAAGATGTTCGAATCGATCGCAAAGGATCGATACGAAGGACCCATCCGTGTTCCTTCTCCGGCCAGCCAAGATCGAAATGAACGAAACACGATGGAAAGGTTTGTTTTTTAAGTCTCCGAATCTAAAAAATTTCGTCTACCTGAATGTATGACTCGATTCGAAAGAAGTTGGATATCGCCTCGACTCGAAGGAAGGAGAATAGTTCAACCTGATTCTTGAAAGATCGAGATGGGTCCGAAGACATAGGAAGGTGAAGATAAAAAGTAAAAAGTGAAAAGTGAATGAGGCCTCAGTATTTATAAGGGTACTGTGGAGATTCGTATCCCGGTGAGTATGACCGGTAGCAACAGGTGAAGCCATCGGAATGATTCGAAGCAGCAAGTTCGAAACTATAAGCTAGAGTACTGGAATCGATTCGAACTCCAGCTTGCATTGATACATAGTCCAACTTTGAATCCATTCCCCCGAGTCCATCTAAAATGATTTGAAGCATGGTGTTAGTTAGACCTAAGGAGCGTTCGACTCCACCGATTCGAAGTGTTCATCGACTCACAGTGATGCGCGGCCAATCGATACGAACGATCGTCTCGTGTCCATTGATTATTATCGATACAAACCCGGGTCCACCATCACATTGAGTCGAAGGATGCTTTCGAATCCATCATCAAAGAGTTCCATCGATTCGAAGCTTATGTTCGGTTCCACCCACTGCATATCAATACGAAAAAGCGTTTCATATCCACTGAATTCTAAATTCACCAGTACGATGTCGGTCCTTCAACCTTCTATATCGATTCAGGAGAGGATCGATACGAAGGGGCTTTTCAAGACAACCATAAAGCATTGTCTCAACTCAAATTTCCAAATCGGTTCAGGAGAGAATCGATACGAAATTCAATATCGGACAGAACTGACAACGACTCGTGGACACACGACATTAACAAGATTCAATCTAACATATGTGCATATATGTCGGACTAACATTCGATTTTAAACATTCACAGGGATCGAATACCAATCTGATTACGATTACAACGACCAGCGGCCAGGTACTATCCTGCAGCAATCAATCATATCAAAGCAAGGTTACAACCTTAGACAAAAAGAGCAATGATTGTTAAGAGAGAAATCGCAGCTTTTCAAAGCACGTCATATTCCACAAGACGTACTTTGGGGGGAAAATGTTATCCCGCTTTTTGGCAAAGCCGTGATACCAAAAGATCGATTAAAAACATAGGACAATTCGTCTCAAAGATTAGCCATACTATGCTTCACTATGGATATCGCTGGATTTTGTCCGAGTCCAGAATGAGCTACAATTGATGGGACATGACAAGCAAAGCCATAAAAGCCAACGTTCCAAATATCGAGTCAATCCGAGTTCGTACACTCAAGTTATCATCAATGCAAGTTGGAGGAAATGGCCCTGAGTTCGAATCCATGGGCAGAGCTCCTGACCGAATCCATCAGGTTCCCCTCTGCTTCGAATCCATCGCTGCAACGCATGTTCGAATCCATCATGTTCTCCCTGCTTCGAATCCATAGGTGTTACTGAGCTTCGCATCCATCCAAGACACCCCTGCTTCGACTCCACGAATGACAGTACGTTCGAATCCATCTCACTACAATAGCTTCGTATCGATCGACCAAGGCTCACCGTGATGGATTCGAACGAGCATCCATTCGAATCCCTTTGTGGACAAGGCCTTCGAATCCATTAGCTCGAGGGATACGAAAATCGTGGATTCGACCCAGTCAACTCGGAGTGAAAGGCAGATCGTTACGAAGAAAGCGCGCCACGTCAACAACACCACGCACAAAGCCATCGATTCGACCCTATCGATTCGAAGGGGTCGATTCAAACAAAGCGCATTGACCGGAAATACAATCTTCAATCGATCATAACTCAAGATCTACAGGTCTAAATTCTATGAAATTTTCACAGGAGCTTGCATGCATGTTGAAGAACGTCCACACCAAATTTCACCTCAATTGGACACTTTTTTGATCGACTCGAACTAGAGTTCGAATCGATCCTAAAGTGGGCCTGGATTTCCTGAGACCGGGCATGTGGGCCCCCCTCACGTGCCAGAAGCGGTCTCCCCGAATTTTAGGCGAAATATCAGTCTCCTACACCTAAATAGAGCCCCTGGACATTCAGAAAGGGGATCGGAGAATTTCTAGAGATAAAGCACGCCCGGACGCTGCCAGAATCACTCTACATCGTCATCACTGCCATTGATTTCGAATTTAAGTCTATTATCTGCTGTATTTCGCTCTAGAACACTTGTAATCTTCAAGTATTAAGCAATAAAGTGATAAAACTTCATAGTGGATGTAGGCAAAATGCCGAACCACTCCAAATTTTTGTCTTCCGTGCAATTTACTTTTCTGTGACTTGGAGTTTTTATTAGATAATCCTCATTTTCAATTTAATTTCTTCATTTATTATCTCTTCAAAAACTTTCGAAGGGTGTTGCCCAATTTTGGTGCAAACATAATTATTACATAAATATGACAAGAGCGACATATAAAGATGTCCCCTTGGATGATCAAAGTCATAACTTAGTCATAACAGACTTAATACGCCGCGGAATATATCAATCAAAATAAAAGGAAACTCCTACATAGCTATCAGTCAGCTACCTGCTCATCTTCGGAAGCTTTATTCGTCAACCTACTAAAACCTGTAAACCTTAATCCCTCGGCCTACTCAAATCAATTTTGAGTGCTCGAGAGTTTAAGGGGAAACATAAACTTCGAGTCAGACATAAAACCTGGTATGAATAATATTATACATCTTGAGCATATATGATATTAAGTGAGACCACGCCGTTTAGCGTGTTTCAGAAACAATAATTTGAATTATTTATAAAATATCCCTTCTCCTTTTTATGAAGAGGGAATTAGGGGAAAGGACAAACTTTGGAAAAAAATTGGGTTGAACGACACCAAGTTTCATTTTTAGGCTGAAGGACAAATGTTAGTTATAACTAGCATTATATTCAACTTTGATACTATACAAAATGATAATTATATCTAGCATTATATTCATTTTTACAATATACAAAATGCTAGTTATAACTAGCATTCTCCTTCAGCCTAAAAAACAAACTTGTCCTTCAGCATAACCATTGAAAATAAATTCAGTTTATCCTTAAAATCGAAAATCGTTAAGAAAACAAGAGATGTTGTCATTTTTCACCATAGCTTTATGACTAAAGATGTGAGATTTGATCTTGATTAAGTGATTTGATTCTTCCTCTTGCAAATTCTAGCTTTTATCTTCTCTTGAGCTTGCTAATGGAGGCCGGCCTTATGTTTTTATTTTAGTGAATATGAAATGAACATATGGAACGATTTCCTAAGGGTTTAGGGTATAAGGATGTGGCTTGTTCCTATTTTGCCCTTGCATTTTTCCTAACCTTTTACTCTCTTTCTATACTTTAATTTACTTGTTTAACATGGCACGCTACCCCTTATTTAATCACAAATCTCAATCCATTAATCATTCTTACATTATTTTAATTCATTCAATTAATTAAATATTCTGAATAACATTACTAAAAATATAGGTTGTTACACCTGCCTTGTGGCAAATGGGTAGTGCGAGTTACTTCAAGAATAAATCATGATCCATATAGGGACGGTAATACTTCGGTGTTGTGCACTCATGTGGGAAGAGTGTATTTGGGGTTTAGCATACATACGGTTTTGGTATGTTGGTATAAACAACCGGAAGCAAAAGACGCTAGTGAGGGAATCTGTTGTACCATTGAGGTGCACGGCCTATAGACGTGGTCCCGGCGCAGGGGCAGAGAGATTTGAATGCCACTCTAGAGTAGGTCATATACTGTTTCGTAGTATGATTTGGTGCTGTGACAAGACCTATAGGCTGCTTCTTTTGAGGTGTTGGTTTTCAAGGGAGTCCATAAGTTAGTCGTGGCTCTTGATATGCCTCTTTAGTAATGATGGAAAATCGACATAGGTGCCAGTTATAGATATCCATATTTCAGTTTTGGGTATGGAGATGCTATGTAAGTGGCATTGGCGTATCGTTGTATTTGTTTTGCATTTCAGATGCTTCGATAGGGATCATTAAATTGTTTTGTGTCCATAGCAGACTCCACCCATCAATAATGATCGGTATCAATTTAATATATATTTGTCATTTACAATTATGTCGTGTGTAGCATATTAGTTACTTGTTAATATTATTGTGATATCTACATTACCCCTGCATTTTTATATTGGGTTAACATTATCATGGTATACTATTACATATCAGTCGCACTATATTAGCAGTGTCGGCTCGTTCATGACAAGAGAAGCATAGGTTATGATATGATTCATTACCTTTTAGTTGGATGTACTTTACTTGTTATGGGTAGTTTAGATTATCGCTGAGAATGATATTTGCATATGGTTTTAATATGTGGTTTTGATATATTTGTATATGATTTCGATATAACTTTGAGTTGGAACTTCAGCAGTAGGATACTTATTTGTATATGATTTTGTTATACAAAATTTTGACATAGTTCCCCTCACACCAGGATTATGTTTGACCCGCGTTTTGTCTTTTTCTGTTTGTGCCATGAAAACTCTCGGATGCTTAATTGAATAGTTTGGGAGCCAGTGCTTTTAGGGATACGCTTTCAGGATAGTTGGAGCACTTCGAAAGCAAGTCGATTCTTTGGATATACACTTGATACTGTGGTAGTACATGACCGATATGTTATTTATATATAAGACTTGTTGTATCAAATATTATATTCTGCCTTTCTGTATTGATATTTATTTATTGGTTACTTCTATCCGTACAATCCCTTATATATTGTTTATCCTGTTATGTTCAGTATATTCAATATATTATATATTATCATTCTGCTATGAGATTTTATCCCTACACCTTGGTTTGGTGTTTTGTTTTTTATTTTACCCCAACAAGTTGTCTTTTATGGTATTCGAGAGTTAGATGTTGTCATTAAATGTTGATTCAGGTACTATGAAGAGCAGCGCCATAGTAATTCTGTAATTGTTTTAAACAACTAAAGGCGCACCGCCCCTTAGTGCCCTCAATGGTCATGAGTAATCCACCATCCGTCATATAGGATATGTAACGCACACTAGTCCTAATAGATATATCGATATCTCGTTCTCGATACATAGTGAGTCGGAACATTTAAGAGCAATTATTTATTTCAAATGATTCAATGTCCATTGTTATGAAAAATTCACAACTACAACTGATTAACTACTTTCCTAAGAATTTCTACTTATATATATTTTACGTATTTTAAACATTAATTATATCCGAATATATAAAATAGAAATAAAACCAAAAGCTTAATCTATCCCGAACAAGATTCACTATAAGAGTTATGTTAAATAAAATAACATAATTGTCCCTAGGGCACACCGTTGACTCTAGTAATTCCCACTTTACTTAGGGCCAATTATGCGAACTTTGATCGCACTCTCGATTAGTTGTCTTAGGAAAAACTGAGAACGCTACTTAATAGGTGGGTCTATAAAATTATTAATTCGTATCTTTTTTCTAATTATACTTCTCCATCATGGATAAATGATTTTAACATACGTTAATTACTAAGAAAATAACTTGACCTCTTATCGTGTTGTCAGCTCCTAGTGCAATCTATATTGCATCATTGCTATCACAATATGTTAATGGATTCTCATTGGTGGGAACCATCCCTAACATTCGTATAAAATTTTCAAACATGTACTACTTTCATTACGACTTATTCAAGGAGATGTATTTTGCCTTTGTAGTTGAATTACCATAGCATACTATTTAGAGCATTTTCAACTTAAATCCCTTTTGTCATGAGTGGGCTAGTTATAGAGTTTGTGTTAGAATATTACTCTAGAAGAAGTTCGTTGCTTCATAAACAATTCTCTAGTATTTCGTAAATACTCGAGAATATTCTTTACTACCATTGTGTAAATATAAATTGGATATTATATTTTTACCCAGTGCACCAAAAGCATAAGTTAATTTCTATCTTTTATAAAACATAGCATATATGATGTTTATTATTCCTGATGCGTAAGAAATCTATCTCATAGCTCCATATTAAACATTTTGATATTGTATTTGTGTATATCGATTGGGACGATCCCAACATCATCTTATACCGAGTATAAAGAAAGCTTCATTCAAAGCCTTAAATGATAATCATATAACCATACATTATTATCAATCAATAGCATGCCATTTACTTATAGCACTATAAATGTTTTAGCACCTTCAATTTTCTTTCTTATAGACACGCACTTACTTTGCATTTTGATTGGAATCAACCCATATTATTTCCTTGTTAAATACTAGCTCAACCTCTAGATTTTTGTTTAATATCATATCTTAAAAATTCCACAAGCTTTGTTTTGCTCCCACTAGATTTGAGACATATTGGCTATGTTGTGCAAATACTATCCTTTAGATTAAAATTTAGAAGCTCTTTTTCAATGCCAGCATGCCAAAACCTATAATCATATTGTATGATAGTTTGCAAGTAGAATCCAAGTGGACCTAACCATATCAATTGGCAATATTGCTTCATAAATTTCAACATTTAAATCAAGGAGGTCATTTCCTATCAATCTTTCTCTACACATTTCTAACTACATCGATCTTCTCTACAAAGACTCACTTGTAGCAGATGGATCAAACCTTTAGGGTACAATTTCCAAAATCATTTTTTTAATGTACATGGAACCATTTCATATTTAAAGCATCATGCCATATGCTAGAGACTATACTCTTCATGGATTATTGATAATCGAGGAGCTTTTTATTATGAACAATCTTTATTCCCATCATTGATAAAAAAATTATAGTTTTTCTTCAATGCGTGAGAATTTCTGCTAGACATTCTATTGAGTTGTGTCCTTTATGTGCTTAATTAAATTTATACCATCTACATAATCAATTTATATTTATTAATCTCAGATCGTATCCATGTCTTTCACACTACCACTAATTTCTTTAGAAAAAATATCCATCGGCGAGAAGGTGGCGTGTCTTGAACCAAAATCACTTCTCCACACGAGTGGATAGGCAATTAAAGCTATTAGACCAAAATTTGGGATTAACTTGTATGTGTAGACAAAGAGGCTACTAGCACATGGGAAAGAGCTTTGACTGTTAGGTAAGTATGCAAGTCATTATGTCATCAAATGATCAAATATGCAAATAGGTAGTTATACAAATGCTTAAGTATAAAGTCTTAATCTAAATTTGACCTAGGAAGCCATTAAATTTCCAAAGTCAAGTTCTTTATTCATGCTTAAAAATGAAAATGGGGAAGAAATACAATTTAGAATTCACCCTATTTTAGTTGGGAACACATTCCAATTTATATAGAAATTGCAACCTTGGATTTTTGACATGTGTCAGTCGAACTTTGATGGTTGAGATTTTCTTGACATGCCATATTGTAGAGGTGACATGTGGAACAACTTATTTTGTTTCTGTCATGATGACATGGCATAACCAAAAGCTGCCATGTGGCCGAATGAACGTTTTATATTTGACTTCTAGTCACATGATAGCAGCAGTTTTAGACACTCGATAGCACTATAGCTGGCATGCAATAGCTTGCTAGTTTTTATCACTCTATAGCTTTATATCTTAGCATGTGATAGCTTCCATTCTTTCAACACTTAATTGCATCATTGTTGGTATGCAATAGCTTGCTTTTTTCTAGTATTCGATAGCATTAAAGTTGTCATTTGATAGCTTCTTGTATCTTGTACCTCGATAGCTTTAATATCTTTTACTTGCAATAGCCTTTCAGGAATGAGTACTCGATAGCTTTGTTCTTTAGCATACGATAGCCTCACATGGATTAGTACTCAATAACTTCCCAATATAGTACTCGATAGCTTTGCTTTTTAGTACGCGATGGATTATTGCACACTAGAACCTCGATAGCTCTAATAGGTTTAGTATGCAATAATTCCTTCACATTTCTAACACTCGACAGCTTTTTCCATCTTGATACTTGATAGTCTTTCCATTTTTATACTTGAAAGCTTTATTGATTGTTTAATCTTTAATAGCTTACTGACTTTGACCTTTTGATGGATTCATTCATGTTCAAACTTTGAAAATTTAGGTGTAACATTTACCCCCTTATAAAAAGAATATTAGGCTTTAGTATAAACAAAACTGCTTTTTCTTTGTCTATCCCCAAACAAACTATTAGCATTCTATGGGTTTAACATCATAGTCATAGAATATTATGTTATATTAAACAAACGATCGTATGATTTTTCCCTTTTTGTTATGATTTTCCAATATTTTTTCATTTAACATGTTTGTTGGATTTATATTTCATTTGGTGTGTTTTTTTAGTGGTTTAGGAGTTCAATGATTTCTTATAATCATTCAAAAAAATCGAGTTTGATTTTTTATTATCACAAACAAATTATTTGTGGATCCACTAATCCATTACCCACTTTAAAGTGCGTGATAGTTGTTGTCATATCCCTGCACTCAGATACCCAAAAATGAATGCTAATGATGCTATAATAATCACCAGAATTATTTTTTAGTGAATAAAGTGAGTTCAGTATATATAAAAATTTTCTAAGAAAACAGAGCAGCTAAAATGTTTACGTTACATATAAAATAACAAAATGTTCATTACATACATTTTTTTTCCAAAATAATCCCTTAAAGTCAAGCATGTAGCTGTCAAATTACAATAGAAAGAACATAGTGAAGAGTGTCAAACTGACATATTGTAATGCCATCCAAACTCTTTAAACCATGGAAATAAACAGTCTTTAATAGCTAACAAAACCTTTTGCTTCATCTACAGTCTTTGTCCTTCGGCACTTAAGATAACTTGCCTAGACCTATAAACTCAATCTACTCCAACGAGTACCTATGAGTTTATGAGGAACAATAATATAAATATATATCTAACATAAAGTCTAGTGTGAATAATAGTTTACCTAAATCATAACATATAGTGAGACCATACCACTATACATGGAACGGGTTTTTCTCTCACTAGTATAAACATTAAACATAAATGCAACATTAGAAATACTTAAGTCAAATTAGGTTACCCTCAAACCCTCTGGCTAACCCTGATTGAACCATCCCTCTAAAATTATGCATGATAACCCAACTACCGAATGTACCACCCCTACGGTCTAGTTATCCAATGCACCCTTTGTATTCCTTACTTCCGAAATACATAGTCTATCCTAGTGCAGCTCGACATTCGTAATACATTCCCCAAAATGCACCCACAGCGTAGTTCGATTTTTCCTCAGTTTGAACTAAAAAGCACAACTCTAAGTAGTTTGGTTTTCTCTTTAGTTTATAATGCAAAGACTTAGCCATGTCTAGTTTCATATTTATTTAGTTTACACTGCAAAGGATCAATACATGTAGTTTCGTCTTTATTTAATTTACACTGTAAAGAATCAACCACTGTAGTTTCATCTTTATTTGTACACTGCAAAGAATCGGTCACATGCAGTTTTGTCTTTATTTATTTTACACCACAAATAATCAACTACACGCAATTTCGTCTTTCATTGGTTATACTACAAAGGGTTAGCCACTTGCAATTACAAGAGTGTACGATCCGCCCAGGTGTCCCTTATCCCTTTAAAGGCTGAATGTCTCTCCTCACCTTACCAAGATGTGCATCCGAATGAGGGTCTCCATTGGACGTTAATATCCCTTTCAAACCCATAATCTTACATAGGTTCTTCTAATTTGTCCTCTTAATCTTCTCGAGTTTTACCAAATTTCCATATATTAGGCTTTAATTTAATTTCATTTCGGCCCAGTGTAATCCTACACTCATTCGTATTATCATACAGTATGTTATTCTTATATTCTGGTGCAGGACTTCTTAATGTTCTTTCAGTGTTAGCATAGTATATCTAACTATATTTTTAGCTCAAATGACCTAACAACCCCAATGTAGTTCGCTACCGTGCCCTTTGGCTTTCAGCACAATGCTCATCTACAATTGTTGGTTTCAGACCTTTGCCAAAGTTTCTTTTTGTAATGCAGCACTTCTCCATGCATTTTTAACCCTCCTCGAAAGTCAATAACTCCTATGGAAATTCACTACTTATGGCCTTTGATACTCAGTTTATTTTCTTAACGTTTGTACGCCACTTCAACTTCATAATAGACAAAATTTGACATGTCTGTTACTATCCTTTCGATGTGTAACCATCTAAAACATTCAGACTCCATTTTCTATTAGTGACATTGTCTTTATTTGTCTTTTCAGAATTTACATGGGATTTTTTCCCCTAATTATTTAACATTAATTCCATCAAGTTTATTTAATAAGTCTCGCTTCCCTGCATGATCACTTTCGGCTTACGTAGTTCCCTTTGTTGGCGATTGGATTTAGCTTAGTATATCATTTTAAAATTCTAAAAAAATTCATGAATAAACATTTTAACATGTTTTACTCTTTTTCTATTTTCCAAATATGTTTATCATATATTCGTTAGGCATTTCTCCTTTAAAAATTCATAATTAATAATTTGACATGAAAAATTCTTCAAATCAGAAACCCATTTCTTGAACCATGATTAAAATATCATATTAAATTTCATTGCACTTCAAAATCATTAAAGTAGGAAAACATAACTAAGCATCCCATGCAAAGCTATACTTCCAATAACATTCATTAGTACATAATGTATCTATTTAAACACTATCTCGTATATACTCCATCGTATTAAATCTAAACTTAAATCCAACACAATGGAAATAATAGAAAGGATTTAACATTACTCACCTAAATCTTTGGATAATCTTGTTTTAGTCTTCTTAATCCCTTTTAGCCTGCATTTTCTTCTCCTTTTTATTTGCTTTATTTAGGCTGCTACCATTAGTTCTCTTTTCTAGATTTTATTTTACTTTTAAGTAGAATGAAAATGAAATGAAGAAGGACAACTCTATGCTCTTTTTCCGATGGAAACTAAAGGGTGGTTTAAGTGCTCGCTATGATAAATCTATTCTCTTTTTCCACCTCCATCCCTAAGCAAAGATAACATATTCTAGAATCCGAACCAATTTTCATAGACCGAAAGCCTATTATTATCATGCCAGGGAGACTCCCAGTGGAAATTGCTAGAAAGCAGATACTTTCCATCCCAATCTAGGCTTATTTCTCTAACATTCCCTCTATCTTATAGCTTTTGGATGGTATTGATTGGTTGGCTAGCCTAGTAGGTGAATTAAGATGCTTTGATGCTAATACCATGGCAAGGAAAAGACTTGTTTATGCCAAAGCATCGATTAAGATCAAGGCATACAAACCCCTTCCTTCTAAGTTAAAAGTGAGTCTGGCCAAAGATATTATTGCAATAGTTGATGTTCACTATACCTGCAAGCCTGATATTTATGATGCTTGCCACTTTTTTAGACCTACATCTGACAAATGTACGCATAGCTCACCTACATGGCTTATAGTAGAGAAACGTATCCCACTTCCATCGAAGATTCCACAACCGAGACCTTCTACCAAGCAATGGTTCCCTAAGAAAAAGCAAGCTCCTCCTCCTAGCAATACTAATGACTCGCCTATCCCTGATACCGCCAATCTCGTTACTTTCGAAACCTTGCTATATCCCTTACCCCCAAGCATAACATGGAATTCTAATGAGCAAACATGGGAACACACCACCACAGAGATGAGACGTAAGCTAGCCTAAGGGACCTTTTTCAAGTTTGTATCAAAACGTGTGTATGACGATAGATACTTATTTTATCATGCCATGGGTGATGGGCAAGTGATGATGACTAACGGGGACAGTGGAGTATGGAATAGGAAACTCTTAGAAGATAATACCCAGGATAGGAAATACATATTCATGTGACTTTGCCGATTATATTCCAGAGCCTAACCATCTATTTTCAGGATTTTTACATGTCATCGGCCCAGAGTCTAGACTTGAGTGTAGTGACTCCTCCTTTGGTGAGGAGGGTTAGACATGTTATGTTTTAGTAGTTATAGCATCCAATTATATTCATGTACTTAAGCTGTATTCTTTTCTTTTTGAATATAAAGTGGTCGGTCCACCATAAATTGACTTGGCTTTCAAAAAAATAAAATGAAGAAATGAGGAAAGAGTTATGCTTATTATCCCATCCTACTTTTGGGCCTTGGCCCTCATATCCTTTTTCCCCATTATTCATTATTTTAGTTTATCTTCTATAACCAACCCCGTATGATAAGCAAGTACCTACTCAAATTTGAATGATATTTCTTATTTATTTTATAATTTTTCCCATTTGATTCCTCATTTCAATAGTTTATTATTTATTTAATTAATTTTTAATTACAAGGTGTTACAGGCTTCCACGTAAAGGATTTTGCCCATGAAATTTAATTAAGGAGCGATGGTGATTGCCAACACATCTCATGCTTACTCTACCATACCCATATGAGTTTGCCACCCATCTGCCATAACAGAAGGTGCTAGTGCATCTACTAATACAAAATAGTCAACCATAATACTCACATATATGGTATAATAAATATAGAGCTAACAAATATAATAAGTTAAAACAATTTCGGATAAGCCCTACTGCCTCCATTTTCCTTGTATAGTTCTCCTGGTTTTTACTTCACTAGACACATACTAGCTTCACTAATTTATTATGAAGCCATTTCCCATCCCGATAACCAATTTCCTCACACATATCATGTTTGGCTCTATGACCAAGTCGACTACTGCTCTCGGAATAGCTATTGTCTTCAAATCCCCAATGCACTTCCATATATATGATATGTGAAACACATTATGGATCCCTGTAAAACGCCTTGGCTATTCTACTATATAATCCACTTTTCCAACCTTCTTTATATTCGAAAATAGACCTACATATCAGGGTGCTAACTTCCCATCCTTCTTAAAGTGCATCATACCTCGCATTGGTGAAACCTTCACGAACACATAGTTGCCTACTATTTATTCCTTGTGTCAGCATAACTCTTTTTCCTAGAACATGCTTCCTTCATTCCAGACTGAATAAATTCTACTTTCTCGATAGCATCTCTCGCCCTATAGGGCCCTAATACAACCCTATTAATGCCTTTGACCAATACGTAGGCGATTTGCATGACAATCTATACAATGCTTCAAATGGTGTCATCCAATGCTTCTCTTGTAATTGGTTGTTATATGAAACCACTAACTGTAGGAGATCTTCCCAAGATCCCCAAATATAAAATGCAGGCTCTTAGCAGATCTTCTTGAACTCTATTGACCCTTTCGGTTTGGTCATCCGTCTATGAATGGTATGCAACACTCATACGAAACTCCAAACCTAAAGCACTCAGCAAACTATGCTAAAACTCACTAGTAAATAGTGCTTCTCAGTCACTATCAATAGTATAAAGCACTTATGTAGTCCACTACTACCTTAATATATTTTTCAGCAAACTTCGACACCGTTCTTATGTCCTTCACTAGAATGAAATGAGCACACTTAGTTACTCTATACACTACAACTCATATACATTCATTCCCTGTTCTAAACCTTGGTAATCCATCCATGAAATCCATAGACATCAAATTCCATTTCCAACCGGAACCTCCAAAGACTGCAAAATCCCACTCAGTTTCTAATGTTTTCCTTCACTTCTTATTATGTGAGGCATCTCCTCACATGATTTCCCACATCCTTCTTCGCTCCTTTCTTAAAGAAACTTATCTTCATGTTATGGTACATCTTAGTACCTCCGAGTTGAATGTTAAACTCTGAACGATGACATTCGTTTAATACTTCCTTCCAAAGGCCATATATATATCCGGCACATATAACCTTCCATTCTCTTGCAATCTGCCTTCTTTATCAATATCGAACCCCTTAAGCTCAGCTGCCTTGGTTTCTGACCCTAGGCTTCTTATCCTGTCGATGCAGACCCGGTCTCCTTTCTGCAATTCGACAGCCTTCTCTCCTAGTGCATGCCAAACTTTCAAGTGGATAGCATTTCGAAAGTGCTACTCTTTCGTGCACTAGACTGAAACTACACATTACATGCAGATAGTGAACATATCGCACTCTTCGATCATTGCAAAATACAATTCTGAATCTTTTGGCTTATCTTCCATGCGGTATACACTATCTTAAAATCATAAGTTGCTAAAAACATCAAACACCTTTATTGCCTCATGTTCAACTCCTTTCGAGAGAACAAGTATCTCAAGGATTTGTAGTAAATAAATAGCTGGAATCTCAAACATCATGGGGTTGCAGGTGCCTAGACTCATAAGTTATTACTTTACCTTCTGCATCAACACTTCACCTTACCCCAAACTCGATGCATCTACATATACAGCCATATCATCATTCCCCTTAGTTATAACAAGAACATGAGAGTTCACAAATCGGCACTTTAATTCTTGAAATGATGCCTCAAGCTCCATTGTCTAAACATGCTTTTCATTCCCCTGAGTTAGTTTCTTCTTTAACATAGCTACACGAGAAACATTCTTAATAAACCTCTAATAGTACCTCGCAAGTTAGGAAAATAATCACCTAAGTCACATTCTTAAGTATCTTACACCCATTTACTACATCAAACTCCGAAGGGTCTACTGCAAAAACCCTTCCCAAAACCACATTTTTAGGGACTTCACTTCCCTTCTCTAAAAGTGGCATTTAGAAAATTTTGCCTTTAACTTATGTTGTCTCAAAATCTCCAAAACAAGACTTAAGTGAACTTCATGCCCTCCTCCTCGCCATTTGAGTATACTAAGATTTCATCTATAAGTGCCAACCCATACCTATCCAACTGGTCTTAAAAAATTCTATTCGTCAAATTTACAAGGAATGCAGGTGATTCGGTTAGTTGAAAAGGAATTGCTAATGAATTTCTTCTTTAACCCTAAAACATGCAAGGATGGGAACCTTAGCTAATGATGGAATTTGGAAAGCCTAGATTTAACCTCAACGAGTGTTCAAAAAAAGAGACAATTGGTTGAGTTAAGGCTTAAGAGGAGTAAAAAATCAGGCTTAGGTCCATGAAGGAGTCATATGCATAGTCATTTGAAGTCATATATACTTGAAATTGATCCATGTAGACAATTGTATGCAAAAACGGAAATCAAGAATATGAGTACTTTTGAAATTCGAAGCAAATTATGATTAAGAAATCATAAGTGCTTTGGAATTCGAAAGTAAGCCATAACTAAAAAAATCTTATTCTTATTCCATATGATGTTGAATGTACAAAATCCTATGTGCAATAGCCCTCTTGGCACTAAAATCCACAAAGCAATTTACGGTTACAAAATTTTAAAATGTAAGAGAATGAGAAAAGATCCGCCCCTTCTTCCAAGCTCTTAGGTCCGTATTTATAGGGGTAGAAACATGGCATGCGGTGTAGCTTGATTGCAACATCCCTGTTCTTCGGCGTCATCAATGCCGCATGGCGCCAAGCCTTGCTTGAAGACGATCTTTGGCATTCTTCGGTACTTAGTTAAACTTCGACACTGCTCAAATAAAGGAGGCTGACATCAACATAGCCCGTCATTTATTGGAAGTTATTCCTGCATGAATCGATATTAACATGAAGCAGGATTGATACAATGCAACACTGATATGGAGCAATATTACCATGGAACGACATTAGCAAGAAGAGACATCATTTTCTACGACATCGACTTTTGTTAATCTTGTGAATTTATTCGACTTTCGGTAACAATATCGCATGTATAGACATGCGGTGCCTTCTAAGGTTTGAGGAAATGCGCCACCAGCAAGATGCGGCATTGATTGTTGGTGGTATCAATAATTGGCGTTATTGATTCAGTACTAGTGGAGTAGTACCTGCATTAAAATGGCTTCAATAGCAATGGTATGCAACATCAGAGTATAGTGGCTTTGATAATAGATGACATCAATGATGAGCAGTATTGATATAGTGCGATACTATTGAGTTATGCCATCCACTTTATCTCCATAAGTGGATAGTGGCATTGACAAGATATGACACTAATGAGATGCGACATTGATGGCTTACAGAATTGATTATGTTCATCATCATTGCTCCTTTGATGAGTTACAGTGTTGATTCCATCCGGCATTGCTTAGTTACATAAAAGACTCGGCATTAATCATCTAAGTTTATAGTTGGTATGTGGCATTATTGACTTTTAGTGTCTTTGGCTTTATAAGTGACGTTGTATATGACCTTTTATTGATGAGATGAGAAACTGTACGCCTCCGACATTATTCCATCTTCATACTTTTGGCATTGTTTCACCTTCATTCCTTTGACTTTGATCATTAGTATGGTGTCATAGGTATATCGCATGGCAGATATCTTCGAGGATAATAGTAGTAGTAACATTTGCCTCCCCTAGTACAGAGGAAGCATTTACTTTTCTGGTCAATAATCTCAGCATTAAACTTTGCCGCCTATTGGTATTCCATGCAGCCATTTATTCAAAATGAATCGATGGTGCTTGTTCATTCTCTTTTTTTCTATAGATAGCCGAGCACCCCTTTCTTCTATTTTTACTTACAATTAAAAAGCTCTAGCAAGAAATCAAAATTTTCAAGGAAATCTAAAACTTTAATCCTCAATTATTCGAATCAAAGTACAGGTATAACATTTGCTTTATATCGATCAAGTTAATGAATTAAATTAGTAATTTTATGTTGAAATTGCTGCTGGGGTTTGGTTTCGATTCCCTTGATTTTAGGTTGACATTTGGACTCGATTATAGGGCCTCGAAGCTTATATTACTAACTAGGTTTATAATCAACTATGACTTAAGGTTAGATTAGCATCAAATTACTATGTCACACAAATGGATTTTAAGTTAATTGATGTCAATATGAAAACTGGTGTGCTCTTTAGTTTAATTTGAAGAAGATGACATATTAGACCCTATACCTAGTACAGTTTTGCTCTATATCAACATTGGCGCCATATGACATCATTATAATGTTCGCTATTGATTCATTTTTTATGTCGAAATTGATATATCAAGATATAGATATGATATTCGGTGTTATTTGAGTTTTCCTACTGTTCCATTATCTGACAGTCAATACTGAGTTTTAGTAAAAATATGGCATAAGATTTTCATATCGTTAATTACTAAGTTGATGTACGATAATCCACCCACTGTTATAAGGAAAATATACCGGTTAGATGCGACATTATTTAGTTCGGTAGAAATTATAAATGATTTCGTTTATTTTCGACATTAACTTATGGGTACAGTTTGATACCGACAACCTTACTCTTTAACATTGTAAATTAAGCCTCATTTGATATCATTACATACGACGCTGTTATTTTAGAACTTTATATGTACTTAAACAATTAGTACATCATCGATCTACGTTGTCATTATTCAATAGTGCAGATAACTATATTACTTTAACATTGGTCATAACTACGACACTCACTATTGTTGATAATAAAACCTATGCAACATTCAACAATCATGTATCCATTCGATATGGGCCTATTGATGTTGCATTGTACTCAGGATACCTTTAAGTTAACTTTTATTCAAATTTCATGCAATTTCCTATGACTTACTTTATTATCACAAATTTAATAGTTACTTGCATCTTTGATTTAAATTTTGAAACTAAATACTCTATTGATACCATGCTAGACTTATATTTTTAATATTCCGATGTCATAGCCTATAGATTATGTAAATCACTTGGATTCTTTTAAATCTTTCATATAATAATCCATATAACAAGCATTGGCATTTCATAAAATTGGAATAATATCATTTGGTAGGTAAATAGAAGATTAGAAGACACCAAAAAGTCCATCAAGAAGACTAGTGCATACCCCAAGGCTTTGTCCTCCACTAGTGAAAAGGGGGGCCTCCTTTTGAATCCATCGTATATTACAACTCAAGCTGAAGTGGATTATATCTTGGAGCAATTCGGAGTTACTAGCGTTGTAGCCATTCCTATCGTCCTTCCAATAATATTTAATACTCTTTGAAAGGGTATTTTTCTTTCATCCGATAAACATCTGGCACACATGTTGTAACGACCCGTAAAATTTTCAATAATTTAGTTTGTTAAGTTAATAAGTTTTGGTAATTTAATTAAAAAGACTGTATTAATTTAAAATTGAACGATGGTAATTATAACTAATTAGTAACAATTGAAATGAAATTACAATTTAGTAAAGCAATGAAAATTGGTATACTTGACTATAAATTAATGTAAGAAAACTAATGCAAACATTTAAATTTATGAAAGGAATAATATGAAATAAATGACTCTTGAATAAAGATTGGGTATATAAGAATGGTAACATTTATTGTAAACAATGAAATCACAAGTGTGAATGTTGAATCATTGATAAGATAATATATGATTAATATAAATTGAAGTAAATTAGTGTTAATTAAGTAATTGTAACATTTTATTTGTAAAAAATAATGAATTCATTAATGTGACTTAAAGTAATAATAACGGTTGTAAGTTACTACATAGATTGGCATATTAATTTAGTTGTAACTGTTACATTTGAGTATAAATTTGAATATAAGTAAATAAGCGTAAGTGGTGTATAAATCAATGAATTAGTATAATTAATAGTAATTGAATGAATTCAATATTAGGTAGGTAATTATAATAAATAGTTGAATATAATAAAATTAAATGTAAATTAAAGGGTAATGGTAACAGCTATTATAAGTTGCCTATTTAAGTCTATAAAATAAATAGGAAATCTTTAATGTCATTAATGAGAATTAATGTAGTAACGGAAGATGTGAATGTATGAATTAAATAGAAACGTAAATTCATTTATAAAGTAATAAATTGGTAAAAGGAATGGAACTAAGTTAAATTAATTAATTGGTTTTAAACCTTAATAAATGTGTACAATTGACAAGATTTCACATTTAGAAATGTAACATTTAATACAAATTTAAGATGTAAATAGGAGTAGACTAGTGTAATGGAATATAGGTATATAGGGTAATAATGGACCTAGTATAAAGATGGCAATTAAACCAAATCAAATTATTGGAAGCAATTTTTATTTAATTGAAATGTAACTATAATAAAATGGATTATTATAGGTAAATGAAATTAATTACTATGTTAATTGAAATTTGGATGAATTAGGAAGTTATTAATTTATTAGTATATAAATCAATGTTAATATTACCCATAAAAGGATAAGTTAATAGTTGATTTAGTAACAAAATTGAGAAATCAAATATGTGGATTTATTAGGGACTTAAACTTATACTTTTTAAATTAGATAAAATACAGTGTTTACACGCAATGACTTTCTATATTTTATTTTCTTGTGTTTGTTTCTCTAATTTTTATTTTCTATTTTATTTGTATAAACTTTGAATATATTTATTTGATTTTTGACTGATTTTATTTTTAATAATAGCTTAGGAATTTCAAGAGATACAGGTTACTTATTTTGTTTATTTGTTGCCCTTTTCTTTTCCCTTTCCTTTCCATTTGCATAGCCAATTACTTCCCACATTCGTACCCGTGAATTCTTCTCATAATTTACGGACATATTGTTCCTCAAACTCCTCTTTCCATTGCGTGTAAACAAAGGAATTTTTTTATTAAATACATCATGTTATTTGTTTCCTTTTTATTTCCCAATCATTCAAACTCCTGCCTTTCTTGCCTAGCCTCTTTATTTCTTGCCGTTACTTTCTTTTGGATGCGTGTTTCTAATAATTAGCCGCTATCCATTTCTTTTTTTTCACATGAAAAGTTTCTCCTCATTCCTTATTTGCGTGAGAAAAAAAATATACCAGATCTAAAGTCATGGCTTCCTTCTTCTTTCTCCTCTTTTTTTCATTTTGTTTTCTTTGTCTTCCTTCAAGTTAGGCTCGGCTTCCGTCTTCTCCTAGCACACCTCTAACCATCATGACCAAGCAACACAAGATGATGGTTGAACCCATATGTGGTGTAGCCAAGCCATTGATTGATTAAGGGAAGTTATGCCACTTTGATTCATTATTTTTCCATTGTTTTAACCTCTATTCTTTTGTATTGAATTGTATTCTTATGTATGGAATATTTGTTTGCATACAAGATTTGGATCTGACTCTTCATCCACTCAAGTTTGAATTGTGCTTTATTGTGCTTTTTTGTACTTTGTGGAGTTTAGATCTGTGTTTGAATTTGATTCTAGCTTTAAAAAGGTGAGTTTCATCACACTAGATGTACGTACTTATATTATTGTGAAGTGATGACAAGTGAATTGTATAAATTTATATGCTGTGTCCATATATGCATGTGATATGTTATATGATGTTTAATGTTGTATGTATATTTGTTGCGTCATCTAACTTGTTATTATATGCTATACGGTTCATTTTATTTATTGCATCTCACATTGCATGTTCCCTGTCATTATGGGTTGAAATGACACATACCCGAACGGAGTTTAGAATATGGAGAAAATTATTGTGGGTTGAAATGACAGGCTCAAATGATTTTTATTGCATTTTATTCACTTGGGATTGTGGGTTAGAAATGATAGAACCCGGATTTTTCTTTTTAAATTACGGATTGAAATGATACATATCCGTATCACTTGACTTAGGCCCGAAAATTTTATATAGGCCCATGGATAAATTTTCATAATAGTTTTCTAAAAGTATTAAGTGTTTTGAATTTTAAATATATGGAATTTTGATTAAAAGTTGATTTAATGATTTAAAATATATAGAGATATTGGCTTTCAGCAAGTTAAAATTTTATAAGTTGATGATTGGTTTAGATTGTAATTTAAAAATCTTTATTTGGTTTTAATGGTAATTTAAAGAGCTTTAATTGTGATAAATAACTTAATAATTAAAGTTAATTAATATGGAATTTTAAAGTCTAGCCTGGTAATTGCAATCAATTTTTTTATTTTATGAAATGAATATGTTTGTATAATAAATGATGTCCTTTGAATTGATAAAAAATGAAATACAGTTTTAATTGTACATTTTGTAATAAATGTATTTAGCCTGAAATCATAGTTTAATTGATGCCTAAATGGATAAATTTGCAAAGAAATTGATTGTTATATTTACTATGATAAATTACTTTATTTATGAAATTGAAATGTTTGAAAATTGAATAATTATGATGTAAGTGGAAAAGTGTATTTTGAAAATATGGCTTAACTTGATAATTGGAAATTTGGTTTTAATTGAAATTGTTAAGTAAATAAATAGGAATTTAGTCTTATTTATGAAGTGGGTATTTTAAAATAAAGTGGTAAGTTATTTGTTGAAATAAAAGAAGTAAAAGATTGCGTTTTTGACTTAATAAATGAATTATAGTTTAATTTGGATATTTATTGATAAAATTTTATTTTATTAAATCATAAGTTAAATGATATCCAAATGAATATTTTAAAGTGGGAAATGTTATTTTTATAAGTTAAATTGGCTAAAAATCCAAATTTTAATGTAGCTGAAATATACATTGTTTTTGGAAAGCTTATAATTGAATGAATAAACTTATAAATGCTACAACTTTGAAATGAATATTATTTGATATTGAATTTAAATGGTTAAATGAATCTTGTTTGGAAGATATTGACATTGAATTTAGATGGTCTAAATGAATATGTTTCAAAATGTTTGGTTTCAGAGTTGTTATAACTTGAAAGTAATTTGGCTTTGGAAATAAATTCATTTGAAAGTGTATTTAAATAAGAATTGTATTTAAATATGTAAATTTGGACTTATTGAAATTGAAGATTTAAGAATATGACTTTATAAAGTGGTTTGATTTAAGATGATTTAAAGGAATATTTCAAGTCTAATAAATTGAAGGAAATATTCAATGATTTGACATTTGGGTTTTATTTAAATAATATATTGATTTGGTTTTGGAATTTAAATGATATATCATTACTTTGGTTTTTGAAATGGATATGATATTTTGGTTTTAAAGTATAAATGATTTTGAAATAAATATCCATGGGTTATAATAACGTTGGGTTTTAAAGAGACCGCGATCTGAAGTTGTCATACTCTCTGCCAACTCCCAAAACCACTTTAACAACCGTGTACGCGGTGGAGATTTCAGAATGAAGTAGGATGGAGGCGATGTCCTTTGAGGTATATACGTGGACCCGACTCCCGTGAGTTGGTATAAGGTGGTTAAAACAGGAGCAATCGACGGGCAATGAGGTCGCTCCTCTGATCGGACACACTCCTTCGATACTATATTCTGACTTGGAGATTTTTGGTGGTCACTTTTGATTCTTTTGATTTGGAGGTGTGGATCGAGATGGGCGGTAGTAGCTGCTACGCTTTACCACCGGCCCGGAAGTGTAATTGGTATATCTACCCTGGCATTGCCTAGTTGTGCCGTCTCACCTACCCTATCGTGCCTTGTACGAGTTTGGTTTTCTCCCGTAGCCCTTGGAGTATCCTCTGGTGGCTTCCCCATCAGGAGGGACTATGATACTAGATGGACTACTGGGACTATTACGTGTTAATGGGAATATTGGGTCACTCCTTAACGCTATTCAAAGCAAGTTTATTTTACTATAGACATAATTATAATAGCGAAATATTACTACATAGTAAATAGTTTAACGGATCCTTAGAGGATTGGCGGTCCCAAGCATCCTTTAAGTTACTTGTACCTTATATTACAGTTCACTTGAGTTGGTTTACGTTGTATAAGTATGTATGTCCTGACTCAAGTGTTTTGTTTTTTGCTTTACGCTCGGGTCAGGCTGAGTGATATAGCCTTTGAGACTCACCTTCGGAGTTGGAGCTTTGCTTGAAGATCCTGCTATTTTTTTTCGCTTCCAGTTATTCAGTTGATTCCAGGGATGTATTCAGCTATGTACTTGATTATCATATTGAGACTTCTGTTGTATCTTGTATAACTCTGATGTATTTATATACTAGCTTCATGAACTACTATATCTTTGCTTCCGCTACATTATATTACTCTGTGACTGTGATTTGTTTATTTGCTGTATATTCTGAGATTTGCCAAATTTATTTTACAATTCGGTATTTTGAACAATTCAAGTTTGACATGTGTGGATGCGAATGGTTGAAAATATCAGGTCAGTACATTTGGTATCAGAGCTTTGTCTCTAGGCAAAAATAACATATATGGTAAATTTATTTACAGAATCACTTTCATTCGAGTGTGAATCTCTTCCTCCTTGACTCTGTTTCCTTTGAATTTTGGAACGTTCCCTCGGTTTCGAAATCCATTCCTATCCCTCATTATTCGTCTTCTTTTGATTTTGGAGTATCCCATAACTCCACTTCGAATGGCTTGTAAAGGGGGTGAAACTCCTTTACAATAGGCATTGATTCATCAGAGATTTTTAAATCCTCGGTTTAGATGCTAGTATCTCTTGTTATCCTGAATTCTATCTCTTGAGATCGAATGTAGATTTGCCTCATAACTCCACATCGATCTAATTCTTGAAGTCACGGTTGACCCGATTATGGTTGCCTATGATTTTTATAAGCTTATCCATTTCCTTATTCGGTTAGTTAATAATCTTTTTTTTTTGTTTCAACTTATCCTCAAATCAAAATTTTCATTGATTTGAGTTAATAAAATTTGAATCTCTATCCTTTTGCTTTGAAAATCTATTCCTATATAGTGTATTTGTAAATCTATATTTAAAATGTTTTATACAGTGTGTTGTTTGAGTTGTTGACGCTGATATGGGTTTTCGATCGATTTGTCTGATCAACACTATCGATTGGATCTCCAAAACACTTGGACAGAGCAAACAGACACGATATTGTTTTCAAATATAGTAAATGAATAAATTTTATATAATTATATTATATATGCATAAGTATAATTTTCTGAATTTTGATAGTTAATTGACTTGGATGTTAAGAAATAATATTTGACTCTGTCTTGTAAATATTGGCTTTGGCTTCATATTTAAATAATTGAACTAAAACATGGTTATAAATTAATTTGGAAATTTAAATGAATTTAAAACAAGTAACTAAGAATTTAATTTTTGACAGTTTCAAACTTTGTGTTTAAAGTTTTTAAGGGTGTACTATTTAAAGTATTTCAAGTAGAAATTATTTCAAAGGATTTTAAGTTAAATCAGTGCTCTTTTCTTTGTCGCTGGAAAATATTTTCGGTGATGACTGCAGCATCATCGACTTTCATTTTCAAGTTTCGAAGTTAAGAGACCATTCTGTAGTTTGGCTACAGTCTTGCTTTGGAGAATTAAATGGATTTGGATTTCTAAAATTTGATTTGATATATATTGTGTATATTTATTTATCTCTAAAATCGTTAATCGAAAATCTAATTCTTAAACTTTGTCTTAAAGGATAATGTCAAATATACAATGAAACCAAAATTTTGAATAAATATTTAAGCTTGAGATAATTGAATTAGAAAATTTTATTTGTATAATATTCTATTACATTCCAATATAACTTACCTTAATTATTAGAAGTTAACAATGTAATTGGATAATATACAATATAAAAGGGATTTTTATAAATAAAATTTGAGCGTTTATAATAAATGTTATACACTTAAATTTTAGTTGTAAAAAGGATTAGTTGAGGTAAATAGAATAAAAGGTTAATTGAATATCTTACAATATAAAACAATGTTAAAGGAATTTATAAATAAATCAGTATGTTTTATTCAAATTAATTAATTTTGTAAATTTATTTATTTATAAAGTTGGTATTTTAAATAAGATATATTGATTACTTAATTCTTTCTTTTTCCCTTCTTTTCCTTTTCTGGGACGAAAAGTTTTGAGTGGGGGAGAGTTTAACGACTCATAAAATTTTCAATAATTTAATTTGTTAAGTTAATAAGTTTTGTAATTTAATAAAAAACCTTATTAATTTAAAATTGAACGATGGTAATTAGAACTAATTAGTAACAATTGAAATGAAATTACAATTTAGTGAAGTAATGAAAATTGGTATACTTGGCTATAAATTAATGTAAGAAAACTAATGCAAACATTTAAATTTATAAAAGGAATAATATGAAATAAATGACTCTTGAATAAAGATTGGGTATATAAGAATGGTAACATTTGTTATGAACAATGAAATCACAAGTGTGAGTGTTGAATCATTTATGAGATAATATATGATTAATATAAATTAAAGTAAATCAGTGTTAATCAAGTAATTGTAACATTTGATTGGTAATCAATAATGAATTCATTAATGTGACTTAAAGTAATAGTAACGGTTGTAAGTTACTACGTAATTGGCCTGTTAATTTAGTTGTAACTGTTACATTTGTATATAAATTTGAATATAAGTAAATAAGGGTAAGTGGTGTATAAATAAATGAATTAGTATAAATAATAGTAATTGAATGAATTCAATATTAGGTAGGTAGTTATAATAATTAGTTAAATATAATAAACTTAACTGTAAATTAAAGGGTAATGGTAACAGCTATTATAAGTTGCCTATTTAAGTCTATAAAATAAATAGGAAATCTTTAATGTCATTAATGAGAATTAATGCAGTAATAGGAGGTGTGAATGTATGAATTAAATAGAAACGTAAATTTATTTATAAGGCAATAAATTGGTAAAAGGAATGGAACTAATTTAAATTAATTAATTGGTTTTCAACCTTAATTAATGTGTACAATTAACAAGATTTCACATTTAGAAATGTAACATTCAATACAAATTTAAGATGAAAATAGGCGTAGACTAGTGTAATGGAATATAAAACAAATGTAACTAGGTATATAGGGTAATAATGGACCTAGTATAAAGATGGCAATTAAACCAAATAAAATTATTGGAAGCAATTTTTATTTAATTGGAATGTAATCTATAATAAAATGGATTATTGTAGGTAAATGAAATTAATTACCATGTAAACTGAAATTTGGATGAATTGGGAAGTTATTAATGTATTAATATATAAACCAACGTTAATATTACCCATAAAAGTATAAGTTAATAGTTGATTCAGTAACAAAATTGAGAAATCAAATATATGGATTTATTGGGGATTTAAACTTATACTTTTTAAATAAGATAAAATACAGTGTTTACACGTAATGACTTTCTATATTTTATTTCCCTATGTTTGTTCTCTAATTTTTATTTTCTATTTTTATTTGTATAAACTTTGAATATATTTATTTGATTTTTGATTGATTTTAGTTTTAATAATAGCTTAGGAATTTCAAGAGATATAGGTTACTTGTTTTGTTTATTTGTTGCCTTTTTCTTTTCCCTTGTCTTTCCATTTGCATAGACAATTACATCCCACATTCATAGCCATGAATTCTTCTCATATTTCACGTACATATTGTTCCTCAAACTCCTCCTTTCATTGCATGCAAACAAAGGAATTTTTTTATCAAATACATAAAGTTATTTGTTGCCTTTTTATTTCCCAACCATTCAAACTCCTGCCTTTTTTGCGTAGCCTCTTTATTTCTTGCCGTTTCCTTCTTTTGGACGTGTGTTTCCTAAAACCTAGTCGCCATCTATTTCTTTTTTTTTCACATGAAAAGTTTCTCCTCATTCCTTATTTGCATGAGAAAAAAATTACTAGATCTAAAGTCATGGCTTCCTTCTACTTTCTCCTCTTTTTTTCACTTTGTTCTCTTTGTCTTCCTTCAAGTTTAGCTCGACCTCCATCTTCTCCTAGCACACCTATAACCATCATGACCAAGCAACACAAGATGATGGTAGAACCCATATGTGGTATAGCCAAGCCATTGATTGATTAAGGCAAGTTATGCCACTTTGATTCATTATTTTTTCATTGTTTTAACCTCTATTCTTTTGTATTGAATCATATTCTTATGTATGTAATATTTGTTTGCATATAAGATTTGGATCTGACTCTTCATCCACTCAAGTTTGTATTGTGCTTTGTCGTGCTTTTTCATACTTTGCGGAATTTAGATCTGTGTTTGAATTTGATTCTAGCTTAAAAAGGTGAGTTTTTTCACTCTAGACGTATGTACTTGTATTATTGTGAAACGATGACAAGTGAATTGTATAAATTTATATGCTATGTCCATATATGCCAGTGATATGTTATATGATGTTAAATGATGTTTATATATTTGTTGCATCATCCAATATTTTATTATATGCTATACTATTCATTTTATTTACAGTATCTCACACTGCAAGTTTCCTATCACTATGGGTTGAAATGATACATACCCGAACGGACTTTAGAATAAGGGGAAAATCATTATGGGCTGAAATGATTAGCTCGAATGACTTTTATTGCATTTGATTTACTTGGGATTGCGGGTTTGAAATGGTAGAACCCAGATTTTTCTTTTTAAATTACGGATTGAAATGATACATATTCGTATCACTTGATCTAGGTTAGAAAATTTTATACAGGCCCATGGATAAATTTTTATAATAGTTTTCTAAAAGTATTAAGTATTTTGAATTTTAAATATATGGAGATTTGATTAAAAGTTGATTTATTGATTCAAAATATAAAGAGATATTGGCATTCAGCAAGTTAAAATTTTATAAGTTGATGATTGGTTTAGATTGTAATTTAGAAATCTTTATTTGGTTTTAATGGTAATTTAAAGAGATTTAATTGTGATAAATAACTTAATAATTAAAGTTAATTAATATGGAATTTTAAAGTCTAGCCTGTTAATTGCAATTATTATTTTTGTTTTATGAAATGAATATGTTTGTATAATAAATGATGTCCTTTGAATTGATAAAAAATGAAATACAGTTTTAATTATACATTTTGTAATAAATGTATTTAGCCTGAAATCATAGTTTAATTTATGCCTAATGAATAAATTTGCAAAGAAATTGATCGTTATATTTACTATGATAAATTACTTTATTTATGAAATGGAAATGTTTGGAAATTGAATAATTATGATTTAAGTGAAAAGGTGTATTTTCAAAGTATGACTTAACTTGATAATTGGAAATTTGGTTTTAATTGAAATTGTTAAGTTAAGTAAATAAATGGGAATTTAGTCTTATTTATGAAGTGGGTATTTTAAAATAAAGTGGTAAGTTATTTGTTGAAATAAAAGAAGTAAAAGAATGTGTTTTTGACTTAATAAATGAATTATAGTTTAAATTGGATATTTATTGATAAAATTTTATTTTATTAAATCATAAGTTAAATGATATCCAAATGAATGTTTTGAAGTGGGAAATGTGATTTTTATAAGTTAAATTGGCTAAAAATTGAAATTTTAATGTAGCTGAAATGTACAATATTTTTGGAAAGTTTATAATTGAATGAATAAACTTATAAATGCTACAACTTTGAAATGAATATTATTTGACATTGAATTTAAATGGTTAAATGAATCTCCTTTGGAAGATATTGACATTGAATTTCGATGGTCTAAATAAATATGTTTCAAAGTGTTTGGTTTCAGAGTTGTTATAACTTGAAAATAATTTGGCTTTGGAAATGAATTCATTTGAAAGTGTATTTAAATAATAATTGTATTTAAATATATAAATTTGAACTCATTGAAATTAAAGATTTAAGAATATGACTTTATAAAGTGGTTTGATTTAAGATGATTTAAAGGAATATTTCAAGTCTAATAAATTGAAGGAAATATTCAATGATTTGACATTTGAGTTTTATTTAAATAATATATTGATTTGGTTTTGGAATTTAAATGATATATCATTACTTTGGTTTTTGAAATGGATATGATATTTTGGTTTTAAAGTATAAATGATTTTGAAATAAATATCCATAGGTTATAATAACGTTGGGTTGCAAAAGAGACCGGGATCGGAAGTTGTCATACTCTCTGCCAACTCCGAAAACCACTTTAACAACTGTGCATGCGGTTGAGATTCCAAAATGAAGTAGGATGGTGGCGATGTCCTTTGAGGTATATACGTGGACCCGACTCCCGTGAGTTGCCATAAGGTGGCTAAAACCGGAGCAATCGATGGGCTAGTGAGGTCGCTCCTCTGATCGGGCACACTCCTTCGATACTATATTCTAACTTGGAGATTTTTGGTGGCCACTTTTGATTCTTTTGATTTGGAGGGGTGGCTCGAGGTGGGCGGTAGTAGCTGCTACGCGTTACCACCGGCGCGGAAGTGTAATTGGTATATCTACCCTGGCATTGCCTAGTTGTGCGGTGTCACCTACTCTATCGCGCCTTGTACGAGTTTGGTTTTCTCCCGTATCCCATAGAGTATCCTCTGGTGGCTTCCCAATAAGGAGGGACTATGATACTGGATGGACTACTGGGACTATTACGTGTTAAGGGGAATATTGGGTCACTCCTTAATGCTATTTTAAAGTAAATTTATTTCACAATAGACATTATTATAATAGCAAAATATTACGACATTGTAAATAGTTTAACGGATCCTTAGAGGATGGGCGGTCCCAAGCATTCTTTAAGTTACTTGTATCTTATATTACAGTTCACTTGAGTTGGTTTACATTGTATAAGTATGTATGACCTGACTTGAGTGTTTTGTGTTTTTCTTTACGCTCGGGTCAGACTGAGTGATGCAGCCTTTGAGACTCACCTTCAGAGTTGGAGCTTTGCTTGAAGATCCAGCTATTTTTTTCGCTTTCGGTTATTCAGTTGATTCCGGTGATGTATTCAGCTTTGTACTTGATTATCATATTAAGACTTCTGTTGTATCTTGTATAACTCTGATGTATTTATATAGTAGCTTCATGAACTACCATCTCTTTGCTTCCGCTGCATTATATTACTCAGTGTTTGCGATTCTGTGATTTATTTATTTGCTGTATATTCTGAGATTTGCCAAATTTATTTTACAATTCGGTATTTTGAGCAATTCAAGTCTGACATGTGTGGTTGCGAATGGTTGAAAATATCGGGTCATTACACATGCTATCTTCCCTTTCCCGATTTCCTTTTGAGATATGTGGAGCGCATGAACGTTGCCCCATTCTAGTTCTATCCAAATTCATATATATATATATATATATATATATATATATATAATTTGTCTAGAAATCCTGGCCCGAGAGGCAGGACTTCCTTCTCTAAATGCTAAAATTCTTCATTCAATAGCTGGTCTTGCTAAGATCGGTGAGTAGCAAGATCACCCTTTATACTGGATCCATCCCCTCTCGAATAGTATAATCTCTGAAGGTGTCAACAAGACTAAAGCATGGGAGACACGGTTCTTTTTGTTAAGTTTTTCTCTAATATTGGAGGTACGTTCCCTACTACTAGTAAGTTTCCTATCTCTTATTACTCATATTTAATTGTTATTCTTTGCGGATAAGTGTTTTCTTTCAGATATTGCTCCCAAAATGCTAAGTAGTGCTGACAAAGAAACAATGCAGTCCCTAACTCGGGTAGCAGAGAATATGGGGAATAAGCTTAAACTGTTAACTCCCACATAGCTCCTTCGATATTCTATTATTTTAGATCATCACTAGATATTAGGGGAGAAAGGAAATGGTTAAGGAACACAATCATTGCTAATAGGCAAGCAAAAATCTTTGTCTTCTAACTCTCTGGTTCAACCTAATACTCTTGGTAAGATATCATTGCATTCTATATGTGATGTCTTGTGATGTCCTCTCATAAGATTTTATTTTCCACTCAGGTTTATCAGCCTTGGTAACTACCTTTAAAGAGATGAAGATCACAAGTGACGCTCTTAAAGAAAAAAAGAGTAAAGACGGTGATTTTGTCTCGACTCAGGTCCCTGAATCTTAATCTTTCAAGGACATCAATGCTAGCTCGTTCAAGCCCTTAAAAATGAAGTCAACCGATGACTCCTTTTCTATCGCGGCTCTTAGCGAGAAATACAAGGTTGGGGGCATGAATACCCATGTTGTTGTAGATGAAGAACAATTTATGAATATCAACCCAAGTCCTGGGGTGTTAAACCTTGATGCTTCTAGGGAAAAAGCTCAACAGCTGACTGAAGCGGGGCAGTCTCAAGACCCACTTCTTCATATTTATTTTCCTGGTTCTCCTATGTCTATGAATCTTCTTTTAGGGAGCTCGGCCTATATATTTCTTCTAAGACCCGCTCCACTTTATGTTCAGTCTCCAACCCATGTTGGTAGTTTCGAGGTCCTTCTCCAACTGATCATCTAGTCTCCATCTTTTGCTACTCTTAAGCCACTACAACCCTTACTTACTCTCAAGACCATTACTTTACAATCCTTAAGCGGCTCTTGTCTATATGTACTTTTTCCATTTAGCTGTTTTAGGCTTTCAACCTTTTACATAATATTCTGCTTTATATCTATCACTCATTTCAAGCAGCTAAGCACATGTTCTTTTTTCACGATAATGCCTTAGGATCTTCTAGTGAAGTATCTTACTTATCATAGAAAGAAATTCTCTTATGAAGGAAAGAAGTACCAGACAGGCTTTAGAAGATAAAGTGAAGACCTTAGAGACAAGCCTTGAGAAGGCCAGTATGAGGAAGGCTCAGCTTATGGACGAGAATGAGTTTCTAAAGGGGAAACTTAAAAGGAAAAGAACTCTTCTAGACATGTCCTTTGGCATAATCAGAGATGCAAAGAAAAAGGTCTCTTATTTCTTTGACATGACACTCGATACTATTATCGAGAAATCTTACGAGAAGGCACTCTACATAGCATATGCCAAAAACTTCCAACGATGCCCAGATATGGACTTCTCGTCTTTCCTCCAGCTTGGAACAAGGAGCTTAAGAAGAAATTCAAAGCTATGATGGAGAAAGCATAGACATCTGGAGAGGAATCTTCTGAGGAGGAAAAGGGGATTATTGATAAGAAGTTATTAACTTTTGATGATCTTCTATTGGACGATGAGACAGAGTTTGATGGTGAGGGGACAATAAATCAGATAATGATAATGAGGACAAGAATGATGATGGGCATGATAATGAAGGTCACGATGATGATGATGATGATGGTTACATAATGGGTCCTTTTAGATCGTTGAATGAGAAGGATGGATTGGGAGATGCTAACTTAGGCTTGATAGTCCAAGACACTAAGGTCGCTAATATGCCTGATCCTTCAAGGAATGATACTCCTTAAAAGAATAGTGCTCCAAAAAGTCACAAATCCAAAGGGAAAGAGCAAATTTCCTCATCTCAATGTCCATTTTCTCAGGTATGGGTTTCTTTACTTATGTTTATGACAATTTTTATTTAATAAGTTAATTATTTTAGTCAAGGAGGAAATAAAAATATCATTATGAAGTTATGCTCGAAAAGAAGCAACAGAAATAAATTGATTGAATAGCGAATTAGATAGGTATATGAAGGCTTTTAATAAATTATCTGAGAAATAGAAGAGTCTTACTGCTAGTGTATCGAAATTAAGATTTTTCAAAGAAAGGCAAGTTGCCCCCACAGATGAGAAAGCATGCTTTCATCAGGAGAGACTCTTATCAGAGAATATGGAGTTTATGACCCTCTTTTGGATGCTGATCAATGACAGGAATATCTTGAGGAGTTTCTTTATAGAGTTTACTCTAGGAGTAAATTTGTCGAATTTCCCTATTTTGGCAAAAACTACGGGGGTTTGCTTAGGCTCTTCCATCGTAGATACTTAGATGAACATGGGTTTGATCCTCATCCTGAGACATGTTGGAATTTCCAAGAGTTGCTTCTATCCTACTTTTTTCTCATTCTCTTCCCTCTAGAAAAAACTCAAACTCAATAGAAAGAGATTTATTTTTGAATTTTATAAGAAATCAATTTTGTACGAATTCGAGTGATTGTATTAATTGTACTATGTAACTCACGTATCTCATAAACTTTATCACTTTTATTTCTTTTGTGTTTAATCTAATTTTAACAATTATACAGATTAAGGAACCTCAAAATAGTCCTTTTCTTATGGAATTGCTGAATAAGTTTGTTAAGTTAAAAGGGATTTTCAGAAGAAATCTCTAACTTTTAAGATGTCTCGGTTAGTGAAACACTATTTTCTTAGAGACCTACAAGTAGTTTATATGCGATTTTCTCACTTTTTCTCTGACTTCTTAAGTGATGAGAAAGTGAAATTCGAACCTATCATGCTAGATTGGTATATGATCACTCTAGCTCTCCAGTTGGGAAATAGGTCTATCATCGATTCCCTCTGATTAATACCCCAAAAAGGGTTCAAGCTTCTTTTGATTCTACTCTTACCCTATTTTTAGGTCATTTGAAAAGGCTAAAACTGCTATTTCAAAACTTTAAGAGTTACCTGAATGTTCAAAAAATAGAACTGTGGTGTAATTTGAATTTTCTTATCGTTTGTAAATTTTGTTGAGGCTAATGAAAAAGCATATTTTTCATATATTAATTATTTTTTATTTACCTGGATTAGGAAAACCAACTAGCACTTACATTTGATCCTTTAGATGCTTTTTCGTGAGTGGCCTAATTAAAGAAAGACTAATGGTTGATGTTGAAAAGAGGTGGTCTTCCCAAGTGTAACACCCCATATTTTTAGTAACATTATTTAGAATATTTAGTTAGTTAAATTAAATAAAATAATACGAGAATGATTAATGGATTGAGATTTGTGATTAAATAAATGGTAGCCGTGCCATATTAAACAAGTAAACTGAAGTATAGAAACAGAATGAAAGGTTAGGGAAAATGCAAGGGCAAAACAGGAACAAGGCACGTTGTTATACCATAAACCCTTAGGAAATCATTCCATACGTTCATTTCATATTCATAAAAAGTAAAAACATAAGGTCGACCAACATTAGCATGCTTAAGAGAAGATAAAAGCTAGAATTTGCAAGAGGAAGAATCAAATCACTTAATCAAGATCAAATCTCACATCTTTAATCACAAAGTAAGGTGAATGATGACTACATCTTTTGTTTTCTTAATGATTTTCGATTCTAAGGATAAACTGAATTTTTTTGCATTGGTTATGCCATATTTTTTAATGATAGAATGTTTATATATGCTTATAGATGATTTATGCCTATTTATATAGATTTTATGATCTGTTTCGATTTGAAAACTCTATTTAATGACATCTAAATGCCTTGAGAATTGAGATTTAGATCAGAAATGATATAGTAAAGATGAATTTCAATTTTCATAATATTTTGAATTTATGTGGATTTTATATGAATTTTCTAGTGAAGAAAATGTTATTTTGGGTTTAAAATTTATTACGACCAAACTATGTTGGCTTAAGGTCTGAAATTTGTATATGTTAGAAAACATATTAAAAATGATTTTTTGGAATTTTTGTGGAATTTTACTAAGTGTTTTAATGGATATAAAAAATTATTTGAAGTATGAGACTTAAATGTTTTATATATTTATAAAAAGGAGAAGGGGTATTTTCTAAATAATTCAAATTGTTATTTCTAAAACTGGTAATACTTTGGAAAATAATTTTTTTTACAACCAATCATAATTTGACACACACGGCAGGCTAGGTGAAAAGAACTATTTATATATATGCTTTTTATTGTTTCATTATTTTCAGCACCCTTCTTCCGTCTTGATTGGCTTCCGACTTAGTAGCTCCGCCTCCATGTTAGCGAAACCAATGCACATAGTATTAATAACTTGATACACGGTGAATTGGACAAAGGTGAAAGGAACTGGGTCGAAACATAGGGTTTTGAAGGGGTCAAAGCGCTATTTTGCTTTTAGATGAAAATACGCCTGCTTGCTTTCGATTGAATGGCTTTCCACTTGGTTGGCTTTCAGCTAGGTCAAAATAGTTTTAAAAGAATGGTTTCAAATAGTTGCATCTTTGTTTTAAGTAAATGCTTTCGTCAAGGTCGAATCCCTTAGCTGCACTTTTCTACCTTTCGAAGTATAGTTTCGGAAGGTATACTTTGTTTAAAAATAACTGCTTTCAACTAGGTCGAAGCCTTTAGCTTCCGCTTCTCCAATGCTTTTAGAAGGTTGGTTTCGACACCATCTTCTTTTTATTTTAGAAATATCTTTTGAAAGAGTTGCTTTTGACCCTGTTGTTTTGTGACCCTTAAAGATTTTTAAAGATTAACCTAAAGGTTTCGAAAGATATGGTTTTGAATGGTTTCGAAAGGCGTTTCTACTTATTTTAAATTGAACCCAAATGCTTTTGAAAGGTATAAGGTTTTAATGTTTTCGAAAGGTTTCGAATGAATGGTTTCGAAGGGGTGGTTCCCTAGCATTTTCGAAAGGTTTAAAAGGAAAGGTTTTCCAATGGTTTCAAAAAGCAGTGTTTAATGGTTTTAAATAAAGATGTCTAAGGTTTTATAGCTTTCGAAGGAAAAGGTATATCAATGGTTTTGAAGGATTTATAGTAATGGTTTTGAAAGGAAGGTTTTGGTCTTTCGGCCTAGATAAAAGGAAGGGGTTTATTTGGTTACAAAAGGGATACTTTCAATGGGATCGAAAGGGGTACTTTCAATGATTTAAATGTTTTCATCAACAAAGATTTGAGGAAAGTATATATATAATATAGCAAGATGATTTTGAGTAGCATAGAGTATTTATATTTCTCTTGTTTAAGTTTGATTTAAAGGTTTAAATCAATTTGAGAAGAAAAGGTTTTCAAGAAATTTTTTTGGGAAGGCTTCCCTAAGTAAAATAAATTGGACGTTAGAATACCAGATGAGACTGGTATAGGATCGCGCCCTATACATTAGCTATTATCCCCTTGCTAATTTAGTGCAAAATTCCAATGTGTAGGGCTTTATCATAGGTAAGACTAAAATTATGGTACACACAGAAAGGAATATGTTTGTATAGTATATGTTATTGGTGAGCCCGCAAAACCATTCGGATCAGTTGACCTAAAGAATGTAAGTTAGGGAAAGGCCATCTAACATAGGAAGATCTAATAGATGTTAGATTAATTGTTTATATAGTCTGGTAGGCCGGAGTCAACCAAAGGTTAGAAGTTAGCCAAATGAAACTATAGTGTTCGGATATATGGTCCATTTGTTACTTGAGGATTATGTAAGTTTACATAATAATGCTTCACAGTTTTTAACCAATTTTGATTGTAGGATATGATTTGCAAAAGATATATTTCAAAAGGACGTTAGTGAGGGGAAATCCGTTCCGTTAAGTGGCATGGTCTCACTTAATATCATATATGCCCAAGATGGATAGTATTATTCACATCAAGCTTTATGTCTGACTCGAAGTTTATGTTTCCCCTTAAACTCCCGGGTACTCAAAAATTGATTTGAGTAGGCTGAAGAATTAAGGTTTACAGGTTTTAGTAGGTTGACGAATAAAGCTTCCGGAGATGAGCAAATGACTAACGGATTGCTTTGTAGGAGTTACTTTTTATTTTGATTGATGTATTCTATCGTGTATTAAGTCTGTTATGACTATGTTATGACTTTGATCATCCAAAGGGATATCTTCAGATGTCGCTCTTGGCGTATTTATGTAATAATTATATTTGAGCAAGCCCTGGATAACATTTGGGATTATGTAATTTAAATATGGAACATGCTTTGAAGATGTAGTATAATTGTTGTTTTTTTAAATCTGTGATTTTATTTCATATTTATGTGATACTGATATTAAATACTATTAACATTACCGTATTTGTTCACTAGAAGTAAATGCTATGTATGACTACAGCATCTGTAGTGCTTAGCTTCGGGCCTCTAGATAGGGGATATTACACCAAATCCCTTCAGCTTTACGGTTTTCGAATAATCCGAAAGCACAAGAATGACACACAAAAAATATTTTCAATTGAGATTGATCTTTATAGGTCTAAATGAACAAACCTCTAGCTTAGAAGAGGATATTAAGAAGAAGGACAAAGGAATTCAAAAGTTGAAAGAAAAGATACACTCACTACACCAAAAAGTAGTATTGGTGGCACACAAAAAACGCAACCATAACTTATGGTGGCGTTTTAGAGAACGCCGCCATACGACATGCAACTAAAAAACCAATATTTTTGGTTGCGTTTTTGTAAACGCCGTTATAATGTGCCTTATTGCGGCGGCAAAATAACGCCACCTTAAATCTTTTCTTGTAGCATGTTGAAACGCCACCAAAAGTGATGTTTGGGTTACAACTTAAACCCAAACCTTATAGCTGCGTTTATTATATTCCACAATATATATTTCACCGCAGCAATATTTTTTTTCGTTGCGTTTTTTTTCTGCCACCATATTTTTTGAAAGCGATTTTTTTCAACATATTTTTTCCGTTGCGTTTTCTAAACGCCACTAAATAGACGCTGTTATAGATTAATCATTTTAAAGGCTGTATATTTCACCGCAGCAATATTTTTTTTGTTGCGTTTTTTCTGCCATTATATTTTTCCGTAGCATTTGGTAAACGCAACTAAATATTTTTTCTTTTCTATGTCTATTTCTCACATTCTGCTAGCTCGTTCACTCTTCAATTCACTTTATTCATAATTTATATTAAACAGTAATAATAAATAGTTCAATAATAAACAAAAAATACATGAACAAATGAACTACCATAAACACAAGTAGTACATTACCATACATTGATACAAAAGTAGTACATAACTGTACATAGTCACACAACTAGTACATAAATACAGTAGTTTCAAGACAAAAGTTAACATAAAATCCATACGTACAATGTATACAAATTAAGTAAAACCATACATACCATGCAGAGATAGAAGTCCTGATGCCCATGGGTGTTAGTCTGAGTAGGAAAGGTGAAAGGCATATTGGGAAAGTTGTAAGGGGTTCAATCTCCCATAGAGATGCTCTTGGTTGTCTTTCACCAGCTATTGATTCATCCCAACCAACCTATACATGCAAGTACTCCGAGTAATAGCAATATAATTTGAAAAAATGAGGCTTCCTGCAAGTTGCTGCCCATAGCATGGTTGATGTAAAGCTAACATTACACTTCTACTTCAAAAACCAAATATAATATAATTTTCTTAATTATTTAGACCTAACCAAAAGATGTGTGTTCGTTGTTCTAAACCCTACATTTTAACAAATAAACATTTACCTTCACAGAACACCAATACGAATACGGCCATCGTGTAGGATCTAGATCTCCAATCCCTGTTATTATTCCCATGTAACTGAAAAACAAGAAACAATCTAATTAGTTAATATAAACTGTAAAGTATGACATCAAAACTTATGTAATTATATGCATTTTTGTATATTTATGTTATCATTCACCGACGTACACTAGATTCTTCGGTTTCAAAGAGCATTATGAAACGCATTCCAACTGAAACACATGTGTGATAAACTGTAAAGTATGGCATCAAAACTTATGTAATTATATGCATTTTTTGTATATTTATGTTATCATTCACCGACGTACACTAGATTCTTCGGTTTCAAAGAGCATTATGAAACACATTCCAACTGAAACACGTGTGATAAACTGCCTTTCTGTACTTGGCTAGTGGTATCGCAAATTCGTAAGGGCTACCCTAAAATCGTCATATTTAAACGTCAATAGGTTTTAGACATTGTATTGTATCTGTAAAAGCAACTGCCTTGGAATATAAAATATTGTAAAACGGCTGTTAGTGGTAACTGCATGAGCTGCAGCAGCTAGAAGTCCAATATACATGGTATCACTCGACAAAACTGATGAATGCACGACTGTCTATGGACGACTTGCATGCCTTATACCCAAAAGCATTTGATTGTTATCATTCCTAGGGAAGGTGCCTCTTTGGCTGACCTATTATTTAAATCAGAACCCAACGCTTTATTTAACTATGTAGTTCTACGAACGCATATGATTGGTTGTGACTGAATCATCATTTGTAATTTTCAAAATTAAACATAGTTAATGACAGAAGTGTACTGGAAACTATGATTGAGTTGGTCTTTAACATGCAAAAGAAAGGAATTATGAGGTAGTAATCGTATGATGTATGCAAGAATGCATTAGATATATTTAAAAATTATATGCATATTTGTTTTTCCGTATCACACTTCATACATACGATTAAATTCAAATGTAACTAATACATACATACATACGTACATATATACATACATATATATATATATATATACATATATATATACACACACATATATACATACATATATATATATATATACATATGTATATAACCTCTACCACTCCTCTTTAATTGATCATTTCTGTGATGATTGTATGTTTGTATATAAAATACTCAACAAACATGTGTATGACTTCTTAATTAATTTTATAATAAAGATTTTTTGAGAATTTAGTACCACCACTTATTAAACGGACTTTAGATTTGGGATATATTAAGTATGAAACCCTGCATTCCTATGTGTACTCTTAGGCGCATACTCTCTGTAAATAATCCATGAGATGAAAAAAACTATAGATTTAGCATTGCTAAATTTATAATATACATTATACCTCTTTTTTATAATCTCTGTTCATTGGTCAAATAGTGATTGATCAACCAAATAGAGTACTATCATTTAGTAAATAGAGTTATAATGCTTTTGCATAATCTTTGTTCAGTGCCAAATAGAGTACTATCATTTAGTAAATAGAGTTATGATGCTTTTGCATAATCTTTGTTCATTGCTAAATAGAGTTTTCACTGTTCATTAGTATATAGGGTAATATTTACTAAATGAGATATTGCTTTATTAAGCAAAATGGTACAAGAAAATAAATGAGGTTTATTGAATAAAATAATGTAAATTACTAAATGAGATCATCATAGAATACCACCACATAAACGAACGGAGATTACTAAATTTACATTATACCTCTTTCGCTTTTCATCTCATTTGTGCATGCTCATGCATTCCTCGTTTTCATCCTATTTGCACCTGTGAAATGACAGAGATTAAATACTATCACTGATTGAGAAAGAATAAGTAAATAATCTATTTTTGATACCTATTGCGCCTAAAGGATGACCAGGCAATAGCACCTCCATTAACATTAACTTTTCCTGAATAGCTCCAGCTTCTTACAATAATAGATGTATTATGTTGCAAATGCCTATTTGTGTTTTACATGGTAAAACTTCAGGTTAATCAATAAATCAAAGAGCAGAGCCAGTTTAAGAGTGATAAAATAATTTAATTGTGAAGCGGGAGATACAAAGATAAGACCAGATCTGCAACTTAGGAAGGTGGGCATAGCTTCGAAGCAGAATGATAATAGCATAGAGGCTATTTGATAAATGATATGTACTAAGTTTGTGAAATGAAAGGAGACAGCTAGAGTGATAGAGGAGTGGAGCGGAAAAAATATAAAGGAGGAAATGATTTAGGGTTAGGCCTGTCAACGGATACTTTCGGATGCGAATAGTGCCATATCTGCATCCGCATCCGAAATGATTTTAGTATATCAGATATCTACATCCACGGATACAGACAAATATTGAATAATTATCCTATTCGCTAATGACCGATAAATTTTGTGTGAATTAAACCTTAAATATAATATGTGGTACTACTTCACTAGCTTCCTTCTCTTATACTACATCCAACTCAAAGTTTAACAAATTAACTTGGAAGATAATTAATGGTTACCTTGGATGAGAAGAATTAGAAATGGGCTTCTGTCCATATTTTCTCCACTGACAACCATCACAATGTGGCGCTAATGTCATGTACATCATCTTTGAATCTCTAACTTTCTTGTTTGTTATATTAAAAATATATTTTATACCATGTATAAACAATACCTTACTACAGTTGTAAGATTATACATTAATCACCACTTAGGGATACAAAACATGCAAATTACTAATTCAAATTTGGTGTGAATTAAACCTTAAATATAATATGTGGTACTAGCTGGTCAAATAGAGAACTTCCTGCTACATATGGAACATTTAGAGTTGAACAGGAGATCATCCCATTCGAATCCACTGATACATTTTCACATATAGTGCATGCTAGCCCTATTGGTAAAATTGTAGATTTGTACGATGTTTATCCAAGAAAGAGTGGGGTTTGGGCTATATACAAAGATTGGAGCATCCTTTGAACAAGTTTTGACTTGGAAAAATGTGGATACTATGTGGTGGAAATTGTTGAGGTCACTGATGCTATAGTGAGAGTTGCTGTTCCGGAAAAGGTTGATAACTATAGTTTTGTTTTCAGAACAACCGATCGTATAATGGAGATACTCGTGAATGAAAATTTGAGATTCTCGCATCAAAGTCCTACATCTAGGTTAACTGGTGAAGCATTAGGTATATTAGTATGTGACCTAAATAATAATGGTAATGACTACTTATGTGTAGTCAACTGATTATTTGTACAACATTCCATAATTTTGAATAAGTAATTAATGATGTCATATAATTAAGTGGGATGTTTACATCAGTTGTTTCCCATTATAGTAGCTTATTCCATCGAGTAAACTACTTTTGAGCTAGAATTGTTTCCAAGGTAAGTTACCAACAAGCCAACGATTTTCAGCTAACGTAAACAATTATTAGTTCAAATTCTTTAGCTACGAAATCCAAAAATAAAAGAAAACATTTCCTCTCTAATGCAAGACCTTAAGATGAAAACATTTCTCTTCAATTATATTAACCTAAAGGTGATAAGTTTTTGGGGCTAATGTTATAAATTGTTCGGTGATTTGTTTTGTCAAACAACAATTAAAGGCATCCAATTTTAAGCAAATTTTGAACTTTCCAACTAAAATAATGAACGAGTTTATCACTTTAATACCACTATGCGTGAATCATATATAATTGATAAAAATATGGTAACAAATCTGGTTTTTAGTAAACACATGTACATGTTCTTATAAACATGTCCGTTATATACTTTCATTCATTGTAGTCACATAACTTTTTTATTGAAAACATTTCTTAATAATAATTTTTTGTGCACACTCTTCTACCCAGAAAAGGCAATTGTATTAGTTTACTACACGTGGCCTTGAGTTATCGTTGCATTACGTTTTCACTCTGTCTTTGAAGGGATCGCAATTGGTATAGCAGGTATTTTTGAACACTGATCATTTTTATAGCATTTATTTATACGAATGCTTTAACATGTGCAAGCAAGTGCATATACAGAGATAGACGTTAAAAATATTTATTAATACACAAAAGGATTTTTAGTATATTTGCTATAATCTTAGTACATATATTATTTCAGCGATTAATTTTTTTTATTGACTTTAAATTAAGTACGTGAAGATAATGATATGTAGGATATTTTAACAAAATATGAGTTTTTAATGGGAAAGAAATTGTTATCTTCAATCATCCTATGTTTTTTTTACAAAGTCGAATTTTTAGATGATTACATATGAAACATAATTCTTTAATTCCAAAATCATGATTAATTGTTACTCGCTCATTTTCTAAAACCAATTTCTTCTCCTTATATTTTGAAAATAATTTATTTCCAAGTTTATTATCTGTACTCTTTTTGGACATGATGTTTTATTTAGTATCCTCATCTGGATTATGGATGTTCGTGGAAGTTCATGTGCATACTAAAGGTATTAAAATCATTATTAAAGATAAAAAACTACAAACTTTCGTTTAACTAATCAATATATCACTAATTATGTATGGAAGAGGATCATTAACTGAATTTTTTTTTACTCAAATTAAATTCTATTTTTAAGATTAAACTTGACTTCCAGCACTTGATTTTTTTTCCATATTTTTCTCCTTATAATATATACATTCTCCGGGGTGACTGCTTTCATTCAACGGCTATTAATTTAGGTAAGATTTCGGATAAAAAAATTGAGTGTAAAAAACTTCGCCATTAATATATTTTTCAATCATTATATGTATAAATCCATTTAATAATATAGAGTTGGACTACAGATTATTTGAAACTTTCTAGTTGAATAAAAATTACATATAAAATATAATGAATTTTGTCCAAAATGCACAAATCAATCAAAAAGAACCAACATATAGGATACCACCCAACAAGTGTTTTTATTAAGTGGAAAACAAATGTTTACAGCTAATATAACAAATAACAGTAAGAAAATACAATTGAATCAATTACTTTGACAAAGAAGTCTTAATCTATGTGGCTTTGGCTTCTTTGTATCCGGAGAAGAAAATGAATTTAAAGAAGAAAGAAACCCAACTTCTCCACACTTATGCACAGTTTAAATTAATAAAAGAACTGTGCTAGAAGGTTTTAAACGGGAAGGTGTGGGGACCGAGGGAAGCGCAAGATTTTTATGAAGAATTTAGGGAGGTCCATTGATACTCTTTCGCAAAAATTATTCGTTGATCTTCAGGATTTAGCTTTGTTATTAATAAGATTGGTACCCCTATGTACAAGCTAATTACTTGGTGCAATTTCATTGTTGATTGGTGTAGATACAAAGTATAGCGCATGGAGAAACTTGTGGACAATAAGTCCACACAAAATATTTGCTGCTATTTCAATGGGAATAGCTCTGCTTAGAAAGTTACCGAATAGACCTCTACTGATAACAACTATCTACTCACTTGCGTTTGCGATTTCAAGTCCGATTAGGGTGGGCATTGGAATTAGCATTAACACAGTAACCCAAGGCAACATAGCTGATTGGATATATGTAATCTCGATGGGACTTTTATAAGATGCTAAAAGCAACCAACTCTTACAGAAATCACCAAAGAAAAAGAAAATATTGATGTCAGTGAACTGACAAATGCTGAAAAGTCCAAAATGCATAGTGCAAAAGAAAATGAGTACGTCAATGCAGAAAACCAAAATGAGACACAAACTATAGATCTTGAAACCGAGGGAAATGGTAAATAAGATAAATTAAGTGTGATTACCAACTTGCCAGAAAATTTACATAAGAGTAATAAACCGGATGAAGCATAATTACCTGATTTTCTAAATACAAATATGCCTGAAGAAATTTTACCTGATATTATCATAGAAAGTGCAGCAGGTGTTATCAATGAAGAAGTGCCTGAAGAACAACCAAACATGTCCACTAATGTTAATACAAATAATGATTATATAAACAATACTGCAACTAAATCTATAATAGTTGTGAAAGCGCATGTTAAAAGAAGTTTGAGGAGCAGTGTGACAGGTAGATGAGTATTATTACATAGAATGTTAGGGGCATGTGCAATGACAAAATAATACAAGACATTCTCATACTCTTAACAAAATTGTACATTAAGATACAATATGTACATCAAGATTGAGATTATGGAGAATGAAGATACACTTAAATTTTGTAGTTGTTGAAAAGCCCTAAGCTTTCAAATAACAAAGTTGGAATTCCAGACAAGAAGAAGACTAATTCATACAACAATATTTTTGTAATTCAAACTAAAATTAAAAGGATTTATGTCATCAAACAAATTAAATGTGATTATTGACAGTGGATAACTGCTGGGAGAGGAATAATACACTAAGAAATACCAGGTCCTAAAGCAATCAACAATGGTTTTTAGCTTTGGATCAATCTCTCTTCCAAGAACGAAATGTATGCACAATGACTCCATTAAACAAATCTTTCAAATTCAACAAATATGTATATACAACACTTCAATCATTTTTACAGGATTGAACTGAAATACAAGGAAATAGAAGCAAAGACATACCAAAAACTGAAAAGGATGGAGTCCATGCCACCAAGATACTTTAATCATGACTGAACAAGCATTTCATAAGTAACACTAAAAAGCTACAAATTCTACATAACTGATTATCCAATGATATTATGATTGTATCGGTATACTCAAAAGTTTGACAAATGAAGTTATTACTACTTACCTTCAAATAACATAAATTTTGTATAGGTCATTGTAGTTAAAATTAAAACTCAAAATTAAAAGAACGGTTGCTTCTCAATTTAACTAAAAATTTGACTTGCAGACGCTTATTTCCAGAAGTTGCTTTTAAGCTAAAAGGTTAAGGTAAAATAAATTGTTGACAAACATGCTCTAAAACTGATTGAGATCACTTGCACTAACGAAATATCAAGAGTATAGATTCACGGACCTGTGTCGGTCATTATATTTATTATCTAATGGTATCTTAGCTAAGTAAGTGCATTTAAATTTGTAAAAAGTAACCACCGATACAGATGGTGAAATTCAGCCCTTTTATTCGAGATGCAATCCTCTGTTACCAACAATTTATGATAACTAGTTCATGTTACCTGAAATAGAATGATTTATACAACATATAATAACTAGTTCATGTTACCTAAAATTACTCGTGATGTATTTTCAGTTTTCCTATTACAAAAGCGCATAAAAAAAGTTCCTCAAAAACCAAGTTATGACAACCAAAAAGTATACCTAAAGAAATTTACTAAATTTTTTTTTTAAAAATACACACATCCAAAGATATTCTTGGCATTTCGGGCTTTGAAGATTTGAGAAAATGTCAGGCTTTGGAGGAAATAAAGGTGGAATTGTTTCCTAAAAAATATCGAAAAATCCCAAAACCTTTCTATTAGACTGATTATATGAACGTTGTATCGAAAAAATCTTCAAAAAGATCAGAAATTTTTGCATGAAGTATATTTATGAAGGCAATTTAAATAACATGGACCCAATATAAGAGCGGGGTCTACAAAAAACCAGAACGAAATGTCCATATGTGGATACTGACCATGAAACATTTATATAAGTAGTCATATTGTGTATTGAATAATGAGTTTACTCTTTGCAATGCAAGTAAAAGAAGCCATATTGTTTACTTTCAAACATGCAGTTATTTAATACCATTACATATCACCTTTACCACCGCCAATAACAACAATAATGATTATAGTTAGTAACAATAATAACAATGATAGCACTAATAACTAATCATGACTCTTCAAATTAAAATAACTAAGCATGTTTCTTAAATCAGTACAGTTTATGAACTCAAATAATTCAAAATCAGAAATTAAAGAGAACTAACCCAAATTTGTAGCATTTGATTCAAAACATAACATTAAAGAGTTTTTCTTTTTAACTAGTGTTGGACATAATTTAAGAAGACTTCCATGATAGTGTTGTACACTAACTTAACTTTATGGTCTGTAGCAGTGTCTTAGAATGAAGGACTAGTACATGTGCAACAGAGAAATAAATTCTTCACTAGATTATTGTACATGGAAATGTATCAACATTTACTGTTTGGTTTTTATGGGTTATCCATATTCATGAGAAGAACATGAAGCAACGAGAAGATATGAGTACACTATTCTTTACCCATGATTTTCCATTTCATGCCTTACTGGTTCGTTTAATTTACTTATTGGGTAAGAAGGTAAAGTAAATAAACTTTAAATTAGTTTCATCTGGGATTCAAACTACATACATGTATGTAAATAAATATTGAAATCATTTTTGCTTTATCAATTCAATGAATGTTATAAAGAAAACACTTAAAACAATGTTTGTTTTGTTTTGTTTTTTTCTTAGTAAACGTTCATTGCATAAATATTTACTGGCATGTATGAAGGAAATTTTTTTCCTATAATATCAGCCAGTGGACAATATCAATCAGCGGATAAAATATATGAGTCGTCAGATCTATTAACCAAATAACTCAATCCCCTGATACACCTGGACTTGAGTTCGCGCACCTATGGTTGACATTATGAATTAGTTCAAATTTCAATAAGCTGCAATGATGCGTACTAATATAACAAAATGAACATCTTTTGTCAGTTACACATTAATTAACTATATCCCTAACATCTTCTTCCTCTTTCCCTCTCAAACCTAAATATTAAACCCTACTCCATTTCTCCTAATTTTTAATCAAAACCTAACCGAATCTCATCAAAACCTAACCCTAAATTAAATCCAATTGAAATAAAGAATCTGTACCTATTTAGGGTTTATGCAAAAGTCTCCAACAATCATACGTGGTATCTGATTGAAATAGTCAATCAGGACGGAAAGGGCCGACGCGACGATGATGATGGAGAGTGCTAGCAAGACAATGACGATAGAGGTAGGACGAGTTGAATTTTTCTAAAGTGAAAAAAAATTCAAGTATTGAAGAGGAAGAGAGGGAGGGTTAAATTTGTTTAGAGGAAAACGTGACAGGACAATTTTTTTGGAGCGGTGAAAATTTCATAGAGCGGGATATATGGGATATATTTGGTTAAGTTTACAATATAGGAAAAAATAATAATAGTTGCAATTAGCAATCAAACGCCGCCACTTTTTGCAACCAAAGGCCAATTTTCTTGTAGTGCTCATTCTTAGAGTCTAGACCTTTCAGTGGAAAACGATATCGAAATAGCTTAATTATACCAGCAAATAAATGATCTCGAAGTGGAGCTAGAAAAGAGTCAAGTGCCTACCAATCCCTAGAAATTATTGCAACTGGAGGTGACTCTAGCCTTCCCAATCCTACACATGGTAAAACGACTAGATCTCGGTCTTTAGATAATCAAGAATTTCCTACTTTGTTAAACCCACCTCTAGGTCTAAGTAATAAAGGATCTTAAAATGGACTAGACAAACTAAAATTTGGGTGCATGCAATTTTTCAGTAAGAAATGAAATGAGTGATTATTTCAACATCTTAATGACTATGAAAGCCAAGTTGAAAAGTTTGGGAATGAGAAGTATATCCTTAAGCAGGAGATTGAAGAACTAAAGAGCATAGTTCAAACTTTAAGAGAAGCCAATATGACTCTCCAGCTCGCTCTAAAAAGTCAAGTAGATTTAGTTGATGATTCTAATATTATTCGAAAAAAGGAAAAGAAATCCAAAAAACTTCTAGACGTGGCTATTCACCACATTACTAATCCTTTAATTGCTAAGGATTTGGACAAGGTAGCACAGAGCCTTGAGCTTTAGCAAAGAATTGCTTTAAACATATTCTTATTTTGTCTAATTTTTGTACCTGCAACTTTGTACATAATGTATTAGATTGTAAATAAACCTGTGTCTGAATGTACGTTACCTCAAATGTATCGTAGGTACTTTTCCTTTCAATTTTGATGAATGAGATATATCATTTCCTTTCTAGTGTTTTGAGTCTTTGCCATTCAAGCCAAAAATTTGCTTTATAAGAGAATAGAAAGTCTGACTGATTAAGTGTTCAACATTCCATTAATAAATATTCTACAACTTATTTGGCAACAGAGATTCCCATTTAATAAGAAAGTTGAATTCCATTTTGAATTTAGAAGATTAAGAGCTAATATAATGAAGCCTCGTTATCAGAATAATAACTCCTTTTGATAATAATTTGAATAGAAGTCTAGAGAACCATTATGGTTTTAGTGCATATAGACCAGAAAACCATCTTGTAGCAGTAATAGAAGACCAAAAAATCCTATGGTAATGGATAGAAGATCAAAAAATCCATCCAGCAATTGATAGTTGTTTTTTTCTTTGGAGCATACATAACTTGTATTTGACATATCTTCCTCTAGATGATTGATTGATTCTGCATTGGAGCTCTGTTGGCTTGTTTTCGATAGATCTTCCTTTAAAATATTTTTTTGATCCATTCTTTAAGATAGAGTTAGTTTGACCTTTGAATTTGATTGGCACCATTTTAGGTAATGATCTCAACTCGGGTTAAACTCCTTATCACCATCTTAAGTGATGGTTTAAGTCCATTGTCCGGTGCTTTTGGTTAGCTATCTTAAGTAGAACCAATGACTTACTCGACACTGTCCAGGAGGCGCTTTAATAAGACCTTGGAGATGGTACTAAAGGCTTATCCTGTGCATTTGATTTGCTATCTTAAGTGAAACCAAAGACTTACCTAACCTCCTTCTTGGAGGCGCTTTAATGAGGCATTTGATGATGACAGTGAAGGTAGTTCGGTACTTTGGTCAAGTCGTCTTAGGCGGTAATAAAGGCTTACTCCATCCTCCCTCTAGGAGGTGCCTTGGCCTGGCAATGTAGGTGGAACAAAGGGCATGTGGAACTTTGGACAGATCATTTTCAGGTGGGACTAAAGGATTACTTTGACCTCCCTCTAGGAAGTGCCTTAATCAGGCCATTAAGGCAAGAATAAGGGCATATGCTCCGACCAGGCCATGTAGACAGGACCGAAGGCTTAGTTGGTGCTTTCGCCGGGCCACCTTAGGCAGGACCAAAAGCTTACTTTGTCCTCCCTCTAAGAGGCTCTTTGACCAGGCCTTCTTGGTGAGATCAAAGGCTTTTTCCTTTAATTAAGGAGTTTGTTTTTCTCCTTAACCACGTAGATAAACTTATTTTGTAGAAATCTTCTGTTATTGGCGAATTATTTAGCATCTTTGAACAAATTCATCGAGCTTTTCTTGCCCTAAGAAATTGGTGATCATTCCTTCCAAACTTTGACATTAATTCGTGTCATGCCCGTTAGAACAATGATAAAGACAATGTAACCTTCTAAGGTTTCTCTCATTCTTTGGTTGCTTCTTTTGCAAAGGCCAATAACTGAGTTTGTTTTTGGTTAAGAAGTAGATATTCTCATAAGAGGTTGTAAAAGGATAACTCTTAGAAGGTCGTGATCTTTTGGGAAACAATCCTCGTAGTTGGCATTTAATTCCTTTATTGCTTGAGATGGATTCCTCATTTTTGATGATGAAATTTCTTTTTAAGGAGCTTTTTGCTCCATTTGTTTTATAAGATCGGTCAAGCGCACTTCTCTATTTTTTTGGTAAACCATTCAAAGTACCTTTCTATTTCTTTTTCGAGAATGGTCCTCTTGGCTTTGAGTTGAATTTCCCTCCTCAATTTTAAGAAGTTGCAATCCATTTTGTACTGCCTACTTAAGGAAAAGATCAGTGTTAGTGCAACATGGAATGGATTCAAACTCCACTTTATGGGATTGTACAGAGCTACTTGTCTTCTTTTTTCTTCCATAACTTGTAGTGCCGTAAGCCCCAGTATTTTCTCTTCAAGGAGCCGATGATCATTAGTGATTTGTTAAGTTGGCCTAATTATTTGAGGCTCGGAGGATCCTTATTTGAAGATTTTAACATGTTTAATTGGCATGACTAAGAAAGCTTGGTCAATGCAATTAAATGGTGTTAAAAATCAGGGGTAGGCTAGTTTGAAATGGGATATGCTTCGTAGGGACAAGCTCTCTAAGTCCTATATATGTAGGCTAATGTAGTTTCACTTATAGGTTTAACAAAGTTGGAGGTTCAAGCCCACCTTCTAGCATCAAAATGTTAATGAATTTCTTCATTAACCTCCAAAAGTGCAAGAAGGAGAAAATTGGCTAATGATGGGATTTGAAGGGACTAGATTTAACCTCAAGAGTGTTGACAAAAAGAGACACTTGGTTGAGTTAAGGCTTAAGAGGAGTGAAAAAGCAGGCTTAGTTCTATGAAGGAGTCATATGCATAGTCATTTGAAGTCATGTATACTTATGTTTATCTATGTAGACAATTTTATGCAAAAATAGAAGAAGAAAATATGAGTACTTTTGGAATTCGAAGCAAACCATGATTAGGAAATCACAAGTGCATTGGAATTAGAAAGTAAGCCATAAATCAAGAAATCTTATTTCTATTCCATATGATGTTGAATGTACAAAGTCCTATGTGCAATGGCCCTCTTGGCACTAAAATCCCCAAATCAATTTACGGTCACAAAGTTTTAAAATGTAAGAGAACGAGAAAAGAAATATTCATCCTTTCTTCCAAGCCCCTAGGTCCGTATTTATACGAGTAGAAATGTAGCATGCACTGCAACTTGATTGCAACATCCATGTTCTTCGGCATCATTAATGCCGCACGACGTAAGCCTTGTTTGAAGATGATCTTTGACATTATTTGATGCTTAGTTAAACTTCGGTAATGCTCAAATAGAGGAGGCATCCGACATCAGCATAGCACATCATTAGTTAGAAGTTATACCAGTATGAATCGATATTAACATGAAGTAGGATTGATATAGTGCAGCACTGATATGGAGCGACATTACTATGAAGCGGCATTAGCAGAAAGCGACATCATTTTGTATGATATCAGCTTTGGTTACTGTTGATAACAGTGAATTCTTTATCGGTTAGAAAATCACCATTAAAAGTACCATCGTTAAAATACCATAAGTGCATAGCGTACAATTGTAGTAATATGCGAGTATGAGTCGATCCGTAGGGAAATGAATTAATTTTAGATTTTACTCAATTAAATTAACCCAAAGAGTTTGAAATTGTTTTAAGCTTAAAAATGTAAAACTAACTAAAACAAAAGTGTAGTAAAACATGAGATTAAGAGACAATTTAGAGGCAAATCCACCCTCATACTTTCACATAAACCAATGCAAAATTTAATCTATGATCTCTCATTTTAATCTTGTAGTATTAGTGATGTATTTATCATAAGTATGATCTACTAGTGTTATTAATTAACACAACTTAAATAATCAAAATTTAATACAGCACCAAAACCATTTTGTCAAATGTTATGATTATAACATGAAGTCCAAGGAAAAGCTATTTTAAGCATGATCTATTTACTATTTTTTTTAGTAACATAGATCATCAAATTTTGATTCTACTTTAATTTCATTATTAAATCAATTAGTAAGATGATGATGTAAATTGTGTTTATGTTGTATTAAGCATAGTCCATTTGTGATTAGAAACACAACATAGGCTATCAAATTCCCTAATAAACTTACATCATAATCTAATTATCCATGAATAATAAAGAGAGATTATAAATTAGCAAATATATTAAATCAACATGATTTAAGAGAGCTTAATTACCTCTAAATTGAAGGGGTTCAGCTTCTCATTTTTGTTATCATTCCACACATGTAGATTGCAACATAGGACAAAAAGAAAAGTGCAAGCTAATTAAATAAAAAAAACTAACTACTTGCATAAAAATAAAACTAAACTAAGTGCATAAATGGAAACATAATCTACTATCGTAAAAGGAAAGAAAGCGTGTAAATAAAAATGAGCATAAAATAAAATAAAAGCATGTAGAGGATAAAGAAGAAGAAGAGGCTTAGGAAGCCATTTTATTTCTCATTAATTTTGTGACTACAACTTGCATAATATGATAAGAGAATTCAAAAATCCATTACATGAACATAAGAGGGTTATTTATAAATGACTAAAACCCTAATGCATTTTTAGGGAACTTCCTAAAATACCCTTAAGGTAGTGTGGCCTTCAAGTTATCATTAGCATGAAATTAATCCTTCATAAATGTTCGTGTGCTTTTAATCCCCACTAACATGTGTATTAGCTCTTAATAGTGGTTAAGTAGTTAGTGGGTAGGTGGGGTTCTCCATGATTGCATGAATTCTTTTATTTCTTCGTTTCTTTGGTTTCCAACTCTTGTATATGCATATTTCCATGAAGTCACTTCCAAGTTGAATCCGAATTCCTACAAAACAAATTGAAACGTGCAAGTAATTTTTTTTCCAAATTCATTCACACACGAAAATAATCATTTTTCTCCTATGCAGATGCATGAATGATGACTTGAAAGCATTTTTGAAATTGGTTTTAAACATGTAAAAACACCCAATTATGGCATATATTTTACTAAAATGAGATTAAGTAGTGAGTAAAAATATACATTTTTATGTGCACATCAAAAACCCCTAGACTTATCTTTTTATTCGTCCTCGAATAAACTAAAACTAAGATAAATCCACTTTCGCAGGGAGCACGATTGCATTAAGCGTATGGAACAAGCCATTAAACCTCTAGGTGTCCCTAGTAGGATAAGTGCTGTCTTTTGAGGGTTTTCAGTGGATACTACCTATAAAATCCAAATGCAACATGAAAAATTCCTAAATGCAAGATTTATTTACAAAGATATGAATGCAAGTTTTGAAAATATTTACAAATGAATAATTTACTTTTAAATTGACATGAATAAGTCAAATATAAGTTTTAATCATTATTAAGAATTTTAAGTCCTTTTACTTATCAAAACTTCCAACAAAAATTAAATTATCATCATAATTAGAATCTAGTTTAGCTAGTTGTTTCAGTTGATAACATAGTAAAACTATGAAATGGATCCTTAGTGAATTACTAAAGATTTTCAAAGTGGTATTTTTATTTCTTTTGAATAACAATTTAAATCAAATAAGTGAAATAAGTACTTGAATTTCAATTGCTTGCTCTTTCTATATTTTTTTTAAAATGTATTAACGTTATTATAATTTACACAACTAACTCGGATAAATTGAGGCCATATATACCGATCATGCACTACCTTTCGGAATTACATAAGAAGGGTACAGAGTATGGCGAGTGTACGCACTTGTGTATGAACACATGACTCCATGTGGTTATTTTTTATTAAATCTGTTTACATACTACTAACTCAGATAAACTGAGGCCAGATATACTGATCATGCATTGTCTTTCGAACTTACGTGAGAAGAGTGCAGAGCATGGCGAGTGTACACACTTGCGTTGAACACCTGACTTTAGGTGTTTCTTATTTTTGTAAAACTTTTCTTATTTTATGAAGAGAGAGTTTGCAAAATCATCCTAGCACCACTTAACTAAGAAGATCAAAAACGTTATCGCCTTTACTTTAAATCAACCACTCTTTTAAACAAAGATTACAATTAGGACATACTTCATAATTATCACCTATGACCCTTCCTATATACTAGTTAAACCTTCATTAGTTGTAATGAGAATTTATTTTTATATTTGTTGAGACAAATAACTTTTCAAAAAGTTCAATTTAATAACCAAAAAACATATACCTAACCCATAGTGTTGCTCTAAAAATAAATCAATATGCTAAAAAGAAAATTTGTTTTGGGATTTTTTTTAAGTTTTGAGTTTGGGAAAGAAAATGAAAAATGAAACCATGAAAAAACAAAAATTAACATGAGACTCCCTTTCACACACTTAATTTTACTATGTCCCTAAAGTCAATGCATGATCTAATGTGTGTAACGGGGAAAAATATGTACATAGGGTTAACATTTCTTACTAGACGTAGTATAGCTCATGAAGAGTCATGAGCTCCTCCCCTGGATTACTTGGAAATTCCAAGTATGGTTTCAAGCGATGACCATTGACTTTGAAAATTGTTCCATCCCTGGGGTTTCGTATTTCAATGGCACCGTATGGAAAAACAGTTCGTACCACGAATCGTCCGGTTCATCTTGATTTTAATTTTTCAGGGAATAAGTGAAGTCTAGAGTCATAAAAAGAACTTTTTGGTTTGGAAAAAACCTGTCGTGAAAAACTTCGGCTTTTTCCTTGTAAATTTTCGAGTTTCCGTATGCATCATTCCTAAGTTCTTCTAGTTCATTGAGTTGTAGTTTTCGGTTTTTTCCAGCTGTATCTAAATCGAAATTTAAGTTCTTCATTGCCCACAATGCTGTATGTTTAATTTCAACCGGTAAATGATACGCTTTCTCGTAAACTAAACGAAATAGGGACATCCCAAGGTTAGTTTTAAAAGCAGTACGGTAAGCCTAAAGCGCATCCATTAATTTTTGAGACCAATCTTTACGGTTTTTTATTAATGGTTTTCTCCAATATTTGTTTGATTTGGTGATTTGAAATTTCAACGTGACCACAAGTTTGAGGATGGTAAGGAGTGGATAACTTGTGGGCTATCGAGTATTTCTTCATTAGATTTTCAAATGATCGATTGCAAAAATGGGTTCTGTTATCGCTTATTATTGTGCGAGGTGTTCCGAACTTCGAAAAGATGTTTTCTTTAAGGAATTTCACAACAACTCTATGTTCATTGGTTCTATATGGAACGACTTCGACCCATTTAGATACATAATCGAAAGCAAGAAGAATGTACAGATTTTCAAAAGAGTTGGGGAATGGTCTTATAAAATCAATCCCCTAAACGTCAAAAATCTCAACCGTAAAAATGGAAGTCAAGGGCATCATATTTCATCGAGAGATTTTTCCCACCATTTGGCGACGATTGCAAGTTTTACAAAATTCGAATGAGTCTTTGAAAAGAGTGGGCTAGTAAAAGCCACACTGAAGTAACTTTTCAGTAGTTTTTCAAGGATCGAAATGTCCACTGCACGCTTGATTGTGACATAATAAGAGAACACTATCTATTTCATTATAGGGATGTGACATCTAATGATTTAGTATGGACAATATTTGACCAAGTATAGATCATCCCAATAGAAATATTTCACTTGGGACAGGAATTTTTATTTATCCTGCTTGGACCAAGATAATGGAGTTTCCTTAGTGACTAAGTAGTTCACTGTATCAAAACCATGGATCGATAGAAATTGAAAGGAGTTGTTCATCAAGGAAGTTTTCATTGATTGGTAAAGACGATGGTGTGTTGCGAAGACGAGACAAGTGATCGGCCATGTATTGTCAGATCCTTTTTTGTTTTTTATTGTAATATCAAATTCTTGTCATAAAAGGATTCAACGAATTAAGCGAGACTTGGCATCCTTTTTTGCCAAAAGGTTCCTTAGAGCCGAATGGTCAGTGTAAACAGTGATGTATGAGCCTATCAAATATGATCTGAACTTTTCAAGTACGAGAACTACCGCTAGAAGCTCTTTTTTAGTGGTTGTGTAATTAAGTTGAGCATCGTTCAAGTGTAGTAAATAATGTGAAGGATCTTTTTGATGCATTGTCCTAAGATAGCACCAACTTCAAAGTTCAAAGCATCACACATTATTTCAAATGGAAGTTCCTAATTCGTTGAGCAAATTAGTGGAGCAGAAATGAGTTTGTTTTTAAAGACCTTCGAAAGAAGAGACACAATCAGAGTTAAAATAAAAAAGAATGTCTTTTCCAAGAAGAGTAGTGAAGGGTCGAGCAATTTTACTGAAATCTTTTACAAAAACGTCTATAAAAACCTACGTGTCCTAGGAAAGAGTGAATGTCTTTAACAGATTTGGGAATGGGTAAATTTGCAATGACATTGATTTTTGCAACCCAATGCCTTTATTTGAAATGACATGTAACAACCCGAAATTTAACCCGTGAGAATTAATTTGATTAATTAATTAAATAATAAAATAACTTTGTGAAATTATTAGAATCAAGCTACGAAAATTGCACCATTGTGTTCATGGTAATTTTATGGTCAATTTCCATATATAGAACGTCAGAACCGAGCTAATATGACCAAGTTATAGAATAAACTACATAAGTAGAAATAAAAGATAAAATATATATGTATATATGCAGGTCGACTGGCCGGTCGACCTAGGCAAGGGGGCGGTCAACAGCCCGGTCAACCCGCCTTGGCTATTGGCAAGCGAACAAACGTTCGTTCGTTCGAACGTTTCGGTGATGAGTAAACACGTGTTTTGCATAGTTTAAACAAATCTGGTCCCTCCGTTTCTGCATCCGATGGCCCCTATTCAGCCTATGACGTGGTTCTATCCTATTCAATCTACAAATCTAATGGTCCGAGATCCACTTTCGCACCTATAAATAGACCCCTGGACCTAACACTTTTTCTCATTCTAGGTTTTCTCCAATTGGGTTCACCTTTCTAGGAAGGACCCTAAATGGAAAAAAATTTAAAGGATAAAATCGTTACAAATTAATTTATTTTACAACTCCAAGTGGATCTAGAAAGACTAAAGGAAAAGCTTAGGAACAGAGGTGAGCGATTGTAATTATTTTAATATTTCTTTAAGTAATTTAAAATAATAGGGTTTTCAATAGTTATAGTTTTACTATGATTTTTGGAATAACCTTTTCGGTAGTTTATTTACAGTTTCTAGAATTACTTTTAGTTTATTCTTTTTAGTAATTTTGGTTTATTTCTATTAAGCATAGTTTTTATTGATCTAAAGCTTACAGTATTTAAGTTTATTTACTGTTATTTACATCTTTTTCAATGCCTTGGATTTTACGCACGCATCTATTCTCTTCATCCCTTTTTTCTTTGCGTATGGATTAGAATAAATTAAACGCGAATATGGATTATATAAGTAAGAATGTTGAATGAAGAAAATAGTATATCAATTATAAGGAATGTAATAAATAATGGAATTGAACTAAAATTAGCCTAATTATAATTAGAATTGGGCTAATTAAAGCTAATTGGCATAGTTATAACTTAGAATTATAATTAAATAGAGTAAAAGATGAAAGAAGCTTATTTTCACACTTAGACCTTATGTTAAGTAATAAGCATAATTATAACATAGGTTATAATAAGAAATGGAACAAAATGAGGCTTATTTTAAGACTTAGGATAGATTAATAAACAAAGATAGTAGGGACAAATTATAAAGGCTTATTTAAAATAATTTATCTAAGTTAATAAGCAAATATAAAAGTAGGACATGTACCAAATAGCATTCGTAGGGCATGCTTATGCTAAGGATGGTAGTAATTGGTCAAATAGAAGTCCAAATCACGGGGGATTTGTATAAAGGGCGCAACTAGATATTGTTTGGGGGAAGGGCCAATACCAACAGCATTACCCCTATAGATTCTATGGGCACAGGGTGATATCACGTTAGCCTGAAGTGGGATGAGGAGCATGCTTATGTTGGACGTGGAGGTAATAAGAAGACCCAATAGGTGGAGCAAAAAGTAGCATGGGCATGGTGGCAATTAAGCGTGCGACTTCCATTTGGGTGCTCAGTAATAGCTATGACTTCCAAGCGCTTAGTGTAGATGTCTTTCATAAACACCATTACCTTCTGTGTAGGGAGCTATATATGTTGTCTGGGCCACAGTAACATTTTGTGTGGAGAGTTATATAGCATATGGTCCATAAAAGGGTACAATGGAGTAGCAGGCCGATCAAAAAGGGTAGAATTAGGGTCACGTCCTAATTACAGGATTAGGAATTTAGCCTAATTAAAGTAGAAATCAAGGACAAATGCAAACAATCAAAGTTAACATATCCGATAAATCGAGCAATATTTAATCGTACTTAATTCCAATTTATCTCTTTCCTATATCCTTTACTATCCTTATTTATGCTTATTGTAGAGTCTATTAATTTATCTTGCTTAAAGACCCTAGTAATTACTATCATTCACTAGACTTTTAGTCTGACCTACTCCTCTATTTTCCCCTTCACCACTTAGGAAATCAAGAAGGAAGTTAGTAGGTTGCTTCAGCTTGGAGTTCTCTTAGAGGAGATTTCTTTTATATATTTCTTTTATTTCAGCTCTTTTTCTTTCTATGTACTGGCTTATTTCGTGGGATATTATGTACTCTGATTTTGAGAATATGAATTTTTATTTCATAAGACATGGTGGGTTTTGAAATATGGATGTTGTATTTGGTATTTGACTTATTTATGAAGTAATTATGAAGCTTTTTTAATTAAGTTATTATTTAAGTTTCCACTGTTTTTACCTATTTTGTCTTGTGAATCTTAGTCTCTGTTAGTTTCAGTTATACCTACAATGCACCGCGCCTTTTATTGTGTCCTTTTAGGTATATCAAGGGGTGTAGGGTATTTCATTTAGTATCAGAGCCTAAGGTTACAAGATTCCATTTTTTTTAAAAAGTAAAGTATTTTCTTCAAATTAACTTGTTTTAAAAGTATTTTTCAGAAAAGAACTTTTAGGAATGATTTTTAAGTATAAAAGAATTTTTTTATAAAAATCCCCTCATAAGTCTAGCTCAATTTCTCTTTGACTCTTTCCTAAACTACCTTTTTCTTTTCGTAGAATGGCTGATGCCCCGAACCTTCCCGAGGGCATTCCAGTCCCAGCCTGGTTTCGTAGGTACTTACAAGCCACGACCCCAGAGGTGCACGGGCCTGCGCCCAATCCAGCACTAGCGCATGGGAATCCCGTCAACCCACCTGCCGCCATCAATTTCTCTAAACTTTGTAAAGATTTTACGAGTTTGGGCGAAAAGACTTTTTTCGGCAAGAAGACTTTTGTGGAGGCGAGAGCATGGATTAGGGACACAGAAAGGATTTTTGGTCTTTTGGGATTGGATGGACAACAGTGAGTTCAGCTGGCCACTTAGTAGCTAAAGGAGGAGGCATCTTATTGGTGGGAGGTGATCGAGTTGGAGGGAAGGAATATTACTTGGGATGAATTCAGGGAGCGATTCGATAGGAAGTTTCTATCTCAGGCAGAGGAGAGTGTTCAGTTGGAGAGGTTTATCAATTTGAAGTAAGGGAGTTTTTCTGTTAAGGAATACATCAATCAATTCAATGAGATGTCGCGGTTTGGTATGGATTTGATGAACAAATGGTATAAGAAAGTTATGAAGTTTACGAAAGGATTGAATCAACCTCTTCAGGGATTATTGCTGACTCATGTACCGATGGGAGCTACTTATGAATCTTTGGTGGAGATGGCGCTTATGTCGGATATGATCAAGGAGGGAGAGTCTAAAGAGAAGGTTAAGTCAGAAGGTCCAAAGAAGAAGTGGTGGGAAAAGAATAAGAAGAAGAAGAAAGGTGATGGACCTCAGAAGTAGATTAAAAAAGGAATAAAGTGTCATGGCTGTGGGAAGGTTGGACATATGGTCAAGGATTACTGGAAAGAGAAGATGAAGGATAAGTGTTATACTTGCGGGCATCCCAATCATATGAGTAGGAGTTGTCCCCGGGTAGCGAGTGCACCAGCTGCACAAATTCAGGCATTAGACATAGCACCTTCCGGTAGCATTCCAAATAGAGGTAGGAAAGTCATAGTTGAAGGTTTGATTTCTATATCTAATTTTCCCATTCAAACTTTATTTAATTCTGGAGCATCACACTCTTTTATCTCTAGCTCTATAGTAGATTGTTTTCTTTTGGACATATCATTAGTAGTAGACCCCATTATTGTTTCAAAACCCATTGGAGGATCAACACACTTATCTATGGTTTTTAGGGTTTTGAAAATCTTAATCCTAGACATAGAATTTGACTGCGATGCCAATGTTTTAAGATTCTCGGGGTATGGGATGATCTTAGGGGTGGATTAGCTATCTACATATGGAGCTATCTTAGACTGCGAGAGGAGAGTTGTTAGACTTGAGACTTGCAATGGTAGGACTCTAGAGGTATCTTACGACCTGCAAGGTTAGTCATGTTGAGTTTTCTCTATTCCCTCGATTCATCGTCATCAGAGTTGCATTCAGTTCCTATCGTCAGAGATTTTGCAGACGTCTTTGAGGAGGTTAGGGGACTACTCCTGAGAGAGAGATTGACTTCAGGATTTATTTGACCGAGAATGCTAAGGCAGTAGCGTTACCTCTGAGGCACATGGAATCTAGGGAGAGGAAAGAACTGAGCAAGCATATTCATGAGCTTTTGGAGAAGGGATTCATAAGGAGGAGTATATCGGAGTAGGGAGCGCCAGTCTTCTTCGCCACTGAGGTAGATGGTTCTCTTCGACTTTGCATGGACTATAGGGAATTAAATAAGCTCACCAAGAAGAACTGATATCCACTTCCTAGGATTGATGATCTTTTTGACTAGTTGGTAGGTTCTTCGGTTTTCTTACGGCTTTGAGTCGCCGATGACAGTATAGATAAGACTGCCTTTAGGACACCAAACGGATTTTTCGAGTGGCTAGTTATGCCTTTTGGGCTAATCAATGGCCCAACCTATTTCGTTGATTTGATGAGCCGCGTCTTTAGGGATGTCTTAAATAAGTTTGTAGTGGTATTCATGGATGATATCTTGGTATTTTCCAAGAATACGGAGGATGTTGTTAATTTGGAAGAAGTTCTTCGCACACTTCATAGTCATCATTTAAGAGCTAAGTTCTTGAAGTCTCATTTTGGAGAGAGGGAGTCTGTTTCTTGGGGAACGTAGTCTCGAAGGAAGGTTTGGTTGTTGATCCCGCCAAGGTTATTGCAGTGCAAGATTGGAAGGCCCCTAAGAACATTACCGAGGTTAGGAGCTTCATAGGATTGGCAGGCTACTATAGGAAGTTCATTGACATTGCCAAGATTTCGGCACCACTTATGTGCCTTACCAAGAAGACTAAAGCTTTCGTGGATTGTGAGGGTTCCTTCACAAAGCTTAAGAGAGCCCTTACTAGTGCATCAATGTTAGTATTACCCAATGGAGCTAAGCCTTTCATTGTATACACTGATGCATGCGAAAAGGGTCTAGGAGCGGTGTTAATGCAAGAAGGGAAGGTAGTGTGTTATGGTAGTACGCAGTTGAAGACGCATGAGAAGAACTACCCTACCCACGATTTGGAGTTAGCTGCTATAGTTTTTGCACTTAAGGCTTGGAGGCACTATTTGCTTGGAAAGAGGTTTGAGATTTTTACCGATCATAAGTCTTTGAAGTACGTATTCCCGTAGAAGGACTTGAACTTGAGGCAACAGAGGTGGATGGAGTTTTTAGCCTCGTATGATTTTGAGATAGCTTATACCTCTACAAAGGGTAATGTGGTTGCAGATGCATTGAGTAGAAAGAAAGCAACCCTTAGTCATTTGTTCATAGAGTGGGGAAACCTGGAGTTTATTTCTACTTTTAATTTTAAGCCCTCTACGGACATTACTCCTATATTGTTAGCGACATTAGAGGTGAGGCCTACCCTTATCGATCAGATTGGCTCGAGGTAGCGGGAGGATTCGAAGCTCATGGACATGGTAAGGTCTCGAGACATCTCTAACGCTATTCCATTGACAGCAGAGGGTGGCTTAGGAGAGATGGGAGGCTTTGTGTTCCACATGCCAATGACTTGTTGAGAGCAGTTTTTGAAGAAGCACACCATTCTCGTATAACTATTCATCCGAGTGGTGACAAAATGTATCGGGATATGAAGAGGATGTTCTTTCGGGGTGGTATTGTAACGATCCTGAATTTTGAACAATTTAAAAATGATAATATTTAATTAATTTTAAATATTCGAATGATGATTGACTTGAATTTCAAATTTTCAGGATAAATTGGCGATTAAATTTTAAAATTTAATCTATAGAAAGTTGAATAAAAATTTGAATTCGACTTTGGAGTTGAATTTGAATATTGAATTTGTAATTGAAATTTGAACTAATAACTTAGAAAAAATAATTTGGATATAAGAATTATTATTTATGAAAATCAATAAATTTGTGGTTAGTCTCAATAACATTTATCATTTACTTAAATAAAATAGAATAAAATTTTAATCAATACAAAATAATTAAATAAATACACTTAGTTAAAGTTTTAACAACAAAATTAAACAAAAACAAAGTAAAGAAAATAATTTACAAAACAAATTAAATAAAGAAATAAGAAAAAAATAATATATATAATAAAAATAAAATAAATAAAAAAAAAAAAAAAGAAGAATACACTGCCTTACCTTGTCAGCTAAACCCACGCCCTAAATCGTGCCTCTCTGCAAAAACACGTCTCCTCTTTCCCTTTTATATTCGATACCCCTTTCTTCAAATCAATCAGTAATCAAACCGAAGAAAAGAAAAATGGCGTCTTTCTCGTCTCTTCGATTCCGTGCTTCAACAATTAGGGCTTCAGCTTCGATCTTCGTTCAATTGTGCTCAGTACTCTCTTCGGCTGTTTCGATTATAAAGGTGAGTTCTTTGCTCACGATTAATTTTGATTCAAGTTTTTAAATTTGTTTGAATTAGTTGTTTGGTTGCATGCTATGATTTGGGGTGCTATTTGTTATCATTTGCTCTCGGTCAATCCAATTTAAACTGATATGTATAAGATAAGTCACTGCATGTTGGTTGTTGGGTGTTGTCTGTTATCATTTGCTCGGTTACTTTAATTTAAACTGTTAAGAACAGATGCTATTTAAATTTTAATTTAAACTGATAAGAATAGATGCTTTTAAACTGAAAAGAACAATTGCCATTTGTAATTTGTTTTAAACTGATAAGAATAGATGCTATTTAAATTTTAATTTGAACTGATAAGAACAGTTGTTAACAAATTTTTGCTCTTAAACTGATAAGAATAGATGTTACCAAATTTTTGTTTTAAATTGTTAAGAACAGATGTTATATGATATTGTTTTTTAACTGATGAGAACAGATACTATAAATTTTGGTTTTTAAACTGTTAAGAACAGATGTTATTTGGGATTTATTTTTAACTGATGAGAAAAGATACTATAAATTTTGTTTTTTTAAACTGTTAAGAACAGATGCTATTTGGGATTTATTTTTGAATTGATAAGAACAGATGCTATTTAAATTTTAATTTAAACTGATAAGAACAGTTGTTAACAAAAATTTTAATTTAAACTGTTAAGAACAAATGCTATTAATTTTGTTTTGAACTGATAAGGACAGATGCAATCAAACCTTGTTTTTTTAAACTGATAAGAACAGATGTTATTTGAAATTTGTTTTTTTTAACTGATGAAAACAGATGCTATAAATTTTGTTTTTTTACTGATGAGAACAGATGCTATTTAAACTTGGCCTTAAATCTGTCATGCATGGATGCCTACATTTACTTTCCTCTTTGATATATGTTATTTTTGCTTGCATGTGTTTATTTGTGAGCAAACCTATCCAAATCTATGTTATATGCAGTGACAAAGGTTGTTCTCTTGTTAAAATGCCTGCTTGCCTGTGTGGATGTGAATTTATTTATATTATGTTTTGATGCATGCTTAAAGTAAAGTTACAAGACTGTAAAATAAACACAGAGTTATAACTTGTAGCTTGTAATTTCTCAATTCTTCTAAAAAAAAAAAAATTGTAAGCAAAGTTGTGATAGAAACTATAAATAAACATAGTTACTTTGGAATCTGGTGGCAGGTTAACCTATATCAAAGAAAATGTAATCTCCTTCTCTCATTGATTCTGATAAAGATGGTAAACAAGTTAAAATGTTGTTTTAAAACCTATACTACTTCTCAGCAATAAACTAAAACAGTTTTTTTTAGTTCTTCTTCCTGGAAACAATGAAATATGTACACCTGATTTCAAAAATCTAACATGGCCAACACTCTAATAATGGATGTGCTCTGCTCTACTAGTTGCTGCTGTGTTGTGTAGTAGTTGTAGTCTTTGTTGTTGTAGCATGCATTGCAGTCTCCTTCTGTCAACATTCTGATGCATATAACTTGACCTTGTACCTGTAGTTGTGTTCATATACACTGCTGCACATCACTGTTCATGCTGTTGCACTTGAGACTTTAGACTTGATTTTTTTTGCTGTTTGCATGCAGTGGCAGTTCCATATATATATATATGTCCGTGTACTTGAAACTACTTGATGCTGCACACTTGTGCTTTGCCTTGATCACTTCTGCTGTTGTCATTTTGTGTTGTTGTCTTGCATTTGCCGAGTACATGTGTAAGTTCCCATACATCCATCTGAGTTTGTTATTTCCAGTTGCACTTGGTTTGTGATTTTGTTGGGCCTTGTTTTTGTGCACTGACCATATGGTCTTTGCTTATTTGTAGCTTGTATCACTTGTTCACCTGCACTTGTAGTTGCATCCCATTTTGTTGCATTTGGACTTGACTGTTGCACTTGTAGTTGCATTCCATTCCGTTGCATTTGGTCTGCAGATTCTGCACTCTGTAAACTTCGAGTGGTATTTGTGAATCTTTTGTTGCTTCATGTCTTTGGCATTTCTGAGTCTCTGCCTTTGATAGCCTGCTTTGACATTTGTTACTTGTATTGCTTTGTCTGATGACTTCTTGACTCTTTTGTCTGTGTATTGGTCTTGACTTGAACCTAGTTTTGAAACTTGGGTTTGACCCTATTTTGGTCTGATAGCTGTGTTTTTGTTTGGTGCACACGAGTTGGCGAGGCAGTGCACATGTGTATAAATATACTTGTGTACTGCAGCCACACAGGATTGACAGATTTAAAAAAAAAAATTTGAAGTTGTTAATAAGAAAATCCATAATAGATTTAAATTGATTCATGTGATTCGTCATCTCTGTTACCATTTTATTCAGTTCATTACAAATTTAATTACTTGAATAAAGATTAATCCTGACTCGAGTGTTTTTGTGTTTTGCAATAAACGCTCGGGTCAGACCGAGTATTTTTACAGCTTGAAGATTTTCAGGCCGCGAAGTTAGAGAGAGTTGGGGAAATTGCTTCACTTTAGCTTTTTGAAGAATTTTTGTACTTAAAAGAAATATTCCGCTGTATAAAATTTAATTCGTTGTACAAACTCTGATATATGTATAAAAATTCATTTATGAAAAATATTATGATTATTCTGTGATTCTGTGGCTGTTTCTGTTTAAACTCTATAAACTGAATAACAATCCGTCATTTTGAACGTCTCAAGTTGGTTTAATTACCGACTGGGGGCGGTCAAAGCGGCGGGTCGTTACAAAAGTGGTATCAGAGCTTTGGTTTACACAAAGCTCAGTTTATGATGTTTAATATGAATAGTTACTAGAACCACTTTAAAGAAAAATGTTTTTCAAATCTAAAGAAGTAAAAAATTGTTTTCTTTGAAAAACAAAAGGTATTTTGAAAATTCAAATTTTTTCGAAAATTCCCCTCTCTAAATTTAGGATTGCGATAGTTTCTCATTCGAAAACTCATTATCGAATTATTGAGATTTATGAAAAATAAAATATAAGTGAAGTGAATTAATGAAATGGTTTAAATCGAATATTTTGAATATCTACAAAATAATAATTGTGAAATAAAATGATATTTCAATTTAGTTATAGCCAAGAGGATAATTAAACTATAACTTGGGAATTTGATTCTGAATTCTTTTGAAAATTAATTTCAAATGTTTTGAAGAACGATTTAGTAAATAAATGGATTATAAGTATTTAAACTTATAAATGGACTTTTGTTATATAATTGAGTTATATAAATTGAATTGAATTAATAAAGGAGATTTATAAATCGAAGTTTATAAATAGAAATGGAATTTGTAAATGATTGTTTATAAATTCGAAACCAATTGAATTTGATAAATGAAACTTAGAAGTTATTTATTAAAGGAGATATATTCGTGATTTTGGACAGCGAATTATCCTTTATATTAGATACTGTGATAGTAAATGTTGGTTGGGAATTTTATCCACGATTTTGGACAGTGGATAATCTTTTAAATAAAAGTGTAGAAACACTGAATTGATTTAAATAAGTATATTCACGATTTTGGACAGTGAATATATTATTAACTAAAACAGATATGTTTTAGGGAAGTGATATTATGAAATGAGGTTAATGTGGAAATATAAATTTAATGGAACCAAGTTGATGAATGGCTTACTAAAGAACTAGTTGATTATTTTTGAAATAGAAAGCAAATGCAAAGTTAAAATGAGATTTAGATTTCAAATTTGAAGTTGTCAACATGATAATCCATTATAGGTTTAATAAATTCAGTGATGAATTTGAATTTAAACGTGCGGAAAATTTAATTAAGTGAAAAACTTAATATTGAAAAGTTTGAAATTGGTTTAAAACTAATATTATGAAAAGTATGAGGAATTCAAACTATGAATTAGGTTGAAATTGAAAAAGTTAATGGTTTTAAAGATGTTTTAAAATGCATTAAGTATCGAATACATAGATTTCAACATTCATTGTTGAAATAGGCATTTTCAAGAAATAAGGAAATGGTGGACTATAACACTGTTGTTATAATAAATGGTTTCCGGAAGGAAATATTGTTTATAGTATTGGGATTTATATATCTATCTTAAATTCGAATCCCTATACTAGTGATTTTTGAGTTGTTGTAACGATGTTTTACGCAACATTCGTTTTAACTCAAATAAATGTGTTTAAAAGAATGATTTCCTTAAAGAATGGAATATATACTTAATTTTGATTCAAGTATATTGAATATTTTCCGTGTTGAAAATAAATGAACTTGTGAATTACTTATTATTAAATAAGTATGGAAATGTTTTCCAATATGAAATGAAAGGTTTGAAATTTTATCTTTTAAAGATAAATTGAAAAATGAATATTTGAAATTGGTTTCAAATGGCTAAGTGGAAAATTATATATATCTTCTAAAGATATTATTTTGAGAAATATGAACAATCAGTTCAACTTGAATATTTTCCAAAAAAAAGATTGAATCTTGAGTTAAATTGAGTTTAACTTTGACACCAAAAACAATACAAGTTGAGCTTTGAATTTTGGATAGTCGATTGGGATTGTATGTCTAGCATTGTGAATTGATGACATAGCAATTGATCTCTATTAAATATATATCTGTGGTGGCGGAGAATTTATTCTTTTAGCTTAACACCCTTCTCTGAGACGTACGAGCTTAGAGGTTATATATCGATAGACATCAATTATGTGTTGAGAATTGACGATGTAACGTGAAATCCAAATTGAATGTGAAGTCGATAATGAATTGGATTATGAATGTGAATTAGGTTTGAGATAACCTTAAATTTTCAAATCGATTTAGAGGAAAATTTTAAGTGAAATGGAAAATTTTGGAATCCTCTATTTGTTATGAATGTGAATTGAGTTTTCGTAACTTATATATGTGAATATAATAAATCGAAAACCATCAGTTTGGAAAGTCATTATTATGAAAAGTCCTGTGTAGGTTTACATAGGTATGATATGTATGAAATGTGAAATGAAGTACTATATGTATATGACATATGTTTTCTAAAAACTGAGGATATGGAAATGTACCTTCCATTTATTATTTGTGAAGGTGATTGGAACTCGGTGGAGTGTCCATTGGAAATCATTGCTACGTAGAATTTCCATTAGTGGAATGTCCATTGGGACTGACTGGGATCCCCCACGATGGATTATCGTGTTTGGGATTAGGTGAATTGATGCTGGCGTAATTCGTGGGGCGTGATGCCTACAGTTACAAGCGATTCCACTGGGATAGTGGCGCAACCGCCGTGTAAACTGCGATCTAGAAACCAAAGCGTAATTCGAGGGGCGTGATGCCTACGGCCACAAGCGATTCTACTGGGATAGTAGCGTAACCGCCGTGTGGACCGCGATCTAAGGCGACAACCATGGCGAAATTCAAGAGAGATGTGAAATCTACAGTTACAAGCGATTCTACTGGGATAGTAGCGTAACCGCCAGGTAAACTGTGATCCATGGGGGAATGTGCTTTCCATATCCATTTTTAAAAGAATTTTTTTAAAAGTATTTTCACTGGGAGTTGAAGCAAGTATATTTAGTACTTGGAGATTTTTAGTCTTGCGCCTGGCCAGCGTATGCCTAAAGTCTGTAAGAACGACGATGGACTTGTTAAACTTTGAGTTATCAAGTATTTTCAAACTTTAAATAGAAAATCAATAACCTGATATTAGAATTACATAATTCTAACCTAATGAATTAAGGAAGAAGATTTTTAAAATATCTTGAAAGCACACAGCTTTGGAAAAGATATGATATGTAAATATCTAGCATGAAGAATTTCAAGTTTAAAAATCTGAGTTTTGTAAGTCAAAAATTAGGTAAAAGACTTTTGTGTCTTGATTATTGAAATCGATGAATAAAACTGCTGAGATAAAATAAATGGATTGAATCCTATATTTATTTATGAGTTTGAAACTTGGAAAAATTGTGTAAGGTATAAATATCGGCGAGATTTTAGCAATCGTTTTTCCTAACTTATAATTTCGGGATGAAATTCTTTGAAGGAGGGGAGATTGTAACGATCCTGAATTTTGAGCAATTTAAAAATGATAATATTTAATTAATTTTAAATATTCGAATGATGATTGACTTGAATTTCAAATTTTTAGGATAAATTGGCGATTAAATTTTAAAACTTAATCTATAGAAAGTTGAATAAAAATTTGAATTCGACTTTGGAGTTGAATTTGAATATTGAATTTGTAATTGAAATTTGAACTAATAACTTAGAAAAAATAATTTGGATATAAGAATTATTATTTATGAAAATTAATAAATTTGTGGTTAGTCTCAATAACATTTTTCATTTACTTAAATAAAATAGAATAAAATTTTAATCAATACAAAATAAATAAATAAATACACTTAGTTAAAGTTTTGACAACAAAATTAAACAAAAACAAAGTAAAGAAAATAATTTACAAAAAAAATTAAATAAAGAAATAAGAAAAAAATAATATATATAATAAAAATAAAATAAATAAATAATAAAAAAAAATACACTGCCTTACCTTGTCAGCTAAATCCACGCCCTAAATCGTGCCTCTCTGCAAAAACACGTCTCCTCTTTCCCTTTTATATTCGATACCCCTTTCTTCAAATCAATCAGTAATCAAACCGAAGAAGAAAAAAAATGGCGTCTTTCTCGTCTCTTCGATTCCGTGCTTCAACAATTAGGGCTTCAGCTTCGATCTTCGTTCAATTGTGCTCAGTACTCTCTTCGGCTGTTTCAATTATAAAGGTGAGTTCTTTGCTCACGATTAATTTTGATTCAAGTTTTTAAATTTGTTTGAATTGGTTGTTTGGTTGCATGCTATGATTTGGGGTGTTATTTGTTATCATTTGCTCTCGGTCAATCCAATTTAAACTGATATGTACAAGATAAGTCACTGCATGTTGGTTGTTGGGTGTTGTCTGTTATCATTTGCTCGGTTATTTTAATTTAAACTGTTAAGAACAGATGCTATTTTAATTTTAATTTAAACTGATAAGAATAGATGCTTTTAAACTGATAAGAACAATTGCTATTTGTAATTTGTTTTAAACTGATAAGAATATATGCTATTTAAATTTTAATTTGAACTGATAAGAACAGTTGTTAACAAATTTTTGCTCTTAAACTGATAAGAATAGATGTTACCAAATTTTTGTTTTAAATTGTTAAGAACAGATGCTATATGATATTGTTTTTTAACTGATGAGAACAGATACTATAAATTTTGTTTTTTAAACTGTTAAGAACAAATGCTATTTGGGATTTATGTTTAACTGATGAGAACAGATACTATAAATTTTGTTTTTTTAAACTGTTAAGAACAGATGCTATTTGGGATTTATTTTTGAATTGATAAGAACAGATGCTATTTAAATTTTAATTTAAACTGATAAGAACAGTTGTTAACAAAAATTTTAATTTAAACTGTTAAGAACAAATGCTATTAATTTTGTTTTGAACTGATAAGGACAGATGCAATCAAACCTTGTTTTTTTAAACTGATAAGAACAGATGTTAATTGAAATTTGTTTTTTTTAACTGATGAAAACAGATGCTATAAATTTTGTTTTTTTACTGATGAGAACAGATGCTATTTAAACTTGGCCTTAAATCTGTCATGCATGGATGCCTGCATTTACTTTCCTCTCTGATATATGTTATTTTTGCTTGCATGTGTTTATTTGTGAGCAAACCTATCCAAATCTATGTTATATGCAGTGACAAAGGTTGTTCTCTTGTTAAAATGCCTGCTTGCCTGTGTGGATGTGAATTTATTTATATTATGTTTTGATGCATGCTTAAAGTAAAGTTACAAGACTGTAAAATAAACACAGAGTTATAACTTGTAGCTTGTAATTTCTCAATTCTTCTAAATAAAAAAAAAAATTGGTAAGCAAAGTTGTGATAGAAACTATAAATAAACATAGTTACTTTGGAATCTGGTGGCAGGTTAACCTATATCAAAGAAAATGTAATCTCCTTCTCTCTTTGATTCTGATAAAGATGGTAAACAAGTTAAAATGTTGTTTTAAAACCTATACTACTTCTCAGCAATAAACTAAAACAGTTTTTTTTTAGTTCTTCTTCCTGGAAACAATGAAATATGTACACCTGATTTCAAAAATCTAACATGGCCAACACTCTAATAATGGATGTGCTCTGCTCTACTAGTTGCTGCTGTGTTGTGTAGTAGTTGTAGTCTTTGTTGTTGTAGCATGCATTGCAGTCTCCTTCTGTCAACATTCTGATGCATATAACTTGACCTCGTACCTGTAGTTGTGTTCATATACACTGCTGCATATCACTGTTCATGCTGTTGCACTTGAGACTTTAGACTTGATTTTTTTTGCTGTTTGCATGCAGTGGCAGTTCCATATATATATGTCCGTATACTTGAAACTACTTGATGCTGCACACTTGTGCTTTGCCTTGATCACTTCTGCTGTTGTCATTTTGTGTTGTTGTCTTGCATTTGCCGAGTACATGTGTAAGTTCCCATACATCCATCTGAGTTTGTTATTTCCAGTTGCACTTGGTTTGTGATTTTGTTGGGCCTTGTTTTTGTGCACTGACCATATGGTCTTTGCTTATTTGTAGCTTGTATCACTTGTTCACCTGCACTTGTAGTTGCATCCCATTTTGTTGCATTTGGACTTGACTGTTGCACTTGTAGTTGCATTCCATTCCGTTGCATTTGGTCTGCAGATTCTGCACTCTGTAAACTTCGAGTGGTATTTGTGAATCTTTTGTTGCTTCATGTCTTTGGCATTTCTGAGTCTCTGCCTTTGATAGCCTGCTTTGACATTTGTTACTTGTATTGCTTTGTCTGATGCCTTCTTGACTCTTTTGTCTGTGTATTGGTCTTGACTTGAACCTAGTTTTGAAACTTGGGTTTGACCCTATTTTGGTCTAATAGCTGTGTTTTTGTTTGGTGCACATGAGTTGGCGAGGCAGTGCACATGTGTATAAATATACGTGTGTACTGCAGCCACACAGGATTGACAGATTTAAAAAAAAAAATTTGAAGTTGTTAATAAGAAAATCCATAATAGATTTAAATTGATTCATGTGATTCGTCATCTCTGTTACCATTTTATTCAGTTCATTACAAATTTAATTACTTGAATAAAGATTAATCCTGACTCGAGTGTTTTTGTGTTTTGCAATAAACGCTCGGGTCAGACCGAGTATTTTTACAGCTTGAAGATTTTCAGGCCGCGAAGTTAGAGAGAGTTGGGGAAATTGCTTCACTTTAGCTTTTTGAAGAATTTTTGTACTTAAAAGAAATATTCCGCTGTATAAAATTTAATTCATTGTACAAACTCTGATATATGTATAAAAATTCATTTATGAAAAATATTATGATTATTCTGTGATTCTGTGGCTGTTTCTGTTTAAACTCTATAAACTGAATAACAATCCATCATTTTGAACGTCTCAAGTTGGTTTAATTACCGACTGGGGGCGGTCAGAGCGGCGGGTCGTTACAGGTATGAAGAAGGACCTTGCGGAATTCGTAGCTAAGTGTCTCGTATGCCAAAGGGTAAAAGAAAAGCAGAAGATGCCAGGTGGATTACTTCATCCCTTAGATGTGCTGGAGTGGTAGTGGGACAATGTTTCTATGGATTTCATTGTTGGTTTACCCCATTCTAAGAAAGGGAACAGTAGCATTTGGTGACTGTTGATAGATTGACCAAGAGTGCTCATTTCATTCCAGTTAAGAGTAAGCGTACTGGTTCATATTTGGCATCCTTGTATATTCAAGAGATAGTCCGTCTGCATGGAGTTCCTTCTAGCATTGTTAGTGATAGAGATCTCATTTTCACTAGTGAGTATTGGATAAGCTTACAGGAGGCACTAGGGACGCAACTTAGGTTGAGTACGGCCCATCACCCCAGACCGATGGCCAAACGGAGAGGGTAAATAGGGTGCTTGAGGATTTGCTGTGGATGTGCATTTTGGACTTTGGAGGCACTTGGGAGGAGCAACTTCCATTGGTTGAGTTTGCGTACAATAATAGTTACCAAACAAGCATAGAAATGACACCATTTGAGGCTTTATATGGGAGGCCTTGCAAGTCCCCATTTGGGTAGAGTCTATAGAGAAGTTATTACTTGGACCCGATATGGTTAGGGAGACCTCTGAGAAGGTGGATTTGATTTGAAAAAGGATGAAGATGGCTCAAGACAGATAGAAGTTATATGCGGATAAACGGAGGAGAGACTTAGAGTTTGAGGTTGGAGACTTAGTTTTTATCAAATTATCCCCGCTTAGGAAGGTGGTAAGATTCGGATCAAATGGAAAGTTAGCCCCTAGATTTGTTGGACCATTTCCTATCACAGAGAGAGTTGAGAAGATGGCTTACCGAGTAAGGCTATTTAATAAGCTCATAGGAGTGCACGACGTTTTTCATGTTTTGCACTTGAAAAGGTGCTTACATGACTCGATGGAGGTTGTGGAGCCTAGTCAGTTGGAGGAGGTGGTGGTAGAGAGAGAAGCTTTTTTTTGGCGTATCCCCACGAAGATTGTTGGAAGGGACACCAAGCGACTAAGGAATATGGAGATTCCACCGGTGAAGGTGCAATGGGGTGATGATGTTGCAGACGCCACTTGGGAAGCAGAAGAGAATATTCGTACTTCCTATCCTCATTTTTTGATAGTAAATTTTAGAATTCCTTTTTTCATCTTTAGATTTGAATATGTTTTGTTCTTTATTATCCTTTGGGAGGGTAGAACTTAGTATTTAGCCTATGGATGGTAGGATTTGATGTAAGCATGTTATGAATGATGTATGCTAATGGTTGCAAGTGTTTGCTAGTGGATGCTAATAGATGCACTAGGTACACTAGGAACTATTATTCTTTGGGGATTGGCCTAACTTGGATACTAGAGCATATGCATATGGATGTGTGTGCATTTTTATTTTATTTCCATGGTTGCTATAAATGGATGTTTATAACTTGATTGTTGCATTTGGGTGATGTTTGTAGCACGCATATAGAACTATCAGTTACCATTAGGAAATTTTTGCATTCATTTAGATACACGGCACATACATGATTGCCTAAAAAAGGTCAATTGAATCAGTAGACCACCTAATATTTTACATTAGTTAGGAACGTTTACACTACACTAATTGCATAAGTATCACAAGTTACATTTGAAAAACTTAAGGACAATGGATGAATGGTTGATGATTGTGTAGTTGGTTGTAGAATTGGATGAAAATATTTAGTACATTCTTTTATCCTTAGATATTTTGGGGACGAAATCCCTTAAGGACGGGAGAAAGTAACAACCCGAAATTTGACCTGTAATAGTTAATTTGATTAATTAATTAAATAACTTTGTGAAATTATTAGAATCAAGCCACGGAAGTTGCACAATTGTGTCCATGGTAATTTTCTGGTCAATTTCCCTAAATAGAACGTCAAAAACCGAGCTAATGTGGCCAAGTTATAAAATAAACTAAATAAGTAGAAATAAAAGAAAATATGTATATATATACACACATACAGGTTGACCGGCCGATCGACCTAGGCAAGGGGGCGGACTACCCTCCTTGCCTATTGGCAAGCGAACGAACGTTTATTCGAACCTTTCGTTGATGAGTAAACACGTGTTTTGCATAGTTTAAACCGATCTGGTCGCTTCATTTCTGCATCCGATAGTCCCTATTCAGCCTATGACGTGGTTGCATCCTATTCAATCTCCAAATCCAACAGTTCAAGATGCACTTCTGCACCTATAAATAGACCTCTAGACCTAACACTTTTTCTCATTCTAGATTTTTCCCAATTGGGTTCACCTTTCTAGGAAGGACCCTAAACTAAATAATTTTTCTAGAGAAGAAAATCATTATAAATTAAATTATTTTACAACTCCAAGTGGATCCGAAAAGACCAAAGAAAAGCTTAGGACTGGAGGTGAGTGGCTGTAACTATTTTAAGATTTCTTTAAGTAATTTAAAATAATAAGGTTCCCAATAATTGTAGTTTTACTACGATTTCTGGAATAACCTTTTTGGTAGTTTATTTACAATTTTTAGAATTATTTTCAATCTATTATTTTCAGTAATTTTGGTTTATTTCTGTTAAGCATAGTTTTATTTATTTACCGTTTATAGTATTTAAGTTTATTTGCTGTTATTTACATCTTTTTCAACGTTTCGAAATTTATGCATGCGTCTATTCTTTTCATCCCCCTTTTCTTCATGTATGGATTAGAATAAATTAAACGCGAATATGGATTATATAAGTAAGAATATTGAATGAAGAAAATAAGATGTAAATTATAAGGACTGTAATAAATAATGGAATTCAACTAAAATTATGCCTAATTATAATTAGAATTGGGCTAATTAAAGATAATTGGCATAGTTATAACTTAGAATTATAACTTAATAGAATAAAAGATGAAAGAAGCTTATTTTCACACTTAGACCTTGCGTTAAGTAATAAGCATAATTATAATGTTGGTTATAATAAGAAATGGAACAGAATGAGGCTTATTTTAAGACTTAGGATAAATTAATAAGAAAAGATGGTAGGGATAAATTGTAAAGGCTTATTTAAATAATTTATCAAATTTAATAAGCAAGGATAAAAGTAGGACCTTTACAAATAGCACTCCCTAAGGCACGCTTATGCTAAGGATGGTAGTAATTGGTCAAATAGAAGTCCAAATCATGGGGGATTTGGGTAAGAGGCACAACTAATTATTGTTTGGATGAAGGGCCAGTACCAACAGCATTACCCCTATAGATTCTATGGACACATGATGATCTCACGTTAGCCTGAAGTGGGATAAGGGGCACGCTTTTACTGGATGTGGAGGTAATAAGAAGACCCAATAGATGGAGCAAAAGGTAGCACGGGCATTGTGGCAGTTACGCATGCGACTTCCATTCGGGTGCTCAGTAACAGTTATGAGTTCCAAGCGCTTAGTGCAGGTGTCTTCCATAGACACCATTGCATTCTGTGTAGGAAGCTATATATGTCGTTTGAGCCATACTAACATTTTGTGTAGATAGTTATATAGCAGTTGGTCCATAGAAGGGTATAATGGAGTAACAGGACGATCAAAAAGGGTAGAATTATGATCACATCATAATTACAGGATTAGGAATTCAGCCTAATTAAAGTAGAAATCAAGGACAAGTGAAAACAATCAAAGTTAACTTATCCGATAAGTTGAGCAATATTTAATCATACTTATTTCCAATTTATCTTTTTCCTGTTTCCTTTACTATCCTTATTTATGCTAGAACTGTTGTAGAGTCTATTACTTTATCTTGCTTAAATACTCTAGTAATTACTATCATTCACCAGACTTTTAGTCTGACCCGCTCCTCTATTTTTCACTTTTCCCCCTCCACTTAAGCAATCAAGGAGGAAGTCAGTAGGTTGCTGTAGCTTGGAGTTCCCTTGGAGAGATTTCTTCTATGTATTTCTTTTATTTCAGCTTTTGTTCTTTCTATGTTCTGGCTTATTTTGTTGTAACGTTTCGATTTTTCGTTGCCGAAAAACCGAATAGTTATGGGTTTAAAAAAAGAATTTAAGAAAAGAAAAAGAAAGAAAAGAAGAGAAGAAGAGAGAAGATAGAAAAATAGAGAGAAAAGAAATTAGAAAATTTTAAAATAGAAAGAAAAGAAAAAGAAAATAGAGAATTTTAAAATAGAACGGGAAAGAAAGGAAACAACAGAACAATAACAGAATCTCACAATTCGCAGCGGAACAACATATAATAATAAATGAATAATCTTCAAAACAAAGAACTATATCAGTTATTACATTTTATACATTACATTTCATTACATCAGAGTGTACAACAACATACAAAAACAAACAGTGCAGCGGAAAAAGAAATACTATATAAGTAATACGCCATGCCATCCAGCTTGCTTCCAGCAACTCCAGAATATCCTGATAAACCTAACTCTTGACTGCCCGTGTGGAAATTGGTGGGCACCCAGAGTTTAGGAAGGAAAACAATAAACTCCAAGTCAGTCATGTGACTGGTGCGAGAACTAAAAACAGTTTATTTTTCTTTAAAAATCAAAATAGAGAGATATTTTTATTTCAATTCGCAATGCTTTTAAAAATGAGACTACCATAAGGCCTCCCGCACACACACACATGCAAACGCAGAATCGGAGGAGATTTCTCCTTATGATAGTCAAAGATGCTTGATACGCATTAAAAATAACATTTGATATTATTACTAGTGCATAGTGTAGAAGAAATTCATTTCGAAAGTAGAATATAAATCTTAGCCAACATACGACCATTATCGTATGCCTACTATAGCTACCATCCAAACAGTGTTGCGACACCATAAGTGAATGATAGGTTCTACAACTAAAACCGTACAAGTTTCGTATTGTTTCTTTGGATTTCCAACAAATGGTCAGGCCAAGAAACTTCCCATTGCCACATGAGAATGCCTCTGGAAAGACATCCCCGAGAACCAAACCGGAACTCTGCCAACACAAGGCCGGGTTACCCCTAACTGGGTAACTACTGACACGAGCACGCCATTTCCCGATCGTAAACGACCTTTCTCACGGGATCCCGATAGCCAACAACCACAAAGTAATAAATTCGCAGTAACCACATAGGTTAAATATCTGGGCTCCATACCATGATACCACCTCTATCCAGAAGGAAATGTACATACCCTAAAGGGTGCTACCCCTCATAACCTTGCTGCATCTTTCCTGTTTTGACCATTTCCGGGGTGTGAGGTTCGACGAAGTCACGTCCACAAAAACATACTTTATACAAAAGCCATGCTTTGGGTCAACAAATGATCAACACAATGATCACTAAGATAGACGATCAAATAAATGATCCTATCACAATAATCAACACAATGATCATTTACAACAACACTCAGCATATCACATTACCAAATTGGGAATATATCGCTGATAACTTCAACTATATAACCTCTGAGCTCGTACGTCTCAGAGAAGGGTGTTAAGCTAAAAGAATAAATTCTCCGCCACCACAGAAATATATTTGAAAGAAATCGGCTTTACATTCTCAACTTGTAATGTCAGACACACAATCCATACAAGTCTGTTCCGGGATCGAACAAAACCGAAGGCACTTACAAAGAAGTCCTTGCAATCCGAATAATTTCTAATCACGTTCGGATTTCCCATCACATATGGAGATCCCAATACCAGGGATCAGCCAGTGCAGAGACAATCAACAAGAAATCCTTTCGCTTTCGAAAATATCCGGTCTTCAACACCGATCTTCGAATGCAATTTATAACGACGTATCACATATTCGGAATGGGTTATACGACCCCAAGGTCCTTTCCCGGTTAACCCGAATAGTGAGCGCTTATTTTAAAAAAATAAGTGTGGCATTCAATTTCAAACAAATCACAACAAATACCTATTTAAAGGTAAATATTGATAGTCGGTTATTGAACTATCAATAAATATGCCAACATCACCAGATTCCAAATAATTTTCCAAATTATTTATTTCACAAAAATATCTTTATAAGATATATAGTTTTCACACTTCAAAAATAAATCAACATTTATTTTCAAACAAATCCCCTTTTCATTTATAAATTCCCTAAGGAATTTACATTCCCAAAATATTTATGAATATACGATTTCCATTCAATTTTTTTAATATTCATTTTCAATTTATCTTCAAAAAGATAAATTTCAAATATTCACTTAATATTGGAAAAGCATTTCTATACTTATTAAAAATAAGTAATTCCCAGATCTTTTTATTTTCTATACTTAGAAAATATTTAATATACTCTAATCGAAATTAAGTATATATTTCATTCTTTAAGGAAATCATTCACTTAAACATATTTATTTGGGTCAAAACGAATGTTGCGTAAAACATCGTTACGACAACCCAAAATCACTAGTATAGGGATTCGAAATTAAAATAGATATATAAATCCCAATACTATACAAAACATTTCCTTTCGAAAATGATTTACTATAACAATAGTGTTATAGTCCATTATTTCCTTATATTTCTCGAAAACATCTATTTCAACAACAAATGTTGAAATCTATGGTTTCAAATCTCAATACATTTTAAAACATCTTTAGATCGTTTTAACTCTATTTAAAACATCACATCCAAAATAATTTCTTTAACAAAATATTCACTATTCAAAAACGTGAATATACTTGTTAATAAATTTCATCACTTCTATTCATTTTATTTTAAAGAATTATTCACTGTCTAAAACATGAATATAATTCCATAAATAAATTACAACAATTCCTTATCAAAATAAGTCGTTGCGGATTTATAAAACAACGTTTATAAATTCTATTTCTATTTATTTTATAACAACTTCCTTTTATAAATTTCCTTTATAAATCTATTAAATTTATATCACAATGATATATTAAAATTCATATTATAAGTCAAATACTTATAATTTATTTATTTACAAAATCGTTTCTTTAAACTTCATAACTTTTCATAAATCTTATAACTTATAAGATTGTTTATTTATTCCAAATTCGTTCTTTCAATAACTTTATAAATTTTATAAACCTACTGTTTATAAAATTCCATTTATAACTTCATTGTTTAAAATTCTATAATTCCAATTTATGAAATTCATTTACAATTCATTCTAATACTTGTAAAAGCTCGTTTTATAATTCCAATAATTTTAATTTATAAATATCAATTTATAAATCTTTTAATATAAAACAATTTATATTACTATTTTTAAAACGTCTTTAAACTCTTTAATAATTTCATCATTCTGATTTATAAAATAAAAATTTTATAAATCCTATTTTTTTTAAACTTCTTATAATAAATTCAGAATTCCCAGTTCAAACTATTTTATAAAATCACTAATCCCATATTTTCAAAAATGAACTTTTAACTGTATTTCTCAAAAATCATAATTGTTATAATATTAAAATTATAACGTTTATTTATTTAAGATGAATCAATTCCAAAAATATTTTATAAACGTATATTTCCCAGAATCCCTTTAGAAATCAAAATCGTTATTTTTAAACTTCAAAAATTGGATCCGATGATGCAACACATCAATATTCAATCACAACTTTCAAACATCATATATCATCCATGATAACAATCAAATATCACAATATATGAAATCAAATAAATATTTGTGAGGAATCCAGTTGGATCCCTCCAACCTGTTTCCCTGCATCCACAGACATTAGCACAATACCATTCCGTTTCAAGACGGAATATCGCGGTACATGGGATTTTATAAATATATATCCGCTTACTAACGGCGCAATAGGGTCTCATCCGCTAAAAGAAAATGCGGGAAATCAATCAACTGCAATATATACATATGCCAATATATATATATATATATTGCTATATATAATATAATACCAATTCCACTTCGAGGTGGAATATCGCGGTATATGTGTGTAATAAATAACCTCCGCTTACTAACGGCGTATAGGGTCTATTCACATCCAATAACTATATATAACAATCATCATTAAATCATTCAATCAACACAGTCAAGTAAATTTTAGATTTAACTATTTAAAATTTAAATAAACAACAGAAATTCCTTTTGAGTGAGAAGTTCTCACCTTTATTCTCGTTTGCAATCCACTTCCAATTCAACTTGTTTTCTTCATTTATACCTTGTATAAATATTATACACAATTTATTAATATTCGAATCAATCGAATAAATTAAATTTTCATTAGATAATTTTAATTCGTCGGTGATTTCATTTTAATAGTTAAATTAACTCATAGTTTCGTTTAAACCAATTTCTCGTTTAATAAATTTATTTAAACTAATTTTGTCCTTTTAAAATAATTTTAACTAGAGATTTCCAATTGAACTGAATTTCCTTTTTATAAATTATTTTATTTAATAAATTAAATTTCCTTTTACTTACCAAAATTATATTTTTAACTAATTTTCCCTTTAAAAATAAATTTGGCCACTAACAATTAGAATAAACTTATTAACCCATAAGTTATCTTAATAAATTATTTTTAGTAAAAGAAATAATTGAACAAGTTAATTTCTATTTTATAAATTAAATCAACTAACACATTTTTGGTTTTAACTATTAAATTTGTTATAAATAAATTTTCCTTTTAAATAATTCTATTCAACTACAATTTAATCTTAAAACTAAATTTTCTTCTTAAATAGATTTAATTAACTTATCCTTAAATTGAATTTATTCAACTAATTATTTCAATCTCAAGTTAATGATTTCTATTTTAAACTAAAAATTAAAGACTCAAACTGATTTTCTTTTTAAAATAATTCTAACATCTTGCTTATATAAATTTTCTTAAATCTTTTAAAATACCTTTGTTTAATAAATTATTTTAACTAAAATCTTAATTTAAATTAACCAAACTCACTTTCAATAAAATTGTCTAATTGAAGATTTAAATCCTAAACTAGAATTCTTTTAATTTATTTCTTTATTTTCAAATCTTCCTTTAAATAATTCTATTAACTATAGATTTAATTTTTAACTAATTAATTCCTTTTTAAAACAATTTCTTTTCTATGGATTAAATTGTTTAACGATTTTAAATTTGAACAAACCTAACAATTAATTTTTTTTTTCTGTTTAAACTTCCATAAATTTCCATCAATTCATATATGTTGTAAATTAATAAATAATAAATAAAATTACCTTCACTGCTATGCTCGAAGAAGCCGATCGTGACTGCCTTGAACCCCCCCATCATCGAACAACCATCGCCTGCCATAGTGCTCGCCTCCGTCCACTAGCATCGCGAACTACCTGCTGCTACCCTGAACCATCAAGCGAGCTCAACATCCACCTGTTCTCGCCGCCGCCGCCGCCTCCATCTCGCGAACCATAGCCCCCCCAGTGACTCGCGACCCCTAATCGAGCGCGCGCCACCTCGCAACCCACGCGAGTCTTCCCCAAATCGAACGAAATCGCCGCTTGCTTCGAGAACTCCATCGCGAGCTGCTCCTCGTTGACCACGATCGTCTCGGATCCACGCGACATGCTCGGCCCGATTCCCCCCCTTCGCGTACGCGAGCGCGCGCTCGTGCCTCTGATTCGAATCGCCAATTTTTTTTATATATACGAGATTGATTCGAACTGAAATACGAAGAAAGGAAGGGAGCAGCCATCGGTTTGTTTAAACGAAGATGGCTCGACATTGATTTCGTTTTGAACGAGAGAAGGTTTTCGTTTATATTTTTATCTCGCGCATTTTAACAGAGGAGGAAGGGGAACAAATGTACGCGATGGTTCAGGGAGAACGTGTTTGCACGATTTTTGCTCCGTGATCTTCTGCGTGATTTTAGGCATGAATTTAGGAACGAAAGTGGCTGATGTTGACCAATTTATATTTAAATTTCAAATTGAATTTGATTAAATTTCAACGCGTTTATATATCGTGTGCTCACATATTAACTTCGAAAAATACGAAATTTGAAATCCAGCAATAATACAATATTACGGATCCAATGGAACTGGTTTCGTCGAATTCTGAGACCGTGTGAAAAATGAAAAATTTTAAATTCAATTCGAACTAAAGAAATTCAAAATTGATCAAATCACTCTCAAATTAAATTCTGAAGCTTCTATTATCTTCAGTATTATCAATATGAATTTTACAAGCCTTTGAAATATTTTTAATCGGCTTAAAATTGAAGATTCAAATTTTTATTCAACACTCAATAGATTAAATTCTATAATTTAATCGTTATATTCATTTTGATAATTTGAAATTCAATTCAAACCATCCTTCAAATATTTAAAATAAATTAAATATTTCCAAATTAAATTGTTAAAAATTCTGGGTCGTTACAATCTTCCCTCCTTAAAAGAATTTCGTCCCGAAATTACAAGTTAAGAAGAATGCCCTTATCCCATCTATTATTTTTCACAATCCAAATAGTTTTATCAACTTTCTAACCTAAATCTTTTTACTAGAGATTCATTATCATTTCAACTAGCTTTCCAACTTAAATTATAGGTTTCAATCAACATTGTTTTCCTAACAATTCAAATTTAAATTCAAATTCAAATTTCAAACTTTCAAAATTTCTCAAAATTTTTCTAACACCCTAAATTTTCGAAAAATTTCGCCAGCGTCTCCTTTGCGCGGCTAGCTCGGTACGACTATAAAATGGCACCACGGCCCCTCAGAATCAAAAAGAAAAGAGAAAAGCCAAGTGGCTAGAGAAGAAAGTCATCAAATCTCATACTGAAATTAAAATACGTACCTTTTTGTCGAGCAATTCAATTTTAACTTTGAAATCAAAATCTCAATCCCTTTATACACCTGTATAACCTGCTAGTAGTAGTAGCATACAAATCCAAATACAATATTCAAACCAATTTGCCAATTCTATTGCAAAATTTCGATATATGTTTCTTATATATTTTAACTTCACTATTGAAGTTACATATTCATTTCATTCAATTTTACTCTTCAATTCAATTTCATTCACAATTTAAATTCCATTTGAATTCAATTCACAATTTGAAATTCCATTCGAATTTACTTCTCAATTCTAAATATTGAATTCATCGATTTACTTTCATTTGCTAATTCATATTAATATTCAATTCATTCCATTTGAAATTATTTCACAAATGAATAAATTATCAAGTTAATTTTCTTGAATCCAATCCATCTTATTTTATTCCATATACTAATGATAATAATTCAATATTATCACTTCTAACAATCATGCAACCATATACTATAATAATTCATAGAAAACCATTTCTTTTCTATACAAAAATAGTTTTGGGCAAAATTACTTTATTTACCCGATTCAAAAACAATTTTATATTCACTAACAAATACGCGCTCATATCTATTATTACATTCAAACTCATTCTAGAGTACTGCTGACTCTATCTCTAACGAGTAATACCCAACAGAACCATGGTTGTCGCTTAACCATAAGCTCTGATACCAAATGTAACGTTTCGATTTTTCGTTGCCGAAAAACCGAATAGTTATGGGTTTAAAAAAAGAATTTAAGAAAAGAAAAGCAAAGAAAAGAAGAGAAGAAGAGAGAAGATAGAAAAATAGAGAGAAAAGAAATTAGAAAATTTTAAAATAGAAAGAAAGAAAAAGAAAATAGAGAATTTTAAAATAGAACGGGAAAGAAAGGAAACAACAGAACAATAACAGAATCTCACAATTCGCAGCGGAACAACATATAATAATAAATGAATAATCTTCAAAACAAAGAACTATATCAGTTATTACATTTTATACATTACATTTCATTACATCAGAGTGTACAACAACATACAACAACAAACAGTGCAGCGGAAAAAGAAATACTATATAAGTAATACGCCATGCCATCCAGCTTGCTTCCAGCAACTCCAGAATATCCTGATAAACCTAACTCTTGACTGCCCGTGTGGAAATTGGTGGGCACCCAGAGTTTAGGAAGGAAAACAATAAACTCCAAGTCAGTCATGTGACTGGTGCGAGAACTAAAAACAGTTTATTTTTCTTTAAAAATCAAAATAGAGAGATATTTTTATTTCAATTCGCAATGCTTTTAAAAATGAGACTACCATAAGGCCTCCCGCACACATACACATGCAAACGCAGAATCGGAGGAGATTTCTCCTTATGATAGTCAAAGATGCTTGATACGCATTAAAAATAACATTTGATATTATTACTAGTGCATAGTGTAGAAGAAATTCATTTCGAAAGTAGAATATAAATCTTAGCCAACATACGACCATTATCGTATGCCTACTATAGCTACCATCCAAACAGTGTTGCGACACCATAAGTGAATGATAGGTTCTACAACTAAAACCGTACAAGTTTCGTATTGTTTCTTTGGATTTCCAACAAATGGTCAGGCCAAGGAACTTCACATTGCCACATGAGAATGCCTCTGGAAAGACATCCCCGAGGACCAAACCGGAACTCTGCCAACACAAGGCCGGGTTACCCCTAACTGGGTAACTACTGACACGAGCACGCCATTTCCCGATCGTAAACGACCTTTCTCACGGGATCCCGATAGCCAACAACCACAAAGTAATAAATTCGCAGAAACCACATAGGTTAAATATCTGGGCTCCATACCATGATACCACCTCTATCCAGAAGGAAATGTACATACCCTAAAGGGTGCTACCCCTCATAACCTTGCTGCATCTTTCCTGTTTTGACCATTTCCGGGGTGTGAGGTTCGACGAAGTCACGTCCACAAAAACATACTTTATACAAAAGCCATGCTTTGGGTCAACAAATGATCGACACAATGATCACTAAGATAGACGATCAAATAAATGATCCTATCACAATAATCAACACAATGATCATTTACAGCAACACTCAGCATATCACATTACCAAATTGGGAATATATCGCTGATAACTTCAACTATATAACCTTTGAGCTCGTACGTCTCAGAGAAGGGTGTTAAGCTAAAAGAATAAATTCTCCGCCACCACAGAAATATATTTGAAAGAAATCGGCTTTACATTCTCAACTTGTAATGTCAGACACACAATCCATACAAGTCTGTTCCGGGATCGAACAAAACCGAAGGCACTTACAAAGAAGTCCTTGTAATCCGAATAATTTCTAATCACGTTCGGATTTCCCATCACATATGGAGATCTCAATACCAGGGATCAGCCAGTGCAGAGACAATCAACAAGAAATCTTTTCGCTTTCGAAAATATCCGGTCTTCAACACCGATCTTCGAATGCAATTTATAACGACGTATCACATATTCGGAATGGGTTATACGACCCCAAGGTCCTTTCCCGGTTAACCCGAATAGTGAGCGCTTATTTTAAAAAAATAAGTGTGGCATTCAATTTCAAACAAATCACAACAAATACCTATTTAAAGGTAAATATTGATAGTCGGTTATTGAACTATCAATAGATATGCCAACATCACCAGATTCCAAATAATTTTCCAAATTATTTATTTCACAAAAATATCTTTATAAGATATATAGTTTTCACACTTCAAAAATAAATCAACATTTATTTTCAAACAAATCCCCTTTTCATTTATAAATTCCCTAAGGAATTTACATTCCCAAAATATTTATGAATATACGATTTCCATTCAATTTTTTTAATATTCATTTTCAATTTATCTTCAAAAAGATAAATTTCAAATATTCACTTAATATTGGAAAAGCATTTCTATACTTATTAAAAATAAGTAATTCCCAGATCTTTTTATTTTCTATACTTAGAAAATATTTAATATACTCTAATCGAAATTAAGTATATATTTCATTCTTTAAGGAAATCATTCACTTAAACATATTTATTTGGGTCAAAACGAATGTTGCGTAAAACATCGTTACGACAACCCAAAATCACTAGTATAGGGATTCGAAATTAAAATAGATATATAAATCCCAATACTATACAAAACATTTCCTTTCGAAAATGATTTACTATAACAATAGTGTTATAGTCCATTATTTCCTTATATTTCTCGAAAACATCTATTTCAACAACAAATGTTGAAATCTATGGTTTCAAATCTCAATACATTTTAAAACATCTTTAGATCGTTTTAACTCTATTTAAAACATCACATCCAAAATAATTTCTTTAACAAAATATTCACTATTCAAAAACGTGAATATACTTGTTAATAAATTTCATCACTTCTATTCATTTTATTTTAAAGAATTATTCACTGTCTAAAACATGAATATAATTCCATAAATAAATTACAACAATTCCTTATCAAAATAAGTCGTTGCGGATTTATAAAACAACGTTTATAAATTCTATTTCTATTTATTTTATAACAACTTCCTTTTATAAATTTCCTTTATAAATCTATTAAATTTATATCACAATGATATATTAAAATTCATATTATAAGTCAAATACTTATAATTTATTTATTTACAAAATCGTTTCTTTAAACTTCATAACTTTTTATAAATCTTATAACTTATAAGATTGTTTATTTATTCCAAATTCGTTCTTTCAATAACTTTATAAATTTTATAAACCTACTGTTTATAAAATTCCATTTATAACTTCATTGTTTAAAATTCTATAATTCCAATTTATGAAATTCATTTACAATTCATTCTAATACTTGTAAAAGCTCGTTTTATAATTCCAATAATTTTAATTTATAAATATCAATTTATAAATCTTTTAATATAAAACAATTTATATTACTATTTTTAAAACGTCTTTAAACTCTTTAATAATTTCATCATTCTGATTTATAAAATAAAAATTTTATAAATCCTATTTTTTTTAAACTTCTTATAATAAATTCAGAATTCCCAGTTCAAACTATTTTATAAAATCACTAATCCCATATTTTCAAAAATGAACTTTTAACTGTATTTCTCAAAAATCATAATTGTTATAATATTAAAATTATAACGTTTATTTATTTAAGATGAATCAATTCCAAAAATATTTTATAAACGTATATTTCCCAGAATCCCTTTAGAAATCAAAATCGTTATTTTTAAACTTCAAAAATTGGATCCGATGATGCAACACATCAATATTCAATCACAACTTTCAAACATCATATATCATCCATGATAACAATCAAATATCACAATATATGAAATCAAATAAATATTTGTGAGGAATCCAGTTGGATCCCTCCAACCTGTTTCCCTGCATCCACAGACATTAGCACAATACCATTCCGTTTCAAGACGGAATATCGCGGTACATGGGATTTTATAAATATATATCTGCTTACTAACGGCGCAATAGGGTCTCATCCGCTAAAAGAAAATGCGGGAAATCAATCAACTGCAATATATACATATGCCAATATATATATATTGCTATATATAATATAATACCAATTCCACTTCGAGGTGGAATATCGCGGTATATGTGTGTAATAAATAACCTCCGCTTACTAACGGCGTATAGGGTCTATTCACATCCAATAACTATATATAACAATCATCATTCAATCATTCAATCAACACAGTCAAGTAAATTTTAGATTTAACTATTTAAAATTTAAATAAACAACAGAAATTCCTTTTGAGTGAGAAGTTCTCACCTTTATTCTCGTTTGCAATCCACTTCCAATTCAACTTGTTTTCTTCATTTATACCTTGTATAAATATTATACACAATTTATTAATATTCGAATCAATCGAATAAATTAAATTTTCATTAGATAATTTTAATTCGTCGGTGATTTCATTTTAATAGTTAAATTAACTCATAGTTTCGTTTAAACCAATTTGTCGTTTAATAAATTTATTTAAACTAATTTTGTCCTTTTAAAATAATTTTAACTAGAGATTTCCAATTGAACTGAATTTCCTTTTTATAAATTATTTTATTTAATAAATTAAATTTCCTTTTACTTACCAAAATTATATTTTTAACTAATTTTCCCTTTAAAAATAAATTTGGCCACTAACAATTAGAATAAACTTATTAACCCATAAGTTATCTTAATAAATTATTTTTAGTAAAAGAAATAATTGAACAAGTTAATTTCTATTTTATAAATTAAATCAACTAACACATTTTTGGTTTTAACTATTAAATTTGTTATAAATAAATTTTCCTTTTAAATAATTCTATTCAACTACAATTTAATCTTAAAACTAAATTTTCTTCTTAAATAGATTTAATTAACTTATCCTTAAATTGAATTTATTCAACTAATTATTTCAATCTCAAGTTAATGATTTCTATTTTAAACTAAAAATTAAAGACTCAAACTGATTTTCTTTTTAAAATAATTCTAACATCTTGCTTATATAAATTTTCTTAAATCTTTTAAAATACCTTTGTTTAATAAATTATTTTAACTAAAATCTTAATTTAAATTAACCAAACTCACTTTCAATAAAATTGTCTAATTGAAGATTTAAATCCTAAACTAGAATTCTTTTAATTTATTTCTTTATTTTCAAATCTTCCTTTAAATAATTCTATTAACTATAGATTTAATTTTTAACTAACTAATTCCTTTTTAAAACAATTTCTTTTCTATGGATTAAATTGTTTAACGATTTTAAATTTGAACAAACCTAACAATTAATTTTTTTTTTTCTGTTTAAACTTCCATAAATTTCCATCAATTCATATATGTTGTAAATTAATAAATAATAAATAAAATTACCTTCACTGCTATGCTCGAAGAAGCCGATCGTGACTGCCTTGAACCCCCCCATCATCGAACAACCATCGCCTGCCATAGTGCTCGCCTCCGTCCACTAGCATCGCGAACTACCTGCTGCTACCCTGAACCATCAAGCGAGCTCAACATCCACCTGTTCTCGCCGCCGCCGCCGCCTCCATCTCGCGAACCACAGCCCCCCAAGTGACTCGCGACCCCTAATCGAGCGCGCGCCACCTCGCAACCCACGCGAGTCTTCCCCAAATCGAACGAAATCGCCGCTTGCTTCGAGAACTCCATCGCGAGCTGCTCCTCGTTGACCACGATCGTCTCGGATCCACGCGACATGCTCGGCCCGATTCCCCCCCTTCGCGTACGCGAGCGCGCGCTCGTGCCTCTGATTCGAATCGCCAATTTTTTTTTATATATACAAGATTGATTCGAACTGAAATACGAAGAAAGGAAGGGAGCAGCCATCGGTTTGTTTAAACGAAGATGGCTCGACATTGATTTCGTTTTGAACGAGAGAAGGTTTTCGTTTATATTTTTATCTCGCGCATTTTAACAGAGGAGGAAGGGGAACAAATGTACGCGATGGTTCAGGGAGAACGTGTTTGCACGATTTTTGCTCCGTGATCTTCTGCGTGATTTTAGGCATGCATTTAGGAACGAAAGTGGCTGATGTTGACCAATTTATATTTAAATTTCAAATTGAATTTGATTAAATTTCAACGCGTTTATATATCGTGTGCTCACATATTAACTTCGAAAAATACGAAATTTGAAATCCAGCAATAATACAATATTACGGACCCAATGGAACTGGTTTCGTCGAATTCTGAGACCGTGTGAAAAATGACAAATTTTAAATTCAATTCGAACTAAAGAAATTCAAAATTGATCAAATCACTCTCAAATTAAATTCTGAAGCTTCTATTATCTTCAGTATTATCAATATGAATTTTACAAGCCTTTGAAATATTTTTAATCGGCTTAAAATTGAAGATTCAAATTTTTATTCAACACTCAATAGATTAAATCCTATAATTTAATCGTTATATTCATTCTGATAATTTGAAATTCAATTCAAACCATCCTTCAAATATTTAAAATAAATTAAATATTTCCAAATTAAATTGTTAAAAATTCTGGGTCGTTACAATCTTCCCTCCTTAAAAGAATTTCGTCCCGAAATTACAAGTTAAGAAGAATGCCCTTATCCCATCTATTATTTTTCACAATCCAAATAGTTTTATCAACTTTCTAACCTAAATCTTTTTACTAGAGATTCATTATCATTTCAACTAGCTTTCCAACTTAAATTATAGGTTTCAATCAACATTGTTTTCCTAACAATTCAAATTTAAATTCAAATTCAAATTTCAAACTTTCAAAATTTCTCAAAATTTTTCTAACACCCTAAATTTTCGAAAAATTTCGCCAGCGTCTCCTTTGCGCGGCTAGCTCGGTACGACTACAAAATGGCACCACGGCCCCTCAGAATCAAAAAGAAAAGAGAAAAGCCAAGTGGCTAGAGAAGAAAGTCATCAAATCTCATACTGAAATTAAAATACGTACCTTTTTGTCGAGCAATTCAATTTTAACTTTGAAATCAAAATCTCAATCCCTTTATACACCTGTATAACCTGCTAGTAGTAGTAGCATACAAATCCAAATACAATATTCAAACCAATTTGCCAATTCTATTGCAAAATTTCGATATATGTTTCTTATATATTTTAACTTCACTATTGAAGTTACATATTCATTTCATTCAATTTTACTCTTCAATTCAATTTCATTCACAATTTAAATTCCATTTGAATTCAATTCACAATTTGAAATTCCATTCGAATTTACTTCTCAATTCTAAATATTGAATTCATCGATTTACTTTCATTTGCTAATTCATATTAATATTCAATTCATTCCATTTGAAATTATTTCACAAATGAATAAATTATCAAGTTAATTTTCTTGAATCCAATCCATCTTATTTTATTCCATATACTAATGATAATAATTCAATATTATCACTTCTAACAATCATGCAACCATATACTATAATAATTCATAGAAAACCATTTCTTTTCTATACAAAAATAGTTTTGGGCAAAATTACTTTATTTACCCGATTCAAAAACAATTTTATATTCACTAACAAATACGCGCTCATATCTATTATTACATTCAAACTCATTCTAGAGTACTGCTGACTCTATCTCTAACGAGTAATACCCAACAGAACCATGGTTGTCGCTTAACCATAAGCTCTGATACCAAATGTAACGTTTCGATTTTTCGTTGCCGAAAAACCGAATAGTTATGGGTTTAAAAAAAGAATTTAAGAAAAGAAAAGCAAAGAAAAGAAGAGAAGAAGAGAGAAGATAGAAAAATAGAGAGAAAAGAAATTAGAAAATTTTAAAATAGAAAGAAAGAAAAAGAAAATAGAGAATTTTAAAATAGAACGGGAAAGAAAGGAAACAACAGAACAATAACAGAATCTCACAATTCGCAGCGGAACAACATATAATAATAAATGAATAATCTTCAAAACAAAGAACTATATCAGTTATTACATTTTATACATTACATTTCATTACATCAGAGTGTACAACAACATACAACAACAAATAGTGCAGCGGAAAAAGAAATACTATATAAGTAATACGCCATGCCATCCAGCTTGCTTCCAGCAACTCCAGAATATCCTGATAAACCTAACTCTTGACTGCCCGTGTGGAAATTGGTGGGCACCCAGAGTTTAGGAAGGAAAACAATAAACTCCAAGTCAGTCATGTGACTGGTGCGAGAACTAAAAACAGTTTATTTTTCTTTAAAAATCAAAATAGAGAGATATTTTTATTTCAATTCGCAATGCTTTTAAAAATGAGACTACCATAAGGCCTCCCGCACACACACACATGCAAACGCAGAATCGGAGGAGATTTCTCCTTATGATAGTCAAAGATGCTTGATACGCATTAAAAATAACATTTGATATTATTACTAGTGCATAGTGTAGAAGAAATTCATTTCGAAAGTAGAATATAAATCTTAGCCAACATACGACCATTATCGTATGCCTACTATAGCTACCATCCAAACAGTGTTGCGACACCATAAGTGAATGATAGGTTCTACAACTAAAACCGTACAAGTTTCGTATTGTTTCTTTGGATTTCCAACAAATGGTCAGGCCAAGGAACTTCACATTGCCACATGAGAATGCCTCTGGAAAGACATCCCCGAGAACCAAACCGGAACTCTGCCAACACAAGGCCGGGTTACCCCTAACTGGGTAACTACTGACACGAGCACGCCATTTCCCGATCGTAAACGACCTTTCTCACGGGATCCCGATAGCCAACAACCACAAAGTAATAAATTCGCAGTAACCACATAGGTTAAATATCTGGGCTCCATACCATGATACCACCTCTATCCAGAAGGAAATGTACATACCCTAAAGGGTGCTACCCCTCATAACCTTGCTGCATCTTTCCTGTTTTGACCATTTCCGGGGTGTGAGGTTCGACGAAGTCACGTCCACAAAAAACATACTTTATACAAAAGCCATGCTTTGGGTCAACAAATGATCAACACAATGATCACTAAGATAGACGATCAAATAAATGATCCTATCACAATAATCAACACAATGATCATTTACAGCAACACTCAGCATATCACATTACCAAATTGGGAATATATCGCTGATAACTTCAACTATATAACCTCTGAGCTCGTACGTCTCAGAGAAGGGTGTTAAGCTAAAAGAATAAATTCTCCGCCACCACAGAAATATATTTGAAAGAAATCGGCTTTACATTCTCAACTTGTAATGTCAGACACACAATCCATACAAGTCTGTTCCGGGATCGAACAAAACCGAATGCACTTACAAAGAAGTCCTTGCAATCCGAATAATTTCTAATCACGTTCGGATTTCCCATCACATATGGAGATCTCAATACCAGGGATCAGCCAGTGCAGAGACAATCAACAAGAAATCCTTTCGCTTTCGAAAATATCCGGTCTTCAACACCGATCTTCGAATGCAATTTATAACGACGTATCACATATTCGGAATGGGTTATACGACCCCAAGGTCCTTTCCCGGTTAACCCGAATAGTGAGCGCTTATTTTAAAAAAATAAGTGTGGCATTCAATTTCAAACAAATCACAACAAATACCTATTTAAAGGTAAATATTGATAGTCGGTTATTGAACTATCAATAGATATGCCAACATCACCAGATTCCAAATAATTTTCCAAATTATTTATTTCACAAAAATATCTTTATAAGATATATAGTTTTCACACTTCAAAAATAAATCAACATTTATTTTCAAACAAATCCACTTTTCATTTATAAATTCCCTAAGGAATTTACATTCCCAAAATATTTATGAATATACGATTTCCATTCAATTTTTTTAATATTCATTTTCAATTTATCTTCAAAAAGATAAATTTCAAATATTCACTTAATATTGGAAAAGCATTTCTATACTTATTAAAAATAAGTAATTCCCAGATCTTTTTATTTTCTATACTTAGAAAATATTTAATATACTCTAATCGAAATTAAGTATATATTTCATTCTTTAAGGAAATCATTCACTTAAACATATTTATTTGGGTCAAAACGAATGTTGCGTAAAACATCGTTACGACAACCCAAAATCACTAGTATAGGGATTCGAAATTAAAATAGATATATAAATCCCAATACTATACAAAACATTTCCTTTCGAAAATGATTTACTATAACAATAGTGTTATAGTCCATTATTTCCTTATATTTCTCGAAAACATCTATTTCAACAACAAATGTTGAAAACTATGGTTTCAAATCTCAATACATTTTAAAACATCTTTAGATCGTTTTAACTCTATTTAAAACATCACATCCAAAATAATTTCTTTAACAAAATATTCACTATTCAAAAACGTGAATATACTTGTTAATAAATTTCATCACTTCTATTCATTTTATTTTAAAGAATTATTCACTGTCTAAAACATGAATATAATTCCATAAATAAATTACAACAATTCCTTATCAAAATAAGTCGTTGCGGATTTATAAAACAACGTTTATAACTTCTATTTCTATTTATTTTATAACAACTTCCTTTTATAAATTTCCTTTATAAATCTATTAAATTTATATCACAATGATATATTAAAATTCATATTATAAGTCAAATACTTATAATTTATTTATTTACAAAATCGTTTCTTTAAACTTCATAACTTTTCATAAATCTTATAACTTATAAGATTGTTTATTTATTCCAAATTCGTTCTTTCAATAACTTTATAAATTTTATAAACCTACTGTTTATAAAATTCCATTTATAACTTCATTGTTTAAAATTCTATAATTCCAATTTATGAAATTCATTTACAATTCATTCTACTACTTGTAAAAGCTCGTTTTATAATTCCAATAATTTTAATTTATAAATATCAATTTATAAATCTTTTAATATAAAACAATTTATATTACTATTTTTAAAACGTCTTTAAACTCTTTAATAATTTCATCATTCTGATTTATAAAATAAAAATTTTATAAATCCTATTTTTTTTAAACTTCTTATAATAAATTCAGAATTCCCAGTTCAAACTATTTTATAAAATCACTAATCCCATATTTTCAAAAATGAACTTTTAACTGTATTTCTCAAAAATCATAATTGTTATAATATTAAAATTATAACGTTTATTTATTTAAGATGAATCAATTCCAAAAATATTTTATAAACGTATATTTCCCAGAATCCCTTTAGAAATCAAAATCGTTATTTTTAAACTTCAAAAATTGGATCCGATGATGCAACACATCAATATTCAATCACAACTTTCAAACATCATATATCATCCATGATAACAATCAAATATCACAATATATGAAATCAAATAAATATTTGTGAGGAATCCAGTTGGATCCCTCCAACCTGTTCCCTGCATCCACAGACATTAGCACAATACCATTCCGTTTCAAGACGGAATATCGCGGTACATGGGATTTTATAAATATATATCCGCTTACTAACGGCGCAATAGGGTCTCATCCGCTAAAAGAAAATGCGGGAAATCAATCAACTGCAATATATACATATGCCAATATATATATATATATATTGCTATATATAATATAATACCAATTCCACTTCGAGGTGGAATATCGCGGTATATGTGTGTAATAAATAACCTCCGCTTACTAACGGCGTATAGGGTCTATTCACATCCAATAACTATATATAACAATCATCATTCAATCATTCAATCAACACAGTCAAGTAAATTTTAGATTTAACTATTTAAAATTTAAATAAACAACAGAAATTCCTTTTGAGTGAGAAGTTCTCACCTTTATTCTCGTTTGCAATCCACTTCCAATTCAACTTGCTTTCTTCATTTATACCTTGTATAAATATTATACACAATTTATTAATATTCGAATCAATGGAATAAATTAAATTTTCATTAGATAATTTTAATTCGTCGGTGATTTCATTTTAATAGTTAAATTAACTCATAGTTTCGTTTAAACCAATTTCTCGTTTAATAAATTTATTTAAACTAATTTTGTCCTTTTAAAATAATTTTAACTAGAGATTTCCAATTGAACTGAATTTCCTTTTTATAAATTATTTTATTTAATAAATTAAATTTCCTTTTACTTACCAAAATTATATTTTTAACTAATTTTCCCTTTAAAAATAAATTTGGCCACTAACAATTAGAATAAACTTATTAACCCATAAGTTATCTTAATAAATTATTTTTAGTAAAAGAAATAATTGAACAAGTTAATTTCTATTTTATAAATTAAATCAACTAACACATTTTTGGTTTTAACTATTAAATTTGTTATAAATAAATTTTCCTTTTAAATAATTCTATTCAACTACAATTTAATCTTAAAACTAAATTTTCTTCTTAAATAGATTTAATTAACTTATCCTTAAATTGAATTTATTCAACTAATTATTTCAATCTCAAGTTAATGATTTCTATTTTAAACTAAAAATTAAAGACTCAAACTGGTTTTCTTTTTAAAATAATTCTAACATCTTGCTTATATAAATTTTCTTAAATCTTTTAAAATACCTTTGTTTAATAAATTATTTTAACTAAAATCTTAATTTAAATTAACCAAACTCACTTTCAATAAAATTGTCTAATTGAAGATTTAAATCCTAAACTAGAATTCTTTTAATTTATTTCTTTATTTTCAAATCTTCCTTTAAATAATTCTATTAACTATAGATTTAATTTTTAACTAACTAATTCCTTTTTAAAACAATTTCTTTTCTATGGATTAAATTGTTTAACGATTTTAAATTTGAACAAACCTAACAATTAATTTTTTTTTTCTGTTTAAACTTCCATAAATTTCCATCAATTCATATATGTTGTAAATTAATAAATAATAAATAAAATTACCTTCACTGCTATGCTCGAAGAAGTCGATCGTGACTGCCTTGAACCCCCCCATCATCGAACAACCATCGCCTGCCATAGTGCTCGCCTCCGTCCACTAGCATCGCGAACTACCTGCTGTTACCCTGAACCATCAAGCGAGCTCAACATCCACCTGTTCTCGCCGCCGCCGCCGCCTCCATTTCGCGAACCACAGCCTCCCCCCCCAGTGACTCGCGGCCCCTAATCGAGCGCGCGCCACCTCGCAACCCACGCGAGTCTTCCCCAAATCGAACAAAATCGCCGCTTGCTTCGAGAACTCCATCGCGAGCTGCTCCTCGTTGACCACGATCGTCTCGGATCCACGCGACATGCTCGGCCCGATTCCCCCCCTTCGCGTACGCGAGCGCGCGCTCGTGCCTCTGATTCGAATCGCCAATTTTTTTTTTATATATACGAGATTGATTCGAACTGAAATACGAAGAAAGGAAGGGAGCAGCCATCGGTTTGTTTAAACGAAGATGGCTCGACATTGATTTCGTTTTGAACGAGAGAAGGTTTTCGTTTATATTTTTATCTCGCGCATTTTAACAGAGGAGGAAGGGGAACAAATGTACGCGATGGTTCAGGGAGAACGTGTTTGCACGATTTTTGCTCCGTGATCTTCTGCGTGATTTTAGGCATGAATTTAGGAACGAAAGTGGCTGATGTTGACCAATTTATATTTAAATTTCAAATTGAATTTGATTAAATTTCAACGCGTTTATATATCGTGTGCTCACATATTAACTCCGAAAAATACGAAATTTGAAATCCAGCAATAATACAATATTACGGACCCAATGGAACTGGTTTCGTCGAATTCTGAGACCGTGTGAAAAATGACAAATTTTAAATTCAATTCGAACTAAAGAAATTCAAAATTGGTCAAATCACTCTCAAATTAAATTCTGAAGCTTCTATTATCTTCAGTATTATCAATATGAATTTTACAAGCCTTTGAAATATTTTTAATCGGCTTAAAATTGAAGATTCAAATTTTTATTCAACACTCAATAGATTAAATCCTATAATTTAATCGTTATATTCATTCTGATAATTTGAAATTCAATTCAAACCATCCTTCAAATATTTAAAATAAATTAAATGTTTCCAAATTAAATTGTTAAAAATTCTGGGTCGTTACATTTGTGGGATATTATGTACTTTGATTTTGAGATTGTGAATTTTTTTTCATAAGACATGATGGGTTTTGAAATATGGATGTTGTATTTGGTATTTGACTTATTTATGAAGTAATCATGAAGCTTTGTTTTAATTAAGTTGTTATTTTAGTTTTTGCTATTTTACCTATTTTTGTCTTGAGAATCTTAGTCTCTGTTATTTTCAGTTATACCCACAATGCAACATACCTTTTAATGTGTCCTTTTAGGTATATTAAGGTGTGTGGGGTGTTTCATGACATGTCCAAGGACTATGCCATGTTTAACCATGAAGTGGAATTTTTTCCAATTTAGCTTTAAGTGTTTATCTTTACATTGCTTTAAAACTATCTCAAGATGATGTAAACATTCTGAAAAAGTTCACCAAAGATCGAAAAATCGTCCGTAAAGACCTCTAGAAAATATTCGATCATATCAAAAAAGATACCGACCATGCATCGTTGGAAAGCAGCATAGGCATTACAAAGCCTAAAAGGCATGCGTCAGTAAGCAAAGGCTTCAAATGAACAAGTAAATGTCGTTTTTTCCTGATCCTCAGAAGCAATTGGAATTTGGTTATAGCCGGAATAACCATCAAGAAAGCAATAAAATTCATGGCCAGCTAATCATTCCAACATCTGGTCAATGAAAGGAAGTGGGAAGTGATCTTTATGTGTTGCAGCATTTAATTTTTGATAGTCAATGCAAACACACCAACCTATTTGAGCACGAGTCGGTATAAGCTCATTTTGTTCATTTGTGACAATGGTGAATCCAAACTTTTTGGTATGACATGAATTGGGCTAACCTACGCACTATCGGATATTGGATAAATGATACCATTGTCAAGAAGTTTAAGAATTTCTTCGTGCACCACATCTTTATTTTAGTATTAAGCCTATGTTGCGCATCACGAGTAGGTTTGGGTTCGTGAATTAAATGGACGCGGTGTTAAATAATAGTGGGGCTAATTCCCTTTATGTTAGAAATTGACCATCCAATCGCTTCTTTGTTTTTCGAAAGATAGAAGAAGGGATGTTTCATGGTCAAGAGCTAATCAGTTGAAATTATAACAAGAAAAGTTTCATTATCACCTAAGTATGCGTACTTAAGGTGACAGGGAAGAGGCTTGAGTTCAAACTTCGAAGGCTGCACAATCAAAGAATTCGATTGAGATTCGGACTTAACTAGAAGCGATTCAAATGGGAGTGTGTATTCAATCTCGTTGGGGATTTCATGAAACAAATTTTCGTACTTGGCTCGCGCTCATCGTTAAGGTCAATCGTCTCATTTTCAAAGTTTTTGTGAATGTCATTGACTTCCAACCTTTGGTCAATCAGTTCATTAGATTGATTTTGTAAGTTGAAAATGTTAAGATCTAAGGTCATATCGCTAAAAGAGATTTCCGTCGACCCATTATGACAATTGATTTAGGCATTTAATGTGGCTAAGAATGGTCGGCCTAACATCAAAGGGATTTGACTTGTAGTGTTGGTCATAGGTTGTGTTTCGAGAATGATAAAATCAACGGAAATATGAATTATCATACTCTATTGAGCACGTCCTAAATTTCTTTTACGGGCTTCTTAATGGAACGATCAGCAAATTGAAGTGTGACCTTTGTTCGTTTGAGCTCACCTAAGCCTACTTGTTCATACATAGAGGTGGAATCAAATTGATACTTGTGCTTAAGTCTATCAAGCATTTGTTAATAATCTTGTCTCTAATTGTGCACAAGATCGTGGGGCAACCAGGATCTTTGTATTTAACGGGAATGCATTGGGACAAGACTTTACTCAAAGTGGCCGCTAAGAAGACTTTTTTGGGCACTTTCGCTTTTGCGTACAGAAGCCTTTTAGGAATTTAGTATAAGTTGGGAATTGTTGAATGATGTCAAGAAATGGAATGTTCACTTTCACTTGTTTGAAAATTTCTAGCACCTTTTCCATTTGTTTAGAATGTTTCTAGCATGAAGCCTATGAGGAAATGGAGCTCGCAACTCAACTGGTCGATCTGCTTGAGTTGGTAAAGGATTAGAATCAGAATTGTACTCATTGTTTGGCTCGACGGTTGGATCGGAATCGTTTGTGGTTTTCGAAGTGTGAAGAGGAACTTTTGGCTCGTCATTTGGATTGACAACTTAGTTGTCTATTTGTTTACCACAACGCAACATGGTGATCGCTTTCATTTGGTTCAAGTTGCCATCTTGAACGACATGAGCTTGGGTTGGGTTTGTGTTGTGATTTTTAGAGTTTGGAATTGGCTGACTTGGGAAAGTGCCTCTTTCCCATTCACTTACTGAAGTGGCTAACTGACTTAGGTGCATTTTAAATTTGGCAATCGATTGACTCGTATTTTGCATGTACGAGGTTAACAAATTTTGCAAATTGTTGTTTGATTGGAGGCTTTGAGTGGTTGTCTTAGCCAAAGTTTCAAGATTTTTCTCAAGTGCAGACAAACATTTATCGTCTTGGGGGCAAAAGATTGTTATGGTTGATTTTGGGATGGTCCCGTAAAATTTTGTTAAAAATGATTGGGTTGAAAGGGAGGATTCGAAGCATTGTTTGGAAATGCTTGAAAATTGGGATGAACCAAATTCGTGTTGGAATTGTTTTGGTTCTAAGCAAAGTTCGGATGATTTCTCCTACTAGGATTGCACATTAGATAAAAAAGGTCATTCTTAACCTTATTGAAAGCATTGAGTTGTTCGATTGAATTCGGGCACTGGTCGGCTATGTATTTCGGATCATTGCATTTATAACACATTGCTTGGTAAGCTTGGTTCATTTGGTAAGGTGAGAAAATGTCGTTGAATTTATTTATCATTGCATCAATCTTTGCTTCCAAAGCTAATGATGATACTATCGAATGTGCGCTCGATCATGAGTAAATTAATTTTTTCATTAGAACATTCACATTGGGATGACTTTTTAGCTAGATTTTAAAGAAATTGCTAAGCATCATCGTGATGTTGGATGAGAAAGTTGCCTTAGCATATAGATTCAAGCATGGTTCGTGAGCTGTTTTCAAGTCCATCGTATAAGATTTGGCAAAGAGTCCATTTTTTCAAATTATGGTGTGGAAATTTTATCAAAAGCTCTTTAAATCTTTCAAAATATTTTCCAAATGGTTCGCCCTTGAATTGACGAAAATTCTCAATTATGTTTTGGATTTTAGTTGTTTTTCTAAGGGGAAGAGCTTTTTTAAGAATGTTTTAACAAATTTTTCCCAACTTTTGATTGAATTTGATGATAAGCTATACGACCATTTTTCAGCTTTATCAGTACGAGCAAATGGAATTAACCGAAGTTTGATTCCATCATCATAAAGCTGTTGAAGTTTAATGGTTTCACAAACTAGTTCGAATTTCGTTAAGAAAATGAATGGGTCAACGTATTCAAAATTGTCAAATTTTGGGAGCGTGTTAATACGATTGGAACGAATTATGAAGTGATTACTCGTTGGGGTGGGTAACGTGATGCAAGAAGAATAGAAACTCTATAGGGAAAGATTCTATCCACTAGAGTTCGTAGGGCATTTTCATTTTCCATTATTGGAGTATCATTTGTCCGAGTTAAATTATCCGTAGATGGGTCACCAATCCAACGATCCGTAAAAGTGTCGCGAGTCCCAATACTCATGCATTGGCGAGAAGGTCAAGAAGAGAAAGAAGTGAGAATCGAGTTTAGAGAACGAACAAGGTTTAGAAAATAAAGTGAAAAATTGTCTTTTTACTATTTTTTAAAAGGAAAAGTATTTAACAAAAAGGATATATTTTTCAGACGGAAGACTGATTTTTGTTTTGTTTTTTTAGATTTTCAAAAAAAATTTCCTTTTTATATGTTTTTGCTTTTTTTCAGTTTTTGCTTTTATTTTTAGTATTTGTTTTGGTTTCTGAAAAGATTATATTTTTTTCGATTTTTGTTTTTCTAAAAAAACTACTCAAGTAAAATGCTTGTTTTTTTGGATTTTTGATTTTGAATGGTTTTTTTTCAATGCAAAAGATTTAAAGAGATTTTTTTGGATTAAAAAAAATTAAGTTAAGTAAAATGTACACTTTTTTAGTTTTTGATTGATTTTTTTTAATATGCATGAACTAATGAAACTAAATGAATGTAAGGACTTAATAACTATAATAATTACGAAACACCGTAATATTTGTATATGATTATTGCTCTGTCGTAGCCTAGACATCCAGAATATAAATTATCGAAAGAAGAATTTGTCAAGATATGATTAAGCCCTAGGAAAGCTCTACACCCTTAAATCTGATGTTTAACCGTTATTATTAGTCAATTTCTAGAATGATATGCAATTTGTGGGCTATGGAAGGGGGATGGATTTGGGTATTGCCCTTAGAAAAGAAAATAACATAGTATGAATGCAAAAAAAGAAATTAAACGTGAATAATGATTCAACTACGAATGAAATTTGTTTTTGCTTTTGAATTTTTTTTAAAATGCAAGCAACCAACAATGCAATGAAAATAAAACAATAGATAAGAGCACATTCTTATCCACTTGATTTTTTAGCAAGCTAGCAATCTTCTAGCTAGCAATTCTTGTCCATTTGATTTTTCACAATCTGTAAAAAACAAAGGCAAAAGAATTTTTTTATACAAATTTGTAAAACAAAGGTAAAGGCAATAAAAGAAAAATAATTCAAATTAAGCCCAACAACAGAAAATCCCACAAGCCCAAATTCAATCCAAAGCAAGACAAAACAAGAACTTATACCCTAAAATTCTCAAATTAGCTCATTTTTTCATCTGATGCACCAGTTGAAAAAAAATTGAAGATTTATTCTCGATCATTGAATCTAGGGTTTTCAATTCCATGGTGAAACAACAACCAATCGACGATCGAGAAATACGTTGCATAGAGGACAACTAATAGGAAGCATCCATGGTGGCTGATCATTTTAGATCAGTCTAAGTTTTCCAAAGAAATGAAAAACATGGGGAACACCTAGGCATCGTGATGGCTTGCTGGTGGTGATGAAATTGTCACAGTGATCAACGTCGGTGCGTTGAGGTACGGGAGGTCAGTGGCACCCTCAGATTGGAGTGATAGCTCCTTTGGCAGTGGAGAATTCGAGATAAAGGTGGTATCGGGATGGATTTGATTCAAACTTCATATTTGGGAGGTGGGACGTAAAGATATTGTGGGAATACATATACAATGGTATATTCTATTTTTATTTTTGTTCATACCAAAATCTGGCACAAACACCCAAATGAGTATAGTAGAGAAAAGTGTAGAAAGCAAACAAAAACAAGAAAAAGGATGACACAAAAGTTTTATAGTGGTTTGACTAATTGTTTTCTACGTCCACTTAGCTTTGTTGCTAATTTGGTGGATATTTATAAGTACACTTCTTATGGATCGGTATGGATCCATGGGGGTTACAAAAGAATCATGGAAAACTTGTAAGAAAGAAAAAAATATCCTCCAAAATAAGCCCATAGCCTCCTATTTACAACCGTAGGCCGCCTAAAAACTCTCCTCCATGAATTCCCCCGCGTTCTCCACGTTTAGGAGCGATTCCACTTGAGAAAACATGGTCATTTCAACAAACAGCTATGGATCAGTACTGTAACGACCCGGAATTTCCATCATTTGAAATTCTTATATTTAATTAATTTTAAATATTCACAGTAAATTTTATAAGCTGGATAAATAATATTTTGAATATCTAGATTTAATTGGATAATTAAATTGTTAATTTAATATTTAAAATTGAAGAAATAATCAGAATTTGGATTTAATATGAATAAAAGTGATTTATAAAGTTGAATTAAATTCTATTTGAATTAGAATGATGTTACAGAACTTTTAAAATTGAATTAAAAGTTAATTTGTAGAAATTGAATATTTTAATATTTAATTGACAAGTAAAAATAACCATTTTTCAAACAATCTCGGATTTCAATGAAACCAGTTTTATTGGATCCATAATGTTAAATTTTTGTAAGATTTCAAATTTCGTGTCAATCGGACCTACTGTTTGTCCGGGGCAAGCTAAAACGCGTAGAAATCGGTTTAAGTGAATTTGAATTTAAATAGTCGATTTGAAAACCTATCTTTCAAATATGATTGAATTGGCTCTTGATGTGTATTCCATTGCGTTCGGAATAGGGATAAAACATTATAAATGCTAGGCGGCAAGCTTCGTTTTGAGTTCGGAAAAATTTCGGGTGAATAGTGCGTGCGAATTTTCTATAAAAGGCCATCATTTTTCTTGTTCTTCAACAAACCCTAAACCTTCTAGGGCTAGCCGCCACCTAAAACTCCAATGGCCATAATTTCATCTTCTTTTCCCCTTAATATTTCTCAATCCATCAACAATCATCAAATGCTTTCAACTAAGAAATTGTAGAGAGTGACGAGCTCTTCGAATCTATACGGAGATGATTGAATATGGTGCGATGTGGAGGAGGAAAATTGGTCGCATTCCCCTAGGGTTCGCGTATGAAAATAAACGCAAGGGGGTAGTCGAGTACGACTGGTCTTCGGCCAATGGTGGAGGCAAGTGCAAGCTTTACAATGGTGGTCCCTGATCAACATCTCGATGTTTGTATTAGTCGCGTTAATTCGATTAAAAACGGCGGCTAATGGGTTTTATTCATGTGTATGACCTGATGGAGGAGAAGAAGGTAACAACTGCCCTGATCTGCAATTCAAAAATGAGCGGCCAGATTTGCAAGTAGGGTTTGGAAATAAAATAATAAATTGTAAATTTATATATAATAATTCGTTTAAACTTTAAAACTGCGTAACTTTTTCCTACGAGGTCCGTTTCGCACGAAACGAATTGCGTTGGGTTCGTATTGACGAGCACTACACCATGGAGATGGATTGAGATTTATTTGAGCTAGTGAAAATTTTGTTTGAAATTAAATGCTTGTTTAATTTTAATCGGAATAAATCGCTAACGCGACGACTACAAGCAATGTGAGTACAACTCACTCTTTCTGACTCACTGATATTTTTATATAAGTGAGAAATAATTTATTATATCATGAATGATGATTGTTTGGATGATATATAATATATTGATTGGTATTTGGATATATACCTGCCTAGTGGAGCATATGACCATATACATTCCCTTGTATGAGCGGATGACCCTTTGTATGCGCATCTGTCTCGAAGCGGACATTGTACACATATTCTAATATGTATATTTATTGCAGGTGACTGGTTGGAAGGATCCAACTGGATTCCTTACCAGTATTGATTTATTTACAGATATTGTTATATATTCTGTTATCATATGATATATGATGTCTTGGATGCCGTGATTGATGTATTTGGTGTTGTTGCAGCATTGGGCCTATTTTTGGAATTTTAAAAATATTTAAGTGACGATTTCCAAATTTAAAAGGATTTTAAAGTGATTTTGAAAATAAACGTTTTATTGAATTTTTGAATCGTTAAGAATTGATTTATTTTAAATAAATAAATGTTATAACTTTTATTGTTATCAAAATTATGATTTTTAAAAAATATAGTTGAAATGTGATTTTTGAAATATGGAGTAATGATTTTATAAAATAGTTTGTTTTGAGATTTTTGATTTATTATAAACGGTTTTATATAAAAGATTTATAAAATTGAATTTTTATAAATTAAAATGATGGAATTTTAAAAGGAGTTTTGGAAGTGTTAAAATGAGGTTATAAATGGATTAAGTGAATAAGATTTATAATTCCGAAGTTATAAAATGAATGAATTTGTGAAATAAGAGAATTATAAGTAATTAAATGGAATTTATAACTTGATGTTTTTATGAAATAAAAACGTGATTTATAAACATTGTTTTATAAATTCGAAATTGATTGAATTTGATAAGTTAAATATAGAAGTATATTAAAGGAATTATATCCACGATTTTGGATGGTGGATAATCCTTTAATTAAATTTGCAATAGTGATGAATTTGGTAAACGAAATATGTCCACGATTTTGGACAGTTGTAACAACCAGGTATTTTCAACCATTCGCATTCGCACATGTCGGACTTGAATTGCTCAAAATACTGCATTGTAAATAAAATTTGGCAAATCTCAGAATATACAATAAATAAAATCACAGATTATAGACATAGAATAATAATAGTGCAGCGAAAGTAAAAGAAATAGTAGTTCATGAAGCTACTACAGAGTTACATAAGATGCAACGGAAGAAATAAAGTACAAAAGAAGTCTCAAGATAATAACCAAGTACAAAATGAATACAACATTGGGATCAACCGAATAACTGGAAGTGAAACAGATAAAACTGGACAAGTAGATAATCTCCAGCGATTCCAATCTCCAGAGAGTGAAAATCCAAATCTGTGAATACTCAGGCTGACCCGAGCATAAATAAAAATACAAATACTCGAGTCAGGACATACATACTTATACAATGTAAACCAACTCAAGTGAACTGTAATAAAAGTGCAAGTAACTTAAAGGATGCTTAGACCGCCCATCCTCTAAGGATTCGTTAAACTATTTACTATATAGTATATTGCGCTATTATAATAATGTCTAATAGTAAAATAAACATACTTTTAAATAGCGTTAAGGCTTTACATTTTCCACCTTAACACAAATAATGCCAATAGTCTATACAATATCTGCATATCTCTTGATCGGGAGACTACGAGAAGATACTGCATAGGTACAACACAAATGGATACTCGTAGTAAAGGCTCGATATGGTAGGTGACACGGCACACAAGACAATGCCAGGGTAGATATACCAATTACGCACATGGGCTGGTGGTAACGCAGCAGCAACATACGCCCACCTTGGAACGCATTCCCAAAAATCGGAGGTGCGCCCAAACAATCACAAAAGAGATAATGGTATCGAAGAAATGCGTCCGACCAGAGGAGCTACCCCTTTTGGCCCGAGATCGCTCCTATTTTAGCCACCTTAAGCCAACTCACGGAAGTTGGGTCCACGTAACATACCTCAAGAACGTCGCCACCATCCTTCATTCTGGGATCTCCACCGCGTACACGGTTAGTCAAAGTTGTTTTCGGTATCGACAGAGAGTATGCCCATATCTGTAACGACCCTGAAATTCAGACCCAGTTTAAAATTTTAAAAATCGTTTATTTAGTGTAGAAATTCGAATTTTCGCAAACAACTTCCGTTGCTGTTCAAACTTCACATTTGGAATGCGTCTAGATAGACATAGGCGTACGCCAAATTTCGTCGAATAATACGGAAGTCAATTTCGTTCGTCGCATTTACCTATTAGTTTGAATTCTAAGTGTAAATTTTCTATTGTCCGAACTCAAATATTTTTCATAATGTTACATAAGAAAAATAGTCTGATCGTGATGGCGTATTTCGTTTCGTCAAATTTCGCCTTTAATTGCTAGTTAAATTGTTCGCTCGAGCAAATGGTTCAATAAGATTAACCACTTCGCAAACAATGTCAAACCATTAATATCTTTATACCATTATGTCCGCCTCGTCGCGCTGATCAAAACGGTATATTTATTTGTGTCAATCGGAGTTCGGCGTTGCGAATTATAATTGTTTAACGTAGTACAAACTGGTCCGTTACGCAGCACAAACCGGTACCCAACTTTCTACGCTGTTCAGAATTCTAGGAGTCATTGACCATTCAGCTCTCTAAGAAACCCAATAGCCATCACGTTTGCCGAGGACATCATTGCATTGACCTTGGGACTCTAAACCTCTTTGTAAACCTCTCTGTATATATCTGCTACCTCTGCTTTCATTAATTACTCACTTCTATAGTTACTCACTTCTCTGGTACGTTCTCTCTCTCCCTCCTCTTCATAATTCTTTTATACTTTTCTGTCTCCCTCCAGAAAATGTGAACTCGCAAAATGCTCCCCTCTCTACCCATTCGCCTGCCCACAGCCCGCCTCTGCCACTGCCACTTCGCCCGCCTCCTCCACGCCACTTCGCCCACCTCCGCCATGTCGCCCTGCTCCGCCTCCCCCGCGTCCCATTGACACAGCCCGCACCGCCACCCACTACCGCTGACCTCGACCACCACCTCGCCGTCGCCTCCCCTCCACAGCGAGTCATCACCCATGCGCGAAACCTCATCTCGCCCTCTTCGACCCTTGCTCCGTCATCTCCTTGGCTGCCCGATGTTGCGCAAAAAGAAATCATCACGACAAAAAATGATATAAACTTGCTGTTGTTTATATTTTTATCTCTGTATATTGGTTTATATAAATATCTGTGAATCGAGTATCTAACGCACGTTTTGGTATTGAACAGCAGCTCCAGTGCCAGTCGAACAGCAACTCGATCTACCTTGATTCTAGCCTTCTTTATCTGGTTTGCTTAGGTTAGAACATATATTTGTTAATATATATGTTTATGTCCTTTGTTAGTTGGTAACTGTGTCTCCTCTGTTGATTTGAACAAGCAGTATCCTTCTCTCTGTGTTTAGTTATGGTAAATTTACGTTGGTCATCCGTGCTTCTTCGTGCCTTTTGATCTCTCTTCTCTAACCATGAAAGGTGAATATTTCATTCACGACTCAATCTATTATGCTATGATAATCAAGTGATAGATGTTGTTAATATTAAATTTGGATGTTAAAATGGTTGATGTTAAAATTGTTCACATAAACTATAAATTGCTATACAAGTTAAAATTGAATATTGTTAGAATTTAAAATTGCTAAATTGACGCCATGTATTGTTTAAAGATTTAACGTGATAAATTGTGATTTGATGTTGGTTTATGGTAAATAGTTGTGACACTAAATTTGCTATGTGTTGTTAATTTGGTTGTTAATATAAGAGATAATAAATATGAAATTGAATTTGATATAGGATGGTTAACAATTTAAAATGGATTATATATGTTGAACTTGACCCCTTTAAATGTTAAATAAATCGACACATGGAAATAGCGTTAACCTCGCTTTGAAACATTGAATGTATGATTGTTGTAGTAATTTGATAATAGATACCAAGTGAAAACCATAAATGCAAAAAATCTTTAATCTGCAATGAAATGATAGTGTGGATTGTAGGAATAATTATATTAATTTGCATAAATAACAAATGTAAATTAATACGATTATTTCGGGATTATTTAATAAATTGATGAATTGTTATGTATGGTTGCTATTGCTTGTTTATTTACTTTGACACCATCTCAGTTATCACACTGCAGGTTCCCTTTGCTATGCTTTGTTTTATATTGAATGATATTGGGTTGAAATGAGAAATACCCAACTAAACAACTTGGCCTAGGATAGATAATTAAAATAAGAAACCCAATTGGTCAACAACAATCATTTTTCAAATTGAAATGTATTTTAAATTAAGGAATGAACTTAACAATTTGTTTGGAAATTAAGTAACGAACTTAATGGATTTAATTGAAATAAATTAATGGATTAAATTGAAATAAATTAATGGATTTAATTGAAACGGATTAATAAACCTGTTTAATTGAATAAAATGAATTGGCAAATTTAATTGAAATGAGATTTAGAAACAAGTAAGTTCTAGAATTTAATAATTTAAAAATTTATTAGATTTGTTAGATTTAGATTTAAACTCGGTTTTAATTAAATAGATTTGAAACTTGTTATAAATTTAATTTGAGATTAAGAAAAATTTGACTTAAGTGGAATACAAAACTAACTAAAGTTTTATGGATTTATTTTAGTGATAATTTAAATTTAAATGATTTTAAATTTAATGAATTAACCAAATCCGGACATTGTAAACGGAATATGGATTGAGTTGATTTGTAACTTGGAAATAACTTATTTGTGATGTGTAGATCATTGAACCAAATAAATGGAAACGGATTTCTTTAAAAAGAAATTTAATTAAATTGGTAAATAAATCAAATGAAGTTTGATAAAAAGGAATTTAGTTAATGAAATTGATTTAATCGAATTTATGATAACAGTGAATGTAAATATGAATTGAAATGAATAGAATTTGATTTAATGATTCAAACTAAATTGACCATTAACTTGAATTCACTGATTATGAACTAAATTTAATAAGCGAAATTTAGATCTTTTTAAATTGAACTTGAATGCTTAATTTTATTGTTAACTCAAATTTTTGAACTAAAAATTGCATTTGGAAATATGTTTTAAATATCTGAAATAAATTGAATCGTGAAATGTCAAATTTTGGAAGTCAAATTTGCACCTTGACTTTTGGACTTTGATTTGTTCAAACGTTAATTTAACCGACCATCGGGTAATAAATACGTAGTTATTAAAGAGACCGGGATCGGATATGGACATACTCTCTGTCGATACCGAAAACCCCTTTAATAACTATTATATGTGGAGTGTTGATCCAGAATGAAGTGGATGGTTTGGTGAACGCGTTGACTGAAGAAAGAGAACGATATTGGATGACCCCTGACATGACTAAAACAGGAGCTGTGCTGGACCATTGAGGTTCGCCACCTCTAGCGGACACACTTCTTCGATACCATATCTATTACTTTTGTAATTCGATTTGGGTGCACCCCTTGATTTAGGAGTGTTGTTTCGCGGTGTTAAGGTAGCTGCTGGCTATGCTCAACATCAGTCCGGATCACGCAACTACTAGTATCCTAGTTGGTATCGCCTCATGTACCTTGTCATACTGATTATCCTATTCGCGACCACTATGTTTTGTTTTATGTTATACCTATGGGGTACCCTCTGATAACCACTAGTTTACGGTGGGGTTTACGGTGTTGTATAGACTATGGCATTATGAAATGTGTTAAGGGGAATTATGGTAACGCCTTAACGCTATTTTAATATCGTAATTTACTGATTAGACATTATCTACGTATCGTATTCTACTGTATATATAGATAGTTTATCGGACCCTTAGAGATGTTATATTTTTCATCTTTGAGTTATGGACTTTATTTCCTGCACTTGATTATCCTGTATAAGATTTTGAGTCCTGACTCGAGTGTTTCTCTTTTGTATATGCTCGGGTCAGTCTGAAGCTATCCAGTTGCTATCAAGGTTGGTTGAAGATGCTGAAGACTTAGCATTTATCTTTATCAGTCTATTTCTATTCCAGTATTGATATACTAGACTGTTGGGCATTTATGTATTTCCTTTCAGTCACTTTATGTTGAGACATTGTTGTATTTCATGTAGTAGCTTCATGAACTGCTATTTTGACTATGTATTTTCCGCTACATTATTCTGTGACTGTTCTGTGTCTGTGATGTTGTATTGATTCTCATTTACATTTATGTATTTATAATCCCATAATGATTAGTGTTTTGTATTATTTAAGTTGACATGTGTGGATTATTGTGAATTTAAATGGTCCAAATACACGGGTTGTTACAATATCCGATCCCGGTCTCTTTGCCAACCAATCGTTATTATAACCCGTGGTTATAACTTTAATCTAATATTTTATACTTCAAAATATAATATCATTTCAATCCAAATCTTTATCAAAATAAAGATTTAATCATTTCTAAACCATTTCAATATATCAACATATCATATCTTTCAAATTCAAATATTTATCAAAATAAATATCAAGTCATTTCTAACCATTTCAATATATTAAATTATCATATCCTTTCAAAACTTCCTTTCAAATCATTTTAATACCAAAATATCATATCTTTCAAAACTTCATTTCAAATCATTTTAATATCAAAATATCATATCTTTCAAAACTTCATTTCAAATCATTTTAATATCAAAATATCATATCTTTCAAAACTTCATTTCAAATCATTTTTATATCAAAATATCATATCTTTCAAAACTTCATTTCAAATCATTTTAATATATCAAAATATCATATCTTTTCAAAACCACATTTCAAATCATTTTTAATATCAAACTATCATATCTTTCAAAACTTCATTTCAAAATATTTAATATATATCAAAATATCATATCTTTCCAAAGCTTCAATTTCAAATCATCATATAAGTTCAAATCCAAATTTTCAACTTTAAATACCTTTTAAATTCAAAGATGTCATTCATTTATTATCATTCCAAATCACCTTTTAAATAGCTCATATTTTAATCAAAATAATTCATTTAAACCATTAAAAATTTAAGTTTATATACTTTCAAATCAAGTATTCAATTTTCAAAGTTTTAAACCATTATGAGTTCATTTACTAAGTTAAAACTATAGCGTTGAAAATTTCAACCTTTCACAGCATTCAGAAAAAGCTGCTGAAAGTTATACTTGAAAACATTTCAATTTAAACCATTTAAACATTATAAAAATCATATTTTACATTCAAAGATGTTCATTAAAATACTCTTTTAATTAATGATTTGTTTTATAAAGCAAAATTTTATAATTAAATCAAATTTCACAAATCACCTTAATAAATTAAAGTGTAAACTTTCCCATTTTTACATTTAACACTTATTAACATTTACATTTTCAAATTATCATTTCACAAATTAAACTAAATTTCTAATTTATTTAATTGACTTAAACCCTTAATTAAAACCAAATTCACATTTCCAGGTCAAGTTCATTTTAAAATTACACTTTTAAGCATTCATTCATTTAACCATTTTTAATACATAGAAAAATCAATAATACTTTATTAATTCATTTAAACTCAAATTTAATCAAATCATCATATTTACCACTTTCCAAATATAATTACATTTCTATTTGATTTATATAACTTAAAATTCCCTTTTTAAACCAAAACCCAGATTTCCAGACTTTAAGTTATATTTCAATAATTCAACTTAACCATTTATTTAACATTTTCCACTTATACAAAATCATAAATCCTTTATTTAAAACACTTTAAAATCTATTTAAATCAAATTATCATAAATTTACATTTAAACCACTAAAATTTTATTTATATAACTTAAATGTCATTTTAAAAGCCAAAGTCCAAATTTCCAAATTTAAGTTATATTTCAAAAATTCACTTTTTACCATTCATTTGAATTACATTTTTAACTTCTAGAAAAATCCAAAATTTCTTTATTTAAACAATAAAAATCCAATTTAAATCAAATTTCATAACTTTTTTCACTTTTAAAAACATTTAAAATATTCAAATACTTTATAAAATATAACCACGGGCCTGTATACAGTTTTCTAACCTAGGTCAAGTGATACGGATATATATCATTTCAATCCGCAGTTTAAAAAGAAAAATCCGGGTTCTATCATTTCGAACCCGCAATCCCAAGTTAAAATAAAATAAATAAAAACCGTTCAGGCCAATCATTTCAGCCCATAATAATTTTTCCTTATTCTAAAGTCCGTTCGGGTATGTATCATTTCAACCCATTGCGATTCTAATCTACAGGGAACTTGCAGTGTGATAAACTAATATAAATAACAGAATAGCATGATATAATAATAGCAGATGATATAACAGGTGTACGAATAGGGTGAACATCATATGATCATAACATAGTCAAGTATAGCATGATAATATAGTTCTATAGATTCATAGGGTGTCAATTTACTAATTATATAAGTACAAAATGTCTAGTGAGAAATACTCACTTGTATAAGCTGGAGATAACAACCAAAACACACAACACAGAATCTTGAAGGCACGACAACATGAATATGATTTGAGTGGGAGGAACAAAGATAAATCTCCTTGGATACATTCAACAAAACAAGTATAACAACACATAAGTTACACAACAATATACCACTAAACAAAGCTAGGAATGGATGCATAAACAAAGTCAAAGTGTTTGCACTTGCTTCCTACCATCTATACTTCAGCTATAGATCTGAAGTGGCATGGCTAAAGCATAGTTTTGATCTGGTTTTGGGTTGGTAAGGGTCGGCCTAACATAGAAAATGATGGTACAAAGGTATGATTACATAAATCCAACACTACAAGGCAACACATGATTTCTATGCAACAATATAGGCTCGGCCAAAGCCAAGGAGGGCACGACCATGGCTCAGGGGGCTGGAGGTGATGTGGCAAGGTGTGTCAGGTGGAGAATTGGCTGGTGGTGGTGGTGGTGGTTGTGGTGGCAAGGAGGAGTTTGAGGTGGTGGAAGCTAGGTAGGCTCGGCTAGGTGCATTTAGGTGGAGTTTGTTCATTTTTAGGTGGATCTACTTCATCATGGTGCACGGCTATGGCAAGGGGATGGGCTGGAGGTGGTGTTGACTAGATGTGGTGGTGGTGGAGGCGGCCTAGGTGATGGAGGAGGGCTGGCCGATCATATAGAGATGAAGAAGGCAAGTGCAAATCTAAGTAAATCAAGATGAAAACATAGAAAAGATAAGAAGTTTTATCAAATTTTTTGCAAATGATGATGGCCGTGATTTTTGTGCTTGAGAAGTTTTTGTGTACGTGAATGAAATGAAAAAATAATCGGCTGAAGGAAATGAGGAAGTCGGCCAAAGCAATTGAATGCAAAAGGTTGGAAAACAAAGAGGTGGGAAAACAAAGAGACTTAAGCAAATCAAGAGTCATAAACTTTTCAAATTACTTTTAATTTATTTATATAAGTTTAAATTACTGAGAATAATAATAATCCCAGTAAAAATTTCGAAAATGCAACAAAATATAAAATATAAATAAATAAATAATAATTATATAAGGTAAAATAAGAAAATAGCTCAGAAAATGTAAACTAGTCAAGCAAATTTGAATATAAACAGAATAAATTTTGTAAAAATTATATGGACTTGAAAAATATTTAAAAATAAATATAAGAATCTAAAATAATCATGCCTTCACAAAATAAATAAATAAATTTTTTTGTATAATTTAAATGAAGAAAATAGAAACTAGGCTTTAAAATTGAAAATAAATTCAATAAGCTTTTTTGAAAAATCTTATCATCACTTTAAAAATATTTAAAAGACAAATATAAATGTAAAATAACATATAATACAAATTATAATAAGATATGACAAATAAAAATATTATTTATATAATTTAAAATGAAAAATATTGTTAAATAATTAAATATACACACAATATTGTAAAGGGTATAACTTTCACAATTTAAATCCAATTTCAACGAAACGAAAAGCAGTATTCATGGTATTAAATCTATTTTCATAATAAAAGATAAAATTTTAGAATTCAAATATTTAAATTTAAAATTTAAAAGTCAAAGTTTGACCAGTTTTGACCACAAATCCATTTTTCAGGAAAATATTCAATTTATACCAGTTTGAAATTATAATTCACATAATAATAAAAATTTATTTTTAAAAATGAAATTTTTGAAATAAAAAAAGTTAAAAATAATTTCAAAATAAAATAAAGTCAAATTTAAATTATATGCAAAAATGTAGGGGTTGTTACAATAGTGGATTATCCTTTAAAATAAATTATGTAGAAATAATGAATTTGTTAGAGAAGTATATTCATGATTTTGGACAGTGAATAAGCTTTTGAAAATAAATAAATGTTTTAGGAAGTAATATTTTAAATGGAATAAAATGGTTTAAAGTTGTTTTAAAATGTGTTAAGGATCAAAACCATAGATTTCAACATTCATTATTGGAATAGACGTTTTTGAGAAGTGTAGGAAATGATGGACTATAACACTATTGTTATAGTAAACGATTTTCGAAAGGAATTTTTTTGTATAGTATTGGGATTTAAATATCTATCTTATTTCGAATCCATATTCTATTGATTTTGGGTTGTCGTAACGTTGTTTTACGCAACATTCGTTTTGACCCAATAAATATGTTTTAAAGGGAATATTTTCCATATAGAATAAAATATATACTCAATTGTGATTTAAGTATATGTAATATTTTCTAAATGTTAAAAATAAATTGATTTGTGAATTACTTATTATTAAATAAGTATATGGAAATGTTTTCCAATATTGAAAAGTTGAAATGGTTTGAGATTATATCTTTTTAAAGATAATCTAAAGTGAATATTTGGCAAGTAATTTAATTAATAAAAGATTAAATAAAAGGGCCCAATGATTGTTATGGTGCTTAATATTTGTTTGTTTGCTTTGATAGTTAAATAACTAACTATCAAACTTTGCCAAATTTTAGTTCCTCGACTTGATGTGGGAACTATTTAGTCGTACACTTAGTACATAGCCTTCTGTGTAGGCTTGATTATCGTTTGTGTTGAGGATGTTGATTCGCAGAGTGCCGAGTATTACTTCAATCTATCGAGCTCCCTTCTTGGCCCGAAGGATAGCAAGTTGAAAGTTGGAGACGTGATAAGTCTATGAGACTTAGTTTCTGTGTGAGGTTGAGAAACGCTTTTGCGTTGTTGGTGCGAAGAGACCGGGATCGGTTTATTCGAAAACCACTTCGGACCAACGTATATGCGACGATTGTGCAGGTTGCTTTGTGATGATATTGTTATTCTGGAGTTTCATAGCGGGGGACTGCTTGTTGATCGTTTGGTGTTAAAATCCCAATATACATCCAGTAGCAGTGGTCTCTTCATTATGAAATATCCAATGCAAGGACTATTCGCTACTAATCCTAGGGATTTCTCGACAGAATGTGGTAGGAAAGTACCTTCGGTTTGTCCTGTTCCTGGACAAACTGTATGGATGTTTGTTTGACACTGCATTTCTATAGATTATGTACATTGGTTCTTACAAATGTACATCAGTGGTGGCGGAGAATGCAACTTCTCTTAGCTTAACACCCTCCTTGAGACGTATGAGCTTAAGGGTTGTATTTTTGTGGAAGGCAATTAGTAGTCAACGGATATGGCCGTGTGGCATTCTAAATGATGTGATATGTGATTGTGAAAGGTAATCGTTACCTCATCGGGCCTCATCAACCGGAAATGACCAAAACAGGGTTAGATGCAGCAGGGCTAAGTGGGTCATTCTCATTAAGATATGATCATCCTCTTCTAGATATATCTTTACACGCTATAACGTCGTGTATCTGATTATTGTGGTTTGTATGCTATGAGGGCCCTCGGTAAAGGTCGGTAACGACCGGAGGATCACATATTCGGTACCATCTAGTTATAGAGGTAGGTCAGTCTTATGTTGGTAGAGGGAAGATGTTTTGTGCCTCGGGACATCCATCTAGAGGTGTACCCCTTCGGAAGGTAGTCCCTTCACCTGGTCATTTGTATGGAAATCCAAACTCCACTACGTTCCTGCCATTTTATTTGTAGAGCCTAGTATGCTGAAATTTAATAATGGTAACAATTTCGGCTATTTTGAATATTATTTGTGCAATAGACACTATTATAATATAAGAGGATTTGATATGATATGTTTTAGTTATCGTAAGGTAAAAACATGTCCGTGTTTATGTGTGGACTTGTCTTACGAGATACTTTTGCTTTGATAAAGGATAAGTTTTGGTAACTTAATAAATTCATATGAGTGTGTTTCTTACACTGTTTACCAGACTGATCCGGGTGTTCTTCCCTGTCAATGCTCGGGTCAGACCGAATATATTTATAGGTTTAGATTGGTGCTTTTGGAACTTCAGCAGGAGAGCTGGAGATCTTCATTTACGTACACGCGTATCTGTTTTGATTATTTTTTTTATTTTTTTTTGGCAAGGCCAGCCGGTTTTATACTGGGCCGTCCACTTTTTATTACGAACGTAATAAAAGTTGAAGTACAGGAGTAAGGTAGAGGCACCTTAACTACTAAAAAGTAAGAAGAAAAATACAGCACTGGAGTGTGACAGCCAGTCACAACTACAAAATGTAACTAACAAGACTATGTCTCCTCCGAAGAGGTAGAGACACCAGCACCATCATCCACCTGGGAAGAAACATTCCCAAGTAACCCAACGTAAGGGCGAAACAGGACTGTGTTTGTTTGTTGTTTTATATTATCGACAATTGTGAGGACAGATTATTATAACTGTTCAAGCTGATAACTTTGATTGATTGTTGAACTCTGATTGATGTGTATAGATATACAATTTCTGTTTTGTAAAGATCATTGATATGATATTATATATTATCCACTGCGATGTGAGATTCTGTACTGTTCTATTTGGTTCTATCTTCTCTCTTTCTTCTCTTCTCTTCTTCTCTCTTCTTTTCTTTCTCTTGACTTTCCATCAGTTTGTTCTTTTTGGTCGGACATGTGTGGATTATTGTCGATTCAAAGGGTACGGATTTGCGGGTCGTCACACGTGGTATCAGAGCTTAGATTTTGTATATTCCTAAGCTTTGGTGTGTACTCAGTATAGATAGGGACAGTAGCACCCTAGATTGAGTTTGAGTGTATTATATATATGAGTGCGTATTTTTATTGAATATAAAATGTTTTATATTGTGTTTTCTTATCCGTTGAGTTGTTTGTGAATTCTGGTCGATATGTGGGATGTCATATTATCGATAGGGTTTTCTAAATACTTAAACGAGGCAAGTCGACCTAGTATTATTTTAAACTAGGTAAATGAAACAATTTTACCTCAATTATATTTTATATATAAAGGAAATAATTTTTCAGAATTATTAAGTGTATATAAATTGATTGTTTGGTTGTATGAAAATGTAGATATATATAAGTTAATAAAAGTTGTTTGAATAATCTAAATAAAAGCAACCATTGTAAAAGAATAAATTATATAAGCAAATAAATTATAAAATATGGAATTATAATTAAATACGATTTACAATTGTGAAATAATCTTATATATAAGAAATGAAACTATATGAATATATTTATAAAAATGAGTTATAAATAAAAATGAATTTAAACTAAGAAGTTGAAAATTTGAATTCCGTTTATTTTGAAAGTTGTTTTTCAAAGTTAAAGAAGTTATACTATTATAAATCTAGATAAGATAAATGAATTTGAAATGATCTTATATAAGTAAAGTGAATGAGTGAAATTATATAAGTAAAAGATTTATAAATGTGATTCATAGATAAAAGGATTTTTTTGAAAGAATATAAAGCACTGAATTCACTACTGTTACTGGAAAACAATAAGGGTGATGACTGCAGCGTCATCGGTACCATTTTCGAGTTTCTGTGTGATAGATTTGCTACCAATAGTAAATTGAAATTAAAAAAAAAATTGATAAAAAAATTTGAATTTAAAATCCTAGTTGAAATGGATAAATACAAGTAGAATGAGTTTTGAACTTATAATATGAAATGATAAAATTTTAGCTTTGGTAAAGTTGAAAAAAAATTTGAGTTAGCATACTAAATATATGAATTGAAATTTAACTAAAGTAAAGTTAAATAAATTGAATTGGATTTTGATTAGATTTGAAATTATAAAGAATGAGTTTAGTGAATGGAAGTGAACTTAGGTAGATGTTCGCGGAATTATGAATAAATAAGTTGTATATCTTATAAAATGAGATAACGTAAGTAAAACCAATTGTTAAAATGGTTGAACAATTTTGTTAAGCAAAACAAAATTAGAATTTGAATAGTGATATGAAATTGACTTAAGTAAAAGTTAAATAAAAATAGAATTTGAGTTAAATTAGTAGTGAACTTAAGTTGTATAGCGAAAGTAAATGTAAAGGAAATTGAAATGAAACATAACTAAAGTGATGTTAAATGAAGTTGATTTTGGTATCGAAGTAAATTAATAAAGTGAAATAAAATGAATGTGAACTTGAGTTATATAAAGAAATTCAACTTTAATTATAAAAGTGAATTAGTGAATAAACAATGATTAGAAAATATTGTTAAGAATTGAATAAAACTTAAGTTAAGAAGTTGTGGATTGATAACGAACACTAGGAATGTTATATAAAAATGTGAATATTGTGAATACTAGAATTCAATCCTAGTTGAATATTAAACCAATTGAAATTAAAAGTGTTGAACCAAATTGAATGAATGTAAATTAAATAAATTTGGTAATGTTGGATGTGCATTGGTTGTTAGATGGATGTTAATTGATTGTATAGAAATTCATATGGATTTGAATTAATGAAATTGGAAACTAGATAATTGAATTCAAATGTATAGGAAGTGAATTTAAATAGAAATGAAATTGGTTTGATTTGGAAGTGAACAAACTGGAATATGAATTAGTGAATATAAACTAATTGAATATGAATAAATGAATGTTAGAAATCCAATGTTAATGAATCAAATGTGATTAAATTGAAAACCAATTCATTGAATATTAATAAGAATTGAATTTATATTGATTCGGTTATGGATGTATTGGATAGATATGGTTTGTTGGATGTTAGTTGGATGATAGTGTTAGATGGTTGGATTTGTTGCTTATTGGTTGCATTTGCTATGTTGGTATATATAGTTGTTGTATTGGTATATGTTGTATATTGATATTACTTTATAAATACATGTTTCTCACTGTTTATTGAGTGTTTAGTAGGTGCGTATGGCGCTTGCTTCGCTTTTGGAGCTCGCTTTCGCGCTATATTAGCCGTATATGCCCGCTAATAATATATAAGGTGCATATCTCGGATTACATATCGTACTTTTACACTTTTTTCCCTTCGGGATGCCTCATCCTCGATGATGAGATGTATATTTGTGATATATATATTGTTATTTTTTTTGGATCGAACCGCGCAAAGGAGACTATGGCGAAATTTTCTGAAAATTTAAGGAGTTAGGAAATTTTGGGAAAATTGGAAAAAAAAATTGATAACTAAAAATTTTGATTTTGAGTTGACAGTTAAACGATATAGCGGGTTTTGAAAAGATAACTATATATAAATTTGAAAACTTAGAAAAGTTTTTGTAAGAAGTTTAACTAATTGTTTTGAAAAGTTAATTGTAACTTTTTCTTACTTAGTAATTTCGAGGACGAAATACTTTTAAGTAGGGGAGAATGTAAGGACCTAGAATTTCCATCATTTGAAATTCGTATATTTAATTAATTTTAAATATTCACAAGTTAATTTTATAAGCTGGATAAATAATATTTCGAACATCTGGATTTAATTGGATAATCAAATTGTTAATTTAATATTTGAAATTGAGGAAATAATCAGAATTTGGATTCAATATGAATAAAAAATGATTTACAACGTTGAATTAAATTCTATTTGAATTAGAATGATGTTACAGAACTTTTAAAATTGAATTAAAAGTTAATTTGCAGAAATTGAATATTTTAATATTTAATTGACGAGTAAAAATAACCATTTTTCAAACAGTCTCGAATTTCGACGAAACCTGTTTAGTTGGATCCGTAATGTTAAATTATTGTAAGATTTCAAAATTCGTGTCAATCAGACTTACTGTTTGTCCGGGGCAAGCTAAAACGCGTAGAAATCGGTTTAAGTGGATTTTAAATTTAAATAGTCGATTTGAAAACCTATCTTCTAAATATGATCGAATAGGCTCCCGATATATATTACATTGCGTTCGGAATAGGGGTAAAACATTATAAACGCTAGGCGGCACGCTTCGTTTCGAGTTCGGAAAAATTTCGGGTGAATAGTGTGCGTGAATTTTCTATAAACGGCCATCATTTTTCTTGTTTTTCAACAAACCCTAAACCTTCTAGGGCTAGCCGCCACCTAAAACTCCAATGGCCAGAATTTTATCTTCTTTTCCCCTTAATATTTCTCAATCCATCAACAATCATCAAATGCTTTCAACTAAGAAATTATAGAGAGTGACGAGCTCTTCGAATCTATACGGAGATGATCGAATATGGTGCGACATGGAGGAGGAAAATTGGCCGTGTTACCCTAGGGTTAGCGCACGAAAATCAATGCAAGGGGGCAGCCGAGTACGACCGTTCTTTGGCCAATGGTGGAGGCGAGTGCAAACTTTGCAATGGTGGTCCCTGATCAACATCTCGATGTTTGTATTGGTCGCGTTAATTCGATTAAAAATGGCGGCTAATGAGTTTTATTCATGTGTATGACCTGATGGAGGAGAAGAAGATATCAACGGCCCTGATCCGCAATTCAAAAACGAGCGGCCAGATTTGCAAGTAGGGTTTGGAAATAAAATAATAAATTGTAAATTTATATATAATAATTCGTTTAAACTTTAAAACTACGTAACATTTTCATACGAGGTCCGTTTCGCACGAAACGAATTGCGTTGAGTTCGTATTGACAATTTTAAATAATATGTCCACGATTTTGGACAGTGGATTATCCTTTAAAATAAAATGTGTAGAAATAATGAATTTGGGTTAGAGAAGTATATTTACGATTTTGGACAGTGAATAATCTTTTGAAAATAAATAAATGTTTTAGGAAGTAATATTTTAAATGGAATAAAATGGTTTAAAGTTGTTTTAAAATGTGTTAAGGATCGAAACCATAGATTTCAACATTCATTGTTGAAATAGACGTTTTTGAGAAGTGTAGGAAATGATGGACTATAACACTATTGTTATAGTAAATGGTTTTTGAAAGGAAATGTTTTGTATAGTATTGGGATTTATATATCTATCTTATTTCGAATCCCTATACTATTGATTTTGGGTTGTCGTAACGATGTTTTATGCAACATTCGTTTTGACCCAATAAATATGATTTAAAGAGAATATTTTCCTTATAGAATAAAATATATACTCAATCGTGATTTAAGTATATGTAATATTTTTTAAGTGTTAAAAATAAATTGATTTGTGAATTACTTATTATTAAATAAGTATATGGAAATGTTTTCCAATATTGAAAAGTTGAAATGGTTTGAGATTATATCTTTTTAAAGATAATCTAAATTGAATATTTGGCAAGAAATTTAATTAATAAAAGATTAATTAAAAGGGCCCAGTGATTGTTATGGTGCTGAATATTTGTTTGTTTGCTTTGATAGTTAAATAACCAACTATTAAACTTTTCCAAATTTTAGTTCCTCGACTTGATGTGGCAACTATTTAGTCGTACACTTAGTACATAGCCTTCTGTGTAGGCTTGATTATCGTTTGTATTGAGGATGTTGATTCGTATAGTGCGGAGTATTACTTCATCTATCGAGCTTCCTTCTTGGCCCGAAGGATAGCAAGTTGAAAGTTGGATATGTGATAAGTCTATGAGACTTAGTTTCTGTGTGAGGTTGAGAAACGCTTTTGCATTGTTGGTGCGAAGAGACCGGGATCGGTTTATTCGAAAACCACTTCGGACCAACGTATATGCGACGATTGTGCAGGTTGCTTTGTGATGATATTGTTATTCTGGAGTTTCATAGTGGGGGACTGCTTGTTGGTCATTTGGGGTTAAAATTCCAATATACATCCAGTAGCAGTGGTCTCTTCATTATGAAATATCCAATGCAAGGACTATTCGCTACTAATCCTAGGGATTTCCCGACTGGATGTGGTAGGAAAGTACCTTTGGTTTATTCTGTTCCTGGACAAATTGTATGGATGTTTGTCTGACACTGCATTTCTATAGATTACGTACATTGGTTTTTACAAACGTACAACAGTGGTGGCGGAGAAGGCAACTTCTCTTATCTTAACACCCTGCTTGAGACGTATGAGCTTAAGGGTTGTATTTTTGTGGAAGGCAATTAGTAGTCAACGGAAATGGCTGTGTTGCATTCTAAGTGATGCAATATGTGATTATGAAAGGTAATCGTTACCTCATCAGGCCTCTTCAACTGGAAATGACCAAAACAGGGTTAGATGCAACTGGGCTAAGTGGGTCATTCCCATTAGGATATGATCATCCTCTTCTAGATATATCTTTACACGCTATGACGTAGTGTATCTGATTATTGTGGTTTGTATGTTATGAGGGTCCTCGGTAAAGGTCGGCAACGACCGGAGGATGACATATTCGGTACCGTCTAGTTATAGAGGTGGGTCGGTCTTGTGTTGGTAGAGGGCAGATGTCTTGTGCCTCGGGACATCCATCTAGAGGTGTACCCCTTCGGAAGGTAGTCCTTTCACCTGGTCATTTGTAGGAAATCCAAACTCCACTACGTTCCTGGCATTTTATTTGTAGAGCCTAGTATGCTGGAATTCAATAATGGTAACAATTTCGGCTATTTTGAATATTATTTGTGCAATAGACACTATTATAATATAAGAGGATTTGATATGATATGTTTTAGTTATCGTAAGATAAAAACATGTCCTTGTTTATGTGTGGACTTGTCTTGCGAGATACTTTTGTATTGATAAAGGAAAAGTTTTGGTAACTTAATAAATTCAGATGAGTGTGTTTCTCATGCTAGTTTACCAGATTGATCCGGGCGTTCTTCCCTTTCAATGCTCGGGTCAGACCGAGTATATTTACAGGTTTAGATTAGTTCTTTTGGTGCTTCAGCAGGAGAGCTGGAGATCTTTATTTATGTACACACGTATATGTTTTGATTATTGATTATCCGTTGTGATTTGTTTGTTGTTTTATATTATCGGCAATTGTGAGGACATGTTATTATAACTTTTCAGGATGATAGCTTTGATTGATTGTTGAACTCTGATTGATGTGTATAGACATACAGTTTCTGTTTTGTAAAGATCATTGATATGATATTATATATTATCCGTTGCGATGTGAGATTCTGTATTGTTCTATTTGGTTCTATCTTCTCTCTTTCTTCTCTTTTCTTCTTCTCTCTTCTTTTCTTTCTCTTAACTTTCTGTCAGTTTGTGCTTTTTGGGTCGGACATGTGTGGATTATTATCGATTCAAAGGGTACGGATTTGCGGGTTGTCACAAGTACCGATCCATAGGCATGGATGGGTAACAATCCATAAGATCCACTCATAGATCAATTCCATTGCTTTATGTGATGCGACTTATTGTTAGCTTAGTGTTTCCCATCTTGGATGCTCTTCTCGAAGCTTGTTTTTAGGCCAATAAGATTGATTAATGATGGAATTGAGTTAGTGGTTTCAAGTACTTGAAGGAAATCGATTGTGACAACCCATAACCCAGTGAGCATGAATTTTCGCAAAATAGAAAACCCAAGTCCACCGAAGTATGGATCGTTAGTTTGATATCCTGCAAATAGTACAAAAGAATGCATATCAGAGCTCTAACGAAATAACTTGCAATAGAATAATTTAAAGTGTAATAGATCATGTAAGTATTGACCAAGGTTTTACACTTCCAAAATCAATCGTCCTTAACAGCACCGAACATGCCAAACACCAATACTTGTCCTTCAATCTATCATGTGGGTCGTAATAAGGAGGGGGTCTGAATTACGTTTTGGTGACTGGTAAATTATGCATCTTATATATAACGCTAGCTTATTCCAATTGTTCACTATTACCTGTTATGTTGATTTTATCTTATATATATATATATATATATATATTACATATCATGGCCCCTTAATGGACTTAGATACTATCCCCTAGTATCCTTCGTTAAGCACCTCATCAGGATCCAATGCCTCTTCGCATCATGATCCCGCCATCGTATATCTCAAGGAAAATCCTATAGTGCATACTGACAACCTTTCCTCCATTAGGTCACGTTCTTTTTGGAGAATTTCTACTTTGTTTTCATCCTATAACGTAGACTCGGCTCCCCTAACCATTATGTCCATGTTTTGAAGGATCACCATGGGTTACTAGCCTTGCCCTATCGAACAAACTAGAAAACAGCCGTGGCGATACATTACCTAATTGAATCAACCCTAGTAGGCGGCGAAGATTAATTAGGTGTAACCCTATCTTTCTTGTTGATCGTAAGGGACGGATGACGGACCCGAGACCTACGCAACCCTACACCTTCAAAAAAACCGGTACCACACGTGTTGCATAGTGTCTGATCCAACAGTCAACCGTTTAGATTTCCTAGTGCAATCAAGGCCATACTCTCCTCTAAACGAATTTGAAGCAGACTACTCTATAGTGCTTGTCCAGCCTCACCATCCATCTAACGGACCATCCGGTTGCCTACGTTTATGCAGCTTCTTTTTCAAGCACTAACCTGAAATGAGGGTATTGCTTTCTCTATACGCAAGCATATACTCTTCACGGGTCCTATGGTTGGATCTTTTTTCATATTCCAACCAACTCTAATGACCTTATGTCATTTTCATTTTATAATTTATACGTTTTAAATTATAATTACCTATACCCATCATAAACGCATATCCGAGGTGTGATATCCCGGAAATTTTAGCAATATCAATTTAATAATCTGTAATTAAAATTAAATTGATTTGATAAAATTTTGTTAATAAAATTAACTTGATTTAATAATTCAATTAAATAAATGTTTAATTGATGAATTTTATCTTTTAAAAGCTAATAAAATGATTTCCTATTTATAATGTATGTATATATATGTATATATATATTGTAAATGGATAAGTTTTGAATTGAAATTAATTAACAAATAAAATCTTGTTTTAAATCCTAATAATTCATTTTGATAATTTGAATTGTATAAGTAAATTTAAAATACACTTTTATATATAAACATTGTTTCATTTAAATAAGTTAAATAAGATAAGTGATATATAATTTCTTTTATAAATGATTTAAATTGAATAAATATGTTATTTTTAAATAATAATAATAATAAATGTGTAATTATAGATATGTTTTAAAGGACAATATTATTATTTTTAAATTAAGTATGTTAATATAAACTAGTTTTAACATTTGATTTTGAATGTATGAATAAAATTTGAATTTGTATTGATTTTGAATTCAAAAGAACAAACATATATATATTTTGTAAGTAAGCTTCTATTTTTATATACATTGTTTTATTCCATTTTCATTAAAAAGAAATACATATACATTTAAATATGAAGATAAAATATATATACATGTATTTGATAAATAAAGAAAAGAGGATTTCATTAAATAAAAACAAATTAAAAATAAGTAACATGTGTATAATAACAAATGTTAATATCTTAAGCAACTAATGAGACAAGTGTAATTGAATCTAAAAGCTAGTGAGACAAGTGTCCTTTTATTTTGATTTTTTTTCTTTTAATTTTTAATAAAACAATTACATTCACATAAAACATATTTCTTCAATCTCATTTTTTTTTCTAATGCTCATTTTTCTCAAAGTAAAGAGAAAACTTAATCAAATCTGTAATTCTCTCCCACAAATCTGAAATTCATTTCAAAAAAGCAAATCATATGTTGCCTGCATGCAAGTTTTCTCTTCAATCTGTAGTCTTTAAAAACTGTAAAATCCATTTCAAATCCCTCTTCAAATCATCTTACAAATTTCCATAGACAAATCAATTCAAACAAGCAAGTCTGCAGTCCTCTTTAAACCATTTTCAATTGCAAATTTAATCAACATACAAGTCAACTGCATTTCATTTAAACTGGGAATAAGTGAAATCTGAAGCAACAACAAACCTTCATGAAATCTGCATGCAAGTTTTAAAGCACAAGCAAATCCACAAATGCAAAATTAAGAGCCTGCACCTGTAATTCCATTCAAAAGCAAAATAAATAGCCTACATGCAAGTGTTGACAGCTAGTTCAAAATTCAAGCCTGCATCTGGAAACTAAGGTCTCTGCATTTTTGAATCTGGGAATCAAGTGTTGTCTACATGCAAGTATCAACAGCAAGTAACTAAGTTTCATCAGAAAATTCAAAGAAGTAAAAGTAATGCAGGTTTTAACAACAACATTCAAATTTCTTCAACCTGCATGCAAATTTATGTGCAAAGCAACAGCAAAACTTGCAAGTTAAATCAAGCAACTCTGGTTTTTAAATCAAAACAGCAGCTTTTCAAAATTTTGTGCTCTGCTTTCAAAACATCAAGTGAGTAACACTTTTTAAAATTTAAATATAAGTTGGTTGCTTGAATAAGTATGCTTGTGTATGTTATCTGGATTGCATGTTGATTTATATGTTTGTGAGTAACATCACAGTTTAAAAAGTTTAAGTAGTTAATTATGTTGCATGATCATCTGTGAAACAAGTATGTTTGTGAATGAATTTTTAAGTTTAGCTTTGTGTATATATATGAATACTGTTGTGCATATATATGTGTGTTTGGACTTCTCTAGTTTTAGTTCCAGGTTTAAAGTAAAAAAAATCAGATATGGAAAAAAAAAATAAGCTGATAATCCAATTTATGTAATGACTTAAGTATTGAATCAAATATGTTTGTTTTATCATCAGTTTAAGTCCAAAATTTGTTTAAGTTAAAAACAAATTGTAATTGCCTCTGGAAATAAGAAAACATCAGAGCAACATTTAATAAGTTAAATTTCAAATATCATGATTCTTGTATTCAGGAATCTAACTCAACTTCTTAAACCAAAATTTGATTTTTAAAAACTAAAATGGCATTTTTTAGAATGGGATTGAAGTGCATGTCAGTGTTGCACTATTTTTGGGATTTTTGGCAAACTCAGATGAGCTCGAGTGTTTGGAAGGTAGGTGTTGTTTCCAGTGATGATAGGATGATCAGTTAGTAGAGGAAAAATATTGGATGGACCTGCAAATGACCGAGGTGATGGTGGTGGAATGATTGGGTTTGAAAACCTAGTTTTTAGGAAATGCAATAATTTGATTGGTACGATGGCTACAGGGGACCGAGTGCAGGGATTTTTGGTGTGATGGTAGATGCGACCAAGACGAATAAGTGACCAAAGTTTCAGCCCTAACGGTGGTCGGAGGAGAGGGATGTTGGTGTTGACAGGTTTTGGGGTTTTGAAGCTTGTCTGCTGCCAGGTTTGGTTTGGGGGACTCGAACTTGATTTCGAGTTGATGGATGGTTAGTGATGGTCGTGATGTGTTTCAGGGATGATCGTCGACTTGTTGGTTGATCAAGTGATGGCCGGAGGTGGCCATGGCCTCTGTGCATATGCACGGAACAGTGGGAGGTGACAGGAAGTTTTTGGGGTTTGCAGTTTTATGCTCGAAATTTTTACTCGAGTAATTCGATGCTTTTACTCGAAGTGGGGTAGGGTTTTACCCGAAGTAAACCAAGGGAAGCTCGGGTTTAATTTCTGAGTTACAGGTTTTTGAAACCTGTAGCTTTAAAATTTAAAATTTGTTTTAAAAATCTGAAATGCAAGGTTTTAAAACATGGATTTAAACTTAAATTTAAAAAGTAAAGTTTTCAAGCTAAGATTTGAATTTCAATTTTAAAATTTAATTCAAATTTCAAAAGAAAAGAAAGGTAGAATGTTTAAAACTTTAAAGAGGTATAATTGAATTGAATTTAAGGTTTAAAATTTGAAATAGAAGATTTAAACATAAGTTTAAATCTGGAAATAAGATTCAAGTTTGAATCAGGTTTGAAAATAAAAGAAGTCTTTTTGAAATATTTAAATAGCTTTTAATATTGAATTCTATTTTAAATATGATTTGTATCTTGGATAAATATGGGTTTTGATTCCTTTTATAAATTGAATAATTATTTAGCATAAGTTTTAAAAAGGTTTTAAAATGTTTAAAAACTTTGATAAGTTAAGTTTAGTTTTCATTTTAAATTTAAAATGAAATTTGGAAAACAAATTAAGTTGTTTTAAATTACTTTGATAATGATAAAGTAATCATTAATAAGAAATGTTTAGTTTAAAAGGAAATCAAAGTTTTAATGATTTTTGATTTATTAAATTAGTAAGGTAATTAATTGGGTAATTAATTTAATTATTTAATTAAATTAAGGGTTTGAAATAAATTAATTAAGGTTAATTTAATTTGTAATTAATATTAATTAATTTAAGTAAATTACTTAATAAAGGTAATTAAGGAATTTAAGATAAGTTAATGAAGGTCATTAACTTAGGATTATTTATTAATTAATTAATGTAATTAATTTTGATAATTAAATGGATTAATTAATTTAGTTAATCAATTATAGAACTTGATTAAGTATGATTACGTTATGGAAATAATTAAGTTATTAATTACTCTTTGTAATTAATTAATTTATTTGATTAGTTTAAATTAATTAATTAAGTTTAATTAATTTAGAATAATTATCTAATGGACTGATAAGAAATCAAAGAAGTATAATTACTTAGAGAAGTAATTAAGATAAGTAAATTATGAGAAATTAATAATTAAAGTTGAGAAGAGTTTTGAGATTAATTACTTTGTGTAATTAAAGGTAACTACTTTGTGAAAGTAATTAATAATTAATAATTACTTAGTGTAATTAATTTAAGTATTGATTAATTAATTCTTTGGAAATAATTAAGTGATGTAATTAATTAAAGGTAATTAATTACAAATGAGATTAATCAAATGTGATTAATAAATATAATTAATTATTAAAAATAATTAATTTAGGAGTAATTAAGAAAATAATTAAGGTTAATTAATTACTAAAAGTGATTAATAATTTTGATTTAATTGAGGTTAATTACTTAATGTAATTAATTTAAATAAGTAATTAATTTAAATATAATTAAGGATCATTAATTAATATAATTAATGATGTAATTAAGGATTAATTAATTAAGATTAATTAATCAATGATAAGTGATTAAGAAGTAATTAATTAATGTAATTAATTAAGGATTAATGTAGTTAATTATAATTAATTAATGGAGTAATTAAAGGTTAAATACTTTAGATGGTTAAGAATAATTAATTTGTAAATTAATTAAGGATAATTACTTGAATGTAATTAAAAGAATAATTAATCAAGAATGATTAATTAAGGTGATTAAGTTGAGGATAATTATTAATTGATTTGCAATCAATTAAGGGTTAAATAAGCAAGTTTTAAATTGAGGAAGTAATTAATTTAATTCATTTTAAATTAATTAAAGGTAAGTAATTAATTTAATTCACTTTAAATTAATTAGAGATAGAAGTAATTAATTCAATTCATTTTAAGTTAATTATATATGGAGTGATTATAGATCCTTGCTTATGAATGGATGTTATGGTTTATCTTGAATAGTTTGAATCTCATATATGAGATTACTATTGTGTGATATGGATGCATTGGTTGCATTGTGATGTATGAGTTATCTATGGGTGATGATAATATAGATTATCAATTTGTGATGATTACCTGTTTATGATAATAATGTTGATTATCTATTGTGATGATATTATCTATCTGTGTGTTTATAGATAGTTTAAATTGAATTGTTTTAAACTTAAAACAACTTGGACCTAAAAGACACGCTTTGGATTTCGATGAGACCGGGATCGGGTTTCCATATTTGGGATCCGAAAACCACATCGTTTCCAATTAACGTTAGGTCGTGTATCTAAGTGGAGCAAGTGAAGACTCGAGGTGTAAGAACTATAAGTCAGTATAACTCTGTGGGTGATTCCGTAATGAGTTTGACGGAATAGTACTTATAGGTTCGAGATGGAGATTTAGAGTGCAAGGGTTATTGTCGTTAACTCTGAGGGTGATTCCAAAACGAGTGTAACGAGATAATGCCTTCGGTTTCGTTCGAACCCGGAACGAACTTGTAAGGATTGAATGCTTTCAGCACATCGTCAGGTGGACGATGAGCATTCTAAGTATATGTCCTATAAAGGTAATCGTAGCCTCAAGCCTCATCAACCGGGAATGGCTAAAACAGGGGAGGTGCGCCAAGGCTTCGTGGGTAGCCCCCACTTGAGAGCAAGATTGACTCCTGTCTAGAAGTCCCTTTATATTCGGCTGTGTGGGGTGGTTGGTTCGCGACAACTACCGGGGTTGTCTTGTTCGGAACTATTTAGTAAGGAATGGGTCCGGCCTTGTGTTGCAGGGGATGAAGGGAGTAATCCTCGGTACGGTGATCTAGGCCACGTACTGTGACGGGCGGTACCCCAGTAGCCCTGCCATTGATGGAATCCAAAATCCAATAAGTGCCAACGGTTTTGATTGTATTACCCACTTTTGTGGCTAGTAGCTGGAATTTAATGAATGTAACAATTTCGGCTATTTCATATTTACTTGAAAACCCTAGACACTATTATAATATCACAGAATTTCCTATCAAATGTTTTGGTTAGCGTAAGGTAAAAACTTTTCCATGTTTATGAGTGGGAAGTCTTACGTGATACCTTTTCTTTTAAAAGGATTTTGAAAATTAAGCAACTTTAACCTGTTACTCACACCAGACCCATGTCTGACCCGGAGTTTATTTTTGTTTTTCATAAACTCTTGGGTACTCAAATTTTTACGAGTAGCCAAGGGATTCAGGTTAGGATTCAGGATTAGCTTTGACGAATAATGGAGGAGCAATGGAGCAGGAGGCTTCCGCATTGTAGATATTTAGTCCGCTGTGTTTTGTATCTCTGTGTTAATTGTGATGTTGTATTGAGTTGTAAATACTAGACAGGTGTTTATAACTGTCTAGTATATGTGATGTGTATGCTGTGTATCTCTGATAGATACTGTATATTGTGTAAATACTTTTGATTATTAATATAATTTATTCGTTCCGCTGTTTAGATTCTGATGTGTTGTTTCTTCTTTCTTCTCTTTCTTTCTATTTCTATCCCTTTCTTTCTTATTTGCGATGCGATTTCCTGGAGATAGGAAGTCGGGTCGTCACAGTTGGTATCAGAGCAGTAGGTTGAGTGAATACCTAGGCTCTGTAGTGGTGTCTTTCTTGAGAGAGCGTATTTGTAGTTTTGATATATATCTATATATATTTATTTATTCTACCTATCTGTTGGATTACCTAAACGGGTTTTCCCAATATAGGTTATAAAGGTAGATAAGGTAGTGGTGTGTGTAACACGATTACTACCACTGATTGGAGTTTGATATTTGAGGTTGGAAGTGTATTTGTCGAGACTGTAGACCTAATACCGTCTCGAGTGAGTTGTGCAGTGGTGTGGAGATTTCATTGATCTCTGAAGGAAACCTATAAAGGTTCGGAGTTCATCTTTGAAATGCAGAGTTGGATGAGTTGAGTTTGGATCTGTCGGTTGGGCAGAAGTGTGTGATGGTATTTTGATACCTCAGAGAGTAGTAGCTGCGTGATGAGATGCAGTGAATACGGATGTCTCCGAAGAAGCTTTCTTTGGAAACAAGTTTTGGGAAGTGAGTTTGCTTTGTGTTGTGGCTGAGTTCAGCTAGTTGTTTGTGTTTGGCTTTGAGGCCTGAGTTTCTTGAAGAACTTTGGATCAGGAAGTTGACTGGCTGAGTAGTTTCTGAAGCTGGAGTTCAGAGGCAGTAGAGTGGATCTGTTTCTGCGATGGATTGACTAGTTAAGAGTGAGCTGTTCTGTTTGGTAAAGAGAGAACAGTTTTCTTTGGAATTGGTCTAGATTGATCGCAAAAGTGACTTGCGATAGGTTGAGTGTTCTTTTGAGGCATTGAAGGATTTCTTGTGATAGTGTTTGGTGAATCAACTCAGGATAGATCAGAGTTGTGCAGCGGAAGCAGTTTGAGAATGTTTCTGTTTGTCTTTTCCTAGAAGAAGTGAGTTTGTTCTTCTGATGTTTGAAGAGTAGAGTTGGTGATCTTAGTCTTGTTTGATCTTGAGGAGATCGTTATGTTGGATTGTTTTTGGTCCTGCCTGTTTCTTTTGGGATATCAGCAAGAGTTAAACCGATCAATTTGGATGTAGGTAGCCCAGGATCGTTAGAAGATTTTGTGGTTAAGAGACGAAGGAATTTGGATTCCGGAGTCGGAGATTTGATTTGGTTAAGTTTTCTCCGATCCAGGGAGCTATAAGTTTTGGGTGAGTCTGAGAAGCTAGCTCCAAAGTGTTTTGGGATCTCTTTTGTGATTTGGTTGGATTGGTGTTTAGATTTCAGGAATTGAATTGCCCGTTTGGATAATTGGATTTGGTGAGATTCACGTATCTCTGAGGGAGTACGTGTATGAGTTAGCTCTGGTTGTGGAACCAGCTGTTCAGGAAGGTTTGGTGGTTGAGTCAGACTCGTTTGTAGTCTGATATCTTGTCTAGTTCTGTAGATTTAGATGAGTAGAAGTTCTATAGCTTCGTAGTTTTGATTGTTTAGATTCTGTAGGGCGAGTATCCCGGTATATATATACTTGGGGAAACTCGAGAAAATTTATCCAGAATTTTATCTGGATAATTAAATTTGTTTGATTAGATAAATTGATTGCTTTGGTTGTTAGCATATCATTAGTATATGCTTGTGTTTTAAAATCTAAAATCTTAAGATAGATTATTAAATTACCTTTGTTTTAAATTTCGGGGACGAAATTCTTTTAAGGGGGGAGGAATGTGATATCCCGGAAATTTTAGCAATATCAATTTAATAATCTGTAATTAAAATTAAATTGATTTGATAAAATTTTGTTAATAAAATTAACTTGATTTAATAATTCAATTAAATAAATGTTTAATTGATGAATTTTATCTTTTAAAAGCTAATAAAATGATTTCCTATTTATAATGTATGTATGTATATATATGTGTATATATATATTGTAAATGGATAAGTTTTGAATTGAAATTAATTAACAAATAAAATCTTGTTTTAAATCCTAATAATTCATTTTGATAATTTGAATTGTATAAGTAAATTTAAAATACACTTTTATATATAAACATTGTTTCATTTAAATAAGTTAAATAAGATAAGTGATATATAATTTCTTTTATAAATGATTTAAATTGAATAAATATGTTATTTTTAAATAATAATAATAATAAATGTGTAATTATAGATATGTTTTAAAGGACAATATTATTATTTTTAAATTAAGTATGTTAATATAAACTAGTTTTAACATTTGATTTTGAATGTATGAATAAAATTTGAATTTGTATTGATTTTGAATTCAAAAGAACAAACATATATATATTTTGTAAGTAAGCTTCTATTTTTATATACATTGTTTTATTCCATTTTCATTAAAAAGAAATACATATACATTTAAATATGAAGATAAAATATATATACATGTATTTGATAAATAAAGAAAAGAGGATTTCATTAAATAAAAACAAATTAAAAATAAGTAACATGTGTATAATAACAAATGTTAATATCTTAAGCAACTAATGAGACAAGTGTAATTGAATCTAAAAGCTAGTGAGACAAGTGTCCTTTTATTTTGATTTTTTTTTCTTTTAATTTTTAATAAAACAATTACATTCACATAAAACATATTTCTTCAATCTCATTTTTTTTTATAATGCTCATTTTTCTCAAAGTAAAGAGAAAACTTAATCAAATCTGTAATTCTCTCCCACAAATCTGAAATTCATTTCAAAAAAGCAAATCATATGTTGCCTGCATGCAAGTTTTCTCTTCAATCTGTAGTCTTTAAAAACTGTAAAATCCATTTCAAATCCCTCTTCAAATCATCTTACAAATTTCCATAGACAAATCAATTCAAACAAGCAAGTCTGCAGTCCTCTTTAAACCATTTTCAATTGCAAATTTAATCAACATACAAGTCAACTGCATTTTATTTAAACTGGGAATAAGTGAAATCTGAAGCAACAGCAAACCTTCATGAAATCTGCATGCAAGTTTTAAAGCACAAGCAAATCCACAAATGCAAAATTAAGAGCCTGCACCTGTAATTCCATTCAAAAGCAAAATAAATAGCCTACATGCAAGTGTTGACAGCTAGTTCAAAATTCAAGCCTGCATCTGGAAACTAAGGTCTCTGCATTTTTGAATCTGGGAATCAAGTGTTGTCTACATGCAAGTATCAACAGCAAGTAACTAAGTTTCATCAGAAAATTCAAAGAAGTAAAAGTAATGCAGGTTTTAACAACAACATTCAAATTTCTTCAACCTGCATGCAAATTTATGTGCAAAGCAACAGCAAAACTTGCAAGTTAAATCAAGCAACTCTGGTTTTTAAATCAAAACAGCAGCTTTTCAAAATTTTGTGCTCTGCTTTCAAAACATCAAGTGAGTAACACTTTTTAAAATTTAAATATAAGTTGGTTGCTTGAATAAGTATGCTTGTGTATGTTATCTGGATTGCATGTTGATTTATATGTTTGTGAGTAACATCACAGTTTAAAAAGTTTAAGTAGTTAATTATGTTGCATGATCATCTGTGAAACAAGTATGTTTGTGAATGAATTTTTAAGTTTAGCTTTGTGTATATATATGAATACTGTTGTGCATATATATGTGTGTTTGGACTTCTCTAGTTTTAGTTCCAGGTTTAAAGTAAAAAAAATCAGATATGGAAAAAAAAAATAAGCTGATAATCCAATTTATGTAATGACTTAAGTATTGAATCAAATATGTTTGTTTTATCATCAGTTTAAGTCCAAAATTTGTTTAAGTTAAAAACAAATTGTAATTGCCTCTGGAAATAAGAAAACATCAGAGCAACATTTAATAAGTTAAATTTCAAATATCATGATTCTTGTATTCAGGAATCTAACTCAACTTCTTAAACCAAAATTTGATTTTTAAAAACTAAAATGGCATTTTTTAGAATGGGATTGAAGTGCATGTCAGTGTTGCACTATTTTTGGGATTTTTGGCAAACTCAGATGAGCTCGAGTGTTTGGAAGGTAGGTGTTGTTTCCAGTGATGATAGGATGATCAGTTAGTAGAGGAAAAATATTGGATGGACCTGCAAATGACCGAGGTGATGGTGGTGGAATGATTGGGTTTGAAAACCTAGTTTTTAGGAAATGCAATAATTTGATTGGTACGAAGGCTACAGGGGACCGAGTGCAGGGATTTTTGGTGTGATGGTAGATGCGACCAAGACGAATAAGTGACCAAAGTTTCAGCCCTAACGGTGGTCGGAGGAGAGGGATGTTGGTGTTGACAGGTTTTGGGGTTTTGAAGCTTGTCTGCTGCCAGGTTTGGTTTGGGGGACTCGAACTTGATTTCGAGTTGATGGATGGTTAGTGATGGTCGTGATGTGTTTCAGGGATGATCGTCGACTTGTTGGTTGATCAAGTGATGGCCGGAGGTGGCCATGGCCTCTGTGCATATGCACGGAACAGTGGGAGGTGACAGGAAGTTTTTGGGGTTTGCAGTTTTATGCTCGAAGTTTTTACTCGAGTAATTCGATGCTTTTACTCGAAGTGGGGTAGGGTTTTACCCGAAGTAAACCAAGGGAAGCTCGGGTTTAATTTCTGAGTTACAGGTTTTTGAAACCTGTAGCTTTAAAATTTAAAATTTGTTTTAAAAATCTGAAATGCAAGGTTTTAAAACATGGATTTAAACTTAAATTTAAAAAGTAAAGTTTTCAAGCTAAGATTTGAATTTCAGTTTTAAAATTTAATTCAAATTTCAAAAGAAAAGAAAGGTAGAATGTTTAAAACTTTAAAGAGGTATAATTGAATTGAATTTAAGGTTTAAAATTTGAAATAGAAGATTTAAACATAAGTTTAAATCTGGAAATAAGATTCAAGTTTGAATCAGGTTTGAAAATAAAAGAAGTCTTTTTGAAATATTTAAATAGCTTTTAATATTGAATTCTATTTTAAATATGATTTGTATCTTGGATAAATATGGGTTTTGATTCCTTTTATAAATTGAATAATTATTTAGCATAAGTTTTAAAAAGGTTTTAAAATGTTTAAAAACTTTGATAAGTTAAGTTTAGTTTTCATTTTAAATTTAAAATGAAATTTGGAAAACAAATTAAGTTGTTTTAAATTACTTTGATAATGATAAAGTAATCATTAATAAGAAATGTTTAGTTTAAAAGGAAATCAAAGTTTTAATGATTTTTGATTTATTAAATTAGTAAGGTAATTAATTGGGTAATTAATTTAATTATTTAATTAAATTAAGGGTTTGAAATAAATTAATTAAGGTTAATTTAATTTGTAATTAATATTAATTAATTTAAGTAAATTACTTAATAAAGGTAATTAAGGAATTTAAGATAAGTTAATGAAGGTCATTAACTTAGGATTATTTATTAATTAATTAATGTAATTAATTTTGATAATTAAATGGATTAATTAATTTAGTTAATCAATTATAGAACTTGATTAAGTATGATTACGTTATGGAAATAATTAAGTTATTAATTACTCTTTGTAATTAATTAATTTATTTGATTAGTTTAAATTAATTAATTAAGTTTAATTAATTTAGAATAATTATCTAATGGACTGATAAGAAATCAAAGAAGTATAATTACTTAGAGAAGTAATTAAGATAAGTAAATTATGAGAAATTAATAATTAAAGTTGAGAAGATTTTTGAGATTAATTACTTTGTGTAATTAAAGGTAACTACTTTGTGAAAGTAATTAATAATTAATAATTACTTAGTGTAATTAATTTAAGTATTGATTAATTAATTCTTTGGAAATAATTAAGTGATGTAATTAATTAAAGGTAATTAATTACAAATGAGATTAATCAAATGTGATTAATAAATATAATTAATTATTAAAAATAATTAATTTAGGAGTAATTAAGAAAATAATTAAGGTTAATTAATTACTAAAAGTGATTAATAATTTTGATTTAATTGAGGTTAATTACTTAATGTAATTAATTTAAATAAGTAATTAATTTAAATATAATTAAGGATCATTAATTAATATAATTAATGATGTAATTAAGGATTAATTAATTAAGATTAATTAATCAATGATAAGTGATTAAGAAGTAATTAATTAATGTAATTAATTAAGGATTAATGTAGTTAATTATAATTAATTAATGGAGTAATTAAAGGTTAAATACTTTAGATGGTTAAGAATAATTAATTTGTAAATTAATTAAGGATAATTACTTGAATGTAATTAAAAGAATAATTAATCAAGAATGATTAATTAAGGTGATTAAGTTGAGGATAATTATTAATTGATTTGCAATCAATTAAGGGTTAAATAAGCAAGTTTTAAATTGAGGAAGTAATTAATTTAATTCATTTTAAATTAATTAAAGGTAAGTAATTAATTTAATTCACTTTAAATTAATTAGAGATAGAAGTAATTAATTCAATTCATTTTAAGTTAATTATATATGGAGTGATTATAGATCCTTGCTTATGAATGGATGTTATGGTTTATCTTGAATAGTTTGAATCTCATATATGAGATTACTATTGTGTGATATGGATGCATTGGTTGCATTGTGATGTATGAGTTATCTATGGGTGATGATAATATAGATTATCAATTTGTGATGATTACCTGTTTATGATAATAATGTTGATTATCTATTGTGATGATATTATCTATCTGTGTGTTTATAGATAGTTTAAATTGAATTGTTTTAAACTTAAAACAACTTGGACCTAAAAGACACGCTTTGGATTTCGATGAGACCGGGATCGGGTTTCCATATTTGGGATCCGAAAACCACATCGTTTCCAATTAACGTTAGGTCGTGTATCTAAGTGGAGCAAGTGAAGACTCGAGGTGTAAGAACTATAAGTCAGTATAACTCTGTGGGTGATTCCGTAATGAGTTTGACGGAATAGTACTTATAGGTTCGATATGGAGATTTAGAGTGCAAGGGTTATTGTCGTTAACTCTGAGGGTGATTCCAAAACGAGTGTAACGAGATAATGCCTTCGGTTTCGTTCGAACCCGGAACGAACTTGTAAGGATTGAATGCTTTCAGCACATCGTCAGGTGGACGATGAGCATTCTAAGTATATGTCCTATAAAGGTAATCGTAGCCTCAAGCCTCATCAACCGGGAATGGCTAAAACAGGGGAGGTGCGCCAAGGCTTCGTGGGTAGCCCCCACTTGAGAGCAAGATTGACTCCTGTCTAGAAGTCCCTTTATATTCGGCTGTGTGGGGTGGTTGGTTCGCGACAACTACCGGGGTTGTCTTGTTCGGAACTATTTAGTAAGGAATGGGTCCGGCCTTGTGTTGCAGGGGATGAAGGGAGTAATCCTCGGTACGGTGATCTAGGCCACGTACTGTGACGGGCGGTACCCCAGTAGCCCTGCCATTGATGGAATCCAAAATCCAATAAGTGCCAACGGTTTTGATTGTATTACCCACTTTTGTGGCTAGTAGCTGGAATTTAATGAATGTAACAATTTCGGCTATTTCATATTTACTTGAAAACCCTAGACACTATTATAATATCACAGAATTTCCTATCAAATGTTTTGGTTAGCGTAAGGTAAAAACTTTTCCATGTTTATGAGTGGGAAGTCTTACGTGATACCTTTTCTTTTAAAAGGATTTTGAAAATTAAGCAACTTTAACCTGTTACTCACACCAGACCCATGTCTGACCCGGAGTTTATTTTTGTTTTTCATAAACTCTTGGGTACTCAAATTTTTACGAGTAGCCAAGGGATTCAGGTTAGGATTCAGGATTAGCTTTGACGAATAATGGAGGAGCAATGGAGCAGGAGGCTTCCGCATTGTAGATATTTAGTCCGCTGTGTTTTGTATCTCTGAGTTAATTGTGATGTTGTATTGAGTTGTAAATACTAGACAGGTGTTTATAACTGTCTAGTATATGTGATGTGTATGCTGTGTATCTCTGATAGATACTGTATATTGTGTAAATACTTTTGATTATTAATATAATTTATTCGTTCCGCTGTTTAGATTCTGATGTGTTGTTTCTTCTTTCTTCTCTTTCTTTCTATTTCTATCCCTTTCTTTCTTATTTGCGATGCGATTTCCTGGAGATAGGAAGTCGGGTCGTCACACGAGGCTACATATATACATATCTATCATTCATGTATATTCATTCTGCTTACTCTTTCTTCCTTGCCTTTACATCATTTATATCTGATCCTAGATCTTCATTTTATTACGCAATTAACTTTTTCTTTATCATATTCATTTACCTCTTTTTATTTTCAAGTATCAATATAATTGCTACCCCATTTATTAGTTTCGACTTTGATTCCTATTCCTTTTTATTCTTGCTAACAACTTCACATTATATGTTTCATTACTTCCCATCTTATTGGCATTTTTATTTCATTCTTATCTTAATGTTCAACTCTTGGGATTTACTGTATTTTAATATATTGGAACTAAATTTCCATTCAACATATGTTAACACAGTAGATTTCCATATCTTATCAAAAGAGGAAATGTTTGTGCGGTGTTTGCAACTACAAGGAATTGCCTGCAAAACATGGAAATTTCCCTTGTTTTGTACATCTCTTTTGTGATGACCCGGATTCAGCGTCCGAAAATCGGCACCAATACATCACCCGTATTCGAATGCCAGAGATTCAAACGTTGAAGTTTGATTCGTCGGGGCTTATAACACATTAGGTGAAAACAACACAGCGGAAACAAAAAAGAAATTTTATTGATATACAAAAATTGATACAACATTTACAACAAATGCCCGATATCAGAGACAGATATACAACAGCGGAAAGACAAAGCAGCGGAAAACAACAGCAACAGCAGTGGAAAGATAACATCTTCATTGCCAAAGCTCCAAACCAGAAAGCTCGAACCACTATCATGCGGCAATGAAGCAAATCCGATCCAAAAATCCACAGACTTCAAAGACTGCCAAAATCTACATCTACAAGCTGACTATCTAATAACCTGACTCTAGGCTGCCCGTGTGGAAAATTATGGGCACTCAGAGTTTAGAAAGAGAACAATAAACTCCAGGTCAGTCATGAGACTAGTGTGAGAAAACAAAAACATTTTTATTTGAACAAGAAAGAAATAAAAAGAAATTCGTTATGCTTTTTGGAAAATGAAACTACCATAAGGCCTCCCGGCACACACACACAATGCAATTGCACACTTGGGGGAGATTTCTCCTTATAGCAATCAAACATACTTGATACGCGAAAATCCTTTTGATATTATTATTAGTGCATAGTGTGGAAAACATTTCGAAAGTATAATATTAATCTTAGCCAGCATACGTGCATTATAGTATGCCTACTATAGCTACCATATTAAATGGAAGGTTCTACAACTAAAACTGTACAGGGCTCGTATTGGATGATTGGATTTCCAACAAATGGTCAAGGCTAAGGAACTTCCTTTCCGAATGGATACGCCTCTGGAGGGATGCTCCGAGAACCTAACCGGATCTCTGCTAACACAAGGCGGGTTACCTCTGTAACTAGGTAACTAACTGTCATAATTATGTCATCCCTCGGTCATCACCGACCTTTATACCGGTAATCACCAACAAATTCCAACAACCACATAAGTCAAATATCTAGGATCCATACCATGATGCCACTTTTTATCCAGAAGGAAATGTGCATACCCAAAGGGGCGCGACCCCTATAACCTTGTCGCATCCTTCCTGTTTCGACCATTTCCGAGGTGTGAGGTTCGATGAAGTCTTGTCCCACAAAGCTACGCTTTTCACAAAAGCCATGCTTCGATCAACCAATGATCAGCACTTAGCATGCCACATTACCTTAGGAATATATCACTAATTAATGTCAACTACATAACTTCTGAGCTCGTACGTCTCAGAGAAGGGTGTTAAGCTAAGAGAATAAGTTCTCCGCCAACAAACAGAAATGCATGTGATAGAAACCAGCTTTACATCTCAAAGTGTAACGTTAGACATACATCCATACAACTCCATCCTGGGTCTGAATGGAACCGAAGGCACTTCGTCCAATTAAGGATAGAAGCCCTTGTAAATCTGGGTATCCACAATCCCGACCGGACTCCCCATCACATATGGAGATCTCTATACCGGAGCAATACGGTGCAGAGACAATCGACGGGTAATCCTTTCATTCTCGAAAATACCCGGTCTTCAACCACCGTCTTCGATTGCTATCCATTTCACCGTATCATTGATTCAGAATGGGTTTTATGACATAAAGTCTCTCCCGGCTTAACTGAATAATGAGCACTTTTTTTAAAAAACATATGTATACATTGGGATCTTAGTTAAGTCACAACTTTTAGCCCAAAACCTTTCCTTTTGAATGGTTTAACCAAATTTCCATTTTTAATCTTTTAAACAAAAGATTCACCTTTAAGATACACTTAAATTTCAAACAAGGTTCACCAATCTTTAACAAAGATTCATTCATAGATTTCAAAACTATTTCCATTGGATTTACCCATAACTCGAAATCTTTTCAACAAAAACTGAAAATTCTTTCTTTATATGAAAGCCGTTATCATTCGAAAACAAAGGCTTTCATTTCAAGAAAATCCGATTAAATTTGCTCAAGTTATAGCCTTTTAAAGTACAAATTGGAAAAAAATAACGAACTGCCATACACTCGGCAAGCTCTATTTTAAATTCCCAAAATAATTTTAATTTCAAAACTTCTTTTCAAAATATTTAACCCAATCACTTCCAAACCATTTTGGATTCGAAATTCAACTTTTAAATTTCTCATCATTGAAAATAATATTAAATTGAAAATACCCGTGACTTAACCAATTTCCTGTGAAATCCATATTTGTGTATGTATGTGTTGTCCAGGTGTTTTTCACACAATAATAAATATCACAACCATCATCAATTCAAGCACAACAATATCGATAAGCGGTATAATCCTATAACGCTTATCTTCCACTCACAAATAAATATGTAAATTCATCATAGATAAATAATTTATATTCATCACAGCTCAATCCAAAACAATTCATATCACAGAACATTACATATCAGGGATATCAATCAATCTACGCATTCAATACAATAACCATCCATAAGCAAGATTAAATAATTATCCAATTCCTAACTAATTCAATCTAATCTCCAATTAAATTAATTACTTAAATTTTCCTTTAAATCTTGCTTAATTAACATTAAAAAATTATAAACTATTTGTCATTACTTTAATTAACGAAATTAATTAATCAAACCCTTAATTAATTACATTAATTAATTATCCCTTAATTAATCATAAATAAATTAACCTTGAGTTAATTACATAATTAATTAATCCGTTAATTAATAACATAAATTAATTAACCTTTAATTATTAAGTAATTAACCTTTATTTACTTGATTATCCTTTGATTACTTATATTAAGTAATTATCCATTAATTAATCACCTTGATTAATGACATTTAAGTAATTAAGTATCCTTTAATTACTTACATAAATTTACCTTTAATTAGTTACATTGATTAATTATCTTTTAATTAATCACATTAACAAATTAACCTTTAATTAAATCACATTAATTAATTAATCACATTAATTAATTATCCATTAAGTAATTAATTCTTTACATTGAGTAATTATCCTTTTAATTACTTCTATTAAGTAATTATTCCTAATTACTTTCATGAAGTAATTGTCCTTAATTACTTACACTAAGTAATTATACTTTATTAATTATATTAATTAATTGTTCTTTAAGTAATTATCCATTAATTACTTATACTAAGTAATTATTCTTTAATCATTCTCATTAAGTAATTATCCTTAATTACTTATATCAATTAACCAACCCTTTAATTATCTTAATTAATTAATCCTTTAAATTAACTAATACTTTAATTAATTACATTCATTCATTATCCTCTAATTACTTTTATTAAGTAATTATCTTTTTATCACTTTCATTAATCACATCCCTTTATTTGAAAATAATTAGAGATTATTAACCCAATATTTAATTTATCCAAATCAAAACGATCTAATTTTCAAAAATATTTGCATTTATGATCTGTACATTTTGCTTTAGAACTTAGTTAATATTACTTTGGAAACTTGTTTATCTACTTTAATTTCTCAATTTTTAAAACTTTAAAATTTTAAACTTTAAAACTTTAAAATTTGATACATGTTTTCTTTATAATTTAAAAACATGGTTATGCTTTTACTTTACCTTTTAAAACCTGGTTCAAGTTTTCTTTTAAACATTTAAAACCTGGTACAAATTACTTCAGATTTTAAAACCTGAACATAACTTACTTTTAAATTTTTAAAAACCTGTTATGATTTAAAACCCGGGCCAATTAACAAAATACCGGATCTCATTCCCGAGTTACTTGCGAACTCGATCTACTTTGAGATAAACCCTCAACGACTTCGAGTCGAACCCGAGATAGCTTCATCTTCCCCAAATTGATCAACAACCCAGACACCTAAGTGCACATGTGCACGTGCACCGATGATCGCCGACCCTCTGATCCTCGTCGAGATCACCAACAAGTACTCGATAATCACCTCAACCCAAACAACCACCTAGTTCGACGATTTCACCAGGAAACCAAAATCGATCATCTCGATTTCAACCTGAAACCCAATCCCGACGACCAAATCACCTTGCCCCGTCAATTCCGTCCATCGAAATCCACGCCATCAAGCCCAAAGCTTCACCATGCCACCATGCTTCAAATCCCTTTGATCCAAACCAGTCCGATGCTCCCATGTCGATGCAATTACTTCGAGAACGACGTCGACCAAACCCATGCCTTAAACCTTACATCATCACTTTTCGGCCACCACGACCTACGAGAAATTCAGTTTCCATTTTTCTCCTAAACATCGACCTACTGCCTTCCTCCAGCCACCATCCCGAGATTACTGGACCTTGCGATCGCCGGAATCGAGAAAAAATCTCGATTCCGTTCAACTCTCAATTTATCATGAATCATAATCTTAAAAATCTAGATGTAATCATTAAAAATCATAGTTTTCAGTAACGAATCTAAACATATAAGTGAAACAAGAAATTATGCTTGTCGATTTTTATCATATGATTTAGATTTCACTGTAAATTTCGTTTCCAGATACCCACTTTATAATTTCTTTTGAAAATTATTTTTAAAATTAATATTACATCATTACAAACAACTTTATTTTGAACATCATAACTTATAATGGATTGTATGAAGAGAATTTTTAAATTTAGAATTTATTTTGTGTCTGCTAGTCAAGCACAGAGGCATGTACATCTAAACACAGGCATGCACACACATATATATAGACATGCAGGCATTTTCAATATCTATACAAACATTTTTCATAACAAATTTCAAGTATCAATCACAAACACCCAGATCTATGAACAAATTTGAGTTTAAAATGTTAGTTTGCTCACCTGGAACATGTTGACAGAGAACAAAGAAGCCTGGATTTGAATTTTGATTTTAAAAACTAGAAACTTGGTTGCTCTTTTACTTTGAAAAGTGGAGATTGCTTGCTGTTCTTTGTTGAGTTGAATCTACTTTGTTTTGAAAAGAATTTGAACTAAAGCTTGGTATTCGAGATGATCTGCTTTGTCTATGTTTTCAGGTTTTGAATTTGAATCTTAGCCTGCTTGTTCGATCTAAGTTTATCTTTGCTTTTGAGTTTTTAGTTTGATTTACTTTTCTGTTTTATATTTCTAGGTTTGTAAATTTGTTTCTTTAGTTTTGAGTGCATGATAGAAAATTGAGAAGAGAAGTATAGATGTATTTATAGCTTTTTCTTACTTATTTAAAAAAAATGAAAAGAAAATAAAAACATGACATTTGTAATTTTCATGCATTACAAATGTTGAATCCATTTTAAATTACTTATACTTGTTCATTTTTATGTTACTTAGCCTACACTTGCAATTTTCATGTGTTAATAATAATTTTATATAATTCATATATTAGTTTATATTTAGTTACATATATATATATATACACACACTATTTTCAATTTCAATGAATACTTGTCCTTTTATAAATATTTATATAATCTTAAAGAAAATGATTTGAAACTAAATTATACACTAATATACATACATACATACATATATATATATATATATATATATATATATTAGAATTTAACCTATAAATAGCCTTTTGAAAATCATTATATTAATCTCAAATCATAACTTCCATATATATATATATTATAATTAGAAAACAAACTTTTATTAGTTTTAAATTATAGAGCTTTCAAATTCAAATTCATTTACAAGATATTTGTTTTGAATTTCAAATCAAATTTCAAATTAAAATCTATTTATATATATAAATAAACAAACACTATATCGGAGCAACTCAGTGCAGAGACATTCGACAGGTAATCCTTTCGTTCTCGAAAATACCTGGTCTTCAGCCACTATCTTTGATTGCTATCCATTTCGTCGTATCATTAATTCAGAATGGGTTTTATGATACAAAGTCCTCACCCGGCTTAACCGAATAATGAGCGGGTTTTTTTAAAAACATATGGATACATTGGGATCTTAGTTAAGTCACAACTTTTAGCCCAAAAAATTTCCTTTTGAATAGTTTAAACAAATTTCCATTTTTAATCTTTTAAACAAAAGATTCACCTTTAAGATCCACTTAAATTTGAAACAAGGTTCACCAATCTTTAACAAAGATTCATTCATAACTTTCAAAACTATTTCCAGCGGATTTACCCATAACTGAAAATCTTTTCAACAAAAATGGGAAATTCTTTCTTTATATGAAAGCTGTTATCATTCGAAAACAAAGGCTTTTCGTTTTGGGAAAATCCGATTAAATTTGCTCAAGTTATAGCCTTTTAAAGTATAAATTGGAAAAAACAGCGAACTGTCGTTCGCTCGGTAAGCTTATTTTAAATTCCCAAAATAATTTTAATTTCAAAACTTCCTTTTCAAAATATTCAACCTAAATCACTTCCAAACCATTTTGGATTCAAAATTCAACCTTTAAATTTCTCATCATTGAAAATAATATTAAATTAAAAATACTCGTGACTTAACCAATTTCCCGTGAAATCCATATTTTTGTGTGTATGTGTTGTCAAGGGGTTTTCCACACAACAAAAAAATCACAACCATCATCAATTCAAGCACAACAATATCGATAAGCGGTATAATCCTATAATGCTTATCTTCCATTTAGAGATAAATATGTAAATTCATCACAGATAAATAATTTATATTCATCACAGCTCCATCCAAAACAATTCACATTACAGAACATTACATATCAAGGATATCAATCAATCCAAGCATTCAATACAATAATCATCCATAAGCAAGATTAATTAATTGTCCAATTCCTAACCAATTCAATCTAATCTCCAATTAAATTGATTACATTAACAAAATATAAACTATTTGTTATTACTTTAATTAATGAAATTAATTAATCAATCCCTTAATTAATGTAATTAAATATCCCTTAATTAATCATAAATAAATTAACCTTAAGTTAATTACATAATTAATTAATCCTTTAATTAATTACATAAATTAATTAACCTTTAATTATTAAGTAATTAACCTTTAATTACTTGATTATCCTTTGATTACTTATATTAAGCAATTATCCATTAATTAATCACCTTGATTAATGACATTTAAGAAATGAACTATCCTTTAATTACTTACATAAATTAACCTTTAATTAATTACATTGATTAATTATCTTTTAATTAGTCACATTAACAAATTAACCTTTAATTAAATTACATTAATTAATTAATCACATTAATTAATTATCCATTAAGTAATTAATTCTTTACATTGAGTAATTATCCTTTTAATTACTTCTATTAAGTAATTATTCCAAATTACTTTCATTAAGTAATTGTCCTTAATTACTTACACTAAGTAATTATACATTATTAATTGTATTAATTAATTTTTCCTTAAGTAATTATCCATTAATTACTTACACTAAGTAATTATTCTTTAATCATTCTCATTAAGTAATTATCCTTAATTACTTATATCAATTAACCAACCCTTTAATTAATTATCTTAATTTATTAATCTTTTAAATTAATTAATACTTTAATTAATTGCATCCATTCATTATCCTCTAATTACTTTTATTAAGTAATTATCTTTTAATCACTTTCATTAAACACATCCCTTTATTAGAAAACAATTAGAGATTATTAACCCAATATTTAATTTATCCAAATCAAAACAATTTAATTTTTCAAAAATATTTGCATTTATAATCTATACATTTTTCTTTAGAACTTAGTTAATATTACTTTGGAAACTTGTTTATCTTCTTAAATTTCCCAATTTTTAGAACTTTAAAACTTTAAACTTTAAAGCTTGATACATGTTTTCTTTATAATTTAAAAACTTGGTTATGCTTTTACTTTACCTTTTAAAATCTGGTTCAAGTTTTCTCTTAATCATTTAAAACTTGATAAAAATTACTTCAAATTTTAAAACCTAAACACAATTTACTTTTAAAATTTTAAAAACCTATTATGATTTAAAACCCGGGCCAATTAATAAAATTCCCGATCTCATTCCCGAGTTACTCACGAACTCGGTCTACTTCAAGATAAACCCTCAACGACTTCGAGTCGAACATGAGATAGCCTCATCTTCCCCAAATTGTTCAAAAACCCAGGCACCTAAGTGCACACGTGCACATGCACTGATGATCGCCGACCCTCCGATCCTCGCCGAGATTATCCGCAAGTACCCAATAATCGTACCTCACCCCAAAACAACTACCCAGTTCGACAATTACACCAGGAAACCAAAATCGATCATCTCAATTTCAACCTGAAACCCAATCCCGACGACAAAATCACCTCGCCCCGTCAATTCCGTCCACCGGAATCCACGCCATCAAGCCCAAAGCTTTGCCATGCCACCATGCTCTAATTCCCCTTAATCCAAACAAGTCTGATGCTCCCATGTCGATGCAATTGCTTCGAGAACGACATCGACCAAACCCAGGCCCTAAACCCTACATCATCACTTTCCAGCCACCACGACCTACGAGAAACTCCGTTGCCATTTTCCCCCTAACCACCGACCTATAGCCTTCCTCCAGCCACCATCCCGATATTACTGGACCATGCGATTGTCGGAAATCGAGAAATTTTTTGATTCTGTTCAACTCTCAATTTCTCATAAATCACAATCTTAAAAATCTATATGTAATCATTAAAAATCATAGTTTTCAGTAACGAACCTAAACATATAAGTGAAACCAGAAATTATGCTTGTCGATTTTTATCATATGATTTAGATTTCACTGTAAATTTCTTTTCCAGATAATGACTTTATAATTTCTTTTGAAAATTATTTTTAAAATTAATATTACATCATTACAAACAACTTCCTATTGAACATCATAACCTATAATGGATTGTATGAAGAGAATTTTGATTTTTGAATTTATTTTGTATCTGCTAGTCAAGCACAGAGGCATGTATATCTAAACACAGGCATGCGCACACATATATATAGACATGCAGGCATTTTCAACATCCATACAAACATTTTTCATAACAAATTACAAGTATCAATCACAAAAACCCAGATCTATGAACAGATTTGAGTTTAAAATGTTAGTTTGCTCATCTGGAACATGTTGAGAGAGAACAGAGAAGCCTAGATTTGAATTTTGATTTTAAAAACTGGAAACTTAGTTGCTCTTTTATTTTGAAAATTGGAGATTGCTTGCTGTTCTTTGTTGAGTTGAATCTACTTTGTTTTGAAAAGAATTTGAACTGAAGCTTGGTATTTGAGATGATCTGCTTTGTCTATGTTTTCAGGTTTTGAATTTTGATCTTAGCTTGCTTGTTTGATCTGAGTTTATCTTTGCTTTTGAGTTTTTAGTTTGATTACTTTTCTGCTTTGTATTTCTAGGTTTGTAAATTTGTTTCTTTAGTTTTGAATGCGTGATAGAAAATTGAGAAGAGAAGTATAGATGCATTTATAGCTTTGTTTACTAATTTAAAAAAATGAAAAGAAAATAAAAACATCACATTTGTAATTTGCATGCATTGCAAATGTTGAATCCATTTTAAATTACTTACACTTGTTCATTTTTATGTTACTTAGCCCACACTTGTAATTTGCATGTGTTAATAATAATTTTATATAGTATATATATTAGTTTATATTTAGTTACATATATATTTATATTCTAATTTCAATTTTAATGAATACTTGTCCTTATATAAATATATAATCTTAAAGAAAATGATTTAAAACTAAATTATACACTAATGAATATATATATAAAATATATACTAGAATTTAACCTTTAAATAGCCTTTTTTTTGGAAATCATTATATTAATCTCAAATCATAACTTCCAAATATATATATACACATTATAATTAGAAAACAAACTTTTATTAGTTTTAAATTATAGAGTTTTCAAATTCAAATTCATTTACAAGATATTTATTTTTGAATTTCAAATCAAATTTCAAATTACAATCTATTTTTATATACAAATAAACAAACACATATCTTATTTATTTTGGAAAAATTCAAATTAATTCACAATTTAATCCAAAAATTTACATTAATTATCAATTTAATTTTGACTTAAAAATGGGATCATTACATATTTCTTTATATTTTAATTTGTGCATTCCTTGTTATTCCAAACATTACATTTTTATTTATTTAAAACTTGATAATATGTGGAAATCTACTTGCAAGATTTCAAATTCAATGTGTTAAAATATCACAAAAATCCTAAAGATTTAAACAAGTTCTTATTTCAACTTTATTCATATTATCAAATAAAAACAAGTTCCTAGTCATTACACATTCTTTAAGTTTCGTTTAGTTCATCATCATTAAAATACCGGTTCAAAATGTTATGCAGTCGCTGAATTAAATTAAATCATTACATAATGCAGAATTAAATCTAATCGATAAGCAATTAAAAAATTAAATCTAACCATTCTCTTTTGTAATTATCAATATAAATTTCGTAAGTAAGTTTAACATCTTCAATGTTTTATATTCATGAATTTGTTTGCAATTTAAATTAAATTCTTAGGCATATAGGAATAGATCTGCAACGATATAATCTTATATTATGTAAAAACATATAATATTCTCACTCACCTTATATTAGCGTTCTAATATCTCTAGACCTAATCTAGATCTAAACCATATTATTTGTATTCTTCATTTTGGCTCCCTATTCGGATCCACAAATAATATTTATACAGATCTATTATAATAAAAGAGGCTGAGATTAAATTTATTAACTAGAATCAGATCTATAGTTTACTATGATATATCACCTTGGTTTAAACCTATTTTCTATTCACTATCATCTCCTATTTCTTCTCCAAAGTGAATATTTGTAATTTAAATCGATTTTTGTGTATACAGAATTTTGGAGGAGAAAAATATGGCAGAACTTCTGGCCTGTGCTCATAAAAAACTATGAGTCGGAAGTAAACCCATAGGTCCTAATTTACAGAGGTTAAAATCGGTGCTACCATTGGATCAAACCGTTTTAAATCTGGGCCACATGAAAAAAAATTACTCCTGCCTACAAAAGATCACGGGTGGACCGTGATATACTCTACATCTATCGCTCATGGTTGACCTGGGCTTTTCATGGTCAACCTATGATATTTTTGAATGGAAAATTATTATCGTGAGTTGATTATGTTAGTTCTTTTTTTTTAAGTGGATTGTGTAGATTACTTTCCTATGTTAATTGATCTTTATCTTTTGTTTACACTAGTTAAAAATTCTCTAAGATTTTAGTTTAATGCTAACCATTATTGATATCTAATTAGCCTTAATTGATTTTATTGCCATATTAACATATATGATTATTTTTGATGCCAAAACTTCAAACGTTAGTAGCTTTTTAATTTGTATTTTGATCGTTAAACATTATATATGACAATTGATTAGAAAATCGCCATGAACACAATAGTGCAAGTTTCGTAGCCAATTTCTGACATTTGCAAAAATCCTATTTGTCACATTTTATTTATTTATAAATTAGTTTCTATATAAATTAATTATCGTAAAAATCACGGGGTGTTACATTCTCCCCTTTCAAAAGAATTTCATCCCCGAAATTCCAAGGATTCGATCATATAAACCAACGAAATCCATTTTATGCTAACAATTATTTAGTGTGCAGCTAATTTTTACAGCAATTCGTGTACATGTGCACAACGCATCAATACATATGATATGTATGAGTAATAATTTCTAATTTGGTGCCACCTATATAAATGCTTTATTATAAAACAATTTTGAAAATATGGTGCAAACATCCTAAATATAGTAGTAGTTCTACATGCATGCGATTTTTGAAAACCAAAAACTTGGTTTTTCATCTAAGTTTTCTCACACTTGTACGAATAAAAGTATAGTTCAACCAATTTTGCATCCAATTCTTACCATCCAAAATCCTAGCACACCATTGCTAACCTTCAAATTTAGAAAAATCTAGTTTTCTAAACCAATTCTTTTATGCTAGGAAATGGTCTAGATGGAAAATTTCATATTTTCATCCTTCTCTTATGTACCTATTTCCCCCTATACCTTGGAATTTTCTCTTTTTCCCCTAGTTCTTTTCTAACTTTTCCAAGTACAATTTGCATGAGTCGATTTTTATTTTAAAGATTCAAAAACGTTGCTATTTCCAAAAATCATTTTTTAAAATTTTACTCATCGACAAGGTACACGAGAAAATATTCCACAGATAAAAAGGTTTCCTTATCCCTCACCACACTAATTTTACTATCACTACTGCAGCACAATAAAACCAATACTTACCCACTTGTCGTCTATTCCCCGATGTCAGTGTGTAGTAGTTCAAAATCTTAAAATTTTCAGAATTCTTAGCTTTTAAAATATTTTCCAAAATATTATTTTTCCAAGTTGCATTATATATAACAAAAATCTTCTACAAATAAAATTTCATAAATATGTTTCCCAAAATACGCATATTCAAATTTCATAAATAATTTTTCTGCATGTTGGATTATGAGGTTTAAAAATAATCTATCATCCATAACGGACCTCACTTAATTGCGTGGTATTTAAGTTTCTGAAAACTTTTCTTTCTTATTAATATCAACCAGCATACGGATCAAATTTTAAATTTCAGCCTTCAAGCAATAGGAACATTGATTCGTGGCTCACAGTACCATGCCTCTGTCTTCCTACTGAAATTTACTTTCCGAAAATTTCTTTTCTTTTCGAAACCTACATTTTCATTTGCTTTTACCTCAATAGTTAGTTTAATAAATTCTTTTAGTTTATTATTTAACTTCTAGTTTCAACTATTTTCTTTTTCCCCCGCATTAGTTAAATGACTTTCAGAATTTTCTTATTTTTATTGTTTTCTCAAATCATAGTGGTCCACGTAGAAAACACACAAAAATGAACATTTCCATAAATGTATGCAGTTTTCATAGTAGCAACTAATGCTTTCATCCTATTAAAAGAAAACATACTGGAAGGAAACAAAACACTACTAACTACCACTACTACTGACTAGAATGGATCTTCCTAATAGGCCATCCTACAACGATTTTCTATAACTTATTCACACTTGGCTAGGTGGAATAATTTTCACAATCCCTATCTTGCCTTCCATAACTTGATCCTACTAATATCATCTATGTGTGTTTTCCATCTAATTACCCTCCATTACTTTCTTCTTTTGATCCAATTCTTTTGACAGTGCTCTCAATCCTAGATACTTCCCTTATCAAAGCATTTCCACGAACTTGCACAAGTGTACTTCACTACCATCTTTATGGCTGGCACACATATCAACATAACATTCCTAGGCTCTTTCCAGTATCCGTTACACTTTACGAGGATTTCTCATTACTATTCCACAAGTAGTCATTGCTATCTTCTTTATAGCCTTATCATATATCATGTTATCTCTAGACACTCATTCCTATCTATTCCGTACTCAAAATTTTGGTTTGGTCTTTGCCCGTTTTTTGCAAAAGAACTTCCACAAATTTTGAAACGCTCAATCCCAAATTTGTCTTTAATAGTACAACTTCAAACCTTTTATTAAATTCAAGAAAAGATTCTTCTCTTTTATTTTCTTGTTTTTCTAATCAACCTTTTCTTTCTAAAGATTTTTTTAACTTTTACTTCTTAAACTAGGATTTTTAATCAAACTATTTATTAAGTTTTTTTTCCAAAAGTTTATTCATTACACCAAACCATTCTTTTAAAAAAATACACTTTGTAGTTTTTCCAAAACATCTTTTATAAACTTTTAAACAATAAAACTGGAGTAGATAAGAAAAACTCTCATTCTATCATTCTTTCTATCTCTACTTCCAACCTTTAGTGGAGCCTCTAATATCACGAAAGGGGGACTTTTTAATGATACATATAATAAATGCACACAACAAAAGAAAATCTCAATTCTATTTTATTTTTCCTCTAATCTCTTATGCTGCTTCCAATTAGATTACTAACAAAATTTCTTTTCATGACATCCTACATAATTTCTATTTACTACACTTTTTATTATGCTTAAGGATTCTATACTTTAATGCATTGAAACTACTTACCCCCTTTAAAAGGAATAGTTAACGCTATAATTCTCTATGAATCACTCAAAAGAGGATTTGTTTTTTGTGTGAAATTACAAGAAATTATATTTCATTTCTTTATTGAAGTTGATATTACAAAATATGGGATTTTTCATATTTTGTGCATCTCATTCTTTGCATTTACATTCCTTATTATTTCAAACAAAACACCTTTATTTGTACTTGATTGATTCATGGATATTTATTTTATAATCTCTTTTCATTCCAATGAATTAAAATATGTTAGATCTCAACCTAATTACAATAAATCAAATCTTGTTTCTATTTATACTTCATAAAGTTTCTATTATTAAACTCTTAATTTATTGTCTTCTTATTTAACCATTCATAATGCATTCGCCTATAGCTTTATTTAGGGTTCCTAATCTTCTTTTCTATATTATTTACCCATATTCCAAACTTATACCACTTCATATTATCCACTTATAAAGTTTACTTTACAATTTAAAAAATTTCATTACACAAAACCCATGAGCTACATTGCTCTACTATTTTCCTTTCAAAAGAAGATGGCTTTCTACAAAATTTCTTTTATTGAAATTTTTTAGATTTTTAACAAATTCAATTTATACTAGAGCTTTATATCGATGCTTCTCCTTCTTTACTAAGAAACTATCAAGCTATATATGCTCTATAATTCTTCAAAAGAAATCATTTTTTTATTAAAACTCATTTTCTAGAAACTTTTCAATTTAACTTCCAATGAAACCTTTATTATATAAATACTTTTCCCAAATCCAATATCATATATTTTTCTCCAAATCCAATATTTGATTCTTTACTTTTTCAAATATATTGATTACATATTTTTCTCAACTTTTCATCTATTGGGTTGGACTATTAGTGGAGTTCTAACTATTCATTTAAGAACATCATTCCTTCTATTTACTAAGTTGTTCCTTTCTTGATATCAAAAATCTAATTTTCAATTTGGAGTGACTATTTCACACCTTTCTTTAGGAACTACCACATCTCCCACTATTTATAACATATGGATTTTTATTTTCCCCTTATCTAGACCTATTTTACATCATCAATTGGCAAACATATGGGTGTCTATGATTATTGGACTATTAAGGCCCGACTAAGGAGTTATGTACCATCCAGCTTCAGGGGATTTTCACATAAGACTATTCTATAGTTGGAGGATTTAATGTATATTTGTAGGCAAAAATACAAATATGTTCACCCAATGTTTCCTAGTTTATAAGATTGACTAACCTAAGCTCTGATACCAAATGTGACAACTTACACCCCTGTGGGCATGAATTTTCGCTAAATCAAAAACCCAAGTCTACCAAAGTATGGATTGTTGGTTTGATATCCTACAGATAAAACAAAAAAATGCATATCAAAGCTTTAACGAAATAACTTGCACATGTAAATACTGACCAAGGTTGACACTTCCAAAATCAAGTGTCTATGTCAACAACGAACATGCCAAACACTGGTGCTTGTCCTTCAATCTATCATGTGGGTTATAATGAGGAGGGAGTCAAAACAATGTTCTAGTGACTGGTAAATTATACATCTTATACATAACACTTGCTTATGCTGATTGTTCGCTATTATATGTTATGTTGATTATACCATTAGTCGTTTTGAATCCATCCATGCTACGAACCATTCCTAGCTACACTCCATAGATTTATATATATATATATATATATATATATGTATATATATATTATATCTCATGGTTCCCTAATAGACCTATATACCATCCCTTGTATCCCTCCATCCCTTGTGTCCTTCGTTAAGTACCTCGTCAGGATTCAACGCCTCTTTGTATCACGATCTCGCCATCGTATATCTTGAGGAAAATACTATAGTGCATATCAACGACCTTTCCTCGATTAGGCCATGTTCTCTTTTGCGATTTTTTACTTTTTCTGCTTCCTATAATGTGGACTCGGCTCCACTAACCACCCCATCCATGTTTTGAAGGAAACTTGTTGTGAGTTACTAGCCTTCTATCAAACAAACTAGCAAACAATTATGGTGGTGAATTATGCGATTGAATCAACCATGGTAGGCAGCGAAGATCAATTAGGTGTAACCTTGTCCTTACAGTGATCGCAAGGGATCGACGATGGATCTGAGACCAATGTTACCTACCCTTTTAAAAATATTGGTACGACGTGTGTTACATGGTGTCTGATCCAACCAGCATCTGTTTAAATTGCCTAATGCAATCAAGGTAATACCCTTCTTCAAACAAATTTGAAGTAGGCTAGTCTATAGGGCTTGTCCTGCCTTAACATCCGCCCAACGAACCACCTAATTGTCTACATTCATGAAGCTTCTGTTTCAAGCACTAATATGACCTGAGGGTATCCCTTCCTCTATACGTAAGCGTATGCTCTCCACAGGTCCTATGGTTGGATATGGTTTAACATTCCAACCGACCTTAATTTATGTCATTACCTTTTATAATTTATATATACTAAATTATAACTATCCACACCCATTATAAACGCATATCCAAGGCTACATATATACATATTTAATATTCACGTATATTCATTCTGCTTACCCTTTATTTATTGCCTCTGCATCTTTATATACAGCCTTAGGTCTTCATTTATTATGCTTGTGACTTTTCGTTTATTATATTCATTTACCTCCTTTTATTTTTAGTCATTAATATCGTTGCTACCACATTCATTAGTTTCAACTTTGATTCCTATTTCTTTTTATTCTTGCCAACAACTTCACACTATCTGTTTCATTACTTCCCATTTTATTAGTATTTTAATTTCATTCTTATCTTAATGTTTAACTCTTAGGATTTACCATATTTTAATATATTAGAACTGAAATTTTATCCAACATATGTTAACACAATAAATTTCCATATCTTATCAAAAGAGGAGATGTTTGGGAAGCGTTTGTGATTAGAAGGAATTGCCTTTTCACTTTCTCTTGAAATAGACAGTACAAAACAAAGAAATTTCCCTTGTTTTGTATATCTCTTTCATTTTATTTTAATTTGTCCATTCCTTGTTATTCCAAACATCTCACTTTATTTTATTTTGAACTTGATAATACATGAACATCTACTTGCAATATTTCAAGTTCGAATGCTTTAAAATATCACAAAAATCCAAACAAGTTCTTATTTCAACTTTATGCATATCGCAAAATGAAAACAAGTTCTCAATCATTGCACATTCATTAAGATTTCGTTCAGTTCCTTTATCATTAAAATACCTGTTCTAATCATTATACACTTACATAATTAAATCTAATAATTATGTAATTGCAGAATTAAATCTAATCATTACACAATTACAAAATTAAATCTAATCATTATGCTTTTGCAATTATCAATATAAATTTAATAGGTAAGTTTAACATCGTCAACATTTCATATTCTTGAATTCATTTCCAATGTCAATTAAATTCTTTGGTGTCCATTCTATTGCATCCAATCTATTCTCGTGAATAATCAATCTCATCTTCGTTGAATGTGACTCTTCTCGCTACGCTGTTCTTTCCTGTTCAAATAGAATGCTTCTATTTTATAAGTCTTCTCGAATATACTGGATGTTGGAGCCTAGATTAATATACTTGGACCTCCCAATTAGCATTTCTAACTATTCGGTTAGCGTCTTTCACTTAATGAATCATGCCTTTTTCAAAGCATTACTCTTCCTGAGTGGTAGATCTACAATGATATAATCAATATAATATTAAAAAACATATAATATTCCCACTCACCTTCTGTTAGCATTCCCAAATATCTTGATCTAATCTAGATGTAAACCTTGTTATCTTTATTCTCCAATTTGACTCTTTATTTGGATCCATAATTAATATTTATACGGATCTATTAGAATTTGGATTAAAGAAACGAGATTGAGATTTAATCTATTAATCAGAATCAAATCAATAATTTACCTTCGATATAGCGCCATGGTTTGAACTTATTTTCTATCTCTGTCATCTCATATTTCCTCTCTAAAGTGTACATGTGCAATTTAAATCTATTTCTATGCATTTAGAATTTTGAACGAGAAAAGAAAATGTCAGAGCTTCTGCATTCATAAGAAAACTATCGGTTTGAAGTGAAGCCCTATGTCCTAATTTATAGAGGTTCAAATCAGTACTAATCGTTGCATCAAACCGTTTTAAATCTGGACCACATGACAAAAATTTACTACCGCCTATAAAAGATTACGAGTGGAATGTGACGTTCCCTAGGTTGACAGTTCATGGTCGATCCGGGCCTTCTTATGGTCGACCAATGATATTTATGAATGGTGAATTATTAATGTGAGCTGATTACGTTAATTCTCTTCATTCTTTAGTTGATTGTGTTGATTACTTTCCTCCGTTAATTGACCTTTATGTTTTGTTTCCACGAATTATAAATTCACTAATATTTTCGTTAATGTTAACTTTTATTAACATCTAATTAACCTCAATTGATTTTATTAGTATATTTACATATATAATTATTTACGATGCTAAAACTTCAAACGTTAATAACTTTTCTGTTTGAACTCCGATCGGAATACATCATATATGAAAATTGATCAAAAAATCACTACTAAAATAATAGTGCATGCTTAGTATCCAAATTCTGACATTTACAGAACTCCAATTTTTCACTGTTATATTTATTTATTTATTTCCATTAAATTAATTATCGTAAAAATCATGGAGGTGTTACATTAATAGAGAATTGTATGTGATCGATCTTATGAAACTTGAAATAGGTTATAATCACCAATTCATGGAAGTAAAGGTAGTTTGAGGAAAATTAGGTGCACGTTTGTCGATCCGTCCAATCAATAGGGATAGATCGATACCGATCCATCACTTGATGAATTTTGGTTTTGGCACTTCTATGATGGCCTTGCTTCCACCTTATGATATTGGTCGTACATGGTTTCTAGGCTTGTTTGTGTGGATTTAAATTTGGTGTTGGGCATAAAGTGGGAATTGGTGCCGATCCATACGCTTGGATTGGTATCGATCCATAACTTTGCTTGAATGTTGGACTTCGGTCCTGGTACTTAAAGCAGTGTGATGTGTGTACCACTTTGGGAGGTGGTTTACTTGTTGGCAACCTTGTCACTCGACTCTGTTTAGCATATAAATTTAGTAGTTATCGTTCTAGATTCATGCTTGATTTTTTCAATTTGTTCAAATATGACCTAGTCAAAAGGCTGGATAATAATTTTATTAAATAATGTAATATATCATCTGATCTCAATATCTTTCGCTTATGAACTTGGATTTGTGCGCTATTTCTTCCATTGGACTTGTAGCGAAATTCTAAATGATATGGCGCAAGGTTGCTGAGTTTGGAGACTATTGCAAAAAGCACGTTGGTATGGTTTATTTATTTAATTAACTGAATTTTAAAATATTGAATGCATATCCATCGATGAAAAATTATAATTATTTATATGTGTTATGATATAGTAATAATTGTTTGGGTATTGTGAATATTTGGATAAATTATGCCTTGTTTATAGTTTATCATTGATTATTGTATTATTAAATGTTATTTGTAGTCAACCATGGATTTAAAATTTGATGAAGTTGATGGAGATAAAATACATGAAATTGATTAATAATGCAAAGATTGGGTAAATAACTGATAAATAAGGTTATTTGCAGTTTTTATATGATATATTTGAATAAAAGTGGTTTAATGAATTAAATGAAACTGATGGAAGAAAGTTAATAAGGTTATTATTATGATTTTTTGGGAAAATTCAGAAATAATAATGAAAATTATATTTTAAACTAAATTTGAAAAGTTTATTATTATTGTTTGAATAAAATGAGATTTCATCTCTACTATTAATAATGTAAATTCAAACATTTCATTTCAACCGTGTCTTTTCAAATTTCCTAAAATACCCTTTTCATGTTTTCTTCCTTCGTATTCGAATTGCCTTTCATGCCAACAAGAATAAACCTAACTCTCATCTCGCTCTAATTTCGAAATTCCCATGTAAACACGAACTAGGGTTACCTCATTAAAACCATGATTCTAGATCAACCGCATTCTCCATCTTCAATTAGAGATTATCGACTACCGGTCGATTATCGGTTATCGATTATCGACTATGCTTAGTTCGTTCAACTATGAATCTTTCAGATTATCATCTACCGTCTTCTCCAACTTTGAATGTTAAAAATCAAGGTTATTTTTGGTAAGTCTTCATTGATTTTCATTTCTTCATTGCTTTTCAATGTTATTTTTTATTCCTAATCTGCTGATATTGAATAATGACTCTTGGCTTTAATTTCTTTTGGATTTATTTTGATGGATAGTTATTGCTTTATTTGTTATGTAAGTTGATTTGTTCATCTATATATAACATATACAGTTGAAATGATAATGTTTCGAATTTTGCTAGCATATTACCCAAAAAAATGCACGGTTGTAAATATTTGAATTTGTGTTTGATTTTTTCGTATCTAATATCATTTTACCCTGACTAGCTTCCCTATGTCATTTAGATCATAAAAATATGTCATGGTCTATTTAGTTGATAGGAGAGAAAATTATCTGCCTAGTGTATATATAAGATAATACCACTGCGACTCATTTGAAATCATAAATGAAACTCATTCTCTCCCTTTACTGAATATGTTCCTTTGACTGAAGTGTTCTTTAGTTGTTATTCTTTTGAATGTGTGATTGCTAAAAGTTAGCCACTTACCGTTAATTTACATTTATTCTACTTCTTTAAAATTTTGAACCATTGACCTACATCAACTATATTTAAGTATGTTAAACTACAGTTCTTACCATTTTTGGTGAATGAAAGGTTTTTGGACAATGATTGTTTTTACCATAGTGAACATATATACAAAAAGGTACCAAATGCATTAAAATAATAGAGTCATTCTTGGTCTTCCTAATCGACCACAATCATTTTGTGTATGACGGGGATGGTGATGACTGCCTCACAATAGTATCATATCTCTACTACTAATAATAAGAATTCTTTGCTTATGCATTCCACAGTGTCTTTTTGATCTACCAGAATTATTATTTTCTTTTTCATTTTAGTTTACTTCTTCTCGAACTCATTTTATTCTCACTTTCTTCACCAACCCTAATTGCCATGGCAATTTGACACCATCGGAGTTTGTAAACTCAAATACACCACCACCATCTCTATAAAACCTACTCACAGCCGAATTGATCGACACATGACTACAATCACCAGATTGATCGATGCCTCTAATCACAAATCAAATGAAGCGTTGATGTAATCCCCAAATCGATTGACTCCTTTTATTACTAAATCAATTGATGTCGTTGTTATTACCAAACCGAATAATGCTGCTTACTGAAGCTGCTGCCATCAACCAAACACCATTGTCACCAACGTATACCACACCACCTTTAGGTATGGTGGAGTTAAACCTGATTAACATACAGCATTTAATTTTAAGGTATATGATAGATTTGTTATATAGGGAATTTTCTCTACGTCATTGGTTCTCATTTGGCCTTAGAGCTTCAGGTTCATATACTACGCACTATAGTTTAACTTTTTTCTCCTATAGTTGGGTACAACGTTGCTAATAAGCAAGACCTTTGAAATTCATTTTCCCATACTTTGTTTCTGTTACTACACTGTAATCCTAATATATTATGATATACATGCCAAACGAACCTAAAGATGGCTCAATTATTATGTATGTAACTATGCTACTGTCATGTTGTTTGACTGGTTTAATAGCATTGCAATTGTCACTCAAAATGCAAAACGAAGCAGTACAAGTTGCAATATAATTACCGATACATTGTGTCTTTTGATGAACATGGTAGACATGGTTTACATGACTGAGTGCAATTCAGTCAACTACTTTTGAATCAATTTTGCATAAAATTCACCTATTTTCTATAACTGAAAATTGTATCACTCATGTTCAAAAATAGATATATTAGATGGATGTAATGAAGAAAATCAAGTGTGTAACCTTTTCTCTAATATCAGCTCCTTCTTATAAAGCGAAGCATATTCGAGCTCCCATATGTTTTCATATATTTTTGATGGATAATTTTCCTACAATTGTTAACTTTGTTGTCAATCTAACACAAGCTTATTTCGCTGTGATAACCATAAAAAAATAAACATGACTTGATTCTTTGGCTTGTAGATATATGCTCCTAAAAGTATTTTCTTAACAATGAGCAATTAGAGGCATATTTTGCAGTTATGATCTGTTTGGAGAAGAAGTTTCATTGATTGAAGAGCAAGGTATGGTGGCAACTTTGCAAAAAAAATTACATTTTAAAGCGTTATGATTAAGTTTAATATCTTTACGCGTATTGAAAATTTTCAGCTAGGTTATTCTGTAAATGTGGAAATTGGTCTATAACATATAAAACAACGGATTGTTACACATGACTTTTGTGCATGCAGGTTTTGGTTTTACTTATTGTAAATGGATATGCAACTTTGTTCAATTCTCTTCCTAAAAGCATGCATTTGGGCCATCAGATTAAGGGTTGTTTGTGTTTTCTAGATGCCAATGATATTTATTTTCCCATCAATAACATAAACAGTTTGCAAGACTATTATTCTTGAAAATTTCTATGAAGTTATAAAAGGAATCCATTAAAAAGAATTAATTCCATTGAATGATTACCTTTTATCAAAAATTATTGTTGTAACAATAATTTTAATTTTTTTCTTACTTCCTTTCAAATTTGCTATTTGAATTTTTCTTTTGCAGCTTTTAATAAATATCACTTATCAGATTATACTCATGAAATACGTAAAATTAGACCGCTAATCTTTTTAATGCTATTAAAGGCTCATTCATGGGGCCACTTCACAATAAACTCTACAGCACTCGCTGTGAAACACTCTTTATGTAATGCACTTATTTAGCTGCACATTGTATTTAAAGAAAGTTAAAGGAGAATAATGCCCTATGATTAATGGGTTTTATTCTTCCCACTAATTTTGCTTAATTTATCACCGTAAAGTTGATATACTTATGAAGGGGATAGGTGAAAAAACTACAGTCTAAGTTAAACCATTTTGTTTGTATCCTACATTTGTGAGAACTTGCATTAAATGATTTTTTTATTTCGAATCCAAAAGTGCTTCAGTGCTATTTATCTTTTTAGTTAAATGAAAGTAATTTAGCTTTAACATATTTTTTAAAATCAGTTTTTTTAAGGCCAACCAAACGTGATGCTGTTGTGATTTTGATTTGGGAAAAGAATAACTCATGGTTGTTGTTGTGATTTTGATTTGGGAAAAGAATAACTCATGGTTCGAATTAAATCAACTAAACTGATACCTCTCTCTATTTTTTCCTTCATGATTGAATCTAATTGGCATGGCCAAAATATCAGGTAACACCCAAACATATTTTGTATTACATTACAAAACCAAATTTTCTTAATCCTTTTCATCAATAACTACAACCTTCATATTCCTTTTAACTAAATAATTTTAGTGGGTATTTTAAGTAAATAATTTTTTAAAATAGATTGTTTACAGTGTTAGCATTTCGTATATTTGACTTAAGAACAATAAAATAGTAAAATTAACAGTTACAACAACATCGATACATGCACTAGAAACATGTTTCTCTTTATTGGCAATGAGTACTTATTTTATTTTGATCAGTCACCTTGATAATAGTATGAATGGTGTAAGGTTGTTAGATTAGGATATATTAAATTTACTTGAATATTTAAACATTTTTTTAGATCTCCTATTGGTACTACAGTAAGTTTTGGATGATAATGGAGTGCGTATAATGTTAGTCCTTTACCAGGTACCTTCAAGGAATATAAGGTATAAATGCGAGGTGTCTTGAAAAAAGATTTAGTAACTAAAAGAAAAAATTAATCGCTTCATAAATTTTCTATTGTAATTTGTATAAGTTTTATTGATAGATTTTATTAAGATTTGCACTGCCATCAGTTTCCTGAACAATGCATGCTATATCGTAATTTATCGATCTCATTGTTAGGTTTTAGGCAAAAACATTCACCTGATGATGACTTTTGAATTTCATGTTAATATTTTTCTATTCCAAGACTTTCACAGCATTTTGGAAGAGGAAGAATGAAATAAACTTCAACTGAAAGGAAGAAAAAAGAATTGTCATCAATTTTATGTTATTCATATCATAAACTTTCTTATTGTAGTTTCAACTTGGAATCTCCACACTTCATTGTCTCTTTATTTTCTTCTATAAGAATTTTTCTAAAACTATTTCCACCATATCTAATTCATATTGATTGAATTTTTATCTCATATCCTCTATTTATATCATGTTTGATGCAGCAGCCAAAGATTTCCCTTATGTCCACGTATACCTAGTTATGTCAACATAAGTGCTTTCTTGCATTTTATTGCTTCTTTTTCACTTCTACAATCTTCTTAAATCCATGTTATTTATGTCATGAAATCTTAAGGGTTAATATTTAGTATAAATAACTCATTGTATTGCACCATGTGTTCATACTATTTATAATATTGATATGATTTCAATATTAGAGGATGGTTGGCTTTTGCCGATGCTGAAGAAGTTTGGGCTTTGTGTCTGAGTGTTGCCTTTCCTCAAAAATTATCACATCATGTCTTTAACTTGAAATTTGGCAGTGACTAAAGAACTGGAGGCCATCGACTTGCTATGATACTTATTTATCTTCCTAATTATGAAACAATAGGAAGTACTATCTTTCCTTATATAAAGGTTATGGTGTCTTACTTTTAAATAAATTTAAACAATATAAGTTGTTGGTAAATTATGTTATGGTAAAATAATATATCTCTATCTCTACTATTATTCTCTACCTCTACTATTAATAATGTAAATTCAATCCACTGATTTCAACCGTATCTTCTTGAATTCCTCGAAATGCCTGTAGGATCGATTTCACCCTAGAGGGGGGGTGAATAGGGTGATGGTATAAATTATAAAAATTAATCGCGGAAGCTTATTAATTAATTTCAATTCAGATCACAGAATAGCAGCACAAATATTGCAGAATATAAATAACAGAAAAAACAGAACAACACAGAATTTACCCAGCTTCGGCAAAACCCTGCCTACGTGCTGCCCCCAAGGTTTCTACTAGAAATTAGATAGTCCCTCGCTTACACACGTAAACTCGCTATACCCGCTATTGACTAATCTAACTCTACGCTCAAAACCCTGACCACAAGTCAACCACCAAGTTGCGAATTCCCAAACTACACACCGTAGTTTGTCCCCTAGTCACACGACTAGAAAATTAAAAACGGTTTAAAAGAAAAATACAATTTAAAAACAATTTAAAACACAATAACCCTTATTTAAAAATTTAAACCCTTAAAATAAAAAGTAAGCCCAAATTAATAAAACACAGGCCGGCCCCTTTTTCACTTCTTCAACCCGTTCCTTTTGCTTTGTGAAAGTATGGCCGATCCTCTTTCGTTCCTCTTTGCGAATTAGGGCTTCTGGTAATTTGCTTTTGCTCCTTGCGATTTAAACTAGGGTTGTGCAAAAAGATGTTCGCCGCTTGATACAGTTTGATTGTATGCTTCAATGCTTTTTGCTTTGCCCACGGCTCTTCAATTTGGATCGAGTTCGTTTTGTGATTTCGGTATGTATTTTATCCTTTTGCTTTTCTGATTTTGGATTGTTCGAACTCAATAAATTGCCGATGATGATTTGTGGTTATTTATAGGATTCGAAATCCTATTTTTGCGTTCGTATATTCGTGTTTGAATTTGTTATATTATTCACCTCGGCCACTTGATTTCGTTTCGATGATTAAGATGTTTTCTGACCTTTTCAATTCCTGTATATTCATTGCTTGGTGGTCACGGCTTTAATTCATTTTCGTGATGACCACGATGTTGATTTCTACTGCTTCGGCCTTGACTCGTTCATCTTGTAGTCTTCGTCTCTGGTCATTTGTGTTGGGCATTTCCATATGATGTTTGTCACTGTTGAATTATTGATTCTGCTTGCTAGGTTACTGATGCATATAAAGTTGGATTTGTTTCATTTGAAATTCTGTTGCATACATTACTTTTCCATTGTTGTAGCCTTGGTTACTGATCGAGTTCATTTGAACTACTCATTTGTTAATGCCTGATGCATATTACCTGACCATTGTTGTTGCATTGCTTACTGTCACTACTGTGTCCTATACTTGGCGAGTCTTCGAGCATTGTTGTGAGTAGTTTGAATTACTGTCATTTGTTTCTTCGCTTGTGCATATTGTACTCGATACTGTTGCATTGTTCCATGTACACTTTGAGTTCTTGCAGACTTTACATACTGTATTGCTTCATTATGCACATCTGTCTTTGTGGTCACTTATGCAGTTTGGTCTTATTTTTGCTGTGCATTCACTTGGTGGTGTGTTGCTGCCTTCACTGTCCACCTGTATCATGCTTGGTTTTGTTGCAAATTGCATTTGGTCTGCACTTTCACTGTTGCCTTTGGTTACTTCTGCACTTGTGTATATTTGGGCTGATCATTTGTATACATACATTCTTGTATGTATATATGTGTATGGTCACTTGTGTATTGCCTTTCTGAACTGTGCACATTGTTACATGGTTCTCTGACCTTGTTGCCTCTGTTCATTTGCCGGTTAGCTTGCATCTGCTTGCTGTTCACCTGCATGTAGCTGTTGCTCCCATGTGTTGCTTTGTTTCATGTACCTTACTGCTTTGAACTTCTGGTTGGTTTGGCCTGGACTTCACTTGACCATTGCTCCATGTATACTTGGTGCTTGATTTGGGTTCATACTTGTTCATGTATACATCTGTGTGTCTTTTGATCTGTTCTCACTAACCATGTGGTCTGGAATGATTTCGACATTGATTTTTGTGTTATTTGAAGTTACCACTTACCTGACCCTTCCATATGCTCTCTGATAATGTTGAACTTCACTGTTGCATTCCATTTGTGTTTGCTGTCAGTTGATGTTATGTTGCAGTTTGATTGTGATATCCATGTTGCAGTCCATTTTGATGTTGGTCTTCGTTGCATTCATGTCATGTCGCCTTGTGTTGAATCCAGTTTCAAAACTCGGATTTGACCTTGTGCTTGTGTCGTGATTTTCAATGTTATTGCACGTGAGTTGAACCCGGTTTTTTTTATTTGGGTTTGACCTGTGCTCACCTGTCCCTGTAAAACAATCAAGTGTATATATCGGCGTGCACGGCCTTGTGGCATATACAGTAATACACTGTGTATGTCACAAGTTGTTCGTGTATGATGAATTCAAATATAAATGATGACGAACAACCCAAATAACTGAGGCAAAAATCATTTTCAAAATTCATCTTTTTCAATTTTACTGCGTTAGTGAATATTTTTGCAGATTGCTCAGATGCTGGATTCAAACTGGAATGAAGTTGAAGATGAAATACGAGTGTGAGTGATATGTAGTGAGGTGATGATATGTAAAATAGTGATGTAATTGAATTTGTATCAAAGTTGTATAGTGAATAGTGAGAGCTTGAATTTGTATACTATTCAAAATTGTAATAAATATTTGTTTGAATAAAACATTCGTTTGAATTCAAATTCCGTGTTATTTATTTTATTCAGCAAATATTTATTTAATTTGTGAAGAATAAAATAGTATATTATCAAATACATTTAAATGAATGTATATATGTTTATTATCATCAAACAAAAATCATATAAGCGCATATTCAACAATCTCCCCCTTTTGATGATAACAAACATATATTTAAGATTTTGAATATGTTAAATGTATTTGATCATTGACATATCCTAATTGCTCCCCCTATTTAAATGCTTCCTCTCTACACAATACTCCCCCTACATATATGCATACAAATAAAAATATGCAAATGAGTCTAGATGCAAATAGAAAATTATTTGACCTTTGCTTGAATTTATTTGACAAAATCTTAACTTTTCTCTCCCCCTTTTGTTATCAGCAAAAGAATAATAGTGTTAGAGAAAATAGAGATAAAGTTATCGATATTAACCAACATTAAAACTCAATTGAATATAAATATTAAATTTCAATAAAAAATCAAACAAAAATCATAAATATTTTGTTAGGCGCATATTCCACTTTTAGAATGATATGAATGATATCATCATATAAAACCATACAGTTGTGTCTATTTGTGGTATATTTATACCAGGAATTTGAATATCTACTAACCATACATAACCGTTAGGACTTTTAAATGAGATTAGTAGTATTCCAATTTTATTTTTAAAAAATGAATTCAAGTATCTTCTAACCACGCATAACCGTGAGGACTTTTAAATGGGATTAGAATCAACTTGTTTATTTTAAAAAAAAATCAACTTTTGATATGCGTTCCATACATGCATAACCGCGAGGACTTTTAAATGAGCATGGAATCACATAACAAATTCCAAGTAATTCACCCATGCATAACCGTGAGGACTTTTAAATGAGAGTGAATACTTTGGTATTTATTTATTAGTATTATTAATTAATTTTTTTTTTTTTTAAAAAAATGTGAAAATGAAAAACGAACGATTCCTGTTTAAAGTACCACATATCAACAAACTATATAGAATTTTGATGAGTGATGGTTGATAGAAATATGATAGGTATAGAGATGGTCATGGAATTATTACCAACAAAAAGTTTTATAACTCTTGTTTAAATTTCTAAAGAAATTTTCTAATTATACTTTCTCGAGTTATAATATATAATCAATATCAACACTCATCACATTTTCAATCACTATTTTTCTTTTCGATAATCATTTGGGAGTCAGATTAGTCATAATAGTCATTTAAAATCAAATTCAAAAATAATTATGAAATTAATTTTTCAAAAATGAATATTCTGAAAATATGGTCAAAAATGATTTTCTCCAGGGGGTTTTTTTAAAAAAATTTCAGCTATTTGAAAATTATTTGAAATGAAAAATATGCAGATATTTTCTTTAAAAAAACGATGCAGTTACTAAATGTCTTAACAAAAATCACGTTTCACTAGTAATTTTTCTATCAACTAGATTACCAGTGTAATCTGCATCTGAATTCCTCTTTCACTCAAAAATTATCATCAAATGTATTTTATAAACCAAAACATGAAGTGTGCACCAAAAATTTCAAATTCAATTTTAACAACAATTTAAATGACATTCTTTTGAATTTGAAATGAAGCCGTGTAAATAATCAGAAAACCGTGAATAAAGAGTTAGCCATATTATAACCAATTGTAATATCCAACAAAACACTATTTTTAATCCAAACTGATATGAAGTAATTCAAAGAATCTAGAGATTTTTATAGTGTTTTTGGCATAAGAATATAATTGGCCAACTATTTTGAATAAGTCAGAGTCAAAATCATCATCTTTTCATCATCACAATATTGGCTGATTTTAATTCAGAATACGGTGCAGATTATCACATTTAATATATCGTTTAAAACATACCATTACCTGTTTTACTTTTACGATATTTTCCGTTGTTGTCTGTTGTGATTCTGTCACCTTTATACTAGGCTAAGGAACTTAACTTTGTCGCCCGTTGCGTTTCTGGAACAGCCAAAATACAGAGAACACTATTGTTGTTCCTTAGCCTGCCACCACACCTACACGAGAAAAGATTTATGTGACCTATTTGTTTTTATATGTCCATGATTGTTAGTGGCAGAATATTTCGAAAAACAATTTTGTAAAGACCCAAAACTATTTATAATTGTTCCCTTTGGCACCCAAATTTGTTTAACTTTGAGAGATTTTATATTTGTGCCTTTTGGAACCCAAATCGGTATAGTTTTCACATGTTTGGGTCTATACCAACAATTATTGTGATTGTGTCTAAATTTTCTACAAATTGTGCACATTAAATTTTCTCGATTAATCTCGTTTCTAACATTTTTAGAATGACTATATCCAAGTCCTTGTCTAACCGTATTAATAGTTTGCTTTCCTAATAGCATGTTCAATGATTTTTCACTTTTTGAGAATTTATCCAAAGTCGTTGACAATTGTTGGACTTGTAATTTGAGAGATTCATTTTCGTTTAACAACTGTGTGCACTTTTTAATAGAATTCTCTCTCCTAGTATTTTCATTCTCCTTTAAAATCAGAAATTTCATTTTCAAGTGATTTTATATTGATTTCTGATTTTTTAATTTCCTTTTCAAATGTTGGACACTTATCACACTTAGGGATCCTACTTTGATAGGTTTTAACTAATTGATCAAGTTGTTTATTACATTCTATCAAAGTATCTTTTTGAGATTCAAGTTTGGCGTATTTTTCCCTAAGTCGTTCAAAACAACCGTTTACTTCATGAAAATATATAAGCAACTCAGAATGGGTAAGTTTTGATACCTCACTTGGCTCGTCATCGTCACTGTCAGTTGTATCACCTTGAAGACACAATTCTGCCTTTTCGCTTTCACTACCAGTGCTTTGATCATTCTCGTCTATTTCATCCCAAGTGGCTGCAAAACTTTTCTTTTTCTGTTTCTTTCCATGGCTGGATTTAATTTGTGGACAATCGGGTTGATATGGCCGGGTTTGTTGCAATTATAACAAATAAACTTTTGTTCTTCTGAGTAGTCTAGTGCTTTGGCTATTCTGCTTTTTGCTTTTTGAATTCGAGCTGAATTTCCATGTTTCTGATTCCATTTTTTGAATTTCCTTATTAACAGCTCTAGTTCTTCTGCACCATCATCATCGTCGTTATCATCATCACTTTCGGTAGTTCCTTTGAGCGCTATTGATTTCTTGAGTGTCACCTTCTTCACGCTCTTCTTTGAATTTCATTTCTAGCTCATAAGTGGTGAGATTTCCGATGAGTTCTTCAACCTTAAGTTGTTTTAAATCTTTCGATTCTTGTATGGCAGTTACTTTTGCTTCAAAGCTTCGTGGAAGGACTCTGAGGATTTTCCGTACTATTTCTAATTCGGTGTATGTTTTTCCGAGAGCTTTTGATTTGTATATGATATTGGAGAGTCGTCCGTACATCTCTTTGACATTTTCTTCCTTCGCCATTTTGAAGTTCTCGTATTCGCTGCTTAGCATTGCAAGGCGAGATTCTTTGACTTGAGATGTTCCTTCGTGAGTCACTTCTAGTGTGTGCCATATTTCATGTGCTGTTAGACAATGTGAGACACGATTAAATTCAAATTGATCCAATGAACAGATAATAGAATTCATAGCTCTAGCATTTGCATTTTGTAATCTATTTTCTAGATCTGTCCATTGATCTTTTGGTTTCTCTATTTCCTGATTATCTACAGTTATAGTTGGTATACTATAACCTGTCTCAACAATATTCCAAGCGTCAATGGTTTTCAGAAAAATTTTCATTCTATTTTTCCAGTAAGCATATTCACCATTGAACATTGGTGGTCTAACTATGGATTGATCTTCTGCAAAAGCATTATTAAAAGAAGCCATTTTAAAAATTCAAATTTTTAAAACAAAAACTGATTTTTTTTGAAACACGAAGTTTTAAAACAAAAATGGATTTTTGAAACACGAATTTTTAAACGAAAATTGGTTTTTGTAAAATCAAAATTTTAAAACAAAAATGACTTTTGTTCCTAGCTCTGATACCACTTGTAGGATCGATTTCACCCTAGAGGGGGGGTAAATAGGGCGATGGTATAAATTATAAAAATTAATCGCGGAAGCTTATTAATTAATTTCAATTCAGATCACAGAATAGCAGCACAGATATTGCAGAACATAAATAACAGAAAAAACAGAACAACACGGAATTTACCCAGCTTCGGCAAAACCCTGCCTACGTGCTGCCCCCAAGGTTTCTACTAGAAATTAGATAGTCCCTCGCTTACACACGTAAACTCTCTATACCCGCTATTGACTAATCTAACTCTACGCTCAAAACCCTGACCACAACTCAACCACCAAGTTGCGAATTCCCAAACTACACACCGTAGTTTGTCCCCTAGTCACACGACTAGAAAATTAAAAACGGTTTAAAAGAAAAATACAATTTAAAAACAATTTAAAACACAATAACCCTTATTTAAAAAATTTAAACCCTTAAAATAAAAAGTAAGCCCAAATTAATAAAACACAGGCCGGCCCCTTTTTCACTTCTTCAACCCGTTCCTTTTGCTTTGTGAAAGTATGGCCGATCCTCTTTCGTTCCTCTTTGCGAATTAGGGCTTCTGGTAATTTGTTTTTGCTCCTTGCGATTTAAACTAGGGTTGTGCAAAAAGATGTTCGCCGCTTGATACAGCTTGATTGTATGCTTCAATGCTTTTTGCTTTGCCCACGGCTCTTCAATTTGGATCGAGTTCGTTTTGTGATTTCGGTATGTATTTTATCCTTTTTCTTTTCTGATTTTGGATTGTTCGAACTCAATAAATTGCCGATGATGATTTTTGGTTATTTATAGGATTCGAAATCCTATTTTTGCGTTCGTATATTCGTGTTTGAATTTGTCATATTATTCACCTCGGCCACTTGATTTCGTTTCGATGATTAAGATGTTTTCTGACCTTTTCAATTCCTGTATATTCATTGCTTGGTGGTCACGGCTTTAATTCATTTTCGTGATGACCACGATGTTGATTTCTACTGCTTCGGCCTTGACTCGTTCATCTTGTAGTCTTCGTCTCTAGTCATTTGTGTTGGGCATTTCCATATGATGTTTGTCACTGTTGAATTATTGATTCTGCTTGCTAGGTTACTGATGCATATAAAGTTGGATTTGTTTCATTTGAAATTCTGTTGCATACATTACTTTTCCATTGTTGTAGCCTTGGTTACTGATCGAGTTCATTTGAACTACTCATTTGTTAATGCCTGATGCATATTACCTGACCATTGTTGTTGCATTGCTTACTGTCACTACTGTGTCCTATACTTGGCGAGTCTTCGAGCATTGTTGTGAGTAGTTTGAATTACTGTCATTTGTTTCTTCGCTTGTGCATATTGTACTCGATACTGTTGCATTGTTCCATGTACACTTTGAGTTCTTGCAGACTTTACATACTGTATTGCTTCATTATGCACATCTGTCTTTGTGGTCACTTATGCAGTTTGGTCTTATTTTTGCTGTGCATTCACTTGGTGGTGTGTTGCTGCCTTCACTGTCCACCTGTATCATGCTTGGTTTTGTTGCAAATTGCATTTGGTCTGCACTTTCACTGTTGCCTTTGGTTACTTCTGCACTTGTGTATATTTGGGCTGATCATTTGTATACATACATTCTTGTATGTATATATGTGTATGGTCACTTGTGTATTGCCTTTCTGAACTGTGCACATTGTTACATGGTTCTCTGACCTTGTTGCCTCTGTTCATTTGCCGGTTAGCTTGCATCTGCTTGCTGTTCACCTGCATGTAGCTGTTGCTCCCATGTGTTGCTTTGTTTCATGTACCTTACTGCTTTGAACTTCTGGTTGGTTTGGCCTGGACTTCACTTGACCATTGCTCCATGTATACTTGGTGCTTGATTTGGGTTCATACTTGTTCATGTATACATCTGTGTGTCTTTTGATCTGTTCTCACTAACCATGTGGTCTGGAATGATTTCGACATTGATTTTTGTGTTATTTGAAGTTACCACTTACCTGACCCTTCCATATGCTCTCTGATAATGTTGAACTTCACTGTTGCATTCCATTTGTGTTTGCTGTCAGTTGATGTTCTGTTGCAGTTTGATTGTGATATCCATGTTGCAGTCCATTTTGATGTTGGTCTTCGTTGCATTCATGTCATGTCGCCTTGTGTTGAATCCAGTTTCAAAACTCGGATTTGACCTTGTGCTTGTGTCGTGATTTTCAATGTTATTGCACGTGAGTTGAACCCGGTTTTTTTTATTTGGGTTTGACCTGTGCTCACCTGTCCCTGTAAAACAATCAAGTGTATATATCGGCGTGCACGGCCTTGTGGCATATACAGTAATACACTGTGTATGTCACAAGTTGTTCGTGTATGATGAATTCAAATATAAATGATGACGAACAACCCAAATAACTGAGGCAAAAATCATTTTCAAAATTCATCTTTTATTTTATATTGCAAAAATATTTCTTTTTCAATTTTACTGCGTTAGTGAATATTTTTGCAGATTGCTCAGATGCTGGATTCAAACTGGAATGAAGTTGAAGATGAAATACGAGTGTGAGTGATATGTAGTGAGGTGATGATATGTAAAATAGTGATGTAATTGAATTTGTATCAAAGTTGTATAGTGAATAGTGAGAGCTTGAATTTGTATACTATTCAAAATTGTAATAAATATTTGTTTGAATAAAATATTCGTTTGAATTCAAATTCCGTGTTATTTATTTTATTCAGCAAATATTTATTTAATTTGTGAAGAATAAAATAGTATATTATCAAATACATTTAAATGAATGTATATATGTTTATTATCATCAAACAAAAATCATATAAGCTCATATTCAACAATGCCCTCCATGTTTCCTTGTCATACCTACATGTGTCCTCCTATTTTCTTTTTACTTTCTCCCACAATTCATCCAGATTCCCAAATTCAGTTATTTAAACTCACAATTCGATTCATCACCACCATCATTTGATTCATCCTCGATTCGGTTTCTCTTGCCTCCCCGATTGCAAAAATGCCTAATCAATTTCCTCCACTTCCAGATATAATTTCTACTCTAACTTTGAATTTTGATTACCGATTATTGACTTAGGTTAGTTCGTTAAACTATGATTCCTGATTCGCAGGGACCAAGTGATCAAGATAGAAAGGATTGAGGCAAAAGGGTTCTGAAGTTGCATGGGGGAAGGCCCAACGTAGGGGACATGTTGTCGATCGGGAATTATGAGTTTGGGGGATGAGTCTGATTCTATGGATAGAAGATACCGAGGAGGTTTGTGCTTGCTTATAAGATTTTGACTATGACCACCATTTCGTTTTTTACTTTAATTAATAGAGTAAACTATTAAATAAACATTAAACTCAACCTCGGCAATGTCGTTGACTATATAAAGTGTCAAGGAAACGAGGTTAGTTTTGTGGATTTTCTATGTAATTATTCATATTGCTATTTAATTACATTATAAAGAGGTTAGATGAGATTGACACGTAAAACAAGTGCATTCAGCCTGAATTTTGAAGGTTGAAATATTTATGTCCTTATTAGTAAATAAATTGACATGTGTATGTACACACGGACATAGGATTTTTGACGCTACAGATAGAAATAAAAATCTTTACCAGTTATGTTTAGATGCAATAGTAGGAGAAAAATGGTTATCATTTAACTTATAATATTTTTATCGAATTAAAAACCGCACTTCAAATTATATGCAGATAAAGTCACACTTCAAATTATAGACCGATAAAATAGTTCCAATAGTTCCACGTGCAAATAGCAAAGAGATGATCATTTAAAATTTTTGTGAGTAGAAACTGAATTGGTGTGATTGTTCATTGAAGCCAAGAAGCCAATAGTTAATAAAATTTCTGTTACTGACTAGATCATTTGATGTGTGGGTTACAGATGAAACAGTTTGGAAGATGAAATGAAGATTAGATTATGCTAGCCACTGTACTAATGAAATGAATGAAGTAATCATCATAAGTTGCTAATTACCCTAACATCAATACAAGCATAATACAATTATTCTATGAAAATGAACAAATAAATAATATGAAAACATGCACAACAAACACAACTAGCTAACCATAGTAAGAACTCACTTATCCTTCACTGTATTTTCCGACTTCGACCCAAATCCATAGTTCCAGCTCTATGAATTAACAATACAAAGAGTAGGTTATAGTTAGAGCTAAACGTTGAACCAAGTGGTTTATAGAACCAATTATATATGTGTTGGATATTTTTTCCATACTAAAATATTTTATGAAAACAACAAATATATAGGAATAATAAGAAATATTTCACTAACCCAATGACATGAACTAAGGTTAGGAATGTTGTTAGAAATTTAACCTAATCAAATTTTTATATTTTCTTCTGGTCTAAAAGAAAATTTTAAACATTTCAAGATGAATGGTTCCTAAAATAGGATTATGCATTTTGATGATACTATCCAATATATAAATTTTCTGTATAATCATAAATTAAGTTAAAATAATCAATTATTATTCATCATGTTTGGCAAGAGGGATCTGCACTTTTATGGCACTAACTTATTGTTTAAAATTTATTCTTCATAATTTGTAGCACTGACATCTTCCCTTTCAATCTTTCATAGATAATAGTAAATAGCAGCGGCAACCTCACGTTCTCAGCAAGTTTCAGGTTTTCAACCAAGATCTACCATGAATTTTATTAGTGGGTCCCGGATATCAGACCCAATAGCGGTGCTTAAGCTGGCAAAATTGTATAATGGAGTTGATTTGAATAGGAGAAAACAATGGGAGATGACTGGGTGATGATGGGTTAGGCGTACGATGTAGTTTAGTATTGTTACCTAGAACTAAGATAGGGCTCTGTCTTTATTGCTCTAGGGATTTATGTTTGATATTCTTTTGGTTAAATTTTGGTTCTTTTTAATTTGCTGCTTGCATAAATTTCCCTCTCCTGGTTCAAAGGTCTTTGTATATTGGAAGTGACGTTGCTTCTTTCTCTTCCTTCTTTGTAGAGTAGATGTTAATTTGTTGAACTTATGTAAGATGCTGCAACTTTTTCTAATCTGCTTTTGATAATGGCTAAAATGGTTTAAGGTAATTATTTGGTTGTCATTTCTCGTTTTCTTTTGTTTTTGGGCAACGTTGTAGCATGTATTTTCAATGGTATTGTATCATTTTATTTATATTTCATACCACTAAAAAATGAAGTGTCTGTCAGAATTTTTTTATGAATAAAGATACGTAATATGGATGAATACGTGGAAGAAATGGAATGCATGTTGTCGATAAAGTGAAAGAAGCAACTGTTAGGGATGAAGGTGAAAGAGGATATTTTAAGGTAGAAAGAAGTAGTTTTTGTTCTGTGAGAAACTACTTTAGAGGCTATTCAAAGGAAATAAATCAATTAGATAATATTCAGAAAGAAATTTTATACAGAGGCCAGCAATGCTCTAAGGGAAAGATATGAGAGGCATCCTCTACGATTTTTTGTTGCTTATCCTCTACGACCTGTTTGTTTATCTTTTTTTTCTTTTTTTTCTTCCTTCTTGCATCTTAATATTAAACTCATTTCTGAAAGAACTTCAGTATTTAAATTTTTTTGTCATTGTATTTTAATAGCTACATATCGTTTTCATCGCCATACTTCATCCAGTTGTACTTTGTTTTTTGCTAAATGTTAGCCGCTTGCATTTTCAGTAAGTTATCCAATTCTTTTTTGGCATTGAAATATTTCTCGATGCTACTTTGTCTCTAATCTGAATCATGTTTACTTTGCAAAACTGACATCTTACTATTCGTTCATCTGATTTCGAACTCCTTATAATGTTCTTTAGATTCTTTTGCACATTTAAAACACTAAACAAACCGAACTGATTTTGTGGAAAACTGGGATGGGGCACAATAATGTCGTTGTATTCTATGTGAAAATCCAATGGTTTCTTTATTTAAATGGTTTGGGATCTATTTTATTGATTGAATTAGCCATAAATAGATTGATGAGTTGTGATCATTAGTTTCTGAGAGGAGATATACTGCTTAAGCTGCAAAAAAATTTGTAACCACAACATATTTTGTAAAAAACTATATCAATTTTAATGGCTATGTTTTTTGCTAGGCCTAACCTTCATGAATGATTATGACCGGTAATTGAATTCGGTGTTAAAATTGATTTTAGTTGGTTCTACAACATTTGAAAGATGCGGAGTATTACCCTCATTTTTTTCATTCATCTTCTAACACTATTTAAATCCCCTACTAATCACTAAGAAAATTAAAGGAGTTAACTTTGTGAATGCAGGCCCTCCTAGGCGTGCATATATACTGGTAAATAATAATACGGTTTTATTGAAAATTACATTGTTTTGAGATATGTGCTAATGAACTGATTTTTAAGAATATTAAAGAGATGTAACATTAATATTCTTATTTTAATGTAAAATAACAATATTATTGCATTGAAAAGTAACGTGATATAAATTACTATCTTTGATGGAAAATATGATGTTTTAAGAAATATAGGCTAATGAGATTATAATAAAGTATTTATATTATCATTTTGGAATAATTATTTCTATTTTGAAATAAATAAAAGGTGCTTTTATAATAACAATAATAAAATGATTTTATACTTAAGAGAAAATATTGGCCTTAAATATAATGTTTCGGATGGATAAAAAAATATGTGATTAATAGCTGATTTTATGTAACAACCTAAAATTCTGGTCATTTGATTTTAAATGTTCAATTAATTTTAAATATTTAAATAATTGGATTCTGGAATTTAATAACTTATAATTCAAATACAGGGAATGATTAAATATTTGAATAGTGAATTAAATCTTAATTAAATGGATTTAATAAAAAAAATTAACTCCTTTTAATTATTTATAATATTGGTGAATTCAATTTGTAAATTTATTTACAAATATAAATAGATCGGATAAATATCGAAAAGTTAAATTTAAAAGGATATTTAAATCTGTGAAATTGTCATTCTGGGGCACCGTCTTAGCTTTCGACGAAATCAGTTTCATTAGATCCGTAATAGTGAATTATAATATGTCGTCGAACTTCATGGCAATCAAATAAATCTTTTGGTTATGCGAAATCACAACGAGTAGAGATTAATTTCAAAATGTTAATATAATAATTGGATTTGTAATGCTATATTCTACACAAGATCGAATTAGGGCTCGAGACTAGTTCCACTGTGTTCGAAATATGGGTATAACATATAAAACACCAGACGACACTTCTTATTTGGAGTTCGAGAATTTTGTGTATGTCATAATGGATATTTAAAAAAATATAATATATATAAGTGCATACCTTAATTTTGGCCATAGCCCCCACGTTTTAAACCATGTCGTGCCCATGCCCTTTTATGCAAACCATCCCTCATCTTCCCCTTCAATAACATTCCCTGGAAAAATGAAAGAGAGGATTTCCAAACTTTAAAAATTGAATTCGAATTCATTTCTCCACTAAAAGTTATAATTTTGGATTCGTTAAACTCGTATTGATAAGTGCATCGACTCTATACTCAAAAGTTTCATGTTGTTCATGATTTGGTTGGTGCAGTTGTTAGGACAGAGCTGGGGCTTGACATTGCTTGGGATTTAGGCTATGAGAGCTTATCGGAGAATAGTTTGAAGTTTGGGAGGTGATTCTACACCCTAGGTCGAAGATTGGATGCTAACCGTGCATTAGGGAGGAGTTCGATGTGGTGTATGGAGGGTGCCCTATAGAAGGTCGGATTTTGTTTGGTGAGTGTGGCCTCGAATTCATGGGGTCGGAGGCGGAGAGAATGTGAAGGGAAGTTCGTTGGAGGTTACGGAGCGTGATTTCATTGAGAAATGAGGAAGAATTTTAGGGATTGAAGTTTTTGAATGGTGTGTCTCATGGTATGCATATCACGGGCTGTGCATTTTGGCAGTAAGGAGGAAGATGGATTAGTGGTAAGTAGCTTGATTAATAAAGTAATTAGTATTATTTAATTATTTAATTTAATCAAAATCGTATAAATGCGATAACTTTTGCATACGAGGTCGGATTCAAAGGTCGTTTTTTGCGTTAGACTCGTCTCATCGAGACCTTTGCGATGGAATTGGTCCAGTTGGACGTAAAACAGGTGAAAATTTATACTAAAATCGGACGACTAAATCGGAACATTTCGATAAAAGCGAAAATCAAGGTGAGTTTTGCTCACATTAAGTTCTATTATATTAGATCAATGATGTTATAAGCATTGATTAATTTCTTAGATGTTAATTGAATTGTTTGTGCTTGTGGATGACATAATAATTTGATCATTATGAACCCATATAATCATATATATACACACACGCACACGCACACACACTTTATCCATAACCATTGTTTTGCAGGGAAATCTGTAGAAAGACCCTTAGGGGTTTCTCGTCTATTATTATTTATTTACGTCTGTATGCTATTATATTAATAGCTAATTGAAATAAATTCTGATATTCCATATAATTCGTTAAGTGTGGTTAAAGCAATTTCGCTATATTGTCATTATTTAATTTCATCCCCAAAAACCATGTCGTATGAATTTGAGCTTGTGTTTCTGATAAATAGAATATTAAAATTCGTTAATTATTCAGATTGATGTTAATTTAAATAATTAATCGTTTTAACTAATGATTTTGAAATTAATTAACCAATTTAATAGATAATGTTTTAAATTTGGTTTATCTTTAGATTTAATTAATCATTTTTGCTAATGATGTTTTATAATTAATTAGTCGTTTTAACTAATGATTATTTGAGTTAATGATAATGGAGTTTAGTTAGCTATTTTGATCAACGATAACTGAAATTAATAATCATTTTAATTAATTATATTTAAAAGTATAATCATTTTAAATAATGATATTTGAATTTAATTAATCATTTAAATAATGATTGTTATAAATTTAACTAATTATTTTAACTAATGAGTTTTGAATTTAGTTATTCCAGTTAATTTATTAAACTTATTTAATTGTTTAATTACTAGCATTTAAAATTATTTAATCATTTTAATTAATGATGCTGGATATTAATTATTCATTTAATTAATGATTATTTGAATTTAGTAAATCTTTGAACATATAATATTCAAGGTACTTAATTGATTTAATAAATGAGTTTAAGTAAATTAACTGATCTGTTTTAAAGATAAAGTACTGATTTAATGAAAGTGATTTGGAAATAATTAACTATTTTATATAAATATAAATGATTTGTTTATTAAAAGGAAATTCGAATACCTGTCAAAGATTACATAAAAGTTTAGACAAGATAAGCGAAAATTTTGAGTAAGTTAAAATGGAATTAGAACTCGATTATTGGGATGTTAATTTGAATAATCTTCTAGGTGTCGGTCATATATTGGTTTAGGCCTTCGGGGTCGAGCACTTGAAATTTTTTATTCTCTTAACGTTTTACAATCAGGAACTAATTCTAATGGGAAAACAAGGGGTTAAGAAATTAATTGAATGAGGCTTAACAATTCTGTATACATTTGAGAAAATAAATATTATTTTAAAAATTATAAATAATAATTTATAAATGAGAAAATCCTCTAAAAGGGATTATTTATAAATAAAACTAAGTGTGAATCGTTGTTGGGTTTATAGTAAACAATATTTTAACGACATTTGTTTTGACCCTTGTTTTCAATACACTTAATATTATAAATTTTGTCTTATAAAACTACGTTTTGAAAGAGTGATTCTAAAAATATTTTACTAATATGGAAATATGGAAATCAAGCACAAGTTCGGTTCTTTTTAAAAGAAAAGGATTGATTCATTTATGGAAATGAATTATTTTTGTAAAGCGAATCACTTACATGGAAATGGTTTATTTATATAATTAGCACTAAACATCAAAGAAGTAGAATTGTAGCTATTTCAAAAGTAAGGAATAATAGTTGGACATGACTTTGAGGTAACATTACGTTGACTTGTTCAGTATTATTGTTAACCAAGAAATAGTACAAGTTTGAATTCAATGAGTGGTGATAAGTATACAAGACTTAGTTTCCATATACGATCGTTTTACTCCTTGATAGTTGGTGTCCCGTCTATCGGTTACTTCAGCTACTTTATTATCATCATTCTAAGATGATTTATTGCTCCGTTGGGCTTTGTTATCCTTTGATGGAAATGACTAGACCAAAGCGCATGGTTTTTGAGGGCCAAGTTATGTGGGGTTGCTCCCATTAGGTTGTTTCACATCTTATCTAGATTTTTGTATACCATTACGTAAAAATGGTTTGAATTTGGATGTGGAAAATCTGGATTCTCGATAAGGTTTAGTGGGGTCCGGCTTGAAGTTCCTAGGGTTTTCGAGTATATTCCTGGAGGTATACTTCTTTTAAAGGGGATGCACCCTCCTTGTCATTTATTGGAAATTTTCCTTTCCTTACTTGATTCGAAAATTTGAATCTGTTTATCATTACATTGGCACGAGTAAAGACAACTCCTCTTCAAGGCATTTAAGTATTAATTTTGTCCATTCTATCAAGTTGAACTGCTACCTTCTTCTATCCATTCTATCAAGTTGGACGGATACCTTATTCTATCCATTCTACCAAGTTGGTATCTTATTTAGCACATTCTATCAAGTTTGGATTGTCGTCTTACTTTTTCCATTCAATCAAATTTGGACTGTTTCCTTGTTTTATTCATTCTTTCCAGTTTGGATTTTACTCAGGTTATTTCCATTCTTTTAAGTCTAGTTTTAATATTAATTTTTCCCATTCATATTTGGATTTGTTTCTTGATATTTATTTCAGCTCTTAACTTTATGGATGTTATTCTTGTGAGGTAGAAACCCGTTCCGCGGTAGCGGCGTGGTCTCATAGAACTTTTATATGTTCCCCCTTATTTGAGTCATCTCACACTGGTATTTTCAGACTGATCTAGGTGTTATTTTATTGTAATGCTCGGGTCAAACCAGTATTTTTCTAAGTTTCCTTTGGAGTTATGGAGAGCCTGGAGAGGAGCTAGAGATTCACCTATCATAGTGTTTTTATTTTTCATTGTATTATATAGTATCCCTATCAGTATTTGTAAGATCATGATTTTATAACTATCCAACTGATAAGGTTCTACATTTCGAACAACTGCTGTCATCTTACTTCACTGTGGCCTCCCCTTCCCCTATCACTAACCTTTTGATCTCTACATCTTCCCCCTCAACAGTGCTACACCATTCAACCACCAACATCAGCCCTCTCTTAACATCCAGTTCATCACTATTCCAACACATCACCATCCCCACAACATTTGTGCTACCATCATAAACCAAAACAACCACTTCCCATTTACATTCACAAACATTCTACTACTGACCGTTTCCCGTTTCCACTTCCTACCACTTGCAGTTGCACTATCCACTATCGACAACAGTCCATCCACATCTCTGGCCAACTGCATATACCAACTATAACACGGTTACAAACCAGTAGCCATACATATTGTCACCACTTCACATTACTGGCTTCTTCTCACTTGTCCATCATTTTAACACTCTACATACAAACTTCATCAAACCTCCATATACAAACTTCAAAACTGTTACCTTCTCACATCAATATCACCCATTCTCACCACCCAAACAAGCCACAGCCACCACAACTCTACCATAACCACTACATTCACTACTTCTTCTTCCTCCAACACAACAACCAATTCACCTTTCTGACAATTTCCAAAACGATCACCACATTTATCTACTTGCCTTGATCACACTTCGATCACTGATAGCAGCTACAAACCAAGTCGAACACCGCAATCCACCCACAAACCATTCATCTGTCATATACCACAATCATCCCACACTGTCCAACAAGTCTAACATCACCTTCACTCAAGTTCACCGACCTCTTAGCCTCACTGCTACACTCCCATGACCATCAGCAGTGCACTACAACAAATAAACTCCACTGCCTTCAAGTGCCCACTGCCCACTGCTTTCACTTCAAGCTTAAACTGCTAGCAACTCCTCCATTCGCAAACATTCGCTATCCCTTACTACTACCTCACACATATACAACCTCACCTCCATTACTCCATCTTCACAGAGCAACTACAATTACCATACCAGTCATCCATTGCAGCTCCACCACCCATACTGTCAACAGTAACCACCATTCAGAAAAAAAAAACAAAAAAAAAGTGCAGATTATCATCATCAGTCTTCCTGCCACCGCAGTTCACTTCACAAACCATTTCATCAACTTCCCACAGTTCATCAACTAAAATTCATCCATCCACTTCCTTCGTCACCGCTTCACCTCAACCCACTCTCGAACGCAAATCGCAAAACAATCAAGCCAATTCGAACACGTTCGACCATAAACAATTGCAAAAACCCCTCTGCATCGTGAGCGACCACCAACCCGCCGTCCAATTTGCCAAATTGACCTGAATTTGCCCAATCAAACATCTACACAACCATCATCACCTCGACACTGAATCGCATTCATCCAGAAAACCGATATCTTCAAATTCAGTAATTCGAACAAGAATTGGGATGAGATTAGAATCTTGTTTTGATTTGGAAATTTTAATTGGGAATTCTCTGTGAAAGTTTATTCGAGCTTTCAATTTTCTGTTCTTGTTCGAGATTTTGAGTTTTCATTTGTTTGGCTAATTTGAGTTCGCGTTCGTTATATTTGGGGGAGTGTTTGATAACTTTATTCTGGGCCGGGTCCTAATTGAATTAAAAAAAACAACAACAAAGCAACTTTTAAATTTCACTTGTTTTATCATGTTTTATCTTCTTTCTTTTGTCTAACTTGTTTTGTTTATCTTGTTTTTTTTATTTGTCTTTAAAAAAAGAGAAAGATTTTAAAATTGGTTTTGTTTTAATTGGGTTTGTTTTAATTTGTTTAAAATAATAAAAATAATAATAACGAGCTTCAATTGTTTTTGAGTTATTTTTGTTTTAATTTGTTTTGTTTTAATTTTCTTTAAGTTCCATCCTGGTTTAAAAAAAAATATTGTATATATTGTATATATCTTGTTTTTATTTCAGGTGGCCAAAGCAGATAGGAGAAGTTGCTCGCTTTGTTGAGTTTACCAAAAAAAACTGCTTGCTTATTTATAATTTTCTTTTTATTTGCCTTGCATTGTATATATCTATTATTATTTTTGTCTTGCATTATTGTTTGCTTGCATTTAAAACAAAAAAAAACAAAAAAAAAATCCATTCTAGTTGCATTGTTAATACACATTTACTTTCTTCTTTGCATTTCATCTTAGAATTTGATTAATAATAACGGTTAGACATCAATAACACTTAATTGTATATTGACAAGTTGTCTTCTTTGAACAATTTAAATTCTTGGTGTCTAGGCTACGGCAGAGTAATAACCATTTATAAATATTACGGTGATTCGTAAATATTATAGTGGTTGTTCCTCTGAAGGTACTTAAACCTTCGGCTGCATTGCTACGGTGATTCGTGGTGCACCGATAACTCCTGCCCGTTACCTGGCCGAGAACTATCTTGTTTATCTAAGACAATTTGTGATTACACAATTTTGAGTTAACTTAGGATAAATCATTTGTAACTAACCACTGCATTCATTTAGTTGCATTAGTTCATGCATATTTTAAAAAAATTCTAAACCCAAAACTAAAAACAAATTGTAAATATTCATTTTCCATTGAAATTTTTAAATCCTTTTTCCTTGAAATTTCAAAAATCCAAAAAAATTAGAAAAAAAAATCCAAAAAAAAATTATAAAACTTTTCCAAAAACAAAAAAAAAATTAAAAACCAAAAAAAAAATCAATTTCCCTTTTGAAAAATAATTTCTATTTGTAAATATTTTTCCTTTATAAAGAAAAAAAAAGAAATTTCTTGAAAATGTCTGAATTTCCATATTCACATGAATTTTACGATAGTTGTGAAAATCAAAATAATCCATATAATTTCACTTCAAATTCTTATGGATATTACAACAACTATTGTTTAAAAAATTTGAGTCTTGAACCACAAAATTTTCAAAACAATGAACCCTCAACTCTTGAAAATAGCATTTCGTCGTTACTTGAACTTTCTACGCAACAAAATCAAAGTACAAATGAGTTGTGCAATTCATATTTGTGCTATAACTCGAATCAAGGTTTTCAAAATAATCAAAATTTGAATTCTCTTCATAATTCAAATGATTTCGAGTGTAACCCAGGCCAATTCAATTTCGAGTTTCAAGATGAATTTCAAAATCAAGACGAAAATGTGAATCAATTTTCAAATAATTTTGGCAATGGGAATAGTTCCAATAACGATACGATTGAAAACTTTGGTTATCAACAAATTCAAAATGAAAATTTTCAAATTAATAATTATGAATTTGATTTTGCTGACCAAATGGAAAAAGATAACGGGGATTTATTACTTGAAAAATACAAAACTTTTCGAAATTTAAATTCTTGTTCTCAACAAGTCCAAATCGAAAATTTTCAAGTTAATAATTACAAATTTGACTTTGTTGAGCAAATGAATGAAATTTACAATGATCACACGAATTTGTTGATTAAAACATTAGAAAATTTTCGTGAGAAACAAAATCAAAATTCAACGTGTGACGAGTCAAGTGATAGTCCACCTTTTATCCAAATCGATGATTTTCAAATAACAACTTTCGAAATTGAAAATGACAATCTTAACGAAGTTGTTGAAAAGACGGTAATTGAGTTGGATTTCAATTCTTTTGAGGGTGTGGAACCAAACTTAAAATTCAATCTTCCTTTTCTCGATTTCGAAAATTTGAACACAACAACTTTGAATTTTGAACTTGAGATACGCAATGAAGTTGTTGATAATCCAACAAAGGAAGATGAATTTAATGAACACGATTTCTTTGGACGTTTTGAAGATGAGTTGTTGGATTCAAAAGGGGACGATTTACATCACCATTTTGAAACTAATAATTTTGAAGAATTTTTCAATGACAAATTTGAATTTCAATTTGGTGAAAATAAACTTGAATTTCAATCAATCGTTATATCTACCCCAAAAATCATCGAAAATAAAACAACTCGTACGGTTTTTAATAAAACGACATTCGTTTTTCAAATCCACGTTCGGCTTCGAAATCTTTTACAATTTGGTTTTTCGAGCATGAGCTGTGTCTCGTATACTCGACGAGACAAATGAATCGGTTTTTGGAAGACCGTTTCATTTACTTTTTGACAATATACTTTCTGATCTCGTGTAAATACCGTTCGTTTTCATGTAAATAATAATAAACATCCCTTTCACTTGGGTTGACTGTGGGGACAGTCAAAATCAAGTGTGGGGGAGACTCATCTTCTTCTTGATTTTTCAGGATTAATTTTTCTTTTTTCTTCCAAAAACTCAAAAAAAAAAATCCAAAAACAAAAGAATTTTTCTTTTTTTTAGCCTTTTTGATTTATTTTTAAAGAAACACTGTAGGATAAATATATGGTTTTGGTTTATTAAATTGAAATTATTGAATATTTATTTGTCTTAACAAAAATAAAAATGAAGTTGTATTATAAATAACAATGGTTTAACTAGTATATAGGAAGATTCATACGTGTTAATTATGAAATACATCCTAATTGAAAATCTTTGTTTTAAAAGTGGTGTATTTAAAGTAAAGGATATAACATTTTTTTTGTCTTCTAAGTTAAATGGTGCTAAGATGATTTTGCAAAACTCTCTCTCTCTTAAAAAAAATAAAAAATAAATAAAAATAATAATAACATCCAAAGTAGTCACTCTCATTTAAAAGTCATCACGGTTATGCATGGGTGAATTACTTGGAATCTTTGATTATGTGCTTTCATATTCATTTAAAAGTCCTCGCGGTTATGCATGTATGGAGCACATGTAAAAAAAATAGACTTAATAAAAACCACCTACGGTCGATAGGTGTATGCACGAAAGTGTGTGCACTCGCCATGCTCTGTACTCCCCTTACATAAGCCCGAAAGGCAGTGCATGGGTAGTATATCTGGCCTCAGTTTACCTGAGCTAGGTGTATAATTTTTCTTTCAAATAATGAGAGATCAAGCAATTGAAATCCTAGCACTATTTTTACTTATTTGATTTTATTTGTTATTTAAAAGAAATGAAAGTACCACTTTGATAAACTTTGATAATCAACTAAGGATCATTTCATAGTTACACGGTGTTATTAACCAAAACAACAAGTTAAACTACAGTCTATTTGTTATAATAACTGGATTTTTGTTGGAAATTTTGACGAGTAAATGGCATAAATTTCAAGATAATGACCAAAACCTATACTTAACTTATTTGTGTCGATTTAAAAGTAAATCCTTCATTGTAAATATTTTCAAAAATTCGCATTCATCTCTTTGTAAATAAATCTTGCATTTTGTAAATATTTTCATCCTGCATGTGGATTTTGTGGGTAGTATCCGCTGAAAACCCTCACGAGACAACACTCGTCCTACTGGGGACACCCAGAGGTTTAACGGCTTGTTGCATACGCTCAATGCAATCGTGCTTCCTACGAAAACGGATTTATCTTAGTTTTTTTCTTTATTCGAGGACGAATAAAAAGATAAGTGTGGGGGTATTGATGTGCATGTAAATGTGCATATTTTTACCACCATATTTATTCTATTTAAATTAAATAAATGATCATATTGGGTATTTTAACTTGTTTTAACCAAAATTCATATTAATTCCAAATTACCACATATTAATCTTCATCCAAGGGCAAAACGGTCATTTGTGTGCATATATTTCTTTGAGAAAAAATTAATTGGAAATTTATATATATTTTTATAGGAATTTGGTCTCAAATAGAAGTGGTTTCATGAAGGAATATGCATGCACAAAGAAGAAACAAAAGAATGAAGATGTAAATAATTCAAAGTGAAGAACATGGAGGACCCCACCTACCAACCACCTTAATGTACAAATTAAAGGCCAATGCACATGCTTATGGAATTAATGGCTTCATGTACACTTAAATGGAGATTATGACATGCTAATGATAACTTGGCCACCACACTTCCTCCAAGGGCATTTTGGGTACTCCCCAAAAATATGCATTAGGGTTTCTAACTTGTATAAATACCCCTTATGTTTCATATAGCCCTCTTCCTCTTTGTTAATTAGTTTTAGTTTAGAAAATAAATCAAATCTCTCTTTCTTTCAATGGCTACTTAGCCATTTTTATTTTATGTAATTTTCTTTTCTTTTTATGCAATGTTAATTAGTGTTTCCTTTTACTTACATGTTCGTTTCCTTTCATGCTAGTAGTGTAGATTTACTTTTATGCAAGTAGAATAGTTTTCTTTTCATTTGCTTTCATTTTTATTTCTTTTTTCTTTCATGTTGCTAGCTACATTTGTTCATATGATAACAAATATGAGAGGCTAAACCTCTTCAATTTAGGGGTAATGAAGCTCTCTAATCATGTAGCTTCAACTTAATTTGATGTTTATGCTCTCTTTTTGTGCTTAATGAGAATGATTGAAGTGGTTTAATGATGTTGTTTAGCTTTCAATTTGATAGTTTATGTTGTTCATAACAAATAGGCTATGCTTAAACAAACAAAACACAAATTGCCTCTTCATTTACATATGATTATGGCAAAGAAGTGATTGTTGAAATTAAAATTTGATGGCTTATATTTCTAATTAATAGTTAATAGGCCATGCTTAAAATAAATTTTGCTTTCAACTTTGCTGTCATATTTTATGAGACTTAAAAGTGTATTAGTGGTTGTGTTATAGTTTGATTGTTTATATTAAGCTAATTAATAGCACAAATATACCATATTTATGATAAGCACATCAACTAATTCACTAATGACAAGAAAAGAGAGATCATAACTTCATTTTGTTGATTTATGTGATCTAGAGAGTGGAATTGCCTCTAAATTGTTAACACTCATATTGTTATCAATTTCCTTTTGCTTGTTTTTCTTCTTTTCTAGTTTAACATTCTCTTCAACCTTGGTTTAATTTGATTGAATAGATTTTTAAAATCATCAATTCCCTGCGGATCGACTCGTATTCGCCGCGTGCCACATTCGTACACCGTGCGCTTGCGGTTATTTTTTAATTTAAATTCGTTCGATGGTTTTCTAAACCGATAGAATTTCCGTCGACGAACATTAACTCTGATATACTCTGTATTTTTGAAGTGACAGTTCCTACTGTCCTTGTTGTATTATATGTTGTCGATTTCGTTGTGATATTTTGTTTTTCTCTATTCTCTTTTCTTTTTATTTACCCTAACAATCTTCCCTTTTGTCAATTGGATGTGAAACATTGAAACACAGTGGTATTTTTCGGTGCCGACTTTCGATGGTAAAAAAGGAGGGTCATTACACTTGGTATCAAAGCTTTGAGGTTAAGCGAGAACCTTGGCTTTGGTAGGGTTTGGCTCATTAGAGATAGGGTAAGCGACACCTTAGGATGAGTTTGAGAGCATTATATATTCGAAAGTGTGTTTGTTATGTTATAAAAACGTATTATGTTAATTGGTCTATTGAGTTTTTATGAATTCTGGTCAAGACGTGGGATGCCACGGTATCGATAGGGATTTCTAAACACTTGATCAAGGCCAACGGACATGATATTGAAATTTTTGAAATTTTTGGCAAATTAAATTTTTTTCCTAGGATTATATTTTATTATATAAAGGAATAATTTTCAAAACTTTGTATAGTTATAAAGTGTGTTGGTTTAAATGTGATAATATTTATTTATTATCACCATTGTTTGTTCAGTTATGTTTAATTTAAAATAAGAAGCATTGATTGTTGCTTGTTAGTTGTTGAATTGTGCTCGGTTTATTTAGGAGCATTTATCATTTTGATTTAAAATGAATTCTTTTTGAATTAATTTTTACAATTTGACTACATAGGTGTTTGGAGAAAGTGTTAACTTGAAAATTCACCTTTTAATAATGGCGGGTTAAGGATTAAACTTTAATAAAAAGTTGTTAATATAATCTAAATAGTGGGATAAGATATTTAGAGAATAAATATTCGAGATAATTCTATTATAATAAAGAAGTATTATTACAATATGTAATGATTTTTACATAAAGGAATTTTTATATAAATTTAGTTTATAAAACATGTTTTAAAAAGGACTTTCCAAAAAAATTTGAGAAATGGAATAGTGGTATTTTTGGGAAGTAAAAATTTAAATCGAATGCATTTTCTTTGGAACATTAGGAGGAAACCATTTCGATTAGTTTTGTGGTAATCCGAATAATCTTCTAAGTGATGATCAGATGCTTGCTTAGGTGAACATTGTAGAGTATTTAGTAAATTATTTTCTTTGTCATTGTACGATAGAAATGAGTTCATATCTAAATGAATCCAAAGTGAGTTTTATAAATAAATCGTTTAAAGTTATTTCATATAAAAATAAATATAATATGCTTTCAAAAATGAGTTTTTGAGATTAAAATCGGGTATTTAATTTTATGTTCCTTTAAAGGGAATTAATTTCAAAAATAAAAAGTATTTCTAATAAGAGATTTTTTGGATAAATGAGATTTTACCCTTAGACAAACAAGGATAAATTTGACACAGATTTAAACTGGATTAAATTAAATAATAAGGTTTTAATAAACATTATTTTTACTATAACCATATAGTTGTTTAAAACATCTAAGTAGTGTAAAACTATTTGTTGATTGGGTCAACCAATAAATATCATTCATTTTAACGCTCTAAGTTAAAAGGGTTGGTAGGTTGACTCTGTTTTGAGAAACCATAATATGATTTGATCCCTATCCAGATATTTGAAAAAGTTAAAATAAATTTTGTATGTACTCTTAGGATATAAAAGGGTGTTATACAAGTAAATAAAGTGGACAAGTTATATTTGATGTTTTATAAAGAAATGAATTTATAAAATATTTTAAAACTTGGGTGAGAATTTATGAAATAATTCATAAATAATTTTAGTATTGAAAAAATACTAAGTGAAAATATAAGTTATTTGGAATTTTTTTGATATAATTAGGGAATAAATAAAATAAAAAGTATAACTTTCATTTTGTCCGTGTGAGTTTGGATAATCTTCTAAGCAATAACCAAAGGCTAATGAGCAAAACAGTACACTTAGACAATTATCAATATTTTTGGACAATCAAGAAAGTTTTGATCCCACGTGAGATTTATCGGTTATTTAACATTTGAAACAATTTTAAGTTTTCCCTATTGAAATTTGATTGATCTAATTTGATTGAAATGAATTGATTGCCGTGTGGTTTTATATATTCGTGTTTATAAAGTTTAAATTTATGGACAAAGAATGTTGAATTATTATTATCAGGACCTAAATCGTGGTGATTTTGAAAAAAGTAATTTTTGAAGATTTTGGAAAAGGAATGATATTTACCTACTCTAGTTGATGTTTTTGGAGCAACCAGAATACCACTGGATGCTCCATATTATTTGATTCAAAAGTTTCACCATATTTTATTATGAGGAATCCTCTCCTTGTCATTTTGATTTTGACCTTTGATTTTTCTTGTTTGAGAAATTTGAAAATAAAATTTCATATTGGAAGACCCAGGTATTTAGATCTAAAATTTATCATTTAAAATTATTGGAAGCATAGCATCGATTATATAATATTCTCTATAATTTGTCGCATATGATTGAGATATGGTTAATGTAACGTTTGCGATTTTTCGTTGTCGAAAAACCGAAATGTTAGGGTTAAAGAGGAAGAAAAAGGTAGAAGAAGAGAGAAAAGAAAATAGAACGGAAAAGAAGAAAACAACAGAACAACATCAGAATCTCACAATCGCAGCGGAACAACATATAATAAATAAATGAATAATCTTTAAACAAAGAACTATATCAGTTATTACATTTTATACATTACATTACATTACATCAGAGTGTACAACAACAAACAGCGGAAAAGAAATACTGTATACTAGTAATACGCCATGCCATCCATCTTGCCTCCAGCAACTCCTGAATTCCATAATATCCTAATAAACCTGTCTCTTGACTGCCCGTGTGGAAATTGGTGGGCACCTAGAGTTTAGGAATGAAAACAATAAACTCCGAGTCAGTCATGTGACTGGTGTGAGAACTCAAAACAGTTTATTTATCTTTAAAATCAAAATAGAGGAATATTTTTAAAGTCAATTCGAAATGCTTTTAAAAATGAGACTACCACAAGACCTCCCACCACACACACAATGCAAACGCAGACTTGGAAGAGATTTCTCCTTATGATAGTCAAATATGCTTGATACGCATTAAAAAGAAACATTTGATATTATTATTAGTGCATAGTGTAGGAAAAATCATTTCGAAAGTAGAATATAAATCTTAGCCAGCATAGGTACCATTATATTATGCCTACTATAGCTACCATATTAGATGGCAGGTTCTACAACTAAAACCGTACAAGTCTCGTATTGTTTCTTTGGATTTCCAACAAATGGTCAGGCCAAGGAACTTCCCATTGCCACATGAGAACGCCTCTGGAAGGACGTCCCCGAGAACCAAACCGGATCTCTGCCAACACAAGGCCGGGTTACCCCTAACTGGGTAACTACTGACACGAGTATGCCATCCCCCGGTCCTTTGGGACCTTTTTCCGAGCGCTCGTAACCAACATCACACAATGATAAACAAAGTGTTTCAACATGAGTAAGTATCTGGGCTCCATACCATGATACCACCCTTTTCCAGAAGGAAATGCACATACCCTAAAAGGCGCTACCCCCAATAACCTTGCTGCATCTTTCCTGTTTTGACCATTCCGGGGTGTGAGGCTCGACGAAGTCTCGTCCATAAAGCCATGCTTTGGTACAAAGCCATGCTTTGGGTCAACAAATGATCAAAGAAATGATCACAAAGATAAGTGATCAAACAAATGATCATATCACAAATGATCAAACAATGATCATTTCACAGCAACACTCAGCATGTCACACTACCAAATTGGGAGTATATCACTAATAACCTTCAACTGCATAACCTCTGAGCTCGTACGTCTCAGAGAAGGGTGTTAAGCCAAGAGAATAAATTCTCCGCCACCAACATAAATATATTTGAAAGAAATCAGCTTTATATCTCAATTTGTAATGTCAGACATACAATCCATACAAGTCTGTTCCGGGATCGAACAGAACCGAAGGCACTTACAAAGAAGTCCTTGCAATCCGGATATTCACTAATCACGTCCGGACTTCCCGTCACATATGGAATTTCTATACCGGGGCCATTCGGTGCAGAAACATTCGACGGTAATCCTTCCGTTTTCAAAAATATCCGGTCTTCAACACCGGTCATCAATGCTATCCATTACGTCGTATCACTATTCGAAATGGGTAATCCGAATAACGAGCGCAATAATTTTAAAAATAAGTATGGCATTAAAATCCAAGAAAATCACAACAAATACCCATTCAAAGGTAAATATTGATAGTCGGTTATTGAACTATCAATGGATATGCACAACATCACTAGATTCCAAATAATTTTCAAAATTATTTATTTCCCAAAAATATCTTATATATAATTTTCAATACTTCAATCATTTGAAAACAATTTTCAAATCACTTTTCACATTTACCACTTTTGAAAACAAATTTCAAACATTTTCCCTACGCGGAAATACTTTCATTTCAACATGGTTCATTTAAACCAATTAAATAAATCCTTAACGATTTACTTTATATTTACGTTTCAAATCCGTAAATTAATTCCCATACTTCAAAACTAAATCAATATTTATTTTTAAACAAATTCCCCTTTTCTTTTATAAATTCCATAGTGAATTTACATTCCAAAATATTTATGAATATACGATTTCTATTATTCATTTTCAATTTATCTTCAAAAAAGATAAATTCTCAAAACGTTTCATTTCACATTGGAAAAACATTTCCATACTTACTTATTAATACGTAATTCACAAATCTATTTATTTTCAACACTTGGAAAATATTCAATATACTTAAATTGAAATTAAGTATATATTTCATTCTTTTAAGGAAATCATTCTCTTAAACATATTTATTTGGGCCAAAACGAATGTTACGTAAAACATCGTTACGACAACCCAAAATCACTAGTACAGGGATTCGAATTTAAGATAGATATATATAAATCCCAATACTAAATAAAACATTTCCTTTCGGAAATCGTTTACTATAACAACAGTGTTATAGTCCACCATTTCCTTCTATTTCTCGAAAACGTCTATTTCAACAATGAATGTTGAAATCTATGGTTTCGAATCTTAACACATTTTAAAACATCGTTAGATCATTTTAATTTTATTTAAAACATCACATCCAAAACATTTTCTTTAACATATTATTCACTATTCAAAAACGTGAATATACTTTGTTAACCAATTTCATCATTTCTATATATTTCATTTTAAAGGATTATTCACAGTCTAAAACGTGAATATAACTCCATAAATAAGTTATAACAATTTATTTATCAAAATAAGTCGTTTGCGAATTTATAAAACAACGTTTATAAATTCCATTTCTATTTATTTATAACAACTTTCTTTTATAAATCTCCTTTATTAACCTATTTCAATTTATAACTTAATTATATACCAAAGGTTCACATTATATGTTAAATACTTATAATTTATTTGTTTACAAAAATCGTTCTTTTAAACTTCCCAAATTATAAATCTTATAACTTATAAGATTCATTTATTTACCCAAATCTATTCTTTTAATAACTTTACAAATTTTATAAACCTACTGCTTATAAAATTCCATTTATAACTTCACCGTTTATAATCCTATAAATTTCAATCATTTATGAAATTCATTTACAATTCATTCTAACACTTATAAAAACTCGTTTTATAATTCAAATATTTTAATTTATAAATATCCATCTTATAATTCTTCTATACAAATCAACTTATATTATTCTTTTAAAACGTCTTTAAACTCCTTTATAATTTCATCATTTTGATTTATAAAATAATCAAATTTCATAAATCCTATTTTTCAAACTTTTTACAATAAATTCAAAAATCCCGATTTAAACTATTTTATAAAATCATTAACTCCATATTTTCAAAAATCAACTTTTAACTATATTTCTCAAAAATCATAATTTTTATAATATTAAAAATTATAACGTTATTTATTTATAATGGATCAATTCAAAAAAAAAATTATAACGAATACTTTCAAAAAATCACTTTAAAAATCCTTTTTAAAATTCCAAAATTGGCCCAATGATGCTACACACCAAATAGTCAATCACGACAACAACGACATCATATATCGATATGATAATCAATCAAATATCAAAATATCCATACTCAAATAAATACTGTTGAGGAATCCTGTTGGATCCCTCCAACCTGTTTTCCTGCATCCAAAGATGTTAGCACAATACCAATTCCGTTCCAGTACGAAATTATCGCGGTATATGGGATTTATAATATTATCCGCTTAATAGACGGCGCAATAGGGTCTCATCCGTTATATACTGCGGGAAATCAATTCCAAGTACATAAATAATACCAATTTCACTGTTTATGAAATATTCGCGGTATATGTTTTTAATAAATAACATCCGCTTACTAACGGCGCATAATGTCTATTTTAACAATCAATAGATAACAATCATCATTCAAACATGCATTCAAGAATTTTAAATCTAAATATTTGAAATTAAAATCGAAACCGATTCGATTGAGTGAGAAGTTCTCACCTTGATTTCAATTTCGTTTTAGCGATTTATTTCGAATAATTTTACCCGAAATTCTCACTAACTCCAAAGACTCCAATCCAATTCCATAGCGTAGTGCTCGTCCATACGATTCCAACGCACTTGGTTTCGCGCGTTTTCGACCTCGTATGAAAAAGATATGAATTTTTGAAGATACACGAATTTATAATATAAAATTACAACATAATTTCTTTATTTTAAACCTACAGCTAAATCTCAGCCACCAGATCCAAACCCCTGCAAATCACAGCCGCTCCCTTCATCTTCCATCTCCAGTAAACACCCACGCACAACAACCCATAGCCGCCCCCTTAGGGTTGAATTATGCTTCCTCTCCGACGACATTTACTACGATCAGCCACTTCCATTAGAAAGCTCGTGACAAGATCTACCCACGGCCAAAGCATCAGAGAGCTCGGCCTCCTCCATGGCACGCACGTCGATGATGAACGGCCACGAACACACCCTATTTTCTCCCTCCACGCTGCACTAAAACTCATCTTGACCGTTGGATGTCTCGGCCTCGCCATGCTCTTCATCTTTGTAGTTGATGATTTCGCGTGAATGTTTGTAGATTGAAAGAAAAAGGAGGAAGAAAGGGATGAGATTCTGGCCATTGAAGTTGTAAGTGGCGGTCGGCCATGTTTCTGAAACCCTAGGGCTATAATTTTTGCAAATTTATGAAGAACATGGGCTTATATAGAAAATTTCCAAAATACTATTCATCCCGGATTTTCCGAACTCCAAACGAAGCGTGCCGGTTGGCGTTTCTAAGGTTTACCCTGCGTTCCGAACACAATGGAACGTGTTTCAAAAGCTAATTCGGTCATCTGTACGAGTTATGGCAATAAACGTTCGATTTAAAATTACACCGATTAAACGATTTTCTAGGCGTTTTAGTTTGCACCGGACAAACGGTAAATCCGACTGACACGAATTTGAAACCATACAATAATATCACATTACGGATCCGATGAAACTAGTCTCGTCGAAATCCGAGACAGTTTGAAAAATGACTATTTTAACTCGCCAAATAAATATTAAAAACAATTTCGATGCGTTTCAAACTGCCATGATCAAACGAAAACTCCGATTGCTACGAAAATTGAAATCCGGTAATAACAAACTATTACGGATCCAATGGAACTAGTTTCGTCCAATTCTGAGACTGTTCGAAAAATGTCTAATTTCGCTAGTCGATTAAATATTTAAAATATTCAATTTTCACAAATAAATTTTTAATTTGATTTTAAAAGTTCTAAAACATCGTTCTAACTTCAATATGATAAAATAAAATTTTACAAATCATTTTCAATCATATTTAACCCAATTTTCAATTATTTCTGTATTTTCACATATTAAATTATCGATTTAATTATCCAATTAAATCCAATTATTCGAAATAAAATTTATTCGACTTATAAATTCACTTATTAATATTTAAAATTAATTAAATATTCAAATTTTAATTAATTAAAATTCTGGGTCGTTACAGTTGTTGGTCGCATGCAGATTTATATCATGCTAGTTTTTGCATATAGAGTTACATCGCATTGCTTTTATTAGTCTAATTCTCTATTAGATTATGAAGGTATAGGGAGGCAAGAGATTCTGACTTAACTTCTTATGTGCTTACATTTGCATTGAGATAATAAATTACCTACTAAAATATAAATCAAACGCAAAAAGGTACGTAATCGATTTAGAAAATTTAAATTGGTTAATGATTTTATGCCCCAAATATGGGTGGCCTCTTGGCTTTTGTTTTCCTTGATTGGTATGAGCCCATGTAGTTGTTTCGATCGAGCTACGTAAAGGAGAAGTTGGCAAAATCTTCTGTAAGTTTAAGAGTTAGAAAAAAAATTAAATGAATTTTGGAAAAATTTTGATAAGCGAAAATTTTGGATTTGAAAAGTTAATAAGTTTAATAACTCATTGTGATTAATGGTTTTAAACTTGAGGGTTTGGAAACATTTTCTGCCTTAGGAATTTTAGGGATGAAATTCATTTAGGTAGGGGAGAATGTAACAACCCAAAAATCTGGTCATTTGATTTTAAATATTTAATTAATTTAAATATTCAAATAATTGGATTCTGTAATTTAATAACTTATAATTAAAATACAGGGAATGATTAAATATTTGAATTACAAACTAAAACATAATTCAATGTATTTAATAATTTTTTAACTCCTTTTAATTAATAAATAATATTGGTGAATTCAATTTGTAAATTTATTTACAAATATAAACAGATCGGATAAATATCAAAAATTAAATATAAAAAGATATTTAAATCTGTGAAACTTTCGTTCCGTGGAATTGTCATGGATTTTAACGAAACCAATTTCATTGGATCCATAATAGTGAATTATAATATGCCGTCGAACTTTATGGCGATCAGACGAACCGTTTGGTCGTGCGAAATCGAAGCACGTAGAGATTGATTTCAAAATTTTAACATAATAATTAGGTTTGAAAAGCTATCTTCTGCATACAATCGAATTAGGGCACGAGACTAGTTCCATTGTGTTCAGAATAGGGGGTATAACATATAAAACACCAAGTGGCATGTCTCATTTAGAGTTCGAGATTTTTGGGTATGTCATATCGGATATTCAAAAAAAATAAAATATTATATATAAGTACATACTCAACTTAATTTTGGCCATACCCCCCACATTTCAAACCATACTGTAACATCCTTCAACTTGGAGGCCCAAAACTAATGGCTACAGATGCCACAATCATCCATAGTTATCAATCTTCGACGACCAAATACGGCGGTGTTAGATACATTGATACACAGATCAGAGAAATATGAAAAAAAATTAACAATTCAAAACACATTTCCATATTCAAATTAAAACATTTCATGTTCATTACATAACCCTAAATTAAGTTAACCACATTTAGAAAAATATAATTATTACAAATACGCCAAGAATGACATATGAAGATGCCCCCATTGGTTGATCAGAGTATATAGTAAGGCTCATAAATCTGCCTTTAAAAACAAACACACAACGAAAAAGAAAACACTAAATAATTATCTGCCTCCTGCATATCTCTGGAAGCTTTATTCATCTAAGAAGAGAACCTGGAAACCTTAAATCTCAAACTACTCAAAATTAATTAAGTACTCGAGAGTTTAAGGGGAAAACAAAATTTTGAGTCAGATATAAAATCTGGTATAAATAATAATCTAACATCACAATCCTTTTAGATATCTACTGAGACCACACCGCTTAGTGGAACGAGTCTTCCCCTCACTAGTATCCTAAAAACCTTTATAAGATCATATACTGTGATCCTACGTCTACAATGGTTAAGACATACATTTTCAAAATATTATGATGATATGCATACTTAAATAATTAGGATTACCCATCCCCAGTTTAATCTAACACCCTGCCATAATCATAGTTTTAGGGTCACTATTAACCTATTAGTTTTCATGGATTTACTAATAACTTCTTTAATATTTATGGACTCCCTGTCCAGTTTTATAGTTTTCATGGGCTAACTATTAACCTATTTTTAGCTTACGGATTCCTTTTTCGGTTTCATAGTTTTCACGGGATCGCTAAGAACCTATTGGCCCCTACCAATTAACTTAATCATTTCATGTGCTCTCTGAACCTATTGGTTATTCCAATAACTTCTTTCTTATCCTTGTTTTCATGGGTTGACACACTTTCAATATTACATCCGGATATAGTTTTCAAGGGTTGGCTATAAACTTACTGGCCCTTGCCAGTATCAATCATAGTTTACCTAGGCTTACTATGAAACTGTCTATCTGACATCTTCCTTTACACCTAGTTTTCATGGGTTAACTATGAACCTATTGGCCCCTGCCAATATCGTACAGTTTTCATGGGTTTACTGTGAACCTATTAGCCCCTGCCAGCATCATATATTATGGTCTTCCTGACCTCCTAGAAGCAATTCTATTCGTTCTGGAGTTTAATCACATTCACTACTGGGTTAACCTAGCTGGTTCTTCTACCCTTTATCCCCAAAATACAGTTATGGGTCCATTATATAGTGAATATATTCATATTTGAAGAAGCAACATAACAATTAATAATACCACTCATGTGGGTTTAAGGTCCTTGAAGTACAATTCATATAAAACATAGTTAACTCCTTTAACTTATATTTTATCAAGTCAATGCTTCTTCAAAATTATATACTTATAGTCATTACAAAACTCTTTATTTATGTCGTGGTTTTTCCTTCAAAATTTTGAGTTTGGGTTTTAAAACCTTTCGACAACGTCAAAACCATTGCTTTTGACCCTTTCGAAAGCTTTGCTTTCAAGCCCCTTCGAAAGCATAAAACTTATATTTAAAAATAGACATCAGCCTTTTTAACCCCTTTAAAATACTTCTTTTGAAACCATTCGAAACCAATGAAGGCTACCCTTCAAAACCATTGAAACCATTCATCAATTCAAACCTTTTGAAAGCATTCAACTCTTAAAATATAAACCTTTCGAAAGCTTACTGGGTTCAAGTTAAAATATATGGAAGGTCCTATTTTTAAAACCTTTCGAATACAATGGAAACAACCTTTAGACCTAGCAAGAAGGTCTGCTTCGAAAGCTTTAAAACATTTCATTTAAAACAATAGACCTCCGCCTTTTAAAACTACTTCTTCGAAAGCTTTGGGTCATACCTTAGTTATAAAACAAGGGCAAATCATCTAAGCCAAAAGCTTTGAAACCTTTCGAAAGCAATGGGAGGAGCAGCTGGTTTTTAAAACAAGGAAACCTTTTGTCTTTGTCGAAAGCAACGACTTCGAAAGGTTGGAAAATGGGGTATAACCTTTCGACTGTACTGGAAGGTTCAAAACAAAGCAAAGCGACAGTAACCTTTTGACTATGTCGGATGGTTCAAAACAAAGCAAAGCGGCGTGACCCTTCAATTACTTCGGAAGGTTTAAAAATGTTATTTCAAATAATTGACCTAGCCGAAAGCTCCTTTTTGAAAGCAAGCAGACGTAAGCTTTTGGTTTATAAAACAAACATACTTCAACCTCTATTGCATCCAACCTTCCGACTAAGAACCCTTCGACCTTGTTCAATTCATTACATACCAAAGTGCTTGATACCGCATGCATTGGTTTGACTTTTTTGAAAGGTATAACCTTTCGACTTCGAAAGGTCTGGGTCGGAAGGTATGCCTAAAATGGCTGAAACATCTAAAAGCATGATTTTCTTGTTTTTAACTTAAGGAAGATAACTTTTTAACTAACCTGCCTTTGTTTATCAAATTCTCATTGGTTGACAATTACTTTTTAGATGCTGCCACTAAATTCAGATTCAAATGATAATTTTATTTTATAAAAAACCCTATCTCCTTAATTAAATATATATATATATAAACATTTAAGTCTCATACCTTAAATAATTTTATATATTCATCAAAACATTTAGGACAAATCCCACAAAATCTATTTTAATATGTTTTCCAACATATAAAATTTTCAAACCCAAATAATCATTATTTTTGCCATAAATAATTTACAATAAATCATTTTCTTCACTAGAAAATTCGTTTAAAATCCATATACACTCGGAAAATTATGAGAATTGAAACCCATCTCTAAAATCATGTTTTCTATAACATAAATTTTTTCCATGGCATTGAAAATTCATTTCATCTTGGTTTTACCCTAAAACCGTGTATATCCCTTATTAAACAACCTTGTTTAAATACATATAAATCATAAACAAGTATATTGCCATTCAATATATCGTAAAACAGATTTAACCTTAAATCTGAAATAATTTGATGTGAAAATCAAAATAGAGATCTAGAAATTATTATTCACCTTAGATTGGAAAAGGAAATTTAAGTATGATTGAGATTGATTCCTTCTAACTTGAATCCTAGCTTTTAGATGATTTTCTCTTCTCTTGTAATGGCTGGCCTTGCTTCTCATGGTTATAAATATTTTGTTTTGGTGAAAATGAACGTGTAGAACTAAGAAAGATAGTATAAGGGTGGGAAGTGTGGGTGGCTATTTACCCTAATGCTCTTGTGTTTAATTTCTTAACCATTTATATAAGTTCATTTGATTTTAAATAAGCATAGGAACCTATTTTAATAATCAAACTCAATCTTCTTATCTACATTATTCTATTTAATTTATTCTGATTAAATCTCCTAAATGATGTCAATAAAATTAGGGGTATTACAGGCTCCCCTCCTTAAAAAAATTCGTCCTTGAAATTCAGTAAGGACTAACTAGCAAACACAGCAATCATCTATAACATCGCCTAACAACATACTAGCCTATCTGACTAGCAACCAATCTATATAAATTTTATATAGACATGCCATTAAAGTATATCAGGATAAGCCTCTCGAATCTTGTTCTCTGTTTCCCAAGTATAGTCTTTCTCATTGTCGCTCCACTGAACCTTTACCAACTTGACTATCTTGGTCCTCAACCTTTTCTCATCTCTCGCTACAACTTAAACTGCTTGTCTAACAAAAGTTAAATCGGGCACTAATACCAAGTCCTCAAACTCTGTTTGAGGAATAGTATCCTCTAGATCATGCACATGTTTACGAAGATGAGACACATGGAATACATTATGGACACCTGCCAAATTGCTCGGCAACTCTACTCTGTGTGCGGACTTTTAAATCCTTTCTATAATCTGAAATGGACCAACATACCTCGGGATCAACTTTCCCAATTTTCCAAATCGTACCACACCCTTTAGCGGTGATATTATAATGAAAACTCTGTCTCCCACTGAAAGCTCTAGGTATTTATGCCTTCTATTTGCATAACTCTTGTACCCGGATTGAGCTTCCTTCATCCGTCCTTGGATTATGTCAGTCTTTTCTAACACCTCTCTAAATAAACCTGGACCTAAGACCAATCTGTCTCCAGTCTCTAACCAACATGCCGGCGATCTGTATGGCCTTCCATACAAAGCTTCAAAAGGCGCAATTCCAATACTAGTCTGATAACTATTATTGTAGGAAAACTCAATTAGATGAAGGTGCTCTTCCCAAGATCCCTCAAAGTCCAACACACAAGCTCTCAATAAATCTTTGAGTAGCTTATTGACTCTCTCTGTCTACCCATCCATCTGTGGGCGATATGCTATACTCATCTTGAGTTTGGTACCTGATACCTCTTGTAGACTCCTCTAAAATTCGCTAGTGAATATTCATCTCTGTCACTAACTATGCTACTAGGAATCCCATGAAATCTAACTATGTTCTTCGTGAACAACTTTGCTAACACAAGTGTCGTTCAGCTTGACTTTACCCGAATGAAATGGCACTTTCAGTCAACCTATCCACTATAACCCATATGCTTTTGTTTCCTCTATTTGACCTTGGCAACCAGTCTATAAAATCCATCGATATTGAATCCCATTTTTAAACTAGAATATCTAAAGGCTGAAGTAACCCACTTGATTTCTGATGTTCGGTCTTCACTTGTTGATAGTTAATACATTGCCTAACCCATAAGCCAACATCCCTCTTCATGACTTCCCAATAAAATCTCCTCTTCATGTGTTGATACATCTTAGTCCCTCCAGTATGAATCATAAACTTCGATCGATGACATTCTTCTAGAACTTCTTTCCTTAAATTCTCTACATCTGGAGCACATAACCATTCCTTCTACCTCAACCATCCTCTTTGGTCAAGACTAAAATCATTTAGGTCATTAATCTATGATCTTCCCTCAAGTCTTCTAATCCTCTTAGCTAAAACAAGATCTTCTCTTTGCTAAGAAGCTATCCTTTTGATCAACACTGGTCGAACTTCTAGACAAGATAACATGGCGGTACCTTGACTAGAACTAGCAGTAGATCTCAACTGCACCCCGCAACCGGCTAAAGCTTATAAATACTTCCATTATGCCAACATTGCTAACACCACGTTATGATGTTTTCTACTGAGAGCATCTGCTACCTTATTTCCTTTTCTTGAAGTATACTCTATACCGAAATCATAAGCAGCCAAAAACTCCAACCACCTTTGCTGCTTCACATTCAACTCCTTCTAAGAGAATAAATATTTTAATGACTTATGATCCGTATACAACTCAAATCTCTCATCCAAGAGATAATGCCTCCAAATCTTCAACGCATATATCATCGTAGTTAACTTCAAGTTGTGAGTAGGATACCTTACCTCATATGGTCTAAGCTGCCTAGATGCATAAGTGATAGCTTTTCCCTTCTGCATGAATATTGCTCTCAATCTAGTGCCACGTGCATCAGTGTATACAATCAACCCTTGGTTACCATCAGGAACTACTAACACTGGCGCATTAGTTAACAAATATTTTAACTTAAGGAATGCTTCCTCACATTTGTCGGATCAAACAAACCTCACGTCCTTCCTGGCCAAATTAGTCAAAGGCGCTGTTATCCGTGAGAAATCCTTCATGAATAACCGGTAATAGCCAGCAAGTACAAGAAAACTCATGATCTCGGTTACCGTCCCTGGTCTCTTCCAATTATATACCACCTTGAACTTAACCAGATCAACTGACAATCCTTCCTCATAAACCACATGACCAAGAAACTTAAATTCTCTCTTTCAGAAATTGCACTTAGAAAACTTCAAATTCAGCTGATTCTGCCTCAACGTCTCCAACACTACTCTAAGGTGAATCTCGTGCTCTCTTTCATCTTTAGAGTACATTAAAATTTCATCTATGAATGCCAACACAGACCTATCCAATTGCTCTCTGAATACCTGGTTCATTAAATCAATGAAAAAAGCAAGCGCATTCGTCAATCCAAATAGCATTACTAACTGCTTATATGAACCATACCTAGTTCAAAATGCAGTCAAAGGTATACTATCCTTTGTCACTCTCAACTGATGGAACCCCGTCGCAAAATCCAGTTGGGAAAATACTCTGGCTCCACTCAACTGATCAAATAAATCATCAATCCTTGATAGAGTGTACTTATTCTTGATCGTCCTTTCGTTCAACTTACGATATTCAATGCACATTCTTAACAACCCATCTAGTTTCTTCATAAACACCGCAACTACTTCCAAAGACGAACTGCTTGGTCTGAAAAAATTTCTTCCCTCAAGATCCACTAACTGCTCCTTCAATTCCTTCATCTCTGTCAGTGTCATCCTGCTAGGTGGTCTACTTGACAGGTTCAGCTCCTAGTATAAGGTCTATTTGAAACTCAATGGCTCATTTCGGGGATAATCCAATGACCGGATCAAATATATCTACAAACTCTCCAGCCACATGAATTTGACTAAGCTCTTCTTCAACCTCCATGGCACTCAACAAAGAAAAAACACTCTTATTGAAATTGTCCACTAAGAAAATGATTCGGTTATGACTATCTGGGTGCCTTAATGATATTTCCTGATCTTGGAAAAATATTCTAGCCTCATACTTACCCAACCAATCCATACCAAAGATGATCCTGAAATCTACAAAATCATAAACATACAAACTGTATGCTAACTTATGGCCTAACAAATCAAGTTCTAACTGGTCACATCTCATCCCAAGAGTTGCATACCGTCCTAATGAATTCGCTAAGGAAGTAATAAGGTATGTGGGTTCTATACATAACATATCAACCAAATATTAAACATAAATGAATGTGATGCACCAGTATTGAAAAAGTACCCTAACTGGTATACTCTGAATCAAAAGCGTACCTTCCATCACAGTCTTTCCTTTCTCTGCTGTAGTGGGTTTAGAAGAAGATGGTGGTCTAATAGCAAACACCATCTCTCTGTCCGCCCTGACTGGCTCTGGACACTGGTTCTTATGCCCAACTTGGTCACAGTTGAAGCATCTCACATTCTTATTTTCAACAGGCTTCTTTCCTTTACCATTTCTGCATTCGTGGGCATAATGGACCTCCTTATCACACTTATAACACACCAAATCAGCCTTCGCCTTCTTAGCGGTCTCCCTTTTTTGGGCTCATTTCTTCTTGAAGAACTTCCTTTTTTTTCCTTGGAAACCTTGGGACTCAACTGGCTTTTCCCTAGCTGAAACAGCAAGCATCTCCTCATGTCGAACAGTCATCTCCACCATCATATGATAAGGTTCCCTAATGTGAGTCATAGCCATCCTTCCTAGCTCTGGCCTCAATCCTCTAATGAATCGCTCATTCCTCCTGACATCCGTGTCAACCAAAGCATAACCATATGGAAATAGCTCATCAAACTAAGCTGCATACTCGATCACGGACATCTATTCTTGGACAAGATCCATAAACTTCATCATCAACACCGATTTAGCGACCTCAGACAAGAACCTCTGCTCAAAAAAGTAAACATTTCGTCTTTGTCGAAAGCAACGACTTCGAAAGGTTGGAAAAAGCAGTATAACCTTTCGACTGTGTCGGAAGGTTCAAAACAAAGCAAAGCAGCAGTAACCTTTAGACTGTGTCGAAAGATTCAAAACAAAGAAAAGCGGCAGTAACCCTTCAACTGTGTTGGAAGGTTTAAAACCTTTATTTCAAATAATTGACCTTGTAAAAAGAAACCAAGTCGAAAGCACCTTTCTGAAAGCAAGTAGGCGTAAGTTTTGATTTATAAAACAGTCATACTTCAACCTCTATGGCATCTAACCTTTTGACTAAGAACCTTTCGACCTTGACCAATTCATTACGTACCAAAGTGCTTAATAACATATGCATTGGTGTCAAAAGGTATAACCTTTCGAATTATTCGAAAGATCTGGGTCGGAAGGTATTATGCCTAAAATGGCTGAAACATGCTAAAAGTATGATTTTCTTGTTTTTAGCTTAAAGAAGATAATCTTTTAACTAACATACCTTTGTTTATCAAATTACCATTGATTAACAATTACTTTTCAAAAAAATGTTGCACTAATTTCATTTAAATAATAATTTTATTTTATAAAATGTCCATTCTCCTTAATGAAATATATAAAACATCCCATACCTTAAATAATTTTATATATTCATCAAATCATTTAGAAAAAATCTAGAAAAATGCTAGAAAATCAATTTTAATATGTTTTTCAACATATAAAAATTTCAAATCCAAATAATCATTATTTTTGCCGTAGATATTTTATAACCCAATAAATCATTTTCTTCACTAGAAAATTCGTATGAAATCCATATATACATGAAAAATTATAAGAATTGAAATCCTTCTCCAAAGTCATTTTTATAACCTAAAAGTTTCCCATGGCATTTAAAAATCATTTCATATCGGTTTTACCCTAAAACCATGTATATCCGTTATTGAACAACTTTATTTAAACATATAAATCATAAACAAGCATATAATATAATAAAACAGATTTAACCTTAAATCCGAAATCATTTGATGTGAAAATCAAAATAGAGATGTAGAAATTATTATTCACATTAGAATGGATAAGGAAATTGAAGATGACTGAGATTGATTCCTTCTAATTTGAATCCTAGCTTTTAGATGATTTTCTCTTCTCTTCTAATGGATGGCCTTGCTTCTCATGGTTATAAATATTTTTATTTTAGTGAAAATGAACGTGTAGAACTAAGAAAGACAGTATAAAGGTGGGAAGTATGGGCGGCTATTTACCCTAATGCTCTTGTGTTTAATTTTTTAACCATTTATATAAGTTCATTGATTTTAAATAAGCACATCCACCTAGTTTAATAATCAACCTCAATCTCCTTATCTATATTATTCTATTTAATTTATTCTAATAAAATCTTCTGAATAATGTTAAAAAAATTAGGGGTGTTACACATACCATGGCCATGCCCTTATGTGCAATCCATTCCTCATCTTCCCCATGAATAACATTCCATGGAAACATGAAAGAGAGGATATCAAAACTTTAATAATTGAATTTGAATTCGTTTCTCCACTAAAAACTGTAATTTTGGATTCGTTAAACTCTTATTGATAAGTGCTTCGACCCTATACTCAAAAGTTTCATTTTTGTTCATGATTTGGTCGGTGCACTAGTTAGGACAAAGCTAGGGCTTGACATTTCTTGGGATTTAGGCGACGAGAAGCTTATCGGAGAGTAATTTTGAGTTCGAGGGGTGATTCTACACCTTAGGTCAAAGTTTGGATGCTAGATGTTCATTGGGGAGGAGTCTAACATGGTGTACGATGGATGGCACATAACAGGTTGGATTTAATTTGGGGAGTGCGACCTCGAATTCGTAGGGTCTGAGGTGGAGAGAATGTGAAGAGAAGTTCGTTGGAGGTGACGGTGCATGATTTCATCAAGAAATGAGGGAGAATTTGGGGATTGAAGTTTTCGAATGGTGGGTTTAATGGTGTGTATATCATGGCCTGTGCATTTTGATAGCGAGGAGGAAGATGGATTAGTGGTAAATAGTTTGATTAATAAAGTAATTAGTACTATTTGATTATTTGATTTAATCGAAATCTTATAAATGCGATAACTTTTGCGTACGAGGTCGGATTCGAAGATCATGCTTTTACGTTAGACTTATGTCGTCAAGATCTTCATCATGGAATTGGTTCAATTGGATTTGGAGCATGTAAAAGTTTATGCTAAAATCGGACAACCGTTCGATTTTAGTCCAAATCATAAATGAAAATCAAGGTGAGTTTAACTCGCATTAAATTTTATTATATCATATCAATGATGTTATAAACATTTATTGATTTCTTGGATGTTAGTTAAATTATTTGATTACTTGTTTGGTTGAATTTCTATTTGGAAAATGGATGACATGATAATTTGATATTATGAACACATATGATCATACATACATACATAAACACACACACACACACACACACACACACATATATATATATATAATCCATAACCATTGTTTTGAAAACTTATAGAGAGACCCTGATGGGTTTCTTGCCATTATTATTTATATACATCTGTATGATGTTATGTTAATAGCTAATTGAAATAAATCTGATATTCCATTTAATTTGTTAAGTGTCGTTATAACAATTTCTCTTTATCATCATTTGTTCAATTTCATCCACAAAAGCCTTATCGTATGAACTTAAGCTTGTATTTCCGCTAAACAGAATATTAAAATTCCTTTATTATTTTGATTAATGATAATTTAAAATAACTAATCATTTTAACTAATTATTTTGAAATTTATTAACCAATTTAATAGATAATGTTTTAAAATTAATTTATCTTTAGATTTAATTAATCATTTTTGCTAATAATGTTTTATACTTAATTAGTCGTTTTAGCTAATGATTATTTGAGTTAATGATAATGGAGTTTAATTGATTATTTTGGTTAATGATAATTTAAATTAATAATCATTTTAATTAATGATATTTAAAAGTATTTGATTATTTTAAATAATGATATTTGAATTTAATTAATCATTTAATTAATGATTATTTTAAATTTAACTACTTGTTTTAACTAATGAGTTTTGAATTTAGTTAATCCAATTAATTTATTGAACTTAGTTAATTGTTTAATTAATGCAATTTAAAATTATTTAATCATTTTAATTGATAATGTTTGAGATTAATTATTCATTTAATTAATGATTATTTGAATTTAATAAATCTTTTAACATATGATATTCAAGTTAACTAATTGATTTGATAAATGAGTTTAAACTAAATTGATTGATTTGTATTAAAGATAAATTACTAGTTTAATGAAAGTGTTCTGAAATAATTAACTATTTTATATAAAGATAAATGATTTGTTTATTAAAAGAAAATTTGGATACCTGTCAAAGATCACATAAAAGTTTAGACAAGATAAGGGAAATTTTTGATTAAGTTAAAAAGGAATTAGAACTCGATTATTGGGACGTTAAGTTGGATAATCTTCTGGGTGTCAATCTGATGTTGGTTTAGTCCTTTGGGTCGAGCACTTGAAAAAAATATATTCTCCTAATGTTTTACAATCAGGAACTAATTCTAATAGGAAAGCAAGAGGTTAAACAAATAACTGAATGAAGCTTAACAATTCTGTATTGATTTGAGATAATAAATATTGTTTTAAAATTATAAATAATAATTTATAAATGAGAAAATCCTTTAAAAGGGATTATTATAAATAAAGCTAAGTGCGAATTGTTTTTGTGTTTATAGTAAACATTGTTTTAACGACATTTGTTTGACCTTTATTTTTAATACACTTAGTATTATAAATTTTGTCTTACAAAGGTATGTTTTGAAAGTGTAATTCTAAAGGGTTTTACCAATATGGAGATATGGAAATCAAGCACAAGTTTAGTTCTTTTTAAAAGAAAAGGTTTGATTCGTTTATGGAAATGAATTATTTTCGTGAAGTGAATCACTAATGTAGAAACGATGTATTTGTATAATTAGCACTAAACATCGAAGAAGTAGACTTGTCGCTATTCAAAAGTTAAGAGTAATCGTTGGACATGACTTTGAGGTAACACTTCATTGACTGGTCTGGTATTATTGTTAACTGATAAATAGTATGATTTTTGATTCAACGAGTGGTGATAAGTATACAAGACTTAATTTCCATATACTATCATTTTATATCCTCGGTATTTGATATCTCAGCTATCGGTTACTTCAGCTACTTTATTATTGTCATTCTAAGATGATTTATTGCTTCATTGAGAGTTGTTATCCTTTAACGGAAATGACTCAACCAAATCACGTAGTCTTTAGGGGCTAAGTTATATGGCGTTGCTCCTATTTATTTCACATCATGCCTAGATTTTTGTGTACCATCACGTGAAAAGTGGTTTGAGTTTAGATGAAATATTTGGATTCTCGATAAGGTTTGGTGGGGTCCAGCTTGGAGTTCCTAGAGTTTTCAAGTATATTTCTAAAGGTATACTTCTTTTAAGTGGGATGCACCCTCCTTGTCATTTGTTGAAAAATTTCCTCTCCTTACTTGATTCAAAAACCTTGAATTTGTTTATCCTTAAATTGTCACGAGTAGAGCCAACTCCTCTTCAAGGCATTTAAGTATTTGATTTAGTCTATTCTATCAAGTTGGACTGTTACCTTCTTCTGACCATTCTATCAAGTTGGACAGTTAACTTATTCTATCTATTCTACCCATTTTGGACTACTACCTTATTTATCCCATTCTATCAAGTTTTCGCCGTCATCTTATTTTGTCCATTCAATCAAATTTGGATTGTTTCCTTGTTTTATCCATTCTGTCTAGTTTGGATTTTACTTGGGTTATTTCCATTCTTTGGAGTCTGGGTTTAATATTAATTATGCCCGTTCGTATTTGGATTTGTTTCCTGATATTCATTTCTGCTTTGACTGTATGGTTGTTATTCTTGTGAGGTAAAAACCCGTTCCGCGTTAGCGGCATAATTTCACAGAACTTTTATATGTTCCTCATTATTTGAGTTATCTCATGTTGGTATTTCTAGACTGATTCGGGTGTTATAATGCTCGGGTCAAACCAAGTATTTTCCCATGTTACCTTTGGAGTTATGGAGAGCCTAGAGGGGAGCCGGAGTTTCACCTATTGTAATGTTTTTATTTTTCGATGTATTATATAGTATCCCTATCAACATTTGTAAGGTTAGGATTTTATAACTGTCCAGTTGATAAGGTTTGATTTTAACTCTGATATACTCTGTACTTTTGAAGTGACAGTTTCTACTGTCCTTGTTATATTATATGTTGTTGATTCCACTGTGAGATTCTTTTTTTCTCTGTTCTTTGATTTTTTTCTTTCTATTTACCCTCACAATTTGCCCTTTTGTCGATTGGATGCGTGATATTGGAAGATAGTGATACTGTTCGGTGTCGACTTTCGATGATCCAAAAGGCAGGTTAGTACATTTTATTTATCACATATGTTATTTTATGACGATGAAATCGCATATGGATGTGTATGCGACATTTTTCCACTATTACTTTGTGTGTGTAGTTAAACTATGGTTTTATTGTGTTGGTGTTTGTGTTACTAATATAGTGGTCTAGTACACATCGGTTTGATTTATACGTACATTGATGGTGTATTACTAATGGTTGACAATACGTATATGTGAGAGTACGTTTGTGTTGCGGTTAGGTGATTTGATGTTTGGGGTTGACACTGCGTATTTTCAGATGTTTGTATTATTTAATGGTTAGTTGTGTTATTATTGTTGTTATCTTATATTTATGGTGATTGGTTGACATGATTTATTAGGAGTAGTGTTTTCTACTTGCATCAGTTGCAATGGTTACATGGATGTTATGGTTGTTATGTGCTAATGACTTTTTGGATGTAAGAGAAAAGCACAAAGCAGAACCACGTGGGATTGATCCCCCAAAATAGGTACGTTGGTAATCTTGTCCTATGCAATAAGCATCGAGCCTATAGCCATAGTTTATATGGTTAGACGCAGTCTAAACATAGTTGAATTTTTTTCCTTTTTGTTATGTGTGTGTGTACAGTTGTGAAGTTACATGCAGAAGCAGGAGAGAAAATGAAAGTATGTACTGTTAGGCTATATCATATATGGTTGATTTGGTGTATTATTTTATACCATTGTTATATCATTTATGAGTTAATGACAATTTATTTATTGAAATGTAAATTGATGTGATAATGCTAAAATAAACGTACTATTAGGTTAACGTTCATCTGTTTTGATATTTGAGTTCGCTGTGAGGTTTCTTATTTCCTTTCTAAGTTATTGCAAAAATTAAATTATAAAATAAATGATCCACTGTTTTTTATTTTAGAAATTATTTGCAATCATAGTTTATGGCGTTTGTAATTAATTTCAAATGCTGAAAATAGTTGGGTGTTACACTTGGTATCGAGGCTTAGGTTTAGCAACTCCTTGAGCCTTGGCTAGACTCGATCATTTAGGGTAGGTTAATATACACTTTTGATTGGGTTAAAAATAAAGAATGAGAGAGCATTCTTATTTATATTTATACGTTTTATGTGTTGTGTGTGTAACCACCAATATCTCATTCTAAGATGTTAGTTATTTATAATGACATTTTAGTGAGAAATAAATACTATAGGAATAAAGTAGGATGAGCACTTGCATGAGGGGCTAAGTGTTAGTTTTATCCTAAATGACTCACCTATGTGACATTAAGACCTAACCTTAGAAAGTGGAAATATTTTATGGATTTCGACTTAAAGGATTATATAAAAGTATAAATTTTGGGTTTTGAAAGGTATTTTATTTAAGAAGTAAAAAATGTATGTTTTGGACTTGATGTGATTTATCGAAGTTTTAACATAAATATTTGACTTAAATAAAAATTTGTTTCCAAGATGTTTTGCGGAAAAGCTACTTTAGCAAAAAGATGTTGGAAAATAGGAAAAAAAATACTTTTGAGAAGTTATTTTAATGGAGAGAATATTTGGAAGTACATTTTTATAAATGTTTTGAAAATATCTTTTTGAGTAAAGATTTAGAAGAAAAATCTTGGTAGAAAAAAATTGTTTTATTTAAAAGAACATCCTTAAGATCTGAAAAGTTTTTGTATGCAAGCAAATTTTGGTTGTAACTATTTTTAGGTAAAGAACACTTTTTGATAAACGGTATTTGAAGGGAAAACATTAAAAAAATTGATTGGGAGAGTAGCTAATTTTTAAAAGAGAATGTTTTATTAAGAATATATATTATTTCTCTTTTCGAAAAAGAGGATGTATTGTAAAATATCGCTAAATATTTCAGGAAAATATATCAGAAAAATATTTTACAAGGATATAAAGAATTTGATTCAAAAGTGGATTTTTGAAAAAAAATGTAATAACCCATAATTTATGACTAAGTTAATTATTAAATAAAAGGAATAAGATGGGCTAAATAAGAAAATAAAAAGGGTAATGAATTAATGAAAAGGAGTACGTGGGTAAAAGCCTAAATATTGTGGAAATATAAACATGACTCTTTTCTATTCATCTATCACATTCTATTAAAAATAAAGTAAAATCTCAAAAGATAAGTTAATGTGGTGGCTTAGAGAAACGGGAATAAAGAGAAGATAAAGCAAATACAAGCTAAGGAAAAGAAAATAAGATCTAAATAAGATTTCTTAAAGATTTAGGTGAGTAACACTTAACCTTTAATCCCATTTATTTTGGACGATTCAGATCGTGTTTTTTGTACTTATATAGAGTTTATGATAAAGTGAAAACCTTATATTATGTCCTAACCATTGTTCTAAATATGAGTTAGTATATTTGAGAAGCTCATGGGTAAATTGTTATGCATTTCTGAAGTAAACACTTAGAAAATATACCGGCAAAATAACTTGTAATCCAAATGAAAGACAAGGTAGGGATTAAGGAATTATTCGTGAATTTTATTTAAAAAAAATACGTAAGATAAGTCAGAACTAAGCAGGGATTACGTTAGTGGAAGAGGGGATCTATATTGAGTTGATGGAAATGATATACGTATTAAATAATAAATTAAGGGGACAAGATCCATAAAAATGGCCGAAAAGATAAATAAAGATTCTACGAATGTTAGAAAATAGTACAGTAAGGTATAGGGTGATGACACGTGTAAAGGCGGCAACGTGCTTTGTCAGAAGTGTCAGATATTGTCAGGTGCTGTAACAATCTAGAATTTTATCACTTTAATTATGAATATTTAATTAATTTTAAAAATTTAAATAATTTATGCTCAAATATAGAGATTATTTACATATTCGAATTGTGAAATAAATATTAATTAAATGGATTTAATAGCTCTATTTAATTCCTTTTAATTAATAAATAATAATGGTGAACTCATTTTGTAAATTTATTTACAACAGTAATTTATTCAAATAAATAATAAGAAAATCGATTGTTAATAAAATGACTAGATTTTAATGACATACATTTAATTTAATTTGTTGGATTTTTCCATAATTTTTAATTTTAAAAATATATAAATTTTCGTTTGACGTATTTTACGTCAAACGATAGTATTTTTGAAATTTCATGGAATGAAATAACCAATGCATTTTATTGTTGATTTTTGATCATGTCACATTATTATGCACATTGTATTTTTATTTCTACCGTACGTGGTTCGTACGCAAATGGGATATTATGTAGCGGAATACCGCAAAACCTTCTTTTAAATAACTTTTCAAAATCAAATCAAAATCGAAATTTGACGGGATATGATGTGTTGCTTAAATTTTTTGGTTAACCTGAGAATCTAAGTTTACTTTTGATTAAAGTAAGATACACGATTTTGTATATAAAAATGAAATAAAGTCAAAACTTAAACAAAGAAAAAGAAGTTCACTTTCCATTCTTTTCCCTCCTTTTCTTTTTAATTATCACCTCCTAATAAACCAAAACAAGACAAAAAATGGCGACCATTCAAAATGAAAATCCATGCTCTAATAAAACTACGAAACTTGGTTCGTTAAACTCGTATGGAGTTAATCTTCAAATCCATACTTGTTTTATTACATGCGATCATGACTTGGTCGAAGTTCGAGTTTAGGTAGAGGAAGTTTGGCTAATCAGAGTTTAGATTTGGGTTTATGATGGCAAGGGGAAGGGGTGGTGACATTTTGGTGGTGTGCGGCTTCATATGGATGATCACGACATAGTACTGTTGGTGATCGAGAACATCAGGTCATGGTGAGAAGGGAGGTGCCGAGCTTCGATTTATGGTGATGAATGTAGAGCATTTGCGAAGTGGAGTTCAATGGAGTCGGTGGCGTAAAATGTCGTTGAGGAATGGTGGATCTAGGTCGTGCATGCAAAGAGGATGTTGCATGCATTTGAACAAGTACAGATCGAGTTCATTTTGGGGAAGAAGGTTTAATTTGTGATTAAGGATAATTATAAAGTGATTAAGTAATTAATTTAATTATTTGATCCCACAGCTTATAATATTCATATCTTGCTCATAATCATATAAGGTCCGATTTAAACGCAGTCAATTGCATTGGACTCGTATCGATAATGTCTATGTAACGAAATTAGATTCGCTGAATTTGATGCTACTTGAATTTTAGGCTAAAATTGAACGTCGTTCGATTTTAGACCAAACTGAAACGCGAAAGCGTTAATAGGAATTTCTGTGTGTTTGCTCATCTTTAAACAAATTATATGATATGTGTAATGCAATAAATTAGTATTGAATGCTTGAATGATAGTTTATGTTGTTGTTTAGTTGTTTGTTTGGATTTAGATTCCCGCTTGAAAAGTGGATGATATAAATAACCATTGTATTGCAGTGAACAAAAAAAGGAAGTTCGCAGTGTACGTAGCGAATAGTTTGCTACGGAAAACTTCTAGATACACATTCATATATGTGATTTATAGGGACTTTTGTAGAGATACCCTAGGATATTTCTCTCTAATATTTATTTACTTCTATTCTTATGTTGCTTATATTGATGTTTGGATGAAATATTTCTTACATGCTATTTGATTTGTCTAAATGTCAACATAGCGATTTTCGTTATGTCGTCACTTAAGAAGTATCATCCCTTTAAACTTTTAATGTGCTGAACTTGAGCTTGTATTTTCATAAAATAAATGTTTGGTCGTGTTTGCACTTTGAAAGTTGTTTAAACTATATTGTTAAAAAATTTGGGAATTTCGAAAATAAACGATAAGTGTTGATCAAAATTATTAAAGGAGTTATAAAGTTAATTAATTACCTTTTGGGATAATTAACGCAGTTTTAGATTTATAAAGAGATTATTAAATTTGATTCAATTATTCTGTGGGATATTTAATGGTTATTAAATCTATAAAGGTTATTTACCTTTAATATTTTGTCAATTCTTTTCAAACGGATTTGTAAGGATGGTATAAATACTTGAAAAGAATTAGAGGTTTAATATATCCTTAATTATTATTTAACTATAATAAAGTTAATTAATAAATTTATTAATGATTTTTAAAGATAATTGATTGGTTTAATAAAAGCAATTAAAGTTAATTAACTAATTTAATAAAGGTGATCAAAATTAATTAATGATTTTCAAATAATGATGTTTAAGGTTAATTAATCATTTTAATGATGATATTTTAAAGTTAATTAATCATTTTTAACAGTGATGCTTAAAATTAATTAATCATTTTAATAAATGATGTTTAAATTTTATTAGTCATGTTAAATAATGATGTTTAAGATTTAATTAATTATTTTAGTAATGATGTTTTAAAGTTAATTAATCATTTTTAATAATGGTGTTTAAGATTAATTAATCATTTTACTAAATGATGTTTAAAGTTAATTAATTAGTATAAATAAAGGTGTTTAAAATTAATTGTCTGATTTAATAATGGTGTTTAAAAATAATTGGTTGATTTATTAAAGGAATGTTCAAAAATAACGTTAAGTGTAAATTGTTTTGGGTTTAAAGTAACAATATTTTAATGACAGTTGTTTTTTACCCTTCTTTTTCTTAATACATTTAGAAATATAGTTAGCTCTTTAAAATGGAATATTTTTAAAGTGTTTTACAAATATTTATGATGAGAAAACCAAGCATAAGTTCGGTTTTAAAAATTTAAAATTTTGATTCGATTATGGAAAGGATAAAAAATTTAATTTTCGTAAATGATATCGCTTATATTAGTCATACTCTAAGCACTAAACGTCAAGGTATGGAAACACATTTCTATCTCGAAGGTTAAAAATATTATCAAGGCAATGCCTAGAGGTAACACTACCTTCACTTGTCTGACTTTATTTTTAACCAAGGGAGTAGTACAAGTTTGAAATCGAGGAGTAGTGGGAAGGGTATGAAATTTAATTTCCACATGTGATCAATTAAATTTTTCACGATAGTTGATTTATTGACTATCGATTTAGCTTTCAATTTTGCATATCCTCAATTTAGGATGATTTGTTGCATATTTGAGTGTTGACATCCTTTGTCGGAAATAACTAAAATAAAAAGCATGAGTGGAGGCCAAGCTATGCGGGGTTGCTCCCATTATGATATTTTCATATCAACTCTATATTGGTTTCGATGGAACGTGCGCGGAGATGTGAAATACTCGGATTCTCGGTAAGGTTGGCGGGGTCCGACTTGAAGGTTCCAAGAGAGTTTCAGAGTATATGTCTCTCTCAAGTATATTTCTAGAGGTATGCTTTCAGTAATGGATGCACCCTTTTGGTCATTGTTGGAAAACTTCATTTCCCATGTTGTTGATTCAAATCTTCGAATTGTTTGCTTAATTGCATCAAGAAGTGACTGAATCTCTTCTCGATGTTTAATTATTTATGGTCCATTCTTTTAAGCTTAGATTTTGATCTTGTTTATGCCAATTATTTCGAGTTTGGGTCTTGGTTTAATTTGTTTCCATTCATTTAATTGTGGAAGTTGTTCTTGTTAAGTAAAACCCATTTCGTGTTTAGCAGCGTGGTCTTACAGATTTGGTATGTGTTAATCTTATCATTCGAGTCTTCTCACATTGGTTTTCAGACTGATCTAGGTGTTATTTTATTATAACACTCGAGTCGGATTGAATATTTTTCCAGGTTGTCGTTGGTGGGACATGGTGCTAATGGAGTAGAGCTAGATGTTCACCTACCATAGTTTTAATCAAAATATACATATACATATGTTCACATTTGTATCTCATGTTGACAACATATATGTATCGAGAATTGTGATAATGGATAAATTAATTAGACAAAAGCATGTAATAATCAGTTATAAATGATTATAAGAATTTGTGAATCGCGATAATACCTTGCTATTGCCTAAGAGAATACCTTGAATGATGAATCAAAAGCTCTTAGAATCTATGAATCGATCTTATTATACAAAGCCTTGATGCACACCTTGAAAATGAATTCCCCTTTGGATGTTACCTAGAAGCCATACCTTGAATGACGAAATCTCCTGGATCTTCAAGAACTCCATCCAATCCTTGCAAGAGATGGATGAACTACTTTTGTTTTATTTTATTTGATCTTTTTTTATTTGGAATTGAAAGATTTTGGATTTTTTTTTGTTTTATTGAAAAGTTAATAGGAGAGAAAGAGAAAAAATGAATGACAAAGAAAATGAATTGTGAGTACAGAATGATTTAGAGAATATGTTTAATTGAAAGAATGAAACCTTTCCCATTCTTTAATTAAAAATTCCCTTGATTGTTTCTCTTTTCAACCCTTACTTTTCACGTAACCCCCTGGTGCCCCCGCGGTCATGAGTTATACACTGCCCAATATTTGTACAGCGTTACATACTCTAGTCTCAACAGATGTATTGATATCTAGTCTCAATACATCTTGTCTAGGAACATTTAAAATGGTATATTTATTTTCATTGTGATAAATTTTTCATGGTTACAACACTTTGTAACTACTATCATGAAACATATCATTTATGGATTTTCTATTAAACATATTTTTAGTTAAACTCAATATCACTTATGAAAAATCTGAGTCCAAACATTCTTCATAAGGAGTTTGTTGTTTCTGCAAACTATTCTCTTGTATTTCAAAAATACACGAGAAAATCTCAAGCAACCATTTAGTGATATCAAGTTGGATTTGATATTTACTTTATGTATCAAATACATAAACAAATCATGATATCACAGACAATATAAAATGTATGAAAATTTCTTTTGTCAATGCATAAGGAATCAATTTTACATGTTCCTTATTAAACATTTTAATAAGGTATCCTTGTATATGTTTTGGGACATTTCCAATATATTTTATACTTACTATAAAAGACATCATTTAACAAATCCAATGTCAAGTACTGAAACAACTAAAGCTAAATTTAACACAGGTACATCATTAAAGATCAGCAACGTGTTGTTTACTTATGTTTAGAAATATCAATGTACCTTTGAATGTTCTTTCTTATGAATACAAGCTTCCTTTGCATTTTGATTGATAATTAAACAATTTGATGTTTCTACCAAAATATTTGTTCAATTTTGATGCTTATAAAATGATATTTTCTATCATTTCTTAGATCATATCGAAAGACTCACAAACTTAATATTGCTTCCACTGACTTTGAGACATTTTGGTTATTATGTGTAAACAAGTTACTTTAGATCATTATTTAGAATTTTTTTATTTCAATATATATATATATATATATAATATATAAAGTCATACTTAGTGGTAATTTTGTGAGTACATCCGAATTAACTTGAGCAAGTTGAATGCTGAATCTATTACGCTAATTTCAATAACTGAAATTTGCAATATTATTCTTATCAACATTGCTCATTTAATTCCAACAGCATTTGTCATGCTTATAAAGACACAATCAAGGCCGATGGATCACATCCCTTCGGTTACGACTACCGAAATCATGTTTTGATAGCGTACTTGGAATTCTTTTGGATTTGCGCATCATACCATATCAAAGAATCAGTAATCATGATGGTTTAATTGACAATTGGGGATTATCTACTATTGACATTGATAAAAAAACTCATGATTCTCTTCAATGTACGAGAATACTTATGAAACGTTCTAATTTGATGTGTTCATTTAGGTTAGCTTAATTTCATTTCATCCTACATAATCAGTTTTATCTGTGGATCGTATCCAATTCCATTTTACTACCAATAATTTCTTAAATAATTCCTTCACAATGAATTTGATATTTCTTGAAACAACAATTGTTTTCCAGTGCAATGGAATATGCATTCATAAACTCTATGAATTGCCTTTTACATAAAATTGATTTATTTTTTATAAAACTTATGTTCAAAACATAAATATGTCATCCGATGACAGAATTTCCCAAACTCCTTTTGGGAGATTTATACAAGATTCCTTACAAACAATTATTATGTGTATACTTTTGACTCGCACAACATTCCAACTCCTTGACCTAGGATATGTTGGGGTTTCTTATAAACCCTTATCTCGTATGATTTGTAAACTATTCTTTGGACGATATTAGTTTTAACCTAGTGCACTACTAAATATACCATTATGCGTTGTAGGGAGGATTTACCTTTGAGATTGAACCTTTATTTATTTTAGGTACATTCGGAACTCTTTTCAAAATACTAACTTTTTTATCAGATCGAATCATTTTATTTTGTTGCATGTTATTTTATTTACTTCTGTTTTATACACAATGAGTTTACCATAGCATACTACATATGTATCAAATGCACATGTCCATGTTGGTGATAACTCATCGATGAATATGATAAAGTATATGGAACCATTTTCGTATTAATAGACTTATGATTGCATACATCAATATGTGTCAATTCGAAGAGTTAATTAAATCTAATGATACTCTGACTAAATGGATGCATAACCCCTAATTGTTTGAGATATAATAAACTAGCATCATATGATTCATAATCATATGACTATACTATCTCTCAAAGGGACAGTTTGGCTAAAGTTCCTATTAAGTTTCAAAATACACCAAACATCCTTGCCAAAAAAAGTGTGTAAATTAGGTCCCCAGAATTAATCTATTGAATAATTGCATATATTTATGCAATTATTCAATGAATAATTGCAGACATTTATGCAATTATATCCAAAAATTGCCGACATTTCCACAAATATTCGTTGAAAAATTGCGGAAATTTCCTCCATTTTTTCAATTATTTCCCAAAAAATTATGGAAATTTCCACAATTATTCACCAGAAAAATTGCAGATATTTATGCAATTTTTGGATATAATTGCATAAATGTCTGCAATTGTTCATTGAATAATTGTATAAATGTATGCAATTATTCAGTAACTAAATTATAGGGACCTAATTTACAATGTTTTTTGGGAGGAGTTTTCATGTATTAAGTTTGATTTTAAGAACCTAAGCCTAATATTCACACTCTCAAAACTATGGCTTAATTTATAAATCCAGAATAATTGTAAACAATATTAGATACTTCTTTACTTACTAATGAATCGCTTTTTTATGGTAACAACTACCAAATTATAGTTTTATTCCGTAATAGATATTCATATTGAAATGTAGCTATGTCTACTTTATAGTCCATGCTGAAAAATAGTCAATATTTCACAAATAATGTGTGGTTCATTTTACGAAAATAATTTTTGTACTTTCATGCAACTAATAATTGTTATATGGCATGCTCCCACTATTTCCGCCATTACTATAATAGCGAACTTAATTTGAAGGTCTATCATTCACATAATATAAAGTATTTATTTTAGATACCGTAACTAGTTTACAGTGGAGAGTTCTTTGCTCAACTATCTTGAACCCATAGAAATAAATCTTATATAAAATAATTTTCTATACAAAACACATTTCGAAATAAAAATCATATTTATTAATCCAATATTAAGTATCTTTTATTATTACAATTCCAGTCTCTAATGTTTATTATAAGCAAAAGTGACCATTTACTTTGTTTATCCTAGCTATACCTTAAATCACATCTACTCTTGTACATTCGTTAATCTTCCAAGATGGTCAAACAATTCAAAAGAAAAACATTTACTACAATATCATAACAAACTTTTTACAAAAGCGCATTCAATTATCCTTAACTTTTAAATATGTCATATATGTTGCGCTTTGCGTAAACTAATCAAACCGACATTTCAGTAATCAAGTTTTCAGATTTACATTGTAGTTTTGGTCTAGTGTTACATTTAACACGATATGGTTCTTTTATAATCAATCAAATTGAATACTCGATCTCGCACTAAGGTTTATTTGATTTTTTGGATGAACTAATTTTATCGAAACGTTATACATTACAAATTTCGACCGTTCACCATATAACATGTATATGCGATTGCATATGGATCAAATATCCATAGTCTTGTATTATTTTAGAGTTCAAAACTCATAGAATGCAATACATGGTCTCAACCAAATAAACATATATGCAACCAAATTACGAAAATATTAAGTAGTTGTAAAACTTGGAATTTGTATGGGTATAGAAATTCATATGCAATAATAATTTATTAGTATGCATGTGTCGTATTTTTATTTGTTGATTTTCAATTCGGTTCATTTGTATATCTTAATTGATAAACGTTTATTAATCATTTTTAAATACATAAATTTATCATTTATATTATTATTATATAGCATATGTTCTTACAATATTAGAAAGGTTAAATATTATCATTTTATTTTTCTAATAAGGCCCACTAGTCTTTTATGTTTCACCAAACCCTAAGCGAAACACAGAAGTCTTTCAGCTTCACTAGTGGGTGTTAGAACTCGTATGCCTTGGAATGTTGACCTTGAGGAAAGCTTAACAAATCATAGGCCTGCATTTCATGACGGCCTAAGTATAATGCACGTACCTTGAGGAAAGCTTAACAAATACGTGCAGTTATCTTACCATGTCTATTCAATATATTAATAGTCCTACAAATAACATCCATGGCTTGAGGAAAGCTCAACAATTAAGGAGTATGCAAGAAATCTATTAATATATAAACGATAGAGGACAACTTTATATTAAAGATTCATAATCTTCAGTATATTATATCGAGTGATATCGACTTATGGAATAATGTATTTCTTAAGAAATACTCTTATTATTCAAGTGACGAACACAACAAAAATCATGGTATACGTGCGTTTACATATGTATTTATTCCTTAAGTCTATTAAGGGTTTCTTTAATGTTTCACCTTTAGTTTATACATTCATGTCTTATAAATTTTATTATTATAAAAGTTTTATATTTCATATTACTTATGTAATAGTCTTATGTATAATATTTTATTAATTAAATCTGATTTAACTAATTTTAATCAATTAATTCTTTTGTTAATTTTATATTAGTATTCCAATACACTTTTTTGGACATGTCTACTATAGCCTTTATAGTGTATACCATAATCTTTATAGTATAGCACATGTATCTTATACATGTGTGTTTTTTATTTAACAAATTAATCTTTAATTGTTTTTTTACTAAAAAAATTTTATTTTATTTTATTAATTTCAAAAAATTATCTTATATACTATATATATATACTTATGTTATCTTAAACATTTTAAAATAACATAACTTATATCAACATATATAATACATGCATATAAAAATTAAATTAATTAACTCATTTAATTAATAAAAAAATTAATCTTATTAATAAATTTTATATTTTAAAATTAATATTTAAATAGTTTCAAACATTTTTAACTTTTCATTATATTTTCAAACATTTTGAAAACTTATGTTACATTAATAACTTTTTATAATAAACATGTTTTTAATTTAAATTTAACTTTTAAATTTAAAATCTAGTCTTAATTTTCAAAACAACTTTGAAAGTTAGCACAATTCCCAATTCAAACTCGGCCTCTTCTATTAGAGGTAACCTTTGGGCTCACTTCACCTTTCAGGCCAGGTAGGACGAGTACTTGATTACCTAATTCCAATCCTGGACATTACCTTTCTAGACATCGTACTAAAGTGAGCAAGCTTAATTAGTTATTAAAAAAAGTTTTTAATTAATTTGAACTTAAATATACAGCATATCAAATACACCCAACAATTACTCATAAGAGTAAATTAAGAGTAAGAACTTTTTGTTTCTTTCTTCAAAACTTATGTAATTTAGAGAAGGAAACCTTCTATTCTTTCTCTAAAAGTTATGAAATTTATAAAGGGCATATAATGTTTTATATGAAGAGAGAAACCTCACATTTCTCTCTCTTTTAATTATATTGATTGATACATTAAATGCCATTAATTAGCAATTAATACATGGCATAAAATGTAAGTTTGTCTAAATATATTCCAATGTGAATTATGAATGTGCAACATTGTGGTGTTTATAAATGATATGAATTTTCACATTTATTTATATATATGCATACTTATACAACTATGGTATAAAATGACAGAACTTCTAATCATCAATGCAATACTTGTAAATTAGATTGTAGTCTTAATTTTAAGATACCAACATCAAATAAAGCGATCCTTGAAAAAGTAATAATTGGAAACAAATGACTATCAACATTTTACATACTTATGACTATAAATTAAACTTTTAAAAAACACTAAAACACTTTAAATGCACATTAAATTACAGAATAATTTTATAACGAAACAGATATTTGTATATATGTATATGAACATAGAGATTATAAAACATATGTACACACACACATAGATACACACACATACACAGAAAACCAACTACTTCGAGACCACTCCCTATCATCTTCGAGTTCGACCCGAGTTCCTCAATACCCAGAAAACCAAAACAGAACTGACACACGCTCGAGATGGTGCACGTGCACCAGCCATCCCAGGCACTCCGATCAACTACACCAGCCTCGTCCCATCGACGACGAACCCCGCAAGCCCTCTGACTCCTCAGATCCAAAAATATTATCGTACAACAAAATCGAGCATCCAGTTCAACACAGGAACCCAAACAATATCGACAAAATAGGTTCGCCATGAAGATCACGATGATCAGAACCTATGTCTCTCCAACCAAAACACCTTTAACCATCCACGCAGTGATTCCCACACTCGTGATGATCTCTGATTTCACCAAGGCCGACACCATTGCCTCATGAATATGGCCATTGAAAAATTCACCTGCCATTTTTCCCAAGATCGACAGCCTTCCTGCTATCTTCACTGGAAATCTCGACGGTGATGATCACCTCGATCATCTGAATTTGATTATAGACCCAATTCTGGTCTACTCGATCTATACTCATGAATACAATCTTAAAAATCAAGATTTTCATATTAAAATTCTTAACTTTTAACTATGAATTAATCTATATAATCAAAACATGAAACTATAGTGATTTGTTTTTGACCCAAACTGGCTCACCACTGTATTTTGTTGATTTTTGATTAATTCCTAAATTAAAATTCCTGAATCTATTTTTAGAATTTGTATTATATTGTTATTACCATACTTCATTCAGGAATCAAAGCAAAATTCAAAATCTATGAGGGAATTTAGATTTTTTTAAAAAAATTGATTTGGGCATGTGCACATAACAGAACAGTCTGTATATATATGTATAGATATACACATTTAAACAGTGATATTGAAAACATTTATCCAGATAAAATCATCATGCAAAGCAATTACACCCTTCCTGTGTAAATTTATCACATGCATTTCTAGAACCATTCATTAAAACTGTTTAAAATTTAAGGTTTACTCACCTGGTTAAAGAAAACAGAGCCTGGAAGTTTTTGATCTAGCCTGATCTTTGATTTTGATTTTTGTTGATCCTGGGTCTTGATTCAGTTTTAAAGTTGCTTAAAGGTTCAGGTAGATGATTGCTGATTAATTTCAGGTCTGCAAATGCTGTTTTACAGGCCTTGATTTTTGTTACAGACCATATTTTGAAGATAAAAACTTGTTTGATAATTTGCTGGTTTGATAATTTTTTTACAGGCTTTTGATTTTGAAAATTTTCTATTTTTTTTCTTTTATTTATTTTCATTTTCAAGCTAATAAGAAGATGAGAAATGCCACTTGTTAAGTTGCATGTTAATATTATTACATTTGTTTTAATGTATATTAAGATTTGTTACACTTGTCTTTTATTCATGCACTAATTAAATTTTGAATGTTAATAAAAAAAATGTTATATTTACCTTATGTTTAAAATATTACACATGTTTAAATTTATGCTAAGATCTTTTATATGTGTAAATATGTATGTATAAATGATTTTAATATGTTTTTGATAAAATTTTATACTACATTCATTATTTTGTTTTATATATATATCATATGGTTTCTTTATGTTTTATCTCTAAGTTTATTAATATATATGCATTAAAGCTTTTTTATTAAATTTTGTTTTCATATTTATATTTTTAATCTCAAAATAAAATTTCCAAATCGCAATATATATATTATATATATACTTACTCTATATACTTATATATGTATACTTAAAGTTTTCATTTATCTATTTATGGGATTTATTATTACAAAATTTATCATTTCAGATATTATAATCCAAAATTTATTATAGTTCCAAATTCATTTAGAGACATTTTAATTATCATATATATCAGTGTTTCAATAGTAAAAATCCAATAGTTACCCATTATCAGATGCCCAAAAATTCGGGTTATCACATATAAACACATATATGTTCATATATGTAGTTACATATATGGTTACAAAATATATGAACAAAACTTTGCTTGCACTAAACAAATTAACAAAACTTCCCTTTATATATAATCAGACGTATGGTTACACAACACCTTAATAAAACTTTCTTTGCACAAAATAAACTAGTAAAACCTCCCCTTTTATTTTAAATCACATAATTAGTATCTAATAAAATATGTATATGAATTTAATTTGAATATGTTCAAGCAAATATTTAAATATGTATAAACATATATGATTAAATTTAACAACTATGTATTAGAAATGCAATTTTCTTTATTATAAAATAAAACATATGAACAAATTCTGTTGATTGGTAAAATCATATAATCATATATTTATATATGAAATTTTTTATAGATTAAAGTTGATCTAATAAAATTTATATAAAAAATTGTCAAAATTAAAGTTAAGAAGAAAAATACAATTATGAATTCAACAGCAAATTTACATCTCCAAACTTACAAACATAATATAGTTTTAATGAAAAATGTACACACATATATATATATATATATGTTCATGTCTACATCTCATGTTGACATATATATAAGGAATTGTGATAATAGATAAATTAATTAGACAAAAATATGTAATAATTAGTTATAAATGATTATAAGAATTTGTAAATCAAGATGATACCTTGTTATTGCCTAAGAGAATACCTTGAATGATGAACCAAAATTCTTAGATTTGAATCGGTGATATTAACCAAAGCCTTGAAGCACACCTTAAAAATAATTCCCCTTAGAATGTTACCTAGAAGTCGTACCTTGAATGATGATATCGCCTTAGATCTGCAAAATTCTTATCCGATCCAAGGAATAGATGGATGAACCACTTTTCTTATTTGATCCTTTTTTATTTGGAGTTGAAAGATTTTGAATAAGAAAATTTTTGCCATGAAAAGTTAGGAGGAAATAAAGAAAAAGAATGAATGAGAGGGAAAATGGTTAGTGCATACAGAATGAATTAGAGAATGTGTTTTAACTAAAAGAATGAAACCTTTTCCTTTCTTTAATTAAAACTTTCCTGATTAATTTCCTTGATTGTTTTTCTCTCCAGTCCTTATTTTTCACATGATATGTCATCAAATGACATAAAATATCCCCAAATCATGTCATCAAATGACATAAAGTTTCCATAAATCATTCCATGCAATTATCTATAAATTATATCAATATTGTATATTAATGTGCATAAATAAACTGTTATAAATGCATTAAATAATTACATACAATTTCCAAACATCAAACAAAAAATAATTAATATTTCTCATCAATAATTTTGATCAATTTGCAATGTTTTATAAATTAATTAAATCATGTGGTCTTCCAAATAATTCATCATTATGGTTGTGCGACTCAAAGGTGCAAATTCAGTCAGTGATTAATATAGAACTATTTGAATACTAATGTTAACATACCACTTAGTAGGTGGCGGCTGAATTTGTCGCTCATACTTCCTTTGGTAAAAATCAATTTTACTTAATATAACCGGTACCAAATTGTGGCAATTATTTACACCAAATCTCTTTATCAAAACTATATCACATTATGACTTATGGGATTTGGTAATAGTCGAAATTCCAATATCGTCAATTAAATTTTATAGTCCAAATACAAAGTCCTTGTTTCAGTAATAGCAATTATTATTAGTCGAAATGCTCTGCCCAGATACTTTGACTTTGAGTTGACTTCAGTTAACCATGATACTATCTCATTGAACCAAGAAGACGAATCCTCTCTTGAATAGTGTTTCACTTCCAATGCATTCATTTGACCTAACTATCATCGTTCGACGGACGCCATGCCATGATTTAATATAAACAAAGCGGAGCTTTCATGTTGAAGTTCAATAGTACTCTCAAGTTGAGAGAACTGTGTAAATTAGTCATATCGATATTTTCTACTTGGCCTTAGTTATATTAACCAACTGAAAATTATCGAGTGGGTCATTTCATTGTTATCTAATAACCATAAGTATGTAACCTCTAGTGCCCCCGCAGTCATGAGTAATACACTTCCCAATATTTGAAGAGCGTTATGTACTCTAGACTCAACGAATGTATCAATGTCCAGTCTCGATACATCTTAATTAGGAATATTTAAAATGGTATTGTTTTTCATGTGATAAATTACTTACGGTTGCAACGCCTTGTAACTACTATCGCAAAACATACCATTTATGGATTTTCTATTAAATATACTTTTAATTAAATTAATTAATTAATATAACACATTATACCAAGTATATAATAGAAAGAAAACACCTTTTAGTTTTAACAAGATCGGTTATAATTTAAGATATATGTAACAAACTACATAATTGCTTCTAGGGTATACCCATAACTCTATCATACTGAGCTAAGGAGACAGTGGCCAAATGTCTCAAAGGAGAATGGCGCCAATTAAAATTATGCTGGGTAGTGGAGTAGTGATTGCCAAATTATTTCAAGGACTTTCTAAGGAAAGTATTTCCACATCGTAATTTTGCAAAAGACAAATAGCGCCACAATTATAAAAGGAATATGAAAAATTATGCCGCTATTCCATGCCAGAATTTGAAAAAGAACATGCACAATAAGTAAAGAATGTATCACACACATGGGTCAGGGCACGGTGTACTATGCCGAAGTATTAGGAGCAAAAGTAAGGAATGGAAGGACTACTGATGCCGAGTAAGGACGCTAGCTTGAATGCACACCTGAAGAAAATTCAAGTAAGGAATGACATTCGACTTCCAAAGGTCTGCAATGGGTAGTTCTATCAACCTCAAATTAAAATTAAACAACACTATGGGGGGCTGATTCTACGCTACCTTAAATGAAAATTAAACAACACTATAGGGGGTTGATTCTATGATACCTCAAATGGAAATGAAAACAACAATATAGGGGGCTGATTCTATGCGGTGAGGGACTATGTGTAACTGATTCTTTATAGCTCAGAATTAAATAATAATTGGATGAGACCTACATATGGCTGATTCATAGCACGTCGGAAATAATAGAATAAACGTTAGACAGGGGACTGTAGGTGGCTAAGTCATAGCGGTCCTAGGTTTAATCAAATATTATAAAAATGAAAGAAGAATCTATGGGTGGTTGTTGCAAAATAGATTTGGACTTAATAAGTTATAAGAATGGGGGCAGCAGGTGGGGTAGCATAGTAGCCCAGAGCAAAATAAAACAGAACTATGGGAAAGTGATTCCATGCAGTCTAATATCCAATAAGTAAACAAAATAATACTACGGGGACTGGGGTCAGTACAATATAAGTAAAACAAAGAAAGAATTAAAGGAACATTTCTAGGAGAGGATCCCATGCAGTACTAGATTTTCACATTAGTTTGTTAGGACTGGGTGGGAGTTGCGTAGGGTGCGGTAGTAACTATATTAAGTAAAACTTAGGAAGTTTCAAGGATAAGTAAATATAACCTTTGTTGTGTGCAATATTATGTATGTTGTTTGTAAGTAGTGAGGGGAAAATCCATTCTGCATTATGCTGCAAGGTCTCGCTTTGTATTTATATTATACTTGCAAGTATGTATTATTCACACCTAACTTCATGTCTGATCCGTGTTCTAACCATTGCTTTCCCGATTAACTCATGGGTACTCATTTGAGTAAACTAAGTTTATGGGAATGGCATGTTATTTTGAGCGCAGGCCGAAGATCGAAGGTGGTGTAGAAGGCCTAGTTATTTGGTTATGTATTATTCATTCATTGTTATAAGTGTTTGGATGGAATCGTTATATGCTAACCCGATACTCTGCTATGTATTTCTTATGTTATATTTTAATCCTTGCATGGGTATGACTTAGGGTTAACATGGAATATGTATGTAATGAATATTGAAGCAAACTTGATGAAATGAAAATAGTTTGTTGTTCTGTTTACTTGGATTGTTTTGAATAATATGGAACTTACTCTCGATCGCTTGAAAATAATTATGATAATGACTACAGCATCATCAGCGTTAATTTTCAGGTCTCCTAGTGAGGGATGTTACAGTTGATATCAAAGCATAAGTTTGTGGTGATCTAAGTAAGATAGAGTTAGATGCAGAAATAAGACTAACACCCTAGGGATGGGATGCGCTACTATAGTGTGTTTATATGTGTGTGTGTGTGTGTGTGTATGTATATGTATATATATATATATGTATATATATGTGTGTGTGCATATAACATATTTGCAAATTTATATATAGATATATATATATAGGAACATATATCTACCCTTATATTGTTGTTTCGCTCTTTCTTTTAGTTTCTAACGAAGACTAGCCTAATATAAAATGCAAGATGGATTTAAAGATAGGAAAATTGCATTAGCAGAGGCAAGTGCGTGGGAGTTGCGGAAAGTGTGCAGACCAATGAAGGAAGTAGTGGAGAAGACCCAAGAGCAGTAAGGGTGGAAACTGCATAGCAAGTAAATGCGCCAGGAATGGATGTGAATGCCTTGTTTAGAGAGTTCATGGCTCAAATGGTGAGGGAGAATGTGTTGGGAGTGGTTGAGCCAAGGCATTTTATTGTAAAAGAGGATTTTCCAAAGATGTGTAAAGACTACAAGAGTTTGGAAGGGAAGTGTTTTCGGAGGGAGAGCCCACGGTTAAAGTACTGAACTGGCTAAGAAACTGCGAATGGATATTTGGAGACTTAGGGTTAAATGATGTGTAGAAGAGGAGGTTGACTTTGAGAAAGGCAGAGGAAGATGCGTTGGATTGGTGGGAGACATTTATTTTTGTAACACCTGAGGAAGAGATTACTTGAGTGCAATTTAAAGAAAGATTTGAGGCCCGGTTTATATCTGAGTCATAATACAGTGTGTTACTATGCGAGTTCATAGACTTGAAGCTGGGAGACCTTACAATGGAAGAGTATGTTCGGAAGTTTAATTCTTTGGCCAAGTATGGTAGGGAGATCATCAACACTCCAATAAAGAAAATGAGTGGTTCATCATAGGCTTAAAGCAATGGTTAGATCATAAGATGATGGCTCACTTGGCGCTTCCTTTTGAATTCGTAGTTGATATGGCCAGAAGATATGATAGGATGTATCAGGGGTAGAGGAGAGTAGAGGAAAAGCCCAAAGCTGAGGCAAAGAATAAATTTGTTCCTTATACCAAAGGCAAGAAGGGATCGTTGAGGGGGAAGAGTGGAGAAGCTGTTATTGCGGAAGTTGTCTGTTTCATCTGCGAATAAAAGGGATGCTATGCTACCAAGTTTACAGCGTCGAAGAGTCTTGTGAAGGCTAAATGCTTCAAGTGTGATAAAGTAAGCCATTGAAGAAGGACCTCCTAGAGCTTAAAGCGTAGGCTTATGCTTTAGAAGGACAAAGGGAAGGACTATCCATCGAGAAGAGAGGGAAAGGGAAGGTCTTGGAAGGTATGGCTCTAATTATTGGTATTTTAGTTAGGTTACTGTATGATATTGGTACTACATATTCATTTATAGCAAGAAGTTTGGTTGATATACTTAAGTTAGGAGTTACCTATTTAGTCACCTCTATATGTGTAGCTAACCCGATGGGGGATATGCCACTCTCGGATTGAGATGCACGGACCTAGCTATTGAGTTAGGTGAGTGTAAGTTTTCTTATGACCCCTATGTATTGGGATTCATAAGTTTTGGAGTTATTTTAGAGATGGATTAGTTGGAAAGGTACTGCACAAGTATGCACTATGCTGAGATAATTTTTACTCTTAGCCATCCAGACTGCCTAGATAGAGTGTACATGGTCTTAGTGGAATGCAGGACCAAGCACGGAAGCACTTTGTTTGCTTTAGCTACAGAAATAAAAAAGTTGAGAGCAGTAAGGTAGTGAGGGAGTTTCGAGATGTATTTGAACCATTTTGGGGTTGCACCTCCGAGAGCAATAGAGTTTCGTATAGATTTTCTATTAGGAGTCGAACCGTTCAATCGATCTCCTAGTAGAGTGCCTCCAAAGGAGATGGAGGAATTGAGGAAGTAGTTGGTTGAGGTAGAAAATAAGATCTTCGTTAGGCCAAGTAGCTCACTATGGGGAGCAGAGCAGTGTTTGTGAAGAAGTCAAATGGGTCATTAAGGCTATGTATAGACTATAGGAAGTTGAATGAAAGTATAGTGAAGAATAGATATCATTTACCAAGAATTAATGACCTTTTTGATTATGGCCTTTTTGATTATTAATGAAGCTAAGTATTTTCACAACAAGATTTAGCAATGGGGTTCCATCAGCTAAGAGTTGTGGAGGACAGTGTTTGTTTGAATGCGTTTGGGTCAAGGTACGATTCATATGAGTGGCTAGTGATGTCATTTGGGCTAACGAATGCACCAACATTCTTTGTTGATTTGATGAATAGAATTTTTTGAGATCTGATAAATAAGTTCATTTTGGTGTTCGTAGATGACGTCTTAGTGTACTCCAGAAATGAGGAGTGAGCACACAATTCACCTTAAGGCAGTGTTGGAGACATTGGAGAAGCACAAGCTAAAGGCAAAGTTATTCAAGTATCATTTTTGGAGAAGGGAAGTGAAGTTCCTGGTCCATGTTGTTTCAGAAAAAAGGTTAGTCCTAGATCTTCGTAAGTTAATGCGGTAAATGAGTGGAAGAGGCTTGAAACTATTACTAAGAGTGAAGTTTCTTGGGATTGGCCGACTACTACCGGAGATTCATTAAGGATTTCTCTCGTATAGTTGCGCTAATGATAAAGATGACCAGGAAGAGTGAGTAGTTTATTTAGGCGTAGGAGTGTGAGAAGGCATTCCGGGAATTGAAATATCGATTAACAGATGTGCCTGCATTAGTTATACCTAAAGGGAAGGATGGTATGACAGTGTATACTGACGCATTAGGAGTAGGATTGGGTGCAGTATTGATGTAAAAAGGTAGGGTGATTGCCTATGCATCTAGGCAGTTGCGACCGCATGAAATTCGATATCCAACTCATGATTTGGAGTTGGTAGCAGTTGTCATTACATTGAAAATTTAGAGACATTGTCTCTTAGGGGAGAAGTTTGAGTTATATACTGACCATAAGTCCTTGAGATATTTGCTCTCTTAGAAGGAGTTGAACTTGAGTCAGCAGAGGAGGTTATAGTTTCTAGCATCATATGATTTTAGGATAGAGTATACTTTGGGAAGATGCAAAAAAATAATTGATGCCTTGAGCAGAAAACAGCAAAGTTGTGTTTTGGCTATGCTAGAGGAATGAGCCATTTTAGAAACATTATCTATGTAATGTGCAGTTTAGGTCTAGTATAGGCTCGAGCAGTGCATTCAGAAGGCTAGCATGCTTAGAAGTTAGGCCAACGTTGGTAGAAAGAAATGCTAAACTGTAGAAGGGAGACGGGTTTTGCACAGACATAGTAAGGAGATTGGACTCGGGAGTTGAGGCAATAGATCTTAAGGGCTTCATTACTGATAGAGAGGGCGGAAGGTGGAAGGATGGAAGGTTGTATGTTCCAACTGGAACTATTGGACGAATGTCATCGTTCAAAGTTTACCATACACCCTGGGGGTACGAAGATATACCAAGATATTCATGAAGAGGAGTTTCTTCTGGGAAGGGATAAAGAAAGATGCAGAAGAGCATGTGAGAAGATATCTTACATGCCAGCAAATGAAGGCAGAACATCAGAAGCCAGGTGGACTCTTGCAGCCTTTAGGTTTTCTAGTTTGAAAATGAGATTTGGTATCTATGGATTTCGTGGAGGGGTTGTCAAGATCGAGAGCAAAGAATGAGAGCATTTGGGTCATAGTGGACAGATTAAATAAGTGTGCTCATTTCCAGTATTGGCTACAAGAACTATGCTGAAGTTAGCAGAGATTTATATGAGGGTAGTAGTGAGAGTGCTCGGGGTGCCTAACACTATTATTAGTGACCGTGATCTATTATTCACGAGTGAGTTTTGGCATAGCTTGCAGAGTGCTATGGGGTCGGAACTGCGCATGAGTACTGCATACCATCCATAAAAATATGGGCAGACCGAGAGAGTTAATAAGGTCCTAGAAAATTTGCTTAGAGCTTAGATATTATACTTTTGTGGATCTAGGGAAGATTATTTACACTTAGTAGTGTTTTCATACAACAATAGCTATCAGAGCAGTATTGGGATGGCTTCATTAAAAGCTTTGTACGAAAGACCATGTAAGTTGCCTACATGTTGGTTGGAGGCGGGAGATAGGATCGTTTTGGGTTCAGAAATAGTCAAGGAAGCTACTGAGAAGGTAAAGAAGATCCAAGCTAGAATGAGCACATCTCAATCAAGGCAAAAAACTTATGTCGATACTATGAAAAGAGAACTGGAGGTCATAGTTGGCGGTCAGGTGTTCTTAAAGGTTTCTCTAATAAGAGACGTGATGTGCATTGGGAAGGCTGAGAAGCTAACACCCAGAAATGTAGGGCCATCCCCAGTCATAGAAAAGATTGGGAAGGTGGCATATAAGGTAGAATTGCCTAGTGTTATTACAGGAATCCATAATGTGTTTCACATATCACACCTATGAAAATGCGTTAAAATCCATGCGCAGTATCATTCGAAAGCAGTTGAGATCTGATCATAGAGAAAAATATGACTTATATGCGTAGACAGGTTCAGATAGTGGACTGGGATGAGAAATGACTTTGGAACAAAGTGGTGAAACTAGTTTGAATCCAGTGGAGCGTAGATTAGGAGGACTGTATATGGGAAATAGAGGACAAGGTCAGAAGGACCTATCTTGAGTTGTTTGTTCAAATTAGCATATGAGCTATACATTGTGTTGATAATGAACTGTATGTATATACATACACACATACATACATACATACATAGATATATGTGTATATATATATATGAGTATTATGGTTGATTATGATATTTGTAGAAAACACTAGTACATTTTATCTATCAATTGGGAATTCATGGTTATGCCAAGGGTAAGCATGGAATAATTAGCAAATCGCTACCAAATCACTACCGAGCCTTAATTGAATTTCGTGGGCGAAATTCCTATGAGGGAAGACTGCAACAACCGGTAATTTATGATTAATTTAATTAATTAATTAATTAATTAAAGGTACAAGAGGGGCTAAATAATAAAATGAAGGAGGTAGTGAATTAATGAAAAGGAGGAAAGGTGGACTATATAAAGTCTGTTGTGAAGGTGCTAGAGGGTGTGGATGTGCATACTAATAGTCATTATTCCGGTATGGTCTTTGCTGGTGATGTAGAGAACGAGATTAGTCAGCAGCTCGATGTTATAATGGTTAATGTGGTGGATCCTTTCTTAGGATTGGTGATAAGGAGGGTTCAAATACTATAGTGAGTAACATGGATTTTATTGGGTCTTTGAAGGACGTGCTAGTGGATAGAGCTAGTACTGAAGTTCTTGGGGATTCGGTTGAATTTAATGTTGATAATGTTGCACATTTGGATTTCGTAGAGGTTGATTTTATTTATTTTAGTTATTTTAGTTGGGATGGTAGTATACAGTCGGTTATCGTTGGGAAGGATATGGTTGAGTGTAGTACTTCAGTTCAAGCAAATCAGAGAGATATGGACATGTGCGATCTTTTAAGGCAACCAAATCTGAGTGTTTATTCTAGTAATTTTGGGAAGAGTAGGAATAATGATAGTTGCGAGAAGCATGACATATATTTGCTAACAATTGTTGTTAACGAAGAGTAGGCAAAAGCACATGATAATGTGAATTTTGTGGAAAGATCTTTTTATTTTCATATTCGAGGTTTTTTATTTATTTTGTACCGATGCCTTGCATCTTTAAGAAGATCTACACCTTCTCCTATCCATGCTTGTGATTCTTCTCATACATCCAAATCTGGTTTAAGAAATATAAGAATAATTTAGTAGTTAATATTAAAAGAAGTCCTCTATTAAAGCTTAAAGCTTCTAGGTCTTATGCTAGAGAGTTGTTGGCATTTTGGGGTAGATTTTTTGGTGTTTGTTGTATTGGAGCCTATTTGTGGCTTGAGTTGATGCGATGTGTTTTGAGCATTAGATTCATGTTAGAGTAGATTTTTAGGGAGATTCATTAGTTTCACAGGTTTTTGGGAAGGTTTTTTGTTTTTCACTTATTTGTATGGGTTTTTTTTTGCTACATATGACACTTGTTGGTAGCACTTTTTTAAGTGTGGAATAAAATTATATGACTGCTCTCCTCCTTGTGAGGATCACTCATTTTCCTTAAAAAAGAAAAGGAGTATGTGGGCTGATTCCCAAATAATTTATCAACACGATTCTTTTCCATTCATTTATCTCATTCTACTAAAAATAAAGTAAAAGCTCAAAGATATGTTAATTGTGGCAGCTAAGAGAAACGAGAATAAATGGAAGATAAAGCAAATACAAGCTAAGGAAAAGAAGATCTAAACAAGATTTCTTAAAGATTTATGTGAGTAACACTTAACCTTTTATCCCATTCGTTTTGGTTGATTCGGTTCATGTTATTTTGTACTCATATAGAGTTATGCTAAAGTGAAAACCCGATATGATGTCTTAACCATTGTTCTAAAGATGGGTTGTAAATTTGAGAAGTTCATGGCTTAGAGGTAACTTGCTACGAATTCTTGAAGTAAACATCTAGAAAATGTATAAGGAAAATAACTTGTAATTCAAATGAAGAACGAGGTAGGGATAAAGGAAGTATTCATGAATTTTCTAGATTTTTATAAGATTTCTATATGTAAGATAAGCTAGAAATAGAGAAGAATTATGCTGGTAGAAGAGGGGATCTGTGTTGAGAGTTGATGGAAATAACATACGTATTAAATAATAAAGTATGAGACAAGATCTATAAAAATAGCAAAAAAGGTAATAAAGGAATATCAGAAAATAGTACGATAATGTATCGGGTGACGACGCGTGTAAAGGCGGTAGCGTGTTTTATCAGAAGTGTCAGATATTGTCGAGTACTGAGCTAAGGAGGCGGTGGCCAAATGTCTCAAAGGAAAATAGCGCCAATTGAATGCACTGGGTAATGAGGTAGTGATTGCCAAAGTAATTCAGGGATTTTCTAGGGAAAATATTTCCATGCCGCAATTTTGCAAAAGACAAATAGCGCTGTAATTAAGAAGGGAATAAGAAAGAACATGCTCAATAAGTAAAGAATGTATGACACACCTGGGTCCGCATAGGGTATACAGCGTTGAAGTATTGTGAGGAGAATTAAGGAATGGAAGGGCTATTGACGTAGAATAAGGACGCATGCTTGAATGTACACCAAAAGAAATTTCAAGTGAGGAGAGGCATTTAACTTCCAAAGGTCTGCAGGGGGCTGATTCTACGCAACTTCAAATTAAAATTAAAAAAATACAACAGGGGGCTGATTCTATGCAACCTCAAATTAAAACAAAAGCAACACTGCAGGGGGGTTGTTCTATGCAGTGACGGACTACATGTGACTGATTCTTTGTAGTCCATAATTAAATAATAATGGGATGATACCTGCAGGTGGCTGATTGATGTGCACGTAAAAGTATATATTTTTACTTTCATATTTTGTTAAAATAAATGAACATATTAGAGTATTTTACATGTTTAAACCAAAAATCTAAATTGTATTCAAATCATCATTCATTTTCATTTTGAGACAAAATGGTAATTTTGTGTATGAATTAATTTTAAGAAAATTTATTTGCACATTTTTATTTGTAGGAAATTGATTGCAAATCGGATGGAGCTTCATAGATGTATGCATGCACATATGTTAAAACTGAATGAAGAAAGGAAATAAAAGAATTCATGCAACATGAAGGAGCCTACATGCCCACTAACTAACGGACCATAATTAAAAGCACATGCATATGGTAATGGAGACTTAAAGGCATGTTACTGGAGATCAATTAATTCCCTAATGATTACTTGGATGTTACACTATCTCAAGGGCATTTTTGGTAGTCCTCTAAAACTGAATTAGGGTTTTAAGGATGTATAAATACCCCTTTGATGTAATAAGTTTCTTTTTATGCAAGTTGTAGCCACAAAATCAATGATAAATAAAATGTGTTTTTAATGGCTTCTTAGCCTTCTTATTTGCTTTTGTTTACATGTTCTTTTCTCTTATGCTATTTTTATTTTATGCTCTCTTATTTAGTTTATGCTTCTCTTATTTCATGTTGGTAGAATAGATTTAATTCTTGCAATTAGTTTAGTTTTATTTCATGCAAGTAGTTACCTCTCTTTTCTTTTAATTAGCTCTCACTTTCCTTGTTTTTTAATGTTGAAACCACTTTATGTTAACATGTGTTCAAATATGAGAAGCTAAACCATTTAAATTTAGAGGTAATAAAGCTCTCAAGAAACATGTAAATTAACATAATGATTTCATTTATGACCTCATTTTTGTGCTTAATGAAAATTATGAATGATGGTGGTTTATGTTTCTTATTTAGTGATTTTGATATTCTATGTTGATATCTCAAATAGTCTATGTTCAATCCAATATAAACGTAAACTATTTGATCATTTGCCAAAGTGATTTGACGATGAAAGTCAAACTAGAATCAAAATTTGATGATCTATATTGCTAGTTCATAGTAAATAGATCATGTTTAAGAAAGATATTATTTTGAAATTTCATGTCATTTTCATGAGAATTTATAAGTGGGTTTGAATGGTGTGTTAGAGTTTGATGGTTTAAATTGTGCTAATTAATAGCATAAATAAATCATCATACTTATAATAAACACATCAACCATTTCTACTTAAAATTAAAAGGAGAGATTATAGATAAATTTTATTTCGTTTACATAAACGATGGAAATGGATTTGCTTTTAAATTGCTCCTTAATCTCATTTTTTATTCACTTTTGCTTTGGTTTATTTTCTAAAATTTCTTAGTTGAAAACAACGTCAAAACTTCAAGCTAATTTGATTGAGTAATATTGGAATTTAATTCTTTCCCCGTGGATCGACCCGTACTCACATACATACTATGATTATACACCGTGCGCTTGCGGTTTTATAACGATTATATTTTTCAATGGTTTTCTAATTTATATAAAATCTGTTGTTTGATAAGTTTCTGGCACTGTTGCCGGGAAATTTATTTTAATCCTACTCTTCGAATTATTTTTGTAGTTTTTTTATTTTGTTTAGAGTTAGTCTTCTAAAAAAATTCATTGCATTTGTTTTCTTGCATTGCATTTTGTACTTCTGTTTTCATTCTTCATCTTAGTCTTACATTACATATCTGTTCATTTTGTGTCCATCTCATTGTTGCATTTTGTTTTATTCACTGCTATTTGCATTTTCTATTTTTTGTATATCACTATTCTTAGTGCTACAGCCATACTTCATTACAAACATTGCCACAACAAGTGTTGCCTTTCTATTTTCATTTTTGTTATTACATTCTCTAATACATTTTCATGCTCTGTTGTTACAATCCATCTATACAAACCCCTACACCACATCCTCTTAACTCAACCAATGATTCCATCACCATAAAATCTTTATTCAACCTGCCTTCATCACCTTCACCCACTGCCTCAGCAACACCTTCGACAATCAGTAAATTCGAAAACATCACTTAGGTCGAACTACCCTCAATCCTCCTAAACCTGCAAGGTAGCAACTGCCCTTACCATTGTAAATACAACTCTATCATCCATTAAACCAACAAGAGAATCCACCTTATCAACTCAATGCTGCAACATCTCCACTACGACAGCACTTCAATCACCATAATTTCTCCACCTTTACAACAAATTGCTACTTCGCTCCTCCCTGCTTCATATCACCCAATCAAACTAACTAGAATTCAGTTCCTCCTTACTCCACAAAGCTCTTTTATTCAAACCATCATCAACGACCTCTTCCTTCAACTTCACCTTCTTCTTACCCAAACCATTTACACTTTACCATCCAACAACCGCAACACCTCCCTGAAACTGCACTGCTCAACCTTCTAACCCATCCCCCTGTACAAACTGCTCCTACAATCTACATCACTACCTTCTAGCTACAACGCAGCCAACAACCTCAACCCAGAAACCAAACAAACACGTCAATCACAACGTCCACCAATCAATAACCTGAACAATCACCAACATCACCATAGCCAATACCTCCAATCTTTAATCAAACTACAGCAAATTGAACCCCTCCTCCTCTAATCGTGATTTCCAAAAATGTGAACTCCAGTACCCAAATTTGACTTCATTGGCACTTTCCAAGTTAGCTTTATCACCAATCCGTCAACCAGAATCAAACCCACGACCTGCCTCTACAATCAACAACTGACCATTAATCGAACATTGATAAACCCCGTAACATTCCGTGACAAATAAACCCACCACGACCCCAACCTGAAACACTTCAGCCATCAACCCCAGTAGTGAATATAATTTTAGGGATATTAAAACCTTAAAACTAAAGATATTATCGGGGGCCAATAGATTTACAGTAAGCCCACGAAAACTATATATGACTAATGATATTGGCAGGGGCCAATAGGCACATAGTCAAACCATGAAAACTATGATTTGATACTGGCAAGGGCCAGTAGGTTTGTAGTTAGCCCATGAAAACTATATATGTATTAAGATATTGACAGCTATTCAATAGGTTCCAAGTTAGCCCATGAAAACTACGATAAGTGAAAAGATATTGGAGTTACCAATAGGTTCTTAGTGATCCCATGAAAACTATGATATTGGACATATACTCCATAAGCATTTAACAGGTTAATAGTAATCCTAGAAACTACAACTGAGACAGATAGTCAGTATGAATGGGGATGGGTAATCTAGATTTGATTTTACTTGTTTTGCGTATCATCATAATGTTTTGAAATACTATGTTTTAACCATTGTGAATGCATGAGCATAATATATAATTTTATAAATGTTTTAGGATACTAGTAAGGGGAAAACCCGTCCCGCTAAGCGGTGTGGTCTCACTAGATATCTCTATGGTTTGAGATGGTAAATTATTATTTATACCAACCTTTATGTCTGACTCGAAGTTTTTGTTTTCCCCTTAAACTCTCGGGTACTCAACTGATTTTGAGTAGGTTGAGAGTTAAGGTTTCTAGATGTTCTTTTAGATGTATAAAGCTTCTGAGGACCTACAGGAGGCAATCTTGTTATTAGAATTCTCTTCTTTCTGCTGTGTGTTTAATTGTAAAGGCAAAACTATTTTAGTGTCGTATTATATTCTCTGATCATCCAAGGGGGTATTTTCATATGTCGCTCTTGGCGTATTTTGTAATAGTTATATGTTATCTAAACATGGTATGCGAACTTAAATTATGTAATCAATTTGGAATATTTTGAAATGGAATGATGGAATTTGCTTGTTGTTTAAAAATTTTCTATATTTTTTTTCTGTGTATCAATCTATATAATATCGTCGTATTTGTCACCGAGAATTAATAACTATGGATGACTACAGCATCTATAGGCGTTAGTTTTGGGACTCCAAGTAGGAGGATGTTACAAGTTGGTATCAGAGCGAGGTTTATGAAGCTTTAAGAGAATCTTAAACCTAAAAGATTTTCCAAACATAATCCAATATATTAGATAATAGGATCGGGGTTTGGATTAATGCTATAGTAATGTGCTTGTATTCGATATATATAGTCATATGTACATAAGTGCATATTTCCGCTCTCTTAGACCCTTCTGTATCTTACTAAGGCTCGTATGCAAATTTATAAGAAAGAAGATATGAAAGCAGGAAACGAAAGAGGACATCTCGATGGAGGAAGCTCCACAATTAATGGAAATGCTCAACCCACTACCAGGAGAAACTCAGGTCAATCAGCTAATGCTAATAATCAAAATTCTGATGCCAATGTGGGTTTTGGAATTCCGCCAGTAGATATGGGGCTGATGTATCAGTTCTTTATTGGTTTGCACGCAGAAGCTACTGCTGGTGTTGCTGGAAATGTAGGAGGAGCTAATCATGTGGCTTCAATTAGGAATAATTATGCTTTGTTGAGTAGAGATTACATCAGTTTAGATGGGAAGCCATTCTTGGGAACGAAGAGTGCCATAGAGGTTCAGAATTGGCGTTTGCATTGTGAGTGTATATATACTAATTTGGGTCTGAATGACGAGCAAAAGAGAAGGTTGGCCTCTAGACAATTACAGGGTTCAGCATTACATTAGTGGAATAGTGTTACTACCGGAGTTTCGGAAGAGCAGTTGACTTGGGCTAATTTTAAAAATAAGATTTGAGCGAAAGTTTGTATCTGAGTTTGCTAATTCATAACTGATGAGGAAGTTTATGGATCTAGAACAGGGAGAGATGTCGGTTGTTGAATAGCCACTAAGTTTGAGGAGCTGTCCCAGTATGGACAATATTATAGACATTAACATCAAGAGAAATGAGAGGTTCATTCGAGGATTGAGGCCCGAGCTCGCTAGAGTGATAATGACACATTTCATGATCCTTGTCAGGTGGTGATGGAGTTGGCCATTCGCCATGAGGAAATGCTTGCTAATTATGCTAGAGAGAAGCTAGTGGAAACTCAGGGTTCTTAAGGGAAGAATAGGAAGTTCTTTAAGAAGAAGTGAGCCCAGAAAGGAGATACTTCTAAGAAGTCAAAGGCTGAGGTACTTTGCTACAAGTGTGACAAGAAGGGTCACTTTGCTAATGAGTGTCGGTCACGAAATGGGAAGAAAGCTGCAAGTAAGAAGAATGTGAAGTGCTTCAACTCTGATCAAATTGGGCAATATAAGAATCAGTGTCCAGAGCCAGTTTAGGAGGACAAAGGAATTTTTTTTGCTATTGGACTAGCTAAGCCTACTGCAGCTGATAAAGGAAAGATTTTGATGGAAGGTACGTTTTTGATTCAGAGTATACCAGTTAGGGTACTTTTTGATACTGGTGCATCACATTTATTTATATCTCAATATTTGGTTGATAGATTATATTAAGAACCTACATGCCTTGTTACTACCTTAAGGGTTGTGAATCCAATTGGAGGGTATGCAACTCTAGGGTTGTGATGTGGAAAAATAGAATTTGATTTGTCGGGTCATAAGTTTGCATGCAGCTTGTATGTTATTGATTTCGTATATTTTGAAATCATTTTAGGTATGGATTGGCTGAGTAGGTATGTGGCTATAATATTTTGCTAAGATAGGGAGATATCATTAAGACACCCTAGTAGTCATAACCGAGTGATATTCTCAGTAGAGAATACTGACCAGAGTGATAGTGCTTTCTTAATGCTATGGAGGTAGGAAATGAGTTAAGTCAGGTTCGGGTAGTAAGAGAGTTCGTAGATGTCTTCGAGCCAATTATTGGACTGCCACCGAAAAGAGCTATTGAGTTTAGAATAGATCTGGTGCCCGGAGCTGAACCTGTAAGTAGACCACTTAGCAGGATGACACCGACTGAGATGAAGGAATTGAAGGTGCAGTTAGTGGATCTTGAAGGAATGAATTTTACTAGACCAAGCAGTTCGCCTTGGGCAGTGACCGCGGTGTTCGTGAAGAAACTAGAGGGTCGTTAAGGTGTGTATTGACTATCGTAAGTTAAACAAAAGAACAATTAAGAATAAGTATCATTTGCTAAGTATAGATAATTTTTTTGATCAATTGAGTGGAGCCAGAGTGATTTCCTAGTTAGATTGGTGATAGGTTTCCATCGGTTAGGAGTAGAGAAGGACAGTATTCCTTTGACAATATTTTAAACTAGGTATGGTTCATATGAGTGGTTGGTGATGCCATTTGGATTATCAAATGTACCTACTTTCTTCGTGGATTTGATGAATCAAGTTTTCCGAGAGTATTTAGATAGGTTTGTTCTAGTGTTTATAGATGAGATTTTAGCATACTCTAAGGATGGGAGAGAGCATGAAGTTCATCTTAGAGTGGTATTTGAGACGCCGAGGCAAAATAAGCTAATGGTGAAGTTTACCAAGTGCCATTTCTGAAGAAAGAGGGAAAAAATTTGGTCATGTGGTTTCATAGAAAGGATTGTTTATCGATCCAGATAAGATCAAAGTTATGAATAATTAAAAGAGACCAGAGATGGTGATCGAAATCAAGAGTTTTCTTGGACTTGCTGGCTACTACTAGAGATTCATTAAGGATTTCTCGTGTATAGCAACACCCTTAACTAAGCTAACTAAAAAGGAAGAGAAGTTTGTTTGGTCCGACAAATGTGAGGAGGCATTCCTTAAGTTAAAGCATTTGTTGACCAATGCACCAGTTTTAGTGATTCTAAATGGAAACCAAGGGTTAATGGTGTATAATGATGCATGCGGAACTGGATTAGGAGTAGTATTGATGCAGAATGGTAAAGTGATTGCATGCGCATCTAGGCAGCTTAGACCGCATGAAGTGAAATATCATGGTCATGATTTGGAGTTGGCAGCTGTGATCTTCGCATTGAAGATTTGAAGACATTATCTCTTAGGAGAGAGGTTTGAGCTCTTTATCGATCATAAGTCATTAAGATCATTATTCTCTCAGAAGGAGTTGAATATGAGATAGTAAAGGTGATTGGAGTTTTTGGTTGCTTATGATTTTAGTATAGAGTACACACCAGGAAAAGGTAATAAGGTAGCATATGCTCTTAGTGGAGGACATTAGAATGTGGTGTTAGCTATGTTGATGGAGTGGAAGGATTTAGAAGCTTTGGCCAATTGTGGTGTGCAGTTAAGATCGACTGCTAGTTCCAATCAGAATACCGCAATGTTGTATTCTTTGGAAGGATCTAGAGGATTCTTTTAAGCAAAAGGAGGATCCAGTGTTGGCTAAGAGGATCAAAAAGCTTGAGGTTGGAACTGAGGTCGATGATCTAAAGGATTTTAGCCTTGACCAAAGAGGATGGTTGAGAAAGAAAGGACGGTTATGTGCTCTGAATGTGGAGGACTTGAGGAAAGAAGTACTTGGAGAATGTCATAAATCCAAGTTTACGATACATCTTGGAGGAACCAAGATGTATCAGGATATGAAAAGGAGTTTTTATTAGGAAGGCATAAAGAAGGATGTTGGCTTACGGGTTAGGCAGTGTGCAAACTATCAACAAGTGAAAGCTTAATGCCAAAAGCCAAGTGGGTTGCTTCAACCTTTAGAGATTCCAATTCGGAAATGGGATTCGATATCTATTGATTTTATAGACGGGTTGCCAAGGTCAAGTAGAGCTAATGAAAGTATATGCGTTATAGTGGACAGATTGACCAAGATGCCCATTTCATTTGTTAACGCTTAAAATCGAACGCTAACACCCCGGTGTGTGAAGTGTGAATGTGAAAGCACCACCCGACGGTTCGGGAGCAGAATATCAGCTAAAATAACAGAAAATACAGTACGAGACAGCGATTTTATAGTGGTTCGGCTTAGGGAGTAGCCTACGTCCACTTTAAGTATCTTTATTACTGATCTTGTTACAAAACGATACAATGCTCTTCAAGTACAAATCTCTTTAGTTACAAAACACTTTAAGCAAGTAGCTTAAGCTTCGATGTAGATGAAAGTCTTCAAATCCATGTCGGACGTGTGAAAGTCTTTCAAAGTAGCTTGTAGTGTTCTTCGAAACTTCAAGTATAAAGTCGGTTTAGAAACTGGCAGAGTATCGGCGCTTGAAGAGATTGTCCAAAAAGTCCCCTTCATGCTTCAGGTAGGTTGGTATTTATAGGGAAATTTCCCCCTTGGGTCGTAAGTCGTGATCGACTTATGGTAGGTCATGACCGACTTATTTGGCCAAGCCCATGGTCTCACAAAGGTTCACTCATCTATCAGAATTTATGTTACAAGTCCTAAGTTGCCCACGAGTCAACATCCTCTTGTATAAGTAACGCGGCATCGGACTTTTACTCAGTAGCTTTAGGTCGTGGACGACTCAAGCTAGGTCGTGAGTCGTGGCTTAACTGATAAGGTCATTTATTTCAGATAATAACACAAGTCCTAAATCGTGTACGAGTTAAGAGGCCACCGTGTTAAATAAGAAGCAGCGCTTCATTTGCTTAAGTCGCTCACGACACGTGCTAGGTCGTAAGTCGCGGATAGTTTTAAGTCGTTAATGTTTGCGCCAAAATTGGTCACAAACACCCAAAGTCGTGAAAGCACCCGTTTACGTACTCAAATCAATAACGATTAACACAGAACTCAGCGACAATCAATATATAATTCAGCTCTAATCAACAGATCACAATAATTCACGAACAACAATCACAAACACAGGATTTATAGTGGTTCGGCGTTCGCGCCTACGTCCACTTTGAAGGTTTTCTCTTTATTGCTTTGCTTGATTAAATCGATTATAATGGATTACAGCCGACAATTGCTTTGAAATCTGAATACAACAGCGATTCTGATAGTCAAACTTGAATCCGGCAGAGTCTTGGCGTTCAATGGCGGAAAGCTCCCCTTTTCTGAAGGCTTCAGGGTGCTATTTATAGGCGTTGGAGGCCCAGATCTTGCTGAAACTTCGTGAGACTCCTTCTGGCACGTGAGTGGGCCCACGCGACCGACCCCACCAAGTTTCGTCTCGATCTGACATCGGTTCGAAGTGATTTCGAACCCATCAAGAAATGGTCCAATCGAGCTGAAACTTGGCAGGAACAATCTTTACCTCACATGGAAGATACTGTGAAAATTTGGTTGCATTTGGATCTATGGTTAAGGAGATATGCTCGGTTCGAAATCGACATCTTCGGTTGGCTGAGGCGTTCGAACCCATTATTTCGAACCCTTCGTTTCGAATCCATCAGTGCACGTGAGCTTGCAGTGACGTGGCGCGCAATATTCGAATCGATCCTAACTTATCTCCGAATGGACCGCTTCGACTCCGTGAACTACGGCGAACACGTCCTCCAAACCAATTGACTCGGTGGATTCGAAATAGGAAGCACTCTTGGTTTCGAACGTGACATTCGAATCCAGGAATTCTTATGGGTTCGAAGTTGATCGGTTCGAACTGGGTTATTCGATGGGTTCGAAGTGAGGATGTGAGGCCGAGTGAAGTCGTGGATTCGAAGGTAGGTCACTGTGGTGGATTCGAAGGTAATGGAGTCGAAGGCGATGGAGTCGAGGCTGGGTACTAGCTGATGGGTTCGAACATCATGGGTTCGAAGGAGAGGGCGTGGATGGTTTCGAACAGCATGGGTTCGAAAAGGATGGGTTCGAAATTCATGGTTTCGAACCAGACAATGACTATTTCTCTTCACACTGAATCCATCATATCTTGAGCATACGAACTCGGATTGACTTGAAACTTGAAATGATGGCTCCTACAACCTTTCTTGTCGTGTCCTATCAATCGTGGCCTGATCCGGACTCGGGCAAAATTCATCGATATCCATAGCTAAGTGAAGTATATCCAATCTCTGAGATGAACTGTTTCCCGTTTTCGACCAATCTTTTGGTATCACGGCTTTGCCAAAAAGCGGGATAACACTTTGCCCCCCAAAACATGCCTTGCTGTAGGAAGGTGTGTTTTGTAATGCCTTGAGTTGGATGTTCGTATCCGATCATCAACCTGCAAAGAACTCAATAGTTTCATATGTCCTCAAATGACGATCGTTCGGGATCGAGCCATTTGGGATGAAGTGCGGCCGTTCATGGTCAAGCGCTCAACTTCAAATGACGATCGTTCGTGATCGAGTCATTCGAGGGGAAGTGCGACCGTGCGCGGTCGAGCGTATAAATTCATGCTTCGATCGTTCGGGTTCGTATGCTGCTTAAAGTGAACCGGGACCGTTCGCGGTCCGTGCCGTTCGTGGCATAAGATGGAATAGGACCGTTCGCGGTCGATGCCGTTCGCGGCGAATGATGAGATGGGGACCGTTCGCGGTCGACTGCCGTTCGTGGCAAATGATGATCGTTCGCGACCAAGTGCCGTTCAAGGCGAATGGTGATCGTCCGAAGTCGGATTTCATAATCGGTGAGCCATGACCGTTCGCGATCGATGGCGTTCGAGGCAGGAAGTGATCGTTCGCGATCGTGTGCCGTTCGAGGCGAATCTGTGACCGTTCGCGGTCTGATGTCGGACCTCAAGTGACGATCGTTCGCGATCAAGCCATTGAGGTAAGGTGAGCTATGACTGTTCGAAGTGGGGTGCCGTTCGAGGCGGATTGTGTGTATGCCCGGGAGGGCTTGACGTTATCGATGCCAGGGTCGCGTTCGGGTGAGATCCTGGATCGTTTGTCAGGGCGGTTCATCGCCATCTCAGAGCATGCCTAAGGATCGTTCGCGACCCCCATACATGTGTACGTAGCTTAGTCATTCCAGAATTATCAAAATCAAATAATTATTAAACAGATGAGTTCCAAAAACAATGTCCAAATAAACAAAGTCCAAATGTTCAAATCAAAATGAAACGAAAGTAAAGCATGGATGTCAAAGTGTAAGTTCCCACTACGAAACGGTCAACGATCATTCAGAGCATGTCTGGAGATCGTTCGCGATCTCGCACATGTGTAAATGATTTAATTACGTTAGTGGAAGCTTACAACTTGTTCATCGTTGTCTTACTCAATTGATAACCATACGGTGCCTTGATTCGGGGTCGCCCCTAGCTGATGTGGACGGTGGTCGTTCTGGTTCCGCCACAGGGGCTCGTCTCCTTACATATTGAAGTAGCATACCGTTCCTGATATGCCCTTCCACCTCATCCTTCAGGTGCCTACAATCGTTAGTATTATGACCATTTAACTCATGGAATACACAGAACTTATCTGATTTCCTTTCGTCAGAGGTAGGGTCCCTTCGCATCGGCCTACGGTACGGAATCTGTTCTTTGGTATCCTGATAAATTCGTTCCAGGCTCTCGTTCAACTCGGTGTAGGTGGTGAATCGCGGCTCCCTTCGTTGTCGCTTCGATCTGTCTCTGTCATTCTCAATCTTTCTTTTACCTCTATCCTTGTCCGAATCCTTTTTAAGAGGCTTTTCGTCTCTAAATGCAAAAATTTCTATCCCATCTCTTTCTTCTCTCTCGGCATTCGCATCTTCTAATCGTAAAAACTTTTCTGCTTCATGATAGAATTCCTCCAGATCTGTGGGTGGATCTTTAGTCAATGAATTCTTGAACTCTGTGCCGTCAGCTATTCCGGACACAGCTGCCATTACCACCATGGATGGATCCGCTCTATCCACTGAAGCTGCTGCTGCATTAAATCGTGTTAGATAACTTCTCAAGGTCTCTCCGGCCTTCTGCTTTAGGGTTGCCAGAGTCATCACGTTCTTGGGTCTTGTAATATGAACCCTGAATTGCCTCATGAATCTCTCTACTAAACCATTCCAAGTTCCGATGGATCCGTTCTCCAACTGTCTAAACCATAGTGCAGCGATATCTGTCAAGTATAATGGAAAACACCGGGCCATAACCTCCTCCGATGCCCCCAGTACTTCCATATGCCTCATATATTTTGTCAGGTGGACCGTGGGGTCCGTTCTCCCGTCATACATATCCAACGATGGTAGTTTGAAATCAGGTGGGTTCCTAGCTTGCCTGATTGCTGAAGTAAAAGGGCTCCTATTAACATCTTCCAAATCTTTGTTCACCATACCGCCTCTCAAAGCTCTCCTAACTATCTCTGCTAATCGGTCATTGTCTCCGAGATGTAACCCTTGTTCACTACTTCCAACCTGCCCCCCGAGTTCACGAGGTAACTCCGGGATCTGCCCCCTTGACTGAGCGTTTGCATCTCTACTACTACCGGGTTGCGCAGATGCTCCCCTTTCTCCCTCCGAAACTGGATCAACGTTCTCCAAGGGTGTGCCCCCTAATCCAGGTGCTACTCCGGATGGTCCTGCTCCGTTCTGGACTCCATTGGCTTCCCTATTCTGTGCTCCGAGCTGTCCTATCTGATGGAGTAAACTCTGGATCATTTCCTCTTGCCTCTTCATCATAGTTTCCATCTCGTCCCTAGTAATGTATATTGATGGTTGATTTGCTCCTGACGAAGCCTCTTGGCTTCCCTGTGGTTCACTTCTCTCAGTCCTTGGTCTCCTACTCGATTGCCTTGCCATAATTCCTAAATCTGAACTTCTGAACTTTCGAATCCAACTTCTTCCTGAGTTCAATTCTCAGTGAAAGCACCAAAATGTTTGCGCCAAAATTGGTCACAAACACCCAAAGTCGTGAAAGCACCCGTTTACGTACTCAAATCAATAACGATTAACACAGAACTCAGCGACAATCAATATATAATTCAGCTCTAATCAACAGATCACAATAATTCACGAACAACAATCACAAACACAGGATTTATAGTGGTTCGGCGTTCGCGCCTACGTCCACTTTGAAGGTTTTCTCTTTATTGCTTTGCTTGATTAAATCGATTATAATGGATTACAGCCGACAATTGCTTTGAAATCTGAATACAACAGCGATTCTGATAGTCAAACTTGAATCCGGCAGAGTCTTGGCGTTCAATGGCGGAAAGCTCCCCTTTTCTGAAGGCTTCAGGGTGCTATTTATAGGCGTTGGAGGCCCAGATCTTGCTGAAACTTCGTGAGACTCCTTCTGGCACGTGAGTGGGCCCACGCGACCGACCCCACCAAGTTTCGTCTCGATCTGACATCGGTTCGAAGTGATTTCGAACCCATCAAGAAATGGTCCAATCGAGCTGAAACTTGGCAGGAACAATCTTTACCTCACATGGAAGATACTGTGAAAATTTGGTTGCATTTGGATCTATGGTTAAGGAGATATGCTCGGTTCGAAATCGACATCTTCGGTTGGCTGAGGCGTTCGAACCCATTATTTCGAACCCTTCGTTTCGAATCCATCAGTGCACGTGAGCTTGCAGTGACGTGGCGCGCAATATTCGAATCGATCCTAACTTATCTCCGAATGGACCGCTTCGACTCCGTGAACTACGGCGAACACGTCCTCCAAACCAATTGACTCGGTGGATTCGAAATAGGAAGCACTCTTGGTTTCGAACGTGACATTCGAATCCAGGAATTCTTATGGGTTCGAAGTTGATCGGTTCGAACTGGGTTATTCGATGGGTTCGAAGTGAGGATGTGAGGCCGAGTGAAGTCGTGGATTCGAAGGTAGGTCACTGTGGTGGATTCGAAGGTAATGGAGTCGAAGGCGATGGAGTCGAGGCTGGGTACTAGCTGATGGGTTCGAACATCATGGGTTCGAAGGAGAGGGCGTGGATGGTTTCGAACAGCATGGGTTCGAAAAGGATGGGTTCGAAATTCATGGTTTCGAACCAGACAATGACTATTTCTCTTCACACTGAATCCATCATATCTTGAGCATACGAACTCGGATTGACTTGAAACTTGAAATGATGGCTCCTACAACCTTTCTTGTCGTGTCCTATCAATCGTGGCCTGATCCGGACTCGGGCAAAATTCATCGATATCCATAGCTAAGTGAAGTATATCCAATCTCTGAGATGAACTGTTTCCCGTTTTCGACCAATCTTTTGGTATCACGGCTTTGCCAAAAAGCGGGATAACAGTTAACTCATTTCCTTCTTAAGTCGTGCTATCTCTTGAATCGTTAAGTCATCCTGTCCTTGAGTCGTGGGCTTTCTTAAGTCATAGACTGTATACTTCCTTAAGTCGTAGAAACCTTAAGTCATGGAGGCCTTAGGTCGTGAACCATCCCTTCTCTTTTAAACCGTTAAGTCGTAGACTTCTCTATGTCGTAAGTCGCTAAGTCTTTCAACTCGTTAAGTCGCGCACTCTGCTTGAGTTGTATACCTTGCTTGAGTCGTACAGTACTTAAATCGTAGAAAATTGAGGGTTAACATTTGCCCCTCGAAGTACACGCCTAGGTCGTAGGTCGTGTGCTTCGACTTATCTTAACTCGTGTGCTGATTCAAGTTCCACTGCCCCGAGATATAAAAGGCTTAGGTCGCTTCTTCTTCACCTACTTGCTTCCGTGTTTACTTCCGCCATTATTGACCTTCAAAGCTTTCAGAAACGAATCCAATCAGTTTACCTCGTCACCAATCAAGTTCCTATAATCTTCATCATCACACTGCGTAAGTAAACTCATTACTCACTCGATTTCACGATTACCGCTACCTTTCGAACATGGACTTCCCACTTTCTAACCCCAATCCAGATCCTCACACCATACTTCATCTCAAATCACGTTACGATCGATTGTCGTCAAACTTGGAGCGGTTCGATCAAGTTTTTAGATGACTTGCAAGGGGAAGACGATGGGTTGCCATATTTCGAATCAGCTGATCCGCGAATTTAGAGGAGACGATATTGTCCTATACGGGCTAACGGGTTAGGAGGATGACGGGTTACTGATTTAAGAAGAGGTCGGCCGGTCAAAGGAAGCGTGACATTAGCTTGGACGTGATTCAGTAATTTTGAGCGACCCAATAACCTCCGCGACTTAACTCTGGACCGACTTACCAACTTTTGCGACATAAGTCTTAAGTCGTGGCCGAGATAGGACTTGGAGAATTTCACGTTGCTTCGAACTGAAGTCTTTTCCCCTTACTACGCCTTACGACTTAAAGAACCAATGACTTAAGGCATTAACGACTTAGAGCACAAACGACCTAACTTAACTTGTCCCACATTCTTTAGGTCGTGGACGAGTTAGCACTTCGAACTGTCATGAAGCATAATTCTGACTTGAACTTTAACTTGAATTGCTGAAGTAAACTGCCTGAATACTGGTTTGTTTGGACTTTGAACTGTTTAGTCTTTAAACTGTTAAACTTTGTTGCATTCTTTCACAGATCGCTTTTGACTTGCAAGCTAACAATCTGTTCAATACATCATTTACAGAAAATTGGGACGAATATACTGCCACTGACTGCCCACATCAAATGGCAGATTAGTTAACAACAGATAATCAACTTAAATAGATTGTGTGAACGAAGTGCTTTTAAATCATCAAATTCAAGTAAAGTATTAAAGCAACATTGAAATAGTCAACTGAAACTGCCTAGTTTGCACTAATACTATACCTGAACTTTAAATTAACAAGTCATGAAATTTGGTAATCGATCAATTGTCGACTAGTTTAATTCAGGTTATATTTACTTGTTATTTTTATTAGTTCTGCACAACACTTCACACTTTTAGGAAAAGTGCACCTTCACATTTGAATATCCAGTTGCTTGTGTAGAATGACTTCTCAACAAGAAGAGACAACAGTCCAGACTAGAGAAGCCACTCTTATTCCGGCTCCCCTAGTTAATCCTCCAGAGAGAGCCTCTACCACTTTATCATACAAAGTTTTTTGTCAGTTATGCATCCAGTTTGGCATTGCTGAAGCAGATGCCATTCTTCCTGAGAAAACTAACACTGCTGATGTGGCGCCTCCTGGCTTTGTAGCGGTTAACCGGCAAATGTTCCTGAGCAGGGCCATTCCCCCTTTCAACAACTTTCTCCAGAATCTTCTTCGTCAACTAGCCATCTCCCCATTCCAGCTACACCCCAATGGCTACGCCATTCTGATGGGGCTGTGTGTGCTATTTAGGAGAACATTCGATCGACTTCCAAGCTTCGACGAGATTTTCTTCTTATGCTCCTTTACCAGGACTAAGGATCACCCTTCTATCACTGTCGTGAGAAGCGCCCGAAATCGCAAATTGATCATTGGCCTTCCCGACACTGCTCATGGGTTCTTAACTCAGTTCTTCTTTGTCCGCTGCCCCCCGGGATTTTATGCTGTGTGGAGGGAAGGAAGTAAGATCATCTACCTTTACTTCTTCTATGCTATGAGTTTTGCGAAGTCCGAATTGCCAAGTGTTAACTTCGTTTTTTTTTCATTTCAGCGCTCCCCCCTCCTTCTAGAGATCCTAGACACAAGCCAACTCTGGAGAGGCTCATAGCTGTACCGGTTGAAGAGAGGGACATGAAATTTTTGTTGAACGACGAATTCCTCTACCAGTTCGGACTTCTTCACCCTTCTCGCTCCACTCAGCCTCATGAAGTCCCCGATTCTCCAGCGAAGGCACCAGATGTCTCAATCCCTGCTGAAGGGCTTATGCCAAAGGAGCCCTCTACTGAAACTTTACTGGTGAAGTGCTCCACACTTACCGATATTGCGGGTCCTTCCAGCAAATCGGCACTTGCCCCAGTTATTGAGGAGGAAGAAACTCTTCGTTGCTCTGAAGATGTGGCCGATCTGGAAGCCGAAAAAGAAACTCCTGCCGGGCATGGCGGTGATGATACTTTTGAAGGGCTAAGCGACCTGATCATAACTTCACAGGAACTTTTTAAATATGATGTCCCTAAAGCTTCTTCTCCTGTTGTCGAGGCGACATCCACTTTCCAGCAAATTTTGACGCCTGTCACTCAAGTCACTACCACCCTTGTGCCGAAGAGTGGTTTGTAACCTGACGCGTGTAGTTTGCACACCACACACACATAGGATTTTCAGCACTTATTCATACTTAACTTCTTTTCTCTGAAGACTTTTAAGACTTGTCTTTTTTTCAATTTCAGATTCTCCGATGGGACGCAGCGGCTCTTGTTACGACGACTTTCAACGCTACGGGAGGCGTAATCAATATGACTATAGGCGCTACCTTCCCGTTTACAGAGAAACTGACGAAGAGAGAGCCACTCGAAAGGCTCAGGAGAGGAGGGCTCAAGAAGAGTGTTATGAGAGGAGAGAAAGGGAGGAGCACCATGATTCTTCCCAGAGAGGTGACGACTCTCACAAAAGAAAGTCGCATGACGACCGGGGAAAAAGTCATGTAGTTGAGGACCCAAGCAAGCGTGCCAGGCACGGTGAAAAGCATGCATCTACAACTTCTGAAAAGGCCGCTGCCCCCGTCTCACTTGACATCCCTTCCGGCTCTCCTGCTCTCGGGAAGACAGACATTCAGACAATAGTCAACAGGCCTAAATTCCAAATTGGACCAGGCTCGGCTACTCTGCAAAGTCGGTTCCCGCACTGGTGCCTAAAGGGAGTGCGGTTCGATCTAGACTTGGTCCCTATTGACAAACAAGCAATGCTGCAAAATCTTGATGCTGTTAGACTTGATATCGAGCGGATGTCGGGGTGGCAAAAGCTTGTTGATGAGCTTCAGAGGGTCAACCGCATGAATTTAGAGGCCATGCTGACCATGGAAAATGATAAGGCCGAGTGGCAGAAAACTTTAAGCCAGCATGATACTGAGATGAGGAACATCGCTGATTACAACGAGAAGCTTGAAGCAGAAGTTGAAAAACTTAAACAAGAGCTTGCTACTTCTTCTACCTCATATACTCAAAAAGAAGAAGTACTTCAAAAGTAAGTTCGCGATGCTCACGCTGCTCAGCGACATGCCGAGGCACAACTTGAGGCTGAGCAGAAAACAACGGAAAGGTACCATACTGAGGTTGCAGAGTTACGGGAGAAGGTCAACTCCCAGGATTTGGAGATTATGAGGCTAAAGGCCCAATTATTAAAGACCGAGAAGGAACGTGATGAAGCTATCGCTGGAAGGCAGGCTGCCGAACAGTCGCATGAGGCGACTAAAGCCAATGTCAACTCCACTTTATTTGACTTCTATGTGCATAGCGTTATGGGGCGTGGGAGCCTTTCATTCTTAGAACCGAAGTATGAAATTACCCTGGCCGAGGTTTGGGAGTCAATTCTTGAGAAGCTTGGAGGTGCAGGCGCCGGCTATGCTGAAGCATCTCTTGCAGAACACTTTCTAGATGATGACGCCATAGTTGCTCTAGCCCGGGGAAAAGAGCAGCTTGCGAAAGCACGAGCTGAGGCAGGGGAGCAGCACTTTGTGAAAGAAGCACCATTAACTGCCCCCGTCCCTCCTTCGGTTTCAGCCGATGTTGACATCACAGGCTCCGGTTCTCATTCTCCGTCCCCTGTTAAAGTTATAACTGAGATCACAAGCACGCAGGGTGGAGATGAAGGCGAAGAGAGCACCGAAGCACAGGCTTTTGAAGTTGACATTAGGAAGCCGACTTCTCCAGGTAACTCTACTGTTAATCTTGCCCAAGTGGACTGTTTGTTTGCTCCTCATGAGTTTGACGAAATTTTTTATTATTTCTTAAATCTCAATGAGCCGCTATCTCCTTTCTTCACGGGAGATGCTAATATTTTTGGTTTTTCTTCTTTTGTAGCAAAAACGCCAAGTGCCACACAGACTTCTCCTCCTCCAGCTGTTCCTCCTCCATTCCCTCAAATCATTCCTATTTCCCAGCCGGGATCACAGGAAGAATTAATAGGAGCCCTTCAAGGCTTAGATGATCCAATCGCTTCGCAGGAGCAGAAGGACGAAGGACTTGAAGGAGGCGACAAATCCCCGGAGCATACTATTTTTGATGACGTAAAACTGGCTGCTCTTGTTACCCCGGGAAGTGAGTCTTCTTCAAGGAGGAGGAGGAAGCGTACTACTTCTAAGAAAAAAAGGAAAAGCATTCTTGTTTCTGAAGAGAAAGCGAAAGTTGATCCGGTAGTAACCCTCTCTCCTTCATCCCCAACTCTCCCAAGCCGTCCTGAAAAACTGCCTATTAGGTCAGGTGAAGGCTCTAAAGGTGGTGGCAAGAAGAAGTAACGGGCCCTGCTTGCCTTTATTTTTACTTTTTGCTTTATGCATGTACTGGCCGGAGATTGTGCGGGTACCGGCCTCCGCTTTTCTTTTTATTTTGAAACCTGTACCTGCACAAAATTTTGACAGTATTGAATAAAATGATTCTTTATGTTTGTACAAACTTCTGTCTGTATTTGAGAATGCATTTACTCTTCGTTTTTGTACAAGTTTCTTTATATGATATTGCAGTGAGCTTGTGGTATGCTGTTCGAGCGTTATTTTTACCAATGTAGCTATACCATGTTGCTCCTATACCATAAGCTCGTTGCAATATTTTCAACTTTGAGGGGACTTGTACTCTTATTTTCTGGAGAATAATTATTCTATACTTGGAGGAATATTATTCTGCTCAAAATAGAGTACACCTCGTTTCATATGAGTTTTTATGCTTCAACCTTCGGAGATATCACTTTTTCTTTTGTGCATATATACATTTTTACAAAGTGAATTCTCCTATGTGGTAGAGCGGGCCTCCGAAGGGCACTTTAACTTTTTCGAGGAAGAGTATTTTCAAGAATAGATGAACCAATCTTCCTTTGAAAGCTAAAGTGTGCCTTTAAAGAGGGCTTCTTTCTTTTTCTTTTTTTTATTGCAAAGTTTTTGCACTCCTCTTTTTCTTTTTTCTGAAAAAAGTCACTTTTGCTTTGGCTAGTGAGTTTCACTTCATAATGCAGTGGGCCTTTCGAAAAGAAAAAGGGGTTTCAACCTGCTTGAGCCTCTGATGAGAGTTTTTGATTGTGCCTCTGGGAAGAGGTCTTTTTGTTTGGTTGTGCCTTTGGGAAGAGGTCTTTTTGTTTGATTGCGCCTCTGGGAAGAGGTCTTTTTGTTTCTGCCTCTTGGGAGAGGCTTTTATCTTTTCCCTGTTCGCTGGGAAGCGGGCCTCCGAAGAGGGCTTTTCACATTTCGACTCGTGTGAAGTTTTATTTCAGATCACGGTGAAATGTGTACCTCTGAGTAGAGCTTTTTCCTGGAAGTTTGGAGCTTCTTCTCTTAGTTGGATGGATTCACGGGAGTGTATCACCGATCAGTCCGCAACTTTATGTCGAGAAAGAACTCTCTTTTTCTGGCGAGGCTCGCTCGAGGTCTTTTAGCATTTCAACTATGGTGAAATGGGCCTCCGAAGAGGTCTTTTCACATTCCAGCACTTGTGAAGTTTTGTTTCAGATCTCGGTGGAATGCGTGCCTTTTGCCTGGAAGTTTGGAGCTTCTTTCTCTTAGTTGGACGGATTCATGGGAGTGTATCACCGATCAGTCCGCAACTTTATGTCGAGAAAGAACTCTCTTTTTCTGGCGAGGCCCGCTCGAGGTCTTTTAGCATTTCAACTATGGTGAAATGGGCCTCCGAGTCTACCTGGAAGTTTCTTTCTCATGGTTGGTCAGATTCACGGGGAGAGCGCAAGTTACTTGGACGTTTGTTTACGTAGATTGTCTCAACTAGTGAACGAGCGCCTTGCCTTCCACTTGGGAAGGTGCCTCCGGTCGTCTCATGGACTCACGGGGCGGACGCAAGTTACTTGGATGCTTGTCTACGCAAACTGTCTCAACTAGTAAACAAGCGCTTTGCGTTCCTGTTGGGAAGGTGCTTCCGATCATTCCATACCATGTTGAGAAAGTCTTCTGGCATGCCCCGTTTGAGGTCTTCATCCTCCAAAGAGTTGTGCTTCTGAAGAGGGCTTGTGCCTCCGAAGAGGTCTTTTGTTGTTTGATGCTTGCTCGCCCATGTCTCTTTGTCATCATTTCATGTCTATTCATGTCGGTGATCCCCGTTATCTTTTCCAAGTATCATCCCTTTTTAGTTGCCAATAATTTTCCTTATCCAAAGAAATATACTTCATAGTTAAGCGAGTTGGTGGTGGTAAACACAGACTATTTAACTGGATGCTCGTTTGTACAAACATTCGCAGTTAGTTAGAAATGGTCCACTTCCAGCCACATTGCTAACTTTTGTTCGAAGCACTTCTTTCGTAGGATTTGAGTATGGAAATTTTGAATGGTTTGGCGTTTGCTTGCTGGGTGATGTCGGAGATCGCTTGGTCTTGCGATGGGTAAGCTTTGTTTTTATGGCCTACATTATTAAATCGACATTTTTAGTAACACAATTAACGTATTTTATATGTCGAAATAAATCAAAGCAGTTTATAGTAGTAGAGAACACAAGATTTATAGTGGTTCGGCCAAAAGCTAGGCCTACATCCACTTTATAGCTTTTCATTATTCACTTGCTTTACAATTGCTTTCAATACAAGAATCATATATTCGTAATTCTTTTACAACATTTCAGCAAAGCTTTTAAGTAAAATATGGACGCAAATGATTGTTGTTCCAAGCTCTTGGGATTGGTTCTCCTTCGACAGTTGTGAGTTTGAATGTGCCATCAAGAAGTTCCATGCCTATGACATATGGCCCCTCCCAGTTTGGCCCAAACATACCTGTGGCTGTCATAATTCTTTTCAGGACTAGGTCCCCAACTTCAAAGCTGCGCTGATGAATTTTGGAATTGAAGTGTCTGGCTATACTTTGATGATGGGCTGCAATTCTAAGCTTAGCCTCTTCTCTTCTTTCATCAAGGAGGTCAAGCGCTTCCAGTTGTAGTTTTTCATTCTCATCTTGATCAAAATGGATCCTTCAGTGTGAGGGAACTTCCGTTTCCACTGAAATCATTGCTTTTGATCTGTATGCCAATGAAAACGGAGTATGCCCAGTCGCAGTTTTGTGGGTAGTTCTGTATGCCCACAGTGCAAGTGGTAACTTATCGACCCAACCATCTTTTGCTTTTTCTAGCTGCTTTTTGATGGTTGATTTGATGATCTTGTTTACTGCTTCCACTTGCCCGTTTGCCTGCTGATGAGCCACTGCTGAGAAGCTTTTTCGGATCTTGAATCGTTTGCAGAAATCTTGGAATTCCTCACTTTCGAACTGCGTACCATTGTCTGTGATTATCTTCTGAGGCATACCATACCTGCATATGATATTTTTAGTCACAAAACTTATCATTTTCTTAGAGGTAACGGTAGCCAATGGTTCAGCTTCAGCCCATTTAGTGAAATAATCAACAGCAACGATAGCATATTTAATCCCCGATTTGGCAGTCGGCAAATGCCCAATGAGATCTATTCCCCAGATGGCAAATGGCCATGGACTGACCATTTGTGTTAGCTCAGCGGAAGGTGCTCTAGGAATCTTGGCAAATCTCTGGCATTTATCACACTTTCGGGAATAGTCAGCAGCATCTCGATTAATCTCTGGCCAAAAATATCCATAACGGAGAATCTTCTTTGCTAAAGTTTGACCTCCTGAATGATCTCCACACTCCCCTCTGTGTACTTCAGTTAGAATTGTCTTGGCTTCTTCTTTAGTTACACAGTGGAGTAGTGGCATTGAAAATCCCCGTCTATACAATCGGCCATCCTGGATCATATATCTAGAGGCTTTCCTTAGCAGCTTCTGTCGTTCTTTTGAACTTTCTGGCAAAGAACCATTGAGCAAATATTCAAATATCGGAGTCATCCATGATTCTTGCTCTTGGAATACATTCATAATCCAATCAACATCCATTTCATCTGTTCTTGGAGCTGACAAGACTTCGACGGGAACTAATCCCAATAGTTGAGCTTCACCAGTACTTGAATACTTTGCGAGAGATTCCGCCTTCATGTTCTCTTCTCGAGGTATATGGCTTATTGAATAACGGTCAAAATCTTCAAGAAGCTCCCAGGCTTTTGATAAATAGGCAGGTAGATTCCCTCCTTTAGCTTGAAATTCCCTCTTGACTTGGCAAACAATAAGCTAAGAATCACTGAAGATCTGCAATGCCTTGATGTTTAGTTCTTTAGCGATCCTTAATCCAGCGATGAGAGCTTCATATTCTGCTTCATTATTTGTCGAAGGAAATTCTAGTCTCAGTGCATAACATAGCGATCGCCCTTCTGGGGTTTCGAGGACAACCCCTGCTCCAGAACAGTAATCATTCCTTGCACCATCGACATACAATTTCCATTGGATTGGTATGTTATCAGTGGCTTCTTCCTCACTATCACCTTTATCCGTACATTCTGCGATGAAATCTGCTAAGGCTTGTCCATTGATTGCTTTCCGGGGATGATAAGTGATGTCATATTGGCTGAGTTCAATATTCCATTTCAAAAGACGGCCCGAAGTCTCAGGATGGAATAGGACTTGCTTTAGAGGTTGATCAGTGAGGACTTTGATGGGATGAGCTTGGAAATACGACCTCAATTTTCTTGATGCGATTAACAAACAATAGGCGAGCTTTTCCAACCTTGAATAGTTCATCTCTGCCCCAGTGAATCTCTTGCTGATATAATAGACTGGGCGTTGAATCCTTGCGTCTTCCCGTACCAACACTGCACTGAGAGCATGAGATGAAATTGCCAAATACATGAAGAGATCTTCAACGTTGTCAGGCTTTGAAAGTATCGGAGGCACTTCCATATGACGAACCAACTCATCAAATGCTTTCTGACATTCAGGAGCCCACTCAAAGTTTTTTCTTCCTTTCTTCAGAGCATCAAAGAATGGAATGCATTTGTCAGTAGCTTTTGAAATGAACCGACTCAAGGCATCAACCTTTCCATTGAGACTTTGCAATTCCCTCTTCGTTCTAGGAGCTTTGACCTCTCTCAGGGCAGTGATCTGAGCAGGATTAGCTTCAATGCCCCTAGCGCTCACAATGAAACCCAAAAACTTTCCGGACTCCACTCCAAATGAACATTTCAAGGGATTAAGCTTCATTCTGTACTTTCGGAGTACTGTGAACATCTCTGCCAAGTGATCCATGTGGTCCACTGCTTTCTTAGACTTCACTAGCATATCATCAACATAAACTTCCATTGTCTTGCCAATCTGCGGTTTAAACATGGCATTAACAAGCCTTTGGTAAGTTGCCCCCGCATTCTTAAGTCCGAAAGGCATCACTTTGTAGCAGTAGAGACCAACATCGGTGATGAAGCTTGTGTCCTCTTGATCTGCCTCATGCATCATAATCTGGTTATATCCGGAGTATGCATCCATAAAAGATAACAATTCATGCCCCGTCGTCCCATCCACCAACTGATCAATCCTGGGCAGCGGGAAGCAGTCTTTGGGGCAGGCTTTGTTCAAATCTGAAAAGTCAATGCATACTTTCCATTTTCCGTTAGCTTTTTTAACCAGCACTGGGTTTGATACCCAATTTGGATAAGTAGATTCTCTGATGAAACCGTTCTCTATGAGCCGATCCACTTCTTCTTTCAGTGCTGCTGACCTTTCTGGACACTGAGTTCTTCTTTTCTGTTTCACGGGTGTAAACTTTGGATCAGTGTTCAGAGTGTGTACTGCAATCTCTGGGGATATTCCACACATGTCAGCATGAGTCCAAGCGAATACATCATTTGCCTTCAAAAATGAAATCAGAACATTCTGAACTGTTGTGTTGAGTTGTGAACCCACATTCAACACTTTGTTTGGGTCCTTTGGGTCAACGAGTACTGGCACTGTTACCTTTACCGGTACTACCATATTCTCCCCTGCACCGACTTTCCTTGGATCCATCTCTCTTCGTGCGCCACTATATTCACCAGTGCAGGGTCCACCCTATAATTGCTACAAGGTTGGTTCTTTGATGCGGACTGGAGCCGCCGCACCTTTTCCCGTTTCTCTTTTCCTTGATTCACGCAATTCTGTTAGATAACATTCTCGCCCCGCATCTTGATCTCCTTTAATCACACCAACTCCATTATCTATGGGGAATTTTATAGTCAGACACCATGGGGCAAGAACAGCTTTGAATGCAGCAAGAGTTGGTCGGCCTAAAAAGGCATTGTAGGCAGAGAATTCTTCAACAATTATAAAGGTTTGCTTTCGAGCCACCTTCCTCAGCACTTTTTCAAGTTCTACAAACAAATCTATGGTTCCAATCGGCTGTTTGGGTTCTCCAGCAAACCCAGCAATCTTAAGTGATGAAGCTTGAACGTCAGCCATTGGAATTTTCATCTGATCAAAAGTCTTTTTGAAGAGAATGTTGCATGAAGCTCCACAATCAACTAGAACTCTTCTCACAGTAGCCGGCCCAATACCAACGGATATGACCAAAGGATCTATGGTAGGAGCCTCGATACCCAAAGAGTCTCTGGCACCGAATACAATATCATCAGTGGAAATCTTTTGTTGCTTTAAAGGTGCATTATTTTCTAATACAAAAACACTCTCTTCAGCCGGTACATGCCTCAAGGCCCGGGCATACCTTTCCATCTCGCCCCAGCTTTTGCCTGCTGGGTGAGGCCCTCCAGTTATTATATTAATGACAGGTCTTTCTGACTCATGTTCTACGGCCTTCTCACTTGAGCCAGGACGGTAAGCGGGAACTTGTTGTCCTTGAGTTGATGAGGCTGGGGCATTTCTATTCCTTTTCACATACTGATGGAGCTTGTTCTCTTTCAAGAGTTGTTCAATTACCTCTTTCAAATGACGACATTCGTTGGTGTCATGGCCGGGTTGGTTGTGGAACCGGCAGAACCTTCCACTTTTTTCCATCTTACTTCCCACTCTCATTTTAGGTGGTGTCGGATAATTGACATCATCCTTGGTCGCAAAGAAAATGTTCTCAGGGGTATCGGTCAAGGGCGTGAAATTGAAAGGACGGCCTTTCTTAGCATCTCCTTGTTTCTTTCCACCATCATTTCCCCTTTTCTGAGTGTTAGGTTCTTTCTTGTTCGAAGCAGCACCATTGTTCCCGGCTTCTACTAATACCGCCTTAGCCGGTGTTTGGAGGCTCTCCAAGCGCATGAATTCATCCGCTTTCTTGTAGAATTTGTCGAGCGAGTTTGGTTCTTTCATTTTCAACCATTTTCCAAATTCGCTTGATTTGTCAATCGCCCTCATCAAGTATGTTAGGACCATGTGTGGCTCAGCATTATCTACCTCAGCCAATGCTATGTTAAAATGATTCAAAAATGATCTGATGGATTCTCCTGGATTTTTCTTTAGACTTGACAATGACATTATATCCTTTGCTTTTGAAGCATACAATTGAAATTGCTCCTTGAATTTCCTGGTCAAATCGGAGAACTGATCAATGGACCTGACGGGCAGCTTTGTAAACCACAGTAGAGCCACACCTTCCAGATATACCGGGAAATATCGACATTTGATTTCATCAGACGCTTTGGCACCCGTCATATGCCAATCGTACTTATACAGAAACTCATTAGGATCGCTTGTCCCTTTGTATGCCGGAATAGTAGGAGGAACGAATTTTCTTGGGAATTCTGCCTTCAAGATTTTCTCAGTAAACGGAGTTTTGCTTGGAGCAAAACCCCATTCTTTCTCATCTTCATCCCTTCGCATACTTTCCTTCATGATCTGACGAACCATGCCTGAGAAATATTCTTCATCATTTAAAGGCTCTGGAGGGCAAACATCATCCATTCTCTCTGAATTCTGTCTTGACAACCGTTCACGGAGGGTCGGCTGCGGTCCTGATCCTCCAGCCTGGAGGGGTGTCTTTTCCACAGGGTCTGCGGCTCTTTGAGAAACGTTCCCTCCTATACTATCTTGAACTCCCGCAGTAGGGTTTCCATCATTACTAACCGGTTGACGGTTAACCCCAAGTAGATCATTCAACTTACTTAAGATCAGGGCGTTCTGGGCATTCTGAGCCTCCAACTGTGCATTCTGGGCATTCAATTGTTGATTCAACCCCAAAACTACGGCGTCCAATTCTGCTCGCGTAACTCTAACAGTTGGAGCTGCTTGACTTGAAGGAGGAGAGGTAGCGGTATTCTCTTGAACATTGTCGGATCTTACAGAACTTCGTTTTCTCCCAGGAGCCATTATTTCCAATAAACTTCTGGTTTTAAAAGAAATCCTTTCCACGAACTTTTGCGGAGCAATGATGGATTATCCTGAGTTGGGTACTCAGTGAAAGCACCAAAAATGTTAACGCTTAAAATCGAACGCTAACACTCTGGTGTGTGAAGTGTGAATGTGAAAGCACCACCCGATGGTTCGGGAACAGAATATCAGCTAAAATAACAGAAAATACAGTAAGAGATAGCGATTTTATAGTGGTTCGGCTTAGGGAGTAGCCTACGTCCACTTTAAGTATCTTTATTACCGATCTTGTTACAAAACGATACATTGCTCTTCAAGTACAAATCTCTTTAGTTACAAAACACTTTGAGCAAGTAGCTTAAGCTTCGATGTAGATGAAAGTCTTCAAATCCATATCGGACGTGTGAAAGTCTTTCAAAGTAGCTTGTAGTGTTCTTCGAAACTTCAAGTATAAAGTCGGTTTAGAAACTGGCAGAGTATCGACACTTGAAGAGATTGTCCAAAAAGTCCCCTTCATGCTTCAGATAGGTTGGTATTTATAGGGAAATTTCCCCCTTGGGTCGTAAGTCGTGATCGACTTATGGTAGGTCGTGACCGACTTATTTGGCCAAGCCCATGGTCTTACAAAGGTTCACTCATCTATCAGAATTTATGTTACAAGTCCTAAGTCGCCCACGAGTCAACATCCTCTTGTATAAGTAACGCGGCATCCGACTTTTACTCAGTAGCTTTAGGTCGTGGACGACTCAAGCTAGGTCGTGAGTCGTGGCTTAACTGATAAGCTCGTTTATTTCAGATAATAACACAAGTCCTGAATCGTGTACGAGTTAAGAGGCCATCGTGTTAAATAAGAAGCAGCGCTTCATTTGCTTAAGTCGCTCACGACACGTGCTAGGTAGTAAGTCGCGGATAGCTTTAAGTCGTTAACTCATTTCCTTCTTAAGTCGTGCCATCTCTTGAATCGTTAAGTCATCCTGTCCTTGAGTCGTGGGCTTCCTTAAGTTGTAGACTGTATACTTCCTTAAGTCGTAGAAACCTTAATTCGTGGAGGCCTTAGGTCGTGAACCATCCCTTCTCTTTTAAACCATTAAGTCGTAGACTTCTCTATGTCGTAAGTCGCCAAGTCTTTCAACTCGTTAAGTCGCGCACTTTGCTTGAGTTGTATACCTTGCTTGAGTCGTACAGTTCTTAAATCGTAGAAAATTGAGGGTTAACATCATTCTAGTTAAGTCAACCAGGACGACACCTGTTTTAGCTAAGTTGTTCATGATGAACATAGTCAGACTACGTGGAGTTCTTAGTAGTATAGTCAGTGACAGAGATACTTTGTTTGCTAGTGAATTCTGAAAGAGTCTGTAAGAGGTTTTAAGAACCAAACTTAATATGAGTAATGCATATCACCCTCATACAGATTGGCAGACAGAGAAAGTCAATAAGGTACTCGAAGATTTATTAAGAGCTTGTGCATTGGACTTTGGTAGATCTTGGGAGGATCACCTAATTTAGTTAAGTTTTCCTATAATAATAGTTACGAATTAGTATAGGAATGGCACCTTTTGAAGCTTTGTATGGAAGGCGATGCAAATCATCTGCATGTTGGTTAGAGGCTAGAGACAATTTAGTCATAGGTCTAGATTTGGTTAGAGAGGCATCAGAGAAGATTGAGTTGATCCGAGAAAGGACGAAGGAAGCTTAGTTTAGACAAAAGAGTCACATTAGATAAGAGGCGTAAGGACTTAGAATTCTCAATTGGAGATAAGGTTTTCATTAAAGTATCACCAATGAAGGGTGTGATACGATTTGGAAAGTCAAGGAAGTTAACCCCAAGCTATGTAGGTCCATTCTAGATTATAGAAAGGATTGGAAAGATCGCATACAAAGCAGAGTTGCCGAACAGCATGGTGGGTGTTCATAATGTATTCCATGTGTCTCATCTTCACAAGTATGTACATGATCCAGAGACTACTATACCTCCGACGGGGTTGGAAGACTTAGTAGTAGAGCCTACTTTGACTTTTGTTAGACAATTAGTTCGGTTGTAGTTAGAGATGAGAAAAGGTTAAGGAATACGACAGTCGGGTATGTGAAAGTTCAGTGGAGCAATAACGAGAAGGATTGTACTTGGGAGACAGAGGACATGATTAGTGATACTTATCCTGATCTGCTTTGAGAGTAAGTCTATATTAGATTTATATAGATATTAGCTAGTCGGTTAGACTAGTATGGTTGTTAGGAGTTGTTACAGATGATTGCCATGTTTAGTTTTTAGTCCTTACTGAATTTTGAGGACAAAATTCCTTAAGGGAGGAAGCCTGTAACATCTCTAAACATATTCAGGAAATTTAACTAGATAAATTAAATAGAATAATGATGTTAAGTGGATTGAGATAATTAATTTACACATAGGCATGGTGGTAATTAGCCATTCTATTATACAAGGCTATACACAACTTATTCTTGCAAATTCACGTTCCATTTTTCATTGTTCACAAACGCAAATCAAAACTAAATAGAGCCAGCCATTGATAAGGAAGAAAAAGGAGAAATTTCAATCTAAAGCTAAGGATCAAATCTAGAAAGGATTAATCAACAACAAATCTCAAATTCCTTACCAAATCTAAGGTGAATAATAATTTATTTCATCTCCTTTTGGTTTTATAATCATATGATTTCGGATTTGAGTACTTATTTTATTTCTAAGATTTATTAGATGATGCTATGTTTAATTTATGAATTGTTTGATTCAAACAATTTATATGTACATGAAATTCGTACGATTTTTAAGGGCAAAACCATGGGTAATTGATTTTAAAATGCCATGGAAATTTTTTATGTTAAGTAAAACATGATTTTGGAGATGGGTTTTAATTTTCAGAATTTTCCAAGTTATGGAAATTTTATTATGAATTTTTGATGATAAATGCGATGTAATTGGGTTTAAAACTTATTTTTGAATATTTCAGGAAGAAATTAGGTTTAAATTTTTAATATGTTTGATTATATAATGAAATTGATTTTCTATGATTTTTGGGTATTTTTCTCAGTTGATTTATTTGATAAAATAAATTGTTGTTAAAGAAGGACTTTTCTACAAATGTTGGTTTTGATATATAGAATTGCTTAAACGTATTGTTTTTTTGATTTGGATCTAAATTAATGCAGCAGTTTCTAATTGTAAAGTGTTTGAAAAGTTTTAAAGTAACCAATCAAGAAACTACAACTGGTAGGTTGGTTATAAATCAATTGCCATGTTTAGCTATAAATTAGTATTTCAGAAAAAGGTGGTTCTACCTTTTTCGGAGGCACCTTTCGACTCCTTTACCTCCGCACCATCTTAGTCGAAAACATTTCTGTCGGAACCCCGTATTCGGAACCCAGGAACATGGTATCAATGTAATTGGTACTAAGTGACTTGGTAAGAAGCGGAAGGTAGGGTGACGAAAGCTATGCTTTCGCCATAGTCGAAACCTAGGTTCGTGTTTAAAAAATATGCACCAGCCTAGTTTTTGCAGGGCTTTCGAAGTAGTAGGTACCCTATAAATTTGAAACCTTTAGTTTGTTTTCTAAAGTTAAATTCCTGCCTTGTGTTACTTAAAGATTTTAACATAGTCGAAAGTCATGCTTTGGAAAGCAACTTTATAAATAGCTTTCGAAGGGGCACTTTTTCCTTTATATAAGACTTCCGAAAAGATTGGTTTCAATCAAGTCGAGATCAAGCCCCCGATTTACCTTTCGACTGCATCTTTAAGCCATCTATGCTGTCAAAAGGTTATCTCTATTTTTAACCAAAGTTAAGCCTCTTCCTAAATGCTTTCGAAAGGGGTTAATGGTTTCGAAGGCAATGGTGTCGAAAAGGGGATTCGACACTATCCTTCAGTGTTTTGATTTAAAAGGCTGTTACTTTCAACTAGATGGTTCTGAAACCATCAACTTTTGCCTAGAATATATTTTAGTTGGTTTCGAAAGAGATACTTTCGTATATAACCATTTGACACAAATGATGTTTTTAAAGAGTAAACCCAATATTTTTGAAAGGGTACTTTATTCGTTCTGAAGCTATGTTTTAATGTTTCTTGATACCATCGAAAGGTATCGTTGGTTTCGAAAGATATATACATAGAGTTTTAAAAAGAAAGTTTTCTACGCTTTCAAAGAAGTTCATTCAGTGGTTTCGAAAGTGATGTTTTAATTTTTCAGAACTAATGACCCAATCTCATCTTAAAAGTAAATACCATGGCATAAATAAAGATTTTTGAAACACTATTCACATTGTTATTAACCCATAAATGTATGTTGGGGAAGAGCAAAATAACTAGATAGGTTGACCCAGTAGTGAACATAAATTAAGGAACGTTAAAACCTTAAAACTAAAGAATTGGCGGGGGCCAATAGATTTATAGTAAGCCCATGAAAACCGTATATAACTAATGATATTGGCAGAGGCCAATAGATTCATAGTCAGTCCATGAAAACTATGATTTGATACTGGCAGGGGCCAGTAGGTTTGTAGTTTGCCCATGAAAATTATATCCAGATTAAGATATTGATAGTTAGTAAATAGGTTCCTAGTTAGCCCATGAAAACTACGATAAGAGAAAAGATATTGCCAATAGGTTCTTAGTGATCCTATGAAAACTATGATATTGGACAGATAGTCCATAAACATTTAACAGGTTAATAGTAATCCTAGAAACTATAATTGAGACAGATAGTCAGAATGAATGGGGATGGGTAATTCAGATCTGATTTTACTTGTTTTGCATATCATCATAATGTTTTGAAATACTATGTTTTAACCATTGGGGATGCAGAAGCATAGTATATGGTTTAATAAATATTTTAGGATACCAGTGAGGGGAGAACTCGTTCCACTAAGCAGCGTGGTCTCACTAGATATCTAAATGGTATGAGATGGTAAATTATTATTCATACCAGGCTTTATGTCTGACTCAAAGTTTTTTCCCTTAAACTCTTAGGTACTCAATTGATTTTGAGTAGGTTGAGAGTTAAGGTTTTCAGTTATTCTTTTAGGCGAATAAAGCTTCCGAGGACGTGCAGGAGGCAAGCTTGTTATTAGAGTTCTTTTATTTCCGCTGTGAGTTTGATTGTAAAGGAAAAACTGTTTTAGTGCCTTATTATATTCTATGATCATCTAAGAGGCACCTTTATATGTTGCTTTTGGCGTATTTTGTAATAATTATATGTTATATAAACATGGTCTACGAACTGGGATATGTAATCAACTTGGAATATTTTGAAATGGAATGTGGAATTTGTTTGCTGTTTAAATTTTTTTTCCATATTCTTGTGTTTCTGTATATCATATTTGGTCGCCGAGGATTAATACTATGGATTACTGTAACATTCATAGCTGTTAATTTTGAGCCTCCAAGTAGGGGGACGTTACAAAGTTCCTCTTGACACTTGAAAATGACAAGCGATTCTGAACCAAATGTTGAGTCAAATATTGAATCAAATTCTAATCTAAATTCTTCTTTTACTCAAGTAGACCGACCTACTGAGCATCGAATTCTATTTCCACATCGACTTTGACCTAAGAAACATTCCTATCAAATGGAAAAGGTGTTGGAAATTTTCATACAAGTCAAAGTGAACATTCCTCTTCTTGATATCGTTTGACAAGTCATGACTTATGTTATGTTTCTAAAGGACTTGTGTACTCAAAAACGACACACTCATGTACCCAAGAAAGTTTTCTTAGCTGCTGGTCTTAGCGAAGTCCTGTCTCAATCAATCCTCGTAAAATACAAAGATCCTCGTTGTTTGACGATCTCGTATATGGTAGGAGACAAGACGATTAATAAGTGCTTACTAGACTTGGATGCGAGTGTTAGTTTGATTTCTTATTCGGTTTACCAGCAGCTTGGCTTGGGTAAATTAAAACTGACAAAAGTAACTCTACAATTTGACAATCGTTTGATAAAAAATCATGGGAGAAATCGAGGATGTACTAATCAAAATTGGTCAATTCATATTCCTTGTTGATTTCATCGTCCTTGAAAGACAACCTATGATCAATCCGATGAGTCAAATTCCATTGATTTTAGGACGATCTTTCTTAGCCACTTCGAATGTCTAAATCAATTGTTGAAATGGTTCAATGAATATTTCTTTTGGAAACATGACTTTGGATTGTATCATCTTCAACCTCGTAAATCAATCAAATGAAACCACTTGACTAAATATTGGAAGTTAGCTCCATTCAAGAAAATCTTGACAAGGAAACAGTTGACCTTAACAAAGAACGCGAGACCGAATACGAGTAACTATTTCAAGACGAGCCCAATGAGATTTAAAACGCACTTATGTTTGAACCCCTTATGGTTGAGTTAGACCTTCAACCGACTTCTTTAACCGAGCAGCATCCTAGGTAGGAACTCAAACATCTTCCTGATCACCTTAAGTATGCATACTTAGGTGATAATGAAACTTTTCATGTTATAATCTCCTCAAATCTTTCTCTTGATTAAGAAGCTTCCCTTATTTCAATTTTTTTGAAAATTAAGAGGTAATTGGTACTGATGTTAAGGCAATTATTCCCGCCCTTGTTCAACATTGCATCTACTTAGTTGACGAAGCCATGCCTGCATATGACATGTAACGAAGGCTTAACCCTAAATTGAAGGATGCGGTTCGAGATGGAATTTTTAAACTCCTCGATAATGAAATCATGTACCCCATTACCGATAGTTCTTGGGTTAGCCCAATTCACGTTGTAACATCGCCTTTCTAGAGGCCCAAAGCTAAGCGCTACAGATGCTGCAGTCATCCATAGTATTAACTTCTGGCGTCTAAATACGGCTATGTTAATGGTATCTATAATATCAGAAGCACTTGAATAAAAAACAAATCCCAGATTTCAAAACAGAAATTTTCCATTACGTTTCAAAACACATGTTCCATATTCGAATTACAAATCCCAATACATTCCCAGGCAATGATAAAATATAATTATTACAAAATATGCCAAGAGCGGCATGTGAAGATGCCCCCTTGGATGATCAGAGTAATATTCTCATAACTGACATAATGCACACAGCAGAAATAAACATAAAATAAGAACTGCAACTCCTAAATAGTTATCCGTTAGCCTCCTACTCGCCTCCGATAGCTTTATTCGTCATCCTACTAAACCTGTAAATCCTTAATCTCTCAGCCTACTCAAATCAATTTTGAGAACCCGAGATTTTAAAGGGAAAACATAAACTTCGAGTCAGACATAAAGCCTGGTGTGAATAATACTATACATTTCGGTTATCTGATATTAAGTGAGACCACGTCGCTTAGCAGAATGGGTTTCCTCTCACTAATATCCTTTTAAAACATACCTTTTTGCAAACCTTTATCCTACAACCAAAACTGGTTAAAACTGTAAAGCATCATTATATAAATATATATATCAGGTAACAAACAGACTATCTGTTCGAATACTATAGTTTTGTTTGGCTGAATATTAACTATTGGCTGACTTGGGCCTTCCAGACAAAAGAACAAAATAATCTAACAACTGTTTGACACTTCTCTTCTAGACGATCTTTCCTTTAACTATCTATTAAATACTTCTGTTCTGGATGATCTGTCCCTGACTAACATCTCCCAAGATCACCTGATCTAATGGTTTTATGTGCTCACCAATAACCTATCTGTATACAAAACATATTTCTTTCTGTATGTAATCATCATTTTAGTCTTACCTGTGACAAAGCTCTACACACTGGAATTTTGGACTAAATTAGCTGTGGCCAAAAGATAATGTATAGGGCGCGACCCTGTACAAGTCCCATCCAGTATTCTAATATTTGGTCATTTTACATAGGAATAACCTCCCATATTTTTCCTTGAAAACCTTTTCATCTGAAAATTGATTTAAAACCCTTTTTAAATCAAACATAAACATGAAAAATACCCATACTCTATGCATTACTCAAAATCACCTTGTCATGCTACATATATACTTTACTCAAATTCTTGTTGATGAAAACCTTTAAAACATTTGAAAGTACCCTTTTTGAACCTATTGAAAGTACCCCTTTCAAAACCATGGAAAACCCTTTCTTTCATTTAGGTCGAAAGGCCAAACCTTCCTTTCGAAACCATTTATTTAAACCTTTCGAAACCATTGAAATTCCTTTTCCTTCGAAAGTTAAAACCCCAGACATCCCTCTTTATAGCCAATAATTATTGCCTTTCAAACCACAGGAAAAACCTTTTCCTTTAAACTTATTCAAAAGCATTGGTAAACCTTTCTTTTAGACCTTTCGAAACCATTGGGGAACCACCCCTTCGAAACCATTTTTCAAAGCCTTTTGAAAACATAGGGGACAACCCCTTTGAAACCTTCCTTAAAAACATTTCGAAGGTATCAAAACTTTAAACCTTCGAAAGCACTTGGGTTCAAATATTAGAAAACACTTTTCGAAATCATTCAACACAAAACTGGTCGAAACCTTTGGGTTATTCTTTAAAATCATTAAGGGTCACAAGCAACTAGGTCGAAAGCTTACTCCTTTGAAAAAAACTAAGTAGAGAAGTGATGGTGTCGAAACCACCCTTCTAAAAGCATTGGGGAAGTGGCAGGGTTTATTTTAGAAAACAAAAACATCCCCTTCGAAAGCTCTGTTTTGAAAGATATAAAGCGGCAATCAGGCTTCGACTTAGTCGGAGGCCATTATTTTGAAACCAACCTTTTAAACCACTGAATTAATCGAAAGCATCTTAGTCGAAAGCTACTTCTTAAAATAAAGGCACAACCATAAAACCTTTCTTTAATTGACGCAGTCGAAAATCAACTAAGTCGAAAGCTATATGGTTAAAAGCAAGCATGTGCACTTTTCTTTTAAAACAATGAAGTGCTTCAACCCTTTTGGAACCCCTTGGGTTTTGACCTTTACCTTCCTCATTTGGTCCAATTCATATGTACCAACAGGTTGATACTATGCGCATTGGTTTGAGGAAGGAGGCAGAGGATCTCAGTCGAAAGCTACATACGTGGAACCAAAAGTGCGAAACATGCTTTTAACATGAATTTTTGATTTTATACCTTTTTACGTAAAACTTTCTAACTAAACTGCCTTATTTGTCAAACTCTTATTGGTTCCAAATTTTTTTTCTAAAAGTACTGCCATAATTTCAGAATTAATTTAATTTAAATCATTTTCAAAATATCCCTTCTCCTTAATTAAATATATAAAACATTTAAGTCTCACACATTAAACAAATTTATATATTCATCAAAACACCTTGTAAAATTCTATAAAAATTCCAGAAACTCCTTTTTAATATGTTTTCCAACATATATAAATTTCAGAGCCAAATAATTATTTATTTTGCCGTAAATAAGTTATAACCCAATAAATCATTTTCTTCACTAGAAAATTAATATAAATCCACATTAATTCAGAAAATTATAAAAATTGAAATCCATCTCTAAAATAACATTTTTGGTCTAGATCTAAAATCACAAGGCATTTGGAGGTCATTAAATAGGGTTTTCACATCAAAACATATCATACATCTATATGAATAAGCATAATCATCAACATGTATATATAAACATTTTGCTCCTCAAATCATGGCTAAAATTGCAAGGTAGAATTCAAAATCCATCTTAAAACCGAAATCATAAGAAAAATGAGATATAGTAATTATTCACCTTAGCTTTTTGATTAAGGATATGAGATTTGATCTTGATTAACTTGATTTACTTCTTCTTTGTAAATCCTAGTTTTATCTTTTCTTGAGATTGAAAATGGTAGGCCTTAAGAAATTTTGCTTGAGAAAATGAAATGAACATATGTGTTGTTTTCCTATAGGTTTAGGGTATAAGTTTTATCATTTACCAATTTTTCCCTTTCTTATTTCCTAACACTTATTTCCCTTTTATTTCTTTAGTTCATTTTACATATAAGCACGACTACCCTTTGATTATAATCAAATCTAAACCCATTAATCTTCTCATATTATTTTATTTAATTTAACTAATTAAATATCCTAAATAATGTCACTGAAAATAAGAGGTGTTACAACCTCCACTCCTTAAAGAATTTCGTCCTCGAAATTACGATAAGGAACACATCAAAACAATCAAAGGTAGAACATACCATTAAAACAAGTCAGAATAAATAACTCTAATCCTTCTCTCATCTCCCAAGTACAGTCTCTAACATCGTCACTCCATGGACTTTCACTAATCCGACTGTCTTGTTCCTCAACTTCTTCTCATCTCTCGCGACTATTTGGATGGGCTTCCTTACTATAGTCATATCTGGTTCCACTACTAAATCTTCCAACACAGTCGATGCTATAGTAGTATGTGGATCCCTAAACACTTCCTGCGATGAGATACATGAAATATTGCGGACTCCTGCCAAGCTATTCAGTAACTCTACTCTGTATGCGAGTTTTCCGATCCTCTTTAAAATAGGAAATGGTCCTACGAACCTCTGTGCTAACTACCCTGTCTTCCTAAACCTGGTAGCACCGTTTATCGACGATACTTTGATGAAAATATGGTCTCCAACTGAGAACTCTAAATCTTTTCGTCCACTATCCCCGTAGCATTTCTTCCTAGATTGAGCTTCCTTTATTCTCGCCCTTATCAACTCAATCTTCTATGCGTCTTCTTTAACCAGATCTGGACCGAGGACTAACCTATCTCCGGTCTCTAACTAATATGTAGGGGATATGCATGATCTTCCATACAAAAATTCAAATTGTGTTATCCCTATACTAGTCTGATAATTATTGTTATAGGAAAACTCGACTAGGTGTAGGTGGTCATCCCATGATCCCCAAAGTCAAATATACAAGCTCATAACAAGTCTTCCTAAATCTTGTTAACCCTTTTCGTCTGCCCATCTATCTGCGAATGGTAAGCGGTACTCATCTTGAGCTTGGTTCTCAAACTTTCCTGTAGGCTCTTCCAAAACTCGCTAGTGAACAAAGAATCTCTATCACTAACAATACTACTAGGAACTTCGTACAGCGTAACCACATTCTTCATAAATAGCTTAACTAATGCAGGTGCTGTCCTATTCGACTTAACTGGGATGAAATAGGTACTCTTGGTCAACCTGTCCACTATGACCCATATAATTTCATTCCCTCAATTCGATCCCGGCAACCCATCTATGAAATCCATAGAAATAGAGTCTCATTTCCATACTAGAACATCCAATGGCTGAAGCAATCCAGTCGGTTTCTGATGCTCGGCTTTCACTTGCTGATAGTTCAAACACTATTTCACACATTAGCCAACATCCCTCTTCATGCCTTCCTAGAAGAAACTTCCCTTCGTCTCTTGATACATCTTCGTTCCTCTTGGGTGAATAGTGAACTTCGAGCGATGGCATTTTTTCAAAACTTCCTTCCTTATGTCTCCCACATTAGGAACACAAAATCTACCTTTCTTCCTTAACCATCCATTTTGGTCAAGGTTGAAGTCTTTCAAGTCATCACTCTCTGTTCCATCGTTTAACTTTCTGACCCTCAGCCAAAATTGGATCCTCCTGTTTAGAAGCAATCTTCTCAATCAATACTGGTCGAACTTCTAAACAAGATAATACAGCAGATCCTCCACTAGACCCAGCCTCAGATCTACATTGCACTCTGCAAGCTATCAAGGCTTCCAAGTCCTTCCACTCTTCTATCATAGCCATCTCTATTGCCTTTCCCTAGTGTGTATTCTATTCTGAAGTCATAAGCAGCTAAAAACTCCAACCATCTCTGTTGTCTCATGTTCAGCTCCTTTTGAGAGAACAAGTACTTCAACAACTTATAGTCGATATATAGCTTGAACCTTTCTCCCAAAAGGTCATGCCTCCATGCCTTCAAAGCAAAAATAACTACAGCTAACTCCAAGTCATGGATTGGATACCTAACCTCATGTTGTCTAGCTGTCTAAAAGCATAGGAAATAACTTTGCCCCTCTGCATTAGTACAGCTCCCAATCCAGTTCCACATGCATCAGTATAAACTATTAAGTCATGATTCCCCTCCTGAACCACTAACGCAGGTGCATGGGTCAACGAGTGTTTCAAGCTTTGGAATGCTTCCTCATACTTATCGGTCCATGCAAATTTCACATCTTTTCGCATTAACTTGGTCATTGGCGCTGCTGTCCGCGAAAAATCTTTAATGAACCTTCAATAACATCCTGCCAATCCAAGAAAGCTTCTTTTTTTGTTCCGTTTTCGGTCTCTTCCAATTATTAACAACTTCGATCTTGTCTGCATTGACTATTGATCCTCTTTTTGAGACTACACGACCAAGAAACTTCACCTCCTTCTTCCATAAGTAACACTTCAAAAATTTAGCCTTTAGCCGATGCTCTCTCCAAGTCTCAAGGACTACTCTAAGGTGAACTTCATGCTCTTTCTCATCCTTGGAGTATATCAAAATATCATCTATAAACACCAACATGAATCTATGCAGATGCTCTTTGAAATTTCGGTTCATCAAGTCTACAAAGAGTGTCGCGCATTCGTAAGTCCGAACGACATAACTAATCATTCGTATTACCCATACCTTGTTCTAAACGTCATCAAAGGTATACTGTTTTATGCCACTCTAAGCTGATGAAAACCTATGGCCAAATCCAATTGAGAAAATACCTTGGCTCCACTCGGTTGATCAAACAAATCATCAATTCTTGACAACTTATGATAATCGATACATAGCCTTAATGATCCATCCAGCTTCTTAACAAATACAACAGCTGCTCCCCAAGGCGAACTGCATGGTCTAATAAAACTCTTGCCTTCCAAATCTATCAACCGAGCTTTCAAATCCTTCATCTCCATTGGCGCCATCCTGCTCGACGGCCTACTTGCCGGTTCGGCTCCAAGCACCAAGTCTATCCGAAACTCAATGGCTCATTTCAGTGATAATCCAACTATCGGCTCAAACACATCCGCGAATTCTCTGACTATGAAAACGCGATTTAACTCATTATCTAAGTCCATGACACCAAGCAAAGCATTCACCTCACAGCTTGGGTTTTCTAGGGTATAAACTATCCGATCCCTACTGTCCGGGTGTCTCAGCGATATTTCCTTATCCCGGCAAAATTTCCAAGCATCGTATTCACTTAACTAATCCATACTCAATAAAATCCCGAACCCTACGAAGTCAAATATATGCAAACTGCAAACAAAGGTATAACCTAGCAAGTCAAACTCTAAGTGGCCATACTTCATCCCAAGTGTCGTATGCCGACCTATCGGATTTGCAACTCTTAAGAATGTAACTAAATATGTAGGTTCTAGGTTAAGCTTATCTACTAAACATCAAGATATAAAAGAATGTGATGCATGGTATCAAACAAAGCGCTAACAGACATACCATGGATCTGAAGCGTACCTTCCAATACTGCTTTCCCTTTTTCCTGCACTTTCGGCTTCGAGGTAGCAGGTTCCAGTGCAAATACTTGGCCTTTTTCTCCTTTTGCCGGCTCTTTGCACTGATTCTTGTAGTTCCCCGTCTGATCACAATTGAAGCATCTAACTCCCTTCCACTCAACAGCCTTCTTTCCATTGCCTGACTGACATTCACTTGTATAATGGCCTTTCTTATCACATCTATAACAGACCACTTCAGATTTTCCTTTCTTTGCTACTCCTCCTTTCTGAGCATTCTTCTAATGGAAAAACTTTCTCTTTTGGCCTTATCCAACCCGGACCTCCTTCTCCTTTTTCTTTTCCAAACAAATTAACATCTCCTCATGTCTTAATGCTATTTCCACCACCACATCACATGGATCTCTGATGTGTGGCAAAGTATCCCTAACCAATTCTGTCTTTAAACCTCTAATGAACTTCTCATTCCTTTTTAAAACTATGTATATCGTGATATACCCATACCGGGCTAATTCCTCAAACCTGCTAGCATACTCCAAAACTGACATTTCTTCTTGCTCAAGTTCAGCAAACTTCCTTATTAAGAAAGACTGTGCCATTGCTGACATGAATCTTTCCTAGAACCTCCTCCTAAACTCAGCCCATGTCATCTCTTCTTCATTTACCCCAGCTGTCACACTGTTCCACAGTACAAAGCTGCCCCTTGAAGTTGTCTCGAGGCAAGTCTCCTCTTCTGTTCGTCGTTGAGCCCTAAATCAGCGAATATCCTTTCACAATGTAGCAATCAGTTCTCTACTTTTATAGCATCTTCGGTTCCGATGAACGGCTTCCCTCCAAGTCTAGCATAGTCTCTGGTCAAGTTAGCATACCGATTGACTATTGGAGCTGCTTGAACTCCTCTCGTGGCATTTCCTCCAACAACTCCAATAGCGATTCCAGCTTGCATCATGTTTACGAAAAACTGATACATGAATCCCATGTCCACTTGGGGAACCCCAGCACCAATATTATCAGCCTCAGCATGACCTTGCCCTCTTCTAGCATTTGATCGAGCGTTTCCATTAATGGTGGTGCTTTCTCCTCCTAAATTTAACTCTGCCTCTTCTTCCATCCATATTTGTATTCAAGCCTCGTGAGATACAGAAGAATAGCCTAATAAAGATACGAGTCTAGAGATAAAGAGTATACTTATGTATAGCAAATACAAGTATGTTACTATATCGTTACCCCATACCCCGATTTTATCTTTAACTTCCAGAGATTTTTGTTTTCCAAAATCATTTTTAGTTAAAGTATTTAATAAACTTATGCTCTGATAAAAATATGTAACATCCCATATCTAGAGGCCCAAAGCTAAGTGCTACAAATATTACAGCAATCCATAGTATTAACTTCCAGCGACTAAATATGGCTATGTTATTGGTATCTATAATATCAGAAGAACTTGAATATGAAAGGAATCACATATTTCAAAATAAGATTTTGCCATAAGATTTCAAAACACATGTTCCATATTCAAATTACAAATCCCAATACGTTCCAGGGCAATGATAAAATATAATTATTATAAAATATGCCAAGATCGGCATATGAAGATGCCCTATTGGATGATCATTCAACACAAAACTGATCGAAACCTTTGGGTTATTCTTTAAAATCATTAAGGTTCACAAGCAACTGGGTCGAAAGCTTACTCCTTAAAAAGCTAAAATTAAGCAGAGAAGTGATGTTGCTGAAACCACCCCTTTAGAAAGCATTGGAGAAGCGGTAGAGTTTATTTTAGAAAACAAAAACATCCTCTTCAAAAGTTCTATTTCGAAAGGTATAAAGCAGCAATAAGGCTTTGACCTAGTCGGACGCCATTGTTCAAAATCTATATCTAAACCAACCTTTTAAACCATTGATTTAGTCGAAAGCATCTCAGTCGAAAGATATTTCTTAAAATAAAGGCACAACCATAACACCTTTCTTTAAATCAATTGACATAGTCGGAAGCCAACTAAGTCGAAAGCTATATTGTCGAAAGCAAACAGGCACTCTTTTCTTTTGAAACAAAGAAGTGCTTCAACCCTTTCAAAACCCCTTAGGTTTCAACCATGACCTTCCGCCTTTGGTTCAATTCACTATGTTGTAACAAGTTGATACTATGCGCGTTGGTTTGAGGAAGGAGGTGGAGGGTCTCAGTCGAAAGCTACCTGGGCGGAACCAAAAGTGGCGAAACATGCTTTTAACATGAATTTTTGATTTTAAACCTTTTTAAGTAAAACTTTCTAACCAACCTGCCTTATTTGTCAAACTCTTATTAGTTGCAATTTTTTGCTAAAAGTATTGACATAATTTCAAAACTAATTTAATTTAAATCATTTGCAAAATACCTCTTCTCCTTAATTAAATATATAAACATTTAAGTCTCTTACCTTAAATAATTTTATATATTCATCAAAATACCTTAGAAAATTCAACAAAAATTCCAGAAACTCCTTGTTAATATGTTTTCCAACATATATAAATTTCAGACCAAAATAAGTATTTGCTTTGCGGTAAATAATTTATAACCCAATAAATCATTTTCTGCACTAGAAAATTAATATACAATCCACATTAATTCAGAAAATTATAAAAATTGAAATCCATCTCTAAAATAACATTTCTGGTTTAGATCTAAAATCCAAGGCATTTGGAGGTCGTTAAATAGGGTTTTCACTTCAAAACATATCATATAATCTATATGAATAAGCATAAATCATCAACATTTATATGCAAATATTTTGCTTCTCAAAATCATGGCTAAGCTTGCAAGATAAAATTCGAAATTCATTTTAAAATCGAAATCATAAGAAAAACGAGATGTGGTAATTATTCACCTTAGCTTTTTGATTAAGGATATGAGATTTGATCTTGACTAAGTTGATTTACTTCTTCCACTTTGTAAATCCTACCTTTATCTTCTCTTGAGATTGAAAATGGTAGTCGGCCTTAAGAAATTTTTGCTTGAGAAGATGAAATGAACGTATATGTTGTTTTCCTAATGGTATAGGGTATAAGTTTTATCATTTACCTGTTTTTCCCCTCCTTGTTTCCTAACATTTATTTCCCTTTTTATTTCTTTAGTTCATTTTACACATAGGCACGGCTACCCTTTAATTATAATCAAATCTCAACCCATTAATCTTCTTACATTATTTTATTCAATTTAACTAATTAAATATCCTAAATAATGTCACTAAAAATATGGAATGTTACACATGTTGTGCCTAAAATGTCCGGACTTACCGTTATTAGGAATGACGCTAACAAACTCGTTCCAACTCGTACTCAAATGGGTTGATGTGTTTACATTGAATATCGAAAATTAAATACTGCAACAAGAAAATATCACTTTCCTCTTCCCTTCAACGACCAAGTGCTTGAACGATTAGCTAATCATGAATTCTATGGCTTTCTTGATGGTTATTTTGGTTATAACCAAATTCCAATCGCTCTTGAAGATCAAGAGAAAATGACTTTTAAGTGTCCCTTCGACACCTTTGTGTATCGACGTATGCCATTTGGTCTTTGCAACACTCTGCTACTTTCCAAAGATGCATGGTCGGCATTTTTTCTGACTTAAAAAAGTCGAAAAACCTTTTTTTAAGTTGAGAGTTTACAAAGAAAGTTCTTTTGTCTGAATTAGAGGAGATTAGGATGAATGCATATGAAAATGAGAAAGTTTATAAAGAAAGAACAAAAGTTTTTCATGACAAGTCAATCCTAAGGGAAATATTTTCGTCTAATCAAAAATTTCTTCTATATGACTCTCGACTTCATTTGTTCCTTGGGAAGTTAAAATCAAGGTGGACATGGTCATATGTGATACGTACTATTTTCCTCATAGTGACACGGAAACAGAAAACCCTAAGGATGCATATGGTAATGAAGACTTAAAGGCATGTTAGTGGGGATTAATTAATTCCCTAATGATTACTTGAAGGTTGCACTATCTCAAGGGCGTTTTTGGTAGTCCACTAAAAATGAATTAAGGTTTTAAGTATGTATAAATACCACTTATGTTTCATGCAATTAGTTTCTTTTTTATGCAAGTTGTAGCCAGAAAATCAATGATAAATAAAATGTCTTTTTAGTGGTACTTAGCCTTCTTATTTACTTTTGTTTACATGTTCTTTTCTCTTATGCTATTTTTATTTTATGCTCTCTTATTAGTTTATGCTTCTTTTATTTCATGTTAGTATAATAGATCTAATTCTTGCAATTAATTTAGTTTTATTTCATGTAAGTAATTAGCTCTTTTTTCCTTGTTTTTTAATTTTGAGATCACTTTATGTTAACACGTATTCAAATATGAGAAGCTAAACCCCTTCATTTTATGGGTAATGAAGCTCTCATGAAACATATTAAATTAACATAATGATTTCATTTATGATCTCTCTTTTGTGCTTAATGGAAATTATAAGTGATGGTAATTTATGTTTCTTTTTTAGTGAATTTGATAGTCTATGTTGACATCTCAAGTAGGCTATGCTTAATCCCACATAGACATAAACTATTTGACCATTTGCCTAAGTGATTTTGATGACGAAAGTCAACTAGAATCATAATTTGATGACCTATGTTGCTGGTTCATAGTAAAAAGATCATGCTTAAGATAGATTTTATTTTTAATTTCATGTCATTTTCATGAGAATTTATAAGTGGGTTTGAATGTTGTGTTAGAGTTTGATGGTTTAAGTTGTAATATCAACAGAACAAATAAATCATTTTTACAATAAACGTATCAATCATTTCTATTTAAAATTAAAAGGAGAGATTATAGATAAATTTTTTGTTGATTTATATGAATGATTGAAAGTGGATTTGCCTCTGAATTGCTTTTTAATCTCATAGTTTTATTCACTTTTGCCCTAGTTTATTTTCTAAAATTTCTTAGTTTAAATCAATTTCAAAACTTTGGACTAATTTGATTGAGTAATACTAGAATTTAATTCTTTCCCTATAGATCGATCTGTACTCGCATACATGCTACGATTGTACATCGTGCGTTTGAGGTTTTATGACAATTATATTTTTCGATGGTTTTCTAATCGATAGAAAATCCATCATTTAACACTGATTCATAGTGGTCCCAGGTCTAATCAAATATTATAAAAGATGAAAGACTCTATGTGGATATTTCATAGTAGATTTGGACTTAATAAGTTAGAAGAATGGGGGCTGGGGGTTGGGTAACATAGTACCCTAGGGATAAATAAAATAGTAATGCAAAGAAGCGATTCCATGCAATCCAATATACAATAAACAAATAAAATAATACTGCGGGGACTGGGATTAGTGTAGTACGAGTAATACAAAATAAAGAATTAAAGGGACATTGCTAGGGGAGGATACCATGCAGCACCAGATTTTCACATTAATTGTTTGGGATTGGGTGGGAATTGCATAAGGGCACAATAGTAACTGTATTAAGTAAACTTGGGAAGTTTCCACGATAAGTAAATATGACATTTATTATGTGCAATATTATGTATGATGTTTGTAACTAGTGAGGGGAAAACATGTTCCATATTATGCAGCGTGGTCTCACTGTGTATTTATATTATACTTACAGGTAAGTATTATTCACACCAAATTTCATGTCTGGCCTACCTGAAGATAGAAGTAAAATATTTTGGGCACAGGTCGAAGATAGAAGGTGGTGCGGAAAGCCTAGTTATTTGTTAGTGTATGATTCATTCCGCTGTTATAAGTGTTTGTGTGGCATCGTCATATATTGACCCAACATTGTGTTATGTATTTCTTATGTTATATTTTTGACCCCTGCATGGGTATGACTTAGGGTTAACTTTGAATATGTATGTAATGAATATTAAAACTAACTTGGTGAAATGAAAATAGTTTATTGTTCTGTTTACTTGGATTGTTTCGAATAATATGGAACTCACTCTTGATCGCTTGAAATACCAGTGATGACTGCAGCATCATCGACGTTCATTTTTGGGTCTTCTAGTACGAGATGTTACGGAAAAAAGTAAAATATTTAGTTGAACTAAATTATGGAAGTGTATTTTATTTAACTCTATTTGAAGATTATAAACTAGATTGGTGGCATGAGATGTGGGATGACTGATGACGTGAGTTTTAAGTTTGTCCAAAACCTGTTATGATGATGTAAAATAATTATATACATATTTTGTGTGGCTAATGTGTTATAGGAATGTCTAGTTATTCACTTCTAGAGAAAGATTAGAGATATGAGATTATGGTACTTGTTTTGGTGTATGGGGTTGAGATATTTTATTTTAGTTGTACTTGTTCATTTTGGTTGAATTGGTTCTGTTGTTCTATTACTTGTTGACATTAGTTGTACTAATTTGAATGTTTCAGTTGGCTGTGTTTGTTTTACAATCTATGGCACGATTGTTTGAACCAAATTATTCCATTTGTATTGCAATATTCTTATTTACTTGTTTGATAATGGTTGTTCATTAGTTATGTTATGCATTTTTGAGTTAATGCTTTTGCTTGCATAATATTTTTTTTGATTATTTGTTTTGCTTCAATCCGCTTAATTTTTGGTTGCTTGTGTTTTCCTTATTGTGATTATGCACATTGTACAGTAGGATACATTATCTGTTAGTGTAAATAATCTTATGCTGAGGTAGTTATCCAATGTTAACTTTTCGAGGGATGTGCATTAGAAACACTAATGAGATGATAAGGGATATATTTAGATCAGTCATGGTGGATGACGTGAGATTTTCTCTAATTACTTCGAGGCATGCATAGGGAAAATGGTGGATAAAGTATAAGGAAAGGCTAAGAACTAAGTGAAGTGTTTTAAACTTTGATGAGCCAATGATGCAGGGTATTTGATCGAGTATTTCCAGCAGGAAGTGAATGCATGGGACTAAAGTAGTCCGAAGAGGCACAATCGATGAGGTGAAGCGATGTGGCTGGGAATGAGATGTTCCGGATCAAGTCAGGTGCTGAAGGGATTATTGACAATTCTAGATGGGATGTGTGTTTCAAGGGGAAATGGTATGTGAGGACACTCACATGTGGACCCTGAACCGTGAGATGGTCTGGCCTGCCCTAAGAGGACAGTACCTATGAGATAGGTATGCGAACGAACACTGAATCCGGTTGTGACATGAGGGATTGCCAACCCAAGAGGTCATTGAATGAGTTATCATGTCCAAGAGAACTTGGTAATGGTCATGATGATGCGAGGCCTCGAAGAGAACTGTGGTGAATGCAAGACCATGAGAAGGTCATAGTGGCTCAAGACATTGAGAAAGTCATAATGAAGTGAGACTTCAGTGGTGATCATGGTAAAGTGATACTTCAGTGATGATTGTGATAGAGCGAGGCTTCGGTGATGATTGTGTTAAAATGAGACTCTAGTGATGATGTGTGGTAAATTAGGACTTTGATGATGGCTAATACGATGTGAAAACGATGATCTAATTCGCCTTAGTAGTGGTAAGAAGTGTTCGGTATATGACGTTGATGGTGGTCTGGTTCGCTTGAGTGATAGTTTACATTTCCCAACTAAGGGACTAAGATATCGAGGATTGATGCAAGTGTAGAAATATTTTAAGGATGTAGTCATAAGTGGATATATATATTATGTTGGCGTAAAATTCTCATCTCTCTGAATGTTTGACAGATATTAAGTGTTGGACCATTCCTGCACAAGGAGATAGAGTTAATCATTCCTATTCGAGAGCATTCATATTCAAGAGAAACTTTAGAGATCAGTTCTTAGGTCGCTACTATAACTTTTGATTGAAAATAAGAATGATGCTGTAAATATTTTTGAAAAGCGTCGCCCTTAGGAACGAATCAGATCATGGCTGTGGACCATTCGGGGTTGCTCATTACATATGTAAGTTATTCTTTAAGCGCTAACCTTTAAAAATGGTTTTATGCAAGAAATCATTTTTTATGAGGTGTTGCTCGTGGGAAGGAATCAGAGCATTGGACCGCTTACATTCGGGATCGCTTCCCAAATGCTAATCTTTAAAGCATTTTTTGATGATGCACAATTCAAATGCAGAAAGGAATCTAAATTCTAAATATCATTTTTTTTAGTTCAGTTCTGTTGATAATAATTTCTAGTTGATTAGCAGACCCTAGAGTTCGGTACTTATATGAGTGCGAGGATTTGCATCCCCCCTGTTTCTGGTCCTTGCTAGTTGCCCCCAGCTATTTGCTTCATGGTAGAAGGAAAGTTTGAATGAGAGGATGCTTCCTGGCTGCCCTCTTGCTGAGTTCCTTCCATAGCACGTTCTCATGTATGAGGCTTCCTCATCTTCTAAAAGCTAGATCTAGGAACCTGTTTTCTAGATCTGGATTTTTCCTTTCAGATCTGGAGTTGGATCATATTCCTAAGATAGAATAAGCTTCAGATCTAAGATTCCCTTGTTCTTCTCAATAAAAACAGAAAAATGTTAACCCAAAAAATGGATCAACATCTTGGATCAAGTGTGAAAGCACCAGCCTTAACGGGAATTCAGAAAACAACAACACAGACCATAAAAATAAGCAGATAAAAAGAAGCAAAGATAAAAGAGACGTGAAATTTTTATGCTGGTTTGGCAAAATCTATGGCATACATCCACTTTATAATTTATTTATTACTTGAGTTTCATATTGCAAGAGATTTTGAAGAGAAGAGGAGAAGCCATTGTTGGACCTTGAGTTTTGACTGCTGACATGAAACAACGATTCATGAATCTACGACTAATACAACATCCGGACTCGATGACTCGAGGAATGGTTCGTATAGTTTATATATATTTTAAATTAGAGTCGTGAAATATGTGTATAGAGTCTAGTCTAGTTGCTTTGTTAAGATCTTTCCTCAAGAATCGTCGTTTCTTCCATACACACACATACTTGCATTTGAGTTATAATAAACTCTTTACATATTCAAATGCACACATTTTTACTGAACTACACAGTTCAGTCGACTGACCAGATGCCATCAGTCAACTGAACTAGTAAATATATTTTCATATATAACACAGACCAGTCGACAGATGACATCCATTCAGTCGACTGTGTCTGTGTATGTTATATAACTTGTGCACATTTTTGAATTCAGTCGATTGAATAATCATGCTCAGTCGACTGAATCCTGTAATAGTTAATTATCATTAATAGACACATCTCTTTCTCAAAGGTTATCTCCTTTCCCAAGTGTTGCATCCATTAGCTTTTTGCAGAGAACTCTTACCAGAGGTTGTAACTCATGATACACTATAAATGCACTCAAGTTTCAATGATCAAATAACTCAATTCTCTTATTTCTCTTCGTCAAACGTGCATAACATTCTCGAATCTATTGCTCACATAAGTTGATACATTCATTGCTTACAATCTCACTTTCATATCTCATTAGCAATTCTAATATTCCTATTCTTCATACACACATAATTATACACATAATTCTTGAAGGAAAGATTATAGAAAGGGTGTACTACAAGTGACAAATCCGTGTTATCCAAAACACACAAAGTCAAGGTAATCTAGTTTGTAATAAAGTCCTATTTAGTTGCTCAGGCGGTCAAGTCTTATTCTTTTACTTGGGCGGTCAAGTTCTGTTCGATTGCTCAAATGGTGTAATATCTCTTCCTTTGGGTTAAGTGAGGGTTTTTAGCTTTAATTCCAGAATGAGTCTGGGACTGGACGTAGAATGGGAGTTCGAACCAGTATAAAAATTCCTGGTGTCATTTTACTTTACTGCTATTTTTATTTTCCACACTAGTTATTTATTATATTCCATATTACTCGATCCTATAGCACAGTCACTTTATTTGGTATCAGAGCAAGTTCATCTTATAACCATAACATAGTTATCTGATTTTTTTATATGGAAAACAACACAAGCACTGCAACTAACACTACCTTTCTTGAAGGTCAATCTACCGCACGACCACCTCTATTTAATGGAATGAACTAAAACTATTGGGCTACTATAATGAGAATTTATATATGAGCAATTAGTTGTGAAACCTGGAACATTATGCAATCTGAATATACCATACCTACTACTGAATATTTACAATGGTCTAACACACAAAAATTGAATGCTGCTGCAAATGCTAAAGCTATGAACATGTTATACTGTACATTAGATAAAAATGAATTTAATATAATAAGCATGTGTAAAACGACTTATGAAATTTGGCATACACTTAAAGTTACACATGAAGGTACTAACAAAGTAAAGAAGAGTAAAAATTCTATGCTCAAAAATCAGTTCCGGAATTTCAAAATGAAGCAAGATGAAACTATAATGAAATGTACTATAGATTTCAAGACAAATATCATTCTTTGATAACATTAGGAGAAACTTATACAGATTTTGATATTGTTTCCAAAATCCTCAACTCTCTAACTGATGAGCGGGAATGAAAGGTCTTAGCAATCGAAGAAGCTAATGACATTTCAACCATAAAACCAGGGGAGTTGATAGGAAATCTAATGTCTTATGAAGTTAATCTTCAGGCAAAATAAGTATAAGCTCAAGAGAAGAAGAATATAGCATTCCAGGAAAAAAAAAGATGAATCAGATTCAAATGATGAAGATACGGCATTCATTGCCAAAAATTTCAAAAAGCTTTTGAAATTTAAAAAGATCAACATATTTAGAAATAACGAGAACAGCTCCAGCAACAATAACAGCACCAATAAACCATCATCATCTGCTCTAGAATGTTATAAATTTCACAAGAAAGGCCACATAAAAAAGGACTGTCCTGAGAAAAAAAAAGACAAACATAAGCACCAGAAAGACATATTCAAGAAGAAAGCTTTCTCTATCACTTGGGACGGTCCAGAATCATCTTCATCATCAGATAGTGACTCGGACAGTGATACAAAACAAGCCAACGTATGTTTTATGGCCACAAAAAACGAGATGAGTGGTCTAACTTTTGAAGATTTATTGAAAATAAACTCAGAATTACTTGACAAACTAAAAGATATCAAGAGAAAATACAAAGAATCTCTTGAAAAACTCAATAGAACTGAAATTGAAATAGATATGTTAAGAGATAAGAAACAAATCTTAGAATAACTTGAAGTAACTCACGAATCTTGTTCTAATATGACATCTCAACTCTCAATGTTAAGTCAAGAGATAAAAACTCAAAAAGAATAGAATGATTCTCTATTAATTGAAAATCATGATCTTAAAGCTAATGTCAAGATTTTAGAATTAGATATCTCTAGTCTTAATACAAAGTAGATGATATTACTAAAATTTTCTCCAAGGCAGTGAAAATATTTCCAAAATTATAGAAAATTTTCAAACTGCTTCAAATAAAAGAGAACTAGGATATAAGCAATCTTCTAAAGTTATTTCAAAGAAAAATAATTCTTCATATAAAAGGAATAATAAAAAAATTGAAAAACCTAGTTAAAAATTTTAAAATTTTACTAAATCAATTAAGATTTGGGTTCCTAAAACAAATAATTCTTTGATTAGAGATAAGTATATAAAATCTTTTATAAAAACTGTTCATAAAAACAAAGATTTTATTTTTAAAAAGAATTCTATATCCTCTTGGGTTTGTCTTCTTAAGACCTAACTCCTAGGACCTAAATATAATGGTGGGTACCAATGTTAATTCTGTATTTTGCAAGTAGCACCTAAAAAGATAGGAAAATGGATACTAGACAGTGGTTGCTCAAAACACATGACAGGAAACAAAGGGATGCTAACGAACTTTAACTACTCAGATGAAGGTTCTGTCACATTTGGAGATAATTTCAAAGGATATGTCATCGGCGAAGGCGATGGCTAAGCATTCTCAATCTTCATGTAACATCCCGCTTTTTTTGTACGCTTTAAATCGACGATAAACCACACACGTCGGACTTAAACCATATAGAAGGACCGATTGTTATGGGGTAAATAAGGAAAAGTAGAGAAAGAAAAAGAAAAAGAACAAAACAGAATCGTGCAACGGAACGATAAAATATGATAATCAAATATACAGTTCATGAAGCTGTTTTACAAAATATTCGATTATACTTATACAATACATATCAGAGTTACACATACCAGATAACAATAAATAATGCAGCGGAACAGTATGAATGTAGTGGACTACTATAATAAATAATAATAAATCTTCGTCTTCGTCCTTCAGAATACGGTCTTCCAAATCCTGAAATGCTCAGGCTGACCCGAGCGAATTGAAAAGACAAAACACTTGAGTCAGAACTAAAAGATCTTATGTAAGTTAAATCAACGGGAATAAATATGAGTGGAATGGCGTCAGAGATGTTTACGGGATTTGACATCTCCTGTCCAGTGTCAAACGTGAGTGCAGTAACTTATGAGATGCTCGGGATTCACATCTCCTAAGGATCCATTAAACTATTTACTATGTAGTAATACTTCGCTATTATAACAATGTCTATAGTAAAATAAACTTACTTTTAAATAGCATTAATTCTTTACATTTTCCACCTTAACACGTAATAGTCCTAGCAGTCCATCCAGTATCATGGTCCCTCCTGATCAAGAAGCCACCAGAGGATACCACACGGGCTACGGGAGAAAATCAAACTCGTACAAGGCGCGCTAGGGTAGGTGACACGGCACAACTAGGCAATGCCAGGGTAGACATACCAATTACGCTTTTGGGCTGGTGGTAACGCATAGCCGCAGCTACTGTCCATCTCGAGCCACACCCCCAAATCAAAAATCAAAAGTGGCCATCGAATCAATCCAAAAGTCAAAGTATAATATCAAAGGGATGTGTCCGATCAAAGATGCTACCTCATTAGCCCGTCAATCGCTCCTATTCTAGCCACCTTATGCCAACTCACGGGAGTCGGGTCTACGTATTTACCTCAAAGGAAACGCCGCCACCATCCTACTTCATTCTGGAATCTCCATCGCGTACACGGTTGTTAAAGTGGTTTTCGGAGTTGGTAGAGAGTATGACAACTTCCGTTCCCGGTCTCTTCAACAACCAAATGTTATTATAACACCACGGTCATTTCAAAATAATTATACTTCAAAACCAAAATATACTATCCATTTCAAAACCATATAAATACGATATCATTTCCCTTTCAAAAACCAAATAAATATGATATCATTTTTTTAAAACCCAAATCAATATAATATCATTTTTATTTCGAATATATCCTTTCCAAAATCATAACACTTTCAAAATTTTAATATTTCGAAACCAAACGCTTGAAATATAACCTTTCAAAACATAATACTTCGAATTTCATAGCTTCTAAACCGTGACTTCCAAAACTTAAATGGTTTGGATATTCAACAGTATATAAAATAAAATAGTTTGAATTTAAAATCACTTTATAAAGTAAAATAATTTCCTCGACTTCACAATTTTATTCACTTTAAATTAAATCTCAATTCATAACTTTCACTTTCAGTTTCAATAAACCATTTCAATTTCAATACATTTCAAACTTTGAGTATTAAACAATTTCAAAACTAATATTAGTAATTACGATTCAATGTTCTATTTTTAGTTTTGAAATACTTACATAATAAATCCATTTTCATTTAAATAAAACTCAGATTTCAAATAACCAAATATTTCCTTCAATTTATTTATACTTGAAATATTTGTTTAATTCATCTTGAACCAAAATCTAGTTATACAAATCATACCTTTAAAATCTCAATTTTATTAAATTTCAAATCAATTTCATATTTATCTTCACACCTTGTTCTCATTTAAGTCATTATAAACTCCAGAAATATAATTTAAATAAATACTTAACCATATTATATCTTAACAAAATCAACTTTATTATTATTCTTATTTTATACTTTAAACCAATTGTATACATAGCTTAAAACCAAGAATTTAACTATATATAGAATAACATTTATAAAATGTCCAAGTTAATATCTCATAAAACCATAGAAATCATTTCAAATTATTTTCATATATAGACCACGGTGTCTGTATAAAATTTTCTACACTATGGTCAAGTGATACGGATATTTATCATTTCAATCCGTAGTTTAAAATATAAAAAAATACGGTTATATATCATTTCAAACCGCAATCCCGAATGAAATAAAAATGCATAACAACTTGCAGTTTATAACAATATGAAATACAACGTCCATTCACCCAATATCAATCATCAACCATTCATCACAATCATCATCCAATTCAAACAATAACATCAATATAGAACAAATAATAAATGACAGGTATTCACTGGCAGTTTATATTCAATAATAAATTAAATAAAAATTTAACTGGCAGTTTATATGCAATAATAAATTTAATAACAATTTAATTCAATAAATCCAATTTAACCGAGATGATGATTAAAAACATGCCAAACAGTCATAAATAAATTTCTAATCACATCATAAATCAATTTAACAAATATAAAAAAATTCAGAAGTTGTGAGTGGGTTAAAACACTCACCTTTATACGAATCTGAAAATAATAGACTTATAATTAATAGCTCTGCTCTATGTTTCCTCAGTCTCCTTCTGATTACTAGCTTTGTTCCAAAAAAAATCTTTTATTTTGATTTACTTTAATTTTCCTCCTTATAATATTAACATATATATGTATGTATGTATTTTTAAAAGGATTGAAAAAAAGAAAATTTGAAAAAAAAAGAATTGAAAAAGAAAAGGATTAAAATAAGAATTGAAAATGGAAGAGAAGATCTAGATTTGAAAAGAAAGAAGAAAGTTTGAAATAGAAGAAAATTTGAAGAAGAAGAATATTTGAAGAGGAAGGAAAAATTAAAATGAGAGATAATAAGGAGATTTGAAGAAAGAGGGAAAAAAAGAAAAAGAAAGAAAAGAAGAAGATTAGAATGGAGGTCGGGGTTTCATTTGCATCATATCTTATTTATAAGGTTAGAGTTAGGTTTTGGGCCAAAGAGATTTGAAAAGGGAGGCCGCTATTAATTAAAAATAAATGAAACGACGTTTTCGAAAATGAAGTTGGAAATGAATGAAAAAAATAAAATAAAAATGAACAGACTTGGTATTGAAATATAGTAAATATGAGCAGCATTTTTAAAAGTAGCAGGTATTTAACAGAGGTAATTATTAATTAGAAAGGGAATGAATGGACCAACTCTATATTGTAAACAAACTTTTATAAATCAAATTTCAAAACAATCGTTCTCTTAATTAATTTTGTTGACCCTAAACATACCAAAATTAACATCCTTTAAAGATTTAGTTAACACACAATAAAGGAAAATAAATTCTCTACACAAATTTGTGTCATAAATTAAAAGAATATACAGCATTAAGAACTTTTCATTTCTCCCTCTTTGTGATTAGATTGGGAATTAAACAAATATGTTAACATTTCGATTGAATGTTTTACTAGGAATGCATTAACATACATTCAAAAATATGATATCATAAGCAAGGTAATATAAACATGTGTATAATATATATATGTACATCTTTATCGCCACTTATAGTTTACATTCATAAATAAAAGGTATGAAAATAATCCACATAAGGAGGCAATGAATGTAAGAGTAAATTAGAAAAGCGAAGATGGAAAGGTAAGTTATGTTGCAATTAAAATCTAATTGAAAAGGAAATAGTCAAGTGTAAATCTATTTTACCCCTTTATCATCTCCTATTAACATTTAATTTAATAACGTATGAGATTTCAAACCTAAATAATCCTTTCTTTTTAATGATCTAATTGGATCTAAAACATAAGTTTAAATTTAGGTATAAACATATACGCAATAAGCTATCATTAAATTTTGAAATGTGAACTGATTTAATTGGAAATAAATCACCCAATCTAAATTTATTTCAATATATGTTTACAATTAACGTCTCCCTACTTTCTAATTAAAAGATTACAATCACATTAATTTTCATTGATTTCTAAGGTAAAAATAAATGAAACAATTCAATTCCTTTTTATAGTAATTTAACGTATTTACAGAATTATTGTATACAAACCAAAAGTTATTAATTCTTATTTCTATAATAATTTTTTTTCAGCCACCAACATTTCAAACAAATAAACATATGATTTTTTTTAGTAAAGAAACATACACACACACACACATTTATTAATCCAATCAATTGGAATTTACATTCATATGATCATTTGTTTTATTCCTTATTAAGCTTTACAATTATTTCCAATTTAAACTCTACAATTACATTCCTAATTTGCTTTACCATTACAATAGATTGAAATCACATTAACAATTGTCAATTTCATTCAATCAACATCAACAATCACATTCATAATTTATTATCAACCAACAAATATTATAATTACTTATCTAACATTGATTTTATCAAATTATAGTTTATTACGTATTATTTTAATTATTGCTTCATTCATAAACCATTAACAATACATTATTACCAAATATTACCTGAATTCACACTAACGTAATATGTGATTTCATTTATTGCAATTGGTTTCAATTAATTGGAATTGCACTAAATTAGTTATTTATCCACTTGCATTAACATTATTACCTTTAATTGCAACTTGATTACCAATCTTATTTAAAACACTAAATAAATAAATAACATATATTAGTTATCACCTATTTACTTTTACTTACATTTATAAGTTCATTACTTACCATTAACACCGTATTATTTCATTAATTAATTCAATACTTACATGTGTTTTTTTATATTTCCCTTACAAATCTAATCTACAATAACTGCAAAAATTAAGTGAATTGATTGCGATTGTTTCCTAATTAATTTTTAATATATTAAATAATGTGTAACTTATAATAATGTTAGTCACCATTTACCTTAAATCACATTTATAACACCTTTAAGTTTATTATCGTAAACAAATGTTACAACTTACCTCTATAACACAAATTTTGTTATATTACCACTAATTATGTACTAGCTCAAAAGTTTATACACACTTATATTTATTTATTTACCTTCAATTTATAACCAAGTTATAACCTTTACATCATTTCAATTAATTGGGATTTCATATGAATTGTTAATAGTTAACATACATTAGTATTGTTACAATTCATTCTAGTCATCATTTCCACTAACAATTCACAAATTTTTATTCTCTTCAATATTAACTTACAAAATATTATTAAATAAACCAATTTAATTATCGAAATTTACGGGTCATTTCACTCTCCCCCACTCAAACTTTTCGTCCTCGAAAAGGAAAAAGAAGAGGAAAAGAAGAATTACGAAATCAATATATCTTACTTAAAATATTTAATTTATAAACAAATAAATTTACAACATTAATTAATTTAAATAAAATATACCAATTTATAACCATTGAATCTTTTATACTCAAATTAATAAAGTTTGAAAAACATTTTTTTTCAAAGGTATTTTTTCTAAGTCCAAATTTACGGAAAATTTCGGCAGATTCTCCTTTGTACGGAGAGACACGGGAGAAAGTATAATATCAAATATAACAATATATAACATATATTTTCCATATAATATATCCCAACACGGAAAAAACAATATAATAACGTTAGAAAACCGTAATCCGAGAATGTACCTATTTGTTGGGTAATTAATGCTTAATTATGAAACCAAAAGCAGTAGCAATTGCTTCCATAACCTGCATTTCACTTGTATAATCTAAAAGAGTTATTAATTATATAGAATGAAATATTAATTTTGTTTCATCCACTAGCAACCAAATTAATATAAACAACAATCACTTGCAATCACAACATACAACCACCATATGAAGCCAATAAATCAACCATCCATGGCAAACAAACAAATAGTTGTTCGGGTTTAAAAACTTTAAATCGTACAGAATGGAGAGTAAACTATTAAGTGCACCATTTACTCAACAGTCTTAGATGAAACTAAATAAATTATTCACACATCCAAACAAATTTAAAGTATCCTTACCCAAACAACCATAAACCAAAACAAACAACAAATCCAAACAATAAATTGAGTTTATTCTTATTAATTTCATTTCATACTATTTGTTGTTTGATTCCATTTTTATTCATATAATGATTTATCTTTTAATTTACAATTATTTCTTGCAAATTTTCATTTTCTATTCTTTCATTTTTTTTACTTAATTTCATTTATTTACAGTATTCGTCTTTCTATTTATTTTTATTATAAATAACTTCAACATTTACTCCAGTTTATTATCATTTCTTTATAACCTTTCTATTATATTTAATTAGTGGCCCTTCAGTCATGCTTAAGTTTATAACAATTATAACCTTAAATTCTTATTTATAAAAGCAAATTCATTGAATACTTTCATTACTTCAAGCTTTACTTGTAAAATTTCCCATTACATTTCTTTTAAAATTTTAACCTTTTTATAGCAAGTTATATATATGTGATTGCAAACGAAACTTACACAAGTTTTACCTCATTTCTTTTAATTTAATCTAAATTCAATAATTATAACTTTTGGTTTATAAGTTACAAATTCAACTTTCTTATAGTTTCATTTATAACTCAACATTTAATCTCTTATTTCATTTAGGGTTTCAATTATTAGTTAAATTCCATTTCACTACACTAATTTAAACTATCAATTAACGAAAACTTAAGAACTAAATACTGGGTTAAATTTTAAATCATTTTAAAATAACAGATAAATATATACTTACAATTTATATATCGAATTATATTTAAAACAATTTAAAATTTACATTTGTTTATCAAAACAAATTTGCAGTAAAACTATTATAATGGCCTTCCCACTTCGAAACTTGAAAATGAATGTCGATGATGCGTGCACTCATCACCGAAATTATTTTCCAACGACAGAGAGGGGAGTACAGAACTTATTTCTTTCTAAAAACTTCTTTAAAAATAATTCTTTCAAATCTTATTGGAATATTTATATCAGAAAATACTTCTAAATAATATTACTATATTCCAAATCATTCAAAAGAAATTTTCCAAAATCCCGGAACTCAAGTTCTAAGTTTCCAATCTTTCGTTTATTTTATTTCAAATCTTATTTTCAACTAATATCTAAAAATTTCACTACCTAACAAACAAATATATTACAACTAAATATACCATTTATAAAATATATTATTTTATATATAAAAATATACAATAGGCAAAATTATTTAATTTACCTATATTTTAAAAGAAATATTGTGTCGGTCTGTCCTATTAAGTGTTTAGAAATCCATATTGATGTCATAGCGTCCTATGCACCAACCAGAATTTATAAATACAAACGGAACAAATTAACACAATATTAAAACCTTTTATAACACTAACAAATACGCTCTCTCCTAAATATATACACTCAGCGACTCATCATAGGGTATTACTACCCCATTAGTAAAGAGTCATACCCCACAAAGCTAAGGTTTATTGCTAAACCAAAGCTCTGATACCAGATGTAACATCCCGCCTTTTTTGTACGCTTTAAATCGACGATAAACCACACACGTCAGACTTAAACCATATAGAAGGGTGGACTGTTATGGGGTAAATAAGGAAAGCAGAGAAAAAAAAGAACAAAACAGAATCTTGCAGCGGAACGATAAAATATGATAATCAAATATACAGTTCATGAAGCTGTTTTACAAAATTTTCGATTATACTTATACAATACATATCAGAGTTACGCATACCAAAGAACAATAAATAATGCAGCGGAATAGTATAAATGTAGTGGAATACTATAATAAATAATAATAAATCTTCGTCTTCGTCCTCCGGAATACGGTCTTCCAAATCCTGAAATGCTCAGGCTGACCCGAGCGAATTGAAAAGACAAAACACTCGAGTCAGAAATAAAAGATCTTATGTAAGTTAAATCAACAGGAATAAATATGAGTGGAACGGCGTCAGAGATGTTTACGGGATTTGACATCTCCTGTCCAGTGTCAAACGTGAGTGCAGTAACTTAAGAGATGCTCGGATTCACATCTCCTAAGGATCCGTTAAACTATTTACTATGTAGTAATACTTCGCTATTATAATAATGTCTATAGTAAAATAAACATACTTTTAAATAGCATTAAGGCTTTACATTTTCCACCTTAACACGTAGTAGTCCATCCAGTATCATGGTCCCTCCTGATCGGGAAGCCACCAGAGGATACCACACAGGCTATGGGAGAAAACCAAACTCGTACAAGACGCGCTAGGGTAGGTGACATGGCACAACTAGGCAATGTTAGGGTAGATATACCGATTATGTTTCCGGGCCGGTGGTAACGCATAGCCGCAGCTACCGCCCACCTCGAGCCACACCCCCAAATCAAAAATCAAAAGTAGCCACCGAATCAATCCAAAAGTCAAAGTATAATATAGAAGGGATGTGTCCGATCAAAGGTGCTACCTCATTAGCCCGTCAATCGCTCCTGTTTTAGCCACCTTATGCCAACTCACGGGAATCAGGTCCACGTATTTACCTCAAAGGAAACGCCGCCACCATCCTACTTCATTCTGGAATCTCCACCGCGTACACGGTTGTTAAAAGTGGTTTTCGGAGTTGGCAGAGAGTATGACAACTTCCGATCCCGGTCTCTTCAACAACCAAATGTTATTATAACATCGCGATCATTTCAAAATAATTATACTTCAAAACCAAAGTATACTATCCATTTCAAAACCATATAAATACGATATCATTTCCCTTTCAAAAACCAAATAAATATGATATTATTTTAAAAAAAACCAAATCAATATAATATCATTTTTATTTCGAATATATCCTTTCTAAAATCATAACACTTTCAAAATTTTAATATTTCGAAACCAATCACTTGAAATATAACCTTCCAAAACATAATACTTGAAATTTCATAGCTTTTAAACCGTAACTTCCAAAACTTAAATGGTTTGGATATTCAACAATATATAAAATAAAATAGCTTAAATTTAAAATCACTTTATAAAGTAAAATAGTTTCCACGACTTCACAATTTTATTCACTTTAAATTAAATCTCAATTCATAACTTTCTACTCGCTTTCAGTTTCAATAAACCATTTCAATTTCAATACATTTCAAACTTTGAGTATTAAACAATTTCAAAACTAAAGTTGGTAATTACGATTCAATGTTCTATTTTTAGTTTTGAAATACTTGCATAATAAATCCATTTCCATTTAAATAAAACTCGAATTTCAAATAACCAAATATTTCCTTTAATTTATTTATACTTGAAATATTTGTTTAATTCGTCTTAAACCAAAATCCAGATATACAAATCATACCTTTAAAATCTCAATTTTATTAAATTTTAAATCAATTTCATATTTATCTTCACACCTTATTCTCATTTAAGTCATTATAAACTCCAGAAATACAATTTAAATAAATACTTAACCACATTATATCTTAATAAAATCAAATTTATTATTATTCTTATTTTATACTTTAAACCAATTTTATACATATCTTAAAACCAAGAATTTAACTATATATAAAATAACATTTATAAAGTATCCAAATTAATATCTCATAAAACCATATATTTCTTTACAAAACCATAGAAATCATTTCAAATTATTTTCATATATAGACCACGGTGTCTGTATAAAATTTTCTACCCTATGGTCAAGTGATACGGATATTTATCATTTCAATCCGTAGTTTAAAATTTAAAAAAAATCGGTTATATATCATTTCAAACCGCAATCCCAAATGAAATAAAAATGCATAACAACTTGCAGTTTATAACAATATGAAATACAACATCCATTCACCCAATATCAATCATCAACCATTCATCACAATCATCATCCAATTCAAACAATAACATCAATATAGAAAGATAATAAATGACAGGTATTCACTGGCAGTTTATATACAATAATAAATTAAATAACAATTTAACTGGCAGTTTATATGCAATAATAAATTTAATAACAATTTAATTCAATAAATTCAATTTAACCGACATGATGATTAAAAACATGCCAAACAGTCACAAATAAATTTCTAATCACATCATAAATCAATTTAACAAACATAAAAAATTTCAAAAGTTGTGAGTGGGTTAAAACACTCACCTTTATACGAATCGGAAAATAATAGACTTCTAACCAATAGCTCCGCTCTATGTTTCCTTAGTCTCCTTCTTGATTACTAGCTTTGTTCCAAAAAATTATTGTATTTTGATTTACTTTAATTTTCCTCCTTATTATATTAACATATATATATGTATGTATTTTTAAAAGTATTGAAAAAAAGAATTGAAAAAGAAAAGGATTAATAGATTTGAAAAGAAAGAAGAAAGTTTGAAATAGAAGAAAATTTGAAGAAGAAGAATATTTGAAGAGGAAGGAAAAATTAAAATGGGAGATAATAAGGAGATTGAAGAAAGAGAAAAAAAAAAGAAAAAGAAAGAAAAGGATTAGAATGGAAGTCGGGGTTTCATTTGCGTCATATCTTATTTATAAGGTTAGAGTTAGGTTTTGGGCCAAAGAGATTTGAAAAGAGAGGCCACTATTAATTAAAAATAAATGAAATGACGTTTCCGAAAATGAAGTTGGAAATGAATGAAAAAAATAAAGTAAATACGAACAAACTTAGTGTTGAAATATAGTAAATATGAACAACCTTTTTAAAAGTAGCAGGTATTAAAAAGGGGTAATTATTAATTAGAAAGAGAATGAATGGACCAACTCTATACTATAAACAAACTTTAGAATTCAAATTTCAAAACAATCGTTCACTTAATTATTTTTGTTAACCCTAAACATACCAAAATTAACATCCTTTAAAGATTTAATTAACACACAATAAAGGAACTAAATTCTCTACACAAATTTATATCATAAATTAAAAGAATATACAGCATTAAGAACTTTTCATTTCTCCCTCTTTGTGATTAGATTGGGAATTAAACAAATATGTTAACATTTCAATTGAATGTTTTACTAGGAATGCATTAACATGCATTCAAAAATATGATAGCATAAGCAAGGTAATATAAACAGGTGTATAATATATATATATATATATATATATATATATATGTACATCTTTATCGCTACTTATAGTTTATATTCATAAATAAAAAGTATAAAAATAATCCACATAAGGTGGCAATGAATGTAAGAGTAAATTAGAAAAGTGAAGATGGAAAGGTAAGTTATGTTGCAATTAAAATCTAATTGAAAAGGAAATAGTCAAGAGTAAATTTATTTTACCCCTTTTATCATCTCCTATTAACATTTAATTTAATAGTGTATAAGATTTCAAACCTAAATAATCCTTTCTTTTTAACGATCTAATTGGATCTAAAACATAAGTTTAAATTTAGGTATAAACATATATGCAATAAACTATCATTAAATTTTGAAATGTGAACTACTTTAATTGGAAATAAATCACCCAATCTAAATTTATTTCAATATATGTTTACAATTAACGTCTTCCTACTTTTTAATTAAAAGATTACAATCACATTAATTGTCATTGATTTCTAAGGTAAAAATAAATGAGACAATTCAAATCCTTTTTATAGTAATTTAACGTATTTACGGAATTATTGTATACAAACCAAAAGTTATTAATTCTTATTTCTATAATAATTTTTTTTCGGCTACCAACATTTTAAATAAATAAACATATGATATTTTTTTATTTAGTAAAGAAACATATATATATATATACATTTATTAATCCAATCAATTGGAATTTACATTCATATGGTCATTTTTTTATTCCTTATTAAACTTTACAATTATTTCCAATTTAAGCTCTACAATTACATTCTTAATTTGCTTTACCATTACAATTGATTAAAATCACATTAACAATTGTCAATTTCATTCAATCAACATCAACAATCACATTCATACTTTATTATCAACCAACAAATATTATAACTACTTATCTAACATTGATTTTATCAAATTATAGTTTATTACGTATTATTTTAATTATTGCTTCATTCATAAACCATTAACAATACATTATTACCAAATATTACCTGAATTCACACTAACGTAATATTTGATTTCATTTATTGCAATTGGTTGTAATTAATTGGAATTGCACTAAATTAGTTATTTATCTACTTGCATTACCATTATTACCTTTAATTGCAATTTGATTACCAATCTTATTTAATACACTAAATACATAAATAACATATATTAGTAGTCACCTATTTACTTTTACTTACATTTACAAGTTTATTACTTACCATTAACACCGTATTATTTCATTAATTAATTCAATATTTACATTTGTTTTTCTTATATTTCACTTACAAATCTAATGTACAATAACCGCAAAAATTAAGTGAATTGATTGCGATTGATTCCCAATTAATTTTTAATATATTAAATAATGTGTAACTTACAATAATGTTAGTCACCATTTACCCTAAATCACATTTATAACACCTTTAAGTTTATTATCGTAAACAAATGTTACAACTTACCTCTATAACACAAATTTTGTTATATTACCACTAATTATGTACTAGTTCGAAAGTTTATACACACTTACATTTATTTACTTACCTTCAATTTATAACCAAGTTATAACATTTAGATCATTTCAATTAATTGGGATTTCATATGAATTGTTAATAGTTAACATACATTAGTATTGTTGCAATTCATTCTAGTCATCATTTCCACTAACAATTCATAAATTTTTATTCTCTTCAATATTAAATTACAAAATCTTATTAAATTAACCAATTTAATTTTCGAAATTTACGGGTCGTTACACTTCAGCCGGTCCCTTTGATTTACATATCCAAGGATGGCTATACAATGACAGAGTAGCACAAAGATTCAATAAAATGAAGAATTCTCGTATTTTTAAAGGCCCATTTGTCAAATTACCCGATTTTTCTCTATATGCCATTCAAGGTCTTGCTCGTCGCAGCGATTTGGAATCTCTCATTCATTATACTACGAATAGTAACAAAATCAATCACCTCCTCGTTAAGCTTTTTTACGCCAATCTTAATCTCGATCATCATTCCATTTCAAACCCAGATGATTGCATTTGGATGCTCGTATGTGGTGTCATTTTCCTACCCTTACCTCGACTTTCTCGAATTCTAATGTGTCCATACGAAGGAGAAGAATTGGGCGAAATACCCGTAAATATGGAATTGTGAGATCGCACTAGCCATTTTTTCTCTCGGATGACATAATGGAGCTTAAAGTGGTTGCACTAAGACCAAAAGCACGAATAATGCATCGCGCGCTAACCCACACTATCAATCCAAGAACGAGGAGTTATGAAAAAGTTTACAGACGAGATTTTCAATCTCTTTATGCCATATGGGGAGGGCGTCCTGTAAATTAGGCAAAGAAATTTTGGATGAATTTCAAACTTTCAACCAAGGGAGTATGTGGACAATCCATGACGCATATATTATGAGAATTCTAAAGCACTTCGACGTACCATTTCCCGACTCCAAATTCTCTACCATTGGAGCCTTCAACACCAGAACCTTTGGCTTGATGAACCTCCCAAAGCAATATCGAGACCACACTATCATCACTTATGAGCATTGGCTTGAAAATCAATCTTTCATTCAAGCTCAACCTTCTTCTCAACCACAAACTTCTCATGTTCAAGCCTCAACTTCCTATAAACCTCCTCAACAACAAAGAGAGATTAGAGAGATTCGAGAAATCGGCTCTCAACTAGGCCTCAAGAAGCTCCACCCATTCTATTGAGAAATCAACGGCTTCTCCATCACCATCTTTCTCGAGTTGAGTAAAATGTCTCGTACGTTGAAAAATCTATATCAAAGGTAAATAAGAAGCTGAATCATATCAAGGGACTTCTCAACAACATTTGGGATGCAATCTCCTACGCTCAGCCTTCTTCCGCATCCCTTCATGTGCCGACATCTCAAGGAAAACGACTCGCAGAACACTTCACTTGGTCGACATCTAACGAGGAACAAGAAGAAGAAGAAGGAGAAGAAGTCGGTGAAGAATCTAGTGGCGAGGAAGAGACCGAAGGAGATGAAGAAGGTGCAAGCTCCGACAAAGGTGGTGATGGAGATGAGTAAGTATTTTATTTCTATGGGTCTTGTTTCTTTTGGCAAACTAATATGTTAATAGGTTCAAAAAGTAGTTGTTATTATTCTTTGGTTGTTATTATGTCTATGTAATATTTAGACAATGATGATGTGGTATTGTTTTGTATGTTGAAATTTCTATGCTTACTAAGTCTCATTGTCATATATTCTGAGTTATTAGCATTGTTCATATATCATAAATATTGTATGCTTTAAGAACTCTCCTTTTTGTCGAGGATAAACGGGGGGGGGGGGGGGGGGAGATATCATTTAATAATTATTTACAGGAATATAAAAGCATAAATTCAGGAGAAGATACAATGAGCATAATAGCAAGAATAGATTCAGGGGGAGAAATAGATTAACAAAACTTGTCGAGATTCATTCGTAGCAAATGAAGTTGTCATCATCAAAAAGGGGGAGAACGTTGGATCTTGATTTTGACTGCTGACATGAAATAACGATTCATGAATCTACGACTAATACAACAACCGGACTCAACGACTTGAGGAATATAGTTTATATATATATATATATATATATCATACTAGAGTCATAAAATATGTATGTAGAGTCTAGTCAAGTTGCTTTGTTAAGATCTTTCCTCAAGAATCACCGTTTCTGTCATACACACACATATACTTGCATTCGAATTATAATAAACTCTTTTCATATTCAAATGCACACATTTTTACTGAACTACACAGTTCAGTCGACTGACCAGATGCCATCAGTCGATTGAACCATATATATATATATATATATATCATGGACCAATCGACTGTTGGAATCCATTCAGTCGACTGAGTATGTGTATGCTATATAACTTGCGCACATTTTTGAGTTCAGTCGACTGAATAATCATGCTCAGTCAACTGAATCCTGTAACAGTCAATTGTCATGAATAGACACATCTCTTTCTCAAAGGTTATCTCCTTTCCCAAGTGTTGTATCCATTAGCTTTTCGTAGAGAACTCTTACTAGAGGTTGTAACTCATGATACACTATAAATACACTTAAGTTTCAATGATCAAATAACTCAATTCTCTTATCTCTCTTGATCTAACGTGCATAACATTCTCGAATCTATTGCTCACATAAGTTCATATATTCATTTCTTACAATCTCACTTCTATATCTCACAAGCAATTCTAATCTTCCTATTCTTCATACACACACAATGATACACATCATTACTGAGGAAAATATTATAGGAAGGGTATACTACAAGTGAAAAATCTGTGTTATCCAGAATACACAAAGTCAAGACAATCTAGTTTGTAATAAAGTCCTATTCGGTTGCTCAGGCGGTCAAGTCCTGTTTTGTTGCTTTGGCGGTCAAGTCCAATTCGATTGCTCAGGCGGTGTAATACTTGTTCCTCTGGGTTAAGTGAGAGTTGCTAGCTTTAATTCCAGAATAAGTTTGGGACTAGACGTAGAATGGAAGTTTGAACCAGTATAAAAATTTCTGGTGTCATTTTACTTTACTACTATTTTTATTTTCTGCACTAGTTATTTATTATATTCCATATTACTCGATCCTATAGCATAGTAACTTTCAGTCATCTTTTCTGCTTCAGTTTCTTCCCCTTTTCTTTTGCAATACTAGGTGTATTTATAACTGTAAGCCTTGAACCAGTGATGGCGTGGAATTGTAATGATGTTGACCATGCTAATATTAATTGCACCATAATCTTCTTATTTTAGATAAAGATGGAGGGAATTAAGGAATATTTGATATGGAAATGGTCGGCATTAATTAGTAATAAATAAGCAGGTTATCATGACATTTATTGGGCATTAAATCCGGCTTTAATGGGTAATGAATTGGTATTTATGGTGGAGACATGGATGGTTTTTATTAAGTAATGAATTGGTATTTATGGTGGAGATACGACCGCTTTTTAATAATTGTTTGAAATAATAAATTTAAGGAAATTAGGAAGTAAATCTTTAATTTCTTCTTCAAGGATGGTGACTAATTTGCTGGATAACATAATCGATTTCAGATGCTGAAAATAGTGGGATGTTACATATGTGAAGTGACTAGGACAAGGTGCATGGAGAAGAAGATTTGGCATATCAAAGATAAATTTATTTATAGTTAGCATCCTCTGTACCTTATTCCATTTATCATACATACTTGTATTGTCATATAGAGACTCTATTTTATCAGTATTTGTATGGACTATGGTTCTTTTCAACGTTGATTTGGAATTATTTTCAATACAAATATTTTATTTCCTTCTGTTATAAGATCTGTAAGTATAGAATGCTTTATAATTATATTTGTCTCTGTATCATGCAAACCATAAAAACCTGATGAATCATACTTCTTGGTATGACTCGAGTTCAAAAACTTTTTGAGGCCTTGAATTGGTATATCCGGAGGTGTGGGTTGTTACATTCAAACATAAAGTTTAATGTGAATAATACCTTAACCAAACATAACATATAGCGAGACAACGTACCATATACGGAATGCGTTTTCCCATACTAGTATAAATTTAAGCATAAATGTAATATAAGCAATACTCAAATCAAATTTTGGCTTACCCCAAAACCCACATAGGATTCCGGCCACGGCCAAACCCTAATTGAACCCTCCCTAAAAAACCGTGCATGTAAACCCAACTACTAAAGGCACCTCCCCTAAGATCCAGTTGCCAAGCTTACCCTTTGTGTTTCTCACTTCCGAAATGCATAGTTCATTCTGGCCTTGTTCGGTATTCGAAACCCATTCCCCGAGACATATCCTTAGCGTAGTTCGGCTTTTCCTCGATTTTAATAGTGAAGCACAACTTTAAGAAGTTCGATTTTCTCTTTGGTTTATATTACAAAGACTTAGCCATATGCAGCTTCATCTTTATTTAATTTACACTGCAAAGGATCAACCATATATAGCTTTGTCTTCATTTAATTTACACTTTAGTGAATCAACCACATACACTTTCTTCTTTGTTTAATTTATACTACAAAAAATCAGCAACATGTCATTTTTTTTAATTTACACTGCAAAGAATCAACCACATGCAGTTTCGTCCTTCATTGGTTATACTGCAAATAATCAGTAACTTGCAATTATGAGAGCGTACTAACTCATCCGGATGTCCCACATCTCTTCGTAAGGTGAATGTCTCTCCTCGTCTTCCTAAGGTGTGCAATTGGATGAGCGTCCCCACTCGACGTCAATAACCCTTCCAAACCCGTATTCTTATATAGGTCCTTCTTCTACTTGGTCATCTTAAGCTCCTCGAGCTGTAGCTAATTGTCATATATTAGGTTTTGCTTTCATTTCATTTTAGCGCAATACAATCCTATCCTCGTTCATATTGTAGCACAACATTTCTTACTCATATTGCGATGTAGTACTTCCCCGCCTTCTTTTTGCCTTAGTGCAATATATCAAGCTATACTTTCAACTCAATGACCTAATGGCTTCGACGTAGTTCCTTGCAATGCCATTCGGCTTTTGGCGCAATTCTCACCTATACCCAGCTTCAGACCTTTGTTAATGTTTCGTCTCTTAGCTCAATACATCCCCACGCAGTATTGACCCTCCCCGAAAGTCGATAACTTATAAGGCAATTCATTACCTTCAGCCTTAGATACTCATTTCATTTTCTTAATGTTTGTTTACCACTTTTGCTCCGTATCAAACAAAGTCGGACATGCCTGTTACCACCCTTTCCATTTATCGCCATCTGATATGTTCAGACTACACTTTCTACTAGTGACAGCGTCCTTTATTTATCTTTTCAGCATTTATTTAGGATTTTTTTCCCATAATTATTTAACATTAATTTTGTCAAGTTTATTTATATGTCTCGGTTCCTTATATAATCACCTTCGGCCCACGCAATTCCCTTCGGTAACGATTGATTTTAGCTCGTTTAATCCTTATAAATTTCCAATAAATTCATGAATAATTCTTTTAACACGATTTACTCTTGTTTATATTTTTTCGGATATTTTTCTTATATATTCTTTAGATCATTTTTCCATCAAAAATTCATAACAAATGATTATGACATGGAAAAATTTTCAAATTAAAAACTCATTTCTAAAGCCATGATTAAAAGATAATATTAAATTTTCATTGCATTTCGAAATTGTTAGATTAGGGAAATATAATTATCCCATGCAAAACTATACTCCCTAAAACATTTATCAGTACATCATTTATCTTATTTAACATTATCTCATATGAACTCCATCATATTAAATCTAAACTAAACCAATAGGAAACTCTCATACGATTATTCCATAGCTATCCAATGACTATAAGTACGCAATCTTTTAACGTTCTCAACAATCATGAGTAATACACTGCCCAACATTTAGAGAGGATTTTACACTTTGGTTTCAATAGATGTGTCGATATCCTCTCTCGAAACATCTTAACTAGAAACATTAAAACAAAATGTTATTTCATATTTGTTTAGTTAATCGTAATTACAACTCTTTGCAACTATAATCAAATAATATTTTATTTAAGGATTTTCTTACTATATACTTCAAATTAATTTCTTAATCATTTACATCATAATATAAAAAGATATATAAAAGAAAATAATACCATTGTTACAAACAAGATTGAATACGGAGATAGATGTATGTAACAATTATATAATTGTCCACGGGGCATACCACCGAATCTTTCAACTACAAGGACATGGAAACGTGAAAAGCGAAACTAGAGACGCCATATGAGACGAACTAATTACAACAACGATGATGTGACACATTGTATTTGTGCTTTTAATTATTTTCTATGATATCGTATTTGTAGCTCGAAATTGTTTTATCTAGACTGTTGTATTTGGACCGTTCTATTTGTAGTTCGAAATCGTTGTATCCCTATTATTAACTGATGAGTTTATCATGTTTATACTAATTATTATTTTAAAGCTAATCACAAAATTATTAACAAAACCAATTTCCCACCTTATTCAGTTCTCCATTCTCGGTACCTTTCATCATACGAAAACATGTTGTTTTTAACCAATTTATCACTTTCAGATACCTATTTTATATGTTCAAATATCCACTTCCTTTTTACAGGATAAGCTCCTAAATTAAATTGTAATTTTCAAAAATAAAAAAACACAAACTTATGTTTTTAGAATTTTTTCTTAAAATTCTATAATTTGGTAATGGCAAAACCAAGTATCACTCAAAACGTCAAAAATCAAAATCAAACTAAATACTAAATGTCGTCCATGGGTGTCCTTTTGCTTTATGTTCAAGGTAGTCATGGACAATTGTTTTACAACAATTGTTCCGCGTATGTTTATTCCTGTAATTTAGAGTCAAATTTGTTATTTGAGTCCGATATTGGGTATTTGCTTAATGAGAATTGCTAGTTCAACAAGAAAAAATAGTACGAGTTCATATACGTTTAGAATAGAGGGAGGAAACTAGGCAGGACTAGGAAATTTAGGGTTTATATTTGTTCCGCTTCATCTCACATGCTAATTCATCGGTTGAGTTAGATATATCTTACTTGATATATGTAGTATTCGAAGTGGTAAGGTCTATAGAAACTATATATTATATAGAAGTATGCTATTATTGGCGTTCAGAAAAATACTTCCAACTGCTAGAATCAAAGGTCGACACACAAAGTTTTATTTTTGTTTCTCAACACCAATTATTAATTTATTGTAAGTAATATGCATCCAAATATTTCAAAATATAGCAGTCATCCCTTCTATCTCCTAAACTAAAATCAAATTTTTTTACGACACGACAAAAATCACATAACACACACATGAAAACAAAAATCAAAATAAAATAATAAGTTTATCTTTCTGGCCGTATTTAACATGATGAAATTTTGAATGAATGCTTACTTGATCGATAAGAAAATGGTTTTTCAAATTACCTTGCATCTAATTGATAGTCTTTTTCTATATTTTGACCAATACCTTGCATCCAAGGACAAATTTTCAAAAGAGACCAATTTTCAAAACAATTTGCAGATATAGGCTGGTTTTGAAACTAATTGCAGAAATAGGCTTGTTTTGGCCAGCTCAGCGATGAGCTGGCCAAAGTTTAAAAAAAAAATACAAAGGGACGCATTTCTGAAGTGCGCCCCTTTGTATTTGCACTGGCGCATCTGCAAAATGCGCCAGTGCAAATCTCTGCACAAAACAGAAAGCAAAATACCAATGTACCCAACTCATTTTTTTTATTTAAAACAAAACAGTCTACTCCAAACTCCAATTCCAAACCTTCCTTCCATTCAGCTCAAAAATTGATCAATATCTACTTAAATCTCCAAAATATACAAGGATTACTAGTCGGATTATTTCTATCAGCTACTTGGCTTCAATTTGAAGGTAAAAACTCAAACCCTAGCTTAATTTTTGGGTATTTTCATATTCTAACTTTCACATGTCCATCCTTTCATTTTTATGCTTTGTTATGTCATTAGTATTTGTGTAGTAATTGATTGTTCTAAAATTAATAATGTTTTCTTTTTTAGAAGTATGTCGGATTTCATCCCAATAATTTGCTACTTTGATGGAAAATTGGCTATAAAAGAAAACAATACACCGGTATATGTTGGTGGTAAACAAAAAGGGTCGAAGGTTAAAATTTTTTGCTCCTATCATGAACTAAAAGAAACGGTGTATAAGGTGACAAAAATTAATTCACAAGAATATGATGTAAAACTAGTAATCAAGTGGGTTACTGATTCTGGATCTTCTGTTATCGACGTAAATGATGATGAAGATGTCGATGCTATGTTTTCCGTTAACATGAAAGTGATCGAATTATTTGTAATAAAAGAGGAGCTGAGACATTTTGAAGATGCAAATACCACTAATTTGAACCAACATTCTACTCAAATTCTTGGTACTATTCCGAGTTATCCTTATCAGAGCATTCCAAGTCCAGTATTCCCTACTTGTGTGAATACAAAGTAAGTAATTTGTTAAAGTATTTACATTCGAGTAGTTGAAATTTATAGCATTTTGATCTCATACTATTTTTTTCACAGTTCTAAAATTTATAGCGTTGTATTTACGGGCGCATTTTGCAGTTGCGCCCACGAAAAATTATTTGGGCGCATTTGGTAAATGCGCCCCGTCCTGTTAACATACCAGTCCAGCCAACCTACCTTCCTCATTTTCTCTCATCCCACCATTTCCCTCAAAATCCCTAAAACCCTAAATCTACTAAATTCGAAAATCCAACACCAATTTTAGTTATTTCTTCGTCAAATCTGTTGACCAATGGAAGGATCATCATCATCTTCTCAAGTTAGAGGTATAATCTTCAACTTTGTTTATCAATTTGGAATTTTAGCAATTTGGAATTTTATTTATCAATTTAGTTTTGCACCACCAAAATGAACATTGAGGCAAGTACATTCACTTACGTCAAAGCATTTACATCAAAGCAATTACATTCGTTTACATCAATTTGTTTAGATTTACATTCATTTACATCAATTTGTTTATATTTACATTTATTTACATCATTTGTTTACTTGAAGAGTTGGTACCCGGTCCCGTGAATGCAAGTGTTTTGTATCTTCAGAATGAACATCGAAGCAATGATAGGAACTTGATGCAGGTATTTTTCAAGAAAATTAAAATTACCATTGAGTGTTTGTTTATGCAAGTGTTTGTTTATGAACTTGATGCAAGTGTTTGTTTATGAATATGTAGAGTGATGAGCCACTTGAGTGTCATGATCATTCAAGCAAGTTAAAATTAATCAAGTCGAATACTCCTAGAGTTCAACTTGCATTACAAAGAGCGGGATTCAGAGAAATATCTAGATTGGGTTTTTTCAAAATAGATCATGCACTAATTACTTCATTGGTAGATAGATGGAGACTAGAGACTTCAACTTTCCATTTCCCTACCGGTGAAATTACCATAACATTAGCAGATGTTAGTTGCCTTCTAGGTGTTACGGTAGAAGGAAATCCTGTTACAATCAGACAGCTAAGTAATTACGAAGATATTTGTCAACAGTGTTTAGGTGTGGTTCCACCTCGGAGTGAGATAAGAGGTGCAACAGTTAAGTTGACATGGCTTCGCGACATGTTTGCAGATGAGCCATCACCGGATGCTTCGGATGAAGAAATTGAATATCATGCGAGAGCTGTTATTCTACATCTGATATCTTGTCGTCTATTTCCCGATCATTCTAAAGGACGACTAAACCTTTTTTGGTTATTGTTTTTGCGAAATCTAGATGAGTGTGCACGATATTCTTGGGGCAGTGCTATATTGGCAACATTATATAACGAGTTAACAAATGTTGCACTCATGAAATCTAAATCGATAGCTGGTTGTCTCTCGCTTTTACAGGTACAATATGCATAGATATATTTGCTATAAACTCATATGTAATATTTAATTCTAAAGTATTCAAAATTTTAATTTATTTCACAGCTTTGGGTATGGACACATCTTCCCATTGGTCGTCCAAATGTGACTTCATCCATGCAAATCGACAGAACATTGCCTTATAGTGCAAGATAGTGAATTTCCAACTACATTTACATGTGTGTATTTTTGTATTAATAAAACTCTACTTGTATAACCATATATATAGGTGGTTTGGTTCGAGGAGTTGGATTGAGTCTCCAAAGCAGGTGGCCACTTACTATCGCGACCAGCTCGACATGTTAACAGATGAAGCTGTTATATGGAATCCGTATACACATGATGTGCTAGTCGATCTTCCGCAGATATGTCTAAGTGGGATGCATAGTTGGCTTTGTAAGACACCTATCATATGCATGCGAGATGTAGAAATGTATAATCCTGATCGAGTGATGCGACGGTTTGGTCTTCAGCAACACATACCCGATCCATGCGAACCAAAGCCGGATTTGGAGTTTGCTATCGTCCAGTGGAACGATAGACATAACCGTATCGTACACCAACAGCTTCCTACGATTCCTATTTCGAGATACATGACTTGGTATTGGTCGATTACTTGAAGATTCATTGTAGCAGATCGGACTTCTCACGAACGAGCATTCACCGCTCGTGCACCGCTTGAGCGAGATGTGGTAAATCTTCATATTATCGTGATATTTTTAGTTTGTTCGCTTGAATTATATTTCTAATTTTGAATAAATAACTTTAACTTGTAGGTCGATGTACTAGAGACGGTAGCAGGAGGGTTAGCTGATATCAGACATGGTAGAGTACCCGAACGAGAAGTCCAATTACGGTGCCTTGATTTGAAGAAACTTATTGACACGCTCCTTTTTAGAAATCGATTAACACGGTCAAGCTCTTCCGAACAAGCTATGCAGACTAGAGAGCGAAGAACTAAAAGAAGGCAGGATACACACCAATCGCAACCTGCTGGACCTTCTCAACCTCCACCCACTCAAGATGATCCAACTCAACCATGAGCACTCCTATTTTTAGTTTACTATTAATTTGCTTTTGTAATCGAACTATAACTTCTGCTTTAATTCGAATGTAATCGGATTTTAATTATGTTATGCTGGAATTTATTTAATGATAGTTTTATTCGTTGGCTTGCATATTGATAAACGTTTGTTATCACTTAAGATGGTCCAATTGAATTTTGATTTTGTGTATTTTAATTCGAATTCGAATTGAAATATATAGTTTGCTGTCCAGGTTTGGCCAGCAAGTATTTGCACTAGCGCATTTTGCAGATGCACCAGTGCAAATACAAAGGGGCGCATTTTAGAAATGCGCCCCGTTATATTTTTTTAAACTCTGGATATTTGCACTGGTGAAGTTTGCGGATGCGCCAATGCAAATACAAAGGGGCGCATTTCAGAAATGCGCCCCGTTATATTTTTTTTTTTAAACTTTGGTCAGCTCATCGCTGAGCTGGCCAAAACAAGCCTATTTCTGCAATTAGTTTCAAAACCAGCCTATATCTGCAAATTGTTTTGAAAGTTGATCTCTTTTGAAAATTTGTCCTGCATCTAATTGCATCTAATTACCTTTTAATTTGAAACAACAAGACTATATGTTGACGACACTGAAACTTTAACGGAAGCTGGGTGCGCATGACCGAGCCCAATAGTACCACGCTATAAATAGTTTGCTCCATAGCTACTAGATTGTGCTCACTCTCTTTGCCAACCGTCCCCATTTCAGATCTAGAAAATACAATTTAACAGAACAGATAAACAAACGTTTACTGCGCTTATCTCTGATGGCGTTCGGCGATCGTATGACGACATTCGAGGATTCCGAGAAAGAGAGCGAGTACGGTTACGTCCGCAAGGTACGAAAGAACTCAATCCAATTCGATAAAATTTTCAAAATCCGAATGCTACCGTTCTTCAAATTTGTTTCATTTGAGTAGGTATCAGGTCCGGTTGTCGTAGCAGATGGAATGGGTGGAGCTGCTATGTACGAATTGGTTAGAGTTGGTTATGATAATTTGATAGGAGAGATTATTAGACTGGAAGGTGATTCATCTACGATTCAAGGTATTCTTTTTACTTATGCTTTTGTATTTAGCAGATTAATTTCTTGCTTGTTAGCCATTAAATTATTTGGATACCTTCGGCAAAAATTTACTTGATTTTTTGTTATGCTACTGTAAGTTGTTATTAAACAGAATCATCACTTGATTGTAATATCCTCTGTTTAATTAATTTTAACTTTAATATATATTTTGGTAAATAGTTTATGGTATGCTGGTGAAATTTGGAACTATCACGATTAATTATTGGTTTATTCTTGCTGATAGTGTATGAAGAGACAGCAGGGTTGATGGTGAATGATCCAGTTTTGAGGACCCACAAGGTAATTCAAAGCTGTTTTTTTTGTACATAATTTAACATCCATGGTTGATTTTTCATTTTTGTTGGGTTGCTTTTCTTTCTCTTTAATCACTTGTATGCTTATATTCTTGTAGTTTGATACATAGCAACTGTGTGATTAGGTCGGTTGCCTGATTAAGTTGGGAGATTTTATGTTTGTATTGTACGCTCGTGTGTGAGCGCACAACATGGGAAATAAGGTGGTTAAATGATCTTGCAAAAACTGAAAGAAAAAAAATGCTGAAGTTTTGGGGTATGAAATCACTTAGTATGTAAATTATGATACAAGTTCCTGATAAGACTGTCGGATGATGACCTTCCACATGTTTTCTGTTTGACCACATAAACACCATTAGTTAAATAGACCTTTCATCAATCAAGAACATTTGAATATGCATATGCAGTTTTGGCCATATGCTGCTAACCAAACACGTTTTGGCTTTTAGTGATTGCAAATTCAAACATATTTTATAAACCGAAGTTATCTTATTGTTGGAAGAGTATAATTTTAATTTGCCTTTTTTATTTCATGCAACTTTTCATATTTTTTTCCCTTTTACATTTTATTTCATAAAGTAAACAGTGTTGTTGCAGTATTTGTTCTTTTTGGTGGAAAAGACTTGTGATTTGGTTGGAATTTGTTCTTATCCCGATATGGATTTACAAAGATGATTTTCTTTACAGCCCTTATCTGTTGAGCTAGGTCCAGGTATTCTTGGAAACATCTTTGATGGAATTCAGGTATATAGCCTTGTCGTCTTTTATTGGTGTCTAGTTTTTGATGCTGACAAGCGACAATAATGTATCGAAATCATTGATTTGAACAGAGACCACTCAAAACTATAGCCATAAGGTCAGGAGATGTCTATATTCCTCGTGGTGTCTCTGTCCCTGCATTGGACAAAGATACATTATGGGAATTTGACCCAAAGAAGTTGGGTAAGGAAACTTACTGCATGTCAATGTTATATAAGTTACTTTTAGTCACTGTATACTAATCACTCAGAAAATAATGAAATACTTTATGTGTTGCAGAGGTTGGGGATCTTCTTACTGGTGGAGATCTTTACGCGGTTAGTGCAAGAGTTTTTTCCCTAAGAAGATTTGGTTTTGTCAATTTATTTAATCAGTGCCCTAATATCATTGTATTTTGATCAGACTGTGTTTGAAAATACTTTAATGCAACATCACGTTGCCCTACCTCCTGGTTCCATGGGTAAAATCAGCTACATTGCCCCAGCTGGTCAATACAGCATCCAGGTCAGTGCAAAACAGTTCTTATATATCTTGTTGGCATTAGAATCTTAAATATGAAGTTATGTTTGAATGAAGTCTCAAATTGTTGACATATGATACTTACAGGACACGGTACTTGAGTTGGAGTTTCAAGGAATAAAAAAACCTTTCGCTATGCTCCAGGTTTGTGATGTCTGGTTAAAGTTTGTGCTTTTAATTAAAATTCTGGAATTAATCTTTTTCCCCTTCTATTCAGACATGGCCAGTGCGTACTCCAAGGCCTGTTGCATCAAAACTTGCTGCCGATACACCTCTCTTAACTGGGCAGGTATCTTCACTATAACACCTTAAATTTATTGCTCAAATTAATAGCAAGACCTGTCTAAACATAGTTTTACTTAAATAATGTCAGCGTGTTCTTGATGCCCTTTTCCCCTCTGTTCTTGGAGGCACTTGTGCCATACCTGGAGCTTTTGGCTGTGGTAAGACTGTCATTAGTCAGGCACTTTCTAAGGTAAATTTGTTAGTGTTTACTGCTAGTTTATTTTTTGGCTGTACATGTTTGATCTTACTCTTGTACATTCTCCAGTACTCTAATTCTGACACAGTGGTTTATGTTGGCTGTGGAGAAAGAGGAAATGAAATGGCCGAGGTCTGTTTATCTTTTCCGACTTTTGATTATCTTTACATGCTGTTTCTGGGAAATAATTCATCATCTTATTATCTTCAGGTGCTTATGGATTTTCCTCAACTAACAATGACACTACCAGATGGCCGTGAAGAATCAGTCATGAAGAGGACAACCCTTGTGGCAAATACTTCCAATATGCCTGTGGCTGCTAGAGAGGCTTCTATTTATACTGGTATTCCTTTTTCAATTTTCTTTTTTCTTCTAGATACTTATCAGCTATTACTTCCTCCATTATTTTTAGTTGTCATTTTACCCTCAATTTTGGCCATTATTTGTCTCCCATTTCTTGCTATCTTAATTTTTTTAACCCTAATTTTGATCCAATTACTGGAATGAAATGGTCCTGGAAATAGCTAACCACTTATGCTAAAATGGATGGGTAGAAACATATTCTAAGAGAAGCAAGAGGAAAAATTGGGACAATCATAGAAGAAAACTAATGTCTTGATTTTTCTACTTCTGAAGCCAAAGAAGTGCGAACGTTTTATGCTAAGTGACAGTATTTTCAAGGTTAAAGCAATATGGATGTCTATTCTTCATTCTCTCCCACTCTCTATAGTAAATTGAAGCTATCATCTTTGCCTTTAATCATCTATCATTATCACTCTTTGTTTTTCCTTTTTTCTTTTGACAAGCAGCTATATTTTGTTATGTGCCATGGTTAAATGGGCAAATCCCCATATTATTTGCTCAATCTTCAGTTGTAAAAATCATTAGATATATTTGAATTGTTGTTTTAAAAATATGTGCCATGCCATCTTATGCCTTAAATATTAGATGCATATAATATATTCGGCGTGGTTAAGATTTCTTTTATCTATTCGCCCAATTTAAATTCAATGTATTCAGGGGTGTTAATGAGCTTGTACACTTACATCTACCTTTTTTTGTTTTGCTTTGTAGTTGTTATTTTTCCCAAGATCAGCATGTAACTGAATTTAGGGGAAAAGCAAATTAATATGACAAACAGCACAATTTCCATTTATTTTAATCATTCATGAGGATAACTTGTTGCAACATGAAAGATCTAATCTTTTACTCATAATCTCATATTTACTTTAAATACAAATGCCTTACGCTAAACCACAATTTTTGGCTAATCATAAATTTCCCCTCCTCTTTTACAATGATCAAACCCAATATTTATATCTTTTAATCCAAATAATCATCTCAGTTCATTTTAGATTCATTTTTTAGATATAAAATATTGTTTAATGCATAGCCCAAAGCCAACCAAAATACTCATTATAAGAAGCAGACCCTTTGCTGAACTAATATATCCCATACAGTCCTACCATGGACCTTGAGATTATGAGATAGCAGTCCATATACCTGATAATGTATCTCTACCTTCAGAACCTTAATCAACCGCAGGCTATGAGATTCTGCATGAGTTTGATCAAATGAGATATTCCACCAAGAAATGTTAAAAACTCGAGAAACCCCCTATCTCATACAGTCATACCGTTGAAGAATTATAATTTTTGTTATTGTATTTTTTCCTCTTGCTCCTTGCACATTATTTTTGTACCAATGTATCAACTTCAAATCTGTACGTTTGTGTCATCAAGTTTTAATAGTAAGTTGATATTTTCTTTCCTTTTCTTTGCTGGTTTTAAAGAAACAAGTATACCTTAGGTAGTGTTTGGTTTGAAAATGAGTTTTGTGTTTTCAATATGTATGTCAAACGGCATGAGAGAGAACAAGGGATTGGAAATCCTATTAATTCCCACAAAGGGAAAAGGAGAACGAAGAAGATAATGTTTGATATTTCTCAAAAGGCCAAAACAAGAAAAGGTCATTTCAACTTCATATCTTAAAACCGTTTTACACCCCTCTCCACCCTCCCCCCCCCCCCCCCCCTCCCCCGTGCATTTTGAAATGTGTTGTTGAAAATGCAAAACACAAAACTCGTTTTATAACCAAACGCTGACTTAGAAGTTAAAGGCCATATTAAATCAGTAATATACATGTATTACTCTATCTTGGTTGGATGTAAAATGGTGTAGATTTGTGCTTGGACTGTGGAGAAAGTGCACTCTGATGTTTTTTTTTAATAAACAAATTGAATGACAACCTTAAAAGTTTAAGCAAATGAAAAAATTGCTGCAGCAAAATCTTGCCCCCCTCTATTCAAAGTTAGTTACACGGTTATGCAAATTATTTTCTAGCACGTTTTCCTTACGTAAATTAGCATCATCATATTCAATTTAGGTATCACCATAGCCGAATACTTCAGAGATATGGGATACAATGTTAGCATGATGGCCGATTCTACCTCCCGTTGGGCAGAGGCTCTACGTGAAATTTCAGGACGATTGGTAATCTTATTGTTTTATCATATACTGTTTCAGTATTTACATGAGGATCGCATATTTGGTAGTAATAAAGTGAAGCGTTTTGTGTAAATTGCTTAACTCGTTTTAAGTTTCACAACAATTATCTTATATGAAGAAGAGCATGATTGCTTCTTGAGAAATCATCAGTTGTCGATTTTACCATTTAATTTTTGTTTATGATTATTAAGAATTTAAGATAGCTTAGTCAACAAAGGCTAATTTGACACATATATGAACATGGAAATTAGGATCTGTCATTAATTTCAAATTTAATACCGGAAAAATCCCTCTCAAAAACAAGTTTCTGGAAAACGCCCCTGTCGATGTCTTCAACAAAAACGTACATTTTAAACTGCACAAATTGCAAATATTTGCAGTTTAAAACGTAAATATGTTCAGTTTAAAATGCACATATTTGTAAAATAAATATTTGCAGTGTGGACTGCAAATATTTAAAGTATAAAATGTGCATTTCTTGCGGTGTAGACTGCAAAATGAAATTTCATTTCATAGAAATGTGCAGTTAGAACTGCAAATATGTGCAGTTTAAAATGCAGATTTTACTATAAACATTGACGGGTGTTACGTGAAATCTGTTTTTTGACCCGGGGGGAGGGGGGATTTTGAAATTTTTTGAAGGATGTTTGAAAAAAAGTCCTTTTATGAATTCCCATTTATGTACTTTTTTTCACTCTAGGATTGTCATTTTTAAGAGTATCACTATACTGGATCCGTTATATAACCTAAAATACTAGAAATTCATTTACTACCAGTAACATATAAATATTAAAAGCAGTAACATATAACCTAATATGTCACCTTTTCATCCTGACATTTTGTATATAATTTGTGTGCAGTCCGTTTTTTTTTTCCTTTTTTTTGACACCTGCAAACTGTAATAATACTAATATACAATACCATTATACTCTGGCAACCTTGTTGCTTGATGTTATAAATGCTTAATCATTCATCTTAAGTTACTTAACTATGATTTCCTGCATACACAGTCATACATATAAGTATGACTAACTAAAAATATAGGCAACACGACAAAAAATTATTGATTTAGAGACGGATGATTTCAGTCTCTAAATAAAATTTAATAATCGATTTTGAAACTGAAATATCAGTCTTTGATTCTCAAGTCTCAAAAGATACTTAAGATGAAATTTTAACCTTAAGATTTAAAAATTGAAATATCAGTCTTAAACATTTCTAAAGACTGAATATTTAAAACTGAATATGATCTCTAGTCAGTTTCAAATTAAATGATTAATTAATATTAAAGGTATCCAAAAATTAAGAATTGTATTTGAACACACATACACAAATATATATATATATATATATATGTGTGTGTGTGTGTGCGCGCGCGCGCACGCGCAAATGTATGTGTGTATATGTACATACATAAGTAATATCAAAATGTAGTAATTAATAACAATTAACATTAGATTACTAATGACAACTAAGAGAATCCGCACTAGAATTTTATGTAAGATAAAATAATTCCAACATTGTACAAAAGGTTATATCTTTCAGAATATTACTTTTGAATTTTTGTTTTGTTTTGAAGTATAGAGAAGTTACCAAAGTCAGCCATACCAAAAATTAGAGTTTTTGGAGGTGCTTTGCATTACTTTGCTTCAGGCAATCTTACTTAGTTTCATTAGCACTTCCTGAAAGCATGAAGATTCTACCTAGTTAACATTGCCATTGCTGTAACTACAACACTTTGGAACAAACACAATTAGCACAGTTGGAATTGGTAGCCATTGGGCTGTAAGTTTTTTTGAGTTCCTTTGTTACATGAGCAATGTTCATGAGGGAAAAAGGAGTCAATTTTAAAAGTAGGAGATGAAGAACTGCTACTGCGAAAGTGATTCTGTTACAGCGTGAATGAAATTGTGGCTTGTGAGTGACCTTAGTTGTAGCAATGTGGGCTAAAGTGTGAATAAACTAATAATTTTTTATTTAAACTTGGACCATTAAGTATATCACGTGGATCCTTGAATTCAGCCATTGGATATAATATGAGACAACATTTCCAACCATTAGATAAATAGTTATGTAGAGGTTAATTAAAAACTGAATTAGAAACTGAATTTAAGTCTTTAAATCATTTTGAACTTTACAGACCAATCAAAAACCGATATTCAGTTCTTAGTTTGTAAAATTAACGACTGATTTTTTTAGTCTGTGATCAGTATTAAATTAATGACTGAAAAATTCAGTTTTTATTTTCTGCCTCTAACCAGCTGGTTTTTGTAGTGTAATGACACCTATTAACTGATGTACGCTTCATTGCAGGCTGAAATGCCTGCAGACAGTGGTTATCCTGCATATCTTGCTGCACGTCTGGCTTCCTTCTATGAACGTGCTGGTAAAGTAAAATGTCTTGGTGGTCCCGACCGTACTGGCAGTGTTACAATTGTTGGTGCAGTCTCCCCTCCTGGTGGTGATTTTTCAGATCCTGTAACTTCTGCCACTCTCGGCATTGTTCAGGTAAAAAAAAGAAAAATCATCATGCGTGCATGCACTTATTATATGTTCATTTCCTTGTACATTGTGATTACTTAGTATATGGTCAATTTTTATGCAGGTTTTCTGGGGATTGGACAAGAAGTTAGCTCAAAGGAAACATTTCCCTTCTGTAAATTGGCTTATATCTTATTCTAAGTACTCAAAGGTTGGTGAATCGGTCATAATCATTACTGGATGCACTAATTTTGATTTAAACAGATCTTGTTAAGATGAGCGCTACTAATTTAACCTTAACTTGAACTAAAAACAACTGGGATATTCTTGTTTTTATACGAGCAGCTTCTAAGAGGTAGATAATGCATGCTCTAGCCTCTATTTTGATAAAGTGGAAAGATAATATATTAGCTAAAGCTAGCCCCAAGGGCGACCTAGTAGTCGTCACTTAAAAGGCCAGACAGTACGAACCCCAGGATTGCAGGACATAGAGTACAAGTGGCAAAACTTTATCCCATAGCGTCAAGGAAAATACATCTCAAATAGCCCAGCCTGGTAGAATGGAGGAAAACCAATAATAGAGGCATTCTAGGGGTTTTTCTGAGTCCTAACCGTGAATGCAGTCCACATGGGTACCCCCTGAAACCCAAGATTTGAGCACCAAATTGAAAAGTGAGGAATTCAGGAGGAGTTGGACTATGGTTACAACATATAAAATTTTGATTCGCCTAGATGTATGCATGTAGGACCAAGCATACACCACCACTAAGGGTTGTTTACCTACGAACCTCGATTTTTTGGGTCTTAACTTTTTAAAATTAGAGCTAAAAGTAAATTAAGCATCAAACAAATTGGAGAACAAACAGAAATAGAAGTTAATATTATGTTAGATCTGAATTGAGACATATACTACAGTCCTCAAATCAGATTTATGTCTTATTTAGGATATAATCTTTGATCATCGTGGTATGTTTTATGTTTCAGTTTTGGTCAACCAATTTTGGAGGGATTAAAATGATATATTTTCATCAATTTATACATTTAAACAAGGATTTTATTGACATAAACACCGTCGTAAAAATTCTTCCAAGCATCCGCGTAGTCGTTTGTAAGGTTTACCATTTAGGCACCCACGTGGCTCAGGCTAGGTAAGGCTACCGCCTCACATAAGCATCTAGACGGCTATCTTCATAATACATAGTTATCCTTCTCGGTTTTGGATGAATACATGGTAAATAATATAAAAAATTCAACTGAAACTAGAAATTTTCTTTTACCGATCCCTTTAGAATTGAAATTTCACTAAAAATACATGAGTATGGCAAAACGTTTGGCTCCAGTTAATCTTTGATTGATCCCTGCTTAGATGATTAATCTCCCGTCCATTCCCCAGTGCTAATTGAGATATTATAAATTTTGTCTTATCAGACTTGTTTCTTTATGTCTCTAATATGTATGTACCAAATACCATTTAAGCTAAATTACTTGTTATAAATGTTAGACTAGAAGGAAAGGTCTAATAAAATGGAGCTTGAGTCTGATATACCAATTAGCACGGAGGTTGTCATAGAAAACCACTTTAAATGAAAATGGTCCGTCCGCTACATTGTTTGTGTATTAATAATCCGTCCGCTACATTGTTTGTGTATTAATAATTATAAACAAATTAGAGAAAGAAGCCAAATGTGATGTATTCATGTTTGTTTGTCTTTTTGGTTCAAAATTACAACACGACATACAAAGCTTTTACACCCAGTTCATCCAAATTACAACACTTAAAACATAGGAAGCTTCATCACATAGTTCAAACCTCCAGTACAGTTTAATATTTTGTGTTGTTTTACATAAACACATTAATGCTAAGCTATTACTATTAAAAAAACCTTGATCACTCCTATTTTGTTTTATCGAGTTCTTTGCTAGTGAATGCCAACAACAGTGTGGATTCACCACCAGTCCGATATGACATTTCTAACAATTTATTGTCAACATAAAATGTCACCAAATTTAAAGCATACCATGTCACTAACCGACCAAGTACCTTAAAAAAAATCCCTTAGAACCATATTTATGGTATGTACGTATGAATACCATGTAAACGAGAAAATCAGAACACCACAACCATATATGACTCCATGGTGAAAATTAACGAGTAAAACATCCCAGATGTTATCCGGATGTGGTAAATGTAGCAAGCTTTGAACTCTCAGGACTTGTGTTGTTCAAGGCGGAGCAGAGAGGAATAAGCTAAAAATGTACTTGGAGTTCAGACGAAGCTTGGACGTTGAGAAGTAAACGAACCAGATCGTACTTACGTAGGTTCGTTTGTGTCATGTTCTATCAGAGAATCTGATGGACACTGACCATACAAGATTTAATTTCAAACATTGTTCATAAATAGGGTGCAATCGACAATTTGGCAAATAAGGCAGCCATACGGGGTCCAAAATCATACAAGTGCACTGGTCTTATAATTGGAATTTATAAAGTATTTAATCTATAATATTACATATAGTGTTGAAGTATATAACTTCAATGGTTAAGTGAATTAATGTTAAATTTATTTATCTACGGGCCATGTATTCAACTTCTAACGACTATTTTTTTAACCCAATCTTCTTAAATTCAAGAATGGAATATAGATTTTTCCAAACGGGTGCACAGTTTTTACAATTTTTCTTTCCAAATTAATAAAAGTAAATTTCTAAATCGGAGTGCATTCTGTTTTTGTAAAATTTTTCCCTAATTAAAAAAAACTGTTGACTTTATAAATAAATATACATGAATATTGCTCTGTAAAACATGCATTGATTTGTTTTTGTATAGAAGGTCGTAAAAATTCTTGGGACATATATGTTTTTACGAGCCCGACAACACACACATACATTATACCGATGGTAGAGAAACATTAAACAATTTCATACAGACATATGTTGTATATTTTTTTTGTTCTAGTTCATAGCCTAAATAAGAATCACACAGACACGAACCTGTCACCTTACGACCTCGAACCTGACCAGGTATCGGACAGTCATATAAAATTTATGCCCCTACCTAGACGAAAACAAATGCTCATCACATAATTTGATATGAACAAATTTTACATTAAATAACTATAAAATCAATAACTATATATGGTAAGAAACCCAAATGGTTGCTATTCAATAGTTTAATATGAGTGATACACGCATAAACACTTTGTTTTTGGTCAAATTTTTTAAAAGAAATAAAACTCTTATATTTTACAAAAGTAAATTTATACATAATTAAATTTATGCCATGACTAAAATTAAGTATTTGTGTATCAAATGTCATGACTTCATAATAAAAAATAAAATAATAGCAAACGATTTTTATATTTAAAATGAATTACTTTAGGTTATATTCCAAAAATATTTAAATAGAATACAAACTAAGTAGAATAAGAAAAAAAAAAAAAAGAGAAGAAACCATTAAAATTAAATTTTTGAAAAAGTGAGAAATTAACGAGCAACTCTGTACGTTTTTTTAGAACGAGAGAACTAGTTTAGTGAACTTTTGAAAGTTTGAAAACTGTACGTTTCTTCTGAATCATAAAACATAATATTTATTGAATGATTTCTGTATATATTTTGAAAACAAAATATATTTAGTATAATTAATATTTAAAATTGTATAAGAAAATGAAGAGCTTTAATAAAAAAGAGAGTAACCGGGTGTTTTTAACGTAATTGTATTTAATTTAATCAAATTAAAAAAGTTGCATTAGATATGCCAAACCGAGGTTTGGGGAACATGTCCTGGTCTATGTAATATTTGTACTCCATGAGCTGCTAAACCATAAATATGATGGAAAACCAATCCAGCTAGTAGATATTTGCGTCCACTTTTGAAGAAAATTTGGTGCCAAAAAGACAGCTACATAACTTTTAAGAAATGCAAATATCTGCTTCTTGGACAGCCCATGGAGTCCATTATTTGCATAGATCGTGACATGTTCTCCAAGACCTTGGAGTCATGACCCTTCCGGAACTTGGGAAAGAAAAAGTTGCATTAGTGAGACCTCAATACTTCATTCGCCTATATATTTATCTTATTCCTATTGTGGTCATTTCATCTTTTCTTTATTAGAGTAAACATGGAGTTCATTAGCAATATACCTGGTGATTTTAACTAAGATCACGATCATGATATCATCACCAAAGAACCCCAATTTAAGCAACGAAATCGATTGAAATTTCTGGATTAAGTGCTAGAGATGAAATTTTTTTCACAGAAATACTTTCTTCTTCTTTCTCTACTTCATTTTGTTTTGAATCTAGAAATGGACTGAAAATGCTCTGATTTGATCACACCTTGGAAATACTCTCAAATTGATCTCCACCTCATAGAAGAATTCATTTGCCCATGTTTGTAATTTGCTTAAGTGCATGTACAAGAGTTGACCCATGAATTAATGAAGGGGCAGGCCCAGTACTCCCATTTCCCTTTTCTATAAAACTTAAATTTTGCCTTCTCATAGTATGTTACATGCATAAGTTAAAGTCGTTGATTGAAGCATGATTTCCTATGTTTCTGGGAATTCTTTCGAATTTCGGTTGTTGATTATTTTTATGTTGTTTTCTTCCTCGATCCAGTATTTTTGTCACATTTAAACATTCTGCTGCTACTATTCTGTTTCCTCTCTTCCTGGTGCCATGTTGCAATATTTGAGCACATTCCGTATCTGAGCCTGTTCTTGATGAATGCTTTCTATCTGCAGTGGTAACAGTCTGAGAAATACACTTTAGGAAATGAATAATCCCTTTTATCTTCTGCAGTTTTCTCACCAAACCTTTGGGAATTCAAGATTTGCACCATGAACATTGCGAATTGTAAAACTTGACAGATCCTGAAGAGCCTTGAAGCTTGATTTCCTGTGTTACTTTGACTTCTTTTCGAATCCTATTGTTGGTTATTTTTCCACAATTTTTTTCCTTGATCCAATAATTCCACCATGCTTTGAAATTCTTCTGCCCCTATTTTGCTTCCTCTCTTCTCGGCGCCTTTGTTGACCTAAATGAATACCCACTTGAAAGTACAACTCAGCCCAATTATAAAATCAGACCTTTTTAGATGAGAGCTTGCAGACACCAAATTTTACACAAGGCTATATTTGAATACCCAGCTTTATATGTATTTTCTCCTCCAAACAGTAATTAAAATATTAAATTCTTTTATCTGCTTGTGTTAATGGCATATTGAATTAACAAATACATCTTCAAATGTTAAATCTTGACCTTCCTTTTTATTATTTTTAGCAATTTTTTTAATATTTGAGCATATTCTGCTTCTGAGCCTGAACTTGACAAATGATCTGCTGCGTGAGTAAAAATCTATGAAATAGATCCCTTTAGAGAATGAAACGAACGATCCCTCATTGTCGTTTTTATTCTGCAATTTTTGCGCCAAACCTTTTGGAATTCGAGATTCACCTATAGACATTGTAAACTGTAGAACTGGTAGATCCTGAACTTATTTCCCCAAAATCACATCCAACTTCACAAAATCATCGCTTGCGATGAATTTGAATAGTGCGTTCAACTAGCTACCCTTTTTATTGGATTGTTCATGACGCGAGTGTTTCATGCTCATTGATTGACTCAAATCTGAGATGGCATACAGTGACCCAAAATAGCTGATTGGAAATAATATTTTATCCATGTTTAATTGGAAATAGTATTTTATCCGGATGATATTGAAGTTCACTCTGGTTCTAACATTATTTTATTTACATAAATATATTGCAGGCTCTTGAGTCTTTCTATGACAAATTTGATTCAGACTTCATTGATATTAGAACAAAAGCTCGTGAGGTGCTTCAAAGAGAAGACGACTTGAATGAAATTGTCCAGGTGTGTTTCTTGCATCAAAACTCCGTATCTACTGAGATTTACAACACACTATTTGGAGTTTTACTTGTGATGGGTGGTTAGACTCACAATATTGGGATTAGGAATATATGTGTGGACATCCAATGTTCACATGTAAGATATACCTTGTGTGATTATTATTTACCTGGGTTGAAAACTCATAGACAACAGTAAACAACATAATATTGTTCATGCATTGGTTTCAAACCGAAACATGTTTGTTCGATAATGGTCCTCTGTTCTTTGCATCAACCAACAAACAAAGTATTTTATCCTTTGTGGTGTTGCATTTGATGTACGGTCTGCAGACATACCAAGATATTGAGTCCTAGTTATGTACTGATATTGATTTGCCTATCCATTTAATTCCCTAAGGGACCTTTACTCTCTTACGGATACATATCAGTATTTTTTTGGGCAAGATAAGACCAAATATTAGAGAATCTTTGCGTGGTTTTCTCATATTTGTTTCACGTGGATGCTAATATAAATATTAAAGCATACAAGAATCTCATATTTTAATATTAATTTAAAAATGCAGTTCACAATTTGTTTTTCACATAATACAGCTTGTTGGTAAAGATGCTTTAGCAGAAACTGATAAAATCACACTGGAGACTGCTAAGTTATTAAGAGAAGATTATCTGGCACAGAATGCATTTACCCCGTAAGTGTTACCAAATATACGATTGTGCTACAACTTCTACTGTCAAACTCCTCTTTAAACAATTTTCTATTGTTCTGCTGCAGATATGACAAGTTTTGTCCATTCTACAAGTCAGTGTGGATGATGCGTAATATTATTCATTTTAATACGTTGGCCAACCAGGTAAAACTTGCTTTGCTTTTTTCGTCTCCATTTGTTTGCTAGCATTGTGATTATGTTTGTGGAATTTGCTTTCCATATTTGGAATATTAGTTTGTAATATTAGTTTGTACTTGAGATCGTTGCCAAAGCACACCTCATAATTGTTATAACTATTTTACATTTCAACCTATATATAAATTACAAATCGATTTTTAGTACTGTAAACTTGATCCGCAGTTACAGACAATTGATCTCAATGTGTAATCATGTTGTGCATCCTACTGTGATGAAATAGTTAGGTGCTAAAATTTTACATATTTGAGTGTACATGATCAAATATAAGTTGGAAACATTCAAAGTTAGATAATGCATCGTCTAAACCATAGCGAGCCTACTGACCAAATCAAACTCACAATCAATTGCCAAATCAGTTGAATTGGCTTATGTACTTGGTCAAAAGTTAAATAAGAGGCTGAATGCATAACAAAATTTGAGCTAATCTCGTCTCTATTTCACACATTTTTGTTCGACCAACTTCTTATTGTTAGGATATTAATAATTATACTATTGATATAATGTAATACTATTGTACATACTAGGATCCATATCCTTAATCATCCATAAACTATGTATGCTATACCGCAGAGTATGTATGGAATTTTGAAAATATTGTTCACTTTGGCAGGCTGTCGAGCGAGGTGCTGGCTCAGATGGGCAGAAAATCACATACAGCGTCATCAAACATAGAATGGGAGATCTTTTCTACCGCTTGGTGTAAGCAGACACCTCCCACTTAATTATTCATTAATCATTCTACCATGCTAGCCATTTGACCTTAAACTAGAGAAACAATTTGAATTGTTTCTTTTGAAGTTGACCCTTTTTTCTTCTCAACCAATTTATTGATGCTCCATTTGGACATATAATACCAGCTTCAACCTTTACGGAATAGTGTCTAAAATTGTATGCTAATTTTACAACAAAACCTCTTAAATATATGCAGGAGGTTAATTGCTAGTTTGTTTATTAAGCCGAAATATCTTTCAATGTGTTAGAACATTAGGCAGTGTTTGGTTTAAAAATGAATTTTGGATTTTTTGTTTTCAAATATGTATGTCAAACATGAAAGAAATGAAGTGACGACGGAGATGATGGAGGAAAACGGAGGGACAACGAAGGGGACGGAAGGATGGATTGTGTCTCGTGTTTCTATTATTTTTCAAAACATGAAAAAAAAATTGTTTTTTATTTTGTGTGTTAATTTCGTTTTCTAAATTGGTTGTTTTCGATAATATACATGCGTCTTTTGCATTTTGTTATGGACGAAAACAAAAATTAAAAAGGGCAAATCAAACACAGCCTTAGTTTCTACTCCAAAGTCCAAACTGGGAATCAGTTTTCTTTTGTGGCAATTTGGTTCTAGTCTTCATTTTCAAACTTATTCCATCAAAAGTTTAACCAATCCTTCTATCAAAAATTCCTATAATTATCTTCTGATGATGTGATCACTTGCTGTGTGAAGGTTACCTTCTTATGAATTGAAACATTAGATAAACAATATCTTACATTTGAAATATTTGACTGGAATTTCATTCGCTGTTAAATCGCAAAGTTTATACTCTCTAACATGATGCAGGGTGAAATTTAGCGTTTTGCAAATATTTGCAGAATATCAATGATATGAAACACAATTTGGAAATATTTGCACTTTACGTGAAAGATCAAATATTTGCATTTCTCTCAAATTTAAACCATTGTTTTAAATTTTATTTTCATCATTAAATCTCAAATTTTATATTCTTTCGAACAATATTTATATGTCATATAATTTGGTGCATTTTGTTTGGTTCAAATATTTTGTAATTCCAAGTGGAAACTGCAAATATTTGTAAATTGCCTATATTTTGCTGGCAACCTGAAATAGGAATTGCAGATACAATTTATCTGTAACGGACAAACTTCATCGAAACATACAACATATGAAATCTGTTATAGCAAAAATTAATTTCTGATTTATTTTGGTGAGAACGAAATTTTAGTATGATTTTTTTTTTCCAAATTGATATTTGTGATTTTTTAGGTTAAAAGCGTTGGTTTTGTTTACAATGAAATATGCTATAAATGTGGACTTAATGTTGCAAGTTGTGCATAGAAGGAACTTGGTCTTTATCACATAGTATCATTCATTTGTTTTGGGTAATCGTTTTCCGGGTTAATCCGTTGTACAATTAATCTGATACCAAAATCAAATTGCGTGCGTATTTGTTTTAATTTTGAGCTTTGTATGGTATTAGCGTCACTCACAATGTTGTACATTCCATTCCTGAAATGTTATACTTGATTACAACCTATAATAAACCCGTGTCTGTTTTCTGTAATTATACAGGTCCCAGAAATTCGAAGACCCAGCCGAAGGAGAGGACGCCCTAGTTGCAAAATTCAAGAAATTGTACGATGATCTCACCGTTGGATTCCGCAACCTCGAAGATGAAACAAGATAGTTGTTTTTTTCCTTCTTCCTCCAAAGAAAACAAAGCTTCTGTTGCCTTGTTTGTGATTCTTTGCATGCACGCATGTTTTTGGATTGGTTATTCAGTATGTGAAGTGAAGTTGTATTCTCTGCCTTGTTAGCATTTTGGGTGCAGACTATTCAACTCGGTGGCTAGTGGCTAGCTCCCTTCTTGTTTAATACATCATAGTATCGGTTGGTTTTTATTACATTTTTCTTTGAAATAATGCGCATCTGCTGCAGTATTGCAAAGACAGAATGATTAAATTTTATTTAAATCTGTACTCTTCAAAGAGACCGATTACTTAAATAATATGTGTTGGATAACACATAACTGAAAGGTCAGTTCTTTTTTCTCACAAGAAATAAAATGAATTTTTATGGACCTTGTTGGGTTGTCTTGAGAATGTTTTATTATTATTATTTTTTGCATCTACAGTCTTGGTTATTATATTGTTTATTATTTCAGTATGTGAATAGAAGTTGTTGCCGTATTCATGTAGAAAGTTTAATCGTTGCCTTGTGCAGCATCCTCAAATAGCAGCGAGAGAGGGGTTTGTTAACCCGCCCTTTTGGCAAGGCATCTTACAAACGGATTTAACTCAATTGACTACACAGGTTTACTATGGATACTGACGAATTTTGTCCAACTCCGGATTGAGCTACAATTAACATGACATGACAAACAAAGCTATGAAAGCTAACGTTTTAAATTTTAGGTCAATCGGAGTTCGTATGCTCAAGTCATGAATCGATCAAAATCAATAGAAGATGACTCGGTTCGTATCCATCAAAGGCCACTCTTCACCTTAGGTCGATACGAAGAAACGTGGTCAACACGAGGAAACAATCACTCGGCATAAAAAGTGGATCAACCCTGAGTCATCGCTCCACGTCATCGATACGCTTAACATCGATACGAAATGCTATCGATACGAATCGATGAATATGCACAGTTCAGTCCATTGCAAAGTCAAACTTGGATCGATCATGGCTTAAAAATCTACAAGTCCAAATGCTACCAAATTTTCACCGTAGCTTGCATACCACCAGAAGAACGCTCATGATCGATATCAGCCCAAATGGACACCATCTTGATCGATAAGAAGGAGATGGGGTTCGATCCCAATTGATCCCAAATGACCCTTGATCGATCACGTGGGCCCACGCACATGTGAGAAGATGTATTCCGAGATCTAAGCCAGATATTTTTCAGAATACGCCAATAAATAGCAGCCTTATGCCTTCAGAAAAAGGATCTTTTGGCTCTTCTACGTTGTTACCCTGCCGAAACTCCATTGTAACTTGAATGCTATCACTTGTACTGTTGTAAACCAGTTGACAATCATTAATAAAACAGCAAATCTTTCAAAGTGGACGTAGGCTACAACGCCGAACCACTATAAATCTTGTGTTTTTATCGCTTTCTTTTTAGATTTTGAGTGTTCTTCATGTTTATATCCTCTACGTTTTGTCCATCTGCGATATGAAATTGTGAAGTGGTGCTTTCATATGCAATTGGGTGTTTGTGACCAATTTTGGCGCAAACATTTTGGTGCTTTCACCGAGAAGGCCAGCGCTCAGGGATTCTACAGCTTGGATTTTGGATCCGAAGGCTTAAGGACTTGGATCTGGAGAGCAATGACAAAGCGGTCAACCAGAAGACAAAGAGCGGAAGGAAATCAGCATGAAGGAAGTCAGGAGGCTTCCTCAGGAGCTAATCAAACTTTAGTTTTCATCACCAGATATGAGATGGAGATGATGGATGCTATATAAGAATGGATGCTAAAAAGGTTGGAGGAGATGATGCAGAATCTACTCCGAAAGATTGGACAAGCTGAAGAGCAGAATCGAGAGAACGAAGTAGCTAGAGCAGAGGGAATCCAAAACCAAAGCTAGAGGCACGGAGCAACCATGATTCAGGATAGAGCGGGACCATCAGGAACATTTCCTGAGCTAGGGGGAATTCTCTCGGATCATATTGGCCCAATTCCAAACAGGATACCAGGCAGTACCATGCAATTTGGCGTTGATAGAGGAATGAATGATTATCCAAGAGAGCAGATCTCAAGATTCCCTCAAGAACTCGGGAGGCAAGCAGAAGGCAACGAACGAGGACTACCACTTGACGACAATGACAGGTTAGCGGACATGATCAGACGGGCTATGAGAGGAGGATTAGTGAATAAAGATCTGAAAGATGTGAACATGAGCCCCTTCGCTCCCACAATCAGGCAGGCTAGGAATCCATCTGAATTCAAGCTACCAACACTCGAGACGTACGATGGAAGGACAAAGCCAACTGTTCATCTGACAATGTATATAGGGCACATGGTAGTATTGGGGACATCGGAGGAGGTCATGACCTGTTGTTTCCCTTTGTATTTGATGGATATAGCAGGACTATGGTTTAGGCAACTGGAAAGCGGCTCCATTGAGACGTGGACCGAGTTGATCGAGAGTTTATGAGGCAGTTCAAAGTTCATATCCCAAGGCCTAAGAATGTGCTGAGTTTGACGACACTGAAGCAAAAGGTTGGAGAGTCTTTGAGAAACTTTTTAATGAGGTTTAATGCAGCATCAACATTGGTGGTTCATCTAGATCCATCCATGGTCTTGATGGCAGCTGTATCTGGCATAGCGATGGCATGAAATTCAAAAATTCATTGATAATGGATCCACTTATGGATCAAGGGGAATTTTTACTATGAGGCAGAAATGTTTCTGCGGCAAGAGGATGCAAATGCTGAGAGAGAGAAAGGAGAGGGAGTTGATGTTTATAAGGTCAAAAATGGAGACCGTTCGAAAAGATCCAGGCAAGGATAAAGGGAAACAGAAAGTAGATGATAGCTCTGATGAGCCGAAGCGGCAACAAAAGGAGCCAAGATTCACCTCTTATTGAGAGCCGATCGAGACTTTAGAGTGAATATATCAAGACACTAGGGTGCATGTTCCCTATCGAAGACCAATCGGGAAGGATCCAACCAATAGTGAAAAGAAATCAGATAAATACTGCCTATTCCATGAGCTAAACGACCATAGTACAAACGATTGCAGACACTTGAGGGACGAGATTGAAGGACATATCCTGAATGACATGCTATTACAGTACGTGAAAAGGCGAGCAACGACGGTAGAACAAGAGCGACCACAACCCACATCAAATGAGGGTGGATCTGGATCAAGGCATCATCAGCTTGTCATCAACTGATTGGAATAATGACGAATAAGTAGCAAACTCTGCACTAATACGATTAAGTCGCTTACACATGTACGAGATCACAAACGATTCTCAAGCATGCTCTAGGACGACTACAAACCGCAACAGTTGAGGTGTTTGCACTTTGACTTTTCTGTTTTGCTTTTGCTTTCTATTTTTTGCATCTAGACTTGATTTAGTTGGACATTTCTATTGTATGACTCATTTGAATGTAAAATATGATGTTTATGATTTCAAAACCCAACCTCGAACGATCACATTCGCCTCGAATGACATCCTACCTCGAGCGGTCACAATTCGCCACGAACGGTACCCGACCATAAACGGTCACAATTCGCCACGAATGGCACCCGACTACAAACGGTCATAAGTCACCTCGAACGGCATTCGACCTCGAACGGTCATATATCGCCTCAAACGGCATACGATCTCGAACGATCGCTATACACAATCATGCAAGATTATCAATCTTTTTACAGGTGATCAAAAGGATACAAACATCTAGCTTATGGCACTACAAAACACACCTTTCTATCGTAAGGCATGTTTTAGGGGGTAAAGTGTTAACCCATCTTTTTGGCAAGGCAGCATACAGGCGGATATAACCCAATCGATTACACAGATTCACTATGGATACTGGCGAATTTTATCAGAATCCAGATCGGTTTACAATTAACATGACATGACAAGCAAAGCTATGTAAGCTAACGTTCCAAATTTCAGGTCAATCGCAGTTCGTATGCTCAAGTTATGGATTGATCAAAATCAATAGGGAAGGACTCGGTTCATATCCATTAAGGGTGGGCATAGTCGGTTAACCGAAACAATCGGTTAATTAACCGATTTAACCGACCAAAAGTTCAGTTCGATTAACCGAACCAAAAACAATGTTGGATGGTTCAAACTGACCGGACCGCTGAATCTTAACCGTGGTTAACTACAAATCTTAACCGGTTAACCGCTTAATCTTAATCGGTTAACCAATAGTCGGTTAACCATGTATAACCGATTTTAACTATATTTGACATTCAAAAATTAACCAATACCCAAAAAACTGTTACCCAAATCAAGGCAGTAAATGCCTCAGTAGTGTGTACTTTAGTAGGTTACCAATTACACTTCAATTAAATACAGAATAGCCCAAAAATATCTCAGTTTAAACTCGAAAGAGCTTACGCTAAACAGTTCAAAAATGCATCTGTTCAGTTCTCTAATTTGAGTTCAAGACAATCTTGGTTCACAATATAGTAGCAGCTTACACTAAACAGTTCGTTACTGAGTTTAGACAGTTCAGCAATTACATTACATAAATACAAAGTTCAACAACAATACATAGTTGCAAACACTGCAAAGCGTCAATACATAGTTCATAGCCTAGAATAACAGCAAGAAAATTAAAATTGATAGGTACATTGCATAACTTCATACATAGTGATATTGTCACTGCATAGTCCAAGCAGTTCATTGTTACATAACTTCGGTTATAATTCAGATAGTTCAAAAAACTCTTTACTATCGACGCATACCGCATTAGTTGAAAGCAAGATCCCAAGACGGCAAGACCAGCAAGTTGCATGACTAAAAATAAACGACAGAACAGAGATATTTATGAACTGAATACGATATTCTGAGATATTCACGAGATATTCAATTCATACAGTTGTGGATTATTTTCAGTGATAAGATGGTTATACTTATATCAGCAGAAATGTGATGTAACAATAAGAATCTAAATTAAAGTAGTACATAACTTTTATCTTATGTTAATTTGATAAGTAAAATCGAAATGAAAAATGTTTTGTTTAGCAATTCTACCAATTCATAAAGCAAAAGACATGCAAAACTTTTCAAGCAACATGCCTCCATTTTCAAGGAATAGAATGCATATACTAATTGTAAAAATTTCAAGCCACACATTCCTCCATTTTCAAGCATCAGTCTTTGTATCGAGGTTGAGTGTGTGCAAACCATGATTCATACCATATGGAGCAGGAAATTTATTATGTGAAAAACAGCAATGCAAAAAATGAACGTCTTCCGCTAACACACACCCATATCAAGAATTATGAAAGGGTATATATTGCAACCACAATGTCCGAATCATGCAACAGAAAATTCTAAAAATAAAAAGTAGAACACAAAAGGTATGGTACAATTAAGAGGTTCTTTCTTACTTCTACATACATGAGACATAAGATAAGGAAACTTTGAATTCAAGGTAGGGAAAAAGGGACAATTAACCTAAAGCCTACAAAGTGATATTCTATTAATTACTTTCCAACATTTGTTCAAATATACATGTAATTTTTCTAGATTAACAAAGTAAAAAAAACTATCATTCATGTTTTAACTTTTAATCAACATTTATGAAGTTTGGAGTTTCGAACTAAGAACTTAAGGCAGTAAAAAAAATCAAAACATGCAATATTAACTTCATTGATTGTAAAGCATAAATGATTAAAATGAGGCAGCAAAAAGACAATTCCAGTACCCATTATATCATCCAAAGACCCATGATAATATTAGTTGTTTTCATTTTAAATATGCTGGATAAAAGCTTTAGTTACAAATCAACCTAGAAGAAACATTTTTTTCATGAATAATGACTTAAAAATCGAGATAATGTGCACGTCAGTATATGCATGTAGCTCTTTGACAACATTAGACCTTTTCACTTACATCCACTCATGTCATATATTAAAACATTGGTGGTCGTTGTAAGTGACCATAATCACAATTGAGTGTTTATAGAACTTATCATTATGGGCATGAAAGCGAAACCCATCAACATAAAGTTGTAATTCAGAGCAGATGTACCATTTTAAGCTACATAAGCAAACTTCTTCACGACACTCAACTATCAATGTTATTAATGTTGCAACTAACAGAATAATTTTCACAAGTTCTTAATCAACATCGGGCTATCTAAATTATCAATTCATCTTATTTCGGTTTTCATCTTATATTCAACCAGTTTGTTGTTCTGTAATTGTCAGTTCAGTTTTAATAATTAGCATTGCTATACGGCGATTATAGAAACTAGCATCGACATTTGTAGCTAGTAGCACTGACGGATATTTTCAGTTCATCGGTAACTCAATTGAAAATATCCATCATTATTAGAAACTACTAAACTAGCATCAAGATTTAAACCATTCACTTCAGAAGAAAATATGAAAACAAACTTCACTACAAGAATCTTATGAAACAAAAGTAATAAACATCAATACTGCTCAAATCTAGATCAATATTTCCATATGATGAGCCAAACCACAAAAGAACAATAGCACGTATGAAGAAAAAAATCAACAATTACTCACCGGCTTTCTCTTCCTCCTCGACATCGTGCTTTCTGCAACAGTCGAAGGCCAACACTCAATAGCATCGCCAGCACTCAACAGCATCGCAACTAGACTACCGTGGATGTACCGATCAAGGGTTTTGATGAAGTATAACGATGATTTCTTTATTAACAAGATCTAGGTTTTTGATTTTCTCACGGTTTTGGACAAATTTTCAATGTGGGCTAGTTTTCGAATCAATTTCGCGATCGGAGTTGGTTTTGAAACTTATTACCAACAGTCAGCAGCACAGTCAGCGTATTTGTAACTGCCAACGATATGCGCAACTCTTAGTTGCGTACGGGAATATGTTTTCCCAAAAGCGCAACTAAGAGTTGCGCTATTTAGGGGATTTAATTTCCCCCCCAATGCGCAATTAAGAGTTGCGCCCAATGGTTTTTTAACTGGCGCAACTCTTAGTTGCGCAAGTGCAGGCGCAACTCATAGTTGCGCCTGCACAGGTTGCTACTGCTAAAACAGAGGCAGCAGTAACCATCCTCCCTATTCCACCAAAACTCTTCCCAAGCTTCAAACCCACTTCCATGGCCGAACCCAACAACTCCCAACCCAAATTTTAGCCAATTGCCACCATTTTTTCACAAAATTATCAATTTTCTTCCTCTTTCTTCGATTAAACCAAAGCTACAACAATGGAAGCGGGATCCTCTTCAACACAAATAGATTTTGGTAATTTGTAAACCCTAATTTTTTTGATAAATGTAAAATTTGCTCATTATTTGGTTGTATTTGCTAGAAATATTGTCGTAGAGCTTGTTATACATCTTAATAATCCAATTTGAAGCGTTGAATCACTAATTGATCGTAAACGATGTGTAAAAATCGTTTTTTTGCTTGAATTATGAAGAACCGGAAAACGGTAGCGTGCTTTATATGAAAGATAACCACCGCTCTAATTTTGAAGATTTAATGAGGGTAATATTATTCGCCTTGTAATGTTAGTAAATTTTTGCACGTTATTTTGCCTTTTGAATTAACTAAAAGATAGACTTCTTTGTTTTGCAGAGTGTAAAACCGGTGGATTGTCTGGATCATTCGCAAAGTTTTGAAGAATTGATGGAGATGGTTGAAGATCAACGGGTTCAACAATTACTACATCAGGCGGGATTCTGGTATTTCATGCAGATTAGATATATCAGATTTGACAGGTCATTACTCACAGCTTTATGCGATAGATGGAGACCGGGGACTTCCACTTTTCATTTTTCCGTTGGAGAAATGACCATTACACTGCAAGACGTATCTATTTTGCTTGGCCTTCCTATCGAAGGCGCCGTGTTGAACTACGGTGGTAATGTGGACGCCGATGAGGTTTGTCAACGTTTGCTTGGTGAAATTCCACCTCCAGAAGCGGTGGTCAATAGAAGAGAGTTGAAGGTCAAATGGCTGAATGACCTTATAATCGGCCGGGAGATTGCAGTCGAATCATCTATTGAGGAGATAGAACAGTTCACACGGGCTGTCATATTACTTCTAATCGCATCTCGTTTATTTTCGAACCATTCGAAGGGTAGAGTTAGCGTTAAATGGTTGTACTTGCTAGAGGATTTTGCCACCATTTCCGATTATTCATGGGGTAGCACCGTTTTGTGCGCATTGTACAAGGAGTTGGATAATGTGGCACTAAGAAAGACGAACGGATTAGCAGGTTGCCTAACCCTTCTGCAGGTATGTCGGATTTGACTTATCGGTGTACGAAAGTTATGAAATCTTTTGAAAGACGTTTCTTAACACTCATAATTTTTAGGTTTGGTCTTGGACGCGTATTTCTGTTGGACGGCCAAACGTTAGTGCCAACGTTGCTCCGGAATTACCGTACGGGTCAAGATAAAAGCTTCTTGAAATTAGCGGTGAATTTTTTTTGATTTCTGCCAATATTCAAACACTAATTTGATTATGATTGTATATGGACCGGAGATAGACGTTGTAGAGATAATCCAGCCCGGCATCTACATTCTATCGCAACGAGCTCGATGTTATGGACGAGCATGCTGTTGACTGGACGCCATACACCGCTGAGATCGTACAGGATCTCCCGCCTATATGTTTGGACGGCGAGCAAAGTTGTTATGCAAGGACCCCGATTATTTGCTTGCAAAGTGTTGCCATGCACTACCCCGATAGAGTGATGAGGCAATTTAGCCTTCATCAGCATATACCGGATCCGGCCGAGCAGATTTTCCCACATGGTTGGAATAGAGCCTTGTACAACACGTATGTCGCAAGGTGGGATCACAGGTTGGATCACGTTCAGGTCGAACGCGTACCTAGAATTTCAATCGAACAGTACTATAGTTGGTACTGGCATATCACACGGCGATTTGTACTTAAAGAATCATCAACTAGACTGCCCAGATATGCTCCACGGGGACCGGTGGAACGTGATTTGGTAAGTGTCAAAAAGTTTTACTCTTTGAACTTCTTCAACAAGCTTTAATTGCGTCGTTTATTCTTTTATTTTAGGTTCAAGGGTTGTATATGATTTCCAATGAAGTTGACGATGTCCTGGCAGATCCTCAGATGAGGACAGAGTAAAAGGAAAGTGCTTCAACATCAAGGAAATTATCAAGTCGCTTCTTGGAAGGCATAAGCTAGAAAGACCGCCACCGTATACGCCTCGTCCTCCCCGGGCTTTTGGTCTTACCTACCAAAGAAGACGTTTTAGAGGCACACGGGGTCCTTCACAAGGTAGCCAGCCGGGGATGGAAATTGTCGAAGCTGGACCATCTCAACCGCCTCCGACGCAAACTTAAATAAAACTATGCCACCGCAAAAATTTAATAAGAAGATAGGGTTGTGTTGGTATGTCGTTTGGTTGCTATGTTTTGAATTTGTATTGACTTGAAACTTGTTTGCTGCGTTGTTGTATTATTGACTTGGAACATGTTGTTATATGACATATGATGAGTTGTATGAAATATTTTACCTCGTTGGATGAATTGTTGTACTTATATGTTGTTATATTATATGAAAGTTGATTTTTGATGAAAGTTGCTTATGGTATATGGTCTCTGGAAAGTTGCAGGCGCAACTGATAGTTGCGCAAAAGGCGCCGCGCAACTTTGAGTTGCGCAACTTCGAGTCTCTATGCGCAACTAAGAGTTGCGCCTGCATATCTGGGCTATTCCCTGGCCCAATAGCTGCATATGAACAACACAACTCCTCCCAAAACAAACACAACTCCTCAAACCCATTTTCTTTCAGAAATCCTAACATCCATTTCCATTATTTTCACTACTATCAACACAACTTTTCACTCAAAATCATTTAGTTCTACGGAGATAAACAAAAGATTTCACGTTCATCTACACTAGAGGTAAAGAATCGAAACCCTACTCCACCAATTTTCATAGGTATGGTGTTGACAATTAACTTTCTATAATTTTGATAGATCAATGACTACCGTGCCTATTATTTGTCACTATGACGGTGATTTAGTCATCGATGAAAATAGCAAGCCAACCTATGTTGGCGGAAAGCATAAGGGATCGAAAGTCAGGAGGGGTTGCAATTTTATTGAGCTAAAAACGACAATTTACAAAGCTACAAAGATTGCTTCTACGGAGTTCGACATCGCGTTGGTTAGTAAGTGGGTAACAGATGATGGACCAATTGCTATTGAGGTAAACGACGACGACGACGTCGATTCTATGTTTTGTGTGGGGATGAAAGTAATTGAGCTTTATATTAAGAAGAAGGAGGTGGTACATACAACTGAACAGCGAGCTCAAATCTTTGATTATACCGGTCAACCCGGACCTAGTAATACTGCTGAGCAAAGTCAAACGTACTACCCACCCTACTCCTACCAGCCACCGAACATTTACGCACAGGCAGCCGGGTATGTGTTTATGTGCTGTAATAATGTTTTATTCATGTTTTTGGCACTTAACAATCAAATGTTTGTGTACAGGTACGGTGTCATGGAATATCCATCTCAGTCACCCGGGTATGGGTTCCTTCCATATCCATCATATCCCCCACAGTCAATTCCAACTCCGAATTCAAACGACTACTTGCATGGACTTCCAGATGAAGATGTTGACACCGAGGATATGGAGGGTGGAAATGCTGATATTGAAATTTCCCATTTGGACAGCATGGAAATCGCTGCTTCACTAGACGACGATGAAACATGGATCGATGCTATGAATGTTAACAATGACGCTCCTTTAGATGATATTCTAGAGGAAGTTGATGACATCGATGAGCATATCGAGATGGAAGAACCGTTAGAAGATGACCAATGCAATGATACGATTATGGAAAGATCTGTTGTGCAAGAATTTCAATTTACCGACGAAATGTTTGGGCTAGAATGTGTGGAGAAAGGCCCTCGAGTTGGTATGATTTTTAAATCGAAGGAATCTTTGATTGAACATATAAGTGAATGGTCGATAAAGTGTTCAGTTTCATTTAAAAACATAAAGTCTCGTGCTAGAGAGTTCACTGCTATATGTGATATTGATGCTAATTGTCCATGGCGGCTTCATGCTATTGTGTCTAAAAGAGATCATGCTGGGTGGTGGATGATAAAAAAATACGATGGTGATCACGCTTGCTCAAATCCAATCATTAACTCGAACCATAAACAAGCAACAGCTAAATTCATTTGCACCAAAGTCCTTCCACATATTCGTTCGAATCCAAGTTACACTGCAAAATCTGTCCAAGAGCTTATGGCACACACTTACAAAATTCAAATAAGCTACATGAGATCTTGGAAAGGACTTAGCAAAGCGGTGTCTACAATTTTTGGCGATTGGGAGTCTTCGTACAACGATTTGCCTCAGTTTCTTCGTGCTATACAGAAATGCAATCCGGGTACTGTTTATCATGTACATACAGAAGGAGTACAATTCTGGGGGGCTTTCTGGGCATTTGGCCCGAGCATTGCAGGTTTCAACCATTGCCGTCCGGTTCTTTCTATTGACGGAACACATCTGCATGGTAAATATCAAGGTACGTTGCTTGTGGCCACAGGAGTTGATGCAAACAACTCTCTTTTCCCTTTGGCATTTGCTATTGTAAGGACAGAGTCTGCGGAAACTTGGGGTTTGTTTTTTTCATGCATGGGACACTTAATTCCATCGTTAAATGCAAGATGCATTACATTCATTTCCGATAGAATGAAAGGAATTCCGACCGCCTTGCAAGAAAAGTGGAGAATACCACATCATCATCGCTTCTGCCTACGCCATTTGAAAGCAAACTTTAAAAAAACTGGTTTTGGTAGCAAGATTTTGCAAAACATATTTCATGCATCTGCTGAAGCAAGATATGTGATAACATACAAAGCACTCAGAGAGCAACTAAAAAATGTGAGTCCGGCTGCTGACAGATGGATTGATAGAAGTATTCGACATAAGGATGAACAATGGGCTCTTTACAGGGACAACGGTGAACGGTTCTGTATGATGACTACCAATGCTTCGGAGAGTTTTAATGGAGTTCTTAAAGGTGCAAGATCGTTACCGGTCAAGGCATTAGTGGCACGTACCTTTCATCGCCTTAATAGCTACTTCTACAGAAGACGTACCGATGGAATGGATTATGCATCTTCGCTCACGCCAAATTATGACAAAATGATGGAAAAATATTCAGCAGAAGCACGTAATATGAGCATTAACAGGTTCAGCTTAACGGAGTGGCAAGTAACAGACACAAACGCGTGCAATTACACAGTAAATATTACCAATGACACCTGCAGCTGTTCATGCAATATTCCTATTCTAGCCCATTTTCCATGTTCCCATGTTTTAGCTGCATGCGCACGATGTAGAGGAGGAGCGAACAGAGCTTACCATGATCTTATTTCATCCTGGTTTACGACAGACAGTTATAGACATAGTTATTCTCCAGTTTTTCATCCAGTGCCCGACAGTAGATATTGGGATGTACCTGAAGGCCCTACTATACTTCCGCCGCCAACGCGAAGGAATACAGGAAGAACGAGGTCTACAAGAATAAGGGGAGTCATGGACGAAATGGAGGACAGAAGACGGGACAAATGTGGACAATGCGGTAACTTGGGTCATAAGAGACGAACGTGTGGAAAGAAATAAATATTTAACCTGTTTCTACTACTTCTGTTATTCGTGAACTGTATAACTTATATGTTCATTCTGTATGCAACTTTGTTATCGAACGCTATCTTATGTCAAACGTTTAAATTACTTGCTATGTTATGTTATTTTGATTAAATCATCTATTGCATATCCACTACAACAAACCAAGTACAAATAAAACCAAGTAATACAGCATTCATTACAACTAAAGCATACATAACTCAATTAAACAAGTTTGATACATATCCATTACAGTACAGTTGCACTACCCAGTTTACTAGACCCCTTTCCAAATTGGATTTATGGACTGCAAATAGTCTACTTGATGTCGAAGCTGTCTTTTTTCCTTTTCCAAACGTCTTACTTCGGCTTGAATCTCTAGCGCATATTCCACTCCTCTCGGGGTCAAGGGACGGTCGAGCCATTTGAAGAAATTACAGCACTCAACACCTTTCGGGTTAGTTATATGGTCAAGGTAACCGGCACATCCATAAAAACGACGTCCAACATTTGTTTGAGTCTTGCATACAACTACCTCACAAACATCTCCACAGTGGCAAAGTGGATGTTTATCTTCTCTCACTCGTCCTTCGCCGCTAATTTGTTTTCCCAGTCTTTGATTCGGTTTGTCTACACAGAATTGATTATCCAAAGCAGATTGAACATCGACATCATTAGCTGGCGGAACTATCTCAAACTGAGCTTCAGGAACTGTTTCAAATTGAGTTTCGGGAACAAATTCATTTTCAGCTTCCATCCGTTCAACATATTGCACCAATACTGCATCTGGAATCTCCCAGTTATCCATAATAATTAGTGATACTATGAGTGAGGTTGAAGGGATTGTTGTAGCTTTGGTTTAATCGAAGAAAGAGAAAGAAAATTGATAATTTTGTGAAAAAATGGTGGCAATTGGCTAAAATTTGGGTTGGGAGTTGTTAGGTTCGGCCATGGAAGTGGGTTTGAAGCTTGGGAAGGGTTTTGGTGGAATGGGGAGGATGGTTGCTGCTGCCTCTGTTTTAGCAGTAGCAACCCGTGCAGGCGCAACTATGAGTTGCGCCTGCACTTGCGCAACTAAGAGTTGCGCCAGTTAAAAAACCATTGGGCGCAACTCTTAGTTGCGCATTGGGGGGGGGGGGGGAGGGGGAAATTAAATCCCCCAAATAGCGCAACTCTTAGTTGCGCTTTTGGGAAAACATATCCCCGTGCGCAACTAAGAGTTGCGCATATCGTTGGCAGTTACAAATACGCTGACTGTGCTGCTGACTGGGCAGAAACCAGCCCTGTTTGGTAATAAGTTTCAAAACCAACTCCGATCGCGAAATTGATTCGAAAACTAGCTCACATTGAAAATTTGTCCCACGGTTTTTTAATGAACAGTTGAGAGAGGCGAGAGCAGTTCTATCTATTCCAAGGCATAAGAATTTGTGTTATTGGTTCGGTAATGGGTATGGGTTTGGACACTGTTGTGTTATATAAAAAAATCGGTCGGTTAAATGGTTAACTGCTGGCCAAATTTTCATTAACCGTTAACCGAACCGAAATTGTTCGATTATAGTCGGTCGGTTAACCATTGACGTCGGTTAACCATGTTTATCGGTTAAGTCGGTTCAGTATACGTTGGTTTAATCGATTAAGTCGATTAAATGCCCACCCCTAATATCCATCAAACGCCACTCTTACTTCGTATCCATCATGCCCATTCCCCTTCGTATCCATCAACGGTCGACATTTCATGTCGGTTCCATTCATACGCACTTTGTATCGATCTTCTTATCTACACAGTTCGTATCCATCGGCCAACCATCGATACGAAATGTCCACCGAAAGATCGATACGAAGAACACATGCAATGATCAATACGAAAAGTGTCATGTTACATCGATGCGAAGCAGCATCTATGTGACGACCCGAAATTTTCAAGCATTTAAAATCGGAACATTTAATTGATTTTAAATATTAAATAGAGCAATTCTAATTTGAATCAAGGATATCACAGTTTATTTGATAATTAAATTAGTAAATTAAATTATTTGAAGTTGAGTAAAATATTGAATCTGGAATTCTAAGCCTATTAAAAATAATTTGAAGGTTTGTAGAATTTATATTGATAACACTGAAGGTAATAGAAGGAGTAAAATTGAAATTTACAGTAGTTTGTTCAGTTTTAAAATTTATATCGTTTAAATTGAATTTAAAAATAGCCTTCCGAGGCACAGTCTCGGAATTTGACGAAACCAGTTCCATTGGGTCCGTGATATTGAATTATTATCGGATTTCAAATTTCCTATTGATCGGAGTTAGTGTGTGAGCGTACGGTGGATAAACGCGCTGTAGCTTTTGTCGCAAATTTAACGTTCATTGAGTATATAAATCTTCATATACTTGGTCAACCTATGCTTATTCCTTCTCCCATACGCCATCTCCCAAAATATCTTTTCCTTTTCACGTATTTCTACAGCCGAACATTGTGGAAAAAAAATTAAAATTATAATAATAAATAGATAACGCAGAAGCTTCAGCACCGAGTCTTCCCTATTCAATTCAAAACCCTCCTTTCCAAATCGAAATCAAGTCATTCTTATAAAAAAAAAGAAATGAAATGAAGAGCACGACTTCGTTTCGTTCAATATAGGAAGGCGCGGGACGTTCGATTGAGGATCAGGGGAGGCCACGATTTTTCGTGAGTTCGGTGACTCAGGTGGGGGTCGCAATTTCTAGAACAAAGGGAAACGATGGAGGCGATCGAAGGGGGGAGGGTTGGCGGCGCTGTTGGGTGTCGGAACACGAAGGGGGGTTCGCGAAGCTCGCGACGTTTCGCGACCTGGCGTTGCGACGAGGGATGGTGGTAATCGCGGATACGGGGAAGACGCTGATGGAGGGGTGGTTCGATTCACGAGCACGAAGCCTAGCAGCAGGTATTAGATTTTTGGTTATCGAGCAGATCTATTTTAGCTTATAGGTTTAGCCTTTAATCCTTTGTTAATTTAAGAAGGAGATGGAATTTATGTTTGCCTTGTTTTTTAAAATTTTAACAAATGTAAACAGGAATTGAAAACAGATTAGGAGTTTTGAAATATATATATATATCTTATAATTAGTTAATATTGTTAGGATGTAGAATTGTTTTCTGTTCGAGTAGTTAATTATTTCTAACACCTAAATTCAATATTACTTAACTTTATTAACCCAGACTTAAATTATTTAGTTAAAATTAAACTATTAACTAATTCAATTTTATTAAAAGGGAATTTATCAGTTTGAATAAGGTTGTTAGTAAATTGAATAATTTATTTTAGGAATTAGTTTAAGTACAAATTATTAGATTGAATTAAAGTTTATAAAGGGAAAATTAGTTTAGATTTTACCACTTCGCTTAAGTTAAATTTAAGGTTAAAATTTAATCATTTGTGATCAAAATAGATAAATGGTGGATAATTGTTTGATTGGTTCAAATAATAATAAACCGTAAATTGTTATACAAGGTTTAAAAAAAATCAAGGAAACAAGCCAGTTTGGAATGGATTGCAAACAGCAAAGCAAAGGTGAGTTAATCTCACTCAGTTAAATTTAAATTTAAATTTAAATGACTGAATTTAAATAATCGTTTGAATGATTGGATTGGTTGATGTATTATAGTATGGGATATTTTGCAATTGGCATATTATATCGTGCTAACATCTGTGGATGCAGGGAAAACAGGTTGGAAGGATCCAACTGGACCCCTCAACTTTTATGTAAATTATTTAATATCCTCTGTTCTGATTATTTGATATTCTATAATGAATTATGTGGAAATATTGAATGCTATGGCTTGGTTGATATAATTGGGTATAATGAATTATTAAAAATATAAATTTGATTTTGGAAATGAAAATAAAAGAAGTGAAATTGCAAGTAAAATAATTATAGAATATATTCAAGAATAACTTGGAAAAAGAAATAAAGTGACTTTAAATTTTAATAAATGAATCCTGAGAATGGAAGGGAAATTTGAATAAACAGAAAATTAATGAAGTTTAAAATGCAGTATTATTAATTAAAAAGGAACAAACATTTATTTTGAATTTAAAATTTGAATTATTGAAAGAGTAAAGAAGAAACTGAAGAAGATAATAATGATAATAATAAAGACCATAACTACTGAATTTAGAAATGAACTGATAAGCAAAAAGAATTTATTCCAAATAAAATAGATTCGAAATCAATTTGGGGAAAATTGATTTAAGTGATCGAAGTTTGGATTTTCTCTGGATGGCCAAGTACATGTTTTAAAAGTAAATTTGCAAATATAAATTAAATGTTTTAAAGTTGTTTAAAGAAGCAAGTTTTGTAAAATTTATTATTTCTAATATTTAAAGTAAGTATTTCCTTTAATCTATTCTAGCAGTAATTATTAAGAAGTAACTTAGTATTTTGGTATTTAAAAGTAGAAATCTAGTTTTACATTTTATTAAGTAGCTTTATTTTCAAATGTTTATATAGTATGTATTTTAGTGAATTATTAAACTTGTCGTAACTTAAGTATTTAAAGGTAAATTCCAAAGTAAAAATTTTTGTTTTATCTATTATCGTAATAATTATATAAAGAATGACATGGTATTTTGTTAAAAGCATTATTTTAAATTAAGTACTAAAGAAAGATTTTCTAAATTAAATATTAACCACACTTTACAATTAAAGTGTTTTGAAATTATTTTAAATTCTAAAATCTTGTGCTTGGTGATTCTAGTGGAAATGAAATACCCGGAATTTATTCTGAGAAAAAGGAAGGTAGTTTGAAAATTGTTTTCAAAAGGATTTGAAAATGAGAATATACCTTGTAAAGATATTTTGAGATAAATAAATAATTTGGGAAATTATTTATTGGTTGGATGGTTGTTCGTGAATATTAATTGATAGTTAAACAACCGACTATCAATATTGGACAATGCGTTGATCGTTTCGAAGAGACCGGGATCGAGATTTATTTCTCGAAAACCACTTCGATTCGGTTTGTACGTTTTCGTGAAAAAAAACGATTTTGGATTCGAAGATGGAGCAGTGAAGTGCAAGGTCTAGTCGCTACTAATCCCGAGGATATTTCCAAAATGGATGTAGTAGGAATAGTGCATTCGGTTCCGTTCGAACCCGGGACGGACTTGTATGGATGAATGCTTGCGAAACATCGTCAGGTGGATGATGGGCATTCTAAGGGATATGTTCTATAAAGGTAACGCTTAGCCTCAAGCCTCATCAAATGGGAATGGCTGAAAATCAGGGGATATGCAGCAAGGCTTCGTGGGTAGCCCCCACTGGAGGGTGAGGTCATCCCTGTCTAGATGTCCCTTTATTTCGGCTTAGTGGGCGGTTGCTGATCCCAACAGCGGGGTGATCTTGCTCGGGACTGTCCAGTGAGGGATGGTTCCGGTCTTGTGTTACAGGGGAGTTAGGGTGGCTCCTCGGTACGCTGATCTAGACCAGGTACTGTGACAGGTGGTACCCCAGTGCCTAGCCATTAGTTGGAATCCATTTTCCCTATGCGCCCCGTACGGTTTTGATTGTGCCCAACTATTGCTGAAACGTGAGATGCAAGCATTTCAGCTAGATTCTATTTATTTTCTATAGACACTATTATAATATCAAAGGACTTTAATAAAAATGTTTTAGCTATCGTAAGGTAAAAACCCGACATGTTTATTTGTGGCGTGGTCTTACGAGATGCTTTTGTTTTCAAAGGATTTTTGAAACTTTAATAATCAATTGGGTGTGATTTTCTCATGCTGGTATTCCAGACTAACTCGAGTGTTATTTAACTATAATGCTCGGGTCAGACCGAGTATTATAGGATACAGGAAATGCTGTGGAGCTCAGGAGACGAGCAGGATGACGATACGTACTCTCGTACTTGTTTATATATATACTTATTCTGCTATGTTGTGTAGCTGTGTATCCAGTTGTATGTTACTGATGTGAGCTTTGTTTGATGTACTCTGATGATGTAATATATGTAAACAGATATATTTGATTTTGAGTAAAGATTATTTATTATCTATTATATTTTACTCCGCTGCGATGGTTAGATTCTGTTGTTGTTTTCTATTTTCTTCTTCTACCTCTTCTTCTTCAACCCAAACGGTTCGTATTTCTGTACAGCTTGAGTTGATTGTTGTAGAATAGTGTTGACTCAAGGGGTACGGATTTGCGGGTCGTTTCAATCTAAAGGCATCGATACGAATGGAGCTACATTAGGTCGATACGAAGAAACGTGGTCAAAAAGAGGAAACGATCACTCGGCATGAAAAGTGGATCGACCCTGGGTCATCGCTCCACGTCATCAATACACGTCTGATCGATATGCATAACATCGATACAAAATGCTATCGCTATGAACCGATGGATATGCACGGTTTAGCCCATTGCAAAGTCAAACTTGTATCGATCATAGCTCAAAATCTGCAAGTTCAATTGTTACCAAATTTTCACCATAGCCTGATACCACCAGAAGAACGCTCATGATGATCTTAGCCCAAATGGACATCGTCTTGATCGATCCAAAGGAGTTGAGGATCGATCCCAAATAACCCCTGATTGATCTCGTGTCCCACCCACGTGTGAGAAGAGGTATTTCGAGGTCTAAGCCAGATATTTTTCAAACTACGCCTATAAATAGTAGCTCTATGCCTTTAGAAAGGGGATCTTTTGGCTCTTTTACACTATTACTTTATTGGAAGTCCATTGTAACTTGAATGCTATCACTTGTACTACTGTAAATTAGTTGAGAATCATTAATAAAACAAAAAATCTTCCAAAGTAGACGTAGCCTACAATGCCGAACCACTATAAATCTTGTCTTTTTAGTGCTTTCCTTTTAAATTTTGAGCATTCTTCATATTTATATCCTCTACATTCTATCTATCTATGGTATGAGATTGTGAAGTTGTGCTTTCATATGCAATTGGAAGTTTGTGACCAATTTTGGCGTAAACAAGGCTGATGGAGGCTAGAAGGCTTAGTATGTATCGGTTTTTTGGAGTTGAGATCACAAATTTTATAACTATTATTTTTTTCGTTTAATTAACGAATGAAGGATTGAAGTGGCTGGAAGAACTCCGAGCACAAAAAAATTGAAGATAGGTCTGTAATCCCATCTTGGATTTTTGTGCATGGTGTGGGTGCACAAAATATAAAGGATCTTAGACTTGTGTGCTAGTTACAATGACCAAGATTTATCCATAATGATTTACACAAACATTCAAGGATGCAAAATTGTGCAGCAGGTTTGTTGAATCGTTGCATTATAGGGGTTGTTAAACCAATGCGGTATGTTGTTACTCTATACTGCTATTGTAGCGTGTGGAAGAAAATAAAAACGGAATGTCTTGCACCTTTCTTCTCTATCTGCAGATGCTCTTGGTGTGAAATAAATACATGAACATGCAAAAGCCAAAAAAATCAAAATAATGTAGAATTTGAAGTTCGTTGGATTGAGTAGTTTCCAACAAAGTTATACCGGCTGAGTCTTTACCCTCATAAGGAAGTGAGGAACAACTCTCTTTATCCTCATCACTTTGGGCTTGTCGCTTTATATCAACGTATTTGCTTTTGTTTTACATGGCACTTTGGCACCGAGGGCTACTTCATTTGGATCTTCAAACTATACACGTGTAATCTGGACCAATGTGTTGGCATACCCTTTTGTTTGAATAAATTTTCGTCGATAAAAAGTGCAAATAAGAACACTGTTATTTTGTGGTGATTTGGAGTAAAGTTCTCATGCACCCACTTTGCCATTTTTCTATTGGTTTCCTTTTACAAAATTACAAATGGAACACTCTCCACTGAATTCAGATTAGGAAGGTTTTAGATATGACCCATTCGGAAGAATAATCGTTTTTTCTGAAAAAAGAGAAAATTTAGTTAAAATATAATTATTCATAAAAGAAATATAAAAACCGAGGTACGCTTGCGCGTTACCTAATAAAACACTGCCTTCGTCCTTGAATGAAATTAAGAAGTCATTAAGGTAACTCTTAAGCTTTAAAAAAGCTGAAAATACGGCGCAGAAGAAGATGAAGAGAGAGACCTATGCAAGGGGTTCAATTTATAGCAATTAACTATCGTTAGATGTTTGACATTTGTCTTCAATCTAATGGCTCTAACTGGCACTTCGTTGGATCATTGACATGTCTCAAGGACACGTAACATTAGTTTGATGACTCTAAATATACTAATCATTCTATGGAGATTGGATGGTTAAGAATATTAGATTCTATGCATAGAAAGAATGAGGTGAACTAATGTGAGAGTGCCATGTGTAAATGATGACATGGACCAATATGGGTACGTCCCGTGATAATTTTTGAAAAAATATCAATATTTATAAATCTTCATATAATTGGCTTTTGAAATAAATAAAGAATTTGAGTTAATCGCCTACTCTATCAAATGATCCTTGGTTTCAATACTTCGGTAGCTTTAACTTAATACGTGTAGTGAATTTCGGTAAAACATGCGGCGGCTACGTTTACATGTGACAACTCTATTTCAAGGTACGTGACGACCTCATTCAATATATGTGGTAGCTATCAATAACTAAGCTAACTTCTCATACAATAGTTGTGGTAGCTTCAATTTAACATATGGCATATTAGTTCGCCTTTGATCAAGAATCTCATATGGAAATACATATATTTCTCAATTTTCAATTTTTTCCAATACATATGCTCATATAAGGATTTTTAACAATATATAGATATATATGAATCTTAAGTAGACAACGTATATATACAAGGATATATATAAATATAGATATATATGAAAAAGATAATTTTTTTAACAACAGTACACACATATAGAGACAATACAAATATATATGAACCTTCCAATACACATATATTTGAATAAAAAAAGTATTTTTAACAACAATATATAGATATATTTAAGTCATAGGTAGACAACATACGCATATAAGGACAACTAATCTAGCCAAATATAACATAAAAAATATGTAACGACCCGCAAATTTATCACTTTGATAAATTTAATTTATTTTTAGAATATTCAAATAAAAGATTAATAATACAAATAATATTGTTTTGAGTAATAATAAATAATAATAATAATAATCTTGCTTTGAACAACGAATAATAATGACAATCTTATTTTGAATGGATATTTACAAAAATATCTTCCTCGAGATTTAAATCGATAAAATAGCCGAAAATCGTTTTATCGATAAATAACTCTATAATTATCCAAAGCCATGAACGGGCTGGATATATACACTCGTTTTTATAATTAAACAATATGAAATAAAATTTATTATTTTTTTGAAAAATAAAATGTATATATAACATCACCAGTATGGCATTATTATTTATAATTAATTAATGTTCTTAAATCAAGATTAAATGATTTAATAATTATTATAATTATCCAGATAATTGTTTTAAAATGATAATGATTCATTTGTATAATAAAGTGATAATAAATCATTTATAATAGTTTTATAAAGATATATAATAGATTTGAAATTATAAGGAAAATCAATATCGGTTTATCGATTTAATAATACATTTAGTAAACAATCGTTTAATGTTGATTTAATGGTTTTATAATTATAGTAATAAAAAAATGGTTTTCAAAGTTTGCTTACACACACAAACATATATATGTTAATTAATAAATGAAAATATGACCGAAGATCGAAATCAAAATTCGTAACGGTTTGACATATATAAGTTGTACGATGTTGTTCAAATAACCTGTACACATTTGTGACATGCATGTACACACATTATCATATATATATACACATGATAATAGTAAAAAATATATTTACATAAGGTAATAAAATAAAATATCTAAAGAAATAAATACTTTAAAAAGAAAACATCAAATCAATCTTACACCACATCACATCACCACCTCACCTACACCTCATCACCACATGGGGGGTACCCTGCTCCTGAAGGTGGAGGGGTGAAGTGTTTTCATGGGTAGGTAAAGGCATATTGGTAATTTCATTTCGAATATATTTTCTTATTTTTTCTATAAATACCACCCCTCCTTTTCACTTATTCTTCACATTGTTCTCCTCCTCCTCCTCCTTCTTCTTCTTCTTCATTCTTGAGTTTTCTTATGCTCTTTAATGACTTCTATGGAAGTATCTCTTCTTTCTCAAAAAACTTGAGAAAAAGTAGGAATGTTAAAAATAGCAGAAGTGCTTAAGCACCAATCCACTGATAACTCTCTAACTTTTTAACGCTAACCAAATCTACTCTAGTCTCTTCTAAACTCTAGTATTAAGCCTAAATCCTCATGGGAAGCACGATTTGCTAGTGGAAGGAGGCATGGTATGAGCTTTGGGCGTTTAGGAGATGTTTGGTGAAGTGTTGATTTGTTTGAATGTTGGTAGGAAGTACCGGCTTGGAAATGGGTGAGAACTCCTAAATTAATCTTTATAAATAGTTATAAATGTTTAACATGACTATTAAAATGCTTAAGATGTCTGGTTGGATGAATTACAGTAATTAAACGGATATTTGGAAAGTAATTAGCAACAAAAAGTTAGATATGTTATATAAAAAAGTGGGAACTTTATCTATATATACTATATATATTGGATGATATATATGTTTTTCTATGGTTGTTTATAATGATTTTTAATCATGTTTGGTTGTTTGTTTATGCTTTGATCATCAAGTATTGATTGTTTAATATGATTGTTCGATTGTATTAACAAGTCAGTTAAATACATGTCGATATTACACAAGGAAATCACTTTTCGAATCAAGTTATAAAATTGAATCATCAAACCCTTTAAAATGATTAGTAATGTTTGATAATCATTTAAATTTGTCTCGACAAGATTTAAAAGAAAATTGATAACTGAATCAAAACTAGGTGCATCGTGTGACGGTAATTCGCGATTTCACGCCGCAAAAGTTAAATGAGTATATAAAGTGGAATATAGTTCAGAATTCTTTAAAATAAGAATTTTCTTAACTATGATATCTATAGTTTTCAAACAAAGAAAAAAAAATTAAGATTTTACCTCGTAAATTTTGAAATATAAGAAAACAAGTTTTCAAAATAATTGCGGTTTTACTATTCAAAATCCAAAAGGGGATTTCTTAAAATTTAATATTTTTAAATGTTTTAAAAATGTGGAAAATATTTACAAATCTTATAAAATGTTTTAAAAGAGATTTTATTTGTATAAAGAAATATTCAAATGATAGAAAAGTTGTTTTGATTAATATAACTATAAAAATGCTATTCATAGCACTATTTGAGCCCTTTTTAATAGCAATTGAAATATGATTTTAAATTTAACAATTCTTTTCTAAATCATTTATAAATATTTTAAAATAATAATTGAGTGTTTAAAGATTATTTGAATATTCTATAATTTACTTAAAATAATTTAAATAAATGATTTATATAAAAGCTGTTATAAGCAATTATTTTAAGCTTTGCTCCAATAAGCCGACGAGTACACCTGATTTTTCTATTTATGGGATCTAGTTGATGTGCTTAAACTAAGGGGATTTCGAGAAACCAGTGCCCTAGCTCACCTGGACTCACCCAAGCAAGGGATATATATGGTTGAAATGTCGAAAATGAGTTAAGTATAAAAGATTTAGTTTCCAAATTTAAACAATTCGGATTTGCCATCTTAGATAACATGGTTTTTAATTTATTAAAAAGTTATGTTTTAAAAATAAGAAATCCTGGTTAAGATTTAAGTAAAATAATTCATAATTATTAGTTACACCAGAGAATTCAATAAAGAGAGGTATAATGATTCCGCATATACCGACAAGAATGTTTTTAAGATATATATCTCTCGAAGATATTTTTTCCAATAAAAGTAATGAATAAATGAATGGATGATTGTCTATTTATAAAACATCTTTTTATTGATAATTAGTTTGAACGAGGTCGAATTTGGGTAATTCCTATCCGAAAACCACTTCGAACCAATTTACGTTTCGAAAATGAAGAAAATTATATTGAAGACCTTGATTTTGAAGGCGAGGATCTTCTTAACGGAAGGACTGCTTGTTGACAATATTTGGATTTGCTCTCGAGATAAATAAATAGCAGTGGTCCCTTCGTTCTGGGATCTTCATATGCAAGGACTAACCCACTACTAATCCTAGTGGTAATGCCCGATAGGATGTGGTAAGAAAGTGCCTTTGGTTTCTTTTGTTCCTAGACAACTTGTATAGATGAATGTCTGACGTTACGTTTCTAGATAATATTGACTGATCTCTATGAACTTATCATCTGTTTGATGGCGGAGAAGGCAACTTCTCAACTTAACACCCCTTCCTGAGATGTACGAGCTCAGGAGTTATACGTTTTTAGAAATTAGTTATGTGATTGTGAAATGGCAAAGTAGCATTCAAAGTGGAAGATGTGCTATATAAAAGGTAATTGTTACCACAAAGCCTCTCACCCAGGAATAGTGAAACAGAGGATGCTTTAAGGCTAAAGTGGGTCGCAATCAATTAGGGTACGAATTAACCTTCTAGATGGATAAAATTTCTACCCACTATAATGTCGAGTTAAAATTGTGCAGTGTATGCTGGAGATCCTGGATAGGTCGATAATGGTCGGATTATGTAATACTCGGTGCTATTCATGTGATTTTCGAATAAGCCAGGCTTAATTCTTATGAGGACCAACATAAGGGCCTCGGGTGCATTCCTTTAGAAATGCACCATATGGGAGGTAGTTTCTTACCTCGCTATTCAGTTGGAAATCCAATCTCCAATAAGTGCCTTTGGTTTTATTTATAGAACCTTAAATGATTAGGTCCGAAATTTAAAATGGTAACGAATTCATCTAAGATTATATGTTTACTTGCAAATGTTTTCAAAAGAATGTCATTAAAAATAGTATTACCAATTTTTCACGTAAAAAATGTTTTGGTTATCATAAGGTAAAAATTCGTTCCATGTTTATGTGCGACATGGTCTTAGTAGATACCTTTTGTTTCTAAAATCCGTATTTTGATTTCTCACACCAGTCCCATGACTAATCCGAAGTTTATTTTCTTTTCCTTAAACTCTGGGTGCCATATTTTTTCGGACAGCCTAGTAGTTAGGTTGTAACGACCTGTGTAAATTCGATGTTTAAAATGAATTAAATTATAGGATTTCTAATTTAAATTTAGGAAGAAACAGAAATCTTATTTGTTTACATGAAAGAGAATGTTGAAATTTGACGGATCAAGGGTAATTAAATTTTTACAAATTTAATTTTATATTTCAATTAATTGGAATAGTGAAAATTTGGAAATAGATTCAAATTTATGTAAGACAACGAATTGCAGTAATTAAAGTTAATAAATCAATGGATTAAATGGAATAATTAATTGGAGTTAAGATCTAAATTTGTATGTGAGCATTCATTGTATTGGAATATAAAAGGGTAAATTTATAGTATAAAATGTAGACATCACCTTTAAGATGATGGGTTTATAATTGATGCATAATAGGGAAATCAAATGAATGGGTTTAATTGAATAACAATTAGCAATTAATGAATGAAGAGAAATTTTAAGGGCGTAATTGTTTTCGTTAAATTAATTTTGGTAACAAATTGTATTGAATATAGATTTAACGTTGTATGATGTATTTAAGTAATAATTGGAGAACAATGTAAATTATATCCGTGAATGGTCAATTCAATTAAACAACAAGATTTTTAAATAAATAAACGTTTTTATTTAGGTTTCAATTTGTTAATTTATGAAGTTTAATGGGAAATCAATTGCAATAAATTGCCCTAATTTATGCAGTTAGAGGAGATTTGGATTTGCATTATAGATGGAAGTATAATCTAAATTGATAGGCAACAAACTTAAGAATAAAATTTAGAGCTAATAGGTGGCAAATTTATATAGTTGTTTATTTACGTAATGTGTACGTAAGCTTTGGTAAACCGATTTCTATCGATCCAAATTTAACAATTTGTTAATGTAGATTTAAGTATAGGAGCAGTATTTATTAATTAAATTGAAGTATTGTAAAATAAATGAAATTCAACATTTAATATTACATTATTGTAAGTAAGATAATATGTGTAAGTATTGTTAAGGTTATTCATATTTGACTAATTTATTGAGTTATAAGGATTGATATATAAATTAATGTTGGTTTAGGATATCGTTACTTGGTGATTTATTATAGAGTAACGGGAGTGTGAACGTAAAATAATAAAGCATAGATTTATGGTAGGACATAATTTATGGTTTTGGGAATTTAAATCCAAAGATTTATTTATTTGAGGAAATAATACGTATTAAATCTCAACTTGATATAATCAATGCAAATTTAGTACTTAAAAATAAATTGCAAGTTGGTAATTTAGGATGTTTGTGAGTAAATTTGCAAGCAAGATAATTTTTAAAGTTTTACCCATTTATATAATTTATTTAAATATATATAAATCAAATGGCAACATTGTGTTAATAATAGTCGTAAGTGAATTTGAATGCTAAAGGGGTAACAATCGTTTTAGGTTAACCGTTTATTTAATATATTAAGTCTAGACTGGTAATCGATTGAAAAAAAAAAATTAATTATTTTGTTTTGTTAATGTTACTTGGTTAATAAAGAGGAATTTATATGAAATGAAGCATGCATGAGAAATGCGAAATGCATTATAATTCAATGTTATGTTTACCCATTAAATGCATACTAGGTTAAGTATCAAGAGGGAAAGAAAAGTAAATATTGAATTGATTGATGAATAAGTATTCATTGGATAGAAATTTAATGTAAAGTTGATATTAATTGTATAAAATCTATCTAAGATAATGAATTGCAATAAATTGTGGGTTGATAATAAGGTGTGAATGGAAATTTGATTTGTTATATTAAATGAATGGGATTCAAATTTATTGGGAATGGTAAATGGATATTTGGTAATAAATATAAATGAACTTCAATAGTGAATTTAACTAATTTGAATATATAATAAATAATGATTTAATGGAAACCTATACTCTGTATATATCTATAATATTTGAGTGGTAATAATGTATACTTACAAATGTGGGATTTAGAGTCTTACAACAATTATTAGGAATGATATAATTAGTTCATTCAATTAAATTTGAAAACATTGCAATAGATGTAAATTAAGGGTTGTGTTAAATAAAGTAATAAATGGAAAATAACGTAAATGTCTTCATAGTATGGTGATTTGTAATTATTACGTTAATTTAAATTATCGTTCAGCGCGTTTGTTTATCAGATCCATCTACTCTAATTCTAACCTATCTATATAAACCAAATTATAAACCCTAGCCTCCATCTATTCTCTTTTATTTGTGCGTCCATTTTCTTCAATTCTTTCTCTTCCTAAATGGATGCAAATTTCAGATCCAATTCTATTCAAAAATCAAATAAAATTCAAAGTTCTCAGAAAATTTCAAAAAAAATAAATTATGTTGTAGTTTTCATTTACGGATCTAAGCGCAGTCTCTGTTTTTGCAATAGTCGCTTGAGTCAACCAAAAATCACGGTCAAACGTGTAAAATTCGAAACCCAAAAGGTTGAATTGGGGCTTTTTGATTTCTTCATCTATTTGCAAAATTGGAACATGGGTTTGGTGAGATTAGTCACTAGGGGTGCGCAGGAAACGCTGACGTGGCAAGTGGTAATAGGTAGGTTTATTTTGTTTGAATTTAATTTAATTTTGATTTTTCAAACGCGTTAATACATTTAACTTCCACATACGAACTCCGTTTCACGCGCGATTTTTTTTGTTAGGATCATAATTAAATTCCAGATCTTTTGATGCTGGTTTGGATAGATTTGGAGACCGTCGAAATTTTGGATTTAAATCGGATTTAAATTCGATTTAAATTCAAAAGGTGAGTGTTTTAACCCACTCACAACTTCTAAAATTTCTTATGTTTGTTAATTCGACTTTAGATATGGGTAGAAATTTATTTATGACTATTTGGCATGTTTTATTCACTATTTCTGTTTAAACGCATTTATTTAATATAACTGTAAATATATTTATTTATTGCATATAAATTTGACAGTTAGAATTTATTTATTGCATATTAACTGCCAGGCATAGTTATGTTAAATTTTATTTCATATTAACTGCCAGTTAAGTTTACGTTTATTTTTGCATATAAACTTCCAATTAACAATTATTAAATTTATTTTGAGTATAAACTGATGATTGATACCATTATTTATCACCTGTTATATATTGATGATTGTTTGAAATTGGATGATGACTGTGATAAATGGATGTATGATTTGATGGATGAATGGATGATTTATTTTATTAATTGCAAGTTGCTATGCATTTCATTCATTCGGGATTGCGGTTTGAAATGATATACAACCGCATTTTATTTTAAATTGCGGATTGAAATGATAAACATCCGTATCACTTAACCATAGGGTAGAAAATTTTATATAGGCACCGCGGTATATATATAAATTATATTTTGGAATGTTTTTATGGTTTTGTAAAGCTATATATATATATGGTTTATGGGATATTGAATTAGTTATTTATATATAATTATAGTAATTTTTAGGTTTAAGCTTTGTATAAATTTGATTTGAAGTATAAAATAAAGTTTGATTTTTAGGAACCAAATACGATTAAGCATTTATTTAAAATCTAATTTCTGGAGTTTTATGACTTAAATGAGAATAAGATTTGGAAAATGAATATTAAGTTAAATTGAAATTTAATAAAAGTTAGAATTTTTAAAGGATATGATTTTATAACTTGATTTTTGTGCAGAGTGATCTAAATGAATATCAGGTTGATTTAAATGAATATAAAATAAATTGAAAGATTTTCCAGTTATGTGAAGTTAAAGGTTTTTCTTAAATTTTACTGAATTCATTAAGTAAATATTTCAAGTCTAAATAATAAGTAATTGAATTTAATATATATGAGATTGTCAAATGAGTTTGTTTTTGAATTGGTGAAATATTTAAAGCTTTGAAACATAAGAATTGAAATGGTATTTGGAAGTTTTAAATCGATATTTGAAATTGATTTGTAAAATCTAAGGAAGCTATTTTGCTTTATAAAAGTAATTTAATATTTAACCATTTAAGAGATGGAAACTTGTTTCAAAGTTATGATTTTCAAGGTAGTATAATTTGAAAATATTATATTCAAGAGTTTTGATTTCAAAATATTTTATTTTGAAAACCCTATGATTTTGGAAAAGAATATATATTGGAAAATAAAATGACATTATATTGGTTTGGGTCTAAATGATATCATATTGATTTGGGGTTCTAAAAATATAAATGATATCGTATTTATATGGTTTTGAAATAGATGTTTTATTCTGGTTTTGAAAGTATAATTATTTTAAATGACCGCGGTGTTATAATAACGTTTGGTTGTTAAAGAGACCGGGATCGAAAGTTGTCATACTCTCTGCCAACTCCGAAAACCACTTTAACAACCGTGTACGCGGTGGAGATTCCGGAAGGAAGTAGGTTGGTGGCGGCGTTTCCTGTAAGGTAAATACGTGGACCCAACTCCCGTGAGTTGGCATAAGGTGGCTAAAACAGGAGCGATCGACGGGTTAATGAGGTAGCACCTCTGATCGGACACTTCCCTTCGATACTATACTATGACTTTGGATTTTATTCGGTGGCCACCTTCACTTTTATTTTCTTTGATGTGGGGATTTTGTCCGAGGTGGGCGGCAGCTGCGCGCTGCGCGTTTCCATCGGCCCGGAAGCGTAATTGGTATATCTACCCTGGCATTGCCTAGTTGTGCCGTGTCACCTACCCTAGCGCGCCTTATGCGATTTTGGTTTTGTACCATACCTATGGAGTGCCCTCTGACGACGTCCAGTACGGGGAAGATTACGGTACTGTATAGACTATGGGAATATATAACTGTGTTAAGGTGGAAAATGTAAAGCCTTAACGCTATTTAAAAGTAAGTTTATTTAACAAATAGACACTATGGTAATAGCGCAATATACTATATAGTAAATAGTTTAACGGATCCTTAGGAGATGTAAATCCCGAGAATCTCTTGAGTTACTGCACTCATATTTATTTCTGTTAATTTAACTTACATAAGATCTTTTAGTTCTGACTCGAGTGTTTTGTCTTTTCAATTCGCTCGGGTCAGTCCGAGCATTTCAGGATTTGAAGATTTAGCTCTGGAGGACGGAGACGAAGATGTGTATTATTATTATTTATATTATTACACTACACTCATACTGTTCCGCTGCATTGTTATATGGTATGTGCACTATGATATGTATTGTATAAATATAATCAAAGGTTTTGTAAAACAGCTTCATGAACTGTATATTTTGATTATTATATTTTATCCTTCCGCTGTGAGATTCTGTTTAGTTTTTTTTTCTTCTCTGTTTTTCTTATTTATCCCATAACAATCCGCCCTTACGTATGGTTTGAATCGACATGTGTGTCGGTTTTAGGCGTGCGAAAAGGATGGATGTTACATAGGTTTATTAGAAGAAATATGGAAGAGCTCGGAGCATGGAGTTAGAAGATTCTTCAGTAGACTATTACCTCTTTTTCCACCACACTTATGTACTATTGTATTTTGCATTTTGTATGGACAAAGATTATAACTGTCCATGTTTAACACCGATAAATGTATTTTAAATTTTTGCTGTAAAGATTTTATATTTTGAAATAATGTATGTTATTCCTTTCACGTAAGATTATTTTCTATCTACATTTCTTTTTAGCCTTAAGGAACTGGGTCTCCGACGCTGATATTTGCGATACATGAATACCGAGGATGTATTAATGTTGATTTTCGAGGGCCGAAGAAACATGTCCTTACATTTGGTATCAAAGCTTTAGTTTAGAAAACGCCTAAGCCTGATTGGGGTAAAGTCTCATCAGAGATAGTGTTAGTAATAGCCTAGGATGAGTAACTTATTAGAGATGGGGATAGTAACACCCTAAAATGAATGAGAGTATTATATATTTGAGTGCGTATTCGTTAATGATATATAAAAATGGTTTTTGAAGAATATGATAAATGAAATAATTTCACCTAGAACTGTATTTTATATATAAAGAATATATTTTGAAAAAGATATATGGTTAGATATATTATAACTTGGAAGCTTTTTGATCAAGATTCGTTAAATCTAAGTATAAACATCTTGCAATTAGTACTTCTTAGTTTGACTATAAGATGTTTAACAAATAACGGTAAGAATATTAAGGATATAAATAATAAATAAAACATGACAAGTTGAAAAATGGTTAAAAAAAGAGGATTTTAATCTCTAAAAGTTTTTTGAGAAAAAGTTTTCAAAGAATTTTGAAAGTTGATGATAATAAATATTCAGTTATTATCATTGGTTAGTCAATTGCTTGGTTAAAAGTTTAGATACAAACACCTTGTGAATTTAGTCTCACAATTTAACTATGTGGTGTTTGATAAATATCATTGGGTTAAGGAATTTGATTAGGATACATATATGAATGTATTTTGTATGAATGTGTTTTATAAAAACAAAATAATTTTGAAATAACAATAAAATTAGTTCACTTCAGTCTAATGAATTGTTTGATTTAAAAGTTTAAGCACGAACATCTCGTGAATTTATTGTCACAATTTGACTATGGGGTGCTCGATAAATAATAAGTTAAAAACAAATTTGTAATTTGTTAACTAGTCAGGTTAAGTAAAGTAAATTGGAAACTTTATGCTGTAAAAGAGCATGAAATAAATATAAACTTAAGCTTTGAAGTGATAATAAAACAGAAGTTTATAATAAACTTAAGTAATGATTTTATAAAATAGTTCCTAAAGTATTATTAGTATTTCAGAAAATATACTAGGTGATAAATGAATATGAATAAAAAGAATCTAAAGATTAACTAGTTCAAGTGGCTTAAAAGTAAATAAAAATGGATAGAAGTTGTGTTTGGATGGTAAACACTTCTCTTAAGTATTACTCCTTCGGTTAAGAGGACATGTGATACCATTGGTAATACCCAGTTCCTTTGTATTATTTTAGTGTTACTCAATCTAGAAGTAATATATTATAATAAGAGAAGTTTACTATAAAGTTGGAAAATAAAGTTAACCTTTTAAATTTATATGGTTTCTTTTGGAAAAGAGATAGAAATATTTTGTAAATAAATATTTCGAAGTAATAAATTTATAAACAAAGTTTTATAAATAAAAAGATATATTTATAAATGGCATTTTTAAAAAACTAATAAGTGTTATAAAAGAGATTTTATAAGGAAGTAGATTTTTGAGTGAAACTTAATAAATGAAAGGTCTTCATAAAGATTTTGGGAAGTTAATAAGTACGTATGTTGTGCATAGATCATTTCATCGCATAATTTTGATCTAAGATTCAAGTACAGAACTTTGAGGTGTTTTCATTAGTTTGAAAAAGGATGTATCACTTGATTCTTGACAAAAAATATTGACGAGGGTTTATGATTGGGTACATGAGTTTCTATCATAGTGGAGAGCTATGCAAGGAAGACTAGAGTTCTGATTAGAAAGCTTGATCAAAGTCCACACTAAAGGATCGAGGGATCAATACTAGTTCGGAAGTAAAGTTGTGGATTCGAATATTAGATCGAATCAGGTATTGCATATGAATGATTTATATACATCGTATGGGTATAAGTTTAAAATAAATATTTTGGACAAACACTTTTGGGTTTTGCATTGTAATTTCGAGGACGAAATTCTTTTAAGGGGAGAAGTCTGTAACAACCCGCAGATTTATCACTTTAATAAATTTGATTTATTTTTAAAACATTCAAATAAAAGGCTAATAATACAAATAATATTGTTTTGAGTAATAATAAATAATAATAATCATATTTTAAACAATGAATAATGATAGTAATCTTATTTTGAATGGATATTTACAAAAATATCTTCCTCGTGATTTAAATCGATAAAATAGCTGAAAATTATTTTATCGATAAAAGTCACTATAACATCCAAAGTCGTGAATGAGACCGGATACATACACTTAGTTTTATAATTAAACAAGGTATGAAATAGAATTTATTTTTTAAAATGAAAATAAAATGTATTTATGACATCATCAGTAATGTCATTATAGTTTATAATTAATTAATGATTTTAAATCAAGATATGATATAATAATTATTTTAATTATCCAGACATCTGTTTTAAAATGACAATAATTCATTTTTAATAGTAATAAAGTGATAATAAATCATTTATAATAGTTTTATAAAGATATTTAATTGATTTGAAATTGCAAGGAAAATCGATATCAGTTAAACGATGTAATAATACTTTTAGTAAACAATCGTTTAATATTGATTTATATGGTTTTATAATTGAAACGAGTTCATTTGAATTCCTGAATAACAATAAGAAAATAGTTTTGAAAGTTTGTTTACAAATATATATAAGTTAATTAATAAATGAAAATATGATCGAAGATCGGAATCAAAATTCGTAACAATTTCACGTATATAAGTTGTATGATGTTGTTCAAATGACTTGTACACATTTGTGACATGCATATATACATATTATTATATACATATACACGTGATAATAGAAAAAAATGTATTTACTAAGGCAATAAAAAAAATCTAAAGCAATAATTACTGTAAAAAGCAAACATCAAATCAATCTTACACCATATCACATCAACCCCTCCACCATCATCACCACCATCACCTACACCTTATCACCACATGGGGAGGTGTCGTGTGCCTCAAGGCTGAGGGGGGAGGTGTTTTCTTGGCTAAATAAGGGTATGTTGGTAATTTCACTTCGAATATATTTTCTGATTTTTCCCATAAATACGTCCCCACTTTCTCACTTATTCTTCACATTCTTCTTCTTCTTCTTCATTCTTGAGCATTCTTATGCTTATTAATGGCTTCCATAGAAGTCTCTCTTCTGTCTCCAAAAACATGAGAAAAAATATGAGGGTTAAAAATAGTGGAAGTGCTTAGGCACTTATCCACCGATTACTCTCTAATTTTTTCAAAAATTAACCAAATCTTTTTTAATCTCTTCTAAACTCTAGTATTAGCCTAGTCATCATAGGAAGCATGATTAGCAAGTGGAAGGAGGCATGGCCGTGAGCTTTGGGTGTTTAGGAGATGTTTGGTGGAGCGTTGATTTGTTTGAATGTTGGTGGAAAGTATCAGCTTGGAAATAGGTGAGAACTCATAAATTAAATATTTATAAATAGTTATAAATGTTTAACATGACTATTGAAATGCTTAAGATGTTTGGTTGGATGAATTACAATAATTAGTGGATATTTGGAAAGTAATTAGTAACAAAAAGTTAGACATGTTATATAAAAAAGTGAGAACTTTATTTATATACACTATGTATATTGGATGATATTTTTTTTACTATGGTTGTTTATAATGATTGCTAATCATGTATGGTTGTTTGTTTATGTTTTGATCGTCAAGTATTGATTGTTTAATATGATTGTTTGACAGTATTAACAAGTCACGTAAAATGCACATCGTTATCACACTTTGGAAATCACTTTCCGAATCAAGTATAAAAGTAATATAGAATCTTTAAACTCCATAAAAATGATTAGAAATGTTTTGTAATCATTAAAATTTTCACATAAATATTTAAATGAAAATTGGTAATCAAGTAAAAATTAGGTACGTCGCGTAACGGTGGTTCGCGATTTCGCGCTGTAAAAATTAAATGAATATATAAAGTGGAATATAGCTTGGAATTCTTTGTAATAAGAATTTTTCAAACTTTATAGTTTTTAGAAAAGAAAGAAAATCAAGATTTCTCCTTGTAGATTTTGAAATATAAGCAAAACAAGTTTTTGAAATAATCGTGGTTTTGCAGTTCGAAATCCAAAAGAGGATTTCTTAAAATTTAATATTTTTAATTGTTTTAAAAATATTTTGAAATGTTTTAAATTATATTTGAGTTGTATAAATAAATTTTCAAATGATGGGAAAGTCATTTTGATCAATATAACTTTGAAAACACTTTTCGCAACACTATTTGCAGCAGTTTTTAATAATTATTGAAATATTATTTTAAATTCAACAATTATTTTTCAAATATTTTATAAATGTTTTAAAAGAATAATTAAGTGTTTTAAAGATGATTTGAAGATTTTATAATTTATTTAAAATAATATAAATAAATGATTTAAAGAAAAGCTGTTATAAGCAATTGTTTTAATCATGGCTTTAATAAGCTGATGAGTACATCTGATTTTTCTATTCGTGAGATCTAGTTAAGGTGCTTAAACTAAGGAGAGGTGCTTAAACTAAGGAGATGTTTAGGAGAAACAGGTGGGCTGGCTCACCTCGCCTCATCTAGGCAAGGGATAGATAACGTCGAAATGTCAGAAACGAGTTTAGTATAAATTTTTAATTACAATTCAGATTTACCACCTTAGATAACTTGTTTTTCAACTTATTAAAAAATTACGTTTCAAAAATAAGAAATCTTGGTTAATATTTAAGTATAATAATTCAAAATTATTTAATTAAATTAGAGAATTTAATAAAGACAGTTTAATGGTTCCGTATATGCCACAAGAATGTTTTTAAGATATATATCTCTCGAAGATATTTTTTTCCAATAAAAATAAATGAATAAATCAAATGATAATTGCCTATTTTGATACATCTTTTATCGATGATTGGTTTGAAGGAATCGGGATCGGATTTGGGTAATTCCTATCTGAAAGCCACTTCGAGCCAATTTACTTTTCGAAAGTGAAGAAAATATATATCGAATACCTTGATTTTGAAGGCGGGGATCTTCATAACGGAAGGGTTGCTTGTTGATAATATTCAGATTTGCTACCAAGATAAATAAATAACAGTGGTCCCTTTGTTTTGGATCTTCGTATGCAAGGCTAACTCTCTACTGATCCTAGAGGCAATGCCCGATAAGATATGGTAGGAGAGTGCCTTTGATTTGACCTGTTCCTGAACAACTTGTATGTACGAATGTCTGATGTTGCGTTTCTATATCATATTGATTGATCTCTATAAACTTATCATCTGTTTGATGGTGGAGAAGACAACTTCTCTTAGCTTAACACCCTTTTCTGAAACGTAAGAGCTCAAGATTTATATATTTTTTGAAATTAGTCGTGTGATTATGAAATGGAAAAGTGGCATTCAAAGTGGAAGATGTGCTATATAAAAGATAATCGTTACCTAAAAGCCTCATACCTAGTAATAGTGAAACAGAGGATGCTTTAAGGTTAAAGTTGGTCGCAGCCAATTAGGGTATGAAATCACCTTCTAGATGGATAAAATTTCTACCAGCTATAAAATCGGGTTTAAATTATGCGGTGTATGCTTGGGATCCCAAATAGCTCGGTAACAGCTGGGTGATGCAATAATCGATGCTATTCGTGTAACTTTCGGATAAACTGGTCTTAATTTGCATGAGGACCAACATAAGGGCCTCGGCTGCATTTCTTTAAAAATGTGCTACACGGGAGGTAGTCCTTTAGCGCGCTATTCATTTGGAAATCTAATCTCCAATAAATGCCTTCGGTTTTGTTTGTAGAACCTTAAATGATTGCATCTAGAATTTAACATGGTAAAAATTTTGGGTAAGATTCATAAGTTTACTTGCAACTGTTTTCAAATAATATCAGTAAAAATAATATTACCAAATTTTCATATAAAAAATATTTTGGTTATCATAGGGTAAAAACTCGTTCCGTGTTTATGTGCGATGCAGTCTTATGAGATACATTTTGTTTTCAAAACCTGAAATTTTGAGTTCTCACACTAGCCGCATGACTGACCCAAAGTATTTCCTTTTCCTTAAACTCTGAGTGCCCTATTTTTCTGGGCAGCCTAGTAGTTAGGTTTAGTTAGAAGAAATCTAGAAGAGCTCGGAGAATGGAGTTAAAAGTTCCTTTAGTAGATTATTACCTTTTTTCCAACACACTTGTGTTCTATTGTATTCCGCATTTTGTATGGACAGAGATTTATAACTCTCCATGTTTAATTTTGATAAATGTATTCAAACTTTACTCTGTAAATATTTTATATTTTGAAATAATATATGTTATTCTATTCGTGTAAGATTCTGTTCTGTCTTTTTTTCTTTTTACCCTTAAGGAACCGGGTCTCCGATGCTGGAATTTTCTACATGTGAATATCAAGGATGTATTATTATCGATTTTTGAGGGTCTAAGAAATGGGTTCTTACAAGATAAATTATATATATATATATATATATGTATGTATGTGTATATATATAGCTAATTGTGAACAAGTATATTACCTCAACCGTAGCCTAATGCAAAAACCTTGAATGTTGAATTTACTGAACTCTTAGGATCTGAAACCAATCTCTTCTTGAAAACAATATCAGGCCAAGAGATCTACAAACCCTTCTTTTATTTGACTTGAGTTTGTGTTTTAAGTTTGAAATGATGGGGGAAATGAATCGGGTGATTGCAGCTAGAGGTAGATGGAGAGAGGAGCCAAAAAGTAAACTAAAAAAGCGAGTTGACAGTGAGCTTAAATAAAAAAGAAAAGAGAGCAAAATATGGATCCAGATCCAAACTTTGCTTTACTAATTCAGACCCATAAATATCCACTCAAACCCCTCCTTCCCTTAAGCTAAGCTGGCTATTACTTAGGCCCATATGACTTCCATTCCAATTCAAATCGGATAAGATAATTCTCATTTAAAACAAATTAAAGGTATATTGATACGTGTATGTATAATTTTTATATACGCACTATTTTCAATACTGATCAACACAAATCAAATAAAATTTTATAATTAAAATTTTACAAATTTTAATTAATTTATTACAATTATAATTTAATTAATCAGGTTGTAGTTGGAGTATTCAATAATGCGGTTGTGTGACTCTTAGGTGTAAAATCAATCAGCGATTAACATTGAACAATTCGAATATTAACGTTTACATGTCACCTTAGCAAATGGTGTGACATTATGGCCAAATTTATTGCTTACGCAATTTCAGTAAAATTCAATTTTCCCTAATTTAAGCACTCCCTTGTAGTAATTTTTTTTACACCCATTCTCTTAGTCAAAACAATATCACATTAGGACTCATGGAACTTGGTAATGGTCAAAGTTTCGATATCATCCGCATTCAACTTATATAGTCTAAAAACAAAGTCATATTATTAACTAAAGTGCTCTGGCTAGAGACTTTGACTTTGAGTTGACTTTAGTTGACTATGATACTAACCTGATATAACCAAGAAGACAAATACTCTATTGCATTGTTTCCATAAAATAAAGTAATGAGATTATCAACATTTGGAATTAACCATTGTTCAGTTATAAATTTGTACATTTATACACATTACTTTTACTATGGCACTATTTAAGGCGATGTACTTAGCCTTTCGTTTGAATCAACAACCATTATGGAACATTTACAACTCAAAGCTCCTTAATTAAGGTAGTATGTGAATTTAGGATTGATATACTATATTGTATATCGCTTATGAAGTTTGAGTCGAAATACTCCTTCATAAGGAGTTCATTGTTTCCTTAAACAATTCTTTAGCATTTCGTAAACACTTTAGAGTACTCTTAACTACCATTTAATGATCTTAATTTTGATTTGATATTCTTTCGATGTACCAAGTAAAATGAAATATTACATAGGATAATTCATATTGTTGATGCGTAAGGTATCTATCTCATAAGCTCCACATTAAATATTCCAATATGGCATCTGTTTATATCATTTAGGACAATCCTAATATCCTTTTGTACTAGTTACAAAGATGTAATTTTCAAATCCTTATATTGAAAATTAAACAACCAAATTGAAAAGGACTTTAACATGGGAACATCATCAACAATTGGTAGTATGTTATTTATTTATAGTTTTAAAATATTTTAGAACCACCTAGTATTCTTTTTTAAAGACTCATGCTTTCTCTATATTTTGATTGAAAATCAAATTTTTTGACTTCTCTATCAAAATATTTGCTCAATTCAGATGCTTGTTGAATGTTACCATCGTATCTATTCTTGATTCTTATCTAACATTCTCAAACTTGGTTATCATTTCCGTTGACATTGTGACATTTTGGCTAACATGTTGTAACGAGTTGTAATTTTACCACTTTGAAAATGGAATAGTTAATTAATTTTAAATATAGCTTTATAAGTTTAATGAACTTGTTTTAATTAGTTAAAGATGATAAGAAATTTATTTTCAAGTTTTGTTCACATAAATAAATAGTTTGAATTAATAAATGAAAAATATGATTGGAAAGTGGATCATGAAATCTCAACGGTTTGACAAATGGAAATTCTTTTAAGTTGCCGCAGCATTGTTTGTACATACACACACATACACATACACACATATGTATATCACAATTAGTCAAATCGAAGCAAAATAAAATATCTAAGATATTTTTATAAAAAGCAAGTGAAAAAGGTAACATCTAATCATCATTAAAACATGGAAAGCAAACATCAAATCAACCATTAATGCATGTCATTCCATGCTTAAGATATTTTTGCAATATGTCTTATCACATTACATCTCATTAATGCATGCACTTAAGTATGGGGACAATAATTTGATGTTGAAGTGATGTGGTGTAAGAGATATTTTGATAATATATAACGGTAATTTAGTAATTTGCCACATTTTTCTAAGGCTATAAATAAGACCCTAAGGCTTTACAAATTTACACATCTCGTTCCATCTTCTTCTTCTTCATTTCTACTTTAATGGATTTCATCACCTCCATCCTCTCATCCATAGGCCAAGCCATCTAGAAGCAATAATCCAAATGATCATAAGCTAAGAGTTCGAGTTAGCAAAGCTATAGCCAATTTTTAGTTAATAGTTTAAACCCGAGGTGAGTAAACTCCTAGACTATTGTATTATATGCTATTGGATGTTATATATGTTTGATTATGATTATTGATGATGGTTGTTTAATATGAATGTTGAATATACATATATATATGCAAGTCACGGAAATACATGTCGATAAGCACAATGCACTTTCCTTTATTTAATGAATTGGTGTATATGGAATGTTAAACCTCCTTAAAATTGTTTAAAAATATGAAATAAATTGTAAAAATATTTTAAAATGTTTTTAAAGTGATTTTAGTTATAGAAATGAGTTTTCAAATGATAAAAAAAGTCATTTTGATCAATATAGCTTAAAAAGCACTTTCCGCAGCACTTTTCCATGAAACTTTTCTATAACTTTTGAAATGTAGTTTTAAACGCAACTGCTCATTTCAAAATCTTTTGTAAATATTTTCAAATGATTAATAAAGTATTTTAAAGATGATTTAAAGGATTTATGGAAAAGTTAAATATTAAATTATTTAGAGTCGATCAAATTACTTGACCGCCTTATAGGTGTTAGAGAGATAGTGTCTAGGCTTGAGTTTGGAAAACCAGTTTCCTACTCTCCCTGGCTATCCAGACTGGTCCGATGGATGTGATTGTAAATTTGATTTACTCGAATCAAAATTTTTCTAAGTTAAAGTATAATTCTCCAAATATAAATAACTTGAATTTTATGGAGATAATATTCTTGTACTCGGTGTTAAAGTCCGAAGAGGGAACTCATACTATTCGTGGTATTTAAAGGGTGCTTTCCCTGTTATTCCGCCTATAGTATTTGTTGAATATGAGAATTGATATTGAGTGGAATATGATTATTTCTATATATTCTGCTCACTTAACATTTACTAGTTTTGGATTAACATCCTAGATAACATGCTTTTAACCGAATTAAAATTATGAGTTTTGAATTAGGAAATCTTTGTTAAGATTCAAATGAAATGAATTGGATTACTAAGTAAAATAAGAAAGGGTTTGGAATTATTCCATGATTTAAAAAGGTTTTGAATTAACCAAAAGGATTTGATAAATGAGGCTTGATGATTCCATATACTTTGAGAAAGATAAAGAAGTATTTCAATGAATATATCTATAAGATATATCTATGAATGAATAGAAATATGAATTAAATTGAATGATGATTGATAATCACATATGAACTTAACATTTTTTTAATCGATGATTGGTTCGGAGGAATCGGGGTTGGATTTGGGTAATTCCTATCCGAAGACCACTTCGTACCAATTTAAGCTTTTGAAGTGAAGACATGGATATGATATTAAGGATTTTCATAATGAAGGAATGATTGTTGATCATTTGGGGATAAACTCCCAATATACATATAGTAGCAGTAGTCTCTTCGTTATGAAATATCCAATACAAGGACTAATCGCTACTAATACTAGGAGTAACTCCCGATAGGATGTGGTAGGAGAGTGCCTTCGATTTGTCATGTTCTTGTACAACTTGCATGGACGGATGTCTACCGTTGCAATTGTAGTTACATTTGTTGATTTCTATGAACGTATCATCTGATTGGTGGCAGAGAAGGCAACTTCTCTTAGCTTAACACCATTTTCTAAGACATACGAGCTCAGAAGTTATATGTTTGTAGAAATCAATTCTATGATTATGGATTGGCAATGTGGCATTCAAAGTGGAATGTGCTATTAGTAAGGTAATCATTACATCAAGCCTCATCATCTGGAAATGACAGAAACATGGTAGATGCGACAGAGCTAAGTGGGTCGCTCCCATTAGGGTATAGTCATCACCTTTCTAGATATATTTATTCCCGCTATGACGTCGGGTTCTAAATTAACGGGGTGTATGCAAAGAGAGCTCTCGGGTAGGTCGGGAACGACTGAGGTGATTACATATTCGGTACCATCTATGGTAAATGTGGGTCGGTTCTGTGTTGGTAGAGGTTGGAGCCTCAGGTGCATTTTTCTATAGATATACTGTCGAAAGGTAGTCCCTTACCTTGTCATTTTATGGAAATCCATTCTCCAATAAGTGCCTTCGAATTTAATTATCGAGCCTAGTATGCTGAAATTTAATAATGTAACAATTCGGCTAAGATTATGTACACTAACTTGAAAAGTGTTTTTAAAAGAATGCCGTTAAAAATAATATCCACATATTCTGTGTAGAAAATGTTTTGGTTATCATAAGGAAAAAACTCGTTCCGTGTTTATGTGCGACGTGGTCTTATGAGATACCTTTTGTTTTCAAACATTGTATTTTGAGTTTCTCATACCAGTCCCATGATTGACCTGGAATTTATTTTCCTTTCCCCTTAAACTCTGGGTGCCCTATTTTCCTGGGCAGCCGACTGGTTAGGTAAGCTTGGAGCATTTGGGAATGGAGCACGGAGCATGGAGCATTTTGGGTCTTTTATTGAAGTCATCTGTCATTTTCCGCCGTGTCTATATTATGTATTAGTATTTACCAGCACTATAAGGATATGTCGTTATAACTATCCTAGTTGGTTAGTACCTGTCATAACTTTGATGGAACAACTTGGAGTAATTGCATGTACTACTCATATGTATAATTATGTGTTGAATACAATGTGAGATTCTATTATTGTCTATCTTCTATCTTTATTTCTTTACCCCATGATAATCTACCTCTCCGGCACTTGGTTTTACGGCACGTGAATACCGGGGATGTATTAGTGTCAATTTCTAAGGGTCGAGATGGTGGTTCATCACATTTGGTATCAGAGCTTATGGTTGAGTGAATACCTAAGCCTAGATGGGGTCAACTCATTAGAGATAGGGTTAGTATTACCCTAGAATGAGTTTAGTCTGAGAGAGTGCATATTTTAAATTTTAAACCGAATAATTTTATTCAAGTTTATACTAATTCCCTATAATAATTTCATCTATATTTTTAAAAGATATTCCCTTACTATATGTAGATAGTAGGAGATGAGTAATAGAAGAGGACGAAGGGGAGGTAGCAACACTACGACCACTAACTGTCGATCAAAGGCTACAGTAATGGAGGAAGCGGTAATTCCTACGCCACCTCAAGTTAACTTGGCCACTCTTTGCAAAGATTATACCAACTTAGGAGGAAAGCCATTTCAAGGCACAAAATCTATTATTGAAGTTCAAGCTTGTCTTAGATCCGATGAAATTTTTTTTGAAGGATTATACATTGATGATAATGGAAAGAGGTTCTTGGCCTCCTGGCAATTGAAGGATGAGGCTCTAGCTTGGTGGGAGTCCGTTACTCTTAAAGAATCTGAAGATAATTTCTCTCGGGCATGATTGACAGAAGTTTTTCAAGAGCAATACATGCCCGCAGCCGGCAAATCTCGCCTCTATCGAAGTTTCATGGATCTTAAACAAGAAGCGATATCTATGGAAGAGTATTTGTACAAATTCAATGAATTGTCTCACTTTGGGCATGGATTGATAGACAAACCTCTGAAGAAAAACAAGATGTTCATTTCTGGGATGAAGGAGCAGTATCAGGATAGGATGACCGCCTTTGTTAAAGGAACCTTTGTGGATTTAATAGATATGGGTTTCCGTTATGAAGCTTTAGATAAGAGGAATTCAATCGCAACCCAAAACAACAACAACAAGAGGAAGTTCAATAACAGTGAAAAGAGTCATGGCAAGGCAAGCCTGGAGGAGGATCTCAGGAAAACCACTTTAAAGATGTTGAATGTTTTAATTGTGGAAAAAAAGGGCATTATTCAAAGTACTACAAGAGTCCCAAGGTTCAAAGGCAGCAACAAGGAACCATCTCTCCTATGGTGTAGAAAAGCCTATGCCATAACTACCATCAACCCGGCCATTGGAAGAACAAGTGTCTGTTAATGAAGAATGGAGAGCAGATTAAGGTCTATGCTACCAAAGATGAGCCTCCAACCTCTACCGATGTAAAAGGCAAGGGATTTATTAAAGGTGATATTTATGTCAATAATGATTTAGTTAAAGTATTATTTGATACCGGGGATTCCCATAGTTTTATTGCTAAAGGATTGGTTGATATATTAAATCTGATCACAAAAATAGTAGATACCCCTATTTGTGTGTCAAATCCCATAGGCGGTACAGTTAATCTTTGTATGATTTGTGAAAATGTCCGAGTTACTCACCTCTTCCAAAAAAATTCATGCGACCTATTTGTTCTTGACTTTATTGGGTTTGAAGTTTTGCTCGGTATGGATTGGTTAACCAAGAATAAAGTTGTCTTTGATTGTGTTAAAAGGACGGTAACTTTGTGGACCAGCTTCGGGAAGTTTATAGAAATATCTTGTGAAGAACCTAGTCCGCTAAGGGATAGTTTCATGTATGCACTAGACTCATCTCAAAAAGATTTAGAGACAATACCAGTTGTCAAGGAATATCAGGATGCTTTTGAGGAAGTTAAAAGTTTGCTCTCGCATTGGGAAATTGAGTTCCAAATTGACTCAATTCCTGGTGCAAGACCCGTTGTTCACTCTATTCAAAGGATGGCCTCGAAAGAAAAGATTGATTTGGCGAACCAAACTGATGAGTTGTTAAAAAAAGAATTAATTATACCTAGTCGCTCAAGTTAGGGCGCAATAAGTCTGACGGCTCCTTAAGGCTTTGTGTAAACTATTGAGACTTAAATAAGCAAACGGTTAAAAACAAGTATCCACTACCCCGAATAAGATGACTTATTTGATCAACTTCATGGTGCCCGAGTATTCTCACAAATGGATTTAGTCATAGGATTCCATCAACTAAGAATAGCTGAGGATGGCATTCCATTAACTGCATTTAGGAGTCCAACTTGCTTTTATGAATGGTTAGTTATGCCTTTTGAGTTGACTAATGCACCTGCCTATTTTGTAGGCCTTATGAATAGAGTATTCAAAGATGTGCTAAACAAACTTGTGTTGGTTTCTATTGATGATATTCTTATCTATTCTAAAACCGAGGAATAACATGAAAGACATTTGGAGATTGTTTTGGAAATATTGCGGAGAAATGTACTTAAAGCTAAATTCTCGAAATGTCACTTTTGGGAGAAAGAAGTAAGATTCCTTAGGCATATTGTGTCAGGAGAAGGGATCTCAGTAAATCCATATAATATTTTAGCTATACAAGATTGGAAGCAACCACAAATCCTGAAGGACATCCACAGCTTCATAGGATTGGCAGGATCTTATCAGAGATTCATTCAAGACTTCTCCAAAATTTTCTCCCATCTAACAAACTTGACTGTGACGGATGTTAAATTTGAGTGGACACCAAAATGTGAAGAAGCATTCAAGGAACTGAAGAGAAGGTTAACTACCCCTCTAGTCCTAACTATTGCTGATGAAGGCGGTGGTTTAACTGTACATACTGATGCTTATAGGGAAGGAGTAGGTGCTGTTCTGATGCAGCATGGGCAGGTCATCGCTTATGCAAGCATACAACTAAAAACTCATGAGAGTAATTATGCAACACACGACTTAGAATTATTAGCCTTTGTGTTCGCATTAAAAATATGGAGGCATTATCTACTGGGTGAAAAGTTTGAGGTCTTCACGGATCATAAAATTTTAAAGTATCTTTTCATTCAGAAGGACTTAAATATGAGACAACAACGTTGGTTAGAATTTCTCGCATCATGTGATCTTGATATCTTATACACACCTGGGAAAGTCATGGTAGTGGCGGATGCGCTAAGCAGAAGGCATGCCGTTATGGCTTATTTAATGGTACATCCAACTTTGATTAATCATATAAAGAGAATCAGCTCAAGGATCCAATCGTTTCATGAATCGTTAGGGAAGTAGGGAAAATATAATACCGAGAAGATGGATAGGATTCAAAGTAGATGGGCAGGGAAGGTTAAGAATGAATGGAACGATATGTACTCCCAATGTCGATGGGATAAGGCAAGAAGTTTTAACAAAATGTCCTAATTCTTGACTTTTCGTACATCCCGGAATTACTAAAATGTATCGAGATATGAAGAGAACTTTTTGGTGGGATTCCATGAAGAGGGATATCTCTATACATATTAGCAGATGTGAAAATTATCGACATATCAAAAGTGATCAGCAAAAGACCGCTAAATTACTCCAAACTCTTGAAATTCCGACTTGGAAATGGGACCAAATATCAATGTGCTTCGTCGATGGATTACCCCAATGAAGAAAGGGAAATGAAGGTATTTGGTTACCATAGATTGATTAACCAAGAGCGCACATTTTATCCCAGTAAAACCAATGAGAACCGCTGCAAGTCTGGCATAAATATACATGAAGGAAGTAGTTCGATTGCATGGTGTCCCTAGTACTATAGTCGGTGATCGAGACCCTATCTTTACTAGTAAGTTCTCGGAGGCATTTTAAACAACTTTAGGAACTAAGCTAAACATAAGCACCACATATCACCCGAAGACCGATAGGCAAATTGAGAGAGTAATCGTGTGTTGGAGGATCTTCTAAGAGCTTGCATATTAAATTTCGGAGGTTCATGGGAAAGCTACCTTCATCTGATAGAATTCTCTTACAATAATAGTTATCAGGCTAGTATCGACATGGCCCCGTATGAAGCTTTGTATGGCCGCCCGTGTAGATCTCCAGCAAGTTGGATCGAGACCGGAGATCGATTGGTAATATGTCCTGACATGATTAGAGAAGCTTCAGAAAAGGTTGACATAATTAGAAAAAAAAGAAAGAAGCCCAAAGTAGGCAGAAGAGCTATGCTGATCAAAGGCGAAGAAATTTAGAGTTCTCAGTTGGAGATTATGTATTCCTAAATGTTTCTCCAATGAGAGGAGTGGTTAGATTTGGTCGGACAAGGACGTTAGCACCTCGATTTATTGAACCTTTTCCTATTCTCGAAAGGATTGGCCCATTAGCTTATCATGTGGAACTGCCCGAAAGGTTATCTGGTGTACACAATGTCTTTCACATATCTCACCTACGAAAATTTGTGCATGATCCAGAGCAAATTTTAGAAACAGCGCTCAAGAAGAATTAGAAGTTGAACCTAATATGGCGGTTATTAGGCGACCAATGCGAATTGTAGATCACGACCGGAAGCGATTAAGGAGGAAGGTTGTCAGATTGGTTAAGTCCAATAGAGGGTGACACAACAGACTGCACCTGGGAGACAGAGGAAAGAATGCGCAAAGCCTACCCTGAGTTTAGAATGGATACATAATTGTATGTGTATGGTGTACTCACCAGCTTATGGTGATATCACTTCCTATATCTTATGCTTGTGTACCACTTTGTTATATATATATTTTTCTTTGAGTTATCTTGTTCTTATCCTTAATTTCATGGACGAAATTCTTTTAAGGAGGGAAGTATGTAACGACTCGTAATTTTACCACTTTGAAAATGAAATATTTAATTAATTTTAAATATAGCTTTATAAGTTAATTGAACTTGTTTTAATTAGCTAAAGATGATAAGAAATTTATTTTCAAGTTTTGTTCACATAAATAAATATTTTGAATTAATAACTAAAAAATATGACTGGAAAGTGGATACTGAAATCTCAACGGTTTGACAAATGGAAATTGTTTTAAGTTGCCGCAGCAATGTTTGTACATGCACACACATACACACACACACACACACACACACATATATGTGTATCACAATGAGTCAAATAAAGCTTAAGAAAATATCTAAGATATTTTTATAAAAAGTAAGTGAAAAAGGTAACATCTAATCACCATTAAAACTTGAAAAGCAAACATCAAATCAGCCATTAATGCATGTCATTCCATGCTTAAGATATTTTTGCAATATGTCTTATCATATTACATCTCATTAGTGCATGAACTTGAGTATAGGGACAAGGATTTGATGTTGAAGTGATGTGGTGTTAGAGATATTTTGATAATATCTAAGGGTAATTTAGTGATTTGCCATATTTTCCTAAGGCTATAAATAGGACCCTAAAGCTTCACAAATTCGCACATCTCATTCCATCTTCTTCTTCCTCTTCTTCACCTTTACTTTAATAGCTTCCATCACCTCCATCCTCTCATCCGTAGGCCGAGCCATCTAGAAGCAATAATCCAAGTGAACGTGAGCTAAGAGTTCGAGTTAGCAAAGCTATAGCCAATTTTTAGTTAGTAGTTTAAACCCAGGGTGAGTAAACTCCTAGATTATCGTATTATATGCTATTGGAAGTTATATATGTTTTATAATGATTATTGATGATGGTTGTTTAATGTAAATGTTGAATATATATGCAAGTGACGAAAATACACATCGATAAACACAAAGGAAATCACTTTCCTTTATTTAATGAATTGGTGTATATGGAATGTTAAACCTCTTTAAAACTGTTTAAAAATATGCAATAAATTCTCAAAATATTTTAAGATGTTTTAAAAGTGATTTGAGTTATAAAAATGAGTTTTCAAATGATAAAAAAACTCATTTTGATCAATATAGCTTAAAAAGCACTTTCCGCGGCACTTTTCCTTAACACTTTTCTATAACTTTTGAAATGTAGTTTTAAACGCAACCATTCATTTCAAAATCTTTTGTAAATATTTTCAAATGATTAATAAAGTATTTTAAAGATAATTTAAAGGATTTATGGAATGGTTAAATATTAAATGATTTAGAGTCGATCAAATAACTTAACCGCCTTGTGGGTGTCAAAGAGATGGTGTCTAAGCTTGAGTTTGGAAAACCAGTTTCCTGCTCTCCCTGACTATCCGGACTGGCCCGACGGATGGGATTGCAAATTTGATTTACTTGGATCAAAAATTTTCAAAGTTAAAGGATATAATTCTCTAAATATAAATAACTTGAATGTTATGGAGATAATCTTCTTGTACACGGTGTTAAATCCCGAAGAGGGAACTCATACTATTTGTGGAATTTAAAGGGTGCTTTCACAGTTATTATGCCCATAGTATTTTTTTTTGATTATGGGAATTGATATTGAGTAGAATTAGATTATTTCTATAAATTCCACTCACTTAATATTTACTGGGTTTGGATTAACATTCTAGATAACATGCTTTTAACCGAATTAAAATTATGAGCTATAAATTAGGAAATCTTTGTTAAGATTTAAATGAAATGAATTGGAAATATTTTTCTAAGTAAAATATGAAAGGGTTTGGAATTACTCCACGATTTAAAAAGGTTTAAACTAACCAAAAGGATTTGATAAATGAGGCTTGATGATTCCATATACTTTAAGAAAGATAAAGAAATATTTCGATGAATATATCTGTAAGATATATCTGTGAATGAATAGAAATACGAATTAAATTGAATGATGATTGATAATCACATATGAACTTAACATTTTTTTAATCGATGATTGGTTCGGAGAAATCAGGGTCGGATTTGGGTAATTCCTATCCGAAGACCACTTCTGTAACAGCCCATAATTTGGTAAATATTTTTAAATTTATTTTTATTTGAAAATTTTGATTTTTAATTATTTAAAAATTGAATTTTCGGAATTTTCCAATGTAAGTTTGGACTTTTTTATAATTTATTTTCCAAATTCAATAAATAAATATTTTCTGAAATTTTTATGTTTGGTCAACTAAAAGTCAAAGTTTGACCACATTTGAAAATTTTAGATTTGAATTTTTAAATTCCAATCTTTTTCATTGAAAATGTATTTTATTTTAATATTAATTCTGCTTTTCGTTTCGTAAAATTCCGTTTTATACCTTTTAAATTTGATAACTTTCAGCGTTTTACACGCGATTGTTTTCAGTAAAATTTGTCTATTTTATATTTTATTTTTCTACCTCAATTCTATTTTTTTCTATTTTTTACTTTAATTTTCCATTCTCTTTTCTAATGGATTTTTTTGGATTTTTGATTGGAAATTCAAATAGATTTAGGTTACTTTTCGTGGGTAGGAAGTTAGGCCCTTCATTTTCTACACACTTCAATACCCTAGCCGTTCATTTTGTTGTAACCCTAGCCGCCACTAAGTTGTAAATCACGTACAAAAAACTTCTCATCTCATTATCAATTGCGTGAAGAAAAAAATACAGCAAGCTCAAGTTATTTTCCATGGCTTCTCCTTACCTTCTTCTTCTATATTTCTTTTATTTTTTCTTTTGTCTTCAAGATAGGCTCGGCCTCCAAGCTATAGCCGACCTCACCATCTCCACCATACCAACATGTCGACCATCATCACCTCCTACACCCATAGGCCGTGACCACCATGAAGACTCCATCACCAAAACTTTGACCAAACCTAGCCTAGATCACCACATATGCTTCCACTTCACCTCCTTGCCTCGACTACAACACACCACCCCACTTCCAACCCCTTGCCATGACCTATTCCATGCTTAGCCATGCCTAATGACCTGCCTAGACCAGATCTGAACACATGGCCGGGCCATGCTTTGCCATAGGCCGAACCAATAGGATCGAAATCTCTTGTCTTTTAGCCTTCCATGCTTTCTAACTTCCACCTCTTCTTATTCCTTAACCTAGCCATTTATACTTGACCAAGAACCCACCATGGCCGAGACTATCACACCTCTAACCATCATGGCCGAGCAACACAAGATGATGGTTGAACCTATATGTGATGTAGCCAAGCCCTAATGCCCTGGTTTACGAAGTTATGTCATTTTATTCATATTCTTTTCATTGTTCAATCCATAATTTCTTGTGTTGAATCCATACTTATATTTGTTTGCTTTATTTTGTTATGTACAAGATGTGGATCTTGGCTCTCCTTTCACTCAAGTTTGCATCGTGATTTGTCATGCCTTTCGTGCATTGCGGAGTTTACATTTGTGTTTGAATTTGATCTCTAGCTTTTAAAAGGTGAGTCATTCACTCTAGACATTACGTACTTATATGATTGTGAAATGATGATAAGTGAATTGTATAAATTAATATGTTATGTTCATACCCGTCTGTGATATGTTTATATGATGTTAATGCTGTTTCTATACCTGTTACGTCATCTGATATGACATTATATGCTATACTATTAGTTACTATACCATACTGCAAGTTCCCTATCACTATGGGTTGAAATGATACATACCCGAACGAACTGTAGAATAAGAAAAAAATCACTATTGGCTGAAATGATAGGCTCAAATGATTTTATTGTATTTTATTTACTTGGGATTGTGGGTTTGAAATGATAGAATCCAGATTTTCTTTTTAAATTACGGATTGAAATGATACATATCCGTATCACTTGACCTAGGTTAGAAAATATTATACATGCCCATGATTATATTTTTAAATAATATTTTCCCTTAAAATTTATTAAGTATTTTTAAATAATATTTTTCTAAAAGATTATTAAGTATTTTGAGTCTTATAATTATATGAAATTTCAACTTAAAAGCTGATTTAATGCTTTAATTATAGAGGTGTATTGGTTTTTTCTATAAGTTAAATTTTTATAAGTTAATAATTAGTTTTAAGTTGAATTAAAGATCTTTAGTGATAATAAATAACTTAATAATTGAATTAGACTTAATATGGAAGTTTTAAATCTAACCTAGTAATTGTTATGGATTCTACTTTATGAAATGGACATGTTTTGTATAATAAATAATGTATATTGAATTGAAAAAAGGGAATACAATTTTAATTGGACATTTTTTAATAAAATTTATTTAACTAGAAAATCATAGTTAACAGATGTCTAAATGAATAGATCTATAAGGAAAATTTGATTGTTATATTAACTATGATAAAATGTTCTTTTGTGAAATTTTATGTTTTGTGAAATAAATAATTACGATTTTAAAATGGAAAAAGGCATCTTAAGTTATGACTTAACTTGATATTTGGAAATTGGGTTTTAAATAAAATTGTTAAGTTAAGTAAATAAATGAAAATTTTATTTTATTAAATCATAAGTTGAATGATATCCAAATGAATATTTTGAAGTGAAAAATATGATTTTTATAAGTTAAAATGGTTAAATTTGGAGTTTTAATGTTCCTGAAATTTTATATTAAATATGGAATTAATATTGGTAGCTTTCAGAAATGCTGTGGTTTTAAGACAACATTTGTTAAGTGCTATCATTTATGAAAATAAACTAAGTTCAGGAATAATAAAGAGCTACTGCAGCACTTTGTAAATGCTGTTCTTGCTGAAACTAAGCTATATTTTTGAAATTAATAAAGAGCTACTGCAGCACTTTGTAACTGCTATTGTTGCTAAAAGTAAACTGTTTTGAATAACTAAACATCTATTACAACACTTTATAAGTGCTGCTTCTTCTAAAATTGAGCATAAGGTGGCTAAAACAGGAGCAATTGACGGGCTAATGAGGTCGCTTCTCTGATCGGACACACTCCTTCGATACTACATTCTGACTTGGAGATTATTCGGTGGCCACTTTTGATTTGGGGGTGCGGCTCGAGGTGGGCTGTAGTAGCTGCTACGCGTTACCACCGGTCTGGAAGTGTAATTGGTATATCTACCCTAGCATTGCCTACTTGTGCCGTGTTACCTACCCTAGCGCGCCTTATACGAGTTTGATTTGTGTCGTACCTATGGATTATCCTCTGGTAGCCTCCCGATCAGCAGGTATTACGGTACTGCATAGACTATTGGCACTATTATGTGTTAAGGGGGATATTAGGTAACTCCTTAACGCTATTTTAAAAGTAAGTTTGTTTTACTGTAGACATTACTATAATAGAGAAATATAACCACATAGTAAATAGTTTAACGGATCCTTAGAGGATGGGCGGTCCCAAGCATCCTTTAAGTTACTTGTCCCTTTTATTACAGTCCACTTGAGTTGGTTTACAGTGTATAAGTATATATGTCCTGACTCGAGTGTTTTGTGTTTTGCTTTACGCTTGGGTTAGACTGAGTGATACAACATTCAAGACTCACCTTCGGAGTTGGAGCTTTGCTTGAAGATCCAGCTATCTATTTCTCTTTTATTTGTTCAGTTGATTCTAGTTATCCAGTTGATTCCAGTGATGTATTCTGATTTGTACTTGATTATCATATCGAGACTTCTGTTGTACCTTGTTTAACTCTGATGTGTGTGTGTGTATATATATATAGTAGCTTCATGAACTACCATCCCTTTGCTTCCACTGCATTATTATATTACTCTGTGTCTGTGATCTGTGATTTATTTACTGCATATTCTATGCTTTGCCAAATTTATTTTACAATTCGGTATTTTGAGCAATTCAAGTCCAACATGGGTGGATGCGAATGGTTGAAAATATCGGGTCATTACAACTTCGTACCAATTTAAGTTTTCAAAGTGAAGACATGGATACGATATTAAGGATTTTCGTAATGAAGGACCACTTGTTGATCATTTGGGGATAAACTCCCAATATACATATAGTAGTAGTAGTCTCTTTGTTATGAAATATCCAATGCAAGGACTAATCACTACTAATCCTAGGAGTAACTCCCGACAGGATGTGTTAGGAGAGTGCCTTCGGTTTGTCCTATTCGTGGACAACTTGCATGGATGGATGTCTGATGTTGCAATTGTAGTTACATTGGTTGATTTCTATGAATGTATCACCTGATTGGTGGCGGAGAAGGCAACTTCTTTTAGCTTAACACTCTTTTCTAAGAGCTCATAAGTTATACGTTTGTAGAAATTAGTTCTATGATTATGGATTGGCAATGTGGCATTCAAAGTGGAATGTGCTATGAGTAAGGTAATCTTTACCTCAAGCCTCATCACTTGGAAATGACAAAAATAGGGTAGATGCGGCAGAGCTTAGTGGGCGGCTTCCATTAGGATATAATCATCACCTTTCTAGATATATTTATTCCTGCAATGACATTGGGTTTTAAATTAACGTGGTGTATGCAAAAAGAGCTCTCCGGTAGGTCGAGAACGACCGGGATGACGACATATTCGGTACTATCTATGATAAAGGTAGGCCGGTTCTGTGTTGGTAGAGGTTGGAGCCTCAGGTGGATTTTTCGAGAGATGTACTATCAGAAGGTAGTCCCTTATCATGTCATTGTATGGAAATCCATTCACCAATAAGTGCTTTCGGATTTGATTGTAGAGCCTAATATGTTGGAATTTAATAATATAACAATTTCGGCTAAGATTATGTATACTTACTTGAAAAGTGTTTTCAAAAGAATGTCATTACAAATAATATCCACATATTATGTGCAACAAATGTTTTGGTTATATTAAGGAAAAAATCCATTCCATGTTTATGTGTGGCGTAGTCTTATGAGATACCTTTTGTTTTCAAACATTGTATTTTGAGTTTCTCACACCAGTCTCATGACTGACCTAGAGTTTAACTTTCTTTTCCCTTAAACTCTAGTGCCCTATTTTCCTGGGCAGCCAACTAGTTAGGTAAGCTTGGAGCATTTTTGAATGGAGCACAGAACATGGAGCATTTTGGGTCTTTTGTTGAAGTCATCTGTGTAACGCTTCGGTTTTTCGTTGCCGAAAAACCAAATAGTTATGGGTTTTAAAAAGAATTTAGGAAAAGAAAAAGTAGAAAAGAAGAGAAGAAGAGAAGATAATAGATAAGGTAGAAGATGGAGGGAAAAGAAAATAGAAAAAAATAGGACGGAATAGAAAACAACACAACAATAACAGAATCTCACAATTCGCAGCGGAACAACATATAATAGATAAATGAATAATCCTTAAACAAAGAACTATATCAGCTATTACATTTTATACTTTACATCATATCATCATCAGAGTGTACAACAACAAACAATGCAGCGGAAAAAGAAATACTATATAAACTAGTAATACGCCATGCCATCCAGCTTGCCTCCAGCAACTCCAGAATATCCTGATAAACCTTAACTCTTGACTGCCCGTGTGAAAATTGGTGGGCACCCAGAGTTTAGGAAGGAAAACAATAAACTCCAAGTCAGTCATGTGACTGGTGTGAGAACTCAAAACAGTTTATTTATCTTTAAAATCAAAATAGAGGAATATTTTTAAATTCAATTCGCAATGCTTTTAAAAATGAGACTACCATAAGGCCTCCCGCACACACACACAATGCAAACGCAGAATCGGAGGAGATTTCTCCTTATGATAGTCAAAGATGCTTGATACGCATTTAAAATAACATTTGATATTATTACTAGTGCATAGTGTAGGGGAAAAATTCATTTTGAAAGTAGAATATAAATCTTAGCCAACATACGACCATTATCGTATGCCTACTATAGCTAACATCCAAACAGTGTTGCGACACCATAAGTGAATGATAGGTTCTACAACTAATACCGTACAAGTTTCGTATTGTTTCTTTGGATTTCCAACAAATGGTCAGGCCAAGGAACTTCCCATTGCCACATGAGAATGCCTCTGGAAAGACATCCCCGAGAACCAAACCGGAACTCTGCCAACACAAGGCCGGGTTACCCCTAACTGGGTAACTACTGACACGAGCACGCCATTCCCCGATCGTAAACGACCTTTCTCACGGGATCCCGAAAACCAACAACCACAAAGTAATAAATTCGTAGTAACCACATAGGTTAAATATCTGGGCTCCATACCATGATACAACCTCTATCCAGAAGGAAATGTACATACCCTAAAGGGTGCTACCCCTCATAACCTTGCCGCATCTTTCCTGTTTTGACCATTTCCGGGGTGTGAGGTTCGACGAAGTCACGTCCATAAAAAACATACTTTATACAAAAGCCATGCTTTGGGTCAACAAATGATCAACACAATGATCACCAAGATAGACGATCAAATAAACGATCCTATCACAATAATCAACACAATGATCATTTCAGCAACACTCAGCATGTCACATTACCAAATTGGGAATATATCGCTGATAACTTCAACTATATAACCTCTGAGCTCGTACGTCTCAGAGAAGGGTGTTAAGCTAAAAGAATAAATTCTTCGCCACCAACAGAAATATATTTGAAAGAAATCGGCTTTATATCTCAACTTGTAATGTCAGACACACAATCCATACAAGTCTGTTCCGGGATCGAATAAAACCGAAGGCACTTACAAAGAAGTCCTTGCAATCCGGATATTCACAATCCTGATCGGATTCACCATCACATATGGAGAACTCTATACCGTAGCTACTCGGTGCAGAGTAAATCGACAGGTCATCCTATCGCTCTCGCAAATACCGGGTCTTCAACACCGATCTTCAATGCAATTCACAACGACGTATCACATATTCGGAATGGGTTATACGACCCCATGGTCCTTTCCCGGTTAACCCGAATAGTGAGCGCTTATTCAAAAATAAGTGTAGCATTCACATTCAAACAAATCACATCAATTACCCATTCAAAGGGAAATATTGATAGTCGGTTATTGAACTATCAATGGATATGCACAACATCACCAGATTCCAAATAATTTTCCAAATTATTTATTTTCCAAAATATCTTCACTAGATATATAATTTTCAACACTTCAAAAATAAATCAATATTTATTTTTAAACAAATTCCACTTTCTTTTATAAATTCCATAGTGAATTTATAATCCAAAATATCTATGAATATTCAATTTCGATTATTCATTTCAATTTATCTTCAAAAAGATAAATTCTCTAATATTCACTTTATATTGGAAAAACATTTCCATACTTATTTATTCATAAGTAATTCACAAATTTTATTTATTTTCAACACTTAGAAAATATTCAATATACTTAAATCGAAATTAAGTACATATTTCATTCTTTAAGGAAATCATTCTCTTAAACATATTTATTTGGGCCAAAACGAATGTTACGTAAAACATCGTTACGACAACCCAAAATCACTAGTATAGGGATTCGAAATTAAAATAGATATATAAATCCCAATACTATACAAAACATTTCCTTTCGGAAATCATTTACTATAACGACAGTGTTATAGTCCACCATTTCCTTCTATTTCTCGAAAACGTCTATTTCAACAATAAATGTCGAAATCTATGGTTTCGAATCTCAACACAATTAAAACTTTGTTAGATCGTTTTAATTCTATTTAAAACATCACATCTAAACATTTTCTTTAACGTATTATTCACTATTCAAAAACGTGAATATACTTCATTAACAAATTTCATCAATTCTATGCATTTTATTTCAAAGGATTATTCACTGTCTAAAATGTGAATATAACTCCATTTATAAGTCATAACAATTAACTTATCAAAATAAGTTGTTTGCGGATTTATAAAACAACGTTTATAAATTCCATTTCTATTTATTTATAAAAACTTCTTTTTTTTTATAAATTCTTTTATTAACCTATTCCAGTTTATAACTCAATTATAAACTAAAAGTTCATATTATAAGTTAAGTGCTTATAATCTATTTGTTTGCAAAAATCGTTCCTTTGAACTTCATAATTATAAATCTTATAACCTATAAGATCCAATTATTCACCCAAATCTATTCCTCAATTAACTTCACCAATTTATAAATCTTACTATTTATAAATTTTATTTATAACTTCACAGTTTATAATTCTATAAATTTCATTCATTTATGAAATTCATTTTCACTTCATTCAAACACTTATAAAAACTCGTTTTATAATGTCTATATTTCAGTTTATAAATATCCATTTATAAATCACTTAATATAAATCAATTTATATTATTCTTTAAAACGTCTTTAATCTCCTTTATAATTTCACCATTCTCTTGATTTATAAAATAATTAAATTTTATGAATCCTATATTTAAACTTTTCACAATAAATTCAAAAATCCCAGTTTAAACTATTTTATACATCATTAACCCGTATTTTCAAAAATCAATCTTTTAACTATATTTCACAAAAACCATAATTTTATAACTTTAAAAATTATAGCGTTTAATTATTTAAAATGGGTCAATTCCAAAAATATAGTATATTTTTTCAAAAATCACTTTTAAAATCATTTTTAAATTCCAAAATCTGGGTCCAATGATGCTACACACCAAACAGTCAATCACGACTACAACGATATCATATATCGTATATGATAATCAACGAATATCAAAATATCCATAATCAAATAAATACTGTTGAGGAATCCAGTTGGATCCCTCCAACCTGTTTTCCTGCATCCACAAACATTAGCACAATACCAATTTCGCTCCAGTAAGAAATTATCGCGGTATATGTTTTTAATAAATATTATCCGCTTAATAACGGCGTAATAGGGTCTCATCCGCTAAACAAAAATGCGGGAAATCAATAACTCCAATATATACATATGCCAATATATATATATATTGCTATTATATATAATACCAATTTCACTGTTTATGAAATATTCGCGGTATATGTTTTTAATAAATAACATCCGCTTACTAACGGCGTATAATGTCTATTTTAACAATCAATAGATATCAATCAACATTCAAACATGCATTCAAATATTTTAAATCTAACTATTTAAAATAAAATCGAAACTGATTCGATTGAGTGAGAAGTTCTCACCTTGATTTAAATTTCGTTTTAGCGATTTATTTCGAATAAAATTAAACGGACGTTTAATTTTACTCAAAATTCTCACTAACTCCAAACGACTCCAATCCAATTTCATCGCGTAGTGCTCGTCCATACGATTCCAACGCTTCTTGTTTCGCGCGTTTTCGACCTCGTATGAAAAAGTTATGAATATTTGAAGTTTACTCGAATTTTAATAACTAAAATTACACATTAATTTATAATTTTTAACCTCAAACTCATCAGGACCCTCCATTTCATCTTGCATCAGATCTGGCCGCCCATCCCCTTCTCCCTCTCACGTTCTTCTTCTCCAGGTTGAGGCCGCAACCACCAACCCATGAACAAGCAACTAGGGTTTAACATTGCAAGCTCATTTCTCGACGAAATCACATCAAACCACCTGCAAATCGAAGCTCTTCGCGAGAGCTACCTCCACCACCCATAGCTTGAAGCTCGGCCTCCCCTAAACCGCTCGAAATGCGTGCGAAAATCTGCAGGTTCGGCCCCAATTGCACCCCCCTCGTCGCGCCATACCCCATCATATCCGTATGGATTTGAAGAACACACTCCCCTCTACAACTTTCATGTTGACAACTTCCTCCAATTGTTGACGGATCGTGAGTGATTGAGGGAGGAAGTGGAGATGCTTTCTGGCCATCCATTGGGGTAGTGGCGGCTAGGGTTTTATAATTAGGTTTTTTTTTTTTTTAATTATGAAGGGTAGGGTGCATATTTATAGAGAAAAACGAAACACTATTCATTCACAATTTTTCAACTCCGATTTTCGCGCCGAAACTGACGTTCCTAGGGTTTATCCCGCGTTCCGGACACAATGGAACAGGTTTCGGAAGCTAATTCGGACATCTGTGCGAGTTATGGCTGTAAACGCTCAATTTAAATTAAACCGATTTAAATCGATTTCTAGGCGTTTTAATTCGTACCGGACAAACGGTAAATCCAATTGACTTGAAATTTGAAACCTTACAATAATATCACATTACGGATCCGATGAAACTAGTTTCGTCTAAATCCGAGACTTTTTGAAAAATGGCTATTTTCACTCGTCAAATTTAAATTAAAAATAAATCGATGCATTTCGAGCTGCCACGATCAAACGATAACTCCGATTGACACGAAAATTGAAATCCGATAATAACTAACTATTACGGATCCAATGGAACTAGTTTCGTTCAATTCTGAGACTGTTCAAAAATTGGCTATTTTCACTAGTCGATTTTAAATATTAAAATATTCAATTTTCACAATTTAACTTTTAATTCGATTTTAAAAGTTCTAAAATATTGTTCTAACTCCAATATGATAAAATAAAATTTTACAAATCATTTTCAATCGTATTTAACTATATTTTCAATTATTTCCATAATTTAACATATTAAATTATCGATTTAATAATCCAATTAAATCCAATAATTCAAATAAAAATTTATTTGACTTATAAATTCACTTATTTATATTTAAATTAATTAAATATTCAAATTTTAATAAATTAAAATTCTGGGTCGTTACAATCTTCCCCCCTTAAAAGAATTTCGTCCTCGAAATTACAAGTAAGAAAAATTATATAATCTATTAATTTTCAAAAATCCATAGTTAAACTTCTTACAATAACTTACTAAGTTTTCAAATCATACTTAGTTATCTTTTCAAAACCAAACTATATCATTTAACTTTCAATTTCAAATCAAAGTTAAAGTTTTCAAAATTTTCCAATTTTCTCAAATTTTTTCTAACGCCTTAAATTTTCGGAAAAATTCGCCATAGTCTCCTTTGCGCGGCTCGATCCGAAAAAAAAATGACAGTATATATATCACAAATATACATCTCATCATTTTGATTTATAAAATAATTAAATTTTATGAATCCTATATTTAAACTTTTTACAATAAATTCAAAAATCCCAGTTTAAACTATTTTATACATCATTAACCCGTATTTTCAAAAATCAATCTTTTAACTATATTTCACAAAAACCATAATTTTATAACTTTAAAAATTATAGCGTTTAATTATTTAAAATGGGTCAATTCCAAAAATATAGTATATTTTTTCAAAAATCACTTTTAAAATCATTTTTAAATTCCAAAATCTGGGTCCAATGATGCTACACACCAAACAGTCAATCACGACTACAACGATATCATATATCGTATATGATAATCAACGAATATCAAAATATCCATAATCAAATAAATACTGTTGAGGAATCCAGTTGGATCCCTCCAACCTGTTTTCCTGCATCCACAAACATTAGCACAATACCAATTTCGCTCCAGTACGAAATTATCGCGGTATATGTTTTTAATAAATATTATCCGCTTAATAACGGCGTAATAGGGTCTCATCCGCTAAACAAAAATGCGGAAAATCAATAACTCCAATATATACATATGCCAATATATATATATATATATATTGCTATTATATATAATACCAATTTCACTGTTTATGAAATATTCGCGGTATATGTTTTTAATAAATAACATCCGCTTACTAACGGCGTATAATGTCTATTTTAACAATCAATAGATATCAATCAACATTCAAACATGCATTCAAATATTTTAAATCTAACTATTTAAAATAAAATCGAAACTGATTCGATTGAGTGAGAAGTTCTCACCTTGATTTAAATTTCGTTTTAGCGATTTATTTCGAATAAAATTAAACGGACGTTTAATTTTACTCAAAATTCTCACTAACTCCAAACGACTCCAATCCAATTTCATCGCGTAGTGCTCGTCCATACGATTCCAACGCTTCTTGTTTTGCGCGTTTTCGACCTCGTATGAAAAAGTTATGAATATTTGAAGTTTACTCGAATTTTAATAACTAAAATTACACATTACTTTATAATTTTTAACCTCAAACTCATCAGGACCCTCCATTTCATCTTGCATCAGATCTGGCCGCCCATCCCCTTCTCCCTCTCACGTTCTTCTTCTCCAGGTTGAGGCCGCAACCACCAACCCATGAACAAGCAACTAGGGTTTAACATTGCAAGCTCATTTCTCGACGAAATCACATCAAACCACCTGCAAATCGAAGCTCTTCGCGAGAGCTACCTCCACCACCCATGGCTTGAAGCTCGGCCCCCCCTAAACCCCTCGAAATGCGTGCAAAAATCTGCAGGTTCGGCCCCAATTGCTCCCCCCTCGTCGCGCCATACCCCATCATATCCGTATGGATTTGAAGAACACACTCCCCTTTACAACTTTCATGTTGACAACTTCCTCCAATTGTTGATGGATCGTGAGTGATTGAGGGAGGAAGTGGAGATGATTTCTGGCCATCCATTGGGGTAGTGGCGGCTAGGGTTTTATAATTAGGTTTTTTTTTTAATTATGAAGGGTAGGGTGCATATTTATAGAGAAAAACGAAACACTATTCATTCACAATTTTTCAACTCCGATTTTCGTGCCGAAACTGACGTTCCTAGGGTTTATCCCGCGTTCCAGACACAATGGAACAGGTTTCGGAAGCTAATTCGGACATCTGTGCGAGTTATGGCTGTAAACGCTCAATTTAAATTAAACCGATTTAAATCGATTTCTAGGCGTTTTAATTCGTACCGGACAAACGGTAAATCCAATTGACTTGAAATTTGAAACCTTACAATAATATCACATTACGGATCCGATGAAACTAGTTTCGTCGAAATCCGAGACTTTTTGAAAAATGGCTATTTTCACTCGTCAAATTTAAATTAAAAATAAATCGATGCATTTCGAGCTGCCACGATCAAACGATAACTCCGATTGACACGAAAATTGAAATCCGGTAATAACTAACTATTACGGATCCAATGGAACTGGTTTCGTTCAATTCTGAGACTGTTCAAAAATTGGCTATTTTCACTAGTCGATTTTAAATATTAAAATATTCAATTTTCACAATTTAACTTTTAATTCGATTTTAAAAGTTCTAAAATATTGTTCTAACTCCAATATGATAAAATAAAATTTTACAAATCATTTTCAATCATATTTAACTATATTTTCAATTATTTCCATAATTTAACATATTAAATTATCGATTTAATAATCCAATTAAATCCAATAATTCAAATAAAAATTTATTTGACTTATAAATTCACTTATTTATATTTAAAATTAATTAAATATTCAAATTTTAATAAATTAAAATTCTGGGTCGTTACAATCTGTCACTTTCCACTATGTCTGTATTATGTATTAGTATTCACCAGCACTGTAAGATATGTCATTATAACTATCCTAATTGGGTTAGTACCTATCATAACTTTGATGGAACAACTTGGAGTAATTGCATGTAATACTCATATGTATAATTATGTGTTGAATACGATGTGAGATTCTATTATTGTCTATCTTCTATCTTTATTTCTTTACCCCATGATAATCTGCCTCTGCACATTTGGATTTATGGCACGTGAATACCGTGGATGTATTAGTGTCAATTTCTAAGGGTCGAGGAGGTGGGTCATCACATATGTGCAATAATCTAGTCTAAATCAGCATTCAGAATTTCTATTTCAACAAAGACGTACCAAAATTCAAAGTCATATCGAGAGATAATTTGCGAGTAGAATCCTAATAAACTTAAGCGCATTAACTGACGAATCTGTTATAATAATTTAATAGTTGAAATTTATGAGGTAATTCTCATTCATGTATCGGCCTTCCTTTCAAGACACACCTGTAACCAATGGATCATATAACTTTGGGTAAAACTATCAAAATCGTACTTTGATAATATACGTGGAATCTACATAAGATTTAAACACCATGTCATATGACATAGTCTATACTATTTGTGGCTTATAAATAATTAAGGAAATTGTTATTGCTGACAATTCTTTTTACCGACATTGATAAGAAACTCATAGTTTCTTTTTGATGTGCAAGAATTCTTATTGAACATTCTAGCGGGTTGTGTCTATTCTCGACTAAGTTAATTTGATTTCATCTTATATAATCAGCAACGTGAGAGTCTTTGGATCATATCCAATACTTAAAGTAAAAAACAAATGTTCATAATATAAATCAGTCAACCATTGTTTATCGGTCCCAAATTCCATTAGGGTGATCTTCACAAGAGCCTTATGAGCGAATTTTATGTGCGACATCTTAACTCACACAACCAATCAACCCTTGATCTAGGCCATGTAGGAGATTCTTATTAACTTATATCTTACATGATCTCATGCACTGTGCTTTAGATGATGTTAAACTTAATGTACAAACTTACTCTTAAGTACATATCCTTAAAGAAAAAAGTTAAACCACTTCACCAGTCTCAATCATACTTTTTCAAATAGAGTTTGTCAAGACCCATCCTTCTCGACCCTCGAAAATCGACACAAAATACGCCACAGTATAATATGCCGACGATCGAGTGTCGGAAAAAACAGATTATTAGGGAAAAAGAAGAATATAGGAGTAAGAAGGAACTAAACATTAACAGATTTCAAAATCGCAGCGGGATAAAATATAATAGCTAATAACAGATCTTTATAAAAAATGAAAAAATATCTATTATATAGGTTTCATCATCAGAGTATCACAATCGAACAACAATTACCAGCTTGGCAGTTATAACAGCCTGCCTCACAGATTGCCGGCAACTCAACAATCACAGCAGCGGAAATAAACAAGTACGGGTAATACATCTTGGACTCCAGCTCCCCTCCTGAGCTCCCAAGCATCCTATCTGTATTATATAATACTCGGTCTTGTTGAATATGCAAGTATATGATTTTTGTTTGATGACAATAAACATATATATATATATATATATATATATATTCATTTAAATGTATTTGTTAATATACTATTTTATTTTCACAGATTAAATAAATATTTGATGAATAAAATAAATAACATAGAATTTGAATTCAAACAGAAATTTTATTCAAACAAATATTTATTACAATTTTTGAACAGTACAAATTTCAAGCTCTCACTATATATATACAATTTCAATTACAATAAAAATTTGATTACATTACAATTCACATTTACATTTGACCTCACTACATATCACTTATTCACTCAACTCGTATTTATCTTCAACTTCATTCCAATGTGAATCCAGCATTTGAGCAATCTGTAGAAATATACATTGACGCAGTAAAATTGAAAAGGAAATATTTTTGCAGTATAAAATAAAATGTGAATTTTGAAAATGATATTTGCCTCAGTTATTTAGGTTGTTCGTCATCATTTAATTTTGAATGCATCATACACGAACAGCTTGTGACATACATAGTGTATCACTGTATATGCCACAAGGCCGTGCACACCGATATACACTTGATAGAATTACAGGGACAGGTGAGCGCAAGGTCAAACCCAAATCATAAGTCGGGTTCAACTCAAGTGAATTAAATATCAAGTCACAATATCAACACAAGGTCAAACCGGAGCTTTAAAGCTGGATTCAACACAAGGTGCAAGTTCATGAAAATAGTCAAGACAACTAAAACAAGCCTCGACCACAATCCAAATGTAAAAATGCAATATGAACATAATAGTGCACAATGGCAGTGGTACAAACTAAATGAAGACAAGCTACTGAACTCCAAGCAAATCTCAAAGGCAAGTACCAAAATCAAAATAGTTCAAGAGAACCAGTAAATGACTCAGAAGAAAATAGTGATGAAGCGTGGTCCAACCAGATTAATATGGAAACACAACAACTCATATAACCCAGTGCCAACAGATCAGAGTCGAGCACAAAGGAATGAAACACTACTTCACATACATGAAAACCAGAGAATACAAACTACAACATCAAGTGATACTAAGTACAACAAAAAATCAAGCAGAGATGAACAAACCATGGTGGCAAATTCGAACAAATCCAAAGCCTAGAAAATACAAATATACATGTATGCATATATATACATATATGTATACACATACATATCTATATCAAATAGAAACAGTGGACAAGAATACATATATGCTGCAGTAACCAAAGTCAAAGCAAAACCAGAACTTCAAAAGAACAAGTGCAGCCTCTACATGAAGGTCTGAAACAAATGAAACCAGAGGCAACTGGCAATAAATACTATAATGAACCAGGTGAAGCAACTTAAGCTCCAAAAGATACAACATAATGCACCAGTGAACAACTAAATGAAACTGGACAGTGCAAGTTCAAATAGAAACAAATGTACATACACAGTGCAGCAGTGTAAACATCTACATGAACAAGGCTCGAACTCAAGTCAGTGCACAACAACCCAATTCAAACAACAATACCGAACCAAATGGAATTGCAACACAATGTCAAGATATATAACCAAAGATAGTAGGAGTTTTACAATTCAAGTCAAATGCCAAAGTCATGCAACAGCAGGTACAAGTTAAAAATGAGCACAGCATCCATCTAGTAACCATCAAGTGAACGAAGTGCACATGAATGCACAATGAAAATTCACAAACAAGTCAAGTATGCTACAGGTTGCAAATGACCAGAGGCAATAAACACAAATGGCCAAAGTCGAGTATGATACAGAATAATCATGCCAAAGTCATGGAATCGCACAAACAAATTCAAGTGACCGAAATCAACATCGTCAAAATCAAGTCAAAGCCGAAGACAACAAGAAAGAGAACGAACGAAATCAACACCATGTCAATCAAGGAATCGAACCAAGTTAGAAATCAAAACCGTGTTATTCAAGTAATTTGAACAAGTCAGAGATCAATCCCAAGCATTAAAACAAAATCGAATGGCCGAGATAAATCAAGTGACGAATTCAAATAAATGTATACAAACAAAAATCAAGGATCTCGAATCCTATATAAATAAGTAACATCATCGGCAATTTCATATCGAGTTTAAGCAAGCAAATCAGAAGAAGCAAAAAGAAAAATTTACATACCAAATCAAAGTCGAACTCGATCAAGGAGGAGGAGCCACGAACGAATCAATTGAAGTAAGCAATCGAAGCACCAACCATCAATTTAAGCGGCAACTTCACAAAGCCCTAATTTCAGAGCTAAGAGGAACGAACGAAAGAAGGAACGAGGACATTGTTAAACAAAGGAGAGGACCGAATAAATAATGAGAATAATATTGGTCCGGCCCTTCTTTTTTTAGTGATTGGTTTATATTAAAAGGGAGATAATTAGGGTATTGGTTTAATTGTTTTTTAAATTGTTGTTTCTGTATTTTCTCCTTTAAACCATTGTAATTACTAGTCGTGTGACTAGGGCACAAACTACGTGGCGTAGTTTGAAAATTTGCAACTCAGTGGCTGAGTTGTGGCAGGGCTTTGAGCATAGAGTTAGGCTAGTCAGTAGAGGGTGTCGCGAGTTTACGTGTGTAAGCATGTGACTATCTAATTTCTAGTAGAAACCATGGGGGCAACACATAGCCAGGGTTTTGCCGAAGCTGGGTAAATTCCGTGTCGTTCTATTTTTGCATTTATTATTCTGCTATTATCTGTGCTGCTATTCTGATATATCTGTGTTGAAATAATTTTATAAGCTTCCGCAATAATTTTTATAATTAATAGTATCACCCTATTCACCCCCCTCTAGGGTGAAATCGATCCTACAGGTCTCACCCGAGCATTATAATGAAATAACACCCAAGTCAGTCTGGAATACTATCGTGATAAAAATACACCAAAATTGATTATTAAAGTTTCAAAAATCCTTTGAAAATCAAAAGCATCTCGTAAGATCATGCCACAAATAAACATATCGGGTTTTTACCTTACGATAGCCAAAACATTTCTTATCAAAATCCTTTGATATTATAATAGTGTTTATATACAAATACTTATTCAAATAGCTGAAATTGCTACATGATTAAATTCCAGCATACTAGCCATAAAGTGGGTCCTACAATCAAAACCGTACAAGGCACGTTGAGAAAATGGATTTCCAACGAATGACTAGGCACTGGGGTACCACCTGTCACAGTACCTGGTCTAGATCAGCGTACCGAGGATCCACCCTGAATCCCCTGTAATATAAGACCGAGACTAACCCTTACTAGATAATCCCGAGTAAGATCACCCCGCGGTTGGGATCAGCAACCGCACCACACAGCCGAAATAAAAGGGACATCTAGACAGGGATGACCTCACCCTAATGGGCGCGACCCACTTAGCCTTGCGGCATAACCCTTGATTTTCAGTCATTCCCGATTGATGAGGCTCGAGGCTAAGCGTTACCTTTTTAGAACATTTAACTTAGAATGCTCACTGTCCTCCTGACGATGTTCTGAAAGCATTCATCCATACGAGTCCGTTCCAGGTCTGAATTGATCGAAGGCACTACTCCTACTACATCCATTTTGGAAACACCCTCAGGATTAGTAGCGACTAGCCTTTGCACTTCACTGCTCCATCTTCCTCACGAATACGTTCAAACCGGATCAAAGTGGTTTTCGGAAAATTAATCCCGATCCCAGTCTCTTCGAAACGATTAGCGCATTTGGTCAATATTGGTAGTCGGTTATTTAACTATCAAATAACATTCACAAACAATCATCAAGCCATAATAATTTCTCCCAAATTATTTATTAACCTAAAAATATCTTCGCAAGATATATTTCCACTTTTCAACCCTTTGAAAAAAATTTCAAACCATCTTTCTCTCACGGAATAAATTTCCCAAATATTTTCTATTTCCACTGAAATCACCAAGTACCAATACTTTAGATTTTAAAACACTTTGTTTTAAAATATACTTTAAAACTTTTAAATTTAAAACTACTTGAACACTTTGTTTTAAAATATACTTTAAAACTTTTAAATTTAAAACTACTTAAACACTTTATTTGAAAATATATATTTTAAAAATATTTAAAATAAAACTACTTTATAAAATATAAAATATAAAACTAATTTTTAAAATAAAAATTAAGCCAAACTATGAAATTAGAGATTCCTTCCGCCTGCCCTCTCTTTTTCGCCCCTCCTATCCTTCCTTCCGCCCGCCTCTCCTCATGCCCTTGAAGTAGGTTTCGTCTTCAGATCTGGTTTGTGATTCTTGTGTGCTCATGGCACCTGCGCGAGCAATTGTTTCTGCGCATCCATCTGAAGCTATTCCATCTTCTACTTGTTCGTTTGGCGACGGCGCCTTGCCTTGTAGCTCGTTTGCCCTTTGGCTGGTATTATGGCAGATATTTTATCCCCAGTAACGAAATCTCCTACTGTTCATGGCATCAACCCTATTATAGGTACGACCCCTCTGTCGCCTTTCCTAGCATCAACTTCTGCTTCTGCTTGGTCGAGAATGGACATTGGACTTCCTGTTGCTACTAATTTGGCTACTGTTGGAACTGAAATTCTTGATAATTGTTTGGGGGGTAAGACTGCTCCAAATGGTAATGCTGTATGCGATGATAATTTGAATGTTATACACTCTATAGTGGTGCCGAATGGTGGTGAGGTGGTAGCCGATGTATGTGTTGATGCAGCTGTGTTCTTAAAGGATAATAATGGGATAACTATGGGTAGCACATCAGGTGCTTGTTGTAATGCCTATGACGATATTCCCCAGTCTGTTGTTTCTCAACCTAAGTAGTTTGACCCTCCTTCGCCACGGCCTGCTCCAAAGTGGTAATCTCTGTTTTCCAAGCTACCTAGTAATGCCGGAATCCATTCGCCTCGTCACTTTGATTTAGTTGAGAATGAGGGTGTGATGATTCCGCCCATGGAAGTGATTGAGGCCGGAGTGGAATTTTGGAAAGACCACTTGGTTAGTTTCTTTCTTGACACCAATCCCCCCTATCATTTAGTTAAGTCGAGGTGCAACATGGCGTGGAAGCCTAGGGGTGGTTTGAGTGTTCACTTTGACAATGAAATGTTCTTTTTTAAGTTCTCGCGAAGTGATGAAAGGCAACGTATTCTGGAGGCCAACCCCATTCTAATTGATGGTAAACCATTCATTATCACTACGTGGAGTCCTTCTGTGGATCATGCGAAGGAGCAAGTTTTATCCATTCCTGTCTGGGCCCTCTTTTCTCATATACCTTCAATTCTCCAGCCACTTATCGGGATTGAATGACTAGCTGGTCTAGTAGGAAAGGTGATATGTTATGATGCTAATACTGTGGCCAGGAAAAAGCTAGTTTATGCCAAAGCTCTAATTGAGATAACTCCCGATAAGCCTTTGCCTATGGTTTTGAAGGTCAAATTAGATGAGAGCCATGTTGCTGAGGTCAGAGTTCGCTATAGTTGGAAGCCTGAGATTTGTACGTCTTGTCAGTCCTTTGGCCATTTTGCTGATGCCTGTTCTGGTGAGGTTGCTCCCCTTGTTGACCGGATTCCTCTTCCTCGTCCGCCTGTCCGGAAGTGGGTTATGAAGGTTGCTCCTCTTATACCCTTATTTGATTCTCCTATAGCTCCCATAGTTGTGCCTGCCATTGTGGATCCTCCTTTTGTTTCTCTGATTTGCATATCTCCTATTCCGGTACCTGTTATAGCCCCTTCTATTGTTTCTCCACCTTCGTCCCTGGAGGTGGAACTTTCTGCTCCCACTTCTGATATCATTTCCTGGAATTCTGATGAACGTGCTTGGGTTCATGCTCCTTCTGACATGAGATATTCGCCTGAGAGGGACACTTTTTATGCATTCATCAGTGAAATTGGGGGCGAGAGTCGTTATCTTATCTACCATATTGAGGGAGATGGTTTGTGCCTCACTAGGGTTGGTGAGATTGGTGAGGAGAACAAAAGTAAGTTTTATGATGTCACATGGGATAAGAAATATATATACTCTCCTGGCTCTGTTGGTTTTGATCCACATCTGATTGCTCTCTTCTCAGGGTATTCTCATGTTATTGGACCGTCTTCGGCTGATGGTCGGGATTTTTCTTCCTCTTCTGAGGAAGAATAGTTTTGCTGTTGTAGTAGTTTAGGCACTTTTGTCTAGCTCCTGTGCTTTCATTTTTCACCTATTTAGTTGCTCTGTGCATGTGCAGAGGACCTGTTTTCCCATTTTATATACAGTGGCACGGCCCACTATAAAGCCGGCTAGCTTTGCTAAAATAATAATAATAATAAGAGTTACAAAATTCTATACAAGTTTTTAAATATAATTTTAACCAAACTATCTTTTAAAATAAAACTATTTTATAAAATATAAATATTAATAATTATCTTTTTAAAACATAATACCAATTAACCTTTAAATACTTACTACTAAAACAAATTCGAAAAATATTTACTTTAAAATTTAAAACATTTAAAAATAATAAATTTCTCTAAAACATTTTTTTAGAACAATTTTCAAAATTTAAACTTATACCAATAAATTCTTTTGAAAAATATACTTGGCTTTCAAGTATTACACTTCCATTTCAGAATAAACCAAAGAATACTAGTTATAAATCCTACTCGATTTACCTCAACTCAAATTTACATTTGAATCCCGTAAATTTCTTCCCACACTTTAAAAATAAACACCTTTTTATTTTTAAACACATTTCCCTTTTTCCTGGAAATCACTTTCAAAAGATATACTTAAATTATTAAAATAAGGTTACTAAAATTACTTAAATAAAAATAATACTTAAGAAATTCCTTAAGGGTTTCTGAGTAATTTAAACCAAGATTGCCTTTTTTAAATAAAGTTATTAAATCAAATATTTATATTAAAAATTTCCTTTTGAAAACATAATACCATTTTACCTTTATAATAATTAAATACCATAATTTCTTTTATAAATATATACTTTTCTCTTAAAAATAATTAAAAAAATGATTTTATAAAACATTTTAAAAACTCAAATTTTAAACTTCTAATTTATACTTTGAAAGTTTTTCTTTGAAAACGTACTTAGTTTTCCAAGACAAATACGCTTCCCATCTTTTAAAAATAATCTTACTATTACTTTTAAAACAATTTTTCGCCTTCTTATAGAAGTTCCCACCGAAAACCTATACTTTCAATACTTATTCCCCGATAAATTTCCATTCCATTTATAAACCCAGTTTATGATTTTCATTCCTCATTTCCTTTTAAATCCTAATTCCAAAAACACTTCAAATTCCAAACCAATTTCCTGCATTTAATTTCTTTTTCCAATTCCCTTTTAATCCTAATTTATTTTATTTTCATTTATATTTTAAAATACCACATTATACTTATTCAATCATAACACAGCACAGCTTAATTTCCAAATTAATCTACCACAGTATATAAATGAAATACATCATCAATTATAAAAATAATTTCTATATTGTGAGGAATTCAGTTGGATCCCTCCAACCTGTTTCCCTGCATCCACAGATGTTAGCACAACTAATAAATATCGATCCAATCTGATAATAATTATCATATTCAGCTAATCAACCAATCAATCATTTAAATATTAGCTATTTAAATCAAATGGCATCCAGATGTGAGTGAGATTAACTCACCTTGAATTTCAAAACGCCGGGCGTGCAAATTTTACATTAAATCGAGCACGTTCGATTTAATGCAAAATTTTCACTTACTCAGAACGATTCCAGATCTATACCACAGTGAACTGCTTGTCGTTGCGATTCTGACGCTTCTTGTTTCGTTGAAATCTGATTACGCATGCAAAAGATATTCAGTTTTAGAGGTTGTATATGTAATTAAAACAAAAATATCTTTTCTTTACTATTAATTTACCAAAACAAATAACAGCCGCACGATACAAAATCAAGTTCGAAGCCTTGTCTTCCACACGCAATTGTTCCAGGCGAAAAACGAACCCATGCCGCCCCTTAGGGTTTGCCAATACGGCCACCATGGCTACTTCTACAACGATCGGCGACTACCAATGGAACCACCACTTCGAGTTCCACCATTTCCCAGAACCTCACGACGCTCGGCTACCCCTACGCCTTGCAATTCGTGCTCGAAACGACGACAAACACAGCCACTTTCCACCTCCAATCGGCGACAATATCCGAGATCCACCATTGGATGTGCTCGCCTTGAAGAGCTCTCCAACTTTCGTTTAGAAAGATTTCGAAAATATAGCCTAAATTACGAGAGAAATTGGGGAGAAGGGAATTGAATATCGGCCATTGTTTTTCTCAAGTGGAGGCCGTGAAAACAACTAGGGTTTCGGCTAAAAATTGAATATATAAACGTTTACAATTATTGTTTTAATATTAAATCCACTTTTAAACAATATTTTCAAACGAACTCTGAATCAGACATGCCGTCAGGCGATTATAAGCTTTTACCCTCATTTTCGAACACAATGGAACGTGTTTCGGAGCTCAATTCAGTCATATGTGGAAGATAGCTTTTTGAATCAAGTTTAAATATTAAATTATCAATTTAAATCTCAACGCGTTTCTCACCCATACGAACAAACGGTAACTCCAAATACTACGAAATTTGAAATCCGATAATAATACACTATTACAGATCCAATGGAATTAGTTTCGTCGAATTTGGAGACTGTGTCCCGAAAGGTTATTTTAACTCGTCGATTAATTCGAACGATTCTCAAAATCGTCGAAATCACTTAAAATTTTATTTTTAAAATTTTACCAACTCTATTATAAATCATATAGAATTTATAATCATATTCGAAATCATTCTGATTCATTTCGAATCAAAAACTGATTATTTACATTATTATTCTATTAAATCACATTATTAAATTAATATAAAAATTCCAAATATTAAACTTATCGATTTTGGATTCCATCCAAAGGCCCAATATTATAATTCCAATCCAATTAGACTTAAAAAAATTATAAACCATTTTCATATCTATATACAACAGATTCACCAATCATCCCAATTTCAAATATAAAAATTGTTATTTATCCAAATCCAATTGAATTATCATATTTGAAATTTAACTAATTTTAATGATTTAACCAAAATTTTCTTATTTGAAATCAAATTATAATACACATTCAACATTTAAAATGAATTAAATGTTCAAAATTTAACGACCAAAATTACGGGCTGTTACATTCCTCCCCCCTTATAAAAATTTCGTCCCTGAAATTTGCTAAGGTAGGAAAATGCTTTCAAACTCATTAACTTACCCCAAAACTTAGTTAAACATTCACATTCATTTCACCAAAACCTTTAGCTCAATTCCAAAACCATTCGCTTTATTTTAACCCAAAAGCTTTGTTTACAATACCATTTCAAAATGCAACTTTCTAGTTAACCTGAAATTTCCAAAACTTTCAAAAAAATTCTAACTCCCAAAAATTTTGAAATATTTTGACAGCATCTCCTTTGTACGGAGAGCGTTTTACTATATCGCAATTATAATAAATATATATACATCGACCCACACGGTCGAAAAACAAAATATATCATAATATATTATCATATTCCAATTTTATTGCGTAGGCGTACCTTTGATTAACATTTTAAAAGCAAGCGGCGAATTAATATTGCATTTACGCGCTCCAACTCTATCGATTGCCTCCCGTACCTGTACTTACTCAAACAAGTACATAAGTTTCCAATAATATGAGATTTTACAACTTTTCATTCATTAATCTTAACCAAACACATCAATTGCATAGCCTAAACAACAAATTTCATAATTCAACAAGTTGACCATCTTTATAAGCGACCACAAGGTTCAACACTATTTTAATTCCCTAACAAATCCAAATTTCATTTTACTTTACTTAAAGGATTTACAACCAATTTTGCTACATTCAATTCATATTTATCACGACCAACTCAAAATCACTTCAATATGATCAGCATGTGTCTAGTTACATAAATTTACTTCTATGCAATTCCAATTTGATCCACAATCAATTTTATCTCCAATTTGATTTATTTACATCATATTAATAATTCACTTCCATTTCTATTCAAATCCACTTAATTAAATTTCAACCCATTCCAATATATTCAAAAACCAACTTTATTTACTTCTTTTTAATTCACTTGCTTTCTTTTATGTCCAACGACAAATTTCTATGCACATTTTGATATTATTCATGCAAATAACCATGACTTAAGCTTAAATTCATTTTAAATTAATTCCAACTTAAACTATATTAAATTTACTCTATTTGGAATTATTCCTAACCCAAACATTCTTGCTTTATTTCAATTTCATTATCCATACAGGTTCATTCAAGACCATTTCATAAGTTTGACAACAAACATTTCACAATTTCCTTAAGTTATTTCAACTCCCAAAATAACTCTATTCCTTCTTACATAATTTTTATTTTTATTTTTATTTGATTCTTTTCCAATCAAATTCCAATGCATTTATAAATTCTAACTTAATTAGTTTACTACTCAATCCATTTTAAATTTTAATTCACCTTCTAAATTCATTACGAATTTATTTATAACACGACCATCTCGATTATCCTAAACCAGAACTTGGTTTTATTTTATTTTTCATATTTTTAACAAGCTACCAAACTTTTATTCATTCCATTACTTTTTTTTATTTAATTTAGCTTACGCTAAATTCATCTTCAAACAATTCTTTGAATTTGGTTGAGTGAGAATTTAATTCATTCAATATTATTTCTACTTAATTAAATTTCCTTTCATTCAATCCTTTACCAATTTAATCCAAGTTCAACTAAATTTTATTTAGCCAACTTAATACCATTTCCTTTACTATTTTAAATAAGAATTTAATTCCATTCAATATTATTTATAACATAACTGAATTTTGATTTTTACTTCAATCCAAATTCAACTCAATTCCTTATAATTTAAGTTAAATCCAATTCAATCCAATTTTTATTTCTCCATATATAAGTTCAAAACTTATTTACTAACCTAAGTCCATTCACCTTTTATATTTTTCTTTGCCTTATCTCACTTCTTCTTTCATTTAGGATTTAAATTTTGAATTTCCCATAAATTATCAAGTATTTAATTTTGATTTTACACTTCATTTCTCTATTCATATGTTCCCTAACTTATTTACTTAAAATCTTACATTGCTCGTACGAGTCTATTTACATTTTATAATCACAACTCAAGATTATATATAACACTTAATAACTTAAGTGTATAAATTTTCATTACACAATTGTAACCCATAATTATATAATCATTTTATATTTCAACTTTATATCTAATTTGATTCAATTCCAATTTCAATTTTATTTTAACATATCTTAAGTAAATTCAAATATATTCTATTCGCTTCCATACACTCAAGTTAAATTCTAATTCGAGGATAAAAATTTCAAATTTCCTTTCTTATTTATCATCTTCACCTCATAAGTTCAATAGTTGATTCACCTTAACTTTACATATTATTTAAATAGAAGTTTCTAGAATTCAATTGCCCGGTTTTATTTCAAAACCATTTTGAAATAATAATCAACACATACCCACTTGATATATCAAATCAAATCTCCGGATTCCAAAACAACTTGTTTTTACCAAAATAAATTTCCCCTTTGAAATTTCTAAGACAACTTATATACCCAACAAGTTCAAACAAATATCATAACCAATCTCCACAGTAGCAATCCATCACTTTAGAAACTCGAAAATGAATACTGATGATGTGGCCATCATCATCAGGACTATTTTCCAGCGACTGAATTGAGTTCAGTGCTTCCTTACTACCACAAATTCCCTTTTACAAACAATTTCCATTCAAAAATATTTCCCAAAATAATACTCCATCATTGCCTTCAAACACTTTGGAAAACATTTCAAACATTCCTAGGATTTTAAATTTCCAAACCTTTTTGTTTAAATTCGTTTAAAACCCTTTCCAAAATTTTCGGGATTTAAATTCTGGTTTAAATCAAATTTTAGTTATACTTCTTTGGATAAGTAATACTTATTGAATTTTATTTTGTTATAAACCATTTCAAATATCAAATTATTATTTGACTATAGTATTAACACCCAAACATTCAAATATATATATTTTTTTCAGAAAATTATTTTTTTATATCAAAATATAAATATGGGTAAAATTATTTCATTTACCCACTTTAAAAACAATACTATGTAGATTTATCTTGTTTAAGAGTTTAAAAACCCTTATCGATATGGTTGTACTTCCCGTATCGACCAGAATTCATAAACACTCAAACGATAAGTCAACACAGTATAAAAATAATTTTATATTCACTAACAAGTACGTGCTCATAGATATTAATACACTCAACTCATTATAGAGTAATATTAACTCTGTTTAATGAGCAATTTCCCCACCAGAGCCAAGGTTATAGCCAACCTAAGCTCTGATACCACTGTCACGACCCGTCCTTCTCGACCCTCGAAAACCGACACAATATACGCCACAGTATAGTATGCAGACGATCGAGTGCCGAAAAAGGTGGATTATTAGGGAAAAAGAAGAAGATAGGAGTAATAAGGAACTAAACAATAACAGAATCTCACAATCGCAGCGGGATAAAATATAATGCTAATAATATATCTTTATACAAAATGAAAACATATTTGTTATATAGGTTACATCATCAGAGTATCACAATCAAACAACAATTACCAGCCTGGCAGTTATAACAGCCTGCCTCACAGCTTGTTGGCAACTCAACAATCATAGCAGCAGAGATAAACAAGTACGGGTAATACGTCTCGGACTCCAGCTCCTCTCCTGAGCTCCCAAGCATCCTATCCTGTATTATATAATACTCGGTCTGACCCGAGCATTATAATGAAATTAACACCCGAGTCAGTATGGAATACTAGCGTGATAAAAATACACCCAAATTGATTATTAAAGTTTCAAAAATCCTTTGAAAACCAAAAGCATCTCGTAAGACCACGCCACAAATAAACATGTCGGGTTTTTACCTTACGATAGCCAAAACATTTCTTATCAAAATCCTCTGATATTATAATAGTGTCTATATACAAATACTTATTCAAATAGGTGAAATTGTTACATGATTAAATTCCAGCATACTAGCCACAAAGTGGGTTCTACAATCAAAACCGTACAAGGCACGTATGGAAAATGGATTTCCAATGAATGACTAGGCACTGGGGTACCACCTATCATAGTACCCGGTCTAGATCAAGGTATCGAGGATACACCCTAAATCTCCTGCAAGACAAGACCGGGACAACCCCTTACTGGATAATCCCGAGTAAGATCACCCCGCTCACAGCCCCCAGGATTAGTAGCGAGTAGCCCTTGCACTTCACTGCTCCATCTTCGACTCACAGCTCTTGTCTTCCTCACGAATACATTCAAACTGGATCGAAGTGGTTTTTGGAAAATTAATCCCGATCTCGGTCTCTTTGAAACGATCAGCGCATTTGGTCAATACTGATAGTCGGTTATTTAACTATCAAATTACATCCAAAAACAATCATCAAGCCATAATAATTTCTCCCAAATTATTTATTAACCTCAAAATATCTTCGCAAGATATATTTCCACTTTTCAACCCTTTGAAAAAATTTCGAACCATCTTCCTCTCACGGAATAAATTTCCCAAATATTTTCTATTTCCACTGAAATCACCAAGTACCAATACTTTAGATTTTAAAACAATTTAAAACACTTTGTTTTAAAATATACTTTAAAACTTTTAAATCTAAAACTACTTAAACACTTTATTCGAAAATATATACTTTAAAAATACTTAAAATAAAACTACTTTATAAAATATAAAATATAAAACTAATTTTTAAAATAAAAATTAAGCCAAACTAAATTTAAAATAAGAGTTACAAAATTCTATACAAGTTTTTAAATATAATTTTAACCAAACTATCTTTTAAAATAAAACTATTTTATAAAATATAAATATTAATAATTATCTTTCTAAAACATAATACCAATTAACCTTTAAGTACTTACTACTAAAACAAATTTGAAAAATATTTAATTTAAAATTTAAAACATTTAAAAATAATAAATTTCTCTAAAACATTTTTTAGAACAATTTTCAAATTTTAAACTTATATTAATAGATTCTTATGAAAAATATACTTGGCTTTCAAGTAATACACTTCCATTTTAGAATAAACCAAAGAACACTTTTATAAATCCTACTCGATTTACCTCAACTCAAATTTACATCCGAATCCCGTAAATTTCTTCCCACGCTTTAAAAATAAATACCTTTTTATTTTTAAACACATTTCCCTTCTTCCTGGAAATCACTTTCAAAATATATACTTAAATTATTAAAATAAGGTTACTAAAATTACTTAAATAAAAATAATACTTAAGAAATTCCTTAAGGATTTCTGAGTAATTTAAACCAAGATTGCCTTTTTTAAATAAAGTTATTAAATCAAATATTTATATTAAAATTTCATTTTGAAAACATAATACCAATTTACCTTTATAATAATTAAATACCATAATTACTTTTATAAATATCTACTTTTCTCTTAAAAATAATTAAAAAAATGATTTTCTAAAACATTTTAAAAACTCAATTTTTAAACTTCAAATTTATACTTTGAAAGTTTTTCTTTGAAAATGTACTTAGTTTTCCATGATAAATACGCTTCCCATCTTTTAAAAATAATCTCACTATTATTTTTAAAACAATTTTTCACCTTCTTATAGAAGTTCCCACCGGAAATCTATACTTTCAATATTTATTCCCCGATAAATATTCCATTCCATTTATAAACCCAGTTTATAAATTTTCATTCCTCATTTCCTTTTAAATCCCAATTCCAAAAACACTTCAAATTCCAAACCAATTTCCTGCATTTAATTTCTTTCCAGTTCCCTTTTAATCCCAATTTATTTTATTTTCATTTATATTTTAAAATACTAGATTATACTTATTCAATCATAACATAACACAGCTTAATTTCCAAATTAATCTATCACAGTATATAAATGAAATACATCATCAATTATGAAAATAATTTCTATATTGTGAGGAATCCAGTTGGATCCCTCCAACATATTTCCCTGCATCCACAGATGTTAGCACAACCAATAAATATTGATCCAGTCTGATAACAATTATCATATTCAGCTAATCAACCAATCAATCATTTAAATATTAGCTATTTAAATTAAATGGCATCCAAATGTGAGTGAGATTAACTCAAATTGAATTTCAAAACGCCGGACGTTCAAATTTTACATTAAATCGAGCACGTTCGATTTAATGCAAAATTTTCACTTGCTCAAAACGATTCCAGATCTGTACCACAGCGAAATGCTCGTCGTTGCGATTCTGGTGCTTCTTGTTTCGTTGAAATCTGATTACGCATGCAAAAAATAACAAAAATTTCTTTTCTTTACTATTAATTTACCAAAACAAATAACAACCGCACAATACAAAATTAAGGCCGAAGCCTTGTCTTCCACACGCAATTGTTCCAGGCGAAAAACGAACCCATGCTGCCCCTTAGGGTTTGCCAATGCGACCACCACGGCTACTTCTACAACGATCGGCGACTACCAATGGAACCACCACTTCGAACTCCACCCTTTCCCAGAATCTCGCGGCGCTCGGCTACCCCTACGCCTCACTATTCCTGCTCGAAACGACGACGAACACAGCCACTTTCCACCTCCAATCGGCGACAATAGCCAAGATCCACCGTTGGATGTGCTCACCTTGAAGAGCTCTTAAACTTTCATTTAGAAAGATTTCGAAAATATAGCCTAGATTATGAGAAAAATTGGGGAGAAGGGAATTGAATATCGGCCATTGTTTTTCTCAAGTGGCGGCCGTGAAAACAACTAGGGTTTCGGCTAAAAATTGAATATGTAAATGTTTACAATTATTATTTTAATATTAAATCCACTTTTAAACAATATTTTCAAACGAACTCCGAATCAGACATGCCGCCAGGCAATTATAAGGTTTTGCCCATATTTTCGAACACAATGGAACGTGTTTCGGAGCCCAATTCAGTCATATGTGGAAGATAGCTTTTTGAATCAAGTTTAAATATTAAATTATCGATTTAAATTTCAACGCGTTTCTCACCCATATGAACAAACGATAACTCCAAACACTATGAAATTTAAAATCCGAAAATAATACACTATTACGGATCCAATAGAATTGGTTTCGTCGAATTCCAAGACTATGTCTCGGAAGGCTATTTTAACTCGTCGATTAATTCGAACGATTCTCAAAATCGTCGAAATCACTTAAAATTTTATTGACTCTATTATAAATCATATAGTATTTATAATCATTCTGATTCATTTCGAATCAAAATTTGATTATTTACATTATTATTCTATTAAATCACATTATTAAATTAATATAAAAATTCCAAATATTAAACTTATCGATTTTGGGTTCCATCCAAAGGCCCAATATTATAATTCCAATCCAAGTAGACTTAAAATAAATTTTAGAAACCATTTACATATCTATATACAACCAGATTCACCAATCATCCCAATTTCGAATATAAAAATTGTTATTTATCCAAATCCAATTGAATTACCATACTTGAAATTTAACCAATCTTAATGATTTTACCCAAATTTTCTTATTTCAAATCAAATTATAATTCACATTCAACATTTAAAATGAATTAAATGTTCAAAATTTAACGACCAAAATTCCGGGTCGTCACAGAATTAGATTACACCTTGAGAAATCATTACGTATGATAAAGGAGGAGCGACCTTTGAGATTGAATATTGTTTGTTTTAGGTGCTTTTGTAACCTCTTTCCAATATACTAACTTATTCCATCGAATCAAATGGTTTTGTTTCCCCTGCATGTTATGTTTTCTAATTCCATTTTAAATTCTATGAACTTATCAAATATACACTACTTGTATATCAAACACACATGTTCATGTATGTCAGAACTCATTGTTGAATCTAAAAAAGTAAATGGATCTGTTTTGATAACATTAGAATTTGGATTGTTTTTATATATATATATATATATATATATATATATATATATATCAATCTGAAGAGTTCATTAACTCTTTTGCCACTCCCACTAAATGGGTGCTTTGTCCTAAGAATTTCGTGATACGGTTCATGAGTACCATATGATTCATAATCATATGATAAAGAATTATTTATCAAATATATGACTTCGTCGATAGTTCCAAAATAATTGCAGAAAATTTTAGAAACTTTTATGTTTTCTATAGCTAATGCATCACTATTGTTATAAAATAAATCCATAAGTATAATAGATTTATTTTATAATGAATATTCATAATATTCATACTGAAATAAAATTTTGTCGATTTTAAGTCAATACTGAATTTGATTATTATTTTTCAAACACTTGGTACACTTACAAATGTAATCTTTCACAATTTGATGAATCCACTAATAGTGTTATATGGTATGCTCTCACTATTTTTGTAATCACTATAACGGTGCATGAAATATGAAGCTCTATGTAACCACTTATTATAGGCAATTTATATCATCCACAATAACTAGTTTACAATTGAGATTTTTATATCAAATTCTTAAGCTTAGATAAATAACTCTAATAGAAAACAATATTCTACAAGTAAAATATATATGGGATATGAATCTTATTTATCATTTCAAATTAAGAATCTTGTAGTATTTTATACAACTCTCATTTTCGATGTCTCTTTATGAAGCAGAAGCGATAATTCACTACTTCATCCTTTTACACCACCATCAAACATTTGCATCCCTTTCTAGATGGTCAAACAATTCAAAAGGAAAATGCAACTGATCAAACTAACATTTCAGTGATTGAATTTCTATTTTAGTAGTTCTTGGTCTACATTGCATTTAACACAATAAGATCCTTATTTTATTCAATTGTATTGAAAATATGATAATGCACTATGGTTTAATTACTCATTTCGAGTGAAATATTTTCATCGAGATTTCATATGATATGAATTTGATGGTACACTATACAACTTTGTATATTCTCGAATATGGAGCAAATATCCATATTCTTATATTGCTTTATTTGAAAACCCATATAGGAATATACACATTCTTGGGTAAATAAACACTTTAGCGACCAAGGTAGGAATGTAATTAGTAGCTTATACTTTAGCTCTTGCATGGATCTTGAGTGATAACATGCCAAAAGATTTACTAGTAAGTGCATTTTATATTTCTTTGTCAATCCTAATTTAGTTTGCTTATATACTTTGATTGATAAAAAACCTTATCAACTTCGTTAATTGCAAAAATTTATTTAAGTGAATTATTTAATTTTGTGTTCTTACAATATCAAAAAGTTTAAATGTAATCATTTTAGTTTTCTAATTATTCCACTAGAGTGTTATACTCCTCAAAATCATAAGAGAAATAAAAAAATATTTGGATTTCTCTAGTGAGTGTTAGGACTCGCTTGCCTTGGGGTCCTGGCCTTGAATTTTCTAAAATAATCATAGGCCCTTAAGAGATGGACAGCTCTTTATCAGTTGTATCATATAGAACTCCAAATCACGATATTTGCCTTAACATTGACTTTGACCTTGAGTTTACTTAACAAATCAAGGGAGATTATTCACTTTACCTTTCATTTCTTGATGACCTAAGTATAATGCATAAACCTTGAGTTTCCTCAAAAAAAAATAACATGCATGTACCTTACCTCATCTACAAAATATATTAATAGCACTACACAGAACTGCTCTTGAGTTACTCAACAACTAGTGCATATATAAGTAATCTGTCAATATATAAATGATATATGGAAATTGTATTAAAGTTTCATAATCTTTTGGTATATTATGAGTGATATCAATTTAAGGAATGCTATATCTCTTATAAAATTCCCTCATGAATCAAGTGCCAGATGCATATGAAGTTACAACATACGTACCATATATGTATGTTTATTCTAAAAATCTGTTTTGGTTTCTTGCAGTTCCACATATATCATATTTAAACATATATAATTATATAAGTTTAATTTGTTTATAACTGTTATAATTTAATTAACTTATACATATTTATATTTATCTTATTAATTAAATCATATTTAATTAATTTTAATTCTTTAATTTGATTTGCCAATTTAAAATTTTAGAAATTTTATTTTATTCACCCTAAACTCTTTAAGATGAATAACTAAAGTTGTATATATATATATGTCAATATATAACTTTTGTTGGACATGTTCTCTTTGCCAATACTATATCACATTAGGATGTATGCAGTCAGGTATTGGTCAAAACTCCAACATTATCAACATTCAACTTGATCGATCCATAAACGAAGTCCTTGATTCCATAATAACTTTTTTTATTAACTAGTCTACTCTGGTCAGAGATTTCGACTTTGAGTTGACTACTGTAGACTATGATACTAACCTCATACAATTGAAGAGATGAATTCTCTATTAACCAATGCTTGACTTCCGATGCTCAAACTCAGACTCAACTATAATTCCTCGATGGATTGCCATACGATCAAAGTGGAGTAATCACATTGAAGTTCCAAAGTATTGTCAAGTTGAGTAACTGTATAACATTTTCATCTTGAGATTTCGTGGTTAACTAGCTATTATTAACTAACATGAAACTCTCATATGAGTCATTCCATAGTTATATAATAACTACGAGTACGTAACCCATTGGTACCTCCAGTCGTCATGAGTAATAACCATCTAATATTTGGAGAGTATTACATACTCTGGTCTTATCAAATGTATTGATATCCTTTCTCGAAACATGTTGACCAAGAATATTTAAAACAAAATATTATTTTATATTGTTATTAATCACTTATGATTGCAATATTTGCAACTACAATTGCATAACATTTTTATTTAAGGTTTTCTTAGTATATATTTTAAATTAATTACTTAATTAATCATGTCAAAATATAACAAAGTACATACAAAGAAAATAAACACCTTTGTTACGAATAGGATTGATTACAGATCTAGATATATATAACAAATTATATAATTTCTCCTTGGGCATACCACTAACTCTTTCAATAAAATTAATCTCATTCCTCCTATAAGTCTGAATTGATCGAGCTAGTCCCTTAGTGAACGGATATGCTATATTGCTTTATTGTTTACTATATCAACAAACATCTCTCCGTCAATGAAAAACTACCTATTTCATGTAGAACTTCTGATGTATGTGTCTAGTCATCTTGTGAGCTCTAGTTTCTTTTATGATTTGTATCGCGACATTATTTTACAAAATAAAGTTGTGGGATTCTCAACATTTTGAACCACCCCTAGCTTAATTATAAATTTTTGCATTTATGTATATTGCTTTTATTGCAATGCTATTCAAGGCTATGTACTTAGCCTTTCGGTTGAATCAATAATGAATACTTGTTTGGAACGTTTCAAACTTAAAGATCCTTAATTAATGTAGTATGTGAATGTGGGATTGACATGCTATATTCTATATCACCTATGAAGTTCGAATCAGAATACTCCTTCATAAGGAGTTCATTGTTTCCTTAAAAAATTCCATAGTATTTCATGAACACTTGAGAGTACTCTTAACTACCATTTAGCAATCTTAATTCAAATCTTACATTCACTTGATGTACCCAATAAATAAGCGAAATATGACATATCAGATAATATAACATATGTGATAATTCTTATTGCCAATGCATAAATAATCTACCTTATAAGATCCACATTAAAAATTTTAACATAGCATTTTTATATATCATTAAGGACAATCCCAACATCCTTTTATATTGACTATAAAAGATCTAATTTTCAAATCCTTATATTGAGAATTAAACAACAAAACTGATTTTAGAATGGATACATCATCAAATGTTAGTAGTATGTTGTTTATAGTTTTAGAAATATTTTAATATCTCTTAATATTGTTTCTTATAGACATACGCTTCCCTTACATTTTGACTGAAAATCAAATTATTTGATTTCTCTATCAAAATACTTGCTTAATTGTAATGTTTGTTGAGCGATAGAGGTTTTGGATCGTATGTAATACTTAAATAAAACTAATTCAATTTTGAGTTCACAAAAACTCTGTTCATAACATAAATAAGTCAACCATTCTTTGACGGTCCCAAACTCCTTTGGAATGATCCACATAGGATCCCTTGAGTGAATTTTAGGTGTAGGTATCAACTCCTTGCCCAGGACATGTAAAAGTTTCTCACCAACCAATTTCTTATATGATCTTGTGAACTGCGCTTTCGATGAAGTTAAATTTAATATAATACTTACTTTTATGTATGTATCCTTATAAAAGGAGGTTGACTTAGCTTCACTTGTCATCGATGGCACTTTTTTCAACAAGGTCCGATTACTCCTTATGAATATATCATTATGTATCATAAAGAGGAGTGAACTTTAAGATCGAATCTTATTCTTTTTAGGCACGCTTGGAAATCCTTTCCTATATACTCGCCTATTCGATTGAATTGAATGATTTTGTTTCCTCTGAATGTTATGTTTTCTACTTCCACTTTAAATTATATGAACATCTCAAAGATATACTACTTGTGTATCAAACACAAATGTTCATGTTTGTGATAATTCATCGGTGAACTTAAAGTGGTTCAGTTTTGGTATTATTAGACTTTGGACTGCATGCATCTATGTGTATTAATCCAAAGAGTTCATTGGCTCAATTGTCACTCCCACTGAATGTGTGCTTTGCTCTTAACCTTTGAGGTACAATTCACGAGTTCCATATAATTCATAATTATACGATTGTAGAATTATTTCTCAAAGATAAATCTTAGTCCATAATTCCAAAATAATTGTAAAAATTTTAAATACTTCTATAATATAATAGATTAGTTTTATAATGAATATTCATAATAAAATAAAACCATGTTTATTTTCAATCAATACCGAAATTTGGTTATTATTTCTTAAATAATACTTAGTAGTATTTTAAAGTAGTCCTTCGTAATTTGATGCGTCAACTAATAAGTATCTATTGTATGCTACCACTACTTCAACCATTACCATAACAGTGCATAAAATATGAAGCTTTATTCAACCACTTATTATGTGCAATTTATTTCATCCACCATAACTAGTTTACGTTTGATAGGTTTAAAATCACAGATCTAAAACTTATAGAATAAATCTTAAGGAACTTTTTATATATATGTGAAGCATATTTGAAATATGAATCACATTTATCATTCCATATTAAGTATATACTAGTATTGCATACACTTTTATTTTCAATGTCTCTTCATAAAGCGAAAGTGACTATTCACTATTTTCATCCACCCATTTCTATTTTACCTCCACCATCAAGCATTGCTTTCCTTTCTAAAGGTTGAACCATTTGAAAGGAAATGTTTACTAAAAGACTACTAAACTTTTTACAAAAGTGTACTTTGACATTTTTAACATCAATTTAGGATATCATACAATTTCACTAAAGTAAATTGGCCAAACTGATATTTCAGTGATTAAATTTCTTGGTTTGTCTACTAGTTCTTGGTATGCATTGCTTAATAAGATCATCATTGTATTTAATTGTATCGAACATATAATCATGTGCCATGGTTTAATTACTCATTTCAAGTGAAACATTTTCACCGAGATTTAGTATAGTATGAACGTGACCGTTCACCATATAACCTTTTATATATGCTTGAATGTGGATCAAATATTGCTTTAGAGTTCAAAACCCATGGGGGAATATACACGGTCTTAGGGAAATAAATACTTAAGTAACCAAGGTAGGAATGTAATTAGTAGCTGTATAATTTGGCTCTTGCATGGGGTCTTGAGTGACAATAGGCCAAATGATTTACTAGTAAGTATATTTTATATTTCTTTGTCACTTGCTTGGGGATTCGACCTTGAATTTCTCACCAAATCATCGACCCACAAGTAATGGATAACTCTTTATCAGGCGTATCATATACAACTTAAAACTGTAGTCTTTTCCTTAATCTTGACCTTGAGTTTGTTGAATGAATCAAGGGAGATTATTTAGCCTTACCCATCGTTTCTCGATGGCCTAAATATACAGCATGTATCTTGATTTTGCTTAACAAATACATGGACATATCTTATCTCATTCAGTCAATACATTAATAGTACTATACATAATAAATCTTGCTTGAGTTATCTCAACTACTGGCACATATGTAAAGAATCTATCAATATATAATATAGAGGGAAACTGTATTAAAGATTCATAATCTTTTGATATATTCTAAGTAATAACAATTTAAGAAATAATGTATTTCTTATAAAATACTCTTGTGATTCAAGAGCCAAACACATACAAAATCACAGTATATGTAACATACATGTGTACTTGTTTGAAAAATAGAATATGTTTGGGATTCCTAAAGTTCCACATATATCAGGTTATACATATATAATTATATAAGTTCAATTTGTTTATAGCTATTATAATTTAATCAACTTATAATATTTATACGTATCTTATCAAATAAATAATATTTAATCTTTTTAATTTAATTAACTAATTTGACTAAATTTTACGTAAAATTTTAGAAATTTTTGTTTTGTTCATCTCAAACCATTTAAGATGAAAAATTAAATATAACCATTATAGTTTATATAATGTATATATTAATGTATATTTTTCGTTAATTAACATTTAATTAATCGTTTGTCAAATAAACCATTTATTCAATTGAATATTTTAGTTAAATATTTTTATAAATCTGAAATTGTATTCAGTTTATCTTAAAATTCATAAGGTAAATATTCAACTATAACCTTTATAGTTTCTTATATATATATATATATATATATATATATATATATATATAAACACATATAGACATATTAATTATTTATCGTTTAATTAATTATTCATTTGATTAATCTTATTAGTTAAATATTTATAGAAATTCCAAAACTTTTTAGATTAATTTCTCAAAATAATTTTGAAATTTTTTAAATTTATTTTATAACCTTTATAAAATCCCTTTTTATATTTTAAAATTAACATTTAAATATAAAATATTCAATCTAAATTTGAAAATTAGCCCAAGGCTCCAAAAACCGTGGGCCGTACATCTAGGCCAATCTTTTAGACTTATTGCACCTATTTGGCTAGGCCAATAGCCAGAGAGGGGATAACACCTTTTATTCAACTCCAAGTATGGACATTACTATTCTAGACACCCATCAGATGGAAAAGTGCAATGACCCACCTTTTCGAACCCCAGAAGTCGACACTAATACATCCATGGTATTCATGTACCAAACAACTAAGTGTCCGTAAGAAAGTTTGTTAGGGGAAAGAAAGGAGATAGAAGATAGAAGAAACTAAAAAATCATATAATCTCACAACGCAACGGAATAACATATATTAATCAACATAATACTTTACAGGGTAATTTCAAAAATGATACACCAGAGTCATACTAATACAGATTCTACCCTTGGATAGTTATAATAGCATGTCCCTATCTAACTGATAATAAACACATATAATACAACGGAAACAAGATAATAACTAGTTATTGATGAAGCCTCTTGCTCTAAGCTACTCCAAAATGCATCCGTGGGAAAACCTGAACTACTTGGCTGCCCATAAAAATTTGAGCATCCAAAAGGTTTAGGAAAAGAAAATAAAACTCCGGGTCAGACACCGGTTTGGTGCGAGTAAACTCAAAAACTGAATTATTATGTTTAAAACCCTTTTAAAATCAAAGGTATCTCATAAGATCACACCGTACATAAACATAGACGGTTTTTATCTTATGATAACCAAAATACTTTTTTATAGAAAATCCAGTGATATTATAATAATGTCCAAGAATTCAAAATAAATTTATGAAAATAGCTGAAATTGTTACCATTACTAAATTCCAGCATACTAAGTTCTACAATCAAAACTGTAAAGGCGCATATTGAAGATTGGATTCCATACTAAGACAAGGCATCGGGGTATCACCTATCACGACACACGTCTAAAAATGTACCGAGAACCTCGTCCAGATCCCCTGCCAACACAAGGCCGGCCTACCCCTAACTGGGTAGTACCGAATATGTCATCACCCTAGTTTCTTTACAACCCTTTTTATTTGAGATCTCATGCACAACCAATACATAAATATGTAGATGTATCTAGAAAGGTAATGACACACCCTAATGGGAGCGACCCACTTAGCCATGCTGCATCTTTCCTTATTTTAGTCATTCCTGATTGATAAGGCTTGAGGCTACACTTACCTTTTGAATAGCAACTCCATTTGGAATGCTAACACTGCCTTCCAAGCAGTAATTTAGTGTCAGCATTCATCCATACAAGTTGTCTAGGATAAAGAGAAACCGAAGGCATTATTTCTACTACATCTATTTTGGAATCACCCTTAGGACTAGTAGCAAGCAGCCCTTGCACTTCAATGCTCTATCTTCAATTTTCAATGCTCTATCTTCAATTCCATATTCTTCAAGATGTCTTCAGTTCGATACACTTGAGTTGGATCGAAGTGGTTTTTGGATAATATATATGATCCCGGTCTCTTTGAAACAACTTTTGATAATTTTCGGTAAACTCAACCCCGGTTCTTTAGGAAATAAATAGACAAAGATAAGAACGGAGTTCACCTCCTAACCATTAGTGGACAGATTCCCTTATCATTTAACCAAGAAGAACGAAACGAGGTTTATATGCACAGTACAACATCATTGGGGATGATTGTGCCATATAAATCACGTGTTTTACCTAGATATTTCCAAAAAGTTACATTTAGGTTGTGATTTGATAGTCAGTTATTTAACTATCAAATAAACAATCGTTCAACATTGATTTGATTCCATATGGGATCCACCATGCATTTATTAATTAATCTTTAATTAATTAAAGCACTTTGCAAAACTTGATCGAAAGATCTTTTTAAAACACTATTCCCAAAACCTTTAACATCTCTTTTATACTTAGGAAACATTTTTACTTATCTCAAAAATATAAGTATTTACCAAAAACATTTAGAAAATTCCCTTCTCTCAAATTCCATATTAAATGGTCAAGAAATTCCCTTTTCAAAACATCACTTACTATAAAACCTATTTACTTTATAAAACACATTCACTTATCCCTTATAAAAATTCTTTTTATAAATTCAATTCATATTTCAACCCTCCTTATAAGTCTTCAAAGTAGATTTAAACTTCTTTTAAAATCTCTAAAATGATTTATAAAATCTCTTCTATGTATAAAACTCTTTACAAAATTTCCTTCATAAAATATCTTTGACATTAAAAATATCATTTACAAAATCTCATTTTAAATCACTTTAAATAAACCCTTTTATTTAGTAAAACCCTTTTATTTAAACAAGTTATTATTTATAAATACCTTTAGAAAATTACCTATAAACTTAAAAACCCCAAACTGATAAAAGAATGAAGTTAATTCAAAATCATACTTCATAAATTCGAAAGAGGCTTATCAATCCCAATGGTACTAATTTAAGTTACCATTTAATTTCAATTTCATTCTCAAGTCATTCAACAATTTATTTACATAAGTCAACATATATGTAAATACACTTCATATCCAAATCAGGAAATAATATGTCAATACAACTAAGCTAGCATATACATGTCCAAATTACATAATAGCATGATGGTGATTTGTCCTACTAAATAGATGTCCAAACAATTCACTAGTTATGGCAAAATGAGAATTTATTCTACTAAGCATATGTCACACAATAAACAATCACATTATAGTAGATTGGGGATTTATTCCACTACCAGATGTCCAAACAATCAAATAATCAACTTATAGCAGAATGGAAATTTATTCTGCTAACATAAGGCCACACAATCAAAACTTTTACATAACTCATTCACAATTGTTTATCTGCTTCATAGTATCGACATTTTAATCCCTTGTGTTCAAAATCATCCTTGGAAAAAGAAGTACCTTTACAACAATTTGATTCTTGAAAAACAAGAATTAAATACTTAAAACTCCATTTAAAATGATTGATTACATGTTAAACTCTTATTAAATCATAATTAATCTTTATTAAATATAAACTTAATTTAACTATAAATTAAATAAATATTTAAACCTTTAATAAATAATTTATTTATATTATTAAATAATTTATTTATAATCCTTATTTAATCCTTTATTAATTATTAAATAATAATTTAAAACCTTTATTAATAATTAACTATTTGTTAACCTCAATTAAGTAAATAATCTTTTAATTAAAACTTAAATAATAAAATAAATCTTTAATAGTTAAACCCTTAATTAATTAAAAATAATTTGAATAGTTGACTTATTTAAATAATTAACCTTACACTTAATTATTAATTAAATAAAAAATAAATTATATACTTAAATTATGTACAATTAAAAATTAATCTTATCTTTAAAAGATAATTAATTAGAAACTAATCTTTACTTAATTATACTTAATAAAATCTGTTAAATCTTAATTAATTATTAATTATTTAAACTTAATTAATAAAATTTAATCATTAAAAAATTAATTAACTTTTATTTTTAATTAAAAATTTAGAAAGATATAGCTTTTAAAGTAAAGTTAAAAGCACTTTAATTAAAAATGTTGATATTCCTCGAACTGTGTTCACAACGACTATAGCTATGGATGTAGTAACGTAGAATTTTTTTCTAAATTATTAACCTCCAAACTTCTTCCTTTAACTTGTTTTTAAACTTAACTCAAGCAAAAGATTTGAAAAACCAAAAAAAGTAAAAAAAAAATACTTTAATTTTTAGAAGTTTTAAACAAATAAACAAAGTTTCCAAGGGACTCGAATCTTACTTAACAACTTTGCAAACTAGTTTGCCATCAATCATCACATCCAAATACACTTACAATATCATACCAAATCCACTTAAACAAAATATCTCGTGTTTACATACTATACACATCCAAGTTCACAACTTTAAACCATGCTAAGTGGACTTCAATTCTAGTCCATTTTTACCATATGTCTCATATAACCATAATCAAAATATCAAAACATAACCAACCAAACATAAGCCAACATACTCATAAAGTAAATAAACATCACATATATTAAGCTAATAACTTTGAACTTTAAACTAATGTTTACTCACCCAAACTTTTTAGAACTTGAAATGCTATAGGCTTGCAAAGCTTGGAAAACCAAAAACCACTCGAAAATGAGTCATTTTCTACTTGATTTTTGGACCATTTATTCTTGGAATTTGAAAATGTAGTCAAAAGAAAAGTTTTAGATGATTCTTTCCTTTATCATTTAAAAAAAGAGTTACTCAATTTGGATAATTGTTGAGGAAGTTATGATCAAAACGGTGAATGGAATTTTAGGACTTCATAATCTAGGTTAAAAAAACTCTAAAAAATAATGGATTTTTGGAGTATTTAAGCTCGAAATAGAAAACGCGCTAAACTACAAAGTTGTAGCCATTATAATTATACATTCTTCGGAAGAAAGAAAATCATGATTTGGAGTAGTATGGAGGAATTAATGGCCAAGTGAAGTGGGAGGAAAGTGGAGAAGGTGGTGTGGTAAAAAAATTGAAAAGAAGAGGAAACCCCTCCACTTTTATAAGCAAGCCTCCCTAGTCATTTACCCTTACCCCTACCCTCCCATCGCCCATTTTTGCCCACCACTATGTCCTTTCCCCTTATCTTCCATGATAAACATGTTTAAACATTGTAACATCCCTCCTTTTCGCACGCTTTAAATCGACACACGTGCCAATTCAAACCGTTCGGAAGGGCGGATTGTTATGGGGTAAATAAGAAAAACAAGAAAGAAATAAAACAAAATAGAATCTCACAGCGGAAGGATAAAATATAATAATCAAATATACAGTTTATAAAGCTGTTTAAAATATTCGATTATACTTATAACATACATCAGAGTTACACATACCGTATAACAATGCAGCGGAACAATATGAGTGTAGTGGAATGTAATAAATAATAATAATAGAAATCTCCGCCTTCGTCCTCTAGAGCTAAAGTCTTCGAAATCCTTAAACGCTCGGACTGACCCGAGCGAATTGAAAAGACAAAACACTCGAGTCAGAACTAAAAGATCTTATGTAAGTTAAATCAATAGAAGTAAATATGAGTGCAGTAACTCAAGAGATGCTCGGGATCTACATCTCCTAAGGATCCGTTAAACTATTTACTATGTAGTATGTAACATTCCAGAATTTTGTTAATTTAAATTCGGTAAATTATTTGAACTTTTAAATTTAAATCGTGAGATTTCAAGAAAATAAAATATTGTTAATATTAATATTATAAAGATATATGGAATTAAATAAATTTTTAATAGTTAAGTTTTAATAATTATTAATAATAACAATAAAGAAAAAAAATTATAAATAAGAAATTGTTTAAAACAATAAAATAAAATATGAAAAAAATTTGATGTTTTTAGTTAAAACCTTTGAATAGAACTAAAACAAATTTTGTAATAAAATCACATAGTTATAAAGCGTTAATAACTAAAACAATTTTCTTTCAATTAGCAAAGTAAACCAAGTAAGTAAGTTGTAAACCAAAATAGAGTAAAATGTAGTATTCAGCAAACAAAACAAAGAAAGAAAATAAACTATAAAATAAACAAAAAAAATAGTACTTTCATATAAAAAAGAAGAAGAGTAAATCAGCAGATAGCTGTAAGTATCAAGGGAGTATAGTCAGTAATGCTTCATTTAATGCTCTCATTTAATGCTATTTACTCCTCATCCCATAAAGAAGATCCTATCAGCCGAAATCAAAGCTTGGTGACAAATTGGTATCATAGCTTCTGGTTGAGTAAGAACTTTAGCTACGGAGTATAACACATTAGATGGCTCATTAGAGATAGGGTGAAGTATACCCTAGAATGAGTATAACCGAGATTGAAAACTCTAAATTTTCTTAGTCTATTTCTTTTTATTGGTGATATTCCTTAAGATATTTCGTCCGCATATATAAATCAATTTTCTTACTAATTTCAGATAGTAAGAATGAGCGGGCACGGAGGAAGAACTAGGGGTCAAGGGAATGCCGCAGCACCTAATCAAATTCCTCCAGCAGCAGAAGCAGTAATAGATATCCAGCAGCAGTCGAATCTGGCTGATTTGTATAAAAATTTCTCAAAGCTTGGTGGCAAACCGTTCACCGGCAAGGAGTCAATTGTTGAGGCTTAAGCATGGGTAAGATCCTGTGAGAAAATTTTTAAAGGGTTAAAACTACAGGACGAGCAGAAGAGACTTATAGCTTCTTGGCAACTCCAAGAAGAAGCCTCAGCCTGGTGGGAAACCGTCATTATAGATGAACCAGAGGAAGAGTTTACTTGGTATCATTTTAAGGAGGTATTTGAAAAACATTATATGCCGTCGGTGGGAATTTCCAGAATGTATCAAGAATTTCTGGATTTGAAGCAAGAAAGCTTATCGTTTGAGGAGTACTTAAATAAATTCAACGAACTATCTCGTTTTGGTCCGGAGTTGTTAAACACGCCTCTTAATAAAAATGAAAGGTTTATCCGTGAAATGAATCAGAAGTATCATGAGAGGATGACAGCACACGTCAAAGAATCTTTTCCTGATCTTATTGATATGGGATATAGGTATGCCACACTGGATATGCAGGAGATTCCAAGGGAAGGAGGAAATTCAAATAATCAGAATTGGAAGAAAAGGAAGTTTGGGGGTAAGAGGCCACAACAAAACAAAGATAAAAAGAGTAGTCAAGAAAATTCGGCTAGGAACATAACTTGTTACAATTTCCAAGAGAAGGGCCATTATTCAAACAGCTGCACAAAACCAAAGAAGCAAGTCAAGAGGGAACAACCGATGAAGAAGGATCAAGGAGCTAAAGAATGCTATAATTGTCACAAGCCTGGACATTTTATTAAAGATTGCCCGGTAATGAAGCAAGCACAGGTGGCAAATGTTTGTGCGATAAAGAAAGATCCTTCAACTTCAAAAGCAGATAAAGGAAAAGGTGTTTTGGAAGGTAACCTTACTATTTATGATAGAACTGTTAGAGTTTTATTTGACACGGGAGCTTCACATAGCTTTATCTCCCAACAAACCGTAAATAAATTTGAACTTAAAACTAAATTTGTTGACGATCCTATTTGCATGAAAAATCCGGTTGGACGTCCCGCAAATCTTTGTTTGTATTGTAAGAGAGTTACTATTTCATATGCTTGCTATCAATTTCCTATCAACCTTTATGTCCTCGAATTTAATGAATTTGAAATCTTACTCGGAATGAACTGGTTATCGAAATAGGAAGCTAAATTGGATTGTAATAATCGGGCAGTTTTAGTCAAAATAAGACTTGGAAGTTTTATTGAAATCACTTGTGAGGATCCGAGTCCAAAAAGAGATAGATTGATGTATACTTTGGGATATTCTGAACCAAGTTTGCAGTCTATACCTGTTGTTCGGGAATTTTCCGACGTATTTGAAGAAGTAAAATCCTTACCTCCACGCAGAGAAATAGAATTCCGAATTGACTTAGTACCCAATGCCCGTCCTATTGTTCAAGCAAGTCGCAGGATGGAACCTAGGGAGAAGATTGAATTAGTCGATCAAACTCGAGATTTGCTAAAGATAGGATTGATTCGCTCTAGTGTTTCTGAATGGAGTTCAGCCGTTGTGTTCGTCGCTAAATCGGATGGATCTTTGAGATTGTGTGTAGATTACTGTGATCTCAATAAACAAACTCTCAAAAACAAATTCCCTTTACCTAGAATTGACGATTTATTCGATCAACTTCATGGTGCACGATTCTTTTCTAAGATGGATTTAGCTCAGGGATTCCATCAGCTGTGAATAGCCGAGGATTGTGTTCATTTAACTGCCTTTCGAGTTCCTGACATGTTCTACGAGTGGTTAGTTATGCCCTTCGGACATACCAACGCTCCCGCGTACTTCGTAGATTTAATGACCCGAGTATTTCGAGAAGTATTGAACAAATTTGTCCTTGTGTTTATTGATGATATCTTGATTTACTCCAAAATTGAAGAGGAGCATGCTGAACATCTCAGAATTGTTTTGGAGATATTGAGGAGGAATATCTTATTCGCTAAATTTTCTAAGTGTCACTTTTGGGTCAAAGAAGTCAGATTTCTCGGTCATATTGTTAATGAAGAAGGAATTTCTGTTGATCCAAGCAATATTTCTACAATTCTGGACTAGAAGCAACCCACTACTCCTAGAGAAGTTCAAAGTTTTTTGGGTTTAGCGGGATATTATAGAAAGTTTGTACAGGATTTTTCTAAGTTGGCTAGCCCATTGACTAAGCTAACAATGAAGAATGCTAAATTCGTTTGGACTCCAAAATGTGATGAAGCTTTCCAGGAACTGAAAAGGAGATTGACTATTGCTCCTGTTCTCGCTATCATTAATGGGAACCGAGGCTTATCTGTCTATACTGAGGCATGTGGTGATGGGGTAGGTGCAGTATTAATGTAGAATGGGAAGGTAGTTGCCTACGCGAGTAGACAATTACGTCCGCACGAGAGAAACTACCCAACACATGATTTGGAGCTTTTGGCTGTTGTTTTCGCTTTAAAAATCTGGCAACACTATCTTCTGGATAAGAATCTTTTCAGCTTTCTTAAAAAAATTACGAAATTAACTTAAACAATATACTTAATAAACTCTCTTTGATTTAGGTGAAAAATTTGAATTATTCACCGACCATAAATCTTTGAAATATCTCTTTACCCAGAAGGATCTGAATCTGCGACAACAACGTTGGTTGGAATTTCTGGCATCTTATGACCTAGATATTCTGTATACGCCGGGAAAAGCCAATGTAGTTGCAGATGCCTTAAGTAGGAAACACGCTATTCTTTCTCATCTTGTTATCACTCCTACTCTGCTCAAAAGGATTGCGAGACAGCAGAAAGAAGATAAGTTTCTTCGAGGAATCCATAAAAGAATATGCCAGGGTGAAGATACTAGTTTTGAGATAGATAGTAGAGAAGTTATAAGATTGAAAGGAAGAATTTGTGTCCCTGACATTCCGGAGCTGAAACGTGAAGTTTTGGACGAATGCCACAAGTCCAAACTTTGTATCCATCCAGGAGTTAATAAAATGTATAGAGATATTAAGAGAACTTTCTGGTGGAAGACAATGAAAAGAGACATATCGATTTATGTGAGTCACTGTGCTACTTGTTAGCAAATCAAAAGCGATCAAAAGAAAGTGGCCGGTTTACTTCAACCTTTGGAAGTACCGAAGTGGAAATGGGATCAGGTATCGATGGATTTCATCGACGGATTGCCACGAACCAAGAAGGGAAATGAAGCGATTTGGGTTATAGTGGACCGTCTAACCAAAACTGCTCACTTTATTCCAGTGAAATCCACTCGGACTGCAGCAAGCTTAGCAGGGATATATATAAAGGAAATTGTTCGTCGCCATGGTATTCCCAGCAGCGTAGTGAGTGATCGTGATCCGATCTTCACTAGTAGAATTTAGGAGGCATTCCAAGACGCTTTGAGAACGAAATTAAATTTCAGTACTGCTTATCACCCACAATCTGATGGACAGACTGAGAGAGTTAACCGAATTCTAGAAGATCTTTTGCGTACTTGCATTCTCGATTTTGGTGGTTCTTGGGAGGACCATTTACGTCTGGTTGAATTCTCATACAATAACAGCTATCAGGCCAGTATAGAAATGACTCCTTTCGAAGCTTTATATGGTCGCCCGTGTCGATCACCTACATGTTGGATCGAATCAGGTGATAGACTTGTCCTTGGACCAGACATGATTAAAGAAGCCACAGAGAAGGTTGATTTTATTGGAAAGAAATTAATAACTGCTCAAAGTCGTCAGAAGAACTATTATGACCGCCGAAGAAGGTGTTTGGAATTTCAAGTTAGAGATTCTGTATTTTTGAAAGTGTCTCCGATGCGGGGTGTATTGAGATTCGGGAAAACTGAAAAGCTAGCACCGCGTTATATTAGTCCTTTTCCTATTATGGAAAGGATTGGTCCTCTGGCATATCGAGTGCAGCTACCCAGCTGGTTGTCTGGCGTGCGTGATGTATTCCACATTTCTAATCTTCGGAGGTATATGCACGATCCAGATGATATTATTGAAGAATCTGCTCAGCAGGATCTAGAAATCACTCCTAACTTGGCAGTAAAGAGGGAGCCGATAAAAATTGTTAATCGTGATGAGAAGCGATTGAGGAACAAAGTTGTGAAACTGGTCAAAGTTCAATGGAGTGGCGATCCAAAGGACTGTACTTGGAAGACCGAAGATAATATGAAGAAATCATATCCCAATTGCAGAATAGACATCTCGGCTTAAATTAGTAAGCCATTTCCTTATTTTTCTGAATTCGTATATTCTTTGTTTGCGTTTCTCTCTCTTTCAATTTCGAGGACGAAATTTTATTAAGGAGGGGATATTGTAACATTCCAGAATTTTGTTAATTTAAATTCGGTAAATTATTTGAACTTTTAAATTTAAATCGTGAAATTTCAAGAAAAATAAAATATTGTTAATATTAGTATTATAAAGATGTATGGAATTAAATAAATTTTTGATAGTTAAGTTTAAATAATTATTAATAATAATAATAAAGAAAAAAAATATTATAAATAAGAAATTGTTTAAAACAATAAAATAAAATATGAACAAATTTGATGTTTTTAGTTAAAACCTTTGAATAGAACTAAAACAAATTTTGTAATAAAATCACATAGTTATAAAGCGTTAATAACTAAAACAATTTTCTTTCAATTAGCAAAGTAAACCAAGTAAGTAAGTTGTAAACCAAAATAGAGTAAAATGTAGTATTTAGCAAACAAAACAAAGAAAGAAAATAAACTGTAAAATAAACAAACAAAAAACAGTACTTTCGTATAATAAAAAAAGAGTAAATCAGCAGATAGTTATAAGTATCAAGGGAGTATAGTCAGTAATGCTTCATTTAATGCTCTCATTTAATGCTATTTACTCCTCAGCCCATAAACAAGATCCTATCAGCCGAAATCAAAGCATGGTTTAGTCAACAAAAAAATAAAAAAAAGTACAAAGGTATGAACAAAGTACAAATTCAAAAAAAAGATATAATCTAATTTAAAGAACTGTTGCACTAGAAGCCTGCAAACCTTCTTGTACAAACCCTCTCCTTTATATACGTCAATATATGTCTCAGTTCATTCGTTCATCAAAATTATAGCATGCCTGAGAGAAAATAAAAAGTAAACATCATTATTTTATAAATTCAAAGCTCAGTTGTACAACAAAACAGAAAAGAGAAGGATCAACCTGCAGTTTTAAAACCAATATAGTCTCTGATCATCCAAATTTCAAAGTGAGCAAGCTTCTGTTTCTTCCAATCTTTTGGCTGTTGTGAGGATGTTTGAATAATATAGGGAAGTTGAACTTTGGTTTGCATCTGGTATATATGAATGAATGTTTGGCTGTTCAAGTTGATTTTATATAAAATAAAAAAATTAAACCCGTCAAACTTTTTTTCCTTCCCCTTTGTTTCTATTCGATCTATGTAATAAACTCTGATTAGTCATGCATGATGTTTAGTTAACAAGTTGGGGTTTTTTGTTTAAAACTTACACCATGTTTCGGTATCAAATCAAAACAAGTTTTTATAATTTTCTTTACTGGAAACAGAATCATTTTTTTTGTATCAGGTTTAACAAAGTAAACTATACCAAAGTTTTAAAACTCTTTACTTCATACAAATGATTTTTTTTAAAACTGGGATTTTAAACAAAATGAGTGTCTAAACTTAAGTTATGATATAGCAAACTGTTTCAAGCTCGAAAATGAAGAACCTGACTCTGGAACACTCAGCTTACAGTAACAACAGATTTTATAATGAATTCAAGAATTTTAATTTAATGATTCGAATATATAGCTTGAATTCTTACTACAAGTTGTGATTTTTAAAACAAAAATGAGGATTTTTAGTTTAATATTTCCAGAGCAGTTTGTATTTGAGTAAAAATCGCATTTTTATAAATTTTCGATGATTGATTCAATTATAAATGTTGAACTTTGGGTTGAAGCTAGTTTATCGATCAACGATTTCAGGAAAATTATCAATTAATTTTTCTATAGCACGAGTTGAAGGAACGAGGCTAGATTAGGGTTTAAGAACCCATCCTTATTCACGATAGAAACGAGGGTGCCGCACCATCCACAGGTAATCGGATTTCACGTCATGGGTGCTAAACGCGGCGTGACACGTGTACGAAGCATCGATCCAAAGTTGATGGCCGATAATGGCTAGAGGGGGTAGCGCGAGGCGTTTAGTTCAGGCGAGTTTGATTTGCAGTTTCGAATGGAACTGCTAAATTTTGATTTCGAACAAGTGTTTTCGAATGGGGTTTGGTTTTCGTATCTACACGTGATTCGCGACTTGCTGGATGTCGCGATGGCCATCGGAGTGGCGGCGAACCACCGTGCACGTGCACGGTGGTGTTGGTGTCTGCAATTTGGTTATCGGTAAGTTGAGCATTGGGAGCTCGAGTTGAAACTCGGGTAAAAGCACGTTTTTCTTCGGGATGGACTCGCGTACGCAAGTGTATCTCGGCTATGTGATGGGTACGTAAACTAGAATGAGGAAAAAAAGAAAATAAAAGAAGAAGTTGCACAGGCATGTGGAGGAGAAAGAGAAGAGAGGCGGGGAAATTACTGGAAAACCCGTGTTTGGCTCGAGTCAAGTACCCTGTTTACTCGAGTTTTAGTTTAAATGCTGAAAAGCTAACATTTTTAATATAAACAGTTTTGTTTAAATGCAAGATACAAGCTTTGATTTAAATCAACGGCAAGATGATTAAGAGTCTGTGAAGTAATTTAAGATTTGAAATTTAAGATCAAATAAATTAGTAGTTAAGAATTTTATTTATAATTAAATGGTTAATAGGTTTGAAATTAAGAAATTCTTAAATAAAGTAATTTAAAGTTAATTCATAATTAAGAGTTAACTAATTGAAAAACTTAAAGTAAGAAATATTAACTAATGGGTTAAGTAATAAATTAAGTAATTTAATTCAAAATAAGAATTGAAGTAAATTTACATTAAAATTTTCAAGGTAACAATAAATTTATTTTGAAAGTGTAAAGCAGATTTTCAAATGGTAATAAAGGTAAATAATTTTATTAATCAATGGTTTTGAAAAGAAATTAAGAATGATTACAATTTGTAATTAAATTGATTAATAAACAAGTAAGTGTTCAAATTAAATTGTAAATTAAGAATTTGTTATTCAGATAAATTAAAGTCGACTAATAAAAATTGGTGGTTAATTTAATAATAATTATGAAACAATTAATCGAGCTAATTAAGATTTAAATTATTTATTCAAATTTAAACATTTATTTTAAACATCACTACAAATAATTGTGTGGTTAATTTATTTAAATCACATTGGAAAATAATTAATTATTGCTGTGCACTATATTGATATTTCTGTCTTGATTGTGATGCTGTGTTATGTTGATTGCCATGTACTGTCCCGTAATTGTGATTTGTTATGTATTGATGTGAAAACCATGTTTGCCCGTAAAACGGCATTTAAACTTCGATGCGACATGGAATCAGATTTCAGTTTGTTATCCGAAACCCACATCGAACCTGTGAATTTTTGTGAACGACATATCCACATGTTTTAAAAATTGACCCTCACTATTCGGTTTAGCCGGAAAGGACCTTCGTGTCGTATAACCCATTCCGAATATGTGATTCAACGTTATGGATAGCATTTGAAGACCGGTGGTGAAGACCGGGTATTCGCGAGAGCGATAGGATGACTTATCGATTGTCTCTGCATCAAGTAGCTACGGTATAGAGATTCCCTAAGTGATGGGAAGTCAGATCGGGATTGTGAATACCCGGATTGCAGGGACTTCTTCGGAAGTGCTTTCGGTTCTGTTCGAACCCAGAACAGACTTATATGGATTGTATGTCTGACATTACAAATTGAGATATAAAGCAGATTTCTTTCAAATATATTTCTGTTGGTGGCGGAGAATTTATTCTCTTAGCTTAACTCTCTTCTCTGAGACGTACGAGCTCAGAGGTTATGTAGTTGAAGGTTATTAGCAATATATTCCCAACTTGGTAATGTGGCATGCTGAGTGCTGCTAATCATTTGTTGATCAAAGCGTGGCTTTTGTGAAAAGCGTAGCTTTGTGGATGAGACTTCGTCGAACCTCACACCCCGGAATGGTCAAATCAGGAAAGATGCAGCAAGGTTATTGGGGGTAGCGCCCCTTAGGGTATGTGCATTCCTTTCTGGATAGAAGTGGTATCATGGTATGGAGCCCAGATACTTAACTTATGTTGATATCACAGATATATATATATATATATATATATATTACTTTGTGATTTGTTGCTGGGTCCCCGGATAAAGGTTGGTTACAACTGGGGGATGACATACTCGTGTCAGTAGTTACCCAGTTAGGGGTAACCCGGCCTTGTGTTGGCAGAGATCCGGTTAGGTTCTCGGGTCGTCCCTCCAGAGACGTACCCATGTGGCCCAGGAAGTTTCTTAGCCTGACCATTTGTTGGAAATCCAATTCCCAATACGAAACCCTATACGGTTTTAGTTGTAGAACCTGCCATTTACTTATGGTGGTCATCACTGTTTAGATGGTAGCTATAGTAGGCATAGTTCGAAATGTCTATGTTGGCTAAGATTAATATTCTATTTTCGAAATGCTTTCTACACTATGCAATAGTAATAATATCAAAGAAATTTTCCCGTACCAAGCATATTTGACTATCATAAGAAGAAATCTCCACCAATTCTGCGTTTGCATTGTGTGTGTGGCGGGAGGTCTTATGGTAGTTTCATTTTAAAAGCATACCGAAATTCTTTTATAAATCTAGTTCTTTAAAAGCAACTGTTTTTGTTTACTCATACCAGTCCCATGACTGACCTGGACTTTATTGTTTTCTTTCCCTAAACTCTGGGTGCCCATAATTTCTACACGGGCAGCCTAGTAGCAGGTTTTCCATATTCTGGAATTAGCAGTATTTTGGAGCTCTTATCTTGGAGATATTCTAGGCACTTTTGGTGATCTCGGATGTTTAGTTTGGGAGTTCATTATCACTTCTTTCATTTGAAGACTTTTTTGGATATCTGATCATTGTTGTATAATTATGATGTTTATTTGGAGTTGTGTAGTATGTATTAAATACTCTGATGTTGAAATGGATATTGGACTGTTGTATCTCTGATGTGTGCATGATATTCATTCTGTTCCGCTATTTTATATTCATCTGTTGTTGTTATAAGCTCCATCCGAACTGAAATTTGACGTTCGAATTTCCGGCAGTTGAATACAAGTGAGGTATTTGATGTCGACTTTTGAACGATGAATTTTGGGTCGTGACATAGTATACTTCGCTATTATAATAGTGTCTGATTTTAAAATAAACTTACTTTTAAATAACGTTAAAGGGTTACCCACATAGCCCTTAACACAAATAATGCCAATAGTCTATACAGTACCGTAATACCTCCTGATTGGGAGGCTACCAGAGGATACTCCATAGGTACGACACAAATAGAAACTCGTACAAGGCGCGATAGGGTAGGTGACACGGCACAACTAGGCAATTCCAGGGTAGATATACCAATTACGCTTCCGGGTCGGTGGTATCGCGTAGCCGCAGCTACCGCCCACCTCGAGCCACACCCCCAAATCAAAGAAATCAAAAGTGGTCACCGAATAAAACCAAAGTCAGAGTAGAATATCGAAGGGATGTGTCCGATCAAAGGTGTTACCTCAATTAACCCATCGAATGCTCCTGTTTTAGCCATCTTATGCCAACTCATGGGAGTTGGGTCCATGTATTTACCTCAAAGGAAAGCGCCGCCACCATCCTACTTCATTCTGGAATCTCCACCGCATACACGGTTGTTAAAGTGGTTTTCGGAGTTGGCAGAGAGTATGACAACTTCCGATCTCGGTCTCTTCAACAACCAAACGTTATTATAACACCGTGGTTATTTCAAAATAATATATACTTTAAAACCCGAATATAAAATCCCTTTCAAAACCATATAAATACGATATCATTTATAATTTTTATAAACCCAAAATCAATATGATATCATTTTTATTTCAAATATATCTTTTCCAAGAAATCATAGCATTCCAAATCTATATACCTTGAAACCATAGCTTTGAAACATAACTTTAATACTTAATGGTTTAAATACTATATTGCTTTATATAATAAAATAGCTTCTTTAAATTTCCCAATAAATTCCCAATACCAATTTGGACCTCCAAATAAACCATTTTAATTCCCATATATTTCAAAGCTTAAATATTCCATATTTCAAAACGGATTCTTTGATAATTTAATATATATATCAATATCCAATTCTTATTATTTAAATTTGAAATGTTTACTTAATAAAACAAATATTATTTAAGTAAAACCCTTAAACTTCAATAACAGGATATTCTTTTAATTAAATTAACATGATAATATTCTTTAAATCAATTTGATATTCATTTAAATTCTCAAATCAAAATCAAATTATAAAATTTTACCCTTTGAATCTTAATTTATTTACATTTCAAAACAAATTTTTCGAAGATAATTCTTAAATACTTTAATTCAAATCATATTCACATTTATCTTCAACCTTACTTTTATTTGAGTTATTATAAACTCTATATACAATAGAATTTTTAAACAGATACTTAACCATATTTTATAAAAGAAATCAAACTTCATTATTTAGCTTATTTATAATTCAAAATAAATTTATACATAGCTAAATTCAATAATAAGATAGCATTTATAAAAATATTTAAAATCAATATCTATATACTTATATATTTCTTACAAAACCACAGAAATCATTTGAAAATAATTTTACATATAGACCGCGGTGCCTGTATAAAATTTTCTATCCTATGGTCAAGTGATACGGATATTTATCATTTCAATTCGCAATTTAAAAATAAAATGCGGTTTCATATCATTTCAAACCACAATCCCGAATGAAATGAAAATGCATAATAACTTGCAGTTTATACAATATAAATACAGCATCCATTCATCCATCATATTAATCATCAAACATTCATCAATTTATCATCCAATTCAAACAATCACATCAATAAATAATAATTAATTACTGACAGTTAATTTTTCAAAAATGAATTAAATAGTTGTTTAACTGTAGTTTATATGCAAAAATAGATAAATTTAACTAGCAAGTTATATGCAGAAATAAATTTTGACTAAAATTTTAACTGTCAGTTTTAAATGCAATGAATAAATTAATTAACAATTAACTGGCAGTTTTAAATGCAATGAATAAATTAATTAACAATTAACTGGCAGTTTTAAATGCAATGAATAAATTAATTAAAAATTAACTGGCAGTTTTAAATGCAATGAATAAATTAAATAACGCGTAAATTAAATGAATGCAATTTAACTGAGAAAAATGATGAAATATATGCCAAATAGCTATAAATAAAATTTTAAACACATCATAAATCAATTTAACCAACATAAGAAATCTTAGAAGTTGTGAGTGGGTTAAAACACTCACCTTTAGGATTTAAACTGAATTCAAATCCAACTTAAACCCAAAAATTAGACAGTCTCCAAATTTGTCCAAACCAGCGTCAACAGATCCGGAATTTTATTACGATCCTAAAAAAACCGCGCGTGAAACTGAGTCCGCACGTGAAAGTTGTCATTGTTAACGACTTGAAAATTTGAAAATTAAAGTAAATAAATAGAAAACAAAGACCACTCACAACTTTGCCACATCATCTCCTTCCCACCAAGACTTGTGCACACGAAAACTTTCCAGGCCGAAACCCTAGCCGCCTAAACGTCCAACTTCCACCAATTTTTGCTACCACCACGTGACTCTAGGCTATGATAAGAACGCGCCGCCCACTCCTCCACCTAGTGCCGCCCCTATAGGCCAAGCGCGGCTATCTCCGGTCGCCTACGCCACTCACGCCGCCACCGCTAATATGGGCCGTTTTCGATGAATCGTGGCGATGTTTGCGACGATTGGCTGTATGGATCTGAAGCCCATGACCCCCTCTTCTCTGCAGTACACCCCGATCGTTGCGAGATCGACGATCTACTGTTGAAACCACATACACATACGGACGGCTGAGAAGAAAACAACGATTTCTGAACGAACTGAAACCCCAATCGAAAAACGAACAGTACCAGGAGATTTCGCTAGTCGAGAGCTTGAACATACAATTTTTCGGAATTTTTCTAGGGACTTTGAAATTTTGACTTTGATTTTGAAATTAATCTGGATCTGAAATTTTTGTCTGCCATTGAGGAGGAGAAGGAGCTGATGAAATTTTACGTGCAGACAAATCAGAATAGGCGGAGGCTAGGGTTTAGCAGGGTATTTATAGATAAAGATGGAATAGACAAATGTATCCGAATTATTACATGCTAGAAGATAATTGGCCCAGAAAAGCCTGTTCTGACTCCGGAACGAAATTGGGTCAAACCCGAAATAGATATTTTAAAATATTCTAAACGCGATGGAAAAAGTTTCATGTCCAAATTCCATCGTATGAAGAAGTTATGCTGAAATCAATATTTTCAAATTGATTTCAATTAAATCGATTTCAAGGCGTTTCAAGCCCATGCGATCAAACGACAAATCCGATCGATACGAAAATTGAAATCCTATAATAATTCACCGTTTCGGATCCGATGAAACTGGTTTCGTCGAAATCCGAGTCAGTGGCAAAAATGGCTATTTTTCCATTAATTAAATAATTTAATAATAAATTAGAAAAAAATCCAATTTTTAAATTTCAATCTTAAAATTTATCAAATTTTATCACTTTATATTTCTCAATCAAATTGCAATGTTTTAAACAAATTAAAAGTCAATTTAAAGTTGATGAATTTAACAATTTCTGTGTTTATCTCAAATTCATTGAATTTAGAAACTGTAAATTAAATCTTCAAAAATTTCATTTTCATTACTTTTCATTCTACTATTATCAAAAGGATGCAATTTACATTGGTTTGTATCTATTGCATTAATATTCTCAAATTTCCTTCTTAATTTTCATTAACGTAATATTTTAATATTAAATTCCACTTTTTAAAATCTTACCCTTGTTATTCGAGTCTTATTAAATTTTATATTTCAAATAAATTAACAAAGCTTGGTTTTCACTCCTTAAATCAACCAATTTTCATTTTATAATTTAAAATTAACATTCCTTACATCTTATAGAATTAATCATTTCAAATGACCAATCACATCTACCATAATTGCACAAATTTATAAACTAGTAGATTTTTGTCATTTTTAATCCATTAGATAATTATAATAACTAAAAGCAAATTCACATATCAATTTAGTGTCAATTATTCCAGTAAATACAGTGTTAAAATGTCAACTGCATTTAATCCAATTAATTGCAAATTAATTCCAATAAATTTGATTTTATTCGATTACAACTTAATGTTCAATCAATTATTACTCAACTAACATAGTTAACATTGTTTTATATTTCATTACATTAATATTTTCTAATCTTCATCTATAATTTGCATTAATTACTTTATTTCAATTATATTGGAATTTTGTTAATTTTACTCATTATTAAAATTTAAAAATCTCATTTAATTATTTCATCTTGGTTTCATTCTTTTTATTACATTAATTATCATATTATGAATGAAATTTTACCTTGGTTACATCTTATTGAATTCAACATTCTTTATATAACGACCCTGACTCGACCTTCGAAAATCGGCACCGAATACGACACTCGTATTCAAATGCCGCAGATCCAAACGTCGAACCTGGTTCGCCGGAGCTTATAACACATTAAGTAAATAACACAGCGGAAGAAATGAATAATATATATCAATGTACAACATTTGATACAATAACTGATACAACATGAATGGTACAATGAACATCAATATATATCAGAGATACAAAGAATAGCAGCGGAAATAAAAGATAACACCAGCAGCGGAACAAAATCTCCAATATAGTCTTCAAGGAAGAACTCCAGTAACAGTAATCTCCATCTCCAAAGCACCAATCCAGAAATAGCTCGAACTCCAAATCAAAACGAAGAGAAGCAACTCGATCCAAAATGCTATTGCCAAATCCTAAGGCTGAAAGCTATCGAATCTACACCCACCATAGATTATCTGAAAACCCCAACTCTAGACTGCCCGTGTGGGAAAATAGTGGGCACCCAGAGTTTAGAAAAGGAACAATAAACTCCAGGTCAGTCATGGGACTGGTATGAGCAAACAAAAACATTTGGTCTTTTAAAACAGATAGAGAAATTTAAATTTGAAATCCGCAATGCTTTTTAGAAAATGAAACTACCATAAGGCCTCCCGCCACACACACAATGCAAACGCAGACTTGGAGGAGATTTCTCCTTATGATAGTCAAATATGCTTACTACGCAAAAATCAAATCATTTTTGATATTATTATTAGTGCATAGTGTAGAAAACAATTTCGAAAGTAGAATATAAATCCTAACCAACATAGACATTCCGAACTATGCCTACTATAGCTACCATCCAAACAGTGGTGACCACCATAAGTGAATGGCAGGTAATACAACTAAAACCGTACAAGGCACGTATTGGATGAATGGATTTCCAACAAATGGTCAGGCTAAGGAACTTCCTACTGCCACATGGGATCGCCTCTGGCGGGACGTCCCGAGAACTAACGTTACGGTTAGATCTCTGCCAACACAAGGCCGGGTTACCTCTGTAACTAGGTAACTACTACACGAATATGCCATCCCCCGGTCCTTTGGGACCTTTATCCGAGCGCTCGCAACAACAACACCACACAGTAATAGGTATAGTGTATCAACATGAGTAAGTATCTGGGCTCCATACCATGATACCACCCTTTTCCAGAAGGAAATGACATACCCTAAAGGGAGCGACCCTCATAACCTTGCCGCATCTTTCCTGTTTCGACCATTTCCGGGGTGTGAGGTCCTGATGCAGTCTCGTCCACAAAGCTACGCTTTGTGCAACAAAGCCATGCTTTGGGTCAACAGATGACCAAAGCAATGATCACAAAGATAAATGATCAAACAATTGATCATATCACAAATGATCAACCAATGATCATCACACAGCAGCACTCAGCATGCCACATTACCAAATTGGGAATATCACTGATAAATATCAACTACATAACCTCTGAGCTCGTACGTCTCAGAGAAGGGTGTTAAGCTAAGAGAATAAATTCTCCGCCACCAAGCAGAAATGTATTTGATAGAGATCAGATAACATCTCAAAGTGTAATGTCGGACATACAACCATACAAGTCTGTTCCGGGTTCGAACAGAACCGAAGGCACTTCCGAAGAAGCCCTTGCCAATTCGGATAATCCCTAATCACGTCCGGACTTCCCATCACATATGGAGATCTCTATACCGGGGATCAGCCAGTGCAGAGACAATCGACGAGTTACCCTTTTGTTTTCGGAAATATCCGGTCTTCACCACCGGTCTTCAATTGCTATCCATAACGTCGTATTACTATTCGGAATGGGCTATATGACACTAGGTCCTCTCCCGGCTAAACCGAATAATGAGCGCCATATTTTAAAACATATGGATATGGGATTTTAGTTAAGTCACAACTTATAAAATCCAAAACTTTTCTTTCAAATGGTTAAACGAATTACCATTTTAAATCTTTAAACAAAAAGGTTTATTTCACAAAGTTTCACCTAATTTCACAAAGATCTATTCATAGATTCAAAACAACTTCCATTCCAATTGGATTAACTCGATAAATCTTTAAATTTAAGATTTATAGCTTTCCAAACACGTTTCCAAAGATTTATTTATAACTTGGAATACCATTTTCATTTCAAAACTTGAATTCCTTTTAACATGCATTGAAAATCCATTTCTTATATGAAAGCTTCTATTATTGGAAAACAACAGTTTTCGTTTCAGAAAAATCCGATTTATACAAGTTGGAATCTTGGGTTAATTTTAAATTTCAAAACATCACCTTTTAAAATGGTTTAAAAACCCCATATAATCCCATTTATAAGTTGGATAACTTTTTAAACCCTAGTTCCCAAATTATAGAATTCAACTTCAAATATTGAATTCAAATTTTAAATCAAATTATTTAAAATTTCAAAACTCAATCGAGTTATTCAAAATAACTTTTATTTTTGAAATCCATTTTTTTTTTCAAAAACTTCAATTCTAATTCCAAAACTATTTTGGATTCAAAAATTCAAATTTTAAAACAATTTCAAAATCTGTGACTTAACCCATTTCCACGTGCAATCCATGTTTGTGTGTGTATAAGTGTGGTCCAGGGGTTTTACACAATAGTGCACAACATCATCATTACAGATTCAATCATAAAGATAAGCGGTATAACCCATAACGCTTATCTATATTCATAGATTCATAGATAAAGTAAATTATCAATCACAAAAATTCACTAATATGATTCGATGTGGGTTTCGGATAACCAACTGGAATCCGACTCCCTGTCGCATCGAAACTCAAATGTCGTTTTACGGGTCAAAGGGTTTCATATACATACGACAGTGTATTCATCACAAATATAGCAGATCAGCACAAAGTATCACATAGCATCACATCACATATCAAATATATCAATCCATCACACAACATTCAATAACAATCAGCATCTACAATTAAGATGAATAAACTGGGTGTAAATTTATTACCTGCATGATTACTTTCATTTATTATTCCTAATTAATTAACTATCCATATTTATTCAATTAATAAATCTTCAATTATTAATTTAAAAACTAATATCATTCAATTAATGATTTCTTAATTACAAATTAATTATTCTAAGAAAATTTAATCTTAAACTTTAATTAATCAAATTAAAACCCTTAATTACTTTAACTAATTATCCATTTCTTAATTAATTAATTATATTAATTATCCATTTGTACTACCTTAATAATTAAATGAATTACAAATCATTATACTTTTCTTTATCTTTAGATAAGCATTCCTTATTTAAATTATGCATTTAAAAACAAAATGTTTTTAAATTTACATTAAATTCCATTTAACATTCTCTTTAAACTCAAGACTCAAATTTGTCTTAAATAAGAGTTTAAAACAATACACAACTTAATCTTATATGTTTAAAAGAAACATATACTTTATAAATAAGTTGAAAAGGATTTAAATTTCAATTCAAATCAAATTCAAATCAATTTTAAAAATTACTTTAAAACTTCAAAATTGAAATACAACTTTCATTCTCATTTTAGTTTTAAATTCTTTAAAACTCTTTCTATAATTTACACCTTCAATTCAAATGAAAATCATTTGAAAGCAATTTAAATTTAAATCTTTATTTTAAAACTGAAGTTTAAAAATAGATTTAAAAACTCAGATTTGAATTCACTTGAATTTCTAATTTAAATACTTAACCTTCCAATTCAATATGCAAAACAACAATGCATTTACACTTGAGAGTTTAAAATCAAATTTAAATTTAAAAACATAAATGGTTTCAAATTTCAGACAATCAAAATTTGAATTCATTTTAAAATTTGAGATTAAAAACTAAGTTTAAATTTCCACCTTCAATTCAAACTTTATCTTTACATTTAAAAACATAAACCAATTTCTGTTTTATAAAAAAAAACCCAGACTTTAAAATTTTCCTGAATTTAAATAATTTCAAAAGAATAGAATTCAAACTTATTTGAATTCATATTTAAATTCAGTTTTAACATCCTAAGTTAAAGCTTTAGTCTGCATTAAGTTCAAATCTTATAAAACTAAAACAGTTTCCTGTTCTTTTTTTTATCAAACCAAATTTGAATTCTACATTTAAATTATTACAAAATAAGAATTCAAACAATTTGAATTCATTTTTAGATTCAAGTTTAATCCTAAGTTAAATTTCCAGATTTATATTTAAACTTTACTTTAAAAATTCTTAAAACAGAACAAGTCTGTTTGTTAAACCTGAACATGACACAAACCCGAGATGCCGATATTCTACTTCGAGTCAGTAACCCACTTTCTTCGAGTTTTTCCCCAATTAACCCGAGACCTACCCGAGGCATAAATCCCTGCAACCAACAACATCACAAACCCACCACCATCTCAAACATGCACGCACCCCTGTGTAACCTTCATCCATCTCCAGCCACCTCTAATCTTCATCTCCGACCATCTCCTAACTATCGGAGACCACACTAAAACTTCAAAACCCCAGATCCCCTGAGATCAATCTTGAATTTGAATTCAAGTTTTTTAACTACAACCTGTAACAGCCTATACCCAATACCACCTAAAACCTGACAACGTCGATTCCTCCACTTCTCGACCATCATTAACACCCAAACTCTGGTGTTAGCTTCATCACTACACCATCCATCATTTCCCAAAACAGCTTCGAACTCGATGCAATGAGGAGTACAAAATCGACCACAAAACAGTATCCCAAATAAACTAGGGTTCCTCAACTAAAATCCCAAATTAAAGTCTCAAAACTGAAATGCAAATCAATTCTGTAAATTTCCTATGATCTATGATAGATGACTACCTCCAGAAAACAAATCCACTCAAATCAAATGCAAGGATCAACTGATCTTGATAAAAATGTAAAATACAGTTAACATGAAACTGCATTTTATTCTTATCACTGTAAAATTTAATTTTAGTTTTAAAATCCTTGAATTTACATAATGATTCTATTAGTAAACTTATGCTATTCTAGAACATCATGATTTATTCAAAGCTAAGTAATAACAACAACAAAAAAACAAGTCAAAGGAAAGAACTCAGAGATTAAACATGAGTTTGGAATTTTGAGGCACAGATATGAAACTTTCATCATCATGTATACAGGCATATATCAAAGGTATAAAATTCAAGGCCATTTCATATAAGTTCATATCAAATTTTTTTTAAAAAAACATAAACAACTTTACCTATTAAATAAATTATGAGTGAGTTACTCACAGGTAAAAGAAATAAGGAAGTCTGGTTTTAGAAGAAGGGTTGCTCATAGGTAAAAGAAATAAAGAACCCAGTTTTTTTTTTTATTTAAAAAAAATAAGGTTTGCTCACAAGCATGGAAACAGAGAAGCAACTAACAACAGAGTTTAATATATGCATCAGATAAAAGAGGGTGAAGGATTGCTCACCTTGGAGTTGCAGCAGAGATAAGAACAGAGACAGGCTTTTGATTTTTCTCATATTCTGAATTTTGATTTGCTTTTTGAATTCTTGGTTCTCTTTACTCCTGAACTGATAAATACAATTGTTTTTAAATCTTTTCTTTGTTACTGATTATCACTTCAGATTCAAATCCTTTTTTTAAAAGAAATTTTACTTACCTTAATTTGTTTTGAGAGAATTTACACTATCTTGATTCATGACAGGGATGCTTGCACTGCCCTGATCAAAAGAATTTGATTCCTACCCTGCACTCTATTTTCTTCCTGCAATTTATTAAATAAAGTTGTTTTAAATGTTTGTTTTATTTACTGATTATAAAATTAAAAGTTTTTAAAGAAATTTACTTATCTTTTCTTCAGGAAGCAGAGACTAAATCCCAGATTTGCTTTGAGATGATCTTGTTTGAATTGAAATGCAGAGCTTCTTGATTCCTACATGCATGTTCCAGATTTGAAGATGCTAACTTGACCAGATTTTTGTTTTTCAAGTTGAATTTGCATTTTAATCTCCAGGTTGAAGATTCATCTTGTTTTCAAATTTGAACTTGAAAATGGTTTCGAATTGTTTATGTTTGTTTCTCTCAAGTTTTGTGGTTGCTTTAAACTTGCTTTTCAGACCTGAGCAAATTTTTTTGAGAAAGATAAAAGTATCTTGACTTGTCTTTTCTTCTTTGTTCATGTTTCCAAAGACCAATATCCAAAAGAAAAGGATTTTCTTGCCACTTGTCTAAACTCAAATAAGATTATGTTTCAGCCTTACTTTATTTTTAATGTGTAACATGTTTCTATGTTTTTAACCTTGCCTTGAATTTATTTTATAAATTTTGTTTTGGTCCTTTAGTTCAATTAATTTTAATTCATACATTTTGTTTTTAAACCTTATTTGATTTTAAATTTATAAAACATGCGTATCAATCTTATATTTACACATATATGTTATGTAGTTATACTTACACAAATTAAAGTAAAATAGTTTGAAATTAGATTATACATTATTAGCAAATATTTATAAGTTAGTAAATACAACTTTTATTTTCAATACATCTATATTTATAAACTTAAGATGTTCAACTTATTAACAAACACTTATTTTTTAAAACTTTCATAATTAAATTCACAATTTATTTCCAAAAATAAATTTAATCGCCAATTTAAACTTGATAAATTTTCAGGAATGTTACACTTTACTTACCAATTTATTCCACATTAACTGCAATAATTTAGTGAATTAATTGAAATTGAATTCAAAATAAACTTATCAAACTAATAAAATAAGTAACGTACAATAATTATTGTCATTACTCTTAATCACACTTTTATAGGTTCATTATTTACAAACCAATATTATAATTACTTACATAACACTGGTTTTACTCAATTACTATTTATTTCAAACTATTTCAAAAATTTATTCAATATTTATTAGTTCTCTTATATTCAATTTATATCCAGGTAAAAATCTTTTCACTACTAAATTCATTTGAATTTATTCAAATTACTATAAATAGGTTTTAATTACCATTGCTATATTTTAAATTTAGCGTTCATTCCAATATTAATTTTTCACCTTTATTATTTCTACTAAAATTTAAACTACAAAATCCTATTAAATTAACAAATTAAATTGTCGAAATTTATGGGTCGTTACACTCTCCCCCACTCAAACTTTTCGTCCCCGAAAAGGAAAAAGAAGGGGAAAGAAGAATTAAGAAATCTATATATCTTATTCAAATCATTAACTTCATAAACAATTAAATTTACAACATTTGTTACTTTAATTAGAATATCCAAATTTACAATCGTTATATCTTTCTATACTTAAATTATTGAAGTTTGGAAAACATTTTCAAAATATTTTCTAAGTCCAAAATTTTCGAAATTTTTTGGCAGAGTCTCCATTGTACGGAGAGGCTCGGGAGAAAAGCATAATATCAAAATAACAATATATAACATATACTTTCCAAAATATATATCCCATCACGGGAAAAATATAAATATAATAGCGCTATAAAACGTAATCCGAAAACGTACCTATTTGTCGGGCAATAACGCTTATATTATGAAACCAAATGCAGTAGTAATTGCTTTCATAACCTGTATTCCACTTATAAAATCCAAAAGAGTTAATAATTTTATAAAATGAAATATTTAAGTTGTTTTAATCAATAACTAACAAATCCATACAACATCAATCACTCTCAACAAACAACATACAACCTTCATACAGAATCAACACAATTCAATCATTCATTAAAACAAAACAACAGTTGTTTGGGTTCAAAACTTCAAATTGTACAGAATGAAAAATAAACTACTAAGTGCACCATTTACTCAACAGTCTTTGATGAACTAAATAGATTATTCATTCATCCAAACAATTTTAAAGTATTCTTACCCAAACAACCATAAACCAAGCAAACAACAATTTCAAACAATAAATCAAGTTTATTCTTATTAATTCAATTTCATAGCATTTATTGTTTGATTTCCTTTTTATTTATATAATGGTTTATCCTTTTTATTTCCATTCGTTGCATTACATTCATTTATTTCTATTATCATATAAAATCAAAGTAGCAGGTAAATTTGTTAACTTAAGTTTTTAATCCTCATTATTTTTTTCTTTTCTTTTTATTTTTTTTATTTTTATACAGAAGTAACTTCAATCAATTTACTTAAGTTTTTGATTACTTGATTACAATACCTACTTTTCATTATTTTTTTAATTATTATCATCTCAATTATACTTAAGTCTTTAATTGTCTTCTTACAATAATTACTTCCTGTAGCAATTTATTATAGAAATATTTCCATTATAACTTAAGTTTATGACAATTACAATGTCCAATTCTTATTTATTAATGAATTAATTGAATACTTTCATTATCTCGAGTTTATTACTTGTATAATATCTATCACAATTCTTATTAACATTTCAACTTTTAATATTCGGTAAGTTATATATATGTTTATAAGGATGTAATTGAAATTTATACAAGTTTATCTTATTTCCTTTTAATTAATTAATGGTTCAATAATTTCATCTTTGTTTTATAAGTCACAATTTCAAATTACCTTTAATTTCATTCATTTATTTAATGCTTACATTTCTATTATATTTAATTTACTTTAATTAAAGGTTCCAATTATTAATTAGTCATATTCCATTTTACTACACTAATTGAAAATGTAAAATAACGGAAACTTAAGAATTTAAATACCGGGTTAAATTTCAAATCATTTTAAAGATAATAGATAAAGGTTTATACTTAAAACTTATATATCTAATTATAATTAAAACCATTAAAAAATTTATTTGGTTTATCAAAACAAATCTGCAGTAAACTACTACAGTAACGTTCCTACTTCGAAACTCGAAAATGAATGTCGATGATGCGGCCGTCATCATCGAAATTATTTCCCAGCGACAGAGAGGGAAGTACAGAACTTAAATTTTTTCCAAAATCTTCTTTAAAATAATTTTTCCAAATTATATTGAAATATTTATATCCGAAAATACTTATAGACAATATTATTATATTCCAAAATTATTCGAAAGAAATTTTCAAAACCCCGGAACTTAAGTTCTAGAATTTCCAATTCGATTTATTCTATTTTCAATCTTATTTCAACTATTATTTATAAATTTCATTACCTAACAACCAATATTGCAACCAAATATTATCTTTATAAAAAATTTATTTTATATAGATAATTTAATACGCAAAATTATTTCATTCACCTATATTAAACCAAATATTATATCGGTCTGTCCTATTAAGTGTTTAGAAATCCCTATTGATGTCACAGCGTCCCATGCACCAACCAGAATTTATAAATACAAAACGGAACAGATTAATACAATATTAAAACCTTTTATAACACTAACAAATACGCTCCCTCATATATATACTCAGCGACTCCCATAGGGTATTATTACCCTATTAGTAAAGAGTCAGACCCCACAAAGCTAAGGTTTATCGCTGAACCAAAGCTCTGATACCAGATGTAACATCCCGCCTTTTCGCACGCTTTAAATCGACACACGTGCCAATTCAAACCGTTCGGAAGGGTGGATTGTTGTGGGGTAAATAAGAAAAACGAGAAAGAAATAAAAAAAAACAGAATCTCACAGCGGAAGGCTAAAATATAATAATCAAATATACAGTTAATAAAGCTATTTAAAATATTCGATTATACTTATAACATATATCAGAGTTACACATACCATATAACAATATAGCGGAAAAATATGAGTGTAGTGGAATATAATAAATAATAATAATAATAGAAATCTCCGCCTTCGTCCTCCAAAGCTAAAGTCTTCGAAATCCTGAAACGCTCGGACTGACCCGAGCGAATTGAAAAGACAAAACACTTGAGTTAGAACTAAAAGATCTTATGTAAGTTAAATCAACAGAAGTAAATATGAGTGCAGTAACTCAAGAGATACTCGGGATTTACATCTCCTAAGGATCCGTTAAACTATTTACTATGTAGTATACTTCGCTATTATAATAGTATCTAATTGCAAAATAAACTTACTTTTAAATAGTGTTAAGGGGTTACCCATATAGCCCTTAACACAAATAATGCCAATAGTCTATACAGTACCATAATACCTCATGATCGGGAGGCTACCAGAGGATACTCCATAGGTACGACACAAATAGAAACTCATACAAGGCGCGATAGGGTAGGTGACACGGCACAACTAGGCAACGCCAGGGTAGATATACCAATTACGCTTCTGGGTCGGTGGTAACGCGTAGCCGAAGTTACCGCCCACCTCGAGCCACACCCCAAAATCAAAGAAATCAAAAGTGGCCACCGAATAAAACCAAAGTCAGAGTAGCATATCGAAGGGATGGGTCCGATCAATGGTGCTACCTCAATTAACCCGTCGTTCGCTCCTGTTTTAGCCACCTTATGCAAACTCACGGGAGTTGGGTCTACGTATTTACCTCAAAGGAAAGCGCCGCCACTATCCTACTTCATTCTGGAATCTCCACCGCGTACAAGGTTGTAAAAGTGGTTTTCGGAGTTGGCAGAGAGTATGACAACTTCCGATCCCGGTCTCTTCAACAACCAAACGTTATTATAACACCGCGGTTATTTCAAAATAATTTATACTTTAAAACCCGAATATAAAATCCCTTTCAAAACCATATAAATACGATATCATTTATAATTTTTAAAACCCCCAAATCAATATGATATCATTTTTATTTCAAATATATCTTTTCCAAGAAATCATAGCATTTCAAATCTATATACCTTGAAACCATAGCTTTGAAACATAACTTTAATACTTAATGTTTTAAATACTATATTGCTTTATATAATAAAATAGCTTCTTTAAATTTCCCAATAAATTCCCAATACCAATTTGAACCTCCAAATAAACCATTTTAATTCCCATATATTTCAAAGCTTAAATATTCCATATTTCAAAACGGATTCTTTGATAATTTAATATATATATATATATATATATGTATATATATATATATATATATCAATATCCAATGCTTATTATTTAAATTTGAAATGTTTACTTAATAAAACAAATATTATTTAAGTAAAACCCTTAAACTTCAATAACAGGATATTCTTTTAATTAAATTAACTTGATAATTTCTTTAAATCAATTTGATATTCATTTAAATTCTCAAATCAAAATCAAGTTATAAAAGTTTACCCTTTAAATCTTAATTTATTTACATTTCAAAACAAATTTTTCGAAGATAATTCTTAAATACTTTAATTCAAATCATATTCACATTTATCTTCAACCTTACTTTTATTTGAGTTATTATAAACTCTATATACAATAGAATTTTTAAACAGATACTTAACCATATTTTATAAAAGAAATCAAACTTCATTATTTAGCTTATTTTATAATTCAAAACAAATTTATACATAGCTAAATTCAATAATAAGATAGCATTTATAAAAATATTTAAAATCAATATCTATATACTTATATATTTCTTTACAAAACCACAGAAATCATTTTAAAATAATTTTACAAATAGACCGCGGTTCCTTTATAAAATTTTCTATCCATGGTCAAGTGATACGGATATTTATCATTTCAATCCGCAATTTAAAAATAAAATGCGGTTTTATATCATTTCAAACCACAATCCCAAATGAAATGAAAACGCATAATAACTTGCAGTTTACACAATATAAATACAGCATCCATTCATCCATCATATCAATCATCAAACATTCATCAATTTATCATCCAATTCAAACAATCACATCAATAAATAATAATTAATTACTGACAGCTAATTTTTCAAAAATGAATTAAATAGCTGTTTAACTATAGTTTATATGCAAAAATAAATAATTTAACTAGCAAGTTATATGCAAAAATAAATTTTAACTAAAATTTTAACTGGCAGTTTTAAATGCAATGAGTAAATTAATTAACAATTAACTGGCAGTTTTAAATGCAATGAATAAATTAATTAAAAATTAACTGGCAGTTTTAAATGCAATGAATAAATTAATTAAAAATTAACTGGCAGTTTTAAATGCAATGAATAAATTAAATAACGCGTAAATTAAATGAATGCAATTTAACTGAGAAAAATGATGAAATATATGCCAAACAGCTATAAATAAAATTTTAAACACATCATAAATCAATTTAACCAACATAAGAAATCTTAGAAGTTGTGAGTGGGTTAAAATACTCACCTTTGGGATTTAAATTGAATTCAAATCCAATTTAAACCCAAAAATTGGACATTCTTCAAATTTGTCCAAACCATCGTCAACAGATCCGGAATTTTATTACGATCCTAACAAAAAAACCGTGCGTGAAACTGAGTCCGTATGTGAAAGTTGTCATCGTTAACGACTTGAAAATTTGAAAACTAAAGTAAATAAATAGAAAACAAAGACCACTCACAACTTTGCCATGTCATCTCCTTCCCACCAAGACTTGCGCACGCGAAAATTTTCCTGGCCAAAACCCTAGCCGCCTCAACGTCCAACTTCCACCAACTTTTGCTGCCACCACGTGACTCTGGGCTATGATCAGAACGCGCCGCCCACTCCTCCACCTTGTGCCGCCCCTATAGGCTAAGCGCGGTCATCTCCGGTCACCTACGCCACTCACGCTGTCGCCGCTAATATGGGCCGTTTCCAGTGAATCGTGGCGATGTTTGCGACGATTGGCCGTATGGATCTGAAGCCCATGACCCCCTCTTCTCTGCAGTACACCCCGATCATTGTGAGATCGACGATCTACCATTGAAACCACATACACATACAGACGGCTGAGAAGAAAACAATGATTTCTGAATGAACCGAAACCCCAATCGAAAAACGAACAGTACCAGGAGATTTCGCTAGTCGAGAGCTTCAACATATAATTTTTTAGAATTTTTCTGGGGACTTTGAAATTTTGACTTTGATTTTGAAATTAATCTGGATCTGAAATTTTTGTCTGCCATTGAGGAGGTTATGGAGCTGAGGAAATTTTATGCGCAGACAAATCAGAATAGGCGGAGGTTAGGGTTTAGCAGGGTATTTATAGATAAAGATGGAATAGATAGATGGATCCGAATTATAACGTGCTAGACGATAACTGGCCCAAAAAAGCCCGTTCTGACTCCGGAACGAAATTGGGTCAAACCCAAAATAGATATTTTAAAATATTCCGAACGCGATGGAAAAAGTTTTACGTCCAAATTCCATCGTATGAAGAAGTTATGCTGAAATCAATATTTTCAAATTGATTTCAATTGATTTCAATTAAATCGATTTCAAGACGTTTCAAGCCCATACGATCAAACGCAAATCCGATCGATATGAAAATTGAAATCCTACAATAATTCACCGTTTCGGATCCGATGAAACTAGTTTCGTCGAAATCCGAGTCAGTGGCCAAAATGGCTATTTTTCCATTAATTAAATAATTTAATAATAAATTAGAAAAAATCCAATTTTTAAATTTCAATCTTAAAATTTATCAAATTTTATCACTTTATTTTTCTCAATCAAATTGCAATGTTTTACACAAATTAAAAGTCAATTTAAAGTTGATAAATTTAATAATTTCAGTGTTTATCTCAAATTCATTGAATTTAGAAATTGTAAATTAAATCTTCAAAAATTTCATTTTCATTATTTTCATTCTACTATTATCAAAAGGATGCAATTTACATTGGTTTGTATCTATTGCATTAATATTCTCAAATTTCCTTCTTAATTTTCATTAACGTAGTATTTTAATATTAAATTCCACTTTTTAAAATCTTACCCTTGTTATTCGAGTCTTATTAAATTTTATATTTCAAATAAATTAACAAAGCTTGGTTTTCACTCCTTAAATCAACCAATTTTCATTTTATAATTTAAAATTAACATTCCTTACATCTTATAGAATTAATCATTTCAAATGACCAATCACATCTACCATAACTGCACAAATTTATAAACTAGTAGATTTTTGTCATTTTTAATCCCTTAGATATTTATGATAACTAAAAGCAAATTCACATATCAATTTAGTGTCAATTATTCCAGTAAATACAGTATTCAAATGTCAACTGCATTTAATCCAATTAATTGCAAATTAATTCCAATAAATTTGATTTTATTCGTTTACAACTTAATATTCAATCAATTATTACTCAACTAACATAGTTAACATTGTTTTATATTTCATTACATTAATATTTTCCAATCTTCATCTTTAATTTGCATTAATTACTGTATTTCAATTATATTGGAATTTTGTCAATTTTACTCATTAATTAAAATTTAAAAATCTCAATTAATTATTTCATCTTGGTTTCATTCTTTTTATTACATTAATTATCATATTATGAATGAAATTTTACCTTGGTTACATCGAATTCAACATTCTTTACGTACCAATTTATTCCACATTAACTGCAATAATTTAGTGAATTAATTGAAATTGAATTCAAATTAAACTTATCAAACTAATAAAATAAGTAACGTACAATAATTATTGTCATTACTCTTAATCACACTTTTATAGGTTCATTATTTACAAACCAATATTATAATTACTTACATAACACTGGTTTTACTCAATTACTATTTATTTCAAACCATTTCAAAAATTTATTCAATATTTATTAGTTCTCTTATATTCAATTTATATCTAGGTAAAAATCTTTTTAGTACTAAATTCATTTGAATTTATTCAAATTACTATAAATAGGTTTTAATTACCATTGCTATATTTTAAATTTAGCGTTCATTCCAATATTAATTTTTCACTTTATTATTTCTACTAAAATTTAAATTACAAAATCCTATTAAATTAACAAATTAAATTGTCGAAATTTACGGGTCGTTACAAATATGTTTTAAGTACCGTTGTACTTAATGTCTCCCCTAATGTGACATTTTAAACACACACACATATATGTATGTATAAACCTTACTTAAGTTAATTATACTTAACTCTAACTAAATTAATAAGACATGTTCATAACTTTTCATATATGTTGGTTTATGTGTGTGTGTATGCAAATGTGTACATAACATTTCAAACAACTGTTAGCCGACAAAAAATCAAAAAAATTGGAAAAACAGTTTCTGGTCACATTTTCGATTTTTCTTTGAACTAAATATTCTTGTAAACCAAATTTGAAAATTATTTTACCATCATTATTTATTATTAAAAAGAGTTTTATTTTCATTATAATATCTATTATCTATATATAAAATTAATTAAATATTCGCAAACCAAAGTAGTGAAATTTTGGGTCGTTACAAGAAGTTTATCGGTTGGTCCCAAATACTTGCAAGTTAGATTGCATAGACCCCATGAGCTTTGATACCATTGTTGGATGCTAATGTGATTTGCAACGGTCGAAATGGGTAAATTTCATAAAATTTCCTTAACATATCTTAGTGGGCCTATGAATTCCAATATCCAACACTAGATCAAAGCTAGCTTTCTTAATAAAATCGTATTTTATTTTAATATTTTTGCCTTATTTAATTAATCTAATCAATTAAATATTTTAAGTGTGAATATTCAGTCATGAGAAGTAGAGGAAGGAGTAGTAGGCCATGGATGAAAGATGGGTCAATCAAGTTCAATTGAAAGAATGAGGAAGGTTTTGTTTTATTTAAAAGAAGAAACATTTCCATTCTTCTCTTTTAAATGTTTCTCTTTAATCTTAGATTTAACATCTAGCTCATCCAAGTATGGCTAACAATGTAATGCCTCATATATGAACTAAACTATCTAATATGTCTTCAACATATATTAATGACATATTGGGTATGGCATAATGATATAACATATAACAGCATAGTTAATATATAAGTCTGTAGATATTGGGATTTATTTCTACTATGTATATATATATATTCACCATATATATATATATATATATATATATATATATATATTAATTGTGTCAGGTTAATTGTTTAATGTTACATATGTGTGTATATATATATATCTACACATATCTTAATTACATAAAGCTTAATTTGAAAATAATAATAATATAACTTGACTAAATTGAAGTTTTAGATCCAAATGTTAAGTTGAAACATCAAAGTTTGACTTAGTAAAACATATTTAAACTCAAATCCTGATCAAGTTAACTAATATAAAATATCTTAAGTTGACTATGTATTGGTATTATAATATACATATATATAATAATAAATCTAAAATAAGTTTCAGTTAATTGAAAAAAATGTATACGTATTATATTGAACCGCTCTATTGTATTTACAGGCATATACATACAAACACACACACATGCACGCGCATATACACACATATGAAATATGCATACACATACATAAATATGTATATATAACTTTTGGGAATTTTTTTTAAATTTTGAAACAACCAAAATTAATTTTGAAATTATAATACATATGTTAAGTTAAATAAGATGTCAATGAACTTTATGTTTCAGAATTGATTAAAACTCATATTAAATATTAAAAATATTAGAAATTGTATACTACAATTAGAAAACTATCAGATGTGCATTAAAACATATTTACCACTAAAGCAATAATTATACACACATGCGCGCACGTGCATGTGTGTGCACTTTAATTTGTTAACTTAAATCAAATTATATCATTTAATTAGTTATTTAGATTATGATGTTAATTCCAAATAGCAATAAGAGTAATAATTTATAAATAAATCTAAATTGATATTGACATTATAGATCTTGCTTATTAATGACACTTTTATTTGAAAATCTTCCATAGAATTCCTTGAATTGACTTCCAGACTTTGGTAGAATCAGATGAACCATTTTATTTTATTTTATTTTGAATGGAAAGAAAAATTTCAAATAAATGAAGAGGGGATTTCTGACCATGAGAAGGATAAAGAAGATATAAATTGCATAAAAAATGAGGGAACTAATTGAGTTAACGTGGTTAGTTTTATTTTTTATGCAGAGAACAAAACCTTTTGCCATTTTTTAAAACTTTCCCCTCTAATTCCCATTAATTAAATCTCATCCATATTTCTTCCTTTCTCTCTATTAGGGCTAGCCACATCATACCTTTACATGGATCATTATTTCTATAAGCCTATTAAGTAATTAACTAAATTCAAAACCCATTTAACTAAAAAAATCTTTATTAGCTTCAATCCTCCTGCTCTGTCTTTGATCTTTATACCATGGCTCTTATTTCATACCCATCTAATCCCATAAACTTAGCTTACTCGAATGAGCACCTGTGAGTTTATAAGGAAACTAATAACAAAAATACGGGTCAAATGTAAATTCTAGTGTGAATAATACTTACCTAAAACAACCATATAGTGAGACCAAACCATACTGCACATGTTGGATTTTCCCATCACTATTCAACCATCTAAAGTGGAACATTCAAAGTACTGACGCAATTGGTTCCTATCTATGTCTACATCCTACCATTCCCTATGTAGCCCACTTTACTATCGCGCCCCAACGCGGTCCTCACTTAATTCCTAACTTAGTCCATTCTTTTATTTTGTTATAATACTTTACCACTACGCACCCTACACGGTCCTCACGTGGTTCCCACCTTAGATTATTATGTAACCTTCTGTAATATTGTACCCCACACATCTTCTCACTTCTCCTTTAACTATTTAATACTACACCCCGTGCAGGTCTTACTTATTCTTCTTTAGCTACTTAATATTGTGCCCCGTGCGTGTCTTATTGTTCTTTTTAAAGTATTTAGTACTACGCCCTATGAAATTCTTACTTACTATTATTATTTCCTTTTAAGTGTCTAATACCATGCCCCGTGCGGTTGAATGCCTTTCTTCACCTTCCCCAACCGTTCATTCGTGAATGCCACTCTTCACCTTACCAAGATATGCATCCACTTTAAACATTTGTTTAACTTATTGAACTGCCCTATAGTTCTCGAAAGTTGAATGCCTCTCCTTACCTTCACAAGGCATGTATTCGAGTGATCGTCCCCACCCAGCATTAATAGCCCTTCCAATCTTATTTCTAGCATATGATCCCTTCCACGTACTGAGCTGGCTTCTTCCCGAGTCCCTTTAACCTATCCTTTATTAGGTTTTGTTTACTACTTTTCTTGGCGCAGTATCACCCTGCCCGAATCGTTGATGCTTTCCACTTTTCTTTTTATGTTTTCCCTTCCCAAATGTGGCACATCACGAAACCTTCATGTTGTACGTAATTCTTACTTATAATATAGGGCCACCGCCCAACCGCCATTTTAGACAAACTCTTACATCCCTGACAACGTCTTTACACATATCGCTACCTTATTGTTTCCTAATTTACTTTTTGTTATAGTTTTTTTTCTTTCTTTTTAGCAAATGATTTGGATCTGGTTTCCCTTCTTCTCAACATTTATTAATATATGTTTCCTATATGATTTTATTCTCATGTGTCCTCGTAGGTCCTCTCTACCTAGTACGGTACTTAGCCTATTTTGGTTTATTTCCTTACAAAAATCTTAATAAATTCCTATAAAATTTGTGAACACTTGTTATAACATACTTAATCTTTATTCGGACTTTAAAGGGTAATTTCCTTATTTATTTCCTAGTTTTGCATCTTCATTAAATCATATAAAATTGTATAAGCTTAAGAAATTTCTCAAACTATAAACCTACCTCTAAAATCATGATTAGAACATCACATAAAAATTTCATTATATTTCAAAATTATTAAAGTAGGGGAAACACATCTAAACATCCCATTTTTATCTATTCTTTCCCAAATCGTTCATTAAGCTTTTATGTTTATTGATAGAAACCCATATGAACCCCCATCATACTTAAAAACATACAAATCTAAACCAAGACCATATATTAGATATTATTGTAGAAAGGTTAAGTATTACTCACATAGATTTTTAAGATGTCTAGGTTTAGTCTTTTAAATCCTGTAACATCCCATCTTTTTGTATGCTTTAAATCGACGATAAACCGCACACGTCAGACTCAAACCATACAAAAGAGCGGATTGTTATTGGGGTGATAAAGAAAAGCAGAGAAATAAATAAAACAGAATCTCATAGCGGAATGACAAAATATAATAATCAAATAACGGTTCATGAAGATGTTTTACAAAAACATTTGATTATACTTATACAACACGGAATCAGAGTTACACATACCAAAGAATAATAAATAATGATGCAGCGGAACAATAGCAAAATAATAGTAATAAAATCTTCATCTTCGTCCTCCTGAAGTAAGGTCTTCCAACCCTGAAATGCTAAGGCTGACCCGAGCGAATTGAAAAGACAAAACACTCAAGTCAGGACTAAAAGATCTTATGTAAGTTAAATCAACGGTAAAATATGAGTGAAACGGCGTTAGAGATGTTTACGGGGTTTGACATCTCCTATCCAGTGTCTAACGTGAGTGCAGTAACTTAAGAGATATTCTGGATTTACATCTCCTAAGGATCCGTTAAACTATTTACTATGAGTAATATACGCTATTATAATAATGTCTATAGTAAAATAAACTTACTTTACAATAGCATTAAGGAGTAAGACAATATTCCCCTTAACACATAATAGTGCCAATAGTCTATACAGTACCGTAATACCTTCTGATCAGGAGGTTACCATAGGATACTCCATAGGCACGACACAAATCAAATTCATACAAGGCGCGCTAGGGTACGTGACACGGCACAACAAGGCAACGCCAGGGTAGATATACCAATTACGCACACGGGCTGGTGGTAACGCGTAGCGCGCAGCTACCGCCTACCTCAAGCCACACCCCCAAATCAAAATCAAAAGTTGCCACCAAATAAATCTCAAAGTCAGAATATAATATCGAAGGAGTGTGTCCGATCAGAGGAGCTACCTCATTGGCCCGAGATCACTCCTGTTTTAGCCATCTTAAGCCAACTCAGGGGAGTCGGGTCCACCTATATACCTCAAAGGAACGTCGCCACCATCCTACTTCATTCTAGAATCTCCACCGCGTACATGGTTGTTAAAGTGGTTTTTGGAGTTGGTAGAGAGTATGACAACTTTCGATCCCGATCTCTTTAACAACCAAACGTTATTATAACACCGTGGTCATTTCAAAATAATTTTATACTTCAAAACCAAAATATCATTGCCATTTCAAAACCATATAAATATGATATCATTACAATTTCAAAACCAAATCAATACGATATGAATTTCATTTCAAACGTATCCTTTTCCAAAATCATAGCACTTCCAATGTTATAACACTTTGAAATCAAATACACTTGAAATATAATACTTTCAACTCATAATACTTTGAAACTCATAAATTTGAAACATAGCTTCCACCACTTAAATGGTTTAAATATTAAAATACTTTATATAATAATATAGCTTCTTCAGTTTCACAAATCAATTCTAAAACAACTCGAATTTCTAGGTTTTAGATTTAACCAAATCCCAAATCATAAATTTCAATTCAATTCAGTTTCCAAATAAACTATTCCAAATTATGTCGATTTCAAAACAGATTTGATCCACAGAATAAACCATTTAATTCAATATATTTCAAACTTTAAGTATTCAACAATTTGAAAACTAAGTTTGGTAATTTCATATATATATATATATATATATATACATACATACATATATATACATACACACACACACACACATATATATATCAAATTCAATTTTTACTATTATTTAGTTTTGAAATATTTTACTTAGTAAGTCCATTATCATTCAAATAAACCCAATTTACAAATAACTGAATATTTCCTTCAATTTATTTATACTTGAAATATTCATTTAATTCACCTTAAACCAACATTAAGTTATAAAAATCATATCTTTCAAAATTTCAAATTTAATAAATTTCACATCAATCTTATTTGAGTTTAATTCATAAATAAATTCAATTTGAAATAAGTTTCAAATTTATCTTCCAACCTTAATTTATTTAAATCATTATAAACTCTATATTAAAATATAATTTAAATACTTAACCATATTATCTTCAATAAAAATCAAACTTATTATTAAGCTTATTCTACATTTAAACAAATTTATACATAGCTTAAAATCAAGAATAAAATAACATTTATATAATATCTAAAATCAATATTTATATAAAACCATATATTTCTTTACAAAACCATAGAAATCATTTCGAAATTATTTTTATACATAGACCACGGTGTTTGTATATAATTTCTATTCTATGGTCAAGTGATACAGATATTTATCATTTCAATCCACAATTTAATATTTTACGGTTGTATATAAATTCAAACCGTAATCCCGGATTAATAATAATCCATAACGAACTTACAGTTTATAATGATATAAACTAAATATCCATTCAACCAATATCAACAATCAACATCCATCATAATCATTATCCAAAACAGTCCATAAATATCAATATAGAAACTAATAATAAATAACAGGTATTTAACTGGAAGTTATATGCAGTAATAAAAAATAACAATTTAATTCAAATAAATTCAATTTAACCGAGATGATGATTAAAATATACCAAACGGTCAAAAATAAATTCCTAATCACATCATGAATTAAATTTAACAAACATAAGAAATTCTAAAAGTTGTGAGTGGGTTAAAACACTCACTTTTTGAATTTAAATTGAATTTAAATCCAATTTAACCCTAAAATTTGAACAGTCTTAGAATTCGTCCAAACTAGCGTCAAAATGTCTAGAATTTAAATACGATCCCAGCGGAATGAACCATGCGTGAATTGGACCTTGTATGCGAAAGATACATACGTTAGAACATTTCAACATCGAAATTAGAATAAAATATATAAATAAAACAAACAATACCCATCACCTTCAATGCCCACTCAGAAATGGCCACCTCATCCCTGCTATTCATCTCCTTACTCGAGTAGAACCAATACCTGAAGCACGAACTGATCAAAAACAACCGGCCGCCGTCTACTTCTACCACCACAAACAAGATCGCGACCACCCAGGAGCCGCCTCCACGTGCGACGTTGCCTCAGCCCCACGAACTCCCCCACCGGCCGACGTTCTCGACCCGAAATAGCTGCCGCCGCCGTTCTTAAACCCTAGGTCAAATTATTACGCCTAATCTGACCATCAACAATACCTACGAACAACACGGATAAACAACACTCGGTCCCTCTCCACATTCATACCTCTGATTCGTTGACCGGACGAAGTTCATCGCCGACTGATGAACGGCCGAGAATAGTTCACCCAGTTCCAGCCACAATGTGACCCAGATCGAAATACGAATCACAAATTTGACTTGCGCTCTTCGAGAGCTTCAAATCGGTATGTAATTCGATATAGTTTGTAGAGATTTAATTTTGAAGTTGAAATTTGAATTGGAATTGAATTGGAAATATTAGGGTTTACATCCATTGAGGAAGAGGAGCAACAGAAGTTTCTGTACGTACAAAAATGAGAAATAGAAAGGATTAGGGTTTATAACCAGATATATATAGTTAGAGCTGAAAATAGAGGAATGGATACGATTACTTTACACGTTGAATGATGATTGACCCGGAAAGCCCTTTTCGATTCCAGAACGGAAATGGGTCAATCCATATATCAAATGGATGTTTTTAAATATTTTAAATGCAATGGAACAAGTTTCAAGTCCAAATTCCATCGTATGAAGAAGTTATGTTAAAATCACTTTATTTCAAATTGATTTCAATTTTATTGATTTCTAGGCGTTTCAAGCCCGTACGATCAAACGACAAGCCCGATCACTATGAAACTTGAAATCCTACAATATTTCACCGTTATAGATTCGATGAAGCTGGTTTCATCGAAATCCGAGTCAGTTTTCAAAATGACTATATTTCAATTAATTAAATAAATTAATATTAAATTAAATTAAATCACTTTTCATTCCAATTTTAAAATTTATAGTTTTTATCATCTTGGATTACTCTAGAAATTTATAATCCTTTATAAAAAAAATTCTATATCAATTTAAAGTTATTTTATTAGCCAATTATAGTATCGAGTTTCAGTTTCAGTAAATTCATTAATTATCAATTGAAATTCCAACAATCCATTTATTTGATTTTAAATCTTGTTATTCAGCGAATTATTATCTTATGGGTATAATTATCTTTGGTTTATGTTTATTGCATTAATATTTCCCATTTTATCCACATCCCATTCAACATAGTATTTAATTTCATTTACTTACCATTAATCCATTTGTTATAGATTGAATTCCAATTGATAAATTCCAAATAAACTGATTTGATCCAATTCAAATCCTTTTTATTAAGTCTATTATTACTCTATAACCTAGTTAATATTTGCTTGTATTTCATTACATTAATATATATTCAAATTTTCATCTTCCCCCTTTTAATAACTGTTATTTTCCATTATGTTGAATTTGCCAAATATATACATTTATTATAATTAAAACCTCAATCAATTTATTCAACTTGGTTTCATTCTTTATTTATTTATTTATCTATCTATGAATAAAATATACATTTCCATTTATTTCATTACATTCACACTTTACAATTATTGTCCTAATTCATATTAATGAACATTTACTTTCATTTAAATGCAACTGATTTCCAATTAACTTAATTGACTAAATATATAGGTAATTTATGATGATTGTTACCATAAACGACTTGAGATAAATCTTTAAGTCTCCAGAGTGTGGACTAGAGTACTCTAAGTCCCCGGAGCATGGACTAGAGTATAAAAAACTTGAGAAAAATCTCTAAGTCCCCAAAGCGTGGACTAGAGTACTCTAAGTCCCTAGAGCACGGACTAGTATAAACGTTGAGAAAAATTTCTAAGTCGCAGGAGCACGACTAGAGTACTCTGAGTCCCTGAAGCGCGGACTAGAGTACTCTGAGTCCCCATAGCGTGGACTAGAGTATAAAAACTTGACAAAAATCTCTAGGTCCCTGGAGTGCGGACTAGAGAACTCTCTCTAAGTCCTCGAAGCGTGGACTAAAGTATAAACGACTTAACAAAAATCTCTAAGCCCCGGAAGTAGACTAAAATGTAAATAATCTGACAGAAAGTCTCGAGTCATTGATCGTGGACTAAAAAATTCCAAACCCCCAAACCACAGGCTAATTCAAAGATCCAATGGATAGAAAAGTGAGTCTTCAGTCGTTCGCTATCCCATATGTTCCGATTTGAAATTAACGGAAGAGGCTTGAACTATTAGCGGAAAAAATACAACCGAAAGTCACATTTTGGCTTGGCGTATCTCACGACTTAAGATAGGGCCTATGAAGGGGCTTCAAGATCGAGATAATGAATTATCAACGAAACTTATGAGAATTATTGTAAGAACTTGAGATGGGAAAAAATTACTCTACCGTTGAAGTGGTAATTCACTCAACGATTGATCAAGAAACAAAAAAATTCATTTACAACCTCAAAAGCTCCTTATAGATTATTTGAATGTTCGGGATCCACACCCATACATATGCTACAAAAAAAAGAGGAGAGAAGGAAAGAAAAACAACAATGTCTAACTTATTCGGACTAAATACAATACACAAGACGTCGACTACCTCTTCAACTTCTTCTCCTTCTTTGATTTTTCGAGAGTCAAATCGGTCATTCTCCTCTTTTGAGACCCTTTGCCGCCTTAAGTAGAAGTACTTGAGGAAGGAGGAGGAAACACAATAGGAGTTGTCCCGCCAGGTGGGATGAATTACAAAGGTCTTTTAAGAGGATATTCAACCACCACCATATCAGGTTCACCCTTGACTTTGAGTTTTAATTTTTCCTCTTCTTCAATTTGTTCTTTTAAGCTGAATCTTGCGGTATGCTCCAAGCACCCGTGACCACAACATCATCTTGCTTCTTAGTAAAAGATGGCTCTTCGGGCTTGTCCTCATCAAATGCCCCAATCACTTGAGCATCGTTCCCCGAAATATCTGCAACGATCGGAGCCTCGACCATTTTTCCTTTCTGCTCCGTGGCGACATCGCTCCTGAGAATTAGTTCAAGACCCTGATGACCTACAAAGTTTCATAAAAACCCAAGCATTAGTTTATAGTCGTTATGCGTCGGAAACAACAACATTTTCAATTTGAAGGAGTTATATACGGTACCAGCATCCAGTTGGCTCTCTGTAGTCATCGGGGTGCTCCCTTCGATGGTAGGAGATTACTTGTGTGCGTTAAGTCCGGGCATGTCCCGATCATAACCGACATATTGCTCGGTGGGTTGAGAATATGAAGTCCCAATCGGTTGAACAGGAGGAGGATCATAGGGCTTAGTTCTAGAACACTCTACGATATCATCCTTTTCTTTAAGCGGGGTAGGGGATTTGCCAAATTGGATTTTTGCAGTAGCCAAGTCAAATGGCTCATTTCCTCGAAGCACTTCCTACACAAGTTCCCCTTCTCAAGCTCTGCCTCCAACTCCTCTTTCTTTATCTTGGTGACGATATCCCAAGCTTTAGTGAGCGATTCAAGATAGCCTTCACTCAGGAAAGTTAAGTCGCTGCGAAGGAGGACCTTTGCATCATAATCAGCAATGAGTGGATCGAATAAGTTCTTGATTTCCTCTCTACCTGACTCAATCGCTGCCTCAACTTAGGAGTTGGCTTCCGCAAGCACCTCTTTTTTGCACTCTTCGTGAGCTACTTCTTTCAAGGCTTCGATCTAGGAGAGTTGCTCATCAAGTTTCATTTTCAAATTTCTTGTTTCGACGATCTCTTTGCAATATTTTTGTGACTCTTCTTATGCCTTGATTTTCTCCTCCCTCTCCTTGGACAGTAGTTTTTCTAACTCCTCAACGGGGTAGGCTAAGAAACCTTTCTCCTTTTGTAAGGAATCCTTCACTAAAGGCAAAGTGTCGCTGCATTGAATTGCATCATCCGGTTCCTTTTTATGAGAAGTCTCTAGGCGACTAACTGCCTCGCCCGTCTCCTTTGCATTTTTCTTCGCCTCATCAAATTGAGCTTTAATTTTGAGCGGCTTAACGTCTTGATGCTTAATGACATCCTTATAATCGATGGCCTCTATCCTAAGGTGATTAATTTCATGTTGGTACTTAATAGAAACCTCGAAGATTTTTTCAGGTAAGTGAATGAATACCCCATGCTGGACATACACATCATTCATACATGCTAGTGAGCTCTCTTTGGAAGTTCCAGGGATGATGTGTATGGAGGGGAGGAATTTGAGCTCATTGAAACAAATTTTTAGGAAGGTTGCTTTAAGTTCAACTAGTTTCTCCATCGTAGTCGAATCATGGGTAGGAACTAAGGGAATTTATTCAGATGTGACCAACAGTTGTTTTCGATGCTCACAGGATTGCCTGCTACTTGATGATCCAGAGTGTTGGTCATGAGGAGAGTCAGATTGAGAACACTGGTGTATGAACTTGTCTCCACTACGTGTAGGAGGGTTGGATGGGTCGCTTTGACGTGAAGCATGTGCTTGGGACTTTCATATGGATGATGAAGAAGGTTACCGAGAATGATAGTCTCTTTTCCGTCCTTCATCTCTGTCTCGGCATCTTCTGGAGTCGGAATCTTGACTTGAACGGCGGAAGCTGGAAGAGCCATGGAGGTGATCGAAAGCATGTGAATAAGACATTACACCTGTAAAAGAACCAAATGAGAGCATATTAAGAGTCGCCATGTCAAGTGTTAATTACAAGTGGATAGTGGGGTGCAAGTGCTTATGTGTGTCCTAATGTGTCCCCCCGACGGACCAGTAACGTTTGCTTTACTCAAGGGAATTTCTTCTCCTTTGCTAGAGGGTTGCACGCCTTCTCAACTTCTCATCGGTGAGTTAACCCCTTTGACATTGAGGTTAGTGAAATTGTAGTTAAATAAATCGTCCAGGATCAAAATGTCTGAGAGTCCCTTCAGCGAGCTCTCCATGTGCTAAGAAGATGATTCTTTTTCAACCGGAGTTATGACAAATTTAGGGGTTTCTTTGGTCCTCTTCTTTCAAATCTTGTACGCCAAACTTTTTTCCCTTCTCGAGGGAGATTGCAATTGGCTAGTGTGTGGTGCTTCAACTTCCAATGTTTTTTCGAGGCCCGCGTTTTCATTTCTTGGCCCTACATCTTTTATTTCCTTTATTTCTTCCTCTATGGATCCTTCTTGAATTCCCTCGGCGGGGGGGGGGGGGGGGGCACTACGGGATCGTTTGTTTCTTCCCCTCTTCCGATGACAACCTTCGGAATCGCTCTGCTTCTAGGGTGGCCAATCCTGCGGCCGTCTTCTAACAACCCAAATAAAGAAAGCAACTCATTGGTGACGAGGAGTTTGATGTCCCGGTCCTCCACCGTAGTAGCGCGTATGTCCACGATGGCCTTGGAATATATGACGCCTTTAGGATGAGGGCAAACCCTCTAAAGAATAGAAGGAATCAGTATGGTTGAAAAAGAAACTATAATTTGAATCTTTGGGTTAAAGGCAAAAGCCAAAGAAGTACTTACGTCGTTCCAGCTACCGTCTTGCGAAGCTGGGAGGAGACCATATAGAACCATTTGTGTTTGAATAAGAAGAGCTTGTTCCACGAGTTCGTTAAAACTTGGCATTTGGACATTGGTTCGAGGAAGATGTACGAAGTACTATCGGCCCGTGTTTTGAAATTGTAAATGTATCGGATGTCCACGGCAGTTGGCGGGCGAAATAGGATGTTCATGAAGAGGAGAAAGATGCCATGAACAAAGGCATTGCTGTTGGGATGTAGTTGAGTAGGAGTGGTTACCATAAATCTCAGAACTTCCTGAATGAAAGAGCTAAACGGTGGCACACATCCATTCTGGCATATGAATTTTTTCCATGCAATATATCCGGCTGGGGGCAAGTGTGGTCTGTCTTACGTCGATAGAATGGGAACATCTAAATAGAATCCCGTAGATAGAACATAGTTGGCAGAGAGCGGCCTCACCGATTCTGAATGCCAGTGAGTCAACCGGATTGCCTAGAATAATGGAACCCTCCACAACATCAGGAGCTAGATCAACAACATCTGAAGGAAGAACCGGGGTGTCGGAAAGAAGATTTTCTTATGAATTAGATATCTCTACTCTATCTTTTCACTAACTTGGTGCAGGCTTGTCAGACAAGGTAGTGGAGTTTGATTTCATAATCGATTCAAATGACATTATGATCGGATGCTTCATCTAACTCAGGATCTATGTTAGCAATACTCAGTAGACAATCAATACAAGAAATAATAGCTTGTCCTCCCATGCTATGTGTGAACTAGAGCAATGAAACATGAAATGAATGTGAACAGTTTGAAATCAGAATAGTGAAAGTAAAACATCGAAGCTTAGAGATTTTGTCCAAAGAGACCATCATCGCTGACCATCTCAAACGACGTAAAAGGTGATCGGCGACAAAATCTTTAGGATCGAATGGTGACGTTCTGGGTTAAGAAGTCCGTTGTTCGAGTATGTGGGGCCAATTTTATACTTAACTTGCGTTGAGTAGATTAGAAATTTGTTCGTTCAAGTTTAAGTCCATTGATCCATATATGCTAGTCATGTTGTTATCGGTCACTTTATGCTTGGGCAAGGCAGTATACAGCCGTATGTTCGAATAACTAGAGTTAAGATGGTTTAGACTGGCCATCATCGATCCCAGCTATTTTTGCCGATTCCTATGTCTTAAACCTATAGCAGATCCCTAGACTTATATTATCATAGAGATACCATCCCCTATCTATGGCTAATTGCTGATCCCTTCCTTTCTAGCCTATATATCGATCCCTCCTCTCCTAACGTACACCAATCCCTACACCTAAGATAGAATATCGATCCCTTGCTTGACCAATACACACCGACCCCTTGTTTAGCCAACATACATCGATCCCTACACCTTAATAAAATATCGATCCCTAGTCATACCGACCCCATCTTTTATGTCTTCTTCACCTACCCCTCACCTAGCCACTTCACACTAAGTTTTCGTCACTTCACTCAGACCCATACCGAGCCCTCTCCAACCAATGCCATCAAGTCCGAACCCTTTTTTCTCCTTTTTCTTCCTTCTTATTATCCTATTCCCTTATCTTCTACTCCTCTCTTGTGCATCTCAATGAAAACCATCCACATGTACACCTAAGTGGCACTCAAACTCGCCCAAACTCGAAGATTATGACCGAATAACGCAAATTAACGAATAATTCTTACCTATATGTTTGTATCAGGTCAAATTAGAGGGCGAACGTTTGGGCTTCGGGATCGAAGGTTGACAAGGAGCGAATATGATGGAATAGCTCGAATTAGTGTTTAAGTTTAAAATTGGAAATCAAAAAAGTTATGCTTGGAAGAAGAGAAGTTTTGTGGTGATAGGGAGTTCAGTAGAAAGGAATCCTGAAATTTGACTTGGAGAAGTAAAAGTAAAAGAAAAAAGAGAAGGAGGGGAGCGAGTTTTTATATACACAACAAAAAAGGAATATGAACCGGAATTATCTAAGAGCCCCGGTCAAGATATTAGAAGGGGTCGGCCTTAAGGTATGCCGACCCCTATCCATGAAGATCCATCGAGGGATCGACATACCAATTGTCGACCCATCTTTTAATAAATAATAATAATAAATAATAAATAGATAATAAAGTAATGAAAGAAGGGGGGAGTTGTGAATTGATAATGGATATGTGTAAGATAGGAAGAAGAACAAAAGGCAATAACAAATGATTGAAAAACCTAAATGGCAACCGGTATCATAAAGGTTAAGGTACAACAGGAATGTGTGTATGACATGCACAAATGGAATTAATCAATTCGACCTTTTGAAAGGTTAAATCAGGAAAAAGCCTGGAAACTCCATATGGCCAAATATATGAATTCAGTGGAACGAGATGTTAGACCCGTTTTATCGAAGGTTAATAGAAGAACAATGACCAACCAATGACTTGGGTAGGCCTGCCCTGGGAACCTGGATTTTGCTCCGATTCAAAGCACGTCATGTTATTCACAAGACGTACTTTGGTGGGAAAGTGTTACCCAATACCTTGGCCCATCTACACAAAGGCGATTACAGAGACCAAACTTGACAATTGATGGGAAAGATGGCCACGAGATGACATTAATATGACCAGAGTATGATATCTGGACAGTTATACCCAGCCCCGGGTAAATAAGTCAACAAACAGATGGTACAGGACATCATAATTATGAAGGTTAGTTTGGTGGAATAGGGGTTGGCATAGACGTTTGGCAAGTCGAAGGGTATATGAATGGATCGGAATATTAGTGGCATATATGAGAACGGGTCCGCATATTGATCGGGTCTACACAATACTGAGTCAGCATATTGAAGGAGTTGACATGTCAATGGTAGTGCTCGGGCTGGCATGGTTTCGGGTCGGCATGGTATCAGGTCAGCATGACATGTTCCCAAATATCGGATTGCATACAATGTAGAGATGATGGGGTCGACATACTAGAAGGATCGTCAGACGATACAAATATAGTGGGATCGATGTACCGATATGGATCGGGTCGGCATACTAAAATTGATTGGATCGGCATAGTAATTGGGTCGAGCCTTCCTTATGGTGGGCCTAAGTGGTCGGGGGGTCCATGTCTTGAAATGTCAGTCAGGTTGGAGGCTGCCTTCATCTATAAATACAGAGGCAGGGGGCCATTTTTGAGGACTTCTCTTTTCGGCTAGAAAGTGAAACTCTGCCATTTTTGTAATCAGTTTCTTTTTGTTCTAACTTGTTCTCAAGCTATTCCTGGTTGATTGTAACTATAATCAATTGAGTTATGAAGCAATAAAGAAAGTATTCAGAGTGGACGTAGGCAATCAGCGCCGAACCACTATAAATCTTGTTGTTTTTGCTTTCTGTAATATTTACCATAATATCTAGCATTGTTCCTCAGTTTTCATTTAATTTCTTTATTTATTTCACTACTTAAATATATTCTCGGGTGTTTGGGGCCAATTTGTTTTCAAACGGACCATAAGACCCTCTGCCCTCTTCTAATTGAGTCAGTCAACTAATAGAGTACAATTTGGTATTATATACTATTTTAAAGTAAGAGCCATTTCTGTTAAAACTTATCATAAAAAAAAGAATGAGTGAAAAAAGCATAAGCAACCAAAATTCACCAAGGGGATCTCAGATAAATCAAATCTTTTTAAATGAGATTGATCAACAAAATTTAATGAATCGACGGTTTCATAATATCAACGTAACAGAGGGTAGACCCTTATCTCTTAGGGAGCTATGCTATTCAACAAGGGTTGTCTAACCTTCGGCTATTCCTTTTCCACCGGCCGAAGGAAATAATTTCGAATTGAAAAGTTCTTTCAACCAAAGGGTTCCAAAATTCATGGGTTCGAAAAACGCATATGAGTTTCTTCAATATTTCCAATTCTGCACTTCCACATTGAAAATGCAACAACTATCGGATGAGTCCATTAAGCTTCATTTGATTTCATTTACGCTACAAGCTAGTGCAAAATGATGGCTACATTATCCACCACCACAGTCTGTTCAAAGTTAAAATGAGTTCAATAATATTTTTGTGAAAAAGTTTTTCCCTTCCCATAAAACTCTTAAAATCAGAAATGGGATTAATCAGTTCACACAAAATAAAGGAGAAGCTTTTTCACAATTTAAGGAACTCTTATGTGGTTTCCCTCATCATGGAATACCCAAAACCACTCTATGCCAAGTTGCATATGAAGGGCTTAACTATCCAACTTGAATACAACTTGAAACTATGTGTTAAAATGATTTCATGAGCAAATCAACTGATGAGGCTTAGGCCTTCCTCAAAGATTATGTTGAAAAGGACCAATAATGAAAATCGATTCATATTCCATCCCATGAATGTATTAACGGAGTACATGCAATAGACCACTCATCATTCCCCGTTGAGGACTCCTATGTGGAAGGAGGAATACCCTAAGTGTACCCTTCAGAACAAGACAATGTCGTAGCCTACAACAACACTCACACTTCTCAATATCATACCAGCTGACAAAACCATTTAAATCTATCGTGGCCAAACCCTAATAATTTTGTAAACCCTTCGCATTTTTATCCCACAAAACAAAATGCTCAATCTTCTCAAACTGCCCCTCGATCTAAGCCTTTGAATCGATCGTATAGGCATCCGAACTCATCAGGTCAACCTTTTCAAACTCCTCCTCCACAATTGAAAGACATCATTCGTCTAGAAAAAAATCTTGGAAAATAATGATAGGTTGGAGCAAATCATAAATGAAAAAATGTAGAAAATGATGAATTTGCTTTTGAATAATTCAACTAACGGAATGGGAAAATTGCTTAGTCAACTCAAAGGGAATGCGAAGTATAATTCTCGAGGAAACCATTTTTGTGATGATGAAAATGTGAATTCGGTTAACGCTGTCACCACATCGAGGTCTGGAAAGAAGGTAGACAACTAAGTCGGCAACCTCGACATTCTTCCAAAGTCTACCCATATTCAAAATTCTAAAGCTCATTTGACACCCACTCTTGTCAATCCAGTTGACTCTCATTCTTCATCCAAGGTTGGCAGTCTTGACCACTCTTCATCTTTTGATGTTGGCAACCCCAACATTTCAGCTTCTATAGCTTCGTCATCTTCACCTCCTTATGCAACATCCTCATCTTCAAACGAAAAAACTGACGAAAATTTTAATAAATCCAAAGCTCCTTTTGTCATAGACTCGGCATAAAGACGAAGTCCTCCAATTTCGATAAAATTCTTGAAATTTTCAAACAAGTTTGAGTCAATATACCATTCCTCAATACCATTGAGCAGATTCCCTAATACACGAAATGTCACAGAGAGCTTTGTACTAAAAAATGTGTCACAACCTGACTACGAATACTATCTCTGTCCTTGCAAATTGTGCCTCAATCAAGTATAAGGATGATGTAGCACGATCTACAGAAGTTCAGAGGTTAGATCATTCACAAAATAATGAAGCTTCGGTTCAATCTCTTAAGTCGTGCACGAGTCAAGAGGTTTCGGTTTTAACTCGTAAGTCGTGCACGAGTCAACTTAAGGAATCACGTGAGGAAGGAATACGAGCTAGTGAAGAGGGCATAAGTCGCCTACGACTTAACAAAGCTTGGAGGAAAGAGCTACGGCTTAACAAGAAAGAAGAGAAGGAGTTACGACTTAGCAGGAATTTGAGGTGTGCGAGTGAGATGAGTCGTACACGACTCAACGACTCATCCATAAGTCGTGTACGAGTTAACAAGAGCAGAGAAGTGGAAGAAGATGAGTCGTACGGAGTTGACTCGGTTGAAGGGATATACCGCAAGTAAGCTTGGGAGCTTGAGTCGTTGGAAGTATGTTGAGTCGTGAGATTTGTTGAGTCGTATGTCGTACACATTGTGATTGTTTTGTTGAGTCGTAAGTCGTCCAGGGACATTATGTTCGTAAGCCGTTGTTCTTGAGTCGTTTGCTCTTGAGTCGTGTAAACTGTGTTGTTTGTTGAGTCGTATCTTACTGAGTCGTCTGAGTTGTAATCTGTTTGTCTCGTTTATTTGATGAGTCGTATGTCATTTATATCTGATGAGTCGTGTCGTATGATAAGTCGTGTGATGTACTTCGGTCTGTTGTGTTGTTAAGTCGGTGACGACTAATGATGAGTCGGGGTTCATGAGTCGGCAACGGCTTATGGAGACAGTTGTAAATGCTATAAATAGCCGTGTGTGACATTTTGTAAATGGTTGATTTTTGAATAAAATTTCTTGTTGATTGTTGTGTGCTTTCTTCTTAAATTGGTAGTTGAGTGTAATCTCCTATCTCCTCTTTCGGTTAATCGAGTGCGCTCGATTCAACGATCGTAGAAGCCGATTCACGGTATCTAATGCGCTAGATCAACGTACGAAGAATCGTAGATCTTTGAACACGGTATAGTGCGCTATCAACGTGTTTGGGATAGCTAGAATTCGGTATCTTCGGATCAACGAATTTGGGCATTTCGGTATCTTCATTCCATCGATCGCTACTTTCACCAATTGAAGTTTGTTTTGATTAATCCGCTGCGTCACTTTTGGTATCAGAGCTTGTTTTAGCCAATCATAGCTAAACCGGGTCTTGGAGCCAAGTGTTGAAGTTTGAAGTTGTTCATCGCGTTCATATTAAAGTTGCAACAAGAGGAAGAACTTTCGATCCATTCCATTTTGGATCAAAGTGTTGAAAGTGTTTGAATTTGAAGTAAGCCGTGTATACTAGTGAAGTAGCCGAGCCTAGGGAGGATCATTGGAAGCTTGTTTCGAGCTAAGGAGTTAAGGCCGAGCCTTGTGAAGTTGTGTAGAAGCTTGTGAAGCCGTGATTTGCTTGTGAAGTATCACTTTGGTATCGATTTGTTGAAATTTTGTGAATTTCAATCATGCCGCCAAGGAGAGCTAACCGCCATCAAAATGTTGAAGCTTTGTATCGAAGAGAAGAAGCCGATCAAATGGAGCAATGTATGCGTGAGAAGATTGATGAAGGCATTGGTAGGTTGGAGAAGCTTATGATTGATATGAATCAAAGTAGAAGAAGAAATTCACCTGAATCCACCCGTGGGGGTAGTAGAGTGTCATCACATTCAGAACGGGAGAGGAGAGAAAGTCAAGAGCCTAGGAGTGTTAACAATCAAAGTAGGAGGAATGTTGATGATCATGATAGATGGGATGTTGGTAGTAGGAGTGGTGGTAGAGATGCTGGAGGGCGTGAAAGACAATGATATACATCAGACTTTGATGAGGAGTTTGATGGTGAGAGGGGAAGTATTCATTTCAGAGACCGAGATCAGGGACAACGTCAGTATCGGGTTATTGATGATGATCGACGTTGGGAATCGGGAATGAAGATGGAGATTCCAGAGTTTAAAGGAGGAATGGTAGCTGAGGAATTTTTAGATTGGTTGTCTAATGTGGAGGAAATTTTTGACTTTAAGGAGGTTCCGAAGAATAGAAGGGTGAAATTAGTTGCAGCTAGGTTGAGGGGGAGAGCTTTGACATGGTGGCAGCAAACTAAACTTATGAGAGAGAGAATGGGAAAGTCAAAGATTGAATCATGGGAGAAGATGAAGAAGTTGATGCGAGCTACATTCTTACCATACAACTATCAATCACTTATGTACCAGAGGTTGCAGAATCTGAGGTAAGGGACGAAATCTGTTAGTGATTATGCTGATGAATTTTACCAACTCATTGCCAGAAACGATATTATGGAGACGGAAGAACAGCTAACTGCTAGATTCATTGGGGGATTGAGAATGCAGATCCAGGATATGGTTAATATGTTTGATCCTAGATCAGTAGCAGAGGCACATCAGAAAGCGTTGGCTTGGGAGAAGCAAGGAAGGCGTGGAGGTGGTGTGTTTACTAATTCCAATAATCAAGTGAAGGGTGTTAGTGGGAGTTCTAATGTTTCTAAACCTGTCGGTAAGCCAGTGGTGAAGGAGGCTGAGAAGGCAAAGGTTAACAGTGGTTTCAAATGTTACAATTGCCAGGAGATGGGTCATAAAAGCAATGAATGTCCGAAGCCAAAGAAGAGAACCATGGTTGCAGAGGTTGAAGAAGAGGATGAGGAGGCAGAATGTTTAAATGCACCTTATGTTGAGGAGGAAGAAGAATTATCTAGAGATGAAGGTTGTAATCTTATGATGAGGAGGTCATGTCTTACACCAAAGCAAGAGGAAGATTCTAGGTTGAGGAGCAATATTTTTCAGTCGATATGCACTATTCTGGGAAAGGTTTGCAAGTTCGTTATTGATGCTGGAAGCTGTGATAATATTATCTCTACAGAAGCAGTAAGGAAGTTGAATTTGAAAACCGAGAAGCATCCTAAACCATACAAGTTAGCTTGGTTAAGGAAGGGTGGTGAAGTGAAAGTTGGGAGAATAGCTTGCGTGAAATTTTCTATTGGGAAGAAATACAAAGATGAAATCTGGTGCGATGTAGTGGACATGGATGTGTGTCATCTGTTGTTGGGCAGGCCATGGCAGTTTGATCGAGCAGTACAACACGATGGTCGAGCCAATAGCTATAGTTTCATGTTCGAGGGTACTAAAATCACTTTGGTTCCCAAGAAGCAACAACAGAAGGAGAGCAAGCTGGAGGAGATTGAGGACTTGAAAACTCTGTTGACTTTGAAGGAGTTTGTTAAAGAAGTTGAAGAGGAGCCTGAAGTCTATTTGTTGATTGGGCGAGAGAGCAGTGAAGAGGTTGAAATTCCTGAAGAAGCAAAGCCAGTTTTGAAAGAGTTTGAAGATGTATTTCCAGAGGAGTTGCCTAAGGAGTTACCACCATTGAGAGACATTCAACATCAAATTGATCTTGTTCCGGGAGCAGTTTTACCACATCGACCACATTACCGAATGAGTCCGAAGGAATATGAAGAATTACGAAGGCAGGTGGAAGAGTTACTTGAGCAGGGACGTGTTCAGGAAAGCTTGAGTCCTTGTGCTATGCCAGCTTTGTTGGTACCGAAGAAGGATGGAACATGGAGAATGTGTACAAATAGTAGAGCTTTGAACAAGATTACTGTCCGCTATAGATTTCCTATGCCGAGGTTTGATGATTTGTTAGACCAGTTGAGTGGGGCAACTATATTTTCGAAGATTGATTTGAAGAGTGGTTATCACCAGATTCGAATTAGACCGGGAGACGAATGGAAGACATCTTTCAAGACGAGAGAGGGGTTATACGAATGGTTGGTTATGCCATTTGGTTTATCAAATGCACCTAGTACATTCATGCGGGTGATGAATCAAATCTTTAGACCATTCATTGGGAAGTTCGTGGTGGTTTATTTCGATGATATTCTGATATATAGCAGGAGTATGGAGGAGCATGTTCTACATTTGAGGGAAGTGTTGATTATTCTTCGTGAAGAACAATTTTATGCTGCTACGAAGAAATGTGTGTTTATGACAAGAAGTGTTTTATTTCTGGGTTATGTTGTTTCAGGAGAAGGTATTCAAGTTGATCAGAATAAAGTTGAAGCGGTCAGGAATTGGCCACAGCCAAAGACAATTACGGAAGTGAGAAGTTTTCATGGGCTAGCGTCATTCTACCGGAGATTCATTCCGCACTTCAGTAGCGTGATGGCTCCAGTTACTGATTGCATGAAGGGGAAGCAGTTTGTATGGTCAGAGAAAGCGGGAGTTGCTTTTGAACGAATCAAAGAACTGTTGACGACAGCGCCAATTCTTGTTTTACCTAATTTTCAGTTGTTGTTTGAGCTACACACTGATGCATCAAAGGTTGGGATTGGAGGAGTGTTGAGTCAGCAGAGGAGACCTATTGCATATTTCAGTGAAAAGTTATCAGAGGCAAAGATGAGATACAATACATATGACGTTGAATTTCACGCTGTTGTGCAAGCTTTTAAGCATTGGAGACACTACCTGTTTCAGAAGGAATTTGTTCTTTATACTGATCATGAAGCTTTGAAGCATTTACAGGGGCAGGATAAGATTTCAGCAAGACATGCATCATGGATTGCATATTTACAGCAGTTTACCTTTGTTGTTAAGCACAAATCGGGGGTGACGAACCGTGTGGCTGATGCTTTGAGTAGACGGAGTTATCTTCTGACAACATTGAAAGTTGAAGTGACGGGGTTTGAATTACTGCCAGAGATGATTGAAGAAGATCCTTACTTTGTGAAATATGTTGAAAAAGTGAAAGATGGGAGTACCGATGAATTTATGTTGGTTGATGGATTCTTGTTTAAAGGAAATCAGTTATGTATTCCCGAGGGCAGCTTGAGAATGAAAATTATCAAGGAGTTGCATGAAGAAGGCCATGTGGGTAGAGATCGTACATTGCAGTTGATTTCTCAATCTTATTTTTGGCCGTCAATGAGAAAAGAAGTTGAAAGATTTGTGGAGAGATGCCATATTTACCAGGTTTCAAAGGGAACAGCGACGAATGCAGGGTTGTATATGCCATTACCTGTACCGTCTAAGCCATGGGTTGATATCGGCATGGATTTCGTTTTGGGTTTGCCTAGAACTCAAAGGGGAAATGATTCGATATTTGTTGTAGTGGACAGATTTTCGAAGATGACACATTTTATTGCCTGCAAGAAGACAGCGGATGCAGTTCGAGTGGCATAATTATTCTTTAAGGAGGTGTATTGATTGCATGGTTTACCAGAATCTATTGTTTCTGATCGGGATACTCGTTTTCTGAGTCACTTTTGGTTAAGTTTGTGGAAGATGGTGGGAACGAAGCTGAAATTTAGTAGTGCTTATGATCCGCAAACTGATGGACAGACAGAAGTTGTAAACAGGTCATTGGGAAATTTGTTGCGATGTCTTGTACAGGATAATTTGAGAAGTTGGGACATGAAATTATGCCAAGCAGAATTTGCTCATAATCATGCCATGAATCGCAGTACGGGATTCAGTCCATTTCAGATTGTATATTCAAATTTACCAAGGGGGCCGTTAGATTTAGCAGTAGTACCACAACCGAAGGGGACAGTTAAACGAGCTGCTGACTGTGTTGATGAGCTGACTGAATGTCATAAAATCGTTCAGGAACAATTGGAGAGATCGAATGAGAAATATAAGAAATCTGCAGATTTGAAACGACGAAATGTTGAATTTAACGAAGGCGATTTGGTTTATGCAGTGTTGACAAAAGACCGTTTTCCGGTGGGAACATACAATAAATTGAAAGCGCGGAAAATTGGTCCAGTTGAAGTTTTAAAGAAAATCAATGAGAATGCTTATCGATTAAAGTTACCAGATGGTGTTTATACTTCTGATATTTTTAACGTCAAACATTTAATTCCATATCATGGAGGTGAGATTGTTGAGGAAGAATTACAAATTCGAGGTCGAATTTTTCTCAACCAGGGGAGGATGATGTAGCACGATCTACAGAAGTTCAGAGGTTAGATCATTCACAAAATAATGAAGCTTCGGTTCAATCTCTTAAGTCGTGCACGAGTCAAGAGGTTTCGGTTTTAACTCGTAAGTCATGCACGAGTCAACTTAAGGAATCACGTGAGGAAGGAATACGAGCTAGTGAAGAGGGCATAAGTCGCCTACGACTTAACAAAGCTTGGAGGAAAGAGCTACGGCTTAACAAGAAAGAAGAGAAGGAGTTACGACTTAGCAGGAATTTGAGGTGTGCGAGTGAGATGAGTCGTACACGACTCAACGACTCATCCATAAGTCGTGTACGAGTTAACAAGAGCAGAGAAGTGGAAGAAGATGAGTCGTACGGAGTTGACTCGGTTGAAGGGATATACCGCAAGTAAGCTTGGGAGCTTGAGTCGTTGGAAGTATGTCGAGTCGTGACATTTGTTGAGTCGTATGTCGTACACATTGTGATTGTTTTGTTGAGTCGTAAGTCATCCAGGGACATTATGTTCGTAAGCCGTTGTTCTTGAGTCGTTTGCTCTTGAGTCGTGTAAACTGTGTTGTTTGTTGAGTCGTATCTTACTGAGTCGTCTGAGTTGTAATCTGTTTGTCTCGTTTATTTGATGAGTTGTATGTCATTTATATCTGATGAGTCGTGTCGTATGATAAGTCGTGTGATGTACTTCGGTCTGTTGTGTTGTTAAGTCGGTGACGACTAATGATGAGTCGGGGTTCATGAGTCGGCAACGGCTTATGGAGACAGTTGTAAATGCTATAAATAGCCGTGTGTGACATTTTGTAAATGGTTGATTTTTGAATAAAATTTCTTGTTGATTGCTGTGTGCTTTCTTCTTAAATTGGTAGTTGAGTGTAATCTCCTATCTCCTCTTTCGGTTAATCGAGTGCGCTCGATTCAACGATCGTAAAAGCCGATTCACGGTATCTAGTGCGCTAGATCAACGTACGAAGAATCGTAGATCTTTGAACACGGTATAGTGCGCTATCAACGTGTTTGGGATAGCTAGAATTCGGTATCTTCGGATCAACGAATTTGGGCATTTCGGTATCTTCATTCCATCGATCGCTACTTTCACCAATTGAAGTTTGTTTTGATTAATCCGCTGCGTCAAAGGACCTCAGCTGTCCTACAATCGGCTGTCGAATACGCAACAGTCACACATGAATCATGCTTTACTTGACCTCAAAACAAGTGTTAATCTTTTGCCTTATACTGTGTGTTGTTAACCAGGACTAGGATAATTGAAACCCATGAACATCATGATTCAACTAGCTGATCGATCTGTCAAAAAGCCCTTAGGTACAGTTGAGGATGTGCTGATCCAAATTGAGATATTTTGTTTCCCCGTGGATTTCATAGTCCTAGAAATAGAAACTATTTCAAATCCTAATGGTCAAATCCCCTTGATATTCGGTCGTCCCTTCTTAGCAACTTCAAATGTTATCGTAAACTGTCGGAAAGGTCAACTCAGACTTTCCTTTAGACACCTAACCGATGAACTAAACATTTTAAATCTTAATAACCAACCAAGGGATTTTGAAATAGACGAAAGACATGATCCAAATGCTTGTAGATGGAAATTTTGGTGGCACGTTAGACCCTCTGATGATGTGTCTCAATCACTTTTGTTCTGATTTCAATGTACATGAATACATCTCTGAATTAAATGATTTTTTAGACCTCTCTTACAATTCACAAAAATTTGATCAACTAATGTCAAATGAAATCGCAACAGAAGAACCTCCTAAGTTGGACCACAAACCTCTTCCAAACGATCTTAAGTACATATTCTTATATTCATCTGAAAGTCTCCCTACAATTTGGCCTCCGATCTCAATAAGGATCAAGAAAAACAAATTTTGCGAATCCTAAGGGAAAATAAAGAGGCATTGGGATGTGTTATCGTGAACATCAATGGAATAAGCCCCTCAATTGTTGAACATCGTATTCATTTAATCAAATGGTCCAAGCCCGCTCGCCAAGCTCAAAAGCGTCCAAATCCCAACTTAAGAGAAGTGGCGAAGGAGGAAAACATTAAATGTTTGGACAATGACATCATCTACCCAATATCTGATAGTACGTGGTAAGTCCAGTACAAGTTGTACCAATTGCGAACGATAATAATGAACTTGTTTCCATATAAATCAAAACCAAATGACGAGTTTGTGTCGATTATCAAAAACTTAATTCAACCACCATAAAAGATCACTCACCCCTTCATTTCACCGATCAAATACTTGAACGCTATGCTGACCATGAATATTAATGTTTCCTTGACGGTTACTCTAGCTATGACCAAATCCTTAGACCAATACAAAACAAATTTCACATGTCCCTTCAGAACTTTCGCTTATTGTCGCATTCCCTTCAGCCTTTGCAATGCTCCTACCACTTTTTAAAGATGTACGATGAGTATATACTCAGATATGGTGGAGGATTTCCTTGAAATATTCATCGACGATTTTTCTATCTACAAGTCATCTTCGATCAATGCCTCCATCGTTTAGAACATGTCTTAAAACAATGTAAGGAAAAGTCACTAGTGCTTAACTGGGAAAAATGTCATTCCGTTGTGAGGAGAGGAATATTCTAAGTCCATGTTGTTTCAAAAGATGGTCTCATGGTTGATAAATCCAAAGTTGACTTAATTACTAACCCACCTCCGCCTAGGTGAGGTAAGGACATTTGCTCATAACTTGGCCATGCTAGATTTTTTAGGAGGTTCATCAAAGATTTTTCAAAAATTTCAATATCACTTTCAGATCTGCTTACCAAATACGTTAAATTTGACTTTTCCAATGAATGCAAAATGTCTTTTGAAACTTGAAATTGGTCTTGACCTGAGAACTTATAATCCAACCACCGCATTGGACTCTGCCTTTCGAAAGAATGTGTGGCACCTCTGACTTTGCCGCTGGAGCCATCTTAGGTCAATGAGGCGATAAAATCCCTTGTGTCATCTATTACGCTAGCAAAACTCTAAACGATGCTCAATTGAATTACTCAACCATTGAAAAAGAATTTTTAGCGGTTGTCTTTGCTCTCGAGAAGTTCAGATCATATCTCATAAGTTCTAAGGACGTAGTTTACATCAATCATGTCGCATTGCACTATCTGCATTCGATAAAAGATGCTCAGGCTCACTTAATCCAATGGATACTCCTTCTTCAAGAATTTGACATAGAAATACGAGAGAAAAAAGGTTTTGAAAATGTGGTAGCCGATCATCTCTCTTGTATTGTGCATAAGAATGACAATGACACTCAGATCAATAATCACTTTCTAAATGGACATATACTTTCCATTTCTAGTACACCTTGGTACGTCGACCTTGTAAATTATCTTATCACAAACGAAATACCTTCCTATTGGTCGGAATAGGATAAACAAAAATTTCTCTCCAATGTTTGAAACTTTTATTAGGATGATCCTTATCTGTTTAAATACTGTCCTGATCAGACTATTTGTAGATGTGTCCCAGATCACGAATACCACAACATTCTCTCTTTTTCACATGATCAAGCATGTGGAGGACACTTTGGAGTAAAGAAAACCACTGTAAAAATTTTGCAGTGTGGATTCTATGGCCTACTCTTTTTCGTGACGCATACAAATTTTGTGCTCAGTGTGCTCGATGCCAATGAATGTGCCGAATCTCCAAGCGAAACATGATGCCTCTAAACCTAATCCTTGTCATCGAAATTTCGGACATTTAGGGGATCGATTTTAGGACCCATTTCCTAATTTCTTGGAAATCTTTACATCTTACTTGCCGTAGACTACATCTCTAAATGGGTTGAGGCCATTCCTACTAGAACGAATAACAACAAAGTTTTTGTCAAATTTCTAAAAGAAAACATATTTTCTCATTTTGTATGCATAGAGTTCTTATAAGTGACAAGGGTGCTCATTTCTGTAATCATGCCTAAGAATCTCTTCTTAAGAAATACTTGATCACTCATAAACTGTCTACCCTATATCATCCACAAACTAGTAACCAAGTGAAATTTTTGACAAAAAAATCAAATAGATTCTTGAAAAGACTGTCAATTCCAACAAAAATGATTGATCATCTAAATTTACAGATAATCTTTGGTCATTTCATACAGTTTATAAAACCAACCTTGGAATGTCACCATATCGCATGATCTTTGGAAAAGCGTGTCACCTCCTTGCCGAACTGAACATCGAGCACATTGGGCAATTAAATACCTTAATCTCAACTTGGAAAATGTAGGATCACATCAAAACCTACAGCTGTCAAAAGTTGAAGAACTGAGAAATGAAGCCTACGAAAATGCAAAGATTTATCAAGAGAAAACAAAAATGTATCATGATAAATCCATACTTCAAAGGATATTTGAAGTAGGTGTTCTCTTATATAATTCTAGGCTTCACCTATTTCCAGGCGAACTAAGATCTCGATGGATTGGACCATATGTTGTAAAGATAGCATACCCATATAGCACAATCAAAATCAAAAATCCAATAGATGGATCTATTTCAAAGGTCAATGGGCCACAACTGAAGCCATTCCCAAAGTTTGAGTAATATGTGGACAACGAATTCGTGGACCTCCATAAACCAAGTTATGCTTCATAAGACACCCTATCATGTCGGGTTGTAAATACGCTATTTTTATTATTTAGCATTTTGCATGATTTAGAATAGTAGGGACACTATCTCATTCAAGTATTGAGGTATCATTCATATTTCATTTGCGCATCATTTATTTGTTATCTCATGTTTCTAAAAAAATTCAAATGCGACTTGTTTAAACCGGTACGACAAAGTAAGTTAATGATTTTAGTCATTTGATCGAAAAAAATTTGTGATTCAAGATATAATGAAAAATTGAATTACGAGTGATAATAGTGTAACTAGTATATAGGGAGATTCATAAGTGACGGTTATGAAGTATATTCTAAATTGTAGTCTTTGTTTAATAAGGGGTTGATTTAAAGTGCATGCGTTGATATTTTTAAATCTTTAAAGCTAAGCGGTGTTAAGATGATTTTGTGTAAATCTCTGTTATTCTTATCTTAAAAAAAAGAAAAAAATTGTTTATAAGAATAAATGCCTAAGCTACTTGTGTTCACTAGTCATGCTCTATATCATTCTCACGTAAGCCTGTGTGGCAATGCAAGGATGGTACACCTTGGCCTTGTATTTCACTCGTCATGCTCTGTACCATTCTCACGTAAGCCCGTGAGGCAATGTACGAACGGTACACCATGGCATAAGTTTTTTGAGTTAGATGTATTAAAAAAATATTTTTTTCCATTTATTTTTAATAGAGAGAGTAAGCAATCGAAACCCAAGCACCTTCTTGACTTTACTGATTTAAGCAATCATGAAAAAAGAAATAAAAATACCACTTTGCCAACTGTGAATAGAAAATAAAGAATTTTTTCATGAATGCACTATATTATCAACTGAAACAACTGCCTAAACTAGAGTTTAACGTATGAAAACATGAATTACATCGAGAATTTGTGAATAGTTAAGGAACCAAAATTTTTTAGAGAGTTACTTAGACTTATATACATTAATATGTTGCAACTATTGTAAAATTAATCGAGTTTTCATTTGTATATAAAATTTGCATTCACAGATACAATAAGAGCATCACATATTGCATTCAGATTTTGTGGGTAGTACCCACTAAAAACCCTCACGAGATACCATGCATTCTTCTAGAGATACCTAGAGGTTTAACGGCTTGTTGCATATGCTTCATGCAACCGTGCTTTCTATGAGAGTGTGACGAATAAATTGGTTAGGTTAGGTTAGGTACATAAATGGTCTTTGGACGATGAATAAAAGTTCAAGTGTAGGGGAATTGTTTGACCTTAATTTATGCATTTTTTATGTATATTTTACCTTAAAAATAGTACTACGCATTGCATTTTGTATGTGTTTTACAGGTTTTTAAGGCGAAATCAAAGCTTGAAGAATCATAAAGAAAAGCCACCAAATTGAAAATTTATTGTGCAAAAACATCAGTGGTCTGATGGTTACTCTTCAAACTATACATCAAAAGGTTAAGAGTTCAAGGGCTTGGATAACGCATTATTTTTGTTAGAAGTTCATTAACCAAACAAAGTGAAGATTCTTCCATAGATGGCATGCGTTGATGAGGTATTATACGCATGGATTTGAGTAGATATCATATCCATCTTTTTGGTGAGGAGATATCATTTTTATGAAGGAAAATATACTCATGGATTTGATTAGAGCCAATTATGGATGTATCTATTGGAGAATACTTCATGTATCTACCACATCAATTAAATCAAAACTTTCCATTTTTTACATCATTAGATTGATTTTATAGCTATATACATTGCTATTCACCTGGATGATATTTTGGCTAGACTCATTACTTCTATATGAAGAAAAGGGTTCTCCACACTTATAAATACTCTCAATGAAGACCATTAAAGTATCACATTTTTAGAAAGTCTTTCTTCTTGTTTTTATTTTATTCATTTGTAATAGCAGTTGGTTAACAATGGCCGCCAATTAGGTTTGACAGCATTTTAACTACTACTATTTTTTTATTCCCAATCATTGTTATTTTCGTTTATGCAAACTTTAACAAAGTTTTGTCCTTCTTCTCTTAGTTTATTTCACATTTTTTGACATAGTCAATTATGTTGTCTAGTTAATTAGATTTGCTAGAAAACAATTACTATTTTATTTCCTGTTCTCTGTTCTTTTGTTTAATTGTTTTTATTGTTCTGACTAACTATTGTATTTGATATAGATTCGATTAGGTTTAATTTTTTTTAAATATAATACTAGTTTTTGTTGATTTTGTTTAAAAATCACCTTTAAATTTCGTTTAACATGCTCATTGTTTTCTTTTAAAAATAATGAATTTTTAATAGCTTTATATGTTCGACCTACATACCACACGTCTGTGCACTTGCATAATTTATTATAATTTATGCTTTTTAATCTCATAGAAAATTCCATCATCACGCCTTTAACTACTTGTGCTGCAGCCACCATTGTATGTCTTCATCATTGTACAACTCTGCTTCAATCATCTTCTCTACGATAAACCGCTCAATCACCACTTTCAAGCATGATGTCTCCCAGCCTCGGTGCCATCAAATTCATGCTCAACATCACTAGCCATCATCGCCAGCAGCCCTCACAACTCTGCCTTCTCCTATTAGGCTCGAAGCACACTCGCACTCCCTCTCTTCCCTACAACATCAACACTATGCCCTCACTCGCCATGCTAGGTCACGACCTCCGACGTCAACAATGGTTGCACTCGTGAGTTCGTGTGCTACTTTATTATTATTATTTTTTCCATTATCATTGATTTGGGAAATTAGGGCATGAGGGATTGACTTTTATTTATTTATTTGCATATGAGATAATTGGGTTTGGGTTTGATCAGGAGAAAGTGAAATTACCAAATTATAAGAGAGCTTGGGCTCTGGGTTCACTTAATTAGGCCATAATTTAAATTCAATTTGGCTTTAATTCATCTCCTTTGCATTTATTATTTATTTCCTTTTGCATTTAAAATTTAACTATTAATCCTTGCCATGCATGTACAATTATTATGATCTAATTTGAATCTATTCACATTCCATTCTACGAAATATAATTTGATAACAACACGGTATAATTCAACTCAACATTGTTTTGTTTTATTTAATTATCCATTGAACTTGTATAGACAAATTTATTCAGCTTCGTTGATTTATTGATTTTATTGAATATCAAAGAAATCTTCTTTTCATCCATTTCAAGTATGTAAAATTAGTTGCATTTTAAAATACCTTATATTTACTATAACATTTTATATGAATTTTAATATGCTATCTATAAAGGAATTCATTAACTAATTCAATTTTATTATAACAAAATCCTTTATTAAATTGACTTTATTTGTATAATAATTAAATTCCACAAATAATAATTATCAAAATTTAATTCAACAATTCTATTTTAATTGAATTTGTTTAATATTATAACTTTAAAACAGGGTTGATAAAAACCTGAAAATTGCATCCTCGCAATTTCTTATAGAGAGACGTCACACTAAACTCTAATATCAACACCTTTTGTATTGTACAATCAAGTTGAAGCTCATTCAATTTTCCAATTTTTTAATATTGAAATCAAACTTATCGTAAATTATAAACTTAGATGGACTCATTTATTAACCTTTATTTCTTCACATATGTAATTTATTGAAAAAAATTCTAGGTGTTAGAATTTTCGAAATATTTGGACAGTCTTCTTTGTATGGAGAGCCATTTGCAATTTCACAAATATAATATATACGATATACATAGATCACACAGTCGTAAACACAATATATATTAATATTTCTAAGACTTCTGTATTTTAATCCGAAAGAGTACATTTATTTAGCATTTTAAAGCAAATTTGTTTATTATTAAGCGAGCAAAATCGAGTCAATTTTGCAATAAGTTCCAATAGCCTCTTGAACGCCTATTCTTAAATCAAGTGCAAATATAGTCGCATATAAAATGAAGTATGATAAATATGCATTTACGTAATGTAAATGAAACATGACATTCATCTGTAGGCCATTTTCGACTACATTTTGTAAGTCAAAAATGCAAAATCAAGTCATGCTTTCTAAAGTTAAATTATTATATACTACGAGTACATATGCATGTCCAGATGGGCCTACATTTAATCACAACGTGCATACATTTTTAGTTGTACCTGTGGAAGTAGATTTGATAGTAACATCCCCATATTTGAACTCCGCTTATGCAGAAGCGGCTATTTGTTTTGTTCAAACTGCAATAACTTCATTATACTAATTCGGAATTAAGTGAGACTTCGACCGATAAACTCTCATCTAAATTACGAACAATAATGAACACTTAGATACTTCATCTACCGTAGTTTTCCATGATGACTAATAGTTGTACTTAAAAAATAACATGCTACATCCCATATCTTATGAACGCACATGGATATCACCTAAATAGTTACATAAAACTGAAGTAGTTTTTTGTTTAATGATTACCTAATAATGGATGAGATATTTTAATATTTTGTTTATTTAAAAGGTGTTGTTAGTGGTTACTTTGATGATAACATTCAGAACCATGCAGTCGTTATTTAATTATGTGGTCATAGCCATTAATAGCAAAAAGTTATTTATATACCTATATAATAATAACATTTTTTAGTTGGGAAATGCATCGCAATGACAGTTTCGCGTAGCATGCAAGTATCAAGCAATGGGCGATAGATAGCTGAAATGTACAAAAGTGGCTTGTTTAGAAAATGAAGCATATGCAAGAAGTCAAAGAATTAGAATAGGCGCAGCAATTGGAAAATAAAATATCATATGTTACTGGAGCAGCTGTCATTGGGAAAACAGAAAGCGTGAAGCTACTCATCCATTTTGTCTTTGGAACTAAAGTTGAAAAATCTTGATGTAAATCATCCATTTTGTCAATGTTCATAATGGAGTTAAGTGGGCTGGTAGTCTACGTAGGTGGACGCTCTTATTTTTATACGTTGGCAGAACTTAATATAAAGTTAACTGTACAAATCATAAAAATATCACGTATACTCCATCTAAACAAAACCCATCAATTGTCAGACAGAACAAATATATCAGTGATGATATTTCAATAAACTCGGTACAAATGATATCACTTCCATCAATACAGCCGAAACCGACTTTAACTGCAGCTAGCAAAATAGTAAACTGGCATAGTTGAATAATATATTCCCACAACAATTGAAGTTAAAAAGCACAACACATCTGCATAAATGTGCTTCAAGCAATCAAAAACGCAGTTCAGGCACAATAAATTTTACATAACAGCATTGTATAAAAAAAATAACTTTCGCACATAATAAACATTGGTACTGACGCTTAAAACACAACATAACTTATAATCAGAACACCAGCGTATACGGTCTGCTAGAGAACGGAAGAACAGCACTATAATGACCTCTGATATTTCTGAGAAGCTTTGGCAAAATCAGGAACATAATGCACCATGTGGACAAAATAATGTAGAGAAAAAGGAATCAAATTGTTAGTATTACGCAGAACTGACCAAATGTAGAGAAGAAGAAAATGCGGTTGTAAGGGAAAGCTTGACCCTAACTTAACTTACACTGAAATTGTAAAGCGAACCTCTTAGGGTGGTTTAGTTTTAGTTAACTGGTGTAGCAAAATTGATACCACAATTGATGAAATTAGAAATTCATGGTCTAAAAATGAATATCATAAAATAGTTGACTAAAGTAGTAAAAACTACAAATATCTTAGTGCAATACTTTATGCAAATTATTTGCACTATTAACTACCAGAAGAGCTGAATAAAAATTCAAATAATGCATGTATTGCATTTCAATTTTCAATTACCATGCCATTTTATTTAAAAATAAAGTTCACAATTTTGCTATGGCATCTATGTGCTAGAATAGAAGGCAACAATTTGTAAGAATTTGAGTTTTTAGGACGTAACTTAGGTTCTTTTAGGACCAACACGTCATATTTGAGTTTTTTTAGAACGTAAACTATTTTTTTTTCGTTTTATTTGTAAAGGCTTTATATAGTCTCTGCTTGTCTTCAATAAATTCAAGATAGTTGAGCTTATCTAATGTAATGCATTTTCAGTTTTAAAACTACCGTTCAAAGCGTCTCAACCATCATTAAATGTATATATCAAAGCTATATGATGTATATATAAATAAACTTGTAAATAAAATGGAAAAACTATATGGTTGTTTAATATTATTCTTCACATCTGTTCTTCATGTTTTTTCTTCTCTAATACATTTTATATAGCATGATGTATTTGACGTGTTATCAAATGTTGCATTTTGTTCGGTTCAAGTGAAGAAAGTTAAATGTCTTCACATCCTAGTTATGTTAGCATTATACGGAGCTAGTGGAACATTGAATTTATATACGAATTACTGAGCTATCTATGATAAGTTAGAATTTTACCTACATGTGAATAAGGATGTATTCCAATGAAATTTTGGTGCAGCTAACCATGATTAAGCAGCAAACGAAATCCACAATACATACTAAAAATGAATACTACCAAATTTTCAATGTCCAGGACAACACAAGCCAGTTCTAGTATACAAGTATAATGCAGCACTCGCTTCTTCAAAACAAACATAATCATGTAAAAGTAGCACACAACCTACATAGATACTTGGTAATTCAGTGATTGCTAGAAACCTTGGTGCTTTCATTGTCACCTAGTAGTAAGATCAAATAATTTTTTTGCTGACAGTTGAATCCTTACAATGAATGAGCTAGTTATTCTAGCTAACTTGGTAGACTTTCTTTCTGGTCACATCTACAACAACCTGCATCTGTTGAAACAAAATTTTAAAAATTAAACGTATAAGATAACACACGTTAACTATGACATAAAAAGTTTTATGACAGCACATCCAATATTAAGCACAAACTTAATTATCCACAAATCTGACTAAACCATAATCTGAAAAAGCAAATACAATTATAATTCCGGTATACCAATATTGAATGATTAAACACTACTGATAAAAAACAGTGATAAGCAATAGGCAAATGAATTATCTTATACTAACAGTGATAAGAAACGAGCAAAATGGACACAACAATGTAATTTCATTACGCAGGTTTTGCATGCAAATGGACACAATAATGATAATTTCAATACGTAGGTTTCGCTGGCAAGTAACTTGACTTAAAATCAAGCCTCTAACACGCTGCCCCTAAGTGCTTTATGTGTGTCAAAAAGTCAAAAAGCACGGTCTAGTCCTCGAAAAATTTGATGATCCTCAATCTAATGCATCTTTCTTAATCATTTTACGTACATGGTATTGCCTACCACTTTCTGTACAATGTTAATATTTTGTATTTTAAGTTGAATTAACATTTTCAGGTTGTATGCATTTTTATGGTCTACAATTGGTTTGTTCAGTGCATCAAAACACCTGATAGAGCTAAAGTCAAGTTGCACCATAATCACTATGTTGAAATGCAGTACGTCAAGGTATTTCCATTCCCTCTCAAATATTATTATAGTATCCGAAAGAAGAAATCAATCACAATGCGATTGCCATCAAAGTGGAACAATTTAAAATCAAAACTTATCTTTTTCATTTTTCAATAGAGTTGTTCATATGTGATGGAAGGTGAAACTTTTTCCCCACATTCTATTATTCCAGATCTATAATTTGCACCAACCACACGCTAGCCCCATTTGTCAAGGTAATTTTTGTTTTTGTGGTTACAAACGTTATTTGCTCTACCTGATTTTCTTTTGGTTTCTTATCTATCTATTCTTAGCTGATTGAACTTTGGCTTTTATTGAATTGGTTAGTATATGAATTTAATATCCTATGCCATGAGAACAATGAAGGTCCATGACATATCCCAGCCTGAAATCAAATGAATTTAACAAAAGGTAGTGGCATTTTCATGCTTTAATATTTTAAGAGTTCTCGATGTTACATTAAAACATCACCACTTATTTGCCTTAGATTCTTAAGCATTGTACTTTTAAACTAATATGGAATATAGAGACAGAATGATTTTACTGGAGAAAAAAATTAAAATTTTCAATGGCTATAAAATAATTAAGGTAAAAAACGACGACATTATATGTCTGTGGATCATGAAAACCTTTTTTTATTATTAAGAAACTGTTTTTAGAAAGACGCAATCATATGCATATTGAGAGACTAAACTACCACCTTCAGTTAATCAAAGTAGAGTTCTGTGATTTAAAATGATTGAAACCACTCATTTCCCTATAGAAAATGAAAAAAGAGACAGCTTGATCATGGTAATATAAATGCCATGAGGATAAAACATAATAAAGGGTTAATTCAATATAGAATCCAAGTAATGAAATTCTGATCTGTAAAGTGTAAGGATGTTAAGGTCATATTGATTACTTCCATAGTCAATAATCAATATTAGATGATAAAATCGGTAAAGGCTATAGTAAAATCACATTTCACTGATAGTCTCTAGGTGAGCATGTAAAGTATACACATGAAAAGATGGAACGAATATAATCTATGTTGTAAAATTCGATTACGTTTCCATTTTCCATATTAAATTTATTACATTACACTTCAGAAATTACTGTTTCTAGTTGGAAAACTAATACCTGATTCATCATGAGTTCATAGGCTTACACTATTTAGTTTTTAACTAATAACAAATATCAAACAGCAGGAAATTAAGAATTTTAAATAATAAGTGATTAGAGTAGTTAGTTTATAGGCTTACACTATTTAGCTTTTAACTGGCTTATTTCATGGTTACTCTCAAGGTATAATCTTCTTCTATATTTGACATAAACAACATAGGTTATCATAATATATGCCATTTTTTATTACACTGAGTAACCAATATGAGTAATAAAATCTTGGACTTGTAACCCTTTATTAGTAGAGTGCATATTAATGTTTCAAGTTCTTTTAGTGAAATCTGATGGTATACGATATTTTCATATTCAATGCAGTATATAGAACTGTAGGTGTTATTAAATTTATTTGGTATTTCACACTCTTTCAAATGTATCATTAGTTCACTCTAGATTAAATAAAAAAAGGCTTTTAAACTGGGATTTTTCCCTTTTTTCTTACAAGACTAAAATAAAATTATAATAATCAAAACAGAATAAACCTAAGTTCTAGCGTAGCTCGTTGAATTCTTCTCATCTTGAATGAATGAGTGCTCACATTAATCATTCAAATGCAATATTAATTAAGCTTGGTGATTATAATACAAACTAATAGTGAATGACATAGCCCTTAGCTATATTGAAGAAAATGTATTTTATTCTAGAAAATTTTTCCAAGTATTAGAGAATATGTCTAATAAAAATAGTACAGAATCTAATTAAGTAACACTAACTTATATGATATTTTTTATTAAGTTAGTATGGTATTAAATATGACTACAAATGGTATGATTTGACTAACAATAATATGCATATTTATGAAAAGAATATGAGCTAAGTGAAATTTATGTAAATGCACTAAATGTTAAAAAAATCCAATTGACAAAAGTACCATCTAACTATCATACAATGATTTTAAATCTCAAATAAACAATCATACAGAGGTTTGTGCTGCCGATTGCTTACTTGAAGCATCCATAGTTCATTGATTTGTTGAAGGAGGCGGAGGAGTACGGATTCAAACAGGGAGGCATGGTGGGAGATCGAATTTGAGGTGGGATCGAATTGGGGACGAACGAATGGAATAGGAGATTTTTTAGGCGAATCCAGGGATAAACAAAATTAGATTTTAGTAGAAGAGAATGAGAACGGAGGTTATGAGTGCGGGTACGACCGAAAGAGTGTAGATGTGGAAAATCAAGGGCACTTTTGGAAGTTCAAAAAGGCAGCGAGTAATTTAGTTGAATGAATTATCTTTATTAGTAGTAGAGATGTTAGCTTTCCTAAAACATCTTTTGGATTGCAAAAATATAAAATACAACTCGAATTATGAGCGAATTTCCAATCCAATATATAGCAGGTTTTTAAAATGTGCACATACCCACTCTCTTAATTCGCTTTAGCCCAGTAAACGTTAAAATTTTAGGAAACACTTGAAATAAAAGCTGTTGCTTATATTATAGTTTTCCAAAATAGGTAAAATCATATAAATCAGATTAACGTTCAAAGTTAAGAACAAAATAATTCAATGTTGTTCTATAAATTTCGCTTTTTTGAACAGCGAGCACTTACTTTATGAACTCATGTTTTAAGCATAACAATCTTCAAAATTTTGCCAAGTGATTAACATGAAAGTTATTCTATATTAAAATATCTTTCAAACGGAAAAGGATTCATCAAAATTGGATAAACCATTCATAAATTATAGCTAAATCGCTTCATCATTGAATTCTGAAATTACTATTTCCGACCAAAATTTTGTTTTAAATTTAAACCATCTTTAACAACAATAGATTTCAAACATTTAAAAAAACTAATAAGAAAGTTAATCTGTATTAAATTATCATTCAATAAAAAAAGAATTGTCATAATCAGACGGCTAGATCAAAAGTTACATCCATATTTCTTGAGCATTTTTCAAAATTCTATATATTTTTTAAAAGTTGCCTTTTAGAAAACAATGAATGAAAAATTCTTCAAATCCCATTTCAATATTTTTGACTTGAGTTTCAGTAGGATATCAAGTGTGTACTAGACCTAATCCAGTTTAAAACTATCACGAAAATATAATTTAATCCTAAGGAATTAGAAACAAAGACTTTTAATACAATCATTTAAAATTGAAATTTGTTTGTAAGTCACACAACATTCATGTGCTTTATAAAAAAACTAGTGATAGGGAAGCATTTATATTGCTTTACATTTTATAAGTGATGCATTACTTAAAAATCAATTTTCAAATTTCAAAACTCATACGTTTTCCTATATACCACAACATTGAAAAGCACAAGAGTTTTTAAATATCTTTTTAGATTTAAATATATATATATATATATATATATATATATATATGTATGTATGTATTGCATATCATTGCAGTTTCATATAGATAAACTGTTAATTACGAACAATACCAAACCATATCATTTGATTTTTCTCGATTCATATACACATGCACACACACGGATATCAAATATTTTATCATGAATTCAAGAATAACATAATGTTTTATCTTAAATGATCTACTAATTCCTTGTAATATTATTTTCGATCATTTAATAACTTTGTCAAATTATAAATTCTCAATTAGAAATTTTAAATTGAAATTTCAATTCATATATATATATATATATATATATATATCCTCCTTTAACTACTTTCCTATTTTCTAATTTGAAAATAGTTTACACAAACATTTGACAACCTTACACATATGAACACCTTACACAACTTTTAAACATTAAACGTTTTTTGGTGTTCATGATATTCAACTCATTAAATATTTTTCTAAATAAGGATGTAAAATAATATTAAAGAATTCTCTCTTTTCAATTGTCATCTTAAATATATTTCCAAATGGAACGACTTAGAAATTTAGACATTTGCATTTGAAATATTTAATTGATTTGAAATATTGAAAAGTTAATTTTATAAGTTGAATAACTGGAATTTCAAATATAGCTATTTATTTGATAATTAAATTATTGAATTTAATATTTGAAATTGTTTAAATAATTAAATCTTGAATTTAATATGAATCAATTTGATTTTTAAAATTGATTTAAATTCTATTTAAACAAGGATAGATATAGTAAATTTTTAATTTAGATTTAAAAGTGATTTATTTAGTTTTTATAATAATTCATTTTAATTAACGTGTAAAAATAGCCTTTTGGGGTACTGTCTTGGATTTCGATGAAACCAGTTTCATTCGATCCGTAATAGTGAATTATTTTATGTCAACAGATTTCGTGGCAATTGGATGTATTATGTGGTCGTACGAGTTTGAAATGCATACAAATTAATTTAAGGAATTAATATAAGATAACTATGTTTGAAAAATGATCTTTTGCATGTGACTAAATTAGGTCTTGAGACTAGATTCTTTATATTTAAAATAGGGTATTACATATAAAACGCCAAGTAGAACGCCTCTTTTAGAGTTTGAGATTTTCAAACTTTTACAGCTGGATATTTTCTAATTAAAATAATATACATACTATTTTATAACCAGAACTTCAACCCATACCACAACTATTCATACCATACCTCCCCTATACCTAAGCCATACTCGTCTTCCCTATACACTTGCGCCCAAACCAGAGAAACAAGTTTGAAAATTTCAAATAAAAAACCCAACTAAATCGAACGGCTCATATCAATCTGAGCCACTAGAGGCGTCGATGGTCAAAGTGTTCAACTAGGAAGTTATAGCCAGTAATGAAGTGAAGCTTATAGGCCATGGAGATGGATTGGAGTTCATCGTAGCGGCAACATTTCGAGTCCGAAGGCGGCGGAATTCATGGGTTCAACGGTGAGCTATGGTGGTTTTTAGGTGGTGGGCTCTGAAGTGAAAATGATTGGGACGACGAGATGGTGCTTCGGTGTCAGTGCGGTGGCGCAGTAATGGCGGCGTTAGCCAAAATTTGTGAAAAACGTCGATCGATATTTTGGAGGATTTCATGGCGATGGCGGCGTTTCGGGTAATGGCGAAGGTGGCAGAGGGTTCGGCTTGGCGATGTGGTTCTAGGGCATGGTGGCGGCAGGCTCTGGTGCATTCTGGTGGCGACGACGATCGAATGACGGCCTGGGTAAATGTCGCGATGAACACGATTGAGGACTGGATTAGAAAATGTGATTAAGTTAAGCTAATTACTGAAATTATGCGTAATTAATTATATTATAATTGTAAAATCGAATTCTTATAAAATGCATAACTCGTTCATACTAGGTCGGATTTGAATGTAGATTTTTCCGTTAGGATCATATTGACGTGGGCTATGTTATGGAATTGTATTAGTTATCATTGGAGCTAAATAAATTTTTTGCTGAAATTGAACGTCATTTGATTTCAGCGAAACCGGAACGTCTTGACAAAACTGTGATTTTGGTGAGTTAAAATCATCTTTTCGGTTAGCCAATATGTTATATAATTGATAAAAATCATTTATTGGATGTTTGGATAATTTATTGGTTTTATAAGTTGGTTTGGGTTTATTCCCGCCCCTGGAGCGGATGACCCTTTATATATATCCAACTAGTAGCGGATGATCCATATTATATCATTATATGTTATTTGTGATGTAGGGGGATAGGTTGGAGGAATCCAACAAGATTCCTCACCATTATTTATTTTAATTTCAATAATATTCCTGTCATATAAACTATTGGATATTAAACCTGATTGTTGACTCTATTGATTATGACATTGTTTTATGTTAGAAACTCAAACCTCGTAGTCAAGAACATCAATATCGGTATTGGTTAAACATTAGGTAATTATTAGCCTCAAGTTAGTATTTTTTTTAAATATTATAAATTGCCATCGGAGTTGGAACCGTTTTTCGAGATAGGAAATGATTTTAAAATCCGAATTTGGGTTTCAGAAATAATTTGTTTTAAAAGATTAATTTCTATTTTATTCCAACCTTTTTGTCTATCCTTTTCTAAGTTATTTATTTAATATTGTTTTAAAAAATTATTTTATTTGTATTTAATATTGTTTTAAAGTTATCTATTTATAATTAATATTTTTTAAGGTTATTATCAATATGTTAATATTTTGAAGATTAATTATTTATATAATTAATATGGTTTAAAAATAATAATAATGATTTATTAATACAGTTTCACAAATTAATTATTATTATTTAAAAAAAGGTTGAAAATAAATTATTAGTGTTTTATTAATAATTTTTTTTGAAATTATTAATTATTATTTTAAGATATTTTAAGGTTAAAAATTATTACTTATTTATTTATAACGTTTACTATTAATAACAATTATTTTATAATATTATTCGAAGTAAATGATTATTATTTATTTATAAATGTTTGGGATATATAAATGGAGTTTTATAAATAGATTTGGGTTTAAGAAGAGGAGTTCTATGGAATGATTTGGAGACTTTAAGGGAGATTATTTACAAGCTAAAAAGAGTTTATAGATGATTTAGATAGGTATCAAAGAATTTTATAAATGGGTTTATAGATTTATAAGAAAAGTTTCTTATATATTTTTATGGGTTTATAAAGGGTTATAAATGTTTGAAATTTATAAAAGAGTTTATAATCGGTAATGGAGGTTGGGTTTTATAAAGGGTTTCTATAAAGAGTTTTATAAACGGCTTCAGAGGTTTATTAAATGGTTTTATAAATTATTTTTGAGATTTATAAGGGATTTATAAATGATTTTAGAACTGTATAGAAAGAAAATCTTTCTCAATTTTGTGAATATATTTATAGCATTAAGATAAGTATATAGATATTTTTCTACGTATGGAAAATATAAGGATTTATAGGTATATATTTGCAATGGCATTTATAAACAAGTATTAGAAAGTGATTTTATCTAATGAAAGGATTAATTTAGGAGGCTAGCAGCACTTATGTGCTTAAACAATGTTGGTTTTCCCTTTGAAATAAATCACTGATTTGGATGTGTGTTTGTTGATAGTTAAATAACGGGCTAACAAATACAGACCCAAAATGTAATTTGGAAATATATAGGATAAACACGTGAGTTATATGGTATAGTCATCTCTAATGATGCTATGTTGTGCATATAAATCTTGTTCCGTTCTCCTATGACAAAAGATAAGGAAATCCTTCCACCAATAGTTTGGAGGTGATCTCGGCTTTTATCTTTGACTGTTTATTTCCTAAAGAACCGGGGTTGAGCTTATTAGAAATTATTGAAAGCTGTTTCCGAAGAGACCGCGATCAGATATTTATCCAAAAACCACTTCGATCCGATTCAATAAATTCGAAGTAAAGATGTCTTAAAGGTGATGGAATTGAAGATGGAGCTCTCAAGCGTTTCTTTCAATCCAAGAAGGAACTTACGGATAAATGATGGTAATGCATTATCGCTTGGAGGGTAGTGTTAGCATTCCAATTGAGAAGTGTTATATAAAAGGTAAAACACAGCCTCAAGCCCCATCAACAAGAATGAATAAAACATGGGAGATGCAGCAGAGATAAGTGGGTCGCTCCTAAGTAAGGTATGATTATCCCTATCTAGGGTCGACATTATCTCTCATTTGTATGCTTTGGGGCCCATTAACGGAGGAGTGATCATATTCGGCACTACCAGTCAAGTGGTAGGCATGTTCTGTGTTGGCAGGGGATCCTAGCAAGGACCTCGGTGTTGTTTTATCTAGAGATGCACCATGACGGACGGTACCACAGTAGCCCAGTCATTGTATGGAATCCATTCTTCAATGCGAGCCTTTACAGTTATAGTGTATACCTATTATGCTAGAATTTAATTAATGTAACCATTTCAGCTATGATTAATAAGTATTTTGTATCTTAGACATTATTATAATATCATTGGATTCTCTACATAATTTTTTTTGGTTATCGTAAGATAAACCTGTCCGTATTTACATGCAGTGCAGTCTTACGAGATACTTTTGGTTTCAACGGTTTTATAACTTTAAAATCCAGTTGGGTTGTTTTCTTATGCTGGTTTTCCAGATTAACTCGAATGTTATTTTATTATAATGCTTGGGTTAGACCGAGCATATTACAGATTTAGTTTGAATGCTTTGGAGCTTCAGGAGACGAGCTGGAGAGCAAAGACGTATTCGTGTATATGGTTATTTTTCCATTGCATTCATTATTGTATTTTTCAGCGATTGTGAGGACATGTTGTTATAACTCTCCAGGTTGAAGTAGGTCAGTGTACTCTGATTGATGTATATATTTATATAAAGAACTTTTATATTATAGATTATTCGTTCCACTATGAGATTCTGTTTTGTTTAGTTTCTTCTTTCTTCCCCTATCCACTGGTTTTTTCCAGCATTCGATTATTCCACATGCAATACAGTAGACATATTAGTGTCGATTTTCGAGGGTCAAAAATCACGTTTGTTACATTTGGTATCAGAGCGAGTTAAGCAAGAACTTTGGCTTTAGTGGGGTGCTCGTTATAGATAAGGGTCAGTAGCACCCTAGAATGAGTTTGAGTGTGTATGTATAAGAGCATGTATTTGTTAGTAATATAAAAATATTTTATATTGTGTTGATTGATCTATTGAGTAGCTTATGGATTTTGATCAACAAGAGTAATTAACGTTATTGATAGGGATCTCTAAACATTTGAATTGAGCAATTAGACATAGTACTATTTTGAAATTGGGGAAATGAAATAATTTTACCCTAAGTATATTTTATATATAAAGGAATATCTTAGGATATATTTTGTGTTATTGGTTGCTAGAGAATGATAATATTTGATTATTATCATTTGTTGTTTGATGTTTATGTTCTAATAAGTTTTTATTAATATAATGTAACAAAGGTAAATAGTTAAGGAATGGTTTTATATAACCAAAGTGAAATTGTATATAAGAGAAATTTATAAATATGATTAAAAATTGAGAATTTGAGATTTAAAATCCCGTAATTTTAGAAATGTTTTCAAATTTTTGTATAAATAATAACAGTATTACTAAAAAATATTTTCGAATGAAAATATTTTTAAATGGAATTTAAAAGAGATAGAAAGCATTGAACTCCTTCGGTCGCTGGAGAATAATTTCGGTGATGATTGCAGCATCATTGCGTTCATTTTCGAGTTTCTAAGTGATGGATTGCTACCACAAGAGTTTTGCTTTGATAAAACTAGTTTTAATTTTAAAATTTAAAATTTAAAATTCTGATTTAAAATACAAAAAAATTATTGATATTGTTCCAAAATAATTTGAAATAAGAATAGGGTGTTTAAACTCAAAGAATTTTCATTAAAGTTTTTTATGAAATATGAGAAATTAAGTTTTATAACTTACAAATTTTGAGAATTAGTAAGTTAAAGCAAATTTTTAGATTTGTTGAATATAAATTGTTAAGAAAAGAAAAATTGAAATGAAATTTAACTTAAGTCAAATAAAATATATTTTTAAATTTCTAAAAGAAATTTAGCCTAAGTTAGGTTAAATGAAATAATTTTTGAAATAAAATTGGTAGTGATTTAAAATGAATTAATGAAGTGAATTAATGGAATAAATTAGTGAATTTAAAATGGTTTTGGAATGTTGTTAGATAAAATTATATAATGAAGTGAATAAATGAAATAAGCTAAATGGAATTGAAATTGATTTAAAACGAATGTGAACTTAAGTTGTGAAGTGATAATAAACATATGTAGTATTGTATAAAAATGTTTATAATCAACTTAAGTAAAATTGATGTAATGGTTCTTAAGTGATACTAGTATTGGGAGAATATACTAAGTAATAAATGAATGTCAATTAAAGAATGGGATATAAGAGAAACCAACTGAAGTGAATATATATATTGTATGTATATTATTTTATTCGCATAACTGTTTGATCCAAATTTGAGTACATGTTTTCGTGATGATTTACATCGGTCCGAGTTAGAATTTTTCATTCGATTCTCGATAGCGAACAATATGGCTATGCAAGGAGAATGATGGTTTCTGATTGAGGAACTAGATCCGAGTCCACACTAGAGTGGTCGTGCGAACGATACTTGTTCGGAGATGAAATCGTATGATCGAGCGAGCAATCAGATTTGATTTTGCATATGGATGATATATGCATATCGTACGGGCTTTAGTAAAGTAAATGTTGACAATTGAAAATACAAAATAATATGATTTTGAATTATATCATTGGATACCATTGGTAAATAAGATGCAGGTATATAGAAACAAAAGCTAGTTTGATGCCTTTAGTTTCACAAGTAGAATTTGGTTCTTGACAAATAGGCAGATGTTTATATTGTTATTGGGGTTGATGGTTTTATGACTGAGTTGCATGGATATTGTTTTCTTTTGTTGTTTTGGGCCTAGAGTGGCGATTTATAGTTGTTCCAAACTAGCCGCGCAAAGGAGACACTGTCGAAATTTTCCTTAAATTTAAGAGTTGAATTTTTTTTGAGAATTTTGGAAATTTTTTGATAACTAAAATTGGATATTAAATGGTATTAGTTAGTAACAATGAATGAATCAAAGATTTAGAAAATGCGAAAACAAAGTTTCAACAAATTGATTTGGGAAAGTTAAAAAGGCTTGGAAAATTTTGGCAATCTATTTTAATTAATTAGTTTGAAAAGTTAAAGTGTTTTGTGATATTTTTCTTACTTGCTAATATCGAGGACCAAATTCTTTTATGGAAGGGAGAATGCAACGATCCAGAATTTTATTCATTTAAATTTGGAATACTTGATTGATTTTAAATATTGAAAAGTTATTTTTATAAGTTGAATAACTTGAATTTCAAAAATAGCGATTTATTTGATAATTAAATTATTGAATTTAATATTTGGAATTGTTTAAATAAATAAAACCTGAATTTAATGTGAATCAAAATGATTATAAAAGTTGATTTAAATTCTATTTAAACAAGGATGGAGATAGTAAACTTTTAATTTAGATTTAAAAGTGATTTAATTGGTTTATATGATAATTCGTTTTAATTAACGTGTAAAAATAAGCTTTCAGGGCACTATCTTGGATTTCGACAGAACCAGTTTCGTTGAATCCATAATATTGAATTATTGTATGTTAACAATTTCATGAAAATTGGACGTATCGTGTGGTTGTATGAGTTTGATGCGCATATGAATTAATATCAAGAATTAATATAAAATAACCGGGTTTGAAATACTATCTTCTGCGATGACCGAATTAGGTCTCGAGACAGCTTCCATTTTGTTCGGAATAGGTGTATTACATATAGAACATCAGGCGGCACGTTTCGTTTGAAGTTAGAGATTTTCGGACGTTTAAACCTAGATATTTTCTAATTAAATAATATACATACTATTTTATAACCAAAACTTCAACCTATACCACAACTATTCATACCATACCTCCCCCATACCTAAGCCATACTCGTCTTCCATATAAACTTGCGCCTAAACCGGAGAAACAAGTTCAAAATTTTCAAATTAAAAACCCAACTAAATCGAGTGGCTCACATCAATTCGAGCCACTAGAGGTGTCGATGGTCGAAGGGTTCAACTACTAAGTTATAGCCAGTGATGAAGTGAAGCTTATGGATGGTGGAGATGCGTTGGAGTTCATTGTGGCGATGGCAACTCATGTCCAAAGGCGGTGGCATTCGTGGGTGCAACGGCGGGCTACGTTGGTTTCCAAAAGGTGGGCTCTGAAGAGAAAATGAAGGGGACGACAAGGTCGTGTTTCGGCGTCAGGGCGGTGGCGCAACAGTGACGGCGGTGGTCGGAATTTGTGGAAAACGTCGACCGACATTTTGGAGGATTTCCTGGCAATGGCTGCGTTTCGGTTGATGGCGACGGTGGTAGAGGGTTTGTCTTGGCAAGGTGGTTCTAGGGCGTGGTGGCGGCGGCAAGCTCTAGTGGATTTTGGTGGCGACAGCGATCGAAGATGGCCTAGATTAGTGTCGCGATGAATGATATTGAAGATGGGATTAGAGAATGTGATTAAGTTAAGCTAATTACTGAAATTAAGTGTCATTAATTATATTATAATTATAATTATAAAATCGAATTCTTATAAAATGCATAACTCATTCCTACTAGGTCAGATTTGAACGCAGATTTTTGTGTTAGGATCGTATTGACATGGGCTACATTATTGTATTCGATTGATGATGATTGGAGCTAGTGAAATTTTTTGCTGAAATTGAACGTCGTTTGATTTAAGACGAAACCGGAACGACTCGACATCGACTGGGATTTTGATATGTTAAACTCACCTTTTTGGTTAACCAGTATGTTATATGGTTGATAAAAATCATTGATTGGATATTTGGATGATTTATTATTTTTATCAGTTGGTTTGGATTTATTTTCGCCTTTAGAGCCGATGACTCTTTATATATATCCGCCTAGCAGCGGATGACCCATATTATATAATTATATATTGTTTGTGGTGCAGGACATGTTGGAGGGATCCAACTAGATTCCTCGACATTGTTGATTTTAGTTTCAATAATATTCCTGTCATATAAACTATTGGATATTAAATCTGACTGTTAACTCTATTGAATATGACATTGTTATATGTTCGAAACTCAACCATGTAGTAATAGAACATCAATATCGATATTGGTTAAACGTTGGGTAACTATTGGCCTAAAATTAGTATTTTAAAAAACACCATAAATTGCAATTTGAGTTGGAATTGGTTTTTGAGACAGGAAATCATTTTAAAATCCGAATTTGGGTTTCAGAAATAATTTGTTTTAAAAGATTTAATTTGTGTTTTATTCCAACCTTTTTATCTATCTTTTTCTAAGTTATTTATTTAATATTGTTTTAAAATTTATTTTATTTATATTTAATATTATTTTAAAGTTATTTATTTATAATTAATATTGTTTTTAAGGCTATTTATCAATATGCTAATATTTTGAAGATTAATTATTTAAATAATTAATACGGTTTGAAATTAATAATGATGATTTATTAATATTGTCTGAGAAATTAAATATATTTATTTATAGCTACTAGTGTTGTATTAATAATGTTTTTGACATTATTAATTATTATTTTAAGATGTTTTAAGGTTAATAAGAATTATTTATTTCTTTATAAGGTTTACTATTAATAACTATTATTATATAATAGTGTTCGAAGTAAATGATTATTATTTATTTATAAATGTTCGAGATTTATAAATGGATTTTTATAAACAGATTTAGGTTTTAGAAGAGGAATTCTATAAAATGATTTAGAGATTTAAAGGGAGATTATGTACGAATAAAATGAGTTTTACAAATGATTTTAGATATGTATAAAAGAATAATAGAAATGGGTTTATAGATTTATAAGAAGAGTTTCAAAAACATTTTTTTGGGTTTGTAAAGAGTTATAGATGTTTAAAATTTATAAAAGAGTTTATAATCGAAAATGGGGGCTGGGTTTTAAAAGGGGTTTCTATAAAGAGTTTTATAAATGATTTCAGAGGTTTATTAAATAGTTTTATAAATGATTTTTGAGATTTATGAGGGATTTACAAATGGTTTTAGAATTGTATAGAAAGGAAATCTTTCTCAATTTTGTGAATATACTTATAGCGTTAAGATAAGTATATAGATATTTTTTCTAAGCGTGGAAAATATAAGGATTTATGGGCATATCTTTGTAAAGTTATTTATATACAAGTATTTAAAAGTGATTTTAATTGATGAAAGGATTAATTTAGGAGGCTGGTAATTAGTTATGTGCTTAACTAATGTTAGTTTTTGCTTTGAAATAAATCCCTGGTTTGGGTGTGTATTTGTTAATAGTTAAATAACCGACTATCGAATATAGACCTAAAATGTAATTATTGAAATATCTAGGAGAAACACGTAAGATGTATGGCACAGTCATTTTCGATATGTTGTATTGCGCATATAAATCTTGTTTCGTTGCTAGGACAAACAATAAGGAAATCCATCCACCAACGGTTTGGGGGTGATCTCCACTCTTATCTTTGACTGTTTATTTTCGAAAGAACCGGGGATGAGTTTACCGAAAATTATCGAAAGTTGTTTTTGAGGAGACTGGAATCGGATATGTTATCCAAAAACCACTTCGATCCAACTCAAGAATTTAGAAGCAAAGATATCTTGAAGATGATTGAATTGAAGATGGAGCTCTCAAGCATTTCATTCAGTCCTAGAACGAAATCGTATGGATGTATGCTGGCATTGCATTATCGCCTGGAGGACAATGTTAGCATTCCACGTGGGAACTGCTATATAAAAGATAAAACATAGCCTCAAGTCTGATCAACGGAGAATGACTCAAATAGGGAAGATGTAGTCGGGCTAAGTGGGTCGCTTCCAAGTTGGGTATGATCATCCCTATCTAGAGTCGATATTATCTCTCATTTTATGTTTCAAGGCTCATTAACGGAAGGGTTATTATATTCGGTACTACCCATCAAGTGAAAGGACGGTTCTGCGTTCGCAGGGGATCCTGGTGAGGTTCTTGATATTATTTTATCTAGAGATGCACCGTAACGGGCGTTACTCCAGTAGCCCAGTCATTGTACGGAATCTATTCTCCGACATGAGACTTTACGGTTTTAGTTGTATACATAATATGCTGGAATTTAATTAATGTAACAATTTCGGTTATGATTAATAAGTATTTGTATTTTAGACATTATTATAATATCACCGATTTCTCTATAAAAAATGTTGGTTATTGTAAGATAAAAACTCGTCTGTGTTTATGTACGGCGTGGTCTTACGGGATACTTTTGATTTCAAAGCTTTTACAACTTTAAAATCTAGTAGGGTGCGTTTTCTGACGCTGGTTTTCTAGACTGCTCGGGCGTTATTTTATTATAATTGTTGGGTCAGACCGAGCATATTACAGATTTAGATTGGATGCTTTGGAGCTTCAGAAGACGAGCCAGAGGCCTAAGACGTATTCGTGTATATGATTATTTTTTCGTTGCATTTATTGTTGTATTTATCAGCGATTGTGATGACATGTTGTTATAACTATTCGGGCTAAAATAAGTTAGTGTACACTGATTGATGTATGCATATTACATTTCTTCTTTGTGATAAGATTTGTTGTACATTATAAATTATCCGTACCGCTCTGAGATTTTATGTTGTTTAGTTTCTTCTTCCTTCTTTCTTCTTTCTTTTCTTATCTATCGGTTTTTGGGTATTTGATTGCTCTGTACACAATATAGTGAACGTATTAATGTCGATTTTCGAGGGTCGAAAATCACGGTTGTTACACCAAATCTTTCATTTCAAACTCTTTAACTTAAATTTAATTTTGGTACATAGTATGTCATTGTAGAAAATAATATATTCTCTACGAGTTCTTTTTCACAAAAATTCTCTCTTATCTTTGCTTTATAAAGGTATATTTGAGTCTATTTATTTTGCAAAGTCATATTTGAGAAAAATATTTATCCACCAAATCAAAGTATTCAACAACCAGTAACTTATTACATTCATAAACGAATTTTAGTTTCATTTTAAACTTCATTTAAATTAGAAATTCATATAAATAAGTTTTATATCACTTTATATTTTATTCAAATATAGATTCTAACATTTATTTCAACCACAATATAATATGCATTAGCATCCAAAAGGTATCACATAAAATTTGTTTAACATGCATCTATGCAAATGAATATATAAGATTTTACAAATGATAAATTTATTTAAAATATAAATTCTACTCTTATCTTACATACTTTGTTTTATTTATCAAAATATCTCAAGGCATCTCCTTTCGGAATGTAGCTTATATAATTCCACAAAATGCTATTTATCTTCAAAAACATTTTTTCAAAATATCATCTTTATTTTGTATAACATTTAACATGTTTCTAAAAATTTATTTTCAAAAACATTATATAATATTAAATATTATTCTTGAAAAAACACTTTATTGTCCAAAACTTCGTCCTAGTATTTTAGAATGCCTGTCGATGAAGTTGATCAAGCGTATCGATCAAAATTCTTAAAGCACTCAACGGACAATTTAACACAAAATTATTTTCTATATGATATGCATATATCTTTTAATACTTTATGCCTTTACAAAATATTTGCTTGTCTATGATAAACATAATAAAGTTCTATATATATAATATTAAAAGATTTTAATTCAAATAGATGGCTTTATTAAAATTCTTTCAATCAATCTTAATGTTATCGTAGAAATAATAATTTGCTTATAACAATTCCGTAGCATACACATTCGTCAATATATACCTCAAGAAAACATGAAAAAAATTATTCCATCTTAACGTTTAATTAATCACGCATACGAATTAACATTTCATTTTATATAAATTTAAATTTTCAATATTTCTTGTGGTAACTACGCTACTGAAGACGCCATGTGCTTATTGTTATTTCTGAGCAGGTTTCAACTCTTAATAGTGATTCCTATTCAATATTAATTTTGCATAACCACTTACAATTTTAAAACAACCAAGCATCCATCAACTGATCAATTTTTATTTTATCTTATTTTATTTATTAAGTATATTTTCAAATTCCTAATTTAATTAGATACATGTTATTCATCATTCTATATTTTATAACTACTAATTTTTTAGACATTTTTATTATTCCCCAACGATTCTATTTTGTAGAAACCGATGGTTTTATTAATAATTGGGTTCGTCTATATTCAAATAGGCTTATAAATTCTTTAAGTGATAATGTTTTATTCAATTCCACATTTTAGACTAAGCATAAATAAAAAACATTTCAATCAATCAAACAAACAACCGCCTTCAACGGAAAGCTATCTTCTTGCTCATGCTACGCAACCCTGATCACTAAAAGATCAGGAACAATATTTCAAATCTAAGCTATCTAAGGTCACATTTATGTTATTTTTTAAATCTCACTCTTTATAGAAGTAAATTCCAAACTTAAATAATTTTCATAATAATTATTTGTATAGTAATTCAAAATTAGTACAAATACGTTCGTTTATTATTCCCAATAATCATTATACTTATATCTTAAATAAGGAATAAATTCTAGATTTTATCCTGCACACCCAAGGGACGTGACTCTAAGTCTATCTAGGTTCAAATCTCGACTTTATGTCAATTATATTCTATAATTTTATGAACATAACTCTGATACCAAGCTGTAACAAACCCCTCCTCCAGTCCTCCCGCTATACCCATATTATTAAAGAACATTACAAGTAATGTCATTTGATAACAATGAGAATATGGCTGGTTAAGGCGATCGAATATGAATATATCTTTGGACTAACACCGATACGTCTTTATTACCATTATGAGGATTTGAACTGAAAATTTGATGTGTACAGTATTAATATAAAGTAATAAACACGCCGATTTAAATTATTCAAAATAGTACATAATATGGATAATTAACATTAGAGTTATAGGTAACAACGGAATAACATACATCACATACATAATAAAAATATGAGTCTACAAAATATCGGTACTAGACTCACATAGTATACACATCGCATCCAAAATACCCTATTAGGTACACAGTGGCTACTAAATAATATACATGACAAGTCCTCTTAAATGTCAGTATATAAAATAATGAAGTAAACTAAAACAGTCAAAATAGTCCACTCCAATGCTTGCACAAAATCCATAAGTCAATTAGTCCTTGTACCTATGGAGTATCAGCCTGATCCGAGTATTTTAAAATAAACGGGTCAGGCTATATCTAATAAAAAAATGTGATATCGATATCATAAATATATGTATTAACAAATAAATAAGCCATATTAAAATATGTTTGAAACCAATAATCATAATAAGGCATATAAATCAAAATCACCATTTCATAAACCCATATCAAGTCTCCAAAGGACTATCATTAAAAATACGGTGATAACATTTCAAAATTCTCCAGAGCCAAAAGACACTAAATATCCATCCAAAAATCTCTGAAGAAACAATCATCATTAATAAATTATCATAATCCAGGATCTGAAAAAAGATTATCATAGCCTCTAGCAGTTTAACAGTTCGCTAACATTTCACTCGTAGTTTGAACAGGTTTCTAACACCTCTCTCGTAGTTTGGCCAGGTTACTAACACCTTACTTGTAGTTTTGTAGAATGACAAGGTTGCTAACACTTCCCAAGCAGTTTATGCAAGGTCGCTAACACCTTACTCGCAGTTTGGTCAGGTCGCTAACACCTCACTTGTAGTTTTGTTAGGTTGCTAAAACCTTACTCATGGGTTTTCCAGATGAAAAGGTCGCTAACACCTCTTAAATTGATGGATAAAATGAGTCATCGTCACTTAGGGATCTATCACCCTAAAATCCGAACACCCTGATTGCTCAAACAATGCACAACCATCATATACTCTAGCTACAAAATGTCAAATGCATTTTGATGGTTTTCAACATACATACTATTTCATAATAAATCATCGATTCAAATCTAATATTTCTAATACGCACATCAACCAATTTGAATACCAAACTAATTAAATTATAACATGCAATTGCATTTCAACGATGTCATTCAATCACAACCACATGTTAATGCAATTTATAACTAAAGCTTGGCATACAAAAGAGATATAACTAATTTAGATATATGTATGTGAGTTAAATAAATTAACTCGCCGATTTCATTGCTTGTTGAAATATCCCTTCTTTTTGCCTTAGCCTGCACCCAAAATTTATGTGTTCGCTCATGCCTTTAACTACTTGTGTCGCAGCCATCGTTGCATGTCTTCATCATCAAACAATTCTACCTTCAGTCATTATCTTCGTGATAAATCCCTCGATCACCACTTTCAAGCACGTCGTCTCCCAGCCTCGACGCCATCAAACTTGTGCTTGACATCACCAGCCATAATCGCCTACAGCCCTCGGGACTCAACCTCCGTCCTTCCAAGCTCCAAGAAAAGTCGCATCCTCCATCTTTCCAACAACATGAACGCTTCGCTCTGACTCGCCGTGCTAGGTCGCTACCTTCGACGTCGACGATAGTTGCATTCGCGAGGCTGTGCGCTACTTTTTTTCTTTTTTCCCACCATCGTCAATTTGGAAATTAGGACATGGGGGATCGGCTTTCATTCATTTTTTTGCACATGAGATAACTGGGTTTGGGTTTGATTAAGAGAAAGTTATGTTAGCAATTTCTAAGTGGGCTTAGGCTTTGGGTTCACTTAATTAGGCCATAGTTTAAATTCAATTTGGCTTTAATTCTTTTCCTTTGTATTTATTGGTTATTTCCCATTGCATTTAAAATTTAACTATTAATCCTTGCCATATATTTATAATTATTCCGATCTAATTTGAATCCGTTCACATTTCATTCTACGAAATATTTTTTGATAACAACACGACATAAGTCAACTCAATATTGTTTCGCTGCATCTAATTATCGATTGAACTTATATAAACAAATTTATTCATCTTCGTTGATTTATTAATTTTATTGAATATCAAAGAAATCTTCTATTCATCCATTTCAAGTATATAAATTTTTTTTTTTTGCGAACTAGGGAAACCTGTTCAATCACTACCGACCAGCGATTCCTGAACAGTAAACCTAGGGAATAGCCGGAAGGCCCGCCACAACCAACCATTCCGGGCAGCCAGACCTTTCGGTTGGCTTGGGGAAGGAGGCGCGAAAATGAACCGGATACCTCCCAAGTGAAAAGTCGTTTCTCCTCCCACACAAGGTGGAACTCGAACCCCAAACCTCCCACTTGGGAGCCGCATCATCCCACCACCACACCAAGCCCGCGGACAAAACTTTGGGGCCAAGAAAACTATGTTTGCCCTGGCCTTCGGTTAGCCGATTTTTCAAGTATATAAAATTAGTTGCACTTTAAAATACATTAAATGTACTATAACATTTTATCTGAATTTTAATATGCTATCTAAAAAGGAATTCATTAATTAATTCAATTGTATTATAACAAAATCCTTTTTCTAAATGGACTTTAATTGCATAAAAATTAAATTCCAAAAATAATAACTATCAAATTGATTTCAGCAATTCTATTTTAATTAAAGTAGTTTAATATTACAACTTCAAAATAAGGTTGTTACAATAGTGGTATTTGTTTTCATAATAGAAATGATGCATAAGAAAATGCAAAAGTATCTAAAATTATTTTCAATTATTTTTGAATCATAAACTAAGCAACGATTTTGAGGAATAATACTTTGATTATATGATTATGAATCATATTATACTAGTGAATTATATCTCAAACGGTTAAGGGAAAAATACTCATTCAATGGGAATGGTATAAGAGTTGATTAACTCTTCGGATTGATACATATAGAGGTGTACAATAGTAAGTCCATTAATTCCAAAATGGTTCCACGTATTTCGTTGTATTCACTAATGAGTTATCACAAATATGAACACAAATATTTGATACACATGTAGTATGTCTATAATAAGTCACAAAATATAAGACAGAAGAAAAATAAAATGACATGTATAAAAAAAATTATTCGATTTGATCGAATGAATCATATATTAGAAAGAGTTCTGAATATACCTACGAATGAATAAAGTTTCAATCTCAATAGTGACTCCTTGTGACACATAATGATGTATCGATAAGGAGTACTCCAACTTTATTGGACAAGTATGATTAATAATGAGTGAAATCAAGTTGACTTATTTCTATAAAATCGTGTACGGAAGAGTAGTATAAGGTTAAAATTAATTTCATCTAAACAATAGTTTACAAAATCTTACAAGATAATGGTTTATAAGAAACTCCAACATATCCTAGGGCAAAGAGTTAGCAGGCTGTACAAGTCAAAAGAATGCACGTAATAATTGTACGTGAGGAATCTTGTATGAATCATCCCAAAAAGAGTTTGAAGACTATTGTCATTGACTGACCCATTTATATTTTGAACATAAGTTTACAAAACTAAAACCAAATCATTTTTATGTAAGGCAATTCATTAAATGTTTATGAATACCTATTTCTTTGCACTAAGAAATAATTGGTTTTTCAAGAAACGGCAACTTCGTACTGAAAGGAATTTTTTTTAAAATTATTGTTAGAAAAATGGCTTTGTACATAATCTAAGGAAAAAACTAGACATGAGGGATGAAATTAAATTAAATAAACCTAAATGAACATTACGCATTAGAATGTTTAATAAATATTCTCACATATTGATGAGAAACTATAAGTTTCGTATCAATTCGAGAAAGATAATCTTCAGCCATCAATTTAACCATTAAAAGCATTGACTCTACGATATTGTATGTTGCACAAATCTAAAGTGGATTCCAAGTACATTATCAAAATATGATTTTGGTAGTTGTACCTGAAGGGATGTGATCTATCGGTCATGAATGAGCATTTAAGAGTAAGACTAATGCAGTTGGAACATAATGAGCAATGTTGATAAGAATACATCATAAATTTCAATTATTAAAATTAGTTAATAGATTTGTTATTCAACGTGCTCAAGTTAATTCATATTTACTCATAGAATTATCGCTTGGTGAAACTTTGTGTTTTAGTACATATGTTTTGAAATGGAAAATCCTAAATAATGATTTAGAATATAGTGTTTGCACATAACAACCAAATGTCTCGAAGTCAATGGGAGCAATATTGAGTTTGCAAGTTTTCCGAAGATGATCCAAGAAATGATACGAAGGTATCATTATACAAGTATCAGAATTAAGTTAGTGCTTTGACAAATAGATTGATTTTCAGTCAAAATACAAATGAAGTGTGTGTTCATAAGAAAGAACTATTAAAGATACTAAAATATTTCTAAAAAGGTATAAAACATACTATTGATCGTTAACGATGTACTTGTGTTAAAATCAGTAATAATTTGGCTGTTTAATACTCATCATTGGATATGTAAATTATATCTTTTATGATAATTATAAAGGAAGCTGGGAATGTCCCAAATGAAGACACCGTATTTAAATGTTTAATATGGAAGGTGTAAGACGGAACCCTTATGTATTGACAATAAGAATTATCATACATGTTGTATTGTCTATAATATTGCATTTAACTAATGTGTTTAATACATGAAGCAAATATCAAATCACCACTAAATAGTAGTTTAGTGTGTTCTCGAATATTTACGAAATACTAGAGAACTGTTTATAGAAATAACAAACTCCTTATGAAGGAGTATTCAGACTCGAACTTCATAAGTATTGTTGAGTATAATATGTTAATACTAAATTCATGTTCAAATCTTAATTTAGAAGCATTAAGTTGGAAATGTTCCAAATGAAACATCGTGGCTGATTCAACGAAAATGCTAAGTGTATCACCTTGTATAGCACCACAATAAAAGCAGTGCATAAGATTTCTAATTAAGCTAGGAGTGATTCCAAGTATTGAGAATACTTTATTATTGTTATATCATAGCAACACTATGATACGAGCTTACTAGAAGTCGAGAAACATACTTTGACTAGTTCCACATAATAAAGGGTAGTTTAACAGCACGGGATAATGCTTAATAAAGTAAATTTAGACTTTATCGATGCCAGGTAGCGACAAAATTTGACCAAATGTCACATCACCTGCTAAGTGTAAGCGTTAATATTCGAATTGTTCGATATTAATCGCTGACCAAATTTACACTTAAGGGTCACACAACTGAAACGTTCAATACTACTATTACCACCCGATTTAATTAAATTGTAATTATTATAATTAATTAAATTAATTAAAATTTATGAAATATTAATCATAAATTTTTATGTAATGTGTATTGAGTAATATTAAAATGTGTGTATGTAATAGTTATAAATGCACTTATAGATATACGATACCGATACGCATATAAGTTAAATTTAAGTGCGTTAAATATTATTTAGGCTTGAAACAATTTTGAGGCCCATGGAGGGCTTATTATTTTCGACAATGATGGGATAAAAAGGATCGGCTATGTGATGGCATAGTGAAGGGGATTTCAATTTCAAAATGAAATAGAAATGGTGAGAGAGAAATAAGGATCATGATCCTTTTTTTACTCACTAGTTTCTCCTTTGTTTAATCACCATAACCCTTACTTTTAAAGCAACCTTTTGAAACCTTCATCTCTTCCCATTTATGGCTGAAAGAAACCCTCTTTCTCCTCAAATTTTGAAGCCTAAACACATCAAAGTAAATACAATTTGATTGTCGGTGGTAGTTGTATTCGAAAGTAGCAACTTCTGGATTTGGGAACTTGGGCCAGGTGCGGATTCTAGGCACAAGGCAGATGTAATTTTACTTGATTACAATTATATAAATGCTTAATGTATTTATCATATCATGTATTAGTTTTGATAGAATCCTTTATCACGAATTTGCATATTTTTGTGTTGTCACATATTAAAGCGGTTACAGGCTCTGGTGATTCAGAGAGAAAAAAGGCGACTTGGGTAAAAATGGAGATTGTGGCATTCAAATCCCTTTAACACAACAAGAAATGAATAATACAAAGACATACAAGGATGTTGCAATATCAGGAATACAATATCAAGTAATTAATTTGAAATATTTTGTATCAGAAAGGAGATTACATCAAATTATGCATTCTTGCCTGATGAAGTCCTTAAAGAATCAGAATTCAAATGGATAAATACACTCTTTTGCTCGGTTTACAGTTACAAGCCTACGTCCAACCAATTCAAGAATTACATTTATCGCATCCGGAAGACAAAAGCATCATTTGAATTAGGCAACTTTCTCATCCATTTTACAAATGCTTCTGTTCTGAATCAACTTCTAGATAACGGTCCTTACACATATGAATCATGTTATATAAATATAAAAAATGGACTGTTGGCATGAATTTGACATTAGGAAAATTATAAGAAATGCCTATTTGGATAAAATTAAGTAACTTAAAACTTGAACACTGGGACATTGAGGCCTTGAATAGAATAGCCGGCGTAGTTGGCGTGCCATTTCGAACTGATAGGGTCACTACAACAAGAAAGTGCACTAGTTATGCTAGGATTCTAGTCAATATTAATACAAATACTAACTGCCCTAACAAAGTCGCTGTCGAAACTGTTAGTGTGGCCCAAGTTGATTATGATTCCAAACCTCATATTTATGTGCTTTGCCAATAGTTTAGGACATCAAACTATAAAGTGTAACAAATCAAATGAGAAACAAAGTGCATAAATTGATTGGAAACCAAAATTTACTTTTACCACACACCAACCCACACATAGGGAACAAGACTCGACACACACATAAACAAGCAAAACAGTCATGGGACCCAAATACCACTAACCAAGATAAGCCAGAAGTGGTTAATAAGGCCAACAATCCTAATAACATAAATAAAGCCAACCCTTCTGTTAATAACTTTAATGGGAAAGGAAAAGAACACATAGAGGTAAATAGTAAAACTAGCAACAAATATAATATACTAAGCTCTAGTGAGGAGGAAGAAGATTCTGACCCAGTAGCTATCCCAGTTGTTAACCAAGATCAAGATGAATTCTGCTCTGCATAGGAGGAGTTCATTCAAGAAATTGAATTCATAGATAATTATGCAGATAATATTCAAGAAAAGGGTGTAGAGCAGTTACAAGATACCCAATTTGCAACATATGTTTCAGCCAATCCATCATATGATAAGGAAGTTAATGAAGCATCAACAAGTTATGAACCACCTTCAGAACCCCCTAAAAGATCAACTAGGTCTTGGAAAAGAGGTAAATGAAATTCCTAATATGTAAAGTTAGAGGGATTAATACCGAACTCTAAATGAATCAAATTATATCCCTCTTGAATTCTAGTTGGTTGTCCGAGGCCTTGGTGCAGTGGTAAAACGCCAGGCTGTTGACGACAAGGTCGGCAGTTCGATCCCTGCCTCTGGCATATTAAACTGTGCGCCATGATGATTCTTGCAGACTTGTGTGCTGCCTACTTTGTAAATATAAGTACCCAGTTTCAAAAAAAAAAAAAATTCTAGTTGGTTTATTAGACAAGAAGTTATCTACTACTAAAATCCATAAATTCCTTAACAAACTAGATAATAATTAGAACAGTACTCATAACAATGATTAAGGATCTAAAGGTCGAATTCTATGCTATAGGATAAACTAATTTGGTTTGTTTAGGTTTTTCAGGCTTGTAGTCAACACATTACTTGCACTATTACTAACACAGGAGGCTACTCTATGTTTTTTTACCTTGGTGTATGCCAGCAATACGTTTTCAAATAGGGAATTATTATGGCATGAGCTATGTCAAATGGCATGTGTTGTAGATAGGGCTGGGTATTTTTCCATTTTTCCGCTTTTCCGTCAAATTCCTTCCGACTATTTTCGAAATTTCCGTTTTCCGTTTTCTTCCGAAAAAATAATTTCGAAAGGAATTCCTTCCGATTAATAACGGAAAAAGACGGAAATTTTCCACAATTTCCACGGTATTCCTTTTCTTCCGAAGTAACATTTAATTGGGCCGCACCCCACAAGCCCAATATCCTTCCTGTATGTAAATCCGTAAATGCACCCACGTCCACCGCTTCAGACCGAAATTCCCAACAAGAAAAACTATAACCCTAATTCGACATTTCTTCCTTCAATAAAAGAACACGATTCCTAATTTTGTCGCTTAATTTTGCAGTCAATCCACTCTACAGGTACATAACCAATTCAATTTCAGTTCTTTAGGTTTTTTTATTTCGTTTGTATCCAGATTTTATGATTTTTACTTTTCAAGTTTCGATCGGGAAATGTGAAGGGCTTTTCAATTTTTGATTTTTGAACGGTGGTTGTTACTGAAAAAAGCAAGATTCTTTTATTTCCTACTTTTTAAAATATACATAGTTCTATATCCGTCAGATTTCAGAGAAAGAGGTTTTAAGATAAATAAACTCTTCTGTACGCATATAAGTGATTCGATATATCTGGTTTTAGAGATATAGCTTCAGATATGTATAACCTCAATTTAAGTAATAAACTTTCTGGATGAATAACAGTTTTAAAGTTTCACAGTTTTATATGGATTTAAAGTATATATACACGTGAGTCCTTGAAAGAATATGATATCAAAACATATGTCAAATTTTATAAACAATGGTTTTGAAGATATGAAACTTTATATACATCCTTTTTTGAATATATGTCAGCCTTGTACATATAATGATATCTGAATGTAGGTAAGTCTATTTTTTGAAAACAGACCCATATGCATAAACTTTCAAGAAATATATATGGATTCCACAACACACACATATGAGTTTTGAAACCATGTTGTTTGATGAATAGTAAACAAGTTTCTGCACAAAATAAATTAAAGTAAGTTGCTGTGTTTATCTTGTAGTTGTTTGTTGTGAAAGTATGAAAGAGCAAGAAAAATAATATAGAGCAGGTTCTTACTTCATATATGTGCCTGTACGTATTTTCATATTTCAAATGTATGATTGGCATGAAAAATCTGATACACAGTGGCCAGGGTTTTCACTTTATAAACATAATATTGGAATAGAAGTCAACTGTGTTTGCCACACATTTTTGTACAACTAAATGAGGTTAATTATAATTGTGCAGCAGCATGTTTTTGTTTTAAATCATAAAGCTGATTTCTACTCGTATTTAAACGGAACGGCAAATAAATAAGGCCGATTAGTAGTTTTGAGTCCTACAAGCTAAACCATGTTTATTCAATATAAAGGGATTATCTATATATATATATATATATATATATATATATATATATATATATATGTAATGATGGTTAGGTTTACGTATATTAGATGGCATTTCCAATGCCTGTTCTTCCATATAAATTTGAAGCGTCTGATTCAACTACTGGATTTGAAGTTGTTGATGACACCTCACACAGTTCATCCGTTGCTAGCGAAAGCGCATTTAGTCTTGGTCGAAGAGTCATTAATCCTTATAGGGCTTCATTGGCTCCTAAAATGGTTGAAGCATTAGTATGTCTTAGTGATTGGTTGAAAGCGGAGATCTTTAATTTTCATGAAGTGCAGGTTGAAGAAGACATTGAATTATTCATGGATACAGAGGCGATATGTGAAGGTAAATAATTTTCTTGGTATTGATATGTTAATAGCTAGAATCAGTTAACATGATTCAACTATGTGGAAGAAAATCCTTGCTTAAGTTTTTAATTTCTATCACAATTTACATTATTGTTTGTGACTAAGATGACAAAATGCATTATAAGTAGTTTCTGGTAGTCTGCTAATTAATATTTTGTATAGGGACTTCTTCTTTATCCTTGGGAGCATCGTCATCATCACAACAAAATGATGCAGAATGAAGATTGCTTTCATTTATTATCTCCCATTTATGCCAAATAAGGTAATATAATTTGTCATGCTTTCATTCACTGTTTGGCCATCGGGTCAATATTTTGTTTCTATCACAAAGTAAACAGTGTCTCTATACTAAGGCAATTTAATATATTACCTCTGTTATATATTACCTCTGTTACATCGGGTCAATATATTACCTCTGTTACAAATAGGATGCAGATGTATATATACTATACAGACCTCTATGGGGATCATACCAAGGCAAAGTAAAATGAAGCAAGATGCATGTTCAAGCTACTAATCCACTTTCCTTCAGTTTGCCTTGTAATATTCAGTTTCCAGAAAAGTATAATATCAAACATGCACAAAGTTATCAACATATTTTGGTTATGAAGATGGTATTTAATATAGATAACATGCATACGTAGAATAATTAGTGAACTTTATGTCCAAATGTCCTAAAGTATGTTATTCTTTTCATGCACAAAGTAAACAGTGTCTCCAAATAATATGTTTGGGTGCCAAATTTTATAATATCTTTAGCAGGAAAGACATCAAACAATTCTTTTTCAATGTGGTTATATAGAAATGACACTATTACTGGAATGTTTGGTTATATATTTTTCAATGTGGTTGTAGCTTAAGTGCTTGGGCCTAACAACTAAATTGGTTTGAATGATGAACTGAACAGATATTAAAAGATGCTGGATTTCATGAGGTTATTGCTGAAGATCAAATCAGACAGGTTATACTTAACTCCTTTATATCTCAGTGTCACCATATAATTGTAATTTAGTTTGCATTGCTGATCTTCTTGATTATTGTTTTAGTTTTTGGAAGTTTTGATTATCAATACCAGTATTGGTCGTCGGAGCATCAAGCAACTGGGATATGTCTGCTGTATCTGTTTCTTTAAGAAGCTCCAAAACAAAGAATGACTTATTACATGTAGTTCTATATTTCTTTTTCTGTTAATTATGATTGTTTACAGCGAATGGTATGTATTGGACTATAGGTCATGTCTTAATATTTAGCAGCAGTATTCTATATTGGACTTATTCATGAATGTTGCCTTAATATGAATTTTCTTTACATCTGAAATTTGTAGCAGCAGTAACATTGCATATTCAGAAGTAGCAGCAGTAATCTGCACGCAGTCTGTCTGTTATATTAGTATGAATTTATGCTTACCCTATTTAGTTTCCATCAACTTTGATTCCAAACATTTTGGACCTGCAAATATATATTTCAAAAGTTGTCAACGCCTACTCATTTCCACAACCATCCTCCAATAGCCTGCATGGTATTCATTGTCGGTTTTCTTTACCGGAAAAAGTGGAATTTCCATCTTCCTTCCGCTTTTTTCAATTCCCATGATTACCGATTATAGAAATTCCAGAGTTCACGAAACGGAAACTGAAACAAATATTATCTTTCCATCAACGCTTGGAAGAAACGGAAAAATCCCCGGTTGGTACGGAAATTTTCCGAACCCACCCCTAGTTGTAGATAAAGCATGGATATTAGCAGGAGATTTTAACAATGTTCCAACCCTAAGGACAAGAAAGGAGGATTTCGGGTTCCTTTTTCTGATCTCAGAGATTTCACTATCCTTCTCCTCTCATGTGGTCAATCAGAAATTAATATCCAGGGTTTTCAGTTCACATGGAGGAGAAGAGGGATTGCCACTCACACTGGCAAAGTACTAGTAAATAGTACTCCGTTACAATACTTCCTAACTTTGATAGCTACAGCCTCATCTTAACCTCTTCGTGATCATACCCCTATCATCATTAAATTGCATACACCTATATGCACAGAAAGGTGTATACCTTTCGGATATAAAAATAGTTGGCATTTGTCAAATGGCTATGAAGATCAGGTAGTACCAGTTTTAGCAGATCCCAAGTGGGGCACACCAGTCCAGAAATTTATGGTAAAACTAAGAAGAATTAAGCAATACTTAAAAAGTTGGAACAAGACAAGGCTAAAGATTCTGCACAACTACAAACGCTAGAATCAAAGTACATCCATAGGCTACATAAAGCAGATAGTAACCCACATATTGTCCTACTTTATGATGATATGATTAATGCAGGTTGCAAGTTAACAAAATGTATAAGCAGTATGTAGAAGCAAAACAGAAGTCCAAAATTTCATGGTCACAAGAGGGTGATTACAACAATAAGTTCTTTTATGCTAAAAGGAGCACGAGAAAATATAGGAATAACATAAAGGCTCTACATAATAACCAAAGAGCACTTCTATATGACCTTGAGCATATTCAACAGCAAGCTACTCAATACTTTACATAATTGTTCAATGCAGATCAAGATCCACCCACACACTACCTAATGAAGGAAGATGGTCAGTGAACATGGTAATGCATATCTACTACAGAAACTAACATAAAAAGAAACACAAGATGCTATTTTCTCCATCAAGGATGACAAATTTCTAGGGCTTGATGGGTTTTCTTCCAAGTTTTTTAAACTACACTAGCATTTTTTTAAAGATGGGTTACTTAATATAGTTAATTATACATACGAATCTGCTGAGATACCAGAAGGCTTAAACCACACTTTTATAACTCATGTCCTTAAAATGGATAAGCCTACTGATATATCTCACTACAGACCTATAGCTTGTTGCAATGTGCTTTATAAAATTATCTCAAAATTAATAATCAACAGACTAAAGGGTTTTTGCCTTATTTAATTTCCGAGGCTCAATTGCTTTTATTCCTGGTAGGAATATAGCAAAAAATATACTGTTAGCACATGAGAACATCAGAGATTCTAATAAGAAAGCTGTGAAGAAATTCTGCATTAAGGTTGACATACAAAAGGCCTATGAAATGATTAATAGGGAGTTTCGTATGTTTTATGTTTGCAAGAATGCATTTCCCAAACCAAATAATTAATCTCATTCATGCTTGTATAATAACCCCTACCTTTTTAGTTCTAATTAATGATGTACTACGTGGCTATATTCCATCTGCAAGGGGAATTAGGCAAGCTGACCCATTATCACCTTATTTATTTTGCATTGCAATGAAATATATGTTCTTGCAATTAGAATCTGCTATCAAAAATAAACAAATCACCTTTATTTAACAATGTTAGGCCTATTGTATCTCATTTACTCTATGCAGATGATGTTATGTTTTTTGCAACTGCTGATTCAAAAAGTGATGTTACTATCAAAAACATAACTGTCTTAGCAGAGTAGCAGGATTAACTCTCAATCAAATGAAAAAAAAAAAAATTATTTTAGTTCAAGTTTTCAAAATAAAGCAAATATATACTAGAAACCCTAAACCGCAAGAAGCAACCATACTTGTCAAATATTTGGGAGTGCATAAATCAACTGACTACCATCACTACGCTGAATGTACTTCCTTGTTTCAAAGGGTTGTGACTAGATTTGATAACTGGGATATCAACTTATTATCTATGGTAGGCAGAGCAGAGCTAATACACACAGTTATTACACCTATGGTGTTATACTGGCTGCTTGTGTACCATATGTCTACTCCAACTCTAATTAAATTTGACAATATATGTGCTAATTCTTTTAGGTAGGTAAAAAACAGAAAATAAGTTGGAGTAAGCTATGCAGACCTAAACTTGAAGGTGGAATAGGCCTGAAAAACTTCAAAATGCTCGGAACTGTTGGATGTCTAAATCTAATTTGGCAATTCCTAGAGATAGTATGTGGTCAAGGTGGATGCATAACATGTATTGTACATCTGCAAATTTCTGGCAATTACAGTTGGATAACAACATGTCATCTACTATGAAAAACGTGATAAGACATAGAGGACACAGTCTCAAATGCAAATGAGTTATTGTTGATGGCAGAAGCACTTTCTTATGGATAGACCCATGGATTACTAGTAAATGCCTGGTTGACATTTAGGGATGGGATGTATATCACTTATCCACTACTAAACATATAGTAGTAACTAGCATCTTACATAATAATCACTGAAACACTTCCAGATTCACAGAAACTAGAACGGTGTCTGCAGTTATTAACCAAATACAAATAACCTCTGATAGAGAGTCAGACTATATGGAATAGTGTGGAGGTCATCTATTCTCTTTTAATAAAACTTGGCAAACTTGCGGACAGCGCTAAGAGCAAATAGATTGGTGCCCTATAATATGGGACATGATTAATAATAGAAAGATTACATGCTGTGCATACAGAGTAATATTGAGTTGCATAAACACTACAGATCGACTGCATGAATGGGGTATGGACTATGAACAACAGTGTATCTTACTTAAAGAGCAACCAGAAAGCATCAAGCACTTGTTTTTCAACTGCAATTATTCTAGATACTTATGGACATTACTGGAATTAAAATTGAATCTAACAACAAATAGCTACTCCCTTGATTTAGAAGATAACTAGAGCCGATCAAAGCAAACTTCTGAGTTCAAGATCAAATCAAACAACTTGCTTCGTGCTCCCTCGTTACTACCATATACTACATCTGAGAGGAAAGAAGTAAACGTATCCTTAAGCAGAACCAATAAATCAAAGATTATTCAGGAGGAGGTTACTTATCTTATCGAGAATCAAAGGCACAGACCAAATGCACCAGGACAAACATTCAGATTCTACAGAAATGGGGAATAAATCTAAATGATGGTGGCTGATTTTGGGAGAAGATTGCAATGTAAGGTAGCTCAAAATGATTTGGGGTTATGGAGAATTCGATAAAGAGCTTGCCTTATTTACCCAGGCAGTGGGCTGATTATGTTCTGTAACACTGCTTGAGCGTTACGGCACGCGCTTCGCGCGTATGATTTGTAACAACCAGGTATTTCGCATCAATTGATAATCGACATTAAACGATTAATATTGTTGCTAATTGCTAATTGAAGTTTTGATTTTTAAAATTGAATTAAAATTCTTTTATAAATTATTAAAATGAATTGTGGGCTTTGAAATTAAAATTTGTCTCGGCCCATTTATTCTTGGTGCCGAATTATTTCGAGTTATACATGTTCCCTCCTTTCGTTTTTCATTTTTATTCGTAACCCTAAACCTAAAAATCAAACGAAAAAAATAATAATGGCGGCTCTCTTTACTCCCTCACTCAAAAAGCCAAGGCTTCACAAATTAATGGCTGCTCGTCCTCGTGTTTGTTCGTCTTCAGGAAGAAGGGCTCGTTCAATTCGAAGGCGCCAACTTCTTACCGTGAATCGATGGTGTCGCTCGCGGCTGCTCCTATTCGATTCGAATAAGGTGAGTGAATTATCACTCACATCTAATTCATTCTTAAGTGTTATGCTTCAGATGTTTGATTTTGTTACGATGTTGATGTTTTATCTGACTTTGTTAATTTGGTATGATTTGTTAGCCTCGGCTTCGATGTTTTGACTTGTTTGATGTTAATTCTAACTTGCTTTGACAAGGTTAATTTCACTGTGATCTCGGAACTTGCTTGTTTAACTTCGACTTTGACCTTGTTTGACAGTGTTCATTTCCTTTGTAGTTGGCTCTGGCCATTTATGTTACCCCTGTAGCATACTTGTCTGATAATTTAAAGTTGGTCGTTTGATTATATTCGAATGACTGTTATTTTCCCTGACTTGTTCATATGCGTATACATCGAGATTTCTTAGTGCTCACGGTTTTGACCGAATTCCTTGGTCATCGTGACTCTGACTTGATTTTGAACTGTATATTATTTTTGGCTTTATTTGTTTTGAGCTGTTCGTTTTCATGGTTATCACTGTTCGATTTGGTTTGACAATATTGAGTTCGTTCGTGACCACCACGATTTCGATTCCTGTGACTTTGGTCATTTGAATTGAGTATGTTGATTTATATAAATATTTTGGACTGCCACTATATGTATACGTATGTGTTCATATGTATATATTAGTGTGTGTTTCCTTTTTACTCTCGCACTTGGTTGCACTTGAAATCTTGTTGTTCATCTGGGTATTCTGCCTTGTGAGATCTGATTTTCGTGTTCCTTCACCTCTGATCTGTAGACTATCTCCATATGTATGTATATGGACGTGTGGCTTATTGTTTTATTGAACTGAAGTCATGTAGCGTGAGTACGGTTCCTTTCTGGTTCATGTTTTCACTGTGCATATCACTGCCTGGTTTTGTTTTTATGTGGATTATTTGATGGCATTGATTTTTGGTGGTCACTTTGAATTGCCGTTGACTTGGTTTATGCGATTCCATGACTTTGTGTTATCTTCGGCCTTGACTTCTGATAGCATTGGTTTTAACAATTGGATTGATGCTTCGAGTTAATGCAGTTTACTCTGTTTCATTTTTGTTTTGTGAATTGTGTTTCACTTGTTGCTGATGTTGGGTTCAGTCTTATACATCTTGTGTCTGCACCTTCTCGATCCAATTTCACAGCTGCATACTTGCTATACATTGCGCACTGTCTACCTGAACCTGTTAGTCGAGTTGCACTTCTTCCATTGTCCACTGTTGCATTCAGATGTACATCACTGACTTTTGCTTTACTTGAGTTTTCATGTGATAATTTGAATGTGTACTTTAGAGCTTTAGTTGAGATTTGTGATTACTTTGAGTTTCAAATCTGTAGCATACGTGTTACCACCCCTTTGAAGCAGTTTCATATATTTTAGCCATTTCATTGTTGTTGTTTCATTGGGATGGCATTGTGTCGTTTGGTCGACTCTTGCATTCACTTACTTATGCTAGTTCATATATGGATTGACTTGAGTTTAGTGCTAGTGTCCTCGAATCATATACATCTGGGTTTGTATTGGTATTTAGTTGAAGCTCATTCGTTCAAGCTTGCTCTGGTCACTGTTCACATGTGTGTTCAAGTCTGCATTTTTGATATTCATTGATGTTGGGCTTCATGTAGCTATGTACTCCATTGTCCACATTTTAGTGAGTTGCATATCAGGGCTGTTGCACAGTAGCTTGTTTCATTATGTGGTAGATTGGTTCACTGGTGCATGCCTTTGACTGTTGGCATGTGCATTTCATGTGTACTTCATACTTGAACTTGATGGTTGGACCTGTTGTGTTGTGTACTATCTATTCAGTTGCAGTTTCATTTCACCGTTGCGTGATTATATGCAGTTCTTTGAACAGTTATCCTTTGGGGTGTAATTTCTGATTCATTTTGTTTGTAGTTGTGTTGAGTCACGAGAGTCGCGACTTGACCTCTGCAGTTTCGATGTATTGTTGGCATTTGGTGTTGTGATGACTTCATATGCTGTTGTGGCAAGGCAGTGCACGCGTGCGTGTACTGCAGCCACACGGTATTGACGTTTTAATTGATATTTCAATTATTTGAATTGTTTTGTGTTCAATTCAATATTTGGGAATTGTTTTTGATTCAGTTCGATTGATCATTTTGTTGTGTCTAATTATCTATTCGATAATTAGATTCTGAGTTTCTAATTATTATTTAATAATTGGATTTTGTGTTAATCGTCGTTTAGACAATTCTGTTGTTTTCAAAATTATCTTCATTGATAATCTTTTTATTTACCTTTGTTGATGATTGGAATTTGATGATTTTGTTGTTAATTGCCGATTAGGCAATTTTGATGTTTTCCAAATTATCTTCATTGATATTCTTTTCGTTTATCTTTGTTGATGATTTGAATCTGCTGATTTATTGTTTAACACTGTTACGTGTTATATTCATCGTTATCCGATTTCTTTATTTAAGGATCGGATAGACGAGATTTATTGGGACTGTCGTCTATTTGTTACTTAATTATTATTGCTTCTGTGCACTAATAACTGAGTTTGAATTAGACTGACCCGTGTATTATTTTCTTTTGAATTTAATACTCGGGTCAGACTGAGTTATTACAGGTTGTAAATATCCTGCTTTGGGTTGCTGCTAGAGCTATGAAGTCTTTTCATAATTTTTTGGAGAGTCGTTGTCTTGGTATAGGATGTTGTATATTCATGTATATTATTTACGATAACGTACTTGTATATGTAACTTCCAGAGTCGACAGTTGTTGTATCATATGTATTGTATCACATGTATTGTAACTGACATCAGTTATTGTATATATAAGACTTTCCGTTTTATCTGTGTTCCGCATTTATATTATCTGTGTTATTATTATATTTACTGTCCTAAACTATTATGAACCATCGTAGTTTGTTTTATACTGGAATTGGGGTATGTCGATGGGAGTAAATAAATCAGAGATTAAAAATGAAAGAATATATATATACCACTCCTATCGAGATAACCAATACTAGTGTAAGGCCTAACTACGGATGACCGCTCCTCAACAGCCTTATTCTCCGCGCTAGTTGACAACATTACACCGTAGTGTTCTTGGCTAGCATGGGTATAGAGGTGGGGCGTCACAGCTTGGTATCCAAGCCTGGGGTTTAGGACAAATATAAAACATAACTTAGATGGAACATGTGTTACAACTATTTGTCGATGTTTTATCTCTCATATTTGTATATGATTATCTTTGATTGTTAGGTATGAATTCCTAACGTTTATTCATGTGTATTTGATTTTGATTTCGTGAAAGTATTTTGGCTTTGGCCTCCGTTTGCTTTGCGAACTCAAGTTGGGTTTTTGATGATGAGGATTTTGTTCTTGTGTTTTCGGCTTTGTATTGATTTAGTCGATGTTGATTTTATTCGAATTTGGCAAATTAAAGTTGTTTGACCTCTATACTTTGTTCCACTTTTGTGCTATGCTATGGGTGTCATTGTGTCCCTGTTACGTGTGATGAAAAATAGCTCGACCGGTTGCAAATTGAGTGATTTTGATTTTTCACTCATATCTAGTTCGAATCTCAGCGATTTTGGACTTGATATTTTGTGTTTTCCTCGGCTTGATTTCCAATTGACTTCGGTCACTTTGTTTTTGTGAAATTGTTAATTCCTTGATTTCCAAGACTCTGACTTTGTTTGCCATTGAATTCTTTGATGATGATGTTGATTAGTTTTGTACTCGACTGTGGCCACTAATTGTTGACTTCGACATTGACTTGATTTTTATTTTTGTTGAAGTCATTTATGCATTTATGCTCTTTCTGCTTTGTTTTTTCAATTGTTAATCGATTCTTCTTTTCCGATTAGTTGTTATCACCTTTGTCGACTTTGATAACTTCTATTTCTGGAATTTTTGGGTATTTCTACTTTGATGGATTTGGAATCGAATTCTTTGGATTTTATTCACGTCTTCGAATGTGAATTTTAGTGAATTGATTTGGTTTCCAAATTTAATCGATTCTTGTTAATTCCCCGATTAGTTGCTTTAATTTATTAGCAACTTTGATGACATTTTCTTCGGGATTTTTGTGAACATACTTTTTGAAGGATTCGGTATCGATTTCTTTGGATTCTATTCACATCTTTGTATGTGAATTCTTGTGATGGATTGTTTCTACATTCATTTTTGTGATTTGTCACTTTAAAAATATAAAGGTTTTCAATACTATCAAAACTCTTTCATCAGAATGATTTCAACACTATTTTACTACAAAGCTCTTTTCCTAAACCGTTTTCCAATCTATTAGTATATACAAACCTTTATTTCACTCATATGAGGAATCTAATTAAATGGCTTAGCAAAACAAGTGGTATGAAACGCTTGCGTTTACTTCGTCGGTTAATTTTTGGACTTGTTCGATTGAACCACTTGTGACATTTTTCTAGTGAAGATCTACAGTTTGTTCGTAAATATTTAAGTTAAGCTAGTGGTTGGGACATGAAGCTAAACTTTTATATTCACTAACTTAGTGTAATTGAAACTTCTCGTTGATCATGACGATTATTTTTATGATTTAGACTAGCAATTGTGCGATGTCTCTTTGTTTGCGAGGTTAGACTAGACACCATTTGTGTGATTCCACTCACACATACCTTTTTTATTTTTGGTTAGTCTAGACCTCATCCGTGTGATTCCACTCACACATACTTTGTTTTTGTTTGCGAGGTTAGACTAGACATCATTTGTGTGATTCCACTCACACATACCTTTTTGATTTTTGGTTAGTCTAGACCTCATCTGTGTGATTCAACTCACACATACCTTTTTTTTTTGGTTAGTTTAGACCTCATCTGTGTGATTCCACTCACACATACTTTCTTTTTGTTTGCGAGGTTAAACTAGACATCATTTGTGTGATTCCACTCACACATACCTTTTCGACTTTTGGTTAGTCTAGACCTCATCTATGTGATTCCACTCACGCATACTTTCTTTTTGTTTGTGAGGTTAGACTAGACACCATTTGTGTGATTCCACTCACACATACCTTTTTGCTTTTTGGTTAGCCTAGACACCATTTGCGTGATTCCACTCACACATACCTTTTTGTGGCGAGGTTAGGCTAGACACAATTTGTGTGATTCCACTCATAAATACCTTTTTGCTTTTTGGTTAGCCTAGACACCATTTGTGTGATTCCACTCACACATACCTTTTTGTTGCGAGGTTAGGCTAGACACCATTTGTGTGATTCCACTCACACATACCTTTTTGCTTTTTGGTTAGCCTAGATCTCATCTGGGTGATTCCGACTCCCCTATATGGGGTAGCTCCCCATGGTCTTCGGACCGTTATGTGATAGTCCTCTTTCCCTCTTTGTGTTTTCTGAATTTCTTGTGTAGATTTCTAGAATTTGTGTTTTCTGCATTTCTTGTGTAGATTTCTAGAATTTGTGTTTTCTGGATTTCTTGTGTAGATTTCTAGAATTTGTGCTTCACCAATTTTCGTGATTTCTATTGATAAGTTTTATCAATTTTTGTGCATTGGTGAATTCGTGTGTCATTGACTTGTTATAAAATACAAATTTAGGGTATGCTACCCCTTTCTATCTTTGAGAAGATTCTTGTGACATTGTTGATGAATGAAAATTCATTGGTATTATATTTTGATGCCAATTATTTTGATGAGATTTTGACGTATTAACTTCAGTAACCGTCAATTTTAAAATGGATTTTCAAGCGGTTATCCTGCAATGCTGATTTTGTTGCTCGTTTTTACGGTACTTTGAGAAGTGCAATTTCCTTGTCGAAGTTGCTATTGAAGTTGCTGTTTTAATCACGTGTTAAAAAAATTGTTATTTTTAAAATTGTTTCAAAATATAAATTAAAATTGTTCAAATTTTTTACAGTTTACACTTTCAAAAGAATAAGGAAGCGAATTAAATGTTTCAGTAAAATCGAGGACTACGACCCCTTTCTTTTGCTGATTCGCTTAATTCCGGACTTGTCCGTTTGAGAATGTGAAATGTTATTTTTAGAATACACAATTCTGCACTTTCAAGGAAACGATAAAGAGAATTAAACGATTTAGTAAAACTCGTGGTTATGGGACATGTGCGTTTGCTATTTCTGTTAATCCCGGACTCGTTAATTGAAATATTATTTCGGATTATCGTTTTTGATAATAGGATATTTGTGATTTCTGATTATCGTTTTTGATAATCGGATATTTGTGATTTCTGATTATCGTTTTTGATAATCGGATATTTGTGATTTCTGATTATCATTTTTGATAATTGGATATTTGTGATTTGATTATCGTTTGTGATAATTAAATATTTGTGATTTAAGATTTGATTATCGTTTTGGTAATTGAATATTTGTTGATTTGAAATTTGATTACCGTTGTGGTAATTTCTGATTATCGTTTTTGATAATCGGATGTTTGTGATTTCTGATTATCGTTTTTGATAATCGGATATTTGTGATTTCTGATTATCGTTTTTGATAATTGGATATTTGTGATTTAATTATCGTTTGCGATAATTAAATATTTGTGATTTAAGATTTGATTATCGTTTTGATAATTGAATATTTGTTGATTTGAAATTTGATTACCGTTGTGGTAATTCCTGATTATCGCTTTTGATAGTTAGATATTTGTGAATTTATTTTATGAAATTAAAAGATTTCTTTGGTGTTTATATTGTACTACGTCGGTGTACCGGCTCAATTTTGTGTTATTCATGACGTTTTCCACGTCTTTCAATTACAGAAATGCCTTAGGGATTTCCGATTTTTATTCTTGAGCCCAGTGTTATTGAAGGAATGGAAGTTTTGCCTATTTGACTTTTGAGCAACCTCCTATTCACATCATTGCTTCGGGGGTGTAGCACCTTTGAAATAAAGAAGTTTTTCTTGCGGAAGTTCAATGGTTCTCAAATCCTAAGGATTGCTCTTTGGAATCCTGAGGCTTGTGATGATGTTCTTTCAAGCTCTTTATGGTGAACTTCCTATTTCAAATTTCTTCATCTTGTGATGATGTTCTTTATGGTTGTTACCATTTGTTCATTTATTCCTTATGATTGCGAGGACGCAATTTCTTTAAGGAGGGGAGTCTGTAACAACCCGGTATTTCGCATCAATTGATAATCGACATTAAACGATTAATATTGTTGCTAATTGCTAATTAAAGTTTTGATTTTTAAAATTGAGTTAAAATTCTTTTGTAAATTGTTAAAAGGAATTGTGGGCTTTGAAATTAAAATTTGTCTCGGCCCATCTATTCTTGGTGCCGAATTATTTCGAGTTATACCCGTTCCCCCCTTTCGTTTTTCATTTTTATTCGTAACCCTAAACCTAAAAATCGAACGAAAAAAAATGGCGGCTCTCTTTGCTCCCTCACTCAAAAAGCTAAGGCTTCACAAATTAATGGCTGCTCGTCCTCGTGTTTGTTCGTCTTCAGGAAGAAGGGCTCGTTCAATTCGAAGGCGCAAACTTCTTGCCGTGGATCGATGGTGTCGCTCGCGGCTGCTCCTATTCGATTCGAATAAGGTGAGTGAATTATCACTCACATCTAATTCATTCTTAAGTGTTATGCTTCAGATGTTTGATTTTGTTACGATGTTGATGTTTTATCTGACTTTGTTAATTTGGTATGATTTGTTGGCCTCAGCTTTGATGTTTTGACTTGTTTGATGTTAATTCTAACTTGCTTTGACAAGGTTAATTTCACTGTGATCTCGGCACTTGCTTGTTTAACTTCGATTTTGACCTTGTTTGACAGTGTTCATTTCCTTTGTAGTTGGCTCTGGCCATTTATGTTACCCCTGTAGCATACTTGTCTGATAATTTAAAGTTGGTCGTTTGATTATATTCGAATGACTGTGATTTTCCCTGACTTGTTCATATGCGTATACATTGAGATTTCTTAGTGCTCACGGTTTTGACCGAATTCCTTGGTCATCGTGACTCTGACTTGATTTTGAACCGTATATTATTTTTGGCTTTATTTGTTTTGAGCTGTTCGTTTTCATGGTTATTAGTGTTCGATTTGGTTTGACAATATTGAGTTCGTTCGTGACCACCACGATTTCGATTCCTGTGACTTTGGTCATTTGAATTGAGTATGTTGATTTATGTAAATATTTTGGACTGCCACTATATGTATATGTATGTGTTCATATGTATATATTAGTGTGTGTTTCCTTTTTACTCTCACACTTGGTTGCACTTGAAATCTTGTTGTTCATCTGGGTATTCTGCCTTGTGAGATCTGATTTTCGTGCTCCTTCACCTCTGATCTATAGACTATCTCCATGTGTATGTATATGGATGTGTGGCTTATTGTTTTATTGAACTGAAGTCATGTAGCGTGAGTACAGTTCCTTTCTGGTTCATGTTTTCACTGTGCATATCACTGCCTGGTTTTGTTTTTATGTGGATTATTTGATGGCATTGATTTTTGGTGGTCACTTTGAATTGCCGTTGACTTGGTTTATGCGATTCCATGACTTTGTGTTATCTTCAGCCTTGACTTCTGATAGCATTGGTTTTGACAATTGGGTTGATGCTTCGAGTTACTGCAGTTTACTCTATTTCATTTTTGTTTTGTGAATTGTGTTTCACTTGTTGCTGATGTTGGGTTCAGTCTTGTACATCTTGTGTCTGCACCTGCTCGATCCAATTTCACAGCTGCATACTTGTTATACATTGCGCACTGTCTACCTGAACCTATTAGTCGAGTTGCACTTCTTCCATTGTCCACTGTTGCATTCAGATGTACATCACTGACTTTTGCTTTACTTGAGTTTTCATTTGATAATTTGAATGTGTACTTTAGAGCTTTAGTTGAGATTTGTGATTACTTTGAGTTTCAAATCTGTAGCATACGTGTTACCACCCCTTTGAAGCAGTTTCATATATTTTAGCCATTTCATTGTTGTTGTTTCATTGGGATGGCATTGTGTCGTTTGGTTGACTCTTGCATTCACTTACTTATGCTAGTTCATATATGGATTGACTTGAGTCTAGTGCTAGTGTCCTCGAGTCATATACATCTGGGTTTGCATTGGTATTTAGTTGAAGCTCATTCGTTCGAGCTTGCTCTGGTCACTGTTCACATGTGTGTTCAAGTCTGCATTTTTGATATTCATTGCTGTTGGGCTTCATGTAGCTATGTACTTCATTGTCCACATTTTAGTGAGTTGCATATCAGGGCTGTTGCACAGTAGCTTGTTTCATTATGTGGTAGCTTGGTTCATTGGTGCATGCCTTTGACTGTTGGCACGTGCATTTCATGTGTACTTCATACTTGAACTTGATGGTTGGATCTGTTGTGTTGTGTACTATCTATTCAGTTGCAATTTCATTTCACCGTTGCGTGATTATATGCAGTTCTTTGAACAGTTATCCTTTGGGGTGTAATTTCTGATTCATTTTGTTTGTAGTTGTGTTGAGTCACGAGAGTCGCGACTTGACCTCTGCAGTTTCGATGTATTGTTGGAATTTAGTGTTGTGATGACTTCATATGCTGTTGTGGCGAGGCAGTGCATGCGTGCGTGTACTACAGCCACACGGTATTGACGTTTTAATTGATATTTCAATTATTTGAATTGTTTTGTGTTCAATTCAATATTTGGGAATTGTTTTTGATTCAGTTCGATTGATCATTTTGTTGTGTCTAATTATCTATTCGATAATCAGATTCTGAGTTTCTAATTATTATTTAATAATTGGATTTTGTGTTAATTGTCGTTTAGACAATTCTGTTGTTTTCAAAATTATCTTCATTGATAATCTTTTTATTTACCTTTGTTGATAATTGGAATTTGATGATTTTGTTGTTAATTGCCGATTAGTCAATTTTGATGTTTTTCAAATTATCTTCATTGATATTCTTTTCACTTATCTTTGTTGATGATTTGAATCTGCTGATTTATTGTTTAACACTGTTACGTGTTATATTCATCGTTATCCGATTTCTTTATTTAAGGATCGGATAGACGAGATTTATTGGGACTGTCGTCTATTTGTTACTTAATTATTATTGCTTCTGTGCACTAATAACTGAGTTTGAATTAGACTGACCCGTATATTATTTTCTTTTGAATTAAATACTCGGGTCAGACCGAGTTATTACAGGTTGTAAATATCCTGCTTTGGGTTGCTGCTAGAGCTATGAAGTCTTTTCATACTTTTTTGGAGTAGTCGTTGTCTTGGTATAGGATGTTGTATATTCATGTATATTATTTACGATAATGTACTTGTATATGTAACTTCCAGAGTCGACAGTTGTTGTATCATATGTATTGTATCACATGTATTGTAACTAACATCAGTTATTGTATATATGAGACTTTCCGTTTTATCTGTGTTTCGCATTTATATTATCTGTGTTATTATTATATTTACTGTCCTAAACTATTATGAACCATCGTAGTTCGTTTTATACTGGAATGGGGTATGTCTATGGGAGAAATAAATCAGAGATTAAAAATGAAAGAATATATATATACCACTCCTATCGAGATAACCAATACTAGTGCAAGGCCTAACTACGGATGGCCGCTCCTCAACAGCCTTATTCTCCGCGCTAGTTGACAACATTACACCGTAGTGTTCTTGGCTAGCATGGGTATAGAGGTGGGGCGTCACATGATGGCATGCGCTTCACGCATGAATTGTTTTTCTACAAATTTTATATGTTTATTGTATTCAAGAGAAAATGATTTGCATAAATATTCAGTCATATTTTTGTATTGAAATCATTTGTTGTTAGTTTTAATTTTATTTCTAAGTTGCAACATTTATTTATTTTTAGTTTAAATTTTTATTTATATCATTAATTAGTATAGAAAGAATCTATAAAAAAAATATTTGTTAGATCCTATTTTTAAGTGATATTAAGATTTGAGATTATTTGTAAATGAACTTTTTGAATTTGTAAAGAATTTTTATATTTTAGATCCTATTTTTAAGCGATATTAAGATTTTGAATGGAAAATTTGAATTTGTAAAAGAAGTTTCAAATGTTAGATCCTATTTTCAAGTGATATTAAGATTTGTTATTAGGGGCATTTTTGATAGTTTACGCTGACACTAAAAAATTGTGACACCAAAGGTATTACAACTATTTATACATACATATCTGTTTACGCTTACTAATGTTTAATAAATTTGATTATACAATTTGTTCCAGTGATGTATTTTGTATGTTTTTTTCCCTTGACAAGAAACTACATATTTATGTTTAATAAACTTGATCAATTATCACGTGTAAAGCACCGTTCAACCGCAACATCACTCAACCATAACACAACTTTAGGCCAAAATGAATCATCTGTTCTTATAAACGAGCGTTACGGCACGCGCTTCGCGTGTGATGATGGCACGCGCTTCACGCATGAATTGTTTTTCTGCAAATTTTATATATTTAGCGTATTCAAGAGAAAATGATTTGCATAAATATTCAGCCATATTTTTATATTGAAATCATTTGTTGTTAGTTTTAATTTTATTTCTAAGTTGCAACATTTTTTTTTTAGTTTAAATTTTTATTTATATCATTAATTAATATAGAAAGTATCCGTAAAAAAAAGTATATTTGTTAGATCCTATTTTTAAGTGATATTAAAATTTGAGATTATTTGTAAATGAATGTTTTGAATTTGTAAAGAATCTTTATATTTTAGATCCTATTTTTAAGCAATATTAAAATTTTGAATGGACATTTTGAATTTGTAAAAGAAGTTTCAAATGTTAGATCCTATTTTCAAGTGATATTAAGATTTGTCATTAGGGGCATTTTTGGTAGTTTGCGCTGACACCAAAAAATTGTGACACCAAATGTATTACAACTATTATTAAAGATATATAATTAATTACTATAGAAAGAATCTGTAAAAAAGTATATTTGTTAGATCCTATTTTTAAGTGATATTAAGATTTGAGATTATTCGTAAATGAACGTTTTGACTTTGTAAAGAATCTTTATATTTTAGATCCTATTTTTAAGCGATATTATGATTTTGAATGGACATTTTGAATTTATAAAAGAAGTTTCAAATGTTAGATCCTATTTTCAAGTGATATTAAGATTTGGTATTAGAAGCATTTTTGGTAGTTTGCGCTGACACCAAAAAATCGTGACACCAAAGGTATTACAACTATTATTAAAGATATTAAAGATATGTATTGTACAATATATTTTTATTCAATAAAGGAACCCATTTTCAATATATAAATATATATACATACATATATATATATATATATATATATATATATATATATATACATACATACTCCTATGTGTGTGTCTATATATTAAAAAAAATTTAATCATGCATATATCCTCACGGCCTTGATTAAAAAAATTCAAAAACAGAATATACACATTATTAAATATTTTTAACTAAAACCTAATTCATAAGAAATAACATTATATTAAGTACAGTATTTCATAAAATTTATTTATTACTATAAAAATTTGAGAAAAAACTCTTTTTTAGATTTAATTCGTATTTATAATATATATATATATCATTTTAAAATTAATTTATATATATATAATAAGTTCATATATTTATTTATAAATAATGTAACATGTAAGTACACAATTTTAATTAAAAATATGCTATCATTTTTTTTAGAAATTTTTTTTTTTTCGGTTATTCCATACGAATTGGAAAAAATATTTTTGATTGTTAAATAAGTTTAAAGCGAAATAAAAAATAATTTTTTTAGGCCGAAAACATTTATTATGTGTATGTGTATATATATACTATTTTTGTTATTTACATTATAATATATTTTAAGAATATATTTAAATGTATAAACATTATATATATAATTTTGAATTTCATTTTATATATAAAAATAATATTTTATATATAATATATATTTATTCAAAAGTACTTTATATATTTATATTAAAAACATTTTGCAATCTAATTATGGATTATATATACAAGTGTATTATATAAATTTAATTTGTAAGTAGTACTTTATAATGTAAACAATTATATATATGTATAATTTAAATGAACACACACATAGAGAGACACACACACAAGCATACATACATACATACATATATATATATATATATGTAGCCGGCTATTTGAACACAAAATTAAACACAAAATGGTAATACAAAAGATCCAGACCATTGGATTTTTTTGTCTTTATGGAGAAGGTGGAATTCAGGAGCAATCCAACGGTGGAGATTATTTGTAATGACCTAGAAATTCTGTCAATTAAAATTCATATATTTAATTGATTTTTAAATATTAATAAGTAAAATTTATAAGTCGAATAATTTATTTTTCGAATATCTCGATTTAATTGGATAATTAAATCGATAATTTAAGATTGGAAATTACAAAAATAATTGGAAATTTGGTTTAAAATGATTAAAAATGATTTATAAAGTTCTATTATATCATATTAGAGTTAGAACGATGTTATAGGACTTTTAAAATTGAATTAAAAGTTAATTTGCGAAAATTGAATATTTTAATATTTAACTGACAACTAAAAATAGTCATTTTTCAAACAGTCTCGGATTTCGATGAAACTAATTTCATCGGATCTGTAATGTTATATTATTGTATGGTTTCAAATTTCGTGTCAATCGGATTTGCGGTTTGTCCGGGACAAGCCAAAACGCATAGAAATTGGTTTAATCGATTTAATTTAAATTTGATCGTTTATTTCTGTAACTCACACATATGACCAAATTTGCGTTCGAAACATATTCCATTGTGTCCGAAACGCAGTTTAAACCCTAGAAACGCCTGTCACCGCACGAGATTTGGAGTTTGGAAATTCGAGTGAATAGTATTTTTCGTTGGAAATTCCATAAAAGGACCTTAACTCTTCTATTATTGCAAACCCTAACCAGAGAAAACCCTGGCCGCCGTTTACATTTCTATGGCCAGGAATTTCACATCTTTCTCCTTTAATCTCTTCAAATCCACGCGTTATTATAAAATCTCTCAACTACAAAGTCGAAGAGCTCGACGAGAGCTTCGATTCCATACGGTGATGATCGAGAATGGAGCAACGGATCATCGACAAACTGCATTCAATGCTTGCCGTTCATGCACGAATTTTGAGAGATGGATGGGGCCGAGCTCGTCGTGGCTGCAGCCGAAGGTGGGAGTGCTCGTGGCCGTTCGACTGGAGGTGGTTGATCGAATTGAAGTGGCTCGAGTTGGTCACAAAATTTCAAACCCTAAGAACGGAGGGGAGGAAGAAGAAGCAGGCGGCCCAGATTTGAGAAGTAAGAAAATCAACGACCAGAAGTGTTTTTAGGTTAAAAATTAAAAGAAACTGTAAATGATTATTTATATTTAAATTCATACAATGTTTAAAATAGCGTACCTTATTTATACGAGGTCGAAAATGGACGAAACGACTTGCGTTGGGATCGTATTCGCGAGCACTACGCAATGGAGCTGGATTGGAGTCGTTTGGAGATAGTGTGAAGTTTGGGTAAAATTTAACGCGCGTTTAATTTTATTCGAAATAAAACGCTACAACTATTATCGGAAACTCAAGGTGAGAATTTCTCACTCAATCGAATTGTTTCGATTTAAATTTTAAATAGTTAGATTTAAAATTGCTTGATTGTGTGATTGGATGATAAATTATTATCTATTGTTTGAAATAGACATTATACGCCGTATATTAAGAGGAGGTTATTTATTAAAAACATATACCGCGATAATTCCAACTTGTATGGAATTGGTATTATATATGTACTTGGAGTTGATTTTCCCGTATTATATAGCGGTTGAGACCCTGTTGCGCCGCATAATAGCAGATAATATTTTATAAATCTCATATTCCGCGATATTTCACCTCGAAGTGGAATTGGTATTGTGCTAACATCTGTGGATGCAGGGAAACAGGTTGGAGGGATCCAACTGGATTCCTCAAATGATTGAATTGGTTTCAATGTTGTATGTTGATCTATTTATAATCTGCGTGATTATCTTTGTGATTGAAATCGTTAAAGGCTAAATTTTAGCCGAATATATTTTTGGTATCGTTAGATGCCGAAAATAAATAAAATTTGATTTTTTGAAAATTTAAGTTGAGAATTCATAATAAATTTTAATTTTGAAATTGATTCATTTTAAATGAATAAACGTTGTAATATTTATGTTATAAAAATTATGATTTTTTTGAGATATAACCGAAATGTGATTTTTGAAGTAAGTAGTTGATTAATTTGTAAAATGGTTTAAATTGGGATTTTTGAATTATTACTAATGATTTATATAAAAGATTTATAAAATTAATATTTATAAATTAAAATATTGGAATTATAAAACGAGTTTTTATAAGTGTTAAAATGAAGTGTAAATGGATTTCATAAGTGGATGAAATCTATAGATTTATAAATTGTGAAGTTATAAAAGGAATAGATTTTGTAAAATAAAATATTTATAAGTAATTAACTTATAAATTGGATTTTGGCGTGTAAATGGGACATGGATAGAATTTGTTAATAAAGTGATTTTATAAGTTGAAGTTGTTATAAAATATAAATGGAATTTATAAACGTTTTATAAATCCGAAATCGACTTATTTTAATAAGTTTAATTATTATAGCTTATTAAAGGAGATATATCCACGATTTTGGACGGTGAATAATCCTTTAAATAAAATATGTAAAAATTGATTTTTGTTAATGAAGTATATCCACGATTTTGGACGGTGAATAATCCTTTAAATAGAATATGTAAACATTGTTTTTTGTTAATGAAGTATATTCACGATTTTGGACGGTGAATAATATATTAAAGAAATATTCTGGGAATTTTTTTTTAAATAGAATTAAAATGATTTAAAGATGATTTAAATTGTATTAAGTGTCGAAACCATAGATTTCAACATTCATTGTTGAAATAGATGTTTTCGAGAAATAGAAGGAATTGGTGGACTATAACACTGTTGTTATAGTAAATGGTTTTCGAAAGGAAAAGTTTTGTGTAGTATTGAGATCTATATATCTATCTTAATTTTGAATCCCTATACTAGTGATTTTGGGTTGTTGTAACGATGTTTTACGCAATATTCGTTTTGACTCAAATAAATGTGTTTAAGAGGGGTTTTCCTTAAAGAATAAAATATATACTGAATTTGGATTTAAGTATATTGAATAATTTTTCAAATGTTGAAAATAGATGGATTTGTGAATTACTTATTATTGAATAAGTATGTAAATGTTTTTCCAATATGAAGAGAATGTTTTAAGGTTTTATCTTTTAAAGATAAATTGAAAATGAATATTAGAAATCGATTTGAAAATCGTATATTCATAGATCTTTGGGAAATGTAAATTCACTATGGAATTTATAAAAGAAAGGGAAATTTGTTTAAAAATAAACATTGATTTATTTTGAGATGTGGAAATAAATTTACGGATTTGGAACGTAAGTTTGAAATAAATCGGTAAGGATTTATTTGATTTATTTAAATGAACCATTTTAAATTGAAAATGGATAAAATATTTGAAAGTGTTTCCGTTTAAGGAAATTGATTTGAAATTTGTTTTCAAATGGTTGAAGTGTGGAAAATATATCTTGTAAAGATATTTTTGAAAATAATAATTTGGGAAATTATTTGAAAATCGGGTGATGTTGTGAATATTGATTGATAGTTAAATAACCGACTATCAATATTGACCTTTAAATAGGTATTTGTTGTGAATTGGTTGAAATTGAATGCTACACTTATTTTTAAATTATTGCGCTCGCTATTCGGATTACCCATTCCGAATAGTGACACGACGTAATGGATAGCATTGAAGACCGGTGTTGGAGACCGGGTATTTGTGAAAACAATAGGATGACCTATCGATTGTCTCTGCAACGTTAGCTACGGTATGGAGATTTCCTTTGTGATGGGAAATTCGATCGGGATTGTGAATACCCGGATTGCAAGGGCTTCTTTTGAAGTGCCTTCGGTTCTGTTCGAACCAGGAACAGACTTGTATGGTTAGGTGTCTGACATTACATTTTGAGATATAAAGTAGATTTCTTTCAAATACATTTCCGTTGGTGGCGGAGAATTTATTCTCTTAGCTTAACACCCTTAGAGGTTTTGTAGTTGAAGGTTATCAGCAATATATTCCCAATTTGGTATTGTGGCACGCTGAGTGTTGCTGTGTGATGATTATTTATTGATCATTTGTTGATCAAAGCGTGGCTTTGTGAAAAAGCATAGCTTTGTGGACGAGACTTCGTCAGACCTCACACCCCGGAAATGGTCGAAACAGGAATACGCGGCATGGTTATGAGGGTCGCGCCCTTTAGGGTATGTCATTTCCTTCTGCAAAGGGTGGTATCATGGTATGGAGCCCAGATACTCACTCATGTTGACACACTATATTTATTACTGTGTGATGTTTGGTTATCGAGCGCTCGGATAAAGGTCCAAAGGGACCGGGGGACGACATATTCGTGTAGTAGTTACCTAGTTACAGAGGTAGCCCGGCCTTGTGTTGGCAGAGATCTAACTGTAACGTTAGGTTCTCGGGACGTCCCGCCAGAGGCGATCCCACTGACAGTAGGAAGTTCCTTAGCCTGACCATTTATTGGAAATCCAAATAAAACAATACGCATCTTATACGGTTTTAGTTGTATTACCTGCCATGGAATGTGGCGGTAACATGCTATTGAAACATGGTAGCTATAGTAGGCATACGATAATGGTCGTATGTTGGCTAAGATTTATATTCTATTTTCGAAATGCTTTCTACACTATGCACTAATAATAATATCAAAAATGATTTGTTTTACGTAGTAAGCATCTTTGACTATCATAAGGAGAAATCTCCTCCAATTCTGCATTTGCATTGTGTGTGTGCGGGGAGGCCTTATGATAGTTTCATTTTCCAAAAGCATTGCGGATATTTTTCACTTTCCTTATTGTCGTTGTTGTTTTAAAAGATAAATAACTGTTTTAATTTCTCACACACCAGTCTTGCTTATCTTAGGGAAATGTGATGGGGGTTCTTGCTTCGCGGCTAGGTGGCGAACATGAGACTCTTACCCCTACATGTCCTCTCTTCGTGAATAGGGGTTGGTTAGGCGTAAGCTGTGACAGTCGAAAGGCTGACCGTAAAAGCAAGTTTGGGATACCAGTGTAAGCTACGGCGGTTATTAGCCGCTGTCAATGGTTGAAAAGTCTAGAAACGTTACATGTGGTATCAGAGCATTTGGTTAAGTGACAACCTTGGCTCTGTTGGGTGTTACTCATTAGAGATAGAATCAGTAGTGCTCTAGAATGAGTTTGAGTGTAATAATAGTTGTGAGCGTGTATTTGTTAGTGAATATAAAATTGTTTTATGTTGTAATGATTGGTTTGTTGAGTGGTATATGGATTCAGGTCGGTGTAGTCTGTACAGCTCTATCGATAGGGATCTCTAAATGCTTGTACAAAACAATTCGACGCGATATTATTTTAAAATAGGGTAAATGAAATAATTTTACCCAAAGCTATTTTCGTATATAAAAGAAATAAATTTTCTGTAAATTATTATAGTATGATTGCTTGATTGATAGGAAGTGATAATATTATTATCATTTGAGTAGGAAATTGAAATCGCAACTCCAAAGTTAAGAAATAAATTCATACACAAATGGAATTTATGAATATGAATTGTAAATGTGATTTGTAATTTGAAGTAAAAATTCCAGAGAAGTGTTTGGAAATGTTTTGAAAAGAATTTGAAAATTTTGGAGATTTGGAAGGTTTATATCTTTTTTGGTTTGAAAATGATTTTCAAAGATTTTGGAGAAATTGTTTCGAAGGGATAAAAGCTCTAAACTCTTTTTGGCCGTTGGAAAATAATTCCGATGATGATCGCGACATCATCGGTGTTCATTTTCGGGTTTCCAAAAGAGGAATTGCTGCCAGATTGTTTTAAATTAAAGTTGTTTGGAAAATTTGGGTTTGGTTTTGAAATTCAAAGGATAATTTGAATTGATTTCAAAAAAAATTGGTTTTGAAAGGTTGAAAAGGCTCTGGAATCCTATTTAAAATAATTTATGGCAATGATAAATGAGTTGATAAGTTATACAATTTGAATTTTGATAGAATAAATTTAACTTAAAGGATGGAGTTAAATTAAAGTAAGTATAAGTGAATCAATTCAATAAAGTGAATTTAAAGAAAGGTCTAAGAGGCTAAGTGAAATGATCTTATATATATAAGAAATGATTACTTAAAGAAAATTTATTAAGTTGAAAATAAAATTGGGTTAGTGACAAATGAATTGAAATTGAGTTTGAATTATAAAAATAAAACTGTGAATGGATAAATAAATTTACAATTGCAAGTAAATGAAATTGAAATTGAATGTTGAAATGGAATATAACTTAAATAATGTTGAATGAAGCTGATTTTGGTATCAAAGTAAATTAATAAAGTGAAGTGATGAATATGAACTTGAGTTATATAAATGAAATTCAACTTGAAATGTTAAATGAATTAGCAATTGGATTAATGAATGGATTGAATGTTAATTAATCAAATGTAAATAAATTGATATGAAATAATGAATGTAAGTGTTAATTCATTTAAGCTAATTAAATGTGTTAAACCAAATTGAAGGAAAATGAAGTGAATGTGAATGTTGAATGTAAAGTGAATAAATTCGATCGTGTTGAATATACATTGGTTGTTATTTGATTGTTAATTGATTGTATATAAATTCATTAAGTGTTGATGAAATTGAATTAGTGAAATTGAAAGCTAAAGTAATTGAATCCAAATTGGAAGTAAATGAGTATGAACTGGATTTGATTTGAATTGAAAGTGAACTAATGTGAATGTAAACTAACTAAGGTCGAATGAATGGATGTTAGTAAAAATTAATGTTAATAAATCAAACATGCATAAATGGGAAACAAAGTTTTATTGTGTGAGATGAATTGAGTTAGAACTTGTAATGAATTAGTAAAAGAAACTAATTTAAAATAGCAAGATGAATCAATTGTGAATGAAAGATAATTGATAAATTCAACATTCAGAAGGTAGATTGAATCCAAATAGAATTGAAATTGAAAATTGAATTCAAATGAAATTGATGATGTGAGATTCAATGAAAATGGATATTATGGCTAGCAGGATATACAGGTGTATTAAAGGAAATGGAATTGAGATTTTGAACATAAAAAATTGAATTGCTCGACAAAAAAAAAAGGTATGTATTTGAATTTCAATATGAAATTTGATGATTTTCTTTTCCAGCTATTTGGCTTTTTCTTTTCTTTCTGAAATTGGGGGCCTGTTATGCCATTTTGTAGTCGTACCGAGCTAGCCGTGCAAAGGAGGTTATGACGAAATTTTTTGAAAATTTAAGGCGTTAGAAGATTTTCGGGAAATTTTGGAAAAGTTGTGTGAAAACTAAGTTTTGATTTGAAGTTAAAGGTTAAACGATATAGTTGATCTTGAAAAGATAACTATATATGGATTTGAAAACTTAGTAAAGATTTATAAGAAGTCTAACTATTGTATTTTGGAAAAATTAAACACTTAAGAGATTTGTAAATCAAATTTGAACGGTTTGTTTTGAAAAGTTAATGGATTTCAAAACTCTTTCTTACTTGGCAATTTCGAGGACGAAATTCTTTTAAGGGGGGAAGTTTGTAATGGCCCAGAAATTCTGTCAGTTAAAATTCATATATTTAATTGATTTTTACATATTAGTAAGTAAAATTTATAAGTCGAATAATTTATTTTTCGAATATCTCGATTTAATTGGATAATTAAATCGATAATTTAAGATTGGAAATTACAGAAAAAATTGAAAATTTGGTTTAAAATGATTAAAAATGATTTGTAAAGTTATATAATATCATACTAGAGTTAGAATGATGTAATAGGACTTTTAAAACTGAATTAAACGTTAATTTGTGAAAATTGAATATTTTAATATTTAATTGACGACTAAAAATAGTCATTTTTCAAACAGTCTTAGATTTCGACGAAACCAGTTTCATCAGATCCGTCATGTTATATTATTATATGGTTTCAAATTTCGTGTCAATCGGATTTACGGTTTGTCCGGGACAAGTCAAAACGCATTGAAATTGGTTTAATCGATTTAAATTAAATTTGACCGTTTATTTCTGTAACTCACACATATGACCAAATTAGCGTCCGAAACATATTCCATTGTGTCCGAAACGCAGGTTAAACCATAGAAACGCCGGTCACTGCGCGAGATGTGGAGTTCGGAAATTCGAGTGAATAGTGTTTTTCGTTAGAAATTCTATAAAAGGACCTTAACTCTTCTATTATTGCAAACCCTAACCAGAGAAAACCCTGGCCGCCATTTACATTTCTATGGCCAGGAATTTCGCATCTTTCTCCTTTAATCTCTTCAAATCCACGTGTTATTATAAAAATCTCTCAACTACAAAGTCGAAGAGCTCGACGAGAGCTTCGATTCCATACGGTGATGATCGAGAATGGAGCAACGGATCATCGACAAACTGCATTCAAACGCTTGTCGTTCGCGCACGAATTTCGAGAGATGGATGGGGCCGAGCTCGTCGTGGTTGCAGCCGAAGGTGGGAGGGCTCGTGGCCGTTCGACTGGAGGAGGTTGATCGAATTGAAGTGGCTCGAGTTGGTCACAAAATTTCAAACCCTAAGGGCGGCATTGGGTTTCTTTCACGTAAATGAACGAAGGGGAGGAAGAAGAAGGAGGCGGCCCAGATTTGAGAAGTAAGAAAATCAACGGTCAGAAGTGTTTTAAGGTTAAAAATTAAAAGAAATTGTAAATGATTATTTATATTTAAATTCATACAATGTTTAAAATAGCGTAACTTGTTTATACGAGGTCGAAAATGGACAAAACGACTTGAGTTGGGATCGTATTCGCGAGCACTACGCAATGGATCCGAATTGGAGTGGTTGGGAGCTAGTGTGAATTTCGGGTAAAATTAAACGCGCGTTTAATTTTATTCGAAATAAAACGCTACAACTATTATCGGAAACTCAAGGTGAGAACTTCTCACTCAATCGAATTGTTTCGATTTAAATTTTAAATAGTTAGATTTAAAATTGCTTGATTGTGTGATTGGATAATAAATTATTATCTATTGTTTCAAATAGACATTATACGTCACATATTAAGCGGAAGTTATTTATTAAACACATATACCGCGATAATTCCAACTTGTATGGAATTGGTATTGTATATGTACTTGGAGTTGATTTTCCCGCATTATATAGCGGATGAGACCCTATTGCGCCGCATAATAGCAGATAATATTTTATAAATCCCATATACCGCAATATTTCACCTCGAAGTGGAATTGTTATTGTGCTAACATATGCGTATGCAGGGAAACAGGTTGGAGGGATCCAACTGGATTCCTCAAATGATTGAATTGGTTTCAATGTTGTATGTTGATCTATTTATAATCTGCGTGATTATTTTTGTAATTGAAATCGTTAAAGGCTAAATTTTAGCCGAATATATTTTTGGTATCGTTAGATGCCGAAAATAAATAAAATTTGATTTTTCGAAAATTTAAGTTGAGAATTCATAATAAAATTTAATTTTGAAATTGATTCATTTTAAATGAATAAACGTTGTAATATTTATGTTATAAAAATTATGATTTTTGTGAAATATAACCGAAATGTGATTTTTGAAATAAGTAGTTGATTAATTTGTAAAATGGTTCAAATTGAGATTTTTGAATTATTATTAATGATTTATATAAAAGATTTATAAAATTAATATTTATAAATTAAAATATTGGAATTATAAAATGAGTTTTTATAAGTGTTTAAATGAAGTGTAAATGGATTTAATAAGTGGATGAAATCTATAGATTTATAAATTGTGAAGTTATAAAAGGAATAGATTTTGTAAAATAAAATATATATAAGGAATTAACTTATAAATTGGATTTTGGCATGTAAATGGGATATGGATAGAATTTGTTAATAAAGTGATTTTATAAGTTGAAGTTGTTATAAAATATAAATGGAATTTATAAACGTTGTTTTATAAATCCGAAATCGACTTATTTTAATAAGTTTAATTATTATAGCTTATTAAAGGAGATATATCCACAATTTTGGACGGTGAATAATCCTTTAAATAAAATACGTAAAAATTGTTAATGAAGTATATCCACGATTTTGGACGGAGAATAATCCTTTAAATAGAATATGTAAAAATTGATTTTTGTTAATGAAGTATATTCACGATTTTGGACAATGAATAATATATTAAAGAAATATTCTGGGAAAGTGATTTTTTTTAAATAGAATTAAAACGATTTAAAGATGTTTTAAATTGTATTAAGTGTCGAAACCATAGATTTCAACATTCATTGTAGAAATAGACGTTTTCAAGAAATAGAAGGAAATGGTGGACTATAACACTGTTGCTATAGTAAATGATTTTCGAAAGGAAAAGTTTTGTGTAGTATTAGGATTTATATATCTATCTTAATTTCGAATCTCTGTACTAGTGATTTTGGGTTGTTGTAACGATGTTTTACGCAACATTCGTTTTGACTCAAATAAATGTGTTTAAGAGGAGTTTCCCTTAAAGAATAAAATATGTACTTAATTTGGATTTAAGTATATTGAATATTTTCCAAATGTTGAAAATAAATGGATTTGTGAATTACTTATTATTGAATAAGTATGGAAATGATTTTCCAATATGAAGTGAATGTTTTGAGATTTTATCTTTTAAAGATAAATTGAAAATGAAAATTAGAAATCGATTTGAAAATCGTATATTCATAGATCTTTTGGAAATGTAAATTCACTATGGAATTTATAAAAGAAAGGGAAATTTGTTTAAAAATAAAAATTGATTTATTTTGAAATGTGGAAATAAATTTACGGATTTGGAACGTAAGTTTAAAATAAATCGGTAAGGATTTATTTGATTTATTTAAATGAACCATTTTAAATTGAAAATGGATAAAATATTTGGAAGTGTTTCCATTTAAGGAAATTGATTTGAAATTTGTTTTCAAATGGTTGAAGTGTGGAAAATATATCTTGAAAAGATATTTTTGAAAATAAATAATTTGGGAAATTATTTGAAAATCGGGTGATGTTGTGAATATTGATTGATAGTTAAATAACCGACTATCAATATTGACCTTTAAATAGGTATTTGTTGTGAATTGTTTGAAATTGAATGCTACACTTATTTTTAAATTATTGCGCTCGTTATTCGGATTACCCATTCCGAATAGTGATACGACGTAATGGATAGCATTGAAGACCGGTGTTGTTGACCGGGTATTTGTGAAAACGATAGGATGACCTATCGATTGTCTCTGCACTGTTAGCTACGGTATGGAGATTTCCTTTGTGATGGGAAATTTGATCGGGATTGTGAATACCCGGATTGCAAGGGCTTCTTTTGAAGTGCCTTCGGTTCTGTTCGAACCCGGAGCAGACTTGTATGGTTACATGTCTGACATTACATTTTGAGATATAAAGCAGATTTCTTTCAAATACATTTCAGTTGGTGGCGGAGAATTTATTCTCTTAGCTTAACACCCTTGGTGGTTTTGTAGTTGAAGGTTATCAGCAATATATTCCCAATTTGGTAATGTGGCACGCTGAGTGTTGCTGTGTGATGATTATTTATTGATCATTTGTTGATCAAAGCGTGTCTTTGTGAAAAGGCGTAGCTTTGTGGACGAGACTTCGTCAGAACTCACACCCCGAAAATGGTCGAAACAGGAATATGCGGCAATGTTATGAGGGTCGCGCCATTTAGGGTATGTCATTTCCTTTTGGAAAGGGTGGTATCAGGGTATGGAGCCCAGATACTCACTCATGTTGACACACTATATTTATTACTGTGTGATGTTGGTTATCGAGCGGTCGGATAAAGGTCCAAAGGGACCGGGGGATGACATATTCGTGTAGTAGTTACCTAGTTACAGAGGTAGCCCGACCTTGTTTTGACAGAGATCTAACCGTAACGTTAGGTTCTTGGGACGTTCCGCCAGAGGCGATCCCATTGACAGTAGGAAGTTCCTTAGCCTGACCATTTGTTGAAAATCCAAATAAAACAATACGCATCTTGTACGGTTTTAGTTGTATTACCTGTCATGGAATGCGGCGGTAACCTTCTATTGAACATGGTAGCTATAGTAGGCATACGATAATGGTCGTATGTTGGCTAAGATTTATATTCTATTTTCGAAATGCTTTCTACACTATGCACTAATAATAATATCAAAATGATTTGTTTTGCGTAGTAAGCATCTTTGACTATCATAAGGAGAAATCTCCTTCAATTCTGCATTTGCATTGTGTGTGTGCGGGGAGGCCTTATGGTAGTTTCATTTTCCAAAAGCATTGCGGATATTTTTCACTTCCCTTATTGTCGTTGTTGTTTTAAAAGATAAATAACCGTTTTAAGTTCTCACACCAGTGTGACGACCGGCCTTTCTAACCCAGAAAGAGGTTTCATCATTAAGAAAGAAAGGGATAGAAATAGAAAAGAATAGAAAGAAAGAACAACAACATCAGAATCTCACAGCGGAATGGAACAAAATATAATACATCACTTAACTATTACATAGTTATACATACGTCAGAGTCGTACAATATCATATAACAGGACTGTCATATACATATATATCCATACATACATCCAAAATACAGCATCGCTAACTACATAGCGGAACTACATATATAGACACACACGTCTGGTCTTCTCCCCAAAATAGCTCCTTCAGAAAATCAACACTTCCAATACCTATCACTTGGCTACTCGTAAAAATTTGAGTACCCAATAGTTTATGAAAACACAAAATATAAACTCCGGGTCAGACATGGGTATGGTATGAGTAAACAGGTTAAAATTGCTTAACTTTGAAAATCATTTGAAAATAAAGGTATCACGTAAGACTCCCCACAAATAAATACGGGTAAGTTTTTATCTTACGCTAACCAAAACATTTTATAGGAAATTCTGTGATATTATAATAGTGTCTAGGGTTTTCAAGTAAATAGAAAATAGCCGAAATTGTTACATCTATTAAATTCCAGCTACTAGCCACGGAAGTGGGTAATACAAATCAAAATCGTAGGGTCTCGTAGGGAAAATGGATTTCCAACAATGGCAGGGTTACTGGGGTACCGCCCGTCACAGTACGGGGACTAGATCGCCGTACCGAGGATCACTCCCAACCCCCTACAACACAAGGCCGGAACCATTCCTTACTGAACAGTCCCGAACAAGATAACCCCGCAGTTGTGGCCTACAACTGCTCACACAGCCGAAATAAAAAGGGACATCTAGACAGGGGAAAATCTTGTCCTGCTTGGGCATGTCCCACCTAACCTTGCTGCATCTCCTCTGTTTTAGCCATTCCCGGTTGATGAGGCTTGAGGCTACAATTACCTTTATTGAACATATCTTAGAATGCTCATCGTCCGCCTGACGATGTGTTGAAAGCATTCAATCCATACAAGTTCGTTCCGGGTTCGAACGAAACCGAAGGCATTATCTCGTTACACTCATTTTGGAATCACCCTCAGAGTTAACGACAATAACCTTGCATTCTGGAACTTCATCTCGATTCACCATTTGATAAGTCACAACCTATCGTTTAATTTGGATCGATGTGGTTTTCGAAGAATCAAAATTGATTCTTCCGATCCCGGTCTCATCGGATCCAAACGCCATTTTAAAGGTCAAGTTGTCTATTTAACTTAACAGTTCAATTTAATATCAAGAATTAACATAACAGATATATAAGATAAATCATATACAGTTATCACAGATATCCATAATATATCACAACATATCATCAAATATCATCAAACAATTATTAAAGTCAAACAAACATAATTATCAATGCATACCAAACAGTTTAGCTTTACTTAACCAAATTATTTGTCCAAGAATAAACTATTTTATTCTGTTTAATTAATTACTGATTAATGATCAATTAATTAATTAGTTAATCATTAATTATTAATTTATTAATTATCTAATCTTTAATTACTTATTTAAATTAATTAACTTTTATTCATTAACTGTTACTCAATTAATTAGTTGATTCTTAATTATTAATTATTAATTAATAACTTACTTATTAAAAATAAATTACAAATTACTTTAATTAACCAATTATTATTAATTTAATTAATTAATAAATCATTAATTAATCACTTAAGTTAACTATCATTTGTTAATTAACTTTTAAGTGATATGCTAACATTCCTTAAGATTTAAATTGATTTAACATGTAATTACATTTTAATTCCAAACTCAATTAAAAATTCAAATATAAATTAATCAACCTTCTAGTTACTAACTGTTAATCACCTATTCCTTACATATCTACCTGATTAAAATACTAACTTAATTAATTAACAATTATTTATTGAACTTAGTTATATACCTATATAAAAATCAGTACAAGTCCATTTGGGAAAGCACCGAAACCAACATCGTTCCTTACTCGAGAAAACTCGAGTTTTCCCTCGTCTCTTTCCCGTGTCACTCTCCCATCCCCTTCCCTGTTCTTCTTCTTTTTTTTTTTTTTTAAGTTAAGCTAAAAAAATTAACTGCAGTAATTCACTCACGCAAACGCATCCTACTCGAACCAACATACCAACTTACTCGAGTACCACTCGAGCATCACACGTATGCAGTCAGTCACGACTCACTTCCGCCACCGTGCACGTGCACGGTGGTGCGCTTGGCCTACGGCGCCTCGCGACAGCACTCACACATCACACATCTTCCACTCGTACGAAATCGAGACCCAGTTTTCAATTTCACGTTGAAAACAAAAATATGACCTGAATGCTCAAGCATACGAAAACATCACCGATGGACGAATCACTCATGCGGCCACCATACATCACCAGAGGCGATGAAAATTCACCTGAACGTCACTCACATCACTCTCTAACTCCACCAAAAATCACGCTCCACTCGGTTTCATGATGATGCCGCAATCGCTAATTTACAGAGCCTAGAAAAATATGGGCTTAAACCCTATTCTAGATTCAAACCCAAAATTTATGCATCTGAAAAATAATTTCACATTTTTCTTGATATATCTTCAACCTTGCTTCATGCCAAATTCCAGGAATTAAAATTTACTTAATCTTCCAAATTTGACAAAAATCAGTAAAACTTCTTTTAAAAACTGCTCTGGAAATCTTTGCTTCCAAACCAAAATTTTTATGTTAAAAATCATAATTATGTTTATGGAAACTAAATATACTATTGAATTTACAAATTTAAACACTTGAAATTTCAACTTTGATTTCTTTTTACCTGTAGTTTTGGAAATGCAGTATTGAAAAATGCTGTTTAAACTTGAAACATGTTTGCAGGACTTGTTTTAAACTAAACAAACTCGAATTTACACAATACAAAGTTCAAATGGTTATATGAATAAGTTTTGTAAATTTATTTGCTTTACTTTGTACAAAACTTGAAGTTACTGATCAAGAACAACTATGAAAGCTTCCAGTGCAAACAAACATACACAGCACAGTATGTTTAAACTTCATCAACACATATCATTAAGAAGAAAATATGCAAACTAAAGTTGAAATTAGTTTGTTTACTCACATAAAATATTTGAACAGAAGGTATGTTGAAGAAGACACTGCAGATGAAGCTTTCCTGAAACTCCCCTTTGTTTTTGCTGTTAAATTAAATTTTGTTTCCAAAGCCAAAACATATGTTTCTCATGTTTGTGTTTTTAAGTTAAGGCTTGTATAAAATGAAACTGATAATAGAAAGGTGGATATATATAAATGCTTGAGCAAAACAGATGATAAGTGGACAGCCACCATTTTTGACCAAACAAGAAATTAGTATTAAATTTTACTGCAAATATGAAATGATATTGATCTCAGCTGTATGTACTTATTTAAACAAGATGTTAGGCTAGTTAATGCTTATGATTTTAATCATGATAGCAAGTAATTAATGTTTACTGTCTGTTGCAAATTTTGTACAAAGATATTTATTGTTATTTCGGCTAGCATACTCCATAAGACACAGGTTTTGTTTTATGATATTTGAAGTGAAACTTATTTTTCTTATGCATATGTATTTCCTGCAACACCCAAGTGTATTACTGGTTTACATGTATTTCGTAAGATACAGACACTTTGTTTCATTATATTTGTACAAGATATTGTTTTCCAGGTTTGTTTTTTTAATTTATTTATTAATTTTGAAGTGAAAACTTGTTTTATATTGAAGTGGACTTTGTTCCCTGAGGCATAAAACTGTACACAGCACCTATTAAAAGTTATTGTTAACATATATGTTTATTTATATTGATAGTTATATTTTATATGAAATTTGTATACTTGTTCATATGATTTTTAACATTTTTATTAAGGATGTTGTGTTGTACAATTTGAATTTTGAAGATCATTGTTTGACTAAAAATACTTGTATTTATATATGTTAAATTATAATTTATATTTGTATATTTATATTACTTTGATTACATCTTATAATTATAATTGTGTTTTATACTAATTTTGTATGTTTATACCTATATTGTTTTGCACTTCCATATTTATGTTTAATATTTCCATGTTTGTTTATTTTAAAACTTATCATTTTAAAAACCAAAATTGTATGCATATGTATTTTATCAAATATCAAAAATATAAAGTCTTTGATTTGATTCTATTGAATAAAACCGATTTTGTTTTAAATGGTTTTGAAGTATTTAATTTTAAAATTTCAAATCAAAACTTCTTTTATAAAACATATAACTGTTAAATATCCAAGATCTCATCAAGTTAAACATTGACAAGCTTATATTTAATTTAAATGTATTAAAATATATCGTCAAAATTCCGGGTCGTTACATTCCTCCCCCCTTAAAAGAATTTCGTCCCCGAAATTTAAACAATAGTTAATTCAAAAAGCTTTTATATTAACCATCCAAACATACATATCATTCATACAATAGCAAACAAACAACAATCTATTCTAACAAACGTCACTAGTTATCCGAACATAAATCCGGATAAGCACTCCTAAAACTATCGAGAGTTTCCCAGGTACAATCTCTGGGATCCTCACTCCATTGCACCTTGACGAGTTTCACCACTTTGTTCCTGAGTTGCTTCTCGTCTTGGTCCACAATCTGAAATGGATTTCTGACCACGGTTAAATTGAGTTCCACTTCCAAATCTTCTTGAATTACCGGTTCTACAACCAGTGAGGGATCATGAACAAATTTCCTCAAATGCGATACATGAAACACATTGTGAATCCCAGACATCCGCTCTGGTAGTTCAATCCAGTAGGCTACAATTCCAATTCTCTCCAACACTCGGAATGGTCCAATGTATCTCGGAGCGAGTTTTCCCGTCTTTCCGAATCTTATAGCACCTTTAATTGGGGAAACTTTAACAAAAACTAAATCTCCGATCTCAAATTCCAATGGCCTTCGTCTTCTATCTGCATATTTCTTCTAACGATCTTGAGCAGCTTTCATCCTTTTCTTGATAAGCTCAACCTTCGCAGAAGCTTCACGAATAAGATCGGGTTCGAGCACAAGACGATCCTTCGATTCAATCCAACAAGCTGGAGATCTACACGGTCTTCTGTATAAAGCTTCATAAGGAGCCATCTTAATACTCGCTTGATAACAGTTATTATAAGAAAATTCCACTAAATGAAGATGGCCTTCCCAAGATCCTCCAAAATCTAAAACACAAGCCCGTAGCATATCCTCAAGAATACGATTCAACCTCTCTGTCTGTCCGTCCGTTTGAGGATGATAGGCTGTACTCAATCTCAAATCTGTACCCATTGCTGATTGCAGAGCTTACCAAAATTTGCTAGTGATAATAGGATCACAATCACTTACTATGCTGACTGGGACACCATGCAATCGAACCGTCTCCTTCATGAAAATTTCCGCCAAAGAAACTGCAGTACGGGTTGCCTTTACTAGTATAAAATGGGCACTCTTAGTTAAACGATCTACAATAACCCATATACCATCATTTCCTTTCCTGGTTCTAGGCAAACCATCAATAAAATCCATCGAGATCATTTCCCATTTCCAATTCGGAATTTCTAGAGGTTGCAATAACCCGGCAGATTTCTGTTGTTCACCTTTAACTTGTTGACAAATGGCACAACTGTTCACAAATCTAGCAATATCCTTTTTCATATTCGGCCACCAGAAAGCTCTCCTCATGTCTTTATACATCTTCGAGATTCCAGGATGAACATTCAATTTGGAACAATGACTTACGGATAAAACTTCCCGCTTCAATTCCTTGTCACTCGGAACACAGATTCTCCCGTTGATCCTTAGTGTTCCTTGGTCATCAATTTCAAAACTAGGACACTGACCTCTCCTGACTCTTTTAATGATTCTCCTCAGCATCTTATCAGATTCTTGCTTGCTTGATATCCTTTCAATAAGAGATGGAACCACTTCCAGAAGAGATAAAACTGCGTTCCTACTGAGAGCATCAACTACGACATTCGCTTTCCCCGGAGTGTACAGAATGTCCAAATCATAAGATGCAAGAAATTCAACCCACCGCTGCTGTCTCAGATTAAGGTCTTTTTGAGAGAATAGATATTTCAACGGTTTGTGATCTGTGAACAATTCGAATTTCTCTCCTAAAAGATAATGCCTCCAATTTTTCAGAGCAAAAACAATGGCTAGCAACTCAAGATCATGCTAGCATAGTTTTTCTCATGAGGCTTCAACTGTCGACTAGCATACGCAATAACCCTTCCGTTCTGCATCAGAACTGCTCCCAAACCAACAATACAAGCATCAGTGTAAACCTCGAATTTGCTCTTCCCATCCGGAATAGCAAGTACTGGTGCACTAGTGAGCCTTATCTTCAATTCCTGAAAAGCTTCTTCACCATTGAGGTGTCCACTTGAATTTTGCTCCTTTCCTGGTCAACTTAGTCAGATGCGAAGAAATCTTGGAATAATCTCTTATAAATCTCCTGTAGTAGCCAGCCAATCCTAAAAAACTGCGAACTTCCGTCGGTGCCTCTGGCTGTTTCCATTCCAGAATAGTTTCAACTTTCGCTGGGTCAGCAGAAATGCCTTCACCCGAAACAACATGCCCTAAAAATTTAACTTCCGATTTCCAGAAATGACACTTCGAAAATTTCGCCTTCAGCACATTCTTCCTCAGAGTCTCCAATACAATCCTCAAATGCTCCCTGTGCTCTTCTTCGGATTTGGAATAGACCAAGATATCATCAATGAATACCAGCACAAACTTATTCAACACATCCCTAAAGACTCGGTTCATGAGGTCAACGAAGTAGGCAGGAGCATTGAATGGCATTACCAACCACTCATAGAAACAATTCGGTCCCCTAAATGGAGTCAAGGGAATACTGTCCTCAGCTACCCTCAACTGGTGGAAACCTGAAGCTAGATCCAATTGAGAAAAGATAGAAGCACCATGCAACTGGTTAAAAAGATCATCGATGCGAGGAAGAGGATATTTATTACAGATAGTCACTTTGTTCAATTCTCTATAATCCACACAGAACCTCAGTGATCCATCCGATTTGGTTACAAACACCGCCGCTGAACCCCAACAAGAAAAACTAGGTCTAATCAATCCTTTCTTTAAACGATCCTAAGTCTGCTTAACAACTCTTCTCTTTCCCTAGGAGCCATTCTCCTACTGGGTTGAATCACTGGCACAGCTCCTGGAATCAAATCAATACGGAACTCTATCTCTCTATGTGGTGGCAAACACTTAACTTCTTCAAAAACATCAGCAAAATCCTGAACCACATCGATATCCTCAACCCTCTCTTCAGAAGTCTCAATTCCATACAAAAGACTGCTCAAGTGAATTCCAGAATTATCACACGACGCTCTGGCAATTCTACCTAGATCAGTTTCCAACGAAACTGTTCTCTCATCACAATTCAAGACGGCTTTATACTTATCCAGCCAATCCATACCCAAAATAAGATCAAATCCCTTAAAATTCAACACATACGGGTCACAAGAAAAACTGTTGGATAGATAAGAGATCTTCAAGTCCTTACAAATAGAGTCTAATTTGGTCACCTGAACAGGTAACTCAACCAATTTAGATATATATATATATATAATATTATATGAAAATACAAATACGCACTCTCAAGAGAAATATAACACAAGAGCCTAAGTACTCGCTTTACCTAGCGCTCTGATACCAACTGTGACGACCCGCCTTTCTAACCCCAGAAAGACGTTTCATCATTAAGAAAGAAAGGGATAGAAATAGAAAAGAATAGAAAGAAAGAACAACAACATCAGAATCTCACAGCGGAATGGAACGAAATATAATACATCACATAACTATTACATAGTTATACATACATCAGAGTCGTACAATATCATATAATAGGACTGTCATATACATATATATCCATATATACATCCAAAATACAACGTCACTAACTACACAGCGGAACTACATATATAGACACACACGCCTGGTCTTCTCCCCAAAATAGCTCCTCTAGAAAATCAACACTTCCAATACCTATCACTTGGCTATTCGTAAAAATTTGAGTACCCAAGAGTTTATGAAAACACAAAATATAAACTCCGGGTCAGACATGGGTCTGGTATGAGTAAACAGGTTAAAATTGCTTAACTTTGAAAATCATTTGAAAATAAAGGTATCACGTAAGACTCCCCACAAATAAATACAGGTAAGTTTTTATCTTACGCTAACCAAAACATTTTATAGGAAATTCTGTGATATTATAATAGTGTCTAAGGTTTTCAAGTAAATAGAAAATAGCCGAAATTGTTACATCTATTAAATTCCAGCTACTAGCCACGGAAGTGGGTAATACAAATCAAAACTGTAGGGTCTCGTAGGGAAAATGGATTTCCAACAATGGCAGGGCTACTGGGGTACCGTCCGTCACAGTACGGGGCCTAGATCACCGTACCGAGGATCACTCCCGACCCCCTACAACACAAGGCCGGAACCATTCCTTACTGAACAGTCCCGAACAAGATAACCCCGCAGTTGTGGCCTACAACTTCTCACACAGCCGAAATAAAAAGGGACATCTAGACAGGGGGAAATCTTGTCCTGCTTGGGCATGACCCACCTAACCATGCTGCATCTCCCCTGTTTTAGCCATTCCCGGTTGATGAGGCTTGAGGCTACGATTACCTTTATTGAACATATCTTAGAATGCTCATCGTCCGCCTGACGATGTGTTGAAAGCATTCAATCCATACAAGTTCGTTCCGGGTTCGAACGAAACCGAAGGCATTATCTCGTTACACTCATTTTGGAATCACCCTCAGAGTTAACGACAATAACCCTTGCATTCTGGAACTTCATCTCGATTCACCATTTGATAAGTCACGACCTATCGTTTAATTTGGATCGATGTGGTTTTAGGAGAATCAAAATTGATTCTTCCGATCCCGGTCTCAACGGATCCAAACGCCATTTTAAAGGTCAAGTTGTCTATTTAACTTAACAGTTCAATTTAATATCAAGAATTAACATAACAGATATATCAGATAAATCATATACAGTTATCACAGATATCCATAATATATCACAACATATCATCAAATATCATCAAACAGTTATTAAAGTCAAACAAACATAATTATCAATGCATACCAAACAGTTTATCTTTACTTAACCAAATTATTTGTCCAAGAATAAACTGTTTTATTCTGTTTAATTAATTACTGATTAATTAGCTGATTAATGATCAATTAATTAATTAGTTAATCATTAATTATTAATTTATTAATTATCTAATCTTTAATTACTTATTTAAATTAATTAACTTTTATTCATTAACTGTTACTCAGTTACTCAATTAATTAGTTGATTCTTAATTATTAATTATTAATTAATAACTTACTTATTAAAAATTAATTACAAATTACTTTAATTAACCAATTATTATTAATTTAATTAATTAATAAATCTTTAATTAATCACTTAAGTTAATTATTATTTGTTAATTAACTTTTAAGTGATATGCTAACATTCCTTAAGATTTAAATTGATTTAACATGTAATTACATTTTAATTCCAAACTCAATTAAAAATTCAAATATAAATTAATCAACCTTCTAGCTACTAACTATTAATCACCTATTCCTTACATATCTACCTAAATCAAACTTTAATTAAAATACTAACTTAATTAATTAACAATTATTTATTGAACTTAGTTATATACCTTTATAAAAATCAGTACAAGTCCATTTGGGAAAGCACCGAGACCAACGTCGTTCCTTACTCGAGAAAACTCGAGTTTTCCCTCGTCTCTTTCCCTTGTCACTCTCCCATCCCCTTCCCTGTTCTTCTTCTCTTTTTTTTAAGTTAAGCTAAAAAAATTAACTGCAGTAATTCACTCACGCAAACGCATCCTACTCGAACCAACATACCAACTTACTCGAGTACCACTCGAGCATCACACGTATGCAGTCACTCACGACTCACTGACTCACTTCCGCCACCGTGCACGTGCACGGTGGTGCGCTTGGCCTACGGCGCCTCGCGACAGCACTCACACGTCACACATCTTCCACTCGTACGAAATCGAGACCCAGTTTTCAATTTCACGTTGAAAACAAAAATATGACCTGAATGCTCAAGCATACGACAACATCACTGATGGACGAATCACTCGTGCGGCCACCATACATCACCAGAGGCGATGAAAATTCACCTGAACGTCACTCACATCACCCTCTAACTCCACCAAAAATCACGCTCCACTCGGTTTCATGATGATGCCACAATCGCTAATTTACAGAGCCTAGAAAAATATGGGCTTAAACCCTATTCTAGATTCAAACCCAAAATTTATGCATCTGAAAAATAATTTCACATTTTTTTAGTGTTGATATATCTTCAACCTTGCTTCATGCCAAATTCCAGGAATTAAATTTACTTAATCTTCCAAATTTGACAAAAATCAGTAAAACTTCTTTTAAAAACTGCTCTGGAAATCTTTGCTTCCAAGCCAAAAATTTTATGTTAAAAATCATAATTATGTTTATGGAAACTAAATATACTATTGAATTTACAAATTTAAACACTTGAAATTTCAACTTTGATTTCTTTTTACCTGTAGTTTTGGAAATGCAGTATTGAAAAATGCTGTTTAAACTTGAAACATGTTTGCAGGCCTTGTTTTAAACTAAACAAACTCGAATTTACACAATACAAAGTTCAAATGGTTATATGAATAAGTTTTGTAAATTTATTTGCTTTATTTTGTACAAAACTTGAAGTACTGATCAAGAACAACTATGAAAGCTTCCAGTGCAAACAAACATACACAACACAGTATGTTTAAACTTCATCAACACATATCATTAAGAAGAAAATATGCAAACTAAAGTTGAAATTAGTTTGTTTACTCACATAAAATATTTGAACAGAAGGTATGTTGAAGAAGACACTGCAGATGAAGCTTTCCTGAAACTCCCCTTTGTTTTTGCTGTTAAATTAAATTTTGTTTCCATAGCCAAAACATATGTTTCTCAGGTTTGTGTTTTTAAGTTAAGGCTTGTATAAAATGAAACTGATAATAGAAAGGTGGATATATATAGGACAACCACCATTTTTGACCAAACAAGAAATTGGTATTAAATTTTACTGCAAATATGAAATGATATTGATCTCGGCTGTATGTACTTATTTAAACAAGATGTTAGGCTAGTTAATGCTTATAATTTTAATCATGATAGCAAGTAATTAATGTTTACTGTCTGTTGCAAATTTTGTACAAAGATATTTATTGTTATTTCGGCTAGCATACTCCATAAGACACAGGTTTTGTTTTATGATATTTGAAGTGAAACTTATTTTTCTTATGCATATGTATTTCCTGCAACACCCAAGTGTATTACTGGTTTACATGTATTTCGTAAGATACAGACACTTTGTTTCATTATATTTGTACAAGATATTGTTTTCCAGGTTTGTTTTTTTAATTTATTTATTAATTTTGAAGTGAAAACTTGTTTTATATTGAAGTGGACTTTGTTCCCTGAGGCATAAAACTGTACACAGCACCTATTAAAAGTTATTGTTAACATATATGTTTATTTATATTGATAGTTATATTTTATATGAAATTTGTATACTTGTTCATATGATTTTTAACATTTTTATTAAGGATGTTGTGTTGTATAATTTGAATTTTGAAGATCATTGTTTGACTAAAAATACTTGTATTTGTATATGTCAAATTATAATTTATATTTGTATATTTATATTACTTTGATTACATCTTATAATTATAATTATGTTTTATACTAATTTTGTATGTTTATACCTATATTGTTTTGCACTTCCATGTTTATGTTTAATATTTCCATGTTTGTTTATTTTAAAACTTATCATTTTAAAAACCAAAATTGTATGCATATGTATTTTATCAAATATCAAAAATATAAAGTCTTTGATTTGATTCTATTGAATAAAACCGATTTTGTTTTAAATGGTTTTGAAGTATTTAATTTTAAAATTTCAAATCAAAACTTCTTTTATAAAACATATAACTGTTAAATATCCAAGATCTCATCAAGTTAAACATTGACAAGCTTATATTTAATTTAAATTAGATTAAGTATTTATTAAAATATATCGTCAAAATTCCGGGTCGTTACAACCAGTCTCATGACTGACCTGGAGTTTATTGTTCTCTTCCTAAACTCTGGGTGCCCATAATTTTCCACACGGGCAGTCTAGAGTCAGGTTATCAGGTCATTCTGGATTCAGAAGTGCTTTGGAGCTCAAGTGGCGAGTTGGATGGCGAGACGTATTACTTCTATATTGTATTATCTTTCCGCTGTAAATTCACTTGTAGGGACACGTTTGTATAACTGTCCATTGTTTTGTTATATTGTATATTGTTGTTGTATACTCTGATGAAAATGTAATAACTGATATAGTTCTTTATTTTAGAGATTATTCATTTATGTATTATATGTTGTTCCGCTGCGATATGTGAGATTCTGATATTGTTTCTGTTCTGTTTTCTACTTCTTCTATCTTTCTCTTTCACATCTTCTTTTAACCCTAACAATTCGGTTTTCCGGCATTTGATACAATGGACGTAAAAATGCCGACTTTCGGATCCCGACATAAACGCCGAAACGTTACATTATTTGTGTCACCAATTGTGTCTCTGTTTTGTGTCTAAATAGACTTATATATATATAGACACACACAGAATGCACATGTATACATGAGTGTAAATCCTAATACCTATATACGGGCATATCAAACTATGTACACTTTATTATGTTGCACGTGCACGCATATGCGTACATGTTACACAAATATTATATATCATACAATAAATAAAGCTTTATTTATAAATTAAATAAAATATTGATTTTATTTAAAATAAATTTAGATGAGATCAAAATAAAATTAGACTTTATCGGCCCAACAAAGATCCAAACGGTATTAATTTTTAAATTTACCAATTTACCCCATTGCATGCTGGCGTAGTTCCAACACAACCAGCAAGTTTCATATAACACGGTATGCGTTATACTATCATTATTTAAGTATATTGCACTAAGCATAATGTAGGGTGTCAGGGTACCTAATTCAATAATACCTACATCACATGAAATCCATCCTAATCACAACAATCATAGAAAATACTACAATCAAAGCAAACATATCAATGATCACTAAGTCTCGTGTCACCATTAAGATGCCTTTAGACATATGATAACTTGTACGACTTTTAATAGGGTCAGCGGGTGTTATATACATCAAATGTACATAAATACTATAGATCTAATGGTACTTCAGGCCACGGCAACATCCGAAGATCGATTCAAGGTGAATCTAGGAGATCACATCAATTAATGTATGTTCAAAGGCTACATCCCTATGGTATTAGATTCCATTTATGTTTTATTATATTCATCATGTAACATGTTGGTAGTATAACAACTTTGTATGCGCAATAACTATCAATCAATGTAGATAATGTAACATAATTTAATCATTTTATATTTTTTAAATAGTTCGTGTCTTCAATTATTTTATTTTCAACAATGACAAAATATTATTCATAATATAAAAGTATTAATTTTATTTAATTATAAGATATTTTAAATGATTTTATAGATCTGGATTTGAATTTTAAAATATTTTACTAAATCAAAATTAGATATTTTAAATATTAAATTTGAATTTACATTTTATTGACCTGGTCAAAATCCAATTAAAAAAATTTAATTCATTTTATTTAACATATAAGTAAATTTCAAAATTATATATATATGTATGTATGTATGTATGTATGTATGTATGTATGTATGTATGTATGTATGTATGTATACACATACATTTAATGCGCATATAAATGACAAATGTATACATTGTAGATGCATCTCAACATCTATATACGTAAATATTAACTGTATAAACTTATCATGTTGCGCATGCACATTATACCCGTATAATTTATAATGATATAACCATAAGCTATATATAAATCAATTTTAATCAACTCATTAACAAGCTCCACCCCAGGGTAAGGCTTAAAAGATGGGCCGCCTAGGGCAAATGTTGGAGGGGCAACAAAATTTTAAACAATATACAGAGACTCTTTTCAAACAAAATAAATGAGTACATCTTTTTAGCAAAATCGTGCCATGAAACAGTTTGTTGGATGATTTAAATATCAAGCAACCAAAGTTCAAGCCATGTATGCACTACTTTTTGGGCTTTGTGTATTTTTTTTCTTGACTTATTTCTCAAAGTGGATTGGGACAATTGAATTGGTTGGGTTCAGCCATGCTCATTAATTAATTAAATTGAAAAAATAAATAAAATTGAATTTTATATAAATTAACTAAATTGGATTTAGTACAACCCAATTGGACTTTATTTTATATATACATATACATTTTTATTTTATCTTATTTTACTTAGTTATTATTATTAATTTACCTATTTGACTTTATTTTATTATTATTATTATTTATTATTATTATTATTATTATTTTAATTTTTTTATTTTAGGGTTCCATCTCTAGCCGACCCCAACTTGTTTGGGAATAATGGCTTTGTTGTTGTTGCTGTTGTTGTTGGATTTAGTGCAACCCATAAGACTTCATAGACTCACTATTTCCAACACAAACATCAAATAAATTAATAATTCTTAAATATTAAATAATTTAATTAAATTATAATATTTTAGAAATTATTAAATCATATGGTTTTTGGAAGAATTCACAAATGTGATTGTGAGAATCTAAGGTGTGAATTCAATTAGCGTTTAATATTGAACAATTCAAATATTAACGTTTACAAGTTACCATAACTAGTAGTGTGACGGTTTGGCCAAATTCATCGCTCACGTATCTTTTTATTTATAAATCATATTTTCACTTTTCATAAGTGGCACCAATGGTGATAATAATTTACATGCGTTCTATTCGCCAACAATATATCATATTAGGATGTATGAAGTCAGGTATTGGTCAAACTCCAACATTATCCACATTCAATTGGACCAATCCTTAAACAAAGTCCTTAATTCAGTAATAACATTTATTATTAGTCATTTTACTCTGGCATAATATTGATTTTGAGTTGACTACATTAGACCATGATACAATATCATACAACCGAGAAGACGAGTTCTCTATTGAACAATGCTTCTCTTCCAATGCTTTAACTGAGATACAATTATAACCACTTGATGGATCGCCATATCATGATTTAACAATAATCAAAATGTATTATTCACTTTGAAGTTCCGTAGTACTGTCAAGTCGAGTGAACTATGTAACATCATCACTTGAGATTTCTTCTTTTAAACTAGTTTTTATTAATAAACAAGAAACCCTAGGACGAGCCATTTCATAGTTATTCAATATCTATGAAAATGTAGCCCTATGGTTCCCTCAGTAGGCATGAGTAATACAATGCTCAAAATTTGACGGGCGTTACGTACTCTTGTCTCAATGGATACAACAATAAATTTTTCTCAAAACATCTTGACTAGGGTTATTTAAAACAAAATATTATTTTAAATTGTGATTAATTGCTCACGATTGTAACTATATGCAACTACAATCATATAACATTTTACTTAGGGAGTTTATTATTATATACTTTAAATTAATTTCTTAACTAATTATATCATAATGTAATAAAGTATAGATGAAAATGAACATATTTATTACGTAAAAAATTAATTACAAAATTGGGTATATGTAACAAATTACATAACTGTCTCATGGACATACCATTGACTCTTTCAGGAAGTAGCCTATAAATTAGAGCTACCCACTAAAGTAAAAATTTACCCCATTTTTCATGTTTCTCAACTAAAAAGGAAGATTGACACTGGTTTGGTGATTCAAACAAGATGCATTGACTTACAATAAGGAGATAGATGATGAACCAGAAGCCATATTGGATAAGAAGATTCTCCCCAAACGTGGCAAGGTTGTAACTCAAGTCCTGATTGAATGAAAGCAACGATCAATGGATGAATCGACTTGGGAGGATTACTGGGATTTGGTTAAAAACTTTCTAGCAGTTGACCTTGAGATAAGGTCAAATTTTTAAGGGGAAGAGAGTGTTCGTATCAAAAGCATTTTATTAAACAGTACGGAACCCATTAGTCTTGGAAGCATTTTGTCAAATAGTTTGAAACCCATCAAGCCAATAGGCATTTCCTCAAACAACTTCGTTCTCAAGACTTCATTGACCAGAGGCGACGACGCAAGGGGAGAGTTGACCGACCAAAGCCATTGGTCAGATGAGGAAGATGAGTCGACTCCAACCATGATAAAATCGACATTTATAAATGTCGAGCTGGCATGTGCATGTGTACATTTGCACGGCCTGTGCACATGGACCAAAAGGGATAATTTCTGCCTAATTCTATGGGCTTTTTTGAGTAGATTAAATGATGCTTTAAGGAGATGTAGATTACTATGGATAACTTGATGAGTCTATAAATAGATGATATATCAAATTGAAAATAAATCAAGTGAAAAATAGGTAGAAGGACAAACATAAATAAAAAAAATTGGCGCAAGGACAACACGTTTTTTATTTAGTACGAAGGTCAAGCTTCATGTAAAAATACATCGAAACGTCAAACTTACGAGGCGACTAAAATGGTGGCGGCTTGACAGATGATGTTATGACAGATGAGGCTTAAGAGGCGACGATGTGGTAGCGGCTTAGGATGGCGACGGTGGTTGGTTGAGGCGATGAGGTAGCAGCAGCTTAGGAGTCGACGAGATGGATTGGGAGACGATGGAAGAGAAGAGTATTGGAGGTGTAGCAGCGATGGCCAAGTCATGGCATCGATGGTTGTGCCGGTGAAGACAACGGAAGCTAGTGGCATCAATTTTTTTAAACAATAAATAGTCGAAAATGCTAATTATAACTAGCATTATCTAGTGAAAATAAATATAGCACTATATGTGTGTAATGCTAATTTAGTTTAGCATTTTTTAAACTATAAAAAGGAATGATAATGCTAGTTTGATTTATCATTTTTTAAACTATAAAAGATGAATATAGCACTACGTTGATTTTATATTAGTTTAATTTAGCATTTTTTGAACTATAAAAAATGTATATAGCATTGTATGTGTATCATGCTAATTTATTTTAACATGTTTTTAGTACTAATTTGATAGAATGAATTGATTGTGCCGAATGATAGTTAAAAAATAACATTTGTATTTTTAAAGTGCATTAGAATGTAATGAATGTGCTAAATGATAGTTAAAAATAGCATTTATATTTTTAAAATGCATTACAATGAATTGAATGTGCCGAATGATAGTTGAAAATTGAAATTGTATTTTTAAAGTATATTAGAATGAATGGAATGTAAAGAATGACAATTGAAAATATCATTTATATTTTTAAAGTCATTACAATATATCGAATGTGTCGTACGATAGTTAAAATAGCATTTGTACTTTTAAAATATATTAGAATAAATGGAATATGCCAAATGAAATATCATTTGTATTTTTAAAATGCATTATTATGTATCGAATGTGCCGTATGATAGCTAAAAATAGCATTTGTATTTTTAAAATGCATTAGAATGAATGAAATATGCCGAATGATAGCTAAAAATATCATTTGTATTTATAAAATGCATTAGAACGAATGGAATGTGCCAAATAACTTTTGCATCCATACGTACCCGATTAGGCTTGACATCCGGTTAGTTTTTGCATCCATACGTACCAATTAGGCTTGGCATCCGGTTAGCTTTTCCATCCATACGTCTCGATAAGGCTTGACATCCAATTAGCTTTTGCATTCGATGATACGCTCAGTTAAACAATATATATTGGGTATAGATTGGTTCCATATATTCTCGATCAGGCTGGACATCCGGTTGGCCTTTGCATCCATACATACCCGATTAGGCTTAATATCTGGTTAGCTTTTACATTCGATGGTACGCTTGGTTAAACAATGTATCTCGGGTATAGATTTGTTCCATATGTACTCGATTACGCCTGACATTCGGTTAGCTTTTGCATCTTTACGTATCCGATTAACGCTTGGCATCCGATTAGCTTTTATATCCTTATGTACCCGATTATGCTTGACATCGGGTTAGCTTTTGCATCCATACATACTCGATTAGATTTGACATCAGGTTAGTTTTTGCATTCGATGGTACGTTCGATTAAACAATATAACTCGGGTATAGATTAGTTCTATATGTACCTAATTAGACTTGGCATTTAATTAGCTTTGTATTCATACATACCCAATAAGACTTGATATCCGGTTAGCTTCTACATTCGATCGCACGCTTGGTTAAACAATATATCTAGGGTATAGATTGGTTCCATGCGTACCCGATTAGGCTTGATATCCGGTAGCTTTTGCATCCATATGTACCTGATTAGGCTTGACATCCGGTTAGCTTTTGCATCCTATGATACACTTGGTTAACCAATATATTTCGAGTATAGATTGGTTCCACATGTACCCGATTAAGTTTAGCATCTGGTTTGCATTCATACGTACCCGATTAGGCTTAGCATCCAGTTTGCATTTTAGTTATGAAATTCACTATCATGTTTAAAATGTCCAGATTAATATTTTATTATAGCATTTTAATTACAAAGTCTGTTAGCATGTTTATAATATACAAAATTGTAGTTTAATGCAGCATTTTAATCATGAAGTCTGTATCATGTTTACGATATGACAAAAAATAGTTTAATATAGCATTTTAACTACAAAGTCCACTAGCATGTTTAAGATATGCAAAATGATAGTTTAATATAACATTTAATTTATGAAGTACACTAGTTTTTTTTGAAATATGTAAAGTGATAGTCTAATAAAGCATGTTGGTTACAAAATATAATAGCATGGTTATGATACCTAAAATGATAGTGTAAAGTAACATTTTAGCTATGAAGTACAATAGCATGTTTAAAAAAATGCAAGATGATAGTTTAATGTAACATTTTTGTTACAAAGTCTAGTAGTATGTTAATGACATGCAAAATGCTAGTAAAATTTAGCATTTTTTGAACTAGAAAAAAATGAATATAACATTACGTGAATTAATGCTAATTTAATTTAGCATTTTGTTATTTTATTGATTTTTAAAAAAATTCGGATTGACGATGCTGGTGCATCCTTGAGATGGTACGGCAGGGGATGACTGCAGCGATGAGGTAGTATGATGTTTATTTGAGGAGCCGACGAATACGACGGAGAGAGCGGCACCGACACCGACGAGCTGGAGGGTGCAGATCGAGGCTGCAGTGGTTGAGGTCAAGGTCAAGCTGTTGAAGACGATGGCGATGAGAGAGGAAAAGGGTACAGAGAAAACGTGAGTCTAAATTTGAAAACTTCCTACTTGATCAAAATGTTGACTAATGGTTGTGCGGTTGGCTAATTAACTCATAAATCAAATGAATGAATCAATAAAAGAATGTTCACTTTTTTCTAAAATCTGCTGTTTTCTGCGCATTTTTTTGCTGATCTAGTTCTTTTTACTCCTGTTATCATGTTCCTGTGCATTTCTCCCTATCTTCTTCACTCAATTCTGCTGCTGTTCCACCTTTCTTACCACCTACCTTGCCTGCAAACACATCATCTTTTTCAGATTTCCTCCTTCCCATCGCAACAACTTCAGAAAACAAGAAACTGATGATGACAAGTTCCATGGTGAAACAAAAAGGACCTAACAAACTTTTTTAAAAAAAAAGTTATCCTTTAGACTGAATATCCTTATAAGAGCTGAAATTAAACTCTTTAAACTCCCGAAAATTACTAATTTGACGAGTTGAGAATGGAAACAGGTGTTATATTAAAAAAGGAGAGGATTTTCTCAACACAAACAAAACAGAGTGGGTAAAAAATTATCGAAACTAATGCATGAAACTGGAACCCTTCAGGTTCTGTCCAAAATTTTATTGCAGAGCATAGGTAAATTTACAGTATTTCACAAATGAACAAGAATAGAGCAAGTATAAAATGTGTACAATCAATGTATGCATCACATTCATCCCAAAGTTTTATCATAAATGAAAGGCTATGTATTTGCCAAGAGAACTCAGACAACATGTTGCTCTTATCCCATTAATCAAAACATATAGTACAAAATTTCATATATTCAAAAGATTAAATCCAGTCTAGTATCAAATATCAAGTATGCTGTAGCAGTTAGTCAAATAAATATATGGAAATTAGCATCTGTATAAACTTTCATATTGTTTCTACCTGTTCATAATTTGTTTGTCAGTATAGAATTTGAGAAAAATAACTCCAATTTCGTTCAGTATACTCACAACACTTGGAGATTTAGGCAACTTCTAGTGTTAAGAGATGCTACTAGAACTTCTTGGTAAAAGCTCTTCAATACCCACTTTCATATTAGGTGCTAATCTTCCATTGAAAACAATGACATCAACTGAAAAAACTGAACACACTGGTCTATGATCAGAGAATCTTGATTCACCGCGATTGTATGATATTTGTCTTATTCCTTCACCGTACCAAAGTATGCGGTCACACCTAGTAAAATTCTCTCTCTGTTAGCATAATGAATATAAAAGAAGTAATCTTTGCTCTTATTTTGAGAAAAATGAACCTGTATATAAGAAGTGCCTATTTAACTGTCTGAAATGTGAAACGAAGATCAAGTTATAGGTGATATGAGAAGGAAAGAACAAAAAAAGTCTTCTTACCATGCAGGAGTTCGACGTTTCTTTTTAGACATAGCAGTCTCTCCAGCATAAGCATCTGAATTGCATGAATACTTGTATGTTGGTGCAAAGAATATCTTTCCTTCATTCCATCCTTTAAAAACTCTTCCAGATTCTCTTTCAATTTTGAGCTATTAAATCAAAAACATATTATACATTTTCGGGAAATTTCTGATAATGCATTTAGCGTACAGTTTGAACCACAATAACCTGATCTTTCTCGAAAAGGGCATCCCAATTGTTAAGTTCAAGCAAATTCCTTGTCACCGAATAGCTTAGAGATATCCGGTAATTAAGATCTCCTAGCCATATTACTCGACTGTAGAATTGCAGACAATAAAAGTAGAATTTTATATGCAATATTTTATTTTACTTAACTAAAAAAAAAAAAAAACTTGCTCATGGTCAGTGATTTTTCCAGGATTTCTTCTCCTTGATGAATTCTTGCAGATTCTGGGAAACTGAGTATTCTTTAAGATTTCAATGACATCAGCATTCCTCCTCCTTTCATCTCCTTCTTTTTCTCCGGATGCTAAGTGACTGCACACGAAGCAGAAGCTGGTTTGGTGCACTGACATGCTCACTGATATACATCCCTGTGTGTTAAATTTCAAATCCAAGTTACATATAAACACACATTCAAACATCTATACCATACATATTCAAAGGATACGAATCAATTCTAGGTGATAAGGTAAATTTGCTTTTAAATACATGAGATATGTGGTTGATGCATGCTTGGTCCAATTTATTTTAGCTTTCCAATAAAAAAAAAAAGAAAGAAAGGAAGAGATGAAGTTTTTTTATCTACAATACTAATATGCTCATTGATATACCTATCTGTAGTCACAATTTGAATCCAAAATTTAGAAAGACAAACATAAACATGTATACCAAGGACTTCCGACGAACAACTCATCTGGTAAAGCATTCAAATGTCAATGGTAAAGCATTCAAATGCCAATAAAAGATGGAAGAGTCAGTTGAAGCTCTTTTAAAATAATTGTATGGGTTATAAGATCGGCGCATACTTCCTCAGAATGTTTATGAATAGTGTCTGATTCATTTGAAGGTTTTATTTTTTTTTTATTTTTTTTAGAAGGAAACAGCATGTATACAGGGTTTCTGAAAATCATGAAATTATAAGACAATACCTACCTTATTACCAAGATACCCCATGACGCCGCGTCCTATGCAAGAAACACGCAAATGCCCAACGTGTTGCACGAGTTCCCTCCTTACCCAAATGGTAAGAAAAATCCCCACCATTTGCTTACAAGCTACAAGACCATATTTCATCTTATTACTACTCAAACTTTTATCATCAATATTCATATCCAAAAAGCTACTATATTCTTCTTCTTCCTCCACCTCCTCTTCGGAGGACTCATCGCCAATAACATACGATTGTGGACATATGAAACATGTGCTCGTGTAGTATTTCTTGGCTACTTCAGAAGGACAATTACATGTCTTGAATTGCCTCTTTTGGTCGGTTTTAAATGCTTGACTCAGTGATTTTAGTGAAGGTTTTGGAAAGAATGTACGAGATACTGATTTTGAAATCGGAGATGGAGAGTTATAATGGTCAGGATGATTAAGTGGAGTGTTGGGGCAACTGGTTGTTTGGGAGGCTTGAGGTTGGTTTAATGCTTGGTTGATCAGAGCTAGCCATTTTGATGCTGGTTCATTGTCTTCTATCACTAGTACATTCCCAGCATTTAGTGGCACTACTTCCTGAAACCTGTACACAATAGAATATGCACGTATGTATGTTTTATAGGTATACATTAGTATGAAGAATGTGTGATGATAGGTACTATATCGGTTATGTAATTTTCAACTCCAAAACTTACAAGGAAGAAGACATAACCAATAAGCATTATGATATATTTTTTATCGATTCCTATCATTAAGTCATAAAATCTTTTACAAATTGATTATAGAGTCTCCTCGCTTTACCTCTCCGATTCCTTTCTCAATTCTGTTATATCTTTGATTGGACCATTCACTAAACTCGCTTACAATTCAATTCTCTTTCTTTCTACTTAGGTCTCCTTAATTAAGTAATTCTTTCAAATTGTTGGCATATAACGAGGAATTATAATAAAAATTTGTCAAAAACATACTTAGCTTACCAAAATAAAAGTAGCTTATCAAAGATAAGATAAAAGCTTCGCAAAATATTAATTGTATGTAGTACCACAAAAATTCAGCAATATAATCACGACCTTACCCTAAAACGTAGATATCTGATCTGTCATCGACTGGAAGAAAATTGTTGAGATTTAGTCCGAATTCAGGAGCTTTTCCTCCAACATTCCAGGTGGCGACAAATATTCTGTGCAGGCAATTTATATATAAAAAAAAGAGAGGAAAAAACAGATGAATAAAGATATATGTTTACATATGCAAACATGATGAACCTGTAAGTTTGTTCGTCCAGATTCTTAGATATTGAAGAAGAGAATTCGTCCAACCGTAAGTTTTCTAATTCATATGATGTATCAGCTTCTATATACATCATAGAAAGTATAATTAGAAAATAGTGAGTTATAGAATATTTGAAGAAAAACAATGTAGTAAGTATACAATAGCGTTTACCTGAGAAAGTCTTCCTGATTGTGGCAGCTGACGTCTCAGAAAAAGCTGTGTTCTCAGAATATTCAACTGTTTTTATTCAAACCAACAAAACAAATTAAGTAAATTCTTTCAACCAATGTCACAGTCTTTAAGTATCAATAAGCTAAGAATGAGTTATATATTTTACGTCACAACACAGTTAAAAGAAGCAGTGTTCTATTAAAACTCTCCAATATGAACAAGTCATAAGTCTTTGCTTCTATTCTTTGTATATTAGTCAATGTAGAGAAAATATTTAGGAAGTTTTTCATAAAATTGTCTAAATTGATTATCACTAAAAGGGAAGGTATAGAGGATGGCAGTCCCCTAAGTGGGATGCTAGGGGGCAACTTCTCCGCCGATGGCGGTCGACCTTGCCGGTAAGACGCGGGGCTTCAGGAAGCAGTGTGCCGTTCGAAAATTGATATATCTTGTTTACTGGTTGAATTTGAATCCAAACAACAAACAGATATAACTGTTGGGACCAAAGGTGTCTTGTTCGTTTCAAATAGTCGCCACAAACAGAAGCTCTTCTTGTATATACACGACAATACTTGGTCGTTTAAATATAACTTCCTTTTTGCTTTCTTAGTCAACAAAATACACACGCATTTTCCTGAAAGAACGTTTTCTGCAAAACGCTATGTAACCTGAGACAGGCGGAAACATTCTTAAAAAAGAAGCATTCAACTGCGCTTTGGAGTGGCATATCTCCACAATTTTACAACAAAATATAAAAGATTTTCACTAACCAGGTACGCCGGTTCTTGAAATTGATTTCTTCTCTTTGCTTCCAAATAATCTCGGAACATATGACTGATGAATCCAAAAACAAAAGCAATTAGTCTGGGTTTGGAATATAATATCATTGATTCAAGAAACTGTAATATCTGCTGTAATTTGAAATTGTAATATATTAAGCATGAATATAAAAGAAGTCAATACCTTCTTTCCCATTCCTTTGATCTTTGTTCTCTTTAGAACAAAAAGAAATTAATCTCCTTGATAAACTGCAACCAGTAGGCAAAAAATAATAATATAAACTTTAAATGACCATTGAATTGATCAAAATCGAACTTAATGAAGCTGTAAGTTTCACCATTAGAAGAAGATCATCAAATTATAATTTTTGAGTAACATCATTAACGATAACGACAATGCTAACAATTAGAAAATGCTTATTTAATTAAAAAAAATGGTAGAAAACTAAATAATCAATCAAAGCCATATGGTACCAACTTAAAAAGCACATAATCGTTCATGAACCCCAAACATTTCATCGATTTTCATTATTAAAAATTATAAAGTAGAAACACCAAGAAATAAAATAATATAAGAAATATTAAAAATTGAAAAAAACCTATGAATAAACTCTGCAGTGAAAATCGAAGTATGACAGGCACAGAACCCGAAAGCCGTAAAGACACAAATGGAAATTTCTAAAGCAGAAGAATGACCCACTTGGTTAAAAAAACAAGAAAAAAAGACAAGAGGAAACATACATAAAATACATGCATATGAATATTTTTTACATTTAGACTCTTTAAATTTTTTTGTACGCAACTCCAAATGACTTCGTAAACTACGTTACAATTTTTATCAGGTCACGTGGAAAGCCTTTGGTAAGCCCAAAAAAGTATATTTTTGACAATTTTCAAAATGATATATTGCTTTGGAAGAGGACTTTATATGACTTTAAAAGTCAAATTTTAGTAAAATTTACTTGTATTATTGGATGCTGTATCGAAATTGCAGGCAAATGTCTGGCATCATTTTTATATGTTTTTCCCCTTTGTTCCCCTCTCCGCCAACTATGACATATGCACAATTTATAGACAGCCTTTTTCTTAAGTATGGTCAAAGGGTTTTTTTTTCTTCTTTTTCTCCCCTTCATCTTTCGTCTTCCCCGTATTCAAAAGTTGAGTCCTTTAACAATAACATTTTTTCTTAAAAACGTGGTTTTCAATTTTACTATTTCATAAATAATGGATGTTGCTATCTAGACACGCATGAACTATCATTAATTCTACTTAATGAACTTAATTCAAAAAAAAAAAAACCTTAAAAACTCATTTTGACCGGCCATGCAAAATCGAGTGAAGAATCAGTCATCTGTTTTTTCATAAATGGCCAATGCTTATATAAGAAACGATACCATAATTATCAAAGTTAATAACAATCTCTTATGTCTTCAATTAATGGTGGAGCACATTCAAAGAAACGACGCTAGTAAGACATATTCTAATACTTTAGATTGCTTTGTATTAAAATTTGGGTTTTTATTTGTTTGTATTCATACTTTGTATGGTATTTATTTGTTTTGTGATTTCATTAGTTTCAAAGTTGTATTTATTCCAGTATTAATTGTTGTTTTGCTTTAAGTCATTACTTATTCTAATTTTATTTTTGGTTGACTCAATTGCACTTATGAAACTTATGATGAAAATCTCGGTTTTAGGTTCATATAATTTGAATTTTATAACACCGTTCGATTTATTTTACTTTTTTTCCTATTTTGTTTTCGACTTCATAAGTTGAAGGTTCGGACTATTTTTTGAAAGTTATTATTGAATGAGAACTGTTATTCTATTTTTTGTTATTAATTCTGCATATTGTAGAAGATGCTTGAATTTAGTAATTTGTAGTAATGATTTTGAAGATGAATGGAACAAACACATAGAAGATTTTTAAGGTTAAAATATCATATGCGATTATAGAAGGAACCGAGTTTGACATCTCAAATAGAAATGAGCCGAAATCAGATCACGATGAAGAAATCAAAATAGATCTTACCGAGTATTTTACTATCGAAGAAGTAAGTTATAATATATACATTTATTGCCAAAATTTGAAGATACTGAAAAGGAATTAAAATTGTACGTGCATTAGTATTTAGATTTTCCTTTCGCATGAAGCTATGATTTGTTGGGGTCATACGGGAAGAAGTTGAAAACCATAACTGTAGCTACTCGATCCGATAAGCAGTTGGGCAATAAGGCACAAGTTTGGCTAGGATGTGAAAGAGGTGGAAAATATCGAAAAACAAGGAGTGAAAAACGTAACGAGAGAAGTATTAAAACATGTGAACATACTTCTGACAGAAAATACGACTTCTCATTTTCACTTAAAGGGATATACGAAGAAAATGTAGAAAAAGGAGAGGGTATTAAAGTTGTAAGTTGTCAACGTTATTCATAGTCATGAGTTATCAAAATCTCTAATTGGTAATCCATTTGCTGGACTATTTACTATAGTTAAGAAAATATAGTATTTGGATTTTTTCTATTTCAGACATGAAACCTTGAGATGTTTTGCTTAATGTTAATAAGAATTTTCTTGAGAACTGTTAATCCAGAAAATGGATCAACATCCGAAAATCAGATGAAAGCGCTGGTTCTTTTATAATAAATGTAAAAGAAGTAGAAATTCCAGATCAAGCAAGTAAGAATAACAGAAAAGTAAAGAACACACAATTTTTTTATAGTGGTTCGGCGTAATCTCCAACCTACACCTACTCTAATCTCTTTTGTTAGTTGTTATCTCTCCGGATTATAATTAGCGTTATCAGATCTAACCCATATCTAGTGGATCTCATATTTACAATGGAGTTTCTAGAGAGTTTGAGAGGAATATGATAGGAGTGAAAAAGAGGAAGAAGTCTCTAATGACAAAGAGATCGGATCCAGAGTGAAGAGCTGAAGATCAGAGAAAAGCTCAGAGATAAGATCCCGTTTTGGTTGTAGGTGGGATGATATTTATAGAAAAACAGTCTTATTGAGTCAGAAGTCCAATTGAAGCAAAGTCCATAGATCGGAGTGAAGTCACATGCCAAATTGCAGAATCTTTCGAATTATTCAAACATGTCAGTACTGACTTAAAAATGTCAGTGACGACATGTTTCTTTAGTTCGAATTACTTTGAACTTTTTTGCATCTACCGTCTTACTTTTTTTTGCGATGTCCCATGTTGTTTTCATCGGTTGTTGGTCGATTTTGATAGTCATTCCTTCATCACTTGATTTATTCTGTCATTCTAGCTGTTAACTCTTTAGCTCTTAAAATAGGTTGTCCAAACCCTTGGAAATCACTTGGACACATATAGGAGAGATATATAATAACTCGTATAGAGTTGGAGTGGAGGAATATAGGGGCAAAAACATGTCATCATCGACATGAACAAGTCGGTACCGACTTGTGTAGTTAGCGTATTTTGGGATGAAACTTCTCCGAGCTATTTCATTACTTCATCTAAGCGTGCTTGTCAATTTTCAAGTCATTTCATTCTTGTTTTAATTTTTAAGTCCGGTTGTAATCTATTTTGACTCAAAAGCGGGTTAACATTTACCTTCCAAAATACGCATTTCAAACGTAAGATGTGCTTTGCTTAAGAACAAGTTTTAATAATTAGCCTTCGATATTTGAGCTCTCCGGTTATCCGTTGATCTTAATCTTGATGAATCATCCATTTCTTTGGATTCTCTTGCAAATCATAGGTCGTTTCGAACCCATTACAGCCAAGGACTCTAGCTCTTGCTTGGATATTGTTCATACATCATACTCATTCCAATTTCATTTGGAGTTATTACATCATATATCAAAACCGTTTCGTGTTCATCCGGGATTTATCTATTTTACTCTAACTATAAGGTGTTAGATCTTTTTATCAAATCCGCTTTCATTCTAAGGTTCGATCTCTCCTGATCACTTTACATACAATTTAATGTGCGATCCTTTTGAATCGTTTATCATCTGAGTTAATGGGACAATCTCTTTGGATCGTTTAACATTCTTGAGGCGATCTCTTCGGATCGTTTGGTGTTCCATTTAGGGTTTCGATCTCTTCGAATCATTGCTGAGTCCGTTTGCTTTCCAGCAAAGGAACTTAACGACCAAGCAACCCCATACGCTCAGTGTCCAGGAAGGGGACTTACTTTTTGTACAAGCCCATCCACCCGCTCTTCAAAAAGTGAGCTTGCACCCTGCACTTCGGTCCCATCTTTTGGGACGGGACTTAAAGCAATCAATATCATACAAGTCCATCTGCTCACTCTCTGACGAGGGGACTTGCACCCTACACTTTGGTACCGTCTCTCCGGACGAGACTTAAAGAGATCAATATCGGTCATCACATTTAATGTGGATTTTTCAAAAGTCAAATATTCAAATCAAAGCAAACAAGAAGTCCTAACTATCCATCTTAGACATCCAACTCAAAGCATGCTTAGAGACCAATCTAGGTCCCGTACATGTGTAAGCGGTCCGAGATTATTATTGTCCTAAATAGTCATCTTAGACATCCGACACAAAGCGTGCCTAGAGACCAATCTAGGCCTCGTACATGTATAAGCGGTCCGAGCTTATTATATCTTAATTACCCAAAGTAAGAAAGAGCAGAACGAGGGAATCGAATCTGACTTTCGACCAACCTGATCATGAGTGTAACACCCCAATTTTATTGACAGTTGATTAAAATAAATTTAATTGATAACTATGAAAACAGTGAAAACAATGAAAAATGAATTTTTCTAATGTTGGAATTTGACCACGAAACTTATACCATTGTGTTAGTAGCAATTTTATAATCAACTTCTATATACAATGTTTTCTGAATGGACTTCAAATGGAGAAGTTATAGCCGTTTGAAGTTTTAGCATCAGAAACAATTGCATATGCAAACATGGAAATTTTATAAATTATAAACATTTGCAATGAATTCATAGGATATTTATAAAAATAGAAACAAATTTATTATCTTTGTAATAACTGTAAATTATTAATAGAATTAGATGTAAGAGGAAAAGAATAAGGGGAATAATAAACATTTTAAACAGAATCAGCTAAATAGTGAAATTAATTAATATATGAATTAATATTGGAGATTAATATATAACATGCGTGTCTATATATCAGATCCTTCAATTTAACGAGGTTTACATATAAATGCAACAAATAAATGTTCAAATTCATATCTGGATAATAAAATTTATATACATATTAAATATATATGTTGATTGAATGGTGGAATTAATTGACATGCCAATTAATGAAACGTTACGATGTGTAAAATATTAATTAAGGAAATTAACTAATAAATGTGACATGTTAATCTATTAATGGGGCTATTAATTAGGATTGTAACGTAATCAGTATAAAATGTCAATTAATAAGAAAATGAAACAATTTTTTAATTCTTGGACAAAGGAACATGATTTTTTTGACACTGTGCGTAAGGTTTGGTCATCTCCTACATATGGTAACCCAATGCTTGTTTTACAGAAAAACTCAGAGCCACGAAGGAGGTGTTGAGAGAGTGGTCCAAATCAAGATTTGGGAATGGAAGCAAGCAGACGACCATTTGGAAAAAGAAACTTCACGTCATACAGTCGGAAATGCAAAGGAATACCAACAATGATAGCTTGGCCTCTCTTGAAACTTCTATTGGAAAGCAGTATCAGCTTGAACTACACAAGGAGCTATCCATGATAAAGCAGAAAGCACGCACACGTTGGAATGATGAAGGTGATCTAAACACTGCCTACTTCCATGCCTATCTGAAAGCGAAACAGAACCGCGACAACATTCATAGAATTGTTGACATGAATGGTACAGAATAAACTGATAGCCCGACAATCGACAAAGCCTTCATTGACTTTTTCTCTAAGCTTCTTGGTAACACCGACGACTTTAGCCCTTGCATTGACGAGATAGATCCCCTGATGCTTCCTAAGCTTAACCAACATGACCGTGATTTTCTCTGTAACAAAGTCTCCGAAGTTGAAATCAAAGAAGCCATGCTCTCTCTTAACTCAAACTCGTGCAGTGGTCCGGATGGCCTCAACTCCTTCTTCTACACTTCTTGTCGGAGCATTGTCGGACCTGACGTGAGCAGTGCAATTTTATCTGTTTTTAAAAACTCTAGGATGTTATACTCTTTCAACAACACTAATATCGCTCTCATTCCGAAATCAATCTCCGCTGATGCTGTTGTGGACTTTAGGCCGATCTCCTACTGTAATGCGATATACAAATGTGTCTCGAAGATTATAGCCTCTCGCTTGAAGGCTGTTCTCCCAAACATTATATCTCCTAACCAATCCGCTTTCCTCCCGGGTAGAAGTATTCTTGACAATGTTTTACTCTCACATGAACTCCTTAAAGGGTACAGGACTAAAAACTTGTCTCCTAGAGCGATGATGAAATTTGATATCCGAAAGGCCTTTGATTTGCTGCATTGGGATTAGCTGGTCCGCATCTTAGGGTATATGAACTTTCCGCCTCACTTTATTGCCTGGATATACTCTTGCATATCCACTGTCAACTACTCCATCATTATTAATGGATCGGCAAAAGGATTCTTCGGAGGTTATCAAGGTGTTCGTCAAGGCGACCCGATGTCTGCATATCTATTTATTATTGTGATGGAACTTCTCACCCATATGCTTGACAAACTGGTATCCTCTGGCTTGTTCCACTTACACCCAAGATGTAGTAATCCCCGCATAACCTCCCTTATGTTTGCCGATGATCTCGTTGTCTTTCTGCAAACCTGACCCAATAACCATTCACTCCATTATGCACGCTTTGGATGCTTTCTACAGGCAAACAGGTTTAAAAATTAACCTCGGTAAATCAGAATTGATGCTAGCTGGCCTCTCCGACGATCAATCTCTCCTAATTCTCAACTTCACGCGTCTTCAACCAAACTTCAATACAACGTCTTATCTTGATATTCCTCTTGCAACATCTCGAATAACAGCTGGACAATGCTCCCCTCTCTTTGCTAAAATCATGTCCAAATTGCAGTGTTGGACCTCCAGAACTTAAGCCAGGCCGGTCGGCTCACGCTAGTCAAATCAGTGTTATTTGCAATGCAAGTTTACTGGGCGCAGACCTTCATTTTACCGCTGAAACTTGTCAATATGATCAGAACTGCTGCTATGAGATTCATTTGGAAAGGTTCCATTCATGGGCGTTTCTCTGCCCCTATTTCATTCAAGCTTGTCGAGAGACCCCTTCGCAAAGGCGGACTCGGAATCTGCAATGTAGCAGTCTGGAATAGGGTGGTGCTTATCAAACATTTCGATAACTTTATAAACAATAGGAACAGTCTTTGGGTACAGTGGTCGAAAAACTATGTTATTAAAAGGAGGGATATCTGGAGCATGCAAACCCCTCAAAACAGTAGCTGGACTTAGCGTTCTCTCTTTAACTTGCGTGACTGCATCCTCCCTCTTGTCCAATACGGATTATCGAGCAACGTCCAATTCTGGAATGATCCGTGGTTAGCCCATGGATGTATTCTTCGTAGAAAGCTTACCCACAGCGACATCTCCCAAACGGGCATTCCCCCGCATTCAACGACCATGGAATGAGTAGCAATGGCATTTTTGTGCTCCCTTCCACTTCAAATCAGGCCGTTCGGTTGATTTGGAATCAGATCAAAGCCGCTGAGGTTCACCTGGAACGTAGTCACAACACTAACTGGAAAGGTATAGGTAGCATATACAAGACCAAGCCTATGTACAACTACCTGTCTGGACATGACAACATGGAGGAGTGTAAATGGCATAAAAGAGTCTGGAACGGGGACAACAGCAAGAGAAAATCTCTTGTTTTGGAAAGTATTAAACAACGCTTTACACACGCGTGTTAAGCTCTTTAGTCGTGGGATGCAAGTGCCGATCCATTTCACCTTCTGCAGCTCTGAACCTGAAACTCGTGATCACATCTTCTTCAACTGCGGCATTGTCTTAGGCTATGGAAAAATCTGCTAAACAAGTTAGGCTTCCAGGATGCTCAGCTGTGGAATGGAGACATTTGGAGCACCCTTCTCAAAACCAAGGATATGGCTGTTTGTAGAAATAGGATTCTTTTCATCGTTTTAAAGAAATTCCTATCTGTTATTTGGAAGGAAAGAAACTAGCGAATCTTCCATCCGGAGAATTTGCGGAATGAAGAACACATTCTCTGTCATGTCTCCTATGATATAAAAGTTGGGCTGGAAAGTGCAAACTTTGTCTTTGAACCAGGGATTCTTGTCGCTCTCTGATTTGATCATGTTACTTATCTGATCCCTTCCTGTTCTACTTCCATGTTGCTTGTTTTTTCTTGTATTGGTGCACTTTGTTGCCTCTCAGCTTGCTTTGTTGCTCGTTCGTGTGTGTGTGCTCTATTCTCTTTTGTATGTTTTTTCTCCTCGTTGCATTAATAAAGTGGTAGGGGACCATCCAACCCCGTCGGCTATGCAAAAAAAAAAAAAAAATAGTTGACCTAGATTTGAATGTGTATATATAGGCAGTATATTGCTGCCCATAAAAATTAATTGAAGGATCAATTAAGAAGAGGATTAATTAGATAATTGGTGGGCTGCATGTATGTAAGAGAGAACGTAATGTAATTCGTTCCATCAGCCGTCCCTTTCTTCATCCCTCTCTTACAGTAAATAGTGACTTCTTTCTTCATTATTTTCTCCTATTTCTCACAAATCTTCACCAAATGAATCCAAATAAAATATATGTGAACAAAATACAGAAATTGCAACAAATTAAAGGAGATAAGTTGTAGAATGGTTTAGTAATTTTAGAAGATAGAGATTTAAAGCTAAGGATGACAGGTGAGTGGATTTAATTATATATCTTTTACATTTATGATATATTATCGTTAGATTCTCGTTAAATAATTTTATTCAGTATTTATTTCAGTAATTTATTCCGTTATTAATTATGCTGAGACTGTAAATTATATAACAGAGCTTATATTTAATTAATATTAGGCTTGACAGTTAGAGAAAGGCATGAGCCTAAAATTAAGAAATTTACGGTTATTTACATCTATTTTAAAGTTGAAATTTAAATAGAAGAACGCTAGATTTACAGAAATTAGATGTAAAATAAGAAATGCTAAAATAAAAAGGAAAAAAAATAGAATTTTGCAGTAAATTATGCTAAAACGGAGAAAAATAAATAAAAAGGGAAAACCTAATAACTTGATTTGGAAGTAAGTGTTAGATTAATTGGTTGGTTTAGAAAAGAGAATACATTTCTATAGTTTATTATTTAAAAGATAACGATAAAAATAACTGCAAGAATAAAAAGAAAGAAAAACGGAATTAGTGTAAAATAGAGAAATTACTGTATTTTGCACTATCTAGTAAGTAAAGAAGTAATAAAAGAAACATCTTGCATTTATGGATTATTGTTTATAGCATTATTCAGTATTAAAACATGGAAATGGATTTGTAGCATAGCTTTTTATAACCAAATAGAACTACTTCCTCGAATATAAGAAAATGAAGTAAAGAATTGAAAGAATTTAAGAAGGAATCAAGTTAATTATTAGACAAGAATAGAAGCTATAGACAAAAATGTAACTAGATCTGCATTTACTGCATAGATAATAGAATAAAAGTAAAGCAGTATCTGCATTTACTGCATAGATAATAGAATAAAAGTAAAGCAGTTATTATGATAAGTAAATTTGTGACAGTTGGACGTAGTACCAAGTCAAGATTTTCATATAATATAAGAGAATTAAAGAGAATTCAATATCATATTAAAAAAAGGCAGACTAGAATAGAAAAGAGACGCTTGTGATTATATTTATAACATATAGATTATAAAATAATACAGTACTGACAATTGCAAGTAAAATTATAACATAGGTTATAATTAAGTAGAAAGAACAGAAAAGACTTATTTTGAAACTTAAATTAAGTTAATAAGAAAATGGAGCAGAAATAACAAAAGAGGCTTATTTTAATAAACTTAGATCCTGGATTAAGTTAATAAGCAAGATAATATAAGTGGCCCATGCCAAACAACATTCCCTTTCAGTCAGGGACTGATGGTCTCACAATAGTTAGGTGAGGCAGAGATAAGATTATGCTAATTAGGGTAAATAAGTAGCAAAAAAATAAGAAAAGTAAAATAAACACAAAATAAAAGATTGGACTTAAGGTCTAATTAAAGAGTGAGATGCGTTTGGAGTAGCCTAAAAGGATGAAGAGCATAATGAAGTAGTTCATCACAGATTTCAGCACAGAAGAAGCACATCCAACTTATTTATTTTGGGCTAGAAGGATGTACGGGACTTCAGTGGGATGTAAGGTACTCTAGGATGGCCCTTTGGGGGTATGCATAGCGAAGCAGTCCTTCGGAGGCAGGTCTATAGGTGTTCCATCAAAAGAGTATGCCTTGACTGCTTTTTTCACGGCAGGACCATTATAGGCAGTCAAAAGGGGCTGATGTTTGGAGTAGGATATTCGTATGTCTCAGTACTTGCAAGTAAGTTTTAGTGGGCAGGACCCAAAAGGATAGTCGCATGCAAATATCGGACCAACATCAAAACAAACAAGCGAGTTCGGGAAAGACTAGAGTTTAACCTACAGTCCAATGATTCTTTCACTATCGAGACATTAAATGAGGGACGCAACTAATTGCATGTCTAGATTGTTTGCAGTAGGGTACGACCACTAACCCTTTTAGAGGTCTTTCGATTAGTTGAGGGGTGGTTGCATGTGGCCATAGCCACAATAAGAAAAGGGACAGACCAAGTAGACTATCTATATTGTAGGCCTAACGAGCCAGTCCTTTACAGAAATAGAAAATCTCTGACTGAGTTCCGTACAAGGTAGACCTTGTTAAGCGGAATTCAGGGAGTAGACAGAACGATTACGTATAGTCCTCAAGGTACGAACTGGGTGGTACATTTTGGATGTCCGAGCATTAGTATAGACTAGTGCGGACGCAGTTTTAGGTTTTCATAGTAGATGATGGAATATCTGTATTGTAGGTCTTACGAGGCAGTCCTTTATAGATATAGTCACAAAACGCCATAGAAGCAAGCCATGGAGTCCTTTGCGAGGAGGATACGGATGGTACTATGGGTAGTACCTAGGATCGATTCGGTCATTGGGCTTATAGTTACATATATATCAGTTATTAGGTTTTGATCTACTAGGGAGTAGATGGCACGATTCACGCACAGAGGCGAGAGTATTATGAACTCAATGAACCTAATATAATAGTAACTGAAAATAAAATGATATATATAGAATTAAGCTTGGAAGTGTATAATTTTTTCGTTCACCAGAACTTTAGTTCTAACCCCCTCCTGATAACATCCTACATGTTAGGTGGATGGTAGAGACTTTCCAGCTTTGAGACACTTGTTTAGAAAGTGTTATTATATTGGTGAGTATTTACTTAATATTATATTTTTAGTCAGTTCTGCTGTGAGAAATTTATCCAAGCTCTGATTTATTTGTCTTTGCTTATTTGCAGGTTGCCAGAAACCCAACTCGGGCTTCAACGGGCTTGGATTTTAGCATTTTTGCAAAAAATCCGGATCCATTGGAATTCGGGTTGTTACATTTGGTATCAGAGCCTAGGTTTAGGATTCCTAAGTAGATAGTGAGTGTACGTATTTGTATTTTTGAATAAAATATAAATATAATATGTACTAAAATCCAAATAGGCCCAAATTATAGATTTTAACACATGGAAAGCTTTTAGAATTATATTTATGCATAGTTTGCTAGTTGGATTTGGAATGATCCAAGGGTGTTGAGCACTAAGTTAATACATTTTATAGTGTACAATAAGCCGTGTTTTGAGAGAAGATTGGTATCCATATGTTATAGGAAGTGCAGAAGTTCCCTCGGGATAGTAGGAAGAGTGTTTTAGTTTGGAAGGAATAAGAGGCTTCAGTAAGAAGAAAATCCACTTTAGGTCTAGCCCAATAAAATGAAACTTTTGGAATTGAAAAGTTGAAAAATATAATTGTTAATATATTTGACGAAGTAAATATTGGGTTTTTGAAAGAAAAAAAGTGGTATGAAATTTAATCTGGTTTTTATATGATATAAATTTTGTTAAAAGTGAAATTCTTTTTGAAGAATTATAGAGCATGTATAACTCGCTAGTGTCTTTGTAGGTAAACAAAGATTTCAAAATATTAAAACCTAGTGTGTTAAATATGGAAAACGTAGGTTACAACATTTATTGTTGCAATAGATATTTTCGGTAAAAATAAGGAAGCATAGACTATGACACTATTGTTATAGTAAGCGACCCCAAAAGTAAATGTTTTTACATAGTATATGGGATTTATTAATATTTATTCTAATTGGATCCATATATTAGTATTTTTGAGTTGTAGTAATGATATTTTACGTAACATCTGTTTTGGCCCAATTGAGTTTTGGAGATAATTTCTAAAGTGGTTTATATGTACATTTATTATTTAAACAAATATATGAAAATATTTTCTAATTATGAAAATACTAAAGCAGTTTTGAAAATGAGTTCTTTTGAAAAATAATGTACATTAAATTAATAAATTTAGTATGAAGTATCTTATGTAAGTGAATATAGAGTAAACATACTTTAATCTATTAGAATGAAATAAGTAATAAAATAATTTTCTATAAATCACAAATAAAGATGTTTTATACAAGTTATAAGGAATATGTGAAAGAGATGTACAAGGTATGGAAAGCACCATATTTCGTATAGCCTATTTCGATAAAATAGAAAATAAATTCCTTATAATTTCACATAAACATGAAATCCTCCTTTAAAGGATTCAGAGAAGGTTTTAGCGTTAATTGTTTCTCATAAGAGAAAGTAATTCTAATACATTAAGGTGTAAAACCATTAAGTGTAGTAAGTTAGAAACTCCTTCAAGGTTAAGTAATTGGAAGAGTAGGAAAGTTAAGAGATTTTTGATAAAATAATTGTTCTTAGCTACTCCAGTTTTAGTAAATTTGAAAATATGTGAAAGGAAGTTATTTTGAAAACACGTGAGAACATTTCTTTTTAATTCAAGAAAAAAAATGTTTTAAGAACAAACAAGACATGTTTTAAAGAAAAATTGTTTGGTGAAAATGTAAATAAGTTTTTGGAAATATAAAATTTTAAGTAATCAAGTACCTTTGAATTTCATAGGAAACTTTAAAATAACACTTTCAAAGATGAGAATTTTGGGATTTGATGTTTCAAAAATTTAGGAGCTTTAATTTTTGAATTAAAATGAAAAATGTCAAACCAAACCAGGCTTTTAAATATGAAGTGGATAGGAATCATTTTCTAGGTGTAACGGAAAAAGTTTAAGGCTATAGCAGTAATTACTCCTAGAAGTAATAATGAAAGTTCCCGTAAGGTGTATAGGACACTAGTAAGAATCTAAAAATGTTGCTTTGTATGTGTAGACTATAGAAGAATGGTGAAGTGATATTAGTAAGATAGTGAGATATACGTGGTTGAGAAAAGTCGACCCTAGTTGGGGAAAAATGAAAGCTAAAGAGAGAATTTCCCCAAGCTTAGTTGCCTTTTTAGATGGAAATTGCATAGATCGAAATCCTCATCCATTGTAGTAATGAGATTTAGTTATTCCTTTTTGAGCATGAAATAAAAGAGATGAATAGATCTTATTCATCATCAGTAATACGATGAAAGTTGGTAATAAGTAATAGGCGGTAGGAGGAGCATATGAGTTACTTGGATTCCTAGAGTAGGACCTTTCCATGTCAAAGTGGACATGGTCATGACCTCCTAGACCTAGACGATAGCTGTGTTTAGTTTCTATACTAAAAGAAGAGTAAAAGCAGATAAAGGTAACTAAAAGAAAATAGTAGGATCTAAAGAAAGCAACAGAAACATCAATAGAAATAAATGAGAATTGCAAAATAAAAATACATCTTTTCCATAAATTAAGTTTTGGAAAAAGTTTGAAAAGAAAAATCTATCTAATGTAAACCATGATCGGGAAAGAAAATAGAGATTTTATAGGATCATGGCACAAGTTCCAAGTATGGAGGTAGTGGTACGCAAGAGTAAAATGGAGAAATGTGAAGTTTTTCCATTTTCTATCTTCTTTCCGACATAAGAAACCGAGTTCGAAAAATTAGATTTTTCTAAAATTCGAATATCAAAAAGTTATATGGTAGGATTTGGATGGAAAATTTGTTAAACTACAACCCTATTCAGTAGGAGGGTTGGAAAAATTAGATGAAAAATGTTTTGAGTTTTCAAAAGATTGCATGCATATAGAAATTGCAAGTATATTTAGGATGTGTGCAACGCATTTAAAAATAAATTCTTAAAGAAGAAAAGCATTTATATAGAAGGTACCGTTTAGAAATTCATGTACATACATATATTTTGTATGGAATAACACTTTTGCACAAGAACACAAATGGTCGCAAAATTGGATGTACACAAAATGGTTGTGATTAATGCGAGAAATTACATAATTTTACCCTTGTCGAATTTCAGGACGAAATTTCCTAAACGGTTGAAGAATGTAACACCCCGCATTTTATTGACAGTTAAATTAAAACAAATTTAATTGATAACTATGAAAACAATGAAACATGAATTTTTTTCTAATATTGGAATTTGACCATGAAACTTATGCCATTGTGTTTGTGACAATTTTATGATCAACTTCCGTATACTTTTCTGAATAGACTTCAAACGGAGAAGTTATAGCTAAGTTTTAGCATTAGAAACGATTACATATGCAAACATGGAAATTTTATGAATTATAACCATTTGCAATGAATTCATAGGATATTTATAAAGGTAGTAAGAAATCTATTATGTTTGTACTGAATGTAAATTACTAAGAGAATTAGATGTAAGTCGAAAAAAATAAGGGGAATAATTAACATTTCAAAAAGAATCAACTAAAAAGTGCAATTAATTAATATGTGAATTAATATTGGAGATAAATATATAACGTGTGTGCTTATCAGATCCCTCAATTTAAAGTGGTTTACATATAAATGTAACAAATAAATGGTCAAATTCATATCTGGATAATAATATATATATACATATTAAATATATATATATGTTAATTGAATGGTGGAATTAATTGACATGCCAATTAATGAAACATTACAATGTGTAAAATATTAATTAAGGAAATTAACTAATAAAGGTAACATGTTAATATATTAATGGGGCTATTAATTAGGGTTGTAACATAATCAGTAAAAAATGTCAAATAATAAGAAAATGAAATAATAGTTGACCTAGATTTGAATGTGTACATATAAGCATTATATTGCTGCACATAAAAATTAATTAAAGGATCAATTAAGGAGTGGATTGATTAGACAATTAGTGGGATGCATCTATGCAAGAGAGAACGTAATGTAATTCGTTCCATCAGCCGTCACTTTCTTCATCCCTCTCTTACTGTAAACAGTGGCTTCTTTCTTCATTCTTTTCTCCTATTTTTCACAAATCTTCACCAAATGAATCCAAATAAAATATATGTGGACAAAATAGAGAAAACACAACAAATCAAAAGAGGGAAGTTGTAGAACTGCGTAATAATTTTAGAAGATAAAGATTTAAAGCTAAGGATGACGGGTGAGTGGATTTAATTATATATCTTTTATGTTTAGATATATTATCGTTAGATTTCCATTACATAATTTTATTCAGTATTTATTTCAGTAATTAATTTTTTTAATTAGTTATGCTGAGACTGTAAATTGTATAAGAAAGCTTATATTTAATTAATATTAGGCTTGACAGTTAGAGATAGGCATAAGCCTAAAAGTAAGAAATTTACAACTATTTACATCTATTTAAAATTTGAAATTTAGCTTGTAAATGTTAGCTTCTTTTTATTCCTTTTTACGCGAATAAATTAGTTAAAGAGAAGAATTCGCAGATACAGACTAAAATAGAAGAACAATAAATTTACAAAAATTAGATGTGAAATAAGAAAAGCTGAAATAAAAAGGAAAAAATAGGAATTTGCAGTAAATTATGCTGAAACGGGAAAAATAAATAAAAATGGAAAACCTAATAAATTGATTTGGAAGTAAGTGATAAATTAATTGGTTAGTTTAGAAAAGAGAAGTTTAACATTTAAAAGATAACGATAAACGTAACTGCAAGAATAACAAGATAGAAAAAGGGAATTAGTGTAAAATAGAGAAATTACTGTATTTTGAACTATCTAATAAGTAAAGAAATAATAAAAGAAATATTTTGCAGTTACGGATTATTGTTTATAGCATTATTTAGTATCAAAACATGGAAATGGATTTTTAGCACAACATTTTGTAACCAACCAAATAGAATAGAACTACTTCATAGGATATAAGAAAATGAAGTGAAGAATTGAAGGAATTAAAGAAGGAATCAAGTTAATTATTAGACAAGAATAAAAGCTATAGATAGAAATGTAACTAGATTTGCATTTATTGCGTAGGTAATAGAATAAAAGCAAAGCAGTTATTATGATAAGTAAATTTGTTACAGTTGGATAGTCCTAACTCAAGATTTTCATATAATATAAAAGAATTAAAGAGAATTCAATATCATAATAAAAAAGACGGACCAGAATAGAAAAGAGACGCTTGTAATTATATTTATAATATATAGATTATAAAAGAATACAGTTGTGACAATTGCAAGTAAAATTATAACATAGGTTATAATTAAGTAGAAAGAATAGAAAATGCTTATTTTAAAACTTAAATTAAGTTAATAAGAAAATGGAGCAGAAACAACAGAAGAGACTTATTTTAATAAACTTAGATCTTGGATTAAGTTAATAAGCAAGATAATAGAAGTGACCCATACCAACAACATTCTTTTTCAGTCAGGAATCGATGGCCTCGCAATAATTAGTTGAGGCTGGAACAAGATTATGCTAATTAGAGTAAATAAGTAGCCAACAAAATAAGAAAAGTAAACTAAACACAAAAAAAAGATTAGACTTAGGGTCTAATAAAAGAGTGAGATACATTTGGAGTAGCCTAAAGGATGAAGAGCCTAATGAAGCAGTTCATCATAGATTTCAGCACAAAAGAAGCACGCCTAATTTAGCTATTTTAGGCTATAAGGATGTACGGGACTTCAGTGGGATGTGAGGGTACTCTAGGATGGCCCTTTGGGGGTAGGCATAGCGAAGAAGTGCTCGGAGGTAGATCTATGGGTGTTCCATCAAAAGAGTATGCCTTGACTGCTTTTTGCACAGCAGGACCATTATAGGCAGTCAAAAGGGACTGATGTTTGGAGTAGTATACTCGTATGTCCCAGTACTTGCAAGTAAGTTTAGTGGGCAAGACCCAAAATGATAGTCGCATGCGGATATCAGACTAGCATCAAAACAAAGAAGCGAGTTCGAAAAAGAATAGAGTTAAACCTATAGTCCAATGATTCTTTCACTATCGAGACATTGGATGAGGGGCGCAACCAATTGGATGTTTAGATTGTTTGCAGTAGGGCACGGTCACTTAGCTCTTTAGAGGTCTTTCGATTAGTCGAGGGGTGGCTACGTGGGGCCATAGCCACAATAAGAAAAGGGATAGACCAAGTAGAATATCTGTATTGTAGGCCTGTCGAGCCAGTCCTTTACAGAAGTAGAAAATCTCCGTTCGAGTTCCGTACAAGGTAGACCTTGTTAAGCGGATTCAGGGAGTAGACAGAACGATTACGTATAGTCCTCAAGGTACGCACTGGGTGGTACATTGTGGATGTCCGAGCATTAGTACGGACCAGTGCTGATGCAATTTTACGTTTTCATAGTAGACGATGGAACATCTTTATAGTAGGCCATAAGAGGCAGTCCTTTAAATATATAGTCACAGAACGCCGTAGAACCAAGAGGATAGATCCTTTGCGAGGAGGATACGGATGGTACTATGGATAGTACCTAGGATCGATGCGGTCATTGGGCTTATAGCTACATATATATCAGTTATTAAGTTTTGATCTACTAGGGAGTAGATGGCACGATTCACGCACAGAGGTGAGAGCATTATGAACCCAATGAACCTAATATAACAGTAATTGGAAATAAAACGGTGTATGTAGAATTAAGCTTAGAAGTGTACAATTTTTCCATTCACCAGAACTTTAGTTCTAACTCCCTCCTCATAACATCCTACATGTTAGGTGGATGGTAGAGACTTTCTAGCTTTGAGACACTTGTTTAGAAAGTGTTATTATATTGGTGAGTATTTACTTACTATTATATTTTAGTCAATTCCGCTGTGAGATATTATATTATATTGGTGGATGTTTCGGCCGCACCATTGCAATTCATTTCCTCACATACTGCTGCAGTCGGTTGCTCCAAACCAGTTCTTCTATCCGATCAGGAAGCTGTCGGCACTCATTCGTTTCATGTCTCTCCAGTTCATGGAAGATGCAAAACTTTTTAGGTCTTTTCTCCCAATCAGTGGGCTCTCTCCTAGTTGGCTTTCGATAGGGGATCTACCCTTAGTGTCTAAATATATCCTCATCGGGTCTCTGTTAAATCAATGTAGGAGGAGAATTTTGGCTTTCTTCTTTTCCATTTCGGTTCCCCAAAGTCATCATTGGCTCTTCCCTTTCCTTTGTACTTTTCATTTCCTGCTTCAGATAGTCCTTTGTCATCCATAACATTGATTTCAGCATCCTCATCTTTGGCGTCTTCTTGATGCAAATATCTCTCAGTTTCGTGATACAATTCTACAAGATCCATCGGTGGATCCCTTTCCGATGCAACTTTGAATTCAGTCTTGCTTGCGACTCCAGATACTGCTACCATTAAAATTATCGATGGATCAATCTTATTGACCACGGTGGCCACTGCATTGAATCTTTTCAAATAGATTCTAAAGGTTTCTCTTGGCGTCTGTTTCATGGTTGATAGCGTATCACATTCTTCGGCCGCGAGACGTGAACTTTGAACCATCTCAGGAACTTACCCACTAAATCGATCCACGTGCTTATGGACCCATTCTCCAGTTGTTTGAACCACATCACCGCCAAGTTCGTTAAATATAATGGGAAGCACCACCCCATTATCTCCTCAAAAGCACCTAACACCTCTATATGTCAGATGTATTTCATCAAAAGAACCATCAGATTCGACTTTTCGTTGTACATTTCCAGCATTAGAAACTTGAAATCGGGAGGATTTCTCGTCTTCCAAATATTAGAAGTTAATGGATTTCTATTCATATCCTCCAAACTCTAGTCTAGGGGTCCACCTTAACTATCCTCGTTACCAATTTTCGGTTTTCACCATTCAATAAAGATCTTCATCCAAAAGCGATATTCTAACCCTTGCTCTTATAGGGTATTCTAACACATACTCTGGCATGTACTCCTCTAGCTGCACGTTAGCGTGATTCGTTGGTGTCAGTCAAATGGAGGGAAGTTGAAAACTATAATTTTAATTGATCGATCCGATAAGCAATTGGGAAATAAGCCACGAGTTCAGCTTGGAGTGAAAAAGGTGGAAAATATCAAAAAATAAAGAGTGGGAAAAGTTAAGGAGAGAAGTACTAAAACATGTGAACATACTTCTAATAGAAAATGTGACTGTCCATTTTCACTTAAAAGAATATATGAAGAAAATATAGAAAAAGGAGACAACTTCTAGGGTATTGAAGTGGTTGGCGGTGTTTATAACCATGAGTTATCGAAATCTCTAATTGGTAATCCATTTGCTGGACAATTTACCATAGTAGAAAAAATATAGTATTTGGATTTGTTTATTTCAAATATGAAACCTTGAGATGGTTTGCTTAACGTTGAAATGAATTTTCTCGAGAATACTTCAACAATAAGGATAGTGTATAACCTGAAACAAAAGATGTAGGTTATTGAGATACAAGGAAGGTCCATGATGTAACGTTTTCCAAAGTTGGTCGTTGAGTCTTATTATGTTTACTGGGTGAGAAGGTACAAACTGATGATTCTATTTTAGATATCATGTGATCTCATCCAGAATCTACTATATTGTGCAAATGCTTTCCTTCAATCCTAATTCTTGAATGCACATACAAGATGAATAAGTTTGGGTTGCTTTTAATGCAAATGACATTGATCACATCTACAAATAAAACATTCATAATTGCATAGTGTTTCTTGTCACATGAAAAGGAAAATATTTATAAATGGGAATTTACAAATTTAATGTATTTATATGCTCTAGATAAATTGCCTAATGTAGTTGTCACAGATAAAGAATGGACATTAATTAATGGAGTGAACAGAATATTCCAAAAGTAACATATTTGGCTTGCAAATGACACATGTCAAATAATGTTCTTGCAAAGTCAGTGAATAATTTTAAATCTGTTGAAATTGTCGAAATATTTGTAGAAGAGTGGATGTTTGTTGTTTAAGCAAAATCCGTTGATGAAAATATTGAATGTTGGAAAACTTTTAAGGATGCATAGAAAAACTATCCCGTTGCATTGAAAAATATTACCGATCACTGAATTCCTTATAAGGAATTTTTTTTTCATGCGAGGACTGATAAAGTTAGACATGTTAGTCCGTGAGATGATGGTTTTGATGACAACAACCTTAGAATAGATTATAAAATATAAATACTAACATTATAAGTTTAGATATATATATATGTATATATATATGTATATGTAGGATTTAACTATGTAGGTACTAAGAATGAAGACTGTACAGTATAGAGATTCAAGATATCAAGATAAAATATCAAGATAGAAGACTCATGAGTATCGAGACTATCAAGAGTTCAAGATTTCAAGGATAATTATTTTTTATTATTAGGAATTTTTGTTAAAACTCGTAGAAAAGCACTGGCATCTTAAAATCCAATTTATTCGTGGAATGGAATCCACTTCGAGCCCGTTAAAGAGATGGAACCCTAAGTAGGATGGAACCTACGAAAAATCTAGTGGAACATTATTTTGTATCCGCTAACTTTTATTCTAAATGATTTTTCAAAATTATATCCTGTTTTCAAAATGTTTTCAAAACTTTCCTTTTAAAAGATTCAAAACCCTCGATCCTGATTTTAAATAATTTTAGCCTCAAAAACATCTTTATTTTCAAAGTCAAATTACTCCTGATTTTAAACTATCTTTTTAATAATATATTTAACTTTTAAATATTTATACTTACATTTAAATATATAATTATGGTTAAATTCTATATATATTATTCTTTATATTTACTTATGAATTTCAACTATAGTCAAGTATATTTATAAAGTTTAAATTAGTTTTGATAAAAGACAAAGGTTATTTTCAAAGAAATTCAAAACATCATAAAAAGCTTTAGGATGTCAACATGCCTATGGGTACCATGTCAACATGGTGACAATTTGATTCAAAAATTCAAATTTCAAAAGAAGTTTCTATTCGCCATAACTCTTCATGAATGGACATGGCTGTTGTTCTTCTATAAATAGGGGTCAGTTTCAACGAATTTTTAATCACTTTTTTCTGGTTTTCACTCCTCTTCTTCTTCCTCTTTTATTAATACATATTCTTATCATTACTCTGTCGAAATCAACATTGAATCATACTCGATTACTTCTAGTTTAATTCTCTATCACTATCTCTACAAGATTCTCAGTGCTGTTCAGAGTTATAGACTTCTTTGTAATATGTTAAGCGAGAAAAGGTGTGATTGTAGCCTTGGAAATCAATCAAAAGGGAAAAGGTGTGATTGTAGCCTTGGTAAATCAATTGGGTAAACTTGTGGCCCGGAAATCAAGTATCTCTACCCAGAGGATCGAAATTCTGGAGGGTGTACCTCGTAGCCTTGAAGCCGAGGGTGTAATTGTACGATTGCTTTTGAAAGGAAATCTGTACTTGTGTTGCGGGACTGGATGTAGGGTAACTCCGAACCAGTATAAAATCCGATGTGTTCTTTCTTTCACTGCTTTTATTTTATTTCTGCATCTGTGATTATTTCTGTGATCATATCTGTGTCTGTATATTGCATACTTTTGTGTCTAAATTAACATAAATTAAAAATATTTAGTAATTCTTGATTAACACTATTCACCCCCTATCTAGTGTTAATCTTAGCCTTAAGATTCGTAATCCGCATTTCTCACAAGACATCTTGGTAATCGAACTTTCAACAAAGTTGAATTGGCACATTCTATAGTGAAACGATATCTTGGTTCTTCATGGGTCTTATTTTTTATGATTTGAGAAAAAATGAATGATTTGTTACTTTTGAAATACATGAAAATTGGAGGTACTTTTAAAAAAAGTTTTAATGAGGTTCAGAGACAACATCGAGATTCCCATTTTCAAATATAACAGATACATTGTTCCATTGTTTGCTTTGGACATGATTTCTGATGAATGGATAAAGATCGAAAAAACGACTTTGTTAATTCTGCCTATGATCGTAAACTTCGAAAAGTCTACGATTTACCTGTACACATGAGCTAAGTGAAAACTACAGTGATTTTGTTCTAATTCCATTTGATGCAATTCATGAACGCTAGTGAATGCTTGATCATGTTCCTCAAATTTAGAAATCTAGAGAATTGGATCATACATCCAAATACATAGAATTTAGAAAGTTTTGAGAGTGCAACTACAGAGGAAAAAAGAGTTGTGTAGCTATAGTTGAATGAGATAGGCGTACCTTTAGTGGCTTTTTTATTAGAGCCTAAAGCTATATTTCTAAAGGTCGATCATTGGGTAGTAAAGGGAAAACTAAACCGGATATGAGAAATTTGTGCTCTACGAAATGTAATCCATCTGAATTTAAAATAGTGAAACATAATTCACAATAATAGTCTCAATCAAGTATCGCTAAAAAACTAATCCAAAAGGAAAAAGAAAAGATGGTACAATTGAAAATGATCTTGGATCAAGCAAAATGGTAAAAAAATGGATGAATTACAAATGGTTGATATTATTTACATAAGTAAATTCCTTGATCATATTCCAGAGTTTGTTCATCCATTTGTTGTCAAAATTGAGGACATCGAGATAGATGGTAATTTTGGTTTTCATTGCATTGCTCAACATAGAGGAAATGGACGGTGACTTTGTGGAAGTGGAGAAATCAATGCTATCACATTTGGATACACATTTGGTTATGTATAGCAAACACTTCAATGTTATTCAATGTGAGAAAATAAAAGTGGTAGTTAGTATATATGAAAAAATGTTCTTAAGGAGTACTGAAAGGAAATTTCTGAAATGAGATACTTAATAGTGAATGCTTTTAGTAGGGTGGTCGTTTTCATATCCAATAACCAATGTTTAACATTTTACCCACATCAAAGAGGTCTTACAGGTGAGGAACCCCAATAAGTTTATTACTTTTATAAACATTAACAACTATCACTGCATGAAGTTGGTGCTGAACAAAAATTCATTGATTCCACCGGTTGTTAACTATTGAAGTTGACTTACAGTAGAAGAATCCAAAGTATGAGAGGGTTGTTATTGTTGGATCAGGGCCAGGGTGCAGTAGAATAAATTGGTGAATTTAATTTTTTTTACCATTTTGGATCTTTAGTGGGCCTATGAGTTCTAAATACATTTATATCTTATCTAAATCTTCTTTTAAATAAAATCGGTATTTTATTTAATTTGCTAAAAAAAATCCAAAAGGGTTTCAATATTATATAGATTTAAATGAATGAGTGTACCTAATACAGCTACATGTGTAGCAGTTACTTATTAAAATAATATGAGAAGGAAACCTTTAGTTTCCTTCTCTAATAGCTATGCAATTAATTAAGGGAGTAAACAACATTAATTGAAGAGAGAGAAACCTCTTATTTTTGTCTCTGATTAGATTGATAATATGTTAAATAAAATGTTAATATTTCAATTGAATGTTTTATTAGGAATGCATTAGTCCAATTTAATTTAATTAATTGCAAGATGACTCACATTTCGGAAGGTTTAAATCGACAATAAACCACACATGGCAAACTTAAATAATCCGGAATGTAGATAATCAATGTGGATAATTAAAAAAAATAAGGATAGAAGAAGAAAACAAACACAGAATCTTGCAGTCTATACTTCGTAGTCTATTCGACGAAGTCCTCTTAGCCTTCACTAGAATGAAATGGGCACACTTAGTAGTCTATCAACAATGACCCATATGCCTTTATTCCACGCCTTTGTCCTTGGCAACTCATTTACAAAGTCTATAGATACTGAATCCCATTTCCATAATGGAACACCTGAAGGCTATAGGAGCCCATTCGGCTTCTAATGTTCTGCCTTTTCCTGTTGGCATGTAAGACATCTTCTCACATATTATCCCACTTCTTTCTTCATCCTTTCCCAGAAGAAACTACTCTTCATATCTCGATACATCTCCTTATCTTCAGGATGTATGGTAAACTTCAAATGATGGCATTCGTCCAATATTTCCTTCCACGGTCCTCAGAATATATAACCTTCTATTCTTCCACAGTCTGCCTTCTCTATCTACACTGAATCCCTCAACTTCTTAGTCCAAATTCCTTACAAGATATGCATAGAACTCATCTGCAGTCAAGCCATCCTTCTGACCAACGTAGGCTTGACTTCTAAGCATGATAGCATTCTGGATGTGCTCGAACCTACACTAGACCGAAACTGCACATTGCACACGAACAATGTTTCTAAAATGGTCCATTGCTCTATCATGGCTAAAACACAACATTGCTATTTTCATCTTAAGGCATTAGCTACTTTATTTCCTTTTCCTAGTGTATAATTTATCCCAAAATCATATGATTGCTAGAAACTCTAATCACCTCTACTGCCTCATGTTCAACTCCTTCAATGAGAACAAATATCTCAAGGACTTGTGGTCAGTATACAACTTAAACCTTTCCCCAAAGAGATAATGTCTCGAAATATTCAATGCGAAGTCTACTGCTGCCAACTCATAATCATGCGTTCGATACAAACTTCATGGGGTCATGACTTCCTAGACGCATAAGCAATTACTCTACCCTTCTGCATCATTACCGCGCCTAACGCCAAACCTGATGCATCGGTGTATGCGGTCATACCATCATTCTCTTCAGGTATTACCAACGTAGGTGTATTCGTTAATCTACACTTCATTTCCATGTGTATTCGTTAATCTACACTTCATTTCATGGAATACCTTCTCACACTCTTATGCCCATACAAGCAATCTACACTTCATTTCATGGAATGCCTTCTCACACTCTTATGCCCTTACAAACTGCTTACCCTTCCTGGTCAACCTCGTCATCGACATAGTTATATAGGAGAAGTCTTTATTGAATCTCTCGCAATAGCCAGCTAATCCTAAGAAACTTCGCATCTCGTTCACAGTCTCAGGTCTCTTCCACCCATTTTTCCTCCACCTTCGAAGGATCTACAGTTAACCCATCTTTAAAAATCACATAGCCAAGGAACTTCACTTCCCTGCTCCAAAAATGACACTTATAAAATTTATAACTTATGCTATCTCAACATCTCCAGCAAAAGCCTTAAGTGAACTGTGTGTTCATCCTCATCCTTAAAGTACACTAAAATGTAATATATGAATACTAACACATATCTATCTAGCTTATCTCGAAAGATCCCGTTCGTCAAGTCTACAAAGAATGTAGGCGCATGGGTTAACCTAAATGGCATAAGCGATCACTCGTGTAAACCATACCTTGTTCTGAACGCAGTCAAAGGAATGCTTTCTTCCAGACTCTCAGCCGATGGAATGCTGTAGCCAAGTCCGATTGTGAAAACACCTTAGCCCTTCTAAGCTCATCAAAAAGGTTGTTGATTCTTGGCAAAGGATATCTATTCCTCATTATCCTCTCATCCAGCTTTCCATAGTCTATATAATCTCGGTGACCCACCGGACTTCTTCATAAATAATACTGCTGCCCCCTAAGGCGAACTATTTAGCCTTATGTAACCCTTTCCTATTAATTCTACCAACAGCTTCCTCGGCTCCTCCATCTCCTTTGGAGGCATTCTACTAGGAGGTCGGCCAAATGGTTCAGCCCTTGGTAGCAAGTAAATACGAAACTCCACCGCTCTCAGGGGTGGCTACCCCGAAACTAGTTACAACGCATCTTGGAACTCCTTCACTATATGTACTGCACTAACATCCCATTCTTGCGAAGTTATAGAAAATAAAACATTCCTTCATTGTCCTTCACATTCTTCAAAGACCACATACACTCTATCCCTGTTGTTCGAATGTCTTAGAGTAATTATCCTCTCTGCACAATGCATCGTCGCACTACACTTCTCCATCCAGTCCATTTATAAAATAACTCCAAAGCCTATGAAGTCAAACACATAGGGATCGCAGAAAAATTAACACTCACCTAACTCAACATCTAGGTTTGTGCATCTCAATCTAAGAGTGGCATACCATCCTATTAGATTTTCTACACATATGGAGGTAACTAAGTAGGTAACTTCTAACCTAAGTCTTCTACCAACTCTGTAACTATAAATGAATGTGTACGTTCAGTATCAAAAAAAATACTCTCACGGAATAACAGAAATCAAAGCCATAATTTCTAAGACTTTCCCTTTTCCTATTTCCTCGACAGATGGTCCTTCCCTTGGTCCCTCCAAAGCATGAACCTATGCCTTAAGCTCTGGGAGTCCTACTTTAGATGTCCTACTTTTTCACACTTCATCTTCCAAGATTCTTTGTGCATAGGGTACTTCGAAGCATAATGCCCTTTTTTTACATAGTTAAAGCATTCAACCTTTGTGTTTGGAACTGCACCCCTTTCCCTTCTACACTGCTTCCTTGCCTTTCGTATATGGGGTAAACTTCTTCTTCTGCTCTGCTTTAGGCCTCACCTTCCCATTTCTCTGTTCATGGTACATCCCATAATACCTTCTAGCCATGTTAACCACAAACTCAAAAGCATATGCTAAATGAGCCATTACCTTGTGATCTAGACCTTGCTTCAAGCCTCTAATAAACTTCTCATTCTTCTTCATCGAGTTTTTGAACTCCTATCATAATTAGTCAATGAGTTGAACTTTTGGATGTACCCTTCCATTGTAAGGTCATACTGCTTCAGATTAATAAAATCTCTCAACAGCACACTCGGTTAGGATTCTGATATAAAATGCACCTCAATCCATACTTCAAACTTCTCCAAAGTGATCTCCCCCTTTGTATCTCGACGATTACTGCTTCCTACCAATTTGTTGTGATCTCCCACTTGGTATCTCGACGATTGCTGCTTCCTACCAATTTGTTGTGTCTTCTTGCAACTATTTTGATGCCAGCATTTTTTTCTGTGCATCATTCAATCCTAAGTCTCCAAATATGCACTTATAACTTCTTGGCCAATATAGTACTTCTATTGTAGGCTCCTTTCACCACCGCAGGTCTTGGTAGAACTGCATCCGGTGCAGTTTCCATCAACATCTATGCCATGAACTATCTAAATAGGACATTAACATGCATACCCGCCCAATTTGCTGGCTGTGCAGTTTCCTCTCCTCTACTCTTGGGATTTCTCCCTCATTCCTTCAATTAGTCTATGTACTTTCAACCTCTCTCCTTACACTCGCTCCCCTATCATAACTCGTCCACTTCTTAAATCCATCTTGCTTTTCTGTTAAGAAAGTCTTTTTTAGAAATGAAAACATAAGGAGTGAATAACAATAGAAGGATAGATATATCTTCCAATATATATATATATATATAGCAACATACAAGTACGTTACATATATATAGTAGCACATCCCCACCCCAGAGTGTTTATTATATTTATTATATATATATTTCCTAAACATTGCTCTCATCATTTCTTAGCTCTATTTTACTTAAACGTTCCTAACCCATGCTCCAATAGCAAACTATAGCATCCCCTACTTGAAAATCGAAGACGAACGTCGATTATGCCGCAGTCATCATCAGAATTACCTTCCAGCTACGAAAGCGAATTCAGTTTATTAATTTACATAGATAAAGCAAATAGAGCAACTAAATATTTTCATTACATCAAACATTTTCATTAGCATTCTTTACATATACTTTTATCATAATTAAACCTAAAGACGTTCCCACGTTGCGGTCAAGTATAATAGAAAATAACATAGTAAGGAGTCGGGTCAACATATGATGATGCGGCTCGCGCTCCTTAATTCAACGGAAACAAAAATCGTTATTAGCTATAAGCTTCAGCTCTGTCTTTGATCTTTGTACCGCGACACTTATTTCATACCTGTACAATCCCATAAATTCAGCCTACTTAAATGAGCACTCGTGAGTTTATGGGGAAAACAATAATAAAAACATAGGTCTGACATAATATTTGGTGCAAATAATACTTATCCAAAACAATCATATAGTGAGACTAAACCGTACTGCACAGGTTGGGTTTCCTCCTCACTATTCAAACATCAAGAGTGGACTATTCAATGTACTGATGCAATTGGTTCTTATCTACGTCTATATCTTAAACTTCCCTAAGCAGCTCACATTTACTGCTGCACCCCCGGCATAGTCCCCGCTTAATTCCCAGTTTAGTTCATTCTTTTGATTAAATACAATATAATATTTTACTACTGCACATCCTGCACAGTCCCCACCTGGTTCCCAATTTAGTTTATTCCTTAATTTATTTTATGGCTTATAACTACTCGATACTACGCCCCGCGAATCTTCGTACTCATTCCTTAATTATTTAATAATGTGCCCCATGTAGGTCATACTTATTCTTATTTGACTACTTAATACTGCGGCCCACATAGGTCTTCTTATATTTCTTTAACGACGTAATACCATGGTCCACTTAGTTTTTAACCATTTATCATTAATATTTTAATGTTATGCCCCACACAGATCTTATTTATTTTCCCTTTAGCGATTTAATACCGTGCCTTGCGTAATTGAATGCCTTTCTTCACCTTCCCCAGGATTGCATTCATGAATGAATGCCTCTCCTTACCTTCCCAAAGTGTGCATCCACTTTAAACATTTATTTAAGTCATGGAATTAGTCTGCAGTCCCCAGAAGTTGAATGCCTCTCCTTACCTTCCCAAGGCGTGCATTCGAGTGAGCTTCCCCACCAGGCGTCAGTAGCCCTTTCAACCTTATTTCTAACATAGGATCCCTTTCCCTTACCGATCTTGCTTCTCCTCGAGTCCCACCTTCTTATCTTTTATTAGATTTCGTTTTCTATATTTTAGGCGCAGCACCATCCTACCCCAATGCTGAGTGCCTTCCACTTTTGTTATTAACTATAGCCTTGCCACCCTTGGCATAGTATGAACACTTCATATATGCGTAGATCTTATTTATAATGTAGGGCCATCACCCCAACGCCATTTCAAATAAACCTTGACATCCTTGACAACGTCTTTTCATGTGTCGTTATCTTATTCGTTCTTATTTTACTTTTTGTTATTTGTAGCATCCTTTTTCTTTCTTTTCAGTAAATGATTTGGATTTGTTTTCCTTCTTCCCAACACCTATTAATATATTTTTCCCATATATATATTATTTCCATGTGCCCCCGTAGTTCCCCACTTGCCCTGGCGCAATACTTAGCAGATATTAGTTTATTTTCTTTATAGAAATTTTAATAGATACCTAGAAAATTCCTTAGCACTTGTTCTGTGACGACCCAGATTTTTGGGCCATCTAATATCGAGTGATTAACCGATGCAGTTATTGGAATATTTGTTTTAAATTAGTCCAATAAATAAATTTCTAATAATTAAAATATTGGATACATAAATGGCTTAAGGACTAAAATAAACATTGTCTCATAAATCTCTGAATATGATAAAACTTATAGAAAGAAAAATAAAGGATATACATACATACATACATACATATATATATATATATATATATATATATATAAATTCCACTATCTAAATTAAGATGAAAAATCTATAAATATACAAATGAAATACAAATAGATACAAACTTTATGATGTTCGAAAATATATAAGTATAAGTGTATAAATTTACAAATATATGAATGTATAACTTCGCAATAATAAGATTTCAAAACTTTTGGGTGAGTATAAATGTTATAATTACAATACTTGTGGAAGAAAAAAATAAATATCTATACATGTATGTTAAGCATGTATATCTAAATATATCAAATAAAAAGGTAAACATGGCAAAGTAAAAAATGTATATTATATATGTACATATATAAAAGTGTTTATGGTGAATAAAAGTAGAAATGTCTATGTGAACAAAATGAAAACATACACATGTATTTATGTATATGATGACAAATGCAAGAAAAAGTGTATAGTGGAAAGGCAAGCATATATAAGTATATAATAACAATAACATACATATATAATTCATACAAAAATTCTTGTAAACACATAGTGAGACAAGCATTAAATTATAGCATACAATACATCATTTCAAGCATACAAAACTTAAATCAGGTCAAGCTTAAGTTAAAAGGAAAAATCAAATCACTGGAATTTAGGAAGTCAAATCAAATCTACATTATCGAATCAATATACAAACAAAGGAAATATAAAGAAATTTAAAGAGTAGCTTACTGTGTACATCAAAGAATGTATCATACTTTCTTATTATATACCTCCACTGTTTCTTTCATTCTATTGATTCGAGAACAAGCTAAGTTGAAAGAAAATATATACTTCCATTACAAAACTTCCATTGACAAAACACTAGGAGATCGTAGAAAAAAAGAAAATAAAAGAGAAGATACTGCTCTATTCATTGCTAGGTGAGAAACCTTAATTTTAAACCTGGGATTTAGATTGCTCTGTTACCTGTTATTGTGAAAGGTTGGTTCATTCAGCATTCAAAAATCTAGATCACATCATCTAGTTCATAATGCAGGTTGATACTAACTAAGGAAATGTTTATTTCCATATATACTTTAAGCTAAAAATTGATTTGTGTGGAAATCATATTCTATTGTTCAGTTATGTCAATATTTGCTGTAAATATCCTATTTTAGTTAAATTTCAATAAAATGGAATCAAAGATTTAAGCTTGCAAGAAGATTTCTTTAGTAAAAATACGATTTTTAGAGGTGGAATGGTGATTTTTAACATCCTATATTGTAAGAAATTTGGGAATGAAAGAATTCTGTTGAAAAATAAATTTCTGGCGAACTCGTTGCTGTGGGGAGGTGCAGTTGGGTCTGGAAGGGGCAGGTGAACTTGGGAAAGGAGATGACCGTGGCCAAATTTGAATTGACGTCTAGACAATGGGAAGTGTTCGAGTTTAGGGTTTAGGGATGGCATGGGAATGGCAAATGAACGTGATTGAATTGGCGATGGATGACGCGATCGGGACACTCGATATTTGGCAGAGAGGTAGTATCGAGGTGGGGCTTTCGAACAGTGAGGATGTTGTTTCGATCGCTGAAGGGCGTTGACAGCAGTTCGACGAAGGTAGGTCTTGGGTTATCGATTGTTCGAACTGGAGAGGTGTTTACCGCATGAGTGGTCGCAGGACATCGACAAAGTGGCAGCCTGGATCAGGGAATGACGGGGAAGTTTCCTGGGATATCTCGATGGCGAGATGGCCATTAACATGGTTGTGCACGTGCACGTGCACGTTCATCACCGTGCACAGGTGATCAGGCGAGGGGGTTGTTCGTGGTTGTTTCGTGTGAGATGATGATTAGCATAGTCTTGAGTTTATCGAAGAGATCGCTCGATTCATTTGGAACTAGGTTTTATCGCCTGGGTCGACCGTGGATGAGTGGCGTTCCAGATGTTGGAATTGGTTTCTGTAGTCTACAGAAGAGATTGGGAGAAGGAGGGTTCTCCCTGTTTGTTGAATTGGGCTTCGTCCCATTTTTGTTGTAATAAAAATAGGAGTTTGGTTTGTTTTATTTAGTATTTGGGCTTTGGGCTTCGGTTCGATGAGCTTTACTTGTTTAAAATAGGATTTATTATTAAAGAACTTGGTTATAAAGATAAGATCCATAACCAATTGATTTTCCAAAGTCTATAACAAGCAGGATGAATTAAAGTAAATCTTTTTAACAAAATTTTCTTAATATTCAATGTTTATTTAAAATGTTTATATAGACAAAGAAATTTGGGAAATAAGCTTGATTGGTTTTGAGTTTTATTTAAGTCATTTAAATAAGTTATTTCATTAATAAGTAGACAAGATTTCAAAAATAAAATAATATATATATATATATATATAATATAATTATTATTAATTCTTGAGTTTTGAATAAACTGAAATATAATTTAGATAATTAAAGGAAAAAAATGCATACATTTTGTAATAAATTCAAGTTCTTAAGTGATATTATATTTATAATAATTTCACATAATAGTGTGCTATCAAAAAGAAGATTCGTATCGACAGAGGGTACGGGAAAGTGGGTCGTGACATTGGAAAATCCAAGGATAATTATTTTAACATGTTTTAAATGTTTAAATAGATAAGTTTCGAAAGGATAGAAATGTAGATTTTCAAAATAATTTTTATTTAATAACTGCGAAAAGTTTCAAAGATTTTAAAGGTTTAAATTAGATGTTTACATTGTTTTAATTATAATTGATTTCTAAAATGTTATATTTTGAACAAAGTTTATGATAAGGATTTAATAATCAATTATAATAAAGAGTTTATCTTTAAGTGATTAAGAGTTTTGATTTATTTAAGATAAATGGTTTTTCTTAATTAAGAATCTTTTAAGTATAAGTAATTAAGAAATTATTTAATTGATTTTAAATGATGAGTTAATAATTGACTAGGTAACTAATAAATGATTAATTAAAGATAATCACTTATAAATTAAGTAAGAGATTACTTAATGAAGTAATTTAAGGGATTAATTACTTGGTGTAATTAATTAAGTTAATGTGATTAATTTTAATTAATTAATTAAGTTTAATTTATTAAAGAGGATCACTTGATGATGAGATTAAGTGTAATTACTTAGTGAAGTAATTAATGAATAATTACTGGATGTAATTAATTAAGGGTTAATTACTTAATGAAATTAAAGGATAATTAATCTAGGGTGATTAATTAAGATGATGATTAATTATTTGGTTTGAGATTAATTATAGTTAAATAAGCAAGATTAAAAGCGATTAAAGAAATTGATTTGATTTAAATTAGGAATGATGACTAATTAATCTTGCTTATAAATGATTGGTTGATATTTCTGATATGAAATGTTTGAGACATGATATGTTTGTCATGAATAGTTATTAGGTGGTTATCTGTCGATGATGAATTGTGGTGTAAAAGAGTGACATCTTGTGATTAAAGGTTAAATTGTGTCTCACTTTAATAGTGTGGGTTAAGATGGCATTGAACTCGAAGAGACCAGAGTCGGGTATTTGTAAATACCCGAAACCACTTCGATTTATAATCCATAAAAATTCTATGCAGATTTGATATGTGGAATCAATAGGCTGAAATGGAATGATTTAAGTGAATTAGACCATTTAATCTAAGTTTTGGTACTTAGAAATTGATATGTGGAATAGTGATGTCTATAACAACTTGTGAAGTTGTAAATTGATACAAGTTATCCGGGTTTATATAAGTTGTATGCTTTTGTATTCCATGTTAGATGGGTTTACTCACGCTGGTTTCCAGCCTGACCCGGGTGTTACTTTGATGTAATGCTTGGGTCAGAACGAGTATTACAGATTTTCAGGGTAAGGACATTCTGGAGCTCAGGAGGCGAGCTGGATGGCAGGAACGTATGGAGTGTTTCCGCTGTGTTATATTGTTATTTATCTGGGACAAGTTATATTTAACTGTCCAGTGTTTGTGTAAATGTTGTAACTTTGATATATTTAAATGTAATTGACAGATACATTATTCTATTGTAAACTGTTATTATATTTTGACTCGCTGCGAATTTGAGAACCTGTGTTGTATTTCTGTTTCTTCTCTTTCTATCTCTTTCTTCTTCTAACTATCTGGAATTTTCGAGAACGAAAATTTTGGGTCGTTACATGTTCTAACATTCTTTAATTTCATTTCGACTTTTTACGGGTAATTTCCTTACTTATTTTCTAGTTACATACTTTCAACAAATCATATAAAAATATATAAGCTTAAGAAATCTCTCAAAGTAAAACCTATCTCTAGAATCATAATTAGAACATGATATAAAAATTTCTTCATATTTTGAAATTATCAAAGTGGGGAAAATAGATCTATACATCCTATGTTTATCTATTCTTGCCCTAAACATTCACCAAACCTTTAATGTTTTTAATAAAAAAACATCAATGTGAACCTCATCATACATAAAAACATACAAATCTAAACTGAGACCATAAATTTGGAATCAGTATAGAAATGTTAAGTATTAGTCACCTTGATCTTTAAGGTGTCAAGATTTAGTCTTCTTAAACCCCTTTAACTTGCTTTTTCCTTTTCTTACCTCTGTTTGCCCTCTTTAAGGCACCACCATTAAAGTTTCTTTCTAGCTTATATTTTATTTTCAGTAAAAAAAATTGAATGAATGGAAAGGTAATATTTATAGTCCCATGATAATTTAGGCTTGGGCGATCATACCCTTTTTCCATTTATTTATTTCCCCTTATTTCTATTATTTAGCCCGCCGTAGTCTTTTAATTTATTTATTTGATTAATTATAAATTTAGGGTTGTTACACTAAACTATTCAACTTACCAATTTTTTTAAGAAACTAACACATGTCAGAGTACACAAAAAATCAAAACGATACTGGTAGACCCATGTTCCTTTGATTGCTTCCTGGTTGTAGTCATGGCAGAATTCTTGATTGGAAGTTGTGTATGGACTAAAGGAAATGGAAGATAGGTGATGTTTCTTGATTATCAATACTAAGAACAAGACTGGAGGAAGATGAGAGGGAATAAGGTCGTGTGAAATTAGGAAGCAGTGAGGTAAAGAACTGCAAGTAAGAGTAGTATAGGACTCAAGCGGGTTTCAGGGATTGAGTGGATAACAAGATAACAAAAAAAAAAAAAGCATGCATGCAAGCAACAGTGTTCAGAAGAAAGAAAAGGAACAGCAGCTTTTTATTAATAATTCATATATCTGATACCCTTTGATTCAGAATTACCAGAGATATTTATAACACAAACTCAACGGTACTAAACTAACCCAAACACATATATTAACTCTGGTTAAAACACAGAGTATTCAACAGCTTTACATTCCTCAACATTAATTTGTTCGCACGGTGCATAAGCATGCACAACTGACACTCCCAATTTTTCTTTAGCCTCATTCTTATGCCACTGCTTCAGCTGTATCTCCTTCCTTGCCTTCACCATGGCCACCACCACTAATGAACTCAGTCGTAGCCTCTGATGAACTTGAGCTGGAAACGGAAGATGTTGCCTTTCTGGACCGAACTAGGTCATCTATTAGTTTTGATGCATAACAACTCCTTCCCCCTTGAAAAATGGACCTTGCCCCAAGGTCCAACGTAGGGAATTTCTTGATAATTTCCCAATACTCTTCCCAGGTAGCCTCTGACTCAGGAAATTCCTTCCACTTAACTAAGATTTGGACCACAGGCTTGTTGTTGATGGGTACTACCCTTCGGTCCAAAATGCTTTCAGGTTCCCTTACCAACTCTTCACTGAAACTAGGCATATTTTCCTGTATAATCACTCCTGTGCCAAGTTTTTTCTTTAACTGTGATACGTGAAACACAGGGTGTATTTTTGCCTCAGGTGGTAACTGTAGCTGATAAGCCACTTCACCAATTTTCCTCTCAACCTGGTAGGGGCCATAAAATTTAGGGGATAGTTTGTGTGTCTTTTGAGTTCTAGCTGTCATTTGTCTGTAAGGTTGCAATCTCAAATAAACCCAATCACCTATGTCAAAGCTTCTTTCTGTCCTCTTATTATCAGCATATTTCTTCATTCTGTCTCGAGAAAGATTCAAACTGTCTTTTAAAAATTGAAGAATAATATCTCTGGAGAATAAAATCTCCTCCACTTGCGGCACCTTGGCAGTGTTTGAGACATAAGTAAGTAGAGATGGTGGTGATATTCCATACACAGCCTGGAAAGGAGTCATATTAGTGGCTGTCTTCCATGATGTGTTGTACCAAAATTCGGCTAATGTCAACCACTTTGACCATTCAGAAGGCTTATGACTTACGAAACACCTCAAGTAGCCCTCTAAAATCCTGTTGGTGACTTCGGTTTGCCCGTCGGTTTGAGGGTGATAGGCAGAGCTGAGTTTGAGAGAGCTGCCTTGGAGTTTAAACAATTCTTTCCAAAAAAGGCTAGTAAAAAGAGAATCTCTATCACTAACAATAGTAGTAGGCATTCCGTGCAACTTAAAAACTCCATCAAAAAATACCTGTGCAACTCCTTGGGCTGTATATGGGTGAGATAGAGGAAAAAAATGGGCATACTTTGATAGCCTATCTACTACCACATATATTACAGTATATTTTTGGCTCTTTGGTAGGCAGGTTATGAAATCCATAGCAATGTCTGACCAAATTCTTTCTGGAACAGGTAGAGGTTGCAGTAAACCAGGAATGTGTATATTTTCATACTTACTTCTTTGACAAACTTCACATTCTCTTACAAATTTCTCCACATGCCTCTTCATCTTCTTCCAATAGAACACTGTTTTTATTCTTTTAATGGTAGCCTTAATGCCGGAGTGGCCACTGAGGGGAGTAGAGTGAAACTCATTGATGATGATATTAAGTAGTTCAGTGTTGAGATGATCAATCAGTATTTTTCCCTTGTAGAAGAGAAGGCCATCCACTAGCCTGTATTTGATATTTGCATTACCTTCTGTTGTGATTTTATTAATTACCTCTAAATATAGTGGTGAATTCTTCAGGGTGTTTTTGAGTTCAGCCAACCAACTAGCTTGTACCCGAGATATATGCATGCATTGATGTTTGTCTTCATCTCTCCTGGACAAAGAATCAGCCACTACATTTTCCCTTCCACATTTATATTCTACTTTATAGTCAAATCCATGTAACTGTGCTATCCATTTTCCTTGAATCCCGGTGTGTAATCTTTGAGTCAAAAGATGCTTCAAACTCTGATGATCTGTCCTTATAATAAACTGTCTACCTAACAGGTACTGTGACCACTTCTTGGTTGCCAACATTAATGCCAAAAGCTCCTTTTCATATGTGGAAAGGTTCAAATGCCTGCCCTGTAGTGCCTTACTCAAGTAGGCAATAGGTTTACTGTTTTGCAATAGGACAGCTCCTATACCCATGCCGCTAGCATCACATTCTACAACAAAAGGTTCATTGAAATTGGGCATAGCTAGGACAGGTGGGGTCATGAGACACTGCTTTAATTTTTCAAAAGCTACAGTAGCTTGTACATTCCATATGAATGAGTCTTTCTTTAATAAATTTGTCAGAGGTTTAGCTATTAGACCATAATGTTTGATGAACTTCCTATAGTAGCCAGTGAGACCTAGGAATCCTCTTAAAGCCTTGAGTGATGTTGGACGGGGCCACTCCTTAATAGCTTGTACCTTACCAGGGTCCACGGCTATGCCTTCTGCTGATATCACATGACCCAGATAGTCAACAGTTTCTTTAACAAAGGAGCATTTTGATAGTTTAATTACCAGCTGATGCTTCTGCAAGACCTGAAAAACAACCTTAATATGTTCTAAATGCTCAAGCATAGCTTGGCTATATATTAGTATATCATCAAAAAATACTAGTATAAATCTTCGGAGGTAGGGTTTAAAGATTGTATTCATTAGTGATTGAAATGTGGAGGGTGCATTAACAAGGCCAAAGGGCATAACTAGAAATTCATAGTGTCCATCATGTGTTTTAAATGCAGTCTTATGTATATCTTCATCATGTACCCTTATCTGATGGTATCCAGACATCAGATCTAATTTGGTAAAATATTTAGCACCAAATAATTCATCGAATAAATCATCTATTAAAGGAATAGGGAACTTATCTTTGATGGTGATGTTGTTAAGCCCCCTGTAATCAATGCACAGCCTCCAAGACCCGTCCTTTTTCCTTACCATGACCACTGGTGAAGAGTATGCACTATTGCTTGGTCTGATGATTCCTGAATTTAGCATATCCTGGATAATGTTTTCTAATTCATTCTTTATAAAATGAGAGTGCCTGTAAGGCTTGAGGCATATAGGCTTTGAACCAGGTAATAAAGGTATTTTGTGATCATGGGATCTTTGAGGAGGAAGGGAAGTGAGTGGAGTATGCACTTGCGGGAATTCCTGTAGAAGTTGCCCTACTGCTTCGGGTATCACTTGGGTTTCCTCACCCAAAGATTGTGTGCATAACATCATGGCCAGTTGGCCTTGTACAAAGTCTTTTTGTATGGCTTTTGTGTCAACATACTTTACACCATCTGGTTGAATCCCTTGCCATATAAATGGTTTGTCTTGATATGTAAATCCAACCTGTAATTTAGAGAAGTTTAAGGTCACATTCCCCAAGGCCTTCATCCACTGGACTCCAAGTTTCTGAAGCCCAACAAGAACTCTACCAAACCACCCAAGAAATGAATGGAAAGATTGATATGCTCTCAGCAACACTAGAATCTTTTATGCATGAAATGAGACAAAATAAGAAACAGTCTATCAATGGTCATCAGGAATCATCCAAAAGCACTCCATACGTGCCACCATACCAGAGAATCAACAACAGAAATGATTCAACTTGGCAATTCTCACATTACGGTCAGCCGTACATGGATCTTAAGCCAAACCGAAATAACCATTCATTCACTAAAATACACCATTTATATAACCATTCGAACCAACCCATTCATTCGAACAAAAAGATAGAACCGTCCATTAATACATACATAAATTAGACATAGCTTGGTTCACGTAACATAAAAATCATGCGATCATTGGTCAAACACTCAAAGACTTACCACTAAACCCAAATACTTACCAAAATACATACATTATCCCAGAGTTCATAAAAAACTATCAGTTAAGCTTTCAAACCTAATCAAGCATTTTTCTTCTTCTTTATAACAACTGACTTATAACGTGGTCCGGTGGAGTTTTATTCACATTCAATAAAGCATCATGTAAAATTTCTTTTGCTTCTTTATCTTGAGTCTCTTTTATCTTCATATAACCTCCAACCAAATTTGCATTGAGCAAAAGTTATGTACTTTTTTTAGCTTTTACCTAATAATAGAGCAAACTATTCCAGCAACAACTATAATGGAAGCAAAAGTGAATAATTAATTCAATTGTACTTATAAGTTGATAGCCTTAAACTCTACATAGTCATTAACCTTCAAACTCATTCATTCATGAGGATTTTATATAATAGAGTACAACACAGGTTTGTACCGACTAGTGTACCATCTTCATAATCCCAAGGGTTAACGACCAGTGTAGTCCTTGGATTTGTAGACAAAACACGATCATCCCAACTTTGACCTAATCAATATCCAATTTTGTGTCTAATCTTGTACTGAATGTACTTTGTACCTCCAGGACTTGTTGTAGGAGCTATTAGAGGCTTTGGAATCGGTAATTTAATATTAAATAGCTGCAATGCATGATTTGGATAGTAAGGATCGATGATAACAAAGCATAATATAACATCGGTATAAAATGAATAATTCCATAATGGATATCTATCATGAATACACGAGTACGGGTTCCACACAACCTACATACTGTTATATAAACAAGATATTATTCCAGTTACAAATGCAATGATTGGTATACAGAAATAAAACAAATTTACATCGTATTCTGTTAACATATCCAGTTGTTCAATAAGCCTTAGCATCACATATGTTTGATTGCCACCAAGCTGAGTATTTTTCCACTTATATAAACATGGTTCAGACTCATCATATGAAGGGTTCAGAGTAGCTTTAGGAATCATCAGAAGGTGATCACATATCCTAGCTTAAACAATAACAAGTTAAATTATTAATTTTAATTTCATATCATTTTGCGATTATTCCATATATTATTGCATATGTATGCAATTTGTGATTTGTCTAAATCATTACCATTAACAGAGAGAAACATCTATCTATCTGCTTTACATCTCTCCGTGAAGAAAGTTCAAGCTTTCTATATAAGTGTCGGAACTGGGTCAGTTTGTAGAGGAAGAAATGAGAGAATTTCAAAAACAAAAAAAAAATTCCTTTTTAGATTTTTATTGGGCCTATAAAGTCTTAAATGTATATTAGATCCAATCTAATAAATTTTAAATAAAATCTTATTTTTTTTAAAATCGTTAAAATGTAATGACCTCGAAATTTATTTAGCATTATTTGGGATATGTAATTGGTTAAATTAAATAGAATAATATGAATAGTAGGGAGATAAGAATAATAAATCCAATGGCCATGTCTAAAAGAATGAACTAAAATAAAAAGACTTAGATAACTTAAGAAGGAATTTTTCCTAAGGGGTAAACTTGGAAATGAGGCTACATTTCGTAGTATATATCTCTTCCTCTACTTGAATGAATTTCCACTTTCTCATTATTAACTCTTCATCACTTCGGTCGGCCATAAAAAAGCTCCATGAAGATTTTAAGATGAAGAAAAAGCTAAGGTATTAAAGCTAGGAAATTACCTCATTTTCCAATCAACTAATCAAGATGAATAATCATATTTATAATCTCGTTTTTCTATGTTTAAATTGGTTATGGGTTATACCCGATTCATATTTGTGATTTTGGTTAGGATATAACCATTTAAACCTTTGTTTGAATAAGACATAATTGTTTTAAAAAGTTAATGGGATAATTAAAACGTTTTTAATTGGTTTTGGTTAAATTCCATGTTGTTTTGATCTTCATATGCTTTGAAATTTTGATATGTTGAAGTATATGATTTATAGGATTTTTGGTGATTTTTGGGGATATTTTCTTAATTGCCAACTAAGGTAATTAAATTATTTAAGCCCAAGTGCTAAACAAAAAATTTACTTCCGAAATTATTTAAATTCAGAAGGAAATTGCTTTTGGAAATATTTGAGGAAAAAGTACAGTGTTTTAAGGAAAAGGTCGACTTTTGTATACTTTTTACTATTTGGAAGTACAAGAGAAGGTTCCTCAGCCAATTAAAATTAGACAAACAAGATAAAAACATCACTTCAGTGGGTCCAGTTCTGCCTTCGAATCCAACAAGCCCGCTTTTACCCTTTTGGCGAAGTCGAAAGGTACCTTTCGCCTAAGATGGAAGGTAAACAATTACCTTCGCATAATTCAAAAGGTAGGCACATAACCAAAGGAAAGTGGGGCGAAGGGAAGGGGAGGCTGCTTCCTTTGCTTTCAAATGGAAACACAACTTGCTTTAGAATAAGTTGAAGAGGGATCCTTTGACTCTATCATTTTACAAAAGACTAAATTTTTTACATGTTCAACAAGGGGTTTTGAAGGGGATCTTCTAAAGCTTAAACCTTCAAGAGTATTGTTTTAAATTTTTTTTCTAAAAATGTGTTTTAATACCTTTCGACAAAGTCGAAGGGTTAACCTTCCGATATGGCCGGAAGTATACTTTCGAAGGGTTGGTTCCAACACCAATACTTCATTATTTTTGATTGATTTCGAAAGGGTTTACTTCAAAAGGTTTAATTTTGAAAGGTTTTAAAGGGGATATCTTCAATGATTGCGAATGGTTTGACTTCGAAAGGTTTTGAAGGGGTTATCATCAATGATTGCGAAATATTTTGATTTCGAAAGGTTTGATTTCAAAGGTTTTGAAGGGGTTATCTTCAATGATTGTGAAAGGTTTTGATTTCGAAAGGTTTGATTTTGAAAGGTTTTGAAGTGGTTATCTTCAATAATTACCAAAGGTTTTGATTTCGAAATATTTGACTTCGAAAGGTTTGACTTCGAAAGGTTTTGAAGGGTGTGACGTCCCACCTCTATACCCACGCTAGCCAAGAACACTACGGAGTAATGTTGTCAACTAGCACGGAGAATAAGGCTGTTGAGGAGCGACCATCCGTGTAATTACTTTGCGCAAGCACCGATATGTCAGATAGTATAACATGCATTTTATTTCAAGAGGAAATCCGACATACCGATACAAACACAAAGCTACTACACAGTGGCTATAATAATCTTCGGAAACAAATATAGAAATAAGCATAACACAAATCAGTCACAGATAATTCATATCACAAAGGCGGAAATAGATATGAATATTACACTAACACATGAAAGTGTACATCAAAGTAGTGGTCAAAAAGGTCCACAATATCAAAAAGAATAGATACAAGTGCTAGACAAAAGAATAAGTATACATCATAGAGTCTGTATCTCAAATGTACACAACAAAAACTACTAAACTAAGTAGTTAGCCAAAAGTCAGAAGATGGTTCCAGATAGGAAGCCATGAGGAAGCACCTGTAATATCTCAGTCTGACCCGAGTATTATTTAAGAAGAAAAAAATAAACGGATCAGTCTAGCTATAAATATCAGATGAAATGATATAGAATAAGAGATATGACTAAACGTATAATAATCACAATACCAAGCTGTGATAAATAAATAATTGAAAAATCAATAAGAGATTAATCAATATTTCTCAAAGATAAAAAGGAATGTCATACTCTTAATTTCATTCACCAAGCCACAATAAATGACACATATATATATATATATCAATGCCAATCGTAAAAGTTGGTGAAACATAAATTCCAGAATTCAACACACGAAATCCAGAAATCACAATCAAAGGGAACAACGACGTCGTACAGCGTGACATCCGATGAACCAAATCACAATCAAAGGGAACAACGACGTCGTACAGCGTGACATCCGATGAACCAAATTAAAATCAAAGGGAACAACGACGTCGTACAGCGTGACATCCGATGAACCAAATCACAATCAAAGGGAACAACGACGTCGTACAGCGTGACATCCGATGAACCAAATCACAATCAAAGGGAACAACGACGTCGTACAGCGTGACATCCGATGAACCAAATCACAATCAAAGGGAACAACGACGTCGTATAGCGTGACATCCGATGAACCAAATCACAATCAAAGGGAACAACGACGTTGTACATCGTGACATCCGATGAACCAAATCACAATCAAAGGGAACAACGACGTCGTACAGCGTGACATCCGATGAACCAAATCAAAAAGACATCGCACAATGCTAGTCTAAAACATAAAATGATCGTTATGATCAAAGAGAAGTGTCAATTACAGTAAGCTAGTAAATATATGATCTTAGCTTCATTTCCCATAACCACTAGCTTAACTTAAATATTTACGAACAAATTGTAGATCTCCACTAGAAAATTGTCACAAGAGATTCAATCGAACGAGTCCAAGAATTAACTAACGAAGTAAACGCAAGCGTTTCATACCACTCGTTTTACTAAGTCGTTTAATTAGATTTCTCATACGAGTGGGGTAAAGGTTTGTATATACTAATAGATTGGAAAACGGTTTAAGAAACGAGCTTTGTAATAAAATAGTGTTGAAATCATGTGAAGAAAGAGTTTTGATATTTACTACTAGAATAGAACCTTTATATTTTTAAAGTGACAAATCACGAAGAAGATTGTAGGAACAATCAATCACTAAAATTCACATACGAAGATGTGAATAAAAATCCAACGAAACCGATAAAGAATCCATCGAAATGGATATTCAAAAATCCCTAAAAAGGAGTCATCAAAGTCATAATAAATGATAACAACAAATAGGAAACAACACGAATCGATTAAAGTTGGAAATTCAAGCAACTAGGCGAAATATGTAAAACTGCATCAGGTCGGTCGGCCGGCTGCGGAGCTCGGTCGACCGGACCCTGTTCTCAAAATTCCTCGGGAAGCAGGTCGGTCGGCCGAGACCTGCAGTAGGCCGACCGAACCAGAAATAGAAAAGTGCAATTGCACTTTAGTAGCAGGTCGGTCGACCGGCCCAGGGGTTCGGTCGGCCGAACCTGATGTTCTGCAATTTGAAACCCATTTAATTGATGTGCAAACTCCACCAATTCGCAACCGAACGAGCACGGACGATAGAGAATTATGCCCAACGGCTACCCGATCCTATTGGCTCCTCGATGCATCACCAAAAACACATTTGAACATCAAAGCTATGATTTTTAAGGATTTGGCTTTCAAAACACCAAAATTGGAATATTCACAAAACCAATCCAAATCCATATCAATTGCATAAGAATAAGTGTTAGGAATTCATACCTAACAATCGAAGATAAATAGAAGCATAGATGTGAGATAAAAATCTCACCTTTGAACCCAAATCAATGAAGAAGAAGCTTGAAAACAAAGGAGGATCAACCACTCTTCAAATTCAACTCAAGATGCTTGATTCTAAGCTTAAAAGAGAAATATTTCCCAAATTAGGTTTAGGAAATTTCTGAAATTGGAAGGAGAATGAGTTGGATAAGAAGAAGGAGATGCTTACCAATGGGTTCTCTTGAGTTTGGAGCTAGAAGATGGATTTGCTAATGAAGACTAGGGCTTGGAGTTTTAATTTCCTCTTCCACTCCTCCATTATTATAAAAACTTGAGTATTAGGAAATGAGGAATGAAGTAATGAAGAGGAGAGGGGGTTGGGACTGAGTTAGTAAGTGGCTAATGGGTTCAGCCCAAACCAAAGCCCTAAGTGAAAAAGGTCAAAATTCGACTTACTCCAAACATATCGAAGCTTATACTCAAAAAGGTTGCAAACGGCATTTTGAACTCAATGGGGGTGGTCTCGAGTCCCAATTCGACTGTTTGCAAAAAGTAGCTTTTGGGACCAAAATCCGACGAACGATAAAATATTTAAATATAAAATCGATAAATATGCGGGTTGTTACAAAGGGGTTATCTCCAATGATTGCGAAAGGTTTTGATTTCGAAAGGTTTCCGAAGTGGCTAGCTTTGAATGTTTATTTGGTTTCAAATGGGACTTCTTCGAAGGGTTTTAAAGGGTTCTTTTTAGCCTTTTTTCGTAAGTATAATTTTGCTAAGTCGAAGGGGTTACTTCGAAGGGTTATAGCATAAAATACTTATACTTGTTTGAATATATAAGGGGGATCCTTATTTAAATTGAATGTTATAAAACCTTAGGGACACTGGGGTGGATTTAATGTTTTCGATACATAATTTGGGGTTACAAAAAAAATATACTTTCGAAAATATACATTGGGGCTATCAACGTGTTTTTATTTAATTTAACCTGATTGGGGTTACCAATGGGAATAGGTTAAATAGGTAGTATACCTAGGGAAAAAATAATCTTGGGGATCATGAATTTTTATAAATAATCACGGGGATCATGATGTTTTAATTGGCCAAGTGATGGGTTCTTATTTAACATAGAAAAATCATGAAATGTGCGGTGGATAGCCCGCATCAAATTCCTAAAGTAAGGAATGTTTTGTTAGAGGTGGTTAGCCTTGGGATTTGGCACAAGGGTTCATAGTCATCCTAGGAAAACTATGGAGTGTGCAGTGGATAGCCCACACCATCTTTTTTCAAACAATGTACGATGGATAATCTGCATTTATTTTGAATGGATTTGGGATGGATAGTCCTATTAAATTATGACGGATAGTCTTTTGAAATTTTGAAGGGGAACTCTAATAAATTGATTTTTGATGGGAAATCTAAAAAATTTCTTTTATATGGGATATCTAATAAATGGGTGGATGAGATATCTAATATATATGATTTATGGCTTTATTTCATATTATGTTAAGACTAATCATTTTGGGTGCAGGGGCATAGTAAATGATTTGCTTGTTTTATTTTGGATACTAGTGAGGAGAAAACCTGTTACGCTAAGCGACATGATCTCACTAGATATCTATTTATGATAAGAGATGATAGGAGATTATTCATACTGGACTTATTGTCTAACTCGAAGTTTGTATTTCTCCATAAACTCTCGGGTACTCAAAATTAATTTGAGTAGTCTGAGAGTGGGAGACTTTCAGGTTTTTGAACGAATAAGCTTCCGGAGACGTGCAGGAGGCAGTATTAGCTATATAGGAGCTATTTTGTGTATTCTGCTGTGATGTACTAAGAACTATAAAGTTTATATTTACTAGTTCCTTCATCATAAGGGGACATCTTCATATGTCGCTCTTATCGTATTTTGTACATGTACATGTGATTCAAACGTGGTTAATGTCCCGGATTATGTAATTAAATCTTAAATTGAAATTCATAAGAAATGAGAAATTCTGTTTTTGTTGAATTTTAATTTTTTTTTCATATTCTTATGTTTCTGTGTTGCTAATAGTTTCAAGATTTCGATTTCGGTCGCTCAGAAATAACATCTATGGATGACTGCAGCATCCGTAGCGGTTAGTTTTGAGCCTCCGAAAGCGAGATGTTGCATAACTTAAACTTATAGGTACTATAATGAATGGATCAAATACATTCATTCGTGTGAAGTGTAAGTGCGGTATACAAGTGGTGTATATATATGTATATGAAATATGTGTAAATGAATTTAGAGAAGGAAACCGTTTATTTCCCTCTATTACCATATGCAACTAATAAAGACAAGGTATGGCACTATATGAAGAGAGGAAAATCTTTCGTTTCTCTTCCTCTTTAATTGTAGTAACTAATGTACTAAATGATGTTTCTAAATTATCAACCAAATTTACACACGCCTTTATTTTCCAAGTTTCTGATTAATGAAATATATGCATACATACATAATAATTATACATGTACATACATATATATGTATATGTGTATAAAGTGAAAATTGATTGGTTGTCTTAAATAATTTGAAATCCAAAACTAACATTAACGGGAATGATTTCAATTAAAAAAAGATTTGATAATAAAAGGTTACATTATTACACAAAATCCTCATAAAATTTGAATTAAACTAAACATGCATATTTCCATATACATGAATGTTACAATTTAATTATTTAGATCAAAACAACATATATTTGCAAACATTATAGTATATTCCATCTGTATATATACATTTATACAAATAAGTTTTGATTTTAAAGTAAACAATTTTCATTAAACTTTTAATAAAGAAACAATACTTTAGATTTACATGAAACTTTAAATATAGAAAACCATAAAGAATTAGAATTTGCACCGAAGTCCATTCATTAATCTTAAATTAATTTTTTTTCCTTGAAACAACGGTTCAAACAATTATATTCAACTGTTTACCATATGAAACTAAAGGTTAATTTTGAAATAGTAGGTAATTTCACATTTGCAATCTCTTTGCATTTTAGTATGTAAATGTTATATAATTATACTAAAAATACTCATTCAAAATTTGATTTCAGTTTCATTAATTTCCAAAAGAAAATAAATTTTTTTGGACAAAGTAAGCATGTGTAAATTTATGATAAAAATTTATAGATTTAAATAATACAGAGAATAATGACAGGTTATCGAAAGTAATATATGATGATAGGTTACCAAAAGTAATATATGATTCAAAAAACATCAATTTATAATGAACACACATTAGAGGAGATGATGAACAAACATAGATTTAAATCAAAACAATACAATAAACACGTTTTGATCAAAATAGACATAAGGCAGATTTAATTTACATATGGCAAGATGAATACTAAACATGAGGTGAATCGTAGCAAACCAAATTATATCAATTATATAAATATATTAGTGAGTTTAAATAAGAAAATTACATTCAAATGTAGCAATAAATCACATCTTGGACAATGAACCAAAGCTCCTAAATTCATAAATCAGCCTCTAGATTTTGCAAGGGTCAAAAGGAAGAAACCACTTTTAATAAATATATTTGGTTTGTATTTGATTTGGGAACATTTTGAAGCCATGGTAGCTCTCATATTTTCATCCATTACAGAGAAAGGAGAGAACCAGAAGGTTACAGAAATAAATGAATCGCCAAAATGTTATGGAAAAATTGAAATAAAGAAGGAATCAATGCTAATTAAAGAGAGACTTTTTTCCTTTTTTGTATTATTCTTTTCCCTTTATTAGTTCCTTTGAAAATTTATCCTCTCTTTCTTATGTGGCCGGCCAAACATTGAGGAATTACGGGCCTCAAGTGGACCCAAACCCACTTAGTACTTATTTCATTCAAATCCAATTTAAACAATCAATCGGTATCGTACATCAATACATGCATTTATTACTTTTATTTGTGCAATTTTTTAAATGCTAATGGTATATAAAAAATTAAATTAAATTAAATAACCAATATTTCAAAAATATTAATTAATTTATAATGAATATAAATTAGTTAAATCGTGTGGTTTATTCGAAGTATTCATTATTTTGGTTGTGCGACTCAAAGGTAATCCAGTCCGCAGTTAATATGGAATACGTCGAATATTAACGTTCACACGTCATATTAGCTTGTGTTGTGACATTTTGGTTGACTTTATCGCTTACACATCTTTTTGGTAAAATCCAATTTTTCTCATTTAAGCATTACTTGGTAGTGACAATTATTTCACCAATTCTCTTCGTCAAAACCCTATCACTTTGGACTTATGAATATCATCCATATTCAACTTTATAGTCTAAACGCAAAGTCTTGGTTCAATAACAAAAATTATTACTAACTAAACTACTCTGACCAGAGACTTTGACTTTGAGTTAACTTCAGCTAACTATAACACTAACCTCATATAACTGAGAAGAAGGTCTCTTGAATAGTGTTTCACTTTCAATGCTTCCACTCAACCGAAATATAGTCGTTCAATGGACGACATGCCATGATTTAACTATAATCAAAGCAAAGTTTCCATATTGAAGTATTCTCAAGTCAAGGGAACCGTATAATTTTGTCACATTGATATTTTCTATTTGACCTTTGTCATATAAACCAATAAAAAATTATTAAGCGAGTCATTCCATAGTTATCCAAAAACTAACGGTACATAACCCTTTGATGCCCCTAGTAGTCATGACTAATACGTTGTCCAACATTTGGAGAGCATATGCACTCGAATCTTAATAGATGCATCGATATCCAATCTCAATGCATCGTGGCTAGGAATATTTAAAATGATATGTTATGATAAATCACTTATGTTTACAACAAATTATAACTATTATCACAAAACATTCCATTTATGGATTTTCTACTAAATATACTTTTAACTAAATTTATTAGTTAATATAACTCATTATATTAAGTATATAATAGAAAGAAAACAAATTTTATTTTGAAAAAAATTGGTTATTGAGTTAGATATATATAACAAATTACATAATTGCCCTTAAGACATATCCCTAATTCTATCAATCTCCCACTTGCACTTGGGGTCAATTATGAAATCTATATCCCATCCCTTAAATAAATTTGATGAGAATTGATCGAGTTAGACCTTCATGTATGGTTCTTCTATGTTGGTTTAATTATCTGCTCTATCAATCAACTATCTCTAATGCTGATAAACTACTTCTATCATGTGGAACTATTTGGAGTATATTTCTCAACTTATAACGAGATTACATTACTAGATTGTTACCATATAACAATGAATAATATTCTTAATACTTGGAGTCATCCCTGGATAATTATAAATTCGTGTAATTATATACATACTTGGCTTTTATTTTGGAGCTATTCAAGGCAACGTACATAATCTTTTCACTGAATCAACCATAACGTTTCGTTTGGAACATTTCCAACTTAAGGCTTCTTAATTTGAATTTACTATTGACATATTATGCTTAGTATCACTTGTTAAATTTGAGTCCGAACACTCGCTTACAAGGAGATCATTGTTTATGTAAACAATTCTCTAGTATTTCATAAATATATGAGAACACCTCAACAAGCATTTAGTGATATCAATTTGGATTTGATATTTACTTCATCTATCAAATACATAAACAAATCATGATATCGTAAATAATGCAATATGTATGTTAATTCCTATTGCCAATGTATATTTTAATATTCCAAGTCAGGATGTATCGAGATTGGATATGGATATATCCGTCGAGACTAGAGTACATAACACTCCTCAAATGTTAAACAATGTATCACTCATGACTACCGGGGACACCAAGGGGTTACATACTGATTGTCTTGGATAGCTATGGGATGACTCACTTGAGAGTTTTACGTTGGTTAATATAACTAAGGTCAAACAGAAAATATTGATATGACTAATTTACACAGTTCTCTCGACTTGAGAATACATTTGGTCTTCAATATGGAAGCTCTGCTTTGATTATAGTTAAATCATGGTGCAATTCCTCTTGATTGACTATAACTAGGTCGAGTTGAAACATTGGAAGTGAAACACTATTCGAGAAAGGATTTTTCTCCTCAGTTATACGAGATCAGTATCACGGTTAACTGAAGTCAAGTCAAAGTCAAAGTCTCTGGCCAAATCATTTCGGTTAATAATAATTGTTATTATTGAACCAATGATTTTGTGTTTGGACTATAAAGTTGAATATGTACGATACTCGAATTTTGACCATTACCAAATTTCATAAATCCATAGTTTAGGCGAAGGAGTTGATGTAAATAATTATCACTAACAAGTAATGCTTATGATAAGTAAATTGGTTTTTTCCAGAGGATGAGTAAGTGATAAATTCATTCTAAATGTCACACCACCAACTAAGGTGATGTGTGAAAGCTAATATTTGAATTTTTTGTTATAAATCGCTGATCGAGTTTACATCTTTGAGTCACGCAACCGAAATGATGGAAATGCCACAACAACCACACGATTTAGTTAAATTTTTTTGTTGAAAATTAATTAATATTTAAGAAATATTAATTGTGATGTTTTTGAATGTATTGGATGCCATTAGTATTTAGTAAATGCATATATAAAAGTTAGTAACGCCCCGGAAATTTTCGACTTTCGAAAATTCAACATCGATACTCACTTTATCGACTGCCGAGAAATCGAAGGCCGGAAACCCGAAATGTTATGGTTTTAAAAAGAATTTAGGAAAAGAAAGAGAGAGAAGAAGAGAGAAGAAGAGAGAAGAAAGGGTAGGAAATAGAGGGAAAAAGGAATAGAAAATAGAAAATATAGAGAATAGATCATTTTAAAATAGAAAGAAAAGAGAATAGAACGGAAAACAACAGAACAACATCAGAATCTCACAATTCGCAGCGGAACAACATATAATAGATAAATGAATAATCTTTAAACAAAGAACTATATCAGTTATTACATTACATCACATTTCATTACATCATATCATCAGAGTGTACAACATCATACAACAACAACAGTGCAGCGGAAAAAGAAATACTATATAAACTAGTAATACGCCATTCCATCCATCTTGCCTCCAGCAACTCCAGAATATCCAGAATATCCTGATAAACCTAACTCATGACTGCCCGTGTGAAAATTGGTGGGCACCCAGAGTTTAGGAAGGAAAACAATAAACTCCAAGTCAGTCATGTGACTGGTGTGAGAACTCAAAACAGTTTATTTATCTTTAAAATCAAAATAGAGGAATATTTTTAAATTCAATTCGCAATGCTTTTAAAAATGAGACTACCATAAGGCCTCCCGCACACACACAATGCAAACGCAGAATCGGAGGAGATTTCTCCTTATGATAGTCAAAGATGCTTGATACGCATTTAAAAGACATTTGATATTATTATTAGTGTATAGTGTAGGAAAAATCATTTCGAAAGTAGAATATAAATCTTAGCCAGCATAGACATTCCGAACTATGCGTACTATAGCTAACTATGTTCAATAGTAGGTTACCGCCACATTCCATAGCAGGTTATACAACTAATACCGTACAAGTCTCGTATTGTTTCTTTGGATTTCCAACGAATGATCAGGCCAAGGAACTTCCCATTGCCACATGAGAATGCCTCTGGATGGACATCCCCGAGAACCAAACCGGATCTCTACCAACACAAGGCCGGGTTACCCCTAACTGAGTAACAACTGACCGAATATGCCATCCCCCGGTCCTTTGGGACCTTTAACCGAGCGCTCGTAATCAATTCACACAATCATAACAAAGTGTTTTCAACATGAGTAAGTATCTGGGCTCCATACCATGACACCACCCTTTTCCAGAAGGAAATGCACATATCCTAAAGGGCGCTACCCCTCATAACCTTGCTGCATCTTTCCTGTTTTGACCATTCACGGGGTGTGAGGCTCGACGAAGTCACGTCCACAAAAACATACTTTATACAAAAGTCATGCTTTGGGTCACAAATGATCATAGAGATGATCACAAAGATAGACAATCAAATAAACGATCCTATCACAAATAATCAACACAATGATCATTTCAGCATCACTCAACATGTCACATTACCAAACTGGGAATATATCGCTGATAACTTCAACTATATAACCCCCGAGCTCGTACGTCTCAGAGAAGGGTGTTAAGCTAAAAGAATAAATTCTCCGCCACCAACAGAAATATATTTGAAAGAAATCGGCTTTATATCTCAACTTGTAATGTCAGACATACAATCCATACAAGTCTGTTCCAGGATCGAACAAAACCGAAGGCACTTACAAAGAAGTCCTTGCAATCCGGATATTCACAATCCTGATCGGATTTCCCATCACATATGGAGAACTCAATACCGTAGCTACTCGGTGCAGAGTCAATCGACAGGTCATCCTATCGCTTTCGCAAATACTCGGTCTTCAACACCGATCTTCAAATGCAATTCACAACGACGTATCACATATTCGGAATGGGTTATACGACCCCATGGTCCTTTCCCGGTTAACCCGAATAGTGAGCGCTTATTCAAAAATAAGTGTGGCATTCACATTCAAACAAATCACATCAAAATACCCATTCAAAGGGAAATATTGATAGCCGGTTATTGAACTATCAATGGATATGCACAACATCACCAGATTCCAAATAATTTTCCAAATTATTTATTTTCCAAAATATCTTTACTAGATATATTATTTCACACTTCAAAAATAAATCAATATTTATTTTTAAACAAATTCCACTTTCTTTTATAAATTCCTTAGTGAATTTACATTTCAAAATATCCATGCATATGATTTCAATAATTCATTTCAATTTATCTTCAAAAAGATAAATTCTCAAAACGTTTCATTTCACATTGGAAAAACATTTCCATACTTATTTATTCATAAGTAATTCACAAATTTTATTTATTTTCACCCTTGGAAAATATTTAATATACTTAAATCGAAATTTAGTATATATTTCATTCTATTAAGGAAATCATTCTCTTAAACATATTTATTTATTTGGGCCAAAACGAATGTTGCGTAAAACATCGTTACGACAACCAAAGTCACTAGTATAGGGATTTGAAATTAAAATAGATATATAAATCCCAATACTATACAAAACATTTCCTTTCAGAAATCATTTACTATAACAACAGTGTTATAGTCCACCATTTCCTTTTATTTCTCGAAAACGTCTATTTTAACAATAAATGTTGAAATCTATGGTTTCGAATCTCAACACATTTTAAAACATCGTTAGATCGTTTTAATTCTGTTTAAAATATCACATTTTAAACATTTTCTTTAACATATTATTCACTATTCAAAAACGTGAATATACTACGTTAACAAATTTCATCCTTTTATTCATTTTATTTTAAAGGATCATTCACAGTCAAAAATGTGAATGTAACTCCATTAATAGGTTTCAACAATTAACTTATCAAAATAAGTTGTTTGCGAATTTATAAAACAACGTTTATAAATTCCATTTCTATTTATTTTATAACAACCTCCTTTTATAAATTCTTTTATTAACCTATTCAATTTATAACTCAATTATAAAACAAAAGTTCATATCATAAGTGAAATACTTATAATTTATTCGTTTGCAAAATCGTTCCTTTGAACTTCATAATTATAAATCTTATAACTTATAAGATTCAATTATTCATCCAAATATATTCTTTAATAATTTCACAAAATTTATAAATCTTACTATTTATAAATTTCATTTATAACTTCACCATTTATAATTTTATGAATTCCATTCATTTACAAAATTTATTTTCACTTCATTCAAACACTTATAAAAACTCGTTTTATAATGTCAATATTTCAATTTATAAATATCCATTTATAAATCTCTTAATATAAATCAATTTATATTATTCTTCAAAAATGTCTTTAATCTCCTTTATTATTTCACCATTTCGATTCATAAAATAATTAAATTTTATAAATCCTATATTTAAACTTTTCACAATAAATTCTAAAATCCCGATTAAACTATTTTATAAAATCATTAGCATCATATTCTCAAAAATCAGTTTTTAACTATTTTTCTCAAAAATCATAATTTTTATAACTTTAAAAATTATAACGTTTATTTATTTAAAATGGATCAAATTCCAAACATATAGTATATTTTCAAAAATCACTTTAAAAATCATTTTAAAATTCCAAATTTGGTCCAATGATGCTACATACCAAATAGTCAATCACGACAACAACGACATCATATATCGATATGATAGTCCATCAAATATCAAAATATCTGAAATCAAATAAAAACTGTTGAGGAATCCAGTTGGATCCCTCCAACCTGTTTTCCTGCATTCACAAACATTAGCACAATACCAATTTCGCTCCAGTACGAAATTATCGCGGTATATGTTTTTATTAAATATTATCCGCTTACTAACGGCGCAATAGGGTCTCATCCGTTAAACAAAAATTGCGGAAAATCAGTAACTCCAATATATACATATGCCAATATATATATATTGCTATTATATATAATACCAATTTCACTGTTTATGAAATATTCGCGGTATATGTTTTTAATAAATAACATCCGCTTACTAACGGCGTATAATGTCTATTTTAACAATCAATAGATAACAATCATCATTCAAACATGCATTCAAATATTTTAAATCTAACTATTTAAAATAAAATCGAAACTGATTCGATTGAGTGAGAAGTTCTCACCTTGATTTTAATTTCCGTTTTAGCGATTTATTTCGAACAAAATTAAACGGACGTTTAATTTTACCCAAAATTCTCACTAACTCCAAACGACTCCAATCCATTTCCATCGCGTAGTGCTCGTCCATACGATTCCAACGCAACTGGTTTCGCGCGTTTTCGACCTCGTATGAAAAAGATATCAATTTTTGAAGTTTACACGAATTTTATATAACTAATTTCAACATAACCTTTATATTTTAACTTAACTTTCAATCTAAGCCATCCATCACAAGCCAAGAATATCCAGGCCGTCCCCAACCTCTTCCATCATCACGTTCCATCTCCAGTAACGCACGAAACAAAATCAAACCCATTAGCTCATATTAGGGTTCGAATTTGCAACTCCAACACTCGATTAAAACTCGATCAAGATGCGCCGTTGTGTAGCCCAACCCCACCACCATGCTCGGCCCCAATACCCTGCAACTCGGCCTCCAGATTTCCCTTGAAATGCGTGCGTGAACTGTAGGCGTCGGCCTCCCCTAGCTCCCACCATCCGACGTCGTTTCAGATCTCAACCGTATAGATCTCTAGCTCTCCTCATGCTCTTCGACTTCCGTGTTGAACACTTCGCGTGAATGTCAACGGATTGTGAATGATTGAGGGAAGAAAGGGATTAAATTCTGGCCATTCATAGCAAGGGTGGCGGCTGCAGTTTATTTAGGGTTAGGGTTTTGTTTATTTATTTTTTTAATTTATGAAGAGAGTGGGGGTCTATTTATAGAGTTTCGAACGACACTATTCATCCGGAAATCCCGAACTCCGATTTACGCGCCGAAACTGACGTTCCTAGGGTTTACCCCGCGTTCCGGACACAATGGAACAGGTTTCGAAAGCTAATTCGGACATCTGTGCGAGTTATGGCAACAAACGCTCAATTTAATTTAAACCGATTTAAATCGATTTCTAGGCGTTTTAATTTGTACTGGACAAACGGTAAATCCAATTGACTTGAAATTTGAAACCTTACAATAATATCAATTACGGATCCGATGAAACTGGTTTCGTCGAAATCCGAGACTTTTTGAAAAATAGCTATTTTAGCTCGCCAAATTTAAATTAAAAATAATTCGATGCGTTTCGAGCTGCCACGATCAAACGATAAATCCGATTGACACGAAAATTGAAATCCGGTAATAACTAACCATTACGGATCCAATGAAACTGGTTTCGTTAAATTCTGAGACTGTTCAAAAATTGACTATTTTCACTAGTCGATTTTAATATTAAAATATTCAATTTTCACAAATTAACTTTTAATTCGATTTTAAAAGTTCTAAAATATCGTTCTAACTTCAATATGATAAAATAAAATTTTACAAATCATTTTCAATCATATTTAACTCAATTTACAATTATTTCCATAATTTCACACATTAAATTATCGATTTAATTATTCAATTAAATCCAATTATTCAAATTAAAATTTATTCGACTTATAAATTCACTTTTTAATATTTAAAATAAATTAAATATCCAAATTTTAATTACTAAAAATCCTGGGTCGTTACAATCTTCCCAACTTAAAAGAATTTCGTCCTCGAAATTATTAAGTAAGAAAGTTATAGAATTCATTAACTTTCCAAAATCCATAGTTAAACTTCTTACAATAACTTACTAAGTTTTCAAATCATACTTAGTTATCTTTTCAAAAACAACTACTATTGTTTAACTTTCAACTTCAAATCAAAGTTAAAGTTTTCAAAATTTTCCAATTTTCTCAAATTTTTTCTAACGCCTTAAATTTTCGGAAAAATTCGCCATAGTCTCCTTTGCGCGGCTCGATCCGAAAAAAAAAAAATGACAGTATATATATCACAAATATACATCTCATCAAGTAATGAGGCATCCCGCAGGGAAAAAGTATAAAAGTACGGTATGTAATCCGAGATATGTACCTTATATTTTATTAGCAAGCATATACGGCTAATATAGCGCGAAAGCGAGCTCCAAATGCGAAGCAAACGCGATCCGCACCTACTAATCACTCAACAAACAACATGAGAATCATGCATATAGACAATAGTATCGATATACAACATATAGTAACATAATAACTATATATGCCAACATAGCAAATGTAAACAAACAACAAATGCAAACATCAACCAACTAGCATCCATAACAAATATATATTCATTCATATTCTCATTAATATTCAATGAATTGGGTTTTCAATTTAATCACATTTAATTCATTAACATTGGATTTTTCTAACATTCATTTTCAATTCAATTAGTTTGCATTCACTAATTAAATCCAATTCACGTTCAATTCTATTCAAATTTATTTACTTCTAATTTGAATTTAATTACATAGCTTTAAATTTCACTAATTCACTTTCATTAATACTTAATGAATTATATACAATCAACTAACAACCATTGTTTATTTAACATAACTAAATTATTAGTTTTACATTCAATTTGGTTTAACATTCAATCCCTTCATTCCATTCAATTTCTAAAGTTGAATTTCATTTATAAAACTCAAGTTCATATCTATCACTTAACTTTATTATTTTACTTTGATACTAATATCAATTCCATTCAACAACACTTAAGTTATATTCCATTTAACTTTAAATTCATTTTTATTTACAACTCATATTCATAAATATATTCATATAGTTTCACTTCTTATATATAAGTTTATTTCACAATTGTAAATCACTTTAATTATAATTCAATTCTTATAATTCTTTATACTTATACAATTATTCTTTTATTTAGATTATTCAAACATCTAAACAATCAACTTATATAGACTTTAATAATTCTGAAAAATTATTTCTTTATATATAAAGTATAATCGAGGTAAAATTATTTCATTTACCCAATTTAAAACAATATCGTGTCGGTTTATCTTGTTTAAGAGTTTAGAAACCCCTTTCTACGATAGTTAGCTAGAATACATCGACCGAAATCTATAAACAATCAACCGATAAGTCAACACAATACAAAACAATTTTATATATTCACTATCAAATACGCTCTCATAGCTATTATTACACTCAAACTCATTCTAGAGTACTGCTGACTCTATCTCTAATGAGTAATACCCAACAGAACCATGGTTGTCGCTTAACCATAAGCTCTGATACCAAATGTAACGCCCCGGAAATTTTCGACTTTCAAAAATTCAACATCGATACTCACTTTATCGACTGCCGAGAAATCGAAGGCCGGAAACCCGAAATGTTATGGTTTTAAAAAGAATTTAGGAAAAGAAAGAGAGAGAAGAAGAGAGAAGAAAGGGTAGGAAATAGAGGGAAAAAGGAATAGAAAATAGAAAATATAGAGAATAGATCATTTTAAAATAGAAAGAAAAGAGAATAGAACGGAAAACAACAGAACAACATCAGAATCTCACAATTCGCAGCGGAACAACATATAATAGATAAATGAATAATCTTTAAACAAAGAACTATATCAGTTATTACATTACATCACATTTCATTACATCATATCATCAGAGTGTACAACATCATACAACAACAACAGTGCAGCGGAAAAAGAAATACTATATAAACTAGTAATATGCCATGTCATCCATCTTGCCTCCAGCAACTCCAGAATATCCAGAATATCCTGATAAACCTAACTCATGACTGCCCGTGTGAAAATTGGTAGGCACCCAGAGTTTAGGAAGGAAAACAATAAACTCCAAGTCAGTCATGTGACTGGTGTGAGAACTCAAAACAGTTTATTTATCTTTAAAATCAAAATAGAGGAATATTTTTAAATTCAATTCGCAATGCTTTTAAAAATGAGACTACCATAAGGCCTCCCGCACACACACACAATGCAAACGCAGAATCGGAGGAGATTTCTCCTTATGATAGTCAAAGATGCTTGATACGCATTTAAAAGACATTTGATATTATTATTAGTGTATAGTGTAGGAAAATCATTTCGAAAGTAGAATATAAATCTTAGCCAGCATAGACATTCCGAACTATGCCTACTATAGCTAACTATGTTCAATAGCAGGTTACCGCCACATTCCATAGCAGGTTATACAACTAATACCGTACAAGTCTCGTATTGTTTCTTTGGATTTCCAACGAATGATCAGGCCAAGGAACTTCCCATTGCCACATGAGAATGCCTCTGGATGGACATCCCCGAGAACCAAACCGGATCTCTACCAACACAAGGCCGGGTTACCCCTAACTGAGTAACAACTGACCGAATATGCCATCCCCCGGTCCTTTGGGACCTTTAACCGAGCGCTCATAATCAATTCACACAATCATAACAAAGTGTTTTCAACATGAGTAAGTATCTGGGCTCCATACCATGACACCACCCTTTTCCAGAAGGAAATGCACATATCCTAAAGGGCGCTACACCTCATAACCTTGCTGCATCTTTCCTGTTTTGACCATTCACAGGGTGTGAGGCTCGACGAAGTCACGTCCACAAAAACATACTTTATACAAAAGCCATGCTTTGGGTCACAAATGATCATAGAGATGATCACAAAGATAGACGATCAAATAAACGATCCTATCACAAATAATCAACACAATGATCATTTCAGCATCACTCAGCATGTCACATTACCAAACTGGGAATATATCGCTGATAACTTCAACTATATAACCCCTGAGTTCGTACGTCTCAAAGAAGGGTGTTAAGCTAAAGGAATAAATTCTCCGCCACCAACAAAAATATATTTGAAAGAAATCGGCTTTATATCTCAACTTGTAATGTCAGACATACAATCCATACAAGTCTGTTCCGGGATCGAACAAAACCGAAGGCACTTACAAAGAAGTCCTTGCAATCCGGATATTCACAATCCTGATCGGATTTCCCATCACATATGGAGAACTCAATACCGTAGCTACTCGATGCAGAGTCAATCGACAGGTCATCCTATCGCTTTCGCAAATACTCGGTCTTCAACACCGATCTTCAAATGCAATTCACAACGACGTATCACATATTCGAAATGGGTTATACGACCCCATGGTCCTTTCCCGGTTAACCCGAATAGTGAGCGCTTATTCAAAAATAAGTGTGGCATTCACATTCAAACAAATCACATCAAAATACCCATTCAAAGGGAAATATTGATAGTCGGTTATTGAACTATCAATGGATATGCACAACATCACCAGATTCCAAATAATTTTCCAAATTATTTATTTTCCAAAATATCTTTACTATATATATTATTTCACACTTCAAAAATAAATCAATATTTATTTTTAAACAAATTCCACTTTCTTTTATAAATTCCTTAGTGAATTTACATTTCAAAATATCCATGCATATGATTTCAATAATTCATTTCAATTTATCTTCAAAAAGATAAATTCTCAAAACGTTTCATTTCACATTGGAAAAACATTTCCATACTTATTTATTCATAAGTAATTCACAAATTTTATTTATTTTCACCCTTGGAAAATATTTAATATACTTAAATCGAAATTTAGTATATATTTCATTCTATTAAGGAAATCATTCTCTTAAACATATTTATTTATTTGGGCCAAAACGAATGTTGCGTAAAACATCGTTACGACAACCAAAATCACTAGTATAGGGATTTGAAATTAAAATAGATATATAAATCCCAATACTATACAAAACATTTCCTTTCGGAAATCATTTACTATAACAACAGTGTTATAGTCCACCATTTCCTTTTATTTCTCGAAAACGTCTATTTTAACAATAAATGTTGAAATCTATGGTTTCGAATCTCAACACATTTTAAAACATCGTTAGATCGTTTTAATTATGTTTAAAATATCATATTTTAAACATTTTCTTTAACATATTATTCACTATTCAAAAACGTGAATATACTACGTTAACAAATTTCATCCTTTTATTCATTTTATTTTAAAGGATCATTCACAGTCAAAAATGTGAATGTAACTCCATTAATAGGTTTCAACAATTAACTTATCAAAATAAGTTGTTTGCGAATTTATAAAACAACGTTTATAAATTCCATTTCTATTTATTTTATAACAACCTCCTTTTATAAATTCTTTTATTAACCTATTCAATTTATAACTCAATTATAAAACAAAAGTTCATATCATAAGTGAAATACTTATAATTTATTCGTTTGCAAAATCGTTCCTTTGAACTTCATAATTATAAATCTTATAACTTATAAGATTCAATTATTCATCCAAATATATTCTTTAATAATTTCACAAAATTTATAAATCTTACTATTTATAAATTTCATTTATAACTTCACCATTTATAATTTTATGAATTCCATTCATTTACAAAATTTATTTTCACTTCAATCAAACACTTATAAAAACTCGTTTTATAATGTCAATATTTCAATTTATAAATATCCATTTATAAATCTCTTAATATAAATCAATTTATATTATTCTTTAAAATGTCTTTAATCTCCTTTATTATTTCACCATTTCGATTCATAAAATAATTAAATTTTATAAATCCTATATTTAAACTTTTCACAATAAATTCTAAAATCCCGATTAAACTATTTTATAAAATCATTAGCATCATATTCTCAAAAATCAGTTTTTAACTATTTTTCTCAAAAATCATAATTTTTATAACTTTAAAAATTATAACGTTTATTTATTTAAAATGGATCAAATTCCAAATATATAGTATATTTTCAAAAATCACTTTAAAAATCATTTTAAAATTCCAAATTTGGTCCAATGATGCTACATACCAGATAGTCAATCACGACAACAACGACATCATATATCGATATGATAGTCCATCAAATATCAAAATATCTGAAATCAAATAAAAACTGTTGAGGAATCCAGTTGGATCCCTCCAACCTGTTTTCCTGCATTCACAAACATTAGCACAATACCAATTTCGCTCCAGTACGAAATTATCGCGGTATATGTTTTTATTAAATATTATCCGCTTACTAACGGCGCAATAGGGTCTCATCCGCTAAACAAAAATTGCGGGAAATCAGTAACTCCAATATATACATATGCCAATATATATATTGCTATTATATATAATACCAATTTCACTGTTTATGAAATATTCGCGGTATATGTTTTTAATAAATAACATCCGCTTACTAACGGCGTATAATGTCTATTTTAACAATCAATAGATAACAATCATCATTCAAACATGCATTCAAATATTTTAAATCTAACTATTTAAAATAAAATCGAAACTGATTCGATTGAGTGAGAAGTTCTCACCTTGATTTTAATTTCCGTTTTAGCGATTTATTTCGAATAAAATTAAACGGACGTTTAATTTTACCCAAAATTCTCACTAACTCCAAACGACTCCAATCCAATTCCATCGCGTAGTGCTCGTCCATACGATTCAAACGCAACTGGTTTCGCGCGTTTTCGACCTCGTATGAAAAAGATATCAATTTTTGAAGTTTACACGAATTTTATATAACTAATTTCAACATAACCTTTATATTTTAACTTAACTTTCAATCTAAGCCATCCATCACAAGCCATGAATATCCAGGCCGTCCCCAACCTCTTCCATCATCACGTTCCATCTCCAGTAACGCACGAAACAAAATCAAACCCATTAGCTCATATTAGGGTTCGAATTTGCAACTCCAACGCTCGATTAAAACTCGATCAAGATGCGCCGTTGTGTAGCCCAACCCCACCACCATGCTCGACCCCAATACCCTGCAAATCGGCCTCCAGATTTCCCTTGAAATGCGTGCGTGAACTGTAGGCGTCGGCCTCCCCTAGCTCCCACCATCCGACGTCGTTTCAGATCTCAACCGTATAGATCTCTAGCTCTCCTCATGCTCTTCGACTTCCGTGTTGAACACTTCGCGTGAATGTCAACGGATTGTGAATGATTGAGGGAAGAAAGGGATTAAATTCTGGCCATTCATAGCAAGGGTGGCGGCTGCAGTTTATTTAGGGTTAGGGTTTTGTTTATTTTTTTTTTAATTTATGAAGAGAGTGGGGGTCTATTTATAGAGTTTCGAACGACACTATTCATCCGGAAATCCCGAACTCCGATTTACGCGCCGAAACTGACGTTCCTAGGGTTTACCCCGCGTTCCGGACACAATGGAACAGGTTTCGAAAGCTAATTCGGACATCTGTGCGAGTTATGGTAACAAACGCTCAATTTAATTTAAACCGATTTAAATCGATTTCTAGGCGTTTTAATTTGTACCGGACAAACGGTAAATCCAATTGACTTGAAATTTGAAACCTTACAATAATATCACATTACGGATCCGATGAAATTGGTTTCGTCGAAATCTGAGACTTTTTGAAAAATGGCTATTTTAGCTCGCCAAATTTAAATTAAAAATAATTCGATGCGTTTCGAGCTGCCACGATCAAACGATAACTCCGATTGACACGAAAATTGAAATCCGGTAATAACTAACCATTACGGATCCAATGAAACTGGTTTCGTTAAATTCTGAGACTGTTCAAAAATTGACTATTTTCACTAGTCGATTTTAATATTAAAATATTCAATTTTCACAAATTAACTTTTAATTCGATTTTAAAAGTTCTAAAATATCGTTCTAACTTCAATATGATAAAATAAAATTTTACAAATCATTTTCAATCATATTTAACTCAATTTACAATTATTTCCATAATTTCACACATTAAATTATCGATTTAATTATTCAATTAAATCCAATTATTCAAATTAAAATTTATTCGACTTATAAATTCACTTTTTAATATTTAAAATAAATTAAATATCCAAATTTTAATTACTAAAAATCCTGAGTCGTTACATAAAAGTTATAAATGCATGATAAAATGTTTAAACTCTATTTAAACAAGATAACTACTAAAATGGATTTTGAATAAATTAAACTAATTAATATTTATGAAATTCTAATTAATAAAAAAAATTATTTCTTACTTAATTGCTTGATTTCTATTAGTATCTAATGATGTGCGTATATAAAAGGCTATAAACGTATACATCGATATACGATATCGATGGTAAATTTAGATTAGATTTAAACGAAAATAATACTAATTGGATTTTGGAAACCTTTTGGACACACACCCCTTATGATAGGTGGCAAATTTGTAGGCAAAGGGAGGAGTTTCAAAATAGAGAGGAATGGGAAATCTTAATTAAATGAGAGAAATAAACCATATATTGATTACACACTTTTTCTTTCTTGAGTTACATTTATGTACGTCATTTTTATTTTCTTCCTCTCTAGAGAAACATCAAGCCAAAATTTTAAGGTGGAAAAACTTCCGAACTCTGAAATTTTATTAAGAAATGTTAAACAATAATTGTGTGGTTGTCTTTTGATTGTTGCAGATCTAAAGAGTGATCGATCTGACTTAGCAATTATTCTATCTTTTAAGATGTTTCTGTAAGCTTCATCTAAAAGATGAACTCATGTTTTATTTATATATTATTTCATTATAATTATATGTTTCTATTCTTCACTTATTCTATTCATTCATTTGTCTGTATTCGGACAATGTTTTGAATGTTTGTTTATTTCCTTGAATAAGCTTTATCCTCATCATGTTAACATAACTAAAATCATCTTGTTTACATTCTTTGTTATTCACATGTCACCAATGATACTTATTATGGATCCATCCCTTTTTTCTTTATGTTCTAATTTAATTAGATATACTTTTCATTGTCACAATTCATACATGTCTGTGTTGTCCAATTCTTTCATATAGAAACTCTTTTCTGAAGAACATTTTGAAATAGTTCGTTTACATAAAGTTTAGTTTCATATTATAAAATTGAAATCTTAACACTCTCTCCTAAGTCATTTTGAAATAATTTAGTTTGTTGTTTACATAAATTTTAAGTTGACCTGAAATGCATAAATTGATTAAAAAAAAGGAAAGTTGGAAATTTGATTGAAATATAATATTAAATTACCTAATATGATTTTATTGATTATTACATTTTGTACAAATCGGAACAAAATATACATAGTATTTATTTAAAAATATTTTGGAACATGATTATAAGTTTTGTATGGTTGTTGATTTGGATATAAAAAATTTCATCGTTGTACGCTTAGGAAAAGCGATTTTTTATTATTAGAAGTGAACTTTTATGCAAAATGTCACTTCCTTTTTGACAATTTGGTTAAGGTGGGATTTTTAGTACCGACTATAACTTTCAAGTATACACATATATAATTGCATGTCCCTTTGACTTAAAGTTAATAAAATATATTCCTGTTTGCAACCATTAATTTAGTTCTAAAATTTTATCAAATTAGATATTGTTTTAAGTTTTGATTTCACAATGTATAAAATGGTTAATCTAATTTAATGTATATGTGTATGGATGTATATACATATGTGTTTTTGTGTGTATGTAAGAGACATGCACACAGATATATATATATATATATATATATATATATATAATAAGTCAAAATTTCGAACATCAAAGGCTTGTATGAATTAAGTAGGGAATGTCATTAATTTTTCAATTAATCTAATAAAAGAGAGAGAGAGAGAGAGAGAGAGAGAGAGAAATGAAAGGTTTCTCTCTACCTTTATGGCCCATTCTTCCCCTAATTAATTATTTATTTAAGAGAAAGGAATAAAATGTTTCTTTTTCAAAACTTTTACATATTTATTTACATATTTTATGCGTTGCTCATTTATTGTCCATATCATTCAAACACATGGATGTATTTGATACATTCATCGTATTACATATTTATTTGAATTTAAAACTCTTTTAATTATGAAATAAAATATTGATTTTATTTAAAAGAAACTTAGAAATGTTCTGAATTAATTTAGACTTTATACGTCCATTAAAGATCCAATAAAAGAATTTCTTTTTGAAATTTAACTTTTAACTTCGCTACGAGCCGACCCTGTTCCAACAATGGTATCAAAGCTAAAAGCCTATGCAGTCTAAACTAGTCGTGTTAGGGCTAACTAATTAAACTTTCCCACTTAATTAGGTATTTAGAAAGGTAATGCTTAAGGTTGGAATTGGACAATCAAGTACTCTATTCTACATAGTTACCGGCCTGACCTAAAAAATGAAGTGAACCCACAGGTTGCCCCTAATAGAAAATTCCCAATTTGAATTGAGCCTTAGGCTAATTTTCAAAATAGTTTTAAAAATTAAGATAAGATTTTAAATTTAAAACTTAAATTTAAAATAAAAAACATGTTTGCTATAAATGATTATTAAACATAAATTTTCAAAATGTTTGAAAAGGTAATGAAAATTCCAAAATGTTTGAAACTATTTAAATATTAATTTCAAAATTTAAAATTCATTAATAAGATTAATAAAATAAATTAATTAAATGGGTTAATTAATTAATGCCTATATGCATGCATTATATATGTTGATGTATATTATGTTATTTTAAAGTGCTTAAGATAACACAAGTATACATGTATGTATATAAGATAAATTTTCGAAATTAATATAATTTAGTTAAAATTGTTTAATAAAATAAATAAATTAAAGGTTAATAAATTGAAAAAATAATCAAAGGCTAACTAATTAAATAAAATACACATATATAAGATATATATGTTATTACTATAAAGGTTATAGTATATACTATAATGGTTACAGTAGACATGTCCAATATAAAAGTTGTATTAGAATACTAATATATAATTAATTAAATACTTAATTAATTAAAATTAATTAAATAAGATTTAATTAATATAATATTATACATAAGACTAATATATAAGTAACATGAAATATAAAAGTTATATAATAATAAAACTCATATGATATGAATGTATAAACTAAAGGTGGATCATTAAAGAAACCTAAACAGACTTGAGGAATAAATACATACGGAAATGTACATATACCATGGTTTTTGATGAGTTCGATGCTTGATTCACGAGGGTGTTTCATCAGAAATACATTATTGCATAAATTGATATCACTTAATATACTTCATTGAAGATTCTGAATCTTCAATATAATGTTGTCCTTTACCATATATATGTTAATAAATTAAGACTTCTTAGTTGTTAAGCAAACTCAAGCTAGGTATGTTATGTGTAGTATTATTAATACATTGAATAGATGAGATAAGATAACCATATGTATTTGTTGAGCAAACTCAATGTACTTATAATATACCTAGGCTATCGCGATATGGTAGGTACAAGTGAATAATCTTTTTCGATTTGTTGAGCAAACACAAAGTCGAAATGATATTAGATTAAATAATCATGGGTTAGGAGTTGTATATGACACAACCGATAAGGAGTTATCCATTGTTTGCGGGGTTATAATTTGTTTTGCAAACTCAAGCTCGGAATCCCAAGACAGACGAATCCTGACACCCACTAGTGAAGTCGAAAGACTTTTATATTTCGCTTTTGGGTTTGGAGAAACATAAAAGACTAGTGGGAGCCTTATTAGAAAAATGAAATGATAACATTTAATCTTTCTAATCTTGTAAGAATATATGCTAAATAATGTTACAATAATCTATATTGATAAATTTAGGCAATTAAAATGATTGATAAAATGTTTTCAATTAAGATTTACTAATAGACTGAATTGAAAATTGACAAATAAAAATATAAAATCTACTTACTAATAACTGCTTATTGCACGTTATTTTACAACTACTTAATATGTCTGTAATTCGATGCTTATATTTTATTTGGTCAAGAACCTATATTGCAGTCTACAAGTTTCGAACTCTAAAAGCAATACAAGACTATGGATATTTGATCCATATACTATTGCATATAAGAATTATATGAGGAACGGTCACAATTCGTAATGTATGATACTTCGATGAAATTAGTTCATTCGAAATAAACCAATAGACAATGCTATGGGATCGAGTATTCAGTTTGATTGATTACATAAAAGATCATATTATGTTAAATGTAACACAAGATCCAAACTACATTATAAATCTAAGAACTCATTCGTTGAAATGTCGGTTTAATTGGTTTTACAAAAAGTGCGACACATTTGATGTCCTTAAATGTTAAGGATAATCGAACATGCTTCTGTAAAGAGTTTGTTATGACATTGTAGTAGGGATTTTCTTTTGAATGGTTTGATCATTTAGAAAGGAAAGGAATGTATAAGAGTAGTGCGATTTATGGTACAATTGGGATGAGGAGAGTGAATGGTCACTTTTGCTTCACAATGAAACATCGAAAATAAGAATTGTAATAATAATTATGTGATACTTAACAATGGAAGAAGAAATATGATTTCTATTCCGAAATGAATTTTTGCATAGAATTCTTTTTTTCTATGAGATCTATTTTTATGTGTTCAAGATATTTGATCAACGAATTCTCCATTTTAAATTTATTGTGGTACATGAAATAAATTGTCTATATCAATTAGATAATCGATCTTCGTATTCGATATGGTATTATAGTAACGGAGGAAATAGTGGGAACATGCTATATAACACTTATTGATTGCATCAAGTTATGAAAATAGATTCTGCTAAACACAATGAATAATTTTTATGAAATAATGATTCATTTTTGTTCTCAACGTAAAAATAGACATAGTTATATTTTAATATGAATGTTAAGAATATTCGTTATGAAAAGAAACTATAATGCGGTATTAGTTTTCATAATAAAATGATGCACTAGAAAAAAATGAAGTATCAAAAATTATAAACAATCATTTTGGAATTATAGACTAAACCGTAGTTTTGAGAAATAACTTATTATATGATTATGAATCATATGATACTGGCTAATTATATCTCAAATAATTAAGGACTATGCACTACTTTAGTGGGAGCATCATAAGTGTTGATGAACTCTTCGGATTGATATATAATCGAACATGCTTCTTGTTTAGATTGAATATTCCTAATTCTTTGTAATTGATTTGGATTTATCCTTTCAAGGTTTAGTAACCAAGATAAAGCATCTTCTGTACAATAACTTGTAGCGTAATGTGTATCCCATTACACTCATACTCAGAGGTAATAAATAAATTGTTCCGCCTATATTTTGAAGCCATGTTATAATATATTTTCTTATTTTTCTATGTGGAAGTCTATCTATATTGAAACTTAGGTATATGCTGAAGAGGGTTGTTTATTATAAAAATCTTTTAACTGCTTTCTAGAAGAGTGAAACCTGATCCAGTCTGATCTAGTACCATGTCTAAGCATTTCAGGGTAAGGATAAGTATGTGGACTATTATATGTGTTTTCTTCCTGTTCTTGATCTTTCATAATTATATCAGAGTTAATATCGTTCATAACAGAAGCATTATCTGGTGGAGGTGGTGGAGGTAAAATTAGAGCACCTCTACTAGATCTGGCTTCATTACTGTTTATATTGTAAATAAGTTTATCTGATGTATCAAAATTATAACCAGATTCTATGGAACTTTTCGATTCTTGTTCAGAATCTTCAAATGAAGAATGTTCTTCATTTGCTTTATATTTAAAATAGTTTATCGTTGTTGAATGTTCTTCATAATAAGAATAAAGTTCTGGACTATCAATTTCTCCTGTAAGTTATTTTTCTTGAAGAATAAGATAATATTTATAGTAAGTGGGATCAATATCTTCAACATTTATTTTGTTATTTTCTTCATAAGTATATTTGACCATTCGAATGCTGTTAAGCGAATGGATTGTTGGTGTATTTCGACTAAATCCTAAGGTTGCTGTTTTTTTGTAGTTTATTACTTATGTCTTTAACTTCTAATTTAATTTCTTGAAGTAGATCAATCATAAAATTATGAACCCCATTTTTTGGGTTTTCGTGAGTGGAGATATGAACAACATGCTCATATTGTTCAATATTTAGATCAAATTGACACTTATGTGTGTCGAGAATAACAAGCTTATTATTTTCCATAAAAGAGGGTCTTTTGAACATAATTCAATTATGAGTTTTTACAAAATTTTGCAATGAGATAAAAGTCTTAATTCGAATAACAAATCTTGATTCTCAAACCTATAGTTATTAGATTAGTTTGACCCTAGATTAAGCGACTAGACACGATACCCCTTAATGCTTTCCTAGCATACCTTGGTTTTATAGCAGGGTTAGGTCTTGAATTAACAACCACAAGCCTACACCGTCGCTTCACTTAAGTAGAGCACAAAAATGGTTCGTTTCCTACTCAAAAGCGTAATAATCAATAACAATAGGTCATCGAATTGACTTAAATTCGAAAAAAGTTTTTTCTGCCATAGAAGTTTTGCAGACTCATAACGAGTCATGCTCAAAAGAATAGCTTAAGCTTTCATTTTTTTGAATTTTTTTAGATTTGTACTCTTTTTTCTTTTCTTTTTTTACTTCAGCAAAATATATATGAAACAATTTAAATCAGAAAATATAAAACAGGAATAATTTACCTAGTCTTAGCCAGGCTCTGATACCAAATTGAAGATCCAAATTTGAATGCAGAAAACGAAAATATACAACAGCAAAATCTTTTTGCAGAAACAGAAATTTTATTAATACACTAGATAATATTACAAAGCTTTCAGATACAATGAAGAGAAGAATTGATATGAAGAAAAAAAAATTCTAATGATCTTTCTTCGGAGTAGAGTCCTCCTTTTTAGTGTCTTCTCTTCTTTATTTAATACTTCCTAGGCATGATATTTGTCCATTATAAGGCTAATATGTGTCCCTTCTAGGTTGAGGATGTGTCCACTATTTTAATCTTTGTAAAAGATAAGCTGGTAAAGCTAAGGGGTGATATGTCACCCTAGTGTAGAGGCTAGATTCTTTGTCCTTTTATTCTGAATAGTTGTCCATCATGCTTTTGATTTAATTTTGAATTTCTAGATTAGCTGGAGATTCTTCGTTGAAAGGGTCGGTACCCATAGTATCTCTCATTATTGAATCTTGTCTAAGTCTTTCGTTTTCTACTTGCAAAGTATTCTTCTTGAGCCAGTGGGCTAACTGGGACAATTTTGAGACTATCTAAAAATCGATGAACCTTCGTTATTATGTCTGTTGATGGTTCGAAAGCTGATAGGTAGTCTAGCAGCAATATTGTTTTGCCTTCAGTGACGGAGTGTGATCCAACTTCGCCTTTGTTAATGGGCTCAGAGAAGAATTCTTGCGCAGCTTGGATTCTTTCATTATCTTCATTAAATTCTTTTCGATTGAATTTAACGAATTCATGTTGGGGATTTTCGGTTACTCTATGTAATTCCCATAATTGGATAGAGGGATAAAGACGTATGTACTGTCTTTCTTCCCAAACGCTCCAAATTCTAAACATGAACATAGTAAAAAACCTGCTTGAATGCTCAACAAGTTTTGATGTACATATGTCTGGAATATAGCATGAATATTCTTCAGGATGGCTTGTGTTGACATAAATTTCGTGCACCAAGCCTTTTTTGATATGTTTTTGATATATTTGTATTTTAGAAAAACAGGCTATTAGGCGTGGTCTTCTGTTGTTATTGAGAATTAACTCTTCATTTTCTAAGAATTTTATTAACTCTGTGTCTTCTAACTTTTTGAAGAACAGAAGAAGATTAATTTCATCGGTGAGATGTTGCTGATATAGAAAGATCATATCTTGATCTGTCATTTCAGCCTCCATCTCTTTGATTTTTGTGTTATCTATCTCATAAAGTCCAAGTAATTCTAGAAAGTCTTGAATTCTTAGATTCACGAGACCAGGTGTTTGCATTTGAGAAAATATTGTTTTCAAATGGCTATGTTGAGCTGTGTCATCAGTGAACAATTCTGCTTCTTTTAAATCTAAAGCTTCAGACCTAGATATAAAAGAATGCTGTGATAATTTAGACATTATTTTCTAGGTGTCTTGCAATTTTTTCTCTTTCTGGGATATTGTATGCTTTCATCTCTAAGTTGTACCAATCTTTAACCACAACTGAGATGTATGGTCTTTGCACTCCTGTGGGAGCATTTGCTTTTCCTTTGTTCATTGGAACAAATTTCTAAGTTGTGTTGGAAGGTGTTGCCTTGCCTTTGTTTGTTTGAGTGGCATTGGTTTGTTGGACCTTTTCTTCATTTACTACTGTGGGAGTATTGGTTTCTTCGGATCCTTGCGAATATGAAGCCTCTTTGGAGGTTTGCTTGGCTTTTTTGGATGATTTCACTTGTTGGAAATCTTCCTGCCTTTTCTTAGTTTGTAATAATTCTTTGATTCTTTTTATGTCGTCTTCGTCCATTTTTTCATAACTGGTAAGGAGATCAGCAGCAAAGTTAGTGTAGCCTGAAATGTATTTGACATCATAGTTATAAATTTCTAAATACATAGCTAATCTAATTCTTCGAAGATTTTCTTCTGGATTGTTTACAGTTTTCTTCTTTAAGAATTGAGCAACAGATTTGTTATCTGTTTCTATTACAAACTGTCTATGTAGAAGATAAAACTTTTGATTGCCAATTTAATAGTGAGTAATTCCTTGTCATAGGTAGCATATTTAATCCGGGGTTTGCTAAATTTTCGAGAGGAATATGCTACAGCTTCCTTTTGTTTAGCAATTAATACTCCTGCCCAAAAATAGTCAGAAGCGTCAGTTTACAGTGTAAGTAATTCTTTATCTGAAGGAAAATAGAGGATCTTTTGATCCTTTATTAGGTCTTTAATTTTTTGGATTTCTTCTTCTTCTTGCTTTTGTAAGGTAATAGGAATTTTGTCTGTGTTCTATCTTCTTGGTTGTTCTCCATTATGTTATTTATATTTTGCTTGTTCATCTGTGAGCTTCTTTTGTAAATTTTGGGTCTTAGCTGATAAAGTAGGAATAAATTTCTGCCATAGTTTAATAATCCTAAGAAACTTTGGAGTTCTTTTAGTGTTTCAATATATTAGGAAAATCTTTAATTTTAGTGTCAATGTGTTGTTGTAATTCTGTTTGTCCATTTTTAATTTTTTTTCCAAGAAAAACTATTTCTTTTTTAAATAATTCAAATTTTTTTGAACTAAGAATAACACCGTTTTGAAGTAATATTTGTACTACTATTAGAAGATGTTGTTTATGTTCTTCCGCAGAATTAGAGAAAACAAGGATGCCATCTATATAGACAGTTACAAAAGGTAAATGTCCGAACATAGAATTAATCCATTTTTGAAATACTTGTGGTGGATTTTTTAATCCAAAAGGCATAACTAACCATTCAAAATGTCTTTGTGGGTAACTAAAGGCAGTTAATTAATGGACTGTTTATCAGTAAGTTTTAATTGCCAAAAACCCGATTTTGCACCAAATTTACTATAATATTTTGCTCCTTGGATTTGTTTTTTTAGATGTTCAGCAGAAGGAATAAAATATCCATCAAATTTTGTATAGCTATTTAGTTTTCTATAGTTTATTACCATTCTTGCTTTTCCTGTTTTAATTTCATCATGATTTCTTACTAAGAAAGCTGGGGATGAGTGGTACTGAAACTTTTCTGTATTAATCTTAAATTTAATAGGTCTTTTATTTGTTTTGCAAATTCTTCTTTGTCAGTTGGCAATACCATGATACTGTTAACTCAGACTTAGGCATCTTTGTGTTGTTCCATTAATTTAATTTTATAATACCTTGGTGCTTTATCAAATCATTTTAATGGATTCTTTGAATAAAAAGGTTCTAACATATTATGTATTAAGATTTTAAATTCATTTGTAATTGTATATTGTATATACAATTTTTGGTTGTATTATTTTTGGTGTTCTTACATTTTCCATTAATGTAACAGGTTTTTCACCACGCAGTGCTGCTGGAGTATAGTGTGGTGCAATTGTAGCGGATAGCGTTACTCGAGGCACAGGAATGCCATCTAATTCAAAACAAAATTTGTTGAATGGAGGGAGATGTCGTAGATTGTCCATTCCAAGGATGCAATCACTATTAAATTCCTTTGGTAATAATGCAAAGCCAAAGTTGTATGTTTTATTATTTCTATGTATATCAGGTATTTGTACTTGTAAGTTTTTTTGCTTTATGAGTAACAGGGACTTGTCTTCCTATAAAGTCATTTAGCATTTCTTTTTTGTCTAAGAGCACCTAGAGTTGCTGGGGAATAAATATTTCTTGTGGTAAACCGGCTTCTGCACCAGAGTTCAGTAATGCATGCACTATGAACTCTTGATATTCAGGGATGCATATCGTTATTGGAAGATATATATGTAACTGTGCCTTTCTTTTAAGATCTATTGATCTAATCATGTTGTTTTATATTTTCTGTAGGAAACTTTATAACCATTCGGTTTGATTCCTATTCTTTTCATTTTTCAAGTATTCTCATTATTCTTCCTTCTATTGGATTTTCTTGTTTAAAGCTCATACGATGACTGATACTTTTTAATATATCAGGAGTTAATTCAACTTTAGACATTTTATTTTATGATTGAGTTCTTATTAATGTGTTGGGTGAATTTGCATTTTCTTCATTATTTTTTATTATGGTGGAAATGGTATTTCCTGATGCTATAAAATATTCTGTAGGTAATTGTATTATTGGTTTAAGTGATTCTACAAAACTTGAATTTCATTATTGAATTTTAAATGTCTTTTGTCAATTAATCTAGGTTGGATTGTTTTTCCTAACCCGACTTCAAATAGTTTAACAAATTGTTTAGGTGTAATTGATTTGAATGTAGCAATATCATTTAAAGCCATACAATGTTCCCATTGTATGCCAAGAACTTTAGATCCTGATAGAAGTTTAATATTTTATAGATTTACTAATAATGCACAAGCCTTTTCTATATTTTGATCATCAAGAATTATACAAAAATGGGGATATATATTTACTCCAAATAATCTATTTGCTAAATTTGACTTAGCACCTCCATTAATACTATTTAAAGGATTATTGATAATTCTTTCATCCATACAGACTATCATTATTGGAGATCTATTCCGAATCTAAATAACTGTATTATTTTTAGTTGTATTAGACCTATATGAAGGTATTTCACTTTTAGATATTTGGCTTCTAGTTTTTCTATTTTATTTTTATTCGAAAGGCTTATTGAAGTAAAATCTTCCTCGCCTTTTAACTCTACATTTCCTTGCATATGCTCAAATATATATGTATGTTGATTTAAAAATCTAGATTTAAAAGTCAAAGGTTTATAAATATCTTTTCTGTCTGAGTGAGGGATTGCCTCTTTTAATTTTTCTAAATCTTCGTCAGTGACCTCAAATTGTTCTCTTGTGCTATCTTGTATTTGTGGATTAGACGTTTCTTCAGATGTAAAAGTGTTCATATATATATATCCTATATTCTTGATATAACTCTGACTCTTTATTTCTTGATGATCGAGAAGTAGAACCACTTAATGGGGGTAAACGTATCATGATCATATATTTCTTCTTTTATAATTGGAAGATCTTCATATTTATGTAAAACAAGCAATCCCACTGGGTCTCCTTGTTTTATAATATAATCTTTATCTTCCATACTAGTATTTTTAAATAGTATAGAAGCGTTATTTTTAGAAAGGGGTTATATTAATCCATGAGTTATAAAAATATTTTTCTTTGACAAGCACCATTGTCCCAGTGGTTAAGTGATTTGGCTTTGGTGCGAGAGGTCACAAGTTCGAAACTTGCCTAGCGTGATTCGAACGTTTATTGACATGTGATATGTTGTCACAATGATTTGTTGTATATAAAGTACCATTTCAAAAAAAAAAAAAAATATTTTCTTTAGTATGTTTAGGTATATTATAAATTTACCCATAATATCCAAGTGGGATTTTTATTAGTAGATCTAAGAATACTTCGGTTGTGAAGTATCTTCTTAACCTAGAGCATTTTGCTGCACATAATGTATAACCTGGAGAATTTATTTTTCCTTTTTGGGGAGTATGGCATATATAGTCAACGGAATAATTTTTATTTGATTATGTGTTAGATTGATTGGTCATGTTTATTTTAAAATTATCAAAAGAATCGTTAATTTCATCTTCATTTTCAGTAGTGTCAGAGTAAACAGATTCATTTTCATATACCAATGAATTAGCATCACTAGATATATCTTTTATAGTGCCAAAATGAATACAGTATTCTTCGATATTTGAGACAATAATATTTTGTATATTTGTGGGACATTCATTAGCATAATGTCCTTCTTTATTACATTTAAAACATTTGCAGCCTTTACGAAATTTTTTATTTTTAATAAACTTTTTCTTAGAAAAATTGTTTTCTTTTCTAAATTTTTTCTTATATTCCGGTTTCCATTTTTTCCTAGTAATTCGATATTTTGGTTTTGTTTTTCTTTCGAAATTTCTTGCCTTTTTTCTATCGAATTTAGATCAACATCCAAATTGTGTATTAATATCTTCAGTGTACTTTGTGCAACAAGAAAATCCTAGTTTGGAGTTTCTAATTTTATTTTTTATTTGTTTGTGTGCACTTGCTTGCTCACAAACCCTTTCCATAGTACCTATACATGCCTTTTTTAATAAACCTGTGTTATGATTTTCATCGGTATTTCTTTGTCTTAGAATGTCATATCTTTCTTGTATAATGTTATTCCATGGATAAGGTATTTTTGTAAAAAAAACATTTTACCCAAAACATTTTTTGGTCATTATTCTTTAAAGAAAAAGTAGGCCTATGTATTTGGTAGCAAATTCTTCTAACATACATTTATCACTTAATTTTATTTTTAATAATTGTTTTTCATAATCAATATCTTCTAGAAAAATTTTCCTTGTAAAGTCTGCTAGTAGTAATTTTAGTAATTCCCCAAGAGCTTCTTCCTTAGATTGAATATTCCTAATTCTTTGTAATTGATTTGGATTTATCCTTTCAAGGTTTAGTGACCAAGCTAAAGCATCTCTTGTCCAATAACTTGTAGCGTAATGTATGTATTCCATTACACTCATATTCGAAGGTAATAAATAAATTGTTCTGCCTATATGTTGAAGCCATGTTATAATATATTTTCTTATTTTTCTATGTGGAAGTCTATCTATATTGAAAGTTAGGATATATGCTGAAGAGGGTTGTTCATTATAAAAATCTTTTAACTGCTTTCTAGAAGAGTGAAATCTGATCCAATCTGATCTAGTACCATGCCTAAGCATTTCAGGGTAAGGACCAGTATGTGGACTATTATATGTGTTTTCTTCCTGTTCTTGATCTTCCGATAACTGCTTATTGCATGTGAAAGTTTCGACATCCATGCCAACACATGATTTTACAACTACTTAACATGTCCGTAATTTGATCGCTTATATGTTATTTGGTCAAGACCCTTTATTGCAGCCTACAAGTTTCAAACTGTAAAAGCAATACAAGACTATGGATATTTGATCCATATACTATTGCATATAAGTATTATATGAGGAACGATCATAGTTCGTAATGTATGATACTTCGATGAAATTAGTTCATTCGAAGTAAGCCAACAGACAATACTATAGGATCGAGTATTCAGTTTGATTGATTACATAAAAGATCATATTATGTTAAATGTAACACAAGACCCAAATCACATTATAAATCTAAGAACTTGTTCGTTGAAATGTTGGTTTAATTGGTTTTACATAAAGTGCAACACATTTGATGTCCTTAAATGTTAGGGATAATCGAACATGCTTTTGTAAAGAGTTTGTTATGACATCGTAGTAAGAGTTTTCTTTTGAATGGTTTGATCATTTAGAAAGGAAAGGAATGCCTAAGAGTAAATGCGATTTATGGTATAGTTGGGATGAGGAGAGTGAATGGTCACTTTTGCTTCATAAAGAAACATCGAAAATGAGAAATAATAATTATATGATACTTAACAATGGAAGAAGAAATATGATTTCTATTCCGAAATGAATTTTTGCATTGAAATTGTTTTCTATGAGATCTATTTTTAGTGTTTAAGATATTTGATCAAAGAATTCTCCATTGTAAATTTATTGTGGTACATGAAATAAATTGTCTATATGAATTAGATGATCGATCTCCGTATTCAGTATGGTATTATAGTAATGGAGGAAATATTCGAAGCATGCTATATAACACTTATTGATTGCATCAATTTACGAAAATAGTTTTTGTCAAACACAGCGAATTTTTTTATATGAAATAATGATTAATTTTTGGTGTCAACATAAAAATAGACATAGTTATATTTTAATATGAATGTTAAGAATATTCGTTATGAAATAAAACTATAATGCTCATAATAAAATGATGCAGTGGAAAATAATGAAGTATTGAAAATTATATACAATCATTTTGGAATTATAGACTAAATCGTAGTTTTGAGAAATAACTTATCATATGATTAGGAATCATATGATACCAGCTAGTTATATCTCAAATAATTTAGGATTATGCACTAATTTAGTGGGAGCATCATAAGTGTTGATGAACTCTTCGGATTGATATATATTGGTGTATGCATTTACAAGTCCATCAATACCAAATCGATTCTATGCACGTAGTTTTATACATATATGATTTTTCACCAACATGAGCATGTGTATTCAATACATATATGGTATGTCTATGAAAAGATCATAGAGTATAAAAGTAAAGAAATAAAATAACGTGAAATAGATTAAAATGATTCGATTTGAACGAATATGTGAGTAAATCAGAAAGAGTTCTGAATGTACCTAAAAATGAATAAAGATTCAATCTCAAAAGTCACTACTCCTTGTGATTCATAATGATATATCGATAAGGAGAAATCGAACTTTGTTAGACAAAGTACGATCAATTGTGAGTGAAGTTGAGTTAGTTTCTTTCCATAAGGTTATGCACATTAGACTAGTACATGAGGTTAACATTATTTCATCTAACTAATAGTTCGCCAAAATCATACAAAGTAAGAGTTTATAAGAAACCCAATATATCCTAGGCCAAGGAGTTGACAGATTGTGCCACTTGAAAAACTACACGTAATAATGGTTCATAAGGAATCTTGTATGAATCGACCTAAAGAAGTTTGGAAACAATAGTCATTGGATGACCAAGTTAGGTTTTGAATATAAGTTTTGTAAACTAAAACCAAATCAATTTATATAAAATGCAATTCATAAAAGGTTTATGAAAACCTATTCCGTTGCATTAATAAAACAATTGTTGTTTCAAGAAATACCAACTTTATGCTGAAGGAATTTATTTGAGAAATTTTTGGTAGTAAAGCGGAACTGGATACGATCCAAGATAAAATTGATTACATGAGGTGAAGTGAAACCAACTAACCTAAACAAACACATCACATCAGAATGTCTAATAAGTGTCCTCACATATTGGAGAGAATCTATGAGTTTCTTATCAATGTCGAAAATATATACAATCCTCAGTTATTCAGTTAAACCATTAAGAGTGTTGACTTTGTATGATTGAATTAACCCTAGAGGCGGTGAATAACGTTCATAATAAATTCACAAAGTAATAAAAATTGTAGCACATGTAATAGCAGGGTAAATACGGAAATAAAAGCAACACACAATTTTACTCAGCTTCGGCAAAACCTACCTACTGCTACCTCAATGTTTCCACTACAATTAAACAATCGATCGTTTATAAATCCTGTAAACTTGCGACTATTTCTTACTTGATTGTTCTAACACTATGCTGAAAACCTTCCCTCAACACTATCCCTGGGTTAAGAATATACCGAACTACGCAGCGCAGGTTGAACTGGGTACAAACGAGTTTTATAGTTAAAGGTGAAATACAACAAAATAACCGATGAAACCCTAATTTACTGTACAATAACAATTTTAAACTCAATGAAGAGAAACAGGCCAATCAAAAATTGTGAGATTTTATTTCAGCACGTATCCTTTTGTTCCATGCCGATCTCTTCTTTCCTCTTCGTTCTCAAATTAGGGTTTTCTGATTCAAAAGTCACCGGTGCCTAATGTCAATCGATTGAAGAAAAATTAGCCTCATCGATCGATTGCTTTGTTTGCGTGATGACTGCTCTCGGTTGCTTCAAGTGTTGAGTTAATTGATTGCTAATTTGGGTACGAATTATTTTTCCTTTTCTGGTATTTTATTCGAACTTAAACTAAATCCATTGCTGATGATGAATTGGTGTTCATGTAGGAATCAATTTCATATGATTTCGTATATAATTGATTTTATTTTCGGTTTTGACTATTTCAAACTTGATATTCCTAGCCGTTGATTTTTTGATTGATGGTTATATGATCTTCAACTTGTTCTATGCTTTATATATATTCGAAACTTTTGATTTATTTCAAACATATATGGTTTTGGTTAACTGTGTTAATTTCACTCTTGACTTCTATAGACTTGATCAAATCAGCTTCATCTTGAATTTTTGTTAACCTTTGTTCGAGTTATGCTTGAATGCTTTGATTTCTGAAATGTTTGTTGATGCTAAGACTTTGTTGTTGTTGATGCTGATTTGAAACTGATATTCGATCTTTTTGACCATGATGAACTGTGTTGTTGTACTCTAGCTCTGTGTAGACACTTTCTTGCTGGTGACGATGTGTATCTCTGTGTACACTTGCTATGTACTGTGTGCACTGGCATGTGTTTCCATTTTGTGTATAGAACTGTATGTGCATGCCCGTGTGCTTATTTGACTCGTCTCTTTGAGTTTACTTATCTGATGCATATAGCCTGATTTGTGCTTCCTGTTGTTTCACTGTGTACTTATGATGTTGTCCCCGCCCGAGTATTTGTGCTTGTTTGGTGTGTCTCTGAGTCGCTTATGCTTTCGCTTGTGTGTGTGTTGCCCGAGTGCTTGTACTTGTTGCGTGTCTGGTTTTGCTGGTGCTTGGGTTTTTATGTGTGTGCGTACTTGAATGTATACATGTTCGTCCTGAGATATTCTTCAGTTCGCCATAGCTTCTATTGCGTGTGTTGCTGCATTCGTTGTTTTTCATGTCTATACCATGTTGCTTTTGTATATTTAGTTTGATGTTCCCTTATGTGTATGAGTCCTTAGACTCGAATTTGTGCACATATGGTTACTTTGTTGACCTGGCTACTTTGATATGTGCAGCGCCTGCGTGCATGTACTTGTGTGTGTGTGCCTGCTGTACTTGAGTTTGAGTTTTGCCCTGTGCATGAATTGATTTTGGTCGTTGCTTCACTTTGACCCAAAACTCTGGCTACACCATTATGTACTACGCGCATGTTGAACCATCAATCACTTGAGTTGAGCCAATTTGGCTTGACCTAGTTGTAGGTGTATATTGTAGGTGTATATTATCAGGTTGCACACTGTGTTGAGCATGAAGTATATTTGGGCTTGACCTTTGCTTTCTCTTTTGTGGGCTACTTGTATATTTTAATTTGCTCGGCCTTATGGCATGTACAGTGATACACTGTGCATGTCATAGGTTATTCGTGTACATTTATCTTTGGTTTCTATTTAAAATATGAAAGCAAACAAACCAATAATACGAGGCAATGTCGTGTTCAATTATATTTTTATTTTTGCAATTAAAATTTGTTTTTTTCTTTTTTACTGCGTTGTTGTTTGACAGGCAAAGCGGTCTATTGGAGAGAAGTTGTTTGAGAGGCAAAGCGGTTTATTGGAGAGAAGACAGTTGAAGCAGGAAGATAACAAATCAAATTCGAGTGATTGAGTAAGCAATTTGAAAGTAATTGTATTAGAGAGTGAAAATAATGTTGTATATGAAAATGTAAAATATAGTAGAAGCTATGTTGTAAATGTGCATTATTTGAAATTGTAATGAACTAAACTATTTGTTGGAATACAATTTCATTTATTTTCTTCTATCTGTGATTTTGTAATGGTACCGAATCAAACCCATTTGGAAATATATATAAATATATCTGTGTGCATTACTTATCATCAAACAAAAATTATAAACTTTTATACTCTACAGTCTCTGTAACGACCCGCTATAAGAACCATTGAAATCGACAATAATCTACACATGTCAGACTTGAATTGCTCAAAACAACAGATTGTTATTTTTATATTGACAAAACTTAGTATATACAGTAAATAAATCAATAATAGAATCATAGACACAGTAATATAACAATAAACAGTGGAATAGATAAATAGTAGTTCATGAAGCTACTACAGAAACATCATAGTTTAAAGCAAAATACAACAGAAATCCCAAATACATAGAAGTCTCCAACACGAAAGCAAATAACAAGTCTGAACATAAACAACTGGAAATAACTGGAATAACTGAAAGCTAAATAGACAAATATAGATCTCTAAGAAAAACTCCAAACTCCAAGGGTGAGTCTCAAATGCTATGACAATCAGGCTGACCTGAGCATAAAGTAAAACACAAAACACTCGAGTTAGGATTAACATTCTTATGCAAGTAAATCAACTCAAATGAAATGTCCAAATGAAATGCAATATAACTTAAAGGATGTTTGAGATTCCATCCCTGAAGGATCCGTGGAACTATCTACATATATAGTACAGTACACTACATAGATAATGTCCATAGTAGTGTAAACTATCAAAACAGCGTTAAGACGTTACCTATATCCCTCTTAACACATTTTTATATAAATATCGTAGTCTATACACATACTATAAGCTCCACCAAACCGGCGGGATGCTCAGTGAGCGCTCCCTAGGTACGATACAAACCAAAGTCGTAGTGTGCTCGATAAGACATGTGACAAGGCACGCGAGACAATGCCCAGGGTAGGATACTACCGTTTTGCGGATCCGGACTGGTGGTAATGCATAGCAATTACTACCGTCCACCTCGAGACACACTCCCATAATAAAAGGTGCACCCAATCAATAAAATGGTATCGAAGAAGCATGCTCGATCGGAGGTGCGACCTCACTTGGCCTGGCGTGGCTCTTGTTTTAGTCACATCAAGCTGACCCAAAAGGGGTCAGGGCTGCGTGCATACCTCATACAGACGTTCGCCAACCATCCTACTTTGTTTTGGATTCTCTACTACGTGCACGGTTGTTAAAGTGGTTTTCGGTATTGACAGAGAGTATGACAATATTCGCTCCCGATCTCTTTAACAACCAAACGCTTATTTCACACCGTGGTCATTTTCATTTTAGACAGTTCATACTTCATATCAAAATATCACATTTATTTCAAAAAAATATCACTTTCGAAATCTTATTCATTTTCGAAATCATATTAACTTCCAAAACCGTAACCATAAAATAGTTTAAACCATCATATCAAAGTATTCGCATTTAAATCCATTAAATCTAAATTATAACAGCTCCAACTTAAAAGGTCTGAATATTGAAAATAGTTTATATATTGGAATAGTTATACATTAAAATAGTTTATATTCAAAAATAGGTTATAGACTAAAATAGTTTATATATTAAAAATAGTTCATATATAAAAAATATATATTTAAAATTGTTTATAATTTTAAAATAATATATATTAAAATATTATATATTTAAAAGAGTTTATATTGAAAATAGTTTCAAATTAGAAATGTTTCTTCCAATTTCACAAATCAATTTAAATAAACTTTAGTTCCAAAATTCAATTTAAATCAATCTCAGTCCAATAATTTCAATAAAAAGGTTAAAGGTTCAATTCAAATTCTCACTAAAACCATTTTTAATTTATATCGATTTCAAATCTAGGTTTGAACTACAAATTTAAACCACTTCAAATTCAATAGATTTCAAAGTTCAAATATTCAAACATTTACAATAACTCAATTTTGATAAATTTCATCCGTGTTTCAAAATTCAACTTTAATTTTATTCAAATTTGAAAATATTCACTTAATCATTTTTAGTAACATTTAAATAAAATCTCAAGTTGCAAATTTAAGTCAATATTAAATATTCAGTTTCAATTTTATTTAAATTTGAAAATATTCATTTAATCACCTTTAATCAAATCCAGTTCGATTTACAAAAATCATATATTTAAAATCTTAAAACTAATAGGTTTCAAATCAATTTTTATTTAAACACAATTCTTAAGCAAATAAAATTTCAAATCAATTTTAATTTAACTTTCCAACCTTAATTTATTAAAGTTATTACAAAATCTATTTTTTTAAATATTAGTATTAATTTTAAATAAATATTTTAAGCATATTATATATATTAGTAAATTAAATTTTTATTAAATTAATTTAAATTAAACCTTATTATTATTTCTAATTTAAATCTTATTTTTTATATTTTAAAAATAAAAATATAATAAAAATATTAAAATTTACATTTTCAAAATTTAACTTATAATTTTAAAATTTCCAAAACATATAATTTTAAAAATCTAATTTTACACACATATTAGAATTAAAACCTTTATATTATATTTGTAAATCAAAACACATATATTTTTCTTTTTCAAAAATTTGGAAATCATTTATGTAACATTCCCGATTTTTAAGCCAAATTTAATTTTGTAATTAATATAAATTTTTGGATTAATTTGTAAATTAATTTGGAATTTTTCTAAAAAAAATAAAAGTATGTATTTGTTTATATATACTGTAAATAGAATTTTGTTTTGGAATTCAAAACGTAAATATTTTATAAATTAATTGGATTTAAAAGTTATATTTTAAGAAACTAATATGTATATATCTTTCGGAATTAATAAGTACAAGATTTAAAATATATATATAAAGAAAATGCATTAATTAAATAATAGAAATTGTATATAAAAAAAACATTAATAACATGCAAAATGACATGTGTTAGCATTTGAACATTGAATTATACAAGTGTGAAGTTTTAATATACATTAGGACATTTGTAAGTTTAATACAACATGCATAAACAAGTGTAGCCATTTTATTTTATGAATTAACAAGTGTCAAAAATTATTTTTCCTTTTAATTTGAATTATATAAAAGTATATTTAAAGAAGAAACCCAGGCTTCACTTCTTATCTTCATTATTTCTAAACAAAACCTGGAAAGATCAAAGTATTCCAGTTCAAAAGCAAAATCATCTCAGAAATCAAACAAGTACAAACCTTAAAAAAAACTACAGATCAAAAGAAATCAAAATAAAATCAAAACCGAAAACAACATTAGTATTCAAGTTTTCAACCTCAAGCAAACCTGAAGCCATGAATCCAAGTTAAACAAAGATCAGATTAGGTACAATTCAAATATATCAAGTTCAGGATCAATCCAAGCGAGTAGATCATCTCAAACCAAAAATCAGGCAAATGCAAATCAAGTGCACATCATCTCCCAATTTTTCAAAATTTCCAGCCTTCTCTGTTTTGCAGACAGGTGAGCAAACCTTACCTTTAAAAACCAAATCTTCTTGAATCTTATGCCTATGATGATGATGATTTGGAAATATTGTAGAAAAGAAAATATACCTGCAACTATATTCATATATATGTGTGTGAATGGATGTATGCATGTCTGTGTTATGCCTGTACATCTCTCCGTTTAAACACTTACAGGTTGATCCACTTTAAAAATCCAAATCCTCTTCATATAATCAATTATAGGCTAAGATCTTTGAAGATGAAATGTGTACAAGGGTGTAACATTATTTTTTAAAAATAATTCAAGGTTTAAATATTTATTAAACATTGTGAAAATGATTATTTATAGTAAAAATTATTTGAACTTAGGAAATACGAGAATCTTAAATTCTAATTCTAATTACATACTTTGATTCGTGTTAGAGAATGATGAATTTTGGTGATAAAATTATGATTTTTAAGTTTGAAATTGATGGGTATTTAAGAGTTGATCAATATTGGGAGTTTTGGCATTTTCTGGTGATGGACAACGAACTGGGTGGCGCGGTTGATGCTGGAGGTGGTCGGGGATTTAGCGATCATGGAAAAAATACTAGTTGAATTTATGAATGGTCGAGGCGGCGATTCGGCGATTCGACAAGGATTTAGGGATTAAAGTCGTGTTTGAGTCGAGGTAGTTCCTGAGGTAACCGCGTCGTCGTCATTGCATCGAGTTGCACAGGACCAAAGGGAAAAGGTTCTTGGGTCATCCGAGTAGCTGTGGTCAGAGTCATAGGTGTTCTAGCATAGTCACGTGGCAAGACGGGTCGATTCTTGATGATCAAATGGGTTCCAGGAATAAATAAATTGTCTTGATTTTGTTTGTCGACTAAATTGTCGAAGCTGGGTGGTCAGGGGAGTCGGGATGGTCGTCGATGATGTGGTGGAGGGAGCGACATTGGTCGAAGGGTCGGCGATTTGTGGTGCACGTGCACGCGTGCACGCCGTGCACGATTTTGACTGGGTTGTTTATTGGCTTTAGGAGAAGAAGCTTTATCTCGGCTTTGTCTCGGGGATGTCATCGCGTAGACTCGAAGTGATGAAGCGGGGGGAAGAAACTCGAGTGTGTTATCGGGTTTAACACGGGGTTGTCTCGGGTCTGAAGTATTTAAACAAATCAGTTTTGAAATTTAAGTAAAATATGTTTTAATTTTTTTAAAATAAATTTCTTTTATATAATAAAAGTTCATTTAAATTTTGGGTCAATGAAAGTTGTATAGTTTATTTAACTTAAAATTAATTAAGTTTTGTTTTTCTTGAATGTATTTTGAAAATAAGATTTAGTAATTTAAATTAAGAAACTTATTTAAGAGATAATGGTTTATTTTAAATGATGTTTTTTATTTTTTATTAACTTGAAGATATTAAGTTAATTTATATGTTGATGATAATCTATTTTCAAGGTTATTTATATAAGATTTTAAAGATAAAATTGTTCATATTGAAATAATGATTTTGATTACCAATTAACTTAAAAGGGTTTAAGTTAAATTGTATGATTTTGTTAATTTGTTTCAAAGGTTATTTAAAATAAGATATAAATAATGATTATGAAATTAATTAAGATAAATAGGTTATCTTAAGATTAAAGGATCATTAATTTGAATTTTAATAATAATTACTTAATCAAAGGATAATTAAGTATTAATCAAGGATTATTTAATTTGTAAAGAGTTAATTAATTAATGATGAGTAATTAAAGGATGATTACTTAATGAAATCAATTAAGTATAATTGCTTGATTTAATTAATAAAAGACTATTACTTAATTAAAGATAATTACTTTGTGTAATTACATTAAAGGACGATTAATTAAGTAAAGTTTAATTAATGATAAGTAATTAAAGGGTAATTTATTACTTAAAGATAATTACTTAATGAAAGTAATTAAGGATAATTAATTAATGATTAAAGGTTGATTAAACAAGTGATTAAAGAATAATTAATTAAAGGATAACTAATTTATGTGATTAATTAATTAATGTAATTAATTTAGGATAATTAATTAATTTAAATATTAAGTAATTAATGAAAGTGATTAAGGGATGATTTATTAAGGCTTAATCAATTAATATGATTAATTAAGAATAATTAAATAATTAAGGGTTAATTATTTAATTATTAAGGGTTGATTGATTAAGGTTGATTGATTAATAATTAAAGGCATTTAATTAAAGGTTAATAAATGATTAAAGGATAATTAATTAATGGCTTGTAATTAATTAATTAACCAGGATTAGCAATTTATTCATAAGTAATTAATCTGATTTTAATTAATCAGGTGATTAATTGATCTTACTTATGAATGTTTGAATTGTATTTAATACTTTGAATTGTTTGATATACCTGATGTGTGATGTTCTGTGACATGATTGAGCTGTGAATTGTGATTTATTTATCTGTAATGAATTTACATATTCGTCTGTGATTCTTTGAATGAAGATAAGCGTTATAGGGTTATACCGCTTATCGATATTACTATGTTTGGATTCGTGATGATTGATGATATTGTATTGTTGTGTGTAAAACCCCTAGACTACACACACACAAATATGGATTCCACGGGAAATTGGTTAAGTCACAAATATTTTGAATTTATTATTTTATTCAAATGGTGAAAAGTTTAAAAGTTGAATTTTGAATCCAAAATGATTTTTGAAATGCAATTGGGTTGGATATGAAAAGCTTTTAAAAAGGAAATTTGAAATTGAATTTAGTTTTAATGGAACATATCTTGTTTAACTTTTGAAATTATTTTGGAAACTATGGTTTAAAAGGGTATACAAGTTATATAATAATATATATGGATTTTAAACCATTTTAAAAGTATTATTTTGGGAATTTAAATTTAACCCTAGTTTATACTTTAAAGGCTATAACTTGTGCATATTTGATCGGATTTTTCCGAAACGAAAAGCGTTTGTTTCCACATATAATGGCTTTCATATAACGAAAGAACTTCCAGTTTTTGTTGAAAAGATTTCAAGTTTGAAATGGAATTGTTTTGAAAGCTATGAGTGAATCTTTGTGAAAGACTGGTGAACCTTGGTTTTAAACTGAAGTGGATTTTAAAAAGGTGAATCTTTTATTTTAAAAGATTAAAATGGAAATTTGTTTAAACCATTTGAAAGAAAGGTTTTGGGCTTTTAGTTGTGACTTAACGAAGAACCCACTATATCCATATGGTTTTAAAAGTTAAGCGCTCATTATTCTATTTAGCCTGGAGAGGATATTATGTCATAAACGCATTCCGAAAAATGATACGACGAAATGGATAGCATTTGAAGACCGGTGGTGAAGACCGGGTATTTTCGAGAACGAAAGGATTACCTGTCGAATGACTCTGCACTGAGTAGCTATGGTATAGAGATCTCCATATGTGATGGGGAGTCCGATCGAGATTGTGAATAACCGGATTTGCAAGGGCTTCTTTAAAGTGCCTTCGGTTCATTCGAACCCGAAACGGACTTGTATGGATGTATGACTGACCTTGCTTAATACAACGTGATAGGGGGTTCTCGCTTTGCGTTTGGTGGCTAACAGGAGACTATTACCCCTACATGTCCCTGGGGAAGGGTTGGCTAACCGGGTAGGTGAAGAAGTCGAAAGGCTAGTCGTAATAGTAAGTTCAGGGTACCATTGTATGCCACAGCGGGGCTGGGATGGTTGAAAAGCCTACCAGTCGAGAGTGGCCGCCGTCGATGGTTGAAAAGCCTAGACCGTTACAGTGGTATTAGAGCTGAAGGTTGAGTTAGAACTTTAGCTCAGGTGTATAACATATTAGGTGACTCATTAGAGATAGGGATATAAATGCCCTAGAATGAGTATATCCCTAAGATATCTTGTCTGTATGCCTCATTAAATTCTCTTAATATTCATTAATAGTGAGTATGACTGCAAGAAGAGGATGAGATAGGGGACATGGGAATACCACAACAAATGGTCAATACCCTGCAACAACGAAAACAACTTTCTCTATCAATCTCTTTGATCATCGTTCACTTTCAATTCTTTGATGGCTTCGTGGCAGCTGCAAGGAAAAGATTTGGTGTGGTGGTGCCCCTGCAAATCGTTGTAGATATAATTCGTATTCTCTTCATCAGTTTCTATCAGCTTTTCGTTTTAACTTCAATGAATTTGAAATTTATTTGAAATAAATTGGATAACAAAATATGAAGCTAAATTAGATTGTATCCGTTGTCTATTCCTTGGGGTTCTAATTTATTCTATGAATGGTTAGTTATCCTTTAGGACTAACCAATGCCCCTGCATACTTCGTAGATCAGACAACCCGAGAATTTCGTAAATGTTGAATGAGTTCGATCTCATATTTCTTGATGATATTCTAGTTGGGTAAGCCAAATATAGAATAAATATTTCAGCTTGATCTTTGTATGTTCATCTGTTCTTTGGTTGTCTCCCTGTCTAGCAAATTTCAGGGACGAAATTTTCTTAAGGGGGGAATCTGTAACATTCCCAGTTTTTAAGCCAAATTTAATTTTGTAATTAATATAATTTTTTGGATTAATTTGTAAATTAATTTGGAATTTTTCCAAAACAAATAAAAATATGTATTTTTTTAAATATATTATAAATAGAATTTTGATTTGGAATTCAAAAAGTAATTATTTTATAAAATTAATTGGATTTAAAAGTTATATTTTAAGAAACTAATATGTATATATCTTTTGGAAGTAATAAGTACAAGATTTAAAAAAAATATATAAAGAAAATGCATTAATTAAATAATAGAAATTGTATATAAAAAAACATTAATAACATGCAAAATAACATGTGTTAGCACTTGAACATTGAATTATACAAGCGTGAAGTTTTTATATACATTAGGACATTTGTAAGTTTAATATAGCATGCATAAACAAGTGTAGCCTTTTTATTTTATGAATTAACAAGTGTCAAAAATTATTTTTCCTTTTAATTTGAATTATATAAAAGTATACTTGAAGAAGAAACCTAGGCTTCACTTCTTATCTTCTTTATTTCTAAATAAAACCTGGAAAGATCAAAGTATTCCGGTTCAAAAGAGAAATCATCTCAGAAATCAAACAAGTACAAACCTGAAACAAAACTACAGATTAAAAAAATCAAAATATAATCAAAACTGAAAACAACATTAGTATTCAATTTTTCAACCTCAAGCAAACCTGAAGCCACGAATCCAAGCTAAAAAAAGATCAGATTAGATTCAATTCAAATATATCAAGTTCAAGATCACTGCAAGCTAGCAGATCATCTCAAAACAAAAATCAGGCAAATGCAAATCAAGTGCACATCATCTCCCAGTTTTTCAAAATTTCCAGCCTTCTCTGTTTTGCAGAAAGGTGAGCAAACCGTACCTTTAAAAACCAGATCTTCTTGAATCTTATGCCTATGATGATGATGACTTGGAAATATTGTAGAAAAATAAATATATCTGCAACTATATTCATATATATGTGTGTGAATGGATGTATGCATGCCTGTGTTATGCCTATACATCCCTCTGTTTAAACACTTACAGGTTGAATCCACTTTAAAAATTCAAATCCTCTTCATATAACCAATTATAGGCTAAGGTCTTTGATGATGAAATGGGTATAAGGGTGTAAAATTATTTTTAAAAATAATTCCAGGTAAAAATATTTATTATACATTGTGAAAATGATTATTTACAGTAAAAATTATTTGAACTCAGGAAATACGAGTATCTTAAATTCTAGTTCTAATTACATACTTTAATTCGTGTTAGAGAATGATGAATTTTGGTGATAAAATTATGATTTTTAAGCTTGAAATTGATGAGTATTTAAGAGTTGATCAATATTGGGAGTTTTGGCATTTTCTGGTGATCGGCAACGAACTGGGTGGCGCGGTTGATGCTGGAGGTGGTCGGGGGTCTAGTGATCATCGAAAAATTACTAGTTGAATTTATTAATGGTCGAGGCGACGATTTGACAAGGATTTAGGGTTTAAAGTCGTGTTTGAGTCAAGGTGGTTCCTGAGGTAACCACGTCATCGTCGTTGCATCGAGTTGCACTGGACCAAAGGGAAAAGGTTCGTGGGTCATCGGAGCAGCTGTGGTCGGAGTCGTGGGGGTTCTGGCGAAGTCATGTAGCGGGGCGAGTCGATTCTTGATGATCAAATGGGTTCCAGGAATAAATAAAATTTCCCGATTTTGTTCGTCGACAAAATTGTCGAAGCTGGGTGGTCAGGGGAGTCGGGCTGTTCATCGATGATGTGCTGGAGGGAGTGACGTTGGTGGAGGGTCAGCGATTAGTTGTGCACGTGCACGCTGTGAACGATTTTGACTGGGTTATTTGTTAGCTTTGGGAGAAGAAGCTTTGTCTTGGGTTGGTCTCGGGATGTCATCGCGTAGACTCGAAGTGATGAAGCAGGGGAGGGGGAAGAAACTCGATTATGTTATCAGGTTTAACGCGGGGTTGTCTCGGGTCTGAAGCATTTAAACAAATCAGTTTTGAAATTGAAATAAAATAATTTTTAATTTTTTTTTAAAATAAATTTCTTTTACATATTAAAAGTTTATTTAAATTTTAGGTCAACGAAAGTTGTATAGTTTATTTAACTTAAAATTAATTAAGTTTTGTTTTTCTTAAATTTATTTTGAAAATAAGATTTAATAGTTTAAATTAAGAAACTGATTTAAGAGATAATGGTTTATTTTAAATGATGTTTTTGATTTGTAACTAACTTGAAGATATTAAGTTAATTTATATGTTGATGATAATCTATTTTCAAGGTTATTTAAATAAGATTTTAAAGATAAAATGGTTCATCTTGAAATAATGATTTTGATTATCAATTAACTTAAAAGGGTTTGAGTTAAATTGTATGATTTTGTTAATTTGTTTCGAAGATTATTTAAAATAAGATTCAAATAATGGTTATGAAATTAATTAAGATAAATAGGTTATCTTAAGATTAAAGGATCATTAATTTGAATTTTAATGATAATTACTTAATTAAAGGATAATAAAGTATTAATCAAGGATTAATTAATTTGTTAAGAGTTAATTAATTAATGATGAGTAATTAAAGGATGATTACTTAATGAAATCAATTAAGTATAATTACTTGATTTAATTAATAAAAGATTTTTACTTAATTAAGGACAATTACTTTATATAATTACTTTTAAGGATGATTAATTAATTAAAGTTTAATTAGTGGTAAGTAATTAAAGGGTAATTTATTACTTAAAGATAATTACTTAATGAAAGTAATTAAGGATAATTAATTAATAATTAAAGGTTGATTAATCAAGTGATTAAAGAATAATTAATTAAAGGATAATTAATTTATGTGATTAATTAACTAAAGTAACTAATTTAGGATAATTAATTAATTTAAAGATTTAGTAATTAGTGAAAGTGATTAAGGGATAATTTATTAAGGGTTAATTAATTAATATAATTAATTAAGAATAATTAAACAATTAAGGGTTAATTATTTAATGATTAAGGGTTGATTGATTAAGGTTGATTAATTAATAATTAAAGGTTAATTAATAAATGATTAAAGAATAACTAATTAAGATGGTTTGTAATTAATAAACTAACAAGGATTAGTAATTTATTCATATGTAATTATACTGATTTTAATTAATTAGGTGATTAATTGATCTTACTTATGGATGTTTGAATTGTATTGAATACTATGAATTGTTTGATATACCTGATGTGTGATGTTCTGTGATATGATTGAGTTGGGAACTATGATTTATTTATATGTAATGAATTTACATATTCTGTGAATCTACGAATGAAGATAAGCGTTATAGGGTTATACCACTTATCGATATTGCTGTGTTTGGATTTGTGATGATTGATGATATTGGATTGCTGTGTGTAAAACCCCTGGACTACACCACACACACAAATATGGATTCCAAGGAAAATTGGTTAAGTCATATATATTTTGAATTTAATATTATTTTATTCAAATGGTGAAAAGTTTAAAAGTTGAATTTTGAATCCAAAATAATTTTTGAAATGGAACTGGGTTGGATATGAAAAGCTTTTGAAAAGGAAATTTAAAATTGAATTTAGTTTGAATAGAATATATCTTGTTTATGTTTTGAAATTATTTTGGAAACTATGGTTGAAAGTGTTTACAAGTTATATAATAATATATATGGATTTTAAACCATTTTAAAAGTATTATTTTAGGAATTTAAATTTAACCCAAGTATATAGTTTAAAGGCTATAACTTGTGCATATTTAATCAGATTTTTTCGAAACGAAAAGCATTTGTTTCCAAATGATAATGGCTTTCATAAAACGAAAGAACTTCCAGTTTTTGTTAACAAGATTTCAAGTTTGAAATGGAATTATTTTGAAAGCTATGAATGAATCTTTGTGTAAGACTGGTGAACCTTGGTTTCAAATTGAAGCGGATTTTAAAAGGTTGAACTTTTGTTTTAAAAGATTAAAACGGAGATTTGTATAATCCATCTGAAAGAAAGGTTTTGGGCTTTAAGTTGTGACTTAACTGAGATCCCACTATATCCATATGGTTTTAAAAATTAAGCGCTCATTATTCGGTTTAGCCAGGAGAGGAGTTTATGTCATAAAACCCATTTCGAATAATGATACGATGAAATGGATAGAATTTGAAAACCGGTGGTAAAGATCGGGTATTTTCGAGAATGAAAGGATTACCTGTCAAATGACTCTGCACTGAGTAGCTACGGTATAGAGATCACCATATGTGATGGGGAGTCCAATCGAGATTGTGAATACCCAGATTTGCAAGGGCTTCTTTGAAGTGCCTTTGATTCCGTTCGCACCCAGAACGGACTTGTATACACATTTCGTAGTATGCCTACTATAGCTACAACTTAAACGACAGGTCACCGCCATAAGTAAATGGCAGGTTATACGACTAAAACCGTACAGGGCTCGTATTGCTTCTTTGGATTTCCAACAAATGGTCAGGCTAAGGAACTTCCTATGCCACGTGGGTACGCCTCTGGAGGGACGCCCCGAGAACCTAATCAGATCTCTGCCAACACAAGGCTGGGTTACCTCTGTAACTAGGTAACTAATTGTCACGAGTATGCCATCCTCCGGTCGTCACCGAACTTTATCCGAGAGCTCTCAACACCAACAACCACAAAGCACAAATTTGCAGCAACCACATAAGTTAAGTATCTGGGCTCCATACCATGATACCACTTTTATCCAGAAGGAAATGGACATACCCTAAAGGGTGCAACCCTCATAACCTTGCTTTCCTATTTTGACCATTTCCTGGGTGTGAGGTCCGGATGAGGTCTCGTCCACAAAGCTACGCTTTTCATAAAAGTCATGCTTTGATCAACAAATGATCAGCATCACTCAGCATGAAACATTACCAAATTGGGAATGTATCTCTAGTAAATATCAATTACATAACCTTTGAGCTTGTACGTCTCAAAGAAGGGTGTTAAGCTAAGAGAATAAATTCTCTGCCACCGAGCAGAAATGTATTTGATAGAAACCAGCTTTACATCTCAAAGTGCAATATTAGACACACATCCATACAAGTCCGTTCCGAATTCGAACGAAATCGAAGGAACTTCACAAAGAAGCCCTTGCAACCCGAATATTCACAATCCCGATCGGACTCCCCATCACATTTGGAGATCTCTATATTGGCACGACTCAGGCAGAGACATTCGACGGATAATACTTTCGTTCTCAAAAATACCCAGTCTTCACCACAGGTCTTCAAATTCTATCCATTTCGTCGAATCATTATTCGTAATGAGTTTTATTACATAAAGTACTCTCCCGGCTAAACCGAATAATGAGTGCTTAATTTTAAAAACCATATGGAAATAGTGGGATCTTAGTTAAGTCACAACTTAAAGCGCAAAACCTTTCTTTTGAATCGTTTAAACAAATTTCCACTTTTAATTTTTCAAACAAAAAGATTCACTTCATTTAGAAAATAAAAACAAAATTCACCAATCTTCACAAAGATAGCTTTCAAAATAATTTCCATTTCAAACTTGAAATTTTTTCATAAAAACTAGAAGTTCTTTGGTTATATGGAAGTCATTATTATTTGAAAACAAATACTTTTCGTTTCGGAAAAATCCGATTAAATATGTATAAGTTATAGCCTTTAAAGTATAAACTTGGGTTAAATTTCCAAAATACTACCTTTAAAATACTTTAAAGTTGGTTTAAAAATCCATATATATATTATATAACTTGTGTCGCTACTTTTCAAACCATAGTTTCTAAAATAATTTCAAAATTTAAACAAGATATATTATATTCAAACTAAATTTAAATTTTCAAAACTTCCTTTTCGAAAGCTTTTCATATTCAACTCAATTTCACTTTCAAACTAATTGGATTCAAAATTCAACTTTCAAACAAAATAATATTTAAATTCAAAATATCCGTGACTTAACCGATTTCCCATAAAATCCATATTTGTGTGTGTGTGGTGTAGTTTAGGGGTTTTACACACAACAATAACATATTACAACCATCATCAATTCAAGCACAACAATATAGATAAGAGGTATACCCTATAACGCTTATCTTCATTCACAGATTCACAGATAGATATGTAATTTCATCATAGATAAATGAATCACAGTACAAATCTCAATCAATTACAATCACAACGCAAACATCAAACAACAAGGACACCAAATAATTCAAAGCATTCAATACAAACCAAATATCCATAAGTAAGATCAATTAATCACCTGATTAATTTAAATTAGATTAATTACTTATGAATAAATTACTCATCCTGGTTAGTTAATATTAAAACTATTTTAGTTAATTATCCTTTAATCATTTATTAATTAGCCTTTAATCATTAAATAATTAACCTTTAATTTAATCTTTGATTAATTATCCTTAATTAATTAACCCTTAATTAATTACCATTTAATTAATTATCCTTAATTAATTACAATAAGTGACTATCCTAATCACTTATATTAATAAATCACAAATTAATTACATTGAGAAATTACCCTTTTATCACTTGATTAATCAACTTTAATCATTAATTAATTACTTTTAATTAAGTAATTATCTTTAAGTAATTAATTACCTTTAATTACTTACATTAAGTAATCTTAATTAATTAATTATCCTTAAATGTAATTTACACAAAGTAATCATCCCTTAATTACATTAAGTAATAATCTTTTATTAATTACATTAAGTAATTATACTAAATTAATCCCATTAGGTAATTATTCTTTAATTACTCACATTAAATAATTATTCATTAATTAATCACCTACATTAAGTAATTAATCATTAAATTCCATTGGAAAAACATTTGGGAATTAATTATATAATTAACCTAATATATATTAATTTAACAACAATAAATTTTTAAATATTCAATTTCAAAATTAAACTTCAAAACTTTGTTAAACACTTGTTTAAAATTCATTTTAGCTTCTAAAATATAGTTAATTTATCTTGAAAACTTGAATAAATTTACCATTGCGTTATAAACTTTTTTTACCTTCTTATGTTCATTAAAAACTTGATTTAAACATATACATTGTTTAAAACTTTGTTAATTATTTACTTTAAATTTTAAAAACTTGCTGTATTTCGAATAACCCGAGCCAACCTTCAGAAATCCCGAGACCAACCTCGAGTTAACCCACATCTTTCTCTTCCCCGAGTTAATTCACAAAATTCCTCGAGTTCGCCCCGACGCAAAGCCTTCTTCCCAAACCTTTGAAAATAACAGACACGAATGATATATCGTGCACGTGCACCATCACCAGAACAACATCCAACCATCGATGTGGCCCTCGATAAGTCGTCAACATCACCGTCGACCAACCTAAACACCTAGGTCCTCGAAAGCATCCATGAAATCGAATTTGAACATGTTGAACAAAACTAAAACCCACTGAACAACCCAAAAACGTCTTGACGCCGACGATCTGACCACCTAGAACCCGGCTACTCTGGCCAAAGCAACGTCACGATCCTATGCATCATTTCCCCTAGGTCCGATCGACCCAAATGCCTTAACGACGACACGATCAGTTCGAGAACGAAATCAACCCAACGCAAGCCTTAAACCCTACTTCATCATTTCTCGATCACTTCGATCATCTAAAAAATTTACGAACATTTTTCCGTCAATCTACTATACCCAAGCTACATTCCACCTTGATTACGTTGACCCTAACTTCGTCGATCATCGAAATTTGACGAAAATGTCAATTCTGCTCAACTCGATTTTTCTCACTTAATATTATGTTAAAATTTTTGATTCTTCCTTTAAAATTTATAGTTTTCGAACACGAACAAAAGTATAAGTGACACAAGATCTTACTAGCCAAATTTTTGATAAGTTTTGGATTTAACCGTACTTCTTAATTTCCAGAAGAAACTCAAATTTGTTCTATTCAAAAATATTCTTAAGACTTGGCTTTTGATAATATAAAAAAGTTATATTAAGATCATAAAGCCTAAAAAGGATTTGAGGAAGAGTTCTTAATTTTTGAAACAGGTTTTATAACTTGTATTCTTAAAACAGAGAGATATACTTGATCAACAACATGCACAAAGGTATGTACACATATTTGCATGCATGCAAACATATTTACAGGCATTCATTATTATTCACAACAACCACTTCACAAAACATCAAGATATATCACAGATTCAATTTAAATAGGTCAGTTTTGCTCACCTGGAATTGAAGCAGAGGACCGGATTTTTGAACTTCTGGAATTTATTTTACTTTGAAGCAGAAACTTGAAGTTGTATTTGATCTTGAAATCGGAGTGTTTGATGTTTTGATTCTTCTTGAATCTTTCTTGTTCAACTGAATTTGATCCACTTGTAGTTGAATTCTTGCTTTATATTTGAGTTGAACTTGATTGTACATTGGATTGAACTTTGATCTTGTACTTGAATTTGCTTTAGGCTTGAAATGTTGTTGTTGATTGTTTTGTTCAAGTTTTCATTTCTGGTTTTTGTTTGATTCGGATTTTTCTTTAAGCTTTGGTTTGAATGGATTAAAGAAGAGCGAGAAGGAAGAAGGAGAGTGATATATAAAAACTTGTTTTACATTTTATTTATTATTTTGAAAAATAAAGACACTTTTTAATTTCCTTACTACATGGTTAACACTTGTATTAATGCTTTGTCAAAATGTTTACAACTGTTAACTTGTCTCATAAAATGTTTACACGTGTATTTTGCATGTGTTTAAGCGTTTAAATATATTTTTATATTATTTTCTATTATATTTCCTTTTATAACTATATATATGTATGTATGATTATTTATTAAGTGTATAATTTGATTTCAAATTATTTTTATTAAGGTTATATAAATATACATGTCTTTTGAAAATTAATAAGATAAATATGATTTGAATAAGATATTAATAAAGGAATAATGTTCTTATAATGACCCTGACCCGACCTTCGAAAATCGGCACCAAATACTTCATCCGTATTTAAATGCCGTAGTTTCAAACGTCGAATCTGGTTTGCTGGAGCTTATAACACATTAAGTACAACAACACAGCGGAAAAAGAACAATATATCATTGGTACAATAATGGATACAATATCTCTACAACAATGATACAATGAAATGTTCAACATGATCAGAGATACATGACAACAGCGGAAAGATAATGTCTTCAATGCTAAGCTCCAAATACGCCAATCCAATAAGCTCGAACCACCCCAATGCTGAACTAAAGCAACTTGGTTCATAATGCAATTGCCAAAATCCAAAGACTCCAAAGATCCATATCTACTATCTATTTATAACCAGATTCTAGGCTGCCCGCGTGGAAAATTGTGGGCACCCAGAGTTTAGAATGGAACAATAAACTCCAGGTCAGTGATGAGACTGGTGTGAGCAAACAAAAACAGTTTTATTTGAAACAGAACAAACAAAAAGAATTAAAAAGAAATTCACCATGCTTTTTGGAAAATGAAATTACCATAAGGCCTCCCTGCACACACACAATGCAAGTGCACAATTAGAGGAGATTTCTCCTTATGGTAGTCAAACATGCTTGATACGCGAAATCCTTTTGATATTATTATTAGTGCATAGTGTAGAAAACATTTCGAAAGTATAATATTAATCTTAGCTAGCATACACATTTCATGGTATGCCTACTATAGCTACCACTATGGTAGGTCACCACCATAAGTAAATGGCAGGTTATACAACTAAAACTGTGCAGGGCGAGTATTGTTTCTTTGGATTTCAAACAAATGGTTAGGCTAAGGAACTTGCTACGCCACATAGGTATGCCTCTGGAGGGACGCCCCGAGAACCTAACTGGATCTCTGTCAATACAAGGTCGGGTTACCTCTGTAACTAGATAACTACTATCACGAGTAATGCCATCCTCCGGTCGTCACCGACCTTTATCCGAGGTACCTCTACACCAACAACCATAAAGTAAAAAATTTGCTGCAACCACATAAGTTAAGTATCTGGGATCCATACCATGGTACCACTTTTATCCAGAAGGAAATGGACATACCCCAAAGGGCGCAACCGTCATAACCTTGCTGCATTCTTCCTGTTTTGACCATTTTCGGGGTGTGAGGTCCGACGAGGTCTCGTCCATAAATCTACGCTTTACACAAAAGCCATGTTTGATCAACAAATGATTAGCAGCACTTAGCATGCTACATTACCAAATTGGGAATGTATCATTAATAACCATCAACTACATAATCTCTGAGCTCGTACGTCTCAGAGAAGGGTGTTAAGCTAAGAGAATAAATTCTCCGCCACCAAACAAAAATGTATTTGATAGAAACCATCTTTGCATCTTAAAGTGTAATGTCAAACATATATCCATACAAGTCTGTTCCGGGTTCTAACAAAACCGAAGGCACTTCAAACAAGTCCTTGCAATTCGAGTATTCACAATCCCGATCGGACTCCCAATCACATATGGAGATCTCTATACTGGCACGACTCAGTGCAGAGACATTCAACGGGTAATCCTTTCGTTTTCAAAAATACCCGGTCTTCACCACCGGTCTTCAAATCCTATCCATTTCGTCGTATCAATATTCGGAATGGGTTATATGACACAAAGTCCTCTCCCGGCTAAACCGAATAATGAGCGCTAATTTTAAAAGCATATGGATATAGTGGGATCTTAGTTAAGTCACAATCTTAAGCCCAAAACTTTTCTTTTGAATGGTTTAAACAAAATTTCCAATTTTAGTCTTTTAACAAAAAGATTCACTTCACTTTGAAAAAAAGTTCACCAATCTTTCACAAAGATTCACTTATAGCTTTCAAAACTATTTACAATTTGAATCACATAGCTTGAAATCCTTTGAAAAAAACTGGAAATTCTTTCATTATATGAAAGCCATTAGCATTTAAGAACAAATGCTTTTCGTTTCGGAAAAATCCGATCAAATATACACAAGTTATAGCCTTTAAAGGTATAAACCAGAAAATAAACGAACTGCCGTATCGTCGACAAGTTCTATTTGAATTTAATTCAAACTTCCAAAATAAATTATTCAATATACTTCGAAATGGTTAAAAATGGTATAGCTTGTATAAACCAAAATAATTTCAAATCTTAAATAAGATAAATTATATTCAAACTAAATTTCAATTTCAAAACTTCCTTTTCAAAAGCTTTTTATATTCAACTCGATTTCATTTCCAAACCAATTGGATTCAAAATTCAACTTTTAAAACCATTTCGTAATATTAAATTCAAAATATCTGTGACTTAACCAATTTCCTCATGCAATCCATATTTGTGTGTGTATGGTGTAGTCCAGGGGTTTTACACACAACAATACAATTTCACAATCATCACAAATCTAAGCACGACAATATCGATAAGCGGTATATCCTATAATGCTTATCTTCATTCACTGATTCATAGATATATAATATAAATTCATCACAGATAAATAAATTACATTCATCACAACTCAAATCAAAATAATTCATATCACAAAGCATCACACATCAAACATATCAAACAATTCAAAGTATTTCATGCAATCCAAACATCCATAAGTAAGATCAATTAGTCATCTGATTAATTTAAACCAGATTAATTACTTATGAGTAAATTACTAATCTTGGTTAATTAACATTAATTAATTGCATACCATTTTAATTAATTGTACTTTAATCATTTATTAATTAACCTTTAATCATTAATTAATCAATCTTAATTGATAAATAAATCAACCTTTAATCATTAAAAAATTAATCTCTAATTATTTAATTATTCTTAAATTAATTATCCTTAATTACATTAATTAATTAACCCTTAGTTAATTACCATTTAATTAGTTATCCTTAATTAATTACAATAAGTGATTATCTCTAATCACTAATATTAATAAATCACAAATTAATTACATTGAGTAATTATCCTTTAATCATTTGATTAATCAATCATTAATCATTAATTAATTACTTTTTAATTAAGTAATTATCCTTAAGTAATTACTTACCTTTAATTAATTCATCATATAAATCAATTATCCTTTAATGTAATTACACAAAGTAATTACCCCTTAATTATATTAAGTAAAAATCTTTTATTAATTACATTAAGTAATTATGCTTAATTAATCTCATTAAGTAATCATCTTTTAATTAATTAATTAACTCTTAACCAATTAATTAATCTTTCGTTAATACTTAATCAAGCTTTGATTTAGTAATTATCATTTAAGTTCAAATTAATGACCCTTTAATCTTAAGACAACCCATTTATCTTAAATAATTACAAAATCACCATTTAAGTCTTATTTAAATACCCTTTAAAATAAATAACATAATCATATAATTTAACTTAAACCCTTTAAGTTAATCAATAATCCAAACCATTATTTAAGATAAATCATTTATCTTTAAAATCTTGTTTAAAAAATCTTTGAAAATTAGCCATATGAATTTAACTCAAAATAATTAAGTTAATTAAAAACATAATCTTCATTAATCAATTAATTAAAGATAAATCCTTTTTCTTAATTAATTTCCCAATTTCATCATTTAAATCTTGTCTAATACTTTTGAAATAAATTCATTATTAACTTAAAACCTTTAAGTTAAATTAATGTTTTATATAACAAAAATATTTCATCTTTAATTAATTATAATATTAAATTTGTTTAAAATAAACTTTAAAATAAAGGATATACATATATATTAAAAACACTTTAACCTTAATAAATTTAAAGTAATTTGTTCAAAACCTTTATTAATCCCAAAAACTTAATTAGGACATTTATTATTTAAAAACAATAGGTTAAAAAAATTGTTTAAATTAAAATTTTGATTTGTTTTAAAATTTAAAACGACCTTTTCAAATACCCGGGACCATCTCGACACAAACCCAACCCCAGGCCCGAGTTATTATTTCTGCTTCGTTACTTCAAGCCAACACGGGATCATCCCCGAAACCAACCTTGAGAAAATTCCATTTCTTCCTTAATACAAAATCCAGATACGAATGTACACAGATGCACGTGCACCAACGTTTGCCACCATTCCGATCAATGTTGTGGCCACTGACACGTCGTCGATGACCATCCCAAATCAATCAATCACCTAGAACCACAAATTCGCCTGCGACTCGAAATCGAGTAAGACGATGCACCCAGAACCCAAACTTCGATCAACAATACCCATCATCACCGATGATCCTAGCCTCGACCATCCATGCCGACCACACTATAGATTCACCTCGACCTCTAGCTTCGATCCCCCTACATCGGTCCACTCCGGTTCCACGACAATGACGAACTTCCTCTTCAACCCTCATCGACCAGACTGGGCCCAAAAACCCTATAAAACCACCGTGCCACTGCCACAGTGATCGGGAATTTTTCCAATTATTTTCCCAACCTCAGCAACCTCCAAGCTAACCACGTCTGCAATCCCGATACCCCTAACCTTCGAGATTACCAGAATTTGACAAAATTCAATTTCCGTTCAACCATGCATTCCTCAATCGATACAACGCTAAAAATCTCAAACTTACTTTTAAAATTCATGGTTTTCCAAGACGAACAAGATGTTGTAGAAGAAACTGGAAATCATGATTATAAATTTTTGACTAAAAATTTGATTTCTTACTGTATTCTCCTATTTTGAATTAAATACTTAATGTAAAGTTTTGAAACCACTTTTACAATTGTTATTATAACCTTATAATCAATTTTCATTTGGAAGTTGTAGCTTGAAATCGATTGCATGAAGAGATATTGAACTTTAAATTTTGATTTTAGAACCTGTAAACTAAGAATAAATACAAATATACCAGTTCACGGACATGCATATTCAACCTTTGCATATTTATATGTATATACAAACATAATTGCATCATTCAAACATCTTTCACTATTTTACTTCAATATCAATCAAAACATTAAGTTATATAAGCAAATTCAAGGTTAAAAACAAAGGTTTGCTCACCTGGATGGGTTTTGACAGAGAACAGACTTTAAGCCTGGAAATGACTCTTGGCATGAAAGTTTCTTGTTTTAATTGAATTTGAACCTTGATTCACTTGTGGTTGATTCTAAACTTTGAGTCTCTGCTTTATTTCCAGTTGAATTTGAATTTATTTGGTCTTTGTTTTGCTCAGATTGAAGATTGATCTGATTTGTTTTCAGGTTTGCTTATTTGAAATGAATCTGACCAGAGGTTGTTAAATCTTGGTCTTGATTTTGATTTGAAACTATTCTTTACTAAGTTGAATCTTTTATGGTTTTAGTTTGCTCAGGTTTGATTTTTTATTTGTTTCCAGGTTTTAGATTTGAAAATGAAGATGAGAGAGTTTTCAACTGAAAATGAATTAACTAGGATTTTTCCCTAATACATGTTATTTGTAATTCAAATGAGATTTCAAGTATGCCACTCGTTATTATTATGTTACACTTGTAATTGCATGAATTAGTTTTCCTACACTTGTCAAAAATAAGCATTTTGTGTTTAGATCCTTATTTTAAGTAGTTTTATACTTTATATTTTAAACCCTTGTTTATAAATTACTTATATTTGTATGAATTATGTAATATATTTACATATATTTATGTAATACGTTTTCTATTTAGTTTAAATATATACATAACTAATTTTTTTCAAGTATAAAAGAAGAGTGTTTTAAAGTTTATATTAATTTAAGCAAATTATACTTAGTTATGTTTAATATCTAAATTTTATATACATTTTCTATTACTTTAAATCAATGCATTTCTTTATATACATTTATAACTTTTAAGGAAATTGATTTTAAAAATTAAATTATATATTAATAAGTAAACACATATATTTATAATATATATAAGTTCTTATAATATAAAATTTAACCTTAAATACTTTTGAAAAGTTTTCTGTATTAATTTCAAAATATGACTTTTAAAATCACAATATATATACAAACACACACACACTCACATATTATAATTACAAAAGAAACTTTTATTAATTTTAAAATATAGAGTTTTGAAATCAAATTTGTTTTTCATATATTTATTTTTGAAATTCAAACCCATAATTCAATTTACAATCAATTTGTATTTATAAATAAATAAACAAACAAATATCTTATTTAATTTGGAAAAAAAATCAAATTAATTCACAATCTTAATTCAAAATTTTATTTTAATTACCAATTTAATTTTGACTCAAAACCGGGATCGTTACATTTTCCCCCCTTAAGAAAATTTCATTCTCAAAATTTGCTAGATAGGGAGACAACAAAGAACAGATGAACACACAGAGAAATGGTTCACCAGATTAAACTGAATATTTATTCTGCATTTGGCTTACCAAATCAGAATATCATTAATAAATACAAGAATGAACTCATTCAGTATCTCACAAGATACTCGGGTCACTCGGTCTACGAAATATGCTGGGATATTGGTTAGTTCGAAGGGAAACTAACCATTCGTAGAATATATCGGGACCCCCAAAGAACAGACAAACAGATACAATTCAATTTAACTTCATATTTTATTAACTAATTCATTTCAATTCAAATTCATTAAAATTAAAAACGAAAAGCTGATAAGAAACTGATGATCAGAATACGAAATAGGAGTTTTAGAACCTTTTCTACAACGATTCGCAAGGCCATCACCACACCAAAGCTTCTCCTTCGTGCTGCCATGAAGCCATCAAAGAATTGATATCGGATGATGATCAAAAGAGATTGATAGAGGAAGATTGTTCCTTCTTGTTACAGGGCATTGCCCATTTGTAGTGGTACTCCTGTCCCCTACCTTGTCCTCTTCTTGCACTCATACTCACTATCAGTGGATAGTAAGAGAATTTACCGAGGCATACAGACGGATATCTTAGGGATATACTCATTCTAGGGCATTTATATCCCTATCTCTAATGAGTTACCTAATGTGTTATACTCCTGAGCTAAAGTTCTTATTCGATCTTCAGCTCTGATACCACTTATAACGACCATGACTCGACTTTCGAAAATCGGCACAACCAAGGTTCACCGGTCTTTCACAAAGATTCATTCATAGCTTTCAAAACAATTCCATTTCAAACTTGAAATATTTTCAATAAAAACTGGAAGTTCTTTCGTTATATGAAAGCAATTATCATTTGGAAACAAATGCTTTTTGTTTCGAAAAAATCCGATCAAATATGCACAAGTTATAGCCTTTAAAGTATAAACTTGGGTCAAATTTAAATTCCCAAAATAATACTTTTAAAATAGTTTAAAACCCATATATGTTATTATATAACTTGTATACCCTTTCAAACCATAGTTTCCAAAATAATTTCAAAACTTAAACAAGATATATTCTATTCAAACTAAATTCAATTTCAAAATTCCTTTTCAAAAGCTTTTCATATCCAACCCAATTCCATTTCCAAAATCATTTTGGATTCAAAATTCAACTTTTCACCATTTGGATAAAATAATATTAAATTTGAAATATCTATGACTTAACCAATTTCCTGTGGAATCCATATTTGTGTGTGTGTGTGGTGTAGTCCAGGGGTTTTACACACAGCAATACAATATCATGAATCGTCAAAAATCCGAATACAGCAATATCGATAAGCGGTATAGCCCTATAGAGCTTATCTTCATTCACAGATTCATAGATGAATATGTAAATTCATTACAGATAAATAAATCACAGTTCACAGCTTAATCATATCATAGAACATCACACATCAGGCATATCAAACAATTCAAAGTATTCAATACAATTCAAACATCCATAAGTAAGATCAATTAATCACCTGATTAATTAAAATCAGACTAATTACTTATGAATAAATTACTAATCCTGCTTAATTAATTAATTAATTACAAACCATCTTAATTAATTATCCATTAATCATTTATTAATTAACCTCTAATTAATAACCTTTAATTATTAATTAATCAACCTTAATCAATCAACCCTTAATCATTAAATAATTAACCCTTAATTATTTAATTATGCTTAATTAATTATATGAATTAATTAACCCTTAATAAATCATCCCTTAATCTCTTTCATTAATTACTTAATCTTTAAATTAATTAATAATCCCAAATTAATTATATTAATTAATTAATCACATAAATTAATTATTCTTTAATTAATTATTCTTTAATCACTTGATTAATCAACCTTTAGTCATTAATTAATTATCCTTAATTACTTTCGTTAAGTAATTATCTTTAAGTAATAAATTACCCTTTAATTACTTATCATCAATTAAACTTTACTTAATTAATCATCCACTAATGTAATTACATAAATTAATTATATTTAATTAAGTAATAATCTTTTATTAATTAAATCAAGTAATAATACTTATTTGATTTCATTAAGTAATCATCCTTTAATTACTCATCATTAATTAATTAACTCTTAACAAATTAATTAATCCTTGATTAATATTTAATTATCCTTTAATCAAGTAATTATCATTAAAATTCAAATTAATGATCCTTCAATCTTAAGATGACCTATTTATCTTAAGTGATTTAATAATCATTATTTAAATCTTATTTTAAATAACCTTTGAAACAAATTAACTAAATCATACAATTTAACTTAAACCCTTTTTAGTTAATTGATAATCAAAATCATTATTTCAAGATGAACCATTTTATCTTTAAAATCTTATCTAAATAACCTTGAAAATAGATTATCATCAACATATAAATTAGCTTTATATCTTCAAGTTAATTACAAATCAAAAACATCATTTAAAATAAACTATTATCTCTTAAATCAGTTTCTTAATTTAAACTATTAAATCTTATTTTCAAAATAAATTTAAAGAAAACAATACTTAATTAATTTTAAGTTAAATAAACTATACAACTTTCACTGACCCAAAATGTAAATAAACTTTTATTATATAAAAGAAATTTACTTTGAAATTTTTTAAAACTTATTTTATTTAAATATCAAAACTGATTTGTTTAAATACTTCAGACCCAGGACAACCCTGGGTTAAACTCGGCAACACACTCGAGTTTCTTTCCCCCGCTTCATCACTTCGAGTCTATGCGATGACATCCTTGAGACCAACCCGAGACAAAGCTTCTTCTCCCAAAGCCAACAAACAACCCAGTCAAATCGTGCACGCGTGCACGTGCACCACTAATCGCCCACCCTCCGACTAACATCTCTCCTTCCAGCACATCATCAAACACCAGCCCGACTCCCCTGACCACCTAGCTTCGACAATTTGTTGACAAACAAAATCAAGCAAATTTATTTATTCTTGGAACCCATTTGATCGTCAAGAATCGATTCGCCCCGCCGTGCGGCTACGCCAGAACCTCCACGACTCCGACCACAGCTGCTCCGATGACCCATGAACCTTTTCCCCTTGGTCCAGTGCAACGACGACGACGCGGTTACCTCAGGAACCACCTCGACTCAAACACGACTTTAAACCCTAAATCCTTGTCGAATCGCACCTCAACCATTAATAAATTCAGCTAGTATTTTTCCGATGATCACTAGACCCCCGACCGCCTCCAGCATCAACCGTGCCACCTAGTTCGTTGTCGATCACCAGAAAATGCCAAAACTCCCAATATCGATCAACTCGTAAATACCCATCAATTTCAAACTTAAAAATCGTAATTTTATCACCAAAATTCATCATTCTCTAACACGAATCAAAGTATGTAATTAGAACTAGAATTTAAGATACTCATATTTCCTAAGTTCAAATAATTTTTACTGTAAATAATCATTTTCACAATGTTTAATAAATATTTTTTACCTAGAATTATTTTTAAAAATAATGTTACACCCTTATACACATTCCATCTTAAGATCTTAGCCTATAATTGATTATATAAAGAGGATTTGAATTTTTAAATCAATCTGTAAGTGTTTAAATAGAGAGATGTACAAGCATTACACAGACATGCATACATCCATTCACACTCATATATATGAATATAGTTGCAGATATATTTACTTTTCTACAATATTTCCAAATCATCATCATCACAGGCATAAGATTCAAGAAGATCTGGTTTTTAAAGGTAAGGTTTGCTCACCTGTCTGCAAAACAGAGAAGGCTGGAAATTTTGAAAAACTGGGAGATGATGTGCACTTGATTTGGATTTGCCTGATTTTTGTTTGAGATAATCTGCTAGCTTGCATTGATCATGAACTTGATATATTTGAATTGAATCTAATCTGATCTTTGTTTAAATTGGATTCATGGCTTCAGGTTTGCTTGAGGTTGAAAAATTGAATACTAATGTTGTTTTCAGTTTTGATTTCTTTTGATCTGTAGTTTTGTTTCAGGTTTGTACTTGTTTGATTTCTGAGATTTTGCTTTCGAACTGGAATACTTTGATCTTTCTAGGTTTTGTTTAAAAATAAATAAGATAAGAAGTCAAGCCTAGATTTCTTTTTCAAATATACTTTTATATAATTCAAATAAAAAGGAAAAATAAATTTTGACACTTGTTAATTCATAAAATAAAATGGCTACACTTTTTTTATGCATGTTGTATTAAACTTACAAATGTCCTAATGTATTTTAAAACTTCACACTTGTATAATTCAATATTCAAATGCTAATACATGTTATTAATGTCTTTTTATATACAATTTATATTATTTAATTAATGCATTTTCTTTATATATATATTTTAAATCTTGTACTTATTACTTCCAAAAGATATATACATATTAGTTTCTTAAAATATAGCTTTTAAATCCAATTAATTTTGTAAAATATTTACTTTTTCAATTCCAAAACAAAATTCTATTTACAATATATATTAAAAAATAGATATTTTTATTTGTTTTGGGAAAATTCCAAATTAATTTAAAAATTAATCCAAAAATTTATATTAATTACAAAATTAAATTTGGCTTAAAAACCGAGAATATTGAAATTTAAAAATTGACCAACGGTGTCTGTATATAGTTTCCTAACCTATGGTCAAGTGATGCGGATATTTATCAGTACAATCCGCAATAATTTAATATTTGTGTGTATATATCATTTCAACCCGCAATCTCAAAATTTCAAAATCAATAAAAATCGCTTGGGTTTGTCATTTTAACCCATACGATTTCCCATAGTCTATAATATCGTTCGGCTATATATCATTTCAACCCATAGAGATTTTCCTAACTAACAGGGAACATGCAATGTGAGAACAATAAAATAATAATATAAATGGCATATGTATCAATGATAAGCATATTTCATAATTAACAATTTAAATATAATATATATTCAACAGGCTATGGTGTCATATATCAATTTACTTAGGTAAACAATTTTAAATATTAAAGTATCAAATCCAACGATCAAATCACTATCCAATTCAAACTTTAACAACATATTCAATCATCATTTCATGTGAGTTCAATTTACTAAGCATATGAATGTCAATCGATAGTGATCGCTCACCTTTTGAGGCTAGAGAACAACGTGAATGCACACGACGCTAACACGGATAGGGACAAGAACATAGACACGCACATGAAGGAAAGCAAAAAGCTGTTGCGACCAATTTTGGACGGCGGCTAAACAAAGGCAAAGCACGATGAACTGGATTCGATGAAAATCAAATATATATATATATATGTCTATATACATATATCCTTCTTCTATTTTTATCGTAGGCAGAGAAATGGAAAAAAGTTGTAGCCTAGGGTGTTGAAGGTGCTCGGAGCAGTGCGCGTAAGGTAGTGACAGCTATGTGGAAGGTTGTCAAGCAGTAGGTGATGGTAAAGTCGAGAGGAGATGCAAGGGTCTACGTTGCGTGTGAGGTCGGTGAATGGAAAGGGTGGGAAGCAAGATGGCTAATGCTTGCTTTGGTGTTGGGGTTGAGATGGTCAGTAGCTTGGTGTGGTTCAGGCATGGTTAGAGGCAAGGGAGGGATTGCGGTCAGTGGGATGCTCGGTGGAGAGGCAGGGTAACGGTTTAAGTTTGATGATAGGAAGTGGTTATCGGCAAGGTAGTGTGGCATTGGGAATGTTGGAGAAGGCTGAGATGGGCAAGGATGAAGGAACATGCTGCAGCGGTGAATGGAGGAGAAGGGCTGAGGTGGAGTGCTAGGGGTTTGGCTGCTCTCGGTTGGAACAAGGGAGCAAGGGAGAGGTTTGGCGGCTAAGATTATAGCGGGTGCTGTGAGGGATGGGACGTGGAGGGTAGTGGCTGTGGTTCGTTCGGTGGTGAGTGGCCGAGTAGATGGGAGGGAGACAGGCGGATGAGGTGGAAAGTGGCTTGGGTGGGGGCAATGGAGATGGGCCGTGGGGTGGATGGCGTACAGTTGCGTGAAGAGCATGATGGCATTTGGTTGTCGGCTAGGTGGCTGATGGTTGAATATGGAAGGATCGGAGAGAGGTGGTTTGGTGGCATGAAAGGAATGAGGCCGAAGATATGTGGAAATAGATGAGTGGCTTTAGACCAATGGTAACAAGCTTCTTTTTTCTCTTTTTTTATGACAAGCACGAAAAAAAAGAGAAAGAGAGAAAGGAAGCGAACCGGAAATGAAAATGAACGAGCATATTATAAATTTAAATGGGGAAAAGTGATAGCCAGAACGTTGAATTCTGAAAATATTAAAAGCAAGTGACCATTTATTTTCTCACGGAGGATATATGAATGGCCAGAGGCAAACCAAAAGACTTCAAATGGGTGCGGTACGTCTAATTGTTTTGCAGATTTCGCTTTATATCGGACACCGAAATACACAAATGAATAAATTATGGAGATTAGCGCAATGAGACGAACAAGAAGGTACATAGATATGAGTTACACGACCCACCTATCAAAACTCAATATTCGCTGCCAAAAATGCTACTAAAGTATCGAAAATAATAGAAACGTAGTTAGAGCAGTCCAAATTTGGCCAAACGAAATATGACGTCTCACTCAGAAAATGATTTACAATTTTATTATATAACATATTTAAGTTTCAAAAATATTTTATTTTTATCGAATTAATTAATTTAAATTTAAAATTGAAATTTCACAACTGAGCAAATTTACATATTTTCAGATGAAAATCTGATACTTGCTATGTTTAAATAGACGCATACCAAATATCAATTTTTCATTGCAAAAATTATTATTGTCTATTGTCATGAATTTTTTTAGTTAATTGTATTATTAAAATCGTTAAAATTTCCAGGTCATTACACTCTTCCCACTCAAAACTTTTCGTCCCCGAATAGAAATGAGACAAGTCAATAGAAGCAACAGAAAGGAAAGATAGATTCTAAATACATAGTACTTGATACAACAATTAATTCAAAACTATATAAATTTCATTTTAGAGTGTTAACATTATACATCTCATTACTTATTAACATCCATTTATTATTATCATCCTAATTAACTCATTTTCAATTAATTTATATTCCTACCCAATTTATTTGCATTCATCTTATTTACTTAAATAACATTTTCTTTTTATTATTCCAATATTTTTCACCCAGCAAATCTTGCACCATAGATTAAGTGTATAAACATTTATTATAACCACTAAATTTCTATTTAAAAATTCCCTTAAGAAAATTTTATTTTTTGCCATCTTATTACTTACATTTATATTGTATATTACTCAATTACATGTTCTCATTACATTCAAACTTTTTCCAGGTAAGTTTTATGAATGTTTCTGGATAATAGAGCACTATACAAATCTACCTTTTATTTACAACATTTCTATTAAGAAAAATTTAATTTGACCACTTTTATTACTTAAATTTTCTTGTATAACCTTCAATTACATATTCACAATAAAATTTTAACTTTTCAAAAATTTCGGGCAAGTTATATATGTTTTAGAATGCAATTGAGTATTATACAAATAAATTTTATCCTAGTTCAATTGTTTCAAGTTGTTTCAATTTTGATTTCTCATTTTAGACACTCCAATTATTAATTTTTTTTCTTTATTTCAATAATTGAAAACCATTACTTAACATAAAACTTAAGAATTAAAAATTTTGGTTTCACTCCAAACCATTTTGATATATATATATATATATATATATATATATCTATGTATATATGTATATATTATACATCAAATCATACTTAAGAAATTCAAATCAAATACATTTTCCAAAACAAAATGTGGTAAAGCTACTAAGTATCTCCCCACTTTGGGACTCAAAAATGAACGTCGATGATGCTGCAGTCATCATCATGATTATTTTCCAGCAACATAAGAGGAGAGTACCGACTTACTTCTTTTAAAATTCTTTGGAAACAATTTCCATTCGAAAATACTTTAAATTTATATATATTTTTGCAAAACTTTGTAAACCAAATTTTGAAAAGCACCAAAAATTATATTCTCAAATCCTCAATTTAAATTCATTTCATTTGCAAATCAGATTTATAAATCATATTTAAAAATTTCATCTCCTTATAACATACAAAAATAGTTAATGGATTAGAATTGTTGATAAAACAATAAATGATAATCTAGTACTGTCATTTCTAACAACCAATCATTTAACTATCTGATTTCAGAAAATTATACTTTCATATGTAAAATATAATCATACATTAAATTATTTCATTTACTAATTTTGAAAGCAATAATATGTCGGTTTGTGCTCTGTTCAAGTGTTTTGGAATTCCTATCGATAGCATTAGCTAGACGAATCGATCGAAACCCAAATTCAAACTTAACAACTCAAACAACACAATATAAAATATTTTTGTATCAATTACAAATACACTTTCTTATAGGATGATTCAAGAATGGATTTTGGAACAAGAATAAAGATTCATATTTGGAGGAAACCCAATCAAAAAGAATTCTAACTAAGAAGATAGGCACAAATGGAAGATAAGATGATTAAATTACAAAAGAGGAAAGATGGATAGACTTACACTAATCACGGTGACCTTTATTGGGTTAACCGAGACTTCATTTTCTGAAATAATGTGCATAAGGAAACGGACTTCGTCCCTCTAGAAATGGCATTAAGAAAATTTGACTTTCAACTGATGACTTCTAAAAATTTCCAATACATAGCCCAAATAAGATTCATGCTCTTTCTGTGACTTAGAAAAACGAGAATTTCATCAACGGAAACCAGGACGAACTGGTTGAGAACATCGTGGAAAACACGATTCATGAGATCGATGAAGAAGGTATGAGCATTGGTTAATCCAAAAGGCATGACTAACCATTCGTAGAAACCATTCGCCTAGGAGGAAGGACAACAGGTCGAGCTCCAAGAATAAGATCGATGCGGAATTCAATTTCCCACTTGGAAGGAAGACAAGTGACTTCACCAAAAAACATTCGAAATAGTTGGACAACAGAGGTGGAGTCAATATCACTAGGCTGAGAATCAAGCGAAAAGATAAAACTGCTTGCATAATCCTGAGGCAATCAACATTCAATCACAAGAAAATTTCCCTGGTCGTCAACTAAAGAAACAATTCGGGCTTTGCAAGAAATAACAACATCATACCGCTTTATCCAATCACCTCCAAGTAAGATATCAAATACATCAAAACCAAGAACGTAGAAATCTCTGGTGAATCGATGCTTACTGTAAAGGAGTTTCACCCCTTTACAAATCATATTATGGTTGGCGGGATTGCCGATGGGATTAGTTACATATAATAATGAAGTGGCCAATTGAGGATGTAAGATGCACAAATTTATTACAAAGATAAAAAAAAAAGCTATGGGATGCTCCAGTATCAAGAAGAACACAAACAGGAAAAGATGACGATGTATTTTAGAACAAAGGTAAAGTTCAAAAATTCAAAAGAAATCCAAATCAAAGAGGATCCTAGCAAAGAATTTCAAGCTCGAATGAAGACGATTCTGTAATTAATTTTACCCATTCTAGGGTATTACTACCCTATCTCTAATGAGTTTTTACTTCATATGCTAAGATTTCCTAAACTAGAGCTCTGATACATATGTAACGACCTACTATTTAGAACCATTCTAATCGACAATAATCCACACTTGTCAGACTTGAATTGCTCAAAACAACAGATTGTAATTTTTATATTGGCAAAACTTAGCATATACAGTAAATAAATCAATCATAGAATCAAAGATATAGAGTAATACAATAATAAGCAGCAGAATATATAAATAGTAGTTCATAAAGCTACTATAGAAACATCAGATTTTAAACCAAAATACAACAGAAATCCTAAATACTTAGAAGTCTCCAATACAAAAGCAAATAACAAGACTGAACATAAACAACTAGAAAATTGGAATAACTAAAAGCAGAATAGATAAAGATAGATTTCCAAGCAAAATTCCAAGCTCCAAGGGTGAGTCTCAAATGTTGTGACCTCAGGCCGACCGGAGCATAAATCAAGACACCAAACACTCAAATAAGGATTAACATTCTTATGCAAGTAAATCAACTTAAGTGAAATGCAATATAACTTAAAGGATGTTTGAGATTCAATCCTTTAAGGATCCATGGAACTATCTACATACATAGTACAACACGCTACATAGATAATGTCTGTAACAAAGTAAACTATTAAAATAGTGTTAAGGCATTACCCATATCACCCTTAACACATTTTTATATAAATTTCGTAGTCTGCACAGATACCGTAAGCTCCACCAAACCGGTGGGATACTCAGTGAGCAGTCCATAGTTACGATACAAATCAAAGTCGTAGTGGGCTCGATAAGGCATGTGACAAGGCACGCGAAGCAATACCCAGGGTTGGATACTACCATTTTTACGGATCCAGACTGGTGGTAACAAATAGCAGCTACTACAGCCCACTCGAGAAACACTTCCATAATCAAAGGTGCACCTAATCAAGTCATAAAGTAATAGAATGGTATCATAGAAGCATTCTTGATCGGAGGTGCGACCTCACTTGGCCCGGCGTTGCTCCTGTTTTAGTCATATCAAGCTGACCTGAAGGGGGTCAGGGCTGCATTCATACCTCATACAGACGTTCGCCAACCATCCTACTTCATTCTGGATCTCTGCCATGTGCACAGTTATTAAAGTGGTTTTCGGTATTGGCAGAGAGTATAACAATATCTGATCCTAGTCTCTTTAACAACCAAACTCTTATTTCACACTGTGGTCATTTTCATTCCAAACAGTTCATATCAAAATATCACATTTATTTCAAAAACATATCACTTTCGAAATCATATTCACTTTTGAAATCATATTCACTTCCAAAATCATAATTATAAAATAGTTTAAACCATCATATCAAAGTATTCGCATTTAAATCCATTAAATCTAAATTATAATAGTTCTAACTTAAATAGTTTGAATATTGAAAGTAGTTTATATATTGGAATAGTTATACATTAAAATAGTTTATGTTTAAAAATAGGTTGTAGATTAAAATAGTTTATAGATTAAAGATAGTTACATTAAAATATATATACATACACATACATATATATATATATTTAAAATTATTTATAAATTTAAAATAATATATATTAAAATAACTTATATAATTAAAAGAGTTTATATCGAAAATAGTTTCAAATTAGAATTATTTCTTCCAATTTCACAAATTAATTCAAATCAATTTTAGTTCTAAAATCAATGTTAGTCCAACAATTTCAATTAAAAAGGTTAAAGGATCGATTTAAATTCTCATTAATACCGTTATATCGATTTCAAATCCAGAGTTGAACTACAAATTTAAACCACTTCAAATTCAATAGATTTCCAAGTTCAAATATCCAAACATTTACAATAACTCAATTTGATAAATTTCATTTATGTTTCAAAATTCAACTTTAATTTTATTCAAATTTGAAAATATTACTTAATCATTTTTAATAACATTTAAATAAAATCTTAAATTATGAATTTAGATCAATATTAAATATTCAGTTTCAGTTTTATTTAAATTTGAAAATATTCATTTAATCACCTTTAATCAAATCCAATTATCAAGTTATAAAAATTATATCATTAAAATATTAGTTTTAAATCAATTTTTATTTAAAAAAAATTCTTAAACGAATAAAATTTCAAATCTTTTTCAATTTATCTTTCCAACCTTAATTTATTAAAGTTATTACAAAATCTATTTTTAAATATTAGTATAAATTTTAAATAAATATTTTGAACATATTATATTAGTTAAATTAAATTTTTATTAAACTAAATTAAACCTTATTATTATTTCTATTTTAAATTTTATTTTATATATTATATAAATAATAAAAAATATAGTAAAATTTTAAAATTTACATTTTCAAAATTTAACTTACAATTTTAAATTTTCCAAAAAATATTATTTTAAAATCCTAATTTTATACACATATTAAGATTTAAATCTTTATATTATATCTAAAAATAAAAAACATATATTTTCCTTTTTCAAAAATTTGAAAATCATTTAAAAATTGACCAACAATGTCCGTATGTAGTTTTCTAACCTATGGTCAAGTGATATGGATATTAATCATTTCAATCCGCGATAATTTAATATTTTTGGGTATATATCATTTCAACCGCAATCCCAAAATTTCAAAATCAATAAAAATCACTTGGGTTTATTATTCCAACCCATAATGATTTCCCTTAATCTGTAATATCGTTCGGTTATGTATCATTTCAACCCTTAGGGATTTTCCTAACTAACATGGAACTTGCAATGTGAGAATAATAAACTAATAATATAAATGGAATACATGTCAATGATAAGCATATTTCATAATTAACAATTTAAATTTAATATATATATATATATATATATATATATATATTCAAAAGGTTAAGGTGTCATATGTTAGTAAACATAGATAAACAATTTTAAAAATTAGCATATCATATCCAACGATTAAATCAGTATCCAATTCGAATTTTAACAACATATTCAATCATCATTTCGTGTGAGATCAATTTACTAAGCATATGAATTTCAATCGTGAGTGATCGCTCACCTTTTGAGGCTAGAGAACAATGAGAATGAATACGATGCCTACACGGATACAGACGCGGTTACGCACACGAAGGAAAGCAGAAGGCTGTTGCGACGAATTCTGGACAGCGGCTAAATAAAGCAAAGCGTGATGAACTGGATTCGATGGAAATCAAATATATATATATATATATATATATATATATATATATCCTCCTTCTTTTTTAATAGTAGTCAGAGAAATGAAAGGAGGTTGTAGCCTAGGGTGTTGCATGTGCTCGAAGCAGTGCGCATAAGATGGCGGCATCTATGTGGAAGGTTGTCAAGCAGTGGGTGATGGCAAAGTCGAGAGGGGATGCAATGGTTTACGATGCGTGTGAGGCCAGTGAATGGAAAGTGAGGGAAATGAGATGGCGGCTACTAGCTTTGGTGATGGTTTGGGAAGGTCGGCATCTTGGTGTGGTTCAAGCATAGTCAGAGGCAAAGGAGGGGTTACGGCCAGTGGGCTGCTCGATGGAAAGGCAAGGTAAGGGTTTAAGTTCGATGATGGGAAGTGGTTACCAACAAGGTAGTGTGGCAGTGGGAATGCTGGAGATGGATAAGATGGGAACGACTAAAGGAAAAGGCTGATGCAGTGGACGAGGAGAATGGCTGATGTGGAGTGCTAGGGGTTCGGTTGCTCTCGGTTGGCACATCGGAGCAAGGGAGAGGTTTGGTGGTTGAGACTATGGCGGGTGCTATAAGGGATGAGGCGTGGAGGGTTGTGGATTTGGTTTGTTCGGTGGCGAGTGGCTAAGTAGATGGGAGGGAGACAAGCGGATGAGGGTGGAAAGTGGCTTGACTGGAGGCAATGGAGATGGGCTCTGGGGTGGATGGCATACAACCGCATGAAAGGGATGACATCATTTGGTTGTAGGCTAGGTGGCTGGTGGTTGAAGCTAGAAGAATCGGAGAGAGGTGGTTCGGTGACGTGAAGGGAATAAGGCCCGGGATATGCGGAAAGAAGATGAGTGACTTCAGACCAATGTAAACAAGCTTCTTTTCTCTTTTTTTATGATAAGCACAGAACGAAAGAGAAAGAAAGGAAACGAACCAGAAATGAAAATGAACCAACATATTATAAATTGAAATAGGGAATAGTGACAGCTAGAACGTTGAATGCTGGAAATATTAAAATTAAGTGACCATTTATTTTCTCACGAAGGATAAACGAATAGCCACAGGGAAACCAAAAAGCTTCAAATGGGTACCTATATGGCTAATCGTTTTGTAGATTTCGTTGTGCATCGGGCGCCGAAATGCACAAAGGAATATATTATGGAGATCGGTTCGATAAGGCGACCAAGATGGTACAAAGATATGAGTGACACGATCCACCTATCAAAACTTGATATTCGCTACCAAAAATGCTGCTAAAACGCCAAAAATAATATAAATGGAGCTAAAGCAGTCCAAATTTGGCGAAATGAAATATGACATCTCACCAAGAAAATGATTTACAATTTTATTGTATAAAAATATTCAAGTTTCAAAAATATTTTATTTCCATCAAATTCACTGATTTTAAATTTTAAATTGAAATTTCACAACTGAACAAACTTACAAATTTTCTAATGAAAATCCGACACTTTCCACGTTTAAATAGACGCACACCAAATATCAAATTTTCATTGAAAAAATAATTATTGTTTATTTTCATGAATTTTTTTTAGTTATTTGCGTTATTAAAATCGTTAAATTTTTTGGATCGTTACAATCGCTTCCTTTTAATGATAGCAAATATAGATTAAGATTTTGTGCATAACAAATGTGTTTGATGTGTTTTGATCAAGCCCCCCAATTTACATACTTCCTTACTACTAGACTTCCTCTACACAAATGCATGCAATAAACAAATTGATTATCGAACTAATTGCAAAAACAACTATCGAAAAATAAAAAACAACTCTTGTTAGGGTTATCACTCGACCACTAAAATCTTACCTTCTCTTCCACTTTTGTTATCATCAAAACAATAATAATAATTGAAATAGTGATGAATTTTAATTAAAACAGTAAATCATATAGAGGAATATATATTGCAAGTTCTAACTAATCAAGCGAAAATCATAATATTTTATTCATTAGACGCAGATTCCACTTTAGAGTGACAATTGGATTATGGTTTAGGGGGAATTTATATAGCGATAGTAGATAGATATTTTTTATAAAGGAAAAATTTATAAACTACTCTTTTAAACATTATATAAAAAAATATTAAGCACTTTCTAACCATGCAAAACCATTAAGACTTTTAAATGATTTTTGTAGTTACTCAAAAAGAATGTCAAATATTTCCTAACAATGCATAACAATGGGGACTTTTTAATGAGATTAGAAAAGACTTGAATATTTATCCTTCTCTTGTGTACGAGTTCCATCCATGCATAACTATGAGGACTTTTAGATGAGAATGGAAGCATGAATCTAGAGATTAAAGTTATTCACACATGCATAATCGTGTGGACATTAATTAAGAGTGAACATTTTGAGATAGAATTATAAGTTACAATTAAAAATAAAATTCCTTATTATTGAAATACCAACTTCTTCACACTACATTAAATTTAAGTGTATGGATTACAAGAAGGATGATAGTGATAGAAATGATTATGGAATATGTACTAATTTTAAAAATATTACAAAACTTGTTCAATTTTCATGAAAATTTTACAATATACTTCCTCTCGCTATAAGTATAATTCAAACACTACCAATCACTTTCTCTAGCACCATTAATAATTTTTGATAAATTTCAAAATGTTCAAGTAGCCATCAACGATCTTTTCGGGGTAAATCTGTTACTAAACTAAACAAGAGTATTTCTATTAAAGAAAATCAAGCTAAAACTATGTTATTTAAAAAATTCTAAATCTAAAGGAAGTTATAAAAATCTATTTTCTGTAAGGGGTTGTGTAAGGCAACGTCCGCTAATTTTGAAATCAATTGAAAATTGCACATATGATTTCAAATGGAGTGATATCTAATGGTACTTGTGCTCTAGTTGCCCAAAATGATATATTATTAAAGAAGTAGACTATGTACTCCTTGATATCACTTGAATTGGTTCACAAATTTTTTAGTAGAGCCATTTTATTTCAGATAGAGGAAAAATCATTTATATCAACCGAAAGCAAACATTTCAAAATTCTACAGCCACTGATTTGTTATCACAAAGAAAGGCAATGAAAGTTAATCATTATACCAAAGCAGTTGACAATTCATGTTTTGAAAATTAAGTCCATTTGAACCACTTTTTAAAGCTTTATAATTTGATTCAACAATAAACGTAAAAGTTTTATATATTCAGAATTTCTACTCATTAAAACTGGTTTCAAGTTAAGTTGATGAATCACTCAAAAGTTATATCTATAATACTATAACTTGTTTGCATAAATCAAAGAAACTTTTCATGCAATTAACTGAAATGATTTTTATTTTTCAAGATTTTATAGAATGAATCAGCAAAAACTCAAAGAAGTAAAGTTATAGTGCTATCAATTATTTCTATAACTTCAATAATTCAAAAATTCAGAGTAAAGATGCTAATAATATTATACTATAGCTATGTTTAGAAGTTCTGATATTGTTTTTAAACAATGCACTGAGTGTTTTTCAGTTTTTCAATGGTTTAAGTTAAAATTCTGAGAAAATACACATACACATACACTAAAACTTAAATTATTTTCTATCTATTTTCTAGATCATTTTGAATATTGCAAATTGGAGTTAAGAAGCTTAAGATATTGAAATTATACCATAGTAGTGTTAGAAAAAAAAAACAGAATTAACAACAAGAAGGAAAATTGGGATTAGAGATAATATGTTACTCAACTTTGATGTCGCATTTGAGTTCACAATTATTTTCAAGAGTGTGTAGATCTCTACCACCTTGTTTTTCTAGGCTAAGAAACATTGGAATTATTGCTCATTAACTATGTATAGAACAATTCAAAGTTAGCCTCTATCACTTAGCCCCTTTTGTACCTAGAAAAAGATGTAGAACCACATATGTTTTTATTTGAAATCTTTGGTACCCAATTTTTTTATATGGAAAACCGTTAATTTTAACATTTGTACCCTTAGGAATCCAAACTTGTTTAAATTTGGGAATATTTACATTAACAGTTTTTGAAATCCAGATTTATTTAACAGTTTTGCATTTGTTCCAATTATAACTACATCTTATTTCATGACACTTTATGAATTGGGTATCACACTTCTTCCTCTAGCGATGCTGCTAGTCTTTTGTTTATATATTGACACTATTTCAAATCTAAGTCCCTTTTGTTGTTTCCAAATAGTTTACTTCCAATAACATATTAAACGATTTTTCATCATTATAAAATTTCGAAGAGTTAACTTTGGATAATTGACATTGGATTTCAAAAGTTTTATTTCATTTATTTGCTTTAAAAAATGAAAAATAACATTTTGTCTCTTTCCAACATCGTTTCTTTTTAAGACCATATTCTCATTTTCAAGTTATTTTATTTTGGTCTTGGTTTCAAACATCATAGTTCCAAAGGGTTGGTATTTTTCAAATTCAAAATTTCCAAAATCCATGACTTTTCAATTGCTTTTTCAAATTCATGATTTATTCGAATAATCTTAATTTTGTTACTTTTCAAAATCGCGTTTTCGTTTTCAAAGGTTTTGAAATTTTCTTTGACCTCGTTTAATTCTCCTTCAAAATTCGCACACTTGGAATTTTCGGATATCTTAAAACTTTCCAACTCCTTTTTTAAATATTTTTGTAACATCCCTCTACTTGGAGGCCCAAAACTAACGGCTATGGATGCTGCTGCCATCCATAGTTATTAATCTTCGGCACCAAAAATGGAATGTTAGATACATTGATACACAGAAACACATGAATATGGAAAATTTTAGAACATCAAAGAAGCTCCACATTCCATTTCAAAACATTTTAAATCCATTACATAATCCCATAACCTTTAACCACGTTTAAAGAAAATATATTTAACAACATATGCCAAGAGCGACATATGAAGGTGCCCCCTTGAAAGATCGATTATATATATATTGGAAATTTAACAACTTTGCCTTTACAACAACACAACAAAATTAAAACAAAATAGCTATCATGCCTCCTGCACGTCTCTGGAAGCTTATTCATGAAAAGAGGTACTTGAAAACCTCAACTCTCAAACTACTCAAAATCAATTGAGTACCCGAGAGTTTAATGGGAAACGAAAACTTCGAGTCAGACATAAGTCTAGTATGAATAATAATCTACCATCTCAAACCATTTAGATATCTAGTGAGACCATGCCGCTTAGCGGAATGGGTTTTCCCCTCACTAGTATCTTAAAAACTTATATAAACCGTATGCTATGCTCCTGCATCCACAATGGTTAAGACAGTTCAAAATAGTATGATATGATGATATAATCAAATAAGTGAATCAATTTTGGATTACCCATCCCTATTCATTTTGACTCTCTGTCACAGTTAGAGTTTCTAGGTTTATTATTAACCTAATAGTTTTCATAGGTTGACTAATAACCAGTTAAATGTTTAAGGACTCAATGTCCAATTACATAGTTTTCATGGGATCACTACGAACCTATTGGTAATTCCAATATCTTTTCTTTTATCCTAGTTTCCATGGGCTGACTAGGATCCTATTGATTAACTGTCAATATCTTAATTTGGATATAGTTTCCATGGGCAAACAATAAACCTATTGGCCCATGCCAATATCAAATCATAGTGATCATGGGCTGACTGTGAACCTGTTACCCCTGCCAATATCTTTTTCCTTGCACAGTTTTCATGGGATAGCTCTGAACTTATTGGAAACTACCAATATCTTTAATTATTAATATGCCATGGTTTTTCCTTTAAAAATAAGATTAGGTTATTGTTTTGAAAACTAAGGCTTTTAAAACTTTCAAAACCTTGCTTTCGACCTCACTGGATAGCCTCCTTTGAAAGCATATAAATCTCTTTTTAAAACATTTGGCTCCTGCCTTTCAAAATGCTTTAAAACCTCTCTTTCAAAACATTTCGAATGTAATAAAATAATGATCATTATTTCTTTTAAACCATTGGAAGTATCCCTTTCGAAAACATTGAAAGTCCCCCTGTCAAAATCATTGGGTTTACATTTAAAATATAATTTGGGTCAAAGTGAATATAAACAGAGGTATCTCTTTCGAAACATTTTTATCATATAGAAGTATTGAGGAAAACTTGATGGCATCGGTACCATCCCTTTCAAAAGCTTCAAAACCTTTAAGAAAAACATCGACGGTTAGCGTCGAAACCCCCTTTCAAAGCCATTGCCTTTGAAATCCTTGAACCCTTTCGAAAGCATTTAGGAAGTGGTTTAAAAACAAACACTACCCTTTGAAAGCATTGATGACTTCAATACACTCGAAAGGCAAATGAATGGCAGCAGGGCTTCGACTAGGTCTGAACCCCTTCTTTCGAAAGCATTTATTTATAACCAAAGGTACTCATTCGAAAGCCCTTATCATATGTACTTGTGTTGAAAAGGAGCATTTAATATATATTCCTTTATAAATATTTTCTTTTATCCTTATATGTTAATATGCTTAAGGAGGAAATATGTACATGTACACAATATGTTTAAGATAGTTTATATTATGTGCATGTATGTTTAACAAAGTGTTATAACCTTTTAAATAACTTTTAACAAATGAAAAATCAGTATTTTGCAAAATAACTTCCTGTTGCATTTTCTATTCCTCAATGAGTTATATATTTTGGTAAACAAAATTTAAAAACATTTATCATCAACAATTAATATTTAAAATAGTTTTATTTGTTAATAAAAATCAATGTATTAATTATTTAAAATATAATTAAAAATTCATTTAAAAAGCGATTAATTTCTGGTCGTTACAAAATTTCTTCGCTATGAAGTCTGTATTTTATGCGACAACAATTATTTCTTAGTGCCACAGAGTAGGTATTCATAAACACTTTATGAATTGCCTTATATACAATAATTACTTTCAAAACATAAATTTTCATCCAAAAAATGTCGTTTCCAAACTCCTTATGGGGCAATTCATAAAGTTCCCTCACATACAATTATTACATGTAGTCTATCGACTCACACAACCTGTGAACTCATTAGCCCAAGATATGTTGGAGTTTCTTATAAATCATTATCTTATATTATTTTTAAGCTATTATTTATATAACACTAATTTTAACTTTGTGTACAACTCTTAAGTATATGGAATTATAGAAATAAGTAAACTCAAATTCACTCACAATTAATCGTACTTTGTTCAACAAAGTTCGAATTCCCCTTATCCATACTTCATAATGCATTATATGAAAGAGTGACTTTTGAGATTTAATCTTTATTCATTTTAGGTACATTTGGAACTCTTCCTAATAAACTGACATATTCGATCAAATAGAATTACTTTATTTTCTTTTGTGCATTATTTAGTTTATATCTAACTTGTATTCTATGAGCTTATCATAGACATGCTACATATGTATCAAATACACATGTTTATGTTTTTGATAACTCATCAGTGAATACAATGAAATACGTGGAACCATTTTAGAGTTAGTAGAATTTCGATTGCATACATCTATATGTATACATCCGTAGAGTTCATCAACTTTTATGACTGCTCCCACTTGAGCGGGTGCATTGCCTTTTGTTGTTTGAGATATAATTTACTAGTACCCGATGATTCATAATCACATAATCAAAGAATTATTTCTTTGAACTTTGGCTTTGTCCGTAATTTCAAAATAATTGCAAATAATTTAGATACTTATGTATTTTCAAATGCATTACAAATACCGCCATTATAGTTTTATTTTATAAAAAATATTCAAAATATTCATATTGAAATGAAGCTATGTTTATTTTTCAATCAATACTAAAAAAACAACTATTATTTCATAAATAATTTTTATAACTTGATGTCACCAATAAGGATTATATGACATGCACCTACTATTTTTGATATTACTATCACAGCGTATGAAATATGAAGCTCCATTCAACCACTTAATATAGGTTATTTATTTCATTTACTATAACTAGTCCGCAGTCGAGAATTTTCAGATCAAGCATCTTAAATTCGAAGAAACAAATATCATAGAAAAAAGTTTCTATAATTATTTCATAATTCTTGTTTTTGAATTTCTTTATAGAGAAGAAGTGGACATTCACTCTCTTTATCCTAACTACACCTTAAGCTACATCCACTCTTATACATTTAATTTCCTTTCTAAATGGTTGAACCATTAAAGGAAATCCTTTACCACAATATCATAATGAACTCTTTACAAAAATGCATTTGGTCATCCTTAACTTTTGAGGATATCAAATAAATTACACTTTATGTAAACTAGTCAAACTGATGATTCAGTGATCTAATTCTTAGATCTATCTTATAGTATTTAGTCTAGTGTTACATCTAGCATAACAAGATTATAGTTGTAATCAATCTGATTGAATACAAGATCTCATACTATAGTTTACTTGCTTATTTCAATGAACTAATTTCATTGAGGTTTTATACATTACGAATTATGATCGTTCATCATATAACATTAATATGTGATCGTATATGGATCAAATATCTATATTCTTGTATTGCTTTTAGAGTTCAAAACTCATTGAAGATGATATGCATTCTTGGGTAAGTAAATTCATAAATTACCAAGTTAAGAATGTATTTAGTGGTTGTATAGTTAGGCGCTTGCATGGATCAACATGCAAAAATTTATTGGTAAGTACATTTTATATTTCTTTGTCGATATTTAATTTAGTTCCTTTATATATTTTAATTGGTAAACATTTTATCAATCATATATAATGCACAAATTTATCAAAGTAGATTATTTTAATTATACATAACAGATGTTCTTACAATATTAGAAAGCTTAAACATTACATTTCATTTTTCTAATAGGCTCCCACCGATCTTTTATGTTTTCCCAAATCCTACGGTAAAGCATAGAAGTCTTTCGACTTTACAGGTAGATGTTAGGACTCATCTGCCTTGGGATTCTAACCTTGAGTTCACTCAACAAGTCATAGTCCAACAAATGATGGATAACTCCTTATCGGTTGGATCATACACAGCTCCTAACCCATAGTTTGTCCTAATCTCATTTCGATCTTGAGTTTGCTCAACAAGTTGAAAGAGATTATTCACCATTTCCAATGGGCTAAGTATAGTATATGTACCTTTAGTTTGCTCAGCAAATACATATAGTTATCTTACCTCGTCTATTCAATATATTAATAATACTACTACACATAACATCTCTACCTTGATTTTGCTCAACAGCTAGAGAGTATGCAAGTAATTTATTAATATATTAATGGTAGAGATCAACATTTATACTAAAGACTTATAATCTTTAATATATTTAATTGAGTGATATCGATATATTGAATAATGTATTTATTGTGAAATACCCTCATGGTTTATGTGTTTGACACATAAGAAATCATGGTATACATACTATACGCAGTTATTATTCTTTATGTCTATTTGGGTTTCTTACCATTCTACCTTTAATTTATACATTCGTATTATATAAGTTTCAATTATCTTATAACTTTTATATTTTAACTAATTTATACAATAATCTTATGCATCACATTCTATTATTTATATATTATTTAATTAATTTTAATTGGTTAACTCGTTAGTCAATTTTATATTATTCCAGTGCAACAGTTATATTAAATAATATATAAATATATATTATAGAATTTATAGTATAACACATATATTTTATATATATGTATTTTTTAATTAACTAACAAACCTTTAATTAATTAATTTAGTTAAATAACCTTTAATTAATTAATTTAATTGAAAAATTAATTTAAATATATTAATTTCAAAAAAAATATTTCATACACATACATGTACACTTATGTTATCTTAAACACCTTAAAATAACATAACATATATCAATATATATAATACATGCATGTAAATATTAATTAACTGACTTATTTAATTAAATCATATTATATAAAACCCTTAATTTTGATTAACATTAATTAGGAATTTAATTAGATAAATTAAATTAAATAATGTAAAACGGCGAGGAGATTGAGATTTGATAATTAGTAAAGGTTGAGCCTTAATTAATTAATTAATGAGATTATTTAGAATATTAATAAGGAGGATATGCTAAGGGCAAAATAGGAATAAGTTATAATTCATAATATATATATATATCCTTACACTCCTTCTCCCTTATTCACTTCATTTACATAAACAAAACTAAAAGAGCTAGGTCGACCATACCTAGGTGATTCAAGAGAAGAAAATTATAACATCCCTTATTTAGAGGCCCAAAGCTAGCGCTACAGATGCTGCAGTCGTCTATAGTATTAACTTCTGGCGATTACCACTACATCACATGGGTCACTGGTTTGCGGTAAAGTTGCCCTAGCCAACTCTAGCTTCAAAACTCTAATAAACTTTTCATTTCTTTTCAACACTGTGTCAACAGTAGCATACCCATATCGGGCTAACTCTTCGAATCTACTAGCATATTCCAGAACTGACATTTCTCCTTATTCCAGCTCCGCAAACTTCCCGACTAAGACTGACTGTGCCATTATCGACATGAACCTTTCTTGAAACCTCCTCCTAAACTATGCCCATGTCATAGTCTCTTTATCCACACTAGAAGTTATAGTAATCCACCAAAACAAAGCAGCTCCCTGAAGCTGTCTTGAAGCAAGTCTTCTTTTTTGCTCGTCATTGAGCCCTAGGTCAGTGAAAATCCTCTCATAGTGTAGAAGCTAGTTTTCAACCTTAATAACGTCCTCAGTCCCAATAAACGGCTCCCCTAAGTCTAGCATAGTCTCTGCTCAAGTTAGCATATTGATTGACCATCGGAGCTTCCTGAACTTCACCCGCAGCAGCATTTCCTCCAACAACCCCAGCAGCGATCCCAACTTGCATCATGTTTATGAAAAACTGATACATGGCTTCGATGTCCACTAGGGGAACCCCAGCACCAATATTCTCAGCCTGAGCCTAACCTCTTCTAGCATTTGGCTGGGCATTTCCATTTGTGGTGGTGCTGTCTCCTCCTAGATTAACTCTGCCTCTCCTTCCGTCCATTTCTGTATTCAAGCCTAGTGAGATACATGAGAATATCCTAACAAATATATGAGTCTAGAGATAAAGCGTATACTTATATATAGCAAATACAAGAATGTTACTATAACGTTATCCCATACCCGAATCTTAACTCTGATTCCTACGCATTATGTTTTCAAAAATCATTTTTAGTTAAATTATTTCATAAACCTATGCTCTTATACCAAGTTGTAATATCCACTATCTAGAGGCCCAAAGCTAAGCGCTACAAATTCTGCATTCATCTATAGTATTAACTTCTAGCAACTAAATATGGTTATGTTAATGGTATCTATAATATCAAAAGCACTTGAATATGAAACAAATCACATATTTCAAAACATAATTTTCCATTACATTTCAAAACACATGTTCCATATTCATATTACATTATCCCAAAGCGTTTCCCAGGCAATGATAAAATACACTTATTACAAAAATACGCTAAGAGCGACATATGAAGATGCCCCCTTTGATGATCAGAGTCATATATTCATAATGGACTTAATATATACAAAGAAAAATTAAACATAAAACAAAGATCTACAACTCTTAAATAGCTATCTGTGAGCCTCCTGCTAGCCTCCGGTAGCTTTGTTCGTCATCCTACTAAAAACCTAAAGGAACCTCAACACTTATCCTACTCAAATCAATTTTGAGCATCCGAAAGTTTAAGGGGAAAAACACAAACTTCAAGTCAGACATAAAGCCTTGTGTGAATAATACTATACATCCCCGTTATCAATGTTAAGTGAGACCATGCCGCTTAGCGGAACGGGTTTCCCCTCACTAACATTCTTTTAAAACATATCTCATACAAATCCTTTCCTACAACCAAAACTGGTTAAATACTGTAAAGCATCATTATGTAAACATATATATCAGGCAATAAAAGAACTATCTGTTCAAACACTTTAGTTTTGCTTGGCTAGCTATTAGTCTTTGGTGGACTTGGGCCTACCAGACAAAATAACAAAATAATCTAACATCTGTTAGACACTCCTCTTCTGGACTGTTTGTGCTTAACTATCTGCTAAATACTTCTCTGTTAGACAGTTTGTCCCTAGCTTAACTTCTCCCAGGGTCATCTGATCCTAATGGTTTGGCGGGCTCATCAATAACCTATTTGTATGAAAATATGTATTCCCTTCTATGTGTAATCTTAATTTTAGTCTTACCTATGACAAAACCCTACACACTGAAATTTTAGACTAAATTAGCCGGGGCCAATAGCTAATGTATATGGCGTGACCCTATACCTGTCCTATCTGGTATTCTAATATCTAAGTCATTTTTCTTAGGGATGCCTTGCCGTAATTTTCCTTGAAAAACCTTTTTCTCAAATTAGTTTAAAATCATTAAATCAAACTCACACAAGGAAAATACATATACTCTATGTTTTACTCAAAATCATCTTGTCGTGTTATATATATACTTAACTCAGACCTTAGTTGATGAAAAAATTTAACACTTGAAAGTACCGCTTTCGATTCTATTGAAAGCATCTTTTACAAAACGAAGTAAAACCCTTTATTTATCTAGACCGAAAAGCCAAAGCTACCCTTTCGAAACCATACTTAAGCCCTTTAGAAACCTTTGAAAACCATTCTTTAGAAAGCATTAAAACCTTAGATTTCGTATCTTAAACACTTCAAAACATTGCCATTAGAAAATCATGGAAAACCTTCCACTTCAATCCTTTCAAAACCTTCAAAAACTTGCACCTTTTGAATCCTTCGAAACCCATTGAGAAATCACCCCTTCGAAACCATTGTAAATACCTTTCGAAAGAATCAAACCATTTGAAACTTAAACCTATTGAAAGCACTTGGGTTCAATTTAAAACATGTGGAAAACACCTTTCGAAATCATTTAAACCAACTCTTTCGAAACCTTTGGGTTATACTTCAATTAGAATAAAAAGGGTCATTTAAAACATCTAAGTTGAAAGCCTTCCATTCGAATCTTATTCCTAAGTGAAGAAGTGATGGTATCGAAACCATCCCTTCGAAAGCATTAGTGAAGTAGTTAGTTTAAAAACAAAGTATACCTTTTGAAAGCATCGATTTCGAAAGGTAGAGAGGCGGCAATTAGGGGTTTCGACCCTTTCGAAAGCGTTACTTATGATAAAAGAGCACAACCCATTCAAAACCTTTCCTTTAAACACTTGACTTAGTCAAAAGCAAACCAAGTCGAAAGCTATCTTTCGAAAGCAAAGCAGGCGGTACCTTTTGTTTTACAACAAAAAGGCACTTCAACCCTTTGGAACCCCATGGTTTTGGTTCTTACCTTTTGCCTTTGTCCAATTCACTGTGTACCAACATGTTGATACTATGTGCATGGGTTTGTGGAAGGAGGCAGAGGGTCTTAGTCCGAAGCTACTTAGGAGAAACCAAAAGCGGAAAAACATGATTTTAGCATGAATTTCCGATTTAGACCTTTTTTGAGTAAACTTTTTAACTAACCTCCCTTGTTTGTCAAACACTTATTGGTTGCTAACTTTCTTTTCTAAAAGTGATGCCACAATTTCAGAATTAATTAATTTAAATCATTTGCAAAATACCTCTTCTCCTTAATTAAATATCACTATAAGAAACTATGTTATTAATAACGCCATTCGATAATGCATTATTCTATAGCGTTGTTATTTACGCTGGGCTATTTACTTTTTTTCACTTTATTTCTTCTCTTATGTACATACTTAACACATGACGCTTATCATGCATTATTCTCTTATGTTCCTAAAATTTTCGTCACCCTCTCAAAATGCTTATCATGTTCGTCTTCTTCCCAAAACCGAGATAATACTTATTCCATCTGTCTCCCTCCTAATCGCTCATCCCTCTCCATCTTCGATCCAGCTCGCTTCGCTCATCGAGCTTCAGCCGTTTTGAAGTGTACGCATACCGGATCCTAAATCATCTGCATGGATTTCTAGTTACATTTCCCTCTTAATCGATCATCGCTCGCCATCCCCGATCTTCGATCCAAATGACCATCTCCGACTTAGCTTATTACACTTTAGCAGCTTCGAAGTCGATGCATCAAGAACCCTAAATCATCTGCTCATATTTCTAGGTTAGAAATTTATATGTTTATTAAATGTACGAAATTCCTAGTTGTCTATTTTTACTAAACGATACTACCCATATCATTGTGGAGTAAACAACGACTATGATTGCTCCAATCAGTGAAATTCCAGATATGGAGTTGAGATTTGGAAGTTGAGATAGCATGACTACTAGGCAAGTGAATACGAGGTACCACTTGATGGCTGTGGGAGGCATTGAGCTGCATGTAGACCCACATATAGTTTCAAAGAATAGCTTTATTGTCCCCCCCCATCGACTATTATCAAAGAAAAGCATGTTCCTGCCGATAAGTACATGGTTGGGAAGATAGCAAGGAAATTTTCGAGTTTTGTTCCTAAAAATATATTGTTTATTATTTATTATTATGAACTGATTATTCAATTGTTGCTTGGTTTTGTATATCAACCAGAAACAGGTGTAGTGGGAATACCGAAAACTAAAGTAGCAATCTGGAGATATCTACTATAGCGGATACCAGGTACCGATTCGTGTATTTGTACCAGTATCTGGAGGGTGTACATTTACCAGATAAATGCCAAGGTAAGGATTATAATTCCCTATGTCCTGGATATATTGAAACAAGGAAGGATATTTATTTATTTTAACAACTAGCATATGCGTCATTTGGTAAAAATGATATGATAAGGATATGGACATAGTCTGGATTCCTAAGCATTAGATGTGGACAATATTAGTCAGACTGTTGTGCTTGATGTGGACAATAAGGTATGCAAGGGCTTATAGGAAATGACCTTATCTGTTTATGGTATATATCAAGTAAATTCTTAGATTTGTGAGCAAAGCTCGTATGTAATTTTTTTAATTGAAGCATATGCTTCAGTTAAAACAAAAACTGAAGCGTATGCTTTTAATGTTTATGATGATAAGAAACAGACCGATGTGCTGACGAAGTGTTCCAGCTAGTTGGGAAAACTACTTCATAATTAATAGTAATAATTGTATATGTAATTTTATAGTAATGTATAATTTACGAATTATAAACAAAAAATATGGAAGTCCAAAATTTATGCTGAAAAATAAATAGATCTGAACCTCTAACTTGAATGTTTCATCCAGAATTTACAATGAAAAATAAACGCAAAAACCATGTAATTTTCTTGGTTTATAAACTGAGCTTATGCTCATTTTATAAACAGAGCAACCGCTCAATTTTTAACCGAGCTTAGCCTCGATTTTAATTGATAAACGTTGATACGTTAATAATTGTAAACCGATTAGTTAAAAATAAATGTTGATAACTGATCACTTTTTATAGAGCTTGATTGCATTCAAATTTGTGTTAGTGGCTCTATAAAGTTATAAGTATCAAGAACCTTGGTAAAGCACAAAAACAATTTTAATACTTGTCAGTTATAATATACCTCTTAAACTACTTGTTGTAACAAGTGTTTTAATGTTCTACTGTATAAAATAAAGCACCTTTCTAAGTGAAAACATATGTAGATCTTTTGTTGTTACATAGAAGAGCTAAAAAAATATAAATAAGCTAAAATAACTAAGTTAATAGTAACAATAATAATTTAACTAATGTTTATAAAAATTAACTAAGTTTATAATACTAATAATAATAATAAAATAATAACAATTAACTAAATTTATAAAAATAACTAAATTTATTTATACAACAATACAATAATTATTACTAATGTTTATGTAAGTTAACTAATTTATAATAATAATACTAACAACAACAATCATAAATAATAATAATAATAATAAATTAACTATAAGTTTAATAGAAACTAACTTAGCTTATAATATTAATGATACTAATAAGAATAATAATAAATTATAAAATATTAACTAAGTTAATTTAGTTTTATAAAAACTAACTAAATTTATATAATAACACAATAACAATTACTAACGTTTATGAATAACTAATTTTGTAATAATAATACTAACAACGACCATAAATAACAATAAATTAACTATAAGTTTTTTAAAAAAAACTAAGTTTATAGTGATAATGATACTAACAACAATAACAATAAATTATAAAATATTAACTATGCTAACTAAGTTTTATAAAAATTAACTTAATTTATATAATTAATTAACTAAGTTTATAAGAATTAACTAAATTTATATAACAACAACAATTAAGTAAGTTTATAAGAAATTTAGTAATAATACAATAATGATAACTAAATTTATATAATAATGAACATGTTATGTTCTGTCCTTTTTATCTATTTACTATGATTATATTGCTATTACTGAGCAGGAATATTGAGATAACATTGAAGATGCGGCAATACAAAGATCAATTACTTAGATTAGTCAATAGGACACAGTGGAAAATTATCAGATTTGATATATTGAAATTTAGCATTTAGTGATAATTTTATGGCCTATGGATCATACTTTTGAAATGTGGACATTTTATGGTGTTTGTACAATTTTGATTATGGGAACCAATAACTTGCTAACATACTAACAGTCCATCATTATTTTGATACTTCTCTTAATATCAAGAAGTCCTTGACCAATATTTGGATGTTAATGAGATTAACAAAATAGGTTTATGTAAGTAAAATACTGGTATTTGTTTTCTATTGGGCGCTTCTTGGTAACAGTCTAGGAATGCAAATGTTTGATGGAGGATATGCGCATAATGGGTTGTTAAAGGCAGCTACACGGGTACTGAACAGGGAAGCAGAGATGATCAGAGAACTACAAGGGAAAAGAGAAGGAAAATGATTGAGTTAGTTTTTATAGGGCATTCACTTGGATCTGGTGTGGCAGCTCTGATGACGATTATAATAGTTAACCACAGATAACAGTTTGGTGGGATTGCTAGAGAGAAGATTAAGTGCTATGCGCTTGCACCTGCAGGTGTATGAGTTTGAATCGCTGTCGAATAAGTTGATGTGATTTCTTCAGTTGTGCTACAGGTGTGTCTTTAAAAAAAATTACAAAATTTGATGGTATGATTGATTATATTATGAGATACTCCAATTCCGTATTCAAAAGAAAAGGGTATGCTCAAATGAATCGGATAACTACGAATTGAGGTTGCCAAATTGTTTAGGATTAGTTTTTCACATTTTAGACCCCAAAGAGTTCATATTTAGCCATTAGAAAATAAACATGAATCTATTCTTACTGACTATTAGTTACGTTGTGATCCTGCTGTTTAATTTGTGTAGTTTAGCATCTGTTCTCCAGGTGGGAATTGATTATGATTCAATAACTTGGGGTAAAATAAAAAGTGTGTATTTGAGTTTGTTTTAGGTTTCACAAGTGATGATCTGTGTGCTTCTTAAATTTTATTTGAATAATGTAACAGAATATTAAAGCATTCTTTTTATTTGGAGCTATATATTGCCAAAATAAAGCGTCATCTTCAACCAGTCAAGCATGATGTTTATTTGGATCCCTATTATACAGAATTGTAGAGCACTACCAATAACTTGTAATTTTCATCATAGTTTTATATAATTATTTTCAAATTGTTCTAGATTTTCAAGAAGTACTACCAAAGACCGAAGACGTGCATGAAGAAAAGGCTTTGAGCAGTTCAAGTTCTTAGTGATGTATTTGGTACTTGTAGACGTTGACTTTGAACTATGTTGTCTTTTGTTATCATGAATATGTATTGAATTTGGTAACTCATGTATTGAACTTATTTTTTGTTAGTTGATACTTTATTTCGTTATCATGAATATGCGTTACATTTGCTGATTATCATATTTTCTTCATTCATACATTTTTCAAATTATTTTCTATTTAAAGAAGATTCATTTTGATTGTTATAATTAAAATGTAATAGCGGGGTGCATCAAATATATAGTAAAATAAAATATAGCTCCTAAAAAGCATTATAACTATATGACATAAGTGCTATAAAAAGATAATGCAATGTATGAGGTTACTATCAAAGAATAGCACCAAGTAGGCATTCTTGTAACCACACATTTTATAGCGGTATATATATGCTGTAAATGGATGTAGAATATACTATAAACATGTTGATACATAGCATGAAATAGGCACTTTAGAATAACTATTTTTTAGCGGCTATACTATGCTATGAAATCATGCTCTTTTATAGTGTTTTTATGTATAAATGTGCACTTCTTTTTTATAACATGTCGATATGCAGCGTTTATCAAACCGCTATAGTTTTGTTTAATAATGGCTATATACCGCTACAAAAAACTGTTTCTCTTGTCGTGTATATAAAACATTTAAGTCCCATATCTTAAGTAATTTTATATATTCATCAAACACTTGGAAAAACTCTATAAAAATTCTAGAAAATCCTTTTCATATACTTTCTAACATATATAAATTTCAGACCCACATAATTATTTATTTTGCCGTAAATAATTTTTAACCCAGTAAATCATTTTCTTCGCTAAAAAATTAATATAAATCCACATTAGTTCAGAAAATTTTGAAAATTGAAACTCATCTCTTAAATATTATTGTTGATCACATTTAAATTTTCAAGGCATTTGGATGTCATTTAATAGGGTTTTCGTATCAAACATATCATAAAAACTAATATGAACATGTATAAATCATCAACAGGTATATATAAACTTTCAATCATCCAAAACATGGCATTATCATGCAAAATCATATTGGGTTATCCTTAAATCCGAAAAATATAAGAAAATTGGGATATAGCAATCGTTCACCTTAGCTTTATGATTGAAGATGTGGGATTTGATGGTGAATAAGTTGATTTGCTGCTTCTTTTGAAATCCAAGTTTTTCTTCCCTTGAGATTAAAAATTGTGCCCTGCCTTAGAGTATTTTTTGCTTGTGAAAAATGAAATGAACATGTGTTGGGTTTTCTAAGGGTTTAGGATATAAGTTCATTCTATTTTCCATTTTTCCTTTCCTTATTTTCTAGCACTTATTTCCATCTTAATTTTTAGTTCATTTTACATATAAGCATGACTACCCTTGGTTAAATCAAATCCTAATCCATTAATCATCTTACATTACTTTTATTTTATTTAACTAATTAAATATCCTAAATAATGTTACTAAAAATATAAGGTGCTAAAATCTTCCCCCCTTAAAGAATTTTGTCTTCAAAATTACGATAAGATACACAATAAAACAATCAAAGGTAAAACACAACATCAAAAATCAAGAAAAGCGCCTCTAATCCTTCTTTCAGTTTCCTAAGTATAGTCTCTTGCATCGTCACTCCATTGGACTTTCACTAATCTATCTTATTTCTCAACTTCTTCTCATCTCTCTCGACTATCGAATAGGCTTCCTAACTATAGTTATATCTGATTCCACTACTAAATCTTCTAACGCAGTCGATGTTATAGTAGTGTCTGGATCCCTAACACATTTCCTCGAATGAGATACATGGAAAACATTGTGGACTCCCGCCAAACTACTCGTTGACTCTACTCTATATGCTCTCGATCCTTTCTAAAATAGGTAATGGTCCTACGAACCTTGGTGCTAACTTTCTCGTCCTTTCGAATCAGATAACACCTTTCATCGGTGATACTTTGACTAAAACATGATCTCCAACCGAAAACTCTAAATCTTTTCATCTTCTATCAGTGTACCTTTTCTGCCTAGACTGAGCTTCCTTCATTCTTGCCCTTATCAGCACAATCTCTTCTGTTGCTTCTTTTACCAAATCAGGACCTAGAACCAACCTAACCCCCATCTCTAACCAACATGCAGGGGATTTGCATGGTATTCCATACAAAGCCTCAAAGGTGTCATCCCTATACTAGTGTGATAACTATTATTATACGAAAACTCGACTAGGTGTAGGTGGTCTTCCAATGATCCCCTAAAGTCAAATACACAAGCTCGCAACAAGTCCTCCAAGGTCGTGTTAACTCTTTCTGTTTGCCCATTTATCCGTGGATGGTAAGCGGTACTCATCTTAAGCTTGGTTCCCAGAGCCTCCTGTTGACTCTTTAAGAACTCCCTAGTAAATAAAGAATCTCTACACTAACAATACTAATAGGAATTTCGTGCAGTCTAACCACATTCTTCATAAATAACTTACCCAACGTAGGTGTCATCATATTTTCCTTAACCGGAATGAAATTGGCACTTTTGGTCAATCTATCTACTATGACCCATATAATTTCATTCCCTCTATTAGATCTGGGCAACCCGTCTATGAAATCCATAGAAATGGAATCCCACTTCCACACCGGAATGTCCAATGACTGAGGCAATCCACTCGGCTTTTAATGTTCAGCTTTTATCTACTGACAGTTCAAACATCCCTCTTCATTCCTTTCCAGAAGAAACTTCTCTTGATATCTTCATACATCTTCGTTTCTCTAGGATGAATAGTGAATTTCGAATGATAGCATTCCTCCAGGACTTCCTTCCTTATGTCTCCACATTCGGAATGCAATTCTCAACCACATATTCTGGTCAAGATTGAAATCTTTCAAGTCATCGCTCTCCATTTCATTCCTTAATTTCCTGATCCTTTCAGCTAACACCAGATCCTCTTCCTATTTAGAAGCAATCTTCTCAATCAATACTGGTCGGACTTCCAAATAAGACAACCTAGCAGATCGTCCACTAGACTCAGCCTCGAATCTCCACTGTACTCTACAAGCTGAGAATGCTTCTATGTCTTTCCATTATGCTATCATCGCTAATATTGCATTCTAATGTTTCCTACTAAGTGCATCTACAACCTCGTAACCTTTCCCCGGTGTGTACTCTATTCCAAAATCATAAGCGGATAAAAACTCCAACTATCTTTGTTGTCTCATGTTTAGCTCCTTCTGAGAGAACAAGTACTTCATCGACTTATGATCTGTATAGAGCTCAAACCTCTCTCCCAAAAGGTAATGCCTCCATACCTTCAAGGAAAATATCACTGCAGCTAACTCCAAATCATGCGTTGGATACCAAATCTCATGCGGTTTGAGCTGTCTAGAAGCGTAGACAATCACTCTACCCCTCTGTATTAGTATAGCTCCCAATCCTGTTCCATATGCATCAGTATAAGTAACTAAATCTTGATTCCCCTCTAGAATCACCAACACTGGTGCATGGGTCAATAAGTGTTTCAAGCTTTGAAATGCTTCCTCGCACTTATCGGTCCACACAAACTTCACATTATTTTGCATTAGCTTAGTCATCGGTGCAGCTATCGCGAAAAATCCTTTATGAACCTCCGATAATATTCCCCCAATCCTAGGAAACTTCTTATCTCAGTTACCGTTTCTGGTCTCTTCCAATTATTAACAGCTTTGATCTTTTCTGGATCAACTGACAATCCATTCTTTCAAATCACATGACCCTGATACTTCACTTATTTCTTCCAAAAATGGCACTTCGAAAATTTTGCCTTTAGCTGATGCTACCTCAGCTTCTCAAGCACAACTCTAAGATGAACTTCATTTTCCTTCTCATCCTTAGAGTATATCAAAATATCATCTATAAAAACCAACACAAACCTATCCAAGCGCTCTCGAAAAACTCGGTTCATCAAATCCACAAAGAAAACTGGTGCATTAGTCAGTCCGAATGGCATAACTAACCATTCGTACGACCCATATCTGGTCTTAAATTCCATGTCTTTTGTTGTTGCCAAATCTAACTGAGAGAATACCTTGGCTCCGCTCAACTAATTGAAAAAATCGACGATCCTTGGTAATGGATATCAATTCTTTATCGTCATCTCATTTTACTTATGATAATCGATACATAGCCTTAACGATCCATTCGTCTTCTAAGCAAACATTACGGATGCTCCCCAAGGCGAACTACTCGGCATGGTAAAATTCTTGCCTTCCAATTCCACCAACTACACCTTCAACTCCCTTATCTCTATAGGTGTCATCTTGCTCAGTGGCCTACCACTGGTTCTGCCCTCGGAACCAAATCTGTTTGAAACTAAATGGCTTGTTTCGGCGGCAATCCAACTACATGCTCAAAAACATCTACGAATTCTCTAACCGTGAAAACTGAACCCAACTCATCTTCCGATTCCGTAGTACCCAACAAAGCATACATCTCAACGCAAGAACCTTCTACGGTATAAACTATCTGATCACTACAATCTGAGTGTATAAGCGATATTTCCCTATCATATAAAAATATCCTAGCATTGTACTCACTTAACCAATCCATCCCAAGAATAATCCTTATCCCCACAAAATCAGACACATGCAAACTACAAACAAAAGTATAGACCTAATAGGTCAAACTTTAAGTGGTAACTCTTCATCCCACATACCCTCCTTTCGGATTTGCAACTCTTAAGAAAGTAACTAATTATGTGGGTTCTAGGTTAATTTTATCTAATAAACATCAAGATGTAAAAGAATGAGATGCACCAGCATCAAATAAAATGCTAATAGATGCATCATGGATCTGAAGCGTACGTTTTAACATAGCCTTTCCCTTCTCCTACACTGTCGGCGTTGAAGTAGCAGGCTCCAATGCAAACACTTGGCCTTTGTCTCCTTTAGCTTTCTCTTTGCATTGGTTCTTATAGTGGTTGATCTGATCACAATTAAAACACTTGATGTTCTTCTTTCCAATCACCTCATTTCCTTTTCCTTTTCTGGTATGACACTCATAAGCATAATGTCCTTTCTTGTCGCACTTATAGCAGAACACCTCAGACTTTCCCTTTTTCGTTGCTCCTCCCTTCTGGGCATTCTTCTTATGGAAAAAATTTCTCTTTTGGCCTTGTCCAACCTGGACTTCCTTCTCCTTCTTTTTCTCCAAACAAGCCAACATCCCCTCATGTCTCAACGCCATTTCCACCACTACATCACATGGGTCTCTGATGTGCGGTAAAGTAGCCCTAGCCAACTCCGGCTTCAAACCTCAAATAAACATTTCATTTCTTTTCAACACTATGTCAACAATGGCATACCCATACCGGGCTAACTCTTCGAATCTACTAGCATATTCCAGAACTGACATTTCTCCTTATTCTAGTCTGCAAACTTCCTGACTAAGACTGACTGTGCCATTACCAACATGAACCTTTCTTGAAACTCTGCCAACATCATAGTCTCTTCATCCACACTAGCAGTTACAGTAATCCACCAAAACAAAATAGCTCTCTGAAGCTGTCTTAAAGCAAGTCTTCTTTTCTGCTCGTCACTGAGCCTAGATCGGTGAAAATACTCTCACGGTGTAGCAGCCAGTTTTCTACCATGATAAAATCCTCAGTCCTAATAAACGCATTCCCCCGAGCCTAGCATAGTCTCTGCTCAATTTAGCCAATGATTGACCATTGAAGCTTCCTGAACTCCTCCCGCAATAGCATTTCCTCCAACAGCCCCAGCAGCGATCCCAGCTTGCATCATGTTTATGAAAAATTGATACAAGGCTCCCATGTCCACTTGGGGAACCCCAGCACTAATATTCTCGGCCTGAGCCTGATCTCTTCTAGCATTTGGTTGGGCATTTCCATTTGTGGTGGTGCTATCTCCTCCTAGATTAATTCTACCTCTCCTTCTATCCATTTCTATATTCAAGCCTAGTGAGATACAGGAGAATAGCCTAACAAAGATATGAGTCTAGAGATAAAGCGTATACTTATATACAGCAAATACAAGTACGTGACTATAGCGTTATACCATACCCCAATCTTAACTTTAATTCCTAAGCATTATGTTTTCAAAAATCATTTTTATTTAAAGTATTTCATAAGCCTATGCTCTTATACCAAGTTGTAACATCCCATATCTATAGGCCCAAAGCTAAGCGCTACATATGCTATGGTTATCTATAGTATTAACATCTGGCGACTAAATACGGCTATGTTAATGGTATCTATAATAACAGAAGCACTTGAATATGAAAAGCACTTGAATATGAAACAAATCGCATATTTCAAAATAGAATTTTCCATTTCATTTCAAAACACATGTTCCATATTCATATTATATAGTCCCAAAGCGTTTCCTGAGCAATGATAAAATACACTTATTAACGAAATACGCTAAGAGCGACAAATGAAGATGCCCCCTTAGATGATATGTAACAGCCCAAATTTTAGCAATATTTTATTCTTTATTTATAACTCCGGGGTTTTATTTTTCGAAAATTTGATTGTCTAAATTTAATTATAATAATCACCCAAGATTTTTATTAGTGTGAAAATTCTAAAATTCTTATTTTGGTTAAAACTTAACATTTTTTTTGAAGTTGTAAATCTTTAAATTTTTAATTTTTAATCTTTTGGTTTAATTTAATATATTCGTAACAACGTTTATTTCACCTTTTGTTCTTTAAAAAAATTCATTTTATACTTTTAAAAATTTAATATTTTATATTTTACTTATATACATTTTTGAATATAAATTTCTTAGTAAATGTGTAAACAAATCTTATTTTTATATGAGTAATAAATTTCCAAAACTTTGTGTATAAATAAACTGTTTAATTTCGCATTTCAAAGGTGCGTTATTTGATGGAATAAATAATGTATATACACATACAAGAAAACGTATAAAATTTAAATCTGTTATTTTCATTTTTTTTTGGACAAAAATCACTACGTCTGTTGTACGCATTCTAAGTTTATTCACTTTTCTTTTACTCTCCTGATTTAATAGGAACACTATTTACAAATTTTATAACCGTTCACCTTTTTAATTTCTTGCCATTGTTCCCATCAACGCGAGCTTTAAACTTTAAACGCATTCAATATTGTTTAAAAATCTTATTCCAAAATCTAATCTTAGCTGACCGTTTCTTCTGCTTTAATTTCGAAACCCATTTGCTTAAAATTTGTTAAAAATCTAGTAACCGTGTATAACAAGAAAAATCAGTGCTCAATCAAAATCGTGGCCTTTTTTTTAAATCAATATCTTATTTCTTGTCTATAACTGCTCATTAAAAATCAACGCTAGTTTAATTTCCTTTCCATTTCAAAGCAAGTTGATTTATTGCCATTCTTTCTTCTCCTTAAATCAGCTACCTCTCTGATCAAACCTATATAACTCACGCAAATATTCATTTCTCAACAAAATTTTATTTTTCTAACCTTTCCTTTCCTACGCTCCCTGTTTCCACTTCTTTCTTTATGACCATTCATTACATATATACACTACAGCTGGAAAGTTATAAACGTATAAACTTAGAAACGTTTTGTATTTATTAAAAATTTAAAGCTTACCTTTAATTGTGACTTTTCTCTTTCCTTCCGTACAAATTTAGACGCGCATCAATCAATTGCTTTAATAAATATTGCAGAATCAATGCACAAACGTTATCAATTTCATTTTATGGTGGCACGTTTTTTTTTACGTTTCCTACCGTTTAAATTTTAAATAATTTGCTTTTATGGATTAGCTGAATCAAGCAACGTGACCGTTGCTATTTATTTCTTTTATTAATTGCTACCGTTATTTTCACCAAATCAAGGGTTGACCGTTACAGTCACTTTTATTTATTTATTCACTTAAAATTTTGTTGCCTATTCATTTTCTTCCGTTATATTTGCCTGAAAACATGCGGTTCATCCCTATTTATTTTCGCTTTCACTTCTCTTTTCTCTAGATCTGTTTGTTCCCCTCCCTACTTTTCTTTGAAAAAAAAAGCAAACCGAAGCATGCGGCTGTCACCATTATTTGCATCCGCCACTTCACCTTTCTTCCAAACCTCCTCATCAAATGAAACCCATCAACTCGCCTTCCGGTTGCTTCTGTTTGATCGATGAGGTATAGGCGTGTAAGAACATATATGTTTTGATTTATATTCGTAATTACATGTTTTTTTTTGTTTTTTTGTTAGTTGTGATATACATACTATTTATATAAGTATTAAATACTATTTTTTCAAAAGTTTATTTTCATAACATGACAGTATATATTTATATATAGTTTCTATTTGATCTTCCTCACAGCTTATAAGTCATGTTAATATTTTGAATTATGTATGCGACATTTTGGAGGGAACATACTATAAAATAAGTATCTTTCATTTTTAATAAGAATATATATATATATATATATATATATTGTGTTTTATATTTTAATATGGGTCAGCTTCTATTTGTTGATATCAGGTTTCCTATAATATGGTTATTCACTTATGTAAGTCATATATTTGTTCTGTTACAGACTATATAAAATACATTAATATATGTATATTATGCGGTTTGTTACCATATGGGTTTTATGTGGTACTGACTTATTTAGTTGATGATTGTATATATTTTGTTACAGTATTATATTTATACTATTTTGGATTTAAGATGATTCTATAAATACTCTACTTTATAAATTATTTTAATACACATATATAATTTGGAAATTTATATAGGTTGAGTATAATATGTTATTGAATGCAAAAATATGGATGGATTTAAATTATATATATATAACATTTAATATATATAGAAATGGTTATATATATAAAAAAAAGTTTTCTTTTAGGTATTCATATTTAAACATTTACTTTATCTGTTTGAGAATATATATATACTAGTTATATAAGTTTAGTATAAATGTGTTAGTATATATATATTTTTTAAGTGTATGTTGATTTTTAAAAAAATGTAAGCTTGATTTATTTATTTATTTATATGTTTGAAAAACATGTAAATTAAATTTGTGATGTTTGAACTTAGAATATAAATTTCATATGTGTATATATAGTTATAGGTGGTTATAAAAGTTCACTTATACCATTTATCTTCATCGTTCCAGTTCTGATCTGATCCGTTTCATCAATTCGAGCCAATCAGCTTTGATCGTTGAATTCGTACCGATTTTGCTTTGCTTGGATTTGAAATTTAATTTCAGTGTCTGTATCACTGTGTGTATCTGTGTCTCCTTCTATATTCTCTAGCCTCGAAAGGTGAGCAATCACTCACGATTAACATTTTTTATTCATTAAATTTGATTTCAATTGAAACGACAATTGAAATATGCTGCTGTAGTTATTTAAATTTGTTATATATGTTATTATCTGTAACTGTTCACCTGCGGGATACGACACCATATCCTGTTGTTTATATTATATTGTTATTGATGATATATGCCTGTTATTTTATTGTATTTTCTGTTATCACTCTGCAAGTTCCCTGTAGTTTAGAAATCACTATGGGTTGAAATGATACATATCCGAACAGACTTTTGAATAGGAGAAAATCGTTATGGATTGAAATGATAAACCCAAGTGATTTTCATTTAATTGAATTCAGGATTACGGGTTGAAATGATATCCACCCGTATATATTTAGTATACGGATTGAAATGATAAATATCCGTAGCACTTGACTATATGAAAGGAAATATATACAGACACCGTTGGTCCATATAAATATTTTGAAAATAATTTCTATAATTTTGGAAAGAAATATATGGTTTAATAAATTTGATTCTTAAGATATTATATAAATGAAAATTGTACATATAGATTTAGTAGTAATATTTGATTTAAATTAGATTGATTTAATACATATAATATGGTTAAGTATTTATGTAAATCTATATTTCAAATAGATTCCCTTGTAATAAATTGAATAATTAAGATTGGGAGATAAATTTGGGTTTATAAAAATGGTATTTAAATAAGGATTTATTTAATTAAATCGATTTGAAATTTTTGAATGGAAAATTTAAAGGGTATGATTTTATAACTGGATTTTTGATTTAAGTGATTTAATGAATATTTCACGTTTAAATAAATTAAAGAAAATATTGAGTAAAATGTAATTTAAGGTTACTTAAATGATATTGAATCTAATAAGGGAGTATTTCAAGACCAAATAATAATGAGGTTAAATCGAGATCTATATGAAACTGTTATATAGAACATTTAAATATTAAAGCCTTGAACTATATTGGAATTTAAATGGTTTATGTTGAGATTCAGATCTGTATTTGAAATCAACGTAGTTGAATTTGTTATTTAGCAACTAAATTGAATTAAAATGAAAATTTAGGTTGAACTAAATTTGAATTTATTATTTAGAAAACTAAATTGAATGAAAATTTAGATGAAACGTTGAATACTTAAAGTTTTGAAATATATGGAAATATCAAGGGGTATTTGTTTTTGAATTTGAGATCGATAAAATTTAAGTGGTTATTTAAGAAATTGAGTTGAATCTAAATTGATAAATTGAGATTGAATTTAATTTGAATGGGAAGGTCGGGTTGATGTTGGAATGATTTGTTAAGTTGAGGAAATTGAAAATACTTTACTATATAAATTATTTAATATATATAAATACTATTTTGGGAAATATAGAGATATTTGTAGTGAAAATGAGATTTGGTTTTGAAGTATAAATTAAGCTAAAATGACCACGGTGTTATAGTGTATATTTCTACCTTGTAGAAAGTTCCATGGACCCTTAGAGGATGGTTATCCCAAACATCCTTTAAGCTATTTGTATTTCAGTTGATATTTCACTTGAGTTGGATTTATTGATATAAGAATGTTAATCCTGACTCGAGTGTTTTGTGTTTTGCTTTACGCTCGGGTCAGACTAAGTGATACAGCATTTGAGACTTGCCTTTGGAGTTCGGAGCTTCATTTGGAAATCCAACTATCGATTCAGATTCTAGCCTTTCCAGTTGATTGGTTCAGAGAAGTCATATGTTGCATTGGAGACTTCACTGTATTTGAACTATTCGGTTGTATTTTTCTAACTCTGATGTATATAGTAGCTTCATGAACTACTATTCTTTATCTATTCCGCTGCATTATATTACTCTATGATCTGTAATTGATTTATTTACTGTATATTTTAAGTTTTGCCAAATTTTAATTAACAATTCGGTATTTTGAATTATTCAAGTCGGATATGTATGGTTTTATTGTCGATTTGAATGGTCCAAAATAGCGGATTGTTACATGATCAGAGTCATATGGTCATAATTGACTTACACAGTGGAAATAAACACAAAACAAAAATCTGCAACTCCTAAATAGCTATCTGTTAGCCTCCTGCTCGCCCCTAGTAGCTTTATTTGTCATCCTACTAAAAACATGAAAGAACCTCAACACTCAGCCTACTCAAATAAATTTTGAGCATCCTAGAGTTTAAGGGGAAAAACATAAACTTCAAGTCAGACTTAAAGCCTGGTGTGATTAATACTATACATCCCGGTTATCAATGTTAAGTGAGACCATGCCTCTTAGCGGAACGGGTTTCCCCTTTCTTTTAAAACATATCTTTTACAAATCGTTTCCTGCAACCAGAATTGGCTAAATACTATAAAGCATCCTTATGTAAACATACGTATCATGTAATAAAAGAACTATCTATTTAAACACTTTAGTTTTGTTTGGCTTGTTATTATTCTTTGGATGACTCGGGCCTTCCAGACAAAATAACAAAATAATCTAACATCTGTTAGACACTCCTCTTCTGGATGGTCCGTCATTAACTATCTATTAAATACTTCTCTCCTGGACGGTCTGTCCCTAACTTAACGTCTACAAGGGTCACCTGATCCTAATGGTTTTGCGGGCTCACCAATAACCTATCTGAATGCAAATATATATTCCCTTCTATGTGTAATCATAATTTTAGTCTTACCTATGACAAAGCCCTACACACTGGAATTTTAGACTAAATCAACCGAGGCCAATAGCTAATGTATAGGGCACGACCCTATACCTCTCCCTTCTAGTATTGTAATACCCAAGTCATTTTTCTTAGGGATGCCTACCCATAATTTTCCTCGAAAAACCTTTTTCTCAAATTGATTTGAAAATTTTAAATCAAATTCACACAAGGAAAATACAAATACTTTATGCTTTACTCAAAATCACTTTTCCATGTTACACACACACGCTTTACTCAAATCTTAGTTGATGAAAATATTTAACACTTGAAAGTACCCCTTTTGATTCTATTGAAAGTATCTCTTTCAAAACCAAATAAAACCCTTTATTATCTAGGCCGAAAGGCTAAAGCTTCCCTCTCGAGACCATAATTAAACCCTTTTAAAAAATTTGAAAACCTTCCTTTCGAAAGCATTAAAACCTTAGACATCATATCTTAAAACACTTCTATGAATTTCCTTTAGAAAACCATGGAATACCTTCCACCTCAATCCTTTCGAAACCATGTGAAAATAGCACCTTTCGACTCCTTCAAAACCCTTTGGGGAATTACCCCTTCGAAACGTTGTAAATACCTTTCGAAAGCATTAAACCTTTTGAAAGTTAAACGTTTCAAAAACACTCAGGTGCAATTTAAAACGTGTGGAAAACTCCTTTTGAAACCAATTAAGCCAACTCTTTCGAAACCTTTGGGTTGTACTTCAATCAGAACAAAAAGGGTTACTTAAAATATCTAAGTCGAAAGCCTTTCATTCGAATCTTGTTCCAAATGAAGAAGTGATGGTGTCAGAAACATCCCTTCGAAAGCATTGGAGAAGTGGTTAATTTGAAAAAAAAGTATACATTTTGAAAGCGTTGACTTCAAAAGGTAGAGAGGCGGCAGCTAGGGATTTCAACACCTTCAAAAGTAATACTTCTAATAAAAGAGTGCAACCCATTCAAAACCTTTCCTTCGAACACTTGAATCAGTCGAAAGCCAACAAAGTTGAAGACTATCTTTTCAAAAGCAAAGCAGGCGCTATCTTTTATTTTAAAACAAAAAGGCGCTATGACCCTTGCAAAACCCCTTGGTTTCGACTCTTACCTTCCGTCTTTTTACAATTCACTATGTACCAACATGTTGATACTATGTGCATTGGTTTGTGGAAGGAGGCAGAGTGTCTTAGTTGAAAGCTACCCAGGCTTAACCAAAAGTGGCGAACCATGCTTTTAGCATGAATTTCTGATTTAAACCCCTTTTAAATAAACTTTTTAACTAACATGCCTTGTTTTTCAAACACTTATTGCTTGCTAATTTTTCTTTCCTAAAATTGCCGCCATATTTTCAGAATAAATTAATTTAAATCATTTGCAAAAGATCCCTTCTCCTTAATTAAATGTACATTTAAGTCCCATATCTTAAATAATTTTATATATTCATCAAAACACGTAGGAAAATTCTATAAAAATTTCAAATATCCTTTTCATTATGCTTTCTAACATATATTAATTTTAGACCCAAATAATTATTTATTGTGCCATAAATAATTTATAACCCAATAAATCATTTTCTTCGTTAGAAAATTAATATAAAATCTAAAAATTATGAAAATTGAAACTCATATCTAAAATATTATTTCTGATCAACAATTAAATTTTCAAGGCATTTGGATGTCATTTAATAGGATTTTCATATCAAACATATCATAAAAACTTATATGAACATGTATAAATTATCAACAAGCATATATAAACTTTCAATCATCCAAGACATGGCATTATAATGCAAAATCATTTTTGATTATCCTTAAATCTGAAAACTATAAGAAAAATGGGATGTAACAATCATTCACCTTAGCTTTGTGATTAAAGATGTAAGATTTGATGGTGATAAGTTTATTTACGTCTTCTCTTAAAATTCTAGCTTTTCTTCATTTTAGATTGAAAATGGTGGTCGGCCTTAGAGTATTTTTGCTTGAGAAATATGAAATGAACGCGTGTTGGTTTTCCTAAGGGTTTAGGGTATAAGTTCATCCATTTTCCATTTTACCCTTCCTTATTTTCTAACACTTATTTTCATCTTTTTTCTTTAGTTGATTTTACATATAGGCACGACTACCGTAGGTTAAGTTCAATCCCTATCCATTAATCATTTTATATTATTTTATTTAATTTAACTAATTAAATATCCTAAATAATGTGACTAAAAATATGGGGTGTTACAAAAATCTTAGGGAATCAAAACCAAAAGCTATGTGAAATCAATTAATACCCAAATCTCAACCTTTTTATGTCATTCAAGGCGAATAGTGATTGTGCATCTCAAGTTTTATCTATTATTTTTTGTTTTAAGTGAAAGCCTGAATCCTTTGATGTTATCATGCCAAGTTTTAAATGATTAGATGCGTATATGCTGTTTGATGAATTTATTATGGAATTTATTGATATGTTTGAGCTGGAAAACCTATTATATGATACCTAAATGACTTGAAATTTGGATATGATGTTAGAAACATTATTTTTAGAAATGGATTTTAAATTTCGTTATTTTTTAATTTAATGGGAATATTTGGTGAATTTTCTAAGATAAGAAAATGGGTTATTTTAGGTTTTAATTATTAAAAATAACTAAATAAAGTTTTTGACCCTGAATTATTTATATGTTAAAGACGATATTAAATGTAATTTTATGTGATTTTTAGGGATTTTTCCCATGGGTTCATGATTTTATATAAATTTATTAGGCTATAAAAGCATAGTATTTATATTAAAATATTAATATATATATATTTATGGTTTGCAAATATGTTTTGTAAATATAAATTCTGGCATATGGCACAACTTAGAAAAGATTTTGATAAATATCCAATGAGATTTGACAAATAATAGGAGTTGTTGGAAAAGAACTTACTTTTATTAGCAAAGTTGCAGTTTTAATGCTAATTACCAGTTTGACATACCAACAAGGTTAACGTTGCCTTCCATCATCTTCAGCTTCAACCATGGGCAATACATGTGATATCAATGCGGGTTGGTATGAAATAGATTGGCTTTGGTTGAAGGACGTAGCATCGAAGTCGACGAAATGATCTTTAACGTGAGCCTTGCCGCATGTTATCATTTTCATAAGTCAATGATGCCACACTTTTTCTTATTAGCACTAATGTTGTCATGTTTTATCAAACACGCTACCTGTTTTGACTTCGGCTATGACCTTACCGCATTGTATCATCTCGACTCTATTGTTTGTCGCTTTTACCTCTTGTTGCCTTTGTTCCTTGCATATGTTTTCAAAGAAAGCAATGATGCCGCATTTTATCACTTCGACTTTATGGATTGTCCAGCTTAATCTTCGTAGCATGTTTTCGAAGAAGGCTTTAGTGCCACTTATTTTCACTTCAGGCCAAATGATGTTGCTTATTTTCCTTAAGGCATTGATGTTGAGATCCATCAATGTCGTTGTTTGTATTTAAGACTATAAACCATGCATACCAATTTTTATATAAAATGACATTAACATTGTATGAAGTGCGATATGAATGTTATCGGACCTACGGCCTTATGTTTTAAAAGTTATAGTCCTTATCACATTTTCATATTAAAGAAGGCACCAATGATGATAATGACACCAGCCTTTATCAATACATATGAAGTTTTATTGTTTTGGCCTTATGTCCTATGTTTTAAGGAGCGAAGACCTCCAATTGACTTCGTACTTCATCAATATTATTTTTTAAAGCATATATTATGGCATAATTATTTTGGATAAAGTAAATGGCTGTACTTTCCTTGTTTTGAAGGTATGATTTCAAGGGTTGAATCATTTATAATGAAGTATGTTTTCAAGGAATTTAAAAGGGTATTTTACCTAGAAATTTTACTAAAGAGATTAGTGTTTGTATCACCTTTAGATAAATAATGATAGAATGAATTGACCTAGAGATTAGAAAACCTGATGGGACTAGTGTAGGGTCATGCCTTATACTTTAGCTAGTAGCCCCTAGCTAAAATAAGTCCAAAATTCTAATGCATAGAGCTTTGTTAAGGGTAAGAGTAAAAGTAGATTTATGCACAGAAAGAAGTATACGGAGATGAGTTAGGTTATTGAGTCTGCAAAACCATTAGGATAAGTTGATCCTAGAAATTATAAGGTCTGAACAGACCGTCCAGTTTTCCTCTAATGGTAAATTAGAATATTTGGTACATATAGTTGGCTCGAGTCAGCTATATAGGTTGGTATTCACCCAATGAAAACTATACATTGAGCAGTTTAGTCCATTGATTTGACAGGTTGGTCATGATTACCCATGTTGCATGCATGCATAGTATTATTTTTATTGTCTATTTTAACTTGTTTGGTTGTAGGAATTTGATTTACAAAATATATATTTTAAAGGTGATATTAGTGAGGGGTAAAGCCATTTCGCTCAATGGTGTAGTCTCACTAAACATCTATAAACCAAGAAGGCATATTATTATTCATACCAAGCATTTTTTTGACTCAAAGTTTATGTTTTCCTCTTAATCTCTTGGATGCTCAAAATTTTATTCGATTAGGTTGAGAGTAAGAGTTTACAGATTAATTTGGTTTTGGATGAATAAAGCGTCCGAATAGGTGTAAGGGCAAAGCTAGCTATGTAGGAGTCTATTTATATTATTAATATGTTGTGTCAAAGTTATTTTGTTGAAGTGTATGTAAAGACAGATGTTATAACCATCAATTAGTAACTCTGATCAACCAAGGAGGCATCTTCATATATCGCTCATGGAGTATTTCATAATAATTATATTTTGTCTGAATCTGAGCAACATTTGGGTATTATGTGATGAATATGAAATGTAAAAGTTACTTGAAAAATTGTGTTTAAAAATATTTCATATTCTTATGCTTTTGATGTTATGATACAATAACATGACCGCATTTTATCACAAAAAATTAATAATATAGATGATTGCAGCATCAGTAATGTTTTGTTTTGGGCCTCAAAATGGAGATGTTACAATTTGGTATCAGAGCATAGGTTTATATGAAACTAAAAGAATTTTTGAATTTAAAAAGAGTTTTGAAAACCTAATCCAAATGAATCAAAGAATAAGATTGGGGTATAGAATACCACTACAGTAACGTACTTGTATTTTCTATATATAACTGTACGTTTTATCTCTATTCTCGCTCTCTTAGACCATCCTTCCATATCTTATTAAGGTTCGAATGCAAATTTAAGAAAGTACGATATGGAAGTTGAAAACAGAAGAGTGAATCTCGGTAGAGAAAACACCACCACCAAAGGAATCCCAGTCGACAAACAGCTACGCATGTTGGTGCAAGGACACCACCAGTTGATATGAGAGTAATGTATCAGTTCTTTGTCTACATAATGCAAGTAGGAGCTGCTGCTGGTTTAGTTGAAGGAAAGGTTGGAGGAGTGAATCAAAAGACCCAGTTGTTAATAACTATGTTGTTTCGAGTAGAGATTATGCAAAACTCAGAGGGAATCCATTTATAGGCATGGAGGACGCTATTGAGGTGGAGGATTAGCTACTTCATTCTGAAATTATTTTTCCAAAATTAGGACTAAATGATAAGCAATAAAGGAGATTGGCATCCAAGCAACTACAAGGATCTACATTGTATTGGTGGAATAGTGTGACTACTGGAGTCGTGGAAGAGACTTTAACTTGGGCAAAGTTCAAAAGGAGATTTGAAGAGAGATTTATGTCCAAAATTTCTAAGTCAACTTTGCTGAGGAAGTTTTCAGAGTTGGTGTAGGGTGATATGACTGTGTTGGAGTACGCAATAAGATTTGAGGAGTTATCATGATATGGTTATGCTACGTTTGACATGGTGATTAAGAGAACTGAAAAGTTCATCTATGAATTAAGACCTGAGCTTGCTAGAACAATTTTTCCACATCTCAGGGATCCACGTGATGTAGTAGTTGAGATGGATTTGGGGAACGAAGAGATGCTTGCTTTCTTTGGAGGAAATAAGACACTGGGGACTCCGAATGGGCAGAATAAAAAATGAAAGTTCTTTCATAGAAAGAGAGCTGGGAAGGATGGAGCTATCAAGAAAGGAAAAGCAGAGTTTGTATGTTAAAATTTGATAAGAAAAGGAATTTCGCAAATAAATGTTGGTCAGAAGATGGAACGAAGGTGACTGGGAGGAAAAATATCAAGTGCTTCAACTGTGAACCAATAAAAGCTGGGAAGGGAAAGGTGTTTACATTGGAACCTGCTACCTCAAGACCAATGGCTGAGGAGAAAGATAAAGTTGTGATGGGAGCTACGCTTTTGATTCAAAATATACCTGTTAGAGTTCTATTTTATACTGGTGCATCTCATTATTTCATATCACATTGCTTCATAGATAAGCTAAATTTAGAACCATTAGACCTAGTAACTTCCTTATGGGATGTGAATCCGATAGGTGGACATGCAACTTTTGGGATGAGATGTGACCAATTAGAGTTTGAATTAGTAGGTCACATATTTGCATGCAGTTTTCATGTATTAGGATTTGGGATTATATTGTGTATGGACCTATTAAGTACATATGATGCTAGGATATTTTTCCAAGATAGAAAAATATCACAAATACACACTTATAGTAGTGACCGAATTATAAACTCAATGGAGAATCTAGGTTTTGATGTTTGTGCTTTGTTGGGTGTAATAGAGGAGGAAGATGAGTTAAATCGGGTTTCTGTAGTTAGATAATTTGCAGATGTCTTGGATCTTACTTTAAGACTACCGTTGAAACGAGCTATTGAGTTCGAATAGACCTTGTACCTGGAGCTGAACCTGTTAGTAGACCACCTAGCAGAATGGCATCTACCGAGATGAAGGAGTTTAAGGTGTAGCTGGTGTACTTAGAAGGAAAAAGTTTTATTAGACTAAGCAGTTCGCCTTGGTGAGCGACTTGGTGTTTGTGAAGAAACCCGACGGTCGTTAAGGGTGTATATCGATTATCGTAAGTTGAATGAAAAGGCTATAAAGAACCAATATCCTTTGTCGAGAATCGACAACTTATTTAATCAATTAAGTGGAGCCAATGTATTTTCTCAGTTGGATTTGGTCACATAGTTCCATCAATTGAGAGTGGCAGAGGACAGTATTCCATTGACGACATTTAGGACAAGATATGGTTCGTACGAGTGGTTAGTAATATCATTCGGCTTGGTTAATGTTTCTACTTTCTTTATAGATTTAATGAACCAGATCTTCTATGAGCATTTGGATAATTTCGTGATAGTACTCATCGATGACATTTTGATATATTCTAAGCAAGTAAAAGATCGTGAAGTTCATCTTAAAATAGTGCTTGAGATGCTAAGGCAGCATCAACGTCTCAAGAACCATTCTAAGATGAACTTCATGGTCTCTTACATGCTTAGAGTATACAGGGAAGTTCTCGAAGTGTCATTTTTGGAAGGAGGAGGTGAAGTTTCTTGGTTATTAGTCTTAGAAAAGAGGTTGTCGGTAGATCCAGCTAAGATAGAAGCAGTTAATAATAAGAAGATACCCAAGACAGTAACTGAGATAAAGATTTTTTTTTTTTTTTAGATTAGCTGGCTATTACCAAAGATTCATCAAGGGTTTCTCTCATATAGCAGCACCAATTACTAAGCTAACAAGGAAGGACATAAAGTATGTTTATAAATGTGAGGAGGCATTCCAAAAGCTGAAACATATATTGACCAATGAGCCCATGTTAGTTGTTCTAGATGGAAATCAAGATTTGGTGGTTTGTATCAATACATGTGGAATAGGACGAGGAGCTGTGTTAATACAGGGAGATAACGTAATTGCCTATGCTTCTCGACAGCTCATTTCACATCAAGTTAGATATCCAACCAATGACTTAGAGTTGGTTGTCGTAATATTAGCTTTTTAAGGTGTGGAGACGCTATCTTTCGGGAGAGCGATTCGAGTTGTATATGGATTACAAGTCATTGAGAAACTTATTGTCTCAGAAGGAGTTGAAAATGAGACAACAGAGATGGTTATAGTTTAAAATTGCTTATGATTTCGGTATTGAGTATACACCAAGGAAAGGAAATAAGGTTGTGGATGTACTTAGCAGAAAACATCAGAATGCGGTGTTAGTTATGTTGGCAGAATGGAAGGACTTGGAGGCATTGACTATTTGTAGGGTGCAGTTAAGATCGATTGCTAGTTCTAGTTAGAGTACTACCATATCGACCAGTATTGATAGAAAGGATTGCTTATAAATAGTAAGATGATCCAGTATTGGCCGAATGGATCAGTAGGCTGGAAAATGGAAGTGAGATCAATGATATGAAGGATTTTGGTCTTGATCAAAAGGGATGGTTAAGGAAGAAGGGGCGATTATGTGTTCCAGATGTTGGTGACCTAAGAAAGGAAGTAATTAGGGAATGTCATCGATTAAAATTTACTATTCATCCTAGGGGAACTATGATGTATCAAGATATGAAGTGAAGTTTCTTTTAGGAAGGGATGAAAAGGTATGTAGGCATATGGGTAAGACAGTGTCTGAATTGCCAGCAAATAAAAGCCTAGCATTTGAAACCAAGTGGATTGCTTCAGCCTTTAGATATACCAGTATGGAAATGAGATTCCATATCCATGGATTTTATTGATGGGTTTTTAAGGTCAAACAAGGAAAATGAATGTATTTATGTCATAGTGGATAGACTGACCAAGTGTGCACACTTTATTCCCGTTGGGTCAACCAGGACGGCACCTGTTTTGGCTAAATTGTTTATGAAGAACATTGTTAGACTGCATTAGATTCCTAGTAATATAGTCTATGACAGGATGCCTTATTCACTAGTGAATTTTAAAAGAGTCTGCATGAAGTATTAGGTACTAAGCTTAAGATGAGTACCGTTTATCACCCTTAGACAGATGGGTAGACGAAGAGAGTCAATAAGGTACTATAGGATTTTTTTTTAGAGCTTGTGTATTGGGTTTTGGTGGGTCGTGGGAAGATCATTTACACTTGGTTGAGTTTTCTATAATAATAGTTATAAAACTACTAAAGAATTGGCGCCCTTCGAAGCTTTGTATAGAAGGTCGTGCAAATCAACAACATGTTAGATAGAGACCGGAGACAGATTAGTTCTTAATCCATGATTAGTGAGAGAAACTGCAGAAAAGATTGAGTTGATTCAAGCTAGAATGAAAGAAGCTCGTCTAGGTAGAAAAGTTGTGCAAATAAGAGATGAAAAGACCTGAAGTTCTCAGTTGGAGATCATGTTTTTATCAAGATACCGCCGACGAAGGGCGTAGTAAGATTTAGGAAATCAAAGAAATTGGCACCTAGGTTTAGTGGACTATTTCCAATTATAGAGTGGACCAGGAAACTCGCACACTGAGTATAGTTACTGGGTAATTTAGTAGGTGTCCATAATATGTTTCATATTTCTCATCTAAGAAATTGTGTTCGAGATCCATAGACTACTATCACTCCGAATGCATTGGAAAATTTAGTGGTGGAACGAAAATGACTATAGTTAGATATCTAGTTTGTAATATGGCTTGGGATGAGAAGAAGCTAAGGAACAAGACAGTCGGACTAGTAAAAGTCCAGTGGAATAATGATGGGAGATACTGTGCCTTAAAACCAGAGAGCAGGATTAGAGACAACTATCCTGACTTGCTTGATGGTATGTTTTACATCTATGTTTGATATATGTACCTTATCTTAATTTCGAGGACAAAATTCTTTAAGGATGGAGTCTATAACACCCCTAGTTTTGATTAACATTAATTAAGAATTTAATTAGATAAATTAAATAAAATAATGTAAAATGGTGAGCGAATTGAGATTTGATAATTAGTAAATTCGGGCCTTAATTAATTAATTAATGAGATTAAACAGAACAACAATAAAAATGAGGATATGCTAAGGGCAAAATAGAAATAAGTTATAATTCCTAATACATATCCTTACACTCCTTCTCCCTTATTCACTTCATTTACACAAACAAAACTGAAAGAGCAAGGCCGGCCATAGCTAGGAGGTTCAAGAGATGTAAATCTTACGGAATCAAGACCAAAATCAAGAGTAAATCAATCAACACTTAAATCTCAACCTTCTTATACCATTCAGGATGAATAATAATTATGCATCTCAAGTTTTATCTATTATTTTTGGCTTTAAGTGAAAACTTGAATCTTTTGAAGTTATTATGCCATGTTCTAAATGAGTGGACAATTATATGATATTTGATGAATTTATATAATTTATTATGGAATTTATTGATTTTTTGAGTTGGAAAACCAATCATATGACACCCAATTGACGTGAAATTTGGATATGATGTTAGAAACTTTATTTAAGAAATAAGTTTAAAATTTCATTATTTTTTTATTTAATGGGAATATTTGGTGAATTTCCTAAGATTGGAAAATGGGTTATTTAGGGTTTTGATTATTAAAAATAATTAAATAATGTTTTTGGCCCCGAAATTTCTGTATATTAAAGAAGATATTAAATCTTCTTTTATGTGATTTTTAGAGATTTTTCCCATGAATTTATGATTATATATAAATTTATTAGGCTTGAAAAGCATAGTATGTATATTCAATATTAATATATATTAAAGGTTTGCAAAAATGTTTTGAAAATATAAATTTTGGGATATGGCGTATTTCAAAAAAGATTTTGATAAAGATAATTCTTATCCCAAGAATTTTTGACAAATAATAGGAGTTGTTAGTTTAAATGTTAATTACTTGTTTGCTATGCCAAGAAGGTTGACGTCGCCTTCCATCATCCTCAATGTCAATCATGGGAAATACATGTGATATCAATGTGGGTTGATATAAATGGAATGGCCCTTGGTTGTAGTCAGGGATGTAGCATCAAAGTTGACAGAATGATCTTCGACGTGATCCTTGCCGCATGTTATCATTGTCATAAGTCAATGATGCGACATTCTTCTTATCGACACTAATGGTGTCGCGTTTTATCAACCGTGCTTCCTATTTTGACTTTGACATATGACCATGCCGCACTGTATCATCTCAACTTCATTATTTGTCGCTCTTATCCCTTGCTGCCTTTGTTCCTTATCACATTATTTCAAAGAAGGCAATGATGCCATGTTTTATCACATCGACTTTATAAATTGCTGACCTTAACCTTCATAGCTTGTTTTCGAAGAAGGCTTTAGTGCCACTTATTTTCACTTTGGCCCTAATGATGCCGCTTATTTTCCTTAAGGCATTGATTTTGAGATCCATTAATGTCACTGCTTGTCTTCAAGGCTTTAAACTATACAATCCAATTTTTATGTAAAATGACGTCTACACTCTATGAAGTGCGATTTGAATGTTATCGGCCTTATGCCCTTGTGTTCTAATAGTTAAAATCCCTAACTTATTTTTATATCGAAGAAGGATGATGATCCCAATGGCGATAATGACATGGATATATAAAGTTTTATTGTTTTGGTCTTATGGCCTATGTTTTAAGGAGCGAAGACCTCCAATTGACTTCGAACTTTATCAATATTGTTCCATAAAGCATATATCATGGCATGATTATAAAAGAAAGGCTATATTTTCCTTATTTTGAAAGTATGATTTCAAGAGTTAAATAATTTGTAAAGAAGTATGTTTCAAGGAATTTAAAAGGGTATTTAGCCTAGAATTTACAAATGAGATTAGTGTTCTTATCACCTTTAAATAAATTATGATATGATGAATTGACTCGGAGATTAGAAAACTAGATGGAACAGATGTAGGGTCATGTCCTATACTTTAGCTAGTTGCCCCCAGCTAATATAAGTCCAAAATTCCAGGGCGTAGAGCTTTGTCAAGGGTTAGACTAAAAGTAGGTGTATGCATAGAAAGGAATATACAAAGATGAGTTAGGTTATTGGTGAGCCCACAAAACCACTAGAATTAGTTGCCTTTAAAAATTGTAAGCTCCGAACAGACCGTCTAGTTTTCCTCTAATAGTAAGTTAGAATATTTGGTATATTTGGTAGCCCAAGTCAGCAATATAGGTTAGTAGTCATCCTATGAAAACTGAACATTGGGATGGATAGTCCACTGTTTTGACAGATTGGTCATGATTAACCATGTGTCATGCATGCACACTATTGCCTTTATTATCTATTTTAATCAGTTTGCTTGTAGGAATTTTATTAGCAAAAGATATATTTTAAAATGGATATTAGTGAGGGGAAAACCCGTTGCACTCAGCTGCGTGGTCATGCTAGATATCTATAAACCAAAATGGTACATTAATATTCATACCAGGCTTTTTGTCTGACTCGAAATTTCTGGTTTTCCCTTAAACACTCAGATGCTTAAAATTTGATTTGAGTAGGTCGAAGTAAGGGTTTACAGGTTAAGTAGGTTTTGGATGAATAAAGCTCCTGAAGATGTGCAGGAGGCAAAGCTAGCTACGTAGAAGTCTATCGATATTATTAATCAGCCGTGTTGATGTTATTTTGTTGAAGTATATGTAAAGACAGATGTTATAACAGTCTATTAGTAACTTTTATCAACTGAGGGTTCATCTTCTTATGCTATTCTTGGAGTATTATGTAATATTTACATTTTACCTGAAACTGGACAACATTTTGGGATTATGTAATGAATATGAAATGTAAAAGTTACTTTGAGAATTATGTTTAAATTACTTCATATTTTTGTGCTTCTGATGTTACGATACAATAACATGACCGTATTTTGTCATTGGAAATTAATACTATAGATGACTGCAGTATCTGTAGCACTTAGTTTCGAGCCTCAAAATGGGGATGTTACATCTTATTAATCTTATTAATAAATTTTTATTTTCTAAATAGTATTTAAATATTTTCAAACATTCGGTAACTATTATAATAAACGTGTTTTTATTTTAAATTTAACTTTTAAACTTAAAATATTTTAATTGTGATTTTCAAAACAATTTTTAAAATTAGCCTAATGCCAGTTCAAATTGGGCCTTTCTATCAGGAGCAACCTTTAGGCTCACTTCACCTGATCAGGTTAGACCAGTAAGCAGGTAGTACATGGCACTTGATTATGCAATTCAAATTCTATACCTTACCTTTCTAAGCATCGTACTAAGTAGACAAGCTTAATCAGTTGGCCATAACGTGAATAGTTTAGACCGCATGGATTGTTGGGCTCTGATATCATTGTTGGAACTGGGCTAGCCCGTAGCGAAAAAACTGAGCGAATTTCAAAAAAATTCCTATTTTGGATCTTTATTGAACCTATGAAGTCTAAATGTATCCTAGATCCAATGTTATAAAATTTCAAATAAAATCTTATTTTGTTTAAATCATTAAAATGGAGATTTAAATATAACCTAAACTTATAGGTATTAAATGAATGTATCAAATACCCTCACTTGTGTGAAGTGTAAGTGCGGTATATAAGTGGTGTATATAGTGTAAGTGCGGTATATAAGTGGTGTATATATGTGTAAATGAAACGGGTATAATCAAATTTAGAGAAGGAAACCATTAATTTCCCTCTCTTACCATATCACTTAATAAAGACAAGATATGCCAATATGTGAAGAGAGAAAACCTTTCAGTTCTCTCCCTCTTTAATTCTAATAGTTAATGTACTAAATGACATTTATAACTTATCAACCAAATTTACATATCTCTTTGTTGTCCAAGTTTTTTATTAATGAAATATATGCATACAACCATAGTAATTATATAAATATATATAGTGAAAACCTATTAGTATTTGAAACCGAAAATTAACATTAACAAGAATTACTTCGGTTATAGAAAGATTTGAAAACAAAAGGTTACATTGCACTAAATCCTCTTACATATTTGAATTAAACTAAACATGAATATTTCCATATACATGTTACAATTTAATAATTTAGGCCTAAAAAACATATATATGGAAATATTATAGCATATGATATATGCATATATACAAATAAATTTTGATTTTAAAGTTAATTGTTTTCATTAAACTTTTAATTTAGGAAAGAAATAATATTTTAGGTTTACAAGAGACTTTAAATATAAAATACTGTAACGACCCGCCATCCGACTCCACAGAATGACGCATCATTAATAAGAAAGAAAGGGATAGAGAATAGAAAAAAGAGAAGAAGAAAGAAACAACACATCAGAATCTAACAGCGGAACGAATAAATTATATTAATAACATAAGTATTACATAGTATACAACACTAATCAGAGTTACAGAACATGTAATAACCCGGAATTTTTGACAGCATATTTTAATGAATATTTAATCTAATTTAAATTAAATACAAGTTTGTCAATGTTTAAATTGATGAGATCTTGGATATTTAACAGTTATATATGTTTGTAAAAGAAAGTTTTGATTTGAAATTTAAAATAGAATGCTTCGAAAACCATTTAAAACAAAATCTGTCTTTTAAACTAAAATCAAAGATTTTATATGGTTGATATTTAATCTAGTATACCTATAAAATGAAATTGAAATGATAAGTTTAAAAATAGACAAACATAGTAATATTAAAACATAAACATAAGTACAAACCATAATTATAAAATAGAAAATATAACTAACAATATAAATATACGAATATAATTTATAACTAGGAATATAAAATTTACATATGAAATATTATGAATCAAATGCTTGAAAATCTAAAGTGCAAATAAATTACAATAAATAAAGTCAAAATCTTTAATAAAAATTTATAACAAAGATACCTTGTAATTAAGTATGCAAGAGACAAAGACAAATTAGATATAAAACTTATGTACTGTTATACAGTTTTATGCATCAGGAAACAAAAGTTTCACTTCAGTATAAAACAAAAATCTGTGTCTTACATAAACGTGTTTGGCCGAAGTAAAAAAAAAATAGATATCTTTGTACAACACATAAGAATATCAGTAAACATTAAATACATGTTGTCATAATTAAGAGCAAAAGCATTAATTAGCATAACATATTGTTTAACAAGTACAGGTAGCCAAAATCTTCTTATCACTTCATTCTGCAGGTGTATATCATTTAATCAATAAAAAAAGAAAGAAAAATGATAATACAACAGATACAACCCATACTGTAAGTAACTTCTTTATATATATCATCTATTCGTTTATAAAAACTTAATCAAAACCTAAAGTAAACCTGAGAAAACGTTGTTTGCTTTGCAAACATACATTAATTCAAAAACAGAAAAACAAAGAATAGAAACAGAGAAAAGAAAAAGAAGAGTTCAGGGAATTTCTTTCTGCAGTGTCTTCTTCAACAAATCATTTCTGTTCAAAGCTAGTGACTTGGTGAGTAAACTTACCTATTTTAAATCTAAACTTGTATCTTTAGTTTATGAATGGTAAGTGCTTTGATATTTGTTTGAATAACTGGCCTTGGGTATTTCCTGTTGCATTGGTAGTACAGGTAGCTGCTCTTCAAGATTTTTGAAATCTGAACAAAGTTAAGCCAAGAAATTTATAATACTTATTCGTATAACTGTCTGAACTTTGGTATTGTGCTAATTCAAGTTTGTTTATCTTAAACATAGGCCTGCAAACATGTTTTAAAGTTTAACAGCAACTTATAAATAATGTATTTCAAATTACAGGTAAAAAGAAAATCAAGAATCAAAATTCGAGTGTTTAAATTTGTAAATTCCATAACATATTTAGATTCCATACACCTAATTATGATTTTTAACATAAAAATTATGATTTTTAAACAAGGGTTTTAAGAGCAGTTTAAAATGGAACTAAAATGTGATTTTTGTCAATCCTGGATGTTTGGTTTAATTTTAATTATTGAAAATTGGTATGAAGCAAACTAGTAATTTGTTTAACATAAGAAAAATGCTGGAAAAATTATTCAATGAAGGGATTTTGAGTTTGAATCAAAAGTAGGGTTTTAGTGCTTATATTTGAATGCTCTGTAAAACAATTGATTTTGGCATCATAGGTCAATCGAGTTGGCCGCGATTTTAGGTGGAGTTAGGAGGGGGTGTGAGCGAAGTTCTGGTGAAGTTTCATCATCTCCGGTGACGGATGGTGGCCGCACGAAGGACTTGACAGTGGGTGTTTGTAGTTGCATGTTCGAGCATCAGGTCAAATTTTGTTTTCAGCTTGTAATTGAAAATCCGGGCTTTGATTTCGACCATCGAGACGATTCAGGGTTTGTTGGTGATTAAGTGGGTCGCTGGAAGTGAGGCGAGCCACCATGCACGTGCATAGTGGCGATAGGATGTTCGTTTTAACTGTCGTGGCCGTCGCGTGAATCTGCTCGAGTCGTAGGGGTTTTGGCTTGAGTTAGGACCCGCGTGTGCGTTAGTGGGTTCTGCAGTTAGTTATAACTTTAACTTAATAAAAAAAATGAGAAGAAAAATAGAACCGGGGAGAAGAAAGAAGGAGATGGGAGAGAGACACGGGAAAGGCACGGGAGGAAACTCGAGACTTTCTCGAGTGAAGGAGGAGCTGTCTCGATCCATTACTGAGTGCATGCATAATTTTTTTTAATGTTTGTTATATCTAAGTTAAATTAAACAATAGTTAGATTATTTAAGTAAAAAGGTTATTAAAGAGGTATTTAAAGATATGAATTAGGATGTTAATTAATTTGTATTTGAAATCTTAAATTGATAGCTTTAAATCGATTTTTGTAATTAGAAATAAATCATATGTTAAATCAATTTAAATCTTAAGAATGTTAGCTTATCACTTAAAAGTTAATTAATAAATGAAAATTAATTTAAGTGATTAATTAAAGATTTTACAACTAATTGAATTGATAATAATTGACTTATTAAAATAATTTGTGATAATTAAATAAGTAATTAATCTTTAATAAGTAAGTTATTTATTAATAATTAAGAATTAACTAATTAACTAAGTAATTAAGAAATGATAAATGAATAAAGTTAATTAATTGGAAAAATTAATAAATTGATGATTAATGATTAATTGAGTAGTTAATTGATCATTAATAAGCTAATTAATCAGTGATTAATTAAGTAAAATAAAGTAGTTATTCTTAAGCAAATAATTTAGTTAAGTAAAACCAAACTGTTTGGTATGCATTGACAATTCTGTTTGATTGACTTTGATACCTGTTTGATGATAGTTCTGTGATATGTTATGATATATTAAGAATATCTGTGATAACTGTGTATGATTATCTGTTATATCTGTTATGTGAATCCTTAATATTTAATTGAACTGTTAAGTTAAATAGACAACTTGGCCCTTAAAATGGCGTTTGGATTCCGATGAGACCGGGATCGGAAGAATCAATTTTGATTCTCCGAAAACCACATCGATCCAAATTAAACGATAGGTCGTGACTTATCAAATGGTGAATCGAGATGGTGTTTCAGAATGCAAGGGTTATTGTCGTTGACTCTGAGGGTGATTCCAAAATGAGTGTAACGAGATAATGCCTTCGGTTTCATTCGAACCCGGAATGAACTTGTATGGATTGAATGCTTTCAGCACATCGTCAGGCGGACGATGAGCATTCTAAGATATGTTCAGTAAAGGTAATCGTAGCCTCAAGCCTCATCAACCGGGAATGGCTAAAACAGGGGAGATGCAGCAAGGTTAGGTGGGTCATGCCCAAGCAGGACAAGATATTCCCCTATCTAGATGTCCCTTTTTATTTCGGCTGTGTGAGCAGTTGTTGGCCACAACTGCGGGGTTATCTTGTTCGGGACTGTTCAGTAAGGAATGGTTTCGGCCTTGTGTTGTAGGGGGTCGGGAGTGATCCTCGGTACGGTGATCTAGGCCTCGTACTATGACGGGCGGTACCCCAGTAGCCCTGCCATTGTTGGAAATCCATTTTCCCTACGAGACCCTACGGTTTTGATTTGTATTACCCACTTTCGTGGCTAGTAGCTGGAATTTAATGAATGTAACAATTTCGGCTATTTTCTATTTACATGAAAACCATAGACACTATTATAATATCACTAAAATTCCTATAAAATGTTTTGGTTAGCGTAAGGTAAAAACTTACCCGTATTTATTTGTGAGGAGTCTTACGTGATACCTTTATTTTTAAATGATTTTCAAAGTTAAGCAATTTTAACCTATTTACTCATACCAGACCCATGTCTGACCCGGAGTTTATATTTTGTTTTTCATAAACTCTTGGGTACTCAAATTTTTATGAGTAGCCAAGTGATAGGTATTTGGGAGGTTGATTTCCTTGAGAAGCTATTTTGAAGAGAAGACCAGACGTATGTATCTATATGTAGTTCCGCTGTGTAGTTAGTGTATGCAGTAATTTGGATGTATGTATGGACATATATGTATATGACAGTCCTGTTATGTGATATTGTATTACTCTGATGTATGTATAACTATGTAATAGTTATGTGATGTATTATATTTTGTTCCATTCCGCTGTGAGATTCTGATGTTGTTATTCTTTCTTTCTATTCTTTTCTATTTCCATCCCTTTCTTTCTTAATGATGAAACGTCTTTCTGGGTTGAGAAAGGCGGGTCGTCACACAACATATACATCATATACTAGACAGTTATAAACACCTGTCTAGTTATACAACTCAATACAATACAACGCAGAGATACCAATACAGAGAACGCACAGCGGAACTATATATCTAACGCAGAAGCCTCCTGCTCCGTTGCTCCTCCATAATTCATCAAAGCTAACCTGAATCCCTTGACTACTCGTAAAAATTTGAGTACTCAAGAGTTTATGAAAAACAAAAATAAACTCCGGGTCAGACATGGGTCTGGTGTGAGTAACAGGTTAAAGTTGCTTAACTTTCAAAAACCTTTTGAAAAGAAAAAGTATCACGTAAGACTTCCCACACATAAACATGGAAAAGTTTTTACCTTACGCTAACCAAAACATTTGATAGGAAATCCAGTGATATTATAATAGGGTCTAGGGTTTCCAAGTAAATAAGAAATAGCCGAAATTGTTACATGATTAAATTCCAGCTACTAGCCACAAAAGTGGGTAATACAATCAAAACCGTTGGCACTTATTGGATTTTGGATTCCATCAATGGCTGGGCTACTGGGGTACCGCTCGTCACAGTACGTGGCCTAGATCAACGTACCGAGGAGTACGCCCGCTCCCCTGCAACACAAGACCGGAACCATCCCTTACTGGACAGTCCCGAACAAGACAACCCTACAGTTGGCCTACGTTCCAACCGCCCACATAGCCGAATAAAAAGGGACTTCTAGACAGGGGAAAATCTTGCTCTCGAGTGGGGGCTACCCACGAAGCCTTGCTGCACCTCCCCTGTTTTAGCCATTCCCGGTTGATGAGGCTTGAGGCTACGATTACCTTTAGAGAACACATCTCTTAGAATGCTCATCGTCCACCTAACGATGTTCTGAAACCAAGCAATCCATACAAGTTCGTTCCGGGTTCGAACGAAACCGAAGGCATTATCTCGTTACACTCATTTTGGAATCACCCTCAGAATTAACGACGATAACCCTTGCACTCTGAATCACCATCTCGAATCTATAAGTACTATTCCTTCAAACTCATTACGGAATCACCCACAGAGTTATACTGACGTATAGCCCTTACACCTTGAGTCTTCACTTGCTCCACTTATATTCACGACCTAACGTTAATTAGAATCGATGTGGTTTTCGGATATCCGAATATGGAAACCCGATCCCGGTCTCATCGAAATCCAAAGCATGTCTTTTAAGGCCAAGTTGTTTTAAAGGTTTAAAATAGTTCAATTATCTATATACACAGATAGATAAATCACAGATTCTCAACAGATAATCAACATTATCATCATATCAGATAAACCATATTATCATTATCAAAAGATAATCCAAATCATCATCACAATGCAACCAATGCATCCATACCACTCAACATCATTATTATCTCATATCTGAGATTCAAATCAATCAAGGCAATCAACATTATCCATCCATATAAGCAATGATCTATAATCACAATTATAATTAATTTAAAGTGAATTAAGTTAACTACATTATTCCCTAATTAATTTAAAGTGAATTAAATTAATTACTTCATCAATAAAAATCTTGCTTACATCATTATTAATTAATTACAATCAATTAATTAATTAATCTCTAATCAATCACCTCAATTAATCACCCTTGATTAATTATTCTTATTACGTTCAAGTAATCATCCTTTAATTAATTTTACAAATTAATTAAATTTAACCAAATTCAGTAATTAACCTTAATTACTTCATAAATTAATTAACTATAATTAATTACATTAATCCTTAATTAATTATATTAATTAATTATCCTTAATCACTTATTATTAACTAATTAATCTTAATTAATCAATCTTAATTACATCATTAATTATATTAATTAATGATCCCTATTTATATTTAAATTAATTACCTTATTAAGTAATTAATCTTAATTTAAACCATAATTGTTAATCACCCTTGATTAACCTCATTCATTAATTATCTACCATTAATTACTTTACTAAATAAATTAATTGTTCATTAATTAATTATCTCAAATTAATCACTTGATTAATTCACAAAGTAATTATACTTAAATTACTTCAATTATCAAATCACCTTCAATTAATTACATATAGTAATTACCCATTAATTACTTCTCTAAGTAATTTCTCTTTATTTAATTACATTAAGTAATTATATTCCATAAATCATCAAATGATTAATTTAAATTAATTAAGCTGAATTAATTAACTTAATCTAATCATATTGAACTCAATTGATTACAATAAGTAATTAATTCCTTAATTACTTCCATAAGAAATTATACTTAATAATTTACACAAATGATTATCTTTAAATTAATTAATCTAATTAATTATTAAAATTAATCACATTAATTAATTATTAAATAATCCTTAGTTAATTACCTTCGTTAACTATTAAACAATTCATTAGTTATTTCTAAAATAATTAAATTGTTTTAATCATTATTAATTACAAATTAATTAATCATTAATTAACCCCATTAATTAATCCCTAATTAATTAAATAATTAAGTGTTAATCAAAATTTAATTAATCCATTATTACTTGATTAATTAAGTATTAATCATTAATTAAATACAATCTTATTAATTAATGATTCATAATTACAAGTTAATTATTCTAAGAATAATTAATCCTAAAGCTTTAATTACTTTAAGTAATTATTCATTCATTAATTTATTAAAATAGATTAATTACTCATTTAATTATCCTAATAATTAATTGAAATACAAATCAATAAATTATTATTTAACTTTAACAAGTTTTAAAATCAATCTAAATCTTTTAAATGACAAATAATACTTTTATTTTAAAAGAAATTTACAAAAGTTAAAACAAATTTCATTTTAAATTAAAACCATTAAAATTTTACATTATCATTTCAAATTGTTCAAACTCTTTATAAAAAACTTAAATCTACTTTGAAACAAAGATTCAAATCAGATTTGAATTAGTTTAAACTTTGTTTAAACATTTCTTTACATTCAATTTCCAATTTAAATTCAAATTTCTTTAAAAACATTTTAAACAATAAACCCCTTTAAAGTATTTAAAAAAATTGATTTTTTTTTAAAAGTTAGTCTTTTTCCATCTTAATATTCAAATTAGACTTGAATCTATAGTTTAAAATTAGATTTAAAACATATTTTAAATCTTTACTTAATATTTTAAATTCAGTTTAAAATTAGAAAACATAACATGTTTTCTAACCTGAACAAATTCTAACTCAAGCAACAATTAATTATTCGAGCCTATCCTAATCTAGCTCGAACAAATCATTAACATAACTCGAGTAACTCGCAAAATAACTCGAGTAACATTCATTCTGAAATCTTTCAAACTAACAATTTACAGGTTTTATACAAACCTGGAACTGTCAACCTCACCCGAGACCACAACTCAACTCCTTCAAGTCCCAATCCCCATTACTTCGAGCATAACACGATACATCCCGAAACCAAACTCGAGAAATCCTTCTTCCCAAAAACTATCTGCTGATACCCCCAAATGCCATGCATCTGCACCACCATTGCCGACACCTCCGGCATCTCGCAACCATCCACGCACGTTGGCGATCACCTTTCCACACGTTCCCGACCATCAATTCGATTACAGAAGCTAAAAACCGAATTCGAGCATACGAGCCCAATACTGGAAGTAATGTCGAACCTGGAATTTTCTCAAATCCCAAACTCCGATCACCTGAGAATCTTCACCGCCGGCCACAAACCCTTCCATGCCCTAACTACCTTCTCCCAAAATTTGAGACAACTCGGTCACCTATGGAAGTCGCCCCAAATAATTTCTTCAAGTAACAGAAAACTAGGGTTATAATCTTCAATCCCTAAATCATTACTGACTTAATGCATTAATCCCTTATCCAATATTTTTTTCCCACATCTTAGTCACTACTCCATCACCATAATCAAAATTTGCCACTCCAATTACTCAGATTATCAGATTTAACCAAAAACATAATTTACAGTTAATGCAGAAATGCCCTTTCAAATTTAAAGTAAATTTTCTGAATTTAGTTTTAAAGTTCAAGTTTTGATTTATGTAATTGATTTAATATCTTAAATCAATGAATCCTATATAATTAAATTCTTACTTGCATATATAAATTTGGTTCTGTGGTATTCTGCTATTCCAGAGACATTTCAGGTTTCTTCATAGTTTATTTTTACTAAATAAAAACTTAAACCTTAAATTAGGATACACTAACATATCTTGTTAGAATTTTGAACTTAGATATGAACTAGATTATGAGTTCATGATTTTTGAATCAATGCTTAAATTCTAGAATCTAGAACAGGGAAGAATAAAATCACAGCAACATGCATTCAAACCCATACATACATACAGACAATTTTAAACTAATTTAAAATCACAGCAACATGCATTCAAACCCATACATACATACAGACAATTTTCATCATACTCATCACATGAAACAATTCAAGCAACCATATTAATTTAAATTAGTTTTAAAATAAATTGTTACTCACCAATTTTATGAGCAGAGTCTCTGTTAAAGAAAAACTTGAATCTGATGGGTGCTTTAAATTTGAAAGCTTCAGATTTCTTTTAAAAACCTTCATCTTGTTTTAACTGCAAATGCTAGCTTCCAGATCCCAGAGTTAACAATTTCCCATGTTTTCCAGAAATGATGCAGGACTCAGTTGCTAAATGGATCCAGATGCATGCTTTCCAGAAACAATTTACAGGTTTGTATATTCTTCTTTCTATAAAAAAACAGAAAAAAATTTGCAGGCTCCTTTTATTTTGTAAACTTAACCTTTAATTTACTACAATTGCCTTAAATCCCTATGCATGCTTGATTGTATGCTTTCCAGCAAATATGCAGGCTTTCAAAATAATCTATACAGGTCCTTTGAGTAGAAAATTGGTTTCAGGTATTGGAATTGAAGAGCTACAGGTTTATACATGATTTTCTTTTCAGGTTTGAGGAGATTATAGTTTATCAAATTTGTTTGAGCGGGGAAATTGACAGGTTTGGTTTGAAGAAGCAATTTGCAGATTTTCTTGTTTTGAATTGAAGGAGATGATTTCAGATTCTAGATCTGAATAATTTCTCAAGTTGTTGAAGAAAAGAAGAATGGAAAAAGAAATGAGATGAGGAGAAATGTTTACATAAACAAGTTTTTGATTTAATTGAAAGAAAATGAAAAAGAATTAATTAGGGCACTTGTTTTAAATTTAAACATTTGTCACTTTAGTTTATTTTAAGACTAACACATGTCAACAAGGGTGTTTTTAGAGATATACACATGTAATTTAAGAATATTTTAGTTTTGATTTAATATTGTTTATAAATGCTTTTAAACCTTAATTTGTTCCTTCTTATGTATATAAATGAGTTTCTTACATTTTTAATTTATTAAAAAGAAATGAAACAAACAAATTATGAATATAAGCTTATTCAAATATTTCTACGTATTTATCTTTTAAATTTTCAAACATTCAATTCAAAATCAAATTAAATTATAAAACTCCAATTTAAAAGTCAAGTTATACATATGCATATATAACTCTTATTAAAATAAAAAAAATAACAAATCCTATTTCTAACAAAATTTATTTAGGTTTATAAAAACTAAGTATTATCATTATCATTTGAAAATAACAAATTAAACAATATTAAATAATTTATAAAAGAGATTATAAAAAAATTAAGATCATATGTAATTTTTATTTTAAATTCTTATGTATAAATTTCAAGTAATATTTAAAAAAAAGAAAATAAGACAAAGATTTTATGTTAATCAAATTTAAATTCATTTTTAAGCTAATTAAAATATAAGTTTAAACAAATAAGATTTACTCTAAGTATAAACCATATAATTATTTATTGAATTGCTTTGAAAAGTCAGATGTTAAATTTAAATCAAATTTCAAATTTATCAATTATAAATTAAAATTAGAAAGTTGATTCATTTACTAAGTTCCAAATCAAAGTTTATCAATTTACAATATATACAATTATATATATATTATAGACAGAAACAATTTATTAGCTTTAAAATGATTAAATCTACCAATTTAAATATTTATTAAAAGATGATTATTAGATCAATTCAAATTTTATTACGAAAAATTATCAAATCAAATTAATTTTTAAACACAGATTATTAAATTTATATTGCCCAATTTCCGGGATATCACAAATACCATAAGAATTATGATTTCCACTGAAGTCCATTCATTAATATGAAATTAAAAAAAATCTTAAAAAAGGATTGAAACAATTATATTAAAATGTTTCCATATGAAATTTATGATTAATTTCAAAATACTAGATAATTTGAAATTTATAATTCATTTTCATTTAAGTATGTAAATGTTACATAATTATATTAGAAAAATTCGTGTCAAAATTTGATTTCAATTTCATAAATTTCCAAAACAAAATAAATTTTTTTGGGCAAAGTAGGCATGTGTAAATTTGTGATAAGAATTTACAGATCTAAACAACATAGAGAGCAACGACGAGTTATCGAAGAAATATAGGATTCGGTACACATCAATTTATCATGAGCATACATTATAGGGAGATGCTGAACAAACGTAGATCTAAATAAGAATAACACAATAAACATGTTTTAATCAAAATAGAAATAAAACAAATTTAATTTACATGTGGCTTGATGAATACATAAACATTAGGTGAATCGTAGAAAATCTAATTATATCAATACATAGGTGAATCTAAGTAAGAAAATTACCTTTGAATGTAGCTAATAAATCTCACTTTGAGCAATGAATCAAAACTACTCGATTCAGAAATCAGCCTCTAGATTTTGCAAGGATAAAGAGGGATAAACCACTTTTAATGAATATATTTAATTTGTACTTGATTTTGGAGATTTTTTGAAGCTATGGAAGCATTCATAATTATAGCCATCAGAGAGGAAGGAAAGAACTATAAAATTCACAAAAAGGAATGAATAACCTAGTTTATGAAAAAGAATGAAATAAAGAAGGCTACCAATGTCAATTAAGGAGAGACTTTTTTCCTTCTTTATATTATTCTTTTCCCTTCATTAATTTTTTTGAAAACTTATCATCTCTCTCTTATGTGGCCAGCCAAACATGGAGGAATTATGGCCTTAAGTGATCCCAAACTCACTTAACATTTATTTCATTTAAATAATCTATTGATATCGTATATATCGATACATGTGCTTATAACTTTTATTTAATCAATTTATTAAATGCTAATGATATGTAAAGAAATCAAATGAAATTTAATGATCAATATTCCATAAATATTAATTAATTTTCAACGATTATAAATTAATTAAATCGTGTGGTTTATTCGTAGTATTCATTTTTATGGCTATGCGATTCAGAGGCATAAATTCAATCGGTGATTAATATTGAACAATTCAAACATTAACTTTCACACATCACCTTAGCTAGTGGTATGAATTTTTTTTCAAATTTATCGCTTACACATCTTTTCGATAAAATCCAATATTGCTTATTTAAGCGTTTTCCGGTAGTGACAATCATTTACGCAAATTATCTTCCTTAAAACTATCACCTCGGACTTGTGTAAATTTGGTAATGGTCAAAGTTTCAATATCATGCATATTAACCTTTATAGTCCAAAGATAAGGTTCTCACTTCAATAATAACAATCATAATTAATCGACATGCTCTAATGAAAGACTTTGACTTTGAGTTGACTGTGATGCTAGCCTCATACAACTGAGGAGATGAATCCTCTTTTGAGTAGTGTTTTACTTTCAATGCTTCCATTTGACCCAACTATAGTCGATCAATGCACACCATGCCATGATTTTACTATAATCAAAGTGGATTTCCACATTGAAAATCAAGTGTATTCTCAAGTTAAGAGAATTGAGTAATTTTGTCATATCAATAATTTTGGTTTGACCATAGTTATATTAACCAACGAAAAACTATTGAATGAGTCATTCATACTTGTCCAATAACTACTAGTACATAACGCCTTGTTGCCCGAGCAGCCATGAGTAATACTGTGACGACCCAACTTTCTATGCCCAGAAAGTCATGTCATCAATAAGAAAGAAAGGGATAGAAATAGAAAAGAAAAGAAAAGAAAAGAAAGAACAACAACATCAAAATCTCACAGCGGAACGGAATAAAATATAATATATCAACAGAAATATTACATAATTATATATATATATATATATACACATAAGAGTTGAACCATATCATACAACATGACTATCATATACACATCTGTCAAAACATACATCTCAAATATCATAAACTAACTAACACAGCGGAACTATAAAGATATATATATATGTCTACAACGCTGAAGCCTCCTGCTCCATTGCTCTTCCAGTAGTCGTCAAAGCTAACCTGAATCCCTTGGCTACCCGTAAAAATTTGGGTACCCGAAAGTTTATGAAAAACAAAAATAAACTCCGGGTCAGACATGGGTCTGGTATGAGTAAACAGGTTAAAGTTGTTTAACTTTGAAAATCATTTAAAATAAAGGTATCACGTAAGACTCCCCACAAATAAATACGGGTAAGTTTTTACCTTACGCTAACCAAAACATTTTATAGGAAATCCAGTGATATTATAATAGTGTTTAGGGTTTTCAAGTAAAATACAGAAATAGCTGAAATGATTACATCTCACATTTCAACATAGTTGGGCACAATCAAAACGTACGGCACTTATTGGAAATTGGATCCCATACAATGGCAGGGCTACTGGGGTACCGCCCGTCACAGTACGTGGTCTAAATCACAGTACCGAGGAGCCACCCTAACTCCCCTGCAACACAACGCCAGAACCATTCCTTACTGAACAGTCCCGAACAAGATAACCCCGCAGTTGGTGTACATCCAACCGCCCACACAGCCGAATAAAGGGACATCTAGACAGGGGTATATCTCGTCCTGCTTGGGCATGACCCACCTAACCTTGCTACACCTCCCCTGTTTTAGCCATTCCCGATTGATGAGGCTTGAGGCTGCGATTACCTTTTATACAACATATCACTTAGAATGCTCATCGTCCGCCTGACGATGTGCTGAAAGCATTCAATCCATACAAGTTCGTTCCGGGTTCGAACGAAACCGAAGGCATTATCTCGTTACACTCATTTTGGAATCACCCTCAGAGTTAACGACGATAACCCTTGCATTCTGAAAACACCATCTCGATCTTCACTTGAGATTATACGACCTAACGTTTAATTTGGATCGATGTGGTTTTCGGAGAATCAAAAGTTGATTCTTCCGATCCCGGTCTCATCGGATCCAAACGCCATTTTAAAGTCCAAGTTGTCTAGTTAACTTAACAATTTAAATTTAACAATTGAATTCATATAGCAATTTAACACAGATAATTAACATCAGATAAATCATATAGCAAGTTAACACAGATAAATCATACACAATCATCACAGGTATATATATAGAATATCACAGAACATCACAGATATAAGTAAACATCGGATGCAATCAATATAATCATCGATTTAAATCAACAGTTTTGATTTGTTTTAAACTTAATTGCATACTAAAACATAAATTATATTTTATTCATGCTTAACCAATTACGATTAATTAACTTATTTTAATTTATTAATTATTCCTTAATTAATGAATTAATTCTTAATTACGAATCAATAACCTTAATTATTGATTTATAAAACTTAATTACACAATTAATTATTATTAATTACTTAATTAATCATTAATTATTAATTAACTTAATCGTTCCACCATTATTTATTTATTTAATCAGTTAGCTCTGATTTGTTAATTAATCAACTTCAAATGATAAATTGAATTCTTGATTATATATGATTTTATACAAGACTATTATTAAAATTTTTAATTATTAATTTGAATTAAGTTTGATCTACTTTTTAAATCACAATTATAAATTTCATTACCTACATAATTAATTTCCATTTTAAATTAACTACTCCATTTTTGTTTCAGCAAAATATTCAAGATTTTCAAAGTCAAATTGTTTCATACTTAATAACATAGTTTATACTCAACTTAATTACTTTTTCTATCATATTACAGTTAGCCCAAATATCTGCCTTCTCAAACCCGAAGACAACCTCGAGCTCGCCTCGGGTAGGACTCGAATCCACCCAGAAATATTCACGCGATCCTCCCCTGCCTCTCTTCTTCTCCCCTGTTTCTTTCCTCTCTTTTTTTTAAAACTTAATTTCTTTATAAACGGTTAAAACTTAAAACTCACGCGCATAAAACACTCAACCCAGCTACGACTCGAAGCATTACGCGTACATACTCGAGTCTCTACTCGAGTCAACCCAACCCCGATCATCTCCGCCGCCGTGCACGTGCACGGCGGTCCACCACCGCGCCTACGCTTCGCGACGCCACCAAAAATCACAATTCTTCACCATACACGAAATCGAAACCCAGATCAACCCCAAAGTTAAGAAATCAAAATTCGACCTAAGTTCGAACTGGAACTTGAACACAGTTGATCAAATCACCTCACGTTAGTGATTGCGACCATCAGAAATTCCAAGGCTTCGGCCATGGCTAGCCGACACCACCTCCTATCTCCTCCCAAAACAACTCGTCACTCGGTGAAGTCACGACGTCGCGTGAATCACTCAACCGAACCCAATATATTACAGACCTTAAACCCTACTTTCAATCAATCCATGAAATTCTTGCATTCATAAATTTTTCTAACATTTTTCTGTTGATCCCTAATCAATTTACTAACTTCATGTTGAATCACAATAGCTATAATTGTTTGTATAATCAGAGTTTCACCAAAATACATTTTTGGCTTACCATTTAACTGCTCCCAAATTTGCTAACTATAAATTATAATTTTTATCTTAAAAATCATATCTTTGAATGTAGTATCAATATACAAATTCAAGTTTACAATTCGAATTATTCGAATTTTATCGTTATTTCCCTTTTACTGTAAAATTTGGTTTACAGTGTTTTATAATTCACTGATATATAATGTTTTACAATTTATTTTACTGTAAAATTTTATTTAGTTAATGCACTAATTAAAGAAGTTAGCTTTAAATAAAAGTATGAAATATATTCTTTAGATTTTTTTTTCAACAGAACAGAAAACAAAATAGAAACCTGAAAGAACAAGTTAACACTGACAAAACATAGTCCATATTCCAGAACTTAAGCATCCACATAACTACTCTTCATAAACAACATATTAAAAGTTATAATTTTAAATCAGTTTACTCACCAAGATTGTAGTAGGAACTTGAAACAGAGGATAGTATGAAAACTGCAGTGGCAAAATGGTTTTCCAGTAAATTTCCCTTTTGCTTGAATTTTGATTTGAACCAGAAATATTAAATTTTGTTTATACTTTGCTTCTTCTCAGATTTGTTTCATGAGTTCATGACTGAACTTAATGCAATAAGGAATGATAAATACATTTATTTATAACTTGAACAATGGAGTCTTCTTGAATAAGCCTCCACTTGATAAATATCTTACTTAATTTTCATTTGTACTAAAACTTGACAATCATAAGGATAGTTCGGCTGCAGATATTTTATTTTAGACAAATATGTGTGCTAATTAAATATTTCTGTTAACATATATGTTAACATACTATTAATGCTTGCTGACACAACATATTAAGTACAAAGATGTTTACAGGTTTGTACTACTGTTTTGCTGGCACTTATTGCACTTTTTATAAAGATATTTTCATATTTGTTTTCTGTTGCATAAGAATTAGCTTGCAGGTTAACTTATACTAACATATAAATGATGTTTGCAGGTTTTATTTATACTAATGTATTTTATTTATGCTAACACACAATCAATGTCGACTGACATAAAGATTTATTCAAAGATGTTTTGCAGATTTGTTTTGTACTCAATGTTCTTGCTGGCACTAAAGAAATTTGCAGTTTTGTTTTCTTATGCACTAATATGTTTACAAAGATGTTTACAGTTTTTATACATTTTATACTAATAATGCTTTGCTGGCCAAATTATTTGTATAAGACATACACAGGTTCTCATTTGTGTTTGAACTAAATGTTTTCATTTCTATTATAAGTATTTATATTTATATAGAAACTCATGTTAAATAGTTATAAGCTTATGTTATTTTAGTTATAAAAGTTATTGTTAGAAACATTGCTTAAATCTTATTTTTATTTAAAGTTAAATATTACAAATATTTGATTTGTATACTTATATGTGCATGAATGTATTTATGAATATGATTATGTTATTGAGCTTGTTCTTATTATTAACTGCATACATAAATCTGATATTAAATGTCATTCATACTTAAATTTTATTTTAAATAAATAAAACAGATTTAATTTTTTTTTTTTAATATTGTTACAAGAGTCGACTTTATATTTTGAAGTTATATTCCTTTATAATCAATATAAAACTAATAATATCCAAATTCTTATTTATTTATAAATGAAAATCTTATATTTTAATTAAATTAGATCAAAAACTTTTTATAATAATAGGGTCAAAATTCGGGGATGTCACATTCTTCCCCCCTTAAAAGAATTTCGTCCCCGAAATTTAAACAACGGTTAATTTAAAAAATTAGTATTAACAATCCAAACATACACAACGTCCATACAAAACAAACAGTCAAACAGTCAATTCTAACAACATTACTAGCTATCCGGACAAAAATCTGGATAAGCTTTCCTAAAACTATCAGGAGTTTCCCATGTACAGTCTCTGGGATCCTCACTCCATTGCACTTTGACGAGTTTTACCACTTTGTTCCTGAGTTGCTTCTCGTCTTGATCTACAATCTTAAATGAGACACATGAAATACATTGTGAATCCCAGCCATCTGTTCTGGCAATTCAATCCTAGACTACAGTTCCAATTCTTTCCAATACTCGGAATGGACCAATACATCTCGGAGCAAGATTTCCCGTCTTTCCGCATCTTATAGCACCTTTGATTGGGGAAAACTTTAATAAAAACTAAATCTCCAATCTCAAATTCCAATGGTCTTCGACTCTTATCTGCATATTTCTTCTGACGATCTTGAGCAGCTTTCATTCTTTACTTGATAAGCTCAACCTTCGCAGAAGCTTCTTGAATTAGATCGGGTCCAAGCCCAAGTCGATCATTCGATTCAATCCAACAAGATGGGGATCCACACGGTCTTCCATACAGAGCTTCATAAGGAGCCATCCTAATACTTGCTTGATAACTATTATTATAAGAAAATTCCACTAAATGAAGATGGTCTTCCCATGATCCACCATAATCCAAAACACAAGCTCGAAGTATATCTTCCAGAATTCGATTAAGTTTCTCCGTCTGTCCGTCGTCTGAGGATGATAGGCTGTACTTAATCTCAAACTAGTTCCCATTGCTGATCGCAGAGCTTCCCAAAATTTACTAGTGAAAATAGGATCACGGTCACTTACTATGCTGATAGGAACACCATGCAATCTGACTATCTCCTCAAGAAAATTTCCTCCAAGGAAACTGCAGTACGAGTCGCCTTAACTGGAATAAAATGGGCACTCTTCGTTAAACGATCCACAATAACCCATACTCCTTCATTTCCTTTCCTGGTCCTAAGCTAACCGTCAATAAAATCCATCGAGATCATTTCCTATTTCCAATCTGGAATTTCCAAAGGTTGCAATAATCCAGCAGACTTTTGGTGATCTCCCTTCACTTGCTGACAGATGACACAACTATTTACAAAAGCAGCTACATCCCTCTTCATATTCGGCCACCAGAGAACTCTCCTCATAACTTATACATCTTCGAAATTTCCGGGTGAATATTCAATTTGGAACGATGACACTCAGCTAAAACTTCTTGTCTCAGTCTATCCATATTAGGCACGCACAAACAATTATTAATCCTTAGAACACCTTGAAATCTGAATTCCAATCATCTTTCTGTATCAATACTGCACCCAATCCAACTAAACATGCATCCGTATATGCTTCAAATTTGCTCTTTCCATCCGGAATAGCAAGTACTGGTGCACTGGTTAGCCTTGTCTTCAATTCCTGAAAAGCTTCTGCACACTGAGGTGTCCGTTTCAATTTGGTTCTTTTCCTTGTTAGCTTGGTCAGATGCGAAGAAATCTTGGAATAATCCTTAATAAATTTTCTGTAGTAGCCAGCCAAACCAGAAAATTACGAACTTCCATCAATTGCTTCCATTCTAGAATAGATTCTCCTTTCGTCGGGCTACAGAGATATCTTCACCCAAAATACTGTGCTCCAAAAATAACTTCCGATTTCCAGAAATGGCACTTTGAAAATCTTGCCTTCAACACATGCTTCCTCAGAGTCTCCAATACAACTCCCAAATGCTGTCTGTGCTCCTCTTCAGATTTGGAGTAAACCAAAATATCATCAATGAATACCAGCACAACTTATTCAACACAGAACCTTAGCGAACCATCCGATTTGGTGACAAACACAGCAGCAGAGCCCCAACAAGCAAAACTGGGTCTTATCAAACCCTTCTCCAAAAGATCTTGCGTCTACTTAACCAACTCTTCTCTCTCTCTAGGAGGCATTCTCCTACTTGGCTGAATCACCGACACAGCTCCTAGAATCAAATCAATACGAAACTCAATCACTCGGTGTGGTGGTAGACACTTGACTTCTTCAAAAACATCAGAAAAATCTTGAACCACTTCGATTTCCTCAACTTTCTCTTGAGAGGTCTCAACTCCTCGCAAAAGATTACACAAATGAATTCCAGAATTATTGCACAACACTCTGGCAATTCTACCCACATAAATTTGTTCTCTCTTCACAATCCAGAACAGCCATATACTGTTCAGGTCAATCCATCGAAGAAATGAATCCACTCTGCTACTTCTGAAATCACCCCAAGAAAACTGCTGATCAACAAACCTTCTCGACAGCACACAGAACACTTCCAACTATAGGGCTAATCCTCAATGTCCAAAGATTTCTATTCAAAGCTCTTTGCAAAAAACTCGGGCCTCGATCAATCAAACATACCCTACTGAACTTGGTCACCATTCCGAAACGGACTTACTTCCTTAACTTGTTCCAAAGAAACACCTTCAGAGATATTCAAACTCACTGTCTCATCACACAGCTACAACACCTTGAGATATCAAGATATCATGATTTGGTCATGTCCATCCGATAGATCCAATCTCAAACTCATCCAAAATCACACTCCAACCATGAAATCCTCACACCATCCAAAGCTCACTCGAGACAGTAATAGGTCTACAGTCTTGACAAATACACTCCCACCACAAATATTCAAAACTCCAACCATCGGTAGTCGTGTTTCACACACCACTACCCTATCTACCTTATAACTTATATTGGAATACCCGAACAGGTAACCCAATAAATAGGTAGAAATATATATATATATATATATATATATATATATATATATATATATATATATATATATATATATATATATATATCAAATTACAAATACGCTCTCTCAAGAAAGACATCACTCAAGAGCCTAGGTATTCACTCAACCTAGCGCTCTAATACCACCTGTGACGTCCCAGGCTTTTCAACCATCAGCAACGGCTCACGACCGGTAGGCTTTTCAACCATCCCAGCCCTGCTGTGGCTCACAGTGATACCTCGAATTTGCTTTTACGACCACCCTCTCGAGTCGCAACCAACCCCGCAAGACCTTATACTATCCCCGAGGGCATGTAGGGGTAAGAGTCTTCCGTTCGCCACCTAATGCAAAGCGAGAACCCCCTATCACACTATAATGTAGCAAATCCGATCCCGGTCTCATCGGATCCAAACGCCATTTTAAAGTCCAAGTTGTCTAATTAACTTAACAATTTAAATTTAACAATTGAATTCATATAGCAATTTAACACAGATAATTAACATCAGATAAATCATATAGCAAGTTAACACAGATAAATCATACACAATCATCACAGGTATATATATAGAATATCACAGAACATCACAGATATAAATAAACATCGGATGCAATCAATATAATCATCGATTTAAATCAACAGTTTTGATTTGTTTTAAACTTAATTGCATATTTAAACATAAATTATATTTTATTCGTGCTTAACCAATTACGATTAATTAACTTATTTTAATTTATTAATTATTCCTTAATTAATGAATTAATTCTTAATTACTAATCAATAACCTTAATTATTGATTTATAAAACTTAATTACACAATTAATTATTATTAATTGCTTAATTAATCATTAATTATTAATTAACTTAATCGTTCCACCATTATTTATTTATTTAATCAGTTAGCTCTGATTTGTTAATTAATCAACTTCAAATGATAAATTGAATTCTTGATTATATATGATTTTATACCAGACTATTATTAAAATTTTTAATTATTAATTTGAATTAAGTTCGATCTACTTTTTAAATCACAATTATAAATTTCATTACCTACATAATTAATTTCCATTTTAAATTAACTACTCCATTTTTGTTTCAGCAAAATATTCAAGATTTTCAAAGTCAAATTGTTTCATACTTAATAACATAGTTTATACTCAACTTAATTACTTTTTCTATCATATTACAGTTAGCCCAAATATCTGCCTTCTCAAACCCGAAGACAACCTCGAGCTCGCCTCGGGTAGGACTCGAATCCACCCAGAAATATTCACGCGATCCTCCCCTGCCTCTCTTCTTCTCCTCTGTTTCTTTCCTCTCTTTTTTTTAAAACTTAATTTCTTTATAAACTGTTACAACTTAAAACTCACGCGCATAAAACACTCAACCCAGCTACGACTCGAAGCATTACGCGTACATACTCGAGTCTCTACTCGAGTCAACCCAACCCCGATCATCTCCGCCGCCGTGCACGTGCACGGCGGTCCACCACCGTGCCTACGCTTCGCGACGCCACCAAAAATCACAATTCTTCACCATACAAGAAATCGAAACCCAGATCAACCCCAAAGTTAAGAAATCAAAATTCGACCTAAAGTTCGAACTGGAACTTGAACACAGTTGATCAAATCACCTCACGTTAGTGATTGCGACCATCAGAAATTCCAAGGCTTCGGCCATGGCTAGCCGACACCACCTCCTATCTCCTCCCAAAACAGCTCGTCACTCGGTGAAGTCATGACGTCGCGTGAATCACTCAACCGAACCCAATATATTACAGACCTTAAACCCTACTTTCAATCAATCCATGAAAGTCTTGCATTCATAAATTTTTCTAACATTTTTCTGTTGATCCCTAATCAATTTACTAACTTCATGTTGAATCACAATAGCTATAATTGTTTGTATAATCAGAGTTTCACCAAAATACATTTTTGGCTTACCATTTAACTGCTCCCAAATTTGCTAACTATAAATTATAATTTTTATCTTAAAAATCATATCTTTGAATGTAGTATCAATATACAAATTCAAGTTTACAATTCGAATTATTCGAATTTTATCGTTATTTCCCTTTTACTGTAAAATTTGGTTTACAGTGTTTTATAATTCACTGATATATAATGTTTTACAATTTATTTTACTGTAAAAATTTATTTAGTTAATGCACTAATTAAAGAAGTTAGCTTTAAATAAAAGTATGAAATATATTCTTTAGATTTTTTTTCAACAGAACAGAAAACAAAATAGAAACCTGAAAGAACAAGTTAACACTGACAGAACATAGTCCATATTTCAGAACTTAAGCATCCACATAACTACTCTTCATAAACAACATATTAAAAGTTATAATTTTAAATCAGTTTACTCACCAAGATTGTAGTAGGAACTTGAAACAGAGGATAGTAAGAAAACTGCAGTGGCAAAATGGTTTTCCAGTAAATTTCCCTTTTGCTTGAATTTTGATTTGAACCAGAAATATTAAATTTTGTTTATACTTTGCTTCTTCTCAGATTTGTTTCATGAGTTCATGACTGAACTTAATGCAATAAGGAATGATAAATACATTTATTTATAACTTGAACAATGGAGTCTTCTTGAATAAGCCTCCACTTGATAAATATCTTACTTAATTTTCATTTGTACTAAAACCTGACAATCATAAGGATAGTTCGGCTACAGATATTTTATTTTAGACAAATATGTGTGCTAATTAAATATTTCTGTTAACATATATGTTAACATACTATTAATGCTTGCTGACACAACATATTAAGTACAAAGATGTTTACAGGTTTGTACTACTATTTTGCTGGCACTTATTGCACTTTTTATAAAGATATTTTCATATTTGTTTTCTGTTGCATAAGAATTAGCTTGCAGGTTAACTTATACTAACATATAAATGATGTTTGCAGGTTTTATTTATACTAATGTATTTTATTTATGCTAACACACAATCAATGTCGACTGACATAAAGATTTATTCAAAGGTGTTTTGCAGATTTGTTTTGTACTCAATGTTCTTGATGGCACTAAAGAAATTTGCAGTTTTGTTTTCTTATGCACTAATATGTTTACAAAGATGTTTACAGTTTTTATACATTTTATACTAATAATGCTTTGCTGGCCAAATTATTTGTATAAGACATATACAGGTTCTCATTTGTGTTTGAACTAAATGTTTTCATTTCTATTATAAGTATTTATATTTATATAGAAACTCATGTTAAATAGTTATAAGCTTATGTTATTTTAGTTATAAAAGTTATTGTTGGAAACATTGCTTAAATCTTATTTTTATTTAAAGTTAAATATTACAAATATTTGATTTGTATACTTATATGTGCATGAATGTATTTATGAATATGATTATGTTATTGAGCTTGTTCTTATTATTAACTGCATACATAAATCTGATATTAAATGTCATTCATACTTAAATTTTATTTTAAATAAATAAAACAGATTTAATTTTTTTTTTTGAATATTGTTACAAGAGTCTACTTTATATTTTGAAGTTATATTCCTTTATAATCAATATAAAACTAATAATATCCAAATTCTTATTTATTTATAAATGAAAATCTTATATTTTAATTAAATTAGATCAAAAACTTTTTATAATAATAGGGTCAAAATTCCGGGATGTCACAAATACAGTGTCCAATATTTTGGGGGAGTTACGCACTTTATTCTCATAGATGCATTGATATCTAATCTCGATACATTTTTACTAGGAATATTTAAAATGATATGTTTACTTTATTGCGATAAATCAATCATTGTTATAATACAGTATAACTATTATCTCAAAACATACCATTTATGGATTTTCTATTAAATATCCTTTTAATTAAATTAATTAATTAATGTAACTCGTTATATCTAGTTATATCATAGAAAGAAAATAGTTTTTATTTCGAACAAGGTTGGTCAGCGGGTTAGATATGTGTAATAAATTACATAATTGCCCCTAAGACATATCCCTAACTCTATCAATAAGTTTGCTAATATTGCCACTCCCCAGTCCTTCTCCTTTACCACCTCCATAGATCTCTTTAGTGCATTCAGGTGATAAGTTGACATCTTCGTACCAAATTTTTAAGGATTGCTCATTCTCATTGTCATTTATAGCTTTACCCCATATTTTTTGTTTCAACCAACTCAACCTGATAGCGTAAGTGCCCACTATCTCTACCTTTGCCAAGTTGTTCGTCCAACATCTCTAGAAGATCATCTAATTCCACGTCCCGACCACCTTCTTCATATGACAACATACTACCCACCACATGAATTCATAGCATCCGTGTTACATTGTCGAATGTAATGGTTGCCTCTCCAAAAGACATGTGAAATGAATTTGTCTTTAGATGTCGTCTCTCCACAAACACTGATATTGAAGTCATACTCATCCACCCATAGGAATGCTAGATAATGTTCATCAATCTGGAACATTTTATTCTTTTAACGACCTATTCTAGCCCATCTTCTAGTTTTCACCCTCGTAGTTTTCGCAAAAGAAAAATGCACCCAAGTAGGTAATGCATACAATAAAGCAAAAAAATTTATCATTCCTTACATTTGGTATTACATTTCTAAGTTGAAATTTAGCTACTACAAAAGCTTTAACTTTTAGCGTTATTTACCTATTTCATGTCCCAAATACTTCTCGTAATTTGACAATCAAAGCTAACAAGCGAATATTTACCTTTTGGTCCTTTTCCATCAATATTTTGTGATCTTCAAACATTACCCATATTTATTATACCAGTAGATCCACTCGAGCGAGTAGAAAAATGTTCTACTTCAACTTCAAAATCCTCTTCCTCCTCTGAATCATCTAAATCTTCATCATGCACGTCCACCTCCTCTTCACTAATGTCCTTCCAAGAAATAAGGTCATGCATCTCTTCTATTCGTCTTTATTTTTCAAATTTTGATTCACTATTCTCCACTCTGAAAAAATATAAAAATACATAAAAGTATTAGATTTACACACACACACACACATACTCACACACACACAGATATAAGTGTGATATCCATTATGTTATATCATAACCGTTGGTTGAATTTTTTGTCACACATCAACACCCAAAAACTAAAGGGTAGTCTTTAATTTATTACATTTATAGAGGTTTCAGTAGGATAGTCACTAAATGCTTTGGATGGGTGAAAGAAATTAAGTTGGAGTTCTTAAGGTTTATATCGAAGGGAATAAAAATTAAAATAAGCCTTACCATAAGAACGTAGTGAACTCTTTACATAAATAAATTTAGTCATCCTTAACATTTAAGGAATCGAAAAGGTTACACTTTACGTAAACAGGTCAAACCGACAATTCAATGATTCATTTCCTAGGTCCATTTTTTACTTCTTGGTCTAATGCTATATATAACACAATAAGAACCTTATTGCAACCAATCATATTGACTGTATGACCTTGCATCTTGTTTTACTTGCTCATTTCAACTAAACTAATTTCATCGAGGTTTCATACATTATGACTTGCGATTGGTCATCATATGGCATTTATATATGACCGCATATGAATCAAAATGTCCATATTATTTATTGTTGTAGAGTTCAAAACTCATAGAATACAATAAATAATATCGTGCAGATAAATATCTAAGTGACCAAGGTTCAAATATATATAATGGTGTATAATTTGGCTCTTTCAAAGGTGTTAAACTGACAACCTATCAAAAGATTTATTGGTAGGTATAATTTATATTTTAGTATTAACCTTAATTCAGTTCATCTGTATACCTTAACTGATTATCAATTATATTAGTTGCATAAATTTATCGAAGTATATTATTTTAACTTTATATACCATATATTCTTATATTATTAGAAATGTTAGATGTATTCACTTCATTTTTATAATAAGGCTAAGGCTCCCACTAGAATTTTATGTTTCTCAAAACCCTAAGAAAAACATAAAAATCATTTGAATTCTCTAGTAGATGTTAGGACTCGCTTGCCTTTGGATTTTGACCTTGAGGAGTATCAAAAAATCATATGCCCACAGGTGATGGATAACACTCTACTGGTTGAATCCTACACCACTCATAACTCATGGTATTTTTCCTAATTTCATCTCGACCTTGAGGAATATCAATAAATCGAAATAGATTATTCACTTCTATTCACCTTCTCATGACAGCCTAAGTATAGTGCATAAGCCATAAGGAATATCGACAAATACATGCATGTATCTTACCTCGTCTAGCCAATATATTAACAATACTATACATAACATCCCTAGCTCGAGGAACATAAACAATTAAGCAGTATGCAATAATGTATTAAAATATAAATGGTAAAGGACAAATTACATACATACATATATTTGCATAGGTAAGCGAGGCTTTAAACCGGTCCCCTACCAAATTTTATTAATGATACGGAACTTATAGAAGAGAACAAGGAAATAGAAAAAGACTTGAAAACAAAAAAACAAGACAAAAACACGCTAAAAAAACATTAATTAACATGCCAAGTACTATGAGTAGCACTGGGTTTTTTTTAGAAATCACGTATTCATGCATTTGTCAATTAAGCATGTCAATTTAGAGAGAAGTTCATTAATTCTTTGTTGCTTCGATTCAAACATTATAACATTTCTTTCTCTTTAGAAAACACTTAAGAACAGTTTTACAGCATATAAAAGGGTTCTCGATCTTCGGCTTTTCCATCTAGTATTCTTAAACACATTATGCCATTTAAGATCATGGTTATTTGTTGGCTTATGAAGACTATGTTTGTCTAAAATGGCATTCCAAGCATCAAAGGCAGCTGTGCATTCAAAGAAGAGGTGCTCGATCATTTCTGTCGAAACAGAACAATAGGCACATAGGCATTTTGAGTAATATCCATTATTTGCAATTTGTCTTTGGTGTATAAAGTATGGTTAATGGATTTCCAGAGTAACAAGTTGTCACATTGCGAGTCTACATAGCACCATATTCTTTTCCTCTATGGATAATACTCGTGTGTATAAAAGTTTTGATGGCTTTGAAAGTACCTCTAATTGAGTGGGTTTCCCTTTTGGCGGTCCACTAAATATTTACATCAAAAGTATTATAGTATTGTTGCATAATCAAGTTCCATATCTGTTGTATATGAGAGCTGCAAAAATTTGGAAGGATAATTTTTCCATTGTGATAGTAAGACCAAATTTCAACACAGTCATGAATTACAGTAATGGCTTTTTGGTTAAAATCCATTGTCTGATAGAGGATAAGGCCAAAATCCCCCCATTGATCATGCCAGAAAGAGAATTTATAGATGGTGTGACATTATGTATAATATGAGGGAGAATGCATGATCTTAAACTGACCTGACATCTTAAGAGTCAACTGGAATTGTAGGGTACACTACGCCATAAATGGCCTTCTGCAACACAAAAAAAATGTTGGCTCAGGCCCGAAAAATGTTGTCATAGGTCTATGACAACACTTTTAGGGTGATGCAATTTTTGCCGTTACCTTAGACCTCAAAGGCAACATTTTGACTATCTAAAGCAACATAAGTAACATTGTTGCAATAGAACCCTATTTGGGTCTATGGCAACACCCATAGGTATCTGTAGCAACATTCCAAAAATGTTGCTATGGATAATAACTTTCTGAAGTTGTGGGGCCCACACCTTGTGGGGCCCATAATGTGGGGCCCACGACCCAACTGGGTCCATCCCTATGGCAACACCTTGAATGACTATTGCAACATTATTTTAAGCAACATTTATAACCCGGTAGCAACACTATTATGAAGCTACTGCAACACTATTCTGAAGCTACTACAACACTATTCTGAAGCTACTGCAACACTATACTAAAGCTACTGCAACACTATACTGAAGAGACACTAAGAGCACATAGAACAGTACAATATCACATAGAACACTTGCATAATACACAGTACAATATCACATAAAACACTTACATAATACACAGCATAATACACAGTACAGATAACAATCCATACAATAGTACACATCACAATTCATGTCAGTTACCCCAAAATATCCAGCTACCCCAAAATACTACAAAGCTACCCCAAAATATCCGGTACACATAACAATTCATAAATGAGACTTAAGAGCTGGTGCCTCCAGTCAGATTATCAGTCTCACTGGACATGATTGTGGAAGTTAGATCCTCTACATTGATGTTCATCTCCGGGTTGGCATCACCTAATTTCTTAAGCACCCTAGCCAAATTATCTTGTACCTTCTGATTTACCTTGGATTCTAGCTGTGCTTCCATTTCTTCGATAAGCCTTTGCCTTAAGTCATGTACGTAAGCATTTATTAGAGCCTCGGTTGATTGTTTTGCACACTTTGCACGCCTCCCTTTAAACACAGGATGACCCTGTGATTTTCCATTCGAAATTACTGTTTCAACGGTATTTCCTCCTTCTCCACCGACTATTTCCTTTTGAACTAAGTCCTACAAAATAAAGCCACATCAAAATTACCCTACAATAAATGCAGAGAATGCAGCAAATGCTTACATATGGATTGTGTACAGCAAATGTAGAGAAAGCCAGATTATGGAAAACAATTTGTTTATGTGCATGTAATTAGAAAACAATTTGTAACCTATATACTAGTAAAAACTGGAAAACAATTCCGTCGACAGCCAGCTACGGCTTCGTCATCTGGATTATGAGGCTTCAAACGGCCATTCATTTTATTTATGCACATATGTGTATTACTATAGACATATATTTTTATATAAACCATGTCAGTAATCCCTTTAACCAAATTCATTTCTTCGTTTCCAGTTTTTGTGTCATTTCTAGCCAAACGCAAAAGCAAGTCCTCTTCATTAGACTAGAAAAGGAAAAAAATGGCCGAGGGATCAAAATTCTTAATCTCACAATATACTCAATTACAATTTCCAAAGCAAACATCTATGCCATTAGTACGTTTGCAAAACTCAGGTTCAACAAGTGCTTCAAGGACAGTTTCAAGGACATGAGCATACATGCACATGAGCAAGACAAGAATAATGTGCAGCATGTGCAAAACAGAACAAAATTATTACAAAACAGAATTATTACTTACAAATTTGTAATTCATTACTTGAGGATTAGATACGTGCTCACATCCATCTGTTCTCTTATGACTTTTAAGAAAAAGTGTTGCATCGGATGGTGTCTCCTGATACAAGTTCAATAGATAGTTTAGCATACACTCTCTTCAGTCAAAAATGTAAAGTATCACTACCATCTTATGACGAAGCTGGGCGAATGACTTTGGACCAGTGGTGTGTGTGTCTTGATACGACTTACGACTATCAGAATTTTTCAGGGTTTTTTGTTAAAAAAATACGCAAAAAACAAAGTACTCGTTTATCTCACAAAAAAAGTACTCATTTATCTTGCGAAATAAATAATACGTACGTATACCTGAATCTCATCATCTGCCCAATACCTCAAGAGCACTTTAAAATCCTCCACTGGGATGTTGTATGGCTTGTTATCTAGCCTCTCCTCATCAGTCTTATCAGCTTTATAATGAGCTGTTTTTATGCGACTCTTGTACCCCCTCCAACAGTCACGAATAGACTTCAACACCCAGTTTTTACATTCATTCGGAATAATATACCGTTGCTTAAATATAAATCAAAGATAAAAAGAATAAATAAATCAAAATTCAGCTACATATAGTTAACAGATCAATATTACTTATTAAAGTAAAATTCAGCAACATTATAGTTAATAATAGATTACCTTAACATAATCCCATAGAGATTTCTTCAACTTTTCAGGAACATCCGACCAAGATTTATACGTAAGTGGCACAGACCTTTTCAATGTTCCTAAAAAGTTGCTAAGTTCAGATATTACTTTGTCATCATCTGAAATAGGTTGGAACCACTAGTTCATCATAATTACAACTCTTTTGCCATTCGCCCTTGTATGAACATTAAACATCTGTGTGTGACCTCTGAGTCTTTTAGGAACTTCGCCTTTAATTAAAATGAAAAGTCCCGTCAAATAATAACATAAATCATAATGTAAATTCAGTACTTAAATATTAATCCTACTGTAATATTAAATATTATTATCACATCAATTCAGTACCTGCATTTTCAATGTCTGGCAAGACATTCTCGCAACATACTTATTTGCCATACCACTTGCACTAGCTTTTGCAGCATTTTTCTTTTGTCGTTCCCGCAGAGCCAAATAATCAGCCATTGTTCCTTTTCCTTCAACATCCTTCTCAGTTGAACTTACTACCAGGCTTGGGCTTGGGCTTGTGCTTCTCAACTTTTCCTTTTCCTTTGCGATACCACTAGCTGAACGAGTTTGTGGTCCACTAACAGGCTTGGGCTTCTCAACTTTTTTAGTTCTCTAAATTGTATATATAAGTAGGAAATAAGATTGGATTTTATAGTTATTATCTTCATAAGCAGAAAAAATAAGATATGTAGCAATCACACACCTTTCTTGGACTTTGTGAAGTATCATCTTCACTATGCTCCTCATGGTCCGGATTATATTCCTGATCACTATCCACATCCTCTTGCATCTTTTCTTTTCCTTTATCTTTTTTTTGTTTGCATTTCTCAGTTCAGCTGAAATTGCAGGCACACCTAGAGAAGCAAGAACTTCGATGTTCCTCATCACATTAACAGATCTATGTACTTCATAATCTTTTAGGTTCATCATCATCTTAGCAGCTCTCTGTACTTCATAATCTTTTAGAAATAGTGGAGGTGTAGAATACTCATTTGGAGGTGGTGGAGGTGGTGGATGAACATCCTGCAAGTATATAATAAACAGGAACATCATAGTAAGCATGCTGCAAGAGTGGTACAAAATATTCAAATTACAATAAGATCATCATAATAAGAATTCTTCAAACCTGCATGCCATTTTCATCCATATCTTCTTCTTCCGATGCTGGTAAACGTGATTCCAACTTCCTCTTAACACTTGATGAGCTCAGATTCACTGTTGAATCGCTGATTTTTGGTTTTTTTTCTGTGTCATCTTCTGAGGATTTACTTGATCAGCTAACTTTAGATTCACGGTTGCATTGTTAGGTTCTGGATTATTCAGCCGTGTCGACTTCCAAGGACTCCTCACCTCAGCTAACTTTAGATTCTCGGTTGCATTGCTGGGTTCTGGAATATTCAGCCGTGTCGACTTCCAAGTACTTTTCACCTCAGCTAACTTTAGATTCACGGTTGCATCGTTGGGTTCTGGATTATTCAGCCGTGTCGACTGCCGAGGACTGTTCACCTCACCTAACTTTAGATTCACAGTTGCATTGCTATTCAGCCGTGCTGACTTCCGAGGACTGTTGACTTCAGCTAACTTCTTTTTTTTGGTTCTGTTGTAGTTGATGAGCCGTCACGTACTGTCGTTTCACTGGTTTTGTAGCTGCAACAATACAATGATATTATAATCATAATCTTTAAATGTTATAATCAAAATATCACAATAATTTTTTTTTTGCTATATCAAAATATCACAATCTGCAAATGATATTAACTATCCATTTATATATACCTGTAACCAGATTCTGCTTTAGTCGCATGATTACATGGGGCTGCATTTGCTTCAGTGGCTCAATTGCAGTATCGACAACGTTGTCGATATAAAAATCCAAGTTACCACCACTGTTAACCCCTTTGACTAATTCGGAGAGTTCCGCATCATTCGTCACTAACTTCCACCCACCCTTCTCACCATTTCTCATATAAGTTCCTCCTATTTCGGTGTACTGAAGGTCATCCTTCACAAACTCCATGAACACTGTGTACGAGAAGTAGTCAGGATCAACCCTCTTTACCACAGTATCGGTTCCACCAACATATTGTGCCTTCTGAAATGCACCCTTGTGATGAAATGTGAGCTGCATGAGTTCCCCCATCCTATACAAAATGGATACAGAATGGTGAGTTTACATTGGAAGCAAGATATGAAATAATAAAATGGGCAGGTATATTAAGTACATATGTGTATGCAGGTATATAAAGCACTAGAAACAACAAGGGAACACATAAAATCAGAATAAGTTACAAGCAGTCAAGTAATTAAAAAGTAGTAAATTAATTATGAAAATCAACAGACACAGAAGTCATCCCTTAATTAAGAACCAATACATAAATAGAAGTCACTTGATATTTCTACATAGAAATCAAGAGGAAGTTTCCTCTATGCTAGGCGGAATGAGGATTTGTGTTGCCGAGACGTCATCTCTATACCACCTAACATCACTAACTTGATTTCCTATTCCATTACAACATTGAATATCATGTAAAACTGGATCATCTTCATTTCCATTTTCATTTTCGACTTCACACCAATCCCTCGGCAATTTCTTGACAACATTATAAAGTGCCGTATCAGTTGGATCTTGTACATAAAATACTTGTTGTACTTGTGAAGCCATAACATACGGATCGGATTTCTGGCACAATCTATTAAAATTAACTCGAGTCATCCCATACAAATCTTTCTCTTCTTGGTACCAGCAACACTTAAATAAAACCACTGAAATTTCTCCCCAATAATTAATTTCTAGTATTTCTTCAATTGCCCCGTAGTAACTAACATTACCAACCAATGGATTTTGATCTTTTGAACTTGCAAAGCTAGTGGTCAATGCAGTCAAGAATACACCACTATTCTGTGTTTTACACTTAGCATCTCTATATTTTGTATGGAATCTGTATCCATTAATAACATATCCACTAAATTTCCTAGCTGTCCGATTAGGGCCCATTGCAAGCACTTCTAGCTCTTTTGAAATGTCCTTTTTTTCCCAACCTCATCCTTCAGCCATTTCTAGAATTCTTCGATATGTGCTCTCTCTCTTTTATATCTTCTCGATATTGCATGACCATCAATTAAAGCTCAATGTTCCCTATAATAATTATGATGGTATTAATATCAATAAAGAAATATTCTAATTCTTTAGTACTTGCTAGAATAAAATTAGAACATAAAAACATACTCTTTTAAATTATCTATTTCCTCTTTACCACAATTGAATAGAATGTACCGATGACATGCCATCCACTCAGATTCTTTTAGATGAATAGCTTTTCCGTCTTTATTTCTTCTTGTACCAATAGCATATTCCATAATTTGTGGACAACTTTCAAATTTAGGTACTGCATCACCGCCACTTAAGAATCTTGAGCAGAATGTCAAGCGTTCTTCTGCCAAGTAACCTTCGACTATGGAACCCTCCGGTTTAGATCTGTTGTGCACATAAGATTTGAGTTTAGCTAGATAACGCTCAATCGGTAACATACATCGAACGTGCACAGGTCCACCGTATTCAACTTCCTTGCACAAGTGAACCGTCAAGTGAACCATTATGTCAAAGAAAGACGGTGGAAATATCATCTCAAATTGGTAAAGAATTTCGACAATTTCTTGTTGTTGTCTCTTCACATCTTTCAAATCAATTACTTTGCCCCAAAGAAATCTTAAGAATGCACCAAATTTTATCATAGGCAATGCAACCTCAGGCTTCAATGTTTTTTTCGCAGCAAATTGCAACAAGTAGTGAAGTAGAAAATGAGCATCATGGGTCTTGTACCCTGAGATTTTCCTTTCCTTCGTGTGAACATACCGACTGATATTGGCTGCACAACCGTATGGCAATTTAACATTCTCCAGTACTGAGCAAAATATTTCTTTTTCTTTAGTCGTCATGTCAAATATAGCAGCCCTAATCTCAAAGTGTTCGCCGTCATTTGATAAAACGGGATGCAGGACCTTCCTGATGCCCAATTCCTATAAATCAAAACGAGCATTCAAATGGTCTTTTGACTTGCCACTAATATTTAGCAAAGTACGAAGTATGTTGTCGCATATGTTTTTCTCTATATGCATAACATCAAGGTTATGTCGCAATAAATTGTGTCGCATATGTTTTTCTCTATATGCATAACATCAAGGTTATGTCGCAATAAATTGTGGCTCTAGTACGGTAAATTGAAAAATATTGACTTCTTTTTGAAAGGGGAATCCTTTTTCTTCCCAAAATTATTTTCAAAGTCACGCAACAGTTCTTCAATGTCTGTTCCTGATAAATTTCCCTGAATCTGTCCTATTTCAACTTCACCATTTAACCTCCTCTTATCAAACCTCCACTTGTGTTTCGGATCCAGAAATTTTCTATGATTCATGTAGCACATTTTTTTTACTATGTTTCAAGTACATTGAAGAAGTCTCATAATGGCATACAGGACAACCCAATTTACCCTTTATGCTCCAACCGGATAACATTGCATACCCCGAAAAATCGCTAATGGTCCACAACACACTTGCACGTAACATGAATTTTTGATCAGTAAAGGCATCATAAGTTTCTATGCCTAGATCCCATAATTCTTTCAACTCTTCAATTAGAGGCTGCATATATACATCAATTTTATTCTTTAGAGACTCTGGACCAGAGATGAGTGTTGAAAGAATTAGATTTTTGGGCTTCATGCACAACCAAGGTGGAAGGTTGTAGTTAACTAATACAATTGGCCATGTGCTGTAAGTTGTACTCATTGTATGAAAAGGATTGAATCCATCAAAGGCTACACCCAATCTGATATTTCTATTTTCTGATGAAAAATCAGGATACATAGCATCCATCGCCTTCCAAGTCTCGCTATCAGCTGGATGTCTAAGTTTTCCGTCTTTTTTTCGGCCCACAGAATGCCATCTCATAAGTTGTGAATACTCCTTGCATATAAACAGCCTTTGCAGCCTTGGTTTTAGCGGAAAGTAACGCATTACTTTTGCCGGGACTTTATGAATCAACTTCTTTGGATCATTGTCACAGGTGCCTTTCTTTTCCTCTTCCCACCTCGAAATACCACAAGAGTTACAAACATCTTTATCTTCATTCTCTGCCCAATAGAGCATGCAATCGTTTGGACATGCGTGTATTTTTTTGTAATCAAGACCTAAATCTTTAATGATTTTCTTCGCGGCTCTAAAAGATAAAGGTATGTGGGCCTGTGGAAAAGCCTCACTCATCAACTCTAGTATATCCCCAACTGCAGACTCTGTAATTCCACGTACACATTTTAAAGAATAAAGCCTGATGATAAAACTTAATCTCGAAAATTTTGAACAGCCACGATATAATGGCTGCTTTCCATCTTCGACAAGGCGATAAAATCTTTTAGCATCGGCATTTGGTTCATCAGAATTCTCATCTTCACAGTTCTGCATATTTCCACGAGTACGGTGCAACATTTCACCTAGATTATCTCCAAAATCACCAGCATCACAGTCTATATTTTCATCACTCCTTCCAAAATTTGGGTGAGAAACCTTACAAATCCATTTCACATAGAATGGAGATGGACCATTGCAGATGAGATGATCATAAATTATATCTGGACGACGCCACTTGTTATTTTTACAGTTCTTGCATGGGCACGTCATTTCATTGCCTATGGCCAATTTAGAAAAACCGTTTTGTATAAAGGCTCTTATCCCGCTAATATATCCTTCACTAAACTTTGGAAGTTCTATCCAAATGTTTTCACTGTCAATCACTACAATTATGAATATGAGTATTTTAACATGAAAAGATAAAATTTGTGTGTGTGTCCAACAAGAGGAAACCTAGACAAGTCGAGTTGTTAATTCAGGCCGAATTAAGAATTTAAAGTAGTTTAAATCGAAACGCTAAAGTGATGGGAGAGAGTGTTATACCTCAAAATCGAAACTGAAGCCCTAAAGTGATGTGAACAATGCTTGAACCCCCAAATCAAAGCGAAATCGCTGAACAAAGCTTGAACCCCCAAATCGAAGCCCTAATCGAACCGAAATCATTGAACCCCAAATTAAGAATGTTCGCTTGAACCTTTGTAAGAAGACAGAGAAGAATGAAAATAAAAAGTTATTTGCGGGGACTTTTTTCCTTTGCGGCTCTAAAAGATCAAGGAGTGGTGTTCGGATTGATGAGGTGTCACGTTCTCCAACGTAGGATTTGCCTTGGTAGATTGGCACGGATCGACGCGAAAGGTATGCAAAGGTCTGCTATAGAAATACTATAAAAAAATGTTGCATCAATTACACTTGTTTAGCTAGAGCAACACATTTTTATGGCTAAGGCAACACCAAAAATTCAACGTTGCAGTAGGACCAAAATTGTATAGCTATGACAACATTTTACCTAGCAACACCTTGCAAAAATATTGCAGAAGGCCATCTATGGCGTAGTGGTAGCTCCATGGTCCAAAAGTGTTTGGATTGGAGGTAATTATTAGACATCCAGTGTATCAAAGGGGTATCTTTGTGGTTAAGGGGGTCATCAATGTGCCTAGTAGCAGCAGCCTTGTTCCAAGTGATAAGATCTAAAATACCAAGCCCACTATTTGATTTAGGCTTGCATATTTTTTGAATGAGATGAGGATTAGCGTATTAGAGTAGCAATCACCATCCCACAAAAAATGATCCAAAGTAGTGTTTATCATTGAGATCAATTTTTCAAGGAAGCTTAAACATTTAGGACTAGTTTTTAGTCATTCCAACAGCAATAAGATTATTATAGTTAGTATGCTGCTTGAGAGAGAAGGAAACATAGCCAAAAGGAAGGTTTAGACATGATAGCTTCATATATAGGCTACATTAAAAGGTAGTGATTTTGAAGGAAGTGATGGGAATACCCAGATAAAATCTATTGTTTGGCATAAGATTTAGAGTGGAGAGAAGAGTGATTCGAGCTCTGCCCTGACAATTAGGACCGACAATGAGAATGTGGGATTTTGATTTATTAATTTGCAATCCAGTGATGGTGTGAAAAGTTTGTAGGCATAGAAGAATGGAGTTAATAGAAGTGGAGTTAGGTTTGGTAAATATGACAAGATCGTCGGTGAATATGAGGGATGTAATCATAGGTTTCTGCATTTTAAATGGAGTGAAAAACATTTTGAGAGCACATGATTTTTGACAAGACAGTTAAACATTTCCATAACGGTGATGAAAAGATAGGCAAAGAGGGATCACCTTGGATAATGCCTTTAGATGATGTGAAATAGCCAAAGATAACACCATTGATGATAATAGAGAATTTATTAGATGAAATGCAAGAATTAATCTAAGCAATATATGCCTTAGTGAACTTCATTCTACACATAATTGCAATGAGAGAAAGCCAAGAGATTGAGTCAAAAGCTTTCTATTTATCTAATTTAAGCATGCATCTAGGGGAAACATTGGTAGTATTATAGCCCTTAAGAAATTCATGAGTGATTAGTATATTGTCTGAAATATTCCTAGAGCTGAGAAAAACATATTGACTATGGTCAATGATTTTGGACAAGGCAGGCTTGATTCTAGTAGCAATGATTTTTGTGATGCATTTGTAGATGACTGAACAGTAGGCAATTGGTCCATAGTGTTCTACTGAGGTAGGGTGGCTATCTTTAGGAATCATTGCTAAGTTTGTAGAGTTAATGCCACTGAGCAGAAAGTTCATTTTAAAAAGTGCAAAATGTTTGTAATGGCCCATTTTCTGTACCCTTTGAATCGACAATAAACCACACATATCCAACTCAAATTGCACGAATAAGAGGATCATAAAGGGTAGAAAGAAAATAGAGACTGAACAGAATCTCACACGAATGGAATAACATATATTATTTCAATAATAATCTTTACAGTAGAAAATATTAAAAATATAATATCAAAGTCTAACCTAGATTCAGCCTAGATAGTTATAACACATGCCCTTACAAATGCTGACAAACAACAAAACAAATGCAATAGATGTACCAGATAACAGAATACGTCCATAATATGATAAAGATCTCCAGCTCTCCTCTGGAAACTCTAACCGTCTTCAACTCAACCAGAAACTACTTGGATCTGACCCGAGTGTTAAAAATTCCCGGATCAGGCTTGATAAACCAGCGTGAGATACTCGAAATTTAAAATGACAAGATTATCAAAACCTTCGAAAAGAAGGGTATCTCATAAGACCACGCCCACACATAAACACGGATAGGTTTATACCAAATGATAACCAAAACACTTTTATTACCAAAATAATTAGATACTATTTTTAATGACATTCTTTTAAAAATAGTTTTCAAATAAACTTGTTAAAATAAGGTATCAATATCTGGACTAAGTGTAAGGTGATATATCTGGACTAGGTCAACGGAATATACCGAACAGAATATATGATACCAGAAAAGAGGTAGCTGAAATTTGCAAGTCATTACAGCTATTTTGGCACCACAATCAAAACTGTAAATCTCATATTGGGATCGGATTTCCAACATGATAGGGAACTAGTTGTCTTTTCTTCGATCCACGCATAACAAACATAGTTCCCACGGTGCCTTAATCTCTTTTCTAAAACTAGTCACTCGGAACTATACTTGCTACACTAATACCGATAACCGGTAGTTCTCTGCTTTTCTCAAGCTAACCACTTTATTCAAATTGGGCAATAAATGCCTCGAGGGACATATCCCCCAAAGGGCCCAACGTATTGGACACCACCATGCATACTCACTTATTTTGAATTTGTGTCTGTCAGACCACTTAGTATCCCATATCATCTTCCGGGATGTGAGGCTAGTGAGGCTACGCTCAATTTCTTTAAAGCCACGCTTTTCATACAAAACCTCGTTTTGATCATAACAGGTCCACCATGAATGCCACACTGCCATTCCTTTGATCACTATTTGACTCCCATAAGCATACAACCTCTGAGCTCGTATGTCTCAGAGAAGAGTGTTAAGCTAAGAGAAGTTGCCTTCTCCGCCACCAAGTAGATGTACATTTGTAAAATTCAAATTTTGTGTCTCGTAAATGCAATGTCAGACAATTCATACATAAAAGTTCATTCTGGGACTGAACGAAACCGAAGGCACTTTCCTCGGCCATTACTATGCGAGAATCCCTTGCAACCAGAAAAATCTCCACAACGAGGAGACCACTGCTACAAATAGCTTTATAATGGGAGCGAGACAGAGCATGTCAACAAGCAGTCCTCATGCTATGAAGGTCCTCGGTCTATAATAATCATCATCTTGAACATGTCTTCACTTTTGAACATATGTATTGGTATGAAGTGGTTTTCGGAAAGGAATCGCCCGAATCCGAACCCGCTTCCTTCAAAGCCAATTATCGATAAAAAGATGTTTAGTTCATATGTGGATATCAATCATCAATCAATTACTTCATCTTTTACTTAAATAAAATATCTTTCTTACATATATTCTTTTCAAGTTATTCCATTTTCTTTTCACATGTATATGGAATCATTAAGCCTCATTCATCAAATCATTTGGTTTATTTAAACCTTTCTTAAATCGTGGAACAATTCTAAATCATTTTCTCTCTAACTTAAGATACCTTTCCAAATCATTCATTAAATATTAATCAAAGATTTCTTCTATTCAAGTTATAACTTCTAACTTAGGAAAAATATTCCCAAATCATTTATTAAATCTTAATCAAAGATTTCTTATATTCAAGTTATAACTTTAACTTAGGGAAAATATTCTCAAATCATTTATTAAATCTCAATCAAAGATTTCTTATATTCAAGTTATAACTTTTAACTAATCAAAGATTTCTTATATTCAAGTTATAACTTCTAACTTAGGGAAAATATTCCCAAATCATTTATTAAATCTTGATTAAAGATTTCTTCCTTAACTTCAAATCATATATTTTCAAATCGAAGATGTTTGCACAAAAAAAGGGCAAACACCTCCAAGTCGTTTGATTTAGTCGATTTTATATGGTTCTTAGTGATTTGGGTGATTTATGCAAATATGTAAAAAGCAGGGACTAAACTGTAAAAGACACACAAATTTATATTGGTTCAGCCAGAATGTGCCTACGTCCACTTTATATGTTATTCTCTTTCATTGTTCAGATTACAAGTACAAAGCTTTTATCACAAGTGTATGAAAGTTGTTTGAAAGTTCTATCCGTGCTTGAGCTCTCCCAACCGTTCCTCATTGTTGTACCCCTACCCCTCTATTTATAGAGTCAGGCTGGGGTAGGGGTCTTGGATGTATATAGCTGCTGGTGGGCCTGGGCTGACGTGATCCGGCCGGGCAATGTTGGTTCCGTAATGTCTTGGTCCGGTGGTGAGTAGAGCATGGGTTGGTCCGGTGGTGAGTGGAGAGTGGATTGGTCCAGTGGTGGGAGGAGCATGGATTGGTCCGGTGGTGAGTGGAGCGTGGATTGGTCCGGTAGTGAATGGAGCGTGAATTGGTCCAGTAGTGGGAGAAGCGTGGATTGGTCCGGTAGTGGAAGGAGCGTGGATTGGTCCGGTAGTGAATGGATCGTGGTCTGGTCCGGTAGTGGGAGGAGCATGATTTGGTTCGGCGATGCCTTGATTCAGTTGTGCCTTGGTCCGGTGGTGAGAATACACCCAACATTTGCCCCCCAAAGTGGGGCATATGCCTGCATATGTCGCGCTTTGTTTTAGATCATTCGGTTTGGACACACTCATTCGGCCGAAGTACCGAACCAGTTGGTCCGGTTATCCTACGCTCGCCTATAAGTATGGGCTTTACGCTTCTGCTATTCGATACCTTCTGAAATAGCCGAACCAAGCTTTGGTCTGCCGAATCAACCATATCACCAAACCAAATTTGACTGCCGGTCTAGGTGATTTAGTCTTCTTTTGCCGAATGATCTTTATGCTCGAACTGCCGATTGAGTCCGGGGAGTAGAGTGCCGAATGAACTCTTAGCCTCGAACTACCGAATGAACTTAGGGAGTATGAGTGCCGAATGGTCTTTTCGCCTCGAACTACCGAATGAACCTGGGGGTACGAGCGTCGAATGGTCTTTTCGCCTCGAACTACCGAATGAACCTGGGGAGTACGAGTGCCAAATGGGCTCTTAGCCTCGAACTTCCGAATGAACTTTTTATGTTTTGAATCATGAATGAGATTCCAGACTGTTGGTACTTGTTTGCCTACATCCCTTGTTCTAACGATGTATTTTCTCGCATTGCAGATAATGTCTCGCAAAGTAGAAACTCGTTCTGACAAGAAGAAATCCAAGGACAAAGGGGAGTCCTCCATAGTGTCCCCAGTTCAGTCAGAGCTAGAACGACATGGACCGTCCCTGAGATCATTAGTAGATGGGTACGGCCCTCAAGAGCTCTTGGACTCACCGCCTGACTGTTTTCCCAGCTCCCTCAAGGATGAGCAGCTTGACGTTATATCTAGATCCTTTGGGATTGACAGAGCGCATGTGATGTTGCCAGGGAAAGGAGTGATGCCGTTTAACCCCCCTGAAGGATATTTTGCTTGTAGTAGATATCACTGCTTGTGCGGAGCCATTCCTCCGATCAACGCTTAGATAGTCAGCTTCATCACATACTTGAAGGTGGCCTCTTTCCAGCTTCAGCCCAACTCCTATGCCATCTTGGTGAGTCTGTTCATTATGTTCTAGAGAAAATACGGGCATCCCCCTTCCAACCGGGAGATCCGGTACCTATACAACTTGAGAGGCTACAAGAAGGGGTCTCCATATATTAGCTTATAATCGGTCGTGTCTTTCAAGCCAGTCCTGGACTTATATTCAAAATTTAGCATGTTCAAGAAGGAATGGTTCTTTGTCAAGAATGACTCTGTTTCTTTCCACCGCTTTACCTCTGGCTATAAGTTGAATCTCATTTATAATTTTCGTTCTTTACAATGCTCCTCCTTATGTGCTTTATTTCTTGCTAGCGACAGGTGGTTTTGCGGTTGTAGAGAACGATCGTCTGGTTCAGATGGTTGCGGAAATAGAAGCCATTCCGGAAAACGAGAGGGCAGCTTCTTATTTGATCAGGAATGCTACTCTTTTGGGGATCAACTTGATTCTGCTACGCCAGTCTGTGGTCAAGCAAAGAGACACAGCTGAGAAGAGGGCCGCCAAAGCTAAAGGAGGGGCTATAGCGAAGAGCGGCAAAAGGAAACCCTTTTCGAAACATCCAATTGCCGGGGGGAAGAAACTTAAGAAGTCTGATGGACCCTCCCCCAGCACATGTCCAGACATCCCGGAGGAGGAAGATGTGGAGGAGGAAAGAGGCGGGGATGAAGGAGGTGAGGTGGAGAGTGGAAGTGGTGGAGAAGGTGATGGTCATAGCGATGATGGTGGCGACGGACAGAGTGGCGATGTCACTGGGGCTTTGTCTTCTAAGCAAGCAGGTGTGATTCAGGAGTGGACAGATTATGCTTTCCGCCTAGCTTTTGAAGGGTTGGAGGAAGGATAGGCTTTAGTGGAGAAGTCTAAGAAAGCTGACAAGGCCGAGACCGGCGCCGATTCCTCTTCCAAGAGCGCTTCAGCTGAGGCAATTCCTGCGATTCAAGGTGAATTTTTGACTCGATCAGACTCTATTTATGATAAGGATTTAGGAATATTTTATGGTCATCTCCCGTCCTGGAATGAGATCCAGGACTTATTGCAGTATCCTACTCCTCCCCAGGGTTTGTATGGCAAAAGCGTCTCTTTACTCTTCTTAACTTGATATATTTCTTGAATTATAGTTCAATGTTTGCTTGTAAAGCTTGGTTTTTATCCCAGAAGCGAGTAAGGCGGCCAAGACATCAGATGTTCGGCACCATCTTGAACAATACAAACTTCTCAAGGCTTCTACTAAACCAAAGCCTTCGACTAATCGCCTTGGAGACGTAGTCGGCTACCGCCCTCTTCTTGGAATTATCGAAGAGGACATTTAAAGAAAGAAGAGGAGTCGTGCCTTGTTTGTATCCCCATCTGGTCCTTAGTCTCCAACTCAGCTTCTTCAGGATACCACGGAGGAGAATATTGAATTTATACCTTCTCCGCACCTGTCTGAAAATCCTACTGTTACCCGGATAAGTCATCTCGGCTTGGCTCGTAATCCGTTTGCAGGTCATCCGGATCTGAATCCGAGTTCTCGTGATATTACCTTTGATGAGGCTACCGGTGAGCACTTTCTCCCCCGTAATCCCATGGTGAGAGTATTGGATGAAGCCAAGTCCCTGGACCTTGATTTGCTTACCACTCGGGTTGTAACTTTAGGGGACGAAGCTAAGGCAAATATTGACCGGGTTGCTGAGGAAACCAGAAAGCTGATGGGGCATCATGCCCGACTAATCAAGGCTGGAGAAGAAATTGGGAGTGCTAACATTCGACTACGGTTAATGGTTTCCGACCAGGCTAAACAACTCGCTGATCAGGCCATCCAGATTTCCCAACATGAGGCCGCCTCAAGGCAACTAAAGAAAACCATGGAAAAGGCCAGCAGAGCAGAGTTACGGAAAATGGAGGCTGCTTGTAAGGAACGGATTGATATGGCTATTGCAACGGTGGATGAGGTCCGGAAAGTGGATCTCGAGCGGGTACGGGAGCTATCCGGGAAACTTGAAGCCGTAGAGCTTATTCAAACCTAGCTGAAGGAAGAGATGGAGGCGATGAGGAAATCTTTCCAGGCTGACTGCTCGCGATACCAATCGGAGAGGGATGCTGCTACTGTAAAGTTATTGGCTTCTCAGGACCGAATAAGGGAGTTCGAGGAGAATGAGGGGATAATGGATGAGATGCTTCAGGACATATACTTTCGCACTTGGAAACAGGGCAATTAATCTTGGATGGATGATTATCCCCGAGTCATGGTCAGGATTTATCTCTGGGCCCTGGAGGAGGCTAAGGCCAATGCAGATAGGGAGGGTGGCGTGGCCTTTAGAATGGATGTGGTCACGGCTCAATTCACCAAGGAGGAGAAAGCGGCGGTGAAAGAGGGTATGCGGCTGCTTACTGTTGAGGAGGTTGGTGTGCAGTTAGAGGATGATGATCAAGGAGCAGATGCTGGTAAGTCTTCCCTTTTAGCTGCTCGTAACTTGATTGCTTATTGTTTTATGACTATTAATGGATTCTCTCCCGAATTGGACAGGTGGGACCTCTGGAGCACCAACCACCTCTGGTTAACATGTTAAGAGTTCCAATCCCGCGGTCAAGGAGTTCTCGGAGGGCCAGTAGGATAGGGGTAAAGCTCCGACGCAGTCGATTCCTTGACTTGATATGGATATCTTTTTGGTTTGTTTGACATTGCTGCCTATGTCAATCCCAAAACATTCGTGTAACCTTTAAGCTGTAATTGTTTTATTGGTAACGAATGACTTTACTATGTAATTTCAAACTTAGGCCGATTCTGTCATATTTGAATGCTTTTGTCATTTTGGTGCGTTGCATAAGAAATACAGTTGTGCACACGCCCGTGATTTTATTGTGTTTGATGTCAAGTTCTTGCTTAAAACATAATTTCATATCTTGCAATATTAGTGTGATGTGCGAATAAATTATAGCTACGTATTCATATACAAAAGAATAAAGTACTGCCCTTCATGTTTTAGTTGTAGATGGCTGTTTTGAATGCTTTGTATGACTGAGTATGGAATGCAGCTGAGTGACCTGTCATCCAATTGTGAGTTCCTGTCCCCATTAGTGAGCGTCTCCTATTTCGTGTCCTGTGCTTTAGGGATCGTTATAGAGGATAGGAGGAAAGATTTTAAATAAAATAGAAATATAAGAAACAGTAAAACTTCCAATCACGGAAGGCCTGTGATGTGCTTAAGTTCGTGGCAAACGGGTTTTGTAGTCACTTTCCCTAGCTGTGGGTCTTAGAGACATTTGTCACCCATCTTACGCCTCCACGGGGAGTTTCTCTTTTTTACCACTGTCGTACTTAAGACACTCGGAGCCGAGATCGCGCACAGTATCTACCCGGGCCATTATGGCCCGTAATCGTGGGTATTATTCGATTTACCGTGGCTGGCTAGCGTGGGTGCCGACCGTCAACTGTGAACTACCCCTGGCTGGCCACACCTTATGTTGGGGTTTAAAGTAGGTTCATGGTTTTCGGCGAGCCGAATGCCGTAATGAGCTGCCTAGGCTATAGTCGGCCTACTCAGTGGCTTATAATCGGCTTATTACAGTTGGCTTTAAGGGTCGATTGCGAGCAATGAGTTAACCCGCAGCAGAGGGATGCTGGAGCAAAAGTGTCCCATTGGCGAGGGCATAGATTCGTATAGTACCTATTAGGTCTTGTCCAGGTGAAGTCGCGTTGTGATGTGTCTTGAATGGAAATGCCATTACACAGGATTTTGTTCAACAGAAAAGGATAAAGTTAACAAGCAGCCAAGATATAAAGGAACAAGTTAAAAAAGAGACAAGTTTTTAAAGCGGTTCGACACGAAAATGCCTACGTCCACTGATTCTCTTTGTTAATTCACTTCATATGGGCAGTACAAGTTAAGAAAAGTATCGACGAAGGTGTTGGATGTTCCATGCCCTCTGGAACACCTCTCCGTCCACTGTTGACAAAATATAAGCTCCGTTGTGGAGATCTTTATGAATTACATATGGTCCGTCCCAGATTGGATCTAGTGCTCCGGGGCGCGGGAAGACTCGCTTGAGGACAAGATCTCCTTCTTGTAAGCTACGATGCTTGACTTTGGAGTTGTATTGTGCTGCCACTTTATGCTTGTGAGCTGCTGCTTTGGGTGCTGCATCGTTTCTTCTCTCTTCAATTAGATCCAAAGACATGTGAAGGAGTTCTTCGTTCTCTTCTAGGTTATAGTGGATCCTACGGTGGGAAGGCACTACAGTTTCGACTGGGAGCATGGCCTCCGATCCGTATGCCAAAGAGAAAGGAGTATGCCCCGTTGATGTTCTGAAAGATGTGCGGTAGGCCCAAAGTGCCGTAGGAAGTTCATCCACCCACGCGCCTTTCGACTTTTCAAGTTTCTTCTTGATTAGAGTTTTGAGAATTTTGTTGACAGCTTCGACTTACCCGTTTGCCTAGGGGTAAGCTATAGATGAGAAGCTTTTGTGAATTCCGTGCTTTTGGCACCAGTCGGCGAACTCTTCGCTATCAGACTGAAGTCCATTGTCCGATATAATTTTGAGTGGAACCCCGTACCTGCATAGAACATTTTTGATCAAGAAGTTAATAACTTTTGCCGAGGATATTTTATTTAGAGGTTCCGCTTCCACCCATTTGGTGAAATAGTCGACTGCCACTATAGCATATTTGGCTCCGCCTCGGCCCACCGGCAGTTCGCCAATCAAGTCAACTCCCCATACTACAAAGGGCCAAGGGCTGGTCATTTGAGTGATTTCATTTGTTGGTAGTCGAGGAATCTTAGTAAACTTTTGACATCTGTCACATTTTTTGACGAAGTCTAAGGCGTCTTTGTTTAAGGTGGGCCAGAAATACCCATATCGGAGTATCTTCTTTGCCAGAGTCTGCCCTCCAGTGTGATCTCCGCAGCTTCCTTGATGGATGTTTGATAAGATTTCCTTGGCTTCCCTTCCAGCGACACGCCTTAATAAGGGGTTAGAGAAGCTGCGCCGATAAAGGATGCCTCCTTGTATTGTGTAGCGGGAAGCTCTCCTCAAGATTTTCTTGACTTCGTTACGCCCATCGGGCAGTGCGTCATCTTGTAAGAATTTTCTGATGGGAGTCATCCAAGTTTCCTCTTTGATTGCAACTATCAGATTCACTTGCTCGAAACTTGGGGTTAGTTGCTTTGAGACGGCTACTGTTCCGAAAATGGTGTCGTCCCTCATGCTAGCTTGATTTGCCAATTCATCGGCCTCTTGGTTCTCTTCTCGAGGAATGTGTTTGATCAAATAGTGATCCAATTGATCGAGTAGCAGCATGGTCTTCTTCAGATATGCTGTGAGTCGTTCTCCTCGAGCCTGAAATTCTCCTTGTATTTGATTTACAATAAGTTGCGAATCACTATGAATACTCCAATCTCTAGGGCCAGTTCTAATCCAGCTATTACTACTTCATACTCAGCATCGTTGTTGGTGGCAGCGAATTCCAACCTTAGAGCATAATGTAGCTTCCTTCCCTGGGAGTGATTATTACAGTACCTGCCCCCGAGCCTTGTTCTTTTGATGCTCCATCCACAAATAGATTCCACTTGATGTCTTCTGCTATTTTAGATTTCTCTTTACCTTCGTTGGCAGTGAATACGACAATGAAATCGTCCATGGCTTGTCCCTTGATGGCGGTGCGAGGATGGTAGGTGATATCATATTGACTCAGTTCAATGCACCATTTAAGTAGTCGCCCAGAAGTGTCGGGACGATGGAGTACCTTCCTTAGTGGTTGATCGGTTAGAACTCTGATGGAATGGGATTGGAAATAGTGTCGCAGTTTCCGTGATGTGATTAGTAAACAGTATGCTAGCTTCTCAAGTTTAGGATATCTGTCTTATGCCCCCGTAAACCTCTTGCTCACAAAGTATACTGGTCGTTGTGCGCGGTTGTCTTCTCTCACCAAAGCGGCACTCAGAGCATGAGATGACACAGCAAGGTATAGGTGTAGCTCTTCGCCTTCGTTTGGAGTTGAGAGTGCTGGTGGTCTCTGGAGGTGTTCGATTAGGTGGAGGAAGGCTGTTAAGCATTCGTCAGTCCATTCGAACTTTCCTTTTTCTTTCTTTAGAGCTTCGAAGAAAGGGATGCACTTGTCAGTCGCTTTAGAGATGAATCTGCTTAGGGCGGCCACTTTTCCATTTAGGATTTGCATTTCTCTTCGAGTGGAAGGTATCCTGATATCTCTCAGAGCTCAGACTTGTTCGGGGTTTGCTTCAATCCCCTTGGCATGGACGATGAATCCCTAGAACTTTCCTGATGATACTCCGAATGAGCACTTTAGAGGATTCAACTTCATTCCATATTGGCGAAGTACTTGAAATATCTCGCCCATATGGCTTACGTGATCGTTGGCTTTCCTCGATTTTACTAGCATGTCATCCACATAAACCTCCATAGTTCGTCCTATCAGTTCCGCAAACATCTTGTTGACGAGGCGCTGATAGGTAGCTCCGGCGTTTTTAAGTCCAAAAGACATTACTCTATAGTAGTACAATCCCCAGTCAGTGATGAAACTAGTGTGGTCTTGATGGAGGGCGTGCATAGGAATTTGGTTATATCCTGAGTATGCGTCCATAAAAGATAAGAGTTCGTACCCGGCTATGTTATCCACCAGCTGATCGATTCGGGGGAGTGGGAAGCAATCCTTCGGGCAAGCGTCATTTAAGTTGGAGAAGTCAATGCATGTTCGCCACTTCCCATTAGCCTTCTTTACTAGTACCGGGTTAGCGATCCACTCTGGGTAGATGGCTTCTCGTATGAAGTTATTGGCAAGCAAGTTCTTTACTTCTTCATCGAGGGTTGCTGATCGTTCTGCCCCCATACTTCTCTTTTTCTGCTTTACTGGTACCTTGGTAGGATCGATGTTTAGTACGTGGCATGCCATGTCTAGGGAGATTCCAGTCATGTCAGCGTGCGTCCACGCAAATACATCCAAGTTGTAGCGGAGAAAATCAATGAGTTGATCCCTTAATTCTTCTCTTAGCTGAGTCTGATTTTCAACAGTCTACTTGAGTCCTGTTTGTCTACGGATACAAACTCCATAGCCTCTGCAGGCTCGGCGGTGGCCTCCTCCTCTTTGTCCCTGAGGTCTAATTCATTGAAAGGATCACTGGTATATCGAAGAGGAGGGGCTTTCTTTAGTTGCTATGCTTTCAAGTTTTTCATGCAGAGAGTAGTCTCCGCATTCTTCCCATTATCCTTCCTGCGATTATTGCGAAGTTCAGTTACATAGCAATCTCGAGCGGTGTCTTGATCTCCCTCTACTTCCCCTATTCCATTGTCTGTTGGAAATTTCATCTTCAGGCACCACGGGGCCAGGACAATTAGGAAGTCAGACAAGGCTGGTCTTCCTAAAAAGGCGTTGTAGGCCGAGTGGTTATCTATTAGCACAAATGTTTGTTTCCACACAACGGAGCGGGGGTGACTTCCTATTTCAACAAAGAGGTCCAATTGCCCGAGGGGCATCTTCGTGTCTCCAGTGAAACCGTCTAGTGGGTTGTTGCAGGGAGACACATCCTTCACTGACAGCTTCATTCTGTCGAAAGCATGCTTGAATAGGATATTTACTGAGCTTCCAGTGTCTACTAGAATTCGGAAAACTTCGGCTGGGACGAACCAAGCAGAGATGACCATAGGATCCATGTGAGGGTACTGCCTTTCTTCTAGATCACGCCTATTGAATGTAATGTCATCATTCTCTTTTTGCTTCGGGTGGCATTCTTCCATAACAGAATTTACGCAGCCTTCATTGTTTCTAAGTAACTTTCCGTATCTTTCCATTTCTGTCCAGTTCCTGTCGGCGATGTGTGGTCCTCCCGATATGGTATGGACCACTATCTTCTCTTGACTGGAGCCGCTGGTGTTGCGATTTCCCCCTCCTGTTTCTGGGAGGGGTAGCCTTGGGTTCTTATTGGCAGGAGTTGGGGTCCTGTTCTGACCTTTTACATAGCGTTCCAGTCTCTTCCTTCTGATGTGTTCTTCAATTAAGTCTCGGAGACGATGGCATTCATTGGTATCATGCCCATGAGATTCGTGGAAGCGGCAGAACTTTCCAGACTTAATTGCGTTATCTGATTCCTTCTTATACGGGGGGCGTCTGTATTTAACTTCGTCTTGGATGACCAGGAAGATGTTTTCGATTGTTTCATTCAAAGGAGTGTAAGTGTCAAATATCGGTCCTGGCCGATATAGACGTTTTTCTCCCTTCTTGCCCCCAGCATTGCCTCTAGAGTCATTTCTTCGAACGTCCTTTGCTACAGCGGGTGTGTTGCCATGAGCTGCCTTGGTTTGTTGCCCTGTCTGTCTTTCAATAGCAGCGTCTTCAAGTCTTATATATCTTCCGGCTTCATGAAAGAAATCGGGTAAGGTAGCTGGTTTTTCTTTCGTTAATCTTCTAGCAAACTTAGTATCCGGATGCACACCACTACAGAGGGCCATTAAGATAAGTTTCTCATCGACATCTTGGACTGCGGCCGCTGCAGCATTGAATCAGGTTAGATACTGCTGCACTGTCTCTCTCCAGGTTGCTGTTTGATATTAGATAGGGAATAAGCATCCTTGGGTTGTTCCACATGAATGCGGAATTGGCCAATGAACTTTTCTTTCAACATTTCCCATGAGCTGATGGATCCTTGGGGTAGATGGCAGAACCAGGAGGTAGCTAGATCTGCCAAGAATAGTGGAAAGCATTTGCACAATACTCCTTCTGTGGCTCCGCTCATGAGCATATGCTGTGTGTACCTCTGCAAGTGTACAATGGGGTCAGAGATTCCCTTATAAGGTTCCATTGTTGGCATTTTCCATTCTCGATGGGTGATGGCAATTTCGATATTGCGGGTGAAAGGGCTGGTTACCCTAGTGCCTATCCCTCGATCTCTTTGATCCCGTTGGACGCACTCTCTGAACAATCGCGTCATTCTTTCATCAGAATTTGGAGCAGATAGAAATGAGTTTGGTTCTTCTCTACGAGATTGATTCCGTCCAGATGACCTGTAGGGATGGTATCGTCTATCACTCCTAATATTTTCCAGTGGCTGTCTCTGGTCTTCTGGAAGCATGGTAGGGTCAGCTACAGTTGGCCCTTGCCTTGATCTCCCTTTGCTGGGTTCTGTTCCGAGCACTTCCTCGGGTCCAACATCGGGCTGGACTCTAGCTCGGCCTCGTTAATTGGTGTTTCCATGGCTAGGTAGCATGACAGGCTCAGCTACAGCCGACCCTCGTCTGGTACCTCCCCCGCTAGGTTCGGTTCCAAGCGTTTCCTCGGGTCGAAGTTCGGGCTCGGCTCCTACCATTGTTGTTTCTGTGGTTAGCTTCTTCGAAGAAGAAAGATCTTTGTCGCCTCTGAGATCCTCCAGACTGGGACTCATCCCAAGATTCAGTGTTGCGGTTGGATTCTTCAGCATCCCTTAAGCGCGACATGAGTCGGTTCACCAAGGCTTCTTGTTGGGATGTGAAGCGGTCAGTCACTTCAGCCACAACCCTGTCTAGATCTGCCCTAGTAATTGCTGCCGACTGTTCCATGGCAGGGGCTGTCAGATTTGCCTGATTTTCATTTGGTACTGCTGTTGGAACGGGACGATTCTCTTGATCTGGGATCACTGGATCTGGTATACTGCTAGTTGTGACGTTCTTTCCTTTGTTAACTTCTTTCCTCTGCCTGGGAGGCATGTTTTCTGAGCAATGAGCGATGTTGTTAGGAAGAAGGTTAAGTGGGAGAAGCTGAAGCTTCGAGCTCCCTTTCTCAGTGAAAGCACCAAAAATGTTTGCACAAAAAAGGGGCAAACACCTCCAAGTCATATGATTTAGTCGATTTTATGTTGTTCTTAGTGATTTGGGTGATTTATGCAAATGTGTAAAAAGCAGGGACTCAACTTTAAAAGACACCCAAATTTATAGTGGTTCAGCCAGAATGTGCCTACGTCCACTTTATATGATATTCTCTTTCATTGTTCAGATTACAAGTACAAAGCTTTTATCACAAGTGTATGAAAGTTGTTTGGAAGTTCTATCCGTGCTTGAACTCTTCCAACCGTCCCCCAATGTTGTACCCCTACCCCTCTATTTATAGAGTCAGGCTGGGGGTAGGGGTCTTAGATGTATATAGCTGCTGGTGGCCTGGGCTGACGTGATCCGGCCTGGCAATGTTGGTTCGGTAATGTCTTGGTCCGGTGGTGAGTAGAGCATGGGTTGGTCCGGTGGTGAGTGGAACGTGGATTGGTCCAGTAGTGGGAGGAGCGTGGATTGGTCCGGTGGTGAGTGGAGCGTGGATTGGTCCGGTGGTGAGTGGAGCGTGGATTGGTCCGGTAGTGGGAGGAGCGTGGATTGGTCCGGTAGTGAATGGAGCGTGGTCTGGTCCGGTAGTGGGAGGAGCATGATTTGGTTCGGTAGTGCCTTGGTTCGGTCGTGCCTTGGTTCGGTCGTGAGAATACACCCAACAGAAGGTTTTCATAAGAGAGTACTACAGCCACCTTAGCTATGGTAAATTTCACCTCTAGGGACTAATGGTAAATAATCCTACATCATGAAGATCTTTGTGTTCCATGTGTTTTATTTTGAAAATTAGTTTGAAATAATTTTCGGATAGGAACCACCCAAATCCGTTCTCGGTTCTTCGAATAGGAATCACCCAAATCCGATCGCTGTTCCTTCGTATCAGTCATCGAATAAAATATGTTAAGTGGTTAATTAGCATTCTAAGAATTTGTTTCTTTTATTTTATTTTGGAAAAACTTAAATATGATCTTTTAGAGCATTTGGGTTTACCTTTCGATCTATTCCACCCTTCATCGAAAAAAAGAGAACATAGGCCAGGTAACTTCAAAGCACCGGTTGCTCCATCCCTAACCTTAGTTAAACATCTTGTTTTATCTTTCTAGATCTCACACGCGGGACAAATGTACGAGTCGTATCCCCATACTCAGTTATTAGCTTTATTTTGGAATTGATTATAGGATTCCAAATTATCTTATAAACTCTTAATATTCCTTTTAAAAACATTCATAATTGATTCTATGAAAAATCGTTACGTTTAAACTCATATTGAAAAGATTATAGAATTCGCAGCATAAAAGTGCTACAGAAAGTGCTATTTAAGCTTATTTGATTTAAACAACTTTTTAATACTTGAAAATTCATGTTTTCCATTTCAAATCTCTTTTAAACCATTTTAATAATTTAAAAATATCTATAAAAAAATCCATTATCGGATTTCGAACTGTAAAACCGCGATGTTTTTAGAAAATTGATTTGAACATATTTCAAAATCTACTTGATGAAATCTTGATTTTCTTTCTTCATTGAAAACTATTATCGCTGTGGACCAAAGAATTTGTATTTCGAAGACATCCGACTTATAAATCATTCTCGACGTTAATTTGAAGTTACAGGTTGAAATTTATGAACTGCCGCTACGCGACGAGCTCGATTTTGACCAATTTTGTGAATTTCTGCGGAACTTGTCCGAAACACTTCAAATTTGTTTTAAACCACACTTAAACTATTTTAATTTATTTAAAACAATATGTTTGTCATTTCAAATTCATTTTTCATTTCATTTTATATTATATTATTGTAATATCATTTTCAATTTTTTTAGATATTTTGAAATCATTAAGAAGCTAAATAATCTCCATACACAGATTTATATGGTTTTAATTCTCATTTAATTACTATGCTTACTAACCATTTCTTTTATCATTTATCAAACCAAGTTATCATTCATATCACAAACATATAATCAACCATATTATCAACTAAGTTATCATCCAATATCAACCAATATTCAACATATTAATTTCTAATTTAACATGTGTATTATCAACTTAAGTTATATTAAAATAAAACTAAGACTTGAGTACTCACAATTAGGTCCACTCCACCAAAAAATTTCGTAGACTTTCCTTTTGATTTTGGCAGCACTTCCTTCTCCTTTTCTCACTCCATAGCTTCTTGAACTTGTTATTCCTTCTTGATGTGCTCGGCCACCCTTGGTCATCCCCTTCTTCCATCATTTCTTTACTTCTTAGATGCTAAACCATGTTTTGGTGAAATTCTAAGGTCTTTGGTAAAGTTTGGTGGTGTTTGGAGTTAATTTTAAGAAAAGTTAGTAAGGAAAGAGGAGAGAAGAAGCCATTAGAGAGTAGAAGAAAGGCTTGAAAAAAGAAGAAGAAGAAGAAGAAGAAGAAGTGTAAAAGGAAGTTAAAAAAAGTGAGAAAGCAGATGCTTATTTATAGAAAAAGTTTTAGATTAAAATAATATTTTGTAAAAAGACCAAAATACCATTTACTTACTTTTTAAGCAACCTTTTTTCTCAACACTTAACATAACATTTCAAATCATTACTTCATGTCATTTTCACTTAAGTATTAACTAAAAAATATAATAATTATGTTTGGTTTGATTAGATGTTTACCTTTTTCTTTGAAATGACATGTTTGTCTTTTTATGCTTACTTTTTGTTAATTATATTCAAGAATTTTCTAAGTATGTTTATCAAAAGTAAACTTGATTAGTGAATTAATTAATACTTATACTATTTGAACATATGTTTCTATATATGAAAATAAAGATACGACGACGTTGCGACAACTTTTAATCGACAAAACATTGATTTTTGACAATATATTTTACGGTCATATTTTGACGTTTTAGTTAAGCTATTTATTTATGTAAACCAAATTTAAAAATAAATTTCTATATTGATATTTAGAAATATAAATACTCATAAATAAATTAAAATAATTTATTTAACCATTGAAGCTTACTTTTCTGTAATCAGCATTTTGTCACTTTTGTCGATATAGGCAAATGTTACTATTTTTGTATATACTTCTCTTTCCAAATCCAATCCGAAAAAATCTCCACAATGAGGAGACCACTGCTGTAAATAACTTTATAACGGGAGCGACCCAGAGCATGTCAACAAGAATTCCTCACACTATGAAGATCCTCAGTCTTCAATAATCATCATCTTCAACATGTCTTCACTTTCCAACATGTCTTCACTTTCGAACATATGTATTGGTTCAAAGTTGTTTTTGGATAGGAATCACCCAAATCCAAACCCAGTTCCTTTGAAGCCAATTATTGATGAAAAGATGTTTAGCTCATATGTGAATATCAGTCATCAATCAATTACTTCATCTTTTACTTAATCAAATATCTTTCTTAGATATATTCTTTTTAAGTTATTCCATTTTCTTTTCAAATGTATATGGAATCATTAAGCCTCATTTATTAAATCATTTGGTTTACTTGAACCTTTTTTAAATCCAGGAATAATTCTAAATCATTTTCTTTTGTACTTAAAAAAACCTTTCCAAATCATTCATTAAATATCAAAGATTCTTATATTCAAGTTATAGCTTTAAACTTAAGAAAATATTCCCAAATCATTTATTAAATCTTAATCAAAAATTTCTTATATTCAAGTTATAACTTTTAACTAAGGGAAAATATTTTCAAATCATTTATTAAATTTTAGTCAAAGTTTTCTTATCTTCAAGTTATAACTATTAAATTAGGGAAAATATTCTCAAATTACTTATAAATCTTAATCAAAGATTTCTAATATTCAAGTTATAACTTTTAATTTCGGAAAAATATTCCAAACCATTTATTAAATCTTAATCAAAGATTTGTTCCTTAACTTGAAATTATAATTTTGCAAATTGAAGATTTTTATAACAGAGTACTACTGCCACCTTAGATATAGTAAATTTCACCACCAGGGGCTAATGGCAAGTAATCCTACATCATGAAGATCCATGTCTTTAATATGTTTTATTTCTAAACTTAGTTTGAAATGATTTTTGGATAGTAATCACCCAAATCTGATCCCAGTTCTTCAGATAGGAATCACCCAAATCTGGTCCATGTTCCTTCATACCAATCATCGAATAAAAGATGTTAAGTGGTGAACTAATATTCTGAGAATTTATTTCTTCTATTTAGGAAAACTTTAAATATGATCTTTTAGAGTATTCGGGCTTTCCTTTCGATCTATTCCACCCCTCGTCTAAAAAAAGAAAACATATGCTAGCTAAGTTCAGGGCATTGGTTGCTCCATCCCTAACCTTAGTTAAACACCTTGTTTAATCTTTCCAGATCTCTTTTCAACCATTTTAATAGATTTATCAAATTTATTTCAAATATGTAATTATTTAAAAATATCATTCATAAAGAAATCCCCTTTTGGATTCCAATTGCAAAACCGCGTTGTTTTTGGTAAATTGATTTAGACCTATTTCAAAATCAGCTTGATGAAATCCTGATTTTCTTTCTACGTTGGAAAACTATTATCATTGTGGACCAAAAAAATTTAATTTTGAAGAAATACGACTTATAAATCATTCTCTATGTTAATTTGAAGTTACGTGTCCAAATATATGAACTACCGCTGCGCGACGAGCTCGATTTTGACCAATTTTATGAGTTTCTTCGGAAATTGTCCGAAACACTTCAAATTTGTTTAAACCACACTTAAACTATTTTAACTTATTTAAAACAACATGTTCATCATTTAAAATTCATTTTTCATTTCATTTCATATTATAATATTATAAATTATAATATCATTTCTAATCTTTTTAGATATTTTAGAATCATTAAGAGGCTAAATAATCTCCATACACACATTTATATGGATTTTATTCTCATTTATTTAACTTTTCTTACTAACTATTTCTTTTATCATTTATCAAACCAAGTTATCATCCATATCGCAACATATAATCAACTATAATATCAACCAAGTTATCATCCAAGATCAACCAATATTCAACATATTAATTTCTACTTTAATACGTGTATTATCAACTTTAGTTATATTAAAATAAAACTAAGATTTGGGCACTCACGATTAATTCCACTCCACAAAAAAATTTCGTAGATTTTTCTTTTGATTCCGGCAGCACTTCCTTCTCTTTTTCTCACTCCGGAGCTCCTTGAACTTACTCTTCCTTCTTGATGTGCTCAGCCTCCCATTGATCCTTCTATTTCTCCATCATTTCTTCACTTCTTAGATGTTAAACCATGTTTTGGTGATATTCTAAGGTCTTCAACAAAGTTTGGTGGTGTTTGGAGTTGATTTGATATGATTTTAAGAAAAGTTAGTAAGGAAAGAGAAGAAGCCATTAGAGAGTGGAAGAAAAGCTTGAAAAAGGAAGAAGAAGAAGAAGTGTAAAAGAAAGTGAAAAAAAGTGAGAAAGTGGATGCTTATTTATAGAAAATTTTTGGATTACAATAATATTTTGTAAAAAGACCAAAATACCCTTTACTTGCGTTTTAAGCAAATTAACATCACATCTCAAATCATTAATTTATGTCATTTTCAGTTAAGTATTAAGTAAAAAATATATAATAATTATGGTTGGTTTGATTTGATGTTTACTTTTTGCTTTGAAATGACACGTTTGTCTTTTTGTGCTTACTTTTTGTTAATTATATTCTACAATTTTCTACGTATGTTTAGTAAAATTAAACTTAATTAGTGAATTAATTAATACTTTTATTATTTGAATATATGTTACTATATAAGAAAATAAAGTTGCGACGACGTTGCGACAACTTTTAATCGATAAAACATTGATTTTCGATAAAATATTTTAGAGTCATATTTTACGTTTTAGTTAAACTATTTATTTTTGTAAACCAAATTTAAAAATAAATTTGTATATTTCTATTTTAAAATATAAACACTCGTAAATAAATTAAAATAATCTATTTAACGGTTGAAACTTACTTTTCTAAAATCAGCATTTTGTCACTTTTGTTGGTATAGGCAAATGTTACTATTTTTGTGTATACTTCTCTTTTCAAATCTTATCTAATATTGTTTATCATATAAGCTCACCTATTTTATATTTAAAATTACTTTAAAGAGTACATTTCAAAGTATTCAAATTCTAGGTCGTTGCAATGTTGCAAAAATGGAGGAAACGTGTGGCCAGGTATGCTTAAAGATATGATAATTGAACCCATCTATTCCACCTAAACTAGTTGACTTGAGACTGAAAAGTCCAGTTTTAATATCTTTATGGGTGATAGGGATAATGATAGAAATGATTTCATCATGATTGATGTTTGGAAGTTCCAAGTCTACGAGAAAAGTTGGGTTGATGGGGTATAAATTGTCATTGAGAGTATGGTAAAAGTAGTCGACAAAAGCAGTTTTAATATCTTGATCTTCAGTTTTTGTCATACAATTCATCTCAAAGATAGTTAGAATTCTAGATTTAGACAACTTTACTATGAGAGCAGTACGAAAAAGAGAAGTGTTTTTGTCTCCTATAAATGGTATTCTTTGCCTAGCTTTTGTTTGACCATTTCTAGTTCATCTTGTAGTGCAGTGGTGAGTTAGTTGCTTAGTTCATGCTGCAGTAAGGACCGCGAAGGGTCAATTGGGTTAGCAGGCAAATTTTTTTGAGTTATCCAACTTGTCCCTAAGATTGGGCTAATCTTTAATCCCTTTCCAGATGTTCATGTAGCCCATTTTTCGATACTTTTCTCTGTGCTTTTAAGTTTTTCTTGTAAAATAACATGGGGTTGCCAAAAACATCAATATTCCAACCTTGCAAAAATATCTATTCAAAGCCATTGTGTTTGATCCAGAAATTGAAAATTTTTGAAAGGGGTAAAAAAAATTCAGTGGTTCAACACCCCATTTGGCTATAATTAGCTATATTCAGACATACCAAGGTCAAGGATGTGGGAGAAAAGGATTGGACATTGGACAAGAGCTTTGTAGTTGAAAAACAATGATTAAGAGTGCAACATGTTTTTTGTTATTCCTTGTATACGAGGCTCCAATGGAGGGGACAGAAAGAATAGAGGCAGAAGTTAAGGCATGATTGAGTGGTGTTCAACGATTAATTTTCTATCGGTTTAGAAAGTAGTCCAGAAATTTCAAATTAAATTTACCACAAGTGCACGGTGTATAGCACTTATACGAGTACGAGTCGATCCATAGGGAATTGTTTAGATTTTAAATTTCTAATCAATCAAATTAAACCAAAGTCAAGTTATTGGTAACTAGCTAAAAGAAAGTAAAAACAAACTACAACTAAGGAGAATAAAAATATGAGATTAAAGAGAAATTTAGAGGCAAATCCCCTCTCATAATCACATAAATCAACATAATGAAGTTATGATCTCTTTTTGGTCATTTGTGAGTTTAGTTGATGCATTTATCATAAGCATTGCCAAATTGTGTTACTAATTAACACACTTAAACCATCAAACTTTAATGCATCCACTAACCCACTTGCTAACTTTGATGAAAATGACATGAAATTAAAATTAGAATCTATTTTAAGCATGGCTTATAACTATTGAATTAGAAACATAAACCATCAAAGTTTGATTCTAATTCCACTTCCATTACCATAATCATATGTAGATGAAAAGGTAATCAGTGATTCATATCACTAAGCATAACCTATTTGTTTTGAACAACATAAGCCATCAAACTCAATATTAAACAAAAAATCACACAAACATCTAACTTTCCATTAAGCACAAAAAAACATGAATGAGAAATTATGTCGCATCTACATGATTCAGGAGAGCTTCATTACCCCTAAATTGAAGGGGTTTAGCCTCTCACATTTATTATCAAATCAACAAAAGTAGCTTGCAAACAAGAGGAAAAAGAGAGAAAAATGAAAAGAAAAGATAAGTAAAGAAATAAATAATAATCTACTTATATGAATAAATGAAACTACACTACTAGCATGAAAGAAAATAAATAAAAAAGGAGAAGAACATGTATTGAAATTGCATAAAAAAGGAATTACATAAAAGAAGAAATGGCTAAGTAGCCATGAAATGAAAGAGAGCTCTCATTTTATTTTTCTAAAATAAGAGACTAAGAGAAGAGAGCCTAAAAGAGAGACTAAAGGAGAAGAGGGTTACATGAAACATAAGTAGTATTTATACATGTGTTAAACCCTAATTCATATTTTTGAGGAATGCCCAAATTACCCTTGAGGTAGTGTGGCCACCAAGTAATCATTAGCATGTCTTAATCCCCCACTTAAATGTACATGAAGCTCTAATGGCCTTTTAGCATGTGCATTAAATCATAATTAAAAATCAAGGTAAGTGGGTAGGTGGGGTCCTCCGTGTTCATGTGTTTGAATTATTTTCATCTTCATTTGCTTTGTTTTCTTATGTGCATGTATATCTTCATGAAGCCACTTGTATTTGAACTTAAATTCCTAAAAACCTACATAGAAATTTTCAATTAAATTTTAGAAAATTAATATATGCACAAAAATGACCATTTTGCCCCTATATGAAGATGAATATGTGACAATTTGAAAATAATTTGAATTTAGTTTAAACAAGTTAAAATACCCAATATGATAATTTAATTAATTTAAATAGATTAAATATGGTGGTACGTGCACATCAAATACCCCTACACTTATCTTTTTATTCGCCATCGAATAAAGAAAAACTAAGATAAATCCGTTTTCGTAGGGAGCATGATTGCATTGAGTGTATGCAATAAGCCGTTAAACCTCTGGGTGTCCCCAATAGGACGAGTGTTGTCTCGTGAGGGTTTTCAGCGGATATACCCATAAAATCCAAATGCGATATGAAAATATTTATAAAATACAAGATTTATTTATAAAGATGTGAATGCATGTTTTTGAAAATATTTATAATGAAAGATTTACTTTAAAGTTAACACATATAAGTTAAATAAAGGTTTTGGTCATTATCTTGAATATTTAAGTCATTTACTCATAAAATTTCCCAATAAAAACGAAGTTAACAAAGCAAGTACACTATAGTTTAACTCGTTGTTTCGGTTGATAACATAGTGTAACTATGAAATGGATCCTTAGTTGATTATCAAAATTTATCAAAGTGGTATTTTCATCTCTTTTCAATAACAAGTCAAATCAAACAAGTTAAAATAATGCTTGGATTTCAGTTGCTTATTCTCTCAATTTTTTATTTGAAAATTTTATTTATATTAACAACATTTACATATCCCTAACTCAGATAAACGGAGGCCAGATATATCACCCCTGCATTGCCTTACGGACCCATATGACGAGAATACAGAGCGTGGCGAGTGAACACACAAGTGTGAACGCTTATCGACTATAGGCGTTATTAATAAAAGTTTTTTATATACACACACCTACCTCAGATAAACTAAGGCCAGATATACCGATCGTGCAATGCCTTTCGGACTTACATGAGAAGGGTACAGAGCATTGCGAGTGAACATACGAGTGTAAACACATGATTCTAGGTGTTTATTAAGAAAAATACATACATATATAGAAGACATTTTTTTGTTTTTGTTTGTAGAGAGAGTTTCGCAAAATCATTTTAGCACCCTTTAAATTAGAAGACAAAAAATATGTTATATCCTTTACTTTAAATTCATCACTTTTTAAAACAAAGATTTTCAATTAGGTTGTATTTCAAAATTAACACGTATGAATCTTCCTATATAGTAGTTAAACCATTGTTATCTGTAATCAAACTTCATTATTATTTTTGTTAAGAAGAAAAAAATTTCAAAATTTTTTAATTTGATAAACCAAAACCATAAAGTTATCTTATAGTGTTTCTTTAAAAATAAATCAAAAGAAAATTTGTTTTTGGGTTTTTTTTTTAGAAAAGAAAAAGAAAAAAATAAACCATGAAAATTAAAAAAAAACGAAGATCCGTCTCCTCCATACACTTGGTTTTGACTGTGTCCCCACAGTCAACCCAAGTAGAAGGTGAAAAATAAAACAAAAATAAAAAATGACCTATATTTACATGAAGGTAAATGGTACTTACACAAGATCAGAAAGTATATCGTCAAAAAGTAAATGAAACGGTTTTCTAAAGACCGATTTATTTGTCTCGTCAAGTATGCGAGACACAGCTTGAGCTCGAAAAACCAAATCACAAAAGATTTCAAAGTTGAATGTTGATTTGGAAAAACGTTGAAAATCGTATGAGTTGTTTTATTTTCGATGATTCTAGGGGTTAATAAAACAATTGATTGAAATTCAAGTTTATTTTCACCAAGTGGAAATTCAAGCTTGTCATTGAAAATATTTCATAATTATTGACTTTAAAACTAAAATGGTGATTTAAATCTACCCCTTCAGAATTCGACAACTAATTTTCAAGAAGTCCAAAGAAATCGTGTTCATCAAATTGGTCTTCCTTTGTTGGATTATCAACAACTTCATTTCATATATCATTTCCAAAATCCAAAGTTGTTGTATTTAAATTTTTAAAATCAAGAAAAGGAAGGTCGAATTTTAATTTTGGTCCCACACCCTCAAAAGAATTGAAATCCAACTCAATTGCCAAATTTTCAACAACTTTGTTAAGATTTTCATTTTCAAAAGTTGTTATTCGAAAATCGTTGATTTGGGTAAAAGGTGGATTATCAACTGACTCGTCACACGTTGGAATTCGATTTTTTTTTCACGTTATTTTATATATGTTTCAAACAACGAATCCGTGTGATCATCGTAAATTTCGTTCATTTGCTTAACAAAATCCAATTTGTAGTTATTAACTTGAGAATTTTTTATTTGAATTTTTTGGGAACAAAAATTTTCACTCGTATCGTAATCGAGATTATTCCCATTGCCAAAATTAGTTGAAAAGTGGATCACATTTTTATTTTGATTTTGAAATTCATTTTGGAGTTCAAAATTGAATTGGCATGGGCTATACTCGAAGTCATTTGAATTTTGAGGTGAATTCAAATTTTGATTATTTTGAAAATTTTGACTTGAGTTATCACACAAATAAGAATCAGACAAATCATTTATCTCTTGATTTTGTTGTGTAGAGAGTTCGAGTAAAGATGAAATCATTTCAATGCTATTTTCAAGAGTTGAAGTTTGGTCATTATTTTGAAAACTTGATTGTTCAAAATTCGAATTATTTATAGAATAATTGTCGTTAAAATATCCATAAGAGTTCGGAGTGAAATCATATGGATTATATTTATTTTCACATCTATTGTAAAATTCAAGTGAATATGGAAATTCAGACATTTTCAAGAATGATTTTCTGGATTTTTTTATAAAAGAAAATTATTTACCAAAAGAATTTATTTTTCAAAAGGAAAATTGAATTTATTTTTTTGGTTTTTCAAATTTTTTTTCTTTTTCTGAAAAGGTTTTATAATTTTTTTGGATTTTTGAAATTTCAAAGAAAAAGGATTTTAAAATTTCAAAGAAATAGGAATATATACAACTTTTTTAATTTGGATTTTTGAAGTTTTATTTTCAAAAAAAGAAAAGAAAAAATATGCATGAACTAATGCAATTAAATGAACGCAAGGGTCTAATTTCAAATTATTTATCATAAGTTAACACAAAATTATATAATCATACTTTGTCTTAATCCAACAAGATAGTTCTCAACCAGGTAACGGGCATGATTTATCGGTGCACTACGAATCACCGTAGCAATGCAGCCGAAGGTTTAAGTATCTTCAGAGGAACAACCACTATGATATTTAAAAATCACCGTAATATTTGTAAATGGTTATTACTCCGTCGTAGCCTAGACGCCAAGAAATTAAATTGTTCAAAGAAGACAAATTGTCAATATACAATTAAGTGTTACCGATGTCTAACCGTTATTATTAATCAAAATTTTAGGATGAAATGCAAAGCAGAAATTAAACATGTATTTACAATGCAACTACGAATGGATTTTTTTTGATTTTTTTTTTTAAACGCATGAAAACAATGATGCAAGGCAAATAGAATAATAAATAAATTTTTCTAGAAGAAAACAGTTTATTTTTGGCAGCAGTTTTTCGACTTCTGAAATTCTGTTTTGGCAACCTGAAATAAAAAACAAGAGATATATACATAGTTTATATATATATATATACATATACATATATATATATATACACATACACATACATACATATATATATATATATATCAAAGAAGGAACTAAATCAAAAACAAGACAAAACGTGTGAAAATAAAACAAATGAACACACAAAATATATTATTGTAACTACTAAATAGAAAATTGACACAAACCAAAAAAAACTAAATGAACAACCCACCCGACCTAATTAACTACAATCAAAACAATTTTTTTATCATGTTAATCAAGAAGAAAATTTCACCCAGTAAAAACGAAATACATAAAACAATTCAACACGCGGTTCTTCCTCAATCAATATCTCTCAAGCCGCCATCTCCTAAATTTAGTTAATTTCGCCCCTCTTATCAGCAGTTAATTCTATCAATTTCGTTCAACCCAAAATAAAAAAATGGTCGATTCGAGTTGCGTGCGATTGCATTTGGCTTTGGTGACGGCTGTCGGGAGTCGCGAGGGTTGCGGAGGTGGGTTGTCAGTGACTGAAAACTTATGAAGTATGGGTGGTTTTTGTTGTAATAAATAAACAAATTCTAGATCTGAATACATACAACCCATATTGATTCTATCGAGAAACAAATATATGAAATTAAATAGTTCAGCAGAAGTCGTACCTGAATCCATTGATGTTTGCAAAAAGAAGATCAAATAGGTTTTTGATCTTCCAAATTGACACAAGCTTAGATCTGAAAATTCTCTTTAGAAGAGGGTGGAGAGAATATGATAAGACTTGTGTAATTTGGGGACCATAACCCCATATATATAGTGTGTGACATTTTTCAGTTCGGCCCTTCAACAAACTAAAATTGTCACTCTGGTATCCACACATTATAAATTTACATAACGAATATACCCCTTAAGTCTTGTTGTATTTATTCCAAATAGATCACATAATTAAACTAAATCCCAAGATAGACCATACATTCGAATATTAAACTATGTGGCCCCATAATGCTGAATTATTCCAACAATCTCCCCCGGGCCACATATGTAACCTTATAGAATGTATTTAACTTTATGAGCTCTCAAATAGCTATCTTGACAATATGGTATGTCCAAAACAATCTCGACCATTGATGTGTTAACATAGGATCAGAGAGGTTTTCATTATCGTTAGTGTAACTAAACCCATCAATGGTCACGTATATCAGTATAATCAAATGACATAGATCAATCGTGTATGTGTAGCATGGAAATCACATGAAATGTGATCTTTACATGTCTATTTCCAACTGGTCCTACTTTACTTTAATGAGATCAAAATCTAAACATATATAAATAATTTGAGTGCAATTAAAAACTTTATTTCTGATCAGAAAAACTGAAGCATATCCACAATCAAAATATAGAGCAATGTCACAAAAAAAATGACTTAGTACAAACTCCCCCTAAACCAAAATATTCTTACATAAAAGATACACCCATTTTAGCAATATGCTTATGAAAGACCTTGGGTGGTAATGCTTTTGTAAGTGGATCCGCTAACATGGAATTTGTCCCAATATGCTCTATGGATATTAACCCATTTTGCACTCTTTCCTTCACAACTAGAAACTTGATGTAATGTAATTTGACTTACTTGAGCTTCTATTGTTATTAGAATATAATACTGCTGATCTATTGTCACAAAACAACTTTAGTGGTCTTTCAATATTATCTATAATGCGTAGCCCAGTGACAAAATTTCGCAGCCATTTTCCATGATTAGATGCCTCATAGCAAGCCACAAACTCTGCTTCCATAGTGGAAGAAGCTACAAGCGTTTGCTTAATGCTCTTCCATGATATAGCCCCTCCACTCAACATAAATATGCATCCTGAAGTGGATTTTCTGCTATCCGGACATCTAGCAAAGTCCGAATCAGAATACCCAATGATCTCCAATTGATCTGATCTTCTATATGTAAGCATATAGTCCTTTGTTCTTTGAAGATACCTCATAACCCTTTTTGCTGCTTTCCAATGATCCATTCCAGGGTTACTAAGATACCTGCCTAACACTCCTACAATGTACGCAATATCTGGACACGTACATACTTGAGCATACATTAGACTCCTTATAGCAGATGCATAAGGGATCTTCTGTATTTCATTAACTTCAAGGATGTTATTAGGGCATTGTTTGAGACAAAATTTATCTCCTTTAGCGACAAGGGTATCACCTGGTTTACAATCTTGCATGCCAAATCTCTTAAGCACCTTATCTATATAGTTCTTTTGTGACAATCCAAGAATGCCTCGTGAACGATCACGATGTATTTGGATCCCTAATACAAAAGAGGCATCGCCAAGATCTTTCATTTCAAAATTATTTGAAAGAAATCTCTTAGTTTCGTGCAACATATTTAAATCATTGTTGGCAAGCAATATATCATCAACATATAAAATTAAAAATATAAATTTACTCCCATTAAACTTGTAATACACATAGTTATCAATGATGTTTTCCTCAAAACCAAAAGAGGTAATTACATTATGAAATTTGTGGTACCATTGACGAGAAGCTTGTTTGAGTCCATAAATGGATTTCTTTAGTTTGCAAACCATATTCTTTGGATCTTCGACCACAAAGTTTTCCGGTTGCACCATATAAATTGTTTCCTCAATGTCTCCATTGAGAAATGCAGTCTTAACATCCATTTGATGCAACTCAAGGTCAAAATGTGCAACAAGTGATAAAATTATTCTAAAAGAGTCTTTCGATGAAACCGGAGAGAAAGTCTCTTTTAAATCAATGCCTTCCTTTTGAGTAAAACCTTTTGCTACAAGACGAGCCTTATATCTTTCCACTTTACCTTTGCATCCCTCTTGGTTTTAAATATCCATTTACAACCAATGGTTCTTACCTTCAGGTAAAGGGACAAGATTCCAAACTTTATTGTCTTGCATTGATTTATACTCTTCATTCATAGCTTCAATCCACTTTTGAGAATTAATATCTTGCATGGCTTGGTGAAAGTTGATACGATCATCTTCCATCAATCCATTATTATCCTCTAACTCTTGAAGAAATACAACATAATCATCTGGAATAGCATTTCTTCTTTCCCTAGTGGATCTTCTTAATGGCAATTCATTTTGAGGTTATTGAATTTGTTCTTGTGGAACATTAACTTCAACTTGAAGAGGATTTTCTTCAACATTGTTTTGTTGGGGTTCTGGATTCACTTCTTGATCGATGACAGGAACAATAATCTGCACATTGTCCAAAGAAGTAACTGTAGTAGGAATCATAGACGATAATTCCTCCTCAAAAACAATGTTCCTTACTTCATTTCTCCCTCTCAACTCAACATCCTCAAAAAATGTTGCATTTTCCATCTCAAATATTTTCCTCAGTATGGGATCATAAAATTTATAGCCCTTAGATCGCTCAGAATAACCAATAAAGTAGCTACTCACTGTTTTGGAGTCCAATTTTCTTTCATTTGGCCTATATGGCCTTGCCTCAGCTGGACATCCCCAAATGTGAAAATGCTTTAGAGTGGGCTGTTTGCCTGTCCAGTGCTCATAAGGTGTTTTAGTAGCTGCTTTAGTGGGTATTCTATTAAGGATATAAACTGCTGTCTTTAATGCCTCTCCCCAGAGTGATTTTGATAAGGTAGAATGACTGATCATACTCCTTACCATGTCTTTAAGAGTCCGGTTTCGTCTCTCAGCAACACCATTCATGCTAGGTGAACCTGGCATAGTGTATTTTGGGACTATTCCACATTCCTCTAGGAATTTGGCAAATGGTCCTAGACATTGTTCATCTGATCCGTCAGCTTTACCATATTATTCACCGCCACGGTCAAATCTGACAGTTTTAATCCTTTTGTTGAGTTGGTTCTCAACTTCTACCTTAAATTTCTTGAACATGTCTAAGAATTCTGATTTATCATGAATAAGATATAGGTAGCCATATCTTGAGTAGTCGTCTATGAATGTTATGAAATATTATTGACCATTCCATGATGCCTTAGGGAATGGCCCACAAATGTCTGTATGTATTAATTCTAAGACGTCAGTTGCTCTATTGGTACCTATTTTCTTATGTTTGGTCTGTTTTCCCTTGATACACTCTACACAGACATCAAGGTCTGAAAAATCAATGGATTCCAAAATTCCATCTGACACGAGCCTTTGAATTCTATTTTTAGATATATGACCCAAGCGCTTGTGCCACAATGTGGCTGAAGTTTCCTTATTAGCTTTTCTTTTAGTACCACGTGACTCTACATGCAAGGTTTCATTATAAGAGGTATTAACATCAAGCATATATAAGTTATCATAAACATTAAGAGAACCACTTCCAATAAGAGTTGAATTCATTGATAAACTAAAAGTACCATTCCCCAAATGAACAAGAATATCCAAATTTATCCAACTTAGAAACAGAAACCAAATTCCGTCTAAATGACGGTATAACAAAAGTATCAAATAAATCCAAATAAAACTGAGTTCTTAATAACAACTTAAAATGCCCAATAGCCTCCACTTCTACCGATTTTCCATCACCCACATAGATATATCTTTCAGCATCAGTTGGATTTCGGTAGCTCAGGCAACCCTGCATAGAAACACTTATGTGAGTAGAAGCACCAGAATCTAACCACCAAGTGTTTACAGGTACTGTAGCTAAATTTACTTCAGAACAGACCAAAGCAAAAGATGTACCTTTCTTAACACGCTACGCGTGGTATTTGGCACAATCTTTCTTCAAATGTCCAGCCTTTTTGCAAAAGTAACAACCATCAGTCTCCTTTTGTTGTTTCTATTCAGTCGGACCCTTAGCAGTTTCTTTATCCTTCTTTCTCTTTTTGTCTTTTCCCTTAGAGGTGTATTCTAAATGAGCACTTCAGCCTTATCATGCTTCAATCTCTCTTCTTCTTGTGCACAATACGAAGTGAGCTCATTAAGAGTCCATTTCTCCTTTTGACAGTTATAACTGATCTTGAACTGGTTGTATTGTGAAGGAAGAGAGATTAATACCAAATGCACGAGCAAAACATCTGAAAGCTCAAGCTTAAGTGCCTTAAGTTTTGAAGCAGTGTTAGACATTTCCATAATGTACTCCCTTATGTTTCCTTTGCTTTGATATTTCATGGAAATCAAGCGTTGCAAAAGCGTGCTTGTTTCCGCCTTATCATTTTTAGCAAAACATTTTTCAATCTCAGCAAGGAAATCTTTAGCATTGGTTATCTTTTCAGATACCGCACCCCTAAATGCCTCCGGAATGCCACGCTTTATGATCATTAGCCTCATGTGGTTTGAACGATCCCACCTCTCAAAGTTTTTTATAATATCAGAAGAACTTTCATCCGTAAGAGGGGCAGGTTCATCTATCCTAAGTGCAAGGTCAAGATCCATGCAGCCAAGAACAAGCAATATATTCTCTTTCCAATCCTTAAAGTTTGTTCCAGTCAGAATAGGAATGTTGTTCAGATTGGCAGATACCGTAGTCAAATTAGCTGTAATTTTAAATTAATCAAATATGCTTACATTATAAAACATCTGTAGTAAATTTAAAATAATTGGTAAGTCTTTGCTCAAGATACCTAGCACAACCTTAATATCAAGTCTTTGGACAGTAATATTAACTGTAAGTGGTATTCTTATTGTAATCATCAAATATTAATAATAAATTCAACTCAAATAATAATCTTCCTTTGGGCCGATTAATTATTTTCTTGTAAAACTTTATAATTGTTACATATTTATCATCACACATGTGTATCTAATTTGGCTAGATATTAACCTTCCTTTGGGCCGACTAATATTCGCATAAATAAATACACACAAATATCTAACATTTTTCATGAGCAACTAAAATAAGAGAGGTCACTTTGGTGACATATTATTTCAATTAGTTCACTTGTAATGTAGGATATTCACAATCAATTTGCAAAAGACGCCAAATAGTATATGAATTTATTTTAACTCCTTCATTTATAAATTTGCCATAAATATCAATGTCAAATTTGACATCAAGGAAACTGTAATAATACATAAATGAATAATACTTGCAATAATAATTAGTATCAGATTATTGCGTACTTTATTTAACTGCTACTATTCAAAATAGAAGGTGAAACATATTAAGTAGTAACAATAAATTACAAAAAAAATGTCAAATCTGACAGCATCAATTAATGTGCTGATTCATAGTGTACAAAAGTAATGAATAGTAAAAGCTTGGCCAATATTTCAACAATGCCTGTTGCTATTTTATGCTAAAAAAAACAACCAAATAAAATAATAATTTATTCTTTTGCAGGAGAAAACAAAACCACAAACATATCATGGTATGATTATTAGAAAAGATGTAGATGAATTCTTAGATCATAAATCCAATGATACGGTTCAATTAAATCCAAATTGCTATCATTTCAGGAATTTTTTTGTCAAATCAACAGAATCCAATATTTCATTAAATCTATGGATCCATGTATAATACTGTTTATCAACATGTTTTGAATCACCATAATTGAAGCATTCACAAATCAGAACGAAATAAGCGGATTAGCTGAATCAACCGAAAATTGTAAATCCAAGAACCCTAATTTCATATGTTCTTAAAACCAAAGAATTTCTCAATAAAATCAATGATGGGTGGCTCATATGTTCTTAAAACCAAAGAATTTCTCAATAAAATCAATGATGGGTGGCTCTGATACCACTTGTTGTAATAAATAAATAAATTCTAGATCTGAATACATACAACCCATATTGATTCTATCGAGAAACAAATATATGAAATTAAATAGTTCAGCAGAAGTCGTACCTGAATCCATTGATGTTTGCAAAAAGAAGATCAAATAGGTTTTTGATCTTCCAAATTGACACAAGCTTAGATCTGAAAATTCTCTTCAGAAGAGGTTGGAGAGAATATGATAAGACTTGTGTAATTTGGGGACCATAACCACATATATATAGTGTGTGACATTTTTCAGTTCGGCCCTTCAACAAACTAAAATTGTCACTATGGTATCCACACATCATAAATTTACATGACGAATATACCCCTTAAGTCCTGTTGTATTATTCCAAATAGATCACATAATTAAACTTAATCCCAAGATAGCCCATATTCAAATATTAAAATATGTGGCCCCATAATGCTGAATTATTCCAACAGTTTTGGCTAATGGATTTGGAAGTGAAGGCACACCAAGTTCGATTGGGTTGTTGTCAGTTGTCGAAGTCGCAGTGAGGTAGAGGGGGTTTTTCGATGTTTGGGTTGTCGACGAGGAAGGAATAGGAAGTATTTCAGTTGGCAAGGCAGGGCTATATGGTGATTGTCTGCTGTTCGAAGATGTTAGAATTTGAGCTAAGGCGAGGTTTTGGTGATCGATTGCAAGGGAAGACAAGTGGTAGGGAATGTTCGGTGATGATGTTCAGGTGGTTGTGATGGTATGGGGATGTTGAGGCAGTTGTGTGCGTTTGGTAGATGATGTAAATGAAGGGGAGGGTGGTGAGTTATGGTGAAGATGGTGAATTGTGATGGTGAAGTTTTTGATGTGGATTGATGAAACAATATGACAGTGGAGGTTTGTGGGGGAGGAGGCAGTGATGTATGGTTAGAGTGGAGTATGGAGGATGGGTGAATGATTGTTGTTTGGATAGGTTGTAGAGGAGAAGCAGTTGATGTATGCACTGTGATGAAGTGTGATGAGCAAGCGGTGATTGTAAGCAAGTGGGCTTGAGGTTGTAATAGCAGGCAGCAGAATGTCGTAGCAGTGAACATGAAGACAGCAGGGGAGAGACTAAACTGTGTTGAGTTTGTAGAAATTTTGTAGAAGAGGGTTAAGTCGTCATAGCAGGGAAGAAAGCATGTTAGTAGCTGATGTATGGTGCACTGTGAAACAATGGCTGTTAGAACTTAGAAGAGCAGGCGAAGGAGTATTGTGATATATGTTATGACAGGGAGGCAGGGAGTTTTTAGATGTTATATGAATGACAGTTTTGAGTGGGCCAATGCTTGTAAGGTGAACAGAAGTGATGATGGTGATATGATGAACAGAGGTGGAACAGGCAGGGTGTATGAATTGGTGATGTTCTGTCAGTGTTGATTTGATGTAGTAGTTGGGTGTGTGGAAGTACTGGTTGGATGAACCAGGGGAGTGCAGAGTGAAGTTGTACTGTTGAGATGTTTGTTGAACAGACAATGGGATGAAGTTGTAGTGGTTTGTAGAAAGAAGTTTGTTGTTTAAGGTGGTGGCAGGGGAAGATTGTTAAAGAGGAAGTGTAGAAATGTATGGAGGTAGTAATGTAGATGTGGTTTGTATGTGATAGGTTGAGGTGGTGCTGCACTGTGTATGTGCAGTGATGAGCATGGTGGGTTGAACGTATATGCAGTGGGAAGTAATGGTTGAGGCAGTAGTAACAGTGGTTTGTGTGATAAAGGTGAGTGACAGGGGGTTGTATGTTGTGTCAGTAGGATGGTGAAGACAAGGGTGGTGATCAGTGGAAGAGAGAAGTTGATGGCAGAGGATAATGGGAGGGGGCTGTTGTATGGCAACAGATGGAGTATGATGTTGGAGTGAAGTGCAGATTGTTTTGGAATTGTAAAATGTAGAAAAAATTGTAAAATGAAAACAGTTTGTAGAAAAAAGATTGTAAATGAAAATGGAAATTAAAAAGGTTTTTTCTCTCAAATGAAATTGTGTATTTTAAAAAAAAAATGGAAATGCAAATGAAAATAGAGAGGCTACAATAACATGCACACAAACAAATATAAACAAAAATTACACAAATACACGATTTTTTTAATGCAAATGAACACACAAAATGACCACACAGTAAAATCAAAAGAAAATAATTCGAATAATAGAAAATTAAAATCAAACCAATTCCCCGGCAACGGCGCCAAAAGCTTGTTCAACGACTAATTTTCTATCGGTTTAGAAAATAGTCGAGAAATTTCAAATTAAATTTTACTACAAGCGCACGGTGTAAGATTGTAGCACTTATGCGAGTACGCGTCGATCCACAGGGAATTGTTTAGATTTTAAATTTCTAATCAGTCAAATTAAACCAAAATCGAGTGATTGTTAACTAACTAAAAGAAAGTAAAAACAAACTACAAATAAGGTAAATAAAAATATGAGATTAAAAAGCAAATTAAAGGCAAACCCCCTCTTATGACCACGTAAATCAACATAATGAAATTATGATCTCTTTTTGGTCATTTGTGAGTTTGGTTGATGCATTTATCATAAGCATGACCTAATTGTGTTATTAATTAACACACTTAAACCATCAAACTTTAATTCACCCTCTAACCCACTTACTAACTTTGATGAAAATGACACGAAATGAAAAGTAGAATCTATTTTAAGCATGACTTATTAACTATTGAATTAGAAATATAAACCATCAAATTTTGATTCTAATTCCACTTCCATTACCATGATCATATGTAAATGAAAAGGTAATTAGTGATTCATATGACTAAGCATAGCCTATTTGTTTTGAACAACATAAGCTATCAAACTCAATATTAAACACAAAATCATAGAAACATCTAACTTTCCATTGAGCACAAAAGAGACATAAATGAGAAATTATGTTGTATCTACATGATTCAAGAGAGCTTCATTACCCATAAATTGAAGGGGTTGAGCCTCTCATATTTGTTATCAAATCAATAAAAGTAGCTTGCAAAATTAAATGAAAACAAGATGAAAAAGATAGCAATATGAAAAGAAAAGCTTAAGTAAAGAAATAAATACTAATCTACTTGCATAAATAAATGAGACTACACTACTAGCATGAAAGTAAATAAACAAAAAAATAGAAGAACATGTATTGAAATTGCATAAAAAAATGAATTATATAAAAGAAGAAATGGCTAAGTAGCCATGAAAAGAAAGAGAGCTCTCATTTTATTTTCCTAAGATAAGAGATTAAGAGAAGAGAGCCCAAAAGAGAGACTAAGGGAGAAGAGTGTAACATGAAACATAACGGGTATTTATACATATGTTAAACCCTAATTCATATTTTTTGGGAATGCCCAAATTGCCCTTGAGGTAGTGTGGTCACAAAGTAATCATTAACATGTCTTAATCCCCTATTTAAATGTACATGAAGCTTTAATGGCCTTTTAGCATGTGCATTAGCTCCTAATTGAAAATCAAGAAAAGTGGGTAGGTGGGATCTCCATGTTCATTAGTTTGAATTATTTTCATCTTCATTTGCTTTATTTCCTTTTGTGCATCCATATCTTCATGAAGCCGCTTGTATTTGAATTTAAATTCCTATAAAACAATATAGAAATTTTCAATTACATTTTAGAAAATTAATATATGCACAAAATGACCATTTTGCCCCTATATGAAGATGAATATGTGACAATTTGAAAATAATTTAAATTTGGTTTAAACAAGTTAAAATACCCAACATGATAATTTATTAAATTTAAATAGATTAAATATGGTGGTAAAAATATGCACATGTACGTGCACACAAGAGGGGATAATTCATGAGAGGTTAGAGGAGTACCAACATGTTTTTTATTAGTTAGAAACATGCAATTAAAGTCACTAATAAGGAGCCTTGATTCATGGAGTGGGTTAAGACAATATATTTGGTTAAACATGGAGGTTCTTGTATCATAATTGTTTGATATATAAATGAAGGCGATGAAAAAATTAATGGAAGATGGGATGTGGGAGCAAAATAGATGGAACATTTATAGTAATTATATATGTATATCATTATACATGTATATTATTTATTAATTAGCATTTTACAAATTTAATCAATTAAAAAAAATTAAAACATAATTATTTTCTAAAATTTTATTATTATTTACCTTGAACATTTTAAGATAATATAAATATATCATCACATATATTTTAAATTTAATTAATTTTTTATTTAGTTAATCCAATTAATTAAAAAAAATAAGATTTCAAAAATAATTTATTAATTTTCAAAACAATTTGGAAAATATTTTATAACGTTATAAAATTTCCTTTTATATTTTGAATTTAGTTTCTAAATATAAATTATAATTTAAATTTTCGAAATAGATGCTGAAAAGTTAATCCAAGGCCCAAAATCAATTCGGATTTCTATATTTAAGATTACCTTTAGGCATACTATATCCTTTGGGTCAGGCTAGTAGCCGGTTGGGTAGAATACATGATTACTAAAACCAAGTCTTAGACGATACTTTTTTAGGCACCCTACTAAATGGGTAGGCTTTAATAAGTTAGCCTTATTACTGCTAATTTAGACCGCATAGGCTATTAGGATTGGATATCATTGAAGGAACTGTGCCGGGTTTCAACGAGTTAAATAGGTGATGTTTAAACTTTTTTCTTTCATATTTTTGGATCTTTCTTGGACCTACGAAGTCTAGCTGATTTTAGAACCAATGGTAAATTTTATTTCAATAAAATCTTATTTTATTCAAATATTGGTTTATTAAATAACTGATTTATTTGAATTCAGATTTGAATTTATTATGAGCATATCCAAATATACTCATATGTGTATTGGTACATGCGAAACATGATATATTGTGTACGCAGTAAATGTGTATGTGTATAGGGGTTGGAATTTACTTAAATATTATATAATACAATAATTTCAAAATTTTCAAATTAAATAATTGACTAAGTTGATAATTTTTAAATTTAAAATCAATTTCAAAATGTCAAATTATTTATTTAGTGAAACAAATTAAAAACAGATCTGGATATAATTTGAATAAGTATGTATAATATATTAAATTCATAATATTTTATACAAAGTTTAATTTATGCAAATAGTAATTTACATATATATTTTTAAATTTTAAATTTTACACTAAATTATTTATTAAATTAAATATAATAAATATATATACTGAAAATCCTTTTGGCAAATTTTATTTCGTTTGCAATAAAAAAAATTATTTTGAAATTAAAACTATTAATTATATATATATATACATATTGACAAATATAAATACATGTATTATATTAAAAACAATATACAAATTATACTTATAAATAAATACAATATGCTTCGATTTTCTTTTTTGTTGCCGAAAGTAGTATGATTTATAACTTGATCAAAATGATGTGTGTGTGTGTATGTATAAATGAATTTAAAACCAGACTTAATCAATTAAAGTTATTTTAATGTTTAATAAAATCAAAAAATATATTTAAGAATTCCATATACACATGTGTGTGTATTCAATTCTTTTAAGCCTAAGATCCGATATAAACGTTGAAATATTATAGATCCATACTATACATGCATATAATTTGTAACACACCATAACTCAACCATAAATAAATTAGATAAATTACATTAAATAAGGAAGGGTTAAAAATGAAAATTTTGCAAGAGTTGGAATTTGACCACGAAAGTTATGTTGCTGCGTTCATGGAGAAATTCTAATCAATATTCATATATAATATGTTGAAAATTGAGTATTTACAACAAAAATTGAAAACAGAGCTCAAATGGAAAAGTTTATGGACGATTGAAGTGTCCGAGTTTAAAATAATTTATATAGAATTCAAATTCAAATGAATAATTAATTTTAAAATATGAAATTCAAAAGTTAATAGTCGATAGACTTGGAGATTAAGTAAATGTTAAAATCAACGTTAACGTTAAATAATTAAGAAGTAAAATAATTAAAATTAATGGGAAAAAACTTCCCAAAATAAACAAACTGGTCGACCGTTAGCAGTCAACTAGTGGGAAGCAACGATCGATTGATCGTGAACAGCGGCTTATGTTTTGTGTACAATGAATGTCCGGATTTTTATATTATTAAACCAACTTTAATCCAACGGTTCTGGTGCATTTCAATCACCATAAATAAGGCACTAAACCCCTCACTTTTATTGATATAATATTTTAGGAACATTCATGAAGCTCTGTCCGTTCGTTTCTTCAAGATTCAGAAAAACTCCATTAGGGTTTCACAAAAGAAATCATATAGATTATCTTTGTTTATTATTTATTTTCTCAACTTCTTCTCCTCCCAACCTTTAAATTTCCGAATCTAATGCATATACAAATCCCTTACTGTATATATGTGTCAAAATGAAGAGATTTAATAGAGGTTAGCAAAGGCGTTTCAAATGCAAGGAGGCAAAGCTAAGGATATACTATGAGTGGAAATCTTAACTTTCTACATTAGTAATTGATTAATGTAACTTGGGCTTGAATATGCCTTAGAGAGTTTTGGTTGCGAAAACAACATATTATAAACCCTCAAAACTTCTTCAATGCGATATGTCAATTCTTCTTCTGGACTTCACCAACATCTTCTTCACTTCTTATCTCTTTCAAACTTATTCAAGTTCATTGTAGTAAGATTTAGGGAAAAATTAGGTGTAATTCGAAGAGATAACACTAGCAACAAATAATAAAACTTGATTAAAGTGCACGTAGGCTGAAGATTACATTGAACCAATATAAAAACTTCTGTGTGTTCTTGTATATTCTCTACTTTTTCTTTTATCTGAACTGATGCTTTCATCCAATTTCGAGGTATTGATCCATTTTTTGGGTTAACAGTAGGTGAAACATCCCCACACCTCTTATTATACCCAAAAAGGACACACTAAAGGATATGGTGCGTTATATGTATAACTAAAGCATCACAAAGACAAATATTCACAAGATAAATAAATTATAACAGCGGAAACATTTAAATAATAACTTGATATTCAAAATTAAACTTCATAAAATAATGTTATAAAACAAAGTGTGTCTCAAATACCAAATACACATGTCTTATGAATAATATAATCACAGTCACATTATCGGAGTACATAATAGAAATCATCCCTCTCATAAAGTATTAGTACATCCAAAGTCAAATGAAAAGAAAACTGAAAGGAAGAATAATACATGAAGAATGAGAAAGCTCTGCAAATGGGTCTCCTAGAAATTCAAATCTACTGTCTTTGCCTCAGTTGGCCTATGGAGGGAAGGGGAAATAGAGGAGTGGGTCAGACTATAAGTTTGGTGAGTGAAAGTAATTACTAGTATTTTTAAGCAAGATAAACAAAATAGACTTAGCAACAGTTCTAATATAAAAAGGAAATAGAGAAAGGATAAAACTGGGATAAATATTATTTAACTGAAGATTAAATCTGATGCGACCACATCATAGGCTCATTGGGAACCGTCGGATGGAAGCACGAACGCACAGGATTGAAGAAAGGTGGAAAAACATGTCACACTTAAATTTGGACAAAACAACGTACAAGCTAAAAAAAGCAGGTCGACCATGCTTCTATGAAGGTCGACGTGCAGGTCGACCTAACTATGGTGAGGGTCGACCTGGCCTAGTTCTGGGTCGATCTGACCCATTGTTTATTATTTATTTTTTTCGTTTTCTTCATTTCTTGTTTATTTCGTATCGTCTTCGTTTTAGCTCGAATTTTAACAAACTATATATGGAAATTGACCAAAAGATTACCACAGATACAATGATGCAACTTCCATGGCTCAATTCTGACAATTTGTCAAACTTATTTTATTGCTTAATTAATTTGTTGATTGATTATTATAGCTCAAAATTTAGGTTATTACATTCTTCCATCCTTAAAAGATTTCGTCCTTGAAATGTCTAAGGAAAGAAGAATGAAATAGACATTTTCATCTAAATTCTACAACCGTATACTCAACCACCATCAATTACATCCATTTTTCTTAAGTTTTCTAATGCAATTTATGATATATGCAATACTGTAGTGTCAATGTCCCTAACTAATGCAAAAGATTAGACGGTCTACTAATTTAGTTGACCTTGTTTTATGCAATCATGTATGTGCCATGTATCCAAATGAATGCAAATTTCCTAATGATAACTGGTAGTTCTATATGCGTGCTACAATCATCATCCAAATGCAACAATCATATGCTAATCATCCATTTATAGCAAAATAAAATAAAAATGCAAATGAGCACACATCCATATGCATATGCTTTGGTGACCTAGTTAGGCCGATCCCTAAGATATAATAGTGCCTAATATATATATATATATATGTATGTATGTGTGTATATATATATATATATGTATGTATATATATATATATATGCGTCCATTAGCATCGACTAGCAAACACTTGCAACCGCTAGCGTCCATCATCATAACATGTTTACATTCATTCCAACCATCCATAAGTTAAATCCTAAGCTCTACCCTTCCAAAGTATACTAAATGAAAGAACCTATTCAAAACTAAAGATGGAAATAGAGAATTCAAAACATACCATCAAAAAGAAATGGATAAGAGATATGTATTTTCTCTTCAACCTCCTACATAGCGTCCTCAATGCTATCTCCCCACCGCACCTTAACCAAAGGGAATTCTCCTAAGCCTCTTGATATCACGCCCAACGATCTTGGTAGGAATGCGACGAACCAATGCTTCTCACTCCACCTAGCCAACTTCTTAAAGTTGGCTAGGTTCCACTACCTTTGTTGAAGTGTATAAGCACTTTCTCAAGTGTGAAATATAAAAAACATCATGAATTCCTACGAGCCTCTCCGGTAGCTATATCTGATTTGTCATCTTCCCTACCCTTTCCACAATGGGGAATGGTCCTATGAATCTGGGAGCAAGTTTCCCACTTAATCCAAATCTTACTACCTTTCTTAGTTGAGATACCTTAATGAAAACCAAGTCTCCTACCTCAAACTCCGTATCCCTTCACCGTTTATCTGCATAGTATTTCTATCTATCTTGAGTCGTCTTCATTCTCCTTCGAATCAAATCAATCATTTTCGAAGTCTCTCTAACTATGTCATGACTATGTAGCAATCTCTCTATAGACTCTAACCAACATGAAAGTGACTTGCAAGGTCTTCCATAAAGAGCTTCGAAAGGTGTCATCCAATGCAAGCTTGAAAACTATTATTATATGCGAAATCCACTAAAGGAAGATGCTCATCCCAAGTTCCTACAAAATCAAGAATGCACATCCTTAACAAATCCTCAAGAACTCTATTAACTCTTTCCGTTTGTCCATCCGTCTGGGGATGATAGGCCTTTCTTAATCTAAGCTGCATCCCTAAAGCCTCTTGCAAGCTTCTCCAAACTTGCTAGTAATGATAGGATCTATATCGCTCACTATGCTAGAGGGAACTCCATGAAGTCGGACTATCTCACAAACATATAGGGATGCCAAATAAGGTGCTATTCTCTTACACTTGATCAGAATGAAGTGGGCGCTCTTTGTCAAATGATCAACAATCACCCAAATACTAGTATTCCCCTTCCTAGATCGCGGTAAACCATCTATGAAGTCCATCAAAACACTATCCCACTTCCATTCGGATACATCCAATGGTTGAAGCAATCCGTTGGGCTTCTACTGCTCCGCCTTAACTCTTTGGCATATAAAACACTTAACTACAAACTCTACTACATCCTTCTTCATGCCACTCCATAGAACACTCTCTTCATGTACCTATACATCTTATCACCACCCGGATGAATAGTCATCCAAGAATGGTGTGCCTTTACTAGAACTGCTCTCGTCAAATTGCCAGTGCGAGGGACACAAAGTCTTCCATCTCTCCTTAGCCATCCTTTACCGTCCATGGAATAGCATTGGAGATATCTAGAAACCCCTCCTCTACTAATCCTATCCAAAATATCCGCAAGCTTTGAATTCTCTCATTGCCTTGAGCCAATTTGATCTATAAGGGCAGGCTTAACCTCAAGTGTTGCCAATAATCCAGGGGTAATATCCGTAGAGCGCTTAAAATTAAAGGTGGAAATAAACTCTAGGTTTTTCCACTCCATGAAAATTAGACTAAGGGTTGCTCTCTTCCTACTTAATGCATCCGCAACCACGTTCCCTTTACTAGGGTGTAAGTTATCTAAAAGTCATATGATGCAAAAAAAAACTCCATCCATCGCTGCTGCCTCAATTTTTAATCCTTTTGTGAGAATAGGTACTTCAATGATTTATGGTCAGTGAAAAGTTTGAACCTCTTTCCTAGCAAGTAATGTCTCCAAGATTTGAGCGCGAAAACAATAGCAGCTAGCTCCAAATCATAGGTAGGGTAGTTCTTCTCATGAGTTCTCAATTGTCTACTTCCATAGCATACTACCCTCCCCTCTTGCATCAATACCGCCCCAAGACCTGTCCCACATGCATCAGTATATACCGTAAAAGGCTTAGCTCCATCGGGTAAAACTAATACTGGTGCACTAGTAAGAGCTCTCTTTAACATCATGGAGGAATCCTCACAATCTACGTCCTACAGGAATGCCGCATTATTCTTAGTGAGGCGAGTAAGTGGTGCTGAAATCTTAGCGAAATCTCTGATAAACTTCCAATAATAGCCAACCATACCTAAGAAGCTTCTAACTTCAGTAGTGTTCTTGTAGGCCTTCCAATCTTGCACTGCTACTACCTTAGCGGGATCAACAGCTAAACCTTCTCTTGAGACTAGATGCCTAAGAAACGCACCTCCTTACGCCAAAAGTGACTTCAAAAACTTTTCTTTCAACTGATGAACACAAAATCTACGAAGATAAATAGCATGCTCTTCCATATTCTTGAAAAACACCAAAATGTCGTCCACGAATACTACCACGAACTTATTTAGGACATCTCGGAAAATATGGCTCATCTAATCTACGAAATAGGTTGGGGCATCGGTTAGTCCAAATGGCATAACCAACCACTCAAAGAATCTATTCGATCCTAAATGTTGTCTTATCTATGCTATCGTCAGCGACCCTAAGCAGATGAAATCCAGTAGCCAAGTCAAGCTGAGAAAATACTGAAGAGCCTACCAACTAATCGAAAAGATCGTATATCTTAAGAAGAGGGCAACGGTTCTTCTTCGTGAGCTTTTCAACTCTCTATAGTCTACACAAAGTCGAAGAGAACCATCCGTCTTTGTAGCGAAGATGACTAGCACTCCCCAATCAGATATGCTCCGTCTGATGTAGCCTTTCTCCAATAGCTGACCAATCTGCTTACTTAACTCTTTCCTCTCCCTAGGAGCCAAATGTCTCATGGGTAATGCAACTGGCTTAGCATTGTCATCCATATAGATCCTATAGTTAATCTCTCTCTTAAGGGGTAGTTCACTAACCTCCTCAAAAACATCTGGGAAATCTCTACCGACCGAAATGAAATCTAACTCTCCTAGTGATGAATCAAGAGAATAAAGGAAGCATAATATGACTTTCCCCTGTGGGTTGCAAGAAACCTCGAAAGTCCTCCTCTGCATGTCTCTAGTCTGACGACTCTCCTCTCATAGTCCAATATCGCTCCATAAGTGGGTAACTAGTCCATTCCTCAAAATCATCCCATATTCCAAAAATCTCAGCACATAGGACTCACAATCAAACTCTACGCCTAGTATGAAAATTTTCAACCCTTACAAATCATGTATAAATGTGTCGGTCCTCCCATGGGGTTTGAAATAATTGTAGGGTCTAGTACTAGAGAAATATCTACGTGCAAATAATCAACGAAGGAACTGGAAATGAAATAATGCGATGGTCCGGAGTCAAAAAGAGTTCAAATAGGAAAACCCGAAATAGAGATTAAACCTTTAACAGAGACTTTCCTACCTCAATCCAGTCCACTACTAGAAGGTGCTGCATCTAAAGCATGTACTTGCGCTGCAGGTGCGCTAGCTTTCTCGCCCGTCTTTTGGGAACAAGATCTACTAAGGTGACTAGGCTGCCCATAATTGTAACAACTCCCTTTCTTCGTGTCCTTCTTAAAGTCCTTTGTGAATTCCCAACCAATCCACAAGTATGACACTTCTTGCCTTTTTTGATCTGCTTTTGAGGTCCTCCTTCTTTCCTCTTGTCCTTATCCTTCTTATTCTTCACCATTGCTTTTGAGAGTTTTCTGACTTAGGAACCTCCTTAAGCTCTCCTTCCCTAACAGCATCTGTCATGAGCGCCATCTTCGTAAGTGACTCATATGATGCTCCCATAGGTACGTGTGTCAATAATAACCTTTGGAGGGGTTGATTTAAACCCTTAGCAAACTTCATGGCTTTCTTATGCGGTGTATTAACAAGCTCCATCCCGAACCGCGATAACTCATTAAACTGATTTATATACTCCTTTACCGAAAGACTCCCTTGCTTCAGACCAGTGAATTTCTCCAACTGCATGCTTTCCTTGGCTTGTGATAAGAACTTCTCTCAAACCTTTCTCGAAATCCAAACTAAACAAGGTCTCTCCCTTCTATCTCTATGATCTCCCAGTAGTAAGAAGCTTCTCCTTTTAGCTGCCAAAATGCAAGCTGAACTTGCTGGCGGTCCTCCAATCCTAATAGCCCAAATATCTACTCCGTATTCCTCAACCAAGCTCAAGCCACCACAAAATCCTCCATGCCAGAAAACATCTTGCCTCCTGATTGGCGAAGTCCTTGCATAGCTTAGAAAAATTAGTTGCTGCAGGTGGATTAATGGGATCACCACCTGCTGGTGCCGGATTGGGCGCTTGCCCTTGCACTATTGGTGTCGTAGCTTGAAGGTATCTACAAAACCAGCTAGGAATTTGGACACCCTCTAGAAGATTCGGGGGCGTCCACCATTCTATGCAAAGAAAAGATAATTTAAGCTCGAATGAATCAAAAGAAGGTTGAACTGGACTTTGGAGGGATTTTTATAGAATTCTCTTGAAAACCATTTTTATAATAAGAGATTCTTTATGAAAAATACTTCTAGTTTGAAGATAACTTATTTTTGAAAAATACTTTACTTTTAAAACCACTTTTTAGGAATCGTGCAACCTTAGGCTCAGATACTAAGTGAAACACCTCACATCCCTTAATATATCCAAAAAGGACACACTAAAGGATATGGTGCATTACAGGTATAGCTAAAGCATCATAGAGACTTACATTCACAAGAAAAATAAATAATAACAGCGGAAACATTTAAATATTAACTTGATATTCAAAATTAAACTTCATAAAATAATATCATAAAACAGAGTATGTCTCAAATACCAAATACACATGTCTTAGAAAATATAATCTCGGTCACATCATCAGAGTACATAATAGAAATCATCCCTCTCATAAAGTACCAGCACATCCAAATTTAAGTGAAAAGAAAACTGAAAGGAAGAAGAATACATGAAGAATGAGAAAGCTCTACAAATGGGTCTCCAAGAAATCCAAATCTATTGTCCTTGCATCTACTGGCCTATGGAGGAGGGAAGGAGAAATAGAGGAGTGGGTCAGACTATGTGTCTGGTGAGTGAAAGTAATTACTAGTATTTTTAAGCAAGATAAAGATAATAGACTTAGCAACAATTATAGTATGAAAAGGAAATAGAGAAAGGATAAAACTGGAATAAATACTGTTTAACTGTTTGCTTGGATTATTTGCACTTGTCTTAAACTGCTTTAATTAGGCTGAATTCCTAATCTTATTTTAGTTAGGCTGAAATCCTAATTCTACCCATTTATTGGCCTTCTACCTCTGTTGTGCCAGTATGAGCTAGTCTAATCTTGTTGGACCTATAGCAAAAGACGCATGTTTAATGCTTGGAACACTATAGCGACTTATCTACCCTGATCGATGTTGTACGCTCGGTCATTGCCGGTACATGCTAAATGTCACCCCTTCTTGTGACCTCTTACTTGCCCTAATCAGAATAAGCATGTCCAGCCTCACCTAATCTATTTTGTGACCATCAGTTCTAGTCTGAAAGGGTCCTTCCTAGCCTCACCTAAGTATTTTGTGAGACCGGTTGTCCTAGTCTGAAATGGAATGTTCTTGGTACGGGTCCTAACAAACAAAATTTAGTTGCGCCCCTTGCCCAAATCCCCTGATTTGAGCTTCTATCTATTGGCCACTTATTTACCCTATGTCCCAGCCTCATCTAACAATTGTGAGACCATCAGTCCTAGTCTGAAAGGGTCATGTCCAGCCTCACCTAATCTGTTGTGAGACAATCAGTCCTAGTCTAAAAGGGAATGTTTTTGGTATGAGCCTATTTCTGTTCTTGCTTATTAACTTAGTGTAAGTTCTAAAAATAAGCCTCTTCTATCATTTCTCCTATATTTTCTTATTAACTTAATCTAAATCTTAAAATTAGCCTTTTTTGTTATTTCTAATTATAACCCATGTTATAATTTGCTTATTAACTTAGTCAAAGTTTCAAAATAAGCCTTTCTGTTTTTTCTGCTTAATTATAACTTACGTTATAATTGTTACTCTTTTGTTTTATCTTTTTAGTTATAATCACTTGTTATACTAATGCTTGCAAGTGTCTCAAATTTGCCTATTCCAGTCTGTCTCTTTTTATTACAGTCTTTCCTATTTTACATCTACTTTTTATAAATTTAGTGCTTTTCTATTTTAATCCATATTTGCGAATTATTCTCTTTTTAATATTCTGTTCGCGTAAAAAGGAATAAAAAGAATCTAAAATTTATAGGCTGAATTCTAACACAAAACAGATACAAATAAATGTAAGTAACTGTAAATAAGTGTAAATAACTGAATAAAATAGCAAAATAAAATAGCTGAACAAAATAGACTAAAAAGAACTTTAAAGCTAATAACTTATATAAAAATTGTCTCAAAATTGCAGAAAAACTACAACTATTTAGAACCATATTATTTTAAATTATTAAAAAATCTAAAATAATTACAAAACACTCATCCGTGATCCTTAGCTCTATTCCTTGGTCTTCCTTGGTCCACTTCTAGAGCGTAGAATATTTTTACTAAAAAGATTTCCTCCATAGAAAATTTTCTATTTAGGGTCCAGCCTCTGGCAATGAACCCAAAAGGAGAAAATGTAAATGATAAAAATAGCTAAGCCTAGGGATTATTTATAACGTAGTTTAGGGATCTCAGACCGTTGGATTTGAAGATTAAATCTGGTGCAACCATGTTATAGGCTCACTGGGAACCGTCGGATGGAAGCACGAACGCACAGGATTGAGGAAAAGTGGAAAAACACGTCACGCTTGAATCTGGACAAAACTACGTACAAGTTAAAAAACGGGTTGACCATTCTTCTGTGAGGGTCGACATGCAGGTCGACCTAACTATGGTGAGGGTCGACCCTAGGGTTGATCTGGCCTAGTTCTGGGTCACCTGACCTATTGTTTATTTATTTTCCTTTTGTTTTCTTCATTTCTTCTTTATTTCGTATCTTCTTCGTTTTAGCTTGGATTTTGACATCTATATTTGAAAATTGACCCGAAAATCACGACGGACACAATGGTGCAACTCCCATGGCTCAATTCTGACAATTTCTCAAACTTATTTTGTTATTAAATAATTGTTATAGCTTAAATTTTGGGTTGTTACAGTAGGAAAGGTAAAAATACTAATAAATGCAGATTTAGAGGTGCATTGGGTTCGACGAAGCAATGAAACGCAAACGGATAAGGGAGAAGCTATTTTAGCCTTGAAAATTTTGTTTTCATACCTTGTCTATGACGTATGAGAATCCGTTTCTGGATTCAATTCCATTTTAGAGATTGAAAACAAGTCTCCGAATGCGTTTTGTATATGGAATACTTAGAGGAATCTAGTGCAGCGAGGGAATCACCTTTTATAACGGGAATTGGTAATTTATAGAGTGGTAAGAACGTAGAATTCTCAACCTAAATTCCTTATCCCGGCATAGGAGTAATGTTTAGAAAGCGATATTATGATGCGTTAGTTTTTGAATGGCAAGAATTGGATGCAAAATTGGTTGCACCATGTTTCTAATCGTAGGAGTATAATGATTTTTGGTGAATTTTTTTTTTCAAAATTTGCTTACATATAGAACTACCGGTATATGTATAGGTTGTTTGCCTCATATTTTCAAAAATGTTTTCAAATGAAATACATTCTTATAGGACGGTCCGATTTAGAATCATTATGCATACATGGTTTCTGTGGTAGTGATACTCTATGCGCTTACGCCCGTTTGGTTGCAAAATTGGCTGTACACAAAGTAGTTGTGTAGTTTAGAAAAGTTACAAGCAATAACCATTGTTTAATCATTGGTGTAATTTTGGAGATGAAATTCTTCTAAGAGGGAGAAACACAACCTTGTAAATTTACGTTAGTTTAATTAGTTAGGCATCAAAAATAGAATTTGAGCAAACACTGGAATTTTGCCTCAAAACTTGCATCACTGCGTTTGTGGCAATTTTCTGAGTGACTTTTCTATTTGGAGTTTCACGAACGGAATTCAAATGAAGAAATAACGGTCATTTACAGAAATCGAAAGGAAAATAATTAAAAGGAAAAACTAGAAACTAATATTGGTATTTAATTGTATCCCACCGGTAGACTCTTGAAGAGGGACCATCGACACATAGCAGTTAATCGCGATCGGCCGGTCAAAGCCCAAAAGACCGAGGTTGAGCCTCGGCCAACGAATCAAATTTTATAAATTTTAATCTGATGCGTACGATTTGTTCTAGCATCTATAAATACACATCCAAACCCTCCTTCTCTTCTCATATTTTCTAATGTAGGCAATGAAACTCCATCATTTTCTCTCCTTTACTTTCTTCTCTAAAATAAAAAGATTGTAAATGTACAAATTTGTGAAGATCTGAAAATAAGAAAAAGAGAGGAACGTATGAATTATCATTGCGCAATAACAAGGTAAATCCCAAATTAATAAATCTATATCTTCCCTTAAATCCTAATACTCTTATTAGATCTATGGTTCTAATATTATGTATATTCCTTTTTATACATACGCCTTGAATTAAAAAGAAAAAGCAATTGAATCGGAAGGATTAGATTTGGATATGGAAGTTTGGGAAGCTTAAAAACTATGAGTGAGGAAATTTATGTAAATTATTTATAACATTGTAATTTATTTCGTTGGATTTTGTTTGATTATGCCTAATTGAAAGATCTAGAGTTGTAGGCATCAATTTAAATGTATAAAACACCGCCTACATATTCTATAAATTAAAAAAGATGGAATAAAAATGTTAACTACACCCAGATCTGTAAATTAGTCCTAAGTTGTTGGTAGTTGAATATTAATTGAATGTGGAATTATTTCAGATCTACTAATTAGTTTATTGTAAAATTTATTTCAGATCTATATTTATATTGAAAGGTGTTAATATGAATTAAGTTATTTCAGTTTCATTGAAATATGAAAATTTCTATATTTTAATCCGTTGAGTATGTAATCCATTCAAATTCCATAGATTTACTTAATCTTTTAAATAAATTGAAAAGCACGATGGTTGATTTGACAAGGTATGTAATTAAAAAGGAAAGGAAAGAGATGTGCAAGGTATGGAATTTCACTCCGTAGCTTACACTAGCTATTTCAAAACAAAAAGGGAATTTAACAATTCCTTGTAATTCCAAACAACGCAAACCACCTATTTAAGTAAATTTAGGAAAAATATAACATGATACATTTTTCAAAAGAGAAGGCTCTCATTCATTAGAATAGGAAGAAATATCCTAGTTAAGGATGAATGTAACAAGAAAAACAAAAAAGAAATAAAATAAAGTAAATGCATAAACATATACAACCACGCTAATTGCTAAAATTAATCGTAATTAATACAACAAAAATACTTATCAACATTCGCACTAAGAGGAACTAGAAAATTAAAATAAAAAACATACAATAAATAGTAAAAATTGAAAAATAAAGGAAGAAAGGTTAGTAAACATTTAGTATGCAAATAAATAAGAATTTAAATAGTAGAAAGGTTGTTACTCCACAAATAAATAAGAATTGAATAAACATTGAACGAAATAGGATTTATGTGAATTTAAATAGTCACAAACAAATATACGAGATTAATTAATGAAATGTATTGACGTAATTGTGTGGGAATAAGGCAAGAAATAAAGTATGTAAAACACATAGAATAAGGGTGATACTATTTACACCTACTTAAACACTTCTCTCATCCATTTATCCTCGCACTCACTCAATAATTCATTCACCCACCAACACCCCACCTTTTTCTATTTTTTATTTTCTCATAATAATAACTTAACTTTTCCTCTCTCTTCCACTTCAAATGATGAAACTAAGATTTCTTTATCCAATTTTTTCATGGTCTTTCCTTTTTTAGTCAAATTCTTCATTAATAAATATGAATCCAACTAATCTGGTTATGGCAACGATGTCATCATCGACTTTAATTGTGTGTACGTTTTTGCTTTTTTGTACTTATGTAGCCCTAACTATGACTTACAAAGTAAGGAATAATTTCCAACTCAAATTTGGTGCTATCATAATAATTAGCAAAGAACATTTATTACACTTCAATCAAAAATATCCTATCCTTGTTACTTTTGTTGCTATTTCAAGAAGAAAAGAAAAAAGAACATTAAAACTAGTTGTAGTAGTATGATATAGTCAAATATATTTAAATATCATTATCATTCCTTATAATATTAACATAGTAAAAATGTTGATTTACATGCATATTCTAAATGCAGTTAGATACCTTAACACATCAACTCCTAGCATGAATTGATGAAATATTTTACTTATCTTGTTCATCTCATTTTTTTCTACTAACTAATGGTTGAGGGGATGAAAAATAATTATGTTTGAGGCTTACATTTGATTTTATTTCTATGTGTCTACTTCTAAATCCTCTTTTAAATTTAAGGTGGGTGCATGAAGTAAATTTTATGATTTAATCTTATTAAATGTTTAAGTGGCGTTTGTGAGTGCTTAGGTGGTGTACATAGTAACACCTTAGAATAACAAGAGATTCGTAACTGAGTAGTGTAAACCTCATAAGAAAAATAACTAAACAAGAAGTTAATTCCTAATTAGAGGCGTAATAAGTGGTTAAGTTATATGGCTTAAAATATTAAATGTGTAGGATGGTATATGTTTGTGGGTAATGTACATATGAGGGATGACTAAATTATTGGGATGCGAGATTAGTCCAAACCTACATGGAAGTCTGCCTAGTTAACTTTAGCTACCAACGGTGTGGCTTTTCAAACTAATGTAGAACATCATCTATAATAAATTACCCCAGTGGATGCAGGGTTATTTTCAATTATGTAGGGTAAATCTGACCAGTCAATCTGACTACCAGTACCTTCGAATAATCGAACTAATATGAGACGTCACGAATGGGTTATGGGTCATCAGTTCCACTTTTGGTATAGTAGGTGAAATCCTTAGAAGGGATCCGCTTCGGGTTAGAGGCATGAAGAGGAATGGTAGAGTTCATTCGTTTCTTAAGCATAGTATTAAGTGATCTAATAGGATTTCTTACGATGTCAATCAGGGAGAACTATATAGGGACTCGCCTTGGGGTTATGTCTTAAATGATAGTGATTTGCCTATTTTACATATCTTAAATGATCAGAATCTGCCTAATTTCTAGGATAAGAGGTATTAAGTAGTTTAGATACTCTCACATCATAAATGATAACGTTTAGAATTCCGTAATTGGATTGGAATATACTTCGGGCTTATAATGGAAATTGAAGGCATAGTTGAAAGAGCGGTAGAAGCAGAACAGTTTAACTATATGTCAGTAAGCCTTGTGTAGGAGTTAAGCGGCATCTGCAGCTAAGACCGATTTAACTTTAAATGTGGTATCAGAAGTTGACCTGCTTCGAGAATGGGGTATTAAATGATCGTTGGATCTACGTCTTTCCTACTTAACAAGTACCAACTGGTTTGAAATCTTTAGGTAGTAAAACGCTTAGACATACATACATACGTTATAGGCAGGTGTATATATAGGTAATTATGCTTTAAGTAAGAATAAACATATCAATATGTGCACATATATTAATTAAGTAAATAATAGAAATAACAATAAATAAAAGCCAATCGACATAAGTTACGTTATGAGTAATATATGTAACTTTTCCAGTCACCAGAACATTCTTCTGACCCCCTTCTCATTACAATCCACATTATAGATTTAAAGGAATAGGTCACTGGAGTTGACGGAATGGTTGATGGAGTTATTTCTTCTCACGCTCGATTTGGTGAGGCTTATGAATGTCCGTGGGATGCAGTTGATTTTGAAGTTGTAGCCTTGGCTGGTATTAGATGTTGTTCTTTTCTTTCCGCTGTTAGTTTTATTAATCGATCTCTGATATATTTATGTTTCTTATAGGTTATCAAAACCAATAATCTGTACCTAGATGGACTTAGATTTTGATTTTGTTAAAATTCAAGGCCACTAAGGTGTGAGCTATTACATGGAAACTAAGACATGGATAAATGACCATGAGAAGATATTTCAGGAGATTAGTTGGGAGGATCAATTGAAGCAAAGAATGAAAGATTGTCACCATAAAGGAGAAGCCTTAGATTTGTGGAATATGGTGGCTTGGGAGGACATTGGTTAGGTTGTCAATTGGGATGAGCTCAAGAACCGATTTGAGACTAGGTTTATGTCTAGAGCAGAAGTGAGCATGAAATTAGAGAAATTTATATAGCTTAGGCAGGGAGACTCCACTCTAATGGAGTTGATGTGCACGTAATTGTGCATATATTTACATCCATATTTTATCTCTTTTTTTAAATAATCATCATATTTGGGCATTTTAACATGTTTAAAACCAAAATTCAATTATTTCCAAACCATCATATTTTCATCATCATTCAGGGGCAAAACGGTCATTTTTGTGCATGTGTCAATGTAAGAATTTTTACTTGGACATTTTTTGATTATTTTTATAGGAATTTGGATGCATATGGAAGAGGCTTATATGAAGATACATGCATGCACAAGGAAATACAAAGGAATGAAGAGGAAATAATTCAAGTTCAAGATCATGGAGGACCCCACCCACTTACCTAACTTCCAATTAGAAGCTAAGCACATGCTAAAAGGACTTAAAGCTTCATGTACATATTAAGTGGGGGATTAGTGAATGTTAATGATTACTTGGAGGCTACACCACCTCAAGGGTATTTTGGGAAGCTCCCTAAAAAGAGAATTAGGGTTTTATGCATGTATAAATAGCCCTCTTATGTACATGAAGATGATCATCTACTCTTTCATTTTACTTAGGAAATTAAGAAATCAAGTGTAAGCACAATGTTCTATGAAATAAAAATGGCTTCCAAGCCTCTTTCTTATCTCTTTTCTACATGCTTTTCTTTGTTTTATTGTTAATTTTTATTTCTATGCTCTCTTTCTCCTTATGTTCATACCTTAGATTTATATTTATGCAAGTAGTTAGTAGCTAATCTTTTTTGCTTTCTTTACTTATTTTCTATTTTTCTTTTCTTTTTAATGTTGAAAGTTACATGTGTTGCTTCAATGCCACAAATGAGTAGCTAAACCCCTTCAATTTAGGGGTGATGAAGCTCTCTAACTTTATGTAATTTCAACATTTTTATGATTTATGATCTCTTTGTTTATGCTTCATGAATGTGAATTTTGATGTAAGTTTATACAAGTGAGTTTGATAGCTTATATTGCTTATGCAAATAAGCTATTCTTATTCAACATAAACACAATTTACATCAACATTTGCTAATTAATTTTTGATTATGAAATGAAAGTAAAAATGAAATTTGATGATCTATGTTACTAGTTACAATAGTAAATAGATCATACTTAAAATAGTTTTTGCTTTGGCTTCTTTTTCATGAGAATTGTAAGTGGTATAATTGTTGTATTATAGTTTGATGGTTTGAGTTATGTTAACTAATAACATAAACAAACCATACTTATGATAAATACAATGATTATTTCACTTAATATCAAAGTTAGAGATCATAAATTATGTGTTTGTTGATTTACAAAAATTTGAAAGTGGATTTGCCTCTAAATTGTTCTTTAGTCTAATAATTTTTGAATCGCATTTTCTAGTGTTAGCCTCATTTTATATCTAGTTAACAAATCCTCTTCGACTTTGGTATAATTTGATTGAATAGATTTTTTAAAATCATCAATTCCCTGCGGATCGACCCGTATTCGCCGCGTGCTACATTCGTACACCGTGCGCTTGCCGTTATTTTTATCTCTAAATTCGTTCGACGGTTTTCTAAACCGATAGAATTTCCGTCGATTAACAGGAGTACATTAGTAAGTTTACAAAATTAGCTAAATTCTGAATGAGTTTGATTGATACACCCTTGAGAAAGGCTACGAAGTTTGTCAAAGGCCTAAAATCCCCACTTGGGGAATGGTTGTTCACTCAAATACCCATTGGAAGCTACCTATGGGATGCTTTTTGAGATGACTTTAATGAATGCTGAGGAGAAAGAGATGGAGAAGACAGTGTCCACGTAGAATCAGGGAGGGGCCAAGAAAGGAAACTTTTGGGTAAATAAGAAGTCAAAAGGGAAATTCAAGAAAGAAGGTAAAGTGTATAATGGGTGCCAAAAGAAAGGACACCTCGCAAAGGATTGTGGAGTAAATTTATTGAAGGAAGTTTCTAAAGGGAAGTGTTACCATTGCCACGAGGAAGGACATTTCAAAAATCAGTTCCTGAAGATGGTGAAGGAAGGACAAAGTGGGCATGCCTACGCCATTGCGGCTGCCCCTATTTCGAGTAGGCCACCCCCTACAGACCAAGGAAAGACATCTATGGAAGGTATAACTCTTATTTTAGGAAATAAATATTCATACTCTATTTGACTCCAAAGCATCGCATTCATTTATATCTAGGAATGTGATTAACTCCTTAAACCTTCAAACCCAAATTGTTACCCACCCAATGGTAATTTCTAATCCAACTGGGGGACGACACATCTTTTCTTAGTTTGCAAAGATCCAATGTTAGACGTATGTGGCGTTGATTTTATATGCAATGCATACGTTCTAAATTTTGAGGGGGTATGGACTTTTTTTAGGTATGGATTGGTTGTCACACTATGGAGTAGTTAGACTGCAATAAGAGGGTAGTATGGTTAAAGAGTAGTAAAGGGAGAGACCTATATGTTTGTTGTACACCCTAGGATTCAGTTGAGTTAAGTTACCTATACTCGATGAACCTATTGCAAAATGAACTTCCATTGTACCCATAGTTCACGAATTTTCTGATGTCTTTGAAGAAGTTTCTAGGCTTCCACCCCCAAGAAGGATTGATCTCGAGAAGGACGCAAGACTAGTCGTTCCGCCATTAAGAAACATGTCCCCTAAGGAAAGGTGAGAATTGGATAAGCAAATCTCGGATCTACTGAAAAAATGATTCATTCGATGAAGTACTTCGAAATGGGAAGCCCTGTTGTCTTTGCCACTAAGGCAGATGGCTCATTGAGGCATGTGTTGATCATAGGATACTCATCAAGTTGACGAAGACGGATAGGTATCCTTTACCTAGGATAGATGATTTGTTTGATCAACTGTTGGGAGCCAAAGTCTTCTCTAAATTGGGCTTGGCAATTGGATTTCATCAGCTTAAGATCATAGAGGACAACAAACCAAAGCCTGCATTTCGCACACCAAATAGACTCTATGAATGGGAAGTAATGCCTTTTGGATTGACAAATATCCTCGCATACTTTGTACATTTAATGAGTAGCGTACTTAGGGGACAGTGACACAAATTTATGGTAGTTTTTGTAGATGACATCTTTATATTTTCTAAAAGTGAAAAGGAGCATGAAAGTCACTTAAGGAGATATTAGGAACCTTTAGAAGGCACCAACTTAAAGCCAAATTCTCTAAAAGCCAATTTTGGAAGAAGGAAGTAAGATTTCTTGGGCATATTGTTTCGGAATATGGATTCGCGGTGGACCGCACAAAAGTATAAGCTATTCAGAATTGGAAGAGTCCAAAGAATGCATTGAAGGTTAGAAATTTTCATTAGTTGGCAAGCTATTACCGAAAACTCATAAAAGATTTTTCAAAGATAGCATTTCCTCTAACTGTTAGACCAAAAATAATTTAGTATTTGCTTGGGATGAGGAATGCACGGAAGCATTTGGGAAGCTAAAGGACTATTAACAAGTACACCAGTAATCCTCATCTACGATGGAACGAAGCCTTTTACGGTTTATATAGACAAATGTTTCATAGATTGGGAACAATTCTTACGCCTGCAGGCAACTAAAGGACCGTGAGAAGAAATACCCAGTGCATAACTTGGATCCGGCAACCGTTGTTTTCGCCTTGAAGATATGGAGGCTGTAACGATCTACCATTCTTACACCTAAAGATGACACTTAATACACCTTCGGTATTCGTGTGCCGATCATTTAAGTGTCCGAAAGACAAGTCATTAGGGGTGAAAAGAAGGAAAAAGAAAGAACAGAATCTCATAAAATGTGATGAGTAATATAATATGAATAAGTCTTTTACAAAAGAAATCATCTTTATTATAAACAACACAAGAGTACACTAACTATTATCAGCTTGGACAGTTATAATAGCCCGTCCTTACAATTGCTGACAAATACAGACAAAAACAAAACAAAACAGAATAGCGGAAGAATATATGATACGTGAATATGTCTGGGAGAATTCAACTTATCATCTCAAAGCTCCAAAAAATCCAGCTAAATCTAGAAAATATGCTTGGGCTGGCCCGAGCACTGTAAGAATAATAATGCCCGGATCAATATGGTAAAACCAACGTGAGAAACTCAAATCACAAATAATTAATTTATTTAATCTATAAAACCTTTTAAAGGTATCTCGTAAGACTACGCCGCACATAAACATGGACGGATTTTTACCTTAAGATAATCAAAACATTTTTATAGAAAATCAAGTTATATTATGATAATGTCTAGAATACAAATACCTATTAATCATTGCCAAAATTGTTACATTATTAAATTTCTGTATAATAGGTATACAATTAATACCGAAGGCACTTATTGGAGAATAGATTCCAACTATGAAAGGGTAAGGGTCTACTTATCGAATCTGTACACCTCTAGATAAAATGTACGAGAGGTAACAATACATTGCACCTTTGGTACTCTGGACCGGCCCTGCCCCTTACTCGATAGTGCCTAATATGATCACCCCTTGGTTGCAATCAAATAACCATAATGGGTACCCAAGCATACATAGAGATATCGACAATAGATCTTGGGATGATCATACCCTAATGGGAGCGACCCACATAGCCCTGCTGCACGTCCTTGCTTTACTCATTTTTCTAGTTGATGAGGCTTGAGGTTACAATTACCTTTTATATATGGCAACCATCTTGGAATGCTAGAACTACCCTCCAGGCAGCAATGCAGTGGCAGCATTCATTCATACAAGTTCGTTCTAGGTCTAAACAAAACCGAAGGCACTACCTCTACTACATCCATTTTGGAATCACCCTCAGGATTCGTAACATGTATCCCTTGCACTCCAAAAGCTCCATCTTCAATCATCTTCATGATGTCTTCATTTCAAAACGCTTGAGTTTGATCGGACTAGTTTTTGGATAATTTATACTTATTTGATCCCGGTCTCTTCGAAACAACATTCGATAGTTTCAGTAAAATCAACTGCGGTTCTTTTGAAAATAATCATACAATATATAGGAGCAGTGATCAGCCCTTGACTGTTTTAAGTGGACGAATATCCCTATTATTTGTCCTAGGAGAATGAAATGAGATTTGTGTGCGCAGCACAACATCATTGAAGATGAATGTGCCATACAACTCACATGTTTCTCCTAGTTATTTCCGAAGTTATATTTTTGTCTAGATTTGATAGTTGGTTATTTAACTATCAAATAAATAAACAACAAAAAATTCAAAGATTTAATTACGCATAGCAACCACTAAGCCTCAAAATAAATCTTTCATTTATTAAAACTCTTTTCGAAAGTGCTTACAAAAAATGCATTCATATACTTATCAATTGACATAAGTATATTCACAAAACATCGATGAAAGGTTTCTCGTTTCCAAATCATATCAAAGGATCAAAACAAAATATTATTTTAATTAGATATAAAGATAACCTCAAACAATATTTCTTCGGTGTTAAGTGTGGAATGGATGTCCATACCACCAGAATTAAGAAGGTCGGTTAAAGGAAACCCAATCTGAATCCTTTTATAAATTTCCTTCAATAATCCTTTTAATAAATCTCTTTTACTTATGAAACTTCTTTGCTAAAATTCCAAACATACTTACAAAACTCTTTATAAATCGCCAAGTTAAATTGTACAAAACTCTTTTATGAATATCAAAACCATTTATGTATCTCTTATAAATCTTCAAAATATATTTATAAAACATCCCTTATAAATGTCCAAAATCATTTATAAAAATTTCTTATAAATATTGCTTATTTAAAACAAAACTCATTTTATAAAATTATTTAATAAAGTTCTTTTTATAAACAAAACGATTATTTAAAACATCTTTACTAAAATCATTACTTAACTTGTAACCAATATTGATTGTATGATTGACCTTATAAATCAGAAAGAAGCTTAGTGACCGCAATGGTTCACTTTTATTAAGTTTACTTTTCAAGTTATAGCATGGGTATTTACATAACAAGCAGATATGTATAAGGGAATCAGCCAATAACAAACAAATCAACATTTAGGTAAGATGTCCAAATTACTATAACAGCAGACGGGGATTTGATCTACTAAACAAACGTCCAAGTTATTACAATACCAGAATGTGTTTTTATTCTGCTTAAATAGATGTCCATATAATGTACTTTGTGAACTATGGTAGAACGGTGATTTATTCTACCAAACGGATGTCAAATACAAGTTAATTAGCAGAACGGTGATTTATTCTGCTAAATGAATGTCATTGGATTTCACATTCAATTGGGTTTACATAAGGATAATCGAAAAAGAAATCCCTTGGATTTAAAATATTCTTTTAAAAGAAGTTACTTTAAAACAAAACCGACCTTTAAAAACAAAGTGATTTAGTACTTTAAAACTTCTATTTAAAAATTAAATAACAACTAAACTCTTCAATAATAATTAAACCTTTAGTTAATAATTAAATGATAATTAACTATTAAATAAATAATTAAACCCAAATAAATCTTGGTTAATTATTAAATAATAATTTAAATTAATTAATCTCAATTAATCAACTAATTATTCATTAATTAAAACTTAAATATTAAAAATTAAACCTTCATTTAAAATAATTAAATAATGATTAAGTGTTAATTAATTCTTAACTTAAATTTAACATGATTAATGATTAATTAATAAATAAACCCTTTTCAAATAATTTAATTAATATTAATTAAATAATTAACTCTTTATTGAATAAGAAAATTATAATTAACTTACTTAAAAATAATTAAGTGATAATTGCCCTAACTTAATAATGATTAACTACTAATTAGCTTACTCAATTAATCAATTAATTAATTAAATAATCATTAAAAAAATAATCAAATAAATAATAATTGCTTTTTAAATATTTAAAAGATCTTTGAAAAAATATTTAAGTCAAACATTTTAAATTCAAAAAGAGTTCGTTTTTTCACGAACTGCATTTATAACAACCATCACTATATGACTTGAAATTTCAAAAATTTGTTTTATATTCTAAATCACTTTTCAAACCCTTTTATATTATATTTAAAATACTTTATAAATTTGAATAAAGTTTTAGAAAACAAAGGTAAGGTTTTTAAACTTTTATAAAACATTTCTAAAAGTAAAGTTAGAAAATAAGTTTAAACCAAAGGATCTCGATGTCGTTTTAACAAGTCACAATGCTAACTTTCTTAGCACATACAACACATACATAAGCTTATACATCCAAACACATGCCACAACAACATATAATAAGCAACAACTATAAACCAAAATCATATCTTTTCGACTAACTTCAACATTAGATTTCATTTCAAGTCTAACTTCCAATCATATATAACAACATATAATATTGTCTAATCCAAACATCCAACATACTTAACAACCAGATAACAATATTTAATATCATAGTAAGCATCATATTTAAAGTTAGAACTTTTAAATGAATTTGTGAGTTATACTCACCCAAAAGTTACCAAAATGACTCGAACTTCCCTAACTTTTGAACAAAGCCAATATCCATGCTTTGATTATGGTAAGGACAAAATTTGGTAGCCTTGTGGAGGCTTTATGGTTCAGCCAAAATATGGTGCACATGGTCCAAAGGTGATGGAGCTCAGCCTAGAAAATGGAGGGGGTTCGGATTATCATTGAATTCATAAAATATCCAACCCAAAAAATAGTCTTCTTCTATCTGATATGTGGATTAGTAAATCGTGGAATATGGGAAAGTTGTCAAAGGAAAAGTTCTTGAAAATTCTTTTTTCTTCAATTTTAAGAAAATAAACAGTCAATTTGGGTCATTTTCGTGGAAGATATGATCAAAATAAAACGAGGTATTTTCGAAATTGGAAATTTGGGTCTGAAAATGCTCTTCAAAGAAATGAGATTTGGATATGTTAAGCTCAAAATTCGATGAAGTAATACAAATAAAAGTTTGTAGCTAACAAAATTTTATATGGTTTTTAAAAAGAAAATTTCTATATGGGTTAGATATGAAAAATATACGACGGAATGAATAGAAGGCAAAAATGAAAAAATTAAAGGGATATTTATAAGCGAGAACAAAGTAAATTACCAAAATATCCTCAGTCCTTTACCCTCCACCGCCTTTTACTACCTCATCATTATCCTCTCCCCACATGTACTTCTGCCCAAAAACATGTTTTTGTACTAAAAGTATTAATGTTTGCTAATGACTTGACATTTTTCATTTATTTATTATTCTCTTCAAATATCATATCTCTTTTATAAATATATACATATATACATATATACATACATATACATCCTATAACCCTAACTCATTGTATTTATATATGTATAGTAACCCTAACTCGTCGTATTTGTATACGTATAATTATACAATAGAGTTTCATAACGTTTTCGAGAAATTTAGCCGACGAAAAGTCAAAAATTCGAAAAACGAATTCTGGTCACATTTTTTATTTTTCTTCGAATTATATATATTTTTAAGAAAATTTGAAAAAATATTGCACTATCATTATTTACTATTAAAAAGAGTTTTATTTTAATTCTAAAATCTATTATTTGAATATTTAAAAGTAATTAAATATTCCCAAATCAAAGAGGTGAAATTCCGGGTCGTTACAGAGGCACTATCTTTTGAGGGAAATGTTTGAGTTGTTTGTTGACTATAAATCACTCAAATATCTATTTTTCGAAAAAGACTTAAATCTTTAGCAGTAGAGCTGGATGGAGTTTATAAAATCATACAGCTTAATTTGGGATACGATATACCCTCGGAAAAGGGAATGTCATCGCCGACGCCCTTAGCTCGGGACATGCTACCTTGGGTGCAATATATGAGTGGAGGCGGCTGGGATTCCTCTCGAATTTCAACATCCAACCGCCAATAGAATCCTTTTGATACTATTTGGCAGGAATGGAAGTTAGACTAGTGTTGATGGACCATATTGGACTTAAGCAGAATAAAGACGAATGGATAGTCATAACTTGGATATGCTAAGGAGAGGAGAAAAAATTCTTTATGTTAGTAGATATGTAGTTGATGAAAAGGGATGTTTGAGGAGAGATGGATGCCTTTGTATCCCAATAATTGATAGTATATTGGATGAAGTGCTTATAAAATATCACCATTCATGAATGAATATTCACCCCGGAGGAGATAAAATGTATAGGGATATGAAATGGATTTTCTATTGGCCATGGATAAAGGAGAAAGTAGCTAAATTGTTTCTATGTGCTTGACATGTCAAAGGATTAAAGCTGAGCAAGCGAAGCCTAGAGGATTGTTATTGCCATTAGAAATCTCGATTTGGGGAGAGGCAATGAAGCAATTTGGGTAATAGTTGATAGACTCGCAAAGAGTGCCCATTTTATTGCTGTTAGGAGTAATAGCAACTTAACATCTTCAGCACGAATTTATATTAAGGAAATGGTTTGACTTCATGGATTGCAGTGAACATCGTTAGTGATAAGGACCCCTTATTTACTAGTGAGTTTTGGAAGTATTTGTAGACAGCTTAGGAACATCATTGAATCTTAGTACCGCTTACCACCTGTAGATATATGGACAAACAGAAAGAGTAAATAGGATCTTGGAGGACTTGTTGAGAGCATGCATTATAGACTTCGGAGAACACCGGGAGCAACACTTACCTTTAGTGGATTTCGCTTATAATAACAGTTATCAATCGACGATTAGTATGTCACTATTTAAAGCGCTTTATGGAAGGCCATGCAAATTGTCCAACTGTTGGTAGGAAACCACCAATAAAATTCTACTTAGACCATATTTGAATCATGAAACTTCGATGAAGGCAGAGTTTATTAGCCAACAAATGAAGGTAGCGCAAGATCACTAGAAATTTTATGCGGATAAGAGAAGGAAAGAATTAGAGTTTGAGGTAGGAGATATGGTATTTGTCAAAGTCTCCCCTCTTAAAAAGGTCGTGAGATTCGAAAAAAAAGGAAAGTTGGCACCAAGATTTGTTGGGCTATTTCGAGTTGTGGAAAGAATTAGAAGACTGGTTTACCACATGGAGCTACCCGATAGATTAGCAGGAGGCCGCAAGTTTTTCACGTTTCACACTTAAGGAAATACCTTCATGACATAGAAATTGTGGTAGAGCCTGATCAATTGGGGGATATTTAGACAAAGCCAATAACATCCCATTCAACAACACACATTGTGGAGCAAGGAACTAGGAAGCTCTGCAATAAAGAAATTAGGTTGGTCCGAGTACAACGGGGAGATAACCCTATGGAAAGCGCATGAGAGATAGAAGAAAAGATGAGAATCTTTCATTCTGTGCTTTTCACCGGTAAACTTTTCTCCCCAAAATTAGATTTTGGTTGCTTCATGGTTGCTAGATTGGATGCTAGGAGATGGTTGCTACACTTTTCACTGTCACTTTGCACTCATGCAGAAATTTTCATGCATGTTTAGGATGTTTTGCATACATACTCATATGTCACGATTACACACACACACGATAGGATTGAGCTCATTGGTAATATGTCTATAATACATAATCACATTGCACTTTTGGATGAGTAGATGGATGTATAGATAAATTGATTGTAAAACAGGGATGCTTAGTGCATGTTACGCTATTTACCCTTAGCAATGATTTCGGGGACGAAATCATTTTTAAAGAATGTAACACCCCATAAAATTTAACCATAAATAAATTAAATAAGATAAAGTTAAAATTTTAAATTTTGTAAAACTTGGAATTTAGCCATGAAAGTTATGTCGTTGCGTACGTGGTAAAACTCATCAATTTCCACATATAATATAACGAAAATTGTGCTTAAATGGAAAATTTATGGACATTTAAAGTTTTAGAGTTTATAATAATTTGAATAAAGTTCAAACGAATAGTTAATTTTAAAATTTGAACTTAAAAAATAAATAGTAGATAGACTTGGGGATTAATTAAATGTTAAAATTAACATCAAATATTAATTAAGGAATAAAATAATTAAAAATCAATGGCATGATAAAACTTCCCAAAATAAACGACCGGTTGACCGCTTCCCTTGGGCAGGTCGACTACCAGCAGTCGACTGGCGTGAAGCAATGGTCGACCAGTCGTGAATGGCGGTTAGGGTTTTTGTATGCAATGAACGTCCAAATTTTTATATCATTAAATCGATTTAAATCCGACGGTTCTGGTGCATTTCAACCACTATAAATAAGACTCTAGAGCCTTCACTTTTATTCACATAATATTTTGAGAACATTGGGAAGCTCTTTCAGTTTGTCTCTTGAAGATTCAAAAAACACCATTATGGTTTCAGGTAAGAAATCATATAGATCTACCTTTGTTCATTATTTATTTTCTCAACTTCTTCTCCTCCAAACCATTGATTTCTGAATCTAACATATACAAACCCTTTGCTATATATATGTATCAAAAAAAAGAGATCTGATGGAGGTTGTCAAAGGCATGTCAAATGCAAGGAGATAAAGTTAAAGATATGATATGAGGGAAAATTTTAGCTTTTATTTTTTAGCAATTGATTAATGTAATTTGGGTTCAAATATGCCTTGTGGAGTTTTGGTTTGCAAAAACATCATATTATAAACCCCTAAAACCCTTTTCAATGCGAAATGTTAATTCTACGCTGGAATCTTAATTGCTTATGTCAAAGTAATGGAAGTAGTGTATATTTGCAGTTTTGATAATTTTATCTTTTATTCCGCTCCTTATTTTTTCCCATGAATTTGGTTAAAGAAATTTGATTAAGGAATTGTGTTTAAGATACGAATTTATTCATACTTGGCACTGCTTATTCCCATGAATTAAATATAAATTCCTTTTTTTATTTTTTTTGTGAAAAAAGAGTTGAATAGAGCATAAAAATTGAAATTGTAAGCGTCAATTACCAATATATTCCATTATTTTAAAATAATAAGTTGAGTTTAAATTTTTATTATATATATGCGACGACCCGGGTTTTTGGCGTCGGATAATCGGGTGGTTAACTGATTTAAATTTATCATAACATTGATTTTAATGGGTCTAACCATTAATTTCTTATAATTAAAAATAAAAATATATGATTAAGAAATAGGAGTAAAAGAATATAAGTGGTTATACGTTGTTATATGAAACATGAAGTAAAATATGGGAGAGTTTGTAAAAGTATGAATGTGAATGTATATATAATAAAGCAATGTATAGATAAGCATGAAAAAAATACATAATTATATACATATATCAACTCATATGAAAACATTTGTAGACAAGAAGGGGGGCAAGCTTTTAATGCAAGCATATAAAACATCAAATCTAGGTACACAAAACATTATCAAATCAATATACAAACAAAAGAAATATAAAGAAATTTAAAGAGTAGCTTACTGTGTACTGCAAAGAATGTAGCATACTTTTTTATATATACATACCTCCACTTACCTTCATTTATTCCATTCGAACAAGCTAAGTTGAAAGAAAATATATACTTCCATTACAAACGGCCATTGACAAAGCAAAAGGAAGTTCAAAATGAAAACAGATCAGTCCGGATCAAACCTGGAAATCAAGAACATGTTCTCTGTCTCTGTTCTAATTGACAGTTGAGTAACTTCACCTTTAAAAATTTAAGTAAGTAAAATTGGGTTGCATGCTAGTTAATCTGAAATGAATGTGAATTGTATGATATATGCTGTGTATATATTCATATATAGTATGCATGTTGTTTCTTCAGAATACTCTCTGCTTTTACCTTCCAGTTTTCCAGTTTTGATTTAAAAATTCAAATCTTTTGATCTTGTCTCTGTTTAAACTTAATATGCAAATCAAACTTGCTTGCTTAATTATAAACCTTAGTTTTAAATTGTACTTAAGTCAAAATAATATTTATTTGACTCTGGAAACCAAATCTACTGATCAAGTTTAAAATAAGTAAAAATTTAAATATCACAATCTATTGTTTCAGGATTAGGATTTGAATCATCATACAAAATCATGATTTTTAAAAGCAAAATCACAATTTCTAGTGTTTGAATCAAAGAGCAGTTCTGGGTTGTCTGGATTGTGTATTTTGGGGTATCTCTATTGATACAAATGATCGGAGGGGTTGAGTTTCCTCTTGGAGATGGAGGAGTGGTCGGAGTTGATAGGGAAATTGGTAGGAAGATGATCAGAGTGTGGTGGAGTTAGTGGTTGTGGTTTGGAGTTCTGGAACCCTAGTTTAACTAGGCTAGGTAAAATCGATCACCTCGGCCTATTGGATTGATCGAGTATTACAAGGTTTTAGGGGATAAAAGCAGGGTAGTTGGCGAATGTGTGGCCGGAGTCGCTGATATTCTGGTGGCTGGAATTGCGGGAGCAAGGCGTTTCCAGGTTTGGTTGTGGTGGATTCCAGTTCTTGTTCCAGGTTGGATGTGAAGCTCGATCTTCGATCTCAAGTTTGGGTAGTGATCTGAAGGTTGCGAGAGGGTATGGAGGTGATTGAAGACTGGAGGAGATCATCGTGGATGATCGAAGTCGATTAGTGCCACTGTGCATGTGCATGGTGCACAGTTGATTTTCTGATGATGTTGGGGTTTTTGCAGTAGGTTTGTTCTCGAGTAAATTGGTGATTAACTCGAAGCAGTTTAGGTTTGGACTCGAAGCCATTTTGGTCATGGCTCGGGTAATGTTTTGTAAATGATTTTAGAAACCTGTTCTGTTTAAAATTTAAACTGTAGTTTAAAATGTAAATCAAAGTTTTAAACTAAGTTTTAAACCTAAGTTTAAATCTGGATTCAAGCTAGTTTGAATCCTAGTTTTAAAATGATTTAATTTTTTTTTGAAATTTAAATTGGTTTTAACAACTTTTAAGTATTTAAAGTGGATTTTGGCTTGAATTTAAAAATGGAAGTTTAAATTGTAAAGTAAAGTTTTAAATAATTTTAAATCTAAGTTTTAAAATCTGGAAATTGAGTTTGAATCTCAGTTTTTAAAATAAAATAAGTTTTTGAATTTAAATTGTTTTAACCACTTTAAAAATGGTTAAATGGTTTGGATTTTAAAATGAAGATTTAAAATGTAAGTAAAGCTTTTAAAATTTAAGTTAAATCTGGAAACAAGATTAAATCTGTATTTCAGTTTTGAAATTAAAGGAAGTTTTTAAAGTGGAATTGTTTTAAATAACTTTGCTGATGAACGTATTTCTCTGCAATTTAAACCATTTATTTCATATATTTTTATTTTAATAAAGCGGTATTATACGGGTATTTTGTTGTGGTTTTGCAGATTATTGATTCCAAAGTACAACATTTTGAATACCGTCGAAGAGAAAGTACATATCGTTCATGAAGAAATGCATCTCACGTCACCAACAGTGTACTATTCATGCAAGAAATCAATTGCAAATATTGAAAATACACATTCAAAGTTTGACCTGAAAATCTCTCAAAGCAAGGCCACTTGTTAATCAAATAACAAAGCAAAGACCAATTCAAAGTGAGGTGGCCTTATTTTTCTCCTAATATCAAGCACATGGACCTAAATAATAGGGTTATTTGTGGAGGCTGAAGTCTTTAAATAGAGAGAGGAATGCAAATGGAAAATAATCTCTTACCTCATCACTTTTCTTCAAGTTTAGATTTAAATTCAACACTGTTTTTATTTTCGAACAGAATACGTAGGATTGTTGATTAGATTTAGCAATTTATTTATTCTTGTTCTTAGTTATTTTCTGCACTCTTTTCAGTTAGTTAATAATTATTTCAGTTGTTTGCTCCGTTATCTTCTTTTCCGCAATTTCAATTTCTGTTCTGATTTTTTTTACAATTCTATATTTTGGTTGCAATTTCGATTAGTTTCGAAAACGATTCGGAGTATATTATTGTTTTTATTTTCTGTTCAAAATTCACCGTCGAATTCGTTTAACACGCCTAAGATTTAACTATGGATTTTAATTGTTTTAAAATACAATTCCCTGTGTTCGACCTGCATACTACACGCCTGTGCGCTTGCAGAATTTATTAAAATTTGTGCTTTTCTAATCAATAGAAAAGTCGCAACATTTGCATGTTTAAATTGTATTTTTAAATTTAAAATTGAATTGGGTTTTAAATTCTTTTAAACTTCTTTTATAAAATGAATATTTCTTTAACATGTGAAATTAAAGGTTTTTGAATTGTTTTTAAACTTTGTTAAAGTTAAATTTGTTTCATTTTAAAATCTTAAATTTAAAATGAAATTTAAAGTAAGTTTGAAGCAAACTGTTTTTTAAATGTTTTGATTAAGTAAGAAATGTTTTATCTTAAAGATAAATAGAATTTAATGATTTGGATTCACTAAATTATTAAGATAATTAAAATGGATAATTAATTACTTTTTTCATTAATTAATGATTTGGATTAATTAAATAAGTAATTAAGGTTTTTAATTTATTAATTAAGGTTTAAGATTAATTAATTAGGAATAATTAATTTGTAATTAAGGATTAATTAATTAGATTTTTATTTAATGGTTAAAGATTAATTAATCAAGTAATTAATGAAAGTAATTAAAGATTAATTACTGTAAATGGTTAAAAATAATTAATTTGTGTAATTAATTAAAGGATAATTACTTTATGTTATTGAAGATAATTAATCAGGGATGGTTAATTAAAATGGATAATTAAAGGATGAATAATTAAAATGGATAATTAAAGGATGATTAATTAATTTGTTTGTAATTAATTAATGTCAAGTAAGCAGGATTAAGGGTGACTGAAGTAATTAATTTAATTTGTTTAAATAAATTAGAAATGGTATGACTAATTTATCTTGCTTATGAATGATTGAAAATATCGTATGCCTTAGATTAATTGTTATCTCTGATAATGCTATGTGATATGATATAATGGGTTTAAACTGAGATAATGTGGTCATCTATCGATGATGAATTAATGAATATAGGTCACACCCTGTATTTGAAGTTTGAATTATGTATCTTTTGAATAATTTGGGATAAGATGGTATTGAATTCGAAGAGTCCGGAGTCGGGTATTAGTAAATACCCAAAACCACTCCGATTTGTAATCTATAATAATATATAGATTTGATATGTGAAATCAATAGGATGGAATGAAATAAGTTAAGTTAATTGAACAATTTAATCTAAGTTTTGGTACTTAGAAATTGATATGTGGAATAAGTGTTGTCTATAACAAAATTGTGAATTTGTAAATTTGTTACGATTTACCCCGGATTTTAAATAAGTTGTTTGCTGTGGTATTCCATGTTAGATGAGTTTACTCACGTTGGTTTCCAGCCTGACTCAGGTGTTACTTTGATGTAATGCTCGGGTCAGACCGGGTATTACAGACTTTCAGGTAAGGACGTTCTGAAGCTCGGGAGGCGAGCTTGATGGCAGAAACCTATGGAGTGTATTCCGCTATGATTTATCGTAGCTTATCTGGGACAAGTTGTTATAACTGTCCAGTGGTTGTATAAATGAATGTAACTCTGATGTATTTAAATGTAATTAACTGATATAGTTTTTCCTTTGTATAACTGCTATTTTATTTAATATTATATTTTGATCCGCTGCGAATGTAAGATTCCGTGTTTAGTGTTTTCTGTTTTCTTCTTCTTCTTCTATCTCATTTTTCTTTTTCTTAACTATCTGGAATTTTCAGGATCGAAATTTCCGGATCGTTACAATATACGTCTATTTATTGGAATCTTTGGATATGAATATTGAAATTTTGGGATTGTTGATAATATGGAATGTGACTTGTATAATTGTTTAAAAAGTTGACTTTTAAATGCTAATTTGGGGATTTATATTCCACACGGTTAGAAATTACTAGGCATATATTTATTTACATACGTTAGTGTAATTAACTTATAATTATAACATAAAACTGCATAGTTAAATAGGTTATTAATTGTATTAAATCCCCCTAAGGAAGGTAATTAATGTCAAAGGCAAATTAAGAATGATTTCTTATAAGGTTTTGATTATGGAAACGGTGAGGTGTGTGATAATATAGGTAGAGTGTGATATAGATTATGACTAAGTTATAAGGATGCAAGGTCAACCAAAAAGCATACGGAAATCTATCCAACTAATCTGGCTACCAACAGTATGACTTTGGGGCTGATGTGAGGCATCACCTATAATAAGTAATTACGATGACACGAGGTTCGTCCCAAATTCTGTAGGTTAAATTTGCCCTGCTAATCTGGCTATCAATACCTAGGAATAGTCGGGCTAATGTGAGACTTCAGCGTGGGGTATGAGTCATAATACGAAGGACTTGCTTCAAAGATTAAAGACATTATTAAGTGGTTGTGTGAGGGCCTGCCTCTTCTCTATGTAGGAACTAGTAAATAGTCGGAATTATGGGTTAGGCACGATAGAGGATATCTCAGGAAAAGGGTCCGCTTCAATGGGAAATATTAAGTGGCTGAGAAGATTTTGTGCAATGTCAGCTAGATAGTAACTAGTGAGGAGTCTGCCTTGGGATTATAGGTAGTAAATGACATGGACATGCCTTAAATAAGGCATTAAATGGTCGGAGTCAGCCTATCTCTCATTAAAAGGTATTAAGTGACTTGAGTATTATCTTTTACACTGATATGACATTTTGGATGATAGATATGGGTTATTGGATCGATAGCAAGTTGATTATAGGCTTATATTTGGAAAGCCTTTTTATTCATATTTGAGAGAAGCCTTTGGGCTTATATTTGAAAAGACTAATATTGTAGGTAGAAACCTAAGACATATTCCCGTGTAAATTATACTGCCCAATTACTAATGTGGAAAGATTCGAGATTTTTATTCACTAGAGATATGTTATTCTGACTTCCTCCTTATTACAACATTGGTTAGGGAGGGCAATGCTGAAGGCGGATACGTAATAAGGCTTGTGGCAGTAGACTATCAATACTTGTTATTTTCTGTTGTTTTAGATGTACCCATGAAATAAAAACAATGTTGTAATTTTGGAATATTGCGGATTTTACGACTATTGTTGGGTTTTGACATTATGGATATTTTATTATGGGTTTTAATGACATTTTAAAATTCAAATGACATGGCACTATTGTTATTATTATATTTTATCGTTCCGCTACGAGAATTTGAATGATTAGATAAATAGCTCTGTATTGTTCTTTTTACCAACCAACAACTAGCTTTGAGACGGTTCTAAGTTTTGATTGGCCTTTTCTGGATCGAAAGTTAGGCCCATTTCAGGGCGAGTTGTTACATAGTTGCACAGTTATTAATACACACACAACACATGTGTATATGAGTTCGTTCAATGATGATTTAGATCTATATTATCATGATAGTATGGAATTGTAAAATATAGAAGATTATGTTATAGATATGGTCTTATATTTGCACCTTAAATGAATAAATAACTTCGAGATAGAATCAAATCGACCTCCGTATTTTTCCACGATCGGGAGACAAATGCTATCTTTTATTCATTTAATGTTGTTTTTTATTTTGCACTTGGAAATTTCAGCCATTACCCTATGAAACTCATGGCTAAAGGTGGTCAAGATGATAAAACAAAAATATCCAGCGAGGTGGAGGATTTAAATTATTTAAAGAAGAGGTAAATGAGAAGAAAATATCTACTTCTCTTGCTCATTCTTTTTTACCTTTCCAAAACAATATTGAACACTTTATATCCACTCCCATCCACACATTATTGTCATCCAAGTAAATATCTAGATGGCCTTCAAAAACATACCCATTTGGTAAATAATATTTTAAATCAAATTTAAATTTTCATCTATATCGTGTATTGATATGCACATATATAAGTTTTATATACGCACCTAATTAATTATCGATGGCTTCTAAAAATCAAACAAAATTCAATAATTAGTATGTCATAAATATTAATTAAATTTATAACAATTAGAATCTAATTAAATCATATGGTGTTTCAGAGTATTCAAGATTACGGGTGTATGACTCAAAGGTGTAAATTTACTCAGATATTAATATCGAATAACTCTAATATTAATTTTCACAGGTCACCTTTGCTAGTAGTATGAAAGTTTGGCCTAATTTATCACTTATACATCTTTTTAGTAAAATCCAGTTATACTATTTTAAGCGGCACCCGGTAGTAACGATTATTTACACTAATTATTTTCGTCAAACCTATATTACTTTAGGACGTATGGAATTTGGTTTTGGTAAAATTTCCAATATTGTCCACATTAAACTTTGTTAGTCTAAATACAAAGTCTTTCGTTCAATAATAACAATTATCATTAACCATATTGCTCTGACCGGAGACTTTGACTTTGAGTTGACTACAATTAACCATGATATTAACCTCATATACCGAGGAGACAAATTCTCATCTGAACATTGCTTCACTCTCAATGCTTCAGCTCAAATCCAACTATATTCATTCAATGGATGCCGTGTCACGATTTAATTATAATCAATGTGGAGTATCCACACTGAAGTTCAAAAGTAGTCTTTAAGCCAAGAGTATTGTGTAATATCATTACTTCGAGATCATTTATTTGACCTTAGTTATATTAACTAACAAAAAACTTTCGTGTGATTCATTTCATAGTTATTCAATAACTATCAGTATGTGACATCTTGGTATTCGCAGCAGCCATAAGGAATACATGTCTTACATCAGAGCATTACACACTCTAGCCTTAGCGGATATATCAATATCTTGGCTCGAAACATCTTGACTAGGAATGTTTAAAATAATATGTTATTCTAATGTGATAAATTTCTCATAATTACGACATATTTTAAAAACTATCACATGACATATCATTTAAAGATTTTCTATTTAATGTACTAAAATTAACATATCACAATATGGTAAGCATATACTAGAAAGAAAAACACTTCTAATTTTGAAGCTAATAATTTACAGTAAATGATAAAATTGCCTCCGGGGCATTCCCTTAACGCTATCAATATATATGTACCCATAGGTGTGATTACATAGACCATGAAAATATCGATACAACCTGTACTTACAATCCAAATTTTACTTTTAAGTGCAAAAGCGACCGAATAACCAACTTTGTTAATTCAATATAAATTCTAATTGTCCTTAGGTTAAAAAGATTTAACTGCTCTAAATAAAATTTACAACAAAAATGATATAAAGAGGACTTTTTATCGCTAAGACTGCGTTTATTAAAAGTTCTGAATTTTGAATATTGGTTTTGAATGCCGAGTTATGAACATTGGTTGTTGAATCTCGAATTTTGGATAATCATTTAGTTGTTTGTTTGTATTTTAAAACTTTTGCTTAGTATTAGGAAATATAGTTCTTTTGACAATAATACCCCTCTTATTAGTTGGTGTATTAAATAATGATTATTAAAGGAGAAATTTGAATGTTAAGTTTTAAATTCAAAATTTTAAACTATAGGATATTTGAATTAAAAGAAATTTGAATAATATAAAAATTAAACAATGTTTGTTTTGTAAAAATAAACTATTGAAATGATTAATAATGGAATTCTAATGTTAAGATTTTGATTTTCAAAGGTAATAATTTTTAGGATTTTATTTAATATTTTTGGAACTTGTAGTTTGAAAATAGTTTCCTAAATTTTGCAATTTTGGATTTTAAGAGAAAATTTAATTTTTAAGTTATTAAATTCTAAAAACTGAAATTTAAAATAGTTAAACTTCTAGAATTAAAATTTTTAGAAGTTGGTTTCAAAAGTTTAAACTTTAAAGATTTGTACTTTCTAAATGTTTAAATTTTGAATTATTATCATTTTTAAATGTTAAATATTCAAAGTTATCGTAATTTGTAAATGTTAAAGAAGGTATAAATGTACGAAATATTCGGTTTCAAAAATATTAATAAGCAAGAGTACAATGCTAAACGTTTATTTATGAATAAGCGGTGTAAATCGGAACATTTAAAAAATAAACAATAACAAATTTTCTAGTTAGCTTTTCGGTATTTGCATTAACCACTTTTTAGCATAAACAAAAATAAAAAAACAAAAGCACCATGAAAGTAAGTGTTGTAGAAAGAACTCTCAAACTTAAACATCATGCAACGAAAATCGCATGGATAGTTAAAGAGGAGAGGACTTTTCAAATATCTCAAACAATATTTCTCTTCCGTTCACACTTCGTTTGCCTTAAGCCATTAATAATATTTGTTTCAACCTTCTAGGAATACTTCTTTATTGCCAGCCCGAACACATCCACAACAACCGAGATGGGTTTATTTAATTTTGGGCCGTATTTCGTATTTGTTTAACAGGCTTCTCACTATATTTCCTTTTCTTCTTCGTGTTAATTTCCTGAACATTCATCGTACTTATTGGGTTTCTCTAAATATCGAACGTGGGTATTCATTATGTTTCATCGGCAACTGTATTGATTTGTTCTTCTTCACACTGTGCGTTCTTTCCTTGGCATACTAGCTGCAGCCCCTTTTACAATTCGAGCATAACAGAGGGGACGAGATGATTGGGTGCGTCATTGCGGTCGGAGATGGTCGTCGGTGATGATTGCTGTCGCCGGAGCTGAGGGTTTGAGGCGAATGGATTCCGAATTGGGTGGTGCGATTTTGTTTAATTTGAGTTTATAAGTTTTATGTCCAGTCGCTGGAGTAGTTGTACTGCGTCACTAAGTCTATTCTTGGGTCGTCACTGAGTCGCTGGAGTGATGACTTATTTTTCTACAAATGGTATATGCTTAACACTTAAAAAGAAAAAATTGATTTGCATAAATTTGATTTGCATGAATATTTATTCATATTTTGTGTTGAAACTACATGTAATTAGTTTGAATTTTTATTTTTAAATTAAAACATCTAGTTTTTTTTTTCTTAGTATGAATTTTAATTTATGTATGTATGTATGGATAAGCTTAAATTACACTGCATATATGCTTGTATGTGTATAGATAATTTAGTTTAAAATATGTAACTTAAGCTAAATTACATTGCATGCATGCATGTAAATGTGTAAGATAGTTTAGTTTAAAATATGTATGCATACTGTGCATCTATCATACAACATCAAATATCATACTTAAGTAAATTACATATTTTAAACAGCTTTTTAGCAAAATATTTTAAATAATTATAGTTACTATCAACCTTTTTTATATATAAAAAGTGGTTCTCAAAATGAGGGCATGCGTAAAATTGTATTAGCGTAAATCCAAGAACAACCAACATGACACCTTTTGTTGGTGGAAATAAGTCCATAAGATCATCGCATAGATGATCAACATAAGTTATTATTACAAGCCATGAATACAAAATAATATAATCATATTTAACTTTATATTAGAAGAATGTTAACTAGTGAAATATGACGGTAATGATGCGATAACAATGTAGACGATGTTGCGATGTAGCATGGAAGTTCATCTCTTAATGTATTAGAACTGCCATTTGACGTTAAAGCAGTGGAATAAATCTTGTACAGGATTATAAAGAATTGAAGAAGAAGATGTAATCGATTTTGTTGACTATATTTTTGATATAAAGAATTGTGTAATTGATACAAACATATGTACTGTATTTATACATAGTGATATAATGTTTGTTGGGCCAGACACAAAGCCCACAGCCCATAACTTATACTTAGAAGACAATATTATCTGCAGCGGCTTCATTTGTGTTCGCTTGTATCTTGTATCGATTCATATTACACCCCTCTCAAACCTAGCTCTGCTGCTAGGGTTTGCAATCTTCCCCAAAAAATGAAAGAAAAATGCGCTGCCATCGAAAAATCATCTAGAAAATTCAGATCTGACACAAAGTCGAGTTCTTTTCAACTTCGCTTGAACATCTATGCAAGTTTTTGCTGGCTTGAGTATATTTTGTAAGACGTTCTTGCGAAATATTCTTACTGCCTTTAGATGGAGATAAAATCAAGTCTCGAGTTGTTGTATTTGTGAGATCTGAGCAAAATACTCTTCCGGTCTTCAAATTGAAATGACAATCAGGTTCCAAGTTGCTCGAATTTGTGAGATCTGATTCTGGAGAAGTAAAAATTGGTTCTTTGCTAGAAAAAATGCTTATAGACAAACATGTTGCTGAAGTACGCACGGTTATTGTTCTACTGGTGATGCTTGCTGCCTCTTTGACACAGAGTGAAGAGAAGCATCATGTTTTGCCTGACATTCCAGGTCTGTGACCCTAAGCTTTTCTTTGAACCGAGTGAAGTTCGTCTTTGACAGTGGCTTTGTTAGAATATCGGCAACTTGGTAAGTGGCAGGTATGTGGTTAATGTCTAACTTTCCCTTAGCGATTTGCTCACGAACAAAATACGGATCTAACTCCATATGCTTAGTTTTGGAGTGTAGAACTAGATTAGCAGTGAGTGATATTGTGCTTAAATTATCACACCATAATGTAGTCCTACTATCAGTTTTGATTTGTAGTTCGTTCAATAGTGACTCTATCACATTGTTTCTGCCACGACATTACCACACTTCTGTATTCTGCTTCTGTACTGGATCTGGATACAATTGTCTGTTTTTTTGAGCACCATGAAATTGGATTTTTGCCTAAGTAAATGCAATATCCACTTGTTGATCTTCTGTCATCTATATCACTTGCCTAGTCTGTATCTGCATATCCAGTAATGCTAGTGGTTTGACATGCTTCATTAGTTAGGCCATAATTTAATGTTCCTTTGAGATATCTTAATATTCTTTTGACTGCTATCCAATGCTCGTCTGTTGGACATTGCATGAATTGACTTACTTTATTTACACCGAATGAGATTTCTGGTCTGGTGATTGTTGCATATTGAAGTACACCTACTAAACTCCTGTATTGACTGTCATTTGTGATCATTTCTCCTTCAGTCTTTGATAGGTGAGCATTTGTTATCATGGGTGTTGAGATTTGATTTGATTGATTCATTTTGGCTCTAATGAGAATTTCACCGATATATTTCTTCTGACTGAGATATATCAGGGATTTTGAAAGTCTCTTTACTTCAATTCCTAGAAAATAGCTTAAACTTCCAAGATCTTTGATTGAAAATTCTTTGTTTAAATGTTGAATAAGATTGTTGATTTCCAGATCATCACTGCCTGTAATAATAAAGTCATCAACATAAATTAGTATATAAGTGATAGTGCCGGAATTAAACTTTGTAAAAAGAGAATTGTCTGGTTTTGTGCAGTTGTAGCCCAGTCTGAATAAGGTTGTCTTTAATTTTTCAGACCAAATCCTTGGAGCTTGTTTGAGACCATAAATTGCTTTGTTCAACTTGCATACTAGTTTTTCATTTTCCTTTTTCGCGAATCCATGAGGTTGCTCCATATAAACCTCTTCCTGCAAAACACCATTTAAGAATGCATTATTTACATCTAGTTGCTTTATATTCCAATTTCTATATAAGGCAATAATAAGAACAATTCTAATAGTGGAAGGTTTCACAACTGGAGAGAATGTTTCAGTAAAATCAAAATCATTTTGTTGTGAATATCCCTTTGCCACTACTCTTGCCTTATATTTGAAAATTGACCCATCAGCATTTCTTTTTAATTTGTATGTCCATTTATAGCCTACTATGTTTCTATCAATAGGTTGAGGAACAAGATCACAAGTCTTGTTCTTCATAAGAGAATCATATTCTTCATTCATTGCTACCTTCCATTTGTCATTTTGTATAGCTTGGCAGTATGTGCTTGGTTCTTCATTTTCTAGAGCTGCATTGTACAGTTTTGGTTTGAATATACCATTTTTTCCCTTGTGATCATATGATGTCCAGTTCTTTCAGCAATTTGTTGATGATCATTGTTATTCACTTCAATCTCTTATGACTCATTAGATGATTGTGAATCATCTAATGTGTGACTTGAGCTTTGCTGCATTTGACTGTCCGACTGTTGCATTTGAGATAGTGTATTAGATGATTCAGTTTGTCCATGACTTGGTTTTGAAGAGGACATTGTGTGTTGTGGACTTTCATTGCCTTGAGCTTTCTCTCTAGAAGTGTGAGCTGCTTTGTCAATTATCACAGGTATAGGTACTAAAGAATATCTTGCATTGTAAACCTTTTGAGAAGTTTTAATTGATGAGTTGCTAAAAGGAAACACTTGTTCATTAAAAACAACATGTAGAGATAAACATTCTACCATTACTAGATAAGTCCCTGTAACCTTTTTGATTTGCTGCATAGCCTAAAAATGTGCATGGTGATGACCTATAGCTTAGTTTGTGAGAATTATATGGTTTGAGATAGGGAAAACATAGGCAGCCAAATTCCTTTAAACTATGATAATCAGGCTTGATACTGTAAAGAATTTCTAATGGACACTTTAATTTTAGAACTTTTGTAGGCAATCTGTTAATTAGAAAAACTGCAATAGCAAATGCATCAGGCCAGAACTTAAGTGGTAATGATGCATTTGCTAGCAGTGTTAAGCCTGTTTCCACTATATGTCTGTGCCTTCTTTCAATCAAACCATTTTGTTCTTATGTATAAGGACAAGTTGTCCTATATATAATACCTTTTTCCTGAAAGAATTTCCTCAGGGATAAAAATTCTGCTCCATTATCTGTCTGCAGTACTTTTAGTTGATAGTTTGTTTGCTTTTCTGCCTGCAATATAAAATGTTGAACTGCGTAGCATGTTTCAGATTTTTTTTCAAAAAATATATCCACATGTATCTTGAATATGCATCAACAAAGAAAATATAATATTTGCGACGACCGGGATTTCAGCGCTCGAAAATCGACACCCGTACTTCAATTGTACTCGAATGCCGCAGATACAACCGTTGAAATCCGATTCGTACCGGAGCTTATAACACATTAATTATAACAACAAAGCGGAAGAAAAAGAATATATTATTGATACACAACAGTATTTGATACCACACATTTACACAAATGATATCAATATACTTCAGACATATAACAGCAGAACGATATCCATACAGAGTTTTAAATAGATAGAGAGAAAGATATCGCGCATCTCCATTGCCAAAGCTCCAAAGCTTAGAAAGACTCCAAATTCCAAATTGAAAGATCCATCAATGCTGAAGTGAAGCAACTTGATCCAAGTGCGATTGCCAATATCCAAAGATTGAATGCTATCGAATCCACACCTACTACTTATTATCTAGAAAACCCAACTCTAGACTGCTCGTGTGGAAAATTGTGGGCACACAGAGTTTGAAAAGAGAATAATAAACTCTAGGTCAGTCATGAGACTGGTATGAGAAAACAAAAAAAAATTGTTTTAAACAAGCAAAGAATTTAAAATTGAAATCCGTAATACTTTTTGAAAAATGAAACTACCATAAGGCCTCCTGGCACACATAAAATTCAGTCGCACACTTGGAGGAGATTTCTCCTTATGATAGTCAAACATGCTTACTACGCAAAATCCTTTATGATATTATTATTAGTGCATAGTGCAAAAAATAATTTTGAAAGTATAATATTAATCTTAGCCAGCATAGGTACCATTATATTATGCCTGCTACAGCTACCACCTGAGGTGGCAGGTTATACAACTGCAATCGTAAAGGGCCCGTATTAAATGATTGGATTTCCAACAATGGTCAGTCTAAGGAACTTCCTTAACAAATGGGAACGCCACTGGAGGGACCCCTCCAAGAACCAAACCAGGTATCTGCCAACACAAGCTCGGGTTACCTTTGTAACTAGCTAACACTTACAAGTAAGCCATCCCCGGTCGTTACCGACCTTTATCCCTGTTCACCAATAAATAGCAACAACCACACAGTTAAATATCTAGGCTCCATACCATGATATCACTTTTTATCCAGAAGGAAATGGACATACCCTAGGGGCGCGACCCCTAAAAACCTTGCCGCAACATTCCTATTTCGACCATTTTCGGGTTGTGAAGCTCGACGAAGTCTCGTCCACAAAACTACGCTTTTCACAAAAGCCATGCTTCGATCAACACATGATCAGCAGCACTTCATATGCCACATTACCAAATTGGGAATGTATCAGTAGTAACCATCAACTACATAACCTCTAAGCTCGTACGTCTTAGAGAAGGGTGTTAAGCTAAGAGAATAAATTCTCCGCCACCAAACATAAATGTATTTGATAGAAATCAGCTTTACATCTCAAAGTGTAATGTTGGACATAAATCCATACAAGTCTGTTCCGGGTTCGAACAGAACCAAAGGCACTTCCAAAGAAGCCCTTGCACTCCGGGAATTCCCATTCCCTGTCGGAATCCCCATCACATATGGAGATCTCTATACCGGCGCGACTCGGTGCAGAGACATTCGACGGGTAATCCTTTCGTTCTCGAAAATACACGGTCTTTACCACCGATCTTCAAATGTTATCCATATCGTTGTATCATTATTCGGAATGGGTTATATGACATAAGGTCCTCTCCCGGCTAAACCGAATAGTGAGCACTTAATTTAAAAAGCATATGGATATTGGGATCTTAGTTAAGTCATAACTTAAAGCCCAAAAACCTTTCTTCAAATGGTTTAAACAAATTACCATTTTCAGATCTTAAACAAAAAGATTCACTTCACAAAGTTCACAAATCTTTCACAAAGATTCAAACAAAATTTCCCTTTTAAATCTTTTATACAAAAGTTATGCCTTTAAGATCCTCTTCAATTTCAAAACAAAGTTTAACAATCTTTCACAAAGATTCATTCATAGCTTTCAAAACAATTTCCCTTTCAAATTGGATTAACTCATCCAATCTTTAAATCAAAGACTCAATTCATAGCTTACAAAACCATTTCCAAAGATTCATTCATAACTTGAAAAATCCTTTCAACGAAACTGGAAATTCTTTCATTATATGAAAGCTATTATCATATAAAAACAAATTCTTTTTGTTTCGGAAAAATCTGATCAAATATACACAAGTTATAGCCTTTAAAGTAAAAACTTGGGTTAAATTCAATTTCCCAAAATATTACTTTCAAAATGCTTTAAAGATGGTTAAAACTATATATATATATATATATACACACACACACACACACACATTAGGTAATTTGTATAAACCTTTCAAACAAAATTTCCAAAACGATTTCAAAACTTAAACAATATATATATATATATATATATATATATATATATTTTATTCAAACCAAATTTCAATTTCAAAACTTTCCTTTCAAAGACTTTTCATATTCAATTCAATTCCATTTTCAAACCATTTGGATTCAAAATTCAATTTTAAAACCATTTCATTAAATTCAAATATCTGTGACTTAACCAATTTCCTCGTGCAATCCATATTTGTGTGTGTATGGTGTAGTCCATGGGTTTTACACAATAGTGCAACATCATCAATCATTACAATCCAAATGCAACAATATCGATAAGCGGTATAATCTATAATGCTTATCTTCCATTCACAGATTCATAGATAAATAATATACATTCATCACAGATAAATAAATTACATTCATCACAGCTTGAATCAAAATAATTCATATCACCAAGCATCATATACACAAAGGATATCAAACAATTCAAAGCATTCCATGCAATTCAAACATCCATAAGTAAGGTTAATTAGTCATCTGATTAATTTAAACCAGATTAATCACACATCCTGGTTAATTAACGTTAATTAATTACTAATTATTTGATATTAATTAGTGAAATTAATCAACCTTAATTATTTATCTTAATTAATTACCTTTACTTAATTAATTATTCCTTAATTAATCACATTAAATTAATTATCCTCTTATTAATTACTTTAATTAATAACCTTTAATTATTAAGTAATTAACCTTTAATTACTTAGAATAATAATTAATTAACCTTTAATTACTTAGAATAATAATTAATTAACCTTTAACTAATAATTAATTAACCCTAATTAATCTTTGATTAAGTAATTATCCTTTTAGAATAATTATCCTTTAATCACCTTCATTAATCAATTCTTCCTTAATCACCATCGTTAATTAATAATTCTTTAATTACTTATGATTTAATCAATTAAAAGATAACTCATTTATCTTTATTATTTTTTATTATCAATCAATCCTTATTTATAATCCTTTGGAAATAGATCATCATCAATACATTAATTAACTTAAAATCTTTAAGTTAGATTAAGGATTATAAAACATTTCATTTTCCCAATTATTCACTTAATTATAAAAATAAGTTTATAAACCTTTTTAAAAACAAAAGTTATATAGATTAAAACACTTTTAACATAATAAATTTGAAATAATTTATTTTTAAACCTTTTGACCAATTCAAACTTAGATTACATTTATCATTTACTAAGAGCACTGGTTTTAGCCAAAATGTTTTAAATAAAACTTGGTTTGTTCAAAAGTTGAAATTTGTTTTTATCGATTTTCCCGACCCGAGCTAATCTTCAGAAAACCTGAACCAACCACTTGTTTACCCAAGCACGTCCCCAAGCAACTCGCTTTCGTATTTCCTTCGAGTCCAACGCACGCTTTCACGAGTTTGGACTTGAGCTACCACCTTCGTCCCCAAATCATCACAAACCCAAACATAGCTGCACACGCGTGCACATGCGCGGTCAACCCACCAACCTCCGATCATCGCTGTAGCCTTCGACAAGTCGTCGACATCTCCGTCGACCAACCCAAACACCCAGTTTGACGATTCAAGCCTGAAATCGAAAATCGACCTATCGATCGCTTGGAACTCAACAACCCATCAGAAAAAGCCCTCGCTATGACGCCTCCGACCACCAGCCATCGTGATTTCGCGTCCCCACCCTCGCCACTCACCTATGACTCGATTCCACCCGGTCTGGTCCCACTCAATGCAATGACGATGGTGCAGCGATCAACTTCCCGATGCTAGTTAAAATCTGGCTTAAACCCTAAATCAACACCGCCTAATCACCACGATGAACTAGATTTTCAGCCACTGTTTTTCCTCAAATCCACACCCTCTCATCTACCTTCGCCCAGAATCCCGACCACCCTAAGTTCCCCCATTACCAGAAATTCCTCAAATACAATTTCTGGTCAATTCATAATATCTCAAAAATTCTAAATCTAAAAATCAAGATGTTTGTATTAAAATTCACTATTCGCTGGTACGAATCAACCTATGAAACCAAATTGTGAAGTTATGATCATCGACTTTCCTTATTTAAAAAATTTGCCTGTAATCTCTATAATTTCAAAGTATTTATCATATATTTTTTGTGACGACCCTAAATTTTGAACATTTGAAATTAGAATATTTGATTGATTTTAAATATTTAAATGATTTTAAATGTTTGAAAGTAAGTCTGACTTGAATTTCATATATCAGAATGAATTTGGTAATTTAATTATTGAATTTAACTATAGAAACTTGGGTTAAATTTTGAATCTTCAGATTTATGCTTGTTAAAAATATTTCAAAGGCTTAGAAAATCTATAATGGTAATACTGAAGATAATGGAAGCTTCAGAATTAGATTTGGAAATGTTTCGTTTAGTTTTGAATTTATATTGTTTAAATCGATATTTAAAAATAGCATTCCGAGGCACAGTCTCGGATTTCGACGAAACCAGTTCCATTGGATCCGTAATATTGTATTATTACCGGGTTTCAATTTTCGTAGTATTTGGAGTTGTAATGTGAGCATACGACATATAAACGCGCTGGAATTTATATCGAAAATTCAAATCGATTTCGTTCTTTCTCAACGAAAAAAATAATTGCGTGGCCTGCCTCTTTCCTTTCCTTTTTAAATCACGAAATTTCTTTTTATTCCAGGCTTCTAAATCGAATCAAATGAAACCCATATCTTCGTTCCTTCTCTTCTAAGCTAATATATATATATATATATATATATATATATATATATATATATATATATATATAATTAAACGATAAAAACAAATCGTTAAACCGTGCCTTGCTTTTGCCTCAAACAAAATCGAAATAGAAAACTTCAAAATTAATGGCCGCTACTCAACCAAAGCTCAGCTCGAAATAAAAGTCTTCTTAGTCGTGAGTAGTTTGCGAATCGCGTGAGGGAGAGGGGGTTAACGCACGCTCGCGCGCACGATGGGGGTACAGTTAGCAGCTCTAGGGTTTGGGTGGCAATAGGAATCGTGATGGCATTAGAAACATGGTGGCACGGCTTCGAAGGTAGACTCGAGCGACGAGTCGTGCATCGCAATCTGGAGGTCGGGGCGACTGTTGATTTGGAGTAGGGCGCTCTGGGCGTTCGCACGCTTTGATGATAACCGAAGTCGAGTCAAGGTCGAGCAGGCGAATTAAGGCTTGGCGGTGAGAGAGTCGGCGATCCACGAGGGTTCGATTTCGACATGCTCTGGTACGCATGGCGGGTGAGGGGCATGAGTGGCAGTGGTGATGGTGCTGGGTCGCGTGGCACGGGGATTGGAAACGAGATCGTGAAGGGGGCAGCTCGAGATGGCTGGAACTCGATTTGGTGTTAAAAAAATAAATCTTTGGGAAATCCATATGAAAATTGATTTGGTGTTTGATTGAAAATCAATTTGGTGTTTAAAATAAATTTGGAAATCCATTTGATAAATTGAAGTAAATACTTGGGAATCGATTTGAAAATCGTAAATTAGTGGATATTTAAAATTTAAATCCAAAATGGGAATTTTATAAAAGAAAGGGAAATTTGTTTTAAAAATAAATATTGTTTTTTTTAAAGGTGTGAAAAGAAATTTACGAATTTGGAATGTAAATTAAAATAAATCGAGAAGATTTATTAATTGATATAAATGGAAAGAGAATTCTTCCCTAAAAAGCCGAATATATTTTCAAAGTAACTTTTAAATTATAAATTAAAAGTTTCAGAAATTGTTTTGAAAAATATTGTTAGAGAAATTATTTTTGGGAAATGTTTAAATCTTTAAAGTAAAGATTTATTTAGTCAATTATAGAAATGATTATTTTAAAGATTTAACTAATATCTGATTTAGAAATTGGTTATCAAAATATTTATACCCTATTTACTAATTTTATTTTAAAGTTAGTGTGGACTTGAAATTTTATATGAGACATTTATGTAATATTTTCATAACTAATATTTAAATAAATGTTTTAAAATAGTTTTATCTAAATGTTTCCAAGTATATATTTTGGATAAGTGATTTAAAGGATTTTAAAATATTCGAACACGGCAGACTTTCAGTGAAAATAAATAATATCGGGAATCTTATTCCGCGAGTGAAAAGTGATTTGAAATTTGTTTTCAAATGGTTGAAGTGTTAAAAATATATAACTTGCAAAGATATTTTGAAAATAATAATTGGGAAAATTATTTAAATCTTGGTGATTGTTGTGAATGATGATTGATAGTTAAATACAGGCTATCAATATTGGCCTTTTTATGTCATTTGAATTTCGATGCGACCGGGGGTCGGATTCCAAATGGATATTCGAAACCCACATCGAACCTTTGTGATTGTGATGGATCTTTTATTTACAAGATCAAAGCGGAAATTTGTTGTGATTTGTTGAAATCTGAAGGTAACACTTATTTTTAAAAATAAACCTGGTTATTCGGATTAGCCGGTAGAGGACCTTGTGTCATAAAACGCATTCCGAATAACGATACGACGAAATGGGATTACATTTGAAGATGGTGTTGAAGACCAGGTATTTTCGAAAACAAAAGGATTACCTATCGAATGTCTCTGCACCGGGTTGCTCCGGTATAGGGATTTTATCACACTTTGTGATGGGGATTCCGGACGTGATTAGTAAATATCCGGATTTGCAAGGGCTTCTTTTGAAGTGCCTTCGGTTCCGTTCGATCCCGAAACGGACTTGTATGGATGTGTGTCTGACATTACACTTTGAGATGTAAAGCCGGTTTCTATCAAATACATTTCTGTTGGTGGCGGAGAATTTATTCTTTTAGCTTAACATCCTTCTCTGAGACGTACGAGCTCATAGGTTATATAGTTGATGGTTACTAGTGATACATTCCCAATTTGGTAACGTGGCATACAAAGCGCTGCTGATCATTTGTTGATCAAAGCATGACTTTTTGAAAAGTGTAGCTTTGTGGACGAGACTTCGTCGGACCTCACACCTCGGAAATGGTCGAAACAGGAAAGATGCGACAAAGTTATGAGGGTCGCGCCCTTTAAGGTATTTCATTTCCTTTTGGAAAAGGGTGGTATCATGGTAAGGAGCCCAGATATTTAACCCATGTGGTTGCTGCAAATCTATTACTCTTTGTGGTTGTTGCTTTGTGGTTGTTGCTTTGTGGTTGAGGATCCTCGGATAAAGGTCGCAAATGATCGGGGGATGGCATACTCGTGTAGTAGTTACCTAGTTACAGAGGTAACCCGACCTTGTGTTGGCAGAGAGCTGGTTAAGTTCTCGGGACGTCCCTCCAGAGGCCTACCCATGTGGCAGTAGGAAGTTCCTTAGCCCGACCATTTGTTGGAAATCCAATTCCCAATATGAATCCTGTACGGTTTTAGTTGTATAACCTGCGATTTACTTATGGTGGTCACCACTGTTTAGATGGTAGCTATAGTAGGCCTAGTTCGGAATGTCTATGTTGACTAAGATTAATATTATACTTTTGAAATGGCTTTCTACACTATGCACTAGTAATAATATTAAAGGATTTTGCGTATTAAGCATGTTTGACTATCATAAGTAGAAATTTCCTCCAATTATGCGTTTGCATTGTGTGTGTGGCGGGAGGCCTTATGGTAGTTTCATTTTTCCAAAAAGCATAACGAATTTCTTTTTATATTTTTTATGAAGAATAACTTTTTTAAAGATCTTACACTAGTCCCATGACTGACCTGGAATTTATTGTTTCCTTTCTAAACTCTGGATGCCCACAATTTTCCACACGGGCAGCCTAGAGTCAGGTCATCATTATTCTGGAGTGAAGTCGAAAAAGAGATGCTATGGAGATCAGGAGCAAGCTGGATGGCGAAGCGTATCAGTAGCATATGTTATATTCTTTTCCGCTGTTCTTTGTTGTAACACTCTGATAATGTAATGTGATGTATTGTAATAATTGATATAATTCTTTGTTTTAAAGATTATTCATTTATATATTATATGTTGTTCCGCCGCGAAATGTGAGATTCTGTTGTTGTTTCTGTTCTTCTTCTATCTTCATCTTCTTAAAACCCTTATGGTTTGGTTTTTCAGCGTTCGATGGTTCAGCAGTTGATACAGTGGACGTATTAATGTCGACTTTCGGGCATCGAAAAACTGGGTCGTTACATTTTTTATATCAGAGCATTTGGTTAAGCGACAACCTTGGCTCTATTGGGTGTTACTCATTAGAGATAGAGTCAGTAGTACTCTAGAATGAGTGTGAGTGTAATAATAGATATGAGCGCGTATTTGTTAGTGAATATAAAATTGTTTTGTATTGTGTTGACTTATCGGTTGATTGTTTATAGATTCTGGTCGGTGCAGTCTAGCTAACTGTACCGATAGGAGTTTCTAAACTCTTAAACGAGGTAAAACGACACAATATTGTTTTAAAATTAGGTAAATGAAATAATTTTACCCAAAATATTTTCGTATATGAAGGAAATAATTTTCCGTAAATTATTATGGTACATGGTTGCATGATTGTTAGGAAGTGATAATATTATTATCATTTGAATAGGAAACTGAAATCGTAACTCCAAAATTAAGAAATAAATTCACATACAAATGGAATTTGAAAATATAAATTGTAAATGTGATTTGTAATTTGAAACGAAATTCTAGAGAAGTATTTGGAAATGTTTTGAAAAGAATTTGAGAATTTTGGAATTTTGGAAATTAAATCCCTTTTGATTTTGAAGATGATTTTCAAAGGTTTTGGAAAAATGTTTTTGGAGGGATAAAAGCTCTAAACTCTTTTCGGATGCTGGAAAATAATTCCGATAATGATCGCGACATCATCGGTGTTCATTTTTGAGTTTTCAAGAGAGGAATTGCTGCCAAATTGTTTTAAATTGAAGTTTTTTGGAAAACTGGGTTGATTTTAGAAATTTAAAGGGATAATTTGAATTGATTTCAAAAAATGGTTTTGAAATGTTAAAAAGATTCTGGAATCTTATAAAAAATAGTTACGGAATAATAAGTTTGAAAACTTAGGAAATTCAGATTTAAACTAAAAGTAACTTGAGTTCATTTGAATAAAGGTGAATTTGAGAAGTCTTATAGACTAAATGTTTGGATAAAAATCTATTAAGGTGGAAAATAAATTTGTGTATGAATAAATAAATTTACAATTGAAATTAAATGAAAGTGAAATTGAATGTTGAAATTCATTTCGAATTTGTAAGTAAATAGAACTGGATTTGGAATTGAACTATATTTGTGATAAACAAAGCGAAGTATTAAAATAAAATAAGTAAGTGAAATTAATTGAAGAAATGACAAATTAATATGCGTTGAAATGAATTGAATCTAATATTTATAGATGAAAGTAAATTGAATTCATATAGAATTGGAAATCCAGTTTAAATATAAGTGGTTATAAACCAAAATGGTGAATTGAAAATAATTTTTTAGGAATGAACAAAAGAATAAAACGGGAATTGAAATTGAATATCGAAAACCAATTTGAATTGTGTGAAATAAAATGAAGTTGTAAAATTAGTTCGAAATGAACTAAAGATAATAAAGGTGAAATAAAAAAATGGTTTGAGATAAAATGAATTGGAATTTGTAACGAATTAGTAAATAAAACTAATTTAGAATAGTGATATGAATCAGTTGTGAATGAAAGATAGTTGATAAAAAATAATAATATTTAGAAGTTAAATTGAATCCAAACAGAATTGAAAGTGTAAATCGAATTCAAATGAAATTGAAAATGTAAAGTTGAATGAAAATGAGTATATCACTTCAATAATGAAGTAAAGATGGTATAAGAAGTTAGTATTCAAACTTATGCAAAATGATATATGAATGTTGTAGTTGAATATTATGGCTAGTAGAATATACAGGTATGTTACAGGAAAAAGAAAAAAAAAATGGAATTGGGATTTTGAAGATAAAATTGAATTGGTCGACAAAAAGGTATGTATTTAAATTTCAGTATGAAATTTGATGATTTTCTTGTCCAACCGCTTGGCTTTTCGTTTTCTTTTTTGAAATCTGGGCCGTGGTGCCATTTTGTAGTCGTATCGAGTTAGCAGCGCAAAGGAGACGCTGGCAAAAAATTCATAAATTTAGGGAGTTAGAAAATTTTTGAAAGTTTAAAATTTGAATTTAAAATTAAATTTGAATTAGTGAGAATACAATGTTTGATTGGAATCTATGATTGATTTTGGAAAGTAAGATGAAATGATAGTGGGTCTCTAATAGAAATATTTGTTTTGGAAAGTTGATAAAACTATTTGGTTTGGAAAATATTAAACAGGTTAAGAATCATTATTCTTAACTAGTAATTTGGGTACGAAATTATTTTAAGGGGTAAAGATGTGAAGACCCTGAATTTTAAACATTTGAAATTAGAATATTTGATTGATTTTAAATATTTAAATGATTTAAATGTTTGAAAGATAGTCTGACTTGAATTTCATATATCAGAATGAATTTGGCAATTTAATTATTGAATTTAACTATAGAAATTTGGGTAAAATTTTGAATTTTCAGGTTTATGCTTGTTAAAAATATTTCAAAGGCTTAGAAAATCTATAATGGTAATACTGAAGATAATGGAAGCTTCAGAATGGATTTGGCAATGTTTTGTTTAGTTTTGAATTTATATTGTTTAAATCGATATTTAAAAATAACATTTCGAGGCACAGTCTCGGATTTCGACGAAACCAGTTCCATTAGATCCATAATATTGTATTATTATTGGGTTTAAAATTCCGTAGTATTTGGAGTTGTAATGTGAGCGTACGGCATATAAACGCGTTGGAATTTTATATCGAAAATTCAAATCGATTTCGTTCTTTCTCAACGAAAAATAATAATCGCGTTGCCTTCCTCTTTCCTTTCCTTTTTAAATCATGAAATTTATTTTTATTCGAGGCTTCTAAATCGAATCAAACGAAACCCATATCTTCGTTCCTTCTCTTCCAAGCTAAAAAAAAAGATAAAAACAAATCGTCAAACCGAGCCCAGCTTTTGCCTCAAACAAAATCGAAACAGAAAACTTCAAAATAAATAGCCGCTACTCAACCAAAGCTCAACTCGAAATAAAAGTCTTCTTAGTCACGAATCGCGTGAGGGAGAGGGGGTTAACGCACGCTCGCGCGTGCGATGGAGGCACAGTTAGAAGCTCTAGGGTTTGGGTGGCAACAGGAATCGCGATGGCATTAGAGACACGGTGGCGCGGCTTCGAAGGCAGACTCGAGCGGTGAGTCGTGCATCGCGATCTCGAGGTCGGGGCAACTGTCGATTTGGGGCAGGGCGCTCTACGCGTTCGCACGCTTCGATGATAACCGAAGTCGAGTCAAGGTTGAGCACGCGAATTAAGGCTTGGCGGTGAGAGAGTTGACGATCCACGGGGGTTCGATTTCGGCATGCTCTGGTACGCACGATGGGGAGGGGCATGAGTGGCAGTGGCGATGGTATTGGGTCGCGTGGCACGGCGATTGGAAACGAGATCGAGAAGGGGGCAGCTCGAGATGGCTGGAGCTCGATTGGTTGGGTGTTCGAGCAGAGGAGGAGTAAGGTCTAAAATCGAGAAACAAGTCAAATTAGAAATGGATTGCAAAATAAAGGAGCAAAGGTGAGATCTTCTCACTCAATCAAATATTTTTCTGATTTAAATTTTGAATAGTTAGATTTAAAATTGATTGACTGTGTGCTTGGATGATTAATTTATTATCAGCTATATTAGTTTAGACCCTATATGCCGCATAATAGCGGATGATATTTTATAAATCCCATATACCGCGATATTCCACCTCGAAATGGAATTGGTATTTAATTGTTGTGCTAACGTCTGTGGATGCAGGGAAACAGGTTGGAAGGATCCAACTGGATCCCTCAAAACATTTGAATTTGTTTCTGTTTGTGTAAAAAATGGCCACAAACACCCAAAGTCGTATGAGTTGGTTGATTTTATGTTGTATTTAGTGATTTGGGTGATTTATGCAAATATATAAAAAGCAGGGACTAAACTGTAAAAGACACACAGATTTATAGTGGTTCGGCCAGAACGTGCCTACGTCCACTTTATATGTTATTCTCCTTTTTTCTTTAGATTACAAGTACAAAGCTTTGATTACAAGTATCTAAAGTTGTTTGAGAGTTCCTTCCAGGCTTGAGCTCTCAAACTTGTCTTCCATTGTTGTACCCCTGCCCCTCTATTTATAGAGTGAGGCTGGGGGCAGGGGTCTTGGATGTTTATAGCTGCTGGTGGGCTTGGGCTGAAGCAATCTGATCTGGTAGCGTTCTGGTTCGGCGAGGCTTCATTCGGCATGGAGCTTGGAGAAGTTGGAGCTTGGTCCGGTTGTGGATGGTTCGGTGATGGACGAAGTGACTTGGTTCGGTGGTATGTGGTTCGGTGGAGCATGGAAGTGGAGCTTGGTTCGGCTATGCATGGTCCGGCATAGAGGTGGAGAGGTCCGGTTCGGCTGTGATATGGGGGGAAGGTTGGATTTGGATCGGTACTACCGAATGGATTGGGAAAGCCGAATGAACTCTTGTACTGGGAACGCCGGATGAACTTATGTGCTCTGAGTGCCGAGTGAGGCCTTGCTTCTTATTGCCGAATGGGCTATGCCGAATGGAACTTTTATATTTGATCCTTGAGCGAAACCCCTGACTTATGTACGCTTGCTGGCTTCTTCCTGTTCCGGTCGTGGTGGAAACGCACACAACATTGATATTCCAGTTTTGTCCAAAAAATGGGATAACACTTTGCCCCCCAAAATATGCCTTGCGGTAGGAAGGCGTGTTTTGTAATGCCATGAGCTGGATGTTCGTATCCTGTTGACAACCTGTAAAGAGCTTGATATTTTATATGGCCTCAAATGACGACCGTTCGGGATCGAGCTATTTGGGATGAAGCGCGGCCGTTCATGGTCAAGTGCCTAACTTCAAATGACGATCGTTCGTGATCAAGTCATTTGAGGTGAAGTGCGACCGTGCGCGGTCAAGCGCATAAATCCGTGCGTCGATCGTTCGGGATCGAGTCATCTGTAGTGAAATGTGACCGTTCAAGGTCAAGCGCTTTACTTCAAATGACGACCGTTCGGGATCGAGTCATTCGAGGTAAAGTGCGACAGTGCGCGGTCGAGTGGGGACCGTTCAAGGTCAAGCGCTTAACTTCAAATGACGATCGTTCGTGATCGAGTCATTCGAGGTAAAGTGCGACAGTGCGCGGTCAAGTGGTGGTCCTCAAATGACGACCGTACGCGATCAAGCCCTTTGAGGTAAGGCGTAACAGTCAGTGATCAGGTGGCGGACCTCAAATGACGACTGTTCGCGATCGAGCCATTTGAGGTAAGGTGAGTTGTGCCGTTCGAGGCGAGTTGTGCCGTTCGAGGCGAGTTTGTGACCGTTCGCGGTCGGGTGCCGTTCGAGGCGAGTTGTGACTGTTCGAAGTCGGGTGCCGTTCGAGGCGAATTGTGACTGTTCGAAGTCGGGTGCCGTTCGAGGCGAATTGTGACTGTTCGAAGTCGGGTGCCGTTCGAGGCGAATTGTGACTGTTCGAAGTCGGGTGTCGTTCGAGGCGAATTGTGACTGTTCGAAGTCGAGTGCCGTTCGAGGCGAATTGTGACTGTTCGAAGTCGAGTGCCGTTTGAGGCGAATTGTGACTGTTCGAAGTCGGGTGCCGTTCGAGGCGAATGAGTGTGCCCGGGGGGGACTTAATATTATCAGTGTTGGAGTCATTGTTTGGGGGAATTTTTCGAATCAAAGACTTCGGCAGTTCGTTGCCATGCAATAGGTGCTCGTGGACCGTTCGCGATCCAACTGGCATACAAGTAAATAATTTTTTCATAGAATTGTAAATGTTAAAGCAATAGTACCTTACAGCAGAAATGTCCAAACAGGAAGAATTCAAATGTTCAAATCGAAACAAAAGCAAAGCAAGGATGTCAAAGTGTAAGTTCCCACTCCGAAGTAGTCAATGATCATTCAGAGCATGCCTGGAGATCGTTCGCGATCTCGTACATGTGTAAACGATTTAATTGCGTTAGTGGAAGCTTACGACCTGTTCATCGTTATTTTAATCAAGCAATCAATGGATAATCAAATGGTGCCTTGATCCAGGGTCACCTCTAGCTGACGTAGAGGGCGGTCGCTCTGGCTCCACTGCTGGAGTTCGCCTCCTCACATACTGAAGGAGCATACCGTTCCTGATATGCCCTTCCACCTCGTCCTTCAAATGCCTACAATCATTAGTGTTATGACCATTCAATTCATGAAATACACAAAACTTATCTGATTTTCTTTCGTCAGAGGTTGGATCCCTTCGCATTGGTCTACGGTACGGAACCTGCCCCTTGGTATCCTGATAAATCCGTTCCAAACTCTCATTCAGCTCTGAATAGGTGGTGAATCGTGGCTCTCTTCGTAGCCACTTTGTCCTGTCATCATTATCCTCAGCCTTTCTTTTTCCTTTGCTAGTCTCCGCACCCTTTCCAGGTGGGTTTCCGCTCTTGATTGCGTAAACGTCATCTTCTTCCTCTCTTTCTGCACTAGCATCTTCCAAACGCAGAAATTTTTCAGCCTCATGATAGAACTCTTCCAGATTCATAGGCGGGTCCTTGGTTAATGAATTCTTGAACTCTGTATTACCAGCTATTTCAGATATAGCTGCCATCATGACCATAGATGGATCTGGTCGATCCACTGATGCTGTCGCCGCATTAAATCGCGTTAGAAAGCTCCTCAAAGTCTCTCCAGTTTTTTGTTTCAAGGTTGCCAAAGTCATCACATTCTTGGGTCTCGCAATATGAACCCTGAATTGCCTCATGAATCTCTCAGTTAAATCTACCCATGTTCCTATGGAGCCGCTCTCCAGTTGCCTAAACCATAACGCTGCAATGTCCGTCAAATACAGTGGAAAGCACCAGGCCATAACCTCCTCTGATGCCCCCAGCACTTCCATATGTCTCATATACTTCGTTAGGTGGACCGTGGGGTCCGTTTTCCCGTTGTACATGTCCAATGATGGTAGCTTGAATTCTGGTGGGTTCCTAGCCATCCTAATCGCAGAAGAAAAAGGACACCTGTTTACATCTTCCAAGTCTCTGTCTACTAAACCGCCTCTCATAGCTCTTCTAACCATCTCTGCTAATCTGTCATTGTCTCCAAGCTGTAGTTCTCGTTCACTGTCTTCGACCTGTCCCCCAAGCCCGCGGGAGTTTTCATGTGTATGCCTCCCTGGCTGAACGTTCATTCCTCTATTGCTACCAGGTGGTTCGGATGCCCCCATCTCACTTCCCGGGGTCGGATCAACATGCTCTGCGTGAGTGCCCCCTAGCTCTAGTGCTGCGCCAGATGGTCCTGCCCCGTTCTGAACCCCAGTAGCTCCTTGGATTTGTGCTCCAATTTGCCCAATTTGTTGAAGTAAGTTCTGGATCATCTCTTCTTGTCTTCTCATCATGGCCTCCATCTCATCCCTAGTGATGAAGATCGACGCTTGATTCCCTCCTGAGGAAGCCTCTTGACTTCCTTGGTGTTCACTTCTCTCTGGCCTTTGCCTTCTACTTGTTTGTCTCGTCATAACTCTTAGATCTGAACTCTTAGATTTTCAAATTCAACTTCTATCCGATGTAGCGGGAGCTGGTTCCTTCTCAGTGAAAGCACCAAAATGTTTGCGTAAAAAATGGCCGCAAACACCCAAAGTCGTATGAGTTGGTTGATTTTATGTTGTATTTAGTGATTTGGGTGATTTATGCAAATATATAAAAAGCAGGGACTAAACTGTAAAAGACACACAGATTTATAGTGGTTCGGCCAGAACGTGCCTACGTCCACTTTATATGTTATTCTCCTTTTTTCTTTAGATTACAAGTACAAAGCTTTGATTACAAGTATCTAAAGTTGTTTGAGAGTTCCTTCCAGGCTTGAGCTCTCAAACTTGTCTGCCATTGTTGTTCCCCTGCCCCTCTATTTATAGAGTGAGGCTGGGGGCAGGGGTCTTGGATGTTTATAGCTGCTGGTGGGCTTGGGCTGAAGCAATCTGATCTGGTAGCGTTCTGGTTCGGCGAGGCTTCATTCGGCATGGAGCTTGGAGAAGTTGGAGCTTGGTCCGGTTGTGGATGGTTCGGTGATGGACGAAGTGACTTGGTTCGGTGGTATGTGGTTCGGTGGAGCATGGAAGTGGAGCTTGGTTCGGCTATGCATGGTTCGGCATGGAGGTGGAGAGGTCCGGTTCGGCTGTGATATGGGGGGAAGGTTGGATTTGGATCGGTACTACCGAATGGATTGGGAAAGCCGAATGAACTCTTGTACTGGGAACGCCGGATGAACTTATGTGCTCTGAGTGCCGAGTGAGGCCTTGCTTCTTATTGCCGAATGGGCTATGCCGAATGGAACTTTTATATTTGATCCTTGAGCGAAACCACTGACTTATGTACGCTTGCTGGCTTCTTCCTGTTCCGGTCGTGGTGGAAACGCACACAACATTGATATTTCAGTTTTGTCCAAAAAATGGGATAACACTTTCAATGTTATGTGTTGATTATTTGTAATCTTTGTGTAATTATATTGGTGATTGAAATCATTGAAGGCTATAGTTTAGCCGAATTTATATTCGGTATCGTGGAATACCGGAAATAAATGAAATTGGATTTTTAAAATTACTGAAAATTTATAGTAAAATTTATTTTTGAATTGGATAAATTAAAAGAAGAAGTTTAAAAGGATAAAGTTTTATTTTTGAATCCTATTAAATAAAATTCCAAAATATGGGAAAAAGTTTAATAAATGGATTTCAAGTAATATTGTTCAAAAGGTGAAGAATTTATTTTTAAAAAAATACAGATAATTTTAAATAATTTTGAAGAGATAAAGGAATTTATTTTAAAAATAAATTCAGAAATTGATTTGGTATTAAAAAGAATAAAACTTTGGGAAATCCATATGAAAATTGATTTGGGGTTTGATTGAAAATCGATTTGGTGTTTAAAATAAATTTGGAAATCAATTTGAAAAATTGATTTAGTATTGAAAGTAAATACTTGGTAATCGATTTGAAAATCGTAAATTAGTGGATATTTAGAAATCTAAATCCAAAATGGGAATTTTATAAAAGAAAGGGAAATTGGTTTTAAAAATAAATATTGTTTTATTTTTAAAGGCGTGAAAAGAAATTTACAGATTTGGAATGTAAATTAAAATGAATCGAGAAGATTTGTTAATTGATATAAATGGAAAGAGAATTCTTCCCAGAAAAGCCGAATATATTTTCAAAGTAACTGTTAAAGCATAAATTAAAAGTTTTAGAAATTGTTTTGAAAAATATTGTTAGAGAAATTATTTTTGGGAAATGTTTAAATATTTAAAGTAAAGATTTATTTAGTTAATTATAGAAATGATTATTTTAAAGATTTAATTAATATTTGATTTAGAAATTGGTTATCAAAATATTTATACCCTATTTACTAATTTTATTTTAAAGTTAGCGTGGACTTGAAATTTTATATGAGGCATTTATATAATATTTTTATAACTAATATTTAAATAAATGTTTTAAAATATTTTCATCTAAATGTTTCCAAGTATATATTTTGGATAACTGATTTAAAGGATTTTAAAGTATTTGAACTCGGCAGACTTTCAGTGGAAATAAATAATATTGGGAATCTTATTCCGCGAGTGAAAAGTGATTTGAAATTTGTTTTCAAATGGTTGAAGTGTTAAAAATATATATCTTGCGAAGATATTTTGAAAATAATAATTGGAAAATTATTTAAATCTAGGTGATTGTTGTGAATGATGATTGATAGTTAAATAACTGACTATCAATATTGTCCTTTTTAATGTCATTTCAATTTCGATGCGGCCGGGGGTCGGATTCCAAATAGATATTCGAAACCCACATCGAACCTTTTTGATTGTGATGGATCTTTTATTTAAAGGATCAAAGCGGAAATTTGTTGTGATTTGTTGAAATCTGAAGGTAACACTTATTTTTAAAATAAGCGCTCGTTATTCGGATTAGCCGGGAGAGGACCTTGTGTCATAAAACCCATTCCGAATAACGATACGACGAAATGGGATTACATTTGAAGATGGTGTTGAAAACCGGGTATTTTCGAAAATGAAAGGATCACCTGTCGAATGTCTCTGCACCGGGCTGCTCCGGTGTAGAGATTTTATCACACTTTGTGATGGGGATTTCGGACGTGATTAGTAAATATCCGAATTTCCAAGGGCTTCTTTTGAAGTGCCTTCGGTTCCGTTCGATCCCGGAATGGACTTGCATGGATGTGTGTCTGACATTACACTTTGAGATGTAAAGCTGGTTTCTATCAAATACATTTCTCTTGGTGACGGAGAATTTATTATTCTCTTAGCTTAACACCCTTCTTTGAGACGTACGAGCTCAAAGGTTATGTAGTTGATGGTTACTAGTGATACATTCCCAATTTGGTAACGTGGCATACGAAGTGCTTCTGATCATTTGTTGATCAAATCATGACTTTGTGAAAAGCGTAGCTTTGTGGATGAGACTTCGTCGGACCTCACACCCTAAAAATGGTCAAAACAGGAAAGATGCGGCAAGGTTATGAGGGTCGCGCCCTTTAGGGTATGTCATTTCCTTCTAGAAAAGGGCGGTATCATGGTATGGAGCCCAGATATTTAACCCATGTGGTTGCTGCAAATCTATTACTCTTTGTGGTTGTTGCTTTGTGGTTGAGGATCCTCAGATAAAGGTCGCAAACGACCCAGGGATGGCATACTCGTGTAGTAGATACCTAGTTACAAAGGTAACCCGACCTTGTGTTGGTAGAAAGCTGGTTAAGTTCTCGAGACGTCCCTCTAGAGGCGTACCCATGTGGCAGTAGGAAGTTCCATAGCTTGACCATTTGTTGGAAATCCAATTCCCAATACGAACCTTGTAGGGTTTTAGTTGTATAACCTGCCATTTACTTATGGTGGTCACCACTGTTTAGATGGTAGCTATAGTAGGCATAGTTCGGAATGTCTATGATGGCTAAGACTAATATTATACTTTCGAAATGGCTTTCTACACTATGCACTAGTAATAATATCAAAGGATTTTGCGTATTAAGCATGTTTGACTATCATAAGGAGAAATCTCCTCCAATTCTGCGTTTGCATTGTGTGTGTGGCGTGAGGCCTTATGGTAGTTTCATTTTTGCAAAACGCATAGCGAATTTCTTTTTATATTCTTTGTGAAGAATAACTGTTTTTAAGATCTCACATCAGTCTCATGATTGACCTGAAGTTTATTGTTCCCTTTCTAAACTCTGGGTGCCCATAATTTTCCACATGGGGAGCCTATAGTCTGGTCATCATTATTTTGGAGCGAAGTCGAAAAAGAGATGCTGTGGAGATCAGGAGCAAGATGGATGGCGAAGCGTATTACTAGTATATGTTATATTCTTTTCCTCTGTTTGTTGTTGTAACACTCTGATAATGTAATGTGATGTAATGTAACAACCGATATAATTCTTTGTTTTAAAGATTATTCATTTATATATTATATGCTGTTCCGTTGCAAAATGTGAGATTCTGTTGTTTTTTTTGTTCTTCTTCTATCTTCTTCTTATTAAAACCCTAATGGTTCGGTTTTTCGATGTTCAATGGTTCAGCAGTTGATACAGTGGATGTATTAATGTCAACTTTCGGGCATCGGAAAACTGGGTCGTTACATTTTTACTTGAGATTATTTTTAGAAATGGCTTTATATTGTTACAAATATTTTTTTTCTTCAGAAATCATAACTTGAATTGTTTTTAAGTAAGAAGATATGAATTTTTCTTACACTTGCAGACCTGTTATACTAAAACAGAGTCATTGATATACACATATAGGCATGCATACCATATACAGCAGTTCAAACATATTCCAGTTAAAATAAACAATCATACAAATTTTTTTGACAACATCACTTCATTGATTAAACATAGGCATCAAGTATTCAACCAGTTTAAAGCTTTATAAAGAAGAGTTCACTCACCTAACTACAGAGAAGGACAGAGGACAGACATTTTGATTTGAAGCCAGACTTTTTAACTAAACTTGTTACTTGTCGAAGTTGATCTGAACTGTTGCTTGTTGTTTTAGATTTGAATTAAATCTTGATAGCTTGTTGTTGAGATTTCAGGTTTTGATTTCCAGTTTGTTGAAGTTGTCTGCTTGAACCTGATGCTGATTCCAGGTTTGAACTCAAATTGTTTTGATTTTTGATTTTTTTTCTCTTGATTCCAGATTTTTGATATGGAAGATGAGAGGAAATTTAAGAAGCCTGGTTTCTTTAATTTATGTTATTTTTAAATTTAAAGTCTTTAAGAAAACAAATATGCCACTTGTAATTATTGTTAACATTTGTGAGTTTATGTTTACACTTGTTTTACAAGTGTCCATTATTATTTAAATTGTTTTTAAACCCTCTTCTTTATTTTATTTACAAGTTATGTTTTCTTATTTATACTTTTATATATTTACAAACTATAATTTTAAAAGAAAATTTTCTAATCTTTATAACAAATACTATTTTAAACATAATTTATTATACTATTAAATGTGTATATATACATACATATAATATTATTTATATTGGTATATTTTTTAAAGAAAATGATTTAGAATAAAATTGTCCCCAAATAATCATTAGTTTCTTAAAATATAACTTTTAAATAGCAATTCAAAAATTATTGTATTAATTTCAAAATATAACTTCCAAATAAAAATGCTTATTTAGTGTAATTTGAAAACAAATCTTTATTAATTGTTAATATAATATATTCAAATCCAATATATTTATAAGATAATTAAATTTTGAATTTCAATTCCAAGATTCAATTTAAAATAAATTTATAAATATAAATAAATAACAAAACATATCTTTATTAATTTGGAAAAATTTGAATTAATTCACCATTAAATTCCCAATCAGTTACCAAATTAAATTTAACTAAACATCAAGACCGTTACAGATTCGCCCCTTAAGAAAATTTCGTCCTCGAAATTTGCTAAACAGGGAGATAACAAAAAATCAGATGAACACAACTAAAATAAAGTTTACTAGATCAAACAGAATATTTTTTCTGCATTTGCCTTACCCAATCGAAATATTAATAATAATTATAAGAACGAACTCATTCAATATTTCACAAGATATTCGGTCCATCCGTTCTACGAAATATACAGGGATATTGGTTAGTTCGAAGGACTAACTAACCGTTTGTAGAATATATCTGGACCCAAAAGAATAGACAAACGGATACTCAACTCAGGTCAGAATATCCCAAAATATACACTAGCTTGTCCATCTTCGGACTTTGATTCTCACAAGAAATCACAATACAATTTCAAATTTGGTTTTAATCGAAATAATTTTATCGATAGAAATATTCATATTTTATTCATCAATTCATTTTAAATAGAATCTCAAATTCATTAAAGTTTAAAACGAAAAGCTGATAGGTAACAGATGAAGAGAATACGAAATAGTAAATTAAGAACCTTTTCTACAACAATTCGCAGGGTCATCACCATACTGAAGCTCCTTCTTGTAGCTGCCACGAAGACATCAGAGAATTTGAAACCGGATAATGATCAAAGAGATAGAGAAAGGGCTGTTTCCTTGTTGTTGTAGGGTATCGACCATTTGTAGTGGTACTCCCTTATCCCCTATCTCGTCCTCTTCTTGCACTCATACTCACTATCAGTGGATAGTAAGAGAATTTACTGAGGCATACAGATGGATATCTTAGGGATATACTCATTTTAGGGCATTTGTATCCCTATCTCTAATGAGTTGCCTAATGTGCTATACTCCTGAGCTAAATTTTTTACTCATCCTTCAGCTATGATACCAAGATGTCACGGTCTAGGCTTTTCAACCATCAACAGTGGCCACTCTCGACTGGTAGGCTTTTCAACCATCCCAGCCCCACCGTGACATACAATGGTACCCTGCCCTTGCTTTTACAGCCAGCCTTTCGGCTTCTTCACCGACTCGGTTAACAAACCCCTCCCTAGGGACATGTAGGGGTAAGAGTCACGTTCGCCACCAAACACGAAGCGTGAACCTCCTATCACGTTGAATTAAGCAAGGTCAGTCATGGGACTGGTATGAGCAAACAAATTTTTTTTTAAGCAAGCAAATAATTTAAAATTGAAATCTGCAATGCTGTTTGGAAAATGAAACTACCATAAGGCCTCCTGGCACACACACAATGCAATCACACACTTGGGGGAGATTTCTCCTTATGATAGTCAAACATGCTTACTACGCAAAATCCTTTTTGATATTATTATTAGTGCATAGTGCAGAAAATAATTTCAAAAGTATAATATTCATCTTAGCCAGCATAGGTACCATTATATTATGTCTGCTATAGCTACCACCTGAGATGACAGGTTATACAACTGCAATCGTAAAGGGCTCGCATTAAATGATTGGATTTCCAACAATGGTTAGGCTAAGGAACTTCCTTACCAAATGGAATGCCTCTGGAGGGACGCCCATAAGAACCAAACCGAATCTCTGCCAACACAAGGCCGGGTTACCTCTGTAACTAGCTAACACCTACAAGTAAGCCATCCCCGGTCGTTACCAACCTTTATCTTGAGATTCACCAACAAATAGCAACAACTGCACAGTTAAATATTTGGGCTCCATACCATGATACCACTTTTTATCCAGAAGGAAATGGACATACCCTAGGGGAGCGACCCCTAAAAACCTTGCCGTAACATTCTTGTTTCGACCATTTTTGGGTTGTGAGGCTCGGTGAAGTCTCGTCCACAAAGCTACGCTTTTCACAAAAGCCATGCTTCGATCAACACAAGATCAGCAGCGCTACATATGCCACATTACCAAATTAGGAATGTATCACTAGTAACCATCAGCTACATAACCTTTGAACTCATACATCTCAGAGAAGGGTGTTAAGCTAAGAGAATAAATTCTGCACCACTAAACAGAAATGTATTTGATAGAAACCAGCTTTACATCTCAAAGTGTAATGCCAGACATACATACATACAAGTTTGTTCCGGGTTTGAATAGAACCGAAGGCATTTCCAAAGAAGCCCTTGTACTCCGGGAATTTCCAATCCCGATCGGACTCCCCATCACATATGGAGATATCTATACCGACGTGACTCGGTGTAGAGACATTCGACGGGTAATCCTTTCGTTCTCGAAAATACCCGGTCTTCACCACTGATCTTCAAATGTTATCCATATCATCGTATCATTATTCGAAATGGGTTACATGACACAAGGTCCTCTCCGGGCTAAACTGAATAGTGAGCGCTTAATTTAAAAAGCATATGGATATTGGGATCTTAGTTAAGTCACAACTTAAAGCCCGAAAATCTTTCTTCAAATGGTTTAAACAAATTACCATTTTCAAATCTTTAACTAAAAGATTCACTGCTCAAAGTCCACTAGTCTTTCACAAAGATTCATTCATAGCTTTCAAAACAATTTTGCTTTCAAATCTTTTACACAAAAGATACGCCTTTAAGATCCTCCTAAATTTCAAAACAAAGTTTAACAATCTTTCACAAAGATTCATTCATAGCTTTCAAAATAATTTCCCTTTTAAATTGGATTTACTCATCCAATCTTTAAATCAAAGACTCAACTCATAGCTTTCAAAACCATTTCCAAAGATTCATTGATAACTTGAAAAACCCTTTCAACGAAACTGGAAATTCTTTCATTATATGAAAGCTATTATCATTTAAAAACAAATGCATTTTGTTTCATAAAAATCTGATCAAATATACACAAGTTATAGCCTTTAAAGTAAAAACTTGGGTTAAATTCAGTTTCACAAAATAATACTTTCAAAATGCTTTAAAGATGGTTGAAACATATATATACATTATGTAATTTGTATAAACCTTTAAAACCAAATTTCCAAAAAGATTTCAAAACTTAAACAATATATATATATATATATATATATATATATATATATTATTCAAAATAAATTTCAATTTCAAAACTTCCCTTTTAAAGGCTTTTCATATTCAATTCAATTCCATTTTCAAAACCATTTGGATTCAAAATTCAAATTTAAAACCATTTCATTAAATTCAAATATCTATGACTTAACCAATTTCCTCGTGCAATCCATATTTGTATGTGTATGGTGTTAGTCCAAGGGTTTTACACAATAGTGCGACATCGTCAATCATTACAATCCAAACACAGCAATATCGATAAGCGGTATAATATATAACGCTTATCATCCATTCACAGATTCACAGACAAATAATATACATTCATCACAGATAAATAAATTACATTCATCACAGCTCGAATCAAAATAATTCATATCACAAAGCATCACACACAACAAAGATATCAAACGATTCAAAGCATTCCGTGCAATTCAAACATCAATAAGTAAGGTTAATTAATCATCTGATTAATTTAAACCAGATTGATCACACATCCTGGTTAACAAATGTTAATTAATTACAAATCATTTGATATAAATTAGTGAAATTAATCAACCTTAATTATTTATCTTAATTAGTTACCTTTACTTAATTAATTATTCCTTAATTAATCACATTAAATTAATTATCCTCTTATAAATTACTTTAATTAATAATCTTTAATTATTAAGTAATTAACCTTTAATTACTTAGATTGATAATTAATTATCCTTTAACTAAAAATTAATTAACCATAATTAATCTTTGTTAAGTAATTATCCTTTTAAAATAATTATCCTTTAATCACCTTCATTAATCAATTCTCCCTTAATCACTCTCATTAATTAATAATTCTTTAATTACTTATGATTTAATCAACTAAAAGAAAACCGATTTATCTTTATTATTTTTAGTTATCATTTAATCCTTATTTAATAATCCTTTGGAAATAGATCATGATCAATACATTAATTAACTTAAAATCTTTAAGTTAGACTAAGGATTATAAAACATTTCATTTTTCCCAATCATTCACTTAATTATAAAAAATAAGTTTATAAATTTTTTTAAAAACAAAAGTTATATAGATTAAAACACTTTAACTTAATAATTTGAAATAATTTATTTTTAAACCTTTTGACCAATTCAAACTTAGATAACATTTATCATTTACCAAGGGAACTGGTTTTGGCCAAACTGTTTTAAATAAAACTTGGATTGTTTCAAAAGTTTAAATTTGTTTTATATAGAATCTCCACACCCGAGCTAATCTTTAGAAAACCCGAGACCAACCACTTTTTTATTCGAGCACGTCCCCAAGCAACTCGCTTTCGTATTTCCTTCGAGTCGAACGCACGCTTTCCCGAGTTTGGACCCGAGCTACCACCTTCGTCCCCAAATCATCACGAACCCAGACATAACTGCACACGCGTGCACATGCACGGTCAACCCACCAACCTCTGACCATCGTTGTAGCCTTCGACAAGTCGTCGACATCACCGTCGACCAACCCAAACACCCCGTTTGACGATCCAAGCCTGATATCAAAAATCGACCTATCGATCGCCTAGAACTCAACAACCCACCAGAAAAAGCCCTCGCAACGACGCCTCCGACCACCGGCCGCCGTGCCTTCGCGCCCCCAGCCTCACCACTCACCTACGACTCGATTCCACCTGGTCTGGTCGCACTCGATGCAATGACAACGGTGCAATGATCAACTTTATGATGCTAGTTAAAATCTGGTTTAAACCCTAAATCAACACCGCCTAATCACTATGATGAACTAGAATTTCAACCACCATTTTTTCTCAAATCTACACCCTACCAGCTACCTTCGCCTAGAATCCCGACCACCCTAAGTTCCCCCATTACCATAAATCCCTCAAAATGCATTTTTTGGTCAACTCATAATATCTCAAAATTTCTAAATCTGAAAATCAAGATATTGTATTAAAATTCACTATTCGCTGGTACGAATCAACCTATGAAACCAAATTGAGAAGTTTTGATCGTCGACTTTCCTTATTAAAAAGAATTTGCCTGTAATCTCTATAATTTCAAAGTATTTATAATATATTTTTACTTGAGATTATTTTTAGAAATGACTTTATTTGTTACAAATATTTTTTCTTCAGAAATCATAACTTGAATTGTTTTTAAGTAAGAAGATATGAATTTTTCTTGAACTTGCAGACCTGTTATACTAAAACAGAGTCATTGATATACACATATAGGCATGCATACCATATACAACAGTTCAAACATATTCTAGCTAAAAAAACAATCATACAAATTGTTTTGCAACATCACTTCATTGATTAAACAAACGCATCAAGTATTCAGCCAGTTTAAAGCTTTATGAAGAAGAGTTCACTCACCTAACTGTAAAGAACAGAGAAGGACAAAGGACAGACATTTTGATTTGAAGCCAGACTTTTGATATGAACTTGTTACTTGTTGAAGTTGATCTGAACTGTTGCTTATTGTTTTAGAGTTGAATTAAATCTTGATAGCTTGTTGTTGAGATATCAGGCTTTGATTTCCAGTTTGTTGAAGTTATCTGCTTGAACCTGATGCTGATTCCAGGTTTGAACTCAAATTGTTTTGATTTTTGATTTTTTTTGATTTTTTTTCTTGATTCTAGATTTTTGACATGGAAGATGAGAGGAAATTTTAGAAGCCTGATTTCTTTAATTTATGTTATTTGTAAATTTAAAATCTTTAAGAAAACAAATATGCCACTTGTAATTATTGTTAACGTTTGTGAGTTTATATTAACACTTGTTTTACATGTCCATTATTATTTAAATTGTTTAAACCCTCTTCTTTATTTTATTTACAAGTTATGTTTTCTTATTTATACTTTTATATATTTACAAACTATAATTTTAAAAGAAAATTTTCCAATCTTTATAACCGATACCATTTTAAACTTAATTTATTATACTTTTAAATGTGTGTATATACATACCTATAATTTATTTATATTGATATAGCTTTAAAGAAAATGATTTAAAATCAAATTATACACAAATAATCATTAGTTTCTTAAAATATAACTTCTAATAGCAATTCAAAAATTATTTTATTAATTTCAAAATATAACTTCCAAATAAAAATGCCTATTTAATGTAATTAGAAAACAAATCTTTATTAATTGTAAATATAATATATTCAAATCCAATATATCTGTAAGATAATTAAATTTTGAATTTCAATTCTAAGATTCAATTTAAAATAAATTTATAAATATAAATAAATAACAAAACATATCTTTCTTAATTTGGAAAAAATTGAATTAATTCACCACTAAATTCCCAATTAATTACCAAATTAAATTTAACTAAAAATCGGGATCGTTACAATATTTGTACCCATTGTCAGTTGATATGGGTGCTGGACCCCATAAGTCAGCTGCAACAAGTTCTAATGGTCTGTTGTAACTAACTTTGGAGTCCACAAATGGCAATTTATGGCTTTTACCCATTTGAGAATAAGTATAGATATATGAAGTTGAAATATTGTTAAAAGAAATATTAGTTTCATTCAACACTTGTTTAACAATATTTACATGAGGATGTCCAAGCTTACAATGCCAAATATCAAAGCTCTTACAGTCATTCACAGTATTGATTTCAGAGTTATTACACCATTTTTCCTTACATCCTGAGGTTCTTGAATTAGCGACATTAAAAGTATACAATCCCTTAACTTCTCTACCCTGTAAGAGAATATCTTTTGTTAGAATGTCTCTGACTAAACAGTAACTTGGAAAAAATTCAAAGAACACATTGTTATCTTTGGCAAATTGAGATACACTTAATAAAATTTTCTTAACAGACGGTACTCTTAATAAGTTATGCAAGTATAATTGGTTTTTTCCTGATATATATCCACTTCTAGCATGTGAAATTTTCAAAGACTTACCATTGCCCATAAGTAATGATTGTGTACCTTTGTATTCCTTGTTGCCACGATTTAAGTTTGCCAAGTTGTAAGTGACATGATTTGTTGCCCCAGAATCAGGATACCAGCTGTTGTCATGAATGTCTTCAACTTTTGCATTGTTATTGTTGTTGCAGTCACTTTGACCTCTAATTTCTTGTTGAGCACTTATCAAATTTGCGCTGGGATTATTGTTTCTAGCACTGTTGTTATTTTGCTGAGATGTAGTGTAGTTGATGTCAAACCTAAAGTAGCATTTACTAGTAATATCACCAATCCTCTCACAAATCCGACATCTGGGTCTATTATTTCCATTGTTATTAGACCATCTTCCACCTCTTCCTCTTGATCTAGAGGACTGACCAACCCTCTGATTGGTATACTATTGATTTCTGTTGTTAGAAGCTTTTTCTTGACTCTTGGTTATGTTGTTTGAGATGAAGTTTAGAGACATGTCTGATATAGTTGATTTCTTTTGTTCCAATCTACCCTCATGAGCTAGAAGGGTAGAGTGAACATATTGAATTGAGGGTAGAGTTCTTTTTGATGATATAATAGCTCCTACTGATTCATATTCATCATCTAACCCTCCAAGAATTGATAGAATATGCTCTGTATCACTCACTTTATGTCCTGCAGAAGATAAATGATCACATAATGTTTCCACCTTTACAAGATAGTCTCTCATTGACTGATTTTCCTTTTTAACATTTTGCAATTGTCTCTTTTAGTACATAATCATGGCTGCTGACTGAGTACTAAATATCTGTTCTATTGTGGACCAAATCTCATGTGATGAATTGCATCCAATTAACCGTGGAAGTAGATTAGCACTTATAGATGATATCAGCCAAGAACTGACTAAGCTGTCTTGTCTTTGATGCATTATGAATTCTTGATTACTAATGAGTTTTCCATCCTTATCTACAGTATACTTGGTGGTATGATTATAGTGCCTTGAATATATTGCTCCAATCCATATGCTTTGACTGTAGTTTCAACTTGAAACTTCCAAAGCAAGAAATTGATTTGATCAAGTTGAATAGACAACAACTGACTTTGAGGCTTGATAATCTCTTTCAGAAGTTCTTCAGTGGGATTGAATCTGGCATTAATATGGGTGTTGGAGGAGGTAGAGATGTCTTGTTCTTCTTCAGCCATTGATTCAGAACTCAAGAAAGGTGATTAAGAACTTAAAATTGCTGTAAAGCAGAAAAACTAAGCAGCCAGGAAATTCTTGATTAGTTATGGGAAGACTAATGGAAGTTCCTAGGCGAGGCACAACAGAGGATTTGATCAATAATCATGATACAGGTATGCAAAAAAAAAAACTGTGATGATGGGAAATGTTATATTTCCCAGATGATTCCAAGTAGATGCTTTTAGGTCTTGATGTGATGATGCTGAATCTGATCTTGATCAAAAGTAGAAAAACTGATGATGAGAACTCTCTTGATTCTCAAGTGACTTAGACAAGATGCAGTTTGATCTAGATATGATGATATCATATCTGATCTTGATCGAAACTGAGAATTTAATGATGATGAAGATCTTCTTGATTCTTAGAAGATTCAGGAGATGCAACCTGATCTTGATATGATGATTTTAAAACTAATCTTGATCAATGGCATGGCATTTGCTGTTAGGCAAGATTGGCTCCGATACCATATAAAGAATCGCAGAAGAAGATGTAATCGATTTTATTGATTATATTTTTGATATACAGAATTGTGTAATTGATACAAACATATGTACTGTATCTATACATAGTGATATAATGTTTGTTGGGCCAGACACAAAGCCCATAGCCCATAACAGATATTCAGAAGACAATATTATCTGCAGTGGCTTCATTTGTATTCGCTTGTATCTTGTATCGATTCATATTAAGGATGAACCGGTGAAACATACGCAAACTAAAATAAAGGGCCATATAAAAGGAGTGCAATAGTTGAAACATAAATATACAGCTAAAGCGTGCACAAGTTGAAACATTGATATACTTAAAATTTTCTGCAGATCTGGTCAGAACGGCGAGATTGAGTTAGAAATCTATTGAGCATTGGAAGCTGAATCAACTGTGAACTGAAGCTGAAATGGGTGCAGTTTTAACAAGGGATAGAAACACAGTGCATATATAAGAAACAAGCTTTGAACTTACATTGATTGCTTTGTGATGATGGCAAGATTCTACGTAATGAGCATTGTTGTAGACTACGATTGAAACAAGCACTAAAGCCGATCGAATAGAAATGGATTTTTGCAGAGAACTATAGAACTACAAGGAGGGTGGCTGTAGTGTGTTGAAGAGCTCATGTTATTACCACCCAAGGACATAATGGGTGAATTTTGTAAGGAATACTAATAGTAGACACAATAGAATTTCTCATGCTATTGCCACTCGAAAAGAGGTGTAGGCTCCAAGTGAGTGAGTAAGGCAACACCAAGTGAAGCATGAAGTTTATGTGAGCAAACATGTTATGGATAATCTGATTATGCTATGTTTTCCATTTTGGGTTTAGTCTGCTTGTCTTTGTCTATAAATAAATTTTAGAAGAAATAAAATATAATAGAGACAAAGTACTTTAATGATTATTGTTAAACACATGTTTATTTCTTTCATCACAAATAACAACTAGCAATAAAGTAAAAAATGTCTTGGTACAATAGTAGAAATATAACATCGTCCACTTATGCTTTTCTATAAATGCTTGCTTCCTCTATATTTTGTCTGAAGCAAAACATTTAATTACTTTGTCAAAACACTTATCCAATTTCTAGATGCTTTCTTAAGACCATAAATTGATCTAAAGAGTCTCCGTGCCTTTTTGTTGCCCCTCTAACGTAGATATACCCATTCGTGTTATGTTGATACGAAGGCTTCATATTCCTTTATATCTAGTGACTTAATAAATAAAATAAGGTTAAAACTGACCTAGTAGATAGACATTTAATTGTGTTAAACCCTATGGGAGGTTCGACTAGTTTGTCTGTGATTCATTGAGATGCAGTCCTATTAAATCATGGATGCATGTTTGCATGTGATTGTTTTGTATTCTGTTTTCTAGGGTTTGGTATTACCTTAGAGACGAACTAGCTTATGAAGTATGGAGTTAAGGTAGACTATGAGTGGTTGTTGGTGATGATATGGACAAATGAAGAGCGTAGAATGGAGTTTGGCTCCCTACCGAATGATGAGATGATGGCTAGCTTTCTATATTCACTCGAGATCCCACTTGATGTGTAGTGAATTTTTTAATTTGAGCAGAAACGTTTTATTTGTTTAGGATCTAGTATTGCCTATTTAGATACCAATGACACTTAATTTGTAGTCTCACAGAAAAATAACATAAATAAGAGGCATAGAAGATTTAATGTGGTTCGGATATGAATATTCTACGTCCACGGAGACCCAACAACTTTTTATTTCAATAAAGAAAAGTGTACGAAAGAGAGAGGAAAGAATAATGGTGGATACTACACTTTCTTGTACATATGAAGATGGAATTCCTTCATTTAAATAGACTTGATAATGAAGGGTTGCTTGGAGATTAAGCAAATCAATTTTCCGATTACCCAGATATCTTTCCAATTTGCATGATTTGATTTTAGTATAAATAGATGGCATAATCTTCATTTCCATATCTTTCCTTTATTCTCCATGCCTAATCATTTATTTCTTCATATAACAAATATACATTGACTAATTAATTGATTGACTAATTAATTAGTTTCCTTTAAAATATCCTTCCATATACCAGCCAAATTAATTGATGTGATTGAATCAATTAATCAATTTCTTTCCTCTTTAACGAATATTTGAATCATCCAAATTCAACACTCCACCTTGATTCGAATATAACAATCTCTCTTCATCATCTTATGATCAAGCAATCGACATATAAGTTGTTGGGTCTAGCACCCCATGGCGCTCAAGTAACAGGTATCAAACTGATCAAGTTTGAGCAATGCTCAAAATTGTCCTTTGAAAGTGACTTAATCATCATATCTGAAGGATTATCCAAAATACTCACCTTCAACAATTTGATCTTGCTTCGTTCTTCCTCAAGCATAAGAAAAAAACCTCTAACATCAATGTGCTTCGTCCGTGAACTATAAGCTTGATTTTCTACAAGATGAATCGCACTCTGACTGTATGAAAATAGCTCTACTGTCCGTTGCACCATTGAAAGATCATCCAACAACTAAAGTAAGTATAATCCTTCCTTTGTTGCTTCCACAATCGATATCAACTCTGCTTCGGTAGTCGATAAAGCTATGATAGATTGCAGCTCTGATCTCCATGAAATCGAGCCTATGCCAAGTGTAAAAACATAGCCCGACACTGACTTCCTAGCATCTCTATCCCCAGTGTAATCAGAATCACAGTATCCTCTAAGAAAGATGTCACCATCCACTCCACCATATAACAAGCCCACCGAAGTAGTGCCTCGAAGATATCTAAGAGTCCACTTCATAGCTTGCCAATGCTCTTTGCCTGGGTTAGACATATATCGACTCACAACACCCACTGCATGGGCCAAATCTGGTCCTGTGCACACCATCGCATACATAAGACAACCAACAGCACTAGAATAAGGTATATTAGCCATATACCTCTTGTCTTCTTCCGATGAGGGAGATAAGTCTTTTGACAACTTAAAATGAGAGCCTAATGGAGTGCCAAGCGGTTTAGCTTTCTCCATTCCAAATCGAGCGAGGTCCTTCTCGATGTACTGCGCTTGAGTGAGCCTTAACTCTCTCCGCTTCCTATCCCTTCTTATCTCCATATCCAATACTCTTTGTGCCTTTCCCAAATCCTTCATGTCAAACTCTCTACTGAGCTTCGCTTTCAACTCCTTAATTCTGACCATACTTCGAGATGCAATCAGCATATCATCAACATATAACAACAAATAAATCATATCACCATCACATCTCCTGAAATAAACACACCGGTCTTTGAAACTTCTGGAGTATCCCTGTGAAAGCATAAACTTATCAAACCTCTTATACCATAGTCTAGGAGACTGCTTCAGTCCATATAGAGATTTGTTGAGTTTGCAAGCATAGTCTGGCCTGCTACTATCAATGAACCCTTCCGACTGCTTTAAATAAATCTCCTCATCTAGATCTCCATGCAAGAATGCAGTTTTGACATCTAGTTTCTCTAATTCCATATCATAATAAACAACTAATGCCAAAAGAATACAAATAGAAGTGTGCCTAACCACTGGAGCAAAGATATCATGATACTCTACCCTCTTCTTTTGAACATACCCCTTTGCGACTAACCTTGCCTTGTATCTGAGATCACCATTTACGCCATCTTTCACTCTATAGATCCAATTGCATCCAATAGCTCTCTTGCCGGTGGGAAGAGGCACCAAATCCCAAGTATGATTTCTCTGCAATGATTCAATCTCCTCCTCCATATAAACTAACCAACTGGAACTGTTAACTGGTGCGATAGCTTCTCTATAATCATGGGGATCATCATAGACAACATTCAAAGCATATGTTGCCATATCATCGAAGTTAATATCTTCGATGCTCAATCCAACAAACTCATCAAGCCACTTAGGCTTTCTTCTTTGTCTGACAGGCCTTAGTTCCAAATGAGCTCCACCTTGAGTTTGATCCTCTATACCAACATCGATATTATCCTCATCAACCACGGTGTCATCGGAAACACCATTTGAATGTATATGGAAAGAATCAACAGATGACTTGCTTTGTGTCTGGTATTATTCTCATGTCCTCTCATTGTCATCCAATGAGGAAGGCTCCACCTTCAACATAGCCTTCTCATCAAAGGTCACATGCCTGCTCATAATGATCTTCTTGCTAATAGGACACCACAACCTATATCCCTTCACTCCTCTCCTATAACCTAGAAAAATACACTTGCGAGCTATAGGTTCCAGCTTCCCTATGCTCTCATGCACATAAGCTGGGAAACCAAACACTTTGAGAAATGAATAGCTAACAGGCTCTCCTTTCCATACTTCTTCAGGGATCTTCATATCTATAGCAGTAGAAGATGTGCGGTTGATGAGGAAAGCTGTCATAGATAAAGCTTCAGCCCAAATCCCTTCTTCAATTTAGCAGTCAGTCTAAAGCATCTTGTTCTCTCCAATAATGTCTGATTCATCCTTTCTGCAACTTCATTAGACTGGGGGTCGCCTGGTGTGGTGTAGTGCCTCTTAATGCCTTCAGACTCACAATAATCGATGAATTCCTGTGATACAAATTCACCGCCGTTATCTGAATGGAGAACTTTCAATTTCTTCTCTGATTGCTTCGCAACCATAGATTTCCTCTTCCGAAACTTGGCAAAGGTTTCACTCTTTGACTGAAGAAAGTATACCCATACTTTACGGGAGAAATCATCTATAAATGAAATGAAGTATCTGGCTCCACCTAAAGAATGACAAGGGGAGGGACCCCAGACATCTGTATGAACATACTCCAAGACGGCTTTTGATTTATGCTCTCCTATACCAAAAGAAATCTTCGTCTTCTTTCCAAGAACAAACTCTTCACAAAAACCAAGTTTTGAATGATGAACTCCGTCAATCAATCCTCATTTTCTCAACTCATCCATGTTGCGCTCACCGATGTGACTCATCCGTAAGTGCCATAATCTGGAAGAATCTGAATCAACAGATGTAACAGAAGCTGATTCACCAATCACAGTAGTGCCCTTTAATAGATAAAGATTTCCTATCCTCACACTTCTCATAACAGTCATGTAACCCTTCGATATCTTCATTTTCCCTCCTTCCATTACAGTCTTCAAACCAAGTCTACTCAATTCCCCAACAGAAATCAAGCTCCTCCTCAAATCAGGTACATGTCTAACATCGGTGATCGTACGAATAACACCATCAAACATCCTAATCATTATGCTACCAACACCCACCATACAGCAAGAAGCATCATTACCCATCAGAACTTCTCCTCCATCAATTTCACGGTAAGTGGAAAAACGGTTCCTATCAGGCGTCATATGGTAGGATGTGCCAGAATTAATCAGCCATAAGTTGCTCTTCCTAGAAGAGCCAGAAGCTGTAAATACATCGGTGTCACTTTCTGTATCTATTTCTCTGCTGTAGAAGATAAGGGTTGCTTTGGATCTTTTCTTCTACCTTGGGACATTGTGCTATGAAGTGCCATGGTTTCTTACAATAATGACAAGTCAAATTCTTAGGCCCCCTAGACTGAGACCGTGAAGAATTTCGTCCTCCACCTTTCTTCGACTTGCTTTTTCCTCTACCTCTCTGAATAGATAAGCCTTCAGTATCACTATCCAAGCTAGTGCTCACCAATCTACCTCTTAATACTTCACTATGAAGACCGGCGGCCTTTACATCAGACAGGCTAATTTTACTGCAGCCATAAATCATGGAATTAACAAATGCAATATACTCCTTAGGCAAGGAACATAAGAGGATCACAGCTTGATCCTCATCGGTAATATCAACTTCCGATGCCATCAGATTCATAATCAAAGTCGTCAAAGCATCTACATGCTCCATGAGATCAGCTTCAGGCTTCATCTTGAACGAATAGAGTTGTTGCTGAATAATAATCCGATTAGTGAGAGACTTGTCTTGATATGCATCCGATAATGCATCCCATAGTTCCTTCGCCGTCTTCTTCTGAGAGAATTCTCTAAGAACTTCATCTGAGAGGCTCAACTGAATTGTTGTGAGAGCTTCATCTTCCATCTCTTCCAAATCAGCTGCATCAATACCTTTCAATTTCTCAGGCACAGAAACAACCTTGTAAGTCTTCTCCTTCTTCAATACAGCCTCCAACTTCCAAGTACCAAAATCTCATTTTTCGTCAAAACGTGTTACTCCATAATTGACACCAGATCTAGCAACAGACTTACTAGAAGTAGCCATTAATATCCAAACAGGGATAATAACACTAGGGGTGGACGTGGGCGATTAACCGCAAAAATCGGTTAATTTTTGTGGTTAACCCAAACTAATATGCGGTTCAGTTAACCGATATTCGGTTAATCGATGTTGGTAGCATCGACCGAACCACAATATTTAAACCGCGGTTAACCGGTAATATAGAACGGTTAACCGACTATTATTCGCGGTTAAACGGTTAATCGGTAAAGTTAGAATGATTAACCGATTGATTGTTTGCAAATTTGAAATGTTTGCATAGAAAATAAATTGTTCAGATATGTGCACAGACAATGGCACGCCACTCACTAACTCAAAAGACAGTAACTAATGAAAATAACATACATCCCAACACAGTTAAGTCAATAATTCGAACATATAAACAAATACAACATTGGTTGACTCAAAAAATCATACAAACTATAATGCCAGCCAAACCCAGAAAGACAACAAAAACGGCATCACCAACTTCACTATATGAAGAACACAGCCACAACAGCTGAAAAAAATAAAGATTCAGATTTCATATTTCATACTTATGCATATATAACATTAGATTAGATAAACACACACAACACATTATATGATTGTAAATACATATACTCATGCATATATAACGAGAACAACACATACAAATACAAGCCAGCCATATTTCGTAGTTCATAAAAATTCTATGAGACGTTTAGAACTAAAGACTGCAGCCTGACTATTTCAACTAAAATGGCATTCCAAAATTACTAGCATACTAATCTCAAATGTGTAAGAAATCACTTGTTGCGGAATGTGTAAGTGATTGTGATATCATTATACTATTACTATCAGTAAAACCTCTATTAACATTACTACACATGACAATTTGAAAATATAGAGATAGTTATGTAGCATATATGCTGCAACACTTAATGAACTGTTTTTTCTGCAAAAATTTTTTTGCAGTTTAGTGGATGATACATGCAAATCTTCCTTCTTGCACATTTAGTTCCATTCGGACAAAAAATGGTGTAAGCAGATGTCTTATAACTTGGTTACTTCTTCCTTCCTTCTCCTTACATAAACTCTATCCCTCAAAATCATGTTCATTGGACTCGGTCTTGTAGTGGTAATTAAGAACAGACCTTAGTGAAGATGAAAACCTTAGCATGGAAGACAGAAGAAGGAGCTTCAGCAGTAGTTCAATACATGGTTATGAATCGGTTGTCGATGTGGCTGTTGTTATTTTTAGTTGTTCTTCTTGCAGTCAAGAACATAACGGTCTTGTAGTATGTTCATCCTCGTAGTTATTGGCCTGAAGTTGAACAATGCATACACAATCTTGTCTTAATCGTTGTTCACCTTTGCTGCTTTATTTGCCTGAAATTTAAAAGAAGTTTATATTATTTATGCTCTTCACATTCAAGCTTACTTCAATTGTGCTTCTTCCACCTACTCACATTGCATTTTCACCCGTAGCGTGCAGTTTTCATCCTAATTTGCTCATCAGATCGAGAATTTAGCACCCAGCTATGTTCCTCATACGTTAGTTTTCATCCCTGTTTTCGCACTAATCACTTTGGTTCAGTTTTGGTAAATATTGAAACAAGTCAAGATAGAGATGAAAGCTTCAGTCACTTTCAATTACCATCAGGCCGACCAGTTTACTCTGCTACTGCTCATTTACTACTGACAATTGCAGATTGCAACATTACTTGCTCTTGTTATCATGTGCAACTTTCAGCTTCACAAGTTGGCCATCAGTCTTCATGTGTTCACATTGCCTTTGTCATCAACATGCAGCTTCACAACTTCAGCAAATCAGTGTATTTCCGAGCACTCCTCTATCAGTATTCATCCAATAGTTAACTAGTCCATTATGCACCATGTTAACCTGTGGCTCAACTTTGTTTACAGTTTCATGATATTAATTATAAATATATAGTTCACAGACAATGAAAATTTTCAGTTGCTTATTTAATTACGTATGGAGAATCCTCAATCACCAAGCAGTTTGATGTGTCCATTCCTAATCTCTTAGCTACTTCTATATATCTGAACAATATATTATATCATAATTATTTTATATATAATAATGATTTTTTTAATTGGTTCAATGGAAAATTTTCTTACACGTCAGGAGAAGGTTTTCCATTTGCAACTTCATCTCCACCTAGTATTACAGAAAACATTTCTTTCCAGCCTAAAGCTAAACAATTTTGCAAGTGTTATGAACTCTAATTACATGTTAACTTCAAATTATATATCAGTAGACTGCTCGCATAAATATGATCGAAGATTAAAAAATACACTAGAGCAAATCAAAATTTTCTATTAAAAATAAGCATTATAAGTGATTGTGGAATCATCATCCAAATCTAAATAGCTGAAGTAATCAAATTATAATTAAGGGAAATCAGATATTACCTTAGGTGTTGGAATAACATCGATGAACAATCGTCGGACAAAAAAGCTTAGCCTAATGAAGGAAAGCTCAGCTAAAAGATGGATGCTCAATATCGATGAAGACAATGAGTTGATTATCACGATTGAGATTCTGAGAAGAACGAATTGTGTTTTGAGAATACTAAATAGCGGCTAGGGCAACTAGGGCAAGCACGAATGGTTAAAGTTTAGGAAAAGAGCAATGGGTCGGTTAGCGAAAAGAATTGGAACGGGTAGGCCCGATAATTTAAAAAATAGTTTCGGTTAACGGTTAACCGATATATAACCGCGGTTAACCTTTAACCGAACCGATTTTGGTCGGTTAACATCGGTCGGTTAACCTAAAGTTCAGTTAACCAATTTTTTCGATTAAAGCGGTTCGATTAAGATCTGTTTGGTCGGTTAAATGCCCACCCCTAAATAACACTAGCTCTGATACCAAACTGTAGTGAATTTTTTAATTTGAGCGGAAGCGGTTTATTTGTTCAGGATCTAGTATTGCCTATTTAGATACCAATGACACTTAAAAAGAATTATGTAGTCTTCCAGAAAAATAACAGAAATAAGAGACATAGAAGATTTAACGTGGTTCAGATATGAATATCCTACGTCCACGGAGACCCAACAGCTTTTTTATTTCAATAAAGAAAAGAGTACAAAAGAGAGAGGAAAGAATAATGGTGGATACTACACTTACATGTACATATGATGATGGAATTCCTTCATTTAAATAGACTTGATAACGAAGGGTTGCTTGGAGATTAAGCAAATCAATTTCCCGATTACCCAGATATCTTTCCAATTTGCATGATTTGATTTTAGTACAAATAGATGGCGTAATCTTCATTTCCATATCTTTCCTTTATTCTCCATGTCTAATCATTTATTTCTTCATATAGCAAATATACATTGACTAATTAATTGATTGACTAATTAATTAGTTTTCTTCAAAATATCCTTCCATATATCGGCCAAATTAATTGATTTGATTGAATCAATTAATCAATTTCTTTCCTCTTTAACGAATATTTGAATCATGCAAATTCAACATGATGAATTATCATCAGTACCAATAGTTAGGTATACTCGGATATATTTGTAGAAGTGACAAGATTTCCACCACATAGGGAGATAAAATTCGACATTGATTTAGTAAAGGATGTTAGGCTGATAGTTATGCCATTGACGAATATGTCATCCAAAGAGCAGATGGAACTAGAAGAGCAAGTGAGTGATCTATTGTGGAAGGGGTTGTCTGTATGAGTGTATCTAAGTGGGGATCACTTAAAGTATTCGCCATGAAGGCGAAAAACTCTTTGAGACTTTGTGTAGATTACCATAAGCTAAATAAGATGACGAGGAAGAACAAGTATCCACTCCCTCGTATTGATGACTTGTTTGACCGATTGAGAGCGGCGAGGGAGAGTGTGTTGGTTGCTCCACTCTACAAACCACTGGGATTTTATGAATAGTTGGTTATGTCTTTCGAGCTAACCAATGCAGTGGCATACTTTATTGATCTTATGAACCGTGTCTTTAGAGATAAAACTAAAAAAGTTTGTACTTATGTTTGTTGATAATATTCTAGTCTATCCACATATGGAAGACGAACACTAGATGCACTTGAGGATTGTGTTAGAGGAGTTGAAGGTTAAGTTTCTAACGTGTCACTTCTAGAGAAGGGAAGTGCGATTCATATATGATGTTGTTTCAGAGAAGGGCATCGCTATGGATCCTACCAAGGTGGTAATAGTCCAAGATTGAGGAAGACTTAAGAATATTATAAAAGTGAGGAGTTTCCTTGGATTGGCAGGTTATTATAGACAACTCACACAAGGCTTCTCAAAGGTGGTAGCTCCGCTGAACAACTTAATAAAGAAGAAATAGGCTTTTGTTTAGGACGTAAGGTATGAGCATGCGTTCGTTAATCTCAAAGAGAGGTTAATGAGTGCACCAATATTAGTAATTCCGAGTGTAAATGAGGAGTTTAATCTATACACGGATGCTTGTGGTACTGGACTATGCGACATTGACGCAAAAATTTAGGTTGTCACTTTTGCTAGTTCGCATCCAGAACCACATGAGAAGCACATTTCTTAAAGTAAGAACCTTTCCCAAAACGAATGGAAGTTCTCTGGTGCCTTTGCTAGTTACTTTCTCTCTGATATTATTTGCTCTAGTAACTTCTTGTCCTTCTGTGCTAACTTCTTCATAGGTCCTGTAAAGACTACGATATTTACAAATGTGAATGGTTGCTCCAATATAAAGCACCAATCATTGTCCATTCCACTGATGAAGTTTGTTTCTTGCATTATGGCCACAGGTGTGTCTTCGATCACATTTGCCTTCAGTTGTTTCCTTTGTAGATGGAAGTCATGAGCATAATGGTGGTCTTGTTACAAAAACAACAAGCTCCCTTCGTTTTATCATTCTTTGCATGACCTTTCTTCTTAAACCGTGTCTCATTCTTAGGCTTTAACTTATTTGTTATTTCAATATTATTTTCCTTAAAATGAATCTCAATTTGCGAATTATCATTTAGTTCTCATACGAGAGTCCTTTTCTTTTTGAAAATGAAGCTATAAACTCTTTAAATCATAATCTGTTTTTACATGCTTTAATTTTTTTTCTTATAGCCATCTCAAGAATGAGGGGTTTTAGAAATTATTACTCCAACCATGAGTGATTCAAGGAGATCAATCTTAGCATGTTTAAGTTAATTTATTATATAAAAATTATACTAACTTATACAATAATGGAATTATTTTTAGTCACTCTAAAATCCATAAAAATTACATGCTAGAAATTCTTGTTGATTGCCTTCGATATACATTTTTTGTTTTCCAATGCTATCCAAGGTGCTTTATGTTTCCAGGATTCGGTATACATAGTACACAGAAGTTGAAAGTGCATTCAAGATGCACCCTCTATGTAGAAAATAGTCATCTTTGTGCTTTACAAGTTTAATCTTGAGTGCCTCATTATCCGCAGGGGTTTCTTCGGGTATTATCTCTAAGCCATCTTCTAAAATGTTGAACGATTTAATGGTGATCAGAAAGAACTTCAGGGTCTCTTGCCACCAAGTAAAATTATTTCATCAAATATCTCCAATCAAGCAGAGCACTGATTTCTTGACTTGTAGGGCATTGACGTTGCTCGAACCATCCATAGTTATTTTATTGTTTGAAAATTATTGGACATCTTCATTGGCTCGAGCATGATAATGAGGTAGATATTGTACTTCTATCTTCAAGAATATATATAATTGATTCTTTCAGATAATAATTCAACCAATCAAGTACATACATGTTATCAAACTATTGACTTTTAGAATTCAATAAAGTTTTTTAACAGCATAATCGATTTCAAAGTTTGTATAAATTTGATCGATTAAGAACACTTTAAAATTTGGAGGCAGATGATGCAATTAATTAGAGTACGAAACGAAAAAGTAGTAGAAGAAAAAACTTATATTTATAAATGAATTTTGCAAGCAATTATATAAGCAATGAAGAGGTGTCTTTAATGATCATGTCTGTTAGCCTGTAATAGTCGTTGTGAACTCGCATATCACTTTTAATTCCTTCAGTAGAGAATGCATCTACTTCTGCCAACGGACAAGATTAATCTCATTGAACCTTTCTAGTTTTGTGGAATAAGAAGCAAACTCTTTTAAATTGTATGATGTTATTATGCCGAATAATGATTTAAGAAAAACATATTTGACGTGTTTGGAGCAAGCTTTAACTTATACTCCTATTGTCTTATTTCCCAAAGGGGAAATACTACCAACAGATTTAAGATTGGATATGTTACAATAGAGTAAATAATGGACAACAAAATACAACATTAATGTAATAGCTTCAAACTGTGCAATTGAGACATGTATAATTATATTATAAAGAACCAACATGAAATGCACTCCCATTTTACATGTTCAAAGAAAAACGTGCACCAACTTCTATTTATTGTTAATTATTATAAAAACGTGCGAAAAAATTTAAATTAAAATGATCCCAGATCCTTTGCTTTAGGAATTAGAATGGCCTTCTATAAGTTTTATTATATGAAATAGTTGGTTCAGAAATTAAACATAGAATTGTGAGAGAGATAAAGTATTAAGTTATTAATGTTGCAAGAAGGAGTTGTCAAAAATACCAAAATGCTCTTTGTGCTATTTCTTTTTTAATTTTATTAATGGACAAGGGTAAATTTGTAATTTTAAAACCTTCAAATCAGTGTATTTCTATTATATAGCTCGTGTACATGTTTGCATAAAAAAACCCGTCTCATCTTTTTTCAACTTTTGGTAAAAAAGGGTGTGAATTGATACCAACATAATTTTGATGTCTTTGGTTTCGCACCAAATACCTCTAGAATTTCGGTCTAAAACACTCATTTAACGTCGGTACTTCTATAATTTCAAAACTTTGAAATGGAGCTGTTCTCTTTAGAGCACAATCAACAATGACTTGTTCAGTTGAAAAACTAAACACCACGCAACCAGATGTGGCTTGATCAGTTGGCGATGCCTAGCTTTATGTGATTTCATAGCTGGTTCGCTGAACATGAGACTGGTTTTTTTAAACAGCAAAGTCTTTGCCGTTATATTATAATCTTTGTAAAGTTTCTCAAAGGGTGGTTATGGTTATGTAAAAATAAAAGATTTGTTTTAACATAAAATGGATATACTCATATCTTTTTATATATTTCTGATTCATATGTATGAGATGCTAAAATATGACAAAACATATACAAAGAATTGGTTTGCTTAGGAATGTGTGTATTAATTTACGTAAGACTGGACGCAGAATACCAAAAGGAGTTGCAAATATTGGTTAAATTGGAAAAGTCTTTGTCCTTATATTTTAAATGATAGACTTTGAAGTTTTAACTATATTTGCAGATAAATGAATAAAACGCGAAGATTTTACCGTTTTATTCAATTTATAAAATAAAACGACAATGTCTTTGCTCATTTATTTGTTTGTAATTAAAAAAAGCTAGTATGATGATTGGTTTTTGAGTTATCCATGTGCAATTGGTTCGTTCATTGTAAATGGAAGAAAGGAAGGAGAAGTGAACAAGTCCATTGTTGGTAGTAATCTTATCTATTAAATAATAGTAAAGTAGAAGAATTTGAAGCTCTCTCATTAATTTTAGGAATTATCTCTATTCTCCTTACTTCTCTCCAGTTGGATATTTTATTTTCAAAATCCTATTATTACCACTTTACAATTTATATAATAATGCTCACTTTTTAAAAATCTATAATTATTTACAAATCTTTCACGGTTCTTTCATGAATTTTTTTATTATAATTCGCACATTTAAGTTAATTACATTATTCCAAAATTTAAACCAATCGATCAACATAGTCAACTATTATTCATTAATAAATTCTAAAAGATGAAAATCTCAATATACATATTATAGGCGCATCAACAAATTGGTAATAAAAAATTCATTTATATGCAAATATATATAAATCACATAACATAAATTATACAAATTAAAAACAATAATAAATACATTTTATAATTTATTTACTAAATAAATTTATCATACATTACAGTATAAAATTCTATTAACTTCTAATATCTAAAATTTTGAATTTTTTACAATTACTTATAAACCCTTCTCAATTATCTTCTAATATTTTACATTCAAGTCTATATGTTTAACTAATTGTGTAGTCCTAAATTTAAACTATTTAAATAAATATGATTAACTAATGTTTATTAATCCATCTAATAAATCCTAAGAATACGAGGATTTCAATATATACAATATTCACGTATATGAGAAAAATGATAAAATTATTTCTTTTTTTTTCCAGATATATGAAGATATTTAGGTCATATTACATAAAACGTATACATAAATAATAATAGCTCTTTTAAGTTTTAATTCATTTATCCAAAAAAAATTATCGTACATTACATAATATAATTTCATTTTTTACAACCTTTAAACGATAAATTAATATTTTACAATATTACGATGTGAACGTACAGATTACATCAATAAAAAGTAGATTATACAAACATTCTCACTTTCAACGTGTTACCAAATTATACCCAACTCATAACTCAACTAAATGCTACATAACATTATTTTGCAATTAATAAAGTTGTAAGTATGACACTGCTACAAGAATATAAAATCCATAATTAACTACAAGGATAAAATTGTTTAAAAATAAAAACTTAATAATGAATAAAAGTTTACATGCCTAATTCAAAAAACAAAAGTTCGCATGTAGATAAGCTAACCATAAGATCTATGCTTTGCTCAATTGAAAATTTGTACAAAGCTCATCTCAATTTTCTTCAACTCTTTTACATTTATCTTCTTATATTTAATTAGTTATGTTGACCATTAATTCAAATTATTCAAATAAATTCAATTATTTAATGTTAATTATCATTTTATAAATCCTTTAAAAAGATGACAATTCAATATATATACAGCAATCATGTTAATAAATGGCGAAGTTACTTATTCATTCATACATATAAAAATATATATATCACATAACATAAATTATTAAGATATATAATAATTTTAATTTACAATTTTCTTTATTTAGGATATTAATTTTTGTAGAGATATGTAGTTAATGAGTATTGAACACTCAACTTTATATTTAAGCGTCGCAAGTCATTTTAGTTTATGATTAATATATCACAATAAATTTATCATGTATTGCATCATAAAATATATTTTTAGCAATAATTAAAATAAAAATACTATTTTTTAACAACATTACCGTGTACAACGCACGTGTTACACACCAGTAGATAGATATATTCAAAATTATAAACAGATTCAAAGAAATATGAGGCACCAAAAATCCAATGACTCTAGGCTACCGACTTGGTGGCCTTAAGCTATAAGGCCTGCCGACGTCAAGAGGTTAATTGATAAATATTGCAGCTTTTGGAGACTTAGCATTTGTCCACTGGGCTAGCCTAATCAGTATCGACCTAGTTCTTAGTCTCTACTTTATTTAGTAAAGAGTAGGAACCCATTGCCTTCAAAAGAATCAGCCCTGTACCCCTACAAAGAAAATGAAACGTGTAACAATTGTTACCAGTTACTAAACTGGTCTGTACAAAATTGAAGTAAAAGCCATATGTACTTTGCAACCAAGCTTCACGTGCTCTTTCTATATGCTTTTATCTAAGCCTTTCAAAATACTTTCATTTATATCCTCATAGCCACTAGACACTCACTTTCTAACGTCAATATACTAGCTTAGAGCCGATTGAAATGTCTTAATATTTAGTAGACATTGTACCACCCTATATACATATGGTAACATGGCCACTTACCTTACAATCCAACAAGCATATTAAATGAGGTTAGTAATTGTCTTCTACAGTGAAACTAGCATGTCAAAATCAATAGATTGATTGGTCTAAGAGCAGAACCTAATGTGAACTTCTTCTCTTTTCTCCCACTCCAATCTTGTCAAATCTTGGTTGTGTTGTTTAAACAGATCATGAACATGGTATCTTGCACAGTGAAAGTTGTCTTGTTTCACCATTGTATCATATTCTAAGGCTCCGCTTTGAAGATTTTTTTCCTACAAGTTTTGATCGGTTTGGAACGGCTCTGTATTTCAGGTGTTGCGATAGCCATGTCTGTAACCTTAATGAAAATCTCTTGCAAATTCTCAAGCATGTATTGATCGGCTATAACAACACACTATGTAAATCAATCAAAACCCTTACGATCATTTACGGTTAGAATGGGTGTTTTCAAAACCTTTCATAACCGGTACTGTAAAACTCCTAAACAGGGCCTAAGAGTATTCAGAATCTTGAGATTAGTCTCACATGGTATGGTATGGTACAGTTTATAACATAAAGCTTATATAAGTAGTAAGACAACATTCGTAGTGTTTTGCTGTGGCTACTGCCTAGTTGAAAAGGGTTAACTTATCACTGTACAGTAGATTTTGTCTAACTAGGGTAAGGGAGATATTTCTGTGGACAGTGACTAACGTGGGCACTGCGTGTGCTGTCCATGCCCTACAATATGGCATGAACATAACCCAAATCATTGGTAGAAAGTGACATTTATTCTTTGCGTAAATTAAACTGAATTATATAATGTACTGTACAAGGGTACACAGACTAATTAATCAAGCTGTGTGAATGTTGACAAATCTATGAACTGTAACTGAAACAATGCGACCAATGTGTTTCTTTTTTCTCCACATATTCTCTCTTTCGTACGTGGAAAGAGATAAGGTTGTTAGAACCCACCACTAGTTCTCTCTTTTCAAGCTGTTTGTTAACTTGTAGTTATTAGTTATTAATCTTTCCATAAGAGTTTTGCGTGTGTTAATGTTACGTGGTAAATTGATATGATTTCTATCATGATAGGCAAAGTCCTACATCAGAGCCGGTGTTATAACATTGATTGTCCTAGGCAATCAGTAGAAATCTATTGCAACATAGATAAAAAGTAAAAGTAAAATATATATGATAATAATATCAACCACAAATTAGATTAGATCCTAAGTTCTTATTCCAATATTAGAATGCAGTTGTAATACATTAATATGCATGTAGCAGGTTGTTTTGTTTATATTTTGTCATCAGAGTTCCTATGGTGGTTGCCTCACCATGGCTGATTGCCTTATTTGATAGCCATGCTCGATTTCTCCTTTCATCAACCCCATCGTCTCCTCTTCCTCCTTCGACCTGGCTGACATATCTTAACAAGGAGATCAACTACTAAATTGTTGATATCTATCCCTTCTTTTGGCCTCTATTTGTTCCTTATTAGGCTTAGGATTCCACTTGATAAATTCCTTGAACCCCCCCTCATCCTTTTAACCTCTTGTTGACATCCATATTTTAGTGTCAACCATGATCATACTGTGGTTTTACCCATATTTTTTCCAAAATTAACTGTGCTCTTTTGAGTTATAACACGCTTGTTTTCCTTTAATTTGTGATGTATTCATGTTATGTTGTTTGAGTTATCATGTGATATAATTGTTTTCTCTAATTATATGTGAGGTGCAGTGCGTGAGTTGAAGTAGAATTGAGACCGTTATACCAAATTCTAACTCATCATTAATGAAAGAGAGAATTGAAGGAGATGGAGGAACGCAAATAAAATAGGACATGAAGGATGAATACCTTTACACTAACCAACGTGCGGAAGTTTGACTTACAACAGGAAATAAATCCAATTGGCAACCATCCGACTCAGGCTTGTTTACAGTTTTTGATTTTTGGTTTTCATCTCCATGAAAATGCACGCGATACATGTATATTATGGAAAACGGTCATTTTAAAACCAAGCTAACACACAAAATAGAATACAGTATTTTTCATTTTTTGTGTTTTGAAAAATAATGGAAGCACGAGAAACAATTCATCTTTCTGTCATCCCTTCGTCTCCTTCATCATCCTCTCCATTTTCCTTCCATTCCCTTCTGTCACTTGCTCCACTCTTTTTCTATTTTATAATTAATGTTGAAAACTCAAAACATAAAATATAAAATAAAACAAACGTGCCCTAATTATCTTAAATTTGACGATCCCAATAAAAATTCAATATCCCACCGATATAATTAACAATCCGTGTTTCATTATTTGAAAAGTCATTGATGATAAATGAGTGTACAAGGTCAAATGTCAAATAGTAGGTGAAAACCTAAAACGAATAAAATCACATGATGCAAGAACTTTATAAAAGGAAAGACATTGTAACGGGATCTTCTTTTTAGTAGTACTTTCTTTGATAATAGAAACAAAATGCCCTCACTACTAAAAAAGAAATGAGAAAATCAAAAAGATGTCACTAGTAACCAAAATAAATGAAATGAATGTTTACCACATGGATGTTGGATTTAAATGTCTCATGCGATTTTTCGTGCGGTCCCTCATGCTCGTCCTTCGATCTGCCGCCCCGTCCTGGCTGGCCGCCGCCGCCCGCAACCCCATCGCCCCACCTTCATTTGACTAGTGATTCCCCACTCCCTAACCTAGTTATGTCTTCCTCTATTCCCATTAGCCATTAGGAACCTTCCCCTCCTGATTCGCCTCTCACCCTATCAGATCCCCTGGATTTCCTCCCTTGCAGCCTACAGAGCTTCCAATTGATTTAGATGATGGATTCACCCAAGTTCATTCACGGAAGTGGAAAAGACGGTCAACGTTTTTGACTCAAACTCGATCATTTAATCCCACGGCACATGTTTTGCAGAAAGAACGTCAGATCACCTCCATATCAGAATGTGAACCAGAATAGTGCCAAAATCAGTAGTAATATTAATAGCCCTAATCTATCTAAAAACAAAACCGCTACCAATAAATAGAATTTTTCCACTTCGTCCAGCCGGTCGTGAAATGAAGTTGCCAAAGGTAATAATATTCCTGTTTCTATTCCACTAAAGTTTTATCACCCTCATGAATATAACTCCATGCAGTATGCTAAAATGTCTGCTGATGTTGTTAAGGATGCTAGAAGACAATAAGATAACGTCAGTGTCGTCTACGTGGTTGGCCCCAAGCCATACTACCTATACTTTAAAGAATACATTAATAGAGTATGGAAGCCTACTGATGAATTCTCTATTTATTAATCTAAGAAAAATGGATGTTATGTCATTAAATTTAACAAAAACAGCACTGTGATAAAATATTGAAAGTATGTCCCTACTATTATAATAAAAAGTTAATGATGATGAAGAGGTGGTCGATTGGAATGCAACTTAACGAATAACTCCTACACTCTATTTCGATCTGGGTTCGCTTCCCTAACCTACCACTTGATTATTGGACGAAAGAGGGAATTAGCCGCATTGCCTCAGTCATTAGCTCCCTCATCAAGCTAGATAAATTCACAGAAGTTATTATTAAAATAGCTTATGCTAGAGAATTAATTGAAATTAACAACTCATTTAAATTCCCAAATAAAATCCCGATTCTATCGGAGAAGGATGAAATTATTTGGCAAGAAGTGTCGTATGAATGGAAGCCTTCTATGTGCTTGAACTGCTTTAGTTTTGGACATGCCGACACAAACTGTCAATTTAACAAAGTATGGATTCCTAAATCTTCTTCACAGAATCATATGATTTATAATATATATATGATTATCGATGCTAACAATGATAATAATCTACCTACCAATTACTCTAGCATGGACAATCAACCAAAGACAACATATCCAGATCACATAGATGCAAATAATAACAGTCTTAGTGATTGTACAAAAGATCTTTCGAATGAACATGATAACAATAATCCTCAAAATGTCCAGTCGAATACTAAGTATATGACTATTAATACAGTTATGCAGCATAATATTTCGTCTATAAAAACTGATACAGATATGCAACAACTAAATAATAGTGAAATGATAGAATCCCATGACCTCGTTGAGAAGTCTGATGCTTCCATTGACCTTTCTCCTGGTCCTATTTCTGATAAGCTGGAGATTGACTCACTTCATGCATCCAGAACAAGAACTATTCGAAAAACCAGGACCGAGGAGGTGCCTTTCGAGTTTAAAGCCACTAACTCTACTTATGTCATCGATAATCCTACATGGTCCAATTTAGTTAATTAATTAGTGGAAAGGTAAAAATAAGAAAACAAAAAATGCTAAGACAACGGGGACAACTACTCCCCCTATAGATAGTAGCAACCCGGAAATTAACTCATAAATGCAGTTCCTTTTTTGGAACATCAGGTGTATGAATGCCCCCGCGAAGTAGTTAGAAGTTTTGCAGATTTTAATAATAAAGGATTTTATTTTCTTGGTATTCTTGAAAATAAATTGTCTATTGATAGTATTGATAGATTCATGGCCAAATTCAATACCGGTTCGAAATATTCTCACAATATTTCTACTGGTCAGAAGTGCAGAATCCTGATTATCTAGGACCCCAATCACAAGTCGAAATCATACTTCACACTAATGACCAATACATATCTTGTATCCTTCATAATGTGAATGGTATCAGTGTTCTGTGCACTATGGTTTATGCTTCTAATAATGAAGCAAGGAGAATAGATTTACGGAGGTTTATTACTGAGCAATCTTTGAATTTTAATCTTTCATAGATTGTGGAGGGTGATTTTAATGCCATTGTATCATCTAAAGACGAGTTAATAGTGGTATTTATAATTCTATGGGTAAACAAAACTTTATTGATTGCTTTTCATCTTCTAATTTAGTCGAGCCCAATTTTATTGGAAACTACTTCACTTGGAGAGGAGGCCATAACTTCTCTATTCATAGTAAAATTGACTGTGTTTTTATTAATTATCTACGGTTGAATAAGTTTCAATTCGGTATTAACTTTGGAAATCATTCGGTAAGCAATCATTCTGCTATTATTATTAATCTTTTTCTATATAACAAATCTAAGATTAGATTACCTTTCAGATACAACAATTCTTGGTACCTTGAAGAGGGCTACCACTCTTCAATCCAGAACGCTCTGATAAATGAATTCAACGTAAATCCTCTTCACACCCTCTTATGCAAGCTGAATCTGTCAAAAATGCATTGAAAAACTGGGTTAGAAATAAAAATTGCATTCATACTATGGTCGCTAAAGTAAAGGAGGAGGCTAATGACTTTTATAAGCAGTTAGTTCAAAACCCTTTGAATGAAAATCTAATAGAACAGTACACCTTGAAATCAGAGCAGATCCATAATATTATGAGGAAAATTTCTATAGAAAACGAGCAAAGAATGAAAAAAAATTGGTTGGTTAAAGGAGACAAACCAACTAAATTCTTTTACAGCAAGGTTAATGTTAGACAAAAGAGTAATTGCATTATTAACGAAAATGGATCACAGATATCAGCATTAGAAAAAATAGCGTGTGCAGCCATTAAGTATTTCTCTGATTTTTTTTATCATCTCAGGTTGCATATCAATTCCCAGGCATTAGATGTAAGAGAATCTTATCAGACAATGCTAAAACAATTTATGCAAACCATTTCAACCAGAGGAAATAAAATCAGCTTTATTGCAAATTAATGACAATAGTACCCCTAAACCTGATGGTATAAACTCAAAATTCTACAAATTACATTGGAAAAAAATTAAAAATGATATATGGAGTGCTATGAATGACATTCTCCAATCCGGAAAGATTATAAGAGAAATCAATCACACATTCATATGCATCATTCCAAAGAAACCTGATGCGTCTGATATAGCCGATCTTAGACCAATTTCTTTATGCAGCATCTCTTATAAAATCTTAGCTAATCTTCTTTGTAATAGAATGGAAGATTATATGAATGATCTTATTTCATATAATCAGAATGCCTTCATTTATAGTAGAATAATTACCAAGAATTCCATTCTAGCGTATGAAATGGTCAGAGGTTTCAATAGGAAAAATTCTAACAATCTATGCTTGAAAATTGATCTGCATACAACCTATGATAAAATAAATAGAGAATTTATTCATCACATGCTGATTGTTATGGGATTTCTATTATTATTTGCCAATCTAATATATGAGTGCATATCTACCCCTTCGTTTTCGGTGTTAATTGATGGCTCACCAAGTGGTTTCATTAACAGCTCGAGGGGTCTTAAACAAGGGGACCCTCTCTCGCTATATTTATTTTCAATTGCTATGGAATTTCTTACAACTACACTTGGTATGGAATATTTGAAAGGTAATATCAGCCCTATATACAAAACTGAACCTATGATTACTCATTTATTGTATGAAGATGATATTCTTATGTTGGCCAAAGCTACCATTAAGAATGCTAAAAGCATCCAAAGTACATTTTAGGTATTAAAGACTTTAACTAGCCTTGATATTAATGAAAAAAAATCTATTGTGTTTTTTAGTAAAGGAGCTAACAACAAGCAACTTATTACTAGTATTCTTAATATCAACATTGGTAACATTCCAATTATTTACTTAGGCATCCAGTTATCTAGCAACAAATGAAAAGCAAGGGATTTTGGATGGTTAATTGATAAGATTAATAAAAAAATTAACCACTGGAACAACAAATTATTCAACACTTGTAGTCGAGTTGAATTAGTCAACACTATCATTTACCCTATGATTCAATTCTGGATGCAATTCTCCCAGTTCCCTATGAGTTTTATATAGAGAATTAATTCTCTATGTGCTAATTTCATATGGAAATCCAAAATTCATAAAATGTTATGGGATGATGTATGTAAAACCAAAAGTGAAGGTGTCCTTGGTATTAAAAGAATTGATGAAATTGCTAAAGCAGTTGCTGTTAAATTGCTATGGAAATTCATTCAAGGTGATTCTTTATGGACCAAATGGATTCATAATAAATATTATAACAATATTAATTTGTGGACTGTTGTTATGGATAATAATGCTTCATATACATGGAAACTTATTCTTAAAGCTAGATAATGGTGCAAAGGACTAATTGATAGAAAAATTGCAAAGGGTGAAAAATCTGATGTCTGGTTTGACCCTTGGATTAAGGGAAATTCTTTGATAGATAAGTTTTGATGGAACACTATATCTGTTACTGGTGGTTGTAGCAGGAAAGTTTCCACTCTAATTCGGGTAATAAATGGAAAGAGCAATTTTACTACATTCCTACTCAAATTCAACATACAGTGAATAACATCAAAATCCACAATCAAATGCAACAAGACTTTGGTTCTGGACTCCTAACGATGATGGTCAATTCAGTATGAAATCAGCCTGGAATCAAACTAGATGCAAACATATCGAGTTTAATTGGACTAACATTAATTGGAATAAATTTTATGCTCCAAAAATGTCTACATGCACCCTTTTTGCCAAATTAAACAAACTAAATACAGAAGATATAATCAGTAGATGGAACCCAAATATTAGTCGAACTTGTGTCCAGTGTTTACAACAATTTAAAGACAAAAACCATCTATTTTTTCAATGTGATTACTCTAAGATCCTACTAGAGGATATCATTCAAAAATTAAAGATTACTCTTGGCAATAACTATGATATTAACCAAATTTTGGACTATCTTTGCCAAAATCAGAAAGGTAATTTGTTAATTCGTCATCTTACAAACACAGTCTTAACTTCTATGATTTGGCACATATGGTATGAGATAAAGTCTCAGATTTTCAAAAGCATTGAACTGCCAGTTAAACCGAGGGTCTTGCTCTTTTTACAAGATTGCATGAATTTAATTAAGTGTAAAATGGATTCTAAGATGAAAAATTAGGAGATTGAACTTACCTTGTCGAATCTAGACAGTGTAATTAATCGTAGATCCAATAATCGACCTCCTTGAACACTTTACTGACTTTGCTGAAGTCTGAAGCTGCTTCGCTCTCTATGTTCTTCATTTTCATAGCTTCTGCCATTTTTATCTAACTCTGTTTGTTGAAGTATCTTAGATCTATTATGCAAGCCGATGTTTTCTCTTTCCTTTTGATGGAATATGAAGACAAATGTGAAACGCTGGTTAACTTATCTTTTGGCATTGTTTTTCTTGTTTCACGTGACTTGTATTTTGCCTTTCTTTGTTTTGCATTTATATTTTCTGCTCCAAGTTGATCGTATGGATGGCTTTCAGTGTGATTTATTTGTTTACTCCTCCATCTATTTGACAATTTGGTTTTGCAGACTTTGTTTCACGTATTGTATTATTAATATATAGACATGATATGTACTCTTTTTTCTGGCAAGGTACTCACTTAGGTTGGGGGTTGCAAGATTTTAACAAGTCATATTATGAAAGTATATGAGCACTTTTTTGTTAATAAAGTACCTTTTTCCAAAACAAAGCAATTAAAGTATGTACTCCGAAAAATAGCATCTTACGTATACTATAAAAAGCTTGGTTGTATTATAAGGTCATAAAAATCCAATTAACATTTTTCCACTAGAAGGAGGACAACTTTACCCTCTCCGGCAATTTTCTCAAAAAACTGTTTTACAGTTTCCAATATATTTGGAAAAGAAAATACTCAATCAATCATCACTTTTACTATTCCTCATTGTTTGTATCCGAGATATTGGTTTTGATGACAACAACTTTAGAAAATCATATAAAATATAAATATTAATGTTTTTTCAAGGTATATAGTATATAGTGCAAGAGACATGTAATGATCTAAGAAGACTGCACATATCAAGTAAAGATTGAAAAGATTTAAATGTTGATATAAAGACTCAATGGCTAGAGAATGAAGACTCATGAGTATTGAAAAGCATAAGATTTCAAGATATTCCAAATAAATTATAGGTTTATGAATTTATGTTAAAATTCAGATAACACTTGATCTCTTTCTCTCTCTATTTTCTAATAAGTTTTTAGATATTTTTTCCAAAACAACTTTTAAATAGTTTTCAATTTCTTATACTTATAAATATTATTTTAAGTTTTTGATATTTTGATAAGTTATTGTTTTTATTAAATTTTGATTCATATTGGTTTATTTTTCAAAAATCTTATCATATAATTTTACTCAAGTTTTATTATGATTTAAAAGTGTATAAATTATATTTAAGCATGTTTATAAAGTATCAAATTATCTTACAAAATAATACATTTTCAAAATAATATTTTAAAGTGTTTTTCAAAGTTACAAAGAGTACGTTGGCATACCATACCCCTATATGTTGACATACTAACTGTGATTTTCAATAATCAAATTTCAAAAGAAGTGTCTATTCATATCTCTTAACGAGTAGACATGACCGTTATTTCTCTGTAAATACTTATCTTCCCAACGAATTTAATAATTAGTTTTCATTCTTCTTCTCTCCTACTTATCTTTTTTCCATTTTCTAAACAAAAATATAACCACACTTTGCCGAATTTTAACCAGAATCAAACACAATCACCATTAGTTTGATTTTCTATCATTTTCTCTCTGATTTCTATCATCTCTCTCACTCCAATTAAGATCAAAGTGCTATTCAAGAGTTATGGGATCATTCATAGTCAAGATTGAAGATCTGAGTCTGTAAATCTCTATCAAATCGAACCACTATGCTTATGTGTGAGAATGTAGTCCGTAAATCAATTAGATGTTCTTAGCAGCCTATATACCTAGTGGGTATGCTTGTAGCCCAAAAATCAAGTGCCTTTACTCAGAGATCAGGACTTTAAAGAGTGTATCTCGTGGCCTTGAAATTGAGATTGTCTTTGCATTTACTAGTTGAAAACTGATCCATAAAAGGAATTATGCGGGATTGGATGTAGGGTAGCTCCGAACCAGTACAAAATCCTAATGTTTTCTTTCCTTTTACTTTTTACTACATTTACATTTATTTGAGTTTTGATTCTGTGATTGTTTCTATGATCAATAATTGAATAATTCTAGGTATAATTCCAAATGATTTCAAAAGTATTTACATAAATTAAAAAACATTATTCACCCCCTGCCCCTCCAGTGTTAATTTAGCCTTAAGATCCCTATTTTGAAATCTCACACTCCTATTTTTGAATAAATACAGGTAGAAGCTTGACATCGATAAGACATCCAAGTGATTATTTGATTCTCTCCTATTTTTATACGTATATCCATGTTGATGGAGTCTAATGATGAGACGGTATAAGAGGTGGAGATTTATTTATGTATTGTATTTATGATGTATATAGGTGTTGTGCCTAGAATAGACTCTGTGTACAAATTGGGTTGTATTTGTATTATTAAAAAATACATATCTAATATTATTGACGTGTTGGGGTGATATGACTATGGCATTTCTTGATGTTTTATATTCTAATTTCTTTTGTCGTGAGACTCTGAAAGTAATTATTAGATAGCATTAGTTAGAACATCACCTAATATGTGTCAAATTATTTTTATTTTATCTCAAACTCCAACGACCCCTCCTTTTAGTTCTTCTGTATTGTTCTGGTGTTGGACCCGAGGTCAATAGGAAGGTTGTTACATCTGTACTTAGATTTATACTTACATTCACCACTTTGGACAAATTTGTGGGGTTTGATAGAATATCTTCTAATTTATCGACTAGTTTAAGCTCTTTCGTGTTCATCTCTAACATTGGGTCCACCTCATTTTCTAGTTTATGAGAGTTTGAAGAGGCTTACTAGTTTTACTTTGTGCAGTATCACTTGAATATCGCACATAGATCGAAGCATATTCAACCATTCCAATCATGTGAATATGGTCTCGTTTGGTATTCATGTAGCTCGACGTACAGTTGGTTAACTTATTTCTATGTCAGTGATGGTATGAAATACCGATGCAGTTCATTGTAATGGCTTACCATTTTCTATTTTATATCTTTACATACATTAGAGAACACAACCGTATAATTAAAAACAACTTTATTATGATGTTTGATAGTTACAAAATACAATTTCCATAGCGAAAGACTGCTCTTCCTTGATCCTTCATATTCTAGTTAGGATGTGGAATATCATCAACAAATCCTTTTGAGAGATAACTGCTTCAAGTCTATGAGTGCAGGCCTTCCCAAAAAGGCTTTTTATAGAGCTGGTTGATCAATTATAAGAAAGCTTGCATATAATGATTTTTGGAACAGTGGCGTTCTAACTATCACCAAGTGCTCTATTAGAATCATTGTTATATTGTTGAATCCATATATTGGCTCTGATAAGGTTTATAGATATCTACTGGTAACTTCATGTGATCATATGCAACTTTAAAAATCACGTTAGCCAAGCTTTTGAGCTCAATAATTATCACTGTAGTTTGATATCTACATTGCAATTAAAAGGGGTCATGATAAGGAATTATGACCCCTGCCTAATCAATAGTAGTAAAGATGATGCCTAGAGCATGCTGTTGCTTGATGTAGTACATAGTTCTATTTTCGACATGCGCCTCTTGTACATACCTATCCATTGGTTTTTTTTCCAACCAACACCGATGAAGCCTATTAGAATGCCAAGATTGCCAACTTAATCTCATGTGGTTAGGTGAGTAGTTTTATGCTGGAGTTTCCGTCGTAGTTTATTGAAAGCTACCTAGATATCCTTCTAGATTAGTCACTTTATTTCATTTTTCAAATGGTGATAATTGTCGATGTGGTATCCATTGACCCTATGGAAGTGGCATCATGCACCACCATTGTATTTCTCAAGGTTCTTCCCTTTATCATGGAAGTTATATGTTAGCTTAATCTTTATTACTTCAAAGATGCCCTGGGCTATGAATAAGAGGGGCATGAGCAGTAAATTTAAAATCCATTTGTCTCTTCTGTAAGTCTTTACATCCTTTTCATATCATTTTGAATTCAGATAGTTTTATCACTTTCCATGTTTTTGGCTTTTCGAGTTTTTTTAACACTTATGCAGTTGTCGGCTCTTTCATATAAAACTTTTATGCTCTTGCAAGAATTTTTGGTGTTTTTATCTTAGAATTATGTATATTTCTTTAGTCTAGAATGTGATGCCATCAATAGCGCCTCTTCACTTGTAATTCAGATTCACATAATTTCAACATTGGTTTAGCTAATAAAGTCGTGCAAAATCTCATTGTATCGTTGTTTGATGCAGGATAAAGTGTTTGGATCCACGATATTCTCTCGCAATATTACATTGGAGATTGAAGTTCGATGAAAATTAGACCCATGAGTTGATTTCTCTATAGCCATATCTTTGGAACAATATTCATGCTGCTCCGGTCAGGTAAACTAGAAATTGAATATATCAAGCTAATCTTACCACCTTTAAAATATTCATGTGATATTCGAAGGTGTAGGATGGTCACTTGGATTTGATGATCCATTGTACTTTTCGATAGTTGGAGCCTTGAAATTGTCGGGCAAGTTAGACTTGTTGTATCTTCACAAAATAGGAAGGAATTCACCTCTATCCTCCCCTTTTCAATAGTCTACTAGCATAGCTGAATAAGTTTTCAACTCGGGCCTTTAGTGACAGTGTATAATATCGTATAATATGGATAAAAAGTAAGCAGAGTATAAATAGAAAATAATGCGGAATATAAATGCAGTAAGTAAAATGACACCAGAGATTTTATACTGGTTCGGAGCACCGTCCTACGTCCAGTCGCAGACTAACTTCTGGCTTTAACTAACAATACCCTCACTTAACCCGGAGGAATTGGTTTAAGAAGCAGAACAGACACTTGAGCAGCAGAACATGATTTTTTCCTCAGCAGCAGAAGAGGACTTTCCTTTGCCTGAGCAGCAGAACAGGACTTTAACAAAGTATAAAAGTAGTTGACTTAATGTGTTCTTGATAACACTGATTTGCCTATTAAGATTACAAACTTCCTATAATCAATTCCTCAAGAGTATAAAGAGTATGTGAAGATTTGAAAAGGAAGAATATTGCTAAGAATCAAAGTATATAGAGTAGAACTCAAAGATTCAAAGCAATGGAGAGTATGAGAGCACTAGAGTAATCACAAGACAGAATAGAAAGAATTAAAATCAGAAAAAATGGTAATTATGAAGTATGAGATAACTCCTATATATAGTTATCAGAGAGATGCAACTCTAAGTGAAGAGTTTTAACCAAGAGAGACGACTGTTGATGAATTGCAACTCTTCATGGAAGAAGATGTCCATTCAGAAATTTTGCAGTTGAAGCCGGTTCAGTCGACTGGTATATTAGGTCAGTCGACTAGTGTTTGAATATTTAAAAATATTTGCCATTTCAAAAATATAAATAGTGTTCACTGTTGTGCATATGCACAATCAGTCGACTGGCTGTGCATATATTACACAGTGAACTCTGTTTGTAAAGAAAATTAAAAAATGGAAAAATTGAGGATTGATTTTAACATATGTCTAAGACTCAACACCTATAATAGTTAATTTAAGCCTAGAGATCCTCTGTTTTCTTCTTTTTGTCATGTATGAATGCAAATTCTTCTTTAGCTTCTGAACTGTCTTGTCATGAATCAAAACTAGTGATTCAGCATTCTCCCCCTTTTTGATTTATGACAACCTGTATATATGTTAGAGAAATTTTTTTTCTTCCCCTGAATGTACGATATCTTTTTCCTGCATCAAATATGTTAGTGCACATACTTTTTCTCCCCCTATGTCATCGACAAAAAGGAGATACATCAAACAAAATATAAATGAATAGTGCAGAAATAAATAAGTATAAATGAGAGACTATTTACAACAAGTCTCAACAAATAAATAAGTTGTAAGATTCAATATGTTTTAAATTGACAATAGAGTTATAGATAAATAATTCATATCCAACTCACTCACCAAAAGAACATATTCATCAATATTCCAATCGAATTCTCCCTTTGGTGCAGGCACCTTTCCGGGCCTAGACGTTCCATGAGCACCACTGCCTGTGCCACTAGTATGCTCTTCGAAAGTTGACCATGTAATTCTTGTTTCTGGACGTTTACCGTGTGCTATTGAAGAAGCAGTTGTGGAAGACGAACATGAAATTGCATCCCATAGGATAGAAAAGAATCCTTTTACTTTGTCTAATTTTTTATCAACTTTCTTTAAACGAGATCTTAGTATTTGTTGATTTCTAGAAAGGATCTCGACGGATTCTCGCAAACTAGTTGATTGTGCAAGACAAATTTCTTCGTCTTCTTCGGGATAAGATGTTCGTTCTTGAATAATTGGGCCGCCTGATTGATGTTGTTATTGCTGGCGACGCCATTCTTCATATGCGGTAAATGTCGGAGGAGCTGACAGTAGTTTCATGAGGCTTATTGTGCGAATGTTGATAACTCCAACGGAAGAAATTTCGGATTTCGGTTGAAGTGTTCCCACATTTAAAAGTAATCGCATTATATATTCTCTGAAATAAATTGTTATTATTTTACCGTTGTTGAAAGTGAGAAACTCATCCAATATTCTTCGTACCCAATTTACTTGAATTCCTCCCCATACCGCATATAAAGCTTTGAAATTTTCTAGGTAGATAAGTTCATATGATCCTGTTCTTGGAAGTATACTCCTCATGAAGGCTTTGTGAAGAATTCTTTCTTTTGGTCGAAGGAGAATAGATTTTTGTTCCGTCATATTATCTCCCATGAACATATGGCTAATTCGATCACTTTGTCGAATATTACATTCGACATCATCTAATGGAATGCCATGATTGGGAGTTTGAAGTATATGTGCCATTCGATCTAAGGAGAAGATTACTTGTTTCCCACACACTAAACTCCAAACACAATCATCCCTATTCGATGGACGTTGATGAGGAAGATTTAAATTAGCATAGAATAATTTTACCATGAGGTGGTTGATCTTGTGAGAATTGGCATTCAAGTCAAGTAGAGACTCCAATCTGGATCAACGCATAATTTCTTATAAACCATAAGCCACGAAATCGCTGTAGACCATGAATGAACCTTCAAAGATCCTTGAGTTTATCATTTTATGCCATCTTGTTACTGCTACATCATTGTATAGCCATTGTGCAATTTGGGCATCGGTAGGATCGACGGAAGAAGAGCTTTGCCTTTGACGTTTTGGAGGAGCCATTTGATTGAGTTTTTAGTGAAAAAATTGAGTGTAATTGGGAATTTAGGGTTTGTGGGCGAAATAGATTTGGGTAAAAACTGAGAAGAGTAAAGTGAAACTTGGGAAAAAGCTAAGTAAATAGGGAAGATAGAAGTAGTTTTCACACAGCCAGTCGACTGGTAAAAGCATTCAGTCGATTGGTGTACTGAAATTTGCAAAAATTTTGAACAGCCAGTCGACTGATCGTGTTAGGTCGGTCGACTGACTGGTTTTCCGAGAGTTTTGAGCACCTGCATTCAGTCGACTGGCTTGCAATTTCAGTCGACTGACTGGAAGTAAAAAATGCAGTGAAGCTAAGAAGACAAAATTTTATAAAATAGAACAAATACATAAGAGAAATACAAATAACCAGGAACAGTAATATACAAGAAATGATGATTATTGTGGAGGTTTTGGAGAGGATTCTTGTGGTTCAACCTTGGTATTCTCAACATAAGGTCGCAAAGGAGACCAATAATTTTGGTGTTCCCATGAGTTTGGAAATGCCGGAAGGTTGAGGTGAAGTTCGTTCCCATTTATTCCAGCCGGATGAATTTGGCTGATGAGATGTTGAAGGTTGAACAACATCATGCTTAGATGATTTTCCACAAAATTTAAGTGCAATAGATTCTATAAGGCTAAGACGATTCGAATTCATCCGCTGTTCGTAAAACATTTCTCTCTGTAGATTGACTTGTTCCTGTTGGCAATGATGGATTTCATCAATTATTTCTTTTGTTTTTGGAGAAAGAAACAACGATCTTCGAGACTTCTTTGGTTTTGGTGAAAATCCGGTGTGATATCTACCTGATTCATGTACAGGGGTAGGAGTTGGCAATGATGGTGTCGAGCTACTGGATGAATTATAGCTACTCGAGGAGGTTGGAGTAGCAAAAGACAATCTTGAGTTTGAGGAATCATGAGAGTTTTGAGAGGCCATTGATGAGGAGCTTGAATTTATAAAGATTGTTTGAAATTTTTTTAAAGATGATTAAGAAATGAGAAGAATGCAGTTTATACAGTTGAATTTTAGCTTAGATTGAATGGTTATAAACAATCAATAGCCAATAACCAGAGATAAAAAATAGTGGATGAGAATTAGTCGAAGGATATATGGTTAAGAATGTATGAAACAGATAACTCAATAGGAAAACAATCATAGCATAACTGGTAAGCTATTGAACTACCAGCTTGGAGACCCAAGTTTGAGTCCCGGTGGCTATGTTATTTTGGTTTTTTTTTGAACGAAAAATTTTCAGAATAAATAAAACCAATTTTCTAGATGAAACAAGAAACAATCATAGCTCAAATGGTAGGAAGTATTTGAAAACATAGGAGAGGTCATGAGTTCAAGTGTTGCTGGAGTCATAAAATTTTTATTTTTATTTCGATAAAATTTGAGTGAAAGTTATTATATGTATATATATTTTGTCAAGATGTGTTATTAGAAGCTACAAATATAGATAGTATATATATATATATATATATAATTTTATAAATTTTTAAAAGAGATAATACCAAGTTCTCTTCTTAAATTAATGAAAGTATTTTCGTTTAAAGGTTTTGTAAATATATCTGCCAATTGTTTGTCAGAGGAAATAAATTCTAGATTTATCAAATCCTTTTCAATATTATCACGAAGAAAATGATGACGAATGTTAATGTGCTTTGTTCGTGAGTGATTAACATGATTTTTAGATAAATTAATTGCACTAGAATTATCACAGTAAATAGTTGATTTAGTTAAATTAAAACCAAAACTTGTAGTGTTTGTTGCATATAGATAACTTGAGCACATGCCAGAGCGGCTGAAATATATTCTGCTTCACATGTCGATAATGAAACACAGTTTTGTTTCTTACTAAACCAAGATACAAGAGACCGTCCAATGAAATGACAAGTCTCACTTGTACTTTTTCTATCTGTCCGGCTTCCTCCAAAATCAGCGTCACTATATCGTAATATGCGTTTCACTGCTCGTAAATGTGATTCTTTGGGATCTGCTTGAAACCGTGCACAAAAACAAACACTCATCATTATATCAGGTCTACTAGTTGTAAAATATAGTAACGATCCAATCATACTTCGATATAATTTTTGGTCAATACTTTTGCCATTTTCATCTTCATCAAGATGTATGGTTGTGCTCATAGGAGTTGGTTTGGTAGAAGTATTTTCCATACCAAAGCGATTAATTAGATTGTTACAAAATTTTCTTGATTAATAAAAATACCATTTTCTAGTTGTTTTATTTGTAAACCAAGAAAATAATTTAACTCACCCATATGAGACATCTCAAATTCATTGGTCATTATTTTAGAAAATTCTTGACAAAGCTTTTCATTTGTAAAGCCAAAAATTATATCATCAACATATATTTGGATAATTAAATTATCATGCTTATTTCTTTTAATAAAAAGAGTTTGATCAACCTTTCCAATTTCAAAACCAGAATTTATTAAATAACTTTTAAGACGATCGTACCAGGCACAGGGTGCTTGTTTTAAACCGTATAAAGCCATTTTGTGTTTATAGACATGGTCAGGAAATTTTTCGTGTATGAATAATGGAGGTTGTTCAACATAAACATTTTCTTTTATAAAACCATTTAAAAAGGCACTTTTGACATCCATTTGATATAATTTAAGTTATGAAAACATGCAAATGCTAGTAAGATTCGATTTGCTTCTAGTTTAGCAACTGGAGCAAACGTTTCTTCATAGTCAATTCCTTCCTCTTGATTATAACCTTGAGCAACTAATCTAGCTTTATTTCTAGTAATATTTCCTCGTTCATCTGCTTTATTTTTAAAAACCCATTTTGTACCAATAACTGATTGATCACTAGGCCGTGCAACTAAATCCCAAACGTCATTTCTTTCGAATTGGTTTAGTTCTTCTTGCATAGCGATTAACCAGTTTTCATCAGTAGATGCTTCTTTAATATTTTTAGGTTCAATATGAGAAACAAAAGCAACATGACCCATTTGATATAATTGACTTCTTGTTCTAACAGATGAATTTAGTTCTCCAATAACATTAATAGAAGGATGATCTCTTAATACTCTAGGTGGAGATCTTAATTCATTGTTATTGTGAGCAATGTTTTCATTAATTTCAAAAGTTGTAGTTTCTGTATTTGTGGTATTATCAGGGAAATCTTCATCATCTATTATACTTGGAGTCAGTTTAAAATTTTCATCAAAAGATAAATGAAGAGTTTCTTCGATGATATTTGTTCTTTTATTATAAATTCGACAAGCTTTACTACGATCCGAATATCCTAAAAAGATTCCTTCATCGGATTTTGGATCAAATTTACCAAGCTAATCTATTATGTTTAACATAAAACATTTCGAACCGAAAATTTTAAAATAGGAAATATTTTGTTTTCGTCCATTAAGAAGTTCATAAGGAGTATTCTTAGTTAGTGGTCGAATAGAAACACGATTCAAAACATAACAAGCTGTTGCAACTGCTTCAGCCTAAAAATGTTTTGGTAATGTACTTCCATTTAACAAAGTCCTTGAACATTCTTGTAAGGTTCTATTTTTACGTTCTACAGCCCCATTTTGTTGTAGAGTTCTAGGAAACGAAAAATTATGGAAAATTCCTTTTTTTCTTACAGAAATGTTCAAAGGCTTCGTTTTCGAATTCACCTCCATGATCACTTCTTATGTTTTTGATTTTCAAACCTTTAAAATTTTGAATTCTTTTGACAAACGATTTGAAATTATCAAAAGTATCACTTTTATTTTTCATAAAAATAGTCCAAGTATATCTAAAAAAACATCAACAATTACAAACACATATCTACTGTGATTAATGGATTGTACTTGTGTTGGTACAAATAAATCCATATGCAGTAATTCAAGTGGTTGTAAGGTTGAAATAACCTTTTTAGGTTTAAAAGATGATTTAGTTAATTTTCCTAACTGACATGCATCACAAATATGATATATTTTAAAATTCATTTTTGGTAGACCTTTTACTGAATCATTTTTAGAAAGCTTATTTATAGTTTGGAAATTAATATGACAGAATCGTTTGTGCCATAACCAAGGATCATTTTCTTTGGCTATTAAACACATATCTGAATTATGATTTATTTTCATATTAAGAACATAGATATTTCTGTCTCTATTCCCTTCAAAGATAAGATTTTGATTTTGATCAAAAATACTAAATTTGTTTTCAGAAAAAGTGATTTTGAATCCTTTGTCACACAATTGGCTGATACTAAGTAAATTATGTTTCAAATTTTTGACAAGTAAAACATTTGAAATAAGAGGTAAATTTGAAATACCATTGTTGCTCACATCGCCTTTGCCGATGATATATCCTTTGGAGTTGTCTTCAAATGTGACGGAGCCTCCATCTGTGTAAATAATATTTGATAGCATACCTTTGTCTCCTGTCATATGTTTTGAGCAACCGCTGTCGAGTATCCATTTTCCTCATTTTTTGACTGGGACCTACAAAAAATATAAGATAATATTGGTACCCACTTTTTTAATAGGGTCCTAAGAGTTAAATCTTAGGAAACTAAACCCAAGAGGGCTCAGTATCCCATTTAAAAATATAATTTTTATTTTTATGAACAGTTTCTAAAAATGTGTTTATATATTTCTTCCTAATCAATCTATTGTTTGTTTTAGGAACCCAAACTTTTATGCTTCTTGAGTAAGAATTCCTTTTTGTCTGAACTATAGTAGGATTAACATTTCTCCTAATCTTCTTTTTAGATGGAGGTGTTGTTTTCTTAACATATCCTATTCCTTTCTTACTTGACACAGATTGAGAGTTATCAATAATTTTTGATAAAGTTTCTCTCCCTTTATTAAAGTTCGAAACATTTTTGGTGATGCTTTCTAACTTAGTTTTGAGACTACTATTATCCAATTTTATCAATTTTACTTTTGTTTTTAGTTCATGATTTTCTGAAACAAGAGCATCATTCTTCTCTTTTTGAGTTTCAATTTCTTGACTTAAAAGAGTGAGTTGAGAATTGATATTAGAGAATGATTCTTGTAATTTTTCAAGTTCTTCCTCTAATATTTTCTTCTCATCTTTAAGTATATCTCTTTCGAATTCTGCTTTGTTCTGATGTTCCCGAGTTTCCTTATATTTTCTTTTGAGATTTTTTAGAGTGTCAACGAGCTCTGAATTTATCTCAATTATATCATCAAAAGTAAAATCACTAACCTCGTTTTCAGTAGCCACGAAGCAGACATTTGCTTGCTCGTTTTCGCTGTCACTACTGTTTTCTGATGAAGAAGTGTCTAAATCATCCCATGTTACTGAGAATGCTTTCGTTTTCTTATCTTTTCTGCCTTTGAAATATTTCTTCTTTAATTCTGGGCATTCCTTCTGAATATGACCTTTCTTATGATAATTGAAACATTCTAGAACTGAAGATGATGGTTTGTTTGGAAAATTCCTTTTTCCATTATTTTTGTTATTTTTTCGGAATTTCAAGAACTTTTTGAAATTTTTGGCAATAAATTCTAGATCTTCTTCATTTGAATCTTCATCTTTTTCTTCTTCAGCATGAAAAGCTATGTTCTTTTTATCTTGTGCTTGTACTCGTTTTTCCTGCAAATTCATTTCATAGGACATTAGATTTCCTATTAACTCTTCAGGTTTTATGGTAGAGAGGTCATTATCTTCTTCAATAGCCAAGACTTTTCTTTCCTATTCATCGCTAAAGAGTTTAGGATTTTCGATACAATATCAAAATCAATGTACTTTTCTCCTAATCCTAATAGTGAATGATAGATATCTTGAAATCTAGAGTACATATCATTGATGGATTCATCTTGTTTCATTCTAAAGTTTTGAAACTGATTTTTGAGCATGGAGATTTTTCTTTGTTTGACCTTGTTAGTTCCTTCATGAGTGATTTTAAGCGTTCTCCATATTTCATAAGCAGTTTGATACATGCTAACATGATTAAATTCATTTCTATCTAGTGCACAGAATAACATGTTCATAGCTTTAGCATTGGCAGTAACATCTAGTTTTTGTTTGTTCGACCAAGTGGAATATTCTCCAGTAGGAAGAGTGTATTCATTTTATGTGATATTCCTTGATTCAAAACTATTTGATTGCATATAGATTCTCATACGAGTAGACCAATAATTATAGTTTAAACCATTAAAGAATGGAGGTCGTACAGTGGATTGACCTTCAATAAAACTAGTGTTAGTGGTAGTGTTGGTGTTATTTTCCATATTAGCAAGATATCAGATAACTTTGTAACGGTTATAAGATGCCTGGCTCTGATACCAAATGAAAGTGTATAGTATCGTATAATATGGATAAAAAGTAAGCAGAGTATAAATAGAAAATAATGCGGAATATAAATGCAGTAAGTAAAATGACACCAGAGATTTTATACTGGTTCGGAGCACCGTCCTACGTCCAGTCGCAGACTAACTTCTGGCTTTAACTAACAATACCCTCACTTAACCCGGAGGAATTGGTTTAAGAAGCAGAACAGACACTTGAGCAGCAGAACATGATTTTTTCCTCAGCAGCAGAAGAGGACTTTCCTTTGCCTGAGCAGCAGAACAGGACTTTAACAAAGTATAAAAGTAGTTGACTTAATGTGTTCTTGATAACACTGATTTTTCTATTAAGATTACAACTTCCTATAATCAATTCCTCAAGAGTATAAAGAGTATGTGAAGATTTGAAAAGGAAGAATATTGATAAGAATCAAAGTATATAGAGTATAACTCAAAGATTCAAAGAAATGGAGAGTATGAGAGCACTAGAGTAATCACAAGAGAGAATAGAAAGAATTAAAATCAGAAAAAATGGTAATAATGAAGTATGAGATAACTCCTATATATAGTTATCAGAAAGAAGCAACTCTTAGTGAAGAGTTTCAGCCAAGAGAGATGACTGTTGATGAATTGCAACTCTTTATGGAAGAAGATGTCCATTAAGAAATTTTGCAGTTGAAGCCGGTTCAGTCGACTGGTATATTGGGTTAGTCGACTGGTGTTTGAATATTTAAAAATATTTGCCGTTTCAAAAATATAAACAGTGTTCACTGTTCTGCATATGCACAGTCAGTCGACTGGCAAGAACAGTCAGTCGACTGGCTGTGCATATATTGCACAGTGAACTCTGTTTGTAAAGAAAAATTAAAAAATTGAAAACTTGAGGATTGATTTTAACATATGTTTAAGGCTTAACAACTATAATAGTTACTTTAAGCCTAGAGATCCTCTGTTGTCTTCTTTTTGTCATGTATGAATGCAAATTGTTCTTTAGCTTCTGAACTGTCTTGTCATGAATCAAAACTAGTAATTCAACATTTAGTGCCTTTATCTCCTTGTCTTTCGCCTCATCCTTTGATGTAATTGAAATGGAGATGATATCATAATTTCCTTGCACAATTTGCTTATTGCACTTCTCAAACAGTAGCGGGTTAATTTTTGTCTTTTAATCTTTGATCTTAGGATTGGCTTGGACTTAGTTTTTGATCTTTGCCCCATGCTTTTGGGGTCAGCTTCATCATTCTCAATATTGAGATTGTAGTTTTTATCTTCCGCCATGTATTTTACGAAGCTGATGAATTATGGCATCCAATTGTGGAACCATGGAAGCAGGTTTATCTCTAAGATGAACAGTGGGCCATTAGTCTTTCTAGTCTAGCCATTTTTTTTCAATTTGCGCCATGAATTGGTTCAAAGCCTCAAGAAAGGGGTTTGGGGATATATTTTCCAGTGAGACCATTATGTGGTCTTAGGAATTCAGTTTACTTAGGGTTTTATTTTAGCGGCCAAATGTCCTGCTTAATTTTGAGGTGAGGGAGAGAAGGGATGATTTAATAAGGTGATAATGGATGCATGTTTGATGGGGCACTACAAGAAAACATGTAATTTTCGATGGCTAGCACCCGTCGACAGTCGTCGCTAACCATTGGAAATGTCGTTGAAATACGGACCACGACATCCGTCCTTTTTCAACAGCTTCGACGATATACCATCGATGGCTATTGCCGGCTTTTCTAATGGATTTTTTGACGACGACGATGTCCACGTGGGTAATTTTATGATAAGCTACCGGGAGCCATCGATAGCCATCAGAATTTTCATCTAGATTACCGTCGGAAGCCGTCGCCTACCACTGGAAAAGGTGGCCAGTAGGCCATCGGTAATCTGGGCAAAAAAAATTTCTGCGGCACAGCTTTGCTTCCATCCCAATATCAATATATAAGCCACGCATATAAGCTGAAATTAATACTAATATCAATATAAAACTCAAACATCATAATATCAAACGCAAACATATTTCCATCCAACATCAAACTCCAATATTTACAAAAAAAACCTTCCATCATCACTCTCACCCATCCAACTTCAATATTTACATCCAATGTCAAAATCCACATATCAACTCCACAAATCAACCACCAAATCAATGTTAAATGCCAGATGTCCATAAATTAACCTCACCATCACTCAATGTTTGTATACAAAAACTGCATCCAATACCACATGTCCAAAAAAAACTGCAAATCGTAGCTCAAGACTCATCATTGGCTCCGAAACCACCGAAAGAAGGGAATATACCATGATGCTCCATATACCTGGCCAAACGCTAGTTGAGCTGCTCCATTTGCACTGGTCGGAGGTGATCCTATGCCTACAGCTATGCAATCTGCTGTCTAATCTCATTAATCTCCACGTTGCCCAGAGCCCTTTGATAAGCCCTTTGTGATGTGTGAGCCAATAAAACAAGTCGAAATATATTTAAGTTATTACGTAACTTCTGTAAAAATTAAGCAAGTTTTATAATGTAGTTAATTTTTATAAAGTACCGATTGGTTGTCGTAGCCATAACACATGTTTCTCTAGGTGGGGTCCATAACAGAGTTAAAGATTGCGTCCTCCACGTCAGTAGTCAACTACTTCCGTCCGGAATGCTCAAGCATCTATGCATGTGCCTGCATACATTTTCCCTGTAATGTAGAATTAAATACGAATAAATATTACATGACATTATTATAATATTTTATAATTAATTAATTAAAATGATCATTATTTATAACTTATAACTTAAAATATACTTACACGCGCGGCGTATGCTCTATCATCCTCATGCCAGGCATATGATACTGATACCTCGTCATCTGTCTGCGTAATGCCATGGGTATGCTCAAACACATCCATATACGAGACGAGACCCTCCTCCGTGCTCTTTTCTACAATAATTGGTGTAAATTATTGTTGTTCATATAAATTTATACTAAAAATGTAATAATTTCTCGTAATTACAATTAATTAATTTACCAGGTCTTCACAATGGTGCTGGAATGATTTTGAGCCACCACGGTGTGTAATACGATTTTTCTTCCTGTTTGCAGAGTTTCTATCCAACTCCGTCTGCGAATTAAAAATTAAGATTATATTTTACAGGTATAAATTATGTATTCTGCACTGAATAAATTAAGGTGATATTTGATAGACTTACCTTGAATTCTTTGCTACTCCACCATGCGACCCAAGCATCCCAAACGCTCACGCCCATCCACTATGGTTTCTTTCCAGATTTTCTTATGCTAAACATCGTATCCTATAATTCTTTGCCACTTTTGACTTCCATTGGCGTTGGCAAAGGGACACGTCCTCCTCTTGTAAGTCTACTGCCCCTTGTATATTGTTGAAAAAAATATAAGTTATACATTTATACTTAGTCAGCAAATTGTAAAGTGGTTATATATAATGATATATTATTTTACATTTACCAGGAATTCCTACCATATTTGTCTCGTACATGGTCCGGGATCATGCTCCACTTCGGCCAGTATACAAACATGCAACTCACGTACGTCTGCTTTGATATGCTGAGCGCAATGTCAGAAGGTTCAAGCTCAAAACCCCAACATTAAATATGATACAAACAAATCATGACTAATATATCATACAAAATATTTAAAATGTTGAAGTAAATTTAATACTTACGAGACGTCGGCTTTTGATGGTATTCTAACTACTGTACGCGGCACCTCCTATGAAGGTCCACTGCCATCACCACCACCGCGACCTGTCCCTCTCTGAAACCTAGAGTGAGAACTAGTCGGTGAAGAACTTCGCCATCTAAAAATGACATCTATAATACCTGTGACATACATATTATTTTATTATGACAGAATATATTATTCCATTATGAGTAAATATATCAAGATTTAACATCAATAATCGCATGTAACATAAAAAAAATGCAACATCAATACTCTCGTAAATTATCTTTTTTCAACATGTATACTATTAAATTAGCCTTCGTTGTTTTCTGATTCAGACTCTGTCTCGTACCCTATATTGTTTTCCTCTATGATCTCAAATGCTCCTACTACTACATTTGATTCATCATTTAGAGGTCCTAAATTGGTTTGATCATCAGTTTTTGCAAATTTTCCATTTTCCTCGATATCCGCTTGATACGCTTGTTCGCCGGGAATATTCTTTCCATCAAATGTAAATCTTGCTTTCATTTTAAAAACCTCCGATCAATCCGTTGTATCTCCTTTTAGAGATAGATAAGGAGCGTAATAAAATTGAAGGGCATGTTTTGCTAGTATAAACGGATCGAACTTATGATAACGTGATGTATGCTTTATTTTAATAATATTATATTTTTGGTGCACGTTGATTCCAGAACCTAGAACATTACTGAACCAGTTGCATCTAAACATTAAACGTAGTGAAATATGCTAAATGTAAAAGCTGAGTTAACACGCCGTAAAAATCATTTACGCGATCATTTGGATCATCTCTATCTTTAGCATATACACCAGTATTCTTAATTAATTTTTCAGCCTCGTATTCTTTAGTGTTGAATTTGTATCCATTGACGAAGAATATTGGATATGCCAAGACTTTTCTTTTTGGTCCCATCGTAAGATGTTTCAACACTTCGTCGACCACACAATTTACCAAATCATATACGTGGTTCGAAAATCAAGTAGCAATTTTTTTGCTGATATCCCCGCTTGGATGCTATGATTCATAAATACTGCATATACAAATAATATATTGCGTTACAATTAATACATACATGTATTATTCAAGAAAATAATTTTAGATGTGTTATTCATTAGTACCTAACAATTGACACAACTTTTGCATGGTTAAGAAGAACATATGTGTAAGCTACATGGTAATCTCTATCATCTAACCATACATCCACACATTTTCCAATAGAACGTCCCTACTTTTTAAAAATAGATTGCATTGATTCAGAAAAATCTTGCTCAATGCCCTCATCATTTCATGTAGCACTTTCAAAAGATTAGTTCACATGATCACTAAAATAATAAGAGAAAAAGAAAGAAGCTTATTCTTCAATATATGATTTGCATATCGAACCTTCATCTCGTGCTTTTTATCTTACTTTTTTCTTTAGATGATTCAGGTACCTGTTAAGAATAATTATAATTAAATTTTATTACATGTGGTTAAACTAAAATTTAACAACTCACTATTAATACATTTCAAATAGATACATCCATCCATATTGCGCAGGATCTCGAAGACGTGCTTCAAATGAAAGATGGACAGGTAAGTGCTCTATTACATTAAAGAAACCAGAAGGAAATATTTTCTCCAGTTTGCAGAGCAGTATATGAGTTTCTTCCTCAAGTTTACGTAGATGATCAACTTTTAAGGTAGTTGAACAAAGCTCCTTATAAAACAAACTAAGTTCTATTAAAACCGTCCAAATTTTTGTGGACAACAGTTCTTTGAATGCAAAAGGTAACAAATGTTCCATCGTTACATGGCAATCATGACTTTTCATCCCACTCAGTTTACCGTTCTTATACTCGGCACACCTATAAAGGTTAGAGGAAATCCCATCAGGAAACCTTAATCTTTCCATCCACTTTAACAGTACTTTAACTTGGTTTAGCTCGTAGCGTGCTTTGGGTTTTTGTGTCATTTGGCTTCATATGAAGCTCAGAACGATTGCATATTGATTTTATATCACGTCTTGATTTCAAATCGTCTTTAGTCTTTCCTTTAACATTCATAACTGTGTTAAATACATTATCGAACACATTTTTCTCGTTGTGCATCACATCAATATTATCACGAATTAGAAGATTTTTCCAATAAGCCAACTCTCAAAATATACTTTGTTTGCACCAATTATAAATTGTCGATTTACCTTGTATTTCAATTTTTCGTCGGTTTCATGTATCTTTGGATAATCCTTTACAAGCTCATAAATATCTTCGCCTGACCAAATAGTTGGTCATCGCAAGGTCTCAACTCTATTACTTGTAAAAAAAAATTATCTTTTCTAAAAGGATGATTAATATGGAGAAAAGACCGATGGAAGCCAAACTACGAAATTTTCTTCCCATGCGGCAAATAAAATGCTCGTGTTTCTTCCATACAATAAGGGCAAGCTAGCCAACCAGCCGTACTCCAACCCGATAGCATTGCATACGAGGAAAATTTCTTATAGTCCATAGTAGAGAAGCAAACGTATAAATTTATTTTTTGAAATATAGTATGTTTTAACACCTTCATACCATAGTGTTTTCAACTCTTCAATCAACTGTTGTAAATATACGTCGATTCCTTCTGTCGGAACATCAGGGCCAGGTATGACAATAGTGAGAAACATATATGGAGTTTTCATACTCATCCATAGAGGTAAATTGTAAGGTGTAACGATTATAGACCAAGATGAATATTGTGAACCAAATTGAGAGAACGGTGAAAATCCATCCGTACATAAACTAAGTCTAACATTACGGTTCTCCACTGCGAAAGTGGGGTATGTCTTATCAAAATGCTTCAGTGCTTCTCCATCAGCTGGGTGTGTTAACGTACCTTCTTCCTGTGTTCTCATACAGTGTCATCTCATATGATGCGCAGTTGTAGAAGATGCTTATAACCTTTGAAGCCTAGGAGTAATGGGTAAGTAATGCATACGCTTGTATGGAACTTCCTTTTTCTTCTTTTTCATAGTTTGTATCTTTCTTGATTACATATTTTACAAATCCTAAGACCGATGTCTTCTTTTCAAAACAATATGCAACCATTTAAACATGTATCTATTTTTTGATACGGCAAACCAAAAGCAGACATAAGTTTTTTCACTTCATAATGATTTTCTCACATTAATTTATCGGGCGGCATATGTCGTTTTGTAGCGTATACTATAACTGTAAACCCGGCTTCTATGAAGCTGTATTTTAATTTCATCGCAATGTATTCTACGGTTACTGATAGTTGAGTACCGCTTGTACAACCATCCCAAAGGGGTTTCTAAGCAACATCTAATAAATGATAATTTTTTGCTCCAATACTTGATTCTTCTTTGACATTAACATTGTTACCATTAACTTCAACGGTAGGGAACATTGGGCATGCTGCATCTTCAACCATATCTTCTATGAGATTCGTCGGAACAATTCAATATCCACATACTCCACATGTATAGGATATGTGCTATAAGTTCTCCATGACGATCGCACATCAAATAATTCGATACGAAACCATATTGGCGTAAATAAACTTTTACCATATTCGCTATCAAATGATTCAATAGTTTACACCTATTACATGGACAACAAATTTCTTCTTCAATTCCATTATTACGTAAAGCGAATTCAATAAAGATGTGTACACCATTTCGACAATGTTCACTTATTGAGCCTTCAGTTTCTCTTCTTTGTTGGTACATCTAGCTCCGATCGATAAAATAATCGACCATTTTTCCTACTTTAAAACATAAAAGCGCATTAATCATTTACATCTTGACATTTTATTTTTCAAATAAATCGTATATTTAAGTTTTCGCAAATATATTATATATATTATTCGGTTTTATTTTATTTTCAAACTGATTTACAAAAATTATTATATGAATATAATCTATAACTTTTAGGTTATTGTTTTACACTTCGATTGGTTTGTCATCCTACTTCCCATTACAAACATAATATTAACTATATTTTGCAAATCATTTTACTTTAAAAGGTTTGATCAACTTCCTCAACTGCACACATTTCGTTTTATAGATGTAAAGGCATCACATGGATTACTGACATCGTTGGATTTTATACCACATGTCCATCTAAATTGTGAGGATTGCATACGGTGGATTGATGACTTGTATTTAGGTGGGATAATCTTGTTTATATGGAATCGTTTTGGATTTAGCAGGAAGATTTGCTTTAGACATGATAACTTGAATTTGAAGTGTTGAAACGAACGTGATGCCACTGGATACTTGTTATCTGTCTAAGATTTGTGTTGTTTGCTAAAGAGCTTAGATTTGCTTTTGACTTATGATAACGCACCATGTTGCTTGTATAGTCAATGTAGTTTTACTGACGTTGTGGATGCACATCTTACTTTGAGAATGTAATGGAATTCTGATGTTAAACTATCTCGGCACAGCTCAAGAAAGGGACTGCATTGCATGGCGGCGTAAAGCTTTCAGGACTGTTTAGTTCAATATGGAATTCATTGGGTGTTGTATGTTAAACAAAAAAGTTACTGCATTTGATAATCATGAGAATGGAGACGAGACCAAAAGTCGGCAAAGAAAAAGATTAAGGATCAGAAACATTTGAAAGAAAATTAATGATTGTTCATTTATATTATCAACGAGGAAGACAAGATCAACATCACTCCAATTTGTACACGCATGGCCCCCTTCTGCTATTCTTTTTGGAGGACAACTTTCTGTTCCGTGTACTTGTACATCTGCAGACTACAGTACACCTTATCCTCAATAGCTGAAAATTATCATCGTTATGCGTGTAAATATTCATAGTAAATATGAAGATAGTAATTAAACGTTTATAGTAAATACAAAGGTGTAAATTAAGAGAAACCATGCAAAAAGTACGTATCTAAAAATCAAACTTGAAAGATGTTACTGCAATAACACAGGTTAGCCTAATAACCAAATGCAAACGCATGCAACGATTCAAAATAGTAACCGATTGTTCTTGAAGCGACTCAGACATGAAAACACAGATTTGCTTTAGGCGAATTATTTGTACATAATCCAATCTTGAGTTGGATTTAGTGGTGTAATAATTGTGACCACATCTTCGAGTAACAGCTTGTCATATAAGGCAATTATTGTCATCCCTGCAAAAGTCCATCAACTAGTGTTGCTTCTCCATGCTCCATAGTTTGAATTAATTATCCTATCGTACACCTTAGTCGGAATTTACACCTTAGTCGGAATTTACTAAATTTCAAATATTACTTGAGAGTGGAGAGAATGGCGAGAATACCTGAAAATGGAAATGTTATACTAATAAATCAATGTTCTTACTAATAGAGTTAGTGATATGCCTTAAGAGAATTCTATAGTTTACTTATAAATTATCAGTTTTGTAACAAAATCTTATTCGAAATAATATGTATTTTCTTTCTATATATACTTGTCATAGTGTATTATGTTAATTATTGTAACGATCCGATATTTTCAACCATTCGCATCCGTACATGTCGGACTTGAATAGTTCAAAATATCGTGTTGTAAATAAAATTTGACAAATCTTAGAATATACAGGAAATACATAATCACAGAATCACAGACACAGAAATCAGAATACTCGCAGCGGAATTAAAATAACTTAGTGGTTTATGAAGCCACTATCAATAGTCTCAAAATAAAAAAATATTACGTAGTTTTTAAAACCAAATATAGTTTGAATCAACCACAGAAATCTCAAAATTCAATTATCTCGATTACAAAATCTAAAATAAGAACTGAACAGAAACTTGACAGCAACTTGAAAGAAGATAATCTTCAGAAGTCCTAGCTCCGGAGAAAGAGGTTCGAACTGAAACTCAGGCTGACCCGAGCGTAAAATAAACATAAACACTCGAGTCAGGACATACATACTTATACAGTGTAAGCTAATTCAGGTGAACTGTAATATAAAGACAAGTAACTTAAACGATGTTTGGGACCACCCATCCTCTAAGCATCCGTTAAATTATTTACTATGTAGTAATTTCGTTATTATAATAGTGTATATTAGTAAAATAAACTTATTTTTAGATAGCATTAAGGCTTTACATTTTCCACCTTAACACGAAATAATGCCAGTAGTCTATATAGTACCGTAATACCTCCTGATCGGGAGGCTACCAGAGGATATTCCATAGGTACGACACAAATAGAAACTCGTACAAGGCGTGCTAGGGTATGTGACACGACACAACTAGGCAATGCCAGGGTAGATATACCAATTACGCTTCCGGGTCGGTGGTAACGCGTAGCAGCTACTACCGCCCACCTCGAACAACACCCCCAAAATCAAAAATCAAAAGTGGTCACCGAATCAATCCAAAAGTCAAAGTATAATATCAAACGGATGTGTCCGATCAAAGGTGCTACCTCAATTAACCCGTCGATCGCTCCTGTTTTAGCCACCTTATGCCAACTCACGGGAGTTGGGTCCACGTATTTACCTCAAAAGAAACGCCGCCACCATCCTACTTCATTCTGTAATCTCCACCGCGTACACGGTTGTTAAAGTGGTTTTCGGTATCGACAGAGAGTATGCCCGTATCCGATCCCGGTCTCTTTAACAACCAACGTTATTAATACCCGTGGTTATAAATTCCAAAATAGTTAATATTAAATCAAAATACTTCATTTTAACTTTTAAAAGTGAAGTTATTATATTTACGAATCGAATATCCAAAAATCTCAATTTCAGCCACGGCAACACTCAACAAGTGCTACTGTAACCTTTTTATTTATTCGGGTTTAATTTTAAATTTCGCGACCACAACACCTACCAAGTACTGCAATAGCCCTTAAATAATTTTTAGCTTTTAGTTCATTTGCATCAACTACGGCACTTACAAAGTGCGATAATATCCCTTACAACAGTTTTAAGTTAGTTAATTTTTTTTTAGACTTCAATATAAATTCATCAATAATTAAACATAAATTTTAAACTAAATTAACTTATAAAAAAACATACTATCCATTTGAAATAGTCATTTAAATCTACCCAAAAATTTATGATTTTCAGGAAGTATATTCCACTAATAAATATCAGCCTCTCAAGGCTTTACTTATTAAAGTTAAATGCCCAAATTTCTATATTTTTCTATATTCAAAATTTTCTTAACCATTTAGTTGAATTACCATTTCAAAATACAGCTAAATTTCCTCTTTATTTATTAACTTACCTTTTATTCTTAAACCAAACTTCCATTTCTAAATTAAGATATATTTCAAATTTTATGTTTAATTGTTTATTTATTTAACTATTAAATTCATAGAAAATTCTATAACACCTTATTAATTTATTTAAATTCCAATTTACATCAAAATTTATTACGTTTACATACTTAGCTTGAATTTCAATAAAATTTCCAAAATGAATTTATTACTTCAAATTCCAACTTACCATTTATTTATTTATACATTGAACTTGTATAAGACTACCAACAATTATTTTAACTCAATTTAAATCAAAACATTAATATATATATATATATATATATTTAAAATACTTAAAATTTCTAGAAATATATATATATATATATATATAATAACCACGAGTGTGTATAATATTTTTTAATCTAGGTCAAGTGATACGGATAATATATCATTTCAATCTGCAATTTACAAAGAAAAACCCGGATTCTATCATTTCAAACCCGCAATCCCAAGTTAAAAAAATAAATAAATAAATAAATAATAACAAATATCATTCAGGCCTATCATTTCAGCCTGTAACGATTTCTATTCTACAGGGAACTTGCAGTGATAAACAATAAATAAATAAATGGTATAACGGCATAATATAACAGTATAAAATATAACTGATGATGGGTAAATGTAATAACGAGGTTTTTAAACATCATAAATTTATCACAGGCAATTAAAATATAAAATAAAATCATTTTACAATTTCACTTGTTAATAATTTACAGATCTATAAGTACGTTTGTCGGGTGAGAAATACTCACATCTATGCTGCTGAAGATTAGACTCAAAACCAGGATAACCACACTGGAAACAGCGTATAAAAAGCACGATCAAATACTGGAAGATGAGATAAACCGATTTCGATCTTGAAACAAGATAAATAAATAAATTGAGTGCGCGAATTCAATTACAGACAAAGCAAATTTTTAAATAAATCAAAATTGGAACGAGATTTAAGATAAAAGGATGATTTGACAAAATTGCTCGACTACTTCACCACACAACTCCAACTACACCTCACATGCTCGGCACTGACCAGATTCTGGACACGCAAGCATTCAAGCAGTGGAATATTTTGGACATAAAGGTCGTGCTATCATTTTGTGCAGGTGAGCATGCACTTATTTTATTTATTTATTATATTTTATTTTTTTCTTTTCTTTTCTAACATTTGTCAGAGCAATATGTGGCAAAAGTGGTTCACAAACAAAAATACTTTCTTTATATATATATATATATATATATATATATATTAAGTGACATGTCCACTTGCATGGCTTGGCCATCACTGCATGGAGGCGAGGTAAGGTCAGGAGGGGGTGGCGGAGAGGTTGAGCATGGTGTGAAATAAACAGATGGAAGTAAAGAAAACTAAAGAAAAGAAAAATAAGAGGAAGAGAAAACATTGGCAGCCATTTACCTGATGTAAGCTCTTACACGCAAGGAGGAAGAAGAAGTCCAAAAATATAGCGAGTTAATTTTTTTTATATGCGATGCATATATATATATATATATATATATATATATATATATATAAGAGGTTGCGGAAATGAAATGTGCATGGGTTTGCTTTTAAAACGAGCTGGCTCAAATCAAGGGGAGAAAGATTTGGAAGCAAATATTTTGTAGTGGTATTGAATTTTATCACAGAAAGAAAGAAAAAAAAAGCAACCAGTTTCCTTTTTCTTTGAAACGGTAGAGGAAATTGCAAAATCGATGCGACGTATTTTAATTTAAAAGAAAACTTACGTTAGATTGAGGTGAAAGAAATAGGTAGGAAATAAATTTATATTTTTGAAACGGTTACAGAATTTAACACTATCAATTATACACGATGAGGCAAAAGAGGCAAGAAGTAATAAATTTTAAATGGTAGAGAAATTTTGGTGCGTGATGTTTGAGTTTAGAGAGGTAATTGCGTTGATTTATTTATTTAAAACGCAGGCAAAATGATAAAGTGAGAAACGCCAATTCAAGGCATGCAAAAATTTTAGGCAAAATTTGCTAGAAAAGGCAAGAGAAATAAATGCATAGATTTTTGTGGGAGAGGTCAGAGGCAAGAAATAACAATTTTGAATGTGTTTTCTAAATAAAAACTTGCGTTGATTTGGGAAAAATGGCAAGAAATTAATTTGCACGGTTGGTGAATTTGCGTGATGTTTGAATCATATAATTGCGTTTGTAAAAAAAGCAAGAAATAAATTTGTTTGAACGGTAAGGAACACGCACGCGAGTAGCTTAATTATCAGTGGTATTGATTGCGTGAATTTAACAAAAGGAAGCTGCAAGAAATATTTGGCAAACATTTTATACTCATTTAAAATTATTAGAAAAAGAATGCATTGCGATGTAAAAGAAAGTAATTGCGAGGCTTATATACATCAGAGGGGTGTGTGGGTTTGTATTCAAAAGAAGTAAATTGCATAGGTTAAAAACGCAAGGAATATTAAAATTTGTTTTTGAATGGCACGTAAATTTAGCAGGTTATAATTCTTATTGATCGTGACTTAGTATTCAACATGGAAGAAATGGTTAAAAATTTACACAGAAGTGATTGCGTTAAAACGCAAGAATCAATGATAAAGTGGCAAGAAATTTAAAGATTTTGGAACGATTAGCAATTTGTGGATCACGTTCCTATTAAATCAGATGAGCAAAAGGAAAGTGAATATATTTTGCACGCAAATGGTGAGGCACGTTTTATATTTAAAGGGAGCAATTTGCGTTGATTGAGTGGAGGAAATGGTATGAAATAAATGTAAACGGTTATAAAATTTTTGGATAACGTTTCTGTTAAATCAGGAGAGCAAAAGGAAAGTGGAATGTTTACACGCGAATTTCAATCAAGCTTTAAAAGGATCTGGATGGCTAGGGATCTTATTCCTTTCCCACTATAAAATGCACGTCAACGGATATATTTTATATTCATAGCTAAGGTAATAATTTAAAGAATGCGCACTATAGACGCATTTATCAAATCAAACATACGCTCAAAATATAACAAAAATAACGTATTTAAATTCATATGTTTTCTTATTTATTTGTTACTTATATTAGCAAAATATACGTTTAAAGAGTATTCATTAAATACGTACTATTTATACCACTAAATTGATCAAAACGGGCACGAACGCACAAATTAAACTTCTTTTTATAAAGCTTATCTATATACTATTTATTTTTAAAATTTATTACTTAATTAAAATATGATTTGCTTACATCCTTTTCAATCATTTACCATTTACAAAAAAAATTATTACTTAAATGGATGTATATAAGTAAAATATTAATTACCTAATTTTAAAAGATATATAATCCTTTTTTTTTGAAAGAAAAAAAAAGAAATAAAACATTGTTACAGATATATTCAGTTATTATAAAAGATTAGGAAGTTAGGATTAAAAATTTAAAACTTCAATTAATGTTAGACTTTAACCAAAATAGGAATTATAGACATTTGTTTATATTTATAACATTTGGGTGATTAAAAATTCAATTTTTTGTTTTAAATAAAACCCAAAGTTTGAAAATAAAAGAATAAAATTAGTTCTTAAGAAAAATATAAAAATGAATAAAAATTTTCTTATATTAATTAATGTTGGAAATTAGAAATTGTAAACAAAATACAACTAACACTGGAAAAATGCCAATTACACTTTTAAAACGTTTTAAAACCAAAATATATACAAAACAAGTTATTTTACCTCTGAAAACATAAAATAGAACATTACATGACTAAATCAAATATTATTTATAAAATTTAAAGTAAACAATTTTGTTAAATACAACAAATTACACACAATAGTCAAAATGACATAACTTTCACATTGTTAATCAGATTTCAACGAAACGAAAAGTAGTATTCAAAATAAAAGATAAAATTCAAATTTTTTAAACTTTTAAATTTTTAAATTTAGAAGTCAAAGTTTGACCATATTGACAAAATTCACATTTTCGGAAAATATTCTATTAATTCATGTGTGAAATTCTAATCCACACCTAAATTTATATTTTAAATAAAGAAAATTATCTAAATTAAATAAATAATATTTATTAAAAAATTTCTTCATATTATAACAATTTAACAATTTTAATTATTAAAAATTTATGGGACGTTACAATTATTTATTTAACTTAAGCATATTTAACAAAAATATATTTAAGTAATATGTTTTTTGATAGTAATTGTTAGGAACTCCTATCTACAAGTTTTGATGACGAAAAACCACATCATAATAATTATTCATATATTTCGTATCTTAGTTTTTGCAGATTCTCAAGGATACAAATCAAAGTATGGAACGTTGATCACAGCAGTGGAAAGTTAAACAATGTATACAAATCATAGAAATAGAATATAAAAATCTTCCTGGATTTTGTATATAGAAAAATATACATGCTTTCAAATAGAATAGAATTCTACATATACCATACGTCGGGTTTATTACTCCAGACGTCTGGTTTGAGCCACCAGAATTTTTCCAGAAAATACACGACCGGACGTCTGATCATCATAATCCAAACGTCTAGATTTGGCTCTGGGAATTTTTAAAAAATGCAATTGTCAAAACTTGAAAGGCTATTTTGTGCGTCTCTTCTCCAATTCAGTTCTATTCAGACATAAGCATCTCTAGAAACGAAGAGAAATGGTAGCAACACTTCAATCCGATCTTTTCACAACTATAAATACATCACAGATTTTACAATCAAAGTAACTAATTTTCTAATTTCTATTCTATATATTTACTTTTCATATAAATTCAAGATTAATCATTTTTGCTATCAATATTTCAACCAAAGATCATTAACTTTGGTTCAATTCTCTTCCATTTTTCCAAAGCACACACAAATTCATATTTATACACATCCAGTGGAGATTATAGAAAGACTTGTACGTATTGTCAATATCAGTGTTAATCAGAGCACATTCTTGACGAAAGACATCTATTGTAACAAGCGTATTCCTCCGAACGAAGTGAGGGTTATTGATTAGTAAAATCCTAAAAGGAGCTTCGGGACTGGACGTATGACGGGAGGTCCGAGCCAGTATAAAATTTCTAATGTGATCTTTTTATTTTACTATTATCTCATTATCTTAATTCATCGTGCATATAATAATTACTTGTCATATACATAGTATACGATCCACAAAGACTTTCAATTGGTATCAAAGCAGGGTTAGTTCAAATCACAGTAAAACGTGTTTGAAAAATGTTAATATGGCAAGTATCTTTCAAGAAGATTAGTCAACTGCACGTCCTCTACTATTCACCGGATCTAATTATGCATATTGATCAATCCGAATGGGAATATTTATGGAAGCAAATGGTTTGGAAAGATGGTCATCAACTCAAATTAAGTATGTAGCACCTGAGAAAAATATTAGCACATGGACAGATGCACCAGAAATTGCTGCTTCTAATAATGCTAACGCTATGAATGTACTATTTTGCTCTCTTGATAAAAATGAATTTTCACTTGTTATGTTATATACTACTGCTTATGATATATGGCGTACTTTACAAGTTACACGCAAAGGTACAACTAAAGTCAAACAAACAAAAATATCAATTTTACAAAATCAATTTTTATCTTTCAAAATGAAACAAAATGAGTCAATTGTTGACATGTACTCAAGATTTCAAACTATACAACACGATCTTATGGCACTAGGAGTTAAATTTACTGATTTTGATTTAGTCTCTCGAATTCTCAACTATTTAATAATTAAGTGGGAAAGAAAAGTACTGGCTATCGAATAAGCTAATGATCTTTCTGTACTCAAAGTTGAAGAGTTGATTTGAAATTTAATGTCACGCGAAGCTAATTTGCAGGCCAAAAAGGAACAAAACCATGAAAAGAAGAACATAACATTTCAAGCAAGCAATGAAGATTCTGAAATGGATGAAAATGAAATTGTATTTATTTCCAAGAACTATAATAAATTTAATAAATTCAAGAAAATGACAAGATTCCAAAATAGCGAAAAATCTAATTCATCAAATCAAGCTTCGATCAAGTACTTTGAATGTGATTAGTTCGGACATATAAAGAAAGATTGCCCAAAACTCAACAAGGAGAAAAAGAAAATTAAGTTTGAGAAATTAAAGAAAAGGTGAAAAGCATTCCCAGTCACATGGGATGACTCTGATTCTTCCTCTTCATTCGATAGTGACAGTGAAAGTGACAGAGAGCAAGCGAATGTACGTTTCATGGCACACACTAAGGAGGTATGTTCCGATCTGACTTATGATGAAATTTGAGAAATAAGTATGTAACTCGATGATAAATATAGAGAAACTACAAATTAAATAAGGAATATGTAGCTAAAATAAATTGATTAAAACTTGAAATATGGTTACTAAAAGTTGAAAAATCTATTTTAGAAGAAGAATTAGAATGCGCTCAAGAAAAATGTAAGAATCTTTCTATTGAAAATAATGCTTTATCTTATGAATTAGGAAAAATTAAGCTAGAAAATAATAAAATTAATAATGAGAACATTATTTTAAAAGATAATCTAGAAGTTTCAAGATCTTAAAATACTGATCTTAAAAACAAATTGGATAAAATTACATATAGTGTTACAAAATTTAACGAAGGAAAGCAAGACTTGGAGAATTTAATTAAAATTTCCAAGCCATTCAAAAATCGAAATGGAATAGGGTTTGAGAATAAAGAAAAATTTACAAAGTATAGTAAGATTTGTACTAAGATAAAACCTTCTTCCAAAAATAGGAAATTAATCACAAATTCCACAATGATTAAAATTTGGGTTCCTAAAGCAAATAACAACCTAATTAAACAAAAATATATAGGTAATTATATGAAATAAATGATTCACAATAATAGTTACATTTCTAAAGGAACCAAACTATCTTGGGTATGGTTACCTTCACGAACGAACACTTAGGACCAAAAATAAAATGGGTACCAATTTAAATATTTTTATTTTTTGTAGGTATCCGAATACAAAAATAAAGAGAAATTGATATTAGATAGTGGATGTTCCAAGCATATGACTGGAAATGCTCACATGCTGTCAAATATAAAATACATTGATGGTGGCACTGTAACTTTTGACGATAATTTAAAAGGGTTCATCATTGGCGTTGGAGAAGTCATCATTATAGGTATCTCTAACACTCCTATTATTTCGAATGTTTTATTAGTAGAAAATCAAAAACATAATCTTCTTAGTATAAGTCAGTCATGTGATAAAGGGTTTAAAATAACATTTGAAAAATATAGATGTAAAATTTTCGATCAAAGCAAAAATTTACTCTTTCAATGATTTATAAAATGTAATATATATATATATCCTAAATACGAACAATTAAAAATAATTTGCATTTTTGTCATTCCGCAAATCATGAAGATCCTTGGATTTGGCGCAGACGTATTTGTCATACAAGTTTTAAATATATCAACAAACTAGCAAAACATGATCTAGTTAGAGGTCTACCTAAAATTATTTATAAAATTAAAATTTTATGTGATGCTTGTCAAATGGGCTAGTTAAAGAAAAGTTCCTTCAAAACTAAAACTAAAATATCTACTAAGCAACCATTAGAATTAATTCATTTACATTTATTTGGACCAACATAAGTACGTAGTATAAATCGTAACAAATATGTTTTTGTAATTGTAGATGATTTTTCAAGATATACTAGGACATTATTTTTAAAACATTAAAGTGGTACTTTTGGAATGTTTAAAATCTTTGCAAAAAAGATTACTAACTTAATGGATTTATAAATAAAAAACATATGGAATGATCATGGAGAAGAATTTGAAATTGAATTTTTTACCAATTTTTGTAACAAAAAAGGAATTAGTCATAATTTTTCGATTCCACGTACACTATAACAAAATGGTGTAGTCGAAAGGAAAAATAAAACTCTATAGGAATGTGCATGAGCACTACTAAATAGTAGTAATCTACCCAAACATTTCTGGGCTGAAGCCGTTGCCACTGCCTATTATGTGTTAAATCATGTCACACTTCGACCCATGGCAAAAAATACTTGTTATGAATTTTTTTATGGAAAGAAACCAAAAGTTTCGTATTTCAGAACTTTTGTGTCCAAATGTTTTGTTTTAAATACTAAAGATAGTCTTGGAAAATTTAATTCTAAAGCGGACGAAGAAATTTTCATTGGTTATTCAGAATGTAGTAAAGCTTATAGAATTTATAATAAACAAACAAATATTATAGAAGAAAGCTTACATGTATCCTTTGATGAAAATTTCCAACAAACTATAAAAGAAGAAGAAGATGAAATTTTTACTCAAAATCAAAACTGAAAATACAAGTAATAATTCATCCTTTGATAATAATGAAAATATATTAAGATCACCCACATGAACATTAAAAAATCATCATTTGGATAATATAATTGGAGACTTAAATTCTCGAGTCACTAGAAATAACTTAAATGAAACGAGTCATGTTGTTTTTATCTCAAATACAGAACCTAAAAATTATAAAGAAGCATCAAAAGATAATTCTTAGACCTTAGCAATGCAAGAAGAATTAAATCAATTTGAACGTAATAATGTATGGAAACTCGTTCTTAGACCATCAGATTAATCTGTAATAGGAACAAAATGGGTTTTCAAAAACAAAGCAGAAGAAAATGGAAATATTATTCATAAGATAGCAAGATTAGTGGCTCAAGGCTATAACCAAGAAGAGGGAATTGATTATGAAGAGATGTTTGTTCCCGTAGCTCGTCTCGAAGCAATTCATACTCTACTCGCTTTTGCATGTCATCACAACTTTAAATTATTTTAAATGGATGTTAAGAGTGCCTTCTTAAATGGTTTTATTAAAGAAAAAGATTTTGTAGAACCGCCATTATTTATTCATGAAAAATATGCAGATCACGTTTTTAACCTAAAAAAGGCTTTATATGGCTTAAAACAAGCACCGCATGCTTGGTATGATCGACTAAAAACTCATCATATGCAAACCCCATTAAAACCAAGATCTAAAAATTTACTTTCAAGTTTCAAAAACAATGCCTTCAAAATAAAAATCTACAAAGAAACAAAAGAAATATCAAGGATCTGCATCTCAATCAACTATTGTCATCGATTCTCACATCAAATCTTGGCTTGATCAAAGCCCTAGTTCCATCAAAAGGTTTGAAGATTTGAAAATTATGAAGTTTCATCTAGGACCCTTCAACCAAATACTACGATTTCCTCTCTATGAAATTATATGAAGATGCCAAGGTTAACTATCTAATTGAACAAGGACCAAATGAGGTAACCATAGATAAGCTAGCTATTTTTCTCTTTTACTCAAATCTATGTAATTCTTCCATTTGGAATCCTGAAGATGACGAATATTGGCTTTGGGCTAGTGCATATGGTAAAATCATCAAACTTACTCCTGGTATGTTAGGACGAATTCTCCATTGGAGTTGCAGGTATCGAAGTAAAAAGCATACCAGACAAAAGATTTTTACCTCGTGATGAGGTCACTCACCTCATTTGGGAAGATCATATGGAACAATGGAATACAAAAAATCTTCGACCTAGGGCAAGATTGTTAAATCTTATGATTATTAACACTATAATACTAAGAAAAGGAATTCACGAGCAAATATATGAAACTGATCACAAAGCTATGTAAGGTATTAAAGTTAATTGGGCTCAATTTCTTTTTAATGAAATTAAAAATTTCTGGATTCAAAAGCATCAGACAATTGTTTATGTATCTTATATAATGCGGATTCTTCAATTACAAGGTATTCCTTCTTATCTATCATATTTTGAAGAACTATAAACTAAAGAAAGTGGATCCAAATACTTCAAACTTATGCATCTACCGAAAGAATCGCCACTGATGATATCATTTCCTCATTGGACACCGTTGCAACAATAACAACATTAGTAGCAACCTCCACAAGAGCAGCAACAACCCCCTCCACAAAAATTAGGTCCATATGTTTTCCAACAACATCCTTCTGAATATCACCCAGACTTAGAGATTTTAGAATCCCGAGGAGAACCTACTTCAACAAAATTATATCGTGACTTATCCGTTCGAAATCAACAAATCTTAGGAAAGAAAGTTGTTCGTCTTGAAAGATCTGTCTCAAGAATATCTTCTCGAATGGGTAAAGTTGAGAAAACACTAGATAAGGTTGTATCCACTATAGGGAAAATAACGAGGAAAGTTTGTAGTCGATCATCATTCTGGTCTTCATCATCGTCACTATCAGCTCCTTCACCTGCTCCATATGTCTCTTCAATTCTAGGGTCGAAACACAATTACGAGGAAAAAAACCTATGGAAGACGAACCATTATAGGACACAAATGAAGAGAAAGTGAGGTATTTACTATGCAAGATCCTTCCCATCATTAGTAGGGGTACTTTGGCTTTTCATGGATTATCTATTAACGAGGATGAAGAGTATAATGATGAACGTCATTGGTCAGAGAACACTTCTGATGCTTCAGCATTTTGGGAATCCTATAATAATACCTATGGCAGTTTCACTGACTCAACTAACTATTACCAGTAGTTTCCACTTTTATTTCCACTATATGTTTGTTTTCTGCATTTTCTCGCTTTATGTACTCTTCATTCGGATATTATGTACACCCTGTTCTATGTTATGCATTTCATTTTCTGTTTTCTCTATTTTCTTTTTGATTATGCCAAAGGAGGGAGAAAATATGCACACACATAGGGGGAAGATAACATATAATATACATGTATAAGGAGGAGTAAAATATACATTGTTTGTCATCATCAAAAAGAGGGAGATTGTTACGAACTCCTATCTACAAGTTTTAATGACGACAAACCACATCATAATAATTATTCATATATCTCGTATCTTAGTTTTTGTAGTTTTTTAAGGATACAAATCAAAGTATGGAACGTAGATCACAGCAGTGGAAAGTTAAACATTGTATACAAATCCTAGAAATAGAATGTAAAAATCTCCCTGGATTTTGTATATAGAAAAATATACACACTTTCAGATAGAACAAAATTCAACATATACCAGACATCTGGTTTATTACTTCAGACGTTTGGTCCGAGCGTTTGGAATTTTTCCAAAAAACACATGACCAGACGTCTGGTCATCATAATCCAAACGTCTAGATTTGGCTTCGGGATTTTTCTTTTTAAAATGCAACTGTCAAAATCTGAAAGCCTACTTTATGCATCTCTTCTCCAATTCAGTTCTACTCAAACAGAAGCATCTCCAGAAACGAAGAGAAATGGTAGCAACACTTTAAACCAACCTTTTCACAACTATAAATACATCATAGATTTTACAATCAAAGTAACTAATTTTCTGATTTCTATTCTCTATATTTACTTTGCATTTAAATTCTAGATTACTCATTTTTCCTATCAATATTTCAACCAAAGGCCATTAACTTTGGTTCAATTTTCTTCCATATTTCCAAAGCGCACACAAATTCATATCTATACATATCTACTGAAGATTATAGGAAGACTTGTACGTATTGTCAATATCAGTGTTAATCAGAGCACATTCTTGACGAAGGATTTCTATTGTAATAAGCTTATTCCACCGGGCGAAGTGAGGGTTATTGATTAGTGAAATTCTAAAGAGAAGCTTCGAGACTGGATGAAGGATGGGAGGTCTAAACTAGTATAAAATTTTTGGTGTGATCTTTTTATTATACTATTATCTCATTATCTTAATTCATCGTGTATATAATAATTACTTGTCATATACGTATACGATCCATATAGACTTTTAGTAATTATAATGTGTTATAATCCTGAGAATTTAATCACAATGAAGATAACATATTATATTGAATATTTCTAGTTAAGATGTATCGAGACATAATATCGGTATTTCATTAAGACAGGAGTACCTAACGCTATCCAAATGTTGGATAGTGTGTATTACTCATTGCTGTTGGGGCACCAAGGGATTACATACCTATAGTCATTGATACTATGAAATGACTTACTCGATATTTTTTTGTCGGTTAACATAACTAAGGTCAAACGTATTATATCGAAGTGATGATATTATATTGTTCTCTTGAATTAAGAATACCGTTAAACTTCAATATGGATACTATATCTTGATTATAGTTAAACTGTGACACATCATCCATTGGATGGCTATAGTTGGTCTGAGTTAAAGCATTGAAAGTGAAACCCTATTTAATGGAGAATTTATTTCCTCCGTTATATGGGGTTAGTATCACGGTCAACTTTAGTCAACTTAAAGTCAAAATCTTTGGCTACAGCAGTTGGGTTATTAATAATACTTACTATTGAACCAAAAACTTTCTGTTTGGATTATACAAGTTTAATGTGGACAATAATGAAATTTGACCAAAACCAAATTCCACGGGTCCTAAGGTGATGTAATTTTGATGAAGAGAGTTGTTATAAATAATTGTTACTACCAAGGACTGCTTAAAGTTATAAAATTGGAGTTTACCAAAGACGTATAAGCAATAAATTCGGCTTGATTGTCACTCCGCTAGCTAAAATGAGGTGCCAACGTTAACATTCAAGTTGCATGATATTAATTGTTGATAGAATTTACATCCATGAGTCGCATAACCGCAATGTTGAATACTCTGAAATCCACATGATTTAATTAAATTACAATTATTATACATTAATTAGTCAATTAATATTTACGGAAAATTAATTATTTAATTTTTTATGATTTATTTGAATCGGTATTTAACAAAGTTCGTAAAAGTTTTATATGTACGTATCGATATACGATGTCGATAAATATTTGAATTGAATTTAAAAGCGGAAATTAGTTTAAATGAAAAGGTTTAATAAAATTTAATTTTAACGGACGTTAAAATTTAACTTCCATCTCAAGGACAAGCACCAAATTTTCTCGATCGTTCCTGCGTTTTAGTCTCTTTTCTTTTATAAACAAAATTTCTCCTTCATCAAACAATGGCCACCAAAACTTAAATCAATTTTCTTTCTCAAACTGATTTATAAGCGCAATCGACTTCGGAATCTAAGTCGATGAACATAAATCCACATATTTCAATAAATTCTGTACAAATAAACGATGAACATACGATTTCAAAAAGTAGGACTTCGACTGCTACGTGTACAAAAGTAAAGAGAAGGCGAAAAACTAATTCATCCACAGTTGTCGATTCGAATGACATTCATGAAAATACAAAGAGGACGAAAAAATCTAGGGCATCTAAAACTATGAATGAAGACGACATAAAGAAACAACAGCTTAGTGATGGAATCGGCGGCAGAAAAAGAAAGACAAAGGTATAACAGCTGATTTATTTTCAGAATAAAAGATAATTTTACAATGATAGTTGAATTATCATTTGATTTGTTGTTGTTGCATGTATAGTATTAAAATATGAGATGATGGATGAACATAGCATTTAGTTTTTGACGGATGATAGACAACAATAAGATGAACAGATACAAAATGATGGAAAAATATAACATTGAAAAAAATGATAGACAAACATAGCATGATAGAATGATAGTTGAATATATCACTTTATTTACTTTATGTGTAATGATGCAATGATAAATGAAAATAGCATTTCAATATTTGATAGACGGTAGAAAATAATTAGATGGATTCTTATTGGATGATAGTTCAATATATCATTTGATTTCTATGCACCATATTGAAATATGAGATGATAGGTGAACAATGCATTCAGTCTTTAACAGATGATAGACAACAATAAGATGAATATTTATAGAATGATAGACAAATATAGCATTGAAAAAAATGACAGACAAGCATAGCATGATAGAATGATAGTTGAATATATCATTTTATTTACTGTATTTGTTATGATGGAATGATAAATGTTAGTTATTGAATGATAGTTCAATATATCATTTGATTTGTATGCATCATATTGAAATATGAGATGGTAAATGAACATAGCATTTAGTAGTTGATGGTTGATAGACAACAATATGATGAATAGTTACAGAATGATAGACAAATCTGTGCAGTTAAAGCGCCCTGCCGCTCCACAGCGATTGAGGTGCGAAAAGTTATAGTGGAGATATATCGGGAATATAGCAGGATATAGCAGACGACTTTAATAAGAGGAATGATGAATATTCTACATTAAAAAGAGGAACAAGTATTACTTATTATTTCTCACCAAGCAAAACAAGTTATAATAAAGTAAAGATAAACAAAGTTGACACTCAAAAAGTGAGAACTATTTATAATAACCAACAACATATATCATTGACATCAACTTTGAAGTTACCATAAAATTTAGAAGTAAGACATCAAGCAAACTGCTTATTTATAAGAAAGGTGGATATAGCGGGGCAAAAAAAATGGGGATATAGAGAATTATTGCCACAATATCAGGGATAATAGCGGATCCGCTATATTGGACCGCTTTATAGGAATATCGTTTCCCCAAAAGTCCGCTACAGGATATATCGGGGTAACATCGGAGAATTGACTACACAGAGACAAACATAGCATTCAATCTTTCAACTTTAGAAGCATACATTGAAAAAGAGCAATGATAGACAAATATAGCATTTGAAAGAAGAATGATAGATGCATATAGCACTAGAAAATTATGCATTCATAGTTGAAATATTGATAGATGAAAATAAGAATGCATTTGAAAAATGAGACATGAGAATAACATTATAGTTTGTTAAATACTGAACTATTCATTCGCAGTTTTTTGTACAGGGATCAAAAGGTAAAATATTGAAGAAAGAAAAAACAACAGAAGGAAAAAATCAAAGAAAAAATCTCAGAAAAAAATTCAGTATCGATGTAGCTTGCTTCCGATAATAAAAATTTTCAGGAAAGTTACGGAAAAAGGAGGTTATCTTGTAGATCAATTGAATTATTTAAAACAAACACCCTTTGAAAAATTTATGCTAGGTTTTTTCAAAGAAATTTTATCCATAGCTGCTTTTTAAAATCATCAACAACCTTATGCGATATCATAGAAACATTTTCTATCAATGACGAAGCTTTTAAAGTGGGAATTTTTTATTTATAATCAAACCTGAAGATGTTTCAATTCTCTTTAGCTTACCTTTGCCTGGAATTAATATTTTTCCATTGTCTAAAATGAGTTTACAAATCCTTCCAGACAATTGAAAAGATTTTGTACTGAGAAATTGTGGAACAATAGAGCACATCCCAAAGGATCTTACAACATCAAAGATAACTAATGTACTGGAAACACAACAATTTCAAAATGAAAATGATTTACCAAAACTGCTTATTATTCTTGCAATGATAACCTTCTTCTTTCCTGACAACCAAAGATACTTACCATGGGGATATATTCCATATATCCTTGATCAAAACAAAATGAACTCAGTATCTTGGCCAGTTTCAATTCACCATTCATGTGAATTTGTAGTTTTTCCTACGCGTGCATGTGAATTTGATATCTCCATTAACAACATACTATTCTACCTTACCTAGATTTGGGAGGTGGAATATCGAAAGCTTGAAAAAGGTTATCTCAAGAGAATCTTTGATGAACATGGACAATAAAAATGTATTATTTCTCACACAAGTATAAGAAATATATAATGATAGATAAATATATCATAACATAGTGTATATTAACAATTTTCATTTTATTATTATACAGTCATAATTTAAATGATAGTTACATATATCATTTCTACACAAATACAATTTTCTGTAGGTGCTACTAAAAAATGATAGACAGATATAGCTTTAAATGAAAAATGACAATTGTATATAAAATTAGTTCATTCATTGTATGTTAGCTCATTCATTAGTATTTATGTTATTACATAGATTTTTGTTGAAATAAGAAACCTGACTGAAGATGAAAAAGAACTTCTTCAACAAAGAAGCCAACAAAAATTTGTTCAGTTTGATACCAATGAGAATATTGGGATACACAAAATAGAAAATTTGGAAAAAGCATCCAAAAACAAGTCGACCCAATGCAGCAGTACATTGAAGCTTTGGAAACTAAACTGAAGAAAAGTGAAAAAGAATTAGAAACGGAGAAACAGAAAAGAATACAAGCAGAAGGCACTATCACACAGTTGAGAAAAGAAATCAAGATGTTGAAAGCAAAAGCAAGAGGAAAAATAGAACCACCACCATTTGATCTCAATATAACTCAGGAAATTAAAAAGATGCAACAAGAGAAAGAACAACAGGATCAAAAGAAACCTTCAGAGGCAACAGAAAAATCACCAAAAGTGCATGAAAAAACACTGAAGAAACCAAGCTCTTTAGTTTTGAGGGTTAAAAAGCGCAAATAAAGGAATAAAATTGATTCTGATTGCCAGTATGAAATTGTTCATAGAAAAACAAAGAAAAATGTTGACAATGAAAACCAAAAGGAGCAATTTGAAATCAAGGAAGGTCAAAAAGAAAATACAAGTGAATAGGAACAAGAAAAACAAAATGAAGAATCAAATTATGAACAAGAATCTGAAACAGAAACAGATGAGCAAGTCACTACAATTGGAAATGAAGAAATTATTGATGTTGATGGGTACTCGCCATCAAGTAAAGCTTACAAGAGTAAAGATATCATAAGAAGTAGCATTCTACAATTATTGAATGAAGAACAACAAAACAAAATTCTTACTTTCTTCAAATTTAACGAAAATGAAAAGTAAGATTTCTGGTATTTTTTCTTTCACTATATTTGTAATTAAATAAGATTGAAAAAAAAACAAACTTGTCAATTATTGATTTTCAATTACAGCACTGTAGCATATGAAAAATATGAAGGACACAAAGGAGGAATCACAATAGTAAAATCTATGCTGGAAGCCGTTCTGTTTGAGGGGGTTACAGATGGGCAGGTATGCATTAAATTAGAATTGTGATAGTAAAAAAGTGTATATAAATGTATAAAATGAAAGAATGATAGGTAAACCCAGAATTCTACTTTTCAACGTGCATATAAATGAATTGAATGAGAGAGTGGCAGCTAAAAGTAGCATTAGTATTTGTAAAATGCAGATAACTGTATAGGATGGGAGAATGATTGTTAAAACTAGCATTCATAGGTTTTTAAGTGCATATAAGTGTATAGGATGAGAGAATGATAGTTAAAACTGGCATTCAGAGTTTCAAGTTGCATATAAATGTAATGAATGAAAGAATAGGGGTTAAAAATAACATTGATATTTGTAAAGGGCATATAAATCCATAGAATGTCCAAGATGACTGTTTAAACGATCATTTGCAATTTTCAGTGCATACAATGCAGTAAACATGTAAATGATAGTGAATACTAGCATTAATATTCCTGGTCCAAAAATTAATTAATTAATTAATTATCCCATAAAACTTACAACCTTCTATGTTTGGTTTAACAGATTATTGATTGGTTTTATTACAATCAAAAGATGTATGAACACAGTTACTACTTCACCGCAATGATGACGATAAGTATAAGCTTTTCATTATAAATGTTAAAAAATAATATAAAGTATTCTAATACATATGAATGTGCAGAATGCTTTAGTAAATGATCAGCAAACTGTGATCAAAGACATAGTCATACCAACAATAGATGTCATTGTCAAAGATGAATTTACAGAGAAAATTTTCTTCCCTCTACATTACGCAAACCATTAGAGCTTTTTGATGCTAAATTATAAAACAATGCAGTGGAGTCATTATGATTCAACCAAACCAAAAACTAGATCAACAAGGACTTCAAACCCCAGCTATAACCAAGCCCTCATTCTTGTAAGAAAAGTATATTTTTGAAATCACTCTAACATTAATATACATCATTAATTTTTCTTCTTGTAGAAAGACAAAATTGAATTGATGTTCAAGAAGAAATGGGCAGAATTAGGAATACTGAACAAAGAATTTCACAAACCTAAAGTGTTGTAGCCAAAAAGCCCGCCATAGGATTCTGACTCTTAAGTAACTAATTTCAGTTCTTCTCTTGTTTAAACTATCATTTTTATTTTTAAATTGCAGTAGAATGCATTAAATATGCAAAATGATAATTAAAACTAACATTGCTAATTGACATTTCATTGGTCTGCATCTATTAAACAAAAAGATTGTATATAAGGTGCACATTTCACATGCAGCAATGATGTCTCTATGAATGCATTGATTAATATTGTGATCAAAATATAAAGCTATATTTTAGAATTATAGAGTAAAAATGCAGTATTATTTTAGCATTAGGTTTTACTGTAACATTAACTAATATTTCTATATCTGAAACAGACTTGATTGTGCATTCTTTGTCATGGTAAACATGAAAAAACTGGACAAGGATGAGATGCCAGAAAAATATCCAAAGGAAATGCTTACAAACCTAAGAGCTATAGTGGTGTATAGCATACTCAATGATCCACAATACAATTGGTCAGTGGAAAAATCCTGCAGAGATTCTACATAAGAATAGTTGTTGCATTTTAACTTCTTAGAACTCTGAATATATTTGAACTGAACTACTTATACTAACTAAACTGTAATGGAGTCTAAAATGGAGTCTGAAATGGAGTCTAATATGGAGTCTTATATGTTTTCCAATGCGTGTATTTTGTTCTCAGTGTATAAACTGCTCAGATGGATTTGAACTTCTTGATTTGAATTTGATTCGATTATAATTGTTTGTTTTCAATGCATGAACTACAATGTATAAACTATGGATATATTCAAGTGTTATTTTTATGCGTTTTTGATGCTTTTACTGTATTTTCAATGTGCCGAATAATGTTTTATACTGAAATGCTAAATAGAACTAGCATTACACGAAAATACATTTCTAAGTGATTGAAATATGATGAATAATGTCTGAATTTATCCATATAGCATTTTTATATGATTTTCAATGTTTGAACTCCGTTTCAAGTGTGATAAATACTATTTACACTGTAATGCTAGTTATAACTAACATTTAACTGAAATGCTAAATACACATATCATTCAACTGTAATGCTACTTATATTGTAACGCAGTCCACGTTGATTGCTATTTTGATGGTAGGTGCCAAAGTCATCATTTATCTTATTTTATTTCTTTAAAGTGGCAATAGAAAGTTGATATATCAGTAGCCAGTATAACACCATAAGATATATTACACCATAAATCGGTGGCCAGTATTTGCAATCCCATTTATCTACTTTATCTGTTATTTTATGAAACAGAGAGATGCAGTCTGCATAATGAAGATATCCCATTTACAAATTGGTGTTAATTCTTTTTTCTAACTGCTCTTTCTAACAGTAAGTAAAGATATTCCATGCGGTATAAAAGAAATATGGGAGCAGATGTTACCCCATATCATATAAACAGTACATCATCATACTGGCAAATCATTACAAAACCACTTAAGTAACCTCATCAGCTAATCATATAAACAGTATATCATCATCATCAGATCCTTCATTCTTGCTCAACAGCTTACTCAGTTTTATATAATGAAAGATTACGGGTTTCAATGTTGAAACTGTGTTTCAGGTGTGATGCATGGTGATTACAATGAAATGCTAGTTACAATTACCATTCGAGTGAAATGATAAGTACATCTAACATTGGATAGAAATATTAATACTGAAGTGCAGAGCTCATGCTGTTGTTTAATTCATGTTAAATAATTTGCAACATGATAAATAATAAATTCCTAAAAACAAAAATTCAACAATAAAAGAAAATATAGGAAAATCGGATATTAGAAATTAAAACAAAATAACCAAAACATTTCATAGTTTATTTTCTAATGATTTCACAAAGTCTCATTTTCAATAAGCTTTAGTAGCTTTACACTTAAAAAACTTCTCCATTACACTAACAAAACACATAAATTTTCATAACTTTTTAAAGAACGAAGACAATTTCTTTTGTTGTGGCCAACTTCATTACACCGACTACATCTGTTTCTTTTACTTCGAGAATATCCAAATCCACCACGCCTCTTTGTAGATGGTCTTCCTACACCATGAATTTCTTTAGGAGGCCTAATCAAAACTTCATTTTCAGCAGCAATTGGCTTATCAAAATCTGGAATTGGATTGATAGCATTAGCATACGAAGATCTGAAAGCATTAACCGTAAAATAGTCCTCCACAAAATCATAAACCGATAATCTAGACTTGTTAATGCACTTAATTGCATGGACACATGGAAAACTAGTAACTCTTGATTGATTACAACTGCATAAACATTTTTAAGATCAACAACCTGTGACTTAGGAGATTTAACTTCAAACACAAATTCCGAAGACTTATAAACATCCCAACCAAAGCCATCATCTATTAATTTTGACAAACGTTCCTCCATAACATGACAAAGATTCGTTGTCCACAGACAACATTTCTCTCTTCATCTCGCCATTTGCTCCATAACTTTCACTCAAATACCATCCAAACAAGAAGTTTTAGGCATAACTCTATCTTCCAAAATCCATTAGTTGAAACTTTTTGCAACATTTGAAGAATATTCACCATAACGCTTTCCTTGAAAAAATAAATCTTCCCAATGGTCAAAAGGTTTATCCCTTAGAAAATTTTCTACGGACGTACCCCCAATATCTTTAAATTTAGAAAGATATCTCTCAAAATCATACATATTAGAAGCTCTAGCGCAAAATTTAAACAACTACACAACAGATGAATCACCTTTAGCCGCCTTGACAACAATTGCAATATTCTGTTTCATGTGAAGTAAACAATAGCTATGATATGAAGAAGGAAATATTTTTGGAACACCTAAAGTGAGACTCCATTGACGATCGGACATAAAAACTAAAGATCGATCTTCATTAAGCATTCCTTTCAGATGGGATAAAAACCAAGACCAATTAGATTCATTTTCATGTGAAATAATACCCATAGCAAGAGGAAAGAAACATATAAAATGAGTAATAAATGATAGCTCAGTAGTAACAAACATGAATTATATTAAACATCAAAACATGTATTAAATGTTAATAATTTCTATTATACACAATTAAATTAGATTCAAAATGATATATGAATATAGCATATGTTATTTTGAAGTCTTTTAGTTACTGCTGCATAAAATTTTAGTTCTTGTTTGTGTAAACATTTCTACTATAAACATTTATAGCTTAACCAAGTCAATCATTAAACAAAATAAAGCAAACAATTCTTGTGTAAATATGGCTGCATTATAACTATGTACAACTTTGAACAATGATAGTTTAATATATCATTACTAGAAAAACAAATAAGTAAATAAAACAAAAATAAAATGAAACTCAAACCTTGGTTACCATTTTTAGAAGTAACAGCTAACAAAACACCCGGTCTTCCCTTCAAAGCAGCTGCATCTAAAAATATTAATGGCTGACAGTGTTTAAATCCAAGTAGATAAGCACCAAAACCAATACAAACTCTCTCAAACTAATTGGTTGAAGCATTAAATTCCATGGCCACATAACTACCAGGATTACACTTTTGCAACGCCTCTAAATACCAATTTAAATCATCATATGACATAGCATCATCCCCATATATTTCTTTCAATGCCAACTGTTTTCCGATATAAGCATAATAATATGAAAGATTAAAATTATACTATCTTCTAAATTCCTTTATAATATCTTTTGGCTTCTTCATAGGAGCATCTCGAATTTGATCAACAATCAAAGATTTAACGAATCTACTTGAAATATTAACTTATTAACATCTCTAAGACCGACTCCACACGAATGATCAAAATTGTAAGTTTTAATAAAAAACCGAGAGAGTAGACCAAGATCCGAAGAAGCATTAAGATAAAACTTACAACCAGCCTTCAACCAAGAGTGATTAACTGAAATTCTATCTAGAGATTTTCTTACAAAAATCAAATCATAGCCATTTTCTATTTGATATGCCATTAAAAACACTCGAAAATCCTCGGCTCCATCAAAAAACAAAAACCAAGAAAATCCACAATAGTATTTTGAGAACCTTTCTTCAACATATCTTTCAAATAATAAGAAGAATCGGCATGTGAATCACTATTTGAACCATAATTACTACCAATTGAAGTGCTTTGAACACTTGCATAGCCTAAACCACAGCCAACAATATCAGCTTCCCCAGCACAAACATTTTTCTTAACAGTAAACTTAAAATAATGACTCTTCTTGAAAAATAGAAAACAGAGAATACTAATCAAATCTGAATCAGTATCAATGATATATTCTTATTCTCAAGAACATAAGATATCTCAATAGAAAATGTATTAAGATGTGGCCAAACTTCATAGATTTCAATCTTAACACCAAACAAAGAAGAGCCCGTAGTAAGTCGAGTAGAACAACAATTCTCATTATGTTCAAAAATAACTAGCAAACTATTTGCTTCATCATTATAGATATCAGTACTGCAAAAGAAATTAAAAAACCAATTAAAAAACTTACTTAATCTTATGAATACAGCAACAACAGAAAATACTAAATTAACATAGCATAACAAGTAGAAATATAATTAAGAGCTAAATGAAAGAAATATAAATTAATTAAAAAGAAGATGATAATGAACATAGCACAATTAAATTAAAACAAAATATGAATACAACAGCAAAGAATGCTATATAAATATAGCATAACGCAACAAACTACATATAAAATTCATAGAATGATAGACGAACATCAAAATTATAAAACCTTAAACTATCCTAAAGAAATATAATGATACACAAAAAATATATTACTTTTCCATTGAAACAAATCTAAAATAGGTACTGAAATCTGGAAGAAGACAAACTGTGCAACCTAGAAAAACAAAAATATACTTAATAATCGAACGATATTATATCAGAGGAAGATAAGAAGAATATCAAAACAAATAAAAGCAATATACCTGAATGTAAGGAAATTGTTTGATAAAGATACAAAGCACGATGAAGATCGATGATAAAGAAACACGATGAAGATCTATGACAATCAAGAAGATCGAATACAAAACGAGTCGTTGAATCGAGAAGACGATGAACTAAGATTAATGATATCAGAATGAAGGTGGAGAAGAAATTACGAAGAAAATTTAAATTTTACATAAATTTGTCCTTTGAATGAAAAAATAAAGCATGTATCCTTCAAATGAGAAAAAAATAATCCACGTCCGTAGGCCCAAAACAAGGAGTGAAGACATCCTCCAACCTATTTTCCTGAATTCAAAATGTATAAATATTAATTGGATTTGGAAATGCATATGGGCCCATTTAGCCAATATGGTGGCCAGCCATACAAGGAGTGGGGATGGTGAAATTTGCTTGAAATATATGGTTCGAATTAGTAAGGTAAAGAGGTAGATAGGGTGATCTTGATCCCCTCTGTCACTTAAATTTTTCATAGATAAGAAGATAGGCTAATCAAGGTTTCTCAGCGTAACCCGCTTCGGTCCAGGCCGGCTTGGGCCCAAGTCAGCCTACAATAAGCTATTTGAGAATCAAAAACATGTCTGAAAGTCTCTCTAGACTGTTGTTTGGGTTGGACCCTGATCAGCCTATCCTCTTCATTGTACTTTAGGTTAGCCCCCCACGAGTGCATCCCGATGCAACGCCAATAGTCAGCTCATCAAGCAAAGCAAGACATCTGCACTACTCGGCCCGTCCCCATCAGTCAACCTATCTTATAACCAGTTGCTCCCAAATAGCCAGTCTAGTCGAACACCTCCCTCGACCGTTAGCCGATCAATGCATCTCTAGATTGCCTCAGACATAACCTATCACCAACCCGACTCTTTCAACAACACCCTTGGAAATTTTCCACCTCTTTCCATATCCTTAGGGAAATGCTGACCTACCCGGTCTGCCTTGCCACATCCGCATGCGAGCAAGGCCAACAAAGAAGTGCAACCAAATGTGTCCGCTTTTGACATAGGGCATGCTACCACTATGCATAAACATTACCTAAGTAGCAAGAGTAGGGCACATATCTTATAGGGTTTTCCAAGTTTATGTTCACCTCAGTCGTTGATTCCCTTCACTTTTCAAACTGTCCCTTATTAATATGATTTACAACCAAGTGTCATTCTAGCCAGTTTTGCGGCATTATCTTAGCTGTAACGACCCGCCTTTTTGGACAGTTTAAACCGACGATCAAATACACATGCCGATTCCAAACCATTCAAAAGGGCAGATGGTTATTGGGGTAAATAAGAAAAGAAAAGAAAGAGAAATAAAGGAAATGAAACAACACAGAATCTCGCAGCGGAACGATAAAATATAAAAGTCAAATAAACAGTTCATGAAGCTGTTTACTATACTTTGACAATTATTTATACAACATTTATCAGAGTTATACATATACAACGGAGCAATTAAAATAATGCAGCAGATAGCATGATGCAAGGGTAATAATAGTAATAGTATACCAAACTTCGTCTTCATCCTCCAGAATAAATCTTCAAAAAATCTAAAAGACTCAGGACTGACCCGAGCGTAATGAAAAGACAAAACACTCGAGTCAGGACTAAAATATCCTTATGAAAGTTAAATCAATCGTAAATAAACATGAGTGTAACGGCGTCAGAGATGTTTACGGGGTTTGGCATCTCACATCCAGTGTCAACGTGCGTGCAATAACTTAAGAGATGTTACAGGATTTTCCATCTCTTAAGGATCCATTAAACTATCTACTATATAGTACAATACGCTAAGTAGATAATGCCTATCAGTAATATAAGGTATCAAAATAGCGTTAAGGCGTTACCATAATCCCCCTTAACACATTTTTATAATGCCATAGTCTATACAGCACCGTAAGCCCCACCGTAAACTGGTGGTTATCAGAGGGTACCCCATAGGTATAACACAAAACATAACGTAGGGGTCGCGAATAGGATAATCAGTATGACAAGGTACATGAGGCGATACCAACTAGGATACTAGTAGTTGCGTGATCCGGACTAATGTTGAGCATAGCCAACAGCTACCCCAACACCGCAAAACAACACTCCCAAATCAAGGGGTGCACCCAAATCGAATCACAAATGTAATAGATATGGTATCGAAGAAGTGTGTCCGCCAGAGGTGGCCAACCTCAATGGCCCAACGCGGCTCCTGTTTTAGTCATGTCAGGGGTCATCCAATATCGTTCTCTTTCTTCAGTCAACGCGTTCACCAAACCATCCACTTCATTCTGGATCAACACTCCGCGTATAATAGTTATTAAAGTGGTGTTCGGTATCGACAGAGAGTATGTCCATATCCGATCCTGGTCTCTTTAATAACTACGTATTATTACACCGTTGGCTCTTTTACATTTCAAATCGATTCATAATTGATATCAAAATATCATATTCGCTTCAAAAATCAAATCCATTTCAAATATCATCGTATTTCAAAATGTAAGATTCCGTTTCAAAAATATTTTTTCGCCTCAATATCTCATTTCGATTTCGAAATCCTTTCGAATTTCAATCTAGGTGCAACTCCATTTAAACCAATTCGTATTTACATTCAAGATTTAAACATAAACATTTCACCTGGTTGACCGGCTTGAAATTTTAGAAAATAGTTTTAAGTAGTTTAAAAGTAGTTTTAAATAATTAAAATAGTTAAAATACTTAAAATTTTAAAATGGATTTAAAATAGATAAATTAGTTTAAAATAATTTAAATTGGGTTAAGTAGATTTAGAATAGATTAAAATAGTTCAAGTATTCAAAAATGGTTTATATAACAGAGTAATTTGGAAAACAAAATAAAACAGCTTCAAAAACAGTCCATTTCAATTATAACTTCCCAATTCAAATCAATTTCAATTTCCATTCTACCGATTCAATTCCTATTTCAATTCAAATCAATGTCAACTTTGACTTCAAATTAATTCAATTTTACATTCACCTTCAATTAATTGAATTTCAATTTATATCGATTTGGAGCTTGATTTTCAAAATATCAATTTATAACACTTAACAAAATTATCCTTCAATATTCAAATTTAAATCCAAATTTCAAATATGATTCAATTCCAAGCTCATTTCAAAATATCATTTTTATATCGCTTTTACGTAGTAATACTCAAAGTTCGAAATAATGTTCAATCTTTAAAACAAATAGATTTTTCGAAATTCAATCATATCCAAATTTTAAATTTTAAAGTCTCAACTTAAATTATTTACCAATTTCTTTTAACTAAAATTATTTCAACATTCCAAACTCAATTTTTTGACAAATTCGATTTCTATAAATTGATTTCTATTTATAACTTTTAAATCCAAACATTTAAATCAATTTCAAATACAAGATTTCAAAAATTATTAATTTAGCCAATCCGGTGTCCGTATATAATTTTTTATCCTATAGCCAAGTGATTATTTATTTCAATTAAATGTCAGGGATGAATATATATCACTTAAATCAAATCACAGTTTCATATGTATGCATAACAGGATATATAAGCAAATAAACATCCAAACATTTAAATATCAACCAATAGCATCCATCGAAATACATCATCCAATAGACAACACAATTCATGGCAATTTCATAGTTATCAATGTCAGGTAATTTAATTGCAATTCAATTTTAATTTCGATTTAACTGTTCAATTAAATTTTCAACGGTTAATTCAAATGACAATCTATATGACAATTTAAATTTTATCAAACAACGACAAATAAAATCATAACACTTCATAATGTCAAATTTAACTAGCATAAAGATATTTAGTACGTTGTGAGCGTTATAAAACACTCACCTTGATTTCAATGTAGTTCCAGCGTTTTATTTCGAATAAAATTAAACGAGCGTTTAATTTTACCCAAAATTTTCACTAGCTCCAAATGACTTCAATCCATCTCCATAGCGTAGTGCTCGACAAAACGAAGCCAACGCAATTCGTTTCGTCAGATTCTGACCTCGTACGAACAAGGTATGACATTTATAAGTTAATACAATTTTTTTTATATAAATTAATTACAACTTTAATTAAATTTCCTAACCCTATCACAATATGTCCGTTCAATCATGCTTTCCAGATCTAGCCCGTTTCCTGCTTCCTCTTCCAAACGTGAAAATCATGTTCCTTCCCAGTTGTTACACGCACGCACAACCCATCCATCACATTCGAAACTTTGAATGACGCTCCTCCTCCACCATATCGTCGAAGAACGATCGATGACTTCCACCCCGATGCTCTCGACGAGAGCTACCCACGCACGCAAAACGGTGAAGCTCGGTTGTTCTTGTTGCTCAAAAAAAGGTGCAAACTCGAGCACGAACGCGGCCGCGTTTCTCCTCCATCGTTGCTCCGATGACGATCTCAGCCGTTGGATGTGAAGCACTCGTGATGCTCTTCAATTTGTTAGTTTATAATTTTTTCTGAATGTTTACGGATTGGAAGTTAATCAAGGGAGAAAGAGGGAGTTTTCTGGCCACTGATAAAGATAATGGCGGCTCTGACCTATTTAGGATTTCTGAATGCAAATAATGAAAGATGGAGTGCTTTTATAGAAAATTCGCGAAATTACTATTCACCCGGAATTTCCGAACTCCAAACGAAGCGTGCCGGCTGACGTTTCTAGGGTTTACCCCACGTTTCGAACACAATGGAACGTGTTTCGGAGGCTAATTTGGTCGTATGTGCGAGTTACGGAAATAAACGATCGATTTAAAATTAAACCGATTAACTAAATTTCTAGGCGTTTTGGCTTGCCCCGGACAAACAGTAAATTCGATTGACACGAAATTTGAAACCATACAATAATATAATATTACGGATCCGATGAAACTAGTTTCGTCGAAATACGAGACTGTTTGAAAAATGGCTATTTTTACTCGTCAAATAAATATTAAAACAATTTCGATGCGTTTCCAGCTGCCACGGTCAAACGAAAATTCCGATTGCTACGAAAATTGAAATCCGATAATAACAAACTATTACGGATCCAATGGAACTAGTTTCGTCCAATTCTGAGACTGTTCGAAAAGTGGCTATTTTAACTCGTCAATTTAATATTAAAATATTCAATTTTCACAAATTTACTTTTAATTCGATTTTAAATGTTCTACAACATCATTCTAACTTTAATATGATAAAATAAAATTTTACAAATCATTTTTAATCATATTAAACCCGTTGTTCAATTATTCAATAAATTCCAAATATTAAATTTAAACAATTTACCTGTTCGATATTCAATTATTTGATTTGAACTAGATTTTACTTATCAATCAATTACTCTATTATACCCAATGAATTCAGCATTTATTATCCTATCCAACTATTGATTGCAAAGGCATTCACTAAGTAGCATTTATTTTTCAATACTTATTACTATTCAAATCTTCGAAACCAATCTATTTAAAATCTGTATTACTACCTAAATAATTCACAATTCTTATTCACTTATTTACATTTGTTTTTCCATATATTCCCTTATAACCAAGTTATAACATTTGAGTCAATTCAACTAGATTGGAACTTCATTCAATCTATAAATAATTACTTGGATAATTATTGTTGCAATTCATTCCAGTTATTATTATTCCAAACGAATTACAAATTTTTTCTAACATTAAATCACGAAATCTTATTAAATTAGCTATTTTAATTATCGAAAATTTACGGGTCGTTACACTCTCCCCCACTCAAAACTTTTCGTCCCCGAAAAGGAAAAAGAAGGGAAAAGGAACAAAGTATAGAATTCAACATTAGATATATTTTATTCAAAGTTACCAACTTATAAAACAATGAAATTCCATTTATAAAGTCATAACTACGCTTTCACTAAGTTACTCCGAACGGCTTTCTAACTTTAAAAGTTAGTTATCAAAACAAGTTATAAAAAAAATTAAAACTTGAAAAAATTTCTAACACCCGGATTTACGGAAAATTTCGGCAGAGTCTCCTTTGCGCGGCTCGATCCGAAAAAAAAAGACAGTATATATATCACAAATATACATCTCATCAAGTGATGAGGCATCCCGTAGGGAAAAAAGTGTAAAAGTACGGTATGTAATCCGAGATATGTACCTTATATATTATTAGCGAGCATATGCGGCTAATATAGCGTGAAAGCGAGCTCTAAATGCGAAGCAAGCGCAATCCGCACCTACTAAACACTCAACAAACCATGAGAAACATGCATATATGAAAATAATATCAATATACACAATATAGCAACATAACAACTACATGTGCCAACATAGCAAATGCAACAAAACAACAAATGCATCCACTAAATCAATTATCATCCAACTATCATCCAACAAATCCATAACCAATCAATATAAATTCACTTCTCATTAATATTTATTCACTTGGTTTTCAATTTTAATCACAGTTGGTTCATTAACGTTGGATTTTACTAACATTCATTCTCAATTCAATTAGTTAACATTCACTCATTTATATTTGCATTAGTTCACTTCCAATTTGAATCAAATTAAATTCTATTTAAATTCATTTAACTTCCAATTTGATTTCAATGACTTATAACTTTCAATTTACACTTAATTAATTATATACAATCAACTAACAATCATATAACAACCAAATCATACCCAACATAACCAATTTATTAATTTTACATTCAATTTGGTTTATCTCTTTTATATATATATCCTGTTATATAATTTTTAAAAGGATCATTTTATATTTGGCATCTTAAATTTCCAATATTAACTTTAATTAAGTTCGTAAGCCGTACATATATCATCCGTGAGCAATATCAATCTAATCACTTATTCGATCACACAATTTCACTTCCAAACTAGTAGGGTTCACACGAATCTCCAGTGTGGACTCAGATTTGATTGGAAACTGTTACTCTCCTTGCATAGCCATATACTATGATAGAGAATTCCAGAATCAAATTAAAAATCCATATCCAGGGTTCGCCGTCGAAAATCGAGTGAAAAATCCTAACTTGGATCGATATAAATCATCTCGAAATTTTGTGCTCGAATTTGGATCAAATCGTTATGCGAATAAAATAATATACGTACAATCTCACGTATTACCTTCCAATGGATTTCTATCTAAATTATCTATACTAAATAATATTATTGAATCTATTTTTTTCACTTGATTACTCACAATCCATTATACAGTTAGTATATTCATTTCTTTACATAGCATATTCTTTAACCTTATCTTTTCTTAAACATCATATCAAAGAATTTGCTTACTCAAGTTCATTTTAAACATTCTATATAATTTAATTAAACTCAATCTCTTTTCCCAATTGATTCTTAGCTATACCAAATTCTTTTGTTCACATTTACTTTATACTCAATTTCAGTTAATACCCAATTTATTTGCGGAACATTTTATTAATCATCACTTTAATTTATAGTCATTCCATAAAAGTCTAACTTCTTATATATGACTTTTCTTAGTTTATAGTTATCTCAAAAGTTACATTTTTTTTTTTACAATCCCTATGCAATTTATATTTATTTTCTATAACCAATTTACAAAGATATAATACGATTCATTTATCTTCTTTCTTAAGTTCACTTACTTGTTTCATTCATCCATTCATCATTTCATGTTATATTTAAGTATATAACATTTTTATCACAACCAAAATTTTCATTTATATACATTTTAATTCCCTTTTGAGTTTTCCTTACTTGTATATTTCAATTACTTTCAGGTTCTGTTTATTTATACAATATCTCATTACATATCCAAAACATCATTTTAACTTTTAACATTTGGTAAGTCTTGTTATATGTTATCAGAATGTAAATTTGGTATTATACAAATATATAGAATTTCATTTTACTTAATTAGAATGTTCACAAATTTAATTTGTTTAAATCCTCTTTACCTTTCAACTTTAAAGTTTTCCCAAACAATAGCTTAGATATCTTAATCCTCTTATTTTATAAATTCTGGTTATTCACATTTCATTCAAATAATTTGAAAATTTATTAATTAACAGAACTTAGAAATTTAAATGCCCGGTTCTTTTCAAATCGTTTGAAATAAACATATACACTTATATCTTTAATATATAAAATCATACCTTTGGAGTTTAAACCAAAACTCATTTGCCCAAAATAATTTCGAAAGCAAAGCTTCTTAGAAGTCTTCCCACTTTGAGACTCGAAAATGAACGTCGATGATGTTGCGCAGTCATCACCGAAATTATTTTCCAGCGACATAAGAGAGGAGTACTGAATTCATTCCTTCTTAAAAATCCTTTTAAAATATTTCCATAAACATTTTCCAAATAATATTACTATATATTTCTTCAGAGCTTTGAGAACCATTTTCAAAATCCCGGGTCTTAAATTCAATATTTTCCAATTTAAATCTATTTTAATTTATAAGTCACCTTTATAAAATATTCTTACAGGATTTTCTTTCTTAAACATTCCACAAGTGTTTTATCATTGTTTATTTTGTAGTTCAGTTTATTTATTAAATTACAATATCCAATTAATGATAATAACCAATATTTTCATTTCTAACAACCAGGTAAGCTAGATAAGTCACAATAATTTTTGAAAATTTTCTATATATACAAAATATAATTAGAGCAAAATTATTTCATTTACCCAATTTCAAAACAATGCTATGTCGAATTGTTCTGTTTAAGTGTTTAGAGATCCCTATCAATGATGTTAATTACTTGTATTGACCAGAATCCATAAGCCACTCAACAAATCAACCGACACAATATAAAACATTTTATATCACTAACAAATACGCTCTCTCATATATATACACTTAGCGACTCATCATAGGGTATTACTACCTTATTTACAAAGAGTCAGGCCCCATAAAGCCAAGGTTATCGCTAAACCAAAGTTCTGATACCAACTGCAACGATCCGCCTTTTTGGACAGTTTAAACCGACGATCAAATACACATGCCGATTCCAAACCATTCAAAAGGGCAGATGGTTATTGGGGTAAATAAGAAAAGAAAAGAAAGAGAAATAAAGGAAATGAAACAACACAGAATCTCGCAGCGGAACGATAAAATATAATAGTCAAATAAACAGTTCATGAAGTTGTTTACTATACTTTGACAATTATTTATACAACATTTATCAGAGTTATACATATACAACAGAGTAATTAAAATAATGCAGCAGATAGCATGATTGTAACGGTCCTCAATTTTGAACAATTTAATTTGTGAATATTTAATTTATTTTAAATATTTAAATGATGATTTGACGTGAATTTCAAATTATCAGCATAAATTGGCGATTAAATTTTAGAATTTAATCTAGTGAAAAGTTGAATAGAATTTGAATTTAGCTTTGAAATTGAATATTGAATTGGTATTTAAAATTTGAACAAATGACTAGGAATAATAATTTGGATTTTGAGAATTATTATTTATGTAAATTTATAAATCGATGTTTAGTTATAAATAACATTTTTCTTTAACTAAAATAAAATAGAATAAAATTTTTGTCAATAACGAAATTAATAAATACAACTAGTGGAAATTTTAACAACATCGTTTTTGCAAAGCAAAGAAAATAAACAAAACTAACTGAATTTAAATAGAAAAAAAAAAGAAAGAGAAAACGATAAAAAGTAAATAAAAAAATAAAAAATAAAATAAAATAATAAGTATACATTACCTTACCCTATCAGCCAAATTTACGCCTTAACCCACGCTTGCAACCATGCCTTCCATCACGCATTTCCTCTGTAAAACCACGACCCCTCCCCCATCATTTCATTTCATACGACCGAAAAAAAAAGAAATAATAATGGCGGCCACGAATCTTCGCTCGTCCTCCTCTTCGATTCCGTGCTTCAACAATTAGGGCTTCAGCTTCAATCTTCGTTCAACTTGGCTCATTACTCTTCGGCCATTTCGATTCGGTGAAAGGTGAGTTCTTTGCTCACGATTGGTTTTAATTCAAGTTTTTATATTTGTTTGAATTGAATGCTTGGTTGCATGCTATGTTTTGGGGGGTTATTCGTTATCAATTGCTCGGATTTTTTTGGATTTAAACTGATATGAGGAGATTTGTCACTGCATATTGGTTGTTGGTTGTTATTCGCTATCATTTGCTCTGATATTTTGATTTTAAAGTAATAAGAACAAATGCTATTTGATATTTGTTTTTAAACTGTTAAGAATAGATGCTATTTGGGATTTATTTTTAAACTGGTGAGAACAGACACTATTTGGAATTTAATTTAAATTGATGAGAACAGATGCTATCAATTTGTGATTTGTTTTTAACTGATGAGAACAGATACTATAAATTTTGTTTTTAAACTGTTAAGAACAGATGCTATTAATTTTTGTTTTTTTTTTAAAAAAAAACTGATAAGAACATATGTTAATTTTAAGAGTATGAGTACTAGTTTGAGAACAAATGATTATATATACATGACTTTGAAAATGTTAGAGTTTTTCAGAAAGTATAGTCTTGTTTTCAACTACGAACTTATACAGTTTTAATATATAACTATCTTTGACCTCTTGTATGCACTTGTGCTTGCACTATGTTGAGTGTGCTAACTTGACCTTCTTGCATTTGTGTAGTAGCTGCTGTCCATTTTCATTTTATTAGCTATACTGATATATTTGAACTTGAATCATTTTTAGCAGTGTCAATTTGTTTTAAATGGTGGACTCAATGTGTCACCTGTTTTCTAAAATCTGCATATATAGGCATACATATATTTGTATGTGTGTATGCATATATATGACTGGATTTATACTGTCTTGAATCTTGTTTACTTGATGACATTTAGTTGGTGTAGTTGTACTCTTGTAGCTTCACCTCAGTTCACTGAACTGTACTGGGTTGCATTTACAGACATACTTGATGTCTTGATTTTCACTTATAACTTCACTGGAATTTTGTGGATGTTTTTCCATGTTATCCACTGCCTCTTGAAGCACTTTGATATTGATCATGTAATCTACTGAGAAAAAGAAAAAAAAAGAAAAAAAGTAAGTAAGTTGGAATTTGGTTTAACTTGTTTGAGTTGCAGGCTCACACCAGGTTTTAAATCCTTCTCCTCCTCTTTGCTTTTGAAAAAAAATTGTAAACAAGTTTAACTTTGGTTTAAGACCTGTTATATATTTTCAGAAATAAATGAAAGCAAGTTTAAACTTTAATCATTATTACCTGGTTGACTTGATTCTCTTGACTTGGTCATCTTTGATGTTGTTAAACTAAGTAGCATGCATTTTGTGGTCTGCCTTGTTGCTAAGTCATTTCTGTTGACATGTTGTTGCATTCTCTTGAGTCTGTTGGACTTTGGTCTAGTTGTGCACTTGCATTTGAGTACTGTGTCTTGTTTCATTTAGTTTGCATTGTTCAAAGTCATGTTCCAATAGTTGCTGCCCTGTCCATATAGTTGTTCAATTGACTACTGAACTGGTGGCTTTTGGTACTTGTCTGCATGTCAGTCCATCACTGATTACTTTGATTTATTTCATATTTTTTGATATGTTGTCCACCTGAGTTTGATGCATTTGCATATACTCTGTCTTTGAGCTGCTGTGTTGATTGCATTGTTGTACCTGGGTTATCTCACTGATCATTGTATACACATAGTTGTATGCTTCTCGGTTGCACTTCACCTCTGAGTTGAGTTTCACTTATGGTTCCAGTATAGCTGAAACATGATGTTTACTTTGCTCACTTGTGGGTTAGTTTGGTATTAAGTTGTATATGTTGTCACATTCATATGCTGTTTGCACCATTTGATCAGATTATTTCTTTGTTGCATTTCCTCCATTCAGAATTATTGTTGCAGTGATTTGTCTGATTTGTGCACACGAGTTGGCGAGGCAGTGCACATGTGTACAAATATATGTGTGCATTGCAGCCACACAGGATTGATAGATTTTAAAAAAAAAAATTTAATTTAAGTTTGTTTCCCTGTTGCTTCTCTGTTCTCTGTTCATACCTGGTTACAGAGTTCTAGTTGAGTTTTCAAACATGTTGCACTTCGATGTTGTTATGTTGAATCATTCACTGTCCCTGTTTCATTTGTTCAGTTGCACTTATAAATCCATGAATTGTTGTCCATTCATTTTGGGACCCTGCTTGTTCATCTGTGCTTGGCCTTAATGCTTAGTTATATTCAGGCTGATGTTTGACACACTGTATTTTGGGATGTTACCATTTATTTCAGTTCATTGCAAATTTAATTACTTGAATAAAGACTTATCCTGACTCGAGTGTTTTTGTGTTTGCAATAAACGCTCGGGTCAGACCGAGTATTTTTTACAGCTTGAAGATTTTCAGGCAGCGAAGTTAGAGAGAGAGGGGAAAGCACTTCACTAAAGTTTTTCTAGAAAAAATTTTCTTGTACTTAAGAATAAAAGATATATTCCGCTGTATAAAAATTAATGCATTGTACAAACTCTGATATATGTAAGAAAAATTATTTATGAGAAATATATGATTGTTCTGTGATTCTGTGGCTGATTCTGTTTAAACTCTATAAACTGAACAACAATCCGTCATTTTGAACGTTTCGAGTTGGTTTAATTACCGACTAGAGGCGGTCAGAACGGCGGGTCGTTACAATGATGCAAGGGTAATAATAGTAATAGTATACCAAACTTCGTCTTCATCCTCCAGAATAGATCTTCAAAAAATCTGAAAGACTCAAGACTGACCCGAGCGTAATGAAAAGACAAAACACTCGAGTCAGGACTAAAATATCCTTATGAAAGTTAAATCAATCGTAAATAAATATGAGTGCAACGGGGTCAGAGATGTTTACGGGGTTTGACATCTCATATCCAGTGTCAACGTGCGTGCAATAACTTAAGAGATGTTACGGGAGTTTCCATCTCTTAAGGATCCGTTAAACTATCTACTATGTAGTACAATACGCTAAGTAGATAATGCCTATCAGTAATATAAAGTATCAAAATAGCGTTAAGGCGTTACCATAATCCCCCTTAACACATTTTTATAATACCATAGTCTATACAGCACTGTAAGCCCCACCGTAAACTGGTGGTTATCATAGGGTACCCCATAGGTATAACACAAAACATAACGTAGTGGTCGCGAATAGGATAATCAGTATGACAAGGTACATGAGGCGATACCAACTAGGATACTAGTAGTTGCTTGATCCGGACTGATGTTGAGCATAGCCAGCAGCTACCACAACACCGCAAAACAACACTCCCAAATCAAGGGGTGCACCCAAATCGAATCACAAATGTACTAGATAGGGTATCGAAGAAGTGTGTCCGCTAGAGGTGGCGAACCTCAATGGCCCGACGCGGCTCCTGTTTTAGTCATGTCAGGGGTCATCCAATATCGTTCTCTTTCTTCAATCAACGCGTTCACCAAACCATCCACTTCATTCTGGATCAACGCTCCGCGAATAATAGTTATAAAGTGGTGTTCGGTATCGACAGAGAGTATGTCCATATCCGATCCCGATCTCTTTAATAACTACGTATTATTACACTGTTGGCTCTTTTACATTTCAAATCGATTCATAATTGATATCAAAATATCATATTCGCTTCAAAAATCAAATCCATTTCAAATATCATCGTATCTTTTCAAAATGTAAGATTCCGTTTCAAAAATCATTTTTCGCCTCAATATCTCATTTCGATTTCGAAATCCTTTCGAATTTCAATCTAGGTCGAATTTCAATCTAGGTTGCAACTCCATTTAAACCAGTTCGTATTTACATTCAAAATTTAAACATAAACATTTCACCTTATTGACCAACTTGAAATTTTAGAAAATAGTTTTAAGTAGTTTAAAAATAGTTTTAAATAATTAAAATAGTTAAATACTTAAAATCTTAAAATGGATTTAAAATAGATAAATTAGTTTAAAATAATTTAAATTGGGTTAAGTAGATTTAAAATAGATTAAAATAGTTCAAGTATTGAAAAATGGTTTATATAACAGAGTAATTTGGAAAACAAAATAAAACAGCTTCAAAACCAGTCCATTTCAATTATAACTTCCCAATTCAAATCAATTTCAATTTCCATTCTACCGATTCGTTTCCTATTTTAATTCAAATCAATGTCAACTTTGACTTCAAGTTAATTCAATTTTACATTCACCTTCAATTAAATCAATTTCAATTTATATCGATTTGGAGCTTGATTTTCAAAATATCAATTTATAACACTTAACAAAATTATCCTTCAATATTCAAATTTAAATCCAAATTTCAAATATGATTCAATTCCAAGCTCATTTCAAAATATCATTTTTATATCGCTTTTACGTAGTAAAACTCAAAGTTAGAAATAATGTTCAATCTTTAAAACAAATAGATTTTTCGAAATTCAATCATATCCAAATTTTAAATTTCAAAGTCTCAACTTAAATTATTTACCAATTTCATTTAACCAAAATTTATTTCAACATTCCAAACTCAATTTTTCGACAAATTCGATTTCTATAAATTGATTTCTATTTATAACTTTTAAATCCAAACATTTAAATAAATTTCAAATCGACGATTTCAAAAATTATTAATTTAGCCAATCCGGTGTCCGTATATAATTTTCTATCCTATGGCCAAATGATTATTTATTTCAATTAAATGTCAGGGATGAATATATATCACTTAAATCAAATCACAGTTTCATATGTATGCATAACAGGATATATATAAGCAAGAATGCTCACTGTGTGAACGAATTTCGCCCAACACTATTTATAAATGCATCACAAAAGTTATTGCAACAAGACTAAGAAATGTCTTACCAAATTTTATATCCAAAAACCAAGCTGCATTCTTACCTGGAAGGAATATTCTGGATCATGTTTTTCTCTCGCATGAACTTATTAAAGGCTATAAACGTAAGAATTCTCCTCCAAAAGCTACGATGAAACTTGATATTATGAAAGCATTTGACATGTTACAATGGGATAGTATTGTGAGAATAATGGGGTATATGAACTTCCCACCGCATTTTATATCATGGATATATGAATGCATCTCCACACCGACATATTCAGTTAATGTCAATGGAAAGTCTATTGGCTTTTTTACTTTTAAGCAAGGAATTAGACATGGAGATCCTCTTTCTGCTTATGTATTCATTATGGTTATGGAGCTTCTTACGCAGTTGTTCGAAAAACAGCATAATCAGGGTAGATTTAAACTTCATCCTGCATGCAAAGAACCACTGATCACTGCTCTTATGTTTGTGAACGACTTAATTGTTTTCTGCTCTCCTGATACTAGCACAGTCACGAATATAATGCTTACTCTTGATCAATTTTTCAACATGACAGGGCTGAAAGTTAATATTGGTAAATCTGAAATCATTACTGCTGGTCTTCATGCTGAACTGTGCAATCAAATTGCATATATTACTGGCCTGACGCACAACACTGATACAGTCTCATACTTAGGTCTACCTCTAGCAACGTCAAGAATCTCTACTGCCCAATGTCTTCCTCTTTTTGAGAAGATAACGGTGAGGCTTAATAGCTAGACCACCAGGATGCTTAGTCAAGCTGGTAGATTGACTCTAATTAAGTCAGTAATTTTTACAATGCAAGTATACTGGGCTCGTACCTTCATACTCCCCTTTAAGTTAATTAATATGATCAGAAGTGCAATCATGAGATTCCTATGGACTGGCAAGACAACTAGAAGATATATAGCACCCATTAAATTTAGCAGAATTGAGAGGCCAATGGACAAAGGTGGTCTTGGTATTCTTAATTTAAAGCAGTGGAACAAGGCTGCCTTCGCGAAACATATCGACACATACTACAATTGTTCTGAAAGCCTCTGGGCTAAGTGGTCTGACAAAAATGTGATAAAGGGAAGGAGTTTGTGGAATATGCACAAGCCACAGAACTTGAGCTGGACCTGGCAGAGCATCTTCAAGATTAAGGAGCACTTTCTTCCACTTGTTCTACTGAATTCGAATCCTATACATACCGTCAGTTTTTGGGAGGATCCTTGGTTAGATGTGGGTTTCATACTGCGGCGTCAATTAACGTACAATGAAATATAGCAAACTGGAATTCATCTGGCAACTAAGGTTAGTGATGTTATTTACAGTCTTCAATCTACACGTAGGGTATCTTCAAATAGTAGGATCCAAAACTTTTGGAACAAAATTGGCATGTTTATACCAGTTACAACTACTTATGCTAAGCTGGTATGGGGTAAAAATAAGACAATTTTCAAAACTGGAGAAGCATATGAATTTATCATGCAGAATAGTAACTGCCCAGCATGGAGATGGTGGAGAAGAACCTGGAGCAATGACAGTAAAATGCGACATAATTTCATGCTTTGGAAAATCCTTAACCGTGCTATTCTCACCAAGACTAAACTAGCATGCTTGGGGATGAATGTCAACATTGACTGTATATTCTGTAGTGAGCAAGCTGAGACTGTTGAACACTTATATTTTGAGTGCCCTATTATTAAGCAATTATGGATATGCATCATGGCTAAACTACAGCGTACTAATATCTCTGATGACAATCGGGTGGAGTGTGAAAGAATTTATATGAGTACGGGAAATGAAAGTGAGCGAAAGAGGGTGTTCAACACGGTGCTGAAGAGTTTCATCAGCTCTGTTTGGAGGGAGCGTAATAATAGAGTGTTCGATGCAAGTAATGCTAAAACTGATGGAGTACTCAGGCAGTGGATTATGAAAGAAATTATCAATGACTTAAGTCTACTCTCCTTCTCTTTTGATCCTGGGATCTTTTCCCTGCTGTGATTTTAGTCAGTGATGTTTTTTCTTTTATTGTTTTTTTTTTCTTATGTTTTTTTCCCTTGTGCTTGTTGTGCCACGTATCCCCCTGTTTTCTTTGATCTTTGTAAACTGTGTAATGTTCTGTTTGGTGCAGCAATAAAGTGGTCGGGGACCATCTAACCCCGTCGGCCTTGCCAAAAAAAAACATTAAATATCAACCAATAGCATCCATCGAAATACATCATCCAATAGACAATACAATTCATGGCAACTTCATAGTTAATAATGTCAGGTAATTTAATCGCAATTCAATTTTAATTTCGATTTAACTGTTCAATTAAATTTTCAACGGTTAATTCAAATGACAATCTATATGACAATTTAAATTTTATCAAACAACGACAAATAAAATCATAACACTTCATAATGTCAAATTTAACTAGCATAAAGATATTTAGTACGTTGTGAGCGTTATAAAACACTCACCTTGATTTCAATGTAGTTCCAGCGTTTTATTTCGAATAAAATTAAACGAGCGTTTAATTTTACCCGAAATTTTCACTAGCTCCAAACGACTCCAATCCAGCTCCATAGCGTAGTGCTCGACAAAATGAAGCCAACGCAATTCGTTTCGTCAGATTCCGACGTCGTACGAACAAGTTATGACATTTATAAGTTAATACAATTTTTTTATATAAATTAATTACAACTTTAATTAAATTTCCTAACCCTATCACAATCTGTCCGTTCAATCATGCTTTCCAGATCTAGGCCGTTGCCTGCTTCCTCTTCCAAACGTGAAAATCATGTTCCTTCCCAGTTGTTACACGCACGCACAACCCATCCATCACGTTCGAAACTTTGAATGACGCTCCTCCACCATATCGTCGAAGAACGATCGACGACTTCCACCCCGATGCTCTTGACGAGAGCTTCCCACACACGCAAAACGGTGAAGCTAGGCTGTTCTTGTTGTTCAGAAAAACGTGCAAACTTGAGCACGAACCCGGCCGCATTTCTCCTCCATCGTTGCTCCGATGATGATCTCAGCCATTGGATGTGAAGCACTCGTGATGCTCTTCAATTTGTTAGTTGATAATTTTTGCTGAATGTTTACAGATTGGAAGTTAATTGAGGGAGAAAGAGGGAGTTTTCTGGCCATTGATAAAGATAATGGCGGCTCTGACCTAATTAGGGTTTCTGAATGCAAATAATGAAAGATGGAGTGCTTTTATAGAAAATTCGCGAAATTACTATTCACCCGGAATTTCCGAACTCCAAACAAAGCTTGCCGGCTGACGTTTCTAGGGTTTACCCCGTGTTCCGAACACAATGGAATGTGTTTTGGAGGCTAATTCGGTCGTATGTGCGAGTTACGGAAATAAACGGTCGATTTAAAATTAAACCGATTAACTAAATTTTTAGGCGTTTTGGCTTGCCCGGACAAACGGTAAATCCGATTAACACGAAATTTGAAACCATACAATAATATCACATTACGGATCCGATGAAACTAGTTTTATCGAAATCCGAGACTGTTTGAAAAATGGCTATTTTAACTCGTCAAATAAATATTAAAACAATTTCGATGCGTTTTGAGCTGCCACGGTCAAACAAAAATCCGATTGCTACGAAAATTGAAATCCTATAATAACAAACTATTATCGAACGAATGGAACTAGTTTCGTCCAATTCTGAGACTGTTCGAAAAATGGCTATTTTAACTCGTCAATTTAATATTAAAATATTCAATTTTCACAAATTTACTTTTAATTCGATTTTAAAGTTCTACAACATCATTCTAACTTTAATATGATAAAATAAAATTTTAAAAATCATTTTTAATCATATTAAACCCGTTGTTCAATTATTCAATAAATTCCAAATATAAAATTTAAACAATTTACCTGTTCGATATTCAATTATTTGATTTGAACTAGATTTTACTTATCAATCAATTACTCTATTATACCCAATGAATTCAACATTTATTATCCTATCCAACTATTGTTTGCAAAGGCATTCACTAAGTAGCATTTATTTTTCAATACTTCTTACTATTCAAATCTTCGAAACCAATCTATTTAAAATCTGTATTACTACCAAAATAATTCACAATTCTTATTCACTTATTTACATTTGTTTTTCCATATATTCCCTTATAACCAAGTTATAACATTTGAGTCAATTCAATTAGATTGGAACTTCATTCAATCTATAAATAATTACTTGGATAATTATTGTTGCAATTCATTCCAGTTATTATTATTCCAAACGAATTACAAATTTTTTTCTAACATTAAATCACGAAATCTTATTAAATTAGCTATTTTAATTATCGAAAATTTATGAGTTGTTAGATTAGCCGTCCCAACATCAGTTTTAACCACAATAAATACCTCATGCATGACAACTTCAAAGCATTTGGTCGCCACCAGCCAAGGGTCAATTATTTCAAGGTTGGTCGCAACTCACCAAGGGGAGAGTATTCAGAAAGTTGGTCGCCACCCACCAAGGGTCGACTATTTCAAGGTTGATCGTCACCCACTAAAGATCTATTTATTCAATGGATCCATCAGCCGCTCACGATCTCGCATTCTCGTCTTAGCATCAAGTAGCAGACTCTTACAACAGCTCACTATTCGCAGTTCTAAGCTCAACGAGCCCTCAAGATTAACAACATCATTCGTCTTGAGCCACCCTTTTATCTTGTGGTATCTCTTATAATTCCATTTAATTGTAAGAGAGTCATATAATAAGAGGAATTTAAAGTGAACGTAGGCAGCTCATTCGAATCACTATATATCATGTGTCATTTACCCATTGAATGCTTATTTTAGCTCTCAAACTGGATGACTAGAAAGTAACCTTTGCTTTTCGTGGTGCAACTCCGAGGTTGAAAAATAATGCAGTCAACATTCTAGCGCTAGAAGGAGGGCCCAAACCTCTGGTCATATGGTTATAGCCTAATGTGCAAGCTCTTTTCACACTTAGTATCCACATCCAGTATGAAATCACTACTAGAAAAGCTTGAAATACCGACGACACTTGACGACAGCTTTTGACGGCCTATTGCGATAGTTTCCAACGGCTCTCAATGAGCCGTCGTCGGCCGTCAAAAACCGTCTGAAACACACCGTCAACGGCCGTTGGAAACTGTCGAAAGTTCGCGTTATACAGGTCTCGGCCGAGACCTTTCTTCCTCAAACAAACTGAACGAAATATCATCCTAACTCCCTAAAACTCCATTTTCAAGCTTCCAAATCTCAAATTCCAGCATTCGGATCTTGCATGGCTCCTGAATCACTCTCTATTACTTCCAATCTCAGGTATAACCTCTAAGTTTTGCAAAAAACCTAATGTGTAACCTAAATCTAGATTTTCCTAATTTGATAAATTAGGGCTAAACGGTGATTCTAATTGTTTCTAGTAGCCTAATGATGGTTTATAGTATCCCATGGAATACCTATTTCATTTGTTAGCTTTAAATTATGAAAAGTATGTATAATTTATGAATTGTGTATATGTGTAACCATTATATATGCGTTATTTTTAGCGCTGTCTTGTGTTAGTTGGGGTGTTTATGTTCATATATATGTGTGTATATGTGTTAATCATTATACACACACACACACACACACATACTAATAATTAAATAAATTGTTTTCTATCGAAAATTTCACAAAAAAATAATTTACATATCTACAATAATACGCTGAATTAACCTTATTCGATAAAATACCACAGAATAATATGGTAAATTAATAATTTTTCGAAAGATATAAAATTAGTAAATTTTCAACCGTTTACAAACAATAATGTATTATATAATAAATAAGAAGACAAACTATAAAAATTTCAATTTTTGTATAAACTACTTTTTTATTACGTCCGTTAGAAAGTTTTTGGACCCGTTCGACAAGTGTTGTACGCGATCGGTACATAAATATTCGTTTTCATCTTAAAACAGACATTTATATTCATTTGGTACAATATTTGCGAGATTTGTCCCTGTATTGGACAAGTTATAAACACAATACCATTTAATGCAATATTTTATTCATATATGCAGTTTATGAAAGAGAACGTCCATGTGGAGATCTCAGTAAAGAATTTTCTGATTGGTTTTCAAAGTACGTTTATGAACCGCGAAATTGTATGGTTGACGAAGGATTGAAACATCTTGCATTGGGGCCAAAAATAAATATCAAGACATATCCAATATATTTCGTCAATGGATATAAATTCAACGCCAATGTATATGGTGCTGAAAAATTAAATAATAATATAGGTTTATTTATTAAAGGTAGTGATGATCTAGAAAATCACATAAATGATTTTTATGGTGTTTTACCCCAAAATTTGCAACCGACATATTTCTCACGACCCGTGGAGGATGTTTTTCTATTTAGATGCAATTGGTTCGACAATGTTCTAGGTTCTAAAATTAATGCGCACAAGGATTATAATCTAATTAAAATATAACACACATCTCATTATCATAAGTATGATCCTTTTGTACTAGCCAAACAAGCATTGCAAGTTTATTATGCTCCTTATTCTTATCTAAAAAGTGATAAAACAGAATGGTCAGCAGTTTTTAAAACAAAGGCAAGATTTACGTTTGATGGAAAAAATATTCCAGACGAACAAGTTTATCAGGTAGATCTTGAGCAAAACAACGAAATAATAATAACAGACGATCGTACTGATTTCGGACTTCTGCACATCAAACATTTTGGTAGAAGCATTTAAGAGTAGAGAGGATAATATGTAGAACATGAGACCGAATTTGAATAAGAAGACGACGAGGATTGATAAAAATATTATGTTGAATTCTGATGTATTATGCAATTTATGTAATTAATGACATTTATTTTGTAAGTTATGTAATTTATATCATTCATGAAACTTAATCTGCTTAACGTCATTTAAGTAATATATATCATTTATGTAATTTATGTCATTCACGTCATTTGTAACATTTATGTCATTTAGTTAGCAATTTATGTTAAAAATGCTATATTCTGTTTATTGTCGGAATATGAAATCCAATCTGAATTAGGTATATTTTACAATTTATGTACTTTATGCCATTATTATACAATATATATTATTATTATGCTATTATGCTCTTAAAATGACGTGTCTATGACAGGTATCATGTCGTCCAGAAGGAGGAGCTCATCCCATTCATCCGTAGGTGATGGCAGCAGTCCATCACAACCGCCACAGCGTCCACCTGCGGATCTGGTGCCTAAAGCGGAAGGGTAAATATTAAATTTTTTTTAGCATCATAAATATTTTGTATGCCATATAATAATATGTATCATATTTACCATAAGGGTTCGACTTATAGCCGTCCGCAGTTGTTCTATCAGTTTCTAGAGACTTACATAAGAGTCGAATGACGGCTTGCTAGCCCAAGTAGGATAATATCCCTTTCTACATCATTCAGTGCATATGACATGATATTATTGTAAGTATAATCTTCTATTTCCCATTCTCAAATTGTTTGCTGCTTATTTATTGTTCCATAAATTATTTAATAATTTGTCGCTTTTTTATCATGAAATACAAGCTGCAGCCGACGTCCAAGCTGACAACATGCAGCTGGTACCACACTACTGGATGCGGAAGATTAGGAAAAATTATTGGGATTCTACGTCTACTATGAAGCATAACGGGAAGAAGCCAAATTGGATGAGAGCGAGTGTGACGACACAGAATTTCTAACAATTTAAATTGGAATATTTAATTGATTTTACATATTTAAAAATTAATTTTAACTCAAATTCCGGATATCAATATCTACTAGATAATTAAATCACTGAATTATATAGTTTAAATATTGAATTTAATAATTTAAATTGGGTAAATTGTTGAATCAGAAATTTCTAAGCCTGTTTAAAATAATTTGAATGCTTATAAAATTTATAATGATGATACTGAAGATAATAGAATGATTGAAATTTAATTTAAAGGTGACTTGTTCAATTTTAAAAATATATCGTTCAAATTGACATTTAAAAATAGCCTTCCGAGGCACGGTCTCGGAATTCGACGAAACGCGTTCCATTGTGTTCGGAATGCGGGTAAAACCTTATAAACGCCAGCCGGCAGATCTAATTCGGAGTTCGAGTTTTCGAGTTATGCTAAACGAGATATTTTTTAAAATTAATAATATTAAAATATAAAAATAAAGGTTAAATCAACAGCCGAAATAATGTCTCATCTTTTCTTTCATTTCTCTATAAACCATTATACCCAACAAGCTGCCCAAAAAAATAATCAAATCATGTCCCTTTTGTCTTTTGAGGCAAGCCTCTTGCCTTCGTCCTTTTAAATCGAGATCCGCCTCCTTTTACAGATTATTCTGAAATCCATCTCAGGAAAGATAGGCGACCACTATTAAATCGAGTCTCCTTCTTCTTTCCTCTTTACAGATCGCAAACGAAATCAATGGCCGATCATAAAACAAAATATCTACTTCTCTCCATGCTTTCAGAAGGAAATCAGGGCGTACAGTATCGCGATGGTGAACTCGAGCTCGAACTCGAGAAGCTTAGCTGAAGTCGCTAGGCTCGAGTCTCATTTAGAAATCGCCGCGCGCAAGTTTGATAGGGCGAGGCGGCATCGGTGGAGGTGGGATGTCGCGCAAAGAATTTTGCAGCAGTTTTTGGAGTAGGGCATGAAGTGTCGACAAGATCGAGTCTTTCAGGCGCGTTGATGGTTTCACATACGCGCGCGCGAGTTGGTGGTTCTCGTCTTCGTGCGTGTGAGTCAGAGGAGGAAGAGCAGTTGGATTGTGGATGGCTACGACGTCGATAGCATTGCGGGGTGAGAAGTATTCGTGTTTTTATTTCTTCTTAGATTTGAGATTTGAAATGTTTAACTATGGGAAAATTTTTCAAGATCCTTGTGCTATTACTGAAGTAAGAAGAAAGCAATACATGTTATTAAAAAAAAGTGTATACAGTAAGGTAGATTTTTTGGAAACGCAAGTTGAATTGTGATTTCCCAAACAGTTTTGTTTTTATAAGGCTTAAAACTGAAATGTTGATATGAACAAGAAAAAAAAAGGAAAAAAAAACATAAGATTTTAGATGTTATAGAATTTATATGAATTTATATAATGTATATACATATTTAAGTAACAGAAGTTACTATAGATTTTGAAAATCTAAGGATTTGAATTTAAAAATGATGGATGTGGTGGATTTAATTGTTTCCATTAACTTATTTAATTTTTCGGATTAAAAATATATGTTTAAGGAAATTTTCAGTTTAAGAATTTAAGTCCATTTATAAGTTAAATTAAATAAGTAAATGATAATAAATTGTTGATTTAAAATTCAAGTGGTAATTAATTTATATGATATTTATACAAGGTCAACTGTGAAGACAAGATCGAATTAGAATGGATTGAAAAACGAAATCAAAGGTGAGTAATCTCATGCTCTGGATTTTATTTAAATTTAAATGGTTAAATTTAAATAGTTGGATGAATGACTGAAATGTTTGGATGTGTACCGATGATCTAGTGATTTTAGATTTGGTTGTTTCTTGAGTTAATTGTGGTTTGACTCGAGGTGTTTGAATTTTAAATGGTTTTGAACTTGAATCGTAAATAAGTAAATGGTTCTGTTTGAAATCAAATAGGGTTTAATGATCGGTGATTCATTAAATAGGTATGATAATTTAAATGGGAAATTTATTAATTAAATTAATTCATGATTTGGGTTAATTAATTAAGTTTATATTAAACTGGAATGATCATTGGGTGGTTTAATAAGTAATTACCAAATGCGATTAATAAAATATAATTACTTTGTGAAATTAATCAAGAGATTAATTAAAATAGTAAATAAAGGAGTAATTAATTTATTTAATGAAGTAAATATAAAAAGATAGTAAATTAGTGGTTGAGATAAATCAAGAGTGATAAATATTTATGATTTAATTAATGATTAATTATTTAATGTAATGAATTTAGATTAGGATAAGTTAAAATACAATTGAAAATCCTTAATTTATATAATTAATGATGTAATCAAGGATTGATTAATTAAGATTGATTAACCATAAGTAATGACTTATGAAAAATTAAATAATATAATTTATTAAGGATTAATGTAATTAAAATAGTTAATTAATTTATGAAGTAATTAAGATTACTTATTGAATTTGGTTAAGAATAATTAATATCATGACATTAAACAAAGATAATTACTTGAATGTAATTGAAAAATAATTCATCCAAGGTGATTAATTAAGATGAATCATGAAAGGTTGAATAATTTATTGATTTGGAATTAATTAACATTAAATGAAGGAATCTAAGTGATTGTGATTTGAAATTCAATTAGAATCAATTGAATTGATTTGTAGGTGATTAAGCTTTGCTTTTGAATGATTAAAAGGTATTGGAAGATTTGAAGGAATTGATAACTATGATATGATATGTTGTGTATTTCATTTTGATAACTTGGGATAGGATGATATGAGATTCGAAGAGACCGGGTCGGGGATTGGGTAAATACCCGAAACCACTTTGAATTTTTATAGATTGATATGTGAATCTATAGGCTGGAATGAAGTGATTTAAAGGAATTGGACTATTTAAATCTTAACCATGGTACTTAAACAAAATTGATGTGTGGAATAAGTGATGTCTATAATAAATTGGGGATTTGAGAATTGAAATGAGTTACCCCGTTTTTTAATATAAGTTCATTGCTTTGGTATTCCATGTTAGTTGGGTTTACTCATGCTGGTTTCCAGCCTGACCCGGGTGTTACTTTGGTGCAATGCTCGGGTCAGACCGAGTATTATAGATTTTCATGTAGTTACGTTCTGAAGCTCAGGAGACGAGCTGGATGGCAAGAGCGTATCGAGTATTTCCGCTGTATTTTTATTATTGTTAATCCGAGACATGATAATCGTATATGTTCAATGCCTGTATATATGTGAAACTCTGATGTATATTAAATGTAATCGACAGATATAGTATTCTTTTGTAAACTATTACTATTTATTATTATAATTTATCCGCTGCGAATGTGAGATGTTGATGTTTCTGATCTTCTTCTTCTTCTATCTCTTTCTTCTTTTTCATAACTATCTGGAATTTTCGGCTTCGAAAATTTCGGGTCCTTACATATGGTATCAGAGCAGAAAGGTTACGCGAGAACCTTGGCACTAGCGGGGATTACTCATTAAATAGAGTCAAAAGTACTCTAGAATGAGTTGTGTATATTATATATAAGAGCGTACTTGTTATTTCTTATATAATGGTTTTAAATGATTTTATGTAAAAGTATATTTTGATATATAAAGAAATATTTCATTCTAATAAATATTGAAGCGATTGGTCGTTAAATTATTGAAATTAAAATTAAAGAGTAATATAATGCGACCAAATTGAAGTCTTGAATTGGAATTAAATTAAATAAAAACGGAAATACAGCCAAATTTAAATTTAAAATACTTGAAAATGAAATTCTAAATCTGGTCCCAGAATTTGGAAATTTGTTTCAAAGCAATGAAAAATAATATGTATGAATAAGGAATAGACATAAATCAAAAATAGTTTGAATAAACTCTAAATGTTGAGTTTGAAATTTGGAATGGAATGTGATACCCAAAGTGATAAGTTTTTAAGTGGGAAGATTATTATTGTGAAGTTTAAGGATTTGGATTAAGTAAATTGGAATTTAACTTGGAAAGTTAAATGGTTGATTTGAATTGGAAATTTGTGTGATCTCAAAACGGGTTTGAGATTTAAAAATTGAAAACGGATGGACGTTTTAAAATAAATTGGATAATATCATCCTATTGTTATTAAAAATCCTTATATTGCGAATTGGATTTTTTTTAAATGAATAAGAAATGAAGTGTGGTAATATATCCATTATTGAGATAAAAGGGAAATCTAACTTTAATTTGAAATTAAGGATATGGAATCACTTTAAACTGAAAATTTGAACAATTGAGTTTGTAAATTAAAATGGTTTAAGAACTGGTTTCAAACTAGAAGATAAAATTTAATAATAAATTAAATTTTTTAAATAAAATTGTATTGAACTCTTATTTGAACCTTGAAATACATAAGTTAAGATAATTTAAAATGGAATTTTGAAAGTTGGACTCAGAAATTTAAATAGATTAATTTTTTTAAATAAAAGTTAATTTGGTTTAAAGAGTTAAACCAACCTTTGAGAATTCAACTCAAATTTATATAATTCGAGATGGCTTAAAGTTGAAACTTAGATTCCATTAGTACCAATTGAATTGAGTTTGAATTAATTAGAATTGAAGTTGAATTGGGAATAAATCGAGTCCAATGGAGTTTGGAGTTATTTGAATTGGAATTGGATCAATTTAAATGGAAGTGTAAATTTACATTGAATTGTTGGGGGAAGTGAACAGTTGACTCTTGACTATTTTCAGTATAAATTGTTTTAACATAAACTTATTTTACCAAGCTATTTAATATATACAACCTTTCTTTCTTTAAGCTAAATTATTTTATACTCGTTTTACGATTATTTTTGTAGCTATTTGACCATTTTTCAACTGTTTGCTAAACCAATTACTATTTTTCAACTATGTTACAAATTAATTACTATTTTACAACTATTTTGCAAATATCTAAAATGTCTAAAACTATTTAGCTATTTTTCCAACTATTTTACGATTAGTTAACTATTTTATAGTTATTTTGTAAACTAATGATTATTTTTCAACTACTTATCTATTTTTAAAATTTTCAAGCTATTTTCTAAATATGAACTGGTCGAAGTTCAAACTTTTATTGATTAATTCCCAACTGGGATAAGAATTTAGGTGATAATCCAAATGGGGATTAAGGCAAATGAGAATTAAGACAATTGTAAATAAGTGAATGAAAATTTAAGTGAATGTGAATAGAAAGAGAAATTGATGTGGTTAATAATCAATGAAATTAAATGCGTGGGATGTACGTATATTATTTTATTCGCGTAGTGATTTGATCCAGATTCGAGCACAAAATTTCAAGATAGTTTATCGAACCGAGTTGGGATTTTTCACTCGATTTTTGACGGCGAACCTGGATATGGATCGTTGATTGGTTCTGGATGTTCTCTATCATAGTTATAGCTATGCAAGGAGAATGATGGTTTCTGATCAAGAAACCAGATCTGAGTCCGTACTAGGAAGTCGGGTGGACAATACTAGTTCGGAAGTGAAATTGTGTGATCGAGTGGGCGATCAGATTGGTATAGCGTACGGATGGTATGTGTACGTCGTACGGATTTGAATGAAATTGATATTGAAAAGAGTAATCAAATTGGAATGTTTGATTTTGAATAAACAAAGTTGTATATCTTTGTTATATAAGATAAATCTTCCCTTGTTGAATCTATTGCCGGAAGAAAAGGATTTTTGAAAAATTTCGAAGTATAAAAGGAGTTTTATACAAGTTTGAAAGGATCCAAAGTTTTTAAATTTTACATATATCTATATATATAAAGGATCTTATGAGAATTTTGGAAAAAGGTTTGGGGAACCTTTGGATTTGGAAAGGCTTTTGATTTTTGGGTAAAATCAATATTGAAATTTGAAAAGCCTAGTTTGTGAATTTATCGATTTTGGGATAATCGATTTTGTGTAAAGGAGCTTTGTATGAGATCATACTAGGTGTATGATTTGAAAGATACTATATGTATAGTATAAAGTGTTTTGATGATGGCTCTAGGGAAAAAGGCGCTCCCTTGAAATGAACTTCTCAGGAGTGCCACCGGGCGGTGCTGCCTTGAGCCCCAAGGGGGGTTCTAAAGTTGATCCTGTGAGGAGTCCGAACAAACTAGTTCCTGAGGATTATTTGGGGAGCGAAAGTCGAGGGCGTTGATGCGTACAAGGGCATTTGAATTATGCTGTGACGACAGTGTAACTCGATGTCACTGCGATCTACTGCGGGGACCATAGCGAAAATCGTGTGGAGGATGAGTGCCAACAGTCTGCACTTGATTTTGCCGGGAAGGCAACGCAACATCGGTAGACTGCGATCTATGGTCAAGTGGAGTGGAGAAGTTTCATTTTTGGCAGCGAAATTCGAGGGCGCTGATGCCTACAGTTATATGGGTTTTTGTTGTGATAGTTACGTAACCCCAGTTGTAGCTGCGATCTGTCGTGGGTTCCATGGTATAATCGAGGGGCGCGGAGGCCTACAGTTATCTATGGATTTTGTCGGGATGGCAACGTAACCCTGGAATGTAACCGCGACTATGGATGGGGGTGATGATTTCCAGAGCATTCTCACAAAAGATATTTCCTCTATTTTCAAAAATTGTTTTCTATATTTTCAATAAAATTATTTTCCAAGTATTTTCAATGGATGTTGAAAATGGGTCTGCTAAGTACTTATAGATTTTCAGTTTTACGCCTGATCAACGTATGACTGAATTTCTGTGAGAACAAGGATGGATTGGTTCAGGCATCGAGTCATAAGAAGTATTATTATAAAGAGCTATTTAATAGTATTATGTGAATTTATAAGCTTTTCTAAAATTTTGAAATAAAAGGCTGGAATTTTGGAAAATCAAGGGAAACCCAAACTGAAATTATAAAATAAAATTGAAACTCGAAAATTTTTAATGAAGTGATTCTTTGTAATTAAAAATCGATTATTAAATTTAAAATAGAAGTAAGATAATCAGTTAAATAAATTATTTAATAATGTATGTTAATGAAATTTAACTCGGTTAAATAAAATGGATTGTAAGTTGATAATGGGTTTGGGAACGAATTCGAATTGTAAATAGAATTCGACTTGGATTTGATATTGAATTAAATAAGTGGAGATGTTGTAAAAATATAGAAATAAATAGAGTTGGATCGAAATAGTGATGGTTTGAATTATAAATAAAATTCAAGTGTGATATGAATAGTATTTAACGAAACTTTCAAGTAAATTAGATATAATGGAAGTGTTGTCGAATGAAATGAAAGTGAATTATAATATAAATGATTTGAATTGCAAACAAAACCCAGGTGGGTAGAATAAATTGGAAATGGCCTTGTAATTAGTTAAATGAGTCTTGAATGAAGGGAATTTGGGAATTTAAATTATAATAATTAATCAAATAAATTTGTGGATTGAAATGAGATTTGATTGAAATAAAATCGAGTTAAGGTGAAAAAGAAAATTTATTTGCAAATGATGTGAGCTTAAGTTATGAAGTTGAAATAATTTGAAGAAAGCAAATTAGCTTAAGTTTAAAAATTAATAGAAGTTGGCTTCGAGCAAAAGTGGAAGGCTGGGTTAAATCAAATTGGAAATGGTTATTAATTTATAGGTTAATTGTGCCAAGCTTAATAAATTGTTTTGAATGGAATAATTGTAGAACTGAAATGAAATGCAATAAATGGTTGGCGAATAAATTAGAAATAAAATGGAATTAAATATAAAATGTGTTGAAATCAATTTGAAGTAGTTATAAACTAAAATATATACTTTATTAAGCGAATATCGTCGAAACTGCATAACAAATAAATGTCATTTGGCGTAAACAAAAGTAATTAAATTTCTGTGAGCTGATAGAGATTAAATAAATTGGTTTTAGAATTAATTGAAGTGAATATGAGCTTGTTTGGATTAAAAATCAATTGGATGTAAGAAAATTGAGTCGTAAACCATTAAAATTGAATAAAATGGCTTATGAATTAGTTGAAAGCAATTGAATTAGTTTTGAAAACACATAAATTGCTCGAGGAAGTCATTTTGAATGCATTTCTTTTAGAATTGAAGTGTTATAGTTGTTTAAATAAGAGAAATGTTATAGTCTTCATATATATAGTGCTTATATGCGTAAATTGAGTAAGTACAGGTACTTGAAGGCCGTTTGGCTGGATTTGGATGCACTAATTGCTTAAATTAATAAGATGCTTGCTTAAAATGCTAAATAAGGTATGCCTACGCAATAAAAATAGGAAATATGAACTGTTTTTGCTTTTTCCGACCGTGTGGGTCGATGTATACATATTTATATCTATTTTCAAATTGCAAAAGCTCCTCCGTGCAAAGGAGTCTCTGCCAAAAAATTTTGAAAATTTTGGGAGTTAGAAATTTTTTTGTTAACGACAAAACGATTTCAAATTGAAAACTAAAGTAAATTAGTAGATGAAACTAATGTGAATCAGTTATAAATGGAAGATAAATTCAATATTCAGAATTGAAGACAAATTGAAATCATATGAAAAAAAAGTAAATTGAAATAGATATGAAACCTATGTAAGAAAATGTATAAAATGATTGGAAGGGTTACGATTGGATATTATTGTCTTATAAGATATGTAGGTATTAAAAGGGAAAAGAAAATTGGATTTGATTCCAAAAGACAAATTTGAATGGCCCGACAAAAACGTATGTATTTAAATTTTCTGTATGAAATTGGATTGGGTTTTTGATCTAGCCACTTGGCTTTTGTTTTCTTTTGGAATTTGGAAGCCCGTAGTGGCATTTTGTAGTAGTACCGAGCTAGCCGAGCAAAGGAGACGCTGGCAAAAATTTTCGAAAATTTAGAGAGTTAGAAAAATTTTGAGAAAATTTTGATAATTCAAAATTTGGTTTTAAATTGAAATTTAGATGATTGAGACAAAAGGTATTGTTTGAAAGTATAGAAGGTTTTAGGAAGCTGGTTAAGGTGATAGTGAGTCTTTAATAAAAGATAGTGGTAGGATGTTGAATTGTGGGTTTTGAGAAAAGGTAAACGGGAATTGTGGGTTTTGAGAAATGGTAAACGGGTTTTGAACCATTCTTCCTAACTAGTAATTTCGGGGACGAAATTCTTAACGGGGGAGGAATGTGACGATCCGGAATTTCTAACAATTTAAATTGGAATATTTAATTGATTTTAAATATTTAAAAGTTAATTTTAACTCGAATTCCGGATATCAATATATACTTGATAATTAAATCATTGAATTATATAGTTTAAATATTGAATTTAATAATTTAAATTGGGTAAATTGTTGAATTAGAAATTTCTAAGCCTGTTTAAAATAATTTGAATGCTTATAAAATTTATAATGATGATACTGAAGATAATAGAATGATTGAAATTTAATTTAAAGGTAATTTGTTCAATTTTAAAAATATATCGTTCAAATTGACATTTAAAAATAGCCTTCCGAGGCACGGTCTCGGAATTCGACGAAACACGTTCCATTGTGTTCGGAATGCGGGTAAAACCTTATAAACGCCAGTCGGCAGGTCTGATTCGGAGTTCGAAATTTCAATTTATGCTAAACGATATATTTTTTAAAATTAATAATATTAAAATATAAAAATAAAGGTTAAATCAACAGCCGAAATAACGTCGCATCTTTTCTTTCGTTTCTCTGCAAACCATTATACCCAACAAGCAGCACAAAAAAAAAATCAAATCATGTCCCTTTTGTCTTTTGAAGCAAGCCTCTTGCCTTCGTCCTTTTAAATCGAGATTCACCTCCTTTTAAAGATTATTCTGAAATCCATCTCAGGAAAGATAGGCGGCCACTATTAAATCGAGTCTCCTTCTTCTTTCCTCTTTACAGATCGTAAACGAAATCAATGGCCGATCATAAAACAAAATATCTACTTCCTCTCCAAGCTTTCTGAAGGAAATCAGGGCGTACAGTATCGCGATGGTGAACTCGAGCTCGAACTCGAGAAGCTTAGCCAAAATCGCTAGGCTCGAGTCTCATTTAGAAACCGCCGCGTGCAAGTTTGATGGGGCGAGGCGGCATCGGTGGAGGTGGGATGTCGCGCAAAGGATTTTGCATCAGTTTTTGGAGTAGGGCATGAAGTGTCGACAAGCTCGAGTCTTTCGGGCACGTTGATGGTTTCGCATACGCGTGCGCGAGTTGGGGGTTATCGTCTTCGTGCGTGTGAGTCAGAGGAGGAGGAGCAGTTGGATTGTGGATGGCTACGGCATCGACAGCATTGTGGGGTGAGCAGTATTCGTGTTTCTATTTCTTCTTACATTTGAGATTTGAAATGTTTGACTATGGGAAATTTTTTCAAGATCCTTGTGCTATTACTGAAGTAAGAAGAAAGCAATACATATTAAAAAAAAGTGTATACAGTAAGGTAGATTTCTTGGAAACGCAAGTTGAAATTGTGATTTCCCAAACAGTTTTGTTTTTATATGGCTTAAAACTGAAATGTTGATATGAACAAGAAAAAAAAAGGAAAAAAAACATAAGATTTTAGATGCTATAGAATTTATATGAATTTATATAATGTATATACATATTTAAGTAACAGAAGTTACTATAGATTTTGAAAATATAAGATTTGAATTTAAAAATGATGGATGTGGTGGATTAAATTGTTTCCATTAACTTATTTAATTTTTTGGATTAAAAATATATGTTTAACGAAATTTTCAGTTTAAGAACTTAAGTCCATTTATAAGTTAAATTAAATAAGTAAATGATAATAAATTGTTGATATAAAATTCAAGTGGTAATTAATTTATATGATATTTATACAAGGTCAACTGTGAAGACAAAACCGAATTAGAATGGATTGCAAAACGAAATCAAAGGTGAGTAATCTCATGCTCTGGATTTTATTTAAATTTAAATAGTTAAATTTAAATAGTTGGATGAATGACTGAAATGTTTGGATGTGTACTGATGATCTAGTGATTTTAGATTTGGTTGTTTCTCGAGTTAATTGTGGTTTGACTCGAGGTGTTTGAATTTTAAATGGTTTTGAACTTGAATCATAAATAAGTAAATCGTTCTGTTTAAATCAAATAGGGTTTAATGATCGGTGATTCATTAAATAGGTATGATAATTTAAATGGGAAATTTATTAATTAAATTAATTAATGATTTGGGTTAATTAATTAAGTTTATATTAAAATGGAATGATCATTAGGTGGTTTAATAAGTAATTACCAAATGTGATTAATAAAATATAATTACTTTGTGAAATTAATCAAGAGATTAATTAAAATAGTAAATAAAGGAGTAATTAATTTATTTAATGAAGTAAATATAAAAGGATAGTAAATTACTGGTTGAGATAAATCAAGAGTGATAAATATTTATGATTTAATTATTGATTAATTATTTAATGTAATGAATTTAGATTAGGATAAGTTAAAATATAATTGAAAATCCTTAATCTATATAATTAATGATGTAATCAAGGATTGATTAATTAAGATTGATTAACCCATAAGTAATGACTTATGAAAAATTAACTAATATAATTTATTAAGGATTAATGTAATTAAAATAGTTAATTAATTTATGAAGTAATTAAGATTACTTATTGAATTTGGTTAAGAATAATTAATATCATGAAATTAAACAAAGATAATTACTTGAATGTAATTGAAAAATAATTAATCCAAGGTGATTAATTAAGATGAATCATGAAGGGTTGAATAATTTATTGATTTGGAATTAATTAACGTTAAATGAAGGAATCTAAGTGATTGAGGTTTGAAATTCAATTAGAATCAATTGAATTGATTTGTAGGTGATTAAGCTTTGCTTTTGAATGATTAAAAGGTATTGGAAGATTTGAAGGAATTGATAACTATGATATGATATGTTGTGTATTTCATTTTGATAACTTGGGATAGGATGATATGAGATTCGAAGAGACCGGGGTCGGGGATTGGGTAAATACCTGAAACCACTTTGAATTTTTATAGATTGATATGTGAATCTATAGGCTGGAATGAAGTGATTTAAAGGAATTGGACTATTTAAATCTTAACCATGGTACTTAAACAAAATTGATGTGTGGAATAAGTGATGTCTATAATAAATTGGGGATTTGAGAATTGAAATGAGTTACCCCGTTTTTTTATATAAGTTCATTGCTTTGGTATTCCATGTTAGTTGGGTTTACTCATGCTGGTTTCCAGCCTGACCCGGGTGTTACTTTGGTGCAATGCTCGGGTCAGACCGAGTATTACAGATTTCCATGTAGTTACGTTCTGAAGCTCAGGAGACGAGCTGGATGGCAAGAGCGTATCGAGTATTTCCGCTGTATTTATATTATTGTTAATCTGAGACATGATAATCGTATATGTTAAGTGACTGTATATGTGTGAAACTCTGATGTATATTAAATGTAATCGACAGATATAGTATCCTTTTGTAAACTGTTACTATTTATTATTATAATTTATCCGCTGCGAATGTGAGATGTTGATGTTTCTGATCTTCTTGGATGAGAGCGAGTGTGTGGGAAGGTCGGCTGGCGCATTTGGATAGCGATGAAGCGATGGTAAGTGTACTAATTTTTTATTAATTATTTTATTGATACGTAAATATCAAAAAATATTTGGTAAGTAAATAGTGTATTGTTTATTTAAATGTACAAACAGAGTCGCTGAGAGACTCTGCAAATAAGAACGAGAGTCCTGCCACTCATCGAGGAGGCTTAAAATCGTTGCAATAATATCGCCAGGAGCTGGTAAATTTATTAACTATGAATTGTAAATAGTCCTTATGCTATATAATTTTGAATATACAATAATAATACATAATAATCAATTTCAGGAAGCGAAGGCGAAGGGTCCTATATCGTACATGGATGTATTTACCCGTACTCATGCCATCGAGCATGTAAATCCAAATGAGACATTTTCATACACATGGCATGACGATAAATCGCGGAAGAGCCATGTAAATATATTCTAGTTTATGTACTATTAGTAATTGTTTTTATTATTAAATAATAATGAATTAATATATTATGCTATTAAGTTCAAATGTATTTTTATTTGTTCGTGTAGTTACGGTTTGTGGAACAAAGGCAGAAACTCCTAGAGGAAACAGGTCGAGAGCATCTAACTATAGACGATTTGGATGTCTTTTGAGTCAGTCATGGACCCATCTTCATAGAACAGGCGTTACGGTTTTGGCAATCATGCGGTAAAGAATAATATATTTAGATATAACAATTTAGTAATCTTTCAGTTCTAAAGAATTTCACATTGCTTTAGTCTTGATAATAAGTTTATAGTTATAACAATTAAAATATTATGTTGTAGCTTCGATAGTAAGATTATAGTAATTGAACTTTTACTAAATTAAATAAGTATTGCAGGGTAGACAGAGGAGAGACAGCCAAAGCAGATCTCAGAATGATCTAGCAGAGATCGAGGAATTGAGAGCTAGGGTGGTGCAGTTGGAGGAGCATAATCGTCAGCAGGTCATTGAGATGACACAGTAGCTGGACCAACGTATTGCTTAGTACATGCATCAGTATGGTGGTCTCTTTCCACTTTCAGCTGATTCCAGAGGTTCTGGAGGTGATTGAGAGGAGTAATAGATATGTTTTTCTATCATTCGACATTGTTTAGTAATGTTTGATGATACATTGAGATTTATTTTGTATATTGTTTGATGGTACATTTGGTGATGGTCAATTGATGGTGATGAGTTGTTGATGATAACATTTGAGTTATTGCACAGTGTACGTATTGTATGATGACATATATGTATATTATGTTAACGAAGTTTTGGTTGGTTTAATGTTACGTGAGTTGTGGTTGGTTTAATTTTCTTTATGTGACTTGAGTATATTTTATGGTTTGAGATTATACTGAATATATGAATTCGATATGTGGTTGTGTGTGACTATATTATATTTCTGAATTATTTATGTGAGACAAGCACGGAGCAGAATTCTGGAAAAATGCTTCAGGTTTTATGATGGTTTCCAACAATTGGCGACGACTTACAGGTCAACATTTTCCGATAGTTAGCTGCGGTTTTGTTGCTTCCTCTTGATCGGCCACGTGCCTACGACGGCCGACTAGAGCCGTCGGGTCTTCAATCGGCAGCCGCTGGAAATCGTACGACGGATGCCGTTGAAAATCGTATGAAGGATGTTGTTGGAAGCCATCGGAAAGACTGTATGGTGACGAGACAACTTGTGATGGTTATTTGCATCAGTTTTCGACGGCTACTGACGGTCGTCGATGGTTTTCAATCGTCAAAAACTGTACTATTTCTTGTAGTGAATATGGCAATTGCGAGTGCGGTACTGATCGCCCCTCTGTTTATTGGAAGGACCCCAACATGAGGAACGAGCCTCCCAACGCTCGCCAAGCATTCCCCTACGAGATGCCTTGATTGACTAGCCTCATGACAAGACATGAGGGAAAGATGACAATTGTCAGTTATCTTAATCTCTACTTTTCTCCTCCTTGGATAATACAAGTGATCGTGCACTCATATCAATATTTGAAGTAGCCACCTGCCGGTTGCTGCCATGTATGTCTTTGCTCTTAAAATTTTTCGAAAGCAACTGGATGCCCATATGCATGTTTGAGAGAATCCGAGATCAGTGACCAACAACTCTTTAAAGCTTGCTCCCAAGCTTACGACCTCCTATGAAGCGAGCATTGAAGTGTTCAAAGCCCACATTGTTCGGCACTATTGCCTAGGCTATCAACCTAGGATGAGTTTTCACATGCTCATTACCTTTTTGGGAATCGCTGCCCTTCGCCGCCGAAGACTATGCAAGCGGTATGTCCACTCCTAACCGGCATGGTATCTACGAGGATGAATTACCGAGCATATATTTCATTATCAGGAAATGCCCAAGTTATCCAACGAGGATGATTTTTCATGTATGCATGTGTAAATGTTACATATAGAAGTCTGCATAAAAAATGTGAACATTTTAGGTTTTATAATTTACACCACAACAACCCCTCTAAATATGTCTTTGTCATCTAAAGAAAAAAATCCTTTTTTTATTTGTCTACATATGCATATGTATATAGATGTAAATATATGTGTATGAAAGATACAAAATGAAATCTAAAATAGGCTTTAATTAGAAAGGTATTTCAAACATCATTACATTACTTGTAAAGCTAATTTTGTAAATCTAAAAAAAATATGTACACACATGTCTTGTCATACTTTTATCAGTATACGAGACCATTACAATTTTGGTTTAGTGTTGTTGTATCACGGTGCATCCCTATCCACCGATGGTTTGCTTGTGTTTTTTATGCAAATTGTACAACAATGCTTAAAAACGCGTTAAGGGGGATTAATATAAAGCCTTAACGCTAAGAAAATATTTATTTTATTCATTAGACATCACATATATAGTGTATTCTACTACATATAGATATTTTGATGGATCCTTATGAGATGGAAAATTCCGTAACATCCCTTGAGTTATTGAACGCACATTATACACTAGATAGAAGATGCGGAACCCCGTAGACATCTCTGACGCCATATCACTCATGTTATGTACGATATCGATTTGACTCACATAAGAATATTTTAGTCCCGATTTAAGTGTTTTACCTTTTCACTACGCTCGGATCAGCCCAGATTTTTTTCAACGCATTGAAGATTATTTTATAGGACAAATACAATTTGGTGTATTACTACGATTAGTATCCTTGCATCATGTTGTCTACTGCATTATTTATTTATCCTTGATGTATATGTAACTCTAATAACTATTATATAGATTATAATCAAATGTACAGTATAAATAGCTTCATAAACTATATTTTATTATTATATTTTAATGTTCGACTGTGAGATTCTGTGTTTTTATCTTCTTCTTTTCTTATTTTTCATAATTAACCCCATTGATTATCTATGTTTCGGATTATTTAAGTCAGACATGTGTGGATTATTGTCGATTTAAACCTTCCGAAATGTGGGTCATCACAGCGTGCACACTGACAATGATGACCGAAGGAGTGTGTGACCTGGCACTAACGGGAGTGCCTTAGTATGTGCGACAGCATGGACGTGATGCTGCATTGTTGATGGGTCAGGGTGCGATGCGAAAAGAGGCATTAAATTACCATTAAGAGTTGGACATGGATGCAGCAAACATCCTTAGCGCGAGTCGGCATTGTAGACTCTCCCTCAATGCGTAAATATGATACGTGTGGTCGTAATTTAGGAATATGGTCCCAAGTGGATATTGTAGGTAATCCTATGAATAGTTCTAGTAGTTATTATTCGATCCATAGTTCTTATTGAGGTTGGATTAGCTATTCGACCTTAAGTGTAAGCCTTCACAAGATGTTAGTGTAGGTGTGTTGAAAACTATACACCTTAAATTAATGAAACCTACATTAGTAACTAATTCACAAACGCTGGTGGAGAGCCCTATGTCATATAGAGTATTGATAAAGTTAATTGTGTATAATCTCCATATATTAATAATGTAACTCATTCACTAGAATTTTATCAGACCCACTCCTTTCTTTTCTTTTTCCTCCACCAAAGTGGGACATGGTAATAGGTGAAAGGCCCAGAGATTGGTACGTAGAGGGGCGAGTTTGGCGGTAGATGGATGGGCTATCTACGTACGGCCGATTTTGCTAAGCCATGTAAGGATTTTGCGAGTCTAGGAGGAAAGCCTTATATGGGAACCAAGTCGTATGTAGACTCGAAGGCATGGATCCACACTTGTGAGAGGAATTTTTGATTGATGGGTCTTAGAAATGACGTGAGGAGACAACTTACGACTGGCATTTACAGGGAGAGATTCTAAATTGGTGGGATGTAGCACTAGTAGAGAACGATGAAGGAGAAATTACTTAGGGAAGGTTTAGGAGGTGTTTTGAATTATAGTTTCTTTCCAGGGTAGAGGAGGCAGTATAATTGATGAAGTTTATACATTTCCAATGTAACAACCTTGTTTTTTTTGAGTGACTTAAATAAAATAAATAATGATGTAAATGGGAGATTTTAAATAAGAAATTTAATTTATCAATTACCAAAATAAAATAAAAAGAATTATCAAAGTGTTAGAAATCACTTTGAAATTATTATTGACATTTTATTTCCATTTACGGTCAATATGAAAATACAATAAGTATTTAAAATGACATCTAAATAAAGGTGTGCTTTTTTATCGTGTTGTATTAAGCTTTTGAGTTTAATGAAGTAATAATCATAGCCTTAGAAATAAATAAGAAGGGCTTTTGGTAAATATATAAAAGAAGGAAGAAAATTTATTATTTCTCTTATTGGGTTTAATTTCAAATCCAAGTCCATTTTAGTTGTGACTAAGAGAAATCTTCTCTTCGTTTGGTCTATACATTCGTTATAGTACAGTAAAACAGAAAGTTAGAAACCAAATTCCTCTTAACCCTAGAAGCTAAACATCAAATTAAAATAGGAATAAATTATTCGAAAATCTAGTAAATTCAAGGTAATGTTATGAATCCCAATTATAGCTTTTATACTATTCAATTTTAGTTTACAGTGTTTAATCCTGGTTGTTATTTGTTTTGGTTTTGAGTTATTTTCTAAGGTTTGCTGAAAATCAAAGTGTTTGGAAAGTCAAATAGGAGATTCAAGGTGAGTTAAACCCCACAAAATCTGCCTCTAAATTTCTTATTGCATGCATTTTGTTTTATAATGAATGGTAACGAATCGAAATGATGATTTTATGTTTTTTTGGTTGCAAACTTATGGTTCACTCTCTGTTATAACTATTTACTGTAAATTAGCTTTTCAACCTCTTTTTATTGCCTAGGTTTCCATGATCAATTGCCCTATGAATGCATGTGTGTTTCATAGCTTATATGGAAAGTATAAGACGCCATGATGTACATAAAACATGACGAAATCAGAGTGCATCGACGATGGTAAGTAGGAGCGCCTGGATCTCATGCCTAAGCATCCCACCAGCCGATTGGTCCTTGATGACCAATCGACTAGTCAAACACATGGAACATGAGTTCCAGATGTTATTTACTCCTTCCCATTGCCTTGCTTGGACCTGTGTTTTGCTTGCCTTGTTTAATGATTTTTAGTTGCTTTGCATTTTAATTTCTGAAGCTTGATTCTCCGACTTGGAAGATTCGTTGATTCAAAGATTTTTGGAGTTAAAAATATATAAATCTACCTAATATATATGGTTTGAATGAAAGTAATTTACAAAATAAAGTTTATTAAAATTTACTGATTCCAAACTTGTTTCCAAATCAATTCAATTCCTTTTATAAATAACTATAGCAAGTAACTATATATACATATTCAATATAGTTAGTAGAAATAGTTTATAGATGTAAAAATATTGTTTTGAAATATGAGCCCATGTTATTTTCTAAACAAATGTTTGTATATTTATGTGGCTTTTGGAATGTAGTTTGTACAACTATATATCTTTTTAACGGGATTTTAAAACAAATATATACATATAAATAAACATTTTGATATCAATTCAGATTTATAGTTTATTTCACTTAGTATAAAATACATAAGTTAAGCAACAATGAGTTTATTAATTAAAAGGTGAAGTTTGAAAGTATATTTATATAATGTATTTTTAGTAATCATTTCATATGTGGTGAATCTGAAGAATTGCTTTCAAAACTATAAACTCATCTTACTTTTTATTGTGTTTAGCCTTTTGGCTATGTATATGCACTTTTTGGCATTTCTTATTTGACTTTTGGAATGATTGCTTTCATGCAATTCTTGCCTTCACTTGAATAAGATATCTAGTTAAACGATTTAGCAATACATGTGGTATGAAAAATTGTATTACTTTATTGGTTAATTATTGGACTCGTGCGATTGAATATTTTAGTTGAGTGGAATTTACAATCTTTTAGTAAATATTTAAGTATCGCAAAGTGGTTATGGGGCATTAAGCGATACTCATTTAATTACTAATTAAGAGTACACTTATCGAGTGGAGTTTACTAACCTATAGAAAATACTCAAGTAAACCCGTGTGGTATGGGAGACGCGGTCATTATTGGAATAATTACTATTTGGAGGTACATTACACTTATTGATCAAAAATGATCATTTTGGCGTGTAATGTGCTCATCTCTTATGTTAGCTTGTGATGTGCTTGCTTTAGCTTTGACTTGCGATATGTTCGTCCCTTGTATTGACTCGTAATGTTTCTTGTATTAGCTTGCGATGTGCTTGCATTATTTATGAATTGCAACGTGCTCATCTCTTTTGTTAGCTTGCAATGTGCTTGCTTTAGTTACGACTTGTGACGTGCTCGTCTTTACGGTTTTATGATTTGTAACTCGCTTTTATACTAAGCTATTTGGGTTTTGATTCGCTTCCAAGCAGTCTTATATTTTCAGGACTTGATATGCTTTTATGTAGTCATTTTTGTTCTTGTGATTTCAGAGTTAGTTTCCTTATCACCATATTAGAGATGATGGTCGTTAATGGGCATGAGAGGATTTGGTATTGATGCCTTTTATTTGCATATTGCATATTATATGGTTATCATTATGCCTTGTGTCTTATGCAAGTCTATTAGTGGATGATTTCATGGTGAGACCTTATGAGATTTAGTGTAATACACTATAAAGAATACAATATCTTTGATGTCTATGCATGTTTATTATTATGATCTCACCTTATGAGTCAGATCGAGACTTGATGGATACAGGGACTCAGTGACTTTGGATGTGGGCTAGCTAAAGTAGATATATGCAGTGTGATCTATGTGATAGAGTTTCATTTTGAGATGTAAGTTTTATGTGCATACTTGTTTTATATTTGGTTGTAATGTCATTCGGCATGTATATTCTTTTGACCTGTCATAGCCTATATATGCATATGTTGTGAATGTGAGTCTAGTATTTTCCTTTTTATAGACCCACACTATAGAATGCTATTGATGTATACATGCTTGCAACATGTGATTCTATGTTTTATGGCGTGTCATATATTATTCTTTTCAAATTGAGCCAATGTGTTTATTGGTTTGTACCGAGAATATTAACGCCTATAAATGGAGATATGAGGTATAAGATGACGTGATAGTGTTAGCCCAAGGGAATGAACATGGATGGTCACTTCTATCTAGTTTTAATCTCTGTATTACTCGACAATATTACTTGTAATATTTTGGGTAATATGGGTATAAAAATGGGTCATTATAGCTTGGTATCAGAGTAGAGGTTAAGAACAATATAGAATGTAAGAAACACAAAACTTGGCCAAGACAGATTTAGAGTCCAGTCCCTTTGGTATGCCGGGTAGAATTTAGGATTTATCTCCAATTTAGGATATAAGTGTAATCGACTATTAGGAATAACCATTGAAATTTATTTGTAAAAAAATTGATTACTTTACAAACTCTTGTTATATAACTGATTTTTATGATTTCTTTTGAGTAGGGTGTCCTAATCCGTTAGTGATTAGAGTATTGCAGCAGAAGCTGATAGACTATTTCCGCTGAGCATAGTAATTAGCTTATTTCTATATGTTTGATTGATGGATGGATGCTTGATTTTTTGACATTATACATAATTGTTTAATATTAGTATTGAGTAGGAATTCTCATTAGGAATTTAGAAACCTACTCAATATTAATTATAAGACATTGCGGTATCTTCGGAAGTGTAACAACCACAAAGGATATTGGAAACTTTACTTCATATAAAATGAAATATTAATTTGAAGTATAACTTATTAAATACTAAGATAGATGTGGTATTGGATAAGTGCACTTTGTATGCATAGATGAATGGTTGTATTATTGAATTATTATTAGTAGATTATGATTTGTATGAGAGTATAGAGATTAATAAAGAAATTTTTGGAAATTAATTTTGCGCAAATTTATTATTGAGTGCTTCAAGAATTCTGATCGACGCGTTTGATCAACATTATCGATAAAGATTCTTAAACACTAGGACGAGACAATTGGACATAATATTTTGAGTTATAATATTTAAAGTATTATAGATCATTATGAATGTGTTACAAATAATATTTAAAAAGGAAATAAATTCTAAGTGAGTTAAATATTATTTTAAAATGGGATAAATGTTTTGAGAAGTATATATGCATGTATGATGAATTTTGGAAATAAAAAGATATTTTGGAAAAAGATATGTATATATGTATACACAAATGTGATAAGTTTAAACAAAAATATATTGATGATAAATAATATTTTAAAAGTAAATATTATGAGCTATATGGTTATTTGGAAAGAAGATATTAATTGGATTATAGGTAATTGATTTGAAATTGAATAATATTATTTGAGAAGATAGAATATTATGCGAAAATATATTTTTGGTACATAAATTAAGAAGAAAATGTATTTACAATGGAAATACTTATCTATATGTATGTGTTTAAAGTTTTAATGGTTTAGAAAATTACAATGAAAATTATAAAGATGCATTATATGTATTAATTTTAGATGACGTGTGCAACCACCGAGCATTAGCAATATCAAAAGTTGGTGGCAAGGCAATGTTCACTTTACTGTCAACGTTGCAGTTGTTTGACAAAGTGATTCACTATAAATAGATGGCAAGGTAATGTCATTGTATTATGTGATATATGTAAAATTTATGTACATTCATTTTAAAGATATATGCTAAGAAGAATTGTGTGTGTTGCTTTTGACTTGTTGTGTATATCTTATTATGATTTGAATGAAAGTTAATTTTTATATATGAGCCCTAATTTATAGGAAGCTCAAATGTGAAGTAATTGTGTAAGTAAATTTTGGAATTCCCAAATAAGAAATTAATTGAAAACAAAAATAGAATTTTATGTTTTGATGATTTGGAATCTAAAGGACAAATAATATAAACATGAATTGGTATAGATAAATATAATAAGAAGCCATTATATTATTGGAAGGATATAAAGTTAAAAAATTATTTTCGAGAAAAGATTTATTCGGAATTAAAATATTTAAATTTTGAAAAGTAATTTGGATTTTTGTTGAAAAATAAAAGTGATGATGATCAAATCATGAGAATAGAGTAAAAAGGGTTAGAAATTCATTTCATCTTGAAATGACTATATTAAAAAGATTGTACTTAGTAGTTGTGATTCAATAAGTGGTTGAATTTTTAGTGAAAGCTCTAATTTTTGGAAATAAATAATATTTCAACTTTAAACAGCTTTACAAAAAAATAATGGTAAGATATAGAAGTTCTTTTGGAAAGTCAATAAAAGAGATTATAGAAATGAGTTTGAACTTTAGTACAAAGTTATGACTTATACTAAACTAAATTTTTATAATCATGAGAGGAAATCTACAAAATGAAGTTTGACAAGATAAATATTTTGGTAGAAATTTTTTGATTTGATTTTATATGTAACTTTTTATTAGAAGATGGTTTTCCAAGTCTATCAATTTCAAATACAGAAATTTGAATTGTTGAATTGAATAGAGTTAAATAAGTTGAATTTAATAAGCTTACGCAATGGATGTTGTTCCTAGTTCAAGTGCGCCTCTAGTAGAGGACAAGGGGAAGAATGTCGTAGTTGAAGGTGTGTTAACTTTATCTGATTTACCAGTTCATATCTTATTTGACACCGGGGCATCACAATCTTTTATCTCTAAACTTGTAGATGAGTTGCACTTAGACACTAGCATAGTTACTGATCATGTAGCTATATCAAACCCTGTTGGAGGATCAATTTATTTATCTATGATATGTAGGGGTTCAAAATTGTTTATTTTGGGGGTCGAGTTCGATTTCGATGGCTTTTTCTTGGGATTTTCTGGATTTTTGGTAGATATGGGTTGGATGACTATGTGTAAGGCAATCTTAGATTGTGATAGGAAATTTTTAGGTTGGGTACTTGTAGTGGATATAGTCTAGAGGTTTATTGCGATCCTAGAGGTTTAGTTATGTTTAGTTACCTATATTCTTTAGACCTATCACATGATGAGTTAGATTCGACACAAGTAGTTAGAGACTAGTCATATGTCTTTTTTGAGATCATTGGTCTTCCATTATAGAAAGAGACTGATTTTTAGATTTATTCTGTGGAGAACGCTAGACCTATTGCCTTACCCATAAGGCATAGATGCGAGCTGAATAAGCAAGTGAATGATATCTTGGAGAAGGGCTTCATTAAGAGGAGTATTTTAGAGTGAGGAGCACCAGCTGACTTTGTAACCAAGATGGATGGTTTTTTGAGGCTTTCCATTGATTATCATGAGCTGAATAAGCCGATTTAGAAGAACAGTTACACGTCGCCCTACATAGAAAATCTCCTTGATCAGTTGGTTAGAGAGAAGGTGTTCTCTTAGCTTAAATTGGCTACCGGATTCCATCAGTTGCGTGTGGCCAAGGATAGTATTCAAAATACTGCTTTCTGTACACCTATTTAATTTTATGAGTGGTTAATCATACCCTTTGGACTGACCAATGCACCCACCTACTTTGTTGATCTGACGAATCAAGTTTTTAAAGGGTTGCTTAATAAGTTCATGGTGGTATTTTTTGATGACATATTAGTCTATACCAAAATCAAGGAGAAGCACGCGTTGCATCTAGAAGATGTGCTCAATACATCCATGGACATAAGTTGAAGGTGAAGTTTCTTAAATGTCGCTTTGGCTTGAGGAGGTATGCTTTTTGGGGCACGTTGTGTTTGAGAGTGAGCTAGGGGTCGATCCTAGTAAAGTAGCTGCAGTACAGGATTAGCAGGTCTGAAAATGCCACGGAAGTGAGGAGTTTCATTGGTTTGGTTGGCTACTATAGAAAGCTCATTGAGGATTTTAGTAAAATCTCTACCCATTTAATCCGCCTTACCAAGAAGAAATTGGTTTTCTTGTAAAATTCGAGGTGTGAGAATACTTTCATCAAGTTGAAGGAGGTATTGACTAGTGCACCCATTCTAGTAAAACCCAATGGTACAAAGTCATTCAGTGTATATGTGTTAGGCATGGTCTTGATGTAGGAAGGAAGAGTGGTGGGCTACACAGGTCTACGGTTGAAAATCCATGGGAGAAATTATCCCATCCATGATCTTGAGTTCGAGGCTATTGTCTTTGCACTTAAGTAATGGAGACGCCATCTTTTAGGAGAGTGGTTTGAGATGTATACGAATCATAAGTCTCTAAAGTATTTATTCACCTAAAAGGATTTTAATTTAAGGTAGCAGAGATAGATGGAGTTTTTGACATCGTATGACTTCGATATCCCCTATACTCTAGGCAAGCACATTGTTATAGCCGATGCCATGACTAGGAAGCATGTGGCATTGAGTCTTATGTTCATAGAGTGGAAGCACTTGAAGTTCATTTCTACGTTTGATTTTCAACCATCATCAGACATCATCCTGTGATTGTTAGCAGCTTTGGATGCACAACCTACACTTATGGACCACATTAGGTCAAGCCAAAAGCATGATAAGTAGTTAATGAATATTTTTTAGAAGCTTAGTAGAGGAGAATAGTTAAGTCATTTGAAGCATTATACCACCGACTTAAAGGTTGGTTACGGAGAGATAGTAGATATTGTGTTCCTCTCATTATGGATTTGATTGACATGTTACTAGCTGAGTCTCATCGTTCTAGGATAATCTTTAATCCTGATGGAGATAAAATGTACCATGACATGAAGAGAGTCTTTTGCTGACCTAGTATGAAGAAGCACATGGCCGAGTATGTGACTCAATGTATGACTTGCCGAAGGGTAAAGGAGAAGCAGAAGAAGCTGGGCGGATTGTTACAGCCACCACAGCGGAAGTGAGAGAATGTTTCTATGGATTTCATTGATGGATTGCCTAGGAGTAGGAGTGGGAAAGAGAGTGTTTGGGTCATAACCGACCGACTGACCAATTCGCTCATTTTGTTCCGGTTAGGAGTATAAGGACTGATATGTCTTTAGCGACACTATATGTAAGGGAGATAACTAGGTTACATAGAGTTCCTTCTACCATCGCTAGCGACCGAGGTCCTTTTTTCACTAACAAGTTTTGGAGGAGTTTACAGGAGGCTTTAGGCATTGAGTTGAGTTTGAGCACCGCCCATTATCCTTGGACGGACGAATAGTCGGAGTCCATAGGAGGCTTTAGGCATTGAGTTAGTCTGAGCACCGCTCATTATCCACGAATGGACAAATGAACGGAGAAGGTGAATAGAGCGTTGGAGGATTATCTTTGGATGTGTATCTTGGATTTTGGGGGCTCTTGGAAAAATCACTTGCCATTAGTGGAGTTTACCTATAATAGCACTTATCAAGCGAGCACTAGAATAGCACCGTTTAAGGCGTTATATGAAGGGCCTTGTTGATCATCGTCTTGTTAGTGGGGCACTATGGATAGGATTATCCGTAGACCAGATATGGTGAGGAAGACATCAGAGAAGGCTGACTTGATCTGTAGGAGAATGAAAACCACACAAGATAAGCATAAGTCTTACGCTCATAGAAGACACATGGAGTTGGAGTTTGTACTGGGCGACATGGTTTTTATGAAGGTGTCACCACTTAGGCATGTCATAAGATTTTGTTATTCGAGAAAGTTAGCATCAAGGTTTGTAGGGCCTTTTTTGATCACTAGTAGAGAAGGAAATTAGCATATTGAGTGAAGCTTACTGAGAAGTTAACAGGAGTACACGACGTTATCCATATTCCACCCATGTGAAAGTGTCTACACAATACGGCTGCTGTAGTCGAGTTGAGTCACCTAGAGGAAGTGGGGGGGGGGTAAAGGGATTCACTTGTTCGCTATGCACCCATTTGTATTCTTGAACATGGTATAAATCGACTCTGCAATAAAGTTATCAAGCTTGTTAAGGTCCAGCAAGGAGACGATCCAACGAAGAGTACATGGGAGCCTGAGGAAAAGATCCAAGCCACTCATTCAGAACTCTTTTCTGGCACATTTCCATTTTAAGTTAAAAAGGTATAAATAACTTGTTTTAGTTCTAATGTAGTGTACCCATAGGTAGGGACAATTGGACATTACGAATGGTTGCGAACATGTCGTTAAGACATGGTGTGGATGATGGTTGCTAAGGGATAAATTGATCTTTGCACACTTAGGAAAATATATTCTCGAGCTAGCATACACGCACATCATCACTTATTTTATTTTACTAAGATACATGCATATGGTTGTTGCATATAGATTGAATGGTTTCGCACATATAGAATTGCTAATATATTTACTTATGATGTTGAATACATTTATATACATGGCATAAGCACTTGCATTTCAGGAGGTCGACTAGATTAGGAGACCTCCTAATTTTTATATTAGTATAGGTTCATATGCATTCCATGCCTACATGTACATATTGCATTAGAAATTGAACTAAGGACAATAATTTTCGATGGTTGATGGATAAATAAATGGTTATAAGTATTAACTTCTGTAGGTACGAGAACCATTTTTTCCATCCTTGAAAATTTCGAAAATGAAATCCTTTTAAAGGGGAAGAATGCTCGAAAAATTTAACTGGAAATTTAATAAAGGAAAATTAAAATTCAAATATAATAAGGGTGAAAATGATTTTTTTTTTACAAATATTTTAATCTGGCTATGAAACTTGCAACATCGCGTTCGTAGCAATTTTCTAGATAATTTTCATATACAATATTTTGAAATCGGATCTAATATGAAAACCTATTAACGTTTAAAAATTTAAAATCTAAATTAATTAACAATTAATTAAGGAAAAAATATATTAAATAAGGTAGCTCCACTGGCTAGCTCCCGACACTGAACGATCGATCACTAGCAGTCGACCGCTCAAAGGTAAGCGGTCCAACGATCAAAGCCTTTGGGCTATGGTTTTTCTAGATCGAATGGCTCGGATTTGATAATATTTAATCAAACGGTTCTAGTTGTTTTCTATCCTTATAGTTAAGACAGTAACCCTAACCCTAATCATTAGCAATAAGCATCACATCCAAACTTTGTCCAAATCTCTATCTCCTCTAAAAAAATTCTCAAATAATAATTTAAACCAAGATGAAGAAGAAATCAAGCAAAGTGAAGGGATTAACAACTAGAAGAAGGGTGATTCATCACGAATTAAGGGAAAACCTAATAAAAGGTGGGTGAGTTCATAATTAAAATGAGGATTTACATATAATTGATTTTGTTATACCCCACTAGATCTAGAGTTGTTTAACTTGATGTTTATCTAATAATTATAGCGGATTGGAAATTTAATAATAGTTTAACACAAATGAATTTGATCCCTTTCTTTCTAATCTAATTATGGTTAAAGTAAATCCATTATATAAGAATTAATTTAGGTTGATTACACACCTTTTTTAAATTAAATAGGAATAGATATAACCTATTCATCTTAAATCTGAGATAAATTGATTTATTTAAAATTTTATATGAAATCGAATATGGAGTTCTGGGTAATTATAAATTGTAGATTTACAAAAAAAATCAAGTTTACTGTAATTATATTTTACTGTAATTGAAAACTTAGAACGATGATGACTAATGAAACTAAAAACTTACAGTAAACATCTCAGACCAGTCGACCGCTCACTAGAGCGGGTCGACAGCAAGCGATCAATCGGTTAGCAAATTCTGGATGCAGCTTGAACTTCAACTTAAGGCCCAGGTTATTAATTTGATTGTATATTATATATATGAAGATGCTAGTATAAATATGGAAACTAGCTCCATAGGTTTGCGATTCTTGGACGTTATGGGAGTGGATAGATATGTGCACAAGCAACAAGGCCTAGGCACCATTTAATCAATGGGGTCAATTTTCGACTGGGGCGAATCTATTGCAAATTGAACTCGCTTGAGGTTTTACAGTGTACGTGCACATTGATGATGATGCCTGGAAGAGTGTGTGGTCTGGCACTAACGAAAGTTCCTTGGCACGCACGACGACGCGAACGTGATACTGTGTTGTTGATGGATCCCTACGAGGTGCGACTAGAGGCATTACATTACCATTGAGAGGTGGACATGGATGCAATAGACCTCTTCGGCGTGAATCGGCATTGCGTATCCCCTCAATGCGTAAATATGATTCGTTTAGTTATAATTTAGGAATGTAGTCCCATAGTGGATAATGCATGTAATCATATGTCGAAGTATTTATAGTAGTTATTAGTCGATCCATAGTTCATCTTAAGGTTCGATTAGTTTTTCGACCCTAAGTATATGCCTTCGCAAGATGTTAGTGTGGGTGTGTTGAGAAATATACCCCATAGATTAATGGAACCTACATTAGTAAGTAATTCATAAACACCAGCAGAGTACCCTTAGGTCACATAGAGTACTAAAAAGGTTAATTGCATGGGATCCCCATATATTAGTGATGTAACTCATTCATCGAACTTCTGTCTAACCCACTCCTTTCCTTTTTTTCCACTACAAGAGGGCATGGCAGTAGGTGATAAACCCAGAGATTAGTACATGGAGAGGCAAGCTTCACATTGAAGTTGCTTTCTGTTTTTCATTACATTTCATGTAACTATTTATCATACTTAGTACTTATCAGACTATATTTTGTATTTCTGTATCCTTTGGACTTTGACTATGTACTTTTTTAAGGCTGTGTTTTCTGGGATATTTTCTAAGATGGGTATTTCTATATTTATATTTTACTTCCTTCCGCCGTGATATCTAAAAATGTAGAATGTCTTAGATTTATCCTTGTATTTCTGGTCACTGTAAGTTTAAAAAATCGATTGCTCATACTTCTTAGCACCGACGTGAGTCCGAAAGTCATTCCAGTCTTTGGATCGATGTGTTGGGAGCTGCAGGTTGTCACACCTTTGGAATACTTTGAGAGCGCTATTTACTTTGCTATATACTATAATCATTTCCAAATAATGAAACAAAAGGGAAAAATATGAAGAAGGCCATGCTATAATACGATAAGTGATGTGCGTTTAATTTACTACATGCTATAATCATTCCCAAATAATACTAAGGCGGTTTTAATAAATATATCATACCTTAGTCATGTTTCACCTACATCCAACATGTAAGTTAAATAATACAATAACTCACGACTAGCTCATGAAAAAAGGTCTTAGTCCAACACAATGCAGTTACAATGGTCGATGATATTGTCTAACCCGTATGCAAACTAAAGCTCACCCTATTGCATTAACACATGATTGAATCACCGAATCGACACATTCCATATATGGCTTATGGTCTCATTCCTGTACAATGACACGCAACTCAACTTTTCAATACCCACTAAGTGATCATGTTACCATGTTAACCAATAGAGGACCCAACATCAATAGTTAAACAAATCACAATTAAAAATCGACTATCCATACGTGCGTGTACACACACACATCCAAAATATTCTAATTGAATAAGGTCGGAAATTCACTTCAAAAACATCACTCAAACATCGTCGAAAATCCAAGGGAGAAACACCAAAGCAATCAACGTGAATACACACGCATAACACACATAAACACAGGTAGGTCATCTAATTACCTATGACACTAGTTGACCGGTCATTTTCCCATTGATCGAACAGTGGAAGGCATTTCGACAGGAGCAAGGCTAATGTCAATTTCTTGATAGTTATTTTTTTCTAGTTTTTACTTGCTATTTTCTTATTCGTTTCGCATTCGATTTTCAATCCATTTTCTTTCATATTTTGGTATGTTTCTCTAGTACCTTTCCGCTTTTTTTTCATCCAAATATTCGTGCTGAAATCATTCTAAAACTGCTTCAAAAGTTAGTGTTTATAAAACTAGTTTCATATTTTTTTGAATTCTCTACTCCAACAATGGGTGTGACTAATTCGACCAGTTCACAAAGAAATATGGACTCTCCTACTTGAACTGATAGCTATTTCGAATCAAGCTTGAGAAATTCAAGGCTTTTGTCTTCCATGCCTACCTCTCTTGGTTGCCTGCTTTTAGGGCTAGTTCTCTTGCCCGCTTGTTGGGATTAAAGCGAAACTTAGCTTCTCACTAACAGAATCGTAAGCAAATCACTATTAAAATTATTGTACTATTAAAATAAAACAAACTGGGAGATCAACGAAAATCCAGTTCGCGGTAGCTGCTGTAGCAACATACACGCCCAGTCGCTATCATAGCGACATATCTATTCAGCAATATTTCTATTTCGATCTCATAGTCTTCTTCGGTCTAATTGCAAGGTCTTCTTATAAAGACTTAGGCTGATCAACCTTGGAAGTAATGCATGAACATAACCCTCTAGAGCTAGCAGCTAATTCTTTTATTCCAGTTAGTTAGAGGGATCTTGAACTAAGAGATAGGCTGCCTTTTATTACATCAAGTGAAATAAAGCAAGCACTTCTATGCTCTAGTTTAGAAGCCTATATAGGGAATGTAATTGTTATTGTGTATAAGTCTAAGTTCGATTCTTCTATTGCCATTTTATCTACGCGTAATATATTTCAATATAATTCATTTCATTGCACAAAATATTGTCATACAATATATCATCAAATATCACATAATAAGTCATATTAAATCAATTTTAATTCACATACATTGTCTGAAATGTGTGAACATATCCCTAAAATCATTTCATATTTTTTTTATATGATTTTAATACAATAATTTGAATATATTTTATACATATATGTCTAAAATTCACTTCTAATGCCTCTCTTTGCTTATATTCATCACTACACATAATTTATATATTAAATATATTTTTTTCAAAATTTTATTTTCTTGTTAACATAATTTATTATCATAAACTTCAATTTATAATAATTTATGCATTTCCATATGATTATTAGCCTCATATCACTAATATAAAATGTAATACTTCATTATTTGACCCAACATTATTAAATCACGGTTCCATATTGATTATACAAATCAAATTCCATTTAAATTTTCGATTATATTGCTTTTAATTTCTATAATACTTTAGTAATAACCCAAATTAACCAAACTCTAGCCCCAAAGTCATAATCATCGGAGAACTAAGAGAGATTTGACTAGTCATATAGTGAATTACATGTAAACAACTAACGATGGTTCGATTTGCCCCCGAATGCTCGTTGTTCGGAATTGGTCTCTGCCCCAAATCTATGTATATGGGACTCTAATTGGTGTTAGAATGTGGCCCTTGATTTTCTCTCTTCGATCTAACGTTTAAACTGTTTAATTTCGTTGATAATTGAGATAGAAATTTTGATTTTGACTGAAGATGATTTCTGGTTTCTGAGACGGAAGAAGAGAAAGAGTACAAAAAATGAATTTAGAATTTCAAATGTGAGAAACGAACTGTTATTTAAAACCAAAGAAAGGGTCAGTTCAAGTTATATTGGGCTTAGCCCATTTTAAAATTGAAACATTCAATTTCCCAAGTATAAAAGCCACGATATCTCTCATATCCGGACTCTGATTCAGACAAATAAGTATACGGAGCACATTAGAATAATGAGACAGTCGCAATGGTGCCAACTTCATTTTCAAATTCAAAAGTTTGGAAAACGACAATTTTGCACTTCGATGAAAAATTATTTAATTATTTTAAATTATCGAAAAATACAGGTTGTTACATTTAGCACTAAATACATCATCCGTATTTTCCGTTAACTATCCATTACGATCTTCAATATCTTTCAAAAATATTAAATCAATGGTGTCATGGATGTTGTACATTCTTTTTAGTGCTTGATTTTTTTTGTTAAATACCAAACCATTCAGTTTATCTTGAGCCGACCTTTTTTTTCATGCAATTGTTAAATATGAAGAAAAAAAGTTCAACGAAAAAGAAAAATAACGAAAAACACATTATTTTTGCATATGCGCTATTAGCGTTATTTACTGTGTCTTTTTATATGCACCGCTCCATAGAAAAGAAAGATACAAACGTCACACCACGTCTTGGACTATGTTTTGCGCCTTTCATAAATAGGAAATCAACATTTCACTTTAGGTACAAACTTAAGTCTTACTTTAATACTTTTGAGCATTAGATTTCGCATACATTAAACACTTGTATGATCTCTTAATCATCCACTATTTAATCTTCTTCCTTTTCTTATGCTCTTTAATTCAGAATTTGATTCTTATGCTTAATTTGATGATTACGGTGACAAATCTAAAGTTGTTGCTATACTTGATGGTGCTAAAAAATGCAGATGACATGTAGTTGAACGATCAACAAGGTATTAAACGACCATGTGATTAGGTCTCATGATGCATTTTAAATAGAAAGTTGTGCTTAGAACACGGGAAAGAGAGGACAAATTTCCAATAAAATTGAGACCTAAGGAAATCAAATTTTATTTTGGGACTTAAAAAGAGGGATACCGGTTGTATTTAACGTTATATTCAATTTACCTTATATATTGACATAGTGCTAGTTTATTCAATTTAGCCTATGTGGAATGCTAGTTTCTTGAATTAAATAAAAAAAAGAAAAAGAAATTTGTTGCTTCACTTCAATTTTCTTTCTACTGTCCAATCAAGTTGTTTTCTGTTTGGAAGATTGTGATGCTTTATCTGAAATTTATTACTTAACCAACGTTTCTTATGTATTTAATTGCCCATTAAAGCAGCAATGACTGGAAAATAATTACCTGAAATGGTACAATAGATCCATTTGCCTCTGTTCTCGAGTTCTTTTTCCATTGGTATTGATAAAATTTGTCCTGCTCGGTTTTCGAGGTGTTGACAGAACTTTGCTTCTGAGCCTTTTTATCCGTTCATTATGACTGGTTGTAAAACCAGCAAAAACTGACGGCTATGCTGTAAAAATTAACGAATATGATTATAATAAAAACAATATCTTTCGTTTTATTAAAATACACATAATTTAAGCTATAATCTTAACAAAAAACCGGACGAAAATTTTTCGAATGCAGATTTCTTCGTATCTTCATCCGCATCTGTTTTTTCGAATATCAAATATTTATCCACTTTTCAAATGCGAATACGGATTAATTTTGAATTTTTCGAACATTCATTTGCGGCCGTACTCTTCAAGTCAGGTTTTTTTTTCCGATGTTTAACAGATTTTATTTCAATTATGTCCGCAAACATATAGTTATATTTCTGTCTTCGTTTTTTTCATGTGTTCGGTTAAATTTCAATTTCATTTTATATAATTTAATTGATAAGGGAATTCCACCATACCATTTAAACATTTTATACAATAGTCAACCGTAAATCTTTTAATAATGTTCTTCTTATTGATCCGTTATTGACCTCAATGTTTTGTTGAACAAAATTATGCTCATTCAAATTCGATGTATATCAAATCGCATCATATTTTACAGAACATATGAGGTGAACTTATTTGGATACTACTGTTTGTTCCGTACACATGCAGAAAAGTAGTTAATTACCATCACGAAATCAGATACGAACCAAAGATAAAAAGCATCATCCATAAAGCAGAGACCAAAGAGAAACCACTCTATAAATATAATGCCCTACCACGTCTCCTTCTGTCTGCATAGTTCTACTTCTATCTCCTAATCCAATGGAGAGATACAGAGTTAGAGCAAATTTCAATGGCGACTTCTCCTCCGACCCTAACCCATTCCGACCAAAACTCTCTCCTCTACACCCAAAACCACCATCAATCCCTTCATACCCCATCGAAGACACCGAGCTAAGCATCTTCGACGCAGAGCGCTACTTCAATGAAGGAAGCAAGCAACCCACCGTAATAAAAAAGCCCACAATTCTCGAAAACTGCGATTCCAGTACTAACCCTAGAGACTCCTCCGTCTCCTCCATAGACGGGTACGCCCGAAACTGGAGAACACGGTCGTTTCGCAGCGCCCCGACTTCTTCTTCAGAAGCAAGCTGGAACAGCCAGACCGGCCTGCTAGCAAACCCTCCAGGCTCCACTGCCCTAAACGTTAAGGCCTACCCTCTAACCGAGAAGAGAAAACCAAACTCCCCTTCCCTTTCCTCTAGCCGCAGGTTCTTCTCCCGTAACTGCCCCTGCTACGGTAAAAAGGCGGTGGACGTCGAAGAGAAATACTCAGAGCCAAAAAGCCCGGTCCGGTCCAGTGTTACGAAAGCGGAGAGCCCCGTTTCGGACCATGTAGTAGACGTGGCCAAAATCAAGATCTCAACTGGCATGAATTGGACGAAGGACCTGTCCGGGTTCACCTTCCCGGTGCTCAAACCCGGAGCAGGCGATCCGCTTGATGTTTTCCGACCGCCGTGTCAGAAGGACATTTTGAAAGATGACGACGCGGCAAGTGATACGAGCTCGGACTTGTTTGAGATAGAGAGCTTTTCGACGAACCCGGTGTACAGAAGGAGGGACTCTTTGGAGGAGTTCCAGAAAATGGGGGTTAATGCGGCGGGTATTCTGCAGTTTAAAAGGAGCTTGGAGGAGCTTGCACCTAGCGAGTGCTATGCTCCGAGTGAAGTAAGCGTCGAATGGAGCGTGACTACAGCCGAGCCTGGGTTTGATAGGGCGAGCGTGGGGCATTTCTCGAGTGCGGCTTCGGATTACGAGGAGGTTCAGTTTGTTAGGACGGAACCAGATAAAGTACGAAGTAAGAAGAAGGGTGGATTGCTTAGTTGTAAGTGCGAGAGTTCGGTTAACGTGGCTCCGAGTCCGGTTAGGGTCGATAGACCAAAGGACGGGCTGGGGGTTACGAGATTTGGGTCGGAGAAGGTTCAGAGTTCGGGTTGATCGAACAGGTGAAGATAATGGATTGGATATATAGATTGTATATGCATCTACTTTGTGTTTTAACATTATGTCTTTTGTGCACTTTTAAAGTAATGTGTCATTTGGCCTATGACCAAAGTACGAATCATGTTGTGTTGGGTTATTATTGAAGATATAAGGGTAACAGTGGAACGAATCAAACTGATATGCTTAGTCCAGTAAAGCAATAGCATTATAGTAATGGTAAGAGCATCTCCAGTGGTTTCAATTCAACCCTGAATATTAAAAATTCTTCTCTAGTCGAGAATTCAACCTTGATTATTAAGGTTAAAATTTAGTTTTCAATTCAGAAAACTGAATTAGCCGACATCCAAGCCCTGGCATCCAAGGGCTTGGACACCCAATAAATAGACGCCCAACACTCACCTTCCAACAAATTTATTTTACTGAAAGTGCGACTGGCGCTCATTTAATGAGTGCCCATTAAATGAGCGCCTGACCACTGTGATTCCCAGTCCAGTTAAGGGTTGAATATTCAGTGTCTTGAATATTCACTCCTTAACCCACTGGAGATGCCTTAATAAGAAAGAAGGCAGCTGTGTAATAAATAGCAATGCAAAGCAATATAATATGTATCAGTTCATATTGTACAAGTTTCTTAATAAAGAAAGTTTACATTTCACTTCAGATTCTTAAATTGGTATCGGAGCTCCACCGCCTAACAGCATCATTCCTCTCATGTTCTGCTGAACTCCATTAGAGAAACATCATTTGGAGTTGGCTGCACTTTCTTCTCCTCGGAGATAGATACCCATCATGGTAAAAGTTACCCTTTTCGCATAATCGTGTTATTCGTCTTAAGAACTCAATTCTTGAATCAACAGTGCCTTGCCAGAAAGCGAGTTAGAATATATCATCATCATCAAGGACGAAACTAGGAATTCGACAACAGTGGCCAATTTTTTTTAGTGATTTATCTGGAATATTTCACAATAAAATGAGAAACCGAAAAAGCAAATCAGTTAGCCGCTAGTTAAGAATTTGAGTGCAACTTCACCCCTAATTTGTCTAGAATATTTCACAATGAAATGATGTGTCAGAAAAAAAGCAGATCAACTGTAAAGTAGTCAAGAATTTAAGTACAACTCTACCCCCATAAACCATAAACAGTACCATCAACTAGTCAATTTATTGTTGTTCTTCTAGACTACAGCTAAAAATCAAATCAACACAATAAAAAATAAAAATATGTTCTCAATACAGAATTTTGAAAATTAAGGAGAGGGCTTTGGACCCTACTTGCTCCCCTTTAGCTTCGTCCCTGATCATCATTCTCACCTATGGCTGCACCACCCAGTTCTTGATCCCAAATCAGTATTGCCTTGGCAGAGAGCATATCAGATTGTATAATCATGATCCCCACTTTCTGGCTGCCTCAACTCTGATTATCAATTCACGCATTCTCTCATCATCATCCAATTAGTGTTCTCTTCTATTTTTGATCAATGGTAGTAGGTGATGAAGATCGCTTCTCAAACTCCTCACCACCACCACCACCAAGATCCATTGCCTCTCAATAAAGCCTGCTAGAAGATCCAATAAAATGTCTTATTAACCCTCATAGTCAACTTATTACCTTTCAACTTGATGAAGGCAATTTCTTGTTTTGGAAGTTTCAAGTAGAAACTGCCATAAGAGGATATGAACTGGAAGAGTTCATTCTTGGAACTGTAACAATTCCAGTAAGATCAACTGCCGATGATGAAGGAAAGTTGACCAGTTTAAAGAATTCATCAAATATACAAGACAAGATAGCCTATGAAGTGCATGGTTGCTATCTTCCATAAGTATCAATCTCCAACCACAAATAATAGGCTGCGAAACAGCTCAATAAATTTGGACAACAATCGAACAACTTTTTATCTCACAATCAATAGCTATAGTGATGCATTACAAAAGGAAATTGCATAACTCAATGAAAGAAAACCTGTCACCGAGGGAGTATCTCACAAAAGTAAAGAAATTGTGTGATCTACTTGATGTAGCAGGTCATAAAGTATTTGAAATAGAGCATGTTTTAACCACTTTGGATTGTCTTGATGAAGAATATGAAGATACGGTTGCAGTTATATCATTAAAAGAAACATTGCCGACAATGCAATATGTTCATTCAACCTTTCTTGCTCATGAAGGGAGAACTGAACAAAAAAACCAAATGATTCAGACTTCTCCATAAACATTGCAGAAAACTTCAAGAACAAGAATCAAGAAACATAACAACAAAAGTGGATCAAACAACTAAGAATATCAGAGAGGAGGTAGATCATTCAGATTAAGAGGCAGAGGAAGATGGAGTAATACAAACAATAGACCAAAAGGTCATATTTGTGAAAGAATATGACATACAGCAGCAAAATGCCTCTTCAGGTTTAATAGCAACTACACACCACAACAGAGTGCAACCAACCAAAGAAATAACTACCCCAGTGCAAACTTAACTAAATCAAGAAACTTTATAGAAGATACAAGAAATCATAACCTAAACCTCGACAGTGCTAAGGCGAAAGACATTCTAGATAACTGTCGTTACCCAGACTCTGGTGCCACCAACCACAACACTCACAATCTTTAGAACCTGAGTGTAGGAAACAGAGAATACAAAGGTATACAATCAATTCATGTGAGAAATGGTGAGTCGTTAAAAATTACGCATATTGGTCATGCTAACATAATAGGTAAAAGATAACTTTACCTTGACAATTTACTGAGTTTCCTAAATTAAAAAGAATCTCATGAGTATCTCTCGGTTTGCTAATGACAATAATATGTATTTTGAATTTCATCCTCAATTCTGCTCAATTAGGGATTTACTGAATAAAGAGATATTCTTGTACTGTAAAGTGGAAAAAGGACTTTACAAATTCAACTTGATAAAACCCATAAACTCAATAGAGCCAAAGAAATGGTGTAATTTTGTAGAGTTAAATGTGAATTAAAATAATAAAAGTGTCTTTGATTTGTGACATTACAAATCAGGTATCTTAGTCCTAGTATTGTAAAACAAGTATTGTCCAACAATAATATTAGTTTCGAAAATATATCCTCTCCTTATATATGTACTTACTACCAAATGGATAAAAGTCATAAACTAGCTTTCTCGATTCACTTGCTAAATATAGTATGCCATTAGAACCGGTAGCAGTTGATCTAGGGGGACCATCACCAGTCAACTCTGATTGTGGTTTTAATTATTACATTTCTTTTGTGGATGCATATTCAATATTTACTTGGAAATATTTTCTTAAAACAAAATCAGAAACATACAATACAGTATTATAGTTTATTACTCAAGTAGATAAACATATCAAATGTCAACTAAAGATTCTACCAAATGATGGAGGCACAGAATTTAAACCACTCAAAGAATATTGTCTAAGAAGAGGAATAACACATAGAATTACTTGCCTACATACCACTGAACAGAATGGATTGGTTTAGAGGATGCACAGACATATAGTGGAATCAGGGCTCACCTTACTTGTTCAAGCATCCATGCCTCTAAAGTTTTGGCCAGATGCTTTCCGCACCTCTATTTATCTGATTAACAAGCTGCCAACAAAAGTTATGAAGAATAAGAGTCCAACAGAAGTTCTACTCAACATCAAACTAGATTACTCAGGTCTAAATACATTTGGATGCTTATTTTTCCCTTGCTTGAAACCCTACAATGCTCACAACTAAGCTTCAGATCATCTCCATGCATATTCCTTGGCTGTACCAGCAATCAGAAAGGATACAAGTGCTTAATAGCAAAGGTAAGGTAATAGTGTCAAGACATGTTGTGTTTAACGAGGTTGTTTTTCCTTTTGCAAGAACTAACGTCAAAACTACTCAAAAGGTATAAAATGCTAAGACATCAATTCCTGCAATACTAGTACATCAAGATAACTATGATGAAAAGCCTGACAAAGAAATACAAGACAAAACTGGCTCATAACACACTATGACTTGTCCAAGACCATATCATGAGACTTCAGAACATGTCTCTCAAAATGATCACAATCATATGCATGATGTAAATCATGGAAGCTATGAATCCCAAATTGTCTAGCACTGAACATCCTCCTAGCAATAACTCAAATCCTGAACCAGCACCTACAAGGACTCAACATTATATGATAACAAGAGAAAAAGGTGGTATATTCTATCCTAAAGTATATACATCAGCCATTACAGCTGAAGAACCAATTACATATGAGCAGGCAATAAAATACATAGAATGGAAACATGCCAAGGATGAAGAGTACAATGCACTTATGAAAAACAAGACTTGGAGTCCAGTTCCCCTACCAAAACATAAGAATTTGGTTGGACGTAAATGGACATACAAATTAAAAAGGAACTCAGATGGTAGCATTGCAAGACATAAGGCCAAATTAGTTGCAAAAGGATATACTCAACAATATGGTTTTGACTTCATTAAAACTTTCTTGTTGTTAGTTAGACCCACAACAATCAGGATAATTCTTACTCAGCATTGCACAACAAATGGAAAATAAGACAGCTAGATGTAAACAATGCTTTTCTATATGGAGAACTACAAGAAGAAGTATATATAGAGCAACCACATGGCTATGAAAAGACTGCGAATGGTAATATGGTATGCAGACTAAACACGGCAGTATATGGACTCAAACAGGCTCCCAGAGTATGGCATGACAAAGTAAAGGCAACACTGATCAAACTAAAATATAGAGCTGCAAAATCAAACAGCACTTTATACATTAAAAGAAATGGCAGTGCAGTGACATATATATTAGTGTATGTGAATGATTTTATAGTTATAGGTAGTGACGAAAGTGAGATTAACAATACCATACAGCATATAAACTAAGAATTCTCCATTAAGGATTTAGGCAATCTTAATTACTTCTTAGGCATAGAAGTAACTAAAAAGTCAGAATCAAAATTACTCCTATGCCAAAGAAGATACATATCAAAAATACTTATCGAAGCAAAGATGAATCAAGCAAATTCTCTAACAACTCCTATGATATGCAACCTTCAATTATCTAAAAATAAGGCTAAAGCGATAGATAATGAAAAGGAATACAGAAGCACAGTAGGTGCTCTGCAATATGTCACAATTACAAGACCAAAGATTGCACATAACGTGAATAAAGTGTGTCAATTCATGAAAAAGCCTCTATGTGAACACTAGAAGGTGGTAAAAAGAATTTTACGGCATCTAAAGGGAACTTTAAATCAAGGCTTATTACTAAAATCATATAAAACTCTGAACATACAAGCATATGCTGATGCAAATTGGGCCACTGACCCAGATGACCGAAGATCTACCTCAGGTTACTATATTTACTTTAGACAAAAACCTATTTCATAGTGTTCAAAGAAACAAACCACTATCTCGCGTTCAAGCACCAAAGTCGAGTACATGAGCGTAGCCGACACTACAGCAAAAATCATGTGGATATAATCACTATTAAGTGAAATAGGGTTTTGACCGGAAGAAAGATCTACTATATAGTGTGATATCTTAAGCACTGTTTCACTTACCGCAAATCTAGTACTACATTCTCGAACGAAGCATATAGAAGTTGGTATCTACTACGTTCAAGAATAGGTACTAAAGGGAATACTTCATATAAATCATGTATCTTCGACTTACCAAAGAGAAAATGTTCTCATGAATCCACCATCGAGCAAATATTTCTCAAGATTGAAGAAGGAGCTAAGGATTGATGAAGTCGACTGATGTAGAAAATGGAAAGGCGAAGCCTAGATCTAATTGAGAGGAGATATTGAAGATAAGAGTAGTAGTGGAATGAATAAAACTGATATACTTAGTCAAGTAAAGCAAGGGCATCATAGTAATTGTAATAAGAAAGAATGCGAATATAATATAAATAGCAATACAAAGCATTGTAATATGTATCAGTTCATATTATACAAGTTTCTTAATAAAGAAATATTACATTTAACTTTAGATTCTTAATTGTCATGATGTTAGCCAATATTTAAAAGACTATCTGCTATCAGTTATTTTAACATAAGATGGTCTTATGTTAGGATATTATAAACAACCTACTTGTAACTGTAAACTATTTTATGACCACACCTGTCAATGTTCTAAAAATTAACAAGAGAGACCATTTTCATATGGCTTGTCCACTTAGCAATTTTCTATATAAAAACAAACCCAATGAACACTTCACACCCAATGAGTTACAAAAATAGGAAAAAGGAAAGAAAGAAAAACACCGAACAAACCAATCCAATGCTAAAACGCAATTCATAAAAAACATTTGTTAGAAACTAAACATGTCTCGTTAAAAATACACAAAAAACTAATAAAAATTCTACTTTAGTAGCGTATACTACATCATTTAAAGAGTTGAATCAATTGTTAAGGAGCTTCACCATTAAAATAGTAGGAGCTATATCATTAAAACAATATATACATATCATTATAACAAGCAGTCACTTGTTCAATGCACTAAACAAGGGAACTGATAGCTATATTAAGTGAATAAGCACTTGTTGATTGTGTATTCATTTAGTAAGCGACTCTAAAGTGAACAAGTTAAATGTTAAGGTGTGTTCTCGCCTATGAGAAATATTACATCTTCATAACTATATAGTACCTCATGTGCACACTGAACATCAATATTAAATAATCATGATTATTATTTTATTATGGATTTCTTGTAAACTTCATTTAATTAGTATGAACAAAAAGAATAATCCCAATGGGAGGCATGGTCCATTTGGACCAACTAAAGCAACCTCAAGGTCACTTGAGCGACCTTGGGGTTATCACTTACATATTCGACATTTGGAATGCCAGATAAGTATGTATGATTTCTATTATTTGTTTATCTCATGGACTACAATCGTGATCACACATTCTTCTCTAGCATTGTAAATGCTTTATGAATCTATATAGTGTTGGATGTGAGTTGGTATTGATCAATTTGAAAGAAAAATATTAATAACTCTATTGGACATGCTCTAATATTTCTTGTCTACTTTAAATTTCATAACATCCTTGATGGAGAAAATTAACTTTAGAAATTTTCTATACATCGTATGCTAATGATGACACAACACTTCTTTATATAACTCATCCATCATCTAGTTGTAGCAATTACCATGAGATTACCTTTAGTTCAAATCCACAGTTACATATTTGAATTTATAACTGCTTATGTATTTGTTTTTCGTATGAAAAGTTTTTCGTACAAAAAGATTACCTTTGTAGTTGATACATGATAATGTTATATAACAAATTAGAGTTATACCAAGAATTTACAACATTCTTCCACTTGACTTGGTTTATTATAATAATATTATAATTTACTTAGATTATACTTTAGGATCAATAAGTGCAATGTAAATACATTTGATGAAGCTTCTTATCTTAGCAATTTGCTAATGACTACAAGGATAACTGCAATATTGTGAACCCATCAATTCACTTCAATATGTAAATTGTCACGACTCTAATTAAATGTGCACATTTTATAACTCATGTTTGAGTACTAACAATAATTGTATCATGTATAGACATGATTTATTTTTAGAATAACAAAACTACATTCATCTTAATGAGTATATATTCCTTACCATCTTCAAATGTCATTATAGGTGCATTCATGAATATTTACGATTAGAAGTTAGAGGTTGTACCGTTCATGGGCACAAATTCAATTAGCGTTTGGTTAGAGGTTGGGTAGGAAGTAATCTGCAATATATATTGTTTATTTATTTATTTTTGCAAATTATTAATTATATTATATTATTTATTTTGATCATTAATTATTAGACGTTAATTATTACTATTAATATTTAATAATAAATTAATATTAAATCAAATTCAAGTTCAAAAACAATTTTAATTTCAAATTCAAACAACTACTACAAATTTTGGGAAAAAAATAAAACTAAGATATTCCACAATAAAGATGCAGACAATCTGCATAACTGTCTCTAGATTGTCGATTTCCTTCAAAAATAAAATGTCTTGTTCCATAGCACGGGCTTAGAAATCAACATCTCCGATAATGACTCCCCTATCTACATTGCACAGAGCTTCCTCTACCGTCCTCAGGTTTTGGAAATGATTACACAGCCTGACGTGATTGTCTCATTTGTGAGTGAGGACAAGAGGAGTATATTACAAACCATAGTGGTCAATCAAAATTTTGCGAACAACATTCATGAACTGAACCTTCTTTCCGGAGACCCTAATTTGATGGAGTGGAAAGCATGTTTGAACGAAGTTGAGAGTTTCTCCATCGGACCCTTCTTGCATAGGTTTCTTTTAGGATAAGGAAGAGAATGTGATAGTCACTAAGTGCTTAAGAAGAGATAACATTAAAGATATGTTTGCTTCATGTCTTCTTGTTCAGCCCTCGGTAGATTTTATAACATAATTATGTCCGACTTATTTAAGATAAGTCAGATCGATGTAACTCATACGTCCTGCCCAACCGCTACTTTTTTGAAACACGGATAATAAACCCATTGACGTATATTATATCCAACTTATCTTAAATAAGTCAAATGTAATTCCCACTTTTCACGTTTCTTTTAGCGGATGCGATGTCCATGATCGCACCTTATATGATCATTTTGAGTTTGATCATTAATGTTTAAAATTTCAACAAACTAAATTTATGGATCTTACTTTTGTAGTTAAAAAATGCTACCGTAATCATTATTTTTGTGTTGAACAACAACATTTGTGTTTGGTATGACTCACTCTATATAATATAAGCGCATGGGTGAGTTGTTTTGACTTGAGAAGAGTTGAAGGTACAATTGAAGGAATTGGTTAGCGATCAACAGCGTATGATGTTAAATTTGTTGTATGCGTGGTGGTTTTTTTTTGAAGGGTGGGGTGTTTAAAATTCATGTGTTACACTCATGTGAAAATCTCAAGTATACGCGCTTTGGTTATGTAAAAACTTTGATTTGGGAAGAAGTGGGTATAATAGTGGTTTATAATCATTCAAGGTTTAAATGGATGGACTTTAATCCATTTAAAGTTGATGAAGGAAAATGATGGAGCTTATGGGTCATTAAGTTACTGGACAGTAAGTACATAGGTTTGAATGCAGAAGGAAAAAGAACTTTAGGCAGTGTATCACATTGGTTGGAGTAAGTCATTACTTGAACAAAGATCTTTAGGTAGTGTGTCTCGCTGGTTGGAGTAAGTCATTACTTACTATATTATTATTTCGGTTGTGATACATTATCTAACATGCATGGACATGGTAGAACAGGTATCACTAGAATATAAGCACTTAAGACACCTGTGAATGTGTATCTAATGTTCAAGGATGTCGTAGATGTTTACGAGGACCGATCCAAAACTTAGACAGGTAAGGCATTAGTCTATAGATACGGTAAGCATAAGGGAAATAAAAAAAATTATATTGGTTGCTCATTTTTTAATTCATGCATTTCAAAATAAGAAATATATCTAGCCTCCTTTGTGTCCTTGCCTCAACAGTCACACATTGTCATTAACAGCCATCATCACTAGACCAACGTCACCCTAGTTCCACATCCACCGTAATTTATAATTTTAAGTCTTGATTATGCTGCTAGTCTAATTTTGATTTTAAGCGCCTATTGTTTCCCTAATTACTGAGTTGAAGTGTCGGTTCTTACTCCGCTCGGGAAATGTAAGTTTTCAATTATTGTATGAATTTATGATTTTGAAATATATTGAATAAAAATAGTAAATAATGTAAATTGTTACAAAATGAAGAGAATAGAGACCACTAGAGAGAGAACAATTTTATTGAATTGAGATTACCTTGATAATACAATCAAACTCCATGTTTATAGACTCCTTATGCAATGCAGATTACAACAATGCCCTTTCTTATTTAGCATATCCATCCCTATTATTAATATATATTACAACACTCCCCTTGAATATGCGTATGTAAAGTTGATAAGAGTAATTGTCTCATTAAAACCTTGCTATGAAAAACCCAGCGGGAAAAAATCATAAACAAGGAAAAGAGTGCAACTTGATTTTATCTTTAAGTAGCATATATTTTATAATGTTACTACGATGGTTGATACTTCTGGATCAAGATAATGCCTCATCAAAACCTTACTAATAAAAACCCAGTGGGAAAAATATTAGTGAAGGTAAAAGAGTACATTATAGCGTATTTCATACGCTCCCCCTGAATTATGGTGCATTATTCAATTAGTCTGTTATTGCAGCCGACGCATACCAATTTTGTACACCATCTTCTGAAATGTTGATTCTGGAAGCGCCTTTGTGAATAGGTCTGTCGGATTTTCTTGGGATTGGATTTTTTTTACTTCTATCTTATTATCCTTTTGTAGCTCATGTGTGAAGAAAAATTTAGACGAAATGTGTTTCGTCCTATCACCCATAATGTAACCCGCTTGAATTTGAGCTACACAAGTTGCATTGTCTTCATAAATAATGGTTGAGATGGGAGTTGACAGCCTTTTTGAATATGCTCAATTAGTGATCTCAGCCAAATACATTCTTTACTTGCTTCATGTAGTGCTAGTATTTCAGAGTGATTGGACGATGTTGCTACTAATGTTTGTTTTGTAGATCGCCATGAAATTGCTGCATTGCTGTTATTAAACACATATCCTGTTTGTGATCTTGCTTTATATGAGTCAGAAAGATAACCTACATCAGCATAGCCAACTAGATTTGGATTATTTCCTGTGTTAGAGTAAAACAAACCCAAATTTATCGTTCCATGAAGATATCTCATGATATGTTTTATACCATTCCAGTGTCTTTTTGTTGGTTCTAAACTGTATCTTACTAAAAATTTACTGAAAAGGCAATATCTGGTCTTGTGCATTGGACCAAATATAATAAAGCACCAATGGCACTAAGATATGGCACTTCCATGCCAAGCACATTCTCAACTTCTTCTTTTGTGGGGGTAAGGGTCCTTTTTAATATCCAAAGATCTAACAACCATCGGCGTACTAAGAGGATATGCTTTATCCATTTGAAAATGCTTTAGAATTTTCTCAATGTAGTTTGATTGATGGATTAATATGCCATTAGTACTATGCTCAATCTGTAGACCGAGACAGTGCTTAGATTTGCCAAGATCTTTTATTTCAAATTCCTCCTTTAAATAATTTATTGTTTCATCAATCTCTTCTGGAGTCCCAATCAAATTTATGTCATCAACATAAACTGCTAAGATAGCAAATCCCTTTACCGATTTATTTATAAATACACATGGACAAATGAGATGCTAACAACCTTGAATTTTGTAATTTATTTTAATTTTTTTATTTTGATTATTTTATTTGAACTCATGATTTAAAAACATTATTATATTTATTAAAATGAATAAATTTTGTTATTTTAAATATAAATGTTGATTTTTATGTGAATTATAATTTCAAATATGAATAAAAGGAATAATTCCTGAAAATGTGAATTTTGGTCAAAGTGGTAAAACTTTGAATTTAAATTTTAAATTTTAAATTTTTGAATTTTATCTTTTATTATGAAAATAGATTAGATTTTAAGTTTACTGCTTTTCGTTTCGTTGAAATCTGATTTATATTGCAAAAGTTATGCTTTTTACAATATTGTATGAAAACCGATTTATTTAATAAAATTGCCTATTTTAATTTGTATAAATAATATTTTATTTGTCATGTCATGTTCTAATATGTGTTATACGACATGTTAGGTATATATTTTTATTTAAAAAAAAACATTTTTAAAGTATAGTAGTTAGTTTTCCAAAACTAGTTATATTTTGTTTGCAATTTCCAAAACTAGTATACATATAATTGACTATATACTTATATTTTCTATTTTTTTCTAAAATTTATTTATTCAATTCATTTTCACTTTATCTGGTATATATTTTTATTTTAAAACATTTTGAAAGTGATGTATAATTTTTCAAAGCTTATTGTATTTTATTTTCAATTTCTAAAACCTAGTTTCTATTTTTAAGCTATTTTCTTAATTTATTTATATTTATTTAAAATTTATTTATTTTTATTTATTCATTATTTTTTTGTGTTTTTATTATATTTATATTCATTTTCATATGTATTTAAAAATGCAAAAAGAAATATGAAGATTTGAAGAGTTTTAAACCCTTTATATGCCTTAGACTTTTCACCTTCTTGCCTTTTCAATTCTAATCAACTCATGCATTTACTTTTGGCTGACCATAACATTTCCTTCAGCCGATTACCTCCTCATTTTTCTCACGCAAATTTGTTTCTCAAACCCAAAAGTTTCGGCCTCCATCTCCTGAAGAAATTTTGGTAAATATTCATTTCTTTTTTCGCTTCTCTTCCTTGTTTATGTTTTGATTCTTGCATTGCTTCAACCAATATAGCTCGGCCCTTGCTTCTCCATCACCATAGCCGCCTCCACAATCACCAAAACCACCTGCCACCTCCTCCAGCCCACTGCTCCACCATGGCCGTGCACCACTTGTTGCCAAAACCCACCAAATATTGCATCATCCGCTTGATAACTCCATGGCTGATCACCTTCATGACTTCACCACTCCACCACATCATCTTGGCTGACCTTTGCACCACTTTTTCCAGCCATACCTGAACCTACCACCTCTTCCACATTAGTACCTGACCTCCCAAAGCCTGGCCATGCATGTTCATGCCTTGACCGAAGCCTTATATTGCATAGAAATCCATTGTGTTGCCTTGTTTTGCATTGTGCATGCATATACCCTTCTACTCTTTCATGTACATGTTATGGCCGACCAATTGGACCCAGACCTGATCCAAATTCACATCATGGCCGTGTATTTTAACCTATGGCCGAGCATAGGGTAGTTGAAGGTAAGTGCAAGTGGTTTGGTTATTTGTTGTGCATGTATTTCTAGTGTTGTTTAATTTTATTTGAGTTGTATATTCATTTGTTCTATATTGTTTTGTTTCAAATGTTCAAGACAATTATTTTGGATCTTTCCCTTACTCAAATCCATAGTCGTACCTTCGTGCTCTCCGGATATTTTTGTGTGTGTCTAAATAAGTTATCTCCAGCTTGTAGAAGTGAGTATTTCTCACCAGACATTTTATACTTATATAATTAGTAAATTGACACCATTTGAATCTGTAGATTATATTATTATGTTATAGCTGCCTGTGATATTATTTATATGATGTTCATCCATGTTTATACACCTGTTATATCATCTGTTACTATTATATAATGATACTCTGTTTATTTATATCAGTTTATCACACTGCAATTTCCCTGTAGATTAGAATCACTATGGGTTGAAATGGTACATACCCGAACGGACTTTAGAATAGAGAAAAATTGTTATGGGATGAAATGATGGGCCTAAACGATTTTTATTTATTGGCATTTACTTGGGATTTCGGGTTTGAAATGATAGAACCCGGATTTCTCCTTTGTAATTTACGGATTGAAATGATATTATCCGTATCACCTGATTTAGGTTAGAAAATTTTATACTGATACGTGGTTAATATATATATTTCTAAAATTTTAAAAGTATTTTAGAAATGCAAATATTATGATATTTTGATTTAAATTTATTTTAAAAATGATTTTTATAAAGTATTATTGATTTTCTACAAATTAATAAGTGTAATAAATAAATTGTAAAGTAGAAATTTGAAATATAAGTAAATTTTGGAATTTATGATTTTGTTTATAAATAGAATTTAAGTTAAGTAAGAAAATAGGATAATTTGATTTATTTTGAATTTAAATGATTTTATAAAATGTTATTAATTTTCTATAAATAAAAAAATAGTTAAATAAATAAATGTTCATAATTGAAATTTAAAATATAACTTAACTTGGAAAATGGAAATTGTGTTTTAAAAATAAAAGTTAAGTTAAGGAAATAAAATGGAATTTAAATTTAATTTATGAAATGGTAAACAAAATTTAAATGTAAAGTAAATAAAATGTTATAAAATTGTACATTGATTTTTTTAAGTGAATTATTAAGATTTGATAATTATTTGTGAAAATTTCACTTTGTAAAATCCTAAATTAAGGGATATTTAAATAATTGTTCTTAAAGTGAGAAAATATGATTTTTATAAGTTAAAATGGATTTAAATAAATTTTAATTGTTTATGAAATTGTAGTGAAAGTTTGGAATTTAAATTGACAGCATTCCTGAATGCTATCATTTCTAAAGTTAAAGATATTACAACATTTTGTAAATGCTGTAATTGATATAAATGAACTAAATGGCTAAAATGAACTAAGGGCTATTACAGCACTTTGTACGTGCTGAATTTAACTAAAGTTATTTGAAATCTAAAACCTATTACAGCATTTTAAATACCGTCTTTTGCTAATTGAATTATTTTAAACATAACTCTCCGTAGCATTTTCTAAGTGCGGCGAAAGTTGAATTTTCACCGTTTTATTAAATTTAAGTAAATAAATGAATTCTGAAAATGGTAAAATTTTGAGAATTGAATATTTGACAAATAAATATAATAACTTCGTTTTTAAATGGTTTAAATAGGTATTTTTTATTTGAAATATAAACCATTTTTGAAATGTGATTAAAATGGTATTTAAATTAAATAAAAATGAATGAGGTTTTGGAAGAATATGATATTTTAATAATTTAAATGAATTTGAAATGATATTTAATTTAGAAGTATAAAATATCTTTATGGAATTTTAACCACGGGATGTATTTAAATTTATGGTTTAATTGATCCTTAGAGGATGGGCGATCCCAAGCATCCTTTAAGTTATTTTGCATTACTACTACAGTTCACTTGAGTCGGTTTACATTATATAAGTATGTATGTCCTGACTCGAGTGTTTTGTGTTTTACTTTACGCTCGGGTCAGCCTGAGTATTTACAGCTTAGCTTTGGATTTCTTTTCTGGAGCTAGGAATCGCTGGAGATTCTGCTTGTCTAGTTATTTATTTTCCTTTCAGTTTCAGTTGTTCTATTTCAGCTCTAGTATTTATAAACTTCTATGTATTTGAGATTTCTATTGTATATGTTTTTCAAACTGATATTATGTATTTGTTTTGAGAGTTTGTTATAGTAGCTTCATGAACTACTATGGTATTTTAATTTCCGCTGCGAGTTATTCTGATATTTCTGTGTCTGTAATTCTGCGATTGTATTTCATTTGCTCCAAATTTTATTACAATACGGTATTTTGAGCAATTCAAGTCCGACATGTGTGGATGCGAATGACTGAAAATATCGTGGTTGTTACAGTGGGTATCAGAGCTTTGGTTTTTAGACAAACCAAAGCCTGCGGAGCAAAAACTCATTAGAGATGGGGTAGAAATACCCTAGAATGGGTGAAATCAATCTCAGAATCCTTACTTTGTGAGAGAACATATTTTCGAAGTATAAAATGTTTCCAAATGATTTTAAAGTATTTTCAAAGATTATATTAATATAAAAAATTTCTTATTTTGAAACCAAGATTTTCTAAACTTCACTCTTTCAGTATCCACTTTGCTGGTAATATCTTAGTGAGGATTCTTATCGATTAAAATTCCTTGAACTTTGGAACGCTCCACTGGTGCTGATATCCAGTCTTGTCTTCCCTATTTTATCCTTTTGATTTTGGGGCATTCCATAACTTCAATTGAATGACCTCTGTAAAGATTGGTGATTCTGCAAATCTTTGAATGATTTGTAAAGGGGTGAAATTCCTTTACAATTAGCATTGATTCACCGGAGATTTCTATATCCTCGGTTTACGATGCTATATATCTCCTGCTCTACCCGGATTCCATATCTGGCGATCGAATGTCGATTTGCCTTAGATTTCTGCATTGGTTATATTCCTGAAGTCACGGTTTACCAGTTAAGGTCGCCCGCGATTTATATAGGCTTATCATCTCCTATTTGGTAATTAAATTATCTCATCTTCGTTCGAGCTTATCTCCGAACCAGAATTCTATTTGATTAGAGTTCCTATAAATTTGAATCCCTGTTTGTTTGGAATCCATCCTTGAATCATCCCTTGGGAAATTTGTGTTTGTTTGTATTTTGAAATTGTGCATACATCGAAATTATTATTTTGATAAGGATGACCACATTTTATATATAAAAGTGAAATGTTTTCGATAAGGATTATATACCTTTAAAAAAATGAAAATTTGAAGCTTTGAAAGGATTTGAAAATTTGAGAATTTATAAGAATTTGATTTATATAAAAATGATTTATAACTGAAGGGTTTTGAATTTGAATTTCGAGGAATCGAACTCCGTATTTTGAAATCGGTTTTAAGATTTTGGAAAATATATAATAATATGATTTAAAGATTTTTTTCTGAATAAAGATTTTTTCCGAATAAGAAATGTTTCAAATGTATTCGAATGAATTCCAATGATTTCGAAGAAATTTCAAAAGAAGTTTTCGCGAAAATAAAAGTCCAGAACCCATTTATGTCACTGGAAAATAATGTTGATGATGAATGCATGCATCATCGACATTGATTTTTGAGTTTCCGAGTGGGGGGGAGGCAACTCTAGTAGCTTTGCTATGCTAGTGATTTTGTGAAACCAAATTTTGATTTCAGATTTCAAAGTATGGTTTGATATTCGAAAAATATATATGTGTGTATATATATATATATTTGAAATGATTTAAAGAAAGCCCGTGTTCAGTCCTCGAGATTCAGATTTGTTTTGGTATAACCTTATCTATTGGAATTGATTTACTGATTTGTTGGTGATTTCCAACTCTTAGATTGAAAATATGATTTCTTCGACTATTTTGAAGATTCGAGCACTTCCAAATTAAGATTTACTTTTTAAAGATAAGAAATTTTGAAAGGTATAAGGTATTTGATAAAGAATATAAGTTTAGTTTGGTATGATTAAAGTATAAAGTAATATGATTTATATAAGTTTGAAACTATTTGTTGAGTAAAATAAATAAGACTATACTAGTATGAAATATAGATTTGAAATATTTTGAATAAAGAATATACATATAGAATAATAATCTTTCCAATGGTAAATTGGATTTTTATATAGAAATAAATAGTTTGATGGTTTTAAAAAGGAATGGTTTTAAACTTAGTAACCATTTTAGATATTTTAATGATTGAAATGGTTTAGAAATGATTTAATCTTTATTTTGATAAAGAATGTGAATTTTAAATGATAATTGATTTGATAAATGAATATTTGAAGTTTATATTAGTATGAAAGGATATTTGATTTACTTGAAATTTGAGTTTATTTAAAATAATGGATTTATGAAATGAATATTTCAAAACTATGTAATAATGAAGTTAAATTTGGGATATATGAAATTATAAAATTTAGTTTGAAATATGGTATATTTATGCTTTGAAATATAAATTTTTTTGAATAGTTTATTTTGTGAATCAAATCTATATTTGGAATTGATAAGATTTCAAATGTTTTGTTGGAAAACTGAATTGAATTGAGACTGATGGCTTGAATTGAATTAAACTGGAAATTTGAAAAATTTGGTTCTAATTTAATAAATTTGTGAGATGTAAAGAATTAAAGGAATGTTTTATGATTTCAAATGTATGATTTCAAAATGTTATGATTTTCAAAGTGTAATGATTTTAAGTATTTTGGTTTCGAAAGATTTATAACTTTGAAGTATTATGATTTTGAAAGTGAATATATGTTTGAAATGGAAATGAATTTGTTTGACCTAAATTTTGTTGATTTGGAAATTTGGATTATTTTCTAAATCTATTGTTTTAATAAACTTTGAAATTGAATATATATAATTTGGAAGAAATGATTTGGTGAAATCATATATGATTTTGAAACTAAATTGATATTGAAATGATTTGAAATTGAGAACCTTGTATTATTAAGTACTTGATTTGGGAGTTATCGAACTTATATAAAATGGATTTGGATAGGTATGAAGTTGATTTGAAAACTGTTGATTTGGAAAGGTACTCAATTTGTAAAGTGAAAGCCAATATAATCGAAGTCTATATAAGTATAATTTAATATGCTATTGATTTTGGAAAGTATTTGATTTGAAAATGGAATCTTATATATAATGGACTTTATATAAGTATGATATTTGAAAGTGATTTTGAAAGGTACTATATGATACATATTTTCGAAGTAAAGATACGGAAAGTGCCTTTTGCTTGATATCCGCTTTGTGGCCACACCGTGGATTCATCCTATCGATATTATTCTCTCTGCTTTGGGTTTTTTGGAATGATACTCGAGTGTCCATCGAATTCCATGGCAATCTCCATGGTCTTATGATCACGACCGCATAGCGTAATTCGCCCGGCTGAGATGCCTCGGGGTACGGATGTTTCCTGGGGGATCCAGGTCTAACCATTGTGTATCCTGCGATCTATGTAGGTCGTAATAGTAGCGAAATCCGCTGGCTAAGATAGCTTAAGGGTACGAATGTTTCCTGGGGGATCCAGGCGTAAACATTATGTGTCTGCGGTCTACTAGTCATCATGGCATAATTCACAGGCTGAGATAGCTTACAGGTACGGATGTTTCTTAGGGGATCCAGGCGTAACCATTGTGTTTCTGCGATCCATGGTTAGACAAATGTTTGATTTGTTTGGATTGTACTTTCCATATCTGTTTTAAAAGGTTTTCCACAATTTTCACTGGGTGTTGAAACAAGTCCACTTAGTACTTGGAGAATTCTAGCTTTGCGCTTGATCAACGCATGAACCGAGTGTGCAGGAACGAAAGTAAACTTGTTAAGACATCGAGTTATAAAAGTATTTTTGTTAAAGTATTATATAAAGGACATTTTTATCATTTATTTTATGTCTAAATAATTTAAAAATGTTTTAAGTATTGTTTACTTCGAAATATCAGATTTGAATCAAATGACTATTCATCATATTGTAAAATGTTTAAAATATTGTAAATAAAATTTTTAAATTGAAATTTATATATTTTAAAAATATGGTTCGTCCTTGTCCTCCAACCTATTTTTCCTTCTAGTTATTCCTACCTTCTTCTTCTTTGAGGGTTCTTTCTGTATTATGGAAAGAGTTGGTTCGTTAGCTTATCGTTTGGATTTGCCCAAGAAGCATTCTTAAGTGCATGATGTATTCCATGTTTCACATCTTCTCCGGCATCTTCATGATCCATCTCTTTTTGTTCAGCCTTTGCTCTTGATAGTTTGGATATTGAGCCTAATTTGACTGTCGAGAGTAAGCCAATTCGTATTGTCGACAGAGGTACGAAGCAGCTAAGAAGGAAATTTGTTAGTCTGATCAAAGTACTGTGAAGTACCGATGATTGGGATCGTACCTGGGAAATGGAGGAGAGCATTCGTGCTTCTAATCCAGAATTGTTCATTTCAGGTACTATTATGTTTCTATCTTGTTTTTCCTTATTTTCCTCGCTCGTTCCTTTTCGAGGACGAAAAGATTTGAGTGGGGCAGTGTAACAACCCTGAATTTTGAAATTTATTTTAATTCTTTATTTTGATTATTTTATTTGAACTCCTGATTTAAAAACTTTATTATACTTATTAAAATGAATAAATTTTGTTATTTTAAATATAAATGTTGATTTTTATGTGAATTGTAATTTCAAATATGAATAAGAAGAATAATTCCTGAAAATGTGAATTGTGGTCAAAGTGGTAAAACTTTGACTTTTAAATTTAAAATTTAAAATTTTGAATTTTTTAATTTTTTAATTTATTATGAAAATAGATTAGATTTTAAGTTTACTTCTTTTCGTTTCGTTGAAATCTGATTTATATTGCAAAAGTTATGCTTTTTACAATATTGTATGAAAACTGATTTATTTAATAAAATTGCCTATTTTAATTTGTATAAATAATATTTTATTTGTCATGTCATATTCTAATATGTGTTATATGACATTTTAGGTATATATTTTTATTTTATTTTTAAAAACATTTTTGAAGTATAGTGGTTATTTTTCCAAAATTAGTTATATTTTGTTTGCAATTTCCAAAACTAATATACATATAATTAACTATATTCTTGTATTTTCCTTTTTTTCTAAAATTTATTTATTCAATTCATTTTCACTTTATCTGGTATATATTTTTATTTTAAAACATTTTTAAAGTGATGTTGTAATTTTCCAAAGCTTACTGTATTTTATTTTCAATTTCTAAAACCTAGTTTCTATTTTTAAGCTATTTTCTTAATTTATTTATATTTATTTACAATTTATTTATTTTTATGTATTCATTATTTTGTTGTGTTTTTATTTTATTCATATTCATTTTCATATGTATTTAAAAATGCAAAAAGAAATATGGAAATTTGAAGAGTTTTAAACCCTTTATATGCCTTGGACTTTTCACCTTCTTGCCTTTTCAATTCTAATCAACTCATGCATTTACTTTTGGCTGACCATAACATTTCCTTCAGCCGATTAACTCCTCATTTTTCTCACGCAAATTTGTTTCTCAAACCCAAAAGTTTCAGCCTCCATCTCCTGAAGAAATTTTGATAAATATTCATTTCTTTTTTCGCCTCTCTTCCTTGTATATGTTTTGATTCTTGCATTGCTTCAACCAATATAGCTCGGCCCTTGTTTCTCCATCACCATTGCCGCCTCCACCACCACCACAACCACCTTCCACCTCCTCCAGTCCACTGCCCCACCATGGACGTGCACCACTTGTTGCCAAAACCCACCAAATATTGCATCATCCACTTGATAACTCCATGGCTGATCACCTTCATGACTTTACCACTCCACCACATCATCTTGGCTGACCTTTGCACCACTTTTTCCAGCCATACCTGAACCTACTGTAACAGCCTGCAAATCCGTACCCTTTGAATCAACACTATTTTACAACAATCAACTCAAGTTGCACAGAAACACGAACCATTTGGGTTTAAGAAGAAGAGGTAGAAGAAGAGAAAATAAAATCAACATCAGAATCTAACCATCGCAGCGGAATAAAATATAATAGATAGTAGATAATATTTACTCAAAATAAAATATATCTGTACATATATTACATCATCAGAGTACATTACTCACAGCTCACATCAATAACATACAATGGATACACAACAACTCAAACAGCGGAATATATATAACAAGTACGACTGTACGTATCGTCATCCAACTCGTCTCCTGAGCTCCACGGCATCATATCATGTATCCTATAATACTCGGTCTGACCGATCATTACAGTTTAATAACACCCGAGTCAGTCTGGAATATCAGCGTGAGAAAATCACACCCAATTGATTATTAAAGTTTCAAAAATCCTTTGAAAACAAAAGCATCTCGTAAGACCACGCCACAAATAAACATGTCGGGTTTTTACCTTACGATAGCTAAAATATTTTTTTTATAGAAATCCTCTGATATTATAATAGGTTCTATATGCAAATACTTATAAAATAGCTGAAATTGTTACATGATTAAATTCCAGCTACTAGCCACAGAGTGGGTAATACAAACAAAACTCGTACAAGGCTCGTAGGGAGAATGGATTTTCAACTAATGACTAGGCACTGGGGTACCACCTGTCACAGTACGGGGCCTAGATCACCGTACCGAGGAGTACGCCTGCTCCCCTGCAACACAAGGCCGGGACTACCCCTTACTGGATAATCCCGAGTGAGATCACCCCGCGGTTGGGATCAGCTACCCACCTAGCCTTGCTGCATAACCCCTGATTTTCAGTCATTCCTATTTGATGAGGCTTGAGGCTAAGCATTACCTTTTTAAGAATATATCCCTTAGAATGCCCATCGTCCACCTGACGATGTTTTCGCAAGCATTCATCCATACAAGTCCGTCCCGTGTTCGAACGGAACCGAAGGTACTATTCCTACTACATCCATTTTGGAAATATCCTCAGGATTAGGAGCGACTAGCCCTTGCACTTCACTGCTTCATCTTCGAATCCAAAATCGTTTTCACGAAACGTACAAACCGGATCGAAGTGGTTTTCGAGAATTAAATCTCGATCCCGGTCTCTTTGAAACGATCAACGTATTTGTCCAATATTGATAGTCGGTTATTTAACTATCAATTTCTATTCACAAACATCCATAAAACAGTAAATAATTTCCCAAATTATTTATAATCTTCAAAAAAATATCTTCATAAGATATATTTCTATTTTCAATGCTTGAAAACAGTTTCAAAACCATCTTTCTTTCCAGAATAAACTTTCTCAAATATTTTCTATCTCCACTGAAATTGCCAAGCACAAACTAGATCTTAAAAATAATTTTAAAACATTTTACTTTGAAATATATACTTTTAAAACATTTAAAATAAAACTACTTTAATAATTTGTTAAAAATTCATATTATATAATAAGGTTACTTAATAAATATAAAACTAGATTTATACTTTTAAGAACATAATATTAAGTCATTCTTTAAATAACTACTACTACAATAGATTAAGAGAAAATACTTACTTTAGAATGTAAATATTAGAAATAGGAAATTTTCCAAAATTTTCTTTTTAAACCAACTTTTAATCTTTTAACTTAAATTTAAAAATTTACTTTGAAAACGTACTTGGTTATACAGGGAGAATTCCAACTTCAATCACTTAAATCAATTTTCCAAATTGAGTTCCAATTTATTTTATTTGAAATAAATTTCTTTAATTACTCAATTCATTTCAAAATTTATTAATTATGTACTTAATTATTATTATTATTTTCCATTTGATTTTAAATCTTTTAACTGAGATATACAAATTCCATATCTTACCCCAATGTCTTCTTATTCTTTACAATATTTTAAGTCTTAATTATTAAACAAATGTTTTGTTCTTATAAAATAGTAATGCTGAAATTTAAAATTCATTAATCTTCTGTTAATTTAAATTCCCTTTAATTATTTAATTCTATATATCTTGATCACTTATTGCACCGGCATACATTCAGGTAAACCATAACATCCAATATTCCAATTATCAATAATATTCATCACAGAATATAAAATAATCACATCAGAGGGTATTAAATAATTTCAATAAATGTTGAGGGATCCAGTTGGATCCCTCCAACCCGTTTTCCCTGCATCCACAGACGTTAGCACCATATAAGATATCTTCACTATAAAATGAGGGAAATCAATCATTCAAGGTGTAGTGTATACTACTATATAACACAACAATCAATCCAACCATTCAAACAATTATTTAAATTTAATCATTTAAATCTAAATTTAACTGAGTGAGATTAACTCACCTTTGCTTTTTGTTTTGCCAATCTGATACGATCCTGACTTGTTTTTCCCTCGTGGTATTAAACCTTGAATAAACATCTACAATTTGTTAACATTTGTACCAATCGATCGGCCTATTATCATCTATTAATTTAATTTTAACTTATCATTTGATTTAAACCCATCTTTCCTTTAATTATTATTTTTTTGCGGTTAAAATAATTAAATGGACCAGTTAAATTAACTATATTAGTACCGTATTTAAAATAAATTGGTAAATTTAAAATGTAAGTATGTATATTTATTTTCTTGTGAACTACATATACCCTTAAAACAAATTCATAACCTCCAAAAATCTAACTTTATAAATCCTTCCTTATATATATATATATATATATATATATATATATATATATATATATATATATATATATATATAATTTCTGATTTACTTATATATACATTTATTAAATTTAAAAATTGTTTTACTGTAGACATATACATATAAATTCTTAAATAAATAGCAAATATGCCTTACAGTCAATATCATAATTTTCTAACTAACTACAATTTAATTAAACAAGTTTTAAAGTAAATCAATTACCTATTCCAACAGTCTCAACATCATACGCGGCCATCACCGCCCCAAGCAGTTCCACCTGAAACCCGATGACCTTGCGAACCCCACCAGAGACCCGCCATCCCCGAGAACCACCTCTGGCCCCTCATCTGAACCCCATCATTACAGCCTCCACAGCAAATATCGCCACAATCCCCAACATCCACTCGCGAATCCCCTTACCAAGACCTAACCCTAAATCACCAGACGTGATCGTGCTCACGAGTTTCCCTTTCTCACCGCGAGCTTCCACAGACACGAGTCAACTGTGACATTCACCAAGCCTTCGTTTGGCCCCCCCCCCCCACGCGAGCACGATTCTGCAACGATCGAGTCACCTTCTCTAAATCGCGAATTCGATCGCGTCGATAGGTTTTTTCTTTTTTCTTTTCTTTTTTATAAGCAGGGTTCGATTCGAAATTGAAGAGGGGAGAGGGATCGGACTGAAGGTCGAACGAAAAAAAAGGAAGAAGGAAAATGAAGGGCTCGGCTTCGATTTGCAAATAGATGAAAGCGGCCATTAGCTTGGATTCAAAACGAAGAAAGAAAAGAGAGGCTTCGTTTTGTTTCCAGATTGAAGAAAAATATCTACCCCTTTTAATAATTAAACGAAGAAGCGTATTAGAGAAGCTTGACCATTTAAATTAAATATCATTGGATTTTGTTCAATAAATCGCCAGCACGTTTATATATCGTACACTCACACACTAACTCCGATCAACACGAAATTCGAAATCCGATAATAATACATTATTACGGATCCAATGGGACTGGTTTCGTCGAATTCCGAGACTGTGCCTCGGAAGGCTATTTTTAAATTCAATTTAAAACGATAAAATTTTAAAACTGAACGAACCACTGTTAATTTGAATTTTACAACTTCTATTATTTTCAGTGTTATCAATATAAATTTTACAAGCCTTCAAATTATTTTACGGCTATAAAACTTCAGATTCAACATTTTACCCAACTTCAAATTATTTAATTCAATAGTTTAATTATCAAACAAATAATGATATTTGAATTCATGTTAAAATTAACCTCTAAATATTCAAAATCAATTAAATATTCCAATTTAAATTGCTTAAAAATTCTGGGTCGTTACATTTCTCCCTCCTTAAAAGAATTTCGTCCCCGAAAAGAATGGTCCATTACCCGTTTACTTACCCCTAAAACAAAACAATTCAATACCTTACTAACTATCTTTTTATAAAAGACCCATTATCATTCTTATTAATTTACAAAACCTTTCCCTAGTTTCAAACTATACCATTTGTTTAACCATTCAAGTTTCAGTTTAAAACCAAATTTTGAATTATCAAAATTTTCTCAAAATTTTTCTAACTCCCTAAATTTTCGAAAATTTTTGCCAGCGTCTCCTTTGCGCGGCTAGCTCGGTACAACTACAAAATGGCTCTACGGCCTCCCAAAACCAAAAAGAAAACAAAAATCCAAGTGGCTCGATCCAAATCCCACTCAAATTTTATACCAAATTTAAATACATACCTTTTATCGGGCAATTCAAATTTATCATCTGAAATCAAAACCAATTCTCTTTTCCCTTTATATTACCTGCATACCTGCTTAGCACTAATATCCAATCACAACTTTCAATAACGTTTTATCGACTTTCTTACAAAAAGTCAATATTCAATTTCCAATTAAGAATTGACCATTCCTTACTTAAGTTAACATAAGCATTTTATATGTTTCTTATATTTATTTTCACTTTACCACTTCAGTTTATATCTATTTCTATTCACATTGATTCTTTCATTTCCATAAGAATTCAATTTATCTTTAACTTTGAATATTTAAATTTTATTTTCACTTATAATCAATTCATGTCATTATTTAAGTTAGTTTCATTTACTAATTATATTTCAATTTCTAGTTTGAAATCATTTTGTCGTTAACCAAAAATTTTCTTTCAAATTTTTCTAACTCCCAAAATTTCTGAAATTTTTTGGCAGAGTCTCCTTTATACGGAGGAGCTTTTGCAATTTGACAAAAGATATAAATATATATACATCGACCCACCCGGTCAGAAAAACCAAAAATAGTTCATATTTCCTATTTTTATTGCGTAGGCGTACCTTATTTAGCATTTTTAAGCAATCAGCTTATTTATATTAGCAACTAGCACAACCATAACCAGCCCCACGGCATCCAGACACCTGTACTTACTCAATTTAAACATGTAAGTGCCAAATATATGCAGTTTAACTATATTTCACTTAGTTGCAATGGTAAAAACAAATGAATTCTATAAGAAATGCACATCAAACATTTTTCGTAAGCAATTTATACAATTTTCATACTAATTCAACTGTTTCAATTAATTTACAAATCATTTCATTCAATTTGAATGGTTTAAAACTTAATCGCTTACACTTAATTTATTTTTAAGCAAACCGAACTCATATTTAGTCCAATTACTTCCAAAATCAATTTATTTTACTTCTATCAACTCATAGAATTTTAATTACTTCCATTTACATCAAATGACAATTTATTCTATGCAATTCAACGAGATTTATGTGAATAAATAAGTATTATGTTTTATAACCAATTTAAATTGATTTCAACTCAATTTATACTTAACTTTATTCCATTTTCAATTTATTCACAACCCATATATTCTCATTTCCATTGCATCTCAGATTTGAATTCATTCATTTGCATTTCATTTAATTAACCAAACCAGTTCATTCAAAACCATTAACAATTTAGGTACATCTTCATTACCAATTAAATTTCCTTTTTATTTTAATTCATTCACAATTATTTATTTAGCTCGACAAATTCCATTTAAATTTCATTCACAATCCATTCATTTACGTTTTATTCCATATCTGTTTATTCCAACTATTTTATTTAGCTCAATGAAACCCAAGCTTTATCATTCAATAACCACTTCTCAACTTATTTAAACCATACTTCATTTGGTTCTTATTTATCCCATCCATTCATTCATTCATTCAATAAAATTAGTTTACCCACATTCACTTAAACCATTCTAATAAACTTGAAACATTCTATTTTCTCTTATTGTCTCAAGTTATTTCAATCCCTTAATAATTTAAATGGTTTACAAACATTTATTCAAGAATTTTCATTTCATTAAATATTATCTGTAACTCACCAAATTTTATTTCGATTAAAAAAAATTTATTTTCACTTGATTTAAAACCAACCCAATATTATCAAACTTTGTTAAGTTGAATCAATTCAACTCTCTTCCATCTATTCAGCTTAAGTCAATTTACTTCAATTTATTCAAATTTTATACTTAAGCTCATTTTCATTTTACAAGTAAATTTTTTTCTCCTTTCTATTCAACTTAATTCTCTCTCTCACTTAAATCTCATTTTAAATTTGCAATTTCATTTGATTGGTTATTATAGAATTTAACTTCCTAAATTCAACTCATTCAATTTATTACCTGGCCATTTCCAATTTATTTCCACTTATTTGGATTTTATTTGCACATTCAAACCATTACTATTTTAATCTATTCAATTTCCTTTATTCGACACATTTCCAATTATATATAATTTGTTAACACTTCACATTAAATTTTAATTTATAACTCAAGTTTGAATCCACTATCCATTTTCAATTTACCACCCAATTTTATGAACTCACAATTCAACTTCATTCTCAATTACTTTTACTTCATCAACAATTTAAGTCTATTTAATTTATAACTTGAGTTTTATTTCCAAACTTCATCACAAACTCATAATTCAACTTCTATTTAACTATATTGGGTTCTCATTAAATATTTCATTATCTAAATAGTTCTTTCCCTATTTATAATTCAATACTTGATTTTATTTCCAAATATCACTTCATTTGATTTTCTTAAGTTCAATGTGTTTTATAATTCAAGTTTGAATTTTTTTTGTTTTATTCCCCAAAACATCAAACTATATTTATTTTGGAATTTGTATCTCACTTTTCAAATTTAATAAGTCACAACTTATTATTTACACAATTACATTCCTCATAGGCTTGAATATATTCTTCCTTTATTTTAATTCAAACCTTATGCTTATTTATAGCCCAAGCATATTTTATTTCTATGGATTTTTTTTCAATTCTCTTATAAGTTATTCTGATTTATTTATTTAAATTTTCATTTCTTATCCAATTTTTTTTTCTTCATTTATCGAGGTAAGAATTTAATTTCATTCATTAATTCAATTGAATTCTTATTCCAATTGAATTTTATTTTAACTCAGTTTTCTTTAACTCAATTCGATTCCAACTTAATTCGAATACAACTGGATATTATTTTCAGCCTATTCAATCAATTTCAACCCAGTTAAATTTTATTTTCCAATCCAAGTTAATTTCATTTTTAACTTTGCACTTAAAATTTACATTCCATTATTCAAAGCTTATATTTCTTCCCAATTTAAAAAACATCTCAATTTATAAGCTTACAACCTATCCATCAGGATTTTCAAATACCCGACTTTTGTTTTAAATTATCTTGAAATCTCCAACATCTCAAATCACATTTCTCAAAAGTTAAACAAATCCTGGTTTTATTTCCAACAAATTTCCTTTGAAATTTTCAAAAACAACTCGTTTTCCTTGAACAAATCAATTTGGCAGCAATCCACTTAGAAATTCGAAAATGAATACTGATGATGCGGCCGTCATCATCAGAATTATTTTCCAATGATCCAAGTGATTTCAATGCTATATCACTTCCCAAAATTCATTTAGAACAAATTTCCATTCAGAAATATTTCCAAAACAATAATACTATTATTTATCATTAAAACACTTCGACAAACACTTCCAAAATCTCCAGGATTTAAATTTTCAAATCCTACTTAAATCAATCTTATCTATAATTCATTTGCATAGCTTATGCTCATACAAATTCTTATTTGATTATATTTCAATTTCTAGTTAAATTTTCACTTAACAATGATAATATTTTAATATTATCATTCCTAACATCCAAGCAACCATATATTAGCTAAAATAGTTTACAAAAACTTTATTTATATCAAAAATATATTTTTGAGTAAAATGATTTCATTTACCCACATTTAAAACAATACTGTGTCAATTGCTCTATTCAATTGTTTAGAAACCCCTTCGATACAGTTGCGCAGACTATGTCGGCGAAGGTTCATACGCCACTCAATAAACTAATCAACACAATATAAAACAATTTTTATTCACTAACAAATACGCATTTATATTTATTAATACGCTCAACTCATTATAGAGTACTACGGACTCTATTTTAAAGGAGTAATTCCCAGCAGAGCCAAGGTTATCTCCAACCTATGCTCTGATACCAACTGTAACAGCCCGCAAATCCGTACCCCTTGAATCAACACTATTTTACAACAATCAACTCAAGTTGCACAGAAATACGAACCATTTGGGTTTAAGAAGAAGAGGTAGAAGAAGAGAAATAAAATCAACATCAGAATCTTACCATCGCAGCGGAATAAAATATAATAGATAGTAAATAATCTTTACTCAAAATCAAATATATCTGATTACATATATTACATCATCAGAGTACATCACTCACAGCTCAAATCAGTAACATACAATGGATACACAACAACTCAAACAGCGGAATATATATAACAAGTACGACTGTACGTATTGTCATCCAGCTCGTCTACTGAGCTCCACAGCATCATATCATGTATCCTATAATACTCGGTCTGACCCAAGCATTATAGTTAAATAACACCCGAGTCAGTCTGGAATACCAGCGTGAGAAAATCACACCCAATTGATTATTAAAGTTTCAAAAATCATTTGAAAACAAAAGCATCTCGTAAGACCACGCCACAAATAAACATGTCGGGTTTTTACCTTACGATAGCTAAAACATTTTTTTTATAGAAATCCTCTGATATTATAATAGGGTCTATATACAAATACTTATAAAATAGCCGAAATTGTTACATGATCAAATTCCAGCTACTAGCCACAGAGTGGGTAATACAAACAAAACTCGTACAATGCTCGTAGGGAGATTGGATTTCCAACTAATGACTAGGCACTGGGGTACCACCTGTCACAGTACGGGGCCTAGATCACCGTACCGAGGAGTACGCCCGCTCCCCTGCAACACAAGGCTGGGACTACCCCTTACTGGATAATCCCGAGCGAGATCAACCCGCGGTTGGGATCAGCAACCGCACCACTAAGCCGAAATAAAAAGGGACGTCTAGACTGGAATAACCTCACCCTGCTTGGGTGCTACCCACCTAGCCTTGCTGCATAACCCCTGATTTTCAGTCATTCCTATTTGATGAGTGTTGAGGCTAAGCGTTACCTTTTTAAGAATATATCCCTTAGAATGCCCGTCGTGCACCTGACGATGTTTTCGCAAGCATTCATCCATACAAGTCCGTCCCGGGTTCGAACGGAACCGAAGGCACTATTCCTACTACATCCATTTTGGAAATATCCTCAGAATTAGGAGCGACTAGCCCTTGCACTTCACTGCTCCATCTTCGAATCCAAAATCGTTTTCACGAAACGTACAAACCAGATCGAAGTGGTTTTCGAGAATTAAATCTTGATCCCGGTCTCTTCGAAACGATCAATTTATTTGTCCAATATTGATAGTCGGTTATTTAACTATCAATTTATATTCACAAACATCCATCAAACGATAAATAATTTTACAAATTATTTATAATCTTTAAAAAAATATCTTCACAAGATATATTGCTATTTTCAATCCTTGAAAACAGTTTCAAAACCATCTTTCTTTCCAGAATAAACTTTCTCAAATATTTTCTATCTCCATTGAAATTGCCAAGCACAAACTAGATCTTAAAAATAATTTTAAAACATTTTACTTTGAAATATATACTTTTAAAACATTTAAAATAAAACTACTTTAATAATTTGTTAAAAATACATATTATATAATAAGGTTACTTAATAAATATAAAACTAGATTTATACTTTTAAGAGCATAATATTAAGTCATTCTTTAAATAATTACTACTACAATAGATTAAGAGAAAATACTTACTTTAGAATGTAAATATTAGGAATAAGAAATTTTCCAAAATTTGCTTTTTAAAACAACTTTTAATCTTTAACTTACATTTAAAAATTTACTTTGAAAACGTACTTGATTATCCAGGGGAAATTCCAACTTCAATCACTTAAATCAATTTTCCAAATTGATTTCCAATTTATTTTATTTGAAATAAATTTCTTTAATCACTCAATTCATTTCAAAATTCATTAATTATGTACTTAATTATTATTAGTATTATTTTCCATTTGCTTTTAAATCTTTTAACTGAAATATACAAATTCCATATCTTACCCCAATGTCTTCTTATTCTTTACAATATTTTAAATCTAAATTATTAAACAAATGTTTTGTTCTTATAAAATAGTAATGCTGAAATTTAAAATTCATTAATCTTCTGTTAATTCAAATTCCCTTTAATTATTTAATTCTATATATCTTTATCACTTATTGCACCGGCATATATTCAGGTAAACCATAACATCCAATATTCCAATTATCAATAATATTCATCACAGAATATAAAATAATCACATCATAGGGTATTAAATAATTTCAATAAATGTTGAGGGATCCAGTTGGATCCCTCCAACCTGTTTTCCCTGCATCCACAGACGTTAGCACCATATAAGATATCTTCACTATAAAATGAGGGAAATCAATCATTCAAGGTGTAGTGTATACTACTATATAACACAACAATCAATCCAACCATTCAAACAATTATTTAAATTTAATCATTTAAATCTAAATTTAACTGAGTGAGATTAACTCACCTTTGCCTTTTGTTTTGCCAATCTGATACGATCCTGACTTGTTTTTCCCTCGTGGTATTAAACCTTGAATAAACATCTACAATTTATTAACATTTGAACCAATCGATCGGCCTATTATAATCTATTAATTTAATTTTAACTTATCATTTGATTTAAACCCATTTTTCCTTTAATTATTTTTTTTTTGCGGTTAAAATAATTAAATGGACCAGTTAAACAGATTAACTATATTAGTACCCTATTTAAAATAAATTGGTAAATTTAAAATGTAAGTATGTATATTTATTTTCTTGTGAACTACATATACCCTTAAAATAAATTTATAACCTCCAAAAATCTAACTTTATAAATCCTTCCTTATATATATATATATTATTTCTGATTTACTTATATATACATTTATTAAATTTAAAAATTGTTTTATTGTAGACATATATATATAAATTCTTAAATAAATAGTAAATATGCCTTACGGTTAATATCATAATTTTCTAACTAACTACAATTTAATTAAACAAGTTTTAAAGTAAATCAATTACCTATTCTAACAGTCTCAACATAATACGCGGCCATCACCGCCCCAAGCAGTTCCACCTGAAACCCGACGACCTTGCGAACCCCACCAGAGACCCGCCATCCCCGAGAACCACCTCTGGCCCCTCATCTGAACCCCATCATTACAGCCTCCACAGCAAATATCGCCACAATCCCCAACATCCACTCGCGAATCCCCTTACCAAGACCTAACCCTAAATCACCAGACGTGATCGTGCTCACGAGTTTCCCTTTCTCACCGCGAGCTTCCACAGACACGAGTCAACTGCGACATTCACCAAGCCTTCGTGCGCCCCCCACGCGAGCACGATTCTGCAACGATCGAGTCACCTTCTCTAAATCGCGAATTCGATCGCTTCGATAGTTTTTTTCTTTTTTTTCTTTTTTATAAGCAGGGTTCGATTCGAAATTGAAGAGGGAAGAGGGATCGGACTGAAGGTCGAACGAAAAAAAAGGAAGAAGGGAAATGAAGGGCTCGGCTTCGATTTGCAAATAGATGAAAGCGACCATTAGCTTGGATTCAAAACGAAGAAAGAAAAGAGAGGCTTCGTTTTGTTTCTAGAACGAAGAAAAATATCTACCCCTTTTTAATAATTAAACGAAGAAGCGTATTAGAGAAGCTTGACCATTTAAAGTAAATATCATTGGATTTTGTTCAATAAATCCTCAGCGCGTTTATATATCGTACACTCACACACTAACTCCGATCAACACCAAATTCGAAATCCGATAATAATACATTATTACGGATCCAATAGGACTGGTTTCGTCGAATTTCGAGACTGTGCCTCGGAAGGCTATTTTTAAATTCAATTTAAAACGATAAAATTTTAAAACTGAACGAACCACTGTTAATTTGAATTTTACAACTTCTATTATTTTCAGTGGTATCAATATAAATTTTACAAGCCTTCAAATTATTTTTACAGCCATAAAACTTCAGATTCAACATTTTACCCAACTTCAAATTATTTAATTCAATAGTTTAATTATCAAACAAATAATGATATTTGAATTCAAGTTAAAATTAACCTCTAAATATTCAAAATCAATTAAATATTCCAATTTAATTTGCTTAAAAATTCTGGGTCGTCACACTACTACCTATGCCACATTAGCACCTGACCTCCCCAAGCCTGGCCGTGCATGTTCATGCCTTGGCTGAAGCCTTAGATTGCATAGAAATCCATTGTGTTTCCTTGTTTTATATTGTGCATGCATATACCCTTCTACTCCTTCATGTCCATGTTATGGACGACCAATTGAACCCAGACCTGATCCAAACTCACATCATGGCCGTGTATTTTAATCTATGGCGCAGCATAGGGTAATTGAAGGCAAGTGCAAGTGGTTTGGTTATTTGTTGTGCATGTATTTCTAGTGTTGTTTAATTTTATTTGAGTTGTATATTCGTGTGTTCTATATTGTTTTGTTTCAAATGTTCAAGACAATTGTTTTGGATCTTCCCCTCTCTCGAATCCGTAGTCATGCCTTCGTGCTTTCCTGATATATTTTGGTGTGTCCAAATCAGTTATCTCCAACTTGTAGAAGTGAGTATTTCTCACCAGACATTTTATACTTAAATAATTAGTAAATTGACACTATTTGAATCTGTAAATTATACTATTATGTTATAACTGCCTGTGATATTATTTATATGATGTTCACCCCTATTTATACGCATGTTATATCATCTGTTACTATTATATAACGCTACTCTATTTATTTATATTAGTTTGTCACACTCCAAGTTCCCTGTAGATTACAATCACTATGGGTTGAAATGATACATACCCGAACGGACTTTAGAACGGGGAAAAATCGTTATGGGCCGAAATGATAGGCCTGAACGATTTTTATTTATTGGCATTTACTTGGGATTGCGGGTTCGAAATGATAGAACCCGGATTTTTCCTTTGTAAATTATGGATTGAAATGATATTATCCGTATCACCTGATTTAGGTTAGAAAATTTTATACAGACCCGTGGTTAATATATATATTTCTAAAATTTGAAAGTATTTTAGAAATATAAATATTATGATATTTTTATTTAAATTTAATTTAAAAATGATTTTTATAAAGTATTATTGATTTTCTACAAATTAACAAGTGTAATAAATAAATGGTAAAGTAGAAATTTGAAATATAAGTAAATTTTCGAATTTATGATTTTGTTTATAAATGGAATTTAAGTTAAGTAAGAAAATATGATAATTTGATTTTAATTTGATTTCAAATGATTTTATAAAGTGTTATTAATTTTCTATAAATAAAAAAATAGTTAAATAAATAAATGTTCATAATTGAAATTTAAAATATAACTTAACTTGGAAAATGAAAAATGTGTTTTAAAAATAAAAGTTGAGTTAAGGAAATAAAATGGAATTTAAATTTAATTTATGAAATGGTAAATTAAATTTAAATGTAAAGCAAACTAAATGTTATAAAATTGTACATTGATTTTTATAAGTGAATTATTAAGATTTGATAATTATTTGTGAAAATTTCACTTTGTAAAATCATAAATCAAGGGATATTTAAATGATTGTTTTTAAAGTGAGAAAATATAATTTTTATAAGTTAAAATGGATTTAAATAAATTTTAGTTATTTATAAAATTGTAGTGAAAGTTTGGAATTTAAATTGACAGCATTCTTGAAATGCTATCATTTCTAAAGTTAAAGATATTACAGCATTTTGTAAATGCTGTAATTGACATAAATGAACTAAATGGCTAAAATGAACTAAGGGCTATTTTAGCACTTTGTAAGTGTTGCAGTCGCTGAATTTAACTAAAGTTATTTGAAATCTAAAAGCTGTTATATCATTTTAAATGTTGTCTTTTGCTAATTGAATTGTTTTAAGCATAACTCTCCGTAGCATTTTCTAAGTGCTGCGAAAGTTGAATTTTCACTGTTTTATTAAATTTAAGTGAATAAATGAAGTCTGAAAATTGTAAAATTTTGGGAATCGAATATTTGATTATTAAATATAATAACTTCATTTTTAAATGGTTTAAATGGGTATTTTTTATTTCAAATATAAACCATTTTTGAAATTTGATTAAAATGGTATTTAAATTAAATAAAAATAAATGAGGTTTTGGAAGAATATGATATTTTAATAATTTAAATGAATTTGAAATGATATTGAATTTTTAAATGATATTTGATTTAGAAGTATAAAATATCATTTTGGAATTTTAACCAGGGATGTATTTAAATTTATGGTTTAACTAATCCTTAGAGGATGGGCGATCCCAAGCATCCTTTAAGTTATTTTGCATTACTACTACAGTTCACTTGAGTTGGTTTACATTATATAAGTATATATGTCCTGACTCGAGTGTTTTGTGTTTTACTTTACGCTCGGGTCAGCCTGAGTATTTACAGCTTAGCTTCGGATTTCTTTTCTGGAGATAGGAATCGCTGGAGATTCTGCTTGTCTAATTATCTATTTTCCTTTCAGTTTCAGTTGTTCTATTTCAGCATTGGTATTTATAAACTTCTATGTATTTGAGATTTATATTGTATATGTTTTTCAAACTGATATTATGTATTTGTTTTGAGAGTTTGTTATAGCAGCTTCATGAACTACTATGGTATTTTAATTTCCGCTGCGAGTTATTCTGATATTTCTGTGTCTGTGATTCTGTGATTGTATTTCATTTGCTTCAAATTTTATTACAATGCGGTACTTTGAGCAATTCCAGACCGACATGTGCGGATGCGAATGGCTGAAAAAATCACGGTTGTTACAGAGATTGTTTTTGTATCCTTCTTTTACCAAATATTTATTAAGACGGTTATACCACATCCTTCCAGATTATTTCATGCCATACAGTGATCGTCTTAATTTTAATGAGTACATGGACTTTGATTTTGCTTCAGGCAATTTATATCCATCTGGAATTTTCATGTAAATATTGGTATCTAATTTACCATTAAGATTAGCTGTCACAACATCTGTTAACCTTATATCGAGTTTTTCGAAAACTACAAGGCTTATCAAATATCGGAATGTTATGACATCCATAACAGAGGAGTAAGTTTCCTTAAAGTCAAAACCTGGTCTCTGCAGGAAACCTTATGCGACAAGTCGTGCGTTGTACCTCACGACTATATTTTTATCATTGTTTTCTAACGAATACCCATTTATAACCTGCTGGTTTAACATTTTCTGATGTTTTCTCTATCGGTCCAAATACACCATGTTTTTGAAGCGAGTCTAGTTCCACTTGGATAGCATCTTTCCATTTTGGCCAATCGTGTCTTTTTTGACATTTATTTATGCTATTTCGACATTCATTATTGTCTATCAGCAATTAGTAAGCATTCTATTAGTTCAGAATATTTTGTAAAATGACGCTCTCGATATTGCTGCTGTAGGAGTATATTCAAGACATGAAATGTTGAGAAAGTCTTTTCAAGAATTTATGCGTCATCCACCTTTTCTCTACATAGTTTCAGTTTAGAAGTGGTTCTAAACATTGCAAAATTATATTTTCTTAAAGACTTAAAGTCCTGATACCTCAGGTTCAACCACTCTTGTCTAGTGTTTGGAGGTATAACCGTCTTCCGGTGGTCATAACGCTCCTTCAGGGAGTTCCATAAGTTGAGAGGGTCTTTTTCAGTCAAATATTCTATTTTTAGATCGTCGTGGATATGACATCTTAAAAATATTAGAGCCTTTGCTTTGTCCTGCTGGGACATAGTATTGCCATTTTAAATGGCATTTTCTAAGCATTGAGATTGCAAATGAATCTCAGCATTCAGTATCCATGATAAGTAGTTGTCTCCAGATATATCCAAAACTTTAAATTCAAGCTTGGCGATGTTTGCCATTTTGTGAACTGTCATAAAACAAATTGCATAATGTGAAAATATTCGCCACAATAGCATTTACTATTTGTTTGTACATAATACAAGGTCCGAAATGTTTTATATGTAGAATCATAGAGTTGATCAGTAATCCGCAAAACTAATGACCACAACAATCGAAGATGAGCATTGTTAACATACATGCAGTTAAATTGGCATAATGTCAGGAACAACTAAGAAATATTGTTATTATGCTATTATAATAATTTTCATGCCAAACTGAGAATGGAAAGTCAGCTTTCGTTTTCAGTATACATAATTCTTGTATATAAATTTAGGAGCCAAAGAACTAAAATAAGAGTGATACAAGAAAATACATGAAAAATATAGAAGCAAACCCTAAACTAGCATGTAAACTTTAACAGAAATTCTTTTCATAATTCAAGACTTCAGGTCTTGGACTTTGAGTTCTACAACTTGTATTAAAATAATTTCTTTGCACAACTTCTGGTTGTTGTCAAAACCTATTTCCGTTTGACGATTAAATTTCTTTACACAACTTCAGGTTGATTTATGGAACTTTTGGTTCTTTATTTTGAGGAAACTTGTAATTCACCGATTTATGGAAACTAACCTTTTATCATTCTAGAAACTGCAGGTTCTCAATTCTCATTTCCTTTTCCTTTTTTAAAGGCAATATTGGAAGATATTATGCTTATCATGTAAGCTTTTATTAATGTTTCCATTCACTTCAGATGTGCTAAATCAAAATCAATGGTAGATCCAAACTTAATACGATCTTCGAGAAACGTATTATTGTTATATTTATTTCTCTAAGAAACAATAAAATATTTCTTCTGGAAATATAAATCATATGTTAAGATAATTTTCAAACCCTTCATTCAAATCTAAATCAAATCAAAAAGGTTTCCAAAATGAAAACTCCATTTACCAACCATGTTTGATTTCTCAAATCCATGTCCAAACTAAATACAATCAAATTCAATAAATTTGCTTGAATCAACAATGTCAAATTTTGTCAAGTTCAAATTTGCATTCCAAAATAAATGAACTCAAAAACGTAAAAATTATAATGATATTGAGATATACAATATAATAAGATCGGAAAATAGCAAAATAAAAAAAATTAGATCTGAAATATAATAAATAACAAAATAAGAACGAGATCTCAAAATTTAGATATATATATATATATATAAGATCTAAAATTATAAGACTAATATAATAAAATATAAAAGATGACACAATAGATTCAGATCTGAAGAAGTAGATCTAGAATGGAATGAGATCTAAAAAGAGAAAGAAAAAAATGATTTGGAAGATTAAATCAATCAAATCAGAAAAATGACCTACCATTTTGAGATTAGTAAAATGATTTACCGGTTTGAGATTTATAATTGGATCTGAAAAAGAATAGATCTGATTTCACAGATTATCATAATTGTAGATCTATAAAATCTTTTATGTTGAAATCGTGCTTATAACATGTTACAAAATAAAGAGAATGGAGACCATTAGAGAGAGAACAATTTTATTGAATTGAGATTACCCTTACAATACAATCAAACTCCATACTTATAGACTCTTTATGCAGTGCAAATTACAACAATGCCCTTTCTAATTTAGCATATTCATCCCTATCATTAATATATATTACAACATGATAAAGGGATATAAGTTCATTAATTTGTTATGAACTTCAGGTTCTCAAATTTTGTGCAAACTCTTTTTTGGAAGTTTGTACATTTTGACAAAGCAAAATAAGATACTAATAAGAATCCGAACTTGTAAACTTTATTGTTAGTAAATAGGTCCATGATTTTGAAATATAGTGAATAAAAATAGTTAATAATGTAAGTCAATTTATTGTTAGTAAACCCTTTTATTGGTAATATGTGGTGAAAACAGTAAAAAAATCGGCAATGAAGTATATTGATTTCGTTATTTTGTAAATGGATTAAATCCCTAAATAGTAATTCAATATTTTCAATTTCATAATTTGGTAAATTTGAATGAAATGTGAATTGCGTTAATTGAATTGTTATTGTGATAAAGTTTTATTAAATTGCAATTGAATTAAATTGTGATTGAGTTAATTTAGATTGTAATTGAGTTAAATTTCAAATAACTGTGGAATTGAGTTTAAAAAAAGATGCAAATTTGTAATATTGTTATGCTAATGATGTGTTATATTTCAATTTGAGATAGGATTCAAAAATAAAATTTTGGATATCAAAATAGAAAGAGAATACGGTGCAGAGATGAAGAAGAATAATCATTGGTTGGCTCAATTTTATATTTATTTCGAGCAAAAAAACCTCAAATATCGAGTTCCAATAAAGTTAAAGAAACTAATTTGAAGCATGATGATATCGATTCCAATGTTAATATCAATGAAGATGAAGATCGTATAAATGAAAATAATGAAATAGAAATTGAAGGTGAACATATTTTAGAAGTTGTGGAGGAGGAGAATAATGTAGATGGTTATGTTATTGGAAATACCAATGATGGACATGTTGATAATATAACTACACTTGATCATGAAAAAGATGTTCATATCAATTACGATACCAGGTTATGAGGGAAAATTAGCGATGCCAAAAAAAGTATGCTACTTCAACATGGTTCCATTAAAATTCTAAGAGGAAAAGTTCAAGTGCCATTATCTCAAGTGGTAATTAGTATGACGCTCTAGACTGAGATTCTAGATGTCATATGTTTGAATCTTCGAGATGCCATAATAAGTTTTCTGCTCGAAAAAAAGTAACGCTTCTTTTTTTAAAACTAAGAGAAAATGGTATGTTCCCAAAGAAATAAGAGTGGCAGTAACACTTCTTCTAAGATTTACATTGGCCGCTATCCATATACAGAATAACATGAAAGAATGGCTTAGTGTATTCAAATAAATGTGGCAAAGTTTATTGTTTTTGTAATGAACTATTTAAGAACACACAAAAAATATTCAAATTAGTAGATGAAGGAATTAATGATTAGCATAATTCATCTGATGATCAAAGAGTTTTGAGAGTAGTCCGTCGAACAATGCAAACCTTATCAAATAGCTGGACTTGCATTGAGGACTTTAACAAAAAGCAACAATTTATAAAGCAATGAAAGCTAAAATTGTTCAAAAGAAGCAACGTTGAAAAAAGTACTCGTGCGCATAGTTTGTGCTATTAAGACACTTTCTTGAAGTAATTCACCACTCCGTTGGTCAACTGGTAAGATTTATGATAAAAATAATGGGATTGTTGTCAATTTATAAAATTTGTAGTCGGGTTTGATCCAATTATGGAAAATTATTTTGGACATGTGATAAGTAATGAAATCAGTAATCATTATCTTGGTCAAAAAAATCAAAATGAGTTCACATTTTTGTTGGCTAACAAGATTAAAGTAGTGGTGCTTATGAAAATAAAGAAAGCAAGGTACTTCTTCATTATCCTTGATCACATTCCGTATTTGAGTCATAAGGAGAAAATGTCCATTATTATAAGATGTGTGAATGCTGACGGTGCAAAAGATATCAAGGTGGAAGAACATTTTCTTGAATTCATAATGATTTATGATACATCAAAGGTCAAGGGTATGATAATGATTCGAACATGAAAAGTGCAATCTTGAATAAAAACTTATCTAAACTCGATTTTGAACCATTGACTATAGTATTAATAACTTAATTGAACTAAATATAACTAAACATTAAGGAGTATAAAAAAAGCTACATGATGTAAATCTTTGAGTTCTTTACATCAAGGTGGTTTAGTCCGGGCTTTTTGTGATGAGGCAAAATTATGTATAAAAGCTATTTTAATATCTGTAGAGGATTTATACTTACTTTTTAACTCAACTCATCGATGAGAAATACTCCAAACAACGTGATAGGTTGGACTCAAAAACTATTATGGACAAATCGTTGGAAAATTCATATTACAAGTATTAAAGCAATAAGAACTCAATGTCGAAGGTAAGAGATGCTTTTGCTGATATTGCAAATAATTCTGAAGATGATGTTGTAGTGATGAAGGCTAAAAGATTATGCCAAAAATCTTTGGAATATTTTGAGTTCTGAATCGATTTGTGTATTTGTTACATAATATTAGATAATATTAATCAAGTAAAATACTTCAACGAGAGGAAAAAGATATTGAAGATGTAATTACAAATATTAAAAGTTTGTAACATTTTTTTGAAAGCTAATAGAAGATGGGTTTGAAACCATAATGACGGACATATATTGACATGTAGTATATTGTATACTACCTAAGACCTGTAGTACCAATATGTATTACCATCTAAGTACCCAAATTCGAAAAAAATATGATACCCAAAACCATGTTTTACGCATAGTATTGTTTTAAAGATGACTAACAACAAACATAGTTCCTGATCTGTTTGGTCGTTTCATTTGCAATAGACTCTCGAATACACATAATGTGCGACTAAAAGCGCACCAAGACCTTGTATGACATAGTGAGAACTTCAACAAATAGAGAGACTTTGAAGGGATGCGAACCTCGTATGAGACCATGAAGACTTTATCTTTTATTTATTGTATATCTATGTATCATGAACTAGGTAGTACCAGTGGCTTACACGTACTATCCACATATATACTTAATTTCATTTATGTTTTGGGTACGATTCGATTTAATATGACTTCTACGTATTGTTTTGCTTCCCTCCTATTGATATGTGTTGTTGTAACGACCTGATATTTTCAACCATTCGCATCCGCACATGTCGGACTTGAATTGTTCAAAATACCGCGTTGTAAATAAAATTTAGCAAATCTCAAAATATACAGTAAATAAATAATCACAGAATCACAGACACAAATATCAGAAAACTCGCAGCGGAATTTAAAAATACTTAGTGGTTCATGAAGCCACTATAAATAGTCTCAATCAAATAAAAATTACATAGTCTTTAATCCAAATATAGTTTTAAATCATCAGTAGAACAATCCAAATGTCCACTAGTCTTGATTTCAAAAATTTAGATAAAGAACTGGAAGGGAAGTTTGTCAGCAGCTTGAAAGTGATCTACAGAAATCCTAGCTCCGGGATGAAACTGAACTGCAACTCAGGCTGACCCGAGTGTAAGAAATAAACACAACGCTCGAGTCAGGACATACATACTTATACAGTGTAAGCTAATTCAAGTGAACTGTATTAAAGTACAAGTAACTTAAAGGATGCTTGGGACCGCCCATCCTCTAAGGATCCGTTAAACTATTTGCTATATAGTAATACTTCGCTATTATAATAGTGTCTATTTGTAAAATAAACTTACTTTAAAATAGCGTTAAGGCTTTACATTTTCCACCTTAACGCATAAATAGTGTCAGTAGTCTATACAGTACCTGCATATCTCCTGATCGGGAAACTATGAGAAGATACTCCATAGGTACGACACAAATCAAACTCGTACAAGGCTCGCTATGGTAGGTGACACGGCACAACTAGGCAATGCCAGGGTAGATATACCAATTACGCTTCCGAACCGGTGGTAACGCGTAGCGTGCAGATACCACCCACCTAGAACAACACTCCCATATCAAAGGTGCGCACCAAACAATCACAAAGTAATAGAATGGCATACGAAGAAGTGCGTCCGATCGAAGGTGCTACCTTATTAGTCTGTCAGTCGCTCCTGTTTTAGCCACCTTATGCCAACTCACGGGAGTCGGGTCCACGTATTTACCTCAAAGGAAATGTCACCACCATCCTACTTCATTCTGGAATCTCCACCGCGTACACGGTTGTCAAAGTGGTTTCGGTATCGACAGAGAGTATGCCAGATATCCGATCCCAGTCTCTTTAACAACCAAATGTTATTATAACCCGTGATTACAACTTTTAAAAATGGTATTTATACTTTAAAAATCAAAATAAATTTCAAATACATTTCAATATCATAATATCATTTCAAACATCATTTATTTAAACATCAGTCATTTTATTTAATATAAAATACCATTTAAATCTATTCAGTTTATTTAGGAATTAATTGCCTTTCAACTCACATTTAAAAGTTAAATTCTTCCATTTAAAACCATTTAAAGTCAATTCCTTATTTTTATTAATTGCATGTTAAATTCCAAAATTTAAGCATTTTTCCCAAAGATTATTAAATTTTATTAAAACAATCAAAAATTCAGTTTCCGTAGCACTTATAAAATGCTACCTAAAGTTATAGGTTAAACAGTTCATTTACAAAAGACATCATTTAAGTGTTGTAATAGATTTCTTTATTTCCAACTAAATATTAGTTATCTTTATCAACTATAGCACTTACAAAGTGCTATAATAGCTTTTAGTTCAGATTAGCCATTAAGTTCATTTAAATTTAACTACAACATTCACAAATGTTGTAATATCCTTTATATTCAAAATTTCAAGGTTTAACTATAATTTCATAACTAAGTAAATTTTTATTTAAATCATATTTAACTTACAAATCTTATATTTTCACATTATAAAGTCATAATTTCAATACTCATATTTTTATGAATTTATAAGTAAATTTTCATACAAAAAATCAAATTTTATTATGAATTTCTTATTTAAATCCAAGTATTAAATTCCCATTTCATTAATTAAATTATTAACTTAACAATTAAGTTTTAAATTCCCAGAATATAACTTATTATCAATTATTTTACTTTACTAAAATCTCACTTTTAACAAGAATTCAGAATTTCCCAAATAAGTTATATTTCAAAATTTTACTTAAACATTCATTTATTTAACATTTGACTCATTCAAAAATCATTATAAATTTTATAAAAATCATTTAAATACATTTTAAACCAGAATATTATAAATTTTCCATTTAAAATATTTTCAAAACATTTCAGAAAAATATTATATAAACCACGGGTCTGTATATAGTTTTCAAGCCTAGGTCAAGTGATACAGATATATATCATTTCAATCCGCAATTTACAAAGAAAACACGGGTTCTATCATTTCAAACCCGCAATCCCAAGTTAAATAAATCACTAAATAAATAAATGAATGCATAAGTAAGTAAGTATCGTTCAGGCCTATCATTTCAGCCTGCAACGATTTCTATTCTACAGGGAACTTGCAGTGTGATTTGCAGTAAATAAAAAAAAATCTAATTGCAAGAATATAACAATATAACAGCTGATGATGGGTCAATTAAATAATAGGGTTTTAACATCATTAGTTTATATCACAGGCAGATACAATTAAATAAAATAAATTTACAATTACACTTGTTATCAATCTACAGATATATAGGTATGTTTGTCTGGTGAGAAATACTCATCTTAAAGCTGCAGAAAATTAGATTCAAACGATTGTATCACTTGATAAAGAAACGTACAAACGGCACGATCAGATTTCCGTGGAGGCAACGTCTTGATTCAAATCTTGAACAAGATGAATGAAAAACTAAGTATTCGCATTTTAATATGATTATTGAAAACAGAATAAGAAAATTTTGACCCAAATTCTCGACCACTCCACCCACATCTTGGCCATGTTCTCACTGCTCAGCCCACCTTTTATTTGAGTTGTATGAACGCAATCTATACTAAAACAGTGGATAAATCGTTGAGATACTATTTCAAAAAGTGGTGCTCGGCCTATCCATTCTATTTTACTTCTCTTTTTTTTTACTACACAACTGCACTTATAAAAATTTACTTGCTCTTGCTGCTACAATAGGACATGGCCCTGACTATCAAAAAGCATGCACGCATGCACTTGTATCATGAATATTTAACAAAGTTTGTCAAATAAAAGGATCGGCTTGGAGGAGGAGTTGGCAACAGTAGTGATGGAGGGGGTAGGGTGCGGCCGAGCATGAAGTGTATGACAAAATATAACAAAACAAAAGGAAGAAGGAAGGAAAAATAAATAAACCATTACCTGATTCTCTGCTCACGAAAAAGAAAGAAGTAGATGGAGATGCGGACAATTTTGAGGTGAGGAAATGTGATATGAGGTTTGTATTTATAGGCAAAAGCTTGTACGCAAGGAAAAGTAACGTGTGCAAATCAATGGGAACAAAAAGGCAAGCAAATATTTTTGCTTTGATATGGGATGTTGAATTATTGCTTTTATAAGGCAAAGATTATTTAAATCAAATAGTTAATTTTTGCAGTGGTATCTTGGACCACATATCCAAAAGTAACGTACATTGATTTGATAAAGGAATGGCAAAAAATCAAAAATGTGAACGGTTATGGATTTACAAGATTTTATACTTATTAAAATAAATGGAAGGTGAAATATCTTTAAACGCATTGACCAGGCACGGTTGAATTTCCTCTTTTAAAAGTGCATGCCAAATTATTTTAGGAACAAAGGCAAAAATTATAATTCGTTTAGAACGTGTTATAGATAGGAAGCTTGCATTTATCGGGAAAAACGACATGTAAATTTTCAAATTTTAGACGTAAAAGGAAGAAAATGATTTCCCTGTATTGCATTAATTAACGGTTGCGCGATTTGCAATTTAAATAGGTTGGGCGAATTAAGAAAAGTAACTGCAAATAATAATATTTGTCTTTGAAATGGAGTTGGAGTTTGGAAAAATTTGTGAACGTTACTCTAATAAAGATTTTATACCAACTTAAGACCAATGAAAGCTATGGAAAGTGTAACTTTTGGCTAAAGCAATTCTTTAACAGATTTTTTTTATTATTATTCATATAGATATTGCAATATGAATTTTAAAATGCGCAAAACCGATGCACTAAAATACCCCCAAATTAATACAAAAGTAACGTTTTTTAATTAATACATTTTCCTACTTTATATGTTATTTATTCCATTAAATATCGTACCCTTATAAGTGCGTAATTTTAACAGCTTATTAATATACTGAATTCTTAAAAGTTACTCCTTAACATGTACATTATTCTGATTTATTTACCATTTCCAATGAAATTTATTATTCAAAAAATATTACACATTTTTAAAGAAAGTAGATAATCCATTTCTTTATTTAAAATTCCAATTAGAGTTATCCTTAACAAAGTTAAAAATTTCAGAAACTTCCATTTTTATTATAGAATTTTGGGAAATGATTAACTCAAATTAAAAATTTATATTATAATAAATTTCAAGGTTTTATAAATAAAAGAATAAAGTGCTTGTAATATTTTTCTCTCTCTTAGGAAATGAGAAAATAAAGAAGATGAGAAAAAGAGAAACTTGTACGTGAATTGCAAGGCAAAATATATGGCTAATCTAAAGGAATGAATGGCTAGAAAGGAACAAATGTTAGGAAAACAAAAAGGCAAGAATTAAGCCAACCTTTCGTTTCTTTCCCTAAGAACAGGTAATTAATCTAGAGTTTAATTATGTATGTGGAGAGAGAAACCTTTCATTCTTTCTCTAATCAAATTGATTGATTAATTAAATGTTATTAACAAGCTATTTATTCATGGCATGGAATGTAACTATGTCCAAATGTATTCTACAGTAAATTATGTAAGTGCAATATTAGATTATGTACAAAGATGATGTTTCCTTCATATATATCTTTATTGGTTATAATATTATTAAAAACATATACGTATACGTCTATATATATATATATATATATATATAATAGACTTATACATATAAATGTGTTAAAATTAAGTTTCACTATTTTATGAGCCTAAAATTAAAGACAAAAATTTTGAACCTAATCTCCAGATTAAAAGGGTTTAAGATTAAAAAAGGTTATGACTTTGCATACAAGTCCATCTTATAAATCTTAAGTCAAATTAACGCACACACATATGTATATACAAATCATTGTAAATAATGTCTTAAACTTAATACAACATCTTTATGTTAAAATTTATAGCTTAGTAAATTCTTTAATATTAAGCAATAAATTAAGGTCTAACGTTAATTTAAAAGGAAATAAAAGGAATCGTGATATTTTGTAATAAATTCAAGTTATTTTTATAAAGAAGCCCCCTTTCTTTAACTTTAAACAAAAGTATGCAAAAACCAAAAGATTGATTTAAATAATGAACATATGCAAACATTAATAAACTACATATGTTTTCTATTTGAATCAATAACAGAAATATTACATTAATTAAGGCTTAAATTTAAATTACAATAAGTTTTTTTCCCTCTTTTTTTTACCAAAACTTATTAACTTAAAAATTTAATTATTGAAAATTTTACTTTAAAAAAAACAACGTTTTCAAGTAAAACTTAATTAAAATATTTACAAAGTTATGGGTTGTTACACTCTCCCCCACTCAAAACTTTTTGTCCCCGAAAATGAAGGAGGTAGGAGAATAGAAACACCCTGAAAGAAAACTAAATTGAAACTCAAAATGGAATCATTGATTTAAACCATATAAATTCAATTCAAATTAATTAATATTCAATAATTGGTTTAATTCATTTGATCTTTACTGAAGTTAAATCAATCTTAACTATTTCCAAATTAATTATCTTATTATCCAATTATTTTGAAATTAACAATTTATAAAATCAAAATTTGTATAGTCATTTATAATAATCATCTTTTATTCAACAAATTTAATTCTTCTTTATTCCAGATTATTATTAAATATATTCCACTTAATATATCTTATCGCACATATTAAGTAGATTACATTTATTATAACTATTCCAATTTATTTCTAAATTTCCTTTAACACCATTTGATATTGTACATTATTCAATTATTTTTTTATTCTATTTACCTCTATTTGTCTTTTTGTAACTGAAACTTTAAGTATATAACATTTATTATAACCACTCAAATTTTATTTATAAAATCCTTTTATATTGTACATTATCCAATTACATAGTTAATTTCTGAATGGTTTAGGTAAGTTATATTGGCATGCAATTTGATATTATACAAGTAAAAAAATTTCCAAATCTATTATTCAAGTTTAAATATTCATTCAAAATTTGACTTTATTTTATCATTAGAATCGCCTTTTAACATAAATTTATGAATTAAATTTCCAATTAACTTCAAACACTTTAGAGATAAATAAATACATACATATAGTATATGTCAAATCAAATTTAAATCATATATCTATATATATTATAAATTAAGTCATATTTTAGGAATTCAAAATCAATTAAATTTTTGAAGCAAAACTACAGCGTGGTCTCTTCACTTCGATACTCGAAAATGAATGTCGATGATGCTGCAGTCATCACCGAAATTATTTTCCAGCGACAAAGAGAAGAGCACTAATTTTTAAAACTTTAAAATTCTTTGGAAACAAATTTCTATTCGAAAATAATTTAAATAATAATATACCCTTTTAAGACTTTAAACACAAGGTTTGAAACTATCAGAAATTAAAATTTTAAATTCTTGTTTTAAATTCGTTTCTGTTTCCAAATAAATTTATAACCATGTTTTATAGTTCAATTATTTATATAAGAGAAAACCAATGGTTTACAAAACCATAAATAAAATCAAACACTATTATCTCTAAACAACTAGTTAAATTCTGAAAATTATACTTATATATATAATATTAGATTTTTCCCAAATATACGAATATTTTTTTTCAAAACAAGTATAGAGATTCAAATTTGAAGGACTCAAATCAAAGAGAATTTTGATTTAAAGATAAGTTGGAATCAGAAGATTCGATGATTAAATAACAGAATAAGGAACCAGATAAGTTTATATAAATCGTGGGCAACCTTAACAGGGTCAACCGTGACTTAAAGAATAAGATCGATGTGGATCTTCTGGGGTAAATCTACATTCGATCTGAAGAGATAGAGTTCAGAATAACCAAAGATACTAGCATCTAAACCGAGGATAAATATAAATCTCTGGTGAATCAATGCTAATTGTAAAGGAGTTTCACTCCTTTATTAGAATATTGCCGAGACCGCCAATTCACTATAAAGATCATCCGAAGTGGAGTTATGGGATACTCCAAAATCGAAAGAAAATGAATAGTGAGGGACACGAATGAACTTTGGAACCGCAGGGAACGTTCCAAAATTCGAAAAGGAAGAGATTCAAGCTCGAATGAAAGTGATTATGTAAATCAAATTTACCATACATTCTAAGTTTTGCCTAGAGCCAAAGCTTTGATACCAAATGTAACGACCCGATATTTTCAACCATTCGCATCCGCACATGTTGGACTTGAATTGTTCAAAATACCGCGTTGTAAATAAAATTTGGCAAATCTCAAAATATACAGTAAATAAATAATCACAGAATCACAGACACAGATATCAGAAAACTCGCAGCGGAATTTAAGAATACTTAGTGGTTCATGAAGCCAATATAAATAGTCTCAATCAAATAAAATTTATATAGTCTTTAATCCAAATATAGTTTTAAATCATCAGTAGAACAATCCAAATGTCCACTAGCCTTGATTTCAAAATTTAGATAAAGAACTGGAAGGGAAGTTTGCCAGCAGCTTGAAAGTGATCTACAGAAATCCTAGCACTGGGATGAAACTGAACTGCAACTCAGGCTGACCTGTGCGTAAGAAATAGACACAACACTCGAGTCAGGACATACATACTTATATAGTGTAAGCTAATTCAAGTGAACTGTATTAAAGTACAAGTAACTTAAAGGATACTTGGGACCGCCCATCCTCTAAGGATCCGTTAAACTATTTACTATATAGTAATACTTCGCTATTATAATAGTGTCTATTTGTAAAACAAACTTACTTTAAAATAGCGTTAAGGCTTTACATTTTCCACCTAAACGCATAAATAGTGTCAGTAGTCTATACAGTACCTGCATATCTCCTGATCGGGAAACTATGAGAAGATACTCCATAGGTACGACGCAAATCAAACTCGTACAAGGCTCGCTATGGTAGGTGACACGGCACAACTAGGCAATGCCGGGGTAGATATCCCAGTTACGCTTCCGGACCGGTGGTAACGCGTAGCGCGAAGCTACCGCCCACCTCGAACAACACTCCCATATCAAAGGTGCGCACCAAACAATCACAAAGTAATAGAATGGCATACGAAGAAGTGCGTCCGATCAAAGGTGCTACCTTATTAGTCCGTCAGTCGCTCCTGTTTTAGCCACCTTATGCCAACTCACGGGAGTCGGGTCCACGTATTTACCTCAAAGGAAACGTCACCACCATCCTACTTCATTCTGGAATCTCCACCGCGTACACGGTTGTCAAAGTGGTTTCGGTATCGACAGAGAGTATGCCAGATATCCGATCCCGGTCTCTTTAACAGTCAAACGTTATTATAACCCGTGATTACAACTTTTAAATGGTATTTATACTTTAAAAATCAAAATAAATTTCAAATACATTTCAATATCATAATATCATTTCAAACATCATTTATTTAAACATCATTCATTTTATTTAATATAAAATACCATTTAAATCTATTCAGTTTATTTAGGAATTAATTGCCTTTCAACTCACATTTAAAAGTTAAATTCTTCCATTTAAAACCATTTAAAGTCAACTCCTTATTTTTATTAATTACATATTAAATTCCAAAATTTAAGCCTTTTCCCAAAGATTATTAAATTTTATTAAAACAATCAAAAATTCAGTTTCCGTAGCACTTATAAAATGCTACCTAAAGTTATAGGTTAAACAGTTCATTTACAAAAGACAGCATTTAAGTGCTGTAATAGATTTCTTTATTTCCAACTAAACTTTTGTTATCTTTATCAACTATAGCACTTACAAAGTGCTATAATAGCTTTTAGTTCAAATTAGGCTTTAAGTTCATTTAAATTTAACTACAACATTCACAAATGCTGTAGTATCCTTTATATTTAAAATTTCAAGGTTTAACTATAATTTCATAACTAAGTAAATTTTTATTTAAATCATATTTAACTTACAAATCATATATTTTCACATTATAAAGTCATAATTTCAATACTCATATTTTTATGAATTTATAAGTAATCAAATTTTATTATGAATTTCTTATTTAAATCCAAGTATTAAATTCCCATTTCATTAATTAAATTATTAACTTAACAATTAATTTTAAATTCCCAGAATATAACTTATTATCAATTATTTTACTTTACTAAAATCTCACTTTTAACAAGAATTCAGAATTTCCCAAATAAGTTATATTTCAAAATTTTACTTAAACATTCATTTATTTAACATTTGACTCATTCAAAAATCATTATAAATTTTATAAAATTCATTTAAATACATTTTAAACCAGAATATTATAAATTTTCCATTTAAAATATTTTTAGAACATTTCAGAAAAATATTATATAAACCACGGGTCTGTATATAGTTTTCAAGCCTAGGTCAAGTGATACAGATATATATCATTTCAATCCGCAATTTACAAAGAAAACATGGGTTCTATCATTTCAAACCCGCAATCCCAAATTAAATAAATCACTAAATAAATAAATGAATGCATAAATAAGTAAGTATCGTTCAGGCCTATCATTTCAGCCTGCAACGATTTCTATTCTACAGGGAACTTGCAGTGTGATTTGCAGTAAATAAAAATAAAATCTAATTGCAACAATATAACAATAGATAATACAGCTGATGATGGGTCAATTAAATAATGGGGTTTTAACATCATAAGTTTATATCACAGGCAGATACAATTAAATAAAATAAATTTACAATTATACTTGTTATCGATCTATAGATATATAGGTATGTTTGTCTGGTGAGAAATACTCACCTTAAAGATGCAGAAAATTAGATTCAAACGATTGTATCACTTGATAAAGAAACGTACAAACGGCACGATCAGATTTCCATGGAGGCAACGTCTTGATTCAAATCTTGAACAAGATGAATGAAAAACTAAGTATTCGCATTTTAATATGATTATTGAAAACAGAATAAGAAAATTTTGACCCAAATTCTCGACCATTCCACCCACATCTTGGCCATGTTCTCACTGCTCAGCCCACCTTTTATTTGAGTTATATGAACACACTCTATACTAAAACAGTGGATAAATCTTTGAGATACTATTTCAAAAAGTGGTGCTCGGCCTATCCATTCTATTTTACTTCTCTTTTTTTTTACTACACAACTGCACTTATAAAAATTTACTTGCTCTTGCTGCTACAATAGGACACGGCCCTGACTATCAAAAAGCATGCACGCATGCACTTGTATCATGAATATTTAACAAAGTTTGTCAAATAAAAGGATCGGCTTGGAGGAGGAGTTGGCAACAGTAGTGATGGAGGGGGTAGGGTGCGGCCGAGCATGAAGTGTATGACAAAATATAACAAAACAAAAAGAAGAAGGAAGGAAAAATAAATAAACCATTACCCGATTCCCTGCTCATGAAAAAGAAAGAAGTAGATGGAGATGCAGACAATTTTGAGGTGAGGAAATGTGATATGAGGTTTGTATTTATAGGCAGAAGCTTGTACGCAAGGAAAAGTAACGTGTGCAAATCAATCGGAACAAAAAGGCAAGCAAATATTTTTTCTTTGATATGGGATGTTGAATTATTGCTTTTATAAGGCAAAGATTATTTAAATCAAATAGTTAATTTTTGCAGTGGTATCTTGGACCACATATCCAAAAGTAACGTACGTTGATTTGATAAAGGAATGGCAAAAAATCAAAAATGTGAACGGTTATGGATTTACAAGATTTTATACTTATTAAAATAAATGGAAGGTGAAATATCTTTAAACACATTGACCACGCACGGTTGAATTTCCTCTTTTAAAAGTGCATGGCAATTTTTTAGGAACAAAGGCAAAAATTATAATTCGTTTAGAACGTGTTATAGATAGGAAGCTTGCATTTATCAGGGGAAAACGACATGTAAATTTTCAAATTTTAAACGTAAAAGGAAGAAAATGATTTCCCTGCATTGCATTAATTAATGGTTGCGCGATTTGCAATTTAAATAGGTTGAGCAAATTACGAAAAGTAACTACAAGTAATAATATTTGTCTTTGAAATAGAGATGGAGTTTGGACAAATTTGTGAACGTTACTCTAATAAAGATTTTATACCAACTTAAGACCAATGAAAGCTATGGAAAGTGTAACTTTTGGCTGAAGCAATTCTTTGACTGATTTATTATTATTATTATTCATATAGATATTGCGGTATGAATTTTAAAATGCGCAAAACTGACGCGCTAAAATACCCTCAAATTAATACAAAAGTAACGTTTTTTAATTAATACGTTTTCCTATTTTATATGTTATTTATTCCATTAAATATCGTACCCGTATAAATGCGTAATTTTAACAGTTTATTAATACACTGAATTCTTAAAAGTTACTCCTTAACATGTTTACATTATTCTGATTTATTTACCATTTCCAATGAAATTTATTATTCAAAAAATATTACACATTTTTAAAGAAAGTAATCAATTTCTTTATTTAAAATTCCAATTAGAGTTATCCTTAATAAAGTTAAAAATTTCAGAAACTTTCATTTTTATTATAGAATTTTGGGAAATGATTAAATCAAATTAAAAATTTATATTATAATAAATTTCAAGGTTTTATAAATAAAAGAATAAAGTGCTTGTAATATTTTTCTCTCTCTTAGGAAATGAGAAAATAAAGAAGATGAGAAAAAGAGAAACTTGTACGCGAATTGCAAGGCAAATATACGGCTAATCTAAAGGAATGAATGGCTAGAAAGGAACAAATGTTAGGAAAACAAAAAGTCAAGAATTAAGGCAACCTTTCGTTTTCCCTAAGAACAGGTAATTAATCTAGAGCTTAATTATGTATATGGAGAGAGAAACCTTTCATTCTTTCTCTAATCAAATTGATTGATTAATTAAATGTCATTAACAAGCTATTTATTCATGGCATGGAATGTAACTATGTCCAAATGTATTCTACAGTAAATTATGTAAGTGCAATATTAGATTATGTACAAAGATGATGTTTCCTTCATATATATCTTTATTGGTCATAGTATTATTAAAAACATATATGTATACGTATATATATATAATAGACTTATACATATAAATGTGTTAAAATTAAGTTTCACTATTTTATGAACCTAAAATTAAAGACAAAATTTTTTGAACCTAGTCTCCAAATTAAAAGGGTTTAAGATTAAAAAAGGTTATGACTTTGCATACAAGTCCATCTTATAAACCTTAAGTCAAATTAACGCACACACATATGTATATACAAATCATTGTAAATAATGTCTTAAACTTAATACAACGTCTTTATGTTAAAATTTATAACTTAGTAAATTCTTTAATATTAAGAAGGTCTAACGTTAATTTAAAAGGAAATAAAAGGAATCGTGATATTTTGTAATAAATTCAAGTTACTTTTATAAAGAAGCCCCCCCTTTTTTTTAACTTTAAACAAAAGTATGCAAAAACCAAAAGATTGGATTTAAATAATGAACACATGCAAACATTAATAAACTACATATGTTTTCTATTTGAATCATTAACAAAAATATTACATTAATTAAGGCTTAAATATAAATTACAATATGTTTTTTCCCCTCTTTTTTTTGCCAAAACTTATTAACTTAAAATTTTAATTATTGAAAATTTTACTTTAAAAAAAACAATGTTTTCAAGTAAAACTTAATTAAAATATTTACAAAATTATGGGTTGTTACAGTTGTGCTCGACCGGTTACCTTTGCTTGTGTTGCATATTTTATCAATTGGACGATACATGTATTGGATATGGGTGTTACATATTTTATCAATTTGGCGGTACATGTACGTTATATATTAGATATGGGTGTTACATATCTACCTTGTTTTTTCTTTTTCTACCACCTTCCACTAATAAGGGATCTATCCAAAATGAAAGGAAAAATTTTAATGTCAATTTATAATTTTTTGCTTTGGGAAGATTATATTGCTAATCATTGTTTATGTACTTCATAGTCTTTATTAGACTTTGATTGAAAAAGCATTTAAGGAATATATTTAATTATGAGATTAGTGATTTGTAATTTCTTTGTTTTAATGACACATAATCACATAGTTAAATGCTTCGATTTGTTTGATTAATTACTAGTTACTTAATTTGTTTAAACATGAACTTCCTAGGAATTTTTACGATAATGATATGATATTTTGAATTCTTTTTTACTATTCCACATGAATTATGACTACTTGAAACGGATTTTCAATCAATATGTAGTTCCTAATATTTGGGATTGCTAATTTTACTTTCAGATCAAATTTATGAGCATTATTGGGTCTCAGCTATTTACATTGAATATTGGTTAAAAATTCGGTCCTACTTTGTGATTGCATTTTCACAGAACCTTAATTCTAAATATTTAGGATTGAATTTAGAATACTTTTTGCATGAAAAATAGCACAAATACCCAATGAAGTAGTAGATATGAAAATTGCCAAGAAATAGCAAAGAAGAACACATAACTTTTATAATGGTTCAGCGAATTCTCTGGCCTACGTCCACTTAAACTTTGTTATTTGATTTTCGTGACTTTTACAAACCACAATGATTTTATAGATCAGTATTGTTGGATTGGTCGAGATCCAACAGCGTTTCGTGGCAAAATGAATAAATTTAAAAAAGGAAAAAGTCCATTTTCAAGTGCATCTCCCGTCTTATTTATCGACGAGAATCCCTAAAATTATCTTCAAAATATGCTCCATTACGTTCCTCAAATTCACTCGTCGCTCCAATAATGTTTTAGGGCCAACCCGGTCCAAGAAATCTCATATCTGTAACAATCCATGAGCTTTAGAACGATACTGTTCTGACTTTGGGTCTTACACCGGGTCAGCCCTTGGATTGCTTCGGGATGCACTTTAGGCCAACTCCATACCGACTCGATGACCCCAATCCAAAAATATGACCTCTTAAATTTCCAACTATTTTTTGATATTTCCTTTATCTTGTCTTTTTAGGATATTTTCCAAGATCTTGGGTCATTTTTTATTGTTTGTTCGTTTCATTGAAGTCTGTTCTAAGACTGCGGAAAATTCAACAGTAACATGCCCTCCAAAGCACGTCTTCTAAAGCTTAAGAACAAATATTGTAGTCGACAAATCACTAGTAGTTAAGCTCTATGGCCATCGGCCGATTAAACCACGGTGAATCATTTTGTTCCTTCAGATTCGCCTGTAAATCAAAGGTCATTCTAGACCACTATAATTAAGGACTTGAGTCCTTACTTGAGTGTTAGCCACAAACCATCATCATTCCGTGTTCTCCAAGAATTAACATATCATATATTATATGATGTAAACTAAAATCATTCCGTGTTCATCCAGAAGTTAAATGTCATATATCAAAATCAATAATATCCCGTGTTCGTGCAGGATCTAAGTTACAACATACAAGTCATACTTCTAGTAATCAAAGGTTGATAATTGTATAAGTTCATTGCCACTAGTTGGAACGTTAGTTATAGATCATCTAGTATCGTCTAGTATCCCATTATAAGAATCCCAAATTCAAATCATTTCTGCTTGATAGCCGCTATGGATCGAGTAATATGAATAGTTCTACTAAATTAAAACTTGTATATAATAACAGTGGAAATAAAGAACTATAAAGTAAAGTACACCAGATACTTTTATACTAGTTCAAACTTTCCGTTCTACATCTAATCTCATATTCCTTCTGGAATTAAACAATATCATTACTCAACTCGAAGGAATAGGTATTGTAACCGCCTGAGTTGTCGAACAGGACTTCGTGCCTAAAGATCTCGAATAGGACTTCGACTACAAAGTGTAGATAAGTGTTTGACTTTGTATGCTCTTGATTAGCACAGTTAAGACCTTTCTATAATCTTATTTATAAATGGTATAGCGTGTATTTGTGAAAAATTGGAAGTATATGATCATTCTAGAAATGTAATTTGAATGTAAAATTATCAATAGTTCGTAATATGAATCTTTTGAAAACAAGAGAGAATTCAGCAAGAAATAGAATAAGAAAGCGAGAAGAATTGTTATTGAATTCATAGAATTGTTTGTTATTTATAGAGAATAGATAGTTGCAGACATTCATGAAGAGTGACAAATGATAGAAGTGTGCCAACCATTGATAAAGGGAAGTGACTCTTCACAAAGAAGAAGATCCCTTTAGAAAATTCAAATAAAATAGCTGATACTCGATAACTAATCTACCGGCAAGAGAGGTTTAGTCGACTGATTGTGATCGGGTTTGTTAATTTTAGAACTAAAAGAAAACAGTTTAAAATAGGATAAATTTTAAATTTAGGCCAATTTTAAAAACTAATTACAAATTTAGGTCAGTTTAATAACTTATTACAATAATAGGCCACTTTGGCCATATTAGCGCCACGCGTACTAGAGGCATCTCAAATGTTGCCAGTTTAATTTTAAAAAAAAGAGTTGGCGGCATTTGAGATGCCTCGAGTGTGCAGCATTTCAAATGCCGCCCAGAGTTGTTATTTTATTTAAAACAGGTTGCGGCATTTAAAATGTCGCGAACTATTTAAAGAAGAAAAAAATGAACTGGCGGCATTTGAAATGCCGCTAGTACGCGTGGCGCTGATGTGACACATAGTGGCCTATTTTTGTAATAAGTTATAAAACTAATCCAAATTTGTAGTTAGTTTTTAAAATTGGCCAAAATTTAAAATTTATCCTTTAAAGTAACACTTTTTAGTCGATTGAAAAAGTGGGTTAGTCGAATGAATGCTCATTAAGTCGACTGGATTAAAAAGGTTGGTCGACTGTTTTTTGTTTTAGAAAATCATATAAATGAATGTGTACATATCAGTCGACTGGTTACTCTTATTCAGTCGACTATTTTTGCATATTTTTCTTTTTAAAATAAAATGAATGTTCTGAAAGCTTATGTGTGTGTAGACCACTTTGAAGAGATTTAACATATATATACACTCTAGACATAACACTCTATGACTAATAATACGTTGTATGTCATCTTCGTCTTGTCTCCGTCATGTATATCTCTTCGATAGTTGATATAATTTCATGCAAAATTCGATTATATATACAATAGATTCTTATGTAGTTATAACTATCAACATATCAAATAATGAGGTTCTAATATTCTCCCCCTATTTGATGACGGAAACTATATAAGTTAAGATTTATATAAAACTAAGCTAGTTCTCCCCCTAAGTTTATACTTCCTCTATCAATATTATGAAAGCTTTTGTATGTATACCACTTTGAAGAGACTTTAACACATATATACTCTAGACACGACTCTCTATGACTAGTAATACATTAATACATCGTATGTCATCTTTGTCCTGTCTCCATCTATATCTCTACGATAATTGATATAATTTCCTGCAAAAAACAATTATATATACAATATTTTCTTGTGCATTTGTCACTGTCAAAATATCAAATAATGAGGTTCTAACATTCTCCCGCCTTTTGATGATGACAACTATACAAATTAAGATTTATATAAAACCAAGTTAGTTCTCTCCCCCTTAGTTTATAGTCTCCCTACCAATATGTCCGAATATAGCCATATATTTTTCTCCCCCTTTGTCATGAACAAAAAAGAAATATATATCAATAGGAGTTAGTATACAAATGATGAATATTCATAGGGGCAAAAGAAACTTGTACATTAACCCACATAAACATTAACCCACAATGTCGCATAAGCACAAAATAGTAAAAACTATAAAGCCACAACAACAAACATAGTACTTTTGATAGCATTAATAAATTGGTATTTTAGTCAAAATGCTGTAGAGAATCCTACCTTTTATAGCATTTCGTAGTAAACTGTTATTTTTTTAGCACTATTAGTAGGAATGCCGATCATTAATAAATAACTACTACTTATAAACTAGGGCATCAGAAAAAAATTAACAGTTAAAGCATGCGATACTCAATGTTCTTATAGTTTCCTAAGGTTTAGAAAACCATACCCATTTGGGTATGGTTGAACCTTTATAAATATAGCTTTTATTATAAATCATATTTTTATAATAGCTGCTAATATAAAGTTTTTATCGTGATCAATTGTATTAGCAAGAATCCATATTTTGATTCTATTAGTCATTTGCTTATTACTTGAAAAATGTTTTCTATCATTTCTAAACAAAGTACTATTATGACTGTAAGTGGTTTTAGGACTATCTTAGTTACTAGTACTAGCGCTAAAATTAGTATACACGAATGCATATCTCGTACTATTTTTACTTTTAGCTTGTTCATAGCCTAATCCGCTTTTATCATTGTAAGTTTTCGAATTTGTAACCAAGTAATATAAATCATATTTTCCTCCACTAAAATTTGTGATTTTTTCATTTAGTTTATCAAAAACAGCTTTATAATCACCCATTCTTTTTGAAAAATAATATTATTATCTTTTAAAAGTTCACGTTCTTTAATTAATTCTAAATTTCTATCATTTAAAGTAATATTCTCTTTTTCAAGAGTCAAAAGTTTAGAATTAGAATCATTTAAAGGTTTTTTTAAAGATATATTTTTATTTTGCAAAACATCGATTTCCTTAAGAAGATCATTATTTTCAACTTCTAATTGCTCATTTTTCTTTTGTCAGAAATATTTTATAATGCAAGTTCTTCCACCATATTTTCAAAAGTTTAGTTTGTTCCACCCAGGATATGTTTCCTCTTTTAAAGTGGAAATTTCTTGCTCACGGTCTTTTAACTTAGCTAATGCAATTCTATTAACTTTATTCAAAGTTTTACAATCTTTTACTAACTCATCATGTGCTAATAGAAGATCTTTATATAAAGAATCTAAACATACCGATTGTAATATAAGTTTAGCCATGAAGCATTTGCTTGTTTGCTCCTTTGATTTTTCTTTTTTGCTATCGCTATTTTGATTGCTCTTCCTCTTTCTATTGCCTTGGCTAGATCCCTTTATAGCAATTTATTCTAAGATGTTGTTATGATATCTATAATCCCAGGACTATGATACTAAATTGAAGTCGTTATGGATCGAGTAATATGAATAGTTCTACTACATTAAAACTTATATATAACAGTAGAGGAAATAAAGAAATTTAAAGTAATATGCACCAAAGACTTTTATATTTGTTTGAACTTCCCGTTCTACCGTCCATTCCTAGACTCCTTCTGGAATTAGACAATACCCTCACTTCACCCAGACGAACAAGTATCACAACCGCTTGAGCTACCAAACAGGACTTCATGCCTGAAGATATCTAAAAGAGCTTCGACTACAAAGAGTAGATAAGTGTTACTTCATATGCTCTTGATTAGCACATATGAGTTGGTATAGTACAACCTCTTTATAATCTTCTTCGTAAGTGGTATAGCGTATATTTATGAAGAATTGGAAGTATATGATCACTCTAGAAATGTAACTTGAACGTACAAGTGAACAATAGTTTGCAATATGAATCTTTTGAAAGAAAAAGAGAATTCAACAAGAAACAGAATAAGAAAGCTTGAAGATTTGTTATTGAATTCATACAAGTGTTTGCAATTTATAGAGAATGGATAGTTGCAGTCACTCGCGAAGAGTAACAATTGATAGAAGTGCCGCAACCATTGATGAACGGAAGTGACTTTTCACGAAGAAGAAAATCCCTTCAGGAAATCCAAATAGAATAGTTTTTACTCGATTACCAGTCGACTAGTAGGAGGGGTTTAGTCGATTGGTTGTGGTTGAGTTTGTTAATTTAAAAACAGAAATAAAATAGTTCAAAATAACATTGTTTTAGTTGATTGAAAAAGAGGGTTAGTTAATTGGATTTAAAAGGTCAAAAAATCATATAGATGAATGTGCATAAATTGGCCAACTAGTTACCTTTATTCAGTCGACTGGTGCTGCTTATTTTTCTTTTTAAAATGAAATGAATGTTCTGAAAGCTTTTATGTGTGCATACCACTTTGAAGATATTTTAACATATATACACTCTAGAATTGACACTCTACGACTAATAATACATTGTACATCGTCTTCATCTTATCTCCGTCGTGTATATCTCTTCGATAGTTGATATAATTTCCTACAAAAGTCGATTATATATAGAATAAACTTTTATGTAGTTGTCACTATCAAAATATCAAATAATGAGGTTCTTGATGGAGTTAAGGGTATGCCCTGTGGGCAATTATTTAATTTGTTACATATAACAAACTCGTTGAACAATCTTGTTCATAATAAAGGTTTTTCTTTTTATTATATACTTGATATAATGTGGTTATATTAATTAATTAATTTAATTAATCTAATAAAAAGTATATTTAATAGAAAATCCATAAATGACATACTTTATGATAGTAGTTACAAAATGTTGTAACCGTGAGTAATTTATCACTATAAAACAAATATACCATTTTAAATGTTTCCAGTCAAGATGAATCAAGACTGGATATCAATGTATCCATTGAGACTAGGGTATGTAGTGCTCTCCAAATGTTGAGCAGTGTATTATTCATGACTACTAGAGGCACCTAGGGCTTACGTACTGATAGTTATTAGATAACTATGAAACGACTCACTTGATAGTTTTCTGTTGGTTAATATAACTAAGGCCAAACAAAAAATATCGATGTGACCAACTTACACAGTTCTCTTGCCTTGAGGATATTGTTGATCTTCAACGTGGAAGCTCGGCTTTGATTATGGTTAAATCATGACACGATGTGACGACCCACCTTTTTGGACAACTTAAGTCGACAATGAACCACACATGTCCGACTCAAACCATTTAAAATGGCGGATTATCAATTAGGTTTAATAAAGAAAACAAGACAAAAGAAGGAAAACAATACACAAAATCTCGCAGCGGAACGACAAAATATAATGGTCAAATAAAATAGTTTATGAAGCTGTTTTACAGTATACATTTGATTACACATTTTTACAACATTAATCAAAGTACAATAAAATAACATATCAAATAATGCAATGAAAAAATAATAATAAATACGATCATCAATCTTCATCTTCATCTTTAAGGAATAATGTCTTCAAAACACCGAAATACTCAGGCTGACACGAGCATAATGAAAAACAATGCACTCGAGTCAGAACTAAAAATTCCTTTGTAAATCAAATCAATACCACAATAAATATGAGTGCAATAGTTCCATAGATGTTACAGGATTTTCCATCTCCTAATCAAAATACCAATTTAACTACTTAAATTAAAATAAATCCAAATTATTATTTTCTTTAAAACAATATCATTCAAACCAATCCAAATTCAAGAAATTGTATGGGAATGTATCCTTTCAACCCCTAATTTAAATGTCATAGTTATTCAATTTTTAATTGATTCAAATGACCAAATTAAATGGTGTCAACAATATACAAGGTGGTAACAAAGATATATCAAAAATAAATAAACAACCATACGTCCAACATATCAATCCATAAGCATCCATTTTAAACAACATCCAAATCAACCAATATATCACAATAGTTAATAATTATCAATGTCAGGGTTTAACTAGCAATTAAGTTTCAATATAAATTTAAATGTCTATTCAATTTAATATAAATTCAGATCCAATACCAATTCAAATGTCAATTTAAATCCACAAACAACAATCAAAAATTTATATAACACATCATAAATTTCATTTAACTTGCAATGGAAATTTTGGTATTGCGTGAGTGGGTTTAATCACCCACCTTTGATTTAAAGCCCGTTAAAAATATAATAAAAGCCTAAAATCTCAATAGTCTCCAAATTGAACCAAACTAGTTTCATGTTGTTGGAATTTCAATACGAATCCAATGAAAGAAACCGCGCATTAATTAAAGTTCGTACGTGGAAGATATTCATGTTATAAAAATATTATGAAAAATGAAACATAAAAACATGTACACACATTTTAATAATAAAATAAAACAAATTAGTTACCCATGTTATGAATTTTGAAGCCCGCTCATGTTTCTAGAGCCTGAAGAATCAACGGAAAAAATGACAGAATAGCTCATGCATGGAGAAAAGAGGCTTTAGGAAATGGATATGCAAACAAATGGAAAAGATTAACTTCATGAAAATAAGTTGCTCACATTTGTTTGATTTTTTTAGAGGAGAAAGAAAACATCAGGCAAAAGAAATAATGGAAGCATGTTTTGGAAATGGAAAATCAGAGGAAGAGATTTATGAAAAAGGAAACGAATATGGATAAAGCATGATTGGAAATTGAAATATGAAAAGGAAGGACACAAGAAGATGTAAATTTGCAAAATGAAAAGAGACTAACATGCAGGTAATTAACAAATGATGAAAGACACATTAGAATTTGCTAAGACATGTATACATGGCAAGCAAATCTTTTAGTATAAAATTTCAAAACGTGCGCTACCTCAATTAATTTCATTAATATACAGAAAACATTTCAAGGCAAGGCTCACGTGTAAATAATTAAAATTTACTGGAAAACCAAAAGAGGTATGTACTTAATAAAAGAAAGTAATAATAATAAAACAAAATAAATGAAAGCAACGATTTAAATTTGAGAAGATAGATTGTACATGGAAAACACAACTCTAATATACTCAAATAAAAAAATGTTCATTTTAACATATTTTGTTAACCCAATACGCTCAAATTACACACACACACACGTATATATATATTTAGTACACAATAAATAAAATTAAACACTGCAATTAACATAATGGGGACCGCCACTACACACAATAAAAGATGAACCGAGACTCCAAATTCAAATTTGGAACGAAATAAATTTCCTATGTAAATATGCTAACTATTCCAAATCAAAATTTTAATCAAACCTTCAAGTTGTTTTCTTACCATTTTATTATTGTTATTTTTTTTAAATTAACTTCAAATCAAGTTTGACTATTTAAATAATCAAATTTTCCAACTAGAAACATACAACAAAATTCAATTATTTGTTTTAATGATATTATTTATATTCACAAATGAAAATTTCACTTTATTTGATAAAAATATTCTTTTCAATAAATCAATCTTTTATTTTTATTTTTAATGAAATATATTTCCTTTTATTACACATTAATTTTAAACTAACACCTCCCCTTTTAAAACCAACTTATATTTAAAGATTATCCCATTAAAGAGTTACAGAAATAATACGTCATACAACCACGTCGTTCCTTTATCAATTGATTTTCTATTATCATTATATTTATAACATTTTGAGTACTCACAATTTGAATGTAATATTTCTCATTGAAATTCCCATTATATTTTTTAACACAAAACGTAAGTTGCACATACCACTAATTAATTACTTACTTCTATTTCTTATTAATGGAAAGATTTAATTACTACTAAATACAATAATTAATTCTCAAAACATACCCTAATACAGGGAAGATAATTAATCCAATTGTTTTCCTTTGAAATCCAATTTTCCATGTTAAACCCAGTATCTATATAGTAAATTAATTCCAACATTTTATTATAACTGTAATAAAACCCGTTCATTATATATTTAAATTTCAAACAAATCCTTTTATTTTGATTTACATTCTTATTATCATAAGTTGATTAACATAAGTTTTTATTTTATTACACTCATCACTCAACAGTTAACGTTTCTTCTTATATCAATTGTAATATTTTAGTTACATTAATTCTCCAATAATTACTAAACAAATTTGAGTGGATTTAATAGTAAGATGATAAATAAAACAATGGGTATACATTAATAATTCATATCTATTAACTTATTGTTTACAAACAAAGGTTAATAAATTTATGTACTAAATAATTGATTTCATACTCCATATTAAAACCAATTGCAGTTAATAACATATGATTACATCAATTTATACATCATTTATTCTATTCCTTATTAACCTTTATTATTTCAATTGATTGAAATAACGTTAACATAGTAGTCAATTACATTCAATCAATATTAGTAAATTATATGTTAACACGCATTACCATCTTTTATCTCATTAAAATTAGTTGTTTTAAGATTTATCTTAAGGTCAAAAATTATAATCTAATAAGATTCGATTTAATAAATCATAAATTTTAATTTCTGACAATATTAAATTCCAAAACCTTATTAAATTTAATATTTTTAATTAACAAAAATACAGGTCGTTACAATCTCCCCCACTCAAAACTTTTCATCCTCGTAAAGGAACAAGAAGGAATCAAGGAATTTGAAATATTTTATTCAAAATAATCAATTTATAAACAATTTAACTTACATGTTTAAGTTTAATATGAATTTGAAAATAACTCAACTTCCATGAAAAATTTTCTAAGTCCTAGATTCACGAAAAGTTTCAGCAACATCTCCTTTGTGGGTTAGGCCCGGAAAAATACAAATACCATATATATCATATTTCAATAATAAAGCATCCTAAACCATGGGAAAAACAATGAAATACCGCTTCAAAATCGTAATTCGAAAAAGTACCTTTTTATCGGGCAACAACTTAATTTATGAAACCAAAGCAACAGCTATTCCTTCCATAAACTTGTATCTTACTTACATAATTCAAGTGAATTAAATATGAGAATAGGACAACATACTAACTATTCGATCATAAATAACAATGACGCACAATGCAGCAATCATATGCAACAAAGCAATGTAATGCAACTGATAAGTATGATGCACTTCTACATGTAATTCTAATTGAATGTAACAATTACATGCAACCAAATAGTAGAATAATCAGAAGCAACAATCATAGCGTAACATTTAATTATTAAAGTTTGTGCGATATACATATATCATTTGTACACAATATCAATCCTGATCATTTGCTTGAATACACAAATTCCACTTTTGAACAAGTATTTTTAACTCGACTGCTTTAGTGCGGACTTTGATCCAAATTCTTGATTAGAAATCTCCATTTTTTTGCATAGCCATAAACTATGATAGAAAACTTCATATTCACATCAAAAATTTGTATCAAACGTTCGCCATCAAGTATCGAGCGAAAAAACCTAATTCGAACTGGTGTGAATTTCTACAAATCATGTATTCAAATCTGGATAAAAACTGTCATGCGAATAAATGATCTACGTATAACTTACGTATTTTATTATATTAGTTTTTTTACAATCGTTTACTTTTCATTCATTTTTAATACTCTTTTATTTATGCAAGGATTAATCACTTACATGATTTATTTTCCAATAAATATTTAAGTCATTGATGAATCATTTCATAAAATATTACTTAAGCTTCTACTTCCTTTACTTAAATTTATAACTTAATTCGGTTATAAAATAAAATTTTAAGTTTTTGGTATTCGTCTTTGAGGAGGTAAGAATATTTCAATATGTATCTTAAAATTCAACTAAAACATTTGACAATATTCACTTAGTATAAATATAAGACATATTTAAATATCTTCATAGCATTATGCAAGATTTTTCAAAAAGTTTAAAATATTCTTATAAATTTATATCAACACATTTTAACAAGCTTTAAAATAAAATTCTTTAAATCCGATAATTTATTAGACTCGTTATTTTAATATAAGTATAAACACAAAGATTATTAAACTGAAGCTAATAGTATACTCAAATCTTACATTAATTTTTGAAATCAAAGTCTAAAATTTCATATCTTCACAATTAATTTTAAAATACATGTTTTAAATTGAATATTCAAATCAGGGAAAACATTTTTTTCGATTTAATAAAAAATTAAAATAGTAAATAAACCTTTAAATTTCATATTACTAATTCAAAAACCAAGTAAATATTTCAAATCGTACTTGTATTTTCGATATATGAGTATACGCTATATCCCATGTCTCCTATCTTTATTAGGCTATTCTTATGTATCTCATGAGGCTTGAATGCATGTATGGATGTTAGAAGAGTTAACATTGGTGGGGGAAGCACCACAACAAATAGAAATGCCAAACCAAGCACTAGGAGAAACCCAAGTCAAGCACAAGCAGAGAATGTGGGTGTTGGAGTCTCGTAAGTGGATATAGGAGCAATATATCTGTTGTTCGCAAATATTATGCAAGCGAGAATTGATGCCGGAGTATTTAGAGGTAATGCTGTAGGAAGGAATCAGGAAGTTATAGTGGTGACTAATTATGCTATTCTAAGTAGAGATTATACCCGATTGGGAGGAAAGCCATTTATTGGCATTGAAGACAAAATCGAAGTAGAGAATTGGTTGCTTCATTGCGAAAGGATATTTGCTGATCTAGGGTTCAATGATGAGTAAAAGAGAAGGCTTACTTCAAGACAGTTGCAAAGAGCAGCGCTGTACTGGTGGAACGGCGTTACTGTCAGAGTTAATGAAGAAGCTATGACATGGGATGAATTCAAGAGAAGATTTGGAGAGAAGTTCATGTTTGAGATCGCTAAGTCTGCATTGCTCAGGAAGTTTGCTGAGTTAGAGCAGGGAGAAATGACTATTCCTGAGTATGATAGGAGGTTTGAGGAGCTAGCAAGGTATGGATATGCTACCATGGATACCGTTATTAAGAGGAACGGGAAGTTCATTCGTGGACTGAAGCCTGAGCTTGCCAGAGCTATGTTGATGCATATCATAGATCCATGTGATGTTGTGGAGATGACTTTAAGGAAGGAGGAGATGCATGCTTTTCTGGAAAAGAATAAGGCCAAGGAAACTCAAGGAGGGAAAGGTCAGAAAAGAAAGTTCTTCCACAAGAAAGAATCTCAGAAGGGTGGAGCTGCTAAGAAAGCGAAGGTTGAGGTGGTCTGTTATAAGTGTGATAAGAATGACCACTATGCTCATGAATGCTGGACAAGCAAGGGAAAGAAAGCTGCTGAGAAGAAAGGAGTTGGATGTTTCAACTGTGATCAGGTTGGGCACTACAAAAACCAGTGCAAAGAGACAGCTAAAGGAGGAGAGGCCAAGTATTTGCATTGGAGCCAACTACCTTGGTACCAACAGCACAGGAGAAAGGGAAAGCTGTGTTGGGTGGTACGCTTTCGATTCATGGTATGTCAATTAGCGTACTGTTTGGTATTGGTGCATCGTATTCATTTATATCTCGTTGTTTGGTAGATAATTTTAACCTAGAACCCTCATATTTAGTTACTTCCTTAAGGATTGCAAATCCGATAGGAGGGTATGGGACACTTGGGATGAAGTGTGACCACTTAGAGTTTGACTTGCTAGGTCATATCTTTGTTTGCAGTTTGCATGTGTTTGACTTTGTAGGATTCAGAATTATTTTGGGTATGGATTGTTTAAGTAAATACAATGCTAAGATATTTTTCCATGATAGGAAAATATCACTTAGACACTCTGACTATAGAGATTGGATAGTATATTCCGTAAAAAACCCTAGTTGTGAGATAAACACGTTGTTAGGTGTTATGGAGGTAGAAGATGAGTTAAACCGAATTCGCAGATGTTTTTGAGCCTGTAGTTGGACTACCACCGAAACGTGCCATTGAGTTTCGGATAGATTTAGTACTTGAAGCAGAACCGTTGAGTAGACCACCAAGTAGGATGACACCTACCAAGATGAGGGAGTTAAAGGTGCAGGTGGTGGACTAGGAAGGCAAGAATTTTATTAAATCAAGCTGAACGCCTTGGGGTGCAGCCGCGGTTTTTGAAGAAACCGGACGGATCGTTAAGGTTGTATATCGATTATCGTAAGTTGAATGAGAGGACGATAATAAACATTTGCGAATTAACTCTGAGAAGAAGAGGATGTTATACTCAGATATCGTAAGTTGTTATTCTTAGATTCCGTAAGTTAAAACATTTATAACTTGGAATTTACAGAATATGTTATTCTCAGATATCGTAAGTTGAATGAGAGAATGTTATACAAATCGATATCCAGTTACCAAATGCCACTGCTGAAGGATGTTATCAGATTTGGGAAATCAGGGAAGTTAGCACCGAGATTCGTTGGACCATTTCCTATTATTGAGAGGATCGGGAAACTCGCATATAGAGGAGAGTTACCGAATAGTTTAGCAGGATTCCACGATGTTTTTCATATTTCTCATCTAAAGAAGTATATTCGTGATCCACATAATACTATTACACCGACAGTGTTAGAAGACTTAGTAGTGGAGCCGAATTTGACTATAGTCGGAAAGCCTATTCGTATAGTCGCGAGATATGAGAAGAAGCTAAGGAGGAAGACAGTCAGATTAGTTAGAGTTCAGTGGAGTGACGACGAGAGAGACTGTACTTGGGAAACTGAGAGCATGATTCGAGATACTTATCCTGACTTGTTTAGTGGTATGTTTTACCTTTTTTATTGATTATGATAAGTACCTTATCCTAATTTCGAGGACAAATTTCTTTAAGGAGGGGAGTCCGTAACGCCCCTAATTTTGAGTAACATTATTAGGACATTTAATTAGGTAAATTAAATGAAATAATGCAAAATGGTTAGGGGATTGAGATTTGTGATAATAAGGGTAGCCATGCCTATGTAAACTAATGAACTAAGAGGAACTAAAATGAATTAAGTTAGGGTACGCAGACAAGGGCAAAATAGGAAGAAGTAATACACTTATACTATAAAATTTCACACCATTCATTCCATACGTTCATTTCAATGTTCACAAAACTAAAATCAACTTAGAGGCTGGCCACCATTAAGGAAGAAAATGGGAAGATAAGCTAAATCAAGAGGAAGAAGCTAATCAACTTAAATCCAAGATCAAATCTCGTCTCCTTAACATCAAAGCAAAGGTGAATAATGACTACATCTCATATCTTGATTGTTTTCGATTTTACATTGAATATGAAAGTATTTTGCAAACGTTTTGCCATGTTTTGATTGTTTAAAAGTGGATATATGCTTGTTGATGATTTAGGCTATTTTATATAGATATTATGATAAGATTTGACATAGAAAAGCTATTAGATGACAGCCAAATAACTTGTGAATTTAATCGAAGGTCGGATATATTAATTTGGAAATGGTTTAAAGTTTCATAATTTTTTGAATTATTGTAGATTTATTGTGAATTTTCTAGTAAAGAAAATATTATTTTGGGTTTAAATTTATTTACAGCCAATATATGATGGCTATGGGTCAGAAATTTAAATATGTTAGAAAACATATTAATTGGAATTTTTAGAGAATTTTCCTAAGTGTTTTGTTAATTATATAAAATTATTTAAGGTACGAGACTTAAATGTTTTATATGTTAAAAATAGAAGAAGAGGCATTTTGTAAATATTTTAAACGAACAAATTCTGAATTCGGCAGCACTTTTAGAAAAAAATTGGAAAAGAAATTGGCAACCAATTATATTTTGACAAATAAGCAAGTTGCTTAGAAAGAAATTACTTTAAAAGTAAAGAAAGCATTTTTGTAAGTATATGCTGTTTCGCTTCACTCGGCGGCTACCTTTCGACCATGTTCCTCCACCCTTATCTACTTTGAAATTAATACACCTAGTATCAAAAACTTGGTACGTAGTGCATTGGAAAATAGGCAGAAGGTATAGGGTCGAAACAGGGGTTCCGGAAGGTCGAACACAATGTTTTGGCTTTGCAAAGAAAATCGCTTGCTTGCTTTCGAATAAGATAGCTTTTGACATGGTTAATTGGTTTAAATAAGTGCTCTCGACCAAGGTTGCCGCTTTTGTTTTTTAAATGGCTTTCAACAGCGTCGAAACCAATGTTGCCGCTATTCAACATTTCGACGCAGTTGAGGCCATTGCCTTTAAACATGGTTTCGAAGGGATGCTTTCGATTTTATTAAAGAAGCCCCTCTCCAATACTTTCGAAAGGGATGGTGTTGAAACCATCTACTTTATTCACTTAGGAAAAACGTTTTTGAAAGAGAGCTTTCGACTTGGTTGTTTTAAGACCCTTAGTTCCGTTAAACGATAAATCCATGGGTTTCGACTTAAATGGTTTTCATGGTTTTGAAACTATGTTCCACAAGCTTTTACCTGAACCGAATGCTTTCGAAAGGTTTGTTTTAAGTAGTATACCTTAAAGCTTTCGAAAGTGTAACGACCCGCCTTTTTGGACAGTTTAAACCGACGATCAAATACACATGCCGATTCCAAACCATTAAAAAAAGGCAGATGGTTATTGGGGTAATTAAGAAAAGAAAAGAAATAAAGGAAATGAAACAACACAGAATCTCGCAGCGGAACGATAAAATATAATAGTCAAATAAACAGTTCATGAAGCTGTTTACTATACTTAGACAATTATTTATACAACATTTATTAGAGTTATACATATACAACAGAACAAATAAATAATGCAGCAGACAACATGATGCACAGATAATAATAGTAATAGTATACCAAATCTTCGTCTTCGTCCTCCAGAATAGATCTTCAAAAATCTGAAAACTCAGGACTGACCCGAGCGTAATGAAAAGACAAAACACTCGAGTCAGGACTAGAATATCCATATGAAAGTTAAATCAATCGTAAATAAATATGAGTGTGACGGCGTCAGAGATGTTTACGGGGTTTGACATCTCATATCCAGTGTCAACGTGCGTGCAATAACTTAAGAAATGTTACGGGATTTTCCACCTTTCAAGGATCCGTTAAACTATTTACTAGGTAGTAATGTACGCTAAGTAGATAATGTCTATCAGTAATATAAAGTATCAAAATAGCGTTAAGGCGTTACCATAATCCCCCTTAACACATTTTATATTCCCAAAAGCATATACAAGACCGTAGTTTCCCCAAAACCGGAAGTCACCAGAGGGCAATCCATATACTCAAGGTACAAACCAAAACGTAGTGGTCGCGAATAGGATAATCAGTATGACAAAGTACATGAGGCGATACCAACTAGGATACTAGTAGTTGCGTGATCCGGACTGATGTTGAGCATAGCAGCTACTACCTCAACACCGCGAAACAACACTCCCAAATCAAGGGGTGCACCCAAATCAAATCACAAATGTAATGGATATGGTATCGAAGAAGTGTGTCCGCTAGAGGTGACGAACCTCAATGGCCCGGCGCGGCTCCTGTTTTAGTCATGTCATGGGTCATCCAATATCGTTCTCTTTCTTCAGTCAACGCGTTCACCAAACCATCCACTTCATTCTGGATCAACACTCCGCGTATAATAGTTATTGAAGTGGTTTTCGGTATCGACAGAGAGTATGTCCATATCCGATCCCGGTCTCTTTAATAACTACGTATTATTACACTGATGGCTCTTTTATATTTCAAATTGATTCATGATTGATAAAAAAATATCATATTCGCTTTAAAATCAAATCTATTTCAAAATCATCATATATTCAAAATTATCAATTTTGTCCGATAAATCAATTTCACTTCAAAATTTGATTCGAATTCAATTTAGGTTATAATCTCTACTTTAACCTAGTTCGTATTTAAACCAAAGGTTTAAATATAAACATTTCCGTCTCTTTAACCAGTTTGAATTTAAGAAAATAGTTTAAATAGTTTAAAATAGTTAAATAATTCAAAATAATTTAATAGAAAATATTTAAATGGTTTAATCGAAAATAATTTGAATATAAAATGGTTTATATATAAAATAGTTTGGAAAAAATCAAAAATTATTTGATAAATAATTCCAAAGTCAAACCGGTCAACTTCCCAAATTTCCTATCCAAATCAAATCCAAATTCCATTTCGATTTAATCGATTTATTCCAATTTCAACTTGAATAAATTTCTATTCCACGTAAATTTCGATTTCAATTCACAAATTTCTTTAAATTTCAATTCAATTCCAAATTAATTTAAATCTAAATTTCAAATAAATTTTCAATTCCAAACTCAAACTTGAAATATCATTTCATATCAATTTTCTTAGAAATATTCAGAGTTCGATTAAAAGTCCAATCTTTTAAAACAAATCAACTTTCAAAAATTTACACCGTATTTCAATTTTCAATTTAAATCTAAACTTCGATTTTATTTAATAATTTCGTTTACCAAGTTTAAATTCTAACATTTCGAGCTCCAATTCAAAATAATTCAATTTCCATAAATTGGATTTTATTCTTAAAATCAATTCATTTAAATAATTTCAAAACAACTTTTAAAATCATTTAATTTATCCAACTCGGTGTCCGTATATAATTTTCTAACCTATGGCCAAGTGATTAGTTATTACAATTAAATGTCAGGGATGAATATATCATTTAAATCAATCACGGTGTCATATGTATGCATAGCAGGATATATATAAACAAATAAACATCCAAACATTTAAATATCAACCAATAACATCCATCGAAATACATCATCCAATAGGCAATACAATTCACGGCAATTTCATATGTATCAATGTCAGGTAATTTAATCGCAATTCAATTTTAATTTAAATTTAACTGTCAATTTAATTTTTTTAACGGTGAATTCAAATGACAATCAATATGATAATTAAATTTTATCAAACAACAACAAATAAAAATCATAACTATGCATAATGTCAAATTTAACTAGCATAAAGATATTCAGTACGTTGTGAGCGTTATAAAACACTCACCTTGATTTTACGATTTTAAATCAAATCGAACGACGTTCGATTTAACATAAAATTTTAATGAGCTCCAAACACTTTCGGATCTGCACTGCAGCGCAGCTCTCATCTCCGTGATTCCGGCGCTTCTTCCCCAACGTGAAATTCACGTATGCAAACCCATTAGCCGCCGATCTTCAAGCAATTTTCATGACCACCTCGTCGACTTCCAGAACGATCAGCTAGCGCCACCACGAAGCCCTTCACCAGAGCCACCTACGCGCCAAGTTTCATCCCGTCATTCACCGTCGTTTGCACGCAATCCAAGGAAATACGTACACACTTCCAAGTCAGATCTGGACGAATCCATGAAAAATTAGCATACATCAACCGTATGGATTTGAAGAGCTCGTCGAGATTTACACTTTTTCTTTTGGAATTTTTCGATTTCGTCGAACGGATTGAGAGATATTAAGGAAAGAAGATCGGCAATTTCTGGCCATGGAATAGGTGGCGGCCATGATTTAGAATTAGGGTTTCTGGATTAAAATAATAATAAAACTGTCTCGGTTTGCGTGTGTATTTATATAGGTAGGTCCAAAATCATCCGAACTTCAATCGAGACGTGCCGCCAGGCGTTTATAAGGTTTTACCCCCATTCCAGACGCAATGGAACTAGTTTCAAGGCCTAATTCGATCATATCTGGAAGATAGCTTTTCGAAGTCGATTATTTTAATTAAATTCGAAATTAAATTTCTACGCGTTTCAAGCTCGCACGGCCAAACGACAAGTCCAATTGCTACGAAAATTGAAATCCTACCATAATTTACTATTACGGATCCGATGAAATAAGTTTCGTCGAAATCCGAGACTATTTGAAAAATGGCTATTTTAACTCGTCAATTAAATATTAAAATATTCAATTTTCACAAATTTACTTTTAATTCGATTTTAAAAGTTCTACAACATCATTCTAACTTTAATATGATAAAATAGAATTTTACAAATCATTTTTAATCATATTAAACCCGTTATCCAATTATTCAAATAATTTCAAATATTAAATTATTCAACAAATTACATTAATAATCATTTTCCTTCAATAATCACCTTAAATTTTCTAATTAAAATAGCTAAAAATACGGGTCGTTACACTCTCCGCCACTCAAAACTTTTCGTCCCCGAAAAGGAAAAAAAGGGAAAAGGAACTAAGTATAGAATTCAACATTAGATATATTTTATTCAAAGTTACCAACTTATAAAACAATGAAATTCCATTTATAAAGTCATAACTACGCTTCCACAATGTTACTCCGAACGGCTTTCTAAATTTAAAAGTTAGTTATCAAAACAAGTTATAAAATTTAAAAACTTGAAAAATTTTCTAACACCCGGATTCATGGAAAATTTCGGCAGGGTCTCCTTTGCGCGGCTCGATCGAAAATTTTTACAATTCAATATATAACACAAATATAACCAATATATATCAAATATACATCTCATCTCAATGATGAGGCATCCCATATCTGGGGAAACAACATATATATATATCACCAATACCATATAAAACCATAAGCGTATCTTTTATTTAGCATTTATTAGCAGTTTACTTACATTTTGTATTTAGCACAGAAGCGAGCTCTACAACGAAGCGCAACCCCTTTGCTACCTACTAAAATGCTCAATAAATAAGTTAGAACCATGCATATAAAGATAGATCGATATATTTAGCCTACACAACATATATATAATCTATTTAGCTTCAAAACTGAGATTCCAATTTCAGGACAGCAAACAAATCTCAGTTTTAGGTCACCTAAACTATAAAATTTGGCAACAGAATTTAAACAAAAGTTGTTGTATTCATTTCAAGATTTCCGGAATGTCCAAAATCATCGAATTCGGACCATACATTCAAAAGTTACGGCCGTTTTACTTAGAGGATACGCCTCAGCCTGGGCAATGAATTGCGCAGGTCAGTGACGTTCACCCACGTTTTCGACCTTCTAAACGATATCAAAACACAAAACACTTAAAACAAAGGTTTTAGATTAAGTTCTTAGCTTTCCATAAAGTGCAAGATCATCAAAATCCGATAAACCGGTCAAAAGATATGGCGAAAATACTAAGGGTGTATACTACTGATTTTACTTATTTTTACACAGGACAGCGAGTAACATTCAAGTTTTTAACCAAGCGGACGAAGGAATTTTCTCAAGTTATCTAAACAAAAGTTGTGCTATAGTTTCTAAGATTTCCGAAAAGTCCAAAATCCTCGAATTCCGTTCAGCCATTTAAAAGTTATGGTTGTTTTCGTTTCAGCATATATTGGACAATGTTGGATTTTTTTTTCTTCCAAAAATTTGCTTTTATTATTTAAAAGTACAAAACATCAAAACTTCAAATTTTCTAAAGAACAATCATAAACACAAAGTCATCTATTTTCTTATTCATCCATGCAATAGGTTTACATTCAATTTGTTTCCGATTTATTCAAGTTTGTTTCATTCACATTTTTAATTCAAGTCAATTTGCTCCCAATTTGAATTTAATTATTTAAAATTTTATTCCGTTTATTCAATTCCATTAACACTAATGAATTCTACATAATCAATTATCATCCATCTAACAACCAATGCATATCAAACATTAACATCCATCCAAAATCTACACTAAATCAATTATACATTTCCAAGTCAATTTTAATTTCATACGCTTCCAAGTTTATTGACATTTAGTTATATTCAAATTTAATTAGTTTCCATTTACCAATTTTATATTTCATTAAGTTTAAATTTTATTCATTCACTTATACATGTATCATTCATTTTACAGCTTAAATTTCTTTTATATTTACAACTATCAATAGATCTTTACATTTTATTTTTCACTCTCACACTGGTATATTATTTCTCTACTTATCCTTATTAGCATTTTAAACCCTTTAAGTATTTGGTAAGTTATAGTTATGCAAATAGAATGTAGTTAAACAACATACAACTTCTTTTCATTTAAAGTTGAATTTTCAATTTATCAATTATTAAGTCATTACTTAAATTTCACTATAATTTAATTTCACATTTACATTCACATATAGTATTTTCATTTTATATTAACATAATTGTGAATCACCTTTAAATGTTAATTTAAATTCCAATTATTTACTAACAATTTTATTTATATTTGCAAACCATTAATTAAATGCATATTTCATTATTCAAACCTATTCTTGTATATTATCCAATTAACAATTCATATAACATTTTTGAACTTCTTAAGTATTTTGGTAAGTTATATCTAAGCTATAGAATGAAATTTAATACTATGCGAGTTTTACAGTTTCAATTTTATTTTAAGTTCATAATTTCCTAACTCTAAGGATTTCTACTTCAATTGATATTTTCACTTAGCTCTTAGGTTCATTTCTCATTTCACAATTCAGAAGTTCCTTAATGATTCAAGTCTAAATTCATTTCAATCATAAAAAAAAATCATTAATTATTAAAGAACTTAAGAATTCCAATCCCGGTTTCATTTCAAATCAAGGTTTGAAATAATATATACTTATATAATTTATATATCAAATCATACTATAGAGAATGCAAAACAAAATAAAATTTGAGTCAAAACAAGGTTTAGACAAGCTATTAAGTGGTCTCCCCCACTCGGACTCTCGAAAATAAACGCCAATGATGCGTGCACACATCATCGAAATCATTTTCTAGCGTCAAGAGAAGGGAATATAACACTTATCATAAAAAAAATCCTTCGAAAACAATTTCAACTCAATTATACTATCATATAATGCTCATATTATATTTTTCAAATTCTTGTGAGTCAATTTCAAACACCGGAATTTAAATTCCCAAATCCAAGTTAAAATTCATTTATATTCATTATCAAGTGTGTTTACAAGATTTCATTTTTCTAAATCCATTGTTATTTAATCAATTGTTGTAAATATTGACTGATCAAACAATAACGATAATAATCTAATATTATCATCTCCTAACAATCAATTCAATCAAAATGAATAAATATTTAAATAATTCTTTTATATAAAATATATTCCAAAATGATATTGTGTTGGTTTGTCCTATTCGAGTGTTTAGAAATTCCTATCGACGCCTTGGCGTCCCAAGTATCGACCAGAATTCATAAATACTCAACGGAACAAATTAACACAATATAAAACCATTTTATATCAAATAACAAGTACGCTCTCTCATATACACTCATTCATATAGTTTACCTCTATTTCAATGAGTTATTTCGCACTAGAGCCAAGGTTTATCGCTAAACCAAAGCTCTGATACCAACTGTAACGACCCGCCTTTTTGGACAGTTTAAACCGACGATCAAATACACATGCCAGTTTCAAACCATTAAAAAAAGGCAGATGGTTATTGGGGTAATTAAGAAAAGAAAAGAAATAAAGGAAATGAAACAACACAGAATCTCGCACCGGAACGATAAAATATAATAGTCAAATAAACAGTTCATGAAGCTGTTTACTATACTTAGACAATTATTTATACAACATTTATCAGAGTTATACATATAAAACAGAACAAATAAATAATGCAGCAGACAACATGATGCACAGATAATAATAGTAATAGTATACCAAATCTTCGTCTTCGTCCTCCAGAATAGATCTTCAAAAATCTGAAAACTCAGGACTGACCCGAGCGTAATGAAAAGACAAAACACTCGAGTCAGGACTAAAATATCCATATGAAAGTTAAATCAATCGTAAATAAATATGAGTGTGACGGCGTCAGAGATGTTTACGGGGTTTGACATCTCATATCCAGTGTCAACGTGCGTGCAATAACTTAAGAGATGTTACGGGATTTTCCACCTTTCAAGGATCCGTTAAACTATTTACTAGGTAGTAATGTACGCTAAGTAGATAATGTCTATCAGTAATATAAAGTATCAAAATAGCGTTAAGGCGTTACCATAATCTCCCTTAACACATTTTATATTCCCAAAAGCATATACAAGACCGTAGTTTCCCCAAAACCGGAAGTCACCAGAGGGCAATCCATATACTCAAGGTACAAACCAAAACGTAGTGGCCGCGAATAGGATAATCAGTATGACAAGGTACATGAGGCGATACCAACTAGGATACTAGTAGTTGCGTGATCCGGACTGATGTTGAGCATAGCAGCTACTACCTCAACACCGCGAAACAACACTCTTAAATCAAGGGGTGCACCCAAATCAAATCACAAATGTAATAGATATGATATCGAAGAAGTGTGTCCGCTAGAGGTGGCGAACCTCAATGGCTCGGCGCGGCTCCTGTTTTAGTCATGTCAGGGGTCATCCAATATCGTTCTCTTTCTTCAGTCAACGCGTTCACCAAACCATCCACTTCATTCTAGATCAACACTCCGCGTATAATAGTTATTAAAGTGGTTTTCGGTATCGACAGAGAGTATGTCCATATCCGATCCCGGTCTCTTTAATAACTACGTATTATTACACTGATGGCTCTTTTATATTTCAAATTGATTCATGATTGATAACAAAATATCATATTCGCTTTAAAATCAAATCTATTTCAAAATCATCATATATTCAAAATTATCAATTTTGTCCGATAAATCAATTTCACTTCAAAATTTGATTCGAATTCAATTTAGGTTATAATCTCTACTTTAACCTAGTTCGTATTTAAACCAAAGGTTTAAATATAAACATTTCCGTCTCTTTAACCAGTTTGAATTTAAGAAAATAGTTTAAATAGTTTAAAATAGTTAAATAATTCAAAATAGTTTAATAGAAAATATTTAAATAGTTTAATCGAAAATAATTTGAATATAAAATGGTTTATATATAAAATAGTTTGGAAAAAATCAAAAATTATTTGATAAATAATTTTAAAGTCAAACCGGTCAACTTCCCAAATTTCCTATCCAAATCAAATCCAAATTCCATTCGATTTAATCGATTTATTCCAATTTCAACTTGAATAAATTTCTATTCCACGTAAATTTCGATTTCAATTCACAAATTTCTTTAAATTTCAATTCAATTCCAAATTAATTTAAATCTAAATTTCAAATAAATTTTCAATTCCAAACTCAAACTTGAAATATCATTTCATATCAATTTTCTTAGAAATATTCAGAGTTCGATTAAAAGTCCAATCTTTTAAAACAAATCAACTTTCAAAAATTTACACCGTATTTCAATTTTCAATTTAAATCTAAACTTCGATTTTATTTATTAATTTCGTTTACCAAGTTTAAATTCTAACATTTCGAGCTCCAATTCAAAATAATTCAATTTCCATAAATTGGATTTTATTCTTAAAATCAATTCATTTAAATAATTTCAAAACAACTTTTAAAATCATTTAATTTATCCAACTCGGTGTCCGTATATAATTTTCTAACCTATGGCCAAGTGATTAGTTATTACAATTAAATGTCAGGGATGAATATATCATTTAAATCAATCACAGTGTCATATGTATGCATAGCAGGATATATATAAACAAATAAACATCCAAACATTTAAATATCAACCAATAACATCCATCGAAATACATCATCCAATAGGCAATACAATTCACGGCAATTTCATATTTATCAATGTCAGGTAATTTAATCGCAATTCAATTTTAATTTAAATTTAACTGTCAATTTAATTTTTTTAACGGTGAATTCAAATGACAATCAATATGATAATTAAATTTTATCAAACAACAACAAATAAAAATTATAACTATGCATAATGTTAAATTTAACTAGCATAAAGATATTCAGTACGTTGTGAGCGTTATAAAACACTCACCTTGATTTTACGATTTTAAATCAAATCGAACGACGTTCGATTTAACATAAAATTTTAATGAGCTCCAAACACTTTCGGATCTGCACTGCAGCGCAGCTCTCATCTCCGTGATTCCGGCGCTTCTTCCCCAACGTGAAATTCACGTATGCAAACCCATTAGCCGCCGATCTTCAAGCAATTTTCATGACCACCTCGTCGACTTCCAGAACGATCAGCTAGCGCCACCACGAAGCCCTTCACCAGAGCCACCTACGCGCCAAGTTTCATCCCATCATTCGCCGTCGTTTGCACGCAATCTAAGGAAATACGTACACACTTCCAAGTCAGACCTGGACGAATCCATGAAAAATTAGCATACATCAACCGTATGGATTTGAAGAGCTCATCGAGATTTACACTTTTTCTTTTGGAATTTTTCGATTTCGTCGAACGGATTGAGAGATATTAAGGAAAGAAGATCGGCAATTTCTGGCCATGGAATAGGTGGCGGCCATGATTTAGAATTAGGGTTTCTGGATTAAAATAATAATAAAACTGTCTCGGTTTGCGTGCGTATTTATATAGGTAGGTCCAAAATCATCCGAACTTCAATCGAGACGTGCCACCAGGCGTTTATAAGGTTTTACCCCCATTCCGGACGCAATGGAACTAGTTTCAAGGCCTAATTCGATCATATCTGGAAGATAGCTTTTCGAAGTCGATTATTTTAATTAAATTCGAAATTAAATTTCTACGCGTTTCAAGCTCGCACGGCCAAACGACAAGTCCAATTGCTACGAAAATTGAAATCCTACCATAATTTACTATTACGGATCCGATGAATCAAGTTTCGTCGAAATCCGAGACTGTTTGAAAAATGGCTATTTTAACTCGTCAATTAAATATTAAAATATTCAATTTTCACAAATTTACTTTTAATTCGATTTTAAAAGTTCTACAACATCATTCTAACTTTAATATGATAAAATAGAATTTTACAAATCATTTTTAATCATATTAAACCCGTTATCCAATTATTCAAATAATTTCAAATATTAAATTATTCAACAAATTACATTAATAATCATTTTCCTTCAATAATCACCTTAAATTTTCTAATTAAAATAGCTAAAAATACGGGTCGTTACAGAAAGGTAACTAGTATAGTTTCGAAGGGGAGGTTCCCCAATGTTTTCGAAAGCTACGTGAAGTATTTTAAATGGAAGGTTTCAATTTGCATTCGAAAGGCAAGTTTTGTGTCGAAAAGTGGACGTCTAAGGTTTTAAAGCTTTCGAAAGAGTAGTTTCCAACGGTTTCGAAAGGACTTTTGTAAATGGTTTCGAAAGGTATGTTTTGGCCTTTCGGCCTAAAGTTATAAAGTAAAGTAGTTTACTTATATCGAAATGGGCACTTTCAATGGTTTTGAAAGGGGGTATTTTTAGTGGTTTCGAAAGGGTCGTTTAAAGGTTTTAAATAAAGGTTTCGAATGATTTACCTTGGCAATATAGCCTAAGTATTTTCAAGTTAAAAAGGGTTTTAACTTATTTTGGAGGGTTAGGAAATCCTTAATATATATCATCAACATTATTTTATGTAAAATATATATAACGTGGCAAATAGCTTTGAGTAAAGCAAAGAGTATATTTTTCTTGTATAAGTATGATTCAAAGGTTTAAATCATTTTGAAAAGGTTTTCAAGGAAAATTTAAAAGGGTAGTTAACCCTAAGAAAATGACTCAGATATAGAAGACTAGATGGGACTGGTGTAAGGTCGCGCCATATGCATTAGGTTTAGCCCCAAGCTAATTTTAGTCCAAAATTCTAGTGTGTTGGGCTTAGTCACAGGTAGACTTAAATGATGGTTACACACAGAAAGGAATATATGTACATAAAATGAGACATGTTTTTGGTGAGCCCGCAAAACCATTAGGATTGGGAGACCCTTGGAGAAGTAAGTTAGGGACAGACCGTCCAGAAGACTTATCTAAAAGTTGTTAGATCATATTTATTATTTGGTCTGGTAGGCTCGAGTCAGCGAAAGGTTAGTAGTTAGTCAAATAACACTACATTTGTTTTGGACAACTAGTCCTGTAATTATCTATTTTAAGCATATATGATATTGCTATTTTGATATAATCAGTTTGACCAACCAGTTTGGTTGCAGTATTATGATTTACAAAAAGATATGTTTTAAAGAGATATTAGTGAGGGGAAACCCGTTCTGCTAAGTGGCATGGTCTCACTTAATATCAAATAACCGAGATGTATAGTATTATTCACACCAGACTTTATGTCTGACTCGAAGTTTATGTTCTTCCCTTAAACTCTTGATGCTCAAGATTGATTTGAGTAGGCTGAGGGTTGAAGGTTTTCAGGTTTTAGTAGGTAGACGAATAAAGCTTCCAAAAACGTGCAGGAGGCAATTCTAGTTATATAAAGACATTTTGTTTTAAAATTCTGCTATGTTGTATTAAGTTAGTTAGTCTAGTATTTCTCTGATCATCCAAGGGAACATCTTTATATGTCGTCCTTGGTGTATTTGTAATAATTATATTTGATCAATGCTTGGGGAAAGTTATGAGATTATGTAATTAGATATGAAACTTGTTTTATGGAATGTAATGAGAAAAGCTGTTTTCGAAATCAGCGATTTTGTTTCATATTCATGTGATTCTGATATTATGAATACCATTAACATTACCATATATGGTTACTGGAAGTCAATACTATGGATGACTGTAGCATCTGTAGCGCTTAGCTTCGGGCTTCAGATAGGGGATGTTACAACTTAATGCCCAAAAGCTGACCGAAAGCTTATCTAGTATTGTAGACTATGTCTACATACTAGGGAACATGTCAAAATACTCTATAACGATCTATTTTTCTTACACCTAAAGATGATACTTAATACATCCTCAGTATTCGTGTGCCGATCATTTAAGTGTCTGAAAGACATGTCATTTGAGATGAAGAAAGAAAAAGACAGAACGGAATACACACGATCTTAACAAAAAGAAATCATCTTTATTGCACAAAACATCATATTACACTAACTTATTATCAGCCTGGACAGTTATAGTAGCCTGTAGTTACGATTGCTGATAAATACAGATAGAAATCAAAACAACAGAAGAATATAAGAAACGTGAATATGGCTTGGAGAATCCAGCTTGTCTCCTGAAAGCTCCAAAAGATCCAGCTAAATCTAAAAAATAAGCTCGGCCTGACCCGAGCATTATAAGAAAATAATGCTCGGGTCAGTTTGATAAACCAGCGTGAGTAAAACTCGAATCAAAACATACGGGTTTTTACATTTGAAAACCTTTTTCAGAATAAAAGATATCTCGTAAGACCACGCCATACATAAACACGAACGGGTTTTTACCTTATGATAACCAAACTATTTTCGTTATAAAATCCAGTGATATAATAATAGTGTCTAAGGTTTAAAATACCAATAACCAAGTAGCTGTGATGTATTTACATCACAACAATTATAGGTATACAATCCAAAACCGCTACGACACGCATATGGAAAATGGATTCAAACAAATGGCAAGGTTAGGGGCCACCTTTCGAATATGGTACACCTCTAGATAAAATGTACCCGAGGACAAAAACCATTCGACCTCTGCCAACAGAGAATCGGCCTACCCTAACTGGATAGTACCAAATATGATCACCAATGGTTGATCAGCAACCATAATGGGCTCCGAAGCGTACGTAGATATCGACTCTAGAAAAGTAATAATCATACCTTAATGGAAGCGACCCACGTAGCCCTGCCGCATCTACCATGTTTTATCCATTACTGGGGTGTAAGGTTTGAGGCAACGACTTACCTTCTCTCTTAGAAGGCCATCTTGGAATGCCAACACTACCCTACAGGTAGAAATGCAATATCAGCATTCATACATACAAGTTCGTGCTGGATCTGAACGAAACCGAAGGCACTACCTCTACTACATTCATTTTGAAATCACCCTCGGGATTAGTAGTAGGTAGCCCTTGCACTTTAAAGAACTCTGTCTTCAAACATCTTCCACTCGAACATAACGGCTGGTTCGACGTGGTTTTCGGATAATATATTCGATAATGGTATCTCCAAACCAATAAACGATTATTTTCGGTTGACTCGTTCCCGCTTTTTTTGAAAGTAGGCGGACTATACTAGAGTCCCAAGAGGATCTCCAATATATCCCTCAAAGCTAAAGACGTTTCACCAAAATGAGTTCTCCTAAAGGAACTCAAACCGTATGAACACATGAAGCTCTTATTTACTTACTAAGTCAAAATTGGCCATGATTTGATAGTCGGTTCTTTCACTATCAAATATAAACAAAAAATATCAATTCAAAAATTTAACTACACATAGTAACCATTAAGCCTCATTTAAATAAATCTTTCATCTATTAAATCTCTTTGCAAAATATTTATCAAAATATTCGTATACTTATCTTACTAGCATAAGTATATTCATAAAACATTGTGAAAGATTGCTTAATTCAAAATCGTATTAAAAGGATCGAAATAAAAGTTATTTAAATTAGAGATAAGGATAACCTCAAACGTTATTCCTTGTTTTTCAGTGTTGAACGAATGTTCATCTACCAAAATTAAGAAGGCGGTTAAGGGAAATCCAATCTCAAATTCTTTTATAATTTACTTCTACAAATCTTTTTAATAAATCTATTTCATTTATGAAAGTTTTCTTTACTAACATTCCAAATCCATTTATAAAATTCTTTATATATCTTCAAGTTTATTTATACAACTCTTTGTAAATATCCAAAATCCTTTATAAACTTTCCTTACTTAAAACGAAACTTCTTTGATAAATTTTAATCAATAAAATTTCTTTGATAAAAAATCAATTATTTAAAATATCTTTAAATAAAAAAGTTATTATTCAAAATATCCTTCATTAAGTTATCTTTAAACCATGTTAAAAAATAATGATTTTTGAACAATTATATAAAATGTTCAAAATTACTTCAAAACACTCTAATAAAATAATTGTTTAATTTTTCTTTAAATATCATTTTAAATGACAACAAACTTAAAACCATTTTAAAAAGGAAAATTTTAAGTATTTGACTTCACAGGTTCGGAAAGAGGCTTAGAGACAAAATGGTCCTTATTTAATTCAGTTTTACTTTCCAAGTTATGATGAGGTATATACACAGCAAACAAATATGTAAAAGGGGATCAACAAACAACAATCAATCAACATATAGGTAAATGTCCAAGTTATTATAATATTAGACGAAGATTTGTTCTGCTAAGCACATGTCCAGTTTATTATAATAGCAGAACGATGTTTTGTTTTACTAAACATATGTCATTTGGTTTCATATTCATTTGGGGTTACTTAAGGATAATAGATAAAGAATTCACTTGATTTGAAACACCTCTGCAAAAAAGAAAAACAGTTTTTAAACAAAACCGATATTTAGAATTGAAGCGAATTTAAATTTGAAACCCTTGTTAATTAAATAATAAATTACTTATTATTGAATAATCATCAAATCTTAATTAAGTTCCTATTAAATCCTAATTAAATTTGACTTAATTGGTAATTTATTAATAACTAGTGTGAACTCGTGCTTCGCACACGGGTGTGGTGAAAATATTATGGTTACATAGAAAATTGAAAGATGAAAATATTGCGGTTACATAGAAAATTGAAAAACAGGAAAATCAAATTCTATAGTATGTGTAAGTCAATGCGATACACACACTTTGAAATGGTATTTGTAAATAATTCATTTAAAATATATATTTATAATATATATGATAAAATTATTTAAATATTAGTTTAAAATTAATTTTGAGAAATTTAATACTAATACGAACCTGTGCTACGCACACAGATTTGGCCAAAATTGATGTACAAATTTAAATAAATGTAATTACAACCTAGTATCATTGTAAATACAATTTTGGACATAACTATATTTGTTTTGAGTGTTCAGTACAAATACATAAAGCATTCCTCATGTACATAAAAAGTTAGAAGAAGTAGTAGGTTAGAATAGTCTGTACACTCTAATCCATCACTACTTTATTAACAATTAAAAAATAAAATCAAATAAAATCCTCAGTGACCAAACCATAATTTAAAATTAATTTATATGCATCCATGTTACTAAATAATTATCTATTTTCAGTATAAATGCGCAATCCTTGTACATTAAAAAAATAGCATTGTTCGCTTAAAAGTGTGAATAGAAACAAACGGAGTAGATTAAGTGGCTTTGCGACGGATGACGGAAGTTGTGATATTTGTATTCTTATCTTCCTAGGGGAGTGCAGTGCAAACATAGGTTACATTATATCATAAAAAGTAGGAAATATACAATATTGAAATATATATGTAGTCAGCAACTGGTCAAGACCAAAAGATGAATTTGGTTGTTGAGAGAAGTTGATGATACCAAGATAATTCACTATTTGGTCGTAATTAAAAATATATATATAAAAGTTGAAAAATGATGGAAAAATTTGCAACATAACAGTAGCAGTAGTGTATGGTATAACTATGTATGAACCAATATATGAAATAACCAATATTAGAAAAATAAGAATGTATTTTGAAATCTGAATACCATAAACTTCAACGTATAAAAGATATTAAAATAGCAGCGGATGAAGCATAAAACTGCATGCAAAGTAGCATAATATGTGCAGAAATTGTTGTTACATAGGTTTTTATTATTGAAATACCAAAAGCAGCTAAATGAAAATAGAAATTTTCATGATGCAGCCGCCTAAAAAGCATATGAAGCGTAGCCATTAGCTTTTATTCCGCCTAAAAAACAGCAAAAGCAAGCTGAAAAATAACAAAACTGCTAGTTAATAAATCGACTGTCATCCCTTCATATATCAATTAATATAGCCAGCATGAAGTAACGAGTTACACTATTTATGCATACTATTCTGAAAAATGTTAAAAAATTTACATTTTAAAAGATTGAAAGTACGGTTTAGTTAAAACACATATTTTTAACGACCAAACCAAATTCCCAAGAAGAAGAGAGTTGAGCATGGTGTGATGTACTAAGCACCTTTTGCTTTTATACTTTTGTTTGTGGAGTTTCGAGTATATATTTCCAAGCATTTTGAAATTGCCTTATCTTGTCAAAATGTGTAGTAGGTTTCATTTCACATACAGTAACATGTGATAAATTTAACTTTTGTATGTTAGCAAATGCATAGCAAATAGAAATTTTTTAGAAGACCATACAAATTGAAACTAAATACGATTACTTTGATTGCGCTTTCTAGATTTTTTTGTTCTCATAGTGTATAAATTTGGGTTTAAATAGCATCCATTTAACATTAACATACAATATACGCTCGAACCCTGCCATAGATTAAATCTGTTGGATATCAGCAACGTTCATTACTGCATTGGTCAATTCCATGGATGATGCAAACATAGTTTGGGAACAAACTGAAAATCTAAAAACACAATGCCCAATCAAATTGATTCAAGAAGACAAATTCAAAATACTCAAGGGTAAGACAATACGGCAGGTTACAGTTGAGTAACAATCATTTTGAAGATTAAATTTCATAACATATATGTTTGGGAAAAAATGTTATATGATTGGTGTTTACAATTTTCCAACTGTTATATATGAGGCCCTATAAGATTAGCATGCCACCATTAGGAAAATACTCAAAGGACACATGAAACAATAGTTTCTTTTGTTCTTAAGTATGTACATATATGAAAATCATTGTTAGAAATCAAATGATTTTCATCACAAAGCCAGCCAAAGTCATAACTATTAGTAGCATTTTAACTCAAATCCACGTCACGTGGCCTGCAAATGCATGCCTTTTGATGATAAAGTATAAATTGAAACCCGTATTGTTTTCGCATGGAAAAATAAGTTTTAGTGAAATAGTTGCAAAAATAAAACATACAGGTTCATTATTAATTAGTAATTTATAGCCAAAAAACATAGTTCAGGTTTACATATAGAGCTCTCATAATATATTCAAACGACACATGAAATAAAAGTTCATTTTGTTCATCATCATGTACGGTTTGAATGTCAGTATTATAAATCCAATATTTATTTCATCACAAAGCCACCTTGAGGCATAACTATTAGTGGCATTTAATTCGGATCTACAATGTGGCATGCAGATCATTACATTTTATACCAAAATGTAACATAATACCCTTTATGCTTTAGCAAGGAAAAATAAAATTTAGTAAAATACTTGCAAACCAAAAAACTCAAATTCATCGTTATTTAGCAATCTACAGCCGTAAAACTTTGTTCAGATTCACATATGAAGCAAGCACGACAGAAGTTTACATCAAAAAAGAAAAAGAACATATGGTCTAGTAAAACAAAGTGATATAATTTTTGTGCGCTTCATTTCACTAAATAGAACCCATAGTTTTCAAAAACTTTGTGAGGACTGTTTCAAAATCGACATAAAAAAGTTCCATCTAGTAAAGATGCATAAAATCTATCATAATAATTCATGTTATACTCGAATAGACAACAATTTAAGTTAGTATTTATACACCTGTCTAGTTATTGTAAGCAGTCCACTATCAAACATCTGAGCAAACTCAAGAAAACATCCCTCTTTTATCAAATCCCTCTATTTCCAATACTTTAAAATTGTAAGAACTTTTGAATCCATGTCCCTTAGATAATAAAATGTAAAGTTATTGTATTGACATCACGACACTGTGCTGCCAGCATGCATGATTAAAGAGAATAAGACCCCTAAACGAAGATCTATTCATCAATGTAATCTGGTATAAAATATAATTTCTGCTCATACTTTCTATTAGTCAAAATATCATGATTGTCCATATCAGTTTTGTAGAATAAAGAATTACATGGTGTCATATGACTTACACATGTAAAGTGGAACCTTTTTTTTTTCCACGGAAGAGTACAACAAAATTTTGTAATTTGGACGAATCCTTTAAGGAAAATGTTTAGAACAACATTATGCTCCAGAGAATGAACCGGGGTCATTCTTTTACATTATTTCATCCTTCAAACATTTAATAATCATTGTAGAAGCAAATACAAAACTTTTCATTTAAGAATACACCAAAGCTTCCTAGTTATGGATCAAAACATTCAGAAAATTGTATTTTATGACAACATTAACTTCCTATAAATGAACCCTAAGTAGTCGAACAAAACAAAGGCGATAGAAATTTAATGAAATTACTTATATGTACTTCTACAGGTCGATATTATTAGCTGGCCTATGCAAGCATGCTACTTTTCTTTAGAGAAAGTAAACCCAAAACTTTTCTTTTAAGAATACACCGAAGCTTCCTGGTTATGGATCGAATTGTTTGGAAAATTGTATTCCCGATAGAGCAGGAAATGTGAAATTTGATTGTGGATTCATTACTACGATGATAATTAATTTGGAAATTTTGTTGAATTTGTTTACTAATATTTATAAATTTATGAGATTTCAATAGGGAAAAAACTTTTAAATTTAGATCACTGGATAAGCTACAGTTAAGAGGGCAAAAAATTGAGTTGCTTTTCTTATATAACTAAATATGTCTACTGTTAGATAAATATTTTTTCAACTAAACTAATTTTATATTAATTTTTTTAAACAGATAGTTTTCATATTGAAACCACAGCAAAAAAGTTAAATTAAGTATTGAATTAATATAAGTGAGAGAAACATAATATTCGACCAAAATTTTCTAATTCCTTGTTTTAGCAATCAAATTTATTTCTCATCCTAAAGCTTAAATTATTTGTACAAATAAATTTGTTGATTTGAATAGCAAATTTCCATGCATATCATAAATTGTAAACAACAAAACATAAACAGTCAACCATTATGAATAAAAGAGACTCATCTCACCGTTAGTCTTTCAAAGCAGTATGAAGATACCAGTAGGTGTAGCAACATATTCAGCAAACAATAGGTGGTAAAAACTGGTTCTTTGTTTTAGACTTGTAAACATCAAATTAAATAACTATTTCGTGTATCTACCTATATAAAGACATATAACTGATAATTATAACAACAACTATAGATTTAAAAAAAGGAATTTTCATACATGTTTGTTCGTGGCGCCTAAAAGAAATTGGCTACTAAAATAAGTGTGTGACAACTTTAATTGAACAAAATAGTTAAAAATAGATAGTTATTTAAATAAAAGGGTGTGTGCAAGAAGTTACATGAAATGCTTACATTGGAAGAAGGGCTGTTCGAAGAACCAGTTGATGAAGTGATGGCTACCAGTCGTATGACGGGGGGAAAAAGATGACCACTAACGAATAAGGGATGAGGAAAATCGAAAGGGACGGAGAGGCGAAGCACGTTGTTACTTGTTCTGACGACAAATCATAGTCGATTGGCTAGGAGATGGTAGTAGGAGGGGAGTACAACGACGACAGAGCGGAAAAGGAACAAATGTATCATTTTATATATTTACATGAAGCTTGGCCAACATATGTGTTTGATAAAACGTCTGACAAAACATAAACGTTATTCTAAATGATTCATGAATACAATTTATATGAAAATTTGTAATATGCCTCTATGTATTATTGAATACAATCTGAAAGAAAATTTATTAAAATTGCGCAATAATATACATGTTATAAGTGGGTTTACATGTTATCATACATTAAATATGTGTGTATCACATGCTATTTTATTGAAGAATATCCATTCACTAAAGGACTCACCTTATTAAAAACATTTAATCAATTAGAAATTACTACAAAACTCTTTATTTACAATATTAGTAATGTATTATAGGAATTAACCATAATATAATCCAGGTAAACATGTACTTCAATACCTCTTTCAAATTCATTTAATTACCACTTGAATAGCAAATAAGAAGGTATTGTGGCTCATTCATGTTTAAACAGGGGATCTTTGCTTTACGGTTTTATGCATAACATCATATGATTTCATTATTCGTTCCGTTTAATTTTCAGGTTTTAACCCAAGTAATGGTAGAGTCAAATAAAAAATGGAAACGTCAAACACAAAAAAATTAACGTTCTTTTTACCTAAAGAATGTTGTTAATTACATTTTATCAAGTTGAATTAACTTAAATGAAAGTTGAGATGAAAAGAGGCGAACGAATTCCAATGGTCAGTTATTCAATTTCTTATATAATAGAATAGATTACTACATGAACACCAATATGATTTTTTTTTTTAAATTCAGTAAAATATCATAAAAAATGAACACCACTTATAAGCTATAATAAATAAGTGGCATGATAAAAGAACTGAAATTTTCGTTAGAAAACATCTTTCAACATAGTCACCGACAAAATGATAGTATTTTACTCAAGAAGTACCTGTGAAATAGCTGGTTGCAATCTCAAATATGGTGAATTGTTTCAGCCCAACTACCGATACAAAGGCAATAAAAAAATATCAACTGATAATATGTCAAATGTAGATACCTAAGTACAAAATGCAAGAAAGTTACTTGTTAAGCTGAAGCTGAGGTAAAGAGCTCTTTCTATTGTTCCTGAAACAATCACAAATGAACCAAAAAAGAGATTTTAACATTAAAATTAATGTAATCAAATGTAACCAACTTATGCTCTCAAATTTTCAGCGCTACAAAAACCTAATTTTCACCGCCGCTCCCCCCTTTAGATCTACCGTGCCAATCCTCTCTCTCTCTCTCTCTCTCGCCCATGATGTCTTCGTCCTTGCCGTCTATTCCTCAGTCCAGCCACCCCCCAGATCCATCGCCTACAGCCATGGAACCTCCTCCTGGATTCCCGCCGTTATCATCCACAGATCCGACCCCTACTGACAACGAAGGTTTTACTACAGTGGTTTGACGCAAATGGAAACACGCTTCAAATAATTTGTCTCAACCACTGTGTGCTGTAATGGCAAGTAGAAATTCCCATCATAACTCTGTAAACCCATCTCGCCAACCCACAAACCCCAATATTAGTAGACTTAATCCAAATTCAGCCTATAGTAATGATGTCCAGTCACCCCAAACTGTAAACAAATCTGCTCCGAATAGGTGGAATTTTTCTACCACATCCAGTCGGGCGTGGAACGAAGTGGTTAAAGGCAACAAAATTCCTGTCTCTATCCCATTAAAATTCTATCAACCTCGTGAATTAAACTCCATTCAATGTGCCAAAATGTCTGAAGAGGTCGTGTTAAAAGCTAAAAAGCAATGGGACAATGCAATAGTGCTATATGTAGTTGGTCCTAAACCATATTATCCATATTTCAAAGACTATATCCTTAGAGTCTGAAAGCCAGAAGATGATTTCTCAATTTACTCCAAAGAAATTGGATTCTATGTGATAAAATTCAACAAAAAACATTACTGTGATAAAATTCTAGAAGGAGGCCCATATTTCTACAATAAAAAGTTGATGATCATGAAAAGGTGGTCTCTGGGAATGCAACTCAATAAAGATCTTCTTCACTCAATCCCGATTTGGATACGACTTTCTAACCTTCCACTTGATTACTGGACAGAAGAAGGAATTAGTCGTATTGCCTCGGTTCTTTGTTCTACAATTAGATTGGATAAGTTTACTGAAGGTATCATCAAAATTGCTTATGCGAGAGTGCTAATTGAGATAAACAATGCTTTCAAATTCCCTAATAAAATTTCCATTATAACCGAAGACGACAAAATGATATGGCAAGAAGTGAACTATGAATGGAAGCCATCGTTATGTGCAAACTGTTCAAGTTTTGGTCATGCTGAAATTAATTGTCAATTTAATAAAGTGTGGCAGCCAAAAACGAGCAATGTAACCTCAAATGAGGATAACTGAGACATGATGATTGATACCAATGGGAATATTTCAGAGAATGAAGTAAACAATAGTCATAGTATCAAAGAAATTCCGCCTGCTTCTCAAAAGTTATCAGAGTTTTCAGAATTAGAAAACTCAAAAGAAAATAACCAACTAAATACAGTAACAAAGACTCCTCACAAAATCAATCCGATGAATTTCAAATAGACCATCTAAACTCTGCTGGTTCGAATATTATTACAAATTCAAGCCCAAAAGATATGAATATAGAATTACAATCAAATTTACAACCTACGCATGTAGACACAGATGTTTTTAATGGTGACTTCAATGAAAGGCACGAAGACCAGTCTGAAAAGGATAGATGGCCTGAGTCCATGGAGCAAAACACCATTTCTTTACGAACTTCTAAATCCAACAACACGAGAAAAGTCAGGACAGATGAAGCCCCCTTTGAATTCAAAGCCACGGCTAATCCAGATGTTGTAGACAATCCTGCATGGCATACCATTGTCAATCAATTAAAAGGAAAGAACAAAATTTCTAAGAAAGCAAAGTTACTGGGGAATGCTACTCCCCTAGAAAACAGTAGCAACTCTGAAAGCAAGCAATAGATGGAGTTCCTTTTCTAGAACATCAGGGGTATGAATGCCCCAGCCAAACAATTGGAAATTATTAGAATATTGCATAGCAACAGGTTTTCTTTTATTAGCATTCTCGAAAATAAACTATCGTTAGATAATATATAGATTTATGAATAAAGTTCAATCTAAATGGAAATTCTCAGATAATATTTTAGATGGTCAGAAAAGTCGCATTCTTACAATTTGGGATTCTACACAGTGGTCTAATATTATTCTTCACACGAATGATCAATACATTACTGGTATCCTGCATAACTCTAGTGGTCTAAGCGTGATATGTACCTCTGTTTATGGTCACAATGAGGAAATGAGGAGAAAAGACTTGTGGAATTATATCATTGACCAATCTATGAGTGTTAACCTTCCTTGGATTGTGGTAGGCGATTTTAACGCTATTTTATCACCTACCGAAAGACTTAATAATGGTATCTGTAATGTTATGGGTGGTCAGGAATTTATGGATTGTATAAATAAATCTAATCTACTTGAACCAGAATTTTCAGGAAATTACTATACATGGAGAGGAGGCTTTCAATTCTCTATACATAGTAAAATTGATAGGGTTTTTGTAAATTACTTATGGTCTGAAAAGTTCAGACACTATGGCATAAATTTTGGAAATCACTCCATTAGCGATCACACTCCTATCATGATTAAGCTCTCTAATCAGAATATGAAAAGAAGATGCATACCTTTCAAGTGCAATAATTTGTGGCATCTTCAAAGAGGATACCAGAACTCTTTACAACAAGCTTTGGAGCAGGAATTTTCTGGTAATGCTCTTTACAAACTCCTCTGTGAATTAAAAACTGTGAAGGCTAATCTGAAAATCTGAATTTCAAATAGAAACAATATATACTCAGAACTAGATAAGCTAAAGGAAGAAACCAATGATATTTATAAACATTTAGTCCGAGATGCTCTAAACAATTATCTAATCGAAGAATACAGTACGAAAAATGACAAGATACATGATATAATGAGGAGTATTGCGATAGAAAATGAGCAAAGAATGAAAATAAACTGGTTGACTAAAGGAGATAAACCAACAGAATTTTTCTTCTCGAAAATTAATAAAATTAAACCAACTAGAGGGAATAATCTCATTCTTAAAGACAATGGTTCATGGTCTTCAGCATCAGAAAAAATTGCTCTCTCAGCTACAAAATATTTTTCAGATCTTTTTTCATCGCCTAGAGACACATTACAATTTCTAGACATAACTTGCAAGAAAATCCTATCGGAAAATGCAAAAATAAACCTTTGTAAACCTTTTCTTCTTGAGGAAGTTAAAAGGGCAATTTTCCAGATTAATGACAATAGTTCCCCTGGTCCAGATGGAATAAATTCCAAATTTTACAAAATCCATTGGGAGCAAATTAAATATGACATATGGAATGCTATGAATAGTGTTCTCCAATCTGGGAAAATTATTAGAGAAATCAATCATACGTTTATTTGTCTCATCCCAAAAAAGACAAATGCAGTGGATATGATCGATTTTAGACCAATCTCTTTGTGTAATGTGTCTTATAAAATTCTAGCAAATCTTCTTTGTAACCGAATGAAGTTATTTATGAATGATCTTATCTCTTATAACCAGAATGCATTCATACCTGGTAGAGTTGTTACAGAAAACTACCTTCTGGGTTATGAAATGATTAGAGGTTTCAATAGGAAAAAATCTAACAATTTATAGCTGAAAATTGATCTGCATAAGGCGTATGACAAAATTAATAGAGATTTTATTCATCATATGCTGATCTCAATGAATTTTCCCCTTCCATTTGTGGATCTTATATATGAATGTATCTCTACTCCCACTTTTTCGGTTTTAATAAAAGGATCACCATATGGTTTCATCAATAGTTCAAGAGGTCTAAAACAAGGCGACCCCCTCTCACCATATTTGTTTGCCATAGCCATGGAATTTCTGAAGATTAGCTTGGATATGGAATTCCTCAAAGGTAGTATACAACCCAATATCGAACAGAACCTTTGATTACGCACTTGATTTATGCAGATGACACTCTGATCTTAACCAAAGCTACTATTGAAAATGCCAAGTGTATCAAACATGTTCTTCAAGATCTGAATAACATAGCAGGGCTGGAATTAAACACCAAAAAATCTACGCTATTTCTTAGCAAAGGGGCCACAAATAAAAGCCAAATAGCTAGCATTTTAAATTTTAGCATTGGCAGCCTGCCAATAATCTATCTGGGCATTCCATTATCAAATAATAAATTAAGAGCAAGGGACTTTGGATGGCTGATAGACAAAATAAACAAAAAGTTTAACCATTGGCACAACAAGATGCTAAACATCAGTGGCAGAGATGAATTAATAAAAACTGTTATTCATCCTATATTGCAGTTCTGGCTTCAATTCACACGATTCTCACTGACAGTAACACAAAGAATTAATACTTTATGTGCTAACTTTTTATGGAAATCTAAAGCTCACCAAATGAAATGGGAAGAGGTGTGTAGAACAAAAACTGAAGGTGGCTTTGGTATAAGAAAAATTGAAGATATTTCTAAAGCAGTGGCTACAAATCTTCTATGGAAATTTATTAATGGTGAATCTCTATGGGCTAAATGGATTCAAAATAAATACTGTAAAAATGCTAACTTCTGGACCGCTACCATAGATCCCACTGCATCATATACTTGGAAAACCTTACTTCGAGCAAGACAGTGGTGCAAATGTCTCATTAATAAAAACATTGTCAATGGGGACACCACAAATTTGTAGTTTGATCCTTGGATCAATGGTTCCTCATTAATAGATAAAATAGGCTGGAATGCCATGTCTATGGTAAAAGGATACGACAAGAAAGTATATGTGTTGATCTCTAACAATAAATGGAAACAAAACATTGAATATGTTCATACTCAGTATCATCGAATTATTCATAATATTAACATTCAGCCACAAATGGAAAAAGATTACTGGATCTGGATCCCTAGTAACAATGGACAATTTACATTGAAATCAGCATGGAATCAACTCAGAAACAAGCATACAGAACATTTATGGACAAAGATCATACGGAGTAAAGGGTGCGCGCCGAAAATGTCAATTTGTGCTCTAATGGCCATACAAAATAAATTGAACACAAAGGATCGTGTTAGTAGATGGAACACAAATATTGATCAATAGTGTAATTTATGCTCAAGTCAATTAGAAGATAGAGACCATCTCATCTTTAAATGCCTATACTCAAGTAGATTATTGGACAGTATCATGCAGAAAATCAACATAGATTTCAATCTTAATTACAATATTAATCATATTCTTAATTACAAAAAAAAAATATTAACCATATTCTTGACTGCATAAGTAAAAGAAAGAGGAATCAAACTTTAATAAGCCAAATTACCAACATCGTTTTCACTTCCCTGATTTGGAACATCTAGTGCGAGAGAAACAATAGAATCTTCAGAGGAATCGAAATGCCAGCATCTATCAGAAGCATCTTGATAATTCAAGACGTTAAAACTCTAATGCAGCACATAATTACTAATCAAGTTTTAAACACAAAGACGAGACTTATCTTTGAAAACTGGAATACCGCCATGAGGCCTTCTGACCCTCAGCGTCCCCCCTAAATTCCACCTATCTACTCCCGAAAATTTGGTTTTGGCAATCATTTGTTGTTTCCTTCGAGCCGGACTAAAAAGTCTGAATTTTTGATTTCTTGATGCATCTGGTTTCTTAGATCTACCATTTTGAGAATTGTGTCGTTGCCTCTCTCTCTTGGATGCTGCATTTCCACTTGCGAAAGATGCTCAGTGTGTTTATGAAGGCTCTGTCCTTTACCACGTGAAGACTGGCTTTTTGACTTTTTAGTTCTTTTAGACTTGCATGTTATAATGGTCCTTATAATTGTCAATGGACCAAGTTGTTACTACGGATGGTTTTGAGTGCGCTTTATGTTTGTTTTACTCCTCCATCTGTTCAACAACTTGGTTTTGTAATTACAGTTTTGTAATGTTAATATATGGAAGTGATATGTACTCTTTTTCCTTGTAAGACACATGTTTAGGTTAGGGGGATTGCAAGGTTTTAATGAGGCATATCATGGATATATATGCCCATTTTGTTAATAAAGTACCCATTTTCCAAAAAAAAAGTGATACAGTAATAGACTGCAAAAAAGAAGGCGAAAAGGAAACTTTGATAAGCATACAAAAATTTGTGAAATGAATATGATCAAGAACTGATAAAGAATCATAATAATTTCCACAATAAGAACTTAAACCATATTTTGTGCATAAGTAATCAAGATATGAGTATGTGGTATATGGATTTGTACATTTTTGCATTTTATTTTCTTCTATAGATGTATCAATTCTCTTCGTCGGCCTAAAAATTCTAACAACACTAAATATGTCTTCTTCCATATATGCAGCTAATGATTCGAAGGTTGTTCGAACATAAAGGGAGTTAAGCGAGCATGATATTCGAAGAACATTATTATTCAACGTTAGCACACTGGGTTTAGTCCATACAATTTCTACAGTCGAACTTTGGTTTTAAACTCCTCCTAAAGGAAAACTTGAATTAGTTTGCGATCGTTTGGAATGATTTCAAACAGCAATAAAAATATTGTGTTCGCTGAGCCATAAATATTGGCGCTATAAGCATATTTGGACATACATATTTTTCATAAATTTTTTACCCATGCATATACATACATAAAGACACACACACACACACACACACACACACACACATATATATATTATAAGTATTAAATCGAAAAAAATTAGAGAAAAATAATATTCTTTGCATGTATTTGCAAATCATAAATAAACATAACATACCTTCATGCTTAAGCTAGGTTCATTAGATTAAAATCATAAAATCTGTCTCGACTTTGCTAGCCGAATAAACATTAAAATCATATCAAAACTTACTGAATTCAAATTTTCCATTTCTTATAATTTAAATGAGAATTTACACTTTTCTCTAGGTCAACAAATATACCTGATTATATAATGAAGAAAAGCACAACCTCTAACAGTCGATGAACAAATGATTTTCATTTAAATCAATGATATATTCAATTTACAACTGTGAATTTTTAAAACAATTAATGATTTTTTTATAAATTAGTCAAGTGAACAAACGATTATTAAAACAAACTTTTGACAATAAACATAAAGAAGATGAAGTCAGAAAACGATCAAATAATTTGCAATTGCTGAAATACAACCAACAGTAGTAGGCGAAGGGGAATACCATTATACTATACAAATCCGTAGTGTAAAAATCCACGCAGGCAGAAATACATGTAATACTTACCTAAATTCAGGCGGAGGAAGAAGCTTGTCCCAAATTGAAGGTATCTGAATGCAAGGAGATAGAAGATGATGATGGACTGTGGGTAACTCTAGCAAATCAAATTATCCTGAGTCGACTGGTGGTTAGGGCAGTGAAGATGACGATGATTGGATTCAGAGAGTATATTTGAAATCGGGGCAAGCGAATATTTTGAGATTAGAAAGAGGAAGAGAGGAACGGGAAGAACTATTAGAAAATGAGGTTTCTTGAATGGGAGGAGAAAATAGACTGAGGGAGAAAGCAAAGTCGCGATAGTTGGGACATAAATTTAGGAAGTAAGGGAGAACGCTTCAGTTCACAAAATAGCAAGGGGGCTTCTGAGCCCTCGAAATCTAACTCACTAATAATATAATAGTATAGATTAAACCTCTTTTTAAATAAATAACTAATTAATACTTAATCTTATATAGATAATTAAATAAAAATTAATCTCTTACTAATAATTAAATAATAATTATATTTAATTAATTGACTAATTATAATTAAGTTAATTGATTAACACTTAAGTACTAATTACCTTTGTTAATTAATGATTAAACACCAATTACCTAACTTAATTAATTAATTAATTAAATAATCATTAAATAAATAAATAATTAATTAACTTTTTATTGCTTAATATATGTTTGCAACTCTTTTCCAAAATATAATTAAGTGAAAACCATTTTAAATTTCAAAAAAAGAGTTCGTTTTCACGAACTGCACCTATAATGACCATCGCTATATGATCCTTAATTTTCAAAACTTAATTTTTTTCTTCTCTAAATCATGTTTAAAACATCAACTCTTGGAAAACTTTACTACTTGTAAACCATAAAGGTATGTTCTTGGAAATTAAACAAGTTTTAAACTTGAAAATATTTTGAAATTTTAAAATCAATGATCCTGGATTTTATACAAGGGATTCTGCGCCGCTTAAACCAGTAAAGGTGCTAATTTTCTTAGCATACAATCATGTATTAAACATCATAACATACATAATTACATTACCACCACAAACATAAGCAAATATCCCAATTTTATAACTAACATAAACATTAGACTTCATTTCAAGCCTAATTCTAAATCATGGCATACAAGCACATATAAATTATACCCAAACATCATTATAATCCAATCACTTATACATGCATACAAACCAACATTATTTTTTACCCAAACTAACATCATCTTTACAACAAAGTCAAGCAATGATATATGTTTTAAAACTTGGTAAAAAGACGAGAACTTTACTCACCAAAAGTTCATGAAACGAACCAAACTTTCACTATAACTTTCCCGCGACCTAGATATTTGCTTAACCTTTGGAAAAATGAAATTTTTGTTAGCTTTAACAAGCAAAAGAGTTCAACTAGGTGGGAAGGGTTGCTCGGCCAAAGTGGATATGTGGGTATATGAGCTTGTTTTTGTGAAGAAAGAGTGTAGAAGTGGAAGGAAAAGGGTTTTAACAAGTTTTAAAGTGATTTAAAATAGAAAGATAAGTTTTTTAAAGAGCAAACATGCAATTAAAACTAGTGCAGTTCATGTTTTTAAAGAAATGACACTTTATGTCACTTTATTTTTAATTTATATTTTGTTTTAAAATTTCCATAAAAAGTCACTCAAAACTTATTATATTAAGTTAATATATATATTTATATATTCTAACCTATCATAAATGTGTGTTTTAACTCAAATGTGCATAACTTTTTCGACTTTTAGACATCGAAAATTCAGAAAATTATTTCCGGTCGCATTTTCTGTTTTTCTTTGAACTGAATATTTTTGCAAACAATTCTTGAAAACCATTTCATCATCATTAATGAGTATATTAAAGAGATTTATTTGAGTTATAAAATCTATTTATTAATTATTAAAAAAATATTTAAATATCTATATTTACGGTGATAAAATTCTGGGTCATTACATATCTGTATCCATCTTTGAAATCGGGAGCTAGAGCTTGCAGACATAATCTTTGGATATGTCGATGTGCTTGGCACTTAGAAGCATTCAATTCTTTTATCTTCTTCGAGTTTTCACATATATTCTGCTCATACTTTTAACATGTATTTGTTCTTTATATGACAATGTTATGTACATAAAATTTGTATTTATCCTTATCTTCAATCACACTTTTGGGTATCAACGTGAACTATGAAAAATGCCTCTCTACAAATATTATTAAATATTAATACACTTAAAAGTAGGATTTAACAGATGAGTTTCCTTTACTAATTCAAAACATCCCTTTACAGATATTATCGAAATCTTAATGTCATTTAATGATAGAATCTAACGAATTAACTTTTTTTAAAGTTATTTTTTATTAATTAATAGCAGAAATAAAAATTCAAACTAATAAAAAATTAAATTTATTTTTTTATTAATTAATAATAGAAATAAAAATTCAAACTAACCAAAAAAAATAAAAATCAGATGTTGCAATTCATAAAGAAAAATTAAAACTAATTGCATATAATTTTAATACAAAAGTATGACTAAATATTTATGCAAAATATATTTTTTCGAATGGGTTAAACATATACAATTTGTAAAAACAATTCATGCGCGAAGTGTGTGTCATCATTACGCGTGAAGTGTGTCCTACCGCTCGTACTTGATATATGGTGATATTCTACGAAAATTTTGAGCCATATAAAGTATTTCTAAAGGTAGTAATGAAATGATCATAAAGTCATTCTCAATCTAATCTAGCTTGTCGGTGACAGCATATCCAGAAGCTTTGAACCAGAGGACGTCAAATTTAGCACAGCCAGTAAAACCCGGAAGTAGTAATGAAATGATTGTGAAGTTGTTCTCAATCAAATATATCTTTTCAATGGTCATCATACAAAATGTCAAATTTCGCACAGTAAGTGAAAGCGGGACGAAATGAATCAACGTTTTATTCGAAAGTGAAATAAAGGTGAAATGTCGTTATAAAATCATATAACTATTTGTTTTTACTTACGCTAGACTGATCGGTACAATTTGTTGGTTTCAAATTCTAACTGTGTAGATCTTTCCACAAGGTTTTGACGGTACAGATGAAACGTCATAATTTCAGCCATGCATTTGGAACATTGGGGCATTCCTCTTTTATAACGTTATTTCATTATCAAGAATCTTATCCTCTTCTTATGCCTATTTCCAGTTTAACGAAGGAAAACGTTAGCAAACACTCAAGTGGAGATGGTGAGCGAGTCTCTATTTAGTCAAAACTAAAATCTTTATCAATAGTTTAAAGTGCAAACTTTTGCTCTGACCGTAAACTTCCAAAAATATCATTTATTCATCTTTATCAATAGTTGGCTTGAAAGCACAAACTTTTGGTCCAACCGTAAACTTACAAAAATACCCTTTATTCATATATAATTTAATATCCATTTATATATGTTACCAAATCACTTGAAATTGGATCTAACAAATAAACTCACTTTACAAATTCAACATGTGTCTTTACAAATATTGATAAACATTAATATCACTTGAAAATAGGATCTGATATATAGTTTTTTTTTTACAAATTCAAAACGCTCAAATATAATCAAATCTTTATTTCAACTTTAAAATAGGATGTAACAAACGAAATTCCTTTACAAATTCTTTCTTTATTAACTAATAATATAAATATAAATTCAAACTACCAAAAAAAATTAGATATCAAAACTTAAAATCTTTATTAATAGTTGGCTTGGAAGCGCAAACTTTTGATCCGACCGTAAACTTTCAAAAATACCATTTACTCATATATAATTTAACACTCATCTATATATGTTACCAAATCCCTTGAAAATTGGATCTAACAAAATATATTTATTTTACAAATTCAAGACATGTCTTTACAAATATTAATAAACATTAATATCACTTGAAAATAGAATCTGATATATAGTTTTTTTTTTTACAAATTCAAAACGCTCAGGTATAATCAAATCTTTATATCAACTTTAAAATAGGATGTAACAAACAAAATTCCTTTACAAATTCTTTCTTTGTTAACTAATAATAGAAACATAAATTCAAACTATCAAAAAAAGTAGATATCAAAACTTAAAAATAAAAATTCAAACAAACAACGCATGAGTTCAAAGCAAAATGCGACTGAATATTTTTGAAAATTATTTTTTTTAGTGTTTTGAAACATATACAATTTGTAGAACAACTCACGCGCAAAGCGCGTGCCGTGAAGCTCGTGGTAATAATTGCCTTATTGTACACGCTCTACACTAATCAAGTGAAATATATAATATAAATACACTCTTCTCAAAGTAGAGTGTTGCATTATCGTTCTCCTGTTAAAATTGATTTGGTAAGCAAAATAAAAAAAAAAAAATTTCTTTGGAAGGTTGGTTCAATATTTAGAATTTATATATTGGGCAAACTAGCACATCAAATACTTGCAAGAATTGAAAGGTTAGAATTCATAATTATTGCGCATTCACCTGTAATTCCGCATCTCACATTCGCACTGCATGGCGAAACTGACAGGTATAATCTGACAAAAGTAAGATAACAGCTAGAAGGGCATCATATTGTTGAATACATGTATACATAAATATACACACATAAATATATACACACACAAATTGCACGTCCAACAGAAAACGTGTGTTAACTTTTGTTTGTTATTAAATAAATGAGCACAAAAACTAATATTAAAATGATCTTTAATGATTTGTTTAGAAAATAAACATGGATGAGAAAAGGGATGAAGTATTAAGTTATTAATGTTGCAAGTGTAATGCAAAACGTGGATAAATTTGCAAATTCAAAAGCTACCAATCAAGCTATTGCTATTGAGTGTCTCGATCTTGTTATCACCCGCAAGGCTGCAACTATTATTCAACACAAAAGCTCATATCAATCAAAGTCGTAATTTTTTTGCAATATTCTCACAGTTGAATTTTTTGCTCAATTCCTTTTACAAGAAACAGGTTGCGTAAATCAAGAAATCAGATATAAGAAATGAAAAATATAACATCTCAACAGAAGCAAAATACCATACTTAACGGTCGTTAAAGAATATAACTCAAGCTCATTATCAAGAACAGCAAAAGATACAATTTTATGATAAATTTGTTTGATGCTTCAATTCAAATATCAAAAGTTCCGCTCCATATTTCAAATAAAGTCCCTTTTTTACTAGCATAACCATCAAGAAACATAATATTCAGAAGAAAAAAACCATCAAATATATGAATTGGCAAAAAGAATAATCCTTTTTTCTACTAATTAAAATAGCAAAAAGTGTTCACGGGTGCGGCGCAGTGAAATGGAGTTTTGTGTTCTGCTAAAAAAATTCAGATTTGACTCCTACCATGCGTTTTCATATACTGTATAAATTTATCCGAAGGTACGGGGGATTGGATTAGCGTACGGCTTTACTATACCATTTTCAGGAGTTTACTGGCCCACTGGATTCTTCTGGGTTTTCAAATTAAAAAAAAAAAAAAAACAAAACAAAAAGGTTATCCAATTTTATTTTATGTTACTTTCGATACAATTTAAACTCCAAAATGGAAAACCAAAGATTCAATTACTGTTAGGAGTAAAAATCATATCAGAATAATAAACTGTCAACAATTAAATCGTATAAATAGTACGTGTTTTATTGTGCCTCAACAGAACCTGCTAGGCTGCTATACTTAGGGTGCATCTGTAGGACAAAAAAGGTTCTCTGATCAAGTTGGCGTTTGGCGTCGTGTCGTATGCGTCGAATACGTCCGACGCATCAATCGTGAGACCGACACAAATTGTCGGTTGGGTTGAATCGTTGGAAATGATTCGTTGACGTCTGACGTGTCGGACGCCAGCCCTACGGTCGCATCACATGTTTCCCCTACTATATAATCAACCCTTCCCACATTCTTCGCACAATCTACTTTGCACTCCTCCAATCTAAAATTTAAGCATTTTTAACGGCTTCAACTTCGTGTTTCTTCTTAGATAAATTTCTCTATATTCGTGTTTTTCATATATTTTTCTACCACATCTATTTTTTGATTTTTTTTCTTCTTCAAAATGTTGGACGAACAAATCCTCTGGCTCGTCTACGCCAACATCGGCTCTCGCGGCGGACATGTTAGCTGTGGTACTAGGATATAACTGAGGAGTTCGACACATGGATACGCATGTAGTATACCGCTAGTCGGATGAGAGGACAACTTGAAACACAATGGGCACTCGTGGAACCAATTGCCTCTTTTAAATAATTTAAATTCTTTTAAAACATGCATGAAATAAAATAATACACAAAATAAATAATAACAAAAAGAACTATCCATAGTTAGATATCCCCTTCTAAATGCTCTTTTGCTATACAAAAACGCATTCTCCTTTCGTTAAACAATCTCCTTCATTCCCCTTTCAAATGTTCGTTTCAAATATCTCTTTCGTCTAACAAAAGAACGCACCATTAACAACAACGACTACGCTATGGATGGCGAGTTCATAACACGATATGACAGTCGGTTGGGAAACATCACAACAGTATTCAAATAACTTAAAAGAAAGAGATACATGCACAATCGTAGGACCGTATTAATTAAATAATCCAATCGTAGGACCGTATTAATCTAAATATACAGTATATGTATTAGTGTCCAGTGTAGGAACCACAACAATGTACGCTAGAACTCACGTGGGAAGATGATTGTGCAGAAAGAGGGCATGTGGCTCTATAGCTGCCATTCTATGTTTTTGGTGTGCAAGTGAATGATGCCAATGTAAGAATACAAATGGGGACATGAGCTTAAATTGTCTCTGCTTGAATTGGTACATCCTATTTGGAATAACTGACCCATTTCTAAATGTCTACTTTAATAGTTCATGTTCCATACATTTCTCATGTGTGTGAACTGGCCTGGTCCCGCTATTCGAAATCAATCTGATCACGATAAGGATACGTGCAGGGTGTATTGTACTTATACTTATTATTACTGTTGGTTGTGAAATGTAAGTGCAAATATCTTACTGCAATACACAATATGCAGTTTAAAAGGTTGTTTAGTTAATGAATGGTTCTAGTACAAAGACAGTGACATGAAAATGGTATATCACACAACGTTATACAACACATGCTATTAGATGATAATGTTGAGCAATGGTAAATTGGCCATATGCTTATGGATTAAAATATCTGGAAAATTAAAAGCCAATGTTCGTAAAGATATTTAATCTAACTTGAAATCTTTCAAAACATTCAGATGTTAGTACAAAAACGCTGAACCGTTGCAGTAATTTATACAAACACTTTACGAGCGTAAAAAAATTGTCCAACGACAAAGCAATTTTATGATTTCATAATATTGTCGAATTGGGTAACAGATATTTGATTAAAATTGTCCGACGACAAAGAAGAACCAATGCGTAAGAAGAACCAATGCGTACCTCTCTGTATTTAAATGTTATTGAGCAAAGTTTTCTCATGAAGACTGCAGTAATGAGAAAGCAAATCAAATTGGAACTTTTTTTGTATGCGCTGAATGGGCCTAATCTTTGCATTTTATTACATATAATTCATCAGCATCTATCCGAAGAAACGTAGAAAATGGATACAAACGGGGTATCAAGAAATTGACATCCCCATTTTATATCCCGAGATTATAGTTTATCTTCTGTATATTTCTACACAATGAAAAATAAGTACTTTGATTTTCACCGGCAAAAAAAGAACAACATACCTACTTGAATATACGGACACTGCGTCTAGATCTGTCAAATGGAATGGGTTGGGTTGGGTCAAAATGGGTTGGGTCGAATTCGATTCAATCCATTTATGACCAATTCTTTTTTACCCACTTGTGACCCAACCCATTTATGACCCAACCCGTTTAATAAGCAGATTACCAATTTAAACCATTTAAATATTTAAATTTGATTTGACTAATAATAAATAAATAAATATAAAAGGATTCTAATTCTAATTTTTATGCTTTAAATTTTAATTCTACTTGTTATCAAAATTCAAATATACGGACATGGTAGGCTGTTATTTTCTAGGTACAACTGTCAATCCACTAGGAGACCTACAGTGTGCGTTCATAAGATGAAATATTCAAGTTTTACATACTGTCCGTAATTTAGTTGGGAGTTCATCGGTCGAAGTCTCACCTTATTCCAAGTCAATATGAAGAAGTTATTGCAGTCTAAACAAAAAAATAGCGGTTTCTGCATTAGGCGGAGTTCATATATGGGGATGTAGTAGCCTGTTATTTTCCAAGTACAACTGTCAGTCCCCTTGGAGAACTACAGTGTGCGTTCACACGATGAAGCATCTGAATGTTACAAACTGTCCGTAATTAGGTAGGAGTTAATCAGTCGAAGTCTCGCCTGATTCCGAGCCAGTATGAAAAAGTTATTGCAGTCTAAACAAAAAAATAGCGGCTTCTGCACTAGGGGGAGTTTATATATGCGAATGTAGTAGCCTGTTATTTTCTAAGTACAACTGTCAGTCCCCTTGGAGAACTACAGCGTGTGTTCACACGATGAAGTATCTGAATGTTACATACTGTCCGTAATTTAGGTGGGAGTTAATCGGTCGAAGTCTCGCCTGATTTGTGTCAATATAAAGAAGTTATTTGTGACGACCCGGAATTTTCAAGCATTTAAAATCGGAATATTTAATTGATTTTAAATATTCAATAGAGCAATTTTAACTTGAATTACGAATATCATAAATTATTTGATAATTTAACTATTGAATTTATTGAATTAAATAACTTGAATTTGAATAAAATGTTGAATCTGAAATTTTAAGCCGATTAAAAATAATTTGAAGGCTTATAAAATTTATTTTGATGATAGTGAAGATAGTAAAAGTGTTAAAAATTAAATTTGGAAGTTGTTTGTTCAGTTTTGAAATTTATATCGTTTAAATTGAATTTAAAAATAGCCTTCCGAGGCGCAGTCTCGGAATTCGACGAAACCAACTCCATCGAGTCCGTAATATTGAATTATTATCGGATTTCAATTTTCGCAACGTTCGGAGTTACCGTTTGATCGTACACCCCGTAAATGCGTAGAAAAATTAATTAACTTTAATTTTCATGGTCAAACCTTTTTATAAAAGCTACATTCTTCTAGCTTATAGCGCAAGCTTAATCCATTTCCACTTAAAAAAAACAATAAGTAATGGCCGAAGCCCAAACTTCTCAAATAAAAATCGAGATCTTTAAAAAAAAAATGACAGAACGTATCTAATTGAAATCAAGGCCGAAACCCTTTCCCATTCAGTTTATCTTCAAATCAAAACTTCATGATGGCCGAGCTCCATCGCTCTTTTCTTCACTGAGAAATAAATCGTTGTCGATTTAAAAACTTTTGGGCCGAGTATCCTTAGTCGCGATAGTAGGAGGGGCCAGCGAACCGTCGCGTCGAGTCTAGGGTTTCGCGATTTGGAGGCTCGTCGTTCGTTGATGGCCGCGATTCCTGGTGTTATTCGAGCATCGTGCAGACATGGGCAGCGTCGGGGTCGATGTCACGAATGGAGGAGGGTTCGATTGAGATGCGTGTAACTGTGCAGGCAGGGGAGTTAGGGTGGTCGGCGACGTTGCAAAGTAGGGATTGGTGAGATGAGGTATTCATCTTCACTGTTAATTTTAAAATTTATAGGTTTGTGTAAAAAAAAAAAAGTATTATAGGTAATTAACTTGTTTAGTAAATTGATTTATTTATTTTAATCACCAAAAGAAAATTTATCTAAGGAAACTTTGTTAAAACAAGAACTTTTAAAATAAAAATCAATAGTTAGTTAAATTTTACCAAATGGAAATTTAATTATTCGATTGGTTCGAATATTAATGAAAATCATCTAATGATTATACAAGGTCAAAAACCATAAAACCAAGGCAAAGTAGAAGTGGATTGCAAACAAAAGCAAAAGGTGAGTTAATCTCACTCGGTTTAAAATTTAAATTTACATGATTAAATTTAAATAATTGTGATTGATGTGATATAGTATAGTATAATTTGTAATTGGCATATTATGTGATGCTAACGTCTGTGGATGCAGGGAAAACAGGTTGGAGGGATCCAACTGGACCCCACAAATTTTATTTAAATTATTTTATATTCTATTCTCTGATATGATTGTTTGATATTCCATATTGAATTATGTGGAAATATTGAATGTTATGGCTTGGTTGATATAATTGGGTATAATGAATTACCAAAAATATAAATTTGATTTTTGAATGAAAATAAAAGAAGTGAAATTGCAAGTAAAATAATTATAGAATAAATTTAAAAATAACTTGGAAAAGAAATAAAGTGACTTTAAATTTCTAATAAACAAATCTTGAGGATGGAAAGGGAATTCTGAATAAACAGGAAGTTGATGAATTTTGAAATTCAGTGTTGTTATTTAAAAGAACAAAATAATTATTTAAAAGCTAAGATTTAAATTATTGAAAAAAATAAAGGAAACAGTTGGGAAAAATCTGGAATTTGTATAATTCAGTTAAATTTTTTTAAAATCAAATGGGAAATAATAATAATAATAACAACAATAATTGAGTCCATATTTAATGAATTTTGAAATGAATTAGGTAACTAAAGAATTTATTCCAAATAAATTAAATTGGAAATCGATTTGAGGAAGATTGATTTAGGTGATTGAAGTTGGAATTTTCTCTGGATGACCAAGTACATGTTTTTAAAAAGAAAATTTGCAAATATAAATTAAATGTTTTTAAGTTGTTTTTTTTAAAGAAGCAAGTTTTGTAAAATTTATTATTTCTAATATTTAAATAAGTATTTTCTTTAATCTATTCTAGCAGCAATTATTAAGAAGTAACTTAGTATTGTGGTTTTAAAAGTCGAAATCTAGTTTGACATTTTATTTGATAACTTTAGTTTTCAAATGTTTATATAGTATGTATTTTAGTAAATTATTAAAGTAGTCTTAACTTAAGTGTTTAAAGGTAAATTCCAAAGTAAGTATTTTGTTTTATCTATTATCGTAATAAGTATATAAAGAATGACTTGGTATTTGTTTAAAGCATTAATTCAAATTTAGTACTAAAGAAGGATTTTCTAAATTAAATATTAACCATACTTTACAATTAAAGTGTTTTGAAATTATTTTTTAAAAAAAAAATCTAAAATCTTGTGCTTGGCGATTCCAGTGGAAATGAAATACTCGGAATTTATTCTGAGAAAAAGAAGGTAGTTTGAAAACTGTTTTCAAAGAATTTGAAAGTGAGAATATACCTTGTAAAGATATTTTGAAATAAATAAATAATTTGGGAAATTATTTATTGGTTGGATGGTTGTTTGTGAATATTAATTGATAGTTAAATCACCGACTATCAATATTGGACAAATGCGCTGATCGTTTCGAAGAGACCGGGATCGAGATTTATTTCTCGAAAACCACTTCGATCCGGTTTGTACGTTTCGTGAAACGTGTTCGAAGTCGAAGCTGGAGCAGTGAAGTGCAAGCGCTAGTCGCTACTAATCCTGAGGATATTTCCAAAATGGATGTAGTAGGAATAGTGCCTTCGGTTCCGTTCGAACCCGGGACGGACTTGTATGGACGAATGCTTGCGAAACATCGTCAGGTGGACGATGGGCATTCTAAGTGAAAACGTTCTAAAGGTAACGCTTAGCCTCAAGCCTCATCAACCGGGAATGACTGAAAATCAGGGGATATGCAGCAAGGTTAGGTGGGTCATGCCCAAGCAGGACAAGATATTTCCCCTGTCTAGATGTCCCTTTTTATTTAGCTTAGTGGGTGGTTGGTCGCGCCAACCACGGGGTTTATCTCGTTCGGGACTGTTCAGTAAGGAATGGTTCCGGCCTTGTGTTGTAGGGGATGAAGGGAGTAATCCTCGGTACGGCGATCTAGGGCCCGTACTGTGACAGGTGGTACCCCAGTGCCTAATCATTGGTTGGAAATCCATTCTCCCTACGAGCCTTGTACGAGTTTTGTTTGTATTACCCACATTTGTGGCTAGTAGCTGGAATTTAATCATGTAACAATTTCGGCTATTTTATAAGTACTTGTATATAGACCCTACTATAATATCAGAGGATTTCTATAAAAATTGTTTTAGCTATCGTAAGGTTAAAACCCGACATGTTTATTTGTGGCGTGGTCTTACGAGATGCTTTTGTTTTAAAAGGGTTTTTGAAACTTTAATAATCAATTGGGTGTGATTTTCTCACGCTGGTATTCCAGACTGACTCGGGTGTTATTTAACTGTAATGCTCGGGTCAGACCGAGTATTATAGGATGCAGGATATGATGCTGTGGAGCTCAGGAGACGAGCTGGATGACGATACGTATAGTCGTACTTGTTATATATATATATATTCCGCTGTTTGAGTTGTTGTGTATTCATTGTATGTTATTGATGTGAGCTGTGACTGATGTACTCTGATGATGTAATATATGTAAACAGATATATTTGATTTTGAGTAAAGATTATTTACTACCTATTATATTCTATTCCGCTGCGATGGTTAGATTCTGATGTTGATTTTGTTTTCTCTTCTTCTACCTCTTCTTCTTAAACCCAAATGGTTCGTATTTCTGTGCAACTTGAGTTGATTGTTGTAGAATAGTGTTGACTCAAGGGGTACGGATTTGCGGGCTATCACACTTGGTATCAGAGCTTAGGTTGGAGATAACCTTGGCTCTGGTTCGGATTACTCATTTAAATTAGAGTCCGTAGTACTCTAAAATGATTTGAGCGTATTGATAGATATGAGTGCGTATTTGTTAGTGAATATAAATTATTTTAATATTGTGTTGGTTAGTTTATTGAGTGGCATATGAACCTTCGTCGACACAGTCTGCGCAACTGTATTGAAGGGGTTTCTAAACACTTAAATAGAACAATCGACACAGTATTGTTTTAAATGTGGGTGAATGAAATAATTTTACCCAAAAATATATTTTGATATAAAGAAAAGTTTTTGTAAACTATTTTAGCTAATATATGGTTGCTTGGATGTTAGGAAGGATAATATTAAAGTATTATCATTGTTAAGTGGGAATTTAGCTGGAAATTGAACATATAACCAAAGTTTAAGGAAATAATTCATTATAAAATGAAATTTATAAGTATGAATTATAGATGTAAATTATAAATTGAAATATAATTAATTAGGAATTTGTGTAAGCATAAACTATACAAATGCATTTTAGTCAAAATTTGAATTAAAATAGAATTTGAAAACTTTAAAACCCCGGAGGTTTTGGAAGTATTTTGGAGGTAAATAGTATTATTGTTGTTTTTGGGTTATTTCTGAAAGGAAATTTGTTTAAAAATGGACTTTGGAAGGGAGATAGCATTGAATCCACTTCAGTCACTGGAAAATAACTTCGGTGATGACTGCAGCATCATCGATGTTCATTTTCGAGTTTCTAAGTGGTGAATTGCTGCCAAATTATTTGTTCAGGAAAACCTGTTTGTTTTTGAAATTTCAAAGGAAATTTGTTGGGAATAAAAACAAGGTTGGTTTAATTTTTGGGAATTTTGCTTTTGAGAAATGTGATTTGAGATGTTGGAGATTTCAAAATAATTTGAAACCAAAGCCGGGTGTTTAAAAAAAATCCTGATGAGATAGTTGTAAACTTATAAATTGAGATGATTTTTAAATCAGGAAGGGAATACAAGCTTTGGATGTTGAGAATTTAAATTTAAAAGGGAAAATTTAAGAATGAAATTAACTTGGATTGGGAAATGAAATTTTATTGGATTGAAATCAATTAAATAGGTTGAAAAATAATATCCAGTTATTTCCGAATTAAGTTGAGACTAAATTGAGATTAAATAAAACCGAATTTAAAATAAAATTGAATTTGAATAAAAATTCAATTGAGTTAATGAATTGAATTAAATTCTTACTTGAATAAAAGAAAAATAAGTTGGGTAAGGATTGAATTGGAATTAAAATAAATAAATAAATAAATAAATAAATAAGAATAACGTGTAAAAGAGTTATAATGCATGAAATAAAATATGCTTGGGATATAACTAAGCATGAAGCTTGAGTTAAAATAAAAGATGAATATATTCAGGTCTAGAATGCATGGAATTGTGTAAATAACATGTTGTGACTTATAAAATCAAATAGTGAGATATAAAATCCCAAAATAAATATAGTTTGATGTTTTGGGAAATAAAACAAAGATTCAAACTTGAATTATAAAACACATTGAACTTAAGGAAATCAAATGAAGTGGTATTTGAAATCAAAAACTAAGTATTGAACTATAAATAGGAGAAAACTAATTTTATGATAAATTAGTTAATAAAATGTGTAATGGGAACATAATGTTGTTTAATTGAAGCTGAATTGTGAAATTATGATGAAGTTTGGAATTAAAACTCAAGTTATAAATTTAATTCGATTTGAATTGAGAGTCAATAAAATTTGTTGGTAAATTGAAAATGGATAGTGGACTCAAAACTTGAGTTATGAATTAAAAATTTAACTTGATGTGTTAACAAATTAAATTAGTAATGGTATGGTTTGAATGTGCAAATAAAATCCAAATAAGTGAAGATAAATTGGAAAATAGTCAGGTAATAAATTGGTGAGTTGAATCTGGAAAGTTAAATTTTATAATAACCAATCAAATGAAATTTGCAGATTTAAAATGAGATTGGATCGAAATAGAATCAAGTTAAATTGAAAAGAGAACTTGTTTGCATAATGCGAATGAGCTTAAGTATGAAATTTGAATAAATTGAAGTGAATTAACTTAAGCTAAATAAATGAATGAAGGAGAGTTGAATTGAATTCAACTTAAACAAAGTTTAATAATATTGGATTGGTTTTAAATCAAGTGAAGGTGATTTTTAATTGAAATAAAATTCGGTGAGTTGCCGATAATATTTAATGGAATGAAAATTCTTAAATAAATAATTGTAAACCATTTAAAATGTTAAGGAATTGAAATAACTTCGAGACAATTTTAACAATTGAATGTTTTCAAGTTTAATAGAATAGTTATATTGATAATACTGAAGAGAATAGAAGTGTTGAATAAAAACCAAACTCAAAATGAAGTGTGGTTTAAATGTGTTGAGAATGGTTATTGAATGAAATAGCCTGGTTTGTTTCCGAGCTAAATAAAATAGTTTGGAATAAACAAATATGGAATGAAATGTAAATAAATGGATTGTAAATGAAATTTAAATGGAGTGTGTCGAGCTAAATAAATGCTTGTAAATGGATTAAAATAAAGGGAAATTTAAATGGTAATGGGAATGGAACCTAAGTTGTTAATTGGTTTGAATGGACTCGTTTGGTTAATAAAATTGGAATGCAATGAAACTAGAATATATGGATTGTGAATAAATCCGAAATGGAATAGAATTAAGCGTAAGTTGAGTTGGAGTCAATTTAAATTGATTATAAAATTCAAGTGCTTATTTATTCACATAAATCTCGTCGAATTGCATAAAACAAATTGTCATTTGATGTAAATGGAAGTAATTAAAATTCTATGTGTTGATAAGGGTAAAATAAATTGATTTTGAAAGCAATTGAATTAAATATGAGTTCAGTTGCTTAAGAATAAATTAAATGTAAGCGATTGAGTTTTAAACCATTCGAATTGATGAAATGGTATGCGAATGGATTGTAAACCCTTCAAATTGAATGAAAATGGTTTGTAAATAAGTTGAAACAGTTGAATTAGCTTGGAAACAATATAAATTGCTTACGGAAAAAGGTTTGGTATGAGTTTTTTTTAGAATTCATGTGTTAACTATTACAAATAAGTGAAATGTTGTTAAAATTCAGTTATATGGCACTTACATGTTTAAATTAAGTAAGTACAGGTACCTGGAAGCCGTATGGCTGGATTTGGGTTGTGCTATTTGCTAAAAGAATAATAAGCTGCTTGCTTAAAATGCTAAATAAGGTATGCCTACGCAATAAAAATAGGAAATATGAACTGTTTTTGGTTTTTCCGACCGTGTGGGTCGATGTATATATATTTATCTCTTTTTTCAAATTGCAAAAGATCCTCCGTACAAAGGAGACTCTGCCAAAAAAATTTAGAAATTTTGGGAGTTAGAAAATTTTTGAAAATTTTTGGAAAATTTTGTTAACGACAAAACGATTTCAAACTGGAAATTGAAATAAGTTAGTGAATGAAACTAACTAAAACAATGGCATGGATTAGTTATAAATGAAAAATAAAATTCAATATTTGGAGTTGAAAATAAATAAAAATTCATATGGAATGTGAAAACCAATTTGAAAAGAAATAGATATAAACTGAAGTGGTAAGATGAAAATGAATATAAGAAGCATATGGAATGCTTATACTAACTTAAGAAGGGAATGGTGAATTCTTGATTGGGAATTAATACTACAAATTATAATCTAAGTTAATATTTGAATAAATAAATACCGACAGTTTGTAAGGAAGTCGATAAAATGTTTTTGGGAATGTTGTGATTGGATATTAGTGCTAAGCAGGATATGCAGGTATTATAAAAGGGAAAAGAAAATTGGTTTTTGATTTCAAGAAGATAAATTTGAAATGCTCGACAAAAAGGTATGTATTTAAATTTGGTATGAAATTTGATTGGGACTTGGACTTGGATTGAGCCACTTGGCTTTTTGTTTTCTTTTTGGATTTGGGAGGCCGTAGAGCCATTTTGTAGTTGTACTGAGCTAGCCGCGCAAAGGAGACGCTGGCGGAATTTTTCGGGAATTTAGGGAGTTAGAAAAATTTTGAGAAAATTTTGATAATTCAAAAATTGGTTATATGATTAAAACTTGAATAGTTGGGCAAATAGGATTGTTGGCAAACTAGGGAAAGATTTGGAAAGTTAATAAGAATAATAATGGTCTTTTATAAAAAGGGTAGTTGGTAAGATGTTGAATTGTTAGAAACTGTTTAGTTTTGGGAAAAAGTAAACGGGTATTGGACCATTCTTCCTAACTTGTAATTTCGGGGACGAAATTCTTTTAAGGGGGGAGGAATGTGACGACCCGGAATTTTCAAGCATTTAAAATCGGAATATTTAATTGATTTTAAATATTCAACAGAGTAATTTTAACTTGAATTACGAATATCATAAATTATTTGATAATTTAACCATTGAATTTATTGAATTAAATAACTTGAATTTGAATAAAATGTTGAATCTGGAATTTTAAGCCGATTAAAATAATTTGAAGGCTTATAAAATTTATTTTGATGATAGTGAAGATAGTAAAAGTGTTAAAAATTAAATTTGGAAGTTGTTTGTTCAGTTTTTAAATTTATATCGTTTAAATTGAATTTAAAAATAGCCTTCCGAGGCGCAGTCTCGGAATTCGACGAAACCAACTCCATCGAGTCCGTAATATTGAATTATTATCGGATTTCAATTTTCGCAACGTTCGGAGTTACCGTTTGATCGTACACCCCGTAAATGCGTAGAAAAATTAATTAACTTTAATTTTCATGGTCAAACCTTTTTATAAAAGCTACATTCTTCTAGCTTATAGCGTAAGCTTAATCCATTTTCACTTAAAAAAAACAATAAGTAATGGCCGAAGCCCAAACTTCTCAAATAAAAATCGAGATCTTTAAAAAAAAAATGACAGAACGTATCGAATTGAAATCAAGGCCGAAACCCTTTCCCCTTCAGTTTATCTTCAAATCAAAACTTCATGATGGCCGAGCTCCATCGCTCTTTTCTTCACTGAGAAATAAATCGTTGTCGATTTAAAAACTTTTGGGCCGAGTATCCTTAGTCGCGATAGTAGGAGGGGCCATAGAACCGTCGCGTCGAGTATAGGGTTTCGCAATTTGGAGGCTTGTCGTTCGTTGATGGCCGCGATTCCTGGTGTTATTCGAGCATCGTGCAGACATTGGGGCAGTGTCTGGGTCGATGTCATGAATGGAGGAGGGTTCGATTGGGATGCGTGTAACTGTGCAGGCAGGGGAGTTAGGGTGGTCGGCGACGTTGCAAAGTAGGGATTGGTGAGATGAGGCATTCATCTTCACTGTTAATTTTAAAATTTATAGGTTTGTGTAAAAAATAAAAATAAAATAAAAAATGTATTATAGGTAATTAACTTGTTTAGTAAACTGATTTATTTATTTTAATCACCAAAAGAAAATTTATCTAAGGAAACTTTGTTAAAACAAGAACTTTTAAAATAAAAATCAATAGTTAGTTAAATTTTACCAAATGGAAATTTAATTATTCGATTGGTTCGAATATTATTGGAAATCATCTAATGATTATACAAGGTCAAAAACCATGAAACCAAGGCAAAGCAGAAGTGGTTTGCAAACAAAAGCAAAAGGTGAGTTAATCTCACTCAGTTTAAAATTTAAATTTACATGATTAAATTTAAATAATTGTGATTGATGTGATATAGTATAGTATAATTTGTAATTGGCATATTATGTGATGCTAACGTCTGTGGATGCAGGGAAAACAGGTTGGAGGGATCCAACTGGACCCTCAGATTTTATTTAAATTATTTTATATTCTATTCTCTGATATGATTGTTTGATATTCCATATTGAATTATGTGGAAATATTGAATGTTATGGCTTGGTTGATATAATTGGGTATAATGAATTACCAAAAATATAAATTTGATTTTTGAATGAAAATAAAAGAAGTGAAATTGCAAGTAAAATAATTATAGAATAAATTTAAAAATAACTTGGAAAAGAAATAAAGTGACTTTAAATTTCTAATAAACAAATCTTGAGGATGGAAAGGGAATTCTGAATAAACAGGAAGTTGATGAATTTTGAAATTCAGTGTTGTTATTTAAAAGAAAAAAATAATTATTTAAAAGCTAAGATTTAAATTATTGAAAAAAAATAAAGGAAACAGTTGGGAAAAATCTGGAATTTGTATAATTCAGTTAAATTTTTTTAAAATCAAATGGGAAATAATAATAATAATAACAACAATAATTGAGTCCATATTTAATGAATTTTGAAATGAATTAGGTAACTAAAGAATTTATTCCAAATAAATTAAATTGGAAATCAATTTGGGGAAGATTGATTTAGGTGATTGAAGTTGGAATTTTCTCTGGATGACCAAGTACATGTTTTTAAAAAGAAAATTTGCAAATATAAATTAAATGTTTTTAAGTTGTTTTTTTTAAAGAAGCAAGTTTTGTAAAATTTATTATTTCTAATATTTAAATAAGTATTTTCTTTAATCTATTCTAGCAGCAATTATTAAGAAGTAACTTAGTATTGTGGTTTTAAAAGTCGAAATCTAGTTTGACATTTTATTTGATAACTTTAGTTTTCAAATGTTTATATAGTATGTATTTTAGTAAATTATTAAAGTAGTCTTAACTTAAGTGTTTAAAGGTAAATTCCAAAGTAAGTATTTTTGTTTTATCTATTATCGTAATAAGTATATAAAGAATGACTTGGTATTTGTTTAAAGCATTAATTTAAATTTAGTACTAAAGAAGGATTTTCTAAATTAAATATTAACCATAATTTACAATTAAAATGTTTTGAAATTATTTATAAAAAAAAATCTAAAATCTTGTGCTTGGCGATTCCAGTGGAAATGAAATACTCGGAATTTATTCTGAGAAAAAGAAGGTAGTTTGAAAACTGTTTTCAAAGAATTTGAAAGTGAGAATATACCTTGTAAAGATATTTTGAAATAAATAAATAATTTGGGAAATTATTTATTGGTTGGATGGTTGTTTGTGAATATTAATTGATAGTTAAATCACCGACTATCAATATTGGACAAATGCGCTGATCGTTTCGAAGAGACCGGGATCGAGATTTATTTCTCGAAAACCACTTCGATCCGGTTTGTACGTTTCGTGAAACGTGTTCGAAGTCGAAGCTGGAGCAGTGAAGTGCAAGGGCTAGTCGCTACTAATCCTGAGGATTTTTCCAAAATGGATGTAGTAGGAATAGTGCCTTCGGTTCCGTTCGAACCCGGGACGGACTTGTATGGACGAATGCTTGCGAAACATCGTCAGGTGGACGATGGGCATTCTAAGTGAAAACGTTCTAAAGGTAACGCTTAGCCTCAAGCCTCATCAACCGGGAATGACTGAAAATCAGGGGATATGCAGCAAGGTTAGGTGGGTCATGCCCAAGCAGGACAAGATATTTCCCCTGTCTAGATGTCCCTTTTTATTTAGCTTAGTGGGTGGTTGGTCGCGCCAACCACGGGGTTTATCTCGTTCGGGACTGTTCAGTAAGGAATGGTTCCGGCCTTGTGTTGCAGGAGATGAAGGGAGTAATCCTCGGTACGGCGATCTAGGGCCCGTACTGTGACAGGTGGTACCCCAGTGCCTAATCATTGGTTGGAAATCCATTCTCCCTACGAGCCTTGTACGAGTTTTGTTTGTATTACCCACATTTGTGGCTAGTAGCTGGAATTTAATCATGTAACAATTTCGGCTATTTTATAAGTACTTGTATATAGACCCTACTATAATATCAGAGGATTTCTATAAAAATTGTTTTAGCTATCGTAAGGTTAAAACCCGACATGTTTATTTGTGGCGTGGTCTTACGAGATGCTTTTGTTTTAAAAGGGTTTTTGAAACTTTAATAATCAATTGGGTGTGATTTTCTCACGCTGGTATTCCAGACTGACTCGGGTGTTATTTAACTGTAATGCTCGGGTCAGACCGAGTATTATAGGATGCAGGATATGATGCTGTGGAGCTCAGGAGACGAGCTGGATGACGATACGTATAGTCGTACTTGTTATATATATATATATATATATTCCGCTGTTTGAGTTGTTGTGTATTCATTGTATGTTATTGATGTGAGCTGTGACTGATGTACTCTGATGATGTAATATATGTAAACAGATATATTTGATTTTGAGTAAAGATTATTTACTACCTATTATATTCTATTCCGCTGCGATGGTTAGATTCTGATGTTGATTTTGTTTTCTCTTCTTCTACCTCTTCTTCTTAAACCCAAATGGTTCGTATTTCTGTGCAACTTGAGTTGATTGTTGTAGAATAGTGTTGACTCAAGGGGTACGGATTTGCGGGCTATCACACTTGGTATCAGAGCTTAGATTGGAGATAACCTTGGCTCTGGTTCGGATTACTCATTTAAATTAGAGTCCGTAGTACTCTAAAATGATTTGAGAGTATTGATAGATATGAGTGCGTATTTGTTAGTGAATATAAATTATTTTAATATTGTGTTGGTTAGTTTATTGAGTGGCATATGAACCTTCGTCGACACAGTCTGCGCAACTGTATTGAAGGGGTTTCTAAACACTTAAATAGAACAATCGACACAGTATTGTTTTAAATGTGGGTGAATGAAATAATTTTACCCAAAAATATATTTTGATATAAAGAAAAGTTTTTGTAAACTATTTTAGCTAATATATGGTTGCTTGGATGTTAGGAAGGATAATATTAAAGTATTATCATTGTTAAGTGGGAATTTAGCTGGAAATTGAACATATAACCAAAGTTTAAGGAAATAAATTCATTATAAAATGAAATTTATAAGTATGAATTATAGATGTAAATTATAAATTGAAATATAATTAATTGGGAATTTGTGTAAGCATAAACTATACAAATGCATTTTAGTCAAAATTTGAATTAAAATAGAATTTGAAAACTTTAAAACCCCGGAGGTTTTGGAAGTATTTTGGAGGTAAATAGTATTATTGTTGTTTTTGGGTTATTTCTGAAAGGAAATTTGTTTAAAAATGGACTTTGGAAGGGAGATAGCATTGAATCCACTTCAGTCACTGGAAAATAACTTCGGTGATGACTGCAGCATCATCGATGTTCATTTTCGAGTTTCTAAGTGGTGAATTGCTGCCAAATTATTTGTTCAGGAAAACCTGTTTGTTTTTGAAATTTCAAAGGAAATTTGTTGGGAATAAAAACAAGGTTGGTTTAATTTTTGGGAATTTTGCTTTTGAGAAATGTGATTTGAGATGTTGGAGATTTCAAAATAATTTGAAACCAAAGCCGGGTGTTTAAAAAAAATCCTGATGAGATAGTTGTAAACTTATAAATTGAGATGATTTTTAAATCAGGAAGGGAATACAAGCTTTGGATGTTGAGAATTTAAATTTAAAAGGGAAAATTTAAGAATGAAATTAACTTGGATTGGGAAATGAAATTTTATTGGATTGAAATCAATTAAATAGGTTGAAAAATAATATCTAGTTATTTCCGAATTAAGTTGAGACTAAATTGAGATTAAATAAAACCGAGTTTAAAATAAAATTGAATTTGAATAAAAATTCAATTGAGTTAATGAATTGAATTAAATTCTTACTTGAATAAAAGAAAAATAAGTTGGGTAAGGATTGAATTGGAATTAAAATAAATAAATAAATAAATAAGAATAACGTGTAAAAGAGTTATAATGCATGAAATAAAATATGCTTGGTATATAACTAAGCATGAAGCTTGAGTTAAAATAAAAGATGAATATATTCAGGTCTAGAATGCATGGAATTGTGTAAATAACATGTTGTGACTTATAAAATCAAATAGTGAGATATAAAATCCCAAAATAAATATAGTTTGATGTTTTGGGAAATAAAACAAAGATTCAAACTTGAATTATAAAACACATTGAACTTAAGGAAATCAAATGAAGTGGTATTTGAAATCAAAAACTAAGTATTGAACTATAAATAGGAGAAAACTAATTTTATGATAAATTAGTTAATAAAATGTGTAATGGGAACGTAATGTTGTTTAATTGAAGCTGAATTGTGAAATTATGATGAAGTTTGGAATTAAAACTCAAGTTATAAATTTAATTCGATTTGAATTGAGAGTCAATAAAATTTGTTGGTAAATTGAAAATGGATAGTGGACTCAAAACTTGAGTTATGAATTAAAAATTTAACTTGATGTGTTAACAAATTAAATTAGTAATGGTATGGTTTGAATGTGCAAATAAAATCCAAATAAGTGAAGATAAATTGGAAAATAGTCAGGTAATAAATTGGTGAGTTGAATCTGGAAAGTTAAATTTTATAATAACCAATCAAATGAAATTTGCAGATTTAAAATGAGATTGGATCGAAATAGAATCAAGTTAAATTGAAAAGAGAACTTGTTTGCATAATGCGAATGAGCTTAAGTATGAAATTTGAATAAATTGAAGTGAATTAACTTAAGCTAAATAAATGAATGAAGGAGAGTTGAATTGAATTCAACTTAAACAAAGTTTAATAATATTGGATTGGTTTTAAATCAAGTGAAGGTGATTTTTAATTGAAATAAAATTCGGTGAGTTGCCGATAATATTTAATGGAATGAAAATTCTTAAATAAATAATTGTAAACCATTTAAAATGTTAAGGAATTGAAATAACTTCGAGACAATTTTAACAATTGAATGTTTTCAAGTTTAATAGAATAGTTATATTGATAATACTGAAGAGAATAGAAGTGTTGAATAAAAACCAAACTCAAAATGAAGTGTGGTTTAAATGTGTTGAGAATGGTTATTGAATGAAATAGCCTGGTTTGTTTCCGAGCTAAATAAAATAGTTTGGAATAAACAAATATGGAATGAAATGTAAATAAATGGATTGTAAATGAAATTTAAATGGAGTGTGTCGAGCTAAATAAATGCTTGTAAATGGATTAAAATAAAGGGAAATTTAAATGGTAATGGGAATGGAACCTAAGTTGTTAATTGGTTTGAATGGACTCGTTTGGTTAATAAAATTGGAATGCAATGAAACTGAGAATATATGGATTGTGAATAAATCCGAAATGGAATAGAATTAAGCGTAAGTTGAGTTGGAGTCAATTTAAATTGATTATAAAATTCAAGTGCTTATTTATTCACATAAATCTCGTTGAATTGCATAAAACAAATTGTCATTTGATGTAAATGGAAGTAATTAAAATTCTATGTGTTGATAAGGGTAAAATAAATTGATTTTGAAAGCAATTGAATTAAATATGAGTTCAGTTGCTTAAGAATAAATTAAATGAAAGCGATTGAGTTTTAAACCATTCGAATTGATGAAATGGTATGCGAATGGATTGTAAACCCTTCAAATTGAATGAAAATGGTTTGTAAATAAGTTGAAACAGTTGAATAGCTTGGAAACAATATAAATTGCTTACGGAAAAAGGTTTGGTATGAGTTTTTTTTAGAATTCATGTGTTAACTATTACAAATAAGTGAAATGTTGTTAAAATTCAGTTATATGGCACTTATATGTTTAAATTGAGTAAGTACAGGTACCTGGAAGCCGTATGGCTGGATTTGGGTTGTGCTATTTGCTAAAAGAATAATAAGCTGCTTGCTTGAAATGCTAAATAAGGTATGCCTACGCAATAAAAATAGGAAATATGAACTGTTTTTGGTTTTTCCGACCGTGTGGGTCGATGTATATATATTTATCTCTTTTTTCAAATTGCAAAAGATCCTCCGTACAAAGGAGACTCTGCCAAAAAAATTTAGAAATTTCGGGAGTTAGAAAATTTTTGAAAATTTTTGGAAAATTTTGTTAACGACAAAACGATTTCAAACTGGAAATTGAAATAAGTTAGTGAATGAAACTAATTAAAATAATGGCATGGATTAGTTATAAATGAAAAATAAAATTCAATATTTGGAGTTGAAAATAAATAAAAATTCATATGGAATGTGAAAACCAATTTGAAAAGAAATAGATATAAACTGAAGTGGTAAGATGAAAATGAATATAAGAAGCATATGGAATGCTTATACTAACTTAAGAAGGGAATGGTGAATTCTTGATTGGAAATTAATACTACAAATTATAATCTAAGTTAATATTTGAATAAATAAATACCGACAGTTTGTAAGGAAGTCGATAAAATGTTTTTGGGAATGTTGTGATTGGATATTAGTGCTAAGCAGGATATGCAGGTATTATAAAAGGGAAAAGAAAATTGGTTTTTGATTTCAAGAAGATAAATTTGAAATGCTCGACAAAAAGGTATGTATTTAAATTTGGTATGAAATTTGATTGGGACTTGGACTTGGATTGAGCCACTTGGCTTTTTGTTTTCTTTTTGGATTTGGGAGGCCGTAGAGCCATTTTGTAGTTGTACTGAGCTAGCCGCGCAAAGGAGACGCTGGCGGAATTTTTCGGGAATTTAGGGAGTTAGAAAAATTTTGAGAAAATTTTGATAATTCAAAAATTGGTTATATGATTAAAACTTGAATAGTTGGGCAAATAGGATTGTTGGCAAACTAGGGAAAGATTTGGAAAGTTAATAAGAATAATAATGGGTCTTTTATAAAAAGGGTAGTTGGTAAGATGTTGAATTGTTAGAAACTGTTTAGTTTTGGGAAAAAGTAAACGGGTATTGGACCATTCTTCCTAACTTGTAATTTCGGGGACGAAATTCTTTTAAGGGGGGAGGAATGTGACGACCCGGAATTTTCAAGCATTTAAAATCGGAATATTTAATTGATTTTAAATATTCAATAGAGTAATTTTAACTTGAATTACGAATATCATAAATTATTTGATAATTTAACCATTGAATTTATTGAATTAAATAACTTGAATTTGAATAAAATGTTGAATCTGGAATTTTAAGCCGATTAAAAATAATTTGAAGGCTTATAAAATTTATTTTGATGATAGTGAAGATAGTAAAAGTGTTAAAAATTAAATTTGGAAGTTGTTTGTTCAGTTTTTAAATTTATATCGTTTAAATTGAATTTAAAAATAGCCTTCCGAGGCGCAGTCTCGGAATTCGACGAAACCAACTCCATCGAGTCCGTAATATTGAATTATTATCGGATTTCAATTTTCGCAACGTTCGGAGTTACCGTTTGATCGTGCACCCCGTAAATGCATAGAAGAATTAATTAACTTTAATTTTCATGGTCAAACCTTTTTATAAAAGCCACATTCTTCTAGCTTATAGCGCAAGCTTAATCCATTTCCACTTAAAAAAAATAATAAGTAATGGTCGAAGCCCAAACTTCTCAAATAAAAATCAAGATCTTTAAAAAAAAAATGGCAGAACGTATCGAATTGAAATCAAGGCCGAAACCCTTTCCCCTTCAGTTTATCTTCAAATCAAAACTTCATGATGGCCGAGCTCCATCGCTCTTTTCTTCACTGAGAAATAAATCGTTGTCGATTTAAAAACTTTTGGGCCGAGTATCCTTAGTCGCGATAGTAGGAGGGGCCAGAGGACCGTCGCGTCGAGTATAGGGTTTCGCGATTTGGAGGCTCGTCGTTCGTTGATGGCCGCGATTCCTGGTGTTATTCGAGCATCGTGCAGACATTGGGGCAGTGTCTGGGCCGATGTCATGAATGGAGGAGGGTTCGATTGGGATGCGTGTAACTGTGCAGGCAGGGGAGTTAGGGTGGTCGGCGACGTTGCAAAGTAGGGATTGGTGAGATGAGGTATTCATCTTCACTGTTAATTTTAAAATTTATAGGTTTGTGTAAAAAATAAAAATAAAATAAAAAATGTATTATAGGTAATTAACTTGTTTAGTAAACTGATTTATTTATTTTAATCACTAAAAGAAAATTTATCTAAGGAAACTTTGTTAAAACAAGAACTTTTAAAATAAAAATCAATAGTTAGTTAAATTTTACCAAATGGAAATTTAATTATTCGATTGGTTCGAATATTAATGAAAATCATCTAATGATTATACAAGGTCAAAAACCATGAAACCAAGGCAAAGTAGAAGTGGATTGCAAACAAAAGCAAAAGGTGAGTTAATCTCACTCAGTTTAAAATTTAAATTTACATGATTAAATTTAAATAATTGTGATTGATGTGATATAGTATAGTATAATTTGTAATTGGCATATTATGTGATGCTAACGTCTGTGGATGCAGGGAAAACAGGTTGGAGGGATCCAACTGGACCCCTCAGATTTTATTTAAATTATTTTATATTCTATTCTCTGATATGATTGTTTGATATTCCATATTGAATTATGTAGAAATATTGAATGTTATGGCTTGGTTGATATAATTGGGTATAATGAATTACCAAAAATATAAATTTGATTTTTGAATGAAAATAAAAGAAGTGAAATTGCAAGTAAAATAATTATAGAATAAATTTAAAAATAACTTGGAAAAGAAATAAAGTGACTTTAAATTTCTAATAAACAAATCTTGAGGATGGAAAGGGAATTCTGAATAAACAGGAAGTTGATGAATTTTGAAATTCAGTGTTGTTATTTAAAAGAACAAAATAATTATTTAAAAGCTAAGATTTAACTTATTGAAAAAAATAAAGGAAACAGTTGGGAAAAATCTGGAATTTGTATAATTCAGTTAAATTTTTTTAAAATCAAATGGGAAATAATAATAATAACAACAACAATAATTGAGTCCATATTTAATGAATTTTGAAATGAATTAGGTAACTAAAGAATTTATTCCAAATAAATTAAATTGGAAATCAATTTGGGGAAGATTGATTTAGGTGATTGAAGTTGGAATTTTCTCTGGATGACCAAGTACATGTTTTTAAAAAGAAAATTTGCAAATATAAATTAAATGTTTTTAAGTTGTTTTTTTTAAAGAAGCAAGTTTTGTAAAATTTATTATTTCTAATATTTAAATAAGTATTTTCTTTAATCTATTCTAGCAGCAATTATTAAGAAGTAACTTACTATTGTGGTTTTAAAAGTCGAAATCTAGTTTGACATTTTATTTGATAACTTTAGTTTTCAAATGTTTATATAGTATGTATTTTAGTAAATTATTAAAGTAGTCTTAACTTAAGTGTTTAAAGGTAAATTCCAAAGTAAGTATTTTTGTTTTATCTATTATCGTAATAAGTATATAAAGAATGACTTGGTATTTGTTTAAAGCATTAATTTAAATTTAGTACTAAAGAAGGATTTTCTAAATTAAATATTAACCATACTTTACAATTAAAGTGTTTTGAAATTATTTAAAAAAAAAAAATCTAAAATCTTGTGCTTGGCGATTCCAGTGGAAATGAAATACTCGGAATTTATTCTGAGAAAAAGAAGGTAGTTTGAAAACTGTTTTCAAAGAATTTGAAAGTGAGAATATACCTTGTAAAGATATTTTGAAATAAATAAATAATTTGGGAAATTATTTATTGGTTGGATGGTTGTTTGTGAATATTAATTGATAGTTAAATCACCGACTATCAATATTGGACAAATGCGCTGATCGTTTCGAAGAGACCGGGATCGAGATTTATTTCTCGAAAACCACTTCGATCCGGTTTGTACGTTTCGTGAAACGTGTTCGAAGTCGAAGCTGGAGCAGTGAAGTGCAAGGGCTAGTCGCTACTAATCCTGAGGATATTTCCAAAATGGATGTAGTAGGAATAGTGCCTTCGGTTCCGTTCGAACCCGGGACGGACTTGTATGGACGAATGCTTGCGAAACATCGTCAGGTGGACGATGGGTATTCTAAGTGAAAACGTTCTAAAGGTAACTCTTAGCCTCAAGCCTCATCAACCGGGAATGACTGAAAATCAGGGGATATGCAGCAAGGTTAGGTGGGTCATGCCCAAGCAGGACAAGATATTTCCCCTGTCTAGATGTCCCTTTTTATTCAGCTTAGTGGGTGGTTGGTCGCGCCAACCACGGGGTTTATCTCGTTCGGGACTGTTCAGTAAGGAATGGTTCCGGCCTTGTGTTGCAGGTGATGAAGGGAGTAATCCTTGGTACGGCGATCTAGGGCCCGTACTGTGACAGGTGGTACCCCAGTGCCTAATCATTGGTTGGAAATCCATTCTCCCTACGAGCCTTGTACGAGTTTTGTTTGTATTACCCACATTTGTGGCTAGTAGCTGGAATTTAATCATGTAACAATTTCGGCTATTTTATAAGTACTTGTATATAGACCCTACTATAATATCAGAGGATTTCTATAAAAATTGTTTTAGCTATCGTAAGGTTAAAACCCGACATGTTTATTTGTGGCGTGGTCTTACAAGATGCTTTTGTTTTAAAAGGGTTTTTGAAACTTTAATAATCAATTGGGTGTGATTTTCTCACGCTGGTATTCCAGACTGACTCGGGTGTTATTTAACTGTAATGCTCGGGTCAGACTGAGTATTATAGGATACAGGATATGATGCTGTGGAGCTCAGGAGACGAGCTGGATGACGATACGTATAGTCGTACTTGTTATATATATATATATATTCCGCTGTTTGAGTTGTTGTGTATTCATTGTATGTTATTGATGTGAGCTGTGACTGATGTACTCTGATGATGTAATATATGTAAACAGATATATTTGATTTTGAGTAAAGATTATTTACTACCTATTATATTTTATTCCGCTGCGATGGTTAGATTCTGATGTTGATTTTGTTTTCTCTTCTTCTACCTCTTCTTCTTCAACCCAAATGGTTCGTATTTCTGTGCAACTTGAGTTGATTGTTGTAGAATAGTGTTGACTCAAGGGGTACGGATTTGCGGGCTATCACATTATTGCAGTCTGAACAAAAAAAATAGCGGCTTCTGCACTAGGCGGAGTTCATGTATGAGAATGTAATAGCCTGCTATTTTCTAAGTACAACTATCAGTCCCCTTGGTGAAATACAATGTGCGCTCACATGATGAAGTATCCGAATGTTACATACTGTCCGTAATTTAGGTTTAGGTGGGAGTTAGTTGATCGAAATCTCGTCTGATTCCAAGTCAATATGAAGAAGTTAGTGCAGTCTGAACAAAAAAAATAGCGGCTTCTGCACTAGGTGGAGTTCATGTATGCGAATGTAGTAGCCTGTTATTTTCTAAGTACAACTGTCAGTCCCCTTGAAGAACTACAGTATGCATTCACACGATGAAGTATCCGAGTGTTACCTACTGTCCGTAATTTAGGTGGGAGTTAATCGGTCGAAGTCTCATCTGATTCCGAGTCAATATGAAGTAGTTATTGCAGTCTGAACAAAAAAATAGCGGCTTCTGCACTAGGCGGAGTTCAAATATGGGGATGTGATAGGCTGTTATTTTCTAAGTACAACTGTCAATCCCCTTGGAAAACTGCAGTATGTGTTCATAAGATCAAGTATCCAAGTGTTTCATACCGTCCGTAATTTAGGTGTGAGTTAATCGGTCGAAGTCTCGCCTGATTCCGAGTTAGTATGAAGAAGTTATTGCAGTCTGAACAAAAAATTAGCGGTTTCTACACTAGGTGAAGTTCAAATATGATAATGCAGTGGGCTGTTATTTTCTAAGTACAACTGTCAGTCTTCATGAAAAAGTAAATTGCATGTTCAAATTTCTTATTTTTCAAATTTATATTAAAATTTAATATTTTTAATAAATGGGTAAATGGGTTACCCACTTATAACCCTTTTTAAAATGGGACAACCCAACCCATAACTCATATAATAAAATTCATAAATGGGTTGACCCAACCCATTTAAAAGTAGGGTAAATGGGTTGGGTTAATGGGCTGGGTCATATTTTGATAGGTCTAACTGCGTCGATGCCAAAAAAAAAAATCATAGCGATACCTAATGAATTACCAACGCACTTTTCCCAATGTCTAACCGAACCGTTCTCCCCTCCTTTCAATTTCATTATTGATTTATTATCAAGAAAGAGAGAGAGAGAGAGAGAAAAATCATCGCCTTCAACCCGTTGTCGTTCCCCTTTCAAAAAAACATTATCGCTTCATTACCACCACCTCTGTCTTAGTTGAAGTCGCAAGCCTCTATCGTCGGCTTTCGACCCCCGAATGTCGAGAATAGTACATCCTCGGTATTCAAGTGTCGGAAATACGAATTGTTATGGTAAATAAAAAGCAAAATGAAATAGAATAAGAATGAAGAGAACACGGTATCGGAATCTCACTGCAGAACAATAATATATAATATCTCAAAGGTCTTTAACAAAAAGAAAGCTTTGGTATATATACATCAATCAGAGAAAACCAATATATCCTCATTTTGGACAATTATAGCAACTTGTCTTCACAAATGCTTATAGATAACATAAAGTAATACAACGAAAAATAAATATGGTAAGAAATCATCAAGCTACTCTCCAAGAGCTCCAATGAACCATAGCCAAATTTGAAAACACACTCGTGTTGACCTGAGCATTAAGAAAATAATAGCCGAATCAGTCTAGTTAGCCAGCGTTAGAAACTCAAATCATATAGATTTATTATATTCTTAAAACCCTTTTAAATAAAGGTATCTCGTAAGACCATGGCGCTAATAAACATGGACGGTTTTTACCTTACGATAACCAAACCATTTCTATAATAAAATCCAGTGATAATATAATAATGTCTACTGTATGAATTATAATCACATAGCTGCGATGCAAGTGAATGTACATCACAACAATAGTAGATATACAATCACAACCACTAAGGCGCATTCGCCAATTGTGCAGAATTTCCACGTAGATCTCTTCGGGAAAGCCGAATCCGAACTACTGCACAAAGATCAGAGATATCCTTCCGAAGCATTGTACATCCCCAGTGAATGTACCATAGGAAATACATAGCTGGCCAAACTAGCCATCGCTCCCGCATGCATATCTGTAAGTAACTCTAGGATAGAGTCGCATGCACCCTCATGGGTTGCTAACCCTATGACCATGTATCATATCTCTAGTTTTAGTCATATTTGTTGGTCATGCTACATCTAACATTCCAGCAGACAAGTCACCACTCGAACAGATCTTCCAACGAGCTCTAACTCAAACAAATCACGGAACCATACATGGATTCTCATATCTTCTAGATCTCGGAGTCACGCCTGGATTTCTTAACCGGTCTTGGAATCACACATGGATCCCCACATCCTGAATAGATTCCGAACAACTACATGCGTTTGAGCATCTCAAACATATCTCTAATCTCCACATAGATTCCATCATCACGAAGCAATCACGAATGTATTCCAAAGCATAGAACACGTATATGGTTTTGGAGCGGTTATGGTTTCAAGTCATTTCATATAAGTACACTCCCCCACTTACCGTGTGCTCCAAAACCAATCGATTGATTTTCCAGTAATCTCAACCTTGATTCTGCGGGAAATAAACAGACAATACATAAGATCAGAGATCACCTCCTAGCCGTTTGAGCCGACGAATTTCCTTATCAATTGTCTTAGAAGAGCAAAACGAGTTTATACGTACAATGCTGTATCACTGAAGATAACTATATAATATAATACTCATGTTTCTTCTTGATATTTCCATAGTATATTTGGCCAAATCAAATAATAATGAGAATAATCTCATACGGGAAACTAGTTCCCGTATATTCTCTATAAGCAGTAACACACAAAGCATATCGAAACAAACAAGCACGATCAAGTCATATAAACGAAATCTAATCCCTTTTTTTAATTAATTTTCATTTATTAATTCAAATCCTCTTTTATTAGTAAAATTCATTTTAATCAATAAACTCTTTTGTAAATTAAACTCCATTTGTTAATTAAAATCCACATCACTATTCATTTTCAACACATTTTATACTCTCAGCAGTATTCATATATTTACCTCAATCATATAAGTATATTCACAAATCAATTTCAAAAGGGTTTAAGACAAATGTTACTCAAACACTATCAATACAACCCAGAACCATTTCATTTATGATTATCTTTAAAACATTCTTTTTAAAGATCCATTTACGTTCCTAAATATAATAAAAACGGGTTAAAGGCGAATGCTATTAACACATTGCCATGACAAACCCAAAACCAATTCATACTCGCTATTCTCTTCAAAATTCCACTATTAAGGATCTAAGTATTTTCCAAACCCATTTAATAATATTTTACCACTTTAAAATATTATCCAAGGGGTTAAAAAAAATGTTACAAAAGCATTGTTTATGACAAATCCCAAAATACTTTACTATTTCATTATCTTTAAAATTCAACTTTAAAGATCCAATCACTTTTAAAAAATATAGTTAAGTAGGTCAAAATAAATGTTGTACAAACATCGTTACTATAAATCCAAAATCATTTTTATACATGCCATTTACTTTGAAACATCCCTTTAAAGTTCTAAGTACATCCCCACTTATTAAACAAGGTAATAAACCTTTTTAATCAATTTTACAAAACAGTCCATTATAACATAAGTGTTATAATATCCAAACTCCTTTATTCGTTTACAAATAATGAACTTCTTTTTTAAAACTTTTGAATATACTAAAATAACTTTTGAAAAGACACACACACACACATATACTCATTTATTTGTAAAGCTAAGATATTTAATAAAATACTATAAACCATTTGTAAAATATTATAATATAAAAACATTTAATTCCTCAAATAAAATATTCAATAAGATTTAAAACCATATATATGCTAAAAATATACTTTTAAAACACTTATACTATTTTAAAACCTTTTATTTAAAACATCATTTAAAACCTGTTTTATAATTCAAAACCACCACTTTAAAAATCCATAAAAGATTTTCAAAAATATACTCAAGCCTTGATGTTTTCCCATAATAAGTATGCTAATAGTACTTATTATAAATACGAAGAAGCTCTACGATGTCTTCCAAAGTTAACTTTAAAATCACAGATCATAGCGATATTAAAGTGCATCCGTCTTGGCCTTTTCACTTCTAACATTTTCCATTTCCAATTCCCATAAATGTCAAGACCGATTCCATTTATCTCAAACGCACCGAAACGTGGTAGGACCATCCAATATATGTGTACATATATATATCCACAATGTACCACAATTTATCCAATTTAACATTTGTCAAATATCAGGGATTATAAAGCATGTTTATAATGACTATATCATTTCTAACATTCATAATATACTATCACATTTCACAAAGCAATATCAAACATGTAAACGAGTATTTTATGCCATAATACATGTTATAGATTATCAAATAGAGATTACACTCCAAAATTTTGTTATTACTTGTTTTACAAAACAAGATGGTGTCCAAAAGTAGTAACCTGCTTTGTTTGTTATACAATTTATATTTTCAATTACACAATAATTGTACAATCAAATGGTGAGTAAAACTCATCCAAGTTCGAGCTAATGCATACGCGTTTTCGAATAGTCCAAAATCAAACACCATTTGATTTTGACTAAAATTGCCACAAGCTCCAAACTCAATGAATCCAACTCCATTGCGTAGATAACTCCAATACAAACACAATGGCGAAAACGACACCTTGATCAGACCTCGTACGAACAAGATACGATCGTTAGAACATCACGAGATTAATTAATCAATAATTAATTTAATTAATTGTAATTAAACTAATTACATCCTCCCTCACGTGAAACAGACCCAAACCACCGATAAAAACAAACCCCAACGCGACTTCGTCGTCGTGCCGCCACCACATCAGGCCATCAGCTATAACCGCTTCTCCATCATGGGTAGCCCGCGACCCCTGGCACTCCATTGCCACTGACCACGTCACCAACGACACCTTTATTCAAGAGAACGAACCCAAAAATGTTACCATAATCGAACCCAAATCCACGCCGCCTCTTGCCTTCTTACATCGGTCCAATCGGATATTGCGTTCACCACATCCACACACATAGTTCTTTGGTTGAGGCCATCACATGAAACGGCCTCTAGCAGCGCCGATGATTCATGGCCATTGGATGAAGGGTCTGATTTAGGGTTTTAGTTTTAGCAATTAAGAGAAAACTGAGATCCTTATATAGAAAATTTTCCAACACTATTAACCCTCGAAAATCTCAAACTCCAAACGAGGTGTGTTCATTGGCATTCCTAGCTAATTACTCCTATTCTAAACTCAATGGAACTAGTATTGCGACATAATTCCATCATATACATAAGTTAACTTTTAATTTCGAATTATATTATAATTCCTGAAATTAATTGCTATGCATTTCAAGCTCGCACGATTACACAATATGTTCGATCATCACGAACCTCGACGGTGCATAACAATTCATTATTCTAGATTCAATGACATTGTTTTTGTCAAAATTCGAGACAGTGCCCAGGAATGATAGTTTCACGTGTTAATTAAAACAAATTTTTATTAAGACGATTTTTACCACTTTTAATTCTAAATTAAAGGTTTACTATCATCATTCTTATTTAAACAAAATTTAAATAAGCCTTCGAAATCATTTTTATTCCCATTAAATCCAACATTCAATATTTAAATAATTCTGATAGTTAATTATATACCGTTCAAAATCCGGGTCATTACATTCTTCTCTCTTCAAAAGAATTCGCCCCCCAAAATTCCAACGTAAGCCACAAAGCAACAGTCACCCATCAATACCTAACGATATTGCAATTATTGGCAACCATATAAACAATCACATAACAATACAGTACTGCGATTACTAGTAACCAAAAGTTATGATCCACCCAGGTTTAGAAACCTTCTCATCGCACAAAGATGGCATACCTTACGCTCAACAGTCTCAGGTACTACTTAGTCGATCACTCATGCTACCCTAAACAATTCGTAGAGTCATCCCCAAACCTCCATTAACCAACAAACATAGTATATAATTATATTAACGCCTGTACGATGTACATATACCATCCATAGACGATATCAACTCTGATCATTAACTCGATCATATAGACTTCACTTCCAAACTAGTATATCTCTCTCGACCTTTCTAGTGCGGACTCCGATTCGATTCCTTGATTAGAAACCTTCGTTCTTTTTACATAGTCATATACTATAATAGAAAATTCAAGGATTATATCAAGAATCTCCATCAAGTGTTCGCCGTCAAAATCAAGTGAAAAATTCTAACTCGGACTGGTGTAACTCACCTCGAAGTCCATGTACTCGAATCTTAGATTAAGAGATGGTAAGTGAATAAAATGATCTACGTACAACTTACCTACTCTATTCAATTGGTTCCTTAACTATACCAATTTCTTTTCATTTTAATTCACATTCAATTATCACTTAGTATTTCTCATGTAACACTAAAACACTTATGAATCATTTCATAAAATTTACTTCAAGTTATTAAGCATTGTATAACTTTAGTTCATATCCGTATAATACTCCACCATATCCTCGGAGTATACACAAAAATATCCAATTCATTTTACTTAACATGGATATTCAATCAATGTAAAACTTGTTTAAATTCTACTATCTTTTCGAATCAAGTGTTACATAAAACTTAACTTTTATAAACACTTAACTTCAAATTCTATTATCTTCTAAGTCCAAGTGTTATATAAACTCATCTTTATATTTTCACAATACACTTAGCTTCAATTCTTACACAAATTTTAAATTTCGATTGTCCAAAATCGTCGATAATTCCATTTCATTTAACAAATGAAAAACTATTGATCAACCAAACATATCAATTATGATGCATATACCATTCAATCCTAATGCATAAGCTATATGTATCCATAATCTAACTTAACCAAAAACATGAGAATTAAACATCCGACTTCATTTCAAATCCTTTTGAAATATTTATTTATACCAATTCTATACCAAATCATACTTCTGATATTTAAATCAAAGTCAGTTTTATCAAATCACTTCATAGCAAATAGCTACTGTAGCATCCCCCACTTTGAGACTCGAAAATAAACGTTGACGATGCTGCAGTCATCAACAGAATTATTTTCTAGTGACAAAAGTGAGTTTACTACATCCAAACTATGACTTTTGCACTTAACAAAAATCATTTCAGAAGTGACATCAAATACTTCGTAAATATTACCAAGTACCATGATAATAATTTTATAAACCAATTCCCAAATCATTTACTTTCAAATAATACTAGTATTATTTTCTAAAATCTTAGAAAACCAATTTTTGAAACACTGGGACTTATGTCCTCAAAGTTTCAGTTTAAATATTTTCCATATTTGTAAACCAAGTTTATATAAGTCACTTCCTATGTAAAACTGTCACCAAATTGCTTACCTTATTTAGATTATAATAAGTAATTTGTTAAAATCAAATTTTAACCCAACATTATCACCGACATCTTATCATCAAATTGTGAAACTTAATTCAGAAGGTATTCATTTCAATGTTCCCACAAATTACTATATACCCAATCCATGCAGTGAAAAGGTAAAACTGCTCATAAAATGGTCGAGCACACTAATCAAATAATTAATGATAATAATAAAATATTATCGTTTCCTAACAAATAAACACATCATATATAACTATATCAATTTATGAAAATTATTCTTTTTATATATAAAATATAATCCTACCAATTTTGAAAATAATACTTGGTTGGTTTGCCATGTCTAAGTGTTTAGAGATCCTTGTCAATGGCGATAGCAACTCATATTGATCAGAAAGCATAAGCCACTTTACAACCCAATAAACACAATACAAAACTTTTTTATAACAATAACAAATACACATTCTCGTATATATACACTCAACTCATAATAAGGCATTTCAATACCTTGTCTCTTAACGAGTTATACCCACCAAAGCCAAGGTGCTCGCTTAACCTCCAGCTCTGATACCATATGTAACGATCCGCTTTTTCAACCCTCGAATGTTGACTCTAATACATCCATGGTATTCACGTACTGAGCACCCAAGTGCTGGAAAGACGAATTGTTAAGATAAGATAAAAAGAAAAATAAATAGAATAAGAAAGAAGAGAACACAATATCAAAATCTCACCTATAGAATGTTAATATGTAATATCTTTAAAGGTCTTTACTAAAAGAAAGCTTTGACATATATATATAAATCAAAGAAAACTAATATATCCTCAGCCTGGACAGTTATAACAACTTGTCCTCACAAACGTTGATAGATACCATCAAGTAAAGCCGTCAAAAATAAATACAGTAAGAAGTCATCCAGCTCCTCTCCAAGAGCTTCAATGAACCATAACTAAATTCGAAAACATACTCGAGCTGATCCAAGCATTAAGAAAATAATAGCCGGATCAGTCTAGTAAACCAGCGTTAGAAACTCAAATCATATAGATTTATTATATCTTAAAATCCTTCAAAATAAGGGTATCCTATCTCTGGTTTTAGTCTTATCCGCTGGTGAGGCTACGTTCGATATTCCAGTACATGAGTCGCCGCTCGAACCGATCTTCCACACAAGCTCCAACTCGAACAGATCATGGAACCATACATGGATTACCATATCTCACCAAATCTTGGAACCACACATGGATTCCCCAACATATCTCGGAATCACACATAGATTCTCATACCACAACAGGTCTCAAAAGCACACATGGATCCCCACATCTTGAATAGATCATGAACAACTACATGTGTTCGAGCATCTGAAACAGATCCGAACCTCCACATAGATTCCATCATTACGAAGCAATCACGAACCTCTTCCAAAGCATAGAACATGTATATGGTTTTGGAGTAGTTATGGTTTCAAATCATCTCATGTAAGTACACTCCCCCACTTATCGGGTGCTCCAATACCAATCTATCGATTTTCTCGGTAATCTCAACCCCAGTTCTGTGGAAAATAAACAAACAATACATAAGATTGGAGATTATCTCCTAACCATTTAAGCAGATGTATTTCCTTATTATTTGTCCTAGAAGACCAAAATGAGTTTATACATACAGTATAGTATCACCGAAGATAATTATATAATATACTACTCATGTTTCTTCTACGTATTTCCAGAGTATATTTGGCCGAATCAAATAACAATAAGAATAATCACATACGAGAAACTCTTTACCATATACTGTCCATAAGCAGTAACACACAAAGCACGATTGAAACAAACAAGCACGTGCAAGTCATATAAACGACTTCCAAACCCCTTTTTAATTAATTTTCCTTTATTAATTAAAATCCTTTTTTATTAGTAAAACTCATTTTACTTAACAAACTCTTTTGTTAATGAAACTTCATTGTTAACTAAACTCCACTATTTAATTAAAAAACCACTATTTATTTTCAACACATTTTAATATTCTCAAAAGTATTCATATGCTTATCTCAATCATATAAGTATATTCACAAATTGATTTCAAAAGGGCTTAAGTCAAATGTTACTCAAACACTATCACTACAAACCCAAAACCATTTCACTTATGATTATCTTTAAAATATTATTTTTAAAGATCTATTTATGTTCCCAAGTATAGTCAAAACAGGCTAAAGGCGAATATTATTAACACATTGCCACAACAAACCCAAAAACAATTCATACTCGCTATTTTCTTTAAAATTCCATTATAAAGGATGTAAATATTTTCCAAACTCATTTAATAATATTTTATCATTTTAAATTATTATCCAGGGGTTTAAAAATAGATGTTACTAAAATATTGTTTACGACAAACCCCAAAACACTTTACCATTCCATTATCTCTAAGACACAACATTCTTATCACTTTTTAAAAGTATAGTTAAATGGGTCAAAACAAATCTTGCACAAACATCATTACTATAAACCCAAAATCACTTTTATACCTGCCACTTACTTTGGAACATCCCTTTAAAGTTCTAAGTACACTTCCGCTTATTAAACATGGTAATGTACACTTTTTTATCAATTTTACAAAACAGTCCATTATAACATAAGTGTTATAATCCCAAAACTCCTTTATTCATTTACAAATACTGAACTTCCTTTTAAAATTTCTGAATATACTAAAACACCTTTAAATATACACATGCACACATGCGCGCGCGCGCACACACACACACACACATATATATATGCACACATATACTCATTTATTTGTAAAGCTATGATATTTAATAAAATATCATAAACCATTTATAACATATTATAATATAAAAGCATTTAATTCTTCAAATAAAATCTTTAATAAGTTTGAAAACCATATATATATGCACTAAAAATGTACTTTTTGTTTGTATCAAAATTGGGTACAACACTCTTCGGAAGTATTTGAAGAGATAAAATGAAGAAAATAAAGGGAAAAGGAGGATTATCTAACAAACACTTCTAAAACAGATAAGAGAAACACATAGAAACACACAAATTTAGAGCGGTTTGGCATATGGCCTACGTCCACTATGAAATTTATGATTTTATTGATGTTTGCTTGATGATTGCAATGAGTTACAATGGATTACAACAGTAGAATTCAAGTACAAGAGTGATTTTGGCAGAGTCTGGTCGTAGAAGAGCCAAATGTCTTTTTTCTGTAGGCCCTAGGATGCTATTTATAGGCATAGACTGCAAATATCTCGCTCAGATCTCGGAAGACCCCTTTTCTCACGTGGACGGGCCCACACGATCGATCCCATGTCATTTGCACTCGGTCCGTGATCGATACGAATGAATTTTGCATTGATTAAGATTTGGTGCAATCGAGTTGAAATTAAACATGTACATTCTTTGGGTTGTACGTAAGCTCCTGTGAAAATTTAATAACATTTGGGCTTGTAGATTGTGAGTAATGATCGATGCAATTTAGGGTTTTTCGACTGTTGTTTCCTTCGAATCGATCCTCTTCGTATCGATGGTTTCGCATTGATGTGAACACGTGCTTGCGTGTTGCTGTGGCGCTTATTTTTTTGATCGATCCAAAGTCCATGCCGAATTGATCGAGTCTTCCCAATGTTTACGCCTTATTTATATCGACCTAACTTGGTCTTATTCGCGTCGATCGACTATGCCTGATTTCGTATCGATTTTACGTATTCCATTCGCATCGATGCTTTATGTTCTTGCTTCGTATCGATGAGAAACATTGACGTCGTATCGATCACTTAGCGTTCACTTCGCATCGATTGATGGGCGGCTTCTTTGTATCGACCACAGAGTAATTACTTTCGTATCGATGGGAGATATTGATTTTGTATCGATCTGTGGTTGATCAATACGAAGCATGTCTGAAACTCAATCGATACGAAATGGATATTTGTGTTATAGTCAATGGATACAAAGTAGGTGGATCTGGATGGATACGAAGCAGACTCACTTGCTACTGATCGATACGAAACCGTGCATATTTGGTAGATTCGAACAGGATCGATGCGAAGGAGGCTGATTCCCTGGATGGATACGAATTGAGGCATGCAAATCGATGGATACAAAAGGGATTCGTATGAACTGATGGATACGAATGAATTAATTTTCTTGGCTTGCATCGATCATATCTTGAGCATACGAACTCCAATTATCTTAAAATTTAGAACGTTGGCTTTCATTGCTTTGCTTGTCTTATCACATCAATTGTAGCTTGATTCGTACTCGGATAAAATTTATCGACATTCATAGCGAACCCGTGTACAATCGATCTTTGGGACAGACCGTCTTTTGTTTCTAGTCAATTCCTTGGTGTCACAGCCTTGTCAAAAGGCGGGATAACATTTGCCCCTCAAAGTACGTCTTATGTCAACATGACGTGCTTTGTAAAGTTTCCGTCTTTATTCTGAAAAGTTCTATCTGACTCGTTGAACGATTGTTGTCTTCTTGTCGAAAGCTGTAATTTTTGATCGATCTTTAGTAACATGAACTGTTGACTGCCAATTGTTGTGCTGTGCACTATTGTAACTGGGTGTGATATGATAGTGATATATTGTTTGTTGTTGAAATTGTCATCATTAGGTGTGCATTCACTTCCTGTGAATTTTGAAAATCGAATATTAGTTTGGCATACATGTATGTATGTTAACCTGACTCCCGTTAACATTCGCACATTCACACGTTCATAAGTCGTTGTCAGTTTTTCAGTTGTTTTTTGTATCGAATTCTGTATTGACCCTCTCCTGAATGTGAAGTTCGATTTGTAACAACTCTTGAGGGTCATTTTATTTAATCTCTTCATATCGATCTTTTCCTGGATCGATTTGATAAATTGGAAAAATATCTTCGTACAGACGGATACGAACTATGAATCCTTTTAAAACATTTTGTATCGATGGATACAGATTTTTGTAGGCTTGAAAGCAGTGGATACGAATTTGTCTTCTCGTATCGATAGTTGCTTCATGGGTTCGAACAGTTCAATTGGTTTTCATACTATCGTTCGTAACGATGGGTCCATGGATACAAAAGGTTGCATCTAGGATCGATAGTCAATGAAAATGAATTGGTTATCTTGTATTGGTTGGTAGAAGGATACGAACAAGGTTTTCGTATCGGTGACAATGGAGACCACTTTCAATCGGTCACTTTAACCGTGAGACGAATCGACAATTTCTTAGGGCTGACCCATATATACACATGATTTTGTACTTAGAAAGATTTTTACTTGTTCACTTTTCTGTCTGGTTTTCGTATTGCTTCAAGTTGAAAGAAATTAAAACTGCCTTTGCTTTTGAATTGAATCAAACTCTAATCCTTCAAACCAATTGCTGAAATTAGGCAATTCACTGAACAAAATCAATGTAAAATGATGAGATTTTAATTCTCATATCTTTCCATTTGCATTCATAGCCGAGTTCAGGAAAGAGGAGATGGTTGAATGCGAAGCCTGGGATGTTTCTGTTTTTTGATTGGAGAAGAAGGTGTTTGGAGGGTTACGAAAGATTTGGTATATGGTAGTTCGGCCTTCATTTCGTATCGATGGATTGGAGAAGGAGATGTATAATTTCATATCGGTTATAATGTGAGGCTTCATATCGATCTGCACCCTTCGATTTCGTATCAATAGAGGGTTCTCAAACTTCGTATCGATCATTTTGAATTAATACGGGTATGAATTCAATAAACTTTTATCGATACGAAACTGATGCCTTCCTGATCGATACAATACTATGTTGTTAGATGGGTACGAAATTGATACATTTCGATCGATATGATATGTATGTTAAATGACCGATACGAAATTGGCGCCTTCTCATCGATACGAAATGACTGTCTTGGATCGATATAAAGTGGCTGGCGTCGATCGATACGAATTGCATACCTTGATCGATACGAAGTGACTAACCTCAATGGATACAAAATGATTGTAAAGATCGATACGAAATTAAGGCTTTTGCCATGAATGATCAAGGGTTATTTTTGATAGATATGAATTAGCGTTCATTTGAACACTTGACTCCGACGAGCTTCGACCTTGCATAATTGGACTTATCCGTCAAACTGTATAATTGACTGCCCTTCGAAGCTCGTCGATGAAACTATAACTTAGCAGAATTTTAACGAACTTTAACTTGGATCGGTCATTAAAGTCTGGATGGCACGGTTGTGAAGGTCACTCCAGTTGAATCTCGAAGTCTTATCATTCGAACACTTCTTTTTTATTTCCATGAATTTTCTTGAGTGTTACGTAGCACTACACTGCACAACTCATTCACAACTTCACACTGGGGGATACACGGGCTTATTATCATCTAACGCTGGTTTTTGATAAGTTAGTTATGGAATCCATAAGTTCACCGCAGTAGGAGGCACAAAGTTCATCTCCTTTGGTAATAGAAATACCAGCTATCGTGGCTAAAGTTACAAGCCCAGCTCCGGATGAGCTTCTTGGAGTTAATGTAATTCTGAACCCACAAGATTCGATTCCATCAAACATTTCTGAATTTATGCTTGGAAGAATTTGCCTACATCATAGACTGTCGCTAAACGACGTTCTGCTTCCGGGGCCAAATGACAGGCCACATGCTCCCCTGGAAGGGTATGCTGCGTTTGATCGACATTCTTGTACAACCGGGACGCTTCCTCCATTTAACCAGTACATTCGAGAAGTGTTGGCTGTTTTAGGGACTTCCCCGTCGCAATTGCATCCCAACGGGTATGCTTTGTTAAATAGCACATTCATTATCTTCATGGAGCATCTCTTGAGTCCCCCAGCTTCAGAAGAAATCAGATTTATATTTAATGTCAAAAGTCAGGGGAGGGGGGACAACCCTTCTTTCACGTTCTTAGAGGCGGTTAGGAACTGCCAAATTGTGACCGGCTCCTGGACCAGATTGAGTTATTTCAAAACCAAATGGTTCTGTGTCCATTGCCTGCTAGGTTTCGCCAGGCGATGGATAGTTAGGCGTAAGTGCTTCATTTTTGCACCGTTTTCACACGTGATCTTACCTGATATCCATTCTACCATTTTTATTCCTTTCGCGACCTTGATTCTGCGGCCAGAGGGTTCCAACTTTGAAGAGATAATTCGAATTCTTCAAGAGGTGTCGAGTGAAATGAGAGAAATTGATTCAGTACTTACGGATGGGAACTTGAGTATTGTTCGGCTAATCAATCAAAATCAGAGCATTAGACTCGAATGATCGATCAGAACAGCTCCGTCAAAACAAGCCAAAGGCAGAGCGTCTAGCATTGTAATCGTTGAGGAAGGCGATAGAGAGGATACATCTACTGATAATGAGCTTATAGTTGGACCTTCAGGCGGTTTTCTAGATTTGGAGGGAAGGATAAAAGGCAAGGCAGCCGCTTATAAGCATCATAAGCCTCTAAGGTGGAAATCCGTAGTTGTGTCTCTGCCAGTCTCTGGTGTTAGAATCACGGAGACTCCTCCCCTCAAGTAGAGAATCCTTTCGAAGGGCTTGCCGATATCCTAATCCCGGACTATGTGTCACTTCAACATGACACCGGATTGGAGGAGCTTCAAAGTGCTCTAGACTTAAGTGAGTCTCTTCCCACAAGCGTGGCCAACATTGCCGATTGGTCGGGATGATGCACATACATATACACTTCATGGCACTACACGGTTTCTAATCATGAGTTTCCCACTTCATGAGATTACTAACTCTGTTTTTATTTCTTCTTTTCAGATACAATGAACAGAAGAGAATCTATGTTAGGAAGTCTTTGTTCAGCGCGTCAATCATCTAGCTCCTACTATGGGTCTCGAAGGAGGGAGGTTGAAAGAGACCGCGATCGCGGTTACTCTAGTCAGGAACTTTACGAGAAGGAGAGGGATAGAGATTATAGGTATCGATCTCGATCGCATTGTCCTCCTCCTCGAGTCCCCATACAACCTTCAGGCCATGGAAAATAACCAGTGGATCCTCCTCACCAAAAATCATCTTCTCATACCTCTAGGCCTAAATCACAACGTCGCAGACATGAGGCCGAAACTCCCATTGTTGTTGAACAAGCTACCACTAAGACTATGGGGAATGGGCTATTAGAATTGCCCAGTTGAAGAAAGATTTTCCAAATATATGCTTTGACGGCCACATCTTCCTCCCTCATTTAAAGAAGATTCCCTTAGAAGTAGAAAACACAATGCATGATTACATTCATGATATCTATACCCAGTACAAGGAGTGGGTGAAAGCTGCAGAAAAAGCATCGAAGGTGGTCTTTGAGCGGGCAAAGATTGTTAAGAAACTAGAAACTGAACTCACTCAAAAAGACCAGATTATTCAAGTGCCTAACAACGAAGCTGAGACTTCTCAAAAATCCAAAATTGAGGCCACCCAAAAGGCCGATGAGGCGAACTTGGCAATGGAGAGGATGCGGCAAACACATTTTGCTTTGGTGGAAGAGATGGGCTACCGGAACACTACAGTCATAGCTGAAAGGGATGCTGCCTTGAAGGATCACAACGAACTAAAAGCTAATTTTTTTGAAATTAACAAAGAAAAAGATGATACAAATAAGGCATCCCAGAAGGCGTGTGAGCAGGCTGCGGTGCTTTAGGGCGAGTGGGATGTGACATCGGCTAAAATCATGGAGGTAGAAGCCAGAGTTGAAGAAGAGGTTAAAGCGACCGAGTCCAGGCTAGAGGCGATATTGAAGATCTACTCATTACTTACAACGCTAACGTGTTGAAACACATAAACCTAGCCTGGCTCGAGAACGATTCGAGATATCTGCATAACGCCTGGGGCCAACTGATTGAAGATGAGAAGGACAAGCACCATGGTGAATTTGTTGATGAATGCGAGCTTGAGAGCCAAGTGTTGAATGAAGATGAACGTAAAATTCTCCACGACACAATGATCTCATACGAAAAGTAGAAATCTGTCATCCAACACTCGGAGGTTGGAGAGGGTTCAGTTGTTGAGCACCATGATATAAGTTCTGAAATTCCCGCGCCAACCTAGCCTGAATCTACATCTGCGGTTGATCCACAATCCATTTCAGCTTATAATCCTGATCAACCGCAGTTGTCTTCGGCTAATGATCAAGTTTCTAAAGCTGCTATGGTACCTGTGAGCCAAACTGAGGAAGGTACTCCAAGCAGTTCTCATACTTGTTCAAAATCGTAAGCACTACTTGAAGCGTTTACTAACAGTTTTTCCTCTATCTCTTTCCAGTGATTGGAGCCACATCGGTTGCGCCTCCTGCAACTCAAGAGTCGCATCATGCACAGAAGGCGATTATTACGGAAGCGGCCACGACATCGACCACTGCACCTACAGATGATGTACAAGGGAGCACACTTTCATTCGATGAATAGATGATGGAGGAACTTCTCAGTCATTACAGTGACCCTTTCTCTGACTTGCCGTTTGTTATGAGTGGAAGCGTACCTGCAAGTAGCTCCTTAGGCCCAACCGCAAGCGTTTCCGGCGTTGCACAAACACTTCATGAGGAAGAAATTATATCCAAGATCAATGTTGAAATGGAAGCAGCTGCCTGGGCCAGCAGCTTTGGAGGTGGAATGGCGGGCCCAGGCCCGGTCTCGTTACACATGATATCTCCTAGCGGTATTGTTGTGGACACCAGCATGCCTATTCCTCCTCCTATCGTGGACCCGACCCCTCCGACTTCGCTCGTAGGAAGTATTCCCATACACTTGATTTCAGGGATGGAAATCAATATAATGCCCCCGATGGGGAGTCAGCCATCAAAAGGCAAGGGCTCAAAGAGGAAACTAAGTAGTGAATCTGGTGGGTCAACACCAAAGTGGAAGTCGAAGAAAAAGAAAGAATAGACATGCTTCCTCGGTGTATTTTTGGGTAGATAGGAACTTCTTTTGTTCTTTTTGTTGGCCGTGTATAGATGCGGGTTCGGCCCCGGCTAATAGGATTTTTTGAAATAAACTTGTACATAATTTCCTTCCACAAATAGTTGAAATAAAATTCTATTTTGTCTTCAACTCAATTTGCATTTATTTGCTCAAGTGTTCCAACATTTGAATTCCAGTTCAGTACACTTGTGAAATTTCGACCTTCGGATCGGGTTTGTGTTTATTTGCCAAGTCCTGAAATCATGGATACAAGTCATGGCCGGACATTAAGCTGAATTCCGATGCTGCACTGCTTCAGTCAGTGGTCGACACTTAAGTTCTGCCCCCAATTTCAACGACGATTTGTAAAGATAGGTTGGCGATTGCATTTCACCTTCAACACATCGAGCTTAGAGTCGCTGAATCGATGCTGAAACATGGATAGTATGAGAGATTGAACCAAACTCGCTCTTCTATCGATGATTGCATCCACACTCCGAGGATTTTACTTGTATGTCGAAGGTCGGTCATGCCTGCTTAAGTTTCAAGGATATGTCCATGCTCTGGGGACTTAAGTTATTGTTTGGGCGGCCAATCACACTCGCTTGATACTTAGCATTTTGTCCATACTTTGGGGACTTAAATTGGCTTGCGGGTGGTCAGTTACACCCGAGTTGTATGTGTACTCTGACCGCACTCTGAGGACTCAGAGTTCTGTTATGGATGATCGATTCGTATCTAGTTCATGTTTAAACTCCAATCCACTCTTTGGGGATTTTAGAGTTAGTCGATGTTTGTACTCCAGTTCACACTCTAGGAATCTAGAGTTAATTGATGTCAATACTTCGGTTCACACTCTCGGAATCCAGAGTTAATTGATGTTGGTATTCCAGTTTGCACTCTGGGAACTTGGAGTTGATGTTTATACTCCAATTTGTACTCTGGAAATTTGGAGTTGATGTTTATACTCCAATTCGCACTCTAGGAATTTGGAGATGATGTTTATACTCCAATTCACACTTTGGGAACTTGAAGTTGGCCAACAGACAGTCAATCACATCGGTTTAGGCTTTAGGATTTCGTTCACACTCCGAGAATGATGAATCTACTAGGATCGTGGATGGTCCGTTCACATCCACCCTGAGTTAACAAGCGAGGTCGTTAGATGGACGGATCCATCCTCCACAAACTTGGTCAAGATACGGGAGATGTCATTAGGTGGACGGATCCACCCTCTTTGAGAATGTATTTTCAAGTTTATACTCCATCACACATTCTCGAAATCTGGAGTTAGTTAAAGAATCATGTATCAATCCTTTTTTGACTTCAGTGTGATGACTTGCCCCCGAGCTCGGGTTTTACTTAGTGAGTAACCGGTCATATCATGGTAACTCCCCATTTGAATAAACCCCACCGTCGGGTGGAATTTAGCTCTCCGTGCGTAGTGATAGTTGTATGACGCATTTCAAAAAATCAAAGCTCAGCTCGAAGAGATGGCATTTTATTGCTGAAATAAGAAAATATGGCAAAGTCAGTTGCCTTATTACAAATTCAAATTTCGAAATGCAGAAACAAATTGCAAATGAAAAATAGACTAAATAAATAAAGCCTGTCATGTGTAGTAGCGACGAAGACTTTCGCTATTCCAGGCTCTTGGCAAAGTAAGACCGTCAACAGTCGATAACTTAAACCTGCCGTCTCTGAGCTTTCATTCAATCATATACGACCCTTCCCGCGTTGGTTTCATGTGCGAAGGTACCGGGTAGATTCTCTTAAGGACGAGATCACCGAGTTCGAATGCTTGGTGTCAGACCTTGGAATTTTACAATCGGGAGACTTGACTTCGGTACGCGGCCGCCCTTAAATTAGCCTCTTCTCGCTTCTCATCTAATAAATTCAAGGATTTGGCAAGTAATATAGCATTCGTCTTTGGTTAATAGTACGTCACCCGATGAGAAAGTCCTTCCATCTCGATTGGAATAACGGCTTCTGAACCATAAGAAAGAGAGAATGGAGTGTGGCCGGTCATGGACTTATGGGTTATTCGGTAAGCCCATAAAGCCATAAGAAGTTCGTCGACCTATTTGCCCCCAGCATTTTCCAGTCGTTTCCTCAGAATAGACTTGATAACTTTATTAATATCTTTAACCTATCCATTCGCTTGAGGGTGTGCAACTGTAGAGAATTTCTTTTGAATGTGGAATCGTTGAAAGAAATCCTTAAACTCAACGCTGTCGAATTGGGTTCTGTTATTGGTGATGATGGTATGCAAGAGGCCAAGTCGACATATAATTTTGCGTACCATGAAGTTGATCACTTTCTTTATCGTGATTGTAGCAAAGGGTTCAGATTCTGCCCACTTAGTAAAGTAATCAACTACGACGATGGCGTACTTCACACCACCTTTGGCTAGACGAAGAGAGCAAAAAATATCAATGCCCCATACTGCAAACGGCCATGGACTAACCATTTAAATTATCTTAGTAGGTGGTGTTAGTCCTTAAGATGATGGTTTTGATGACAACAACCTTAGAATAAGATTATAAAATATAAATACTAACATTATAGTTTAGATATATATGCATATGCAGGATTTAACCATGTAGGTACCAACAATGAAGACTGTACAGTATAGAGATTCAAGATATCAAGATTGACGACTCATGAGTATCAAGATTACAAAGAGATCAAGATTTCAATAATAAGTAATTTAATTAGGAATTTCGTTAAAACTCCTAGAAAAGCACCGACATCTTAAAATTCAATTTATTTGTGGAATGGAATCAACTTCGAGCCCGTTAAAGGGATGAAACCCTAAGTTGGATGGAACCTACAAAAAATATAGTGGAACATTGTTTTGTATCCACTAACTTTTATTCAAATATTTTTTACAAAATTATATCTTGTATTTAAAATGATTTCAAAACCTTCCTTTTAAAAGAATCAAAAACATCTATCCTGGTTTTAAATATTTTTAGCCTCAAAATAATCTTTATTTTCAAAATCAAATTATGCTTTGTTTTAAACTATCTTCTAATAATAACATATTTAACTTTTAATATTTTTACTTAGATTTAAATATAAAATTATAGTAAAATCATATATATATATATCAAAATATAATTCTCTATGTTTACTTATGTATTTTAACTATAGTTAAGTATATTTATAAAGTTTAGAATAGTTTTAATACAAGATAGAAGTTATTTTCAAAGAAAAGCAAATTACCAAAAATACCTTAGGCATGTCAACATCCTCAAGTACCCCTTGTCGACATGGTAGAAGTTTATTTCAAAAAATTGAATTTCAAAGGAAGTGTCTATTCGTCATATCCTTTCACGAATGGACATGGCTGTTGTTCTACTATAAATAGGGGTAGTTTTGAACGAATTTGTATTCATATTTTCTCTGATTTCTCTCCTCTTCTTCTTCCACATTTATTTATACACATTTTTACCATCACTCTGCCAAATTCAACATTGAATCTAACTAGATCATCTCTGGTTTGATTCTTTATCACTATCTCAACAAGATCTCAGTGCTTTTCAGAGTTATAGACTTCTTTGTAATAAACTAAGCGAGAAAAGGTATGATTGTAGCCTATGAAATCAATCAAGTGAGAAAAGGTGGGATTGTAGCCATGGAAATCAATTGGGTGAACTTGTTGCCCGTGAAATTAAGTATCTCCACCCAGAGGATTTTGAATCTGGAGTGGTGTACCTCGTGGCCTTGAAATCGAGGGTGTAATTGTACAATTGCTTTTGAAAGGAAATCCGTACTTGTGTGTGGGACTGGATGTAGGGTAACTCCGAACCAGTATAAAATCCGATGTGTTCTTTCCTTTATTGCTTTTACTTTATTTCTGCATTTGTGTTTGTTTTTGTAATCATATCTGTTTCTGAATATTGCATACATTTGTGTTCAAATTAAAAAAAATTCAAAAAGATTTAGTAATTCCTTAAAACACTATTCACCCCGTCTAGTGTTAATTCTAGCCTTAAGATCCGTATTCCGCATTTCTCACATTTGGTATCAGAGCAAGGTTTTCAAAGTTTCATAATATGATTTTGAAAAAGTTTTTAAAATGGCTATGTTTAAAAAACTTGTTAATACTAGTTTAGAAATATTCAGATCATCATTGTCTCTTGAGTCTGCGTATAATCAATATTCAAATTCAATTTGTCTACCAAAATTGTATGATGTGCAGGAAACATGCTTTATGGGTGTTGAGGAATCAATCCACAATGGACAAATTATGCAGATCAAAAGAATAAATGGATACTCGATAGTGGATGCTCTAGACACATGGCTGGCAATCCAGATATGCTGAATGATATAATATACAAAGATGGAGGACTGGTTATCTTTGGAGATAATTCAAAAGGATATGTGATTGGCATCGGCAAAGTCGGTAACTCTGAAACTCCTATTATTACTAATGTTTTGCTAGTAAAGAATCTGAAACATAATCTCCTAAGTATTAGTCAACTTTGCGATAAAGGATATAAAATTAAATTTGAAAAACATAAGCGTCACATTAAAGATAATAATTCAACCATAATATTTGAGGGAATTAGGAAAAAGAATATTTATATTCTTAGTATGAAAGTTTCAAATGATAACCTGTATCTGTTGGCAAATACAAATGACCCTTGGATTTGGCATAAGAGGTTTGGACATCTGAATTTCAAACTCTTATCTAGACTGTTGAAACATGATCTAGTAAGAGGTCTCCCTAAAATGAATTTTAAAGTAGATAGTTTATGTGATGCATGTCAATTATGAAAACTTAGAAAAAGTTCCTTTAAATTAAAAGATATGATTTCAGCCTCAAAACCTCTTGAATTACTTCATCTTGATTTATTTGGCCCATCTCAAATTCTGTCAATAAATCATAGTAAATATGTTTTTGTAATTGTAGATGATTATTCTTGATTTACATGGACAATATTTTTGTAATATAAAAGTGATACTTTTGAATGTTTTGAGAACTTTACAAAAAGGATTGAAAATCAACTTTCTCTAAAAATTATAACCATCCGTAGTGATCACGGTGGTAATTTGAAAATGAAAAGTTTGAGGAATTCTGCAATAAAAAGGGAATAACTCACAAATTTTCATTTCCAAGAACTCCACAACAAAACGGGATAGTAGAACGTAAAAATAGGACGATTCAAGAATGTGCGAGAACTATGCTTTTAGATAGTAAATTACCAAAGTATTTTTGGGCAGAAGCAGTTGCTACCGCCTGTTATATTTTAAGTAGAATTTTAATTAGATCTTCAACTGATAAGACATCTTATGAACTTCTTTACAGAAAGAAACCTAAGGTATCTTATTTTAGAATTTTTGGAAGTAAATGTTTTATTTTAAATACAAAAGATAACTTAGATAAATTTGATCCTAAATCTGACAAAGGTATCTTTATCGGATATTCTAATAAAAGTAAAGCGTACAGAGTGTTTAATTTAAGAACTAACACCATCGCTGAAACAATGCATGTTTCATTCGGTGAAAATCTCAAAAATTTTGAAGATACAAACGAAGAAGAGGATTTAATAACTCAAAATCAAGAGTCAACTGAAACTGATAATGAAATTAATCATCCTAAAAAAAGAATTAAACTTCTAAAAGATCATCCTATAGAAAATATACTAGGAGATATGCAATCTATTGTTACAACTAGAAACCAATTAAGTAAAATGAGCAATGTAGCCTTTATATCAACTATTGAACCCAAAAATTCAAAAGAAGCATCAACTGATGATTCATGGATTTTGGCTATGCAAGAAAAACTAAATCAGTTTACCAGAAATGATGTTTGGGAACTTGTTCCTAGAACTAAAAATAAAACTATAATTGGAACTAAATGGGTTTATAAAAATAAAATGAATGAACTAGGAGAGGTTGTTAGAAATAAATCCCGGTTAGTCGCTCAAGGTTATTGTCAAGAAGAAGGAATAGATTTTGATGAAACCTTTGTTCCCGTAGCAAAATTAGAAGCCATTAGGATTCTACTTGCTTTCGCAAATCATAATAATTTCAATTATATCAAATGGATGTTAAAAGTGCCTTTTTAAATGGATTTGTAAAAGAGGAAGTTTATGTTGAACAACCACCACTTTTTGAAAATGAAAAATTACCAAATCATGTTTACAAACTTAAGAAAGCTCTATATGGTCTAAAACAAGCTCTTAGAGCCTAATATGATAGACTAAGATCTTACTTATTACAATTAAACTTTGAAATTGGTAAAGTAGATAATACTCTTTTTATTAAAAGAAATAAAAATGATATTCAACTAGTACAAGTCTACGTAGGTGATATCATTTTCGGATCAACTAATTTGAAATGAATAAAGAATTTTCTAAAATAATGACAAAAGAGTTTGAGATGAGTCATATGGGTGAATTAAACTTCTTTCTAGGATTACAAATAAAACAATTAGATAATGGTATCTTTATTAGTCAAGAAAAATATGCTAAAGACCTAGTTAGTAAATTTGGTTTGACTACTGCGAGTAGAAAACCCACTCCCATGGCAACCAATGAGTACCTAAGTAAAGATCTCTCGAAAGATGTAGATCAAAAACTATATAGAGGAATGATTAGATCACTACTCCATATAACTGCTAGTAGACCTGATATCATGATAGTGTTTGTCTCTGTGCAAGATATCAATCCCAACCTAAAGACACCCACTTAAAAGCCATAAAACGTATCATAAGATATGTTGAACACACCTTTGATTATGGCTTATTTATCCTAAAAATGATTTTTGACTTAATGTCTTACTGTGATGCTGATTATGCTAGTTGTATATCAGACCGAAAAAGTGCAAGTGGAACTTGTCACTTTTTGGGGCATTCTTTGATTTACTGGTTTAGTAAAAAGCAAACCACAGTTTCTTTATCAACAATTGAAGCAGAGTATATTTCTGCTTCTTTGGCTTGTTCTCAAGTAATATATATGCAACAAACTTTAAAAGATTTTGGTTTAAATATCTCAAAATCACCAATTTATTGTGATAATACTAGGTGCAATAAATTTATCCAAAAATACTACTCATCATGCTCGAACTAAACATATTGACATCAAACATCATTTTCTCGGAGATAATATAAGTAAGGAAGTAATTACTCTCGATTATATCAATTCTGAGATTCAAATTGCTGATATCTTGATAAAACCCTTAAATGAATCTATATTTACTAAATTAAGAAGAGAATTAGGTATTTGTTTAATAACTGAAATATAAATAACAAAATATAATTAAAAATTAAATCAAAATAAATCAAATAGTAAAAATATTAAGCACCATGTCGACAACCCCCTCCTACCCATGTTGACACATAACGATTTTTTTTTTTGAAACTTTCCCACCAAAATTCAAATAAGTGGTTATATATTCTTCTTATTTCAAAATTTTGATCATTCTTTCTATTCTCTCTGTTCTAACTTCTAAAAACAATAAAACAATGGCCTCCTCTTCCAAATCAAACAAAAATTCAACCTTTTTGTTCCCTTCTCCTTCTTCTGGACCATTTCAAAGAACTACGCTCGCACGAGTGATGAAAATGGAGGATTACTTGAAGGACGCACTACAACTAATGACTGAAATTCAAGTAGTGCAACTTAGAATGGCCAAAGTACAAGAACCGCAAGACAAAATCCTTAGAAATTTGCAAAAATTTCTAATGGACAATCATGCTAATCCGATCTTGATTCATGAAGAGTCTTCAGGAGATCAAGTGCAATAGGACAGTGAGGAAGAAGAAGAAGAAGTCTTCATGGAAGAAGAGCATGCTGAAGATGACGACAAAGTCGTTTGCGTTGGCGAAGTGTGCTTTGACAAGGATGGAAATCTAGTCTAACAATGTGGAAATTTCTGTTTCCACTACCCAAATTGTTCGGTTCATAGATCTTCCATTTTTATAGACACATATTCGTTTATTTTCTCACTTTCCTATTGTTGTATGTTCTTTCTTACGTTCTCTATGAAAATGTGAATAAAACAATATATAATTAATAAATAATTTATGTTCTTATATTTGATTTCTCACTATTATAAGTATTATCGTATATGGTATCATAGTTAGGGTAGTTAGTAATTTAGGATTAAGTTTTAGTTTTAGAATCAAGTGTTGATTATTTATGATAACACTATCATTATAATCACATGTCATACAGTATTAGATTAAGGGGGAGTTATATAGTTTGGAGTTAGTTTTTGTTGATGACAAAGGGGGAGAAGTATAAAACAGGATAATTAGGCATAGATTAAGAGGGAGTTATTAGGATAGAAGTAATATTTTAAAAACAAAGGTTGTCATCATCAAAAAGGGAAGATTGTTAGTCCTTGAGATGATGGTTTTGATGACAACAACCTTAGAATAAGATTATAAAATATAAATACTAACATTATAGTTTAGATATATATGTATATGCAGGATTTAACCATGTATGTACCAAGAATGAAGACTATACAATATAGAGATTCAAGATATCAAGATTGAAGACACATGAGTATCAAGATTATCAAGAGTTCAATAATAAGTAATTTAATTAGGAATTTTTTTAAAAATCCTAGAAAAGCACCGACATCTTAAAATCCAATTTATTCGTGGAATAGAATCCACTTCGAGCCTGTTAGAGGGATGGAACCCTAAGTAAGATGGAACCTACGAAAAATCTGGTGGAACATTGTTTTGTATCCACTAACTTTTATTCAAATGTTTTTTACAAAATTATATCTTGTTTTCAAAATGATTTCAAAACCTTCCTTTTAAAAGAGTAAAAAACATCTATCCTTGTTTTAAATATTTTTAGCCTCAAAATAATCTTTATTTTCAAAATCAAATTATCCTTGGTTTTAAACTACCTTTTAATAATAATATTTAACTTTTAATATTTTTACTTAGATTTAAATATAAAATTCTAGTAAAATTATATATATATATATATATATATATATATCAAAATATTATTCTCTATTTTTACTTATGTGTTTAACTATAGTTAAGTATATTTATAAAGTTTAAAATAGTTTTAATACAAGATAGAAATTATTTTCAAAGAAAAGCAAATTACCAAAAATACCTTAGGCATGTCGACATCCTCAACTACCCCTTGTCGACATGGTAGCAGTTTATTTCAAAAATTTGGATTTCAAAGGAAGTTTCTATTCGTCATATCCTTTCACGAATGGACATGGCTGTTGTTCTACTATAAATAAGGGTAGTTTTGAACGAATTTGTATTCATATTTTCTCTGATTTCACTCCTCTTCTTCTTCCACATTACTTTATACACATTTTTACCATTACTCTACCGAAATCAACATTGAATCTAACTAGATCATCTCTGGTTTGATTCTTTATCACTATCTCAACAAGATCCAGTGCTATTCAGAGTTATAGGCTTCTTTGTAATAAACTAAGAGAGAAAAGGTGTGATTGTAGCCTGTGAAATCAATCAATTGAGAAAAGATGCGATTGTAGCCTTGGAAACCGATTGGGTGAACTTGTTGCCCGTGAAATCAAGTATCTCTAATCAAAGGATTGTGATTCTGGAGTGGTGTACCTCGTGGCCTTGAAATCGCGGGTGTAATTGTACAATTGCTTTTGAAAGTAAATCCATACTTGTGTGCGGGACTGGATGTAGGGTAACCCCGAACCAGCAAAAAATCCGGTGTGTTCTTTCTTTATTGCTTTTACTTTATTTCTGCATCTGTGTTTGTTTCTATGATTATATCTGTGTCTGAATATTGCATACATTTGTGTTCAAATTAACAAGAACTCAAAATGATTTAGTAATTCCTTCACTATTCACCCCTCCTCTAGTGTTAATCCTAGACTTAAGATCCGTATTCCGCATTTCTCATAGGTGGGGCTCTAGGAATTCGAGCATGCTTCTGACATCTGTCACATTTTCTGGCGTAATTCCAGGCATCACGATTTACAGTTGGCCAATATTATCCTTAGAGCACCTTCTTGGGAAGGGCTTGCCCCTTGGTGTGATCACCACATTCCCCTTCATGCACATCATGTGGTATGTGTTTATTTCATCGTGAGCAATGCAGTAGAGTAAAGGAATAGAGTATCCTCCTCTATACATGACTCCATTCTGAATAGTGAAACACGAAGCTTTTCGAAGAATTCGTCTCTTTTCACTCTTGTGCTCTGGCAGGATCCCATGCTCGAGATAATTTCTGAACGGAGATATCCATAACTCCTTATCGGGAATTACCTTAAATACCCAATCTTTCTCCATTCGATTGATGCGTGGGGAAGACAATGTTTCCATAGGAACGAGTCCCATTTGTTGTGCTTCACCTGTGTTGGCTAGTTTTGCTAATGAATCGGCTTTTTGATTGCGCTCTCGAGGTATGCAGTAGATGGCATAATAATCGAATTGATTTAATATTTCTTGAACCCGAGCTAGGTAAGTAGCCATTCTTCGGCCCTTGGCCTGGTACTCCCCCCGAACTTGACACACGACCAGTTGTGAATCACAATAAATCTCCACGGCAATGACTTTTAACTCTCAAGCAAGCTCAATCCGGCAAGTAGGGCTTCATAATCAGCTTCGTTGTTGGTCGCATGAAAATCAAACTTTAGAGCATAGCATATAGATCGACCTTCAGGAGTTTCAAGTACAACCCCGACACTTGAGCAATGGTCATTTGATGCACCATCAGTATGTAGCTTCCATATAAATTTGTGAGGTTCACTGGTTTCAGGCAAGTCCTCTGGGATGGTAAATTCAGTTATGAAATCTGCTAGGACTTGTCCTTGAATGGCTCGCCTTGGAGTGTAGGTAATATCAAACTGACTTAGCTCGATATTCCTCTTGAGTAACCTACCAGACGTCTCAGACCGCGTAAGGACCTGTCATAATGGCTGATTGGTGTAAACGATAATAGGATGAGCCTGGAAATAGACAGAGCTTCCTAGAGGCAACAACGAGATAATAAGCCAACTTCTCCAGCTTCAAATAATTTCTCTCAACTTCGGTTAGTCGTTTGCATATATAGTAGACCGATTTTTGTACTCTGTCTTCCTCCCAAATTAAGGCAGCACTGGTTGCAATTTTCTGATATCGCCAAGTAAAGTTACAATTTCTCGTGATCGATAGGGGTTGAAAAAATAGGCGGTGTGGAGAGGTGCTGAATTAGTGCTACGAATGCGCTCTCACATTCCATGGCCCTTCAAAGTTCCGTTTCCCTTTTCGGATCAAATCGAAGAAGGGAATGCATTTGTCAATAGATTTTGAAATGAACCTGCTCAGTGCTGCTAATTTCTCGTTGAGGATCTAGACTTTCTTTACAGTTCTTGGAGTCTCAAGATTTTTGATTGCCCAGATCTTTTCGAGATTGGCTTCGATTCCTCGGGCGTTGACGATAAACCCAAGGAATTTTTCGAATGGGACCCCAAAGTGACATTTCAATGGAGTGAGCTTCATTCTGTATTCTTGAAGGATATTAAACATTGATTCTAGGTCTTTAATATGATTACTGGAGAATCGTGATTTCACTAGCGTGTCGTCGACGTATACCTCCATGGTTTTTCCAATCTGGTTGGCGAACATCCTGTTGAATATGCGATTATATGATTTTTGTTTGATGATGATAAACATATATATATATATTCATTTAAATGTATTTGTTAATGTACTATTTTATTTTTCACGTAATTATATAAATATTTGCTGAATAAAATAAATAACACAGAGTTTAAATTCAAACAGATATTTTATTCAAACAAATGTTTATTACAATTTTGAATAGTACAAATTCGAGCTCTCACTATACATACACAATTTTGATTACAATATAAATTAAATTACATCACAACCTTTCATTTACAAATGTCCTCACTACAATTCACTCATTCACTCGTATATATCTTCAACTTCATTCCAGATTGAATACAACATCTGAGCAATCTGCAAAAATACACACAAACGCAGTAAAATTGAAAATAAAATATTTTTGCAATATAAAATAAAATGTAATTTTGAAAATAATATTTTCCTCAGTTATTTGGGTTGTTCGTCATCATCTAAATTTGAATTCATCATACACGAACAGCTTGTGACATGCACATTGTATCACTGTACATGTCACAAGACCGTGCACATCGATATAAACACTTGATAAAATTACAGGGACGGGTGAGTTACAGGTCAAACCCAAATGAAATGTCGGGTTCAACTCAAGTGCAATAAAAATAATGCCGCGGTACAAGCACAAGGTCAAACTCAAGCTACTAGCTAGATTCAACACAGGTGCAAGTTCATGAAATGATCAATTTCAATATCATAGCAAAAAGTTTGAACCAAGTGCACCGATACTAAAACAGAAGAATGGCATGAACCAAGTTAATCAGAAACTTCAAAACAACATGATACAAACACAACATTTCTACAAGACATATATATGTATCAATGAAGCGGTGCAGCAGTAAATGGCAGCAACTCGAGCTCGAGTCAAGGCTGAAATTGAACAAAGACAAAGAGGAATAATTCAAGTTCAAATATACAAGTACAGCTAGCAAAACCACAACGGACAGCAGGCACAACACAAATGCAAACTGCCTCGATGCATACATATGGCCAAGCGATGCCTCACCGAGACACGAAATGGAGCAAATGCAACAGCGCCAGTGAAGGCAATAAATATCAGTTCAAGCATATCATTGAATCACATAGCAACTCCAATGAGCAACTGCACAAGACAGGTTAACTTGAAAGTAATATCAAAGGAAATGTCAAAGACAAAGCAATGCAAAACTTCCAGATGAATACAAGCATCATGTAGTAGTTCAAACTAATGATATACAGCAAGTTCAAAATCATTGATCAATAGTTACATCCCAAAAATGATCAAAGAGTAGTAATGAATAAATAATGTCAAATACCAGAAACCTAAAGCCAAAATATTTAGAACTCAAGTGAAACGAATACAAACTGACTCGGTGGATCAACAACAACAATACACACACATACAAATGAAAGCAGTCGTATACATGTTCGAACTAAGCACAATTCAAAGCAATGCTACAAGTCGAGTATGCTACAGGGATAAAAATAAATGGCCAGAGTTGAGTACAAAGGAAATAAACACTGTCAAACAAAGTCAAAGCCAATGTCAATAGAGCAAAGTCAGGAAGGTTCTCTACAAGCATCAGAAGAAGCCGTGGGTCAAAAATAAAAATGCCAAAGTCAAATGCAAAAAGAATTCGAAACCGTGACAGCCAAGAAAATGAATGGCCTAAAGAATGAAATCAACATCGTCAAAGCAAATCAATGCCGTGATGACCAAGTTTCAAAACCGTATCAACCAAGCAAAATATATACGAATTGGAACAAGTTAGTAATCATATCGAACATCCAAACGAAGATCGAATGGCCGAGCATAGTATTGAAGAAATCAAACAACTATCAGAAGAACGCAAATATAAGAATTCGACTTCTACAAATCCCATTCATCATCGGGAGTTTTAATCATCGAGTTCAAGTATTCAAACCAGAGAAAAAGCATAAATTACATACCGGAATCAAAGTCGAACTCAATCAAATAGAAGCGGCCGAAAGCATCTCAAGAGACGATCAATCGACAGAGCAAAGAAATCGAAATCAATTACTCGATCGATCTAATTAAAGTCGGCGTCTTTAAATTTGTTCAAAACCCTAATTTTTAATCAGAGAGGAACGAACGAGAATGAGCAACTTGAAGCCACCATTTTTCACAAGGAAGCGGACCGATAAAATAAAGGGAATAATATTTCACTTAACAACAAATTGGGCTGGCCTTTACTTTTGTGTTGGTTTATAATAAACGGCTTATAAATAGGGCTCTGTTTTTTGTTTTAAATTGTGTTAAATTGTATTTTCCATTTTAAACCATTGTAATTTCTAGTTGTGTGACTAGGGGACAAACTACGTGGCGTAGTTTGAGAATACGCAACTCAGTGGCTGAGTTGTGGTAGGATTTTGAGCGTAGAGTTAGGTTAGTCAATAGCGGGTGTCGCAAGTTTATGTGTGTAAGCGTGTGACTACTTAATTTCTAGTAGAAACCTTGGGGGCAACACGTAGGCAGGGTTTTCTGAAGCTGGGTAAATTTTGTGTCGTTCTATTTCAGCATTTATTGTTCTGCTATTATCTGTGCTGCTTTTATTTTGATATATCTGTGTTGAAATAATTTTATAAGCTTTTGCATTAATTTTTATAATTAATAGCATCACCCTATTCACCCCCCTCTAGGGTGAAATCGATCCTACAAGTGGTATCAGAGCGAGGTACAAAAGCCATTTTTATTTTAAAAAATTTGATTTTTTCAAAAACCATATTTTGTTTTAAAAATTTGAATTTTTAAAATAGCTTTTTTTAATAATGCTTTTGCGGAGGATCAGTCCATAGTTAGGCCACCAATGTTCAATAGTGAATATGCTTACTAGAAAAATAGGATGGAAATTTTTCTGAAAACCATTGACGCTTGGGATATTGTTGAGACAGGGTATAAAGCACCAACTATAATTGTAAATAATCAGAAAATAAATAAACCAAAGGATCAATGGACAGAGCTAGAAAATAAATTACAAAATGCTAACGCTAAAGCTATGAATTCTATTATCTATTCATTGGATCAAATTGAATTTAATCGTGTCTCACATTGTCTAACTGCGTAGGAAATATGGCATACACTCGAAGTGACTCACGAAGGAACATCTCAAGTTAAAGAATCTCGCCTTGCCATGCTGAGTAGCGAATACGAGAATTTCACAATGGAAAAGGAAAAAATGTCAAAGAAATGTACGGATGACTTTCCAATATCGTATACAAATCAAAGGCTCTTGAAAAATCATACACAGAATTGGAGATAGTCTGAAAAATCCTTAGAGTCCTTCCACGAAGTTTTGAAGCCAAAGTAACTGCCATTCAAGAATCAAATGATTTGAAACAAATGAAAGTCGAAGAACTCATCGGAAACCTCACCACTTATGAGCTAGAGATGAAATTCAAGGAAGAGCGTGAAGGATGAGACACTCGAAAGAAATCAATAGCTCTTAAAGGGACAACTGAAAGTGAAGATGATGGTGAAGCAGAACTAGCACTATTAATAAGAAGATTCAAAAGGTGGAATCGCAAATATGGCAATTCGGCCAAAAATCATCAAGTAAAGAGCAGATTAATCAAAGCACCAGACAACCCAGAAGAGCAGAAAATCATTTGTCACAAATGCAATGAACCCAGTCATATCAAGCCAAATTGTCCCCAAAATCAACTCAGCCAAGGAAAGAAACTGAAAAGGAGAAGTTTTGCAGCTACTTGGGATGAAAGCGACGAAGATGGAAGTGATAGTACTGGCAGTGAGAGTGAAAAAGCAAATTTGTGTCTTCATGGTGAAATAACTGACAGTGATGATGACGAGCCAAGTGAGGTATCAAAACTTACTCATTCTGAATTACTTATATATTTTCATGAGGTAAATGGGTGCTTTGAATGATTTAGGGAGAAATATGCTAAAGTTGAATCACAAAGAGATAGTTTGATTGAAGTAAATGATCAGCTTGAACAGTTAGTTAAAAACTATCAAAATAAGTGCCCTAAGTGTAACAAGTGTCCATTGTTTGACGAAGAAATTAAAAAATCAGAAATTAACATAAAATCACTTAAAAAATGAAATTCTGATTTTGAAAGAGAATGAAAATACAAGAAGAGAAAATTCTATTAAAAGGTGCACACAATTGTTAAACGAAAATGAATCTCTCAAAACACAAGTCCAACAACTATCAACGACTTTAGATAAATTTTCAAAAAGTGAGAAATCATTGAACATGCTATTAGGAAAACAAACTGTTAATACAATTAGACGAGGACTTGGGTATAAATCTAAAAATGTTAGAAATAAGATTAATCAATTAAATTCATTGTGTGCAATTTGTAGAAAATTTGGACACAATCAAAACAATTGCTGGTAAGACCCAAACACGTAAAAACAATTCCAATTTGGGTTCCAAAAGGCATAAATATAAAATCTCTCAAAGTTAAACAAATTTGGGTGCCGAAAGGAACATATATAAATAGTTTTGGGTCCCCACAAAATTATTTTTCGAAACCAATTACCACTAACAATCATGGACTTATAAAAAAATAGGTCACTAAACTCTCTTCTTGTGTAGGTATGCTGGCAGGCTAAGGAACAACAGCAATTGTACTTGGATTCTGGCTGTTCCAGGCACATGACAGGCGATAAATCAAAGTTCCTTAGCCTAGAAAAGTACAGAGGTGGAAGAGTCACAATGAGTAATAATGAAAAGCGTAGAATTGTCGGTAAAGGTAAAGTAGGTAACAATACATTTACCTTAAATGACGTATTATATGTTGAAAATCTGCACCACAATTTGATATCAATCAGCCAGCTATGTGATAAAGGTATGAATGCTATTTTTGATTCTGACTGGTGAAAAATTATTGACAAATCATCAAAAGAAATCTTATTTTCATGTAAGAGGAAAGGTAATATATATTCTCTATCTTTCGATGATCTCACCCTTTCAAAATGTTTGGTAGCTAAGGATATAGAAGTAAATTTATGGCATAGACGATTAGGGCATGCTAGCATGAATTTATTAAACAAATTAAAAAGGAAAATTTTGGTAAGAGGGTTGCCATCACATGATTTCGAAACAGAAAATTTATGTAAAGCATGTACCTTGGGAAAACTTAAAAAATCATCGTTTTATGCTGAAAACAATGTAAGCACTTCTAGAGTTCTTGAACTAATTCATATGAATCTGTTTGGACCTAATGACATTGCTATCTTAGGTGGTAAGAAATATTGCTTTGTGTTAGTTGATGATTACTCAAGATATACATGGGTATATTTCTTGGCTAAAAAAACCAAAAACTTTTTCATACTTCACAAAATTCACAAAATTAGTTCAAAATGAAAAAGGAGTTCCTATTGTTTCATTAAGAAGTGATCATGGTGGAGAATTTGAAAATTATGAATTTGAAAACTTTTGTGATGAAAATGGATTTAAACAAGAATTTCCTGCACCACGTACTCCACAACAAAATGGAGTAGTTGAGAGAAAGAATCGAACATTGTAAAAGTTGGCTAGGTCTATGATAAACGAGTATGAGCTACCTTTGCATTTTTGGGCTGAAGCAGTAAATATTACTTGTTATGTAATGAATAGAGTTATGATTAGACCAATTCTTAACAAAACACCCTATGTGCTATGGTTCAAAAATAAACCAAACATTGCTTACTTCAAAATATTTGGGTGTCCGTGCTATATTCTCAATACAAGTGATCAATTAGGAAAATTCAAAGCAAAAGCCGATGAAGGCATATTCATGGGATACTCTTCTAGAAGCAAAGCTTATATAGTCTACAACAAAAGGAATAAAACAATTGTGGAGTCAATCAATGTGAAGTTTGATGAAGGCATTAATGAACAGGAAATGGTCAAAAGCAATGTTGAAGAGGAGAACGAAAAAGATGAGAATGAAAAACCAAAAGAAACTGCAACAACAAAAGAAGTCCGAAGGAATCTAGATCCAGAGTGATTGAAATTCAAAGCAGATCATCATCCATAATTGATAATAGGAAATCCTATCACAGGTGTTCAAACTCGTTCTTCCTTTAGAAATCTGTGTGATCTGTGTCTATATAGTGGATTTATTTCAGAAATTGAACCCAAAGACATAGATATAGCTCTTAATGATGAAAACTGGTTTATGGCTATGCAAGAAGAGCTAAATCAATTTGAAAGAAATGATGTTTGGAGTCTAGCACCTAGACCTAAGGATTATCTAGTCGTAGGAACAAAATAGATTTTCAAAAATAAATATGATGAATCTGGAAATGTGATTAAAAATAAAGCTAGATTAGTCGCTAAAGGATATAATCAAAATGAAGGAGTTGACTTTGATGAAACTTTTCCACCAGTAGCTAGACTAGAATCAATTAGGATATTGTTAGCTTTTGCTTGCTACAAAAGATTTAAATTAAGACAAATGGATATTAAAAGTGCCTTTCTTAATGGAATTTTAAAAGAAGATGTATTTGTTGAACAACCAAAAGGTTTTGAAAGTCATGAATATCCTAACCATGTATATAAGCTTAAAAAGGCATTATATGGATTAAAACAAGCTCCTAGAGCTTGTTATGAATGCCTTAGTACTCATCTTCTTGAAAATCGGTTCAAAAAGGGCTGTGTAGACACCACACTATTTCTGTTGCATGAAAATGATGATCTTCTGATTGTTCAAATATATGTTGATGACATCATTTATGGTGCTACTAACAATTTGTTGTATGAGAAATTTGAAAAAGTTATGCAGGAAAAGTTTGAAATGAGCTTGGTTGGAGAGTTAAAATTCTATTTAGGATTTCAAGTCAAACAAAGCGATAAAGGTACATTCATTTCTCAAACAAAAAATATTAGGGAACTTGTCAACTAATTTGGATTTAATATGCTAAACCAGCTAGAACCACCATGAGCACAACAATTAAACTTGACAATGATAAAAAAGGTAAGGCAGTTGATCAAAAGCAATATAGAGGTATGATTGGATCACTCCTTTATCTTACCGCTTGTAGACCTGACATCATGTTTTCCGTCTGCTTGTGTGCACGATTTCAATCTAACCCAAAAGAATCTCATTTAAAAGCCGTTAAAAGAATTATAAAATATTTGTTGCACACCCTACGGTTTGGTCTTTGGTATCCAACAAATGATAATTTTAAATTAAAAGGATTTTCAGATGCGGACTATGCTGGAAGTCTAGTTGATAGAAAAAGTACTAGTGGTGCATGCTTTATGTTAAGACATTCATTAGTTGCATGGTCAAGTAGAAAATAGAATTGTATTGCGTTATCTACCATAGAGGCAGAGTATAGTGCTTTGAGTGGCTGCTCTGCTCAAATCTTATGGATGATACAAACTTTGCAAGACTATGGTCTAAATTTTAAACGTGTACCACTAATGTGTGATAGCAAAAGCGCAATTGATCTCACAAATAATCCTGTACATCACTCATGAACAAAACATATAGATGTTAGACATCATTTTATTAGATATCATATTTCCAAGGAAAATATCTGCATAAATTTCATTTCAACCGAATCTCAATTGGCAGACATTTTTACCAAACCCCTACCAGAAAATAGTTTTTGTAAACTACGTCTCAGCTAAGGTGTTTTAGAAATTTGATTTTTCTACTTATTTAACATTTTTTTCTCCCTACTAACTATCGAAAAAGTAAACAGTAATTGAAAAAGTGATGAGTGTTGATATTAATCATATATTATAACTCAGGATGGTACAATTAGTAAATTTCTTTAGAAATTTAAACAGGAGTTATAAAAACTCTTTATTGATAAATATTCCATGACCATTTCTATTTCTATCATATTTCTATCGACCATCACTTATCATAATCCTTTATAGTATGTCAATATGTGGTGATTTAAACAGGAATCATTCGTTTTTCATTTTATATTAATAAAAATATATAATAATTATTATTAAATTAATAATCCAAAGTATTCACTCTCGTTTAAAAGTCCTCACGGTTATGCATGAGTGAACTACTTGGAATCTTTAACTATGTGCTTCCATGCTCATTTAAAAGTCCTCACGGTTATGCATGTATGGAATGCCTATCTAAATTGATTTATAAACAGGTTGATTCTAATCCCATTTAAAAGTCCTCACGGTTATGCATGGTTAGAAGAAACTTGAATTCATTTTTTAAATAAAACAAAAATGGAATACTACTAATCTCATTTAAAAGTCCTAATGGTTATGCATGGTTAGTAGATATTCAAATTCCTGATATAAATATACCACAAATAGACACAACTATATGGTTTTATATGATGACATCATCCCTATCATTCTAAAGTGGAATATGCTTCAAACAGAGTATTTATGATTTTTTTTTATTGAAATATAATATTTATATTCGATTGAGTTTTAATGTTGTATTAATATCTATCACTTTATCTCTATTTTTCTAACACTGTTACTCTTTTGCTGGTAACAAAAAGGGGAGAGAAAAGTTAAGATTTTGTCAAATAAAATCAAGTAAAGGTCAAATATTTTTTTCCATCTAGGATCATTTATATTATATGCATATATGAAAGGGAGCTTTGTCTAGAGAGAGAGCATCCAAATAGGGAGAGCAAATTGAATGATCAAATACATTTAACAAATTCAAAATCTTAAATATATGTTTGTTATCATCAAAAGGGAGAGAATGTTGAATATGCGATTATATGATTTTTGTTTGATGATAATAAACATATATATATTCATTAAATTGTATTTTTTAATGTACTATTTTATTTTTCACATAATTATATAAATATTTGCTGAATAAAATAAATAACACAGAGTTCAAATTCAAACAGATATTTTATTCAAACAAATATTTATTACAATTTTGAATAGTACAAATTCAAGCTCTCACTATACATACACAATTTTGATTACAATATAAGTTCAATTACATCACAACCTTTCATTTACAAATGTACTCACTATAATTCACTCATTCACTCGTATATATCTTCAACTTCATTCGTGATTGAATCCAGCATCTGAGCAATCTGCAAAAATACACACCGACACAGTAAAATTGAAAATAAAATATTTTTGCAGTATAAAATAAAATGTAATTTTGAAAATAATATTTGCCTCAGTTATTTGGGTTGTTCGTCATCATTTAAATTTGAATTCATCATACACGAACAGCTTGTGACCTGCAGAGTGTATCACTATACATGCCACAAGACCGTGCACACCGATATGTACACTTGATAAAATTACAGAGACAGGAGAGCATAGGTCAATCCCAAATGAAACGCCAGGTTCAACTCAAGTGCAATAAAAATAATGCCACGATACAAGCACACGGTCAAACCCGAGCTACCAGCCGGATTCAACTAAGGTGTAAGTTCATGAAATGATCAATTTCAATATCATAGCAAAAAGTTTAAACCAAGTGCACCAATACTAAAATAGAAGAATGGAATGAACCAAGTTAATCAGAAACTTCAAAGCAACATGATACAAATACAACATTTCTACAAGACATATATATGTATCAATGAAGCACTACAGTAGTAAATGGCAGCAACTCGAACTCGAGTCAAGTCTGAAATTGAACAAAGACAAAGAGGAATAATTCAAGTTCAAATATACAAGTACAACTAGCAAAACCACAATGGACAGCAGCTACAACACAAATGCAAACTGCCTCGATGCATCCGTATGGCCAAGCGATGCATCACTGAGACACGAATACATGGAGCAAATGCAACAATGACAGTGAAGGCAACAAAGATTAGTTCAAGCATATCATTGAATCACACAGTAGTTCCAATGAGCAACTGCACAAGACAGGTTAACTTGAAAGTAATAACAAAGGAAATGTCAAAGACAAAGCCACGCAAAACTTCTAGATGAATACAAGCATCATGTAGCAGTTCAAACTAATGATATACAGCAAGTTCAAAATCATGGATCAATAGTTACATCCCAAAAATGATCAAAGAGCAGTAAAACATAAAAAATGTCAAATACCAGAAACCCAAAGCCATGATATTTAGAACTCAAGTGAAATGAATACAAACTAACTCGGTGGCTCAACAACAACAATATACACACGTACAATTGAAAGTAGCTGTATACATGTTCGAACAAAGCATAGTTCAAAGCAATGCTACAAGTCGAGTATGCTACAGGGATAAAAACAAATGGCCAGAGTCGAGCACAAAGGAAATAAACACTGTCAAACAAAGTCAAAGCCGATGCCAACATAGCAAAGTCAAGAAGGTTCAAAAATGACCGAAGTCAATCTACAAGCATCAGAAGAAACCGTGGGTCAAAAATCAAAATGCCAAAGTCAAATGCAAAAAGAATTCGAAACCATGACAGCCAAGAAAATGAACGGCCTAAAGAACGAAATCAACATCGTCAAAGCAAATCAACGCCGTGATGACCAAGTTTCGAAACCATGTCAACCAAGAAAAATATATATGAATTGGAACAAGTCAGTAATTATCTCGAACATCCAAATGAAGATCGAATGGCCGAGCATAGTATTGACAAAATCAAACAACTATCAGACGAACGCAAATATAGGAATTCGACTTCTATAAATCCCATTCATCATCGGCAGTTTTAATCATCGAGTTCAAGTATTCAAACTGGAGAGAAAACACATAAATTACATACCGAAATCAAAGTCGAACTCAATCAAATAGAAGCAGCCAAAAGCATCTCAAGAGACGATCAATCGACAAAGGAAAGAAATCAAAATCAATTACTCGATCGATCTAATTAAAGTCGGCGTCTTCAAATTTGTTCAAAACCCTAATTTTTAATCAGAGAGGAACGAATGAGAACGAGCAACAGGAAGCCACCATTTTCACAAGGAACCGGACCGATAAAATAAAGGGAATAATATTTCACTTAACAACAAATTGGGCCGGCCTTTACTTTTGTGTTGGTTTATAATAAAAGGCTTATAATTAGGGTTTTGTTTTTTGTTTTATGTTGTGTTTAAATTGTATTTTCCATTTTAAACCGCTGTACTTTCTAGTCGTGTGACTAGGGGATAAACTACGTGGCGTAGTTTGAGAATTTACAACTCAGTGGCTGAGTTGTGGCACAGTTTTGAGCGTAGAGTTAGGTTAGTCAATATCGGGTGTCACAAGTTTACGTATGTAAGCGTGTGACTACTTAATTTCTAGTAGAAACCTTGGGGGCAGCACGTAGGAGGGTTTTTCCAAAGCTGGGTAAATTCTGTGTCGTTCTATTTCTGCATTTATTATTCTGCTATTATCTGTACTGCTATTATTTTGATATATCTGTGTTGAATAATTTTATAATCTTCCACAATAATTTTTATAATTAATAGCATCACCTTATTTACCCTCCCCCTCTAGGGTGAAATCGATCCTACACATCCGATTAACCAATCATTGATAAGTTGCACCGACGTTATTGAGTCCAAAAGGCATAACTTTATAGCAGTAGAGTCCCAGATCAGTCAAGAAGCTGGTATGCTCTGGTCGGGAAAGTGCATGGGTATCTGGTTGTAGCCTGAATATGCGTCCATGAAGGATAGGAGTTCATGTCCAGCCGTTTAATCTACAAGCTGATCAATTCAAGGTAGTGGAAAATCGTCTTTAGGGCAAGCTTTATTCAAGTCTGAATAGTCAACACACGTTCTTCATTTCCCATTTGGCTTTGGGACAAGCACAGGGTTGGAAACCCATTCTGGGTATAATTCATCTCTTATAAATCCATTCGATTTAAGCTAATCTACCTCTTCCTTAAGGGCGACAGATCTCGCTGCATCCATACCACGCCTTTTTTGTTTGAGCAGGACATGTCATGGGTCAATGTTCAATGTGTGGCTCGCGATGCTCGGGAAGATTCCATACATGTCAGATGTTCCCAGGAAAACACGTCATGGTTTGTCCTAATAAATTCAACCAATTCCTCTTGCATTTGTTGGCCTAACTGAGATTCGATCTTTATCATTCTAGAATTGTTGCTATCATCAATCGAGACATCAATCGTCAGTTCGGCCGGAGAAGATTTACTGTCTTTACTTTCATCTTCACTTTCGTTATCTCTCGGGTCAAGATCTCTTTGGAATTGGTTGGGGTGCCCGGGCCTGGGCCCAGGCACCAATTGTCAATTTTGAACAAAATAGATGCCGAGAGATTCCTCTACGCCCTTTCCTTTTTCTTTTCGCTACGCATCTCGTAGTTTAGTAACATAACAAGCTCGTCAAGCAGCCTGATCTTCTTGAACGACTCCAACTCCACGATCGGTGTGGAACTTTAGAGTCAAACACCATGGTGTAATGGCGACCCTGAACTCAGCTAAGGTCGGTCGGCCCAAGAAAGCATTATACGGCGAGTCTATGTCCAATACAACAAATTGCAATATCCATACTCTTCGGTATTCTTCGGTTCCTAACTCACTGACAATTCCACCACTCCAGTGGGTATGGTTGCACTCCCGTTGAAGCCATGAATGTGAGACTGACAAGGCTTCAATTCTTTAGCTTCCATTTTCATTTGATCATAGGCTCGCTTAAACAATATATTCACAGAACTTCCACTGTCTACGAAGATCCTCTTCATCCAAGAAGGACCTACTTGAGCTGATATGACAAGTGGATTGATGGTTGGGGCTTCGAACTTGCCAGCGTCTTTGTCTCGAAAGACGATGTCGTCAGCCATCGTCTTCTATTTCTTGGTCGGAGCCCCATCTTCCAAACTACTATAACACTCGAAGGTCGCATGCCTAATAGAACTAGCATATGACTCCATTTTCTTTCAGCTTCGGTCTACTTGATGAGGACCACCACAAAAAGTATTTATCACTAACCTCCCGCCAGTATGAGCGGGTTCCTCTTGTCTTGCCTGATTCGATACATGATTCTGATTTGATGGGCCCGCACCTCCAGACAGCGGCGCCTGCACAAACTGCTCCAATTTCCTTTCTCTTATCAACTTTTCAGTGAGATCCTGCAAGTGACGGCACTCATTCATGTTATGGCCATAGCTTTCGTGAAATCTACAAAACTTCCCCGCCTAAATCTGTTTCTCCGATGACTATTTCGAAACAGGCTTTTTGTACTGAATAGTATTCCAGGTTTGTAGATACACATTTTCCAGTGACGTATTCAAAGGAGTATAATTATCAAACATAGGAGCCCTATGTCGTGGACCACGATTCTGATCTGGCTTCCTATTTTGGTTTCCACTGCTTCTTTGCTGATTCTGTTTATTTTGTATATTCAATTGCACCTTTTCGGAACTCTCCCCGGTCTGTTTAACAGCTACATTACTATGTATTCCTTCCATACTGGGCCTTGCGTCATCCTTTTTCCTAGACTATTTTGCATCCTCCCTTCTTAAGAATTGGGCTGCTTTGGAATAGAAACAGTCCAATGACGCATAAGGCTTTCCGACTAACCAGTTGCCGAATTTTGAGTCGGGATCAATCCCCTTAGTTAGTGCCATCGGTATTGAGTTATCATTAGGATTGGTAACTTAGCACATGCAACATGAAATTTTTCCAAATAACGTCTGAGTGTCTCTCCAGAAGCCTGAGTGACACTGGATAAAGTGTTAACATCCTTAGGCCTTGTTACATTCATAAGGAACTGCTCAACAAACTTTGTCGCCAATTTATCAAAAAATGAGATAGATTGAGGTGGTAGACAGGTAAACTACATGGTAGCTATGCCCCCAAGAGAGATCGAAAAATTCCAGCATTTAATTGCATCATCAGCTCTTGCAGCATTCATCAACCATTCGTACTTTAGAATATGTTTATTAGGATTCGAGCTCCCTTCATAGACGGGTAGAGTTGGCGTCCTGAATCATCGAGAAGGTTCAGCATTAAGTATGTCATTAGTGAAAGGGGTATGACTCGGGAAGATTCCCCAGTCATCATTAGTGAGACCCTGACTTTCAGGAATCATTTGATGGATCATCATCGGTATATCCGACATTTGGACATTTTGAGCACGTTGGGCCAAGGTGCTGTCGGGCTCCACAATGCGAGGCTGGGCCAGACGTGGTCGACGGTCCAGGTCTCACCTCCTTGGTTCTAAGTCTTCAGGGACATAAGGTTAGGGAGTATGCTAGCGACGATTAGGATCTGTCTGATTATGGGCATCCACTCCCAATTCAGTAGCAGCAGTAGCAGTGCGGTTGTCTGTAACATGATGAGGAACAGTACCTCCCCGGAAGGACGGTCTAGTCTGACAGCTGATTGACGGGCCAACTCTCGATTGCCTAGTATTCAGTATATGCTGATATCCAGTAGCTTGAGTATAACTCCCATCCAGCCATGGACGTATGGATCTATGATGGAAATCTAAAGAGGCTGAACTCTCAGTAGATGAATAGGAAGCCTGATCCCTCCTGGATCTCCTACGCCTTTGGCAATTTAGATGATCGATCAATTCTACGTTGGCACGCAGCTGTTGAGTAAGTTGCTGATGGCTCTATGTCAGCTCTTGCATTAACATCAGAAACTCTTCCCTGGGACAAGGCCTTGCAGATCTAATGGTTCGACAGCATTCTGATTAGTTGGAGGCAGTTGTACAGGATTTTGTCTGTCCTGTCCTTCTGGATCTGCAGCTGTAAAAGTAGTCCTTGTGTTAACCATGATGGATAGCGAAGCTCTTTTCTAGACTTGATGAAAATCTGAATACGATGGAAGAACTTTGAACATGAGATCTGGATCTTCTTCTTAGCTTTATGCAATCCTATTTCGATAGTAGATCCAATGAGCAGGAGAAAAACTGTTCAGCGAAAGCACAAAAGTGTTTGTACCAAAATTGGCACAACACTCTTCGGAAGTATTTGAAGAGATAAAGTGAAGAAAATAAAGGGAAAAAGAGGATTATCTTACAAATACTTCTAAAACAGATAAGAGAAACGCGTAGAAACACACAGATTTAGAGTGGTTCGGCATATGGCCTCCGTCCACTATGAAATTAATGATTTTATTGATGTTTGCTTGCTGATTACAACGAGCTACAATGGATTACAATAGTAGAATTCAAGTACAATAGTGATTTCGGTAGATTCTAGACGTAGAAGAGCCAAAAGTCCTTTTTCCGTAGGTCCTAGGCTGCTATTTATAGGCGTAGGCTGCAAATATCTCGCTTAGATCTTGGAAGACCCCTTCTGTCATGTAGGCGGGCCCACATGATCGATACGATGTCATTTGTAGTTGGTCCGTGATCGATACGAACGAAAATTTCATGTCGATCAATATTTGGTCCAATCGAGTTGATATTAAGCATGAACATTCTTTAGGTTGTACATAAACTCCTGTGAAAATTTGGTATCATTTGGGCTTGTAGATTGCGAGTTATGATCGACGCAAGTTTGGGTTTTTCGACTGCTGTTTCCTTCGCATCGATCCTCTTCGTATCGATGGTTTCGCATCGATGTGAACACGTGCTTGCTTGTTGACGTGATGCTTTTTTTTGGATCAATCCAAAGTCCATGTCGAATGGATCGAGTCTTCCTAATGTTCGCGCCTCGTTCGTATCGATCTGACTTGGTCTTGTTCGCATCGATCGACTATGCCTCATTTCGTATTGATTTTACGTATTCCATTTGCATCAATGCTGTGTTCTACTTCATATCGATGAGAAGCATTAACGTCGTATCAATCACTTAGCATTCACTTCGCATCGATAGACGGGCGACTTCTTCATATCAACCACAGAGTAGTTACTTTCGTATCAACGGGAGATATTTATTTCGTATCGATTTGTGGTTGATCGATACGAAGCATGTCTGAAACTCAATCGATATGAAATTGATATTTTTGTTACAGTCAATGGATACGAAGTAGGTGGATCTGGATGGATACAAAGCAGACTCACTTGCTACTGATCGATACGAAACCATGCATGGTTGGTGGATTCAAACAGGATCGATGCGAAGGAGGCTGATTCCCTAGATGGATACGAATTGAGGCATGCAAACCGACAGATACAAAGGGGATTCGTATGAACCGATGTATATGAATGCATCAATTTTCTTAGCTTGCATCGATCATATCTTGAGCAAACAACTCTGATTGACTTGAAATTTGGAATGTTGGCTTTCGTTGCGTTGCTTGTCTTATCACATCAATTGTAGCTTGGTTCGGACTCGGATAAAATTTATCGACATCCATAGTGAACCGTGTAAAATCGATCTTCGGGACAGACCGTCTTTTATTTCTAGTCAATTCCTTGGTATCATGGCCATGCCAAAAGGTGGGATAACACTTTTAAAATACTTATACCATTTTAAAACCTTTTATTTAAAACACCATTTAAAAACTATTTATAATTCAAAACCACTACTTTTAAAATCCATAAATCATTTTCAGCAATATATTCAAACCTTGATGTTTTCCCGTAATAAGTACGCTAACAGTACTTACTATAAATACAAAGAAGCCCTAGGATGTCTGTCAATGTTAACTTTAAAATCGTAGATTATAGGGATTTCAAAGTGCATCCATCGCGACGTTTTCGCTTCTAACATTTTCCTTTTCCAATTCCCACAAATGTCTAAACCAATTCCATTTATGTCAAGCACACCAAAACATGTGCATGACCACCAAATTTATATATATGTGTGTGCGTATATAAGTATATATTTCCATAATTTAAGATAATTTATCCATAAACATATGTCAAATATCAGGGATTTCAAAGCACGTTTATAACGACTATATCGTTTCTAATACTCCTAACATACTGTCACTTTTCACAAAGCAATATCAAACATGAACACGTAGTTCGGGCCACGTTACATGTTATAAATGATCAAATAGAGATTACACTTTAAAATACTGTTATTACTTGTTTTACAAATCAAGGCAAGGTCCAAAACTAATAACTTGCATTGTTTATTATATAGTTTATGTTTTCATGCAACAAGAATTATATACACAATAATTGTACAATCAATTAGTGAGTAAAACTCACCCAAGTTCCAGCTAATGCTTAGGTGTTTCTGAATTATCCAAAATCGAACACCATTCGATTTTGACTAAAGTTCTCATAAGCTCCAAACTCAACGAATCCAACTCAATTACGTAGATAATCCCGATCGAGCGCAAAGACGAAAATGGCGCCTCGATTGGTGCAACGACCCACCATTTTGGACGGTTTAGATCGACAATAAACCACACATGTCTAACTCAAACCATTCAAAAGGGAGGATCATCAATGGGGTAAATAAGAAAATAAGAGAAAAGAAGGAAAAAAATACAACATCTCGCAGTGGAATAGACAAAATATAATAATCAAATAAACAGTTCATGACGATATTTTACAATATACATTTGATTACACAAATTTTATAACAAAATCAGAGTACAATCAACATTGTACCAATAATGCAGCGGACTAATACCAATAATATAATATACCAAACTTCGTCTTAGTCTTCCATAAATAATGTCTTCAACACCGAAAAGCTTAGGCTGAACCGAGCATAATGAGAAGACAAAACACTCGAGTCAAAATTAAAGATTCTTATGCAAGTTAAATCAACAGCAAGTAATATGAGTGTAATAGCTTCAGAGATGTTTATGGGAATTTACATCTCCAATCCAGTGCATAACGTGCGTGCAATAACATATCACAACAGTTACTAATTATCAATCAGAGGCATTTAACTAGCAACAAATTTAAATATTAATTTAAACGTCAATTTAAATTCAACATAAAATTCAAATTAATTTAAATATCAATTTAAACCGCCAAATAGAAAGCAATAAAATGCTTGTCACTTCAGAAATTTAATTTAATTAACATAGGAAAATTCAATATTGCGTGAGTGGGTTGAATCACTCACCTTTGATTTGTATTCGATTTAAAATCCAATAAAAGCACAAAATTTGAACAGTCTTCAAATTCAACCAAACCAATTCCATGTTGTTTGAAATTTAGATTCGATCGTAATGGAAGAAACTACGCCCAAATCCGAGTTTATATGAAAAAGTAGTTCGATCAATGCCTACTGCCTACAGTAGTTCGATCAAAGCCTACTGCCTATAGCTACTGTCATTCTTTCGCGTGCCGCTACGCCTAGGCATGCTTCCAACCTGATCTGACTGCACCACCATGACACCCACGTCACGCCGCCCCTATCGTGACCGCATCGCCAACTCTGCCCCTCCCTATGCTCCGTTGCCGCCTCTGAAGATCGCCAATTTATAGCAAATCAAGGCGCTTCTGAGATGAATTAACACCATGGATCGACACCGCTAATCTGCTCTCCACGCAGCAACACCTTCCGATCGTCCCATCAATGAAGATCCACCGATCATTTGACAACCCTAGAGCGAATGGCCACTACTGTTTAACAGAGTTTTCGACAAACCGAAACTCGATTGCAAAAATGAACTGCAGATGTAGATTACGTTCATCAAGAGCTTCGCAATGATATATTATATGATAATTTTTGATGAGTTTGAATTTTCGATTTGATTTGGAATTAGGAGTTAGGGTTTTGAAATGTTTGCCATTGAGAAGGAACAATTGAGGGATAAATAGATAGAAATTGTACGTGCAGAAAATGAAATAAGAAAGCTACAAGGGTTTATAATAGTCTATATATAGATAGAGATGGATAAGAACCGATGTAACAGATTGAATTTGGGTCGAAACGATCATAACGACCCGAAAAGCCCGTTTCATTCCCGAAATGAAAATAAGTCATCCAATATATCGAAATATATGTTTTCGATATTTTAAAACCAATAGAACTAATTCAAACCTTAATTCTATTGTATATAGAAGTTAGCTTTCAAAATCAAATTATATTTATTTTAATTCCATTAATTGATTTTTGTGCGTTTCGAGCTCGCACGATCACAGATGAGTCCGATCGCTATGAAACTTGAAATCCTATAATAATTTACTATTACGTACCCGATGAAACTAGTTTCGTCAAAATCCAAGACAGTGCCCAAAAAGGCTAATTTTGCACGTTGATTAAAAAGAATCATTATTAAATTGATTTAATCACTTTTAAGTTACCAATTAAATGTATTCTATCATCATTCTTGATTACACAAAAATTAATAATCTTTTACAGTACAGTTTTCCATGTTAAATCCAATATTTAAATATTACACTAATTTCAGCGTTCAATTACAACTATGATAAAACCCCATTTTATTATATTTTAAATTCCAATGAATTCTTTTATTTTGATTTTCACTCTTATTATTAAATCAACCAAAACCTTATGAATTTATTTAACATAAGTTTCCATCTTATTATACTCATTTTCTATAGTTAACGTCTTTTCTTTATTAATATTTAGTTACATTAAATTTCAATAATTGATTTTCAAATTAATTTCAACGGATTAAATAAATGAGATGATAATAAATCAATTGTTACTACTTAGTAATTCATATCTATTAATTCATTGTTTACAACCAAGGGTTATAAATTGCTTACCCAAAATCGATTTCCTGTTCTATAATAACCAATTTCAAGTATATACATATTATTTCTATCTTTAATACAACATTTAGTCTATTTCTTATTAACCTACCATTTAAATCCAAATTAACCTCTACAATTATCATTCAACTAGGAATAACATTCATTATTAACTTTATTATTACCATTAATTGAAATCACATTAAAATGGTTGTCAATAACCTTCAAACAACATTATTAAATTAAAGTGTAATCAATTTTATCCCCATTTATAAGTCATAAATTTTGATTTATTACAATATTAAATTCCAAAAATTTTATTAAATTTTATATTTTTAATTACCAAAAATACAGGTCGTTACAATCTCCCCCACTTAAAACTTTTCATCCCCAAAAAGGAACAAGAAAGAATCAAGAGGTTTGATATAACTTTATTCAAAATATATACTTTATAAAACTTTAACTTACATAATTAGGTTTAATAAAAATCAGAAATTAACTCAATTTCTATAAAAAAATTCTATGTCCTAAATTCATGGAAAATTTCGGCAGAGTCTCTTTTGCGTAGATAGGTCCGAATAATAATAATATCAATAATTACAATATATATATATATATATATATATATATATATATCATATTTCAATAATAAAACATCCCAAACCAATGAAAAAATAAAAAATACCATTTTAAAAACGTAATCCGAAAACATACATATTTTTTGGTCAAATAAACTTTATTTATGAAACAAAAAGCAGTTGCTATTACTTTCATAAATCTGCATCTTACTTACATAATCCAAAAGAGTTAGAACTATGTAAAGGAGAAATATACTAGTTGTTTCAATTAATAATACAAAAAACACAACATGACAATAGTCATATGCAAACGAAACAGTACAGCCATTATGTAAAATAAAAGAATCCATCATACATTCATAGCAATCAAAACTAATGGTTTGTTCAGATTTAGAAACCTTTCATTGTACAAGGATGATAAATAAACTACTAAATGTACCATACGCTCAACACCCTTAGTTAATTACTTAATAAATTATTCACACAACCTTAAACAAATTGAAGTATCATTTCCTAACATCCCACAAGCCAACAACATAGAATTTTAAATATTATTTGAGTTTATCATATTAGTTTCTTTTCACATCATTATTTAGTTTTCATTCAATTTATTTATCATTCATTCATATAAATCATCTTTTATTAACTTACATTCATTTACTTATATAGATTATTTCTCATTCAATATTTAGAAACATCAATAAATCAATTCTTAAAGTATTACTTTTGTTTCTTTAAGGTTTAATCCATATTTATTATTATTATATATAACTTGATCTCAATGTAATATAAATATTCATTAATGAATCATTTCAACCTAAGTTTCTTAACTTTTTAATTTACATTCATTCCTTCATATACATTATCATTTGATATTAAATATATTTATGAATAATTTCAACATTTTCTTCAGTTTACAATCATTTACTGAGATAGTATTCACTTTTGCTATTCAACTTTAATTATCAACCATTTCAAAACATTAACCTAAGTTTATAACATTTCTGGTACATCTTAATTCTTTTATTTATAAACATAATTCCATTTGAATATTTTCATTACTTAAATTTTACTTGCATAACATTCTATTACATATTCATATTAACATTTCAACCTTTTAAATATTTCAGGTAAGTCTTATACATGTTTTTAGAATGTAATCGAGTGTTATACAAGTTTATCTTATTCATTTTTATTAACAAGGATGTTCAATAATTTACATTTTCTTAATTTTCATTATCTTTTAATTTATAAGCAACAAATCTCCAATTTCTTTACAGTTCATTTTGAAACTTTTTTATTTCTTAAGTTTTCCTTCATGTATGATATTCCATTATCTATATATGGACATAATTCCATTTTGAATATTTTTTTATTACTTAATTTTTTTACTTGTTTGATATTCTATTACCTTTTAATTTATAAGTTACAAAAAATTTAATTTCTTATATTTTCATTAAAAAGTTACCATTTAATTTAGATTTCAGTTTGAATGTTTCCAACTTATTAATACAGTCAAGATTTCATTTCATTTACAATAAATTAAAAGAAAATTTTAAGAACTAAATACCGGATTTTATTTTAAATCATCTTGAAATAATATATACTAATATCTTTTAATATATCAAATCATATTTAGAAAACTAAAATTAAATTTTTTTTCACCTAAACAACTGTGTAGTAAAGCTACTATAGTGGTCTTCCCACTTTGAATTTTGAAAATGAATGTCGATGATGCCGTGATCATCACTGAAATTATTTTCCAATAATAGAAGAGGGGAGACAGAACTTATTCTTCTTTTTAAAATTATTTTAAAACATTTCTTTCAATCTCATTGAAAATAATTCTATCAAATAATACTAATATCATATTTTCTTTTCAAAATCTTTGAAATCCAATTTCAAAACACCAAAATTTTAGTTCTTAATTTTTCAATTTAAATTCATTTTATTGGTAGTCATATTTTACCAACCATATTTGTAAAATTACACTTCTTACAACATACAATAGTTAATAGTTTTAAGAACTTTGACTAACCAAACAACAACGATAATAATCAAACATTATCATTTCCTAACAAACAACACTCCAAAATAAAAATATCAATTTATGAATTTTTTTATATATTTTTATATGTACAAAATATAATGCTAGGTAAAATTATTTCATTTGCCTATTTTTTTAAAACAATATTGTGTCGGTCTACCCCATTCAAGTGTTTAGGAACCCCTATCGATGCCATAGCGTCCTATGTACCGATCAGAATTTATAAATACTCAACAGAACAAATTAACACAATATAAAAATATTTTTATAACACTAAGAAATACGCTCTCTCGTATATATATACACTCAGACTCAATCTAGGGTATTAGTAACCCTATCTCTAATGAGTTTAACCCGAAACAGCCTAAGGTATCTCTGAACCTAGCTATGGTACAACTACGACGATCCACCTTTTTGAACGGTTTAAATCGACAATAAACCACATATGTCTAACTCAAACCATTCAAAATGGAGGATTGTCAATGGGGTAAATAAGAAAATAAGAGAAAAGAAGGAAAAACAAAATACAGAATCTCACAGCAGAATTGAGAAAATATAATAATCAAATAAATAGTTCATGAAGCTGTTTTACAATATACATTTGATTACACAAATTTTACAAAAAAATCAGAGTACAATTAATAATATACCAATAATGCAGCGGAACAATACCAAACATATAATATGCCAAACTTCGTCTTTGTCTTCCAGAACCATATCAACACTTAAAAGATCAAGCTGGCCTGAGCGTAATGAGAAGACAAAACACTCGAGTTGGAACTAAAGATTCTTATGTAAGTTAAATCAACAACAAGTAATATGAGCGTAATAGCTTTTGAAATGTTTATGGGATTTTACATCTCCTATCCAGTGTATAACTTATGTGCAATAACTTAAGATATGTTATGGGATTTTCCATCTTCTAGGAATCCGTTAAAATATCTATATATAATAGAATATGCTAAATATAATTTCTAATCAGTAAAGTAAATATTTTTCTTAGTGTTAAGGCTTTATATTAATTCCCCTTAAAAAAAATTTAAGCATTGTCCTACGGTTTGTCTTTGACACCACCAGTAACGTCTGTAGTCAAGGAAGGCGCCGTAATAAGACAACACAAAAACAAAATCGTAGTGGTTGTGTATAAGGATAAAAGTATGGAAAGGCACGTGAGGCAATGCCTAAGGTAGGATTCTACCAGTTGAGGCGCCGTAATAAGACAACACAGAAACAAAATCGTAGTGGTTGTGTATAAGGATAAAAGTATGGAAAGACACATGAGGCAATGCCTAAGGTAGGATTCTACCAGTTTACCCTTTCTGGCCAGTGGTAACGCATCGTAGCTACGACCGCCCAACGAGTCCAGAAACCCCAAAATTCAAATCAAGGTGCATCGATCAATTCCAAAATCAATATAATAGTACGAAGGGGTGATGGCCCCTAAAGGTTGCGAACCCTTTGGCCAGACATAGGCTCTTGTTTTAGTCATTTCCAATTGACATAAGTATCGAGGTCATGCGTCATCGTTCTTTTTCTTCAAATCCTACAAATGTTTTCCAAATCCAACCACTTCATTCTGGACCACCATGTACATAGTTGTTAAAGTGGTTCCAATATTGATAGAGATTATGCCGATAAGAGGCCTCGGTCTCTTTAACAATCAAACATCATTTTTCATACCAGTTGGTTCTTTTATATTTCAAAACTGGTTCATATTTGATATCCAAATATGATGTTCAATTTAAAATATCGCTTCATTTTAAAATACCATATTAGCTCAAAATATATCATTTTCACTTGAAAATTATCATTTCAAATTCCAACTTAGGTTAAAACATCATTAACTACATTTTCATTTAAATCAACGATTTAAATATAAATATTCTAACTTTGCACAGTTTGAAACTTTTAGAAATAGTTTGAATAGGTTAAAAAATTTAAAATATTTAAAATAATTTAAATAGTCTAATGTTTTAAATTAGTTTAATATTAAATGATTTGAGCATTGAAAATGGTTTATATAATGGAATAGTTTGGAAAAATCAAAACAATTTGAATATTAATAAAAATGGATTTTAAACAGATTATATTAAAATAATTTATTTTGAAGATAATATCAAATCAAACTGTTTCTTTCCATTTTACAAATCTAGACCCATGTCCAATTTCAAATCAACAAGACTTAGTTTCCAATTTTTCAATTCAATTGACTCAATTTCGGTTTGACGTCAAAACAACTTGATTTCAATTTCAATTTGAAAAAACTTCAAATTCCGAAACACTCATTTTTAACTTCAAATTCGATTCAACAATTCAATCCAATGATTTAAATTCTAATTTGATTCTTATTTTAAACTGTTTTAATTTTTATCAATGTAATGTCCAATTTCAAATTTCTGATTTAAATCGCTTAAATAAAATTAAACTTCATTGTTCAATTGTAAGGTCCAAATTTTAAAATAATTCAATTTCGAAAATTAAAGTCATATATCAAATTACAACTTCACATTTGAAATTCAATCCTTTAAAATGCTTTCTTTTAACCATTTCAATTCCAACATTTCAAAGCGTAATTCGGAAATATTTCAGTTCATAAAAATCCAAAATTTATTTATTTTAAACGATGTTATCTAATTAAAATCCAAAAATAAAGATTTTATAACTATTGAATTTAACCAATCCGGTGTCTGTATATAATTTTCTACCATATGGCCAAGTAATCAGTTAATTCAATTTAATTACATGGATGGATATATATTATTTCAACCCAAAATTAAATGACATAGGTATATATCATTTCAACTTATTTCTTAGTTCATTTCAGATAATATAAATGATAATTTATATAGTGTTAGATAATAAGCAGGGTGATAACAAGGATATATCCAAAATAAATAAACAACCATACATCCAGCATTAATCAATAGCATAAGTAACAAACAACATCCAACCCAAACAACATATCACAACAGTTACTAATTATCAATTGGAGGCATTTAACTAGCAAGAAATTTCAATATTATTTTAAATGTCAATTTAAATTCAACATAAAATTCAAATTAATTTAAATATCAATTTAAACCACTGAACAACAACAAATAAAATTCTTATCACTTCATAAATTTAATTTAACTAACATAGGAAAATTCAGTATTGTGCGAGTAGGTTAAATCACCCACCTTTGATTTGTAGTCGATTTAAAATCCAATAAAAGTCCAAAATTTGAACAAACTCCAAATTCAACCAAACCTGTTCCATGTTGTCCGATATTTCGATTCGATCACAACGGAAGATACCGCGTCCAAATCCGAGTTTGCATGAAAAGCTTATGATAGTTAAAAGTTATAAATTAAAACTAAAATAAAATATAGGAGTAAAATAGTACATCGCTACCTTCTCTAACCCTGAAGCAGTTCGATCAAATCCTACTGCCTATACCCACCATCATTTCTTTGCCTTTCACCGTGCCTAGGCGTGCTTCCAACCTGATCTGACTGCACCACCGCGATGCCCACGTCACGCCGCTCCTACCGTGACCGCACTGCCAACTCCGCCCCCTCCCTACACTCCACCGCCACCCATAAATATCATCGATTTCAAGAAAATCAAGGCACTTATGAGACGAATTAACAACATGGATCGGCACTGCTAATCCCCTCTACGCAGCAGCACCTCCCAACCGACCCATCGATGAAGATCCACCGTTGATTCGACAACCTTAGAACGAATAGCCAGACTATTTCATAGATTTATGGACAAACCGAAACTCGATTGCAAAAACAAACTATAGATGCAGATTATGTTCGTCAAGTGCTTCACAATGATATATTATATGATAGGTTTTAAGGAGTTTGGAATTTCAATTTGATTTGAAATTGGGAATTAGGGTTTTGAAATATCTGCCATTAAGAAGGAACAGATGAGGAACAGATAGATAGAAATTGTACGTACAGAAAATGAAATAAGAAAGCTCCTACGGTTCATAACATCCTATATGTAGACATATATGGATAAGAACCGATGGAACAGATCAAATTCGGGTTGAAACGATCACAATGACCTGAAAAGCCTGTTACGTTCGCGAAACGAAAATAGGTCATCCAATATATCGAAATATATGTTTTGATATTTAAAACTCAATGGAACTAACTCCGAACCTTAATTCCATTGTATACAAAAGTTGGCTTTCAAAATCAAATTATATTCATTTAAATTCCATTAATTGATTTCAACGCGTTTTGAGCACACACGATCAAACAATAAGTCCGATCGCTACGAGATTTGAAATCCTATAATTATTTACTATTACGGATCCGATGAAATTAGTTTCGTCCAAATCCAAAGCAGTGCCCAAAAAGGCTAATTTTGCACGTTAATTAAAATGACTTATTGTTAAATTGATTTGATCACTTTTAAATTACCAATTAAATATATTATATCATCATTTTATTATAAATAAATTAATAATATTTTACAATACCATTTTCCATGTTATATCCAATATGTAACGACCCGCCTTTTTGGACAGTTTAAACCGACGTTCAAATACACATGCCGATTCCAAACCATTCAAAAGGGTAGATGGTTATTGGGGTAAATAAGAAAAGAAAAGAAAGAGAAATAAAGGAAAATGAAACAACACAGAATCTCGCAGCGGAACGATAAAATATAATAGTCAAATAAACAGTTCATGAAGCTGTTTACTATACTTTGACAATTATTTATACAACATTTATCAGAGTTGTACATATACAACAGAACAATTGAAATAATGCAGCAGATAGCATGATGCAAGTGTAATAATAGTAATAGTATACCAAATCTTCGCCTTCATCCTCCAGAATAGATCTTCAAAAATCTGAAAAACTCAGGACTGACCCGAGCGTAATGAAAGGACAAAACACTCGAGTCAGGACTAAAATATCCTTATGAAAGTTAAATCAATCGTAAATAAATATGAGTGTAATGGCGTTAGAGATGTTTATGGGGTTTGACATCTCATATCCAGTGTCAACGTGCGTGCAATAACTCAAGAGATGTTACGGGATTTTCCATCTCTTAAGGATCCGTTAAACTATCTACTATGTAGTAATGTACGCTAAGTAGATAATGCCTATCAGTAATATAAAGTATCAAAATAGCGTTAAGGCATTACCATAATCCCCCTTAACACATTTTATAATGCCATAGTCTATACAGCACCGTAATCCCCACCGTAAACTGGTGGTTATCAGAGGGTACCCCATAGGTATAACACAAAACATAACGTAGTGGTTGCGAATAGGATAATCAGTATGACAAGGTACATGAGGCGATACCAACTAGGATACTAGTAGTTACGTGATCCGGACTGATGTTGAGCATAGCCAGCAGCTACCCCAACACCGCGAAACAACACTCCCAAATCAAGGGGTGCACCCAAATCGAATCACAAATGTAATAAATATGGTATCGAAGAAGTATGTCCGCTAGAGATGGCGAACCTCAATGGCCCGGCGCGGCTCCTGTTTTAGTTATGTCAAGGGTCATCCAATATCGTTCTCTTTCTTCAGTCAACGCGTTCACCAAACCATCCACTTCATTCTGGATCAACACTCCGCGTATAATAGTTATTAAAGTGGTTTTCGGTATCGACAGAGAGTATGTCCATATCCGATCCCGGTCTCTTTAATAACTACGTATTATTACACCGAAGGCTATTTTACGTTTCAAATCGATTCATAATTGATATCAAAATATCATATTCGCTTCAAAATCAAATCCATTTCAAATATCATCATATCTATTCAAAATGTAAGATTCCGCTTCAAAATCATTTTTTGCACCAATATCTCATTTCGATTTCAAAATCATTTCGAATTTCAATTTAGGTTGCAACTTCATTTAAACCAATTCGTATTTACATTCAAGATTTAAAGATAAACATTTCACCTTATTTACCTATTTGAAATTTTAGAAAATAGTTTTCAGTAGTTTAAAATAGTTAAAAATACTTAAATCTTTAAAATGGATTTAAAATAGATAAATTAGTTTAAAATAATTTAAATTGGGTTAAGTAGATTAAAAATAGATTAAAATAGTTTAAGTATTCAAAATGGTTTATATAACTGAGTAATTTGGAAAACAAAATAAAACAGCTTCAAAACCAAACCGTTTCAATTATAACTTCCCAATTCAAAACAATTTCAATTTCCCTTCTACCGATTCAGTTTCGATTTCGATTCAATCAACGTCAAACTTTGACTTCAAATTTACTCAATTTTATATTCACTTTCAATTAATTCAATTTCAATTTATATCGATTTGGAGCTTGATTTTCAAAAATATCCATTTACAACGCTTAACAAAATTATCCATCAATATTCAAGTTTAAATCCAAATTTTCAAATATAATTCAATTCCAAGCTCGTTTTCAAAATATCATTTTTATATCACTTTTACTTAGTAACATTCAAAGCTCGAATTAAGGTTAAATCTTTAAACAAATCAATTTTCGAAATTCAATCATATCCCCATTTTTAAATTCCAAAGTCTCCACTTTAATTATTTAACAATTTCTTTTAACCAAAATTTATTTCAACAATCCAAACTCAATTTTCCGATAAATTCGATTTTTATAAATTGATTTCTATTTATAACTTTTAAATCAAAACATTTAAATCAATCTCAAATCGACGATTTTAAAATTTTTAACTTAGCCAATTCGGTGTCCGTATATAATTTTATGTCCTATGGCCAAGTAATTATTTATTTCAATTAAATGTCAGGGATGAATATATATCACTTAAATCAAATCACAGTTTCATATGTATGCATAACAGGATATATATAAGCAAATAAACATCCAAACATTAAATATCAACCAATAGCATCCATCGAAATACATCATCCAATAGACAATACAATTCATGGCAATTTCATAGTTATCCATGTCAGGTAATTTAATCGCAATTCAATTTCAATTTCAATTTTAACTGTCAATTTAATTTTCAACGGTTAATTCAATGACAATCTATATGACAATTGAATTTTATCAAACAACGATAAATAAAATTCATCACTTCATAAAATCAAATTTAACTAGCATAAAGATATTCAGTACGTTGTGAGCGTTATAAAACACTTACCTTGATTTGAATGTAGTTCCAGCTTTTTATTTCGAATAAAATTAAACGAGCGTTTAATTTTACCTGAAATTTTCACTAGCTTCAAACGACTCCAATCTAGTTCCATAGCGTAGTGCTCGTCAATACGATTCCAATGCAAAAAGTTTCGTCCAAAACGGACCTCGTATGAAAGAGTTATGCATTTTAGAAGTTTACACAAATTGAAATATAAATAATATACAACTTTTATTTTATTTCTAACCCTAACAGATCTGGGCCATCCATCTCAAAGCCTGAAAATCCAAGCCATGTGCGTTCTTCCTCCTTCCTCTCTACGTGCGTTCATGCCCAGTAATTGGCCGTGCCCAAGAACCCATAGCAAGTAAGCTAGGGTTTGAAATTGCCACCACCACGCTCGACGAGAAGTTGATCAGCTAGCGCCAAATGGAAGCTCAGCTCCCCCTCTACTTCGGCCGCAACTATGGTGAACTCAGCCCCACCCCTTGCCTCGATTTGCATGAAAACGCAGCGGCTTTGAACGCGATTTCCCGTCGATCCGAAGCTCCATTTCAGATCATGACTGTTGGATTTGTAGATCTCGTCGAGATCTACAACTTTGTAGTTGAGAGTCTTTGCTAATTCTTCACGGGTTTGGAGATAATTGAGGAAGAAGTTTCGAAATTTCTGGCCATTCATCTCTATAGTGGCGGCTAAGGGCTGAAACCCTAGACTTTGTTTGCAAATTGTGAAATGGAGGGCCTTTTATAGAAAATTGCAAAAACACTATTCACCGAAAATTTTCCGAACTCCAAACGAAGCGTGCCGGCAGGCGTTTCTAGGGTTTACCCCACGTTCCGGACACAATGGAATAGGTTTCGGAAGCTAATTCGATCATCTGTGCGAGTTACGGCAGTAAACGATCAATTTTAAATTAAACCGATTAAACGATTTTTCTAGGCGTTTTGGCTTGTCCCGGACAAACGGTAAATCCGATTGACACGAAATTTGAAATCTTTCAATAATATCACGTTATGGATCCGATGAAACTGGTTTCGTCGAAATCCGAGACTGTTTGAAAAATGGCTATTTTAACTCGTCAATTTAATATTAAAACAGTTTCGATGCGTTTCGAGCTGCCACGGTCAAACGAAAACTCCGATTGCTACGAAATTTAAAATCCGATAATAACAAACTTCTACGGATCCAATGGAACTAGTTTAGTCCAATTCTGAGATTGTTCGAAAATTGGCTATTTTTCAGTCGATAATTAAACATTAAAATATTCAATTTTTACAGATTTACTTTTAATTCGATTTTAAAAGTTCGACAACATCATTCTAACTTTAATATGATAAAATAAAATTTTACAAATCATTTTTAATCATATTAAACCCGTTATTCAATTATCCAATAAATTCCAATTTTAAAATCTTATTAACTCTATTATAATCCCGATATAACTTACATTCACTTTGGAAATCAATTTGTATCATATTAAGTCAAATTTCAATTACTCACTCTATTTTCATATATTAAATTTCAATATCAAATTAATCATATCAAATTCGGAATTTAATTATTGAAACATTTGTAATATTAAATTTAAACAATTTTTATTATTCTCGAATCACTATCTTTTGAGATATTCAAAACGAACTTAAAAATTTAACTTTTGAAACGAGTTAAAATTATAGAAAAAACATTCCCATTATACGGTTATTCAATTCCCATTATTAAATTATTCAATCAATTCCAAGTATTAAATTTAAACAATTTCGATTATCCAATAATTCATTATCTTTTGAAATATTGAAATTGAACTTATAAGATTCAACTTTTAAAACCAATTCACAATTTAGAACACTATTTTCATTTTACAGTTATTCAATTATTCAATAAGTTTTATAATATTTAATTTAAACAATTTACCTGTTCAATATTCAATATTTGATTTAAATAGATTTTACTTATCAATCAATTTCTCTATTATACCCATTGCATTCAACATTTATTATCCTATTCAACTTTTGATTTCAAAGGCATTCACTAAGTAGCTTTTATTTTTCATTACATGGATAATTATTGTCGCAATTCATTCCAGTTATTATTATTCCAAACGAATTACAATTTTTTTCTAACATTAAATCACGAAATCTTATTAAATTAGCTATTTTAATTATCGAAAATTTACGGGTCGTTACACTCTCCCCCACTCAAAACTTTTCGTCCCCGAAAAGGAAAAAGAAGGGAAAAGGAACTTAGAATTCAACATTAAATATATTTTATTTTAAGTTACCAACTTATAAAACAGTGAAATTCCATTTATAAAGTCATAACTACGCTTCCACTAAGTTACCCTGAACGGCTTTCTAACTTTAAAAGTTAGTTATCAAAACAAGTTATATATATAAAAAAAATTTAAAACTTGAAAAAAAAATTAACACCCGGATTTACGGAAAATTTCGGCAGAGTTTCCTTTACGCGGCTCGATCGGAAAAAAATGACAGTATATATATCACAAATATACATCCCATCAAGTGATGAGGCATCTCGCAGGGAAAAAGTGTAAAAGTACGGTATGTAATCCGAGATACGTACCTTATATGTTATTAGCGAGCATATACGGCTAATATAGCGCGAAAGCGAGCTCCAAATGCGAAGCAAGCGCAATCCGCACCTACTAAACACTCAACAAACCATGAGAAACATGCATATATGAAAATAATATCAATATACACCATATAGCAACATAACAACTACATGTGCCAACATAGCAAATGCAACACAACAACAAATGCATCCACCAAATCAATTATCATCCAACTATCATCCAACAAATCCATAATCAATCAATATAAATTCACTTCTCATTAATATTTATTCACTTGGTTTTCAATTTTAATCACAGTTGATTCATTAACGTTGGATTTTACTAACATTCATTCTCAATTCAATTAGTTAACATTCACTAATTTATATTTACATTAGTTTACTTCCAATTTGAATCAAATTAAATTCTATTTAAATTCATTTAACTTCCAAATTGATTTCAATGATTTGTAGCTTTCAATTTCATTAACACTTAATGAATTATATACAATCAACTAACAATCATATAACAACCAAATCATACATAACATGACCAAATTATTAATTTTACATTCAATTTGGTTTATCTCTTTTATATATATATATCCTGTTATATAATTTTAAAAGAATCATTTTATATTCGGCATCTTAAATTTCCAATATTAACTTTAATTAAGTCCGTAAGCCGTACATATATCATCCATGTGCAATATCAATCTAATCGCTTATTCGATCACACAATTTCACTTCCAACTAGTATCGTTCACCCGACTCTCTAGTGCGGACTCAGATTTGGTTCCTTGATTGGAAACTGTTACTCTCCTTGCATAGCCATATACTATGATAGAGAATTCCAGAATCAAACCAAAAATCCATATCCAGGGTTCGCCGTCGAGAATCGAGTGGAAAATCCTAACTTGGATCGATATAAATCATCTCGAAATTTTGTGCTCGAATTTGGATCAAATCGTTATGCGAACAAAATAATATACGTACAACTCACGTATTCCCATCCAATGGATTTCTATCCAATTTATCTATACTAAATTATTTTATTGGCTTTTATATTTTTTTCACTTAATTACTCACAATCCATTATTCAGTTAGTATATTCATTTCTTTACATAGCATATTTTTTAACATTACCTTTTCTTAAACATCATATCATAGAATTTGCTTACTCAAGTTCATTTTAAACATTCTATGTAATTTAATTAAATTCAATTTCATTTTCCAATTGATTCTTAGCTATACCAAATTCTTTTGTTTACGTTTACTTCAATTTCATAATTTTAGTTAATAACAAATTTATTTATGGAACAATTTATTAACCAGCACTTTAGTTTATTAATCATCCTATAAAAGTCTAACCTCTCACAAATGACTTTTCTTAGTTTACAGTTATCTTAAAGGTTACAATCCCTTTGCAATTTATATTTATTTTCTATAACCAATTTACAAAGATATAATACGATTCATTTATCTTCTTTCTTAAGTTCACTTACTTGTTCCATTTATCCATTCATCATTTCATGTTATATTTAAGTTTTTATAATTTTTATCACAACCAAATTTTCCATTTATATACATTTTAATTTCTTTTGAGTTTTCCTTACTTGTATATTTTAATTACTTTCAGGTTCAGTTTATTTGTACAATATCTCATTACAAATCCAAAACATCATTTTAACTTTTAACATTAGGTAAGTCTTGTTATATGTTATCAGAACGTAATTTGGTATTATACAAATTTATAGAATTTCATTTTACTTAATTAGAATGTTCACAAATTTAATTTGTTTAAATCCTCTTATTCTATAAATTCTGGTTATTCACATTTCATTCAAATAATTTGAAAATTATTAATTAACAGAACTTAGAAATTTAAATGCCCGATTCTTTTCAAATCATTTGAAATAAACACATATACTTATATCTTTAATATATTAAATCATACCTTTGGAGTTTAAACCAAAACCCATTTACCCAAAATAATTTCGAAGAAAAGCAAAGCTTCTTAGAAGTCTCCCCCACTTTGAGACTCGAAAATGAACGTCGATGATGCTGCACAGTCATCACCGAAATTATTTTCCAGCGACATAAGAGAGGAGTACTGAATTCATTCCTTCTTAAAATCCTTTCAAAATATTTCTCATAAATATATTTTCCAACTAATATTACTATATATTTCTTCAAAGCTTTGAAAACCATTTTTCAAGATCTCCGGGTCTTAAATTCAATATTTCTAAATTTAAATCTATTTTAAATTTATAAGTCACCTTTGTAAAATATTCTTATAGGATTTTTTTCCCTTAAAACAATCCACAAATGTTTTATCATTGTTCATTTTGTAATTCACCTTATTTATTAAATTACAATATCCAATTAATGATAATAACCAATATTTTCATTCCTAACAACCAGGTAAGCTAGATAAGTCACAATAATTTCTGAATTTTTTTTTAATATACAAAATATAATTAGAGCAAAATTATTTCATTTACCCAATTTCAAAACAATACTATGTCGAATTGTTCTGTTTAAGTGTTTAGAGATCCCTATCAATAACGTTAATTACTCGTATTGACCAGAATCCATAAGCCACTCAACAAATCAACCGACACAATATAAAATATGTTATATAACTAACAAATACGCTCTCTCATATATATACACTCAGCGACTCATCATAGGGTATAACTACCCTATTTATAAAGAATCAGACCCCACAAAGCTAAGGTTATCGCTAAACCAAAGCTCTGATACCAACTGTAACAACCCGCCTTTTTGGACAATTTAAACCGACGATCAAATACACATGCCGATTCCAAACCATTCAAAAGGGAAGATGGTTATTGGGGTAAATAAGAAAAGAAAAGAAAGAGAAATAAAGGAAAATGAAATAACACAGAATCTCGCAGCGGAACGATAAAATATAATAGTCAAATAAACAGTCCATGAAGCTGTTTACTATACTTTGACAATTATTTATACAACATTTATCAGAGTTGTACATATACAACAGAACAATTGAAATAATGCAGCAGATAGCATGATGCAAGGGTAATAATAGTAATAGTATACAAAATCTTCGCCTTCATCCTCCAGAATAGATCTTCAAAAATCTGAAAAACTCAGGACTGACCCGAGCGTAATGAAAGGACAAAACACTCGAGTCAGGACTAAAATATCCTTATGAAAGTTAAATCAATCGTAAATAAATATGAGTGTGACGGCGTTAGAGATGTTTACGGGGTTTGACATCTCATATCCAGTGTCAACGTGCGTGCAATAACTCAAGAGATGTTACGGGATTTTCCATCTCTTAAGGATCCGTTAAACTATCTACTATGTAGTAATGTACGCTAAGTAGATAATGCCTATCAGTAATATAAAGTATCAAAATAGCGTTAAGGCATTACCATAATCCCCCTTAACACATTTTATAATGCCATAGTCTATACAGCACCGTAATCCCCACCGTAAACTGGTGGTTATCAGAGGGTACCCCATAGGTATAACACAAAACATAACGTAGTGGTTGCGAATAGGATAATCAGTATGACAAGGTACATGAGGCGATACCAACTAGGATACTAGTAGTTGCGTGATCCGGACTGATGTTGAGCATAGCCAGCAGCTACCCCAACACCGCGAAACAACACTCCCAAATCAAGGGGTGCACCCAAATCGAATCACAAATGTAATAAATATGGTATCGAAGAAGTATGTCCGCTAGAGATGGCGAACCTCAATGGCCCGGCGCGGCTCCTGTTTTAGTTATGTCAAGGGTCATCCAATATCGTTCTCTTTCTTCAGTCAACGCGTTCACCAAACCATCCACTTCATTCTGGATCAACACTCCGCGTATAATAGTTATTAAAGTGGTTTTCGGTATCGACAGAGAGTATGTCCATATCCGATCCCGGTCTCTTTAATAACTACGTATTATTACACCGAAGGCTATTTTACGTTTCAAATCGATTCATAATTGATATCAAAATATCATATTCGCTTCAAAATCAAAGCCATTTCAAATATCATCATATCTATTCAAAATGTAAGATTCCGCTTCAAAATCATTTTTTGCACCAATATCTCATTTCGATTTCAAAATCATTTCGAATTTCAATTTAGGTTGCAACTTCATTTAAACCAATTCGTATTTACATTCAAGATTTAAAGATAAACATTTCACCTTATTTACCTATTTGAAATTTTAGAAAATAGTTTTCAGTAGTTTAAAATAGTTAAAAATACTTAAATCTTTAAAATGGATTTAAAATAGATAAATTAGTTTAAAATAATTTAAATTGGGTTAAGTAGATTAAAAATAGATTAAAATAGTTTAAGTATTCAAAATGGTTTATATAACTGAGTAATTTGGAAAACAAAATAAAACAGCTTCAAAACCAAACCGTTTCAATTATAACTTCCCAATTCAAAACAATTTCAATTTCCCTTCTACCGATTCAGTTTCGATTTCGATTCAATCAACGTCAAACTTTGACTTCAAATTTACTCAATTTTATATTCACTTTCAATTAATTCAATTTCAATTTATATCGATTTGGAGCTTGATTTTCAAAAATATCCATTTACAACGCTTAACAAAATTATCCATCAATATTCAAGTTTAAATCCAAATTTTCAAATATAATTCAATTCCAAGCTCGTTTTCAAAATATCATTTTTATATCACTTTTACTTAGTAACATTCAAAGCTCGAATTAAGGTTAAATCTTTAAACAAATCAATTTTCGAAATTCAATCATATCCCGATTTTTAAATTCCAAAGTCTCCACTTTAATTATTTAACAATTTCTTTTAACCAAAATTTATTTCAACAATCCAAACTCAATTTTCCGATAAATTCGATTTTTATAAATTGATTTCTATTTATAACTTTTAAATCAAAACATTTAAATCAATCTCAAATCGACGATTTTAAAATTTTTAACTTAGCCAATTCGGTGTCCGTATATAATTTTATGTCCTATGGCCAAGTAATTATTTATTTCAATTAAATGTCAGGGATGAATATATATCACTTAAATCAAATCACAGTTTCATATGTATGCATAACAGGATATATATAAGCAAATAAACATCCAAACATTAAATATCAACCAATAGCATCCATCGAAATACATCATCCAATAAAATGACAATCCAAACATTAATCGCAATTCAATTTCAATTTCAATTTTAACTGTCAATTTAATTTTCAACGGTTAATTCAATGACAATCTATATGACAATTGAATTTTATCAAACAACGACAAATAAAATTCATCACTTCATAATATCAAATTTAACTAGCATAAAGATATTCAGTACGTTGTGAGCGTTATAAAACACTCACCTTGATTTCAATGTGTTCCAGCTTTTTATTTCGAATAAAATTAAACGAGCGTTTAATTTTACCCAAAATTTTCACTAGCTCCAAACGACTCCAATCTAGTTCCATAGTGTAGTGCTTGTCGATACGATTCCAACGCAAAAAGTTTCGTCCAAAACGGACCTCGTATGAAAGAGTTATGCATTTTAGAAGTTTACACAAATTGAAATATAAATAATATACAACTTTTATTTTATTTCTAACCCTAACAGATCTGGGCCATCCATCTCAAAGCCTGCAAATCCAAGCCATATGCGTTCTTCCTCCTTCCTCTCTCACTTGCGTTCGTGCCCAGTAATTTGCCGTGCCCAAGTACCCATAGTAAGTAAGCTAGGGTTTGAAATTGCCACCACCACGTTCGACGAGAAGTTGATCAGCTAGCGCCAAATGGAAGCTCAACTCCCCCTCTACCTTCGGCCGCAACTATGGTGAACTCGGCCCCACCCCTTGCCTCGATTTGCGTGAAAAATGCAGCGGCTTTGAACGCGATTTCCCGTCGATCCGAAGCTCCATTTCAAATCACGACTGTTGAATTTGTAGATCTCATTGAGATCTACAACTTTGTAGTTGGGAGTTTTTGCTAATTCTTCACGGATTTGGAGATAATTGAGGAAGAAGTTTCGAAATTTCTGGCCATTCATCTCTATAGTGGCGGCTAAGGGCTGAAACCCTAGCCTTTGTTTGCAAATTGTGAAATGGAGGGCCTTTTATAGAAAATTGCAAAAACACTATTCACCGAAAATTTTCCGAACTCCAAACGAAGCGTGCCAGCAGGCGTTCTAGGGTTTACCCCGCATTCCGGACACAATGAAATAGGTTTCGGAAGCTAATTCGATCATCTGTGCGAGTTACGGCAGTAAACGATCAATTTTAAATTAAACCGATTAAACGATTTTTCTAGGCGTTTTGGCTTGTCCCGGACAAACGGTAAATCCGATTGACACGGAGTTTGAAATCTTACAATAATATCACGTTACGGATCCGATGAAACTGGTTTCTTCGAAATCCGAGACTGTTTGAAAAATGGCTATTTTAACTCGTCAATTTAATATTAAAACAATTTCGATGCGTTTCGAGCTGCCACGGTCAAACGAAAACTCCGATTGCTACGAAATTTGAAATCCGATAATAACAAACTATTACGGATCCAATGGAACTAGTTTCGTCCAATTCTGAGGCTATTCGAAAATTGGCTATTTTTCAGTCGATAATTAAATATTAAAATATTCAATTTTTATAGATTTACTTTTAATTTGATTTTAAAAGTTCGACAACATCATTCTAACTTTAATATTATAAAATAAAATTTTACAAATCATTTTTAATCATATTAAAGCCGTTATTCAATTATCCAATAAATTCCAATTTTAAAATCTTATTAACTCTATTATAATCCCGATATAACTTACATTCACTTTGGAAATCAATTTGAATCATATTAAATCAAATTTCAATTACTCACTCTATTTTCATATATTAAATTTCAATATCAAATTAATCATATCAAATTCGAAATTTAATTATTGAAACATTTGTAATATTAAATTTAAACAATTTTTATTATTCTCGAATCACTATCTTTTGAGATATTCAAAACGAACTTAAAAATTTAACTTTTGAAACGAATTAAAATTATAGAACAACCATTCCCATTATATGGTTATTCAATTCCCATTATTAAATTATTCAATCAATTCCAAGTATTAAATTTAAACAATTTCGATTATCCAATAATTCATTATCTTTTGAAATATTGAAATTGAACTTATAAGATTCAACTTTTAAAACCAATTCACAATTTAGAACACTATTTTCATTTTTCAGTTATTCAATTATTCAATAAGTTTTAAATTATTTAATTTAAACAATTTACCTGTTCAATATTCAATATTTGATTTAAATAGATTTTACTTATCAATCAATTTCTCTATTATACCCAACGGATTCAACATTTATTATCCTATTCAACTTTTGATTTCAAAGGCATTCACTAAGTAGCTTTTATTTTTCATTACATGGATAATTATTGTCGCAATTCATTCCAGTTATTATTATTCCAAACGAATTACAATTTTTTTCTAACATTAAATCACGAAATCTTATTAAATTAGCTATTTTAATTATCGAAAATTTACGGATCGTTACACAATATTTAAATATTACACTAATTTCCGCGTTCAATTACAACTATAATAAAACCCCAGTTTATTGTATTTTAAATTCCAATAAATTCTTTTATTTTGATTGTCATTCTTATTATTAAATCAACCAAAACCATATGAATTTATTTTACATAAGTTTCCATCTTATTATACTCATTTTCTATAGTTAACATCTTTTGTTCTATTACTACAGTATTTAATTACATTGAATTTCAACAATTGATTTCCAGATTAATTTCAACGGATTAAATAAATGAGATGATAATAAATCAGTTGTTACAACTTAGTAATTCATATCCATTAATTCATTGTTTACTATCAAGGGTTATAAATTACTTGCCCAAAACTGATTTCCTATTCTATAATAAACAATTTTAATTATCCACATATTATTTCTATCTTTAATACAACATTTAATCTACTTCTTATTAACTTACCATTTAAATCCAAATTAACCTCTACAATTATCTTTCAACTAGGAATAACATTCATTATTGACCTTTATTATTACCATTAATTGAGATTACATTATAATGGTTGTCAATAACGTTTAAACAAAATTATTAAATTTAATTGTAATCAATTTTTTTTCCCATTTATAAGTTATAAATTTTAATTCTTACAATATTAAATTCCAAAAGTGTTATAAAATTTTATATTTTTAATTATAAAAAATATGGGTCATTACAATTGGACCTCATATGAACAAGATACGATCATTAGAACATCACGAGATTAATTAATCAATAATTAACTTAATTATTTGGTAATTAAACGAATTACCTGCTCCCTCATGTGAAATAAGCCCATGCCGCCAACAAAATAAACTCCAACGCGACTTCATTGCGTTCCTAGATAATTACCCCTATTTCGAACTCAGTGGAACTAGTATTGAGACCTAATTTCATCAAATACAGAAATTAACTTTTAAATTAAAATTACATCATATTATAATTCTTAAAATCAATGTCTATGCTTTTTGAGTTCGCACGACCACAAGGTACATCCAGTGGTAACTAGACTTGACGACACATAACAATTCATTATTATGAATCCAATGGCACTAGTTTCGACAAATTCCAAGTTAGTGATCAAGAATGATAATTTCACACGTTAATTAAAGCAAATTATTAGTAAGTGATTCTTATCACTTTTAGTTCTAAACTAGAAGTATACTATCATTGTTTTTATTTTCAAAAAAATTAAATAAGCCATCGAAACCATTTTTATTCCCATTAAATCCAAGATTCAATGTTTAAATAATTCTGATAGTTAATTATAAACCATTCAAAAATCTAGGTCACTACAAAATATTTCTAAGTTTAAAATTTCAAAACATAAAGAATACTATGAAATAGCCTATGAATTTTTTTTGGATTTTTCTATGTCAAAATAATATTTTATATTAATTAAATGCTTTTCATCCAAAATAAAGAATTATTTTTAAAAGTGCTAAAAATGATTTAAAAAATATAATTTTTTGATCGAGATCTTATGAGATATCATGTTAATTAAAAAATAATATAAAAATGAGTTTTTGAAACATAATTTATTTTATGTGAATTTATAAATTGGTGTAATGATTAAATAATAATAAAAAGTATTAAATAATTATCAAAAATTTATTTTCGGTTACTAAAAATTATGTTTATTATAAATGTACATTTTAATTACAAAATCTTTTATTTATGTGACATAGTCATATAGTTTAATATAAGCCATATAAATAAATTAGTTAATATATTAATCTATGTGTACATATATTAATTAATAAAAGATAAATAATTAGAACTAATAATTTTGGCTATGTATATTAGATCCTTATGGAAAAATTATAATTTTTATTTTATTTTATAAACATACACTTATAACCAGTCAATGTGTGACAACAATAATACCTATAGGAATCTCACTAACTAACAATATAGTATTAGCAATATATCTATATACATGAATAATAAACATTTATATAGAGGTAATACATCATATATACAAACTAAACACTTACCTAAAAGTAATACGCTCAAGTCCATCTTGCAATGATGAGTTCTCCTCCCTTAGAAAACTTCTCGATTCGTTAGATTGCTAGTCCTAAAACTGCAAAACTTTTTCTATCAAATAGCTTTTGATTTAAATTGATTTGATTTGAGTTTTGATGGAGTATATAGAAGGTTTATTACGATCATAAGATAATTGATGAGGCAGCAAAAAAAACTATACATACATTAGGTTTAGGAGTCCTTTTATAGTGGAAGGAATAGAGAGAAAGTGGATCATATCTCTTACCCTTTCTCTCCAAATCTGAGCCATCAATATAAAATACCCAAACCCATTTTTAGCCTCCCCTTACATTTAATTTAGTCAAAATTTGCAGCTCCTTTCAAGGGCTTTAAACTCATTTCAAGCCCAAATAAATATTATTAATTAAATCTAATTTAATTACTTATTGATATTGCATATTGATCGATATATTTATAAATATTATAAATATATAATCATATTTGTTCCTCATATCATATTCAAATTTGATAATTAATATTTTATAAATATTAATTAATTTAATTAATTCATAATGGTTGTAAACTAATTAAATCATTTGGTCTAAAGAGAATTCATCATTTCGGTTGTGTGACTCTCGAGTGTAAATTCCGTCAGAGATTAACATCGAACTATTCGAATGTTAATGTTCACACATCACTTGGAAGGTGGTGTGATATTTTGGCTAAATTTATTGCGTACTTAATTTCGATAAAATCTAATTTCACTTTATTAATTGTTATCCGATTGTGAAATTTACACCAATTCTCTTCGTCAAAACTATATCACTTCAGACTTATTGAATTTAGTAATGGTTCAAATTCTAATATTATCCATGTTCAACAATATAGTCCAAATATAAAGTCATTGTTCAATAATAAAAATTATTATTGACAGAAATGCTTTGGCCAGAGACTTTGACTTTGAGTTGACTTGAGTTGACTGTGCTACTAACCACATATAACCGAGGAAATGAATTCTCTCTTGAATAATGCTTCACTTCGAATGCTTCCACTCGACCCAACTATAGTCACTCGGTGGAATGCCATGCCATGATTTGACTACAATCAAAGTATAGATTTCATATTGAAGATCTACAGCATTCTCAGGTCGAGAGAATTGTGTAAATTCAGTCACATCGATTTTTACTATTTGACCTTAGTTATATTAACCAACAGAAAACTATTGAGTGGGTCATTCTATAGTTATCTAATAACCATCAGTATGTAACCTCTAGGTGCCTCCAGCAATAGTGAGTAATATACTTCTCAACATTTAGAGAACGTAACGTACTCTAGTCTCAACAGATATATCGATATCCAGTCTCAATGCATCTTGACTACGAACATTTAAAATGTTATATTTATTTTCATTATGATAAATTATTTAGGGTTACAACGCTTTGTAACTACTGTCACAAAACATACCATTTACGGATTTTTTATTAAATATACTTTTAATTAAATTAATTAACTAATACAACCACATTATATAGAGTATATAATAGAAAGAAAATGCCTTTGATTTCGAATAAGACTGGTTATTGAGTTAAATAAATGTAAAAAAAAAAAATCGCCCCTAACTCTATCAATCTCCCACTTACACTTGATGTCAATTATGGAATCTTATTTAAGTTCTCCAATCAGTGTTTTTAAAACCAGTTGGGTCAGTCCCTTGGAGAACATGTATGTTATTTTGTTTAATCATCTACTCTGTCGATTAACTCTCTCCGACACTGATAAACTACTTTTGTCATGCGGAATAATTTGGAGTATGCCTCTTGACTTCTAGTGAGCTCTAAGTTCTTACGAATTATGTCATGACATTCTTGTCATATAAAAATGTTATAGGATTCTCGCCATTTGGAACCACCCTCGGCTCAGTTATAAATTTGTGCATTTATATTTATATACATTGCTTTTAGTGTGGCACTGTTCAAGTTAATGAATCGACCACAATCTCTTTTGTTCGGAATATTTCCAACTTAATGATTCTTAATATATTATTGACATATTATACTCAATATCACTTGTGAAATTTGAGTCTGAACACTCCTTCATTTGGAGTTCGATGTTTCTATAAACCTTTCTCCAATATTTCATAAATACACGAGAACACCTAGAAAAACCATTTAATGAAATCTATTTTGATTTGACATTTTCTTCATGTATCAATTACACAAACAAAACACGATATCGTAGACAGCATAACATGTATGATAATTTTTATTGCCAACGCATAAGGAATCCATCTTACATGTTCCATATTAAACATTTTAATGAGGTGTCCTTACATATCGTTTGGGACATTCCCAAACATCTTTTATACTTACTATAAAAAACATTGCTTACAAATCTAATGTTGAATACTAAAATAATTAAAATTGATTCTAACACATGTACATCGTTAAAAAATCAGCATTGTGTCGTTTACTTATGTTTTAGAAATATCTGTGTACCTTTTAAAGTTCTTTTTACAAACACAAGCTTTCTCTGCATTTTGATTGATAATCAAACAATTTGATATTTCTATCAAAATATTTGTTCAATTCCGATGCTTAATAAATGATACCGTCTATCATTTCTTGGATCATATCCGTAAACTCACAACATCTATATTGCTCTCACTAACTTTGAGACACACTGGTTGCTATGTGCAAATAGTCAAGTCATTATCAAGAATTTTATATTTTAGCATATATGTACTAAACACTATGTCTCATAAAGCGATAATCTTGCAAGTAGATCCGAAATAATTTGATCATGTTTAGTGATGAATCTATTATGCTAATCCCAACATTTGAAATTTACAAGATTATTCTTATCAATATTGCTCGTTTAATTCCAACTACATTAGTCTTGCTTATAAAAACACAATCATAGCCGATGGATCAAATCCCTTCGGCTACGACTACTAAAATCATATTTTGATAATGTACTTAGAATTCATTTTTGGATCTTTGCATCACATCATATTATAGAGTCAACACTCCTAATAGTTTAATTAAACAATCGATGATTGTATATATTGAAACTGTTATATAAATTTCTTATAAGTATCCAAACCTTTTTATAAACTTCCTTGGTGAATATCTAAGTCATTTTTAAAAATTCTTTTATAAATACCAAAAATCATTTATAAAACTTCTTTATAGACCTTTCTCGTTTAAATAACTTCCTAAATAACCTTAATCAAATTAGCTTCCTTTAATAAGCAATCCATTTATAAATCTCTCTTATTTATGAAATCTTCTTTTCTTAAAAACTCAAATCCATTTACCTAAAAAATAATCTTATTAATTTCCAAATTCCCTTGTAAAAATCTTAATAAAAACTTCTTTTTATAACATGGAAAACCATTTCCATTAGTTAAAACATCTTTCGTAAAACCACAACATATGCTAAGAGCGACATACGAAGATGCCCCCTTGGATGATCAAAGTGTATATATATAGGCAATTTAACAACTTTGCCTTTACATCAACAACACAGCAGAATCAAAATAAAAGAGAACTCTAGATAGCTATCATGCCTCTTGCACGTCTTTGAAAGCTTATTCGTCTAAAGAGGCACCTGAAAACCTCAACTCTCAAACTAATCAAAATCAATTGAGTACCCAAGAGTTTAAGGGAAAAACATAAACTTCGAGTCAGACATAAAGCCTAGTATGAATAATAATCTACCATATTAAAACATTTAGATATCTAGTAAGGGCACGCCACTTAGCAGAACAGGTTCCCCCTCACTAGTATCTTAAAACCTTTGTAGAACCATATACTGTGCTCCTGAATCCACAATGGTTAAATAATTTCAAAATAATATGATGTGATGATATGCAAAACAAGTAAATCAATTCTAGATTACTCATCCCCATCCATTATGACTATCTGCCTCAGTTATAGTTTCTAGGATTACTATTAACTTAATAGTTTTCACGGCTGACTAATAACCGGTTAAATGTTTATGGACTCCCCATCCTATTTTATAGTTTTCATGGGATCACTAAGAACCTATTGGCCTCTTTCAATATCTTTATTGTTTTATGGGTTCTCCCTGAATCTATTGGTAACTCCAATATCCTTTCTCTTTTCTAAGTTTTCATTGGTTGACTAGGAACCTATTGGCATCTGTTAATATCTTTGTCTGGATATAGTCTTCATGGGTTCACTATAAACTTATTGGCCCCTACCAATATCAAATCATAGTTTTCATAGGCTAATTATGAACCTATCTTTCCGACATCTTCATTTAAAGATAGTTTTCATGGGCTTACTATGAACCTATTGGCCCCTGCGAATATCTTTTTCCTTATACAGTTTTCATGGGCTTACTGTGAACCTGTTGGCCCCTGCCAATATCTTTAATTAATTTAATTTATATTTACTACTGGGTCAACCTAAATTGTTATTCTGCCCTTCCCAAATTTCTATTATGGGTTCATTATAATGTGAATATATATACATATGAAGTAGCAAACATAATAACATAACAATACCACTCCTGTAGTATTAATATCCTTGAAATTATTTTCATATGAAACATGGTTAATCCCTTCAACCTAATATTTTGTCAAGGAAAGTTTCTTCTTAAAACCATTTCAAAACTCCTTTACTTAGCCATGAGTTTTTCCTCTAAAATGAGATTGGGTTATTTGTTTTGAAAAACAAAAGCTTTTGTAACCTTCAACGCTTTGTTTTCGACCTCATTGGATAACCTCCTTCGAAAGCAATAAATATCTTTTCAAAACATTAGGCCCTTGCCTTTTGAAACACTTTAAAACTTCTCCTTCGAAACCTTTCAAATGTAACAAGTATTACTTATTAACTCTTAGAAGCATTGCTTTGAAACTAATGAAAGTACCCCTTTCGAAACCTTTGGAAGTATCCCCTCTGAAACCATTGAAAGCCTCTCTTTCGAAACCATTGATTTATATTTAAAAATATCATTTGATTTAAAGTGAATATAAATGAAAGTATCTCTTTTGAAACCATTCTTATCATATATAATTATTGGGGAAAACTTGAGGGCGTCAGCTCCATCCCTTTCGAAAGCTTCAAAACATTTAAGTAATAACACTGAAGGAAAGCATCGAAACCCCCTTTTCGATCCATTGCTTTAGAAAACAGTGAGCCCTTTCGAAAGAATTTAGGAAGTGACTTAGTATAAGTTTAAAACAAAGGTTACCTTTTAAAAGCATTGATGACGTCAGTACACTAGAAAGGCAAAACAACAATGGTTGGGTTTCAAGCTAGTCCGAACCTCTACTTTCGAAAGCATCATTTTTATAAGTAAAGAAACCCATTCGAAAGCTTATACTTTATAACATAAGATGGCAACCTCGAAAGCTATTAAAAAACCTCTTTCGAAAGCATATTTCGTCTCTTTGAAAGCTTTAATAAAACAATGGCAGGCGCTTAACTTTTTAAAACAGGAAAAGGTATCGAACCCATCGAAAGCAACGCTTTCGACACTAAGCCTTCCGCCTTTCTCTAATCCATTACGTACCATCTGAGTGATACCTTGTGTATTGATTTTGACCTACGTTGGTTTCAGATGAGATGGAGCGGAAGCATAGGAGTTGGAAGGTGCTTTTAAATAGAGGCGGAAGCCACTTTTCTGGGTAAAAACCGATTAATGCCATTTAAAGCAAATACTTTCTAACTAACCTGCCACGTGTAAAAATATGATTGGTTGCCATAACATTGCAAATTCTTTACCAAAATAACTACTGCTTAACTTCAGATCTAAACCAAGGTTAATTTAGTAAATAAGTCATTCCATTAAGCCAAACCAATATTGCAAATAAGTCATTCTTTTAAAATAATTTAATTTCTATAGCAAATCACTTAGGAAAAATCCCCAGAACTTCAAAAATTCACTTTCATCATGTTATCTAACATATAAAAAATTTAGATCCAAATTCTCAATATAATTTCTGAAATAAATTTCTAAATCCAATTAACCATATGACACAAAGTAGTTCAAATGACACAAAGAAGTTCAGATGACACAACCGTTTAGATTTCCACTACATACATATTAGAAAAACCAACCTCAACACCAAATCCACATACATCCGACAAGCAGCAATTCAACACAAACTACATAAACTATGCAACTGAACATATAGATACACAAAATATAACAATACCAACATTGGCAAAGCTAACCAACAGGGTTCAATTGTAAGGTGCATATATTTACATAATATAATAGCAGGCATATATAGAATTTAGGCACTATGATTCAGCAAACTTGTAGACATACGTAGCCCACTCAAGCCAAACGGTATCAATATCCTTTTGGAAAAAAGTATTGTTTACATCCTTCTTCCACTGCAACAAATAGGAAATGCAGAGGTTAACTTTACTCCGCATGTAACTATATATATATGTATGTATGTATGCCTAACTAAAATACAACATCGGCATATATTACCTTAGCAGCCCATTGTTGATTCTTGTCTCCGATAATTTCTTTCATGTAGCACATAACCCACAATCCACATGTCAACTGACCTCTTTGTTTTGGAGCTCCCTGAAACATGCATAGATGTCAAGTAAACATATAATTTAATCAATAATGTTAAGGAAAAAAGTCATCGGACTTGAGAATTATTGAGTACGTATACACACCAAATAAGGCATCCATCGAACTTTCTTTTTTCCTTTCACTTTGTCATGATTGTAAATTGCAATGGAGCTGCAAAGTAAGCAAATATAAACCACCAAACCTTTGAATACATGTTTGGCCAAACTATCTCCAATGCATTGGAAGTTAATTTAAACAAACATTGGAATGTACAATCAGGACCAACCTAAATTACCACACTTTCACCAAAGCTTGTAAATTGTAATGAACCTACAAAGTAAACAGACAAAAAATAGCAATTGCACATACCTGCTCACAATATTAATCATTCTTGTAACGACCCGTAATTTTCGACAATTAAAATAGTAAATTTAATAATTTTTTTGTATTTAATTGTTAGAAGAAATTAAAATTTAAGATTTGTAGCTGGAATAATACTAAAATGAAATGCAACAATGTTAATTAAAGCTAATTATTAACAATTTGAATGGAATTTCAATTAATTGAAATAGTGTAAGGTTATACTTGGTTATAAAGTGAACATAGGAAAAAGAATGTAAATATTGAATTCATTAATGAAATAATATATTGTTAATGGAAATTGAACAAGCTTAGTGTTACGAAAGAAATGGTAACATTTGTTTGTAAGTAATAAACCTATAAATGTAATTAAAGGCTATTGGTGACAATTATTATATATATTACCTATTTATTTGGTCTATTAAATTTAATTAGAAATAAATGGCAATTAATTCCCTTAATTAGTGCAGTTAATGTAGGTTTAATTGATAATGGTAAAAAGGTTGGTTTTACACAATGCAACCAATGTAAATTTTTATCATAGACGACCTTTGATTTGAATAAAAGGATGAAAATCAGTTTACTCAAATTTATTGTTGGAATTTGAAATTTTAATAAGTGAATTTATTACAATCAACGAAATAAAATGTTACGTAAATGAAAGGTAAGATGAAATGGTAAAATATTGATGTAATGGAAGATATAACAATGTTGACTATGTATGTGAGGTAATAATTGATTTAATAAGAGAATGAAACCAAGGTAAATAAATTAATTGAGACTTTAATTATAATTACTGTGTGAAATTGATCAAAATTCAATAAAATGGAAATAAAGTGATTAATACAAATAAAGGATGGAAATTGGAGTATATTAGCGTAATGAAATGTAAGACATATGTCAACTATGTTATTAGATCACAGTTTGGACCATAAATAAAATTCTAAAACAGCAAACTACAATGAAGCAAAGAAGTGGAAGGTTCTAACGCGTATTAGAATATAATTTAATAACAGGAATTGGAATAATAAATGTCAGTTTCAATGATGAGTTAAATAAATATTGATTGATATAGAAAAACATTTATTTAATAGGTAATTTAATGCTTGTTGGATACTGTAATTTTATAAATGTGTTTGCATGACTATAAAAAAGGATTACAATGTTCACGTATTTATTTAATTGATTTCATCAATTAGGGTCTGTTTTGAAGTGGAAGATTAAAATTAATTGAAAATAAATTTATTGAAAATTTTCAATTTAAAAAGGAAAAAGAAACAAAGCACGATTAATAAATTTAATGTAAGAATGTTTTCATTTGGAATGTACATTATTTGGAAATATAAGAATGGGTTTAATATTGTATAAATTGATCATTTTAGAATATAAGAATGTTTACATTTATGAATTACATGCAACGAATAAGCGTTTTAAGGAAAACAAAAGAATGTTTGAGGAAAATAAAGTGAATGTTTCCATTTTGAATATAAATATAACGTTGTAAAAAGAGAAAATTGAATTTTTAAAACAATATTTTACGGTAGTTAAATAGCAGGCATAAGTTGCACGGAAGTGATTTTATTGCTAACCTTGAAATTTAAAATAAATTAAATATTTGAGTTCATAATTACATGTCGAGGAAAATGTTGTTTTAAATTTGAATTTTCAAACCATGGTTCACATTTTGTTTTATGAAGCGGCGGTCCCCGTTATGTAAATTGGTGTGTTTAAATTTAAGTTATGTTGTGGTAATTATATTTTTGATGAATGTCAAATTTTGTATGTTTAGGGTTAATAAAATTAATTGAGTGAACAAATGTTTTGAAATTTGAATTCCAAAAGTTTGTTTATAGAGCAGAGTTGGTCCATTCATTCCTTTTATAATTAATGATTGTCACACTTTTTTCATTGTTTGCTCATTTGTTCCATTACTCATTTCCATTTACATTGTCTAAAGCCTTTTCATTTCATGAACGTGACCTACTTTTTGTATTTTTAACTCTTTCCTTCACCTCTTTTAATACCTACCATTTTTTGTGTTGTTCATATTTTTACTTTATTTTAATTCCTACTTTATTTATATTTAGCTTTATTAGCTTTTCACTAGTTTCAATCTTCATTCTTGTAGCTTCATTTCATTTTTTTTAAATCTTGTCTTCTGTAGCTTCGTTTTTTGTCTCTCTTCACCTTCCTCCTCCTTTTTTCATGTTTCTTCTTCAAATCTCCTTTCTCTCCATTTTTCTAAAGTTTTTTTCTCTTTTATTCTTCTTATTCTTCAAATCTTTTTCTTCTTTTTCAAAGCTTCCTTTTCTTTTTTTCAATTCTTCTTCTTCTTCTTTATTTTTTTTCTTTTTCAAATCTTCTCTTCTTTACATGTATTTTTCCTCAAATTAAGATCTATATAATCTTCTCTCCAAAACATTCTATTAAAAAAAGATTAATATAGCAAGGAAACAAAACAAAATGAGAAAGTAGTTGCAGATCCAAATCTGGCAAGAAAATGGAAAGAAAAAAGGTGAGTGATTCAACCCACTGACGCAATATTAAAAATTCCATTGCAAGTTAAATAAAATATATGATGTGATATATAATTTTTTTATTATTTTTTGTTGATTTAAGTTGACATTTGAATTGATATGGAATCTGAATCGACATTTAATTTTATATTGGAATTTAATTGATAGTTAAACCCCAATATTGATAACTATTATACGTTGAAATATATTGGTTGATTTGGATGTTGTTTGAAATGGATGCTTATTGATTGATATGTTGGATGTGTGATTGTTTATTTATTTTAATATGACCTTGTTATCACCTTGTATATTATTGACATCATTTAAGTGGTCCTCTGAATCATTTAGAATTAGATAATTAAGACATTTAAATTATGGGCTGAAATGATATGTTCCCATACAATTTCTTGAATTTGGATTATTTATTGAAACTGAATTATTTAAAAACTTGAATTTTTTAATTTAAACTTCGGATTTATTTTAAATAAAGTGGCTAAAATTAGTATTTCGAATTTTTGAAATCTCGTTAATTACCGCACTCACATTGTACACTTGATAGAAGATGAAAAATCCCATAACATCTCTGAAGGCATTGCACTCATATTTTTATTTGAGATTGATTAGACTAACATAGGAATTTTTAGTTCTGACTAAAGTATATTGTTTTTCATTATGCTCGGGTCAGTATGAGCTTTTTCAGTGTATTGAAGACTATTTTTGTTTTCTAGAAGGCGAAGACGAAGATTCAGTATATTAATGTTATTTATTATTATTCCACTGCTTATTGTGTTCCGCTGCATTATTTTTTATTTTCTGATGTATATATAACTCTGATTTGAATTTTAAAAGTATAATCAAATGTCATTTGTAAAACAACTTCATGAACTGTTTATTTGATTATTATATTTTGTCATTCCATGGCAAGATTCTGTGTTTTGTTCTTTCTCCTTCTTTTCTACTATTTTCTTATTTACCCCATTAACAATCCACCCTTTTGAATGGTTTGAATTAGACATGTATGGTTTATTGTCGATTTAAATTGTCCAAAAAAGTGGGTCGTTACAATTTTTCACCACACAATCGTCCTCTCAATGGATCCATGAAATGCACACTTTCTTCAGGGGGATTTACAACCGTCAAACTCCAATGATTACTATCATTGAAAATCGCACTTAGCATTCATAAAAAGGTATACACAGCATGAGTCAAGTACAAAATTTTATAGAACAATATAGAGAACCATACTGTACATACTCTGAGTTACACGACACCAAAAAAATCCGATCAAGATTCCCTTGTTCATACCCTTTGGCCAAACCAGAAGCTATTTTAGCTGAATTTCCACATCTGCATGCATCTATACAAGTAGGATATACGAAGGCAATCATTTCTACCATCTTATATTTCTTCAGTACTTTATGAAGGTAGCTATAAGAGCATATAAGAAAAGTATAATTAACACCAAATGCAACATTAAAAATTTGTGACTTGAGCATATGTCTCAGAAATGACATGAGCAAAGACACCACCTCATATGAAAAACAATGGCTTGCGCAGATGTCTCAAAAGAATTTGTGATCGCATGTGTACCTGTCCTGAAGACAGCCACTTTTGTTCGAAAACTGAATATTTCCTCGTCTAAAGTGGTGTTTTTAAGCACCCTGGTTTGGAGATTACCTTTCAATATTGAATTATAATGATAATTATAATTTAATATTGTAAATTAAATTAAAATTGGTGAAATTAAATTGTTTATTTGGAGTAAATAATGAAATTGGAATTAAATTGAGAAAATAAAGTTCCAAGCTTTATTTTATTTTGTTTGGAGTGATAATGAATACAATACGGGCTTTAAATAATGAAAATGTTTTCATTTTAGAGAAAATGCAATAATTATTTTAATTATTGCCCATTTGCTTCTTTTAATAGTTTTTAAAAGAATAAGTAATTAATAAAGGGGGTTTATTGAACTAAAAGGTGGAAATTGGTTTAAAAATAAGTTTTGGCCAAAAATAATATTTTGAAATGGTTTGAAATATTTTTCTAAGTGAGAAAATAAACTTTGTCGAATTTTAGAAGTTAAAAACAATGTTTTGTTCATTTATTTGAGTAAATGATGTATTTTTTTTTAATTAATGATTCTAATAATAATTTTTTTTAAATTATAAATTAATTTTTTAAATGATAGAAAATGTTTTATTTTATATATACACAAGTTTTCACATTTTTCTTGTGTGAAACTTGAGAGAAATGCATTTTTATTTATGTGTATATGTGATATGTACACATTAATTTGTTAAGTGTTGATTTAAACCTTAATCCATTTATTTCTTTTAATTTTTGAACCCAATTGGACCCATTAACCTTTAACCAGTTGAGAAATGAGAAATAGTGATTAGCTGTATGTTCACTTCATATTATCTTTTTCCTCCTTCAGCCTCAAAAAACAAAAATAGTAAAGCACTTTATCAATTTCTCAAATCCAGTCAAATTTCTCAATTAAAACTCACCAAATTCAAATCTTTTTGCAAGCTAGTGATAAATCTAAGGTAATCCCCTCCGAACTACTGAATTTCATCACAAAATTCTGTTATAGTAAATGGTTTTCCAATTTTTACTGTACATTTGTTTGCATGTTCTATAATTGCTTTCTACAGGTTCTAAAGGCTTGTAGTCTTAAGCAAAGCTTCCTCTTTTCATAAAAAATCCGAGCTTTTGCAACAAATCAGCAAGGTGAGTTGTAAAACTCACAAACTAGCCAAAACAAAAGTGCCAATGCTTGAATCTGTAAAGATTTCGCTTTAGTTTGCAATTTCCTGTAGTTGAAATTTCTTTGTTTACAATCTACTTTTATTGAATCTTTAAGACCTTATATCTTGTGATTCCGATAACGAAGCGCTACAAGATTTATTGCATTTGGTAGCTTGCATGCTGAACTCCTTCTCTATAAATTTTGGTTGAATTTTATGGTGTGTTGATATGCTAAAATCTTGTTGGAAAATCAATCCGCGAGCAGGAAATCAACTGAAACAAAATACGTAAAGGGGGCCGACTGCCTCACCTTCCTAGGTTGGCCTGGAGGTCAACCAAGAGGCCTCCTAGTTCAACCATACGGTCATCCTAGGGAAGACCAGGTCGACCAGGGTAAAGGCGTCAAGGTTGCCTTGTTCTCCTCTTTTATTTAGATGTTTTCAACTTTCTTTTACACCATTTTCGTGTTATATTTCGTGATGATTTTATTCAGTTTTGAAGGCCATGATGTTCATCAGGAGACTAGCCAAATTTTGAACTTCAAATTTTGAATTATTTTGAATAAAATTTGAATTTGAATATCGATTTGAGTGATTTTCCGTGTTTTTATTTGTTATCGAGCACAGTTTTCTCAAATTTTTTTGAAATGATTTGTAAAATTAATGGGCATTTCAAAATAATGATTATACAATATTTCAAAGTATTTTCAAGTATAAGATCTATTTATTCTCTATAATAAGAGAAATTTTCAAATAGGGTTTTCAAATTGATTTAGAAAATTGGTTTTCAAAGCTTGTTTTCCAAAGTAAATTACTTTATACATAAATTTCAAGTTCTTACACATTTCAAGCGAATGAGAAGGAGAATTAAACGGTTTGATAAAACACATGGTGTGTGACATGTGCATTTATCTTATCAGTTAATTCTCGACTTGTCCGTTTGATATTTTTGACCTTTGGTCGAGTTTACCGATGAGATGAGGTAAACTTTTTACTGCTTTGTGTGTGAAATTTACTTGCAGTTACTAAACCATTTAGTGCGAATATGTGGTATGGGACACACGGTAATACAGTTCAGGTTCCTATCCAAGAGTTTGTGACACATTTGCCATTGCGACATACCAGTACCGGACCTTCGGGTCATTGCTATTGCGGCGTATTTGTCTTCGAGATATTTGCCATTTTCCATTGCAACGTTTGCCATTACGGCATATTTGTCATTGTGACATTTTGTCTTCGGGTGAGGTACCTACTTGAGATAATAGTACTTAGCAAGGCTTCGGCCACATGCTCGTGCACACACTTTTGAGATGATTTCTTTGACTATCTCTAGTGTATCGCCCATTTTCAGAATTGGTCCTTTGAACCATTCGATATATATTTGTGGCGATTACCTTTTGGGAATTTGAGCTCTTGGGAGTTTTATTTTCGAGATTTGAATTGCCTACACTGGTATTATTTGTGATTTTCCTTTTGGCGACATTATATGAGATTTTTCTTTTAGCGTCTACTTGAGATTTTATGCTCCTCTTTGGAGATATATTTTCCTTATGGCGTGCTTGAGATGGGATCTCTTTGTGCATGTTTTGGATTTATCAAGATGGCGGGTTTAGGTTTCGCCTAAACCATATTTGATGTTTTATGAAATGCCGATGATATGAGGCTCGCTACAATTAGCGTTTTATGGGTTATTTTTTCTCTTTTGAGATTGTATGTTGTGTAGTGATACCATTCATCACATGAGGTAACCATACATACCATATTTATACTCTTACTTACTTAGTATTGTATCTTCTTGCTTAAGAAGAACATCATCTCTATCCTATGCTTCTATTATCATATATTCTCTTAAACTGATTTGTGTAGCTAGACTGCCTCGTGTATTAATACTCGGATCAGACCGAGGTGTTTCAGGTTAGGTACATTTGGATTTAGCCTATTCTACTTTCGTGTAGCCTCTTTTCTGCGGGCTCTTTTTGTTATAGATTTTTGTGTAGTCCTTTTTGTTTGCTACTCTGGTATATATGTTCTTTTGACTCGCTTGTGTATTATGGTCGCTATACCACTTGACATGTATCAGTTTGTATACTCTGTGATGTATCTACATATGTATGTATATATATATATATATGATGATTTACTGTTTTGTGATGTGTTTTGCATTTAAGTTGTTGTATTTTGTTTTGATAGATCCTATAGCCACCTATGGCTTTGTATTAAGTATTTATTGGATATATCGATCCACTTGAGATAAAAAAATTATATATAAAGCATTTATTGATGCATTTAATAGATATTTAAGAGAAGGCTATAGATGGTCGCTCCTAACCAACCCTATTGTCCACATTAGCAAACAATATTACCCAGTAATACTCTTTGTTAATGTGGGTCTCGAGGTGGGGCGTCACAGTGTTGATGCCGACCCCATTCTTTAGGGATGTGTTTCCCCATTGGCAAAACACCTTCAGCGCTGTAGGCAGTTTAGTAGGCTGTGTGTCGAGGGTTTCAGCATCATCCATCCCATTGTGATCATATTTCCTCTTCTTCTTCTTGACAACATGAGGCTTAAAAACCTCCAGGTTACGTAAATAACAATCAACTTGTTTATATCAAATTAAATAAAACATTGGCTATGTAAAAACCTTATGAACAAAGTTGTCTATTTAATATTCCTCGATCATCCACAAATGATTACCGTAAACTTATTGCTTATGTTATGCATTTTATAATTGAACAACAATTTTCACAATAATTTGATTGAATTTTCATTTTCAAATTAGGCAAGTGGTGAAGGAGTAACGGTTTTTTGTAAGAGAATAATTTACACTTTAAACTAATCTTCATTTACTACACAAACTAGTCTGGTCATAAAAAATATCAATTATTTTACATTAAGTATATAAAAAAACTAAGCTATACACTTATTCACCAATTATTTTTCATCAAACTATCATTTGTTAAAAGCTATGTTGAGCGAATTCATGGTTACAGCCCAAGTGACAACAATCGGTATGTTTGTTAGTGAAGGATTCATGATTTTAACTTGAAATGTAACAGTAGATACTGAAAGTATACAATATGTGAAGTCTATTAATATAGAGTGAATACATGATAAACATACATAGATACTGAAATACATTCTTAGTTACTGCATTGGAGATCAAGCTTCTTAGCCAAGCAATATATGTACCACCAAGCACATCTTGCATTATCATAAATTCACCATTGACAGGAATTGGTAGCAAGGCATCAAGAACAACAACTTTGGTGATGGAGATGCGTGCGTTTTCTTTTCCAAGCGGAACACCATGGATTTTTTGGTTTATGGCGTCGATGTTGATTTCAGTGAACCATATGCAACGATATTATCCACAGAATCAACTACAGTGTGAACTCAGCATTGTCGTTGCCAGACATAGGTTCTTTCATCTGCACCAAAAACATTACGTACATACCAGGTTATCACTAGTAATCAAGTAAACGTTATCAATGAAATTAGCGCAGGTGTCTACAAAAATTTCTTCAAACTTAAAATCTTTATTCAAATTTCTTTTTGGGGACTTAATATGTTCCTCAATAACCACTAGCAACACTGTCTTTGCCATCCCCTTCTTCGCATCTTGTTTCTTTACATGCTTAATGTCAGCAGCTGCCTTCTCCAAATTCTCCTGGGAATAGCGGCTTTGTGTAGATAGTTTGGGTGAATAAGCCAATTCCTCTACGCGTCCAATCTTTGATTCTATTTGCTTTAAATTTTCCTCAAACCAAGCCTATTGCTTACTCACTTCTGCCTTCTTCTTAAGTCCCACTTAGCTTTTTCCTCTTCCATAATCTTCTAAACGCTTGATGGAGTCATATTTATATTTGTTGATCTTTCCTTTTGATATTTTTTTGGAAAATTGAAGTAAGCCCTAGGCTTGATATATTCACCAACACCTCGTACCCTATCGGGATACTCAGTGGTCCCTAAAGCCATTGTTAGAACATCATTAGGTCCATTTACCTCAACGTATCCAGATTCAACTTCTTTAGTCAACTCCTCCTGACAAAAAAACCAAATATATTGGATTTATCTAATTTTATTTCAATAAATACAAAGTAAAAATTAGATAGAAACAAATTAATTACACTTACAATTCTATTGGCAACGACATGTGTTTCTACGTCCTTGAGGTTTCCTTTCTTGTCCTGACATGCCTTTAACCACAGAATACCATGAGACAGTTCTTTCTCAAGAATGGTTTGCAACTCTGTATATATACATATATTTTTATATTAAAATAATGTGAAATTTTATCAGTCCATTCTAACAAAACCTAAACCACTTAGTTGTAGATATCACACAGTTGTGTAAGAAACACTAACCAGTTCTTGCATAAGATTAGCATATCCTTTGCGTGCCATCCAATGAGGGTACACATTTCCTTTCTGTTTTTCTATTTGGGCCTCGCGCATTTCCTACCAATTACATATAGAAGTATACATTATATAATGTCATGGCATCATCGAACCAACCATAGAAACAATAAAGAAGTTAATTTAAATTTATTTAAAGTTAATATTAAAGTTAATTTAAAATTAATATTAAAGTTAATTTAGATTTAATATTAAAGTTAACTTAGATTTGATATTAAAGTTAATTTAAAGTTAATTTAAAGTTAATACTACAGTTAATTTAAAGTTAATATTAAAGTTGATTTAAAGTTAATTTAAAATTAAGTTAAAGTTAATATTAAAGATAATTTAAGTTAATATTAAAGTTAATTTAAATTTTATATCAAAGTTAATTTAAATTTATATAATGTTAATTTAAAGTTAATTTAAAATTAATTTAAAGTTAATACTAAAGTTAATTTAAAGTTAATATTAAAGTTGATTTAAAATTAAGTTAAAGTTTACATTAAAGTTAATTTAAAGCTAATATTAAAGTCAATTTAAAGCTAATTTAAATTTATTTAAAGTTAGTTCAAAATAAATTTAAAATTAACTTTAAATTAATATTAAGTGAATTTAAAGTTGATCTAAAATTAAGTTAAAGTTAATATTCAAGTTAATCTAAATTTATATAAAGTTAATTTAAAGTAAACTGAAAATTAATTTAAAGTTAGTACTAAAGTTAATTTAAAGTTAATATTAAAGTTAATTTAAATTAAGTTAAAGTTAATATTAAAGTTAATTTAAAGTAATATTAAAGTTAGTTTAAAGTAAATTTAAAATTAATTTAATATTAATACTAAAGTAATTTGAAGTAAATATAAATTTAATACTAAAGTTAATTTAAAGCTAATTTAAAATTAATTTAAAGTTAATATTAAAGTTAACTAAAAGTTATTTAAAATTAATTTAAAGTTAATATTAAAGTTAATATAAAGTTAATTTTAAAGTTAATTGAAATTTATATTAAAGAAAATTTAAAGTAAATTTAAAATTAAAGTTACTTTGCAATTAATTTAAAATTAGAGTTAACTTGTAAAATTAAAGTTAATTTAAAGTTAATTCTATAATGCAACCTTTGCACCTTTTTAAGTTTTAACTGCTATGGAACCAATTATAAAATAAAAGGACATAAGTAATTCGAAGATGTACAAAAAATCCTTGTGTAATCCGTTCAACAACAAAAATATCCCAGTCGCCCTTCTGAGTGAACCGATAATCATCTAGAGGGAACTCCAACATCTCGGAGGAGTCCAATGGGGGCACCACGTAATTAGTGAATAGTTTGCTCTTAAACTCTCTCTATTTATTCCCGCCTGATGTTATAATAAGTTTTTTGCATTCTTTAGGCACCACAAATGCTTTCTACATGTATATAAACAAATCAACATGATACAAGTAAGAGATTATACAAGTAATTACTACTAGTAGACATTTTAGTGGACAGTTCATTTACCTCTGCACAAGTAAAAATATTGTCCTTCTCGTGTGCAGGAGCAAGTCTCCAATCAGAATAGTTATTGAGATCGTTATTCGTTCTTGCACCTTAATGTACAACTACATCCACATCGTAGCCTTTCTAATTGGTTCCCCTTTGGCACTAAAGTCAACCTTCCATCTCTTTCCCCTAGCAACTCGCTAGTTAATGCGGTTCATCGTCACCATTCCTCTCTTCAGCAATTGCAATCCGCCAGTTACATTCTCAGCTTCATCCTTAGGCAATTTCTACTTTCCATGATGTTACCACTTGAAACTAACTTGGATATTATTGCCAAAACATTCTTAGATGTTGCCAAAGCACTCTTGGATGTTGCTGCAACACCCTTGGCTATTACCGCAGTGTTCTTAGGTGTGGACTGACAACCATCTTCTTTATTGTCTTCTTTTATATATTTTTGGCTTTGAACTTTACGGCCTAAAGGTGAAGCTTCATTTGTTTGAAATTTACGGCGTGAAGGTGAAGCTTCACTTGTTTGAAGTTTACGACGTGAAGGTGAGCATGAAAGTGAAGCTTCATCTAGTTGAACTTTACGGCGTGAAGGTGACCGTGAAGCTGAAGCTACACTTGTTTGAACTTTTTTCAGAGCCATTACCTAAAAATAAAGAGGTTAGACATGGAAACAATTAATAAAAACATGGAACAATAATAGACAGATTAAGTGAACTACATTAAGTGAAATAATAAATAGTTAATCCACAGAAGAAATAATAAATAAATAATAGAAACAAAAGAAGTTAGAAAACTACATTAAGTGAAATAAACATGGAAACAATTAATAGACAGAAGTAATCCACACAAGTATGTAAAACTCAAAGAAGTAATCCACACAAGTAATAGACTGATTTTTTCAAGCATATCGAAGAAGACAAACTCAACGCAATTTGACAAAATAACCGCCCCTAGCCTATTTCCGAGGTTCATTCTCATAAACATATATTTCCTCGTCACTAGGTCGCTTATAATTTCTATGTTCATCACTAATAATGTCATCAAAAGTCTCCACTGATGGCATTGTGGCATTAAATGGTCGCCACTCCATTTCAATATCTCCTAGTTCCTCATCTTCATCAGCCCCTTGGTAGTTTCTATTGGGGCATCATACAACCACTAACAATAGAGGATCCAGAGGGTCTAGTATCTGAAAAATTTTCTGCACATGTGCACCCAAAACGAAAGAATCATTAAATCCCTTTCCCATTCAGATTGACCAAAGTAAACCCAAGTTCATCTACTTTGATGCCCTTAACATTCTCAACCCAATCACATTTAAATATAGGTACATTAAAGTTGTAGTAGTCAATCTCCCAAATCTGTGTAATCAGACCATGAAAGTCCATATCCTTTATTATGGGATTTTATCCTTTGCGCTAGCTACTAGCATTACATCTGCTTACATAAGTACTCCGCTGTTCTGAACTGCTCAAATGTCATCATGCTCCTTGGTAGTGAAATGAACTCCATCAACCATGTATGCACCAAAGATATGCACTTGATGGTTTGGACCTCTTGAAATCCACCTTAATTTTTTCGAAACTTGTGTCCAGGATTGGCAAGTTCATATGATACCTGCAAGAACAATATACACATTATGCATTAGCTTTCAATTCAAAAAAATTACAAGCTGTAATGCACATATAATTATGTATTATACATTATACATATTATACACATTATGCACATTATGCATTAGCTTTCAATATACATATTATACATTATGCTTATACATATGTATATATATATACACACACACGTATATGTGTGTGTGTATATATATGTACATTATGCATTAGCTTTCAATTTAAAATTAATTCAAACTTACCCTTTTATTTAACCATGTCGCAAATGTCTTGTTTTGTCTATCCTTCAGCCATTTCTTTATTTTCGGTATATGTGTGTGTGTGTGTATATATATATGTATGTATATATATGTACATTATGCATTAGCTTTCAATTTAAAATTAATTCAAACTTACCCTTTTATTTAACCATGTCGCAAATGTCTTGTTTTGTCTATGCTTCAGCCATTTCTTTATTTTCGGGGGTCTGCTAGCATTTTCCAACCTCAGTGTCTCCAAGTGTTCACTGTATTAACAAAAATTCAAACAATTTAGCTATGTAGAAAACAATTATAATATAATCCACATATTAAAAAAATAATATATAATTAAGTAACATAAAACTTACAGAAATTAGGGCCTTGCACCCTTCACATTATGTAATATACAAAGATGTACTTAATCAAATTCCTTCCCATAAATTGACAAGTAAGACTTTCCATATTTTTCTTTTAGTGTCATGACGGATGTCTGATCTGCAACTTTGTGGAATTCCAACAGTACTAGGATTTCCAAGCATATGTTCGGCACAAAATTCAACAGCCTCTTCAACTTTGTAGCGTTCTTCTATGCACCCCTCTAGATATTTGCGACTTTTCACCTATCCTTTAAATACCTTTATATATCTTTCAAAGGGGGTACATCCATTGATAAAAGAGGACATGTAGCTTTACTTCTCTCACAAGATGAACAGTCAAATGAATTATAATGTCGAAAAATAAAGGAGGGAAGCATTTCTCAAGCAAGCAAATCATAATTACTAGGTCAGATTGCATTTTTTCTAACTTTGAAGGGTCAATCAATTTGGCACATATTGCCTTGAAGAATAGGCAGAAGCATATGATTACATACCTTACCGGCTTCTCTAGAACAGAACACAATGCAACAAGGAGAAGAAATTGCAATACGGTGTGACAGTCATACGACTTAAGACCAATAAGTCTTAAATCATGCATAGAAACAAGATTCCTAACATTAGATGAAAAATTTGTTGGCACGGTCATGTTAAAGAAAGAGTTGCAAACAACTTTTGTTTCTTTTGCAATAAGGTTCCAACTAGCCATAGGAAACTTCAAACTTTTAGCACCATCTTTAGCTACCGAATCCTTCCTAATGCTCATTGCGCACATGTCTAAATGAGCAGAAGCCCCATATTTTGTCTTCCCTGGAACATTCAACAAGGTACAAAGAATGGCCTCAACATAGTTCTTCTCTATATGCATCACATCAGCACATATCGAACCAGAATATATGGCCAATACTCTAGCTGGAGAAAAACCGACTTCTTCTTCCAAACAGGTTTAATACGGTCCGCACAACCCATCAGAAAAGGAGGATCTACCTTTTTTCCAAACTCACAGTTCAAAAAATCCACTCTTCCTAACACTTCTCTACTCGTTAATGAAATAAGAGCCATGTCCTCCTCTACTGTGCTTATTTTTTTTCTGTTTTCGATAAGGATGATCTCGCGGTAGGAACATTCGATGCCTCATGAAAGACATTTTCCTACCATGCTTCATGTACCATGGTTTTGTCTTATCGATGCATATTGGACAAGCATTGCAACCCTTCACAGCGTTACCAGACAAGTTCCCGTAAGCGAGAAAGTCATTAATAGTCCAGAGAGGTACTGCTCTCAACATGAAGTATTCACCTCTTAGTGCATCGTATACTCCATCAACATCCTCCTATGATAACTTAAGACCATCTATTAAGGTTGAAGATAGATGTCGATATCATTACCCTGTTGTTTCGGCCTAGAAATTAATAACAATAACATCGTAAACTTCCTCTTCATACACAGCCATGGAGGAAGATTATATGTGACAACCAAAACAGGCCAACAAGAATTCTTGCTATTTTGGGAGCCGAAGGGATTAAATTGATCAAATGATAGTGCTAGTCTGAGTTTCCTCGGCTCACTGCCAATTTCCGGTCATTTTTTGCCTATTGCATTCCAAGTTAGGGAGTCAGCTAGATGTCGCATCATTTCATCTTTCTTCCTACATGGTTATGCCATGTAAGATTCTTTGATTTATTTGCCAACTGGTACATCCGTTTCAACCTTGGAATTAGTGTAATGTACCACAAACCTTGGTAGGAAAACTTGTTAATTATTATTTTTCTTTCCCCAATTTCCAGCATGAAATGCGACGGATGTGGCAATAAACATTAGTGGCATGCTGCCCTCTATTCAGCATGCAGTCATTAGGACAAGCTTGAATTTTTTCATATTTCATTCCTAATGCATCAAGAATCTTTCTAGCTTCATACAAGGAGTGTGGAACCAAACTATCTTCTGGAAGCAAACCCTAAATCAATAATAACGTATCTGTAAAACAACTATCATTCATATTATGCTTGCTTTCAAATTGAAAACCTGAATCAAAGCGTTCAACTTAGTTGTCTTCGTACAACCAGGGTATAGTTGTTTATCACCATCCTCCACATACTTCAAAAACTCAACCGAATCATCTGACATATACTCATCCTCACATTCTTTGCCATCTACCTCATCCTCCCATACACCACTATGATATTCTCCATCTGCATTTTTAGATTCTTCTCCAACATTATGCTCTGATCCAACTATGTTTGGTTCTACATGACACTTCCAACACGGATAACCCTCATCAATGCCATTCAAATAAATATGGTCCCTAATAACTGAAATGGAGAATCCATATGTGTTGCAACATTTCAAACAAGGACATAGTATATTATTTTTATCCCTGGCATTAGCTGATGCAAACTCAAAAAATGACGTTAATCCCTTTTCAAATTTATATGAACGTTCATCCGCATGCATCCATGACTTATCCATATACAACTAAATAAAATGAACCAAATTTATTGTTATTCTGTAACTAAGATTATCCACCTACAATACTAAACAAAATTAACAAGTTTATCATTTTAAGAAATTGAAAACCGTAATGATAAATACAAAAAATATAGTAAAAAATGATCAAACCATTATATTTCGGTAGAAAACATTTTATATTCAATACCAAATGACACTAGACAGTAGAGTTGAAACCACTAAATACAAACCAAAAGCAGTACGGTGTAGCCTAACTAACCAGAAAAAGAACAATAGCGGAGTACAATTGCATTAAGCACAATAGCCAAATTTCCCAACAATCAAAACAACCGATAACAACCAATAATAATCACCAGATTCTCATCATAATTTCACAAACGGAATAAAAGAGAATTGGGTTATACCTTACTACCTGTCGAGATTAGGTTTTCGCTATTTCGCTGCCAAATTGTCGAGATTAGGGTTCGATTGGGTTTTGAGATAGAGAGAATAATAGGAGAGAGAAAGTGAAAAATAATATAAGAAGAAGAGGGAAAATAAAATGTTGGGAGGGAAACAAAAATGTAATATTGACTAAACACTAAGTATTTTTACAACTTCGACAAACAACAAAAAATTGTAAAACACGGAGATCGAAACCAAATATGAAATGTGGACCAAAAACTAATTTTTTTGACTATTTATTCAAATAACAGATAAGTATGGTCTGAAAACAAAAGTAAAATATGAGAGGGAAAAGGTAAAATGTTGACCATGTTTGGAGGGAGATCAAAATATTTGGAGCCAAATTTCAAATTTCTGATAACCATAATCAAACAACATAAAAGTATGGTCTGAAATCAAAACTAAAATATGAGAGGGAAAATAAAACGTTGACCATATTAGGAGGGAAAATAACATATTTATGGAGCCAAATCTAAATTTTTTATAACTGCATTCAAACAATAGATAAAACGTTGTTTGAATGTCATGCATGAAATATCAATAACATAATGATTTCAGGGGTTGTGTCATGGATGATGATATACCAACTTCCTATTGCTACTATCAATAAAATTAATAAGATATGTGCAAATTTTGTATGGGGTGGCAAAACCCATAAAATTGCATGGGACATCTTATGCAGACCGAAACTTGAAGGAGGGGTGGGCCTGAGAAATTTTGAGGACATTAGAACTGCTACTGCTCTTAAACTATTGTGGCATTATATACACAACAACAATCTGTGGTCTAAATGGATGAGAAATAGATACTGCAAAGAAAAACACTTCTGGACTATGGAAATTGATAATAATAGTTCATGCACCTGGAAAACTATGCTTAAGCATAGGCAAAAAGGTCTACAACATATACACAGAAGCATAGTAGATGGTCAAGACACACTGTTATGGCACGACCCATGGATTAACAATGAATTATTAGTTAATATTCTTGGGTGGGATGCTCTTGGATTATATGGTGGGGACAATCTGAAGGTTAGCAGTATAATACAAAATAACTCCTTAAGGCCACAGATCCTACAATTTACTAGACAAGTAAACCATATCAGTGAAGTAAAACTGTCTACCACTCATGATTCTGACTACTGGAGCTGGAACAACAAACCAAATGGTTTTAATTTCTACTCTGCATGGGATAGTTCCAGAATACATTCTCAGCCTAATAATTGGACTAAAATTATATGGAACTACTGTAACAGTCCTAAAATGATTCTATGTCATATAAAGTTATTCTAAATAGAATTCCAACCAAAGACAAACAGATGGAATGGGGTTTCTCTGTAGATCCTACATGTGTGCTATGCAAACGCGAACCAGAAAATAGAAATCACCTGTTTTTCCCATGTACATATTCGGCGTATCTCTAGACTCGAAGTAAATTGAAGCTTGGTATGAATCGGAACAGCTCGATGTTGGTTGAAAAGGAAGCGAATGATTTGTACAACTTGTTCAATACTGAAAACCAAATCAAAGACCTCGCCTTTTGCAGTTTTGTCATAATTATCTTCCATATTTGGAGAGAGAGAAATGCTAGAATCCATGAAGGCAGAGAGATTGACAAGTTTCAACAATGGAACTATGTGGAGATTGATGTTAAATACCTGATGTCGAAAAGCAAGAAGAAGACTAAGAGAACCAAAGAAAATGAGGAAATTCTAGAGAGGTAGGGCATTGACTTAGTGGATAACGATTAACGTTGATTTCTGTTTTACCTGGGTTGATATGTTTTGTTATGTATTGTTATAGTATCAGGTGCATTTTCATTTCCCGATGGGTAGTTTTACTTTGTTTTTTGTATTGGCACTGTAGCTGATCTGTAAATTATTATATTCAATGATATATTAATAAATCACCACACTCTTTTTTCTATACTAGGTATCACGTTGATAACTAGTAAGGTTTTTAATGAGGCGGTTTACCCAGTTTCAAAAAAAAAAAGATTTCAGGGGCTGTGTTAGACAATAGATGATTTTTCCATGTGTTGCGTAAAAAAGTGGGATAACAAAGAATCAAACTTATGTTGTGTGATCACTGTTGTCTGATTCACTTTGTGGCATAGTGTCCACAACCACATTACAAGGATCACGGATATGTGTCAGGGTCACCCTAGCAAGCTCAGGTCTCAATCCCCGAATGAACCTCTCATTTCTCCTGATGTCGGTGTCTATAGTAGCATGTGCATATCGGGACAGCTCATCGAACTTAGTGGCATACTCATTTACCAACATTTCTCCCTGCACCAAATCCGTAAACTCTCTTAACAATACTGACTTAGTGACTTCAGATAAAAACCTCTATTTAAATTTCACTCTAAAATCTACCCAAGTCAACTCCTCCTCCGAAACCCCAAAAGTAACACTACTCCCCCGATGAAGTGCTGCCCCTTGCAACTACCTAGAGGTCAGCCTCCTCTTTTGTACATCATCCAAACCCAAATTAGAAAAGATTCTTTCGCAATGTAACAGCCAATCCTCAACTTCTATAGCATCTTCCATTCCCCAAAGGTTTCCCACCTAAGCTGTTGTGGTCTCTGCTCAGCTTAGCATAATTATTCCTAACTGGAGCCACAAAATTAGCTCCTCCAACATTTCCAACAACACTAGTAGCGACTCCTACTTGCATCATATTGATGAAGAACTGATACATTACCCCTGTATCTGCTGGTGGATTTCTAGTACCTACATTGGGTCTGCATTTTGGTTAGCATTAGCCCATCGACATGGATTTGTCCTAGTGTTAGGCCGAGCATTTTCGTTGGTTATGGTGCTTCCTCCATCAAGATTTCCTCTTCAGTTTCCTACTTTCATATCTTCTTTCTCATAAATCTGCATATGAGCCTTAGTAAGGTACAGAAGAATGGTCTAAGAGAGAGAGGGGAGTATGTACTTATATATATATATATATATATATATATATATATATATATATATATATATCAAATATAAGTATGTTACTATAGCATTAATCCAAACCCCGATCATATTTCTGATTCATTGGATTATGTTTAAAAAAGATTTTAGGTTTAACTTTTCTTTTAAGTTCTCATAAACCCATGCTCTGGTACCAACTTGTAACATCCCCCTACTTGGACTACCTATCCTATTTCATAGTTTTCATGGGATTACTAAGAACCTTTTGGCCCCTGTAAATATCTTTATTGTTTCATGGGTTCTCCCTGAACCTATTGGTAACCTAATATCTTTTCTCTTATCCTAGTTTTCATAGGTTGACTAGGAACCTATTGGCATCGGTCAATATCTTAATTTGGATATAGTTTTCATGGGTTCACTATAAACCTACTAGCCCCTGCCAATATCAAATCATAATTTTCATGGGCTACTTATGAATTTATCTTTCTGACATCTTCATTTAAATATAATTTTCATGGGCTTACTATGAACCTATTGGCCCCTGCCAATATCTTTTTCTTGGACACAGTTTTCATGGGCTTACTGTGAACCTATTAGCCACTATCGATATCTTTAATTAATTTAATTTATATTTACTATTGGTTCAACCTAACTTGTTATTTTGGCCTTCCCCAAATTATTGTTATGGGTTCATTACAATGTGAATATATATACATATTTGAAGATGCTAACATAATAACATAAAAATACCACTCCCGTGGGTTTAATGTCCTGGAAATTATTTTCATATGAAACATGGTTAATCCCTTTAACCTAATATTTTACCAAGAAAAGCTTCTTCTTAAAACCATTTCAAATCTCCTTTACATAGCCATAGGGTTTTCTTTTAAAATGAGATCGGGTTATTTGTTTTCAAAAACTAAGGCTTTCGAAACCTTCAACATTTTTCTTTCGGCCTCACTGAATAACCTCCTTCGAAAGCAAATAAACCCCTTTTCAAAACATTAGGCCCCTGCCTTTTGAAATGCTTTATAATTTATCTTCCAAAACCTTTTGAATGTAATAAAGTTTTAATTATTAACTCTCAAAAGCATAGCTTCGAACTTAATGAAAGTACCCATTTCGAAACCTTTGGTAGTATCCCTTTCGAAATCATTAAAAGTCTCTCTTTCAAAACCATTGGGTTTATATTTAAAAATATTGTTTGGGTCAAAGTGAATATAAATGAAAGTATCTCTTTTTGAAAACCGTTCTTTATCATTTAAAAGTATAAGGGAAAATTTGACGGTGTCGGCACCATTCCCTTCGAAAGCTTCAAAGCATTTAAGTAATAACACTGAAGGATAGCATCGAAACCCCATTTCGAAGCCATTGCCTTCGAAACCCATGAACCCTTTCGAAAGAATGTAGGAAGTGACCTAGTATAAGTTTAAAACAAAGATTATCCTTCGAATGAATTGATGAATTCAATACACTCGAAAGGAAAAAGAATAGCGGTTGAGTTTCGATTTCAAAACAAGCAAAGGTATCGACCCCATCGAAAGCAATGCTTTCGACATGAAGCCTTATATCTTTCTCTAATCCACTGCGTATTATCTAAGTGATATCTTGAGTATTGGTTTCGACCTGGGATGGTTTCGACTGAGATGGAGCGGAAGCATTGGAGTCGAAAGGTGCGTCTAAATACAGACAGAACCCACTTTTCTGGGTAAAAACCGATTAATGCCAATTAAAGCAAATGCTTCCTAACTAACCTACCACATGTAAACATATGATTGGTTGCCTTAACTTTTCAAATTCTTTACCAAAATAACTGTCGCTTAATTTCAGATCTAAACCAAGGTTAATTTAGCAAATAAGCCCTTCCATTAAGCAAAACCAATATTGCAAATAAGTCTTTCTTTTAAAATAATTTAATTTCCATAGTAAATCACTAAGGAAAGGTCCCCAAAAATTACAAAAATTCACTTTCGTCATGTTATCTAACATATCAAAATTTTAGAATTCTCAATATAATTTCTAAAATAAATTTCTAAACTCAATTATTATGTATTTTTATTTGAAAATTCATAATAATCTTTCCATAGCTTGGAAAATTATCAAAATAAAAACCCACTTCCAAAATCATGTTTTACATAACATAACATTTTTCCATGGCATTTAAAGATCATTTACAATCGGTTTTGCCGTAGTACCGTATAAATCCTTGTTTAAACGATCTTGTTTGAATTAAACAAATTATAATTCAAGCATATCATCATTGAAATCGTCATAAATACGAAATTAATGTTAAAAAATTGTATGTTTATAGAAAAAGAGATGGTATAAATTATTATTCACTCTGATTATGATTGGGAGATTAGATTGAGATTGAGATTGAGATTAATTCCCCTTGCTTTTATCCTTAGCTTTACTTTGATTTCTCTTCTCTTTTCTTCCTAGCAATGGCTAGCTTCTCTTTACGTTTGTGTTTTTTTTCGAATAATGACGTGAATAGGAAACGTGAATGCTATAAGGAAATGTATATAAGGATAAGGGTTATGAGCGGCTAATTCCTAATATGCCGTTATGTAATTAATTAACTTGAAAACCATTCTTGAGCCTATTAAATTTATTAATTGAGCATGGTTTTAATTTTATTTTCATATCTCGATCCCTTATCACTCTGATTATTATATTATTCTTTTTAATTTATCTAACTAAATCTTCTGAATAATGTTCAAAAATTAGGCGTGTTACATTTTGAGAAACATAAAAAATGAAATGATACATTTAACCTTTCTAATATTGCAAGAAAATTTTCCATATAAATTTAAAATAATCAACAAATTTTTATAACTAATAAAATTCGTAAAATGTTTATCAGTTAAGATATACTAAGGAATATAACTAAATATTGACAAAGAAATATAAAATATACTTACCTTAAATCTTTTGGCATGTTGTCACCGCAAGACTGATGCAAGAGCCAAATTATAAACTGCTAAACACATTTGTAACTTGGTCACTTAAGTGCTTATTTTCCCAAGACTTTATTATTTCCATGAGTTTTGAATCCTTAAGCAATACAAGAATATAGATATTTGATCTGTATTTGATCATATATAAATGTTATATGATAAACATCGCAGTTTGTAATGTACGAAATTTCAATGAAATTAGTTCATTGAAAATAAACAAGTGAAGCAAAATATGAAATTTTGTATTTAATATGTTAGATTACAGTAATGGTTTCCTTTTTTATGGTTTAACCATTTAGAAAAAGGAAGCGAATGTACAAGAATGGATGAAACTTTGGTATAGTTGGGATGAAAATAGTGAATAGTCAACTATACTTCGTGAAGTGATATCAAAAATGGGAATTGTACAAAATACAAGTAGATACTTAATATGGAATGAGAAATGTAACTTTTTCCACTTGTGTTTTTAATATAAAAACAATCTTCTATAAAAGTCATTTCTACAAGTTTAAGATATATGATCGAAAACTCTCGACTGTAAACTAGATATGGTAAAAGAAATAAATAACCTACAATAAGTAGTTTAATGGAGCTTTATATTTCACATGCTATTATATTAATGGAGGAAATAATGTGAGCATGCCATATAATACTTATTAGTGGATGTATAAAGATACAAAAATGTATTCGTAAACATACCAAATTTTATTTATGAAATAATATTATTTTCAGCATTGACTAAAAGTGGATATAGTTTTATTTTGTTATGATCGTTTTGAATATCCATTATGAAATAAATCTATTAGAATAACTATATTTGATGTTAGCTACATAACATAGAAGTATTTATAATTTATTGCAATTGCTTTGGAACTAAGGACAAAACACACATTTAGTGGGAGAGACATAAGGATTGGCGAATTCTTCAGATTGATATATGAAGATATATGCAATCAAAAAAGTCTGATGATGCCAAAAGTAGTTCCACATACTTCACTTTAACTCGTTGTTGAAATAATTTTAAATGAACATGCACAATTGATACATAAGTAATCTAATTATGATAAGTTCATTGAACATAAAACAGAAGCATAAAACATAACATGCAAAGGTAATAAGAAAATATGATTTGATTGAATGGGTGAATATATAAGAAAATGGTTCCATAAGTACCATAAAAACAAATAGATTCAATCTCAAAAGTCGCTGCTCCCTGTGATACATAATAATGTATCGATAAGGAGTAATAAGACTTTATTGACCAAGCATGTATGATTGATAATGAGTGAAGTTATGTTAACTTTTTTCTGTAAGGCCATACATTTAAGAGTAAGTACATAAGGCTAAAATTCAATTTCATCTAAAAAATTATTTATTTGGAGGAACAAGATGAACATTTATAAGGAATTCCTACATATCCTAGATCAAAGAGTTGATAGGTTGTGTGAGTCGAGAGACTGCACGTGATATTCATAGTGCATCTCTTGTGGACCATCCCAAATGAGTTTGGGACTGATCAATATTGATTGACCAATTTATGTTGTGAACAGATGTTAAAAAAATGTAAAAAATGGGTATTTTACATATATTATAAGAAATTCATAAAATCTATATGAATACTTATTCCATTGCACTAAGAAATAATTGTTTCTTAAGAAACACCAACTTCACAACGAAGGAATTTATTTTAGAAATTATTAGAAGTAAAATAGATATGGATACAATTTGAGGATAAAACCGATTACAAAGGATGAAATAAAATTTAAAAAAGCTTAAATGAACATAATTAATTAGAATGTCTAGTAAGAACTCTCACACAAAAAGGGAACTATGTTTTTTTTATCAATATCAGGAAAATATTTTCTCGGTTATTAATAAACCATTGAGATTATTGACTCTACCATATGACGTAATCCACGAATTCGAAATGGATTCCAATGCGGTATCAAAATACGATTTGGATGGTTGTATCTGAAAGGATATGATCCATCAACTGAAAAATTACTTTGGAGAAAAAGACCAATGTAATTGGAATATAGCAAGCTATATGTAAAAGAATAACAGCTTAAGTTTCAATTGTTGAAATTAATGTAGTAGATTCATCATTCAACGTACTTAAGTTAATTCGAATTTTACTCAAAAAAGTAACTGCTTCTTATTGTTTTGAATTTTGGTATATGAAGCAGAAATTCTAAATAATTATTTAGAATATGCTGTTTGCACTTAATAACCAAAATGCCTCGAAGTCAATAAGAGCAATTCTAAGTTTGTGGGTTACTGGGATATGATCCCAAGAGAGATACGAAGGTATTATTCGATTCACATTAGAGTTAATCAAGTATTTTGATAGGGTAATCAAATAGTTTGAGTTTCAGTCAAAATGCAGAGGAAGCGTATGTCTATAAGAAAGAATATTAATATGCGCTAAAATAATTCTAAAACGATGATTAAACAACAAACTTATGATTATTAACGATGTATTCAAGCAAAAATCATTTCAATTTGGTTGCTTAATTCTCAGTATATGATTTGAAAAAACATCTTTTATAATTAGTATAAAAGGAAGTTGGGAAGGTCCCAAAACGATACACATCGACACCGTATTAAAATTTTCAATCTGGAGCATGTAAGATGGATTCCTTATCTATTGGAAATAGGAATTATCATATATGTTATATTGTCTACAATATTGCATTTTACTTGTGTATTTGATACATAAAGCAAGTATCAAATCCAAATAAGGTCACTAAATGATAGGTTAATGTGCTCTTCAATATTTATGAAATACAAGAGAATTATTTTCCTGAAATAATGAACTCCTTATGAAGGAGGCATAGACTCAAACTTCAAAAGTGATATATGTTATGTCAATCATAAGTTCAAGTTCAATCTTAAGCAAGAACTTTAAGTAGGAAATGTTCCAAATAATAAGTACAGGCTAATTCAACAAAAGGAAAAATATATCAAATAATAAGTGCAGGCTAATTCAACAAAAGGAAAAATATATCACCTTTAATAAGCGCTGATATAAAAGAAGTATAAATAAATGCACAAATTTATAACTAAGCCTAGGGTGATTCTAAATGTTTAGAATCTCATTACATTGTTATATAATAAAATGTTGTAATAAAGTTTGTAAAAGAAACTAGAGCTCACTAGAAGCAAGAGGCATACTCTGAATAATTCCACATGATAAACACGATTTATCAGCATCGAAAGATAGTTAATGACATAGTCGATAATTAGAAAAATGGCAAACCCATTTACTAAGGGAATGACCTAATTAGCTTTGAGAAAACAAATCGAAGAAGTTGGATTTGGATTCCATAATTGACTCCAAGTGCAAATGGGAGATTGATTATGTTAGAGGTATGCCCTAGGGGAAATTATATAATTTGTTACATATATCTAACTCAATAACCAGCCTTGGGCAATATAAAAGGTGTTCTCGTTTTATTATATACTTAATATATTGTGATATAATTATTTAATTAATTTAAAATATATCAAACATAAGATCTTTAAATGGTATGTTATGTTATATAAATAGTAAAGTAATTCCTAACAATATGTTGTAATTATAAAAACTTTATCATATTAAAAATACCTAGTCAAGATGTTTTGAGATGGGATATCAATATATTCGTTGAGAATAGAGTGCGTAACTCTCTCCAATTGTTGGGAAGTGTAGTGCTCATGGTTGTTGGAGGGAACCGAGAGGTTATGTACTGATAATTATTGGATAACAATGGAATGGTCACTCGAGAGTTTTCTGTTGGTTAATACAACTAAGGTCTAGCAGAGAATCTCGAAGCGACAATGTTACATAGTTCACTTGACTTGAGAATAGTATTGAACTTCAACATAGACACTTCACTTTGATTATATTTATCATGGCATAACATCAATTGGACAAATAAAATTATCTTCGAGTTGAGGCATTGGAAGTGAAATACTATTCAATAGAGAATTTGTCTCCGCAGTTATTTGAGGTTAGTATCGTGGTCAACTGCAGTCATTTTAAAGTTGAAGCCACTAACTAAAGCAGTACGATTAATAATATTTATTATTATGAAACCAAGAAATTTTTGTTTGGACTATCCATGTTGAATGTGGACAATGTTAGAATTTTGAAGAAAATCAAATTCCCCAAGTCCTAATGTGATATAGTTTTGATGAAGATAATTGGTCTGAATAATCATTACTACTTAGTACCACTTATAGTAAATAAAATTGGACTAAAATGATTTATAAGCGATAAGTTTAACGATGTCACAACGCTAGCTAAAGTGATGTGTGAACATTAATGTTCGAATTGTTCATTGTTAATTGCTGACTGAATTTGCATTTTAAGTCGCACAACCGAAACGATGAACACTACGAATGAAGTACACGATTTAATTAATTTATATTCATTATAAATTAATTAAATTATCTAATATTTATGAAATATTAATTATTAAATTTTATTGAATTTATTTAATACCATTAGTATTTAATAAAGTGCGTATACGAAAGTTATAAACGTGTGTATCGGTACATGACGTCGATAGAATATTTAAATTAATTGAAAATTTTAAGCGCCCATGGCACCACCTATGGCCAGCCATGCATGTAGAAGAGGGAGGGGTTCCTGTTAGGATTTAATATAGAACTAAATGAAGAAGGTTTTAAGGAAGGAATATGAAAGATTTCTATCATTCCTTTAAAACAAATCTTCCTTGATTTCCTTTATTATTTCCTAGCAAAAAGTTTCAATTCCTTTCCCTTCTATCATAGCATAAAATTTAACTCTTATATGGGAAAAAAAATTTCAATATCATGGAAAAAACAAAAGGTCGTTATCTCTTAATTGTTGCAACATCCAAAAATCAGTTCATTGAATCTAGGAGAACTTTCATCATTCAAGGTGCTTACTTTTGGCTGCAGCTCAAGGTAACTTTATATTTTATTTAAATAAAAATTCATTATGTTTATATGGTCTGAATTCTCCACCTTCCTTATCTCTTTTTATGTATGAATTTTTCTATGTAATTTAGACCCTATTTGTTTCCCTTGAATAAGTTTTATGCTTATCTTGTTGATATAACTTTAACACCTATTAGTCCTCTTCAATTTTACGTATGTTATTTATATCAATAATTTAAGATCCGTCACCCAATCTACTAATTAGTTCATATTGTACGTTGAATGTAGATCTGAATCGCATTTCCATGAATTTATATGTACCTAAATTGTCTAAATCTTTTCCATTTTAAAATTACTGTTTGAACAAAATTTTATCTAAAAAATAAACTTTGATTTATTGATTTAAACATATATTATAATTTTGAGAATTGTATATACATATTGCAAGTTGTTCTAATACAATTTTGGCCGTTACATACATGACAATTGAATATACACTTTTATATATTGCGCTTGCACATTTACAGATGGGTGTATGTGATGCACTCATTACAACATACACTCAACTTAAACTGAACTCAAATTATTTTAAAAAAATAAAATAAAATGTAGATTTTATTTAAAAATTTAGATTGGATCTAAAATGCATTTAGGATTCATGGGCTTAACCTAAGATCTAAATGGATTTTTTTTGAAATTTACCCATTTATCCCTCTTCCAGCTGGCAGGTTCCTTCAAGAATACAACTTCGGGTGATGTCTTAATCTGGTGAACTTAGCATAACTTCTCTTTTAGTTTCAATCAGACTTAAGTGGTATCACTTCACTTATGATATTACTTCTCCAAATATCTAATAATTATGATACCAAAGTACCATGTTCTCAACCCTTGAGAAACCTCCAAATTTTACCTTAATCCCTAAAACAGACAAACAATCAAACATTCAAGTGAAGTAACCCTACTCTATACAACCATCCAAATATAGAAAAAAAAGACCATATCTAATTGAAATTCTAAATCCATGTGAAATTCTAACCTAAGATCATGATAGTATTTAAGTGGTCGATCTATCATGCATCATTTACATACACCTGGTAAGTAACATAAACTATGTACCTCTGAGTCACTGGTTCAAAATATCTTTCTTGAATAGATAGCCTCTCTTCAACCAAAGGGATGATTGAAAAGAATGTACCTACTCCTTTCTCAAAAAACATACCTGAATCTCAAAATCTTAGTTTCCATGGAAACGGCCTTGGCATTTTAATGCGTACAAACTATAATATATTTTCTTCGTTCCTTTAGATTGGTCTTATCCAATAGGTTGACATTCTTTATTCTACATCATTCAGTAGTACCTTCTTATATATCCTTAACACTAACTCAATCCATGGCATCTTTTGTAGTTTAAGATCCAAATCAAATCATTCATTTATATAAAACCACCAATGCCATCTTTTATAAACATAACTCTTCACCGTTTCACTTTTACCATACAATGGTCAGGACAAATCAATATAGGATGGAAGCTCACCTTATTAATCCAATAAACATAATATTTCAACAATCTAAATAACATCATGCCACATAAAAACATCTAGGAACATCGAAAATGAATGATGTCATATCTTATTGAATATGATGTGGATTTCATGACACATTGAATCCAAACAATGTACTTAGAGTTAGAATGACAATTCAAATACCAATACTTCATAAATACTTCCCCTAAAGCATATACAATAAGAAAAGAACCTACTTGCCTAGTGATCTATAACCATCCATGCCAAAACAAACATGTAAGCTGTAATGCTACCCAAAATGTCATATTAACGATACCTATCCATAAACCAACCAATTTGGCTACCATTACTAGCAAATTCAAACAACAAATTGTCTAAACACTATCCACCTCAATCATTTATCATTACAGCAGTGATATGGTAAGAAAGAATGCGAATGTCATTATCCCAAAATTTAGTCTACGGACCAAACACCAAGTCGTATCACATTGAAATATTATCTGGTCACCAGAACTGCATCATGTAACAAAATCTAGGTCATTTTATTCAAAATCAACCTCGTCCTAAATGATTTCAACCGATTGGTATATGGGATCCAATCAATTGAAACTCCAATATCACCTGCACCCTTCACTCCTTAGTTTTTCGAGTGGAACTCTACTTCAACACTGCCTTTAAAACTTCCAAAATCATTCTAGTATAACTTCAGCCCAATCTTCATCATACAAATCCTAACGTAATTATTTTCCAATTAGATTAATGTCTCTTCTCTATGACGTTTCAACAAAATATCTTAGACTTGCTTCTCTCTTACCAAAAATATAATTTCCCCTTTTCAAACTCGAAAATTTTCTTATCTAATTCCTAACCTCTTCTAAAGCTATATGCCAAACTGGCATATCAACAGGCCCAGTGTAGAGACTGTCCCTTTCGATCCTCGAAAATCAGCACTTAATATATCCATGGTATTCAAATGCCAAGCATCCAAGTGCCGAAAAGGCAGATTGTTAGGGTAAATAAAAAGAAAATGAACAAGAGGGAAAACATAATCTCACAACGAAACAATCACATACAATGTAACAAAGACAGTAAAAGCTATTAGTCTAAGATACAAGGTATATCAGAGTTAAAAGCAAACCTCATCAGCCTAGATAGTTATAACTTCCTGACCTTACATTTGCAGAAGGGCATACATAATAATGTAGTGGACATGACAGGTGAATATCCAGCTCCACTCCATGGGCACCATGTCCCACCGATGACAACCTAGAAAAAATTTGGTCTGACTTGAGCATTATAATAAAATAACAACTGGATCAGTCTGGAAAACCTATATGAGAAAACATAAAAAATATGGTGAATATATGATAATTCTGTGAGACCACACCGCTAAACAGAGAATGGGTTTTATCTTACTAGGAAAACTTCTATACATGAAGGAATGGAAAACAAACTAGAATAATAGTCCAAACAAGAAAGGATGAATATAGACAAGATCAAAATCCAAACTTAAAGAATGGAAAAAAATAATTAAATATAGAGAAGAGCTCAAGGCACTTCTCGATGCAATTAAGAAAGGATTACCTATAAGTTTTGAATCAAACACGGAGAATGAATTTATCCAATGTGACTAGGAGGGTGCGCCACCCTACATCGAAAGTATGCCGCTAGACAAAATATACTGGAGAGCATATGCGTCGCTCTCGGGAAATTACAAGCTGGACACTTACTGAACATGGAATCTTTATATTGCATATTAATGCATGCATGCAACTCAAACATCTTTAGGTAGATGTGAATATGCCTTAATCAATGCGACCCACATGGCTTAGCTCCCAATCGCGCTTTGATTTTAATTCTTCGATGTTGGATACCAACGCTTAAAATGAGCTAAAAATCATCTTGGATTAATGAAGCATAAAGAAGGATTTCGAAATCGATAGTTAATATTCCACCATCATAAACAAACTAGTACTACCCGAAAGAGAATAGTAACCTCTTGCTTCCATGTACCTATCTTATACTTACATAATCCGAAAGAGAATCATGCTGATAAAAGAGAGGTATACTAGTTATTTCTATCATAAACATAAGCAATATAAACAATACAACAACCATATGCAACAAGGCAATATGATGCAACTCCACATATCGGAAAATGGCATGATATAAATCTCCTTGCAGCTCTACTTCGATATAAAGCCTTATGCAACCAAAAGCAATAAAACCCATGTGCAACAAAAGTACAGAGAATAGTCTATAATAAGATACTATGTATCCAATCTTTTCAAAAGATAGATTTAGAACTAAATGGATGGGTTTTCGTATTCAAAAAATATTTTTCAAATTCCTCTAAAGAGAATTATATCAAAACCAAAATCAATTGTGATAAAGAGGGAGCTCCTCTTATCGAAGCATGGTATAACTCTAGAGTCAAAACAACATAGAGCATCCAATGGTATTTTGGTTCCTCCTAAAATAATAACAAGTGTAAATAATTAGACGTAGCGAGTCTTCCAAATTAGAAAACTCCCAATCGCCCAACTTTAGTTATAATAAAATATTTGAGAAACCACTTCATAAAAACTCCTTTCAAATATCTAGAAATAATAATACTTTACCAAAGTTTTTTTCCTTCAAAAAATCATTATTTTATTTCTTTCACAAATTCTTTTGAAATCACCTTTTAAAAGCTCTGGGATTTAAGTCTTAAAAACAACAGCTTTAAAAATTTCTTTTTTTATAAATACAGTCTTTATAAACCATAGTATGTAAAATCACAGTATTAGTCAAGTCAAGTTCTATAAAGGAATAAACTAACATTCAACATTATTTAAAATGTTAAATCACTAACAAACAAGATTTACAAATTTGCTTAAATTCACAACTTTCTTGATGGTCCAATGATATAGATAATTCCCTAAGTGTACCATTACGTTCATCGACCTTTAGTTATTGCTTGGAAGATTATCTATGTTCCCTTAAACAAAATTGGTAACTACTCCCTAAACTTTCCTAAGCCACACAACAAAACATATAAATATACTTAAACTCGTATGATGTACATAAACCATCGTACGCGATATTTGATCCGGTCGCTTGCTCGAATATATAAACTTTACTTTCGAACCAGTATTGCTCACTCTACCTCCCTAGTGCAGATTTCGATAGCGTTAATTGATTAGAAACCATCATTCTTCTTACATAGCCATATACTATGACAGAAAACCTCAATATCATATCAAGAATCTAAATCAAGTGTTTGTTATCAAGAATCAAGTGAGAAATCTTTTTTCGGACAGGTGTGAATCATCCAAAGTTATGTACTCGAATCCTAGATCAAGAACCGTGCGAATAAAATGATTAAGTATAACTTATATACTTAATCCGCTTGGTTTCTCAACTACACCAATCTCTATTAAAATCACTTCCTTTTTCATTTATAGTATTTCATTTAATACTAAAATTATTTATGAAATATATCACAAATTTCAACTTAAGTTTATAAACATTTTGTAAAGGCACATCTTTATAAAATATTAAACTAAAAACTTACTCCACTCTTATTTACTTATATAGTGCTCTTCTGAATCCTAAAAGCATATATACAAAATGTAATTTTTCCATTTTCAAAATTCAAATGAATGCCCAAACAAAATATGGGTCTTAAAACTAAGTCGATTACTTCGACCTCTTTACTTATCCAGTTTGGTAAGTAAGTAAGAAGAGTAGGATGCTGGTATCCAAACTCAATCCTAGAGTCTACTTTCCTTAGATATTTCCATGTTAAATATGTTTTTTAGTCAATCTAAGGACATCTAATAATTTATAAGACATAAATGTTTAAACAAAAACTACAGTTTTGATAATACAATGCTTATTAAACTTTCCTATCCAATTTCGCCTATTTAAAAACTTGAGTTACATTATCTCTTTTCTATCTAAGAGTTTAAAATTTTCGTTTGTCAAAACATTCTAGTATCTTTTATTTTAAATCAACTTCCCTTAAGGAAACTCAAGAACTAAATACTCGATTTTTATTTCAAAACTCTTTTTGAAATCATGCTACATATATTTTGTAATACCTCTAATTTAAATTACATTATTTAAGAGATTTAATTTGATAAATTAAATAGAATAATGTATAGACTAGTGTGATAAAGAGGATTGAGATTTGAAAACTAAATAGATGTCGTGCCGTAACTAAATGAAATCGTAAAAATGAGTTTATAAAGTGGTTTTATAAGTTAACTACTCAAGAGAATAAGGCAAGGGTATTATGGGAAATGGTCGTAACCATAATCCCATAATCCTTAAACCCTTACCTCATTCTCATTCATGTTTTCACAAAAATAAAAACATAAACAAAGTAGCTTCAAGACCGGCCATAACCCTAAGGGAAAAGGGTATCAAAAATCAACTAAAAGTTAAGGATTCAAGTAAGAAAGAATTAAGCAAAATCAAATCTCAAATTCCTTATACAAAAAAGGTGAATAATAATCTAAGCCATCTCATATATATGTTTTAATGAACATTTTAATTTCATGTTTAAAGGCTTAAAACCATTTGGATGATTTGATTGATGATATGCTTTGATTATATGCCATCTTTGATTTTAACATGTATGTTTGTAAAAGGTTTGATTTGATTTTAATGTTAAAATCCTGTAAAATGGATTTTGTATGCCATGTGGATTTAATATGATGTGTAAAACATTATTTTGGAGATAGCTTTAAATTTTCATAATTATCCAAGCTATGGATAATTTATCATGAATTTTGAATGGAAGAAATAGATAATTCGATATTAAAATTAATTTCGGTAATTATATAAATTATTTTGGGTTTGAAATTAATATATGTTAGACAACATATTAAAAGTGAGTTAAGATGATTTTTGGGGATTTTTCCTAACTGATTTACCATGGAAATTAAATTAATCAATTTTGGTAACTTAAATGTCTTAATTATTTTGTTAAGGGGGATGGCCACTTTGCAAAAATATTTTTAATTATTAATGGATGAATTCAGCAGCCTATTTAGAAAAAAAAAATTAGGTAAAGGATTTTGCAACCAATCGCATTTTGACAAATAAAGCAAGTTAGGTATAAAGGAGTCTTTAAAGGAATAAAATCAATTTTGCTTTGAATTACAAGCTTGCCGCTTCCATTTGTTTGCTTCCGAAATCATCCCAGATTGCCTTTTGAACTCATTCGAAACCAATACACATGATATCAAATTGTTGTTATGTAGTGTATTGGAGAAAGGCAAAAGGGGGTGGTGTCGAAAGATTGCTTTCGAAGGAGTTGATGCCATTTTTAATAGCTTTCGGACCAACCCACTTGCCTTTGTTTTGCTTTTGAAAGAGTTGTCGCATGTTTTCTAAGAAGCTTTCGAAAGGATTGAAGTTACTTTTAAATCGCTTTCAAATAGATTGCATTTTGCCTTTGTTTTAAAAGTAGATTTCAATTGAGTTGTCACATATTAAGTTTTAAGAAGGAGCTTTTGAAAGGGTAGTTGCTTTTGAACCTAGTCGAAACCTAGCTGCCGTCATCATACCTTTCAAATGGGTTAAAGGTTGCTTTTCCTTATAGCCTTATAACAATGAGTTCGAAAGGGAAACTTCTGTTTATCAATATAGAAGCCTTGCCTAATGCTTTCAAAAATGTCCCTACAATCACTTATATTAAAGTCTTCAAAGGCGATGGTTTCGAAAGGTTGTTTTGAAGCCATCCTTTGCCCCAATTATTTTACTTGAAGATTAGTGCTTTCGAAAGGGTCACTTTCACCTATGTTCACTATGACCCAGAGGTTATATCTAAGGTTAAACCCAAAAATTTTGTGTGATGACCCGCACTTGGCCCCCTCTGAATCCGTCACCAAACCACGCATGTCGAACCCAGAGCGCACTGATTGCAGATGATCATGAGAAAGAAGAGAGAGGGTGATAAGAAAGAGAGAAGAAAGAAGAAGAGAAGAGAAGAAGAAGCAAGAAGCAGAACCAAAACAATACAAAATCTCACATCGCAGTGGAATAACATAATGTAGATCACTAATCCTTACAAAGAGAAACTGTAATTTACATAAATCAATATTAGAGTACACAATACGTAATCATCAGCTTGGACAGTTATAATAACATGTCTTCACAAATGCTGATAATTTACAACAACAACAGTGCATCGAAAAAATAAACAAATACGTGTATACAACATGAAGATCTCCAGCTTGCCTATTGAAGCTCCAAAAGCACCAAATTCGAATTTGCAAATATACTCGGTCTGACTCGAGCATTGAAAGGAAAGAATGCCCAGATCAGTCTGGTAAACCAGCATGAGAAAAACACATCTCAACTAAATTTATAAAGTTATCCAAACATTTTTTCTATTAAAACAAAAAGTATCTCGTAGAACCACGTCCACGCATAAACACATATGGTTTTTTCCTTTCGATAACCAAAATCTTTTCATAACAAATCATAACAAGGCATGTAGTGGATTTTGGATTTCAATACAAATGACTAGGTTAAGGAATTACCTTTTGTGAACTAGGTACACCTCTAAAGGGATGTACATAGGGCTGAGATACTCAGCGCTAAACCAACACAAGACCAGCCTATACCTTTTTGGATAGTACCAAATATGTCATCACTATGGTCGTTACCGACCTAAATACATGACCATAAGCATACATCAACAATAATCAGATACATGACATCATAGCATGTAAAGATCTATCTAGAAGGATGATGACATCTCCTAATGGGAGTGACCTACTTAGCCTTGCTGCTTCTATACTTATTTCAGTCATTTTCGGGGAGTGAGGCCAAAAGAGGTATCGATACGTTTCACATATCACATCATCATCTTTGAATGCCACATTGCCATTTTCGTTAACTACTAATTGCCTTCCACAAAAATACAACCCTTGAGCTCGTATGTCTGAAGGAGGATGTTGAGCTAAGAGAAGTTGCCTTCTCCGCTACTACAGGATGTACGTTTGTAAAAACCAATGTACATAACCTTAGAAATACAATGTCAGACACTCATCTATAAAAGTTGTCCAGGAACAGGACAAACCAAAGGTAATCTCCAACCACATCCTATAGGATTAGTTGCGACATCCTTTGCAATGGATATTTCAAAATGAAGAGACTACTGCTACTATATGTATATTGGGATTTTAACCCCAAACGATCAACGAGCAATCCTTCACGATGAAAATCCTAAATATCAATATCATCAACCAACATGCACAATCGTCGCATATAGGTTGGTTCGAAGCGGTTTTTAGATAAATCTGATCCTGGTCTCTTCGCACCAATAATTCAAAAGAATTTCTCAACCTCAAATAAAAACCAAGTCTCATAGACTTATCACGTCTCTAACTTTAAACTTGCTATCCTTCGATCAAGAAGGAAGCTCAGTAGATTGGAGTAATCACTCCGTACTACACGAATCAACATTGTCAACACAAGCGATAATCAAGCCTACACAATCAGTTACGTACTAAATGTATGACTAGTTAGTTTCTACATCAAGCTAAGAAACTAAAATGGCCAAATTTGATAGTCGGTTATTTAACTATCAAAGCAATAAACAAAATCTACTGGGCCTGACTTTATTAATCGTTTATGAATCAAATCCCTTTCCAATTATTCATTTCAAAATATTTTTAAAAAGATAATATTAAAATATATGGAAAACATTTTCATATAATTATTTTAATAATAAGTAAATTTACAAATTGTTTTATTTTCAAACCATTTAACTCCATTTTAAAATATCACTTTCCAAAATATTCATTTAAAGAATTATTCTCTTTAAAAACGTGAATATATTTCCTTCTATAAAAATCGATTTTTAGCTTATCAAGTTAGATTGATTTTGTAAAAAAGTGTCTAAAATTCACATTTCTATTTTATAAAAACTACCATTTATAAAATTCCATAGTTAACCAATTTCCCATTTACCTCATTTATATGTCAAAATCACATTATAAGTTTACTTACTTATAAATCTCTTTATTTACATATTCATTCTTTTGTAATCTAATTATTTATTAAGTCCATTATAAATTCAATTCTAAATTTCAATTATAATTCCATTTACAAATTTGATTACAATTCCATTTATTTATAAAACACCGTTTGTAAAATTTATCTCATTAGATCTCTCTATCAATAGCATTCCTTTTATAATTTCCTTACTTTATAAATCTCATTTACTTAAAGGTTTCATTTATAACTTCATTTTAACACTTGTAAAACTCGTTTATAATTCCATTACTTTTATTTATAAAATATCAATTTAATAAATCTTATATATAAACCATTCATAATAAGTTTAAATTCTTAATTTAACTTGTTTTACAAAATAATTAACTTCATATTTCAAAAATCATATTTTTATTCCATTTAAACAAACTCCTTATTTTAATAATTTATAAACTATTATTAAAATTATATAACTTGAAAAATCACTTAAACATCCCTTTTAATTTGAAATCATCATTATAGTATTTTAAATTCCAGAAATAGGCCCAATGCTATAAAAGTACTAAATAAGGGGATTCACAACAATCATATCAGCCATGGCATCCAAACATCATATATCACATGATAACAGCATATATAACTACATCTGTAAATAAAAATCAACATTGGCGAAGAATCCAGTTGGATCCTTCCAACCTGTAGCTTGCAACAAATAACATATGAGCATAAAATATTTACAATGTCTGCTTCGAGGCAGACATGCGTAGAAAGGGTCATCCGCTCACGCATGGGAATGCATAACGTCTCATCTGCTCCAGTCGACAGGAATATATCCAACTACTAACTATTATAGCATAACATCCAAAACATCCAATATACATACATACATATATACATACATACATATAACACCTAACAGTTGTCAAAATAACATAGTAAAAATATTCCCACTTATATAAAAATATAAGCAGGTCAGAAAGAGTGAGTTTTACTTACTTTGGTTGCAGTCGGCGTTGCAACTTTTATTTCAATCAAAATTAAACAAGCATTTAATTTGGATCAAAATTTTCAACAGCTCCAAATCCATCCAAACCAGCTCTGGAATGAAGTGCTTGATTACACGAACCCAATGCAATTCGTTTCGTCCGATTTCGACCTCGTATGAAGAAGTTATGAATTTTACAAGATTACAAAATTTTTATATAAATAAATTACAATTCAAATTCCTTTTTTAATCTTAATCTGGGCCATTCACTCTTGCTTGATCAAATCCAGTCATCCCCTTTTTTCCCTTCCTCTTCATTCATCAACGAACCCATTAGCAAAAGCATTGACCGATGCTTACCTTGCCTAGGCTCAAACAAGGCTCGATCGGAGAATACCACTCGACTGCCCATACCACGATTCACCCACGGCCGGTAATCGGCCTCAACTCGACGCTCCACCACTTCGGATTCTACCTCCAAATGTAAGGAAAACGCGGCCCGTTTTCCATCCAATGACGATGATAGACGATCATAGCCATTCATCTCGTAGAGCTCATTGATCTCTTCATCTTGCATGTAGAAGTTGTGGCCTAAAAGTTCCTGGATTAAGAGATATTAAGGGAAGAAGTCGCGAGTTTTTCGACCATTGAAATATAAGTTGCGGCTAGGGTTTGGTTTCTAGGGTTTGTGGAAATAGAAAATGTTAGGGTCCTTTTATACTAAATTTCATGGCACTATTCATCGCCAAATTTTTCGAACCCCAATTGAGGCGTGCCGCCTGGCGTTCATAATGTTTTACCCCTATTCCAAACACAATGGAATATATATTGGGGGCTAATTGCATCGTATTTGGAAGATAAGTTTTTGAATCGAATTATTTTAACTAAAATTACTTAAATAAATTTCTATGTGTTTCAGCTTCGCACGACCAAATCGTTTGTCCGACTCACACGAAATTTGGAATCTTACAATAATATACTATTACAGATCCAATGAAACTGGTTTCGTAGAAATCCGAGGCAGTGTCGAAATGACTATTTTTTTACACACTAATTAAATATTAAAATTTCCAATCTCTGCCAAATCGCTTTTAATTCAATTTTAAAATTTCTCTAACTTAATTCTAATTCAAATAGAATTTAAATCAACTTTTAGAGTTCATTTTCATTTTTATTAATTCCAGATTCAATTAATTAATTGATTTAACTTATGATACTCATTTTTAAATATTTAAATTCAATTAAATATTCTAAATTCAGAGGATTGAAAAACTGGGTCGTTACATTTTCTCCCTTAGAAGAATTTCATCCCTGAAATTACCATGTAGGAAAAATACCCAAAATCCCATTAGCTTTTCAAAATCAGTTAGCTAAAATAAATTATCAAATTCGTTTAAGTCAATTAACTTTCCAAGATAAATCAATTAGTTATAACTTTATAACTCAAAAATCACATTTTTAGTTATCAAAATTTTTCCAAAATACTCAAGAAGTTTCTAACGTCATAAATTTCAGAAAATTCACCGGAGTCTTATTTGCGCGGTTCGTTCTGAAAAAATCACAATATATATATATATATATATATATAAATCACAAATATACATCTACTCATCAAGGATGAGGCATCCCGAAGGGAAAAAGGTGTAAAACTACGATATGTAATATGAGATATGTACCTTATATATATTTAGCGAGCATATACGACTAATATAGCGTGGAAGCAAGCTCCAAATGCGAAGCATATGCTGCTTGTACCTACTAAACACTCTACAAACAATGAGAAACACGTATATAGCATATAATATCAATATATAACATATACTAATACAACAATTATACGCAAATGAAACACATGTAATCATAAGCAACCCTCAACAACTAACAACCAATTAATACCCAACAAATCAATTCAATTTTTTACTGTTTAGTTTTCATCCAACTGATTCACATTCAAGTTAACTAACGATCATTTTATTACATTCATTCTCATTTTTCTTTCATTTGATTCTCATCAAATTAGTTTAATTCACTTCCATTTCTTGTCACATTTAATTGATTTGCATTCAATTACATTCATCACTTCAATTTGTTTACTATATCCAATTAGTTTACATTCTACTAATTTACTTTCATTCTAGTTCATTATTAACATTCATTTGTTAACACACATTTACTTTCAATTTATTAACATTCATCTATTTATATTCACGTTACTTTTGTTAACTTTACTTCAAATTCATGTTTAACAATATTTCAACTTATATCCAATTGATTTATATACTTAAGTTAAATTTCATTTATTAACTCAAGTTTATACTTATTCTAATTCCTTCACTTAGCTCATTTAATTCGTTTCATTTTCTTTCACTTAAGTCATGTTTCATTTCATTCTTACTTACAGTTGCTTTCATTATACAACTTAAGTTCACTTCCGATTCAATTCAAATTCTATTTTATTTAACTAATTTCATTAGTTCATTTCTTTTTATTTACTTGAGTTAAAGTTCAATTCAAAAATCATTTCCTTTCAATTTAATTTAGATTTCATTTCTAAAGTCATTTTATGTAATCTTTCACTTAAGTCAATTTCATATCACTATTCAAATTCAGATTTTGTTTTGGTTAACAAATTTGTTTAACCATTTTAATATTTGGTCTTACTTTATATTTTATCGTTTTATAAGTTATACAACTTATTTATTTAAGATTCCATTAATATTTACTTAAATTTATTTTACACTTGCTACTATTTCAATTCATAGTTATATAATCATTTTACCACTTAAGTGTATATTAATTTTTATTTGATTCACTTCAAATATCCATCTAATTCATTTCAAAGTCAATTAGATTTATTTAAGTTTTCTTAAGTTAAACTTTAATTCATATAATTCATTTTACTAACTTAATTTATTTAACTCTACTTAAGTTAAAATTTTAATTTCATATCTTAATTTCACATTTTCTTTTCTTAACTATAACATTTTCAATTTATAAGTTTATAAACTTATTTTCTCATATATATCAAATCATACTTTGTATTTTAGAGTCATTTTTTTTATCAAGGCAAAATCACTAATGGTAGCAATTCCATCACATAGAAACTCGAAAATGAATACTGATGATGTGGCCGTCGTTATCCTTATTATTTCCTAGCAACAATAGTGAATTCGGTGCTTTAAATTCTTTTAAAATCCATTTTTATGTTTATAAATCGCATTTATAAAAAAATTTACTTATATAATTTCACTATTTTACTTCACTTATGTAAGATTCATTCCAAATTTATTTATCTTATTTAGATTTATAATAACAACAACTTTTATTTCACATACAACAAATAAAAAATGATAATAATCAAATATTACCATTCATTAACAACCAAAAAATCATATAAATATTATACAAAATATAATCAAGGAATAATTATTTAGTTTACCCATTGAAAACAATATTATGTCGGTTTACCTTGTTCAAGAGCATAAGAATCCCTATCGATACAGTGGCGTCCCACACACTAGAATTCATAAAACACTCAACAGATCAATCAACATAATATAAAACATTTTTATATCACTAACAAATACGCGCTAATGTATATATATACACACTCAACTCATTCTGTGGTATTACTAACCATATCTACAATAAGTACACATCAAAGCATAGGAGTATACAAAACCTAAGCTCCGATAGCAACTATAATGACCCGTACTCGATACCCTCTAAATCCGACACCAAACTACGCATGTCCGACCTAGAGCGCACTGATTGCAGATGGTCATGAGAAAGAAGAGAGAGGGTGAGAAGAAAGAGATAAGAAAGAAAAAGAGAAGAGAAGAAGAAAGAAGCAGAACCAAAACAATACAGAATCTCACATCACAGTGGAAAAACATACAATATAGATCAATAATTTTTACAAAGAGAAACTGTAATATAAATAATAAATATCGAAGTACACAATTAGTAATCATCAACTTGGACAGTTCTACTAACCTGTCCTCACAAATGCTGATAATTTACAACAACAACAATGCAGCGAAAAAATAAATAGAGATGTGTATACGACATGAAGATCTCCAGCTCGCTTGCTAAAGCTCCAAAAGCACCAAATTTGAACCTATAAATATACTCTGTCTAACCCGAGCATTGAAAGGGTAGAATGCCCAGATCAATCTGGTAATCCAACATGAGAAAAACATATCTCAAATGAATTTATAAAGCTATCAAATCCTTTATCAAAACAAAAGGTATCTCGTAAGACCACGTCCACACATAAGCACATATGGGATTTTCCCTTTCGATGGCCAAAACCTTTTCATATTAAATCATGTTATATTATAATAGTGTTTATTATACAAATAATAATCAACATAGCTGAAATTGTTGCCATTATTAAATTCCAGCAATACTAGGCTCTACAAACTAAATGGCAGGCACGTAGTGGATTTTGGATTTCCATACAAATGACCAGGTAAAGTGACTACTTTTTTCAAACTCGGTACACCTGTAGAGAGATGTACCGAGGGTCGAGGTACTCGACGCCTAAACCAACTGTAACGACCCAGTATTTTGAACAATTTAATTTGAAAATATTTAATTAATTTTAAATATTTGAATGATGGTTTGAATTGAATTTCAAATTATCAGAATGAATTTGGCGATTGAATTATAGAATTTAATCTATTGAAAGTTGAATAAAAATTTGAATCTTCAGTTTTAAGCTGATTAAAAATATTTCAAAGGCTTGTAAAATCCATATTGATAATACTGAAGATAATAGAAGCTTCAGAATTTAATTTGAAAGTAATTTGTTTGGTTTAGAAATTTTTATCGTTTGAATCGATATTTAAAAATAGCCTTCCGAGGCACAGTCTCGGAATTCGACGAAACCAGTTCCATTGGGTCCGTAATAGTGTATTATTCTCGGGTTACAAATTTCGTATTTTTCGGAGTTGATATGTGAGCACACGGTAAGTAAACGCGTTGAAATTAAATTGAATTCAATTTAATTTTTAAATTTGAATTTGGTCAAAATCAAAACACTGTAGCTTCTTTAAATCACGCCCTAAAAATACGCCTAGCATCACGCAACAAAATGTTCTCCCTGAAACATCGCGTACTCTTGTTCCCCCCATCTTTTTTTTAGTAATCACGCAACTTCCTCAGTTCCAAATCAAATGAAGAAAATAAAAACAATGGCCGATGCTCGGAGTAAAAAAAAAATCCAAAATCGAAATCGTATATACTCAAGCCCTTTCCCCCTCTTAGTACTTGATTCCTCTCCCTCCTCTTTGTTAATCAAATCACGCCTCACTCTCTCCCTCGTTCAAATAATGGCCGCTACGTCAAATCGAAGAGGATAAATGGGGTCGCGCCACTCGAGTACGAGCAAGAGGAGGCGAAGGCGGCTAGGGCAATCGGAGGAAGGTATCGCGATGTGTGTGGTGGCAGCAGCAGCTCGCGGCGAGCTCGATGGCTGGCGAGGCATTCGAGTTTGCTGGGGATTCGTGAGACGAGCGTCGGCATGTCAGAGAGGATGGCGACAAGGTTAGGGCTTGTATTTGGGAGGAGGGTGGCACATCGACGGTGGGGATCGCGGCAGTTCTGGGTCGCGAATTCGATGTCGACCTATTTGGGGGAAGGTCGGCTGTTAGGTAATGTTTATAGCTTATTTAAAATTATATGTTAAATAGAATTTTAAAATTCAGAGGTTTGTAAAAAATAAACTATGCAGATATATCCAGAAAACAAGTAAATTTTGATTTAAATATAATATACTGCAGATTTTTATAAATTTACAGAAAAATAGAAGATTGTATATACAAATAAAGTTTTGAAAAAAAGAAGTTTTGGTTAAGTTTATATTAGCAAAGTTATAAAGAAAAAATGTACCATGATAATTTTTGTTATTTGGCAGAAGTATTTAAAGTAAATAAATATATATACAGTTTAAAGAAAGTATATATGATAGACAAATGTGGAAAATAAAAATGGGAGTTTTTAAGTATTTAATAAACTTATATAATTATTTTTACTCAATATAATCTATAAAAGAAAATATTTTGTTAACAGAAGGAATTAGTTAAAATAAAATAGAAATGGAAATTTATTTTCGACTAGTGGAATTAATTTGTATAAATGGTTCATTTAATTTTTGGCATTAAAAAATAAATTATAAAAGGAAACTTAGTTTTAAATTTTAAATTTTAGTTAAACAAAATTATTAAAGGGAAATTGGTTAATTAAAACTATCAAAACGAAAAATTAATTATTTGATGTACTTCGAATATTTATCAACTGTATAATATTTATATAAGGTATAAATCAATAAATCAAGTCAAGATGGAAATGGATCGCTAATAAAAGCAAAGGTGAGAACTTCTCACTCAAATGGTTTTGATTTAAATTTTAACTAATTAGATTTAAAATTGTTGATTGAGTGATTGGTTGCTTGAATGATGATTGTTATATATATATATATATATATATATATATATATTGTATTGAAATAGACCCTATACACCGCCTATTAAGCGGAGGTTATTTATTAAACCCATATACCACGATATTCCACCTTGAAGTGGAATTGGTATTATATATGTACTTGGAGTTGATTTCCCGCATTATATAGCGGATGAGACCCTATTGCGCCGCCTATTAAACGGATAATATTTTATAAATCCCATATACTGCAATATCCCGTCTTGAAACGGGATTGGTATTGTGCTAACATCTGTGGATGCAGGGAAACAGGTTGGAGGAATGCAACTGGATTCCTCACCAGTATTTATTTGATTTTAGATATTGTGATATTTGATTGATTATCATATCGATATATGATGTTTGGAAGTCGTGATTGACTATTTGGTGTGTTGCATCATCGGATCCATTTTTGGAGTTTAAAAATAACGATTTTGATTTTTAAGGGATTTTTAAAGTGATTTTTGAAATTATACGTTTATTAAATTATAGAATTGATTCATTTTAAATAATTAAAACGTTATAAATTTTTATGTTATAAAAGTTTGAAGTTTTGTGAAATATAACCAAAGCATGATTTTTGAAATAAATAGCTGACAAATTTATAAATAGTTTAAATTGGGATTTTTGAATTATTATAAACGATTCATATAAAAGATTTATAAAATTGATATTTTGTAAGTTAAAGATATTGGAATTATAAAACGAGCTTTTATAGTATTAAAATAAAGTTGTACCTAGTTTTATAAGTAAATAAGAATTTTAGATTTATAAATAAATGAATAAGAATTTTAGATTTATAAATAAATGATGATATAAAAGAATGGATTTGTGAATAAATGGATTATAAGTAATTTACTTATAAGTTGGATCCGACATGTAAACGAAATATAAATAGAATTGGTTATTAAAGGAGATTCATAAATCGAAGTAGTTATGAAATAGAAATGGAATTTATAAACGTTGTTTTATAAATCCGTAATCAAATAAATTCGATAAGTAAACATAGAAATTATTAAAGGAATTATATCCACGATTTTGGACTGTGGAAAAATCCTTTAATTAAATATGTGGAAGTGTTGAATTTGGTAAACGATGTATATCCACGATTTTGGACAATGGATAATCTTTTGATAAAAGTGTAGAAATACTGAATTGGGTAAATAAGGTATATTCACGATTTTGGACAGTGGTTATATTATTGAATAAAACGGGTATGATTTGGAGAAGTGAAATTTTAAAATGAAGTCAATTGTTTTAAAAGATGTTTTAAAATGTATTAACTATCGAAACCATAGATTTCAACATTCACTGTTGAAATAGACGTTTTTGAGAAATAGAAGGAAATGGTAGACTGTAACACTGTTGTTATAGTAGATGATTTCCGAAAGGAAATGTTTCTTATAGTATTGGAATTTATATATCTATCTTAAATTTGAATCCCTATACTAGTGATTTTGGGTTGTCGTAACGATGTTTTACGTAACATTCGTTTTGACCCAAATAATGGGTTTAATAGAATGTTTCCTTAAGAAATGAAATATATACTTAACACTAATTTAAGTATATTGAATATTTTCCAAATGTTGAAAATAAATAGATTTGTGAAATACTTATTATTAAATAAGCAGGGAAATGGTTTCCAATGTGAAATGAACGTTTTGAGAATTATCATTTTAAAGATAAATTGAAAGTGAATATTTGAAATCGATTTGAAAATCGTATGTTCACAGATATTTTGGAAATGTAAATTCAATATGGAATTTATAAATAAAATTGGGAAAATTGGTTTAAAAATAAATATCGATTTATTTTTGAAGTATGGAGATTTTATATATATCTTGTAAAAGATATTTTTGGAAGATAAATAATTTGGAAAATTATTTGGAATCTGGCGATGTTGTGCATACCTATTGATAGTTAAATATCCGACTATCAATATTTACCTTTAAATAGGTATTTGTTGTGATTGCTTGAATTTGAATGCTACATTTATTTTTAAAAAAATAAGCGCTCATTATTCGGGTTAGCCGGGAAAGGACCTTGGGGTCGTATAACCCATTCCGAATATGTGATACGTCGTAATAGAAAGCATTGATGACCGGTGTTGAAGACCGGATATTTGTGAAAACGGAAGGATTACCGTCGAATGTTTCTGCATTGGCTGATTCCCGATATAGAAATTTATTACCCTTTGTGATGGGAAGTCCAATCGTGATTAGTGAATATCCGGATTGCAAGGACTTCTTTGTAAGTGCCTTCGGTTCCGTTCGATCCCGGAACGGACTTGTATGGATGTGTGTCTAACGTTATAGTTTGAGATGTAAAGCTGGTTTCTATCAAACATATTCCCGTTGGTGGCGGAGAATTTATTCTCTTAGCTTAACACCCTTAGAGGTTATGTAGTTGATGGTTACAAGTGATACATTCCCAAATTGGTAATGTGGCATACGAAGTGCTGTTGAGCATTTGATGATCAAAGCACAGCTTTTATATAAAGCGTGGCTTTGTGGACGAGACTTCGTCGGACCTCACACCTCGGAAATGGTCAAAACAGGAAGGATGCGGCAAGGTTATTAGGGGGTAGCGCCCCTTTAGTGTATGTCATTCCTTCTGGATAGAGGTGGTATCATGGTATGGAGCCCAGATATTTAACCTATGTTGTTGCTGCAAACTTATTGCTTTGTGGTTGTTGGAAATGTAGGATCCTCGGATATAGATTGGTTACGATCGGGGAATGACATATTCGTGTCAGTAGTTACCCAGTTAGGGGTAACCCGGCCTTGTGTTGGCAGAGATCCGGTTAGGTTCTCGGGACGTCATTCCAGAGGCGTTTTCATGTGCAATGGGAAGTTCCTTGGCCTAACCATTTGTTGGAAATCCAAAGAAACAATACGATCTTATACGGTTTTAGTTGTAGAACCTATCATTCACTTATGGTGGCACCCCACTGTTTGGATGGTAGCTATAGTAGGCATACGATAATGGTCGTATGTTGGCTAAGATTTATATCTTTACTTTCGAAATGATTTTTCCTACACTATGCACTCGTAATAATATCAAATGTTTCTTTTTAATGCGTATCACGCATCTTTGACTATTATAAGGAGAAATCTCCTCCGATTCTGAGTTTGCATTGTGTGTGTGTGCGGGAGGCCTTATGGTAGTATCATTTTCTAAAAAGCATTGCGAATTGATCTTTAAATTTCTCCTGTTCTTGTTTCAAAGATAATAACTGTTTTAAGTTCTCACACCAGTCACATGACTGACCTGGAGTTTATTGTATCCCTTCCTAAACTCTGGGTGCCCACCAATTTCCACACGGGCAGTCTAGAGTTAAGGTTATCAGGTCATTCTGGATTTGAGAGTTGCTACAGAATCTGGAGGCAAGCTAGACGGCGTAGCATATTACTAAGTATAGTATTTCTTTTCCGCTGTTTGTTGTTGTAAACTTTGATAATGAATGTGATGTGATGTAATGTATAAAATATACAGTTTGTTTTGTTTTAATGAATATTCATTTATCTATTATAGTTGTTCCGCTGCGAATTGTGAGATTCTGATATTGTTCTGTTCTATCTTTTTCTTTCTTCTTCTACCTCTTTCTTTTTATTAAACCCTAAGTGTTCGGTTTTCTGGTATTCGATTGCTCGGCAGTTGATATAGTGAACGTATTGATGTCGGTTTTCGAAAGTTGAAGAATCGGGTCCTTACAAAGTGGTATCAGAGCATATGGTTAAGCGACAACCATGGCTCTGTTGGGTGTTACTCATTAGAGATAGAGTCAGCAGTATTCTAGAATGAGTTTGAGTGTAATAGTAGATATGAGCGCGTATTTGTTAGTGAATATGAAATTGTTTTGTATTATGTTGACTTATCGGTTGATTGTTTATAGATTCTGGTCGGTGCAGTCTATCTAACTGTGTTGATAGGAGTTTCTAAACTCTTAAACAAGATAAACCGACACCGTATTGTTTTAAAAATCGGGTAAATAAAATAATTTTACCCAAAACTATTTTTGTATGAAAAAAAATCATTTCCCATGGATTATTATAGTATATGGTTGCATGGTTGTTAGGAAGTGATAATATAAATTTTTTTACCATTGATTATTGAATAAGAAATTGGAATCCTAATCAAAAGTTTAGAAATAAAATCCATATACAAATGAAATTAGAGAATGTAAATTATAAATGCGATTTATAATTAGAAATAGAATTCCAGGGAAGTATTTGGAAATGTTTTTGAAAGAATTTGGAAATTTTAGAAATTAAATTCCTTTTGATTTGAAAATAATTTTCAAAGGTTTTTGGAAAAATGTTTTGAAGGAATGAAAAGCTCTAAACTCTTTTCGGTCGCTGGAAAATAATTCCGATGATGATTGCAATATCATTAGTGTTCATTTTCGGGTTTCCAAAAGAGGGATTGCTGCCAAATTTTTTTAAAAGTGAAAGTTGTTTGGAAAATTTGGGTTTGGTTTTCGAAATTCAAAGGATAGTTTGAGTTGTTTTCAATAATGGTTTTGAAAGATAGAAAAGACTCTGGAACCTATTTAAAATATTTATGGGAATAATAAATAAGTTAATAACTTATACAAACTAAATTTTAATAGAATAAATTTAATTTAAAGAATGGAGTTAAATTAAAGTAAGTATAAGTGAATAAATTTGAATAAAGTGAATTGGAAGAAATGTCTAAGGACACGAAGTGAAGTATTGAAATAAAAAAATGAGTAAGCAAAACTAATTGAAGAAATGACAAATTTAATATGTTTTAAAAGAATTGAATTCACATAGAATTGAAATCCAATTTAAATATAAGTGGTTATAAATCAAAATGGTGAATTGAAATTAAATTGTGTTTGTAAATGAACAAATGAAGTAACATTTGTAAATAAATGAATTGAAATTGAAAAATGGAAATGAGATAGAATAAAATGTAAATTGAGTTGGTATCAATTTAAAATTAGTTATAAACTAGTGTGGATATTCTATTAAGTGCATATCGTCAAAATTTGCATAGAAATGGTTGTCGTTTGACGCAAATGAGTTGTATAAATTTCTATGGCTTAATAAAAACAAATAGAATTCATATTTGAATCAATTGAAATGAATATGAGCTGTTTGGACATAAAAATGAATTGAATGTAGAAAGTATGTTGTAAATCACTTGAATTAAAATAGAAATGGTATGGAATGTAGTTGTAAGCGATTAAATTTGTATTGAAACCATAAAAATTGCTTACGGAAATTGTTTATGTACATTATTCATGAAATACATATGTGTTGCTATTGAAAATAAGTAAAATGCAAATAAATTTCTTATATATGTCACTTACGTGTTTAAATTTAGTAAGTACAGGTACAGGGGAGCCGTATGGCTGGATTTGATCGTGCTAATAAGCTAATAATTAGCCGCTTTGCTTAAAAATGCTAAATAAGGTACGCCTACGCAATAAAAATAGGAAATATGAACTGTTTTTGGTTTTTCCGACCGTGTGGGTCGATGTATATATATTTATATCTATTGTCAAATTGCAAAAGCTTCTCCGTACAAAGGAGACTCTGCCAAAAAATTTCGAAAATTTTGGGAGTTAAATTTTTTTGGAAAATTGTTGAAATTTTTTTTGATAGCGACAAACGATTTCGAAATTGAAATTGAAGTAAATTAGTGAATGAAACTAATTAAAAATAGTAATATGAATCAGTTATAATTGAAAGGTAAAATTCAATATTCAGAATAGAAGATAAATTGAATTCAAATGGAATTGAAATTGTGAATTGAATTCAAACGAAATTGAAATGTAAAATTGAATGAGAATAAATATGTAACTTCAATAGTGAAGTAAAAATGTATAGAAGCATATGTTGAAAATTTTGTGATGGAATTGGCAAAATGGTTTGAATGTTGGAATTGGATATTATGGCTAGCAGGATATATAGGTGTATTAAAAGAAATGGAATTGGGATTTTGATTTCAAAAATAAAATTGAATTGCTCGACAAAAAGGTACACATTTCAATTTCAGTATGAAATTTGGTGATTTTCTTGTCCAACCGCTTGGCTTTTTGTTTTCTTTTGGGATTTGAGGGCCTGTGGTGCCATTTTGTAGTCGTACCGAGCTAGCCGTGCAAAGGAGACGCTGGCGAAATTTTTCAAAAATTTAGGGTATTAGAAAATTTTTGAGAAAATTTTGAAAGTTGAAATTTGAATTTAAATTTGAATTGTTAAGGAAACAATGTTGTTTGAAACTTATAATTGAAGTGGGAAAGCTAGTTGAAATGATAATGAATCTCTAATAAAAATATTTAGGTTAGTAAGTTGGTATAACTATATAGATTGTGAAAAATAATAAACGAGTTAAGAATCGTTCTTCCTAACTTGTAATTTCGGGACGAAATTCTTTAGGAGGGAAGGTTGTAACGACCCAGAACTTTGAACAATTTAATTTGAAAATATTAAATTAATTTTAAATATTTGAATGATGGTTTGAATTGATTTCAAATTACCAGAATGAATTTGGCGATTGAATTATAGAATTTAATCTATTGAAAGTTGAATAAAAATTTGAATTTTCAGTTTTAAGCTGATTAAAAATATTTCAAAGGCTTGTAAAATCCATATTGATAATACTGAAGATAATAGAAGCTTCAGAATTTAATTTGAAAGTAATTTGTTCGGTTTTGAAATTTTTATCGTTTGAATCGATATTTAAAAATAGCCTTCCGAGGCGCAGTCTCGGAATTCGACGAAACCAGTTCCATTGGGTCTGTAATAGTGTATTATTCTCGGGTTTCAAATTTCGTATTTTTCGGAGTTGATATGTGAGCACACGGTAAGTAAACGCGTTGAAATTAAATCAAATTCAATTTAATTTTTAAATTTGAATTTGGTCAAAATCAAAACACTGTAGCTTCCTTAAATCACGCCCTAAAAATACGCCTAGTATCACGCAACAAAATCGTTCAAACACGTTCTCCCTGAAATATCGCGTACTCTTGTTCCCCCCATCTTTTTTTTAAGTAATCACGCAACTTCCTCAGTTCCAAATCAAACGAAGAAAATAAAAACAATGGCCGATGCTCGGAGTAAAAAAAAATCCGAAATCGAAATCGTATATACTCAAGCCCTTTCCCCCTCTTAGTACTTGATTCCTCTCCCTCCTCTTTGTTAATCAAATCGCGCCTCACTCTCTCTCTCATTCAAATAATGGCCGCTACGTCAAATCGAAGAGGATAAATGGGGTCGCGCCACTCGAGTACGAGCAAGAGGAGGCGAAGGCGGCTATGGGCAATCGGAGGAAGATATCGCGATGTGTGTGGTGGCAGCAGCAGCTCGCGGCGAGCTCGATGGCTGGCGAGGCATTCGAGTTTGCTGGGGATTCGTGAGATGAGCGTCGGCATGTCAGAGAGGATGGCGACAAGGCTAGGGCTTGTATTTGGGAGGAGGGTGGCACATCGACGGTGGGGATCGCGGTAGTTCTGGGTCACGAATTCGATGTCGACCTATTTGAGGGAAGGTCGGTTGTTAGGTAATGTTTATAGCTTATTTAAAATTAGATGTTAAATAGAATTTTAAAATTCAGAGGTTTGTAAAAAATAAACTATGCAGATATGTTCAGAAAATAAGTAAATTTTGATTTAAATATAATATACTGCAGATTTTTATAAATTTACAGAAAAATAGAAGATTGTATATACAAATAAATTTTTGAAAAAAAAGAAGTTTTGGTTAAGTTTATATTAGTAAAGTTGTAAAGAAAAAAATGTACTATGATAATTTTTGTTATTTGGCAGAAGTATTTAAAGTAAATAAATATATATACAGTTTAAAGAAAGTATATATGATAGACAAATATGGAAAATAAAAATGGGAGTTTTTAAGTATTTAATAAACTTATATAATTATTTTTACTAAATATAATCTATAAATGAAAATATTTTGTTAAAAGAAGGAATTAGTTAAAATAAAATAGAAATGGAAATTTATTTTCGACTAGCGGAATTAATTTGTATAAATGGTTCATTTAATTTTTGGCATTAAAAAAATAAATTATAAAAGGAAACTTAGTTTTAAATTTTAAATTGTAGTTAAATAAAATTATTAAAGGGAAATTGGTTAATTAAAACTATCAAAACGAAAAATTAATTATTTGATTTACTTCGAATATTTATCAACTGTATAATATTTATACAAGGTATAAATCAAGAAATCAAGTCAATATGGAAATGGATCGCTAGTAAAAGCAAAGGTGAGAACTTCTCACTCAAATGGTTTTGATTTAAATTTTAAATACTTAGATTTAAAATTGTTGATTGAGTGATTGGTTGCTTGAATGATGATTGTTATATATATATATATATATATATATATATATATATATATATATATATATATATATATATATAGTATTGAAATAGACCCTATACACCACCTATTAAGCGGAGGTTATTCATTAAACTCATATACCACGATATTCCACCTTGAAGTGGAATTGGTATTATATATGTACTTGGAGTTGATTTCCTGCATTATATAGCGGATGAGACCCTATTGCGCCGCCTATTAAACGGATAATATTTTATAAATCCCATATACCACAATATCCCGTCTTGAAACGGGATTGGTATTGTGCTAACATCTGTGGATGCAGGGAAACAGGTTGGAGGAATCCAACTGGATTCCTCACTAGTATTTATTTGATTTTAGATATTGTGATATTTGATTGATTATCATATCGATATATGATGTTTGGAAGTCGTGATTGACTATTTGGTGTGTTGCATCATCGGATCCATTTTTGAAGTTTAAAAATAACGATTTTGATTTTTAAGGGATTTTTAAAGTGATTTTTGAAATTATACGTTTATTAAATTTTCTAATTGATTCATTTTAAATAATTAAAACGTTATAAATTTTTATGTTATAAAAATTAGGATTTTTGTGAAATATAACCAGAGCATGATTTTTGAAATTAATAGCTGACAAATTTATAAATAGTTTAAATTGGGATTTTTGAATTATTATAAACGATTCATATAAAAGATTTATAAAATTGATATTTTGTAAGTTAAAGATATTGGAATTATAAAACGAGCTTTTATAGTATTAAAATAAAGTTGTACCTAGTTTTATAAGTAAATAAGAATTTTAGATTTATAAATAAATGAATAAGAATTTTAGATTTATAAATAAATGATGATATAAAAGAATGGATTTGTGAATAAATGGATTATAAGTAATTTACTTATAAGTTGGATCCGACATGTAAACGAAATATAAATAGAATTGGTTATTAAAGGAGATTCATAAATCGAAGTAGTTATGAAATAGAAATGGAATTTATAAACGTTGTTTTATAAATCCGTAATCGAATAAATTTGATAAGTAAACATAGAAATTATTAAAGGAATTATATCCACGATTTTGGACTATGGAAAAATCCTTTAATTAAATCTGTGGAAGTGTTGAATTTGGTAAACGATGTATATCCACGATTTTGGACAGTGGATAATCTTTTGATAAAAGTGTAGAATACTGAATTTAGTAAATAAGGTATGTTCACAATTTTGGACAGAGAATATATTATTGAATAAAACGGGTATGATTTGGAGAAGTGAAATTTTAAAATGAAGTTAATTGTTTTAAAAGATGTTTTAAAATGTATTAACTATCGAAACCATAGATTTCAACATTCATTGTTGAAATAGACGTTTTCAAGAAATAGAAGGAAATGGTAGACTATAACACTGTTGTTATAGTAGATGATTTCCGAAAGGAAATGTTTCATATAGTATTGGGATTTATATATCTATCTTAAATTCGAATCCCTATACTGGTGATTTTGGGTTGTCGTAACGATGTTTTGCGTAACATTCGTTTTGACCCAAATAATGGGTTTAATAGAATGTTTTCCTTAAGAAATGAAATATATACTTAACATTAATTTAAGTATATTGAATATTTTCCAAATGTTGAAAATAAATAGATTTGTGAAATACTTATTATTAAATAAGCAGGGAAATGGTTTCCAATATGAAATGAACGTTTTGAGAATTATCTTTTTAAAGATAAATTGAAAGTGAATATTTGAAATCGATTTGAAAATCGTATGTTCACAGATATTTTGGAAATGTAAATTCAATATGGAATTTATAAATGAAATTGGGAAAATTGGTTTAAAAATAAATATCGATTTATTTTTGAAGTATGGAGATTTTATATATATCTTGTAAAAGATATTTTTGGAAGATAAATAATTTGGAAAATTATTTGGAATCTGGTGATGTTGTGCATACCTATTGATAGTTAAATATCCGACTATCAATATTTACCTTTAAATAGGTATTTGTTGCGATTGCTTGAATTTGAATGCTACATTTATTTTAAAAAAAATAAGCGCTCACTATTCGGGTTAGCCGGGAAAGGACCTTGGGGTCGTATAACCCATTCTGAATATGTGATACGTCGTAATAGATAGCATTGATGACCGGTGTTGAAGACCGGTTATTTGTGAAAACGGAAGGATTACCGTCGAATGTTTCTGCATCGGCTGATCCCCGATATAGAAATTTATTACCCTTTGTGATGGGAAGTCCGGTCGTGATTAGTGAATATCCGGATTGCAAGGACTTCTTTGTAAGTGCCTTCGGTTCCGTTCGATCCCGGAACGGACTTGTATGGATGTGTGTCTGACGTTACAGTTTGAGATGTAAAGCTGGTTTCTATCAAATATATTCCCGTTGGTGGCGGAGAATTTATTCTCTTAGGTTAACACCCTTAGAGGTTATGTAGTTGATGGTTACAAGTGATACATTCCCAAATTGGTAATGTGGCATACGAAGTGCTGTTGAGCATTTGATGATCAAAGCACAGCTTTTATATAAAGCGTGGCTTTGTGGACGAGACTTCGTCGGACCTCACACCCCGGAAATGGTCAAAACAGGAAGGATGCGGCAAGGTTATTAGGGGGTAGCGCCCCTTTAGTGTATGTCATTCCTTCTGGATAGAGGTGGTATCATGGTATGGAGCTCAGATATTTAGCCTATGTTGCTGCTACAAATTTATTGCTTTGTGGTTATTGGAAATCGACGATCCTCGGATATAGATCGGTTATGATTGGGGAATGACATATTCGTGTCAGTAGTTACCCAGTTAGGGGTAACCCGGCCTTGTGTTGGCAGAGATCTGGTTAGGTTCTCGGGACGTCATTCCAGAGGCGTTTCCATGTGGCAATGGGAAGTTCCTTGGCCTGATCATTTGTTGGAAATCCAAAGAAACAATACGATCTTGTACGGTTTTAGTTGTAGAACCTATCATTCACTTATGGTGGCGCCCCACTGTTTGGATGGTAGCTATAGTAGGCATACGATAATGGTTGTATGTTGGCTAAGATTTATATCTTTACTTTCGAAATGATTTTTCCTACACTATGCACTAGTAATAATATCAAATGTTTCTTTTCAATGCGTATCAAGCATCTTTGACTATCATAAGGAGAAATCTCCTCCGATTCTGCGTTTGCATTGTTTGTGTGTGCGGGAGGCCTTATGGTAGTCTCATTTTCTAAAAAGCATTGCGAATTAATCTTTTTAATTTCTCCTGTTCTTGTTTCAAAGATAATAACTATTTTAAGTTCTCACACCAGTCACATGACTGACCTGGAGTTTATTGTTTCCCTTCCTAAACTCTGGGTGCCCACCAATTTCCACACGGGCAGTCTTGAGTTAAGGTTATCAGGTCATTCTGGATTCGAGAGTTGCTACAGAATCTGGAGGCAATCTAGACGGCGTAGCATATTACTAAGTATAGTATTTCTTTTCCGTTGTTTGTTGTTGTAAACTCTGATAATGAATGTAATGTGATGTGATGTATAAAATATACAGTTCCTTTTGTTTTAATGAATATTCATTTTTCTATTATATGTTGTTCCGCTGCGAATTGTGAGATTCTGATATTGTTCTGTTCTATCTTTTTCTTTCTTCTTCTACCTCTTTCTTTTTCTTAAACGCTAAGTGTTCGGTTTTCCGGCATTCGATTGCTCGACAGTTGATACAGTGAACGTATTGATGTCGGTTTTCGGAAGTCGAAGAATCGGGTCCTTACACCAACACAAGACCAACCTACCTCTTCTTAGATAGTATCGAATATGTCATCACTTCGGTCATTATAGACCTATCCGCGGCCACAAGCATACATAAAAAATAATGAGATACATGACGTCATAGCAAGTAAAGAGATATCTAGAAGAGTGATGACATCTCCTAATAGGAGTGACCCACTCAGCCTTGGTGCTTCTATCCTTGTTTTAGTCATCTTCCACAGAGTGAGGCCAAAAGAGGTATCGATTACCTTTCACATATCACATCATCGTCATCTTTTATTGCCACATTGCCATTCTCTTTGACTATTAATTGCCTTCCACAAAAATACAAGCCTTGAGCTTGTATGTCTCAAGGAGGGTGTTAAGAAAAGAGAAGTTGCCTTCTCCGCCATCATAGAACGTACGTTTGTAAAAACCAATGTACTTACTCTTAGAAATGCAATGTCAGACACTCATCCATACAAGTTGTCCCGGAACAAGACAAACTGACGGTACTCTCCAACCACATCCTATAGGATTAGTAGCGACAGCCCTTGCAATAGATATTTCATAATGATGAGACTACTGCTACTATATGTATATTGGGTTTTTAACCACAAACTATCAACAAGCAGTCCTTCACTATGAAAATCCAAAATGTCACTATCATCAATCAACCTACACAATCGTCGCATATAAGTTGGTCCAAAGTGGTTTTCAGATAAATCTGACCCCTTTCTCTTCGCACCAACAACGCAAATGTATTTCTCAACCTCAAACGGAAACCAAGTTTCATAGGCTTATCACATCTTAAACTTTCAATTTGCTATCCTTCGGCCAAGAAGGAAGCTCGACAGATAGGCGTAATCACTCTGCTCCACACAAATCAATATTCTCAACACAAACGATATTCAAGCCTACGCTGTTAGTTACATACTAAGTGTACGACTAATTAGTTTCTACATCAAAATGATAAACTAAAATGGCCAAATTTGATAGTCGATTATTTAACTATCAAAGTAACAAACAAAATCTAGCACATAAAGGGTCACTAGGCCTGATTTTGTTAACCGTTTAAATCAAATCCCTTTCCAATTATTCACTTTAAAATATCTTTAAAAAGATAATATTCAAAGCCATTTCACTTATCGAACATTTGGAAAACATTGTCATGTACTTATTTAATAATAAGTAAATTTACAAATCATCTTCTTTTCAAACCATTTAAAGTCTATTTTAAAATATCACTTTCCAAAACATTCATTTAAAGAATTATTCTCTTTAAAATCTTGAATATATTTCCTTTTATACAAATCCATATTTAGCTTTTCGAATTAAATTGATTTCACACTTATAAAATAGCGTTTATAATTCACATTTCTACTTTATAAAAACTTCCATTTATAAAATTCCATTATTTACCCATTTTTCATTTATCTCATTTATATGTCAAAATCCCATTATAAGTTTATTTACTTATAAATATCTTTATTTAAAAATTCATTTTCTTTTAATCTCATTATTTATAAAGTCCATTATCAATTCATTTCTAAATTTCTATTGCAAATCCATTTACAAATTTGATTACAATTTCATTTATTTATAAAACACCGTTTATAAAATTTATTTCGTTAAATCTCTTTATTAATAGCTTTCCTTTTATAACTAGCTTATTTTATAAATCTCATTTACTTACAAGGTTTCATTTATAACTTCATTTTAACACTTATGAAAATCTTTTATAATTCCATTACTTTTATTTATAAAATATCAATTTTACAAATCTTATATATAAATGTTTACAATAAGTTCAAAATTCTCAATTTAACTTATTTTACAAAATAGTTAACTTCATATTTGAAAAATCATATTTTGATTCCATTTAAATAAATTCCTTTTGATATTTTACAAACTATTATTAAAACTTATATAACTTCAAAAATCACTTAAACATCCTTTTAACTTTGAAATCATTATTTTAATATCTTAAACTCCAGAAATAGGCCCAATGCTACAAAAGTACTAAATAAGGGGATTCACAACAATGATATAAATCATGGCATCCAAACATCTATATCACATGATAACAACATATATAACTATATCTGTAAATAAAAATCAACACTGGTGAGGAATCCAGCTGGATCCCTCCAACTTGTAACCTGCAACAAATACACATATGAGCATAAAATATGTATAATGTCTGCTTTGAGGTAGGTTCACGTACAAAGGATCATCCGCTCATACATGGGAACGTATAGGGTCTTGTCTGCTTCAATCGGCAGGAATATATCCAACTACTAACTACTACAGTATAACATCCAAACATCCAATATATATACTCATACATGCACACACACACAGATATATATATATATATATATATATATATATATATATATATAACATCTAACAGTTATCAAAACAACATAATAAAAATATTCCCACTTATACAAAAATATAAACGGGTCATAAAGAGTGAGTTTTACTCACTTTGGTTGCAGTCGTCGTTGCAGCATTTATTTCAATCAAAATTAAACGAGTGTTTAATTTTGACCAAAATTTTCAGTAGCTACAAATCCACCTAAACTAGCTCTAGAATGAAGGGCTCGACAATATGAACCCAATGCAATTTGTTTCATCCAATTTTGACCTCGTATGAACAAGTTACGAATTTTATAAGATTACATAATTTTTATATAAATAAATAGCAACTCAAATTCCTTTTTTTCAACCTTAATCTAGGCCATTCACGCTTGCTTAATTAAATCCAGCCATCCCCTTTTTTCCATTCCTCTTCGTTCTTCACCAAACCCATCACGCAAAAGCTTTGACCGACGCTCACCACGCCTAGGCTCGAACGGAGCTCGATCGAAGAATACCACTCCACTGCCCACACCACGATTCACCAACGGCAAGATATCGACCTCAACTCAATGCTCCACCACCTTGGATTCTGCCCCCAAACGCACGGTGAACGTTGCCCGTTTTCTCCCTCCAACGACGATGATAGACGATCATAGCCGTTCATCTCATAGAGCTCATTGAGCTCTTCATCTTCCATGTAGAAGTCATGGCCTAAAAGTTCCTATTTTGAGAGATATTGCCGGAAGAAGTCACGAGTTTTCTGGCTATTGAAATATCTGCTGCGGCTAGGGTTTGGTTTCTAGGGTTTGTGGAAATAGAAAAGGTAAGGATCCTTTTATACTAAAATTCATAGCACTATTCATCGCAAAAATTTTCAAACTCTAATCTAGATGTGCCGACTGGCATTTATAATGTTTTACCCGTATCCCAAACACAATAGAATATACATACATACATACATACATACATACATACATACATACATAGATATATATATATATATATATATATATATATATATATATATATATCGGGTGCCAATTCCATCGTATTAGGAAGATAGGTTCTCAAATCGAATTATTTTAATTAGAATTACTTGAATAAATTTTTATGCGTTTCAGCTTCGCACGACCAAACCGTATGTCCGATTGACATGAAATTTGAAATTATACAATAATGTACTGTTACGGATCCAATGAAACTAGTTTTGTTGAAATCCAAGACAGTGTCAAAAACGACTATTTTTTTACATGTTAATTAAATATTAAAATTTCCAGTTTCTGCCAAATCGCTTTTAATTCAATTTTAAAACTTCTCCGACTTAATTCTAATTTCAACAGAATTTAAATCTACTTTTATAATTCATTTTCATTGTTATTAAATCCCGGATTCAATTAATTAACTGGTTTAACTTATAATATTCATTTTTAAATATGAAAATTCAATCAAATATTCTAAATTCAGATGACTGAAAAACTGGATTGTTGCATTTTGAAAGAGATACTTTCAAATGGTTTTGAAGCTATGCTTCTATGAATACTACTAGAACTAAGTGGTTTTGAAAGATAATCTTACATAATTTCAAAAGGAATGTTTTAATGCTTTCGAAAGAAAGGTTTAAGTGTTTTGATTTTTAAATCTTTATATGTTTTTAAAGAAGGTTATGAAGACTTTCGAAAGGTATGTTACAATGGTTTAGAAAGAGAATTTTTAAGGTTTGGAAAGCTTTAATTTTCAAAATAAAGAACCCAATCTCATTTTTAAAACAAAACCCATTGGTAATATGAAAGAGATTTTGAAATGGCATTTAACTTTGGTGTTTCAAAGAAGCTTTCCTTGCTCAAGAGAATAGGTTGAAGGTATTAACTTTGTTTCATTTGAAAATGATTACAAGGGTAACCATGGATGGATGTATTATCATATTATGATTAGTTATCGTGTTTGGTTCATCTATAAACATATTCACTTTATAATTAACCTATAACTGTATTTTGGGGTGTTAAGGGCAGAATAACCAGCTAGGTTGACCCAGTAGTGAATATATATTAAGCTAACTCCTGTATGAGTAGAGTTGCATCTAGGAGGTCAGGTAGACCAGAATGTAGGATGTCCAGAGACTGATCAAAGTGTTGTTAGTTTAGACAGGTTCGTAGTAATCCCATGAAAACTATTCGTGGAGAAAGTTACTGGCAGGGGAAAATAGGTTCTTAGTGATCCCGTGAAAACTGTATTCGGATTAAGTTATTGATATAGATATGTAGTTTCATAGTCAATCCATAAAAACTATGACATGAGAGAAGTCATTGGAGAACCCAAAAGGTTCATGGTGTGCCTATGAAAACTATAATTGGATGAAGTTATGGTGGATACCAATAGGTTTTTAGTGATTCCATGAGAAATATGAAACCGGACAGACAGCCCGTAAGCTTTGAACATGTTATTAGTCAGCCCATGAAAACTAATAAGTTAATAGTGACCCTAGAAATATAACCGAGACAGATAGTCAAATGAATAGGGATGAGAAATCTAGAATATATGCATGTCTGCATATCATCATGATATATTTTATTATGTTATGTTTTAACCATTATGGATGCAAGTGCATTGTATATGGTTATTATAAATTTTGGTTAAGTTACTAGTGGGGAGAAAACCCATTCCGGTAAGCGGCGTGGTCTCATATATATCTACAGTTTGAGATGCTAGGTTATTATTCATACCACGTTTCTTGTGTGACTCGAAGTTTATGTTTTCCCCTTAAGCTCCTGGGTGCTATATTAATTTTGAGTAGTTTGAGAGTTAAGGCTTTTAGGTTCTCTTTTAGACGAATAAGCTTCTAGAGACATGCAGTAGGCAAGCTAGCTATTAGGGGTTCTTTTCTGTTTGATTCCGCTGTGTTTTGGTTGAAGGGAAAAATTGTTTATTTGCCCATATTTAGACTCTGATCAACTAAGAAGGCATCTTCATCTATCGCTCTTGGTGTATATTGTAATAATTTTAATTTCTCTGAACGTGGTTCACGCAATGGGATTATGTAATGAATTTGCAATGTGATTTGAAGTGGAATGAGAATTTTTTTTAAGTTGGGTTTAAAATTTTTCATATCCATGTGTTTCTGTTATATCAATATGTCTAACATTACCGCATTTGGTCAGCGAGAATTGATAACTATGGATGACCGCAACATTTGTAGCTATCAGTATTGGGCATCTAAATATGGTTTGTTATAGGTTGGTATTAGAGCATACATTTTTGTAAACTTAGAAATAAATTTAAACCAATAATATTTTAAAAATATAATCCAATGAAACAGAAAATAAGATTGGGGTTTGTGTTAATGCTATAGTAACGTACTTGGTTTGATATATATAAGTATGTACTCCCCTCTCTTTTAGACTGTTCTTCTATAGCTTACTAAGGCTCGTATGTATATTTACGAGGAAGGAAGATATGTAGGTAGGAAACGGAAGAGGAAATATAAGTGAAAGAAGCACCACACAACCAATGGAAATGCTCGACCCATCAGTAGAAACCAAGGTCGACAGGAAAAATGTTAATCCAAATGAAAATGCCAACACAGGTGTTGGAAATTGACTAGTAGATATGAGGATGATGTATTAGTTATTCATCAATCTGATGCAAGTGGGAGTAGCTATAGGAGTGGCTAGGGGTAATGCTGGGAAAGTTGGAGGAGCTAATCTCGTGGCCCCAGTTGGAAACAACTATGGTAAGCTGAGCTAGGATTAAACTAGTCTTGGTGGGAAGCCATTTTTGGGAACAAAGGATGCTATAGAAGTAGAGAATTTGCTTTTGCATTGTGAAAGGATCTTCGCTGATTTGGAATTAAACGATCAGCATGAGAGGAGACTTGCCTCTAGACAATTACAGGGAGCAATGCTTCATTGGTGGGATAGAGTTACTGCTATAATTCTAGAGGAAGAGTTGACTTCAGTGGAATTTTGAAGGAGATTCAAAGAAAGGTTTTTGTCTGAAATTTCCAAGTCAGTGTTGCTAAGAATGTTCGTGGACTTAGTGCAAGGTAAGATGTCGATGATAGAGTATGCGATGAAGTTTGATGAGCTGTCCAGATACGGATATGCTACCTTGACACCATCATCGAAAGGAGCAAGAAGTTTATTCGAGGGTTAAGATCCGAGATTACTAGGACGCCAATGCCATATCTCCACGATTCAAGTACTGTTGTTGTAGAGATGGAAAATCGGAATGGAGAGATGCTTTCTACTTATGGGAAGGAGAAGCAAGTTGAAATCCAAGATTTTCAAGGTAAGAAGAGCAAGTTCCTTAAGAAGAAAGGAATCCAGAAGGTAGAAGCTGCTAAGAAGGTGAAGGCTAATCTAGTTTGTTTTAAGTGTGATAAGAGAGGACATTATGCTCATGAATGTCGAATTGGAAAAGGGAAGAAGGTTCCAGACCAGAAAAGAGTAAAGTGATTTAACTCGACCAGATTGGGCATTATAAGAATTAGTGTCCACAACCGGTCAGGACGGACAAGGGAAAGGTCTTTGCTGTTGGATCATCATCTGCTAGGCCAACTGCTGCTGAGAAAGGAAAGACTATGATGCAAGGTAAGCTTTTGATTCAAAGTATACCAATTATGGTACTATTTGATACAGTGCATCACATTTATTTATATCTCGGTGTTTGGTAGGATTTAGAACCCTCATGCCTCGTTACTTAAGGGTTGTGAATCCGATAAGAGGCCATGCAATTCTATGAATGAAATGTGACCAATTAGAACATGATTTGTTAGGTTATAAGTTTTCCTGTAGTTTGTATGTTTTTGATTTCGTAGATTTCAAAATCATTTTGGGAATGGACTGGTTAGATAAATATGATGCTATAATATTTTTCCAAGATAGAGAAATATCGTTGAGACATCCTAACAGTCATAACTGAATTATATTCTCAATGGAGAATTCAGATCGGAGAGCTTGTGTTTTGTTGAGTGTTATGGAAGTAGAAGAAGAGTTGAGTCAAGTTCAGGTAGCAAGAGAGTTTGCATATATTTTTTAGCCAGCTACAGGATTACTACCAAACCAAGCCATTGAGTTTCAGATAGATCTTATGCCCAGAGCAGAACCTTTAAGTAGACTATCCAACAGAACGACACCGACCGAGATAAAGGAATTGAACGTGCAATTAGTGGATTTGGAAGGAAAGAATTTCATTATGCTATGCAGTTTTCCTTAGGGAGCAGCTGTGGTGTTTGTAAAGAAACTGGAGTATCGTTAAGGTTATATATCGACTACTATAAGTTAAACAAGAAGACGATTAAGAATAAGTATTCTTTGCCGAGAATCGATGGTTTATTTAATCAATTGAGTGGAGCCAGAGTATTTTCCCAACCAGATTTGGCAATAGGTTTCCATCAGCTAAGAGTGGCAGAGGACAGTATTCCATTGATGGCGATTCATACTAGGTATGTTTTGTACAAATGGTTAGTAGTGCCATTCGGGTTAACGAATTTGCCATCTTTCCTTATGGATTTAATGAACCGAATTTTTCGAGAGTACTTGGATAGGTTCGTACGACATTTTAATATACTCTAAGAATGAAAAAGAGCATGAAGTTCATCTTAGAATAATGCTTGAGACACTAGGGCAGCATCAGCTAAAAACGAAGTTTACAAAATGTCATTTCTAGAAGAAAGAAGTTAAGTTCCTTGGTCACATAGGTTTTCAGAGAAGGGTTTGTTAATTGATCCAGATAAGATCAAAGCTATTCACAACCAGAAAAGATCAGAGATGGTGACCGAAAGTAGAAGTTTTCTGGAACTCGCTGGCTATCACTGGAGATTCATTAAGGATTTCTCACGGATAGAGCGCCTTTAACTAAGCAACAAGGAATGACGTGAAGTTTATTTGTTCTGAAAAATGTGAGGAAGTATTCCTTTGGTTAAATAATTTGTTGACCAACGCGCCCATGTTAGTAGTTCTAGATGAAAACCAAACATTAGTAGTGTATATTTATGCTTATGGAACAAGATTAGGGGCTATATTGATGTAGAAAGGTAAAGTTATTAGCTACACTTCATGATAGCTTAGACCGCATGAAGTGAGATATCCTACTCATGTCTTGAGCTGGCAGCGGTGATCTTTGCATTGAAAGTATGGAGACATTATCTCTTAGGGAAGAGATTTGAGTTATATACAGATCATAAGTCCGTAAGATATTTATTTTCTCGGAAAGATTTGAATATGAGATAGCAGAGATGGCTGGAATTTTTAGCGACTTATGATTTTTGTGTAGAGTATACACCTGGAAAAGAAAATAAAGTAGCAGATGCACTTAGTATAAAATATCAGAATATGTTGTTAGCCCTGTTGGTGGAATGGAAAGATCTTGAGGCTTTGACTACTTGTAGTGTGGCGCTAAGATGATAGCTAGTTCTAGTCAGGACACTGCCACGACAGCTAGTTCTAGTCAGGACACTGCCATGGTACCTTGCTTGGAAGTTTGACCAGCACTGATCAAAAGGATCTCTTATAAGCAGAAAGAAGACCTATTATTAGTTGAGAATATTAGAAGGCTTGAGGTTGGGTGGGAGATTGATGTCTAAAGGATTGTATCCTTGACCATAGGGGAGGGTTGAGAAAGAAGGAACAACCGTGTGTTCCGAAAATTGAGGACTAAAGGAAAGTAGGTCTTAAAGAATGTCATCGATCCAAATTTACGATTCATCCTAAGGGAGCTAAGATGTATCAAGATATGAAGAGGAGTTGGGAAAGTATGAAGAAGGATGTTGGCGTATGGGTTAGGTAGTGTGTGAACCGTCAACAAGTGAAGGCCAAACATCAAAAGCTGAGTTGATTGCTTCAACCTTTGGATATTCCAGTTTGGAAATAGGATTCGATGTCTATGTATTTTATAGATGGGTTCCCAAGGTCGTATCGAGAAAAATGATAATATATGGGTCATAGTCGACAGGTTGACCAAGGGTGCCCATTTCATTCTAGTTTAGTCAACCAGGCCAACACCTATTTTAGCTAGATTGTTTATGAAGAACATAGTTAGACCGCATGGAATTCCTAGTAGTATAGTCGGTAACAGAGATGTTTTGTTTACTAGTGAATTTTGGAAGAGTCTAAAAGATGTGTTAGGTACCAAGTTCAAGATGAGTACTGCATATCACCCTCATATGGATGGGCAGACAGAAAGAGTCCATAAGGTGCTCGATAATTTGTTGAGAGCTTATGTGCTAGACTTTGGTGGATCTTAGGAAGATCACCTGGTTGAGTTTTCCTATAATAACAATTATCGGACTATTATAGGAATGGTACTTTTCGAAGCCTTGTTTGGTAGGCCATGCAAGTCACAAGAATATTGGATGGAAACAAAGACAAGCTTGCCTTAGGACCAGATTTGGTAAGAGAGGCAACAAAGAATGTTGAGTTAATCCGAGAAATGATTAGGGAAGCTTGTTCAAGACAAAAGAGTTATGCAGATAAGTGGCATAAGGATCTAGAGTTCTCAGTGGGAGATAGAGTTTTCATTAAAGTATCACTAATTACAGAAAGGAACAGATAGCTCGCATACAAAGTACGGTTGCCGTGTAGTTTTGCAATTGTCCATAATGTATTTCATGAGTCTCGTCTTTGTAAGTATGTGCATGATTCAGGGTCTACCTTCGACTGCGTTGGTAGAACCGAATTTGACTTTTGTTAGAAAACCATTTCAAGTTGTAGAAAGAGATGAGAAGAAGTTAAGAAACAAGACATTCAAGTTGGTGAAAGTTCAGTTGAGCAACAATGAGAAAGCCTGTACTAGGAAGACAAAAGACAGGATTAGAGATACTTATCATAATTTGTTGTAGCGGTATGTTTTATGTTTGCTTTATATTGACTATTTGCTAGTCAGGTAGGATAGTATGGTAGCTAGGAGATGTTACAGATGATTGCAATGTTAGTTAAGAAAGGGAGCCTGTAACACCCCTAATTTTAAATAACATAATTCAGGAGATTTAATTAGATAAATTAAAAATAATAATGTATAGACTGGAGGGGTAAGGGGGATTGAGATTTGTAAACTAAATAAAGGTCATGCCTTAACTATATGAAATCATAAAAATGAGTTTATAAAATGGTTTTATAAGTTAACTACTCAAGAGAATATGGCAAGAGTATTATGCGAAATAGCCGTAAACCATAATCCCATAACCCCTAAACCCTTAGCACATTCTCATTCACGCTTTAACGAAAAGAAAAACATAAACAAATGAGCTTCAAGGCCGGCCATAACCCTAAGGGAAAAGGGGAACAAAAATCAACTAAAAGCTAATGATTCAAGGAAGGAAGAATTAGGCAAAATCAAATCTCAAGTTCCTTATCGAAAATAAGGTGAATAATAATCTAAGCCATCTCATATATGTTTTAATGAACATCTTAATTTCAGGTTTAAAGGTTTAAAACCATTTGGATGATTTGAATGATGATATGCTTTGATTACATGCCATGTTTGATTTGAACATGTATGTTTGTAAAAGGTTTGATTCAATTTTAAGATTAAAATCGTATAAAATGGATTTCGCATGCCATGAGGTTTAGTACGTTATGTAAAATATTATTTTAAGATTAAACTTATTATGAATTTTGAATGGAAGAAATAGATAATTTGGGTTTAACATTAATTTCAGCAACTATATAAAGTATATTGGGTCCAAAATTTATATATGTTAGAAAACATATTAAAAGTGAGTTAAGATGGTGTTTAGGGATTTTCCCTAAGTGATTTACTATGGCAATTAAATTAATCAATTTTGGAGACTTAAATGTCTTAATTGTTTTGTTAAGGGTAAGGGCTAATTTTCAAAAATACTTTTAACTATTAATAGATGAATTCGCTAGCCTTTTAAGAAAAGATTTAAGGTAAAGGATTTTGCAACCAATCACATTTTTGACAAATGAGGCAAGTTAGATATAAAGGAGTTTCTTTTAAAGGAATAAAATCAGTTTTGCTTCGAATTACAAGCGTGCCACTTCCATTTGCTTGCTTTTGAAATCATCTCAGTTTGCCTTTCGAACTTATTCAAAACCAATACACATGATATCAAATGGTCGGTATGTAGTGTGTTGGAGAAAGGCAAAAGAGTATGGTGTCAAAGGCTTTCTTTCAAAGGGGTTGATGCCATTTTTAATAGCTTTCGAACCAGCCAATTTGCCTTTGTTTTTCTTTCACTTGTTTTCCAAGAAACTTTCAAAAGGATTGAAGTTACTTTTGAATAGCTTTCGAGTGGATTTCCGCTTGCCTTTGTTTTAAAATTAACTTTTGATTAAGTAGCCACATACTAAGTTTTAAAAAGCATGTTTCGAAAGTGTAGCTGCTTTTGAACCTAGTCAAAACCTAGCTGCTGTCTTCATACCTTTCGAATGGGTTAAAGGCCACTTTTCTTTATAGCCTTGTAACAATGAGTTTGAAACAGAAACTTTGTTTTATTAATATAGAAGCCTTATCCCAATGCTTTTGAATGGGTCCCTATAGTCATTTATATTAAAGGTTTTGAAGGCAATGGTTGCAAAAGGTCGTTTTGAAGCTATCCTTTTCCCCAACTACTTTATTTGAAGATTAATGCTTTCGAAAGGGTTACTTTCTCCTATGTTCACTTTGAACCAGAAGTTATATTTAAGGTTAAGCCCAAAGATTTTGAAAGAGATACATTCAAATGGTTTCGAAGTTAAGCTTCTATGAATACTACTAGAACTATGTGGTTTTGAAGAAAAACTTTAATACTTTTGAAAGGAATGTTTTAATGGTTTTAGAAGGAAGATTTCAATGCTTTCGAAAGGAATGGTTTGAGTGTTTTAAATGGTATATCTTTAAGTGTTTTGAAAGAAGGTTATGAATACTTTCGAAAGGTATGTTATAATTTTTTCGAAAGAGGTCTAAGGTTTCGAAAGCTTTAGTTTTCAAAACAAAGAACCCAATCTCATTTTTAAAGAAAAACCTGTGGCAATATGAAAGAGATTTTGAAATGGAATTTTACTTTAGTGTTTTGAAGAAGCTTTCCTTGCTAAAGATAATAGGTTAAAGGTATTAACCATGTTCCATTTACAAATGATTATAAGATTATTGTACTATGGATGGTCTTGTTATCATGTTATGATTAGTTATCATGTGTGCTTCTTCTTTAAACATATTCACTTTATAATTAACCTATAACGGTATTTTGGGGTTTAAGGGAAGAATAACCAACTAGGTTGAACCAATAGTGAATATATATATATATATATATATATATATATTAAGCTAACTCCTATATGAGTAGAGTTGCATCCAGGAGGTTAGGTAGACCAGACCATAGGATGATCAAAAATTGAATAAAGAGTTATTAGCTTAGACAGGTTCATAGTAAACACAACAAAACCATGCATGGAGAAAGTTATTGGCAGGGGCCAATATGTTCTTAGTGATCCCGTGAAATTATTTCTGGATTAAATTATTGACAGAGGTCAATAGGTTCATAGTCAACCTATGAAAACTATGACATGAGAGAAGTCTTTGGAGAACCTAAGAGGTTTATAGCAAGCCTATGAAAACTATAATTGGATGAAGTTATTGGTTGATACCAATAGGTTTTTAGTGATCCTATGAAACTACGAAACCAGACAGACAGTCCATAAGCTTTGAACGGGTTATTAGTCAGCCCATGAAAACTAATAGGTTAATGGTGACCCTAGAAACTATAACTGAGACAAATAGTCAAATGAATATGGATGGGAAATCCAGAATAATATTGCATGTTTGCATATCATCATGGTATATTTTATTATGTAATGTTTTAACCATTGTGGATGTAGGTGCACAATATATGGTTATCATAAATTTTGGTTAAGATACTAGTGAGTGCAAAACCCATTCCGCTGAATGGCATGGTCTCACTATATATTATATATATATTGTAATAATTAAATTTTCTCTGAACGTAGTTTATGCATTGGGATTATGTAATGAAGTCGAAATATGATTTGTAGTGGAACGAGAAATTTTTTTAAGTCAAGTTTAAAAATTATCATATCCATGTGTTTTTGTTATATCAATGTATCCAATATTACGACATTTAGTTACCGAGAATTAATAACTATGGATGACTGCAATATCTGTAGCCTTTAGTTTCGAGCCTCCAAATGGGGGATATTCCTATATATAAAATAATTTTAACAATTTATTCACTAATACTTACTTTGAATTAATTCGGATTCGAACTCATTTCGATTGCACAATGATAAATAGAATAATTTGCTAGCACTACAATGTTCGCCTAATCAAACATTCGATCGTCATTTAGAAGATTATTCAGATTACTGTAAGTCTAATCAAGATGTTTTCCCCAAAATATCCAAAGGAATTGTTGCTTTATTGAAAATTCTCTTTGAAATATTTATTCTCATTAATACTTTCAGGTAATACCATATTACTTTATTCATATATCCTTTTGAAATCATTTCAAGCAATTCCGAGAGTTAAATTCTCGAAAACTCTTTTTACTTATAAAATATATTCTATAAATCATTCTATATACCATACTCATATAAAATGTATCTTTGAAATCATCTTATATTGTAATAACTTTCCTTTATTATAATAAACTTTTCATAAATATTTATCCTCTAAGTATCTTATCTTCCCATTTAGAATAAATTAAACAATTTAATTAAAAGATGACTATTAACTTTATATTTTCTTCGAGCACTTATTGTCAAACTGTGAAACTCAATTCAAAAGGGTTTTGTTTTAATGTACTCATAATTATAAAAACAATAAATGCTCGTAAACTAGTCGAGCATAAATCAACAATCGACAAACAATAGTCAGTGCTCCTAAACTATTCAAGCACGACAAATCAAACAATAATGATAATAAAGAAATATTTTCATTAACAAAAAAGGCACCATGAATAATATATAATCTAGTATTATTTACAAATTTTTAAAAATCAATATCATGTCTATTTGTCTTGTCCGAGTGTTTAGAAATCCCTATCAACATTGTGGCATTCCACGTATCGACCAAAATTCATAAATAACTCAATAGACAAATTAACATAAAACATTTTTAAAGCAATAACAAATACGTTCTTGTATATATAATACTCTTAACTCAAGGTGTCACTTACCCTATCTCAAATGCGTTTACCCCACTAAAGCCAAGGTTCTCGCTTACCTTCAGCTCTGATACCAACTTCTAATCTCAGTCAATGTCTTTGGTCTCTTTCAATTATTAACAGCTTCGATCTTCTCTGGATCGACTGACAAGCCGTTCTCTGAAACCGTGTGAGCAAGAAACTTAACCTCTTTCTTCCAAAAATAACACTTGAAAAACTTCGCCTTTAGCTGATGTTGCCTCAATATCTCAAGCACAACTCTAAGATGATTCTCATGCTCCCTTTCATTCTTTGAGTACACCAAAATGTCATCTATAAACACCAACATCAATCTATCCAAATACTCTATGAAGACTCTGTTAATCCAAACCATGAAGAAAGAAGGTGCATTTGTTAACCTGAATGCTGACCAATCGTACGAACCTACCTAGTCTAAAAAGCTGTCAAAGGAATACTGTCCTCTGCCACTCTTAGCTAATGAAAGCCTGTCGGCAAATCCAACTGGGAAAACACTTTGGCTCCATACAGCTGATCAAATAAATCATCAATTCTTGGCAAAGGATACTTATTCTTGATTGTCCTCTCGTTCAATTTATGATAGTCGATACACATTCTTAATGACCCATATGGTTTCTTCACGAACACTGCAATCGCTCCCTAAGGCAAAATGCATGGTCTAATAAAATTCCGTCCTTTTAGATCCACTAGCTGCACCTTCAGTTCCTTCATCTCGATCGATGTCATCTTGCTAGGTGGTCTACTTACAGGCTCAGCTCTTAGCACAAGATCTATCCAAAACTCAACAGCTCGTTTTGGTGGTAATCCTGTGACTGGCTCAAAGACATCTACAAAGTCTCTTGCTACTCGAACCTGACTTAACTCTTCTTCCACTTCCATTGCACTTAACAAAGCACAACTACTTCGATCAGAATTCTCCACTGAGAATATAATTTGGTGATGACTATCAGGGTGTCTTAATGATTTCTCCCCATCCTAGCAAAATATTCTAGTCTCATACCTTCTCAACCAATCCTTACCCAAAATGATTCTGAAATCTAGGAAATCGAAAACATACAGATTGCACGCAAACTTATGACCTAACAAATCACATTCAAACTGGTCACATCTCATCCCTAGAGTTGCATACCATCCTATTGGATTCACAACCACTAAGGAAGTAACAAGGTATATGGTTTCTAAGCATAACCTATCAAACAAACACTAGGATATAAATGAATGTGATGCACCAGAATCAAATAGTATCCTAACTGGTATACTCTGAATCAAAAACATACCTTCCATCATAGTCTTCCCTTTATCAGCTGTTGTTGGCTTAACAAATGATGGTCCAGTAGCAAAAACCTTTCTCTTATCTGCTCTCACCGGTTCTGGACATTGGTTCTTATAATTCCCCACTTGGTCACAGTTGAAGCACTACACATTCTTCTTATCTGCGGCCTTCTTCCCCTTGCCTAAACAGCACTCGCTTGCATAATGACCCTTCCTGTCACATTTGCAGCAAACTAAAGCAGCCTTTTCCTTCTCGGCAACATCTCCCTTCTGGGCTCCCTTCTTCTTAAAGAATTTTCTCTTCTTTCCCAAAGAACCCTAGTTTCAATTGAATTCTCTCTAGCACAAATAGCAAGCATCTCCTCATGGGGAATTGTCATCTCCAAAACCACATTACAAGGATCACAGATATGTGTCAGCGTCACCTTAGTAAGCTCAGGTCTCGATCCTAAATGAACCTCTCATTTCTTTTGATGTCAGTATCTATAGTAACATGTCCATATCGGGATTGCTCATCAAACTTAGTGGCATACTCAATTACCGACATTTCTCTCTGCACCAAGTCCATAAACTCTCTTAGTGATGCTAACTTAGCAACTTCAGATAAAAACCTCTGTTCAAATCTTGCTCTAATATCTGCCCAAGTCAACTCCTCCTTCAGAACCCCGGAAGTAACACTATTCTACCAATGAAGTGTTGTCCCTTGAAACTGCCTAGAGGCCAGTCTCCTCTTCTATACATCATCCCACATAAATCCGTAAAGATTCTCTTGCAATGTAACAGCCAGTCCATAACTTCTATAGCATCTTCTATTCCCATAAATGGTTTCCCACCTGCACTGCTATGGTCCCTACTCAGCTTAGCATAATTATTCCCAATTGGAGCCGCAGGATTAGCTCCTCCAACATTTCCGCAACGACTCCTACTTGCATTATATTGGTGAACTGATACATCACCCCCATATCTACTAGTGGATTTCCAGCACCTACATTGGCATCTGAATTTTGGTTAGCATTAGCCTGTCGACTCGGTTCCTTCTGTTATTAGGTCGAGCATTTCTGTTGGTTGTGGTGCTTTCTCCATCCAGATTTCATCTTCCAATTCCTGCTTCCATTTCTTCGTTCTCTTAAATCTGCATATAAACCTTAGTAATATATAGAAGAATGGTCTAAGAGAGAGGGGAATATGCACTTATATATATATATATATATATCATATACAAGTACGTTACTATAGCGTTAATCCAAACCCCGATCATATTTCTGATTCATTTGTTTATGTTTTAAAATGCCTTTTGGTTTAACTTTTCTTTTAAGTTCTCATAAACCTATACTCTGATACCAACTTGTAACATCTCCCTACTTGGAGGCCCAAAACTAATGGCTACGTATGCTATAGTCATCCACAGCTATTAATCCTCGGCGACCAAATACGGGAATATTGGATACATTGATAAACAAAAACACATGAATATGAAAAAAATTTAAAATGTCAAATAATTTCCACATTTCATTTCAAATCATTACTGATTCATTACATAATCCTACGATCATTAACCACATTCAGAGAAAATATATTTATCACAACCTACGCGAAGAGCGACTTATGAAGATGTCCCCTTGGATGATTAGAGTATATATCTAGGAAATTGAACAACTTTGCCTTTACACCAACAACACAGCGAAATCAAAATAAAAGAGAACTCTAGATAGCTATCATGCCTCCTGCACGTCTCCGGAAGCTTATTCGCCTAAAGTGGTACCCGAAAACCTCAACAATCAAAGTACTCAAAATCAATTGAGTACCCAAGAGTTTAAGGGGAAAACATAAACTTCAAGTCAGACATAAAGCCTGGTATGACTAATGATCTACCATCTCAAAACATTTAGATATCTAATGAGACCATGCCGCTTAGCAAAACAGATTTTACCCTCACTGGTATCTTAAAACCTATATAAAACCATATATTGTGCTCCTGCATCCACAATGGTTAAAACATTTCAAAATAATATGATGTGATGATATGCAAAACAAGCAAATCAGTTCTGGATTATCCATCCCCATACATTATGACAATCTGTCTCAGTTATAGTATCTAGGAGTACTATTAACCTAATAGTTTTCATGGGGTGATTAATAACCGGTTAAATGTTTATGGACCCCTGTCTTATTTCATAGTTTTCATGGGATCACTAACAACCTATTGGCCCTTGCCAATATCTTTATTGTTACATGGGTTCTTCCTGAACCTATTGGTAACTCCTATATCCTTTTTCTTATCCTAGTTTTCATGGGTTGATTAGGAACCTATTGACATTTGTCAATATCTTAATCCGGATATATTTTCATCGGTTTATGAACCTACTGGACCCAGCCAATATCAAATTGTAGTTATTATGGGCTAACTATGAAACTGTCTTTCTGAAATCTTCATTTAAAACATAGTTTTCATGGACTTACTATGAACTTGTTGGCCTCTGCCAATATCTTTTTCCTATAAACAGTTTTCATGGACTTACTGTGAACCTATTAGCCCCTATCAGTATCTTTAACTAAATTTAATTTATATTGACATTGGGTCAACCTAACTGGTTACTCTGCCCTTCCCTAAATTACCATTATGGGACGGTTACAATGTGAATATATATACATATTTGAAGAAGTAAACATAATAACATAACAATACCAGTCCTATGGGCTTAATATCCTTGAAATTATTTTCATATAAAACATGGTTAATCCCTTTAACCTAATATTTTATAAAGAAAAGCTTCTTCTTATAACCATTTTAAAACTCCTTTATATAGCCATGGGATTTTCTTTTAAAATGATATTAGCTTATTTGCTTTGAAAAACTAAGGCTTTCGAAACCTTCAACACTTTTCTTTTGACCTCACTGTATAACCTCCTTCAAAAGCATATAAATCTCTTTACAAAACATTAGGCCCCTGCATTTTGAAACACTTTAAAACTTATCTTTCAAAACCCTTCGAATGCAATATAGTATTATTTATTAACTCTTAGAAGCATAGCTTTGATACTAGCGAAAGTACACCTTTTGAAACCTTTAGAAATATCCCTTCCGAAACCATTGAAAGTCTCTCTTTCGAAACCATTGGGTTTATATTTAAATATATCATTTGGGTCAAAGTAAATATAAACGAAAATATCTCTTTCGAAACCATTCTTTATCATATAAAAGTATTGGGGAAAATTTGATGACGTCGACACCATACCTTTCGAAAACTTCAAAATATTTAAGTAATATCACTAAAGGATAGCATTGAAACCTTATTTTGGAGCTATTTTCTTCGAAACCCATGAACCCTTTTGGAAGCATTTAGGAAGTGACCTAGTATAAGTTTAAAACAAACCCTTTGAAAGCATTGATGACTTCAATACACTCAAAAGGAAAAAGAACAATGGTTGGGTTTTGACCTAGTCGGAACCACTATTTTCGAAAGCATCATTTTTATAAGAAAAGAAACCCATTCGAAAGCTTATACTTTAGAATGTAGGATGGAAACTCCTCTAAAAGCTATTAGGAAACCCCTTTCGAAAGTATATGTTTTGTCTCTTTTGAAAGCTTTAATAAAATAAAAGCAGGCGTTAGAACAAGCAAAAGTATCGACCCCATTGGAAGCAATGCTTTCGACATCAATCCTTCCGCCTTTCTCCAATCCACTACATACTATCTAAGTGATACCTTTTGTATTGGTTTCGATCTGGGTTGGTTTCGACTAAGATGGAGTGAAAGCATTGGAGTCGAAAGATGCTTCTAAATAGAGGCGGAACCCACTTTTCTGGGTAGAAACCGATTAATGCCAATTAAAGGAAATACTTTCTAACCTGCCACGTGCATACATATGATTGGTTGCCTTAAATTTTCAAATTTTTTACCAAAATAACTGCCGCTTAATTTCAGATCTAAACCAAGGTTAATTAAGCAAATAAGCGCTTCCATTAAGCAAAACCAATATTGCAAATTAGTCTTTTTAAAATAATTTAATTCACATAAAAAATCACTTGGGAAAAAACCCCAAAAATGATAGAAATTCACTTTCGTCATGTTATCTAACATATCAAAATTTTAGACCCAAATTCTCAATACAATTTCCGAAATAAATTTCTAAACCCAATTATTATGTATTTTCCTTTGAAAATTCATAATAATGTTTCCGTAGCTTGGAATTATCAAAATAAAATCCCAACTCCAAAATCATGTTTTACATAACATAACATTTTTCCATGGCATTTAAAGATAATTTACAATTGGTTTTGCCCTAAAATCGTATAAATCATCTTTTAAACAATCTTATTTAAATTAAACAAATTATAATTCAAGCATATCATCATCCAAATCGGCATAAATACGAAATTTAATCTTCAAAAATCATATGTTCATAAAATAAAATAGAGATGGTATAAATTATTATTCACTTGAATTATGATAGGGAGATTGGATTGAGATTTATTCCCCTATCTTTAATCCTTATCTTTACTTTGATTTCTCTTTTCCTCCTAGCAATGAGATGCTTCTCTTTACGTTTGTGTTTTATTGAATAATTACGTGAATGGGAAATGTGAATGCTGTAAGGAAATATATATATATATATATATATATATATATAAGCGAAAGAGTTATGGACAGCTAATTCCTAATACGCCCTTATGTAATTAATTAACTTGAAAACCATTCCTAAGCCCATTTAATTAATTAATTAAATATGGTCTTAATTTTATTTTCATACCTCAATCCCCTTATCATTCTAATTATTATATTATTCTATTTAATTTATCTAATTAAATCTCTTGAATAATGTTACCAAAAATTAAGGGTTTTACATTTTGAGAAACGTAAAAAAGTGAAATGGTAACACTTTACCTTTCTATTATTGTAAGAACATTTGCCATATAAAGTAAAATAATCTACATCGATAAATTTTTATAACTAATAAAATTTGTAAAATGTTTATCAGTTAAGATATACTAAGGAATAAGATTAAATATTGACAAAGAAATATAAACTATACTTACCATAAATCTTTTGGCATGTTGTCACTGCAAGACTCAAGACCCAAACTACAAACTACTAACCACATTCGTAACTTGGTCACTTAAGTGCTAATTGTCCTAAGACTTTATTATTCATATGAGTTTTGAACCCTTAAGCAATACAACAATATAAATATTTGATCTGCATTTGATCATATATAAATGGTATACTTTGAACGTCGCAGCTCATAATGTATGAAATTTCAATGAAATTAGTTCATTGAAAATAAACAAATAAAGCTTAATATGAAATCCTATATTTAATATGACTGATTACAATAAGGGTTTCCTTTTGAATGGTTTGACCATTTAGAAAAGGAAAGTGAATGTACAAGAATTGATGAAACATAGGTAAAGTTGAGTTAAAAATAGTGAATAGTCGACTCTGCTTCATGAAGTGATATCAAAAATGAGAATTGTACAAAAAACAAGTAAATACTTAATATGAAATAAGAAATGTAACTTTTTCCAATTGTGTTTTTCATATAAAAAATTATTTTATACAAAAACCATTTCTATATGTTTAAGATATTTGATCGAAAATTCTCGACTATAAATTAGTTACAGTAAAAGAAATAAATAACCTACAATAAGTAGTGGAATGGAGATTCATATTTCATACGCTACTATATTAATGGAAGAAATAATGTGAACATGCTATATAATACTTATTAGTGGATGCAGTAAGATACAAAAAAATGTTTTCGTAAACATACCAAATTTTATTAATGAAATAACATTAATTTTCAGCATTGACTGAAAGTGGATATAGTTTTATTTTGTTATGAAAGTTTTGAATATTCGTTAAGAAATAAATCTATTAGAATAATTATATTTGATGCATTAGCTACGTAACATAGAAGTATCTATAATTTGTTGCATTTGTTTTGGAACCGAGGGCAAAACACCCGTTTAGTGGGAGAGACATAAGGATTGGCGAATTCTTCAGATTGTTATATAATGATGTATGCAATCAAAAAAGTCTAATGATGCCAAAATAGTTCCATATAATTCACTTTAACTCGCAGCAGAATTAATATAAAATGAACATGCATAATTGATACATATTAATCTAATTATGATAAGTTCATTGAATATAAAATGGAAGTATAAAACATAACATGCAAAGGTAATAAGAAAATTTGATTCGATCGAAAGGATGAGTATATAAGAAAATGGTTCCATAAGTACCCAAAAACAAATAAGATTCAATCTAAAAAGTCATTGCTCCTTGTGATACATAATAATGTATCGATAAGGAGTAATAAGACTTTGTTGACAAAGCACATATTATCGATAATGAGTGAAGTTGAGTTAACTTTTTTCTACAAGGCCATGCATTTAAGAGTAGTACATAAGTCTAAAATTTAATTTCATTAAAAAATTGTTTATCTTGAGGAATAAGATGAACATTTATAAGGAATCCCTACATATCATAGATCAAGGAGTTTACAGGTTGTGTGAGTCGATAGATTGCATGTGATATTCACATGGGATCTCTTGTGGACCATCCCAAATGAGTTTGGGACTGATCAATAATGATTGACAAATTTATGTGTTGAACAGGTGTTGAATAAATGTAAAAAAAATGGTATTTTACGTGTATTATAGGAAATTCATGAAATCTATATGAATAACTATTCCATTGCACTAAGAAACAATTGTTTTTTTTAAGAAACACCAGCTTCACAATGAAGGAATTTATTTTAGAAATTATTAGAAGTAAAATAGATTTAGACACAGTCTGAAGATTAAACCAATTACAAAGGATGAAATGAATTTGAAAAGGCTTAATGGACATAACTAATCAGAATGTCTAGTAAGAACTCTCGCACATAAAAGGGAACTATGGTTTTCCAATCAATATCAAGAAAATAATTTCTCGATTATTAATAAACCATTGAGATTATTGACTTTACCATATGGCGTGATGCACGAATTCGAAATGGATTCCAAGTACATTATCAATATATGATTTGGATAATTGTACTCGAAAGGATATGATCCATCAACCACAAAATTACTTTAGTGAAAAAGATCAATGTAATTGGAATATAGCAAGCTATGTATCAAAGAATAACAACTTAAGTTTCAATTGTTCAAATTAATGTAATACATTCAACGTACTTAAGTTAATTTGAATTTTAATCAAAAATTAATTGCTTTCTATGGTTTTGAATTTGGCATATGAAGCAGAAATTCTAAGTAATTATTTAGGATGTGCTGTTTGCACTTAATAACCAAAATATCTCGAAGTCCGTTTGAACCAAAATTGGTCACAAATACCCAATTGTGGATGAAAGCACGAACCCATGTCACAGATTAAAGATAAGATGTATGAAGAGGATATAATGTGAAGAACCACTAAAAATTAAAAAGAAAGCAGCAAAAAGACAAGATTTATAGTGGTTCGACGTTGTAGCCTACGTCCCCTTTGATGAGTTTTTTGTTTATTGATGATTCTCAACTGATTACAATAGTGTAATTAATGGCAATGAAGCTACAATGGAGTTTCATCAGAGTAACGACATAGAAGAGCCAAAAATGCCGTTTATATAGGCATAATGGTACTATTTATAGGTGTAGATCCAGAAATATCTCCCCTAAAGCTCAAAATACCTCTTCTCACATGTAGGTTGGCACCAAATCGAACAAGGCTTATTTGGGATCGATCCCCAATTAATCCCTATACACTTCATATCAATCAAATAACGGCTAGATGGAACTCAAATCGATCCCTATATACTTCGTATCGATGCTTGGTTTGTGGCTTCGTATCGATGCTTGGCTCCTTTCTTCATATCGATCAATTGACTGATCGATATGAAACACGTTGGACTGGGATCAATACAAAGTAGGTGAGTATGGAATGGATCCATATGATGCACATGGATACAAAGGGAATGGATTCGATGTATATGAATATTCATCGATCCATGACTCTGACCCGAAGTAGCTGCTTCCTTGACCCGAAGTAAACCCTTCAGTGACTCGAAGCAAGTGTTGAGATGACCTGAAGTAATCTGCCTGAAAACCCGAAGCAGCCTCAAAAGTGACTCGAAGTAAACTCTAATCAACCTGAAGCAACTCGACTTTTCTCGAAGCCCATATTTCAATTATCTTGTGGTTTTTGTCCATCGACTATGCCAAATCTCGACCACATATTCATGTTCATCATTCATGGTTGTTCGTTCATTCATTCAGATCAGCACCAAGTCCATGATAATTCAGCTTCGATAATTATGCAGTCGATTAGGTTAAATTTGTCTGTACGCTGCCTTGCCAAAAGGTAGTTTAACACTTTTCCTCCTAAAACATACCTTGCGATAGGAAGGTGTGTTTTGTACTTCCATAAGTCCAAAACTCGAAGTCCATAATCTTCTGATCGCTATGTCCAACCTTGAACCCAATCCATTACCAAACCAATTCCTTGATCTCTCCCGATCATTAACAAAATCCAAGACTATCCTGAGTCAATATCCAATCCTGAATTCATTCCAAATCCATTAACAAAATCCACGACCTCTTCGGATCGTTTTATCCATGTTCGGGGACCTCTTTGGGTCATATAATCTAAATTCGGGACCTCGTCGGGTCCATATTCAAACCCAGGACCCCACCGAGTCCATTTATTCTACTCCCGCCTAGACTATCCGATTGAGGGCTTATCCATGGTTTTTCTTATCTCTCCGGCCAAGGACTTTATATTCTCTGGCCCCGACTCTCCGGTCGAGGACTTTGTATTCTCCGGCCTTGACTCTCCAATAAAGAATTTTGTATTCTCCATCCCCTGACTCCGGTCGAGGACTTTATTTCTCCGGCCCCGACTCTCCGATCTTGGACTTTGTATTCTTTGGCCTTGACTCTCCGGTCGAGGACTTTCTATTCTTCAGCCTCGACTCTCCGGTCGAGGACTTTATATTCTCCAGCCTCAACTCTTCGATCGAGGACTTATATTCTTCGGCCTCTACTCTCCGGTCAAGAACTTCATATTCTCCGGCCTTGACTCTCCGTTTGAGGAATTTATATGCTTCGGCCTCGACTCTTCGGTCGAAGACTTTGTATTCTCTGGCCTCGACTCTCCGATCGAGGACTTTATATTCTTCGGTCCCGACTCTCCAGTCAAGGATTTTGTGTTCTCCAATCCTGACTCTCCAGTCGAGGACTTTGTATTCCATGTTCGAGTCTGTATCTTCGCTTTTTGACGAAGGGACTTGTGACTCCCGGTTACTACCCCATGTCTCCAGCTGGTACTGTAATCGTTTGACATGTGTTATTTATTATAGTAATCCAAATCCAATCGACATAGAGTTCAATTGATAAAATAAAAGTCCGTACAATCATGAAAAACAAACAGCCCTAGTACCAAGAAAGAAACCAGAGGTCATCGAAAACAGAAAAAACGAGATTTCATGAACCCGAGCATCACAGTATATCATCATCTCATAGCATCCCTAGGGACCATCCTCGATCCCTTACATGCGTAAGTGATTTAGCCGCTTTACTTCGGGGTTTATTACTTATTCAAAGCAATAAAACCATTCAGCCGATAATAAGCTAACAATGCCTAGATCCAGTACCATCTTCACATGAGGTGGGTGGTTGCTACTCATGTTCCACTGCCACAGCTCGATTCCTTTGTATTGTGGTAGATGGTCATTCCTTACATGCTCCTCAACGATATCCTTCAAATGCCTGCAGTCTTTCTTGTTATGCCTATCCAGCTCATTGAATAGACACTTTCTCGACGCCCGCTCGTATTCGGAGGGTTCTCTTTTTGCTGGCTTTCGATACTGGAGGCATCCTCGAGTATCCAAATAAATCCTTTCGGAGTGTCAAGTCTGTGTAAGAAGAGGATTTTGATTCCCTTTATTGCCTTTTCGATGTGTTACCTCTATCACTCATTTTACTTTTGCCTCTATCATCCTTGTTTAAATCCTCCCTTGGTGGACCTCCACCTTTTACTACATAAACTTCAACCTCTCTCTCCTCTCTTTTAGCCTTTACATCTTCCTATCGTATCGTAGAAGCCTTTTTGCTTCATGGTAAAACACCCTGAGATCCATCGGTGGATCCTACTCCAACGATATCTTAAAATCCGAATTACCTGCAATTCCTAAAACTGTCGCAATCAAAACCATCGACAGATCGAGTCAGTTCACCGAAGCCATTGCCGCATTGAATATGGTTAAGAAATCCCTAAGTGATTCTTCTTCCACTGTTTCATCGATGTTAAAGTCATCACATTCTTGGGCCTCATGATCTGCACCCGAAATTGCCTCATAAACCTCTCAATCGCCTCCATCCATTTGCCAATAAAGCTGCTTTCTGGTTGTCTGAACCATATTGCCGGTATATCTATCAAATACAAAAAGCATCGTGCCATGACCTTTTCCGATTCCCCTAATACCTCTACGTTCCCCATGTACCTTGTCAAGTGAACAGTGGGATCCGTTTTGCTATCATACATCTCTAGTGATGGTAGTCTGAAATCCAGTGGATTCCTAGCTTGCCTGATCACACGAGTGAAGGGGCTCCTGTTCAAGTCCTCCAAATCTCTATTCACCAATCCTTCCCTCATAGCCCGCCCGATCATGTCTGCTAACCTATTGTTGCCATCAAGTGATAACCACTATCTGCTATCTCCATCCTGCCTTCGGAGTCCACGAGGGAATCCTAATACCTGCCCTTCTTGACGAGCATACATATCCCCATCAATGCCAAAATGCACCGCACCACCCGACATCCTTCCTAGGATTGAGTCAATAAGATTCAGGGGCATGCCCAGCTTAGAGGCTATCCTTGATGGTCCTACTTTATCCTGGATCCTAGTTGCTCCGTTCCCCTGACTCTAGCTCTAGACTCTCTCTGCTCCTTCTGCTCCATTCTGTTGATTTTGCACTCCAGCTTGTCCAACCTATCGGAGGAGGTTTTGCATCATTTCCTCCTGCCTTTTCAGCGTTCCCTCTTGCGTAGCATCCATCATCATCTCCATCTCATCTCTTGTAATGAAAACTGAGGTCTGATTAGCCCCTGAGGAAGCCTCTTGACTTCCTTCATGATGGATCCTCTCCATTCTCTGTCTCCTTCTTGATTGCTTAGCTATTGCTTCCCAAATCCAAGTTCCCAAGCCTTCAAATCCAAAATCCAGCTTCAGAATCCCTGAGTTCTAGCTTTCTCAATGAAAGAACTAAAATGTTTGCACCAAAATTGGCCATAAACATCCAATCGTAGATGAAAGCACCAACCCATAGTCTAAGATCACAAATAGGATGTGTGAAGAGGATATAAATATGAAGAACAACTAAAAATTAAAAACAAAGCAACAAAAAGATGAGATTTATAGTGGTTCGGCATTGTAGCCTACATCCCCTTTTAAGAGTTTTCTGTTTATTGATGATTCTCAACTGATATACAATAGTAAAATTGATGGCATTCAAGCTACAATGGCGTTTTAGTAGAGCAACAAGTAGAAGATCCAAAAATGCCTTTTTGATAGGCGTCGGGGTGCTATTTTAGGTGTAGATTTGAAAATATCTCCCCCAAAACTCGTAATACCTCTTCTCATGCGTAGGTGGGCCAACCAAATCGTTTAGGGATTATTTAGGATCAATCTTTGATCGATCCCGATACACTTCATATCGATTAATTAATAGCCAGACGGAGCTGTGATCAATCATGATGGTTCTTTAGGTGATAAGGATGCCCCTGTCAAAATTTCATAGCATTTGGGCATATAGTTTTTGAGTTATGTTCGATCCAAGATTGGATTTGCAAGTTAGTTGAGTACTTCATATCGATCTGTGTATTGATACCTTTCATATCGATGACATGACATGAGAGTTCAAGGGAGATCCATATTTCATGCTTTTTGACCGCTTCCTTTGGTTCGACTCATTCCTTCGTATCCATCTGGCACTCTGCTCTTCGTATCGATGCAACATCCTCACCCTCATATCAATCAAATGGTCATTGGTTCGTATCGATCGTTTGACTGATCGATACGAAATATACAGAAATGGGATTGATACGAAGCAGGCAGTTGTGGAGCAAATGAACTCGGATCAATCCCTATGTACTTCGTATCGATGATTGGTTTGTGGCTTCTTATTGATGCTTGGCTTCTTGCTTCATATCGATTAATTGACTGATCGATATGAAACATGTTGGAGTGGGACCGATACAAAATGGGTGAATATGGAATAGATCGATACGAAGCACATGGATACGAAGAGAATGGATTCGAATTATACGGATATTGATCGATCCATGACTCTGGCCCAAAGTAGCTGCTTCCTTGATCTAAAGTAAACCCTCTAGTGACTCGAAGCAATTGCTGAGATGACCCGAAGTAATCTGCCTGAAAACTTGAAGCAGCCTCAAAAGTGATTTGAAGTAAACTCTAATCAACCCGAAGCAACTCGACTTTTCTCGCAGCCTATATTTCAAGTATCCTGCTGTTTTTGTCCATTGACTATACCGAGTCTCGACCATATATTCATGTTCATCATTCATGATTGCTCATCCATTCATTCAAATCAGAACCAAGTCCATGACAATTCAGCCTTGATAATTATGCAGTCGATTGGGTTAAATCCACATGTATGCTGCCTTGCTAAAAAGAGGGTTAACAAAGTCGGTGAGAGAAATTCTGAGTTTTTGGGTTATTAGATATGATCTAAGGAGTGATACGAAAGTATTATTTAATTAGCATTAGAGTTAATCAAGTATTTTGATAGAGTAATCAAATAGTTGAAATTTATGTCAAAATGTAGAGGAAGTGTGTGTCTATAAGAAAGAATATTAATAGCTGCTAAAATAATTCTAAAGCGATAAGTAAACAACAAATTTATGATTACTAACGATGTATTCGAGCTAAAATCATTTCAGTTTAGTTGCTTAATTCTCGGTATATGATTTGAAAAAACATCTTTTATAATTAATATAAAAGGAAGTTGTGAGGGTCCTAAAATGATACATATTGACACCATATTAAATTGTTTAATATGGAGCATGTAAGATGAATTCCTTACCTATTGGCAATATGCATTATCATACATGTTATATGGTCTGTAATATCACATTTCACTTGTGTATTTGGTACATAAAGCAAGTATCAAATCTAAATTAAGGTCACTAAAGATAGGTTAAAGTGCTCTCAGTATTTATGAAATAATAGAGAATTATTTTCTACAAATAATGAACTCCTTATGAAGGAGTATCTAGACTCTAACTTCAAAAGTGATATAGAGTATGTTAGGTCAATCCTAAGTTCATGTTCAATCTTAAGTAAAGAACTTTAAGTAGGAAATGCTCCAAATAATAAGTAGAGGCTGGTTCAACCAAAGGAAGAATATATAACCTTTAACAAGCATGATATAAAAGAAGTATAAATAAATGCACAAATTTATAACTAAGCCTGGGGTGATTCCAAATGTTGAAAATATCATTACATTGTTATATAATAAAATGTAGTAATAAAGTTTGTAAAAGAACCAGAGCTCACTAGAAGTAAGAGACATACTCTAGAAAATTCCACATGATAAACGCAGTTTATCAACATCGAAAGACAGATGATCGACATAGTAGATAATTAGTTAAATGGAAAACCCATTTACTAAGGGAGTGACTTGATTAGCTTTGAGAAAATAGTTCAAAAAAGCTGGAATTAGATTCCATAAGTGACTTTAAGTGCAAATGGGAGATTGATTGAATTAGAGGCATGCCCTAGGGGCAAATACATAATTTGTTACATATATCTAACTCGATTACTAATCTTGGGAAAAATAAAAGGTGTTCTCTTTTTTTATGTACTAAATATATTGTGATGTAATTAATTAATTAATTTAAAATTTATTAAACAAAAATCCTAAAATGGTATGTTATGTTATATATGAATAATAAAGTAATTCCTTACAATATGTTGTAATTATGAGAACTTTATCAAATTAAAAATAATGTATTATTTTAAATATACCTAGTCAAAATATTTTGAGACGGGCTATCAATACATCCATTGAGAATAGAGTGTGTAACTCTCTCCAAGTGTTGGGAAGTGTAGTGCTCATGGTTGTTGGAGGGCACCAAAGGGTTACATGATGATAGTTATTGGATAATAATGGAATGGTTCACTCGAGAGTTTTCTGTTGGTTATTATAACTAAGGTCTAACAGAGAATCTCGAAGCGACAATGTTACATAGTTCACTAGACTTGAGAATACTACTGAACTTCAATATAGACACTTCACTATGTTTATAGTTAATGATTGCATAACATTAATTGAACGAATATAGTTGGCTTCAAGTTGAAGTATTGGAAGTGAAATACTATTCAATAGAGAATTTGTCTCCTCGGTTATATAGGGATAGTATCATTATCAACTGTAGTCAACTTAAAGTTGAAGTCATTGGCCAGAGCAGTACGATTAATAATATTTATTATTATTATACCACGAACATTTTGTTTGGACTATTCATTTTGAGTGTGGACAATGTTGGAATTTTGAAGAAAACCAAATTCCATAAGTCTTAATGTGATATAGTTTTGATGAAGAGAATTGGTGTGAATAATCATTACTACTTCGTACCGCTTATAATAAATAAAATTGGATTTTACCGAAATGATTTGTAAGCGATAAATTCAGCGATGTCATAAAGCTAGCTAAGGTGATATGTGAACATTAATATTTGAATTTTTCATTATCAATTGCTGACTGAATTTACATTTTGAGTCGCACAATTGAAATGATGAACACTATGGATGAACCACATGATTTAATTAATTTAAATACATTGCAAATTAATTAAATTATTTAATACTTATGAAATATTAATAATTGAATTTTGTTAAATTTGTTTTGATACCATTAGTATTTAATAAAGTGCGTATATAAAATTATAAACGTGCGTATCGACATATGATGTCGATAGAATATTTAAATTAATTGAATAAATACTAAGGGTGTTTTTAAATAAATGAAATTAATTAATATTTGAGAAATATGAATTACTAAAATCTTATTCGATTCGTTTATGAATTTCACTATTATTAAGTCGGTATATAAAAGTTATAAATGCACGCAGCGGTATACGATATCAGTTTAACATTTAAATTGGTTCTAATGGGATTAATGCTAATGGAATTTTGAAAATTTTGAGGGCCTATGGCTCCACTTATGGAAAGCCATGCATGTAGAAGAGGGAGGGGATTCTGTTGAGATTTAATAGAGAATTTAAAGGAGAAGGTTTTAAGGAACGAATAGGAAAGGTTTCCATCATTCCTTTAAAACAAACCTCCCTTCATTTTTTTATTCTTTCCTAGCAAAAAATTTCTCTTCCTTTCCCATCTATCATAGCCTAAAATTTAATTCTTATGAGGTTAAAAATTTCAATATCATGAAAAAGGAAAAGGTTGTTATCTCTCAATTGTTGTAACATCCAAAGATCAATTCATTGAAACTAGGAAAATTTTCATCATTCAAGGTGCTTCTTTTGGCTGCAGGTCAAGGTAACTTTATAATTTATTTAAATACAAATTCATCATGTTTATATGGTTTTAATTCTACACGTTCCTTATCACTTTTTATGTATGAATTTTTCTATGTAATTTAGATCCCTATTTGTTTCCCTTGAATCGGTTTTATTCTTATCTTGTCGATGTAACTTTAACACCTATTTGTCCTGCTCTTCAAATTTTCTTTTGTTATTTATATCAATAATTTTGGATTAATTATCCCATTTATAAATTTGTTCATATTGTATGTTTAATTCAGATCTGAATCCTATTTCCATGAATTTATATGTGCCCAAGTTGTCTAACTCTTTTCTGTTTTGAAATTATTGTTTGGACAAAAATTTATCTAAAATATAAACTTTGATTTATTGATTTAAACTTCATATTATAAGTTTTAGAATTGTATATACATATTTCAAGTTATTCTAATACAATTTCGGTCATTACTTACATGACAATTGAATATACACTTCTATATATTGCACTTGCACTTTTACACATGGGTGTATGTGATGCACTCATTACAACACATTCACCGTAAATTGAACTCAAACTATTTTGAACAAATGAAACAAAATATAGATTTTATTTAAAATTTTAGATTGGATCTAAAATGCATTTAGGATTCATAGGCTTAACTAGATCAAAATGGAATTTTTTTTTTGAAATTTACCCATTTATCCCTCTTTCGGCTGGTCGGTTCCTTCAAGATTACAAATCAAGCGATGTCTTATCCTGGTGAACTTAGCATAGCTTCTCTTTTAATTTCAATCGGACTTAAGTGGTGTCACTTCACTTATGATATTACTTCTCCAAACATCTAATAATTATGATACCAAAGCACCATGTTCCCAATCTTAGAGAAACTTTCAAATTTTACCCGAATCCCTAACACAGACAAACAATCAAACATTCAAGCGAAGTAACCCTATTTTATTCAACCATCCAAATATATCAATAAAATCTAGATCTAATTGAAATTCTAAATCTATGTGAAATTATAAACTAAGATCATGATAGTATTTAAGTGGCTGATCTATCATACATCATTCACATACACCTGGTAAGTAACATAAACTATGTACCTTTGAGCCATTACTTCAAAATACCTTTCTTGAATAGATAGCCTCTCTTCATCCAAAGGGATGATTGAAAAGAATGTGCTTTCTCTTTTCTCAAAAAACATACCTGAATCTCAAAATCTTACTTTCCATGGAAACTGCCTTCACATTTTAATGCGTACAAACTATAATATATTTTCTTCGTTCCTTCAGATTGGTCTTATCCAAGTAGGTTGACATTCTTTATTCTATATCATTCAGTGGTACCATCTTATATATCCTTAACACTGACTCAATCCATGGCATCTTTTGCAGTTTAAGTTCCAAATCCAGTCATTCATTTATATAAAACCACTAATGCCATCTTTTATAAACATAACTCCTCACCATTTCACTTTTACCATACAATACTCAAGACAAATCAATATAGGATAGAAGCTCACCTTATCAATCCTATAGACATAATATTTCAAATATCTAAACAACATCATGGCATATAACAACATCTAGGAACATTGGAAACGAAGATGTCATATCTTTATGAACATGATGTGTATTTCATGTCACATTGAATCCAAACAACATATTAAGAGTTGGAATGACAATTCAAACATCAATACTTCATAAATACTTACCCTAAAGCATATACAATAAGAAAACAACCTACTTGCCTAGTGATCTATAACCATCCATGCCAAAATAAATATGTGAGGTGTAACACAACCCAAAATGTCGGATTAATGATATCTATCCATAAACCAACCAATTTGCCTACCATTACTAGCGAAGTCAAACAATAAATCATCTAAACACTATCCACCTCAATCATTTATGATTACAACAGTGATATAGTAAGAAAGAATGTGAATGTCATTATTCCAAAATTTAGTCTACGGACCAAATACCAAGTCGGATCACATTCAAATATTATTTGGTCACCAGAACTGCATCATGTAATAAAATCTAGGCGGTCTTAATCAAAAAAATTCAACCACATCCTAAATGATTTCAAATGATTGGTTTATGGGATCCAATTAATCAAAATTCCAATATCACCTGCACCCTTTACTCTTTAGTTTTCCAAGTGTAACTTTACTTCAACACTACCTTCAAAACTTCCAAAACCATTCTTGTATAACTTCAGCCAAATCTCCATCATACGAATCCTAACGTAATTATTTTCTAATTAGATTAATGTCTCTTCTCTACGACGTTTTAACAAAATAACTTAGACTTGCTTCTCTCTTACCAAAAATATAATATCACTTTTTCAAACTCCAAAATTTTCTTATCTAATTCCTATCTCTCTTCTAAAGCCATATACAAAAGTGGCGTATCAAAGGGCCCAATGTAACAACCGTCCCTTTGATCCTTGAAAATCAGCACTTAATATATCCATGGTACTCTAATGCCAAGCATCCAAGTGTCAAAAAGGTAGATTGGTATGGTAAATAAAAAGAATGAACAAGGGGAAAAACAGAATCTCATAGTGAAACGATCACATACAATGTAACAAAGACAGTAAAAGCTATTAGTCTAAGATACAAGGTATATCATAATTAAAAACAAACCTCATCAGCCTAGACAGTTATAACTTCCTAACCATACAATTGTAGAAGGGTATACATAATAATATAGTAGAAAATAAAAATACCACGGTATGTGAATATCCATCTCCATGCCATGAGCACCATGTCGCACCAATGACAACTTGGAAAAAACTCGATCAGACCTAAGCATTATCATAAAATAACACTTGGATCAGTTTGTAAAACCTATGTGAGAAAACATAAAAAAATATGGTGAACATATGATAATTCTGTGAGACCACGCCGCTAAATAGTGAATGGGTTCTACCTCACAAGAAAAACTTCTATACATAAAGGAATTGAAAATAAATTAGAATAATAATCCAAGCAAGAAATGATGAATATAGAGAAGATCAAAATCCAAACTTAAACAATGGCAAAAAAAATTAAATATAGAGAAGAGCTCAAGGCACTTCTCGATGCAATTAAGAAAGGGTTAACTCTAAGGTTTGAATCAAACAAGGAGAATGAATTCATTCAATGTGACAAGGAGGGTGCGCCGCCCTACACCGAAAGTATGCGGCTAGACAAAACACATTGCAGAGCACATGCATGCTATTGAGAAATTCCAAGCTAGACCCTTACTAAATACAAGAATCTGAATATTACACATCAACGCATGCATTTAACCGAAACCTCTCTAGGTAGATGTGAACATGCCCTAATCGGTGCAACCCACATAGCTTAGCTCCAAATCGCGCTTTGATTTTAGTTCTCCAATGTTAGATACCAAAGCCTAAAATGAGTTACAAATCATCTTAGATTGATGAAGCATAAAGAAGGATTTCGAAATCGATAGTTAAGAAATCCACTATCATAAACAAACTAGTACTACTTGGGGAAAACAATGAAGCCGGAAAAGTTAGGGTGGTGTTGCTTCTTATCTTCACTCGACGACATTCTTAATTTTAAGAATAGCAAGGCTTAAATGTCCCAGACAATCAACAAAATCATCTTTAATCGACAAATGAAAAGAAGATGATAGGATCGATAGTCAATAAGTCAATCAGGAATAACAAACCGATCGTATATAAAAATTAAAGTGGAAATTAGCCACAAGGGCCTCTTTAGCAAGTGCAATTAGTTTCTAGGACACACAACTGAAATAATTACTTTTAAGGACAAAATGCAAAATAATTAGTTTCTAAGTCCTAAAAACGTATGAAATTATGTCCTTGAAAGTAGTTGAACTGCTGACTTTGTCCTTAAAAGTAATTATTCTGCTGACTTTAGCCTTGAAATTAATTTCTGTGAATGTGTGTCCTAGAAATTAATTGGATTGCAAATTTTATCCTTCTAGTGAAATGCCCCAAAATTAAATCTTCTATACTTATCACCACTTTTTGATCCCAAACTAATACTACCCAGGGAAAACAATGAAAGCAGACAAGTAAGGGTAGTGTTTCTTCCTACCTTGTCACGATAATGTTCTTAACTTTAAGAATAGCCAGGGTTCCTTCAACGTTTAGTGCTAAGTGTAAGACTAAATATTTTCTATAAACAAATCAAACTTTTAAAACATTTGACTCACACTTGTGCTTGATTTTCACATCACTAATATTTTACTACACTCTTTAAAATATTCTTTTAAAGAGCTAATTATATATCTAAGTGTACTAAAAAGAAGGGTTAAAAACAAATGTCATTAAAAAAAATTTCGCTATAAAATTAAAACAATTTAAACTTAGATTTATTTTTTAACGTTCCTTTTTAGATATTTTCTCAATTATAAACTATCATTTATAAAACAACTTATCATTATACAAAACTACTCTAAAGATTTAAGAATATCAATACTTACTAAGTTCAGTAACAAGTTTTCGTGATAACCTAATAAAATCATTATTATAACAAAGGTATTATAATCCATGAATTCTTTTCTCAATTTTAAACTATCATTTATAACTTTAAAGCAACATTTATTATCCCAAAAGATAATAAAATAATTTAAAATACTTATATAAATTCAAAACAACGTTAATCACCACGATAGATAATTATATAACTATTTTATAAATTTAAAACCACATTAATTATCCCGAAAGAAAATTAATCAAATTTATAATCTATTTTATGAATTTAAAACAAGATTAATCATCATAGAAGATAGTTTATCAAATTTATAAATTCTTTCATAAATTTTAAACAACACTTATCTTTTTTTTCAAAATTCTCAAAATACTTGAAAATGTTGTTTAAACACTTTCAAAGTGCAAAAAAGCGACCAAATGTTTATTTGTAAAAATACAAGCACAGGTTCTATTAGCACCAAAATTGGTCACTAATGCTCAAACGCAGGTGAAAGCAGCAATTAACAGTTACAGATAATAGATAGAGTGTATGTAGAGCATATAAATATGAAGAACAATAAAAAATTAAAAAGAAAGCGGTAATAACACATGATTTATAGTGGTTCAGCTAACTCCGGCCTACGTCCACTCCAAAAATTTAATCTTTATTGATATAGAATTGATTGAAGTTACAATCTAGAGTTTTCAAACAATAATGGAAGAGTAGCCTTAACGGAGAAAACGAAGGGAAATAGAATGAAGATTGCTTTTCTAAAGCCCCGCCTACTGTATTTATAGGCAGAATCCAGGTTACAGGGCTTCCTAAGTGATATGGACCCACCACAGACATAGCCGAGCCCATATACTTCATCACTGCCTAGCTCGAGTCCTGAATATGCCGACCTGATGTTGCCTTGGGGACGACTCGTTGTAGATGCTCAAATGACCCCAAGCATACCTATGTATGGCCCGTAGCAAATTGTGTTATGATTTGGAGCAAAACATTATCGACCCTATGCCATTTCCTATATACCGATTGCAAGTTTCTATAGCCGACCCGAGGAAACTCACACCCTGGCTCGAAGTAGCTAACGTCTTCAAATATGCCGACCCCTTCTAACTACTCGACGATCCTAGATTGCATGCCGACCCGGAGTCATAAACGTGCCAATCCCAAGCACTCCTTAATGCCGACCCGATCCATTCCCTTCCATGCCGAACCCATCTCCAAAAGCTTGCCGAATCCAGAACGAGACGCCAACCTAAACACTGTGTCAACCCAAAGCCACTGTAGTGCCGATCCAATATGACGCCGATCCCTTGATGTTAATGCCGATCCGGGCCAATCACTCCATGACCCGAAGCGTAACCCTATTTGACTCGAAGAAAGTCAGCTGAAAACCCGAAGCAACTCCAATGATGACTCAAAGCAAGCTCAAAACAACCCGGAACAACTCGACTTTTGTCGAAACCCATATTTCCAGTATCCTGCGACTTTTTTCCATCGACTATGCCAAATCCCGACTTTATAATCATGCTCATCATCCGTGATTGATCGTATATCAATTAGTTGAATAAAACCCACTGTATTTCGGCTCGATAACCGAGCAATCAATTTAGTTGAATCCGCCTCCCTACGGCCTTACCAAAAGGTAGGTTAACATTTGCTCCCTAAAACATTCCTTGCTATTGGAAGGTGTATTTTGAATAGCTTTGAATCCACGAGCCAGATCTGCTTCCCATAAATCCGATGCTAATGAGACTACTAATGTTCGGCAAGTAGGACTAAGCAACCAGCCAGCTATTGCAGGTGTGGAACCCATCGCTGTCCAAAGCCATGTAGAAGTCGTCACCCGTGCTGAGTTTAATGATCTAATGAGGGAGCTCATGGAAAGCAGGAAACAGTTTAATGAGTAGATCCAAGCAAATGCCAACTTGATGAACCAAATCGCTCAATGTTAACGTCAGAATGCTAGTAGAAGCCCCGTTTCCTACTCATCATCCGACAGTTTAACTTCGTCAGATGAACACCACAGGCATACCCGTCGCAAGATTGAAACAGTTCAAACCAAAGCAGCGGAGCAATTTGTGACAAGCCGCCGTGAACAATCCAACAAAGCTGATCCAGACTCCTTGTTTGGGACATTGGCTCCTCAACTACACTTGGGAAGTCGTGCTCAACCTGGAGTGAGAAACATAGGCTCTGTTGGATATTTCACAAGTGACGGTATATCGATAATCGCCATGATGACATTTACACAAATCAAACAATATGTCACAAATATTTAAATCAAACATCAATATAAGCAACATAAAAATATGAATAAATTATATTAGCAAGAAACCCCTTAGAGTCTCTCAAAAAAAGTCCCATGTAAATCACACATATGCACATGTATTTCGAAGTGTTCCGTAGCAACGTTTTCACTACGCATACACTTCAACTTCCTCTTGCTTTTGTTTCCTGCAATACAATGGTTATTTATGCCGTCCCCTTCCCAGTGGGAATAAAATCCAAACAAACAATCAAACAAAAATATATACATTATAATCCAAGCATTTAACAATAATATATAACAATACAAATATCATATAGTCTATTTAAAGGTAAGTTAACTCACCAAAATTCCAGTTGATCCTTTTACGTTCTAGTTTGATCTAGCTTAAAATTTTACTTGCTCTAAACCCGATGAAATTAGCTTCAATGCTTAGATACTATTACTATGAGTCCAACGTAAAAGACCACGTCCGAATCTGACTTCGTATGAGTGAGACATTGATTTTATGAGTTTTTGGATTTAAAAATATACTTACATCACTTAATTACTTAATCAAATTAACTAACTACCACTTAACTCTTTCTTTCACAATTAATTTCCATTCCTGATGATATGCACATGCATAGACCCATATACGACCATGCATGAATCACGGTGATATGGAGCTAGAGTTGACGGAATTGAATGTTATCTTCACCACGAGCTGCTCTTTGCGGGCTTGACACGTCATACCTATATTTGCAAAGCTCGGCCCCATTATGAGGATTACGACCCGTAGCCCAAAGCTCACTACAGGGAAAAGTCGCACGTCCGTGGTTCTCTAATCTTACATGCTTCTCAGTGAATCTCACCAAGAGAAAAATGATGGCAGTCATCATTTTGCACAATGCTCCTTCAATCAACATCGAACCACAACCTTAGTTCACAAAAAAATGGTTATCCATCCTCAACCACCAGTGTATCCACCAATCTTCACATGGATTTGAAGAGCTTTCCACTACGAGTTCAACGAATCAAATTCCATGATTTATCGTGAACCATAGCATTTGATTTTAATTTTTTTTAAAAGTGGGTTGATTTTCTTTCACTGTAAACAGAAGAGGAGGGGAAATGTAAAAAAGAGAGGGGAAGGAACAGTGAAGCATAATCTTAGGGTTGACGTTTGTTTATTCATATATTTCTGGCACTTTGCTACACAAAAATTCATTCACATGTGAACTGCGAAAGACAGAAATAAAAATACGATCAAGCACAACGATGCGACAAGATCCCAAATACCAATAAAATAAACCGATTACCTTATTCTATGAAATTTTAAAAATACCAATGTTTGCTAAAAAATGCATCAAAACAAATTTAATTATTTTTCAAATTAAAAATTATGGAAAAATATTGTAAATTCATTTAAAAACATATCATTAAAAATCAGGTCGTTTTAATAACAATTGATTTTCTTTTTATTTATTAGATGTGTTATAAATGTGTACATAAAAGTGCAACAACTTTCATTCGGTAAAAAGCCGAAACTTGAAAATCGAATTTTGGTTACATTTTCAATTTATCATCGAACTATTTATTTATGTAAATAAATTTACCAAATGAGTTTACCAGTATTATTTATTAATTAAAAGGAGTTAAATAAGGTTATTAAATCCATTTAATTAGTATTTAATTCACAATTCAAATATTTAAGTAATCCCTATACTTGAATATAAGTTATTTATATTTTTATGTTGCTTTCTCCCCCTTAAAAGAATTTCATTCCCAAAATTTTCAAAGGAAGAAAATATCCTCTTACCCTTAGGCTTTTAAAGTTCCTTATATTACACAATATTTCAACATCAACTCCTTTGCACGACTAGATCCAAAAGAACTACAACTTGCCATAGCTTGCTCAAATCAACGAAGAAAACAAAAGCCTAAAAGTTACCTTCCATATCTAGGGCATAAAATCATCAATCAATCACCAGCTCTAAATTTAGTACATACCTCTTCTACATTTGATTTTGGACAAGTAACTTACTATGTCTATGTGAACGTAGGTACGTAAGAAGTCAAATAGTAACCGCTTACTTCCCTAAACCTATCTTTTACTTACATAATCCGAGAGAGAACCATGTTGACAAAAGGGAGATACACTAGTTATTTCAATCATAAACATAAGCAACATAAACGATATAACAACCATATGAAACAAGGCAATATGATGCAACTCCATATATCAAAAACTGGCATGACATAAATCTACATGCAACTCTACTATGATATAAAGTCTCATGCAACGAAAAGTAATATAACAACCATGTGCAACAAAAGTACAATGAATACTCTATAATAAGATATTATGCATCCAATCTTTTAAAAAGATAAATTTAGAACTAAATGCCTGGGTTTTCATATTCAAAATATATTTTTCAAATTCCTCCAAAGAGAATTATATCAAAACCAAAATTGATTGTGATAAGGAGGAAGCTCCTCCGACCGAAGCATGGTGTCACGACCCGCCCTCCTTCGCCCAGGAAGACGTTCCGTCATTAAGAAAGAAAGGGATGAGAAAATAGAAAAGATAGAGAAGAAAGAACAACAACACCAGAATCTCACAGCGGAACGAATGAAATATAATAATCACATAAATATTTACATATTATACAACATCAATCAGAGTTATACAGATAATACATCATATACTAGACAGTTATAAACACCTGTCTAGTTAACACAACTCAATACAATACACAATACATTACAGAGATACCACACAGCGGAACTATACATATATCTACAGCGCTGAAGCCTCCTGCTCCATTGCTCCTTCAGAATTCGTCAAAGCTAAACTTGAATCCCTTGGCTACCCGTAAAAATTTGGGTACCCGAGAGTTTATGAAAAACAAAAATAAACTTCGGGTCAGACATGGGTCTGGTATGAGTAACAGGTTAAAGTTGCTTAACTTTAAAAATCTTTTGAAAACAAAAGGTATCACGTAAGACTTCACCACACATAAACATGGAAAAGTTTTTACCTTACGCTAACCAAAACATTTAATAGGAAATCTAGTGATATTATAATAGTGTCTAGGGTTTTCAAGTAAAATACAGAAATAGCTGAAATGCTTACATCTCACATTCCAACATAGTTGGGCACAACTAATTCGTACGGCACTTATTGGATTTTGGATTCCATACAATGGCAGGGCTAATGGGGTACCGCCCGTCACAGTACGGGGCCTAGATCACCGTATCGAGGATTACTCCCTTCATCCCCTGCAACACAAGGCCGGAACCATTCCTTACTGAACAGTCCCGAACAAGATAAACCCCGCAGTTGTTTGCAACCAACTGCCCACACAGCCGAATAAAAAGGGACATCTAGACAGGGGAATATCCTTGTCCTGCTTGGGCATGACCCACCTAGCCTTGCTGCACCTCCCCTGTTTTAGCCATTCCCGGTTGATGAGACTTGAGGCTGCGATTACCTTTAAAGAACATATTTCTTAGAATGCTCATCGCCCACCTGACGATGTGTTGAAAGCATTCAATCCATACAAGATCGTTCCGGTTTCGAACGAAACCGAAGGCATTATCTCATTACACTCGTTTTGGAATCACCCTCAGAGTTAACGACGATAACCCTTGCATTCTGAATCTTCATCTTCACTTCAGATTCACGACCTATCGTTAATTTGGAATCGATGTGGTTTTCGGATGTTCCTAATGCGGAAACCCGATCCCGGTCTCATCGAAATCCAAAACGTGTCTTTTAAGGCCAACTTGTTTTAGAGTTTTAAAACAATTCAATTCAATTATCTATATACACACAGATAGATAATTCATAATATCACAATAGATAATCACATCATCATCATAAACAGATAATTCATATTATCATCCAAACAGATAATAAACACATAATCCATATTATCATACTTTAACTAAGCATCCATATCATATAGATATTACTTATTTCATATATAAGTTCACAACCATTCAATGAATATCAATACCATTCATCCATAAGCAATGATTTATAATCATACCATTTATAATTAATTTAAAATGAATTAAATTAATTACTTCTATCTCTAATTAACTTAAAGTAAATTAAATTAATTACTTCATCTATAAATCCTGCTTATACAATCATTAATTAATTATAAATCTAATTAATTAATCATCCACTAAGTATTCATCTTGATTAAACACCTTTGATTAATCAATCTCTAATTACAATAAGTAATTAGTCTTTAATTAATTTAACAAATTAATTATCCTAAATTATTCATAGTAATTGACATTTAATTCCTTCATTTATTAATTAAATATAATTACTTACATTTATTCTTAGTTAATTACAATAATTAATCACTTCATTATCTATTATTACTTAATTAAACAATTCTTAATTATATCATTAATTACATTAATTAATGATCTCTAGTTTATATTTAAATTAAATTCCTTTATTTAAGTTAAACACAATTATTAATCCCCTTTGATTAATAACAATTCAGTAATTAACTACCCTTAATTACTTATTTAATAAATTAATTATCCCATAATTAATTATCTCCATAATTAATCCCCTGATTAATTTCAAAAGTAATTACCCAAATTACTTTACTTTCAAATCATATTGTATTAATTACATTCAGTAATTATCATCTAATTACTTCCCTAAGTAATCATGTTCCATTAATTACATCAAGTAATTTCATATCTCAAACCATCAAATGATTTGCTTAAATTAATTAAAATGAATTAATTAACTTAATTCAATCATATCATCAAAATTAATTACAATAAGTAATTAATTTCTTAATTACTTTTATTAAGTAATTACTCTTAACAATTTACAATAGATTTATCTAAATTAATTAATCTAATTAATTAACAAAATTAATCACATTAATTAATTAAATAATAATCCTTAGTTAGTTATCTTCATTTACTAATAACATTTCTTAATTTATTCCCTAATTAATTTCTAATTTTAAATTAATCTAAATTATTAATTAGAGAAATATAATACATAAGTCATTCCTTAATTATCTTATCTATTTAATCATCTAAATACCTTAATTGTTTCTAAGATAATTTATCTCTTTATTACTGACTTTATTAATATTAAAATGTATTAGAACATTTTAAGTTCAAATTCAAATTCCATTTTGAATTCAAGATTCAAAGTGGTTATTGTTTAAACATTTACCCAATTTAAAGTCTTTTAAATAAATGTAAATAACATTTATTACTCACATATGAAACTTATATAAGAGAAGCCTTTAAATTAAACTATTTAATTTTTTGTTAAAAATTAGCTTTTACATTACATTGTATCTTTAACTTGCAAATTCAAGTTAAACAATTTATTTAACTTATTTTAAAAAAAACACTCTTACTTAAAAACTGATTTAAATATTCAGATTTGAATTCAGGGTGAGCTTGAGTCCATCACATTATCTTTAATTTAAAACTTTGATTAAAACTTCCTTTTAATAACTTGAATTTAACACTTGATTTTCAAATCCAAATCCATTATTAAACCTTGAGATTCAAAAGTTCATTGAATCTATACTTTAAATTTTGAATTTAAACCTATGTTTGAATTTCAGTTTTCAAATTTTAAATTAAAAATTTAAAATCTGAAAACTGTCAGGTTGTAAACCTGAAAATCCACATTCACATATCTTAAAACCTTTATCTCACTTAAATTTTGATTTCAAACAAATAAACTTGAATTCATCCGTTAACTGGATTTAAATTTGTTTTAAAACTGATATACAAATTCAAGTTTTCATTTAAATTGTTTGTAGGAATCAAAACACTGCTTGTATTTTTCAAAACCCTGAAGCAAGCTACTAACAGGAAATAAAGAAACTCAGCACACACTAATGTCACCAGAGCATCAACTGCACGGTGCACGTGCACCATGGTCTTGGCCATCTCCGGCCAGTCACTCGGGCTTCAACACTTCATTGGCCATCACCAGACGTCACACGATCATCCAAAACCCACCACAACATCTCGAATCGAAATCGAGTTAGCTGAACCCAAAGCTCACAACACGATCACAAACCTTTAACAGGCCTTCAACTTCCCACTCAAAACCTGGCATCGCTTCTCCCTCGCCACTCCGTCCACGTGGAAGTCGACAGCTCCGGCTACACCTTCATCAATGACCCAGCTACCACCTCCCACGAAGCCAAAACACTCGATGCTCCAGAGAAGGAGAATCGATCAAGTCCTTCAGCGCGACCAAAATTAGGTTTAGGAAAAGAAACCCACCACCGCAACTTCTCTGATGATCTTCATCATCATTCACTATTTTTCTCGGCCTCTCCGGTCACATCTCCACCTCCATGAAGAACTACAACCACTCAAATCCACTGTGTTGCCAGCGGCAACCCAAAATCTCCAATTCAAAGAAATCAGAAATGCCAAAACAAAACTCAACTAAAAATTGTGAATTTACTCTTAAAAATCCTTATTTCTGATAAGTATTCAAGTTATGAACCTGAATTGATATTTCAAGATGTTTGAAATTATCACTTAATTTAACCCTTAACTGTTTATAATGTTTTCAGAATTAACTCTACTTTGTTTAACTTAAATTTAATTTTAAAATTTACTTTATAAACAAACAAACACATTTTGTTCAGATACTAAGTTCTATCAACCAATAGATTAAGCTCTAGTGATTTTTTGAAAGTAAAACAGGAGCTTAAATTCTAAATACAGAGATGTTTTTCAAGTCATCATCACACATACATGCAGAACACATATACTCAGACATGCAATAAGATATATACATATCTTAGACAATAATTAAGCAACATATATATTTAAGTATTGTAAAAATCTAAGTTACTCACCAACATGTTGAAGAACAGAGACCAGTGAACAACTTCAAGCAACAAACATCTGGGATTGTTTAAACTGGAACTGCATTGCCACGTTAAATTTGATAGCTTGCTTTAATATGCTTTGATTTACGAACTTGCAGTTGCATGTAGGCTTGTTATTCTCAGACTTGCTTTAGTTTTCCAGGTTTAAAAACTGATCTGCAGTCTTGATGCTTCATGTTTTGATTTAAATTTGCTTGCAGGCTTGCTTGTTAGTTGTATGATGTTGTTTAAGTTTTGTAAAAGAAAAGAAAGAAAAGGCTTGCTATTCTTCACTAATGAACTGAGAAGATATGTATATGTAGAAGGAAAATATTACAGAGGAAGGTGGCATGTGAGACAAGCAAATGTTGTGCACTGTTCAATCTTGTTTTATCAGGCAGAAATTTCAAAATGGAGGCTGAAAAGATTTTGAACAAATTCGAATAGACTCTAGTTTGCTGAGAAATCTGAAACATTAAATGTTAATGTACTCAATGTTCCCTATTTAGACAACTAATCATTTCTTATGTAAAGATATTTTAGTTAGCTTTCTACTTCTCCTCTCTAACCTGCATATGTTTTGTACTTTGATAATTTGCTTGCTTTAGCTTGCTTAGCAAACTATTTATATATGTTGAACACACAAGGATATGATTACTTAGCTTTATTTTGTTTTATTACTTTACTTTGCTTATTCTTGTCAGAATCTTATCCTACAAGCTACAGATCATTTTATATTTAGATATTTTGCTTTTGCTCACTTTGTATATTTTCTTCACAGGCTTTATCATATGTGTACAAGCCTGACTTTAATTTATACATTATGTAGCATATATACTTGCCTGCCTAGCTATTGTTTAATACTTTATGTTTATGCCTGTTGGATTCTCAATCTACAAGCTACAGACCCATTTGTATTTAGATTTTTTTTTTATTACTTTTGAAGTTGTCTTCAGTCCTGTAAAAAAAAATTAACTTATATATTCATTTTACTTATAGGTTACTTTTATTTTAACTTAAATAAATAAATACTTATGTTGAGATTTACAAATTATTATTTCATTTAACATTTTTGAAAAACTAAATGTTACTCTTACAAATCATAGCTTCTTTCAAAAATATGCATATATTAAAATAACAACTTCTATTTATATTAAAAACCCATTTTCAAAGATATTACAATATCGATATAGTTTAAATATAACCTATTATTGAATTAAAAATAAATTTATAAAAGAACTATTCTCTATAATATAAGTCACTTATTTGATCAAGCTATAAAACAAAACAAAACTTCTTATTTAAATGTAAACTCTAGGCTAAAATACTTTTAAACAATTTAAATGTATCTTTGGTAGTTTAAAGTCAAATGATTATTTATTCAATATTAAATAAAATCAAATTCCTAATTTTCCAAAAATATTAGAGTTAGAAATCATGTCTTTATTTTATTAAACTTAAAACAAAGAAAACCTATTTACAATATATACAGAGATATATATTATAAATAGAAAACAATTTAATTGGCTTTTAAAAGATAAATTATCAGTTAAACATTTGTTTAAAAGAAGTTTATTAAATCAATTCAAATTATTATTAACAAATATTATTAAATCAATTTAATTTTATCACAGATTATTAAATTGATATTGCCTCAAATTTTCGGGATATCACACATGGTATAACTCTAGAATCAAAACAACATAGAGCATCCAATGGTATTTCGGTTCCACCTAAAATTATAACAAGAGTAAATAATTAGACCTAGCGAGTCTTCCAAATTAGAAAACTCTCAATCTCCCAACTTTAATTATAATAAAATATTTGAAAAAACACTTCATAAAGACTCCTTTCAAATATCTAGAAATAATAAGACTTTACCAATGTTTTTTTTACCAAAATATCATTATTTTATTTCTTTCACAAATTCTTTTGAAATCACCTTTCAAAAGCTATAGGATTTAAGTCTTAAAAACAACAACTTTAAAAAGTTCTTTGTTTATAAATTCAAGCTTTAAAAACCATAGTATATAAAATCATAGTATTAGTCAAGTCAAGTTCCATAAAGGAATAAACTAACACTTATTGTTATTTAAATTGTTAAATGACTAACAAACAAGATTTACAAATTCGCTTAGATTCACAACTTTCTTGATGGCCAAAGGATATAGATAATTCCCTAAGTGTACCATTATGCTCATCGGCCTTTAGTTATTGCTTGGAAGATAATCTATGTTCCCTTAAACAAAATTGAAAGCTACCCCCTGAACTTTCCTAAGCCACACAACAAAACATATAAATATACTTAAACTCATATGATGTACATAAACCATCTATATGAAAATTTTGATTCGGTCACTTGCTTAGATATATAAACTTTACTTTCGAACTAGTATTGCTTACCCGACCTCCCTGTTGCGGATTTCGATCGGGTTCCTTGATTAGAAACCTTCATTCTCTTTACATAGTCATATACTATGATAGAAAACCTCAGTATCATATCAAGAATCTAAACCAAGTGTTTTATGTTAAGAATCAAGTGAGAAATCCTTTTTCAGAGTGGTGTGAACCACCCCAAAGTTATGTACCCGAATCCTAGATCAAGAACCGTTCAAATAAAATGATCATGTATAACTTACATACTTAATCCGCTTGGTTTCTCAAATACACCAATCTCTTTTAAAATCACTTCCATTTTCATTTATAGTATTTCATTTAATACTAAAATTATTTATGAAATATATCACAAATTTCCACTTAAGTTTATAAACAATTTATAAAGACACATCTTTATAAAATAGTAAATTAAAAACTTACTCCACTCTTATTTACTTATATAGTACACTTTTGCATCCTAAGAGTATATATACAAATTGTCAATTTTTCATCCTTAAAATTCAAATGAATGCCGAAACAAAATATGGGTCTTAAAACTAAGTCGATTACTACGACCTCTTTACTTATCCAGTTCAGTAAGTAGCTAAGAAGGGTAGGATGCTGGTATCCAAACTCAATCCTAAAGTCTACTTTTCTTAGATATTTCCATGGAAAATATGTCTATTAGTCGATCTAAGAACATATAATAATTTATGAGACCCAAATGTTTAAACAAAAACTATAATACAATGCTTGTTAAAACTTTCCTATCCAATTTCATCGATTTAAAAACTTGAGTTAAATTATCTCTTTTCTATCCAAGAGTTTAAAATTTTTGTTTATCAAAAAAATCTAGGACCTTTTATTTTAAATCCATTTCTCTTAAGGAAACACGAGAACTAAATACTCAATTTTTTTTTCAAAACTCTTTTTGAAATGATGCTACATATATTTTGTAACACCCCTAATTTAAATAACATTATTTAGGAAATTTAATTAGATAAATTAAATAGAATAATATATAGACTAGTGTGATAAAAGGGATAGAGATTTGAAAACTAAATAGAGGTCGTGCCTTAAGTAAATGAAATCACAAAAATGAGATTATAAAAATGGTTTATTATGAACCTTGAAGCTATGGATTGAAAATTAAATAATGGCCGTGCCATAACTAAATGGAGATAGGTTTAAATTTTCATAATTATCCAAGATATGGATAACTTATTATGAATTTTGAATGGAAGAAATAGATAATCCGGGTTTAAAATAAATTTCGGAAAATTATAAAGTATTTTGAGTCTGAAATTTATATATGTTAGAAAACATATTAAAAGTGAGTTAAGATGATTTTTGGAGATTTTTCCTAACTAATTTACATGGAAATTAAATTAAAAAATTTTGGAGACTTAAATGTCTTAATTGTTTTGTTAAGGGGAATGGCTACTTTGCAAAAATATTTTTAATTATTAATGGATGAATTCGGCAGCCTATTTAGAAAAGATTTTGGGTAAAGGATTTGGCAACCAGTCACATTTTGCTGAATAAGGCAAGTTAGGTATAAAGGATTTTCTTTTAAAGGAATTAAATTACTTTTGCTTCGAATTATAAGCTTGCCACTTCCATTTGTTTTCTTCCGAAATCATCCAGATTGCCTTCCAAACTCATTCGAAACCAATACACATGGTATCAAATGGTTGGTATGTAGTGTATTGGAGAAAGGCAAAAGGGGATGGTGTCGAAAGCTTGCTTTCGAAGGGGTTAATGCCATTTTTAATAGCTTTTAGACCAATCCACCTGCCTTTGTTTTTCTTTTGAAAGAGTTGTCACTTGTTTTCAAGAAGCTTTCGAAAGGATTGAAGTTACTTTTAAATTGCTTTCAAATGGATTGCCTCCTGCCTTTGTTTTAAAAGTAGCTTTTGATTGAGTTGTCGTATATTAAGTTTTAAAAAGGAGCTTTCAAAAGGGTAGTTGCTTTTGAACTTAGTCAAAACCTATCTGTCGTCGTCATACCTTTCGAATGGGTTAAAGGCCACTTCTCTTTGTAGCCTTATAACAATGAGTTCGAAAAGGAAAATTTGTTTTATCAACATAGAGCCTTATCCCAGTGCTTTCAATAGGGTCCCTGTTGTCATATATATTAAACGTTTCGAAGGCAATGGTTTTGAAAGGTTGATTTGAAGTTATCCTTTTCCCCAATTATTTTACTTGAAGATTAATGCATTCGAAAGGGTTACTTTCGCCTATATTCACTTTGACCTAGAAGTTATATTTAAGGTTAAACCCAAAGATTTTGAAAGAGATACTTTCAAACGATTTTGAAACTATGCTTCTATGAATAATACTAGAATTAAGTGGTTTTAAAAGATAAGCTTTAATAATTTCGAAAGGAATGTTTTAATGCTTTCGAAAGGAATGGTTTGAGTGCTTTGATTGGTAAATCTTTAAATGTCTTGAAAGAAGGTTATGAATACTTTCGAAAGGTATGTTACAATGGTTTTGAAAGTGAAGGTTCGAGGTTTCAGAAGCTTTAGTTTCAAAAAAAAGAACCCAATCTCATTTTTAAAGAAAAACCCATGGTAATATGAAAGAGATTTTGAAGTGGTATTTAACTTTGATGTTTTGAAGAAGATTTCCTTGCTAAAGATAATAGGTTAAAGGTATTAACCATGTTTCATTTGAAAATAATTACAAGGGTATTAAACTATGGATGGTATTGTTATCATGTTATGATTAATTATTGTGTTTTCTTCTTCTATAAACATATTTACTTTATAATTAACCTATAACTATATTTTGGGTTGTTTAGGGCAGAATAACCAGCTAGGTTGACCAAGTTGTGAATATATATATTAGAAGGTCAGGTAGACCAGAATGTAGGATGCCTAGAGACTGATCAAAGTTTTGTTAGTTTAGACAGGTTCATAGTAAACCCATGAAAACTATGCATGGAGAAAGTTGTTGGCAGGGCCCAATAGGTTCTTAGTGATCCATGAAAACTATATCCGGATTATATTATTGATAGAGATCTATAGGTTCATAGTCAACCCTTGAAAACTATGACATGAGAGAAGTCATTGGAGAATCCAATGAGTTCATAGCTAGCCCATGAAAAAGAAAATACCTAGTTCGAAATAGAATGTAACGATGCAGGGATTCATATGGAAATACAATATCTATTTACATACGATCGAATGACCCTTTCTCATAATATGAATGCACATAACCCTATTCTAGTTAGGTCCGGTATGGAATGAACTTATAATCTAATGATCTAAATCGATTCCATGATTAAAAGTTCATAACCCCAGCCCTTTTTAAACGAAACAGATCTACTAATTCTTTTATTCCACTTAGTAAGAGGGATCTTGAACTAAGAAATAGGCCTAGAAGCTAAAAGACGGTATCCTGAGCAATTGCAAGAATTGGGTTCATTGATATTCCTAGTATAGTAGATGCTATCACACGTACAGTCACACTCGATTCGATGGAATTATTTGATCTTAAGGGAGATCTTCTATAATTTCGCACGTGAGGGGTTATTTCTTGGTTTCATCCAGTCATTAATAACTTGATTATTTTTAGATAATAGTTAACGGAAACAATGTTCATAAGGAGTCCCATTGAAACCAAGAAATATAGGCCTGCCTGCCATCCACACCAGACTAGATGGAGTTTTTTGAAAAAACCCTACTAGTGGAGGAAGACTCCAAGTGATATGAGACATTGGGCTGAAGAAAGAGTCAAAAAGGATCTTTCGTGTATAATCCTGCATAACCTCGAATGGTATCGGTTCTAGTACGTAGACCAAATGATACAATGCGAGAAAAAGTTCCTAGATTCATGGAGATATAGAATAGCATTTAGATGAAGTTATGATAGATACCGATAGGTTCTTAGCGATCCCATGAAAAATATGAAACCGGACAGAGAGCACGTAAGCTTTGAACAAGTTACTAGTCAGCCCATGAAAACTAATAGGTTAATAGTGACCCTAGAAACTATAACTACGATAGATAATCAAAGGAATAGGGATGGGAAATCCAGAATATATTGCATGTTTGCATATCATCGTGATATATTTTATTATGTTATGTTACAATCATTGTGGATGCATGTGCACATATATGGTTATTATAAATTTCGTTAAGATACTACTAGGGAGAAAACTTGTTCCGCTAAGCAGCGTGGTCTCACTAGATTTCTATATAGTTCAAAATGGTAGGTTATTATTCATACCAGGCTTTTTGTCTGACTTGAAGTTTATGTTTTCCCTTCAAACTCTTGGATGTTCAATTAGTTTTGAGTAGTTTGAGAGTTGAGGTTTTCAGTTTCTCATTTAGACGAATAAGCTTCCGGAGATGTGCAGCAAGCAAGCTAGCTATTAAGATTTCTTTTTTGTTTGATTCCGCAGTGTTTTGGTTGAAGGGAAAAATTGTTTATTTGCCTATATTTAGACTCTGATCAACTAAGGAGGCATCTTCATATGTCGCTCTTGGCGTGTATCATAATAATTATATTTTCTTTGAATATGGTTCATGCATTGGGATTATGTAATGAATTTGAAATATGATTGGTAGTGGAATGAGAAAGTTTTTGTAAGTCGAGTTTAAAATTTTCCATATCCATGTGTTTCTGTTATATTAATGTATCTAACATTATCACATTTGGTCACCGAGAATTAATAACTATGGATGACTGTAGCATTCCCAGTCGTCGGTTTTAGGCCTCCAAATATGGTTTGTTATAAGTTGGTATCAGAGCATATGTTTATGTAAACTTAAAATGAAATTTAAACCTAAAGTATTTTCAAACATAATCCAATGAATCAGAAAATAAGATTGGGGTTTGGATTAATGCTATAGTAACGTGCTTGTGTTTGATATATATATTAGCATATACTCCCCTCTCTTAGACCATTCTTCTGTATCTTACTAAGACTTGTATGTAGATTTATGAGAAAGGAAGATATGTAGGCAAGAAATAGAAGAGGAAATCTAGGTGGAAGAAGCACCACAACCAATGGAAATGCTCGACCCATCAAGAGAAACCAGGGTCGATACGCAAATGCTAATCTAAATGAAAATGCCAACGTAGGTGCTGGAAGTCCACCAGTAGATTTGAGGATAATGTATCAGTTCTTCGTCAATCTAATGCAAGCGGAAGTAGCTGTAGGAGCAGTTGGGGGTAATGCTGGGAATGTTGGAGGAGCTAATCCCTTGGTCCCAATTGACAACAACTATGCTAAGTTGAGCAGGGAATATACTAGTCTTGGTGGGAAGTCGTTTTTGGGAACAGAGAATGCTATAGAAGTAGAAAATTGGCTTTTGCATTGTGAAAGGATCATCTGAATTGGAATTAAATGATGAGCATAAGAGGAGACCTACCTCTAGACAATTGCAGGGAGAAGCGCTTTTTTGATGGGATCGCGTTACATTGAAATTCCCGAGGAAGAGTTGACTTCGGCAGAATTTTGAAGAAGATTCGAAGAAAGGTTTTTGTCTGAAATTTCCAAGTCAGTGTTGCTATGAAAGTTCATGGACTTAGTGCAAGGTGAGATGTCGGTGATAGAGAATGCCATGAAGTTTGATGAGCAATACATATACGGATATGCTACCTTGACACCGTCATCAAAAGGAACGAGAAGTTTATTCGAGGGTTAAGACCCAAGATTGCTAGAGCAACGATGCCAAGTCTCCGTGATCCATGTACTGTTCTTGTGGAGATGGCAATCCGAAATGAAGAGATGCTTTCTACTAATGGAAAGGAGAGCAGCTTGAAACCCAAGTTTTTCAGGGTAAGAAGAGGAAGTTCCTTAAGAAGAAAGGAATCCATAAGGAAGAAGCTGCTAAGAAGGCGAAGGCTAATCTAGTTTGTTTTAAGTGTGATAAGAAGGGACATTATGGTTATGAATGCCGAACTGGGAAAGGGAAGAAGGTTGCAGACAAGAAAGGAATGAAGTGGTTTAACTAGACCAGATTGGGCATTATAAGAATCAATGCCCACAACTGGTCAGGGTAGACAAGGGAAAGGTCTTTGTTGTTGGACCATCATCTATTGGGCCAATTGCTGCTGAGAAAGGAAAGATCTGATGGAAGGTATGCTTTTGATTCAATGTATACTAGTTATGGTACTATTTGACATAGTGCATCGCATTTGTTTATATCTCATTGTTTGGTAGGTAAACTGCATTTGGAACCCTCATACCTCGTTACTTCCTCAAGGGTTGTGAATCCGGTAGAAGGGTATGCAACTCTAGGAATGAGATGTGACCAGTTAGAACTTTATTTGTTAGGTCATAAGTTTGCCTGTAGTTTATATATTTCTGATTTTGTAGATTTCAAAATCATTTTAGGTATGGATTGGTTAGATAAATATGATGTAGAATATTTTGCCAAGATAGTGAAATATAGCCGAGACACCCTAACAGTCATAACCGAATTATATTCTCAATGGAGAATTCAGATTGGAGTGCTTGTGCTTTGTTGAGTGTTATGGAAGTAGAAGAAGAGTTGAGTCAATTTCAGGTAGCAAGAGAGTTTGCAGATGTTTTTGAGCCAGTTACAGGACTACCACCAAACAAGCCATTGAGTTTTGAATACATCTTCTGCTTGAGTAGAACCTATAAGTAGACACCCAGTAGGATGACACCGATAGAGATGAAGGAATTGAAGGTGCAACTGTGGATTTGGAAGAGAAGAATTTCATTAGGCCAAGAATTTCGCCTTGGGGAGCAACCGTGGTGTTTGTAAAGAAACCAGATGGGTCGTTAAGGTTATGTATCGACTACCGTAAGTAGAATGAGAAGACGATCAAGAATAAGTATCCTTCGTCCAGAATCGATGGTTTATCTGATCAGGTTAGTGGAGCCATAGTATTTTTCCAATTAGATTTGGCAATAGGTTTCCATCAGCTAAGAGTGGCAGAGGATAGTATTCCGTTGATGGTGTTTCGGACTAGGTATGGTTCGTACAAATGGTTAGTAATGCCATTCAGGTTAACCAACATGCCAGCTTTCTTTATGGATTTGATGAACCGAATTTTCCGAGAGTACTTGGTTACGCTCGTATTGGTATTCATAGATGACTTTTTAATATATTCTAAGGATGAAAAAGAGCATGAAGTTCGTCTTAGAATAATGCTTGAGACACTAAGGCAGCATCAGCTAAAATCGAAGTTTTCAAAATGTCATTTCTAAAAGAAAGAAGCAAAGTTCCTTGGTCACATGGTTTTAGGGAAGGGTTTCTCAGTTGATCCGGAAAGATCAAAGATGTTAACAATTGGAAAAGACCAGAGACGGTGACTGAGGTTAAATGTTTTCTTGAACTCGCTGGCTATTACCCGAGATTCATTAAGGATTTCTCACGGATAGCAGTGCCTTTAACTAAGTTAACCAGGAAGGATGTGAAGTTGATTTGGTCTGAAAAATGTGAGGAAGTATTCCTTAATTTGAATAATTTGTTCATCAATGCATCCTTGTTAGTAATTCTAGATGAAAATCAAGGATTAGTAGTATATATTGACACATGTGGAATCAGATTAGGGGTTGTGTTGATATAGAAAGGCAAAGTTATTGGCTACACTTCATGACAGCTTAGACAGCATGAAGTGAGATATCCTACTCATGATTTGAGTTGGCTGCGATGATCTTTGCATTGAAAGTGTGGAGACATTATCTTTTAGAGAAGTGATTTGAGTTGTATACAGATCATAAGTTTTTACGATATTTATTTTCTCAGAAGGAGTTGAATATGAGATAGTAGAGATGGCTGGAATTTTTAGCGGCTAATGATTTTGGTATAGAGCATACATCTATAAAAAGAAATAAAGCAACGGATTCTTTTAGTAGAAAACATCAGAATGTGGTCTTAGACATATTGGCGGAATGGAAGGATCTTAAGGCTTTCACTACTTGTAGAGTGCAGTTAAGATCGGCTGCTAGTTCTAGACAGGACATTACCATTGTATCTGGCTTGGAAGTTCGACTAGTACTGATTAAAAGGATCACTTCTAAGTAGAAAGAAGATCCATTGTTAGCCGAGAAGATTTGAAGGCTTGAGGTTGGGTCGGAAATTGATAAAAGTAAAGGATTTTAATCTTGACCGGGGGGACGGTTGAGAAAGAAGGAATGGTTGTGTGTTCTGAATATTGAGGGCTTAAGGAAAGTAGTTCTTAGGGAATATCGTTGATCCAAATTTACGATTCATCCTGGAGGAGCCAAGATGTATCAAGATATGAAGAAGTGTTTCTACTGGGAAGATATGAAGAAGGATGTTGGCTTGTGGGTTAGGCAGTGTGTGAACTATCAATAAGTGAAGGCCGAACATTAGAAGCCGAGTGGATTTCTTCTACTTTTGGATATTCCAGTTTGGAAATGAGATTCGATGTCCATGGATTTTATAGATGGGTTGCCAAGGTCGAATCGAGGAAATGAGAGTATATGTTATAGTGGACAAGTTAACCAAGAGTGCCTATTTCATTCCAGTTTAGTCAACCAGGACGACGCCTGTCTTAACTAGATTGTTTATGAAGAACATAGCTAGACTGCATTGAATTCCCAGTAGTATAGTCGGTAACAGAGATGCTTTGTTTACTAGTGGATTCTAGAAGAGTCTACAAGATGGTTAGGTACCAAGCTCAAGATGGGTACTCCTTCTCACCCTCATGTGGATGGGCAGACAGAAAGAGTCAATAAGGTGCTCGAGGATTATTGAGAGCTTGTATGCTAGACTTTGGTGGATCATAGGAAGATCACCTACAATTGGTTGAATTTTCCTATAATAACAATTATCAGACTAGTATAGTAATGGCACCTTTCGAAGCCTTGTATGGCAGGCCATGTAAGTCACTAGCATATTGGTTGAAAAACTGAGACAGACTAGTCTTAGGACTAGATCAGGTAAGAGAGGCAACAAAGTTGATTGAGTTGATCCGAGAAAGGATGAGGGAAGCTCAGTAAAGACAAAAGAATTACGCAGATAAGAGATGTAAGGATCTAGATTTCTCAGTTGGAGATAGAGTTTTCATTAAAGTATCACTGATGAAGGGTGTGGTACGATTTGAAAATTCAGGAAAACTGGCACCAAGATATGTTGGACCGTTCCCAATTATAGAAAGGATCGTAAAGGTCACATATAAAGTAGAGTTGTCGAGCAGTTTGGCATGTGTCCATAATATGTTTCATGTGTCTCATCTTCATAAGTATGTGCATGATCCAGGGACTACTATTCCTCCAACTACGTTGGAATATTTAATAGTAGAACTGAATTTGACTTTTGTTAGATAACCAGTTCGAGTTGTAGCAATAGATGAGAAGAAGTTAAGGAACAAGACAGTTAAGTTCGTGAAAGTTCAGTGGAGTGACAACAAGAAGGACTGTACTTGAGAGACATAAGACATGATTAGAGATACTTATCATGATTAGTTGTAGGGGTATGTTCTATGTTTGATTTATATAGACTATTTGCTAGTCAGGTAGGATAATATGGTAGTTAGGAGATGTTACAGATGATTGCCATGGTAGTATTTAGTCCTTACTGAATTTCGATAATGAAATTCTTTTAAGAAAGGGAGCCTGTAACACCTCTAATTTTAAATAACATTATTCAGGAGATTTAATTAGATAAATTAAGCCGAATGATGTATAGACTAGAGTGGTAAGGGGGATTGAGATTAGAAAACTAAATAGCGGTCATGCCTTAACTAGATGAAATCATAAAAATGAGTTTATAAAATGGTTCTATAAGTCAACTACTCAAGAGAATAAGGCAAAATTACTTTGGGAAATAGCTGTAAGCCGTAATCCCATAACCCCTAGACCTTACCCCATTCTCATTCACGTTTTTACAAAAATAAAAACATAAACAAAGGAGCTTCAAGGTCGGCCATAATCCTAAGGGAAAAAGGGATCAAAAATCAACTAAAAGCTAAGGATTCAAGCAAGGAAGAATTAAGAAAAATCAAATCTCAAGTTCCTTTTCCAAAATAAGGTGAATAATAATTTAAGCCATCTCATATATGTTTTAATGAACATCTCAATTTTGAAATTGAAGGTTTAAAATTGTTTGGATGATTTGAATGATGATATGCTTTGATTATATGCCATGTTTGATTTGAACATATATGTTAGTAAAAGGTTGATTCATTTTAAGGTTAAATCCTATAAAATGGATTTCATATGCTATAAGGATTTAACATGTCATATAAAACATTGTTTTGGAGGTGGGTCTGAATTTTCATAACTATCCAAGCTATGGATAATTTATTATGAATTTTGAATGGAAGAAATATATAATTTGGGTTTAACATTAATTTTGGCAACTATATAAAGTATTTTGGGTCTGAAATTTATACATGTTAGAAAACATATTAAAAGTGGGTTAAAATGATTTTTGGGGATTTTTCCCAAGCGATCTACATGAAAATTAAATTAATCAATTTTGGAGACTTAAATGTCTTAATTGTTTTATTAAGAGGAAGGGACACTTTTCAAAAATATTTTTAATTATTGATAGATGAATTTGCCAGCCTTTTTAGATAGATTTTGGGTAAAGAATTTGGCAACCAATCACATTTTTGACAAATAAGGCAAGTTAGATACAAAGGAGTTTCTTTTAAAGGAATAAAATTAGTTTTACTTCGAATTACAAGCTTGTCACTTCCATTTGCTTGCTTTCGAAATTATCCCAAATTGCCTTTCGAACTTATTCGAAACCAATACACATGATATCAAATGGTTGGTATATAATGTATTGGAGAAAGGGAAAAAGGGATGGGGTCGGAAACTTGATTTTGAAGGGGTTGATGCCTTTTTTAATAGCTTTCAAACAAACCCACTTGCCTTTGTTTTGCTTTTGCTTGTTTTCCAAGAAGCTTTCAAAAGGATAGACGTTACTTTTAAACAGCTTTCAAATGGATTGATACTTACCTTTGTTTTAGAAGTAGCTTTCGGAAAGGGTAGCTGCTTTTGAACCTAGTCGAAACCTAGATGTTGCCTTCATTCCTTTTGGATGGGTTAAAGGCCACTTTTCTTTATAGCCTTATAACAATGAGTTTGAAAGGGAAACTTTTGTTTTATTAATATAAAAGCCTTATCCCAATGCTTTTCGAAAGGGTCCTTGTAGTCATTTATATTAAAGGTTTCGAAGGCAATGGTTTCAGAAGGTTGTTTTGAAGCTATCATTTTCCCTAATTATTTTTCTTGAAGATCAATGCTTTTGAAAGGGTTACTTTCATTTATGTACACTTTGATCCGGAAGTTATATTTAAGGTTAAACCCAAAGATTTTGAAAGAGATACTTTCAAATGGTTTCGAAGCTATACCTATATGAATACTACTAGAACTAAGTGGTTTTGAAAAAAAAAGCTTTAATACTTTTGAAAGGAATGTTTTAATGGTTTTGAAAGGAAGATTTTAATGCTTTCGAAAGGAATGGTTTGAATGTTTCGAATGGTATATCTTTAAGTGTTTTGAAATAAGGTTATGAATACTTTTGAAAGGTATGTTACAATGGTTTCGAAAGAGGCCTAAGGTTTTGAAAGCTTTAGGTTTCAAAATAAAGAACCAATCTCATTTTTAAAGAAAAACCTATGGCATATGAAAGAGATTTTGAAATGGCATTTAATTACAGTGTTTTGAAGAAGCTTTCCTTATTAAAGATAATAGGTTAAACGTATTAACCATGTTTCATTTGAAAATGATTACAAGATTGGTAAACCATGATTATGTTATCATGTTATGATTACTTATTGTGTGTGCTTCTTCTATAAACATATTCACTTCATAATTACTTATAATTGTAATTTGGGGTGCTAAGGACAGAATAACCAACTAGGTTGACCCAATAGTGAATATATATATTAAGCTAACTCCTGTATGAGTAGAGTTGCATCCGAGAGGTCAGGTGGACCAATACGTAGGACGACCAAAAACTGAATAAAGAGTTGTTAGTTTAGACAAGTTCATAGTAAACAGATGAAAACTATGCATAGAGAAAGTTATCGGCAGAGACCAATATGTTCGTAGTAATCCCATGCAAACTATATCTAGATTAAGTTTTGACATAGATCAATAGGTTCATAGTCAACCGATGAAAACTATGAACTATGACACGAGAGAAGTCATTGGAGAACCCGAGAGCTTCATAGTGAGCCCATGAAAACTATAACTGGATGAAGTTATTGGTAGATACCAATAGGTTCTTAGTGAACCCATGAAAATAAGAAACCAGACATATAGTCTGTAAGCTTTAAACAGGTTATTAGTCAGCTCATGAAAACTAATAGTTTTATAGTGACCCTAGAAACTATAACTAAGACAAATAGTCAAATGAATAGGGATGGGAAATCCAGAATATATTGCATGTTTTCATATCATCATGATACATTTTATTATGTTATGTTTTAACTATTGTGGATGTAGGTGCACATATATGTTACTATAAAATTTGGTTAAGATACCAGTGAGTGAAAAACCAATTTCGCTAAGCTGCGCGGTCTCACTAGATATCAATATAGTTTGAGATGGTAGGTTATTATTCGTACCATGCTTTTTGTCTGACTCGAACTTTATATTTTCCCTTTAAACTCTCGGGTGCTCAATTAATTTTGAGTAGTTTGAGAGTTAAGATTTTTTTAAGTTCTCCTTTGGACGAATAAGCTTTCGAAGACATGTAGGAGGCAAACTAGCTATTAGGAGTTCTAATCTGTTTGATTCCACTGTGTTTTGGTGGAAGGAAAAAATTGTTTATTTGCCTATATTTAGATTCTGATCAACTAAGGGGGCATCTTCATATGTTGCTCTTGGCTTATATTGTAACAATTATATTTTCTCTGAACATGATTCACGCATGATGATTATGTATTGAAGTTGAAATATGTTTTGAAGTGGAATGATAAATTTGTTTTAAGTCAAGTTTGAAACTTCTCATGTACATGTGTTTTTTTTATATATATCAATGTATCCAACATTACCACATTTCTTCACCGAGAACTAATAACTATGGATGATTGCAGCATCCGTAGCCATTAGCTTTGAGCCTCCAAATGGAGGATGTTACGTATTTCTATACATAAAATAACTTTAACAATTTATTCACTAACACTTACTTTGGATTCATTCAGATTCGAACTCATTTCGATCACACAATGATAAAAAGAATAATTTACTAACACTATAATGTTTGCCTAAGCAAACATTCGATCGTTATTTAGAAGATTATTTAGATTACCATAAGACTAATGGAGAAGTTTTCCTGAAACTATCCAAAGAAAATGTTGCTTTATTGAAAATTCTCTTTGTTTTCATTAATACTTTCAAGTAATAACACTATTACTTTTTTCATATATCCTTTTGAAATCATTTCAAGCAATACCGAGAATTAAATTCTCAAAAACTCTTTTTACTTATAAAACACCTTTTATAAATCATTCTATATATCATACTCATATAAAATGTACCTTTAAAATCATCGTATATTGTAATAACTTTCCTTTATTATAATAAAATTTTCATAAATATTTATCCTCTAAGTTTCTTATCTTCCCATTTAGATTAAATCAAACAATGTTATTAAAAGATGACTTTTAACTTAGCATTTTCCCCGAGCACTTACAAATAAACTATGAAACTCAATTCAAAAGTGGTTCATTTTAATGTACTCGCAATTATTAAAACAATAAATGCTCATGAACTAGTCGAGCATAAATCAACAATCAACAAACAATAGTCAATGCTCCTAAACTATCTGAGCATGACAAATCAAACAATAATGATAATGAAGGAATATTATCATTAACAAATAAACACACCATGAATAATTATATAACTTTTAAAATTTATTTCTTATATTTATAAAATATATAATCTAGGTGTTGTTTACCAAATTTTCAAAAACCAATATCATGTCTATTTGCCTTGTGTGAGTGTTTAGAAATCCCTATCGACATTGTAGCATTCCACGTCTCGACCAAAATTCATAAATAACTCAGTAGACCAATTAGCGTAAAATATTTTTATAGCAATAACAAATACGTTCTCGTATATATAATACTCTTAACTCAATCTAGGGTGTCACTTATCCTATCTCAAATGAGTTTACCTCGCTAAAGCCAAGGTTCACGCTTACCTCCATATCTGATACCAAATGTAACGACCCGCCCCTTGTACCCTTGAATGTCAGCACTTAAAACATCTACATTATTCGAATGCCGAGCATCCAATTGCCGAAAAGGAACTTTAACAAATGCAGGGCCGATCACATATAATATAACAAAGATAGTAAAAGCGGTCACTCTAAGATACAAGGTATATTAAAGTTAAAACAAACCTCATCGTCCTAGAAAGTTATAACCTCTTAACCTTACAATTGCTGACGGGTATACATAAAAATACAATGGAAAATAAAAATACTATGGCAGGTGATCATCTAGCTCCACTCCATGATCAACATGTCTCACCGGTGACAACCTAGAAAAAACTCGGTCTAACCTGAGTGTTATCATAAAATAACACCCAGATTAGTCTGGGAAACGGGTGTGAGAAAACATAAGAAATATGGTGAACATATTATACCACACCATTAAAAAAGAAACGGGTTTTACCTTATAAGAACAACTTCCATACATGAAGGAATGGAAGACAAATCTGAACAATAATTCAAACAAGAAAGAATAAACACAGATTAGATCAAAATCCAAACTTAATGAATGGAAAAAAAGTTAAACACAGAGAAGAGCTCAAGGAACTTCTCGATGCAATTCAAAAAAGACTAACTCTAAGGTTCAAACCAAATATAGAAAATGAATTCGACCAACATGACTAGGAGGGTGCACCCGATATACCAAAAGTATACCTCTAAACAAAATATACCTGAGAGCAACCGCGTCATTCTTAGGAACTTCCAAGAAAGGCCCACACCAAAAACAGCTTTCTAAATATTTAACATCAATTCATGCATGCAACCGAAATCTCTCTAAATAGGTGTGAACATACCCTAATGGGTGCAATCCATATGGTTTGGCTTCCACTTGCACTTTAATTTTAGTTCTCCGATGTTGGTTACCAACGCTCGAAATAAGCTACTAATTGTCTTAGATCGATGAAGCACAAAGAAGAATATTGAAATAGATAGTTAAGAAATCCGCTGTCGTAAACAAACTATTACTACCCTGGGAAAAACAATGAAGTCGCACAAGTTAGGGTGGTGGTGGTTCCTATCTTGACTCAACAACATTCCTAACTTTAAGAATTGCAAGAGTTTAAATGATCCAAACAAGCAAAAAAATCATCTTGAATTGATGAATATAAAGAAGATAGCAAGATCAATAGTCAATAAGTCAACTATTGGGAATAAAAAAATGATCGTACATGAAAATTAAATCTCTTACATTACTGGGGATTCATGTTATGTGCGAGTGATGAAGACTCATGTAAAAGATGTTGAAAGTGACATCGACATTGGAAATGACTAAAAATAGATTAGGGGCATAGCTTGTTGTTTGGCTGACCCATGACATGATATTATCACTCTATATCTAGAGTATGCCTATCAATGTTGCGTGTGGGAGGTGATGATATTTGGGATCACGTATTTAGACTTGGATTGGCTATATTTTCCTTAATAATATATTTTATCTAAAGATATATGACGCTCGGAGTAGTTTCTGACCCTTATGCAGGAGATTGGATCTGGCTCCACTGGAAAGATCTCCAAGGAAAATTCTTTATGGAAACATACCTTATCGATTTTCATTGTACTCCTAATATGCTATTGACTGTAACCAATGCAACCATTCCAATTATTTCTTAATTGTGAAAATAGGGGACACGTCCCTTAAATCAAACTTAATACACAAAATGTACTCCTCATAAAAAAGATATAAATTACATCCTTATTTTCAAATACTACAATTTTCTTCTCTATAATACCCTTATTCTGCATTGCAGCAATGTTTATTTCTTTATATATGGATGTTGTTCTCACATCCATAATTAAAATTTGCACCATATTAATTATCAATTTTTAAAATGTAATAACTTATTATAGAAATGATGGATTAGCAAATCATTTTCATGACTAAATCATAAATTTTATTATATTTCTAACAGGTGGCATTGTGCATATCTAAAAACAATGGCAGGATAAGCTATTCGTGGATTTGAAGAAAAATCGAAGATGTTCGAAATTTGCAGAATTGTTTGCAAATATATGGAATAATTGCACCTTTACAGCAAATATGATTTTTTTTTGTTATCAACAATGGTTCTCATTTTAAATATCGTAATTTTTTTTATTTTTCGGTGAAAACGGTATGCTGATATGATGTTTCTACAGAAAGTTATACGCGTTTGAAATGTTAAAACCGTAAAGGGTATTTGGGTCTTTGTGCATGCATGAATTTGAAAACAGGGACAGGAAACTTATTAAAAAAACTTAGGGATGTTTTGTGTATTTCAAACCTTACCAGGGAAGTATGCCCAACACACCCTTCCTGATTTATATTCTTCACCACAGACATTATCTAATATATGTCACTTCCCCATTTTGAGGCCTGATATTAAGCGCTACAGATGATGTAGTCATCTATAGTATTAATTAATAGTGACAAAATGTGGAAATGTTAATTGTATCTATAACATCAAAGCACAAGAATATGAAATTTTCTTAAACACAATTTCAAACAAACCGTCTCTTTTCATTTCAAGTATAATATTTCACACTCATTACACAATCCTGAACATTGCACAAGTTCAGATAAAATATAATTATTACAAAATACTCCAAGAGCGACATACGAGGATGCCCTTTAGTTCATCATAGTTTACCACTAGATAGTATAAAATTTGTCATTACATTCCAACAGAATAAAACTTCAACACAATGGATAATATATATAAACTCCTACATAGCTGAAAACTTCCGTTTGGCATGTCTCCGAAAGCTTTAGTCATCCAATCTAAATAACCTGCAAACTCTTAATCCTGACCTACTCAAATCAAATTTTGAGCACCCAAGAGTTTAAGAGGAAAACATAAACTTTGAGTCGGATAAAAAATTAGTGCGAATAATGATATGCCATCTTAATTTATAGATATTTAGTGAGACCATGCTACTAAGTGGAAAGGGTTTTCCCCTCACTAATATCTCTTTTAAAATATATCTTTTGCAAAATGAACTCCTACAACCACAATGGTTAAAATAGATAGTAAAAATAATAATATGAATGCATGCAATATGGGAAATCATGACCGATCTATCTAAATCAATAGACTATCTGTCCTAACGTCATAGTTTTCTTAGGGTAATTACAAACCTATGGCTGAATCGAACCTACCAGGTATATCAAATTTTCCAACATACTATTAGAAGACAATTGGACGGTCTTTTCGAAACTTACTATTCCTAAAGTCACTCCTATTTTAATTGTTTTGTCGGCTCACCAATAACCTATCTCATCTTTGTGTTTTCCTTTTTGTGCATAATCCTACTTTTAGTCTTACCTACGACAAAACCCTACGCACTAGAATTGTGGACTAATATTAGCTAGGGGGTTAACAGCTGACGTACAGGGCGCTACCCTACACCAGCCCATCTGGGTTTTTTTAATCTTTGAGTCAATTCATCCTATCACAATTTATCTAATGGTGATAAGAACTCTATTCTCTTTAGTAGAATTCTGGTATAAATACCATTTTTATTTCCTTGAAAACATATATATTTATAAATGATTTAACTCTTTAAATCATAACTTTAAACAAGGAAAATATAGCCTATTACTTTATCCAAAACATATATGCCATGACACATGCTTTTATAAAACAATATTGACGAAGTTCAAAATCATTTAAGGTCGTCGCATGTCAAAGTTATAGGCCATAAGCCAAAACTTAATAAAACTATTAAGTTGATAAAATTCGACGTCCACTTCACCCCTAAGGGTCATCGCCCTTCTTCGTTACTGAAAATCATGTTAAAATATTTAACTTATAAAATATAAGGCCATCAAGCCGATACCATACATGTTGTACTTCATAGAGCGTCGACCTTGTAAAGTACAAAAATAGGTTTGCATCAACAGAGACATAAGTCTTTATCATAGTCAACATTAATTACATTCGGCGTCATCAAGGTCGAAGTGAAAATAAGTGGCATTATAGCTTTCTTCGAAAACATGTTATAAGGAACAAAGGAGGCAATCATTAAAGTCGAATTGATGAAAGATTGATAAAATGCGACAATATTAGAGCTACCAAATATCTTTCGCAAGTATAAGGTTTGCGACTATAATGACACGTAGTAATAAAATTTGCGGCATAGCTGCTTGTAACGACCCGGAATTTTATGAATATTTAATAAATTTTAAATATTCAAATAATAGGTTTTATAATTAAAACATAACTCGTTGCCTTGGGTGCCTTCTATTTATCTACTGGCCTCAAGTTAAACTCAAATAAAACTCACATTCTCATATCTGGAGTGTCATCTTGTATCAAGGAAGAGCCTGAAGCTTTTTCTGGTCTTCTTCCTATGTCTGGAGATATGAAATATATAGGTCTGCCTCCGTGTAGCTCTAAAGTTACCATGGCAGGTTGCCTTCCTCTCTGTGATAAGAATACAAGCATCACGAACTGTTGGTCTACTAGGATGTTTTCTCAAGCTGGTAGACTTATTCTCATCAAATCTGTTTGCTTCTCTATGATGGTATATTGGGGGAGAACTTTCATCTTTCCAACTAAACTAATGAGCATAGTTAGAAATGCAAGGATTAAATTTTTCTAGTCTATATCCATTCACACAGGAAAATTAGTTCATATCTCTTTCTCCAGGATTGCACTCCATAAAAAGATAGGTAGTCTCGAGGTTTTAAACATCCGTAAAAATGGAACAAGGCAGCTGTCAGTGTTCATTTTGATACTTTACTTAGTAGGAAGGGAAGTCTTTAGGAAGATTGGACTTAGAGGTATAATATTGGTAGGAAGGATTTCTAAGCTATGGATGTGCCACAGAGCTGTAGTTGGATATGGAGGAAGCTTCTTGGTTTGAGGGATACTCTACTTCCCTTCATGAGGTTCACTATGTCACCTGGTAGTCCTATTGGCTTCTTGAATGAACCTTGGATGGATGATGGGTTACTCTTGGAAAGGTTGCTACCCTCTAAGGAGATCCTTCAAACTTCAATTAGTTTAAATGCTAAAGATTTTATCCATCATAGTAAGTTGTAGTTTCCCAGTGCTATCAACCAGGTTGTCAGTGCTTTCTGGCAAGGAATTGGTCATCTTTGCTTCCCTCTTGGTCACAGTGATACACTACTTTGGAAAGGCAAAAGACATAACATTGAAGTTCTCTGTTCTCTCCTCTCTAGGCATGAATATGTTCCAGATTGCTTGTGTCTAATGTAATTTGGAGCCACCATTCTTCTGGCAGAGATAATCTTATGTTATGGAAAACAAAGAACAATGCTCGGATGGCCAATGATAAACTGGTGAAGTATGGTATGCAAATTGATACCATGTGCCTTTTCTATCTGTCCAATGGTGAGAGTTTGCTGCACTTATTTTTTGTATGTCCCTTTGTGAAAAATTTATGGGTCTCTATTATGTACAAGGCAGGCTTTTATGACTTTACTAGGGTTTTAGCACTTGATTGAGATATCTTCTCCAAGGGAACAAGGTGGAGGAAGGAGGAAAAGGAAATGTAATTCTTTGTTTTGAAGAAATACTTAATTATGTTATGGGAAGAAAGAAATAGAAGATGCTTTCAAGGAAGAAAGCTTAACTACCTTACAACTGTGTAATGCAATGTTGAGGGATATTGCTTATGGTTTCAAAGTGAGAATGTTCTTCGTGTGATGTCTAGATTGATGCTTGGAAATAATCCCCTTTTTTGCTTATGTCTTGTTTCTATATATTTTTCCTACTTCTTTCCCTCTTTTGTTTTCTTTCTTTTCCTTTTCTTTCTATCCCATAGTAGTGTAAGCAATCAGCCTATCTTCTGTTCCTTCGAATGTTTTTATTACGTTTGTTGTAATAAAAAGTGGACGGTCCAATTTAAATACCGGCTGGCCTTGCCAAAAAAACATAACTCTTTTAAATAATAACAAATGATGGTAAAATAGATTTTAACGACATAGGAATTTTTCACTTTGAAATAGGCTATTAAAATATATTTTATATAATCGATAAATGAATATTTATTAGCAAATAAACCAATTTTAATTATGTAATAACGATGATAAAATATTTTTCAATTTTTTTACCAATATTAATAGTTCATATAAAAATAGAAAATATGACCGAAGAACGTTCTCCACATAGTTTTTCGACACTCGAAGATCATCGGGAATGTTGTGCACACTTGGTTCAACATGCACACATTTATATATGTTAGGATTAGTATTAATTAAGCATACTTTTGTATATTAACTTATATATACACACATAAGCATGGATGTGATAAATTATGTTCTAAAATGCATATACACGCATACAAACACACTTATCTGTAATCACCTCCATATCCTTAGTATACACACATGGAAGCTCTAGCATGATTCAAGGAATGAAAAGGGGGAAGACGTGTTGTAGGGTGGGAGGGAGATAGAGGTGCATGCATGTGCGTGTATTTAATTATCAACACTTTATATTTTAAAAATATTATCCTAAGCCTATAAATGCCCCTTACATTACATAATTTTCATTTTACAATCTCCATGTTCATTTCTAAAAGTCCTAAGAGCTTGTGAAAATACATCCATGGTTTCTCTTCATAAATTACAAAGTAAGAAAAATCACTTCTTTTTATTCAAAATCTACTCTTTAGTCCACTAAACCACTTTTACATACCCTACAATACCATTCTTCCAAAATACAAGTCCACACCCACCATAACATCCATGGTCAAGCCCAAACACATGCATGGCCCAGCCCATTTAGTCTCCCAAGGATCCACATCTTCACTTTGTTGAGCTAAGAGCAAGTGAGGTAGGTCGAGAACAAGTTTAGTTTGATTTAGCGAAAGTGTGGTGAGCAAAGTTCATGTTAAATCAAGTTACTAACTTTTTAAAATTTGTAAACTTATGAGTTAAAATGTAGCTTAAGTATGTAGTAATGTTGCATGCTGTGTATGCATGCATATATGTTGATTTGGTGTTGGTTGCTTACACCGAAATTTGAGTAGGCGATAAGGATTTTACCATGAATATTGGAAAAGTTAGTTAGTATTTGTGAAGTAATATTCTTGCTTGCAATTGTGTGATAATTTTATGATGTGAAATTGTGATTGAATGTTGTATTTGTTATATGAGGTTTCATGAAATGAAGCTAGTGATTCACTAACTAAAAGCGACGTAGAAATCCGTTTTTTATGGAAAGTTTGATTTTTGTTTCAAAGTGAAAAGTTTTTAGGTCTAAAACTTTGATTTGATTTTCAAAAATTTATTTTCATGTTTTAAAGAAGACAATAGTTCAAAGTTGAAGTTTTAAAAGTTAGAAAATCAAATTTTCAAGTTTTGAAAATTACGGGTCTGTATACAGATAGTCGTTATACGTGCAGTTTGAAAAGTCTAATTATTTATTTAATTACTAATTAGAGAACTATTATTTAATTATTTATTTATTTAATGATTATTTAATTAATTAATTAAAAAAGGTGATTAGTACTTAATCATTTGTAATAGTGGTATTTATACTTAAATGATTAATCAATTAAGTTAATCATAATTTGCTACTTAATTAAAGCTAATTATTATTTAATAATTAATTAAGGATTAATTAAATTATTAATTAATTATTTATTTAAGAAATTTTTTAACTTGAATTTAATTAATCTTTTAGTAAAGTTAATTATATTTTAACAAGGTTTAATTAAGTTGTAGTTAATTTTAATTAGAGTTCAATTACTATTTAACAAGGATTTGATTCTCATTTACAAGGGTTGTAATTTATTTTAAAATCACTTTGAGTTTAAATAATTAGTTTTGTTTAAACAGTTTTCTTTCAAAATTGTTTTAAATCAAGGGATATCTATATCGCTTACCCTTAAGTAACCTCATACGATTAGGAAAACTAAATGGCATCTATTAGTAGAACAAAACACCATTCTGCTATTATAATTAACTTGGACATTTACTTAAGTTGATTGATTTTATGTGTTGATATCTTATATACATGTTGTTATGTGATGACATGTTAAACTCGATAAGTAAAACAAATTAAAAGCATCATTGTGGTCATTAAGTCTCCGTTTGATTTTGTAAAGATAAATATTTCTTTTTTTAAGTGGTTTCAAAGTTATTGCATTTTGAACAAAGTTAAAGAATGATTTGACAAATTGTTTTACCAAAGATGTTTTTAACTAATAGGAATGGTTTTCCATGTTATAAAATGAAGTTTTTTACAAAGAGTTTTATAAAGGAATTTGGAAACCTATAAAGAGTTTTTGGGTAAATGGATTTCAGTTTTTAAGCAAAGAAGATTTCATAAATAAGGAGGATTTATAAAATGGATTTTCTTATTAAAGGACTAATGTGATTTAAGGTTATTTAGGAAGTTGTTTTAACAAGAAAGGATTATAAAGAAGTTTTATAATTGATTTGGGTATTTATAAAAGAAGTTCTAGAAAATGATTTGGATATTCATAAACGAAGTATATAAAAAGGTTTGGATATTTAAAAGAAATTTATATATAAAGTTTGGATATTTATAAAAGAAATTTATATAAATGGTTTTGAATACTTACAAAAGAGTTTTATAAATGAATTTGGGAGTTTGGAAAGCATTTCGAAATGGATTTGGATTTCAAATAAAAGAGATTTCATTGATGAAATAGTTTTAGCTAAAAAGGATTTATCGAAAGAGGTATAAAAAGAATTTGAGATCTAGGTTTCTCCAAACTAACCTTTTAAAAATGCTAGTATGGAACATCCATTCCAAACTTAACACCAAGGGGATAGTGTTAGGATTGTTCTTACTTCTAATTCAAACAAAATTTTGTTTAATCTTTTTGTTATCCAACATTTTGACCCGACTATATATGAATCGACTAAAAGAGTTAGAGTCGAATGTCGTCAAGGCCAGTAGTCCAGAGTGATGATTGTAGGGTCAAAAAATCAAGCATAGATGATAATATGAAGCAGAAGCATGAAAGATCACTACTCCTCGAAGATGGATCAGGTACAATCCATCTTCTACACTATGGATCCAATCGTATCGATTTCACAACTCAATTTTGCAACAATGATCGATCCATAACTCAAAATCTACACATGCTGTCAATATGAAAATTGGAGTACATGCTTAGTACAACATGTGGAACACCCTCTAAGGATATCATTTCATTTGGAGGAATTGGAGGGATCAGCCTAACTCCCTATCAAGGGATCAGAAATCAGAACTCAAGCAACATTACTTCACGAAAAATGCGACATCTCATAAACCGTACATCGGAATTGCACGAAATTTGGAGATCAAGTAGCTAACAACATGAAGAACCCCTCAAAGGGATCACATTCCATTTAGACATACTAATAGGGATCGGTATAGATCACTATTATAGGCCCTGATGGGCAAGGAAATTTTTGGTTGGCCTCATCTTGGTCTTTCGAAACTTCTGCCAAAATTCAGTCCAATCTATGCACATCTTCCCCTATAAATACGGTGGGCATGGCTTTAGAAAAGGGATCATGCTTCCTCTACCGAGGCACTGCCATTTTTATTCTTTACTTTTGTACTAATGGATCCCAGTTGATCCAAACATTCTTGCAATTATAATCGAGTGGAAGATCAATAAAAGTATAAAGTGGATGTAGGCCAAGATTATCAAACCACTATAAATATTTGTGTGTTCATTTATGATTTTGGTTATATTTTTATTTTATTCTTCATTTAATCTTTACTATATTTTACTAGGTGTTGATGCCCATTTTTGCTTCAACATTTTGGTGCTTTCACTAAGAATCGAATTCTCAGCTAAATTGGTTCACATCATCTATATGTGGATTCCTGCATTAGCGAGATAGATCCAGTATTAACCTACAAACTTCCTTTTCTACTTAGATTTTGAAGGAAATCTAGAGGAATATGATAGCCATGGTTAGGGGAACTAAGTCTACTTCCCATGTTTTTGGAGGATTTGATTATGCTAGTGTTCTTATTTGGAGTGGTTCATATGTTTATGTTCATTCAAAAGGGATCAGATTCACTCATGTTTGCAAGTTCTTGGGTTCAAATGCCGAAGTTTGAACTCAAGTTAGCCAAAATGGTCAATCCCTCACTTAAAGCCTAGATGGCTGATCCCTCTCTCTAGGCCAAAATGATCGACCCCTCTCTCAAAGCCTAGATGACTGATCCCTTAGCCTAAATGATCGAACCCCCACCAAGGCATTTCAGTCGACTCCCAAATACATATGCATGCTCAATATTGATTCCTCCAAAGACATCAATACCGACCCCTTCAGCATCTATACAAATCACTTCAAAAGGTAAATAAATCGATCCCTCTACAAGGTATATGTACCGATCCCTCTTTAAGATACACACACACACACATATATGTACCTCCATAAAGCACATATACCATTCTTTCTACAAGGCATATATACCGAACCCTCTGCAAGGTATATATATCGATCCCTTTAAAAGGCGTATATACCAATTCCTTAGCAAAAGTGACTGATTCCTCATATGACCAATCCCTCCACATGAATGATCCATCCATATGACCGATCCCTCATATGACCGATCCCTCCATATGATCGATCCCTCCATATGACCGATCCCTCCATATTACCAATCCCTCATTTGACCAATCGCTTCATATGACCCTCCCCATATTACCGATCTCTCATATGATCGAACAATCTGCTTCCCTTGCATCCTATGACTGACCGATGCATAAAAATCAAGCAACAGTTGTTGAATTGGAGCCAAGTAGTGGACAAGGAAATGCTACTCAAACGGTACAGCGAAGGCTAAAGAACCAGATGATGTGACACGAACTGGGATCGGTTACTGGATCAGGCTTCAAGGGTAGATTATGACTGCTCTCAACTGACCAGCTTCCAAATTCTTGACTTGCCAACTAAGCTACGATGGCTCGTGTGACGACCACCTTTCGCCGCTTATTATGCCATCTTAAAGTATAGCTATCCATCATCAATGTCAAAGCTGAAGTAATCACCCATTCGACTCGAAGCAAACCCAGGATGTTCTGGCCTAAGGTCAAACTCAGGTAAAACCAAGATTTTCTCTAAGAAAAAAATTTCTTAGGCCAGACTCTAAGTAAATTATCACCAATCTGTCACACGTTAGACAATCATGCATATAACATTCACAACCATTATAAACAACCGTACCTCGAAAACGGACAGGACTAACGACGATTGGAGCATTTTCCCCAGTCGAAGCTCATTCACTAAAACCATTCAATATGCAGAATATCCCAAGTGATTCAATATGCCAACTATGCCGATGTATTCTGGAAACACAGATCTCCAAGAGGATGTCATGAAAAATGAAGGGAATTCCACCAGTGCGACAAACACTATTAAATGCTGATTCTTTCCCATATTCCTTAGGGGAGTAGTGATCGATCATGTGATTTACGCGATCGCCTCTGAGGTCCATCTTCTCTTTTAGTAAACTGGCTAAGGAGTTTCCCCAACTTATAAAAATCCCCAAGTGAGTCGCTCAAAAACTTTTGGCAGAGATTTAACATTGTTGTGACTAAAGTGAGCAATCCCAGCGAGAATATCATATCGATGGCGTTGATAAGGGGAATCGACCCTACGCCACACTTTGGTGATTAGTTACCTAGAGAGCCTCATATGACTATGAATTATTTATGTTATGAAGTGAACTAGAAGTTAAGCAAGGAGGAGGTATAGCAGACTTGAAGAAAGAACGATGTCGGCCCGTTGGCTGAAGGAAGTCAAAGCATGGGCAGCATTAAGCCCCTTAGATGAGGACTCAGATTCTAGGAGACAACCCAGAATGTTGAAATCTGACTTATATAATCCTTCGAACAATTCAATCAAAAACATCTACGTAGAGACTCATGGCTTGAAGCAGTACTAGAAACCAACCTCGAGATAGTCCATTGAAACCCAGAAGAATTCCATAAAATGTTGCCTATTTCAAGATACACACGGTCATAACACCAGTGGTTGTAGATACCTTCGAGATGTGATCGGAAAATAGATCTCGAAAGGAAAGCTTCAACAATATGCGCAAATCCCATAAAATGGTGGGCAAGAAACATCTGACAATTACGAATATTTACCTTTGATTACCAATTGGACCACCTATGGTTGACTTCCAACCGAGGAGGGCTAGGGCAAAGTGGAATAGCAAGCATTCGACTCATCTTCACTTATTAATAAGACATATTTCATTTTCAATTATGTTGTGAACTATGATTAACTTGAAATAAACTACTTCGAAACAATGCAGGTGACCAAGTAATTAGATTTGGGTGTCAATCAACCTCTACAGACCATGATTGAACCTTTCGAGGATCGTCAAGACGAGCGTGATTCAACCAATCATCAGCTACAATATGCCCATGACATAGGGGCAAGGACTCGAAATGGAAAATGGGTGTGATTTTACCATCTACTTCTCACTCCGTGCTTCAATTCTGATAGATCATCTATGCCTTACTCAGAGCCTGACAAGGTCGAAATCTAGTACAAATTGGACATGACTAACCGTCCACTCATCAACCTCCACCTTGACTTGAAGACCAAAGAAAGACTTGGAGTGGATGCAACCCAAGGAGTGGATGCAACCCAAGCGTCCACTCTCCAGCTCATATTTGAAGTTTTCCAAAATACTTACGCCTCTCTCGAAGCTTAGCACGACCGAGGTCCAACTAATGTGGACCATTAACTCGTGTCCTAGACATGGGAGGCAGTTTGAAAGCTCGACTTAAAGTAGGCACGAATTACTGCCCATTCATCAACCATCGCCCTTAACATGTGGACACGACTACAGCTTGAGGTGGGTGTGACTTAATCGTCCACCCATAAACTCTCTCCCTCGACTTGCTGAGAGGATTATGCAGCAAAAGGATGGATGCGATTCGACTGTCCATTAACGAACTCTGGTCCCCCGGAGCATGGACCAGAGTATAAACATCAAACGGTGTGACTGACCACCCATCATAAAACTCTGGTCCTTAGAGTGCGGATCAGAATATAAACACAAAATGATGGACGTGGTTCGACCATCCATCGATCAATCTGGTTCCCAGGGCGCGAACCAGAGTATAAACATCAAACAGGTGAGACTGACCATCCACCATAAAACTCTGATCCTCAGAGTGCGGATCGAAGTATAAACATAAAAAAATGGACGTGGTTCGACTGTCCATCAATCAAATTTAGTTCACAGTGTGTGGATTGGAGTATAAACATCAAACGGGTGTCCTAACCACCCATCATAAAAATCCAGTCCCCAGAGTGCGAATTGAAGTATAAGCACAAAAGGATGGATGCGGTTTGACCGTCAATCGATTAACTCTAGTTTCCAAAGCACGGACCGGAGTCAAAGGGGTGTGACTGACCACCCATCATAAAACTCTAGTCTCCAAAGTGCAGATCAGAGTATAAATAAAAAAGGATGGGGTCCATCGATCAACACTGATTCCCAAATGCAGACTGGAATATAAACATCAAATGGGTGTAACTGACCAACCATCATAAAACTTTGGTTCCTAGAGCATGGACCAGAGTATAAACACAATAAGTGGACACGGTTCAACCATCTTCTCCTTAACTCTTGCCCTTTACTTGGGCAAATACGTGACTCAACGTGGATGCGATTTGACCATCTCCTCCCCTGCTCGAGTTGAGGTTCTTTAGAACACTCATCTTGCTCCCAAGGCTTAACAGAAACTAAATCTAAATGGAAGTGGACGTGGTATAACCGTCCATGCATCGACTCATGCCCTAGATGTGGGGGCAGACTAAGAGCTCAAGCCTAAATTGGACATGGTTCGACCATCCAATCTAAAGAGGATGTTATACATCCATCCATGACCTGGTTTGTGCCTAAGTTATGATGAACTATCCAAGCCTTACCCAGACATCAACAAGCCTAAAATCCAAACCAAGACATGGACGTGGTTCGACCGTCCAGTAAATAACTCTAGTCCTACAGTGCGGATTGGAGAATAAACACAAATTGGGTGCGGTTCGACCATCCGCCAACAAACTCTTATCCATATAGTGTGGATATGAGTATAAACAAATAGATGAGTATAGTTCGACCACTCAATATTCCATAAACTCTGACTAAAAACTCTACAGGAGGGTTATAAGCTCAATATGGATGGAATTTGACCGCCCATGAACTAATTCTGCTAACCTAAGAATGGGAACAAGAGTACAAACTACTACAAGCTTAGTACGACATCTTACTATAGCTTTTGCTCGGTGATCTTTACAACTAAAGGAAACGACTGCAAGGAGGCCTCAATACAAAACCAATAAAAATGACATCCAAAGTTACGGGTGATCGAATATGTCATACCATTAGATCGAGGGCCAATATCGATACACAGCAACCACAAATGGATGTGACCTAAATGTCCATCGAATAACATTGGTCACTAGAGCGTAGATAGAATAAACCATAAATGAGTGCAACTTGATCATTAATTCTCCAACACCCACCTTCGATCCATCAGGAGGAGTATGAATCCGGATGAGCTTGACTCGACTGCATCTGAGCCAACTCTAACCTTAGATCTAGCAGGGGAATATGAATCAAAATGGATGCAACTGACTGTCCAGCTGCGAATGTATGTGAGATGACCTTTTATTTGTTAATTCTTACCATGATCCAACTAGAATAGCAATATGAAATGGACATGGGTCGACCGTTCGCACACTGATCCTTGCCCTAGGACCGGTAGGGAGAGCATCAATCATGGATTGTATATGACTTGCCTTCCTACTTATCAATGTATGCCCCAGACTTAGGGGCATGAGCGAGAAACAAGATAAATGTGAACCAACCATTTGTCGATCAACTCTAGTCTTTGGACCACAAGTGGGAGTATAAACACGACTAGACGAGATTCGACCATCCATGTAGTACATTTATCAACCTGAGACCGGGGGTGTAAGTATGATCGTCCAAAGACTGACTACGACAGCTCAATACCGTGATTCACGCCTAGTGTTTACAATGACTCGAGGCTACGAAAGAAAGGACGCCTAGAGATAGAATCATCAAATAAATGCTTGAGGTTATGGAAACTGATTATTACTCCCAAATGACGAATAATGGATCGTGAGTACGGTGACTGGAAAGCATGTTACTCAAATATACAAGCAGATTCAAATTCAAAGCAAAAAACAACTATGTAGTTGTGCGCAATACGAGGCCGAACCATACTCGACATTTGATTCAACATACTTCTAAGCATGATCTTTGACCATTTGCAGATAATCGCTCAAATCATTTAGAGCCCATCACTATTAGACTCAATAACTCATGACAAGACTTTGGGATTTGATCGGAGTAACCGTCATCATTGACTGTCCCAACCATATTTCATGTTGACTGTTACACGAAATAGTTACATTTGAACTCAAGGTATTTGAGACTGCACCCACTTAGCTGACAGTCGACATTACAGTCAGCCATGGTGACCCATCATGGGTATTGAAGATTAGACCATAGTTTAGTACAATGATTATGAAGGAATTAGCTGGCTTTCCATGAATGAATCTTAATGAGTTTTCTTGGACCAATTTTTTCATGCATGTGATCTCATCGACTATCACGAGCCATGCATTGAATATTAACGCAAGGCATGTCGCAGTGAGACAAAAGCTAAGCGCATGGATTTAGAGGGATTTGCTGCAAAAGAGGAGGTAGATAAACTCAAAGACAATAGGTTTACGCATGATGCCCTCTACCTAAAATGGATATCCATTCTAGTTCTTATGAGAAAAGCTAATGGAAAGTAGCAGACATGCATCGACTACTCTTACTAGAATAAAGCAATCCCGAAAGATAACTTCCCACTTCCGAGGATTGATCAGCTGGTAGAATCAACTACTGGATATAAATTGCTTTCATTTATGGATGTGTACTACAAATACAACCATATCCTGATGCACGTCCTCGACCAGGAGTACACCAACTTCATTAATGATCTAGTGTTAAATCTTATGCTGTGATACCATTTGAACTAAATAATGCTGAAGCCACTTACCAAAGACTAGTTAATGGGATATTCAAAGGCCGGATCGGCCGATTGACGGGATGATCGAATGACATCATCGATGACTTAGTGGAGAAGTTCAGTGTTCTACAAAAATATGGAATGAAAATAAATCCCTTGAAATGTTCTTTTGGCTTTGCGTCAAGAAAAATTTGGGGTTTCATCGTCAACTCTCACGAAAATCGACACCAATCCCGAGAAGATTCAAGCAATTCAAAACATCTAAGTGCTGAAGACAATTAAGCAGGTACAGAGCTTAAATGAGAAGGTTGCCACCCTAAGCCACTTCATCTCCATACCTACCGACAAGTGTATTCCTTCATTCGACTTGATCAAGAGAGGGAAGAGAAACTTTGATTGGACATAGGATTGAATAGATGCATTTCAAGCTCTGGTAGATCACTTAAAGAGACCTCTCATCCTATCCAAGCCACTGGATTGTGAAGACTTATATATCTATTTAGTGTTGTCAGTACACGCCGTAAGTGCCACACTGTTACGTGAAGAGAATCAGATCCAATGGCCAGTATATAGCAAGTGATTGACCGGTGCTAAGAGAAACTACCCAAAGCTAGAAAAGCTAGCATACTGCCTGTTGAATGCATGGCGAAAGCTTCGCCCCTATTTTCAGGCTCACCCCATCAATTTCTACGCCAACCATTCATTATGACTGGTCCTACAACAACTTTAGACATCTGGAAGGTTGCTCAAATGGAATATAGAGCTAAGCCAATTTGATATCACTTATCTCCCTCAAAGAGCTATCCGGGGACAGACATTAGCAGACGTTATAGCTAAATTCACTGCATCATACGACTACCCAAAGAGTTGTGGAGAACTAAGCAACCGATGGAAAATGTACACGGATGAAGCATCCAATGATCAGTGTTATAGCATTGGAGTTATGTTAATGACTCCTAAGGAACAATCGATCTGCTGCGCCCTAAATCTCGACTTTCCCACAACAGATAACGAAGCTAGGTATGAAGCCTTGGTTGCCAGGCCTAAACTTGCTAGAGAACTGGAAGTGGAAACTTTGCATACCTTTTGTGATTCCTGGTCAGTAGTATACCAAGTCGGGGAAGATTATCTTGCTAGGGTAGCATCTTGCTCCTTATATCAGCTGGGTCCAAGAGCTACTGGCCGACTTCGAGTATTGCACTATCACACACATCAGCAGAGAGCAAAATGAATACGCTGAGTCACTTGCCAAGCTGGCCATTTCTGGGGATGCACAACAAATAGACTTTACCCCGGTTGATGTACTTAACATTCCAAGCATTAATAGTTGCAGATCGACTAGATCTTGGAGGCGAAGCCAGAAAAGGAGTCATGGATGACTCCTATCAAAGACTATCTACAAAGGGAATTCTTCTTGAATGGAGGAATGAAAAATGATGGATCCTCTTCAAATCTTAATGCTGCATCATCCAAGAAGGAGTCATATATAGAAAGGGTTTCTCCATTCCCCTGCTTCAGTGTATCGCCCATGGCGAATTCAAACTAGTCTTGAGAAAAGTTCATGAAGAAGAATGTGGCAATCACACCAAGAGGCAAATCTTGATAGAGAAAAATACTCCACTACGGGTATTACTAGCCAACTATCAATGGGGATGTAGCTGATCACCTTAGACAATGCGACGAGTGCCAGATGTTTGCAAAAATTCAAAGGGCCCACACTGACAAAAATTACTCAAATGGTCACTCCATAGCCGTTTGCCACTTGGAGTATTGAAGTCATCAGCTTCTTGTAGATTCTAAGGGTGGTGCGAAATACGACATCGTGGCAGTTGATTACTTCACCAAATAGGCCGAAGCAAAACTTTTAACTACAATCATGACGAAGAAAATAATCCACTTCATTGTTTGGAACATCATCTGTCATTTTAGCCTTCCATGAACCATTGTAACTGATAATGAAACCATTTTAAACTGCGCTAAATTTAAAGACTTCTTCCATAGGCATCTTATTGGAAAAAGATTTGCGGTAGTTGCTCGCCCTCAAGCAAATGGACAGGTAAATCTATGAAAAAAATTATAAAGTCCATTCTGAAGAAACGTTTGGAAAAGGCTAGAGGCAAGTTGGAGGATGAATTCCCAACAGCATTATGGGCTTACAGAACCACCCATAAGTCCGCGACTGGCTATGCTCCGTTCGCCCTTGCTTACAACTCCAAGGTCGTCATCCATGTAGAGTATGAAGTAACCTCTCATCGTTGACTTATTACAACCCCTATTTCATTATAAAATAAAATATAAACAAGGAATTACAATTAAACAAGAAGGAATCAGTGATGATTCGTGAGCGTACAAACACATCTAGAAGCCAATGACAAGAACGCGTACCTGAACGTGCATGTGTATATTTAAAAATTTGATTTCTAGGAATCGATAGAAACTGGATTTTCACCTTGAGTTATTAAAAAAAAGACTAGATCAGTTAGCCAAAGCTTACTAGCACCATAAAACCGAGCATCGATAACAATTGATGGAATACAACCCAGAATTTATACTATCGGAAATCGATCGAGCATTATGACGATCAAAGAGACTTTGGGAGGATCAATCAACAGAAGGATAACGTAGGAAACTGGATGGATTTCTATCCGATGACTCTAAGTTGCTCTGATTCTAAGCATGTCATGCACACAATAAGATGTACTTTGAGGGGCAAATGTTATCCGGCATTTTGACCAAGCTATATTCGAACTGACTGGATAAGTTAGATTCGAGTTTCATCAAGACCAGTAGCCTAGAGGATTGTGAGGTCAAAAAATCAAGCATAAATGATAATATGAAGCAGAAGCATGGAAGTTCACTACTCCCTGAAGATGGGAAGGTACGATCCATATTCTACACTATGGATCCTATTGCATCGATTCCACAACTTAATTTTGTAGCAATGATCAGTCAATAACTCAAAATCTACACATGCTATCAACATGAAAGTTGGGGTACAAGCTAACTGCAACATATGGAACAAACCCTATGGATCTCAATCTATTTCGAGGAAGTTGGAGGAATCGGCATAACTCCCTTTGGAGGGATCAATAGAAATTAGAATTCATGCAACAACACTTCACGGAAAATGCGATATCTCACAAATCATATACGGAATTACACGAAATTAGGGGAGCAAGTAGCTAACATCATGAGCCACCCCTCAAAAGGATCGCAACCCATTTGGAGACAATTAGAGGGATCGGTATTGATCCCTATTGTGGTCCCCCATGGGCCTGGAAATTTTTGGATGGCCTCATCTTGGTCTTCCGAACCTTCTGCCAAAATTTCAGTCTGATCCGTGCACGTCATCCCCTATAAATATAGCAGGCATGACGATAGAAAAGGAATCCTTCTTTCTCTACCGAGGCTATACCATTTTTATTCTTCAATTTGTACTAATGGATCCCAGTTGATCCAGACATTCTTATAATCATAATCAAGTGGAAGATCAATAAAAATATAAAGTGGACGTAGGCGAAGACGCTGAATCACTATAAAAATTTGTGTGTTCATTTATGATTTTGGTAATGTTTTAATTTCATTCTTCATTTAATATTTACTAGATTTTATTGGATATTGATGCACATTTTTTACTTCAACACCTTTCTAACATGATTTGGAAATAAGAAGTTATTTTCAAATGTTTTGTGAATAAACTTATGTAGAGAGATAAGTGTTAGAATGTTTTGGAGAAACGTTTTTGAAAGAGATTTATTAAATAAAGATTTATTTTAAGATTTAGTGGTTGCTGTGGATAAATAAAATTTCAATGGAATTGGTTGTTGTTTGTTTATTTGATAGTCAAATAACCAACTATCAAATATGGATCCAAAAACATAATTTTGGAAATTTCTTGGGGAAACACCTAAGTTATATGCCACAGTCATCTCCGATGACGCTGTACTATGCATATATATCTCATTTCAATCTCCTTAGGACAAATGATAAGGAAATACATGTATGAATATGCGCTTATATGTTTTTGTTTGATGATAATAAACATATATATTCATTTAAATGTATTTGGTAATGTAATATTTTGTTTTTCATAGATTAAATAAATAATTGTTGAATAAAATATATTACACGGAATTTAAATTCAAACAGAAATTTTATTCAAACAAATATTTATTACAATCTTGAATAGTACAAATTCAAGCTCTCACTATACATATACATTTTTGATTACATCACAATTACATCACAATTCAGTTTACATAATTTCCTCACTACATATCACCCACACTCGTATTTTGTCTTCAACTGCATTCCAGTTTGAATCCAGCATCTGAGCAATCTGCAAAAATATTCACTAACGTAGTAAAATTGAAAAAGAAATATTTTTGCAATATAAAATAAAATATGATTTTTGAAAATATGATTTTCCTCAGTTATTTGGGTTGTTCGTCATAATTTACATTTGAATTCATCACACACGAACAGTGTGACATGCACAATGCATCACTGTACATGCCACAAGGCCATGCACATCGATTTACACTTGATAATGCTACAGGGACAGGTGAGCACATGTCAAACCCAAATGAAAATCCGGGTTCAACTCACGTGCAATATATTGAAAATCACGACACCAGCACAAGGTCAAACCCGAGTTTTTAAACTGGGTTCAACACAAGGCAACATGACATGAATGCAACAAGTTTACAAAGGCAATATGAACAAATGGAAACAAGTCGAGAAGAACAAGCCAGCAGATACATGAACAATTATAACAGCAATGCAAATGCAGTAATGGGTGAACAGACCACAAATGTACAACACAGTGAAGATGACAAGTGCATCCAGAAGTTCAACAATTTCAAGATCAACCATGCATGAAGAACCAGAAGTATAAGTATGGCAGTGAAACTCAGTGAAGTGCACAAGCAACATGACAGCAGACCAGTGTCAACAACCAAGTGAAGAAACTGCAGTGGACATGTTCAGCAATAACTCTAGACCATGCTACAGAATGGATGCAGTGATACAAGACTCGAGTGAATACAACTACAATACAATTAAACCAACATGGCCAGTTACAACTACAAGAGTGACACAACAATATGCACAGATGCATTCAAGAATAAAACCAGGCAACAGTGAATGGGAAGACACACATGAACATGAAATAAATCCAGTTCCAACACAACAAACTACTGAATCAAGTGACCAACTACAAGTCAACATGACCAGAAGTCCAATTCCAAACAACTCAACAAAAGTATGCAATGCCGAGAAACAATGTACAAAAGATCAGAGACAAAGGATGTACACAAGTACATGTCTCAATGTCAAAGAAACAACTCAACAATATGAACAAGTGAAGCATCTGTGTCAAAGCATAGCAAATGTCAACATGAAGTATATGCAATTCGACGTAATAAAGATTACAGCAATAGCCAATGCCAACTACAGTGATCAAGTTCATATGCACAGTGCAGACCACAATGAAGTGGTAGAAGAATAACGAGTTTTGTACAAGTACAATCAAGCTCAAATGGAACACAAGTCAGTAGCAAGCTACAAATACCAAGTGCAACAGCAGATACACGAGCTAATGAAGACTGCATCATGATACAAGGCCAGAGACTGCAATATCAAGTGCAAGTGCAGACGACAAAGACTCAACTACATCCATCAAGTTCAAAAACAAGCAGTGCAGTGATACATGGAATCACATGAACAAGTTAGAACAACCAGACAACATCATGCAATGCTAAATTGAAGGTCAAGTTAAACCAACCAGAAAAATGGCCAGAGACGAAGCTCACAGGGGCCGGAAAACCAAAGCAATAAATCACAGTGAAGTCAACAAGGAACCACACAAAAACAAATATTGACTGAGATTAAAAAGAGGAAAGTTTCTGCCTTTTTATTCAAGAAAAATCGTACGCGTGAAAATCAAAGCCGTGAGTAACAAGTTGAAATTATATTAGGAAAGCCGTGCGCATCAAGCAATAGAAAAATTGGGAAAGTATCAAATTGATACGATCGAAAACAAGTGTCACAAATTCATATAAATACCAAACACCAAATCTCATCATCCGCATCGAGTACGCAACAAGAACAAGCAATAACTCAAGAAAATTAAACCAGCAAAGAGAATACATACCAATCTATCGAACTTGATCAAAGGAGCAGCTACGTACGATTAGCAATCTCGAAGTCAACCAAAATCAATCATCAGAGAACGAGCGCGAGCAAAGAGTATCACAAACCAGAGCCGAAGCCCTAATTCGAGAAAGAAGCCGACGCCCTAATTCGACAAAGAAAGGCCGCCATTTCTCCTTCACAAAAAAAAGAAAGAAGATCGGGCTAGAGGAATAAAAGAGGGCCGACCGTGATTTATAAAAAGGGGGCTTTATTATCAAAAGGGGCTTTAGTTTTATTAGGGTTTAATTTTTTTAAAAGGGTTTTTTTAAAGTTTTATTTTGAGCAAAAATTAGGGATTCAAGTTTATATTTTAATTTTTGCTCCTGCTTGTATTTTTGAAGTTGTTTTTTTTCTTTTCGAGTCAAAGAATTTGTAAATCACCACCTAGGTTGTAGGTAGTGTCAGATTGTCTAGCTAGAATTAGTTCAGTGAGCAGGATGTGCAAGTTTGCAAAACTCTATAGGCGGAGCAGAGTTTGCGAGTAAGCGAAACTCTATAGGCGGAGCAAGGTGTGTGAGTCTATGAGAGTGTTTGTGAGCGGGAGCAAAAGGGTTTGCGAGTCTAGTAGAGTGTTTGTAAGCGGGATACTATTTAATTCTAATAGAAATCTGGGAATGCAGCAGTAGGCAGGGGTTGCCGAAGCTGGGTAAATTTTGTGTGTGATTTACTTTTCAGCATATTTATTTCTACAGTTTGTTTTTACGTTTAAATCGACAAAATTTACTATAACCCTATTCACCCCCCCCCCCCCCTCTAGGGTTAATCTAGATCCTACAAGTGGCATCGGAGCCTGGTATTTTTATTTAACTCTAGAGTCATGAATCCACCAAATAATGCTTTTTCTGAGGGGCAATCTATTGCTAGGTCACCCATGTTTAATGGGAATGATTATGCTTATTGGAAAGTTACGATGGGTATTTATCTTAGTTCTGTTGATTATGATGTTTGGGATATTATTGAAACTGGTTATAAACCTCCCACTATAACTGTTGGTGGTACTGAGATTCCTAAACCTAAGGATAGGTGGGATGCTAACGATAAGAAATTAAAAACTACAAATGCCAAAACAATGAACGCTTTGATCTGTGCTCTTGATAAAAATGAATTTAATAGAATTTCTCATTGTACAACAGCACAGGAAATTTGGCACACTTTGGAGGTGACACACGAAGGAACTTCTCAAGTCAAGGAGTCTCGTCTAGCCCTATTCAGCAATGAATACGAGAACTTTGTGATGGACAAAGGCGAGAGCATAAAGGACATGTTTGGGCGCTTTTCAACTTTTTTATACAACGCTAGAGCGCACGGGAAGGTATTCACTGAGGTAGATCTTGTGAGGAAGGTGCTACGAGTTTTACCAATGAACTTTGAGGCAAAAGTCACGGCAATCCAAGAATCGAAAGATTTGAGTAAACTAAGTATGGAGGAGTTGATCGGTAACTTGATGACATATGAGCTTGAACTAAAAGCAAAGGAGGAACGCAACAACTCCGAACCAAAGAAGAAGGTGATTGCCTTAAAGAGCAAAGAAGAGAGCAATGAAGATGAAGAAGATCCGATTGAAGAGCTTGCAATGGCTATCAATAATCTTAGAAAATGGTCAAGATTCAATCCACGCAAGAAGAAAACATCTAGTAATAGGCCAAGAGAGTCTAACAATTCCGATAATGAATTGGCGTGCTATAACTGTAACAAGCCTGGCCACTTCAAACAACAATGCCCACTTCTCAAAAACAACAAAGGAAAGAAAAAGAAGAAGAAGGCATTTGCAGCGACTTGGGATGATGAAGAAGGAGAGGAGGTTTCAAATAATAGCTCAGAGGAGGCTAACTTGTGTCTTATGGCAAAATCAGATTCAGAAGCAAGCTCAGAGGAATCTAGTGAGGTAGGTGACTATTCTTATAAAGATCTTGTTTTTATGTGTCTTGATCTTACTAAAGTAGTTGATACTCTTGAATCTAAAATTGAAAAACTAAAATCTGATAGGAAAGAACTTGCTCGTGAAAATTTTAGGTTAGAAACTGAACTTGAAAATATTCAAAACCTAAAATGTAAAAAATGTAAAATTTTAGATTCAGAATTATCAAGACTTAAGAATAGCTTTGAGAATCTTGAAAAAGAAAACTTGAGTCTTAAGGAAATCATTGACACTAGGAAAAAGGATTTTATAAATAGATGCACCTCACTTGTCACTGAAAACACAACACTAAAAACCAAAGTCCAAAATCTTGAGAAATCTCTGAATAACTTTTCAAGAGGCGAAAAATCTTTCAACATGCTGTTGGGAAATCAAATTTTTGCTAATAACAGAAAGGGACTAGGTTTTGGGAAAACACAAGTTGAGGATAATGCAAAAGGTAAGAGTGTCTTTGATAGATCTGAAATAATTGGACATCGTATTGAAAATTGTAGTCATAGGAACAAGAACACAAAATTTATACAAGTTTGGGTTCCTAAGAACTCTACAAACAAATTTCATGTCTATTGGAACAAGAATAAAAGGACAAAACAAGTTTGGGTTCCAAAGGGACTATTTATTCACAATGCTTCAGTCACTAATATCATTGGACCTAAGAGTTTCTCTAGGTCATTCTCCTCTCTCTCTACGTAGGTCTGTTGGCGAGCTAAGGAACAACAAGAATGGTTTCTAGATTCAGGTTGTTCTAGACATATGACAGGTGACAAATCGAAGTTCCTTAGCCTAGATAATTTTAAAGGAGTAAATGTGATCATGGGGGACAATAGCAAGTGTAATATTATTGGTAAAGGTGAAGTAGGTAATGGTATTTTTTCCTTGACTAATGTTTTATACGATGATAATTTGCGACACAGTCTCATTTCTATTAGCCAGCTATGTGACAAAGGTATGAATGTGGTTTTGATAGTGATACTTGCAAAATCATTGATAAAATCTCTAATAACATTGTTTTTATGGGCAAAAGAAAAGGAAATGTTTACTCACTTTCGTTTGATAATCTAAATCTTTCTAGATGTTTGGTAGCCACTGACGAAGAGGCATTTTTATGGTATAGAAGACTTGGACATGCTAGCATGAGCCTCTTAGAAAAACTTGAAACGAAAGAATTAGTCAGAGGGTTACCACATCAGAAATTTAAAAATAATAAAGTGTGTAAAGCATGTTCCTTGGGCAAGCTTAGTCGATCATCATTTCACCCTAAAAACATTGTTAGTACATCAAGGGTCCTTGAATTAATTCACATGGACTTATTTGGACCAAATGAAATTGCAAGCTTGAATGGAAAACGTTATTGTTATGTATTGGTTGATGATTATTCTATATTTACATGGGTTTATTTCTTAGCCAAATATTCTGAATCTTTTGAGTATTTTTCAAAATTTGCAAAACTTGTTCAAAATGAAAAAGGAGTTTCTATTAAAATCTTGAGAAGTGATCATGGAGGCGAATTTGAAAACTTGGAATTTGAAAGCTTTTGTGAAGAAAATGGCTTAAAACATGAATTTTCTGCTCCACGAACACCTCAACAAAATAGGGTGGTTGAAAGGAAAAATCGTACATTACAGGAGTTGGCTAGATCCATGTTGAGTGAGTATAAACTGCCACTAACCTTTTGGGCAGAGGCAGTGAATACTTCGTGCTTTGTAATAAATAGAGTAATGATCAGGCCAATACTTTGCAAAACGTCTTATGAATTGTGGCATGAAAGGAAACCTAACATTTCTTATTTTCGTGTATTTGGATGTCCTTGTTTCATTCTTAACACAGGCGATCAACTTGGAAAATTTGCATCAAAAGCCGATGAGGGAATTCTCATGGGCTATTCAACAAAGAGCAAGGCTTACAGAATATACAACAAACGAACAAAGACAATTGTTGAATCAATCAATGTGAAATTTGATGAATCTGACCTGGAAAAGACAATCGATGATGGGGTAGATCATGAAGTCATTGAAGAAGGTACATCTAGTAAGAAAGCTGAAAATAGGGCTGTTGATGCTGATAGATTGAAGTTCAAATCCAATCACCCTCCTGAATTGGTTATAGGTGATCCTACGGAAGGTATACGCACTCGCTCTTCGTTTGATAAAAATTTGTGTGCATTTTGTTGTCACAGTGGTTTTATTTATGAAATTGAACCTGATTCTGTTGAAGTGGCTCTTAGCGATGAAAGTTGGATTTTAGCAATGCAGGATGAACTTAATCAATTTGAAAGAAATAAAGTTTGGAAATTAGTTCCTAGGCCTAATGACTATCCAATTGTTGGAACTAAATGGGTGTTCAAAAACAAACTTGATGAATCAGGAAATGTAATTAGAAACAAAGCTAGGTTGTTCGCTAAAGGATATAACCAAATAGTAGGCATAGATTTTGATGAAACATTCGCTCCAGTAGCTAGGTTAGAAGCCATTAGGATTTTGCTAAGTTTTGCATGTTATAAGGGTTTCAAACTTAAACAAATGGATGTAAAAAGTGCCTTTCTAAATGGTGATTTGAAAGAAGTTTTTGTGGAACAACTCCCCGGTTTTGAAAATCATGATTTTCCAAATCATGTGTATAAACTAGAAAAAGCATTATATGGTCTTAAGCAAGCTCCTAGAGCTTGGTATGACTGCCTTTGTACATATCTTTTGGAAAATGGTTTTAAAAAGGGGAGTGCTGACACAACACTGTTTCTATTACATAATGGAAGTGAATTTTTGATTGTTCAGATTTATGTGGATGATAATATTTATGGTGCTACTAATGAACTCTTGTGCGAGAAATTTGAACAAGTCATGCAGGTTAAATTCGAGATGAGCTTGGTTGGAGAATTGAAATATTTTCTTGGATTCCAAATCAAGCAAAGCAGAGATGGTATTTTTATCTCACAATCCAAGTATGTATTGGAACTGTTGAAGAAATTTGGAGTTGAGAACTCCAAACCATTGAGAACTCCTATGAGTCCATCAACGAAGTTGGACAAAGACGAGAAAGGAATTGCTGTTGATCAGAAAAAATATCGAGGGATAATTGGTTCACTTCTCTATCTTACTGCTTCTAGAACTGATATTATGTTTTCTGTGTGTTTGTGTGCACGTTTTCAATCTAATTCTAAAGAATCTCATTTGAAAGCCACTAAACGAATTTTGAGATATCTTTCACACACACAAAAATTTGGATTATGGTACCCTTCTTGTGAAAATTTTGATTTAGTTGGTTATTCTGATGCTGATTATGCTGGTTCATTAGCTGACAGGAAAAGCACTAGTGGGACATGTTTCATGCTAGGACATTCATTAGTTTCATGGTCAAGTTGAAAACAGAATTGTGTTGCATTATCCACCACTGAATCAGAATATATTGCTTTAGGAAGCTGTTGTGCTCAAATTTTATGGATGATGCAAACTCTTTCTGATTCTGGCTTAGTTTATAAACAAGTTCCATTAAAATGTGATAGTAAAAGTGCAATAGACTTGTCAAATAATCATGTTCATCATTCACGCACAAAACACATTGATGTGAGACACCACTTTCTTAGAGATCGCATTGTTAAGGAAGACATTTGCATTGAATATATTTCAACTGAGGCTCAGCTTGCTGATATTTTAACAAAACCCCTCCCCGAAGACAGATTTTCCAGATTACGTTTGGATTTGGGGATTATAGAAATTGAATGATCATTTTCAATTTTTAGTTGAAATATTCTTGGATATATACTTTCAACTTCAATTTCTATCTGGGAATTACTTCATACATATTTGTTTGAATTAAACATTGTGTTTTATTGGATACATTTGGTCATAATTCGGCTAACTCTATATTCTCAGTTTCTGACTATTTACATGGCTTCAATTCAAATTCAAAGAATGTCATTTAAATTGTTGCTAAAATTGGGTTTGAAATTTTTAATGCACACTTCATTGTCTGGATTATCAATTTTAGTTAGTAATATTTTGGATTGAAAGAGAAACTCAGATGCAGATTACACTGGTAATCTAGTTGATAGAAAAATTACTAGTTGAACGTGATTTTTGAGACATTTTGTAACTGCATCGTTTTTCATAGAAAATATCTGCATATTGTTCATTTTAAATAATTTTTCATTTAGCAGATTTTTTTTTCATATAACCCCTTCGAGAAAATAATTGTTTGACCATATTTTCAGATTAGTCATCTTATTTGATTTTAAATGACAAATTTTGACTAATCCGGCTCCCTACTAATTATCAAAAAGATAAATAGTGATTGAAAAGGTGGTAAGTGTTGATATTTAACATCATTACTCAAGAGAGTATATTTGGAAAATTTCTTTGGGAATTAAAACAAGAATTATAAAACTTTTTGTTGGGTAAAGATTCCATGACCATTTCTATATCTATCTTTATTTCTATCGACCATGGTTTATCAAATATTAAATATAGTTTGTCGATATGTGGTACAATATTCAGGGATTGTTTGTTTTTCATTTCACATTCTTTTGTAAAAAATAAATAAATATCCAAAGTATTCACTCTCATTTAAAAATCCTCACGGTTATGCATGGGTGAATTACATGGATTTTCGATTATGTGCTTCCATGCTCATTTAAAAGTCCTTACGGTTATGCATGTATGGAACGCATATCAAAATTAATTGATTAAATAGACAAGTTGATTCTAATCCCATTTAAAAGTCCTCACGGTCATGCGTAGTTAGAAGATACTTGATTTCATTTTTAAAATTAAATTGGAATACTACTAATCTCATTTAAAAGTCCTAACGGTTATGCATGATTAGTTGATATTCAAATTCCTGATATAAGTGTACCACAAGAAGATTCAACTGTATGATTTTATATTATAACATCATTTCCATTCTTTCTAAAAGTGGAATATGCGCCTAACGAGGGTAGTTATGTTTTTTGTTTGATTCTTATTGAAGTTTAATATTTATATTCAATTTGAGTTTAATGTTGGGTGAATAACGATCACTCTATCTCTATTTTCTCTAACACTATTATTCTTTTGCTGATAACAAAAGGGGGAGAGAAAAGTTAAGATTTTGTCAAATAGAATCAAGGAAAGGTCAAATAATTTTCCATTTGCATCTAGGCTCATTTATATATTTCTATTTGTATGCATATATGTAGGGGGAGCATCATGTAGAGAGGAAGCATTTAAATAGGGGGAGCAATTAGAGTATATAATTGGTCAAATGCATTTAACTCGGTCAAAATCTTAAATATATGTTTGTTATCATCAAAAGGGGGAGATTGTATGAATATGCGCTTATATGTTTTTGTTTGATGATAATAAACATATATATTCATTTAAATGTATTTGGTAATGTACTATTTTGTTTTTCATAGATTAAATAAATAGTTGTTGAATAAAATATATTACACAGAATTTAAATTCAAACAGAAATTTTATTCAAACAAATATTTATTACAATCTTGAATAGTACAAATTCAGGCTCTCACTATACATATACATTTTTGATTACATCATAATTACATCACAATTCAGTTTACATAATTTCCTCACTACATATCACTCACACTTGTATTTTGTCTTCAACTGCATTCCAGTTTGAATCCAGCATCTGAGCAATCTGCAAAAATATTCACTAACGCAGTAAAATTGAAAAAGAAATATTTTTGCAATATAAAATAAAATATGATTTTTGAAAATATGATTTGCCTCAGTTATTTGGGTTGTTCGTCATAATTTACATTTGAATTCATCACATACGAACAGTGTGACATGCACAGTGCATCACTGTACATGCCACAAGGCCATGCACATCGATATACACTTGATAATGCTACAGGGACAGGTGAGCACAGGTCAAACCCAAATGAAAAGCCGGGTTCAACTCACGTGCAATATATTGAAAATCACGACACCAGCACAAGGTCAAACCCGAGTTTTTAAACTGGGTTCAACACAAGGCAACATGACATGAATGCAACAAGTTTACAAAGGCAATATGAACAAATGGAAACAAGTCGAGAAGAACAAGCCAGCAGATACATGAACAATTATAACAGCAATGCAAATGCAGTAATGGGTGAACAAACCACAAATGTACAACACAGTGAAGATGACAAGTGCATCCAGAAGTTCAACAATTTCAAGATCAACCATGCATGAAGAACCAGAAGTATAAGTATGGCAGTGAAACTCAGTGAAGTGCACAAGCAACATGACAGCAGACCAGTGTCAACAACCAAAAGAAGAAACTGCAGTGGACATGTTCAGCAACAACTCCAGACCATGCTACAGAATGGATGCGGCGATACAAGACTCGAGTTACAACTACAATACAATTAAACCAACATGGCCAGTTACAACTACAAGAGTGACACAACAATATGCACAGATGCATTCAAGAATAAAACCAGGCAACAGTGAATGGGAAGACACACATGAACATGAAATCAATCTAGTTCCAACACAACAAACTACTGAATCAAGTGACCAACTACAAGTCAACATGACCAGAAGTCCAATTCCAAACAACTCAACAAAAGTATGCAATGCCGAGAAACAATGTATAAAAGATCAAAGACAAAGGATGTACACAAGTACATGTCTCAATGTCAAAGAAACAACTCAACAATATGACAAGTGAAGCATCTGTGTCAAAGCGTAGCAAATGTCAACATGAAGTATATGCAATTCGACGTAATAAAGATTACAGCAATAGCCAGTGCCAACTACAGTGATCAAGTTCATATGCACAGTGCAGACCACAATGAAGTGGTAGAAGAATAACCAGTGTTGTATAAGTACAGTCAAGCTCAAATGGAACACAAGTCAGTGGCAAGCTACAAACACCAAGTGCAACAGCAGATACACGAGCTAATGAAGACTGCATCATGATACAAGGCCAGAGACTGCAATATCAAGTGCAAGTGCAGACGACAAAGACTCAACTACATCCATCAAGTTCAAAAACAAGCAGTGCAGTGATACATGGAATCACATGAACAAGTTAGAACAACCAGACAACATCATGCAATGCTAAATTGAAGGTCAGGTTAAACCAACCAGAAAAATGGCCAGAGACGAAGCTCACAGGGGCCGGAAAACCAAAGCAATAAATCACAGTGAAGTCAACAAGGAACCACACGAAAACAAATATTGTCTGAGATTAAAAAGAGGAAAGTTTCTGCCTTTTTATTCAAGAAAAATCGTACGCGTGAAAATCAAAGCCGTGAGTAACAAGTTGAAATTATATCAGGAAAGTCGTGCGCATCAAGCAATAGAAAAATTGGGAAAGTATCAAATTGATACGATCGAAAGCAAGTGTCACAAATTCATATAAATACCAAACACCAAATCTCATCATCGGCATCGAGTATGCAACAAGAACAAGCAATAATTCAAGCAAATTAAACCAGCAAAGAGAATACACACCAATTTATCGAACTCGATCAAAGGAGCAGCTACGTACGATTAGCAATCTCAAAGTCAACCAGAATCAATCATCAGAGAACGAGCGCGAGCAAAGAGTATCACAAACCAGAGTCGAAGCCCTAATTCGACAAAGAAAGGCCACCATTTCTCCTTCACAAACAAAAGAAAGAAGATCGGGCTAGAGGAATAAAAGAGGGCTGGCCGTGATTTATAAAAAGGGGGCTTTATTATCAAAAGGGGATTTAGTTTTATTAGGGTTTAATTTTTTTAAAAGGCTTTTTTTTAAGTTTTATTTTGAGAAAAAATTAGGGATTGAAGTTTATATTTTAATTTTTGCTCCTACTTGTATTTTTGAAGTTGTTTTTTTCCTTTTCGAGTCAAAGAATTTGTAAATCACCACCTAGGTTGTAGGTAGTGTCAGATTGTCTAGTTAGAATTAGTTCAGTGAGCAGGGTGTGCAAGTTTGAAAAACTCTATAGGCGGAGCAGAGTTTGCGAGTAAGCGAAACTCTATAGGCGGAGCAGGGTGTGTGAGTCTATGAGAGTGTTTGTGAGCGGGAGCAAAAGGGTTTGCGAGTCTAGTAGAGTGTTTGTAAGCGGGATACTGTTTAATTCTAATAGAAATCTGGGAATGCAGCAGTGGGCAGGGGTTGCCGAAGCTGGGTAAATTTTGTGTGTGATTTACTTTTCAGCATATTTATTTCTGCAGTTTGTTTTTACGTTTAAATCGAGAAATTTGCTATAATCCTATTCACCCCCCCTCTAGGGTTAATCTAGATCCTACAATACATCCACTAACAGTTAGGAGGTGATCTTCGCACTTATATTTGACTAATTATTTCCTAAAGAACTAGGGTTAAGTTTATCAAAAACTAACGAATGTTGTTTCGAACGGACTGGAATCGATTATGTTATCTTAAAGCGACTTCCAACTCAAACGTTTCGAAGTGAAGACATCTTGAAGATGATGAAATTGACAATGGAGGTCTTTGAAGTGCGATGCCTGCTTCCTACTAATCCTAAGAGTGATTTCGAAATGGATGTAGTAGAAGTAAAGCCTTCGTTTTGTCTATCTCCTGCATACATGTGTGGACGAATGTTGGCATTGCATTGTTGCTTGGAGGAAAATCTTAGCATTCCTAGTGGGAAGTGCTGTACGAAAGGTAAAATATAGCCTCAAGCCTCATTAATTGGAAAATCACAAAAATTAGGCATGTGGTAGGGCCATGTAGGTCACTCCCATCAGGGTATGGTCGTCCCAAATCTAGATCGATTAATATCAACTTATGTATGCTTCAGGGCCCAAAGTGGGTGATCATAGGCAGTCCTTGTGGTAGGGGTACAAGATGTTCTTGCCAGACCCCGGTGCATTTTATTTAGAGATTTACCATCATAAGTAGTTCCTTACCTTGTCATAATATGGAATCCTTTCTCCAATACCTGCCTTTACGAATTTAGTTGTGCCCATTTATGTTGAAATGTGAGATGTAAGCATTTTAACTCTATTCATATTTTATTTTGACCCTTGGATATTATTACAATATCAATAGATTTTATGTAGGAACATTTTGGTTACCATAAGGTAAAAACCATCCGTGTTTATGTGTGGCATGGTCTTACTAGATGCCTTTTATTTAAAGGTTATTTTATAAAGTTAAAGACTTATGCTTTACTCACACCAGACCCATGTCTGACCCGAAGTTTATTTTCTTCTCCTAAACTTTTGGGTGCTCAATTTTTAATGGACAGCTAAGTAGCTCATGTTTTTCCACAGATTCACCTTAGAGGAGTTTGGAGTAGGTAGCTTCATCGATAGTTAGTTATTTTTCTTATTTCCGCTATATTATATCTGTATTGCATCTGTTACGTAGGGGCAGACTGTTATGACTGTCCCAAGGTAAATTTTATATTAGTATGACTCTGATGTAACATTTTTGAAATGACTTTGTAATATAATATGTTGAGTATTATACATTGTTCCATTACGTTGTGGGATTCTATGTTGTTTAGTTTCTTCTTTTCTATCTTTCTTCCTTTCTTTCGCCCCTGATGACCTGTCTTTCAGACAACTAAATGATCAGCACACAAATACAGAGGATGTATTAAATGTCTTCTTTGGTAGAAAGATAGGTGGATCATTACATTTGGTATCAAAGGTTAGGCTGAGCGGACACCTAGGCTTTGGTATGATAAACTCGTTATAGATAGGATCAACGGTGCCTTAGAATGAGTCTGAGTGTAATATATATGTATGTATGTGCGTGTATGTATGAGTGCATATTTATTGGTGAATAAAAATTCCTAAGAGCTTGAGAAAATACATCCATGGCTTCCCTTCATGAATTATAAAGTAAGAAAAATCACTTTTTTTACTTAAAATCTCCTCTTGAGTCCACCAAACCACTTTTACATACACCACAACGCCTTTCTTCCAAAGTACAAGTCCACACCCACCACAAACATCCATGGTCAAGCCCAAACACATGCATTTCTGAGCCCATTTAGCCTTCCAAGGGTCGACGACTTCACTTTGTTGAGCTAGGAGGAAGTGAGCTAGGTCGAGCACAAGTTTAGTTTGTAGTGAAAGTTTAGTGAGTAACGTTCATGTTTTAAAATAAAGTTACGAACTTTTTAAATTTTTTAAAATTTATGAGTTAAAATGTTGCTTATGTACGTAGTAATGTCATATATTGTGTATGCATGCATATATGTTGATTCGGTGTCTGCCGAAGTTTGAGTAGGCGATAAAGATTTTACCTTGAATATTGGAAAATTTTGTTAGCATTTGTGAAGTAATATTCTTGTTTACGATTTTGCTATAATTTTATAACGTGGAATTGTGATTGAATGTTGTATTTTTTGTATGGGGTTTCAGGACATGAAGGTAGCGATTCGCTAAGCAAAAGTGACATAGAAATCCACATTTTGTCGAAAGTTTGATTTTTCTTTCAAAGCAAAAAGTTTTCGAGTTTAAAATTTTGGTTTCTTTTCGAAAGTTTATTGTCATGTTTTAAAGAAGATAAGAGTTCAAATTTGAAAGTTTAAAAGTAAGAAAATCAAAATTTCAAGTTTTGAAATTTATAGGTCCGTATAGCGATAGTCGCTATATACGGAGTTCGAAAAATCTAACTATTTTTTAATCTAAACTTGTTTAACTTAAAATCATTTTAGGAAATGTATTCTAACTTTATTTTGTAATTAAAGAACTATTAATTATTTATTTGTTTAATGGTTAATTAATTAATTAATTAATTAATAAAGGTAACTAATACTTAATCATTTGTAATAATGGTATTCATACTTAAATGTTAATCAATTAAGTTAATCATGATTTGCTACATTATTAAAGTTAATTATTATTTAATTATTAATTAAAGATTAATTAAACCATTAACTATTTATTTATTTAACACAATCATTAATTAATTATTAATTTAAAAAGGGATTTTATTTAATTAATCTTTGATTAAAGTTAATTATATTTTAATAAGGTTTAGCACAGGTTTAATTAGTTTTAGTTAGAGTTAAATTAGTATTTAACAAAGATTTGATTCTCATTTACAATGGCTTTAATTTATTTTAAAATTGCTTTGAGTTTAACTAATCAGTTTTAAATCAAGGGATTATTGTGTCGCTTACCCTAAAGTAACCCCATATGATTAGTAAAACTAAATGGCATCTATTAGTAGAATAAAAAACTATTCTACTATTACAATTAACTTGGATATTTGTTTAAGTTGATTGATTGTTATTGTTAGGAAATCAAATCTACAGTTTTGATGACAACAACTATACAATGGAAATTGAATATGCATATATATATATATATATATATATATATATATAGGTAATTGCTAAAGTAACATCACTAAAGAGACAAGAACAAGGCTCAAAGAACATTACAAGAGACGACAAGTCGATAGGATCAATGGAGTAATGACACAGATGCACATAAGCAACATGCACAAGTTTCAGACGTCTGAAGACACTTGCCAGACATCTGAAGAAATCCTCTGGAATTCAAAACAGATAGGATCAAACGTCTGGTTACTGTACTCAGACGTCTAAAAGGCTACTGTATACAAAAAATATATAGAGCCAGACGTCTGGAACTGAACTCGGATTTTGAAATTCAAATAATAATTGCCACACTTGAAAAGACATCTTCGCTTCTCTTTGCTGCAACTCTTCATCACCATCAAAAGCGACTATAGAACACTTGTTAATGGATGCAACTACTCAAGCAATCTCTCTACCATTATAAATAACATCAATAATCAAAGAGAAGATCTTACCTTACTTATTTGCGCTCTTTACTTTTATACTTTGATATATTTTTGATCTCTAGCAATCATATACTTGTATTCCACTCTTCCATATATTCAGAACTCCTCAATCAATATTCTCTAGATATATATATATTGGAAGCATTTGTACTTAATAGTCAATATCCGTGTTATAGAACACATACTTTTGTAACCAAGCCTATTCCTCCGGACGAAGTGAGAATGTTTAATAGTCGAATTCTGAAGGGGAGGTTCGGGACTGGACGCAGGACGGGAGGTACGAACCAGTATAAAATCCTGGCATGCTTAGTCTATATTTCACTAGATTAACTTTATATTAGTTACATCATATAGTTAGTAGCATATACTTACATATACATTACACGATCCATCCTATTAACTTACAATTGGTATCGGAGCAAGGTTTGATCAAAGTACAGTAACACGTTTTTGAATCATTTTAATATGGCAAGTATTTTTCAAGAAGGACAATCCACAGCACGACCCCCACTTTTTAATGGCTCTAACTGCATATTGGTCAACACGTATGAGAATTTTTATGGAAGCTAATGGTCTAGAAATTTGGTCAGCCACTCAAGATAAATATGAAGCACCTACTCTACTGCTATGAACACATGGACCGATGCACAAAAAAATAGCATCTTCTAATAATGCCAAAGCTATGAATGTTTTATTTTGCTCATCAAATAAAAATGAATTATCACGTGTCATGTTATGTTACACTGCATTTGATATTTGGCGTACCTTACAAGTCACACACGAAGGCACAAACAAAGTTAAACAAACCAAGATTTCGATTTTACAAATCAATTCTCATCATTTAAAATGAAATAAAATGAATCTATAGTAGATATGTACTCTAGATTTCAAACCATTCAACATGATTTAATGGCACTTGGAGTCAAATTCACAAATTTTGATTTAGTATCTAGAATACTCAATTCTTTAACTCCAGAGTGGGAAAGAAAAGTATTAGCTATCGAAGAAGCTAATGATCTCTCAGTACTCTTAGTTGAAGAATTGATAGAAAATTTAATGTCCTATGAAGCTAATTTGCAGGCACGAAAAGAACTAAATTCGGAAAAGAAGAACATAACATTCCCAGCAACAAATGAAGACTCCGACTTAGACGAAGAAGAAATTGTATTTATTGCCAAAAATTACAACAAATTCAAGAAGTTTACGAAAATGACTAAATTTCAGAAAGGAGGAAAATCAAGCTCAATGAATCAAACATCGATCAAATGCTATGATTGTGATCAATTTGGACATATGAAGAAAGACTGCCCCAAGCTCAATAATGATAAAAAGAAGAACAAATTTGAAAAACTCAAAAAGAAGAAGGCTTTCAAAGTAACATGGGATGACTCGGATTCTTCATCATCTGAAAGTGATAGCGATAGTGATGGAGAACAAGCTAATGTACGTTTTATGGCACAAACTGATGAGGTATGTACCGAACTTAGCTATGACGAATTATTAGAACTTAGCGTGGAATTAGATGATAAATTTAGACAAATTAAAGAATGAACAAAGAACATATAGCCAAAATAAATATATTAGAACTTGAAGTAGGTACGTTAAAAGATGAAAAAATTATCTTAGAAGAAGAATTAGAATTATCTCAAGAAAAAATTAAAATAATTTGGTAGAAAGTGAGGCTAGTGCTATTGATTTTGATAAAACTAAAATAGTAAAGGATAATTTGTTAAAAGAAAATGTCTACTTGAAGAGCAATATTGAAAATTGAAAATTGAAAATTTAGAATTTAAAGAAAAATTCGATATTACAAATAATGTTTCAAAATTTAATAAGGGAAAACAAGATTTAGAAAATCTTATCAAAACTTCAAAACCATCAGGTAATAGAAATGGAATAGGATTTAAAAATACTCCTAAACAAAAAGAAATTGGTGCTAAGAATTATATTTATAAAAAGGATAAAAGTTTACCTAAGTCTAATATGAATCCCAAAAATATGAAAATTTGGATTCCTAAGACAAATAATAATTTGATTAGACAAAAAAATATTAATAATTTCTTAGAGAATGTAGTCTATAATAAAAATTATATTTATAAAGGTACCAAAATATCTTGGGTATGGGTACCTTCTTCTAACATCTAGGCCCTAACAAAGTATATGGGAACCAATTAAAACATCTTTTATTTTGCAGGTACCCAAAATAAAAAATAAGGAGAAATGGATACTAGATAGTGGATACCCAAGCATATGACCAGAAATTCAAAAATATTATCAAATATAACATACATCGATGGTGGAACAGTAACCTTTGGAGATAATTCAAAAGGATATGTCGTGGGCATTGGAGAAGTCATCAACTCTGGTATTTCTAACTCTCATATTATTACAAATGTTTTATTAGTAGAAAATCCAAAACACAACTTACTAAGTATTAGTCAATTATGTGATAAAGGTTTTCAAATAAATTTCGAAAAAGATAGATGTAATATTTTCGATAATAACAAACAACTTATATTTGAAAGTTTTAGAAACAAAAATATTTATGTATTAAACATGAATATAAATAAAAATTCAAATTTATATTTAACCGCCAAACATGATGATCCATGGTTATGGCACAAACGATTTTTTCATATCAATTTTAAATATATTAATAAATTGGAAAAATATGAGCTAGTTAGAGGTTTACCTTAAATAAATTAAAAAGTAGAAAATTTATGTGACAATTGTCAAATTGGAAAACTAAAGAAAAGCTCTTTTAAATCTGAAAATAAAATTTTCTACAAAACAACCATTAGAATTATTACATTTAGATTTATTTGGTCCAACATAAGTACGATCTATAAATCACAACAAATACATATTCGTAATAGTTGATGATTTTTCAAGATATCCGTGAACTTTATTTTTAAAACATAAAAGTGATACCTTTGGAATGTTTAAAATATTTGCTAAAAGAATTAAAACAGAAATGGATTTAAAAATTAAAAATATTCGAAGCGACAATGGTGGAGAATTCAAAAATGATCTTTTTACTAATTTCTGTAATAAAAAAGGAATAAGTCATAATTTTTCTTTTCCCTGCACACCTCAAAAAAATGGTGTAGTAGGGAGAAAAAATCGTACGTTACAAGAATGTGCACAAACACTACTAAATAGTGGTGGTCTACCAAAACATTTTTGGGCTGAAGCTATTTTCACAGCTTGTTATGTGTTGAATCGAGTAACCATACGTCCTATGACTAAAAAAACTTGTTTTGAAATATTTTTTGAAAGAAAACCTAAAGTATCATACTTTAAAACTTTCGAATCAAAATGTTTTATATTAAATACAAAAGATAACTTAGGAAAATCTAAGCCGAAGGCCGATGAAGGTGCCTTTGTTGGATATTCGGGTCGTAGCAAAGCTATAGAATTTTAATAAACGAAATAATACTATTGAAGAAAGTTTACACGTTTCGTTCGACGAAAATCTTCTTAACCATCACACTAATGATGAAGAAGAAATTATTCCAATAACAAATTCTATCAATAATGAGACAAACGTGTAAAATAACACTTTGATATCGTCCCCTAGAATTCTTAAGGATCATCCAAAAGATAATATCATTGGAGATCTCAATTCTAGAGTAACTAGAAATCAACTTAATCAAATAAGCCATATAGCATTTGTGTCAAATTTTGAACCAAAAAATTATAAAGAAGCTTCAGATGATAACTTTTGGATAATAGCTATGCAAGAAGAATTAAATCAATTTGAACATAATAACATTTGGGAATTAGTACCAAGACCAGAAGATCAATCGGTTATAGGAACAAAATGGGTATTTAAGAACAAAGCAGACGAGAATGGAAATATTGAAAGAAATAAAGCTTGTTTAGTTGTTCAAGGCTATAATCAAGAAGAAGGTGTCGATTATGACGAAACCTTTGCTCCAGTAGCTAGATTAGAGGGCATTCGTACATTACTTGCTTTTTCAAATCATCACTATTTTAAACTATTTCAAATAGATGTCAAAAGTGCTTTTTTAAATGGTCTTATTAAAGAAAACATATATGTAGAACAACCCCCATTATTTTTTCACGAAAAATATCCCCACCATGTATTTATTATTGTATGTGTATTTATGTTTAATTGTTATTTTTCACATAAATAATACTACATTTCGTTTTATAAAAATAGAGAATCGATAAATACGCAAAACCATTAAATTTTAGGCTATTATTAGAAAAATTGTCTAATTCAAATGTCTTGATATAGACCTCAAACGTCTGACACTATGATATACCTCGATTTTTTTTTGCATTGTGCATATGTAAGACGTCTGCTATACCCCTCAGACGTTTGAAAATTTTTCTGCCTCTTACAAATTGAAATCATACTATTTCAGACGTCTGAACTTCGATCCAGACTTTTGAGTTATGTCTCTGTCACCAAGTTTTAAAAACTTGACCTATTTCAGACGTCTGATATTTTACCCAGACATCTGGAAAAACTCTCTAACTATCAATTTTTTAAAATTTGCTCGAACCAAACATCTTAAGTTATCTACTGTATTTGAATTAGGGCAAATCAGACATCTGAAATTGCTTCCAGACGTCTGAAATTGCTTCCAGACGTCTGAAATTCAATCAACACCTTAAAACCACCCAGATAACGTCATTTTTTTACTTTCATATATATATTTCTTCAACTACAATTTCTCCATTGACGATTTTCTTCTCAAAATCATCTTTTTACACTTGCTCAATTCACAATGCCTCCTAGAACTAAAAATCCTAAGATATCAAAAAGAACACAGGACCAACCAACATCATCCTCAAATCCTCAAGTTTACTCTGATGATCAAATAGAAAGATGGATGAATCGAGCACCATACTTCATCAAGAGATATGAGGATATAAAAAAGAAGAAGCTTCACACTGGTCCATTTTATAACCTACTTAAATTTCTAATGTATGATTTGGATGAAATGTGTGAGAATGCCGGACTAGAAACATCGATATCATTCACTCCAAATGACATCCAGATCGATCAATTGGCAATATTTCTTTTTTATGCAAATTTGGATAGCACTTTGGTATGGAACACTGAAGATGAAGATAATTGGCTATGGTCTAGCGTGTATGGCAACTCGATTAGACTCACTCCTGGTATAATAGGTAGAACTCTAGGATGTTCTGACACGGGCGAAGATTTATACAGTATTCCCGATATGCGCTTAAAACCCAGGAATAGTATAACACATCAAATTTGAAAGGATGAAATGCCAAAATTTGCCTCTAAATATCTATGTCCAAAAGAACGACTTCTTACTCGAATGATAATCAATACCATCGTTCCACATATGGGAAGTCATGAGCAAATAACCGAGTTAGAACACAAAGCCTTATATGCTCTATTTAGCGGAACAAGGGTGAGTTGAGCCAAATTTATCTTTGACGAGCTCAAACATTTTTAGACTCGATCACGACCATCAATTATCTACCCCACATATATTATGAGACTTCTACGTGCTCATAGCATCCCTTCATACTTATCAACTTTTGAAGAAATCTCTCCAAAATATGCTTCCACCAAGTTTTTCTCACCGATGCACTTACCCGAGATTCCCTCAGAAATTATATCTTTTGAAGATTGGACGCACAATTGTCAAACTAGACAAGTTGAGCCTCCACCTCAAACACACAATGAACCATCTCAAGAGTAGGAACAACATCGTGAAGCAACTCCACCTCCTCCTGCACCATTTGATTATCCAAGCCAGGATAAGATTGTGGAGACTCGAACAGAAACAAATCCAAATGAAAGCGTTCGAGATCTCACCCTTAAAAATCAACATATATTATCTCAAAATCAAAAACTTTTGGCTAAGCATATTAATAGCTTTGAAACATCTTTTGGTACACGCGTAACAATAGTTGAAGAATCACTTTCAACTATCCTATCGGTTCTCAAAGAAGTACTTCAACGGGTTCGCTGTCCAACACCTCCTTCTGAAGATTGGATATCCCCAGTACCTTCTCCTCCCGTGAAACCTTCCAAACTTTCTGAGGATCAACCTCTAAAAAAAGCTTCGACATCTCCTACAAAGCCTAGCTCTTCCCAAAAAGAAGAAACATGGGATGATCAATAAAAAGCTTCTTCGAAGGAATCATAGATTTTAGAATTTCAACTCTTGTAAAATTGACAAAATCTATGAATGTAATCAATTTTTATTAATGAAATTTTCTTTTTTGTGTCATCTTTGACGATTGGCTAAAATTTTATAATTATTTTTGATAATGCCAAAGGGGGAGAAATATAAGTATATTTATTAAACATTAGAAATAAGCACATATTCAGGGGGAGATTTATAAATTATATATAATTACATTATATAGTTGTCATCGTCAAAAAGGGGGAGATTGTTAGGAAATCAAATCTACGGTTTCGATGACAACAACTATACAACGGAAATCGAATATGCACATATATATCTATTTACAGGTAATTGCTAAAGTAACATCACTAAAGAAACAAGAACAAGGCTCAAAGAACATTATAAGAGATGACAAGTCGATAGGATCAATGGAGCAATGACACGGATGCACATAAGCAACATGCACAAGTTTCAGACGTCTGAAGACACTAGCCAGACAGTTGAAGAAATCCTGTGGAATTCAAAACAGACAGGATCAGACGTCTGGTTACTATACTCAAACGTCTGAAAGTCTACTGTATACAAAAAATATATAGAGCCAGATGTCTGAAACATATACCAGACGTCTGAAACTGAACTCGGATTTTGAAATTCAAATAACAACTACCGCACTTGAAAAGACATCTTCGCTTCTCCTCGCTGCAACTCTTCATCACCATCAGAAGCGACCATAGAACACTTGTTAATGGATGCAACTACTCAAGGAATCCCTCTACCACTATAAATAACATCAAGAATCAAAGAGAAGATCTTACCTTACTTACTTGCGCACTTTACTTTTACACTCTGATATATTCTTGATCTCTAGCAATCATATACTTGTATTTCACTCTTTCATTTATTCAGAACTCCTCAATCAATATTCTCTAGATATATATTGGAAGCATTTGTACTTAATAGTCAATATCCATGTTATAGAACACATACTTGACAAGAACTAGCTATTGTAACCAAGCCTATTCCTCCGAGCGAAGTGTGGGTGTTTGATAGTCGAATTCCGAAGGGGAGCATCGGGACTGGACGTAGGACGCGAGGTCCGAACCAGTATAAAATCCTGGTGTGCTTAGTCTATATTTTACTAAATTAACTTTATATTAGTTACATCATTAAGTTAGTAGCATATACTTGCATATACATTACACGATACATCCTATAAACTTACAGTTATGTGTTGATCTTTTATATACTTGTTGGTATATGGTGCCAAGTTGAACATATAAGTAAAATCAAATTAAAAGCACCATTGCGGTCTTTAAATCGCTGTTTCGTGTTGTAAAGAAAAATATTTCTTTTTGTTGGACAAATTTATTGCATTTTGACAAGATTAAAGAATTATTTGACAAATGGTTTTGCTAAAGATGTTTTTAACTAATGGGAATGGTTTTCCATGTTATAAAAAGAAGTTCTTATAAAGTGTTTTATAAAGGAATTTGGTAATTTATAAGGTGTTTTTGGGTAAATGGATTTGAGTTTTTAAGCAAAGAAGATTTCATAAACAAGGGAGATTTATAAAATGGATTTTCTTATTAAAGGAAGTTGATTTGATTTAAGATTAATTAGGAAGTTGTTTGAACATGAAAGGCTTATAAAGAAGTTTTATAAATGATATGTGTATTTATAAAAGAATTTTTAGAAAATGATTTGGATATTAACAAAAGAAGTTTATAAAAAGGTTTGGATATTTATAAGAAAATTGTATAAAATGTTTGGATATCTATAAAAGCAACATATATAAATGATTTCGAATGGTTATAAAAGGGTTTTACAAATGAATTTGGGAGTTGGAAAGCATTTTATAATGGATTTTGATTTCAAGTAAAAGAGATTTCATAAATGAAATAGTTTTGATTAAATAGGATTTATCAAAAGAAGTATAAAAAGAATTTGAGAGTTGGATTTCTCTGAACTGTCCTTTTAAAAATGGTTGCACGGAACAGCCATTCCACACTTAACACCGAGGGGATAGTGCTAGGTTTGTCCTTACCTCCAATTTAAACAACATTTGTTTAATCCTTTTTAACATGATTTGGAAATAAGAAGTTATTTGAAAATGTTTTGTGAATATACTTATGTCAAAGAGATAAGTATGTGAATGTTTTGGACAAATTTTTTTGAAAGAGATTTATAAAACAAAGATTTGTTGTAACACCCCGCATATTTATATAGCTGAAATGTAACATATAACGATAAGTGACGAAAATAAATAATTTTGGAGTTATTGGAAAATGGCTTCGGAACTTGTACCATTGCATCCAAGGCGATTTTCTGATCAGTTTCCATATACAAATTGTCTGAAATCGAACCAATATGAAGAAGTTAAGAACGAAATAGAATATGTAACCGAACGAAAAAAATTAACATAACATGGATATGGCCGACTAGAAGGTGACCTAATAGGCGCAACAGTCAACCGCTAGCTAAGGGCGGTCGACTGCCCAGTCAACCTACGCACGGCCTAGACGAACTTTCAACCAGGTACATGCAGTGATGTGTTTTCTCATTTTTGCATGATTTGAGCCATACATTTTTCGATCCTATAGCTCCAAATGACCTTGTGACATGGTGGCTCCCGGTTCAATCCAATAATCTAATGATCCGAGGTCCCCAAGCTCCAATAGAAATTGGACCCTAGGCCTATCTATCTTTTTACAATTATATTTTCTCCCATAGGTTCATTGCCCAAGGCAGAACCCTAACTAGAAAATATTTCTTTAGGTTCTTGGCCTAAGGCTGAACCTTAAAAAGAAAATAATTTCTAGGGAGAAGATCTTCTAGATTAAAATATTATACACTTTGGAAGAAGGGGATCCAGAAGGAATGTGGAGCCAAGCGGAGCACAAGCGAAGCTAAGGACGATGGGTGAGTGGATTTATTTATATATCTTTTAAGTTTAAGATATATTATCGTTAGATTCCCGTTTAAAAAAATTTATTCAGTAATTAATCATATTAATTAAATTATGTTGAACTATAAGAAAACTTGCAGTTTATTTACAGTATTAGTGTTTATATACTATTCTCTATGCGTTATTTACATATTTTTCTACGTTTTGGATTTTATGCAAGCTTCAGTTTTCTTCTATCCTCTCCTTTATTTCTTTGCGTATGGATTAGAATAGATTAAATGTGAATATGGATTATATAATTAAGAAAATTGAAATGAAGGAAATTAAACGTAAAATAATAAAGGTTGAGAAATAGAATTACTATAATAAATTGCATTAAATCGGAAAAAGTTAATTTGGAAGTAATTATTAGATTAATTGGTTGGTTTAGAAAATAGGATACAATTCCATAGCTTAATATCTAAAAGATAACAATAAACGTAACTACCAGAATAAAAGAAATAAAAAGGAGGAATTAGTGTAAAATAGAGAAATCACTATATTTCACACTACTCCAAAATAATAAAAGAGAAACCTTGCCCTTACGAATTATTGTTTATAGTATTATCAAATATTGAGATATGGAAATGGATTATATGGTTTTCATAACCAACCAAACAAAATAGAATTAATTCCTAAAATAGCGGACAATAAAGTAAAGTATGATTTGAAACAAAAAAATTATTAATTTAATAATTTGAGGCTATAAAAAAATTGTAGGGGCCTAAGTCTGCATTTACTGTGTAGGTTATTTAATTAGGCAATTATTTTGATAAGTGAATTATGTAATATTAGAGAAGTAAAGAAAATTCTATATCATAATAAAATAAGGCAGACTAAAGTAGACAAGAAACTCTTTTAATTGCATAACAGACTATAAAAGAAGAAGAAAAGGTAATAAATACGAGTAGAGTTATGACATAAGTTGTAATTATGAAATAAGAACGGAAAAGCTTATCGTAAGACCTATAATAAATTGGTAAGCAATGATAGAAGCTTATTTAAACAACTTATATTAAGTTGATAAGAAAATAACACGGAAATAAAAGAGGCTTATTTTATTGAACTTAGGGATTCAGATATTATGTCAAATAAGCAAGATAATGAATGTGGCTCATACTAACAGCATTCCCTATTAGACCCGTGGTTACCTCACAATAGTTAGAAGTAAGACGAGGGCAAGGATATGCTAATTAAATTAAAACAAGTAGCCAACAAAATAAGAAAGCAAACTAAACGAAAATTAAAAGATTAAACTTAGGGTCTATTAAAAGAATTGAAATGCATTTGGAGCAGCCAAAAGGATGAAGTGCCTAAAGAAGTGGTTCATCATGGATTTCAGCGATGGAGAAGCACGTCCAACTTAGTATTTTTGGACATTAAAGAAGTAAGAGACTTCAACGGGACATGAGGATACTTTAGGATGGCCCTTTGGGTAGGCCTAACGAAGCTGCATCCCCGGAGGCAAGTCTATAAGTGTTCCATCAAGAGAGTGTGCCTTGACTGTATTTGCATTGTAAGCCTAACGAAGTAGACCTTTGTAGGCAGTCAAATGGGCTTGGTGTTCGGAGTTGGGTATTCATATGTCCAATAATTGTAAGTAAGCTTAAGGATAGTCGCATGCGGATATCATACAACAACAAGACCAAGAGCGATTTCGGGAAAGACTAGAGTTAAACCAATAGGCGAATGATTCTTTCACTATCAAGACACTGGATGGAGGGGCATTGCCAATTGGATGTTAGATTGTCTACAATAGGGCACGGCCACTTAACTCTTTAGAAGTCTTTTGATTAGTTGAGGGGTGGCTATGTAGGCCCACAACCATGATGAGAAAGGGATAGTCCAACTAGAATATCTATATTGTAGGCCTAATGAAGCGGTCCTTTACAGATATAGAAAGTCGTCGATTGAGTTCCGTACAAGGTAGACCTTGTTGGTGTGATTCAAATGGCAGATAGAACGATTACGTAGTCCTCAATGTATGCACTGGGTTGTACATTGTGGATATCTGAGCACTGGTATAGACTACTGTGGATGCAATTTACGTTTTCATAGTAAGTAGTGGAGCATCCGTATTATAGGCCTTACGAAGCGGTCCTTTATAGATGTAGCTACGAAATTATCGATGGAGCATCTGCATTTCAGGCCTTACGAAGTGTTCCTTTACAGATATAGTTACGGAATGCTCTCGAAGCTAGATGATGGAGCATTTTCGAGGAGGATACAGAAGATGCCATGGATGGTACTTAGGACCAATATGGTCATTGGACATATATATACATATGTATATATTAGTTATTAGGTTTTAATCTACTATGGAGTAGATGGGCACGGTTCACGAATGGAGGCGAGAGTATTGTAACCTAATGAACCTTATATAGGAGCAAATGTAAATAAAACGATATATTTAGAGTTAAGCCTAGAAGTATATAATTTATTCATTCACCGAAACTTTTGTTCTGACCCACTCCTTACAACATCCTGCAGGTTAGGTAAATGGCAGAGACTTCTCAGCTTTACGACACTTGCTTAGAAAGTGTTATTATTTGGATGAGTATTTACTTACTATTACATTTTAGTTGATTCCACTGTGAGATAATTAATTGTGCTTTGATATATTTTTCTTTGCCTATTTGCAGGATACCAGATACCTAACTTGGGTTTCAGTGGTCCTGGTTCTAGGCATTTTTGCGAAAAATCCGAACCACTGGAATTCGGGTTGTTACATTTGGTATCAGAGCCTAGGTTTAGGGTTCCTAGGTAGATAGTGGGTGAACGTATTTTTATTTTTGAATAAGATATAAATATACTATGTACAAAAAACCAAGTAGTCCCCAACCATAGATTTTAACATGTGGAAAGTTTTTAGAAGTATATTTGTGCATAGTTTGCTAGTTGGGTTTGGGATGACCCAAGGACGTTGAGCCCCATGTTAATTACCGATTTATGGCATACAAGTAAGTGATGTTTTGAGAGAAGATTGGTATCCATATGTTATAGGAAGTGGAGAAGTTTCCTAGGGATAGTAGGGAGAGTGTCTTTATTTTGAAAGAAATAAGAGGTTTTAGTAAGAAGAAAGTCCACTTTATGTCTAGCCCAATAGAATGAAACTTTTGGAACTGAAAATTTGAAAAAAAAATTGTTAATAAATTTGAGGAAGTAAATGTTGGGTTTTTGAAAAGAAAGTGGTATGAAATTTTAATTGGTTTTTATATGATGTAAATTTTGTTAAAAGTGAAATTCTTTTTGAAGAATTATAGAGCGTGTATAGCTCGCTAGTTTCCTTGTAGGTGAACGAAGATTTTAAATATAAAAAACTAGAGCGTGTTAAGTATCAAAAACATAGGTTACAACATTTATTGTTGTAATAGATGTTTTCGGTGAAAATAAAGGAAGCATAAACCATGACACTAATTGTTATAGTAGGTGACTCCCAAAAGAAATGTTTTTAACATAACATATGCGATTTATTAATATTTATTTTAACTGAATCCATAAACTAGTATTTTTGGGTTGTATTAACGGTGTTTTATGCAACATCCATTTTGATCCAAATGAGTTTTGGAGATAATTTCTAAAGTGGTTTGTATGTGCACTTATTATTTAAATAAGTATATGAAAATATTTTCTAGTTATAAAGTAGTTTTGAAAATGAGTTCTTTGAAGAAAAAATTTACGATAAATTAATGAATTTAGTAGAAAATATCTTATCCATGTGAATGTAGAGTAAACATACTTTAATCTATTGGAATGAAGTAAATAATGACATAACTTTCTATGAATCAAAAATATAGATGTTTTGTGCAAGTTATAAGGAATACGTGAAAGAGATGTACAAGGTATGAAAAGAAACATATTTTATTTATCCTATTTCGATAAAATATGAAATAGATTCCTTATAATTTCACATAAACATGAAATCTTCCTCGAAAGGATTCACAGAAGGTTTTAGCATTAAGGGTTTCTCATAAGAGAAAGTATATCCAATAAATTAAGGTATAAAACCATTAAGTGTAGTAAGTTAGAAACTCCTTCAAGGTTCAGTAATTGGAAGAGTAGGAAAGTTAAGAGATTTTTGATAAAATAATTGTTCTTATCTACTCTAGTTTTAGTAAATTTGAAAATCTATGAAAAAATTGGATATTTAAAAAACACGTGAAGACATTTTTTTAAGTCAAGAAAGAAAAAAGAGAAAGATGGTTTGGTGAAAAGACAAAATTTTATGTAACCCAAGACCTTTGAAATTAACAAAAAACATCAAAATAACACTTTCAAAGGCAAGTATTTTAGGATCTGATATTTCAAAAATTTAGAAGCTTTAATTTTTGAAGCAAAATGGTAAATACCAAACTGAACCAGACTTTTAAATATGGAGTAGATAGGATTCATTTCTTAGGTGCAACGGAAAAAGTACAAGCTATTCCAGTAATTACTCCTAGTAGCAATGATAAAAGTTCCCGTAAGGTGTATAGGACACTAGTGAAAATCTAGAAATGTTTCTTCACATGTGTAGACTATAGAGTAATACTGAAGTGACATTAGTAAGACAGTATGACATGCGTGGTGGGAAAAGTAGACCTTAGTTGGGAAAAAATGAAGAGTAAAGTGAAAATTCTGCAAGCTTAGTTGCCTTTTTAGATTGAGATTGCATAGATTGAAACCCTTATCCATTGTAGTAAATGGAACTTGGTTATTCTTTTTTGGGCATGGAATAGAAGAAATGAATAGATCTTATACGTCATGAGTAATATAGCGTATATTGGCAACAAGTAATAGGCAGCAGGTGGAGCATATGAATTACTTGGATTCTTAGAGTACGACCTTTCTATGTCAAAGTGGACATGGTCCTAGACTTCCTTGTCCTAGATGATAGTTGTGTTTAGTTTCTGTATATAAAAAATATAAGAGCAAAAGCACAATAAGATAACTAAAAGAAAATTAACAAATTTAAAGAAACGACAGAAATGTTAACAGAAAAATTTAAAAAGAGATATTTTCTTATGTAAACTGTGCTTGGGGAAGTAAATAATTTTTTTTTGAATAGTAGCCTAAATCCCAAGTACGGAGGAAGATGCGCGCAAAAGAAAATCGGAGAAATATAAAGTATTTTCGTTTTCCACCCTCTTTCTGACATAAGAAATCAAATTCATAAAATTATATTTTTCTAAGATTCGAAAATTAAAAATTTTCTGTTACGATTTGGACGAAAAATTGGTTGAACTACACCCTTATTTAACAAGAATGTGGGAAAAATTAGATAAAAAGTGTTTTAAATTTTCAAATCATTGCATTCATATAGAAATTGCAAGTATATTTAGGATGTGTTGTTTTAAAAATAAATTTTTAAAGAAGAAAAGCATTCATATAGGAGGTACCACTTAGAAATTCATGTACATGCATATATTTTGTATTGAATAACACTTTGGAACAAGAGCACGGGTGGTCAAAAAATTGGATGTACACAAAATGGATGTGATTGATGTGAGGAATTGCATAATTTTACCCATGTCAAATTTCGGGGACGAAATTTCCTAAGGGAGGGAGAATGTAACACCCCACATTTTTATATAGTTGAAATGTAATGTATAACGTTAAGTAATGATAATAAATAATTTTGGAATTATTGGAATATGGCTCCGGAACTTGTACCATTGCGTCTAGGGTGATTTTCTAATCAGTTTCCATATGTAGCTTGTCTAAAACTGAACCAATATGAAGAAGTTAAGAACGAAGAAAATAAGTAACTGATTGAAAAAAATATGACAAGGATATGGACCGACCAAAAGGTCGACCCAATAGGCACAACAGTCGACCGCTGGCTAAGGGCGGTCGATCACCCAGTCAACCCGCGTACGGCTTGGCGAACTTTCGTCCAGGTACGTGCAGTGATGTGTTTTCTCGTTTTTGCACGATCTAAGCCATACGTTCTTCGATCCTATGGCTCCGAATGACCCTGTGACATGGTGACTCCAAGTTCAATCCAAGAATCCAATGGTCTGAGGTCCCCATGCTCCAATATAAATAGGACGCTAGGCCTAGCTACCTTCTCACAATTAGATTTTCTCCAATGGGTTCATTACCCAAGGTTGAACCTAACTAGAAAATATTTCTTTATGTCCTTGGCCTAAGGCTGAACCCTAAAAAGAAAATAATTTCTAGGGAGATGATATTCTAAATTAAAATATTATACACCTTGAAAGAAGGGGATCCAGAAGGACTATAGAGCCAAGCGGAGCATAAGAGAAGCTAAGGACGACGGGTGAGTGGATTTATTTATATATCTTTTAAGTTTATGATATATTATTTCTAGATTCCCGTTTAGAAAATTTTATTCGGTAATTAATTGTATTAATTAAATCATGCTGAACTATAAGAAAACTTGCAGTTTATTTACAGTATTAGTATTTATACATTGTTCTCTATGCCTTATTTACATCTTTTTCTATGTTTTGGATTTTATGAAAGCGTTAGTTTTCTTCTACCCTCTCCTTTTTTTTCTTCGTGTATGGATTAGAATAGATTAAATGCGAATATGGATTATATAACTAAGAAAACTGGAATGAACGAAATTATATGTAAAATAATAAAGGCTGAGGAATAGAAGTACTGTAATAAATTGCATTAAGACGGAAAAAGTTAATTTGGAAGTAATTATTAGATTAATTGGTTGTTTTAGAAAACACGACACAATTCCATAACTTTATATCTAAAAGGAAACGATAAATGTAACTGCTAGAATAAAAGAAATAAAAAGTGGGCATTAGTGTAAAGTACATAAACCACTGTATTTTACACTACTCCAAAATAGTAGAAGAGATATCTTGTAGCTATGGATTATTGTTTATAGTATTATCCAATATTAAGATATGGAAATGGATTATATAGTTTTCATAACCAACCAAATAAAATAGAATTACTTCCTAAAATAGCAAACAATAAAGTAAAGTATGATTCAAAACAAGAAAATTAGTAATTTAAGAATTTGAGGCTATAAAAAAATTAAGGAACCTAAGTCTGCATTTACTAGCAGGCTATTTAACTAGGCAACTATTATGATAAATGAATTACATAATATTAGAGAATTAAAGAAAATTCTATGTCATAATAAAAGAAGGCAAACTAAGGCAGACAAGAAATGCTTGTAATTACATAACGGACAATAAAAGAAGAAGAAAAGGTAGTAATTACGAGTAGAAATGTGACATAAGTTGTAATTATGAAATAAGAACGGAAAAGCTTATCGTGAGACCTATAATAAATTGGTAAGCAACGATAGAAGCTTATTTAAACAACTTATATTTAGTTGATAAGCAAATAACACAGAAATAATAAAAGAGGCTTATTTTATTGAACTTAGGGATTCATATATTAAGTCAAATAAGCAAGATAATGAATGTGGTTTATACTAAAAGCATTCCCTATTTGATCCATTGTTATCTCACAATAGTTAAAAGTACGACGAGGGAAAGAATATGATAATTAAATTAAAATATGTAGCCAACAAAATAAGAAAGCAAACTAAACGCAAATCAAAAAATTAGACTTAGGGTCTAATAAAAGAATCAAAATGCATTTAGAGTAGCCTATAGGATGAAGCGCCTAATGAAGCAGTTCATCACGGATTTCAATAATGGAGAAGCATGTCCAACTTAGTATTTTTGGGCTTTAAAGAAGAACGAGACTTCAATGGGACATGAGGATACTCTAGGATGGTCCTCTGGGTAGGTCTAACAAAGCTGCATCCCTGGAGGTAGGTTTGTAGGTGTTCCATCAAGGGAGTATATCTTGACTGCATTTGCGTTATAGGCTTAACGAAGCGGAATTTTATAGGCAGTCGGAAGGCTTGGTGTTCGGAGTAGGGTATTTGTATATCCAGTACGTGTAAGTAAGGTTAAGGATAGTTGCATGCGGATATCGGCCGCATCAAGACTAAGAGCAATTTCGAGAAAGACTAGAGTTAAACCAACAAGCCATTGATTCTTTCACTATCGAGACATTGGATGGAGGGGCACGGCCAATTGGATGTTTGATTGTTTACAGTAAGGCACGACCACTTAACTCTTTAGAAGTCTTTCGATCAGTTGAGGGGTGGCTACTTGGGGCCATAGTCACGATGAGAAAGGGACACACCAACTAGAATATGTATATTGTAGGCCTAAGGAAGCGGTCCTTTACAGATATAGAATATCTTCGACTAAGTTCCGTACAAGGCAAACTTTGTTGGTGGAATTCAGATAGTAGACAGAACGATTACGTAGTCCTCAATATACGCACTGGGTGGTACATTGTGGATGTTCGAGCACTGGTATAGACTACTACGGACGCGATTTCCGTTTTCATAGTAAGTAGTGGAGCATCCGCATTGTAGGCCTTACGAAGCTGTCCTTTACAGATGTAGCGACAAAAATCTCGATGAAGCATCTATATTGTAGGCCTTACGAAGCGGTCCTTTACAGATGTAATTACATAACGCTCTCGAAGCTAGACGATGGAGCTCTTTTCGAGGAGGATACGGATGTTACCATGGGTGGTACCTAGGACCAATACAGTCATTAGGCATATAGCTACATCTATGTATATATTAGTTATTAGGTTTTAATCTACTATGGAGTAGATGGGGACGGTTCACGAACGGAGGCAAGAGTATTGTAGCCTAATGAACCAAATATAAGATTAAATGGAAATAAAACGATATATGTAGATTTAAGCCTAGAAGTATATAATTTATTCATTCACCAGAACTTTTTTTTGACCCCCTCCTCATAACATTCAACAGGTTAGGTAAATGGCAGAGACTTCCCAGCTTTACGACACTTTCTTAGAAAGTGTTATTATTTGGGTGAGTATTTACTTACTATTATATTTTAATCAATTCTGCTATGAGATAATTAATTGAGCTCTGATATTTATCTTTGCCTATTTGCAGGATACCAGATACCCAACTTGGGCTTTAGTGGGATTGGTTTTTAGCATTTTTGCGAAAAATCCGGACCACTGGAATTCGGGTTGTTACATTTGTTTTGAGGCTTTGCTGTTGCTGTGGTTAAATAAAATATCAAATGGAAAAAGTTGTTGTTTTTTTTAATAGTTAAGTAAGCGACTATCAAATGTGGACCAAAAATTGTAACTTTGGAAATATCTAGGAGAAACATGGGGGTTATATTGCAGTCTTTTCCAATGATGTTGTACTGTGAGTATAAATCTTGTTTCGTTCTCCTAGGACAAATGATAAGGAAATCCATCCATTAATGGTTAGGAGATGATCTTTGCTCTTATCTCTGATTGGTTATTTCCTAAGGAACCGGGGTTTAGTTTGCCGGAAACTATCAAATGTTGTTTGGAACAGATCGGGATCGTACATGTTATTCGTTAACCACTTCAATCCAACTCAAACATTTTGAAGTGAAGACATCTTGAAGATGGTGGAATTGAAGATGAAGCTCTTTGAAGTGCAAGGGATGGTTGCTACTAATCCTGATGATGATTCAAAGATGGATGTAGTAGAAGTAGTGTCTTTGGTTTGTCCATCTCCTGGACAACTTGTATGGATGAATGTTGGCATTGCATTATTGCTTGGAGGGCAATGTTAGCATTCCAAGCGGGAAGTGCTATATAAAAGGTAAAATTACTCTGAAGCCTAATCAACCTGAAATGACAAAAATCAAGCATGCAGTAGGTCCATGTGGGTCGCTTCCATTTGGGTATGGTCATCCTAAATCATGATTGATTACTACCTACTCATGTATACTTCGGGGTCTCAAAGTGGGTGATCATATACGGTATTACTAGTCAAGTGGTAGGCTAGTCCTGTGTGGCAAGGGTACAAAATTTTCCTATCACACCTCCGTGCATTTTGTCTAGAGATGTACCATTGGAAGGTTTCTTACCTTGTCATACTATGGATTCCATTCTCCAATATGTGCCTTTACGGACTTAGTTGTGCCCAACTATGTTGAAATGTGAGATGCAAGAATTTCGGCTATATTCATAATTTACTTTAACGCCTAGACATTATTATAATACCAATGGATTTTCTATAGGAATGTATTGGTTATCGTAAGGTAAAAACCCTTTTATATTTATGTGCACCGTGATCTTACGAGATGCCTTTGATTTAAAGGTTATTTTATAAAGTTAAATACTTATGCTTTACTCACACCAGACTCATGTCTGATCTGGAGTTTATTTTCTTTTACTAAACTCTTGGATGCTCAAATTTGAATGGGTAGCCAAGTAGCTCAGGTTTTCCATAGATTCACCTTGGAGGAGTTTGGAGCAGACTCACCTTGTTGGAGTTTGGAGCAGGTGGCTTTGTTGATAGCTAGTTAGTTTTCTTGTTTTTGCTGTATTATATGTACACTGTATTTAGTAGGTAGGGACAGTCTGTTATAGCTGTCCGGGGTAAAATTTATATTAGTATGACTCTGATGTAAAATTTTTGAAATGAATTTATAATATATTATGTTGAGTAATATATATTGCTCCATTGCATTGTGAGATTCTATGTTGTTTAGTTTCTTATATTCTATCTTTTTTCTTTCATCCCTAATGACCTGTCTTTCAAACATCTAAACGATCGACATACGTATACTGAGGATGAATTAAGTGTCATCTTTGGTAGTAAAAAAGGCGGATTGTTACACTGCTTATCGAGTTAGCGACCTTATTGAAATCAGGCAGCACCATACCATTTTATATAAAAAGTGGTGATAAGTATTTGAAGAGACGCGGTATCATATAGGTTGAGGGTAACGATGTCGACCATGATGTTATGCTTTCTACTTCAACCAAGCTGATCCATTCCATATCAACCGAAGTTGATACCTTATGTATCATACCTCGTTTTTGTCAAAGCTCATATAAGCGATATGATGAACTGCAGCATCATGGGTCTTGGTGTGGCGAAGCCATAATTACCCTAAAAACTGTTATTATTCTGTTAAAAGAAAGTTCTTTTCCACAAACACCTAGTATTGTGAAAATCTTATTGGATAATTTTATTTATCAAATTTCTTTTCCGAAAATATGCACTACAGCACGTTTATTGTTTCCAAAATAATATGCAAACTTTACATTTTATATTAACATTTCAATATAATAAGTAATCTTATCCATCCCAAATAATTCATAATAAATCATAAACATCGGAAAAAATCCCCAAAAATCACATTAAATCGATTTATCATATTCTTTAACATATAAATTCAAGGTCAAAAACTTTATGTAATTATTTTTAATAATTAAAACCCAAAATATATCATTTTCTACACTTAGAAAATTCATAATAAATTCATGTTTGCTTGAAAAATTATGAAATAAAAAATCCACTTCTAAAACAATGTTTCTAACGTCATACAAAAATTTCAAGCCATTTGGGTATCATATGATAGGTTTTCACACTTAGCCCTATTAACCAATTTCATAACAATTTCAAAAATTCATCAATTAGCATATAATCATTCAAAGTATCATAACATGGCATAATACGAGCAAAAGATTCAGGTTTTATTCTTAAAATCCAAATATTTGTACCAAAATTGGGCACAACACTCTTCGGAAGTATTTGAAGAGATAAAATGAAGAAAATAAATGTAAAAAGAGTATTATCCAACAAACACTTCAAAAACGGATCTGATAAACACACAGAAACACAATGAATTAGAGTGGTTTGATGTATAGCCTACGTCTACTATGCAATTGATGACTTTATTGATATTTTATTATGGATTACAACTTATTACAGTGGACTACAATAGTAATTTTCGAGTACAACAATGGTCTTGGAGTGTAAAAGCGAATTTGGCAGAGTCTGGACGTAGGGAGCATAAAAGTCCTTTTCCTATTGGCCCTGGGGGACTATTTATAGGCGTAGGCTGCAAATATCTTGCTCAGATCTCTGGAGACCTCTTTTTAGCATGTGGGCAGGCCCACGCGATCGATCTTATGTGATTAGCACTCGGTCCGTGATCGATATGAACCAATTTCGTATCGATCAAGATTTGGTCCAATCGAGTCAAAATTGAGCAGGAACATTCTTTATGTTGTACTTAAGCTCCTGTGAAAATTTGGTAGCATTTGGACTTCTAGATTGTGAGTTATGATCGATGCAAGTTTGGGTTTTATGTCGGCTATCTTGTTCGAATCGATCCATTCATATCGATCAATTCGAATCGCTTTTGAGCACGTGCCTGCAAGTTGACGTGGCGCTTGATTTTAGGATCGATCCGAAATTCATGCCGAATCGACCAAGTCACCCCTAGCCTTGTTCGAACCGATCAGTAGTATGTTGTTTGTATCGATCAGTGGTATGATGTTCGTATTAATCAACACTCGCTCTATTCATATTGATCACTCTGCTCTGTTCGTATCGACCGTAATTTCTCTGTTCGTATCGATTGATAAAAAGTAGCGGCTTTGCTTGGCTTTGTTGGATACGAACTGTGGCTTCATGATGGGTACAAATAATGGATCCTTGGTGGATACGAATTATGGCTTCATGATGGATACGAAGTGAAGCGCATTGGTGGATCGATACGAACGGTCTACGCTTGATGGATATGAACAAGGTCCATCTAGATAGATATGAACAGTGTAGTTCCTGATGGATTTGAACAAATCGACTTGAACATTGTTTTTTGATGGATACGAACAGCTTGGTCACTTGAGTTGTATCGATCATATCTCGAGCATACGAACTCCATTGACTTGAAATTTGGAACGTTGGCTTTTATAGCTTTGCTTATCATGTCTTGTCAATTATAGATCGATCCGGACTTGGATAAAACTCATCGATATCCATAGTAAGCCTAAGCATAATCGATATTCAAGTTGATCGATCTTTGATTTTCAGTTAATTTCTTGATATCATGGCCTTGCCAAAAGGTGGGATAACATGTTCCCCCATAGTACGTCTCGTGAGAACAAGACGTGCTTTGAATGATTATTTCTTTCATCCTGAACAGTTTTGTCTGACTTATTGACCGATTATTGTCTTTTCGTCGAAAGATATAACCTTTGATTGAGTGATTTTTTTTCTTTAGTAATACGAATTGTTGACTGCCAACTGTTGTATCATGCACTGTTGTAACTGATTGTTGTATGATAGTGATTAGTTGTTTGTTGTTGTAATTGTTCATCATGTGGGAATTCAACCTGTGAATTTTGAAAATTGAAAATTAGTCTGACATACATGCATATATGTTAACCTAACTCTCGTTAACATTCACACGTTCACAAGTCGTTGTCAGTTTTCTCGTATCGAATTCTGTATCGATCTTCTCCTGAATCATTGTGAAATTCGAGTTGTAACAATGCTTGGTGATCATTTTGGAGTACGCCTTTGTATCGATCCTCTCTTGAATCGATTTGGGATGAATAAACACGAATCTCGTATCAATAGAGTTAAATTATCCAAATATTATTCTGTGATGATCTTCGCATTGATGGCTGACAACCCTTGCAACTTTCAAAGTGGTGGGTACGAACAGTGCAGTTCGTGTCGATGAGCATTGGATGGAGTCGAAAACAGTGGATATGAACAAGTGTTTCATATCGATGAAACTAGTGCAGTCTTAACGTTCCTTTTGCATCGATGTATCTTTATGGATTCGAACAGTTCACGTGAGCTTTGCCTTTGTCGTTTGTCGAGTCTCTCTTCATATCGAGGGACTTAAGATGGATATTTATAGACGTCTTCGTATCGATAGAAGTAACCTTTTGACACCGGTCAAAATAACCAAGAGACGAATCGTTTCTCTTTGGCTACGCATTCATATAAATATGTTTCATACTTACCATTTTTTCCTCACTTGCTCATTTTATTTCTTTTGTCTTCGTATCGATCAGGACAGAAAAGAAGAAAAACGACTTCATCCCCAAACTGAACAATCCATCGATCTTTCGAACCTATTGCTTTAACTAGGTAATTAATAAATCAATACTATCCCAAAATGATGAGACTTGAGTTTTAATGCTGCTTTATCCACGGTCGTCACTAGTTCCAGTGTCGATGATGCCAGAGTGGGGTCTGAGCAGGGTTGAGGAGAGGACCGGGCGTTCATGCCACTTGGAGGAGAAGAAGCATTGTCGATTGATACGATGGGGTAAATCCTATTGATTGTGGATGGATGAATGAGCTTCATATCGATCTAGGATCATAGGAGTCATGTCAACTCAGGATGATGGTACAAAATTGCTTGTCTAGGGTCCATATGAAGCAAAGGCGATTTCACATCGATTCGAAATGACTTCTTGGCAATCGATAAGAAGTATCGCACCATGACCAATACGAATCGCGCTTCCTCTGATGGATATGAACTGTACTTTTGGTGATTGATACGAATAGAGTATCGATACTAACGCATTAATGCGAACGAACTGTTGGTCCAAGCTTTTGATTGATATGAACTCAAGCTTTGGGAGAACGATCCTACTCCACCCATCATGGATACGAATTCACCTACTTTATGCATATTTGAACACTTGATACCGATGAGCCTTGGCTTTGCATAATTGGACTTGATCATTAAACTACGTATCTGACCATCTTTTGAGGCCCGTCGATGAAACTGTAATTTAATTAAAACCTTAACGAACTTTAACACAGATCGTTCTCTGGAGTCTAGGTGGCATGGTTGTGATGGTCAGCGATGATGGTCACTCCAGTTGAATTTTGAAGTCTTCTCATTTGCATATTTTCTTATACTCTGTAGAATTTCTCTAGTAACATGTAGCATTACACTTGCACGTTCACACACTTCACACTGGGGGATACACGGGCTTATCATCCTCTAATGATGGTTTTTTCATAAGTTAGTTAGTTATGGAGTCTACAAGCTCACAACAGCAGGAAATTTATAGTTCACTTATCGTAATAATAGAGATACCGGCCATTGCGGTCGAAGTTATAGATCCAGCCTTAGACGAGCTATCGGGTGCTATGTTCATCGGTAACCCACAAGATTCTGTTACATCAAAAGTCTCCGAAGACATGCTGGGATGGATATGCCTAAGACATGGTTGTTGCTGGACGACGTACTACTAACGTGACCGAATGATAGACCGCATGCTCCTCCAAAGGGATTTACTGCCTTTAATCGCCATGCATGCATAGCGCGAACACTTCCCCCATTCAACCTGTATATTAGAGTAGTGCTGTCTTACTTCGGAACTGCTCCACCACAGCTACATTCGAATGGAAACGCTTTGCTGAACAGCCTATTCATTGTATTTATAGAGCATCTTTTTCGACCACCGACCTCGATTGAGATCGGATACTTATTTAACGTCAAGAATCGGGGAGATAGTTCCTCATTCACATTACTAGAGTTAGTCAGGAATTGTGAAGTTGTGATCGGCTCCTGGACTAGGCTGAGTTATTTTAAAACGAAGTGGTTCGATGTCCTCCAGGATTCGCCAACTGATGGTAAGTCAGACGTAAGTGCTACGATCTTTTCAAGTGGTTAACGAGATAAACCTAGCTGATATCAAAACTAATATCTTCTTTCCTTTACAGGTGTAATTCCATGACCTGAGGGTGCATACTTTAAAGAGATAGTTCGTGCCCTTCAAGAAGTGCCGAATGAGATGGGGGAAATAGATTTCGTGTTAACAGACGAAACTTGAAGATCGTTGGGCTGATCGAGCGAAATCAGAGTATAAGGCTTGACGGAACATTGAGGGCAATCCCGCTAAGATGGGTGGAACATAAGACGCCTAGGGTTGTAATAGCTGAAGAAAGTGATGATGAAGATACACCCACCAATGATAAACCCGTTACCGGGCCTTCCAACACCTTTCAAGATTCTTAAGAAAAGAGAAAAGGCAAGGCTGCAACCCATAAGCGTTTTAAGTCTGGGGGATGGAAATATGTGATAGTGTCTCTCCCTATTTCTGGTATTATAATTTCGGAGGCTCCTCCCTCGCAAGTGGGGAACATTTTCGAAGGGCTTGCTGATATCCCAATTTCAGATTATGTGTCACTCCAAAACGACACTGGATTGGAGGAGCTTCAGAGTGCCTTTGACTTAAGCGAGTCTCTTCCCACAAGTGTGGCTGACATTTTCGGTTGGTCGGGAGATTGCACATACATATACACTTCACGGCACTACACGATTTTCGATCGCAAGCTGTTTGCTTCAGGAGATTACTAACTTTGTTTCTCTTACTTTGCAGGTACAATGTCTGGACGTTGGTCGATGTTTGGAAGTCTTCGCTCAGCTCGTCAATCCTCTTCATATTATAACTCATGTAGGAGAGAGGTAGAGAGGCATTATGATCGTGGATATTCTAGCGAAGAAAGATATGACAGGGATAAGGATAGGGACTACAGACATAGATCCTGATCACGCTCTCCCCCTTCTAGAATCCCTACACACCCCTCGAGCTGTGGAAAGCAAACTGCAGAGCCTCTCCGCCATAAATCATCTTCTTAATCCTCTAGGTTTGAATCACACCGTTGCAGATACTAGGACAAAATTCCCATTGTCACTGAACATGCTATTACTGGGCCCACTGGAGAAGGGGCTATTAAAATCGTACAACTGAAGAAGGATTTTCCGTATATATGCTTTGATAGTTGCATCTTCCCTCCGCACTTAAAGAGAATTCCAGCAAAAGCAGGGAACATGATGCATGATTATATTCATGACATCTACACTCAGTACAAGGAGTGGTCGAAAGCCGCAGAGAAAGCATCGAAGCTGGCCTTTGAGCGGGCGACCATCATAGAGAAATTAGAAAATTAGCTCGCTCAGAAGGATCAAATCATCCAAGTGCTTAATGATGAAGCTAAATCCTCCTGAATTTCAGAAATAGAGGCCACTTAAAAGGCCGACGAGACGAACTTGGCCATAGAAGGGATGAGGCAAACACACTTTTCCCTGGTGGAGGAGGTAGGCCACCGAAACACTACTCTCACTGCCGAATGAGATGTGGCTCTCAAAGAACTTAACGAGCTTAAAGCCAAAATTATCAAGGAAAGGGATGATGCAAATTGCGCAACCTAGGAGGCATGTGAACATGCCGTAGTGCTCCGGGGTGAATGGGATGCGGCAATGACTAAAGTCCATATGGTGGAGACTGAGGTTGAGGAGAAGGTCCGAATGGCGGATTCCAGCCCAGAGGCTGACATTGAAGATCTCCTCATCGCCTATAATGCCAACGTCTTAAAAAATAGGAACCGAGCCTGGCTCGACAACTATCTGACACACTTATACAACGCCTGAGGCCGTCTAGTTAAGGGTGGAAAGCTGCCCATCAGGGAAAATTGGTCGACGAATTTGAGCTTGAGAGCCGAGAGTTGAGCGAAGATGAAAGGAAACTTCTCCACGATGCTATGATTTCGTATGAGAAGGAGAAGCTTGGCGCTCAGCATTCGAAAGTTAGAGAAGGTTCTGGTCTCGAGCACCGTGATACAAGTCCTGAAACTCTTGTGCCGACTTAGCCTCAACCGACCTCTATGGTTGAATCTCAATCCATTCTTGTTTATAACCCATATCAGCCGCAGATAACTCAGGCTAGCGAGCAACTTTCTGAGGCCGTTCAACCGTCAACAAATCAAACTGAGGAAGGTACTCTGAATGTTTCGTATACTTGTTTACGATCGAAAGCTTCACTTTAAATACTAAATAACAGCTTTTCTTTGTCTCTTACCACTGATTGCAGTCACATCAGTCACGCCTCCTGCAACTCAAGAATCGCATCATGTGTAGGAGGCCATTGTAATTGAAGCGGTCGGTATAACAACTACCGCATTGATTGATGAAATGCAGGGGTGCACACTTTCCTTTGATGAATAGATGATGGAGGAACTTCTCGGTCATCACAGTGACCCCTTTGCAGATCTTCCATTTGTCATGAGCGGGAGTGCACCGACAACTAGCTCCTTAGGTCCAACTGCAAGTAATCCAGGCGATGCGCAAACACTCCACGAGAAGGAAATTATAGCCGAGATTAATATTGAAATGGAAGCAGCAGCCCAGACCAGCAGCTTTGGAGGTGGCATGGTGGGACCCAGCCCGACTCCGTTAAGGATGTTATCTTCCAGGAGTACTGTTGTCAATACCAGCGTGCCTATTCCGCCTCCTATAGTGGATCCAACTCCTCCGACTCTACCTGTAGGAAGTATTCCTATTCATTTGAGCTCGTGGAGGAGGTGGATATAATGCCACCAACTGTAGATCAGCGGCCAAAATGTAAAGGCTCGAAGAGGAAAATCACTGGCAGCTCCAATGGGTCCATACCGAAGAAGAAATCAAGGAAAAAGAAAGCGTAGATAGGCCTCTTCGGCTCATTTTTAGGTAGATAGGAATTTGCTTTTGTTTTTCTTTTTTAGGCCGTGTATAGATGCGGGTTCGGCCCTTGCTAGTAGAATTTTTGGACATAACTCACACATAAATTCCTTCCATAAATAGTTGAAATGAAATTTCTATTTTGGCTTCAAATCAATCATTGTTCATTTTCTTAAGTGTTCCAGTATTTGAATTCCACTTCAGCGCACTTATAAAGTTTTGACCTTTGAGCCGAGTTCGTTTTTACTTGTCAAGTCCTAAAATTACGAGCATGAGTTATAACCGGAGATTAAGTTGAATCTTGATGTTGCATTGCTTCAGTCGATGGTCGACACTTACGTTCTGCCCCGGTTTCGGGGACAAGTTGTAAAGATCGGCCAACGATTGCATTTCGCCATCGTTTCATCGAGCTTAACATTGTTGAATCGATGCTGAAACAAGCGAGAGTCGAGCGGTCGAATCACACTTGCTCACTTACTGTTGATCACATCCGCACTCCCGGGATTTGCATTTGTACATCGACAGTCGATCATGCCTGTTTAAGTTTTAAGTATGTGTCCACGCTCCGGGGACTTAAGTTAGTTTACGAGTGGTCATTCACACCCGAGTTATGTTTATACGCTGACTACACTCTAGGGATTCAGAGTTATTTACGGTCGATACTCTGGTTTGCACTCTGGGAATCCGGAGATAGTTGACGTTTGTACTCCAGTTTGCACTCCGGGAACTTGAAGTTGGTTGATGTTTGTACTCCAACTCACACTCTAGGAATTAGAGTTGATGTTTATACTCTGATTCGTACTCTGGGAATTCAAAGTTGATGTTTATACTCCGATTTGCACTCTGGGAATTTTGAGTTGGATGACAGACGATCAGTCACGTCTGTTTAGGCGTTTGAGTTTCGTTCGTGCTACAGGAATGACGGATTTATCAAGATCGTGGATGATCAATTCAGATCCACCCTGAGTTAACAAGTGAGGTCGTTAGATGGATGGGTCCATCCTCCTCGAAATTGGTTAAGATACGGTCGGAGTCGTTAGGTGGAAGGAACCACCATCTTTGAAACCACATTCATAAGTTTATACCCCAGCTCGTACTCTGGGAGACTGGAGTTAGTTAAAGGATTGTCGTGTGTCAATCCTTCTTTGGCTTCAGTGTGATAGCTTGCTCCCAAGATCGAGTTTCACTTAGTGAGTGGCCGATCGTATCACAGTCACTCCCTATTTGAATAAATCTCACCGTATGATGGAATTTAGCTCTTCGTGCATCGTTATGGTTGTATGACGCATTCAATAAATCACAGCTCTGGCTCGAAGAGATGGCATTTTTATTTTTAAAATGAGAAAAAACGGCAAAGTCTGTTGCCTTATTACAAATTTTGAAATGCGAAAACAAATTGCAGATGAAAAAAGGAATAAATAAATAAAGCCTGTCATGTGTAGTAGCGACGGAGACTCTAGCTGTTCCAAGCTCTTGGCAAAGTAAGACCGTCAGCGGTTGATAACTTAATTGTGCCATCTTTGAGCTTTCTTCAATCACATACGGCCCTTCCTACGTTGGTTTCATGTGCGAAGGAACCGGGTTAATTCTTTTAAGGACAAGATCGTCGAGTTCAAAGGTTCGTGGTTGAACCTTGATATTGTATAGTCGGGCGACTTGACTTCGGTATGCGGTCGCTCTTAAATTGGCCTCTTCACACTTCTCATCCAACAAATCTAAGGATTCAGCAAGTAGTATGGCATTTGTCTTTGGATCATAATAAGTCACACGATGAGAAGCTACTTCCACCTTGACTGGAATAACGGCCTCTGAACCATAGGAAAGAGAGAATGGAGTGTGTCTGTCGTGACTTGTGGGTTGCTCGGTAAGCCCATAAAGCCATAGGAAGTTCATCATCCCGCTTACCTCTGGCCTTTTCCAGTCGTTTCTTTAGAATAGACTTGATAACCTTATTGACAGCTTCAACTTGGCCATTCGTTTGAGGGTGTGAAACTGCAGAGAATTTATTCTTTATGTGTGAAATCGTTGACAGAAATTTTTAAACTCCACATTGCCGAATTGGGTCCTATTATCGGTGATGATGGTATATGGGAGACCAAATCGCAGATAATGTTGCGGACTACAAAGTTGATCACCTTCGTCGTCGTGATTGTAGCAAGAGGTTCAGCTTGAGCCCACTTGGTAAAGTAATTAACTATGACGATGGCATACATCGCACCATCTTTTGCCAGAGGTAGGGAGCCAAAGATATTGATTTGCCATACTATAACCATTGACTGACCATTTAGGTTATCTCAGTAGGTGGGGCTCTAGGAATTCGAGCATGCTTTTGATATTTATCACATTTCCTGGCATAATCTACTGCATGCGGTTTACACTCGGCTAATAATATCCGCATCGGAGTGCTTTCTAAACAAGATCTTGCCCCCGGGTGTGATCGACACATTCTCCTTCGCGTACATCATGTAACAATCGCTTAATTTCATCGTGGGCGATACACCGGAGTAGAGGAACAGAGTACCCTCTTCTATACATGACTCCATTCTGAATAGTGAACCGTGAGGCTTTTCAAAGAATCCCTCTCTTTTCACTCCTATGCTCAGGTAATGTTCCATGCTCGAGGTAATTTTGAAACGGAGTCATCCACGACTCCTTATCAGGAATGATTTCAAATATTCAGTCTGTCTCCATCTGATCGATGCTCGGCGAAGATAACGCTTCTACAGGAACGAGTCCCATTTGTTATGCTTTGCCCGTACTTGCTAACTTTGCCAATGAATCATCCTTTTGATTGCACTCACGGGGTATGTAGAAGATGGCATAATAATCAAATTGATTAAGTATATCCTAGACTCAAGCTAGATATGCAGCCCGTCTTCAATCTTTTGCCTGATATTCTCCCCGAACATGAAACAAAACTAATTGTGAATCACAATAAACTTCCATAGCAATGATTCTCAAATCTCGGGAGAATTCCAATCCAGCAAGCAAGGCTTCATATTCAGCTTCATTATTGGTTTGCACGAAAATCAAACTTTAGAGCATAACATATAGACCGACCTTCGAGGGTTTCAAGCACAACTCCAGCACCAGAGCACCGGTCATTTGATGCACCATCTATATGCAGCTTGCAAATACACTCGGGAGATTCACTGGTTTCGGGCAAGTTCTTTGGGATGGTAAACTCGGCTATGAAATCCATTAGGACTTGTCCTTAAATAGCTCGCCTCGGAGTGTAAGTAATATCAAACTGGCTTAGTTCAATGTTCCATTTGAGTAACCTACCAAATGTCTCAGGCCGCATAAGGACCTGTCGTAATAGTTGATCGGTGTAAATAGTGATAGGATGAGCTTGGAAATACGGTGTGAGCTTCCTTGAGGCAATACGGATACAATAAGCCAACTTCTCCAGCTTCGGATAATTTCTCTCAGCTCTGATTAGTCATTTACTAATGTAGTAGACCGATTTTTGCACTTGGTCTTCCTCCCAAACTAAAGCAGCACTGATTGCGTTTTCTGATACCACCAAGTAAAGGTACAATTGCACGTAATCGATAGGCTTTGACAAAATAGGTGGCGTGGAGAAGTGTTGAATTAGTGCTCGGAATGTGCCCTCACATTCCGTGGTCCATTCAAAATTTTGTTTCGCTTTTCGAATCAAATCAAAGAAAGGAATGCATTTGTCGGTGGACTTTGAAATAAGCCTGCTTAATGCTTCGATTCCTCGAGCGTTGATGATAAACCCAAGAAATTTTCCAAATGCGACCCCAAAGTGACATTTCAATGGGTTGAGCGTCATCCTGTATTCTCAAAGGATATTAAACATCGAATCCAAGTCTTTAATATGATCAGTGGAGAAAACGTGACTTCACCATAATATCATCTACATATACTTCCATGGCCTTTCCGATCTGGTTAGCGAACATTCGATTGACTAGTCGTTGGTACGTCGCTCCGGCGTTCTTGAGTCCGAAAGGCATGACTTTGTAGCAATAGAGTCCCAGATCGGTTACGATGCTGGTATGTTCTTGGTCAGGTATGTGCATAGGTATCTAGTTGTAACCAAAATATGCATCTATAAAGGATAAGAGTTTCCAGCCATTGAATCTACGAGCTGATTAATTTAGGGAAGTGGAAAACTGTCTTTCGGGTAAGCTTGGTTTAAGTCTGGGTAATCAACACACGTCCTTCATTTCCCATTTGGCTTTCGTACAAGTACGGGATTGGATAACCACTCTGAGTATAAGGCATCTTGAATAAACCCATTCGATTTTAACTTATCGACCTCATTTTTAAGGACAACAGATCTCTCTGGATCCATACCACGCCTTTTTGCTTGATCGGGATGTACCGCGGGTCAATATTCAATGTGTGGCTCGCGATGTCTGGGGAGATCCTACACATATCAGAATGTGTCCAGGAAAACACATCGAAGTTCACCTATAGAAATTTAACCAATTCTCCTTGCATTTGTTGACTTAACTGAGACCCAATCTTTAACATTCTAGAATCGTCGCTATCATCAATCAGGACATCAATCGTCAGTTCGGTCGGAGAAGCTTGACTGTCTTTACTTTCATCTTCACTTTCATTATCTCTTTGGTCAAGATCTCTTTGGAATTGGTTGGGGTGCCCGGGCCTGGGCCTAGGCATCAATTTTCAACGAAACGGACGCAGAGAGATTCCTCTACGCCCTTTCCTTTCTCCTTTCACTAACCCCCGCGTAGCTCAGCAACATAACAGGCTCACCCAGCAGCCTGATCTCCTTGAATGAATCTAACTCCACGATCGAGGGAGAATTTTAGAGTCAAACACCATGGGCCAATGGTTACCCTGAATTCAGCTAGGTCCGATCGGCCCAAGAAAGCATTATATGGCGAATCTATGTCCAAAAAACAAAATGCAGTATCCGAACTCTCCGTCGTACTCCAGTAGGTATAGTAGCGCTTCCGTTGAAACCATGAATTTGGGACTGGCAACTTTTCAAATATTTAGCCTCCATCTTCATTTGGTCATAAGCTCGCTTGAATAAGATATTAACAGAACTTCCACTATCAATCCTCTTCATCCAAGTAGGACCTACCTGAGCTGATATGATAAGTCGATCAATAGTGGGGGCTTCGACCTTGTCAGCATCTCTATTTCGAAAGACGATGTCGTCAGTCATCGTCTTCTGTTGTTTGGCCAAATCCCCATCATCAAAACTACTACAACACTCGAAGTTCGTATGCCTAATAGAGCTGGCATATGACTCCATTTCCCTCTAGCTTAAGTCTGCTGGATGATGACCACCACTTACAGTATTTATCACTAGCCTCCCGCCGGTACGAGCGGGTTCTTCCTGTCTCGCCTGATTAGGTACATTGTTTTGATTCGATGGGTCCTCACCTCCGGACTGCGGCGCCTGCACAAACTACTCTAACTTCCTTTCGCATATTAGTTTTTCAATGAGGTCTTATAAATGACGGCACTCATTTGTATTATGGTCGTAGCTTTCATGAAATCTACATAATTTCCCTATTTGGGTCTGCCTTTTCGATGATGGCTTCAGAGCAGGCTTCTTGTAAGGAATAGTATTGCAGGTTTGTAGATATACATTCTCCAGTGACGTATTAAATGGAGTATAATTATCAACCACAGGAGCTCTACGTCGTGGGGCACAGTTCTGATCCCGCTTTCTATTCTAATTCCCATTGCCTTTTTGTTGAGTCTGTTTATTCTGTATATTCAACTGAACTTTTCCAGAACTCTCCCCAGACAGTTTAATTGCAACATTACTTTGAATTCCTTCCATGCTTGGTCCTGCATCATCCTGCTTCCTAGACTGTTTCGCATCCTCCCTTCTCAAGAATTGGTCTGCCTTGGATTAGAAACGGTCCAATGATGCAGGTGGTTTTCCGGCCAACTAGTTGCTGAATTCAGAATCAGGGTCAATCCCTTTAGTCAATGCCATAAGAATGGAGTTATCATTAGGGTTGCGGATCTCAGCACACGCAGCATGGAATCTTTTTAGATAATGATGGAGTGTCTCTCCAGGAGCTTGAGTGACAGTAGATAGAGTGTTAACATCCTTCAGCCTTATGACATGCATTCCAAACTGCTCAACAAATTTGGTTGCCAATTGTCAAAATAAGAAATAGATCGGGGTGGCAAATGAGTGAACCACATAGTAGCTATGCCCCCCGAGAGATCGGGAAACTTCGATATTTAATTGCATTGCCATCCCGTGCAACATTCTTCAACCACTCATACTTCAGGATGTGTTGGTGGGGATCAGAACTCCCTTCAAAGACTGGTAAAGTTAGCATTCTGAATCGTCGAGGTGGTTCAGCATAAAGTATTTCATCAGTAAAGGGAGTATGACTCTGTGAGATTCCCCAATCATCATTTGTAAGGCCTTGACTCTCTCGAAGCATCTGACGAATCATTGTGGGGATGTTTGACGTCTATACATTTTTTGCATGCTGGGCCAAGGTGTGGTCGGGTTCCACAATGCGAGGTTGGATCGGTCGCGATCGACGGTCTGTATCTCACCTCCTTAGCTCGAAGTTCTCTTGAATATAGGTTTCGGGAATATGTCCATGTTGACGATGGTTCGGATCTGACTGATTCCGAGCATCAACTCCTGGTTCAATAGCAGCAATGGTAGCGTGGTTGTTTGTGGGGTAATGAGGAACACTACCTCCCCGGGAAGAGGGTCCAGTCTGGTAGCTGGTTGACGGGCCAACTCTGGGTTTCTTAATGTTCAGCGTTGGTTGATGTCCGGTAGCTTAGGTGTAACTCCTGTCTAGCCGTGGGTGCGTAGATCTGTGATGGTAATCCGAAGAGGCTAAACTCTCCATGGATGAATAGGAGGCCTAATCCTTCCTGGATCTCCTACGCCTTTGGCAGTTTAGCTGATTTGTCAATTCTGCGTTTGCATGCAACTGTTGAGTGAGTTGCTGATGGCTCTGAGTCAGCTCTTGCATAAGCATCTGGAATTCTTCCCTTGTAACAGGGCCTGATGGATCTGATGGTCCGGCAGCATTATGATTAGATGGAGGCAGTTGTATGGGATTCTGCCTGTCCTGTCCTTCTTGATCTGCAGCTATAGAAGTGGTCCTTATGCGAACCATAATGGATGATGGAGTCCTTTCCTAGATCTGATGCAAATCTGAATAGGATGGAAGAACTCTGAACTTGAGATGTGCATCTTCTTCTCAGATTTGTGCAATCCGGTATCGATAATAGATCCAAAGAGAAGGAGAAAAACTATGTTGCCCTCAATGAAAGCGCTAAAGTATTTGTACCAAAATTGGGCACAACACTTTTTGGAAGTATTTGAAAAGATAAAATGAAAATAAATGTAAAAGGAGGATTATCTAACAAACACTTCAAAAACAGATCAGATAAACACACAGAAACACAATGATTTAGAGTGGTACGACGTATAGTCTATGTCCACTATGAAATTGGTGGCTTTATTAACGTTTTCTTACGGATTGCAACCTATTACAGCGAACTACAGTAGTAATTTTTGAGTACAACAGTGGTCTTGGAGGGTAAAGCGAATTCGGTAGACTCTGGACGTAGGAGAGCATAAAAGTCCTTTTCTTGTTGGCCCTGGGGTGCTATTTATAGGCGTAGGCTGCAAATATCTCACTCATATCTCAGAAGACCTCTTCTGGCATGTGGGCGGGCCAATGCGATCGATCCCATGTAATTTGCACTTGGTTCGTTATTGATACGAACCAATTTTGTATCGATCAAGATTTGGACCAATTGAGTCGAAATTGTGTAGGAACATTCTTTAGGTTGTGTGAAAATTTGATAGCATTTGGACTTGTAGATTGTGATTTATGATCGATGCAAGTTTGGGTTTTATGTCGGCTGTCTTGTTTGAATCGATCCATTCGTATCGATCAGTTCGGATCGCTTTCGAGCACGTGCCTGCAAGTCGACGTGGCGCTTGATTTTAGGTTGATCTGAAGTTCATGACGAATAGACCGAGTCTCCCCTATGCACGTGCCTTGTTCGAATCGATCAGTAGAGTACTGTTCGTATCGATCAATGGTATGATATTCGTATTGATCAAAACTCACTCTATTCGTATCGCTCGCTCTACTCCATTCGTATCGACCGTAATTGCTCTGTTCGTATCAATTGATACAAAGTAGCGGCTTTGCTTGGCCTTGTTGGATACGAACAGTGGCTTCATGACGGATACGAACAGTGGCACCTTGACGGATATGAATTATGGCTTCATGATGGATACGAAGTGAAGCGCATTGGTGGATCGATACGAATGGTTGACGCTTGATGGATATGAACAAGGTCCTTCCAAATGGATACGAACAGTGTAGTTCCAGATGGATTCGAACAAATCGACTCGAACATGGTATTTTGATGGATACGAACAGCTTGATCACTTGAGTTGTATCGATCATATCTCGAGCATACGAACTCCGATTGACTTGAAATTTGGAATTTTGGATTTTATAGCTTTTCTTGTCATGTCTTGTCAATTGTAGCTCGATCCGGACTCGGACAAAACTCATCGATATTCATAGTGAGCCTGTGCATAATCGATATTCAGGTTGAGCGATCTTTGGTTTTCAGTTAAACCCTTGATATCACGGCCTTGCCAAAAGGCAGGATAACACCATAATAATTAAAACATGAGATGCATAACTATTACCCACCTTGATTAGTTAAAAAAGGTTTGAGATTTGAGTGTCGATTGATTTACCTAAGCTTTACTCTTGATTCCTAGCTTTACCTTCTTATTGATTCTCCTATAATGGTCGGCCTTGGTTTTTTAATTTAGGTTTTCTTAAATCATAGTGAGGGAGGAATGAAAATGTGAGAGTATGTATTAAGGAATTATGATTTTTTCCTATTTTTCCTCTTCATATATCCTCCTTTTTATTAATGTTCTAATTAACTCTATTAGTTCGTTAATCAAGGGTCGACCCATATTAACCATCAAATCTCATTCTTCTTATTCTTTTACATTATTTTATTTAGTTTATCTAATTAAATTTACTAAATAATTTTTATCAAAATTAGGGTTGTTACAGACTCCCTTCCTTGAAGAATTTTGTCCTCGAAATTATAGTAAGGTACACAATAACAATTCTAACCATAAACATAAAATATACCATCAAGCAAGTCAGGATAAGGGTCTCTAATCTTGTCTTCTATCTTCAAAGTACTGCCTTTCTCGTCATCGCTCTACTGAATTTTTGAAAATCTTACTTTCTTGAATCTTAACTTTTATCATCTTTAGCCACGATATGAACTAGCTGCATAACTATAATCATGTCCGGTTCCACTATTAAGTCTTCTAACGCAGTCAAAGTGATAGTAGTTTCTAGATCTCGAAAAAAAATTCTAAGATGAGAAACATGAGAAACATTATGGACTTCTACCAGACTATTTGAAATCTATTCTGCAAGAGAGTTTCCCGATCTTCCTATCATAGGAAATGGTCTCACAAACCTAGGCGCCAATTTCCTTGACTTTCCAAATCTTACAACTCCCCTCATCGGTAACACTTTGATGAAAACATAATCTCCAACTGAGAACTCCAAATCCTTCCGTCTCTTTTCTACATAACTTTTCTTCCTAGACTGAGCTTCCTTTATTCTAGCTCGATTTAACTTAATCTTTTTTGTGGCTTCTCTTACCATATCGGGACCTAGAACTAATCTATCTCCAGTCTCCAACCAATTTACTGGTGATTTGCATGGTCTTCCATACAAAACATCAAAAGATGTCATCCTTATACTAGTACGATAACTATTATTTTATGAGAATTCGACAAAGTATAGATGGTCTTCCTATGATCCTTCAAAATCTAGCACACAAGTTCTTAATAAATCCTCCAAGACTTTGTTGACTCTTTCCATTTGACTATCGGTATGTGGATGGCATGCGGTACTCATCTTGAGCTTGATAGCTAAAGATTCTTGTAGACTCTTCTAGAATGCACTAGTAAATAAAGAACCTCTATCAATCAGTGTACTACTAGGAACTCCATGCAGTCTAACTATATTCTTCATGAATACTTAGCTAAAAATGTCATCCTTGTCGACTTAATGGGTATAAAGTGTGTAATCTTAGTTAGTCTGTCCACTATAACCAAAATACTTTCATTTCCTCTATTCGACCTTGGCAACCCGTCTATAAAGTCCATAGATATAGAATCCTATTTCCATACTGGTATATCCAAAGGCTGAAGCAATCCACTAAGCTTATGATGTTTGGCTTTAACTTGCTGGCAATTCAGAAACTGTTTTACCTATAGGCCTACATCCCTTTTCATACCATCCCAGAAGAAACACCTCTTCATATCTTGATAATTTGTTCCTCTAGGATGAATAGTAAACTTCGATCGATGACACTCCCTAAGTACTTCTTTTCTTAGGTCACCAACATTGGGTACACACAATCGTTCCTTTTTTCGCAACCATCCATTCTGGCCATGATAAAATCTTTCAAATCATCAATCTCAATTACACTTTCTTGTCTTCTAACCCTTTCAACTAGCAATGGATTATCTCTTTGCTTAGAAGCAATTCTTTCAATCAATAATAGTCGAACATCCATGTAATAAAACATTGCAGTACTCTGACTAGAACTAGCAGTCAATCTTAACTGCACACCATAGTTAGTTGATGCTTCCAAATCTTTCCACTTGAACATCATTGCTAACATCGCATTTTGATATTTTTCTGCTAAATGAATCTACATTTTTGTTTCCATTCCCTAGTATGTACTCAATTCTAAAATCATAACCAGCTAAAAACTCCAACCATCTCTGCTATCTTATGTTCAACTCCTTTTGAGAGAGTTAGTAACTTGACGACTTGTGATCCGTATACATCTCAAATCATTCTCTTAAAAGATAGTGTCTCCATACCTTTAAAGTGAATATTATGGTAGCCAGCTCTAAGTCATGAGTCGAATAGTTAACTTCATGCGGCCTGAGCTGTCGTGAAGCATAGGCAGTCACTTTACCTCTCTGCATTAACATAGCTGCTAATCATGTTCCACAAGCATTAGTATACATCACCAAATTTTGATTTCCATCGGGGACAACTAACATGGGCGCATTGATCAATAAATGTTTCATCTTCTGGAATGCCTCCTAACATTTATCAATCCATAAATACTTCATGTCCTTCCTTGTCAGTTTAGTCATCGATGCTACTATATTAGAGAAATCCTTGATGAAGCTCTGGTGGTAGTCAGCTAATCCTAGATTTTTTTTATCTCAGTCACCATCTCGAGCCTCTTCCAATTATTTATAGCTTCTATCTTAGCTAGATCCATAGACAACCCTTTTTGTGAGACTACATGACCAAGGAACTTTATTTCTTTTTTCCAAAAATGGCATTTTAAAAAAATTTCCTTCAGCTGATACAATTTCAATGTCTCAAGTACTAATCAAAGGTGAGTCTCACGGTCTCGCTCATTACTAGAATATATCACAATGTCATCTATAAATACTAACATGAATCTGTACAAATGTTCTTGAAAGATCTGATTCATTATATCTATGAAGAAAACATGCACATTAGTTGATCCGAATGGCACCACTAACTACTCGTATGAACCATATCTTGTTCGAAACATCGTTAAATGAATATTGTCCTCCACCACTCTTAATTGATGGAACCCTGTGACCAAATCTAATTAAAAAATACGTTGGCTCGCTTAACTAATCAAATAAGTTATCGAATCTTGGCAAAGGATATTGGTTCTTTATCTTCTTTTCATTCAACTTACGATAATTGATACACATCCTTAACGACCCGTCCGGTTTCTTCACAAACACCTTGGCCGCTCCCTAAGGCCATCTACTTGGTTTAATAAAGCTTTTCCCTCCTAAATCCAGCAGTTGCACCTTTAACTCCTTCATCTCAGTAGGTGTCATTTCATTAGGGGGTTTACTTACGAGTTCAGCTCTAGATACAAGATCTATTTGCAACTCAATTGCACGTTTCTACGGTAGTCCTGTAACATGATAAAAAACATTTGCAAATTCTCTAACTATGAAAACCTAATTCAACTCACCTTCCCCTTCCATTACACCTAACAAAGCACAAACATTAAAACTTGGATTCTCTACTGGGTATATAATTCAGTTGCCACTTTTAGAGTGTCTTAGTGATATCTCCCTACCTTGGCAAAATATTCTAGCTTCATTTTTACTTAAACAATCCATACCTATAATAATCCCAAAGCCTACAAAATCAAACACATGCAAATTGCAAGCAAATATATGAACTAATAATTCTAACTCTAAGTGATCATCCCTAAAGTTACATATCCTCCTACCGGATTCACAACCCTTAAGGAATTAACTAGGTATAAGGGTTCTTGATTATGCATATTTAACAAACAATGAGATATAAAAGAATATGATGCACTAGTATCAAACAATATTCTAATAGGTAATCCATGAATCAAATGCGTACTTCCTGTCGTAGCCTTTCCTTTTTCCTCTACTATGGGTGTCAAGGTAGCTGGGTCTAAGGCAAACACTTTCCCTTTCTCAACCTTAGCTAGTTACTTGCACTTATTCTTGTAATGCCTAATCTGGTCATAATTAAAGCATTTGATGTTCTTTCTCTCAATCATCTCCTTTCCATCACTGGACCGACATTCGTTTGCAAAATGCCCTTTCTTCTCACACTTATAACACATAACCTTAAACTTCCCTTTCATGGTAGCTCTACCCTTTTGGACTCCCTTTTTATGAAAGAACTTTCCCTTTTGTTTCTGTCCACCCTGATTCTTTGCTAGTTTGTTATTGTTGAAAAAAGCAAGCATCTCTTCATTTTTAAAAACCATCTCCACGATTACATTACATAGATACCTAAGATGCAGTAAAGTTGCCCTAGCAAACTCAGGTCTCAGGCCAAGGATGAACTTCTTATTCCTTCTAATCACAGTATCCACGGCAGCATACCCATATCTGGACAGCTCCTCAAATTTGGTTGTGTACTCAAGCATCGTCATATCACCTTGTACTAACTCAGCAAACTTCCGTAACAGAGTTGAACTAGCAGTCTCAGACATAAACCTCTCTTCAAGCCTCCTCTTGAATTCAGCCCAAGTCAAAGTTTCCTCTGTTACCCCAACATTCACACAATTCCACAGTACGACGCAGCTCCTTGCCTAGGCATCAATCTCCTCTTTGCCTCATTGTTCAAACAAAGATCAGCAAAAATCCTTTCAGAATGAAGCAACCTACTCTCTCAACTTCAATTGCATCCTCCATTTCAATGAATGGCTTCCCTCCAAGCCTTGCATAATGTCTATTCATAATAGCATAGTTGTTGACAATTGACACTTCATGATTCACTCCTCCAGCATTTCCTCCAACTTATCCAGCATTAGCTCCAGCTTGCGTCATATTATGAAGAACTGATACATTGCACCCTACCAATCGGTAGTAATCCTGCACATACATTTGCAGCTATTTGTCTACGCATATTCCTTCTAGTATTGGGCCTGGCATTTTACATTGTTAGTGTGCTTCCTCCACTGAGATTCACTCTTCCATTTCCTACCTCCATATCTTACTTCCTTAAATCTGCATTTGAACCTTAGTAAGTACAGAAGAATGGTCTAAAAGAGACGGAGAATATAGATAAAGCATACAACTATATATATATAGCAAATATAAGTATGTTACTATAGCGTTATCCCATACCCCAATCTAATTCTCTAATTCATCTAGATTATGTTTCAATATTTTTTTAAGTTCAAAAATTCTTTTAGTTTTACATAAACCTATGCTCTGATATCAAGTTGTCACATCCCTCATTTTGAGGCTCGAAACTATGCGCATAAAAGCTACAGTCATCTATAGTGTTGATTTTTGGTGACAAAATGCAGTAATGTTATTTGTATCAATAGCATCACAGCACAAGAATATGAAATTTTCTTAAACACAATTTCAAACAAACCTTCTCTTTTCATTTCAAAGATAATATTTCATAGTCATTATATAATCCCAATACCTAGGTTTAGATAAAATATAATTATTGCAAAATACTGCAAGAGCAACATATGAAGATTTCCATTTGGTTGATCAGAGTTTACTACTTGATAGTATAACATCTCTCATTACATACACTCTGAAAGAATAAAACTTCAACACAACAGATTATTCACACACACACATACATATATACAAACACGTCTACATAGCTAAATCTGCCTCTTGCGTGTCTTTATAAGCTTAATTTTTCCAATCTAAATAACCTGTAAACCCTTATTACCAACTACTCAAATCAAATTTTGAGCATCTGAGAATTTAATGGGAAAACATAAACTTCGAGTCAGACAAAAATCTCTGTGTAAAAAATAATAATATGTCATCTCAATTTATTGATATTTAATGAGACCACGCCGTTGAGAAAAATGGGATTTCCCCTTACAAATATCTCTTTAAAATATACCTTTTGCAAAATAAACTCCTTTAACCCCAATAATTAAAATAGACAACAAAAATAGTAATATGCATGCATGTAATATAGGAAATCATGACCGATCTATCTAAATCAATGGACCATCTGCCCCCGACATCCTAGTTTTCTCAAGGTAACTACAAACCTACGGCTGACTCGGGCCTACCATATATATCAAATCTCCTAACATACTGTTAAAAGAAAATTAGACAATCTATTCGAAAATTACATTTTCAAGGTCACTCTGATTCTAATAGTTTTGCAGGCTCACTAATAACCTATCTCATTATTGTGTATTCCTTTCCGTACGTAAACCTACTTTTAGTCTTACTTACGACAAATCCCTAAGCACTGGAATTGTGGACTAATATCAGCTAGGGGTAAACAACTGAATTATAGGGCACTACCCTACAGTGGTGCTATCTGGTTTTCTTATCTCTGAGTGAATTCATCCTATCATAATTTATCTAAAGGTGATAAAACTAATCTCTTTAGTAAAATTCTAGGCTAAATACCTTTTTATTTCCTTGAACAAATATATCTTTATAAATGGTTTAACTCTTGAAATCATACCTTTAAAACAAGGAAAATATAGCCCTTTACTTTATCTAAAACATTTATGTCGTGATATTGCTTTTATAAAATAATGTTGATGAAATTTAAAATCATTTGAGGTCATCGCCTCTCAAAGCTATAGAACATAAAGCAAAACTTAATAAAACTATTAAGATGATAAAACACAACGTCCACTTCACCTCTAAGGGTCATCACCCTTCTTTATTACAAATGATGTTAAAATCTTTAATTTATAAAATATAAGGCCATCAGGCCAATATCATACATGTCACACTTCATAAAGTGTCGACGTCATAAAGTAAAAAATCTTGTTTGCATCAACGTTGATTTAATCTTTATCAAAGTCAACATTGATTAAATTTGGTGTCATCAAGGCCAAAGTGGAAACAAGCAGCATTATAGCCATCTTTGAAAACTGGTTACAAGGAACGAAGGCGACAATCATTAAAGTCGAAGTGATAAAACATTGATAAAACATGACATTATTATAACTACCAAAAATCACTTTGCAATTATAGGGTCAGCGAAGTTATAAAGATATGTAGTAAAAAATTAGCAATATAGCTACGTACAGTGTCGGCGACCTTATTGAAACAAGCAGCACCATACCATTTTATATAAAACGCGGCAGTAAGTATTTGAAGACAAGTGGTACAATGCACATCAAGGGTAACGATGCCGACTATGACATTATGCTTTCTACTTCAACCAAGCCGATCCATTCCATATCAACCGAAGTTGATACTTTATGTATCATATATGGTTGTCACCAAAGCTCATATAAGCAGGACGATGAAGTGTGACATCATGAGTCTTGATATGGAAAAGCCATAATTACCATGAAAACTGCTAATATGCTATTAAAAGAAAGTACTTTTCCAATAATTCCTAGTATTTGTCAAAATCTTATTGGATAACAAAAACTTTACAAATTTCTTTTCCAAAATTCTACTCTAGGGCAGATTTATCATTCCAAAAACAATTTGCAAATCTTACATTTTATGCTAATATTTTAATATAATAATCAAGCTTATCTAGCTAAATTATTCATAATAAATTATAAACACTTAGGCAAAATCCCTGTAACGACCGCCTTTCTTGCACTGAAAGACAAGCCATTAAGGGTAGAAAAAATAGAAAGATAAGAACAGGTACACAATTATAAAATCTCACTACGAATCAGAACAACATATAATATATAACGTAAGATATTACATTGTCATTTCCATAATAAAAATACATCAGAATCGTTACATTCAACCTTCAACTAGGAAGCTATAACTATATGCCCATACAAAATTATGTAGATCATACATAAAACACAGTAGAATAAGATAATAAGTAGCTTACGGTGAAGCTACCTACTCTAGCTCCTTCAAAATACTTCCATAAGAAACCTAGATCACTTGGCTATTCATATAGATTTGAGTACCTAAGAGTTTTAAGAAAAGAAAATAAAACATCGAGAAAGAAATGGGTCTGGTATGAGTAAATTCAAAACAACTTAAATTTTTACTTTTATAGAACTCTTTGAAAATCAAAGGTATCTTGTTAGACCACGCCGCATATAAACACGAATGGGTTTTTACTTTACGATAACCAAAACACATTATATAGAAGTCCAGTGATATTATGACAATGTCTAGGGTTTTCAAATAAATAATTCACATAGTTGAAATTGTTACATTAATTAAATTCTAGCATAGTAGATATACAACTAAGATCGAAGGCACTTATTAGGAAATAGATTCCATACAATGACTGGGTTACTATGATATCATCCACCACGGTGTATCTCTAGATAAAATAACACCGAGGACCTCGCCTGGATCCACTGCCAATAAAAGATTGGCCTACCTCTTCCTAGATAGTACCAAATAAGATCACCCCTTTGTTGGGGTCAGCAACCGTACCTAAGCATACATGAGTTAATAGTAGGACTCTAGATAGGAATGACCTTACCACAATGGGAGCGGCCCATATAGCCTTGATGCATCTCCCATGTTTCGGTCATTCTCAGTTGATGAGGCTTGAGGCTATGTTTACCTTTATTATACCATTACCACTTGGAATGCTAACATTGTCATCTGTATGTTGATACAATGTCAGCACTCATCCATACAAGTCGTTCAGGAGATGAACGAACCGAAGGCTCTATTTCCGCTATACCTATTTTGGAATCACCCTTAGGGTTAGTAGCAAATAGCCCCTGTGCTTCAAATTCTTTATCTTGGACCTTGCCTTTACTATTTTCAATTCAAACGTTTAATTAGTCTGAAGTGGTTTTCTAATAACAACTAGCATCTAATCCTGGTCTCTCCAAACCAGCATTCGATAATTTAAAAGGTCAAGTTTTCTGTAGTGTACCATTCCACTATTAGGGTGTATAGATTTACATATGAACATACATTCCATATGCTTAGATTTTCATGACTCGCTTATCGAAATTAACCCTCTTGTAATCATCACGTTCCTGAAGTGCGGTATTTGTGAAAAGTACAAGTCGACTTACTTTTAATAAAACACGTCATCATTTTATTATAGCTACTTTAATTCATTTGGCTACTTAATAGCATGGACAAGAGATTCTTGGTTTTAAAAAGAATTTAAATTAAACAAAAAAATTGGTTAAAAAAAATAACCGATAGAGTTTAAAAGGAACTTTAAAATAAACAAACTTTAACTAAATCATAAGTTTAAAATTTAATTAAACTTGAGTCAATCTTAATTAAACCAAAAATCATACTTCAAACCTTAATTAATTAAGAATTTATTTATAATTAACTTAAATTAAATTTTAACCAAATAACATTCATTTAAGATTAAACCAATTTAAGTGGATAAATAAACTTTAATTAACTATTAATTAAATAACTAACTCTAATTAAATAATAATTAAAGTAATTAAACTTGATTAAATAGAAATTAATTTTCTTTAATCTTAATTAATCAGCATTTAAAACTTACTCAATTAGAAATATTTTACTTAGTTAATAATTACTTAAACTCTAATTACTTAATTAATTAATTAAATAATGATTACCCTAATTAATAAATTAATTAAATAAATTATTGAATAACTTAAACTTAAACTTTTGACCTACTTATAAAATTTTGAAATGAGTTTTCAAAAACAATCCAAAAGAAAGCACTTTAAAACTTGAAATCATAAATTTTTCCAAACTGCATCCATAATGACTATCGCTATGAGCGTAGTTCGCTAGAATACTTTTAGATGAAAACTTCACTTCAACTCTAGCTATAACATATTTGAAAACATAAGTGGAAAAGTTTTGAAAACTTGGAAAACATTTTCAAAATCTAAAACAAGAAAAAGAGCTTTTCATTTTCAATCGAATCTCAAGTCTCTTGCGACTTTTCAAGGTGCTAACTTCACAACATTTACATCAATACACTTGATTTTTTTTCATAAACACATTACCATCATATCATAACCAACCAATCGCATATCCATATCTAAACGTATTATTTAACAGCCAAATCACAAATCCAAGCTCAACCATAAACATATAATCATATACCATCAACAGAACATGGTAATTCAACAGAAAAACCACTATATTTTCACAACATATAGTTCATCAAAATCAAGTATTTCTCTTTTTCAAAAAAAAGTTTTAATCATCGAAACTTTTTAAAATCAAGACGAAGTTTTGCCAAAACTTGAAAATACTTCAGAAACTTGCAAAAATTAAAACTTTGGTTGCTCGAACACTTGAAATGGGCACGACCAAGTGGCTTTGGGCTCCGCTTAGACCTTGTTGGGCATAGTCATATTGTAATTTGGCCCAGCTATAGGGTTGTAGGGTGTTTGAGTGCTTGCTACTTGGAAGAGGAGTGTTGTAGAAGATTTAGAAGTGATTTTGTGAATTTAAAAGGAGATTTTTAACAAAATGAAGTGGATTTTCTCACTTTGAAAATTATGAAGAGGAAGCTATGGATGTTTTGCTTATGCTTTTAGGAATTCTAAAGTAGAGAAAGAGATTTTAAAATGAGAAAAATGAAAGCTAGGGTAATATCTAGGCTTAGGAAATTAATAAAAAATCATATAAGTGCTTAATTAAAGTATATACATGCATGCACTTCCATACTCCTCCTAATTCCATCCACCCTTGTACCTCTCCTCCTCCTTGCACTATTCAAGCCATGCACTAGGTACTTTTACTGATAAAGAGAGTTTTACATGTGTGTGTATACACTTTTCTTTATAAAATATTTTCTTTATCCTTATATATACACACTTTAAAGAGAGGCATATACATGCACATATACACATGTATTCATCATGTATAAATAGTTTGTAGTGTGTGCACATGTGTTTAAAATAGTGTTATGACATTTTAATTAATTTTTAATTAATGAAAAGTCGATATTTTGGAAAATAATTTTCTGTCACATTTTCTATTTCTTTATAAACTATATATATTGGTTAAAAAATTTTGAAAATGATTTTATTACCATTATTTATTATTTAAAATAGTTTTATTTGTTCATAAAAATCCATTTATTAATTATTTAAAAATATAATTAAAATATTCATTTAAGTAGCGATTAAATTTTGGGTTGTCACAATCCCAAAAAATCACATTAAATCTAATTTACCGTATTATTTAACGTATAAAAATTTTAAGGTGAAAAAATTTATTTAATTATTTTTAATAATTAAAACCTGAAACAAACCATTTTCTACACTTAGAAAATTCATAATAATTCATACTTGCTTGGAAATTTATGAAATTAAAAACCCACTTCTAAAATAGTGTTTCTAACATCATATCAAAATTTCAAGTCATTTGGGTATCATGTGATAGTTTTTTCCACTTAAACCTTTTAACTAATTTCGTAATAAATTCAAATATTCATCAATAAGCATATAATCGTTCAAACTATCATAACATGACATAATACAAGCAAAAGATTTGGGTTTTATTCTTAAAACTAAAAATAATAATTAAAACATGAGATGCATATTTATTATTTACCTTAGTTAGTTAAGAAGGTTGAGATTTGAGTGCTGATTGATTCTCCTTAAGCTTTACTCTTGATTACTAGTTTTATCTTCCTCTTGATTCTAGGTTTGCTTGAATGAAAGTGTGTGAGTATATGTTAAGGAATTACGATATTTTCCTATTTTCCCTGCTCATATATCCTCCTTCTTAATGTTCTAATCAACTTTATTAGTTCATTAATTAAGGCACGACCTATATTAACCATCAAATCTCAATCTACTTATTCTTTTTCATTATTTTATTTAATTTATCTAATTAAATTTCCTAAATAATGTTAATAAAAATTAGGGTTGTTACAATATATCACTTATGTACTTATTCGATGAGTGGTTCTTTTGAGGGGATAACCGTTATAGCATTTCATGCAGTCTCAAAAGTACTATTATATGCTATACATATATTTCCTAAGTTTCTCATACCAGACTTTTGTCCGACGCTTGGTTTTTGTTTTTCCTAAATTCGTCACATACTCTTTCAAGTAGTTTGAGAAATGTGCGTTTTCATTGATGTTCATTGGAGCTCGAGAAGACGAGCTGGATGTTTAACCTACCATAGTATTCTTATTTCTGTTGCATTGCTATATTGAACATATCAGAATTTGTGAGGATAAGTGGTTATAACTGCCTAAGCTGATTATAGTACTCAGGTTTTGTAACTTCGAAATTTTTGTATCAGAGTAACCCTTTGTACTATTATTTTGATATTATATATTATCGTTTCGCTATGAAATTCTGATATTGTGTTCTTTTCTTTCATATTATATTTCTTTTTCATTTTATTTTACCCTGACAATTCGTCTTTTCGGCACTTGGATGCTCGACATGTGAATACCGTGGATGTATTAGTATCGACATTCAAAAGACGAAAAGGCGGGTCATTACACTAAGAGTTCAACGAATCAAATTTCATGATTTATCGTGAATCATGGCATTTTATTTTAATTTTTAAAGAAAGAGGATTGATTTTCTTTTACTCTAAATGGAGGAGGTGGCAAAATGAAAAGAAAGAGAGGGAAAGGAAAAGTGAAAAATAATCTTAGGGTTTTTTTGTTTATTCAAATATTTTCGGCACTTCTCTACAAATAATTTCATTCCCGTAGGAACTATGAACAATAGAAATAAAAATATGATCGCATACAATAATGTGACATAGACCCAAAACAACAATAAATTACACTGGTTATCTTATTCTATGAAATTTCCAAAGTACCGTTGTTTGCTAAAAAAATGCGTCAAACGATAATTTAATTATTTTCCAAATTAAAAATTCTAAAATTAATTTTCAAACATGCCATAAAAATCAAGTCATTTTAATAATAATTGATTTTCTTATTATTTATTAGTTATGTACAAATGTGTATATAAGAGCGGAACTTTCGTTCAGTAAAAAGTCGAAACCCAAAAAATGAATTTCGGTCACATTTTTAATTTTTCACTGAAATATTTGTTTGTGTAAACAAATTTACAAAATGAGTTTATAATTATTATTTACCAACTAAAAGGAGTTAAATAAGGCTATTAAATCAGTTCAGCTAATATTTAATCACAATTCAAATATTTAAATAATAAATATATCTGAATATAAGTTATTTATATTTTTCCCGGATGTTACACCTAATGAGCTTTATTTTTTTTAAGGAGGAAGATAGGAATCTTTAGCGAAGACATAAGGGAATCCTACGATATATGATGGATAACGACTTGTCACGGTAGGACTGTAGGTGTAACAACCCGCATATTTTACGATTGAATATTTAAATATTTTATTTTAATATTTTATTATTAGTCGGATTTTAGTCCGAAAAGTTACTTTTTGCATACGGTCGAATTGGGACTCGAAACCACTTCCATTGAGTTCAAAACGTCGTTTGCAATCTTTTTGAGTATAAACTTTGATATGTTTGGAGTTAGTGGAATTTTACCACATTTTCACTTTGGGCTTTGGGTTTGGTTTAGCCCATTAGCCTAAACTATTAATTCTAACTCAACCCCCTTCCCTTCATAACTTCACTTTCATTTCGTAACACTCAAGCTTCACCAAAAATGGAGGAAGGAATGGGAAATTAAAACTCCAAGCCCTAGTTCATTTGCAAATCCAACATCTAACTTCAAATTCAAAGAGAAGCCATTGATTCTTCCTTTTCTTTCAAGCTTCTTCTTCATTGATCTTGTGTAAAGGTGAGATTTTAATCTCACATCTTTGTCTATAACTATCTTTGATTGTTGGGTATGAATTCCTAACACTTATTCATGTGCATTTGCCTTTGGTTTGGATTGAATTGGTGAAAATCCCAAATTTTAGTGTTTTGGGTTCAAATCTTTAAAAAAATCCAATCTTTGATGTTTGAACACGTTTTTGGTGATGCATCAAGGAGCCAATACGACCGGGTAGCCGATGGGCGTAATCCCCTAGCGTTCATGCTCGATCGGTTGCAAATTGAGAGGGTTTTTACACTTCAAACCCCTAGGTCGCTCGGCCTGCATAGGGATGATTCTCGGCCTGCAGTTAGGTCGAGCTGCCATAGGTCGCAACCCATAGGTTGTTAGGTCGCTCGGCCTTCTTCTACCCTTTAGGTCATTTCGTGTTAGGTCGCTCGACCCATTAAGTCGCATGTGCATATAGGTCGCACCATCCTTAGGCCGCTTGCCTCCTTAAGTCGCGAGTTCCGTAAGTCGCTCGGCATTGATTTGGTCGCGCCATGCTAGGTCGCTCGGTTAGGTCGTGTCACTTAGATCAGCCATTGGGTCGTCCCACCCTTATAGGTCGCACCCCTTAGGTCGGCCTGCCTTATCTTGCAACCACTTTGGTCGCAACCCCTTGGGTCGCTCTGCCAAGTTATACCACTAGCTCATTAGGTCGCAACCCCCTAGGTCGCTCGGCCATGTTATGTTGCTTGTTATGTTAGGTCGCGCGCTCGGCCATTAGGTCGTTCCACCCTATAGCTCAACCATGTTAGGTCGCACCTGCCTTATCTCGCAACCATGTTATGTCGCTTGCTCTGTTAGGTCGCGTCATGCCATAAGTCGCGCCATGTTGTGTTGCTCTGTTAGGCCGTATGCTATTTCTTGACCCACCGATTTCTTGTGTTGACTTATGTTAAGTCGTAAGTCGTGGCAATTAAGTCGCAAGGGTATTTCCATTTTGATGGATTTGGAAACGAATTCTTTGGATTTATTCACGTCTTCGAATGTGAATTTTTGTGATTTATTGTTTCTACAATCAATTTTGTGATTTGTCACTTTATCTCACTCGTACGAGAAATCTAATTAAACGGCTTAGTAAAACAAATGGTATGAAATGCTTGCGTTTACTTCGCTGGTTAATTCTTGGACTTGTTTGATTGAATCTCTTGTGACAATTTTCTAGTGGAAATCTACAATTTGTTCGTAAATATTAAAGTTAAGCTAGTGGTTATGGGACATGAGGCTAAGCTTTTATATTTACTAGCTTACTGTAATTGACACTTCTTGATGATCGTTGATGATCATTTTTGTGATTTAGACTAGCAAATGTGCGATGTCTCTTTGTCTACGAGGGAGACTAAACCCCGTTTCTGTGGAGTTTCGGCTCAATTTGGTGGGGTAGCGACCCATGGTCTTCAGGCCATTTTGTGGAGCTTCGGCTCAAAATTAATGGTTAGCAACCATGGAATAGCGTTCCATTTTGTGATACACGTGTTGGTGAGTTTTCATGCTTCCGTTTTGTGATAGGCCTCCCCCTTTTTGTGATTTCTGGATTTCCATTGATGATTTCTATAATTTGTGTTTCACCAATTTTCGTGATTTACATTGATAAGTTTTATCAATATTTGTGCATTGGTGAATTTGTGTGTCATTAGCTTTTGTGATTGGCATTGATATCATTGTCAATATTTATGGTTTGGTGAATAAAAATAAAGAGTATGACATTCCTTTTGATCTTTGAGAAGATTCTTGTGATATTGATTAATCTCTTGTTGATTTTCAATTACATACTTATCACAGTATGGCTTTATGGTTATCATATGTTTATGTCATATCTCTTATTCTATATCATTTCATTTGATATTTATAGCTAGACTGATCCGTTTATTATTTTCTTATTAAATAATACTCGGGTCAGACCGAGATGTTACAGGTGCTTCTGCTTGACTTCACATCTGGGATTATCACCCTGACTTTTGGCTAACTACTTAGATTAGTAGTTTTTGTTGTATACATTTGAGATATAGACTCATTGATGTATCCATATTCTTTTGTGTAGCACTTGTAGCTATTCTTTTGTGATATTGTGGATCTTGTTAGACCACTACTCTGATGTACACTTTCATGTGTTATATTCATATCTTTTTCCGCCGTTGTGATATGGATATCTGTGACTGATTTGTGTTATGTTTATTTCTATGTTTGTTTTCGAAGATATTATAGCCACTGTGTAGTAGCTTTGAGTTTGTGTCGGTAGGTCGGGTTTCCTCTTATATTTTATCTGACATATCGGTGCTCGCACAAAGCAATTACACGGATGGTCGCTCCTCAATAGCCTTATTCTCCGTGCTAGTTGATGGCATTACCCCGTAGTGTCCTTGGCTAGCATGGGCATAGAGGTGGGGCGTCACAGTAGGGATCAAGGCGTACAACAAAATCGTGTCTAGTTCATTTCTCCTATATCAAGCTATACTACTATCACCACCAAAAGTCATCTAACCCATTCCAAAATCAATACCTACCCCCAAGAAACCTAGTACATATGCATCATTAAAGGATTCTACATTGTAAACAGCGGTTTTTAAATCATGGAAATCATAAAGAAATGGATCGATCCCTTAGATGGATTCAACACCACAATAGATTTAGGCACTAGTCCTACATTCTAAACTATAACACTCCATATCTAAAAGTAATAACTTAACTCTGATTTCAGTCTGCTTTTGCTTCTCCATAGTAGGTGGTAGCACAAGACTAACGGTTGGAACAACTTCAAGTTCGTATGCATTAATAATCTGTCCTTCCTTCTTCAGAGTCGGCAATCACTCTAGAAAGGACATATCTATTCATAGTTATAGTACTTGACCATCGAGAGATCCACCCTACGGGCTTAGTTATATGTCCTTTCCTTTGGCACTTTTTATATACAATTGTCTACCTCTTTCTCTGTCCTTTATGGGATCCATCCCCTTTGCGCTTAAACTTGGTGATTCTGATTCTTCTTAACTTCTCTCCTTGGTTGTTCCTTTACTATTTCTTCATCAGTCAAATTTAACAAACCCTCCTCAACTAAACATTCAAACGTAGCTCCAAATGGGATATGGTTCAGCGACGACTCCTTGAGTGGAAATGTAACGACCCCATCACTATGCCTAGTTTAGCAAAGGGTATTACAAGTAATACCGTCTGCTAATCCGAAGAACACGGTTTGTTAAAGGCGATTGAATGTGAATATATCTTTAAACTAGCACTATTACGTCATTTATACCTTTTTTTAATGTTTGAATTGAAATTTGACGTGTACAGTATTCATACAAAGTAATAAACACACCAATTTAAAATTATTCAAAATAGTATAAAATACGAAACATATGTTAGAGTTATACAAATCATAACGGAAGAATAAATCTCATAACTTATACAATTGTGAGTTTACAAAATGGAACATTAGACTCAAATAATGTATATATGACAATACTATAATCGCAACTATAGATCACAAATATACAAAGTCCAAATGGCTAAAATGAGATAAGCTAAAAGTCCAAAGGTATATCTCCCAACTAGCCCAATCATCCAAAGGTCAACTGTACCCTGAAGAGTCTCCGCCTGACCTAAGCATCGAATAACACTCAGGTCAGACTATCTCTAAATATCAAAAGGTGAGATAGTGATAACAAGAATATATGACTTAACCATATCAAAATAAGTTATATCCAATAGGTATCTAAACAATATATATGCATGTTAAAAAAATATGATTTAACCATAACAAAATAAGTCATATCGAATAAACGTACCCAGGCAACATATATATGCCAAGTTCAACTTAACAATAATAAGGCAAAACAAACAAATTCACCATTTCATAAATTCATCTCAAGTCATAATGGACTATCATTTAGAATATGGAGATAGCAACCAAAATTCTTTAGAGGCTAAAATGATATTAAAACATCGAACTATAAATCTCTGAAGAAACATTTCATTAGTGAAATAAAATGGTAGTCATCTTTAGTCTGACAAAGTATGACATAAAAGTTTATCCAGAACTATATATAATTGCATATTTATATAGGAGCTACCAAGAACAATGTAGAAATATCTATCTAGAACAATATAGATATTATCTGTTACATAAACTCTATCCAAAACAATATAGATTAAGCGAATTTATCTATCCAGAACAATATAGATAATGTCGAGACTGCCTAATAACCAAAGCGTTACTGTCTATCCAGAACAATACAGACACGATGCATGTAAATATCTGTCCAGAATAATATAGATAATACATCATCACAAACCTGTCTAGAACAATATAGGTTTTCCTAGCCAATTATAAAATACATCAACTCATAGGGTGATGAAAAATGAATCATCTTCTCTCAGGGATCTAACATCCTAAAAACAAATCCGAATACCCAAAGATAATACAACTCTAAGCGTTAATTATTATGACTCAAGTAATCACAAGAATTTAACTAACTGTCGCATATCAGAAAGTAAATTCAAATATATACAAAAGGCTAGTAATTTCCACTGCAAACACTATTCAACAAATTATAGAAATAAACAAAAGAATTGTATGAAAAGTCTCATACCAATCCAACAGTTCAATTGTTTATTTAAATTCATTTTTTCATAGAAAAGTACAAAATTCACTAAAGCACGAGTGAAAATATTAATTTCTCAAAAGCGATTGTACCAAAAGCTGTCAAAGAAATTCCAAATGGTGTTTAATTAACCAAAGGTAACCACAATATAAGCCAAATAAGGTTTATAGTTCAAAAGCAAATAATGCAACTTTACCATATATTAATTTTTTCTACATTACTTCAAAGATAATTAATTTCAAACTTCCCGATTAAATCCACAACTCATTTTAAAGAAGAGTTGCTTATTTACAAAAGATTTTAAACTCTTTCAAAATCATTCAAACTTGTTTTATAACTAAAATCACTTAAAACTGAAATTATTACTTTCATAATAGCTTTTACAAAATAATACCATATTTTATCTTTTGCCTCTAAAACATTTTCCAAAATCATATACTTTTAAAAAAGGTTCTATAACTAAATATTACTCATTTTTAAACTCTTTTAAGGAACACTTCGTAAAGCTGAAATATGCACAATTTAGTTTTAAAACGATAGATTTTCAAATAACTTTTATTGAAAATAATCTAACAAATTGGTGTGCTCAAATAGTGTAATTAACAAAGCAACATAGAGTCTTTTTTTTTGTAAACTAGAGTCTCCAAAATAGGATTCGGATTTACTAAAACTAAACTAACCTTTCACCATAATTACACTTTAAAGATAGTGTAAATAAGCCAAGCCAACATTAAGCAAAATGATAACGAATAAGGCAACAAAGCTAGGTAACCCAAGAAACAAGACCTAGCATTTCTAGAGAACAAAATGGAAAAGCTAAAAACAAGGTAATAAAAAAATAGCACTAGGCATTATATGGCAAGGCATAAGAACGGGAAGGAAACACAAGCACCTCAAATTTCTACATGTAAAGTTTCCAATACTCGGGTCATCTTCACAAATCAATGATTTTCAGTTAACTACTCTCATAATGACCAAAATTATAAACAAAAGTTTTTCCTTACTACGATGAATTTTCAGAAAGCACAAGCTTACTAAAATTGGATTTACGAATCAATAGTTATAACAAAAACAAATTTATACTTCGTCTCAGAATTTTACCCGACAGGACAGAGCTTACAGTTCTGTTTAAAACATGAATTCGACCAAGAAAACTTCAAAATATGCAAATTTGATCAAATAAAAGATATTCTTTATGAATTTATCTTTCAATTACAAAAGTATTCATCAAACACAAATTTACCAATCAAAAGATATGGTCGAAGAAATTTTCATATTTTTGTTGCTTAATCCTGTTTTTTATTCTTAGGAAAGTGGAGGTAAAATGCATTTTCAACCATTTAAACTTCAAAATTTGGCAATACACAAACAGATAAGTTGTAGACGTAGAATGAAGTATAGGCTTTCCATAACTTTAAGAATTATCAAATTCCGATCAAAAATGAAGAAGATATGCCAAAATTACTGATAGGGTCCAGCTAAGAAATGTAAATTAATAGCCATGTATTTCAAATCAACAAACTTCAAGCAATCAAACAGCAATCAAAAATCACTGAACCATCCAATATGAAACCACACTACCAATCCAAGATAAGATCAATAATTAGAGGTAGTTTTGAGTTTTTTTACTCACCTCTTCCCTTTCAATTTGATAATGAATCAACAGCAACAACTTTTATTTTAACAAGAAAAACCTAGAATTAACAATTAATCAAAACAAAGAGAAACTATTTTAATCATTGTAATTGAAACAGAAACTCTAATAAAATAAGATAGAGTTTAGATTCCATTACCTGAATTTATCTTCTTTCTAAGGTTACTAAATAGTTTTTTAAAGAACTTAAGAATTGAATAATTGGTTTAGGGTGAGAAAGAGGGTGAAGGCTTCCTTTTGATCTCTGAGCTTCTGTTTTGGTTTACTATGAAGAGAGGATTTGAGGAATAGAAGTACGTATGGTACTTAGAAAAAATAGGAAGCTTTCTCATGACTCAAATAGTTAACGGGTCTAGGCCCATTGGAATAAATTCACAATCCAATTAGAATTAAATTGTTTTAATTCTCTTATTCTTTACACTAAAAATGCTTCATGAAATAATTACTACTAGTTTTAGAACTTGCGATCAAACTTAATAAATAAAAAAATAGCTTCTTAATTATTTAATAGTTAAAAACTTCTATTTAACTTAAAATGGAATGTATAACTTTTTAAATTATCTATTGTAACATCCCGGAATTTTTAACAATATCAATTTAATAATCTGTATTAAAAAATAAATTGATATTGATATTTTTTTAATAATTATTCAAATAGATTTAATAATCTTCTTCAATAATTATTTAAATTGGTTATTTTATCTTTTAAAAATAATAAATTGGTTCCTATTTACAATATAAATATATTGTTTATATTTTAAATCGATTAGCATTGTTTTAATTTTAATAAGTAAAGTATAATTTCTAATTTTAATATTTGTAGTAAATTTTGAAAATTTGTTTTTATATTTAAGCTTTCCAAAGTTAAATAAATCTTGGTTTAAATTTAATAATTGAATCATGTTTTAAAATTCTAATATATACATTTTAATTTGGAAATTTTAATACAAATTAGTATTGAGTTTTTAAAACTATTTAATAAATAAATATATGATTTTGAAATTTGATAAAAAAATATATTAAAATGTTTAAATTAAATTGGCTTGAGTTTTAAATTTATAATAAATTCAACAAAAGGTTTTATGGCTTAATAAAATAGATAATTTATTGATAAAAATATTATTTCTTTTAAAATGATTCTTAATTTAATAATATGATATTTATGAAAACAATATTAACAGTGTGTTGCCTTTATAAATAGGTTTTGAATAAAATTTGTAATTGTTATTTCAAATTAAATCTATATTCATAACTTGATTGAAATTATTTGATTTGAATTTAATTTGAATTCAAAATTCCAAAGTATAAATATTGATTGTTTTAATTTCTATATGTATAAGTTTTATTTATTATCATGGTTTGTTTTTATTTCTTTTGTAAATTTATACACATATTCAAATATAAACTAACAAATTAAAATTTGGCTAATACATACATTAATTGTAAATTAGATACTAATCATTTTAAAAGAAACGAGTGTTTCATTCTTTAACATTCATTTAACATGTGTTCAAAAACTAACATAACAAATTAACATATGTGTAAATTTGGACAAGTGTAAATCATTGTTTTAATTTTTCTTTTATTTGATGAATCTGAAAATTTCATTTATATAAACTTGCATTTTCTTTCATACATGTTTTTCCATTTCTTTGATCAAAAAGAGAAAACTTCAAAACTCTTCAAAAATCAAAATCATCTTCGTATTAACAATCAAGCCTGCATATTCAAAACCATGCTCAAATCTGCATACACAAATTCAAACATCAATCTGCATTGATTCACCAAAATCTGTATATTCAACATACTCAAAAATCAAAAGAGGTTTGCATTCTATTTTCTGCAATCTGAAAATGGATTTGCATGTCACTTGAAAAAAAAGGGCCTGCATTCTGTTTACACTGGAATTGATCAAGCTTGCATTTTCTCCCTGCACAACCTAAAAATTGAAGCTTGTCAAATACATCTGCATGCAAGTAATTTAAGTCTGGGAAAACATATGCAAATCTGCATATCAATTCAACATGAAGTATAAAGGGTCAAGCCTGCATTTTGATGTCTTCTGCAAAATTTAAAAGGTCAAAACAGAGGCTCTGCAATTAAAAATGTGAGTAACTTTTTAACTTTAAAATCTTGAAATAGGTTGCATGCTAGTTTATTGAAATGGAATAGCTATTTTCTTATGTTATAGATAACTGTTGATATGAATATAAATGATGTGCATGTTGTTTCTTTTTCAATTGCCTGTTCTGTTTCTTTTTGATATTCCAGGCATCCATAATTTTATTTGAATACTTACCACTTAATTTGTTTCCTGATATAATGAAAATTATAAAGCAAAGTTGTTATTTTCTTAAGCTAATAAAAAAAATTCAAGAAAGTAAAATATGGTATTGACCCTAGAACAGAAGGAAAACATCATGCATGTTTATTTTTATCAAAACCCAATCATATTAATATTGAAATCCAGTTTCATAAACTAAAAACATTTACTAAAACTTGATTTTTAAATCAAGTATTAGGATTTTTAGGTGTAAGATTTAGTTGCAGTTTGTTCTTGAACTAAAAAAGGAATTTAGGCAAATTCTTGTGATCCGATACTTGAGAAAACTCGGGGTTATGCTGAGTTGTAGAGGAAAGTTTATAGATTCTTGTAAAAATCATTAGTGATGTTGTAATTCTATGAGGTGGACGCAGTTTGAATTTTAATGGTTAAACCCTAGTTTTGAATGGATTTAAGAATTGGGTCAGTTTGAGGTGAAGGATGGATCGAGTATTATGATGTTTGGAGGATGGGTAGAGGGTGTGTAGAAGAGTTCGTGGCCGGAGAGGTTGATGGTATGGTGGTCGGAGTGGCGAACATTCACCGTTGACAGGTATGAAGCAGAAACCTGTTTTGAAGTTTCCAAGTTTGGGAATGGGGAGCTCTATTTTGAATTCTTGATTTATTGTTCGATCTGATGGTTTATTTGGGCATAGATGAGTTTCTGGAAGTTGTTCGATCATCTATGATGATCAGTAGAGGAGGTGGTCGCCGTGCATATGCACGGCGATGAGTTTTCTGGCGAAATGTTTTGGGTCGGGTTGTTACAGGGGAGATGCGAGGTTTGCTCGAAGCAGATGGATTGAAGACTCGGAGTAGAGGTGTTTTTAACCCGAAGTAGTTTTAAGGGGTTCTCGGGTTTTACTCTGTGTTTTATAGGCTGCAGAAACCTGTAGTTAAGGTTTTAAATTTTTAAAAAAATCTGGAATGTATGGTCAAGGAAAGTTTGAATTCAAGTTTTAAATCCAAAGTTTGAATTTTTGAATTTAAAATCTCAAATTTTTAAATAAAAATAAAATTTTAAATTTGAACTTAAGTACTACTTTATTATGGTTTGGACTTTTAAAAATGAAGCTTTTAAAATATGAGTAAGATTTGAAGTTTATTTAAATCTGGAAATCTTAAATTTAAAAATGAACTTCAGTTTTTAAATTTTAAGGAAGGTTTAAATTTGAAGTTTTAAACCAAATGCAAATTTAAGTTATTAAAATTTTGAAATGAATTTAACTGTAAAATTTTTATAGCACTTATTTGTTGTTTGCAATTTAAAAAGTTTTAAATTGTCTAAAACTTTGATAAGTTTAAATTGTTCTTATTTTAAACTTGTATTTAAAATGGAATTTAAAGGTAATTTTCAAAAGTACTTTGTTTTAAATAAATTTTGTTTTTAATAACAAAATTCAAAAACGTTTTATCTTAAATTAATTATTTTTGGAAATTTATTTAATTAATAAGGTAATTAAGGAATAGTTAGTTAATTTAATTAATTATTGATTAAGGTTAAATAAATATTGATTAATGATTAATCAATTTATAATTAAGATCATTAATTAGATTTTTTAAATAAATGATTAATGAATTATTAATTATGTAATTAAGTTTTAAATCAAGGTTGATTTATTAAATAATTAGACTTTAATTAATGGATAATTAAATTTATGATTATCTAGGTTAATTACTTAATAAAAATAATTAGAAAATGGTTATTGAAGGTCATTAACCAGGATTATTTAACAATTAATTAATATGGTTAATTTTTATTATTAATTAGATTAATTAATTTAATAATAATCATTTATGAAGGGTTTGAGTTTAATTACTTAATGAAGAAATAAATTAATTAATTACTTAAGGTAATTAATTAAGTTAAATAGGATTGTTTATTTTAATTAATTTAGTTTAATTAATTTTAAACACTAGGATTTTAAAGATAATTACTGTGTGTAATTAATGATTTTCGAAATTACTCAGTCAAGTAATTGATTAATAATTACAGGTTGAAATTAAGTGGAGATGTTTAAGAATGAAGTAATTTGGATTAAATTACTTAGTAATTAATCAAGGAATTAATTAAGAAATTAATTAATGGATAATTAATTTGTTTAATATAGTAATTAAGCTAGTAAATTACTAAATGTAATTAATCTGTGAGGATTAATAATTATAAGTTAATTACTTAAGGTAATTAATTTAAGTAGATAATTAATGAAGTATAATTAAAGATCATTAATTATTATAATTAATGAAGTAATTAAAGTTGATTAATTATGATTAATTAATTAACGATAAGTAATTAAAGGAAATTAATTAATGTTCTTAATTAAGAATTAATGTAATTAATTATAGTTAATTAATTAGTTGATGTAATTAATGGTTTATTACTATTTGGTTGAGGATAATTAATTTGACAAATTAATTAAGGATAATTACATAAATGTAACTAAGGGTAATTAATCAGGGGTGATTAACTAAGGTGATTAATAATGAATGATTAATTGATTGTAATCAATTAAATGGTTGAGTAAGCAAGATTTATATTGGTGAAGTAATTAATTTAATTTATTTAAATTAATTGAAAATGGAGTAATTAATTTAATTCATTTTAAATTAATTAGTAATAGAGAAAGTTAATTTAATTCATTTTAAATTAATTTTATTGTGATGAGTTAATCATTGCTTATATATATTTGGATGACATTGATTGTCTTGGATGTTTAGTGATTTCAGTAATGAGATAAGTATAGTTGTGTGATATGAATGCTTGGTTTGCATTGTGATGATAACTTAGATTATCAATTGGGATGTTGATATATGGATTATCTATTTTGATAATTGATAATGTGGGTTACCTGTTATGTGATAATGTTGATTATCAATTATGATTTATGAATTATCTATCTGTGTGTATATAGATACTATATTGAATTGTTTTAAAAACTTTAAAACAACTTGGACTTAAAAGACATGCTTTGGATTTCGATGAGACCGGGATCGGGTTTCCATATTTGGATATCCGAAAATCACATCGATCCAAATTAACGATAGGTCATGAATCTTATGCGAAGAGTGAAGACTCGAGGTGTAAGGACTATACGTCAGTATAACTCTGGGGGGGATTCCGTGATGAGTTTGACGGAACTAGTTCTTATAGGTTCGAGATGGTGGTTCAAAGTGCAAGGGTTATTGTCGTTAACTCTGAGGGTGATTCCAAAATGAGTGTAACGAGATAATGCCTTCGGTTTCATTCGAATCGGGAACTAACTTGTATGGATTGAATGCTTTCAGAACATCGTCAGGTGGACGATGAGCATTCTAAGTGATATGTCCTATAAAGGTAAACGTAGCCTCAAGCCTCATCAACCGGGAATGGCTAAAACAGGGGAGGTGCAGCAAGGCTTCGTGGGTCGCTCGCACTGGAGAGCGAGATTTACCCCTGTCTAGAAGTCCCTTTATATTCGGCTGTGTGGGTGGTTGCTAGCTACAACCACGGGGTTGTCTTGTTCGGAACTGTTCAGTAAGGAATGGGTCCGGCTTTGTGTTGCAGGGGAGCGGGCGTACTCCTCGGTACGTTGATCTAGGCCACGTACTATGACGGCGGTGCCCCAGTAGCCCTGCCATTGTATGGAATCCAAAATCCAATAAATGCCAACGGTTTTGATTGTATTACCCACTTTTGTGGCTAGTAGCTGGAGTTTAATGAATGTAACAATTTCGGCTATTTTATATTTATTTGAAAATCCTAGACCTATTATAATATCATCGGATTTCCTATCAAATGTTTTGGTTAGCGTAAGGTAAAAACTTTTCCATGTTTATGTGTGGGAAGTCTTACGTGATACCTTTATTTTCAAAAGGTTTTTAAAAGTTAAGCAACTTTAACCTGCTACTCACACCAGACCCATGTCTGACCCGGAGTTTATTCTGTTTTTCTTAAATTCTTGGGTACTCAAATTTTTACGAGTAGCCAAGGGATTCAAGTTAGGATTCAGGTTTGCTTTGACAAATTATGGAGGAGCAAATGGAGCAGGAGGCTTCTGCGTGTAGATATATATAGTTTTCCGCTGTGTAGATTTCTCTGAGTTGTTCCTTGTACTGTATTGAGTTGTATAACTAGACAGGTGTTTATAACCGTCTAGTATGTAACGTATATCTGTGTAACTCTGATAATTGTTGTTAACTATGTAATGTTTATGATATTAATATAATTTTTCGTTCCGCAGTTGAGATTCTAGTGTTGTTTCTACTTTCTCTTCTTTCTTTTCTCTTTCTATCCCTTTCTTTCTTAAAAATGATGCGATTTTCTGTGGTAAGGAAGTCGGATCGTTTCATCTATTGTAACCAAAAAAAATGATTTAGACAAATTCCCTAATTCTTCTTAAAATTGTTAATTTCTTAAAACACCAAAAATGTTTACTTTATACATTAATTAAACAATAAGAACTATATTCTTAAATTCTCATTTTAAAGAATTCATTTATTGTTTAATAAAAATTCAAACTTCTTGTTTAAATTATTATTTAACAAAACACTTAAGTTCAAATTTTCCAATTTGAGTAAATGAGAAATCAAAATTTTCATTTAAATCTCCTATTAATGACTTCATTTAATTTAAATTAATAGTACTGTAAAAAATCAGGGTTATTACAGGCAAGTTCAATCATTTGCAAATTTTGTTGTCTTTTAGTCCGGGGTGTTCACTAGATCAACCTGAACCTCACTGATTCATTAAACTGGTTCACATACTCACCGATCATCCCATCTCCCTGCTTCAAGTGAATGAATTCCTTCAATAATAATCCTTTCACTACTCCTGATATGAACTTCATCTCAAACATCATCTTAAACACTACCCAGGTAATACTTCCCTCCTCTACTTCTACAGTGATTACTTCCTACCAATTTTCTGCTTTTCCTTGAAGATGCGAGAAAGTCTATTAACTCCTAATAAAATCACTCAAACCCAAAAAATTGTATATTTTTTCACTTGTGTTCAGCTATGCTTGCATCACAACATAGGTTTCAGTCGCAACATAGGGTTTACTGTCCAAGGCAGAGAAATCTCTACATAACTTGGGAGATTCATCGTCAATGGTGGCTGGATTAGGACTTCTCCTTGGGTAATAGGTGAAGGAATTATGGGGTTAACATTGGTTTGGTTCATCACTTGCATGTATTGGTGGATCCAATGGGAATGTTCACACCCGACATATTCATTTTATTAACTCCAGTGTGATTTCCAAATCTGGTTTCAACCCTACCAGCATTTATCTCTGTTTTAATCTAGGTCGATTACTCAACCTCAATTATCTATATGTAGGATTCATTATAAACTCCTTGATAAGTAGTTAACCCAAATGGAATAGTAAATGGTGTATACATATGTACTCGACTAAATATATATATATATATATATATATTATATCTCTATGTGTATGTATGTATATGTGCGTGCATCTCTGTGTGTGTATGCATACCCTTTTATAAAAATACAAATATGCTCTCTCAGTAATTTAATGGACCTTAATTTATGGAAAATTTCTCTCTAATACTGAATCTAACTGCCTTCCATTTTCGACCTCCTAATTTAGCACAATAAAGATGCATAAACTATACAAATTAAAAATAAAGAGTTTTTAAGAGATGATAAAAAGAGCCAAAAATGTAGAATCTAACTAAAAATTTCTAAACTCAAAGTAGAAGGAAACAAATATCTAATATATCCAAACAAAATCCACCTACATAATGGTGTTTGTACAACTAATCTAAATCCACACTATAATGTTAGATAATTATTCATATACAACATATACACGCATAAGCAACACCACCGTCATCTGCACCTTCAACATCACTTAACTAGCAAGTCCAAACTTTATCAACCTAACAGTGGGATATACAAAAAGGAGAACGTAAAGAAGGACTAGACAACAGTCTAGGTGAGTGTAACAAATCTACATTGTTACATACTATAATTATACCAGTAAAAAATTATTACAATCTATCATATCTAACATCAGACCTTAGCCTGTTTCACCAGCAATCATAGAGTCGGTCCAATAATACCACATATTTAATTGGCACTTGAAAATAAAATCGTGATGCAACAGCAAACATTGCATGGATAGTGACAGTCCCGCATTTGGACACCACCAGCCAAACATGAACACTAAATGGACAGTGACACAAATTTCCCACGTTTAGACACTGCCACACCCGACACACGCATCATATAGATAGTGGCATGGATTCCCACATTCAAACACCGCCATGCCAAATCGAACAACGATCCATTTGATAATAACAATCATCATCAATGCCATATACATTTTTTTTAACAAAGCCATTTATACAACCACTATATACATTTGTTACATCCCACTCATACCATATAATAACCTCAAAAGTTATAAAAAATATCACACAAAAACCCAACTAAAAAACAACAACCTGTATTGACCCAGCTGTGACGATCCGCCTTTTAACCCTTGAAGATTGACACTAATACATCCATGGTATTTACATGCAGCAAACTCAAGGGCAAGAAAGGCAGATAATCAATGATTTATGAGAAATAAAGGTAGAAAACAGAATAATAACAAAATCTCACATCATATTAAAAAACATAATTGTATAGGTGGAAAGTACATATAATCACTCCAAGTGATTCATTAGAGTTATGATAGGTACTAATTCAGCCTAGGAAATGTATAACTATATATCCTTGTATGGGCTGGTAGATACAAAATACGTGATACAACGGAATTTAGAAAATAGATAACTATGGACAAAAGACCCTCTAGTCTTCATACTCCGGACTCCTTTCAAAATGCTCCAAGCTACCTAACTACTTGACTACACGAAAAATAAGGCATCCAGAGTATAAGGGAAAAGAAAAATGAAATCTAGTTCAGTCATAAGACTAGTGTGAGAAAATCAAAATACAAATATTTGAAAATAAAATGATATCTCGTAAGATCATGTCATACATAAAGATGGAACTGGTTTTTACCTTATGATAACAAAAAATTTGATACACAAATTTTTGAAATATTATTTTTAATAACATTCTTTTGTAAACATTTTCAAATAAACTTATAATCTTAGCAGAAATGATTGCATATCACATTTCAGAATTTTCACAACTACGACCATATGGCACTTATAGGTTATTACATTTCCAACTGAATAGCGAGGTAAAGGACTACCCCATGTAAAGTACATTTCTAGAGAAATGCACCTGAGGCCTCTATATTGGTCCTCATGCGAATTAAGACCGCCTTTTTTAAAAATTACACGAATAATACCGAGTATTTTATGACCCAACTGTTAACGACCTATCCGGGATCCCGAGAAAACACGATATAATTTAATCCCGACATTATAGCAGGTAGAAATTTTATTGATCTATAAGGTGGTTTCATACCTAGATTGGTTGCGGGACACTTAGCCTTAATGCATCACTTGTTTCACCATTCCCAGGTGTGAGGCTTGAGGTAATGGTTACCTTTTTTATATAGCACATCTTCCACTTTAAATCCCACTTTGCCATTTCACAATCACACAACTTATTTCTACAAATGTATAATTCTTGAGCTCGTACATCTCAGGAAAGGGTGATTAAGCTGAGAGAAGTTTCCTTCTCCGCCCCTAAATAGATGATAAGTTCGTAGAGATCAATCCACATGATTTAGAAATGCAAGGTCAAAAATTCATCATACTAGTTGTCTAGGAACAAGAAAAACTAGAGGCACTTCCCTACCATATCCTTTTGGGAAATATCCTTAGGATTAGTAGCGTATAATCCTCGTTTTCAAAGATTTCCAAAACGAAGGGACCACTACTATTTATTTATCTTAGGAGCTACCTAGGGATTATCAACAAACAGTCCTTCCGAATTGAAGACCCATCTCTTTTAAAATCATGGTCTTCAATATACCTTCTTCAATTTCAAATGTGTAAATTGGTTCAAAGTGGTTTTCGGACAGGGATTACCCGAATCAGACTCCGGTTTTGATGAACCAATTATTGATAAAAAGATATTAAGTGGGTGGATAATAAATATTCCATTTACTTGTTTTCATTTTAACCAAAAATATCTTTTAGAGATTTTTTCCTTTTGAAAAACATTTCTTTTCAGTATATACAGAATCCACTAACCTCCTTATGAAAATTTACTATATCATTTTCATAAACTATTTTAGAATACAGTATTCTATAAAATAGGGTCAAACAGAAATTTTACTACTTTTACTCAGTTTTAATTTCCATATTCAATAGGTACTATGGGCACAATAACGGTGAAATGCCCTTTTAAATTCCACGAATAATATGAGTTCCCTCCTTGGAATTAAACACCAAGTATAAGAAGATTATTTCTATAAGATATATGTTGTTTAAATTTAACATAATGTAATCTTATACTTAACTTGTTTTCGATAATTCAACCATATTTGTCCTTTGTCTGAGAGAGGCCAGGTAAGCTGGGGACCGGTTGCTCCTGAATATCTCCTTAGTTTACGAACGCCAACCAGGTCTCATGAATAGAAAAATTAAATGTACCCATCGGCTTATTGGAGCCAAGATTAAATCATTTTCTCATAACAACTTTACATCAAATTTATTTATTTAAACTTCTTTACATAAATTATAAAACCTTTAGATCTTTTTAAAAGCATTTATTTATTTATTTATTAGAAAACATTTATAAAAGTTTGTAAAAATAATTGTGAAGTCTGAAATCATATTTTTAAAAGTTAATGAAAAAGTGATGTAAAAAGTGTTGCGAAAGATGTTTTAAAAGCTATATTGATTAAAACGACTTTTATATCATTTGGAAATTTGTATATATAACTCAAATCACTTATAAAACATTTCAAAAATTTATAAGATTAATTTTTTAATTTACATTTCAAATCCCCATTTTCAATCATTTTAAAACTTTGGTCATTAAACTGCAAAACCATATATTTTTTAAAACTTTTTTCGGACTTATTTGAAATTCTATAAGATGAAAACTTGATTATATTTTTTTGATTGGAATCTATGGGTATAATAGTTCGTAAAATTCTTACTACGAATAATTTCGAACTATATTCCACTTTATATACTCATTTGAATTCTACGGCATGGAATCGCGAACTACCATGCGCGGCGTGCCTAGATTTGACTCGATTATTAATATTCATTTAAAACCCATCAAGACAAGTTCTAATAATTATAAAACCTTTATTTAACATTTCTAGACATTTTCATGGGGTTTAATGATTGTATGTTTACTTTTATAACTTGATTCAGAAAGTGATTTCCTTGTGTAATATCAACGTGTGCTTAACATGACTTGTCAAACAGCCATAATAACATTCAATACTTGATGAACAACATATAAATAAGTATCCATGGCAATCATTTAACCTCATTACATATATGTAAAATAGTGTTTCTCACCTTGGAATAAAACGATTAACTAGAAAATGGATTATCCATTCTAACTTGAATCGATGCTCATGAACACTAGTTTCGAAGCTCTTGTAGGGCTTGGCCTAGCTTGGGAAGGGGGTAGGGGTTCACAGCCTTTGTTTGTGAGGGTGGTAGGCTCGGATAGGGTGGTTGGTCGTGGATGTGAAGAGATAGGGGAAGGGTTTGGTGAATTTTGAAGTGTTATATGTTTAGATATAATTTTCTTTATATTTTTTCATAGATGGAACCCATTAAAATGTAGAGGAAGCTTGTAGAAAAATAAAGAAGAAAATGAAAGAAAAAAGTGAAAAGGCGAAGTGGTATTTATAGGAAAATGGAAGAGAGTAAACATCTCCTCCTTACATCACACACTTCATCATGCCACCTCCTCCTCCCATTACCATGCGCCGGCAACCTCCCCTCACGTACAACTATGGTCACATCATGGAGGGGCAGCCTCATTGATATGACATTTGATGATGATAATATGTGATTATAGGTTTAGATTCTCACTCCACCACCACATGCTCCACTTCCTTTCATCATCGCCACTTGCGCCACCTCCTCCACCATCATCATGGCACAACCAAGTCCTTCCAACCACCGTATGCTTCTTCAATGTGATATTTAATGGTAAGGGTTGGTTTCTTAAGTGAGAAGGAGCTGTTTATAATATCTTATATGTTTATATATTTAGTATATATACATATATATGTATATATAAGTGTTCGTGTGCATGTGCACATGGTTTCTTGGATGGGTATATGTATGTGTTCAATTGGATGTCACATATAATTCACAACGTTCTACAACTTCTATATGTATGAATTTCGTTTTCGATTTTTGTTCATATTTTCCTTCTTATTTAATTTACATATATTTGGAGACAAATTTGAAAATAATATTTCTATTGTTATTTTAAATAAAGAGCTTTTAAATTTGATTTAAAAACCATTATTCAGTCATTTAAACTAAAATTTTAAATTCAGTCATATTTTTTATAAGTGATAAATTTACGGATTGTTATAGACTCCCCTTATTAAAAGAATTTCGTCCTTGAAATTGAAGATAGGAAGAAGATAACTCAAGATAAATAACATATGATGAAATATATAAAAGATATGATAAGTAACTACACCTCAGGTAGTGAGTACACTACATCAATATAATATATACAATCTACTCATCCATCCTAAACTCGGGATAGGCTTTCCTCATTTTATACTCCATTTCCTATATATAACCATTAGCATCACCACTCCACTGTATTTTTACTAACCCATAGCCTTTCTCCTTAATCGTTTCTCATCGTGATCCATGATTCGATTGGGTTGTTTGACGACGGTTAAATTTGGTTCTACTTTTAGGATTTCTCGAACAACTGTTCTACGACTTGGTCTAGATCATACACATATTTACATAAAGGAGATATGTGGAAAACATCGTCTACGCCTGACAGCACTTCTCCGGTACTTCTGCTCGATAGGCTATTGGGCTAATTCGCTCAAGAATAGGAAAAGGTCCAATATATCGAAGGGCCAGCTTACCAATTCTTCCAAATCTTAGCACTCCCCTCATTGGAGGGATCTTCAGAAATACTTAGTCTCCAATTAAGAATTCCAAATTTTTACACCTTTGATTGGCATAACTCTTTTGTCTACTCCACGCCTTCTTTAGGTTCTTTTTAATCATATCTACTTTCTCTACGGCTTCTAAAATCATGTCGGGGCCAAGTACCAATTAATCTCCTATTTTGATCCAACATGCTAGGGATCTACATTGACGACCATACAAGGCTTTATAAGGTGCCATATTTGTGCTAGTCTAATAGCTGTTATTGTAAGAGAACTCCAATAAGTGAAGTTATCTTTCCCAAGAACCTCCAACGTCTAATACATGTGCTCCTAAAAGATCTTCCAACACCTTGTTTCCTCTCTCTATTCGCCCATCAATTTAGGGATGATATGCAGTGCTTACACCGACTTTGTTCCTAAAGCTATCTGTAGACCATCCTAGAACTGATTGGTAAAGATTGGGTCTTAATCACTTATGATGCTGATAGAAACTCCATGTAGTCTGATAATCTCCCTCATATATATCTCAGCCAAGCTTGCAGCCATTTATGTGGGTTTTACTGGGATGAAGTGTGCGCTTTTAGTTAATCTATCTATGATAACCCAGATGCTTTTATTCCCTTTCCTTGATCGAGGAAAGACATCGATAAAGTCCATGGATATATGATCCCATTTCCACTTTGTAATCTCAAGTGGTTAGAGTAGTGCATCAATCTTTTTTTGGTTACTCTTTACCTGCTGGAAATTTGCGCATCTACTTACATGGATGGGAATGTCTCTCTTTATACCCTCCCACCTAAAATCATCTTCGTTTCTCTATACATCACTCCGAGATGTATTGCGAGTGGGGAATTATGACATTTTGTTTAAGCTTCTTGTCTAATCCTATCAACAATGGGAATACATAACCTACCATTTATCCTTAGAATTCCTTGCTCATCCACTTTGATTCCTAACAATCTTTATAGTATTTCATTCTCTTCTACTTCCTTGGCAATTCTTGCAAGAATTGGATCCTTATGTTGGTTCTTCTTAATGCGATAAATCAACGTTAGAAGCACTACTAAATAAGCAATAATAGAATGATTTCTACCTAGCGCGTCTGCTACAACATTGGCTTTTCCTGGTATATACAAAATATCCAAATTATACGATGCAAGGAATTCTAGCCAACATTGTTGACTCATATTAAATCCTTCTAAGTGAAAAGGTATTTCAAGGATTTTTGATCTATGAAGGAATCAAACTTTTCACGCCGCAAATAATGTCTCTATGTTTTTAATGTAAACACCACGACTGATTATTTCATGTCGTGTGTCACATAATTTCTTTCATGGATTTTTAGTTGTCTGCTCACATAAGTGATGACTATTCCATGTTGCATTACGACTACACCAATTCCTTCTCTACATGCATCGGTATAAACATTTAAACTGCAACTTTCATTAGAAATAGCTAACACTGAAGAAGTGGTTAACCTCTTCTTGAGTTCCCAAAATGCTTCTCATTTCTATGTCCTCTTAAACTTAGCATCCTTCCTAGTGAGTTCTGTCAAGTGAGAAGAAATTTTAGAGAAATCTCGAATAAATCTTTGATAATATTCAGCTAATCCTAAGAAGCTATGGATGTCCTTTAGAGTCCATGGTTGCCTCTAATCCAATATAGCTGAAATTTTCCCTTGGTCTACGGAAACTCCATCTCCGGATGCAATACATCCTTGAAATCTCACCTCTTTTTCTTAAAAATGACATTTTGAGAACTTTGCTTTCAGTACATTCTTCCTCAATATTTCCAACACGATCTCCACATGTCTTTCGTGTTCTTCTTCAGCCTTTGAGTTTATGAGAATGTAATCAATAAAACTAAAATGAATTTATTGAGTACATTTCTAAATACTCTGTTCATAATGTCTACGAAATAGGCAGGTGCATTGGTTAGCTTGAATGGCATAACTAACCAGTCATAAAAACTCTCTGGCCTTGGAATGCAGTCTTTTGCTACTCTTAACTGATGGAATCTTGTAGCTAGGTCCATATTTGATAATACCCAAGCATCGTCTAATTAATCAAGTAAGCTGTCTATGTGAGGCAGAGGATACTTGTTTTTAATCGTTTTCTTATTTAGGTCTCTGTGGTCTACACAAATTCTCATCTGACTTTGCCAAAAAAACTACAGCTACGCTCCAACTTAAGCGACTTGGTCTCATCGGTCCTTTCTTTAACAATTCATCAGTTTAGTTTGCTAACTCAACCTTTTCCTTTGGATCCATCCTATGAATAGGGTGTGCAACAAGTCTGGCATCAAGGATTAAGTAAATTTAGAATTCTATTTCCCATTGCGGGGATAAACTCTTTACTTCCTCGAAAACATCTTGAAAGTCCTCAACGACATATTTCCTTTTTGAGTCCATTTAAGATGAATCCAACGCATGCATGAAGTTGTTTCTTACTGGACTGGGTCTTTCATATTATTTTGTCTAACATTCTTCCGGTTGTGGTTTCTAATAGGACTATTCAATTTTTGTAGCCTAGAATTTCTCTATACTTAGATAGCCAATCCATTTCGAGTGAAATATCAAATCTAACGAAATCAATGACGAATAGGTTGCAAAATAATAGATGCATTTTGTAGGCAGTGCTTATATTTTCACAGGACATAGAGAATGGTATTACCGCCTATGTGATTGGACACATGGAGAGGTGTTTCTATTATTTCTAAGGTAATTTTTAATTTATTGACTAATTTATGAGAAAAAACTATGGGAAGCTCCTGTATCAAATAAAACTCTTACTAAAATTTCACTAGCACATGTATTACCTTCTAAGACTCCCTTGCCCTTTACGTCTTCAGCGGTCGAAAGCTTGCCTTTTATAACATAGACCTTAATATGTTATCCCTTCTTCTTCAACGAGCACTTGTTCTTCCAGTGACCTAGCCAGTGGCAATGATAACAAAGACTCTTATGAACAATAGAAGAAATATTTTCTTCCTTTTACATCTTAGGATTCCTACACAGTGTTAAGAGATGACCTTTCTTATTGTAATTGAAACAAACAATATCCTTATAATGATTCTCTTGGGACCCTCCACCATTCTTTCCCTGCCATGACTTCTTCCTCTTGTTCTGGTTATTGCAATTTTCTTGGGCTATTCCCAAATTTCTTATATCCAATGCTTCATACCAAAAATCCATTTCTAGTAATTCCATGAAGGTTCCTTTCACGTGGCCAGTCATCAATTCCTAATATTGCTCTTTTATTCCCTCAACAAACATTTCATTCTTGTTCAAGGGTGTGTCTATTAGTCCTGGTCCAAAACAAGATAACTTAGTGAACTTATTTGAGTACTCCTCTATAGGCATATCTTCTTGTCATAAGTCCATGAAATTTCTGTAATGATGGGATTTTCCAGCTGCAGGTCAAAACCACTCCTCGAATACTTCCTTAAATTTAGCCTATAAGAAGTTGTCTTTAGATTCATTTAAAATGATGGATTCCCACCACGCAAAAGCTCTTCCTACAACTCCGAGGAAGCCAAGAATCACTTTTGCTTATATCGTACGTTTAATCCTTTTAGTATCCTCTTATGAGAACGGAGCCAAGCTTGTACTTCAACAATAAACTTAATTCCTTGGAACGGTTTCCTTTCCAAGTTAGTATAGTTCTTGCAAAGTGTACTGAAATTTGTTTGAGGCTGTACTGGAATTACTATTCTTTTACAACCATGACATTATAACCATTAGTGTTTGTCGTGCTACTGCTTCCCCTTCTTCATCCTCGGTGATTGCTTATTTCTTACAATCTGAATGTAGCAAAGATACAATTCATACCATACATACGAGATTGTCTTAGGGAATGGGTATTGAGCTTTTAAACAATTTTGGATGGATTTATTTTGATAAATACACTATCTCTAATGAGTCAAACCCATCAAGGCTTAGGCACTTGCTAACCTAAGCTCTGATACTAGCTATGATGACCCGAATTTTTGACCCTTGAAGATCGACACTAATACATCAATGGTATCCATGTGCCGCAAATTCAAATGCTGAAAAGGAAAATAACCAAAAGTTTATAAGAAATAAAGGTAGAAAATAGAATTATAATTGAATCCTAAGTCCTGTTAAACAATAAAATTATACAAGTGAAAAGTACGTATAATCAGTCCAAGTGATTCATCAGAGTTATGAAAAGTACTAACCTAGCCTAGGATATTTATAACTGCATATCCTTATATGGGCTGGATACAAAATACATAATACATGATACAACAGAAAGTTGAAAATAGATAAATATGGACAAAGGACCATTTAGTCTTCATACTTTGAGCTCCTTCCAAAATGCTCCAAGCTACCCGGCTACTTGACTCCCTGAAAAATAGAGCACCCAAAGTTTAAAGGAAAAGAAAAATAAACCACAGGTCAGTCATGGGACTGGTATGAGAAACTTAAAATATGGATGTTTGAAAACAATAGTGTATCTCATAAGACCATGCCGCATATAAACACAGAACATATTTTTACCTTATGATAACCAAAATCTTTGATAAGCAAAATTTTGAAATATTTTAGTGACATTCTTTTGAAATTTTTTTGAAATAAACTTATAAATCTTAGCTAAAATGGTTGCATCTCATATTTTAGTATTTGCACAACTAAGTCCGTACGACACTTATAGGATATTTGACTACCAATTGAATAGAGAGGTAAGGGACTACCTCCCATACAGTGCATTTTTAGAGGAATGCACCTAAGGTCCCTATGGTGGTCCTTATGGGAAATAAGACCGGCCTATCCAAAAATTGCATGAATACCACCAAGTATACATCACCTGGTCGTTACCGATCTATCTGGGATCCCGAGCATACACCACATAATTTAAACCGGACGTAATAGCGGGTTGAAAATTTATAGATCTAGAAGGTGATTTCATACCTTGATTGGTTTTGAGCCACTTAGCCTTAAAGCGCCCTATGTTTCACTAATCCCAAGTGTGAGGCTTGAGGTAATGATTACCTTTTTTACATAGCACATTTTTCACTTTGAATGCCACTTTGCCATTTCATAATCACAAAACTGATTACTACAAATGCATAACTCCTGAGCTTGTACATCTTAGTAAAGGGTGTTAAGCTAAGAAAATTGCATTCTCCACCACCAAACAAATGGTATGTTCGTAGATATCAATCAATATGATTCAGAATGCAACATCATACATTTGTCCATATAGTTGTCCAGGAATAGGATAAATAAAGGGCACTTTCCTACCACATCCTTTTGGGAATCATCAATAGGATTAGTAGCAAATAGTCCTGTTTTGAAGATTTCCAGAATGAAGGGACCACTGCTATTTATTTATCTCAAGAGCTACCCAGAGATTATCAACAAGCAGTCATTCCAAAGTGACGATCCTCTATCTTTTAAAAGCATGATCTTCAATATATCTTCTTCACTTTCAAACGCGTAAATTTGTTTAAAGTGGCTTTTGGATAGGGATTACCCAAATCCGACTCCAGTTTTGATAAACCAATCATTGATAAAAAAAATGTTAAGTGGGTAGATAATAATCATTCCATTTATCTGTTTTATTTTTATCTAAAGATGTCTTTTAAAGGATTTTAACTTTTCAAAACCATTTCTTTTCAGTATATATGAATTCATTAAGCCTCCTTATGAAAGTTTACTAAATTATTTTAGAATACATTATTCAGTAAAATAGAGTCAAATGGAAATTGTACTACTTTTATACGGTTTTAATTTTCATATTCAACAGGTACTGTGGGCAGAATAACGATGTAATACTCTTTTAGATTCCACAAATAGTACGAGTTCCCTTTTTGGAATTTAACACCAAATAAAAGAAGACTATTTCTTTGTGATCCAAGTTGTTTAATTTTGAAAAAGGTAACCTTTTATACTTATTTGTTTTCGATATTTCAACCTTATATATACCCCATTTGGGGGAGGCCAATTGAGTTAGGGGATTGGTTGCTCCTAAACATCTCCTTAGTTTAAGCACCTCAACAAAATCTCACCAACAGAAAAATCAGGTATACTCTTAAGCTTTTTGGAGCCAAGATTAAATCATCTACTTATAACGACTTTACATCAAATTTATTTATTTAAACTTCTTTATAATAAATATAAAACCTTAAAATCATTTTTAAAACACTTATTTATTTATTAGAAAACATTTACAAAAGTTAGGAAAATAATTGTGAAGTCTGAAATAATATTTTTAAAAGTTATTGAAAAAGTGCTGCAAAAAGTTATGCAAAAGATGTTTTAAAAGCTATACTGATTAAAAACGACTTTTATATCGTTGGAAATTTGTATATATAAATCTAATCTCTTTTAAAACATTTTAAAAGATTTAAAAGATTTATTTTATATTTTAAACATCTAAAATATCCATTTTAAATCATTTTAAAACTTTGGTTATTAAATTGCAAAACTGTAGTACTTTTGAAAACTTTTTTCGGACTAATTTGAAAATCTATAAGATGAAAACTTGATTCTTTCATTGATTGAAAAATATGGATATAACAGTCTCTAAAATTCTCACTGCAGAGAATTCTGAGCAATATTCCCCTTTATAAACTTATTTGAATTCTACAGCGCGAAATTGCAAACTATCGTTACGCTACACGTCTAGTTTTGACTCAATTATTAATTTTCAATTGAAACTTGTCAAGTCAAGTTCTAATGATTATAAAATGTTTATAAAACATTTCTAATCATTTTCAAGGGGTTTAATAATTCCATATTTAATTTTATAACTTGATTCGGAAAGTGATTTTCTTATGTAATATCGACGTGTATTTAATGTGACTTGTTAAATAACCATAATAACAATATATACTTAATGAACAATATATAACCAAGCATCCATGGAAATCATTTCACATCATCATACAGGCACACACATACACACAGATATATATATATATATATGTGTGTATATGCATGTCCATGTGCGTGTTTGTATGTGTGTGTATGCCTTTTTTTTGAAAATGAAAGGTTCTTTGTTAATGACGTAATAGAACTAATAAGTAGTAGGATTCGCCTCCTTAAAATACCTTACCATTGCGGTAAGGAAAAAGAAGACGACGTCCACTATATATGCAATCTCCAATGCAGTTAATTAGACACATTACAATCTAGACCAAATAAAAACTGAAAATACAAAGACCAAGTAACAAAACAAAAATGGGCCCAAAAGATATTGGCCGAAAACAATACACCTCCACGTCCTATGATCAACCCGATCTATGCCATTACTAAAAACAAACTGAAAACCCTTAAACCTCATCCACTTCATATTACGCCGCCATCATCCAGTATCTTCCAAATCAATCACCCATCTTAGAAAAATCTCTCTCTCTCTCTCTGTTGAGCTCGCTTGCCGATGATGTACTTGTCAAGATAGCTGATGGAGAACGTCTATTTCCAATAGCTTCATCTTTACCTCCTTCAAACAAGAATTATTTTCAAAACGTCTCCATATGCATTCAAGCCAAATGTGATGTGTTAGTGTAGACGCCGCCATAAAACCCAAGTCTCGAAGTGCTGTTGGTGCTTTAAAGTTGAGCCTCGGCGTGGAGAATCGGTCTCGAAATGAATTGGCTGCAAACGATTGTATTGCGAGTTTGAGCAACAGAGCATCCTACAGATAAGTACAATAATCACAATTTGAGAATACTTGGTGGTGGTTTTCATTTTGTCCATTACATAGCATGCACCTTAAATCAGTAGTAATTCCCCAATTTAGCAATCGATCCACTGTAGGTAAACCCTATAAGTAAGCCATGTATGTCTTGAAAGAGAATTTTTTGGCTATTTTGTAGCGCCATATCAATTTGAAATTGTCATCACTATCAGTAGCAAGTCGAATGCCATTCCAGACTGTGGAGAACACGTATTGTCTTTTATCATAAACTTTCCAATAGTCTATTGGATTGTCAGAAAGAATTTTCACTTGGTTAATTTGAGTTGCTACTTCCCTAGTTTTTGATAATACTTAAGGTTGAACTTATCCATCTAATATAATATGTCTAAGTACTATTGGCCATGTTACTTAAATGAATTATGTTCAATCCAATTAGTTCGACGAAGGATTTATGGTTTATCCAAGGGTCAAACCATAAATCTATGTTTTCTTCGTTGATAATAACTCGAGCCATGATTGATGCAGCTGTGTCACGTTGCCTTAGAATCGATTTCATTGTGCCAAAATAGTTATTTTCAATGGGTAGAACCTAGACATTTGCCTTTACATATACTTAATCCTCATCCATCTGGACCATATCATTTTGTTGCTAATAGATTTCATAATAGTTTAATTCTAGCAGTTTTGTTCAGATCTATGAATTTACGCAGTTCGACCCCTCCTTCGATCTTAGACTTACATAATGTCTCCCATGAAACTTTGTGAAGCTTCCCCTTTTATAAAAAGTCTACCCATAGCTTATCAATTTTTTTCAACACTGATTAGGGCAAGTTATACATTGATAAACAGTACGTAACAATAGGAGTTATTGTATTGTGAATTAGTTCTGCTCTGCTAGCTTTAGTTAGTAATTGCAGTCCCGTCCTTCTAACCTGCTGCTGATTTTATGTAGCAGGGGTAAACATTGTGTAACATGGATATAATCCACTGATAAAGGAACGCCAAGATACTTTACAGGAAATTCTTGTTGTGATATGTGTAAAATGCTTGAAATTCCTGACTTATAAATTACCTCGATGCTGAAAAATATCTAAGATTTATTTTTAATCCAACAGTCTCCTCCATAGCAGAAAAAACATGGTTTTTATAAGTAGCATTGTTTGTTGTAGCGAATAGAAAAATCGTAACGTCATTGGCATATAGGCAATGAGTAATTGCAGGTTGAACAGTAGATATAGGCTGTAAATGTCCGTCAATTGTTTTCTCTTTCATAATAACGTAAAAAATTCCATTACTACGCAAAATAAATAGGGGGACAGTGGGTCTCCTTGCCAGAGCCCTCTGTCAAAATGAATAAATCCTTATGGTCTTCCGTTAATCATAATGGAAAAAGTAGGCGTAAAATTGCATTCATAAATAAGCTCTACTGTATGTGTAAGGAAGCCTATAGATGAGAGCATATGGATAATGAACTCTTGATTAACCATGTCATATGCTTTTTGAAAATCGAATTTAATGCACATTTTTTGTTTACCTCATTCAAAACAGTCCCAGATAAGTTCATGAGCTAGCAAGATGTTTTCACCAGTGTTTCTCCTCAGTATAAACAATGATTGATTTTCTACAGTTAAAAAAGAAAGAAACCATTTAATACGATTACAGAGAATCTTTGATACTGTTTTGTATAAGACATTAGCACATGCAATAGGTAGGTAATCTGAGATTATTTGAGGCTTATCTTTCTAAGGGATTAAAGTAATAAAATTGTGATTCACTCCCTTTGGCAATTTTCTTGTATGAAATATTTCTGACACGACGTTGAATATGCTTTCTTATAGGTCCATCCATTGTAATTTGTAAAATTTGGATGAGTAACCATTGGAACCGGTGCTTTTAGCATCATCAATTAAAACAGAGCCATTTTATTTCATCCATTATAACTGGAGAAGTTAATTATTCTCTCCTTGTGGCATTTATTTGCATTCTGCTACTTATGGTGGGAAAAAAATTCATAGGAACTCCATTGAATAGCTTTTAATAATATTTCAAGGCTTCATCCTTTATGTTGTTATAGTTATTTATATAATGGCCTTGTGCATCCATTACAGCTTGAATTTTATTTCCATGTCGTCGCATTGACATTTAGGCATGAATTATTTAGTATTATTATCACTCTTTTAAAGCCACAACATTTTGCTTTGTTGCTGAACAAATTCATGTTGCTTCATAAATTGATCATTTAGCTTCTGAACAATATGATACATATTATCATATATAATGCAATTTTCTAGGTCATGAGCCACGAGATAAAACATTGTACAAATTCAAACTTTAGATTAACTATGGTATTATCCTTCATTCTTAACTTATGCCATGCTTTTAGTTCATTTTTAATAGCCTTCAATTTAAAAATAAGTCTGTAACTGTGAGAACCCCATGTATCAGCTGATAGCCCATTTGCAGTGCTTTCCTATAGTACCAGTTGTTAATATATCGAAAGGGGGCTCTTTTCTGGTGCCGATGTCAAGGACTGAAAAATACTAAGATAGGGTTATGGTCGCTAGTAGATGAAGGTAAGGTAATAGTGCCGAATTGTAGAAACATAGACATAAACTCGTAATTAATAAGAACTTTGTCTATGTTTTTTGCAATCCCTCTATGCAGCCATGTGAATTTACATCCCTATAAAATAGATTCCATCAAACCATAGTTAAATAAGCAGTTTTTAAAGGTATTTAAATAGGAGAAGGGGATTGGAAATCCTCCCATTTTGTCCTTCAGGTTAAGAGCATTACTAAAGTCCCCTATAACTAGCCAAGAAGATCATATATTAGAAGCATCAAGGCAAAGCAAATCCCATAACTTTTGGCATTCTAAAAAAGAGCTATTACCGTACACACATGTGCAATAGCATTATAGGCCTCCTTTATTTAATAACAGTAGGGTGATTTGTTGCTATGATTTGCTAAATATAATATGTTCCCAGACAGTTATATCTAGTATAATCACAAGTCGACCCTTATTTCCTTCATCATTATTATGTACTATATTCCATTTTGATAGAGTCAACTGTACTTTGTCTATGCTTGTTGTAGTTAACTTGGTCTCAACTAATTTATCATGGTAAGCTTGTGAGATTTTATGAGTGTGAATACCTGACTGAATTTATCATTGGTATTCATACCTCTAATATTCCATGTCATGATGTTTATGTACCCTTTATAGTGCTCCTTATATATATATATATATATATATATATATAAAGTTTTCCACCTTGGAATAAAATGATTAACTAGAAAACGGATTATCCTTTCTAACTGAAATCAAAGCTCACAAACACTCATCTTGAAGCACCTATTGGGCTTGGCTATGCTTGTGAGGGAACAGTGGTTCATGCCTTTGGTTTTATAGGGTAGTAGGCTCGGCTAGGGTGGTTGGTTTTTGGTTTGAAGAGAAAAAGGAAAGGTTTGGATTAGTTTTGAAGTGCAATATGTTTAGATATAATTTGCTGTAATTTTCTTTATATTTTTTCTTAGATGAAAGCTATTAAAATATGGAGGAATCTTTTATAAAAATAAAGAAGAAGATGAATGAATTAAGTGAAGAAGTGAAGTGGTATTTATAGGTATATAGGAGAGTATAAACATCTCCTCCTTACATCACCACGCATCATCACACCACCTTATCCTACCATCACCATGTAACGGCCACCTCCCCCTAGGTATAGCCCAAGTCCCATCATGGAGGGGCAAGGCCATGTGCCTCTTTGATTTGACATTTAACGGTGATAATATGTAGTTTAGATTCTCACTCGACCACCACATGCTCCGTCTCCTTTCATCATCACCTACTTGCGTTACCTCCTCCGCCATCGTCATAGCACGGCCAAGTCCCATCAACACCATATGCTTTATGGATGTGATGTTTGATGGTAAGGGTTGGTTACTTAAGTGAGAAGGAGTTGTTTATAATATCTTATATGTTTATATATTCAGTATATATGTACATATGTGTGTATATAAGTTTTCATGTACATGTGCACATGGTTTCTTGGATGGGTATATGTACATGTAAATTTGGATGTCACATATAATTCGCATAATTCTACAACTTATATACATTGAATCATTATGAACTTCAATTTCGATTTCAGATCATATTTTCACTTCTTATTTAACATACATATGTTTGTAAACAAAGTTTGAAAATAATATTTCTCTTATTATTTTTAAATAAAGAGCTTTTAATTTGACTTAAAGACCATTATTTAGTCATTTAAACTAAAATTTTATATTGAGTCATATGATTTTAAGTGATGAATTTACAGGTCATTACAGACTCCGCTTCTTAAAAGAATTCCATCCTCGAAATTAAAGATGAGAAAAAGATAACTCAAGAGAAATAACATGTACGATGAAACATATATAGGATATGATAAGTGACTACACTACTAGCGATGAGTACATTACATAGATACAATATATACAATCTATTCATCCATCCTAAACTCGAGAAGACTTTCTTCATTCTATCATCTGTTTCCCATGTACAATCATGGCATCGCCACTCCATTGTACTTTAACTAACTACACAACCTTTTTTCTTAATTGTTTCTTATCTCGATCCATGATATGATTGGGTTGTCTGATGACAGTTGAATTTGGTTCTACTTCTAAGTCTTCTTGGGCAGTTGTTTCTATGACTTGGTTTGGATCGTACGCATACTTACGTAAATGAGATACATGGAAAACATTGTGTATGCCTGACAACCTCTTCGGTAGTTCTACTCAAAAGGTTAATGGGCCACTTTTCTCAACAATAGGAAATGCTCCAACATATCGAGAGGCCAGCTTAATAGTTCTTCCATATCTTGCCACTCCCTTCATTGGAGAGATCTTTAGAAATACTAAGTCTCCAACTAAGAATTCCAAATTTCTATGCCTTCGATCGGCGTAACTCTTTTGTCTACTCTACGCCTCCTTTAGCTTCTTTCTAATTATATCTACTTTCTCTGTAGCTTCTAAAATCTTGTTGGGGCAAAGTATCACCCGCTTCTTCGATTTCGATCCAACATGGTGAGGATCTTCATAGACGAGAATACAAAGCTTTATAAGAGCCATATTTATGCTTGCCTAGTAGCTGTTATTGTAAGAGAACTCCACTAAGTGAAGGTAGCTTTCCCGAGAACATCAAAAATCTAATACACATGCTCCCAAATGATCTTCCAACATTTTGTTGACCCCCTTAGTTTGCCCATTAGTTTAGGGATGATATGCGGTGCTTTCATCCAGCTTTGTTCCCAAAGCTATCTATATGGAATCCAAGAAATGACTGGTAAATATTAGGTCTCGATCACTTATTGTGCTAGTAGGAACTCCATGTAGTCTGATAATCTCCCTCATATATCTCAACCAAGCTTGTGGCTGTTCTTATGGGTTTTACTGGGATGAAGTGTGCACTTTTAGTTAATATATCTATGTTAACAAGATGCCTTCATTCTCTTTCCTTGATCAAGGCAAGCCATCAATAAAGATCATGGATATCTAGTCCCATTTCCACTTTGAAATCTCAAGTGGTTAGAGTAGTCCAGTAATCTTTTGTCGGTCACTCTTTATTTGCTGACAACTTGCACATCTACAGACATGGATGGAAATGTCTCTCTTTATACCCTCCACTAGAAAGTCTTCTTCATTTCTCTATACATCTTAGAAACTTCAAGATGTATTGCGAGTGAGGAAATGTGATATTTTGTTAAAGCTTCTTGTTTAATCCTATCAATATTGGGAACATATATCCTTCCATTCATCCTTACAATTCCTTGCTCATTCACTTTGAATCTGAACCATCTTCCTCGTATTTCATTTTCCTGCATTTCCTTGGCTACTCTTACAAGAATCAGATCCTTGAGTTAATTCTCCTTGATGTAATGAATCAACGCTGGATGCAGTACTAAATAATCTATAATACCATGCTTTCTGGCTAGCACGTCTGCCATAACATTGGCATTTCCTTGTGTATATAGAATATCAAAATCATATGGTGTGAGAAATTCTAACCAACATTGTTGCCTCATATTTAAATCCTTTTGAGCGAAAAAGTATTTCAAAGATCTGTGATCCGTAGAGAGATCAAACTTTTCAAGCAGCAAATAACGTCCCGACATTTTTAATGCAAACACCCGGCTAATAACTCCAAGTCGTGTGTCGCATAATTTCTTTCATGGATCTTTAATTGTCTACTAGCATAAACAATGACCTTCCCAAGTTGCATGGGGACTGCACCAATCCCTTCTCCATAGGCATTAGTATAAAAGGTTAAACCACCACTTTCATCAGTAATAGCTAATACGGAAGTAGTGGTTAACCTCTTCTTAATTTCCTAAAATGCTTCCTCACATATCTACCTCAAACTTGGCATCTTTCCTAGTGAGTTTTTTCAAGTGAGAAGAAATTTTAGTGAAATCTTGAATAAATCTACGATAATACCAGCTAATCCTAAGTAGCTACGGATGTCCTTTGGAGTCTTTGGTTGCCTCCAATCATGTATAGCTGAAATTTCCATGGATCCACTGAAAATCCATCTTCTGACGTAATATATCGTAGGAATCTCACCTCATTTTCCTATGAATGACATGTTGAGAACTTTACTTTCGGTACATTACTCCTCAATATTTCCAAAACAATCTCCAAATGTCTTTCGTGTTCTTCTTCAGTCTTTGAGTATAAAAATGTCATCAATAAATACTAACATGAATTTATTGAGTATATCCCTAAATAGTCTGTTCATAATGTCAACGAAATAGGTAGGTGGATTGGTTAACCCGGATGGCATAATTAACCATTCATAGAGACTCTCTGACCCATGGAATGTAGTAAAGGGAATGTAATCTTCTGTTATTCTTAATTGATGGAATCCCATAGCTAGGTCCACCTTTGAGAGTACTCGACACCATGTAATTGATTGAACAAGTCATCTATGTGGGGGCAGAGGATACAATTTTTAGTCCTTTGCTTATTTAGGTCTCTGTAGTCTACATAAAGTCAAGGGGAACCATTTGACTTTGCTAAGAAAACTACAACTACGCCCCAACTTGAGCGACTTGGTCTAATTAGCCCTTTCTTTAACAATTCATCAGTTTAGTTTGCCAACTCAACTTTTTCATTTAGAGCCAGCCTACGAATAGGGTGTATAACAGGTCTGAAACCAAGGATTAAGTCAATTCATAATTCTAATTCCCGATGTAGGGGCAAACTCTTTACTTCCTCAAAAACATCTTGAAAGTCTTTAACAATGGATATCCTTTTTGAGTCCATTTGAGATGAAACCAACGCATGCATGAAGCTATCTCTTATTGGACTAGGTCCTTCAAATTATTTTGTCTAGCATTCTTTCGGTTATGGTTTTTAATATGACTCCTCAATTGTTGTAGTCTAGAATAGCCTTATACTTGTATAGCCAATCCGTTTCGAGTAAAATATCAAACCGAATGAATTCAAGGACAAATAGGTTGCAAAAGAATAGATGGGTTTGTAGGTAGCGCTTACATTTTCATAGGACATACAAAGATTGGTCGAATCACCTATGGGATTAGATATGCATAGATGGGATTCTACTATTTCTTGGGTAAGTTTTAATTTATTAACTAAATTCTTCGGAAAAAAAACTAGAGGAAGCTCCATTATCAGATAAAACTCTGACTGAAATTATAACCTTCTAGGACTTCCTTGCCCTTTACGTCTTCAATGGTCGAAGGCTCTACTTTTATAGCATAGACCTTAATCTATTCTCCCTTCTTCATCATCGGGCACTTGTTCTTCCGGTGACCTAGCCGATGGCAATGATAATAAAAACACTTATGAACTGTATGAGATCCTTCTTCTACATCTTGAGATTCCTACACTGTGTTAAGAGATGACCTTTCTTATGGCAATTGGAACAAACAATATCCTTATGATTCTCTTGGGACCCTCCACCATTCTTTCCCTACCGCTACTTCTTCCTCTTGTTGTTATTTCCTTGGGCTGCTGCCAGATTTCTTTTATCCAATGCTTTTGTACCATAAACCCATGTTTAATAAGTCCATGTAGGTTCCTTTCACGTGAGCAGTCATCCGTTCTTGATATTGCTCTTTCATTCCTGCAATAAACATTTCATTCTTCTTCAAAGGGATATCTATTACTCCCGACATAAAACAAGATAACGCGGTGAACTTATTTGGGTACTCTATAGACATGTCTTCTTGTCTTATGTCCATGAAATTTCTATACAGACGGGTTTCCATCTGCATCTATATACTTCTCCTCTAATACTTCCTTAAATCTAGCCCATAAGAAGTTGTCTTCAAATTCATTCAAAGTGATGGATTCTCACTATGCGAGAGCTCCTTCCTACAACTACTAGGAAGCCAAGAATCTCTTTTTGCTAATTCCCTACATTCATCCTTTGAACATCCTCTCACAAGAGTGGAGCCAAGCTTGTACTTCAACAATAGATGTGGTTCCTTGGAATGGGTATTAAGATTTTAAATGATTGATCATTTCTTACTATCTGAATATAGTAAAGAGACAATTTAGAACATACATATGAGATTGTCTTAGGGAATGGGTATTAAGCTTTTAAACGATTTTGGATGGATTTATTTTGATAGATACGCTATCTCTAATGAGTCAACTCCATCAAGGCTTAGGTACTCGCTAACCTAAACTCTGATACCAGTTATAACGACCCGACTTTTCGACCCTTAAAGATCGACCCTAATACATCCACCGTATTTATGTGCCGCAAATTCAAATGCCAGAATGGCAGATAATCAGGAGTTTATAAAAATTTAAAGTTAAAAATAGACTAATAAAAAACCTCACATCATGTTAAACAACATAATTATACAGGCGGAAAGTACGTATATTCACTCCAAGTGATTAATCACAGTTACGATAAGTACTAACTCAGCCTTGGATATTTATAACTACATATCCTTGTATGGGCTGGTAGATACAAAATACGTGATACACGGTACAGTAGAAAATTGAAAATAAATAACTATTGACAAAGGAGCCTTCAGTCTTCATACTCCGAGATCCTTCCAAAATGCTCTAAGCTGCCCGACTACTTGATTACTCGAAAAATAGGGCACCTAGAGTTTAAGGGAAAGAAAAATAAACCCTAGATCAGTCATGGGATTGGTGTGAGAAACTCAAAATACGGATGTTTGAAAATAAAAGTGCATCTCATAAGACCACATCGCACATAAACACGAAATAGAATTTTACCTTATGATAACCAAAATCTTTGATACGCAAAGTTTTCAAATATTATTTTCAATGACATTATTTTGAAAACATTTTTAAATAAACTTTAAAAACGTTAGCTTAAATACCTGCATCTCACATTTCAGTATTTGCATAACTAAGTCCAAACGGTGCTTATTGGGCATTAGATTACCAACAGAATAGCGAGGTAAAGGACTGCCTCCCGTACGATGCATTTCTAAAGGAAAGCACTCGAGGCCCCTATGTTGGTCCTCATGCGAATTAAGACCAACCTATCCGAAAATTTTACGAATAACACCGAGTATTACATCCCTCGGCCATTATCGACCCATCCGAGATATCGAGCATATACCACATAATTTAAACCCAACTTTATAGCGAGTTGAAATTTTATAGACCCAGAAGGTGATTTCATACCCTGACTGGCTACGAGCCACTTAGCCTTAAAGCATCCCATGTTTCACCATTCTCGGGTTTGAGGCTTGAGTTAGTGATTACCTTTTTACATAGCACATCTTCCACTTTGAATGCCGCTTTTCAGTTTCACAAGCACACAACTGATTTCTACAAATGCATAACTCCTTAGCTCGTACGTCTCATAGTAGGGTGATAAGCTAAGAGAAGTTGCCTTCTCTACCACTAAACAGATTAAACATTCGTAGAGATCAATTAATATGATTCAAAACTGCAATTTAGGCATTAATCCATACTGGTCATCCTGGAACAGGACAAATCGAAGGCACTTTACTACCATATCCTTTTGGTAATTATCAATGATATTAGTAGCAAGTAGTCATTGTATTTTGGAGATTTCTAGAATAAAGGGACTACTGCTATTGACTTATCTCGAGTGCAACCCAGAGATTATCAATAAGCAGTCCTTTCGAAGTTAAGATCCCCTATTGTTTAAAATCATGGTCTTCAATATACCTTCTTCGCTTTTGAACGCGTAAATCAGTTTGAAGTGGTTTTTGGATAGAGATTACCTAAATCCAACTCCGGATTTGGAGAAACAATCATCGATAAAAAGATGTTAAGTTGGATAATAAACATTCCATTTATCCGTTTTCCTTTTATCCAAAGATTTTAGAGGATTTTATCTTTTGAATACCATTTCTTTTCAGTATATATGGAATTCTTTAAACTTACTAAAAAAATTACTAAATCATTTTCATGAATTATTTTAGTATACATTAGTGAGTAAAATAGGGTCAAATATAAATTGTACTACTTTTATTCAATTTTAATTTCCATATTCAATAGGTATTGTATGTAGAATAATGGTGAAATGCCCTTTTAAATTCCACGAATTGTACGAGTTCCTTCCTCGAAATTTAATACCAAGTATAAGAAGATTATTTCTGTATGATCCAGGTTGTTTAAATTTGAAAAATGTAATCTTCTATACTTAAGTCATTTTCGACATTTTAACCGTATCTATCCTTCATCTGAGGGAGGCCAGTTGAGCTAGGGCACTGTTTACTCCAGAACATCTTCTTAGTTTAAGACCACAACTTGATCTCACGAATAGAAAAATCAGGTGTACTCAACGGCTTATTAGAGCAAAGATTAAATCATTTGCGTTATAGTAGCTTTACTTCAAATTTATTTATTTCAACTTCTTTAAATAAATTATAAATCCTTTAAATCATTTTAAAACACTTATATACTTATTAGAAAACATTTATAAAAGTTTGGAAAATAATTGTGAAGTTTGAAATCATAATTATAAAAGTTATTGAAAAAGTGCTACGAAAGATGTTTTAAATGCTATAATGATTAAAAGGACTTTTATATCATTTGAAAATTTATATATATACTCGGTTCTCTTTTAGAATTTAATAAAATATTTATGAAATTTATTTTATAATTTCAAATAATCAAAATATCCATTTTAAATTATTTTAAATTTTGGTCATTAAACTGCAAAACCGCAATATTTTTGAAAACTATTTTGGATTTTTTTTGAAAACCTATAAGATGAAAACTTGATTTTCTTTCGTTGATTGAAAATATGGATACAATAGTTCGTAAATTTCTTACTATGAAGAAATCTGAGCTATATTCCAATTTATATACTCATCTGATTTCTACGGCGTGAAATCGCAAACTACCATCACGGGACGCGCCTATTTTTGAATCAATTATTAATTTTCATTTAAAACCTGTCGTCATAAGTTCTAATGATCATAAAACATTTATGAAACATTTATAATCATTCTCAAGGGTTTTAATGATTCCATGTTTGCTTTTATAGCTTGATTCGAAAAGTGAATTCCTTATGTAATATTGATGTGTACTTAACATAATTTGTTAAAAAACCATTGTAAAAATCAATACTTGATGAACAACATATAAAAAAGCAACCATGGCAATCATTTCAGATCATATATGTGTGTGTGCATGCACATGTGTGCATGCGCACGCGCGCGTGTGTATATATGTATAAATAGAGTTTTCCACCTTGGAATGAAATGATTAACTAGAAAATGGATTATCCTTTCTAACTCGAATTAAAGCTCACGAACACTCGTCCCGAAAATCCTATAGGGCGCAGCTTTGCTTGTAAAGGGGGTAGAGGTTCATAGCCTTGGTTTGTGAGGGTGGTAGGCTCTGCTAGGGTGGTTGGCAGTGGGTTTAAAGAGAAAGAGGAAGATTTTGGGTGAGTTTTGAAGTGTTGTATGTTTAGATATAATTTTCTACGATTTTCTTTACATCTTTTCTTAGATGGAGACCATTAAAATGTGGAGGAAGCTTTTATAAAAATGAAGAAGAAGATGAATGAATGAAGTGAAGAAGTGAAGTGCATTTATAGGATAATGGAAGTGTAAACATATCCTCCTTACACCACCACACGTCATCACGCCACCTCCTCCTCCCATCACCATGCGCTGGCCACCTCTACCAAGGTACGACTATGGTCACATCATGGAGGGGCAAGGCGATGTGCCTCTTAGATTTGACATTTAATGGTGATAATATTTGACAATTAGTTTAGATTCTCACTCCATCACCACATGCTTCGCCTCCTTTCACCATCACCAACTTGCGCTACCTCCTCCACCATCATCATGGCACAGCCAAGTCCCATCAACCACCATGTGCTTCATGGATGTGATGTTTGATGGTAAGGGTTGGTTGCTTAAGTGAGAAGGGATTTTTTATAACATCTTATATGTTTATATATTTAGTATATATGTATATATTAATATATATAAGTGTTCATGTACATGTGCACATGGTTTCTTGGATGGGTATATGTATGTGTTCATTTGGATGTCATATATAATTCATAACGTTCCACGACTTCTACACGAATTTCGATTTTCGATCATATTTTCAGTTCTTATTTAATATACATATATTTGCAAACAAAGTTTGAAAACAATATTTCTATTATTATTTTAAAATAAGGAGCTTTTAAATTTGATTTAAAAACCATTATTTAGTCATTTAAAGTAAAATTTTAAATTCAATCATATTTTTTATAAGTGATAAATTTGTGGGTCGTTACAAACTCCTCTTTTTAAAAGAATTTCATCCTTTATACTGAAGATGAAAAGAAGATAACTCAAGATAAATAACATATATGATGAAATATATACAAGATATGATAAGTGAAGTAAACTACATCGATACAATAAATATAATTTATTCATCCATCCTAAACTCGGGATAGACTTTCTTCATTCTATCCTCCATTTCCTATGCACAGTCATTAGCATCGCTACTTCATTGTACTTCAACTAACAACACAACCTTTCTCCTTAATCATTTCTCAACACGATCCATGACTCGATTGGGTTGTCTGATGATGGTTAAATTTGGTTCTACTTCCAAGTCTTCTTGGGCAGCTATTTCTATGACTTGGTCTGGATCATACACATACTTACGTAAATGAGATATATGGAAAACATTGTGTTTTCCTGACAACCTCTCTGGGAGTTCTACTCAATAGGCTAATGGGACGTTTCGCTCAAGAATAGGAAAAGCTCCAATATATCGAGGGGCCAGCTTACCAGTTCTTCCAAATCTTGCCACTCCCCTCAATGGAGAGATCTTCAAAAATACTAAGTCTCCAACTGAGAATTCTAAATTTCTACGCCTTCGATCGGCGTAACACTTTTGTCTACTCTATGCGTCCTTTAGCTTCTTTCTAATTATATCTAATTTCTCTTCAGCTTCTAAAATCTTGTTGGGGCAAAGTATCACCCGATCTCCGATTTTGATCCAACATGCTGAGGATCTTCCCGGACGACCATATAAAGCTTCATAAGGACCATATTTATGCTAGCCTTAAAGCTATTATTTTAAGAGAACTCCACTAAGTGAAAGTAGCTTTCCCCAGAACCACCAAAATCTAATACACATGCTCACAAATGATCTTCCAAACCCTATTGACTCCCTCAGTTTACCCATTAGTTTAGGGATGATATGTGATTCTTACATCCAGCTTCATTCCTAAAGCTGTCTGTAAGGTATCCCAGAACTGACTATTTAAGATTATGTCTTGATCGCTTATAATGCTAGTAGGAACTCCATGAAGTATGACAACCTCCCTCTTATATATATATATGCCAAGCTTTTGGCTATTCTTGTGGGTTTTATAGGTTGAAGTGTGAACTTTTAGTTAATCTGTCTGTGATAACCAGATGCCTTAATTCTCTTTCCTTGATCAAGGCAAGCCATCGATAAAGTCCATAGATATCTTGTTCCATTTCAGCTTCGGAATCTCAAGTGGTTGAAGTAATCCAGCAACCTTTTGTCGGTAACTCTTTATCTGCTGACTATTTGAGCATCTACTCACATGGATGGAAATTTCTCTCCTTATACCCTCATACTTGAAAATCTTCTTCATGTCTCTATACATCTTAGTAACTCCGAGATGTATTGTGAGTAAGGAACTATGACATTTTGTTAAAGCTTCTCTTATAATCCTATCGACATTGGGAACACATGACCTTCTATTCATCCTTAGAATTCCTAGCTCATCCACTTTGAATCTAAATCATCTTCCTGGTATTTTATTCTCCACCACCTCCTTTGCTATTCTTGCAAGAATTAGATCTTTGAGTTGATTCTCCTTGATGCGATAAATCAAAGTTAAATGCACAACTAAATAACTATAATAGCATTCATTTTGCTTAGCGTTCCGCCATAGCATTGTCTTTTTCCAATGTATATAGAATATCCAATTCGTATGATGCAAGGAATTCTAACCAATGTTGTTGCCTCATATTTAAATCCTACTGAGTGAAAAGGTATTTTAAAGATTTGTGATCTGTGAAGAGATCAAACTTCTAACCCAGCAAATAATGCCTCCACGTTTTTAATGTAAACACTACGCCTAAGGGAGTAGTGGTTAACCGCTTTTTGAGTTCCTGAAATGCTTCTTCACATTTCTATGTCCACTCAAACTTAGCATCCTTCCTAGTGAGTTTTGTCAAGTGATATGAAATTTATTGAATAAATCTTTAATAATATCCAGCTAATCCTAAGAAATTGCAGTTGTTCTTTGAATTCTATGGTTGCATCCAATCTTGTACAGCTAAAATTTTCCTTGGATCTACTGAATCTCCATCTTCTAACAAAATATGTCAGAGAGATCGCACCTCTTTTTCCCAGAAATGACATTTTGAGAACTTTGCATTCATACATTCCTCCTCAATATTTCCAACACGATCTCCAAATGTCTTTCATGTTTTTCTTCAATCTTTGTGTATACAAGAATATCATTAATAAAGACTAACACGAATTTATTCAGTACATCTCCAAATACTATGTTCATAATGTCTAAAAAATAGGCAGGTGCATTGGTTAGCCCTAATGGCATAATTAACCATTCATTGAAACCCTCTGGACCTTAGAATGCAGTAAAGGGAATGCAGTCTTCATTCTTAACTGATGAAATCCATAGCTAGGTCCATCTTTGAGAATACTTGAGCACCATGTAATTGATCAAACAAGTCGTCTATGCAAGGTAGAGGATACTAGTTTTTAATGGTTTCTTTATTTAGGTCTCTTTGGTCTACACAAACTTTCAGGGAACTGTCTGACTTTGCTAAAAAAATACTGCTGCGCCCCAACTTGAGCAACTTGGTCTAATTAGCCATTTCTTTAACAATTCATCAATTTGGCTTGCCAACTCAACTTTTTCCTTTAGTGTTATCGTACGAATAGGGTGTACAATAGGTCTAGCACCAGGGATTAAGTCAATTTGGAATTTTATTTCCCGATGTGGGGGGCAAACACTTTACTTCCTCGAAAACATCTTGAAAGTCTTTAACGACTAATATCCTTCCTAAGTCCGTTCGAGATGAATCCAATGCATGCATAAAGCTGTCTCATACAACACTAGGTCCTTCGTATTATTTTGTTCAACATTCTTCTAGTTATGGTTTCTAATATGACTACTTGATTTTTGCAGTCTAGAATAGCTCTATACTTGGATAGCCAATCCTTTTCAAGTAAAATATCAAACCCAAAGGACGAATAGGTTTCTAAATAGTAGATAATTTTGGTAGGTAACTCTTACATTTTACAGGACATACAAAGATTTGTCGTACTGCATTCGAGATTAGATACACGGAGAGGGGTTTCTGCTATTTCTGGGGTAAGTTTTAATTTATCGAATAAATTTTTAGAGATAAAACCATAGGAAGCTCCAGTATCAGATAAAACTCTTACTAAAATATCATTAACACGTATATTAACTTTTAGAACTCCCTTGCCCTTTTTGTCTTCAACAGTTGAAGGCCCGCCTTTTATGGCATAGACTTTAATCTGTTCTCCGCTCTTCATCAAGAGGCACTTGTTCATCCGGTGACCTAGGTGATGGCAATGATAACAAGGGCCCTTGTGAACCATAGGAGAAATTTTTTCCTGCCTCTGCATCTTGGGGCTCCTACACTGTGTTGGGAGATGACCCTTTTTATGGCAATTGAAACAAACAATGTCCTTGTAAAGATTCTGTCGGGACCCTCCACCATTCTTTCCTTGCCATGACTTCATCCTCTTGTTCTGATTGTTACTATTTCCTTGGGCTACTACCAGATTTCTTTTATCCAATGGTTTATATCAAAAACCCATGTTTAGTAAGTCCATGAAGGTTCCTTTCACGTAGCCAGTCATCCATTCCTGATATTGCCCTTTCATTCCCATAATAAACATTTCATTCTTCTTCAAGGGCATGTCTATTTGTTTTGGCCCAAAACAAAATAACGCAATGAACTTATTTAAGTACTCCTTTATAGACATATCTTCTTGTCTTAAGTCCATGAAATTTCTATAAATACAGGATTTTCTAGCTGCAAGTATGCACTTCTCCTCGAATACTTCCTTAAATCTAGCCCACGAAAAGTTGTCTTCAGATTCATTCAAAGTGATGGATTCCCACCACGCGAGAGCTCCTTCCTAGAACTACTAGGAAGCCAAGAATATCTTTTGCTCATTCCCTACATTCAACCTTTGAAAATCCTCTCAAAAGAGTGGAGCCATGCTTGTACTTCAAAAATACACTCGGTTCCTTAGAATGGTCTCCCTCCTAAGTTAGTATAGTTCTTGCAAAGAGTACCAAAATTTGTTTGAGATTGTACTGGAATTACTAATTTTTCCACAACTACAGCATTATGACATTAGTGTTTGTCGTGCTATTGCTTCCTCTTCCTATTCCTATGGTTTCCCATTTCTTACTATCTGAATATAATAAAGAGATAGATTGGAACTTATAGACGAGATAGTCTTAGGGAATGGGTATTTAGCTTTTAAGTAATTTTGGATGGATTTATTCTAACGAATACTCTCTTCCATTGACTAAACTCATCTTAGGGTATTACTAACCCCATCTCTAATGAGTCACCACCATCAAGGCTTAGGTACTCGCTAATCTAAGCTCTAATACTAGCTGTGACCTGTGCAGTTAATGCGCTAGGTAGATTCAAAGCGGTGGAGGTGCAAAAAGTCATAGCGGGATACATCGAGGATATAGCGAGATATAACAGATGGCTCTAAAATAGCATATAAAACTCGTACTTAATGTTTTTACAAATATATAAATGGTAATTAAATGAAAAATTATCATTCAATTGAATTATAAATAATACATAAATAGTTTTAAATAAAAACATGTGCGAATATACTTCAAATAAATGAAAAACTGTTATATAACATAATTGAATTTGGTAGAATATTAGAGTATTTTCATTTATGAAAATAGATTAAAAATTAAATCAAATAAATTAGTTTCATAATTTTATAATGTATAAATGAAAATTTTCAATTCATTTTATTAAAAAAGATATAGCGGGAATAGCGGAAATAGCGGGGATTAACGCGGAAAGGCTATATTTTGGGGCTATATGGAAAAATCGTAGCGGTAGTAATCCACTATGAGATATAGCGGGGTTGTAGCGGGGTAATAGCGGGGCATTAACTACACAGGCTGTGACTTCCCGCCTTTTTGACCCTTGAAGATCGACAACTAATACACCCACGGTATTCACATGTCATAAATTCAAGTGTTGAAAAGGCAAATAATCAAGGGTTTATAAGAATTAGGAAGAAAATAGAATAATAACAGAGTATTGTATCATATTAAACAACATAATTGTACAGGTGGAAAGTAGATATAATCAATCCAAGTGATTTAGTAAAGTCACGATAAGTACTAACCTAGCTTAGGATATTTATAATTGCATATCCTTGTATGGGTTCGTAGATACAAAATACATGATACACAATATTGTGGAAAGTTGAAAATAGATAACTATGGACAAAGGACCCTCTATTTTTCATACTTCGGGCTCCTTCCGAAATGCTCCAATCTACCTGACTACTTGACTACCCGAAATCTATAGTTTATGGTAAAAGAAAAATAAACTCAGGGTCTATCATGGGAATGGTGTGAGAAACTCAAAATGCGGATGTTTGAAAACAAAAGCGTACCTCATAAGACTATGTCGCACATAAACATTGAATGGGTTTTTTAACTTATAATAACCAAAATCTTTGGTACACAAATTTTTGAAATATTATTTTAATGACATTCTTTTGAAAACATTTTCAAATAAATTTATAAATCTTAGCTGAAATGCTTGCATCTCACATTTCAATATTTGCACAACCAAGTCCGTATGGCACTTAATGTGTATTGGATTTTCAATTGAATAGCGAGGTAGGAGACTACCACCTGCACAATGCATTTCCATAAGAATGCACCTGAGGCCCCTATGTTGGTCCTCACGCGAATTAAGACCAACCTGTCCGAAAATTACACGAACAACACCAAGGATTACATCATCCGAAAGTTACCGACCTATCCGAGATCCTAAGCAAACACTTCATAATTTAAACCCGACGTTATAGCGAGTAGAAATTTATAGAACTAAAAGGTGAATTCATACGCTGATTAGTTGTGAGCCACTTAGCCATAAAGCAAACCCCTGTTACATCATTCCCGTGTGTGAGGCTTGAGGTAACGATTACCTTTTTTACATAGCACATCTTCTACTTTGAATGCCACTTTTCCATTTCACAATCACACAACTAATTTATTCAAAAGTATACCTCCTTAGCTCATACATTTTAGGAAAGGGTGTTAAGCTAAGAGAAATTGCCTTCTTTGCCACCAAACAGATGATATTTATAGAGATCAATCAATTTAACTCAGAAATGCAATGTCAAACATTCACCCATACTATTTTTTCAAGAACAGTACAAACCGAAGGCACTTTCCTATCATATCCTATCTGGAATTATCCCTAGGATTAGTAGTGAATAGTCCTCATATTTCAGAGATTTCCAAAACGAAGGGACCAGTGCTATTAATTTATCTCGAGAGCTACCCAAAGATTATCAACAAGCATTCGTTCCTAAATGAAGATCCCTTATCTTTTAAAATCATGGTCTTCAATATATCTTCTTCACTTTCGAAAGTGTAAATTGGTTCAAAGTGATTTTCAGATAGAGATTACCCAAATCCGACTCCGGTTTCGACGAAACAATCATCGATAAAAAGATGTTAAGTGGGTGGATAATAAATATTCCATTTATTTGTTTTCTTTTAATCTAAAGATATCTCTTGGAGATTTTTATATTTGGAAAACCATTTCTTTTCAGCATATACGGAATTCATTAAACCTCCTTATGATACTAAATCATTTTCATAAATCATTTAGAATACATTATTGAGTTAAATAGGGTCAAATAGAATTTGTGTTACTTTTACTCAATTTTAATTTCCTTATTACTATGGGCAGAATAATGGTGAAATACCCTTTTAGATTCCACGAATAACATGAGTTCCCTCCTCAAAATTTAACACCAAGTAGATTATTTCTATACGATCCAAATTGTTTAAATTTGAAAATGTAATCTTTTATACTTAACTCCTTTTTGACATTTCGGCCTTATATATCCCTCATCTAGGGGAGGTCAGGTGAGCCAGGGAACCGGTTGCTCCGAAACATCCCTTTAGCTTAAGCATCTCAACTAAATCTCATGAATAGAAAAATCAGGTGTACTCATCGGCTTATTTTAGGCAATATTAAATCATTTGCTTATAACAGCCTTACCTCAAATTTATTTATTTAACTTTTTTAAATAAATTATAAAACCTTTAAATCATTTTTAAAACACTTATTTATTTCAAGAAAATAGAAACGGGGAAGAAGTTGCAAAAAAATTAGTCTCAGGGACAACAAGTTTGTTTTTTTAGTCTGAAGGACAGCTTTTAGTGTGAACAGAAAATAATATTTATACCTATCATTATATGATTTACACTAAAAAGTGTCTTTCAGCCTAAAAAGCAAACTTCTTGTCCTTGAAACTAAATTATCCTCCAACTTTTTTCCTGGGCAAAATTACCTTTATTTATTTATTAAAATACATTTATAAAAGTTTGGAAAAGGATTATGAAGTTTGAAATCATATTTTTAAAAGTTATTGAAAAAGTGCTGCGAAGGATATTTCAAAATCTATATTGGTTAAAATTATTTTCATATCACTTGGAAATTTATATATATTACTCAAATCTCTTTTAAAAAAATTTAAATTATTTAAAAGATATATTTTATAGTTTTGAACATTAAAATATCTATTTTAAATCATTTTAAAATTTGGTCATTAAACTGCAAAATGCGATATTTTCAAAACCATTTTTTGACTTATTTGAAAATCTATAAGATGAAAATTTAATTCTCTTTCTTTGATTGAAAACTATGGATATAATAGTCTGTAAAAAATTTACTACGAAAAATTTCAAGCTATATTCCAATTAATATACTCATCTAAATCCTACGGCGCGAAATCGCAAACTACCGTTACGCAACGCGCCTAATTTTGGCCCAATTATTAATTTTCATTAAAAACCTATCGGGACAAGTTCTAATGATTACAAAACATTTATAAAACATTTTTAATCATTTTCATGGGGTTTAATGTTTCCATATTTACTTTTATAACTTGATTCGAAAAGTGATTTCCTTATGTAATATCGACGTGTATCTGACGTGACTTGTTAAACAACCATAATAACAATCAACACCTGATGAACAACATATAAACACGCATCCATGGCAATCATTTCACATCATATATATATATATATATATATATATATATATATATATATATATATATATCTGTGTGTGTGTACGTGTGTGTATAAAGTTTCCAACCTTGGAATAAAATGATTAACTAGAAAATGGATTATCCTTTCTAACTCGAATCAAAGCTCACATACACTCGTCCCGAAGCACGTATAGGGCTCTGCTTTGCTTATTATGAAGGGGTAGGTTGTAACACCCCTAACTTTTGATAACATTATTCAGGAGATTTAATTAGATAAATTAAATAGAATAATGTAAATGTTAAGTGATAATGGGGTTGAAATTTGAACAAGTCCAATTATGGTCATGCTTAATATAGGCTTAGGAATGAGTTATAAGCTAGTTAATTTACATATGGGTATATTGGGTATTTGGTGCACATAACTATTGTCCGATATATATTCCTAACATTTCATTTCCATTCAAGTCATTTTGGAAACACATACCGAAATGTTAAGAGGAGCCGACTATAATCAAAGAGAAGAGGAATTTAATTAAAAGCTAGAGATTCAAGCTTAGGGGAAATCAATCTCGATCCAATCTTCTTATCTTAATCAAGGTGAATAATAATCCCATCTGTACTTTGTTTTGAATCATATGTTTTTGGATTTAATGGTAAATTCATTTTTTTATGATGAATTGGATGATGATATGCTTGAACATTAATTTTTTAATTTAAACAAGATTGTTTAAAATGGAATATTCACGATTTTAGGGAGAAACCGAGTTATGCTGATGTTCAAATGCCATGGAAAAAAATTATGTTATAAAACATGATTTTTGAGTTGGGTTTTAATTTTGATAATTTTCCAAGCTATAGAAATATTATTATGAATTTTCAAGGGAAATATGGTTATTTAGGTTTATAAATTTATTTCAAAAAATATATTAATAATTTGGGTCTGGAATTTTGATATGTTAGATAACATGATTGAAGTGAACTTCTAGAATTTTTAGACGATTTTCCAAAGTGATTTGCTAGGCAAATTAAATTATTTTAGAAGAGGGACTTCTTTGCAATATTGGTTTTATTTAATAGAATGGCTTATTTGATTAGCTTAACTATGGTATAGACCTGAAATTAGTGGCAGTTATTTTAATGAAGAACTTATAAAGTTAAGGCAACCAATCTAGTGCTTACACGTGGCAGGTTAGTTAGAAAAAGTTTTTCTTTAATTAGTATTCAAATAGATTTACCCAGAAAAGTTAGTTCCGCCTTCTTTAGAAGTACCTTTCCACTCAGAGCTTCCACCTTCAACCCAGTCGAAGCCAATATGCAAGGTATCACAAAGATGGTATGTAGTGGATTGGAGAAAGGCAGAAGGTTGGGTGGAGAAAGCTAGGCTTCCGAAGGGGTCGATACCTTGGTTTGTTTTAAAAGAAGCGTCTGCCTTTGTTTTATTTAAGCCTTCGAAGAAGTCGAAGCATATGTTTTCGAAAGGGAATTTTAAAAGCTTTCGATGGGTTTGCCATCACTTATGTTAGCTTTCAAATGAGTTCATTGCTTATGAAATATTGCTTTTGAAAGAAGGGGTTCCGACCTAGTCGAAGCCTCGCTGCCGTTCTTTAGCCTTTTGATGGTATTGAAGTCATCAGTGCTTTCAAAAGGTAGTGTTTGTTTTTAAAGATGTTTAAGTTACTTCCTAAATGCTTTCGAAAGGTTCCAAGGGTTTCAAAAGCAATGGCTTCGAATGTGTATCCTTTAATGTTTTGTTTAAATTGTTTGAAGCTTTCGAAAGAGGTGGTGCCGACGCCATCATGTTTTCCCCAATATTTTTATATGATAAAGGATGGTTTGAAAAGAGATACATTCATTTATATTCACTTTGACCCAAATAAAATTTTAAAACCAATGGTTTCGAAAGGGGGACTTTCAATGATTTCGAAAGGATTACTTCCAATGGTTTCGAAAGGGGGACTTCAATGATTTTAGAAAGGTTACTTCCAATGGTTTCGAAAAGGGGACTTTCATTTGGTTTCGAAGCTATGCTTCTAAAGTTAAATGTTGATAATTTAATACATTCGAAAGGATTCGAAAGAAAGGTTTTAAAGTGTTCGAAAGGTACGAGCCTAATGTTTTAAAAATAGTTTTTTATGCTTTCAAAGGAGAGTATCCAGTACGGTCGAAAGCTAGGATTCAAAGCTGTCAAAAGGTTTTTCTTTTCAAAAAAAATAACCCAAACTCAATTTCTAAAGGAAAAACCCATGGCCAAATTAAAGGAGTTTTGAAACCATTTTAAGAAGAAGCTTTCATTGATATAATTATAGTTTAAAGTGATTAAACATGTTTTATGTGAAAAGTATTTCAAGGACATTAAACCCATAGGAGTGGTATTATTTTATAATTATGGTTGCTTCTTCAAATTTAAATATATTCACATTATAATGGACCCATAATTGCATTTTGGGGATAAAGGGCAGAAGAACCAGCTAGGTTGACCCAGTAGAAAATATAAATTGATTAAACTCTTGGATGAGTAGATTTTCATCCAAGAGGTCAGGGAGACCAGAATATAGGATGCCTAAATATGAAAGTTGTCAGGAAGACAGGTTTATAGTGCACCCATGAAAACTATGATTAGGAAGTTATTGGAGTTACCAATAGTTTCGTAGTGATCCTATGAAAACTATGTTATAAAGTGTGGCTGGCGGGGGCAATTGGTTTATAGTGAATCCATGAAAACTATATCCAAATTAAGTTATTGACAGTTGTCAATAGGTTTCGAGTCAACCCCTGAAAACTAGGAAAAGGGAGAAGTTATTGGAGTAACAAATAGGTTCAAAGGAACCCATGAATCAATTAAACCCACAAGAGTGGTAGTGTTAAGTTAAATGGCAGGGGCCGATAGGTTCATAGTGCACCCATTAACACTATGAAATAGGACAAGGAATCCAGAAGTTAAATATTTAGTAAGCCCATGAAAAATAATAGGTTAATAGTGACCCTAGAAACTATAAATATGATAAGGATTCAATTAAACAGAGGATGGGAAATCTAGAATGTTTTAACTAGTTTGCATATCATCATAATATTATAAATGATTATGTTTTAACCATTGTGGATGCAGGAGCATAGTATATTGTTTTATAAAGGTTTTGAGATACTAGTGAGGGGAAAACCCGTTCCTCTAAGCGGCATGGTCTCGGTAGATATCTAAATGAATTGAGATGGTAGATTATTATTCATATCAGGCTTTATGTCTGACTTGAAGTTTATTTTTTTCCCTTAAACTCTCGGGTGCTCAATTGATTTTAAGTAGTTTGAGACTTGAGTTTTTCAGGTACCACTTTAGACGAATAAGCTTTTGGAGACGTGAAGGAGGCATGATAGCCATTTAGAATTCTTTTTTCTTTTTATTCAGTCATGTTGTTTGTAATGGAAAAGTTGTTATATTGCCTATATATACTCTGTTCGTCCAAAGAGGCATCTTCATATGTCGCTCTTGGAGTATATTGTAATACATATATTTTCTATGAACGTGGTTGACAATCATGGGATTATGTAATAAATTGGAAATATTTTGAAATGAAATGTGATTTTGTTTGAACTTTAAATATTTTTCCATGTTCATGTGTTTCTGTATATCAATGAATCTAACGCCGCCGTATTTGGTCGCCGAGGATTAATAACTATGGATGACTGCTGCATCCAGAGCTATTAGTTTTAAGCCTTCAAGTAGAGGGATGTTACAAGTTGGTATCAGAGCATATGTTTATGAAACTTACAAAAAAATTAAACCTAAAAGATTTTCAAACATAATCCAATGAATTTGGAAAGAAGATTGGGGTTTGGGTTACTCGTCACAGTAATGTACTTGTATTTGATATATGGATATATATATATATATATATATAAGTTCTTACTCCCTTCTCTCTTAGACCATTCTACTGTATCTTACTAAGGTGCGTATGTTGATTTACGAGAAAGAAGATACGAAAGCAGGAAACGATAAGGAAATCTTAATGAAGGAAGCACCACAACTAATGGAAATGCTCGACCTAATACCAGGAGTAACCAAGGTCGACAAGCTAATGCTAACCCAAATGCTGAAGCTAATGTGGGTGCTGGAAATCCGCCAATAGATGCGGGGATGGTGTATTAGTTGCTGTTTCCTAGGGAAATGGCCGGGCAACTTAGTATTCGGCCTCCCCTATCGTTCGGTCCAAGATGGAGCGTTCGGCATAAGATATCGTTTGGCCAAGCGATCGTCCAGCCAGAAAACTTGCTCAGCCTTTAAGTGGTTCGACACCATAACGCTCGGCATACCCACTGCTCGGCCCAACTGGTCCGTCCGGCATCTCTTTGCAAACGTCATTCAGAAGTGTTCGGCCAAAGGCCTCGCTCGGCCAAGGGCCTTGTTCGGCCAAAAGCATCGTTCGGCCAAAGGCTCGTTCGGTCAAGATTGCATTCAAACATAAGCGCCTTGTTCGGCACCCAGGCCGTTCGGCATTATACCATTCGGTTTCAAGGAGAGACCAGTATCCATGAAGACTCGGCATTCTCATTCGGCCTCCCGAGACGTTCGGTAATCAAGGATGGTTCGGCAATCAAGGATGGTTCAACAATCAAGGATGGTTCGGCATTCTCCCCAGCACGCCCGGTCCGATCACTGCTCGGGATACTCTTCCCCACCACAGACGTGTCGTTCGGCATAAAGAGAATGGATCGGTACTCGACCGTTCGGCCTGCTCAGTTCGGCGTGCAGGGCTTGTCCTATTTGGACCGAGTTATTCAGCTACCACGCCCACCAGGGAAGTCCAACCCACCTCTGTCTATAAATAGAAGGGAAGGAGAACAGAAAAAGGGGAGAGATTTGAGAGAACACTGGAGAGACTCTGCCAATTTCAAGACTCATTCCAGACTTATTTCTTTTACTCTGCAATTGTATTCTAGTAACTAAAAACGGATTGTATCTGTAATCACCCATCAAGGAAATCAATGGAAATCAACTTCAAAGTGGATGTAGGCAGTTGCGCCGAACCACTATAAATTTGGCGTTCTTATTCTCTGCATTTAAATTTACACTCCATTCTCTGTTTTAATTTACTTTCTTCATTAATCCCTCTACACAATCTTTCTAAGGGTGTTAGTGACCAATTTTGGTGCTAACATTTTGGTGCTTTCACTGAGAATTTGAATTCTTAGGCTATTAGGATCTACTTTGCAGCGACTGGATTGCATAAATCCCCCGAAGGAGCTCCATAATCAGCTATAAGGCATCTGTTGATTCTACTCAGAGTTACAACCAACAACTCTACCATAGGAAGACCACGAACTAGATCAGCCTCTTAAAATGCAAATGCCCACAAAACCGCTAGTGTGCAACAACTGGGAACTAGCAATCAGCAAGCGATTCGGGGTGCACCGAGCAGAATTCAATGACCTGATAAGAGAACTTAAGGAAAGTAGAAAGCAACTTGTTGAGCAAATGCAAGCCGACGCTGACCTCATGACTCAGCTTGCTCGGCAGCAGCATTAGAATGCTGGAGGAAGCCCTGTCTCTTACTCTAAAGATGATAGCTCGACTTCTGCTGATGAACCTCCTAGGCGTAGGCACCGTAAGGATGAAGATGCATGTACAGGTGCTACTGATCGATCTACTAGAGACCAAGACCCAAATCGGACGGGATATCAACCTGCACGGTCCCGTGGAACGGAACCCAACCCCCCATCTTCCGTATAAACCCAAGATTTGACGGCTATGGTCAGGCAGTTGATGAAAGAAAACCAAGGTCTAACTAATGAAGATTGGGGAGTGTCTAAGAGTCATACTCCCTTCACGGATACCATTCTACAGGCCGAATACCCAAGAAAGTTCAGCATGCCCGCCATTCCTGCCTACGAAGGGAAGACTGACCCCAGGCAGCATATGATAAGGTACGGATGGATGATGGATTCTGCAAGAGCTAATGACGCAACCAAGTGTAGGTGTTTCCCAATCACCTTGTCCAGAATTGCCACCATGTGGTTCACTCGACTCCCACCACGATCTATATCCAGCTTCGACGAATTAGCAATGAAATTCGTAGAATAATTCAGGATACACACCAATCATCCAAAGGACGTGATGTCCTTATCAAGTGTAACTCAAACTCCAGGAGAGTCATTGAAAGCATACCTGCAAAGGTTTCATGTTGCTGCTACCAAGGTGAGCAATCCTAACGACCATGCGATTTTGATGGCAGTAATGCGTGGAGTGGATCCGGATTCTGAATTTGGAGATTGGTTGGCGGGGAAGCCCCCAGCTATGCTGGAACGTTTTTATTCGAAAGCTCATCAGTTCATAAGAAGGGAGGAAGCTCGGTGGACAAGGCGAGACAAGGCATCAGGGCCCGTTCAAGAGTCTGTGAAAAGTAACGCCATCGTGAAGCAAACCGGAAATAACCCTGGAAAAATTCAAGTTGACATCCAGAACAAGCCTGGGCAGTCTAAAGAAATAACCCTGGAAAAATTCAAGTTGACATCCAGAACAAGCCTGGGCAGTCTAAAGGATCCGGAGGTGGAAACCTCGGAAAGAAAAAAGAGACAGGGAAATGGAAATCAAGAATCCCAACATGCAATGAATACACCCCGTTGAACGCATCTTTTGAGAACATCTATCTATCAACTTGCAACACTTTCCAGTATAGGAAGCCACGTCCAAAGGAATCGATAGAAGAATAGAAGCGGACCGAGAAGTATTGCTGTTTTCACGAGTCTTATGGGCACAACACAGAGGAGTGCAGACACCTCCATGATGCCATAGAAAAACTAATTAGACAGAAGAAGCTACATGAATTTGTCAAAGACCCGCAGGATGCCAGGCAAGAAACATCAGACCCTGGACGCGGGCCAGCCCCACACCAACCGGAACAACCTACTCGGACTGTAGGTAGATTGGTTATTAACACGGTTGCTGGCAGACCTCACCCTGCAGACAAGAATCAGTAGGAGATGGAGCGATATGCTAACTCCTTAAGACATGCGGAGTACGAGTGTTGTTCGAACGTGGAAGATGGGACTCCTACAAAGCAGCAGCGCACGATGAATGACGATATCGTATTCAGGAACAGAGATGCGGATAAGGTAGAGGCTCCTACCATTGACCCAATGGTCATATCAGCGACCATCGGGCCGGCATTCGTAAAGAGAATTCTAATCGATTGTGGAAGTTCCGTTAACATCATCTTCCAGAAGGCATACGACCAAATGAAGCTGGAGACCAAGGATTTGAAACCATCCAAGGCCAGAATCCATGGCTTTAATGGCGCAGCAACTGATGCAATGGGATATGTGGAGTTACCAGTTGAACTGGGACAAGGTGAATGCAGAAGGGTGTGAATCCTATCGTTCATAGTACCGGACGTTGATTCCCCGTACAATGTATTCCTGGGCCGTCCAGCCCTGGCGGAATTTAGGGCAACTTTGGCCCCTTGGTGTTTGACGTTAAAATTCCCAATAGATAGGGGGGTTGGAGTAGTACACGTTGGCCAGGCAACCGACCGTGCATGCTATGTAGCTGAGCTCAGGGAGGCACGGCGTAGGGAGAAAGGAAAGGTTGCGGACAGCCCTGTCCGCATCCAAGGTTCTGACGATTGACAACTAGCGCCCAAGCCTTGGCTCGGGCGGCATTCTCGGATCGATAGAGACATAGATCTGAGAGACGATGATGGGGAACCCAGGGAAACAAATGCAGCACCGGCTGAACTAACCATCGACATCTCAGTTAGCCGCAACGACCCATCACGAGTACTTAAAATAGGATCATAGCTCAACCCCGTGGCAGCTGAGAATCCTACTGACATCCTCCGAGCGAACCTTGATGTTTTTGCTTGGACGCATTCTGGTATGTGCGGGATTTCTCCTGCAATCGCGAGTCATATGTTGAACATAGACCCGAGACATGTTCCTATGAAACAAAAAAGGAGAGGCATGGACCCGGAGAGGTCCGCGGCTCTCAAAGAGGAGGTGGACAAACTCAAAACCAACGGGTTCGTCTGCGACGCCCTCTACCCTGAATGGGTATGTAACCCGGTGTTAGTAAAGAAAGCGAATGGAAAATGGAGGACTTGTGTTGATTACCCCGACTTAAACAGGGCATGCCCGAAGGATAGTTTCCCGCTGCCAAGGATTGACCAACTCGTCGACTCAACTGCCGGACATGAATTACTATCATTTATGTTCGCGTACTCTGGTTACAATCAAATTCCGATGCACATCCCGGACCAAGAACACACCAGCTTTGTCACAAACGTGGGATTGTATTGCTATGTAGTCATGCCATTCAGATTGAAGAATGCAGGAGCGACTTATCAACGCCAGGTGAATCGAAAGTTCAAAGACCAAATTGGTAAAACAATGGAAGTCTATGTGGATGACATGCTAGTGAAGTCACGGCAGTCGAACGACCACATCCGAGACCTAACGGAGATATTTGACATACTCAGGCATTGTGGAATGAAGATCAATCCGTTGAAGCATTCATTCGGCGTAGCATCAGGAAAGTTTCTGGGATTCATTGTGAATGCCCGGGGAATTGAGGCTAATCTAGAGAAGATCCAGGCTATCCGAGATATACAAGTACCCAGAACCATAAAGCAGGTGCAAAGCCTGAATGGAAAAGTGGCTGCGCTAAGTCGATTCATATCCGGGGCTACAGACAAGTGTATTCCCTTCTTCGACATTATAAAGAAAGGAAAGAGAAACTTTGAATGGACATCCGATTGTGAGGAAGCATTCCGGGCTCTGGTAAGGCACTTGGAAAGTCCCCCCGTATTGTCCAAGCCGATAGACCACGAAACGTTGTATGTGTACTTGGCGGTATCACAGCACGCTATCAGTACAGCCTTGGTCCGCGAGGAAGACCGGATTCAAAAGCCGGTTTACTATGTCAGTAAGCGCTTGACAGGGGCGGAAAGAAATTATCCAAAGATTGAAAAACTAGCCTATTGCTTGGTGATCGCCTCAAGCAAGCTTCGCCCCTACTTTCAGGCACACTCAATCAGTGTCTACACTGACCAACCCTTGCGACAGGTACTCCAACGACCGGAAACTTCCAGAAGGATGCTGAAGTGGAATATTGAGTTAAGTCAGTTCGATATTACCTATTTGCAACGGAGGGCCATACAAGGACAAGCACTAGCCGACTTCATTGCTGAATTCACTATGCTAGATGAACAGAGTAATCACGGAACCATACCTCCCGTTCGGTGGAAGATGTACACCGATAGGGCATCTAACAACCGTTGCTCGGGGGTAGGTATAATCCTCGTAACTCCTGAAGACCGATCAATCTGCTACGCTTTGAAGTTCGAGTTTGCAGCAACAAATAACGAAGCCGAATATGAAGCATTGATTGCTGGCTTGAGACTTGTTATCGAACGGGGAGTGAAGTCACTCGAAATCTTCCGTGACTCACAGTTGGTAGTATATCAGGTGCGGGGAGACTATCAAGCGAAGGGATAGAGACTTGCTCCTTACCTTGCTTGGGTTCAAGAGCTGCTGGCGCATTTGGAATACTACGACATCTCACACGTCCCACGCGAACGAAACAGAGAAGCCGATTCGTTGACAAAATTTGCAAGCACTGGCGATGCAAAACAAATGGGATTGTTCCCTATTGAGACCCTCCATGCTCCGAGTATAGACGTGATGGAGATAGATTTCGTGTTAGAAACCGAACTTGAGAAGGAATCGTGGTTGACCCTAATCGAGCAGTACCAGCCACTAGGGGATTTGCCTGAAAAGAGAAGCGAAAGATGCCAAGTCCTCCGTAAATCTTCACGTTATGTAATACAGGATGGGATAATGTATTGGAAGCGATTCTCGACCCCCTTACTCCGGTGCGTGGCCCATGATGAGATAAAACGGGTATTAAAGGAAGTTCATGAAGGAGAGTGTAGTGACCATACTGGGAGGCAGACAATAGCAAAGAAGATCCTCCGCTAGGATACTATTGGCCAACCGTGAATCGGGATGCTGCAGACTATGTGAGAAAGTGTGACAAATGCCAGATATACGCAAAAAATCCGAGAGCACCACCAACGGAACTCACACAAATGGTTAGTCCCTGGCCAATTGCAATGTGGGGGATTGACCTAATTGGCTCTTTACCCATATCCAAAGGAGGCACAAAATACGCAATAGTAGCGGTCGATTACTTCACCAAGTGGGCAGAGGCGGAACCTTTGGCCACGATCACGACCAAGAAAGTCATTAATTTCGTTGTACGAAATATCATATGTCGTTTTGGCCTTCCACGAACCGTCATAACAGACAATGGAACTCAATTCGAAAGCAAGGAGTTCAAAGAATTTTGTCAGAAGTATGGCATTGAGAAAAGATTTGCAGTAGTTGCTCACCCGAAGGCGAATGGACAGGTAGAAGCCGTAAACAAAATAATCAAGTCCATATTGAAAAAGCATTTGAAAAAACCTAGAGGCAAGTGGGCAGATGAGCTCCCGACGGCGCTTTCGGCCTATAGAACCACCCACAAGACCATGACTGGCCACACTCCATTCGCATTGGCATATGCCACGGAAGCTGTCATACCCGTGGAACTTGAAGTTCCATCTCATCGGGTAACTCACTACGACCCTGCGTCGAATCGGGATCTCTTATTGGAATCATTGGACTTTATTGATGAAAAAAGCGAAGAAGCCGATTTGAGAGCGGCCTCATACATACATCGGGTCGGCGGATATTATAACGAAAAAGTCCAACCGAGAATCTTTGACGTGGGAGATCTCATTTTGAAACGAGTTTTTCCAGCCCCATCTCATATGAACCCCGCATGGGAAGGTCCGTACGTCATCGAACGGAGGCTTGGAGAAGGAACTTTCAAGCTAGCGACCGTCGATGGTGCGACACTCCCCCGAGCATGGAACAGCGAGCACTTGCGATGTTATTACACTTAGTCTATTTCCTTCACGCCGCAGTTGTTCCAGTACGTTTTCATTTCTAGTTCTTGGCATGTAATAAGACAATTTAGCTTGCTCTCATTAATAAAGGCTTGAAACCATCTTTTTGATGAATGATTAATGTTTCTGCGTAAGATAGTCCAGTGGCAAGCGATTAAAATTATATTATTCTGGCTGGCGTACGAACGCTATAAACGACACAAAATCTCCAAGTCCCCAGAGTGCGGACTGGAGTACTCTAAATCCCCGGAGCACGGACTCGAGTATAAACGATACAAAATCTCCAAGTCCCCGGAGTGCGGACTGGAGTACTCTAAGTCCCCGGTGCGCGGACTCGAGTATAAACGATACAAAATCTCCAAGTTCCCGGAGTGCGGACTGGAGTACTCCAAGTCCCCGGAGCGCGGACTGAGTATAAACGATACAAAATCTTCAAGTCCCCGGAGTGCGGACTGGAGTACTCCAAGTCCCCAGAGCGCGGACTCGAGTATAAACGATACAAAATCTCCAAGTCTCCGGAGCATGGACTGGAGTACTCCAAGTCCTCGGAGCGCGGACTCGAGTATAAACGATACAAAATCTCCAAGTCCCCGGAGTGCGGACTGGAGTACACTAAGTCCCCGAAGCACGGACTCGAGTATAAACGATACAAAATCTCCAAGTCCCCGGAGTGCAGACTAGAGTACTCTAAGTCCCCGGAGCGTGGACTTGAGTATAAATGATACAAAATCTCCAAGTCCCAGAAGTGCGGACTGGAGTACTCTAAGTCCCAAGAGCGCGGACTCGAGTATAAACGATACAAAATCTCAATGTCCCCGGAGTGCAGACTGGAGTACTCTAAGTCCCCGGAGCGCGGACTCGAGTATAAACGACACAAAATCTCCAAGTCCTCGGATTGCGGACTGGAGTACTCTAAGCCCCGGAGCACGGACTAGAGTACAAACGATACAAAATCTCCAAGTCCCCGGAGTGCGGACTGGAGCAATCTAAGTCCTCGCAGCGCGGACTCGAGTATAAACGACTCAAAATCTCTAAGTCGCCGGAGTGCGGACTGGAGTACTCTATGTCCCCAAAGCGCGAACTCGAGTATGAACAGTAAAAATTCTCCAAGTCCCCAGAATACAGACTGGGATATTCTAAGTTCCCGTTGTACATATAAAAAATGTTCTAAGTGCTTGAAGCATGGGAGGAAAACGAATAACTCTCAGAGAATCAACGGGCTATGTGAAGACAAACCAAGAAGTCTGTGTTACGTACAACAGCATGAATTCGAGTCACAATCACGAAGAAAACTGAATAATAAGAATCTTTGGAAAAGACAAAAAAGGAAACTAAACTTTATTCAGGAAAAGTTTTCTGCTACAAGCACCCCAAAATTTGGAGTCAACAGTCTATCTACAAAAATTACAAAAATTATTATGTGATTTAGACTAACCCTCGTTGAACGAGTACAGCAATCACTTCTTGTGCTTCTTCGACTTCTTCCTCGATGACTCCTCCCCAGAGCATTTACCCATGAAATCCTTCCTTGATGGAGGGGTAACCACTGAAGAAGTGGGGGAATACCCATGGGCTTGGACCTGCCAGGCAGGATGACTTTCAACGGTTGGCTCAAAGGGTTGTCCAGGTCCACCGTTCGAGGCTCAGCTTTGATTTCGGCCGCTTTCTCCTTCTCTTTCTCGAGTTGTTCCTCCATGCTCAGGTTCGATGTATTCCCAGAGGCACTAGTGACTTCTATTTCATAACTCTCAGAGGAGGAGTCGGAATTGCCTTCGTCAAGCGCCCCAATCACTTGAGCATCTGGCCCAGGAACTTCACCAGCATGAGCGGCCCCCACTAGTCTTTTCCACTTCCTTGGCGACATCGCTCCTCGGAGTAGGATCCATATCAGAACGACTTGCACAAAATCAGAGAAGATGAGCATTAGAATGCAATAGTACTTCACAAAGAGTAACGACTTTCAAAATCTCAAAGTGAAAGGTTATCTACAAGGCCTTGGGAAACTCTCTGCCGTCAAATGAGTTTCGCCCTCCGGGATAGGAGACAAAACATGAACGCCGAGGACGGGGGCTTCCGGATCATAGACAATGTGCTATTCAAAGGGATCAAGTATCGGCCGACCGGCCGGCTGGGAGGCACGTGAACAGGAGGCCCGGCCCCGTATGGACTAGCGAAAACTTCTTTCCCTTTCCTCGAGGGGGAGCCGTTGCAGTAAAGGGCCTTGGATGCCGATAGGTCCGAAGGCTCATTTTCCTTCAGAAATTCCTTTATCAAATCCACCTCGTCAACCTCTTCGACACCGCGCTCGGCCTTCCTAATCTGAATTAAGGTTTCCCATGCCTCGAACAACGATTCAAGATAGCCATCGCCCAAAAAAGTTAAGTCACGTTGCATGAGCACGCGGGCGTTGAATTCGGCAATGAGTGGGTCGAACACGGTTTTAATCTCCTCTCTACCTTCCTCCCTGGCTGCCACAAGACGGGAATCGATGTCCGTCAACGCCGTCTTCTTGCCCTCCTCACGGGCCTCGCTCTTTAACATCTCAACCCTGGAAAGCTCGCCCTCGAGTTTCTCTTTTAAAAGCCGGGTGGCGACAATCTCATCACAGTATCGCTTTGACTCTTCTTGGGCAGCCGTTTTCTCCTCTCTCTCTGCGGAGAAGCTCTTCAAGTTCCTTGACCCGGGTGCTGAACGCATCCCTCTACTTTTGAATGGAGTCCTTCTCTAAGGCCAAAGCCCCACATCGTTGAACCGCCTCGTCGAGCTCTTTCTTATGAGTCGACTCCAAGCGAGCGACGGCCTCAGCAGTATCCCTGGCACTCCGATGGGCGACCTCGAGTTCAGACTTATAAGTGGAGATCTCTTCATTCTGGGCCTTAATGATGTTTTTATCGTGGGTGGCCTCAAGCTTCAAACGGTCTATTTCATGCTGGCGCTCCACAGAGACTTCGAAAAGTTTCTCGGCTAGGTGAACGAACCATCATGTTGAACATAGACGTCGTTGGTACAGGCAATGGTGTTCCGCTTAACATCTCTAGGTATAGGGTGATCGCCGGAAGAAACTTCAACCCATCGAAGCAAATCTTGGGAAATGTAGCCTTGAGCTCGCTCGGTCTCTCTGATACTATTGGATCCGATGCAGGAGCAGGAGGAGACGGCTTTGAAAGTTCACCCCTCCTATGAGAACCTCGGGACTGTCGAGTGGAAGAAGAATCAGAGCGTTGATCTCGGGGGATATCAGATTGTGACCCCTTGTAACCAGGCTTATCCTTTCTCTGCCCCGAATGAGAAGAGGGGTGTCGATGATGTTTGGGCTGGTAATACGGTTTCTTCCGAGATGATGAGTCCCGAGAATGATGGTCCCTGTCACCATCACCATCTCTATCTCGACGTCTCTCGGGACCCGAGTCCCGTCCGGACGGATGAAAAATAGAAGAACCACGGAGACGATCGAATCCATGTGAGCGCCCCATGTCACCTGCACGAAATTCAAATAACAACGAGTTAGCAAGGAGAGATGTGACAATAAAAATTTAAGTGCGAATTGAAGTGCAAATGTTCGTGTGTGTCCTAGTGTTTCCCCCCGACGGACCAGTAGCCTTGCTAACAGGGGTTTTCTCTCCCTAACTTGGGGTTGGAATGCCCACATCACCTCTAACAGGCGAGTGAAACTTGAATGCCTCCGGATCGCCAAAATCATAGTTAAGCAGATCCTCCGGAATGGAGAGGTTCGAAAGGCCCTTTAGTGAACTTTCAACATGCTGTGAAGAAGCCTCCTTCTCTGTCGGGATGAGTGTAACTTTGGAAGTTCCGCCAACCTTATCCTTTCTAATCTTATATGTCAACGTCTTTTTCCCCTTCGAAGGGGAAGATGACATTTCAATATCGTGCACTTCAACCAGCGGATCCTGTGTAGGACCCACATTCTCAACTTGTGTTTTGGGTGCTTCATCCTCTCTGATTTCCCCTTTCTCATGTGCATCAGGGGTGTAGCGTGACGACGATTCATCCAACTTTTTCCCTTTACGGGATGCGGGCTTGGGGATGGAGACGCCCTCAGGAAGGCTCACCCAACGGCCTTCTGCTAACAGCCCGAACCTTGACAGTGACTCATTTGAAATGAGGGTTCGGATGTCTCGTTTCTCGATGGGAAGAGCCCTAATAGCCTCAACAGCCTCTGAATAGCCGCGGCCCTCTGGACGCGGGTTGATATCTGAAAAAATGAAACAAGAGTTAGAAATAGCATCGCCTCAACCGAAATATGAGCGTCGCTCTAAAAAAAAGACTTACTTCCTTTAACCCATCTCCTCGCGAAACCGGGAGGGCAGCGCACGTAGAACCATTCCTGATTGTACAGGGAAAACTTGCTCCACGCTCCGGTAAGAATTTGGCACTTATGGTGCGGCTCGAGGAACACGAAGGAGGGGCTATCTCTCTGCTTCTTGATCATGTAAATATATCTAATGTCGCCGGGAGTTGGAGGCCTGGAGAAGACAGCCATAAAAAGGAGGTAAGTCCCATAAATGAACGCATGACCGTTTGGGTGAAGCTGCGACGGGGCGACGTCTATGTATTGCAACACATCCCGAAGAAATAAATTGAACGGGAGCACGCTGCCCACCCAGCATATAAACTTATTGCAGGCGGTGTATCCGACTGGGGGCAGGTGTGGACGATCACGGCCCGACGGAACCAACACGTCAGCGAAAGGGATTCCGTGGATCGAACATATTCACCGGAGTGCGGCTTCGTTAATCTTCGAAGCCTGTGAATCAATTGGATTATCCAAGAGAATCGTGGACTCCAGGATATCAGGAGCAAAATCATGAGCGAGGGAGGTCGATGGATTAGAAGTGTATACATCCCCTTATTTGGAAGACAGCCCGGGTCTGTCCGAGATTGTGGCGGAACTAGATTTTTAGACATTTTTGATGGAAATCGAATCCTGCAGAGCACCTGTGTGAACTATACTTGAAAAATGATCAATGTCAGAATTAACAACATGAATAATCCCCCCACATGGTGTGTGAACTAGTGCAATCAATCGTGTATAAGCATTGAAAATTTGGAAGTCGCAAGATTACTGATATAAAACTAAGCTTAAAATCATCGCCTTCGAAGACTGTCATCGCTGACCGTCTCCAAAAGCCTTCCTTATGGAGATTACAGTTTCAGGTTCAGAAAACATTAGAGAAAGTTATCCGGTTACATCGAATTAAGTTCAGGTTTATATCTGCTGGGAAGGTTATTAGTTCAAATTAGTTCGATATACAAGTATGCTGGAGTTCCTGTCCTTGTTCAGTTATGAAATTGGGCAAGGAAATTGTTTGACAGGTTTAAGTTATGTCCGGCCAATAGAGTACGGTCGGCATCTATGTTCGTTCGGCTTAAGTCATGTTCGCCCGATAGGGTATGGATCGATATTCATGATCGCTCGGCCAAGACGTCGACCAGCTAAATACTGGCCGGCCTGGACAGGATTTAGCATGTTTTAGTTCGACACTTATGTGTTGTTCGGCTAAATACCGCTCGGCATGCATGGTTCGGCCCTTACGATTGTTCGAATAAGCTGTCGCTCGGTGAAATTATCGACCGGCCTAAAACTCACGTTCGGCCTAACTGCAGTTCGAACCAGTTAGCACTCGGTAGGGTATCGTTCAGCCAAAATCCCATTCGGCCGAAACAACTCCCAACATCCTCTCCGCTAACTCATGCCCACTCCCAAACCTTCCCTCCTACCGTCCAACATGTTATGAGTCACATCGAACCAGAATTATGTCGAGCTCCAACGTTCGGCAATCCACCCTGAAATCCTTCCCTCTTTTCCACCATCCTCGACCGAGCAACGAGGACCGAACGTTTGGCAAGTCGTACCAGTCATACCATTCGGCATCCCGAATACCTCCTGCTCCTCCTTCACCCTTTCTTCCTCCTGTCTCGGTCGGCACGAGGGAATTATGTCGAACCCTAACACATCTCCCAATGGCTTCCTATAAGGTTCGTCTTTATTCACACCTTCTCCCACCCTCATCATTTAACACCGAAAACCCTCGGAATATCTAAACCTAGGCTCGATTCACCCTATCGATTATGGAACTCGAGCATCAAACTCCTTTTAAGTTATGGGAAGGAGTTAAATCGGTACCTAGTTAGTGGGATGAAGACCTGGAAAGGATTGATGGATGACCGGAGTTTGTTAATTGGAAAAATCAGCAAGTACAAGGCGGCGGTGATAAAATGTGAAAAGAGGAGACAGAGGAGGGCGTTGGACTTTATAGAGAAGAGGAAGAAAATGAAGAGGCTATTCCCGGTGAAACCGATCAAAGCCATACCGTTCGGCCCGGCCCCTGCATCTCGTTTGGCACACGAGGAGTGTCCGGATTCAACTGGACCGTTCGGCATTTTACACTACGTTCGACATATGAGAATTATACAACCCCCAAGAGTGATGATCCAAGGTTCGGATATGTAATACAAAGCGTATCACGTTCGGTCACGCGATACACTTTGGGGGGCAAGTGTTTCCCAGGGAATTGGCCGGGCAACTTAGTATTCGGCCTCCCCTATCGTTCGGTCCAAGATGGAGCGTTCGGCATAAGATATCGTTCGGCCAAAGCGATCGTCCGGCCAGAAAACTCGCTCGGCCTTTAAGTGGTTCGGTACAATAACGCTCGGCATACCCACAGCTCGGCCCAACTGGACCGTCCGGCATCTCTTTGCAAACGTCATTCAGAAGTGTTCGGCCAAAGGCCTCGTTCGGCCAAAGGCCTCGCTCGGCCAAGGGCCTTGTTCGGTCAAGATTGTGTTCGAACATCAAGCGCCTCGTTCGGCACCCAGGCCGTTCGACATTATACCGTTCGGTTTCAAGGAGCAACCGGTATCCATGAAGACTCAGCATTCTCATTCGGCCTCCCGAGTCGTTCGGCAATCAAGGATGGCTCGGCAATCAAGGATGGTTCGGCATTCTCCCCAGCACGCCCGGTATGATCACTGCTCAGCCTACTCTTCCCCACCACAAACATGTCGTTCGGCATAAAGAGAATGGATTGGTACTCGACCGTTCGGCCTGATCGGTTCGGCGTACAGGGCTTGTCCTATTTGGACCAAGTTATTCAGCTACCAGGCCCACTAGGGAAGTCCAACCCACCTTTGTCTATAAATAGAGGGGCAGGGGCACAGAAAAAGGGGGAGAGATTTGAGAGAACACTGAGGAGACTCTGCCAATTTCAAGACTCATTCCAGGCTTATTTCTTTTACGCTGCAATTGTATTCTAGTAACTAAAAACGGATTGTATCTGTAATCACCCATCAAGGAAATCAATGGAAATCAACTTCAAAGTGGATGTAGGCAGTTGCGCCGAACCAATATAAATTTGGTATTCTTATTCTCTGCATTTAAATTTACACTCTATTCTCTGTTTTAATTTACTTTCTTCATTAATCCCTCTACACAATCTTTCTAAGGGTGTTAGTGACCAATTTTGGTGCTAACAGCTGCTAGCCAATCTTTTGCAAGCTAGGGTTGCCGGTAATGTTGGAGGTGCTAATCCAATGGCTTCAATTGGAAGTAACTATGTTAAGTTGAGCAGAGATTACACCAGTTTGGGTGGAAAGCCATTTGTTGGAATGGAGAATGCTGTTGAAGTAGAGAATTGGCTATTGCACTATGAGAGGATCTTTACTGATTTAGGATTGGATGATGGGAAAAGGAGGAGGCTGGCCTCTAGGCAGTTGCAAAGGGCAGCGCTTCACTGGTGGAATAGTGTTACTGCCAGAGTTCCGGAGGAAGAATTAACATGGACTGATTTCAGAAGGAGATTTGAGCAGAGGTTTCTATCTAAGATTTCTAAGTCGGTGTTGATGAGGAAGTTCATGGATATAGTTTAGGGAGAGATGTCAGTGATCGAGTACGCCGATAAGTTTGATGAGCTGTCTCATTATGGATATGCCACTATAGACACTAACAACAGAAGGAATGAGAGGTTCATTTAAGGACTAAGACCTGAGCTTGCTAGAATGATCATGACCCATATTCGAGAACCTTGTAATGTGGTGGTAGAAATGGCGATTCGCCATGAAGTGATGTTGGCTGTTTGTGCTAGAGAGAAGCTAGTTGAATCTCAAGGTCCTTAAGGAAAGAAGAGGAAATTATTTAAGATGAAGGGAGCACAGAAAGGGGATGCTTCAAGTGTGACAAGAAGGGTCATTATGTTCATGAGTGCTGGGCAGGCAAGAGGAAGAAGCCTATAGATGAGAAAATGTGAAGTGCTTTAACTGTGTTCAAATTGGGCATTACAAGAACCAATGTCCAGAGCCAGTCAGGGTGGACAAATGAAAGGTCTTTGTTGTTGGATCATTAGTTAAGCCTATTGTAGCTGATAAAGGAAAGACTGTGATGTAATGTACGTTTTTGATTCAGAATATACCAGTTAGGATACTATTTGATACCGGTGCATCACCTTCATTTATATCACAATATTTGGTTGATAGGTTATGCTTAGAACCCACGTACCTTGTTACTTCCTTAAGGGTTGTGAATCCAATAGGAGGGTATGAAACTCTGGAGATGAGATATGACCAGTTAGAAATTGATTTGTTAGGTCATATGTTTGCATGCAGTCTATATGTTTTCGATTTTGTAGATTTTGAAATCATTTTGGATATGGATTGGTTGAGAAGGTATGAGGCCGGGATGTTTTGCCAGTATAGGGAGATATCATTGAGACATCCTGATAGTCATAACCAAATTATATTCTCCGTAAAGAATTCTGATCGGAGTAATTGTGCGTTGTTAAGTACAATGGAAGTGGGACAAGAGCTAAGTGAGGTTCGAATCGCAAGAGAGTTTGTAGATGTCTTTGGGCCAGTCACAGGACTATCACTGAAATGAGCTATTGAGTTTCGGATAGATCTTGTGCCAAGAGCTGAACCTGTAAGTATACCACCTAGCTGGATGACATCAACTGAGATGAAGGAATTGAAGGTGCAGCTAATGGATCTAGAAGGAAGGAATTTTATTAGACCAAGAAGTTCGCCTTGGGGAGCGACTGTGGTATTCGTAAACAAACTAGATGGGTCGTTGAGGATATGTATCGCCTATCGTAATTTGAACGAAAGGACGATAAAGAATAAGTATCTTTTATTGAGGATTGGTGATCTATTTGGTTAGTAGAGTGGGGCCAAAGGGTTTTCTAGGTTGGATTTGGCGATGGGATTCCATCAGTTAACAGTGGCAAAGGACGGTATTCCTTTGACAGCATTTTGAACTTGATATAGTTTGTACAAATGGTTAGTAATGCCATTCAGGTTGACGAATGCACCTGCTTTCTTCATGGATTTGATGAATTGAGTTTTCCAAGAGCACTTTTATAGGTTCGTATTGGTATTCATAGATGACAATTTGGCATACTCTAAGGATGAAAGAGAGCATGAAGATCATCTTAGAGTTGTGCTTAAGACGTTGAAACAGAATCAGCTAAAGGTGAAGTTTTTCAAGTGTCATTTTTGGAAGAAAGAGGTTAAGTTTCTTGGTCATGTAGGTTCAGAGAAAGGATTTTCAGTCAATCCAGGCAAGATTGAAGCTGTTAACAATTAGAAGAGACCAGAGACGGTGACCGAGATCAGAAGTTTTCTTGGACTTGCTGGCTGCTACCAAAGATTTATCAAAGATTTCTCGTGGATAACAGCGCCTTTGACTAAGTTACCAGGAAGGAGGTGAAGATTGTTTGGTCCAACAAATGTAAGGAAGCATTCCTTAAGTTAAAACATTTGTTGACCATGCACCCATGTCGGTAGTCCCAGACGGAAATCAAGGGTTAGTGATGTACACTGAAGCATGTGGAACTGGACTAGTTGCAGTATTGATACAGAAGGGTAAAGTTATTGCCTACGCATCTAGGAAGCTTGGATCACACGAAGTAAGATATCCTACTCATGATTTGGTGCTGGCTACGATGATCTTCGCATTGAAGATTTGGAGACATTATCTTTTAGGAGAGAGATTTGAGCTATACACAGATCATAAGTCTTTAAGATATTCATTCTCTCGGAAGGAGTTGAACATTCGACAGTAGTGGTGGCTGGAGTTTTTGGCTGCTTGTGATTTTGATATAGAATATACCCCAAGGAATGGTAATAAAGTAGCGGATGCTCTTAGCAGAAGACACCAGACTGTGGTGTTGGCTATGTTGGCAGAATGGAAGGATCTAGAAGCTTTAGCCAGTTGCGGTGTGTAGTTAAGATCGACTGCTAGTTCTAATCAGAGTACTTCCATGTTTTCCTGTTTAGAAGTTCGACCAGTGTTAATCGAGATAATTGCTTCTAAGAAGAGGGAGGGTCTACTGTTAGCAGAAAGGATCGGAAGGCTTGAGGTTGGAACTAAGGTCGATAATTTGAAATATTTTTGTCTTGACCAGAGAGGATGGTTGAGAAAGAAGGGGCGATTATGTGTTCCAGATGTTGAAAACTTGAGGAAAGAAGTTCTTAGGGAATGTCATTGATTCAAGTATATGATTCATCCTAGAGGGACCACGACGTGTCAAGATATGAAGAGAAGTTTCTATTGGGAAGGAATGAAAAGGGATGTTGGCCTATGGGTTAGGCAGTGTGCTAACTCTCAATAAGTGAAAGCCAAACATCAAAAGCTGAGTGGGTTGCTTCAGCCTTTAGAGATTCCGGTATGGAAACGGGATTCGATATCCATGGATTTTATAGATGGGCTGCCAAAGTCAAGCAGAGAAAATGAGAGTATATGGGTCATTACGGACATGTTGATCAAGAGTGCCTATTTCATTTCAGTAAAGTCGACCAGGATGGCACCAGTTTTGGCTAAGTTGTTCATGAAGAACATAGTTAGACTACGTAGAGTTTCTAGTAGCATAATCAGTGATAGAGATTCTTTATTCACTAGTGAATTTTAGAAGATTCTACAGGATGTGTTAGGCATTAAGCTAAAGATGAGTACTTCATATCACTCTTAGACGGATGGGTAGACATAGAGAGTCAACAAGGTACTTGAGAATTAATTGAGAGCTTGTGTGTTGGACTTTGGTGGATCTTGGGAGGATCACCAACATTTGTTCGATTTTTCCTATAATAATAGTTATTAGACTAGTATAGCAATGGCGTCTTTTGAAGCTTTGTACAGAAGGCCATGCAAATCACTAGTATGTTGGTTGGAGACTGAAGATAGATTAGTAGGTCCATATTTGGTAAGGGTGGCATCAGAAAAGATTGAGTTGATCCGAGAACGGATGAAGGATGACTAATCCAGATTGAAGAGTTATGCAAATAAAAAGCGTAAATATATAGATTATTAAGAGGAAGACAAGGTTTTCATTAAGGTGTCACCGATAAAGGGTGTGATAATAATTGGAAAGTTGGAAAAGGTGCCCCAAGATATGTTGGTCCATTTCAGATTATAGAAAGGATTGGGAAGCTCGCATACATAGTAGAATTGCCTAGCAGTATGACAGATGTCCATATTGTGTTCCATGTTTCTCATCTTTGCAAATATGTGCATGATCCAGAGACTACTATTTCTCTGATTGGGTTTGAAGACTTGATAGTAGAGCCTGATTTGACTTTTGTTAGACAACCGGTTTGGGTTGTAGCAATAGATGAGAAAAGATTGAGGAACAAAACAATCAAGTTGGTGAAAATTCAGTAGAGCGACAACGAGAAGGACTGTACTTAGGAGACTGATGACAGGATTCGTGATACTTATCCTGATCCACTTTGAGGGCATTTCTATATTATATTTATATAGATAATTCCTAGTCAGGTAGACTAGTATGGTTGTTAAGAGTCATTACAGAAGATTGCTATGTTTAGTATTTAGTCCTTACTGAATTTCGAGGATGAAATTCTTTAAGGAGGGGATCCTGTAACACCCCTAATTCGTTAATAACATTATTCAGAAGATTTAATTAGATAAATTAAATAGAATAATGTAAATATTAATGATAAGGGAATTAAGATTTCTAAATAAGGCCGTGCTTCTTAGGAATGACTTATAAACTAATTAATTTACATAAGGGTATTTGCCGCATATAACCCTTAACCCATATATATTTTCATTCCTACCATTTCATTTCCATTCACGTCATTTTGAAAATGCAAATAAAAATATTAAGAGGAGATGGCCATAATCAAAGAGAAGAGGAATTAAATTAAAAGCTAGGGATTCAAGCTTAGGGAAAATTAGTCTCAATCCAATCTCCTTGTCTCAATTAAGGTGAATAGTAACCTTATCTCTATTTTGTTTTGAGTCGTATGTTTTCAGATTTAAGGGTAAATTCATTGTTTATGATGAACTGTGTGATGATATGCTTGAATATTGATTTGTTTAATTTAAACTCAAAGGAGTGGTATTGTTTTGTAATTATGGTTGCTTCTTCAAATATAAATATATTCACATTATAATAGACCCATAACTTTAGGGATAAAGGGAAGAAGAACCAGCTAGGTTAACCCAGTATCGATTACAAATTGATTAAACTCCTGGATGAGTAGATTTGCATCCAAGAGGTCAGGTGGACCAGAATATAGGATGCCTAGATATGGAAGTTGTCACGGAGATAGGTTCATAGTGCACCCACGAAAACGATGATTAGGAATTTATTGGAGTTACCAATTGGTTCATAGTGATCCCATGAAAACTACGTTATAAAGAGTGGCTGGCAAGGGCTAATTGGTTTATAGTGAAGCTATGAAAACTATATCCGGATTAAGTTATTGACAGTTGTCAATAGGTTTCTAGTCAACCCATGAAAACTAGGATAAGGAAAAAGTTATTGGAGTAACCAATAGATTGATAAGAACCCATGAATCAATTAAACACACAGGAGTGGTAGTGTTAAGTTAATTGACATGGGCCAATAGGTTCATAGTGCACCCATTAAAACTACGAAATCGGACAAGGAATCCATAAGATAAACACAGGTTATTAGTAAGCCCATGAAAACTAATACGTTAATAATGACCCTAGAAACTATAAATATGACAGGGAGTCAATTAAACAGAGAGTGGGAAATCCAAAATGTTTTAACTATTTGCATATCATCACAATATTTTAAATGACTATGTTTTAACCATTGTGAATGTAGGAGCACGGTATATGATTTTATAAAGGTTTGGAGATACTAGTGAGGGAAAATCTCGTTCCACTGTGCGGCGTGGTCTCGCTAGATATCTAAATGAATTGAGATGGTAGACTATTATTCATACCAAGCATTCTGTCAGACTCGAAGTTTATGTTTTCCCCTTAAACTCTCGAGTACTCAATTGATTTTGAGTAGTTTGAGAGTTGAGGTTTTCAGGTACCTTTAGATGAATAATCTTCCGTAGACATGTAGGAGGCATGATAGCTATTTAGAGTTCTCTTTTCTTTTGATTCCGCTGTGTTGTTTGTAATGGCAAAGTTGCTATATTGCCTTTATATACTCTGATCGTCCAAAGGGGCATCTTCATATGACACTCGTGATGTATATTTTAATAAATAAATTTTCTCTAAACGTGGTTGACGATTATAGGATTATGTAATAAATTGGAAATGTTTTGAAATGGAATGTGATCTTATTTGAAGTTTTAACATTTTTCCATATTCATATGTTTCTATGTATCAATGAATCTAACACCGCCGTATTTGGTCGTTGAGTAGTAATAACTGTGGATGACTGCAGCATCCGTAGCCGTTAGTTTTGGGCCTCCAAGTAGGGAGATGTTACATAGGTTTTCACGGCCTTGGTTTGTGTGGGTAGTAGGCTTGGCTAGGGTGGTTGGCCATGGATTTAAAGGGAAAGAGGAAGGGTCTGGTTGAGTTTTGAGGGGCTATATGTTTAGATATAATTTGCTATAATTTTTTTGTATATTTTTTCTTAGATGGAAGCCATTAAAATATGGAGGAAGCTTTTAGAAAAATAAAGAAGAAGATGAATGAAGTGAAGAAGTGAAGTGGTATTTATAGGCAAATTGAAGAGTGTAAACATCTCCTCCTTACATCACCACACATCATCATGCCACCTCCTCCTCCCATCACCATGCGCCCGCAACCTCCCCTCAGGTACGACCGTGGTCACTTCATGGAGGGGCAAGGCCATATGCCTCTTTGATTTTATATTTAATGGTGATAATATGTGATAGTTAGTTTAGATTCTCACTCCACCACCACATGCTTCGCCTCCTTTCATCATCACTTACTTGCGACTCCTCCTCCACCATCATCATAGCACGGCCAAGTCCCATCAACCACCATGTACTTCATGGATGTGATGTTTGATGGTAAGTATTGGTTGCTTAAGTGAGAAGGAGTTGTTTATAATATCTTGTATGCTTACATATTAAGTATATATGTATATATTTGTATATATAGGTGTTCATGTACATGTGCACATGGTTTCTTTGATGGGTATATGTATATGTTAATTTGGATGTCACATATAATTCACAACGTTCTATAACTTCTATACGTTGAATCGTTATGAATTTCGTTTCGATTTACGGTCATATTTTCACTTCTTATTTAATATGCATATATTTGTAAACAAAGTTTGAAAATAATATTTCTATTATTATTTTTAAATAAAGCGCTTTTAAATTTGATTTAAAAACCATTATTTAGTCGTTTAAACTATAAATTTAAACTCAATCATATATTTTATAAGTCATGAATTTATGAGTCGTTGCACTAGCTATGTTGGGTCTACGTTCTTAGTGGCCCAAGAGAACGCTATACATCGGCATGTGGTGGTCAGCGTCGTATGCCTCTATATATTTTTCTTTTCTTCTTCTTTTGATTTCCACTTCACTTTATTTATTGTTTTAAACCCTGTCTTTTTCCTGCTATTCCAAATCATAATGCTGCATTTTAACATTGATTCCACATAATTTTATGTACAGTTATTTCATGATTTATGTGAATTTATAAAAAAACAATTATACAAATTTAATATTTATATACCGTATTTTGCTGGCCATGGCCTCCAAACCCAATCTTCTACCCACCCATGTTAACCCTACCTCGACCTTGCTTCTTTCCTCCACTTAAACATGTCTAGCTGCCACCAATACCCATAGCCCCACAACTTAACCCTAATCTAAACCCTGTCCCATCCATTCAATAACCAGATCTTCCATCTAACCCTTGCCCTCTTGCCTCCTCCCCTCTGGTCCCACTTCCTGACCTTTTGGACCCATCCTAGCATCCTCAACCTAGCACTGCATCTTTCATACCCTATCAGCCCATGGCACTTTGACATTGAGCAGGATGAACAAACAAAAGCCCCACCAAAAGAGGTGCGAGGTGAAGGTATCTCCTTTTGAAAAGGCCATTAGTAGGTTTCTTCCTTGATGATAATCTCTCTTATGCTACTATCCCTACCTACTTACAAAAATTTAGAAATTTACTAGTGAAGTTGACATAAAGTCGGATAAGCAGAATTTTTACTTTTCATTCTTAAAAGAACAAGATAGATCCATAATCCTTCAATCAGACTCAATATTCATGAAAGCCAAGATGTTTGTAATTTTTACATGGAATCCATCATTTGCGTGTGCTTAAGCGTAGATTGGAAGTGTCCCGGTTTGAATGCACTTCTACAAAATTCCTCTCATTACTTGGACATTAGTAGGGATCATTTGGATAGCTCGTCATATAAGACAACTAATATGTTTTGATGTGAACACTGATAAGTTAAAATGATTTGAATATGCAAAAGCCCTTATTAAAGTCTCCCTAGACTGTGACTCACCTGATTTTATGGAAATTGGTGGTTTGGGTTAAAGCTGCCCGAATGTTATTTTAGAGTATGATTGAAAGCCAAAAATAAGCAATCTATGTAATGTTTTTGGCCATAATATAGATGAATGTGAAAAGTCCTATCATGAATGCGAACTCAATGGCATGGCTATTAATAAGCAGCAAAGTTCTATTGAGGGAACAATACCAAGCAATAGCTTGCATAGGCAAATGCACCAACTGACTACCAATAATCTAATATCATCTATTCCTCGACAAACCTCTAAAAGCATACAAATTTGCGTAATAAGCAAAAGTGGGTTATGAAGAGACATGTGCATGGCAATATAAATGTGTACTCTATAGCAAATGCTCTACTGCCATATGTTACTTCTTTAATAACTTAGGGAAACTTTCCTGCAATCGTTATCCACTCATAATCAAAATATAATTACTTTCCCATGTGCCAGCTACCCCTAATCAATTCTTAGACCGCCTTACTCTTCCAACCAGCCACTGCACTGCATGCGCCTGCCTCTCCATCAAATTCCCTCTATCCCAATAACCCAATTGCTACTTCATGTCATGAACATACTTCCCATGTAAATCTTGCTATGTCTATACCCTTAAGTGGACCATCAGCTCAATCTTCTGCATTGAAATTAATATCAACAGAATCAGCACTTGATCCATAATTCTTCATAAACTATCAACTTCCAATATCTTGCATCCCACTTCACTGTCTCGGATAATATGCCGGTTTGCATACAAACTTAGATCATCGACAACATCCGACCGCTACAAATTTAACCACACTCTTTCTTCAAACAAGCAAGAATTCCAATGCACTACTACCAGCAACGGCATTAAAAACATGTTCTTGATCTGTACTTTTTCCTCTTAAGAAAATCATTGCTCTTCTATACTTATGCATCTCCATGAACTTACACAGTTAAACACTCAATTAGTCAACTTCATGTCATCTCTATCAACGGCTATTGATCTAAAACAGCACTCTGGTCTAAGTGTTGCTACACCTATATTTCCTCCATCCAATGTTAACCCTCATGCCACTTCTTCAAAGGAAATAGTACCTGAATAACATTAAATTTTCAACCCCTTTTCGTTACTGTCTGATCCAAATGACAAGGATTACAATGTAAGCTACCCTCATCAACCTGATCTTTCAATCTCCTCTGTTAACTGAGCACCTCTTCTCACTTATTCTAACAACACTTTACCAAACTTAGTTAATAACTCCTCCTTACCTTTGTTGATCAACATTTTTACCTTTACACATGTGCATCACTCTACACATGACAACACTAGTCCATATCTTCATATATTTCCCCCTCACCACCTCCTCCCACCTCCTCATCTTCTAACCCTATCCTCCCACCATCCACTATTAAATCATAAAATTCGAAGTATGGTAAGAAAAAAAAAACACAAACCACATTGGATGATTTTGACATGGGGCGTGATCACATACTTGAACAAATTTAGCCTCCAATTTCCTCAAATATCTTCCAAGCAACACCTATCTAAAAAGACATACTCATCTCCATGCTCTACCCCTCATCACCTCCCCTCTTTTTATTCAAATGATGTTAAACAATATAACCATATGGACCATTAGAGGGGATCATATCCCCTCCAAGCATCTTGCAATTAGAATGTTTATAATAGAGTATGATGCTAATATTATGGATGTTTGTGAAATAGAGCTCAGTGAATACCAAACTGCCCAAGCTAGCATAAATATTATGCCAAAATGGAAGATGGAGAACAAGTTACATAAAGCTCTCTATTGTTTGGCATACTCACATTTCAAGTAATCCAATGTAATGTCTTCAAGCAAAGCTAAAGCTTCTTAAAATCAGGCTAAAAGGGTGGGCTAAAGAGACATATGGCAACGGTAATAAGCTCTCCAACAAGTCGAGGAATGAGTTGAAAAATATTCAAAATCCCATTGTTGTTGATCCAACCAACACTTCATTACATGAGTAGGAATTTTTGCTAGCCAAGCAGTTTAGCATAGCTCTAAATTTTGAGGCTAATATGTCCCATCAAAAAGCAAGAGATATGAAAGAATCCCTTACAGATAGGAACTCCTCATATTTCCACTCTAAACTTAAGGTTAAACATGCTACTCAGATGATATATTCTATTATTAACAGTAACAATACTTTTCGAACCACCATAATGATGAGATAAATACTACTTTTATGTGATACTTTCATACCATTTTAGCAACTGAAAATCCTCATATTCCTCTTCTTCATGCCCTCTTTACTATGAAACTTCCATTTATTTCATCTCCCATGCAGCAAGCCTCGTTACTTATGTCACAGAATGTGATGGCCACCCCATACCATCAGCACATCAATAGCCTAAAAGAGCACTGAAACAATGCCAGACTAATATGGAATGATCATCAAGGTTGAAATTTAAAGCAAAAGGACTGTTTCATATCTCACAGCATATGAACAAAACATACATAGAAAATGTACCACAGAATATAGTGAGCCATAACAAATTAAAATAACATCTCTCGAAGTATATAACAACAAACAATGGAAACTAGAAATGTAGAGTAATAAGCCATATTGCTCCTTCAAGCTCATCCTCCGTACAGTAGCAACATCACCAACCTATCATCTAGTCTATTCATTTAAGAGCATTTAAGATGATAAGAAGCAAAATATAAAGCCTTGGGTCAGAAAACAATCTGGTGTGAGCGATAAATGACTATCAAAAGCTATACTAGAAAATATGGCACTAGACAAGTACACAAAACCATACCTAACATGTCCCTACAACCAAAGAGTTAGCACATAATAATAAGATATAATATGCTACTCAAAATGAACAACAATAAGATACTGTAACAGAAAAAGAACGAAGAATTTAAGTAGCCTCCTCCATTAGCCCTATTCCCAATCCCTTCTCCAGCATTCCTATAGATGGTAGCCTATCCAAAAGCAGATATGAAACCATAGCAACCATAGAATCCAAACCCTAGCTATCATCTGCTAAAACCTTGAACATATGATAACTTGTATAGCCTCATCCATGCTTTTCAAGAGACTAATGGAAATCCCAGTTCTCGATTGTGTTTACCATACTCACTTGTTAGAAACCCCACACGATTTTCTCTTATGATACCTCTGTACCACCTGACATAGACCTTACCGGCCTAGAGTACACGACTGGCACTACCAACCATCGGGTGTCCCCTATATAGTACCTTTGCTTTGAACACAACCAGAACACTCCGAGTCATCAATGGTTCCTTGGCACTCCCAAATATTTATAGGTTTCCACAACTCCAATCCATTTTTGGGCACGAGCCTACAACTCATCCCATTCCATTATCTTATAAACTTATTCCATCCTGAGCTATCAATTGACTCCATCGATTCCACTCCTTATCCGAGTTTAACTGAAGTGCTAAAACTTCATCATGACATAACTACCAAACCATAGAAGCAATCAACGAGCCACAACTTCCAGCATGATCTATAACTATCCCAAAGTCTTCCCTCCAGATCTTACCAACTTTGGAGCTCATAATTTGGATCGGTACCGATCTAATTGGATCGGATCGGTATCAATCCAATCACTTAGCCAATTTTGGATCCCTTTCACTTCCATCCTCTAGTACACTTCCTCCAGATGCCATAGACCCCTAGCTTTCCCTCTTAGCCTCTTGGTCCTTCCATCTATGCTTTATGGCCGATCCAACATAGATGATCCATCATATCTTAGACACATGGCCTATCCTCCGATCCAACTTCATAGAGCATCATTGGAACTCACGCTCTACCATCCTCCTAGATCTCACTTCGATTTGTGCGCAAAATTCGAATCGGTGCTAATCCGCTTGGATCGGATCGATGTCAATCCAAGCACCTTGCTCCAATCATCGTGAAATTTTCAAGGCATCTTCCTTGTGTGACCAAGAGCCTATCCTCCATGTTTCGTGAGAATTCGATGAACTTTGCTCTCGGTAAACTCCGATCACCAATCTAATCCCTAAAACATACACAACACAGCAAACGAATCAAGCATAGCGAGCAATTTCAAACACAATGATGAACCAAACATAGCCAATCATTCAATTACATTAAATCCTAATGATTCAAGTCATCCAATTCAATAAATGATCATAAACAAGCAAGTTCTAACCTAAACCATAGAATTACATAGCCATATATGCAAAAATGACACTAGTTAATGATCTAATCCATATTACATGTTTAATTAGGTCGATCTAGGGTTTTTAAATTTGAAATTACCTATATCTTATCAATTTATAATTTACTTTGACAATACTAACTTATAATCACCTAATTACAACATATAATACATCATAGACTAGTGAGAGATCATAAACACTCACCAAACAAATCGAACATATGAAAATGAGAGGAGATCTGAAACGGACAGCAACAAATCGAATGTAGATGTGATCTCATCGACGAGATCAAGCCCATCGATGAAGATCTAGCCTCTATTTTGAGATTAGAGAAATTTGCGATGAAATCTATGCAAAGAATGGAGAATTGGGGAGAAGGAAGATTTTGGGGTTGATGTGAAATGAGAGGTAACAGTTTCAAATGGTCTCTCTCATCTCATATTTATAGCCAAACCTGATTAGACTAATGGGCTTGCTAATTGGCACATTAATCCTCTTTCTAATTCTGGCCAACAGTTTACAAAACTAAAAACAACTATAACTTCCTAACCACTTATCCGATTTTCCTATATGACCATTCTACGGAAGTGGAAATCACCATTCTGAAGTAATGAACCAGGTTAGAACATCTAATTCGGCTCCTATTGAATGTTATGGCCGAAATAAAATTCTCAAGGACAAAATGGTCACACGAAAATTCAAGAAAAATCTTAGAAATGTAAAACATCCATAAGAACCATATCCTAAAATATTAAAATGATACAACCACAAATGAATTAAATAGAATTATTTTACGATACTTCAATACATAAAATATGGGTCATTACATTATTCCCTCCTTTTATAAATTTCACCCTCGAAATACCTAAACAAACATAAGCATCTAAGGTTATCCCACTGCCTACCATCCATTAACAACCATCTAACAATCCAACGAAGCAGCCAAATCAACAATAGCAAGTAAAATTTACTCTAGTATGTGGCATTCTAATAGTATAAGATACAATGGTGTAGTAGATACAACATACGGGTCTTACCGCTCGAAGAGTTTTGGATAGGCTTTCTTCATACTCTTCTTGGTCTCCCATGTACAATCGCTATTATCCTCACTCCATTGTGTTGGATCATAGGTTTTGATTGCTAACATGAAACAACAATTCACGAATCTACGACTACAGCAACATCAAGAGTCAACGACTCAAAGTATGGTTCGTATTGTTATATATTTTAACAAGAGTCATCAAATGTGTATATAGAGTCTAGTTTAGTGCTTTGTAAAATATTTATTGAATATGCGACTATATGATTTTTTGTTTGATGATAATAAACATATATATATATATATATATATATTTAAATGTATTTGTTAATATACTATTTTATTTTCATAGATTAAATAAATATTTGATGAATAAAATAAATAACACAGAATTTGAATTCAAATAGATATTTTATTCAAACAAATATTAATTACAATTTTTGAATAGTACAAACTTCAAGCTCTCGCTATATATATACACAACTTCAATTACAATACAATTTTGATTACATCACGATTCACATTTATGTTGTACCTCACTACATATCACTCATTCACTCTACTCGTACTGATCTTCAACTTTATTCCAATGTGAATCCAGCATCTTAGCAATCTGCAGAAATATATATTGACGCAGTAAATTTGAAAATAAAATATTTTTGCAGTATAAAATAAAATGTGGATTTTGAAAATAATATTTACCTTAGTTATTTGGGTTGTTCGTCATCATTTAATGTTGAATTCATCATACATGAACAACTAGTGACATGCACAGTGTATCGCTGTACATGCCACAAGGTCGTGCATACCAATATATACACTTGATAAAATTACAGGGACAAGTGAACACAAGGTCAAACCCAAATCAAAGTCGGGTTCAACTCAAGTGAAATCACAAACGAGCACAAGGTTAAACCTGAGCTTTAAAGCTGGATTCAACACAGGTGTAATTCCAAAATCAAGATGAAGTTCAAGTAAAATCAAAATGAAAAGTGACATGCACAAGCACAAGAACATGTAGCAGAAGCAAGGCACAACTTAGTACACATCAAGATGATACAAGAGAGGTTAGAGAATGCACACATAAAGATAATGCACTCAAATAAATCCAAGTCGGGCAAGTCTACACAGAAGTACAACACACTACAAGCTAGAACAGTGCACATAGGAGTGCAAGAGCAAATAAAACAAGCTTGGATGAGCAAGTGACAACCAAGCTAAATATGCTAACCAGATGTACACATGAAGTATACAAGCTCCCAAACTCAAAGAAGCAAAAAATCCAAACCAAGTTCAAGATTAATGCACATGGAGCAACCAGACCTAACTGGTAGACATGAACCAAAAATACAATATGATATGCCTCAAAGTTCAACAGTGATGAAGCATGGTCCAACCAGATTAATATGGCAACGCAGCAATTTATACAAACCAGTGCCAACAGATCAGCGTCGAGCACAAAGGAATGCAACACTGCTTCGCATAAATGAATGACCAGACAAATAAGCAAGCATATGCACCAACAAACAAAAATACAACATCAAGTGATACAAAGTACAACTAGAAACAGTGGACAAGAATACATATATGCAGCAGCAACCAAAGTCAAAGCATAACCAGAACTCCAAAAGATACAACAATGACTGATACAAGTGACAGTGCAAGCTCAAATAAAATCCAAATGTACATACACAATGCAGCCTCTACATGAAGTTCAAGAGAACCAGTAAATGGCACAGCAACCCAAATCAAACTACAATGAACCAGATGAAACTGCAACAGTAGGTACAAGTTAAAAATAAGCACAGCATCCATCCAGTAACCATCAAGTGAACGAAGTGCACATGAGTGCACAATGAAAATTCACAAACAAGTCAAGTATGCTACAGGTTGCAAATGACCAGAGGCAATAAACACAAATGGCCAAAGTCGAACAATCTCAAGCATCATCAAAGTGATAAAACAGTCAAAGACATAATGGCCAGGGTCATGAAACAGCAAGTAAAATCGAACAGGTCGAAAGTACGACCAGAGGCAGTGAACAGTATGACCAAAGTCGAACAAAATCAACATCGTCAAAATCAAGTCAAAGCCGAAGACAACAAGAACGAGAACGAATGAAATCAATGCCTTGGCAATAAAGGAATCGAACCAAGTCAAAATTCAAAACCGTGTTATTCAAGAGAATTGAAAAAGTCAGAAATAAATCTCAAGCATTAAAACAAAATCTAACGGCCAAATAAATGTATACAAACAAAAATCAAGGATCTCGAATCCTATATAAACAAGTAACATCATCGGAAATTCATGATCGAGTTCAAGAAAGAAAATCAAAAGAAGCAAAAAGGAAAATTTACATACCAAATCAAAGTTGGACTCGATCAAGGAGGAGGGGTCGCGATCGATTCAATTGAAGTAAGCAATCAAAGAATCAACCATCAATTAAGTGGAGACTTCACAAAGTCTTGATTTCAGAGCTATAAGGAACGAACGAAAGAAGGAACCGAGGCCGACATTTTTTATCTCGAAGCAAAATAGATAAAATGGGGCCATATTTTTAGTGATAAATTATATTGGGCCGGCACCTTTCCCTTCTTAAGTATTTGTTTATATTAAAAAGGGAAAATTAGGGTTTTGGTTTTTAATTGTTTTTTAATTGTTGTCTTTTGTATTTTCTTTTGAAAATTGTGTAATTACTAGTCGTGTGACTAAAGGACAAACTACGTGGCGTAGTTCGAGAATTCGCAACTCAGTGACTGAGTTGTGGTAGAGTTTTGAGCGTAGAGTTAGGTTAGTCAGTAGCGGGTGTCGTGAGGTTACGTGTATAAGAGTGTGACTACTTAATTTCTAGTAAAAACCTTGGGGAAGCACGTAGGCAGAGTTTTGCCGAAGCTGGGTAAATTCTGTGTCATTCTATTTTTGCATTTATTATTCTGCTATTATCTGTGCTGTTATTATTTTGATATATCTGTGTTGAAATAATTTTATAAGCTTCCGCAATAATTTTTATAATTAACAGCATCACCCTATTCACCCCCCTCTAGGGTGAAATCGATCCTACAAGTGGTGTCGGAGCTAGTCATAGAAGTCAACTTTTGTTTTTAACAAATTTGTTTTTCAAAAACCAATTTTTGTTTTAAAAAGTTGAATTTTTAAAATGGCTACTTTTAATACCGCTTTTGCTGAGGGTCAGTCCATAGTTAGACCACCAATGTTCAATGGTGAATATGCCTACTGGAAAAATAGAATGAAATTTTTTCTAAAAACCATTGACGCTTGGAATATTGTTGAGACAGATTATAGAGCACCAACTATAATTATAGATAATCAGGAAATAGATAAACCAATGGACAGAACTAGAAAATAAATTACAAAATGCCAATGCTAAAGCTATGAATTCTATTATTTGTTCATTGGATCAATTTGAATTTAATCGTGTCTCACATTGTCTAACTGCACAGGAAATATGGCACACACTAGAAGTGACTCATGAAGGAAGAAAATGTCAAAGAGATGTATGGACGACTTTCCAATATAGTATACAAATCAAAAGCTCTTGGAAAATCATACACAGAGTTGGAGATAGTCCGAAAAATCCTCAGAGTTCTTCCACGAAGTTTTGAAGCAAAAGAGACTGCCATTCAAAATCAAAAGATTTAAAACAAACCAAAGTTGAGGAACTCATCGGAAATCTCACCACTTATGAGCTAGAAATGAAATTCAAGGAAGAGCGCGAAGGAGGTGACACTCGAACGAAATCAATAGCTGTTAAAGGAACAACAGAAAGTGATGGTGAAGATGATGATGATGGAGCAGCAGAATTGGAGCCGATAATAAAGAAAATCAAAAGGTGGAATTATAAATACGAAAATCCAGCTTTAAATCGAAAATTGAAAAGCAGAATAGTCAAAGCACTAGACAACTCAGACGAAGAGAAGATCATCCGTCATAAGTGCAACCAACCCGGACATATCAAGCCCAATTGTCCTTAAAATCGACATGATTTTGAAAAGAAATAAAAAAGGTGAAGTTTTGCAGCCACGTGGAATACAAGTGATTGAGATAATCAGTGTACTACCAGTGAGAGTGAGAAAGCAGATATGTGCCTTCAAGGTAATATAATTGATAGCAACGATGACGAGCCAAGCGAGGTATCAAAACTTACTCATTAAGAATTACTTATATATTTCCACGAAATAAATGGTTGTTTTGAACGACTTAGGGAGAAGTATGCCATGAATCACAAAAAGACACTTTAATAGAATTAAATAAACAACTTGACCAATTAGTTAAAACCTATCAACGTAGGATCCCAAAGTGTGATAAGGGTCCAATATTTGAAGAAGAAATTAAAAAATCAGAAATTAATATAAAATCACTTGAAATGAAATTCAGATTTTGAAAGAAAGTGAAATTACTAGGAGAGAGAACTCTATTAAAAAGTGCACACAATTATTGAATGAAAATGAATCTCTCAAAACACAAGTCCAACACCTGTCAACGACTTTAGATAAATTTTCCAAAAGTGAAAAATCATTGAATATGCTCTTAGGAAAACAAACTGTTAATACAGTTAGACAAGGACTTGGATATAATCAATCTGAAAATGTTAAAAGCAAAATTAATCAAGTCAATTCTATGTGCACAATTTGTAGAAAATATGGACACAATCACAATAATTGTTGGTATAGACCCAAACACGTGAAAACTATACCAATTTGGGTTCCAAAAGGAAAAATATGAAATCTCTCAAAGTTAAACAAATCTAGGTGCCGAAAGGAACATATATAAATAGTTTTGGGTCTCCACAAAATTATTTTTCAAAATATTCTGCCACTAACAATCATGGACCTATAAAAACCAATAGGTCACAAAAATCTTCCATCGTGTAGGTGTGGTGGCAGGCTAAGGAACAACAACAGTGTTATCTGGATTCTGGCTGTTCCAGAAACACAACGGGCGACAAAGCAAAGTTCCTTGGCCTAGTATAAAGGTGACATAATCACAATGGACAACAACGAAAAATATCGTAAAGGTAAAATAAGTAATGGTATATTTATTCGAACGATATATTAAATGTGATAAACTACACCGTAATCTGAGTTAAATCAGCCAATAATGTGACGATGAAATAATGATGATTTTGATTCCGACTTATTCAAAATTGTTGGCCAATTATATTCTTATGCCAAGAACACTATAAAAATTTGTAGAGTCTTTGAATTACTTCATATATATTAGTTTGGATTAATAACAGTGTTTTATTGGATGATAATACATTTGGTTATTTTACGGCTAACTCTATATTCATGGTTTTTGATTATTTACACGGCTTCAATTCAAATTCAAGAGAATGTAATTTAAAAGGCTGTTCAAATTGATTTTGATATATTTTGTTGCACACTTCATGGTCTGGTCTATCAAATTCAATTAATGATAATTTTGAGTGAAAGAGAAATTCAGATGCAGATTACACTGGTAATCTAGTTGATAGAAAAATTACTAGTGGAACGTGATTTTTGTTGAGACGTTTAGTACTGCATCGTTTTTCAAAGAAAATATCTGCATATTTTTCATATCAAAAAAGTTTCAAATAGCAGAAATTTTTCTCATAAAACCCCTTCTAGAAAATCATTTTTTTAACCTTGTTTTCAGATTGGTCATTTTTAGAAAAATTGATTTTATAATTATTTTTGAATTTCATTTCAAATAACTACATTGGCTAATCTGACTCCCTAATAATTATCGAAAAGATAATAGTGATTGAAAAAGTGATGAGTGTTAATATTATTCACATATTATATTTGAGACGATATAATTAGTAAATTTCTTTAGAAATTTAAACAAGAGTTATAAAACTTTTTGTTAGCAAAAATTCCATGACCATATCTATTTCTATCATATTTCTAACGACCATCACTCATCAAAATTCAATATAGTTTGTCAATATGTGGTACTTTAAATAGGAATCATTCGTTTTTCATTTTACATTTTTTTTAATAAAAAATAATAAAATGAAATAAAATAAAATCCAAAGTATTCACTCTCATTTAAAAGTCCTCACAGTTATGCATGGGTGAATTACTTAGAATTTGTTATGTGCTTCCATGCTTATTTAAAAGTCCTCACCGTTATGCATGTATGGAACGCATATCAAAATTGATTTTTTTTAAATAAACAAGTTGATTCTAATCCCATTTAAAAGTATCACGGTTATGTGTGGTTAGAAGATACTTGAATTCACTTTTTAAAATAGAATTGGAATACTACTAATCTCATTTAAAAGTCCTAACGGTTGTGCGTGGTTGGTAGATATTATAATTCATGACATAAATATACCATAAATAGATACAACTATATGGTTTTTGTAACATCCCGGAATTTTTGGCAATATCAATTTAATAATCTGTATTAAAATTAAATTGATATTGGTAATTTTGTTCATATTGATTTAATAATCTTCTTCAATAAATATTTAATTGGTTATTTTATCTTTTAAAAAGAATAAATTGGTTTCTATTTATAATATAAATATATATAGTTCATATGGTAATTAGATTAGCTTTGTTTTAATTTTAATAAATAAAACATATTTTCCAATTCTAATATTCTTAGTAATTTGTGAATTTGTTTTTATTTAATATATAAGCTTTTCAAAGTTATTAAATAAATAAATCTTGGTTTAAACTTAATAAATGAATCATGGTTTAAAATTCTAATATATATATATTAATAATTTGGAAATTTTGATTTAATTTAATATTAAGTTTTCAAAGCTATGTAATAAATAAAAATATGATTTTAAAATTGTTAAGAAAGATGTTAAAATGTTTAAAATAATTTTGGCTTGAGTTTTAAATTTAAAATGAATCAACAAAAAGTTTTATAGCTTAATAAAATAAGTAATTTATTAATAAGGAAATAATTTCTTTTATAATTATTTTAATTTAATAATGAGTCATTTCAAAAATATAATATCAATGGTGTATTGTCTTTACAAATAGGTTTTGAATAAAAATAGCTATTGTTATTTCAAAGTTTAATTTGTATTCATAACTTGATTTTAAATATTAGATTCTGAATTTGATTTGAATTTAAAATCCAAATATAGATTTTTAATTGTTTTAATTTTTATATGCATAAGCTTTATCTATAAGCATAATGTGTTTTTATTTTTTTTATAAATTTATATACATATTAAATATTAACTAACAAATTAATTAGGCTTAACATATATATTATCTTGTAAATTAAATACTAATTACTTTAAATAGGACAAGTGTTGTATTCTTAAGCCTTTTATAACAAATGTTATAAGATAAACATTTCATTTGACAAATGTTAAAAAGTTGTACAAGTGGCCTCTTTTAAAACCCCTTTTTCTTTTATTTAAGAAAATCTGAAAATATACCTATATAAACATGCATTTTCACTCTTGTTTCTTTTCTCATTTTTTTTTTCTAATGAAAGAAAATTTCAACTTGTTTTTTTTTCACAAATCTGAAACATGAAAACCCAAATCAGTTTACAAATACAAAATCAAAACTTCTCATTATCTAAAGTCAGTAGTCATCTTCAACAAGAAAATATGCATTTTCTTAGATCTGGAAATCATGTTCATTTGCCATTTTCAAAATCTCCTCATATCAAAAGGCTTCTGCATAGTTTCGAAGCAAAAAAGCAAACCAGCATTTTTAATCTGCACATCTTCAAAATAAAGCCTGCATCTTCAAAAAACCTTACACATGCCATTCACAAACTCCTCTTCAAATTCTGGGCTCTGCATGTAACCTGGAAACAAAGGCAACTTAAGGATTCAAAGTATCAAAATAATGGTGTTTTCAAAAATCTGAGAAACACTCAAGTTTCAAATCTAAGGGGGAAATGCAGTTTTAAAGTTCTAAAGCAAATTAAAAAGCATTTTGTATAGAGGCATGCAAGCAGTTTTACAATTTGCAAACTCAAAAAGCCTTTCAATCAGAGGCTCTGCTTCCTTTTATAACTGTGAGTAACTCCTTTTAACTTAAAGATTAATCTGGTTGTTTGATATTATGCTTTAAATATGTTGTAATTGGTATATATATATGTTCGAATTTCCTTTGTATTTGTGATGTGTAATACTTGTATGATTTTGAAAAATCTGTAGAACATCTTTGTTCTAGATGTCAAGCCCATTTTTTTTCAATTTAAATCATTTTCTCCTTGATCCATAGTTTTTTAAGACTTAGGATCTAATTAATATTGTTTGTTAGATCATAAGCTAAATTTTAAAAATTTATTTAACTTAAATTAAAACTATAATGGCTCTGGAAATAAGATTTTAACAGGAAACTCAAACCACTGTAAAATCCAAACATGTTAATTTTGCAATTCAGTATCATAAATCAAAAGCATTAACAAAAACATGATTTTTAAATCAAGAATCATAATTTTTAGAAAAGAGTTGAAGGCACAGTATTATGATGAACTGAAATGGGATTATCTGCATTTTCTGGTGACCTATGAATTATGGAGGCTCGGGTTTCTTCTGGGTGATGGAGGAGGGTTAGGAGAAGCCGGGAAAAATCTTTGATGGTGATGGATATCATTGTGGAAGGTGTAGTTTTGTAAATTCTTTTTAAACCCTAGTTTTAAAGGGGTTTGAAGAATTGATCATTTCAGTTTGTAGGATTGACCGAGTGTTACGATCTTTTGGGAATTGATAGATTGGTCATGGATGAAGTCGAGGCCGGAGTGGCTGACCCTCAGGTGGTCGGGGCGTGAGAATTTGGAGCTGACAGGTTTTGAAGGGAAACCTTCTTATGTTTCCAGGTCTTGGAATTTGGGTGTTCGACCTTGATTTCGAGAATGGTTGTTCGATTTGATGGTCGTGGGTGGTTGCTGGGTTGGTTTCTGGTGTGCAGCGATCATCTCTGATGATCGGTGGTGGTCGGAGTCACCTGCATACGCACGGTGAAGAATTTGCACTGATGATGTTTTGGTTTAGTTTGGTTGTAGGGGAATTGCGATGGATTGACTGGATAAGTGTAAGCTGTTCTATTTGGTAAAGGGAGAACAGTTTTCTTTGGATTTGGTTTGGATTGGTCGCAAAAGTGACTTGCGATTGTTTGAGTGTTCTCTTGGGTTATCAGAGTTTGTCCGGATATCTTCAGGAAGTCTGAGGTTTGTCCGCATCTGGAGATTGAGTTTCCTTATCGACTAGGATCCCAGGATTGCTACCGGTGGTTCAGCTTAATGGAAGAATGGTTCCAAGAGATAGAGTTTGGTGAAGCAACTCAGGTTTTGATGAAGTTTCTGAGTCTTATTTATGGATCTATTAAACCATATTTCTGGGATGAGTTGTCCAGTTTGTGCTCGTGTTCTTCTTCAGCATTTTTATCTACTTCGGATCAGAGTTGTACAGCGAAAGCAGTTTGGAAGTATATCTGCTTTTCTTTTCCAGATAGGAGAAGTTGTTGCCTTCTGATGTTTGAGGAGTAGGGTTTGATTTTAGATTGATCTTGAGGAGATCATTTTGTTGAGTTGATTGGTTTTGTTTGTTTCTAGAAGCATCAGCGAAGGTTGAGCTGATTAGCAATGTTGTAGGCAGCCCAGGATCGACTGAAGATTTTTGAGAATAAGAGTCCGCGGAATTTGGATTTTGGAGTCGGAGATTTGATTTGAATAAGTTTTCTCCGATCGAAAAAGAGCTATAAGATTGAGTAAGCCTGGGAAGCTAGCTCTAAAGTGGTTTGAATCTTTTCTGTAAGAAGAAGTGATTGATCTACAGGATTGGATTGCCGGTTTGGATAACTAGGATTCGGTGAGTTTCACGTATCTCTGAGGGAGTACGTGTATGATCTATCTCTGGTTGTGGAACCAGCAGTTCTGGAGTTTTGGTTGTTGAGTCAGACTCGTCTGTAGTCTGATATCCTGTATAGCGTTGTAGATTTAGATGAATAGGCGCTATGTAACTTAGTAGTTTTGATTGTTTGGATTCTGTAAAGCGAGTATCCCAGTATATACTTGGGGGAAACTCGAGGAAGTTCTATCTAGAATTTTTCTTGGATAATTAGGTTTGTTTGATTGGTTGAATTGGCTGCTATGGTTGTTAACATATGTTTGATATATGCTTGTGTTTTAAAATTTAATCTTTAATAAGATTATTAAATTACCTGTGTTTTAAATTTCAGGGACGAAATTCTTTTAAGGGAGGAGGATTGTAACATCCCTGAATTTTTGACAATATCAATTTAATAATCTGTATTAATATTAAATTGATATTGATAATTTTGTTCAAATTGATTTAATAATCTTCTTCAATAAATATTTAATTGGTTATTTTATCTTTTAAAAATAATAAATTGGTTTCTATTTATAATATAAATATATATAGTTCATATTGTAATTAGATTAGCTTTGTTTTAATTTTAATGAATAAAACATATTTTCCAATTCTAGTATTCTTAGTAATCTCAGAATTTGTTTTTATTTAATATATAAGCTTTTCAAAGTTATTAAATAAATAAATCTTGGTTTAAACTTAATAAATGAATCATGATTTAAAATTCTAATATATATATATATATATTAATAATTTGGAAATTTTGATTTAATTTAACATTAAGTTTTCAAAGCTATGTAATAAATAAATATATGATTTTAAAATTGTTAAGAAAGATGTTAAAATGTTTAAAATAATTTTGGCTTGATTTTTAAATTTAAAATGAATCAACAAAAAGTTTTATAGCTCAATAAAATAAGTAATTTATTAATAAGGAAATAATTTGTTTTACAATTATTTTAATTTAATAATGAGTCATTTCTAAAAAACAATATCAATAGTGTATTGTCTTTACAAATAGGTTTTGAATAAAAATAATAATTGTTATTTCAAAGTTTAATTTGTATTCATAACTTGATTTTAAATATTAGATTTTGAATTTGATTTGAATATAAAATCCAAAGTATAGATTTTTAATTGTTTTAATTTTTATATACATAAGCTTTATTTATAAGCACAATGTGTTTTTATTTCTTTTATAAATTTATATACATATTAAATATTAACTAACAAATTAATTAGGCTTAACATATATATTAACTTGTAAATTAAATAATAATTACTTTAAATAGGGCAAATGTTGTATTCTTAAGCCTTTTATAACAAATGTTATAAGATAAACATTTCATTTGACAAATGTTAAAAAGTTGTACAAGTGGCGTCTTTTAAAACCCATTTTTCTTTTATTTAAGAAAATATGACAATATACCTATATAAACATGCATTTTCACTCTTGTTTCTTTTCTCATTTTTTTCTAATCAAAGAAAATTTCAACTTGTTTTTTTTTCCACAAATCTGAAACATGAAAACCCAAATCAGTTTACAAATACAAAATCAAAACTCCTCATTATCTAAAGTCAGTAGTCATCTTCAACAAGAAAATCTGCATTTTCTTAGATCTGGAAATCATGTTCATTTTCCATTTTCAAAATCTCCTCATATCAAAAGGCTTCTGCACAGTTTCAAAACAAAAAAGAAAACCTGCATTTTTAATCTGCACATCTTCAAAATGAAGCCTGCATCTTCAAAAAACCTTATACATGCCATTCACAAACTCCTCTTCAAATTCTGGGCTCTGCATGACACCTAGAAACAAAAGCAACTTAAGGATTCAAAGTATTAAAATAATGGTGTTTTCAAAAATCTAGGAAACACTCAAGTTTTAAATCTAAGAGGGAAATGCAGTTTTAAAGTTCTACAGCAAATTCAAAAGCATTTTGTATAGAGGCATGCAAGCAGTTTTACAATCTACAAATTCAAAAAGCCTTCCAATCAGAGGCTCTGCTTCCTTTTATAACTGTGAGTAACTCCTTTTAAATTAAAGATTAATCTAGTTGTTTGATGTTATGCTTTAAATAAGTTGTAATTGGTATATATATATATATATGTTGGAATTTCCTGTGTATTTCTGATGTGTAATACTTGTATGATTTTGAAAAATCTGTAGAACATCTCTGTTCTAGATCTCAAGCCCAGTTTTTTTTCAGTTTAAATCATTTTCTCCTTGATCCATAGATTTTTAATACTTAGGATATAATTAAATATTATTTGTTTGATTGTAAGCTAAATTTTAAAAATTTATTTAATTTAAAACTATAATGGCTCTGGAAATAAGATTTTAACAGGAAACTCAAACCACTGTAAAATCCAAACATGTTAATTTTGCAATTCAGTATCATAAATCAAAAGCATTAACAAAAACATGATTTTTAAATCAAGAATCGTAATTTTTAGAAAAGAGTTGAAGGAACAGTATTATGATGAACTAAAATGGTATTATCTGTATTTTCTGGTGATCTATAAATTATGGGGGGCCGGGTTTCTTCTGGGTGATGGAGGAGGGTTAGGAAGCTGGGAAAAATCTTTGATGGGCGATGGGTATCATTGTGGAAGGTGCAGTTTTGTAAATTATTTTTAAACCCTAGTTTTAAAGGGGTTTGAAGAATTGATCATTTCGGGGATTGACCGAGTGTTACGATCTTTTGGGAATTGATAGATTGGTCGTGGATGAAGTCGAGGCCAGAGTGGCTGACCCTCAGGTGGTCGGGGAGCGAGAATTTGGAGTTGATATGTTTTGAAGGGAAACCTGCTTATGTTTCCAGGTCCTGGAATTTGGGTGTTCGATTTTGATTTCGAGAATGGTTGTTCGATTTGATGGTCGTGGGTGGTTGCTGGGTTGGTTTCTTGTGTGCAGCGATCATCTCTGATGATCGGTGGTGGCCGAAGTCACCGTGCATGTGCACGGTGAAGAATTTGCACTAATGATGTTTTGGTTTAGTTTGGTAGCAGGGGAATTGCTTGGGTTGCTCGAAGAAATAGGGTAGTTGGCTCGGGGAAGATGGGCTGTGGGCTCGAAGCAGTTTTGGGGTGTCTCGGGTCTAGGAATTGTTACAGGTTTTAAAACCTGTAAAATCAGTTTTTTTTTTAATTTTTTTAATCTGAAGCTTTTAAATGTAAAGAAGATTTTAAACCTGGTTTTAAATTCAAGTTTAAATTTTAGAATTCAATTTTAAATTTAAAATCTCAATTTTAAATAAAAGAGAAAAAGTTAAAGTTGTAAACTTGAACTTATTTAACTACTTTATTTTGGTAAGTAGTTTGAACTTTTTTTTTAAAAATGAAGTTTGTAAAATATGAGAAAGATTTAAAATTAAATTTAAATCTGGGAATCAAAAAATTAAATATGAATTTCAGTTTTTGAAATTAAAAGAAGTTTTAAATTTGAAAGATTTAAACAAAGTGTAAATTTAAATTATTGAATTTTGAAATGAATTTAGTTTCAAAACTCTTATGCATTTCTTTATTAAGACAAGCACTTGTTTGTCTTATAATTTTAAAAGGTTTAAATTTTTTAAACTTTGTTAAGTTTAAATTATATTCACTTTAAATTTTATATTTGAAATGAAATTTTAAAAGTGAGTCCAAAAGTAATTTGTTTCAAATAAATTTGTTAATGACAATTTGAACATAATTAAGAAATGTTTTATCTTAAAAATTTAGTTAAGATTTAATGTTTTGAAATTAATTTAATTTATGGAGTAATGAAGGAATAACTAGTTAATTTGTTTAATAAATTGATTAGGGTTTAATAAATATTGATTAAGGGTTAATCCATTTGAATTAAAGATCATTAATTAGATTATTAATTAATAATTAAAGATTTCTTAATTAAGCAATTAATTTATAATCAAGGTTAATTAATTAAATAATTAGACTTTAATTAATGGATAATTAAAGATAATTTAATTTGTGATTAATCAAAGTTAATTACTTAATGAAAATAATTAAAGAATGGATAATGAAGGTTATTAACCCAGACTATTTAATAATTAATTAATGTGATTAATTTTTAATAATTAATTAGATTAATTAATTTAATAATAATCATTTGTGAATTGTTTAAGTGTAATTACTAAATGAAAGTAATTAAGGAATTAATTACTTAATTCAATTAATTATGCTAAATGTGATTGCTTAAATTGATTAATTAAGTTTAATTAATTTTAGACACTGGATGTTTTGATGATAATCACTTATGTAATTAATGGTTTGGAAACTACTTAGTGAAGTAATTGATTGGTAATTACAGGATGTAATTAATTAAAGATGTTTTAAAATGTAAGTAATTAGGATTAAATTACATAGTAATTAATCAAGGGATTAATTAAGAAATAAATTAAGGAATAATTAATTTGTTTTAATGAGGTAATTAAGTTAGTTAATTACTGAATATGGTTAATCAAGAAGGATTAATAATTATGGGTTAATTACTTAAGGTAATTAATTTTAATAAAGTAATTAATTAAAATATAATTTAGGATCATTGATTAATACAATTAATGATGTAATTAAAGTTAATTAGTTATGATTAATTAATCAATGACAAGTGATTAAAGCTAATTAATTAATGTAATTAATTAAGGATTAATGTAATTAATTATAATTAATTAATTGAAGTAATTAAATGTTAATTACTGTTTTTTTTGGTTAATAATAATTAATTTGTGAAATTAATTAAGGATAATTACATGGATGTAATAAGGATAATTAATCAAGGGTGATTAATTAAGGTGATTATTTTGAATGATTAATTAATTGATTACAATCAATTAAATGGTTAAGTAAGCAAGATTTATATTGATGAAGTAATTAATTTAATTTATTTTAAATTAATTAAAGATGAAGTAATTAATTTAATTCACTTTAAATTAATTAGAGATGGAGGTAGTTAATTTAATTCATTTTAAATTAATTATAGTGTGATTAAGTAAATCTTTGCTTATGTATGAATATGTGATATTGATTGCCTTAAATGGTTGTGATCTCAGAAATGAGATAAGTGACGTTGTGTGATATGAATGCTTGGTTGCATTGTGATATAGATTATCTATTGTGATGGTGATATGGATTACCTATTTTGACGATAATGTGGATTACCTGTTTATTATGATAATGTTGATTATCAATTGTGATTTGTGAGAGTTATCTATCTGTGTATATAGATAATTGAATTGTTTTAAACTTTAAAACAACTTGGACCTAAAAGATGGCGTTTTGAATTTCGATGAGACCGGGATCGGGTTTCCATATTTGGATATCCGAAAACCACATCGATCCAAATTAACGGTAGGTCATGAATCTCAAGTGAAGATAAAGATTCGGCGTGCAAGGGTTATTGTCGTTAACTCTGCGGGTGATTCCAAAATGAGTGTAACGAGATAATTCCTTCGGTTTCGTTCGAACCCGGAACGAACTTGTATGGATTGAATGCTTTCAGAACATCGTCAGGTGGACGATGAGCATTCTAAGTGAAGTGTTCACTAAAGGTAATCGTAGCTTCAAGCCTCATCAACCGGGAATGGCTAAAACAGGAGAGGTGCAGCAAGGTTAAGTGGGTCATGCCCAAGTAGGACGAGATTTTCCCCTGTCTAGAGGTCCCTTTTATTCGGCTTTGTGGGCGGTTGCTAGCTACAACCATGGGGTTTTCTTGTTCGGAACTGTTCAGTAAGGAATGGTTCCGGCCTTGTGTTGCATGGGATTGGGAGTGATCCTCGGTACGTTGATCTAGGCCACATACTGTGACGGGCGGTACCCCGGTAGCCCTGCCATTGTATGGAATCCAAAATCCAATAAGTGTCGTACGTATTAGTTGTGCCCAACTATGTTGGAACGTGAGATGTAAGCATTCCAGCTATTTCTGTATTTTACTTGAAAACCCTAGACACTATTATAGTATCACTGGATTTCCTATCAAATGTTTTGGTTAACGTAAGATAAAAACTTTTCCATGTTTATGTGTGGGAAGTCTTACGTGATACCTTTCTTTTCAAAAAGTTTTTTTTGAAAGTTAAGCAACCTTAATCTGTTACTCACACCAGACCCATATCTGACCCGGAGTTTATCTTCTATTTTTTTAAACTCTTGGGTACTCAAATTTTTACGAGTAGCCGAGGGATTCAGGTTAGCTTTGACGAATTGTGGAGGAGCAATGGAGCAGGAGGCTTCTGCGTGTAGATATATAGTATTCTGCTGTGTTGATTTCTCTGAGTAGTTCTCTTGTATTGTATTGAATTGTATAACTAGACAGGTGTTTATAACTGTATAGTATGTCTTGTGTAATCTGTGTAACTCGAATAATGATTGTAAACTATGTAATATTTATGTTATTAATATAATTTATTTGTTCCGCTGTTTAGATTCTGATGTTGTTTCTTCTTTCTCTTCTTTCTTTTCTCTTTTCTATCCCTTTCTTTCTTCAAGATGATGCGATTTTCTGTGGTGAGAAAGTCGGGTCGTCTCAATTTTATATGATGACATCATTCCCATCATTCTAAAAGTGAAATATACGCCTAACAAAGTATTTATGATTTTTTTTGATTTTTTTATTGAAATTTAACATTTATATTCAATTGAGTTTTAATGTTGGATTAATATCTATCACTTTATCTCCATTTTTCTAGCACTATTATCTTTTGCTAATAACAAAAGGGGGAGAGAAAAGTTAAGATTTTGTCAAATAAAATCAAGCAAATGTCAAATATTTTCTATTTGCGTCTAGGATAAGTTGCATATTTTTAATTGTATGCATATATGAAAGGAGAGCTTTGGGTAGAGAGGAAGCATTTAAATAGGGGGAGAAATTATAGTATATCAATGATCAAATACATTTAACATATTCAAAATCTTAAATATATGTTTGCTATCATCAAAAGGGGGAGATTGTTGAATATGCGACTATATGATTTTTGTTTGATGATAATAAACATATATATATATATATATTCAAATATATTTGTTAATATACTATTTTATTTTCACAGATTAAATAAATATTTGATGAATAAAATAAATAACACGGAATTTGAATTCAAACAGATATTTTATTCAAACAAATATTTATTACAATTTTTGAATAGTACAAACTTCAAGCTCTCATTATATATATACACAACTTCAATTACAATACATTTTTGATTACATCACGATTCACATTTACATTGCACCTCATTACATATCACTCATTCTCTCAACTCGTACTGATCTTCAACTTCATTCCAATGTGAATCCAGCATCCGAGCAATCTGCAGAAATATACATTGACTCGGTAAAATTTAAAATAAAATGTTTTTGCAGTATAAAATGAAATGTGGATTTTGAAAATAATATTTGCCTCAATTATTTGGGTTGTTCGTCATCATTTAATGTTGAATTCATCATACACGAACAGCTTGTGACATGCACAGTGTATCACTGTACATGCCACATGGCCGTGCACACCAATATATACACTTGATAAAATTACAGGGATAGGTGAACACAAGGTCAAACCCAAATCAAAGTCGTGTTCAACTCAAGTGAAATCACAAACGAGCACAAGGTCAAACTCGAGCTTTAAAGCTGGATTCAACACAGGTGTAATTCCAAAAATCAAGATGAATTTCAAGCAAAATCAAAATGAAAAGTGACATGCACAAGCACAAGAACATGTAACAGAAGCAAGGCACAACTTAGTACACACTAAGATGATACAAGAGAGGTCAGAGAATGCACACACAAAGATAATGCACTCAAATAAATCCAAACCGGGAGAGTCTACACAAAAGTACAACACACTACAAGCTAGAACAGTGCACATAGGAGTGCAAGAGCAAATAAAACAAGCTTGGATGAGCAAGTGACAATGAAGCTAAATATGCTAACCAGAAGTACACATGAAGTATACAAGCTACCAAACTCAAAGAAGCAAAAAATCCAAACCAAGTTCATGATCAATGCACATGGAGCTACCAGACCTAACTGGCATACATGAACCATAAATACAATATGATATGCCTCAAAGATCAACAGTGTTGAAGCATGGTCGAACCAGATTAATATTGCAACACATCAATTTATATAAACCAGTGCCAACAGATCAGAGTCAAGCACAAAGGAATGCTACACTGCTTCACATAAATGAATGACTAGACAAATAAGCAAGCATATGCACCAGCAAACAAAACTACAACATCAAGTGATACTAAGTACAACTAGAAATAGTGGACAAGAATACATATATGCAGCAACAACTAAAGTAAAAGCATAACCAGAACTCTAAAAGATACAACAATGACTGATACAAGTGACAGTGCAAGCTCAAATAAAATCCAAATGTACATACACAATGCAGCCTCTACATGAAGTTCAAGAGAACTAGGAAATGGAACAGAAACCCAAATCAAACTACAACGAACCAGATGGAACTGCAACAGCAGGTACAAGTTAAAAATGAGCACAGTATCCATCCAGTAACCGTCAAGTTAACGAAGTGCACATGAATGCACAATGAAAATTCACAAACAAAGTGAAGTATGCTATAGGTTGCAAATGACCAGAGGCAATAAACACAAATGGCCAAAGTCGAACAATCTCAAGCATCATCAAAGTGATACAACAGTCAAAGACATAATGGTCGGGGTCATGAAATAGCAAGTAAAATCGAACAAGGTCGAAAGTGCTACCAGAGGCACTGAATAGTATGGCCAAAGTCGAAAAAAATAAACATCGTCAAAATCAAGCCAAAGCCAAAGACAACAAGAACGAGAACGAACGAAATTACCGCCTTGGCAATTACAGAATTGAACCAAGTCAGAATTCAAAACCGTGTTATTCAAGTGAATTGAAAAAGTCAGAAATAAATCTCAAGCATTAAAACAAAATCGAATGGCCGAAGACGAATTCAAATAAATGTATACAACGAAAATCAAGGATCTTGAATCCTATATAAATAAGTAACATCATCGGCAATTCATGATCGAGTTCAAGAAAGAAAATCAGAAGAAGGCAAAAGGAAAATTTACATACCAAATCAAAGTCAGACTCGATCAAGGAGGAGGAGTCGCGATCGATTCAATTGAAGCAAGCAATCGAAGAATCAACCATCAATTAAGTGGCGACTTCACAAAGCCCTGATTTCAGCGCTATAAGGAACGAACGAAAGAAGGAACCGAGGCCGACATTTTTTTCCCTCAGAGCAAAATAGATAAAACGGGGACATATTTTTAGTGATAAATTATATTGGGCCAGCGCCTTTCCCTTCTTAAGTATTGGTTTATATTAAAAAGGGAAAATTAGGGTTTTATTTTTTAATTATTTATAAATTTTTGTCTTTTGTATTTTCTTTTGAAAATTGTGTAATTACTAGTCGTGTGACTAGGGGACAAACTACGTGGCGTAGTTTGAGAATTCGCAACTCAATGGCTGAGTTGTGGCAGGATTTTGAGCGTAGAATTAGGTTAGTCAGTAGCGGGTATCGCGAGTTTACGTGTGTAAGCGTGTGACTACTTAATTTCTAGTAGAAACCTTGGGGGCAGCACGTAGGCAGGGTTTTGCCGAAGCTGGATAAATTCTGTGTCGTTCTATTTCTGCATTTATTATTCTGCTATTATCTATGCTGCTGCTATTTTGATATATCTACATTGAAATAATTTTATAAGAATCTGCAATAATTTTTATAATTAACGGCATCACCCTATTCACCCCCCTCTAGGGTGAAACCGATCCTACAATCTTTCCTCAGGAATCATCATTCACATTCAAATAAACTTGTATGCATATTTTAATAAAAATCAAGTTTTCAAAAAAGTGCATGGACCAAGGCTCGAACCCAAGTCACTAGTTTAGAAGGCAAGTGCTCTAACCAAATGAGCTATGGTGATTTTTGTTTATCAACAGAATTCAGTTGACAGAACAAGATCATTCGGTCGACTGAGTCCATGCATTTTAACATATATGTGCATGTTTTTAAATTCATTCGACTGAATGATCAAAGTCAGTCGACTAAATCCTGCAACTGTCATTTTTATGAAATGACACCTCTTTTTTGAATAGTTGTCTTCCTCCCTAAGGGTTGCATGTTCGTAGAGAACTCTTCACCAGCAGTTGCAACTCATTATCTATTATAAATACACTTGAGTTTCATTGATCAAATAACTTAATTCTCCTACCTCTCTTGATCTAACATGCATAACATTCTCGAATCTATTGCTTACATAAATTCATACATTCATTTCTTTACATCTCACTTCCATATCTAATAAAGCAATTCTAATCTTCCTATTCTTCATACACGCACAATCATACACATTACTCTTGAGGAAAAGATTATAGGAAGGGTGTGCATTATTGACTTATCAGTGCTATTCAAGTGCATACTCGGTCAGAAACAACTTTACTATTTGTATTGGAAGTCCTGTTCGGCTGCTCAGGCGGTAGAAGTCCTATTCGGTTGTCTAGGCGGTAGAATTTCTGTTCGGTTGCTCAAGCGATAGAAATCCTATTCGATTGTCTAGGCAGTAGAAGTCCTGTTCGGTTGCTCAAGCGGTGTAATACATGTTCCTCTGGGTTAAGAGAGGGTTGCTAGTTTTAATTCTAGAAGGAGTCTGGGACTGGACGTAGAATGGAAGTTCGAACAAGTATAAAAATCTCTGGTGTCATTTTCTTTACTACTTTAATTGTTTGCTTTTTATACTTATATTCTGCATCAGTAGATAAGTTAGTTTATATCGTACTACCACTGTATTTACATTGTTTACAACTGTTGTGCATTTCGATCCTATAGCATAGTCACTTTCATTTGACATCAAAGCATTTTCATTCGGTATCAGAGCACTTTCAATTGGTATTAGAGCACTTTCAATTGGTATCAGAGCAAAGAGACATTCACAGTGCACCTTAACTAGCTTAACTATCTTCCTTCTAAGTTGTTTCGTGTCATTCCCAACAAATTGAAGCGGCTTACGAGGTCTTGAAACTTCTGGCTCGACCTCTATCTCTTCTGGCTAATCTGATGCTACCAAAATACCCGAGTCATGCACAGATTTTCTTAGATAGGAGAAATGAAAAACATTATGCATACCGGTTATCTTCGAAGGTTGATCCACCATATAATCTAATTTCCCAATTCTCTCAATAATTGGAAAATGTCCAACAATTCTAGGTGATAACTTTCCCTTCCTACCAAATCGAACAACATTCTTCGAAGGAGAAATCTTAACGAATACCATGTCTTTAACTGAGAATTCCAAATCTCTTCTACCCTTGCCTACGTAGCTTTTCTGATGATCTTAACCAGTCTTCATTCATTATCGAATGATCTCTGCCTTCTCGGAAATCTCTCTAGATCAATTATTAGTTTCTCACCTACTTCCCACCAACATGAAGGCAATTACAAGGTCGTCAGTATAATTCTTTATATGGTGTGCCATACTCAACTAATAACTGTTGCTATAGGAAAACTCCATTAAATGCAATGATCATCCTAAGACCCTCCAAAATCTATAATGCATGCACGAAGAAGATCTTCCAAAATTCGATTCACTCACTTGATTTGGCCATCCATTTGTGGGCGATAAGTTATAACCAATGCAGCTCGGTTTTCGAAATCTCTTTTAAGCTCTTCCAGAATCCAATAGTTAACAATGGGTCTTTGTCACTTACAATATCATTTGGCACATCATGGAATCAAACAATCCACTTGACATATAATTCTGCCAACTTGGATGTCGTTTTGGTAGACCTGACAGATATGATTCTTACACTCTTTGTCAAATGATCTACCACTACCCAAATACTATCACATCCTGCTCTAGTCCTTGGTGTTCCATCTATAAAATCCATAAATCCGTGTTACCATTTCCATTCTGGAATATCTAATGGTTGTAGGAATCCACTAGGCTTCTTTTGCTCAGCCTTCACTAGTTAACAATTCAAACACTTCGAGATGAAACTTCCAACATCCTTCTTCATTCCTTCCAGTTAGTAAGTCCTCTTCATATCCCTATACTTTTTTCACCACCAAGATGAATGGTTAACCTAGAATGGTGGAAATCTTTTAACACTTCATCTTGTAATCCATTGACATCCGGAACAAACAGTCTCTTATCCTTACAAAGTCAACCATCTCGGTCAATATCGTACTACTTAAAATCTTTAGATTCTACTCCCATTTCAATCTTTTCCATGATCTCTACTAGCTTAGCATCGTATTTTTGACTAGTACCAATCCTTTCAATAATACTTGGTCTGATCAATAAACTTGCAAGCATCTCAAGCTCGACCTCACAACATAACCTGAAATCAAATCCAGCTATATAATCCATATGCTTCCATTTCGAAAATATAGCTCCCAATTCGACATGTGTTCTGCTTAATGCATCTGCCACTGCATTATCTTCCTCTAGAGTGTAGGAAATATCAAAGTCATAAGAATCTAGGAATTCCAACCATCGTTGCTATCGAAAGTTAAGATCCTTTTGAAAGAAAAGATACTTCAAGGATTTGTGGTCCATGAATAACTCAAATGTTACTCCCAATAAATAATGCATCCACATTTTCAAAGAAAAAACAATTTCTACCAACTCTAAGTTATGAGTTGGATAATTCCCTTCATGCGGCTTTAGCTATCGGCTAGCATAAGTAGCAATTTTTCCTTTCTGCATAAACACAGCTCCAAGACCAGTACAACAAGAATTAGTGTATACTATCATCTCTTCATTCCCACCTGGAATAACCAATTCGGGTGCACTCGTCACCCTTTCCTTCAAAGTTAAAAATGCATGCTCACATCTTGCATCCTAAATAAAAGTCTGATTCTTCTTGGTTAAGTTGGTCAACGATGCTGCAATCTTTAAGAAGTCCTTTATGAAGCGCCTATAATATCCTGTCGATCCAAGAAAACTACTCACATCCATGGCATTCTTGGGTTGATTCCAATCCTAGATTGCTGCCATCTTTGCGGGATCCACTGCAACTCCTCTTCCTAACACAACATCTTTCAATAATCTCGCTTTTTCCTTCCATAAGTGACACTTAGAGAACTTAGCTCTCAACTTAGGCTTTCCCAAAATCTCAAGCACAATCCTTAAGTCCGTCTTGTGCTCTTCCTTAATTTTGGAATAGATTAGAATGTCATCCATGAACACAAGCATGAACTTGTTCTACTGATCTCTAAAGACTCTATTCATAAGATCCACAAAATATGCCGGAGCATTGGTCAATCCAAAAGGCATTACCAACCACTCTTAGAAACCTAACAGTGTCCAAAATGCAGTAAGAGGCACACTTTCTTTTTCCACTCTCAATTAGTGAAATCCCGTTACCAAATCCATCTAAGAAAACACCTTTTCACCGTGCAACTGATCAAACAGGTCATCAATCCATGGAAGCGGATACTAATTCTTCTTTGTAACCTTGTTCAGCTTGCGATAATCCACACATAGCATCAGTGAAGCATCCGCCTTCGTTGCAAATACAATAGGTGCACCCCATTTGGATATGCTTCTCCAAATGAATCCTTTCTTCAGCAGATCATCCACTTTCACCTCTAACTCTTTCTACTCTTTGGGTGTCATATGCCTAAAAGGCATCACTATGGGTTGGGCTCCATCCATTAAGTCGATCTGAAAATCGATCTCTCTATGCGGTGGCAATCCTGTCACTTTCTCGAAGACATCAGGGTACTCTCTAGCGATAGGTACAGATGACAATCCTTCTTGTGGAATCTCAAGAAAATATAGAAAGCTGACCAATAACATATCCTTTGGTAAGTAGCGTATCACTACCTTTCTCCCTTCCACATTCCCAATTGTTACTTCTTCCTTCTCACAATCCACAATAGTCACGTACCTCTTAAGCCAGTCCATTTCCAAAATAATCTCGAACCTAGAAAAATTAAGAACAAAGCAATCACAAAAAAAAGAACATCGATGAATCGATAAAACTATGCCTTGACAAATCATACAAAAACTAATAGATCCTCCAACTAGATTGGTCATAGTCAAAGGTCGGTCTACTATCTTGCGTTCCAAACCTAATGTGCATACTTGCTCACTACAGATAAAAGAATGCGAAACTTCAGTATAAAAAAGAATGCGAAACTTGAGTATCAAAAAGAACTCTAACAAAAACTTCTTGGATGGAATGCATACATTTCACCATGACTGATTTCCTCTTGTCCCCAGCAGTAGGAGCACAAGATGAAGTCGAGATAGCATCCAGAGCATATGCCTTCATCATCCGCTTATCCTTAGGTGGTTTTGGATATTCCTCTTCATATGACTAGGCTTATCACAGTTGAAGCACTTTTTAGCCGCCTTACATCCATTAGCATAGTGACCTTTCTCACTACAATTGCGACAAACAAGCTCATTCTTGCTTTTCTTCTGGCTCCCTATTCCTTGCTGTTGTTGCTTTCTCTTTCCATTCCATTTCTTCATACCCCTTCTGCCCTATTAAAATTTTGGTTCCTCCTTTCAGCAACAGCCACAATAGCAGTCTTATTCTTCGGGTACAAACTCTCATGTCTAAGTACTTTCTCAACAAGCTTATCAAAAGACACCTCGATGTAGTCCACTAGTTTCTCTCCCAAGTAGTCAACCAATTCCGTAATGAACTTCTCATTTTTCTTCAATGGTGTATCAATAAAAGACATCATGTACTTTGACAAAGCATCAAACTCCGCCACATACTCAGAAACAGACATCTCCCCTTGCTTCAACTCAGCAAACTTTTTTAAAAGCACCGATGTCTAAGCCATTGGAATAAAATTCTCTTCAAATCTAGCTTTGAACTGATCCCAAGAAATCTGATCTTCTAGAGTAGTAATGGTAATAGCATTCCACCAATTCATAGCTCGGCCTTGCAATTGTTTTGAAGCAAGTTTCCTTTTCATCGCATCTTCCACTTCCATATCATTGAAGATACGCTCACAAGTATCTATCTAATATTGCACTTCAATAGTTGATTCTATCCCTAAGAATGGCTTCCCTCCTAGAGTAGAATAATCCTTGCAATGCATAGCGAAGTCTACTCTAGGTACTTGCACAGGAGCACCACCATCTAAAGCCAACTAGGAGTAGTTTGGGCTCTCTGCAACAGCGAAGCCATCATTGCATCGAACATGGCTTGAAAATTGGGTGTAGCAACTCCTGATTCTGCTTCCTCTTGCACTCCTAAAGCAGAATTATTCATAATAGCATTTCTTGTATTCCGATTCATCCTTATCTGTAATAAGAATGATTAGCTTCATTCCAAGAAAAGTTGTAATGGTACTCAAGTACATACTACTATATAATAATATTATATAGCCTAATAACTTCATTAACATGTACGCTCCCTCCCTTAGCATATACCCTCAAATTGCTTTGGTTAATTCGTAACCAATGCTATGATACCAAATTTGATAACCACCCAATACCACTTTCACATTAATAACATAAAAGAGCGTTGAAATCATGCCAGTCTGATATGGAATGATCAAAAATGTTGAAATTTAAAGCAGAAAGCCCATTGCATATCTCATAGCGCATGGATAAAATATAATAAAGGAAATATACAACAAAATATAGTAAGCCATAACAAACGAAAATAAAATCTCAACTAAATCATGACTTTTGATACAAATGTCATAATATCTTAGCATAAAATTTCCTCACTACATCCCTCAGAGTATATAACAACAAACAGTGGAAACTAGAAATATAGAGTAATACACCACAGCTCCTCCAAGCTCATCCCCGTGTAGAAGTGACATCACCAACCTATCATATAGTTTATTCGCTTATGAGCACCCAAGATGATAAGAAGAAAAACATAAAACCTTGAATCAAACAACAATTTGGTGCGAGTGGTAAATGACTACCAAAAGATAAACATAATATGCTACTCAAAATGAACAATAATAGGATAATGTAGCAGAACATGATATAGAAGAATCTAAGTAGCCTCCTCCATTGGCCTTATTCCCAATCCCTTCTCCAGCATTCATATAGATGATAGCATACCCAAAACCAGACATAGCAATCATAGAAACCATAGAATCGAAAACGTAATTATCATCTTCTAAGCCCTGAACATATGATAACTCGTATGGCCTCATCCTCGCTTTGCCAAAGACTAACGGAAATCCCGCTTCTTGATTGTGTTCATTGTACTCACCACTTAGAAACCCTGCATGGTTGTCTCTTTTGATACCTCTGTACACCTGACCTAAACCCTACCAGTCCAGAGTACATGACCGGCGCTACCAGCCCTTTGGTGCTCCTGCATATACTACCCTTCCTTTGAACACAACTAGAACACTCTGAGTCATCAATTATTCCTTGGCACCCCCAAATCTTTAGAGCTTTCCACAACTCAAATCCATTTCCGGTCACAAGCCTACTATTCATCCCAGTCCATTAACTTACAGCCACATTCCATCTCGAGCTGTCAATCTACTCCTTCAATTCCACTCCTTATTTGAGTTTTCGTCCGAAGTGCTAAATCTTCATCATGCCATAACTACCAAACCGTAGAAGCAATCAGTGAGCCACAACTTCCAGCATGATCCATAACATCCCAGAGTCTTCCCTTCGGATCTCATCAACTTTGGATCCCATAATTTAGATCAGTACCAATCCAATTGGATCGGATCGGTATCGATCTAAACACTTAGCTAATTTTTGCTCCCTCTCACTTCCAGCCTCTAGTGCACTTCCTATAGACGCCATAGACCCCTAGCTTTCCCTCTTAGCTCTTGGTCCTTTCATATATGCTTCATAGCCGATCCAACATAGATGACCCATCATATCTTCAACACTTGGCATACCCTCCAATCCAACATCATAGAGCATCGCTGGAACCCACGCTCTACAATCCCCCTAGATCTCACTTGGATTGGTGCATAAAATTCGAATCGACATTAATCTAGGTACTTTGATCCAATCATCGTGAAATTTTTATTCATCTCCCTTGCATGCTCCAAAGCCTATCCTTCAAGTTTTGTGTGAATCCGACGAATTTTGCTCCCAGTATGCTCCGATCACCAATCAAAGTCCAAAAACATATACAGCACTAGCAAACGAATCAAGCATAGCAAGAAATTTCAAACACAATAGTGAACCAAGTTCCCTATAACTCTTGGGGTTTTAAATCTAAAATTACCTATGTCTAATCAGTTTATAGTTTAATTTGACAATCCTAACTTATAATCACCTAATTCCAACATATAATCCATCATAGACTAGTGAGAGCTCACTACCACTTACCAAACGAATAAAACCTATGAAAATGAGAGGATATCTGATCTAGACAGCAGCAAATCGGATGTAGATATGATCCAAATGATAAGATCAAGCCCCGCGATGAAGATCTAGCCTCTAATTCCAGATTAGAGACGATTTAAGATGAAATATATGCAAAGAATGGAGAATTAGAGAGGAGGTAGGTTTTGGGGCTGCTGTGAAATGAGAGATAAAGGTTTCAAATGATCTCTCTCACCTCATATATATAGCCAATCTGATTAGGCTAAAGGGCTTGTTAATTGACCCATTAACCCCCTTTCTAATTCTGGCCAACAGTTTACAAAACTTAAAACTGCTATAACTTCCTAACCGCTTATCCAATTTTCCTATATGACCACTCTACGAAATGGAAAACGACCATTCCAAAGCAATGAACTTGGTTTGAAAATCTAATTAGGCTCCTATCAAAAGTTATGGCCAAAATAAGCTTCTCAAGGAAAAAATGGTCACATAAAAATTTGGGAAACTCATAGATGTGTAAAACATCCCTGAGAACCATTTACCAAATACTAGATGATATGACCAAAAGTCAATTAAATATAATTATTTTACGATCCTTCGATACATAAAATATGGGTCGTTATGCAGAATCAGAGATCAAAGATGCGCTATTTTCTCTAATTTCTAATAGCACCAGGGGTCTAAATGGCTACAACTCTTTCACTTTCAAGGAAACATGGGAAATTATTGCCACTGACTTCATCAAGGCTATTCCACATTTTTTCGCCACTAATATGCTTCCTTTTGGTATCAATTCTATCGATATATCTTTAGTCCTTATAATTGACAATCCTTAGAATGCCTCTAAATTTAAGACTATTTCTAGTGCAAATGCTATCCACGAATATATTTTCCAAATTTCTTTCTGCTAGATTTCATTGTGTAATGCACGAAGTCATTTCACCTAACCAAATAGCTTACTCCCTGGACGATAAATAAGCGACAATATGTTGCTAACTCAAGAGTTATTAAATGGCTATGGGAGATCCAATATCACTCCATATTGCATGCTAAAACTGGATATTCAGAAATCTTTTGCCATTGTCTCATGGGAGGCTATAAATGCAATACTTATATGAATTAACTTCCCTCATTACCTGACTTAGATCTACACATGTATCTCTACTCCTTACTACTTTATCTCCATAAATGGCCACTCTCATGGATATTTCAAAGGTGACCGAAAAAATCGTCAAGAAGACACATCTCAACCTTGATGTTCTTGTTAATTATGGAAGTCCCGAATGCAATGTTCTCTAAGAAAGTGAACAAAAAACCGCTTCACCTACACCCCAAATTTTTGAATCCTATATGCAACACATGTCCAACTCAAAATGCACGAATAATCAGATCATTAAGGGTAGAAAGAAAATAAAGATAGAACAGAATGTCACACGAATGGAATAACATATATTATATTAATAATAATCTTTACAACGGAAAATTTTAAAATACAATATCAAAGTCTAACCTAAATTCAGCCTGGACGGTTATAAACCCCTGTCCTTTCAAATGCTGAAAACAACAAAACAAATGAAATAGATGTAGCGGATAATAGAATTCATCCATACGATGATGAAGATCTCCAAATCTTCTCTGGAAACTCAAACCATCTTCAACTAAAGCTAAAACTACTTGGATCTGACCCGAGTATTAAAAAATACCCGGATCAGGCTTGAAAACCAGCATGAGATACTCGAAACTTTAAATGCATAGATCATGATGATGCTATCAAGACCTTTGAAAAGAAGGGTATCTCATAAGACCACGCCTACACATAAACACGGATAGGTTTCTGCCTTGTGATAAACAAATCACTTTTATACCAAAATACACTTGATATTATTTTTAATGACATTCCTTTGAAAAAACTTTTCATATAAACTTATTCAAATAAGGTATCAATACCTGGACTAAATCTAAGGTAATATATCCAAACCGGGTCAACGAAATATACCAAATAGGATATATGATACGAAAAGGAGTAGCTCAAATATTTGCAAAGCATTACAACTATTTTGGGATTACAAACTGTAAATCTCGTATTGGAATTGGATTTCCAACATGATAGGAAACTAGTGGCTTTTTCTCCAATCCACCCGTCACAAACATAATTCCCACGGTGCCTTAATCGCTTTTCTCAAGCAAGTCACTTGGGACTATACTTGCCATACTACTACTGATAACTGGTAGTTTCCTGCTTTTCTCAAGCTAACTACTTTATCAAAATTGGGTAACAATTGCCTTGAGGGATGTTTTCCCCCAAAGGGCCCAACCAATTGGACACCACCATACATACTGACTTACCAAATTAGTGTCTGTCGGACCAAATAGTAACCCATATCATCTTCTAGGATGTGAGGCTAGTGTGGCTATGCTCAATTCCTTCAAAACCACGTTTTCATACAAAACCATGCTTTAATCATAACAGATTCCACTTTGAATTCCGTACTGTGATTCTAGGTCACATGACTGATTTCTAGAAAAGTATACCTTCCTGAGCTCGTATGTCTCAGGAAAGGGTGTTAAACTAAAAGAATTTGCCTTCTCCCCTACCAACCGATATACATTTGTAGAAACTGCTCAAATGTGATTTAGAATAAAATGTTAGACAGACATCCATACAAGTTCATTCTCAGATTGAACGAAACCAAAGGAACTTTCCTCGACCATTACTAGGCGAGAAGCCCTCATAATCCGAAAATATCTCCACAACAAGGAGACCACTGCTATAAATAACTCTATAATGGGAGCGACATATAGCATGTCAATAAGCAGTCCTCGCGCTATGAAGATCCTCGGTCTTCAATAATTATCATCTTCAACATGTCTTCGCTTTTGAACGTATACATTGGTTCGAAGTGGTTTTCGAAAAGGGATCACCCAAATCCGACCCCGGTTCCTTCGAAGCCAATTATCGATAAAAAGATGTAAATTTCTTACGTGGATATCAATCATCAATTAGTCAATTCATCTTTTATTTAAATCAATACATTCTTTTCAATTTATTCCATTTTTTTTCAAGAGTATATGGAACCATTAAGCCTCATTTATCAAACCATTTGATTTAGTTAAATCTTTATTAAATCCTGGAATAATTCCAAATCATTTTCTCTTTTACTTAGGAAAACCTTTCCAAATCATTCATTAAATCTTAATCAAAGATTTCTTATATTCAAGTTATAACTTTTAACTTAGGGAAAATATTCCCAAATTATTTACTAAATCTTAATTAAAGATTTCTTTCTGAACTTTAAATAGTATACTTGCAAATCGAAGATTTTCATAACAAAGCATTACTGCCACTTTAAATATGGTAAATTTCACCTCCAGGAACAAGTAGCAAGTAATCCTACATCATGAAGATCTTTATCTCCAATGATCTTTATCTTCAACGTGCCTTATTTCGAAAATTAGTTTGAAGGAGTTTTCGGATCGGAATCGCCCAAATTTGATACTGGTTTGTCGGATTTGAATCACCCAAATTCGATCCCGTTCCCTTCGTACCAACCATCGAATAAAAAATGTTAAGTGATTAATTAACATTCAAAGAATTTGTTTTTTCTCTTATCTTGGAAAAACTTAAATATGACATTTTAGAGCATCCGGGCTTTCTTTTCAGTTTGTTCCACCCCTCGTCTAAAAAGAGAAAACATCGTCCAAGTAAGTTCACGGCACTGGTTGCTCCATTTCTAACCTTAGTTAAACACCTTATTTTATCTTCCGAGATCATACAGGCAAGATAAATGTACTAGTTGTTTTCGCATACTCAGTTTGTTAACACATTCAATATACTTTACTTTTTATTTAAGTGGTTTTTACAATTCCTCTTAACCGTTTATTCAAACTTTTAATAAAAGTTTCAAATCATCTTCAAATTACTTAATTATTCTTTTAAAATTATTCACAAAATATCTAAGAAAGAATTGCTAAGTTTAAAACTACATTTTAAGCAAATGCACGATTTTTCTGGAAAATTCTTTTGGACATATTTAAAATATAGAAGATGAAATATTGATTTTCTTTCTTTGTTGCTTTAAATTTATAAAACATTTCTAACTCATTTTAAAACTATTTCCAAAAAGTTTAAGCGTTCCATATATACCATTTCATTTTCAAAAGAAAAGTGATTTCCTTTGTGCTTATCGACGTGTATTAACATGACTTGATAAAACAATTTAACAATCATATCAAATAATAAATACTTGATGATCAACGCATATATAAGCATCTATAGAAATCATAACAAATCATCAAACACGTACGTATATAAATATAGATATTAAATACAGTTTCTCACCATAAACCAAAGCGATAAATTTCCTACCAACATTCTAATCAACCAACACTTCACTAACTACTTCCTACTCCATTAAACACTAGCAAATAACACCCTCTTCCTTCCAACGGCTTAGCCAAGGCTTGAGATAGAGGTTGGTCGAAAGTATAGAGAAGCCTTGAAGCTTTGACTTGAATTCTTAAAATTAGATCCAAAAAATATGTTATTTTGTATCTAATTTTAGGCCGTCTAAATCTCCAAATTTTGAAAAGTTACTAACTAGAAAGTTATTGAAAATTATTTTTTCTTGAATTTGAGAAAAAGAATCATTTGAATCCTAGTAGTTTTGAAGGAGATATGATAGAATGAAGAAGAGTATTGTCGAATTGACAAAAATGAAGCCCGAAAATGCACTTCAAAGAATTGAGTTTCATGTGTACCACGCCACAAAGCTAGTAATTACGCTCAACAAAAAAGTTGAAGCCCAGGAAAAATACATGATTTAAATTTTTTTTCTTAATTTGGATCAGATATGATCAAGTTATGATCAAAACAATATAAGATATTCTCTGTCTTAAAAACTAGGCCAGAGAATGTATTGGAAAGCAATGGATTTTTGATATATATAGATTGATACAAAATTGTCAACATCAAACTTGTAGCCACTATAAAAATACATGACTTTAAAAAAATAACTTTATATTTTGATTCAGTTTAGAAGAAGTTATGGCCGAGAGAAGAAGAGGTAAAATATGAAGAAGAAAAGGATGAGTTTGATTTGAAGAGAATGAACATTGATTTCTTTTAAATATTTTGTAAATATTTTGACATTATTTCTTTCTAATTTTTTTCCATGGCTTAGAAGCCATTAAATAGGAGATGAAGAAGATGAATAAGCTTGAGAAAAGAAGAAGAAATGTAAACGAAAGTGAAGAAGGAGGTGGGTATTTATAGAAAAAGAAAGAAGTGGTAAATTTACCAAAATAACCTTTTACCAAATACCAAACTAACCTTATTTCATTCTATAGTAACCTCCACTTTTTCAACACTTAACATCATTATTTCACTTCTTACTTTATGTATTAATCCCTTAAGAACTAAGCTAAGTAAAATAATAATTATGTTGGTTTGCGATGTGATATTGATTTGATGTTTACTTTTTCTCACTTTTGTTAATTATTACTTACTATTACTAATGAATTCTAGAAGTTTTATAATTATATTTAGTAAAATTAAACATGTTGAGTTATTAAAATGTGTAATATATATGTTAAAGCATGTTAGTAAAGGTGCGACAATGCTGCGACAACTTTTAATTGACAAAACGTTGATTTCCAACAAAATGTTTTACGGTCACATATTGACGTTTTATTTAAACTATTTATTTATGTAAACAAAAATTAAAAATAAATATGTATATTGCTATTTAAAAATATAAACTATTATAAATAAATTAAAATAATTTATTTAACCACAGAAACTTACTTGTTTGAAATTAGCATTTTGTCACTTTTGTCGTTATAGGCAAATGTTACTATTTTGTGTATTTCTCTTTTCAAATTATATCTAATATTATTTGTATCATATAAACTTGCCTGATTTATATTTATAATAACTTTAAATGGTACATTTTAAAGTGGTCAAATTCTGGATCGTTGCATTCTCACTTACTTAAAAGAATTTCGTCCTCGAAATTATCCAAAACAAAAGTTTACCTAAAACATTTATCTTTAGACTTAATTCCATAAAATATAAACAGACCATCCGTATGAAATATCTTATTTGGTCTCCTATTTGAGTATACAACTTTATTTTCGAACTAATATCAATCCCCTAATCCTCTTGTGCAGACTCTGATCAAGCTTCTAGATCAGAACATTTGCTTTCCTTGCATAGTTCTCAACTATGATAGAAAACTCAAGTACCTAACCAAAAATCCTCATCAATGCTCGCCGTCAAGAATCAAGTGATAAATCCTTTTTTTTGGACCAGTGTAAATACCTCGAAATTCCTAACTCGAATCAGATCAAAATTTATTCGATGAAATGATCTACATATAACACATGTATTTATTAACCTTCAAAGTAACTTTCATAAAAACTTTTATCTTAAGTTCAAATATTTTATAAAGGTGCTTCTTTATATGATCCTTTTAATTATTTATTTCCAAATATTATTATTAAAGAAAAATATTCTAAGAAATCATTTTTCACTCAAAAGATAATTTATCTTTATTATAATTTTTTTCCCGCAATCCTTTAACTTGGTATATTTCCTTTAACACTAATATTATTTATCAATCATTTCGTAAAACTATTACTTAAGTTTATTTCATCTTATAACTTATGCAAATCAATCACTTTTGGAGAATTAAGTCCAAATTTATTATTTATGCTAGTATTCATTAACAAAACTTTTTCTAGGTTATAATGACCATTTTAAAGAGTCATTATTTTACTTAAGTGTATAGATAGTTCATGACTTAGCGCTATATTCGTATGGTATACCATTACATCCTAAGAGTATATAAATCCTAAATTTCAAATTGATTTTACTTAAATCCGTTTGTCTAACAAATTTAAACTTTGTTGTGATTTACTATTATCTCAAATTCATAAGTTATAAAAATTATTTCTTATTTCTTATTTAATACTATTATTAATTTTCTAGCTTTGAGAAACAAATTTTAAAGCTACCCGTATTTATATCCTCATACTCTTAAATCTTAAATCTTTTTTTATATATAAATCAGATTTATAAATTATCCTTATTTTATTTTCTCAAAATATTTCATAATCTTTTACCAAGAGTTTTCATAATTTTTTTAGCTTTGAGTTAGGTATGATTCGGAAATTTTCGACTGTCCAAAATCGTCGAGAATCTATCTTTATCTTATCAGTTAGCGATTCCAAAATTATCTTTGGTTTAAACACTTTTATAAACAGTACTAATCAATTTATCAATTGATGATTCACATTATCTCTATTATTTAAGAAAATTATATACATCGAGTAACTCCAAAATAATACCAAGGAACTGGGTACTACCTATAGTATCATATATCCTCTTAACAAGAAGATTAATACTTGAGAGAAGTGTTTACCATCCGAACACATCTTTTGCCCATTTTTAGGTTTTTTAGAGCCAATCGAACTAGTTATCATAAAATACCTCTTTTTGTTTGAAATAATACCATTTTCAAAATCCTTAGAGATTAGTTTTGTTCATAAAACCTATTTTATAAATTCTTTGTATAAATTTATCTTATATTAATTAACTTCATTTAAATTTCCATTTCTTTTATTCGAATTTAAATTCTCATTTCTTTTATATATTTTTTCCTTTTACATAATTGTTTTTTATTATTTAAATACTTTTTATCTTATATGTTCCTTCCTTAAACAAATCTTATTATCAAATACCTTATAGTCAAATCGTGAAACTTAATTCATAAGGTGTTTATACTTAAATTTTTAAATCAAACAATTGTTCACTTTATAATAGTAACTTAACATTATCATTTCTTAATTTATTATTTTGGAATAAGTATAAAAGATCCTAATTACCTTACCATATTTCCTACTTATCGATTATCTTATGAAATATCTTATAGTCAAACTGTGAAATTCTAATCACAAGATGTTCATATTTAAATTTCACTAATCCTGATTTCTAACTATACAAAATTTCAAAATATATACTTTATATTCAAAATATAATCCTACGTAAAATTATTTTATTTACCAAGTTTTCAAAATCGCTATATCGGTACGTCTTGTTCCAATGTTTAGGAACCCTCATCGATAACGGCGATCAGGCATATCGATCAGAATCAATAAATCACTCTACAGATAAATCAACACAAAATAATTTATTAGTCACTAACATATAGGCACTCATATATAATATACTCAAACTCATTCTAGGGTATTCTAACCCTATCTCCGATGAGTCACTCATCATAGGGTAATACTAATACTATCTCTGATGTGTTTTTACCTCACCAAAGTCAAGGTTCTCGCTTAACCTTCAACTCTGATGCCAAATGTAATGACTCATTTTTCCATACCCTTTGAGTCAACAATAAACCACACATGTCCAACTCAAATTGCACGAATAAGCGGATCATTAAGGGTAGAAAAAAATAAAGATAGAACAGAATCTCACGTGAATGGAATAACATATATTATTTCAATAATAATCTTTACAACATAAAATTTTAAAAAACAATGTCAGAGTCTAACCTAGATTCAGCTTGGACAATTACAAACCACTGTCCTTACAAATGCTGAAAACAACAAAAGGAATGCAATAGATGTAGAAGAAAATAGAATTCATTAATACGATGATGAAGACCTCCAGCTCTCCCCAGGAAAATCCAATCGTCTTTAGCTAAACCTAAAACTATTCGGATTTGATCCGAGAATTAAAAATACCCAAATCAGGCTTGATAAATCAGTGTGAGATACTCGAAATTTTAAAGGCATAGATCATGATGATGCTTTAAAACCTTAGAAAAGAAGGGTGTCTCATGAGACCACGCCCACACATAAATACAGACGGGTTTTTACCTTATAATAACCAAAACACTTTTATACCAAAATATATATGATATTATTTTTAATGACATTCCTTTGAAAAAACTTTTTAAATAAACTTATTTGAATAAGTTATCAATACCCAGACTAAGTCTAAGGTAATATATCCAGACTGGGCCAATAGAGTATACCAGACGGAATATATAATACGAAAATGGGTAGCTGAAATGTTTGCAAAGCATTACAGCTACTTGGGGACTATAATAAAAACCGTAAATCTCATATTGGAATTGGATTTCCAACATGATAGGGAACTAGTGGCTTTTTTCTCCGATCCACGCACAACAAACATAGTTCCCACCGTGCCTTAATCGCTTTTCTCAAGCAAGTCACTTGGAACTATACTTGCCATACTACTACAGATAACCGGTAGTTTACTGCTTTTCTTAAGCTAACCACTTTATCAAAATGGGGCAATAATTGCCTTGAGGGATTTTTTTTCCCTCAAAGGGCGCAATGTATTGGATGCTACCATACATACTTACATATTTCGAATTTGTGTCAGTCAGATCACATAGTATCTTATATCATCTTCCATGATGTAAGGCTAGTAAGGCTACGCTAAATTTCTTCAAAGCCATGCTTTTCTTATAAAGCCACGCTTTGATCATAATAGGTACCACTTTGAATGCCACATTGTGATTCCACATCACATGACTAATTTCTAGAAAAGTATAACTTCATGAGATCGTATGTTTCAGGAAAGGGTGTTAAGCTAAAAGAAGTTACTTTCTTCGCCACCAACTGATATACATTTATAGAAACCTCTCAAATGTGATTTAGAATACAATGTTAGACAAACATCCATACAAGTTTATTCTAGGATTGAACGAAATCGAAGGCACTTTCCTTGGCCATTACTAGGCGAGGAGACCTTACAATCCGAAAAAATCTCCACAATGAGGAGACCACTACTATAAATAACTCTATAATGGGAGCGACCTTGAGCATATCAACAAGCAGTCCTTACGCTATGAAGATGCTCGATCTTCAATAATCATCGTCTTCAGCATGCCTTCACTTTCGAACGTATACATTGGTTCGAAGTGTTTTTCGAATAGGGATCACCCAAATCCGACCCTGGTTCCATCAAAGCCGACCATCAATAAAAAGATGTTAAGTTCATATGTGGGTATCAATCATCAATCAATTACTTCATCTTTTATTTAAATCAAATATCATTCTTAGATATATTCTTTGCAATTTATTCCATTTTCTTGTCAAGAGTATATAGAATCATTAAGCCTCATTTATTAAATCATTTCATTTATTTACACCTTTCTTAAATCCTGGAATAATTCCAATTCATTTTCTCTTTTACTTAGGAAAACTTTTCCAAATCATTCATTAAATCTTAATCAAAGATTTCTTATAATCAAGCTATAAATTTTAACTTAGGGAGAATATTCCCAAATCATTTATTAAATCTTAACCAAAGATTTCTTAACTTCAAATCGTATTCTTGCAAATCGAAGATTTTCATAACAGAGCACTACTGCCACTTTAAATATGGTAAATTTCACCTCCAGAGACTAGTGGCAAGTAATCCTACATCATGAAGATCTTTGTCTTCAATGATCTTTGTCTTCAATATGTTATCTTTCAAAAATAAGTTTGAAGGGGTTTTCGAATAGGAATCATCCAAATCCGATCCTGGTTTTTTGGATAGGAACCACCCAAATCCGATCCCGGTTCCTTCATACCAATCATCGAATAAAAGACGTTAAGTGGTTAATTAACATTCAATGAATTTATCTTTTTTCTCTTATTTTGGAAAAACTTAAATATGATCATTTAAAGCATCCATGCTTTCCTTTCGATCTGTTCCACCCCTCGTCTAAAAAGAGAAAACATAGACCAGGTAAGTTCAAGGCAATGGTTACTCCATTCCTAACTTTCATTAAACACATTGTTTTATCATCCCAGATCTCACAGATGGGATAAATGTACTAGTCGTTTCTGCATACTCAATTTGTTAATACATTCAATATTCCTTGCTTTTTGTTTAAGTGGGGTGTGTGTGTGTGTGTGTGTGTGTGTGTGTGTGTATATATATAAATTAAATAAAACCTGAATATATTAACCAACCCCAAAAGCTGTCAACATGCCTGACAGGTAACCCGAAAGCAAAGCAGGAAACCAAAGCCGCTTAGAATAAAAATAAAAATAAAAAAGAACAAAAGACCAAAACCACTAGAAGCTGGGGAGTCAGAGAGGAAGACGACCGTAGGAATCAGGCACAGATCAATCTCGATGAGCTCCAGAAAAACCACCGCCCATCAAGAATCGTCATCGAGCTCCGACAAGGCCACCGCCCGATGACGATGTCGGAAGACACCCGTACAAACCAACAACAAGAGAGAAGAGGAGCCACCATGGTTTGATTGGTCCAATCAAAACACCCGACATCCAAAGATCTGCAAATGCGGAAGCCGAGAAATAGAACCGAATTTCCCCCAGCCAAGCTCCAAACTAATGAGGAATGAAGAGCCCCATCCAAACCAGAAAATCCAGATCCTGAAACCAATTGCCACAAAAATAGAGATAAATGGAGGGGGGAAGGGTGAAATGAAGATCATCAAGCAAGAGCCACCAGTCTCGGGATCGGAATTCAACCAAATACCCGCTCTATAGGAAGACTGAGAACAGGTAATAGAAAGCAGGGCCACAAGGCGTCCAGAACGAGAGTTGCCGACCCCTTGAAAGGTATGCCACGAAAAGCCAAGAATACATCATTTCTAACCCACCGAATAATGGAGAAAGGATCCATAGGAGTCTCCTCAAAAATTGCCTTATTCCGCGCACACCAGATGTTCCAGCAAATCAGACATGGAATCAAACGAGAGATGATAGATCGAAGAGATTTACCAGTGCTACCTTTCCACCAGGTTCTCAAAAAATCATTCGGCGAGGAAATGCTACCGCGGATACCCAATAAATTTCCAAAGTAATTCCAGCAGGCTCTGGCGGAGGAACCAGAAAAAAGCAGATGATCCACTGATTCTATTTCCCCATTGCCGCAGCATCTACAACGGGAAACAAAAGAAAAGCCAATCCGCTGAAGGTTCTCTTATTAATCGTTTATTCAAACTCTTATTAAAACTTGCAAATCATTTTCAAATTACTTAATTATTCTTTTAAAATCATTCACAAAATATTTAGGAAAGAATTGTTAAGATTAAAACTACATTTCAAAAGTTATTTAAAACTACTGTGAAAAGTGTTGCAAATAATGTTTTAAAAGTTATATTCTTCAAAACGACTTTTATATCATTTAAAACTCCATCTTTTCAACTTCTATCTCTTTTAAAACATTTTAAGAGATTTTTAAATTTTTGTATATTTTTAAAACATTTAAAGTATTAATTTTAAACTTCGGTCACTTTACTGCAAAAGCGCGATTTTTCTGAAAAATTATTTTGGACATATTTAAAATATACAACATGAAATCTTGATTTTCTTTCTTTATTTTTTAAACATATTTAAATGTTTATAAAAGATTTCTAACTCATTTTAAAACCATTTCCAAAAGTTTTAAGCATTCCATATACACCATTTCATTTTCAAAGGGAAAGTGATTTCCTTTGTGCTTATCGACGTATATTAACGTGACTTGGTAAAACAATTTAACAATCATATCAAACAGTAAATACTTGATGATCAAAGCATATATAAGCACCCATAGCGATCATAACACATCAAAAAACATGTATATATAAATATAGATATTAAATAAAGTTTCTCGCTGTAAACCAAAGCGATAAACTTCCTACCAATATTCTAATCAACCAACTATTCATTAACTACTTCCTACTCCATTAAACACTGGAAAATAACACCTTCTTCCTTCTAATATCTTAGCTAAGACCTGAGATGGAGGTTGGCCGAAAGTATAGAGAAGAATCTTAGAGCTTTGACTTGAATTCTCAAAATTAGATCCAAAAAAATGTTATCATATATTTGATTTTAGGCCCTCTAAATCTCCAAATTTGAAAAGTTATTAACTGAAAAATTGTTGAAAATTATTTTTTCTTAAATTGGAAAAAAAGAATCATTTGAATCCAAGTAGTTTCGAGAGAGATATGATAGAGTAAAGAAGAGGTATTGTCGGATTGACAAAAATGAAGCATGAAAATGCACTTCAAAGAATTGAGTTTTAGGTATAGCACAGCTCAAAACTAAGAAAAGTGTTCGACATAGAAATTGTAGCCACTAGAAAAATATGTTACGTTCAAAAAGAATTTCTTAATTTAGATCGGTTATGATAAAAAAAAAAGGCTATTTCTCTATCTCAAAAACTGGGCTGGAGAATGTACTAGAAAGAAGGGGATTTTTGACATAGTTAAGTTTAGAATGTGAAAAAGTAGCCACTGGAAAAATACATGATTTGAAAAAAAATTGCTTTTTGATTCGGTTTTGAAGAAGTTATGTCCGAGAGAAAAAAAGGTAAAATATGGAAAAAAGATGAGTTTGATTTGAAGAGAATGAACATTGATTTCTCTTGAATATTTTGTAAATTTTTTGACATTATTTTTTTTTAAATTTTTTTCTATGGCATAGAATCCATTAAAGAGGAGAGGAAGAAGATGAAGAATCTTGGAAAAAGAAGAAGTAGAAGAAATGTGAATAAAAGTGAAGAAGAGGTGGGTATTTATAGAAAAAGAAAAAAGTGGTAAATTTACTAAAATAACCTCTTGCCAAATTACCAACCTAACCTTACTTCAATCTACAGCAACCTCCACTTTTTCAACACTTAACATCATCTTCTCACTTCTTATTCTATATCTTAATCCCTTAAGAGCTAAGCTAAGTAAAGTAATCATTATGTTGGTTTGTGATGTGATATTGATTTGATGTTTACTTTTTCTTACTTTTGCTAATTCTTACTTACTTTACTAATGACTTATAGAAGTTTTCTAATTATATTTAGTAAATTTAAACATGTTTAGTTATTGAAATGTATAATATATATGTTAAAGAATGTTAACAAAGGTGCGACAACGTTGCGATAACTTTTAATCGACAAAATGTTGATTTTCGACAAAATGTTTTACGGTCATATTTTAACGTTTTATTTAAACTATTTATTTATGTAAACAAAATTTAAAAGCAAAATTTTATATTACTATTTAAAAATATAAACATTTATAGATAAACTAAAATAATTTATTTAAACATTGAAACTTACTTGTCAGAAATCAGCATTTTGTCACTTTTGTCGATATAGACAAATGTTATTATTTTTCTGTATTTATCTTTCCAAATTCTGTCCAATATTTTTGTATCATATAACCTTTCCTAATTTATATTTAAAATCACTTTAAGTAGTATATTTTGAAGTGGTCAAAATCTGGGTCGTTACACTATCACTACTTCCCCCCTCATTATTGATGACCATGTCTGCTACACAAAGCCTACTGTCACTAATATTTCATGTATTTTGCAGGCCTTAAAGTACTTCTAGAGTCAGATTGGACTTTCAGTCAATCTCTAAAAATCTCAGATATTGGTTGCAAGCATCCTTAGGCAACAAAAATATGAGATAATTAACCTGTCCTCCCTCTAAGAAATGCCAGCTTCGGCTCAATACGTAGGTATCCCTCTCACTACCAAAAGATTAATTATTTCTGACTTCCTACCATTATATGAAAAAATCACAAAAAATTTGTCACGCTGGCCAAATACTAAACTCTCTCAGGTGGGTAGGCGGACTATTGTTTAGCACCTCAATTCATAGGAGTGCCAATGACATCTTCTTGGATGAGAAACCACATTCTTCCCAAAAAATTAATCAACATGGTCACTAGAGCCATAAATAAATTTCTTTGCCATGGTGATCCTTTCTCCTCAAAGATGATTTCCATTGCATTTAACAAAACTCAACTACCCAAAGAAAAAGGTGGCATGGAAATAAAAAATATTAAAAGTGGAATATTTCCGCTATGTCAAGGTACTTTCTCCTTATCTTGACTCCTAATAATAACATGTGGACAAGTCCACGAGTTTCTAGTTAATCAACATTCTCTCCTGTGCAAGTTGGAGCTGGAGAAATTTCTTAGAGCTTAGACCCATAATTTTGCCCCTAACTCAATGCAACCCTTTTGAAACCATCTCATTAAATTCTAGGATGATCCTTGGGCTGCTCCAAGATTGAGTCTAATTAATACAATAAGCTATAATCTTTAACTAAAGTCTGGAATACCTATGACAGCTCTGGTAATAACTAAATTTCTGATAGGCAGCTCATTCTCCCTTACAATAACTTGAGATTGGTTAGAGAGATTTGGATGAATATTTCAATGAATTCCTTCTCTAATTCTATAAATCATATTCTTTAGACAACCCCAAGTTGGAAATTCAATATGTCAATAATATATAAATTTTTAGGTTCTATTGAATCCTTTCCCTGGTCTAGTCGAATATGGAATGCTGCTGACTAATGGAAAACAATGTTCTACTTTGGAAGGTAATGGAAAATGTAATACAAACCAAGGATAAGATCTATAAGATCTGTCTCACCCAAATGAAATCTATGTTCTATGCAACATCGAGACTAAAACAAATACCCACATCTTCTTCTTATGTAACTTCACTTATATGCTCTAATCTGGCATTCTCCACGAAGGCAACTTCCACAAGCCATCAACGAACGATAGGGAGGAGTAGTTTAACATCTTTAGGGCCACTCGATGAAAGTCTCCAAAGGCATATGCTCTTCTCTTGGTTCTTAAGAGATTTGTTGCTGTAGTTTGGGAAGAGCGGAATAATCATATATGTAGATCCTCAATGCATTTAGAGACAAATTTGCGCCACCTTCTCCATCGTCAGATTAGGCAACACATAAAAGTTAGCAAAGAGATGCATTCCATTAGAAGAACCTGTATAAGCCAACTAACTTCTTTTGGTTTTTCTTTTATTGGGAAAGTTTTGGGCCTTTTTCGTTTTTGTTTTTCTATTCTCTATAGAGTTTCTTTTATTAATATATTCGGTCTAAACCCATTGCCTTTCAAAAAAAATTCTCTTATCTTCAAAATACCATTATAAATATCTAAAAATGATATTAAATTTTAAATAAATTACCTTTATTCTCTAAAATCAATATATTTCATTACTCAACGTTATTTCATATTTTTAGACGACGTATTTTAGACGATGTATTTTATGTATATATGAAGCATACATCATTTATAACATATAAACATATCATATTTTATGCTTTAATTAATACAAAATATGTATACCGATATATATGTATATATATTCTTTTTTATTTACTTTTTAATATGTATAAATCTAGAAACCATTACTATAGAATTTAATCATGTATTTATATGCATTTAATTCAATATAATACAACCTATGTACTCTTTTCTATGCTTAAAAAATAATTTAATTCGTAACCAAATAAAATATTCTAATTTTCAAATTAAATCCTTTTAAATCAATATTCACCATAATTATCATTTCCAATTGGTAATTATCAAACCTAAGACCCATTTTCCATTTATAAATCATAAGAACCACAAAATTACGTATGTAGAACTAGACATATGAAAATTACGTTAGCTACACTCACTAACAGTCAATCCTAGATCTACACAAAGCTAATTCCCTAACGATCTTTCTACTATCCAAAATAGGTGAATCCTAAAGCCTCCATTATTCGAATTGAAAGTAATATTAGTGTGTTGCCCTCTTTATGCTCTTTAATTTGATAATTTATCTGTGACATTTCATTGAGTATTGAGAGAGAAATGTTGTTTTGATTGAACTTCAAGAAGTGGGTTTTTGAGGAAGAAGAAGATACATATGTTTCTTTTTGAAAATTTGAATTTAAAAACCCCATGTATTTATAAATGAACTCATATGTTCGTTCACCTATTCGGGCGAAGCCCATTTTAATATTTAGAACTTGTTTATGAAAAAAATCTTATCTCTTTCATCCTAACTTTGATTGGGGCAGGCTTATAGTCAAAATTGATTAGAAAATTAACTGGTTGCAATGGCATAATTCTTTTCGCAATATTCATTCATCAATAAAATTACATTTTACCTCTATGGTTAAAATTACTTAAATTTCCATGTTTAATTTAATTATCGAATTTATGAGGTATTACATGGTGATACCTGAAGGAGATGAATCTTGTCTTGGGCAGTGTTTCACTTTAAGAAGTTCAACATATACCTAACTATGGAAGTAACACAATCACTATATCATGTGATCGACCATAATCAAAGTAAATTCTAGTTACTTAAAACTCACAATATCCTAAAGTTTGGAGATTACTACACATCGTCACTTGAGTTCTTCTATTTTGACTTAGTTGTATTAGAAACTCTCATTGAGTCATTCTGCGATTGTTTCAAACAACCACAAGTTCGTAACCTCTTGGTGCCCTCAGAGACAAATTTGCGCCGCCTTCCCCATCGTCAGATTATGCGAGACATAATAAGTAGCAAAGAGATGCATCCTGTTAGAAAAACCTATATAAGCCAACTAACTTCTTTTGGTTTTTCTTCTATTGGGAAAATTTTGGGCCTTTTTTGTTTTTGTTTTTCCATTCTCTGTAGAGTTTCTTTTATTAATATATATATTTGGTCTAGGCTCCCTTAAGCCCATTACCTTTCAAAAAAAATTCTCTTATTTTCAAAATACCATTATAAATATCTAAAAATGATATTAAATTTGAATAAATTACCTTTATTCTCTGAAATCAATATATTTCATTACTCGACGTTATTTCACATTTTTAAACGACATATTTTATGTGTATATGAAGCATACACCATTTATAACATACAAACATATCATATTTTATACTTTAATTAATAAAACATATTTATACCGATATATATGTATATATATTCTTTTTTATTTACTTTTTAATATGTATAAATCCAGAAACCATTACTATAGAATTTAATCGTGTATTCATATGCATTTAATTCAGTATAATACAACCTATGTACTCTTTTCTATACTTAAACAATTATTTAATTCATAACCAAATAAAATATTCTAATTTTCAAATTAAATTCATCTAAATCAATATTCACCATAATTATCATTTCCAATTGGTAATTATCAAACCTAACACCCGTTTGTCATTTATAAATCATAAGAACCACAAAATTACATAGGAAGAACCAGACATAAGAAAATTACGTTAGCCACACTTACTAACAGTCAATCCTAAATCTAAACAAAGCTAATTCCCTAACGATCTTTCTGCTGTCCAAAATATGTGTATCCTAAAGCCTCCATTATTCAAATTGAAATTGATATTAGTGTGTTGCCCTCTTTGTGCTCTTTAATTTGATAATTTATTTATGACATTCCATTGAGTATTGAGAGAGAAATGTTGTTTTGATTGAACTTCAAGAAGCGGGTTTATGAGGAAGAAGAAGATACATATGTTTCTTTTTGAAAATTTGAATTTAAAAAACTCATGTATTTATAAATGAACTCATATGTTCGTTCACCTATTCGGGCGAGGCCCATTTTAATATTTAAGACTTGTTTATGAAAAACACTCTTATCTCTTTCATCCTAACTTCGATTGGGGCAGGCTTATAGTCAAAATTGATTAGAAAATTAACCATTTGCAATGGCACAATTCTTGTCGCAATATTCGTTCATCAATAAAATTACAATTTACCTCTATGGTTAGAATTACTTAAATGTCCATGTATAATTTAATTATCGAATTTATTAGGTATTACATGGTGATATCAACCTTCTACAATAAAGGAGATGAATCTTGTCTTGGGCGGTGTTTCACTTTAAGAAGTTCAACATATACCTAACTATGGAAGTAACACAATCACTATATCATGTGATCGACCATAATCAAAGTAAATTCTAGTTACTTAAAACTCACAATATCCTAAAGTTTGAAGATTACTACACATCGTCACTTGAGGTCTTCTATTTTGACTTAGTTATATTAGAAAATTCTCGTCGAGTCATTTTACGGTCGTTCCAAACAACCATAAGTTCGTAACCTCTTGGTGCCCTCAACGATTATGAGTAATTCATCATCTAGCATATGGAGAATGTTTACACTACTCTCTATATATGTATCTTTAATGATCCACTCTTTTTAACATCTAAAATCAATTATAAAAAACTTGAAAATACACTTACAACTAATTTTAGATATTAAAGCAGTGGATCGTAGGTAGATAGAATTAAAATACACTCTAAATAATAAACATCAACATATACATATCTCATTTTATATATATTACTCAAATAAATTACATCAGATAACTTACACATTTTAATATAACAATTATTAAGGAACATCTATTTAACTACGATGCAAGGGATATTCCGAACCATTTTGCATACATTACTCATTCCAGACCCTTTCACTCATTTCTTTGCTTCCACCCGCAAACTTACATATATGCATAAATACATATAATAAAGGGAAAAGGTGTCAACTACTTTTGGAGCTACAGCAATTTCTATACATCCCAACTTCAAGGAATTGATGGCTGTTGCACTGAAAAAGGCCGCCTACGTATACCTTTCGGGGGACAAAGCTTACCTAGTTCAATTACCTTCTTTTCTCCTTCATCCACATATTTTTTAGTACATTACAACCATAGTATCCATGCAACCATTGCAACAATCATAATCAATGCGACCAATGCAGCTAATGTAACAATTAAAACCATCGCAACCAGCAAAAAGTAAAAGCAGAAAATAGCTTTTCTACTTATCCATCATAGTAAACTATCATATGGGGTAACAAAAAAATAACACAATTAACTAATAAACAGTCAATGTCAACCCCAATCACAAACATAAGTTGACAACAACATAATTATATTTATATACATTATTAATTATCAACTATAATAATACATCACCAATGTAAGTATAAATCATCACAGGTATACTAATCACTCCACAATAGTAATAAAACATCAATACCATCAAACGTGTATTCATCCAATCAATATTTCTGACACAACATCTATCATCAAATAACATAATTAATTATCCATCGTCAAGTAGCAATAATGGTAAAATATCGCATACTCATTAAAATGGGATAACATAATCAAACATCAAATATACATGATAATTACAACTGGCAATTAATCGTGTATTTTGCAACCATACAAACAATATATTAGCATCCATTATTTTCATAAATTATAAACTAGTTTTATGATTATTTATTATACGGTCACATTTATTTATTCATCTAACATAACAATATTAATCCCTTATTATATTCCATTTCTTCAAATACCTTAAAAATATTGTATATTAAATAAAAAATAGTAATATTCATCAAATCACTTTTTAAAATGATATCAAAATGATGATGTACATTAAAACCTCTTTAGTACTTTTCAAAATTTATTTATGACTATTTATTCCCAAAAATACCACGGTTTATTTTAAAGCTTCAAAACTCCTTTTTATTTTTATTTACCTTAAAAAAGAAAATATTTTGGAAAAACATTCCTCTATTATTACTATTTGTTATTATTTAGAAACATTTTCTTATTTTATTACCCAATCAACAGTATTGATATTTCATACCATAAACATCGCAAAATCATTCATTTTGTCATTTACATTAAATAATGCCAATTTACAGAAATTCATATAACTATTATTTAAAATCTTATTTTATTTATTAATAATACTAAAATTACCAAATCTCAATTTAAAAGTAATTCCTTTATTATTTAAGAATTTCCCCAGAAATTCATAAATAATAACCTTATTTAATTTCATATTTTTAGTTTTTAGTAAAATTTGGTAAGTCGTCGTTATTTACAGAAACCACCTAAAATCTAAAAATAACCATGTTTATTATTTATTTATCTAATTCTCTTATTATTATTCACTTTATTTTAATTAATTATTCTTCAATAGAATCAACAATTAATTGTAATTAAACATCCAAAAACACTATAATCAATAACAATTATCCAATCAATACACCATACATTCAAAATATTGTAATAATTAAGCACTAACCCATAGAAAACTATTTATATCAACAATTATAATTTTTCGTCAATAGTTATACATTTTATAATATCAATTTCAATTAACTAAATTAAACAATTTATATTAATGCACTTTTTCCCACAATCTCCAAATTTAGCAAATTCAGCGATAAATCATTTAGAATTCCAAGACGAGTCCAACGGAAGAAACTATGCATGAATCAAAGTTCCTATTAATATGGTGATTAAAGGTTTAAAGATTTAAAACTTGCTTAGTTAATTTATTCACAATGGAGTAATTGTAAACTTTGTAACCTCCATCTTCCCTCATAATTAGGTAAATGAAAAATCTAACCTGTCAATCCATAACTTTGATCGACCACCATGCTCGCCTCCAACATCTGATTGATGTGCAGCCATCTGCCATCGCCTTGTCTTGGTGCCGCCTACACAACCACGCTATCGCCATTACCTATAGTAGCTCCTAGCACCACCAAAAGTTTCGCTTTAGCTATGTTTTTTGGACAAATTTGAAACTTCGGGCGTCGATTGGTGAAGTTGAAACTATATCCATGTTACACTCATCGAACTCTAATAACCCTTCAATTGCATCAATGGCCTTCGAATCAAAAACTATCCAAACTGACTAGAACTTTGACCCTACCATATATTCGAGCACTTTTACAACAAATGGACACTTCTTGTTGACTCGCTTTGTTGAGATCTTGAAACAACATATACTTCAATAGGGCTGGGACAATTTCATTTTTAAAATAATTCGTAATCGGAGATAATCATCTGCCATTAGCAGGTGATTAGAAATAAATTTGGATTAAGAAAGAAAATAGAAGATAGAGGCAAGGGCTAGGGATTCAAGGCCTCACTTATATAGTTGTTAGGCTGGGGTAGGGCTGCGCATCCAGTTTGACCTGAAATTGTCATGCACGGTATTTAAACACGATAATGCCTCTATTTCGTAAACTATCACTCCAAATATTTCAAAACTATATATTAAACCGACCATCCCATAAAGACCTTTACAACAGTTATAAATACGATGCTCAATTCACTTTTCTATTAAAAATTCATTTTTAATTAATTTAGTATTGAAAGTGTGAAATTTGTAGGTTGTTATAGTATCGATATTCTTGTTTTGATACATCTTGACAAGAACATTTAAGGAGTAAGTATTTAAATATGAATTCAACACTTATGGATACGAACACTTTCGCAATTGCAATTGATAAAATACGTCTCTTAAGGATTTTCTGCTTATTCACTCACACACACACACACACATCCAGTTTTTATGCAACATTACTTATACCCAAAGTAACCATATATATGATAAAAAACATAAAACCAAAAGTATACTTCATTTCAAACATGTTTGTCTTATAAGTGTTAAATTACATAATAGTTGTATAATTTCCTCTAATGCACACTTTTAACTCTATTAACTAAAAAATGGCTATTGATATGGATCTCTAATGTGAATTATTAGTTTAGCTGGTAGTATACGTCAGTTGTCAGTTACACAAATTAACCTGAACGAGATAGATAAATCTCTCATGCTTTATTTCTATTATCTTCTTTCCTATATATTTTTTCAAATCCCTAGTCTAATGTTCAAGGACCACTAATTTAAGTGGTAAGTGGTATGACACTTTAGGTCGGGGTTCTAGAGGTCATGGGTTTGACCTTTCAAGACATCAAAATTGCACACTCTTATTCTAGTAAAATCCCTAATCCAATAGCTAACTTCCTACGTTGATTTCGGATTACGTCGATCTTATTAATTCTTCATATGATAAACGACATTTCTACTTTTAGAATCATCTATATAGGTGTCAGTTTCAAAATTTTCATTTTCTTATATTTTAAGAATTTCAATTAACTCATGGCCATGCGAACGATTTGCTCATCAATATCATCTGAATCATGATTACCATTTATAGCATTGAATGACAGTGACATTTTCTCATTTGCATGATTTTCTTTGCTTACCTACAACTGCACTTAATAGAACATAAGATTTTCAACTAATTCTTCCATTTTCCTGGTACTTATATAATTTGCTTCTTCTATAGCAATGGTCTTTTGATATCATTCACTAGAGAGTGAATTCATGATCTTTCTTGATAGTGTTAGGGGTATACTTAGGGGCAATCATGTAATTTTTTATATACTTTTAACACGATAACTAATCTTGTTTATAATAAAGATATTTGATTTCTATAATATACTATACTATATTAGGATATAATGACTTGAATAATTAATTTAAAGTGTATATAATAGAAAATCCTTACATAATATGTTATGTTATATTATTACAAATGGTTATAATCATTAGAATTTTATCACATTGAAAAATAACATATAGTTTTAAATATTTTTAGTCAAGATGTTTCGAGAAAGGATATCGATTCTTCTATTTGATTAGCGTACATAACGCTATCTAAATGTTGAATGGCGTATTACTCATACGGTTGGAGGAGCCAAGAGGTTACATACTGATATATATTGGATAAATATGGAATGACTCAATCGAGAGCTTCATGTTAGTTAAATATAACTACGGTCGAACGAGAGACCTCGAAATGACGATGTTACATGGTTCCCTCGACTTGATAACACTTTGGAACTTTAATGTGGATATTCCACTTGATTATAATTAATTTATGACATTACGATCCATCGAGCGACTATAGTGGATTTGAGTTGAAGCGTTGAAAGTGAAACAGTATTAAATAGAGAATTCGTCTTCTCGGTTATAGGAGGTTAGTATCATGGCCAACTTTAGTCAATCCACAGTTAAAGTCTCTAGCCAGAATAGTATGGCTAACAATAAATACTATTATTGAACGAAGGATTTTTGTGTTTAACTAACCGAGTTGAATATGGATGATACGGGAATTTTGACGATAATCAAATTTCATAAGTCCTAATGTGGTATAGTTTTGACGAAGAGGATTGGTGTAAATAATCATTACTACCGGGTATTGCCTAAATAGTAAGATTGTCTTTTATCGAAAAGATGTGTAAGAGATAAATTTGGCCAAACCATAATATCTCTATTTAAGTTGAAGAGTGAACACTAATATTTAATATTATTCGCTGACTGAATTTACATCATTAATTCGCACAACCATAATGATGAATTCTCCGAAGAAAAACCATATGATTTAATTAACTTGTAAAATGTTGTTGATTAACTTATATTGTTTAATATTTGAAAAATATTAATTATTATTTACTGTATTTGATGCTTTGGAGTTGTTTGTGATTATTTGAATGTGTATATAAAATTTATATCTATGCGCATCGATATACGATATTAGTGTAATTTTAAATGGTTTAAATAAAAGATAATTATATAAAAGGATTTATAGAGATTTTATGCAATTTGATAGCAAGTAATTTTGGGTATACCATGTGAAAGGAGAAGAGTAGATAGAGAAAACTAAGGGAATTGATTAGGGAAGTTTTAATTAAATTAATGGGAAAGGTTTCATTTCTTCAATTAAAAAAACCCACTAATTCATTTTATATAGACATTCATTTTTCATTCACAATTTCTATTTTGTATTCCTTACCTCCTATGGCCAAGAAAAATGATTTCCAAAATTTCATCAACTTCAAAATTTACACAAACATTAAATAAAAATGAAACATAAGTGGTTCATCCATCTCTTACAAGAATTCGATGTGGATCTTGAAGATCTGAAGAGAACTCTTCGTTCAAGGTAAGAATTTTAGGCTACATCATATGGTAATTATCTAATCTCATTTCATTGCATGTTACATCATTGTTAGTATAGTTTATATCTCATATCTTATAAATCTCATTGATTATATTATATCATATTCGCATAGTTTAGATTCTATATCATACACAATGAATTTATATATGCTTATGTTGTCTAATACATTGTTTAATTTTGTTTCAAAATTGATGTCTAATAAAATAAACATTTAGATTTCAAAAACAATTTTAATTAGTTTAAATAATTTTGTAACATATTACATATAAAAATATAAGTGAACTACATATATTAGTTACTTGAAATCATTTTATGAAACTGAATGTTAGTTTCATGTATGTGTGTTATTTTCAAAATGTAAAATATATCTGGTTATTATCTACATATGTTTATACGTTTATACATATTATTTTACCTTAGAATTTATAAGAGGAATTTTGTGTAAAATTATAAATCTAATTTCGGGTCCTTCCTAAATCAAAGCTAGTTTTCAAATTGTTACTTTTATATTTCAAACATATAAAGTTATATATACATACATGCATATGTGTATATGTGTGTTATTTTGAATTTAAAATATAGTTTGTTATTATTTAAATGTGCATATACATGTTATTTCAATTTAAAATTTTAAAGAACTTCCGCTTAAAATCATAAATCGAATGTTGGATCCTTCCTAAGTTAAAGCTAGTTAATTTTAAAGTTCGAAACACATAAAATTTGTCATAATTAATTATAATGTGTATAAAGTTTCATTGTTCAAATGTTGATTTGAAATAACATTGAATGAATGAGTAAAGGAAGGAGAACCAAGTGGGGACTGTGTAAGGTGCACAGTATTAAAGTATTTTTAATGAAATAAAAGATGCACTAAACTGGGAATTAAGTCAGGACTACGCCGGGGGTGCAGAAATAAATGGGGATTGCTTAGAAAAGCATAAGATGCAGACATAGGTAAGAACCTATTGAGTTAGTATTTTGAATGTTTCACTCTTGATATTTGAATAATGAGGGGGAAACCCATCCTGTGTAATATGAGATGGTCTCGATATATGATTGTTTTAAGGTAAGTATTATTTACAATAGACTTTATGTTTGATCCGTGTTTTTATTATTATTTTCTTCATAAACTCATATGTGCTCATTTGAGTAGGTCAGGTTTTATAGGATTAGACATGTTTGAAACAAGGGTCGTAGTAGCAGATTGAAGATGGAGCAGAAGGCTTGGTAGCTAATAATTTTTTTTGTTTTTCGTTGTATTAAGGAGTGCAGGCTGCATCATCACTCAACCCTTTCTATGTTGCTTTTTTGTTATATTTGGCCTCTGCGTAAGCACGCCTTTGGGTTTAATTGTGACTGAAATATGTGTAAAGAATGTTGAAGAAAACTTTTTATGTAATGAAAATATTTAGCTGTTATGTTTACTTTATCTCTGTTAATTACTAAAGTGAACTCACTTTCGTCACTGGAAGATAATTCTAGTGATTGATGCAGTGTAATCAGCATTCATCTTCGAGTCTCAAATGGGGTTTGTTACAGTTTGGTATCAAAATGAGGTTAGGGGTTGTTGATGAGATTTTTCTTCTCATAACACTCGACTGGTTAAGTAGCAATTATGACGCTGAATGCTTCCATAATTGAGGATTTGCAAGCTTGAATGATATTAAGCTTGCCTTCTTTTCAGGTAGAAACTATATTGCTAAATTTCTATATAATCTTATAGTACCATTTTAACTGTTTGTTAAAATGTCTCTTTTAATTTATTCTTTAATCAAATGAAACTCACAGAATAGATAGAAATGATAGTAAATAAATAAAACACCAAAATTTACGTATTACGGATTTTAAGAAATCCTACATCCATGGACAACTCCATCTTCTATTCTTCCATTCATTATTTGACAATTTTACGTTACTTCATTATTACAGAGAATCCTTTCTTTTACTAGTACATTTATTTTTGTACCTAGAATCCTCCTAGTTCGGCTACAGTATAGCCTGTTTGTTCCTCATGGATTGCTGACATGGCATTTCATTTATTCCCCTTCATTAGATTATGCCATGTAACCTTTTTCTACTTGATCATTGAATGCGCAAGGATTGCTTATGTTTCATGGAAAACTTGAAATTGAGACGAAAAATCCACTTTTGAATAGGTCGTCAATAAAGTGCAGTAGCTAGCTATCTGAGAGTGCTGAGGCGGTGCAGTATTAGCTGCTCCTCTTAGGCTCTGTTTTTATAAGAAATGGAACATACTTCATAATTTTAAGTCATTCCTTTTGAGTTTATTGTTAGTTTGAGCACTGCCTTAGAATTGCTTTTATGTAATTGGCCGCCTTAATATTTTTCACGATTATATATCGAGTATATTTTTATAAGTGAGTTTATATGCTTTTGTGATGAGTACAGATGTCGTGCAGCTATATATGTGTACATATGTCATAGTACCATCGGAGGGCAAAATATGATCATTTTATAGTTTACCATCGAAGGGCAGAATATGTCATCTCACTATATATGTTTGAGCTAGCTATCTGTGTGTAATAAAATAAACATTTTACATGCAGGACAAGTTCATTATTTCATGGTCTACATAGGACTTTTTACACAGTAGCTTTCTATAAAGGTTTCTTTTGCATGCTAGCAAGATAGAATTTGTGTATAATTCGATTCAGAGATTTTGAGAGAAGAAAGAATGTATATTCTCTTTAATGAATGATACAGTTTTGATAAAAATTGATACTGAAAGTTATTCAGTTTGTAACAGAGGTATTGTAATTTATATACAATTTTGAATAAGAATGGGCCTATACACACAGCCCATTATACTTAGCCCAATACAAAAATAAACTTCATTATCTGGTTGGAGAAATGCTTTGCGTCATTTTCATCCCCCCTCAACCAGATACTAGGGTTAGGGTTATTATCAACTTTCATGGCCGACTCGCTGCTCGGCTGAATTAATTCGCTTCTGAACACCTTTTTCCATTCCAAATCTCTTAAATCATGCTCTAATGCTAAGATCGAAACGCTGAATTCATTGCTTTACAGATATGAAGTAAAAAAATGAAGATACTGAGGTGATTCGTCAGATACTACTGCAGCTCAACTTGATGATGGAATTGAGGATAGATACTACACTAGATCTGACACAGAGAGTTGAAAGATAAGACCTTCAATTCATTCTTTGCTGGTTGATTTCGTCAGATACTACTGCAGCTCAACTTGATGATGGAATTGAGGACAGATACTATACTAGATCTGACGCAGAGAGTTGAAAGATAAGACCTTCACTTCATTCTTTGCTGGTTGATTCAACCTTTAGATCTTGTCTAAATCGGTGAAAGTTCCTTGCAGATAGAGCCTTTGTAAGTATGTCTGCTCGTTGGTAAGCCGATGGTAAGTGATTTACTTGAAGTTTTCCTTTTTGCACCAGTTCGCGAACAAAATACAGGTCTATTTCTATATGTTTTGTCCTTGAATGCATGATTGGATTGGCTGTTATGTACACTGTACTCTGATTATCACACCACAATGTTGGCTTTATCTCTGTTTTGATGTTCATTTCTGACAGTAATGATTGAATCCAACTAATTTCTGCGGCAGCACTAGCTATGCTTCTGTATTCAGCCTCCGTGCTGGATCTGGAGATAGTAGTCTGCTTCTTAGAACACCATGAAATTGGGTTGTTCCCTAAATATATGCAATAACCTATCACCGATTTTCTATCATCCACATCTGTTGCCCAATCTGCATCTGCATAAGCTGTAATGCTTAGTTGTTTGCATTTTTTTAGTATAATGCCATAATCCGTTGTGCCATTGAGATATCTGAGTATTCTTTTGACAGCTTTCCAGTGTTCTTCATGTGGTTCCTGCATAAATTGTGAAACTTTGTTAACACCGAAAGATATGTCTGGCCTAGTTATGGTGGAGTATTGTAGGGCTCCTACAATACTTCTACATTGCTTAATGTTTAATATTGGTTCCCCCCTGTATTTAGATAGTTGTTGATGACTGATCATTGGAGTAGGTTGAGATTTAGCACTGTCCATTTTTGCTTTAACCAGCAACTCCTTGATATACTTCTTCTGGCTTAGAAACACTTCTGAGTTTGACTTTTTCTTTACTTCTATTCCCAGAAAGTAATTTAATTCACCCAAATCCTTAATTGAGAACTGCTTGTCAAGATATTGAATTATGCCTTTGATTTCTCTCTCATTATTACCTGTTATAATTAAATCATCAACGTATATTAGTATGTAAACAATGAGATTACTATTAATTTTGACAAATAAAGAATTATCAGATTTGGTAGATTGGTAGCCCAGATGAACAAGTGCTGCTTTCAATCTATCAAACCATACTCTGGGAGCTTGTTTTAATCCATAAATAGCTTTATTTAGCTTGCACACTAGAGTAGTGCCTTCTTTGTATCCCTGTGGTTGCTCCATATAAATTTCTTCCTGTAGAACACCATTCAGAAATGCATTATTTACATCTAACTGTCTCAAGTTCCAATTATTATTTAATGCAACTATTAGAACTATTCTGATGGTGGTTGGTTTCACCACTGGTGAGAAAGTCTCACTAAAGTCGAACCCATATTCTTGTGTATACCCTTTGGCAACAAGCCTTGCTTTGTGTCTTGACACAGACCCATCTGAATTTCTTTTTACTTTATAAGTCCATTTGCATCCTATGATGTTTTTGTTGCTTGGTGGATGAACAAGGCTCCATGTATTGTTTTTCACGAATGCCTGATACTCTTCATCCATTGCTGCTTTCCAGTTTTTATCTTTAATTGCCTGTTCAAATGTTTGTGGCTCTATGATGCATGTTGTTGCAGTATACACCTTTGGTTTGTAAATTCCACTTTTTGATCTGGTAATCATATGATGACCTGTTTTAATCTGTTGCTCGACATCAGATGACTCTGAGTTACTATCCTGAATTGTAGTACCATCTGATTGATTTTCATGTCCATTTTGATCTTCATTGTTTGATTCTGCAGGTGACTGAGAATGTGTGGCAGGTTGATCAACTGCATCATGACCTGGTCCAGATGACATAGTGTGTTGTGATCCAGTGTCTCCTGTTCTTTTCTCAGTCTCATCAGTATGCCACACATGTGGCATTACAGGTATATTTGGTAGGGAAACCTTTGGATTATATACTTTGTTTGTGGTTTTGATATTTGCATTTGCAAAAGGAAATATTCTCTCATTAAAGACTACATGTCTACTTATGAATACTTTCCTTGTTCTATCTAGACATTTGTATCCCTTTTGTTTGACTGGATAACCTATAAATGTGCATGGTTGAGATCTAAAGTTTAGTTTATTACTATTATATGGTCTTAGATAGGGAAAACACATGCATCCAAAAGTTTTTAGATGTTGATAGTCTGGTTTGACACCTAAAAACTTTTCTAAAGGACTTATTCCATTCAGTACTTTGGTTGGATGTCTATTAATTAAATAAACAGCAGTACTGAAGGAATCTGCCCAGAATTTTAAAGGTAGTGATGCTTGTGCTAATAAGGTCAAACCAGTTTCAACAATGTGCCTGTGCTTTCTTTCAACCTGGCCATTTTTTTCAGATGTGTAGGGACAAGTAGTTCTATGAACTATACCATTATCTAAAAAATATTTGCTGAGAGACTTGTATTCAGTACCCCCATCACTCTGAATGATTTTAACTTTATGATTGGTTTGCCTTTCAACTTGAGTGGTAAAATATACAACAGCATTGTAGGTTTCTGCCTTGGATTTTAAAAAGTATATCCAAGTATATCTTGTATATGCATCAACAAAAGATATATAATATTTATATCCAAAATCAGAACAGATGGGTGCTGGTCCCCACAGATCTGTTGAAATCAATTCAAGGGGTGCCTTGTACTCTGTTACAGAATCTACAAAGGCTAATTTGTGATTTTTGCCCATTTGACAATAAGAACATATATAAGGCAAGGTTATATCATCAAAAAGAATTTTATTTTCTTTAAGAACCTGTTTTACAACACTTGTGCATGGATGGCCTAATTTGAAATGCCAAAGATCAAAACTATTTCTATTGATTTCACATGACTCCAGTTCACTGTTATTACAATTTGTCATTCTTTGATTTGAACTTTTGCTATTAGTCAGTGTGAACTTGTAAAGGCCATTTACTGCATTACCCTGCAAGAGTATATCTTTGGTTAGAATATCTTTAACTAAACAATAAGTTGGATAAAATTCGAAATAAACATTATTATCATGAGCAAATTGAGATACACTCAAAAGATTTTTCTTAATACTGGGTACTCTTAGCAAGTTATTGAGATATAGTTGTCTTTCACCTTTGATATATGCATTACCAGTGTGTGTGATCTCAATTGCTTTGCCATTTCCCATGATAATAGATTGTTTACCTCTGTATTCTCTGCTGCCCAGATTTAAGTTCTCCAAGTTGTTTGTTAAATGATTTGTTGCTTCTGAATCTGGATACCATGATTCATCTTGAATGTGATCTGCTTTAGCAATTTCATCCTGATTTTGATTTCTGTTTCTACTGAGTTGCTTGTCTGAGTCTTGCTGAACTTGTGCCATATTTGCATTGTAAGTACCATTTCTCTGATTGTTTGATCCCTGACCTGGTACATAGTTTGCATTAAATCTGAAGTAGCATTTGGTAGCAATGTGTCCAACTTTCTCACATATCTGACATTTTGGTTTGTTGGTGCTATTGAATCTTCATCTGCCTCTTCCCCTAAAACTTTGACCACCCCTCTGAGATTGTTGATCTGTTCTTCCATAGTTTTGATTTCTATTTTTGCTATTTGAAGCATAGTTGATAGACATGTCAGTATATGGGGATTTCTTGTAATCCAGCCTTCCTTCATGAGCCAAAAGTATAGAGTGTACATAATCAATAGAGGGCAGAGTTTCTTGTGATGCAATGACTGCCACCACTGCCTCATATTCATCACTTAACCCACTCAATATTGTTAATACATGTTCAGTGTTGGACATCTTGTGTCCTGCTGCCTCAAGAAGATCAGTAGTATTCTTGATCTTGGAGAGATATTCTTTCATCGATTGATTGTCTTTCCTTATGTTATGTAACTGCCTTTTATAGTGCATTATTTTGGCTGCTGACTGTGTATTGAAGATTCTTTCTATTGTAGTCCATATTTCATTTGCTGTTTTGCACCCTATGACTTATGGCAGCAACTTTACACTGATTGATGATAGCAACCAAGAACTTATTAAACTGTCTTGCCTTTGGAATTTGATATATTCCTCATTACTCACAGTTTTGTTTTCTTGATCAGTGATGAACTTGGGTGGTGTGGCTATCATGCCAAGAATATATCCATCCAGACCGTATCCTCTGGCAGCAGTTTCTATTTGCACTTTCCAGAGTAGATAGTTGTCATCTTCGAGTTGTGCAGTGATGAGATTGGAATGTGGGCTAATTATAGTTTTGATCAAACTATCAGTAACATCCATAGATTGCAACGAAGTGTTAGCAGCATTACCTGATGTTGCACTGCTTCCTTCAGCCATGAAGAGATTTCTTCAAGAAATGGGATTGAGAATGAAATCAGAAAGTGGGTCAAGAATGAGACAAGAGATTCTTCAACAGGTGAGTTGCAACCAGGCAAAATGATGAAATTCCTCTGATTGCTTTGGTATGGCACTTACCTCCTTGTTTTTTTTTGAATGATGGTTTTCTGATCTCTTCTCTTGTCTGATTTTCTGGTTTACTTTCTTGATTTTTGAATCTGTTCTTGAGAAAAAATGCTGCAGCCGATTGTTATCTTGACAAGGCAGTAGATCGTGAACAGGTTCCTTACCCAAATGATGATAAGATGATTCTGATGGGTAAACTAATCCAAATGATGAGGTTTCTCTGATGGATTAGTTTTGTATAACAGCTGTTAAGCTTATGGTTGCTTTGATACCAAGATAGAATTTGTGTATAATTCGATTCAGAGATTTTGAGAGAAGAAAGAATGTATATTCTCTTTAATGAATGATACAGTTTTGATGTAAAAACTGATACTAAAAGTTATTCAGTTTGTAACAGAGGTATTGTAATTTATATACAATTTTGAATAAGAATGGGCCTATACACACAGACCATTATACTTAGCCCGATACAAAAATAAACTTCATTATCTGGTTGGAGTAATGCTTTGCGTCATTTTCATAGCAACTACTTTATTGCTTCATGACTTTTTAATATACATTCTTTCAGGTAATTAACTACTGTAGTATTTACTGTATACTACACGGAGTGGATTTTTACTTATTTACTTTACTCATTGATATGTGGTTTCTGTTTCGTATCAAGCGCAGTTTTCTACATGGTTTAGTGCAGTCCGTTTTTTGCTATATAGTTTTAGTATAGTCTGCCATATATATAGTTTTTAGTACAGTCCGTTGTATGTTTTAGCGTAGTCCGCTATATAGTTTAGCCTTATTCGCTATATGGTTTAGTGCAGTATCAGGCATGCGCTGGACTACACATCATCTTATAGTAGTTTTATTTGCAGGATGCGCTATATAGTTTTATTTATATCATCTATGTTAGTATGTTAAACAAAGTAAATGTAAGCTGATGTAAAATTTCGCGCGCGCAGATACACATTCCGCAGTCTACCTGGGTGCCTTCATTCTAAATATAAATACAAATTTTGAACTTTCATATGCCCGTATCTTGCATATCAACATCACATGCTATTTGCGTATGCCCATATCTTGCATATTTGCATATCATGCATATGTTGCATGCAACTCTTGTCCATATATATATGCCCTCATGTTCTACGTTTATACATGCATGCATTAAATTGTGCTAAATACATATAATCATGCATAATTAGTTCAAACTTTAGACCATGACCAACAATGTGCTTTGTTCAGTTCACTCTCTCGTACTTTTAAACTGACCGAAAAAGCTCTGCAACCAAATAAGCTACAAACTAGCCACAGACCGGTGGAAAAAAATTCATTGAGTTTATAACTGCGGAGAGTTTGCCGTTATGAATTTATAACATAATATTTATAAATTCAAACCATGTAATATGACGGGCTATGTTTTATAACGGCGAAGTATTCGCCATTATACTACCATCCTCTGTTAATTGAACTAGCCACGAGATCGGCTCAAACTAGTCATGGAAAGTGAATAACCTACGCCTGGTTGTTTAGTGACTTGTTTAGCAACTAAACAAGTCATTGTTGGTTGTGCATTTAGTGTTAAGTAGTGAGCCTTTTTTATTTGTATAGAAATTTCAATAGATATTAAACTTAAATTATTTATTCATTTTTTGCATTACAGTTAGGAGCATATGTTATGTTATATGGCATGTATTTTATACTTTGCACAGTAGCTGTGTATTTTATACTTTGCGCAGTAGCCGCGTTTGTGATCAAGCTATATTTTATACTTTGTGTAGTAACGGCCATGTTTGTGAAAACGCTGTATTTTATACTTTGTGTATTAGTCACGTTTGTGAACACCGCTGTATTTTATACTTTGCGCTATACATGAATTGAAGCTTGACAGAGTTGAAGTGCGCGGCTTTTAGCTTAGTTTCATTTTACGAACTGTATAAATTCAAATAGCTTGAACCCTTGTGCATACATTAGTGAAATAATCATGCTCATTCAGTGAATTAGACGATCATTTATTTAAAGAAAAATCATAATTGGTTTCTACACTAAATTTGTAAACCGCGATGATTTTTCTGAATATGTCACGCTAAATTTCATAGTTTTTCCAATGTTATTTGTTGAGTTAATGCACTGTTCACATAAGTGAACTTCACCTTCAATAGTAAGTACACGTGATTATCCTTGGAATCGAACTGCATATGGTCCTTAAATAGGCTTTATTTAACATCATAAAAGGAAAGCTAAAGAAGATAAGGAAGGGTATGTTTTGATGTGGACTATGTTAACAGTCTGCTAATCTCACTAGCATTTACGTACACTTTGATTATTTTTATATTTTAAGCAATATTTTAGTGGATTGACTCGTGATTAGCCATGATCATGCTTGTTTAGTGAATTAGTGAAATAATTCACGTTTTTATGTGGCATGATTGTGAAAACTCCTATAATATCCACTTATATATATGTATGCTATCTCCTTTGTGCAGTTTGTCTACCGAAACCTGATCGGTTTTAATCTTTCTAAAGGACATGTTATCTGATATTTTGTACTGGTCTAAATCGTTGTTCAGTAAATGAAGCATGTGTAATTTGCACAGTTTGAGTTTTAATAAATCGCTAGTCTATACAATAGTCGAAAAAAGGGGTATAATAGGGACACTTAAGTAAAACTAAGCTAGATAAATAGGAGTAATATTAAAAATAAAATGAACATCATGTTATCCGACACTTTAACCCGGCTATATTGAACTGATTGCACTAGTTAAATTCGGTTGTCATTAAGGCCGATGACTCTGAAGCGATGATTGTTGGGATACAGAATTCAAGTGCAGATGATACTGTGAAGTCAAGATTGAATGAAATTGATAGATATGCAAGGTAGAATGTTTGAAGTATGAAATATGATTCAACACAAAGGAGGGAGTGGCATAAAATAAGCTCCAACAAGAGGGAGCAGTATGTTTCAAGGTGTGGAGGTATTCTAGTAGGAAACAATTAATATCTCAAGAATCACAAGTCCAATACATATGAAATTTTATGAGTAAGGCATGAGGACCCTAAGGATCCTACCCTAAGGATCGCACCTCAAGTGGATAAAGGTGGAGGAATCGGTATACTTTCTTTGGAAGGGATCGGTAGAAAACAGCATGCAAACTATGTTGAAGCAAAGATCAAGCAATAACTCGATCTCCACTGATCCAATTGACATGAAATTTAGAGGCTAAGCATATTTTAGCATGAGGGAGCCACCTTAGAGATCGCACCCTAAAATTCAACCAAAGAAGGGATCGGTACCGATCCCTCTTGTTTGAGAATTAGGCCATGCAACCCCTCTTGTGGACTCATATGGTTCTGAAGGTCCTTCTACCGAGTTTTCGAAGTTGGCTATCTTCATCTATAAATACCGACTTGGTTGTTCGTCTCCAGGAATTTACGCTGCTATTTTCTTTATATTCTTCTATAACTAAGGATTATAATCTGATTCATCTTGTACTCAGATTATAAAGTTATTAATAAAGCAATCCATTGAAAGCTGACGTATGCAAATAATGCCGAACCACAATAAGTTGTTGTGTGTGTTTTTCTTTCAATTAATTATTGTTTCTTTATTATTATCCACTTTTTCCGTTTTATTCCTTACTTGATTCTCTCTAAAACATTTTTACTAGGTGTTTGTGCCAATTTTTGGTGTAAACATTTTGGTGCTTTCACTGAGAAACTTGATTCTCAACTAATTATGATCTCTTTGTTACTATTGGATTGCATAAATCCCCCTAAGAAGATCCATAGTTATCTTCAGGAAGTTCACTCATACTATTCTGATTTGGAAAAATCTAAGCAAAGCTATCAACAATTGTGAGGAATCTTGGATCTACTTCTCAAAATGTGGAAGGAAACGAGAACGTTAGTATCCAGCAAGGATGCCCGAGCAATCAACCAATGGATGTGAGTGTTGAACCAGTTGAAGTTTAGAATCTTACTGATTCTATTACGAGAGCTGAATTTCAGAATCTAATGAGAGAGCTAATGGATAGCCGTCGATAAATAAACCAGAAAACTCAGACCAATATCAACCTAATGAACCAGCTCATGCAACAACGGCGAGGAAAAATTAGGAGGGAGCCTACTCTTACTTAGCATCGAAAAGCTCTAGTTCACCAGGCGAGTATCACAGACAGAGGTGTCGTAGAGTAGATGAATATCTTGCAGAATCATCAGAACATCAACAAGCAGACCATCTTGGTCTGCCCGAGGAGGGAATTTATCCATACTTATGGGGATTCAACCTAGAGCCGTTGTTGCTGACTTGGATGATGGAGTTCGGTTAAATGTTGGCCAAGTGCTTCCCCAAAATGAAAATGAAGTGAATGTACGAGATACATATCGAGAAGATGCTGAACCAAGAAGACGTGAAATGGCCTGTAGACATCGATCAGACCATTCACGTAAGGTAGGACACGACAACCGTTTAGCACTAACTATCCAAACGCCAGACTTGTCGACTATGGTTAAACAGTTAGTGAGAAAGAGCCCAGGCTAGACCAATGATGACTGGAGAATCTCGAGAAGCCATACCCCATTCACTGATAATGTCCTACATATAGAATATCCAACGAGGTTCAACATATCGTCAATGCTTGCCTACGAGGGAAAACCGGTCCCAGGCAGCATATCATGAGATATGAATGGCTAATGGATTCCACACGAGTAGATGATACAACCAACTGTGGATAATTTCCCATAACTCTCTCTAGAATAGAAACGATGCGGTTTAGAAGGCTACTCTAGCAGTCGATCTCTAGATTTGATGATTTGGCAACAAGGTTTGTGCAGTAGCTCCAAATGCACGCAACTCGTTCCAAAGATGTAATGTCCTTGTTAGCCATGATCCAAGCTCCAAGAGAATCGTTGAAATATTATTTTGAGAGATTCCATACAGCTATTACAAAAATCGGTAATATAAATGAGCATGCAATATTGATGGCCATAACAAGAGGAATTGATCAAGAATCTGATTTCGGCGATTGGTTAGCTGGCAAACCAACAACAACATTGGAACGCTTTTACACAAAGACGGCTAGTATTTAAGGAAGAAGGAAGCCAGATCCTCAAGGAAGAAGAATGTTATCGGACCAAATGGAGAGGGAGTGCAGAGTAATATTGTTGTAAAGCAGTCTGATGAAAGTTTGAAAAAGTTCAAGTGAATATCTAGAACAAACCAAGTCAACAAAGAAAGGCAGAGATAGGAGCCGAGAACGAAAGAGGAATTCTCGAAGAGAAAAGCCTATGATTCTGATATACAATACTTACACGCCACTGAATACATCCATGGAGAATATCTCTTTTTCTACCTACAATACCATGGAGTACAGGAGGTCACCTCCAAAAGAATCGACAGAGAAGCAGAAACAAACCGAAAAATATTATCGGTTTCGCTAATTCTATGTGCATAACACAAATTAATGCAGGCATCTCAAGGATATTATTGAAAATTTGATTCGAGAAAGGAAATTACAACAGTTTGTGAAAACCCCTCAAGATGGCGGATGTGGACATTTGACTCGAACTAAGGACAAGCACCGCATCAGGATGAGGAGCCTACGCAGACTGGTGTAAGATCAGTGATCAATACAATAGTCAAAGGACCATATCCGATTGATAAAAGTTGGCATGAAATGGAGTGCTATGCTATCGTGATTGAGCATATGGATTTTAATGTTGTTCAAACATGGAAGATGGAGCTTCAGCAAAACAACAACGTATAATAGCAGATGATATCATGTTTAGAAATAGAGATGCATACAATGTGGAGGCTCCAACGATCGATCCATGGTCATTACGGCCATGATCAGCCCTCTTTAATGAAAACGATATTGGTTGACTATGAAAGTTCTATAAATATAATTTTCAAAAAACTTATAATCGGATGAGGATGGAAGTCAAGGAATTGAAACCATCTAAAGTTTCTTGGGAATAATAATTCACAAGACAACTTTAAATATGAATTATCCTAGTTCATTATAGATCTTGTTGTTCTACCAATTAAAGTTTACTCGAGTAATGTTTATAGGGTTGTTTAAACATGTCTATGTGTTAGGAATTCAAAATAATAGAACATCCTAACACTAATACAGTGGTAACATCTGCTAGCGTTGCATGCACGCGAACTAAAAAGGATTGATACGGCAGGTGACATCATGGAGATACTAGCTGTTGAATAATGTTAAATGTCACTGGATTTTATCTTTGTTTTACCATAGTCATCTCTCTACTTGTTTATGGATTATTGATCTATAAACTCATATACTGAATATATTTTTATTAATAAGTATATACAATCATATACAACGTTCGAAATGTTGAATTTTACTTTATATTGATCTTCGTAGGAAAACTTAAGGTAAGTTATCTAATATACCTACTCTTTTTTACATAATTAAATTGATTAACAAATTTCTAAGGAAATATGAATTATGTATAATATATGTAAATTGTGAATTGTAAACATAAATTAATATTATATGTGTATGTGTATGATATTGATTACATATACATTATATGAGTAAATTGTATAAATAACTCTTAAATAAAACAAATATAGATAATATGATATAAATCATAAACAAAAATAACATGAATTAATGTCATATGAATTTTATGATATAGATTTATATAAATTATATATGTATATGTGTATCATATAAATTATATATGTAAGTCGTATATAAATAAAATGAATTAATGTCATATGATATAAATCATAAACAAAAATAATATGAATTAATGTCATATGAATTTTATAATATAGATTTATATAAATTATATATGTATGTATGTATCATATAAATTATATATGTAAGTTGTATATAAATAAATTGATATAAATTATATCTATGTAAACAAATACTACAAGATATTATATAAATTATATTCTATAGATTATATGAATCAATGATATGTGTATTTTTACAAAGTTTTTGTGTGTGTGTATGAATGTATATAAACTAATATAAATTATTTCTATAAATAAATAAACTATAATTGATCATGATTTGTTTGTAGGAATTAACACAAAAATTAACGTAGTTTATAAAATTAACCATGTTTTATGAAAACTAATTTTTTTTACTAAGCTTTATAAAAATTAACCAAGATAACTAAGTTTTATGAACATCAAAATAAATTTTGTGAAAATAACTAAAATTTATACGAATTTACTAAGTTAACTAAGTTTTATGAAAGTTCAACATGTAACAACCCTGAATTTCGAACACTTCGTATTTAAATATCTAAATTATTTAAATATTTGAATCATAGATTTAATATGAATAAATGTGATTTTGTAACCTTGTTAACCCCTTTTAAATAACAACTTGATACTAGAGAAAAAAAATTTGAAAAATTTCAACAGAAATAAATAGTTCAAAAAAATATCGATAATGTGAAAATCATTTTATCGATAAATGATTTGTTGCTAAATAAAAGTCATTCGAATTCTTTGGCACTTGTATAGTAACATATGTAGATATTAACAAGAATTTAATTCACTTTTATTCATAAGCAAAATTAATTGAATCTAAGTATATAATTAAGGGAATAAAGAGATAAAAGGTGGAGTGATTTAAGGGAAGCATGGTGTGTAAGTTGAAGGCATGTGTTTGCATAAAAAGGGGAGTAAGGGGAGAGGTTGTGGCCGACTAACATGGGGTATAGGACGTCGTTTTGCTTTGCTAAAATATTCTCAACGTATCTCATTTCATTCATTAGTTCATTTGGAAAATGTTTTGAAAAAGGAAAAAGAATTAAAACTCTTTCCTCTCTTCTCTTCATAAATTCCTAAAACAAAATAAATTCAAATCAACTCAAACTTGCACCAAACTCAAGTAAAACTCTTAGGAAAACATGGCTAGACCTTTTAAAAACTCAAACTTGGAAGATTTGGAGCACTCTAGCCCCTTGAAGTCATGGTCATGGGCATGTAAGGCCTTTTGTGCCGTAGGCCAAGAGGATATGGAGGGTGGGGGTAGCTTTGGTGCTTGTTTGTTTGAGGTAGGAAGATGGAAGCTTGGTGGTGGCTTGAGCTTGGTTGAGTGCTTGTGTGAGGTCGAATTTACTCACCATCTTGAATGTGTATGTTGAGAATATAAATGCTGATTGTGTAAAATATAAAGTTATGTAAATGACAATGCAAGTTATAACTTTTGGACCCCTTCTTGCTTTGGAAAGGAAGCGACAATATTATATGTAGTATAATCTCTCTTGTAACCCTCTAAAACATGTATAGGGGCCATAACTTTTTGTTTACATTTTTGTTAATGTCTATATGAATTTGAAGTGTGTTGTGAATGTTTGAAGCGAAATAGTCGCTATAAACGCATCCTGAAATCTCTGAACTTTAAATTATGTAACTTTGTGATCTGTAAACAATCTTGGTATAAATTGTTTTGCTTGTTCTGTAACATCCCAGAAATTATTAATTTAAATATGGTAACTTACTTGAACTTTTGAAATTTTATTTGAAAAATTTCAAAAGTAATAAAATATTATTAATATTAATAATTACAAAGATATATGGATAGAAATAAAATATTTGGTAGTTTAAGCTTTAAATAAATAATAATAAAAATGTAAAAACAAGAATTGTGTTAAACATAAATATATAAGGTAAGATAACCATAAAGATAACATATGAAATGAACATATAAAAAATTCTAGAAATATATGTAAGATCAATTTTATGGTTAAGTATAATATAAAGTGAACACATAGATAAATTCTAACATCATGTTAAACGTGGAAATTCATTTATATTACGAAGTAATAAGACAAAAAGAAAGAAAGAAATATACATTCAAGTATGTAAAAATAAGTATAAGTATGTAGACATAAGAAGAAAATATAAATATCTATGTACAAATAATTAAAGGGATAAATATGAAGTGTGAAACAAGACAATAGAAATTAATGTGAGTATCTCTAGCACACCATAATATATCTTATCAGCCACCAAAGAGGGAAAAATCAGCCTAGTCAAACAAGCCAAAAAAAAAAATCTCTGACCTGATTGTACAAAAAAATTAACACCTTGTACACTTCTTTCTTATATATCAAGCTTCTCATCTCAGTTTCGTTCGTTCTAAGCTGTGTAAACCTGAAGTAAATATCATTCAAACTTAAACATAAATTCAACTTAAACAACAATTGAGCACAAATCAAACCAGAGATCAAGAGGAAGATTTCAGCTTGTAGTTTCACAGGCTGATTCAAAATAAAGCAAGCTCTGTTCATTTTCCTAGAACCATTGTGAGTAACACTACTTTTTAAAACATAAAAATATGATTCTGTTGCAAGTAAATCTGTGATAAGTATGTTTGTATATATGTATGTTTCTCTGAGTATATATGAGTGATGGATGTATGCGTGTGCACAATTATCTCCTGTGATATCCTGCTCTCTGTTCAAGCAGTAGTTTTGAGTTTAAAAATAAATTCCTCTTGATCTACTGACCTTTTAGACTTAAGATTAAAATAAAGTTTGTTTGTTATGGTATATATTAAGTTTAAAAATCAATTTAAGTTAAAAATCTTATTCATAACTCTAGAAATCTAGAAATCTGAGCATCTCTAAACTAGTCAAAATACAAACATTTTAATTTACGATCTCAGGTATGTGAATGGAATCCTTATACGTTAACATGAATTTTAAAGTACAAATCATAATATTTAGATGGAGAACGAAAGAGCAGTTTGAGTTTGTATAAATTTCTTTGTTTTGGTGATTACTGGTGATCCTCTGAGTTGTAAGGGTCGGGATATCGTCTGGTGATGGAAGGACGAACGGCGGTTCAGGAAAAAATAGTGTGATGGTGTGTAGTTGGTCGTGGTGGCGGTGGCGAGCTTTTGAAATTGGTAAACCTAGTTTTGTCGAGTGTGAATGTTTTGATTTGTTCATCGTCCACGTTTGATCGAGTGCACGTGGTTTTGGGTGATGGTAGGGGGAGCGTCGATGATTAGTTGACCGGAGTTTCAAGTTTTCTGATGATCGGGATGTCGAGAACGACGCATTTTCAGGTTTTGGTTGAAGTTATTCCAGTTGTTCCAGGTTGTGATTTTGAGCTCGAATTCGATTTCGAGGGGATGGGTGAATTCTGATGACCGGGGATTGGGGTGTGGATGATCGTCGACTTGCTCGACGCTGTGGTGTCGTTTGGAGGTGATCTGTGGCAACGTGCACGTGCATGGAGCATTTGTCTGGTGATCTGGAGTATTTGTTTTGTTTTGTTTGGGAATGGAAGCAGGGTAGTACATGAGATTGTCTCGTGTAACTCGAGTGTTTCACTCGAAGGTTTTCCTGTATTGGCTCGAAGCAGGATTTCAATGGCTCGTAGATGATTGTCCAGGTTTTAAAAACTGAAACCTGTTCTGTTTTTGGCAATTTAAAACTGAATTTTAAATTTCAAAACAAAGTTTAAATTGAGTTTTAAATCAAGGTTTAACTATAAATTCAAGTTTAGTTGAAGCTAAGTTTGGAAATAAAGTTCTGTAAATTCAAATTGTTTAATAACTTAAAAGTGGCTAAGCATTTAAGTGTATTTTATAAAGAATTTGAATTTAAATGGAATGTGAAATGTTAAATCAAAATTTTGAAACCTGGATCTTAAATCTAAATTTGAATTCTAGATTTTGAAATTAAATAAATTTTATAACTTTAAATGTTTAAATAAGTTTAAATGTAAAGGTATATTTTAAATAGATGGACTTAAAAAGGAATTTAATTTAACTTTTTAAAATTTCTTTTATAACAAAAATATTACTTAAACTTATGAATTTGAAGGTTTTCAAAAATTTATTTTTAAATTTATAGAAGATAAATTGGTATTCATTTTATATTTTGAAATGAAAATGAAATTTAAGCAGTAAATTTGAAAGAAATGTTTTCTAACATATTTGTGAGTGATAGCTAAATCATTTATAAGAATGAGTTTAACTTAAAGTTAATGAAGATATAATGATTTGTAATTCATGGAATTTCTGAATTTTCTCTTTATGAATTAACTTATAATTAAGAAAATTAATCATTGATTTAAAAATAGAATAATAATAATTAATAAAAATAATTATGTGGTTAATTCATTTAAATCACATTCACTTTAATTGAAGATGATTAACTATTGTCAAATATTGTCTACTAGATTGGTATTTCTGTTGTGATTGCATTACTGTGTTATGCGAATTGCTTTGTGCTGAACTGTGATATTTGATTTAATTATGTATTGTGAAAAACCTTTTGCCCGTAAAATGGCATTTAAACTTCGATGTGACAGGGAGTCGGATTTCAGTTAGTTATCCGAAACCCACATCAAACCCTGAATGTGAATCTATGTAATTGATATATCCACGTGTTTTAAAATTAAGCGTTCACTATTCGATTTAGCCGGGAGAGGACCTTTGTGTCTATAATCCATTCCGAATAGTGATGCGTCGAAATGAATATCATTTGAAGATGGTGATGAAGACAGAGTGGCTTTGAAACCGATAGGACAACCTATCGAATGTCTCTGCACTGGGTTGTTCCGGTATAGAGATCTCCACGTGTGATGGGGAGTCTGATCGGGATTGGGGATATCCGGATTTCCAAGGGCTTCTTCCTTTATGGGACGTAGTGCCTTCGGTTCTGTTCGAACCCGAAACAGACTTGTATGGTTATGTGTCCGACACTACATCTTGAGATACAAAGCAGATTTCTTTCAAATACATATCTGTTGGTGGCGGAGAATTTATTCTCTTAGCTTAACACCCTTCTCTGAGACGTACGGTCTCAGAGGTTATGTAATTGAAGGTTAGCAGCGATATACTACCAATTTGGTAGTGTGGCATGCTAAGTGCTTCTGTGTGTTGATGATCATTTGTTGATCATTTGTGATCAAAGCATGGCTTTCGTGTAAAGCATAGCTTTGTGGACGAGAACTCATCGGACCTCACAACCCGGAAATGGTCGAAACAGGAAAGATGCGGCAAGGTTATGAGGGTCGCGCCCTTTAGGGTATGTCATTTCCTTCCGGAAAAAGGTGATGTCATGGTATGGAGCCCAGATATTTTACCTATGTGGTTGCTGCAATCTCATTTACTGTGTGGTTGTTGCTTTGTGGTAGAGGGCCCTCGAGTAAAGGTCGCAAACGACCGGGGAATGGCATAGTCGAGTAGTAGTTACCTAGTTACAGAGGTAACCCGGTCTTTTGTTGGCAGAGAGCCGGTTAAGTTCTCGGGACGTCCCGCCAGAGGCGTACCCATATGGCAGTAGAAAGTTCCTTAGCCTGACCATTTGTTGGAAATCCAATTCCCAATACGAACCAAGTACGGTTTTAGTTGTATAACCTGTCATTTACTTATGGTGATCACCACTGTTTAGATGGCAGCTATAGTAGTCATAGTTCGGAATGTCTATGCTGGCTAAGATTAATATTATACTTTTAAAATGTTTTTACACTATGCACTAGTTATAATATCAAAGAATTTTTCTTGTATCAAGCATATTTGACTATCATAAGAAGAAATCTCCTTCAATTCTGCGATTGCATTGTGTGTGTGGCGGAAGGTCTTATGATAGTTTCATTTTCCAAAAGCATACCGGATTTTCTTTTATAAATCTTGCTTATTTAAAAGCAACTGTTTTTTTTGTTTACTCATACCAGTCCCATGACTGACCCGGAATTTATTGTTTCGTTTCTAAAATCTGGATGCCCATAATTTCCATACGGGCAGCCTAGTAGCAGGTTTCCGTGTTTTGGTGTTAGCAGTTTTTTGGAGGCCTTTACCTTGGACATATTCTGGACGCTTTGGATCACAAGGTTCTTAGTTTTTGGAAGTTCACTATTGCTTCATTCCTTTGAAGATTTTTTGGATATATGGTCGCTTGTTGTTCTATTATGATGTTCTATTTGGAGTGTGGCATATGTATTATGATACTCTGATGTAGTAATGGATATTATGTTGATGTTATATCTGTGGTGTAATGCATGACATTCATTTTGTTTCCGCTGTTTTATATTCATCTGATATTGTTATAAGCTCCATCCGACTGGAGTTCGATGTTTGAATCATTGGCAGTCGAATACAAGTGAGGTATTTAGTGTCAATTTTCGAATATTGGATTTCGGATCGTGACAAAGTGGTATCAGAGCGTAAGGCTGAGTAAGAACTTTAGCTACGTAGTATAACACATTAGAGGGCTCATTAGAGATAGGGTGAAGTATACCCTGGAATGAGTATAAAAGAGACCGAAACTTCAAATTTTCTTAGTCTATTTCTTTTAACTGCTGCTATTCCTTAAGATATCTCGTCTGAATATCTAAACCAATTTTCTTACTAATTACAGATAGTAAGAATAAGTGGACGAAGAGGAACATCTAGGGGTCAAGGAAATGCCACAGCACCTAGTCAAGTTCCCCAATAGCAGAAGCAGCAATACCTACTCAGAATCAGCCGAATCTGGCTGATTTGTATAAGAGCTTCTCAAGGCTTGGTGGTAAGCCGTTTACCGGCAAGGAATCGGTTGTTAAGGCCTAAGCATGGATCAGATCATGTGAAAGAATCTTTAGAGGGCTAAAGTTGCAAGACAATCAGATGCGAATCATAGCTGCTTGGCAACTTCAAGAAGAAGCCTTAGCATGGTGGGAGACAGCCACTATAGATAAGCCAGAAGACGAGTTTAATTAGGAGAGATTCAAAGAAGTATTTGAGAAGCGCTATATGCCATCGGTTGGAATTTCTCGAATGTACCAGGAATTCATGGACTTAAAGCAGGGGAGCTTGTCATTCGAGGAGTATCTAAACAAATTCAATGAATTGTCTCGTTTTGGTCCAGAATTGGTGAATATACCATTGAAGCAGAATGAAAGGTTCATTCGTGGGATGAATAAGAAATTCCACGAAAGGATGACTGGCCACGTCAAAGAATCCTTTTCAAATTTGGTTGATATGGGGTACAGATATGTTGCACTTGATATGCAAGAATCCCCGGTGGAGAAAGGAATTTCGAGCAATCAAAATTGAAAGAAGCGAAAATTTGGAGGCAAGGAACCATGGCAGGGTAAGAAGAAAAAGGAGAGCAACCAGGGAAGCACAGCAGAGAATGTCACTTGCTATAATTGCTTAGAGAAGGGCCATTATTAGCAGATGTAAGAAGCCTAAGAGACAAGTCAATCAATCCGTTCAAGCGAAGCCAGGAAATGTTATTATTGTTAGAAATCGGGACACGAAGTTAAAGACTGCCCAGTCATGAAGCAAGCTCAGATAGCTAAGGTGTACACAGTCAAAGACCAACCCACATCTTCCAAAGCAGAAAAAGGGAAAGGAGTTCTGCAAGGTAACCTCACTATTTATGATAGCATTGTTAGAGTTCTGTTTGACACGGGCGCTACACACAGTTTTATCTATCAGCAAGCTATAAATGAATTAAATCTTGAACCCGATTTAGTTGATAAGCCTATATGCGTAAAGAATCCAGTTGGAGGTCCCATGAACCTTTGTCTTCAATGTAGAGATGTTCCTATCTCATATTCTTGTTATCAATTCCCTATTGGTCTCTTTGTTCTTGATTATAACGAGTTTGAAGTCTTACTCGGAATGGATTGGCTAGCAAAATATGAAGCCAAATTGGATTGCAATAATCGATTGATTTCGATTAAAACCGAATTTGGAGATTTCATTGAGATTTCTTGTAAGGATCCTAGTCCTAAAAGAGATGGGTTGATGTATGACTTGGGTTATCCTAACCCGGTCTGGATTCTATACCCATTGTTAGAGATTTTCCGGACGTGTTCGAAGAAGTGAAATCCTTACCTCCACACCGAGAAATAAAATTCAGAATTGACCTAATACCCAACGCTCGTCCTGTCGTTCACGCAAGTCGCAGGATGGCACCCAGAGATAGGGTTGAATTAGTCAAGCAAAGTAATGATTTACTAGAAAAAGGATTGATTCAACCCACTGTTTCGGAATGGGGTTCAGCCGTCGTGTTTGTTGCTAAATTGGACGATCTTTGAGATTGTGTATGGATTACCGCGATCTCAATAAGTTGACTCTCAAGAATAAATTTCCTCTACCTAGAATTGATGATCTGTTTGATCAATTGCACGACACTCATTTCTTTTCAAAGATGGATCTAGCCCAGGGATTCCATCAACTATGAATCGTCGAAGATTGTGTTCAATTTACTGCTTTCAAGGGTCCTAATATGTTCTACGAATGGTTAGTCATGCCTTTCGGGCTAACCAATGCTCTAGCATACTTCGTAGATCTTATGACTCGTGAGTTCCGGGAAGTATTGAATAAATTTGTGCTCGTATTTATTGACGATATTTTGGTCTATTCCATGACCGAAGAGGATCATGCCGAGCATCTTAGAATCGTTTTGGAGATATTAAGGAGAAATATTCTATTTGCAAAAAATTTCAAATGCCAATTTTGGGTCAAAGAAGTTAAATTTCTTGGTCATATTGTTAATGAAGAAGGAATTTCTGTTGATCCTAGCAAAATTTCCGCTATTCTTGGTTGGAGGAAACCCACTACCCCAAAGGAAGTTCGAAGCTTTTTGGGTTTAGCAGGTTATTATCAAAAGTTTGTTCAGGACTTTTCTAAGATCGCTAGTCCGTTGACTGAGCTAACAATGAAGGACGTAAAGTTCAATTGGACTCCGAAATGTGACGAAGCTTTTCAGGAGTTGAAGAAGAGATTAACCACAGCTCCTGTTCTCACTATTATCAATGAGAATCAGGGATTATCTGTTTATACCGATGGTTTGGGTGCGGTATTAAGGCAGAATGGGAAGGCAATTGCCTACGCGAGTAGACAATTATGTCCTCATGAAAGAAACTACCCAACCCATGATTTGAAACTCTTAGATGTTATCTTCGCTTTGAAAATATGGCGACATTATCTTCTGGGTAAAAATCTTTTCAGCTTTCCTAACAATTTACGAATTTAACTTAACTTAACAAATATATTTATTGGACTCTCTTTCTTTAGGTGAAAAATTTGAATTATTCACCGACCATAAATCTTTGAAATATCTCTTCACCTAGAAAGATCTAAATCTGCGACAACAACGTTGGTTGGAATTTCTGAAATCTTATGACCTAGATGTTCTATATACGCCCGGAAAAGCCAATGTATGCCGACGCCTTGAGTAGAAAGCATGCTATTCTTGCTCATCTTGTTAACGCTCCTACTCTTCTTAAGAGAATCGCGAGTAAGGAGTATGAAGACGAGTTTCTTCGGAGAATTTATAAAAGGATATGCCAAGGAGAAGACACTAGCTTTGAGATGGATAGTAGAGGAGTTATAAGATTAAAAGGCATAATATGTGTTCCAGACTTCCCTGATCTGAAACGAGAAGTTTTGGACGAATGTCACAAATCTAAATTCAGCATCCATCCAGGAGTCAATAAAATGTATCATGATATCAAAAGAACTTTCTGGTGGAAGACAATGAAAAGGGACATATCTATATATATGAGTCGCTGCGCTACTTGCCAACAAATCAAAAGCGATCAAAAGAAAATGGCGGGTTTACTTCAGCCTTTGGAGGTACCCAAGTGAAAATGGGACCAAGTATCGATGGATTTCATCGACGGTTTGCCTCGTACTTGGAAAGGCAATGAAGCAATCTAGGTCATTGTGGACTGTTTGACTAAGACTGCCCACTTCTTGCCAGTGAAATCTATCCGCACGGCTGCAAGTTTAACCGAGTTATATGTGAAAGAAATTGTCTGTCTCCACAGTATTCCTAGCAGTATAGTGAGTGATAGTGATCCAATCTTCACTAATAGATTTTGGGAGGCATTTCAAGACGCACTGGGAACAAAAATGAATTTCAGCGCTGCTTATCACCCACAATCTGATGGGCAGACTGAGAGGATTAACCGAATCTTAGAAGACCTATTGCATGCTTGTATACTTGATTTTGGTCGAATTCTCATATAACAATAACTATCAGGCCAGTATAGAGATGGCTCCTTTTAAAGCTTTATATAGTGATAGACTCGTCCTTGGACCAGATATGATTAAAGAAGGCACAAAGAAAGTTGATTTTATACGGAAGAAATTGAGGACGGCTCAGAGTCGTCAAAAGAGTTATTATGATCGCAGGAGAAGGGATTTGGAATCCAGATTGGAGACTCTGTTTTTCCCAAAGTATCTCCTATGCGAGTTGTATTGAGGTTTGGGAAGACCGGTAAGCTGGCACCACGGTATATTGGTCCTTTTCCTATTCTGGAGAGGATCGGTTCTTTAGCCTATCGAGTGTAGTTGCCTAGCTAGTTGTCTGGAGTGCATGATGTGTTCCACGTTTCTAATCTTAGGAAGTTTGTGCACGATCCAGATAGTATTATTGAAGAAGCTTCTCAGTAGGATCTCGAAATTACTCCCAATTTAACAGTTAAAAGAGAACCAATAAAGATCATAGATCGTGATAACAAGCAATTGAGAAACAAAGCTGTGAAACTAGTTAAAGTTCAATGGACTGGCAATCCAAAGGACTGTACTTGGGAAACCGATGATAATATACGGAAATCATATCCCAATTCCAGAGTGGATATCTCGGCTTAAACTGGTAAGCCATTTCTATATCCTTTTCTGAATTCGTATATTCTTTGTTTGCTTTTCGCTCTCTTTCAAGGACGAAATTTTCTGAAGGGGGGGAGGTATTTGTAACATCCCATAAATTATTAATTTAAATATGTTAACTTATTTGAACTTTTGAAATTTTATTTGAAAAGTTTCAAAAGTAATAAAATATCATTAATATTAAATATTACAAAGATATATGGATAGAAATAAAGAATTTGGTAGTTTAAACTTTAAATAGATAATAATAAAAATGTAAAAACAAGAATTGTGTTAAACATAAATATATAAGGTAAGATAACTATAAAGATATCATATGAAATGAACATATAAAAAATTCTAGAAATATATATAAGATCAATTTTAGGGTTAAGTATAATATAAAGTGATCACATAGATAAATTCTAACATCATGTTAAACATGGAAATTCATTTATATTACAAAGTAATAAGACAAAAGGAAAGAAAGAAATATACATTCAAGTGCGTACAAATAAGTATAATTATGTAGACAAAAGAAGAAAATATAAATATCTATGTACAAACAATTAAAGGGATAAATATGAATTGTGAAACAAGACAATCGAAATTAATGTGAGTATCTCTAGCACCATAATATATCTTATCAGCCACCAAAGAGGGAAAAAAATCAGCCTAGTCAAACAAGTAAAAAAAATCTCTGACCTGATTGTAGGAAAAAAATAACACCCTGTACACTTCTTTCTTATATATCAAGCTTCTCATCTCTGTTTCGTTCATTCTAAGCTGTGTAAACCTGAAGTAAATATCATTCAAACTTAAACAAAAATTCACTTAAACAACAATTGAGCACAAATCAAACCAGAGATCAAGAGGAAGATTTCAGCTTGCATTTTCACAGGCTGGTTCAAAATAAAGCAAGCTCTGTTCATTTTCCTGGAACCATTGTAAGTAACATTACTTTTTAAAATTTAAAAATATGATTTTGTTGCAACTATATCTATGATAAGTATGTTTGTATATATGTATGTTTCTCTGAGTATATATGAGTGATGGATGTATGCGTGTGCGCAGTTATCTCCTGCGATATCCTGCTCTCTGTTCAAGCAGCTGTTTTGAGTTTAAAAATAAATTCCTCTTGATCAACTGAGTTTTGGACTTAAGATTAAAATAAAGTTTGTTTGTTATGGTATATATTAAAGTTTAAAAATCAATTTAAGTTAAAACATCTTGTTCATAACTCTGGAAATCCAAAAATCTGAGCAAATCTCTAAACTAGTCAAAATACAAACATTTTAATTTACGATCTCAGGTATGTGAATGGAATCCTTATACACTAACATGAATTTTAAAGTAAAAATCATAATTTTTAGATGGGGAACGAAAGAGCAATTTGAGTTTGTATAAATTTCTTTGTTTTGGTGATTAAAGGTGATCCTCTGAGTTGTAAGGGTCGGGATCCCGTCTGGTGATGGAAGGACGAACGGCGGTTCAGGAAAAAATAGTGTGATGGTGTGTAGTTGGTCGTGGCGGCGGCGGCGAGCTTTTAAAATTGGTAAACCTAGTTTTGTCGAGTGTGAATGTTCTGATTTGTTCGTCGTCCACGTTTGATCGAGTGCTACGTGGTTTTGGGTGATGGTAGGGGGAGCGTCGACGAGTAGTTGACCGGAGTTTCAAGTTTTCTGATGATCGGGAGGTCAAGAACGACGCGTTTTCAGGTTTTGGTTGAAGTTATTCCAGTTGTTCCAGGTTGCGATTTTGAGCTCGAATTCGATTTCGACGGGATGGATGAATTCTGATGACTGGGGCTGGGGCTTGGATGATCATCGACTTGCTTGACGATGTGGTGTCGTCTGGAGGTGATCTGCGGCGACGTGCACGTGCACGGAGCATTTGTCTGGTGATCTGGAGTATTTATGTTGTTTTGTTTGGGAATGGAAGCAGGGTAGTACATGGGATTGTCTCGTGTAACTCGAGTGTTTCACTGGAAGGTTTTCCTGTATTGACTCGAAGCAGGATTTCAGTGGCTCGAGTAGATGATTGTCCAGGTTTAAAAACTGAAACCTGTTCTGTTTTTGGCAATTTAAAACTGAATTTTAAATTTAAAAAAAAATTGAATTTTAAATCAAGGTTTAACTATAAATTTAAGTTTAGTTGAAGCTTAGTTTGGAAATAAAGTTCTGTAAATTCAAATTGTTTAATAACTTAAAAGTGGCTAAGCATTTAAGTGTATTTTATAAAGAATTTGAATTTAAATGGAATGTGAAATGTTAAATCAAAATTTTGAAACCTGGATCTTAAATCTAAATTTGAATTCTAGATTTTGAAATTAAATAAAGTTTTATAACTTTAAATGTTTAAATAAGTTTAAATGTAAAGGTATATTTTAAATAGGTGAACTTAAAAGGGAATTTAATTTAACTCTTTAAAATTTCATTTATAACAAAAATATTACTTAAACATACGAATTTGAAGGTTTTCAAAAAAAAATTAATTAATAGAAGATAAATTGGTATTCATTTTATATTTTGAAATGAAATTTAAGCAGTAAATTTGAAAGAAATGTTTTCTAACATATTTGTGAGTGATAACTAAATCATTTATAAGAATGAGTTTATCTTAAAGTTAATGAAGGTATAATGATTTGTAATACATGGAATTTCTGAATTTTCTCTTTATGAATTAACTTATAATTAAGAAAATTAATCATTGATTTAAAAATAGAATAATAATAATTAATAAAAATAATTATGTGGTTAATTCATTTAAATCACATTCACCTTAATTGAAGATGATTAACTATTGTCAAATATTGTGTACTGGATTGGTATTTCTATTGTGATTGCGTTACTGTGTTATGCGAATTGCTTTGTGCTGAACTGTGATTTGTGATTTAATTCTATATTGATGTGAAAACCCTTTTGCCCGTAAAACGGCATTTAAACTTCGATGCGATAGGGAGTCGGATTTCAATTAGTTATCCGAAACCACATCGAACCCTGAATGTGAATCTATGTAATTGATATATCCACGTGTTTTAAAATTAAGCTTCACTATTCGGTTTAGCCGGGAGAGGACCTTTGTGTCACATAACCCATTCCGAATAGTGATACGTCGAAATGAATAGCATTTGAAGACGGTGGCGAAGAACGGGTGGCTTCAAAAACGATAAGACAACCAATCTAATATCTCTGCACTGAGTTGCTCCGGTATAGAGATCTCCACATATGATGGGGAGTCTGATCGGGATTGGGGATACCCGGATTTGCAATGGGCTTCTTCCTTTATGGGACGAAGTGCCTTCGGTTCTGTTCGAACCCGAAACAGACTTGTATGGTTATGTGTCTGACACTACACCTTGAGATATAAAGAAGATTTCTTTCAAATACATATCTGTTGGTGGCGGAGAATTTATTCTCTTGGCTTAACACTCTTCTCTGAGACGTACGAGCTCGGAGGTTATGTAATTGAAGGTTATCAGCGATATACTCCCAATTTGGTAGTGTGGCATGCTAAGTGCTGTTGTGTGTTGATGATCATTTGTTGATCAGTTGTGATCAAAGCATGGCTTTTGTGTAAAGCGTAGCTTTGTGGACGAGACCTTATAGGATCTCACAACCCGAAAATGGTCGAAACAGGAAAGATGCGACAAGGTAATGAGGGTCGCGCCCTTTAGGGTATGTCATTTCCTTCTGGAAAAAGGTGATGTCATGGTATGAGGCTAAGATATTTTACCTATGTGATTGCTGCAATCTCATTTACTGTGTGGTTGTTGATTTGTGGTAGAGGGCCCTCGGATAAAGGTCGCAAACGACCGGGGAATGGCATAGTCGAGTAGTAGTTACCTAGTTACAGAGTTAACCCGGTCTTGTGTTGGCAGAGAGCTGGTTAAGTTCTCGGGACGTCCCGCCAGAGGCGTACCCATGTGGCAGTAGGAAGTTCATTAGCCTGACCTTTTGTTGGAAATCCAATTCCCAATACGAACCCAGTACGGTTTTAGTTGTATAACCTGCCATTTACTTATGGTGGTCACCACTGTTTAGATGTTAGCTATAGTAGGCATAGTTCGAAATGTCTATGCTAGCTAAGATTAATATTATACTTTCGAAATGTTTTTACACTATGCAGTAGTAATAATATCAAAGAATTTTTCTCGTATCAAGCATATTTGACTATCATAAGACGAAATCTCCTCCAATTCTGCGATTGCATTGTCTGTGTGGCGGGAGGCCTTATGGTAGTTTCATTTTCCAAAAGCATACTGGATTTTCTTTTATAAATCTTGTTTATTTAAAGCAACTATTTTTTTTGTTGACTCATACCAGTCCCATGACTGACCCGGATTTTATTGTTTCCTTTCTAAATTCTAGGTGCCCATAACTTCCACACGGACAGCCTAGTAGCAGGTTTTCGTGTTTTGGTGTTAGCAGTATTTTGGAGGCCTTTACCTTGGACATATTCTAGACGCTTTGGATCACAAGGTGCTTAGTTTTTGGAAGTTCACTATTGCTTCATTCCTTTGAAGACTTTTTGGATATATGATCACTTGTTGTTCTATTATGATGTCCTATTTGGAGTGTGGCGTATGTATTATGATATTCTGATGCGGTAATGGATATTATGTTGATGTTATATCTGTGATGTAGTGCATGATATTCATTTTGTTTCCGCTGTTTTATATTCATCTGATGTTATTATAAGCTTCATCCGACTGGAGTTCGATGTTTGAATCATTGGCAGACGAATACAAGTAAGGTATTTAGCGTCAATTTTCGAACATTGGATTTCAGATTGTGACATGTTCTCTACACTTCTAGTAATTTTTTCGACAGCGAGAAATTGGTTTGGAAAGTGATAGAACTTGTAGAACAAAGTAGTAAAAGTTATAGCAAAATAGTAGTTATGTGAGCATTTTATAAAAGACATTGTTTTGGGATGTTTAGAAAGATATTCTAAGGATTTCTTTGTGGTTTTAATAAGTAAAATAAAAGTACTTGCTAATGTAAAAATATCAAGTTTGAAAAAGGTTTAAAAATTGGTCAAACAAAATTATGAAAGTTTGAAGTAAAAATGTTCGTTATATGGACACTTCGAGAATATACTTTATTTTTTGGAATTTGTACACATTTTTTGAAAGATATTTTTTGGAGTTTCTTTTTATGGTTTTTAAGTACCCTAAGTATACTAACTATTGTAGTATAATTGTAACAAAAATCAATTGTTTAAGTGTCGAAAACTAGCTTAAAAATTCATGTAAAAAGCACGTTAATTCTAAAAACAGAGCTTTAGTTGGCATTTGAAAGAATGTTGTCTTTGCTTCTGAAACACAGTTTTCCAGTTGCAAATACTTTAGACAGCATTTCCAAAAATGCTGTCTTTTCTGTCGAAACTTAAAATCGTATTCAAATTATGTATTTTTCTCTTATAAGGGCTCTTTTAGATGTTTGGTTTTTTTTCTTCTTTTGAATGGGGTAAACGCTATGGTTAATTTTTGGTTAACCTGCCAAAAATTTTTAAGGTCTGTCCTTCAATTTTCATATCCAGATTTTTTTTCACTTTGAAATGTTTTCATCCAAGACAGTAAATTACCGTCTTCATTATTTCTCCATCTTCAAACGAAAACAAAACGTTACATCGTCAATCTAATCCACGTTGTTCAGAAGCATCTAACGCACAGAAACCTTAAGTCGATTTTCAATGATCTATTTCGCCGCGATCTACTAGATAATTATGCTTGGCAACCTAAACCGTCATCTCACTGGTGTTGACGAGCTATCATTTATCTCCAAATGTGAAGAGAATGTTAGGTATAGCTATCGCCAAATCAGTTGTACCAGACGAACCTGGTGGCAAGGGAAGGGAGGAAATTTGTGCTTACTTCATTGACAAAATAATTACCACATTCGGATTTAGTGTAAGTTTTAATATTTTCAATCATTTTCATTTTTACCATTTAGATCTTAGTATGGAACATGTAGTTAAACACCTGATCTTTTAATCATCTCTTGTTTTAATTTGATTAGCAAATGAAATAACTAAGTTGTGAAATGTTGCTTTTGTTGATTATGCTTGCCTAATAGAAAATAAATTTGAAGTTTTTATATTGTTGAAGAGAAATGCTTAGCGTACAAAGTTTTTATGTTAATTGGTAACGGTAAAATTGAAGTTGTTTCTAAATGACAAACTTGTTGCACATACAGTTCACTATGGTCAATTTGTTCGTATGTTCATTCATTCATTCTAATATACATAGTATTTTTTGCTTAAGAAATTAAGGTAGAAACTAGAAACTGCTCTATTGATTCAAAGATAATCATGAAGAAGGCATTTAATAAAACTGTTTGTAACTTGTAAGAGTTTAAAATGTTATGTCAGTTTATCAGGTATAACGTTTTAAGTGGCTATTAACTTCGACTATTGAATTTCAATTATCATTTACAGCAAGAGAGAGGTTGAAAAAAAAAGTTTTGAAGGTGCCTGGAATAGAGCAGAAGGTGAAGTGATGCGAAAATAGAATAACATTGGCTTCTGAACAAACACAATTATCAATCCAAAGTATAAGTGCAGAGTACATCATAGCCTTCCATCTCAACGGCTGATATTTCTTTTCTTTTCTCTTTTGGATTATGGGCCTGTATGTCAGCCCACTCTATTTGTATAAATACAAATTTTGTACTGTGCTACTTAATGTAATAATACAATCATCATCTTAATAAAAACAGGGTATTAAACTGCTCTCAATTCTTTTATGGTATCAGAGCTAATAAACGCCCAACGGCAGAAAGAAAAAAAAAGAATATATACATATTATCTCCTCAGAAAACTCTCATCATCGGAGATTATAACCTTCTCGTGATCTAGTATCTGTTTCTTTTATCTGCCTCGCCTAAAACTCAAGAGCTAGGCTGCAGAAACCCTCAGTTCTTAATAAACATCATCGAGTCAAGTGATAGCCCCTGTTACTACAGCAGTGCAAAATTTATCAGGAACTCAGTTCTTGATAAACAACTCAACTACTGATTATTTCTTGAAGTTCAGACATCAATTCTTGGTTGCAGTTCACATTCATCTGCTGAAATCATGGCCAGAGATGAAGAAAACTCAACAGCAACTTCTCCAGCCACCAGGATTATCAGTAACAATCAGAATCTGCAAATCATCAAGCCAAAAGGACACTTAGCAGTGCAACTAGATGAAGATAACTACTTATTATGGAAATATCAGATTGAAACATCCATCAGAGGTTATGGATTAGATGAATATATCAATGGTATGATAACCATTCCATCTATAATGATTAAGGATGATAAAGATAATATGATACCCAACCCCGAATATTCAAACTATCTGAAACAAGACAGCCTTCTTGCCTCATGGATAATGTCATCAGTCAATGTAAGTATCTTATCTCAAATAGTTGGCTGCAAATCATCAAATGATATATGGGAAGCCATAGAAAGAATCTTTAACTCTCAAACTGCAGCAAGGGCAATGCACTACAGAAAGCAACTTCAAAATCTAAAGAAAGAAAATATGACAATGCAAGAATATCTCACCAAAGCAAAGAACTACTATGACAAACTTGCTTCTGCTGGACACAGAGTTTCTGAATCTGAACAAGTACTAACAATCTTAAATGGCCTTGATGAAAACTATGAATCTCTAATTACAGTTCTATCATCACAAAGAACTTTACCAGATATGCAGTATGTTCACTCTACACTTCTATCTCAAGAAGGAAGAATTGAACAAAGGAAGACTACCAATACAGATTATTCAGTAAACTTCGTCAGAAAGGGTCAAGACAGAACACAAACATATCAGAGAGGTAATCAAAACATTAGAGGCAGGGGAAGAGGAAGATGGTTTGGCAATAACAGAGTCAAGTGTCAGATATGTGAAAAATTAGGACATATTGCATCTAAATGCTAATTCAGATTTGATCAAAATTTTGTCACACAGTCAAGCAATACTCAAAGAAATCAGAATCCAAATGTCAATCTCACTCAAACTGAAGCAAGCAATCAAGTCAGTCATTCAAAGAATCAACATGAATCAGGCAATCAAATCAAAAATGATGATATACTACATGAAGATTGGTATCCAGATTCTGGGGCAACAAATCATGTGACAAGCAATTTGGAAAACCTCAATCTTGGAAACAAAGAATACAAAGGTATGCAATCTATTTATATTGGTAATGGTAGTTCACTAAAAATCACACACACTGGCAAGGACAAACTTAATAGCAAAAGAGAGCTACACTTAAATAATCTGCTCAGAGTTCCCCAAATTAAAAAGAATTTAATAAGTGTCTCTCAATTTGCTAATGACAATCAAGTATACTTTGAGTTTTATCCAAAATTCTGTCTAGTCAGAGATTTACTGAGCAAAAACATTCTTTTACAGGGTAAAATGCAAGATGGGTTATATAAATTCTCTCTAATACAAGAAAATGAATCAAGACAGAAGGATAAATTGTGTAACTATTCAAGGACTGATAACACAATTGCTTCTTGTAAAACTCTTGGTACTTGGCATTGTAAACTGGGTCACCCCAGCATAGCTATTACTAAGAACATTTTGAAGAACTGCAATATTAAGTTTGAAAACATATCATTGCCATATGTATGTCATGCATGTCAATTAGGAAAGAGTCATAAAATGCCATTTAGCAATTCATTAACAAAGTACAAAAAGCCATTAGAAATGGTTGCAGTGGACTTATGGGGGCCTGCACCCATTAACTCTGATTATGGAATGAATTACTACATCTCATTTGTAGATTCTTTTTCTAGATATACTTGGATTCTACTACTCAAATCAAAATCTGATGCAAAGGATGCAGTAATTCATTTCATAAGACAAGCTGAAAATCTCACAAATGAAAAACTCAAAATCATACAAACAGATGGTGGGTCTGAATTTAAAAATCTGAAAGAATACTTTTCTGAAAAAGGTATAAATCACAGAATTACATGCCCACACACTTCTGAACAAAATGGCATTGTTGAAAGAAAACACAGACACATTGTTGACACTGGTCTAACACTGCTTGCACATGCATCAATGCCCTTAAAATTTTGGCCAGATGCATTTACAACTGCTGTGTTTCTTATAAATAGAATGCCTACAAAAGTTTTAAGGAATAAAACACCATTAGAAATTCTATATAAAACAAAACCAGATTACTCATTCCTCAAAACTTTTGGATGCTTATGTTATCCCTACACCAGACCATATAATCAGCACAAGTTAAGTTTTAGGTCCTTACCTTGTACTTTTCTTGGATATGCCACTAGTCAAAAGGTATACAAATGTCTTACAAGTGAAGGGAAACTAATTATATCAAGACATGTTGCATTTAATGAATATACATTTCCCTTCACTAGTAAAGACATAAAAACCACTCAAAAAATTTATGGTGTCAAGAAATTCCTACCATCCATACCTGTATGGAAAGAGGAGGAATTCAAAGGTGCTGAAATTCATGAGAAGACAGCATCAGACCTCCAACACACTATGCCCACTGAGGGACCAGGTCAGGGTGATGTTACAAACTCATTCAACAACGAATCTCAAGACTGTGAATCTGAAGATCAGAATGATAATCAAGACACCACCAGCTCACTTTCAGAGAGCAGTGACACAGTACCTGCACAAGAAGGACATCATATGATTACAAGATCAAAACATGGGATATTCAAGCCAAAAATCTACACAGCCAGCACAAATAACAATGAACCAAGCAACTATGATGAAGCTGTCAAAAGCAACATATGGAGAGAAGCCATGGATAAAGAATACAGTGCTTTAATCAAAAACAAAACATGGAGCTTGGTTCCAGCACCAAGAGACAAAAATATAATAGGCAGCAAGTGGACATATAGGCAGAAAACATCCCCAGATGGTAAAAATGTCAAGTGTAAAGCTAGACTTGTAGCCAAAGGATACTCTCAACAGTATGGATTTGATTTTTCAGAAACTTTTTCACCAGTAGTTAAACCAGCCACTGTTAGAATCATTCTAACTATAGCTCTACACTATGAGTGGGACATAAGACAACTTGACGTAAATAATGCTTTTCTGAATGGAGAACTACAGGATGAAGTCTACATGCAGCAACCATAAGGTTATATTCAAAGCAACAAGAAAAACTTTGTCTGCAAACTTCACAAAGCAATATATGGCCTTAAACAGGCATCCAGAGTATGGTATGAAAAGGTAAAAGCTACTTTAATTTCCATGGGATATCAGGTATGCAAGTCTGACAATTCTATTTACACAAAGATAAACCAAAGGTATATCACTTACATACTTGTATATGATGACGATTTTATAGTTACAGGCAATGATAAGGAAGAAATAAAATATGTCATCAACATGTTGGATGAAACCTTCTCTATTAAAGATTTAGGCAAGTTACACTACTTCTTAGGTATAGAAGTAATTACTACACCTGATAAAGGACTTATCCTAAGTCAGCAAAAATATATCACTGAGATATTAAGCAGAGCAAAAATGCATGAAGCTAAGCCAATGCCTACACCAATGATAAGTAATTTACATCTGTCTAAATATAAAGGAGAACAAATTGATAACATAAAGCTATATAAGAGTGTAGTAGGCGCCTTGCAGTATGTAACTGTAACTAGACCTGATATATCTTATGCTGTGAATAAATTTTGTCAATTTATGCAGATACGACTAGATTTACACTGGAAAGCAGTAAAACGAATTCTCAGATTTCTCAAAGGAACTGCAAATCAAGGAATCAAGCTAAATAAAAGCAGAAACTTATCTATTCAAGGATTTGCCGACGCTGACTGGGCCTCAGATTGTGATGACCGAAGATCCACAACTGGGCACTGCATATTTCTAGGAGGAAACCCCATCTCATGGTGTGCCAAAAAGCAACCAACCATTTCTCGCTCTAGCACTGAATCTGAGTATAGGAGTGTCGCGTCTGCTACTGCCGAGGTGATGTGGACCGAAGCCCTAATTCACGAATTAGGGATCAAGCTTTCTCGCAAAACCGTCATTTGGTGCGACAACTCCAGCACAGTAGTGCTTTCAGCTAATCCGGTATTACATGCTCGAACAAAGCACATCGAGATTGACTTATACTTCGTTCGAGAACAAATAGCAAAAAGAAAGCTTGAAGTTAACCATCTTCCTGCCTCAAGTCAGATAGCAGACATATTTACAAAAGCTTTGTCAAGGAAATACTTTGAAGATCTAAATAACAAACTTTCCATCAGAGACATTTCCGAAGCAAAAGGAAGAGAAGAAACCCTAGCCGCAAGTGAGAGGGGGAAATAGAATAACATTGGCTTCTGAACAAACACAATTATCAATCCAAAGTATAAGTGCAGAGTACATCATAGCCTTCCATCTCAACGGCTGATATTTCTTTTCTTTTCTCTTTTGGATTATGGGCCTGTATGTCAGCCCACTCTATTTGTATAAATACAAATTTTGTACTGTGCTACTTAATGTAATAATACAATCATCATCTTAATAAAAACAGGGTATTAAACTGCTCTCAATTCTTTTATGCGATATCAAACTGTTCACATTTTGATTACAATTCGCAAATGGTTAACCTAGAATTGCATTAAGAGACGGGGTCTTCTGATCGTTGCGACGTTGCATGAACGTTAGCTATTCAGGAAAGGATGGTGTTTTCTCATTGTTGAGTAGTCTACTCGGTTTTTAAGTTCTGTGTTTAAACTGAAATGTTACAAGTTTACAAGGTTGGTGTTGATTAGTTTTTTCGCTTTGTAGTGATAGTTAATGCATCTTTGATAGTTAGGTCAAGGGTGTGTGGAGGTTCATTATAGCTCTTTGAGTACAAGAGTTTATGTTAGTGGATTTAGGTTAGAGATGACTTAAGTTAGCGAATGCTTTGATAGGCCATTATCTAAAGCTAGGCAAGTGATACTTAGGAGTGAACAGACTAACGTATGCATTACTTGTAAATACTAGGATTGAACGAACTTTTTGTTTGTTGTATATTTTAAGTTTTCCCTATTATCACCTAAAACATACTGTTCTTTATTTTAGTTACCGTCCTATTCACGCAAGTGATGTTTGGGATGCTAATGACATAAGCAAAAGTTGGAAGAGGCTAAATGACGTTAGAAAAAATTGGTGATATGTTTACAAGGTTTATACCAAAATTTAAACTAATTATATTCTGTATCATCTTGTACTTATGTGCCAGTAATGTATTCATTTGTAATGCTGCTTCAGGCTTTAACTATTTTAGAATATCTCGTTGGTCATATGTAGTGATCGTTGGGTGGCTTAAGAACATGCCTACCAGATATTGGTAATTTTGCTTATTAGTTTCAAGGGCATTATTTTTGAAAGGGATTTTGCGGTTTGCGTTGAAGTCTTGATGAGATTTTTGCATTTTGCCTGTTAGTTTCATTTGTATGCAAGAGATTTTCATACAAGGGAATTATTTTTGAAAAAGATTTTCAAGTTTAAGTGAGAATTCATAATAGATTAAGCTATATATTGCTAACCTTTCTAGTACCATATTAAATACTAGCTCATAATTGAATTCCTTAAAACCTTTAAATACTAACACTCTTTAAGACATGTTTGTGTATGTGTCAAGCATGCAACCTACTGTCACGTATATATGAGTTTTACAATTTTTATAACAGGTGAGTCCAGCTGAAATTCGTGAAGCAGAGAAAAATTTACAAAATATGGAATTAATGGTTAATGCTATGACTCCTGGTAATTACGTGTATATAACCTGCATATGCATCTGATTAATTCTATTAAATATCATTGATGTTTAACTACACCTTTCACCAAAAGACAGTCAAGTAAATTATAAGCAGACACACAATGATAACATTACTTATAATTGATTTGAGATATAAAAATGCAATTTGAGTTGAATTTCAGAGTTAGGGTAATCAAATGTTTTTTACATAAAAAAGTGGACCTAACTTGTGGCTTTCGAATTGTTATTATGAAGTAGAAATTACCCTGTGATCATACCGACTGTCAGTGAGGTTTGTTTACTGTCCGTTGTCCAAAATCAATTTCTCCGAAGCCAGGAAAACATTCTTTCGTGTTTAGCCTCATTTCTCTTCTTATACGTGTTTCCCGCTTCCAAATTAACTCTCCTCAAAATTGCCCTATTTTTCTCCATAGAAATTTCACAATTGTTTCCTCTATTCAATCTCTCTCAAGCTTACACATTAAATGCTGATTCTCCTGCCAGCTTTTTCTATATGCGTTTGCCCTCTTCTTTTCTGCTTTTTTTCACAAAAATTCTAAACTTGGAACTCCTTCAAAATGCACAACTTATGTATTGCTTGAAAAATCTAACCTTTAATTCCTTCCATATCCACAAATTACGCAATCCATTTTACTTGCAATCTTTCACATCCGTAATAAGTTTTTGCTCCGTATCAACATTATTTTTTCCATTTAATTTCTCGTCCTCATCAGTGAAAAACACTTTTCTAATTCCACCTCTAACCGACGAAGACTCTCCGGATGAACCTCAGGTTACCATTGCCTTTCTACCAATTGAGCAACTGTCCCCCACCGCTCTTTCAAAACTGGTCCATTTTTGAAAAGGTTTGCAATTGGTTTAGCAATTTTTGCTTTTATCTGGGTTAGTATGAATATATTTCCTAAATTAATTGAGTATTTTTTGTATTGTCAATCTATGTAATTTTTGTTATACTATATATGGTGTGCAGGATTGGCTAATAAGGTTTTGCATATTCTGCCATTTTGAAAGTGTGCACTAATTTGTATGAAAACAACACTTAAATTACGTAGCTGGTACATGGAAAAATAAATGTATGTTTGAGCACAGGCCTATAACCAAATATTCTTATATATCTGCAAAACAAAGACAAAAGCTAAATGTTTTATGGGAAAAGAATGGGATAAATTTGGTTATAATTTAGTCTGAAGCTGGTAGAAGAGACCTAAACAGTCATGCGCAGTCAAGAATGTTTCAGACATGTCAGACTGGGCGCCGTAAATAATATGACAAATCTCTATGCTTTTATACAATGTTTTGAAGTATATATCCAAATGAAACTGAGTTCCATATACGAGCAGTCCGTGTCTCAAAACTCGCATTATAAACTAGTTAATAAGGTACTGTTAGTTGTTAACTATTCTTTTATCAATAAGGCAACAGTAAAACTTTCAAAATCAATGAATGTATAGTTTGTTTTTGCGTTCTATTTGGAAATGAATTGAGTCATTCTATGATCTATGACCAAATTTTCATTGTTCTTTATCACTGTTTTTCGTTATTATTTTTAATGATTGCTAGCACAGTATATATTAAAAAATTTGGAAACTTTTACTTCTTACAAAAATGATATATTCTTGCTTTTCTATGATTTTGAAATTTGTTTTCATCCTTTTTTTCCAGCATACAATAAAAAATGTGAGAAAACCTTTTAAAATTGATAACTAGTTTCGGTTAGTTACTGAACTAAATTTCAAGTGATATGGTTCTTAAGCCAATTTTCAACATTATTGTGGAAATTTTACTTGTTATAAAATGAAATATAGCCACTGTTCCATGATTTTGAAAATTGATTTTGACTATTTTCAAACTAGTAAATTAATTCATTGTATTAGCTTACAAAATGTAGGAATACATAGACAAATATAGTAATACATCAAATAACAAATTAACTGTCTAAAATTAATAAAGCCAATTCTCTGCTAGTTGATAATATATCCAGGAAAATTCAACACCTTTTATGTATCGTTTTGATTTTGAATGCGTCGTCATTGCCTCGGGATGATGACGAGCAATCCGAATATCGTGTCAATCATATGCAAGGAGTGCCAAATTATATAAGTTTATTTATTAGAATTATTATTTGGTAGAAGTATATAGTATACAGAAGATATATTTTCGTTGAATTTTTCTCCATGTTTGAACCCACAACTTTTTTACCTACCCAACATTAGACTTTTATAGAGACATAAACAAGGAGGAAGATATATTTCTTACTGTAAACTGAATCAACAAGGTTAGGATTGTTTGCTTTTCAACACAAATTGACCACATGATGAAGTGTGGTCTATGTACCTAAAGAATTGAGTTTTATACTTTGGTATTTCAAGTGGTCACGACTATGTAGTGATTTGCACTATATTCTTCTAAGAACGAACGGTGTACAGTTGAAAGATTGGCTAATTTGAGTAACATATAATGCAAAAGAAAAATATACCCTTATAACGTTTTTCTTTATTACTTTAGTAACATCTTGCAGCATACGAGACTATTTTTATGGGCTAAAGACAACCAATGAACCAATACCTCATATGTCACTTAATACAAATCTCAACTTGAACTCTTGTCTACTTCATCAGCAAATGCAGGTTATCAGTTGCTGTACTGGTGGAAAATGTAGAATGATTTGTTTAACGAGTTGTTAAAATGTGTATTTAAAGAAGCTACATCACACTATAGATATACAAAGAATTTTCTCGATGTAATGCATGCTTTATTGATTATTTCTTTTGGTAAGTTGGACTCTGGACGCTGTAAATCAAATCTAATAGTTTGTCTTCAAGTAGGAACTAGGAAAATAAATATATTTCACCAATAAACTCTCTTTTCCCATGATCTTTATAGTCCACCAATTTCCTTTTCTTTTTAGAGTATACTATTTTGTATGCCAATAGCCATTTGCACACACATATATATGTTTGTTTCATCACTTAACTTTATTATTTTGTATTTTATCTTCTACGATAAAATTTTTAATAACGTGAACAATATTTAGTCCAATCTATAATTATTAAATGGTTAACCAAAATTAATAAAAAACTATATAATTTTTTCTAGATTACAAACCAAAACGGTCGGTTTTCCACCGTTGTATGGTTACACTAGTATAGTTCTGACATTTAACAATTAAAATTTGTGAAGTTGCTCATTTTATTAGCTATCCGTATAAAAGTTTCCATGACAAAAGGGTATATGCTTTTTGTTCATATTAGGTAAGCGAACTTGTCGCATAACTTTTTCAAATGTGAGCAGGATAAAGAATTTGATGGGGGTCTTGCAAGGGGGATCAATTCCTGCATTGACCAATCTTAAAGACTCGTTAGGAGCTGAAGAAAAGGTAAAATCAACTCTTGCTTATTATTCTGTTATGCTTATAAACTTACTACTAAAAATTTATCACATCATGTTGCATTACAGTCATTCATAGAGAAATATTATGCTTACCATATTCATGATTACTAACAAATAAGCGATCAGGTTGTTAATATTGAAGGAATGAGATTGATTGATTATTATCAGCAGCTTATATCCCTCACAGGGTGATAAATGTAATTGTATGTAATACATCTAGCATGAGTTGTACTTAGTTTAAGCAAGTTAATATAGACTCTAAGATATGAATAAATACGCCGGCATATTGTAATGTATCAAAATCTTTATGAAATAAATCGGTTTGCATTATCTCACTTTTAATATTTCTAACTTAGTATCAGAGCATCAAGTGCCTAAAGGCCATCAACCACCACTCTAGTGATCGATCACTGTGCCATCACCTCATCTCAGGGTGGCAGATTTTTGTATCTCCTCAAATAGATATCATCATTGGAGATAATTTTGTTTCTTTAACCAAGATTCAGTGTAATTCTGTTAAAGAACCATCTTTTGCTGACAACTGATCCGTGCCATGCCTGAAAGTGATCAAAGAAAATGGTTGGAACAACTGATAACACATCAGATGCATCATCAACAACTCATGTTGCCAATCAAACCTCTGAATTGGAAGAAATATCCAAGAAAATCATTAATCCAAGAAGTGAGATTATGATCAGTGTTCGGTTGGATGAGAGCAATTTCTTGCTCTGGAAATATCAAATCTCAACTGCCATAAGGAGATATGGACTTAAAGAGTATAATCTTGGAACTGCACCAACCCCTGCAAAATACACCACCATTAGTGAAGGGCACGTAGCTGACAATAAAGAATATATAATACATCAACGACAAGACGTTCTTTTAAGTGCATGGTTACTATCTTCAATCAGTGCAAATTTACTGCCTCAAATCATAGGCTGCAACACAGCAGATGAAATCTGGAGGATGGTTGAACAGATATTCAACACAGAATCATCAATAAGAGTGATGCATTACAACAGACAGATGCAAAACTTAAGAAAAGATAATATGTTCATGAGAGAATATCTAACCAAAATGAAGTCACTTTGTGATTTATTGAGTTCTGCAGGTTATAAGGTAGCAGAAAAAGAGCAGAAACTAGCAATTCTCAATGGCTTAGATGAGGGGTATGAGTCAGTTTAGCAATCATCTCATCAAAAGAAACACTTTCAAATTTATAGTATGTTCACTCAACCTTATTTTCACATGAGGGAAGATTGGATCAAAGAAAAGCAACAAGCTCAGACTTCGGTATTAACTATGTCTCAAATGACGCAAATTTTAAAGGCAAGAACCAATCAAGAAATGAAAATTTAAGAAATCAACAAGGCAATCAAAGAAACAGTCAAACTTACAAAGGCATGGGCATAGGTAGATGAAGTAACAACAAAAGAATTCAATGTCCGATCTGTGAAAATATGGTCACACAGCAAGAAAATGCTATTTTAGATTTGATCAGAACTACATATCAAATCAACAAAGCAACTCCAGTCCAAGGAATTACCATCCTAATGCCAATTTATCACATGCAAGTAAAGATTCCAAGAATCAGGGAAATGTGTCAAGAGCTCAAGATGATGTTGAAACTCTAATTGGGCCAGAAGACATACTGAATGAAGATTGATACCCATACTCAGGTGCAACTAATCATATTACTATAATCTACAAAATCTAAATTTGGGCAACAAAGAATACAAAGGTATGCATTCTATTTTTATGGGTAATGGTGAATAAATACAAATCACTCATACTGGAAAAGCAATTATCAAAGGCAAGAGAGAATTGCATCTCAATAATTTATTAATAGTTCCAAAAATTAAAAAGAATTTAATGAGTGTATCTCAATTTGCTCTTGATAACCAACTTTACTTTGAGTTCTACCCAAAATTTTGTATAGTTAGAGATTTGCTAAGTAAGAAAATTTTATTAGAGGGTAGAGTTCACAATGGCCTCTATATTTTCAACCTGGTGGAGCATCATAAGAAAGCTGATGACAACAAATGGTGTAATTACTCTACTATTAATAACAATGTAAACCATAAGAGCATTTTTGATCTCTAGCACTGTAAATTGGGACATCCAAGTGTCAATGTTGTAGAACATGTATTGAGAAATAATAATATCAATTTCAAGAATTTATCATTGTTATATATATATATATATATATATATATATATATATATATATTTTATTGTCAAATGGGAAAAGGACGTCATGAATTACCATTACCTAACTCTATAATTGAAAATCATGAACCATTGATGTTGGTGGCTGCTGATCTATAGGGACCAGCCCAATAAACTCATATTATTTGTAATAATTATTACTTGTCATTTATTTATGCATATTCTAGATTCACTTGGATTTATTTTCTTAATTCAAAAGCAGAAACAAGGATGGCAGTGTTACAGTTTATCAGTATGGCTGAAAAACAAGCCAACCAACAACTAAAGATTATACAAATAGATGGTGGGGTTGAATTCAAGCCAATAAAAGAATATTTCATAAAGAAATGAATAATTCATAGAGTTACCTACCCACATACCTTAGAATAGAATGTGTTAATTGAGAAAAAGCACAGCCAGATTGTTGAAATGTGCCTTACTCTTTTGGCACAAGCATCTCTACCACTCAAATTTTGGCCTGATGCATTCTCCACCTCTGTATATATCAGAAACAGAATTCCAACAAAGGTTCAGTGAGATTATGGTTAATGTCAAAACAGACTATTCAAACTTAAAAACCTTTGGGTGCCTTTGTTTTCCTTGGTTAAGACCATATAACACTCATAAATTAAGTTTCAGATCTGCTCCATGTACTTTTTTGGGCTATGTATCTCATCGAAAAGGCTACAACTGTTTAACCAGCAATGGTAAGATCATTATATCAAGGCATGTTGCTTCTGGTGAGCATTTTTTTCCTTTTTCAACAAAAGACAGAAAAGTTAGTCAAAAGGTATATAATGCTAAAGTATTAATACCTTCAATACCAATTTACAATGAGGAAATCAAAGAAAGGGTCAATGATCAGATTGATACTACTATGCAAAAAACTGAGTCTTCACTTAGAATGGTTCATGAGCCAGCAAGTCATAATTCATCAAGATCATTCAGACAATGTGAAAGGCGTTCACAAGACAATGAGCAACCATCAATTAAAGGACAAGTGTTGATATGCGAAGATTTTGATCAATGACAATGTGCTTCAATAAAAAAGGAAGAGATATGTGCAAAGCTAAAGGAAGATCAATGAAGACCAAACAAACATAAGTATGATTTTATATAGGTCTTAGTCTAGATTTATTGTTAAAATCTTATCCTCAAGAAGCTTGCACGAACACTAGAACACATTTTATGAACTTCATTTTTATTTAAACTTTCACTGTGCATATTTTAGTAGTTCAGTCAACTGAACAGGAATGGTCAGTCGACTGAAACTGGTACACATATATAAATATGCACAGTTTTAGTCGACTGAACTTCCTGCACAGTCGACTGAATTTGTACCTGAAAATTTTACTTCATATTTCCAGTCGACTGAATTCCCTGCTCAGTCGACTGAATTCGAACCTGCAAATTTTCTCTGAAAAGACATATTCTTCCTCCCAAGAGTTGCAACCATTCTTCAATGGAAATGGAAGCATCTCTTGTTTGCAACCTTTGACAACAAATGCACCTCTTCTACAAGTATATATACATGATTCTAACATCATTCAATCCACCGAATTCTCTTGCTTTAATCTTATTATTTTCTTGATCATATTCTCTAGATATTCTCAAAGCAAACACCAATCTATTGCTTGAATCACTGTTTTGTTTATAACATTCTTTTGATCCATAGCAATTCATATTTCCTAAATCTTCACAAACACATTGCATACTCTCGAGGATAAGATTATAGGAATATTGTACTACATTAGACTCATTAGTGTTGACAAGAACACAACAAGTCGAATATTGTTTTTTAGTAATTGAGTTGAAGTCCTCTTTGGTAGTTGAGGCAAGAAATCCCGTTCGGTTGTTCAGGTAAGTTGTAAACCTATTCCTCCGGGTTAAGTGAGGGTGTTAGTTAGTGAAATTCCTAAGTGAAGCTTAGGGACTGGACGTAGGACTAGAGGTTCGAACCAGTATAAAATCCTGGTGTCTCCTTGCATTTACCTACTTTATCTACCTAGACTATTCCGTTATTCCATATTACACGATCCTACCGCATAGCCCACTCTTTCATTTGGTATCAGAGCAAGGTCGTCCTATAACCATAACACCGTTATCAGACATATTGATAATATGGAAAATAACGCAAGTACAAGCACAACATCTGCCTATAGTTCTACATTTGCAGAAGGACAATCTACCCAAAGACCCCCCCCCCCCCATTCAATGGACTAAACTACAACTATTGGGCTACAACAATGAGTATTTATATGCAAGCAACAAGTTTCGAAGTCTGGAATGCTACTCAAGCAGAGTTTGTTGTATCCACAACCGATTATCCTACATGGACACAAATTCAAAAGAATGAAGCCAGTGCAAATGCCAAAGCTATGAATATGCTATTTTGCGCCCTGGATAGAAACGAATTCAACCGTGTTAGCATATGTACTACTGCATATCAAATTTGGAAAACACTTAAAGTCATACATGAAGGCACAAACAAGGTTAAACAAACAAAGATATCCAAGCTGAAGAATCAATTCCAAAACTTTAGAATGCGACAAAATGAACCCATCAATGACATGTACTCGAGATTTCAAGACATTCATCATGCTTTAATCGGACTAGGAGAAAAATACACGGATTTTGACATTGTGTCTAAAGTTCTAAATTCACTCACTGATGAATGGGAGAGAAAAATACTAGCAATCGAGGAAGCAAATGATCTATCTACAATGAAACCAGAAGAATTGATCGGAAATCTTATGGCGTATGAAGTAAATATGCAAGCTAAGAAAGATCAAGCTCAAGAAAGAAAGAATGTTGCTTTTCATGCGGAAAAGGAAGAATCAGAGTCTGAAGATGAGGATCTAGCATTTATAGCCAAAAATTTCAAGAAATTCTTAAAGTATAGAAAAGGAAACAAAAAAGGATTCAAAAAGAATTTCTTGAACAAACCTTCATCCTCAAATATAGAATGCTTCAATTGTTACAAGAAAGGACACATGCAAAAAGATTGTCAAGAACAAATGAAGGAAAATCAGAAAAGCTTCAAGAACAAAAACAAGAAGGATAAATTCAAAAAGAAGGCATTTTCTGTAACGTGGGACGATTCAGATTCATCTTCATCCGAAAATGATAGTGATAGCGACAATGAACAGGCAAATGTATGCTTCATGGCTCAAGATTCTGAGGTAAGTAATTTAACTTTCGATGATTTAATTGAAGTAAACACTGAACTTTTAAACACAATAAAATTTCTTAAAAAGAAAATTAAGGAAATTCGTGAAAATCAAAACAAAGCTGAGTTTGAGAGAGATATGTTAAATGATGAAAAGAAAATTCTTGAAGAAGAACTTGAAAAAGTTCAAGAATCTTATTCAAATTCGGAAGCTCAATTATCACTTTTAAGTCAAGAAATTGAAACTCAAAAGAAAAAGAATGTTGTATTTGTTTCTGAAAATCACGAGTTAAAAATTAAGATTAAACATGTTGAATTAGAAAATAATAGTCTTCAAGATAAATTAGATGACATCACTAAAAATGTTTCTAACTTTAACAAAGGAAGAAAAAATTTATCTAAGATATTAGAAAATTCTCAATCATCTTCAAACAAACAAGGTTTAGGTTATAAAAAAGAGTCAAAAATTCCTAATAAGGAAAATATAAAACTTAACAGGAATGTTGATTCAAAACAACAAATATTGCTAAAGAAACCTATTAAAATAAATGTAGAAACCAAGGTAGTTAAAATTTGGGTACCAAAGACTAACAATGTATTAATAAGAAATAAATATATTGAAACATTTATGGATAATGTTCATCATAATGAAAACTATATTTATGAAAAGGATACTGAACCAAATTGGGTTTGGTTTCCTAAACTCTTAACTTTTTAGGACCCTATAAAAAGGTGGGTACCAATAATTTCATTTTTATTTTCACGTCCCACTCAAAAAGAAGAAATGGATATTAGACAGTGGTTGTTCAAAACACATGACCAGAGACAAAGATATGCTTACAAATATTACATACTTTGATGGTGGCTCGGTTACCTTCGGAGACAATTCAAAAGGCTATATCATTGGCAAAGGAGATGTGAACAATTACGGTACATCAAATTTACCTTTTATAACAAATGTTTCATTAGTTAAAAATTTAAAACATAATCTACTTAGCATAAGTCAACTGTGTGACAAAGGTTTTAAAATAACTTTCTCGGATAATAAATGTAGTATTTTTGATCAAAACCAAAATCTTGTTTTTGAAGGAAATAGAGATAGAAATATTTATGTTCTAAATATGAATATTAATCATAATACAAGTATGTGTTTACTTGCCAAAGATAATGATCATTGGTTATGGCACAAAAGATTTTGTCATATAAATTTTATAACTATTAGAAAACTTTCTAAAAATGAATTAGTAAGAGGTTTACCCAAAATAAACTTTAAAATAAATAATCTTTGTGATGATTGTCAAAAAGGAAAATTAACGAAATCATCTTTCAAATCTAAGAAAAATATTTCGACTTTACAACCATTAGAATTACTACATATGGATTTATTTGGACCAACACAAGTTCAATCCATTAATCATAATTGATACGTATTTGTAATAGTTGATGATTTTTCAAGATATACATGGACTATTTTTATGAAAAATAAAAGTGGCACTTTTGAGCATTTTAAAATATTTGTCAAGAGAATTCAAAACACTAAAGATTTGAAAATTAAAAATATTCGAAGTGATCATGGAGGCGAATTCGAAAATGAAGCTTTTGAAACTTTTTGTAAAAAGAAAGGAATAAATCATAACTTTTCATTTCCTAGAAGTCCTCAACAAAATGGAGTTGTAGAAAGAAAGAATAGAACATTACAAGAACGCAAGAACAGTATTAAACGGATGTTCTCTACCAAAACATTTTTGGGCAGAAGTCGTTGCTACTGCATGTTATGTACTAAATAGAATATCAATTAGACCATTAACTAAAAATACTTCTTATGAACTATTTAATAATAAAAAGCCAAATATATCTTATTTTAAAATATTTGGATCAAAATGTTTCATTTTAAATACAAAAGACAAACTAGGAAAATTCGATCCAAAAGCTGACGAAGGAATTTTCGTAGGATACTCAGAATGTAGTAAAGCATATCGAGTATTTAATAAACGAACAAACATAATTGAAGAAACTTTGCATATATCTTTTGATGAAAATTTTAATAAAAATTTTAATATAAAAGATGAGGAAGAATTGATAAATATAGAAGAAACAAACCTTGAAAATAGTAATAATGAACTAAGATCTCCTCCTAGAATATTACGAGATCATCCAACTCAAAATATAATAGGAGAAATAAATTCTCAAGTTAGGACAAGAAATCAAATAAAGCAAATGGGTCATGTAGCTTTCATTTCATCAATAGAACTTAAAAATCCTAAAGAAGCATCAACAGATGATTATTGGATCATCGCAATGCAAGAAGAATTAAATCAATTTGAACGTAACGATGTTTGGAAATTAGTTCCCCGTCCTAATAATCAATCAGTAATAGGAACAAAATGGATTTACAAAAATAAAGTAGACGAACAAGGCAATATAATAAGGAATAAAGCAAGACTAGTAGCACAAGGGTATAATCAAGAAAAAGGTATTGATTTTGAAGAAACCTTTGCTCCCGTTGCAAGACTTAAAGCAATACGTATACTATTAGCCTTTGCATGTTTTCACAATTTTAAACTTTATCAAATGGATGTTAAAAGTGCATTTTTAAATGGTTTTATTAAAGAAAATGTATATGTAGAACAACCTCCTTTATTTATACATAAAAAATATCCGGATCATGTATTTAAATTAAAGAAAGCACTATATGGTCTTAAACAAGCACCTCGTGCTTGGTATGAAAGACTTAAAAGTTATTTATTAAATTCGGGATTTAAAATTGGAAAAGTAGATCAAACGCTTTTTATTAAAAATACTACCAAAGATATTTTAATAATTCAAATATACGTAGACGATATTATTTTTGGTTCAACAAATGAAAATTTATGTAAAGAATTTTCAAATATAATGACTTATGAGTTCGAAATGTCTCATATGGGAGAATTATCATATTTTCTCGGACTTCAAATCAAACAATTAACAAATGGAATTTTCATAAACCAAGAAAAATATTGTGCTAATTTAATTAAACGATTCGGCATGGAAAACACTTCTGCTAAACCTACTCCTATGAGTACCACTACACATCTCGATCGAGATGAAAATGGCAAAAGTGTAGATAAAAAATTGTTTAGAAGTATGACAGGTTCCTTACTTTACTTAACCGCTAGTAGACCTGACATAATGATGAGTGTTTGTTTATGTGCACGTTTTCAATCTAATCCTAAAGAATCACACTTAAGAGCGGTAAAACGAATTATGCGATATCTTAATAACACTAAAGATTTCGGTCTTTTCTATCCAAAAGAGTGTTCATTTGAGTTAGTGTCATTCAGTGATGTTGATTTTGGTGGATCTGAAACAGATAGAAAAAGTACAAGTGGTACTTGCCATTTCATTGGAAAATCACTTGTATCTTGGTTTAGTAAGAAACAAAATTGTGTCTCGCTTTCCACCTGCAAAGCAGAGTATATATCAGCTGTTTTAGCTTGCACTCAAGTTATATACATGCAACAAACACTTAAAGATTTTAATATAAATTTAACAAATTCTACAATATACCGTGATAATAAAAGTACAATAAACTTATCTAAAAATCCGGTTAATCACTCTCGTACAAAACATATAGATATTCGTCACCATTTTCTACGTGACAATATCGAAAAAGGAATAATTAATTTAGAACATATTTCTACCGAAAATCAAATTGCTGATATATTTACTAAACCTCTATTAGAAAACTCCTTCATAAAATTATGACGAGAGTTAGGAATAATATCTTTTAAAGATATCATATAGAGAAAGTTAGAAAAATCTACACAATTCAGTCGACTAACACTATATGCTCAGTCGACTGAATAAAGAAAAAAATGAGATTTTAAATTTATTTTTCGAATATGTTACATAATATATTATAAAATAATAGTCATTTGTAAACCATACATTTTTAACTGAATTATGGTAACCATTAAATCATTAAGTGGATGGAAAACTTTAAAGAATTATAACCACTATATATTTAGAAAATCCCTACTATAAATATATCTTAAAAATATTTCTTTTTCATAACTCATTCTCACGAATAAAAAGCTTGAAAAATTCATTATAAAAATGTCGTCCAACAACTCTTTTTCCCCGATCAACATCACCTCTTCAGTTGATAACACTCCAACGTCTCCAAAACTTCCCACTCCAACACCGACACATGAGCCAGTTTACAAAAGGAACAATTATCGTACTGGCTACACACCAGAATCCAAGAAAGCGAAACGCGGACTCTTTATTCTCCAGACACAAAAAGAAAGATTGATGAAATTCATCACTTTCAACAACAACAAATAGATCTTGAACGAGAATTATACTTCGAACAAAAAGTTACGGCTAGACGATTAAGCTTCCTAGTGCAAATCGGTTTACGCTTTTGTGGCTCAAAAAAGAACGAAGTGGCTGAACCCCTACCTCGCCCCGTTAGTTCACTTGATCCGTCTTCATCTTACCGTACACCAGTCGATCCTGTGAATCCTTGGATGTCTCCTAAGACTCCTCAATATATTCCAAATTCATGGGATATAAAGTATATGAAGAATGAAGGGAAAAAGACTCCAAGTCCATCCCCTAAGAAATAGTTAGTTTTGAAATCTATTCATGGTGTTACATCTATATAATTGTAATTATTTCCTTGAATAAAGTGTTTACTTTCAAAATTAATAAAGAACAACAAAATACATGGGTCAGTAGACTGAAACCCCTTGCTCAGTCGACTGGACTTAAGGCAGAAAGCAAAAAAATTTATAATTCAGTCGACTGAATCCTCTGCACAGTCAACTGAAATACAAACAGAAACTTTCAGACAAAAATTCAGTCGACTAAAAACCCTGTTCAGTCGACTGAATTCAACCCAGAAAATTTTTGGCCTTCAATTCAGTCGACCGAACAGCCTATTCAGTCGACTGAACGCCAATTCCCAGGCAACTTTCCCCTTTATCCACCAATTTTTTACCTATCCATTCACCTTTTACTTTCCAAAACAGTTTCTTCCCCAATTATTTTCAAAACCCTAGCCTCCAATTCCTCAAAATTCACTCAAATCTTACTCAAATGGCACCAAAGAGATCAAGAGCTTCCTCTTCTTCATCCTCCGAGCCAATTGATGCTCAAATAGCGCAATGGCTTTACGATGGAGTAGCTGTAGCTAGATGGAATAAGATGAAGAATTCCCGTATTTTTGAGCATTCCTTCATTGATTTCCAAAGCTTTCAAACCTACAACATCCAAGCGTTAACCGATCAAGCAGGTTTAACTTCTCTTTTGGATTTGAAAAGAAATGACCATGCCATAAATCATATAATGGTCAAATTATTTTATGCAAACCTTAATCTTGGACACCAAACTCCAAGAAATCCAAACAATAGTGTTTGGAGTATGGTATGTGGAAAGAAAGTTTGGTTTTCCTTAGATAGAATAGCACACATTCTAGAATCACCAAATGTCGGGAGAAAGCTAGACGAGATAGAATTTAATCCACAAATTCGCGATAACATAAACCATCGATTTATGGATGATAATATCAACTTTAGAGATTTTAAGTCCACCTCTCTTTGACCTATGGCAAGAATCCTTCACAAAGCTCTAATAAGAACAATTACTCCTCGCACGGGCTCGTACGAAATTGTCTACCCAAATAATTATCGAACTCTATATGCTATTTTTGGCAATATACAAGTCAATTGGGTACAACTTATTCTTGATGAGTTTCTCACTTTTAATAAAGGCAAAATGCACACTATCTATTTTGGAGAATACATCATGCGACTTCTCCTCAATGTCGATACGCCATTACCCGAGTCAGAGAATACAATGGTCCATCAAATTAACCACCGGACCATAAGCTTAATGCAACTCCCATCTTGACCTCCTCGCATAATATCACTCGCCGAATGGGAAGCAAGGCATCAAGAACAACAACAACAACCTCCACAACCTCACCAAGAAGAACATTCCGAGCAAGATGATGAAATTCGTCTTGTTGACCCAAGCTTTACTACCAACCAATCATTGGGGATATTATCAAGAAATCAACAAATTCTTCATACTCGTCTTAAAAAGGTAGATCACAAGCTTGACAAAATCAAAGGATTCTTCAACAAGCTATGGGATGCAATCTCGTGCTCAAGCACCACTACTGCTTCGACATCTCGCGGCAAACGTCCGGCACCTACGTTTACATGGACGCCATTCGAAGAGCAAACAAGTAGCAGCACAAGCGGAGCAAGTGGTGGCCAAGGAGGAAGGGCGTACAGACCACCAACATGAGGACCCGTCATACGTGAACCAACAGGAGGAAGAGAAGGTTCATATGACTGGGATAGAGATGAGTAATTTAAGTATGGTTTGATGTTTATTTATAACTTTCTTATGGCTTGTATAAATAGCCATTTTGTGCTTGTTCGACGCAACATTATTAACTTTTTTTTAAGCCATAGTTATGCAAATTTTCTATTCTCTATGCTTCAGTGATTGTTTTGATCGAATATTTCTACTGTTATCTTCCTTTTTGTCGATGACAAAGGGGGAGAAAATCTATGGTACTAACTTTGTTTTGTAGGAAAGATAGTGCATACATTCAGAGGGAGAAAATAAGTAAATACATCTCTAGAATAAATCAGTATTGTCATCAATCAAAAAGGGGGAGAATGTTGATACGCGCGATTTTGATCCATGACAATGTGCTTCAACAAAAAAGGAAGAGATATGTGCAAAGCTAAAGGAAGATCGATGAAGACCAAACAAACATAAGTACGATTTTTATATAGGTCTTAGTCTAGATTTATTGTTAAAATCTTATCCTCAAGAAGCTTGCACGAACACTAGAACACATTTTGTGAACTTCATTTTTATTTAAACTTTCACTGTGCATATTTTAGTAGTTCAGTCGACTGAAAAGGAATGACCAGTCGACTGAAACTGGTACACATATATAAATATGCACAGTTTCAGTCGACTGAACTTCCTGCACGGTCGACTGAATTTGTACCTGCAAATTTTACTTCATATTTTCAGTCGACTGAATTCCCTGCTCAGTCGACTGAATTCGAACCAGCGAATTTTCTCTGAAAAGACACATTCTTCCTCCCAAGAGTTGCGACCATTCTCCAATGGAAATGGAAGCATCTCTTGTTTGCAACCTTTGACTACAAATGCACATCTTCTACAAGTATATATACATGATTCTAACATCATTCAAGTCACCGAATTCTCTTGCTTTAATCTTAATATTTTCTTGATTATATTCTCTAGATATTCTCAAAGCAACCACCAATCTATTGCTTGAATCACTGTTTTGTTTATAACATTCTTTTGATTCATAACAATTCACATTTCCTAAATCTTCAAAAACACATTGCATACTCTCGAGGATAAGATTATAGGAATATTGTACTACATTAGACTCATTAGTGTTGACAAGAACACAGCAAGTCGAATATTGTTTTTTAGTAATTGAGTTGAAGTCCTCTTCGGTAGTTGAGGCAAGAAATCCCGTTCGGTTGTTCGGGTAAGTTGTAAACCTATTCCTCCGGGTTAAGTGAGGGTGTTAGTTAGTGAAATTCCTAAGTGAAGCTTAGAGACTGGATGTAGGACTAGAGGTCTGAACCAGTATAAAATCCTGGTGTCTTCTAGCATTTACCTACTTTATCTACCTAGACTATTCCGTTATTTCATATTACACGATCCTACCGCATAGCCCACTCTTTCAACAAGAACTTTATGAGAATACATATCAACATGAAGCCCCTCAATCCCAAGAGCAACCACTAAAGGATCCTAGACATCACATGATAACTAGATCAAAAAGAGGAATATTCAAGTCTAAAGTATACACTCCTACAACAGAATTAGAAGAACTAACCACATATGGACAAGCAATTAAAGACATGAATTGGAAGGCAGTAATGGATGAGGAATGCAATGCTCTAATGAAAAATAACCCTTAGGAGCTTTTACAATAGCCAAAACACAAAAATATCACAGGTTATAAGTGGACTTATAAACTAAAGAAAAACCCTAATGGAACAGTATCTAAGTACAAAGCAAGGTTAGTTGCCAATGGCTACAGTCAACAATATGGATTTGATTTTAGTGAGACATTTTCACTAGTGGTTAAGCCAACTACTATCAGAACTACTATCAGAATTATAGATGTCAACAATGCATTTTTAAATGGAGAACAAGTATATATGGAGAAACCACAAGGTTACAAACTAAGCAACAATGATCATAGAATGTGCAGGCTTCATAAAGCTGTATGATCCAAAACAAGAACTAAGAGTCTGGAATGACAAATTAAAACAATACTAATTTAGCTGAGATACAGGGCAACTAAATCAGATAATTCTTTATATGTTAAATTCAATAACAATACAATATCTTATATATTTGTCTATGTGGATGATTTTATAATTACACGAAATAGTGAAGAAGAAATTAACCGGGTGATTCAACATCTAGATAAAGCATTCTCCATCAAAGACCTGGGAGACTTGAGCTACTTTTTAGGGATAGAAGTGTTTAGAAAATCAGACACGGAGCTTGTATTATCTCAAAAAACATATATTGAAGAAATTTTAATTAAAGTAAAAATGGATCAAGCCAAGGGACTACCTACACAAGTGGTCAACAATTTACATTTATCTACATTTATCCAAAGAAAAGGGTGTACCCATTAACAATGTGAAACAATATAGAAGCATAGTAGGTGCACTACAATACATTACAATAACAAGAGCTGACATATCATTTTCCACGAATAAAGTATGTCAGTTTATTCAAAAACCATTAAGTGATCACTGGAAGGTCGTAAAGCGCATCTTGAGATATCTAAACAAACAATAAATCAAGGTATAAGCTCAAAAGCATGTAAAACCGTGGAAATTTAAGGATATTCAGATGCCGATTAGGCAACTGACATAGATGATCGAAGATTTACATCTGGATACTGCATATATTTAAGTGGAAATCCAGTAGCATGGGGCTCCAAAAAGCAGTCAACTGTCTCTAGATCAAGTACTAAAGCCGAGAACCGCAGTTAGTAAGCATAACTGTAGAGGTTACATGGATTGAGTCTCTTCTTAGCAAAATTGAAATTCAGCCAGAGACCAGGCCAATCATTTGGTGCGATGACCTCAGCACAGTTTCATTAACTGCCAATCCCATACTCCACTCACGAACGAAGCACATCGAAATTGATCTATACGTCGTTCGCAAGAAGGTGTTAGAAGGAAAACTTATCATCAGTCATTTTCCAGTGTTTTATCAACATGTCGACATACTTACAAAGCCATTACCAGCAAAGAATTTTGTGAGATTAAAGTCAGCTCTAAGAACTGAAGATGGAGGAGGACAAAGAAAAGGGTTAGAGAGAAACCCTAGCTTAAATTGTGGAGGGTATTGAAGGAATGAGACGGATCAATTATTATCAGTAGCTTATATCCCTCATAGGGTTATAAATGTAATTGTATGTAACACAGCCGACATGAATTGTACTTAGTTTGAACAACTCAATATAGGTTGTAAGATATAAATTAATATGCCAGCATATTGTAATGTATCAAAATTTTCTAAAATAAATCAGTTTGCATGATCTCACTTTTAATATTTTTAACTATTAACCGTATGGATTTTACTGTCACACACCTTCACATGAAGTTTTTGTATCTCCTCTATCACTATAAAAGGAGGAAGACAATCCAACTTGTGTAGTAGCTAATATCTTATTTATTGAATTATAAATGTAAACATGTGTTGAACACACTCTAATGGAGTTCATATGAATGACTCTTTAAAGAGGAAATCCTACAAATAATTAACTTTGCCTACTGTGCAGTGTGTTCACCAAATTTATGATCAATAAAGTCTAACAAGTATATTAACGTACTATGATGGAATGATTACCAACTTTTGCATAGACAAAAAAAATAACTCTTTCCCGAGTTACTATGTTAACCATATCACTTTCTTTTGCATTTTAACGTTAATTTTCTATGCAAGTGATATTTGTCTCCCTTTAATGTTATGCGAAATCACCCATTTTTCCTGTAATTGGTACTGGATTTGCATTTGGGTTCCTTATGGTAAGCTATATTTTTTTCCTATTCGTCAAAGTATTATTTTGGCATATCTACTAGCAGCTGTATGCTAGCTAATTGGATCTATGCATGTTTTTCTTGTAATCATATATTTTTTGTGGGAAATTCTAATTTGAGACTACTCAAATCAAAACCCCAAAGCATAGCGGAAAATGAGATTGTAGTAAGAAGTGAAAAAAACAACCAATCAATATCTTAATTCAAATCTCAATCCAATCCAAAACCAATCATAATCATAAAACAAGTAATAGAAAATCAAACCAATAGTAATAAAATAAATCACACACTGATTTATAATGGTTCCAATAACATCTTGTTAGTGTACGTCCACTTTGAGAGAGAGCATTTATTAATACCAATGAGAAAAGTACAAGAGATTGATTACAACGATCATAATATTCACTCTATAATATTATTTAGTGGAGATTAGAATTGAAGTAGCTAGGATTTGCTAAACCCTAGTTAAAGGAGGATTAGACCCTTGATTAAACCCTTGGAGTTCATATCTTTCGAAACATAAAAAAGCATATATAGGAGTGTAGAAAACCTAGGCAAAATTCCCAAAATGCCCCTTGAATCTTCACAAATCATCACACCAAGCCCGGGTTAAAAATAGGTAGAACAACATCACAGATGCATATCACATTTGACAGACATTTGTAATAGGTTTCAGGAAAGTTTTTTTCAAAACTATAGACATCCGCCCCAAAGTGGAAGACGTTTGTCCCAAGCCTTGGGTTCCAAACCTAAAGCAACAAACATTTGTCACTTTTCCACATACGTCTGTCGTTGTTGCTTAGCAGCACTTCACCTTCTTCGCCATATCTTCCTCCTCCAAGCTCCGATTTGCGAACCGTTTTCTCCATCACCAAGCTACATCCACCCACTTCAATTCTCCATAGTTCAATACTCCACATTGACACTATATCCGTCTCCAACTCTAATGATACCATACCATCAGCAACACCTGATAGCACCAACTATCACCACTTCTACCTTCAACCAAACATGAATGTTTTTCAATGAGCTTCGGCAAATCCATCGCCCATTGCACTCCATCAATGAGCTCAAGCAAAGCCCCAGCCCGCTAATAAAGCGTTGATAACATTCAAATTCTAAATTGTCTCACCAAAGACAAAAATGCTAAGGAGTGTAAACTAGCACTCTCCAAGAGATAGAATCACAATCTCTCACTGATATTCTTACTTATGCATAAATAAGCTCCTCTCTCAACCGTGCCACCTCATGGCACCTTGCACTTCAGCAAGCGAACTAAGTTGAAGCGATGCTCGTACTTTCCAACTGGCAATGCCTTGGTGAACGCATCCGCCACATTATCCTTTATGTACACTTTCCGAAGATATACTCGCTTATCTTCATCCATGGCTACTAGAAATGACTCTCTCAGTACAATATACTTAGTCCATGTACTAAATGCCAAGTTCTCTGCTAAGTGAATAACACTTTGGCTATCACATCGAACATTGACACTGCCATGCTTGTATTCCAAGTCACACAACAATCGCCTCAAGTAAAGTGCCTCCTTTGCCGCATCCACCGCGGCTATCAACTCCATCTCCGTAGTGCATAAAGCATCTAAGGTTTGCAATCTTGATCTCCAACTTCTAGCTATACCACCAAGTGCGAAGACATGCCCGGCAGTTGATTTTCTTCGATCCCCATCACCGACGTAGTCCGAATCACAATAACTAACCAACTTGCAATTCATTCCCTCATTACGTCAAAAACAAGACCATGAGAAGCTCTACGTCTAAGGTATCTCAATATAAGCTTTACCACTTCCCAATACGATTTTCCTAGATTAGCCATATACCGACTAACCATCTCGATGACATTTGCAAAGTCGAGCCTTGTACACACCATAGCATACATTAAACTTCCGACTGCACTAGCATATGACATCTTTTCCATATAAGCCTTATCTTTATCCAAGATAGGTGATCCCTTACTCGAAAGCTTCATATGCAAAGGTAAAGGTGTATTTGATGCCTTTGCATTCTCCATGCTGAACTAGCAAAAAACTTTCTCCGTGTACTCCTTTTTAAGTTAATTTCAACTCAAAACGCTTTTGATCCCTTTCTATTTCTATGCCTCATATCTTCTTTGTTTCTCCAAGATCCTTCATTTCGAAATCCGATTTCAAATTCGGCTTTAACTTATTAATTTCATACTTATCCTTAGAAGCAATGAGCATGCCGTCCATATACAAAAGTAGATACACCCAAAAATCATTTTTCAACTACTTGAAATATACACAAGCATCTTTAATGCTTCTATCAAAACATTTTCATGCAAAAAATGATCAAATCTCTTGTACCATTGTCTTGGTGATTGCTTTAAACCATATAGTGATTTTTTTAACTTGCAAACCAAATTTGACATACCATCCACAACAAAACCTTCCATTTGCTTCATGTAGATGTCTTCATTCAAGTCGCCATGCAAGAATGCGGTTTTCACATCAAGTTGCTCTAACTCCTAGTCGTGAATAGCAACTATAGCAAGTAATATCAGGATTGAAGTATGGCAGATAACTGGTGTGAATATCTCATTGTACTCCTTTCCCTTTGTGCAAAACCCTTAGCTACTAGCGTAGTTTTGTATCTCCCATCTTCCTTCATCTTATATATCCACTTGCACCCAATTGCACTATTTCCTTTAGGAAGTGGAACCAAATCCCAAGTTTGATTCTTCAAAAATGATTGCATTTTTTCCTCCATGGCACAAATCTTCTTAGACCTATCACTCGAATCCGTGACGTCATCAAGGTCCATCGGCTTATCTTGGACTACGTAAAGAGTATAGTCCAAATTACCAAAAAGCTAAGATAGTTTCAATCACCATATCCATTGGGTTTCTTATAGCACGACGATCCACCGATTAGCAACATCATCACCTAAACTCCTTTCGGCTCCACTTTGAACAGAATCCTCTCTAAAATCATGTACATCACCAATATTACTAGAGAACCCTATGGACTATGTGATGTTACATTAACCACTTCCTCCTTACATGCATTTCCAACTAATATACTCCTTGGACAAAATGTGGGATTAACTTCCTTCTCCTTTGATACACCATGAAACAAATCTAGAACATCTGATGAGCTTCCATTCTCCTTGAACAAAACCGACTCATAAAAATAACATAATGATAATTCACAACCTTCTTCATTTTCGGATTCCATATTTGATAGCCTTTTACACCGTTTTCGTATAACCAAGTAAGACCTCTTTGAAAGCTCTAGGCTCAAGCTTATCATTTTCTGCATCATGCATATAAAATTGACTACCAAACACACGAAGATAACTCAAGTCAATGCTCTTTCCCTTCCACACTTCCTTCGAAATTTTCTTACCGATAGCCGAGCATGGAATTCGATTAGTAATGTGCACTATGGTTGACAAAGCTTCGGCCTAAAATCCCTTAGACAAACCTAATAATGTGCACTATGGTTGACAAACCTAATCTCAAGCATCGAACTTTCTCAAGTAGAGTACGGTTCATCCTCTCCGTAATACCATTCGACTACGTATCTCTAGGTGTAGTAAAATGCCTTTGAATACTATGATGCTTACAAAACTCTAAGAATTCTCTGGAAACATACTCTCATCCATTGTCGGACCTTAGAACCTTCAAAGACTTGTCACTCTCATTCTCAACAAGACATTTCCATGCTTTGAACTTTGCAATTGCCTCTGACTTGGCCTTCATTACATACACCCATATATTTCGAGAAAAGTCATAAATAAAAGAAATGAAATAGAGAGCTCCTCCCAAAGAGGCTACTAGTGATGATCCCAAACATCCATGTGAATATACTCAAAAACCCTTCTCGAATCATGTTTTACTTGACCGGATGGAACTATTGTTTGCTTCCCCATTGCACATTCCTTGTAAAATTCTAATCTTTTGAAACTCTCTCCATTGATCATCTCCCTCTTTCTAAGAATATCTAAATTCCTCTCCGAAGCATGACCTAAACTCAAATGCCACAACCAAATCGCATCCAAGCCATGAGAACTATCAATTCTCACATAAGTTTCACTTTCTATAGTTACTCCTTGAAGCAAATAAACACCATGAGTTCTAGCACCCTTCATCACCACAAGCGCATCCTTCAAAACCCGCAATCTATTACTTTCAAAGGTGGTCTTATATCCTAAAGAATCCAGCTGCCCTAAAGATATAAGAGACTTCCGAAGTCCTGAAACATAGCATACATTAGTGAGAGTACGAACCATTCAGTCAAACATCCGAATTTGCATGTAACCAATGCCTTTTGACTTACAAATAGCACCATTACCCATAAAAATTAAGTTTCCTTCTTTATCGATATAAGAAGAAAAACAATTCCTATTCGGCTTCATATGATAAGGCACCTCGAATCGAGCACCCAATTGCTACTCGAAACATCTGATGCTACTGTCGTCAACACATCTATGTCCCCCTCACCAACTCCACTCTCCACCGCTATGGATGAAGATGCTACTTCCTTTTTTGCCTTCTCCTTGTCCGGATACTCATTCTTTCAATGACCAGGCTTCTTACAAATATAGCACTTGCCCTTTCTTTCCTTCGACTTTTCTCTCCAACTAGGGTTCCTTGATTTAGAACGCTTACGGTTCTCCTTCTTCGCATATCTCTCCTTCTCCATAAATAAATCATGAACACTACTAGTACCATTATTTACATCACCTAACTCTTCATTTTATCCCGCAACTTCTTACTAAGAAGACCCGTTTTGACATCATCTAGAGTCAAAGTGTCTCGTCCATAGATCAAACTATTTGAGAAACCCGTATAACGGTCCGACAATGAACACAACAATATCATCATCTTTTTCTCTTCCTCAATATTCAAATCTACCACCTTCATCTTCATTAGCAAATCATCAAAGGTATTCAAGTGCGCCTTAAGCGAAGTACATTCCTTCATCTTATGGGTGAAGAACATTCGCAACATGATCAAACGATTAGTTAGTGACTTCTTTATATACAACTCCTCCAACTTGTCTCATATACCCTTAGCAGCAGTCTCACTACTAATTTCGAAGATAACATTCTCCTCCATAGCAAGTTGAAGTGTAGTGAATATCCATTCTTCCATTTCCTCTCTCTCAATATCCAAGATGTCAGCCGACAACAAATGTATGTCAAACACTACCCGATGCACCCAATTCCTCTTTAGAATCGCTTTCATCTTCCATTGCCACTTTTCAAAATCATTATCGTCATTCCACTTGTCTATAATCAATTGTGATCCCAAGACTGCATATGATCCATGTACATAAGGTGCTACTCCACTTGGATTAACCATTAAGGAACTACTTGAGGTATTAACTGATTCCGGCATTTCTACAACCACATACCAACACCAAAAGCTCTAATACCAAATATTATGGAAAATTCTAACCTGAGACCACTCAAATCAAAACTCTAAAGCATAGTGAAAAAACGAGATGGTGGTAAGAAGTGCAAAAACAACCAGTCAATATCTAAATCCAAATGTCAATTCAATCCAAACCAATCACAATCACCAAACAAACAATAGAAAATCAAAGCAATAACGATAAAATAAATTACACATCGATTTATAGTGGTTTCACTAACGTCTTGTTAGTTTACATCCACATTGAGAGAGAGCTTTTATTAATACCAATGAGAAGAGTACAAGAGATTGATTATAATGATCACAATATTTACTCTATAATATTATTTTATGGAGTTTAGAATTGAAGAAACTAGGATTCACTAAACCCTAGTTAATGAAGGATTAAACCCTTGATTAAGCCTTTGGAGTCCATATCTTTTGAAATAGAAAATAGCTTATATAGGAGAGTAGACAACCTAGGAAAAATTCCCGAAATGCCCGTTGAAGCTTCACAAATCATCACACCAAGTCCAGGTCAAAAATAGGTAGAAAATCGTCATAGACGTCTATCATATTTTGACAGACGTCTATTATAGGTTTTAATAAAGCATTTCCTAAAACACTGACGTCTTTTCCAAAGTGATAGACATCTGTCCCAAGCCTTGAGTTTCAAATCCTCAAGTAACAGGCGTCCATCACTTTGCTACAGACGTTTGTCGTTGTTGCTCTAGCAGCACTCCATCTTCTTCATCATATCTTTCTCCTTCAAGCTCCGATTTGTGAACCTTTTTGTCCATCACCAAGCTACTTTCGACCACTTGAATTCTCCATATAGTTTCGTAAAAATTCAACAAGATTATTCTAAATGTCTAGTGCTATGTTATGTCCTGAAAAACATAGATTTCACATATGTGAACAAGTTAGTTTAAAAGAGCCAATCTGATGTAGCATTAATTATGTGTTATGTGTCAGTTGGTTGATGTTTAGTTTTAAATTATGAAGGAGGAAAAGCAAGAACCGGTTCAACAAAAAGAAGCCATCTATGACCAATCCTTTTCAACTGAATCTGGGGTAACATTGTTCAAAAACACTCGAAAAGATTATTATTATTATGTTGGAGGCAACTTTTACATTTATTATTATTATTTTAAGCATAATTAGCAGGAGTAGTAGCAGGAGGACGAGGAATACGGCGTACGAGATATTTTGCTTATGACTCTAGTTATGCGCTTTTTTTAGCATGGGCACTGGATTAGCAATCAACGGTAGCATGTTTCAATGCTTTTACTCTGTTGTTGCCCGCCCCTACAGTTGGATATTTTGATTGTTTCTCAATTTTCAACTCGTTATATCTTACCAGTGTGTAACCCATGCGTTGCACATGGTACTGTTGTTAAAAAATAATATTTAAAATTTTATAATTGTTAAAAATTGGAAATTTTTAACCATTGTATAATAAATGTATTGAAATAAAGGAATTTATAATTTAAAACGACATGCAAGGCTCAGATGTAAGGTAGTGGGTCGCTAGTCACATATTCTTGTCGGAATTATTGTCCTAACTTAGCATACACACACACACACACACACACACACACACACATATATATATTGCTATTACAGTGAATGTAAATAGTTGATGCTATGTGATACGTGTGTTTTTTATATGTATGAATGAAATAAATGAATTTTCCATTTATTAATATGAATATTGTGTCTATATATATATATATATATATATATATATATATATATATATATATATATATATATATTTAAGGATATATAATGAAATAACGAATATTATGTAATTGAATATATTTAAATATTTTAAATCAACGATCAATCGAACTAATTAAATATATAGAGTTGAATGTTAGAAAATAGGAAATAATGAGAAGAGTTTTGTATGTAATTGTAGTGTTGAGAAGAACATCTTACAATCAACTTATCTGGTCCATGAACTTTTATTCTGAGATTTCAATTAGCAAACCTTTTTTTAACTTTGTAGTTAATTATAAATTTCACGTTGTTGCAGGAGTGTCATGTTTATAACTTCAATATTTGCAAAAAACAAACAAAAAACAAAAGAAAATCTACAACGTTAATTTAAGTTATGCGTTGAGTAAGTTTTAATATCACGTTGAAAATGAAAATGTCTACCTAACCAAATTTTTATTAGAGTATTCTGTGCTTCCGCATCCCAATGTTGTAAAATATAAATTTATCCTTTAAAAGTTGCAAAAAACGAAATTTTGTAATGCAATATATAATTTTTTTTAGATAAATGAATTATAAATTAAAAATATTATTTTTTATGTTTACATTTTATGTTATGCGATTAATATATCTTTATATATGAACAAAAATAAAAATTTATCATCTTCGCTTATATATATGAGTGGTGTATACATACTTAATCGGTATATTCTAAGATTTATTAAATAAATTAATAAATATTAACTGAAGTTATTTGAATGATTTAAAATAAAGATGTCATAATTAGTTAAATACAAGGATATGAGTAAAAAATATTAAATACAAAGATGTCAATTGTGATCCCAAGACTGCATATGATCCATGTACATAAGGTGCTACTCCACTTGGATTAACCATTAAGGAACTACTTGAGGTATTAACTGATTCCGGCATTTCTACAACCACATACCAACACCAAAAGCTCTAATACCAAATATTATGGAAAATTCTAACCTGAGACCACTCAAATCAAAACTCTAAAGCATAGTGAAAAAACGAGATGGTGGTAAGAAGTGCAAAAACAACCAGTCAATATCTAAATCCAAATGTCAATTCAATCCAAACCAATCACAATCACCAAACAAACAATAGAAAATCAAAGCAATAACGATAAAATAAATTACACATCGATTTATAGTGGTTTCACTAACGTCTTGTTAGTTTACATCCACATTGAGAGAGAGCTTTTATTAATACCAATGAGAAGAGTACAAGAGATTGATTATAATGATCACAATATTTACTCTATAATATTATTTTATGGAGTTTAGAATTGAAGAAACTAGGATTCACTAAACCCTAGTTAATGAAGGATTAAACCCTTGATTAAGCCTTTGGAGTCCATATCTTTTGAAATAGAAAATAGCTTATATAGGAGAGTAGACAACCTAGGAAAAATTCCCGAAATGCCCGTTGAAGCTTCACAAATCATCACACCAAGTCCAGGTCAAAAATAGGTAGAAAATCGTCATAGACGTCTATCATATTTTGACAGACGTCTATTATAGGTTTTAATAAAGCATTTCCTAAAACACTGACGTCTTTTCCAAAGTGATAGACATCTGTCCCAAGCCTTGAGTTTCAAATCCTCAAGTAACAGGCGTCCATCACTTTGCTACAGACGTTTGTCGTTGTTGCTCTAGCAGCACTCCATCTTCTTCATCATATCTTTCTCCTTCAAGCTCCGATTTGTGAACCTTTTTGTCCATCACCAAGCTACTTTCGACCACTTGAATTCTCCATATAGTTTCGTAAAAATTCAACAAGATTATTCTAAATGTCTAGTGCTATGTTATGTCCTGAAAAACATAGATTTCACATATGTGAACAAGTTAGTTTAAAAGAGCCAATCTGATGTAGCATTAATTATGTGTTATGTGTCAGTTGGTTGATGTTTAGTTTTAAATTATGAAGGAGGAAAAGCAAGAACCGGTTCAACAAAAAGAAGCCATCTATGACCAATCCTTTTCAACTGAATCTGGGGTAACATTGTTCAAAAACACTCGAAAAGATTATTATTATTATGTTGGAGGCAACTTTTACATTTATTATTATTATTTTAAGCATAATTAGCAGGAGTAGTAGCAGGAGGACGAGGAATACGGCGTACGAGATATTTTGCTTATGACTCTAGTTATGCGCTTTTTTTAGCATGGGCACTGGATTAGCAATCAACGGTAGCATGTTTCAATGCTTTTACTCTGTTGTTGCCCGCCCCTACAGTTGGATATTTTGATTGTTTCTCAATTTTCAACTCGTTATATCTTACCAGTGTGTAACCCATGCGTTGCACATGGTACTGTTGTTAAAAAATAATATTTAAAATTTTATAATTGTTAAAAATTGGAAATTTTTAACCATTGTATAATAAATGTATTGAAATAAAGGAATTTATAATTTAAAACGACATGCAAGGCTCAGATGTAAGGTAGTGGGTCGCTAGTCACATATTCTTGTCGGAATTATTGTCCTAACTTAGCATACACACACACACACACACACACACACACACACATATATATATTGCTATTACAGTGAATGTAAATAGTTGATGCTATGTGATACGTGTGTTTTTTATATGTATGAATGAAATAAATGAATTTTCCATTTATTAATATGAATATTGTGTCTATATATATATATATATATATATATATATATATATATATATATATATATATATATATTTAAGGATATATAATGAAATAACGAATATTATGTAATTGAATATATTTAAATATTTTAAATCAACGATCAATCGAACTAATTAAATATATAGAGTTGAATGTTAGAAAATAGGAAATAATGAGAAGAGTTTTGTATGTAATTGTAGTTGAGAAGAACATCTTACAATCAACTTATCTGGTCCATGAACTTTTATTCTGAGATTTCAATTAGCAAACCTTTTTTTAACTTTGTAGTTAATTATAAATTTCACGTTGTTGCAGGAGTGTCATGTTTATAACTTCAATATTTGCAAAAAACAAACAAAAAACAAAAGAAAATCTACAACGTTAATTTAAGTTATGCGTTGAGTAAGTTTTAATATCACGTTGAAAATGAAAATGTCTACCTAACCAAATTTTTATTAGAGTATTCTGTGCTTCCGCATCCCAATGTTGTAAAATATAAATTTATCCTTTAAAAGTTGCAAAAAACGAAATTTTGTAATGCAATATATAATTTTTTTTAGATAAATGAATTATAAATTAAAAATATTATTTTTTATGTTTACATTTTATGTTATGCGATTAATATATCTTTATATATGAACAAAAATAAAAATTTATCATCTTCGCTTATATATATGAGTGGTGTATACATACTTAATCGGTATATTCTAAGATTTATTAAATAAATTAATAAATATTAACTGAAGTTATTTGAATGATTTAAAATAAAGATGTCATAATTAGTTAAATACAAGGATATGAGTAAAAAATATTATGAGATAATTAAGAAGAGTTAAGTAACTATGGAAATTTAAAATATAGGTGTTTAAAGCTAAAAATTTATTTTCAGCGTAATGCATGATAACTTCATTTAGGTAAACGAATTATAAAATAAATTTATTATTATTGTTGGTGTAAATAATTTATGCTATATGATTTACATATCTTTGTATACGAATGAAAATTTTGTTCACCATTTTTTTGATGCTACTATGGTATGCTATTGAAATTGTTCATATTTTAGGATTTACATGACGTATCGAATATTAGTTAACTGAGTTAATCAAATGGCTTAAATTTTGAATTACGTAATTAATTTAAATGTATGTACTAAAATGTAAAATATTGGAGGAGAACTAAGAAGACAATTCTGAATAATTATAGAAAAATTTAAAAGTATGTATTTGATTATAAATTGGCATTAGAAGTTTAGTAGAATAAAAGTGATAAATAATAAAAATTTAAAAGTAAAATATTTACAGAGAGAGAGTTAAGGGGAGTAGAGGAAGCTCCTAAAATTAATAAGAGAGCTTGAATTTGTTCTGCTTTACTATTATTTAATAGATTTCTCATGTGTTTAGATATAGTTTTTGTAACAAATCTCCACCCTAACGTGTGATTTTATTTATCTAGCCTAACAGTAAAAAAAATCTACATAAAAATGGCGGTTTGTTTCTTTTTTTAGTTTTTCCAGTACTTTGCTTCAATAATTTAAGTAACCTAATTCATGACTGAATAAATTAATCATGAGCTTCCAAACGGTACATGTTTAGTTTCCAGCTCAACATTCTATTTTTACTTTATATGTTGTATACGAATATTTCCTTCCTTTTTAATGTATGAAAGTGATTTACACACAGTGAATCTGTCACTTATGTAATTCTAGAATTACTCCAGTACACGTGAGGGAAGACCTGAATAGATCTTAAAGTAGACTCTGTTTTTTTAACTAAAAATATGGATTCACTTTTATATACTATAATAACTAAAAATATGGATTCAGTTTTATATGGTATAATTTATAATACTAAGACATATGGTTGGTAAGTCCAAAAAATATTTGATAAGCATGTAAGCGGTAAAGTGCAAATCAGATAACTACACGTATATATTTGATAAGCATGTAAACGGTAAAGTGCAAATCAGATAACCACACAATCATGTCAAATTAGATGTCTATCTTTTTACGTACAGTTACATGAACTTACTGGCTCTTGTACAATCTAATATGATTTTATAATAAAGTTCTAAAATTTTGTAAAGGTGTTCAATTGACTACATAGCGTAACATGAATATAATACCTTTTCTTCGTTATGTTGTTGTTACATTGCCTACATTAACTTTTATTTATTCAGAATTATACATATTATTTGAAAAGAATCCACCTATTAGTAAGCTATTTATCATAATTGCATTTGCAACTTCTCTAAAACGGTGGAATATGAAATCGTGGATCTACTAGAATCGAGTTTCATCTGGTAAACTCCTGATGAGGGTATAGTAAAGCAGTCCATGATCCAAGCTCCCATACCTCAGGTAAATTTATATAGGATAGAGAAGCGTATGGCAGGGATCGAACCTGAGTCTTTTAACAGAACTCAAGCTGTCGAACATGCGGACAAAATATTCGCATTTGCAACACACATTCGTCAACTTTTTTTTAATTAAATAAAAAGTAAATATCTTTAGCTACTAGATGCACGTACGTGCAGTTTATACTAGTGTGGAATAAATTAATCACCTTATGACTTTTGTATCAGAAAGATTATAGGTATCATATTTTGTTATGTAATTAATGTGTTTTATCAGTTTGTTTTAGCATTATGATTACTTGATTGATACTTTATTATATCAAAATTTATTAATTACTTCTGTATAATATATGCAACAAGGAAAATGCAGCAGAAACTGAAGAAGAAACCTAAAGAGAAAAGTAGCATGCAAAAAGTGCAACTGATTAATCAACAAATTTTAGTAGCGTCTATTAAAAGCTAAGAAATTATATAGCTGGAATGACCCCGACTCGACCTTCGAAAATCGACACCCAAATACATCACCCGTATTCGAATGCCACAGATTCAAACGTTAAGTCTGGTTCGTCGGGGCTTATAACAACATTTGGTGGATACAACACGGCGGAAACAAAATGAATCACTTTATGATACACAACATTTGATACAATAATGATACAAATGAAATGATCAACATATATCAGAGATAGATACAACAACGGAAATAATGAGACAGCAACAGCAGCAGAAAACAACATCTTCAATGCCAAAACTCCAAAGCTCCAAACCCGAAGCGAGAACCGCCATCATGCTGAACTCAAGCAAATTCGGTGCAGCAATGCGATTGCCAAAATCCAAAGATTGTCAAAAGCTATACCTACTAGATGATTATCTAAAAACCTGACTCTAGGCTTCTAGTGTGGAAAATTATGGGCACCTAAAGTTTAGAAAGGGAACAATAAATTTCAGGTCAGTCATGAGACTGGTGTGAGCAAACAAAAGCAGTTGTTTATACAAAATGAAATAACAAAAGAAGTAAAAAGAAATCCGCAATGCTTTTGCAAAATGAAACTACCATAAGGCCTTCCCACACACACACAATGCAACGCACACTTAGAGGAGATTTCTCCTTATGACAGTCAAATATGCTTGACACGCAAAATCCTTTTTGATATTATTATTAGTGCATAGTGTAAAATATTTCTAAAGTATAATATTAATCTTAGCCAACATAGATACCATTATATTATGCCTGCTATAGATACCAGCTGAGGTGGCAGGGTATACAACTGCAATCGTAAAGGGCGCGTATCGGTTGATTGGATTTCCAACAAATGGTCAAGGCTAAGTAACTTCCTTCACCGAATGGGTACGCCTCTAGAGGGACGTCCTGAGAACATAACCAGATCTCTGCCAACATAAGGCCGGGTTACCTCTGTAACTAGATAAAATAACTATCACGGGTATGCCATCCTCGGTTCACCGACCTTTATCCTGGGATTCAACAACAAATTGCAACAAGTACATAAGTTAAATATCTGGGCTCCATACCATGATACCACTTTTTATCCAGAAGGAAATGCACATACCCTAAAGGACGCGACCCTCATAACCTTGCTGCATTCTTCCTGTTTCGACCATTTTCGGGTTGTGAGGTTTGACGAAATCTCGTCCACAAAGCTACGCTTTTCACAAAAGCCATGCTTTGATCAACAAATGATCAGCAACACTTAGTATGCCATATTACCAAATTGAGAATATATCACTAGTAAGCATCAGCTACATAACCTCTAAGCTCATACTTCTCAGAGAAGGGTGTTAAGTTAAGAGAATAAATTCTCCGCCACCAAACAGAAATGTATGTGATGGAAACCAGCTTTACATCTCAAAGTGTAACGTCAGACATACGTCCATACAAGTCCATCCTGGGTCTGAATATAGCCGAAGGCACTTCAAAAGAAGCCCTTGCAAATCCCAGTATTCATAATCCCGTTCGGACTCCCCATCAGATTTGGAGATCTCTATACCGGCGCGACTCAGTGCAAAGACATTCGACAGGTAATCATTTCGCTCTCGAAATACTCGGTCTTCACCACCGTCTTCAAATGCTATCCATTTCGTTGTATCATTATTCGAAATGGGTTTTATGACATAAAGTCCTCTCCCACTAAACCGAATAACGAGCACTTATTTAAAAACACATGGATATATTGGGATCTTAGTTAAGTCACAACTTTTATCCCAAAACTGTTCCTTTTGAATGGTTCAAACAAATTTCCACTTTTAATCTTTTTGAACAAAAGATTCACCCTTTAAGATCCTTTCCAATTTGAAACAATGTTCACCAAATCTTTAACAAAGATTTATTCATAGTTTTCAAAACAATTCCATTTCAAACTTGAAATCGTTTCAACAAAAATTGGAAATTCTTTCATTATATGAAAGCCATTGTCATTTGAAAATAAATGCTTTTCATTTCAGGAAAATCCGATTCAATTTGCTCAAGTTATAGCCTTTTAAAGTAAAATCAGAAAATCAGTGAACTGCCGTATACTCGACAAGTTCTATTTGAATTAAATTCAAACTCCTAAAACGATTTATTTAAAATAGTTTTAAATCCATATATATATTGTATAACTTGTATAACCCTTTTAAACCATAATTTTCAAAACAATTTCAAAACTTAAACAAGATATATCATATTCAAACTAAATTTCACTTTCAAACTTCTTTTTCCAAAAACTTTTCATATTCAACTCAATTTCACTTCCAAACCAATTCGATTCAAAATTCAACTTTTAAAACCATTTCATCATTTTGAATAAAATAATATTAAATTCAAATATCCGTGACTTAACAAATTCCTTGTGAAATCCGTATTTGTGTGTGTGTGTGGTGTAATGCAGGGGTTTTACACACAATAACAGAATATCACAACCAACATCAATTCAAGCACAACAATATCGATAAGTGGTATAATCCTATAACGCTTATCTTTCATTCACAGATAAAGAAGTAAATTCATCACAGATAATTCACAGTTCACATCTCAAATCAAAGCAAACCATATCACAGAACAATACACATCTTAGATATCAAACAATACAAAGCATTCAATAAAATCCAATCATCCATAAGTAAGATCAATTAATCACCTGATTATGATTAATTTAAATCAGATTAATTACCTGTGAATAAATTATTAATCCTGGTTAATTGACATTAATTAATTATAAACCATTGGCTATTATTTTAATTAATGAAATTAATTAATCAACCTTAATTATCTATCTTAAATAATTATCCTTAATTAATCACATAAATTAATTAACCTTAATTTAATAAATCAATTAACCCTTAATTAATTACATTAATTATTATCCTCTAATTAATTAATTATCCATAAACTTTTAAGTAATTAACCCTTAATTATTAATTAACTTTTAGTTAATTAACCTTTGATTACAAATTATCTTTCAATTACTTATCCTTTAATCACTTGATTAATCAACCTTTAATCATTAATCAATTATCCTTAATTACTTTCATTAAGTAATTTATCCTTAATAAATAATCATAATCTTTTAATTAAATTAATATCTCAATTAACTTAATATAAACCATTTATCTTAATCATTATTTTCAATGACATCATTAAATTATATTTTGAAAAACACTCAGGGATCTAAATAATTAATATAAAAATTATTTTAAATCAAACAAATTTTAAAACATTGTAATTTAAAATTTCAACCTTTGAAATTGATTGAAAACTTGTTCCATACATATATTTTGGAAACATGTTAATAATTTGTTATTAAAAAATGATTTAAAACATTTCATCATCATCTAAATTTGGTTTTTAAATAAACTTAAAAATTTACTTGATTAATTTAAGTTATATAACGTATACAACTTTTCTTTAACCAAACATTTAAAAACATTTATTATATAGAGAAATAGTTTAAAATTTAAAAGAAAACTTGATTTGTATTTCAAAACTGATAAAACAAGTATCCGAGAAAACTCGAGTGAAACCCGAGCCAGATGTAGGTTTACCTGAGCAAACCCTTGAGTCACCCCTTCTTTTATTTTATTTTTCTTTAAAACTTTGATCTATTTAAAATTTTAAAACTACTATAATCATTCGTGTATCAACCCGAACACAACCCCGACCTATCATCAAATTTTCCCTAGAGCAAACCCGAGCCACCCACCTTCTTCTTCAGCCATTAGCAATTACCCAAGTTTACTGACACGTGCACATGCACATGTGATCAGATCATCTCCGGCCATCGCTGTGATCACCTCCACGTCGTCGATAACCGACGTAAACATCATGACCACCCAGTTCGTCGACTTCGACACGAAATCAAAAACAAGCAAATCGATCATTCCCAGAAACCCAAACCATCGATCAAAATCATCTCGCGTCACCAATCCCGACCATCAATGACCATGCCGTCACGACCAGAGCTGCATCACGTCGCCTCGCATCGTTCCCCCCAGTGCTATTGCTTCCGATCCATCCACGATGATGCAGCAGCAACTCAAACTCTGTCGACAAAAACCGCTAATCGAACCCTAGTTCGGCGTCGTGACGTCGCCATGGCCACTTATAAAAACAATCTTCATTTTTCCTGTGATCTCCACCCCTTCCTCTACCTTAGACATCAAGCTCGACCCCCAACTTGTCGCCGTTCATCGGAATTTGACAAAAAATGCCAAATTTAATCAACTCAAGATAACTCATCAATCACACACTTAAAAATCTTGAAACGATTCTCAAAAATCATTGATTTGTAATACAAATCTAGTTGTATAATCAAAAAGGGAAATTAAGGCAATTGATTTACTGACACATATATGATCTTAATTAAATTAATATCTCAATTAAATTAATATAAACCATTTATCTTAATCATTATTTTCAATTACATCATTAAATTATACTTTGAAAAACACTCAGGGATCTAAATAATTAATATAAAAATTATTTTAAATCAAACAAATTTTAAAACATTGTAATTTGAAATTTCAACCTTTGAAATTGATTAAAAACTTGTTCCATACATATGTTTTGGAAACATGTTAATAATTTGTTATTAACAAATGATTTAAAACATTTCATCATCATCTAAATTTGGTTTTTAAATAAACTTAAAAATTTACTTGATTAATTTAAGTTAAATAACTTATACAATTTTTCTTTAACCAAACATTTAAAAACATTTATTATATAGAGAAAATAGTTTAAAATTTAAAAGAAAACTTGATTTGTATTTCAAAACTGATAAAACAAGTATCCGAGCAAACTCGAGTGAAACTCGAGCCAAATGTAGGTTTACCTGAGCAAACCCTTGAGTCACCCCTTCCTTTATTTTATTTTTCTTTAAAACTTTGATCTATTTAAATTTTTAAAACTATTATAATCATTCGTGTATCAACCCGAACACAACCCCGAGCTATCATCAAATTTTCCCGAGAGCAAACCCGAGCCTCCCACCTTCTTCTTCTTCAGCCATTAGCAATTACCCAAGTTTACTGACATGTGCACGTGCATATATGATCGGATCACCTCCGGCCATCGTTGTGATCACCTCCACGTCATCGATAACCGACGCAAACATCACGACCACACAGTTCGTCGACTTCGACCCGAAATCAAAAACAAGCAAATTGATCATTCCCAGAAACCCAAATCATCGATCAAAATCATCTCGCATCACCAATCCCAACCATCGGTGACCATGCCATCACGACCAGAGCTGCATCACGTCGCCTCGCAACGTTCCCCCCGGTGCGATTGCTTCCGATCCATCCACGGCGATGCAGTAGCCACTCAAACTCTGTTGACAAAAACCGCTAATCGAACCCTAGTTCGGCGTCATGACGTCGCCATGGCCACTTATAAAAACAATCTTCATTTTTCCTGTGATCTCAACCCCTTCCTCTACCTTAGACATCAATCTCAACCCCCAACTTGTCGCCGTTCATCGGAATTTAACGAAAATGCCAAATTTAATCAACTCAAGATGACTCATCGATTACACACTTAAAAATCTTGAAACGATTCTCAAAAATCATTGATTTGTAATACAAATCCAGTTGTATAATCAAAAATGGAAATTAAGATAATTGATTTACTGACACATATATGACCTTTACTATTATTTCTATTTTTGAATTAATTACTTAACATAAATTCTTGAAATTATTTTTAAAAATGAAGTTATAATCTCACAATCATTATTGATTTAAAGATCGAAGGCTAAAATCAATTATAAGGGAAGATATGAATTTTTCTTGAATTTGTAGACTTTTTATACTAAATAGAGCCAAAAATATACACATATACAGACATGCACACCATATATACAGAGCAACTTAAACCATATTCCAGACAAACATTCATGCAAACAATATTCACTACTGCACTTCAAGTATCAATCACAATATCAATTTATAGGTCAATAGTTTGCTCATCTGAAAAAAAGGAAAAGCCTAGGATTTGAAAATAGAGAATAGGCTTGATCTTTAAATCTGGAATGTTGTTTTGATTTGGTCTGAAGCTTTGAATTATTGAGATGAATCTAAATCTTGATCTTTTGTATTTCATTTGCTAGTTCAGTTTTGAATTAAAAAATTGAGAACTTGATTTTTGTTGAACTGCTTTGATTCTGGTTTAGATCTTCTCAGGTTTGAATGCTTTGAATTTTATCTCTGGTTTGTAATTTCTTTCTAGTTTTGTTTCTCTCAGGTTTTAATTTTGAATGCAACAAAGAAAATGAGAAGGAAGGAGATAGATGTATGTACATAAATCTTATTCTCATTATTTTTTAAAATAAAAAGAAAATTAGTATTTGACACTTGTTATTAAATGGCATAGGAAGCTTACAAATGGTTTAACATGTTTTCTGTGATTTAAAAATGTTTATACATGAATTTATGGTCTTACAAATGTCAATTTGCATGCCTTAAATGTTTTAATATGTTTATATAATCTATATATTATATTTTCCTCTTTGATTTTACATATATGTGTGTATATGTGTGTGTTTTATACATTTTCTATTATATAATTAATGCCATTTTCTTTTTATAAACGTTTATAACTTTAAGAAATTGATTCTTTAAAATCTAATTACACATTATTAAATAGGCATATATATACATATATTAAAATTTAATCCCTAAATACTTTATTTGAAAATTATTAAATTCAAATCATAACTTTCAAATCAATATATATACATATATATATTATAATTCCAAAATAATTTTTTATTAATTTTAAAATATAAAGTTTTAAATCCAATTTAATTCTAAGATATTTATTTCGAATTTCAAATTCAAAAATAAATTTACAATTAATTTATATAAATAAATAAACACATATCTTATTCATTTTGGAAAATATTCAAATAAATTCACAAATTAATCCAAAAATTTATATTCATCACCAATTTGAATCTGACTTAAAAACGGGATCCTTACAATAGCTTTAAAAATGTAACATGTACTTTACTAGCATTTATCGGATGTATTGAATGAAATTCTGTTGCGCACAACAACACTGTAATATGTTGGTTTTACGGTAGGGTTTATGAAAACGCATAAAGTCCGGACTCTTAGTTGCATGTTGTATACGGTGTTCTCTAAAACACTACTATAAGTTATAATACGTTTTTTGGACGCTACTAAATCTGCTTTTTATTTTCTTTGAAATGGTATTTAGATACAACATGTCGCTAGAACAACAAATCACAAATTATATGTCAATAAATGTTTGAATCATGCTACGCAAGTTTCGAACTTATGACCTCTCGCATCAAAATCGAATCACTTAACAACTGGGACAATGGTGCTTGTCTACTAAATCTATTTTTTGTTTTAGCAATTAGAGTGTTTTAAAATTGATTTCAAGTTTAAATATATTTTTAATAATTGATCATGAATTTTTGAAGTAAGATGCTTTTAAATAAAACATGCTTATTTTATATTTTTCTATTTATTCACAAATTATTTATTTTTATATAATATTCTATATAGATAATTATAATATATTTGTAAGTAGCTAAAAGTGTATATGTATATAAAAGTTTTGGAAAAGTTAGTAGAGTATTGTATAAAAGTAGTAAAAGAAGTTTAGAATTTTTAACTCTTAAGTTAAAATAAATGGGTTCATGATTCAATTAAAAGTGTAATACCTTAATCAATAAGTGCAGATATGTTTAGATCTTTAAAATGAATGTCGTAAATTTAACGAAAAGTATAAAATGGTTTTGGGTTTGTTGTGACATTGTTTAACTAACAATCGTATTTAACCCTAAAGAATATACTTAGATCTTTAATAATGGATATTTTAAAGATACAAATGTGGAATTTTTTATAAAAAATAAAGAAAGTTAAAGTTTAACTTATAAAAGAGAAAGAGTTTACAATAAACAATGTTTAAGCAACATATATTTTTAACCTTTTTGATTATATTTAAGTAAGTAAATCTTATTAATGGTTTGTGAATACACTTATAGCAATTGAGATAAGTATATGAATACTTAAACTATTAAAAAAGAGTGTATATGAAAAGTGAAATAGTAGAATACAAAAATATATATATATATATATGCATATATATATATATGCATATATATATATGTATATATATATATATATATATTTTATAAAGGCAACTTAAATCTATAACAAGTATAAAAATGAAATATCTAAAAGCTTCATGGCTTCATACGATTTAAGAACCCTCGGGGAGGAGCATTGGTATGAAACGTCTCCAGCTTCAAGAACTTATATATACGAGATCCCTCAGGAAGGACTCCTATATATAGTTCACTTACTTCTGAAGGAATTAGTAATTAACAGATGACGTTTTATTAATTAATAAAGGAATTTAATTAATAAAGAAGATTAATTAATAAAGGAGTTTAAATTATAAAGGAGTTTTAATTAAATAATAAGTTTAATTAAATAGGTGAAGTTTTAATAATGAAAGAAGTTTTATTAGATAAAAAAGCTTTACTAATAAAAGAGGTTTTAATTAACAAAGGATTAACTAAATAATAGGGGATTAAAAGTCATTTATGTAATTTAATCATGCTTTGTGTTTATTTTTCTATGGAAAGTATTTAATCTTGTACTTAGCACTAAAAGCCGACAAAATAGACTTGATTCTATCTATAAGAGTTAAGAATGATGATTCGAGTAGGATGTGTAAGCAATAATGCTCTAACCTATCAGGCTTTGCTCTTGGCCGAGGGATAATGGAAGTTGAGAAGGTCGGAAAGGTGATAAGTATACGAGACTTAGTTTCCATCTGCAATCATTCTCATTGTTGTTGATTGGACCAAATTAACTTACGAAATATCTAAAAGGAACAAAGAAATCATATGGTATGGTTATTCACTTGGTGAAGATATAACCCTGTATAAACTCGTCTTTCTCTTCTAAAACAAGTAATAAAGGAATATGTCCAAACAGTAGATGATCTCCACTCTTATCGTTATCTGTTTATTTTTGAAAGAACCAGAGTTAATTCAATCGAAAATTCATTGATTCAGTCTTAAATTGACCGGCATGGATATGCATACTTAGGTAATACTTATTGAAAACCACTTCAAAGCTGAGATACATATTCTATCTCTTGGAAGTAGATCTATTCGAGATGTAGGAATCTATATGGAGATTTAAGATCTGTTCGAGATGCTCAAGCTCATGTAGAAGTTCGTGATCTATTCGAGATGCTAGAATCCATTTGGGGATTCATGATATGTTTGAGTAATGGCTCATGTGTTGAGATGGTACATGTGACTTCACATCAGGAAATGACTAAAGACAAAATAGGATGCATGATCCAAGGTTTAGCTTATCTATGGGGGGGGAGGGGGGGGGGTACATCAACTCCATATCTAAAGATGCTTTCGATATGTTAGCTAATGGAAGTTGATGATACTTGGTTTATGTGTTCAGGCATAGGCCGATTGTGTTACCCTATGGTATATTCTATCTAAAGATAAATGATGCACGAAAGGTAGTTTCTGGTCCTTGTTATAGAGATTAGCTTCAGATTATTAGGGATTTCTCTGCTGAAAACCCTTATGCGAACGAACCTTAACTGTTGTATATCTATCCAAATTTGTTGTGTCGTGAGTTGCAAGCAGCACAGCTATTTTCTGATTTATATTCTTTACTCTATATGTTATATATCGTATCGCAACATGTACTTATTCAATGGATTTGGTTTTTTTGAAGGGGGGACCATTACATCGGTCTCAAAAGTACTACCATATGCTAGCTACATATTTCTTGAGCTTCTCATAGCAGACTTATGTCTGACTCGTGGTTTTATACTTTCGTTATTTTCATGGGTGCCCTAGTGGGCAGTTTGGGAAAGGCAGCTATTCATTGGTGTTCATCGGGCTCTTGGAGAGGAGCTGGATGTTTTACCGACTATAGTATTTATTTCCACTGCACTACTCCATATATATCATCAGTATTTGTAAGGAGATACTGTTATAACTATCAAGATTGATGATAGTACTTGGGGTTGTGACTATGAAATGCTATGTATCTTAAAGTAGCACTATGTATTGTCTTTTTATATTATATGTTTTTATATTATATGTTATTATTCCGCATGTGAGATTATGATGTTTTGTTATCCTCTTTCCTGTTCGTTTTGTCTACCCTAAAAATTGGTTTTTCCAGCACTTGGATGCTCGAAAAATGAACACCACGAATGTATTAGATTCGACGTTTGAGGGTCGAAAAATGCGGTCATTACACAACTCATACCAATCAGGCAATTAAATCAGAGTCCAATGAAACTGTACTTCTCTTAACTAAATTAACCAAGTTTTATAAAACTATATGAAATGAAGTCAAAGTTGGAGTCTCTTTAAACTAAGTTCACTAATTTTTATGAAAACCATGTGAAACTGGAGTTATAGTACATCAATATAACTTTTAATATGTATGGTATCGTTTAAAATTGTACTTCTCTTATATAAATTTAAATTTGTTTCACAATCTCCTTTTTAATTTATGTATAATCGCTAACAGTTGAATTTTAGTATTGTAGGTAATTAGAGGCTTTTGATGCCAAAAAGTAGCAAGGTGCAGCATATACAAGTGGTTGAAGTTATTTTTAGTGTAGTATATGATTTATTTAGCTCATGTTTAGCTTTGTGTATTACGTGTGGGTAGTATTTGATGCAAACTTAGTGTATGAATAATATAAACACTTTAATGCGTATTTTATAAATTTGGTATGTGAATGTTATGTAAACTTAATAGCCTTAAAGTTATAAATTATCTTGAATCATTTAAAATGTTTATGTGATTTCTTTTTTGGATATGATTCGAATACGTTTATATAGTAGCTAACGCATATAATATTATAATATTACTAGATTTATGTGATAGTTTAATGGACCTAAATGATAAAAAAAATCATTAAAGGCAACGGATAGCCTTTTTTAAGTGTTGTAACTTTTTACAGCGTATCTTGATATGCTCTTAAAATTCCAGGATGTATAACATTAAACAACTTTAACTGAAACGCTGTTAAAACCTATTACAGTGTTTATCAGCGCACTATCAATGCTATAAAATACCATCTTTTTACATTGTTTCTATTTATGTTGTTATAAGTCCAAGGCCTGTCACGACATGTTGTTATACAGCGTTATTTAAAACGTTGTCGTAGCCTATTGCAACGTTTTTCCTACGTTGTTAAAAGTATTTTTTGTTGTAGTGAATTTCTAATAGCAAAAAACAAATTCTATATCAATTATAGGATGATGTTTCTTTTATCAATTAATAAGATGCGTTCAAGTAATATCGCTTACTTTTCAAAATTTGTTCTCGTTCATTGATCAGCTAGTTGTAGGATTTGATTATTATATAGGTCATTTGAGTACACATAAGACTTCAGGTTGTTCAATATTTATGTTGATTGATTTTTAAATCATTAAATGATATCTACTCATAATTTATAACGTAAGCTCGTATTTGTTAAATTAAGAAATCTTTGATAGAGTTAGGGTATGTCCTAGGGTCAATTATGTAATTTGTCACATATATCTAACTCGTTGACCAATCTTGTCTGAAATAAAAGGTATTTTCTTCCTATTATATATATACTTAATATAATGTGATTATATTAATTAATTACTTAATTAGAAGTATATTTGGTAGAAAAATCTAAAAAGGGCATATTTTGTGATAGTAGTTGCAAAGTGTTGTAACCGTGAGAAATTTATCACAACGAAAAAAATGTACCATTTTGAATGTTCCTAGTCAAGATGCATCGAGACTGGATATCGATGTATCCATTGAGACTAGTGTACGTAACGCTCTTCAAATGTTTGATAGTGTATTACTCATGAATGATGGGGGCAACTAGTGGTTACGTACTTATAGTTATTGGATAACCATGGAATGACTAACTCAATAATTCTCTGTTGGTTAATATAACTAAGGTCAAACAGAAAATATCGATGTGACTGATTTACATAGTTCTCTCGACTTGAGAATACCGCGGATCTTCAATATGAAAACCCGCTTTGATTATAACAAAATCATGGCATGTTGTCCATCGAGTGACTATAGTTTGGTCGAGTGGAAGTATTGAAAGTGAAGTACTATTCAAGAGAGGATTCGTCTCCTCAGTTATATGCAGTTAGGATCACAGTCAACTCAAGTCAACTCAAAGTCAAAGTCTCTTGTCAGAGAATTTCGGTTAATAATAATTGTTATTATTGAGCCAAGGACTTTGTAGCTAGACTATAAAGTTGAACGTGGATGAGGTTGGAATTTTGACCATTACCAAATTCCATAGTCCAAAGTGATATAGTTTTGACGAAGAGAATTAGTGTAAATATATGTCACAACTGGGTAGCGCTTATTAAACTTAAATTGGATTTTACCTAAAATGATTAAGCGATAAATTTGGCCATAATTTCACATCACTTACTAAGTGACATGTGAACATTAACATTATAATAGTTCGATGTTAATCGCTGACCAAATTTACACCAAGAGTTACATAGCCGAAATGATGAATTCCCTTAACACCGAACGTTTAATTAGTTTATAGTTGTTATAGATTAATTACATTAATTAATATTTATGAAATATTAATTATAAAATTTGAATATGATTTTAGAAATAAATAATGTTATATATATTTATAACAGCTATAAACATATCGATCGATATTCAATATTGACAAGCGATTAAATTAGCTATAATTGCATAGTATTTTGGCTTGGGTTTAGATGGGTTTAAGGCCCATCATTAGGGCTGCAAAATTTCGGTTTTGGGAAGGTCTAGGAGTGGCTAAAACATAGGGGATTGGCTTGGAGATAATGAGCTGAGATAAAGTGAGAATGGATAGAAAGGTTTTCCTCGTTTCTCTCTAATACAACCCTCTATACACACACACACACATATCTAAAACCAATTACTAACCTTTATGGCCACCAATACCTTCTACATTGCTGGTTAAAACATAGATCCCAGTCCACTTCAAAATTCTCAAATATATTTCAAATTAAAATAATATTATTCGATAGTTAGAGGGCTCCGGACTAACAATTTGACGAATCAAGAACAATAAAAGGAAGGAAAGTCATTGCTTCAACTTGGACTCAAAAGCATCATTAAATTGGTAATTTTAATTCATATTACAGTAATTAAATTACTTTTTATGATCCTATAATGAGCAATTTCATATATGTTTAAATATATTGTTACTGTATGTTTAGTTAAGTGAAATTTTGTAAGTAGATGTGGTTGTCACAAATCAGGCTGCTTATGTGCATAATTTGTTTATTATACTATTTGATTTATGTATAGACAAGTATTGTTTACTGTATAAAATCAATTTTCATCATTAATAATTATTTTATATATGTTTATTAATAAATTCATATACATATACATACTAACATATATTTCTCTCTCATAATAGCATATATGCATATATAAGATATATATATGATTTAAAAAATTTAGTACACTAATTTATATATAATATGAATTTATAAATTCGAAAATTAATTATCATACATATATTCATATTTTTAAATTAACATTTACTAAATTTTTGAATTGTTTATTATATATAAAATAACTAATGCATTAAAAATTCAATTTTATATTTTTCAACAATATTATATCATTTTACAAATATATAGAAAAAATTTCAATAAAGTTTGTTATTTTTAAAAATTAATATTATTTTGGAAAAACTATTTATCTTTTATTAAAAATAATAGTTTAATCGACAAATACTTTAAAAAAATTCATAACCTTTCATTCATGATCCTAGAATTTCTAAAATTTTAAAATTTGAATTATTAGTCATATATTATTTTATATAAAATAATTATTGCCGAAATCAATGTATTTGATTTTAAAAATAATAATTCAACTTTGAAAAACCTTCATATTTTTTCTAAGCTCTATCTTATGATCCTATATTTTTGAAAACTGTAAAAAAATTAATTTTCATCAAAATATATTATTTTATGTTAATTATTTATGGATGAAAACATTATTTTATTCATAATATATAAAAATTAAAATAATAAAATTATTATGTTTGCAAAACTAAGTTAATTTTGAGTTATAAATAATTTTTATTAATTGTTCTCTCTCTTTCTATATATATATTTATTTATCTATACAATAATGTGTTATGTTCATATATTATATATATATACATACATATGTTTTTGTGTGTGTGTGTGTGTATTGTAACACATAAACATGCGCATATTTGGACAACATACATGACATACAAAATGAGCTAATATATCTGTTGCGGTTTAAATCCCTATATCTACATATGGGCATATTATACCTTTCACGTTATGTTACACATGCACTCGCACACATATACATATACACATATATGTATATATATGATACATTTATGTATAAACTAAATCAAACAAAATTAATTTCATATCTTAATATATTTGAATTTAAATAAAATAAATGATTTTATTTAAATGAAATTGAAATGTTCTAATTCAGCTAGACTTCGTATGCCCAATAAAAGGTCCTCTAGGGTAAATTTTTTGAAATTCACCCATAACTTCCGCTGCGGGCTAATCAAGTTTCGACAATGACATCAGAGCCCAATAGCCTAAGCAGTATAAATTAATCATATTAGGGCTAACTAATTAAGCTTTCCTACTTAGTATGGTGTGTAGAAAAGTAACGTGTAGGATTGGAATTGGGTAATCAAGTGCCCTGGCCTACCTGCTTACCGGCTTAGCCCGAAAGGTGAAGTGAGCCCAAAGGTTGCTCCTAATAGAAAATGCCCAACTTAAATTAGGCCTCGGGCTAATTTTCAAAATCATTTCGAAAATTAATGTTAAAGGTTTCAAATCTAATAGTTAAATTTAAAATAAAACATGTTTATTATAAAAATTATAATACTACATAAGCTTTCAAAATGTTTGAAAGGATAATGATATTTTCTGAATGTTTGAAAATATTTATATAATAATTTCAAAATTTAAATTTATTAATAAGATAAATAAAATAAATTAATTATATATGTTAATTAATTAATGCATATATGCATGTACTACATATGTTGATATATGTTATGTTATTTTAAAATGTTTAAGATAACATAAGTATACATGTATGTATACAATCTAAGTTTTAAAATTAGTAAATTTTAATAAAAAATGTTTTATTGAATAAATTAATTAAATAAAATACACATATACATGAGATATGTATGCTACAGTATAAAGGTTATAGTATGCACTATAAATGTTACAGTAGATATGTCCAATATAAAAGTTATAAAATACTATTTTAAAATTAATTAAAGAATTAATTGACTAAACTTAATTAGATGAGATTTAATTAATGATATATTGTACGTAAGACTATCATATAAGTAATATGAAATATAAAAGTTACATAATAATTAAACATATATGATATATGTATAAACTAAATATGGAACATTAAAGAAACCCAAACAGACTTGAGAAATAAATACATAAATGTACATATACTGTGATTTATGATGTGTCTGATACTAGAATCGTCGGGGTATTTCATAAGGAGTATATTATTCTATAAGTCGATATCACTCAATATATATTGAAGATTATGAATCTTCAATATAATATTATCCTCTACCATATATATATATATATATATATATTAATAAATTACTGACATACTCCTTAGTTGTTGAGAAAACTCAAGTAGGCATGTTATGCATAGTATTATTAATATATTGAACGGATGAGAAAAGATAACTATATGTATTTGTTGAGAAAACTCAAGGTACATATACTATACTTGAGCCATCACGATATGGTAGGCATGAGTGGATAATCTCTCTTGATTTTTTGAGTAAACTCAATAGCGAAATGAGATTATAACAAGGAAAAATGGGTTAGGAGTTGTATATGATACAACCGATAAGGAGTTATCAATAATTTATGGGGCTGTGATTTGTTGAGAAAACTCAAGGTCAGAATACCAAAACAAACGAGTCATAACACCCACTAGTGAAGTTGTAAGACTTCTATGTTTCATCTTAGAGTTTGGAGAAATATAAAAGACTAGTTGGAGCCTTATTAGAAAAATGAAATGGTAACGTGTAGCCTTTCTAATATTATAAGAACATATGCTATATAATGTTATAATATCTAAAATGATTAATTTGTGCATTTAATATGATTAACAAAACATTTGTCGATTAACATATATAAATAAACTGAATTGAAAGTTGACAAATAGAAATATAATATATACTTACTAATAATTCTAATTGCATGTTATATAATGTTTCTATACCCATGCAAGTGGCCAATTTCACCTATTTAATATATTCGTAAGTTGGTCACTTATATATTTTTTTGGTTTAGACTATGTATTGTATTTTATGAGTTTTTGAACTCTAAATGCAATTCAAGACTAAGGATATTTGATCCATGTACTTTCACATATAAATGTTATATGGTGAACAGTCATACTTTGTGGGGTACAATATTTCGATGAAGTTAGTTCATTCAAAGTAAGACAATTAACAGTATTTTAAGATCATGTATTCAACCTGAATGATTTCAAAAGGATCATATTATGTTAATGTAACGTAAGGTTATAAACTACGAGATACTTCTAAGAACTCGATCGTTGAAATATCATCTCGATTAGTTTACATAAAGTGCAACATGTTTGATGTGTTAAATGTTAAGAATAATCGAATGCGCTTTTGTAAATGTCTGTTATGATGTTGTAGTAAGGTTTTCTTTTGAATAGTTTGACCATTTGAAAGAAAAACGAATGTATTAGAATAGATGTAATTTAAGGTAAAGTTGAAATGAAGAGAATGAATAGTCACTTTTGCTTCATAGAGAAACATTAGAAACAAGAATTGTAATAATAAATGATACTTAATATTGGAATATGAAATATGATTTTTATTCCGAAATGTATTCTCATATAGAAAATTATTTTCTATAACATTTATTTCTTTGAGTTCAAGATATTTGATCTAAAAACTCTCCTTTCTAAACTAGTTGCAGCATATGAAATAAGTAAACAATATTTACAATATTAAGTGAATGCTGGACCTCTAAATTTAGTATGCTATTATAGTAATGGAGGATTAGTGGGAGCATGCCACATAGCACCAAATGATTGCAACAAATAACGGAAAAAATTCGTAAAATGTACCAAACATTATTTGTGAAATATGTTTATTTTTTGGTATTGAGAAAAAATAGATATAACTATATTTCAATATGAGTATTATGAATATTCATTATGAAATAGAACTGTATTATGGAATTTTTTTCATAGTAAAAGTGATGCAACAAAAATACATATGTATCTAATATTATTTACAGTTGTTTTGGTATTAGAGACTAAGCGGTAGTTTTGAGAAATAATTTACTATATGATTATGAATCATATGATACGGGTTAATTATATTTCAAACAATTAATAGCTATGCACCCAATCAATGGGAGCATCATAAGAGTTGATGAACTTTTTTGAATTAATGCATATTGATGTATGCAATCACAAGTCTATTAATATCAAAAGAGTTCCACATAGTTTTCTATATTCATTAATGATTTATTACCAATATGAACATGTGTATTAGATACACATGTAGTAAGTTTATGAAAATATCATAGAATAAAAAGAAAAGTAAATAAAATAACATGCAATGGAATAATATCGCAAATTTCAATTGTTGAAATTAGCATAACAGATTCGGTATTCAACATGCTCAAGTCAATTCAGATTTACTCGCAAAATTATCGCTCGATAAGCTTAGTGTTTGGTACTTATGTATTGAAATAGAAAATTCGAAATAATGATTTAGAGTAAGCCATTTACACATATTAACCAAAAATGCCTCGAAGTCAGTGGGAGCGATATTGGGTTTATGAGTTTTTGGATATGATCCAAGAAATGATACGAATGTATCATTTTATAAGCATCAAGATTGAATAAATACTTTGATATAAATATCAAATAGTTTGATTTTTAATCAAAGTGCAGAGGAAGGGTGTGTTAATAAGAAAGAACGTTAAAAGGTACATTGATATTTCTAAACTATAAGTAAACAACACGTTGTTGATTTTGACAATATGCTTATATTAAAATCAACTTTAGTTGTTTTAATACTCAATTTGGGATTGTAAATGATGTCTTTTATGGTGAGTATAAAGGATATAGGGACTGCCCCAAAACGATATACAAGAGCACCTATTAAAAGGAGAACATGTAAGTTGGATCCTTATGCATTAGCAATAGGAATTATCATGCAGGTTATGTTGTGTATGATATTGTGTTTTGTTTATGTATTTGATACATGGAGAAAATATAAAATCCAAATTGATATCACTAAATGGTGGTTTGAGATGTTCTTGCGTATTTACGAAATACTAGAGAATAGTATATAGAAACAACGAAATCGTTATGGTAGAACATTTTGACACAAACTTTTATAAGTGATATTGAGTATAACATGTCAATGATAAAATTCAAGTTAAAATCTTTAATTTGAAAATGTTTCAAAATAAAAGTGATTGTGGTCGATTCAACAAAATGTTTAGAAGATTAACTTGAATGGCGCTATAATAAACCAATGTATATAGATATAAATGCACAAATTTATAATTGAGCCAATGGTGATTCCAGGTGTTGAGAATCCCATAATATTATTATAAGATAACAATTTCATGAAATTGGTCATGATAGAACTTAAAGCTCACTTGAATTCGAAAGAAATACTTTGAATCGTTCAACACGATAAAGGTTGTTTATCAGTGTTAGAGAGAGCTAATTGAAAAAAGTAGGTAATTGAAACATAATAGCATGCCCATTCACTAAGAGACCGACCTAATTGGTTTTAAGAAAATTGATTGGAGAAGTTGGTATTAGATTCCATAATTGACCCCAAGTGCAAGTGGGAGATTGATAGAGTTAAGGGTATGCACTAGAGGCAATTATATAATTTGTTATATATATCTAACTCGTTGACCAATCTTGTTCGAAATAAAAAAGTATTTTCTTCCTATTATATACTTGATGTAATGTAATTATATTAATTACTTAACTTAATTAAAAGTATATTTAATAGAAAATTTCATAAATGGTATATTTTGTGATAGTAGTTACAAAGTGTTGTAACCGTGAGTAATTTATCACAATGAAACAAATGTACCATTTTAAATATTCCTAGCCAAGATGCATCGAGACTGGATATCGATGTATCAGTTAAGACTGGAGTACGTAATGCTCTCCAAATTTGGACAGTGTATTACTTATGACTGCTGGGGGCACCTATGGGTTACGTTCTAATAGTTATTAGATAACTGTGGAACGACTCACTCGATAGTTTTCTGTTGGTTAATATAACTAAGTTCAAATAGAGAATATCGACTTGACTAATTTACACAGTTTCTCGACTTGAGAGTACTATGGATCTTCAATATGAAAGCTTCGCTTTGATTATAGCCAGATCATGCCATGTCATCTATCGAGTGACTATAGTTGGGTTGAGTGGAAATTTTGGAAGTGAAGCACTATTCAAGAGAGGATTCGTCTCATCAGTTATGTGCGGTTAGTATCTCAGTCAACTCAAGTCAACTCAAAGTCAAAGTCTCTGGCCAAAGCATTTTGGTTAATAATAATTGTTATTATTTAACCAAGGACTTTGTATTTAGATTATAAAGTTGAATGTGGATGAGGTTTGAATTTTGACCATTGCCAAATTCCATAAGTCCAAAGTGATATAGTTTTGGCGAAGAGAATTTGTGTAAACAAATGTCCCAAGCGGGTAATGCTTATTGAACTAAAATTGAATTTTACCAAAAATGAGTAAGCAATAAATTAGGCCACAATGTCACACCACTTGCTAAGCGACGTGCGAACGTTTACATTAGAATAATTCGATGTTAATCGCTGACCAAATTTACACCCAAGAGTTACACAGCCGAAATGATGAATTCCCTTAAGATCGAACAACTTAATTAGTGTATAATTATTATAATTTAATTAAATTATTTAATATTTATGAAATATTAATTATAAATTTTGAATATGATTTGACAAATAAATAATGTTAATATATATTTATAACAGTTATAAATATATCGATCAATCAACAATAACGAGAAGCGATTAAATTACATTTAATTGTATAGTATTTTGGCTTGGCTTAGATGAGTTTAAGGCGCATCATTAGGGCTGAAAAATTTCGATTTTGGGAAGGTCTAGGTGTGGCTAAAATATTGGGAATTGGTTTGAAGATAATGGGTTGAGATAAAGTGAGAATGGCTAAAAATGTTTTCCTCGTTTCACTCTAATACGACCCTACATATGTGTGTGTGTCTCTAAAAACAATTACTAACTTTTTGGGAGTTATTACCTTCTACATTGTTGATTAAAACATAGCTCTAAATCTACTTCAAAATTCTCAAATATATTTCAAATTAAAATAATATTATTCGATAGTTAGAGGTCGGTGATGTCGGACTGGCGATTTGACGAATCAAGAACAATAAAAGGAAGGAAAGTCATTGCTTCAACATGGATTCAAAGGCATCATTAAATTGGTAATTTTAATTCATATTAAAGTAATTAAATTACATTCTATTATCCTATAATGAGAAATTTCATATCTTTTTAAATATATTAGTACTATATGTTTAGTTGGGTGAGATTTTGTAATAGGTGCAGATGTCACAAATCAGTTTGTTACGTGCATAATTTTTTTATTATACTATTTGATTTATGTATAGACAAATGTTGTTAATTGTAAAAAATAAAATTTTGTCATTGATACTTTTTTTATATATATTTATTAATAAATTAATATATATATACATATATATTAGTGTATATTTCTCTCTTATAATAGCATATATGCATATAAGATTTAAAAAAATTTGTACACTAGTTTATATATAATATGAATTTAAAAATTCAAAAATTAATTATCATACATATATTCAAAATTTTAAATTAACATTTATTGAATTTTTGAATTGTTTATTATATATAAAATAATTATTACATTAAAAATTAAATTTTATACTTTAAAAAATATTATATCATTTCAGAAATATATAAAAAAATAGAAAATTTTTAATAAATTTTATTATTTTAAATAATTAATATTATTTTGGAAAAACTATTTATGATTTATTTAAAATAATAATTTAATTTAAAAATTATTCAAAAAAATTTGCAATCTTTCGTCCATGATCCTAAAATTTCTAAAATTATAAAAATTGAATTTATAATAATATATTATTTTATATTAAATAATTATTTCCAAAATCAATATATTTGTTTTTAAAAATAATATTTCAACTTTGAAAAATCTCTAGATTTTTTCTAAGCTCTATTTTATGATCCTAGATTTTTTAAAATTGTAAAATTTGAATTTTCATCAATATATTATTTTACGTTAATTATTTATGGATGAAAACATTATTTTACTCATAATATATAAGAATTAAAATACTATAATTATTACGTTTGTAAAGCTAAGTTAATTTTGAATTATAAATCATTTTTAATAGTTGTTCTCTCTCTCTCTTTTGATATATATATATTTATTTATATATAAATGTTTTATGTTCATATATTATATATAATATATTTATACATACACATGTGTGTGTCTGTATGTGTGTATATATATATACATACACACACACACACACACACACACATATATATACATGCACATATTTTAACAACATATATGAGATACAAAATGAGCCAATATGTCTGTTGCGATGTAAATCCCGATATCCACATATGGGCATATTATACCTTTCACGGATTATCATGTTACACATGCACTCACATATATATGTATATGATACATTTATGTACAAACTAAATCAAATAAAATTAATTTCATATCTTAATATATTTGAATTTAGATTAAATAAATGATTTTATTTAAATAAAATTTGAAGGATCATTTTCACCCTAGAGAAGGGGTGAATAGGGTGCACTAAAAACTAATGCGGAAATAAAAATAATAGCAGAGAAGGTAATGTAGTGAAGATCACACACAAATTTACCAGCTTCGGTAAAACCCTACCTACGCGCTGCTTCCAACGTTTGTACTAGAAATTAAGTAGTCAGAAGCTTACAAACACACATAAACTTACGAACCCGCTAACTTGATTAACCTTACTCTAAGATCAAAACACTACCACAACTCAACCATTGAGTTACGAATTCTCGAACTATAAACCCATAGTTCGTACCTAGTTACACAACTAGAATTTTATAGAAGTTTAAAAGAGAAAATTACACGATAAAAATAAACTAAAACAAAAACCCTATTTATATGCAAAGCCCAATATAAAAAAAAGAAACCAGTCCAAATATAAACGTGATATCCTTTTTGTAATTGCGGCCCAATAAAATATAAACGAGATTCCTTTTTTCACTACTTCCTGCTCATGCCGTCTTTTTCCTTTTGCGATCTGGATTAGGTCTTAGTAATTGAAGCTACCGCCTTGAAATAGAAGTTCAAATTTTTTTGCTTGATAATTTCGTTCCTCAATTAGCCTACTCCTTCAATCGGTGTTTTGGAATTGATTTTCGGCCGCTTCAGGATTGAGTTCGAATTGAATAAATTTGGTATGTGATTTTTGCCCCTTTTCAATTTTGTTTATGCTCGACTTTATGCTCTATTTGTTTTCTTGGTCTCAAACTCGATGATTGTCGATGATGAAATTGGGTTTACTTTATAGGAATTAAATGCCTAAATATTGTTCGTATATTTTTCTTTTGAATTCTTCACGTTTCTATGCTCGACGTTGATTTTCGATTTAATGATTGTGATGAATTCTTGTTTTGTTCATTTGTTGACTTGATCATCCTTTGATTGTGTTTGAATATGTTATCCGTTTTTTCTCCAATAACTTGTTCATCATTCAATTTTTGAATTTTTAGATAAAGTGTTTGTCGATTGCCCATTACTTTTTGAAACTGCTCCTTGACTTGTTCGAACTGCTACTTGCAACTATTTGATTATTTCTTTTTGAAACATGTAAACTGCTTCACTGATAGTTTCTATAAAATTGTAAACTGCGTCGAGTCATTTTATTTTGAACCACGGTATAGCTTGATGTCACTGTATATTGACCATTATGTTGCTTATGCTGCTTCATCCATTGAGTTGCTGGTTTTGTGTGTATGCACTGAGTTTGTATGCCTGTGAACTCCTAGTGGAAATGTTATTGTAGTCTTGTCAGTTTGAGTCAGACTTTAGTGTCTGATGCACTGGTCTGTGTTGCACTGTGTGGTGATGTTCATACCTGAGTTACCTTCATGTGTATTTATTTGTGTGGCCTCTGTTCATATGTATAAAAATGGTGTGGTTTTGCCTTAGAGGTTGTAGTCTGGTTCAAGTGTCACCATGATGTCTCTAGAGTCTTGTTTCACAGGCTTGTTGTTTTTGTTGTTTTTGAGTTGCTGAAGCTTGTTGCCTTTATGGGTGGTTCCACTAGAGTCTGTTGGTCTTCACGCTTTATTCATATGCACATGAACTTGGTCGGTTTAAGCCTAGTGCAGTTTTGAATGCTGGTCATCTCCATTTAGATACATACATTTATGTATGTATATATGTGTGTGTTCTTGTAAACTGGTTTCATGTTGAGCTACTGTTGTCATGGTCTTGTTCACTGCCCTGGTCTGGTTGAGTATTATGTTGCATTGCTTTGAGTCATTTTATTTACCTAGTCTCATGTCTGTATGCATGCATTTGTGTCTGGTTTCTTGTGAACTTATTACTGTGTTGTAGACTGGTTGCATGGCTGACCATATCTTATTAGCTTTCATTGATTTATTTACTTGAGTGCTTGCTTTTAGATGAACTTGTACATGTCTGGTGCCTTTGTTGATTCTGCCTAGTTTCATGTTAAAATCTAAGTGTTGAATGTCTTGTGCAACTATATGCTGGCCTCTGTTCCATATTTTGCATTCCATTTGAACCATCTGAAGCTTGTTAGCCCATTTGCATTCATACTATCATGTTTTACATGTCGAAAGTCTGCATGTAGCTTGCTTGTGCACCGGCCATTACTTGTATTTGTCTCTAGTCTGGTTGCACCAATATGCTATCTTCACAATGAACTACTTTGTTGTTGTGTGTCATCTCCATGTATATACATATATACATACACACACGCATATATATTTGTGTGTGTGTGTGTGTGATCAATTTTGTTTGTTGCGTCTCTTTGTAAAATTACAGTCACTTGATTACTTGTTCACTTGCATTATGTAGATAATACTGAAATTGTATATATGAACTCCGGTTCATGTTGTAACTGAACTTGTACTTGACCATTCTATTATTTTTTTTGTATTGCGCCTATGTCGAATCCAGCCTTGGCTTGGGTTTGCCCTTGTGCTCACATGTCTCTACTATTTTAACAAGCAAATGTATTTCAGTGAGCATGATCTTATGGCATGTACATTGATACACTGTGCATGTCACAAATAACCCAAATAACCGAGGCAAATAAAATTTTCAAAACACACACTTTATTGAACACTACAAAATATTTTCTTTTTCAATTTTATTGCGGTACTGTTTATTTTATAGATAGTTCAAATGTTGGATACATGCTGGAACAAAGTTGAAGATCAAATATGAGTGTTGAGTGAATATGTAGCGAGATGAAATTGCAAAGTGAAAATTTTGTTATAATTGAAAATGTGCAGATGCAATGAGAGCTAAAATTTGTACTATTGAATTTGTAATAAAATATTTGTTTGAATAAAATATTTGTTTGAATATGAATCCTGAGTTATTTATTTTATTCAACAAATATTTATTTAATTATATGGAAAAATAAAATAGTTTAATAACAAATACATTTAAATGAATATATATATATATATATATTATCATCGAAGAAAATCATATACTAGTATAGTCTACAATCTCCCCATTTGATGATAACAAACATATATTAAGATTTTGACTCTATTAAATGCATTTCGTCTTGATGAATTATATTAGCTCTCCTTATTTAAATACTCCCCGTACAACAAAACTCCCCCTGCACAGATGCATGTAGTTAAAACTGAAAAATTAATTAAAATTAACTTTGAATAAAAAACCCTCTCGAATATTAGTAAGGATATCGCTCAAAAATCAAAATCTTAACCTCTCCTCCCCATTTGTTATCTTCAAAAATAATAATAGCAATTGAAATAGCTACGATTTAGATTAAAAATATAAAATCAAATCAAGAGGGAAATGTTAATTTCAAATTCCAATTAATCAAACAAAAATCATAATATTATTAATTAGAAACAAACTCCACTTAAGAAAAATGGTAGGATTATGGAAAATTTTATATAGTGATAAGAGTTTGATATTTTCAATAAAGGAATAATTTGTGCATTTTTCCTTTTTCAAATATTATACAAAACAAATGTAGAACACTTAATAACCATGCATAACTGTTAGGAAATTTAAATGAGGTTAGTAGTTACCTCCTTTTTTTCAAAAAAAAAAAACATGTCAAGTATTTTCTAACCATGCATAACTGTGAGGACTTTTAAACGAGATTGGAATGTACGTGATATTTATCCTTTTCTTATATGTGTCCCATCCATGCAGAACCGCGAGGACTTTTAAATGAGAGTGAATAATTTAGGATATAATTATTTTACAAAAAATATTTCCTTGTTTTGAAATACTAAATTTTGCACACTATATTATGATGTATGGATTGACATAAACGTGAAAGTGATAGAAATGATCATGGGACAATTACTAATTTAAATATTATTAAATTTGTTTAATTTTCATGAAATTATAAAATTATACTTCTACTTATTATGAAATATAATTTAATCTCTATCCATCACTTTTCAAGCATTATAATAATTTTGATAAGTTCCAAAAGATTCGATTAGTCAATGGTCATCTTTTGTAGAGTAAATCTCTTACCGAAATAAAATAGAATATTCTTATAATGATGAAAACCATAGTTTCAAAAATTAAAATAAGTGAAAATAAATTTTCTGTAAGGAGTTTTTATGAAAATGACTTCTAGTTGAAAATCAATATAAATAATTAAATAATTGCAAAAATGATTTCAGCATGAGATGCTATCAGATACCACTTGTATTTGTGGTATTCATGGTGATATATAGTGGTATATAAGAAAAATGTAATGACCCAAATTTTTAGTACTTTTATTTATTAAATTAATTGAAATTTTATGAAAATTTGAAAAAAAAATTTGAATATAAAAATTCATTATTTGAAATACGTCTATTTTAACATAGCAACTGGTAAATTTTCATCTGATAATATGAATGTTTATTTATTATGAAATTTTAATTCAATTTAAATCAGTTAATATTTCATGATAATAAATTTTTCCTAAAACCTGAATATTTTCCTATAGAAAAATTCTAAATCCTCTTCTGAGTGAGACGACATCTTTCCGTTTTTAAAAATTAGACTTCTTTAGCTCCGTTGATCTTATTTTCTGCGTTTAAGCTGCATTTTTCCGCTAGCGAAAAATTAAAATTTTATATTTCAGTCGTACCACTGATATCTGTAAACCGCTTTGATCGTCTCGTTGAGTCGATCTCTGCGATACATTTATTTCTGTGCTTTAAAGTCCAGTACGCGGTAAAACCCATGAAAAACAGTTAACCCTAATCCGTTTTGAACTGTTGATATTTTTGTGCCTATTCGAAATTCAAACGGCTATTATAAACAGCCACTAGCTCTCATTATAACATTTATTTCATAATTTATTAAATTTAGGCGTTGCCATTCCCATTCAAATTTACATTCGTATGCTTGTGGCTCCTTGTCTCCTCTCCTGTTCACTGTTTCAACATAATATACATATTCATGTAGCCTATACGTCTTTATTTTGTATTCCTCTTGCCCATTCTTCTCTCCTCTTATCTTTCATCTTCCCTTGTACTTTTTCTTCCCTCATCCTTCATGATGAAAAAAAACAAAAACAAAAAACAAAATACGACATATATACGTCGCCTGTAGCCACCTCGACTATGCCTCAAACACCAAAACTTCGGCCAATAGCCCAGCCCAGCCTAGAGACCCCCTCTCCATGCAACTGCCCTCCGTCGTTCAACAGCACCAACCTCCACTTCGACTTTGCCGCCCTCACCTGACTTGCATGCCTTTCTTTTTTCCTTTGCTCCGCCCTCAGCCTATGGCCGATCCACCACGTCCGACCTGCCTCGGCTTCATGTCAGCCTCTGTTTGTATATGCCCATGTTTTTTTTCTCTTCTATTCTCTTTGTTTTTCCGTCCCCTGTGCTCTTCTTTGAAGTATGTAAAACTTCTATATTTGTTTGGCTTTCTTCTCTATACTTTGTTTCAAAGTTTGTTGTTCATGTTATAATCGGGATATGTATATTATAATATGTAGTTTATATTTTTGTTATAGGCGCATTACTTTACATTTAATATAATACATAAATAATTATATGTTTGTAGTTGCGTGTTGCAGTGTGTGTTAGCATATATCAGTGAAGTATTTTATTTTATTATGAAGGTTGGTATATATATTGGTTCTGCTGTATATCCTATATTAGTATTATATTGATTATAATGTTTGTATACATATTAAGATAATCGCTAGGTCTGTTTTATAAAAAATAAAAAAATTGCAATAGATTTTAGCAAATATAAACTGTGATTTATTTATATGTTTTGTTTATAGGTATAAAAAGTTTATATAAGTTATAAGTGTTGACTATATATGTTTTATAAACCTATATTATATATATATATATACATATATATATATATATATATCATGTTTGGGTTAAAGTAAGTGGTTATATATAGCAGTTTATAAAATGAAATTGGACAGTGCGAGTTGCTGAGGTTTTATATATTTAGTATTAAAGCAGTTATATATATATGATTAGTAATTATAAAGTTGTGTGTGTATATAGTAAATAATAGTCTGTGTTGATTTGAATTTTAGTAATGTATATTGGGTGTACGGTCTGGAAGCTAAAATATGTCAGTCTTGTAACCTAGCACATGATTTATATTAGTTTGTTTATATAAGTATTTATTTCAAATTTCCATATTGTATATATGTTTGATTTTAATTTATGTGTTTTAAATTCAAAAACAATGATTTTGGAAAATATAAATACATGTATATTTAATTTAATATGTGTTGAATTTAGAATATGACTATATATATAGTTATATATAGTTATATATATAAGTCCACCTATACCATTATCTTCGTAGATCCTGTTCTGATTTGTTCCATCAACTCTTGTTATCAGCTTTAATCGTTCAATTCGTGCCAATCTTGTTCGTTTGGAAATTCGCCCTTGGATTCGTAACCCATTTCAAATCTCTAGCCTCGAAAGGTAAGAAATCACTCACGATTTAACATTATTATATTAATTAAATTTGATTTCAGTTGAAACGACAATTGAAATATGTTGTTGTTGGTTATTTAAATTGTTTATATGCTATTATCTGTAATTGTCCACCGGTGGGATATGACACCATATCCTGTTGTTTATATTATATTGTTATTGATAATATATGCCTGTTATATTATTATATTATCTGTTATCACTCTGTAAGTTCCCTGTAGTTTAGAATTCACTATGGATTGAAATGATACATACCCGAACGGACTTTAGAATAGGAAAATTTCGTTATGGGTTGAAATGATAAACCCCAGCGATTTTCATTTGAATTGAAATTAGGATTTGCGAGTCGAAATGACATCTTCACGTATAGATCTAAATTACGGATTGAAATGATAAATATCCATATCACTTGACCATAGGATAGGAAATATATACAGACACCGTTGGTCCATATATAAATATTTTGAAAATAAATTATATGGTTTTGAAAAGAAATATATGGTTTTAATAAATGTTGATCCTTAAATTATTATATATAAATGGAAATGATATATATAGATTTAATAATATTTATTTTAAGTAAGATTGATTTAATACATATAATATGTTTATTAAGTATTTAAATTTATATTTCAAAATAGACTTTGGTAATAATTTTGAATAAGTTAAGGTTGGGAAGATAATTTGAATTTAGTTGAAATTGTATTAAATAAAGAATTTATTTAATTAAACCGTTTTGAAACTTACTGAAATTGAGATTTTAGACATGATTTATAACTTGGGTTTGATTTAAGTAATTTATTGAATATTTCCTGTTTAAATAAATTTAAGGAAATATATAGTAAATGCAATTTAAGGTTAGTTAAATGATATTTAATTTATTAAGTGAATATTCCCTGATTAAACAATAATGAAGTTAAATCAAGAGCTATATGAAACTGTTAAAATTAACTTTGAAAATGTTGAATATTAAAGCTTTGAAATATATTGAAATTTTAAATGTTCTATTGAGAACTGAATTGAATTGATGAATTGAGCTTTGGATAAATTTGAAATTGGAATTTGAGTTGATTTGAATCGATTCGTGAGACTTAAGGAAAGTATAAATACTTTACTTTATAAATTATTAATATAAATATACTATTTTCGAAAATAGATATATTTGAAATGAAATGATATCTTGGTTTTGAAATATAAATTAATTCGAAATGACCACAGTGTTATAATGTATAATTCTTCACGGCAGATAGTTCCACGGATCCTTAGAGGATGAGTATCCCAAACATTCTCTAAATTAATTGTATTTCAGTTGATATTTTACTTGAGTTGGATTTATTGATATAAGAATGTTAATCCTGACTCGAGTGTTTTGTGTTTTTCTTTACGCTCGGGTCAGACTGAGTGATACAGCATTAGAGACTCGCCTTTGGAGTTTGGAGCTTCGTTTGGAGATCCAACTATCGATTTAGCTTCCAGCTTTTCAGTTGATTGGTTCAGAGAAGTCATCGGTTCGTATGGAAGACTTCACTGTATTTGAGATATTCTGATGTATTTTATTTCTATCCCTGATGTATATAGTAGCTTCATGAACTACTATTCTTTATCTATTCTGCTGCATTATATTACTCTGTATTCTGTGTCTGTGATTGATTTATTTACTGTATATGCTGAGTTTTGCCAAATTTAAATTAACAATCTGATATTTTGAGCAATTCAAGTCCGGCATGTGTAGATGTGAATGGTTGAAAATAGCAGGTCGTTACAAAAAACGTATACTCCTCAACACTTGAATTGTTTTTTTTAAATTTTCAGCACATCCATTTATATCAAGCACAAGTAAAATAATCTATATTAAGAAAAACACACATTCAGAAAAAATTCATCAAAGTTGTTTTGAAAATTTATTTGATAGACATGAAGAGAGTCAATATGATTATTGTTTCAAAGTAGTTAACAGTCACTCTTTCGAAGACTCACTCAATTAGGAACTTTTATTTGGCTGATAAAAGTTTGAAGTTTGATTTAGCTCATAACACGGAAGTTTTAGATGTTCAAAAATGCTACTTATCAACTTTGTTTTCAAGTCAATTTGTCAAATTAATCAAAAATTATACTTGAGATGCCATAACTTGTTTATGTAAAATAGATATGCTTTATGAGTTATATATTGAATTTATTGCAGTTTTTCATGACATTCCAAAGTGAATAAATAAAAACTAAAAATGGAAAAGTATGAGATTTATCGGTTAGCTTTCCAAAACTTCAAGAATTTCAAAAAATTAGAGTTAAGATCTTCAAGATATGGTAGAAATACTTCGACAATGTCGACGAAAACATAATTAACAATATGTGAAAAAAATCGAGTTAAGAGATCATACCTCATTTTCCTTTGATGACATGATATCTAAAATGCGATGATCTCCATCAAATCTTTATAAGCTAAGGAATATTTAAATTTTAGTTTATCAATAACCTAGAACAACTCGAAATCTATCTTCATCAAATTTGTTCCTTAGCCCAATTATGTGTCTTAATTTTGGAAAAGGCAAGTGGTCTAACTAAGGATGTAGGACCACTATTATTATCAATTGAAATCTTTGGTTCCCGATTTTGTCTATATAACAAAAAATTAGCATCTACAATTGTACCCTTGGGAATTAAAATTTGTTTAAATTTCAAACCATTTATATTCTTACTTTTTGGAATCCATATTTGTGTAACGGTTTTGTGTTTGTATATATTTCGACAATTATTCTTGCCATTTCCAATATTTCCACACTTTACGCATTTGGGTATCACACTTTTCCTTTTAACAGTGTTATTAGTTGTTTGTTCATATTTTGACACTTTCATAAATCTAAATCATTTCCTTTTATTCATGAAGAGTTGATTTTCTAAGAGCATATTAAATGATTTTAAAATTTTCCACGTAATCAACTCAATTTTGTTAACTTTGGATTTTAAAAGTTTATTTTCATTTATTAGCTTCGAAAAAAAACTAATGGTACTATTACTCTTTTCAAAATTATTCATTTTCAACCCATATTTTTATTTCAAAGCTCTCTAATTTTAGCCTTAATTTCTAGCACCTCAGTTTCAAAGAGTTGGAATTTTTTTAATTCAATTTTTTCTAAATCCTTGATTTTTTTCAATCTCCTTTTCAAACTCGTATTTATCGAATAATTTCAAATTTTCTCAAAATCACGTTTTCTTTTCAAGGGTTTTGAAATTTTTGTTGACCTTATTTAATTTCTTTTCAAAAATCGCACGTTTAGAACTTTTCGACCTCTTAAAACTATCCAACTCTTTTTGCAAAATATTATTTTTACAAATCAACTCGGTTTTGTTATTCTCCCGAATTAAAATTTTGTTTTCTAGCTTTCGTAAGTTTTCATGAAAATAAGCAAGTTCTTTTTCATGGTCCAAAAACCTTTTGCAATTAGAATTTTTATTTTTCTTAATATTTTAAGTTCATTTTCGAAATCATTATTTTTATGACGCATCTAGATTGTTCCCTTATCAACTTATTATTTTTTATCTCAAGAGATACGTTATTTTCAATTAATTTTCGGCATAAGAGAACTAAATTATTTAATGAAAAATTACTTATCTCATCAGCTATTGAATCTTCATCACTGCTGTCTTTTGCAAACCCTGTCAAGTACATTTCTTTAACTTAGTCGATTGTGGAGGATTTCTCACCGTTATTGAACTTTGCACCATATATTGCATTAAAAGTATTCCAAATTTCCTGTGCACTTTCACAATGGGAGATATGGTTAAAATTATCTCGATTAATATGAGAATATAGTATATGCATAGTAAGAGCATTAATCGAAGTATTTTTCTTGTCTATTATATCACACCTATTTTTAATAATATCCCAACATTTAGACTAAATAGATTTTAAATAAACTTCCATTTTTAGTTTCCAATTTAAAAAATATGTTCCATCAAAAATAGGGGGAATAATACTGGACAGACTCTTGCTAGATTTGCAACTAGGGTAAGACGTCTTTGCTATTAACCTTGCTCTGATAACACTTGAAGGATCGTTACCTAGAAGGGTTGAATAGAGTGCAATAAAAATTAATGCGGAAATAAAAATAATAACTAAGAAGGTAATGTAGTAGAGATCATATACAAATTTACCCAGCTTCGGCAGAATCCTACATACGTGCTGCACCCAAGTTTTCTACTAGTAATTAAGTAGTCAGATGCTTACAAACACATGTAAACTTGTGACACCTGATAACTTGACTAACCTAACTCTAAGCTCAAAACCCTGCCACAACTTAGCCATTGAGTTGCGCATTCTCGAACTACAAACCCATAGTTCATACCTAGTTACACAACTAGAATTTTACAAAAGTTTAAAAGAGAAAATTACACAATAAAAATAAACTAAAAAAACCCCTATTTTATGCTAAGCCCATAAAAGAGACCAGTCCAAATATAATCGTGATATCCTTTTTACAATTGCGGCCCAAATAAAATATATACGAGATTCCCTTTTTCACTGCTTCCTGCTCGTGCCATTTTTTTCCTTTTGCTACCTAGATTAAGGCTTAGTAATTGAAGCCACCGCCTTGAAGTAGAAGTTAAAATTTTTTACTTGATGATTTCGTTCCTCAATTAGCCTACTGCTTCAATCAGTGTTCTTCGAACTGCTTTTCGGACACTTCAAGATTGTGTTCGAATTGAATAAATTTGGTATGTGATTTTTGCCCCTTTTCGATTTTGTTTATGCTCGCCTTTATGCTCTGTTTGTTTGCTTAGGCTCGAACTCGATGATTGCCGGCGATGAAATTGGGTTCAATTTATAGGGACTAAATCACTAAATATTCGTTCATGCATTTTTCATTTCAATTCTTCACGTTTCTGTGCTCGACATTGATTTTCGATTTAATGATTGAGATGAATTCCGACTTGTTCGTTTGTTGACTTGATCATCCTTCGATTCTATTTGAATATTTTTTCCTTTCTTTTCTCCTATGACTTCTTTATCGTTCAATTTTTTGCTGGCATTCAATTTTCAAATTTGAAAAATAAAGGTGTTTATCGATTGCCCATTACTTTTTGAAACTGCTCCTTGACTTGTTCGAACTACTACTTGCAACTATTTGATTATTTCTTTTTGGAACATGTAAACTAATTCACTGATAGTTTCTATAAAACTATAAACTACTTTGAGTCATTTTATTTTGAAACTCGGTGTAGCTTGATGTCACTGTATATCGACCATTATGTTGCTTATGCTGCTACATCCATTGAGTTGCTAGTTTTGTGTGTGTGCACTGAGTTTGTATGACTTTGAACTCCTAGTGAAAATGTTATTGTAGTCTTCTCTGTTTGAGTCAGACTTTAGTGCCTAGTGCACTGGCCTATGATGCATTGTGTGGTGGTGTTCATACCTGAGTTACCTTCATGTGTATTCATTTGTTTGAGCTCTATTCATATGTATAAAACTAGTGTGGTTTTGCCTTTGATGTTGTAGTCTAGTTCAAGTGCCACCGCTATATCTCTAGAGTCTTGTTTCACTGGCTTGTTATTTTGTTGTTTTTAAGTTCGTAAAGCTTGTTGCCTTTATATGTGTTTCCACTTGAGTGTGTCGGTCTTCACACTTTATTCATATACACATGAACTTGGTTGATTTGAGTCTGGTGAACTTTGAATGTCGATCATCTACATGTGGATACATACATACATTTATATATGTATATATGTGTGTGTTCATGTAATCTGGTTTCGTATGGTGCTGCTGTTGTCATGGTCTTGTTCCCTGCCATGGTCTGGTTGAGTATTACATTGCATTGCTTTGAGTCATTTCATTTACCTAATCTCATGTTTGTATGCATGCATTTATGTATGGTTTCATGTGAACTTGTTACTGTGTTGTAGACTGGTTGCATGCCTGACCATGTCTTGTTAGACTTTCATTGATCTATTTACTTTAGTGCTTGCTTTCTGATGAACTTGTACATGCCTAGTGCCTTTGTTGATTCTATCTGGTTTCAGGTTGAAATCTCAGTGTAGAATGTCTTGTGCACTAATTTGCTGGTCTCTTTTCCGTGTTTTGCATTCCATTTGAACTGTCTGAAGCTTGTTATCCCACTTGCATTCATATTATCATACGCAGAACATGTTGAAAGTAAATCCCCGCATATGAAGTCTGCATGTGGCTTGCTTGTGCATTGGCCATTACTTATGTTTGTCTCTGGTCTGGTTGCACTGATATGTTATCTTCACAATGAACTGCTTTGTTGTTGTGTGTCATCTCCATGTATATACATATATGTATGTATGTATGTGTGTGTGCGCGCGTGCGCGTGTGTGTGGTCGACTTTGCTTGTTGCATCTCTTTGTAAAACTACAGTCACTTGATTACTTGTTCACTTGCATTATGTAGATAATACTAAACTTATATAAATGAACTCTGGTTCATGTTGTAACTGAACTCGTACTTGACCATTCTATTTTTTTTGTATTGCACCTCTATTGAATCCAGTCTCGGCTTGGGTTTAACTTGTACTCACATGACCCTGCTATTTTAGCAAGCAAATGTATTTCGGTATGCACGACCTTATGGCATGTACAGTGATACACTGTGCATGTCATAAGTTATTCGTGTAAGTTGAATTAACAAAATGATGACGAACAATCCAAATAACTAAGGCAAATAAAATCTTCGAAACACACACTTTATTGAACATTGCAAAATATTTTTTTTCAATTTATTGCGTCAATGTTTATTTTGCATATAGTTCATATGCTAGATACAGTCTGGAACAAAGTTGAAGATCAAATATGAGTGTTGAGTAAATATGTAGTGAGGTGAAATTGTAAAGTGAAAATTGTGCTGTAATTGAAAATGTGTAATGCAGTGAGAGCTCAAATTTGTAATACTGAATTTTGTAGTAAAATATTTGTTTGAATAAAATATTTGTTTGAATATAAATTATGAGCTATTTATTTTATTCAACAAATATTTATTTAATTATATGGAAAAATAAAATAGCACAACAATAAATACATTTAAATGAATATGTATATGTTTATTATCATCAAACAAAAATCATATACTAGTATATTCTACAAAATTTAGAAATGTTCTAATTCAGTTAGACTTCATAGGCCCATTACAGTAAAACTTTTGAAATTCTCCCATAACTTCTTCTATGGGATAATCCAGTTCCGACAATCTTCAAGTTGTTAGTTAAATATTTGGATATATTCATGCGTCAATGTATGTGTGTGTTATATATTTTCATATTCTTTCCCTTTTGAGCTGGCGAGAACAAACTATTACAAGGATTCAAACTAGTAATTTTTTTATCAGTCGATGTTAATGTAAATCCTTAAATATCGCATGCTAATGTTCAAAATGTTTGGTTTAAAAGTATGTATACATCAAGTTTGACTTATTAATAATAACTTCAAGTTATTGGATAAATTATAACATCTAGTTATGGGATAAATTATAACATCTAGTTATTGGATATATTGTGAGTTATAGTTAATTTTGACTTATCAATAACAAAGATCTTCAAGATCCGAGTCTTATATTTTGTCGAAACTTCATAGTTTAATAGTGAAGTCAAATTATTCTATTCTTAGTAGTAATTATCAAAGCTTCTAGTTTGATAATTCTTAAAAATTATCATATCATATAATAAGTTCCACGTTTTAATTAATCAAAATAGTTGTTTGGTAATTTAAGGACTTTAAACACTAAACGCCCTGTTTTTTGCTAGTATCATACTCGAGTATGATTTTGGATATTTTGAACTTTATATTCAATTTTTCCACTCAAATATACAAACCTGTGTGGATGTATAAAATAATTGAGATTTTCTACATATTTTGTTCAAACATACTTAAGAACATCATCCTTCGAACTACTACCTCAAAGATACCTCTATAATATTCATTCCAAACTGTGTTGAACTTCTGGTTCAAATAAATTTAACACATAACTTCAAGTTGTTAAGGTTTCTTCAATTATACTTTAAATATCCCTTTGAATATTATTTATAATTATATATCAAAGATTAATACATAATTTAAATTATATATAGGTATCTCTTCTAGAGAGTATAATAGAAGGGATAAAGCTACAACCCAACTAAGAGTATCTCCCAGGTACTTGAAAGTCTTATAGAAATATGTAATTATATTAGTTGCACATATAGATTTTTCAATACTGTAGTTATAGCTTTTATGAAAAACATTGTAACACCCTACCTCTATACCCATACCATCCAAGTGTATTACTAGGTAATACTATAATATAATATGGAGAATGAGGCTGTATAAGGTACAAATGTGAATATTTCCTTGGAATAATACCGGTACATATGTCAGTAGTCATAAACAATTCACATATACATACATAGTTGTTAACCCGCCTTTTGCAAGCACATAGACAGGCGAATTTAACTATATCAACTACTCATTTGTCGAGACTGGAATGCGATGGATTTGGTTCAAATAGATGAATGGACGATCAATTATGGATGGTAAACATTAATATGTAGCTGGGATTCGGCATGGTCGACGGAAAAAAGTCGCGGGATACTGGAATTATGGGTTTCGACAAAATTCGATTCATTCCGGATAGGTTTTGGGATCGGCATGATCCTACCTGCTCTGCGTTGGCCTATTTATATAGGCCGACATCAGGTTCTAGGATTGGCATTAACGGCGTTTAGAGAGGTCGGCCTTTTCATTTGGTTTGGTCGACATTGGAGTGGAATAGGGTAGAGTGTATCAGTCATATAGGGCCGGTTAAGGTAGATACTCTATGTGGGTCGGTCATGGGTGGAGAGTCATGAGTGGCCCAGCCTAAGAAGTTCGGTAGGTAGGGATCGACGTGGTGGTCTGGACCGGCTTCGAGATGGACCTCTGGTCAGCACAAGCAATGAATCAGGTCGGCATCAGGGAGTGCTTCGGTTCGGCATTTGGGTGAAAGTTACTTCAACTTGGGTTCGACATGGGCTATAGGTCATGTTACTTTGAGTCATTGAGCATTTCACTTCGGGTCAGTACCATGGTTACTTCGAGTCAGCTTATGGCTGACTTAGGGTTGGTCGAGGTGGAGGGTGTGAGTTCGGCCAAGGTCTTAGTGGGCCGTTATCACTTGGGAACTCCAATAACCAGGATTTTGCCTATAAATACGGCATACGGGGCTTCAAAAGGAATGATCTTCATTCTATTTCCCTTCATCTTCTATACTAAGGCTACTCTGCCATTGTTATTCCAAAAAACTCTGGATTGTAACTGTAATTGATTCTAACATCAATAAAAAGGAAATTTCTGGAGTGGATGTAGGCCGGAGTCAGCCGAACCACTATAAATCCTCTGTTCTTACTACTTTCTTTTTAATTTTTACTGTTCTTCAAATTTATACTCTCTACATAGATTCCATCTGTGTTTTGTGACTGTGATTTGGTGCTTTCATCTGGATTTGGGTGTTAGTGGCCAATTTTGGCTCTAGCAATAGTATCATCACAAAACAATAAACACATATACCTCAAGGATAGAACAACATATAACATAAAATAAATCATAGAGAATATAGGGCCAATAACACACGGATAACAAATATAATAAAAATATACAAAAATCTGAGTGGGACATAAAATAGGTCAATCTCCCAATATCTCAGAACTACACAATGTAATAAAAAATTAACCGCAAGCGCATGGTGTACGAATGTAGCACATGGCGAATACGGGTCGATCCGCAGGGAATTGATAATTTTAAAAATCTATTCAATCAAATTAAACCAAAGTTGAAGAGAATGTTAAACTAGAAAAGAAGGAAAACAAGCAAAAGAAAATTGATAAAAATATGAGTGTTAAGACAATTTAGAGGTAATTTCCACTCTCTAGATCACATAAATCAACAAAATGAAGTTATGATCTCTCTTTTCTTGTCATTAGTGAATTACTTGATGTGCTTATCATAAGTATGGTATATTTGTGCTATTAATTAACTCAATATAAACCATCAAACTATAACACAACCACTAATACACTTTTAAATCGCATAAAATATTACAACAAAGTTGAAAGCAAAATCTATTTTAAACATGGCCTATTAACTATTAAGAAATATATGCCATCAAATTTTAATTTCAGCAATCACTTCTTTGCCATAATCATATGTAAATGAAGACGCAATTTGTGTTTTGTTTGTTTAAGCATAGCCTATTTGTTATAAACAACATAGACTATCAAATTCAAAGCTAAACAACATCGTTAAACCACTTCAATCATTCTCATTAAGCACAAAAAGAGAGCATAAACATCAAATTAAGTTGAAGCTACATGATTAGAGAGCTTCATTACCCCTAAATTGAAGGGGTTTAGCCTCTCATGTTTGTTACCATATGAACAAATGTAGGTTGCAACATGAGAGAAAAAGAAAAGGAAAAGAGAGCAAAATGAAATGGAAAACTATTATAATTGCATAAAGGAAAATCTACACTACTTGCATAAAAGGAAATGAACACGTAATTAAAAAGAAACAATAATTAACATTGCATAAAAAAAAGAATTACATAAGAGAAGAAATGGCTAAGTAGCCATGGAAAGAAAGAGAGATTTGATTTATTTTCTAAATTAAAACTAACTAACTAAGAGGAAGAGGGCTACATGAAACATAAGGGGTATTTATACAAGTTAGAAACCCTAATGCATATTTTTGGGGAGTACCCAAAATGCCCTTGGAGGAAGCGTGGTGGCCAAGTTATCATTAGCTTTAATAATCCTCCACTTAAATGTACATGAAGCTTTAAATGTCTTTTAGCATGTGCATTAGCCTTTAATTTATACATTAAGGTAGTGGGTAGGTGGGGTCCTCCATGTTCTTCACTTTGAATTATTTCCATCTTCATTCTTTTGTATCTTCTTTGTACATGCGTATTCCTTCATGAAACCACTTGTAATTGAGTTTAAATTCCTACAAAATAATATAGAAATTTCCCGTTAAATTTTCTCAATTTGATCTATGCACAAAATGACCATTTTGCCCCTATATGAAGATGAATATGTGACAATTTGAAAACAATTTGAATTTGGTTTAAACAAGTAAAAATACCCAATATGATCATTTATTCAATTTAAATAGATTAAATATGGTGGTAAAAATATGCATATTTACGTGCATATCAAATAACCCCACACTTATCTTTTTATTCGTCCTCGAATAAAGAAAAACTTAGATAAATCCGTTTTCGTAGGGAGCACGATCGCATTGAGCGTATGCAATAAGCCGTTAAACCTCTGGGTGTCCCCAGTAGGACGAGTGTTGTCTCGTGAGGGTTTTCAGCGGATACTACCCACAAAATCCAAATGCAGGATGAAAATATTTACAAAATGTAAGATTTATTTACAAAGAATAATGCAAGTTTTTGAAATATTTACAAATGAAGGATTTATTTGTAAATTGACACAACTAAGTTAAATATAGGTTTTGGTTATTATCTTGAAAATTTATGTCATTTACTCATCAATATTTCCAATAAAAACGAAGTTATCATAACAAATAAATTACAGTTTAACTCGTTGTTTCGGTTAATAACACAGTGTAACTATGAAATGGATCCTTAGTTGATTATCAAAGTTTATCAAAGTGGTATTTTCATTTCTTTTCAATAACAAATCAAATCAAATAAGTAAAAATAGTGCTAGGATTTCAATTGCTTGCTCTCTCATTATTTGCAAGAAAAATTACACACCTAGCTCAGGTAAACTGAGGCCATATATACCACCCATGCACTGCCTTTCGAACTTATGTGAGGGGAGTACAGAGCATGGCGAGTGCACACACTTTCATACATACACCTATCGACCGTAGGTGGTTTTTATTAAGTCTATTTTTTTTACATGTGTTACATACATGCATAACCGTGAGGAGTTTTAAATGAGTATGAAAACACATAATCAAAGATTCCAAGTAATTCACTCATGCATAACCGTGAGGACTTTTAAATGAGAGTGAATACTTTGGATGTTATTATTTTTTAACTTTGTATATTTTTTAAGAGAGAGAGTTTTGCAAAATCATCTTAGCACCATTTAACTTACAAGACAAAAAAATGTTATATCCTTTACTTTAAATTCACCACTTTTAAAACAAAGATTTTCAATTAGGATGTATTTCATAATTACACGTATGAATCTTCCTATATACTAGTTAAACCATTGTTATTTATAATACAACTTCATTTTTATTTTTGTTAACACAAATAAATTTTCAATAATTTCAAATTAATAAACCAAAGCCATATATTTATCCTATAGTGTTTCTTCAAAAATAAATCAAAACGCTAAAAAAAGAAAAATTCTTCTTTTGTTTTGGGATTTTTTTTTATTTTTTGGAAGAAAATGAAAAATTAATCCCGAAAAATCAAGAAGAAGATGAGTCTCCCCCCACACTTGATTTTGACTGTGTCCACACAGTCAACCCAAGTGGAAGGAGAAAAATAAAAACATAACCTTTATTTAAATGAAAATGTAAAGATGATTATTTACACGACATCAGAAAGTATGCCGTTAAAGAGCAAATGAACCGGTCTTCCAAAAACTGATTCATTTGTCTCGTCAAGTATGCGAGACACAGCTTGAGCTCGAAAAACCAAATTGTAAAAGATTTCGAAGTTGATTATTGATTTGGAAAAACGAATTTTGTTTTATCAAAAATTGAATGAGTTCTTTTGTTTTCAATGATTTTTGCGGTTGATAAAACAATTGATTGAAATTCACATTTATTTTCACCAAATTGAAATTCAAGTTTATCATTGAAAACTTCTTCCAAATTATCGATTTCAAAGTCAAAATGGTGATTGAAATCTTCCCCATCAAAATTTAATGACTCATTTTTGTAAATTCCATAAAACTCATGTTCGTTAAATTCATCTTCCTTTGTTGAATTATCAACAACTTCATCGCATATATCCATTTCAAAATTCAAAAGTTGTTGTATTTAAATTTTCAGAAAAAGGAAGATTGAAATTTAAATCGAGTTTCTCACCCTCAAAAGAATTGAAATCCACTCAATTACCGTGTTTTCAACAACTTCATTAAGATTGTTATTTTCAAATTCAAAATTTTTAATTTGAAAATCGTCGATTTGGGTAAAAGGTGGATTATCACTTGACTCATCACATGTTGAGATTTGATTTTGTTGTTCATGTTGTTTCATATAAGTTTCAAACAACAAATCCGTGTGATCATCGTAAATTTCATTCATTTGTTCAACAAAATCCAATTTGTAGTTATTAAATTGAGAATTTCCACTTTGAAATTGTTGAGAACAAAGATTTTCAATCGTAACATGGTTAAGATTATTACCATTGCCAAGTTCGTTTGAAAAGTTGTTTTCATTTACATTTTGAGTTTGAAATTCATTTTCGAGTTCGAAATTGAAGTGGCAGGGGTTATACTCGAAGTCATTTGAATTTTGAAGTAAATTCAAATTTTGATTATTTTGAAAATTTTGACTTGAGTTATCACACAAATAAGAATTACACAAATCGTTTATCATTTGATTTTGTTCTGTAGAGATTTCAAGTAGAGATAAAATGCTATTTTCGAGATTCGAGGGTTGGTCATCGTTTTGAAAACTTTGTTGTTCAAAATTCGAATTATTTAAAGAATAGTTGTCGTTAAAACATCCATACGAAATCGGAGTGAAATCATATGGATTATATTGATTTTCACAACTATTGTAGAATTCAAGTAAGTGGGGAAACTCGGACATTTTCAAAAAAAAATTATTTTTTTTTGTTTTTAGTAAAGGAAAAATATTTACAAATAAAATTTATTTTTCAAAAGGGAAATCGATTTGTTGTTTTGTTTTTTTTTGTTTTTCAAGTTTTTTTGGATTTTTGAAATTTCAAAGAAAAAGGGTTTAAAAATTTCAAAGGAAAAAGAAAATCTGCAATTTTTTTGTTTTGGATTTTGAAATTTTTTGTTTTTTTTAAATATGCATGAACTAATGCAACTAAATGAAAGCAGTGGTTAGTTACAAATGATTTATCCTAAGTTAAACCAAAATTGTACAATCACACATTGTCTTAGATAAACAAGATAGTTCTGAGCCACATAACGGATAGGGTTTATCGGTGCACCACGAATCACCGTAGCAATGCAGCCGAAGGTTTAAGTACCTTCAGAGTAACAACCACTATAATATTTACGAATCACTGTAATATTTATAAATGGTTATTACTCTGCCGTAGCCTAGACGCCAAGAATTTAAATTGTTCAAAGAAGACAATTTGTTAATATACAATTAAGCGTTATTGATTTCTAACCGTTATTATTAATCAAAATCTAAGATGAAATGCAAAACTGAAATTAAATGTGCATTAACAATGCAACTACGAATGAATTTTTGTTTTGGTTTTTGAATTTTTTTTAATAAAATGCAAGCAAACAATAATGCAAGACAAATAAAAACAATAATATAGCAAGAAAGCAGTTTATTTTTTTTATTTTTTTTGCAAGCAAAGCGAAGCAATTATTTTTGGAAAACCAAGCGAAGCAAGCGACTCTTCCTATCTGCTTTGGCAACATAAAAAAACAAGATATATATACAGTTTTTTTCTTTTTCAAAAGAAAACCAACAAAAACAAATAAAACAAAATGAAAATTGTTTTTTTATATATCAAAAGAAGAAAATCAAAGCAAATGAAAAACTAAAAAAAAATTCCTTTTCTTTTTGGATTCAAATTAAAACGAAAGTTGAAATCAATTCAAATTCACCCAAATCACAAATTATTTTTTTCTTTTAAATGAAGGTTCAAACAAAACACACACTCACTCACCCACTAAAAAAAATATCCAAACTAAATCTCTCAACAACAACTCGTATAACCCAAACCCAAAGCTCATTATCCTCTTTAATCTAAACCCGCAGTTCAAACAAATAAATAAATAATTTGCTTTCCTTGCTGTTCGATTATCACCGCTGTTATTTCAAGTTCGCCCCCCTTTGTTTGGGAAATCAAATTCAGTTCACGCACATTCAAGTATGAAATTGCAAAATCAAATTATGCCATTCGAGAGTTGCTCGAGGAATAAGGAGGGTTCATTGATGGTACTCGTCGATCAGGTCGATGAGGTTGTGGTGGGTTTTGGGTTTTGGTTTCGGTGGTTAAGACAGAGGCAAGGGGGTGTTGAATGGAAGGGATTTTTATGTTCAGATTGCGGGTCCGAGCAAATTAAGGCTAGGGCGACTTGTATGATGGTGAAGTAGTTGCCGTGGGTACGGGATTTCAAGCGATTGACGGTTATGAAGTGGAATGGGAATGGCGATTGGTGGAAGTTGTGATGGTGATGTCAAATGTTGAGGTGGCTACAGTTTAATTTGTCTAATAGCAGTGATTTGCTTGAGGAGTAGCTTGATGTCTGATGCTAGAAGTGGATGGTATGGTTTTGTGTGTTGACAACAAGGAGGTTGTTAAGGTGATGGTGGTAGGAGTGTAAGTATTGAGGCAATGTAACAGTGGACTTGTGAGGTAGGTTGGAGTTTGAAGTGACTGTGAAGCAGGGAGGGGCAGTTTCAAGTGATATGTATGTGGAGTAGAAACATGGGAGGCAGTGTGGTATTTGGTGTGGCACAGTGAGTGGTGAAGTCTTTCTGTATGGTTTGCAGTTTGACTGGGAGGTTGAAAGTGATTGAGATGTAGGTGGAAATTGATTTGTGGTCGGGGTTTTGTAACTGCTTTGTTAGTTGATGGGTTGTTGTTAGTTAAATTTTATGAGACTGTTAAGGTGATGGCTGTAGGAGATGCAATATTGCCAGTTGTCTGTGATGGCTTGGAATGTTTGTTGCTGCCGTGCACTAGAAGGAAGCAGTAATGGGATTTGAAGGAGACGTGTGGTTGAAGTTCGATTAGTGTTGTGGTCTGGGTTTTGTGGTCAAGGTGGTTGATGGCAGAGGTTGGGTGATGCAGTGGAATGGTTGTAAGAGGTTGGGTTGATGCAGAAGTTTGATTATTTGGGTAGGAAGAGGATTGGCGTGTTACTGTTGCGAATGAAGCAGGGGGTGATAGAAAGAGTTGTGTGTGAAGCTTGCTGATGTGGTTCGTATGTGGTGAAGTGGGGGAGAGTGCTTGCAGGAAGGTTGTGGGATGTTGTTCGACGAAGTGGTCAGTGGAGGATGGAAGTTGCTGTTGAAAGACAGTGGTGGTGAAGAGTAAGCTACAAGGATGGTTTTGAAGCAGTAATGTGTTGTGATGGAAAAGGCAACATGGAACTAAAATGTAATGTTTTTCTTTTGAAGAAATATAGAACAGAGAGTTGATGTAACAATGCACTGAAATTGTATGTATGCACAGAAGATGCAAATGTAAGGTTGAAACAGAAAATTGTAAAAACAGAAAATGAAAATTGTAACTTGGAATAAAATAAAATGTTTTAGAAATTGTATGTTTTTTATCTTTTTATGCAAATGCGAATAAAACTAGAAAACAAGCACGCAAACACAAATCACACCACAATTTTTTTTATATATATATTCAAATGCAAAAAAAACTAGAAAATAAGAAACAAGCACACAAACAAAAGGCACACAAAATTAAACAAACACACAAAATAAACACACAAAAATAAAAAAAATCCAAAGAATCAAAAAATAAAATCAAAGAAATTCCCCGACAACGGCGCCAAAAACTTGTTCGTCGACGGAAATTCTATCGGTTTAGAAAACCGTCGAACGAATTTAAATTAAAAATTAACCGCAAGCGCACGGTGTACGAATGTAGCACGTGGCGAATACGGGTCGATCCGCAAGGAATTGATGATTTTAAAAATCTATTTAATCAAATTAAACCAAGGTTGAAGAGAATGTTAAACTAGAAAAGAAGAAAAATAAGCAAAAGAAAATTGATAAAAATATGAGTATTAAGACAATTTAGAGGCAATTTCCACTCTCTAGATCACATAAATCAACAAAATGAAGTTATGATCTCTCTTTTCTTGTCATTAGTGAATTAGTTGATGTGCTTATCATAAGTATGGTATATTTGTGCTATTAATTAGCTCAATATAAACCATCAAACTATAACACAACCACTAATACACTTTTAAATCTCATAAAATATTACAACAAAGTTGAAAGCAAAATCTATTTTAAGCATGGCCTATTAACTATTAATTAGAAATATAAGCCATCAAATTTTAATTTCAACAATCACTTCTTTGCCATAATCATATGTAGATGAAGAGGCAATTTGTGTTTTGTTTGTTTAAGCATAGCCTATTTGATATAAACAACATAGACTATCAAATTCAAAGCTAAACGACATCATTAAACCACTTCAATCATTCTCATTAAGCACAAAAAGAGAGCATAAACATCAAATTAAGTTGAAGCTACATGATTAGAGAGCTTCATTACCCCTAAATTGAAGGGTTTTAGCCTCTCATATTTGTTATCATATGAAAAAATGTAGCTTGCAACATGAGAGAAAAAGAAAAGGAAAAGAGAGCAAAATGAAATGGAAAACTATTATAATTGCATAAAGGAAAATCTACACTACTTTCATAAAAGGAAATGAACATGCAATTAAAAAGAAACAATAATTAACATTGCATAAAAAAAAAGAATTACATAAGAGAAGAAATGGCTAAGTAGCCATGGAAAGAAAGAGAGATTTGATTTATTTTCTAAACTAAAACTAACTAAGATGAAGAGGGCTACATGAAACATAAGGGGTATTTATACAAGTTAGAAACCCTAATGCATATTTTTGGGGAGTATCCAAAATGCCCTTGGAGGAAGTGTGGTGGCCAATTTATCATTAGCTTTAATAATCCCCCACTTAAATGTACATGAAGCTTTAAATGTCTTTTAGCATGTGCATTAGCCTTTAATTTGTACATTAAGGTAGTGGGTAGGTGGGGTTCTCCATGTTCTTCACTTTGAATTATTTCCATATTCATTCTTTTGCATCTTCTTTGTACATGCATATTCCTTCATGAAACCACTTGTAATTGTGTTTAAATTCCTACAAAATAATATAGAAATTTCCCATTAAATTTTCTCAATTTGATATATGCACAAAAATGACCATTTTGCCTCTATATGAAGATGAATATGTGACAATTTGAAAACAATTTGAATTTGGTTTAAACAAGTAAAAATACCCAATATGATCATTTATTCAATTTAAATAGATTAAATATGGTGGTAAAAATATGCATATTTACGTGCACATCATATATCCAATACAAAATGGTGTCATACGTGAGGTAATATAATACAAAGAGATATACGATAATATCATATCCTCCACTTATGCTTAACATCCATATATTGATCATCTATCCCTGAACATCAAATGCCTCGAACTGACCCGAGTATTGTATAAATAACACACCGGTCAGAATGTCTAGAATGCAGATGTCAATACACAATAACATCTGGCATGGTATAAACAAGTGCAACACAAGTGGCACATGCATATCCTAAGTGCCAACAAATATCAAAAGACGCACCATAAAGGTAACCCATTTCAAAGCAACATCGATTAACACAATAAACAGGCATATGATCAAGTAGGTGACACAAATATAATCTAAATATAACCAAGTTACTACAAGAATAATGATATTCAACAACAACTAATCGCAATGTTTTATAAAAATTATGTTGTTTTACCACGTTAACAGTATAAGAAAGTTTTAGCAAACTGTTGCCTAAACATTAATGAGTGAGCTAAATAGCTCTCCCCACAACCAGCCCCACACTTCATTTCTTATTTCCTAAAAATTTAAGGCCTTGTTCATTTTTCCATTTTCAAACCATTTTCAATTTTCAAAATAGTGAAAACTCGTTTCTTTTTCCATTTACAAAACTTATTTTGAAAAATTATCATTTTTTAGAATGGGCTTAATATAGTAAATTGGAAAAAAAATATTTGCTTTCGTTGTTTTGGAGCCCAACTAAAAATCCAAATCCTAAAAAGCAAAGAAACACAACATACCCTTGCTTCTTGTTCTCTGGCCGCAAAAACACTACAACATATGTAGCTTATTGCAACTTTTATTTTATAACGTTTTATAAAAAAACGTTGTAAAAAACACCCTTTTACAATGTTTTTAGGGAAAACATTGTACACCATGCCTTTTTACAACCATTTTTCCAAAAACATAGTTATAAACTACTTTTTTACAACATTTTTTGTAAATGTTGTCATAATACCCTTTTAACAACAATTTTAAAAAGTTGTAAAAATGTTGTATTATGCAACTAGATATTAATTACCTACAACTTTTTGAAAAAGTAGTTTTACTATTAGTTAATTTATTTGAATATGTTTAGTATTACATAAAATATTATAATAGTCAATAATTTATAATTAGTAACACATATTTAATACTTAAATAGTTTATAAATGGTAGTTTATAATTAATAATTATAAATGAAAACTTATATAGATAATTATTTATAATTTATAACCAATTACTATTAATAAATAATTTGTAATTGTTGACTATTATCAATAATCAGTAATTATTTTTTATATTTAATAATTTATTTTAATTAATCATTGATAATTAGTATATTATAATTAATATTTACTAATTACATCTAATAATTAATAATATAATTAATAATTAATATTAAATAATTGAATAATTAATATTAAATAACTAATCATTAATATTCAATTTATTTCAGAAGCAATAAGCAATAACTAATAACTAATAATACCTAATAAATAAGAAGTAATGATTAATAAGTAATATCTATTATTTAGTATTTAATATTTAATGGTTATCATAATGGTTTTCCTTATTTTCCGCCATCATTTCTTGAAAATTTTCATTTCTCGCTTACCCTCTTTATCATTAATCCTAAATTCCAAATTGTATTGGAAATACCAAAACGAAATCAAACTATCCATATGTAGGTGTCATTCACCCATAATTGGTGCCACGTTACAATTAAGAAGTGATAATTGATAAATAAATAAATAGTAATTTATAATAATTAATGTTTAATGATAGTAATTAATAATTACTATTAAATAATTAATATTTAATATTTAATATCAATAATTAATAAGTAATATTTAATAATTGAAAAGTAATATTTATTCTTTAGTATTTTTTTAGAAATCTTATTACTTAGTATTTAATATTTAATAATTATATTCGTAATTATATTTAATATTTTACAAAATTTAAATTTAGAGCTTTTCTAAAATATCTTTGAAATATTCATAAAATTTTAAAAAAACAATTTGGTAAAAAAATTTATAAAATATTTTAAACTTCATAAAATTCAAAAATGTTAAAAGAAATTCAACTTGTGTGTATAATATAAAGTATTGCAACTTGTGCAAAATGTAAAATATTTCTTTCGTAAGCTTTTCTAGATTTTCCTTTATAATTTACTTCTATAAGACATGTAAGTTTTTGTTGGCTCCAAATTAAAATATTTGGCCCCAAACACAAAAAGTTTCCCCAAAACCAAAATTTCTGCCTCTAAATCTCAATGTTTTCTTTGGATCCAAAACAAAATTTTAAGTCACCGCCGTTCCCAAAATTTTGTTTCTCTTTATCAACTAAGTTTCCACTTCCTCAAGCAATAAAGAAAGCAACGTTGTTCCCAAAACTCTACTTCAAAAATCGCCACATCCTAAATCACTTCGCTTAGGGTAAGGGTCACCTCATACCCTTAATCGCTTCTCGAAACTGTTGCTAATGGAAGGTGGTTGGTGTTTAGATCTGGATTTGAACAGGGAATAAGGGGTTTGGTTCTGAATTCTGGTGAGGTGATTATGTTTATCAGGTCGTTGGTTATCGAAAGGTTCCTATTAGGGAGGATGTAAAGGTTGTTGCTAAAGAGAATGAGCATTCTGATGTTCCAAGTGCCCCCTTTTCATATCCATTAAAAAGAAATTGGCCAAGCATCTGATCAAATTTTAGGTGAATTTTCTCCAATTTTGAAAACTTATGTGGGTTTAAATGGTAACTAAAGAAAGAAAGTATCACTTTCTTAGCAAAGCACAAAAAGTAGAGCAACTATCCCAAATAATAGTGCTATTGTTTAGGTTGAAGCAGTTGAATCTTCAGGCTCTTTGCCTACTCGCTTGCCTACTTTACATGCAAGTGGACAAGGCTATTGGAATTCTATGCTTGCTTATGAAGCATGCATTCACCTTTGTTTGCATTCATGGGATAAAGGCTACATTGAACAAAAAAATTGATGTAATAATGTATAAACTATGCGTTTTATTTTATTTTATTTGAGTAATTTTTTATTGTTAAACTGGTATGTATGTATATATACTGAACAAAAAAATTGTACAATACCCCAAAATGAAATAAAACAGAGAGATCTATTAAAATAAAGTAAAGAACATCAAAACTTTTATAGTGGTTTAGAACATCTAAAGACTACAACCAATTTAATCTTATTGCTTATAGATTTTGATTAAGTATAAGGATTTTACAGATCTAACAACCTAGAATAGAAAAAGGTAAATTTCTTTGTGACTAAGGTCATGTAGCGATAGAGAGTAAAGAAGATGAAGTGCCAAAAGTACTTCTCCAAATGCATTAAGTAACATATTTATAGATAAACCACCATGGCGGAGTCGTAGATATATGAAATATCGATTCAAACAATGGATCAGAGAAAGCGGTAGGGGAGACGATGTCTCTTGGCTAATAAAATCATCTTGGTATCGATCAGAAATAAACGGTACTTGTGAGGACCCATTTCTTCGACTCTTGAAATCGACACCAATATATTCTCGGTATTCACATGTCGTAAATCCAAGTGCCAGAGAAGCAGATTCTCAATGTTAAGGAAGAAAATAAAGGTAGAACAGAATCTCACATATGTTATTTTAGTAAAAACTTTACAGCAGAAATTAAAAAACATTTATCAGAGTTAAAAACATGAACAGTTATAAATTCATGTCTTTACAAATGCGGAATACTATAGTACAAGTGTATGATAGAGATAGACCAAAATCTTCAGAAAAATCTTTTGACTTCATGCTTCAAACTCCATCTAGATTTCTTCTAAACTAAACCAGACTACTAGGCTGTCTAGGAAAATTAAGGCACTTAAAGTTTAAGGAAAAGGAAAAGAAAATTCGGGTCAGTCATGGGACTGGTGTGGGAACTCAAAATACGCAATTAGAAAACAAAAGTTATCTTATAACACCATGCAGCACATGTACACAAGATGGGTTTTTACCTTTTGATAACCAAATCATTATTACGTAAAATCACTTGATATTATTTTTAATGACATATCTTTTAAAAAAATTGCAAGTAAACTTATTAATCTTAGCCAAAATTGTTACCATTATTAAATTCCAACATATTAGGTTCTATAAACAAAATGGCAGACTCTTAGTGGAAAATGGATTTGCATACAAATGACCAGGTTAAAGGACTGCCTTCTGGCAGTACATCTCTGGAGGAATATACCGAGGCCCCGCCAATGGTCCTTTACCAACGCAAGACCGACCCATAACTTCCTAGGTTGTACCGAACATGTCACCACCCCGATCGTTACCAACCTAGCCGAGGGCCCTCACAGCATATATTCATAATAATTTAAAACTCGAGCGCCATAGCGAGAATAAGTATATCTAGAGGGGATGGTCATATCCTAATGGTTGCGAACCATATAGCTGTAACGACCCAGAATTTGACCACCTAAAAATATAACATTTAAAGTGATTTTAAATATAAAGTATAAAAGGTTTTATGATTCAAATAATATTAGATAGTATTTGGAAATAGAAATATACATAAAAATTGTAACATTTGCTTACATCGAGAAAAGTGACAAAGTCTTGATTTCAGAAAAGTAAGTTTAAATAGTTTAATTAATTATTTTCATTTATTTATGAGTGTTTATATTTTTTAAATAATATTATGCAAATTTATTTTTAAATTTGGTTTACATAAATAAATAGTTCAACTAAAACGTCAAAATATGACCGTAAAATATTTTGCCAAAAATCAACGTTTTATCGATTTAAATTTGCCGCAACATTGTTATATCTTTATGTACACAATTTACTAAATATGTTAATATATAATGATAATTATCAATAACCTAAACAAGATTACTTTTAATAATTACAATTAGAAAAATCTAGAAAGTAATTAGCAAAAGTAAACTAAATAAACAAAACACATGTCACATCAAATGTGATATAAAGTAAAGAAATGTGACGTAAAGTAAAGTAATCATTCTTATTCTTTACTTAACTCTTAAATGTTTGAATTTTAAAAGTGTGATGTGACGTGGATGGTAAGTTTTGAATTAAATAGGTTACTTAATTCTTAAGGAAGGTTATTTAAGTAAAAACATAAATCTATATTTTAATCTCAAATATTTTCTATAAATACCCATCCACTTCTTCATCACTTTTACACCATTTCTTCTCTACTTTCTCAAGCTCTCTTACCTCCTTTAATGGCTTCTTTCCATAATTAAATAATGCCATAATATTTCAAAAAATAAAACAAAGGAAAATATCATCAAAAATTTCGTCCGAATCACTTCAAACTCCTCCTCCTCCTCCTTCACATTGCTCGCGCCCCCCTCTTCCTCCATTTCGCCGAGCACTCCTAACCTTCCCAAGCCAAGTCGAGCCATCCAAGTCTAAGCATGCAAGGTATTGTAAGCTAAAAATGTTGAGTAGCGAAGCTATAGCCGATTTTTCGTTCGCTAAAACCAAACAAAGTGAGAACTCTAAATTGTTAAGTAGAAAATGTTCATATGATGTTTTTCAAGTTATAAATGTTGTTTGAATGTTAATAATGATGTCTGATAAGTGTTTGAAAAAGAAAGCAACCACCTTTATGTCATTTGCAAAAGTTAGCAAACAAATATGTACATAAATGAAAATCATGTGACATTGTAATAACAAAATTGTTAAATTGATTTGTAAGTTCATATGATATGTTAGAATATGTTAACATGGCTATAAACATTGTTTTGGTTTTTTATTAGTTGTATATTACATATAATGTTGAAACAAGTCACGGGTTTACACGACGTATAATCACTTAGAAATCACTTTTCAAAAGAAATGAAATGTGATATGGAATCATTTATACCTTTAAAAAATATTTGAATATGCTATATAAATGATTCGTAAGCGTTTAAACTTATTTCGACAAAGTTTGGATATGAATATCAAAATACGCCTAAAATTTGACGCTCGTGTAACGGTAGTTTGTGTTTTCGCATCAAAAGTTCAAATGAACATACGAAGTGGAATATAATTCGAAATTCTTCAAAGTAGGATTTTTTCGAATCCTTATCTCCATATCTTTCATATAGAAAAGAAAATCAAGATTTCATCTTGTATATTTTGATATATTGCAAAATCAATTTTCAAGAAAAATCTAGTTTTTGCACTAAATGACCATAGTTGAAAATTTATAAAACAATCGTTTTAAAAATATGAATAAATTCTATAAATATTTTAAAATGTCTTAAAAGTGATTTCAGTTGAAAAGATGTTTTCTGAATGATATATAAGTCGTTTAAAGAATATAGCTTTTAGAGCATTTTTTGTAATACTATTTGCAACGCTTTTCGCAACGCTTTTCAATAACTTTTGAAATAAAGGTGGAAACTTAACAATTCTTTCCCAAGTCCTTAGAATATGATTTTAAGTTAATAATAAAGCATTTCAAAAAAAATTGAACAATTTAACATCATTTCAAAGATGGTTAAACAAATAGTTAAGTGATTTAAAAAGGGAAAATGAGTTTGTGGAAACGACTAGCACATTTACCGCCGTGAGATCTAAAAGTGAAAATAAGGTGTGTAACTAAGGTTAGGGATGGAACAACCAGTGCCTTGAATTTACCTGTCCTCAGTTTTCTCTTTTAGACGAGGGGTGGACCATATCGAAAGGGAAGCCCGAATGCTCAACTTGGATTTTGTAGAAATAATCTTCTTATACTCATTATTAAAATCCGAAGAGGAAACTTATCCTATTCGTGGAATTTAAAGGGTGATCTCACTGTTATTCCGCTCATAGCACTCGTTGAATACGGAAGTTAATTTTGAATAAAATTAGAATGATTTCTATAATCCTGTTTTCTCAAAAGATACTCTTAAAAAATGATTTGAGAAATATTCAAAAAGAGGTATAAATGATTCCGTATTCACAAAAAGAATATTTTGAAAATATATATCTCTCGAAGATATTTTGGTAAAGCAAATGAATGAATCAAAAAACAGTCATCTAATTACATCATTTTTAAAATGATTGTAGTACGAAGGAACCGGGTTTGGATTTGGGTGATTCCTATCCAAAAACCAATTCGAACCAATTTACATGTTCAAAAATTGAAGATGTTTGAGGACGGAGACATTGAGACGAATAATAATGAGGGACTACTTGTTGATTAATTGGGGATAAACTTCCGATTCACTATATTGTAGCAATGGTCTCTTTGTTATGAAAAAAAAACCTCAAAACCACAACGACTTCTCGCCTAGTAATGGCCGAGGAAAGTGCCTTCGGTTTGTCCTGTTCATGGACAACTTGTATAGATGTTTGTCTGACATTGCATTTCTAAACATTGCGTACATTGGCTTTTACTAACGTACATTAGTGGTGGCGAAGAAGGCAACTTCTCTTAGCTTAACACCCTCCTTAAGACGTAGGAGCTCAAGGTTTTATTTTTGTAGAAGGCAATTAGTAGTCAACGGAAATGGAAACGTGACATTCAAAGATGTGATATGTGCTATGTAAAAAAGTAATCGTTGCCTCAGGCCTCATCAACCGAAAATGACTGAAATAGGGTTAAATGCGACAAGGCTAAGTGGGTCATTCCAATTAGGGTATGGTCATCCCCTTCTAGATATATTTCTTCTCGTTATGATGTTCGGGATGAAATTAATGTGGATGTATGCGAAGAGAGCTCTCGGATAAAGGTTGGTAGTGACCGAGGGATGATATATTCGGTACTATCTAGTCATAGAGAGAGGCCGGTCTTGTGTTAGTAGAGGATCCTTTGTGATGGTCCTCAGGGCATCCATCTAGAGGTGTACCCATCGAAAGGTAGTCCCTTCACCTGGTCATATTTATGGAAATCCATTCTCCGATAACAACCTACGGTTTTGTTTGTATTGCCATAATGAATAGCCTCGAAATGCTATATGGGTAACCATTTCGACTAAGATTAGTAAGTTTATTTGCAAAGGTTTCAAGAATGTCATGAAAAATAATATCCTTAAATTTTACGTTATAAAGAATTTTGGTTATCATAAGGTAAAACCCATTCCGTGTTTATGCGGCATGGTCTTATGAGATACCTTTTGTTTTCAAAACATCATACTTTGAGTTCCCACACCACTCCAATGACTGACCCAGAGTTTGTTTTTCCCTTTAATCTGGGTGCCCTATTTTTCGGGCAGCCGTGTAGTTAGGATACCTTAGGAGCATTTGGAGCATTTTGGAGAAGTCTTTTCGATCTATGAAGATTGAAGTACCCGATGTAGATGTCTACTTATATTCTGCTGTGTTATGTAGTATGTGTTTCCCAGCGTATGTACGGAGAGACAGTTATAACTATCACGTTGGATTTGTATTTGACTCTAATCATTTATGTATAATTAAAATGTTGAATGTGATGTGAGATTCTATTATTTCGTTATCCTCTATTTTTATTTTCTTTTATGTCCTAGATAATCTGCCTCCTCGGCACTTGGATTTACGACACGTGAATACCGTGGATGTACTAACATTGATTCCCGAGGTTTGAGAAGATGGGTCATCACATTTGGTATCGGAGCTGAAGGTTAAGCGAGAACCTTTTCTTTGATGGGGTACGACTCATTAGAGATTGGGTTTGTAATGTCCTAGAATGAGTTTAATCTGAGAGAGCGCATAACTAAAACTTTTAACTTGAATAAGTATATTCATAAGATACCTCGCTTATATATCCTTAAGATCATTTTCTTACAATGTGTAGATAGGAGAAAATGAGTGAAAGAAGAGTACGAGGTAAGGGAGGAAGTAATACCGCAAATGGTCAACTTTCCATGGCTACAGCAGTCATGGAAGTAGTAGTTCCGGTACAGCCCCAACTTCACTTTGCAGCTATATGCAAGAACTATACCGGCCTTGGTGATAAACCTTTCAAAGGGACATAAACTATCATTGAAGTACAAGCTTGGATCTGCTCTTGTGAAAGAATTTTCAAAGGAATGAATATTGGATATAAGCAGAAGAGATTCTTAGGTTCTTGGCAACTATAAGATGGAGCTCTAGTTTGGTGGGAATCTATTACACAGAATGAGTCAGAGGACGATTTTTCATGGGAACAATTCAAGAAAGTTCTGGAGGAGCAGTATATGCCGAAAGTAGGAAAATCCCATCTTTACCGAAATTTAATGGATTTTAAACAAGAGGAGGATATGTCATTTGAGGAGTATGCTAATAAGTTTAACGAATTATCTCGTTTTAGGCCTGGATTGATAGATATGTCACGACCCGATTTTTCAACGCCCGAAAAACCAAACCTTGAGAGTTAAAGAAGAAGAGGTAGAAGAAGAAAATAAAAAACAACATCAGAATCTGACCATCGCAGTGGAATAATATATAATAGATAATAAATCATCTTTACACAAAAACAAATATATCTATTTATATATACATCACCAGAATACATCATCAGAGTTTAACAACATCAATAACATACAACTGGACAGTCATATAAACATGTCCTCAAAAATGAATACACAGCGGAATAATAATTAAGTACGGAAGTATGTATCGCCATCCAGCTCGTCTCCTGAGCCCCACGGTATCCTTTCCTATATCCTATAATACTCGGTCTGACCCAAGCATTATAGTTAAATAACACCCGAGCTGGTCTGGAATACCAGCGTGAGAAAACCACACTCAGATTGATTATTAAAGTTTCAAAATTCCTTTGAAAAACAAAAGCATCTAGTAAGACCACGCCACAAATAAACATGTCGGGCTTTTACCTTACGATAGCTAAAACACTTTTTTACTAAAATCCTCTGATATTACAATAGGGTCTATTTACAAATACTTATTAAAATAGCTGAAATTGTTACATTCATTAAATTCCAGCTACTAGCCACAATCGTGGGTAATACAAACAAAACCGTAGAAGGAACATAGGGAGAATGGATTTCCAACTAATGACTAGGCACTTGGGTACCACATGTCACAGTACGTGGCCTAGATCACCATACCGAGGATTACTCCCAATCCCCTGCAACACAAGACCGGGACTACCCCTTACTACATAATCCCGAGTAAGATCACCCCACGGTTGGGATCAACAACCGCACCACTAAGCCGAAATAAAAGGGACATCTAGACAGGGCTGACCTCACCCTAATGGGTGCTACCCACTTAGCATTGCTGTATAACCCCTGATTTTCAATCATTCTCGGTTGATGAGGCTCGAGGCTAAGCGTTACCTTTTTAGAACATATCACTTAGAATGCTCACCGTCCACCTGACGGTGTTCTGAAAGCATTCATCCGTACAAGTACATCCCGGGTTTGAACGGAACCGAAGGCACTACTCCTACAACAACCATTTTGGAATCATCCTTGGGATTAGTAGCAACTAGCCCCTGCACTTCACTGCTCCACCTTCGAATCCAAATTCTTGTTTTCCACACGAAAGCGTACAAACCGGATCGAAGTGGTTTTCAAGAATTTAATCCCTGTCTCTTCGAAACGATCATTGCATTGTCCAATATTGATGGTCGGTTATTTAACTATCAAATAACATTCACAAACAACCATCAACCATAAATAATTTTTCCAAATTATTTAATAATCCTTAAAATATCTTCGCAAGATATATTTCCATTTTCAACCCTTTGAAAACAGTTTTCCAAACCACACTTTTCTCATAAATAAATTTCCAAATATTTACTTCCACTGAAAAAACTAAGTACAAAGCTTTAGATTTTTAAAACAATTTAAAAAACACTTTATTATAAAATATACTTTAACATTTAAATTGAAAACTACTTCAATACTTTATTAAAAATAATACTTTAGGAATATTTAAAATGAGGTTACTTTATAAAATATAAAACTAGATTTCTCCTTTAAAACAAAATACCAAGTCACCTTTAAATAATTACTACGCTAATAGATTTGAAAAATACTTACTGCAGAATTTAAACATTTAGAAATAATAATTTTTCTAAACATGCTTTTTAAAACAACATAACTTATATTTAAAAATTTACTTTGAAAACGTACTTGGCCATCCAGCGAAATATACTTCTCTTCACATCCTTTAAAAATAAATCACTATTTATTTTTAAACAAATTCACTCATTCCCTTAATAAATTCCCACCGTGAATTTATTCTTCTAAATATCCACTGATATATCACTTCACTTTTATAAATCCAGTTTATAAATTTCATAGTCACATTCTCCTTTAATTTCCAATTTCAAACACTTAAATCAATTTCCAAATTTATTTCCAATTTACTCCATTTTGAAATAAATTTCTTTACTTACTCATTTATTTCAAAACCCATTGACTTCATATTTTTATTCCTTAATTCTGATTTAAAATTTTTTAACTGAAACACCAATTTCAGATTTTCCCAAATTCCTTCTTATCCTTTTAAATAAATTCAAACCTCTAATTTCAAAATAAATTCTCTTATTCCTTTAAATAACATCACTTAATTTTTAAAATTCATTATCACTCTGTTTATTCAAAATCCCGTTTTCCATACTCGAAACTTATTAATTAGAATTTTAAAATCACTTTCATTCCTTTCCAATTCATTCTTCAATTTATCCCAAATTTTCGATAACCAATTTATTTACAAATTCTCTCTTTTAATTTTCTTTTCAAAAATCCAATCTATATATTTTTGGTAACTCGGTACACCCAAATATTTTCAATCAAACATAGCATCCAACATTTCTGTTACCAGTATAATTTATCACAGATTATCAATGACCAAATCATAAAATATTAAAACATTCTAAATAAATTTGAGGAATCCTGTTGGATCCCTCCAACATGTTTTCTTTCAGCCACAAATGTTAGCACAATACCAATTCCACTTCGAGGTGGAATATCGCGGTATATGGGTTTTAAATATAATATCATACACTATTATGCGGCGCATAGGGTCTCATCCGCTATATAATGCGGGAAATCAATCATTCTAATATATACTATATACTACTATATATAATATAGCACATCAAATCAATTCAATCATTCAACCAATTATTTAAATTTAATCATTTAAATTTAAATTAAACCCAGATGAGTGAGATTAACTCACCTTTAATTTTTGGAATCCCAATCCGATCTCGACTTGTTTCTTCATAATTTCAGATCTTGTATAACATTAGATGATTTTATTAATATTCGAACAAATCGAAAAATTAATTTCTATTTGGCAAATTTAATTTACTAATAATTAAATTCTAGCTAGTAGTTTTAAAACCAATTTTCTTTCAATAAATATTTTTAGGAACAAAAAATTAAATTTCAAGTTACAAAAATAATTAAATAAGTCAATCTCTTTAATACATTATTTTAAAATAACATATAAAATTTGTACATTTATTTTATTTTATCTTTGAAATTATATAAATATAAAATAAATCATAGACTTCAAAAATCTATCTTCACATAAACATTTTCAAATCCTTTTTTTAAAATCCAATTTAGCAAAATAATTTCCTATTTCCTGTAAATAGATATATATAAAAATTAAATTAGGATTAAACACATTTAAAATTTACTATTTTAAATTAAAATGGAACTATCTTACTTTACTGCATTTGAATACATACACGTATATATATATATAACAAAAATTCTAAATTTGAATAAATCAGTTATACCTTACTGACACGACACGCTCGAAACCCAGCCTGGTCTTCACTGTCCTCCAAGCTCGAGCTCTGCCTCGAGCTTCTCCTCAAAGTCGTGCCGCCGTCGAGCGCTGCGAGCACCACAACACCCTCAACCAAATCGCGAGCCTCCACAAATCGCATCACCATCTTACGATTCCACCCCACGCGCGCACCCCCCGCGCTCCACCGGCGGCCAGTTTTTCCCCCAAACCCACTCGAGTGTGTGCACGCACTTCCACGCAGCGCGATTTGGAAGTCGCAGCCCACGACCTTACACCTCTCTTCGATACCTTGCGTGCCGCCATTTTTTTCATTCGAATTGGTTCTGAATTCCTCTCAGGGGAAAAGGGTTTTGAACTCGTTCGGCCATTATCTCGATTTCAAACGAAAACAATTTTGTTTGGGAATGAATTCGATTTCGTGAAGTTATAGAAAAGGGGGAGGAAGAATAAAGAGGGGACGTGATTCCAATTTCAAAATGTTTAAGTTCGGCCATTTCTTATTTCGTTTAGATTTTATTTTTGAAAGGAAGGAAAGAAGACGGTATGTGACATAAAGTTCAAGTGTGGCGTATTTCAGAAGGTTAGCTACAGGGATGGAAGTGAAAGTAAAAAAGTCTGACGTGAAATTTTTTCGACTGAAGGTTGACTGGTATATGAATATATATTACTAAAAATTTCATCGTCTCGAAAAAGTAGCTTTAAATCTCGACCTTCTATCGATGCGTGCCGCTAGGCGCTTATAATGTTATACCCCTATTTCGAACGCAATGGAAAAGGTTTCGGGTCCTAATTCGATCGTACGGAGAAGATAGCTTTTTGGATCAGTTATTATATTGAATATTGATATAAATTTCAGCGTTTTTAAATATCGTACGCTCAAACCACAACTCCAAATGCTGCGAAAATTGAAATTCGATAATAACACAATATTACGGATCCAATGGAATGGGTTTCGTCGAATTCCGAGACTGTGCCTCGGAAGGCTATTTTTAAATTCAATTTAGACGATATAAATTCAAAACTGAACAAAACACTTTCAAATTCAATTTTAACAATTTTACTATCTTCATTACTATCAATAAAAATTTTATAAACCCTTAAATTATTTTTAACAGGCTTAAAATTCCAGATTCAACATTTTACCCAATTTCCAAATAATGGTGATATTTGAAATTTAAGTTACAAATTAACTTTTAAATATTGAGATCAATTAAATATCCCAATTTAAATTGTCCAAAATTCTGAGACGTCACATTCCTCCCGCTCAAAAGAATTTCGTCCCCGAAATTGCTAGTTAAGAAGAATTATCCAATACACATTGCTATTTTCCAAAACCAAATAGTTTTATCCACTTGCCATAACATATCTTTTCTTAAAGACCCACTATTACTTCTACCAACTTCCCAAAACCTTCCATAGTTCCAACAACATTATTTACTCCACTTATTCAAATTTAATTTAAATCCAAATTTAAATTATCAAAACTTTCTCAAAAAATTTCTAACTCTCCAAATTTTCGAAAAAATTCGTCAGCGTCTCCTTTGCGCGGCTAGCTCGGTACAACTACAAAATCTTCTACGGGCCCCCAGATTTCAAAAGAAAACAAAAGCCAAGTGGCTAGACTAGAAAATCATCAAATTTCATACATAAATTTAAATACATACCTTTGCCGAGCAAATTTCAATTTATCGTCTGAAATCAAAAATCCCAAATTCACTTTCCAAATCCTTTAGTTCCAACTAAACAATTAGTTTCAATCAAAACAATTTGTCCTCAACTCCATTTCCAAACTCCTTTTATCTCAACTCAAATTTGAAATCGTTTTGTCCCTAACAAAAAAAAAATCAAAAAAATTCAAAAATTTTCTAACTCCCAAAATTTTCGGAAAACTATGGCAGAGTCTTCTTTATACGCAGGAGCTTTTGCAATTTGACAAGAGATACAAATATATACATATATCAATCCACACAGTCGGAAAAACAAAAACAGTTCATATTTCCTTATTTTATTGCGTAGGCGTACCGTTATTTAGCATTTTTAAGCAAGCGGCTTATTATTTTAGCAAATAACGCGTCCAAATCCAGCCAAACGGCTTCCTGGTACCTGTACTTACTCAATTCAAACATGTAAGTACTAAATATATGATATTTATTAACATTCACTTACTTTCAATAGCTAAACACATGCATTTCATAATCAACATACACCAAACACTTTCCATGAGCAATTTATATGATTTCAAAACTAATTCAATTGCTTCCAACTAATTCATATGCCATTTCATTCAATTTTAATAGTTTACAACTCAATTTCTTACATTCGATTCATTTTTAACCCAACAACTCACATTTATTTCAATTGTTTCCAAAAATCAATTTTATTTACTTCTACCAATCCATAGAATTTTTATTCACTTCCGTTTCAGTCGAATGACTAATTTATTCTATGTAATTCGATGATATTCTCTTAATAGAATATCCATTTTAGTTTTTATCCACATCCAATTGATTCCAACTCATTTTATTTTAAATTCTATCCCATTTTTAGTTTATTCACCAACCATACATTTGCATTTCATCTCATCTCCGCAGTGGTTTCATTTTAAAACCATTTCATTGAGCTTGACAACATTCAATACTTATATCAATAACCATTTTCCAAATTAATTTAACCCAAACTTTTATTTACTGAACTTTCACCGTTCCTCGAAGCCAAGTTTCTATAAATTTTAAACTTAAGCTAATTTACTTTAATTTATTTCAACTTCAAACTTAAGTTACTTCTATTTAATTTGATTCTCATCTAATCAAATTTCATTTATTTCAGTTAGCCCATCCATTTTGTTTTAATTCACCTTCTCAATTTATCAAAATAATATCCAAGCACATACTTAACTCATTTATACTCGAATTGGATTTTATTTACAACTCAAATCATTTCTATTGTAATCCAATTCCATTTTATTTTTACAACATCTCCACTTATTTTAATTCATTATCAATCCAAGTCGAATTCTATTTATAATTCGAGTTTATTTCCAAACTTCATTATTAAGTTACGGTCCGTTTTATTTAACCGAGTTAAATTTTACTCTATCAAATAATTTATTTAGCTAATTAGCCTACTTCCAACTTTTAAATCAATATTCGATTTTATTACAAAAATCACTGCATTAAATTTTTCTGAGTTCAAACATTTTTTGTATAATTCCAGTTTGGATTTTCTTTCATTTTTCAAAATTCCAACAATTTTATTTCGGCTTATTTATTCCCTTTTTACATTTTTATAAGCTACTCACTTATTATTATTCATACTTCTCCATCCATTTACAGTCAATCACATTTTCACTTTACTTTTAACTAGGGATTATATTTTATTTCGATGCTTTTCAATTCTTTTATAAGCTTCCAAAGCTTATTTATCCCAATTCAATACTTGCTTAGTTTACGCTTATTTATTTAAGTAAGAATTTTATTCCATTCAATATTATCTATAACTCAACTGAATTTATTTCAATTCAATTTTATTTAACTTAACTTCAGTTAAATCTAGCATCATACCATTCTCTTTAATCCATTCAATCCACCTGAATTCAAATTAAGTAAGAATTTACTTTTACTTAATATCATCCACACCTCAATTTATTTTATTTCAATTTCAACTTAATCCAAATACAACTGGGTTTTATTTTTAGTTTAATTCAATTTATTTCAATCCAATTAATTTTTATCTCCCAATCCAAATTTATTTTCTATTTTCCCATTTCAATCACATTCAAGATTTACTAATTTATTTCTTCCAATCATCCATTAAATTTTCCGCTGTTTAATTTTTCAAAATTAAATTTATTTAACCTTTTCACTTTAAATTTTAGTTCCAAAATCCAATCCCCATATTCCTCATCAAAATCATTTAATATTTATAAGTTTATAACTTATCTCCTGATGATCTCTAAATTATTTAAATAAGGATTTCAGGATTTTTAAACGCCCGGCTTTTGGTTCAAATCATTTTACAGCCACCATTATCCCAAAATCACATTTCTCATATTTTTAAACCAATCCTGGTTTTTATTCCCAACAAATTTTCTTTGAAATTTCAAAAACAAACTAGTTCTTCTGAACAAATCAATTTGGCAGCAATCCATCACTTAGAAACTCGAAAATGAACATCGATAATGTTGCAGTCATCACCGATATTATTTTCCAGTGACTGAAGTGAGTTTAATGCTATATCCCTTCCCAAAATTTATTTGAAACAATTTCCTTTCATAAATACCTTAAAATAATAATGTTGTTATTTGTCATCAAAACACTCCGAAAAACACTTCCAAAATCTCTGGGGTTTTAAATTTATAGATTTGATTTAAGTCAAATTTTAACTATAATTCATTTGTATAATTTATGCTCATAAAAATTCCCATTTGATTATATTTCAATTTATAATTCACGTTTATAATTCACATTTATAAATTTCATTTTATAAATGAATTTATTTCCTTAACATTTGGTTATATTTTCAATTTCTAATTAAATTTCCACACAACAATGATAATAATTTAATATTATCATTTCTAACATCCAAGCAACCATATATTAGCTAAAATAGTTTACAAAAATTTTCTTTTATATCAAAATATATTTTGGGTAAGATTATTTCATCCACTCATCTTTAAAACAATACCGTGTCAATTTATCGTGTCAGGTGTTTATAAACTCTTCTCGAATAACGGCCAACTTACTCGATCAAAATTCATATTCCACTCAACCAATAAATCAACACAATATTAAAACAATTTATATTCACTAACAAATACATGCTCATATCTATTAATATGCTCTAACTCATTCTAGAATAATACTGACTCCATCTCTAATGAGTAATCCCCACAAGTGCCAAGCTTATCACCAACCTAAGCTCTGATACCACAATGTCACGACCCGATTTTTTAACACTCGAAAAACCGAACCATGAGGGTTAAAGAAGAAGAGGTAGAAGAAGAAAATAGAAAACAACATCAAAATCTAACCATCGCAGCGGAATAATATATAATATATAATAAATGAACTTTATGCAAAAACAAATATATCTGTTTATACATACATCACCAGAATACATCATCAGAGTTTAACAACATCAATAACATATAACTGGATAGTCATATAAACTTGTCCTCAAAACTGAATACATAGCGGAATAATAATCAAGTACGGAAGTACATATCGCCATCCAGCTCGCCTGAACCCCGCAACATCCTTTCCTGTATCCTATAATACTCGGTCTGACCCGAGCATTATAGTTAAATAACACCCGAGTCAGTCTGGAATACCAGCATGAGAAACCACACTCAAATTGATTATTAAAGTTGCAAAAATTCTTTGAAAAACAAAAGTATTTCGTAAGACCACGCCACAAATCTCGACTTATTTCTTCATAATTTCAGACCTTGTATAACATTAGATGATTTTATTAATGTTCGAACAAATCAAAAAATTAATTCCCATTTGACAAATTAAATTTACTAATAATTAAATTCTAACTAGTAGTTTTAAAATCAATTTTCTTTCAATAAATATTTTTAGGAAAAATAAAATAAAATTTCAAGTTACAAAAATAATTAAACAAGTCGATCTCTTTAGTACATTGTTTTAAAATAACATTTAAAATTTTTATATTTATTTTATTTTATCCTTGAAATTATATAAATATAAAATAAATCATAAACATCAAAAATCTATCTTCACATAAACATTTTTAAATCCCTTTTTTTAAATCCAATTTATAAAAATAATTTCCTATTTCCTGCAAATAGATATATATAAAAATTAAATTAGGATTAAACACATTTAAAATTTACTATTTTAAATTAAAACGGAACTATCTTACTTTACTGCATTTGAATACACACACACACACACACACACACATATATATATATATATATAACAAAAATTCTAAATTTGAATAAATCAGTTATACCTTACTGACACGACATGCTCGAAACCCAGCCTGGCCTTCACTGTCCTCCGAGCTCGAGCTCTACCTCGAACTTCTCCTCAAAGTGGCGCCGCCGCCGAGCCCTGCGAGCACCACCACGCCCTCAATCGAATCGTGTGCCTCTACAAATCGCATCACCATCTTGCGATTCCAACCCACGTGCGCATCCCCTTGCGCTCCACCGGCAGCCAGCTTTTCCCCCAAACCCACTCGAGTGTGCGCGCTCTCCTCCACGCAGCATGATTTGGAAGTCGCAGCCCACGACCTTGCACCTCTCTTCGATACCCTGCGTGCCGCCATTTTCTTGTTCGAATTGGTTCTAAATTCCTCTCAATGGAAAAGGGTTTTGAACTCATTCGGCTATTATCTCAATTTCAAACGAAAACTATTTCGTTCGATTATTAATTCGATTTCATGAAGTTATAGAAAAGGGGGAGGAAGAATAAAGAGGGGCCGCGATTCCAATTTCAAAATGTTTAAGTTCGGCCATTTCTTATTTCGTTTAGGTTTTATTTTTGAAAGGAAGGAAAGAAGACGGTGTGTGATATAAAGGTGAAGTGTGGCGTATTTCAGAAGGTTATCTACAGGGATGGAAGTGAAAGTAAAAATGTCTGACGTGAAATTTTTTCGGCTGAAGGTTGACTGGTATATGAATATATATTATTAAAAATTTCATCATCTCGAAAACGTAGCTTAAAATCTCGACCTCCTATCGATGCATGCCGCTAGGCTTTTATAATGTTATATCCTTATTTCGAACGTAATGGAAAAGGTTTCGAGTCCAAATTCGATCGTATGGAGAAAATAGCTTTTTGGATCAGTTATTATATTGAATTTCGATATAAATTTTAGCGTGTTTAAATATCGTACGCTCACACCACAACTCCAAATGCTACGAAAATTGAAATCCGATTATAATACAATATTATGGATCCAATGGAACTGTTTTCGTCGAATTCCAAGACTGTGCCTCGGAAGGATATTTCTAAATTCAATTTAAACGATATAAATTCAAAACTTAACAAAACACTTCCAAATTCAATTTTAACAATTTTATTATCTTCAGTACTATCAATATAAATTTTACAAACCCTTAAATTATTTTTAACAGGCTTAAAATTCCAAATTCAACATTTTACCCAATTTTCAATAATTAAATTCAATAATTAAATTTCCAAATAATGGTGATATTTGAAATTTAAGTTACAAATTAACTTTTAAATATTGAAATCAATTAAATATCCCAATTTAAATTGTCCGAAATTCCGGGTCGTCACAAGATACGTCCCTAAAATGGAATGAAAAGTTTATTTCTGAAATGAAGCAATACCATGTCAGAATGACTAGGCATGTGAAAGAACCATTTGTAGATTTAGTAGACATGGGATACAGATATGAAGTTTTGGATAAAATAGATCCACCCGTAGTACAAGAAGGCAACAACAATAACTGAAAGAAGAGGAAGTTCAATGGCAAGAAGCCATGGCAAGGAAAACCCAAAGGAGGATCTCAGGATAACCGCTTTAAAAATGTCACTTGATACAAGTGTCAACAAAAAGGCCACCTATCAACTCATTATAAAAACCCAAAACTCAAGGAACTTAAGGATCAACACCAAGAAGCTGCTATAATTGTCATAAACCAGGACACATGATAAAGGATTGTCCCCTAATGAAAAAGGAGAACAAGCCAAAGTTTATGCTATCAAGGATGAGCCTTCAATCTCCTAAGATGTGAAGGGCAAAGGAGTGTTGGAAGGTAATATTTTTATCAAAGATGTTTTAGTTAGAGTATTATTTGATACAGGAGCTTCTCATAGTTTAATTGCTAAAACAACTGTAGAAGAATTAAAACTTGAACTTAAAATTGTTGATGACCCTATCTGCATAACAAATCCTCTAGGAGGTTCCACTAGTCTTTGTATGCACTATGGAAAAGTCTCGATTTCCTATCCTCCCCATCACTTTCCTTTAGATGTTTTCATCTTAGATTTTATTGGATTCGAAATTTTAATTGGTATGGATTGGTTGGCTAAGTACAAAGTTGTGCTCAATTACGAAAATAGAACGATATCTTTATGGAGCGTCTTTGGAAAAATCATAGAAATATCTTATAAAGGTTCTAGTCCAAGAAGGGATAGTTTTCTTTATGCTTTAGATACATCCCAGATAGGATTAGAAACACTGCCTGCTGTTAAAAAATTTGTTGATATCTTTGAGGAAGTAAAAATTTTGCCCCCACATCGAGAAACTGAATTCCGTATTGATTTAGCTCCTAGTGTGATGCCAACTAAACAAAAAGATAGAAAGATGACTCCGAAAGAAAGGGATGATTTGAATAACCAAACCCAAGAGCTATTAAAGGAAGGATTGATAAGACCCAGACATTCAAGTTGGGGATCAGTAGTAGTATTTGTTGCTAAGTCAGATGGATCATTGAGATTGTGTGTAAACTATCAAGATCTAAATAAACAAACAATCAAGAACAAGTGTCCTCTGCCCTGGATAGACGACTTGTTTGACCAATTACATGGAGCTTGAGTTTTTTCGAAAATGGACCTAGCTACAGGATTCCATCAATTAAGAATCGTAGAAGATTGCATCCATCTTACTGCATTCAAAGGTCTAAGCACTTTCTATGAGTGGTCGGTTATTATTTTTGGGCTAACTAATGCACCCGCTTATTTTATTGACTTTATGAATAAAGTGTTTAGAAATGTGCTAAATAAATTCGTGTTAGTCTTTATCGATGATATCCTTATCTTTTCAAAGACAAAAGAAGAACATGCAAGGCATCTAAAAGCTGTGTTGGAGATATTGTAGAATAATGTGCTTAAAGCCAAATTCTGTGACGACCCAGAATTTTGAACATTTGAAATTGAAATATTTAATTGATTTTAAATGTTTGAAAGTTATTTTAACTTGGGTTTCAAATATCAGAATGAATTTGGCAATTAAATTATTGAATTTAATTTATTGAAGTTGGATAAAAATTTGAATCTTCGGTTATAAGTTGATTAAAAATATTTCAAAGGCCTAGGAAATTCATATTGATAATACTGAAGATAATGGAAGCTTCAGAATGAGATTTGAAAGTGATTTTTTCAATTTTGAAATTTTATCGTTCAATAATATTTAAAAATCGCCTTCCGAGGCACAGTCTCGGATTTCGACGAAACCAGTATCACTGAATTCGTAATATGGTATTATTATCGGACTTCGATTTTCATAGCATTTGGAATGATCGTTTGGCCGTACGATAAGCAAATGCGCTGGAAATGTTATCGAAATTTAATTAAATAACCGAGTTCAAAAGGCTATCTTCTCCATACGATCGAATTTGGTCTCGGAACCTTTTCCGTTGCATTTGGAATAGGGGTATAAGCTTATAAACGCCTAGCGGCATCCCTCGATTGGAGATTAAGATTTTGAGTTGCATTTATCAATGCAATTTGGATTTAAATTTAAATTTAAAATAAAAATAATATAATCTCATTACTGTTGCAAGCATTAACATGTTTTATCTTTAGCAACACTTGGCAAAAAATGCTCACACACGTTAGAAGAAAAGAAAAAATACTAAAGATAAGATAAAAGAGCCGAGTTTTTCTTTCTTCTTCAATTCAAAAAAATCGAAAGCTCCAAAAAAAATACATAATGGTTGCGCCTCATTTTTTTCAGTTTATATGAACAAAACCATACCCATCCTTTCCCCCTTTTGATCTTCAAATTGAAATCAATTTCATATAAAAAAGGGGGGATCGCGATCGTATCGCGACGTCAGGCTCGCGTATGGGGGGCGCGTCAGGTTGGGGAGTATCGCGACCGTGGCGCGTGCGCAATGCAGTGTCGGCGCAGTCGATGGCGTTGAAGGGGAGATGCGACTTGCCGCTTTGGGCTGTAGGTGGTCGAGCTGCTCGTATGTGGTCTAGGCAAGTCAAGCGCAAGGCAGGGAGGCGCTGTCGACTTTGGGGTTCGACGTTGGCGAAGTTTCGGTAAGACTAGAGTTTGGCAATGGCACGATAGAGATTGGGGCATGGCATTGCTGGGCTGGAACTAGTTGAAGCGTCAGATGTGAACTCGTGATAGCATTCTCGATAGGTCTAGGGTTGGTCATCTCGGTTGAATGAGGCAGTAAGGTGCTTTTTTCTATTAATTAAATTATCAGAATTACAATAAAGAAAAAAAACATTTTTAAAGTTGTATTAATGATAGCTTAAGGAATTTTTATTTATCCGGAAGCTTACTTGGTAATTTAAAATATCAGGAATAGTAATATATACATATTTCAAAAAGGAAAATAGGCAGAAGGAAAAGTTACAAAAAATTTAGTCACAGGGACGATAGGTTTGTTTTTTAGTCTGAAGGACACTTTATAGTGTAAACAGACAATGATAGCTATATCTATCATTCTGTGATTTACACTACAAAATGTCCTTCAGACTAAAAAACAAACTTGCTGTCCTTGAGACTAAATTTTTTTGCAACTTCTTCCCTGTGCCTAAAAACCCCTATTTCAAAATACAGAAAAGAAAATATACATACATGTTTAAAATATAGATAAAAATGGAATTTTTTTTATATAGATAAAGTTTAGAAAAATAGGAATGTTAACATGTTTGCAAGTTTATACAAGATTTTGGAAATAAATAAGATTTTATATAAATATAAGATTTTTAAAACCCGTATAGCTTATTTGTATATGCAGTTTCAGAAGAAAATAAAAATATAGATATACCTATTTTCATTTGTCGGTTTAATTCTAAAATAATATATTGTGGAAATTAAAACTTATTTAACTGTTGGTCATTAGAAAAAAATTTATTAAAATAAATTAGTTTAAAATTAAATTATTAGTTGAATTAAAATCATCAAATGGAATTTAATTTTTCAATTACTTCGAATATTAGTGAACTGTATAAATATTTATACAAGGTCAAAATAGTGGAAAAACGAGTCGAACTGGAATTGGATTGCAAAATAAAGGAGCAAAGGTGAGATCTTCTCACTCGATCATATTTTTATGATTAATTTTAATAGTTAAATTTAAAATTGTTGATTTTGTGCTTGGATGATAAATTATTATCAGTTATATTGAATTAGACCCTATGCGCCACATAATAGCGGAGGACATTATATTAAATCCATATATCGTGGTATTCCACCTCGAAGTGGAATTGGTATTATATATGTATTTGGAGTGATTGATTTCCCACATTGTATAGCGGATGAGACCCTATGCGCCACATAATAGCGGATGATATTTTATAAATCCCATATACCGCAATATTCCACCTCGAAGTGGAATTGGTATTAAATCGTTGTGCTAACATCTGTGGATGTAGGGAAACGGGTTGGTGGGATCCAACTGGATTCCTCAAATATTTGAATTTGTTTAAATATTGTGTGTTAATTATTTATAATCTGTGTGTGATTATTTGTGATTGAAACCGTTGAAGGCTATAATTTAGCCGAATATTTTTTTGGTATTATAGGATACCAGAAAATAAATAAAATTGGATTTTTGAAATTAAAGTAGAAAATTTATAATAAATTAATTTATAGAATTGGGTGAATTTAAAAGAAGAAATTTAAATAGATAAAAAAAAATTTTGAATCATGTTGAATAAAATTCTACAATATGGAAAAAAAAGGCTTAATAAATGGATTTCAGGTAATATTATTCAAAGGTTGAAAAGTTTATTTTAAAATATGGTTTTTAGATAGATTGGTAGAAATAAAGAAACTTATTTTGAAAGAAAATAAATTTGGAATTTGATTCGGTGTTTAAAATTAAATTTTGGAAAATCAATTCTGAAATCGATTTGGTGTTTGAAATAAATAATTGGAAAATCAATTCGGGATTTGATTTGGTATTTGAGATAAATTTGGAAATCAATTTCAAAATTGATTGGGTGTTGAGACTGAATATTTGGGAATCGATTTGAAAATCGTATATTAGTGGATATTTGAAAATTTAAATTAACAATCGTATATTAGTGGATATTTGAATATTTGGGAACTGGTTTACTTTTAAAAGTGTGGAAAGGTATTTACGGATTTGGAACGTAAATTTAAAATAAATCAAGAAAGATTTATGAATTGATTTGAATGAACCATTTTAAAATGGAAGGTGTACTTTCCCTAGAAAGCCGAATATGTTTTCAATATAATTTATAAATATAAATTGAAGTTGTAAAGATAATTTTAAGGAAAGAATATTTGGGAGAAATTATTTACTTAGGTTATTTTGAAAATCTTTAAAGTAAAGATTTATCTTAATTTATTATAGAAGTGGTTATCTAAAGTTTTAATTGATATTTGTTTTAGAAAATTGATATTTAAATAGTTATATCCTATCTACTAATTTTATTTTAAAATTAGTTTTGGACTTGAATTTTTATATGAGATATTAGTATAATATTTTCATAACTAATATTTAAGTAAGCGTTTTAAAATGATTTTATCTTAAATGTTTCCAAGTATATTTTGGATAAGTATTTTAAATTATTTTTGAAGTATTTGAACTCGTTAAATTTTTAGTGGAATTAAATAAATATTTGGAATTTTATTCCATGTGAGGAAAGTGATTTGAAATTTGTACTCAAAAGGTTGAAGTGTGAAAAATGATTTGAAATTCGTTTTCAAAAAGGTTGAAAAGTGATTTGAAATTTGTTCTCAAATGGTTGAAGGGTTGAAATTAGATCTAGCAAAGATATTTTGAAAATAAATAACCGAGGGAAAATTATTTAAAATATGGTGATTGTTGTGAATATTGATTAATAGTTAAATAACCAACTATCAATATTGACCTTTAAATGGCATTTGAATTTCGATGCGACCAGGGATCGAATTCTGAATGGATATTAGAAAACGACATCGAACCTTTAAGATTGTGATGGATCTTTTGTTTAAAAGATCAAAGTGGGAATTTGTTGTGGTTTATTTAAAATATGAATGAACGCTTATTTAAAATAAGCGCTTGCTATTCGGATTAGCCGGGAGAGGACTTTGTGTCATAAAACCCATTCCGAATAATGATACGACGAAATGGGATTGTATTTGAAGATGGTGTTGAAGACCGGGTATTTTCGAAAGTGAGGATTACATGTTGAATGTCTTTGCACCTAGTTGCTTCGGTAAAGAGATTTTATCACCCTTTGTGATGGGGATTCTGGACGTGATTAGTGAATATCCGGATTGCAAGGACTTCTTTGGAAGTGCCTTCGGTTCTGTTCGATCCCGAAACGGACTTGTATGGATGTGTGTCTGACGTTACCCTTTGAGATGTAAAGCTGGTTTCCATCAAATACATTTCTGTTGGTGGGGAAGGATTTATTCTCTTAGCTTAACACCCTTCTCTGAGACGTACGAGCTCAGAGGTTATGTAGTTGATGGTTACTAGTGATACATTCCCAATTTGGTAATATGGCATACGAAGTGTTGTTGATCATTTGTTGATCGAAGCATGGATTTGTGAAAAGTGTAGCTTTGTGGACGAGACTTCGTCGGATCTCACAACCCGAAAATGGTTAAAAAAGGAAGGATGCAGCAAGGTTATTTGGGGGTAGCGCCCCCTCAGGATATGTCATTTCCTCCTGCAAAGAGGTGGTATCATGGTATGGAGCCCAGATATTTAACCTATGTGAATGCTGCAAATTCATTACTTTGTGGTTGCTGGTGTTGAGTATCCTCGGATAAAGGTCGGTTACGACCGGGGGATGGCATATTCGTGTAGTAGTTACCTAGTTACAGCGGTAATCCGGCCTTGTGTTGGTAGACATCCTGTTAGGTTGTCGGGGCATCCTTCCAGAGGCGTACCCTGTGGCCCAGGAATTTCCTTAGCCTGACCATTTGTTGGAAATCCAATCATCAATACGCGTCTTGTATGGTTTTAGTTGTAGAACCTACCATCTAATATGGTAGCTATAGTAGGCATACTATAATAGTACGTATGCTGGCTAAGAGTTATATTATACTTTTGAAATATTTTCCATACTATGCACTAATAATAATATCAAAAAGATTTTTGCGTATCAAGCATGTTTGATTATCATAAGGAGAAATCTCCCCCAAGTGTGCGATTGCACTGTGTGTGTGCCGGAAGGCCTTATAGTAGTTTCTTTCCAAAAGCATAGTGGATTTCTTTTTATTTTCTTTGTGAAAATAACTGTTTTTAAGATCTCACACCAGTCCCATGACTGACCTGGAGTTTATTGTTCCCTTCTAAACTCCGGGCGCCTACAATTTTCCATACAGGCAGCCTAGAGTCAGGTTATCAGTTATCTTGGAGCGAAATCAGAAAAGAGATACTGTGGAGATCGGGAGCAAGCTGGATGACGAAGCGTATCACTTATACTATGTAGTGTCCACTGCGTACGGTTGGTGCGAAGTAAATTTTCCATGTGAGTCAAGTTATAATAATTGTTAGTTATGTATTGTGTTGTTGAAAACTCTGATGATGTATGTATAAACTAATATAGTGCTTTGTTTTATAGATTATTCATCTATCTATTATATTTGTTCCGCTGCGAAATGTGAGATTCTGTTATTGTTTTGTTTCTTCTTCTTCTTTAAACCTAACAGTTTGGTTTTGCGGCATTCGACTGTGCGACATTTGATACAGTGGACATACTGATGTCGACTTTCAAAAGTCAAAAAATCGGGTCGTTACAGAGTGCTATCAGAGCAATTGGTTAAGCAATAACCTTAGCTCTGGTAGGTGTTACTCATTAGAGATAGAGTCAGTAGTACTCTAGAATGAGTTTGAGTGTAATAATAGATGTAAGCGCGTATTTGTTAGTGAATATAAATTATTTTGTATTGTGTTGACTTATCAGTTGATTGTTTATAGATTCTGGTCGGTGTAGTTTGGCCAACTATATCGATAGGGGTTTCTAAACTCTTAAACAAGATAAACCGACACAGTGTTGTTTTAAATAGGGTAAATGAAATAAATTTTACCCAAATTATTTTCGAATATAAAAGGAAATAATTTTTGTAAATTATTATAGTATATGGTTGCTTGGATGTTAGGAATTGATAATATTAAATTATTATCATTATAATTGAATAAGAAATTGAAATGATAAACAAAAATTTAAGAAATAAAATCACATACAAATGAAATTTGAGAATGTAAATTGTAAATGTGATTTGTAATTTGAAATGGAATTCCAAAGAATTTTTCTGAAAAAAAAATTGAAAGAATTTGAAAATCTGGAAATTTGGAAAAGATTAAGTTCCCTTGGAGTTAGAAAATGAGTTTTCAAAGGTTTTGAAAAAATAGTTTTAAACGGATAAAAGCACTAAACTCTTTTTGGTCGCTAAAAAATAAATTCGGTGATGACTGCAGCATCATCGATGTTCATTTTCGAGTTTCCAAAAGAGGAATTACAAACCAAATACTTTGAATTGAGAATATTTGCGAAATTGAGCTTGATCTTGAAATAGTTTAATTTTGGAAATAATTGATTTAAAAGGTGGACGTGAAATGTTAAGAAATTGTTTAAAACTCTGGAAGATTTATTAAAAGTGTTTATGAGTTGATAATTTATAATTTTGATAGAATGAATTTAACTTAAAGAATTTAAGTTAAATTAAAATGAGTATGAAAGCAAAATAAGTTGGGAAAGTAAATTTATTAAATGAAATGAAAATAAGTGAGAAAACTTGTAGAAGTTTAAAATTAAAATTGAATTGTGTTTGGGAATGAACAAGAAAATAAAACTGGAATTGAAACTGAATATTGAAAACCAATTTCAATTGTGTGAAAGAAAATGAAGTTGTAGAATTAGTTCGAAGTGAACTAATGATAATAAAGGTGGAAATAAGAAAAAAATAGTTTGAGATAAAATGAGTTGGAATCTGTAATGAATTAGTAAATGAAACTAATTTAAAATAATGATATGAATCAGTTATGAATGAAAGATAATTGATAAAATTCAATATTCAAAAGGTAAATTGAATCCAAATTAAATTTAAATTGTAAATTGAATTCAAATGAGATTGAAAATGTAAGATTGAATGAAAATGGATATATAACTTCAATAGTGAAGTAAAAATGGTATAAGAAGTAAGTATTCAACTTTTGTAATAGAATGTGCAAAATGATTTTTGAAAGTAGAAATTGGATATGGTTGTTAAATAGCATACAGGTATTATAAGGGAAAATGGAATTGGGATTTTGATTTCGATGATAAATTTGAATTGCTTGAAAAAGGTATGTATTTAAATTTCAGTATGAAATTTGATGATTTTATTGTCCAGCCGCTTGGCTTTTTCTTTTCGTTCTAAATCTGGGGGCCCATGGTGCCATTTTGTAGTCGTACCGAGCTAGCCGGGCAAAGGAGACGCTGGCGAAATTTTTCGAAAATTTAGGGAGTTAGAAAAAAATTTGAGAAAATTTTAAAATTTTAAAATTTGAATTTAAATTTGAATTGTGAGGTAAACAATGTTTTTTTGAAACTATGAAAGATTTTTGAAAGTTAGTTAAAGTAATAATGGTCTTTAACAAAGAATTTTTTTTTGGCTGGATTGATAAAACTGTTTGGTTTTGGGTAAACAGTAAAAGGGTTAACGTCCATTCTTCTTAACTAGTAATTTCAGGATGAAATTCTTTTAAGAGGGGAAGAATGTGACGATCCAGAATTTTGAACATTTGAAATTGAAATAGTTAATTGATTTTAAGTGTTTAAAAGTTATTTTAACTTGGATTTCAAATATTAGAATGAATTTGGAAATTAAAAAATTGAATTTAATTTATTGAAGTTGGATAAAAATTTGAATCTTCCATTATAAGCTGATTAAAAGTATTTCAAAGGCTTAGGAAATACATATTGATAATACTGAAGTTAATGGAAGCTTCAGAATGAGATTTGAAAATGATTTGTTCAGTTTTGAAATTTTATCATTCAAATTGATATATAAAAAATGGCCTTCCGAGGCACAGTCTCAGATTTCGACGAAACTAGTTCCATTGGATCTGTAGTATGGTATTATTATAGGATTTCGATTTTCATAGCATTTGGAATGATCGTTTGGCCGTACGATAAGAAAACGCGTTGGAAATTTCATCAAAATTTAATTAAAAAACTGAGTTCGAAACGCTGTCTTCTCCACACGATCGAATTTGGCCTCGGAACCTTTTCCACTACGTTCGGAATAGGGGTATAACCTTACAAACGCCTGGCGGCATGCCTCGATTAGGCATCGAGATTTTGAGTTGTATTTATCAAAGCAATTTGGACTTAAATTTAAAATAAAAATAGTATAATCTCATTGCTGTTGCAAGCATTAACACGTTTTATCTTTAGCAACACTTGGCAAAAAAAATGCTTACACGCGTTAGAAGAAAAGAGAAAAATAAACTAAAAATAAGATAAAAGAGCCGAGTTTTTCTTTCTTCTTCAATTCAAAAAAAGAAAAAGCTCCAAAAAAAAACACAATGGCCTCCCCTCGTTTTTTCCAGTTTATACGAACAAAACCATACCTATCCTTTCCCCCTTTTTCATCTTCAAATCGAAATCAATTTCATATAAAAAAAATAAAAATGGGGGATCGGGATCGTATCGCGACGTCAAGCTTGCGTGTGGGGCGGTGCGTAAGGTTGGCGGGTATCACGGCAGCGGCGCGCGTGCAATGCAGTGTCGGCGCAGCCGATGGCATTGAAGGGAAGATGCAACTTTCTGCTTTGGGCTGTAGGTGGTCGAGCTGCTCGTCTGTGGTCTAGGCAAGTCAAGCGCAAGGCAGGGAGGCGCTGTCGACTTTTGAGTTCGTCGTTGGCAAAGTTTCGGTAAGACTAGGGTTTAGCGATGGCATGGTAGAGATTGGGACGTGGCATTACTGAGCTCGAACTAGCGGAAGTGTCAGATGTGAACTCGTGATAGCATTCTCGATGGGTCTAGGGTTGGTCATCCCGGTTGAATGAGGCAGTAAGGTACTTATTCTATTAATTAAATATCAGAATTACAGTAAAGAAAAAAACATTTTTGAAGTTGCATTAATGATAGCTTAAGGAATTTTTATTTATCTGGAAGCTTACCTGTTAATTTAAAATATCAGGAATAGTAATATATATACATATGTTAAAATACAGAAAAGAAAATATACATACATGTTTAAAATATAGATAAAAACAGAAGAAGAAAAATTTATATAGATAAATTTGAAAAAATAGGAGTGTTAACATGTTTGAAAGCTTATATTAGATTTTGGAAATAAATAAGAGTTTATATAAATATAAGATTTTGTAAAACCCGTATAGCTTATTTGTATATGCAGTTTCAGAAGAAAATAAAAATATAGATGTACCTATTTTCATTTGCTGGTTTAATTCTAAAATAATATATTGTGGAAATTAAAACTTATTTAACTGTTGGTCATTAGAAAATATTTTATTAAAATAAATTAGTTTAAAATTAAATTATTGGTTGAATTAAAATTATCAAATGGAATTTAATTTTTCGATTACTTCAAATATTAATGAATTGTATAAATGTTTATACAAGGTCAAAATCGTGGAAAAACCAGTCAAACTGGAATTGGATTGCAAAATAAAGGAGCAAAGGTGAGATCATCTCACTCAATTAGATTTTTTTGATTAATTTTAATAGTTAAATTTAAAATTGTTGATTGTATGCTTGGATGATAAATTATTATCAGTTATATTGAATTAGACCTGATGCGTCGCATAATAGCGGAGGATATTATATTAAACCCATATACCGCGATATTCCACCTCGAAGTGGAATTGGTATTACATATGTATTTGGAGTGATTGATTTCACGCATTATATAGCAGATGAGACCCTATGCGCTGCATAATAGCGGATGATATTTTATAAATCCCATATACCGCGATATTCCATCTCGAAGTGGAATTTGTATTAAATTATTGTGCTAACGTCTGTGGATGTAGAGAACGGGTTGGAGGGATCCAACTGGATTCCTCAAATATTTGAATTTTTTTCAATATTGTGTGTTGATTATCTATAATCTGTGTGTGATTATTTATGATCGAAACCGTCGAAGGCTATAATTTAACCGAATAAATTTTTGGTATCGTAGGATACTATAAAATAAATAAAATTGGATTTTTGAAATTCAACAGAAAATTTATAATAAATTCATTTAAAGAAATGTAAAACAAGAAATTTGAATAGATAAAGTTTTATTTTTGAATCATATTGAATGAAATTCCAAAATATGAGAAAAAGGCTTAATAAATGGATTTCAGGTAATATTATTCAAAGGTTGAAAATTTTATTTTAAAATACGGTTTTTAAACAGATTGGAAGAAATAAATAAATTATTTTAAAAGAAATAAATTTGGAATTTGATTTGGTGTTTAAAAATAAATTTTGAGAAATCAATTCTGAAATCGATTTGGTGTTTGAAATAAATAAATGGAAAATCAATTTGGGATTTGATTTGGTATTTGAAATAAATTTGGAAATCAAATTGAAAATTGATTTGGTGTTAAGAGTGAATATTTGGGAATCGATTTGAAAATCGTATATCAGTGGGTATTTGAAAATTTAAATTTAATGGGAATTTTATAAAAGAAAGGGAAATTTTGTTTTAAAAATAAATACTGGTTTACTTTTAAAAGTTTGGAAAGGAATTTATGGATTTGGAACGTAAACTAGAAATAAATCCAGAAAGATTTATGAATTGATTTGAATGAACCATTTTAAAATGGAAGGTGTACTTTCCTTGGAAAGCCGAGTATGTTTTCAATATAGTATATAAATATAAATTGAAGTTGTAAAGATGGTTTTAAGGAAAGAATATTTTGGAGAAATTATTTACTTAGGTTATTTTGAAAATCTTTAAAGTAAAGATTTATCTTAATTTATTATACAAGTTATTATCTAAAGTTTTAATTGATATTTGTTTTAGAAAATGGATATTTAAATAGTTATATCCTATCTACTAATTTTATTTTAAAATTAGTTTTGGACTTGAATTTGTATGAGATATTAGTATAATATTTTCATAACTAATATTTAAGTAAGCGTTTTAAAATGATATTATCTTAAATGTTTCCAATTATAATTTGGATAAGTATTTTAAATTATTTTAAAAGTATTTGAACTCAGCAAATTTTCTGTGGAATTAAATAAATATTTGGAATTTTATTCCACGCGAGGAAAGTGATTTGAAATTTGTACTCAAAGGGTTGAAGTGTGAAAAGTGATATGAAATTTGTTTTCAAAAAGATTGAAAAGTGAAAAGTGACTTGAAACTCGTTTTCAAATGGTTGAAGGGTTAAAATTAGATCTTGCAATGATATTTTGAAAATAAATAATTGGAGGAAAATTGTTTAAAATATGGTGATTGTTGTGAATATTGATTGATAGTTAAATAACCAACTATCATTATTGACCTATAAATGGCATTTGTATTTCGATGCAATAGGGGGTCGAATTACAAATGGATATTCGAAAACCACATCGAACCTTTGTGATTGTGATGGATATTTTATTTAAAAGATCAAAGTGAAAATTTGTTGTGATTTATTTAAAATCTAAATGAACACTTATTTTTAAAATAAGCGCTCGTTATTCGGATTAGTCAGGACAGGACTTTGTGCCATAATACCCATTCCGAATAGTTATACGACGAAATGGGATTGCATTTGAAGATGGTGTTGAAGACCGGGTATTTTCTAAAGTGAAAGGATTACCTATCGAATGTCTCTGCAACGAGTAGCTTCGGTATAGAGATTTTATCACCCTTTGTGATGGGGATTCCGGACGTGATTAGTGAATATCCGGATTGCAAGGGCTTCTTTGGAAGTGCCTTCGGTTCCTTTCGATCCCGGAATGGACTTGTATGGATGTATGTCTGACGTCACACTTTGAGATGTAAAGCTGGTTTCTATCAAATACATTTCTATTGGTGGCGGAAGATCTATTCTCTTAGTTTAACACCCTTCTCTGAGACGTATAAGCTTAGAGGTTATGTAGTTGATGGTTACTAGTGATACATTCCCAATTTGGTATTGTGGCATATAAAGTGCTGCTGATCATTTGTTGATCGAAGCATGGATTTGTGAAAAGCGTAGCTTTGTGGACGAGACTTCGTCGGACCTCACAACCCGAAAATGGTCGAAACAGGAAGGATGCAGCAAGGTTATTTGGGGTTAGCGCCCCCTGAGGTTATGTCATTTCCTTTTGGAAAGATGTGGTATCATGGTATGGAGCCCAGATATTTAACCTATGTGAATCTGCAAATTCATTACTTTGTGGTTGTTGGTGTTGAGGATCCTCGAATAAAGGTCGGTCACAACCGGGGGATGGCATACTTGTGTAGTAGTTACCTAGTTACAGAGTTAACCCAGCCTTGTGTTGGTGGAGATCCGGTTAGATTCTCGAGGCATCCCTCTAGAGGCATACCCATGTGGCCCAGGAAGTTCCTTAGCCTGACCATTTGTTGGAAATCCAATCATCAATACGTGTCTTGTACGGTTTTAGTTGTAGAACTTGCCATCTAATATGGTACCTATAGTAGGCATACTATAATGGTACGTATGGTGGCTAAGATTTATATTTACTTGCGAAATATTTTCCATACTATGCACTACTAATAATATCAAAAAGATTTTTACATATCAAGTATGTTTGACTATCATAAGAAGATATCTCCTTCAAGTGTGCGATTGCATTGTGTGTGTGCCGGAAGGCCTTGTGGTAGTTTCATTTTCCAAAAGCATAGCGGATTTCTTTATATTTTATTTATGAAAATAAATGTTTTTTTCAAGTTCTCACACAATTCCCATGACTGATCTGGAGTTTATTGTTCTATTCTAAACTCTGGGTGCCCACAATTTTCCACACGGACAGTCTAGAGTCAGGTTATCAGTTATTTTGGAGCGGTCAGAAAAGAGATGCTATGAAGATCAGGAGCAAGCTGGATGGCGAAGCGTATCACTTATACTACGTAGCTTCCACTGCGCATGGTTGGTGCAAAGTAAATTTTCCATGTGAGTCAAGTTATAATAACCGTTAGTTATGTATTGTGTTGCTGAAAACTTTGATGATGTATGTATAAACTGATATAGTGCTTTGTTTTAAAGATTATTCATCTATATTATATTTGTTCCGCTACGAAATGTGAGATTCTGTTATTGTTCTGTTTCTTCTTCTATCTTCTTCTTCTTTAACCCTAATGGTTTGGTTTTTCAGCATTCGACTGTGTAGCATTTGATACAGTGGACGTATTGATGTTGACTTTCGAAAGTCGAAAAATCAGGTCGTTGCAAATTCTCGAAGCGTCATTTTTGAGAAAAGGAGGTAAGAGTCCTTGGACATATAATATCAAAGGATGAAATTTCAGTAGATCCAAGGAAAGTTGCAGCTATTTAAGATTAAAAGCAGCAACAAACTCCTAAAGAGATTCGTAGCTAAAAACAGCAACAAACTCCTAAAGAGATTCGTAGCTTCATTGGTTTGGCAAGATATTACAGAAGATTTATTCAAGACATCTCTAAGATTGTCTATCACCTAACGAAGTTGACAATGAAATCTGGTCTCCTAAATGTGAAGAAAATTCCAAGAACTAAAGAAGATATTGATAACCGCTCCATTTTTAGCAATTATAAATGGAAATAGTGGATTGACCACTTATACAGATGCTTGTGGAAAAGGAGTTGGTGCATGTTTATGCAATATGGGAAGGTGATTGCTTACGCAAGTAGGCAGTTGAAGACGCATGAGAAGAATTATGCAACACATGACCTAGAATTATTGCCGTTGTGCGCTCTAAAGATATGGAGACATTATTTGCTGGGTAAGAATTTTTTATAGTTTATTTCAATAAAACTTTAAATTGACCTTAGTAAATAATATTCCATCTTTTAGGCGAAAAATTCGAACTCTTCATGGACCACAAATCTTTGAAGTATCTTTTCATCTAGAATGAGTTGAACATGAGACAGCAATGCTGGCTAGAATTTCTCGCATCATATGTCTAGATATTCTATATACACCCGGAAAAGCCAACGTAGTAGCTGATGCATTAAGTAGGAAGTTAGCTACTATTTCTTATTTGGTAGTTACTCCAACTCTCCTAGAAACGATCGCCAGCAAACAAAAGGACAGTCTATTTCTCAAAGAGATCGTTTGGAATATACGTCAAGGATATAATTCAAGCTTTAAAATAGATAACCATGGAGTATTGCGGTTAAATGGAAGAATTTGTGTTTTAGATGTTGAAAATCTTAGGAAAGAATTATTAGCTGAATGCCACACAGCAAAGCTTAGCATTCATCCGGAGATTCATAAGATGTACAAGGACATGAAGCGTACGTTTTGGTGGGAAAGTATGAAGAGGGACATATCTATCTATGTTAGCCGGTGTGAAAATTGCCAAAGAATCAAACGTGACAAACAAAAGACTGTAGGATTACTTAAACCTTTGGAGATTCCATCTTGGAAGTGGGATCATATATCCATGGATTTCATTGATGGCTTACCCCAGATAAGGAAAGGAAATGAAGGCATTTGGGTTATCATAGACCGATTAACCAAAAGTGCACACTTTATTTCGGTAAAGCCAACAAGAACTGTAGCAAGCCTTGCGAAGACATATATGAAGGAGATTATCCGATTGCATGGAGTATTGAGCAGTAAGTAAGCAATCATGGTCCAATCTTCATCAGTCAGTTTTGGTAAGCACTACAGACACTTTGGGAACCAATCTGAGTATAAGCACTGCATATCACCCCCAAACTGATGGACAGACCGAAAGAGTCAACCATGTTTTATAAGATCTTTTAAGAGCCTGTATTCTAGACTTTGGAGGCTTGTGGGAGAATCATTTACATTTAATAGAGTTCTCCTATAATAACAGCTATCAAGCTAGTACCGGCATGGCACCGTATGAAGCTTTATATGGTCGTCTTTGTAAATTGCCAGCATGTTGGATAGAACCGGAGATCGGTTAGTGCTTGGCCCAGATATGGCACGAGAAGTTTCATAGAAATTGATATAAATTAGAAAGAAGCTAAAAGAAGCCCAAAGTAGACAGAAGAGTTATGCAAACCGAAGGCATAGAAATATGGAATTCTCAGTTAGAGATTCAGTCTATTTGAAAGTCTCTCCAATGAGAGGAGTAGTAAGATTTAGAAGAGCAAGAAAGTTAGCACCTCGATATATTGGACCTTTTCCATTCTCAAATGAATCAGCCCACTAGCTTATCGAGTACAGTTGCCTGAAAGATTGTCTGGCGTACACAATGTTTTTCACGTATCACATTTACGGAAGCATGTATATGACCTAGAAAAAATCATAGAAACGGCTGCGCAGGATGACTTGGAGATAGAACCAAACTTAGCGGCTATTAGAAGGCCCGTTCGAATCATGGATCAAGATGAAAAATGATTAAGAAGGAAGGTAGTACGATTGGTCAAAGTTCAATGGAGCGGGGATGCTGATGATTGCATATGGGAAACAAAAGATAGAATGAGAAAAGCATATCTCGAATTTAGGATTGTGGTATAGAATTTATCTATTGTTTGGGTGTATTCACTGCCTGTGGTCTAATCACTTATTTTATAGAATATATATTTCCTTTTGAGTTATTTTCTTCTTATTTAATTTTAAGGACGAAATTCTTTTAAGTATGGGAGAATGTAATGACCCAGAATTTGACCATCAAAAAATATAACATTTAAAGTGATTTTCAATATAAAATATCAAATGCTTTTTGATTCAAAAAATATTAAATAGGATTTGGAAATAAAAATATACATAAAAATAGTAATATTTTCTTTTATCGACAAAAGTGACAAAATCCTGATTTTAGAAAAGTAAGTTTAAATGGTTTAATTAATTATTTTAATATATTTATGAGTTTTTATATTTTTAAATAACATTATACAAATTTATTTTTAAATTTGGTTTACATAAATAAATATTTTAACTAAAATGTCAAAATATGACCGTAAAACATTTTATCAAAAATCAACGTTTTGTCGATTTAAAGTTGTCACAACGTTGTTGCACCTTTATGTACACAATTTAATAAATATGTTAACACATAAAGATAGTTAACAATTACCTAAACAAGGTTACTTTTAATAATCACACTTAGAAAATTCTAGAAAGCAATTAGTAGAAGTAAACTAAAAAAGACAAAACACATATCACATCAAATGTGAGATAAAGTAAAGAAATGCAACGTAAAGTAATCGCTCTTATTCTTTACTTAACTCTTAAGTGTTTGTATTTTAAAAGTGTGACGTGATGTGGATGGTAAGTTTCAAATTAAATAAGTTTACTTAATTCTTAAGGAAGGTCTATATTTTAATCTCTAATATTTTCTATAAATACTCATCCACTTCTTCTTCACTTTTACACCATTTCTTCTCTACTTTCTCGAGCTCTCTTACCTCTTTTAATGGCTTCTTTCCATAATTAAATAATGCCAAAATATTCTAAAAAATTAAACAAAGGAAAATATCAGCATAAACTTCATCCAAATCACTTCAAACTCCTCCTCCTCCTTCACATTGCTCATGCCCCACTCTTCCTCCATTTCGCCAAGCACTCCTAGCCTTCCCAAGCCAAGTCGAGCCATCCAAGTCTAAGTATGCAAGGAATTGTAAGCCCAAAACGTTGAGTAGCGAAGCTATAGCCGATTTTTCGTTCGTCAAAACCAAACAAAGTGAGAACTCTAAATTGTTGCGTAGAAAATGTTTATATTATTTTTTGCAAGTTATAAGTATTGTTTGCATGTCAATAATGATGTTTGATAAGTGTTTGAAAAAGAAAGCAACCACATTTAAGTCATTTGCCAAATTTAGTAAACAAATATACACATAAATGAAAATCATGTAGCATTGTAATAAGAAAGTTGTTAAATTGATTTGTAAGTTCATATGACATATTAGAATATATTAAAATGGTTATAAACACTGTTTTGGTTGTTTATTAGTTGTATGTTGGATATGTATGTTGAAACAAATCACGGATTTACACGACGTAATATTATATGGAAATCATCTTCCAACAAAAATGAAATGTGATATGTAATCATTTATACATTTGAAAAATGTTTGAATATTCTTTAGAAATGATTCCTAAGTGTTTAAACTAGTCTCGGTAAAGTTTGGATATAAATATCAGAATACGCCTAAAATTTGACACGTCGCGTAATAGTAGTTCGTGTTTTTGCGTCAAAAGTTCAAATGAACATACAAAGTGGAATATAGTTCGGTATTCTTCGAAGTAAGAATTTTCCGAATCCTATATCCATATCTTTCGTATAGAAGAAGAAAACTAAGATTTCATCTTGTATATTTTGAAATATGGAAAAAACAATTTTCAAGAAAAATTCAATTTTTGCACTAAATGACCAAAGTTGAAAATTGATAAAATAATCATTTTAAAAATATGAAATAAATTCAAAAAAACTTTTAAAATGTCTTGAAACTGATTTAAGTTGAAAAGATGGTTTTCTAAATGATATAAAAGTCGTTTGAAGAATATAGCTTTTATTGAACTTTGCGTAACATTATTTGCAACACTTTTCGCGGCGCTTTTCAATAACTTTTGAAACAAAGGTAGAAACTTAACAATTGTTTCCCAAGTCCTTAGTAAATGATTTGAAGTAAATATTAAAGCATTTTCAAAGAAATTTGAACAATTTAACATTATTTCAAAGATGGTCAAACGAATAGTTAATGTAGGATCTAGATTAACCCTAGAGGGGGGGTGAATAGGGTTATAGCAAATTTTCTCGATTTAAACACAGAAATAAACTGCAGAAATAAATATGCTGAATAAATCACACACAAAATTTACCCAGCTTCGGCAACCCCTGCCTACTGCTGCATTCACAGATTTCTATTAGAATTAAACAGTATCACGCTTACAAACAATCTACTAGACTCGTAGACATTTGCTCCCGCTCACAAACACTCTACTAGACTCGCACACCCTGCTCGCAAACATTTGCTCCCGCTCACAAACACTCTACTAGACTCGCACACCCTGCTCCCGCCTATAGAGTTTCGTTTACTCGCAAACTTTGCCTCCCGCCTATAGAGCTTCGTTTACTCGCAAACTCTGCTCCCGCCTACAATAGAACTTTGCAAACTCGCATACCCTGCTCACTGAACTAATTCTAACTAGACAATCTGACACGACCTAAACCCTAGGTGGTGATTTACCAGTTTTCAATTTGAAAAAGTTAAAAACAACAATTAAAAAAAAATAGTACTTAAACAACCCTGAACCAAAATTAAAAACCCTTAAATAAAGAAAGCCCTTTTATAAACAAGGCCGGTCCACTTTTTCTTTAGCTCGTTTGACTTTGCTCCGTTCCTTTTTGCTGTTGCTTGTGAAAATATGGCTGATCCTCTTTCGTTCCTTTTTGCGAATTAGGGTTTCTGTAAATTGCTTTTACTCCTTGCGATTCAAACTAGGGTTGTGCAAAAATTGAAGCGCCGCTCAATCTCGTTCGATAGTAGACTTCGATGCTTTTGATTTGCTTACGGCTCTTCAATTTTGGATCGAATTCGTTCTCCTTTTTCGGTATGTATTTTTTCCTTTTTCTTTGCTGGTTGATGCTTGAACTCGATGAAATGAATGCCGATGATGATTAGGGTTTTTATAGGATTTGATTTCCTATTTTTGCGTTCGACTGATTGCTTCAAAAATTCTTGCTTTGCCGTTCGATTACACTTTGATGCTGAGGATTGATCTGACTTTGTCAATTTCGTATTTCTAGTAGCTTGATTCACACGGTATTGATTTGATTTTGTGATCAATTTGCCTTGCTTATCACGGTTTTGAATTTGCTGGTTCGACTTGGCATTGACTGGTTCAATTTTTTTTTTCACTCTTGATTTCTGAATTATTCAACCTTGTTCATCACGATGCTGACATTCACTTTGACCAGTTGATTTACTTTGGCCATACTGTTGAAATAGTGTTCTCTGACCATCTTTTCTATCATTTGGTACTGCCATGCATTTGCATAGCACCATAGCTTCTTTGTTGCACTCGAGTTAGTTCAAACATGAACTTGTTGCTTGATTCACTGTGTTGCTCATTGATTAGTTTGCATTGTCATATTTTATTCCTGTTGCCTTCATTTGCCATTGAGTTTTGTAGCTTGGTGTCATGTTTGCTGGACTTATTGTTGGCATGTGCATTGTGTTTATTTGTGTCCACTTATGCTTTGAGTCTGCAACTTGTAGCTGGATTTGATTTGTGCCTTGTCCATTCTCATGTGTTCATCCCTGTAGTATATGTTAGTGATACATTTTGGAGTTGGTTCATGTTGCACTGCACTTTGATGTTGTAGTCTCTGACTTTGCTGTATCCATGCTTTTATGCTTGTGATATTCCTCTGCCTTGTTGAGTTCCTGTGTTTGGTCACTGATGCATTCATGTACACTGCATTCATGTTCAAAGACTGCTACTTGTTTTTGTACCCTTTGTTGTTCATCTGCATTGTTGCCTTGTTGACTGTGTTGTTGCATTGTATTCTGGTCATTTGCACTTGCAGTTGGTTCATTTGCTCTTAGTATACTTCACATGCACAGTTTTTAACTTAAGTTGCATCTGTGCATATATATTGATGCTGCAGTCTTCAATGTACTGGTGACATGTGCATTGCTTCATGTTGCCTTCAGTAGCTTCACTGTTGCATTTGTATCACTGTTTCATGCATGCTCGACATTGTGACTTGAGCTTTGTATATGAACTGTGTTGTTCTTTGTGCTTCGACTCTGCCACTCTTTTTATGTTCACTGGCCTGTACATTTGCATTGTATATATTCTTCAATTTGGATTAGAACTGCTTCATTGTTGTTGCTTCACCACTGAACATTTGTCACTTCACTGTTGCACTTTTGTGCTTTGAGTCAGTTTCATTGTTGTTGTACTGATCCTATGTTCATGTTCTTGCAGTCTTCATGACTGTACTGTTGCAGTCGAGTTGTATTCATGTACACTTGTGGCTTGAACTTGATTCACTTCATGTTGTTGTTTGGACATTTGCATTTGTACACTCCATACTTGGTCGTGCTGGAGTCTTCAAGCATGTTGCTGTTGCATTTGTTAGTGGCTTTAGTCTTGAACTGTTTGTAGTCAATTGCTTTGTCTATTTGCCTTGAGTTGAACCTATCTTGGGTTTGACCTTGTTTTTGATTTCTGTGCTTTTGTTTGATTTTTTGCACACGAGTTGGCGAGGCAGTGCACACGTATACGAATGTACACGTGTGTACTGCAGCCACTTATAGTTACCTGTCCCTGATAAAAATACTGATATGCACAGATATTGCACAGTCAAAAATGATGACGAACAACCCAAATAACTGAGGCAAACAATGTTTTCAAAATCATCGTTTCTTTCAAATTTCAAAAATATTTCTCTTTCAATTTTACTGCGTTAGTGAATATTTTTGCAGATTGCTCAGATGCTGGATTCAAACTGGAATGCAGTTGAAGATAAAAATACGAGTGTTATGTAGTGAGGTTAACTGTAAATGTGAAATGTGATGTGATTGTAATCAAAGTTGTATAGTTATGGTGAGAGATTGAAATTGTACTATTCAAAATTGTAATAAATATTTGTTTGAATAAAAATTTCTGTTTGAATTCAAAATCTGTTTAACTTGTTCTGTTTGAATTCAAATTCGAATTCTGTGTAATTTAATTTTATTCAACAAATATTTATTTAATCTATGAAAAACAAAATAGTACATTACCAAATACATTTAAATGAATATATATGCTTATTATCATCAAACAAAAACATATAAGCGCATATTCAACAATCTCCCCCTTTTGATGACAACAAACATATATTTAAGATTTTGACCATGTTAAATGTATTTGACCAATTATATACTTTAATTGCTCCCCCTATTTAAATGCTCCTCTCTACATAATACTCCCCCTACATATATGCATACAAATAGAAATATATAAATGAGCCTATATGCAAAGTGAAAATTATTTGACCTTTGCTTGATTCTATTTGACAAAATCTTAACTCTTCTCTCCCCCTTTTGTTATCAGCAAAAGAATAACAGTGTTATAAAAATAGGGATGAAGTGATAGACATGAATCAAACATTTAACTCAATTAAATATAAATATCAAATTTCAATAAAACTCAAACAAAAATCATAATTACCCTTGTCAAGCGCATATTCCACTTTCAGAAGTGATGGGGATAAAATTATCAAAAATCATACAATTCTGTCTATTTGTGGTATATTTATTTCAGGAAATTTGAATATCTACTAACCATGCATAACCGTTAGGACTTTTAAATGAGATTAGTAGTATTCACAATTTTTTTTTTATTTAAAAAATGAAATCAAGTATCTTCTAATCACGCATGACCGTGAGGACTTTTAAATGGGATTAGAATCAACTTGTCTATTTGAATCAATTAATTTTGATATGCGTTCCATACATGCATAACCGTGAGGACTTTTAAATGAGCATGGAAGCACATAATCAAAAATCCAAGTAATTCACCCATGCATAACCGTGAGGACTTTTAAATGAGAGTGAATACTTTGGATATTTATTTTTAATTGCTGAATATAATAAGTTGAAGCACAAATAATTTCCTTCACAGATTTAAAGATATTGAAGAACAAATGATTTCCTTTGTAAATTACCACAAATTTACATACTAAATATGATCTTGAAGAGTGATGGTCGATAGAAAGATGATAGAAATAGAAATGGTCATGGAATTATTACCCAACAAAAAGTTTTTATAACTCTTGTTATGAAATTCTAAAGAAATTTTCTAATTATACTTTCTCGAGTTATAATATATGATAAATATCAACACTCATCTCTTTTTCAATCACTATTCATCTTTTCGATAATCAAAGAGAGTTAGATTAGTCAAAAATTTGTCATTTAAAATCAAATTAAACATTATAAAATCAATTTTTCAAAAATGATTAATCTGTAAATGTGGTCAAACATGATTTTCTCGAGGGGGTTTTATAAGAAAATTTTCTGCTATTTGAAAATTATTTCAAGTGAAAAATATGCAGATATTTTCTTTTAAAAAAAACGATGCAGCAAATGAATGTTTCAAAATAATTAATCACGTTACACTTAGTAATTTTTTTTTATCAACCATATTACCAGTGTAATCTGCATCTGAATTTAAATTTCACTTAATATTCACTCGTTGAATTTGATTGACCAAAACATGAAGTGTGCACCAAGAATTTCAAACTTAACATCAATTCTTTTGAATTTGAATTGAAGCCGTGTTAACACTCAAACACATATCATGGTGTTAATTTCAGAAACTATAGGATAAACAAGTTCATGAGTAATCAACAGTCAATCAACATCATAATTATTTCAAAAACAATTTCTTAAGGTTTCAACAACTTTTTAAAATCCTTTTTCACATGAATTTGAAATCGTGCAAATTTACAAGCAGTGACCAAAATATCAAAAACAAATATATCTACGTGTAGCATGAGTAACCAGCATTTGACCGAACAAATTTATATAAATTAGTTCAAAATTGAAAATCTGATTGGTCATCATTTAAGCACAAATCAATGTCATAAATAAGAACAAATCAAAAAATCATATCAATTAAGTCCGAATCAGTCAACCATCGTAATTACTCCAAGTGATTCTATTTAAAGGTGATTGTTCAATATTTTTAAAAAAAATCATAGCATCAAAATCATCATCTGTTGTTTATCTCAATATTGGCTAATTTTAATTTAGAGTATGGTATAGATAATCACATTTAATATATCGTTAAAAACAATTTTACCTGTTTTACGTTTACGATAATTTTTCGTTGTTGTCCATTGTGATACTGTCACCTTTATACTAGGCTAAGGAACTTTGCTTTGTCGCCCGTTGTGTTTCTAGAACAGCCGAAATCCAGAGAACACTGTTGTTGTTCCTTAGCCTGCCACCACACCTACACGATAAAAGATTTATGTAACCTATTTGTTTTTATAGGTCCATTGTTGTTAGTGGCAGAATATGAAAAATATGTTTTTGGAGACCCAAAACTATTTATATATGTTCCTTTTGGCACCCAAATTTGTTTGACTTTCAAAGATTTTATATTTGTGCCTTTTGGAACCCAAATTGGTATAGTTTTCACGTGTTTGGGTCTATACCAACAGTTATTTTGATTATGTCCAAATTCTCTACAAAACGTGCTCATTAAATTAACTTGATTAAATTTTGTGTTCCTATGACTATGATTTTCAACATGATTTACAATTATTTCAGATCGAGCAAAAACACTTTTACTTTTTGCATTTTCATCATTTTGTGATTTCCCAAAGCCTAGTCCTTTTCTATTGTTAGCAAAAATTTGATTTCCCAATAGCATGTTGAAAGATTTTTCGCCTCTTGAAAAGTTATTCAAAGATTTCTCAAGATTTTGGACTTTGGTTTTTAATGTTGAGTTTTCAGTGACAAGTGAGGTGCATCGATTAATAAAATCCTTTCTCCTAGTGTCGATGGTTTCCTTAAGATTCAAGTTTTCATTTTCAAGACTTTCAAAGTTATTCCTCAGTTTTGATAATTCTGAATCTAAAATCTTACTTTTTTTACATTCTAGGTTTTGAATATTTTCAAGTTCAGTTTTTAACCTAAAATTTTCACGAGCAAATTCTCTCCTATCAGATTTCAGTTTTTCAATTTTAGATTCAAGAGTATCCACTACCTTAGTAATATCAGAACACATAAAAACAAGTTCTTTATAAGAAAACTCACCTGCCTCACTAGATTCGTCGGAGGTTGCTTCTGATTCTGATTTTGCCATGCAACACAAGTTAGCCTCCTCTGAGCTGCTATCCGAAGCTTCCTCTCCTTCTTCATCATTCCAAGTCGCTACAAATACCTTCTTCGCCTTTTTCTTTTCTTCGTTGTTTTTGAGAAGTGGACATTTTGGTTTGATGTGGCCAGGCTTGTTGCAGTTATAACACGTCAGTTCATTATCAGAATTTTCGGAATCTTTTGACCTATTGCCCTTTGTTTTCTTCTTGCGTGGCTTGAATCTAGACCATCTTCTAAGATTATTGACAGTCATTGCAAGCTCTTCAATTGGATCTTCTTCATCGCTTTCTTCTTTGCTCTTTAAGGCAATCGTCTTCTTCTTTGGTTCGGAGTTATTGCGTTCTTCCTTTGCTTTTAACTCAAGCTCATATGTCATCAAGTTGCCAATCAACTCCTCCATACTTAGTTTGCTCAGATCTTTCGATTCTTGGATTGCTGTGACTTTTGCCTCAAAGTTCATTGGTAAAACTCGTAGCACCTTCCTCACAACCTCTACCTCAGTGAAGACCTTCCCAAGCGCCCTAGCGTTGTATACCAAGGTTGAAAAACGTCCAAACATGTCTTTTATGCTCTCGCCTTTGTCCATCACAAAGTTCTCGTATTCATTGCTGAATAGGGCTAGACGAGACTCCTTGACTTGAGAAGTTCCTTCGTGTGTCACCTCCAAAGTGTGCCAAATTTCCTGTGCTGTTGTACAATGAGAAATTCTATTAAATTCATTTTTATCAAGAGCACATATCAAAGCATTCATGGCTTTAGCATTTGTCGTTTTTAATCTCTTATCGTTAGCATCCCACCTATCTTTAGGTTTAGGAATCTCAGTATCACCAACGATTATAGTGGGAGGTTTATAGCCAGTTTCAATGATATCCCAAACATCATAATCAACAGAACTAAGATAGATACCCATCCTAACTTTCCAATAAGCATAATCGTTCCCGTTAAACATGGGTGGCCTAGCAATAGATTGCCCCTCAGAAAAAGCATTATTTTGTAGACTCATGACTCTAGAGTTAAAAAAAAATATACCTGGCTCTGATACCACTTGTAGGATCTAGATTAACCCTAGAGGGGGGGGTGAATAGGGTTATAGCAAATTTTCTCGATTTAAATACAGAAATAAACTGCAGAAATAAATATGCTAAATAAATCACATACAAAATTTACCCAGCTTCGGCAACCCCTGCCTACTGCTGCATTCACAGATTTCTATTAGAATTAAACAGTATCACGCTTACAAACAATCTACTAGACTCGCAGACATTTGCTCCCGCTCACAAACACTCTACTAGACTCGCACACCCTGCTCGCAAACATTTGCTCCCGCTCACAAACACTCTACTAGACTCGCACACCCTGCTCCCGCCTATAGAGTTTCGTTTACTCGCAAACTTTGCCTCCCGCCTATAGAGCTTCGTTTACTCGCAAACTCTGCTCCCGCCTACAATAGAACTTTGCAAACTCGCATACCCTGCTCACTGAACTAATTCTAACTAGACAATCTGACACGACCTAAACCCTAGGTGGTGATTTACCAGTTTTCGATTTGAAAAGGTTAAAAACAACAATTAAAAAAATAGTACTTAAACAACCCTGAACCAAAATTAAAAACCCTTAAATAAAGAAAGCCCTTTTATAAACAAGGCCGGTCCACTTTTTCTTTAGCCCGTTTGACTTTGCTCCGTTCCTTTTTGCTGTTGCTTGTGAAAATATGGCTGATCCTCTTTCGTTCCTTTTAGCGAATTAGGGTTTCTGCAAATTGCTTTTACTCCTTGCGATTCAAACTAGGGTTGTGCAAAAATTGAAGCGCCGCTCGATCTCGTTCGATAGTAGACTTCGATGCTTTTGATTTGCTTACGGCTCTTCAATTTTGGATCGAATTCGTTCTCCTTTTTCGGTATGTATTTTTCTCCTTTTGCTTTGCTGGTTGATGCTTGAACTCGATGAAATGAATGCCGATGATGATTAGGGTTTTTATAGGATTTGATTTCCTATTTTTGCGTTCGACTGATTGCTTCAAAAATTCTTGCTTTGTCGTTCGATTACACTTTGATGCTGAGGATTGATCTGACTTTGTCAATTTCGTATTTCTAGTAGCTTGATTCACACGGTATTGATTTGATTTTGTGATCAATTTGCCTTGCTTATCACGGTTTTGAATTTGCTGGTTCGACTTGGCATTGACTGGTTCAATTTTTTTTTTCACTCTTGATTTCTGAATTATTCAACCTTGTTCATCACGATGCTGACATTCGCTTTGACCAGTTGATTTACTTTGGCCATACTGTTGAAATAGTGTTCTCTGACCATCTTTTCTATCATTTGGTACTGCCATGCATTTGCAAAGTACCATAGCTTCTTTGTTGCACTCGAGTTAGTTCAAACATGAACTTGTTGCTTGATTCACTGTGTTGCTCATTGATTAGTTTGCATTGTCATATTTTATTCCTGTTGCCTTCATTTGCCATTGAGTTTTGTAGCTTGGTGTCATGTTTGCTGGACTTATTGTTGGCATGTGCATTGTGTTTATTTGTGTCCACTTATGCTTTGAGTCTGCAACTTGTAGCTGGACTTGATTTGTGCCTTGTCCATTCTCATGTGTTCATCCCTGTAGTATATGTTAGTGATACATTTTGGAGTTGGTTCATGTTGCACTGCACTTTGATGTTGTAGTCTCTGACTTTGCTGTATCCATGCTTTTATGCTTGTGATATTCCTCTGCCTTGTTGAGTTCATGTGTTTGGTCACTGATGCATTCATGTACACTGCATTCATGTTCAAAGACTGCTACTTGTTTTTGTACCCTTTGTTGTTCATCTGCATTGTTGCCTTGTTGACTGTGTTGTTGCATTGTATTCTGGTCATTTGCACTTGCAGTTGGTTCATTTGCTCTTAGTATACTTCACATGCACAGTTTTTAACTTAAGTTGCATCTGTGCATATATATTGATGCTGCAGTCTTCAATGTACTGGTGACATGTGCATTGCTTCATGTTGCCTTCACTAGCTTCACTGTTGCATTTGTATCATTGTTTCATGCATGCTCGACATTGTGACTTGAGCTTTGTATATGAACTGTGTTGTTCTTTGTGCTTCGACTCTGCCACTCTTTTTATGTTCACTGGCTTGTACATTTGCATTGTATATATTCTTGAATTTGGATTAGAATTGCTTCATTGTTGTTGCTTCACCACTGAACATTTGTCACTTCACTGTTGCACTTTTGTGCTTTGAGTCAGTTTCATTGTTGTTGTACTGATCCTATGTTCATGTTCTTGCAGTCTTCATGACTGTACTGTTGCAGTCGAGTTGTATTCATGTACACTTGTGGCTTGAACTTGATTCACTTCATGTTGTTGTTTGGACATTTGCATTTGTACACTCCATACTTGGTCGTGCTGGAGTCTTCAAGCATGTTGCTGTTGCATTTGTTAGTGGCTTTAGTCTTGAACTGTTTGTAGTCAATTGCTTTGTCTATTTGCCTTGAGTTGAACCTATCTTGGGTTTGACCTTATTTTTGATTTCTGTTCTTTTGTTTGATTTTTTGCACACGAGTTGGCGAGGCAGTGCACACGTATACGAATGTACACGTATGTACTGCAGCCACTTATAGTTACCTGTCCCTGATAAAAATACTGATATGCACAGATATTGCACAGTCAAAAATGATGACGAACAACCCAAATAACTGAGGCAAACAATGTTTTCAAAATCATCGTTTCTTTCAAATTTCAAAAATATTTCTCTTTCAATTTTACTGCGTTAGTGAATATTTTTGCAGATTGCTCAGATGCAGGATTCAAACTGGAATGCAGTTGAAGATAAAAATACGAGTGTGAGTGATATGTAGTGAGGTTAACTGTAAATGTGAAATGTGATGTGATTGTCATCAAAGTTGTATAGTTATAGTGAGAGATTGAAATTGTACTATTCAAAATTGTAATAAATATTTGTTTGAATAAAAATTTCTGTTTGAATTCAAAATCTGTTTAACTTGTTCTGTTTGAATTCAAATTCGAATTCTGTGTAATTTAATTTTATTCAACAAATATTTATTTAATCTATGAAAAACAAAATAGTACATTACCAAATACATTTAAATGAATATATATGTTTATTATCATCAAACAAAAACATATAAGCGCATATTCAACAGTTAAGTGATTTAAAAAGGAAAAATGAGTATGCATAAACGAATACGACATTTGTCCCGCCTGTGAGATCTTAAACTGAAAACAAGGTGTGTAACTAAGTTTAGGGATGGAGCAAACAGTGCCCTGAACTTACCTGGTCTCATTTTTCTCTTTTAGGCGAAGGGTGGAACATATCGAAAGGAAAACCCGGATGCACAACCTGGATTTTATAGAAATAATCTTCTTATAATCATTATTAAAATCCGAAGAGGGAACTTGTCATATTCATGAAATTTAAGAGGTGATCTCACCGTTATTCCGCCTATAGCACTCGTTGAATACAGAATTTGATTTCAAATAAAAGTAGAATGATTTCTATAATCCTATTTTCTCAAAAAAATACTCTTAAAAAATGATTTGAGAAATATTCAAAAAGTGGTTTAAATGATTTCGTATTCACTAAAATAATATTTTGAAAATATATATCTTTCGAAGATATTTTGGTAAAGGAATGAATGAATCGAAAAAAATCACCTAATTACATCATTTTTATCGATGATTGTATTTCGAACGAACCGAGTTCGGATTTGGGTGATTAATATCCGAAAACCACTTCGAACCAATTTACGTGTTCAAAGATTGAAGATGTTTGAAGACGGGGATATTGGGATGAATAATAATAAGGGAATACTTATTGATTAATTGGGGATAAACTCCCGATATGTTATATTGTAGTAGTGGTCTTTTGTTATGAAAAAAACTTCAAAACCACAAGGACTTCTCGCCTAGTAATGGTCAAGGAAAGTGTCTTCAGTTTGTTATGTTCCTGGACAACTTATATGGATGTTTGTCTGACATTGCATTTATAAACGTTACATACATTGGTTTTTAAAACGTACATCAGTGGTGGCGGAGAAGACAACTTCTCTTAGCTTAACACCCTCCTTAAAATGTACAAACTCAATGGTTATATGTATGTGGAAGGCAATTAGTGATCAACGGAAATGGCAATGTGGCATTCAATATGTGATATATGCTATGTGAAAAGATAATCGTTGCCTCAAGCCTCATCAACCGGAAATGACCGAAACAGGGTTAGATGCGGCAAGGCTAAGTAGGTAATTCCCAATTAGGGTATGATCATCCCCTTCTAGATTTCTTCCCGTTATTGCGTTTGGAATGTTAATTAATGTGGATTTATGCAAAGAGAGCTCTCGGATAAAGATCGGTAATGACCTAGGGATGATATGTTCGGTATTAGGCCGGTCTTGTGTTGGTAGAGGATCATTTGTGATGGTACTTGGGGCATCAATCTAGAGATGTGCCCATCGAAAGGTAGTCCCTTCACCTGGTCATTTGTATGGAAATCCATTCTCCAATAAGAACCTGCGGTTTTGTTTGTATTGGCGTAATGAATAGCCTCGAAATGCTATATGGGTAACCATTTCGGCTAAGATTAATAAGTTCACTTGCAAAGTTTTCAAGAATGTCATTAAAAATAATATCCCTAAATTTTACGTAGTAAAGAGTTTTGGTTATCATAAGATTAAAACATGTTCCGTGTTTATGTCGGTGTGGTCTTATGAGACACCTTTTGTTTTCAAAACATCGTACTTTGAGTTCTCACACCAGTCCCATGACAGATCCGGAGTTTATTTTTTCCTTTAAACTCTAGGTGCCCTATTTTTCAGGCAACCGTGTAGTCAGGATACCTTAGGAGCATTTGGAGCATTTTGTATAAGTCTTTTGGAGCTATAAAGATTGAACTACCTGATGTAGATATCTACATATATTCCGCTGTGTTATGTAGTATGTATTTCGCTGCATATGTACAGATAGACAGTTATAACTATCCCACTGGATTTTTATTCGACTTTGATCATTTATATATAATTAAGTGTTGAATGCGATGTGAGATTCTATTATTGTGTTATCCTCTATCCTTATTTTCTTTTACACCCCTGATAATCTGCCTCCTCGAAACTTGGATTTTCGAAATATGATTATTGTGGATGTATTAGTGTTAATTTCTATGGATCGAGGAGACAGGTCGTCACATTAGCCTTGCTACATCGACCGTGTTTCAGCCATTTTCAGGTGTAAGGCTTGAGGTAACAATTACCTGTCGCATAGCATATCATCTTCCTTTAAATGCCACATTACCATTCGATCGATCAATATAGACTTCCACAAACATATAACCTCCGACCTTATACATCTCAGAGAAGGGTGTTAAGCTAAGGAAGTTGCCTTCTCTGCCACCAAACAGATGTATATTAATAAAAGTCAATGATGAAATCTCAAGAATGCAATGTCAGTCATCCGTCCATATAAGTTCGTTCTAGGACCGAATGAAACCGAAGGCGGTCCTCTTACTACCATTAGTAGCAAGTAGTCTTTGCAACCCAAAGATTCCAAAAATGAAGGGACCACTACTACTTTAGTATTTGGGAGCTAACAAAAATTATCTACAAGCAATCCTTTCACCCAAAAAATATTCGGTCTTCATCCTTCATTTTCTTTACTAAGTCTTCATTTTTCGAACGCATACCTTGGTTCGAAGTGGTTTTTGGATAGGAATTACCCAGATCCAACCCTGGTACCTTGAATGAGTCATCGATAAAAAGAGGTTCTATGAATAAGGAATCATTCTTTAATTGATTATGTTCTTTTTATCAAAATCTAGTTTGAAGATATATATTTGTAAAACATTCTTTCCTTTATATGTAGGGAATCATTAAACCTTTCTTATTCAATCCATTGATTATAAAATCCTTTTTAAATTTGAAAAAATTCAAAATCATTTCATTTTTCATTTAATAAAACATTTCTAGTATTATTTCGTTTAAAACTTTAACAAATATTTCCTAATTCAAAAATCACAATTTTGATTGAGTTAAAACCATGTTATCGAGGATGTTAATCCAAAACCAGAAAATATTAATTGAGCGGAATCTATAGAAATCATCTAATTCTATTCGATATCAATTCCCATATTCGACAAATACGATGGGCGGAATAGTGATGAAATCGCCTTTTAAATTCATGAATAGTACGAGTTCCCTCTTTGGGCTTTAACACCAAGTATAGAAGATCAACTCTACAAAATCAAAGTTATATTTAATTTAAATTTGAAAAGTTTAAATCTTTTTATACTTAACTCGTTTTTCGACATTTCGACCTTATCTATCCTTCGTCCAAGGAAGAGGCCAGGTGAGATAGGGCACTAGCTGCTCTTGAACATCTCTCTTAGTTTAAGTACCTCACATCTGGATCTCACAAATAGAAAAATCCATTCCACTCGTCAGCTTTTAGAGCGAAGATTAAACCACTTAATTATAATAGTTTTTTTAAAACATTTATTTAAGTTTTTTTAAACAACTATAAAATTTCTATTAAATCACTTAATTATTCAATTGAAAAATATAAAGATTTGAAAAGGAATTGTTAAGTTTAAAGCTATATTTCAAAAGTTATAGAAAAAGTGTCGCCGATAAGCGCTGCGGAAAATGCTCCTTTAAGGAATATTTATCAAAACTACTTTTTATTATTTAAAAATTCATTTTTGTTGCTCAAATCACTTTTAAAACATCTTAAAAGACTTAAAGATTTATTACACGTTTTAAACAATTTTCAACATCATTTTCTAAGAAATTTTGTTTTTGATTTCGAACTACAATACCGCGATTTTTCAAAAGGCTTATTTTACTTGTATCTCAAAATCTACTCATCAGAAACTTAATTTTCTTTCTTCGTTGGAAAACTATGGATATATAGCTTAAAAAATTCTTATCTTGATGAATCCCAAGCTATATTCTATCTTTTACACCTGTTTGACTTTTATGGCATGAAATCGTGAACTGCTGTTACGCGACGCGCCTATTTTTGACTAAATTTCCAGTTATCATTTAAACTTCACCAGAACACTTTTAATGTTTTTAAAAAAATTCAAACTCATTTTAAACCATTTTTAAAGAGGTTTAACATTCCATACACACCATTTCATTAATTCAAGGAAAGTGATTTTCTTTGTGCTTATCGACGTGTATTTCTATGATTTGCATATGTATTAGACATTCATATTTAAACAACCAAACTTGATGATCAAAGCATAATAAATATCCATTGCAAACATCGTATCATCATCAAAATATAATATAATAGTTTAGGAGTTCGCACCTTCGTTTTTCGTTCGAGCTAAGAGAAAATCGGCTATAGTTCCACTACAATCGAACTAAAGCAAGCTAAACCAAGCCTACGACCTATGGGAAAGCTTGGCCTAGCCTTGATGGTGATCTTACTCATGGAGTAGGTGGTGTAGGGTAGTGGTGTGGACTTTGGAAGAGTAGAGGAGGTGTTTAGAACTAGTTTTGTAGTGGATCGATATTATAAACTAGTGTATATCTTTTTCTTCTTTTATTTGTGGTATTTTTCTAACTTTTATTTATTGTCTTTTTTATGAATAAGAAGCCATTAGAGAGCTCTTAGAAAGTTTGAAAAATAAGTGGAAGAGGAAGGGAAATGGTATTAAGATTTTTGTGAGAAGAGGAGTGGTATTTATAGGAAAAGAAGAATGTAAAAGTATCCATTCATGCATCATTATCTTCATCACCATAATAAGGCTTCTCGAACACATCTTCCCCCACCCTAGGAATGGAAAGAGGATCCCCCTATGTATCCATCACTTTCATCTTTTCATATGTGCATATGTTGACTTATATAAGCATAAGGAGGAAGCTTGCTTAAAATATCATGTATATTTATCTTATGTATGTATTTTTAAGTGTATAAGTATATATGTATACATATGTTCATATGAATGTTAGTGGATGCATTTGTATATCATATATGTGTACATGACATAAAAATAATGTTGCATTGATTCCGATCAACTTTCGTTCGATAAACCGTTGCTAATTTGAGAATCGATTCTCGATCACATTTTTACTTATACTTTAACGTACATATATTTATAAAACAAATTAAAAACATTTTATTATCATTTAGATGAATTAAAATGACCATATTTGAATGATAAACCATGTATATTCATATTAACAATTTTTCATAATAATTGTTATTATACCGATGAAGCGATATCGATTTTTCCTTATATTTTCGAGTCAAATATGTATCTTTATAAAAATTATCATTTTATACCTATTCCAATGAATCATCGTCATTTAAAATAATTATTTGGATAATTAAAATAATTATTAAATCATTAAATTTTTATTTAACTTAAATAAATCAATTATTTGAAATCAATGCTATCTTATCGATATAAACTTTGAGGAAAATATTTTATTTAAATATTTATTTAATAAGATTACTATTACTTATTATCACTTAAAACAATATTATTTGGATCATCATCCTTTTATTTTCATAAATTAAAAATAAATCCAATTTATCAAAGTGATAAACTGGCAGGTCGTTACAGACTCCCCTTCTTTAAAAAAATCCTTTCGAAATTACCCAAAACAAAACCCAAAGGTTTGCCCAAAATATTCATTTTCAAACTTACATTCATATGATGTATATAGATCACCCATACATAATATCTGATTCGAATTCACAACTTTACTTCCAAACAAACATTGATCCTCTGATCCTCTAGTGTGTACTTTGACCAGACTTACTGATCAGAACTTTAGTTCTCCTTGCATAGCTCTTAACTAAGATAGAAAATTCAAGTATTTAACCATAAACCTCATCAATGTTCATCGTCAAGAATTGAGTGATAAATTCTTTCTCAGAAAAGTGTAACACCCCTAATTTTTGATAACATTATTCATGAGATTTAATTAAATAAATTAAATAACATAATGTAAATATTAAGAAATAAGGAGATTGAGATTTGAATAAATGGTAAGAAAGTCATGCTTAATTAATTAATTAAATGAACTTAAAAATGGCTTATAGGCTCATTAGTTTACACAAGGGCATAATGGGAAATCTACGCCCTATTACTATAACCCTTATATATTTTCATTCCTTATGCCATTCATGTTCATTTCTCATTTTTCACAAAAAAATTAAAATGCAAAAATAAGCGGAGGAGCCAGCCATTACTAGGAAGAGAAAGAAGAGAAAATTCAAATCAAGCTAAGGAATTAGAGCAAGGGGAATAAATGTCAATCCAATCTCCTTATCTTAATCAAGGTGAATAATATTTCCAACTCTATTTTGTTTTATAATTTTTTTTTCCAGATTTAAGATTAAATTTGTTTGTATGATGTTTTGGATAATGATATGCTTGAATTATAATTTTTTTGGTTTAAACAAGATTATTTAAATGAGGATTTATGCGGTTTTAGGGCAAAATCGATTCAAACTGGTTTTTAAAAGCCATGGAAAATTTGTATGTTATGTAAAACATGATTTTGGAGTTGAGTTTCAAATTTGATAATTTTTCAAGCAATGGAAAGATTACTATGAATTCTCAAAGGAAAATATGGTTAATTAGGTTTTAAAATTTATTTCAAAAATTATATTAAGAATTTAGGTCTGAAATTTAGATATGTTAGATAGCATGTTAATTGAATTTTTGTGATTTTTGGTGATTTTCCCTAAAATATTACTTTAGAAAATACATTATTTTAGGAGAATGACATATTTGCATTATTAGTTCTGCTTAATGGAAGGGCTTAATTGTTAAAGTAATCTTGGAATTATGCAGCGGTTATTTTAAGAAAAGAATTCGAAAAGTTGAGGCAACCAAGTACATGTTTACATGTGAGCAGGTTAGTTAGATAAAATTTGCTTTAATTGGCATTATTCAGCTTTTACTTAGAAAAGTAGGTTCCGCCTCTAATAGAAGTACCTTTCGACTTATAGCTTCTACCTTCAATCTAGTCAAAACCCCACTACGCCGAAACCAATACACAAGGCATCAAGGAAATTGGTGCATTGTGGATTGGAAAAGGGGCAAACGGCATAGTGTCGAAGCCAATTCTTTCAATAGGGGTCGAAGCCTTTGTGTTGTTTTCCAAAGGAAAGCACATGCCTTGTTTTATTAAAGCTTTCGAAGGAATCAAAACATATACTTTCGAAAGTGGTTTTCTAATAGATTTCGAAGGGGGTTGTCATCTTATGTTTCAAAGTATAAGCTTTCGAATGGGTCCTTTAATTATAAGATCATGCTTTCCAAATGGTTTCGACTTATTCGAAACCTAGCTGCCATTCTTTGCCATTCGAGTATATTGAAGTCATCAATGCTTTTGAAGGGTAGTGTTTATGTTAAAGATATATTAAGACACTTCCTAAATGCTTTCGAAAGGGATTAAGGTTTTCAAAGGAAATGGTTTCAAAAGGGGGTTTCAATGCTATCCTTCAGTATTTTTTCTTAAATGATTTGAAGCTTTCGAAAGGATGGTGCCGACGCCATCAAGTTTTCCCCAATGCTTTTATATGAAAAAAAAGCTTTCGAAAGAGATACTTTCGTTTATATTTACTTTGACCCAAATGATATTTTATTTAAAAACCCACCGGTTTCGAAAGAGGGACTTTTAATGGTTTTGGAAGGGATACTTCCAATGGTTTCAAAGCTATGCTTATAAGAGTTAATATGTAATACATTTTTACATTTGAAAGGTTTTGAAAGAGAGGTTTTAAAGTATTTCGAAGGCAGGGGCCTAATGTTTTGTAAAGATATTTATATGCTTTCGAAGGAGGTTATACAGTAAGGTCGAAAGAAATTTTTTGAAGGTTTCGAAAGCCTTAGTATTTCAAAGAAAATAACCCAATCTCATTTTAAAGGAAAAAACACATGGCTAAGTAAAGGAGTTTTGAAATGGTTTTAAAAAGAAGCTTTCCGGGAAAAAAATATTAGGTTAAAGGGATTAACCATGTTTTATATTAAAATAATTTCAAGGATATTAAACCCACGGGAGTGGTATTGTTATGATATTATGTTTGCTTCTTCAATTATATTCACAATGTAATGAGCCCAATATAGTAATTTGGGGAAGGGCAGAATAACCAGCTAGGTTAACCCAATAGTGAATACAAATTAAATTAATTAAAGATATTGGTAGGGGTCATTAGGTTCATAGTAATCCCATGAAAACTGTGTATAGGAAAAAGATATTGGCAGGGACCACTAGATTCATAGTCAGCCCATGAAAACTATGCATAAAAGAAGATGTCAGGAAGATAGGTTCATGATTAGCCTATGTAAACTATGATTTGATAGAGGCAGAGGCCAATAGGTTTGTAGTTAGCCCATGAAAACTATATCCAGATTGAGATATTGAAAGAAGTCAACAGGTTCCTAGTCAATCCATGAAAACTAGGATAAGAGAAAAGATATCTGAGTAACTAATAGCTTTAGGAAGAACCCATAAAATAGTAAGGATATTGGTAGGGGCCAATAGGTTCTTTGTGATACCATGAAAACTATGAAATAGGATAGGGGGTCCATAACATTTAACTGATTATTAGTCGGTCCATGAAAACTATTAGGTTAATAGTAACCCTAGAAACTATAAGTGAGACAGATAGTCAAAATGAATAGGTATGGATAATCCAGAATTTGATTTACTTTCTTTACATATCATTATATCATTTTTTTGAGATGTTTTAACCATTGTGGATGTAGGTGTACAGTGTGTGGTTTTATAAAGGTTTTAGGACATTAGTAAGGGGTAAACCCACTCCACTAAGTGGCGTGGTCTCACAAGGTATTTAAATGGTTTGAGATGGTAGATTATTATTCATGCCAAGCTTTATGTCTAACTCAAAGTTTATGTTCTCCCCTCAAACTCTCAGGTGCTCAATTGATTTTGACTAGTTTGAGATTTAAGGTTTTCATGTACCTCTTTAGACGAATAAGCTTCTAAAGACGTGCAGAAGGCATGATAGCTATCTAAAGTTCTCTTTTATTTTGATTCTCCATGTTGTTGTTGTAAAGGGAAAATTGTTATATTTTCTATATATACTCTGATCATCGAGAGGGGCATCTTCATATATCGCTCTTGGCTTATGTTGTAATAAATATATTTTCTCTAAACGTGGTTAATGATTGTGGGATTATGTAATGAATTTGAAATGTTTGAAATGGAATGTGGAACTTGTTTGATGTTTTAAAAAAAATTTAAAACTCGCTATTCATATGTTTCTGTGTATCATTGTATCTAACATTACCGTATTCGGTCGACGAGGATCAATAATATGGATGACTACAGCATCCGTAACCGTTAGTTTTAGGCCTCCAAGTAGGGGATGTTACAGTAAGTGTCAAGCCACGCCAAAGTTATGTACTCGAATCTTAGATTAAATCATGTGAAGAAAAAATCCACATACTTCATATGAATTTAAAAATCTTTCCAAATTCTTATAAAAATTCTTTATAAAACTTTCGTCTTTTATTCAAATTTTTATAAAAAAGCTTCTTTATACATAACCATTTTACATTTTTATTTTCAAATATTTCTACTTAAAAATACATTTCTTTCAAAATGTCAAATATCGTTTTATTTTACTAAAATACATTTATAGACATATCTTAATGGTTTTGGAAACTTATTTTCAAAAAATTCATTAATTTGATAAATTACCATAAACTTTCTTCAGCTAATATCAAATGCGGAAACATTCTTTATTTAGTTAAAACTTCATTTATATATATATATATATATATATATATATATATATTCTTTACTTATACTGGTTTTAATACTAAAAAAGTATGTATATACTTATTCAAATGTTATAAGTATATTCACAAATTACTTAACAAGTTTTTTTTATTACGTCAGAGAGATTAAAACAATTACAACCAAACATTGTTATAATGAACTTTTCTTTTTATAACATGTTAATTATAATATTTTCCATCTTTTTATGAAACACTCCATTACTAGTTCTTATCTTTAAAATCCCATTATTAAAGATCTAAATATACCCATAAGATTTATTCCAAAGTGTCATTCAAGGGTTTAAAAATAAACGTTCCTAAAACATCATTTACTATAAACCCAAAACTATCCATTAATAACTTTAACTATTTATTTTAAAGATCAAAGCATACCCGTGATTATCAAATAAGATAATGCACTTTGATAAAAATCGATAATCATCAATTAACTCATCAATTAATGATTCAGATCATTCTTTTTACTTTAGAAAATTATATTGATCAAGTAACTCAAAAATGATACCAAGGAATTGGGTACTACCAATAGTATCGCATATTTCCTTAATAAGAAGGGGAATACTTAAGTTTACCATCCAAACACATTTCCAGCCCATTTTTAGTTACTTTCGAGCCACCCGAATCAACTAACCATAAGACTGTTTTTCTTTTCAAAATCCATTTTTAGGAATAATAATATTATAATTTCTTTTCGAAAAAATCATTTTAAATTTCGCTTAAAAATAGATAAATTTAAAGTCTTAAAAATTCCTTTATAAAGCATTTTTTTAATTAATCCAGTTTATAAAATCACTTAAATAAAAAATATTCATAAGATTTATTTACCATACATAAATTCCTTTAATCTTAAACCAAGATTGTTACTTATGAATACCCCGTAGTCAAAGTGTAAAACTAAATTCATGAGGTGGTCATAGTGTTAGTACTTAAAGTTTTTAAACTAAACAACCGATCAATCAATGATAATAACTTATTATTATCTTCATTTATCAAATAACTATATTGCTTGAAAAATATTCTTTTAGTCATAAGTAGTTGGTAATTGCGAGCGTATTCTTAGGTAGAGAGATTTGGTCAATACTTATAGAGAGTTTCGAGATTCATTTCTAAAGATTGCTTTTAAGATTATTTGTAGAAAATGTTTATCATTTCAAAATCTCTTTGAAAATTTACCAAAATATTCTTTACTTTTTAAATATTTATATCAAGTAAAAACGATTTCATATAAAATGAAATTATTTGTATATGATATTAACAAATATGCACTTATATATATACACACACACACACACACACTCCCAAACTCATTCTAGGGCATTACTAAATCTATGTCTTATGAGTTACTCGTCCTACGTTATTACTAACCCTATATTTGATGAGTCTTTTACTTTGTCAGGCTTAGGTATTCTATCAACCTAAGCTCCGATACCACAATGTGAGGGCCCATTTCTTCGACTCCTAAAAATCGACACTAATACATCATCGGTATTGACGTGTCGTAAATCCAAGTGCCGAAGAAGCGGATTCTCATGGATAAGAAAGAAATTAAAGACAGAACGAAATCTCACATATGTTATTTCAATAAAAACTTTACAGCGGAAATTAAAATACATTTATCAGAGTTAAAAACATGGACAGTTATAAATTCATGTCCTTACAAATGCGGAATACTATAGTACAAGTGTGTGGTGGAAATAAACCAAAATCTTCAAAAAAATCTTCTGACTCCATGCTTTGAGCTCCATCCAGATTTCTTCTAGACTAAACCTGACTACTAGGCTATCTAGGAAAATTAAGGCAACTAAAGTTTGTGGAAAGAGAAAATAAACTATGGGATAGTCAAGGGAGTGGTGTGAGAACTCAAAATACGCACTTTGAAAACAAAAGGCATTTTATTAGACCACGTCGCACATAAGCATGGAACGGTTTTTTACCTTATGATAACCAAATCATTATACGTGATATTATTTTCAATAACATATCTATTAAAACATTTGCAAGTAAACGTATCAATCTTAGCCGAAATTGTTACCATTATTAAATTCTAGCATACTAGGTTCTACAAACAAAATGGCAGGCTCTTATTGGAAAATGGATTTCCACACAAATGACCAGGTGAAGGGACTACCTTCCGGCAGTACATATCTAGAGGAATGTATCGAGGCCCAACCGATGGTCCTCTATCAACACAAGACCGGCCTACCTCTTCCTACATAGTACCGAATATGCAATAACCCCAGTTATTACCAACCGATCCGAGGGCCCTCACAGCATACATCCACAACAATTTAAAACCTGAATGTCATAGCAGGAATAAATATATCTAGAAGGGGATAATCATATCTTAATGGTTGCAAACCACATAGCCTTGCGGCATCTACCCTGTTTCGACCATTTTCGGGTGTGAGGCTTGAGGTAACGATTACCATTCACGTAGAAGATTATCTTTCTTTGACTGCCACACTGCCATTCAATCGATCACTATTGACTTCCACAAAAGTACAACCTCCGAGCTCATACACCTCAGAGAAGGGTGTTAACCTAAGAGAAGTTGCCTTCTCTGCCACAAAACAGATGTATATTTATAAAAGTTAATGATGAAATCTTAAGAATGCAATGTCAGACATCCGTCTATACAAATTCAATTTGGGACCGAATGAAACCAAAGGCACTCATCCTGCTACCATTAGTAGTAAGTATCCTTGCAACCCAAAGAGTTTCAGAAATGAAGGGACCACGCTAATTTAGTATTTAGGAGCTAACTAGAATTATCAACAAGCAGTCCTTTCACCCAAAATTCTTTGGTCTTCACCCTTCATTTTCTTTATCAAATCTTCATTTTTCAAATTTATACCTTTGTTCGAAGTGGTTTTCGGATAGAAATTACACCAGGTTGGACCACGGTTCCAACGAACCAATCATCGATAAAAAGAGGTTTTGTAAGTAGGGAATAATTATTTAATTAATTATGTTCTTTTCATCAAAATCTCTTTTGGAAATATATATTTATAAAACATTATTTCCTCAGTATATACCAAATCATTAAACCTCTCTTATTAAATCCTTTGATTACATGAAATCCTTTTTAAACTTGGAATAATTCAAAATTATTTCATTTTTCATTTAGGAAAATATTTCCAAAATTGTTTCATTTAAATCTTTAACAAAGATTTCTTAATTCAAAACTCATAATTTCGATTGAGTTAAAACTATGTTATCTAGGATATTAATCCAAAACCAGTAAATATTGATTAAGCAGAATATATAGAAATCATCTTATTCTACTCAATATCAGTTCCCGTATTCAACAAATACTACGGACGGAATAACGATGAAATCATCTTTTAAATTCCATAAATAGTACAAGTTCCCTCTTCAGGCTTTAACACCAAGTATAAGAAAATCATCTCCACAAAATCAAAGTTATATTTATTTTAAATTTGGAAAATTTAAATCCTTTTATACTTAATTCATTTTCGACATTTCGACCTTATCTATCCCTAGCCCAGGGAAGAGGCCGGGTGAGACGGAGCTCTGGTTGCTCCTGAACATCTCCCTGGTATAAACACCTCACATGTGAATCTTACGAATTGCAAAATCCAGTATACTCGCCGGATTTTAGAGCTAAGATTAAACCACGTAATTATAATACCTTTTCTTCTAACATTTATTTAAATTCTTTGACAATAACTACAAAACTTCCAAATCATTGTTAAAACACTTAATTATTCATTTGAAAACATTTTATAAAAGATTTGGAAAGAAATTATTAAGTTTAAAGCTATATTTCAATAGTTATAAATAAAGTGTTGTGTATAAGTGCTGTGGAAAATGCTCCTTTAAGCTATATTTATCAAAACGGCTTTTTATTATTTGAAAATTCATTTTATTGCTCAAATAACTTTAAAACATTTTAAAAGATTTATAAGATTTATTCCACATTTTTAAACAATTTTCAACATCATTTTCTAAGAAATCTAGTTTTGGATTCCGAACTACAAAATAACGATTTTTCAAAAAGTTTTTTTTACTCATATCTCAAAATCTACTTATCGGAATCTCGATTTTCTTTCTTTGTTGGAAAACTATAGATATAATAGTCCATAAAATTTGAAGAATTTCGAGCTATATTCCATCTTTTACCCTTGTTTGACTTTTATGGTACGAAATCACGAACTATCGTTACGGGACCCGCTTATTTTTGACTAAATTTCCAATTCTCATTAAAATTTCACCAAAACACTTTTAGATGTTTATAAAACATTTCAAACTCATTTTAAATGATTTTTAAAGAGTTTTAACATTCCATACACAAATTTCATCAATTCAAGGAAACTGATTTCCTTTGTGCTTATCAACATGTGCTTTTGTGACTTGCATATATATATATATATATATATATATATATATATATATATATATATATATATATATTCAACATTCATATTTAAACAACAAAACTTGATGATCAAAGCATAATGAACATCCATTTACAAATATTGTATCACCATTAAAATATAATGTAACAGTTTACGAGTTCTCACCTTCATTTTCCCTTCAAGCTACTAGGAAATCGGTTATAGCTCCGTTACGATCGAACCAAAGCAGACGAAACCAAGCCTGCGACCTATGGGAGAGCTTGGCCTAGCCTTGATGGTGATGGTGCACAGGGCCTAGGTGGTGTGAGGTGGTGGACTTTTGAAGAGTAGAGGACGTGTTTAGGACTAATTTTGAAGTGGATCGATATTATAAACTAGTGTATATCTTTTTCTTCTTTTATTTGTGGTATTTTTCTAACTTTTATTTCTTTACTTTTTATGAATAAGAAGCCATTAGAGAGCTCTTAGAAAGCTTGAAAGCGAAGAGGAAGAGGAAGTGAAATGGTATTAGGATTTTTGTGAGAAGAGGGGTGGTATTTATAGGAAAAGAAGAGTGTAAAAGTATCCATGCACACATCATCATCTACATCACCATTATAAGGTTTCTCCAACACACCTTTCCCATCCCTAGGCAACACAAATGGCTTCCCCTATATGCCATCACTTCCATCCTCTCATATATGCATATGTAGACTTATATAAACTTAAGGAGGAAGCTTGCTTAAAGTATCTTATATATTTTATATTATGTTTGTATTTTTAAGTGTACGAGTACATATATATGTATAATATATTCATGTGTATGTTAGCTGATGCATTTGTATGTTATATATGTATACATGACATATAGACAACGTTGCATTGATTCCGAACAACTTCCGTTCGATAAATCGTTGCCAATCCGAGAACTGATTCCTGATCACATTTTCACTTATATTTTAATGTACATATATTTGTAAAAATTTGAAAAAAAATTTCCTATCATTTTAAATGAATTTATATGATCATATTTAAATTATAAAACCATGTAAATTCATATTAACAATTATTTACAATAATTGCTATTATACCGATAAAGCGATATCGATTTTTTCTTATATTTTCAAATCAAATATATATCTTTATAAAACTATTATAAATGATACATTATCACTTTTTAACTATTCAAAATAAATATCATCATTTAAAATAATTATTTGAATAATTACAATAATTATTAAATTATCACATTTTAATTTGAATTAAGTAAATTAATTATTTAAATTTAATGTTATCTTATCGATATCAATTTTGAGGAAAATACTTCATCTAAAAGATTACTATTACTTATTATCACTTAAAACAATATATTTGGATTATCATCCTTTATTTGCATAAATTAAAAATAAATCCAATTTATCAAAGTGATAAATTGGCGGGTCGTTACAGTACTGCTTTGATTTTATGATGGCGATTTGTGTCATCTTTCTTTCTTCGGCCTTTTATCTTCAATCCATCGAGTTTCAAGCACTTTTTCCATAGAAATACAATCATCGCCAAGAGGTTCTGACATCTTTAGTACTTTTCTTTCTCTTAAGATTCATCCACTCCTTCAAAAATGGGCCCATGACTATCATTCTATCTAGAAATCCATAGACCAAGAATTCAGATCTGTTCATGTTGAATAAAAAGTGGTCAGTATTGACCTAAAAGGGATTGGTACATAGTTGTTTCCTTGTTTCTTAAGCTACTCAAACTCTTAGAGCCACTTTTATCTTCCTTTCAAGCGTGCTCCCAAGTTCCTAAACCATTCCGTCTTCACCTTGACGTCCTAATTCATTTGACGCTTGTTTTGAAAGCCGGATGGCACTTGCCCCATAGTATGCTTCTGATGGAAATCAGTCATGCTCTGGAATAAGAGAAGTGTATACCATTGTCTATACAAGTTTGTTGGTTAGCCAAGAGTTTCTTCAAAGAGTTACCTTTATTCCAAGGATGTTTGTTCCATCGTTTCAAATAGTAGCCATACCACCTTCTATGCCAAGGTCAAGACCCACACTCCGGAGGTTGTTATGCCTTAGTAAAGTAATTTTGGCCTTCCTCCCTCCTTTCTCTCATTTTCAACCCATAACGGATCAAGAATTCAGATCGATACCGACCTGTATTGTTGAGTCAGCATCTCTTTATAAGGCCACTACATAAACATTTAACAACTTTTCCAAAATTTTGTTTTCTTGCCTTTGCATTCAGACCTTGACCTTTTCATGCGATCTAATTCCTTTGACCACCACCGCTCATCGACTACTCCATCAGACCTTCGCCGGCTCCTTAAAGTCATGGCCACCCTTAGATTTCCGCTTTATTCACCATCGACTTCTTCAAAGAGATTGTCACTGACCTCTCCAAATAGATTCTCGAATTCGATTATACTAAGGCTGGTGGTAATTGTTTCACATTACGATGATGTTTACGGTTGTCTATAATTATGTTTGCAGTTCGTCTACGGCCAATGACTGACTGGAAATTATGGATTAGTGATCACACTTGTTTTGGTCCTTTAGCCATTTGCAAGAAATCAATACTCCTATGCTAGCCATGAGCACGTCCTGAGTCGACAATGCAATGACTTGGTGAAACGACCCACCTTTCCCTCCACAGAAAGATGCATCATTTTTAAGAAAGAAAGGAATTGAAAAGAGAAAAGATAGAGAAGTAAGGAAGAAACAACATCAGAATTTCAACAGCGGAATGAATAAATTATATTAATCACATAGATATTACATAGTATCATATACATCAGAGTTACACAGCTTATACAACACATACTAGACAGTTATAAACACATATCTAGTTATACAACTCAATATACAATACAAACAACGACTCAGAGAATAACACAGCGAAACCACCTATATATCTACAAACGCTGAAGCCTCTTGCTCCATTGCTCCTCTAGAATTCGCAAACCTAACCTGATTCTCTTGGCTGCTCGTAAAAATTTGAGTACCCAAGAGTTTAAGAAAAACAGAATAAACTCTGGGTTAGACATGGGTCTGGTGTGAGTAAACGGTTAAAGCTGCTTAACTTTTAAAAACCTTTTGAAAGAAAAGGTATCACGTAAGACTCCCCACACATAAACATGGGTAAGTTTTTACCATATGCTAACCAAAACATTTCATAGGAAATCCAGTGATATTATAATAGGGTCTAGGGTTTTCAAATAAATAAGAAATAGCTGAAATTGTTACATGATTAAACTCCAGCTACTAGCGACAAAGTTGGTAATACAATCAAAACCATAAGGGCACGTAGGAAGAATGGTTTCCATCAATGGCAGGGCTACTGGGATACCGCCCATCACAGTATGGGACCTAGATCACCGTACCGAGGATTACTCCCAATCCCTTGCAACACAAACCCGGAACCATTCTTTACTAAATAGTTCCGAATAAGAAAACACCGCGGTTGTAGCTAGCAACCGCCCACACAGCCGAATAAAAAAGGACTCTAGACAGGGGTAAATCTCGTTCTACTTGGGCATGACCCACTTAGCCTTGTTGCACCTCCCTTGTTTTAGCCATTCCCGTTTGATGAGGCTTGAGGCTGCGATTACCTTTATAGAACACATCTATCTTAGAATGCTCATCGTCCACCTGATGATAATCTGAAAGCATTCAATCCATACAAGTTCGTTCCGGGTTCGAACGAAACCGAAGGCATTATCTCGTTACACTCATTTTGGAATCACCCTCATAGTTAACGACAATAACCCTTGCACTCTGAATCTTCATCTTCACTTGAGATTCATGACCTATCGTTAATTTGGATCGATGTGGTTTTCGGATATCCAAATCTGGAAACCCGATCCCAGTCTCATCAAAATCCAAAGCGCCATCTTTTAGGTCTAAGTTGTTTTAAAGTTAAAACAATTCAATTCAAATCATTGTCTATATTCACACAGATGGATAATATACATATCCACAAATAGATAATGCATATCACAGTTCAACCAAATCATCTCATATCACACATATCTCATCGGAGATATCAAACAACCAAGGCATTCAATATCAATCAGCCATCCATAAGCAATGATTTATTAATCACACATCTATAATTAATTTAAAATGAATTAAATTAATTTCTTCATCTCTAATTAATTTAAATAAATTAAATTAATTACTTTCATCACAAAATCTTGCTTACTTAACCATTAATTAATTACAAAATAATTAATTAATCATCATCTTAATTAATCACCCTTGATTAAATATCTTTAATTACATTAAGTAATTAACCCTTAATTAATTACACAAATTAATTATCTACAAACTATTAAAGTAATTAAACCTAATTGCTTCATTAACTATAATAATTACATTAATCCTAAATTAATTACAATTAATTAATTACCTTATAATCAATTGTTATTGATTAATTAATCTTATTTAATCAATCCTTAATTACTCTTATTAATTACATTAATTAATGATCCTTAATTAGTTACTTCCATTAATCAACTTTAATTAATCATATTCAGTAATTACCATCCTGTAATTACTTACCTTAATTAATTAACTCCTTAATTAATAATCCTTTGATTAATTACACTAGGTAATTAACCCTTAATTACTTCTATTAAGTAATTATCCTTTGATTACTTCCTATTAAGTAATTTCCCTTTAATTAGTTACATCCCAGTAATTATACATTAGTTACTTACCCTAAGTAATTACACTATTGAATCTCATTAAGTATTCATACTTAATCAGTCATCAAGACTATCTATAATTAATCAACCAATAAATTAATCACATTCATTTGATTAATTACAATTAGGTAATTCATCCCTTAATTACCCCCTTAAATAAATTAACCTTTAATTATAGATTAATTATTCTTAATTATCAATTAATAAACCTTAATTATCAATTAATAAAACTTAATAACCAATTTATTAATCCTTAATTAATTAATCCTTCATTAATTAAATAATTAATTAACCCTAAATAAATGTTAATTAATCCTTAATTAACTTTAATTATAGATTAATAATTTCTTAATTATTAATTAATAAAGCCTAATTATTAATTAATAAAAATTAATTGCAAATTAAGTACTTTTGCAAGTTAATTAATCTCTAATTACTAATTAACCAACCTTAATAAGTTAATTAATTAATCTTTAATCATCAATTAATAATTTCTAATTATCTAATTAATTAAACTTAATCATAAATTAATTAACCTCTAATTAATTAACTTATAACCTTTAATTATGAAATAAATTAATTAAATCAATTAATTACTCTTAATTAATTCCTTAATTAATTCTTAATCATTATCAATTAAATTAATTAATTATATTGAATTTCCTTAATTAACTTAATTAATTTCAAGATAAAAATACTTTAATTATCTTAAGATAAAACATTATCTTATTTATGCCTTAATTATCATTAAAACATTTTTAAACCATTTAATCTTAATAGTTAACTATACTTAATTAAATCAATAATTAAGTTTTAAAATAAAATAATCATCTTAACTTGATATATTAAAGTTATCAAAACATAACTTTAAAAATAACTTAAACATTTATCAATTAATAGTTTTAAAAGCTAGATTCAAATTTGAATTTAGATACTTGCTTTTATATAAACCTTTAAAATTTCATTTCTAACTCAACCTTAAAGTTAACTTAAAACTTTACTTGATAAAATTTAAGTTAAACAAATTTTAAAACCTCTTAACAAATTGTTAAAGAAAACATTTATTAAATATAAAGTGAATTTATAAAAGAAGATTTAAACTAAATTAAAGTTTAAATTTCAAAACTTAGATTTTAAAACCCTTTTAAAAATTTCTCAACACTTGCATCAGGACAACTCCAAGTCCACTCAGGTCCAGCCTAAGTTCCCTTATATTTTAAATTTTAGTTTTTAAATTTAAATTTTGAATTTTAAAACCTGGAACAAATCCCTCTGGAACCACACGGGTTCCAACTCGAGTCACTCAACCTTCTACCCAAGATATACTTCGAGCAAACCAAACTCAACTCACAACCCAAAACCCTTACATGATCTCCATCTCGTGCACATGCGCCATCACCCGAAGCCACTCCGACCATCGACGAACTCTCGAGCACATCACTCATCAACGATGCAACCCAATACGGCACCAGAATACTCACACAAGCCATCGATCAAGATTGAGCAATCCAGTTGAAAACTGGAAACCCACACATCACCAGAAATCCCTTCGAACAGCCGTCGCCGATCATTGGAACATCATAAATTCTGGTCACACCACCCCACAACTTCCACGCTGCCTTACCCCACGTCTCGAACCACTTGATCAACTGGAGACTATGTATCACTACCATTATTACATTCAACCCATCCTAGGGTTTAAAACCAAAACTACCTCACCGCCGACGCCACGGCAATCATTCGACACTCCCTCCGTTTTTTCCAAACACCCAGATCACTTAGCTAGCTCCAACGGGAACCCCGACCTCACCAGTCACATAAATCATCAAAATTCTCCCAAAAACCCAATTCTAGTCATAACCAAAATGCCCACTCAAACAAAAGATAAAAATTATGACTTCAGTTTTAAAAATCTTAACTTTAAATGTGTATTCAAGTTATAATATCAAAACAGTAAATTAAGGCGATTGAATTTACGTGTTTTTAAAAATCTCTACTGTATTTTTGAATTTCCAGACAACATTTCAACTAATCTTACCAAATTTATTTTTAACTTAATTATTTGTTTAAACTAACATAAATTGTTTGAGAATTATAAACTAACAGAGATTTTAATAAGAAGATAGGAATTTTGATCAAAAATTTAAGTTCTGTAACATCAAAACAAAGATGAACAGATACAAAATACATGCATAGTTATTCACATCATATACACAGATCATACACTTATATATACACATGCAAGCATTAATCATTTCAGAAATCTAACAAGCAATAGTGCAATTTTTACTTAAGATTTTTAAGTAGATGTTTACTCACCTTTTTTTTGAAAATGCAGAGAGCTTTAAAGCTGGATTTGAAAATTTTGAAAACTGGAATTTTATGAAAATGCTTGCTTTTCTGGAAACTTTGAAAATTGAATTTGCTTGATACTTTAAAACTGGAATGCTTGAAAAACTAGAACATGCTGATGCTATGATCAAGACTTTGATTCCAATCTTGTACAGGCTTGAGGATAATGGCTATAGGGTTTTAAATCTTGAGTTTGTAAAAAAAATTCAGGTTGTTCTGGTTTGAATATCAACAGATTTGAGTTACAAGTTTATTGTTTGAGGAGTGTTTTTTGGTTTGCATTTGTTTTGATTTGAGAAGAGTTTTCAGGTTTGTTCTTTGCTTTGGAAAGGAAATGTTTACAGGAATGAGCTGAAAAGATTACAGACTTATAGTTTGAAAATTATTTTACAGATCTGCTTTGTTTTAGAGGAGAGGTGTTCAGGTTTTCTTGCTTGAATTTAAAGTATAAGAAGAAGAAATGAAATAAGAAAGTGTAAGTTTTTTATATAGATTAAATTTTGGTCTTATTAAAATTTAAAGAAAATAAAGACAAGTAATGGCACTTGTCTTTATCATACTTAATTATCAAACACATGTTATCTCAAGCTTCCTGAATTTAACACTTGTAATAATTTATATTTACTTTATTTTTAAATGATTTAACACTTGTCTTTACTTATTTATATTTTACTTTAATTTAACACTTGTAACAAATACATTTCTAAATTAATAAATGCTTTTCTAATTTTAAATAAATAAAACTTCTTAAAAGAAAATAAAATAAAACCAATTAGATTCTAAATAAAATCATATAAAATTATTTAATACATATTTAAATGTTAATATAAACCTTTTTGTATTTATTTGCTATTAAATGAATATTTTCTAAATTTATATAAATAAATTTCCTTTAAAGAAAATAATATAAAACAATCTTATTTTAAATAAAAACCTTATCTATATATTTTAAATCCAAACCAAATTGTTATTTATATTTTAAAATATATGTATATTCCTTTAAATTCAAATCAATTTAAAATCCAATTTAAAATCAATTCAAATAAATATAGATATTAATTTTAAACAAACACATTATTAAATTTGTAAATAATTATTCTATTTAAAATCAATTTAAACACATATATATACACATTTAAACATACTTATTAAATTTGAAAATAATAAGTCTATTTAAAATCTATTTATAAAATAACACGATTTAAATTTGTAAATTATTATTCCATTTAAAAATCTATTTATAACTATATTTAAAAACATTACATTATATTTATTATTATTTGAAATTAACAAATTTTACCAGTTTTAAATACTTAATTAAGAGATTATCACATTTTAAATTCTTTGAAATTCCAGGATATCATACTTGCGCCTTTATTTGCCTCATGTCATTTTAGAATTTCCCATGCTCTTACCTCGAGTTCTCCCCGGTTATGTCGTAGACCATCCTATTGCACGCTCCATGATCTAATGTACACTCCTACGGCATGTGATTGATCACCAGTCACCATTTCAAAGTATGATATAATAGCTCTTTTCTAAAGATCAGTCACGCCAAATGTGCTCTGGCATCCGAATGATTCTATTGCACTGTTCTTGTAGTTACTGAATTGTCCTGTGTTCTTACAAAAGAATGTTGTAGCGACCCGATGTTCCGTACCCATTGGGTTGATGATAAATCACTCCTATTCAACCCAAATTGTACGAAATAGCAAATAACTAGGGTGAAGAAAGGATGGAAGGGGGAATAGAAAAAAAACACAAAACTTCACAATCGCAGCGGAACAAAATATAATATTTAATAACATATTTTATGCAAAAGAATCTGTAACAGATTATATACTTACAATCATCAAAGTACAACAATCAATGCATCAAACTGGATAGTTATATAACTTGTCCTTACATAGCGGAATATAAGTCAAGTACGGGAATACGACTGGAAACTCCTCCAACTAGTCTCCTGAGCTCCACAGCATTTAACTGAATCTGTAATACTCGGTCTGACCTGAGTATTATAATAAAATAACACTCGAGTCAGTCTGGAAAGCTAGCATGAGAAAAACACACTCAATTTGAATTATTAACTTTTCAAAATCCTTTGAAAACAAAAGTATCTCGTAAGACCACATCACAAATAAACAAGATGGGTTTTTACCTTATGTTAACCAAAGCAATTTTATTGAAAAGTCTAGTGATATTATAATAGTGTCTAAATACAAATACTTATTCAAATAGCTGAAATTGTTACATTAATTAAATTCCAGCATACTAGGCTCTACAAACAAAACCGTAGAGGAATGTATTAGAGAATGGATTCCATCTGAATGACTAGGCACTGGGGTACCACCAGTCAAAGTACATGTCTAGAAACACTGTACAGAGATTGAACCTATATCCCTACCAACATAAGACCGGACTATCCCTAACTTGGATAAACGAATATGCTATCGCTCCATATTTTCCCACCATTTCCGAGCTCCTTTCTCATGTAGTGATAATATCCGAGGTTATCTAGAAAAGTGATAGACATACCTTGGGTGCTACCCACTTAGGCTTGCTGCATCACCCCTGCTTTTCAGTCATTCCCGATTGATGATGCTAGAGGCTACGATTACCTTTTTAGAAATATTCACTTAGAATGCTCATTGTCCTCCAATGGAAATGTACTGATAGCATTCATCCATAAGTATGTTCTCGGTCTGAAAGGAACTGAAGGCGCTATTCCTACTACATCCATTTTGGAATCGCCCTCAGGATTAGTAGCGATAAGCCCTTGCACTTCACTGCTCCACCTTCAACTCCATGCTCTTGTCTTCATAACGAAAACGTACTCGTTGGATCAAAGTGGTTTTGAATAACAAATTCAATCTCGGTCTCTTCGAAACAACATTCGATATTTTTCAGTAAACTCAATCCCGGTTCTTTAGGAAATAAATAGACGGAAATAAGATCGGAGATCACTTCCTAACCATTAGTGGATGGATTTTCTTATCTACGTCCTAGAAGAATGAACAGGTCTATATATACCGTATAGCACCTTGAATGGTAAATATACCATATAATCCCATGCTTCTTCTAAATATTTCCTAAGTTATATTTTGGTCCAGATTTGATAGTCGGTTATTTAACTATTAAATAAGAACGACCAATTCAACTAAATACTTCACTTTCCACTAAAAACTCCAAATCTCTTTTTAATTCAATTTTAATAAATTAAATTTCTTTACCCAATATATATAGTTAACTTATCGAGTTAAGTAAATTCAATTCACCCAAAGCTATTCTTTCAAAGATATTGGAAAAACCTTTAAAAATAATTTGGACGGTACCATTGCGGTATCAAACCATGGATCATAGCTCAATGGTTACGTCTCTATTCCGGAGAAATCCAAGAAAAAACATAACTGCATGCACTCACTGACTCCAATTACGCCATGCGAATATAGCAATACCTCCCAATCTTTATTTGAAAATTTTCAAAATAATACTTATGAAATTTCCATAATAATTTCTCAAGTTAATTTAAGGCAATTTCATTTTAAAATAAAAAGTTGTCATATAATATAAATATTGAATAATTTATCCATTCAAAATAATAATACTGCTTAATAAAAATTTACTAAATATCAACCATTTATAAAACTACTAAATTAATACTTAAATATCCATGAAGCAATTTTAAAATTACTAAATAATTAATCTTCTGAAATATTCCTTAACACTTTTAAATTTCTAGTTAATATTTAAAAATTCTTTTTAAATAAACTTAACTTTCCAAGAAAATATATTTCCAATTCCAACTTTAGCGAGTCTAATAATTTATAAATCCCTCTCGAATTATTTCCGGCTTGATTTACGTTCCAATTCCGTAAATTTTCTTTTTCACATTTCTACAAATATAACTACTATTTATTTTTAAAACAATTCACCCATCTCCTTATAAATTCCCATTATGAATTTAAAATTTCAAATTATCCACTGATAATCACTTCACTTTATTATATAAACTACGTTTATAGATTCCATAGTCTCCTTTCCCGTTTTATCACTGTTTTCACAACGCTTAATCGATTTTAAATCTATTTTCTAAATTAAACTTATTTTTAGAAATTGACTTCTTAGTTAATCCAAATTTATTCCAAAGCCCACCAATTTCAGATTCTTTTCCTTTTATGATTTAAAATCTTATTTAAAACTGGAACTTTAATTTCCTATTTGATTTCTAGTTTTCCCCTTTTATTTTTCCCAAACTATTTAAATCTTAAATTTAAAAATACATTCTTTTATACTTAAAACAATATTTCTTAAGTTCTTAAAAAAAAACTTTAATTCACATTTATTCAAAAATCTCTATTTTTCCATATTTTGAAATTATTAAATAGGATTTTTAAATCAAACTATTTATTTTTCCCAAATTTATTACTTTTAAATGTATCCAACTTTACTATGAATATATTACTTTAAAATTCCCTTTCTATTTTCCACTAAAAATTCAATATTCATATTTTTAATATTTTAAATTGCAAAAATACATCCAGCAATAACATAGCATCTAATAAATACAATTTCCATATAATATATCATAGGTCATTCAAATAAATCATATCACTGAATATGAAAATAATTTTAATATTTTGAGAAATTCAGTTGGATCCCTCCAACCTGTTTCCATGCATCCACAGATGCTAACACAATATAAAATTACCAATCTCACTTCGTGGGGAATATCGTGGTATATTGGGCCACCCGCTATTATGCGGGGCGCATAAGGTCTCACTTGCTATAATGTGCGGGAATATCACTCCAATAATAATAAATATACTACCATATATATTTAACATTCTGAAGATAATAATTTTATAAATTCAACCAAGAATCCAATATTTAATTTAACTATTTAAAAAATGAACTGGAAATCCAAATGAGTGAGAATTTTCTGACCTTGATTTTTTCGATTTTGTAAATCGTTCCAAATCTAAATTGTAGTGTTTCCCATATGACTCTATCACCTACATTTTATGATTTTTGGACCTCGCACGATAAGATATTCATAATATAATTAATTTGATTTCTATTTTAAAATTTCATTTTACTATTTTCAGTAATTAATACATCATTATCAAACCCTATCCACGTTCAAACCTCCAATCTCGTTCTAGGCATGCTGCGTTCCTGACAAGCAAGCTCGCGACCTTTGAAAATCGTGCCACCAAAACCACGACCTTGCCCAAAACTGCCGTCGATAATCATCCTCAAAACCCCTAAAACCGCACTGCTCGAATTCCAAATGCCACCTTCGTAAGCTTGTGTGACCTCGGAGCTTCATCAACAATGACCCCATGATTACTGACCTCGCGATGAAGGACGCGAAACCCATCTCACATTCGCCTACTCAACCATAACCCAAAACCGATCGCTCTGCCCACTTCCATCGTTCCTTCTCGCGGTATTAATCAATCGCGATTGATCTTTTTAAAAAAAAAGTGGAACGAACTGATTTAGAATCTTCGTGAATTGAATTGTATTGAGGGAGAGGCTCGAGTATTATTTTGAATTTGAATTCATTGTTTTCCTCTTTTTTTTCTTCTCGTTTTTTATTACAATTAGCATTTTTCTTCTGCGATTTGAAAATGAAGGAAAAAGGGGAGAATACGTGATTTAATGTAGGGATGGAAGCGTATTTAAAAAGGTAAGGTACAGTGATTTGAAATGGAGAAAATAAAACTGACGTGAATGTTTGACCAGACAATTATTCATTTAAATTTTAAAACGTCACGATTTTCGCAACTCAAAATCTTGAATCCCTATCGAGGCATGCCACTAGGTACTTATAATGTTACGCCCCTATTTTTAACGTAATGGAAAAGGTTTTGAGTCCTAATTCGATCGTATAGAGAAGATAGCTTTTTGAACCAAATTATTATACTGAAATTTCGATATAAATTTCAGCGTGTTTCTATCTCGTACGATCAAATAATAGCTCCAAACACCACCAAATTTGAAACCCAACAATAATAAACTATTTTTGATCCAATGGAACTAGTTTCGTCGAATTCCGACACTGTCCCTTAGAATGCTATTTTTAAATGTCAATTTTGAACAAACTATTTTTAAAATTGAATGGATCACTTTTTAATTCAATTCTAAAACTTTTATTATCTTCATTATTATCAGTATGAATTTTATAAGCCATTAAATTAATTTTTATCAAGCTTAAAACGTAAGATACAATAATTTAACCACTATTCCATTATAACATTACATAATTAAATTATATAACAAATCGCTATATTTAAATTCTGAATTTATTTTATAAATAAAAACACCAAATTTTCATATCCAAAACCAATCTATAATTCAATTCCAATATATAAAATAACTTAAATATTACAAATCAACGTCAAAAAATCCGGGTCGTCACATTCCTTTCCCTTAAAGAATTTTGCCCCCGAAATTGCTAAGACAGAAGGATGCTCCAACCCGTTACCTTATCCAAAACCCACTTAGTGAAAAATTGATTTTCACTTACTTTATCTTTTTGTTTCGCCCAAGACAATTAGTTTTCCATTCCAAAACCATTTATTTTAATTTCAGTTAAAATCAAATTGTCATTAACAAAAAATATTTCAAAATTTATTTCAATATTTCTCTATCTTAAATTTTCGAATTTTTTTGGCAGGGTCCACTTTGTACGGAGGACCTTTTTCAATATGACAAGAGATATGAATAAATATACATCGACTCATACGATCGAAAAACAAATATATATCAATATTTTATAATTTGCGATATTTAATCTGAAAATGTATTTACTTTAGCATTTTTTAAGCAAGCGGCTTATTTTATATGCAAATACACAACCCAAAGATAGCTCAACAGCCTCCGAGTACCTGTACTTACTTAACTTAAACACGTAAGTACCATAAACATGAAACTTAATAGCATTCCACTAATTTAAATGGGTAAACACATATTTGGCATATCAAGCATGTTCAATGGGTATTTATAAGTAATGATAAGGCTCTAATACAAATTTAATTGCTTTTAATCAATCCACACACTATTTCATTCTATTCGAATGATTTTCAACTCACTTTTCATGCATTCAATTTACTGTAAACCAACAAACCCATATTGATTTCAATTGATTTAAAAAAAACCAATTTATTCACTTCTATTCATTCATAGCATTTTCATTTATTTCCATTTACATCAAACGACAAACTTTTCTGTGCAAATTCGATGATATTCGCTTAATAAAATAACCATTTAGTAATTTTAAATTGATTTCAAATAAATTTATATTTAATTATATTCCATTTCTAGTTATTTCACGATCAATTTAGTTACATTCCATTCATATCTATTTTCAAATCCATTTTGCTTAGCTTGAAATTATTCCTGTTATTATATTAAATAACTGTTTTACCAATTCCTCGAAGCCAAGCTTCTATTAAATATTAAATTAAGTCATTTATTTCAGTCATTTTAACCAACAACTTAAGTTCATTGCTATTTGCGAACAAATTTCCTTTCAACTTTTGATTTGATTTTTATTCAATCGAACTTCATCCATTTACTAATTAATTCATTTAGTTCATTCACTCAATCCAATTTAATTTTAATTCCATACTCAATTTATTCTCGAATTTATTTCAAAAATATCTTCAATAAATTAACTCGAGTTCAATTTTATTTCATAATTCAAGTTTAGATTTTTATTTCATTTCCAAAATATCAAACACTTTTTATTTTGGCTTATCGATTTCAGTTTCCAATTTTATAAGTTACACAACTTATTTTTCCACATTTCCATCAATTTTATACTCAGGTATGTTTCTATTTTATTTTTAACTCGAGACTATTCATTTATTTATAGCCTAAATATATTTTTATTCAACTCATTTCAATTTTTATAAGCCATTGAAGCTTATTTATTCCATTCAAAATTATTTATTACTCACTTCAGTTTTATTTTAATTCAATCCAAATTCAACCAAAATTTTATTCGCTTATCTTAAGTTATATTTCAATTTGCTCAATTTAATCTAACTCAAGTAAGTTAAAACCCATTTATTATAATCACTTCATTTATTGATTTACTTTAACTTGCTTAAGTTAAATTCCAATTTCATTAATGCGCCATATTAATTCAATGCAACCCAATGAATTAAATTCCTAATATTTAATTTATTCAACCTAACTTAAGTTGAATTCCACTTAATTTCATATCTTAGTTCCGGTTGATATTATTTCCAATACAACTCTATTTAACTTAGCCCAAGTTAAATTTCATCCATTTTAACTTTCTCTAGTTAGAATTTATTCCAAAATTCACTTTCCATATTTTCCTTTCTTATCTAGAATCATTTTCAATTTATAAGTTTATAACTTATTTTCTAATATTCTCTAAATTATTTAAATGAGGATTCCAGAATTCAAATACCCGTTGTTTATTTTAAATCACTTTGAAAGCAATTATATACATATATATAACCCTTTGTTTCAACAAACCATTTCGTTCGAATTTTAAAAATTCATTAGGTTCTATCAAAAAACAATTCTCCTCAGGAATTTTCAAAACAAACTTGTATTTCCTAAAAACAATCCAAAAACAATGACCACGGTGGCAATCCATTGCTTAGAAACTCGAAATGAACACCATTGATGTCGCGATCATCTTCGGAATTATTTTCCAGTGACCGAAATGATTTTAGTGCTATATCCTATCAAAACATTATTCTATTCAAAAATATCTTCACATAATGATACAACTATTTATCCCAAAATACTGTGGAAATCATTTCAAAAATTTCTAGGATTAAATTTTCAAATTCTGGTTTTTAATCAAGTCTTAGTTTTGAACCCAATTGTGTAATCCATATTTATACAATGTCTATTTGGTTATATAAACTATTTATAATCTTGTTTCGATTATAATATTATCATCCAAACACTCCAAATATACCATAACAATTTTAGAAAATTATTCCTTTTATATAAAAATATAATTTGGGTAAAATTATTTCATTTACCCGCTTCAAAATCATATTGTGTCATTTTATCGCGTTCAAGTGTTTAAAAACTCCTATCGATTAGCGGCATCCCATTATTCAAATAGAATTTATATAACACTCAACAGATAAATTAACACAATATAAAACCATTTATAATCACTAACAAATACGCGCTCATATCCATTATTAGACTCAACTCATTCTAGAGTACCGATTCTATCTCTAAAGAGTAACTACCCACCAAAGCTAAGATTCTCGCTTAACCTTTGGCTCTTATACTAAGTGTAGCGATCCATGGTACCATACCCTTCAGGTTGACGATAAATCACTCTTCTTCAACCCAACTTGTACTGAAAAGCGAATAACTAGGTTAAATAAGAAAAGATAGAAGGAGAAATAGAAACAACAACACAGAATCTCACGATCACAGCGGGAGAAAATATAACATATAATAACCAATTTTATACAAAAGAATATGTAATAGTTTATATACTTACAATCATTAGAGTACATCAACCAATACGTCAACCTGGACAGTTATATAAGTTGTCCTTACACAGTGGAATATATGTAAAGCATGGGAATATGTCTGGAAAGTCCTCCAGCTAGTCTCCTGAGCTCTATAGCATTTAACCTGAATTTATAATACTCGGTCTGACCCAAGTATTATAATAATATAACACCCGAGTCAGACAGGAAAACCAGCGTGAAAAAACACACTCAATTTGAGTTATTAACTTTTCAAAATCCTTTGAAAACAAAAGTATCTCGTAAGACCATATCACAAATAAACATGATGGGTTTTTACCTTAGATAACTGATGTGCACATAAATGTGCATATTTTTACCAACATATTTAATCAATTTGAATTAAATAAATGATCATATCGGGTATTTTAACTTGTTTAAATCAAAAATTCAAATTATTCCAAATTGTCACATATTCATCTTCATATATGGGCAAAACGGTCATTTGTGTGCATATATTTGTTTGAGAAAAATTAATTGAAAATTTGTATATATTTTTGTAGGAAATTGATCTCAAATAGAAGTGGTTTCATGAAGATATGCATGCACAAAATTAATACAAAGGAATGAAGATGGAAATAATTCAAAGTGAAGAATATGGAGGACCCCACCTACCCACCTACCTTAATGTACAAATTAAAGGCTAATGCACATGCTTTTGGAGTTAATGGCTTCATGTACACTTAATGGGGGATTAAGACTTGTTAATGATAACTTGGCCTCCACACTTCCTAAGGGGCATTTTGGGCATTCCCTAGAAAAATGAATTAGGGTTTTAACACTTGTGTAAATACCCTTTATGTTTCATGTAGATTCCCCTCTTAGTTAGTTAGTTTTAGTTTAGAAAATAAATCAAAGCTCTCTTTCTTTCCATGGCTACTTAGACATTTTATTTCATGTAATTTTCTTTTCTTTTATGCAATGTTAATTCTCTTTTATTTACATGCTTTTTCTCTTCTTATGTAATAGTGTAGATTTACCTTTATGATATTAGATTAGTTGTCTTTTCCATTAGCTTTCATTTTCCTTTCTTTTTCCTTTCATGTTGCTTTCTACATTTGTTGATTTGATAATAAATATGAGAGCTTAATCCCTACAAGTTAGGGGTAATGAAGCTCTCTAGTATGTAGATGCAACATTTTGATGTTTATACTCTCTTTTTGTGCTTTAATGGAAACACTTGAAGTGGTTTAATGATGTTGTTTAGCTTTGAATTTGATAGCCTATATTGTTGACACCAAATAGTTATGCTTAAACAATCACTAATATAAATTGCCTCTTCATCTAAATATGATTATGGCAAAGAAGTGAATGTTGAAATTGAAATTTGATAGCCTATATTTCTAAACAATAGTTAATAGGCTATGCTTAAAATAGATTTTTATTTCAACTTTGTTGTCATATTTCACGAGAGTTAAATGTGTATTAGTGGTTGTGTTATACTTTGATGGTTTATATTGGGCTAATTAATAGCATAAATATATCATACTTATGATAAACACATCAACTAATTACACTAATGAAAAGGAAAGAGAGATCATAACTTCATTTTGTTGATTTATATGATCTAGAGAGTGGATTTATCTCTAAATTGTTCTTTTGTGTAACGTTTCGCGATTTTTCGTTGCCGAAAAACCGAAATGTTATGGGTTTTAAAAAGAATTTAAGAAAAGAAAAAGATAGAAAGAGAAGATAAGAAGAGAGAAGATAGAAAATAGAGAGAAAAGAAAAATAGAAAATTTTAAAATAGAAAGAAAAGAGAAGAGAAAGAAAATAGAGGATAGAACAGAACAGAAAGAAAACAACAGAACTACAACAGCAGAATCTCACAATTCGCAGCGGAACAACATATAATAATAAATGAATAATCTTTAAACAAAGAACTATATCAGTTATTACATTTTATACTTTACATCATATCATCATCAGAGTGTACAACAACAAACAATGCAGCGGAAAAAGAAATACTATATAGCTAGTAATACGCCATGCCATCCAGCTTGCCTCCAGCAATTCCTGAATATCCAGAATATCCTGATAAACTTTAACTCTTGACTGCCCGTGTGGAAATTGGTGGGAACCCAGAGTTTAGGAAGGAAAAACAATAAACTCCAAGTCAGTCATGTGACTGGTGTGAGAACTCAAAACAGTTTATTTATCTTTAAAATCAAAATAGAGGAATATTTTTAAGTCAATTCGCAATGCTTTTAAAAATGAGACTACCATAAGGCCTCCCGCACGCACACACATGCAAACGCAGAATCGGAGGAGATTTCTCCTTATGATAGCCAAAGATGCTTGATACGCATTAAAAAGAACATTTGATATTATTACTAGTGCATAGTGTAGAGAAAATTCATTTCGAAAATAAAGATATAAATCTTAGCCAGCATAGACATTTCGCACTTATGCCTACTATAGCTACCATCCAAACAGTGTTGCGACACCATAAGTGAATGATAGGTTCTACAACTAAAACCGTACAAGTCACGTATTGTTTCTTTGGATTTCCAACAAATGGTCAGGCCAAGGAACTTCCCATTGCCACATGAGAATGCCTCTGGAAAGACATCCCCGAGAACCAAACCGGAACTCTGCCAACACAAGGCCGGGTTACCCCTAACTGGGTAACTACTGACACGAGCACGCCATTCCCCGATCGTAAACGACCTTTATCACGGGATCTCGATAACCAACAACCACAAAGTAATAAATTCGCGGTAACCACATAGGTTAAATATCTGGGCTCCATACCATGATACCACCTCTATCCAGAAGGAAATGTACATACCCTAAAGGGTGCTACCCCTCATAACCTTGCCGCATCTTTCCTGTTTTGACCATTTCCGGGGTGTGAGGCTCGACGAAGTCACGTCCACAAAAACATACTTTATACAAAAGCCATGCTTTGGGTCAACAAATGATCAACACAATGATCACTAAGATAGACGATCAAATAAATGATCCTATCACAAATAATCAACACAATGATCATTTCAGCATCACTCAGCATGTCACATTACCAAATTGGAATATATTGCTGATAACTTCAACTATATAACCTCTGAGCTCGTACGTCTCAGAGAAGGGTGTTAAGCTAAAAGAATAAATTCTCCGCCACCACAGAAATATATTTGAAAGAAATCGGCTTTACATTCTCAACTTGTAATGTCAGACACACAATCCATACAAGTCTGTTCCGGGCTCGAACAGAACCGAAGGCACTTACAAAGAAGTCCTTGCAATCCGAATAATCTCTAATCACGTTCGGATTTCCCATCACATATGGAGATCTCAATATCAGGGATCAGCCAGTGCAGAGACAATCAACAAGAAATCCTTTCGCTTTCGAAAATATCCGGTCTTCAACACCGATCTTCGAATGCAATTTATAACGACGTATCACATATTCGGAATGGGTTATACGACCCCAAGGTCCTTTCCCGGTTAACCCGAATAGTGAGCGCTTATTTAAAAAAAAACAAGAGTGGCATTCAATTTCAAACAATTCACAACAAATACCTATTTAAAGGTAAATATTGATAGTCGGTTATTGAACTATCAATAGATATGCCAACATCACCAGATTCCAAATAATTTTCCAAATTATTTATTTCACAAAAATATCTTTATAAGATATATAGTTTTCACACTTCAAAAATAAATCAACATTTATTTTCAAACAAATCCCCTTTTTTATTTATAAATTCTATAATAAATTTATATTCCCAAAATATCCATGAATATACTATTTTAATTATTCATTTCAATTTATCTTCAAAAAGATAAATTCTCAACATATTTACTTTATATTGGAAACCATTTCCATACTTCAAAAATAAATCAATATTTATTTTTAAACCCATTTTCCCAATTCCATTTATAAATTCCATATTGAATTTATATTTCCAAAATATTTATGAATATACGATTGCTATTATTCATTTTCAATTTATCTTCAAAAAGGTAAATTCTCTAAACTTTCCATTTCACATTGGAAAAACAATTTCCATACTTATTTATTTTATAAGTAATTCATAAATCTTTTATTTTCAACCTTAGAAAATATTTCATATACTTTAATCGAAATTAAGTATATATTTCATTCTTTAAGAAAATCATTCTCTTAAACATATTTATTTGGGCCAAAACGAATGTTGCGTAAAACATCGTTACGACAACCCAAATTCACTAGTATAGGGATTCGAAATTAAAATAGATATATAAATCCCAATACTATACAAAACATTCCTTTTCGGAAATCATTTATTATAACAACAGTGTTATAATCCACTATTTCCTTTTATTTCCCGAAAACATTTATTTCAACAATAAATGTTGAAATCTATGGTTTCAAATCTCAACACCTTCTTAAAACATCTTTAGATTGTTTTAATTCTATTTCAAACATCACTTCCAAAATAAATTCTTTAACTTATTATTCACTATTCAAAAACGTGAATATTCTTTGTTAATAAATTTCATCATTTCTATTCATTTTATTTTGAAGAATTATTCACTGTCTAAAACATGAATATAACTCTATAAATAAATTACAACAATTTTACTTATCAAAATAAGTCATTTCGAATTTATAAAACAACGTTTATAAATTCTATTTCTATTTATTTTCATAACAACTTCCTTTTATAAATTTCCTTTATAAATCTATTCAATTTCATATCTCAAGGATATATTAAAATTTCATATTATAAGTCAAATACTTATAATTTATTTATTTATAAAAATCATTCCTTCAAACTTCCCAAATCTATAAATCTTATAACTTCTAAGATTCATTTATTTATCCACGTCTATTTCCTAAATAACTTTATAAATTTTATTTATAAAATTCTATTTAGAACTTCACTGTTATAATTCTATAAGTTTCATTCATTAGTGAAATTCATTCACAATTCTTTCTAATACTTATAAAAGCTCGTTTTGTAATTCCAATATTTTTAATTTATAAATATCAATTTATAAATCTTTTAATATAAAACAATTTATATTATTACTTTAAACATCTTTAAACTCTTTTATAATTTCATCATTCTGATTTATAAAATAAAAATTTTATAAATCCTATTTCTAAACTTCTTATAATAAATTCAGAATTCCCAGTTCAAACTATTTTATAAAATCACTAATCCCATATTTTCAAAAATCAACTTTTAACTGTATTTCTCAAAAATCATAATTTTTATAATATTAAAATTATAACGTTTATTTATTTAAGATGAATCAATTCCAAAAATATTTTATAAACGTATATTTCCAAGAATCACTTTAGAAATCAAAAATCGTTATTTTTAAACTTCAAAAATTGGATTCGATGATGCAACACATCGATAGTCAATCACGACTTTCAAATATCATATATCATCCATGATAACAATCAAATATCACAATATATGAAATCAAATAAATATTTGTGAGGAATCCAGTTGGATCCCTCCAACCTGTTTCCCTGCATCCACAGACATTAGCACAATACCATTCCGTTTCAAGACGGAATATCGCGGTACATGGGATTTTATAAATATATATCCGCTTACTAACGGCGCAATAGGGTCTCATCCGCTAAAAGAAAATGCGGAAAATCAATCAACTGCAATATATACATATGCCAATATATATATATATATATTGCTATATATATAATATAATACCAATTCCACTTCGAGGTGGAATATCGCGGTATATGTGTGTAATAAATAACCTCCGCTTACTAACGGCGTATAGGGTCTATTCACATCCAATATATATATATATATATATAACAATCATCATTCAAGCATTCAATCAACACAGTCAATCAAATTTTAGATTTAACTATTTAAAATTTAAATAAACTACAGAAATTCCTTTTGAGTGAGAAGTTCTCACCTTATATTCCCGTTTGCAATCCACTTCCAATTCAACTTGTTTTCTTCATTTATACCTTGTATAAATATTTACACAATTTATTAATATTCGAAATAATCGAATAATAAATTTTCCACTTTATAATTTTAATTCATCGGCGATTTCATTTTAATAGTTAAATTAACTCATAGTTTCGTTTAAACCAATTTCTCGTTTAATAAATTTATTTAAACAAATTTTCTTCTTTAATAAATTTATTTAAACTAATTTTGTCCTTTTAAAATAATTTTAACTAGAGATTTCCAATTGAACTGAATTTCCTTTTTATAAATTATTTTATTTAATAAATCAAAATTTCCTTTTACTTACCAAAATTATATTTTTAACTAATTTTCCCTTTAAAAATAAATTTGGCCACTAACAATTAAACTAAACTTATTAACCCATAAGTTATCTTAATAAATTATTTTTAGTAAAAGAAATAATTGAACAAGTTAATTTCTATTTTATAAATTAAATCAACTAACACATTTTTGGTTTTAACTATTAAATTTGTTATAAATAAATTTCCCTTTTAAATAATTCTATTCAACTACAATTAAATCTTAAAACTAAATTTTCTTCTTAAATAGATTTGATTAACTTATCCTTAAATTGAATTTATTCAACTAATTATTTCAATCTCAAGTTAATGATTTCTATTTTAAACTAAAAATTAAAGACTCAAACTGATTTTCTTTTTAAAATAATTCTAACATCTTGCTTATATAAATTTTCTTAAATCTTTTAGAATTCCTTTGTTTAATAAATTATTTTAACTAAAATTTTAATTTAAATTAACCAAACTCACTTTCAATAAAATTGTCTAATTGAAGATTTAAATCCTAAACTAGAATTCTTTTAATTTATTTATCCAATAAATTAAATTCCTATTAGGTAAATTAAATTAGCCAATAATTTTATTAATATTCAAATTAAATCGAACTATTCAATTTTCGTTCTTGATTGTTAAATTAATCAATTGTTTTATTTAAACCAGTTTCTTCTTTAAATAAATTTATTAAAACTAATTTTCCTTTTACAAATTCTGTTTTACTAAAAATTAGTTTTAAACTAATTCTTTTCTTTTAAAAATCAAGTCTTTATAAACTCGATATTGTTTTTTTAAAAATTTCTATTTATTTATTAAAAATAAATCTTATATACATATATAAAATAGTTTATTTTAAACTCAAAATCCAAAAATATATATCTCAACCTATATATAAAATTATCTGTTTAAATTAATTCAAACAGCACTGTACAAATATCCTGCCTATATTTATATATATATATATATATATATATTTACATATATTATCAGAATAAATAAAAATTATAAATATACCTTACTGCAATTCGACTACAGCCATCACCATGCTCGGCCCCAAATTGATGCCGCTGCCCCTAACTCCTCCATCTCGAATCAAGACTGCCGCCTTGACCTCGCACCACGAACGCACGCGCGCCTCACTCGAATCCATCGCCTCCATCCCCAAATCGACCCCGCGCAGCCACCAGTCATCGCGCGAGTGCCGCCGCAGTCTCGTGTCGATCGCGCGCCGCCTCGATTTCATCAGCCGCCTCCTCCCTTGACGCCGCGCCTCTTGCCACGTCGTCGCTTGCCGCGCGCCTCACTCCAACGTCGCAACTCAGCCCCAAGCGCGCGCGCTACGACATCGCGCTCGATTTGTTTGCGCGATCAATCTCAAATTTTTTTTTTTTTTTTTATTTGCTTGAATCGGCTGCAGCCATTTTTTTTATGATTTGAAGAGAGGAAGGACTCGTGAAGGAATTTGAAAGGGGGGGGACGAGATTAGGGGCTTGGCTGTTGATTTCTGGGCTTCGGCCATTAAAGTTTGATTTTTTTTTTTAATTTAGAACGAACAGAGGGGGAGGACGTATTTAAAAACGAAAAGAACATGGCTGCACGATTTTTTTTCCGTGATTCTTGGCGTGATCGAAGGCGTAGGTTTAGGGAGAACGTGCTAACGTTGACCAAATTTAAATTTAAATCGTTGAAAATTTCAACGCGTTTATGTGTCGTGTGCTCACATATTAACTCCGAAAAATACGAAATTTGAAATCCGGCAATAATTTATTATTACGGACCCAATGGAACTGGTTTCGTCGAATTCCGAGACTGTATCTCGGACGGCTATTTTTGAATATCGATTCAAACGATTAAATTTCAAAACTGAACAACTCACTTCCAAATTAAATTCTGAAGCTTCTAAAATCTTCGGTATTATCAATACGAATTTTACAAGCCTTTGAAATATTTTTAATCGGCTTAAAATTGAAGATTCAAATTTTTATTCAACTCTCAATAGATTAAATTCTATAATTTAATCGTCAATTTCAAAGTTATATTGAAAATTCAATCTAAACCATCATTTAAATATTTAAAATAAATTAAATATTGTCAAATTAAATTGTTAAAAGTTCTGGGTCGTTACAATCTTCCGCCCTTAGAAGAATTTCGTCCCGAAATTACAAGTTAAGAAGAATGCCCTTAATCCGTCTACTATTTTTCACAATCCAAATAGTTTTATCGACTTACTAACCTAAATCTTTTTACTAGAGATTCATTTTCCTTTCAACTATCTTTCCAACTTCAATTATAAGTTTCAATAGCACATTGTTTTACTAACCATTCAAATTTAAATCCAAATTCAAATTTCAAACTTTCAAATTTTCTCAAAATTTTTCTAACACCCTAAATTTTCGAAAAATTTCGCCAGCGTCTCCTTTGCGCGGCTAGCTCGGTACGACTATAAAATGGCACCACGGCCCCTCAGAATCAAAAAGAAAAGAGAAAAGCCAAGTGGCTAGAGAAGAAAGTCATCAAATTTCATACTGAAATTGAAATACGTACCTTTTTGTCGAGCAATTCAATTTTATCTTTGAAATCAAAATCTCAATTCCTTTATATACCTGTACAACCTGCTAACAGTAGTATCCAAATCCAACATTCAAACCATTTTGCCTATTCTATTGCAAAATTTCGATATATGTTTCTTATATAATTTAACTTCACTATTGGAGTTACATATTCACTTTCATTAATTTTTTTACATTTCAATTTCACTTGAAATCAATTAACAATTCTAAATATTGAATTTTAACGATTAACTTCCATTTACCAATTCATATTACTACTCTAAATTAGTTTCATTCACTAATTCATTTTAATTTTCAATTTTTTATATTCAATTCATCTCGAATTTACTTAATTGCTCAATTCAATTTATTAAATTTCATTTGAAATTATTTCACAAATGAATAAATTATTAAGTTAATTTACCTGAATCCAATCCATTTTATTTTATTCCATTTAATTTTATATACTAATGATAATAATTCAATATTATCACTTCTTACAATCATGCAACCATAAACTATAATAATTCATAGAAAATCATTTCTTTTCTATACAAAATTACTTTATTTACCTGATTCAAAACAATTTTATATTCACTAACATATACGCGCTCATATCTATTATTACACTCAAACTCATTCTAGAGTACTGCTGACTCTATCTCTAACGAGTAATACCCAACAGAACCATGGTTGTCACTTAACCATAAGCTCCGATACCAAATGTAACGTTTCGCGATTTTTCGTTGCCGAAAAACCGAAATGTTATGGGTTTTAAAAAGAATTTAAGAAAAGAAAAAGATAGAAAGAGAAGATAAGAAGAGAGAAGATAGAAAATAGAGAGAAAAGAAAAATAGAAAATTTTAAAATAGAAAGAAAAGAGAAGAGAAAGAAAATAGAGGATAGAACAGAACAGAAAGAAAACAACAGAACTACAACAGCAGAATCTCACAATTCGCAGCGGAACAACATATAATAATAAATGAATAATCTTTAAACAAAGAACTATATCAGTTATTACATTTTATACTTTACATCATATCATCATCAGAGTGTACAACAACAAACAATGCAGCGGAAAAAGAAATACTATATAGCTAGTAATACGCCATGCCATCCAGCTTGCCTCCAGCAATTCCTGAATATCCAGAATATCCTGATAAACTTTAACTCTTGACTGCCCCGTGTGGAAATTGGTGGGCACCCAGAGTTTAGGAAGGAAAAACAATAAACTCCAAGTCAGTCATGTGACTGGTGTGAGAACTCAAAACAGTTTATTTATCTTTAAAATCAAAATAGAGGAATATTTTTAAGTCAATTCGCAATGCTTTTAAAAATGAGACTACCATAAGGCCTCCCGCACGCACACACATGCAAACGCAGAATCGGAGGAGATTTCGCCTTATGATAGCCAAAGATGCTTGATACGCATTAAAAAGAACATTTGATATTATTACTAGTGCATAGTGTAGAGAAAATTCATTTCGAAAATAAAGATATAAATCTTAGCCAGCATAGACATTTCGCACTTATGCCTACTATAGCTACCATCCAAACAGTGTTGCGACACCATAAGTGAATGATAGGTTCTACAACTAAAACCGTACAAGTCACGTATTGTTTCTTTGGATTTCCAACAAATGGTCAGGCCAAGGAACTTCCCATTGCCACATGAGAATGCCTCTGGAAAGACATCCCCGAGAACCAAACCGGAACTCTGCCAACACAAGGCCGGGTTACCCCTAACTGGGTAACTACTGACACGAGCACGCCATTCCCCGATCGTAAACGACCTTTATCACGGGATCCCGATAACCAACAACCACAAAGTAATAAATTCGTGGTAACCACATAGGTTAAATATCTGGGCTCCATACCATGATACCACCTCTATCCAGAAGGAAATTTACATACCCTAAAGGGTGCTACCCCTCATAACCTTGCCGCATCTTTCCTGTTTTGACCATTTCCGGGGTGTGAGGCTCGACGAAGTCACGTCCACAAAAACATACTTTATACAAAAGCCATGCTTTGGGTCAACAAATGATCAACACAATGATCACTAAGATAGACGATCAAATAAATGATCCTATCACAAATAATCAACACAATGATCATTTCAGCATCACTCAGCATGTCACATTACCAAATTGGGAATATATTGCTGATAACTTCAACTATATAACCTCTGAGCTCGTACGTCTCAGAGAAGGGTGTTAAGCTAAAAGAATAAATTCTCCGCCACCACATAAATATATTTGAAAGAAATCGGCTTTACATTCTCAACTTGTAATGTCAGACACACAATCCATACAAGTCTGTTCCGGGCTCGAACAGAACCGAAGGCACTTACAAAGAAGTCCTTGCAATCCGAATAATCTCTAATCACGTTCGGATTTCCCATCACATATGGAGATCTCAATACCAGGGATCAGCCAGTGCAGAGACAATCAACAAGAAATCCTTTCGCTTTCGAAAATATCCGGTCTTCAACACCGATCTTCGAATGCAATTTATAACGACGTATCACATATTCGGAATGGGTTATACGACCCCAAGGTCCTTTCCCGGTTAACCCGAATAGTGAGCGCTTATTTAAAAAAAAACAAGAGTGGCATTCAATTTCAAACAATTCACAACAAATACCTATTTAAAGGTAAATATTGATAGTCGGTTATTGAACTATCAATAGATATGCCAACATCACCAGATTCCAAATAATTTTCCAAATTATTTATTTCACAAAAATATCTTTATAAGATATATAGTTTTCACACTTCAAAAATAAATCAACATTTATTTTCAAACAAATCCCCTTTTTTATTTATAAATTCTATAATAAATTTATATTCCCAAAATATCCATGAATATACTATTTTAATTATTCATTTCAATTTATCTTCAAAAAGATAAATTCTCAACATATTTACTTTATATTGGAAACCATTTCCATACTTCAAAAATAAATCAATATTTATTTTTAAACCCATTTTCCCAATTCCATTTATAAATTCCATATTGAATTTATATTTCCAAAATATTTATGAATATACGATTGCTATTATTCATTTTCAATTTATCTTCAAAAAGGTAAATTCTCTAAACTTTCCATTTCACATTGGAAAAACAATTTCCATACTTATTTATTTTATAAGTAATTCATAAATCTTTTATTTTCAACCTTAGAAAATATTTCATATACTTTAATCGAAATTAAGTATATATTTCATTCTTTAAGAAAATCATTCTCTTAAACATATTTATTTGGGCCAAAACGAATGTTGCGTAAAACATCGTTACGACAACCCAAATTCACTAGTATAGGGATTCGAAATTAAAATAGATATATAAATCCCAATACTATACAAAACATTCCTTTTCGGAAATCATTTATTATAACAACAGTGTTATAATCCACTATTTCCTTTTATTTCCCGAAAACATTTATTTCAACAATAAATGTTGAAATCTATGGTTTCAAATCTCAACACCTTCTTAAAACATCTTTAGATTGTTTTAATTCTATTTCAAACATCACTTCCAAAATAATTTCTTTAACTTATTATTCACTATTCAAAAACGTGAATATTCTTTGTTAATAAATTTCATCATTTCTATTCATTTTATTTTGAAGAATTATTCACTGTCTAAAACATGAATATAACTCTATAAATAAATTACAACAATTTTACTTATCAAAATAAGTCATTTCGAATTTATAAAACAACGTTTATAAATTCTATTTCTATTTATTTTTATAACAACTTCCTTTTATAAATTTCCTTTATAAATCTATTCAATTTCATATCTCAAGGATATATTAAAATTTCATATTATAAGTCAAATACTTATAATTTATTTATTTATAAAAATCATTCCTTCAAACTTCCCAAATCTATAAATCTTATAACTTCTAAGATTTATTTATCCACATCTATTTCCTAAATAACTTTATAAATTTTATTTATAAAATTCTATTTAGAACTTCACCGTTATAATTCTATAAGTTTCATTCATTAGTGAAATTCATTCACAATTCTTTCTAATACTTATAAAAGCTCGTTTTGTAATTCTAATATTTTTAATTTATAAATATCAATTTATAAATCTTTTAATATAAAACAATTTATATTATTACTTTAAACATCTTTAAACTCTTTTATAATTTCATCATTCTGATTTATAAAATAAAAATTTTATAAATCCTATTTCTAAACTTCTTATAATAAATTCAGAATTCCCAGTTCAAACTATTTTATAAAATCACTAATCCCATATTTTCAAAAATCAACTTTTAACTGTATTTCTCAAAAATCATAATTTTTATAATATTAAAATTATAACGTTTATTTATTTAAGATGAATCAATTCCAAAAATATTTTATAAACGTATATTTCCAAGAATCACTTTAGAAATCAAAAATCGTTATTTTTAAACTTCAAAAATTGGATTCGATGATGCAACACATCGATAGTCAATCACGACTTTCAAATATCATATATCATCCATGATAACAATCAAATATCACAATATATGAAATCAAATAAATATTTGTGAGGAATCCAGTTGGATCCCTCCAACCTGTTTCCCTGCATCCACAGACATTAGCACAATACCATTCCGTTTCAAGACGGAATATCGCGGTACATGGGATTTTATAAATATATATCCGCTTACTAACGGCGCAATAGGGTCTCATCCGCTAAAAGAAAATGCGGAAAATCAATCAACTGCAATATATACATATGCCAATATATATATATATATATATTGCTATATATATAATATAATACCAATTCCACTTCGAGGTGGAATATCGCGGTATATGTGTGTAATAAATAACCTCCGCTTACTAACGGCGTATAGGGTCTATTCACATCCAATATATATATATATATATATATATATATATATATATATATATATATATATATATATATATAACAATCATCATTCAAGCATTCAATCAACACAGTCAATCAAATTTTAGATTTAACTATTTAAAATTTAAATAAACTACAGAAATTCCTTTTGAGTGAGAAGTTCTCACCTTATATTCCCGTTTGCAATCCACTTCCAATTCAACTTGTTTTCTTCATTTATACCTTGTATAAATATTTACACAATTTATTAATATTCGAAATAATCGAATAATAAATTTTCCATTTTATAATTTTAATTCATCGGCGATTTCATTTTAATAGTTAAATTAACTCATAGTTTCGTTTAAACCAATTTCTCGTTTAATAAATTTATTTAAACAAATTTTCTTCTTTAATAAATTTATTTAAACTAATTTTGTCCTTTTAAAATAATTTTAACTAGAGATTTCCAATTGAACTGAATTTCCTTTTTATAAATTATTTTATTTAATAAATCAAAATTTCCTTTTACTTACCAAAATTATATTTTTAACTAATTTTCCCTTTAAAAATAAATTTGGCCACTAACAATTAAACTAAACTTATTAACCCATAAGTTATCTTAATAAATTATTTTTAGTAAAAGAAATAATTGAACAAGTTAATTTCTATTTTATAAATTAAATCAACTAACACATTTTTGGTTTTAACTATTAAATTTGTTATAAATAAATTTCCCTTTTAAATAATTCTATTCAACTACAATTAAATCTTAAAACTAAATTTTCTTCTTAAATAGATTTGATTAACTTATCCTTAAATTGAATTTATTCAACTAATTATTTCAATCTCAAGTTAATGATTTCTATTTTAAACTAAAAATTAAAGACTCAAACTGATTTTCTTTTTAAAATAATTCTAACATCTTGCTCATATAAATTTTCTTAAATCTTTTAAAATTCCTTTGTTTAATAAATTATTTTAACTAAAATTTTAATTTAAATTAACCAAACTCACTTTCAATAAAATTGTCTAATTGAAGATTTAAATCCTAAACTAGAATTCTTTTAATTTATTTATCCAATAAATTAAATTCCTATTAGGTAAATTAAATTAGCCAATAATTTTATTAATATTCAAATTAAATCGAACTATTCAATTTTCGTTCTTGATTGTTAAATTAATCAATTGTTTTATTTAAACCAGTTTCTTCTTTAAATAAATTTATTAAAACTAATTTTCCTTTTACAAATTCTGTTTAACTAAAAATTAGTTTTAAACTAATTCTTTTCTTTTAAAAATCAAGTCTTTATAAACTCGATATTGTTTTTTTAAAAATTTCTATTTATTTATTAAAAATAAATCTTATATACATATATAAAATAGTTTATTTTAAACTCAAAATCCAAAAATATATATCTCAACCTATATATAAAATTATCTGTTTAAATTAATTCAAACAGCACTGTACAAATATCCTGCCTATATTTATATATATATATATATATATATATATATTTACATATATTATCAGAATAAATAAAAATTATAAATATACCTTACTGCAATTCGACTACAGTCATCACCATGCTCGGCCCCAAATTGATGTCGCTGCCCCTAACTCCTCCATCTCGAATCAAGACTGCCGCCTTGACCTCGCACCACGAACGCACGCGCGCCTCACTCGAATCCATCGCCTCCATCCCCAAATCGACCCCGTGCAGCCACCAGTCATCGCGCGAGTGCCGCCGCAGTCTCGTGTCGATCGCGCGCCGCCTCGATTTCATCAGCCACCTCCTCCCTTGACGCCGCGCCTCTTGCCACGTCGTCGCTTGCCGCGCGCCTCACTCCAACGTCGCAACTCAGCCCCAAGCGCGCGCGCTACGACATCGCGCTCGATTTGTTTGCGCGATCAATCTCAAATTTTTTTTTTTTTTATTTGCTTGAATCGGCTGCGGCCATTTTTTTTATGATTTGAAGAGAGGAAGGACTCGTGAAGGAATTTGAAAGAGGGGGGACGAGATTAGGGGCTTGGCTGTTGATTTCTGGGCTTCGGCCATTAAAGTTTGATTTTCTTTTTTCTTTTTTTTAATTTAGAACGAACAGAGGGGGAGGACGTATTTAAAAACGAAAAGAACGTGGCTGCACGATTTTTTTTCCGTGATTCTTGGCGTGATCGAAGGCGTAGGTTTAGGGAGAACGTGCTAACATTGACCAAATTTAAATTTAAATTTAAATTTAAATCGTTGAAAATTTCAACTCGTTTATGTGTCGTGTGCTCACATATTAACTCCGAAAAATACGAAATTTGAAATCCGGCAATAATTTATTATTACGGACCCAATGGAACTGGTTTCGTCGAATTCCGAGACTGTGCCTCGGACGGCTATTTTTGAATATCGATTCAAACGATTAAATTTCAAAACTGAGCAACTCACTTCCAAATTAAATTCTGAAGCTTCTAAAATCTTCGGTATTATCAATACGAATTTTACAAGCCTTTGAAATATTTTTAATCGGCTTAAAATTGAAGATTCAAATTTTTATTCAACTCTCAATAGATTAAATTCTATAATTTAATCGTCAATTTCAAAGTTATATTGAAAATTCAATCTAAACCATCATTTAAATATTTAAAATAAATTAAATATTGTCAAATTAAATTGTTAAAAGTTCTGGGTCGTTACATTTTGACTCTCATATTTTTATCATTTTCTTTTACTAGTTTTTGTTAGTTTCTTACATTTCTAGCTATTCACTCTCGACTTCGGTATAATTTGATTGAATAGAATTTTAAAATCATCAATTCCCTGTGGATCGACCCGTATTCGCCACGTGCTACATTCGTACACAGTGCGCTTGCGGTTATTTTTATTTCAAAATTCGTTCGACGGTTTTCTAAACCGATAGAATTTCCGTCGACGAACAATAACAAAAACAATTTTATTGAAAAGTCCAATGATATTGTAATAGTGTCTAAATACAAATACTTATTCAAATAGATTAAATTCTTACATTAACTAAATTCTAGAATACTAGGCTCTACAAATAAAACAACAAAGGCACTTATTGGAGAATGGATTCCAACTGAATGACTAGGCACTGGGGTACCACCTGTCACAGTACATGTCTAAAAACACTGTACCAAGATCCAACCTATCGATCCCTGCCAACACAAGACCGGCTATCCCTGACCTAGGTAGACCGAAAATGCTATCTCCTTGGTGTTCCCACCCTTTTTAGATCCTTTCACATGTAGTGTTAATATCCGAGGTTATCTAGAAAGGTGATAGACATACCATACTTGGGTGCTACCCACTTAGCCTTGCTGCATCTCCACTGCTTTTCATTCATTCCCAGTTAATGAGGCTAGAGGCTACGATTACCTTTTTGAAAATATTCATTTAGAAGGCTCAGTGTCCTCCAATGATAATGTACTGATAGCATTCATCCATACAAGTCTGTTCTCAGTCCGAATGGAACCAAAGGCATTATTCCTACTACATCCATTTTGGAATCACCCTTAGGATTAGTAGCAATTAGCCCTTTCACTTCACTGCTCCATCTTCGACTCCATGCTCTTGTCTTCATATCGAAAACGTACTCGTTGGATCGAAGTGGTTTTCGGATAACAAATATGATCCCGGTCACTTTGAAACAACGTTCGATATTTTCTGGTAAAATCAACCCCGGTTCATTAGGAAATAAACAGATGGAAATAAGATCGAAGATCACTTCCTAACCGTTAGTGGAAAAATTTCCTAATCAACGTCCTAGAAGAACGAACGGGTCAATACGTACAGTATAGCACCTCGAATGATAATTGTATTATATAATCCCGTGCTTCTTCAAGATATTTTCAAAGTTATATTTTGGTCCAGATTTGATAGTCGGTTGTTTATCTAACAAATAAAAACAACCAATTCAACCAAATACTTCACTTTCCACTGAAGACTCCAAATCTCTTTTTAATTTAATTTTAATAAATTAAATCTCTTTACCCAATATATAAACTTATTTTATCGAGTTAAGTAAATTAACCTAAAGCTATTATTTCAAAGATATTTGGAAAACCTTAAAAATAATTTGGAAAGTACCATTACAGCATCAAACCATGGATCATACCTCAATGGTTACATCTCTGTTCCGGAGAAATCCAAAAAAACTTAACTACAGGCACTCACTGCCTCCGATTATGACATACGGATATACCAATACCTCTCTATCTGTATTTGAAAATTTTCAAAATAATACTTATGAAATTTCTATAATAATTTCCCAAGTTAATTTAAGGCAATAACACTTTAAGTAAAAGGTTATCATATAATACAAATATTTAATAATTTATCCCTTCAAAATAATAACATTGGTTAATAAAATTTTACTTAATATCAACCGTTTATAAAACTACTAAATTAATACTTAAATATCCTTGAAGCAGTTTTAAAATAACCAATATTTGATCTTTTGAAATATTCCTTAACACTATTAAAATTCTAGTTAATACTTACAAATCCTTCTTTTAAAATAAACTTAAACTTTAACGGAAAGTATATTTCTAATTCCAAGATTAGCCAGTCCAATTATTTACAAATCCCTCTCGATTTATTTCTGGCTTGATTTACGTTCCAATTCCGTAAATTTCCTTTTTCACATTTCTACAAATAAAGCTACTATTCATTTTTAAAAAAAATTACCCATCTCCTTATAAATTCCTACTGTGGATTTAAAATTTCAAATTATCCACTAACAATCACTTCACTTTATTTATAAACTTCGTTTATAAATTCCACGGTCACATTTCCCGTTTTTATCACTGTTTTCACAAAACTTAATTGATTTTAAACGATTGTCTAAAGTAAATTCCATTTTAAAAATTGACTTCTTAGTTAATCCAAATTTATTCCAATGCCCGCTAATTTAGATTATTTTTCTTTTATGATTTAAAATCTTATTTAAAACTAGAACTTAAATTTCCTATTTTATTTCTAGTTTTTTCTTTTATTTTTCCCAAACAATTTAAATCTTAAATTTAAAAATACATTATTTTACACTTAAAACAATATCGCTTAAGTTCTTATAAAACCCCTTTAATTCATATTTATTCAAAAATCTCTATTTTTTCATATTCTAGGATTATTAAATAGGATTTTTAAATTAAACGATTTATTTTTCCCAAATTTATTACTTTTAAATGTATCCAACTGTACTATAAATACTCTACCTTAAAATTCCCTCTCTATTTTTCTTTAAAAATTCAATATTTATATTTTTTATATTTTAAATTTCCAAAAATATATCCAACAATATGATAGCATCCAATAATTCAATTTCCCATATAATCTATCACGGATTATTCAAATAAATCATATCACTGAATATGAAAATAATTTCAATATTTTGAGGAATCCAGTTGGTTCCCTTCAACCTATTTCCCTGCATCCATAGATGTTAACACAATATAAAATTATCAATCCCACTTAAAGGGGAATATCGCGGTATATAGGGTCACCCGCTATTATGTGGGGCGCATAGGGTCTCATCCGCTATAATGTGCGGGAATATCACTCCAATACTAATATATATACTATCATATATATTTAACATTTTACAGATAATAATTTTATAAATTCAACTAAGCATCCAATATTTATTTTAACTATTTAAAAATTGAACTGAAAATCCAAATAAGTGAGAGTTTCTTCACCTTGATTTTTTTTTATTTTGTAAATTGTTGCAAATCCAAATTTTAGTGCTCCTATAATGAACCCATTACCTTTTTTTCATGATTTTTGGGCCTCGCACGACAAGATATTCAAAACATAGTTAACTTGATTTCTATTTTAAAATTTCATTTTACTATTTGTAGTAATTAATACCTCATTATCAAACTTTATCCACGTTCAGACCTCCCTTTTCATACCAGGCATGTTGCGTTCCTGACAAGCAAGCTTGTGACCTTCAAAAATCACACCACCAAAAACACGACCTCACCCAAAACTGCTGCCGATACTCCTCCTCAAAACCCCTAAAACCCTACCGCTCCAATTCCAAATGCCACTTTTGTATTGTGCGACCTGGGAGCTTCATTAACAATGACTCGATGATTGCTGAACTCGCGATGAAGGTCGCAAAACCCCTCTCGCGTTCGCCTACTCAACCATAACCCACAACCGATCGCTCCGCCCCTTCTATTGTTCCTTCTCGCGCTATTAATCGATCGCGATTGATATTTTTTTAAAAGAAAAAAAGAAGAACGGACTGATTTGGAATCTTCGTGAATTGAATTGTAGGATTGAGGAAGAGGCTCGCGTATCATTTTGAATTTGAATTCATTGTCTTCCTTTCTTTTTTATTCTTCTCGTTTTTTATTGTTGCTAGCATTTTTCTTCCGCGATTTGAAAATGAAGGAAAAAAGAGGGAGAAGACGTGATTTAACGTAGGGATGGAAGCGTGTTTGAAAAGGTAAGGTACAAGGTTTGAAATGGAGAAAATAAAACTAAGGTGAATGTTTGACCAGACAATCATTTAAATTTTAAAATGTCTCAATTTTCGTAATTCAAAATCTCGAATCCCTATCGAGGCATGCCGCTAGGCTTTTATATGGTTACAACCCTATTTCAAATGCAATGGAAAAGGTTTCGAGTCCTAATTCAACCGTGTAGAGAAGATAGCTTTTTGAACCAAATTATTATATTGAAATTTCAATATAAATTTTAGCGCGTTTCCACCTCGTACAATTAAATGATAGACCCAAACAACGTGAAATCTGAAATTCGATGATAACACACTATTACGGATCCAATGGAAATAGTTTCGTCGAATTTCGAGACTGTTCCTCGGAAGGCTATTTTTAAATGTCAATTTTCAACAAACTATTTTTTAAGTCAAATAGATTGTTTTTAAATTCAATTTTAAAACTTTTATTATCTTCATTATTATCAATATGAATTTTATAAGCCTTAAAATTATTTTCATCGATCTTAAACCTTAAAATTCAGTAATTTAACCACTATTCCATTATAACATTCAATAATTAAATTATCCAACAAATCGCTATATTTAAATTCTGAATTTATTTTATAAATAAAAACGTCAAATTTTCATATCCAAAACCAATCTATAATTCAATTCCAATATTTAAAACCACTTTAATACTCCAAATCAACGTCGAAAAATTTAGGTCATTAAAACACGACGTATCACTCCAATAGTGGTTCCATTATCGATTACCCGAAGATAATAAGTAAGATCTAATGCATAGTTCCATCATGGACATAGCTCGTTTTCTAGCATGAGCGGGTTATCCACACGAAATGGTTCGTTTGTCCTATATGGGGTATAGGACTCACACCGTATAGATCGACACTTTTAATTATCCCGATCGATGTTCAGAATCTGATTGGTCAACACATGTCAACATCCAATGGATCCTAAGCACCGGTCACTCGAGTTCACAAGACCTTGCTCAATCTTAAGCTTTCCAATCAAGATTGACATGATAATCTCATCATCTAAACGTTGGCATTGGGCTATCAACGCCTCCTGAAGCCAGGTCCACCACAGTTAAGGATCAACATCCATGCCTTCTGCAACTAGACATTCTATTACTGTTGAGCTGCATGGAATGATAACACTAGCAGAACTAATCCAAGACCAGCCTCTATAGTTGTTACCTCTATTGAAACATACATTCCTCCTTTGTTGACTAATCGATTTAGTTGGTACCTAAAGAGGGGGAAATTACTAAGTCTCTTGCTCTATAAATGAGTTTGAGTGATGGTATATCTCTCGTTTCTCCAATGTTCGAGAAACTCAAGTTCTCATCCGAGTCTATCACTAAACTTTACCACTCTATTTGTAACCTTATAGGTCATTTGTCGCTTCCACCTCTATCACTTCTAGTTACACATGCCTATCCCATTGCTATTACAACTCGGTCGATCTCCATTACCACGGGACTGGTTATTCCAAGCCATCCCTCTAACTCCATTCCTAGTCCCGATTTCGAAAAGGTAGCAGCGTTAGAGGGATTGGATGATGCTTCCCAGTCTCTAGAGGAAGACGTCGCTGTTACCAGCTTTTTTATAAGTAAAATTCAATTAATGAGTTCCTACAATTCTGTCACTATTATACATATAAGTAAAATTCATACAATCGCTTTCGTTATAATTCGTTAATCGGTTATGTTTACTATTGCCAAAATATTTCCATCTTGGCTAAACAGAACTTTATTTTGAACCAACTCTATGATAATTCCAGTTTACCTTTGGCCGAGTCTCCTTCAACCTATTTAAAGGTTTTAAATAAACTAAGTTTTATGTCATTTCCTGCCTTTGGGAAACAGTGGTTTGGATGTTCATACATGGTATCTTCGATCTCACCGATAACTGGGCATGATCTACATTTTCCATTTATTTTCACTAGTCAAACTCGGTTAAGCATGTCCCTCTAGACTTTGAGCTGGGCCATACCTTTTTTAATTCCATTATATTTCATCTCTGAGACTTGTTGTTCCAAATGCTAAAATCTAGGCATCATATGTCATCCTGACTTGCATTTGAGCATCGATCAAAGGTTAATAATGTAGGGGAAATTATCTAATTTCCCTCAATCCAATTATACTCTTTCTATCCTTTTCCTGGACCAAAGGAGTCGGACAATACCTATTTCCAGCTATTGGCCTTCGACCTTATCTATTTTTAAGTGTTGATTGAAAGCATTTATTGATCATCCTTGCTTATCCTTGGCTGAGCATGTCATTTTGGACTAAAAGATTGGCCGTAAAAGTCTTAACATTACACCAATTCGTCTATCTAAGAATCTGTACTTTGGATGCATATCTCTTGGCATCCGCTCACAGTCTCACCTCTCTATGGGTGTTGACCAAGGGTGTTTTTGACCATCCTCTCTTACCCTTAGCCTAGAATGTCCTTCCATGCAGCAAGAACAGTTATTAAAATATCAACTGTGTGCCAGTTTCTATTTTCGAAGACCTGTGTTCAGGTTGCCTGACTTCGAATGTTCCATTAACCTTGCCTATGCTCGAGCAATAGTCAATACAGTTTTAATAGGGTCAATTTATTTGATCGACCCTCGTGATAACACTCCTTTTCCTAATCTTGGACCAAAGGAGTTATGCGGTACTTGTCTTTAGGTACCTGTTTGTATTGCCAATCCTGTAGCATAACGTTTTGCTTACAAGAACATGGTTCCATTAGACCAAGAAGCTAAGTTTATTTATAAACGAAATAAGTCCTTCCTTATGACACTGCCCCCAAAATCGTAGGTTGGCTTATTTATTAAAAATAAATTAAATAAACTAGGTAAAATAGATCTCCCCTCTTTTGGGATGTGCATAATTATGTAGTTTTTTATATCATTCAACAAGTCTAATGTCTTCGTCGGGTAAGGGTCAAGTCCCGCAAACTTAGCCTGAAATTCCATCTTCACTTAGCAAACTACCAGTTGAGAGTCGCTGAATATATGCAGTATCCTCACCAACAGTTTCTTCACTATCCCGAGCCCCACAATTGGCAACTTATATTCATCCTTTTTGTTTACCAGGAAGAACTCTAGCTTCAATGCATAACAAAATAATCATCCTTCTAGAGTCACGAGTACCACTCCTACCACAGTACTGAGCTCATTAGAAGCTCCATTTATAAAAGGTTTCCATTAAGAAAGTCTGACCATATCGTCTTCCTCTCTACCATCTCGCATGGTAAACTAAGCGATGAAATCTCCCAATGCCTATTAATTTTAACCCTTATTGGATCATAAGTGATGTCGTACTGGCTAAGCTAAATATTCCACTTCAATAGCCATCCTAAAGACTCGGGTAGATACAGTACATGTTTTAAAGGTTCATCCGTTAGTACCTTAATCAGGCAAGTCTTAAAATACGATAGCAACTTTCTCAGTGCAATCAGCAAGAAGCAAGCAAGTTCCTCCAACCCAGGATAGTCATTTTAGCCACAGTCAACCGCTTGTTGATGTAGTAAATTGGCCTCTGAACCCTTGCCTCCTCACATACCAGTGCTATGCTTAGTGTATGAGCAAATACTGCTAAACAGATGAACAAATCTTCCTCATCCAATGGTTAGGATAGAACAAGTGGTGTTTCGATTGCCTTAGCTATTCCATAGAGGCTTTCTAGCATTCCTTCTTTAACTCATTGACCAATCCTGTTCGAAATAAAAGGTATTTTCTTTCTTTTATATACTTGATATAATGTGGTTATATTAATTAATCAATTTAATTGAAAGTATTTTTAATAGAAAATTAATAAATGGTATGTTTTGTGATATAGTTACAAAGTGTTGTAACCGTGAGTAATTTATCACAATGAACCAAACATGCCATTTAAATATTCCTAGTCAAGATATATCGAGAATGGATATTGATATATCCATTGAGACTAGAGTACATAACGCTCTCCAACTGTTGGGTAGTGTATTACTCATGACTACTGGGGGCACCAAGGTGTTACGTACTGATAGTTATTGGATAACTATGGAATGACTCACTCGATAGTTTTCTGTTGGTTAATATAACTAAGGTCAAGCAAAGAATATCGATGTAACTAATTTACACAGTTCTCTCGACTTGAGAATACTTTTGATCTTCAATATGGTAGCTCCGCTTTGATTATTGTTAAATCGTGGCATGACATCCATCGAACGACTACAATTAGGTCGAGTCGAAGCATCGAAAGTGAAACACTATTCAAGAGAGGATTCGTGTCCTCGGTTATATATGGTCAGCATCACGGTCAACTTAAGTCAACTCAAAATCAAAGTTTTTGGCCAGAGCATTTCGGTTAATAATTATTATTATTGAACCAAGGACTTTGTGTTTGGACTATAAAGTTGAATGTCGATGTAACAACCCAGTGTTTTGCACCAGTTAATTATCGTCATTAGACGATTAAATCAGCTGGCTAATTGCTATTGGGAATTCTTAATCAGGTTGAAATTCTTTTAAAATTTATTAAGATTTATGCGGGCTTTAAAATTGAATCTTGGCCCACGTTTTCGTGGTGCTATGTTGTATCAAGTAGATACCTGTTCCTCCCTTCATTCATTTTCGCAAGCCCAAAAACATAACTCTCTCTATTATTTTTATTAGTGTGGCCCGTTCCTTAATCGAGATAATGGCGGCTCTGTTCTTTTCTTTGTTCGATCAAAATTAGGGCTTTCGTTCCTTCGTTCCAAATTAGGGTTATTGATTTGAAGCGCCGCTTGTGGTAGATTGAATGATACTTTGTTTGCTTTCTTCAGTTGATCTCTCCGCTGCTTCAAATTGTCAAGTGCCTTCACTTGATTGAAAGATTGGGCTTTCGTAAATTCAAAGATGCCGACTTCAAATGCTCGATTGAATTCGATTTCCTTGATCTGTTGGTTGATCGTCTCTTGAGATGCTTTCGGCCACTTGATTGAGTTCGTCTTTGCTTCGATTCAAGCACCGTGCAAAGGCGAGCAAAAGGAGGATTTCGGCTGTGAATTGGATCTGTGCTCTTCGAAGCAAGGTGAGTGATCTTCACTCACGTTCTAATTCGACCTTAATTCTATGCTTCGGCCGTTCAATTTTTGTTTCGATGTTGATGATTTTTCTGACTCGGTTTGATTTTCATTTGACTTCGGTCTTGTTTTTATGTATGCGATTCAATGACTTCGTTCAGTAACTTCACTGAATTGAACTATGGCTTGTCTGGTTCATTGGACTGCATTTGATGATTTCTGACTTTGTTCTCTGATTTCATGAATTTTTGATGGCTTCGGCCTTGACTTGAAACTTCTGCATGTTGCTGCATTGTCCACTGTTTGTTCACTTTGATTCTGCTGTGTTTTTGATGTTGGCTTGCATTTGATTTTATACATATGATGGCATTCATGTGTACACATTATCACTTGATGTTGTTGTCTTGTTGCTTCACCACTGAGTCTTGACTACACTATCTTCATATATTTTAAAACTATATGTGTACTGTTTGAATTTGGTCATTGGTTGATGTTGATCTCTTTGTATTGCTGTGCATTGAGCATTGTTCTTGTATCACTTGAGTCATCCGAGTCAGTTGGCATTTTTGTTTCATGTATGCTTGCTGCCTGGTCTGGTTCATCTTGTCGTCTTGTTCATTGATGGTTTTTGCATAGCTTCGAGTCTGGTTTATATTGCATTGCATATCTCTTGCCATACTTGTAGCCTGCATGTTGCATTTCTTCATTTCATTTGTTTTGGTTGTTGCATTTGTTTGGTCCACATCCTTGACCTGCTGAGTCTTATTTCTTTGTACTTCTATTGAGGCAGTTTGCATTTGTGTTAGCTGTATTGACCATTTGAACTAAGCATAGTTGATCTGACATGTATTCTTCACTTTTGTCCTATGCGTCTGCACTGTTTCATGGTGAAGTTCATATGAATTTGTCGTAGTATTGTTTTCGTCCTGATTTCTTTCATATTGATGTTGAGCTACTCATTGGTTCTCTGTCTTGTTCAAAAGTGATACTTTCATTTGCACTTAGTCACTATGTATCACTGCATACTGCATGTCGCCATTCCAGCTGTTGCAGTTCCATCTGGTTTATTTTGATTTGAGTTGCGTCTTCATTTGTTGTACTTGAGTTATATTGATTGCATTGAGTACTGAATTGCATTCATTCATGTACGTATTGCATATTCACTTGGTTGGAGCTTTACTTTGTATTGCACTTGAGTGTGCAGTCTGTAGTTGAGTTGTACTGATTTGGTATTTGCCTCAGTTTAGTTTGGATCACCTTGAACTTGATCTCGAGTTGGTGCCAGTTGCTTTTCATTCATTGAGCTTTTGTGTGTTTCATCACTGTAGTGGCGAGGCAGTGCACGTGAGCGTGTACTGCAGCCAAACAGAATTGACTTTTTAATTGATATTTCAATTGCTTGAATTGTTTCATGTGTCCAATTCAATATCTTGAAATTGTATTTTGATTTGGTTTAATTAGATTACGTGTTTTCTAATTATCGTATCGATAATTAGATTTTGTTGTTTATGCTGTTTACTGACTTGGGTTTTGCTTTAGCCACTTGCTGTTAATTGCTGTTTAGGCAATTCTGTTGTTTTCTAAATTATCTTCATTGATAATCCTTTTATTTATCCTTGTTGATGATTTGGCTTTGCTGATTCGCTGTTTAATGCTGTTACGTGTTATAATCACCGTTATCCGATTTTCTTATTAAAGGATTGGATATGCGAGGTTTATTGTGATTGTCGTCTATTTGTTATTTAATTATTATTGCTTCCGTGCATTAATAACTGAGTTTGAATTAGACTGACCCACGTATTATTTTCTTTTGAATTAATACTCGGGTCAGACCGAGTTATTACAGACTGTTGATATCTCGCTTTGGGATGCTGATTGAGCTATGAAGTCTCTTTATATCTTTTGGAGTAGTGGTTGTCATTTTATAGGATGATATGTATTAATGTATATTATTTACAATAATGTACTTGTATATGTAACTTCCAGTGTTGACAGGTGTATTGTATCACATGTAGTGTAACTGACTTCAGTTATATATATATATATATATATATGAGATTTGATATTATCCGTGTTCTGTGTTTATCTTATTTGTGTTATTATTATATATGTTGTCCTAAACTATTATGAACCATCGTAGTTCATTTTATACTGGAATTGAATATGTCGATGGGAGTAAATAAACAAAGAGATGAAAAATAAATATGTATACCACTCCTATCGAGATAATCAACACTAGTGTAAGGCCTAACTACGGATGGCCGCTCCTATCCAGCCTTATTCTTCGTGATAACAAATAGTATTTCCTTTTAATACTCTTTGTTATTGTGAGCATAGAGGTGGGGCGTCACAGTGGATGATGTTGGAATTTTGACCGTTATCAATTTCTGTAAATCCTAATGCGAGACGAAGAGAATTGATGTAAATAATTGTCGCTGTAGGTTACCGCTTATAATAAGTAAAATTTGATTTTACCAAAAGATGTGTAAGAGATAAATTCAGCCAAAATGCCACACCATCTGCTAAGTGATGTGTAAATGTTAATATTCAAATAGTTCGATATTAATCGCTGACTGAATTTAAACCTTTGAGTCGTACAATCGTAATAATGAATTCTCTGTATAACCACATGATTTAATTAATTTATAAAATATTGTAAATTGATTAAATTAATTGATATTTCAGAAATATCAATTATTATTTATTGATGTTTAGAATTTTTGTAATTATTTTAATGCATTTATAAAAGTTATATTTGCACGCATTGGTATACGATATCAATATACTTTAAAGATAATTTCATGACATGATCTATGGAAATTTTATGTCATTTGAAGACATGATTTATGGAAATTTTATGTCATTTGATGACACACGTGTGAAGAAAAGATTGGAGAGAGAGAAACAATTAAGGGAATTAATTAGGAAAGTTTTAATTGAAGAATGAGAAAAGTTTCATTGTTTCAAGTGAAACATATTCTCTAATTTATTCTGTACATACAACTCATTCTCTCTCATTCATTCCATTTCTTTCTCTCCTCGTAACTTTTCATGACAGACAAAAAATTTCAAATATCTTTCAACCCCGTATAAAAACATTAAATGAAATTAAACAAAAGTGGTTCTTCCATCTCTTGGAAGTATAGGATGGGGATCCCAAAGATCTGAGGAGATATCATCATTCAAGGTATGACTTCCACGCAACACCCTAAGGGGAGTCCTTTTTCAAGATATGCTTCAAGGCTTTAGGTAATAAGATTTGCTTTTCATTAGTACATAATGATATTTGATGCAATGTTTGTTGAAAGAGAAATTTAATCATCATAATTTGTATGTACATATCACTTCCCCATCTAATTCGAAAATTGTTTATGTAGCTTGAATTGTTTGTTGAATGAATCGACTGATATTTTATTTTAATAAATCAAACCTCATATTTGTATATGTTTAAATACAATGCCTTTTTTGGACCATCGTTCAAAACATTCAATTTAAAGTCTAATTTTTAGATCATAAAATTTGTATGTTCAATTTAACAATTGGGTTCGTATTTTGTTAAATTAAAATTACATTTGTATGTGTTTAAATACAATGTTTTTATTATAGTTCTATATTATAAACATATAATTCATAGCATAAATTCTTCGGATCTAAAGCTTTGTATGTTCATATTGTTTTGATTGGATTTTAATTAAAAATTAAGCTAAAATTTGTGTATGAACGTTACAGTGTTTTATTGAAGATTCATGTTTTAAATCATATAAAACAAAATGTAATTTTAGACCTGAAAGTTTACATGTATGTATTTTGTTTTTTGTATTGTTTTAGAAATAAAAAAAATGGAAGATGTTTTAGCAATAAATCTAAATTTTAATTAAATTACTATAGGTATCTATTTTGTATTGATTAGAGATATTTTATCGACTCTTACATTCACATAATTAATGTTTTAACAATAAACCAACTTTTAAGTTGATTGCTATAAATCTCTAATTATTATTAATTAAGAAGACTTGATTTAATCTTATATACACACTATTAATTTTATATGTATGTTTATATATATATAATTTATTACATGTGTTTCATATTTTCAAAGTATGATTAGATTTCTTTCCAATTCCAAAAGGAGGAAACAATTAAAATCTGGCAATAATATATACATACATTTATATGTTTATATTCTTATATTATGATGCATCATTTATATGCTGCACTAATTAAGTTTACAAAATGAAAAATTGAACCAATCATACTTGTTACCCTTTATTTATTTCCCATTTTTCCTATATAGTGTTTAGCTATCCATTTAATTTTTTATATGTCGACACCTTGTCATCAATTGATAGTACCTATTATATGTTGCACTTACAGAATTTACACTATCTTATATCTGTTCATACTTACATTCCATCCATTTATGTGTTGCTAATTAATGGCATTCATATAATCAATCAATTTACATTAAAGAGAGAGCAATAAAAGGTTTCTCTCTCCATCTAGATAAATTTCTACCCCATCATTAATTGAATAAGTTTAAGCGGAAGGAAATGAAAATTTCGTTCTCTAAATAAATTTATGCCCCATCATTAATTGAATAGGTAAAGTGAAAGTAAATGAAAAGTTTCCTTCTCTAAATAAATTTAATATGTAACCTTCACACACAGATATTTATATAAGAGTATATGTGATATATTCTAATTTATATTCACATTAAATTAAAATTTATTAATGAAATTATAAAAAAATGATTTTATTTAAAAGAAACATAGAAAATTTCCAAGTATATTTAGACTTCACAGGCCCATTAAAGATCCAAAATGGCTGAAATTTTGAAATTCACTCATTTCTTCCGCTACGGGCTGGCCCAGTTCCAATAATATAAAGTACTACGGATAAAGTCATTTGCCTTTAGCTTATCCACTTCCTCCTTCAACATAATGGATCACTCCATACCTAAACAACATCTCTTCTATTTCACTAGGGGATATTTCAGGTTCATATTCAGTGTATGACACGCTATCTTCAGCAATATCTTGCACTATCCAAATGTATCCAAGCAAACATGGTCAAGTTTGCTCTGAAAAAACTAACCAATTCCTTCCTTAATCCTATGCTGAGTTGAGAATCGATCTTAAGGACCCAAGTAGGATCATTCTTGTCGGTTGAAACATAGCTCAACTAGTGCTGCTTGCGCTTCCTTTGACTGCTTCCTAGGATTCATAGACTACAGAACTTTCTATAGATCTTAAGCTAGGGTTTTTATTGCTATGCTTCCGCGCTCTTAAAGAAAAGAGCCTTCTTTACATTCTTCCTTTTCTCTCATCATTTTGCCTCTTTGAGCTCAGTGATGTAAGGTTTCTGAGATGTGCTTTGGTCACCATGAATTGATCCTGTAGGATCATTTTCACCCTAAAGGAGAGTGAATAGGGTGATACTAATAATAATAAAAATTAATGCGGAAATAAAAATAATAACAATAAATAATCCATAAGAGATCATATACAAATTTACCTAGCTTCAGCAAAACCCTGCCTACGTGATGCCCCTAAGGTTTCTACTAGAAATTAAGTAGTCAGACACTTAAACACGTAAACTTGCAAACACGCTAATGACTAATCTAACTCTATGCTCAAAACCCTACCACGACTCAGCCACTAAGTTGTGAATTCTCGAACTATGCCACCATAGTACGTAACCTAGTTTCAAAACTAGAAATTCACCAAATTTTAAAAGTAAATTACAAATGAAAAAAGGACTTAACAAAACACTATTTTTAACATTTTAAGCCCAAATTATAATAAACAAGAGTCGGTCCACTTAGTAACTAAAATGAAGACTTCTCCGCTTTTATGTTTGTTCGGTATCTTCAGCTGTTCCTTTTCCCTTTCTATCGAAATTAGGGTTTTCTTTATTTGAGCTGCCTCTTGAAAGATTTAAGCTTGAATCGTTTTCTGGTGCTCTCAATTCACTTCGATGCTTCCTTGATTAGTAGAATTTTTCAAGGCCGCTTCAAATATGTCGAGGTCAAATGATAAAATAGTATACGATTTTTCCATTTTTTGATTTTCGATAATAATCAACTTCGATTCGAGTTACAAATTGATTCATGTTTTTGGCTTGGTCTGGTATTTGCTTGAATTCGAATCTATTGTTTGCCAGTGATGACAATTGGATAATTTATAGGGTTCGAAACCCTTACTTATCGTTCCTATATTTTTATTTGAATTATTTGATGAGTTTTGCTTAGCCATGATTTTTTAATCGAATGATGGTATTTATCATTGACTTGTTCATTTCATACTTGGTTGGAATTGGTTTCTTTCTTTTCTGGCATTTGAATTTGTGACACTCTGGATTTTGAACCTTGACTTGTTAAATTCAAACTTGTTACCCTTGTTCCATTCTTGCTGGCTTTACATTATATTCTTTGTTTGTTAAGTCTACATTGTTATGTGATCTTGTTTGTGGGTTTGTAACTTCAAGTGCTCATGCTTCGAGTCTGTGCGTATGAGCTTTGAGGTTGTGTTGTTTGTCACCATACTTGCTGCTTGTTGTGTGTACTGTATCAATTCATGTTGAATTCACCTCCGGTTCACCTTTTGTTGTAGTCAGGTCACGTATACATATTCTCTCTTGGAGTCTGGTTCCATATGATGTTTGATCTAAAGCTTGATCTATGTTGCATTAGAGTCTTGTTATATGTTGTAGCTGATGTTATATTCCATATATGCATATTTTGTTCCACTGGAAGTCTGGTCATATGTGGGCATATCTTCGAGTCATTTCATTATTTTGTTCGAAGAACTGGTCTTGGGTTCATTGATATGCATTTTTGTGATCTGGTCTTATATGGACTAGACATTGCTCTGGTCTGAACTGTTCGTTTGCTGGGAGGTCATTCATGTTGAACTTGAAATCTTGATTGAGGCCTCACTTCCACGCTTTAATCTAGTAATTGAAGTTGTAAATTAGCAATCTTGAAGTCTTAATGCATGTGCACAGCCCTGGTCATTGCCTAAGTTATACTGCCTTGACTCTATTGGCTCGTTGAGTTAAAACTGAACATTGCTTTGTGCCTTTGTGTTCACCGTTACATATATGTGTACGTATTTATGCATATATATGCATATATTTGTATCTTAATATATGTTGGTCCTGGTGGGAGCTTAATTTTTGTAGTGCCATTCGAAATCTTGTTTTATTTCAAGTCTAGTTGAGTGAACTTGGTGCTCTGGTTCCATTGTATTTCAAGTTAAATGTCCAGTTGCACTTACAATTGCTGTGTTGATAAATCTGACCATGCCTGAATGTTGTGATAATTTTTGACTTGTATGAAGCTTTTTGTTTGTATATGTTGAAGTCTATTGATGGTCTGGGTTCCTCTTTTAAGTCTTGTTGTATTGTCGTGTTCACCTGTGACTGTGCATATGGTTGAATCCCTTGTTGTCACAATTGACTGTGTAGAAACTGAAATGTTGCATGCACTTGTGTTGAATCTAGCTTCGGCAGTGGTTTGACCTAGTACTCACATGTCCCTGTAATTTTAACAAGCAAGCATATTTCGATGTGCATGACCTTGTGGAATGTACAGTGATACACTGTGCATGTCACAAGTTGTTTGTGTACGATTAAATAAACAAAATAACGACGAACAACCCAAATAACGGAGGCAAATAATATATTCAAAACACGCATTTTATTTTGCACTGCCAAAATTTTCTTTTTCAATTTTACCGCGTCAGTGTTTATTTTGCAGATAGTTTAGATGCTGGAAATAGGCTAAAACAGAGTTGGAGATCAAATACGAGTGTTGAGTGAATATATGAAGTTAGGTGAACATTGTAAGTGAAAATTGTGTTGTAATTGAAATTGTACTATAAATGAAAAATGTGTAAATGTAGTGAGAGCTGAAATCTTTACTATTTGAATTTGTAATAAAATATTTTTTTGAATAAAATATTTTCTAATATGAATTCTGAGTTATTTATTTTATTCAACAAATATTCATTTAATTATATGAAAAATAAAATAGTACAATAACAAATATATTTAAATGAATATATATATATATATATATATATGTTTTTTATCATCAAACAAAAATCAAAGGCTATTGAATTCTACAATATCGCCCTTTTGATGGTAACAAACATATATTAAGATTTGACTCTATTAAATGTATTTGGTTTTGATAAATTCTATTAGCTCCTCCTATTTGAATACCACCCTACAACAAACTCCCCCTACACAGATGCATGTAGTTAAAACTGAAAAATTAATTAAAAATAACATTGAATAAAAACACTCTCGAATATTAATAAGAATATTGCTCAAAAATCAAAATCTTAACCTCTCTCCCCCATTTGTTATCATCAAAAATAATAACAGTAATTGAAATAGCTACGATTTTTGATTAAAAATATAAAATCAAATCAAGGCGGAAAAATTAATTTTAAATTCCAATTAATTAAACAAAAATTGTAATATTTTATTAATTAGAAACAAACTCCACTTTAGAGAAATGGTAGGACTACGGAAAATTTTATATAGTGACAAGAGTTTGATATTTTCAACAATGGAATAATTTATGCATTTTCTCTTATCAAATATTATACAAAAAAAATGTGAAGCACTTACTAACCATGCATAACTGTTGGGACTTTTAAATGAGGTTAGTAGTTACCCCTTTTTAAAAAAAATATGTCAAGTATTTTCTAACCATGCATAACCGTGAGGACTTTTAAATAAGATTAGAATATACTTGATATTTATCTCTTTCTTATATGCGTCCCATCCATGCATAACTATGAGGGCTTTTAAATGAGAATGGAAGCCCATATATAGAAATTCAAGTAATTCACCCATACATAACCGCGGGGACTTTTAAATGAGGGTGAATACTTTAGGATATAATTATTTTACAAAAAAATATTTCCTTATTTTTAAAACACTAAATTTTGCACACTATATTATGATGTATGGATTGACAGAAAGGTGAAAGTGATAGAAATGATCATGGAATAAGTACTAATCTAAAAATATTATAATTTTGTTTAATTCTCATGAAATTATAAAATTATACTTCCTCTTGTAATGAAATACAATTTAATCACTATCCATCACTTTTCAAACACTAGAATAATTTTGTTGAGTTCCAAAAGATTCAATTAGTCCGTGATTATCTTTTCTAGAGTACATCTCTTACTGAAATAAACTAGAGTATTTTTAACGTGATGAAATCCCAAGTTTCAAAAATTAAAATAGGTGAAAATCAATTTTCTATAAGGGAATTCTATGAAAATGAATTCTACTTGAAAATAATCATAAATAATTAAATAATTTCAAAAATGAATTCAACATGAGATAAAATCAGATACCACTTGTATTTAAGGTATTCATGGTGATATATACTGGTATATAAGAAAACCGTGTACTCATCATCACTTGAATTGTTTTTTGAAATTTTCAGCACATCCATTGATATCAAACACAAGTAAAGTAATCTATATTGAGCATAAACACATATTAAAAAAATTCATCAAAGAAGTTTTTCATAACATTCCAAAGTGAATGAAACTAAAAATAGAAAAGTTGTAGCATTATCGGCTAGCTTTCCAGAACTTCAAGAATTTCAAAAATCAAAGTTGAGATGTTCAAGATATAGCAGAAATACTTCAACAATATCAATGAAAACATAATTAGCAATATGTGGACAATATTAAGTTGAGAGATCATACCTCACTTTCCTTTGATGTCATGATATCTGAAATGCGATGATCTTCATCTAATCTTTATAGGCTAAGGAACATTTGAATTTTAGTTTATCAATCACCTAGAACAACTCGAAATCTATCTCCATTAAATTTGTTCCTTAGCCTATTTATGTGTCTAAATTTTGGAGAAGGCAAGTGGTCTGATTAAGGATGTGGGACCATTATTATTATCTATTTAAATCTTTGATGCCCAAATTTGTCTATACAACAAACCGTTAGCATCAACAATTATACCCTTGGGAATTCAAATTTGTTAAAACTCCAACCAATTATATTCATACCTTTTGGAATCCATATTTTTTGACGGTATTATGCTTCTATATATTTCGACAATTATTCTTGTCTTGTCCAATATTTCCGCATTTGGGTATCACACTTTTCCCCTTAACAGTGTTATTAGTCGTTTGTTCATATATTGACCCTTTTGCAAATCTAAATCCTTTTCTTTATTCACGAAGAGTTGATTTTCTAAGAGCAGGTTAAATGATTTTTCTCTAGTGAAATTTTTTCGAGTAATCAACACAAGTTTATTAACTTTGGATTTTAAAAGTTTATTTTCATTCATTAGCTTCGAATAATAACTAATGGGACTATCTCTCATTTCAAAATTATTCATTTTCAAGCCCATATTTTCATTTTGAAGCTCTCTAATTTTAATCTCAATTTCTAGCAACTCAGTTTCAAAGAGTTGGAGTTTTTTAAATTCAATTTTTTCAAAATCCTAGATTTTTTCAATCTCCTTTTCAAGCTCGTGATTTAATCGAATAATTTCAGATTTGCTCAAAATCACATTTTCTTTTTCAAAGGTTTTGAAATTTTGTTTGACCTCATTTAATTTCTTTTCAAAAATCGCACATTTAGAACTTTCCGGCCTCTTAAAACTATCCAACTCTTTTTGCAAAATATTATTTTACAAATCAACCCAATTTTGTTCCTCTTTTGAATTAAAATTTCATTTTCCAACTTCTAAATTTTCATGAAAACAGGCAAATTCTTTTTCGTAGTCCAAACACCTTTTGCAATTAGAATTTTTATTTTTCTTAATATTTTTAAGCTCATTTTTCAAATCATTATTTTTATGACGCATATTATATTATTCCCTTTTCAACTTATTATTTTTCATTTCAAGAGCTTCAATGTTTTCAATTAATTTTCGGCATAAGAGTACTAAATCATTGAATGAAAGATCACTTATCTCATTGGCTATTTTTTTCGAATCTTCATCTCTGTTGTCTTTTGCAAATCTGTCAAGTATGTTTCTTCAACTAAGTCGATTATGGAGGATTTCTCACGGTTGTTGACTTTTGCACTATATATTGCATTAAAAGTATTCCAGATTCTCAGTGCACTTTCCCAATGAGAGATTTGGTCAAAATTATAATATGAGAATATAATATATGCGTAGCAAGAGCATTAATCGAAGTATTTCTCTTGTCTACTATATCACACCCATTTTCAATAATATCCCAACATTTGAATTAACAGATTTTAAATAAAATTTCATTTTTAATTTCCAATTTTAAAAAATCGATTCCATCAAAAATAGGGGAAATAATAGTAGACTGACTCTCACTAGATTTGCAACTAGGGTTAGACAGCCTTGCTATTAACCTTGCTCTGATACCACTTGTAGGATCGTTTCCACCCTAGAGGGGGGATGAATAGGGTGATACTAATAATAATAAAAATTAATGTGGAAATAAAAATAATAACAGTAAATAATGCAGAAGAGATCACACATAAATTTACCCAGCATCGGCAAAACCCTACCTACGTGTTGTCCCCAAGGTTTCTACTAGAAATTAAGTTGTTAGGAACTTACACATGTAAACTTGCAACATCCACTAATGGCTAACCTAACTCTATGCTCAAAACCCTGCCGCAACTCAGCCACTGAGTTGCGAATTCTCAAACTACGCCATCGTAGTTTAGTTACAAAACTAGAAATTCACCAAATTTTATAAATTACAAATGAAATAAAAGGACTTAAAATACCTATTTTTAACAATTTAAGCCCAAATTATAATAAACAAGAGCCGGCCCACTTAGTAATTAAAATGGAGACTTCTCCTCTTTTGTATTTGTTCAGTATCTTCGGCCGTTCCTTTTAGCTTTCTTCTAAAATTAGGGTTTTGTTTATTTGAGCTGCCTTTATAAAGATTAAACCTCGAATCGTTTGTTGGTGCTCTCAGTTCACTTTGAAGCTTCCTTGATCAGTTGAATTTTTCATGGCCGCTTCAAATATGTCGAGCTCGAAAGATAAAATGGTATGTGACTTTTCCCCTTTTCCGATTTTCGATAATACTCAACTTCGATTCGAGTTCTAAATTGATACTTGGTTTTGGCTAGGTCTGGTATTTGCTTGAACTCGAATCAATTATTTGCCAATGATGATAATCGGGTATTTTATAAGGTTCGAACCCATTAATTACCGTTCCTATATTTCTATTTGAATTATTCAGTGGGTTTTGCTTGGCCGTGATTTTTTAATCGAACGCTGGTATTTATTTTTGAATTGTTCATTTCATACTCGGTTGGATTTGGTTCACTCTTTTCTGGCATTTAAATTTGTGATACTCTGGACTTTGAATCTTGACTTGTTAAATTCAAACTTGTTACCCTTATTCCATTTTTGCTGGCATTGCATTGTATTCTTTGTTTGTTGAGTCTGCATTGTTATGTGATCTTGTTTGTGGCTTTGAACTTCAAATACTCATGCTTCGTGTCTTTGCATATGAGCTTTAAGGCTGTGTTGTTTGTCACCATACTTGCTCCTTTTGTGTGTACTTGTATCAATTCATGTTAAATTCGCCTCTGGTTCATTTTATTGTTGTAATCAGTTCATATATACGTATTTTCTCTTAGAGTCAGGTTCCATATGATGTCTGATTCGAAGCTTGATCTATATTGCATTTTAGTCTTGTGGTATGTTGTAACTGATGTTGTATTCCACACATGCATATTTGGTTCCATTGGAAGTCTGGTCACGTGTGTGCATAGCTTCGAGTCATTTCATGGTTTCGTATGAAGAACTGACTTGTGTTCATTGATATGCATTTTTGTGATCTGGTTTTATATGGACTAGACATTGTTCTAATCTGAACTATTCATTTGCTAGGAGTTCATTCATGTTAAACTTGAAATCTTGATTGACGCTTCACTTCCATGCTTTAGTCTAGTAATTGAAGTTGTACATTAGCGGTCTTGAATTCTTAATGCATGTGCACTTCCCTAGTTATTGCCTGAGTTATACTGCCTTGAATCCATTGGCTTTTTGAGTTAAAACCGAACATTGCTTTGTGCCTTTGTGTTCGCTGTTGCATATATATGTATGTATATATGCATATATATGCATACATATGCATACATGTGTATCTTAATATACGTTGGTCCTGGTTGGAGCCTAATTTGTAGTAGTTCCATTTGAAGTTTGGTTGTATTTCAAGTCTGGTTGTGTGAACTTGGTGCTCTGGTTGCATTATACTTCAAGTTAAATGTCCAATTGCACTTACAATTGCTATGTTGATAAATCTGACCATGCCTGAATGTTGTGATGATTTTTGACTTATCTGAAGCTTTTTGTTTGTACATGTTTAAGTTTATTAATAGTCTAGGTTCCTTTTTAGGTCTTGTTGTATTTCCATGTTCACCTATGATTGTGCATATGGTTGAATCTGTTGTTGTCACAATTGACTGTGTCGAAACTGAAATGTTGCATGCACCTGTGTTGAATCCAGCCTCGGTTTGGGTTTGACCTTGTGCTCACCTGTCCCAGTAATTTCAACAAGCAAGCGTATATCGATGTGCACGACCTTGTGTCATATACAGTGATACACTGTGCATGTCACAAGTTGTTCGAGTGTGATGAAATAAACAAAAATGACGACGAACAACCTAAATAACTAGAGCAAATAATATATTCAAAACAAACACTTTATTTTGCACTGCAAAATATTTTCTTTTTCAATTTTACTGCGTTGGTGTTTATTTTGTAGATAGTTCAAACATTGGATACATGCTAGAACAGAGTTGAAGATCAAATACAAGTGTTGAGTGAATATATGTAGTGAGGTGGACATTATAAAGTGAAAATTGTGTTGTAATTGAAATTGTATTGTAAATGAAAAATGTGTAAATGTAGTGAGAGCTCAAATTTGTACTATTTGAATTTGTAATAAAATATTTGTTTGAAATAAAATATTTTTTTAAACATGAATTCTGAGTTATTTATTTTATTCAATAAACATTTATTTAATAATGTGAAAAATAAAATAGTACAATAACAAATACATTTAAACGAATATATATATGTGTATTATCATCGAACAAGAATCATAGGCTATTGTATTCTACAGATCCAACCCCATTCTCCGTAAGGAACTTCATCATCGAGCACCAAGAAGCTAGTGCTATTCTAAAATCGGCCTAAGAAGGCATTGTATATCGAATATTAATCCACTATTTCGAACTTTTAGACCCATATAATTTTGCGGTCTCCGTCTTGAAGTTCAAGGAGAAATAAATCGTCCCAATAGGTCATTTTGCCTCACTGGTAAATACTTGAATCCTAGATTTACAAGGCTTAACATCCTTCATATTTATCCTCACCCATCGAATGTTCTTTAAATAAAATATTCACTGAGTTCGATTATTCATCAAGACTAGGTGCACTCTAGTTGGGCCAACAATAGCCGTAGTCGCCATGGATTCGAAGTCAATGCTTCAATCCCATGAATCCCAATTCTAAAACACTATATCATCCATTATCAACCTTTATTGCTTTGCCGGAGTTGCATCTATAATAACGAACAGCTCCCCTTGGAACATGCTTCAAGGAATTCGCATACCGCTCCATATCACTTAAGTTTTTCTCTATTGGCTAAGGTCCCCCAGTTATTATGTTTATAACTATCCTTCTATCTGATCACCTGGGCCCTTCTCCACTACGTCCATGTCGGTTCCCACGGGTATTCGGCCTTTGGGGTCTAGCATTTTGTCTTCCATCCTACGAATCTCTAACGTACTGCTATAACTTCTTTTTTCTTATCAACTCCTCAATGAAATCTATTAAATGCCTACACTGTTTCATATTGCACCCATGAGTGTCATAGAAGTGAAAATACTTGTCAGAGCACCCTTCTTCCTTAGTCGTTTCCATCCTAGGCGGCTTCTAAAACCTTTTCGTGCCTTATGTGGCAAGGTATATGTTTTTACGTGTATTTTTCAGAGGCGTGCATTTGTCAGGTCTTATATTCTTGAGCGCTTTTTGACATCATTTCTCCTGCCCCTAACGCCTTGGTTCCCTTTCCTTCGGTTATCAGAATTACCAACATTCACTACCATATTACCAGAGATCTCTCCAGTCTGTTTAATCGAAATATTACTTTTCATCACTTTCTTTGACTTTCCACCGCTAGTCTTCCCAGCAACCTAACTTTCTTCTTCCAAACACAAGAACTGATTATCTTTTCGATATAACTCCTTATAATATTTGGCTACTTCAGACTAATGCCATCAACACCATGCTCTCATTTAGATTATTAACTTTAGTAATTACGATATTGAACCTATTCAGAAACACTTTCAATAACTTCTGAGATCCTTCATAAAGGCTCGACAAGGACATTACATACTTAGGCCAAGCAATATGTAGTCTAGACTACTCCAAGAACTTGTTTGCTAATTCACCAAAAGTCGATATAGATTTCGGGGCAAGCCAAGTAAATCACGTTGATGCTACTCCATCTAGAAAAATAGGAAAACACCTACATTGAACTCCATTCAGTTCTCTAGAACCATCCATGTGTTATTCATACTTAAACAAAAGTTTCTTGGGATCTGTAGTCCCACTACACAATGACATTGTAGGCATTGTAAACTTCTTAGGATGCTTTTCTCTTAAGAAGTTCTCCATGAACTGAGTTCTACTAGGCAAAGAAACCCAGCCCTCATTCTTTCTATGTTTTTTTCCTCCAACGGCCGCTTGATCATATCCTCTGTACGCTCTTCGCCAGCCTGGTACTCTTAAGGTCGATTATCAAGAGCCACACCAATGCAATCGGTCTCGGTTTGCTCGTTGATGCCTAGATTCTCCTCTCTCTAGGAAAACCATTCATTCAATTCTTCTATGACGTTTGAATGTTTCTATAGCGACTATTGAACACCACCATCCTAAGCGTCAACATCTGGTCGATCCTTATTGCTAGCATATTGCCAATCATCCTCGAAATCAGATAAGTTGACGGCCACTACTCCCCACCCCTTCAATGGCCATAAATTCAAGTCAGATCGACCTGATTCTAGTTGGTACTGATCTGAATTTCCCAAGTAAAGGGACTTTTAGTCCCTCTAAAATGCTTCCATGTTGCTCCAGTAGTCGTTTCCATTTTCTTCTACTTTCTATCTCTTCTATTTGAACTAGAAGCAGATAAGTTTTCCTCTTCAAATTCAATAGGTAACGTTCCTTTCTTACTCCTCCTAGCCCTTTGAGATTGTTGGGTCAGCAAGGCTATGCTGGCATATACTTTGTCAAGTAGAGCCTTCTAACTATCTGGTATCCTTTGGTTCAGCTTCATCATCATCTTATCAAACATCACCCTTGTGACCATCTCCTAAAGGGTAGATGGTCCTGCCAATGCTGCTACTAGTTGATTAGTAACTTCATCATAATAGGAAGCTTCATTATCTCCACCAGCTACTGCTCTAGATTTACCATACCTAAATATTGGTGCCCTTGATTCCTATTGAAATTCCTCAAAATTCTTTGATGAAAACCTTCTAGATCAAACCTTTGGACATTCCAATCCACCATAGATAGCTGTGTTTAAAAGCACCAAAGATGTTGAATCAAAAAATGTACAACACCCCAAAATGAAATAAAACAGAAAGATCTAAGAAAATAAAGTAAAGAACATTAGAATTTTTATGATGGTTCAGCAATTCTGAGGCCTATGTTCACTATTATCTTATTTCTTATAGATTTTGGTCAAAAATACAAGAATTTTACAAATCTAATAGCCTAGAACAACAATGTCTTTCTTAGGGACAAAGATCATATCGAGAAAGAGAGTAAAGAAGTGTAAGTGCCAAAATTCCTTTTCAAATGATCTAAATCTCATATTCATAGAGAAATTGCCTCGACAAAGTCATAAACCTATGAAATACTGATTCTGACATTAGATCTGAGAGAGCTGAAGGGGAGATGGGGTCCCTTGGCTAATAAAATCATCTCGGATTAGAAACGATCATTATTGATCTGAATTTAAAATGACGAGTTGTGCCATTTACCTTCCCTTGGTCCTATATCTTCGATCCATCGGGTTCTAAATATTTTTTCCTTAGAATTTAAATCGATGCCGAGAGGTTCTGATATCTATAATACTTGTCCTTCAATTCAAAGCTTCCTTGAAATAATTCACTTACACCTTCAAAAATAGGCCCCATGACCATCATTCTAACCAAAAACCTATTGACTAAGACTTCGAAGCTCTTCATGTTGCATAAAAAGAGGTCAGTATCAACCTAGAAAGGGTTTTCACCGAGTTGTTTCCTTAGACATCAAGCCATTCCAAATCTTAGAGCCACATTTATCTTCCTTCCAAGCATGCTCCCAAGTTGCTGAACCATTCTGTCTTCATCCTAAAGTCTATATTCATTAGAAAGCCGTTTTGTTTAAAATTTGAATAATAATATGTATACATTGATGTTTAAATTCCGCTATGTGGTTTCCCTTTTATTCATTGTTGTAGAATTCATTTAATTTTTATCTATCCGCAGTTCACTGCTTTAAATATCTAAAATTGGTTATAAGCGTAATTTGATGTCGTTTATAATTGATTTTTGATGTTTAAAATAGTAAGTAGTCAAATTTCATATTCACCATTATGTGAATACAAACACCCACAACAATACCTAAAAAAAGGTGAAATCCATCCATGTCCATATCCAAAAACACACAAAAATATCTGTATCCAAAAAAAAATGTCGTGGATATGAAGGCGACAACTTCCGAAAATTATCAATCTAGTGTTTACCATGATTATAGTTTATATTATGTTGTCTTAATATAATAAATGATATATATTTATTGTTCTAATAAGTTGATTGTTTATATTATATGCATTTTATACATATTAACTACTCAAAATCATTTATTACCATTAAATTTTTTATATATCGTAATTTTATAATATTAAAAAATTATGTTAAACTAAAAATATTCACTTATGTTTTTAGATATCATATATAATTGTAAGCATCTCTATTACATCACTCAAGTATAAACGGTAGGTTAAGGAACATCGCAACCAAAAAAATTCCAAATTTTAGCTATGAGATGAAAGAAGATAAAACGCTAGAAATGCAATATAATAATATCTATTTAAAAGGAATGCAACTATGCAAGCATTATATTTTTTATTAATTTATTTATCCATATGCCTACAAAATATGCTAGTTTATATTCTTACTAATATCATTAACTTTTTCGAAAATTTTAATACTTATACAGTGGGGTAATGAATCATAAAGACAAAGGTGAATTAGTTTGTTGTACAGTAGTTGTACAAATAGGGTAAAATAATCCTTTTGCTGGAGGAATAATTTTAAAATAAGCCAATTCATCTATGAATCACTTATTAATCCTTGTTCTTTTTAAAGAAATCTAAACCAACATTTCCCAATATATTCTCAAAATAGTAAGCTAATGAATATGGGTATTATTACATAGCCAATTCATCAATGAATCATTTATTTATCCTTATAGGATTACTTATATACCATAAACATTTATTGATTTTATAAAAGAAAGGCTAACATTTTCCAATATATTATCTAAAAAGCAAACTTATGAATATAAGGATTATTAGATAGGTTATACATGAGAAGCCAAAATGTTTATGAACTATAAAAACAACCGAGGAATGTAAAAATTACTTTAATTATCATATATATTCATTTGTTCCTTATTATGTAAACTATAAGTGCTAATTTGTTGCTATTTTCCTCACTTTTGATATACAAAATACCTTCTTCTAGCTCAAGGAAGATCATAATATTAATTTGACTACTATCAATAAATGCCATTATTTCAAATATAAACACATTCCTTTTATTTTGGACCAGCATTTATGTCTTTATTAACCTAAAAATGGATAAGCACCCTATATTGAGTGTGAAAGCACCAGCCCTGTTTATCAAGGCAAATAAAATAGAAAAATTAATACTAAATTGCAGAAAAAGTACGAGAGATTTTTATAGTGCTTCGGATTTTAACGAATCATATGTCCACTTTATAGCTTTTATTAATCAACTACTATTACAATAGAGTTTGGATTACAATATAATTCTTCTTCTTCACGTTAGATTAAGCCAACATTGTTAGAAACAAAAGGAGAATATCAATTGCCTCTAATGGCTGTTACATGGGAGAAGAGAAGTAAGAAAAAAATAGCAGAGCTTCAGCAGAGATCAAGTTAGGACCCCTTTTCTATTGAAGGAAGGATGGTATTTGTAGGATTTAGGGAGCACTTGGTTCAGAGCCATTGCACCAAACGCCGGTAGTTGTCCCTAGGAAGAAGCATAAAAAAATGGAATGATTTTGAGCTAACTTTTTGGATCGGTGCCGATCCAATTGGATCATATCGGTACCGATCCAAAGAGTTATGCAATTTTTACACAACTTATATCCACTTGGCTACCCTACTTGCTTATAAGGCTCTTTATTTTATTTCATAGCTTATTGACTTGTTTTGATGATGCTTCGCCCACGGGTTTGACTAAACTATAGTTTGAATTCGATAAGTCTTTACTTCTCGAACTCGGATGCTTGGATTCTTACCAAACTTGGAAGATAGGCTTAGTAGAAAGGTAGAAACATAATGCAAGTGGTTTGGAGGAAAAACAAGCCAATTTTTGGATTGGATCGGTGCCGATCCAAAATGTTGGCATATTTTTGGGTCAAACTTCCAGGGTTCCTTTACCTTGTACTTTTTTAGGCCTTTCGATCAACCTCCAAGTCGGTCTGACTTAATTTGAATGTTCTAACTCCTTTTGAACTCTGCTAGGTTAAAAATTTGGTTAATGTTCTCTCCCAGAACATGCTTTCATTGGAAACAAGGTGTACTCTGAAATTATTTATCTTTGGGTCTCTATTTTAGGGAGTTTCATTCATCGTAATATAACATCTTAAAGAGCTGCTTATGACATACCGACTAACTGCTAAGTCCTTAGTGGGAATCTTTATTATTCGTAATTGTGGAGTGATCTTGATTTCATAATTTCTAGAATGAATACAAATATCGAGTATGTCGCATGGGGAAGATTTGAGATTATTTGGAAAAGTAAGTTTGGATCAATATTGATCTGATTGGATCAGGTCGGTACCGATCCAAGTACTAATAATTTTTGGCGACTTTCTTTTCTCCTATACAAGATGACCCCCCGATTTGTATCATTTCCACCGATCCAATCCCTTGCCTTTCAGCAGATCCAACTTCGTCCATACCCTAACCTACTGATCTGACTGCTTCATCCATTTCAAAAGCCGCCACCGTTGATCCTTAATTCCAACGCCACCAACTGTCGTTCTCTGGATCTTTTGCCAACTTAAGTTGGTCCCGATTTTGTGATTTCCATCTAAAGGCATTGCTGATCCATCGATACCTTAGTTTGGGTTGTCTTGCATTGGAGATCGGATCGCTTTTCTCCATTCTGAAGTTGGTGATTTGAATTTTAGTGCATTATCAGCGATTGTTGATGAAGTCGTGTTGGAGATGGATATAGTGGAAGATTCAAGCTGATGCGACTTTGTGGAAGAAGATAGTAAATCGAGTCTTGATTTCTTCATGAAATGAAGCTAGGATTTTACCTCCGTGCTCGAAATTAACTTGCACCGAATTACACTGTCGATCCTAGCATGACGCCTTGCGGATGGATTTTGGTTTTTCTAGGAGATGATAATAGCTTAGGGTAGCGTCTTGTCTGGAGCTCAGGCTGTTATCACTTTCCAGAGACCTAAAATCGACTTATGCTGAGATTTCCCATTCTGATTCTGACACATCAATCTACAATTCCTCTCTTTGGACTGGTCCAATCGTTGCACGGTTGGTATATCTGGAATAGGAAGATCTTTCCATTTCACTTTAGATAACGAAACCGTTGTCAATCGTTGATCGATAATTGGTAGTTATAGAAGAAGAGAAATTAACAGGTGATGCGGATTGCTCTTTCTGGTGTAAGTAAGCCATCTACATGGAATGGTTTGTTTACAGCGTTCAAGACACCGGACTCATTCTCTTTTAGATTACACATCACACACACTCATGGTTAATACTTAAATCCAATCGGTGGTGGGTGAAAATCCATTACTTTTTGAATTTCAAGTATTAACTATGCTAAGGTCGATAGTTTAGAGATTTGGCGCACCTGACTGTTTTAAACACAAGTGCTCTTATATAAAATGGCATGCAAATCTACTTGGCGTAAGTCAGTTGAGGGAAGCTTACCTGTTTCTAAAATGGAGTCTTCATCGATCCCAACTGGGTCTGCTACTTCCATAACTTCGGGTCAATATGGTCGTTTGATTCCAATTGGCCCTGTCGTTGTTCACACTCCTCCTAACTTCAGTGTCCTACTTGATTCTCTGGAGAAATCTCCTTCAATCCTTATACACAGGATGTTGCGAAAGCGTTTGCTCGTACTATTCTACAGGATGACGTGCTACTGCCATCGAGAGGGGAATTTTCTTGCTACCGCGATATATGTATATAAGGTGCAGTACCCCCCATTTAATCATTTCTTAATGAATACGCTTCAGAATATAGGGCTGGCCCTATTCTAAATTCTTCCAAATGGGTATGCCATGCTGACATGCTTATATGTTCGGTTCATGCGAGCACTTAATCATGCCTCGAATTTCGCCAATTTGCGGTATCTCTTATTATTCAAAAAGAGAGAGGCTAACCAGTCACTCGTTTACATTGAGGCACAACGTTGCCTGAAACTTGTACTTGGTCTTCCCAGTAAGGTTCCCTCATTCAAGAATCATTTTTTTGGCTAAATGTCCAGAAGGATTCACCCATCAATGGACCATGTGGAGTAAGTTTCTTTCACCATGCTTGTAATTTCCTTTAATTGCTACAAGTCTATCGAACGATTGTATATTCTTTATAGTTATTTCGAGGATTAACAAGGATATGGCAATTGGCATTGTTCTCGGCGCCTTGAAAATGGTCGGTGCTTAAGTGCGCACAATTAGATTCTTACTCACAAGTGAAAACCTCCACCGATGTGGGCTTTTACACCCTTGGAGGTCTGTTGGATTTGTTAGCCCTCGTTCTCGGTCCAGGGCTTGGACTCGCTTTATTTCCTCTTCTCATGATTTTGATGATGATGGGAAGAAGAAAGTGACCCATTCAATGGGTTAGAGAAGACTTCTGAAGAGATCCATATTAAAGTCGGGGTCGACAATCCGCTTAAAATGCCAACGATCCCGGAGGAGAAAGAAGAAGAGTTTGTTCAATAGACGGGTAAGGCACCATTGATTGAAGGGAAGGAGGGATCAATGAGGGAGGCCCTCTAAACGAAGAAGAAATAGATTAGGATGTTGACACCGATAAGGATGATGTCCACTTAGGCATCAAGGCCTCGAAGTTGAGCCCCGAACATACTCCCTCACCTCCTTTGAAGGAACATATTGAAGAAGCTTCTCTCAAGAATAAATCTGCTACCAGCTGCTTGCCGGAAGGTTCCGATATTGACATGAAAGACACGAACGACATTTTTGTGAATACAGGTGACTTGATGGATGACTTCAGTTCGGAAAGTTTTCCTTTCCAGTTTACTCAAATCATCCATACAGGAATCTATGTCCTGACATTAGTCAACAACCGAGCTACTTTGTGTATTTTGCTAGGGTCGTTAAACTGCAGCACACACTTCACTAGGATCACACACTCTATATTATTGTCGTTTTCTAGGTTATTTTATCTGGAAAATGCCTCTTTCCTAAAGCAATTTATATTATTTTGCTGTAGGAATCATGTCTCATGGCTTTTACATAATCTTGATCAAGTACTGGAGTCCCAACATTCGCAAAGACATTATTCCAAGTGTCACACTACCTGGGAGTCTGATCAGGAAAAAATGATAGGAAGGTGGAAGAGCGTCGCCATGTTGAGAAAGATCAAGGCTGTGATAGAGGAAGCATCCATGGAAAGAGGAAGAGCCCGATCGAGCGAGAAGATTCGTCAAAGAAGCCAAAAAGAGATCAAGAACAGGAACTCGCTTCATAGCTTCCTACTTTTACTAGAATAATCGTTTCTGCTTCCGGTGTCTTGACCTTTTCCACTCATGCTGCTTTGACTGCCTCGCTCCCTATTTTTAGGCGTGCTCCTTAAATTTTACCCACCGTTCCCCCGCATTTAAAGGCTATTCCTCAACTTGTTCTTAAACAATGTTTTTTTCGATAAGCCCAATTTGAAATCGGTTTATGCATAATCATATTCACCCCATCTCCATGCGATTCAGAGTGGTTTGGAGCAAGCAAAGGGGAAGGAAAAATTATTCATGCAGCTTTCCACTATTAATCAAAACAATTACTAAGAAATTTTCTCATTCGAGTCCGAAAATAATGAGTGTGAGAAGTAGCTTACGGATTGTGATGCAGAGATTGAGAGGCTGAAGAAGGAGATGGATAATGCCCTTATGAGAGGAAGTAAAAATGCTTCTTTGTTTAAGGAGCTAAGGTGTCCACTGACCGGGCTGCGCTAGATGATGGAAAGAAGTGCCACACTAATGAGGCGGCTTTAAAAGAAAAACTGAGGATAAGCGAGACGATGATTGACATGGAGAGGAAAACCATCGCCGAAAAGGCCTAAGAAACTGCCTCTCTTTATGAGCTAATTTTGACTTTGGATGCTGAGAAAAACTAGTTGGCAAGGGAGAAGGCTAACATGGAAGCCAGCTTCTCAAAGCTTCAAGACACCTTCGTAAAGAAGATAAAAGGCTTGGATGCTACAATTTTGGGCTTTTATCCTAATTTCATACTACTTCAAGGGACCCTTGGTTACTTGGATCCGTTGTTCTTTCACTTGCTGTAATCTGGAAGAGGTTTTGCTCTGATTTGAAGGAATGAAGGGTGGTTACTTCGAAGAAGAATTGGTTCAGGCATACCTAAATAAGGAATCCCACCAAGCTCTAGTGGAAGGCCAGAAAATATTGAGATTGGAGAGGGAACGAGAAGCCACTGATATCATGGCCACTGCTAAGGCTATTGTTGAGAATTTTCCTTCAGGCCCGGGTGAGTCATCTTCGCATCTTCATACTGAGGAGATCGTTTCCACTTCTCCCGTAATTGTGCAGCCTTCAAAGGAAGGCAACGGTGAGGCTTTAAAGTTGTGGCACACAAGCAGACCCCCACAACATATAATTTTCTTGTCTCTACCATCTTTGAAGACTTCCAATTTACATCTGATGAAATTGCGGAGATAACCACCCTTTATTCTAACATTATAGATCAACCCTCTCTTCTTGCTGAGTTACATACTCATTACGATGCTGGATCTGCTTCCATTCTGACTACATCAACCATCGTCTCTACACCTGGATCGTATCTCAGTTCGCAATTCGAGCAAATTATAGCATTGCATGGTTTGGATGACCCCTTTGTATCTCAAAGTAAGGCTTGGCGGCTGCTGATATACGGGAGCAGGGGGTCAAGCCAACTAATCATAGAAAGTAGAGACTGAGTAGTCATTGACCGATGAACAAATGATGGCAGCAAAGAAGGAGAAGGTTGAGGAACAAAAGAGGTCGTCAAAGAGTTCTCATGGATCCTGCACGCACAAGGCTAAAGGAGGATTCATCAGTGGCGATGATTCAGAGAGCTAGAACACCTCGGGAGGGGACAAGCCTAAAAAGTTGTCGATTAGAGGCAGAAAAGAAGACCGTGGAAGCAGTGAGATGAAGTCACAGTTACATGCAGTTAGTATCACGATCAACTCAAGTCAACTCAAAGTCAAACTCTCTGGCTAGAGCATTTTGGTCAATAATAATTGTTATTATTGAACCAGGGACTTCGTATTTAGACTATAAATTTGAATGTGGTTGAGGTTGGAATTTGATCATTATAAATTCTATAAGTCCAAAGTGATATAGTTTTGACGAAGAGAATTGGTGTAAATAAATGTTATAACCAGATAACGCTTATTAAACTAAAATTGGATTTTACCGAAAATGAGTAAGCGATGAACTTGGCCATAATGTCACACCACCTACTAAGTGACATGTCAATGTTAACATTAGAATAGTTCGATGTTAATCGCTGACCAAATTCACACCCAAGAGTTACACACCGAAATGATGAACTCCCTTAAGACCGAATGATTTAATTAGTTTATAATTGTTATAAATTAATTAATTAATATTTATGAAATTTTAATTAAAAGTTTGAATACGATTTGAGAAATAAATAATCTATATATATTTATAATATTTATAAATATGTCGATCGATATACAATATCGATAAGCGATTAAATTAGATTTAATTACATAGTATTTTGGCTTGGGCTTAGATGGGTTTAACGCCCATCATTAGGGCTGCAAAATTTAGATTTTGGAAAGATCTACGGGTGACTAAAAACATAGGGAATTGGCTTGGAGATAATGGGTAAAATATTTTCCTCGTTTCTCTCTAGTACAACCCCATACATACATACATACATAGTTATATATGTATGTATGTATGTATCTCTAAAAACAATTGCTAACCTTTTTAGCTGCCATCGCCTTCTACATTGCTGGTTAAAGCATAGCTCTCGATCCACTCCAAAATTCTCAAATATGTTTCGAATGAAAATAATACTATTCGATAGTTAGAGGTCGTTGATTCCGGACTTGCAATCTGACGAATCAAGAACAGTAAAAGGAAGGGAAGTCACTACTTCAACATGGATTCAAAGGCATCATTAAATGGTAATTTTAATTCATATTACAGTAATTAAATTAAATTTTATGACCCTATAATGAGCAATTTCATATCTATTTAAATATATTGCTACTATATGTTTAGGTAGGTGAGATTTTGTAAGTAGATGTGGTTGTCACAAATCAATTTGGTTATGTGCATAATTTGTTTATTATACTATTTGATTTATGCGTAGACAAATGTTATATACTATACAAAATCAATTTTTGTCATTAACAATTGTTTTATACGTATTTATTAATAAATTCATATACATTTATATATTAGTGTATATTTCTCTCTCATAATAGCATATATGAATATATAAGATATGTATATGATTTAAAACTTTTAGTACACATATTTATATAAAATATGAGTATAAAATTTTGAAAATTAATTATCATACATATTTTTAAATTAACATTTATTGAATTTTTGAATTGTTTATTATATATAAATAATTATTACATTAAAAATTCAATTTTATATTTTTCAAAAATATTATATAACTTCAAAAACATAAAGAAAAAGTTAGGAATTTTTTAATAAAGTTAGTTACTTTTAAAAATTAATATTATTTCAAAAAAATTGTTTATGATTTATTAGAAATTATAGTTTAATTGAAAAAATTCTTCAAAATTTTTCCTAACCTTTTATCCATTATCCTAGAATTTATAAAATTTTGAATTTTGAATTTTTAATAATATGTTATTTTAAATTAAATAATTATTGTCGAAATCAATGTATTTGTTTTTAAAAATAATAATTCAACTTTGAAAAATCTCCAGATTTTTCCTAAGCCCTATTTTATGATCCTAGATTTTTTTTAAATTGTAAAATTTGAATTTTCATCAATAAATTATTTTATGTTAATTATTTATGGATGAAAACATTATTTTATTCATAATATATACAAATTAAAATACTAAAATTATTATGTTTGCAGAACTAAGTTAAATTTGAATTATGAATAATTTTTAATAATTTTTATTTCTCTTTCTATATATATTTGTCTATGTATAAATGTTTTATGTTCATATATTATGTATATTATATTTATACATACACGTGTGTATGTATTATAACACATACACGTGCACATGTTTGGACAACATACATGACAAACAAAATGAGCTAAAATGTCTATTACGATGTAAATCCCAACATCTACATATGGGTACATTATACCTTTTATGGATTATTATGTTACACATGCACTCACATGTATATGTATTTGATACATTTATGTATAAACTAAATCAAATAAAATTATTTTCATATCTTAATATATTTGAGTTTAAGTAAAATAAATGATTTTATTTAATTAAAATTTAGAAATGTTCTAATTTAGTTAGACTTCATTGGCCCAATAAAAGATCAAATAGGGTAAAAAAAATTGAAATTCACTCATAACTTCCGTTGCGGGCTAGACCAGCTCCAATAATGGTATCGGATTCCAATAGCCTATGCAGTCTAAATTAGTCATATTAGGGCTAACTAATTTAGCTTGCCTAATCATAGCACCAGTGTCTGCTCTCCTGTTTGTGGCTCTGTGCCTATTCATGATAAACCTATTGAACCATCTAGGCCAATTGCTCCCTTGTCGTGGTCGTCTTTGTTCTCTAGAATGTCGAGTAATGCTGGTGTGCACACTCTGCATTCTTTTGGTAACGTCGAGATTGATAGTGCTATGACTCCACTTTCGGAAGTAATAGAGGCTGGTGTGGTTTATTGGAACGATTTTATGGTTGGGTTTTTCCTCGACTCCAATCCTTCCTATCACCTTGTTAAGGCTAGATGCAACCTGATTTGGAAACCTTAAAGGGGCTTGAGTGCTAATTTTGATAATGATATGTTCTATTTTAAGTTCTCACATAGTGATGAAAAACAGCATATTCTAGAAGCTGACCCTATACTCATTGAAGGTAAACCTTTTATTATTATGTATTGGAGTCCGTTTGTGGATTGAGCTAGAGATAAGGTTTTATCTATTCCTATCTGGGCTCATTTTTCGCACATTCCTTCTATTCTTTAGCCTCTTATGGGGATCAATTGGTTTGCTAGTCTTATTAGTAAGGTTATATGTTATGATGCTAACGTTGTGGCTAGAAAGTGATTAGTTTATGCCAAGGCTCTGATTAAAATTACTCCGACCAAACCTCTTCCTTCCGTCCTTAAAGTTAGGCTTGATGATGACGTTTTTGCGGAGCTCAGAGTGCACTACAGCTGGAAACCCAATATCTATATGTCTTGTCAGCCCTTGGGGCATCTCTCGGATGTGTATCCTAGCTCGGCAGCTGTTGGTTTTGTTCCACTTGCTTCTCGAATTCCTCTTCCTCGTCTTGCTCCCTGTAAGTGGGTTCTGAAGGTTGTCTTTTCTCCAGATTGTGATACTCTCATTGTGGATGCCCCCGTTGTTCCTTCCCCCACCAGTTTGTCTACCATTATTGATCCCGCTGTTGCGCCTCCTGATGGGGAAGCCCTGATTGTGGATGATATTCCGGGTTTATCTGATTCTATTGCTTTGAACTCTAAGGAGTGGGCCTGTGTCCGTTCTCCTTTTGATATGCTATTCACTTGAGTCTGGCTGTTATTTTGCCTATATCAGTAATGAAATGGGTGAGGGTCAGTTTCTCCTTTATCACACTGAGGGCGAGGGTCTACTCCTAACTAGGGAAGTTGAGATCAGAGAGAAAAATAAAAGTAAGTTTTATGATGTCAGTTGGGGTAGGAGATTCATTTACTCACCTACTTCAGAGGGTTATGTTCCTAATCTGCCTACACTCTTCTTTGAGTTTATCCTTGTTCCCCTTCTTCTATGTTTGGTTGTGGCAGTTCCTCTCTAGAGGGTGTGTAGTCTTGTTTTTTTTATTTAGTAGCTTAGGCTCTCTTTGCCTAACTCATGTGCTCTATTTTTTTTTTTGGTTCGGGCTCTTTGCTCCCACATAGTTGTTCTATGCATATACAAAGCACCTGTTTTCCCTTATTTATACAATGGCATGGCCTAATATAAAGCCGGCTAGCTTTGCTAAATAAATTAAAAAATGAAAAATTAAGCTTGCCCTCTTAGTATGGTGTTTAGAAAGGTAATGCCTAGGATTGGAATTAGCTAATCAAGTACTCTGACCTACATGGTTACCGGCCTGGCCCGAAAGGTGAAGTGAGCCAAAGGTTGCTCCTAATAGAAAATTCCCAACTTAATTTGGGCCTTAGGCTAATTTTCAAAATTGTTTTGAAAATTAATGCTAAAGATTTTAAATTTAATAGTTAAATTTAAAATAAAACATGTTGATTATAAAAATTATAATACTACTTAAGTGTTCAAAATGTTTGAAAGGATAATGATATTTTTAAAATGTTTGAAAATATTAATATAATAATTTTAATAAATTTATTAATAAGATTATAAGATTAATAAAATAAATAAATTAAGTATGTTAATTAATTGATGCATATATTCATGTTATTACATATGTTGATATATGTTATCTTATTTTAAAAAAATTAAGATAACTTCAGTATACATGTATGTATACAAGACAAATTTTTAAATAAATAAATTTTAATAAAAATTGTTTAATTGAATAAGTTAATTAGTTAAATAAATACACATATATATGATATATGTGAGCTACACTATAAAGGTTATAATATATAGTATAAATGTTATAGTAGATATGTCCAATATAAAAGTTATAATGGAATACTAAATTAAAATTGATTACAGGGTAATTGATTAAAATTAATTAGATAAGATTTAATTAATGATATATTATACATAAGACTATCATATAAGTAATATGAAATATAAAAGTTATATAACAATAAAACTTATATGAAATGTGTATAAACTAAATGTGGAACATTAAAGAAACCCAAACAGACTTGAAAAATAAATACATATGTAAATGTATATATATACCATGATTTCTGATGTGTCTGACATTTGAATCACTAGAGTATTTCATAAGAAATATATTATTCTATAAGTTGGTATCACTCAATATATATATATTAAAGATCATGAATCTTTAATATATGTTGTCCTCTACAATATATATATATATATATATATATATATATATATATATATATATATATATATATATATTACTAAATTACTTACATACTTCTTAGTTGTTGAGCAAACTCAAGCTAGGGATGTTATGCATAGTATTATTAATATATTAAACAAATGAGGTAAGATAACTATATGTATTTGTTGAGCAAACTCAAGGTACATATACTATACTTAGGCCATTATGATATGGTAGGTAAGAGTGGATAATCTCTTTCGATTTGTTGAGAAAAAAAATGGTTTAGGAGTTGTACATGATACAAATGATAAGGAGTTATCCGTCATTTGTGGGCCTATGATTTGTTGAGCAAACTCAGAATACCAAAACAAATGAGTCCTAACACCCACTATTGAAGTTGTATAACTTATATGTTTCATCTTAGTGTTTGGAGATATATAAGAGACTAGTGGGAGCCTTATCAAAAAAAATGAAACGGTAACATTTAACCTTTCTAATATTGTAAGAGCATATGATATATAATGTTACAATTATCTACAATGATAAATTTGTGCATTTAATATGATTGATAAAACGTTTGTCAATTAACATATATAAACAAACAGAATTGAAAGTTGATAAATAGAAATATAATATATACTTGCTAATAATTCTAATTTCATGTTATATAATGTTTCTATACCCATGAAAGTGCCCAATTACAACTACTTAATACATTAGTAAGTTGGTCACTTATGTTTTTATTTGGTTACACCGTGTATTGCATTTATGAGTTTTTGGACTCTAAATGTAATTCAAGAATGTGGATATTTGATCCATGTACTTTCACATATAAATGTTATACGGTTAATAGTCATAGTTTGTGGGGTACAATATTTCGATGAAGTTAGTTCATTCAAAGTAAGCCAATAAACAGTATTTTAACATCATGTATTCAACTTGAATTATTTCAAAAGGATCATATTATGTCAACGTAACACAAGACCATACGCTATGAGATACATCTAAGAACTCGATCGTTGAAATATAATCTTGATCGGTTTACATAAAGTGCAACATATTTGATGTCTTAAATGTTAAGAATAATCGAATGCGCTTTTGTAAAAGGTTTGTTATGATACTGTAGTAAGGTTTTCTTTTGAATAGTTTGACTATTTAAAAGAAAAAATTAAAGTATAAGAATAGATGTAATTTAAGGTAAAGTTTGAATGAAGAGAATGAATAGTCAGTTCTGCTTCATAGAGAAACATTAGAAACAAGAATTGTAATAATAAATAATACTTAATATTGGAATACGAAATGTGATTTTTATTCTGAAATGTATTTTCATATAGAAAATTGTTTTCTATAACATTTATTTCTTTGAGTTCAAGATATTGGTCAAAGAATGCTCCTCTATAAACTAGTTGCAGTATATGAAATAAGTAAACAATATTGACAATATCAAGTGAATGGTAGACCTCTAAATTTAGTGCGCTAATATAGTAATGGTAGAAATAGTGGGAGCATAGCATATAGCACCTAATGATTGCATCAAATTACAAAAATTGTTAGTAAAATGTACCGAACATTATTTATGAAATAATGTTTCATTTTGGTATTGACTGAAAAAAAGATATAACTATATTTTAATATGAGTATTATGAAATAGATCTATATTATGGAATTTGTTTTCATAGTAAAAGTGATGCAACAAAAGTACATATGTATCGAATATTATTTACAGTTTTTTATAATTATAGACTAAGTCGTAGGTTTGAGAAATTTTACTATATGATTATGAGTCATATGATACAGGTTAGTTATATCTCAAACAACTAATGGCTATGCACCCATTCAGTGGGAGCATCATAAGAGTTGATGAACTCCTTGAATTAATACAAATTGATATATGCAATCACAAGTCTATTAATACCAAAAGGGTTCCACATACTTTGTTATATTCATCGATGATTTATTACTAACATGAACATGTGTATTAGATACACATGTAGTAAGTTTATGATAAAATCATAGAATATAAAAGAAAAGTATATAAAATAACATGCAATAGAATAAAATGATTTGATATGGTCGAATAAGTGAGTATATTGGAAAGAGTTCCAAATGTACCTGAAAATGAATGTAGATTCAATATCAAAATCACTCCTCCATGTGATACATAATGATGCATCAATAGCGAGTAATCCGACATTGTTGGACAATTTATGATTAAATGTGAGTGACGTTGAGTTAGTTTCTTTCTATAAGATTATGCACTTAGTAAACAAGGTTAATACTATTTCATCTAAACAACAGTTTACAAAATCATACAAGATAAGAGTTTGTAAGAAATCCCAACATATCTGTAACAACCCTAGATTTTTGAATATAATTTAAATTTGACTTTATTTTCGTTTGAAATTATTTCAAATTTTTTTTATTTGTAAGTTTTCATTTCTAAATATTTTTAAAGGGATAATAAAAATTTTCCAAAATTTATTGCATTTAAAGCCTAGTTTCCATTTTTCTGCTATTTTCTTCATTTAATTATATTTAATTAAAATTTATTTATTTATTTTTATGCATGCATTTTATTTTTGTGTTCTTATCTTTATTTATAAATATTTTTAAAGTAAATAGAATTTTTCCAAAATTTGTTTCATTTATTTTCAAATTTTCAAGACTAGTTTGTAATTTTTGCCATTTTTCTTAATTTAATTACATATAATTAATATTTATTTTTGTTTATTTACTAAATTTTCTTGTTTTTATGTGAATTTATATATATATTTTCAGTTATATAAAATTATAAAAGAAATTATAGAAATTTGAAGAGTTTTGTGACTTTTGTTATTTTTTGACCTTTTGTATTCACACCTTTTCATTTTCAACCATCGCCTTTTCATTCAATTTGCTGCCATAACTCATTCTCTTCAGCCGACCACTTCCCTATCATTTCACGTAAAAGAAAATTTCTCAACTCACAAAAAAAAATTGGCCTCTTCATTGTGGAAATTTTTTGGTATAACTTCTATTTTCTTTTTCATTTTTATACTTGATTATGTGATTTCCACTTGCTCTCTTCATTTCTAGGCTCGTCCCCTGCCATCTCCATCATCTTGGCCGCCACCACCACCACCTGAACCAGTCACCACCACCTCCTCTCCAACCCTATAGCTAAGACGAGCCATCCCATGAGGTGGATCCACACACAAATGCACCAAACTCCACTTGTATATGCATAGCCGATCACCATAGTCTTCCATCACCTAAAACTCCTCCTTGGCCGCCACCTACACCACCATCTCCAGCCCCTACCTGACCTGGCACCCTCTGCCACATCAACCCTGGTCCACACCAGACCTGGCCGTGCCCATGTTGCCTTTGGCTGAGCCCATTTAGGCCTTGAAACCACTTGTGTTGCCTTAGCCTGTTTTGTTTCATGCACCCATACTTTACACCATCTTTTTCTATGCTAGGCCGACCCCGTTTGAACCCAAACCAGATCCAAACCCATGCTTTGGCCGTGCAAATCTGACTTAGGGTTGTAGCATATGTGGTTGAAAGCAAGTGCAAACAGTTTGGTGATGTTTTGTGCATTCATTTCTAGCTTTGTTTAATAGAATTTGGGTTGAAAATTTATATTGTTTATATTGTTTTGTTTGAATGTGTTCATGGCAATTAATATTTGGCTCTCTCAATCTCAAATCATTGTCCTTCTTTCGTGCCTCTAAAGATCTTTGTTGTGTGTTTTGGTTGTGTCTCCAGCTTATACCAATGAGTTATTCTCACCAGACAGTTTTATACTTATATGACAAGTAAATCGATCACATTTGAATCTGTAAAATGCACCACCATATTATATCTGCTACGTTATGATCATATGATGTTCACCCATGCTTATTTACCTGTTATAACATCTGTTACTGTTATATTTTGTTATTCTGTTATTTGTATCAGTTTATCACACTGCAAGTTCCCTTTAGATTAGAATCACTATGGGTTGAAATGATACATACCCGAACAGACTTTAGAATAGGGGAAAATCGTTATAGGCTGAACTGATAGGCCTGAACGATTTTCAAATTATTCCGTTTACTTGGGACTGTGGGTTTGAAATGATAAAACCCGGGTTTTCTTTGTAAATTACGGGTTGAAATGATATATTACCCGTATTACTTTACCTAGCGAAGAAAATTATATACAGATCCGTGGTTAAAATATATTTTTCTAAAAAATTTAAATATTTTAGAAATGTAAATATTATAATATTTTTATTTAAACTTAATTAAAATGATTTTTGTAAAGTATTATTGATTTTTTAAGAATTTATAAGTGAAATAAATTAATGGTAAAGTTAGAAAATCTGAAATGTAAGTTATTTTGGAAATTTTGATTTAATTAAATGGAATTTAAATTTAATATGAAAATATGAATAAATTTATGATATTTTAAATTAAATTGAATTTAAAATAATTTTTAATATATTAATGAATTTTTGAATAAAGTTAAAATGTGAAATAAATGAATATTTAAGTTGAAATTTGAAATGTAACTTAAATGGGAAATTTATGAGTTTTGTTTAAAGGTGAATTTTAAGTTAAGTAAATAAAATGTAAAATAAGTTAAATTTGGAAATTTAAACTTAAGTGTTATGTTAAAAATTTAATTATAAAGAATTGAAATTGAATGTTTGAAATTAATATGTGAATTATTATTAAATATTGATTTTGAATGGAAATTTAACTTTATAAAAATCATGAATATAAGGGTATTTAAATGATTGATTTAAAAGTGAAAATGTATGATTTTATAAGTTTAAAATGATTTAAATAAAAATGTAATAGCTTATGAAAGTATATTGAATATTTGAAATTTAATTAACAGCATTTTGAAAGGCTATTATTTTCTAATGTAAAGGATATTACAGCATTTATAGATGCTGTAGTTAATATAAATGAACTAAAAGGCTAAATTTAATTAAAGGCTATTATAGCACTTTGTAAGTGCTGTAATTGTTGAATTTAACTAAGTTTTATTTGAAACTAAAGCAATCTTATTACAGCATTTTGAATGTTGTCTTTTGTTAAATTGAATTGTTTTAAAGTAACTTTCCGTAGCATTTTCTAAATGGTGCGAAAGGTAAATTTTCATTGTTTTAATAAGTTTAAATGAATAAATAAAATTTGAAAGAATAAAATTTTGGAAATTTAATAATTTAATTATTAAATATAATAACTTCATTTTAATGATTTAAATGAAGTAATTCGATTTCAAATATAAACTATTTTGAAATGTGAATTGAAATGGTATTTTAAATTTGAATAAAATGAATGTGGATTTGAAAAGATATGATATTTTGATATTTTGAGATGGATTTGAAATGATATTGAATTGTTAAATGATATTTGATTTTTGATATAAATACCATTTTTAAATTTATAACTACGGGTTAAAATAACGATTGGTTGTTAAAGAGACCGGGATTGAAACTCTCTGTCGATACCGAAAACCACTTTAACAACTGTGTACGCAATAGAGATTCCAGAATAAAGTAGGATAGTGACGATGTTCCTGAGGTACTTTACATGGACCCGACTCTCGTGAGTTGGCTTAAGGTGGCTAAAACAAGAGCAATCTCGGGCCAAAAGAGGTAGCACCTATGGCTGGACACACTTCTTCGATACCATTCTATTACTGTTTTGATCGATTGGGTGCACCCCTTGATTTTGGAGTGTTGTTCGGGGTGGGCGTAGTGGCTGCTACGTTACCACCAGCCCGTATGCGTAATTGGTATATTTACCCTGGCATTGCCTTGTGCTGTGTCACCTACCATACCGAGCCTTTACTACGAGTTTGTTTTTCACCCGTAGCCCATGGAGTATTTAGGGTAGTCTCCCGATCTGGAGATATGCTGACACTGGATGGACTACTAGGACTATTATGTGTGAAGGGTGATATGGGTAGCCATGAACGCTATTTTAAAGTATGTTTATTTTACTGTAGACATTATTACAATAGCACAATATTACTACATAGTAAATAGTTTGACGGATCCTTAAAGGATGGGCGGTCCCAGGCATCCTTTAAGTTACTTGTATCTTTCTTATAGTTCACTTGAGTTGGTTTACATTAAATAAGTATATATTATCCTGACTCGAGTGTTTTGTGTTTTGCTTTACACTCAGGTTAGCCTGAGTATTCACAGCATTGGATTCTCTTTCTGGAGCTGTTCTTTGCTGGAGAATCTGCCTATCTATCTATATATCTATTTCTGTTTCAGCTGTTCTAGTTTATCTCATGTATTAGTGAACTTCTATATAATTGGGATTTCTATTATGTTGTTTCAGACTATTATTATGTATTTGGGTTGAAACTCTGTTATAGTAGCTTCATAAACTACTATATTATTTTATATTCCGCTGCGAATTATTCTGATTGTTCTGTGTCTGTGATTCTGTGTATTTGATTTCATTTTCTCCAAGTTTATTTACAATCTGTTATTTTACATCATTCAAGTCCGACATGTGTGGATTATTGTCGATTTGAATGGTACAAAATTGCGGGTCGTGACAATATCATAGGCTAAGGAGTTGGCAGGTTGTGTAAGTCGAAAGATTGCACGTAATAATTGTTCATGAGGGATCTTGTATGAATCTCCAAAAGGTTTTTTGGAAAGGTCAATCATCAAATGACATATTTATATTTTGAACATAATTCTTGTAAACTAAAATCAGTTTTATAAATAAAAGGTTCATAAAGCGTTTATGAATCCCTATTCTATTTGCACTAAGAAATCATTGCTGTTTCAAGATATATAAACTTTATTGTGAAAGAATTTCTTTTAGAAATTTTTGGTAGTTAAATGGAATTGGTTCCAATCCATAGATAGAACTGATTACATGAGACGAAGTGAAATTAACCAACCTAAATGAACACATAGCATTATAATGTCTAACAAGTGTTCTCGTACATCGAAGAGAAACTATGAGTTTCTTATTAATGTCGAAAATATACATTACCCTCGATTGTTCAGTTAAACCATTAAGATTATAGACTCTATGTGGTATGATGCATAGATCTGGAAGAATTTCAAGTACGCTATCAAAATTTGATTTTGGTGGTCGTAACCAAAGAGATGTGGTCCATCGACCGAGGTTGTGTATTTTTTTTTTGGAAAGACTAATGTGGTTGGAACTAATTAAGCAATGTTGATAAGAATAATATCCCAAATTTCAATTGTTCAAATTAGCATAACAAATTCAGTATTCAACGTGCTAAAGTTAATTCAGATTTACTCACAAAATTACCGCTCGATAAGACTTGATGTTTGGTGCTTATGTATTGAAGCAGAAAATTTTAAATAATGATTTAGAGTAAGCCATTTACACATATTAACCAAAAATGCCTCGAAGTCAGTGGAAGTGATATTGGGTTTGTGAGTCTTTGGATATGATCCAAGAAATGATATGAATGTATCATTTTATAAGCATCAAGATTGAATAAGTATTTCGATAGAAATATCAAATTGTTTGACTTTCAATTAGAATGCAGAAGAAGCGTGTGTTCATAAGAAAGAACGTTAAAAGGTACATTGATATTTCTAAACTATAAGTTAACAACACATTGTTGATTTTAACAATATGCTTGTATTAAATCAACTTTAGTGTTTTATTTTTGATTGTAAATGATGTCTTTTATGGTGAGTATAAAAGATATATGGATTGTCCTAAAACGATATATAAAAGCACCCTATTAAAAGGAGAACATGTAAGTTGGATTCCTTATGCATTAGCAATAGGAATGAACATGTTGTGTATGATATTGTATTTTTTTTATGTATTTGATACATGGCGTAAATATAAAAACCAAATTGATATAACTAAATGGTTGTTTAAGGTGTTCTCGCGTATTTATGAAATACTAGAGAATTGCTTATAGAAACAACGAACTCGTTACGATAAAATGTTTGAACATAAACTTTTATAAGTGATATTGAGTATAATAAGTCAATGATAAAATTCAAGTTAAAATCTTAAATTTGAAAATGTTTCAAAATAAAAGTGATTTTGGTCGATTCAACGAAATGTTGAGAACATTAGCTTGAACAACGCTACAATAAACCAATGTATATAGATATAAATGCAAAATTTTATAATTAAGCCAAAGGTGACTCCAAATGTTGAGAATCTCATAGTATTGTTACAAGATAATAATGTCATGAAATTGGTCATGATAGAACTTAAAGCTTACTAGAAGTCGAAAGACATACTTCAAATCTTTCCACATGATAAAGGCAATTTATTTGTGTTAGAGAGAGTTAATCGACAAAGTAGATAATTGAAACATAATAGCATACTCATTCACTGAGGGACTAACGTAATTGGTTTTGAGAAAACTGATTGGAGAAGTTGGAATTAGATTCCATAATTGACTCCAAGTGTAAGTGGGAGTTGATAGAGTTAGGGGTATGCCCTTGAGGCAATTATGTAATTTGTTACATATATCTAACTCGTTGACCAATCTTGTTTGAAACAAAATATATTTTCTTCCTATTATATACTTGATATAATATGATTATATTAATTAATTAACTTAATTAAAAGTATATTTAATAGCAAAATCCATAAATGGTATATTTTATGATAGTACAAAGTGTTGTAACCGTGAGTAATTATCACAACGAAACAAATATACCATTTTAAATGTTTCTAGTCAAGATGCATCGAGACTGGATATCGTGTATTCGTTGAGATTTGAGTACGTAACGCTCTGCAAAAGTTGGGCAGTGTATTACTCATGACTGTTGGAAGCACCTAGGGGTTACATATTAATAATTATTGGATAACTATGGAATGATTCACTCGATAGTTTTTTGTTGGTTATTATAACTAAGGTCAAACAGAAAATATCGACGTGACTGATTTACACAGTTCTCTCAACTTGAGAATACTATAGATCTTCAATATGAAAGGTCCACTTTTATTATAACCAGATCATGGCATGGCGACCATTGTATGACTATAGTTGGGTCGAGTGAAAGTATTGGAAGTGAAGTACTATTCAAGAGAGAATTCGTCTCCACAATTATATGCGGTTAGTATCACAGTCAACTCAAAGTCAAAGTCTTTGGTCAGAGCATTTTTGTTAATAATAATTGTTATTACTGAACCAAGGACTTTGTATTTAGACTATAAAGTATAATGTGGATGAGGTTGGAATTTTGACCATTATCAAAATCTACTAGTCCAAAGTGATATAGTTTTGACGAAGAGAATTGGTGTAAACAAATGTGATAACCAGGTAACGCTTATTAAACTAAAATTGGATTTTACCGAAAGCGATGAATTTTACCATAATGCCACACCACCTACTAAGTGACATGTGAACGTTAACATTCAAACAGTTCGATGTTAATCGCTGACTAAATTTACATCCAAGAGTTACACAGCCGAAATGATGAATTCCCATAAGGCCGAATGATTTAATTAGTTTGTAGTTGTTATATATTAATTAATATTTATGAAATATTGATTATAAAATTTGAGTATGATTTGAGAAATAAATGATGTTATATATATTTATAATAGTACAATATCAACAAGCGATTAAATTAGATTTAATTGCATAGTATTTGGCTCGGGCCTAGATGGGTTTAAGGCCCATCATTAGGGATGCAAAATTTTGGTTTAGGGAAAGTCTAAGGGTGGCTAAAACATAGGAAATTGGCTTGGAGATAATATGTTGAGATAAACTGAGAATGGGTAAAAAGGTTTTCCTCATTTCTCTGTAATACAACCCTAGATATGTGTGTGTCTCAATATACACACATCCACACACACACACACATATATACATAATAAAAATAATTACTAACCTTTGTGGCCGCCATTATCTTCTACATTGCTGGTAAAACATAGCTTTCAATCCGTTCAAAATTCTCAAATATATTTCAAATTAAAATAATATTATTCGATAGTTAGAGGTTAGTGATTCCAGACTTGCAATCTGACGAATAAAGAACAGTAAAAGGAAGGAAAGTCATTGCTTCAATGTGCATTCAAAGGCATCATTAAATTGGTAATTTTAATTCATATTACAGTAATTAAATTATATTATATGATCCTGTAATGAGCAATTTCATAACTGTTTAAATATATTGCTACCATTTGTTTGGTTATGTGAGATCTTGTAAGTAGACGTGATTGTCTCAAATCTGTTTGGTTATGTGCAAAATATTTATTATATTATTTGATTTATGTATAGACAAATGTTGTTTACAGTAAAAAAATAATTTTTGACATTAAAAGTTGTTATATATATATTTATTAATAAATTTATATATATATTAGTGTATATTTCTCTCTCATAATAGCATATATGCATATATAAGATTTACATATATGATTTAAAAAAATTAGTACGCTTATTTATATATAATATGAATTTACAAATCCGAAAATTAATTATCATGCATATATTCATATTTTTAAATTAACATTTATTGAATTTTTAAATTTATTATTATATATAGAATAATTCTTAGGTTAAAAGTTCAATTTTATCTTTTTAGAAAAATTATATCGTTCTAGAAACATATAGAAAAAATTATGAATTTTTCAATAAAGTTTATTGCTTTTAATAATTAAAATTACTTCGAAAAAACTATTTATGATTTATTAAAAATAATAATTCAACTGAAAAATTATTCAAAAAAATTTCTAACCTTTTATCTATGATCCTAGAATTTCTATAATTTTGAATTTTTAATAATATATTATTTTAAATTAAATAATTATTGCCGAAATCAATGTATTTGTTTTTAAAATAATAATTCTACTTTGAAACATCTCCATTTTTTCCGAAGCTCTATTTTATGATCCTAGATTTTCGAGGATTGTATAATTTGAACTTTTTTCAATAGATTATTTTGTGTTAATTATTTATGGATGAAAATATTATTTTATTCATAATATATACAAATTAAAATACTAAAATTATTATGTTTGCAAAACAAAGTTAATTTTGAATTATAAATATTTTAATAATTGTTCTCTCTTTGTATATATATATTTATATATTTATCTATATTTAAATGTTTATGTGCAAATATTATATATAATATATTTATACATACATGTGTGTGTGTATTTGTAACACATATACATTTGGACAACATACATGACATACAAAATGAGCTAATATGTCTGTTATGATGTAAATCCCAACATCTACATATGGACGTATTATACGTATCATGGATTATTATGTTACACATGCACTCACACATATATGTATGTGATACATTTATGTATAAACTAAATCAAATAAAATAAATCCTATATCTTAATATATTTGAATTTAAATAAAATAAATGATTTTATTTAAATGAAATTTAGAAATGTTCTAATTCATTTAGACTTCATAGGCCTAATAAAAGATCCAACAGGGGAAAATTTTTGAAATTCACTTATAACTTCCGCTGCGGGCTAGTTCAGTTCCAACAGCTCCTATCTTCGGGAACTTGTGACTCGAGCATCTTGACTCCAGAGATTTTGTCGGTCAACGATCGGAATTCTTTTCCGATCTCTAGTTGTGCGACATTGCTAGACACATGTCAATTATTTTTTTAAGTGGGAGTGGATCCTTGTTAGTCCAACAATAGACAAGTTTCATGATGTTGTCAGGACAATACTGGTACTTACATGATTTTAATGGTTTGTTGATGGTGTCGTAGCAACAGCAAGTAGTGCTTGCATGGAATGCGCGTCGTATGAAATGCATGGCTTTTAAGAGTGTACGGTTTTGAAATGCATGGCTTTTTGATAATGCGTGGCTTATGAAATGCGTGGATTTTATAGAGTGCATGGCTTATGAAATGCGTGCTTTATAGGATTGATATGACCCATCGATTCAGAACGGTTTGGAACTTCTCGGCGTTGCCAATTTTTGGGTAATGGGAGAAGTTTATGCTTCAAGTTCGTGGTTCCGTGGCTTAAGAAGTAATGCACAGCTCATGGGAATGTGAGGCTTAAGTAATTATAGTTTCTAAGGTGTGATTTCATAACCCAAGAAGCGGTACGTGGCTTACAGAATGTGCTGCTTTGATTTGGGCCTCCTCGTATTGCCGGAGCTACACCGGTTTTTAAAAGGCAGGGATCAAGTTTCGTCGATCCAACGGTTTAAGTCGATTTTCTTCCATGGACTCGGAAGGTAGATGGGGCATACTTGAGCGTGGTTCCACTATCTCAAGTAGCAATTGGATGGTTTTGAGTCAATTTGATCCCATCGACTCAGCAGGTTACTTTTGCGAAGACAGTTTTATCGGTTTAAAAGGCAAAACAATTTTATTAATAAAAATTGAGCAAGTTCTGCCTATTTACAATAACCCCAGTATTCCGGGATGGCTTATTTGTGGGAAATAGGAAATACATAGGATAGATTTAGATAAAGTAACGATTCGGTGATTCGCTGTTCCAAGCTCGAGGAATTTGGGTTTAAACAATGGTTGTTAGCTTGATTGTGTCATCCCCTAGCTTCTACTGATCGCATAGGGTCCTTTCCAGTTTGGTCTGAATGTTCCTGGTACGGTAGCCCCGTTTGAAGGCAAGGTTGTTGAGACTTGGTTTTGATTCATGACATGAAGCTATCACTACAACATACAGATTTGATGATTCTTACGACAAAAGAGAATATATAGTACATGGAGACAAGACATCAAAATCAGTGCATCAATGTTTATTATCTTACTTTGAGTCTTAAGTCAATTTTGTTAAGATCTCTCCTCGTTTAACGTATATATTAGCTTATATATAATTTTCCTATTTTTAAATGGTTTACATATATAAGCATATAATATATATATATATATATATATATATATATATTATCAAAAAAATTCTTAAAATCATATAATATATATATATTTATTTAAACGTGAGAAAAATGTGCATATTGCACACAAATCACCAAGTCAGTCGACTGACCTGTCAATTTCTGTGCAACATGCACAGGTGCATAAATAAACAAATATATACGTTTGAATATCCAGTCGACTGACCTAGAGGTTCAGTTGACTGAATTTATATAACAGCTATTTTTTGAAAAGACATGACTGTTTGTAAAGAGTTACGAATCTCTACAAAAATATTTGGACGCAACACTTCAACCGGAACTCTTCGTCAACAGCCGTTGCTTTCAAACATCATAAATACATACTCTAACTTGATTCCAAACTACCGAATTTCTTGTCTTTCTTATATAACTCTCTTGAATCTACTTGCAACTTTCCTTTAAATATTCTGCATTAAAGCAATATTATACATTTCTATTCTTCATAAACTTCAAACTTATATATTTATACTCATGGAGAAGATCATAGAAAGGGTGTACTATGAACAGACTTATCCGTGTTATCAGAACGCACTAAGTCAAACAAAATTTTGTATTTGTTAAAGTCCTGTTTTACTGCTCAGGCATATGAAGTCCTCTTCGGTTGCTGAGGCGAAATCTTGTTCTGTTACTCAGGTCCTTGTTTAGCTGCTCTAGGGTTACATAGACCTGTTCCTCCGAGTTAAGTGAGGGTTATTGTTTTAGTGAAATTTCAGAAGGAGTCTGGGACTGGACGTAGGACGGATCTCCAAACCAGTATAAAAATTCCTGGTGTCATTTTACTTTACTGCTTTTATATTCCGCACTATTTACTTTATAGCTATCATCACTATACTCTGTATTATCGTATATCCATATTACACGATCCATAGCACACTTTCAAAGGACTTCCATTTCGAAAATACGGTTACAGACTTTGGAATTCAAATATTGTGCAACCCTTTTCTAGTGAACAGTAGTCCTCAACTCGACTTTTTCCCTCTTCTCATCGACCATACCGAGCAACTCGAATAGGAGCTTCTCATTTTGCCTTTAGTTGAAGTTTTTCCTTCGATGAGCGAGGACTTCTCTAAGATCATTGCTTTTGGACCACATGCGAGGATGAATAGGGAGTGCCCGATTGCAGATTTGTGCGTGTCCTGTAAGCTTATAGCGTGAGTGGAAGTTCATCAACCCAATTTCCTTTAGCTTCAGCTAGTTGTTTTTTGATGGTGGACTTGATGATCTTGTTCACTACTTCCACTTTCCCATTTGCTTACGGATGTGAAAAGGTGAAAAAGCTTTTCTCAATTTAGAAATTTTTGCAAAAGTCTTTAAACTCGGTGCTTTCAAATTGAGTCTCGATATCCACGATAATTTTTCACAACACTCCAAACATGCAAAGAACTTTTTTAGTGACAAAATAATAACTTTCTTTGTGGTAATAGTGGCTAGCACTCCCACTTCGACCTATTTGGTGAAATAGTCAATAGAAAAGATAGCATATTTGGCTCCTCCTTTGGCAACTGGTAATACACCGATCATATCGATTCCCTAGATCGCAAATGGCCATGGGTTGTATCTTGAGTAAGCGTCCATAAATGATAGCAATTCATGTCCAGCTGTCCCATCCACAAGCTGATCGATTCTTGGCAGTGGAAAGCTATCTTTTGGGCAAGCTTTGTTTAGGTCTGAGCAGTCAGTATAATTTCGCCATTTCCTATTGGATTTCTTAACCAAGACCGAATTAGATAGTAGGTTGCGTCGTGGATAAAACCATCCACTATTATCTTATCCATTTCTCCCCTTAACGCTTTGGATTGCTCGGGTCCTAGGCTCTTTTGCTTCACTGGCGTATACATGGGATCAATGTTAAGTGCATGGCATGCGATCTCCGGTGATACCTCGCATATGTTGGAATGTGTCCAATCGGATACATCCAAGTTGGGGCGAAGAAATTTAGCGAGTTACGGTCGAATCTTATTTCCAAGATGTGATCCAATTTTCAGGATTCGTGTTGGGTTATCCTCAAGGACTCGGACACACACCATCAATTCTACCGGTGCCGCCCGTTCGCCTCCAAAACTCTTCTTTATAGGGTCCAAAGATTTATCGAATATCATATGATCCCCAAGCCAAGGGTGACTCTATAGTTGCTATTTGATAGGTTTGCGAATATGGAGAGTCCTTCAAACATTCTTCCCTTTTTCTTTTCTTCTAGACTCACGTAGTTCAGTGATATAGCATTCTCTAGCGGCATTTTAGTCCCCTTTGATCACCCTAACTCCATTCGTTGTTGGAAATTTCATAGTTCGATATCCTTTGGTTCGCCAAAATCCCTAGACCATTGTTCGAAATGTGGATACGTCCTTCATACTGATCTTCATTTAATCAAACGTGTGTTTGAACAGGTTATTCACAGAGCTGCCACTATCCACCAATACTCGTCGGACCATAGTTGGTTTGATTCCTACCACCATGACCATAGGGTCAAGGGTCAGAGCTGTTATTCATTTGGTGTTGCGACTCCAGAATACTATGCCATCGTTCAAGGTTCTCTACTGCTTGGCAAGGGTTCCATCTTCGATCGTGAAACACAAGTATTTCGGAGTGTGTCTTAATGAGCTTGCATATCGCTCCATTTCTCCCCAACTCTTCTGTGAGGGATGTGATCCTTCGAATATTGTTCCGATGATGAGTCTCTAGTCAGTCCATTTAGATACCTCATCGTTGGTTCCAACTTTATTTCCCCGGTCTCTAGGAGATTGGGGTGCTACGGGCTGGTCAAGATTTTGTGGTTTCCTCACATACTATTGAAGCTTGTTTCCCCAAATTAACCCTTTAATCAGGTTTTCAAGTGACGGCACTTATTCGTGTTGTGACCAGGTGTGGCCATGTATTTCATAGAACTGGCAATATTTGTCATAATGCTTTTGTCGTTCAGTCACTTCCTTTTTAGGCGGCTTCTTTTACTCCTCCATCCCTTGTATCGCAAGGCAAATGTTCTCTTGAGTATCATTGAGCGAGGTGTAGTATTCAGTACAAGTGAGGTTTCAGATCGCTATTTTTACCGTACGACAGAATAGTTGGCATAATGAATATTTTTGGATATCGTTCATTTAGAATGTCATCAGAAGGGAGTCCAGTTTAGAGCGCATCCTCGTTCATCATCTCTCCTATTCTTGCTTTCGTCCATTAAGCGTTTGATCATGTCTGTGATATACACCTCTGATGTTCAACAGTCCATGAGTTGGCTGTTAGTGACCACACCAAATGTTTGATCATGCAGATGATGTTGGTAAGTAGGCTGAAGCCTAGGCTCTCCAGTCTTCGGGAGAGCCACTCTTAGGACCCTATTAAAAAGGTGGGTACCAACGTTATCTCATATTTTTTGCAGGTCCCACTAAAGAAGAGAGGAAAATGGATGCTCGACAGTAGTTGCTCAAAACACATGACAGGAGATAAAGATATGTTGATAAACATTACATACTCAAACGGAGGTTCTGTCACGTTTGGAGATAATTCCAAGGGTTATATCATCGACAAAGGCGATGTGAGCAATTACGGTACATCTAATTTAACTCTTATTACAAATATTTTGTTAGTTAAGAATTTAAAACATAATCAATAAAGTATAAGTCAATTATGCGATAAAAGTTTTAAAATATCCTTCTCTGAAAATAAATGTAGTGTCTTCGATCAAAATCAGAATCTTATTTTTGAAGGAAATAGAGATAAAAACATTTACGTTTTGAATATGAAAGTTGATCATAACTCAGACATGTATTTAATAGCCAAAGAAAATGATCCTTGAATATGGCATAAACGATTCTGTCATATCAATTTCAAAACTATAAATAAAATTTCTACAAATAATCTCATAAAAGGATTACCAAAGATGAGTTTTAAAGTTAATAATATATATGACGCATGCAAATTAGTTAAATGAACCAAATCTTTGTTTAAATCTATGAAAGTCATTTCGACATTATAACCACTTGAATTACTTCATATGGATTTATTTGAACCTACCCAAGTTCAATCCATAAATCACAATAAATACATATTTGTAATAGTTAATGATTTTTTAGATATACATGGACCATCTTTGTGAAAAATAAAAGTGACACTTTTCAAAATTTCAAAACATTTGTTAAAAGAATTCAAAATTTAAAAGGTACTAAAACTAAAAACATCAGAAGTGATCACGGAGGTGAATCTGAAAACGAACTGTTTGATAACTACTGTAAGAAAGGAATATTTCATAACTTTTCGTTTTCTATAACTCCACAACATAATGGAGTTGTAGAACAAAAGAATCGGACCCTACAAGAATGTGCAAGAACCTTACTAATAGAAAGCATATTACCAAAACATTTCTAGACAGAAGCTATTGCAACCTCCTGTTATGTATTGAATCATGTTTCTATTAGACCGCTCACTAAGAATACACCTTACAAACTTTTTAAAGGTAGACAACCAAACATATCTTATTTTAAAATATTTGGATCAAAATGTTTGGTATTAAATACCAAAGGTCAACTTGGCAAATTCGATTCAAAATGTGATGAAGGTATATTTCTTAGATATTCGAATCGAAGCAAAGCTTATCGAATTTTCAATAAACGAACCAATACTATTGAAGGGACACTCCATATATCTTTTGATGAAAACTCTAAACTTATTTCAAAAACAAATAATGATGATGGTTTACTTGATAATAACACGAATATAGAAATAAATAATTCAAGAGAAAGATGAAGATATTGTTTATAATTCTAGAGAAGATGAAAACGTTGTTAATAATTTAGAAAATAGAATATTACTAATCAATAAGATCTCCTTGAAGAATCTTACAAAATCATCCTATAGAAAATATAATTGAAGAAATAAATTCAAATGTTCGAACTAGAAATCAACTAAATTTAATGGGTCATGTAGCTTTTCTTTCTACTATAGAACCTAAGAATATTAAGGAAGCATCATTCGATGAAAATTGGATTATTGCTATGCAAGAAGAACTAAATCAGTTTGAACGAAATGAAGTTTGGGAACTAATACCCAGACCGATCGATCAGCCTGTTATAGGAACTAAATGGTTTTATAAAAATAAAGCAGACGAATTAGGAAATATAACTAGAAATAAAGCGAGGTTAGTAGCACAAGGATTTAACCAAGAAGAAGGAATAGACTATGAAGAAACGTTTGCTCCAGTCGCTAGACTAGAAACAATACAAATATTATTGGCTTACGCATGTTTTAATAACTTTAAACTCTATCAGATGGATGTTAAAAGTGCACTTTTAAATGATCATATTAAAGAAAATGTTTTTGTTGAACAACCTCCTTTATTTATTCATGAAAAATATCCAGATCATGTCTATAAACTTAAGAAAGCTTTATATGGTTTACAACAAGCACCACGTGCTTGGTATGAACGCCTTAAAAGCTATTTAATTGAATCAGGATTTGAAATAGGAAAAGTAGATCAGACTTTATTTATGCAACATTCCGAAAATGATATTTTAATAGTTCAAATATATGTAGACGACGTTATATTTGGTTCAACTAATAATAAATTATGTAAAGAATTTTTTAAATAATGACTAGAGAATTCGAAATGTCTCATATGGGAGAATTATCGTATTTTCTAGGTCTTCAAATAAAACAAGTTTCAAATAGAATATTTATAAATCAAGAAAAATACCGTAATAATCTTATTAAGCGATTCGGAATGGAAAACACTTCTGCCAAACCAACACCTATGATCACAATAGCACATCTTGATAAAAATGAAAATGGAAAGTGTGTAGAAAATATTATCGCTAACATTTAGAATGTAGAACATAGATCGTCAAAGATTCAAAGGGAGTAGGCATTTCTATTAAATATACAGTCAAAATCTATATATCTATTTATAGGTTGTCATCAATCAAAAGGGGGAGAATGTTGAGACTTGGTTTTGATTCATGACACGGACCTATCACTACAACATACAGATTTGATGACTGTTACGACAAAAAGAAAATATATACTACATGGAGACAAGACATCAAAATCAGTGCATCAATGTTTATTATCTTGTTTTGAGTCTTAAGTCAATTTTTTTAAGATCTCTCCTCGTTTAACGTATATATTAGCATATATATAGTCTTCTTATTTTCAAATGATTTATATATATAAGCATAAAATATATATATATATATATATATATATTATTAAAAAATTCCTTAAAATCATATAATATATATATATATATTCAAACCTGAGAAAACTATGCATATTGCATAGAAATCACCAGGTCAGTCGACTGACTCGACAAGTCAGTCGACTGACCTGTCAATTTCTATGCAACATGCACAGGTGCACAAATGAATAAATATATACGTTTGGACATCCAATCGACTGATCCAGAGGTTCAGTTGACTGAATTTCTACAACAGCTATTTTTTGAAAAGATATGATTATTTGTGAAGAGTTATGAATCTCTACAAAAAGATTTGGACGCAACACTTCAACTAGAACTCTTCGTCAACAGTCGCTGCTTTCAAACATCTATAAATACATACTCTAACGTAATTCTAAACTACCGAATTTTCTTATCTTTCTTATCTTGCTCTCTTGAATCTACTTGCAACCATACTTCCAAATATTCTGCATTAAACAATATTATACCTTTCTATTCTTCATAAACTTCAAATATATATATTTATACTTAACGAGAAGATCATAGGAAGGGTGTACTATAAATAGACTTATCCATATTATCTGAACACAAAAAGTCAAACAATATTTTGTATTTGTTAAAGTCCTGTTCTACTGCTTATGCATGTGAAGTCCTCTTCGGCTGCTGAGGCGAAATCCTGTTCCGCTGCTCAGGTCCTTGTTTGGCTGCTCAAGGGTTTTATAGACTTGTTTCTCTGAGTTAAGTGAGGATTATTATTTTAGTGAAATTCCATAAGGAGTTTGGTACTGGACGTAGGACGAAGCTCCAAACCGGTATAAAAATTCCTAGTGTCATTTTACTTTACTGCTTTTATATCCCACACTATATACTGTATAGCTATCATCACTATACTCTGTATTATCATATATCCAAATTACATGACCCATAGCACACTTTAATTTGGTATCAAAGCGAGGTCATTATATAACCGTAGCATAGTTATCTGATAATCTAATAATATGGAAACTAACACTAGCACTAGAATTAGCACTAGCTTCATTGAAGGACAATCCACTGCACGTCTACCGCTATTTTATGGCATGAGTTATAACTATTGGTCCAAACGAATGAGAATATATATGCAAGCACATGGTTTTGATTCATGGAATATAACTCAGACAAAATATATTATTCCTACTGAAGAGTATTCTACTTGGACAAATACACAGAAACTAGATGCCACGGTAAATGCAAAAGCCATGAATATGTTGTTTTATGCCTTAGATAAAAATGAGTTTAACCGTGTTAGCATGTGCAATACTGCATATGAAATATGGCGTACACTCAAAGTTACACATGAAGGAACTAACAAGATCAAACAAAGAAAAATATCCATGCTCGAAAGTCAATTTCAAAACTTTACGATGAAAGAAAATGAATCTATAAATGATATGTATTCAAGATTTCAGGATATCTACCATTTAGTAGGACTAGGAAAAAATATTCCGATTTTAATATTGTATCTAAAATCCTTAACTCTTTAACGGAAGAATGGGAAAGAAAAGTTCTCGCTATTGAATAAGCGAACGATATTTTCAAAATAACTCCAGAAGATTTAATAGGAAATATAATGTCCTATGAAGTGAATTTGCATGCTAAACAAGTTCAAGCTCAAGATAAAAAGAATATATCACTCCATGCAGAACAAGAAGAATTAGATTCAAACAAAGACGACCTAGCCTTTATTGCCAAAAACTTCAAGAAATTCTTGAAGTATAGAAAAGGAAACAAATAATGGCAAGAGAAGCTCAAACAACAATAAATCATCGTCTTCATCAGTTTTGGAGTGCTTTAACTGTCACAAAAAGGGGCATATACAGAAGGACTGTTTGGATCAAATGAAAGAATATCATAATAAAAGGAAGGACAAATTCAGAAGGAAAGCTTTCTCAGTTACATGGGATGTTTCAGACTCTTTTCCTTCTTCTGAAAGAGAGAGTGATAGCGATAATGAACAAGCCAACATATGCTTTATAGCCAAAGATAATGAGGTTAGTGATTTAACTTTTGATGATATGATAGAAATAAATTCAAAATTGTTAGATACTTTAAAAAGTCTCAAAAGAAAATATAAAGAGGCTGTTGAAAATATTGGAAGAAGAACTTGAGAAAACTCAAGAATCGCTTTCAAATGTTAATTCTCAACTAATATTATTGAATCAAGAAATTGAGACTCAAAAAGAAAAGAATGATGTTCTTGTTTCTGAAAATCATGATTTAAAAACTAGTATTAAAATGGTAGAACTAGAAAATTCAAGTCTAAAGACCAAAATAGAAGGAATCACTAAAAATGTTCCAAATTTTAATAAAGGAAGAGAAAATTTATTTAGAATTATTAAAAATTCACAACCTGTTAACAATAAAAATGGTTTAGGTTATAAGAAGAAAGTCAAGAATTTACAATCTAGTAATTTAAACAATGTTAAGTCTAATAAAACATTTCAACAAGACTAATATCTAAAAATATAAATATATGGGTTCTTAAAACTAATAACAAGTTAATAAGGAACAAGTATATTAAATCATTCATAGAAAAAATTCATAGTAATACGAATTATATCTATAAAAGGGATACTAAACCCACTTGGGTTTGGTTTCCTAAGATCTGACTCTTAGGACCCTATTAAAAAGGTGTGTACCAATGTTATCTTATATTTTTTGTAGGTCCCACTCAAGAAGAGAGGAAAATGGATACTCGACAGTGATTGCTCAAAACACATGACAGGAGACATAAATATGCTAACAAACATTACATACTCAAACAGAGGTTTTGTCACGTTTGGAGACAATTCCAAGAGTTATATCATCGGCAAAGGCGATGTGAGCAATTACGGTACATCTAATTTACCTCTTATAAAAAATGTTTTATTAGTTAAGAATCTAAACATAATCTATTAATTGTTAGTCAATTATGCGATAAAGGTTTTAAAATATCCTTCTCTGAAAATAAATGTAGTATCTTCGATCAAAATCGAAATCTTATTTTTGAAGGAAATAGAGATAAAAAAATTACGTTTTGGATTTTAAAGTTAATCGTAACTCAGATATGTTTTTAATAGCCAAAGAAAATGATCCCTAGATATGGCAAAAATGATTCTGTCATATCAATTTCAAAACTATAAATAAAATTTCTACAAATAATCTCGTAAAAGGATTAATAAAGATGGGTTTTAAAGTTAATAATATATGTGATGCATGTAAATTAGGTAAATTAACTAATCTTCATTTAAATCTAAGAAAGTCATTTCGACATTACAACCACTTGAATTACTTCATATGGATTTATCCAAGTTCAATCCATAAATCACAATAAATAGAAATTTGTAATAATTGATGATTTTCTAGATAAACATGGACCATCCTTATGAAAAATAAAAGCGATACTTTTCAAAATTTCAAAACATTTGTTAAAAGAATTCAAAATTTAAAAGGTACTAAAATTAAAAATATCAAAAGTGATCACGGAGGTGAACTTGTAAACGAACTGTTTGATAATTATTGCAATAAGAAAGTAATATTTCATAACTTTTTGTTTCCTAGAACTCCACGACAAAATGGAGTGGTAAAATGAAAGAATCGGACACTACAAGAATGTGCAAGAACCTTACTAAACGATGCATTGGATCATGTTTATATTAGACCCCTCACTAAAAATACACCTTACGAACTTTTTAACGGTAGAAAACCAAACGTATCTTATTTTAAAATATTTGGATCAAAATATTTTGTATTAAAAATAAATGAGCTTGGCAAATTCGATTCAAAATGTGATGAAGGTATATTTCTTAGATATTCGAATCGAAGCAAAGCTTATCGAATTTTCAATAAACGAACCAATACTACTGAAGAGACACTCCATATATATTTTGATGAAAACTCTAAACTGATTTCAAAAACAAATAATAACGATGATTTACTTAATAATAACATGAGTATAGAAATAAATAATTCAAGAGAAGATGAAGATCAAGAGAAGATGAAAACATTGTTAATAAGTAGGAAAATAAAAATATTACTAATACAATAAGGTCTCCTCGAAGAATCTTACAAAATCGTCCTACAGAAAATATAATTGGAGAAATAAGTCCAAAAGTTTGAACTAGAAATCAACTAAATTTAATGGGTCATGTAGCTTTTCTTTCTACGATAGAACCTAAGAATACTAAGGAAGCATCATCCGATGAAAATTGGATTATTTCTATGCAAGAAGAACTAAATCAGTTTGCATGAAATGAAGTTTGGGAACTAGTACCCAGACCGACCGATCAGACTATTATATGAACTAAATAAGTTTATAGAAATAAAGCATAAGAATTAGAAAATATAGCTAGAAACAAGGCGAGGTTAGTAGCACAAGGATTTAACCAAGAAGAAGGAATAGACTACGAAAAAAACGTTTGCTCCAATCGCTGGACTAGAGACAATACGAATCTTATTGGCTTAAGCGTGTTTTAATAACTTTAAACTCTATCAAATGGATGATGAAAGTGCACTTTTAAATGGCTATATTAAAGAAAATGTTTTTGTTGAACAACTCCTTTATTTATTCATTTAAAATATCCAGATCATGTCTATAAACTTAAGAAAGATTTATATGGTTTAAAACAAGCACCACATGCTTGGTATAAATGCCTTAAAAGCTATTTAATTGAATCAAGATCTGAAATAGGAAAAGTATATAAGACTTTGTTTATAAAACATTCTAAAAATTATATTTTGACAGTTTAAATATATGTAGACGACAATATATTTGGTTCAACTAATAATAAATTATGTAAAGAATTTTATGAAATAATGACTAGAGAATTCGAAATGCCCCATATGGGAGAATTATCGTATTTTCTAGGTCTTCAAATAAAACAAATTTCAAATGGAATATTTATAAATCAAGAAAAATACTGTAATAATCTTATCCAGCGATTCGAAATGGAAAACTCTTCTGCCAAACCAACACCTATGAGCACAACAGCACAACAACACATCTTGATAAAGATGAAAATTGTAGGAGTGTAGAATATATGATCAATAACATTTAGAATGTAGGATATAGATCGTCAAAGATTTAGGAGGAATAAGTATTTATATTATATATACAGTCAAAATCTATATCTATTTACATGTGGTCATCAATCAAAATGGGGGAGAATGTTGAGACTTGGTTTTGATTCATGACACGAAGCTATCACTATAACATACAGATTTGATGACTGTTACGACAAAAAGAGAATATATACTACATGGAGACAAGACATCAAAATCAGCGCATCGATGTTTATTATCTTGTTTTGATTCTTAAGTCAATTTTGTTAAGATCTCTCCTCGTTTAACGTATATATTAGCATATATATAATCTTCCCGTTTTCAAATGATTTATATATAAGCATATAATATATATATATATATAATCAAAAAAATTCCTTAAAATAATATTATATATATATATATATATATATTCAAACCTGGGAAAACTATGCAGATTGCACAGTAATCACCTGGTCAGCCGACTGACCTGGTAGGTCAGTCGACTGATCTACCAGGTCAGTCGCCTGACCTGTCAATTTATGTGCAACATACACAGGTGCACAAATAAACAAATATATACGTTTGAATATCCAGTCGACTGACCCAGAGGTTCAGTTGACTGGATTTCTACAACAGCTATTTTTTGAAAAGACATGACTATTTATGAAGAGTTACAAATCTCTATAAAAAGATTTGGATGCAACATTTCAACCAGAACTCTTCATCAACAGTCGCTATTTCCTAACATCTATAAATACATACTCTAACTTGATTCCAAACTACCAAATTTTCTTATCTTTCTTATCTAACTCTCTTGAATCGACTTATAACTATACTTTCAAATATTCTACTTTAAAGCAATATTATACCTCTCTATTCTTCATAAACTTCAAATATATATATTTATACTTGAAGAAAAGATCACAGGAAGATTGTACTATAAACAGAATTATCCCTGTTATCAAAACATAAAAAGTCAAACAATATTTTGTATTTGTTAAAGTCCTGTTTGCTTCTCAGGTGCGTGATGTCCCCTTCGGTTGCTGAGGAGAAATCCTATTCCGTTGCTTAGGTCCTTGTTCGGTTGCTCAAGGGTTGTATAGACTTGTTCCTCCGGGTTAAGTAAGGGTTATTATTTTAGTGAAATTCCACAAGGAGTCTGGGACTGGACATAAGACGGTGCTCCGAACCAGTGTAAAAATTCCTGATGTCATTTTACTTTACTGCTTTTATATTCCACACTATTTATTGTATATTTATCATCACTATACACTGTATTATCATATACCCATATTACACGATCCATAGCACACTTTCAAAGGTCTCCTATTTCGAAAATGCAGTTATAGATTTTGGAACTGAAATATTATGTGACCCTTTTCTGGTGAACAACAGTCCTTAACTCGGCTTCTTACCTCTTCTCATTTATTATACCAAGCTACTCGAACAGGAGCTTCTCATTCTGCCTTTGGTTGAAGTTTTGTCTTCGATGAGGGAGGGCTTCTAGCTCGGCTGAGATCATTGCTTCTGAACCATATACCAGGATGAATAGGGAGTTCCCGATTGTAGATTTTGCGTGTCCTGTAAGCCTATAGCGTGAGTGGAAGTTCATCAACCCAATTTCCTTTAGCTTTAGCTAGTCGTTTTTTGATGGTGGACTTGATGATCTTGTTCATTACTTCCACTTGCCCATTTGCTTACGGATGTGCAAAAGTGAAAAAGCTTTTCTCAATTCAGAAACTTTTGCAAAAGTCTTTAAACTCGGCACTTTCAAATTGAGTCTCACTATCCATGATAATTTTTTACAACACTCCAAACTTGCAAATAATTTTTTTAGTAACAAAATTAATAACTTTCTTTGTGGTAATAGTGGCTAGCACTTCTGCTTCGACCTATTTGGTGAAATAGTCAATAGCAACGATAGCATATTTGGCTCCTCTTTTGGCCATTGCTAATACACCAATCATATACCCAATATCGCAAATGGCCACGGGTTGCATCTTGAGTAAGCATCCATAAATAATAGCAATTCATGTCCAGCTATCCCATCCAAAAGATGATCGATTTTAGGTAGAGGAAGGCTGTCTTTTAGGCAAACTTTGTTTAGGTTCGAGTAGTCAATACAATTTCGCCATTTCCCATTGGAATTCATAACCAGGACCGCATTAGATACCCCTTCAGGGTAGGTAGCATCGTGGATAAAACCATTCACTATTAGCTTATCCGCTTCTTCCCTTAGCGCGTTGGATTGCTCGGGTCCTAGGCTGCACCTCTTCTGCTTCACTGGCGTATACATGGGATCAATGTTAAGTGCATGGCATGCTATCTCCAGTGATACCTCACACATATTGGAATGTGTCCAATCAAATACATCCAAGTTTGGGCAAAGAAATTTAGTGAGTTACGGTCGAATCTTATTTCCAAGATGTGATCCAGTTTTCAAGACTCGTGTTGGGTTATACATAAAGACTAGGACACACACCATCAATTCTACCGGTGTTTCCCGTTCATCCCCTAAACTCTTCTTTATAGGGTTCAAAGCTTTATCGAATAGGATATGGTCCCTAAGCCAAGAGGGACTCTATAGTTGCTATTCGATAGGTTTGCAAATATGGAGATTTCTTCGTACATTCTTCCCTTTTTCTTTTCTTCTAGACTCATGTAGTTTAGTGATATAGCATTCTCCAGCGGCACTTTAGTCCCCTTTGATCACCCTAACTCCATTCATTGTTGGAAATTTCATAGTTGTCGATATCCTTTGGTTCGACAGAATCCCTAGAACATTGTTCGGCAAGTGGATACGTCCTTCATACTGACCTTCATTTAATCAAACGTGTGTTTGAACAGGTTATCCATAAAGCTGCCACTATCCACCAATACTCGTCAGACCATGGTTGGTCTGGTTCCTACCACCACGACTATGGGGTCAAGGGTTGGAGTTGTTATTCCTTTGGTGTCGCGACTCCAAAATACTATGTCATCGTTCAACGTTCTCTGCTGCTTGGCAGGGGTTCCATCTTCGATCATGAATCACAAATATTTCGGAGTGTGTCTTAATGAGCTTGCATATCGCTCCATTTCCCCCTAACTCTTCTGTGTGGGATGAGATCCTTCGAATATTGTTCCAATGAGTAGTCTCTTGTCGGTCCATTTGGATCCCTCATCGTTGGTTCCAGCTTTATTTCACCGGTCTCTAGGAGATTGGGGTGTTATGGGCTGGTCAGGATTTTGTGGTTTCCTTACATACTACTAAATCTTGTTTCCCTAAATCAACTCTTTAATCAGGTTTTCAAGTGATGGCACTTATTCGTGATGTGACCATGTATTTCATAGAACAAGCAATATTTGTCGGAATGCATTTGTTGTTCAGTCACTTCCTTTTTAGACAGCTTCTTGTACTCTTATGTTCCTTGTACCGCAAGGTAAATGTTCTCTTGAGTATCATTGAGTTGGGTGTAGTCTTCGGGCCTCAAACCTTTAAGTCACTTGCTACTTCCATTTTGCTTGTTGGAGTCTTGATTCTTCCTTTTCTGATTCCCATCCCTCCCCGCGTTTCCTACAGCGGTTCGAGAGGTATTTGCATCTTAGTTTGATGCTATACCATTTTTCCCAATGTTGGTTATATGTAGGTTAGCAGGTTTTTCTTCTAGCTCCTTTGCCTCTTCCAATCTCTAGTACTAGCTCACCTTTCGATTAAAGTCCTTTCTAGTCGTAGGTTGTTTCATTTTGATCCATTTTTTGAGCCATGAAGACTATATTCTCGTTTGGTTTACTTACTTCAATGAGCGCACTATTAAAATGGCTTATAAAGGATTTCAAAGATTCATTTGGTCCCTGTAATAGGCTCAATAAGGACATCGCACCTTTTGGTTGCGTTATGTGAACCCTAAACTGATCAAGGAACCTTTTTGCTAAATCACTGAAAGTGGATGATGGATTTAGGTCAGAGACTGGTGAAATACATGGAAGAAATTCCCTCCAGAATGATTGGAAACATCTACATCGAATAGCATTTAAAGCATTCGCTCCATCCATGTACCGATCATACTTATACAAGTGAGGTTTCAGATTGCTATTTTTATCGTACGATAGAATAGTTTGCATAGTGAACATTTTTGGATATCGTTCATTTAGAATGTCATCAGTGAAGGGAGTCCAGTTTAGAGCAGATACTCATTCATCATCTCTCCTATTCTTACTTTCGTCCATTAGGCGCTTAACCATGTCCGTGATATACACTTCTGATGTTCAGCAGTTCGCTGGTTGGCTGTTAGTGACCACACCAAGTGTTTGATCATGCAGATGATGTTGGTAAGTGAGCTGAAGCCTAGGCTCCCCTATCTTCAGGAGAGCCACTCCATCGGAGTTCTGTTGGCTTGCGGTTGGTTCGGTAATGACAGTTTAGACAACTTTGCTAATATTAAGTGCATTAATGTTTTCTTTCAACTAATCATCATCAAGTTGTTCACCATCTTCAAAGTTGGAGAGATCCACTGCTATATCTTTCCATGGGGTTTTCAACCCCAGATTCAAGTTCATGGTGATCTACTGTGTAGTTAGTGGAGTGCTTGTATTTCCTTATATGGTGATTCATATACCCCACTTACTACTTCTTTTTGTTGTTGCTTTCTATTTCTCCTCTTTAGACTAGACATGAAAGAGTTTTCCCACTCCATTGTAGCCGAAGGCTCTGGCATAGTGCTCGAAGTAGCAAGTGATTGCAAGGTTGGGAGGGCATTTAATTTTTCCATAAGAGCTTTTTGATAGCTCTCTATCTTATGATCGATTTCATCAACCATCTTACTAACTCACATCAAGTGACAGCTTCATGCTGGATAGAAGATCCTGGCACCCGATCTCCTATGTTGGTACCAGAGATTGCTCTTACTAATGGGTTGTTGGTGCTGTTGACTTTAACTTGCCGAGGATTGGTTTCATCTCCAGCTCTCACAGCTCCTATAGATCTAACTTCTGAACCTATATGATTAAAAGTAGATAGCTAGATCTGATCCTGAGTTCAATTCTTAATGAAAGCAACAAATATTAACAAAAAATCGATCAACACCTTGAATTGAGTATGAAAGCACCTACCTTATTTATCAAGGCAAATAAAATAGAAAAAGAAATAGTAAATCATAGAAAAAGCAAAGAGACAAGATATTTTTATAGTGTTTCGGCTGTTAACGAAACCTACGTCCATTTTATAGCTTTTATTGATCAATTGCTGTTACAAGGGAGTTTAGATTACAATATGATTATTCTTCTTCACGTTAGATTAACCCACCATTGTTAGGATCAAAAGGAGGATCTCAATTGTCTCTTAATGGCTATTGTGTGGGAGCAGAGGAGTGAAGAAAGAATAATAGAGCTTCAGCAAAGATTAGGTTATGACCCCTTTTCTGTTGAAGGTATTATGGTATTTATAAGATTTAAAAAGCTCTTGGGTTAGAACCATTGAGCCAGAGGGCTTTAGTTATCATAGGAATAAGCATGAAAAGTTTGGAATGATTCTGAGCTAACATTTTGGAGCAGTATTGATCCAAAGAGTTGTGCAATTTTTGCACAACCTCTACCCAATTGGCTTCCTACTTGCTTATGAGGCTCTTCATGTAATTTCATAGCTTGTTGACTTGTTTTGATAACGGTTCGCCTATGGGTTTGACTAAACTATAGTCTGAATCCGCTAAGTCTTTACTTCTCGAACTAGAATGCTTATATTATTACCAAACTTGGCAGATAGGCTTTGTAGAGAGGTAGAAACATGAAGCAAGTCATTTGTAGGAACCACAAGCCAATCTTCTTGATCGGTACCGATCCAAAATGTTAGCATATTTTTTGTCACACTTCCAAGGTTCCTTTGTCTTATACTTTTAGGCCTTCTGAATCAAGTTCTATATCATTCTGGCTTAATCTAAATGTTCTAACTCTTTTTGAATTTTGCTGGGTTAAAAACTCGGTTAATAGTCTTCATAAATTAAAAAAACATAAAAACTAATACCAAATGGATAAGTAAAGTTTATATTATTAGGAATATAGTTTAGATCTCTGCTTTGTGTTTATTTTTCAAATCTAGCCATCAAATTATAAACATGCCGCGATTTACAGCAGCGAATTTGTTTACTTATTGTTTATGCAACAAAGCTTTCTGAAGTTATAATTCATACTTCCATGGTTATAATTCATACTTCCAAGGATTAATATAATTAGTTGTCATGATTATTATTAAAATCAAATCAATAATATGAGCATATATATGTTAATCTGCTTGTGAATAGAAGCAAGTTTATGTCATAATACTTTATTCATCATGCCAAAGCTTCATCTCACTTTAGAAAATTAAGTATATATATGATTCGTTGAAATTTCATTTGAGAAAAAAAATACAAATAGATAGGTTCGCTGACAGTACTTACGGCCGCACTCATGAATTTCCCTTGTGTAATCTACTAGTGCGAACTCATGCTACATACATGATGTTCACCATATAATTCAACACCGATACAAGTTATATGTATTTAGTTATATGAAATCATTGAATATATTTATGAATTATAGTTATTTTAGATTAGCCATTTTTTGAATACTAATGCCAAAAGTTCATTGATAAACTTTCTTTGAAAGGCATAAAGTATGAAGTGTCAAGGATAACAAATCTTTTTAAAGCATAATAAATTTATACAACCAATGCTGTCATTGATCACAAATTTTTTGTGAAATGGTAATCATTACATCATCGAGCTTTCAGATTAATTTTCAAATATAAGGAATGCATGATTTCAACGTGGGTTTATCCTATATTTAAAGTATAAATTAAAATATGTATATTTTATTACAATAATAATGTTACAAACCTTACATTGAATTGTTCTATGAGTGAAATAGTATTTCAAATTCGATTCGAACAACATTTCAATATTTGCATTGGTCCATTTTTTACATTACCTGTTGCTAACTGAATTGAAAATACTTCTATAGCTTTAAAGTACCACGTTTACAAATTTTATTATACGATGGGACAAAGCTATACAAATATGAACATTATGCAATCTAATTTCTAGCACAACCAAACAATTTATTACCTTTACTATAAATTCATATAAACATAGTAATTTAAATAGTACGATAATTGACGTCAAAGTTAAATAAGCAGTCACCATGGCACAAAATACCCGTGGACACACATAAAAATATTTTGAATGACATGTTAATAATGATGGCAATAAGACCGCATGACATAAGAACATGTAGTCAACAAAGCGAACTACGAAAATTTGTTTATTTTTATTATTGAAATAAAATTACTGCGAACTAAAATAATTGCAAGTCCAACAATTTCTATACATGTTGGTTTTGTAAAATAATAAACTAATTAGTCATATTACTGAGAATAAAAAACATTTATAAAATATATAATTATGCATAGAAGCAACAAATAATCAACTGAAAGAAGTAAACTAAAATTTGTACCAACGTTTAATTCATCTATTATGAACTATTTGTGGAAACCATAAATTACTCGATGATAGGTTATAAATATTTACATAAAAAACAAAGGCAAATATTTGTCTACAATTATGTTCAAGAAAGATCTTCATTATGTCCCTGCGGTTCTTTCAAAAATTTTCTTAATGGAAACCTCTTTCACATCACTCATCTTTCAGCAAATGGAAAATCACTATGTTTTCATTTTATTCATATCCAACTCTGCATTCAAGCATACTTTTAACTTAAATTCACCTCTTTATTTAATAATTCCCCACTTTCCTCATGTCCTTTTATCATATAATCAACATTCACTATTTTATGGTCTTCGCATAACATCGTAGAACCAGTCTGTGACTATGAAATATGTTTGGAGTAACAAACAGTCGTATACTATGAATCTTATTAGGGTAAAATCCAATATTAGTACGAAACTTAAAATATTTTCTATTTATATACCTAGCCCAGCTAAATGTAATACTTGTAATCAAGTATGACTATTATGTTTGCAGGATAAAATTTATAACCTATTATACAATGTTGCCTTTAATATTATGTTAAAAGCATAACAAAATGTACCCTAATATGATTGTGGTATGATAATGGAATAAAATAATCTACATATATTTATACTCTTAGTTATATAATTTTTTTTTAATCTTGTTAAAGAAAAGTAAAGCATTCACTAAAAACATGCAATGAATACCCACTCAACTACTTTGAGATATATTTGTTTACAATAGGTAAGCTTTCACAAAATTCACTCACATGTTTGCTCATAAAGTTAAAACCTATAATGCATATGACATATTTACTACATAGTATTGTTCTAGCCAAATAATATTAAAAAAGAATTGAAATATGATTAACTATCTAGGCATGGCAATGAGACGGTCTTGGGACCAAACCCGTTAGACCCATCTCTATTTTGACCCATCAAAACCCACCCCATCAGGTCGGCGGGGCGGATAGACCCGGACCCGATTCAAATTAGATTGCATCTGAGGACGGATCAGGGCTTGGTCAACCCGCTCCAACCCGATCCATGTCTATAAATTATAAAATTAATTCTATATTTTGGGCCAATTCAAGAGTTAAAATGCGCAGCCCATTACTTTAACCTTTTGCACTCTTCGGATCTACGCCCAAAAATGAGTCAAATTCTTCCTCTCTCGTACTCTGTTATTGCACATATTTTCATAATTTTGGTTCACACTTAGATCCCTCTTCTTAGTTCTCACTCTCGTATCTTATAATTTTTCTATTAATGTTGATTTCTTTTTACAACAGAGTCGGATCTACAAGCGTATTTGTAACTTGTAAGTTTCTTTCTCGACTTCACTGTGCTATTACAACTTGCGTTTTGGTAATTTAGGCTTTTAAAAGGTAACTTAGTTATTTGAGCTAGTTATTGATTTTGTTATTTAGATTTTATTTTAATGGATAATAGTGATTCACTGTAGGATAAAATAGGTTTACTTTACATGCTCAACTTGATCTCGATATCAATTTTTAGGTGGTTGAAGCACTAAATTGTATTTTATTATTTGTTCTATTCTTCTTTTTTGAGGTTTCGTATATTGGCTATGATGAACACAAAAGATACCATCAAATTCTCAAGAGATTCAAAGAAATCTTTATGTTGATATCTCTATGTATTTCTGAACAATTTTACTGTGCATAATTTTTGTATTCTATACAATAATGTGATCAACATGGTAAGTTGCCAATATCACTCATGAGCTGTGATTTTAGCAGGATTACTTTTAACTTTAATTCTGCATTTAGATGTTTGAACACTATGTTTTAATCAAATCTATTTATAGGATTGCTTATATAAGATTTTGAAATCTATTTATCTTATGTATGTTTGCAGGAAAATGGAAACAAATAATGAAAGCCCAACTCCATCTAACTTGGAAGGTTCCACAACGGGTGGTTCTGGTTCCATTCAGTCTAACGAATTAAACCAAAATATTACAAGTGACACAACTGAAAAAAACGATATCGAAGTCGCCGATGGTGGTGAGAATAAAAAATTTGCAAGGAAAGAATCCGAAGCTTGGAAACATTTTGATAGAGTACCAATCAACGGTGAAAAGAAAGCAAGGTGAAAGTACTGCAAGAAGGTGTTTATGGCTAGGGTCAGTGATGGGACAACTCATCTTCTGAAGCATAATAGCAAATGTCATGGAAGAGTGCAAGTAGATATGCGTCAATATGCATTAAAGAATGCTAGAAGCTCGGATGGAAATGTACATATTTCTAATTATGTGTTCGATCAAGAGAAAACGAGATCTGATCTTGCTCGGATGATTATATTAGATGAGTACCCACTTTCGATTGTTGATCATATTGGATTTATTGAGTTTTGTCAAAGTCTTCAGTTTGCATTTGTATTTTTATCGAGAAACATGACAAAGGGAGATATTATAAAGATTTTTGACGTTGAGAAAAATTCTTTAACGAAATTGTTGGATAAAAATAGATGTAAAATAGCTATCACAAGTGATATGTGGACAACTAGCAATCAAAAGAAGGGGTACATGGTAGTTACCGCTTATTATATTGATGATTCATAGGCGTTATAAAGTCGAATCATGAGATAATAAGAAAGTTAATCTACCATTATCTGTTGATATTTAATTTTGATGTACTTATTATTAGTTATTGCATAATATTCTATAATGTTTTCTTGTTTTCATAGGTTCACATATATACCATGCCCTCATACAAGTTATGTGTTGGCAAATTGTTTACTTGTTTCTTAGATTGGAATATTGATAGAAAATTATCTATCATCACTCTTGATAATCGCTAGACCAATGGCAAAGTAATGGATGCTTTGAAGGATAGACTTGGGAAAGGTTCTCGCTCATGTTTTGAATTTGATTGTTCAAGATGGGTTAAGTGTTATAAATCAGCAAATAACTAAAATTCATGATAGCGTGTCTTTTTGGACTGCCACACCTACAAGGCTAGAAAGATTTGAGATAGCCGCTAAACAATTAGAAATTTCTTGCTCTAAAAAGTTGATGCTTGATGGTAAGACTAGATGGAACTCAACTTACACAATGCTTGTTGTTGCCTAAGATTATAAAGATATTTTCCACGTCCCAACAATGTGAAACGCTTTATAAATATTTTCCTACTGACAAAGATTGGGATTTTGCTAAAGAAATTTGTGACAAGTTAAAGTTTTTTATAATGTGACCAAATTGTTTTCAAGAACTCAATATCCCACTGCCAACCTTTATCTCCCTCAAATATGTGAAATTAGATTGGGTTTATCCATATGGTTAGTTTCTAATAGTTTAGTTGTTAGCGAAATGCAAGCAATATGGCTACTAAATATGACAAATATTGGAGCATGATTCATGGTATCATGGGTATTGCAGTTGTATTTGATTCCAGATATAAACTTGAATTGTCGAAGTTTTATTATGCTGAGATTTTTGGAGAAAATGAGGAAAAAGAAATTAACAAGATCTGAACAGTTTGTTATAAGTTGTTACAAGAGTATGAGCAAAAAGAGAAACTGGTTTCAAGGTCTGGTGAAAAAGGTTCGTCTTCTTCCTCGCATCCCCAAACAACACAAAACAAGTTCCACTGAGGATAGCTTTATGAGTCTTCAAAGGTTTGATGAATACTTAAATAGAAAAATATCCAAAGCAAACACTGAATCGAAGTTTGATCGATATTTGAAGGAGCCCGTGTTGCCAATAAGTGAGAGTTTTGACATTCTAGCTGGGTGGAAAACGACCGGTATTAGATATCCTATAATGCAAATGATTGCAAAAGATATTTATGCAATATCAATTTCAGCTGTAGCATCTGAATCTGCTTTTAATACCGACGGTCGACTGATTAGTCCACATAGGAGTAGATTTCATCCCACGACATTGGAGGCATTAATGTGTTGTCAAAGTGGTTAACGATAGGCTCTTCCAAAGGTGGACTTATTCGAACTATGGATAATGACTCAAACAGTAATGATGTATGCATCTTCCTTACGTTTACATGAATAAAGAAATTTTGAGTACGATTTTTTTTCTTATAGGATAGTCAAGGAGTTGGTTCATCATGATGTATTGATTTGGTTCTTATGTACATGCTTTCAAAAGATATGTAATTTAATTTCTTTAATTAATTGATGGTATGCAAAATGAACTAATTGAGTTATATAAATAATGAATTACTATTTCATTTATGTCATATGTACAACAAAATATATATCGGTTTTGTATTCTGAACAATGAATTGTTGGAGTTAATTAATACTGTTAATGTATTATGCTATTGCTGTCAAATATATTATGAACCACTTGAGTTTGCATGTGCACGCATAGCATATTTTTTATAACCAAAGATAGTATATGTAAATTATTATGAGCAGTTTGTTTGGTTGAAACATAGTGACATAGATTACTATTAATACAATGATTTATTTTGTAAAAAAAGGTGCAGTTTTTTAAAAATCCATGCATGTGCAATTTTTTTAAAAAAAGGTGCAGTTTTGATGAAAAAAATAGTAGAACTATTTTGCTGATTATACCAGTTTTGGAAATGAAAATTAAAAACCAAGCAATCCTTTTAAATTTATCATATGATTTTTTCTTCCATTTTTAAATTTGATTTATCATATGATTTATTACAACTGTTTATTAATTACTTTGTCAAGTTGTGAAGTCAATGATTGAACTATCTTATATATGTCACTAAATTCTCTTCAAGCCGCATATAATTTAAAGCATATGCATTTGACTTGAAATAATTGAAGAATTATTAATGTATAATTTAATCCCATTGCTAATAAAAGAACGAGTCAGACAGCCCATTCTTGGAGACTTGACTTGCTCTAATAGTATTTCTATCCCACTATTAATAAACACACAAATAAATACAACTTGCCTACTTTTCAATTCTTCGACCAAGCAATGAAAATGAAGGAAAATAAAGGTAAGAGGATTTATAACTAGCCATTTTGTTATTATATTTCTATATTTTCATTAATAAAATTCGTTAAGCATACATATATTTGTAGGCTAAAAAAATAAAAATTGATAGAATATGTTATATGCATAGAAGATCTGCTTTTGATTTAGGAATAATAGCAATTGTGTGCCTTTTAATAACACAAATCATGATATTATATTTTGTGAGCATGATAGTCGCTCTATACAAAATTGGGCACAACACTCTCCGAATGTGTTTGAAGAGATAAAATAAAGAAAATAAATGTAAAATGAGGTAGATCTAACAAACACACCAATCAATAGATAAGAAAAAGTTCAGAAACACACAAACTTAGAGTGGTTCCTTATATGGCCTACATCCACTATGGAATGATTGATGTTTATTGATTATAACTCGCTAGTTACAAGTAGATTACAATAGTACAATAAAAGCGTAGCAGTAGTTTCCACAGAGTATCGATGGAGAGAGGCCACAAGTCCTTTTTCTGTAGGTTCGAGGTTACTATTTATAGGCGTCGGCAGCAAGTATCTTGCCCAAATCTCGGAGAACTTCTTCTCTCACATGGGCAGGCCCACAGAATCGAGATCAAGTGACTTCGACTCGATATTGGAGCGATATGAATTGATTTCGTATCGAACAATAGTGGGTCTTTTGGGCTTAAATTGATCGGGTACATTCTTGAGGTTTTAGGCAAGCTCCTATGAAAATTTAGTGGCATTTGGACTTGTAGATTTTGAGTTATGATCGACACAAGTTTGGATTTGCAATGGGTTATCGAACTCGTATCGCTCTTGTTCGTGTCATTCTCGTTTGTATCGCTTCTAGGCACATGTTTGTTGGGTGACATGGCGTTATCTTCTCGGATTGATCCACGGCGAGTGACCGAGTCCTCCTCTCCTCTAGGCTCCCTTCGTATCATTCCAACATTTCCTTTCGTATCATTCGTCACGAACCACTTCATAATGATGGGAAAGCAGCTTCGTATCGTTTGCAATTTACATGGTTCGTATTAGTTCTTAGTCTGATCGATACGAGTTTCTGGAAGAGTCAAGTGATATGAATGGGTATTGAGGGAGCGATGCGAAGCACTATTAGGTGATGGATGCGAGCTGGTTAGTTCTGATGGCTACGAACTAGATGGTTACGAATGGGAGCACTGCTTGGCCTTAGATACGAATGGGATGGAGATGAACGAACCTGCTCCTTCCCATGGATACGAACCAGTGTTCATTCCGTGAATAGGAAGTGGCTGTGATTTCCTTTACTTTTATGAATTCAGATAATATGGTTACGAAGGAGGTGGTTGCTTGTTCTGCTAGATATGAACTCGATAGATACAAAATAAGCACCTTTCTCAACTTGATCAATCCATATCTTGAGCATATGAACTCTGCTCGACCTAAAATTTGGAACGTTGGCTTTTATAGCTTTTCTTATCATACCATATCGATTGTGGCTTCGTACGGACTTGGGAAAAACTCACCAGTATCCATTGTGAATCTGTGTGTAATCGACCATCTAGTCAGACTGTCCTTGGTTTCCAGGTAACTTCTTGGTGTCACGGCCTTGCCAAAAGATGGAATAACATTTGCCCCCCAAAGTGCGTCTTGTGTGGACATGACGTGCTTTGAAAAATTGCGACCTTTTATCTGAAAAATTCTATCTGATTTGATGAATAGTTGTTGTCTTCTCATTAAAAGATGTAACCTTTGATCGTTTTTGAGTAAATAAATTCTAAATTGATAACTGCCAATGATACTACTATGCACCATTGTAACAGAGTGTTGAGGGCTAGAGATCTGTTGCTCATCGTTGTGATTCTCGCCGAGTGAGCACTTAATTCCTACAATTTTTGAAAGTTGAATGTCGATTCACTACACACATAAATGCATGTTAACTTGACTTTCATTAACGTTCATATGTTCATGGGTCGATACCAGTTTTCTCGCATCGAATCTCGTATCGATCCTCTCTTGAATTGATGTTAAGTTCGAGTTTTAACAACGCCTGACGGTTGTCTTCAAATTTTTCCTTCGTATTGATCCTCTCCTAGATCCATGCGAAAGGTTGAACAATTGTTTTTCATATCGATTGACGATCGATATGAATTTGGTTGATGTTCCAAGGTAGTTCGTATCGATGGATACGGGTCCTAGGGTCCTTAAATAGATGGATACGAAATAATCAAATCGTATCGATTATTCACGATTATCATGTGGTTCTTTGTATCGATGACCATCGATGTATGTTGACACATCGTGGGGACACTTGCTTCACATCGAAGGAAGAAGTGTGGTAGTAGGTTTACTGGATACGAAACATAGTTGCTTCAGATAGACAATGTATGGATACGAATGGCTTAGTCACTCTAGGTAGGCAAAGCATGGACATGAAATAGCCTTCACATCGTTAGTATTTAGTACATCTTGATTAAGCCATTGGATACAAATGGGTTGATTCGTGTCGATTGCACTGTTGACCGTTTCAATCAGGTTGGGTGACTAGGAGACGAATGGTCGTTTCCTTAGTATATAAAGCCTTATACTTAGCATATTTTCTTGTTTGCTTACTCCTTTGCTTCCATAATGCTCCCATATGAAAGAAACTTGAATTATCTTCGCCTTCCAATCGAACCAAGCTTCTAATCCCTTTAACTATTTGTTAAACCTAGGTAATTAGGCCAGAAATCTTATGTTAGAACGATGAGACTCCGAATCCATGGCCATTTCCGCTGACCCCATGATCGTTCCTGGAGAAGTGGTAGCCATGGATGGAGGAAGGAAGTAGAGGATGGTGGAGGCGATGCTTGAACGGGGGTGGAGAAGAAGGGGTATGGGGACACTAAGTATCGATGGAAGAACCGCTCGGTTTTGAATTCATATCGATGGAAGAAGGCTTGTTCGTGTCAACAATGTACGAGGATATGTTGTATCAATTTGAATTGAAAGTTTTCGAATCAATCTGGGCAATAGGATTTCATATCAATTGGGTGGAGACCTTCGTATTGATACGAGGATGATGTATATGATCGATACGAAATCGAATGTGCCTGATCTATAAGAATTGCTTTTTAGGAAATCGATGCAAATGCACTTCTGGTGATCGAGCCGAATCGCACTCTAATGGAAACGGGTTGCCTTCTTGACCGATACAAATTGGCGTTTTGGTGATCGAGTCAAGTAGAATTTTGACAAACTCGAAACCCCTTGTACATTGGAGCACATGACTCGGGCGAGCTTCTACCTTACATAATTGGAATTTACCGTTTCACTGCATATTTGATTGCCTTTCGAAGCTCGTCGATGGAACTGTAATTTGACAATATTTAATGAGTCCAAACTCGAATCGATCTCCAAATTTTGGATGGCACGGTTATGACGGTCAGTGATAACGGTCATTCTGGTTGAATTCTAAAGTCTTGTCATTCGAACACTTGTTAATCTTTGTAGAATTTTCTTAAGTATTACACATTATTGCATTGCATAACACACTCATGCATTTCACTCTGGGGAAAACATTGGATTATTGTAACCTAAAGATGGTTTTTACTAAGTTGATTAGCTATGGAGCCCAGAAGCTCGCAACAATAAGAGGCTCAAAGCTCACCCCTTCCAATAATAGAGATGTCCGCTATTGCTGCCGAAGTTACAAGTCCTACTCCAAACGAGCTACCAGGAGCAACTTTAATTGGGAATACTTAAGACTCGGTTTCATCTAATATTTCTGAAGAAATGTTAGGAAGGATTTGTTCAAGGCACGGGCTGTCGTTGAATGACGTCCTGCAACCTGGACCAAACGATAGGCCACACACTCCTCTAGAAGGGTACACCGCTTTTGACAGGTTCGTGTGCATAGCTGGGACACTTCCTCCATTCAATGAACATCCAAGAAATGTGCATCGCCTTTATAGAGCACCTTTTTCGGCCCTCGATGTTGAATATGCATTTATATGATTTTTTCTTGATGATAACAAACATGTACATATACATACATATATATATATATATATTCATTTAAATGTATTTGTTAATGTACTATTTTATTTTCACAAATCAAATAAATATTTGCTGAATAAAATAAATAACACAGAATTTAAATTCAAACGGATATTTTATTCAAACAAATATTTTATTACAATTTTGAATAGTGCAAATTTGAACTCTCACTATATATACACAATTTCAATTACAATACAATTTTGATTACATCATAATTTTCATTTACAAATGTGCTCACCACATATCGCTCATTCACTCATATTTATCTTCAACTCCATCCCAGATTGAATGCAGCATCTGAGCAATCTACAAAAATATACACTGACGCAGTAAAATTGAAAATAAAATATTTTTGCAGTTTAAAATAAAATGTAATTTTGAAAATATTATTTGCCTCAGTTATTTGGGTTGTTGGTCATCATTTAAATTTGAATTCATCATACACAAACAACTTGTGACATGCACATTGTATCACTCTACATGCCACAAGGCCATGCACACCGATGTACACTTGATAAAATTACAGGAACAGGTGAGCACAAGTCAAACTCAAATGAAAAGCCGGGTTCAACTCAAGTGCAATACAAATAAAGTCACGACACGAGCACAAGGTCAAACCCGAGATATAAGCTGGATTCAACTCAAGTGCAATACAAAACTATGGGTCAAGATACATACAACATAGCCTCGACCAAAATTCGAATGTACACTTGAACCCAGACTGGTCAGGGAAACCAGACTACAAAGAAACCAAGGCCAAGATCATATTCAAAGATGCAGTCATGTACAACAATGACTGGAAACAAAGGCAAACCAACTCAGTGCAACTACATGATGACCAGACCACACTACATGAATACATGGAGCAACGCAACAATCAATAGTGACGACAACAACAAGTTCAATATCCATTCAAGCACCAGACTCGACCATGACCACAATGCAGACTTGAGCACACATGGAGTTCGAGACAGTCAGGACATACATATGCAACCAAAACAGGGATGAAATTCACAAGCTTCAAATTCAAAACAACATGGCACAAAGACACAAATAACAATGGCACTGCCTCAACTGTCAATTCATATGCACATGCACCAGTGAACAATTGTGATAAACCACATTCAGGCATCAGGTTGAAAATAGGCATGTAAATATACATATATATGATGTATGTAGTGATAATCAGTACCACAATTCGAATGGTACAAGTGCAACATGCATATGACTCAAGTTCAAAATACAAACTGGCTCGAGGCTATAAAGCTCAGTACAAACAGAACATGAATACTTGTTGCATGAACATAAACAGTAGAGCAATTGAAGCAAATGCATATCAGACTGCAACTACCAGAGACCATCACATATGTATACATATATTCTAAGGCAACATGGGAACAGTGCAGACCGGTACAGTGATATATATGCAACAAGTCAAAGACTGCAAAACTATAGGCAAACATACGTGAATGGTTAACAAAGACAAGGTCAAGAGCAAGACACAAAACAACTCGAGCTAGCTCAATGAACCAGCTCACAAATCAGATGGAAGTAGACAAGTACATCTGTACCAAATGTACATGAACACTTGCAATAAAATGTGGTGCAAATACAACCAGTACCAAGGCAGGAGTACCAGACTACATAGAGACAATGCATACGAGTTAAAAAGTCATGATAGGTCAAAATCAATAACCAAGGCAAATTCGAACAAGCCAAAAATGCATACGAGTTCAAAAGTCATGGTACGACATCGAACAAGTCAAGTATGCTACAAGGATGAATAGACAGGTCGAAGTCAATTTTTCTCACAGCCTTACAGGAACTATTGCCGAAGTCATGAAACAGCTGAACAAAGTAAAAATTAAGAGAACGAAATCGAACAGTTAAAAATCAAGCCGTGGTAGCCAAGGAATCAATCACAAGCAATTAAAAGTCATGCAAATCAAGGAAACGGGAAATATACGATTATGAACAAGTCAGAAAAAATCACAATCATCCATACGAAGATCAATGGCCAAAGCAAAATAAACGACAAATTCAAATTAACGAGAATATATGAATTCAATTCCTATTTAAACCCAATCATCATCGACCGTGAAAAGCATTCGAGTTCAAGCATATCATAGATCACAACGTCAATAAGGAACTCGAATCGTGTCGAGTATAGTACAAATAGAAGAAGGAACGAACGTACCAATTTTCACAACAGATAGACTCCACTCAAATTGAAGGAGCCATGAGCAAAGTAAGGAGACGGTCGATCGACAGAGCAAGCAGCGTGGAATCATCATTCGATCGAGTTACTAAAGTCGGTGACTTCAATTTTCCAAAACCCTAAATCAGAAAGAGGAACGAAAGAAGAAAGGAATCTGCCATTTTTCACAATGAAAATAATACGGGACAAGGAATATACAAGAAGAAGTAAAAAGGGGACTAAGTTTATTTCTTAAGGCTAAACTTATGGGCGGCTTCTTTAATTGTATTTGGGTTTTAATTTTTATATTAGGGTTTTGTTATTTAAATTGTTTTAAATTTGTATTTTTCCATTTAAACTTTTGCAAAATCTAGTCGTGTGACTAGGGGACGAACTACGGTGGTGTAGTTCGAGAATTTGCAACTCAGTGGCAGGGTTCTGAGCGTAGAGTTAGGTTAGTCGATAGCGGGTGTCGCAAGTTTACGTGTGTAACCGTTTGACTACTTAATTTCTAATAGAAAACTTGGGGGCAGCACGTTGGGAGGGTTTTGCCGAAGCTGGGTAAATTTGTGTATTTCATTTCTGCATTTTTTATTCTGCTATTATCTGTGCTGCCGTTACACGACTCTATCTATGTTGTGAATATTTTATATACTTCATCATTAATTTTTGTATAATTGATAGTATCATCCTATTCACCGCCCCTCCCCCCCTCTAGGATGAAATCGATCCTACAAGTGGTATCAGAGCTAGGAACAAAAGCCATTTTTGTTTTATATGGTTTGAGTTTTCAAAGACCAATTTTTCTTACAAATTTGAATTTTTAAAATGGCTTCTGTTAATATTGTTTTTACGTGGGTCGTCAAATATTATTCCTCCTGCTTTTGATGGAATAGATTTTTTTGATTGTAAATTGAAAATGGAATTTTATTCAAAATCTGTTAATTTTAAATGTTAGGATATTACTGAAAATGGGTGTGATATAATAAATGAGAAAAATACTTTGATTAATGCTCTTACTATGCATACAATATATTCTCATATTAGTCAAGATATTTTTAACTCTATCTCTCATTGTGAAAATGCACAGGAAATCTAAAATACTTTTGATGCAATATATGGTGCAAAAGTCAGCAGCAATGAGAATTCCTCCATAATCAAATCAGAAATTAAAGAAACGTGCTTAGCAGGATTGGTAAAAGGAAGCAGTGATGATAATGATGATGGAGCAACTAAGATGGCATTACTAATGAAGAGATTAAAAAATGAAACCGTAAATGCAGAAATCCAGCTCTAAATCAAAAATTGATAAGCATAATATTCAAAGCACTAGGCAACCAAGAAGAACGGAAGATCATATGTCACAAGTGCAACAAACCTGAACACATCAAGCCCAATTGTACTCAGAATCAACACAATCTAGAAAAGAAATCAAAAAGGAGAAGTTTTGCAGCCGCGTGGAATAAAAGCGATAACAGTGAGAGTGAAAAAGCAGATCTGTGCCTTCGAGGTGATATAACCGATAACAATGATGATGACGAACCAAGTGAGGTATCAAAACTCACTCACTTAGAATTACTTATATATTTCCACGAAGTAAATGGCTGTTTCGAAAGACTTAGTGAGAAATATGCCAAAATTGAATCACAAAGAAATACTTTGATAGATTTAAATAAACAGCTTGATCAATTAGTTAAAAACTATCAAAGTAAGATCCCTAAGTGTGATAAGTGTTTACCACTCGAATAAGAGATTAAAAAATTAGAAATTAAAATTAAATCGCTTGAAAATGAAATTCTGATTTTGAAAAAGAGTGAAAATACCAGGAGAGAAAATTCTGTTAAAAAGTGCACACAATTTTGAACGAAAATGAATCACTAAAAATACAAGTCCAAGAATTGTCTACGACTTTAGAAAATTTTTCAAAAAGTGAAAGATCGGTAAATATGCTATTAGGGAAACAAACTAATATTGTTAGACAAGGACTTAGGTATAATCAATCTGAACGTGCTAGCATGGTAATTAATAAAGTCAATTCAAAGTGCATAATTTGCAAAAAAAACTGGACACAATCACCATAATTGCTGGTATAGACCCAAACATCTGAAAACTATTCCAATTTGGGTTCCCAAAGGCACAAATATAAAATCCCTTAAAGTCAAACAAATCTGGGTGCCGAAAGGAACATATATAAATAGTTTTGGGTCTACACAAACACATTTTTCAAAATCATTTGCCACTAAGAATCATGGACCTATAAAAACAAATAGGTCACAAAAAATTTCATTGTCTAGGTGTGGTGGCAGGCTAAGGAACAACAACTGTGTTACTTGGATTCTGACTGTTCTAAGAACACAATGCGCGACAAATCACAGTTCTTTAGCCTAGTACAAAGGTGACAGAATCACAATGGACAACAATGAAATATTATTGGTAAAGGTAAAAGAGGTAATGGTGTATTCATCTTAAATGATATATTAATGTGATAATCTGCACCATATCTGATTTGAATCAGCCAGTTATGTTAAAAAAGATGAATGATGATTTTGATTCCAACTTATTCAAAATGTTGAACAATTATCTTTGAACTATTTCATACAGATTTGCTTGGATTAATGATGGCGTTTTATTGATGATTACTCTCGGATATATTTGGTTACCTTAATGCTGGCACTATGATCACTGTTTGCACGACTTCAATTCAATTTAAAAATGATTTTAAGATATTTTGGTGCACACTTCACGGTTTGGTCTATCAAATCCAACTAATGATAATTTCGAGTGAGAGGAAAATTCAGATGCAGATTATATTGGTAATCTAGTTGGTAGAAAAATTACTAGTGAAACATGATTTATGTTGACATTCATTAGCTGCATAGTTTTTTCAAAGAAAATATCTGCAGATTTTTCATTTTAAATAATTTTCAAACTGCAGACATTTTTCTACAACCCTTCTAGAAAAACATTTTTTTGTTGACCTTGTTTCAGATTAGCCATTTTAAAAAAATTGATAATTATTTTTGAATTTGATTTTAAATTACTACATTAACTAATCTGACTCCCCACCGATTATCGAAAAGATAAATAGTAATTGAAAAAGTGATGAGTGTTGATATTGATCATATATTATAACTCGAGACAGTATAATTAGTAAATTTCTTTAGACATTTAAACAAGAGTTATAAACACTTTTTGTTGGTAAATTCCATGATCATTTCTATTTCTATCATATTTATATCGATCGTCACTCATCATAATCCGATATGGTATGTCAATATATGATATTTTAAACGGGAAATTATGTGCTTTCATTTTATTATATTTTTAGCAACAAAAACATCCAAAGTATTCACTCTCATTTAAAAGTCCTTACGGTTATGCATGGTTGAATTACTTGAGATTTTTGATTATGTGCTTCCATGCTCATTTAAAAGTCCTCACGTTATGCATGTATGGAACACATATCAAAATTGATTGATTAAATAGACAAGTTGATTCTAATCCCATTTAAAAGTCCTCACAGTTATGCGTGGTTAGAAGATACTTGATTCATTTTTTATAAAAAAATTTGAATACTACTAATCTCATTTAAAAATCCTAATGGTTATGCATAGTTAGTAGATATTCAAATTTCTGATTTAAATATACCACGAATAGATGCAACTATATGGTTTTATATGATGACATCACCCATATCATTCAAAAGTGGAATATGCACCTAACATAGTAGTTATGATTTTCGTTTGATTTTTTTATTGAAATTTAATATTTATAATCTATTGAGCATTAATACCGTATTAATATCTATCACTTTATCTCTATTTTTCTAACACTATTACTCTTTTGCAGATAATAAAAGGGGGAGAGAAAAGTTAAGGTTTTGTCAAATCAAAGGAAATAAAGGTTAAATATTTTATTTTGAATCTTCTATATGCATCTAGGTTCATTTATTCATTTTTATTTATTTACATGCATATATGAAGGGGGAGCTTTGTGTAGAGAGGGAGCATTCTAATAGAGAGAGCAAATTGAATAATCAAATACATTTAATAAAACTCAAAATCGTAGATATATGTTTGTTATCATCAAAAGGGGGAGATTATTGAATATGCAAGTATATGATTTTTATTTAATGATAATAAACATATATATATATTCATTTAAATATATCTATTAATGTACAATTTTATTTTCATAGATTAAATAAATATTTGTTGAATTAAATAAATAACACAGAATTGAAATTCAAACGGATATTTTATTCAAACAAATATTTTATTACAATTTTGGATAGTATAAACTTGAACTCGCACTATATATTCACAATTTAATTATAATGCAATTTTGATTACATCATAATTTTTCATTTACAAATGTCCTCACTACATATCGCTCATTCACACATATTTATCTTCAATTCCATTCCAGATTGAATCCACATCTGAGCAATCAACAAAAATATACATTGACGCGGTAAAATTGAAAAAAAAACATGGCAGTTTAAAATAAAACGTAATTTTGAAAATATTATTTGCCTCAGTTATTTGGGTTGTTCGTCATCATTTAAATTTGAATTAATCATACACGAACAGCTTGTGACATGCACAGTGTATCACCGTACATGCCACAAGGCCGTGCATAATGATATACACTTGATAAAATTACAAGGATAGGTAAGCATAGATCAAACCCAAATGAAAACTGGGTTCAACTCAAGTGCAATACAAATAAAGCCACGACACGAGCATAAGGTCAAACCCGAGTTATAAGCTGGATTCAACTCAGGTGCAATACAAAACTATAGGTCAAGATATATACAACACAGCCTCGACCAAAATTCGAATGTACACTTGAACCCAGACTGGTTAGAGCAACCAGACTACAAAGAAAACAAGGCCAAGACTAGATTCAAAGATGCAATCATGTACAACAAAGACTGGAAACAAAGGCAAACCAACTCAGTGCAACTGCATGATGACCAGACCAAACTACATGAATACATTGAGCAATGCAACAGTAAATAGTGAAGACAACAACAAGTTCAATATCCATTCAAGCACTAGACTCGAACAAGACCACAATGAAGACTTGAGCACAAATGGAGTTCGAGACAGTCAGGACATACATATGCAACCAAACCAAGGATGAAATTCACAAGCTCCAAATTCAGAACAACATGGCACAAAGACACAAATAACAATGGCACTGCCTCAACTGTCAATGCATAAGCACATGCACCAGTGAACAATTGTGATAAACCGCATTCAAGCATCAGGTTGAAAATAGTCATGTAAATATACATATATATGATGTATGTAGTGATAATCAGTACCACAACTCAAATGGTACAAGTGCAACATGCACGTGACTCAAGTTCAAAATAAAAATTGGCTCGAGGCTACAAAGATCAGTACAAACAAGAACATGAATACTTGTTGTATGAACATAAACAGTGGAACAATTGAAGCAAATGCATATCAGACTGCAACTACCAGAGACCATCACACATGTATACATATATTCTAAGGCAACATGGAAAGAATGCAGACTCGGTACAGTGATATATATATGCAACAAGTTAAAGGCTGCAACACTACAGGCAAACACACGTGAATGGTTAACGAAGACAATGACCAAGAGAAAGACATAAAACAACCCAAGATAGCTCAATGAACCAGCTCACAAATCATATGGAAGTACACAAGTGCATCTCCACCAAATGTACATGAACATTTGCAACAGAAAGTAGTGCAAATACAACCAGAACCAAGGCAGGAGTACCAGACTACATAGAGACAATGCACACGAGTTCCAAAGTCATGGTAGGTCAAAATAAATAACCAAGGAAAATTCGAACAAGCCAAAAATGCACACGAGTTCAAAAGTCATGGTACGGTAATCGAACAAGTCAAGTATACTACAGGGATGAACAGACTGGCCGAAGTCAACTTTTCTCACAGCCTTGCAGGAACCAATGCCGAAGTCATGGAATAGCTAAAAAAAGTAGAAATTAAGAGAACGAAATCAAACAGTTAAAAATCAAGCCGTGGTAGCCAAGGAATCAATCAAAAGAAATTCAAAGCCATGCAAATCGAGGAAACAGAAAATATACGATTATGAACAAGTCAGAGAAAATCACTATCATCCATATGAAAATCAATGGACAAAGCAAAGTAAATGACAAATTCAAATTAACGAGAATATAGGAATTCAATTCCTATTTAAACCCAATCATCGTCGGTCGTGGAAAGCATTCGAGTTCAAGCATATCACAGATCACAACATCAATTAGGAACTCGAATCAAGTCAAGTATAGTATAAATCGAAGAAGGAACGAACGTACCAATTTTCGCTATAGATAAACTCGACTTAAATTGAAGGAGCCATGAGCAAAGTAAGGAGACGGTCAATCGACAGAGCAAGCAACGTGGAATCATCATTCGATCAAGTTACTAAACCGGCGACTTCAATTTTCCAAAACCCTAAATTAGAAAGAGGAACGAAAGAAGAAAGGAAGCTGCCATTTTCACAACGAAAATAATACGGGCCAAGGAATATGCAAGAAGAAATAAAAAGGGGACTAAGTTTATTTCTTAAGGCTAAACTTATGGGCCGACATCTTTAATTATATTTGGGTTTTACTTTTTATACTAGGGTTTCTTTATTTAAATTTTTTAAATTTGTATTTTTCCTTTTAAACTTTTGTAAAATCTAGTCGTGTGACTAGGGGACAAACTACGGTGGTGTAAATCGAGAATTCGCAACTCCATGGCTGAGTTGTGGCAGGGTTTTGAGCGTAGAGTTAGGTTAGTCGATAGCAGGTGTCGTAAGTTTATGTGTGTAAGCATCTGACTACTTAATTTCTACTAAAAACCTTGGGGGCATCACATATGCAGGGTTTTGCCGAAGTTGGGTAAATCTGTGTATTTCATTTCTGTATTTTTATTCTGCTATTATTTGTGTTGTTGTTACATGACTATATCGGTGTTGCGAATATTTTATATACTTCATCATCTAATTTTTTTTTTAATAATTGATAGTATCGCCCTACTCACCTGCTTTTAGGGTGAAATCGATCCTACACCCGACTCCAGAGGAAGTCAGATTCTTGTTCAATGTAAAGAGTAGGGGAGATAATCTCTCGTTCACATTCTTAGCGGGAGTCAGAAACTACCAAATTGTGATTGGGACTTGGATCGAATTTGGCTACTTCAAAACCGAGTGGTTCAATGTTCGGTGCTCGCTAGGATTTGCTAGATGGTGGCTGGATAGACGTAAGTGTTTCAACTCCTCCGGCAACTGATTGGTTAATCCCCGTTGATACAGAGTTTAATGTTATTTTCTCTTTACAACTTCAATTCCTCAACCCAAAGGTGCCCAATTTAGGGAAATCGTCAGGATCCTTCAGGAGGTGTCGGGCGAGTTTAGAAAGATCGAAGTGGTGCTTACGGACAAAAATCTGAGGGTCGTCGGGCTGATTGACGGAGATCAGAGCATAGGGCTTAAAGAATCTATCAGGGCAGCTCCAGCAAGACAAGCTAGACGAAGAGTGCCTGGAATTGTAATCGTTGAGCAAGGTGGTGAAAAGGATGCACCCACCAAGATGAACCCGTAGCTAGGCCTTCAGATATCCTAAGACATCCAGAAAGGATAAGGAAACGCAAGGCGGTTGCTCGTAAACTCCGCAACTCTACGAGACGGGAATCCTTGGTTATGTCTCTACCAACTGCCGGTGTTATAGTTTCGGATGCTCCCTCCTCACACATGGACAACCCCTTTCAAGGACTTGCAGATATTCCAATCTCAGACTATGTGTCGCTCCAACAAGATACCAGATTGAAAAGGCTTCAAAGCGCTTTAGATTTAGGCGAGTCAACTCCTTTGAGTATGGCCGACATAACTGGTTGGTTGGGGTTAACACTTACATGCATACACTTCACGACTGCACATACTCAATATTCACGAGTTGTCCAATCTCCCAAGACAACTAACTTTGCCTTTCTTTTAATTTTGCAGATCTGATGTCGAAGAAACCATCAATGCTCGGTAGTCTTCACACAGCACATGAATCTTCCAGTTCTTACAAGGAACCTCGTAGGTGTGACTCTAACTGTCGCCACTCTAGCCAAGAGAGGGATTATTACAAAAGAGATAGAGCTAGGAAAAAGGAGAGGGAACGAGAAAGAGGAAATGAGAGGTGAGACAGATGTCGTTCCCGATCACGCTCCCCTCCACCCAGGATTTCGTTACCACCTCCCAGTTCGGGGACACAAACCGTTGCGACTTCATGCCAACCGGTGCATCCAGTAATTCCAAAACCCGACAAACATCACCGTATGACCAGGGCAGATACCACTATTGCAGCTGCTTTGGCGGTTATAGAGTCGACGGGTGAGGGAGCCACTCGGATAGCTCAACTAAAGAAAGATTTTCCAGACATATACTTCGACAGCTTCCATTTTCCTCCAAATTTGATGGTGCTTCCATATAGAGCAGAAAAAATTGTTCATAATCATGTCTATCATGCTTTTGGCCAATACCGATAGTGGAAGAAAACCGCTGAGAAAGTTTCAGCTATGGCGTTTGAGCAGGCGAAGAAAATTAAAGAGCTTCAAGAAACCATCACCCAGAAGGATCGGATCGTCATAGTGCTCACTAGAGAGAATGATACTTTAAGGAATTCTGAAATGGAGGCCCTAAAAAAGGTTGACGAGGCCAATAAGGAGTTGGAGTGGATGAGGCAGGAGCATCTAAAGTTAGTAGACTATATAGGCCATAGAATGCCATAGTCACTGCTGAAAAGATAAAGCACTCGAAGAGCTGGCAGAGCTTAAAGCCAAATACGATGAAGTTGTTAAGGAAAAAGATGAAGCTAACAAGATCGCTCAGGAGGCCTGCGACCAAATTATGGAGGCTCGAAACGAGTGGGATGCAACGAAGTTGAAAATTCAGGAGGCCGAGGCTAGGGTTGAGGTTGAAGCCAGCGCAATGGAGGTTGGACTGGAGAGTGATATTGAAGATCTTTTAATTACCTATAATATCAACATTCTGAGATACCATGACTTGATCTATCTCAGCGACTATCCAACTCACTTACATAGTGTCCGGCGTCGTTTCTTGGCCGATGAGAAGTCAGAGCGTCATACTGGATCCCTTAATGAATTCGGTTTGGAGAACGGAGTGTTGAACGAGGAAGAGAGGAGAATTCTCTTTGACAAAACTATCGCATTTGAGAAAGAGAAGCTCACTACTCAGCACTCGAAGGTTGGAGAGGGCTCTGGTGTTGAGCATCATGATACAAGCTCTGAGATCTCTGCATCAACTCAGCATGAATCCGCTCCTGCGGTTGATCCTTTACCTGTGCCGGCCTATGATCCGGATCAGCCACAGCTATCTCTAGCCTACAAGCATGTGTCAAGAGGAACTCCGATCCCCGCTGCGAGCCGACCTGAGGAAGGTATTCCGAACACTTCTCGAAGTCATTCACGATCTGGAGTACAATGAATTTTTTTTCTAATTCTCTAATCTTCATTCAGCTATTGAAGCAACACCGACCATGCCCCTTCAGCCCGAGAACAAAACCAAGAGCAGGAGGCTGTCATAATGGAGGTGACGACGACCACCATTACTGTAATGGCTAGGGAAGTTGATGTGAGCGCTTTCACCTTTAATGCGCAAATGATGGATGAGCTCCTAGGTGTTGAGACTTGGATTTGATTCATGACACGAAGCTATCACTACGACATATATATTTGATGACTGCTACGACAAAAAGAGACAAGGAGATGAGACTTTAAAACTGGTGCATTAAATATAGTATTTTGTTTTTAAGTCTTAGATCAATATTGTTAAAATCTCCCCTCGATTACGTACATATTAGCTTATAAATTTAATCGTTGTAGTTCCCAAATAATTTATACATATATAAGCAAAAAATTGAATTATAAAAGTGTTTTAAAATTATATAAATTAATATTGTAAACTATGCATATTGCACAAATTTAACCAGGGCAGTCGATTGACCCAGAAATTCAGCCGACTGACACAGGAAATTTTGTGCAACATGTATAGATACATAGATATACGAATTTAAATTTTAAAAATTACTTTGAATATTAAGTCGACTGAGCCAGAGGCTCAGTTGACCAAATTTCTATAACAGCCACTTTTCGAAAAGACACAACTTTTTGTGAAGAGATACGAATCTCTACGAAAAGATTGGACGCAACACTTCAATCGAAACTCTTCACCAATAGTTTTTTCTTACTAGCCTTTATAAATACAAACTCCAACTTGATTCCAAATCACTTAATCATAATCTAATTTTGTTATCTCTCTGATCTAACTTTCTGGAATCTATTATCTATCATACTTTTAATTATTCTGCATTAAAGAAATACAATATCTTTCTATTCTTCATATACTTCAAATATATATATACACACTCGAAGAGAAGATTATAGGAAGGTATACTGCAAGTGACAAATCCGTGTTATCAAAACACACAAAAGTCAAAACTATTTTCTGTATTTATTGAAGTCCTGTTATGCTGCTCAGGCGAGTGAAGTCCTCTTCGGCCGTTGAGGCAAAATCTTATTCGACTGCTCAGGTCCTCGTTCGGCTGTTATTCCTCCTGGTTAAGTGAGGGTTGTTGTTTTAGAGAATTTCCAAGAGGAGTTTAGGACTGGCCGTAGGACGGTGCTCCAAACCAGTATAAAAATTCCAGGTGCCATTTTACTTTGCTGCTTTTCATATTCTGCACTATTTACATGGTTACTATCATCATTATACTCTATATTATCATATATCCATATTACACGATTCGTAGCACACTTTCATTTGGTATCAGAGCAAGGTCATCATATAACTGTAACACAGTTATCTAATAATCTAATAATATGGACACTAACACTAGCAATAGCACTAGCATTAACACTAGCTTCATTGAAGGACAATCCACTGCACGTCCACAATTATTTAATGGCATGAATTATAACTACTGGGCCACATGAATGAGAATATATATGCAAGCAAATGGCTTTGATTCATGGAATATAATTCAGATAAAATATACTATTCCTACTGAAGAATATTCTACTTGGTCTAATACATAGAGACTAGATGCCACAGCTAATGCAAAAGCCATGAATATGTTGTTTTGTGCCTTAGATAAAAATGAATTTAACCGTGTAAGCATGTGGAATACTGCATATGAAATATGGCATACACTTAAAGTTACACACGAAGGAACCAACAAGGTCAAAGAAAGCAAAATATCCATGCTCAAAAGTCAGTTTCAAAACTTTAGAATGAAAGAAAATGAATCTATAAATGACACGTACTCAAGATTTCAGGATATCTATCATTCATTAGTAGGACTAGGAGAAAAATATTCTGACTTTGATATTGTATCCAAAATCCTTAACTCTTTAACGGAAGAATAGGAAAGAAAAGTTCTCGCTATTGAAGAAGAGAACGATATCTCCAAAATAACCCCGGAAGAGTTATTAGAAAATGTCCTATGAAGTGAATTTGTAAGCTAAAAGAGTTCAAGCTCGAGATAAAATAATATAGCATTCCGTGCAGAACAAGAAGAACCAGATTCAGACAAAGACGGCCTAGCCTTTATTTTCAAGAACTTCAAGAAATTCTTGAAATATAGAAAAGGAAACAGAAATAACGGCAAGAAAAGTTCAAATAGCAATAAACCACCATCTTTATCAGTTATGGAGTGCTTTAACTGTCATGAAAAGGAGCACATGCAGAAGGACTGTCCAGATCAAAAGAAAGAATACTGAAATAAAAGGAAGGACAAATTCAAAAGAAAAGCCTTTTCAGTCACATGGGATGATTCAGATTCTTCCTCTTCTTCTTTTGGAAGTGAAAGTGGCAGCGATAATGAACAAGCTAACGTATGCTTTATGGCCAAAGCTAATGAGGCCCCACTCAAGAAAAGAGGAAAATAGATACTCGATAGTGGTTGCTCAAAACACATGATAGGAGACAAAGATATGCTGATAAATACTCAGATGGAGATTCTGTCACTTTTTGAGATAATTCCAAGAGATATATCATCGGCAATGAAGATGTGAGCAATTACGATACATCTAATTTACCTCTCATTACAAATGATTTATTAGTTAAGAATCTAAAACATAATCTATTTAAGTATAAGTCAATTATGCGATAAAGGTTTTAAAATATCATTTTCTGAAAATAAATCTAGTATTCTTGATCAGAATCAAAATATTATTTTCGAAGGAAATAGAGATAAAAACATTTACGTTTTGAATATGAAAGTTAATCATAACTCAGATATGTGTTTAATTGCTAAAGAAAATGATCCCTGGTTATGGCACAAACGATTCTGCCATATCAATTTCAAAGATATAAATAAAATTTATAAAAATAATCTTGTAAAAGGATTACCAAATATGAATTTTAAAGTTCATAATATATGTGACTTGTAATGACCCGTTAAATTTGATAATATTAAATGGATTAACTTAATATAATTTTTAATCTAATTTATAATAAATGTAGGAGTTGGATATAGTAACTGAGATTAAAGATTTAACAATTGAAACGTTATATGGCAATAGGTAGAATAACGAAGATTTGTGTTGTGGTTATAAGTCATAATTAGTTGATTAAAATGGTATTAACGAAATAATAACTGAATTGAATTGCAATATATAAACATCAGAAAAATTTAATTGGTGGATTAAATTTGTTAAAGTTCATAAGTTTTGTAATTTAGTTTAGTAGAACTTTAAATTATAAACGAAAATTGAAATAAACGATAAATTTAATTATGTAAATGGTGACTCAAGACCTAGGTTATAGGAATTGGAACATAATCCAATTTGAATTAAGTAGAAGAAGGATTTGGTTAATATGTAAGTTATTATTCAAGGTATTGAATAAAAACTTGGAATTCAATCATAATTTAATGATAATAACGTTAGTATTAGAGAATAAATATATTTCAATGCAGTACCCGAATGAACGGACTAAAATGAATATATATTGAATAGAAATGAAATGTAAATTGGCACATTTAGTTGAAAGTTAATTTTAAGAAACATATAAATGTTGAATTTGTGAATATTAATATAAATATTAACTTGAATGGGATTCATTAATACAAAGATGTAATAAGTGTAGATAGTAAAAATTTAATGGCTGTAGTGGATAAAAAAATCTAGTAGTAACATAAAATTTATTTATATGGAAAAAGAGTATAGATTTGAACAAATTTATGAAAATTTGATAAGAACGGTGGTTGTAATCAGTTTGGTTATTTAATATTTGGAAGATAGAGATTTGTAAATCCGTTAATGAATTTATAATGGGAAGGAATGGTAAGAATGTAAAAATTATAAGCATTTGATTCAATTAAGGGAATTAAATTTTAAATAAATGGTCATTTAATAAATTCAACGTTCTGTGAGAAATCATAATAGTTGTGTAAAATGTGTACACACTTCTATTTGGAAATTTATTGGATTTATAACGGTTTTGGTATTACATTTATGAGTTTAAAAGTTATTCCATTTTGTAAAGTAATAAAAGCTTATTTAGGTGACTAGAATTTAGCGTAACGACTATTGTGTGTTACCTATTCTTGTTGCTTGTTAATTTAAATTTTGGGAATCAAATTCAATTTATCCGCCAATTTACCGCAGTTAAAGTGAAATGAATTGGTGAATGAGTAATGTTAAATACAAATAAGATGTAACCAAGAAAAATCCCATTTATAATAATTTATGTAGAATAAAGTAAAGAAACCAGGAAATGAAAATGTGAAAATGTGGATGCAATGAGATCTTAAGTAATAATAACTTTGTTAGGTAAGTGATAACGGATTTTTTTTGTATAACCAAATAAAGATCCAAATTTATTTGGAAATTAATTGCAATCAATTGAATTTATTGCAATTAAATGGATTTAATATTTAATAGTTATGTAATTATTATTTGGAAGAAATTGGAGTTATTTGTAATAAGTATGAACCTAATGTTAATTTTTCTTATAGGATTGACAATTGATATGGAATGAAAAGAAGAAAATTTGGGTCAGTAAAATTTGGAATTTATGCATAACAAAATGGATTCTAACGTTAAATACTACGTTATTGAGATTTAAATTAGACTTAAAGAATAATGATGTGAATCAGGAACTAATGTTTATGGCATCTTTATTTTAGGTGAAAGTTGAGAATATAAAGATTAAAAATCTAAAGTATGGGTTTTGAGAATATAATTTATAAAATTCTTAAATATAAGAAAGTGTAGAAATTAACATTGCAATTAATATACTGTCAACTTTTAATTCACAGCTAAACCTGTTAAATCTTTTCAAATTGATTACGAATAATATAAGAAATAAAATTTGGCTAATTTTAGAATTTAATATAAAATTTGGATTTTTATAGTTTATTTAATGAATATTAAAAATAGCCATTTTGGCCACGGACTCGGATTTCGACGAAACCAGTTCCATCGGATCCGTATCGGTGAATTATTATAGGGTTTCAAGTTTCGTATCGATCGGACTTGTCGTTTGATCGTACGGGCGTGAAACGCCTTGAAATCAATTTTAATAAAATCAATTTGAAATCAATTTGGAAATTTTGTTTTCAGCATAACTTCTTCATACGATCAAATTTGGACGTGAAACTTTTTCCATCGCGTTCAGAATATTTTAAATTACCTATTTGGATATATAGATTTACGAAATTTCGTTCCGGAGACATAGCGGGCTTTTTGGGCCTTAGTTTGTTTCGTACGTTCATCTATCTAGTCTATCTACTCTAACCCAACCCTACCTATAAATATACGGTTATAAACCTTAGCTCCATTCTATCGTCTATTTGCTGTACGTTCATCTTCTTCAAGCTTCTCTTCTTCTTCAATGGGGGCTAACCCTAGATCCAGTCAGTTCAAAAAAAAAAAATTCAAATTTAAAAAAAAAAAAAAAATTGCGGATCTGCAGCAGCTTCTGGTCGCGCTTCGGGTTTCAGGGGAGAAAACCCTAGAGCAACTTCGGGTCAGGAATCTATTTAAAAAATTCAAATTTAAAAAAGAAAATGACTCGGGTCGCTCCGGGTCGTTTTGGCGAAAACTCCAAGCAGGCACCGGGGAATTGAGGCGGCGCACCGAAGTCGAACCCGAAGTCGACCCAGGACCAGAATTTTCCATTTTTCAAATTTTCATAACTTTTGCATACGAGCTCGGATTCATGCGCGGTTTGTTTTGCTGGGATCGTATCGGAATTTCTGACGTTTTGACGCTGGTTTGGATGGATTTGGAGACCGTCAAAATTTTGAGTTTAAATTGAATTTAAATTCGATTTAAATTCCAAAGGTGAGTGTTTTAACCCACTCACAACTACTAGAAGCTTTTATGTTTGTTAAATTAATTTTAGAAATGAATAGAAATTTATTTATGAGTATTTGGCATGTTTATTTTATTCATATCTGTGGAATTGCATTTATTAAATTTAACTGTTAATTTAATTAATTTATTGCGTATAAATTTACAGTTAAAATTTATTTGTTTGGATATGAACTGCTAGTTAACAATTATATAATTTATTACTGAATATAGACTGTAGATTAATAGCTGTTAAATTTAATTTGAATAAAATTGCCAGTATTACCTGTTATGTAGTACCAAAAATAATATTGTTATTGATTGATATTGATTTATGATTGCGATTTGGATGATGGATGATGTTGATGAATGGATGTTTATTGTATGTCATTAAATTGCAAATTATCATGAATATTTCCTTTCATTCGGGATTGTGGTTTGAAATGATATACAACCGCAAAATTTTATATCTTTTAAATTGTGGATTGAAATGATAAATATCCGTATCACTTGACCATAGGATAGAAAATTATATACAGGCACCGCGGTCTATATATAACTATTTTTATGTGATTTCTATGGTTTGGATGGAATACGGTTTATAATAATCTTAAATTTTATATTGTATAAATATTATTCTTCCATATATATACATATGAAGTTGAAAATGTTGAAAATTTTGAAATTAAAAGGTGTATAAATCTCTTTATTAAAATGGAAAAATTTAAGAAAATGGAGTTTGATAATTTATATCATATGTTTAAATGTTAAGTTTGGAAATTTTAAGATATGATATTTATAATTGGATTTTTCCCAAGATAAATTGAAATGAATATTCTAGTATAATTTGAATTGAAAAAAAAAATATTTTATTACTAGAATTGGAGTTTTATTTATGGATTTGATGTGAATATTCAAGACTAAATAATAGTACGTTTAATTTGCTGAAAGAATAAATTCCAACTTTAGTTTTGAAATATTAATACTCCAAATGGATATATATATATAGAAATTGAAATGGTTTTTGGAACTTGAAAGTGATATTTAAATTATGGTTTAGACCTTAAAATAAAGAAATATATTTGTAAAGCCATGGAAATTATTTTTCTTTACAGAGTAACCTTAAAAGTTAAACCATCTATTTTATATGCCGTTGAATATCCAAACCATTCAAGTTAGAAGTTATGGGTTTAAAATATATGAATTTCGAAATATTATGCTTTGAAAGTATAATTCAAATGTTCGGTTTCCAGATATTATAGATTTTAAAGCAGTATGATTTTGGAAAGAATTATATTTGGATAAAATGATATCATATTGTTTTGGGTTTTAAAATGATATCGTACTCATAGTTTTTGAAATGGAAATTTTTATTCTGGTTTTTAAGTATAAACTATTTTAAATGACCGCGGTGTTATAATAACGATGGGTTGGCAAAGAGACCGGGATCGGATATGGACATACTCTCTGTCGATACCGAAAACCACTTTGACTAACCGTGTACGCGGTGGAGATTCCAGAATGAAGTAGGTGGTGACGACGTTTCCTGTAAGGTAAATACGTGGACCCGACTCCCGTGAGTTGGCATAAGGTGGCTAAAACAGGAGCGATTCTCAGGCCAATGAGGTCATTCCTCTGATCGGACCCTCCTCTTCGATATTATACTTTGATTTTGGATTGATTCAGTGGCCACTTCTATATTTTGATTTTGGGGAGTTAGTCCGAGGTGGGCGGTAACTGCGGCTACGCGTTTCCACCAGCCTTGATAGCAATTGGTATATCTACCCTGGCATTGCCTAGTTGTGCCGTGTCACCTACCATACCGAGCCTTTACTACGAGTTTCTATTTGTGTCGTACCTATGGAGTATCCTCTGGTAGCTTCCCGATCAGGAGGTATTACGGTACTGTATAGACTATTGGCATTATTTGTGTTAAGGGCTATATGGGTAACCCCTTAACGCTATTAAAAAGTAAGTTTACTTTACAAATAGACACTATTATAATAGCGCAATATACTACATAGTAAATAGTTTAACGGATCCTTAGGAGATGTAAATCCCGAGCATCTCTTGAGTTACTGCACTCATATTTATTTCTGTTAATTTAACCCACATAAGATCTTTTAGTTCTGACTCGAGTGTTTTTGTCTTTTCAAATTCGCTCGGGTCAGTCCGAGTGTTTCAGGATCGAAGATTTTAGCTTTGGAGGACGAAGACGAAGAATCCGTATTATATTATTTTTAGTATTGCACCACACTCTAAATTTCTGCTGCATTGATTGTATTGGTATGTGTAACTCTGATATTCATTGTATAAGTAAAATAAATATGTTGTAAACAGTTATCATGAACTGTATATTGATTATTATATTTTATCCTTCCGCTGTGAGATTCTATTTTGTTTTATTTCTTCTCTGTTTTTTCTTATTTACCCCATAACAATCCGCCCTTGCGTATGCTTTGAATTGGCACGTGTGTCGGTTTAAAGTGTGCGAAAAGGCGAGATGTTACAGTTGGTATCAGAGCTTTGGTTTAGCGATAAACTTTGGCTTTGTGGGGTTTGACTCTTTGTTAATAGGGTAGTAATACCCTATGGGAGTCGCTGAGTGTATATATATGAGAGAGCGTATTTGTTAGTGTTATAAAAAGATTTTGATATTGTGTTAATCTGTTCCGTTTTGTATTTATAAATTCTGGTTGATGCATGGGACGCTGTCATCAATAGGGATTTCTAAACACTTAATAGGACAGACCGACATAATATTTGTTTTTAATATAGGTGAATGAAATAATTTTGCCTATTATATTTTCCATATATAAAAATATTTTTATAAAGATATATATATTTGGTTGCTATAGATTGGGTGTTAGGTAATAAAAATATTTATAATAATTGAAGCTAAGTTGAAATTTTAATAAATCAAATTGGAGATTTTAGAACCTAAGTCCGGGATTTTGAAAAAAATTCTGCTTTCAAAGGATTTATGAAATATAATGATTTGGTTTATAAATATTTTCTTATATAAATATTTAGTATAATTCGAAGGAATTGTTTTAAAGAGGATTTTGGAGAAAATAATTTTGTACTTTCCTCTCTGTCGCTGGAAAATAATTTCGGTGATGGCGGCCGCATCATCGACTTTCATTTTCGAGTTTCGAAGGGGAAAGGCCACTGTAGTAAAATTCTACTGCAGATTTATTTTGAAATTATCTAAAATTTTAATTGTTTTAAAATATAATTGAGATATAAAAGTTGTAGGAAACTAATTATCTATTATTTTAAAATAAATTGAAATTTGACCCGGTATTTAATTCTAAAATTTTCCATTAATTAATTGTTTAAATTATTTTAGTGAAATAAAAGGTAAGAAATTAATGAATTGAAATCTCTAATTTAGGTAAGAGAATTAATGCTATGTTATAAAGGAAGTTAAAATTTTAACTTATAAGTAATGGTAAAGATTTATTGAACAATCAATGAATTAAGAGAATTGAGATAAAACTTGTATAAGTTCAATTGCATTTTTCTTTAACATAAATAACTTACCAAGTATAAAAAGTTGAAATGTAAATTAAGAGTGGAATAGAATAATATGCAAGTAGAATTTTGGAAAAAAAATGAAGTATTCAATAAATTACTATTATAAATAAGAATTTAATGGTATTAACTTAAGTGATGATTGGAATTTTACTAAAATTAAAGGTTGTATTATTAATAGGTGATTTTAACCTTAAGAAAGTAAAAAATGAAATTCCTTAATTTATAAAGTTTGATTGTAGGGTTATGAACTTAAGTACGCCTTAATTTCCCCTATTCTAATATAATGGAAAGTAGGAAAAATATAAATGACTGCAATCCATAGTTAATGAATGAGTAAAATCTTTCACTTATAAGAATGCAAGTTATAAGGTTAATAAATTAAGTGTAAGTAGAGGGTTACTGTAATTAAATATAATAGAAACTTCAACATTAAATAAATGAATGAGATTAAAGGTAAGTCGAAATTGTAATTTATAAAACAAATATATATTAATTAAAGGAATGGAGAAGAAACTTGTAAAATTTCACTTACATTCTTAAAACATACATAACTTACCATATAATAAAAAGTTGCAATGTTATTAAGAAAATGAAAGGAGAAATCTTACAAGTGAAGCTTGAGGTACTAAAGGTATTCTATTAATTTGCTATTGTTAATGAGAATTAATTGTATAAGCTTAAGATAAATTGAAAATTTTACTATATAAGTAAAGGTAAGTAGTATAAATAGATGATATATACTTTAGTCAATAAATTGGAATACAAATATAATGAATTTTGTAATAAATGGAAAATAAAATTGTAAGAAACAAAGAAATCCCTCCATGAATGAAAGAAAGAAAATCAACCCACTGAAGCATGAAATAAATGTATAATAAGTTAATTTGGTTGTTGATTTGAATTGTTATTGTTGATTTATGTTTGTTGGGTAAGAAATTTGAAGTTGTTGGATGAATAAATAATCTATCCTTGTTCCATCTAAGACTGTTGAGTAAAGGATGCACTTGATAGTTAATTTCATTTCATACAAATTTCAAGTTTGAACCAAACAACTATTTGTTTGATGGATTAAATGGTTGCTTTGTTTGTGTATGTATGTTGTTTGTAAGGTTGATGGTTGTTGAATTGTTTGGTTGATTAATGATTGAATCCACTTGAATAGTTCACTTTAATATAAATATTTAACCTTTTAGATTATATAAGTGAATACAGGTGATGGAAGCAACTGCTACTGCTTTTGGTTCCAAAATAATAAGCGTATATCGCCCAACAAATAGGTACGTTTTCGGATTACGTTTAAAGCGCTATTTTTCCCGGGTTGGGATATAATATTTTGATAATATATGTAATATATTTGTATATTTTGATATTATATTTTCTCCCGAGCCTCACCGTACAAAGGAGACTCTGCCAAAATTTTCCGAAAATTTTGGACTTAGAATTTTGTGAAAATATTTTCCCAACTTTAATAATTTAAGTACAAAAGAATATAATGATTATAAAACTGGTATATTTTATATAAGGGAATTAATTTAGTAATATTGTCAATAAGTTAATGTTTGAAATAAGATGTACTGTTTTACTCTTCCTTCTCCCTTCTTTTTCCTTTTCGGGGACGAAAAGTTTTGAGTGGGGGAGATTGTAATGACCCGTTAAATTTGATAATATTAAATGGATTAACTTAACATAATTTTTAATCTAATTTATAATAAATGTAGGAGTTGGATATAGTAACTGAGATTAAAGATTTAACAATTGAAACGTTATATGGCAATAGGTAGAATAACGAAGATTTGTGTTGTGGTTATAAGTCATAATTAGTTGATTAAAATGGTATTAATGAAATAATAAAAAATGGTATTAATGAAATAATAACTGAATTGAATTGAAATATATAAACATCAGAAAAATTTAATTGGTGGATTAAATTTGTTAAAGTTCATAAGTTTTGTAGTTTAGTTTAGTAGAACTTTAAATTATAAACGAAGATTGAAATAAACGATAAATTTAATTATGTAAATGGTGACTCAAGACCTAGGTTATAGGAATTGGAACATAATCCAATTTGAATTAAGTAGAAGAAGGATTTGGTTAATATGTAAGTTATTGTTCAAGGTATTGAATAAAAACTTGGAATTCAATCATAATTTAATGATAATAACGTTAGTATTAGAGAATAAATATATTTCAATGCAGTACCCGAATGAACGGAATAAAATGAATATATATTGAATAGAAATGAAATGTAAATTGGCACATTTGGTTGAAAGTTAATTTTAAGAAACATATAAATGTTGAATTTGTGAATACTAATATAAATATTAACTTGAATGGGATTCATTAATACAAAGATGTAATAAGTGTAGATAGTAAAAATTTAATGGCTGTAGTGGATAAAAAAATCTAGTAGTAACATAAAATTTATTTATATGGAAAAAGAGTATAGATTTGAACAAATTTATGAAAATTTGATAAGAACAGTGGTTGTAATCAGTTTGGTTATTTAATATTTGGAAGATAGAGATTTGTAAATCCGTTAATGAATTTATAATGGGAAGGAATGGTAAGAATGTAAAAATTATAAGCATTTGATTCAATTAAGGGAATTAAATTTTAAATAAATGGTCATTTAATAAATTCAACGTTCTGTGAGAAATCATAATAGTTGTGTAAAATGTGTACAAACTTCGATTTGGAAATTTATTGGATTTATAACGGTTTTGGTATTACATTTATGAGTTTAAAAGTTATTCCATTTTGTAAAGTAATAAAAGCTTATTTAGGTGACTAGAATTTAGCGTAACGACTATTGTGTGTTACCTATTCTTGTTGCTTGTTAATTTAAATTTTGGGAATCAAATTCAATTTATCCGCCAATTTACCGCAGTTAAAGTGAAATGAATTGGTGAATGAGTAATGTCAAATACAAATAAGATGTAACCAAGAAAAATCCCATTTATAATAATTTATGTAGAATAAAGTAAAGAAACCAGGAAATGAAAATGTGAAAATGTGGATGCAATGAGATCTTAAGTAATAATAACTTTGTTAGGTAAGTGATAACGGATTTTTTTTGTATAACCAAATAAAGATCCAAATTTATTTGGAAATTAATTGCAATCAATTGAATTTATTGCAATTAAATGGATTTAATATTTAATAGTTATGTAATTATTATTTGGAAGAAATTGGAGTTATTTGTAATAAGTATGAACCTAATGTTAATTTTTCTTATAGGATTGACAATTGATATGGAATGAAAAGAAGAAAATTTGGGTCAGTAAAATTTGGAATTTATGCATAATAAAATGGATTCTAACATTAAATACTACGTTATTGAGATTTAAATTAGACTTAAAGAATAATGATGTGAATCAGGAACTAATGTTTATGGCATCTTTATTTTAGGTGAAAGTTGAGAATATAAAGATTAAAAATCTAAAGTATGGGTTTTGAGAATATAATTTATAAAATTCTTAAATATAAGAAAGTGTAGAAATTAACATTGCAATTAATATACTGTCAACTTTTAATTCACAGCTAAACCTGTTAAATCTTTTCAAATTGATTACGAATAATATAAGAAATAAAATTTGGCTAATTTTAGAATTTAATATAAAATTTGGATTTTTATAGTTTATTTAATGAATATTAAAAATAGCCATTTTGGCCACGGACTCGGATTTCGACGAAACCAGTTCCATCGGATCCGTATCGGTGAATTATTATAGGGTTTCAAGTTTCGTATCGATCGGACTTGTCGTTTGATCGTACGGGCGTGAAACGCCTTGAAATCAATTTTAATAAAATCAATTTGAAATCAATTTGGAAATTTTGTTTTCAGCATAACTTCTTCATACGATCAAATTTGGACGTGAAACTTTTTCCATCGCGTTCAGAATATTTTAAATTACCTATTTGGATATATAGATTTACGAAATTTCGTTCCGGAGACATAGCGGGCTTTTTGGGCCTTAGTTTGTTTCGTACGTTCATCTATCTAGTCTATCTACTCTAACCCAACCCTACCTATAAATATACAGTTATAAACCCTAGCTCCATTCTATTGTCTATTTGCTGTACATTCATCTTCTTCAAGCTTCTCTTCTTCTTCAATGGGGGCTAACCCTAGATCCAGTCAGTTCAAAAAAAAAAATTCAAATTAAAAAAAAAAAAAAAAAAAATTGCGGATCTGCAGCAGCTTCTGGTCGCGCTTCGGGTTTCAGGGGAGAAAACCCTAGAGCAACTTCGGGTCAGGAATCTATTTAAAAAATTCAAATTTAAAAAAGAAAATGACTCGGGTTGCTCCGGGTCGTTTTGGCGAAAACTCCAAGCAGGCACCGGGGAATTGAGGCGGCGCACCGAAGTCGAACCCGAAGTCGACCCAGGACCAGAATTTTCCATTTTTCAAATTTTCATTACTTTTGCATACGAGCTCGGATTCACGCGCGGTTTGTTTTGCTGGGATCGTATCGGAATTTCTGACGTTTTGACGCTGGTTTGGATGGATTTGGAGACCGTCAAAATTTTGAGTTTAAATTGAATTTAAATTCGATTTAAATTCCAAAGGTGAGTGTTTTAACCCACTCACAACTACTAGAAGCTTTTATGTTTGTTAAATTAATTTTAGAAATGAATAGAAATTTATTTATGAGTATTTGGCATGTTTATTTTATTCATATCTGTGGAATTGCATTTATTAAATTTAACTGTTAATTTAATTAATTTATTGTGTATAAATTTACAGTTAAAATTTATTTGTTTGGATATGAACTGCTAGTTAACAATTATATAATTTATTACTGAATATAGACTGTAGATTAATAGTTGTTAAATTTAATTTGAATAAAATTGCCAGTATTACTTGTTATGTAGCACCAAAAATAATATTGTTATTGATTGATATTGATTTATGATTGCGATATGGATGATGGATGATGTTGATGAATGGATGTTTATTGTATGCCATTAAATTGCAAATTATCATGCATATTTCCTTTCATTCGGGATTGTGGTTTGAAATGATATACAACCGCAAAATTTTATATCTTTTAAATTGCGGATTGAAATGATAAATATCCGTATCACTTGACCATAGGATAGAAAATTATATACAGGCACCGCGGTCTATATATAACTATTTTTATGTGATTTCTATGGTTTGGATGGAATACGGTTTATAATAATCTTAAATTTTATATTGTATAAATATTATTCTTCCATATATATACATATGAAGTTGAAAATGTTGAAAATTTTGAAATTAAAAGGTGTATAAATCTCTTTATTAAAATGGAAAAATTTAAGAAAATGGAGTTTGATAATTTATATCATATGTTTAAATGTTAAGTTTGGAAATTTTAAGATATGATATTTATAATTGGATTTTTCCCAAGATAAATTGAAATGAATATTCTAGTATAATTTGAATTGAAAAAAATATATATTTTATTACTAGAATTGGAGTTTTATTTATGGATTTGATGTGAATATTCAAGACTAAATAATAGTACGTTTAATTTGCTGAAAGAATAAATTCCAACTTTAGTTTTGAAATATTAATACTCCAAATGGATATATATATAGAAATTGAAATGGTTTTTGGAACTTGAAAGTGATATTTAAATTATGGTTTAGACCTTAAAATAAAGAAATATATTTGTAAAGCCATGGAAATTATTTTTCTTTACAGAGTAACCTTAAAAGTTAAACCATCTATTTTATATGCCGTTGAATATCAAAACCATTCAAGTTAGAAGTTATGGGTTTAAAATATATGAATTTCGAAATATTATGCTTTGAAAGTATAATTCAAATGTTCGGTTTCCATATATTATAGATTTTAAAGCAGTATGATTTTGGAAAGAATTATATTTGGATAAAATGATATCATATTGTTTTGGGTTTTAAAATGATATCGTACTCATAGTTTTTGAAATGGAAATTTTTATTCTGGTTTTTAAGTATAAACTATTTTAAATGACCGCGGTGTTATAATAACGATGGGTTGGCAAAGAGACCGGGATCGGATATGGACATACTCTCTGTCGATACCGAAAACCACTTTGACTAACCGTGTACGCGGTGGAGATTCCAGAATGAAGTAGGTGGTGACGACGTTTCCTGTAAGGTAAATACGTGGACCCGACTCCCGTGAGTTGGCATAAGGTGGCTAAAACAGGAGCGATTCTCAGGCCAATGAGGTCATTCCTCTGATCGGACCCTCCTCTTCGATATTATACTTTGATTTTGGATTGATTCAGTGGCCACTTCTATATTTTGATTTTGGGGAGTTAGTCCGAGGTGGGCGGTAACTGCGGCTACGCGTTTCCACCAGCCTGGATAGCAATTGGTATATCTACCCTGGCATTGCCTAGTTGTGCCGTGTCACCTACCATACCGAGCCTTTACTACGAGTTTCTATTTGTGTCGTACCTATGGAGTATCCTCTGGTAGCTTCCCGATCAGGAGGTATTACGGTACTGTATAGACTATTGGCATTATTTGTGTTAAGGGCTATATGGGTAACCCCTTAACGCTATTAAAAAGTAAGTTTACTTTACAAATAGACACTATTATAATAGCGCAATATACTACATAGTAAATAGTTTAACGGATCCTTAGGAGATGTAAATCCCGAGCATCTCTTGAGTTATTGCACTCATATTTATTTCTGTTAATTTAACCCACATAAGATCTTTTAGTTCTGACTCGAGTGTTTTTGTCTTTTCAAATTCGCTCGGGTCAGTCCGAGTGTTTCAGGATCGAAGATTTTAGCTTTGGAGGACGAAGACGAAGAATCCGTATTATATTATGTATAGTATTGCACCACACTCTAAATTTCTGCTGCATTGATTGTATTGGTATGTGTAACTCTGATATTCATTGTATAAGTAAAATAAATATGTTGTAAACAGTTATCATGAACTGTATATTGATTATTATATTTTATCCTTCCGCTGTGAGATTCTATTTTGTTTTATTTCTTCTCTGTTTTTTCTTATTTACCCCATAACAATCCGCCCTTGCGTATGCTTTGAATTGGCACGTGTGTCGGTTTAAAGTGTGCGAAAAGGCGAGATGTTACATGACTCATGTCAATTAGGTAAATTAACTAAATCTTCGTTTAAATCTAAGAAAGTTATTTCGACATTACAACCGCACGAGTTACTTCATATGGATTTATTTGGCCCCACCCAAATTCGATCCATAAATCATAATAGATATGTATTTGTAATAGTTGATGATTTTTTTAAACATACATGGACCGTTTTTATGAAAAATAAAAGTGATACCTTTGAAAATTTCAAAATTTTTGTTAAACAAATTCTAAATTTAAAAGGTATTAGAATTAAAAATATTAGAAGTGATCATGGAGTTGAATTTGAAAATATACGGTTTGATAACTATTGTAAAAAGAAAGGAATATTTCATAACTTTTCGTTTCCTAGAACTCCACAACAAAAAGGAGTTGTAGAACGAAAGAATTGAACTCTATAAGAATGTGCAAGAACGTTATTAAATGAAAGCACGTTACCAAAACATTTTTGAGCTGAAGCTGTTGCAACTGCCTGTTATGTTTTGAATCTGTCTCTATTAGACCTCTCACCAAGAATACTCCTTACGAACTTTTTAACGGTAGAAAACCTAACATATCTTATTTCAAAATATTTGGATCAAAGTGTTTTATATTAAACACTAAAGATCGGCTTGGCAAATTTGATTCAAAATGTGACGAGGGTATATTTCTCGGATATTTGAATCAAAGCAAAGCTTATCGAATTTTTAATAAACGAACTAGATGTTCGAATCGAAGCAAAGCTTATTGAATTTTTAATAAACGAACTAATACTATCGAAGAGTCACTTCATGTATCTTTTGATGAAAACCCTAAACTTGTTTCTAATACAGTTAATGAAAACGACCTACTTAATAATAATAAAACAAATATAATAATAAACAATTCAAGAGATGATGACGAAATCATTTATAATTCTAGAGAAGATGATAACATTGTTAATAATTCAGAAAACAGAAACACTACTAATGCAATGAGATCTCCTCGAAGAGTTTTACGAAATCATCCTACAGAAAATATAATTAGAGAAATAAATTCAAATGTTTGAACTAGAAATCAGCTAAATTTAATGGGTAATGTAGCTTTTCTCTCTACTATAGAACCTAAAAATACTAAGGAAGCAACATCCGATGAAAGTTTGATTATTGCTATGCAAGAACTAAATCAGTTTGAACGAAATGAAGTTTGGGAACTAGTACCCAGACCAACCGATCAAACTGTTATAGGAACTAAATGGGTTTATAAAAATAAAGCAGACGAATTAAGAAATATAACTAGAAACAAAGCAAGACTAGTAGCAAAAGGATATAACCAGAAAGAAGAAATAGACTAAGAAGAAGCGTTTGCTTCAGTCCCTAGACTAGAAGCAAAATGAATTTTATTAGCGTACGCATGTTTTAAAAACTTTAAACTCTATCAAATGGATGTTAAAAATGCCTTTTCAAATGGCTATATTAAAGAAAACATTTATGTTAAACAACCTCCTTTATCTATTCATGGAAATATCCAGATCATGTATATAAACTTAAGAAAGCTTTAAAGGTTTAAAGCGAGCACCACGTGCTTGGTATGAAAGCGTTAAAAGCTATCTAATTAGTTCTGGATTTGGAATAGGAAAAGTAGATCAAACTTTATTTATAAACCATCCTAAAAATAATATATTAATAGTTCAAATATATGTCGACGACATTACATTTGGATCAACTAATAATGAATTGTGTAATGAATTTTCTGAAATAATGACTAGAGAATTTGAAATGTCCTATATGGGAGAATTATCATATTTTCTAGGACTTCAAATAAAATAAGTTTCAAATGGAATTTTTATTAATCAAGAAAAATACTATAATAATCTTATCAAACGTTTTGGAATGGAAAACACTTCTGCCAAACCAACACCTATGAGCACGACATCACATCTTGATAAAGATGAAAATTGCAAAAGTGTAGACCGAAAACTATATCGTAGTATTGTAGGATCACTACTTTATCTAACAGCAAGTAGACCAGATACTATGATGAGTGTGTGCTTATGTGCACGATTTCAAGCTAACCTGAAAGAATCACATTTACGTGCCGTAAAATGTATACTACGCTATCTTAGTAAAACTACAAATTTTGGACTTTTCTATCCGAAAGAGTGATTTTTCGAATTAGTATCATACAACGATGCTGATTTCGGAGGATCACGAACAGATAGAAAAAGTACAGGTGGTATGTGTCACTTCATCGGTAAATCTTTAATGTCATGGTTTAGAAAGAAATAAAACTATGGCCCTCTATCAACTTGTGAAGCAGAATATATTTCTGTGGCACTAGCTCGCACACATGTAGTTTATATGCAATAGACACTTAAAGATTTCAGAATCAATCTATCAAAATCAATAATTTATTGCGATAATTCTAGTGCAATAAATCTATCTACAAATCCAATAAACCACTCAAGAACTAAATATATAGATATTAGACATCATTTTTTACGCGATAACATAGAAAAAGAAGTGATAAATCTAGACTACATTCATCAGAAAATCAATTAGCAGATATTTTCACTAAATCATTATTAGAAAATACATTTATAAAATTACGTCGTGAACTTGGTATAATGTCAATTAAAGGAATATAAATAAAATTCAAAATTTTTGACTAAAAATCCAAAATAAAATTTTTACAAAAAATTCAAAATTCTAACCATGCTGAGACTCGAACTCGTGACCTGCTGTGAATAACCCAAGTGTCTTAACCACTTGAGCTATTGATTTTTTCTGTTACAGTCTAGTATTGGGATTTTATTATATGATGGTATCAATATATTCTACACATATGTGTAAATTTTAAGTTTATAAATATACATTACTATTTTTATAAACGTTAATTTACATAAAATAAAAACAGACAATAGAAAAACTGATGTATTACTCTAATTCTGGGCTAAAATCAATTCAAGCCATTTAATTTTACCTATTTTTTCTCTAGACTTAGGCTATAAATAGACCCCATTTTCTTTATACATTCAAACTGAAGTAAAGACTTCATTCATTTTCCTCTCAAACAGAAGTAAAGCTTTTATAAACAACTATTTTTCAAGAATGTCAACCTCTTCTTCCACGGATTATATCGAAATTCTTGCCTTAAACAATTCTCCAAAGACTCCGGTACATAAATCTTCACCATCGTCTATCTATCACACGGGATATACTCCAGATAAGAAGAAAGGAAAGAAGACGATTGACATATCTCTGAACATGAAGCAAAAAATAGATGATCTGCACCATTATCAACAAGAATCACTAATGCTAAAACGTGAAATGTATTATGAACAAAAGATAAACTCCAAATGGTTAGGAATCATTGAGCATATTGCTATGAAGTTTTGCGAGGCATCATCACATCCGATAGACGAACATGTTGTTTCACCTATCAGATGACCATCGACTTCGTCTCCACCAAGACCACCATACTCACCAAATTCGTGGGATCACAATGATGAATTGAATGCTCGTCGCAAACAACTGAGGGATTATAAAATGCCTAGCCCCTCGAAATAAACATAGTTGTCATTATCTTTTGTTCTATTTTCAAATAATTCTAATAAGTATGTATGTTTGTGTTCTTTAAATAATATATTTCTATTTCATTCAGTAAACTAAATATAACATTCATAAATAAAGTCACAACGTTAATATACATAAAAATCATATATAAACTTACCATAGAAAATTTTGCTTCAGAAATTCCTCCAGGTCAATCGATTGGACCAGGTGGTCAGTCGACTGACACAGAAGGCAAATTTTTTTATATATGCATGACCAGTCGACTGTCTCAGTGCCTCAGTCGACTGATCCAGTGAGACGAAAAATTTCAATCTTCAGATTCAGTCGACTGACGTACTGAGGCAGTCGACTGTATCGTAAATCTGAGTGCCTTTATTACTTTTACCCATCCACTTTCTTTCTTTTGTCTTCTACATTACCTTCTTTAACCATTACCATTTCAGATTTCAAAAATTTTCAAATCCCTAACCTTTCAAAAACTCCATTTTTACCCCTCAAAAATTAAAATTATTGGCTCCTAAATGAAAGGTGCAAGCTTCTTCATCATCTCAACCTCCGTCAAATGAACAAATTCAAAGATGGCTATTTGATGACACCACGATTAGGAGGTGGATATGAATGCATAACTCAAGAATTTTCAAAGGTTCATTTGTTAAATTTTCTTATTTCTCTCCATCCACATCCAAGAGTTAGCTCAAAGGAGCAATTTGGAATCGTTATTCAACAAAGAATGGTGAAACTATTATATGCAAATCTAAATTTGGGTCGCCAAACTGTTCCAAATCAGCAAGATTGTGTCTGGAGTCTAGTGTGTGGAAAACCCATCTTTTTCACTTTAGACCGCATAGCTTTGCAAACAGAAAATAATGGTATGGAATTGGCTAATATTGATTATGACTTGGTTATTCGTGACAATGTAATTCATTTGTTTTTAGAAGACGACATGCGTCAACTCAAATCCATGTCTCTACGATCAGAGGCACGAATTATTCATCGTGCTCTAATGAAAACCATAACTCCAAGAACCGAGAGTTATGAACTTGTCTACGAAAATAATTTTAAAGCTTTATATGCTATTTTTGGAAACATTAAAGTCAACTAGCTCCGTTTAATTCTTGATGAATTTTTAAGCTTCAACAACGGTAGGATGAATGTAATCTACTATGGTGAATATATCATCTGTCTTCTAAAGGCTTGTGAGATTCCAGAATTGGACTCACCGATTTCTACCATTGGATGTTTGAACTCTCGGACTTTAGCCTTGATGAAACTACCAGTTGCTAGACCCCCTCATATCATATCTTTTGAAGAATGGACCCAAAGGAAATTAGCTCAAGACCAACCACAACAACATGGCGAACCATCTCAAGGACCATCTCATCAAAGATCGACTCGTCATAAATAAAAAGAAATTTTGATTCTGAATCCGGGTCTTCAACCACATGAATTCATCTCTATAATTTGTCGTAATCAACAAATTCTACAATCCAATATCATAAAAGTTGATAAGAAGCTTGATAAGGTCAAAGGCTTTTTTACTAAATTATAGCAAGCTATTTCATGTTCTTCCAGGACATCTACGGCTACTATAGGCAATCCAAGTAAGCAACTCGTCTTTACCTGGTCTTCTTCAGACGACCATCAAGCAAGTAGCAGTGATGGTGATGGAGAGGAAGGTGATAGTGGTAGGGGTAAGCAACCAATGGTGTAAGATGTTTTTTTTATTAAAACATTAGTTTTCGTTTTGTATGGCTTGTATTAAATAGCCCACTCTACTTTATTTAGTTTGAACACTCTTGTTTGTGGAAGTTTAATACATGATTAATCGTCTTTCTATGTATTATCTATGAAATTATAACTTTGCATTACTTATTCCTTTTTGTCGATGACAAAGAGGGAGAAATATTATTGCTAACATTAAGAATGCAGGATATAGAGCGTCAAAGATTCAAAGGGAGTAAGTATTTATGTTATATATATACAGTCGAAATCTATATCTATTTATAGGTTGTCATCAATAAAAAAGGGGGAGAATGTTGAGACTTGGTTTTGATTCATGACACGAAGCTATCACTACGACATATAGATTTGACGACTGCTACGACAAAAAGAGACAAGGAGACGATACTTTAAAACCGGTGCATTAACTATTGTATTTTGTTTTTAAGTCATAGATCAATATCGTTAAAATCTCTCCTCAATTACGTACATATTAGCTTACATATTTAATCATTATATTTATCAAATATTTTATACATATTTAAGTATACAATTGTATTATAAAAGTGTTTTAAAATTATATAAATTAATATACCTATGTAAACTGTGCATATTGCACAAATTTAACCAGGTCAGTCGACTGACCCAGAAATCCATGCTCAAACAACAATGTCAAACAAAGAAAAATATCCATGCTCAAAAGTCAGTTTCAAAACTTTAGAATGAAAGAAAATGAATTTATAAATACATGTACTGAAGATTTCAGGATATCTATCATTCACTAGTAGGACCAGGAGAAAAATATTCTGACTTTGATATTGTATCCAAAATCCTTAGCTCTTTAACGGAAGAATAGGAACTTTTCTCGTTGTTGAAGAAACGAACGATATCTCCAAAATAACTCCGGAAGAGTTAATAGGAAATCTAATGTCTTATGAAGTGAATTTGCAAGCTAAAAGAGTTCAAGCTCAAGATAAAAAGAATATAGCATTCCGTGCAGAATAAGAAGAATCAGATTCAAACAAAGATGACCTAGCCATTATTGCCAAGAACTTCAAGAAATTCCTGAAATATAGAAAAGGAAACAGAAATCTTGGCAAAAAAGTTCAAACAGCAATAAACCACCATCTTTATCAGTTATGGAGTGCTTTAACTGTCATAAAAAGGAGCATATGCAGAAGAACTGTCCAGATCAAAGAAAGAATACCGAAATAAAAGGAAAGACAAATTCAAAAGAAAAGCCTTTTTAGTCACATGGGTTGATTCAGATTCCTCCTCTTCCTCTTCTGGAAGTGAAAGTGACAGCGATGATGAACAAGCTAAAGTATGCTTTATGGCCAAAGCTAATAAGGTTAGTGATTTAAATTTTGATGATATGATAGAAATAAATTCTGAATTATTAGATAGTTTAAAGAGTCCCAAAAGAAAATATAAGGAGGCTGTAGAAAATAAGAACAAGGCAGAATTCGAAAGAGATATGCTTAAGATGAGAAGAAAATATTGGAAGAAGAACTTGAGAAAACTCAAGAATCTCTTTAAAATATTAATTCTCAACTTATATTATTGGGTCAAGAAATTGAAACTCAAAAAGAAAAGAATGATGGTATTGTTTCTGAAAATCATATTTTAAAAACTAACATTAAAATGGTAGAACTAGAAAATTCAAGTCTAAAGACAAAACCAGAAGGAATTACTATAAATGTTTCAAATTTTAATAAAGGAAGAGAAATTTTATCTAGAATTATTGAGAATTCATAATATGTTAATAATAAAAATGGTTTAGGATATAAGAAGAAAATCAAGAATTCTCAATCTAGTAATTTAAACAAAGTTAAGTATGATAAAACACCCACATCTTCAAAAAGACTAGTTTCTAAAACTACAAATATATGGGTACCCAAAACTAATAGCAAATTAATAAGTAAAAAGTATATTAGCTCATTTATAGAAGATGTTCATAATAATAAAAATTATATTTATAAAAGGGATGCTAAACCCACTTGGGTTTGGTTTCCTAAGACCTAATTATTAGGACCCTATTAAAAAGGTGGGTACCAACTTTATCTCATATTTTTTGCAGGTCCTACCCAAGAAAAGAGAAAAATGGATACTCAACAGTGGTTGCTCAGAACACATGATAAGAGACAAAGATATGCTGATAAATATTACATACTCAGATGGAGGTTCTGTCACTTTTGGAGATAATTCCAAGGGATATATCATCGGCAAAGGAGATGTGAGCAATTACGGTACATCTAATTTACCTCTTATTACAAATTTTTTATTAGTAAAGAATCTAAAACATAATCTATTAAGTATAGGTCAATTATGCGATAAAGGTTTTAAAATATCATTTTCTGAAAATAAATGTATTATTCTTGTTAAAAATCAAAATCTTATTTTCGAAGGAAATAGAGATAAAAAAATTTACATTTTGAATATGAAAGTTAATCATAACTTAGATTGTGTTTAATAGCTAAAGAAGATGATCCCTGGATATGGAACAAACGATTCTGTCATATCAATTTCAAAAATATAAATAAAATTTCTAAAACTAATCTTGTAAAAGGATTACCGAATATGAATTTTGAAGTTAATAATATATGACTCATGTCAATTAGGTAAACTAAATCTTCGTTTAAATCTAAGAAAGTTATTTCGACATTACAATCGCTCGAGTTACTTCCTATGGATTTATTTGGCCCTACCCAAATTCAATCCATAAATCATAATAGATATGTATTTGTAATAGTTGATGATTTTTCTATATATATATATATATATATATATATATATATATATATATATATATATGGACCATTTTTATGAAAAATAAAAGTGATACCTTTGAAAATTTCAAAACTTTTGTTAAAACAAATTCAAAATTTAAAAGGTATTAGAATTAAAAATATAAGAAGTGATCACGGAGATGAATTTGAAAATATATAGTTTGATAACTATTGTAAAAAGAAAGGAATATTTCATAACTTTTTGTTTCCTAAAACTCCACAACAAAATGGAGTTGTAGAACGAAAGAATCGAACTCTACAAAAATGTGCAAGAACGTTATTAAATGAAAGCACATTACCAAAACATTTTTGGGCTGAAGTTATTGCAACTGCATGTTATGTTTGAATCGTGTCTCTATTAGACCTCTCACCAAGAATACTACTTACGAACTTTTTTATGGTAGAAAATCTAACATATCTTATTTTAAAATATTTGGATCAAAATGTTTTGTATTAAACACTAAAGATCAGCTTGACAAATTTGATTCAAAATGTGACGAGGGTATATTTCTCGGATCGAATCGAAGCAAAGCTTATCGAATTTTTAATAAACGAACTAATACTATCGAAGAGTCACTTCATGTATCTTTTGATGAAAATTCTAAACTTGTTTCTAATACAATTAATGAAAATGACTTACTTAATAATAATAAAACAAATATAATAATAAATAATTCAAGAGATGATGACGATATCATTTATAATTCTAGAGAAGATGAATACATTGTTAATAATTTAGAAAACAGAAATACTACTAAAACAATAAGATCTACTCAAAGAGTTTTACGAAATCATCCTACAGAAAATATAATTGAAGAAATAAATTCAAATGTTCGAACTAGAAATCAACTAAATTTAATGGGTAATGTAGCTTTTCTCTCTACTATATAACCTAAAAATACTAAGGAAGCATCATTCGATGAAAATTGGATTATTGCTATGAAGAAGAACTAAACAGTTTGAATGAAATGAAGTTTGGGAACTAGTACCCAGACCGACCGATCGGATTGCTATAAGAACTAAATGGATTTATAAAAATAAAGCAAATGAATTAGGAAATATAATTAGAAACAAAGCAAGACTAGTAGCACAAGGATATAACCAGGAAGAGGGAATAGACTACGAAGAAATGTTTGCTCCAGTCGCTAAACTATAAGCAGTACGAATCTTATTAGTGTACGCGTGTTTTAATAACTTTAAACTCTATCAAATGGATGTTAAAAGTGCCTTTTTAAATGGCTATATTAAAGAAAACGTTTATGTTGAACAACCTCCTTTATTTATTCATGAAAAATATCCAAATCATGAATATAAACTTAAGAAAGCTTTATATGGTTTAAAGCAAGCACCACGTGCTTGGTATGAATGCCTTAAAAGCTATCTAACTAATTCTGGATTCGAAATAGGAAAAGTATATCAAAAATTTATTTATAAAACATTCTAAAAATGATATATTAAGAGTTCAAATATATGTCGACGACATTATATTTGGCTTGGCTAATAATGAATTATGTAATGAATTTTCTGAAATAATGACTAGAGAAATTGTAATGTCACATGTGGGAGAATTATCATATTTTCTAGGGCTTCAAATAAAACAAGTTTCAAATGGAATTCTTATTAATCAAGAAAAATACTATAATAATCTTATCAAACGTTTTGGAATGGAAAACACTTCTGCCAAACCAACACCTATGAGCACGACAACACATCTTGATAATGATGAAAATGGCAAAAGTGTAGACCAAAAACTATATCGTAGTATGATAGGATCACTATTTTATCTAACAGCAAGTAGGCCAGATATTATGATAAGTGTGTGCTTATGCGCATGATTTCAAGCTGACTCGAAAGAATCACATTTATGTGCCGTAAAACGTATACTACGCTATATTAGTAAAATTATAAATTTTGGACTTTTCTATCTGAAAGAGCGCTTTTTCGAATTAGTATCATACAACAATGCTGATTTTGGAGGATCATGAACAGATAGAAAAAGTACAAGCGGTATGTGTCACTTCATTGGTAAATCATTAATATCATGGTTTAGCAAGAAACAAAACCGTGTCCCTCTATCAACTTGTGAAGTAGAATATATTTCTATGGCACTAGCTTGCACACAAGTAATTTATATGCAACAGACACTTAAAGATTTCAGAATCAATCTATCAAAATAAAAAAATTACTGCGATAATTCTAGTGCAATAAATCTATCTAAAAGTCTAGTAAACCACTCAAGAACTAAACATATAGATATTAGACATCATTTTTTACGCGATAATATAGAAAAAGAAGTGATAAATCTAGACTACGTACCATCAGAAAATCAATTAGCAGATATTTTCACTAAACCATTATTAGAAAATACGTTTATAAAATTAAAATTACGTCGTGAACTTGGTATAATGTCAATTCAATAAATATAAATAAAATTCAAAATTTTTGCCTAAATACCCAAAAATAAAATTTTAACAAAAAACTTGAAATTTTAACTGTGCTAAGACTCGAACCCGTGACCTGCTATAAATAACCTAAGTGTCTTAACCACTTAAGCTATTGATTTTTTTTGTTACAGTCTAGTATAGGAATTTTATTATATGGTGACATTAATATATTCTACACGTATGTGTAAATTTTAACTTTATAAATATGCATTACTATTTTTATAAACATTAATTTACACAAAATAAAAACAAACAATAGAAAAACTGATGTACTACCCTAATTCTTGGTGAAAATCAACTCAAGCCATTTAATTTTACCTATTTTTTCTCTAGACTTAGGCTATAAATAGACTCCGGTTTCTTTATACAATTAAACTGAAGCAAAGCCTTCATTCGTTTTCCTCTCAAACAGAAGTAAAGCTTTTATAAACAACTATTTTTCAAAAATGTCAACCTCTTCTTCCACAGATTCTATCAAAAAATTTGCTTCAAACAATTCTCCAAAGACTCGGGTTCATAAATCTTCACCATCGTCTGTCTATCACACAGGATATACTCAGGATAAAAAGAAAGGAAAGAAGACAATTGACATATCTTCGAACACGAAGCAAAAAATAGATGAGCTGCACCATTATCAACAAGAGTCACTAATGCTACAACGTGAAATATATCATGAACAAAAGATAAACTCCAGACGGTTAGGAATCATTGACCATATTGCTATGAATTTCTACGGGGCATCGTCACATCCGATAGATGAACATGCTGTTTCACCTGTCAGACGCCATCGACTTCGCCTCCACCGCGACCACCATACTCATCGAATTCGTGGGATTGCAATGAAGAATCGAATGCTTGTCGCAAACAGCTAATGGATTACAAGATGCCTAGCCCCTCGAAATAGAAATAGTTTTCATTATCTTTTGTTTTATTTTCAAATAATTATAACAAGTATGTATGTTTGTGTTCTTCGCATAATATATTTTTGTTTTATTCAGTAAACTAAATATAATATTCAAAAATAAAGTCACAACGTTAATATATGTAAAAATTATATATAAACTTACCACTGAAAATTTTGCTACAGAAATTCCTCTAGGTCAGTCAATTTGACCAGGTGGTCAGTCGATTGACATAGAAGGAAATTTTTTTTATATACGCATGACCAGTCGACTATCTCAGTGCCTCCGTCAACTGGTCCAGTGAGATGAAAATTTTCGGTCTTCAGATTCAGTTGACTGACGCACTGAGGCAGTCGACTGAATCGTAAATCTGAGTGCCTTTATTACTTTTACCCACCCACTTTCTTTCTTTTATCTTCTACTTTATCTTCTTTCACCATTACCAATTCTTATTTCAAAAAATTTCAAATCCCCAACCTTTCATAAACTTCTTTTTTAATCCTCAAAAATTATAATTAATGGCTCCTAAATGAAAGGGACAAGCTTCTTCATCATCTCAACCTCTGTCAAAAGAACAAATTCAAAGATGGCTATTTGATGACACCGCGATTAGGAGGTGGAGACGAATGCAAGACTCAAGGATTTTCGAAGGTACGTATGTTAAATTTTCTGATTTCTCTCCATACCACATCCAAGAGTTAGCTCAAAGGAGTAATTTGGAATCGCTATTCAACATTGATGATAACAAACATAAAATCAATCAGATAATGGTAAAACCCGTCTTTTTCTTTTTAGACCGCATGGTTCGTATTTTGCAAACAGAAAGTAATGGTATGGAATTGGCTAATAATGATTATGACTTGGTTGTTCATGATAATGTAAGTCATTTATTTTTAGAAGACGACATGCATCAACTCAAATCCATGTCTCTACGACCAAAGGCACGAATTATTCATCGCGCTCTAATGAAAACCATAACTCCAAGAACCGGGAGTTATGAACTTGTTTAGAAAATAAATTTAAAGCTTTATATGCTATTTCTGGAAACATTAAAGTCAATTGGCTCCGTTTAATTCTTGATGAATTTTTAAGCTTCAACAACGGTAGGATGAATTTAATCTACTATGGTGAATATATTATGCGTCTTCTAAAGGCTTGTGAGATTCCGGAACCGAACTCACCGATTTCTACCGTTGGATGTTTGAACTCTCGAACTTTAGCCTTGATGAAACTACTGATTGCTAGACCCCCTCATATCATATCTTTTGAAGAATGGACCCAAAGACAATTATCTCAAGACCAACCACAACAATATGGCGAACCATCTCAAGGACCATCTCGTCAAAGATTGACTCGTCATCAACAAGAAGAAATTTTGATTCCAAATCTAGGTCTTCAACCACGTGAATCCATCTCTATAATTTGCCGTAATCAACAAATTCTACAATCCAAATATCATCAAAGTCGATAAGAAGCTTGATAAGGTTAAAGGCTTTTTTTTACTAAATTATGGCAAGCTATCTCATGTTCTTCAAGGACATCTACGGCTACTGTAGGCGATCTGGGTAAGCAACCCGTCTTTACCTGATCTTCTTCTGACGACGATCAAGCAAGTAGTAGTGATGGTGATGGAGATGAAGGTGATAGTGGTAGGGGTAAGCAACCAAATAGCGTAAGATGTTCTTTTTATTAAAACATTAGTTTTCGTTTCGTATGGCTTGTACTAAATGGCCACTCTAGTTTATTTTGTTTGAACACTCTTGTTTATGGAAGTTTAATGTATGACTAATTGTCTTTCTTCGTATTATCTATGAAATTATAACTTCGTATTACTTATTCCTTTTTGTCAATGATAAAGGGGGAGAAATATTATTTCTAACATTAAGAATGCAGGATATAGAGCGTCAAAGATTCAAGGGGAGTGAATATTTATGTTATATATATAGTCGAAATCTATATCTATTTATAGGTCGTCATCAATCAAAAAGGGGGAGAATGTTGAGACTTGGTTTTGATTCATGACAGGAAGCTATCACTACGACATGCAGATTTGACGACTGCTATGACAAATAGAGACAAGGAGACGAGACTTTAAAACCGGTGCATTAACTATAGAATTTTGTTTTTAAGTCTTAGACCAATATTGTTAAAATATCTCCTTGATTACGTACATAACAGCTTATATATTTAATCATTATATTTTCCAAATATTTTATACATATATAAGCATATAATTGAATTATAAAAGTGTTTTAAAATTATATAAACTAATATACCTATGTAAATTGTGCATATTGCACAAATTTAACCAGGTCAGTCGACTGACACTGGAAATTTTATTCAACATGTATAGCTACATAGATATACGAATTTAAATTTTAAAAATTACTTTGAATATTCAGTCGACTGACCCAGAGGCTCAGTTGACTGAATTTCTATAATAGCCACTTTTCGAAAAGACACGACTTTTTGTGAAGAGGTACGAATCTCTATAAAAAGATTGGACGTAAAACTTCAATCGAAACTCTTCACTAACAGTCGCTGCTTTCTAACCTTTATAAATACAAACTCCAACATGATTCCAAATCACTTAATCACAATCGTAATTTCTTATCTCTCTGATCTAACTTTCTGGAATTTATTTGCTATCATACTTTCAGTTATTCTACATTAAAGCAATATTATATCTTTCTGTTCTTCATATACTTCAAATATATATATATACTCGAGGAGAAGATTATAGGAAGGGTGTACTACAAGTGAGCAAATATGTGTATCAGAACACACAAAAGTCAAAACTATTTTATGTATTTATTGAAGTCCTGTTCTGCTGCTTAGGCGAATGATGTCCTCTTCGGCTGTTGAGGCAAAATCCGATTCTGCTGCTCTGGTCCCCGTTCGGCTGCTCAGGGGTGTACAGACCTATTCCTCCAAGTTAAGTGAGGCTGTTATTTTAGTGAAATTCCAAAAGGAGTCTGGGACTGGAGGTAGGACGGTGCTCCGAACTAGTATAAAAATTCCTGGTGTCATTTTACATTACTGCTTTTTATATTCTACACTATTTACAATATTACTATCATCATTATTCTCTGTATTATCTTATATCCATATTACACGATCCATAACACACTTTCATTGCACACTTTCACCAGGCACCCACAGCGATCCACATTCTAACTTGCCATTTTGTTATAAACAGAAGTGCATTCGCAGCCAGCTCTTTGGCTTCGACTACTAGCGTTCCGTCCAATACTCAAGCAGCTCATGACGATGCAATAATGGCGGAAATTAATGCTGAGATGGTGTGTGCAACAATGGGTAGCACCACAGGAGGTGGAATGGGAGGACCTGGCCTTGCCCTTTTACTTATGATCTCTCCGGGTGGCACGATTATCGTTACCCGGGGTTCCCCCGTATCTTCTCACATGGAAAGTGTCCCCATCCCTCCGACCATGCACCTTGAGAGCATCCTGATTCCGGTGATTTTGGAGGAGGAGACCACAACACTTTCCTCGGCATGGGACAAGCCTAGTAAAGGAAAATGCTCGAAGCAGCATCATAGTGGCAGCTCCAGTGGGTCGACTCCAAAGAAGAAGAAGCATAAGAAGATGAAGCCCTAGGAGTTGGAATGAATCTTGGCATCCCCTTTTTGGTAGATAGTTAGGAACTTTCTTTTCATTCTTGTAGGCCGTGTATAGATGCGGGTTTGGCCCTTACTAGTACGATTTTTCGGCATAGACTCCTAGTATCTATTTTTCTTTTAGAGGATAAATGAAATAGAATTTCCTTTTATTCTTTGCACAACTCCGATTTTATTGTTTAAGTGTGGCATCACTCGAGTTTTCTTTTGACATATTTGCGAGGCATCGGCCTCTGGATTGGACTTGTGTTCGGTTGTTAAGTTCAAGAGTCATAGCTTCGGGTCGTAACCAAACGTCAAGTCGCAATTTAACGTCATACTATCTTGATTAGTAGTTTGTGTTGGAGTCATGCCCCCATTCTTGGGGATGAGTCGAAGTGGTCGGACGGTGGTCGCTTTTCACCTTCAACATTTTTAGCTTCACTCGGTTGGAATGGAGTGGTAGACAGATGAATTCCAGTGGTCGAGTTACACTCGCTCACTTATTGACAATTGAATCCACACTCTGGGGATTGAACTCGCATGCGGATGGTCGATCACGCCTCCTTAATGTTTAAAGTTATGCCCACACTTCGGGGACTTCAGTTGTTTTTTGGGTGGTTAGTCACACCCGTTTTAATGATTAGGTCTGTGTCCACACTGTGGGGACTTAGGCTGATTTGTGGGCAGTCAGTCACACCTAATTGAAGTTTATATTTTAGTCCATGCTCTAAGAACTTAGAGTTAGTTGTGGGTGGTCAGTCACACCCAATTGAAGTTCATACTCAAGTCCACGCTCTGGGGACTTAAAGTTAGTCAACAGACGGTCGACACATCTGTTTCGAGTTTTAGAATTTCATTCGCACTATGGGAAGGATAGATTCATCAGGATCATGGATAGTCGGGTCACATCCACGCTGAGTTAACAAGTGAGGTCATTAGACGGACAGATCCATCCTCCTCAGCCTTGGATTAAATATGGGTAAATTTGTTAGGTGGACAGATCCACCTCTTCGATCCCACTTAGCAAGTTTGTGACGACCGCCCATGACTCCCGCACCAAATGAAGGAAACAATGCGCTAAAAGGTGTGCCAGGCAGCCATGGACGATAGTCAGGGTAAAACAAAACAGAAGAATCTCTATCGCAACTCACAGCGCATGGATAAAATACAATAGAGAAATATAATATAGTGAAGCTCCATAGAACAGAACATCATCATATAAGCATCACAGTAGTTTCATACAATCATCTACTCAAATCCATACATGAAAGCCTCACTACAAATCACTCAACCAAATACAGCAGCGGATACCCAGTACATATAGTAAGAAAACTAATATGCAAAGCCTCCTGCTCGTCTTCGTCATCTTTATCGTAGAACTCCTAGCACAGCACCTGTCACCTGCTACCTAGTCTGCCCATCCCAACATGGATGAACAGCCCAAGGTAATAAGAGGAGACATAAAACCTTGAGTCAGACAAAGTCTTAGTGAGCAGTAAATTAACAATCAAACATACCAAAGAGCATAAGGGATAAAAGGAATAGGAACCAAACCATCCCACTCCACCTCTTTCTACAGTGATAGCCCCCAGACACACACTAAGGAGAAGTAAGCATAACATAGCAGATAAGTAAGGTAAAGCAATAATCACTCGAGTCAAGGACGATGTTTTCCAAATACAAACCCCCAAGGCCTAAACCAAGATCAGATAAGCACCCAGAAAACACCGCTCTTGAAGCCGAATGATGATACAACCAAACATCCAAACATCCATGACTCTGGCTATCACTGTTATCATTGCCTTGATTTCACCGTTAGTTGAATGACCGCCTGTCAAGGGCTAATGGTAACCCCGGTTTAGCCATAACTCCGCACGTCATCGTGACCCGTGCCTAAGCCGAACGCATCAGCCCAGAGTACTAGCACGTCATCATGACCCGTGCCTGGAACGTCATCGTGACCCGTTCCAACGTACCCTTGCTTTGAGTATGCTAGAACCTTCAACAACGATGAGATCTTAGCCTCCTAGTCATCCTCCTCGACGACTACTTCCATACTAGCTCAAGCGCCTCTCAAGCTAACCATTATCCACCCCAACCCGGACCGCATCACCGAGTTATAACTTTGCACGTCGTCATGACCCGTGCTTGGAACGTCTTCGTGACCCGTCCCATCACAACATATGTCTTGCCTCATCACATCATAGCAAAGTCTCTCAACTTGGAACGTCATCATGACCCGTCCCATCTCAACACAAGCCTTCTCGCATCATGGCAAGATCCCACATCCTCGAATCCATCCATATGAGCTTCCACATCCGCTTCATATGCCATTGGCAGCTTTCACCATTCAAGAGCCTTTCCACTTAGCTTTTGAATCATCTTCAACCATCTTGTTCCAAATCAACTACAAGCTAACTTGGAGCAATCAAATCTAACATACATTCAAACATTCAACCATTCAAACAAGATCTATTAAGCAATATCAATTATAATGGCAATTTCGTAATTAAGTGAGCAAAAGTCCAACATGCGTGAAATCATGGTTTTTAGCATAGATCTATCAAATCTAAAACATGGGTTTTGTCTCTAATACTTGATAAATAACTTTCATAGATAAACATCTTCAAATATGATGGATCTACATGCAGACTTAAGGAAAATGCGAGAAAACGCTAACTTTAACACATAAACATATCACCAATCCACTACACTCCTTTGGGTCCGTGTGAGAGATAACTACCACTCACCAAATCACCAAAACAACCTAAAATGAATCAACTACAGATCTGGACAGCAAGGACTTGGACTTGATCCGGAGAAATTTCACTTGAAACGGTGAAATCTAGCCTCTTCGGATGAAAATCTTCAACTTTGGCTCTTGATCTTTGATCTTGATCTTCGATCTTGGATGGATGTTAGAATTAGATTGGAATGGAGAAAAGAAGATGAAGAAATGTTGTAGTCGAGTCTTCAAAATGGCAGCACTTCGTCGCTTCAAAAACCGGTGCCAAAAAGTGAGCCAAACCCCTCTATTTATAGGCTGGAAACCCCTTAGGTCGTCGCCCCTTAGGTCGTCCCCGACCTAACTTATGAGTCGTTGCCGACTCATCAGCCCCTACGACCTACGACCTAACCAACACAACATACAACCAAGGCCGACTTACGACTTAACCCAGACGCGACCTAAAACACAGGCCGACCTAACGACTCAACGTACTGCCGACCCAACTGTCACACGACTCAACACACTGCCGCATTTCCTAAGTCCTAAGTCGTATGACGACTTAACCACCATGCCGACTTATCATGCTACGACCTAACAACATAGCCGACTCACGACTCAACCTATTTCCTTTAGGTCGCGCTAGCGACCTAACGACTCAACAATGCTGACCTAACTCCTGCCCAAGCTATCTATAAGTCGCTAACGACTCAAGTCCTGCCGACTTAATACACAGCATCCCTAACACTAAGTCGCTCACGCGACTCAACTTGCCCAGCGGCCTAACACTCCCTTAAGTCGTTCAACGACCTAACTTTTCTTAGGTCGTTGACATACTTAACTCGCCAACAACTGACTCACTAACACGTAGGTCGCTGACTCGTTAACTCTTAGGTCGCTTACTAGACTCCCCAACGACCTAACATCCAAACGACCTATCCCCTTAAGTCGGCTACCTCCATGACTCGTTCGCATGACCTAGGCTCCTACCGACTCAATCATCACATGACCTAAGACGTTAAGTCGGTCACGACTCAATCCCTAACGACCTAGGCTACCAAACGACTTAAGCACTAAGTCGTTGACTAACTTAACTCGTAAATTCGACCTAAGCACCATACGAGTTAACTTCCACACAACTTATCAACACTAACGACCTATAAATTCTACAATCTATCGACACGTAAAATACGGGTCGTTACATTCTCTCCCCCTTAGGAATTTCGCCCTCGAAATTCCAAGCAATCAACAGAAATCAAAGATATTCCGCATGCCTACCATCCATAGCAATCAACAGATCATGCATCCAATTCTAACCTAGCATGCAGAATTCTAAGACTTAGAACAAGCTACAAATTCATGAGATGTCACGACACTTTAGGGCCATACCTCGAAGAGTTCGGGATGAGCTGCCTTCATCCTCTCTTCCTCCTCCCACGTACAGTCGTTAACATCATCACTCCATTGTACCTTGAGCAACGTAATCGTCTTCCTCCTAAGCTGTTTCGTATCGGTTTCAACAATACGAAGCGGCTTACGAGGTCTCGAAACAACAGGATCAACCTCTAAGTCTTCACAGCTATCAGCAGAAACCACCGTAGTTGGGTCGTGCATATACTTCCGTAGACAAGATACATGAAAAACATTGTGCACACCCGCCATCTTTTCCGGTAACTCCAATCTATAAGCGAGCTTTCCAATTCGCTCGATAATCGGGAATGGTCCAACGAATCTTGGAGTTAACTTTCCTTTGTTCCCGAATCTTATAACATTCTTCAATGGAGAAATCTTCACAAAAACCATATCACCCACGTCGAATTCCAAATCCTTCCGACGATTATCTGCATAACTTTTCTGACGATCCTGGGCTGCCTTCATTCTTTGTCGAATGATCTCTATACAATCCGAAGTCTGTCGAATCATCTCTGGCCCAAGTATCAGCTTTTCTCCAGTTTCCAACCAACATGTCGGAGAGTTACACGGTCTTCCATATAATGCCTCATATGGTGCCATACCAATACTCGACTGATAACTGTTATTATAAGCAAACTCCACCAAATGAAGGTGATCTTCCCATGATCCTCCGAAGTCCAAAACACATGCTCTAAGAAGATCTTCCAAAACTCGGTTGACTCTCTCAGTCTGACCATCTGTTTGAGGGTGATAAGCTGTACTCAAACACAACTCAGTTCCCAAAACTTCCTGGAAGCTCTTCCAAAATCTACTAGTGAACAATGGATCTCGATCGCTCACTATACTCTTCGGAACACCATGGAAACGAACTATCCACTTCACATATAATTCAGCCAACTTCGATGCAGTCCTAGTCGATCGAACAGGAATGAACCTTGCACTCTTGGTCAAACGATCTACTATGACCCAAATCCCTTCATTCCCTGCTCTTGTCCTAGGTAGACCATCGATAAAGTCCATCGACACTTGCTCCCACTTCCATGCAGGAACCTCCAATGGCTGAAGCAATCCACTGGGCTTCTTCTGCTCAGCTTTCACCAACTGGCAATTCATACACTTGGAAATAAAATTTCCAACATCCTTCTTCATACCTTCCCAGTAGTAGGTTCTCTTCATATCCCGATACATCTTATTTCCACCTGGATGAATTGTCAACTTCGAGTGATGACTTTCCCTCAGAACTTCATCTCTCAATCCATCTACATCGGGAACAACTAATCGCCCTTGCTTTCGAAGCCAACCCTCTCGATCGACCTCGAATCCCTTATCCTTCTCCTGATCCAATCCGGATTCCAAATCACGGATAATCTTGACAAGCTTATCATCTCGCCTTTGGCTCTCACCAATTCTTTCCACAAGAGTAGGCCTTATTGATAAGTTTGCCAACATCTCAGGTTCCAATTCACATCTAGGCCTGAAATCAAATCCAGCCAAATACTCAAGACTCTTCCATTCCGAAAACATGGCTCCCAATCCTGCATGTCTTCGACTTAACGCATCAGCCACTGCGTTACCTTTCCCCGGAGTATAGGCTATACCAAAATCATAAGATGCTAGGAACTCTAGCCACCGTTGCTGTCGAAGATTTAAATCCTTTTGGGAAAACAGATACTTCAACGACTTATGATCTGTAAACAGCTCGAATCTAACTCCCAATAGATAGTGTCTCCACATCTTCAAAGCAAACACAATCGCCGCTAACTCCAAATCATGAGTCGGATAATTCCTTTCATGCGGCTTCAGTTGTCGACTAGCATACGCAACAACTTTATCCTTCTGCATTAGCACCGCTCCTAGTCCAGTGCCACATGCATCGGTGTAAACCACCATCTCATCATTCCCACTCGGAATAGTCAAAACAGGAGCACTTGTCAGTCGCTCTTTCAGGATTATGAAAGCTTGTTCACACTTATCATTCCATCTGAACACTTGATTCTTCTTCGTCAATCCTGTCAACGGTGCAGCTATCTTGGAAAAGTCTTTGATAAACCGACGATAATATCCTGCTAATCCAAGAAAACTTCTCACATCAGATGCATTCTTAGGCCTAACCCAATCCTGGATCGCTGCCACCTTAGCGGGATCAACCGCTATTCCATTTCCAGAAATAACATGACCTAAGAACCTCACTTCATTCTTCCAGAAGTGACACTTCGAAAACTTAGCCTTCAGCTGATGTTTCCGCAAGATCCCCAAAACAATCCTCAAGTGCGTCTTGTGCTCTTCCTCAGTTCTGGAATAAATCAGAATATCATCCACGAACACAAGCACGAACCTATTCAACTGATCTCTGAACACTCTATTCATAAGATCCACAAAATATGCTGGTGCGTTAGTCAATCCAAACGGCATTACCAGCCACTCATAAAACCCGGATGGTGTCCTGAAAGCAGTCTTCGGCACACTATCCTTCGCCACTCTCAACTGGTGAAATCCCGTTGCCAAATCCATCTGAGAAAACACCTTAGCCTCGTGAAGCTGATCAAACAAGTCATCTATTCTCGGCAATGGATACTTGTTCTTCTTAGTCACCTTATTCAGCTCACGATAATCAACACACAACCTCAACGATCCATCCGTTTTGGTTGCGAACACAACTGGCGCACCCCATTCGGACACACTTCTCCGAATGAATCCTTTCTGCAAAAGGTCATCAACTTGCACCTTCAGCTCTTGCTGCTCCCTCGGTGCCATCCGCCTAAGAGGCATCACAACAGGTCTGGCTCCCTCAACTAGATCGATACGAAACTCGATCTCCCTATGCGGCGGCAACCCTTTGACTTCCTCAAAGACATTCTCAAACTCATTCACAATAGGCACCGATGACAGTCCATCCCGTGGAACAACTAGCGAATACATGAAGCTCATGAAGACGCCTTCTTCATGCTTACATCGTATCACAACCTTTCGCCCTTCCACATTCCCGACTGTCACCTCAAGCCTCTCACAATCAATCCTAGCCGCATACTTCCTAAGCCAGTCCATACCCAAAATAATTCCGAACCCCGCAAAGTTCAGAACAAAGCAATCACAAACAAACGAGCAATCATGACTCGACACAACTAGACCACGGCATATCATGCACAAACATGACGAACCCCCAACCGGATTAGTCACAACCAATGGCCTATCAACAATATCCGGTTTCATACCTAACCGGCATACCAACTCATCACAAACAAAAGAATGCGACGCTCCAGTATCAAACAACACTCTAACTGGAACACCACAAATAGAAAGAGTACCTTGAACCACCACACTCTTCCCCTTCTCCTCAGCAGTAGGAGCTTTCGAAGACGATGGAACAGCCCCCAAAGCATAGGCTTGCACAACCTGCCTATCTTTCCTCGGTTCTGGACAATCCTTCTTAATGTGTCCCAGCTTATCACAGTTGTAACACTTCAACTGCACCTTCGGATTCTTGCAATCCCGAGAAAGATGACCCTTCTGACGGCAGTTATAACAAGTCACCTCGCCCTTTGGCTTCTTCTGACCATCCTTTCCCTTCTGTTGCTGCTGCTTCCTCTTCTTATTCCCACTCTGCTGTGGTTTAGATCCTTCCCTGGTTACAGCAACAACAGAACTTTCCCTAGGAAACAAACTCTCATGCCTCAGAGCTTTCTCCACCAGCTTCTCAAATGGATCGTCCAGATGATCCACTAACTGCCTTCCTAGATAAGCATCCAGACCAGTCACAAACTTTTCATTCTTCTGGTAGGGAGAATCAATATACGATCTGGCATACTTAGATAAGGCTTCAAACTCAGAAATATACTCAAGAACAGGTCTCCCCCCTTGCTTGAGCTCTACAAACTTCTTAAACAAGACAGACCTCTGAGCAGTAGAGATGAACTTGGCTTCAAATCTAACTTGGAACTGCTCCCAAGTAATATCCTCTTCTGGTGTATCTATGGTGATAGAATTCCACCAATCAGCAGCTCTTCCCTGAAGCTGTCTCGATGCAAGCTTTCTCTTAGTTGCATCCTCAATCCCTAAGTCACCAAAGATCCTTTTGCAAGCATCAATCCATCTCTGCACCTCAATAGTCGACTCCGTCCCCAAGAAAGCTTTTCCTCCAAGAGAAGTATAATCCTTGCAAAGCTTAGCAAAATCCACCGGTCTTGGAGCTTGAACTTGAACTCCCACATCCACTGATGATCCTGAAGCTGGTATCCTTCTCATGATCGAAGTCATCATCGCTTCGAACATAGTTCCATAATCAACAGCTCCTTCATCAGCACGGCTTTCCCTTGCAGCTGGTCTCCCTCTTCGACTCATCCTTAATATCTGTAATAAGAATGATTAGAACACCTTAAGAAACAACTGCATAAGGAGTTCAAATCCTTCTAGGCTACTATATTATATATAGTAATCATCCATCAAAATACAATTACGTCTCTCATACGTAGTTACGTCAGCGAGCGTTGGCTGAAATCGATTAACCAAAGCTCTGATACCAAATGTGACGACCGCCCATGACTCCCGCACCAAATGAAGGAAACAATGCGCTAAAAGGTGTGCCAGGCAGCCATGGACGATAGTCAGGGTAAAACAAAACAGAAGAATCTCTATCGCAACTCACAGCGCATGGATAAAATACAATAGAGAAATATAATATAGTGAAGCTCCATAGAACAGAACATCATCATATAAGCATCACAGTAGTTTCATACAATCATCTACTCAAATCCATACATGAAAGCCTCACTACAAATCACTCAACCAAATACAGCAGCGGATACCCAGTACATATAGTAAGAAAACTAATATGCAAAGCCTCCTGCTCGTCTTCGTCATCTTTATCGTAGAACTCCTAGCACAGCACCTGTCACCTGCTACCTAGTCTGCCCATCCCAACATGGATGAACAGCCCAAGGTAATAAGAGGAGACATAAAACCTTGAGTCAGACAAAGTCTTAGTGAGCAGTAAATTAACAATCAAACATACCAAAGAGCATAAGGGATAAAAGGAATAGGAACCAAACCATCCCACTCCACCTCTTTCTACAGTGATAGCCCCCAGACACACACTAAGGAGAAGTAAGCATAACATAGCAGATAAGTAAGGTAAAGCAATAATCACTCGAGTCAAGGACGATGTTTTCCAAATACAAACCCCCAAGGCCTAAACCAAGATCAGATAAGCACCCAGAAAACACCGCTCTTGAAGCCGAATGATGATACAACCAAACATCCAAACATCCATGACTCTGGCTATCACTGTTATCATTGCCTTGATTTCACCGTTAGTTGAATGACCGCCTGTCAAGGGCTAATGGTAACCCCGGTTTAGCCATAACTCCGCACGTCATCGTGACCCGTGCCTAAGCCGAACGCATCAGCCCAGAGTACTAGCACGTCATCATGACCCGTGCCTGGAACGTCATCGTGACCCGTTCCAACGTACCCTTGCTTTGAGTATGCTAGAACCTTCAACAACGATGAGATCTTAGCCTCCTAGTCATCCTCCTCGACGACTACTTCCATACTAGCTCAAGCGCCTCTCAAGCTAACCATTATCCACCCCAACCCGGACCGCATCACCGAGTTATAACTTTGCACGTCGTCATGACCCGTGCTTGGAACGTCTTCGTGACCCGTCCCATCACAACATATGTCTTGCCTCATCACATCATAGCAAAGTCTCTCAACTTGGAACGTCATCATGACCCGTCCCATCTCAACACAAGCCTTCTCGCATCATGGCAAGATCCCACATCCTCGAATCCATCCATATGAGCTTCCACATCCGCTTCATATGCCATTGGCAGCTTTCACCATTCAAGAGCCTTTCCACTTAGCTTTTGAATCATCTTCAACCATCTTGTTCCAAATCAACTACAAGCTAACTTGGAGCAATCAAATCTAACATACATTCAAACATTCAACCATTCAAACAAGATCTATTAAGCAATATCAATTATAATGGCAATTTCGTAATTAAGTGAGCAAAAGTCCAACATGCGTGAAATCATGGTTTTTAGCATAGATCTATCAAATCTAAAACATGGGTTTTGTCTCTAATACTTGATAAATAACTTTCATAGATAAACATCTTCAAATATGATGGATCTACATGCAGACTTAAGGAAAATGCGAGAAAACGCTAACTTTAACACATAAACATATCACCAATCCACTACACTCCTTTGGGTCCGTGTGAGAGATAACTACCACTCACCAAATCACCAAAACAACCTAAAATGAATCAACTACAGATCTGGACAGCAAGGACTTGGACTTGATCCGGAGAAATTTCACTTGAAACGGTGAAATCTAGCCTCTTCGGATGAAAATCTTCAACTTTGGCTCTTGATCTTTGATCTTGATCTTCGATCTTGGATGGATGTTAGAATTAGATTGGAATGGAGAAAAGAAGATGAAGAAATGTTGTAGTCGAGTCTTCAAAATGGCAGCACTTCGTCGCTTCAAAAACCGGTGCCAAAAAGTGAGCCAAACCCCTCTATTTATAGGCTGGAAACCCCTTAGGTCGTCGCCCCTTAGGTCGTCCCCGACCTAACTTATGAGTCGTTGCCGACTCATCAGCCCCTACGACCTACGACCTAACCAACACAACATACAACCAAGGCCGACTTACGACTTAACCCAGACGCGACCTAAAACACAGGCCGACCTAACGACTCAACGTACTGCCGACCCAACTGTCACACGACTCAACACACTGCCGCATTTCCTAAGTCCTAAGTCGTATGACGACTTAACCACCATGCCGACTTATCATGCTACGACCTAACAACATAGCCGACTCACGACTCAACCTATTTCCTTTAGGTCGCGCTAGCGACCTAACGACTCAACAATGCTGACCTAACTCCTGCCCAAGCTATCTATAAGTCGCTAACGACTCAAGTCCTGCCGACTTAATACACAGCATCCCTAACACTAAGTCGCTCACGCGACTCAACTTGCCCAGCGGCCTAACACTCCCTTAAGTCGTTCAACGACCTAACTTTTCTTAGGTCGTTGACATACTTAACTCGCCAACAACTGACTCACTAACACGTAGGTCGCTGACTCGTTAACTCTTAGGTCGCTTACTAGACTCCCCAACGACCTAACATCCAAACGACCTATCCCCTTAAGTCGGCTACCTCCATGACTCGTTCGCATGACCTAGGCTCCTACCGACTCAATCATCACATGACCTAAGACGTTAAGTCGGTCACGACTCAATCCCTAACGACCTAGGCTACCAAACGACTTAAGCACTAAGTCGTTGACTAACTTAACTCGTAAATTCGACCTAAGCACCATACGAGTTAACTTCCACACAACTTATCAACACTAACGACCTATAAATTCTACAATCTATCGACACGTAAAATACGGGTCGTTACAAAGTTTATACTCCAGCTCGCATTCTTGGAGTCGGAGTTAGTTAGAGGATTGTCGTATATCAATCCTTTTTGGTTTCAGTGTGATAGCTTGACCCTGGGCTCCGGTTTCACTTAGCGAGTGACCGATCATATAACGGTCACTCCCTATTTGAATAATTTCCACCATAGGATGAAACTTAGCTCCTCGTGCATTATGATGGTCGTATGACGCATTTTAAGAATCACTGCTCTGGCTCGAAGAGATTGCATTTTATTACTGAAATAAGAAAGTATGGCAAAGTCAATTGCCTTATTACAAATTCAAATTTCAAAATGCATAAACAAATTACAAATGAAAAGCATACTGAATGAATAGACAAAGCGTGTTATGTGTAATAGTGACAAAGACTCTCGCTGTCCCAGGCTCTCGGCAAAGTGAGACTATCAATGGTCCATAATTTAAATGTGCATCTCCGAGTCTTTGTTCAATAACATAAGGTCCCTCCCATGTTGATTTCATATGCAAAGGGACCGGGTAAATCCTCTTGAGCACGAGATTGCCAAGCTCAAAGGTTCGGGGTCGGACCTTAGCATTGGACGACTCGACGTCAATGTGCTGCTCTCAAATCAGCCTCTTTATGCTTCTCACCTAGTAAGTCCAGAGATTCGGCAAGCAATATAGCATTCATTTTTGGATCATAGTAAGTCACATGATGAGAAGGTACTTCCAATTCACTGGAACAACGGCTTCTGAGCCGTAGGAAAGTGAAAAAGGAATGTGGCCGGTCGTGGACTTAAGGGTTGCTTGATATGCCCATAGGACAATAGGAAGTTCATCGACCCATTTGCCCCCGGCTTTTTCCAATCATATCTTCAGAATAGATTTTGTAACTTTGTTAACAGCTTCGACCTGTCCATTCTCTTGAGGGTATGCAACTGTATAGAACTTCTTTTGGGTATGGAATTGCTGATAGAAATTATTGAACTCGACACTATCGAATTGGGCTCCGTTATCAGAGATGATAGTATGTAGGAGACCAAATCAACAGATAATGTTGCGTACCACGAAGTTGATCACTTTCTTCATCAAGATAGCAGCAAGGGGTTTGGCTTCTGCCCATTTGGTCAAGTAATCAACTGCAACAATGGCATACTTTGTGCCATCTTTAGCTAGAGGTAGAGACCCTATAATCTAATATCTGTCACATTTCCTAGCATAATCTGATGCGTCGCGATTTACAATCGGCCAATAATGATCGTATCGGAGTACTTTCTTAGCAAGAGCTTGCCCTCCGGTGTGATCGCCACATTTTCTTTCATGCACATCATGTAATACTTGCTTGATTTCATCATGGGCGATACACCAAAGCAAAGGAATAGAGTATCCTCTTCTATACAAGACTTCATTCTGAATAGTAAATCACGAAGCCTTCCAAAGAACTTGTCTTTTCTCACTCCTGCGCTCTAGCAGGGTCCCATGCTCGAGAAAGTTCCTTAATGGAGTCATCCATGATTCCTTGTTAGGTATGACTTCGTGTACCCAGTCGGTCTCCATTTAATCAATACTCGGGGAAGTTAGTGTCTCAACGTAAACAAGTCCCATTTGATGTGCCTCACAGGTGCTAGCTAACTTTGCCAAGGTATCAGCCTTCTGATTATGTTCTCGGAGTATGCAATAGATGGCATAATAATCGAACTGATTTAATATTTCCTAGACCCGAGCAAGATAAGAAACCAATCTCCAATTTCTGGCCTAGTATTCCCCCAGAACTTGGCATACGACCAATTGTGAATCGTAGTAAATCTTCACGGCAATAATTTTCAAGTCTCTGGTGAGTCTGAGTCTAGCAAGTAAAGCTTTATATTCGGCCTCATTCTCGGTTGCATGGAAATCAAACTTCAAAGCATAGCATATAGATCGGCCTTCAGGAGATTTGAGCACAATTCCAGCGCCTGAGTAGCGTCATTTGATGCGCCATTAGTATGCAGCTTCTAGACATATTTAGGAGATTCATTAGCTTCAGGCAAGTCCTTTGGTATAGTGAATTCGTCGATTAAGTCTGCTAGGACTTGTCCTTGAATAGCTCGCCTAGGTGAGCAAGTGATGTCGAACCGCCTCGGCTTGATATTCCACTTGAGTAACCACCCATACGTCTTAGGCGGTGTAAGGACCTGTCGTAACAGTTGGCCGATGTAGATAGTGATAGGATGAGCCTGGAAATATGGTCGAAGCTTCACCAAGGCAATGACAAGACAGTAAGCTAACTTCTCCAATTTCGGATAATCTCTCTCTGCTTCAGGCATTCGTTTGCTGATGTAATAGACTGGCCTTTGTATCAACCCTTCTCCCCGATCAAAGTAGCACTGATTATGTTTTCTGACACCGCCAAGTGGATGTACAATCTCTCATGATCAATAGGCTTTGATAGAATTAGTGGTGTGGATAAGTGTTGAACCAGTGCTCAGAATGTACCTTCACATTTTGTAGTCCATTCAAAATTCCGTTTAGGTCGAAGAAGGGGATGCATTTGTCGGTGGACTTTGAGATGAACCTGCTCAGTACTGTAGCCTTTCCATTGAGGCTCTGAACTTGCTTTATGGTCCTCGAAGTCTCAAGATTTCTAATTGCCTAGATCTTCTCGGGATTGGCTTCGAATCCTTGATCATTAACGGTGAACCCAAGGAACTTTCCGGACGTGATCCCAAAGTGGCACTTTAATGGGTTGAGCTTCATTCTATACTCTCGAAGGATCTTGAACACGTTTCTAGTTCTCTGAAATGGCTAGTGGAGAATCATGACTTTACAGTCATGTTGTCTACATATACCTCCATATTTTTTTGATCTAGTTAGCAAACATTCGATTAACTAGCCTTTGCTAAGTTGCTCCAGCATTTTTGAGTCCAAACGGCATGACTTTGTAGCAGTAAAGTCCTAGATCGGTGATGAATCTGGTATGCTCTTGACCGGGCAGGTGCATGGGAACCTGATTGCAGCCGGAATACGCATCTATGAAGGATAAGAGCTTGTGTCCGGCTATTGATTCTACAAGTTGATCAATCCGAGGAAGTGGAAAACTGTCTTTAAGGTAAGCTTTATTCAAATCTGAGTAGTCAATGCATGTTCTCTAATTTCCGTTAGGTTTCCTGACAAGTACAGGGTTAGACACCCATTCTGGATACAGCGCATCTCAGATAAACCCGTTCGACTTGACTTTATCTACCTCTTCCTTTAGGGCGGCAGATCTCTCAAGATCCATACCATGCCTTTTTTTCTTGATCGGGATATGCAGTGGGTCAATATTCAAGGTGTGGCTCGCGATGTCCGGTGAGATCCCACACAAGTCAGAGTGCGTCCAGGAAAACACATCGAGGTTTTCCCGGAGAATTCAACAAATTCCTCTTTCATCTCTTGGCTTAGCTGAGATCCAATCTTTATCATTCTAGAATCCTCCTCATTATCGACTGGAACATTGATCGTCAGCTCCATCGGAGAAGCCTGACTGACTTTGACTTCATTCTCGTTTTTAGTATCTCTTAGGTCAAGATCCCTTGGGTATTGGTTGTGGTGCCCGCCCTAGGCGTTAACTGCCAATTATCTGCAAAGTGGACGCAGAGAGATTCCTCTACGTCGTTTCCCTTCTCTTTTCGTTGTGCCTCTCGCGGCTCGACAACATAATAGACTTGTCTAGCAGCTTGGTCTCCGTGAACAACTCCGACTTCATTGTCAGTAGGGAATTTCAAAGTCAGACACCAAGGGGCGATAGCAGCCCTGAACTCAACTAGGGCCGGTTGTCCCAAGAAAGCATTGTACGGTGAGTCAATATCCAATACGATAAACTGCAACATCCGAACTCTCCAGCGTTCCCTAATTTCCAACTCCATTGATAGCTCCACCATCCCAGTGGGTATAGTCGCACTTCCCTTGAAGCCATGAATACGAGACCGATAAGGCTTCAAATCTTTCGCTTCCATCTTTATTTGATCATAGGCTCGCTTAAAGAGTATGTTCACTGAACTTCCATTGTCCACTAACATCATCTTCATCCAAGCAGGACCTATCTGAGCTGAAATGACTAGTGGATCAATGGTAGAGGCTTTGACTCTGTTGGCATCCCTGTCTCGAAAAATGATGTCGTCTGTCATCATCTTTTGCTGTTTGGTTGGAGCCCCGTCTTCCAAGTTACTACAACATTCGAAGCTCGCATGCCTAATAGAGCCGGCACACGACTCCATTTCCCTCCAGCTCCGATCCGCTAGATGCGGACCACCACTAACAGTGTTAATCATTAACATCCCGCCAGTATGCGTGGGTTCCTTCGGTCTAACCTGATTTAGTATTTGACTTTGATTTGATGGGCCCGCGCCTTCAGCCTGCGACGCCCGAACGAACTGCTCCAACTTTCTTTTTCAGATCAACTTCTCAATAATATCCTATAGATGATTGCATTCGTTCGTGTTTTGGCAAAACCTATCGTGAAATCTACAAAACTTCCTAGTTTGAATCTTTTTCTCAAACGATTGCTTCGGAGCAGGTTTCTTATATTAGATCGTATTACAAGTTTGCAAGTACGCATTTTCTAGGGATGCATTTAAAGGAGTATAGGTGTCAAATATGGGAGCTCTATGTCATGGTCGGTGATTCTGATCCCGCTTCGTACCCTGATTTCCATCGCCTTTCTGCTAATTATCCTTATTTTGTATATTTAACTACACCTTTTCGAAATTCTCCCTGGTTCGTTTCACAGCGATATTGCTTTGGATTTCTTCCACACCGGGTTCTATGTCATCCTTTTTCCTAAACTGTTTCGCATCCTCTCTTCCCAATAACAAAGCTGCCTTGGAATAGAAATGGTCCAATGATGTTGGGGGTTTTCCGGCCAACCAATTGCCAAATTTGGAATCGGGATCGAGTCCCTTAGTCAGTTCCATCAGAATGGAATTGTTATTAGGGTCACTAATCTCAGCACTTACAGCATGGAACCTCTTTAGGTAACGTCTGAGTGTCTCTCTGGGAGCTTGAGCGACACTAGACAAGGTATTAACATCTTTGGACCTTGTGACATGCATACAAAACTGCTTGACAAACTTTGTAGCCTACTGGTCGAAACATGAAAGAGATCGGGTTGGTAGGCGAGTAAACCACATAATCATGATGCCCTCTAGGAAGATTGGGAAACTTCATTATTTGACCGCATCTTAAGCCCGCGTAACATTCATCAACCAATCATACTTTAAAGTGTGCTGGTCAGGGTCAGAGTTACCTTCATAAACAGGTAGAGTTGGCATTCGGAATCGCTGAGGCGGTTCAACGTAGAGGATGTCATCGGTGAAAGGGGTATGACACCGGGAGATTCCCTAGTCATTGTTTGTGAGGCCTTGGCTTTCACGGATCATTTAGCGGATCATTATCAGGATGTCTGGCATTTGGACATTCTGGGCATGCTGGGCTAAGGTGTAACGCGAGGATAGGTCGGGCATGGTCGATGGTCCTTACCTCGCCTCCTTGGCTCTAGGTCTTTGGGAACATAAAGCTCAAGAGTATAATCACATTGGCGATGGTTCGGACCGGTTCGGTCTCGTGTGTCAGCTTACAACTCGTTGGCAGCAGCAACAGTTTAGTTGTCGGTAGTGTGATAGTGAACCGTTCCTTCTCGGGAGGAGGGTCCGGTCTTGTGGTTGGTTGACAGACCAACTCTCGCTTGTCCAAGATTCAAAGTGCATTGATGTCCAGTAGCCTGTGTATAGCTTCCATCCAACCATGGATGCGTGAAACTGTGATTGTAATCAAAGGAAGCTGAACTTTCGGTAGATAATAAGAAGCCTGATCCCTTCTAGATCTCCTTCATCTTTCACGGTTCAGCCGATTGGTTAACTGTGTTGGCACGGAGCTGCTGGTGGCTTTGAGTCAGCTCTTGCATCGGTAGCTGGAACTCCTCCCTAGTGATAGGGCCTTGTGGATCCAAAGGTCCAACAGTGTTTTAGTCTGTAGAGGGAAGTTGTGCGAGGTTCTTCCTATCCCGTCCTTCTGGATCTACAGCGATTGAGGTAGTCCTAGTCGCGACCATGGTGAATAGCAAAGTTATCTCCTAGACTTGGTGCAAATCTGAATAAGATGGAAGAACATCTAGGCTTGAGATCTGGATCTTCTCCTTAGATTCTTGTAACCCAATATCGGCAGTAGATCCAATGAGCAGGAGAAAAACTGGGTTTTTTCAATGAAAGCGCCAAAGTGTTTGTACCAAAATTGGGCACAACACTCTTCAGATGTGTTTGAAGAGATAAAATGAAGAAAGTAAACGTAGTATGAGGCAGGTCTAACAAACACACCAAGAAACAGTTAAGAAATAGTGTAGAAACACTAAAATTTAGAGTGGTTTGGCGTATGGGCTACATCCACTATGGAATGATTTATGTTTATTGATCATAAGTCGTTGGTTACAAGTGGATTACAATAGTACAATCAAAGTGCAGCAGCAGTTTCGGCAGAGTATCGACGTAGAGAGGCCAAAAGTCTTTTTTATAGGTCCAGGGTCACTATTCATAAACCTTGGCAGCAAATATCTCGCCCAAATCTCGAAGAACTTCTTCTCTCACGTAGGTGGGCCCATGGGATGGAGTTCAGGTGATTTCGACTCGATCTTGGACGATGCGAATTGAGTGCGTATCGATCAATGATTGGTCGTTTTGGGTTGAAATTTATCAGGTACATTCTTAAGGTTGTAGGCAAGCTTCTGTAAAAATTTAGTGGCATTTGGACTTGTAGATTTTGAGTTATGATCGATGCAAGTTTGGATTTGCAATGGGCAGTCGAACTCGTATCGCTCTCATTCGTGTCATTCTAGTTTGTATCACTTCTAGGCACGTGTTTGTAGGGTGACATGGCGCTATCTTCTCGGATCGATCCACTCTTCATGTTGAGTAACCAAGTTCTCCTCTCCTCTAGGCTTCCTTTAAGTTGTTCCAACATCTTCCTTTCGTATTGCTCATCATGAACCACTTCTTAACGATAGGAAAGCAGCTTTGTATCGCTTGAAATTTACATGGTTCATATCGGTTCTTAGGCAGATCGATATGAGTTTCTGGAAGAGCCAAGCGATATGAATGGGTATTAAAGGAGCAATGCGAATCACTTTTAGCTGATGGATATGAGTTGGTTAGTTTTAATGGCTAAGAACTAGATGGGTACGAATGAGAGCGCTGCTTGGCCTTGGATACGAACGGGATGGACATGAACGAACCAGCTGCTTCCCATGGATATGAACCAGTGTTCTTTCCGTGGATACAAAGTGGTTGTGATTCCTTTGACTTTTATGAATTCAGATAATATGGTTACAAAGGGATGGTTGCTAGTTCTGATGGATACGAACTCGATGGATACGAAATAAGCACCTTTCTCATTAAATTTGATCGATCCATATATTAAGCATACGAACTCTGATTGACTTGAAATTTTGAAAATTGGCTTTTATGGATTTGCTTATCATACCATATCGATTGTGGCTTGATCCGGACTTGGAAAAAAAATTCACCAACGTCCATTGTGAACCTATGTGTTATCGACCTTAGAGTCAGACTGTCCTTGGTTTCCAATTAACTTCTTGGTGTCACGGTCTTGCCAAAAGACGGGATAACATCTGCCACCTGCATGTTAAATATACAATATGAGAAACATATACATGTTACCATCAGATAATTAATAACACCCGTATAAAAAATATAGTTGAAATATTCAGTCCTGATTGGAAAAGTGTTGAGATCTCATTTGTATTTATGTCTTCATGTGTTTGTAGGTGTTTCTTTGGTGCATTCTGCTATTGCCATGTTGGCTTTTGTTGCTCTTACTTTGCTATGGACTATGGATATGGTTCCTTATTTAGTTATTTATATTAGCTTTCCAGTTTGGCATTTTCCATTGATGTAAAATTCTTCTTATGATATTGATGTGTTAGTTAAATGTAATATCTTTTCACTAACTACTGAGTAATGTATTGATGTCAATGATGTGTTAGTAAAAATGAAGATAACGACAAGCACCATTGTCCAACTGTTAAGTGATTCGGCTTTGGTGCGAGAAGTCACAAGTTCGAAACTTGCATAGCATGATTCGAACGTTTATTGACATGTGATATGTTGTCCCAGTGACATGTTGTTTATAAAGTACAATTTCAAAAAAAAATGAAGATAACATGTAGTGTATTTCATATGCGGTATTATTTGTTTATCATTTTATGCAGTATGTAGTGATGTACATCATGTGTTGAAGTATGTAATATGAACTTATTAAGTGCAATTTTATTTATTTATCATTTTATGTAATGAGCAAGTGAATAGATCCTAATTTATATGCATTTATATACATCATATTTTAACTCGGCAAATGGAACAAAGCAAAAAATGGTGCACGGAACAGGGTGTGGGTTGGGTGGGGCCTGCTTGTGACCCGTATGGGTTATGGGTCGGGGCAAAAAAATGGATCCAAACTGGGTTTATAAGCTGGGTATGGGTCATGGGTAAAAAAATTCGAGGCGAGTTTAGGGCATAGAAAACCCGCACCAACCCACCCCATTGTCGTTCCTATAACTATCTCATTCAATTAATGCCAGTACAAAACAATTAATTGCAATAGTAACTTAGTTGTTTTAAATTAAAATTAAATGGGCCATTAACTCTTAATTCATTTAACTTAATTCCTTTTATTGGTTAGATGATAATAATATTCCATATATGACCCTCTATATTCAATATTACTTACAAACATTATGAGTAACAACATTTCTAGTCTATAACCATAAACATATCCATACTGCAAAAATGTAATGAAACATAATACGAAATAACAGTTGAAAATGAAAAACTCTAGATACCTCACTATTACATAAGGTTCCTAATTATATGGTAATAGCAATGCATACAAATGGAAAATTTTGTCTTTCTTATGATGTTTCATGGTCTATTAATAACACCACTGAAATATGCATTAATACCTGTCTTGATCGAGATAGATCACATCAAATTTTACAGAATGTAAGTTTACTTCTACAAAGAATACATAAAACCTTTTAGAAATAAATTAGTTCATAAAACAAATATTAATGATTCCAAATGATATCATTACATCATTCATAATGAAAGAGAGTTAAAAAAGATAAAAATCAATGGGTAAAGTATGGAAAAACCATAAAAATTAAGCATAGATTAGCATTTGGATTGAAACTGAATGAGAAAAGAATAAATTGCGAATGAATTTCCTACGTGATAGAAATTGAATTGAGACTAAATGAGATTTAAATAATTGAAAATAATTTATTGAACTTTATTCATAAAAAAATAATTGACAAGGATGATAAATAAAGCAAGAATGAGATTATCGGCAATCTTAGCGGGCAGGTAAAAAAGGTTTAGGAATGGTAACGTTTGAAAATTAATTCATGAATTTATCCTGAAATGGGATATGTGTGATAGGGAAAGAATTAAAGGGTCAAAATATGAAAAAAGATTCATGAATTAAGGAGAGATAGACATTTGAATCGATGCAATTTAATTTCCAATTTATAGTTAATTCCAATTAGGTCCAACTAATTTAAGTTTATATTTTTCAAATTTTCAATACACACGTATATTCTTTCAGTTATATTCAAACATTCGAATACTATAGACTGAAAATTTTGGCTTATTCATTTACAATTTCAACAATTGAACTAAAAGATAAACATATTATCAAATTAACTAAATTATGCACTTACTTCTGTGAATTTATATAATCTAATACTTTTAAGCTAAGAATTTATTTTTAAAAGTAAAAGTACAAAAGGACTCAATTCCATTTTTTAAAAATAAAATTGAAAAATAAGTGTGGATCAATAGTTTCACCACTCAACCTTCTATCTTTCGTGACTATATATCATTTAAGTTTATAGATCATATAATAAGTTATGTAATCTATATATATACGCACACACATATATAGTGTTCATTGCATCAATTTTACTATAATGGATTCCTAAAATTCTTGACTCTTCAACAATGCATTTTCCAACTATGATGATTCCAGATGCTTAAATACTATCCTTGTCAATAACTATGTTGATAATATGAATAAGGGCTATATAACACGATCTAATAAAGATAAATTTGATAACATGTTTTAAGTAAAACTAAAAAAAAATCTTAATGCATCGTAGAATAAAATGTTATACTATGACAAAGTTGGATTCAAATTGATCAGCACTAAAGTGAATTGATCATAATTCATTTTATGAAGTCAAATTTAATGAATTTAATACCTGTTAATTATTTTTATTAGTTGCACGATAAAAAGATTTGATATGATCAGTTCTATAAACTTATCCAACATCAAAAAATAAGAATAATACAATTTCAGACTAACTTTATGAATAATCATTGATAATTATCTCAATGCTCAATAAAATCCCAAAAGGGGATCAAACAACACCATTTGAAAATATAGTAACAAAGAAGGTTAATATAAGATTTTACAAAAAATAAGTTTAATCCATTTAAGAGTGTACAAAACATTTAAATAAAAAAGTTGAAATAATACATATTTTGAATTGAACCTTTAATAACATTTCAAAGTTACCTACTGTAGCTAGATTAAAAATAAAAAACATAAAAAATCATACCAAAATAACAAAATTCATACGAAAGTAAACACTGAAACATAAATTCAGAGCAAAACAAAAAGTTAATTTTACATGTAACATATTTAACAAATCAACCTGAGATTTCGTTGTATCCATATATTTGCAACTCTAGTAATAATCGCAAGTCAAACGAAGGGGACCGTATCTACAACCATACAAACTAGAATAAAAACAAGAAGAAAATGAATTTTAGGCACAAAAACTCGAAGTAGAAATTTGAAATCAAAAACTGCAATTTCAACCTCGAATTAAATGAAAAGACAAATAATAAAAAATTAACCTTCAAGTCAAGTCAATCGATCCAGTAAGCAATGATCTTTTGGAAAGAAATGGTATAAGCACAATTGCTGCAAAACATAAATAAAATTATATATAATCTAAGATGAATACAAAGTAAACATCTATTGACAAATTCAGTCAAATTCTAGTTCAAATAAATAGAATTAAAGAGATTGATTGTTTGAAAAGTATCTTTAGATTAATTTTGATCAAGAGTAGAGTGGGTTTTTTAAATTGTAGCTTACATATAAAACTGGAAAATGGAAAGAAACAAAGTTTTGAGAAAAAATGAAATGGAAGTGAAAGAATTAGGATAAAAGAAGTGTTTGAACAAGTATAAAAACAAAGAACAAAAGACTAATGCAGATGAAAATAGGAATACAACTAGTCAAAGATTGAATATTTTATATAATTACATAATATATATGGAATGTCCATTATACCAAATGTATTAATGATATTACTATTTTTTTTTGTATGTTAATGGCATCATTACATATGAGATGTATGAAAAAAAATTTATAAGGGTCCAAATGGAAATAGTTCCTCAAATTGTTGAGAAATAAGAGTCTTTCGATCCAATAAGCTATGTTTTTATGGAAAGAACCGTTATAAACACAATCGCTGCAAAACATTAATAAAATAATATATAATTCAAGATGAATATGAAGTGAAGAGCCATTGACAAATTCAATCAAATTCTAGTTCAATGAAAAAGAATTAAAGAGATTGATTGTTTGGAAAGCATCTTTAATTTTATTTTGATTAAAAATAGAATGGTTTTTCTGAATTGTGGCTTGCATATGAAATTGGAAATTAAGAAGAAACAAAGTTGTGAAAAGATGAAACGAAATTGAAAGAGTTAGGAGATGAGAAGTGTTTGTATAAGCATAAAAATAATGAACAAAGAATTAATGCAGATGAAAACAAGAATACAAGTAGTCAAAGATTATGTACACACACACACATGCATGGAACATTCAATATGCCAAATGCATTAATGATATCATTACATCTATATATGAAAATAGAATTATAAGGGTCCAAATGTAAATAGTCTCTCAAATTGCTAAGAAGTACATAAATAAGATTAGAAGAATTGTGAATAAAGTACACTATAGGTCACATACTCTCTTATATATATATATATATATATATATATATATATATGTATGTATGTGTGTGTGTGTGTGTGTATGTGTGTATATATATATATTGGATAATAGAATAGATAGAATAGACATTATAGCCAATGAAATACAATTTTTAAGCATTTACTCTTGCTTTACCATCCTGGGTATGATCCTATTTAACCACTAATTATGTGTTGTTGGTGCCTACTCTTAAACACTTCGAAAAGAAGATCATGGTTCCACGTATGATGTATCTTATAACACGATAGGTATAATAAATGGGAACAAATTTTGGTCGTAGTTTGAATATATTTAAAATTTATCTTATAATTATTTGTAGAGCACATGCAAATAGATTTAATTTGAACTTAACAAATTTAGATATTGATATATAAATCAATCTACATCAGCAGCTCTAGCATTAAGCTATTTAACCAAAATAGTTGACGTAAATAACAAAATAATTATTGGTGTTTTCAAACTAAACATGGATCTCCTTAGACCTCGTTAATAAATAAATAAATGATAAAAGCTAATATATTGAAATTGTTGGAACTAGACCAGCCTGTAGCGGAAGAAATGAGTGAATTCCAAAAAATTAACAATTTTTGATATTTAATGGGTCCGTGAAGTCTAAATATACTTAGAACTTTTCTAAGTTTCTTTTAAATAAAATCAATATTTCATTTTATTTGGAAAAATGAAATTTTAAATCTAATTTCAACTTATAGATGTTATAATGAATGTATTGTATACATTCATTTATGTGAAGAGTAAGTGCGGTATAGAAGTGGTGTATAAATGAAATATGTACAAATGAATTAAGAGAAAGGGTCCATTTGTTTCTCTCTCTTACTTTATTTAACTAATTATGTAGGCATAAAGACAAAATATAAAAAGAAGGAAACATTTCATTTGTTTCCCTCTCTTGTCTTATTCAATCAACAGAGAGAAGATATGGTAGAATATAAAAGGAAGGAAACCATTCATTTCTTACCTTATCTAATCGTAACAATTAATATATTAAATAATATTTATTACTTATCAATCAAATTTACACATGCCTATGCTATTTAAATGTTATCGATGAAATGTAAGCATACATTCACATTAATTGTAGATACATACATACATATAGATTGAAAACACTACTAGTTGTTTTTAAATAACTTGAAAGTCCAAAATTAACATCAATAAATATTTCAATTAAGGAATATTTAAAATATGTTAGATTATTGCTCATAATTTTTGTACAAGTTTGAATTAAACCAAACATTTATATTCTATAAATATGATAATTACAATGCAATAATTTAGATCTAAACAACATACATTTGCAAGTATTGTAGCATATGATATTTTACATATACATTTTATAAAAGGTTATTGGTTATAAAGTTAACAGTTTTCACTAAACTTTTAATTTAGGAATCAAACAATACTTTTAATTTTACATGAAATTTTAAGCATAGAAAACAATAAAGAACTATAATTTGCATCAGTGTCCATTCAATAATCTTAAATCAAAGTTTCCCCTTAAAAAACAAAGATCGACACAATTGTTCACACAAATTTAATAGATAAATAAGATCAATTTCAAGGAATGGTATACAACCTAACAGATATGTAATTCATTGGAAACTGAATAAGTGAATATTATGTCATTGTATACATAAAATCTCGTCCAATGTCAATTTTCAATTTTATAAGTTTCCAAAATAAAATAAAAGAGATTTGAACAAGGCAAACATGCGTAAATTTGTGATAAGAATTTAGAGATCTAAACAATACTGAGAACGAAGATAATTTATCGGAAGTAATATGAGAATCAATACATGTCAATTTATCGTAAACATACATTAAAAGATATTGACGAACAAACGTATGCCTAAATAAAAAATAATGCAATAAACATGAGTTAACCAAACTAAGCATAAGACATGTTTAATTTACACGTTGTAAGATGATAAATTGAAACATGAGGTGAATCACAGGAATCTAATTATATTGATCACATGAATATATAGATGAATTTAATAAAAGATTACTTTAGATGTATCTAATAAATCATACCTTGAATTATGAATCAAAACTCGCAGATTCGAAAATCAGCCTCCGGATTTTGCAAGGATCATATTACCCAAAGCCTTGAAACACACCTTGAAAATGAATTCCTCTTAGGATGTTGCCTAAAAGTCACACCTTGAATGATGATATCACCTTAAATTTTCGAGATCCCCATCCATCCTTATAAGAGATGGATGAACCACTTTTGTTTTATTCTATTTGATGTTTTTTGTAATGATCCCGCCGCTATGCCCAGTTTAGCAAAGAAAATTCAAGTAATGTCGTCTGCTAATCCAAAGATTATGGCTGGTTAAGGGCGATCAAATGTGAATATATCTTTATACTAACACTGATACGTGTTATTTATCGTTTTGAAGATCTGAACTGAAAATTTAACGTGTGCAGTGTTAATACAAAGTAATAAATACACTAATTAATAATATTCAGAACAGTATATAATATAGATAAATCAAAATTAGTCACAGATTGTAGCGTACTAATATACAACATATTTCATACACTATATCAGGTACAAAATGACTACTGAATAATATACATGACATAACTACTAAACGTCTATATACATAATGATGAAGTAAAATAAACTGTCAAAATAGTCTACTCTGAATCTTACCCAAAATCAAAGGGTCAATGAGTCCTTGTACCTACAAAATCTCGGCCTGACCCGGGTATTAAATTAATAAACGAGTCCGACTATATCTAAATAAAATATGAGATACTAACATAACTTTATGACTTAAAATAATAATAAAACATGTCGAACAAACAAGCATGATAAGGCATATTAATTAAATTCACCACTTTATAAATCCATAAATGACTTGACTCTAAAATGAGTCATCTCAAAATATGCCTAAACCCAAAAATCCATAAAATGTATATCAAACCAATAAATACAGATATCACAATTTTGACTTAATAGTAATCAAATAAGTCATAAATAAAATATGCCCAAAACAAATACTCAAATAAGGCATATCTAACAAATCACCATTTCATAAATACATATCAAGTCTCAATAGACTATCATCTCAAAACATGGTGATAACAAATTCAAAATTCCTCGGAGCCATAAAAAAAAAGAATATTCATACTAAAAATCTGTGAAGAAACAATCATCAATAATGAAATAATAATGGCAGTCAACTATCAGTATAAAATAGTGTGACACCGAGTCTAAACCCAAGACATAGACCCCGCCACGTACCTAACCACAACAAATAGGATACAGTCTCACCCTAAGAAATGGACTAGCTATGTGAATTTATCCAACCCCAAGATATAGGTAAACATGATTCACTGTAAATAAACTGATAGAGCTGCAATGTAACATCTGTCTAGACAGCAAAAAGGACAACTATGTTATACCAGAACAGACCCAACCCTAAGAAATAGGTCTGCCTACTCAAATCTAAAAGGAATCGACTCTTAGGTTGATGAAAAATGAGTCATAGTCTCTTGGAGATCCATTGGTCTCAAATAAAATTTGAACACCACAGGCTAATACAACACTAAAATGTTTATTACTACCACTCCAATAATCATAAGAATTTAACTAACTGTCCCATATCAGATAATAAATTCAAGTATTCACTAAAAGCTAGTAATTTTTACTCAAAATCTATTCAACAAATTAAAATAACAAGCAAAAGAATTATATAAAATGTCCCATACCAATCCGATAATTTAATCGTTTATTAAAAAAATTTGTTTCGTAAAAAAACATGAAATCTCAATAAAACTCAATCCATAATAATAAATAGAAGAGTTTAAATTAATTTTATATATACTAAAATATAATTTTCCAAAATCACTTTTAAATCCATAAACTCATTTTAAAGAAGAGTTGCTTATTTACAAAAGCTTTTGGAACTCTTTCAAAATCATTTAAACCTCTTTTATAAATAAATTCACGTAAACTGAAATTATTGCTTTCATAAGAGCTTTTATAAAATAATGCCATATTTTATCTTTTGCCCCTAAAATAGTTCCAAACTTATATACTTAGAATAATAAATTTAGAAAAAGGTTTCATAATTAAATATTATTCAAATTTTAAAAGCTTTGAATAGAAATCTTGAAATAAGAATCAGTTAAAGAGTGTAATAAAATTTTAAATATATTTTATAAATTAAATTCTAGTAGGGATCAAAATAGATAAAATCTCATTTTGAAATTCTTTTAAAACACTTAAATAATTCAAACAATAAATCCATGAAAATGAAACTTTTAGAGCCGAAGACGCTCTACAAAATATCATTTCAGAATATAAAATTATTTATCAATCCGAGTTGCTTTCCGGCAAACTCTGATCATACAACATCATATGCAATTTCAGTCATTGACCCAACCTTGCAGTGAACAATATAATCTTAACACGCAACTTCGCTTCAGCCATTCAATTCATTTTCGATTATCACTTCAATCCAATATTTTAAACTCATAATTCAATCAATTCATCCATCGAACAATTTAAACCTATAGTACGTAATTTATTTAAATTATTTCATCTAATCGCTACTAAAATTTTAGCCAATTCATAAGTAATTTCTAAACTAAGCTAAACATACAAGAGGGATATAATATAATTATATAGACATAACAGTGTGAGTTGAGGATAACTTACCAAGTATGTTGAAATTCCCAAACCAAAGAATGACCATCTCAAACCCTAATTAGCCAAACCATTGTTAAATCTCTAACGTGGTCTCCTTTATCTAGCACATCGGGTTCCAACGTCTCCACCCTCACTTTGTTATCGATCGTCTCCCAGAAATGGCTGTGCTTCGGCCTTCACTTCATGTGCCAGCGAAACGTGATTCTCCACGTCGCCCAGGTGGCGCACCTCCCTCCGTGTTGTCGATGACGGCACTCTCGACGTCGCACCTGTCCATTCGAACAAAATCACGTTTTTTTTTTTCAACAAATGAAAATCAATTTAGGTTCTTTGGGAAAAAATGAATGAACAGGTTTTATTTTTGAACGACTCGTTTCGTTTTTGGCTGATAGGGATAAAATGTGAAGTATTAAATTCTTACTTGGGCTTTGAAGTGTTAAATTGGGGAGATGAAATGAATTAAAATTATTGCCAACTTATTTTCAATTAAATATTTCAATAGATAAATTTCCATTTTATCTCTTTATTTTGCAAATTGAAATCCTTTTTACTTACATAAGAATAATTCTACCATTGGATTATAGATTCATTTCAAATTTCAAATTAATATAGCATATAATTTACCAAATATGTTAAATTCAATAATTATTCATCTTCCTTAATTTATTTATTTCATTGAACAACAAATCAAATTTCTTTTCATCAGTTTCAAGTGTATAAAATTATTTGCATTTTCAAAATATTTTATATTTATTAAAAAAATCATTTAATTTTAATATATTATCTAAAAAGAAATTTATTGACTAATTAAATTTTACTATGACAAAATCCTTTATTAGGTATGATTTAATTGAATAATAATTTGATTTCAAAATAATAATGGTCAGAATCGAATTCAAAGGCTTCTATTTTTATTAAATTAGTTTAATATTACAGCTTCAAACAGGGTTGTTACATTTTTATTTGAAGTTGAAAGTCTTTTTTTTTGCCATGAAAAGTTAGGAGGAGAGAAAGAAACAAACTGAATGAGAAAGAATGAATTGTACGTACAAAATGAATTAGAGAATATGTTTTATCTAAAAGAATGAAACTTTTCTCGTTCTTTAATTAAAACTTTCCTAGTTAATTCCCTTGATTGTTTCTCTCTCTCCAATCATTTCATTATACATATGTCATCAAATGACATAAAATTTCCATAAATCATGTCATCAAATGACATAAAATTTTCATAAATCATTTCATGCAATTTTCTTTAAATAACATCAATATCGTATATCAATATACGCAAATATAAGTTTTGTAAATGTATTAAAATAATTACAAACTTTTTTCCAAACATCAAATAAATAATAATTAATATTTTTTAAATATCGATTGATTTAATTAATTAACAACATTTTAAAAATTAATTAAATCATGTGCTTTTTCAAAGAATTCATTATTACGGTTGTACGATTCATATGTGTAAATTTGGTCAGCGATTAATATCGAACTATTCGAATATTGATGCTCACACGTCACTTAGCAGATGATATGATATTTTGGCTGAATTTATCACTTATACATCTTTTGGTAAAATCCAATTTTACTTATTATATGCGGTACCTAATAGTGATAATTATTTACACTAATTCTCTTCGTCCAAACTATATCACTTTAGATTTATGAAATTTGGTAATGCTTAAAATTTCATTATCATCCACATTCAACTTTATAGTCCAAACACAAAGTCTTTGGTTCAATAATAATAATAATTATTAACCGAAATGCTCTGGCCAAAGACTTTGACTTTAAGTTGACGTCGGTTGACCGTGATATTAACATCATATAACTGAGAAGATGAATCCTTTCTTGAATAGTATTTTACTTCCAATGCTTTCACTCGATCCAACTATAGTCGTTCGATAGATGTCGTGCCACGATTTAGCTATAATCAAAGCGGATCCTCCACATTGAAGATCAACAATATTCTCAAGTCGAGAGAACTATGTAAATTAGTCACATCGATGTTCTCTACTTGACCTTAGTTATATTTGTTAGGAACTTCAGATAGTGGTTTTGATGAAACTAGCTTTTGTAACTTATTTTACTATAACTTATATACTAACACTATTATCTAGATATATATATGAATGTTATTATGCAGGATATATATACAAGACATGTAGACATGTACTGATTATTGAAAACTGTACAATATAAAGACCAAGAGTGAAGAAATCAAGTTTGAAGACTCATGAATATCAAGATCAAGATTTCAAGATAAGTATCTAGTTTTTGTTAAAATTTCATAATAGCACGAAAACCTTCATTCCGCATTTCATTTGGGATGGAACCCATTTCTACCTTATTAATGGCTTACACACCCACGACAAGTAGCTTACAAACCTACGAAAAGTGGCTTACAAACCCATGAACATCATGGTTTTGTACAAGTTCTCGAGTCCTGATGTGATGAGATATTCTACGGGAAGAAGCTTGCAAAACTACTTCAAAATGGTTTTTCAAAATGATTTTCAAAACCGTTTTTCAAAATATTTTAGCTTTAAAAATTATCTCTTCAAATGATTTTCAAAAAGATGTTTTAGCCTTAAAATATTTTTTGTTTTAAAATAAATACTTGTTGTAAACTTCGTTCGTTTTTAAAACTATCTTCCAATTTTTAAATATTCTTTATAATATATATACTTGAGATTTAAAATCAAATTATATATACATTCTAAAAATATATTTTTCTACTCTTCTTTATTTTAAAACATAGGAAAAATAGTTTATTGTACTCTAGAATCATTTCATCTTATTTTTCTTTCAATACCATTTTCAAAACAAATTTTACATTGTTTTTAATTAAGGGATGTCGACATCATGAGGTACCCCATGTCGACATGGTGCCCGTTAAATTCAAAAGTTTCAATTTTCAAAAGAAGTGTCTATTTGTTTAAATCTCTTCACAAATGGTTATGATCGTTACTGGTCTATAAATAGCCTTCACGAACAAATTTTTTAACAACTATTTTTTCATTTTCTTCACTTCTTCTTCTCCACAAATCCATATTTTAAAATTTTCGTATTTTTGAGATCGTGCCGAAATTCTGCCGAATTCTCAAGTGAATCAAATTAGAATCTCATTCTTCTTTGATTCTCTGCCCTCTCTCAAAGATCAAAGTGCTATTCAGAGCTATAGGATCAATTTGTAATTAAAAGTTTATCGAGTCTCTCATAAGGTGTGGTTGTGCCTGGAAATCAATTGGGTGATGTTGTGTCCCGTAAATCAAGAGAGTTTGCCCCGGACTCGAAGACAGGAGGGTGCCCCAAGGCCTTTAGAAATTGAGGATTGTAATCTCAACATTGGTATAATAAAAATCTGTACGAGGTGTTTGCCTTGGTGCAGGACTGGATGAAGGGTAACTCCGAACCAGTATAAAATTCGATGTGTTCTTTCCTTTTACTGCTTTTTATTTACTTTCTGCATCTGTGTTTGATTCTGTGATTGTTCTATGATTAAATTCTGCATTTGTTTGTGTCATAATTTTAATTTAGTCTATATAAGTCTTAGAATTCATTAAACACTATTCACCTCCCCCTCTAGTGTTAAATTAGTCTTAAGATCCTTAATTCGCACTCCCTTTCAATATTAACCAACTGAACCATCAAGTGAGTCACTCCATAGTTATCCAATAACTATCAGTACGTCACCCTTGGTGCCCCAACGGTCATGAATATTATACTGCATAATATTTGGAGAGCGTTACATACTCTAATCTTAACAGATACATCGATATCCAATGTCAATGCATCTTATCTAGGAAACATTTAAAATGGTATATTTGTTTCATTGTGATAAATTACTCATGGTTATATCACTTTGTAACTACTATCACAAGACATACCATTTATGGATTTTCTATTAAACATACTTTTAATTAAAATTTGGTTAATTAATATAACTACATTATATCAAGTATATAATAGAATACCTTTATTTCGAACAAGATTGGTAAATGAGCTAGATATATGTAACAAATTAAATAATTGCCCATAGGGCATACCCCTAACTCTATCAGAAACTAAGATTAGAAAAATGAGCGAAAGTAGTTGAAACTGCTAGAAGTTTATTCGAGAGAATTTTCAATTAGGAATGACTAAAGTGGTTTGAATTTGGGAGGATATGCCAATAAGACATGTAAACATAAGCATGTGAATTTACAAAAATATCCTTACCTTCGTTTGAATTTAAATACCCTTACCTTCGCATAAAGTTGTACAGGAGCATTTGTGTAATTGCAAAAGCTTCAAATGAAGGTATCCGTATCATACATGGAAGATAAACATGTTTCTATAAGGAACAACGAAATATTTCTTCTGTAAATATAAATCATATATCAAATTTATTTCCAAAATCTTCATTTAAACCAAAATCCAAAACAAATAGTTTTCAAAATGAAAACATTATTTACCAAACATGTTTAAATTACTTAGATCTATATCATAAATAAAAACCCAATCAAATTCAATCAACTTATTTGAATCAACAAGAATTTTTTTTCAAAATGCATCAAATGAAATAACTCAAAAAACACACAAAAATAAGCAAATTTTAAATCAATTTGAAAATAAGAATGTATCAAATGAAATATTTCATCTAAACATATTTGGATCTTAGAGATCTATCCTTTGAGCATGAAATAACTCAAAATAGATTTGAAAAATGAGATCCACAATAGAATAAGACTAATGAATAATAAGATTTAATCTAAAAAATAAGACCTACAATAGAACGAGTCTGAAAAATAAAATCTAAAAAAGAAAGATCTATGGAATGAGATCTTAAAAAAAAGATTAATAAAACGACATCTGAAAAATTACTTACAATTTTGAGATCATGCGGATAACGTGTTGTAAACAAAGGAATATAAGAAGTCACTATTGTAAATAAAAGAAGATAAGAAGCCATTACGAAAAGAGAAGCATGTCATTTCTATTTAGTCATTAGAATACGATGCATAGAGCTCAATTTATAGACTTGATGTGAGAATGAAAATTACAATAATGCACATATAATACTTAGCATATTCACCATTAATATATATATATATATATATATATATATATATATTAAAAAAAAAGAAGATTTCTTTATTTATGGCGTATAAAAACAAAAAATTAGCAGGATTTGCCTCCTTAAAAAACCTTACTACTGTGGTAAGGAAAAAGAGCACGACATCCTTTATATAAACAAACTACAATACATGTAATTAAACAAAACACAAAAGAAGAGGGAAAAAACAAATATACATCTTAAACATTGGCCTAAAACAGTGGGTTACAGCACACCTCCACGCGCATAAAGAATACCCGATCCAACCCAATACAAGTAGCAACACACACACATCTAAAGGCATTTAGAACAACTCTTTCGCCTACCATAATCAACGGCCACCATACAAGCTTTATTTATGTGCTTACTCACCGTATATGGTGAGCGATCGCTGAAAATCAAAGCTGCAAAGCTATTTATCACCGTACGGTAGTGAACGGTCATAGAAAGTCAAAGACACAAGCCGTTTAGATCCAAATGAAAAAAATTGAATTTAGTACGAAGTTATATAAAAAAATTGATACACACACACATACATAAACATATTAAGATTTTCTCGACAGCCAGCATAATTTTGAATGCCAATAGCAGTACACGAACATGATAGTTGTAACGAGAACCTTCAATAGAAAAGCAACACTATTCAAACTCGACCAATTCTTTTTGCACGCTATAATTCTCCTCTCGCATCCTAAATTTTTTATTATTAACACACACCCTTTGTTTTTTCTTTCACACCCTGACATTTTAGCATTTTCCCCATTTTTTAACTATTTTTGTTTGTTTTACAGCAAGCTCGACGAGTCATAACAACACAAAGAACACTCCTTCGATGACAGGTATGGACTTAGTTAGTACCTTTGTCTAGTATAGCGTAGGTTTTTGAAAAGAAAACATCACCGCCTACGAAAAGTTGTCACCCACTTTCGATAGGACGTAGAGTTGCGCTCGCAACGTGTAGGGTTGTTGTTGCTGTCCACTTCCAATACGGGCAGGAGCCGAAATATTGTTATCACGCAGCTTCTCTATTCCATGCTTTTTTTTTTTAAATTTCTTTTAGGTTGGGGTTGTTTTTTTTTTTTAAAGATATTAAATGATTTACGGGTTGGCCTTCAAAGGTCCAAATTCATATCCTCCTCCTCATTTTCTACTTCCAGTTAAAATTAGTTGCTATCTTCCTCTTTCTTACAAATAAAATCTCCAAATCCAAAAGTTGATAGCTTCTAATTCAAGGATTTAGTCTTTTGAAACTAGAACCCTACAAATTTCAAAGGATGATGATCAGTAAGAAAGAGGAGGAGAGAAATGAGAAAATAGTAAGGGGGTTGATGAAGCTTCCACCCAATCGAAGGTGCATCAATTGCGATAGTTTGGTATTGTTCTCATTTTTTTTTAATATATTTTCATTTTGATTTGCAAGTTTTGAATTCGGCCGTTGGTGAATGTATTGATCTTTGTGATGCAGGGTCCGCAGTATGTTTGTACAAATTTTTGGACTTTCGTTTGTACAACTTGCAGTGGGATTCAGTGAGTATTTGATTGCTTGTTTCTGAGAAATATTGCTCTTTTTTGTAATTGAGAATATTAGGATATGTTTTGGGACTTAAATGGTTGAAACTGGAAAGGCCGGCAATACAAAGTGTTCTGTTTGAAAACTAGTTTTGTGTTTTGGGTTTTCAATTTTTGCATATGTGAGAGGGGTGGAGTTAGAACATGTCTATCCAAGAAGAAACGAGGAAAGATTTTGAAATTTCTAAAAGGCAGAAAACACGAAAAAGTTATTTTCAATTTTACATGTTAAAATCATTTTTCAAATGGACCGTTTTCCATCCGTTTTTGCTCTTTCGTGTATTTTAAAGTATACATTGAAAATACAAAATCCAAAATTTAGGCTGTGTTTGGTTTGCTATTTTTATTTTTGGGATTTCATCCATACAAAAATACGCAAGATGCATGTATATCATCGAAAAAATACCAATTTAGAAAACGAATTTAACATACAAAATAGAAAACAATTTTATTTTTTATTTTTCATGTTTTGAAAAATAATAGAAGTACGAGAAGCAATACATCCTTCCGTCGTCCTTCCATCACCTCCATCATTACTTCACTCTTCTCATATTTGGCATTACATATTTGAAAACAGAAAACCCAAAAATTCGCTTTTAAACCAAGCACTACCTTAATTTTCAAATCAAACACTTCCTATTAGCTTTCAGATCACACATTGGTTTTTAGGAACAGTAGCTAGCAACTGTACTTCAGTATCTCAACCGCAGATAATTAAATTACATGCAAAAGAGACAAAGGTATAGTTCTTTTAGTTATATGGCTTAGCATTAGAATTTGTTATAATAAAATCATTGGATACATATATGTCTTTTCTAAATTAGTGTGTGCTGGCACCCAAACTTTTTGTGCATATTAAAAATCAATTCAATTGAAGTAGGATTTTAAAAATATCATCTCCATTTGATTCAACCTCTTCTTAAGTATATGTTACCTTCATCTCAATCATTGTTGATTTGTGGGAATATTATAACATTAAAAGACAAAGACAACCAAGCATTGAGCCCTTTAACTCAGTTAGGGGAATATTGTAGCATTTTAAAATACAAAATTCACTTTTTTTGAGAACATTGAGCCCTCTTTTGATGATTTTCAAAACTTTATTTTTTGTTAATCAATACAGAGTTGGCTCAGTGGCAGAAGAAACACTTTTTTTGTGTATGAAAAAAATGAACCAAGCTACCTATTACATTGAATGGTAGCAGCCATGCCAGTATAGTTTTTTGTCAGCAGAAACAACCCTGTGGTGTTTGTATCAGTTACATAATCAAATACTTAATAGTAAAACTTGTATTTTATAAATTATGATAGCTGTAAGTTATCGAGCCATTGACCTAAACGAGCATGTTTTGATTTCAAGAACTTGTGGGTATTATTATTTTGGTATCAATATCTGACAAGGCTTTAAAAAAAAAAGCATATGCCTATGTACGTATATTGATTTATTTTTTTCCTTTTCAATTTAACCATGCTTTCAAAAGCTGTAATGAAATCGGTCCACCTTCAAAAGATATTACACATGTAAACTTGTTTCTGTTAGTCTGCAGCTGATTCAGCATTTTATATCGTAGTGATTTGGAATCAAGTGAACGCAATTTCATGTAAATTTTACACTGACGTGATTTGAAACTGAGCTAGTGCAATTTTCATATTATAAATTGGTGCGATTTAAACTTGCAAATACGCCGATGCGATTTGAACTTGCTCTAGAATTGGTGCGAACATGGTAGAAACATGTCTATATTTGTGATGCTATATCTTTTGACAAGTGAGCTAAATTCAAAAAATCCTCACACATATATCATGTAAATAGATTAAAACCAGTTTGAAAAAGCGCACACACAAAAATGACAAATAGACTGATGGTCATTGAGAACGCTTATGCATAGAAAAAAGTATCAACATTGAAAAAAAAAGACTATGCAAATTTCAGGCCTCATTATTGGGTGTCAGAGTCCAAAGTTTTATCCTATTTCATTTTACAGTAGATTTGAATTAATACATAAATGTATTTATCTTCAGTTAGTTAGTTAATTGGAAACATAATCTAGCAACTTTTATCTTGATTGGTTTTGAACATTTACTACAATAGTGTTGGGTTAACCATGTATGATAGTAATACATGTTTACTTTCCGCCTTCACGAATTTTGCATGTTGTTTGGATCGTTAAGTATATACCATATATATTGTTGAAATACGAATCATTTTGAAGTCCAAAAAGAAACATCATAAATTTTTTGTACATTTTCTTATTAACCCTTTTACCCATCAGAAGCTAATAATAATGTTTCACATGATTATACAGTCGTGAGTTTACCCATCGGGTCAAATCAGTGTCCATGTCCAAGTTTACAACACAGGAAGTTGATGCTCTTCAAAACGGAGGCAATCAGGTATAATTATTTGTTTCTTATATTATTCCGACCTTTTCTTCTTCATTTTTCTACACAATTATGCAGCGTGCAAGAGAACAGTTTTTGATGAAGTGGGACACGCATCAAATGAGATTACCTAATAATAGGTGAATCACATGCACTTTGAGTATATATGTATTCATATGTGTGTGCATGCACGTGTGTGTGCATACACATATGCATTCTTTAATTACTTGTCATGTTTCACAATGATTAACTATTTGGTATTTTGTAATAGCAATCCAGAAAAAATTAGAGAATTCATCAAAAGCATATATGTGGATAAGAAATATTACAGGAGTACTGAAAAACCACCAAGCAACACATTGGTAAGACATCTTTAAAACCCTTGCTTGCTTGGCTAAAATTAAGTTACTAAAGTTAATCATTTATGTTTGTACTTTTCTAACACTCCAAATTCTTATTTATATGCACGCTATACATTATGCAAATTTGGATACGAAGTTTTTGTATCACTTAGTGGTTGTCGTTGTTGATTTTGAGCAATTAGGATTAAAAATTTAAAATGCTTGACTTTTAGAATTTGGTTCTGTCTAATGACAACTTTACAGTTTAGAATAAATATATGTTTGTTTAAGTCAAACAACAGCCCTTACAAATTTCTGTATCTATTTTATTTTAATATTTATGGTGTGCCTGCTTACCAAGATTTTAAGAGTTTGAAGAGTAATCAGGAAATTGTGTTGGCTAATTGTTCAAAATATAACGGATTTAAATGATACATTAAGCATTTGAATTGAATTTAGATATGCAAATGATTTGGTAAATATAAATCCTACCACCATGGAGTAGTTTACTAGGTTTCAGTATTTCCTTTCTTGCCACATCATATACACAGATTAAAGTTTTAGTATATTGGGTAAGCTTATAGCACAACGCACCAATTTAACCACCAATTTTGATGTTTTTCTGATTTCTCTTCTGTTTATTCGATCCAAAGAGTTCAAGTCTTAGAAATCTGGGCCAAAAGTGAAGATTCATGATATCAAATGTTTATAATCTGGGTTGAGATCTCGAATGAGACGGCCTTGAGGGAAACTATCAATCTTTAGTGCTGAAACAAACTATAGTTGATTTTTTCGAGTAAGTTGCTGCATATACCAGCCGCATCTTCGTTGCCTCCAAATATCGCGATGCCTCTAAGCAGCGAACACACGCACCACATGTCGTCGCTGCCCTCTTCCGTGCATCACCACTCCAGGTCAAGTCGCTTCAGCCACTGACATTCACCTTGCATATACTTCCTCACACGATAATCAAAGTCGCGGTTCTCATTCCTATCAACGTCGCCTACCAGGTCGCGATTGCCTACCCAACGCCCAACGCTCGCCCAAGTTGTTGCGACACCACCAGCCGCTGCATCGTGGCTACCTCCACATGAATCGCCATCCTCGGCCTTGATAACATCCACGTTCGATTTTTTTTCCTCTCTAATGTGAATTGATTTGGGCTTCTAGGGTAATTTTGAAGATTAGGGGATTGGATCTTGATTTAGATAGAATAAGAGAGAAGAGTTTTCTAGAAAGGAAGGTGGGATTTGGGCTTTGATTTGTTTTGGGCCTTAAATTCTATTTATTTTAGTTTCAATTAGTTTTCTTCACATTTCAATATAAAATTTTAATCCTTGCCGTTTGTTTTATAAAAATATTTCAATTAAATTGGTTTGTACTTCATTTTACGCAATATATATCGATAACCACGCAATTTCTTTTAATTCAATACTTGTTTGTTTCTATTTAATTATTCATTGCATTATTACAAAATAAATTCATTTTCCAACTGTTTCAATTATATAAAAATTATTTACACCTTAAAATATTTATACTACAACAACAACAACAAAACCATTATTTCCAAACAAGTTGGGGTCGGCTAGAGATGGAACCCTATAAAAAAAAAAGAGTAGTAATAATAATAATAATAAAATAAAGTCAAATATGTAAATTAATAATAATAACTAAGTAAAATAAGATAAAATAAAAATGTATATGTATATATAAAAGGAATGATAATAATAATACTAATAGCAATAATGATACTAACAGTAATATTGGTCAAAGACTAAACCTACGTCTTAAGCTCATGTTCTCTAGTCCTATAATCTAAAACTCAAAGCTCATAGTTCTGGTACGTAAATCGCTAGCTTCCACTCGCTCCGATCCGTCACCAGCTCTTCGGATATACCTCAAACTTTCAAATCCCTTTTTACTACTTCCTCCCGTGTTAATCTTGGTCGACCTCTACCTCTCTTTGAACAATCAACGCGGCCTATAATTCCAACACTCACAGGTGCCTTGGAAGGCCTTCGTTGAAGATGTCCAAACCATCTTAAGCGATGTTGAATTAGCTTCTCTTCAATTGGTGCTACACCTTAAAATATTTATAACTGATTAAAACAATTTATTCGATTTTAATATATTATTCAAAGAGGATTTATTAACTTAATTTATTGGAAACAAAATCTTTTATTAAATAGACTTCAAATAAATAAAAAATTATTTGTTAAATAATAATTCTCAAAAATCAAATTTGAATATTTCTATTTTAATTAAGTTATTTATTTTATGGCATAGAAAGCAATGTTATTACATGTCACTGCATTATATTTTGATACGATCATTTAACATAGTTAACGTACAAATGATAGAAACTAAACCTATTCGACCCATCTGTTTCTCAACTATAATCCAAAAGCATCTAAATCCATAGAATCAAATTTTTATACCACCATCATCTTCATCATGACCAAAAGTATACGTTCAACGCCACATCCATAATCACCACGTGTTTTATCGTTGTAAGAATATTACACACGATTCGTATTATGTTTATTTTAGTTGTTAAACCATTCCATTTAACACCTTTAATAAACAAAGAAACTGCACCTAACTAATCCTTACATGTCACAACTTCAAGTCATTAATACCCATAGGTCATAATCTTTCGCAATCGTGCCTCCTTCACCATATTCTTCAACATGGTACCACAACTAGCATTATCTTTAGCTGCATGGCTTGCAATATCGGTCTTACCGCACCAAGTTGCTACCTTTCTTCTTTGAGCTTATTTTCCCCATTAGTTGTTCCTTTAAAGCTTCTTCGTTTGGCAACTTCGTTTGCGTAGTATTAATCTTTTGCTTTGAAGGATGATTTCATCTAGTTATTTGAATTGTTTTTTGACTTTTGGTTGTCACTTGAATTTCGCTTGTACTTAGAACTTGCTTACAACATATGTTTATTTTTCAATATTCCATCCGTCAGTTTCCATTTTGTTTGCATCTTTGCCAAATCATCCTCCAAACCATCTCATGTCAACAATCTTTGTTGATCTAAGCCTAAATAAAACATACATAAGTCAATCTAGCTGCAAGAATGTGACCTTATTAAACAAAAAGAAAAAAAAGTGAAACAAAAAGGGAAAACGCGAAAATATGTTAGCAATTTATTAAAAGATCGTCATTTTGGGCGTATCTCTTCCTTACCTATCTTCTCAATAATTCAAGAAGCTTACTAATAGTTGAAGCGGTAAAGTTGGAAGCAAAATAAACTTTGCAATTTTAAATGATGCATATCAGCAGCAACAACCCATCCCTGTGATTAATAGTGGCATCTCCTTCACCATGTTTTGTCTATGTAGTAAATAGTAACACAACTAGCGTTATATTTTAGCTCCATAGCTTGCAACATCCAGACTTAATCGCACCAAATTGCTACCTTACTTCTTTAGCATCTTGTTTTCCACCATTTGTTTCTTTAACACTTTTTCGTCTAGCCACTTTGTTTGCATAATATTTACAATTTGGCTTTAACGGATGATTTTCCGGTACTTATTTGAATTGTTTTTTGACCTTTTGTTGTTGCTTGGATTTCGTTTGTACTTAAAGACAAGCGTACACCATATATTTAAGTCCTATCGAAAAATTTTCTTCTTCTCATTATCCCATGCACCAGCTTCCTTTTTGTTTGAATCTTTGCCAACAATCATTGTTCAAAACATCTCATGTCTACAGTCTTTGTTAATCTAAACCTAGATAAAAATATATAAATCAATCGACTTACGTTAATGTAACATTAATTAAAATAGAAAGAACGAGTGAAATATGAAGAAGAAAAACATGAAAATATGCTAGCAATTTATCAAAAAAATCCATCTTCCTATCATCTTATCTTCCGCCTTAGCCATCTTCTTGACTATTTAAGAAGCTAACTAGTAGCTGGGGTGGTAAAGATGGAAGCAAAACATATTTTGTAGTTATAAAACATGTTCGTATGTTTTTTATAAAAAGATTAAACATTGGTTTGTTGATTTTGATTTAATTACATCACCGATGATGATGATGTTTGAATCATAAAGAAAAATTGTTGTGGCGATCAATATTATGTTAGAGCACAACCTAGATAGTTGATATCGGATAATATCGGCGATATATCATTATATGCATCGCAATTTGGACTTCAAATAATATTATTTCAGTATATAAGCTAAAAAGAATTTTGGCAGTATATTACTGATATTGCCAACATATCGACAATGTCAGATTAATATTTGATGCAAATATTAGTGAAAATTGTCAAATATCACTATTTTGTGAAAAGTACATAAATATTTCATATTTTAATAGAACTTCATTGCAACTTGTATACTTCAAAATTATTGTGTACTTTCAAAATATTGCGTATTGGTCCTTAGTTAATATTGTTTCGATACATGTATTAAATGCTTAAAATCAAATAAACCGACTAAACCAGTTTTGGTTGGTTCAGTTCAGTTTTTTTTGTTGTTTTTGTTTTTGTTAAATGGGGTTTAAAAGTGGACTGTAAAATAATTTTGTTTATCGATTTCACCAAATTAATCGAGCTTTTATACCGTTATCAAATGGGATGTTATAGTCGTACCACCAGCCACTGAACCGTATTCTACTGTTCATACTATTACCATCTACTGTGGTGGTTACAACAAGATTAAAGATTTTTGTAGTCGAGATAAAATATACCAATTGTGCACAATGTTTTGTAAGATATTTATTTCACAAAGAAATACGCACTAAAGTAATTTAAGCTAAACGGTAGCATGTACACTAATGACATGGGATTTATTGCGGTAATGACTTATGCATGCATGATTTACTTAATAACCACACAAACGTGTTTATGAAAAATAGTAATTAGAAGCAAAATTATATATCAATGTGTATAATTGATATTTATGTGTAAAAAGCCTTGAAATTAAAGATACGATGATTATCCATCATAAACGATAGTGGTAACGGTGATAAAACTTTATAACCACCATGACGGTTGCAATTACCAGTTTTGCAACTGTAACACACAAACACCCATAATCAAAATTAGTAATGTTGCAATAGTTCTTTAGATTAGTTTATGAATCAAGGTTATATCTTAAAACCATCTTTGCACTTGTAATAATACTTACTAAAAACATTTTAAGCATAATTTGGTAATTTTTTTGAATATGTTGAACATTCTAATAAAAAATATGATATATTTCATACATTTTTTTAATGTAATTTGTTAAACAAAAAACCGCCCAAATTAATCGAAGTTACTGATTAGTTCAGTTTCAATTTTTTTGTTCCTAATTTGGTTTGACATATTTTACTATAAAATTGTCTGAATAAATCAAACCCTCACTCATTGAAATTGCCATGAATTTTAATCTTTTGTTGAATTGGTTTGATATTTTTGTTGATAGAAACACATGTACCATGTTTAAACAAAAACATACGATGATGATTGGATTTTTATGCAGAACCGCTTCTCTTTTCTTTTGCTTCTTTGTTACCATGTGGGAAATGTAATAAGTAGCTATATGTTTACATTTGATGAGCGTGGAGGAAAAAAGAAAGTTTGTCAGTTACTTGAAATTTTATTCTCAATAGGGCTATGTCTGTTTGAACACAAAGGGATGTTCTATTTATGTCTTTTATTACATGTAAAGTTGTCACAGGGGTAATAACATTAATGTTACAAAACAGTGTGTGGTGATGCTTAAGGATTATGTTTTATTGGTGTTTTTTTATCATGCACATTTATATGCTATTTTTGATATCTAATTAAATTTAGAACATTATAGATCATTTCCAACAATGTAAGTAACCAGTAAAAACTCCTCGTAGCTGTGAATCCAAAGTTCTTGAAAAGAAAAATTCTTTGCAGACGGGATGACATAGCTCTTGCTCCCAGTTGGTTCTAGTAGTATTACAATGAACGGAAGAAAAAGTGTGACAAGTACGAAAAACTAGTTCACAGCTTTTCAAAATTGGCTGGATTATCTTTGTGGAAATATGCGTAGGCTTTTGTAACCACGTTGTTTAATGTGGATTGCCACAGTTGACATGCATGAGCCTAAAGATTCATACCACAATAGGTATTGTATCTAACTTGGTCACCTCCGTCTAATAGACCGTATCAAGGTGTGACCTTTTGTTTTTCAAAAGACCTCGATGTTGTTCCAAGTGAAGGTTTGGTGTACATGCTTCAGTTATAATTTTATCTAAGCTTACGTTAGACCATTTTATCCCTCCACTGCCTACAACTAGCAGCCTTAAAAGTCCAACATTATCGTTATATGATCCAGCTAGGCGTTTGTAACCTCATGTAGTACCAGTTTGGTAGCTCGTCAATTAATGCCTACTTCAGACCCTCTCATATACCATCAACAGGTGTTTCAAACCATGGTTCCCACTGGAAATTGGTTTCGATACCATTTGCACCTAGCAAATATTGTGCCTAGCTTTGTACAACGAGTCAAACTAATACGCGAGTTTTTGTTTTTCAAAAATCCTCGAATGGATATGAAATGAAGGTGTGATGTACATTTTTAGATTTTAATTATCTCTAATTGACGTGGAACTATTTCAATCCTTAGGATGTATGACGAATGATTTCCCACTTCAACAAACAAGGATACAAATTTGTTGATGGTATCTATTTTTTAGTTTTATTGTTGTAGAGGAAAAATTGACATCAGTTTTCTCCATCAGACTAAGGTATGTCTGAATTGCCAAAATTCTCTTGTTAAGAGTAGGCTGTCAAAGCTTAGGCATGGTGCGCTTCATATGGATAGTACCTTAATTTATCCTTCTCTTGCTTGTCTTAAATACAAGTTATTCTATAATTTTTTTCTAGTATTTTGTAACGGCCTGATATTTTCAACCATTCGCATCCAAACATGCCGGAATTGAATTGCTCAAAATATCAGATTGTTAATTTATATTTGGCAAAACTCAGCATATACAGTAAATAAAATAATCACAGAATTACAGACACAGAGTAATAACAATAATGCAGCGGAAACAAAAGAATAGTAGTTCATGAAGCTATTATATATATATATATATAACAGAGTTAAATAAGTTACAATAGAAGTTTCGAATATAATAGTTAAATATAAGATCAGAATACATCACTAGAATCAACTGAATATCTGAAAGCTGGGTAGATAGCTGGATCTCCAAACGAAGCTCTAACTCCAAAGGCGAGTCTCAAAAGCTGAATCACTCAGTCTGACCTGAGCGTAAAGCAAAACAAAAAACACTCGAGTTAGGATTAACATTCTTATATGAATAAATCCAACTTAAGTGAAATACCAACAGAAATACAAGTAACTCAAAGAATGTTTGAGATAGCCATCCTCTAATGATCCGTTAAATTATCTACTATGTAGTAATATACGCTATTATAATAATGTCTAAAGTAAAGTATAATATATCTTAAAAATAGCGTTAAGGCATTACATTTTCCACCTTAACACATTTTTGTATTCCCATAGTCTATACAGTATCGTAATCTCCCTCGTGCTGGGCGTCGTCAGAGGGCACTCCATAGGTATGATAAAAAAAATTGTATAAGGCACGCTAGGATAGGTGACACGACATAACTAGACAATGACAGGATAGATATACCAATTGCATTTCCGAACCGGTGGTAATGCATAGCCGCAACTACCGTCCATCTCGAGCCACACTCTCAAAATCAAAGGTGCGCACCAATCAATAACAAAGTAATAGAATGACATACGAAGAAGTGTGTCCGATACCTCATTAGCCCGTCAATTGCTAGGGGTGGGCACGGTCGGTTAACCGATTCAATCGGTTAATTTTTTCGGTTAACCAAAAAATTGTGGCGGTTCGGTTAACCGGTCTTCGGTTAATTATGGCAATGGTTAACCGACCGAACCGATCAAAATTAACCGCGGTTAACCGATTTATTTAATCGGTTAACCGATTAACATGATCGGTTAACCGTTTATGTTAAATGGTTATAAAACTACAACATATACACACACTAATAAATGTAGTTTCAAACTTCAATAATTCAGTTCATACGTTAGTAATACTTAATACTTCTATGCATGCATTAATACCTGATGCAATACATTACAAGCATCATTAGTTCGTACATTACAAGATTACAATTCATACTTCATACTTCAGTCCTTAGTTCATACTTTAGTCCTTAGTTTATACGTTATAACTTACAAGCATCATTAAATATTCATAATTACTACATTACATTAGTAATTCAGTCCAATTTCAACAAATAGATAATTTAGTAATTCATTACATTAGTAATTCAGTCCAATATACGGTCGGTCGGTTAACCATGGTTAACCGATTGAGCAAATTTCATTAACCGTTAACCGAACCGAAAATGTTCGGTTATGGTCGGTCGGTTAACCATTACGTCGGTTAACCGAATTTATCGGTTAAGTCGGTTCGGTTGATGTCGGTTAAGTCGGTTAAGTCGGTTAAATGCCCACCCCTATCAATTGCTCATGTTTTAGTCATCTTACGCCAACTCACGGGAGTTGGGTCCACGTATATACCTCAATAGAACGTCGCCATCATACTACTTCACTCTGGAATCTCCACCACGTACACGGTTGTTAAAATGGTTTTTGGAGTTAGCAGAGAGTATGACAACTTTCGATTCCGGTCTCTTTATCAACCAAATGTTATTATAACACCGCGGTCATTTCAAAATAGTTTATACTTCAAAATCAAAATATCATTGCCATTTCAAAACCATATCAATACGATATCATTTTCATTTCAAAACCAAATAAGATATCATTTCCATTTCAAATATATCCATTTCCAAAAATCATAGTACTTTCAAAGTTATAACACCTCCGAAGCCAAAACATCTTGAAATTTATAACACTTTGGAAATCATACCCCTTTGAAATCATAATACTTGGAAATCATAATACTTGGTAAATGTTATCATTTGAAAATCATAATACTTTATAATAAAATAGTTTCCTCAAATCTCACAAATCGATTCCAAATCAACTCGAATTTCAAAATTCACATTTAATAAAATCTCAATTCCACAATTTCAATTGAAATCAGTTTCTCAATAAATCATTTCAAATTATATCGATTTCAAATACCGATTTGAACCACAAATAAACCATTTCACTTTCAATATATTTCAAAACTTTAAATATTCAACATTTCAAAACTAAATTTGAAAATTTCATAGATATATCAAATTCACTTTAATATCATTTAGCTTTGATATATTCACTTAATAAAATACAATATCATTTCAATACAACCTAAATTCCAAATCATTGAATATTTCTTTCAATTTTATTTAAACTTGAAATATTCCTTTCAATCATCTTTAAGCCAAAACTGCGTTATAAAGTCATATTCTTAAATCTCTAAATCAATAAGTTCAAATCGATTTAATTAAAGACAATTCTTAATTAAATACAATTCCAAATCAATTTTATATCCTCTTTAATTTAAAACTTATTTATAAAATAATTTCAATATCAAGTAAAACTATATATATTTCCTTTTAAAACCATAGAGATCATTCAAAATATTTATACATAGACCAACGGTGTCTGTATATAATTTTCTATCGTATAGTCAAGTGATGCTGATATTTATCATTTCAATCCGCAATTTAAAATATATACGGGTATATATCATTTGAACTCGCAATCTCAAATTTAATTCAAATGAAAACCGCTTTGGTCTATCATTTCAACCCATAACGATTTCCTTCTATTCTAAAATTCGTTCGTGTATGTATCATTTCAATTCATACTGAATTCTATACTAACAGGGAACTTGCAGAGTGATAATAGATATGATCAGTGCCGGCCCAAGGGTATCCAATGCCCTAGTCGAACAAGCATTTTTATTTGTTTTGTTGCCCCTTAATTCAATCAAAAAAAAACATAACAAAATTTAAAATTGCACATAACAAATTGTAAATTCTTTATAAAATTTAACATCCATCACAAAATATTGATCATATAAGTCATTTTGATTACATGCCAAAAAATCAAAATGTAAACATAATATCATGACACATTAATACATATTAACGAAAACAACTTCTTCTTGCATTTTTTGAAGCAAACTCCTCTATTACATCTTCATAGGTAAGTTTGTCTAAATACCCATTTTCAATTGAAATCATTGCTAGCCCACTTAGTCTCTCTTGCGACATAGTAGTCCGGAGATATGTTTTAATCAATTTCAATTTTGAAAAACTTCTTTCCGCCGAAGCAACCGTAACCGGAATAGTCAATAGAATTCGATAAGCAACCCAAACATTTAGAAATCCACTTACATCCCTATAAGATCTCAAGAAATTGAGTATATCAATTGATGAAGTTACTTTTGATGATAAAATTCCTTTTAGTTGTCGAAATTCAAAAAATAACTCTTTACCACAAATATCTTGCTCTTCATTGTGCTTCAAAAAACCTTCTAGATTCATGCATTTATCCTTCAATTCATCATTGTCAATAATTTTAAATCTTAGATTCAACAAAAATCCAAAAGTTTCTTCATAAAGTTTAAATTGGTCAAATCGATCTCTAAGTGAAGTTAAAGCTTGATCAACTATTAGAAGAAAATAAGTAATTTTAAAAGTATTCTCGGGAGATCGCTTATCATTATCCTCCATAATTTCTTCGTCAAACTGTTTTTTTCTTCGCACAACTCTCTTTCCAATAAATTTTGGATCAATGCCAACATCATTTGCAAGCATTTTAGCCTCCTCCATCATGTTTTCAAATCCATCTTCTCTGAATTTTTCAAAAAATGCGACAAGATCTTTAATTTTTGTAATTGCATCTTCGATATCCATATCCTCCCGTTGAAATATTTTACTTACTCGATTAATATTATCTAATATTGTGTACCAAATACACAAACTAATTAAGAACTCAAAATTTTCTAAAGCATTTTGACATAATCCTTTGGCCTCCATCATCACAACATCATCTTTAGAATTATTTGCAATATCAATCAAAGCATCTCTTAACTCCGATGTTTGAGTTCTTATTGCTTTAACACTTTCAATGTGACTTTCCCACCTAGTTGCCGATAATGGTTTTGGAGTCAAACCCTTCACATAACTTCGAAGTATTTCCCAACGATGAGTTGAGCCGGAAAATAAAGTATAATTTTTTTGCACAAATGCAAAAAAATTTCTAGCTTTCATACATGATTTTGCCATATCACATAAAGCAAGGTTTAAACTATGACATCCACATGAAATGGAGAAAGCTCTAGGATTTACATTAAGTAGCCTTTTTTGTACACCTTGGTGTTTACCTTTCATGTTTGAACCATTATCATACCCTTGTCTTCTCACATCATTGATATCAAGTTTAAGATCAATTAAAATATTTTCAAGCTCCTTAAAAAGACCAAGCCCGGATGTATCATCAACCGTTATGAATCCAAGGAAATACTCTTCTACTTTTATATCATTTGCATCATGAACATTCAAACATCTTATTATAATGGACATTTGCTCCTTGTGACTCAAATCCGGAGTACAATCTAGAATAATTGAGAAGTACTTTGCTTTCTTTATTTGTGTAAGCATTGTAATTTTGATCTTGTTAGCCAACAACCCTATCAACTCATTTTGAATTTTATGGCTAAGATAATGATTATTGATTTCATTATTTACAGCACGTCGTAGATGATCTTCCATAATTGGATCAAACTCGGCAACAAATTCAATAATTTGACAAAAAAGTCCATTATTTTTTTCATATATCTTCTCATTTGATCCACGGAATGGTAGATTATTTCGCGCAAGTATCTTGACAACACCAATTATACGCGTAAGTATTTTTTTCCAACGTTGTTTCTCTTGGTCAATTTGAGATTCCATTGCTTTATCAATTGTTGCCTTTTGTTGAAGTCCTATATGCAAATCAACCCATTTAATAACATTTGCGTTGTGTAATGGATTACTTTCGTGCTCTCTTAGCTTTCTAGGTAAATTATGCCAATCGTTGATTCCTTCTCTGGCCAATTGAGATGGTCTTTGGCTATGGTCAAATAACTTACAACAAAAACAAAAAACTTTATCACGTTCATTTGAATAAACAAGCCATTTTCTTTCATGTTCTTCTCCACGTGGATAACCACCAATATAATGTCTAGAAGAAAAGTGTCTATCGTCAATCTTATTTTTTGGAAACGCATCATTATCGTTCAATATTTTTATTGGACCGCGTTGCACTAACATTATTCTTTTGGTACTAGTAATTCTTCCTCACAATCCCGGATCATAATTAACATCAACATCCTTTTCAAGATCAATAGTAGTTACATGGTCATTGCAACGATCATTACTATCTTCATCACGCCCCTCTATGACTTCTACATGGTCATCAATTTCTACTTCAACAATTTCATTTATAGGCTCCTCATGGACATCAATGCTAGGACCGATATTTTCCTCCCAATCTGTTTCATCAATTTGACTTGAATTTGAACTTTGAGATTTTTTATTTCTCGCTTGAAATAAATTTGAAATTGAACCAATCATTGATTTTGCTTCGTCACATCTACGTTGCTTTTTCATTCTATTTTGATATCCCGAATTCTGTTTCCGATTCCTACGTCAATTTAAGATACAACATAAAATTGGTGTTCATTAATAAATACTATGCTATTTTAGTCGACAATCTCAAAGCAATTGTGTATAAGTTTTTAGTCGACAATCTCAAAGCAAATTTTTTTTTACAAAATAAGTTTATTTCAAAGCAATTACTCCATAATGAATCAGTAATTTTTTTCTTACAAACTCAATTAGACTAAAAAGCAACATGCTAACAATTTTGTGAAGACGCCTGTTAGTTTGGCAATTAATTTGCATTCCATCTTTCATGGATGAGGCTAATATTAAAATGCATGGAAGCTGAATTCTAGAACAAAATTGCTGCAGTAAGTTAGTTTCTTTTTTACCACTAAAATTTTAAGAGCTGAAACTTCCAATAGATAATTATTAAGCTTACCACTTCCAATGCTTAAGAAACTGAAACTGCACTTGTCAAAATAAATATTGCACCCAATGGTTAATTTTTTCCTTTTTTTTCCATTTTGTTTTATAAATTGGGGATTGTTTAAGCACTAAAGATCTATTACAGAGACTGCCTAGACTGAGTAGAAACATTGATACAAGATGCGTACTATGTCTATGTGATATGTGATGAAGACTATGAAACCAAAAATCATCTATTCTTTAATTATTCTTACAGAAATTCAATACTCACATTGTTTTAGGCTTTGAGCTCGGCTGAGACTTATCTAAATTCTTCTATCTTCTTTGCCTGAAACTGAAATTAGATTTAGGGATTGCAATTCGAGATGATGGAAGCTTGAAGGAAATCGCAGGTGGTTGCGCCTGCGAGCTTGCGACTTGCGAAGATGGAGTCGACACAGGTGGCTGCGACTTGCGAGCGTGGTGGCGTTGTTTCGCAGCAGGCGATTGATCTAAGGAAATCGCGTTTTCTTTTTTTCTAAATTTTTTTGTTGCCCTTCCCGCTTCTGTTGCCCTAGTCTTATGTCTCTCCCGACTCTGTTGTGGGCCGGGCCTGGATATGATAATATAACAGCTATATATCATAGATGTATATAACAGATAAAGTGTCAGATGTCATAGATGAACAAATAGCATATATATAACAATGTAAATAACTAACAGCAGCATATTTTAATTGTCGTTTCAATTGAAATCAAATTTAATAAATAAAAGAACGTTAATCGTGAGTGATTGCTCATCTTTCGAGGCTAGAGAATTAGACAATAAAACAAGCTATGAATTTCCAGAGCGAAGCAAGATTAGCATGAATTTGACGAGCAAATCCGATAAATAGAAATTGACGAAGTCAAATCAAAACTGGATCAATGAATAAAATTGGTATAAGTGAACTTTCAGGTAACTATATATAGGACAAATTTTCTAAATGGGCTAATTTTCAAATCAATTTTGCGATCGGCGTTGGTTTTGAAACTTATTACCAAACATGGCTAGTTTCTGCCCAGTCAGCATCTCAGTCAGCTTTATTCCAACCGACATGAAAATGTGCAACTCTTAGTTGCGCTAATGGGGTTTTGATTTTTTTTTAAATGCGCAAGTCCTAGATGCGTCAAGTGGATTTTCGATTTTTTTACGGTGTGCAACTTTTAGATGCGTATAAATTTTTTATAACTGTACGCATCTAAAAGTTGCGTGCAAGCTTTGTAATAACCAGGCGCAACTCACAGTTGCGCCTAAAGGTTGCTGCTGTTAAAACAGAGACAACAACAACCCTTCCCTTCATTATCCAAAAACATTTTCCAACCGCCCTCATCTTCTTCATGGCCGAACCCAACATCTCCAAATCCAATTTTTAGTCAATTTGCATAACATTATCACAAAGTTTGTAAATTTCTTTTTCATTTTTCGATTAAACCAAAGCTACGACAATCTCTTCATCCACACTCACATTACCACTAATTTATATGGATAATTGGGAGATTCCATATGAAATATTGGTGCAATATGGTGAACGGATGGAAGCTGAAAATGAATTTATTCCTGAAACTCGGTTTGAAACAGTTCCTGAAGCTCAATTTGAGATAGTTCCGTCGGCTAATGGTGTTGTTGTTCAATCTGCTTTGCATCATCAAATCTGCTTAGGCGAACCGAATCAAAGACCCGGGAAACAAATTAGCGGCGAAGGACGAGTGAGACAAGATACACATCCACTTTGCCACTGTGGAGATGTTTGTGAGGTAGTTGTATGCAAGACTCAAACAAATGCTGGACGTCGGTTTTACAGATGTACCGGTTACCTTGATCATATAACTAACTCGAAAGGTGTTGTGTTGTAATTTCTTCAAATGGTTAGATCGTCCGTTGACCTCTAAGGGAGTGAAGTATGCGCTAGAGATGCAAGCCGAAGTGAGATGTTTGGAAAAGGAAAAAAGTCAGCTTCGACATCAAGTAGACTATTTGCAGTCTGTAAATCCAATTTGGAAAGGGGTTCAGTAAACTGGGTAGTGCAACTGTACTGTAGTAGATCTGTATCAGATTTGTTTAATTGAGTTATGTATGCTTTAGTTTTAATGAGTGCTGTATTATTTGGTTTTATTTGTACTTGGTGTTGTAGTGGATATGCAATAGATGATGTATTATTATTTGTTTTTATGTTTATTTGACGGTGGATGTAAAACTGTGGAAAATTCATAATTTTGCTGCGTATAAATTAAATCAAAGTAACATAACATAACAAGTAATTTAAATGTTTGACATAAGATAACTTTTGATAACAAAGTTGGGTGCAGAATAAAAATATAAATTATACAGTTCACGAATGACAGAAGTAGTAGAAACAAGTAAAATATTTATTGCTTCCCACACGTTCTTCTCTTATGATCCAAATTACCACATTGGCCACATATGCCCAGTCTTCTGTCCTCCATTTCGTCCATGACTCCCCTTATTCTTGTGGACCTCGGTCTTTCTGTATTCCTTCGCGTTGGTGGCGGGAGTATAGTAGGGCCTTCATGTACATCCCAACACCTACTGTCGGGCACTAGATGAAAAATCAGAGAATAACTATGTCTATAAATGTCTGCCGTAAACCAGGTTGAAATAAGATCATGTTAAGCTCTGTTCGCTCCTCCTCTACATCGTGCGCATGCAGCTAAATCATGAGAACATGTAAAATGAGCTAGAATAGGAATATTGCATGAACAACTGCAACTGTCATTGACAATATTTACTGTGTTGCTGCACGCGTTTGTGTCTGTTACTTGCCATCCCATTAAGCTGAACCTGTTAATGCTTATATTACGTGCTTCTGCTGAATATTTTTCTCTCATTTTGTTATAATTTGGCGTGAGCGAAGATGCGTAATCCATTCCATCAGTACGTCTTCTGTAGAAGTAGCTATTAAGACGATGAAAGGTACATGCCACTAACGCCTTGATCGGTAACGATCTTGCACCTTTAAAAATTCCATTGAAACTCTCCGAAGCATTGGTAGTCATCATACAGAAACGTTCGCCATTGTCCTTGTAAAGAGCCCACTGTTCATCCTTATGTCGGAGACTTCTACCAACTCATCTGTCAGCAGCCGAACTCACATTTTTTAGTTTCTCTCCGAGTGCTTTGTATGTTAACTCATCTCTTGCTTCAGCAGAAGCATGAAATAAGTTTTACAAAATCTTACTACCAAAACCAGCTTTTTAAAGTTTGCTTTCAAATGGCGTAGGCAGAAGCGATGATGATGTGGTCTTCTCCACTTCTCTTGCAAGGCGGTTGGAATTCATTTCATTCTATCGGCAATGAATGTAATGCATCTTGCATTTAAAGATGGAATTAAGTGTCCTATGCATGAAAAAAACCAACCCTAAGTTTCCGCCGACTACGTCCTTACAATAGCAAATGCCAAAGGGAAAAGAGAGTTGTTTGCATCAACTCCTGTAGCCACAAGCAACGTACTTGATATTTACCATAGAGATGTGTTCCTTCAATAGAAAGAACCGGATGACAATGCTTGAAACCTGCAATGCTCGGTCCAAATGCCCAGAAAGCCCTCCAAAATTGTACTCTTTCTGTATGTACATGGTAAACAGTACCTGCATTGCATTTCTGTATAGCACGAAGAAACTGAGGCAAGTCACTGTACGAAGATTCCCAATCGTCAAATATTGTAGACACTGCTTTGCTAAGTCATTTTCAGGCTCACATGTAGCTTATTTTAATTTTGTAAGTGTGTGCCATAAGCTCTTGGACAGATTTTGCAGTGCAACTTGGGTTCGAACGAACATGTGGAAGAACTTTGGTGCAAATGAATCTGGCTGTTGCTTGTCTGTGGTTCGAGTTGATGATTGATTTTGAGCAAGCGTGATCGCCATCGTATTTTTTTATCATCCACCACCCAGCATGATCTCTTTTAGACACAATAGCATGAAGTCGCCATGGACAATTAGCATCAATATCACATATAGCAGTGAACTCTCTAGCACGGGACTTTATGTTTTTAAATGAAACTGAACACTTTATCGGCCATTCACTTATATGTTCAATTAAAAATTCCTTCGATTTAAAAATCATGCCAACTCGAGGGCCTTTCTCCACACATTCCAGTTCGAACATTACGTCGGTAAATTGAAATTCTTGCACAACAGATCTTTCCATAATTATATTATTGCATTGGTCATCTTCTAACGGTTCTTCCATCTCGATATGCTCATCAGTGTCATCAACTTTATCTGGAATATCATCTAAAGGAGCGTCATTGTTTACATTCATAACATCGATACATGTTTCATCGTCGTCAAATGAAGCAGCGATTTCCATGCTATCCAAATGGAAAATTTCAATATCAGCATTTCAACCCTTCATATCCCCGATGTCAACATCTTCAATTACATGCAAGTAGTCGTTTGAATTCGGAGTTGGAATTGACTGTGGAGTATACGATAGATATAGAAGGAAACCGTGCCCGGGTGACTGCGATGGATATGCCATGACACCGTATCTATGCACAAACATTTGACTGTTAAGTACAAAAAACATGAATAAAACATTAATACAGCACATAAAAGCATACACAGCTGCTTGTGCGTAAATGTTCGGTGGCTGGTTGGAGTAGTGTGGGTAATACATTCGACTTCGCCCAACAATATTACTAGGTCCGGGTTGACTTGTATAATCAAAGATTTGAGCTCGCTGTTTAGTTGTATGTACCACCTCCGTCTTCTTAACATACGGCTCAATTACTTTCATCCCCACACAAAACATAGAATCGTCGTCGTCGTCGTTTACCTCAATAGCAATTGGTCGTCATCCGTTATCCATTTACTAACCAACGAGATGCCGAACTCCGTAGAAGCAATCTTTGTAGTTTTGTAAATTGGCGTTTTCATCTCAAGAAAATTACAACCCCTCCTGACTTTCGAGCCCTTATGTTTTCCGCCAACATAGGTTGGCTTGCTATTTTCATCGATGACTAAATCATCGTCATAGTGACAAATAATCGGCACGGTAGTCATTGATCTATCAAAATTACAGAAAGTTAGATGTCAACACTAGATCTATCAAAATTAGTGGAGTAGGGTTTCGATTTTGTATTTCAAGTGTAGATGAACGTGCAATCTTTTGTTAATCTTCGTACAATTAAATGATTTTGAGTGGAATGTAGTGTTGCTGGTAGTGAAAATAATGGAAATGGAGGTTAGGGTTTCTGAAAGAAAATGGGTTTGAGAAGTTGTGTTTGTTTGGGGAGGAGTTGTGATGTTTATATGTTGCTATTGGGCCGGGGGATAGCCCAGGTATACAGGTGCAACTTTTAGTTGCGTACAAACGAAAATATTAGGCGCAACTCAAAGTTGCGCCTAGTATGTTCATGAACGCGCAACTAAAAGTCGCGCCTGCAACTTTCCAGAGAACACATTTGCGCGTTTCTAAGTTGCGCCTGCAACTTTCCAGATTTACAGAGAACATATAACATATGCAACTTTCTTACAACATCAACTTTCATATAATAACATATAAGTACAATATTTTATTCAAATTGGTGAAATAATTCATACAAAACATCATATTTCATATAACAACATCGCAAAACCTACAAACCAACAAGGTTCAAGCCATTACAACTTCAAAACAAAGCAACCAAACGACATGCCAACACAACACCTATGTTCGTAAGTTTCTGAGTTCGCGTGGTGCTATTTGAGTTTGCATCGGAGGCGGTTGAGATGGTCCGGCTTCAACTATTTCCTGCCCTGGCTGGCTACCTTGTGAAGGACCCCCTGCCTCTGAAACGTTTTCTTTGGTAGGTACGACCAAAAGCCTGAGGCGGACGAGTCATATACGGTAGTGGTCTTTCTAGCTTATGCCTACCAAGAAGCGACTTGATAATTTTCTTGATGTTGAAGCACTTTCCTTTTACTCTATCCTCATCTGCAGGATTTGCCAGGACATTGTCAACTTTATTGAAAATCATATACAACCCTTGAACTTAAAACACAAGAATCAATGATGCAAGCAAGTAAAGCTTGGTGAGGAAGTTCAAAGGTTAAAACTTATAAACACGTACCAAATTACGTTCCATCATTCCCCGTGGAGCATATCTGGGCAGTCTAGTTAACGATTCTTTAAAAACAAATCGCCGTGTGATATGCCAGTACCAACTATAGAATTGTTCGATTGACATTCTTGGTATGCGTTTAACCTGAACGTGATCCAACCTGTGATCCCACCTTGCGGCATACGTGTTATACAAGTCTCTATTCCAACCGTGTGGGAAAATCTGCTCGATTGGATCCGGTATATGCCGATGAAGGCCAAATTGCCTCATCACTCTATCGGGGTAGTGCATGGCTACACCTTGCAAGCAAATAATCGGGGTCCTTGCATACCAACTATGCTCCCCGTCCAAGCAAATAGGCGGCAGATCCTGTACGATCTCAGCCGTGTATGACGTCCAGTCAACAGCATGCTCGTCCATAACATTGAGCTCATTGCGATAGAATGTAGGACGATGGGCTGGATTATCTCTCCAACGTCTATCTCCGGTCCATCTACAATCATAATAAAACAGTGTGAATATTGACAGAAATAAAAAAAAATTCAGTATAAGTTTCGAGTTGCTTTTACCTTGCCCCGTACGGTAATCCTGGAGCGACGTTGGCACGAACATTTGATCATCCAACAGAAAGACGCGTCCAAGACCATACTTGCATATTATCAGTGTTAAGAAACGTCTTTCAAAATATTTTATAAATTTGGTGCATTAATAAGTCAAAACCGACATACCTGCAGAAGTGTTAAGCAACCTGCTAACCCGTTCGTCTTTCTTAGTGCCACATTATCCAACTCCTTGTACAATGCGCACAAAACCGCGCTACCCCATGAATAATCGAAAATGGTGGCTTTAACGCTAAATCTAACTTTCGAATGGTTCGAAAAAAGACAAGATGCTATAAGAAGCAATATGACAGCCCGTGTGAACTGTTCTAGCTCCTCAATAGATGAATCGACTGAAATCTTTATGTCGATTATAAGGTCATTTAAGCATTTGTCCTTCAACTCTCTTCTATTGACCACCGCTTCGGGGGTGGAATTTCATCAAACAAACGTTGACAAACCTCATCGGCGTCCACGTTACCACCGTAGTTCAACATGACGCCTTCAATGGGAAGGCCAAACAAAATAGATACGTCTTGCAGTGTAATTATCATTTCTCCCGTCGAAAAATGAAAAGTACAAGTCTCAGGTCTCCATCTATCGCATAAAGCTGCGAGTAATGACCTGTCAAATATGATATATTTGATCTGCATGAAATATCAGAATCCGGCTTGATGTAGTAATTGCTGAACCCGTTGATCTTCAACCATCTCCATCAAATCTTTAAAACTTTACGAATGATACAGACAATCCACCGGTTTTATACTCTGCAAAACAAAGGATTATAACATATATTGAATTCAAAATGCAACATAGCTTGCAAAAATTTACTATAATTACAAAACAAATAATCTTACCCTCGTTAACTCTTCAAAATTAGAGCGGCGATTATCCTACATATAAAGCACGCTACCGTCTACCGGTCTGCTTTTCGGTTCTTCAAAGTTCATGCAAAAAAACCAATTTTTACAAATCTTTTACAACCAATTAGTGATTCAACACTTCAAATTGGATTACTAAGATGTACAAGAAGCTATTTGACAGTATTTCTAGCAAATGCAACCAAATAATAAGTAAATTTTAAATTAATTAAAAAAACTTGGGTTTAGAAATTACTAAAATCTATTTGTGTTGAAGAGGATCCCGCTTCCATTGTTGTTGCTTTGGTTTAATCGAAGAAAAAAGAAGAAATTGAAAATTTTGTGATAAATTGGCGGTACTTGACTAAAATTTGGGTTTGGAGTTGGTGGGTTCGAGCGTGGAAGAAGAGTTGAAGGTTGGGAAATGTTTTTGTGAAATGTGGTATAGGATTGCTGCTGCCTCTGTTTTAACAGCAGCAACCTGTGCAGGCGCAACTCATAGTTGGGCCTGCTCCAGACTATAGCAGGCGCAACTATGAGTTACGTCTGCTTATTGTATCGATTAGGCGCATTAACAGTTGCGCAACGTAAAAATAAAATAAAAATTCCAACGCACAACTCTTAGTTGCGCTTTCTAAAAAAATTCAAAATCCAATAGGCGCAATTTTTAGTTGCGCATTCTAAAAAAATCAAAACCCCATTAGCGCAACTAAGAGTTGCGCATTTTCATGGCAGTTGGAAAAAAGCTGACTGGGCAGAAACTAGTCCTGTTTGATAATAGGTTTCAAAACCAACGCCGATCGCGAAATTGATTCAAAAATTAGCCCATTTTGAAAATTTATACCTATACATGAAAAATCATATTTTTAAATTCAAACATATATTAAATATGTATATGTATGGTTTTCAAAAATCATAATTTTAAATTTACACACATATAAAATCAAACATATATATATATAAACTAATATATATACCTACATATGTAATAGTAAAATGTAAAACAAAGAAACATAAAATCTTCTTCCTAGATTAAATGTTGTAAACAATATATACTGTTATATAAACTACTACATAAACTGCAGAAATATAACTTGCGTAATGTAAAATATACTTTATATATATAATATGTAACATTAGATATAACCACCCATAAGTATACTAACTTACATAAATTTTTATACGAACTAATACAACATCCAAACAGAACAATAAGACTTTATATAAATTATACTATATATATACTTACATTTATAAATCCACACATAGCTTTCAAACAATATATTTAAGTATGAATATCATTATATATATATATAAAATTTGAACCAGAATATATATATATATATATTAGATGAGACAAAAGCATATGTATAAATTCAAATAGCTAACTTATTAGATGGGACAAAAGCATATGTATAAATTCAAATAGCTAACTCTCGCATATACTAATACGCATATATATATGTATATGTGTGTGTGTGTGTATATATATATATATATATATATATATATATATATATTACACACACATATATACCATCATAACTTTGGAAACCACAAATAAACTATACAGCCGAAAATATATATGCTCGAAACAAACTTATGTATGTAACTATATATATAATTTTATCTTTCCACCAGAATATGCGTATATTTAATATATAAATGGTACCAGGTTACGATATGTATACTGTATAAATCTTTTATAACTTTATAAACTTTTATATATAAACTATATATATATATACTTATACACATATATAAATATATATACATACCTATATAAACCTCACATAAACAGCAGTTGATATATAAGCTCAACAGATCGCTTAATAGTTTATATGCAAACTAGACGTGTTAAAGATCAATATATATTACATTTCATAATCAAACTATACATGCATATAAAGTTTCCAGAGAAGTAAAAAGGGGCACCTGGAAAACAAATCAAGGTGAAGGCGGCTATAGGCAGTGAAGCTCGCGTGCTTGCGTGGCTGTAGTCGAGTGGCATGAGGTGGTCGGGTGAAGGCTTGGCATGGCAATGGTGGAAGGAACTATGTGGCACGAAGGGGAGGTGAAAGGCGACTGCTGTTTCCAGGGACGAGCACTGGCAACAGCCCTTATGGGAGGGAGATGGAATCGGTAAGCGGCGAGTTGTGCTTGGCGTGCTGCTACTTGGGTGCGAGGTAAGGTCCGGGTTTGCGTGATGGGTGGCAGATGAGTTCTGCCGGCGTTCATGGTGGGGAAGATAGCACGCGATGGTCAGTTGTTATGTCGTGGTAAAGGAGAGAGAAAGGCAGAGGGTGGAAGGCGAGGTAACCGTATAAAATAAGATTGTAAAGATAAAGAAATGAAAAGAAGAAGTTTTGCAAATAACCGCAACACAATGTAAAATGTATATAATAGTTTCTCAATTTTAAGTAACAGTGAATGAGAATAGAAAATGAAAGGACTAGTCCACCCATACTACAGTAGGAATAGAAATAGTCACCACGAATTTAGGGGAATAATAAAAGCAAGCAAATGAATAGGCAGAAAAATAAAGGCCAACGGCCACACACTTATACAGTTGGAAAATTTAAACCAATTTATTATATGGCCACGGTTCAAGTTTGAAAAGCAAGAAATCCAAAAGTCATGAATTTCGGTACCAGTACGACGCATAGTTTGAATGTTTTTGTCACGTATCGGACCTCAAAACACACAAATGAATATACTGTGGAGGTCAGCACGAAGAGACGATTAAAAGGTAAACAGATATCGGCGATAGGACCATTCTTCAAAAGTCGATATCCGGTACTGGAAAATGCTGCAAATCCGCCAGAAATAAAAAAAAGGGTCAATAATAGTCTGAATTTGAAGAAATGAAAGATGACGTCTCACTCAGAAGATGATTTACAAATTTATTATGTAAAAAAAATATTCGGGTTTGGAAAATATTTTGTTATCATCAAATGTTAACTTATAGAATTACACGAGAAAATAAACTTCAATACTATCAGATGAAAATTTGCCATTTGCTATGTTTAATTAGACGTATTCCAAATATTAAATTTATATTTTAAAATTCAATTATTTAAAATTTCACAAAATTTCAGTCAAATATAATATTAAAACAAATAAAATTATTAAAAGTTTACGGGTCGTTACATATTTTTCTTTTCTCATCAACTTTCATCTCAAACATTAGTTGATGTATTTACATATGGAATTGTGGATTGAGAATGATAGAATGTTTTTTTTAATACTTCTTTAGCTTAAAATGAGGTTTAATATAACAAGCATCGTGTGTGATACACACACATGCACATACACATACACACACATACCTAGTGCGCACATGCACACGCACATACTACACACATACATAAATATATGTATGTATGTATATACATTTATGTATACAACACACACTCATATATGTATGTGTATACATGTATACACACACATATATATGTTCATTCATACACACACATATACATGCACACGCACAAACACATTCGTGCACACACATACATATGTATGTATCCAGACTTGTGCACACACATACATATGTATGTATCCAGACTTGACCATATGAATACGTTACGATCATCCTTGTCATTGCAAAAACTACATATCATTATACCCTGCTATACATAGCCAGATCAGATATACAAAATAGGAATAGCTGCAGGTTCTTCATGACAGCGAAACAAAAGACAAACATAGACATGTATGCTTATGTTTTCTAAAACGCAATAAAACTTGTAACCCATTTAGTGCTCATCCAACCAACAATCTTCTAGCCACCATCGTGCTAGCAGCAGAGTCTGCTGCGCCTCTTTCTCTAAGAACAAATTTAGTTGCTTTCTTATTCAAATTACTTAACCAAAGTTCAGCATTAGGAACAAGAATGATAGAATGGATGATTATATATAATACTCAAATGAATTATTAGTATATAAACAAATTAATTGTAATCTTGTTGAGAATGTAATAAGGATATAATCCCATGTAAAGGGAAAGAATGTGTTTAATATTTGATTGTTATTAAAACATTGCAACATCCAAGGAAAGAAACTGGCACTATATCGTTCCCTCCTAATTTTTTGATTTTATGGTTATTCCAATATATATTCGTTAGACATGTTACTTTTAAAGAATGTCATAATGTTTAATGAGTTTAAATGTGTTTGTCAACATTTTAAAGTTATAAGCCTAAATTAGATCATTATTATAACATAAATAAAAGTATAGTTTGTTATTATTTCAAGTGTAAGATTAACCATTAATTTCATTAGAAGTAGGATAACTTGTTAGTAATTCTCAGATTCTATACTAAGTGGAAAATAAAATAATTGTTAAGTTGCAAATGAGATCACAATTTGCAACAAAAAGAACCATCATTCATTTGCTGGTGATATTTATATTCTGTAGAAAAGGTTTGTAAATTGTTTTTGTGATCCGTATAAATTACAGTATACAGATCCGACTCATTCTTATTTAGAGTCATTCCTTAACAATATGCACAGTTTTCTTCGAAGTACCCAACCTTTGCATTCGCCATTCACTCTGCGGAAAATGTTATAATTGTTTATGTTTCTAAGTTGCCTATTTTATAATCATACTCTAAGCCAACATCTATTTAGAGTCCGCCACTGTTATATTCTTTTCAAATAAATAATATATATCATTGAAGACATGTAGAGATATGATATCCGTAAACTGTGAATAAAATTGTGATTTATAGTGGCATTTTTCAAACTGTGGGGCCACCCTTGTACTGTATTGTTTTACCAGTTGCATTACTCAGGCAGCGTAGGGTTTGTTTACTAATCGTTTTTTATGCAAACATATTGATATATATCTTTCTATGTGGAGCTATTGATTGTTGAATTTTGCAACTGCTGCAGACTTAGAACAAATGTTGTCAAAATCAAAGTGTAACCATGGTCGTGCAATTTACTCGATTCATTAATTTGTACAATTTGTATGTGCAAAGATCTTTTCCCAAATATACAAGTCTAGTTACCATTATTGCTTAAGATTGCCGCAAAAACATGGATCCTGCGTTCTTCCATACCGCTCTTCTTTTTATCTGTGTATCAAAGCTTTAAATCTCTCAAATCTTGACCAAACTAGAGATATCCAATATTTTATTTTGAAAGGTTAATCATACACAGCTTCAAGATTAAGGAAGTTATGACCACAACATTTTCTTAATTCAGATTGTGATCTCCAACGAGATCTTGGTGTGATATGTTTCAGATTATTCTTTCATTGAAGTAGTGGCACACTTTTTTTCGTGTGAGCACGTGCTTGCATGCGCATGTGCGTGTGTGTGAAAGGTAACTATAGATGTGTTGCCTATAAAATTGAACTTTGATTCTTTACACACTTTTTTTTTACCATGGTCTGCAAATATTATTTAACTCTTCAGTTTGTCTTTGCATGGTTTTGGAATGAAAGAAAAAGCTTTTTGTCAATCAGTTGTCCGATTATCTTTTTGTTCTATGTAAAAAAAAAAGGTCATGAATTTTTATACCCGGTTTTAGTCACTTGTGAAGCAGTCATTTGGGTTTTAACACTTAATGATCGAATTATATATTAGTTTTTAACAAAGATTGTTCATATTTTCACATGTAATTTGATATTAGTGTTTACACAATACCCATTTTGATCCACCTTTATTCATATCATGTTTGCAAGACAAAATGAATGGTTCTTTTTGGGAAAGTAAATATTATGCATGTTCATGGGGAATTAAACAAGAATCACACTGTATCTAAATATTAAGTTACCACTTGCACCAGCTTAATGATTATTGTGCACATAACGGAACCTCGAGCAAAATGGTGGGAGTACTAGCTCAAAGTTACTCAAGGTTTCATATTATGACCACACATGAGATCTTCGTTGGTATATAAAAACATATCATTTTACTTGCTTAATTGTCAGAACACTGTTTCATTTACAGACACATTTTCAGTTTCAGTTCTGCCATGATAACACCCTTCCTTTCTTTTACATACATTTCAAGGGAGAAGATGGTTATAGGAAAGCCAGCTCTTATCATTCATTTTCACAAAGTCCACCATATGATCATCAATATGAAGAAAGACGTTATGGTAAGCAAGCGGGTATGCTAGGAAGGAAACCAGGATCCGAGGGTGGTCTTCAAGGAAAAATTACCAGTTCCTTGTACAGCCCAGGTCACCAAGGTGTGCAAAATTTTGAAAATAAGTTTGCGAATGATAGCGCTGGTTCAAGAATATCAGGCTGTTCAGTGTCCAGTGATCCATTTAGATCTGATGGTCAGTCATCAGATTTTTATGCTCGTAGAATCAGCCCCCATTCACAAGGCGAATCTGCAAATGCTCAGAAAATGGATGTAGCCTTACAGTTGGTTGCCAATGGAGATTCAACCAAGGTTTTCTTTGCACACGATAATTATTACTTTACAGATCCTACTGCTCAGGGAAAATTTTAATACCTCGATGGTTTTAAATCCTAGGCTTTTTGCTCGTCGTCGCCTATCAAGTTTTAATCTACATGACTACAAGTAAAATTTATATAACATACTTTATTTTCATAAGCTTCAGAATCGGGTTGAGAGGACACTAACCATTGCTTGTTGCGATGAGTTTTAGTATGAATTTCTTATCTAAGCTTGGATAACTTGAATTAACTTTGTATTATTTTCTATATTTATTTTTTCTCAGAAAAGTGTATCTTCATCTGGAGACTCTGGAATCGCAGGTAGCAACTCACATTTACCAAAATCAACAAAATCAGAAAGCTTAATTGACTCTGTTCTTGCGGCAGTACCTGCTTCTACCACAGATGCAGCAAAGATTGACGTTTTTAATCATATGCCTGTGCTGACAGAGAACACATTTCAAGCTCCATTTATTGATTTGTTTGCTGACGTCAATCGGACGCCTCCGATTATACCACCCGTCGAGGAAAAACCTCCAGTAATTCCTGCAAATAACGGAGGATTGGCTTTTTTTGATTTGCACGATATTCTGGAACCTGCCACTCAATCAACAAATGTGCCCCCAAGTGTAATAATAGACGCTCCTAAGGAAATCACCGATTTATATTCATCCGTTCATAGTAATTTTGATTGGTTCTCAGCCCAGAAATCTGATAGCTCTGGACAGTCTTCGTTGGCAACTGATCTGTGGCCAGTCAGTCTAACTGGAGCGAAAAATTCTGCTGGCACAGGAAGAGCACAGGTTAAAAATAAAACTAAGATGTACTGTTTGATGCAAATTTGTTGTTGGAAGTTGTCGATTTCAGATTTCAAGATACCTACTATTTTTGTCATATGGTGGAACTGGAATTTTTGAATCATATGCTCTAATTTTACCTCTGCATGAATATTACACCCCTCTAATAAATCTATTAAATAATAGTAAAGTGGAAGAAATGACTGTTATCTCCTTAATCCTCTCTAGTTATTTTTTTTTTATCAATAACCCTTTGCTTTGTCACTATGTAAATAGTTTTAGTAGAAACAATTAATATTCTTCTTAATTATCTTTTTTTAACATATCAATCTGTTAGAATTTAACATATTCATTTGAATCAATTTTGTAATTGCACATTCAAAACCGTCATCAATTATACATACATATATTTGTTTGTGTGTGAAAAATTAAAATTATTTTAAAGGAAATTTATTTATTTAATTTTTAAATTGAGAATAATATTATATATTATTATTTACAAATATTTGATATACATATATAAATTAGTCAAATGTTGTATCTAGTATATAATTTATTCAATTTCACAAATATTATTCTAAATTATTTTACAATTATAAAATATTATTTTAGAAACATAAAAATATGAAATAACAATATATAATTTTCATAAAATTTTCTATAATTTTTTAGTATGCATGGATCAATTAAATGTTATATTTAACATATAATCTATTGAAATTTCAAGAATGTTATTTTAAAACTAAGTTAGATCAAAATATTATCATTTTAAATATTCAAAATATGAAAACAATGAAAAATAATTATTTATAACTATGTCAAATGTATAAATTAATTATGATATTTAACATATAAGTTATTTAATTTCAAAAAAATTATTTTAATTTATTTTATAATAATAAAATATTATTTTAACACATAATAACTTCTTTTTTTGAAATCTCAGAGAACCAAGATTGCGGTAATAACATTTTTATAAACAAATTTATATTTATTTGATACATGTAAATTAATTACATGGACGATTTTTAAAATACTCTTCCCTAAGTTTCAAAATACATGGTGGCCCTTATCAAAAAACGCATTCTACATATTTTTTTCTTCACATTTTGAATCTGAGCTGCAACAAAAAAAAAACGAGCAATTTCCAAAAAAATTCAATTTTTTTTGTTTGCAAATATTTGCATTTTAAGTTGCAAACTTTTGATGTAAAAACTGCAAATTTTCTTTTCTTCTTTTTTGCTGGGAAATAATAGCAAAATAGCGCAGATCATAATTATGAAAAAAAATAAAAATAAATAATTCCGAACTTAGAGAATGGTGTTTGTGAAACTAGGGTTTGGGGAGGGGGCCACCACCTAATAAGTTTGACAAGAACGGTACTTGCCTAATTTCCAGTTAATTGAATATTATACTTAATCTATAATTTAATTAAATTTCAAAGTAGTATTTTAAATCTGGACATATCATCTAGATATTCATTACTCGAAAATCTATTATATTAATCTATTAATATATCAAAATTTATTAATTAAATCTAAATAATATTAAAACAGAAAAATTGAAGGCACTTGTTGATTTTGAGAATTTCCCATGCTATTCTTAATTCTCTTATACTGTTTTAAATTCAAGTTTTCATTATAATATCCACACTTTTTCACAAGTCTCGTTAATTTTCTTCCAATATTTTATATTCAGGTCCCTATAGTTCAAAATTGCTACAATTTTTTACAAGATTCTCTTTGATCTTAGTTTTACATTTAAGTTCATATATAGTATTCTCTTACAAACAAACATGTATATAAAACCTTTTTCTACTAAAAATGGTATTTCATTACGAATAAACATATACACATTTTTTTTCCATCCTAAAACCGGTATATCATCCCAAACAAACATATACGAAGTTTTTCCTTTTAAAATTGATATACCGAGTCGATGCTTTGTCGTTAATAAGATTTAGTTTTGTTAAATTGATTTTAAAATTAATAATAAACGATGAATAATTGTATATTGTGATTTTTAAATTGTAAATATTTTCAGTCTATATAAATAATATTTTTCTAAGAATGATAAATCGTAATTTTTTGTATTTGTAATTTATGTTGATTGATGAATGGGAATATGCCATATTTGGATTAGAAATATTTTGCAATTTTCTTTTCGTGACAAATGTTTGATTTTTTTTACAAAGCTTTGTTACAACAAAAATTATTTAAGTATGAAACGATGGATAAAAAGATGTAATTACATTTTAACATGATTAAAATAACAATATAATTTCACACATTCTAGTTCATAATTTCACTTTCCATTTCTTTTGGTCATTAAATAAATATTTTGTTTATAAATTTGATATTATCTTGTACATATTTTAGAAGACTATTTTGGTATTTGTTGCAAAATTTTTGAATGCACAAAAATATATTGATCCTCTAGTATTACACTTTCATCTTTAGGTATATTCATTATTCTCTCAAGTAATATTTGAAATTCAATCTATATATCGTTTATCTATAAATCAAGTATACTAAAAATTTAATGTTATATTCAGAATTTATCCACATTTGTCTGTGGAAATGCTGAAAAATATTAATTTTGTAATTGATAAAGCGTACTATTTTTCATTGCTTTTCTTAACAAATATTAACTACTAAAAATGTGCGGCCTTCCTTTGAGATTGACTCCAACAAGTAAGCATATAAACTCATTTGTACTAATAAAAGTGACAAAATTCAATTTTTATTCGTATATAAAAATGTATAAATCACACAACAAAAATTACATACTTACAGAACCTAAGTTCAATTCATAACTCATTTTTTTCAACAAATTCACCGTAGCATGATAAATTCTATTCTTTTTATGTATTTACTTACAATACACATACATACATATATACATGTATGTATATGTGTACATACATATACATCCATATGTTTATACATATACATATATGTATGTGTGTGTACATACATGTACATCTATATGCATATGTGTATATATATGCATGATAAATTCTATTCTTATATATATGTGTGTGTGTGATGTATGTATGTATATATATGTGTGTGTGTATACCTACACATATGTCACACTCACACATACCCACACACATACATGTATGTGTGTCTGTGTATGTGACGTGTGTGTATATATATATATATATGTGTGTGTGTGTGCGTGCGTGTGTGGATGTATGTATATATGTATGTGTGTGTGTGATATATGTTTTGTGTGTATATATATATATATATATATATGTTTGTGTGATGTATGTGTAGGTGTGTGTGTGTGTGTGTATATGTATGTGTGTGTGTGTGCATGCATGCATGTGTGTGTATACACACACTTATGAATATATGTATGTATGTATATATGTATGTGTATATGCATACATATATACATACACACACATACATATACATACATACATACATATACATATACCGTGTGTGCAACGCATGGGTTACCTTCTATTAGAGACGCAAATTCGATCATTCAAGATTAATGTTAGGGTAGAAGTGGAAAAGCATGTAAATTTTGGGTGAGAGTGTGGATATTTGTGGTAGAATGGTCTCTTTCTGTACAACCAAAAAGAAAGATTCATGTTGAATAATGAAAATCGAGCGAGCTCTCTTGCTCCTAGCCAATTATATACTAATTTAGTGCAGGAAATATTTATTATATCATTTTAAATTGGTAATAAAATTTTGAGGGCAATTGCAGTTGCGGAATTCCTTATCTGAGCCCATGGGCAGCATTACTCAACCATTGCCTGGGTTTCCCGTTCATAATAATGAATCACCGGATATGCTACATTGTACGCCTTCGTATGTTGATCCGTGCATTGATTTCAAAGCTCCAGAGGTAATGTTATTTACATTTGTTCACAGCATTTTCCACAGCATTATGTTTCTTAGACTTTTTAAAGATAACAGACCAAAATAAATGACGGGTATCTCATTCCATCTGTTGATGTAAAAGCGCCGACTCCCTGACTAGTTCATCTTTCGTTCCACCCTCTGTATCTCAAATGGTTTTTAACTTCTCGATTCAGAGACAGATAACATGTACAATGTGCTTTGCATGCATTTGTAACCGAGTAAAGTTAGTCCACTGACACCGATGCAACTATCTTATTGTAGGTTCCCTCAATCTCAAAATAAATGTTCTTAAAGTTGAATTTTATCCTGTAATATATGATGTTTCAAAAATATATGGTTATTAGAATCTTTGGAGTGTGAAGTGTCTGGTTTTTTTTCTTTCCAGTTAGGATCCTACTTTCTTGTGCCAGACACTAAAACATCATAACTATGGCATGCAGAGACTATTAATTGGTACAATTACAACCTTATATCGGAGGCATCTTTCTTGTCCATTGAATTTAAAAATTTAGTAGTTCAGCAATTATTTGCAGGGGAAAATGTCTACCCTGGGCTTTTAGCTTGGGTCCAGATTAAAATGTCATGGTATGAATCGTCCACAAAGCTCCTTTGCTGTTGCTTTTGTGGAGCATTCTATTACCCGAGGTGGTCTGGGGCACCAATAATGTATAGTTTCACCCATGATTATCTACGCATAATACATATATGAATGATATGTTATACTGTAAGAAATAGGGAAAAACCCTTTACACGTTCATCCTTACATCTTATTGAAATCGAGTGGAAACTGTAAAGCACACATAACTTTCAATAGTCTAATAGAACCCACTTTTATGATTTCAGGCTGGAGTTCCACTAGGGCGGAAAGCATCATTAAATCCATTCGATTTGGAGCCAGAAGAAATCAATATGGTATGTTGGTAGATACTGCTTATCTATTCTGCAACTGAACCAGTGTTTCAATTCTTGAATATCATGAAATCACTCAAATGGCGAGGTACCGAGGTCTCATTTTGAGACCTTCATGGGATAAAATATAAAATTTTGAGTAGAACATCATTTGACAGTAATCTCGATTGGGCTTTTTGATTTTTGACCATGATCTCACTCCGGAGTAAAATCAGGAGCGCGCACAACTCAAAAAGGGGGGAAAAAGTTTTGCAAGGTCATTACTGTTTTTAGGTTTGCAAAAGTAGTTTGAATTATTTATTTTTCAATTAAAGTATGTATAATTTCAGAAATTATTTTGAAGATACTATTAATATATTAATTGTATTTCGAATATTTTATACTATTAATACCAAGTAACTATTAAATATTTTATTAATGGTTTTCAATATTTTGTTTTACTTTACCAACTATTAGTAAGCCGACATGCATGATATATGTATATATTCTCCATTTTTTATGTAATTTTAATATTTTACTCAGTTTGCATCAATTATATTACGCATTCAAAAGGATGTAATTTGAATTATATTTACTCAGTTTACATCAAAGCATAAATATACACGCGAAAAGACACAAAAAATACTTGGTGTATATAATTTCAGTAATTATTTACATATTTATTTTTTGTTCCTAGACACCATTTTATATGCTTAAAAGAAAGATAAGAATAAAATTTTGAGTAAACAAAGTTTGTGATAAGAAAATATTTATTTATTATTGTTGGTGCAGTTGTTTATTGGAACGTTGACATTTTAAGTATTAGTTGTAATCAACGTAAGAATGGATGGAGTAGTGGACACTAAAAAGGGTAACTTTTTGTTTCAAAAAGACACCGTTGAATCATTTAAATTTGTCCCGTTTGTTAGTCCAAGATATAATCAGTACGAAGTATTACATGTGAATATTCTGATCCGAGATGGGTTGGGTATTCGAAATTAGAAACTTTGAAGATATACAATAATGCTTTTGGATTTTTGGAGTGAATTTGTATTAAAGATGTTAGAATGTTTGCATTTGAGGATGTACAGATAAGCTTGAATCATTTAACTCCATGGACATGTGAGCACACGTATCCTTATATTTACTTCACTATATGCTGAATTACGTAAAATGGGTCGCCATTTAATTACATAAAGTTTAAGCTTTTGTTAAGTGACGATCTGACTGGAAGTTGGATTGTCCATCTGACATTTCCTGCCAATTTAATCTGACCAAACTTCTTAACTTATTTTTATTTTAACTAATAGAATACACATTTTCTTTATATTTAGATGCAACAGAATAGAGTAAGGTTGAGTTGGTGCAAATAAATCTTTAAATTCATTGTCATGTACAGTAATTAAATTAGAAATATAAATAACATGCAAGATGTTGTACATAATGTCGATAACAGTATATATCTTTTGCAGTTTATGGATATGAGCTCGTTACAAGCTACATTACCCGATCCACAGTTGCCTGCCTTTTCAGATAGTTTGTCAAACACTTGGTTTCAGCAAGATTCTCTCACGGGCTTCAGTACCCCTGTATCCCAAGGTTTCAACAAGAACCATCAAAACTCAGGCTTATTCTTTGAATTTTATTACGCAATCATTAATTAAGTGCTGCTTTCTGAAATGTTCAGGTAGCTTAGCTTATACTGGAGGGCAACTACCATGCCAGTATCCCCAGTAAGCTTAATTATGTTCCTCATATATGAGGCTTAATTTATATGCATGTACGATTCCAGAAATACGGTGCGTGCGCGCACACACACATATACACATAAGTATACATATACATTTACACATGCATATACTTATAAATACACATACAATGTTGTCAATTTTTTTTAAATAGTACTTAGATACAACCTGTCATTGGAACAACAAACCACAAATCATGTGTCAATAAATATTCGAATCACGCTACGCAAGTTTCGAACATATGACCTCTCGAACCCAAGTCAAATCACTTAACCACTGAGACAATCGTGCTTGTCCATTGTCAAAATTTTTCTCGGCAGGACTTCTAGGTGTTAGGTGAGGCTTACTGCCTATGCATTAGATGAGACCTACCTGTTGGAATTTTATTCACTAAATGTGACTTTACATTATCGTATTAAGTTAACGTATGTTTGTATCCATTAATATTATAATAATTAGTGTCTATTAGATAAAAATATTTTGTTGCTTGTGTTACTTAGCACATTAAGTGTCAGTTGCATGTTTGACACTTGGCAAATAAATATTGTAACAATTTTCATTAGAAGAATCATTGAAAGAAAGGACATACACATGCGATATGACAAGTGTACACTTGTCGTTTTAATAGACAACATACACATGCACGCTGACATGTGTCAGTAGAAGTTATAACTACTCCATGATGGTTGGAGTGTTATAAATAGAGTTCCTCGCCTACACTTGTTAACACATGACAAAATATAATAGAAGCATTATTCCTTTATATAGTTCTCTTCTCCATCAAAGAGATGTCATGATAAAGCAAAAGTAGGCAAGAAATTGTATTAGTATAAATCATATTCTTCTTCTTTCAAGTCTATGACAAATGGTCTAAATCAACTCCAGGGAAAGTGAAAAGATATGTGATTTATATATTCATGTCTAATACATACATGAATTATTAGTTTAAAGTTTCATATTATAAAGATATGAGAAAGTTATTTTCTCACGATTGGTATCAGAGCGGTTTACAATTCAATTTACTTAAAACAATGATATCCTTTTTAAGTTTGATTTGTAAAGTGTGTGCTAAGTTTACTGTATCAATTGTAGCATTTTATTTTCTACATGTATGTTTAATTTTCGTATGCAAATAAGTCCATATAGTTGGTTATATTTATGTTTAAATTCAAAGCATATGTGTTATTTCTCTTTATTAATTAGTTTACTCACAATGATATTACTTGTAAAGTGTGTGCTAAGTTTACTGTATCAATTGTAGCATTTTATTTTCTACATGTATGTTTAATTTTCGTATGCAAATAAGTCCATATAGTTGGTTATATTTATGTTTAAATTCAAAGCATATGAGTTATTTCTCTTAATTAATCAGTTTACTCACAATGAGAGTACTCTGCCCTGCTGGAATTAACACATGCTTTGATGTTTGAGATCAGTCTACTCGACGTGAGAATGTTTTTTTGGAGAAAAGACATGCTTTGATAACATGCATTAAGTTATTTTGGCTCGGCTTATGTGACATATTGCATATATGTGGATTGTAGACTAAGATATAAAGTTATTCGCGTGCACACACACACATATATGATCTACCATCATCACATGAAGTAATAAAATGTTAACAATGTTGACATTCGAAATTTATTTATATAAATGAATGTTTTACCCTATAGGAAAGCAGTTATTTATTAAATTAACTATATATAAGATGATTTAAAATAAATGTCAAAAGTTGAAGATTCTTATTCTCGTAGGAAAAAAAAAATTATTCCAACATTATAATCCATCGGTCTTGTTATAAAGGAAGTGGTAAATACATTGTGCTAAAAATCTGTACGCACACAGGACATGAATTTGTGAATGTCATTAGAACAATTTCGTTATATTTTGTGTGTTGACCATAAAACTTTTATGCGATCTCATACAATATAATTTGCATGTTCTAATTGCTCCAAAAATAAAACGTCAATTGCAATACTTTCATATGGAAAATGGAGCATCATGTACTAGGTAATTTTATAAATTTTGTAATGTTGTGTTGCAATAAGGTTTGTGAAGATAATTGAAGATCAAACTACTGTATATATAAATATTTATTTATTGGTTTAATGCAAACATAAAGACATATGAATACATTATTTGATATTTCATTTTATAAGGATGGAATTTTAAGTATCCTAATTAAGTTGATTTTACAGTGTGAGACTGTGAGTAGTAAGTATACTATTGTTATTGGATAGGATGATTATAATTTGGAACTACTATATTTCAAATAATGAAATAGCCGCAACATCCATAGATTAAATGATAGTTCTAGTCATTCACTAAGATAAATTATGAAAATTCTAGTATTGTAACTAACTGCATTTTTTTTATAAAAAAAATTGGGTACTTAGATGGTAGTACGTATTAGTACTACAAGTCTTAGATATTATACAACATATTACATATCGATATATGTCCAACGGTTCGAATAATGCTACGCAAGTTTCGAACTTGTGATCTCTCACGTCAAAGTCGGAGTGCCTAACCATTGGGATAGTGATGCCGGTCAACTACATGTTATTTTTACTCTATCCCATAGGGAAGTAATTGTTTTATGCAAGTTAATTAGATTAAGACGTATTCGGACTTTAGTTGGAGCGATCTTTTATGCCCATGGGTACAGAGATTATTAATACTAAAAGTAAGGTTATTCAGTCTTAACTAAAGTTTTAGTGACAAATATATGTTATGTAGATGACTACCCACAGGAATGTTAAGATTGTTGCTAATAGTTTTGGAAGCTATAGCAATAAAATTTGTTTCATCGAGTGTGATAATTTTACTATCTATGTTATAAAGATTTGGCTATACGGATTAATTCATTATCGCGATTTGAGCCAAATATAAAGAAATCACATGAATATTGGAAGCAATGATATTTTACATATGTAGTTGTTGTTGATCGTAAAATGTCTACTCGTTACAAAGAAGAGTCACTTGTACAATGTAGTTCAACATTTATTTTGATGGATATTAAAAGATGAAGTGAGTTGATTCAAATGTACTAAAGATGATCTACAAAACTAAAAGATATGATGCACATAGGTGTAATATCTAAAGTTATTGTTGATTGTGTTAATCGCTATAAAAATATACATTATGCATTACTTTTGAGTATTATATATATATGTATGTATGTATGTATGTATGTATACATACATATGTGTGTGTGTTGTGTATGTGTATGCATACATATACATATATACATATATGTGTGTGTATTGGCAACACCTACCAAATGCAGAAGTCTAACAACAATGCAAAGAAAATCGAGTTACGTTCATCGGTAGTAAGTTATATAAGACTCAAATAAAGTAATCCCATGATATTTTGAAGCATATAAAGAATATAATCATCAAGACAAATGAATATTGCTTGTCATTTTTAAACAAACCGTGTAGACAAATACAATTGTTAGTATTCGGGCATGACTTATAAAGTGTGCACTTCAAGTTTTGAAGTCATGTGGCAATTTGCTTATTGAAGTAAGCTGAAGCTGGACTCGAAATAGTGGTATTCATAAGTTTGCACATTACAAATATTTGAAGCTTCAGAAAGGTAAGTGTATAATGACTACAGAGTGAATGTTTTATCGATCATAAAGTACAATTTGCAACAGTTAATGTTACAACGATAATTTGAGTCAAGCGGGAGAGTGTTGAAGTTTTATTCATTAAATATGACTCTACATTATCATATTAAGTTGATATAAATTTGTATGTGTTAATATTACTGTAATTAGTGTCTATTAGATACAAAGTACCATGTTGCATTGTGTCACATGGCACATAAGGGTTGGTTGCATGTTTGACACTCGACAAATAAATATTTTGGCAGTTGGCTTTAAAAGAAAGAAGATATGCATGCAATACGACAAGTGCATCGTTTTAATAAACAACGTACATACATGTTGACATTTGTCAATGATAGTTATAACAAATTCATGATGATTTGAGTGTTGTAGATAAGAGTTTCTTGCCTACACTTGTTTAATACATGACAAAAGATGATAAATGTATTAATCCTTTATATGGTTCTCCTCTCCATTAAAGAGATGCCCTCATAAAAAGTAGTAGGCAAGAAATTGTAGTAGTGTAAGTCATATTTTTCTCCTTTCAAGTCTGTGACAAATGATTTAAATCAATTCTATAACCAGTGAAAAGGTATATGATTTAAATCATGTTTATTATGTGTATGAGTTAATTTAAAGTTTCATACTATAAAGAAGAAAATATGAGAAAGTATAATATGATTTAATTATTTTCTTACACTACCGCCTCACCTAAGGTTAAGCATTTGTGACTATGTTCATAATAATTAGTTATGTTTCACAATTATCGATGAATAGATGTTAAACAATATTCTATTTTCAATTGAAAACAGAATATGACTTCCTCTCCACCTTCAAAATTGAAAATTAAATCTCAAATATTAGATATAGGTACATTTCTAAAAACAATAGTATAATTATTTTTTTTGCATGAACTATCTACAATTTTGAGGTGGAGTCTTGGCGCAACGGTTAGATTATCCGCATGGTGATCTGAACGCTCAGGTTCGAGACCGGAAACAACCTTTTCGCAATACGAGAGAAATGTTGCGTACATTATCGACCTTTTCAGAGTCCGCTATCGTGCGGGAGTCTCGTGTACTGGGTTCCACTTTTTTAACCATTTACCATTTTTATTAAAATGCATGAGTTTATAAAAAGAAAATTAACCCTGATTAATCACTATCTAAACGATTAATGTTTAGTTCCACCACTTTACGATTTTCACAATCTTGTGGATATTATGTGCATATGTGTAGATGTACACTAAGGTTGTAAAAATCACTAGACGGACACTAGGTGGTTGGTACGGATTAGAGATTAATCGTTTATGCAAAGATTACCCAGAGCTAGGAATTTCTGATAATCTATGTACATTGAATAAAATTTTAGTATTTTGTTTAGTATCAATTGATATCAATTGGAATTTTAAGATTTTGAATGTGCCTAGGAGTAGCTAAGGAGGCAAGGTTGATGTTTATATGTGGCTTTGAACCTCAAACAACGCCTAATCAGTGTCTAAATACACGTTTTGATTCCTATATGAAACGGTAAACCTTCTCTTGGCGGGCTTAAGAAAATCGTTAGGCGACAAGTCTCACCTAGTGCCTAGACGGAGGTCTAAAAGGATTGTTACAACACTGATGTACACACATGCACTTTTGGATTGTGTGTACACTTCATAGTGTGCGCATATGCCAGTTACATATTTTTTAGGACAAATTTTGCATGTAGGCTCGAGGAAATACCAAATTATGCATATAGGCTTCAGAAAAAACTAATTAGCAAACTATGTCTCGTTTGGTTATATTTGCGCAAATATGGAGTGCGCAAGTTATATTTTTTTTTAAAAATAACTTGCGCATTCCATATTTGCGCAAGCTTTATTTTAAAGCTTGCGCACTTATGGAATGCGCAAGCTTGTTTTCGGGCATCAAAAAGTCAGACAGCTGAATCTATATTTCATTTCTTCCCCAAACCCAAATTTTAACAAAACCCTCCCCATTTCCAAATCCAATTTCCGTCAACTGTATGTTGATGACCGGGCATTTCCACAGAAACAACTTCACGTAAACGAGCGTGTAAGGTTGATGATCCTGAATGGAATTTACGCGGTACTGGTTCGAACTGTGTTTCCAAAACATGATCGACATCAAAGTCAATGTGACTTGAACTTGCAACTCCGATTTTCCCTTCAACCCCATCAAAATGTTTCATCGTCTATCTCCCAATCATTAATGTCTACCGTCATAATAAACAATTAAGGTGTGAATTAGGGATTTCAGTTTACTAATACTAAAATTGGGTTTCCTAGTTTGTTAAACACTAACAACTACTTCAACAACAACACCATTCTCTAATAATTAACACAACTACCATCAATAACTCTTCATTTTCAACAACATCAACAATAACAAAATTATATGTTAATTGTCAAAAACAGTAATTATTACCTTTGTTTTGTAACGATGAAGAAGATGATTCCATATATAGCTCAGCAACTCTTTGGTTAATAAGGTGACTGTGGATTTGGATATAGAAGAGAAATGAGTTTGGATTTGGAAATGGGGAGGATTTTGTTAAAATTTGGGTTTGGGGAAGAAATGAAATATAGATTCAGTTGTCTGACTTTTTGATGCCCGAAAACAAGCTTACGCATTCCATAAATGCGCAAGCTTTAAAATAAAGCTTGCGTAAATATGGAATGCGCAAGTTATTTTAAAAAAAAATATAACTTGCGCACTCCGTATTTGCGCATATATAAACCAAACGAGACATATTTTGCTAATTAGTTTTTTCTGAAGCCTAGATACATAATTTGTTATTTCCTCGAGCCTACATGCAAAATTTGTCCTATTTTTTAACTTCAATATGTGTCTTTTTTTTTCTCCTCAAATTAATCTAATTTCACATGGCTTCATTGTAGGAACATAACATCCCAAGGTTCGATACCGCCGCTAGGTGGAAACCCATTTGTATAGAAGAATGCTATGCATTGATACAAAATTCACTTTGCTCTGATTGAAATTCTTATCCATGAACTCAGGAAAGAATTACTTTGCTACTACTTGCAAGAAGACAATAAACATATTTCACCTTACCTGCGGTTGTAGGACCAAGTGTCATACTATTGATGCATATTACTAAGCTATGCTGGCACATGCAATTTGTTCATTTGTTGCATATTATTACATGTTTTCATGTATTCATTCTTTTATTTTCTTTTGCTTGAGCGCTGAATGTATTCAGATGGATGAATGTTATTAAAAATAAACTTGCGAATCAAGTTGTGCAGTTGCATCGGATGGTATATTGTGTTCCCATTAGTGGAAATCCAGTAAATATCTTTGTTTTAAACAATAACAGAGTTGTTTATATAACTCAAATTAATTTTGTTTTTATCTCTGCTTTTAATAATTAAATGAATATTTTCGCTAAGCTCCTGTTGAAAAAAAGCTGGGTTGTGTCTACTCCCCGAACTTACAAAAAAAGTTGAAAGTTTTTACTTTTTTTTTTTTTTTTTTTTCTCTCTATTGCAGACCATTGTACCTTAGATCTTTGCTGTGGTTTTAGATGAAAAGTAGAATTGTTATTTGAATACCATCTTTTAACCAATTTATGGGGAAATCCGTTATAGTCGATAAAACTATATGATATCTAGGGATAACAGTGATAGAGTAGAATTGTGAAGAAATTTGGTGGAAAACAGAAATGCTAGGGTTAACAGTGATAGAGTAGAATTGTGAAGAAAGGAAAGGGAAAAAAAAAAGAAAAAAAAAAAAATCTTTTCACAATAACGGGACGAGTAGGACGCTTGTATAAAAATCTCATTCAAAATAAGGCATTCTATTTGTTTTGTCCAATAAATACAGAAATGGACACTTCTTAGAAAAGTATTTAGTTGGTTGCAGCTGTGAATGTGTTCGTAACCATGAGTTTTGAATCGAACATTTAAAATACTTATTTTTAAATTGTTTCTAGTTAAGATGTATCAAAAAAATAATATCAATACATCCGTTGAAAGCAGTATACATGCTCTTCATTTGAAGACGGATGAACTATTCATGATCGTCGAGAATACCAAGAGATTACGTATTTTTGGTTGTTTGGAACAATCTAGAATGACTTAAAGAGAGTCCTCTATAGATTAAAATAACTAAGTCAAAATAGAAGATATCATATAATGATGTGCTGTATGTAGACCGTATTTTGATTATCACGTAACATCATGATCATGTGACGATCATAGTTTGGTACACGTTAAACTACTTGAAGTGAAACACTACTCAAGAGATGATTCTTCCTCTTTATTATATGAGGTTGATGTCATCGTAATATGTTGTCAACTTAAAGTCAAAATTTCTGATCAAAGTAAATCAATTAGTCTATAATTTTATTGAACCAAGGGATTTAAAGTGGCACTACACAATTAACCGAATATTATTGGAGTTTCTACCATCGACCAAACTCTATTTATTTAAATGATACATTGACACAAAAGAAAATGCACACAAAATATCATTAAATAGGATGTAGTTTAATGAAGATTATAAATTGGATTTCTCCTAAATGTTCTATAAGCAATTAACTCGTTCAATACTGTACCTCAGTAAAATCCATACAGATTTCAATATTTAAACTTCAGCATTTAAATTATTAAATATTATCGAGGACTAGGTTCATACTGGGGAGTCAGCACAACAATTTTGTTAGCGATTTTTCGAATTCAACTTGTTAAAATTAATTTATAAATCTTATAAGTTGATATTAAAAATTAGTACAAATGCTGTATTAATTTTTTTACCCCTTTAAATTATTTATCCAGTGCCTTAAAATTAATTAAAATAGTATATGATTATTACATATTAATTTAATTAAACATATTGGCTAAAATAAATATATATTTAATTAATATAAGGTGTTAATTAGGCCCACATCAATTAGATCCCAAAAGGGTTGGGGCGGTAATATAGGTAGAGGATTCGAACACTTCTCTTTGACTAATATTTGATTTAGAGTAGAGAAATGAGGAAAAGATAGAGATATTTCTGATATTCGGTTGTAAATACAACATCTTTTCTCATTCAATACATAGAAAAATAAAACCTTATCCTCCATTGAACCTCCTTTACTCATTCAATACACAGAAAATAAAACCCAAGCCTCCATTAAACCGGCCGAAGCATATAGCCATAATTTGCATAACACGCTTGTAACGATCAACCTTTTTAATCCTCGAAAACCGGCACTTAATACATCCACGATATTTGTTAACCAGGTTTTTATCCTAATAAAATGCAAAGGAAGTTAAAGCATCCACGGCGGGACAAAACAACTTAAGAACTAGGAGGAGGAACCAAGAAAGTCTTAAGAGAGGAAAAAAACAAAAATAGATTAATGGGATGGATCGTTAGCGATCTATCACCTATGGATCGCTAGCGATCCATGAATATTGCTCATGGGATAACCATACTTCTTGCATCATGATCTAATATGTTTTCTAAGGATGTTGCCAAGTTTCATGATATTCTAAGCAAGCTAGTTCGAGAATGTTAGAACCACCATTCAATGTTTCAATGACAACAACCATACAATTATATATGTTATATACGTCTTATCAAGATAACAAGTATATACTACAAGAAGACATCATATTCGAAGATATTGGGACTCGAAGACAAACAAAGATCTATCGACCATTCTATAATTAGTAGGCTTATTCTAGTGTAAAGAGTCTTAAATAAAACGTTGTAAGGTCTCCTTGAGTATATATGCACACACGATCAAATATGATTTCATATACACTAAACACAAAGAAAAAACTGCATTTAACATTTACAAACGTCTGAGGAAAAACCACAGACGTCTATGAAAACCCTTAGGAAATTATTTCCTGAAGTCATAGACGTCCGAGGTTTTCCCACAGATGTAGCAACCCTGTATTTCGTGATTATTTCAATTGTATATTTTAATCATTTAAATTGAATTCTTGATTTAAGAAAGAACTTTATTTTATTTATAAAGATGAATTAAGTTTGTTATTTTAAATATAAATTTTGATTTATATGTGAATTATAATTCCAAACATGAATAAATAGAATAATTTTCCAAAAATGTGAATTTGGATCAATTTGGTCAAAGCTTTAACTTTTAAATTTAAAATTTAAATATTTTAATATTTCAATTTTATCTTTTTTTATGAAAATAGATTAAATTTCAAGAATACTGCTTTTCGTTTCGTTGAAATCTGATTAATATTATGAAAGTTATGCTTTTTACAATATTGTGTGTAAATTGTTTTATTTAACAAAATTGCTTATTTTAATTTATATAAATAATATATCATATTCTAATTTGTGAATATATCTGTAACATGATATGTTAGTATATGATTTTATTTAAAAAATACATTTTAAAAGAGCAGTTATCACTTTCCAATGTTTACTATATTTTGTTTACAATTTAATGCTAGTTTCAATATAATAAACTATTTTCTTTATTTACTTTTTATTTTTCCTAATTATAATTTTTATTTTCTTTTTCACTTTATTTTGTTAAATTTTTATTTACTTAAATTTTATTTGTTTATTTTGATTAAAAGAAATAGAAATTTAAAGAGACAAAAACCTTTCATTTTCTTATGACTTTTCAATGCCTTGTCTCTTCATTTTTTTTGCCGTTCTCTTCTTGCAATAGCCGTGAGTTTCATTGTGTAAATTCACGTGAGAAACTTCTCTTTCCCATCAAAACTTTCGGCCAAAACATTTCTGAAAATTTTATGTAATGGCTCTTCTTCTTTTTCTACCTTTTCTCTTCATTTTATTGATTTTTCCATTGAATTTTGCCTTGCCTCTTCTTGTATTTTCTCGGCCTAAACCCCTCCTCTTCACCACCGACCACCACCCCACCATCTTCAGCAACACCACTAGCCCCTCCTCTGACCAAGATCTAGCCGTGACCTCCCATGATGCAAACACCACTTTAAAAGTTGCAAAACTCCTTGAAAACAATGCATAGACCACAAAAACTTCACCATCCACTTCATATATTGCCTTGGCCGCCTCCTATTGCTCCACCACCACCATGATACCACCTCTGACCATCCACCTACCCAATATCCAGACCTGAACCATGCAATGGCCGAGCTCACTTGCCTTAGACAAAGCCTAGGTTACATCAAAACTCCTCTTTTGGCCTTGACCCTTTGTATTCTTCAAGTTACAACTTCTACCATCATCATCCCATTATTTTGCCTTCTTTTTGCTGACCATTGGATGAGCATTTTAGGTCTAGACCCGATCATGGCTGAGCCAAATGATGTCATGGCCAAGCACTTGAATGGTTGAAGCATGGTCAAGTAATCATTCCTTTGTTGCTTCTTATTTTCATTGTTTCAACATTGTTTTGTGTTGAATATTTATGTGTATATTGTCTTGTTTTGGTTATTGTTTACAAGATAAATATCAAGACTCTCCATTTATTCAAATCAAAGTCGTGCTGTATCGTGCTTGTCGTGCCTTTGGAATCGTTCTTGTGTGTTGTTTTGGTCTCTAGCTTTGTTAAAGGTGAGTCCTTCTCACCCTGACATTATTACTTATGAAATGGTAAATGAATGACAAGTGATTAGTAATTTAAAATGTTACGCAAGTTAATGATGATTATATGATATGTTATTCCATGTTATTACTATGTTAACTTTGTTAATTATCACCTGACATATGATAAATGATAGTATATTGTGACATTGGCATGTTAGTATATTTGTTTATACTGTTTATGCATATGTTCACACTGCAAGTTCCGTGTTAGAATAGAATCACTATGCGTTGAAATGATACATACCCGAACGGACATTAGAATAGGAGAAAATCATTATGAGCTGAAATGATAGGCTCAAGTGATTTTTATTGTATTTTATTTGACTTGGGACTGCGGGTTTGAAATGATAGATCCCGGGTTTTCTTTTAAATTGCGGATTGAAATGATATACACCCTTATCACTTGACCTAGGACAAAAAATTATATACAGACTCCGTGATATATTTTTAAATGATTTTTCTTAAGATATGTATTTTTAAAAGTATGAAATTTTGATTTAAAAATATATATTTTATGGTTTTAAGAAGGCTAAATATTAAGTTTTGATTTTGTGAATTTATGTATGTAAATTTGAAGTAAATGTGATTTTTGACTTTAAATTTTACTTAAATAATGGAAACTAAATTTAAAGTTTTGAAATGATATTTGAAGTAAAATGTTAATTTTTATTTAATTAACAAGTTAAGAAAATAGCGAATTTTGATCGACAAATGAAAGTGAGTTTTAATTGGATATTTAATTATAAAATCTTGTTTGTGATAAACCATATGTTAAAATTATATAAATATGAAATTTGAAGTCTAGAAATATGATTTATAAGTTCAATATAACAAAAATTGAAGTTTTAAATGTTTCTGAGGTTATAATAAAAATATGGAATTTTGTTAATAGCATTTTTAAAAATGCTGTGGCCTTATGACAGCATTTTTAAGTGCTGTTGTTTTGAATTTAACTATGTTTGAAATAACTAAATATCTATTATGGCATTTTATCGATGCCGTTGTTCTTAAACTAAACTATTGTTGAAACTATAAGCTACGATAGCACTTTATAAATGCTGTCGTTGCTATAATTTGATAATGTTTTGAAATATTATAGATTTTAACACTAATTGAATTATATTTTAAAGCATTAAATGATTTAACTTTTGGAACTGATTATTTGTGAAATTTAAGGAGTTTTGAATATTATTTAATATATGAATTTGAATTTCAAAGGAACTTAAAATAAATTTGAATTTAGTTAGGGTTTAATAGGTTATGTGTTAAATGGAATGAAATGTATTGAGATAAATGAATTTTTTAATGAAATTTTGGAATGTGTTTGTAATGATATTTGAAATAATAAATGAATGACTTATTTGACTTAAAAATGATATTAAATTTGAATATTTGAATTTGAATTCAAATAACGATTTGATAAATGAGATTTTGAAAGGATATGATATTTTAATGATTGAAATGGTTTTGAATGACATAATCTTTATTTTGATAAAGAATGTGATATTTAGTTTACTTGTAATTCTGGTTTATTTAAAGGATACTGGATTTTATGAAATGAATATTGGAAAACTAAGTAATAATGAGGTTAAATTTGAGATATATGAATTTATAAAATTTAGTTTTGGAATATAGTATATTAAAGCTTTGAAATATATTAAAAATTGAACAGTTTATTTTGTGGATCAAATCTATATTTTAAATTGATAAGATTTGAAATGGTTTGTTGGGAAACAGAACTGAATTGAAACTGATGCTCTGAATCGAATTAAATTAGAAACTTGAAATTTTGGGTTTAATTGAATAAATTTGTAAATGTAAAGAATTAAAGGAAGGTACCATGATTTCAAATGTATGATTTTGAAATGTTATGATTTTCAAATTGTAATGATTTCAAGTATGTTGGTTTCGAAAGATTTATAACTTTGAAGTATTATGATTTTTGAAAGGTGAATATAGGTTTGAAACGGAAATGATATCGTATTGATTTGAATATTGTTTTGAAATAAAAATGGTTTCGATTTTGAAGTATAAACAATTTTGAAATGACCACAGCGTTATAATAACGATTGGTTGTTAAAGAGACCGGGATCGGAAGTTGTCATACTCTCTGCCAACTTCGAAAACCGCTTTAACAACTGTGTACGCGGTGGAGATTCCAGAATGAAGTAAGATGGTGGCGACGTTCCTTTGAGGTATATGAATGTGGACCCGACTCCCGTGAGTTGGCATAGGATGGCTAAAATAGAAGCGATTTTCGGGCCAATGAGGTCATTCCTTTGATCGGACACACTCCTTCGATATTATATTCTGACTTTGAGATTTATTGGGTGACCACTTTTGATCTTTGATTTGGAAGTATGGCTCGAGGTGGGCGGTAGTAGCTGCTACGCGTTACCACCAGCCCGGATGCGTAATTGGTATATCTACCCTGGCATTGCCTTGTGTGCCGTGTCACCTATCCTAGCGCGCCTTGTACGAGTTTGGTTTTCTCCCGTAGCCCGTGGAGTATTTAGAATAGTCTCCCGATCTGGAGATGCGCTGATACTGGATGGACTACTAGGACTATTTCGTGTTAAGGGGAATATTGGATCACTCCTTAAAGCTATTTAAAAGTAAGTTTATTTTATTATAGACTTTATTATAATAGCGAAATATTACTACATAGTAAATAGTTTAACAGATCCTTAAAGGATGAACGATCCCAAGCATCCTTTAAGTTACTGATGCATTTGTGTTACTGTTCCCTTGAGTTGATTTATAGTTCATAAGTATTTATGTCCCGACTCAAGTATTTTGTGTTTTGCTTTACGCTCGAGTCAGACTAAGTGATTGAGCATTCAAGACTCACCTTCGGAGTTGGAGCTTTGCTTGAAGATCCAGCCATCTATCTTGCTTTCAGTATCCAGTGATTTCAGTGATGTATTCTGATTTATACCTGATGTATATTGTTACTCTTCTTTTGTATCTTGTTTAACTTTGATGTATCTTATTTTTATATAGTAGCTTAATGAACTACTATCTCTTTTAATTCCGCTGCATTATTATTTACTCTGTGTCTATGATCCATGACTATTTATTTACTGTATATTTTGAGATTTGCCAAATTTTATTTACAACGCGGTATTTTGAGCAATTCAAGTCCGACATGTGCGGATGCGAATGGTTGAAAATATTGGGTCGTTACATTTGGTACCAGAGCTTTGGTAGCTCTAGGCAAAACTTTGGCGAATATGCGCTTATATGATTTTTGTTTGATGATAATAAACATATATACATTCGTTTAAATGTATTTGTTAATGTACTATTTTATTTTTCATAGATTAAATAAATATTTGCTGAATAAAATTAAATAACACAGAATTGAATTCAAACAGAAATTTTATTCAAACAAATATTTATTACAATTTTTGAATAGTACAAATTCAAGCTCTCATACATCACAATTCAATTTACATAAATTCCTTACTACATATCACTCACACTCGTAGTTTATCTTCAACTTCATTCCAGTTAGAATCCAGCAACTGAGCAATCTGCAAAAATATTCACTAACGCAGTAAAATTGAAAAAAAAATATTTTTGCAATATAAAATAAAATATGGATTTTGAAAATATTATTTGCTTCAGTTATTTGGGTTGTTCGTCATCATTCACATTTGAATTCATCGCACATGAAGAGTGTGACATGCACAGTGTATCACTGTACATGCCACAAAGTCATGCACATAGATATATACACTTGATAACGCTACAGGGACAGGTGTGCACAAGGTCAAACCCGAGTTTTTAAAACTGGGTTCAACACAAGGCACAATAAAACTAAAGCATGGCAGATCATAAATGAAATAGCATAAAATCTTATGTATGCAGACCAAATGACAGACCGAGCTTCTACAAAGAAAATGTAAACATACACAGGTGAAGCAACTCTATCGAAACAGTGAATCAAGTCATGGCTCAAACCAGAGATCAATCCATGTCAACTCTACTGGACAATACAAGGCAATGAAAAAACTCAGTGAGGCCCAAGTATACAACTACAGTGTCATGACCAAAGCAAAATCAGAGAGGAGTATCAATCTACACAACATCAAGTTCAATTCCAAAACAACTCAACAGCACTATGCAATGTCGAGAAACAACATCAAGTTCAAATAACAAACAGGTGAATCAAACTAGAAACAAGACTCCTTCAGTAGAAAAGATGAGTGTAGACATACACATATATACATACATGAATGTATGTATACAAATGATCAGAACTTCAACCAGACAGTACAGGTAGCAGCAATAATGCAAACTAAAATGTCACAGCAAACAAGGTGCACCAGACCAGGCTATAAGATATCATAGTGCAGACAACCAAAAGAATGGAACAATGGCTAAACGAATACAGAACAGTAAGCATATATGCACAGGTACAAAGACAGTGAGCTACATGACGATCAAAGTCACTCAAGTCAACAGTATCAATGCTCAAGTGAAGTTCAGGTTAAACAAACCAGAGAAGATGAACCAAACAGTACAAGCTCGAGGCAATATGAGTGCAATGAAAATATGAAGTGAATGCAACAGAAGTATGATGAAATCCAGAAACTAAACAAAGCACACATGAAGCACAATATTGCCAGGTCGAACATTGTACAACATCAACATCTACAACAACAATACATGCAACAGAGACCAGAGCTCAACATACATGAACCACAATAATATGCAAACTCGAGCTTACGGAGAACAGATCAAATGAAGCATGTACACATGGTATGAAGAACACAAGGCTCAGGTCTACAAAGTAAACATGTATATGCTACAGAGAACAGGTCAAATGAAAACTACCCAAATTCATCGAGAAGTACAAGACTGACAAGTACATAGCCGTGTAACCAAGTCAAAGCCAGTGGTAATCAAACGTCTCAAATTCAAGGCATCAAGTCAAGCAAGGAAGCATACTGGAGTCAAGTCAGAGAAATTCACGGAGCCATAGTCAAACATCACAAATTCAATGCCGAGAAACAATGTAACAAAGATCAGGAGACAAGTCCAAAGTCAAAGCATCAGAAAAATGAAGTTGAATTTACAAATCAATATCGAATTTTAATTAAGTCAGAAATCAATGCAGTATAAAAATGGAAAAAGTCAAAAGTCAAATCCAAATAAAACAGGAAAGTTTCTGCCGTATCGATCAAGGAAAGATCGAACGCTTTGAAATCAAAACCGTGTGAATCAAGTCAAAAATATACGTATTTGACTAAGTCGCAAATATCACAACCATCAATATATTATCAAGCAACCGAGAAAGGAAAGTGATGAAGTCAAGTAAATGAATACGAACGAATTCAAGGGTCTCGAAATCCATATATATATATACACCCAAAATCATCATCGGTGGGTGTGCAAAAAGAACAATCGAAAATTCAAGTAATCGAATCTTGAAAAGAAAAAGGAACGAACAACGTACCAAAGTAGATTCGCAATCAATCATCTCGAGGCAAGCAGCCGATCATTAGAGGAGAAAATCAATCGACAGAGCAACAAAATCAATCGGCATCATCGAAATATCAGAAGCCCTAATTTTAGTTGCAAAGAGGAACGAAAGCCGCCATTTTCTGAACCCTAAATTGCATCAAGAAGGAAGTGGCCGTGTTTAGTTTCCTTTTGGGTCGGGTTGTGTTGTTTAAGGGCAAAAATTTGTAACTCAAGGTTTTTATTTATTTTTCCTCTTATTTCTATTTTTGAAGTCTGTACTTTTCGAATCTATTCTTGGTAAATCACCACCTAGGATTTAGGTTGTGTCAGATTTTCTAGTTAGGATTAGTTCAGTAAGCAGGGTTTGCGAGTTTGCAAAACTCTATAGGCGGTAGCAGGGTTTGCGAGTCTGTTAGAGTTTTATAAGCGGGAGACTGTTTAATTCTAATAGAAATCTGGGAATGCAGCAGTAGGCAGGGGTTGCCGAAGCTGGGTAAATTTTGTGTGTGATTTACTTTTCAGCATATTTACTTCTCTACAGGTTTTTTTAATTCGATAAAATTTGCTATAACCCTATTCACCCCCCTCTAGGGTTAATCTAGATCCTACAAGTGGTATTAGAGTACGGTATTTTTCTTTAACTCTAGAGCCATGAATCCACCAAATAATGCTTTTTCTGAGGGGCAATCTATTGCTAGGCCACCCATGTTTAATGGGAATGATTATGCTTATTGGAAAATTAGGATGGGTATTTATCTTAGTTCTGTTGATTATGATGTTGGGGACATTATTGAAACTAGCTATAAATCTTCCACTATAACTGTTGGTGATACTGAGATTCCTAAACCTAGGGATAGGTGGGATGCTAACGATAAGAAATTAAAAACTACAAATGCTAAAGCCATGAATGCTTTGATCCGTGCTCTTGATAAGACTTAATTTAATAGAATTTCTCATTGTAAAAATGCACAGAAAATTTGGCATACCTTGGAGGTGACACATGAAGGAACTTCTCAAGTCAAGGAGTCTCGTCTAGCCCTATTCAGCAATGAATACGAGAACTTTGTGATAGACAAAGGCGAGAGCATAAAGGACATGTTTGGACGCTTTTCAACTTTGGTGTACAATGCTAGAGCGCTTGGGAAGGTATTCACTGAGGTAGAGCTTGTGAGGAAGGTGCTATGAGTCTTACCGATGAGCTTTGAGGCAAAACTCACGGCAATACAAGAATCGAAAGATCTGAGTAAACTAAGCATGGATGAGTTGATTGGCAACTTGATGACATATGAGCTTGAGCTAAAAGCAAAGGAGGAACGCAACAACTCCGAATCAAATAAGAAGACGATTGCCTTAAAGAGCAAAGAAGAAAGCGATGAAGAAGATCCAATTTAAGAGCTTACAATGGCTGTCAATAATCTTAGAAAATTGTCAAGATTCAGGCCACGCAAGAAGAAAACAAGTGGTAATAGGTCAAAAGATTCTGACAATTCCGATAATGAATTGTCATGCTTTAACTGCAAGAAGCCTGGCCACTTAAAACAAAAATGCCCACTTCTCAAAAACAACAAAGGAAAGAAAATGAAGAAGAAGGCCTTTGTAGCGACTTGGGATGATGAAGAAGGAGAGGAAGTTTCGAATAATAGCTCAGAGGAGGCTAATTTGTGTCTTATGGCAAAATCAGATTCAGAAGCAAGCTCAGAGGAATTTAGTGAGGGAGGTGACTATTCTTATAAAGAACTTGCTTTGATGTGTTGTGATCTTACTAAAATAGTTGATACTCTTGAATCTAAAATTGAAAAACTGAAATCTGATAGGAGAGAACTTGTCCATGAAAATTCTAGGTTAGAAACTGAACTTGAAAATATTCAAAACCTAGACTGTAAAAAATGTAAAATTTTAGATTCAGAATTATCAAGACTTAAGAATAGATTTGAGAATCTTGAAAAAGAAAACTTGAGTCTTAAGGAAACCATTGACACTAGGAAAAAGGATTTTATAAATAGATGCACCTCAGTTGTAACTGAAAACACAACACTAAAAACCAAAGTCCAAAATCTTGAGAAATCTCTGAATAACTTTTCAAGAGGAGAAAAATCATTCAACATTTTATTGAGAAATCAAATTTTGTCTAACAACAGAAAAGGACTAGGCTTTGGGAAAACACAAGTCGATGA